>CM066204.1:19746294-24746294 GCA_033675395.1 Rhodiola chrysanthemifolia
TTCCCAGGTAATAGAATATGAAACTCTGTAAGTCAAGAATTAAGGGCTCATTGATTACTTGTGTACGTTACTACTTTTACGGCAAGTCATTTTCATAAGCCAGTCACACACTTCAAGAACTTTTCCATTATGGAGTTTAAGCGTCATTGTGGAGATGTTTAGAAAGGCTAAGTGGATAATTGTTCGTAAAGATACACATGCTGAAAGTTCGCATCCGATAAAATAAAATTAGATTTAAGTTTAGAACCTGTGTGCAGCTATATTTAATAGACTGATTCAATTTGGCGGCGCTTTTGATTTAAAAAAAAACCAAATTCATGATTCTTTAAAAGCATGTACTGATTTATTTTTTTTAATTCCCTGCAGCACCCGTACGTGTACGGAGTGCTAGTATTTGAAGCGATGGCTACCTACGTTGGCCAAGTCTCAGTTCTGTCTCTCATTGCTTTGTTCGGTGCAGCTACGACTGCCATGGTAAACCAACTAAACCATTTTTAAAAAAAAGAAGGAAACTTGTTAGCTCAAATTTCACCCAGTTTTATCCGTTGGTGTTTGCAGATAACCACGGCTAGAAAGGCAGTGACCTTATTGCTGTCATATATTATCTTTACAAAGCCATTAACGGAACAACACGGAACAGGCTTGCTGCTCATAGCCATGGGTATTACGTTGAAGATGCTCCCGGAATATAAAGTTACACAGGCTCAGAGGTCTTCGTCGCATACAAAGTATAACGGGAATTCTTCAAATAACGAGCATATCCAAAAGAGAAATGACGGCCAGGATGTTGAAAGACAGCCATTAGTATGATATTTCCGAGAATGATAGGATTTTGAAACTAAGTATACGGATATGTGTGCGACCAGGCTTTGTATTTCTTTGTGATTTTTCTGCAAGGTTTCTTATGTCTTCTGCAAATGTATACATAGGGTGAAAGAAGCCCAATGCAGCAACTAGAATGTATAAATGATCAAGAAGAACTATAACAATATGATCCCAGACCTTATCCTAACCAAGGAAGACAGGCTTAGAATCCAATCTTCGTGCAACTTCATGCAAGACAAATCTACCATCCAAATGCCCTGCTCTCCTAGCTCCCCTAGCCTCCCTAGGAACGTCCCTAGTTCCCCTAGCATTACTATGGCTAGTCGGTCTAAGAACCTAGGCAAAAATAATTATAGACAGTTGTGTAGGGGGTCGGATCCCTACTTTGACTAGGCTTTGTAAGTGCCCGATCCAGGCTTTTTGGATCCTCTATCTTAATTTATCTCTTAAAAAAAAATGGGATTCCAACACTTACGAAGTTGAGTTGGCCTGGTGGAGAGGCGTTCACTATCTGGTCCTGTTGATCCCGGATTCGAGTCACCCCATGGATAGGACTGAAACCCAATGATCATTTAAAAAAAAAAAGAAAAAAAAAGAATGGGATTCCAACACTAGAGAAGAATGGAATGTTGTAGAGTTGGGAAGTGACTTGATATTTTGAAGGAAAGAGTGTTTCTAGTGGATTTAATCATGAGCGCCGCATTAAATTAACATTTCAGAAGAAGATCCGGTTTAAAGGGTATATTTTTTTTTTGTCGTAAAAAACACAAATTAATTACAATCATTTATTTAATCATTTGGACGAATAAGATTAATTAAATGGTTAATTTCTCGATGAAGAATTATGTCGTACTTTTAGTTTCTCGGCGACAAATTATAATTCGATTTTGACGAACTTTACATTTTGCACCAATAATATAATTTGTACATGATATTTACTCTAACTTTCCATCTTCATATCGGTGAAGTGGCTAGGGGAGAGCAAAATTCGGTAATTACCGTTTTACCAACGGTAAAAATAAGTCGGTAAACGGAATAAATTCTGAAATAAGTAAATTTACCGTTTTACCGAAAAATATAAATAAATATATATATATAGAGGAGCGTTCAAATGAGGCACTCAAATTAGAATGAGACTGTGAGGCACGATCTCAACCACACATCTAACCCCCCGTGCTTTGTGGGCGCGCCACGTGGCAAATAGTAAACCCACTACCAACAGTAAAAAGCAAAAAGCAAAAAGCAAATAGTAAAATCTCACTACCACATCTTTAAATCTCAACCATTAGATCAATATCATCAATGGCCAAGATCATGCCTTACAACCTCATTCTACCAACCATGCCTCAACCGAGTGCTCCCCTATATATATATATTATAAAGAACAAAATTTTTATATATATCAAAAATCAACATATATATTTATAAGATTTATAATATATATTTAAAAAATTAGAAAAATTATAATTTTTCTAATTTTTGAAATATTGGTAAATCGGAACGGTAAACGGAATAAAATTTTACATTTCGATAAACGGTAATTTACCGTTTGCTCTCCCCTAGAAGTGGCAGTATAAATAAGAATGTTGTATTATGTATTAACTAGAGTGAGTTCTGTTGAATAAGAGTCAATTATAATAGTATTCATGTATTGTGTATTTCGTATTTCTTTAGAAAATTTTGTGCTTAATGAAACGTGTCATCCTTCCAATTTTATCGGATGACACGTTTCATTAAGCACAAAATTTTCTAAAGAAATACGAAATACATAAGATAATGTATTACTTATTGAGTGCGGTTCAGGTACAAACCATTGTTATTTATAAAAACTAAAATCCAAATTTCAAGCTGACACGTGTCCAATTTCGTCGAAATCTCGGATATAACACGGAAGGGTATATAAGAATGATCAGACTTAACATTGAATGATCAGAATTAAACAGCAATGATCAGACTTAAACTGGAATGATAAGACATAAAAATCAGACTTAAAACAGCAATGATCAGACTTAAACAGCAATGATCGGACATAAATTGGAATGATCAGACTTAAAAATCGTACTTAAAACAGCAATGATCAGACTTAAACAGCAATGATCAGACTTAAACAACAATGATCATACTTAAACAGCAATGATCATACTTAAATTGGAATGATCAGACTTAAAACAGCAATCATCGGACTTAAACAGCAATGAGCAGACTTAAATTGGAATGATCAGACATAAAAATCAGACTTAAACAGCAATGATCAGACTTAAAACAACAATGATCAGAGTTAAAACTACAATGATCAGACTTAAAACTAAAATGATCAGACTTAAAACTACAATGATCAGACTTAAAACTAAAATGATCAGACTTAAAAAAACTATTATTATAGTAATAATCAGACTAAAAACTACAATGATCAGATTTAAAACAGCAATGATCAGACTTAAAACTATAATTATCAGACTTAAAACAGTAATGATCAGACTTAAAGCTATTACTGTAGCAAATGATCAGACTTAAACTATTAATTTAGCAATACTTATTAGGTTTATATGATGTATTACTTATTTTTGAAATATTTATTTTGATAAATTTAGGCTTTACTAGTGAGACTTGATGAAATTAAATTTAGGCTTTACTAGTGAGACTTGATGAAATCGGTTATGCGTGAAAATGGATAAAACCGTTTCCACAAACCAAGGCTCTTTAAAATATATGACAATATTGAGATTTCAAACTCAAACACGATAAAACTGAAATTTGAGTTTTATAATAGGGAAAAAAGTAATATAAAAAAAACTCGGTAAGAAGTGTCTATTAAAATATTTCATGAATAACTTTTTTTTTGATGGGTTTCGTGAATAACTTTTGGGCACAAATTGAGTTTTCATATAGTACGAGATCAAATAACATTTATTCAAAACTTGTAGGGCGCGGGTTTCGGTTGGGTGGTTTCATCACTCTCCTGGGCTTGTAGTGGCCCAGGTTCGATTCCCTACAAGTCCCTATCGGCGCTAAAAAAATAATAATCAGATACTACACTTGGAAACAAGGTGTGCGCCTATCAAAAAAAAAAACTTGTAGGACCGAGCCCGGTAATCAACAAATATATTGTGCGAGAGAATTACGAGCTTCCTTAAAAAATGTTCGCATATATGAAATAAGATTATGATAATGTTTTTTGAAAATGCATATCATCATCATATTTTATAGGAAATGCTCACAAAGTGTAACCAGGAGTACTATAATCTCACTATTGATGTTCTAAGAGTCTGCAATGGATAAGGATGGTGCACGAGATTAGCAACTTCTATCCGGCCGGTGTCTTTATAGTGCCCTCTTATGTCTTGTTATATTTCGTATTCAGCGATTCTCGATTCACCAGCTTATTTACAAAATAGATGCAAACTAACTATTATTATGCCATACAAGTTGTTTGCCTGTTTGAACTAAAAGTCTTTCATCTTTAATTCCATATATCGATATCTTCAACCAGGATCAGACATGTTCAAGAATTTGTTAAATACATAGGAAATAAGCAGCGGATTGGAACTTCCCCACTGATTTCATCTTCCTTGCTTTATCTTCAACATTCCCCTTTTGTTTCCTCATTTTCCGATCTAATACGCTTTGAGCACCCGTTACAATGGCATCGATTTTCGCTACGTTAAGCTTGTACCCAAGAATTTCTCGCCCCCTTTTGTCCTCCAGTTTAATATTTCTACTCTCAAAACTACTTACAGCTTTTCTCTTTTCCTCATTCTCCAAAAAAACTGATCTCATCTTCATCTTCTCATACCGTTTCTTGATTTTATCGATCTCAGATTTTTCCCAATCATCGATGTTTTCTTGTTTGGGTGCGACGAAGCAGCACTTTTTAGACCTGCTGATTGTTATGGCAACTTCTCTCAGCATCACATCATGATCAGCAATTGAATCTGTCATCATTTTTCGCGCAATTGTTTTTGGTTATGTTGATGGCCTTGATAAACCTCATAATGGATATGAACCTATGCAGAAATCATGGTTCACAAGGTAACTTGTGATCCATTCCATTTGTATATGCTTTCTGTAAAGAGAAGAGATGCAAAGTGTCCATGAAAAGGAAAGTGTTGTTTCCCCTTCCTTTCATCTTAGGGGCTCAAGTATTTCCCTTCTATATGTCATATTATTTTAAATTAGTGAGACGAAAATACTGTATTTTAGTTTTGGGAAAGATTATGTATAAACCTGATTTTTGTTCAAACTACAAAATTCGTTAAAAGTGATCTATAGTTCGTCGTCGAAAAACCAACATTACGACATAGTTTGTCAAAGTGGTCAATAATTCGTCGCCGAGGAACTAACATACAACGCAACATTTAATCTCATCCGTCCAAATGACCAAACTAAAAATTGTCATTGGTTTATATTTTTTACAAAAAAAATGATTGTTTGCACGAGATTCTTTTACCTTTTAATAATCCTTTTTTATTGTGGTTTACATGGAACATATATATGAAGACATACATTGCATGTTTCGGGTACATATATATTTATAGTTCGTTTAAAGCACTTGCCACACAAAGAGCACCATCCCGATTTGAACTTGAACGTAAATCATTCATTGAAGTACAGACCATCTGACACCTCTAACTTAAAAATCCACTTGTTGACATACAACTCCAGCGTCAGGGCAAGGCATCTGGCACCCCGAGTTTGACAAACAACTCCACTTGTTGACTTAGTATCTTTTAAGGATATGTTTTTCTCAATAGAAATTCGATGAATTGAATTAAATTGAACTCTACTGAATAACACCAAGTCAAGTGACAGAAGAGTATGTTCTAAGAATCTAAGGTGCTAAATATTTGAAATTTGTTAGTCAATTTGTCTTACAACGGGCGGAGGATTTTGTTAGTCAATATGTACTAAATTGGAACCACATTCTAAGATGTAATTAGAATATATATTTTTTATGTGAGTTTACATCGAACAGTGCAAGGAACAAGAGACGAGGAAGAGGAACGTATAGCATCTGCCATGGGTGATGTTTGAATCCTCCATCTTATGTATGCAAGGTAAGGACTAAACCACACCCTTTTTAACATATATAATTAAAATATGATTCATCTAAATGTGCACTGAATGATAATGAAAGCACAGTAGTCAGTAACTCCACATAATGCTATAATAACTATTTAACCATTTACCAGCGGGGGAGCATTCGGTTGAGGCAGGGTTGGTAGAATGAGGCACGTGAGGCACGATCTCGACCTTCCAATGTGACACGTGGCGAAGCCACGTTCACATCCGCCATTTTTGCGTTCACATTATGAGTTAGTGAGTTTTACTATTTGGCCACGTGTTGCGCCCACAATACACGGGGGATTAGATGTGTGGCTCAGATCGTAACTCACGTGCGTCATTCTAATTTTAATGTCTCATTTGATCACTTATATACCAGCGCCACCTAATTTTGTTGATGTACCTCAGTTAATCTTTCAACGTCAACTGTATCAATTTTAGTTCTACAATTTTGATGACCTCTGCTATAGGCATGTGCATATCTGTGTGGAACAAACACAACGAGTAATAATAATCTACTTCATTTATTTTAAACCGTGAACATATTTTATTTCAGTTTTAAAGTATAATTACAAGTTATATGTAGTTAAAAATAGGGAAAAGTACAGTTTGGGGACCTGAACTATCACAATTTCTCAAATTGTGGGCTGAACTATAAAAATTTCCAAACAAGGGGCGAACTATCAACAATTTTCCAAACAAGGGACACCGTCTAACGCCGTTAGGATTTTCACCAACTCCGTTGGACGACGTTAACTCCGTTCCGTTAGTTAATATTATAATTTAAATTTAAATTTTTTAAAAAATGCCAAAAATTGTAAAAATGTAAAAAAAAATTAAACGAATTTATAAAAATCATAAAAAATTGAAAATTTTAATATTTAATAAAAATGATATAATTTTTTTTATTCCTAATACCTCTTATATAGTTCAAACTAGATAGGAACAATAATTAATATTTTCTTGAATTATTTGTACGGGAACTTTGTAACAAAAATTTTAAAGTATTTTTCATTTTGTGTTTAATTTTTCTAAAGTTTCTAATTTTTATTTTTCACAATTTTATTTTTATTTTTTATTAAAAATTAAATGTTTTTAATTTTTTATAAATTCGTTTAATTTTTTACAACTTTTTAACATTTTTTTAAAAGTTTGACAATTTAATTTTTTTTAAAATTTTATATTATTTTATTAACTAACGGAACGGAATTAACCCCGTCCAACGGAGTAAGTGAAAATCTTAACGGCGTTAGACGGTGCCCCTTGTTTGGAAAATTGTTTGATAGTTCGCCCATTGTTCGGAAGTTTTTATAGTTCAGCCCACAAATTGGAAAATGGTGATAGTTCAAGTTCCCAAACTATACTTTTCCCTTAAAAATATCATACATATCAGTATCAACACTGTTTAATATACTCTTTATTAATTGAAATACATGTTTCTTATATCAAACTCATATTCTAATCCAAGAATTATAATTCATCGATAAATCAACATGCGCAGCACGAACCTTTATAATTTCACCATCACATCATCATTGATACTATAATATGTGTATCACAAAAACATCACTGTGGCTAGGGCTATGCATTATTCGATAATTACCGAATACCGAATTAAATTTATCGTTCCCGAATTAATTCGGTTCGGTAATTCGGTAAAAATAATTCGGTAATCGGAATGATTTTTCTTATTCGGTAATTTACCGATTACCGAATTACCGAACAATATGTTTTTTAATAATATTTTTTTATAAATATAAAAAATTACATATTTTAATTATGTTATTTCTCATCTATTTTAATAACTTTTGTGATGAAATTTTGTTGATCAATCATTTTGATGTTGAATTGTTCGATTTCCATTATTATTTTTGTCACTAGATGATTAGTCGATCTTTATAGAAAGTTTTTTACATTTTTACAAAAATATTATAAAATAAATTCGGTAATTTCTCGGTAATTCGATAATTACCGATAAACTACCGATTTACCGACTAATTCGGTAAATAGGCTAATTCGATTCGGTAATCGGAATCATAAAATATATTCGGTAATCGGTAATTCGGTAATTTACCGAATACTCTGCCCTAACTGTGGCTCAAAGTATTAGCTTATAAAAATTAAACCATCCTTTGAGAAATAAATTATAAATTATAAACAAGAGTTTTTTTTTATTTTCAAAATTATTTGCAACACGTGACTGAATAGTCTAGCACTTAAAGATTTATGACAGATCAATTCATTCATTCTTTTTTTTTATTCTTTTTCAAGAGCTAAAATGATTTTGATTTTGTGACATAAAATTGTATTTTAGTAATGTTAAAATTGTGATCCATGTCAAAAAAGAAAAATGAAGAAGAAGAAGAAGTTAATCATGATTCAAACTCGAGGTGTGATACTGATACATCATGGATCGAAAAGTTACTAGAATGGAATCAAATAACTATAATATTTAAAAATTTTGAATTCTAAATCTCAATTCGACATACTCTGTTCTAAACCATTTCTTAATATGACATTTATTAGGCATAGAAATTCCTAAAAAATTTACTACCTATTATTAATTAAATTTGAATGATTTATATTTAGACTGAAAACAAAATATCAAGCTTTAAAAAAAAAGTACACACACGCTCGAAAAATAAGTTGAGATAGGAAAGCAAAAACATACATACATTAACATCAAACCAAACGCAGAGCGACACAAGAAAGACAACATATTCGGCCTTCAAAATCAAACCTCAACACTTTTCCGCTGAAGTCCCAAACTCACACCTATTCACGCTCCGACTCGTCTATCGAATCGGCGGCGCATTCCCAACACCCGACCCCTGTCTCTTTCTCTCTTTACCTTTTACAAAGCTTCAACCTTTTTCGTCACTCTTCCCCACTTCACACCCATCCCAGAAAAACCCATTGAAATATTCAAAACTTTTGTCTGTCTACCAAGAAGCAAAACTTGTGTCGATTCTCTTCGTTTTACGAGTTTGCCGGTGAGCGTTTTCCGGCAAGGCGATCCGGGTAAGGCTTGACCCAATTTGATTCGGAGTGTTTGTGGGTTTTAGAAGAGAAAGATTGGTTCTTTTTAGAATGTGGGTTGGGGTTTATCACCGCCCTGTGCCGCGGTTGGTTGATGTTGTCTTTTGCATGTTTGATTCTTGAGTTAGGCCGTCAGATTGTTTCTGGGTTTTGATGTTTGATTTCTGGGTGGGGTTTATGCTAATCAATCCATGGTGGTGGGGTTTCGTTTGGGGGCGAAAAAAGTCACAACTTTGAAACTTTATTGGGCAGTGTGGTTCAGTTAGGGATTTCTGATAGGCACATGGGGTTGTAATCTTCTTTTTCCAGTTTGATTCTGCATTATGAATTTCAGGAAACTTTTTTGTGCCTTCAGCTTATTCTATTTTCCTTAATGCATGGAGTTCTTTGCCCATTTGGCTGTGCTGAAGTCTCTCTTTCACTCTAGGGTTTCAAGCCAGTGTCCAATGGCAGTTTGGTGAGCTCTGAGTTCAATTTTTATTGGGATTAGGACTTTTAGAAAAGCCGGAAAGGTCACTGATCTTGTTCCACTTTGTTGTTCAAAAGCTTGCAAATTTGGTTCCTTTACATGTCTGTTCTGTTCTAGGGGGGATCTCTAACGCATGCCTCTGATTGCAAATATGCGCTTTCTATTCTACCACTCCCACTGGGCAGCAATTTGTGTTTTTGATTTAAAAACTAGGTTTGCGGCCTTTGCGTGTATAATGTTTGCTTGACTTTATCTGGTTAAAGGAGAAGTGAATTGCAATTAAAGATTTTTTTGCGCTAGTGGAATAGTTCTGTTGATTTGATGCGCTGCTTAAAGATTGATATCAATTGTCGGCTTTGTGATGAAGCACACTAGCTTCAATGTCATGTTGTCCCACTATTTTGATTCTTCTTTGCTTGGATGTATTAACCTAAAAGAATCTAGTTCTTAATGGCGCGCAATAATGTTTTGAGTGTATGTTTTTCAGACCAAAATCTAGGCGCATTTACCGTTTTTGTTTACCCTGCGTAATACTAATCGAGTTGCTATATGTTCCCGGTCTTTATTGCAGATATCCAATCCACTACAATTGTGTGATATTCGTTAAAGATTCTTGCCATTGATTTCAAATGGATAATGGCGCAATGGAAGATATTTTGGAGGAGCAAACCGCGCCGACTGCATTGGTTACTCGTCTTCATTTTGGCTTACTTAAGGATGAAGTTGTAGTAAGTATTTTTCAGTTCAAAGCATGCTGCTTGGTGTTTTAGATTTTTCTCAGATTATGCGAATTGTATGTTTAACTTCGTAGACGCCAGCTAGCTGACTTTGCCACGTGTTGCATTCTTAATACCACACCTAGTGCACCACTATCCATCTAGTTAAATTTTAGCATCTTTTCCACTGTTTTACTTGTTAACAACCCTCTTCCCACTGTTGTATTTGTTTGATGGTTTTAGAGAAAATTCGATTTATATACGCCAGCAAAGATTCGATCTTTTCATTTCCCTTTTAAGCTTTAAGATTATGCCTTTCGTACTTCAGGCAAGGATAGAAGACATAGTAATATATATGCAAATGCTGATTTTATTCGTAGTTTGAAATGGATTTAGCATAATCTTGCCCACTCAAACCCTAGGGCTGTCGCTGGATTCGCAGATTTAACTGCTATCATTGGCCTTGCTGTATGTAACGACTAACTATATGGAAACTAACGATAAGTCAATGTTTCAGGAGAAGTTTGCAGTTTTTGAAATCAATCAAGCCAACGAAGTTACTGATCCTAGGTTAGGTTTCCCTAACCTGTCTAACGAATGCAAAACATGTGGTGGGAAAGGATCTAAAAATTGCGAAGGTTCGAATATTAATCAAGAGATTTTTTTTTTTTATAACTTCAAATTACTTGTAAACATTTAATGTATCTTTCTTCATTTTCAGGTCACTATGGTGTTGTCAAGTTCGCTTGCACTATCCTACACCCCTATTTCGTATCGGAGATAGTGAAACTGTTGAACAAAGTCTGTCCAGCATGTAAATCGGTCCGCAAAGACTCCAAGGCCAAGGTCAAGTATCCGTGTTGCTGATGCTTTTCTAGCCTTCTTTATTACATCATTTCTATCAGATTGGGCTCTAATAAAAGCTGTCAAATTTGATTTTTCTCTCTTTTTATTCGTTAGGCGGCTGCTGCTAAATTGAAAAAACAACGCAACAACTGCAATTACTGTGGGGTAAGCCTTTAGCATTGTTTCACACTCTTTTACTTTTTTTCGGTACATCAAGTTTAAGATACACAAACTTCTATGCAGTGCCACAAAACGGGATGGTATCCTCCAATGAAATTCAAAGTTTCGTCACATGATATATTCAAGCGGACCACGATTATGGTTGAAGCTAGCCAAAATAAACCTAAAAAGTATGAGAACATAATCCTCAAGTTGCCTGAAGACTATTGGAGTTTTATCCCAGACGATGGTGATGAGCAAGATATCAATACAAAACCTAACAGAAAAGTTTTGACGCATGCTCAGGTGAAGTTCAATTACAAAGTTTTCCTTTTCATTAGTCGGCCTTAATTTTTTTTCAAGTGCATTATCATTCAATGTTTTCGGTTTTTTTTTATATTTCTCCCGTATGCCGGCTGAGCGAGTACTTATTTAACTTGTTCGCTTTCCAGATACATGTAAAGTTGTAACTGTGCTAAATCATTTTTTGTTCGTTTTGGTTTCAGGTTCATCATTTATTGGACGGCATTGGTTTGGAGACCGCCAAGCAATATATCTCTAAAATAGATTCGCTTTTTCTCGGGTCCGCTCTAGTTACTCCTAACAATCACCGCATCACTGAAGTCACACACGCATTCTCCGACAAGCAGACACTGATGTTTGATGACCGCACGAGAGCTTTTAAAAAGCTGGTCGACTTTAAGGGTAAAGCTACTGAGCTGGGGTCTCGCTTTCATGAATGCCTGAAGCTTTCAAAATTGAGTTCTGAAAAGACATCAGTCGCCGGAGTGTCGGGCTCAAAACACATGAAGGAGATAATATTGGGAAAGCGGACTGATTTCTCTTTCCGCATGGTTGTTGTTGGCGATCCGAAAATCAAACTAACTGAGATCGGTATACCCTGCCACATTGGTGAAAGATTACTGATTAGTGAGCGGATTACTCATTGGAACTGGAAAAGGTTGAGCGTTTATTGCCAGTTAAAGATATTCGAGAAAGGTGAAGTATACGTTAAGAGAAATGGAATTCTGACACAAATTCGCCAGTTGAAGGATTGCCGAGTTGGAGATCAGCTATTTAGGCCCTTGAGCGACGGGGACACTCTGCTGATTAACAGGCCACCATCAATACATCAACATTCGCTCATAGCTTTGTCTGCCAAAATTTTGCCGATGAATTCTGTTTTATCTATTAATCCACTTTGCTGTTCCCCTCTGCGTGGTGATTTTGATGGCGATTGCCTTCACGGATACATTCCCCAATCCATAAACTGTAGAGTGGAACTTGAGGAGCTTGTTGCTTTGGACAAGCAATTAATTGATGGCCAGAGCGGTAAAAATCTCCTCTCTCTTAGTCAGGACAGTCTAACCGCTGCTTATTTAGTCATGGATGACGATGTGTTACTTACACAGTCACAGATGCAACAACTAGCTATGTTTAATCCTCAGCGAGTTCATTATCCTGCCATAGTCAAATCTTTCTTCAAAAATACTACTTCGTGGACCGGAACACAATTATTCAGCATGCTATTACCCGGCGACTTTAGTTGTACGTTTGAAGGAGACGGCGTTCAGTTTACTGACGGTGATCTTATTTGCTCTTCCAACTCTTATTCATGGTTGCGTGATTCTGATGACAACCTTTACCGTCAACTGATCAAACACGGGAAGAGCTCCACTCTTAAGTTCTTGTATGATGCGCAAGATGTTCTCTCCGAGTGGTTTTGCATGAGAGGCTTGAGTGTTTCACTGGCAGACTTGTACCTCACACCAGATTCTTGCTCCAGAGAAGACATGGTTGAAGAAGTCCGATGTGGTCTGCAAGAAGCAGAACAAACTTGCCACTTCAGACAGTTAATGGTCGAGGACAACAAGGATTTACTGTCTGGAAAATGCCACACAAACAATGAGGAAATGCTCAGTGATGCAGAATCTGCAAGCATTGAGCGGCAAAAATCAGCAGCTCTTTGTCAAGCATCAGTTTCCGCTTTTAAAAAGGTTTTTGCAGACATTCAAAATCTTGCTTACCTTTATGCAAGCAAGGACAACTCGATTCTGGCCATGGTGAAATCCGGAAGCAAGGGAAACATGCAGAAGCTTGTTCAGCATTCCATGTGTCTCGGGTTACAAAACTCGATGATTCCTTTATCATATCGGTTTCCGCATCGTCTAACATGTGACGCGTGGAACAACCAAAAGAGAGCTGTTGACACTTCTCAGTCGTACATCCCATATGCTGTAATCGAGAGCTCATATCTCTCCGGCCTGAATCCCGCCGAAGCTTTTGTACATTCAGTGACTAGTCGCCAAAGTTCTTTCAGTGACAATGCGGATCTTCCTGGGACATTGACTAGGAAGCTAATGTTTCTCTTACGAGATTACTGTGTGGCTTATGACGGGACAGTGAGAAACTCGTATGGGAAACAAGTAGCTCAGTTTACTTATAAGAATGACGACTCAACCAAACATGATGGTAATGATTTTGTTCCTGGCGAGCCTGTTGGTTCGTTGGCTGCGTGTGCTGTCTCTGAAGCTGCATATAGCGCACTTGATCAGCCCGTTAGTCTACTTGAGACATCTCCGCTGCTGAACATCAAGGTATATCTCCTTCTTCCTCATACCTTCTATCATAGACAAATTTTAAGATCTTTAATTGAAATTAGAGTTTTTTCATAAGAACGTTTCAAGAGTTAATGAAATGATTCTATTGGGAAACTGCTAACTCCATTTTCAATCAATGCGTTGTCTCACATTACTCACTAAGAAGTATTGGTCATACAGAAAGTGTTGGAGTGCGGGTCATCAAGAAGCACGGGAGATCAGACAGCCTCACTGTTTTTTTCAAAGAGTTTGGGTAGACACAGACATGGCTTTGAATACGCTGCCTTGGAAGTAAAGTCTCATTTGGAACCTTTGCGTTTTTCGGACATAGTTACATTTGTGCAAGTCAAGTAATCATCATTTACCTCTCTTAATTTCCATTATGTATATTTTTATATATTTATTTTGTTCGTCGTTAAAGTAATTCACACCGGGTCTCTTCGTTTTGATAGTTTTGAACCACTCAAAAGGGGCCAGTCTCCCTACAACAAGTGGGTTTGCCATTTTCATGCTCGCAAGGTAATATTATCTGCAAGGCTTTATGCTTCCATTTCATATCATGCACTAACCATTTTGGCCTTTCAGGAATTTCTCAAGACAAGGAGTTTGAACTTGCGCTCCATGGTTGAAGCTCTTCAAAATAGGTGCCTTATGTTTCAAATGGAATCAAATTTTCACCTTCCCGATTTACAAATAACCACCACGTAAGTCTCCTCGGTTTGTGTTTGTGATATTGGCCATTGCCATCCATTTTTTGCGTTTTTGTTAATGTTATTTTTTAACTCGCCGATCTGACAGCTGCCAATGTTCCGCCCTTAAATTGGAAAAGAAATATGATGAGTTGTTTTGCTTATCTACCGAGTTTGGGGGCTCAAATACATCATCTTTAGGCTTTAACGCCATAAGAGATGTTGTAATACCATTATTACTCGAAACTGTCATTAAAGGTACTTTTTTTTTTTATCATTGTTACAACTTGATTTCTCGACATTCACCTTGTCTATTATATTTACGTAGGTTTTCCCGAGATAAAAAAAGTTGATATACTATGGAAGGATGGACCACGAGTCCCAAAGTTCTCTAGAGAAATATCGGGTGAACTTTATTTGAAAGTTTTCATGTCAGGAGATAGTGGCCGGAAAAAGTTTTGGAATACTCTTCTAGACCATTGTCTCCCAGTTTTCGACCTCATAGATTGGAATCGAAGTCGCCCTGACAATGTTCACGCAATTTTCTCTGCAAATGGTATAGATTCTGCTTGGGGATTTTTTATCAAGGTAATATCAAATCACGGTCCTTTTAGTGGTGCTGCCTTTATTCTACAATCAGCAGTCTCCTTTCGACTTATAACGAAATCAGAAACCGAACAATTTATGCATCTTAGACTGAGAAGCTATATTTATTTGCATATCTTTCAGACTCTGAACTCTGCAGTCTCGGAAACTGGGAAGGTCATACTTCCTGAACACTTACGGCTTGTTGCTAATTCACTGTCACACACTGGGGAGTTTGTCGGCTTAAGTGCAACGGGTCTGGCTAAACAGAGAGAGGCGATGCAAGTTTCGACACCCTTTGTGCAGGCCTGCTTTTCGGTAAGCTTTAAATATTTTCACGAGAATATTTTTTTCGTTTATGCAACATTATACTTTAAGTCAATGCTCAATATTGGTGCAGGGTCCTGCAAACTGCTTTGTGAAAGCTGCCAAAGTTGATGCAACGGATAACCTCGAAGGAAGCATAGATGCACTGGCTTGGGGCAACACGCCTCCTGTCGGAACTGGCGTTCAATTTGACATCATATTTTCTCAGCCGGTTAGTGATTTGTATTATATCTATTTTCAGCAACATAACAGTGACGAGTGATTACATAATTCGTTCTATCTGAATCTGGCCATAACACCTGATTGATGATTGTGTTATTCTCAGATTTGTCAGATCGACAAACCTATGGATGTATACCGTTTGTTGGTCAATAAAGATGTTCGCTGTAAGAATGATACAGAGCACATGCTACCTACTCTTGCAGTCCCGACTAAAGACATCCGAGCGAAATTCTCTTTCAATGATGTTGTGCGGCTGTATGATGATTGGAAGCATATCTTGCGCAAGTAAGATAAATATATCTCCCTAATTTACAGGTTATGTAAAAAGGCTCACATTTTATTGTTTTTGTAATGTAGCACGCCAACCGATCATGTACTTGACGATAACTATAGGGAAGCCATGTTGATGGCTCTGAGGTTCCATCCCTCTAAAAACGAGAAATTTGGCGCAGGCGTAAAGGATATCAAGGTAAAAAAAACAAAACAATGAGGGTAGTATAACTTAATCACTCATTTTTCACAGTTTCGACAAAAATTCATTTGAATTCCTTTTTTCAGGTTGGATATCATCCTATGCATCAATCACGATGCTTCTTTGTAATTCGAACTGACGACACTGTCGAAGACTTCTCCTATCGAAAGTGCATTTTAGGAGCTCTTCAGATCATTCATCCAAAAGCAATCAGAATTTTCAAGTCAAAATGGCAGAAAGCTGCTATCGACGAACGGTAAGAAAGAACCGCACACAGGAGGCACTCGGAATAACCCGCCCGATACCTTGTTTTTATCCAAGTTCCAGAAACCCTTTTTCATTAAATTCCTTGGTGCATTCGAACTATTTTATGGCTTGGTTTATATACAAGCAGTGGGGCCAAAGGGATAAATCTTCAACATGGAAGATTCACTCTTTGCTCACTGGGATTAGGATGGTTGGATCCACAAGCTCCTTTTTGCTGGTTCTACTGCCCTCTTGTCTGCCTGATTGTGCCACTCGGGCAGATAAAAGTCTAGTCGAGCCCGCAACGAGGTGCTTACAGAGGATTCTAACTTTGTTCCTTTGTTGTATGTAAATGTCCCATCTTCTATGTATCGATTTTTGTGGCCTTCGTGTCATAATAACACTCAGTGTTTGTTACGTAAGAGTTTAACTTCATGAATTCTAAATTTTAAAATTCAATATGAGTTTTTTATTATCTGTTTTTACTTTATTTTATTTTTTTGATTTGAATCTGTTTTTACTTTCAGAGTCTGTTCTTTTGCAATTACAGTTTTAGCTGTTCAGTTCAATACAATTAGACCTTCAGTTAAGCACTTTTAATCACTTGTTTGATTATTTTAATTTATAAGTCCAGTAATTAATTCTTTTACTTGTTAGTTCAGTTTAAGTTTAGCCTCAAATGAAAAGAATATATATATTATATTTTTTTTCCAACAGCCTGCAGCGTCTTTTAGTTCCTAGGACGTGCTTGCATCCTACGACATGCTTGTTAAGAAAGACCACGTCAGCCAAAGTCAACGCCACTTGCATCATGCCAGGGACTATTCCATTCTTGCTCCTTTTAATACCTGAGCTCAGGAGCTGATAAAGAAAATCAACATGGAGCAAACAAAGCTATTTAGGTCATTCCATCTATTCGGATTGACCTTCCTAACTCTGCTTCTACCACTCTCCTTTCTCCTCATTTCAAGAATGGCCAATTTCCGCCATCGCAGTTATCCTGCGATACCCGAAGCGATACTATTCGACGCCAATTCTGTTCTTCTCTATGCCCTTCTCACTATTGTCAGCTTATCAACATTTTTACATGGCCTGACGGAGAATACGATTGTTTTGGGTCACAAAGTTCCGCCGATCGTCCTCTGTGCGTTGCTAGCCAGTGTCGATTTGGGTCTAGAGCACAACATTGCCAGTGCCACTAGTGGGACTCATCTGATTAATTTTAAAGATGGAACAATTAGCTTATCTTTGTCCACCAGCCTGGTTTTATTTTTATTGGGATTGCATGAAACCATGATGCATTGGTCTAACTTAGTTGTCAAGCCTGTGGTGGATGACATGGTTTTTGAGTCTTTGAAGGGAGGAAATAAGGTGGTGGAAAAGGTGGCGATGACGGTGAGCTGTGGCGCGATGTGGTGGTGGATGTTGAGGGATGAGGTTGCGTCGATGGTCTTAGCGGCGGTGGTGGATGGAGTGTCAGACTTGATTTTTTGGTGGTTATATTTTGCGACTTTGTTTATTGGGATGGTAAAGATAGTAAAGTGTTTGTTTTGGGTTGGTTTGGTTTTGGCTTCTTGCAGTTGCAAGGGAGAAAGTGAATACATTGAACAACCTTGTAATGTTTTAAACAAAGTATGATCATTTGAAAATCTTTAGAAAAATCGAAGTGTTTTCTATTTACTTATCGGTGGAAAGATTAATTTAATAATAATCCATTATTTCAAAGCATTTGACTGAAAAAATACGATCACACCTGAACTAATGCATATGAATTCCACCAAATTCGTGCATTTAAAATTGTCTCATAATTCACAAGACATATAAAAACGAATAGGATGAACAAGGGAATGGAAATGGATGGACCACTTAATCGATATTTAGATTTATACATAGTGGTATCCGGTTTCAATTGATTTCTTAGAACGATCATACCAGCATTAATGCATCGGTTACTATAAGAACTTCGCAGTTAAATCTGCTCGAGAATAATATTGAGATGAGTGAACTCCTAGAAAGTTCTCCTATTGCACTTTTTTTTTGGCGGAAAGAAAAAAAAAAGAAGCTTCGAATTGAATTTCTTAAAACCGATCCAACGCGGTTCGATTGCGAATCTTAAATTGAACCGAACTGTTTCGCCAACTTAGCTGCTGCTGTTACTTATTAAGCGGCGTCGTTTATAGAAGCCGGAACGCATGAGACAGAAATCAATGCGGGCCCATCTTCACACCAGAAAAGTTTGTCAATGGCGCAATCCTAACCGTCCATGTCTTCACACGAACGCAGATTTTAATAATAAAAAATTTAATTATACAAATAAAGAAATAGGGTTTGTGTTCGTTCTTCTGGATTTATTTTTACAGTCCCAAAAACTCATCTTCAGAATCTCAATCTCCATTTCATCGCTTTCCTCTCAACAACTTGAATCCTAAAAACGATGAACCGCTTTCAACAACAACAACAACCGCATCAGGTTGACCAGCGCAGCAACGACGATGACGATAGCGCAGAAGCATCTGATCTCAGTACCGGCGCCGTCGAACCAGACGATACCAAACTGGAACCGTCTGACTCAAGTCGCTACAATGGCGATGGCGACGGCGGCTACTTCCGTTCCCATATACTCAAACTGGAACCGTCTGACTCAAGTCGCTACACGCAACAACAGTCCAGAACCTTCGGGATGATTGCTCCACCGCCGACTCAGCAGGTGGCGGTTACTGTATCGAATCCACCTGTTACTACGCTGACAACGGCGACGGGGAGGAAATCGACTAAGGATCGGCATACGAAGGTTGAGGGACGCGGCCGGCGGATCCGGATTCCGGCGACGTGCGCGGCGAGGATTTTTCAACTGACGAGGGAGTTAGGGCATAAATCAGACGGCGAGACGGTTCGATGGCTGTTAGAGCACGCCGAGCAAGCTATTTATGAAGCCACCGGGACCGGTACGGTGCCGGCCATAGCGGTGTCTGTCGGCGGCACGTTGAAGATTCCAACCACTACCTCCTCCAGCGGCGACGGTGAGTCGTCCATTAAGAGGCGAAAGCGGCCTTCGACCAGTGAGTTTTACGACGTGAACGACGCCGTTTCAGTGTCGTCCGGTTTGGCTCCGCTGGCTCCTTCGATGAGCGCCGTTCCGCAAGGATTGGTGCCGGTTTGGGCTTTGGGGAATCATGCGATGGCTGCTGGAACTTTCTGGATGATTCCACAGCCTACAATCACTTCAGCCGCTGGCGCTGGGGCCTCTAGCCAGCCGCAGCTCTGGACCATCTCACCCTCGGTGACTCCGATATTCAACCTGGCTGCGACTGCTAGGCGAGATTCGTCTGCAGCTGCTGACGTCAGAGCGCCATCTGTTCCTGCTCTCGACTCGTCTCTGGTCGGACCGAAGTCATCTGAAAAGTCAACCATGGCCCCCAGTGCAATCTCGAACTTGGTCAACGTGAACAATACCAATAACCAAAGCAACAGCAGTTCAGCTAACAGGAAGCCGGTTGTGAGAGATTTCTCGCTGGAGATTTATGATAGGGAGGAGTTGCAGTTGATGGGTGGGAGCTCAAACAGGCCGACACCAACAACCACACCCTCTGATTAGTCTCTCCACTTTGTGTTTTTGGTATTGAAAATTTGAGTTCCAATTCTTAACTGGGTATTGACCATTTGTGTTAACTGCTGCTTTCTCACTCTCTGATAAATTCACTTGTTCAGTCCTCAATCTGCCTGCTTTCATATTTGACTTCCGTTTACTTATTTGCTGATGCTTCTGGCAACATCTATGATTAGGGTATTTGGGGTTTGATTGTAGGACTGTAGGGAAGGATATTGGGGGCTGGGGGTATGGCAAAGGATGTGGAAGTGGGGCCAGGCAAGAAGACGTTTTGGGAGGTGGATGGCCTACAAGGGAAGGTGCTGGAGACATTTGGTGGAGCTTGTGTGATTACACGCACATGCGGTGGGGTAGTGGTCCGTGTTTATTGAGGTGGGGACCGACAGAGTGGGTTTAGTTTAGATTTATAGAGCAGGCGTGAGTGGCTGGTCCACAAAGATTAGTGTAATCCCTCATGCACTTAGTGTTTAGGTACAGTTTTTGTTGCGTGGGCCCACCAACAATCATCCTGCAATGAAAAACAAGATATAATTAATTTGGGCCGAACTGTGCATGAAATAAGGCCCAGCCTACTTGACGATTCAATGCTTAAAGAATACATAATAAAAAATATTATTTAAAACAGAAATGTAAAAATCTTACATATTTATTTAGAAGACGCCGGCTGACAACTTCAATTCAATTCTTCGTATACGAGACACCGAAGATCGTAGAAGATGATGAACTCGATCGGCGCACCATCTCATCGCCCTCTCCGCTCTCCCGACTTCAGAAAGCGATGTTATCATCTCCAGCGGAGTCTCCTCCCCTCATCATCCCAAGCCACGGCAGGTTCGCTCCCTCAAAATTACTAGCTGTAATGCAACATTTCTTTCTCAATCAGTCAATTGTGTATTTGTATATTGCTTTCTTTGTGTTCAGCTAAGCACCGGAATTTAGGGTCAGGTCCGGCTTTTGTTCCGAATTGCACTTCAGTTTGGGGCTTGAGGTTTGGAGTCAACAGGTGTCAACCCGAGTCCAGTTCATTTGAGTCTGAAGCTGATCAGTCTTCAAATTATGCGTCACTAACAGATTCAACACAGGTCAAACTCAAAGGATGTGTTTTTGTTTTTGCCAAATATTTAAAATTGTAAACATAAATAAGTTCTGAAATTTTATAACCATTATGTTTTATGCTTGTTTCAGAAAATTCAGCAAACAAAGGCGTCTGTTGTTGAAATTTTAAGTGGAGCAAGTGCTATACTTCCCCATGTAGTCTTGGCCAGTACATTGCTGGCTCTCATCTACCCACCCTCATTCACATGGTTTACAAGCAGGTAATTGAGTCTCTTATTCTGTCCATGCATGATAGAAATGGAATGCTGTTGTAGTGTGCTAATACCAGATTGGAATTTAACTATAACACACAATCTGTCGAAATTTATTTTTGCAAAAGAAGATGAAAGCTTTGCCAAAAAATGAGTCTTAAACTTGAGGTTGGAACACATCAGGTATTATGCTCCAGCTTTGGGATTTTTGATGTTTGCAGTTGGAGTCAACTCTAGCGAAAAGGATTTCATAAAAGCATTTAGTCGACCTTCAGCTTTGCTTGCTGGCTATTTTGGCCAATTCGTAGTGAAGCCTTTGCTAGGATATTTATGCGGTGTTCTAGCAGTGACAGCATTTGGACTGCCCACTTCCATTGGTAAGGGTCAGACATTTATATGAAAGAGATCTAAGTTTTTTTTTTTCACCCTGTATTAATATGTATATTTGTTCAGGCGCTGGCATTATGTTAACGTCCTGTGTCAGTGGGGCTCAGCTTTCAAATTATGCAACCTTTCTTACGGACCCTCCTTTGGCACCTCTAAGTATAGTAATGACATCACTGTCCACAGCCAGCGCAGTTTTCATCACACCCCTCTTATCTCTCTTACTGATTGGAAAGAGATTACCCGTTGATGTTAGAGGAATGGTTTCTAGCATCATTCAGATCGTTATATCACCCATTGCTGCCGGTTTGTTCCTTAACAGGTAACGGGACAATTTTATTTGTCTTATCAAATATCACACCAGCAAGGCCTTGAATTGCTTTTCTTATTCTTCTTCCGCCTCTGTAGATTCTTTCCACAGATTTGTGACGCTATTAGGCCACTTTTGCCTCCTCTGTCAGTGTTTGTAACAGCTCTCTGTGTTGGTGCACCTCTTGCCATTAACAGAGGGTCCGTCTTATCACCGTTTGGGACAACTCTTTTATTTATTATCACTGCATTTCATTTAGCATCATTTGTTGCCGGATATGCTTTCACTGGTGCTGTATTCCAAAAGGAAAAGGATGTTAAAGCACTGCAAAGAACAATATCTTATGAGACAGGTTTGGGATTGGCTAGCATCAGCAGTACAACCATACTAACTAATTTAACAGTCATAGTTTATTGATAGATTTTGTTTTCTTTCCCAGGAATGCAAAGCAGTCTTCTCGCTCTTGCTCTGGCAAATAGGTTTTTCCAGGATCCACTTGTTGGGGTTCCTCCAGCTATGTCTGTAAGTAGTCAGTCGTACGCATTGCATTCTGGTTTAGGATGGGTGAATTTTCTAATGTTACGTCCATCCATACTATATTGCTCCTAGCCTTCAACATTTCTCTGGCTCCTATACAACAAAGTAGTAACTTAACGCTGAAGGAAGACCAAGTTTATCCTGTGATCAAGCCTAAAGTCACTCTTGCAATGAGCATTGTTAATGTTTTAGTATCTGAAACTTTTATTCACAAGCTATATTATTTGCATTTTGCAGGTGGTAATTATGTCACTGATGGGGTTCTCCTTAGTAATGCTCTGGGCTAAAAGAAATTGACAGCAGACGACGACGACCGCGCATGTCTAAACAATAACAAACCTCACTTATCCCATGAACCGGATGATCAAACCTCGTCCTAACTCCTTAGCGACACTTACAAAATTACCTAAGTGTCTCTTAGAAGTTAGATAAGTATCGCCTAAGCGGAAATAGTTTAGAAGGTTTCATTGAGTTATGTAGCAGTGTTGTAGCTTTGGGCAAACTGATTGAACATTTATCAGACCCTCATGTAATGTTTAGATTAGTCTGAGAATTCTATTAGCAGACTGCTGTACTCCAAAATTTGACTAAAAGAATTTTATTATTTTTAGTACTAAATTTAGCTTTATTGATTTACCATTACCATTGCAAAAATATTTATTATTATGATTTAAAAATGAAAAAAAAATATTTTTGAGGAAGAAAAAGAAAAATAAACAACAGGGGGATAGAGGGAGTTGGAGAAGACGATAGGCGAGCTTGAAATGGCGAGCTTCATCTTATCATCAACTTCCACGTCATTCTCCTCCATTTCTTCAGCGATTCGCCGCTCCCGCACTTTCAAATCCGTCATCTGCAAAATCAGCCCTGCGCAGAGAGCCGTTGCGGGATTCGCAGCTTTTGGTGGACTTGCCGTAACCGTGGCCGGACCTGCTCTGGCTGCTGAAATATCGTTGCTAGGCACGCACTTCACTGAGCCTGATAATGCTCTCTCCTTGCCTACCTGGGCGATCCATGTCTCCAGTGTGGCTGAATGGTAATTGGTCGTTCTTAGTTTCCTTATCTGATTATATGCTTTTGTAGATTAAACTTGCATTTTGAGTTGTTGGAGTTTGATCTAGTGATTGATTGATTGCTGGTGGTTGTCGAGAATTTCTTTAGATTTTTGGTGTGTTGATGAATTGGTTGTTAAGAATTTGAATTTTGAGTCTATTTGGTTTCTTTCTCATATTTATTTGAAGGATCATTGCAATGGGTTTGGTCTGGCAGTACGGGGAAAAGTCTGGGTATGAGTCGTGGAAAGGCCTGTCATGGGGAATGGTGAGTTTCGCCGCATATTTTTTTTGCTATTTAGGCTGTGGTAGGCTTTGAGAATTAGCAATGTCATCCATTCTCATTTTTCTTTTATTGAGAAAAGGAGAGCACAATTTCTGTGGTCACTTTAGGAGAATTGGATGTGCAGGAGGACAGTAGATGACGTTAATGTATTAGCCTTGGAAAGGGTTTAAAGATGAAGTGAAGTGTTTCATAAGCTTGAAGGTTGATGAGTTCGTCAATGTTTTAGGTACCTTTACTTGGTGGGGCTTTATGCGCATGCACATGGCATTTCTTTTACAACGCAGAGTCCCTTGAGGTTAGTAGACTTTGATGCATAATTTCTTATTACTTAGAGGTTCCTCTCTGAGCAGTTTTAAAACATATCCTGAACATTGCAAGTTGCGAAAAAACACAGCCACCATCCTACTTTGTCCTAATCGAATGATGATTCTGCCAGAGCTAAGTATAGAGGAGCATATTCACTGTCAGTAAATATGTTGTCACATAACAGCCATGGCTAAATGAATTCGGAATTACATTTTCATTGTATCTGCCACATACTTGTATCTATAACCATGGCTCATTCCTGGATTTTGTTTCCTATAGGTCTTGGTGGCTCTCCAAGCTGCATTGACAGTTCTAGGGAATATCACTATGTGTATTGCTGCATTCCGAATCTATAACTCGACCCAGGAAAGTTCTGACAGCTCATGAGGTGTTGTTTAATCAATCTGGTATGCACGAATGAGCCTTCCGTCCTCCAGACAAAAGTTATATAGTGCCTTCACATAGAGACTGTTTAGTCTTTCATAGCATAGCGAAAATTGTGATGTGAAAACTATTTACGAATTACGATTGCTGTAACAGGTGCAGCTTCATCATGGAATAATACGTGAGCAAAACTGAAAATTATGCGTCGAAGTCTTGGTAGATTTCTGCCTATTAAACAACCTGAAGTTTTGCTAGAGGCAGGCACACATGTTTCATCTCTGTGACTCGTAAGCCATTCTTAATGTGTATATTTTGCCTTAACCCTCGCAAGGTTGACAAATTTATGAATTATTTCTTTTTGCGATCTGTATATTAATGAAGGTCTTTGAATCTTGAATGTCTAACTTGCTATTTTGGTCTGAAGAACTCGACGCAATACTTTGCTCATGTTTCTATAGTAGTAATATTAATGTGTGTATGTAAGAATTTTCTTTTTTAGTTAGAAGTCTTTTTATAAATGATATATAAGATATTGAAATTGACATCTGCGGATGTCAGTCATATATATACTCCGTCATTATCATGGAAAATGCATCTTTCTATTACACGACACAGTTGCTTAAGAGCAATTTTATAAATAGCTCAATAGTGGGTCTGAGAATAGCAATTCTACTGAGAAAATAGAATTAATGTGAATCAACGGCACGGATAAAACGAGATTAATTGTAAATTCGTATTTATTTGATGCTAATTTACGAACTAAAGGGTAATTAAGTCAACTTAATTTTACGAACGAACGGACGGTTCCCAGGAACCTAACCAGCCCAATCTGGCGCAACTCCAGCAAGAGACACACAGCGCATCGCCTCCGATAGCGCCATATTGTACGCCGTCGAAGAAGGGGTAGAAGTAGCAGACGGCGGAGATGACGCGGTCAGGGAGAGCTGCGAAGTCGGTGTTGTTGGATTTGTATAGTTTTGGTGAGTGTGGTGGTGGTGAGTTTGAGAGATGGTAGTGAGGGGGGAGTAGATGGCGAAGCGTCTGTAGTCGGTGTTGTTGAATTTGTCGATTTAATTAGTAATTTGGAAGACTTTGAGCACCATCCTAAGGGGTAGCCTCCCACTTCGTGTAATCTTCAATGTGCCGCTGACTGGCCATGGATCTATCATTATGTCCATCACGCTTGAGAGCTGGTGTGAATGCCTTGGCTTTTTTACTAGATCCTCGATGAACAGGTGGGGCGGAGCGGAGCGGAGGTGGTGAGGAGGATGAGATGAGAAGCGGCGGTCATGGTCGGCCGTGGAGGTAAAGTTGGCACTACTCTCATCTTCTAACAAATATCAAAGTTTGTAATGTAAAAATCGTAGACTCAACGAATAAAATTCGTATATTAAAAGAAAAATATCCCTAACAAGGAACAAAGTTTATAATATAAAATTTATAGACTTAAAGAATAAAATTCATAGGCTTAAGGAGCAAGTTGTGACCAAAATTCGTAACAATTAAAAATAAAATCGTAGCAGACTAAAATTCGTAACAGTTACGAATAAAATTCGTAGTCGTTAATGTGACCAAAATTCGTAACAGTGACCAATGACTAAATTCGTAGTTACTAAATCAAAATTCGTAACACATGGACTCACTGTGATAAAATTCGTATTTTTAAAATTAAAATTTGTAGTTACACTTGGAGAAGTTTGAAACATTGGAAAACATTAACCAAATCATCAATTGAAAAAAAAGGAACTAGTACCCACCCTTTAAGGCCCTGTCCACTTTGACTCTATTTTTTGATTTTTAAGTTAAGATAAGTTAATATCAGTTAAGATAAGTTACTTTCAGTTAAGATAAGTTACTTTCAGTTAAGATAAGTTATGTTAAGTTTCAGTTAAGATAAGTTACTTTTAACATACTATTCATCATCATCATACCATCATCATCATCATACTATTCATCATACCATCATCATCATCATCATCATCATCATCATCATACCGTCATCATCATCATACCATCATCATACTATTCATCATACCATCATCATCATCATACTATTCATCATACCATCATACTATTCATCACACCATCATCATCATACCATCACCATCATACTATTCATCACACCATCATCATCATACCATCATACTATTCATCATACCATCATCATACCATCACACTATTCATCATCATCATACTATTCATCATACCATCATCATCATCATACCATCATACTATTCATCATACCATCATCATCATCATCATACCATCATACTATTCATCATCATCATCATACGATCATACTATTCATCATCATCATCATACCATCATCATCATCATCATACCATCATACTATTCATCATCATCATCATACCATCATACTATTCATCATCATCATCATACCATCATCATCATCATCATACCATCATACTATTCATCATACATTCATCATCATAATATTACTATTCATCATCATCATCATAAAATTACTATTCATCATCATAAAATTACTATTCATCATCATCATCACCCCCATCATCATCAACAGTATATTACTATTCATCATCATAAAATTACTATTCATTATCATCATAAAATTACTATTCATCATCATCATCATCACAACCATCATCATCATAAAATTACTATTCATCATCATGAAATTACTATTCATCATCATCATAATATTACTATTCATCATCATCATCATAATAAAATAATACTATTCATCAGTCAATATAAGTTTCAGTTAAGTTAAGATAAGTTAAAACCAGTTAAGATAAGTTAAATTCAGTTAAGATAAGTTAAATTCAGTTAAGATAAGTTTAAGTTAGTAAAATAGAGTCAAAGTGGACGGGCCCTAAGTCGTTCACGACATCACATGCGGAACCTTTAAGTCATTCACCGATTCACGACTTCATATGGAATTTGTTGAGCGTAATGAAACATCGCCGACCTTGTAGGTGTTGAGGTAAGTGGAGAGAGCGATAGAACCTTTCTTTCTGAATCCGTCATATTTCCCGTCGTCCATTTAAGCCCGTGTACAGCCGGCATCGCGACATAGCGATATGCCTTTAATAACTTGTAAAACAAAATTTAGATTTAAATAAACAGTAATTATTAGGGTCATTGATATTAAGATTGTACGGCTAAAATTAGTTCTCATTTATCATGAAATATACAACTTATCATTTGATCCTAATCCTAGCTCAATAATCTTTATTGGTAAAAAACTGAGAAAACTAGTTACGGTAAACATCGAGTAAGAACTTGGTGGTGAGCATGATCACATTTAAGGATGCACCTAAGAAATAACTGTGTAAGTTCATCACCAGTAAACAGGAAGGAGTGTGTATGAACACTTGCTCACTATTAGATGGAAAATTTCAGTCTCTTATCAGTTTAGACTGGCATCTCCATTATCAGTTTACTGGATTAGACTTCACTGTAACATGAAAAATGGTTTGTTGCTATATTTTCAAAAAGAAAAATCAGGACGTCAGATAGCAATAGAAGATAAGAATCTTATGCAAAAGTTGGAAAGAAGAACCAGTAACCCAGTTTGAACTCTTCACTTTCATGTGTCATAGCAGATGCAAGGTTCAAAAAGTGTCCAAAAAAGACTTAAAACCTTTAAGTAGGATAAGATGAACTCGAGGGAAACACGTACTTGACGAGTTTATATAATTATATATTATCAGTGACATGAGTTTGCAGTGCCATGATCTCGAAATAAAAATAGAAAACTGCAGTCCTTTATCTTACTTATATGTAGAGAACATTAAAATAAACAAGCAGTGGTATCCGGCGTAAACTACTGGAAACCAGCAGGAAATTTCTTTTTAATTTCGGCAGTCAATGCGGTGTTTTCTTGCTGCAGGAAACAAGCTTTCTGCCTCAGTTTTTCATTTGCCTCTAGGATGTTTCTGTTTTCTATATACAGCTTCAGGTTCCTGAGTACCAAATCTTTTGCTGCCTTCTCATTGCACATGTCTCTCCTGCAGACAGTAAAATGTTACTAGAGCACAATTTGCTAAATATTAACAGAATATCTTCTTACTTACCTTATGAGCCTGGATAGTTTGAGTTTGGATTTCTTTGATCTCAGTTTACTCACAACGCAACAAAAAGATCGAGGCGAGATGCTCTCTGTTGCCATTTTGGTATGGTTCTCTGGCCTTCCGGAACAGCACTGACTTATGGGTATGTAAAGTTTACTTAGCTCCTATTTATAGAAGAACTTCATTGGTGTATGATGCATATATACAGCACAAAATGATGATTGATACCTTGCATTTGGTATTGGTGTATTGCTTAAATTCTTATCTGCACTCATTCACGGCGCTTATTTTTTAACATCAGCATCTAAGAGTCAACTTGTTTATTGAGGCCTTCATTAAGTTCTCCTCAGCATTCTATTACTTGGATGATGTACTTTTTTAGATGCTTTTTTTCTTCTTCTTCTTCTTCTACTGCACGCTCTTTGTCAATATTGCTAGGTTATAAGTACATAGGAATCAATTCCCATAAAGTGATGCATTCAAGTTGTTTATAATGTGCTCTCTGAATTTCGCTGCCGAAGGGCCATCATTAGATGTACTGGCATGAGCCTCAATTGAGTACCCACAATCACAGAAAGTTGTGCTATTTCCCATCCATGCCAAATTGAGAAGGCTGCTGAAGATTTATGTGCTATGCTATTTTGTAAAGGGTCTGAATATCATGATATCAAGGCAAACTATCTTTTTCGCATTATCTTGCGTACATATTTTCAGTCTATTCTGAGCATCTCATCCATGAATGGCACTATTTGTGCACGTTTTAGTGATTTTTATATGAATCTGAAATGACTGCCTAGTTTGAATTCGGTGGATAAATTATGTAATTTTCGACCTCATTTCATGGCCACATTCACCCATTTGTCTTTATATATACATATGGGGAAGATTTACATATTTGTGCTCCATCACATCATCCATCCATCACTAGCCTATTCTACATAAGTATCATCACATTCACAATCTTATGCATCATCACAAATTTGATATTTACCATCTATTTAAGCCTTTCAAACTGCAGATGATTGTTATACTCATTGCTGCATGAACAGTTTACATCACTCATCACCCTTTCCAAGTCTCAGTTTTATTATTGCTTTGCAACTCCTTTTTTATTAGTATTAGATATCTATCTCATATTTTATTGTGATAATTACACATAAGGGAGTATTGTTTATTTTAGTAAGCAATAAAAATTAGAAATTTGTGTAATTGACGCAAATAACCTACAAGTTTACAAATATCTTTATCAACTCCTCCGAATTCAGAAATTTAATATCTTTTAGAAACCGAAAAACCCTTATATAAAAATACCAATAGTCTTCTATAAAAATTCTCAGTTGGGATTCTGCGAATTTTCTGGTTTGGTTTCTCAAGTTGAATTGAAGAAAAAAAAAAAGGAGGTGGGCGGCATTGTAATAGTGAAGTGATATGACTTCTGAGCGAAACAGCAACGGAGCAACGAGTCTACAGCCGACGGAGGAGCCGACTCTATGCTCCAACGGATGTGGATTTTTTGGCACGGCGGCGAACACAGGCCTCTGCTCCAAGTGCTACAGAGATTTAATCACCAAGGAAAGTCAAGCCGCCCAAGCCAAATCAGCAAAAGACAAGTCTTTTGGTGGTGCCTTGTCCATCAAGGCAACCCCCAGTAGTTCTTGGCCAATGGTTCAAAAGCCTGAGTCATCATCGGATTTTGGGTGGGGTGCGGCGAATAAGAAGGCAGTGATCAACAGATGTCGAGAGTGTCGCAAGAGGGTGGGGCTGACCGGATTTGAGTGCAGATGCGGGCAAATATTCTGCGGAGCGCATAGATATCCGGAGGAACACGGGTGTGACGTTGATTTCAAGGCGAAGGGAAGGAGCGAGATTGCCAAGTCGAATCCGGTTGTCAAGGCTGATAAGTTGGAGAGGTTGTGATGGATGATCAAGCGTTGGCTTGGAATTCAAGATTCAAGAATTTGTGACTGCGTTTAGTGATACGAATTTTGGTTTGGGTTTTTAATAAGAGTTGTACATTTTTCTTCAATACAAGTTATTTTTAGCTTCTAATGCGTATGAACGAGTGGGCTCTGGCAATTGCTAGCTAGTTTCTTAATTCTCATACTCTTCTTATCTTCTAACAGTAATGGGCTTTGAAGCCCATGAAATATCCAGCCTTTTAATTTTTGTGTGGCCCAGAACTGTTCGACCAAATGAGCTTCAAAAGCAGTTGCATTCTAACTTAAATCGTTTCAGATAAATTATTTCACATGTCATTCGGTTCAGTCCTTTCCTTTATGTAAAATAGTTCAGTTTAAGTCAAAGGAAAGCATTTAAATCCAGATGTATAGTAATTTTGAGAATGAAAATTATATTTTTCACCTTTTAAATAATGTAAAATAAATCAACAGGCAAGCATCGCACTTTGGGCTTTACAAAGACCATCATTTCGAAATAAAAGCCTAAAAATTTAATTATTTGCTGCTTTTAGTGACGGGCTGGCTTGTACCTCGGAAAAGAGAGCACCTACAGCAGTTGCACGTGTGACCCACACAGTCCCTATTTATCACTCTGTCTCTAACTTCAAAGCCAGTTTAAAGCAACAACATCAATGCCTATAGTAGTAATTAATTAATTCCTGGTTTGCTCAAAGAAAAATTTCATACTTATAATAATAAACCATATATAGACTTCAGTTTCACAAAATATATATCCACTTGAATCTGTACTTGTTAACCTATCATCAACCGAGAAGATACTGAGAACCATGATCCGATCTTGAAGCTCTCCCGGTCTTTGTTTATATATTATACGTTTAATTAAAGAAAGATATTGCGAACACGAAAGAAAACGACTACTGATCGACATACACAACAACATGGAAAGAAGTAGAACACATCCTGCTAGCTACATTTTATATCATCGTCTCTTAACGAGTCAACATCTGAGTCTGTCCTTAATGAGTTTCTTTTTGCCACTCTGGATCAGTCTTTATGGGCATTTTACCTTGGAAATAGTAGAAATTAAATGAGTTCACTCTCAGGCATCACAGTATATGTTAATGGTCTCAAAACATGGAACACAAATAGTTCAAGTAAGAAAGAAACTATCCAACAATGTTTTCTGCTGTGATCTTACTATATATATAACATTTGTGCCTATGTTATTGGAATCTAGAAGAAAACATGATCGATATGTATTAATTAATACTCAGCATTGCTGCAGTGTTTTTCAAACGATGCAAAATAACAATGTTTTCAGTCAAACAAGAAAATATAAATCCAAATTTCATACTACTCTCTCTCAGATTACATGTTAAGAGAGAGAGAATGTGAGGGAAATCAAAGACATGAAAACCTAACTACTGAGATGCTACAAACACACTATTGCATCAAAATAAGAAAATCGAGGAACTAAGGAAAATGATGAACTTGGATAGATATAGTAGAGCAATAAATGTGAGCTCAACAACTAACTTCGAAAACAACAACCCCCAAATTAAGGTATCACATCACACCACCACCACCACCTCCCTCGCCATATATATATATATATATATCATCTTAATCCATGGCGCGGCGGCTGACGTCTTTGAAGAATGAGAGGAGATTAGTATGGAGGGCGACCGGTTGCCCAATATGGTTCATGACCCGGCACTTGAAGCGGATTCAACATGTTGGGACTCATTCCATGAAACAATCCACCAGAATTGGGATCACCCATTACCTGCTGCTGCTGCTGCTGCTGCTGCTGGCCTATTGGAGATTCAAGGCCAGACCCTCCTTGTATTGGGATCTGACCTTCATCCTCTTCTAATGGAAGTCTTTCATATGCTGCATTGCTGAAGGAAGCTGCCATGATCACCACTGGTCCAGCTGCAGTTAGGGTTCCTACTACACTCCCTCCCACCACTTGTCCTTGCCCACCGGCTAAATATATAGTCAGTCCCGTTGCGGCTGGGGGAGCCGGAGGAGGAAGGAAGGACCCTGATAGAGAGAGAATCTCAAATCTTCCTTGCAGAGCCACCACCGCTCCACCTTGAGAGCCTGGCTGGCGTAAGGCGACATTTGTCACCGTGCCTGTACCACTCATTATGCACACACCTCTCTGTCTTCTCCTTGCAAAGTTGGAGATGCTCTCAACCACATCACAGCCATCAGCCACCTCCATCACATGTGTGCGCAGCGCATTTGCGCTGTCTCTGGTGATGATGATCGGCGGCTTTGGCTTGTTCTTGGATCCAGCCGGTCTTCCTCTAGGTCGCCTATTGATCTCACTTCCTTCACCTCCTCCAGAGTTCATCAGCTCATTACCTTCACTACCGTTTAGGTTGTCCTCATCATTATTGTTATTGTTACGCTCCCGCTTCATTCCACGGCTAAACTGGCCGCTGCTCCCGCTCTGCTCATCCTCGGAGTTGTTTTGTGGCTGCTGCTGATGGAACTGGTGGTGTTGTTGTAAATGGAAATTGGCGGTGTGGAAAGGAGGTGGGAGAGAATGGCCATGGTGAGATGGATCCATCAACTTACTCTCACATCCAAACCTCTCAGCCCTAGCTAGCTTGTTGTAACGGATGGATTGGATCAAACAAAGAGAGGAGAGCAGGTATTATGGTGATGTTTTGAGGTGAGTTAGGGTTTGAGAGAGATATTGAAGAGAGAGAAGGTAGAGGATGAGATCAAATGAGACACACTTAATTGGGTGTGTTTGTTTGTTAGTGTTTTTGAAAGGATGAGAACGTGTAGAGAGATGGGGTCGTGTAGGAGGACTATGGGCGGCGGGTAAAGGGTCCCGCAATGCCTCATTGCAATTTAATTACAGCTCAACTTTGCTCCCTCCAATTAGGGTTTTCACAATGTAAAATAATTAAGGTCTAAAATTTTCATTTATGTTATTATTTTCCATTGGTGGTGTTTGGTTTAGGAGACTATTAAGTCAAAAGTGTGAATCGGATAAAAGCTCTCCAATAAAATTTAAAATTTTGTTTATGGTATTCACTTTAGGAACTTCTCTTTTTATTGTAGACTTTAATGTTGACTTTTTTTCTTGAAAATGTAGTAAGGGTTTGTGTTTTTATTTAGGTAAATGTATTTCTTAAAGTTGTGGTTTCTTTAGCACAATGACATATTGTAAATAAATGTTTAACCACTTTCCCACCGGATTATAAACACTTAATGTAGGAAATAAGGTTATTTGGATCTCATGTTTGGACGTGGAGTATATGATAATCAGAATTCAATTGCTAATCAAGTTATTATTCCAATTTATAGGTCGAATTGAGGCAAAGAGGAGTAGCCCAGTGGGCGCTCCCTCCTGCGTATGCTCAGCATCCAGGGTTCAAGCCCTCATTAACCCCCATCAAATTAACAAAAGGCAGATACTACAACTAACTTAACCAGCCTTCATCAAAAAAAAAAAAAAATTTATAGGTCGAATTATACTAGATTTTTTGTATATTTTCCTAATTCAAACACACACTAAATATTGTAATCGTATTTCATCAAAATATATTGAAAAATCTCTGACTTGATAGCGCTTATTACAGACACAATAATATAATTCGTGAGGAAATGAGTGATCAAGAAAGTTGCTGCGCTTTTTTTATCCTAATTACATCTTATTATAGCCCCATATATTCAAGTCATTTATCAATACTGTACTACTAGCTAGTTTGTGGCATCTCCGGCTTGAATTGGAACTAAATCTCAGAATCTCTTAAAACTTGGGTATGGTTGATCCTCAAATTACCCTATATATATAATTACCATTAGTATTGAAGTTGGGAAACTTGTGGTTAGAATGTATAATTAAGCGTCTCCATGTAATAAGTTGTTTGACTTTTAAATTTCCAAGAAGAGACACATGAGCACCACCACCCACTAATTATCTTTTGTCTTATTTTGTGGAGGTAAACGTTGTTGCATGGTCCACATCTAAACACATGTCACAGCCCCCGCCATTGTCGGCTCCATCTCACCCATCACTATATACTATCATCCCTCTAGCCTAGTTTATTCATTGGGCTTGTACCATGTTGTGTTTTTCTATTGCAAATTGGAGCATATATATAGAATCTTTTGCTCGAAATGTCACTTTCATTTCATGGTTGTATACATGATTTTTCTATACATGATAGCGGCAAGGACAACCGTTGCATGTTGAAATGGTTAAAAGGAGACGTTATAAGAATCAATCATTCAAGATTTCAGATTTAAAGCATGATCAAATCAAATAAAGAGATTTGGTGAGATTAAATATTTAATATATTGATGTTTTAATCTATTTGAGGTTAAAACCCTAATAAATATTAAACCCTAAACTACCATTTAAAATGCAGTAAGCACATCCAACAAAAATAGTACATATATATATATAGCGCTCAAATGAAAATCAATTTTATGCTAAGAACCTAGGAACCAATCTCAGCCGTTGGATGATAATTTCATTCAACGGCTCCACAACGCGTCACGTGTCCCACTAACCCCCCGTGCTTTGTGGGCGTGACACGTGGCGCGTTGTGGAGCCGTTAGATGAAATCATCCAACGGCTGAAATTGGTTCCTAGGTTCTCATAGTCTAAGGATGATTTTCATTTGAATGCGCCCTATATATATATATATCTATATAGGGGCGCGTTCAAATGAGAACTCTTCTTAGGCTAAGAACATGAGAACCATTTTGCACCTTTGGATCAAATGATCTAAGGGTGTAGATTGATTTTGCACTTTTGTCTTATAGGTAAAAGACAAAAGTGCAAAATAGTAAAAGCAGAAAGTGCATAGTAAAAAGCAGAAAATGCATAGTAGATGATGTGGTGCATTTTGGACCACTCATTTCAACAAAATGAGTGGCTGAGAATGATTCTCATGTTCTTAGCCTAAGAAGTGATTCACATTTGAGCGCTCCTCTATATATATATATATATATATATATATATATATATATATATATATATATATATATATATATATATATATATATATATAGAGGAGCGTTCAAATGAGGCACCAAAATTAGAATGAGACTATGAGGCACGATCTCATCCACACATCAAACCCCCCCGTGCATTGTGGGCGCGCCACGTGTCCAAATAGTAAACCCACTAACTTTTGAAAAGTCAACAATTGCGGCTTGCCACGTGGCTTCGCCACGTGCCTCGGATCAACTCCCACAGACGGCCGAGATCGTGCCTCACAGTTTCATTCTACCAACCATGCCTCAACCGAGTGCTCCCCTATATATATATATATATATATATATATAGAGGAGTGTTCAAATGAGGACACCCAAATTTGGTAAGGACGTAGGGACAAATCTCATCCATTAGATCATCATCCATCTAACCCTCCCGTGCTTTGTGGGTGCGCCACGTGTCCAAGTACCCAAAATCCAATAAAGCAAATAGTAAAATCCCACTACCAAAAAGCAAATAGTAAAACCCACTACCACATGTGACACGTGGCAGCTTGTGGATCATTGGATGAACCTCATCCAATGGCCAAGATTAGTCCCTACACCCTCACCATAAGACATGTCCTCAATTGAACGCCCCCCTATATATATATATATATAGGGGAGCACTCGGTTGAGGCATGGTTGGTAGAATGAGGCTGTAAGGCATGATCTTGGCCATTGATGATATTGATCTAATGGTTGAGATTTAAAGATGTGGTAGTGGAATTTTACTATTTGCTTTTTGCTTTTTACTGTTGGTAGTGAGTTTACTATTTGGACATGTGGCGCACCCACAAAGCACAGGGGGTTAGATATGTGGCTCAGATCGTGCCTCACTGCCTCATTCTTATTTGACTTATCTTATTTGAGCGCTCCTCTATATATATATATATATATATATATATATATAGAAGTGAGAAAAAAAGCATGAAAAACTGATCTCTCTATATAGTATATAATATGATCGGCAGCGCTAGACTCATGTTTGCTTCACCTTGAAGAAATGAAGTTGGAGAGCAATAAGAGAGTGACATAGAAATTAAAGTGAGTACGTTGTGCAATGGGCATGGATGCGTGCAAAGCGCTGACACAGCAGGCAGCTCATTTCATTCATCTCTACCCTATCAACCAAAACCCTAATAATAATTTATAAACAGCTGAGAGTGAGAATATAATAATAAACTAAACTGCTCCTATCATATGTTTGATCGAATCTTCTCATGTTCCGAGCTCCAAGAGAGAGAGAGCGTGTGTGTGTGTGTGAAGGGGAAGGGCTCTGAAACAATGGCAACATCGCATGCACCGCACTCACACATTCACACATATGTCTAGCTGGCATATGCGAACTCAAGATTCCATTTTGTTGCCTCCAATCATCTTTCATTCTCTCTCTCTCTCTCTCTCTCTCTCTCTCTTAAGTCTTAACACACACAAACTGAAGAACTGATCGAAGTTTAATTAATTAATGCATCAGTAGACGCAAAAACATTTATTTAATTTTGCTGATAAAAATAGTTGTGTGCAAAAATCTAATAGAGAGATTAATGACAATCATCTCATCTTAACAAAAACATATATCAATTTGAACAACTCTTATTAAGACAGAAAGATGCTGAGACAAAAGAGCGCCTAATTCCTTATAGTACTATAAGACTTGCATTAGATTAGAGGCCTGATCCAGAAGTGAGGACTATCATTATATATAACGACTTCTGACATCGAATACGACGACGAAAGAGCTAAAGAATATTGTCAAGATGAGATTCACATATTCAAATTTTGAAACATATATGGGGGCTAATTAATGAGATCGCTAAGGGTATCAGCCTTAATAATGCCGCATGTTTTTCTATGTTCTCAACTGATTCATGTGTAAATTCAAATGCATGCAAAAGCACATGAATCAGTTTAGTCAAAATGAAAAAAATAATGCCATATTTGAACCCTTTTTTTTTTACTCGTATACGATTCTGAGCTTGGATGTGAGAATATTAGTCATCATCTTTAACTACGAGAAACAAAAAAATGATGCAAAGCTTGACAATTTTCATAAATGTTGCCACTAAGAATCACAAGTTGCAATAAGCAGAGAGGAACTTAAACCATCATCAGCCCACAAGAGCCTGTTTACATTCTTTGAGGTCCAAGCCTAGACCTACAACATATGGAAAGGGGATCCATCAACTGCCCTGCAGGTTCCTTTCTTCCAAAACTTCTTTAACTCATATAGCAGACTCTGTCTGTCATCTATTGACAGAAAAATATTACGTACACTGGTTTCGGTATCAAGGAGATGGTTTGAGTGCAGTTTCGGAACTCCTTGGCCTTTTCATCACTGAAACCGCAGATTGCCAGAATTTTTTGACTGGATGAATCAGTTTCAGCTCAGATAAATGGAAAGAAGCAGATCTGTGGTTGTTACCTGCCCGCCTTCCCCTGCACACATGATTTGAAGTTTTGAAAACGAGTTCATAAGTATAAATACAGTCACATTTGTAATAAAAAAAAACTATATCGTACGATGTATACTTTTGCTTGAAAATAAACTTGCAATGTAGATAAAACAATATACTCATACATGAGCCCTCAGGATGTGCCAAAATACTGAACAAACCATTTGCATTGTACGTGTTTAAAATGATGAGTGGATCCCGCTTAGTAGTAATTTACAGTTTACAATCCCTTTATAGTCCAATACATTACTAAAAATAAAAAATGAATGCAAAGCTACGAAGGAAATTGCAAGATCAAAAGCTTGCAAAACATTCCATTTGGAGTCATGAGAAGCTTTCCTGAGGGATCGGAAGGTTGATAATTACATAAATTAGTTCATGAGACTGAGCTAACTGATATCAAATGGTACATAGAAAACCACACAAAAAAATGAAATTACAATGTTGCCTAATAAATAAGTAGACATATTAGTGTACCCAAAATAATGTGCAAACACTAGAAATATTAAGTAATGAAGATGATAAACAGAATAGTTAAAAAAGTTAAAATTTCCACTGTTAAGTATGATCTCAAATGTTTCAACTCCTAAATTTAATGTTTGAACCGTAGTTTAGTAAACAGTTTACTTCCAAAGCAACAACCCAGAAGGGTACACAAGAGATGAGAATTGAGAACTCAATGCATGATATATATCAAAGTATAGAGTTACCTGAATTTAACTTTTCCTCAAAAGCCCTGTCTATGACTCTTTGAGCAGCTTCTGTCAACGGAGGATGCTCGGGGCTGAAGAAGTACTTGTTCAGTTTGCCAACCAAATTGAACATTTCTTCACGCACCTTTTCAAGTGTTATTCCATTTGCCCTCAAGAATTTTGCAGCAGTGTTAGTCCCTGAAAAGGAGTTGTAAATGTCGCCTCTGCAGTGAGTTTGCATTTATGTACACTGCTATTTTATAACTTCTAAGGATATCGGCTCTTTTAAATCAAATTGTAGAAACATAGAGCCGTCCTATGTCATCAGCTAACAAAATTACTAACCGATACAATCTAACAATTCCTAAGCTACTACCAGCCAGACCACCGTCAGCCATAGCTACTACTACATTTTACAAAAAAAAATCAAATGCTTTGCCACATGATGCCTTGGGATGACCTACCAGCTTTTGGCTATCATCGCAGCGATGGAGAGCCCATTAAAATTATACATTCCACAGCGATCATAATTGTTACATATCTTTTGTCCATAAAATTTAGCTCTACAGTCATAAGACTATCAATTTTTGGCTGCAATGAATTCGGCCTACCGCATTTACCCCCAAAATCAGAGATACGAAATAAAGTTCAAGATGTCACAACTTTGGAAAATGCATAAACCGTGTTTCGAGCACTTCTAAATGGTGAAGTTTCACTGACCCTCTATGAGAATCCCCATGAGGAGCGCCTCAGTGCCGGTATTAGGTTTCCTGATCTTTCTAGCTTCCAGCTCGCTCATAGCATACACCTTTATAGCCCTTGATGACCATCTGCTCACACATTACAATTTACAACAAATAGCTATAATTCACATCTTTACAGAAACCCTAAAAAAGCAGGAACCAACAACCAAGTCCACAAACACATACTAAATCAAAAAGGCATCAAATTCGACTCACTTTGGGATCTTTGCATTGGAAGAAACCCTATCCGGCTTTCTGCAAACAACAAATTCAACACCAGATAAATTCAGAAAATACACCTAATTCAACAAGCGGGTAAAATTGGAAAACTAATTCCAGTCATGGAAAGATGAACTGACGTGGTAGGGAGGCTGAATGCGATGGTGGCGGAGGTGGGTCGGAGCTTGGGGTTTAACCGCTCGGAACTATGCTAAGCGGAGATTGCTCGAGCCCAGAAATGAACTGCCGAAAATTTGATGTGCCTTTGTCGATACGGAGATTGAGTTTTGAGTAAATTGAGTTTGAACTGTGCATTTCGAGTGTAGGATTGACATCGTCGTCAGGCCGAAGAGATTCTGAGCAGTTGGAGAAAATTGGAACAGAGATTTTTGGTTACAGAGGATAGGCATGGTAGAGGAAGCCTTGGGCCGTGAATCAAACGTGGCCGTATCATCTAACTGCTATCCTACGCTACCGTTTTTTGGAATGGGCCGTCTTTTTGTATGACGCAATGCCTACTTCAATTTCGGGCTTATTGTTTATGTAAATTTAGGCTATAACTGCCCGGCCCAACTGATGAACTTTGAAGAAAATCCCACTTTTCTTGATACAATGAGAGCTCACAAAGGTATATGGTGTTCAAATATATTATTCGCTTCCCATAAAAAAAAAATATACATATTATTCACTTGAAAATGTTTCATATAGTAATAAATATGCGAAAAAATTATTATACTTATATCTTGTAGTGTGAGTTAAGAATCCATACATTTAAGTCGAGCTCAAATAGAATTCAACTGAACTGAATATTAACATTGATTATAACAATCATGTAGTTTTATGTAGCATGATCAATGAATTCATACTTGTAAGTGCGTTAACCGAAAATTTATTTGATCTGAATATTAAAGATGATGACAGATTGTATAATGTCACAATGTTACATTGTATTGCGATGTATTCATTTTTCATTGTGTGATGAGATTTAAATGAATGATCATCCTCATCCTATCATCCATGGATGTGTGTTCATAATCCTCCATATAGATCACCAACAAGATTTGGTTCTCTCACTAGGAAACATGGTATGCCATTAGATTTCCACACATCGATCCAGCTAGCTTGTCTCCCTAGCTGGTCCAAAGATGCCCACAAACACACCAAATGAAGCTTGTGACTTGGGCTGACAATTGGACCCCAAGCCACCACCTCTCTCCCTTTATAAATATCATCACATGTGTTGTTGTGGCATGTGTAAGGGGTGTACCCTACAAAAGTGAGTATACCCTACCAGCCAACCCTTACTTATTTCTTAAGTTTTAATATTAATATGATACTTTATGACCATAGAGTGGAATTTGGTGGAAGGGGGGGAGATGGGTTTGGTGCTAAAAGTCTCCTTCTACTTATAGACGTGTCGTACAGCTTTAAGAAGGTTGGACCTAATTTGCCTCCAAAACTATTTGAAAGAGTCTTGCACCTAACAACCCCTTGAACACATCAATCCTTCACCAACCTTGTGTATGTCACAAACATTTTTATGCAATGGGATGGGTTGGCATTTTGGATCTTCTAGGGGCACAAAAGATGTATTGTTAAATGGACTCATCAATGTAGGGGGTATGCTGTATCTAGTGATCCATCATTTCACTCGAAGATTTAGTAACTAGCTTGGACTAGACGATATAAAATCATGATTTACAAGTACAGGGGGCGTTTAATTGAGGACGGGTCTTATGGTGAGGGTGTATGGACTAATCTGGGCCATTGGATGAGGTTCATCCAATGATCCACAAGCTGCCACGTGTCACATGTGGTAGTGGATTTTACTGTTTACTTTTTGGTAGTGGGATTTTACTATTTGCTTTATTGGATTTTGGGTACTTGGACGACACGTGGCGCACCCACAAAGCACGGAGGGTTAGATGGATGATGATCTAATGGATGAGATTTGTCCCTACGTCCTTACCAAATTTGGGTGTCCTCATTTGAACACTCCTCTACAAGTATATATACTAGAGTCATGCAAGTTTAAAGTTCAACTAAACTGAAAAAGAAAAAAAATCAATGTGATATTAGATATATCATAAAGCAAATAAGCAATATACGTGTAATGTTGAGTAGAATACAATTGATCAAATATCTCACATTGCCTAGGAGAAGTAGTAACAAGTGCTAGCTTATATTATAGAACCATGACACACAAACTTGAATTTTTGGATCACAAAGGGAATATAGTACCATATGAAAGGTTGAAATTCAACATGTAACACTCTAATTCTATCTTGTACAACCTGAAATCATGCTTGTGTAATCTGAAAAATATGCTAGTAACTATATCGTCACTAAAATATTATGATTTTTATATAAATAGACATCAGGTATGATGGTTACGAGAGACATTCAATGACATGTTAGACTTATAAGTGCTCGGCTCAGACCTCTTATTGTATCGACTAAATCTCGAATGATGATGATTATTGAGCTAAGTGATCGGCTCGAAAATGCTCCATGCGTGGATCCCTTGGTTGCGTCTCATTATTTTCTCTTACATTTTTCACATAACTTACTATTCAAGTTTGGTCTCACATCATTTTCTATTACATTTTTCACATAACTTACTATTCAAGTTTGGTCTCACATCATTTTCTCTTACATTTTTCACATAACTTATTATTCAAGTTTGGTAAGTATGAAAATGGAAAATGTTCCAGCCAAATGTAAGGTGCAACTGCATAGAGCAATTATGTTGCCTAGTTCATTTCCAGCTACCACTTTACCAAAAACACTCATCCAAATTGGATCGGTGCACCATCCTTGTTGACAGTTTTGAAAGGTTGTTGGTGCCTTCCCATGCTTGAGTAATGAATTCACATGATTAGGCCAAGTAATGAGATAATCTTGAGTTGTTAATTACTAAGAAGTAATCGTTTTTCTTGGGGCTTGAAGAAGTTCATTACGATGCAATACAGATTGTTGAGGAAATGACTGATATAACTCGTAAGTCCATCTCAAGTTCATGAAGAGATTTGAATTCTGAGATTCAGAGTTATATATATTTATATTAATGTTTGCACTTTGCAAATTGAAGTTTTGATATTCATTTTCTAGCTTACATTCTCCCAACTGCCTTTCCTTTAGATCTAGTTAAAGAGTTGTTGTATTAACCAATAACTATTCGAAGCACATGTTATGCGCTTGCTTGTTGTTTACGCGTCTGCAGTACTTGGGAAGATCTATCCAGCTAGCTTACTTTCAACGCTTGTGAAGGTATTATTGTTGTTATTAATTGGAATGTATCGGTTTCGGTTGTGCAGTCACTTAAGTTTGGTCCCATAATAATATAAGTAATAATGATACAAGCCTTAGTTATTTTTTCTTTTTTTTTGAAAAAAAATACAAGCCTTTGTTCTGATTTAATATCATTTACACTATTTTACCACTTCACAATATTGAGATAGTAAAATTTATGTTTATATTTTCATTTTTCTCAACAAATATTGTTGGAATGGTGGATTCATTATTTTTGAAGAAATATCGTTGGTTGAAAAATCATTTTCTCATTCACTTTTCAAATTATTTTATTATTGAGTTGAAAATTTATTTTCTCATTCACTTTTCAAATTATTTTATTTTATTAAATTTCACCCCAAACATAATGTCCAAAACTTGATTTGTTTATCTATCGGGAAAATTATCAGTTTCTCTCTCCTAGAATCTCCCAGAAGCTCGAAGAAACTTACTGCGTTTTCTGAATTTTCCAGTTTAATCCACCACATCAGCCTGCTCCAACACCGCTTCCTCCATCTCCGCAAGCCTCACCTCACCTCACCTCTGAGCTATCCATGGCTTGGGGTGTGCGGTTTTGGCTTCGATGGGATGGGTTTGGTGTTGGGGACGGCGGATGCGCAGGTGGTGGTGATTTAAGTGGCTCCGTCGGGCTACGAAATTTTTGTGTAAATTATGTGCTTGGATGGCCGGATTTCGCTGAGTCAGTTGGGTCTGCTGTGGAGGTGGTGGCTGGGCGGTGCGCCTGTGTTGGCTTTGCCTTGGGCTGTTGCTGGATTTCACCGCCGGCAGTGTGGATGGTTTTGCCCAGGGCGTGCAGGCCGCAGGGTGTCGGTTTTCAGCAGCTCCGATCGGCTACGGTTGCGGTGGACTGACTGGTCCACTTGTGGCGGCTGGTTTTTTTGGGATGTATAGTAGGTTGTAGTTTAGGTCGGTTTGTAGTGGTTTAGTTTGTAGCTAGTTTTAGTCCCTCTAAGTGTGTAGTCACTTATGAGGGTGTATACTCTCAGCCGTGTGGTCTGAGCTGTACCCGTTTTAGTTTTTATGTCTCAGGAGCTAGCCTCCTGCTTTTATCGAAGGGCACGACCATGTGTTAATTAGTATATAGTGTCGACCACTGCGGTCGGTCGACCAGTTTGTATGTCGTGTCCTTCTTGGGCGTGGTGCCCCTTGTGGGCAGCTAGTCTTGTTTGTACCCATTCTAATGTTTTATATCAAAAAAAAACTTGACTTGTTTATCTTGATTTTGAGCATAATAAATCAAAATCATTCAAGCAACAAAACCTTCTTAAGGTACGTATATGATTACCCAAAATAATCTGATTTTTATAAATTATCATTTTCGTGAAATTAAAAACTTCCGTTTTATTTATAGATAATCCGTTTCATTTTTCTAACAATTCAAATTCATGTTTTTGAGCCCCACATCAACTGAAGTTCGTACACAATTCAATAAACAAATTTCATAAATATTTAAATCTTTAAATTAACCTCGCATACGATACGGGTCAAAAAGAACCGAATAAAGCGGTCCGATACAAGTCGGTCAGTCCCATTTATCAAGAAAAATCTTCCAACAGAATCCTCTAAAGTTGGGATTCAGTGAGTCTTAGCTGTCTTCCACGTGGCGCTATTTCAGCCAATTAAATCAAGTCTCCTCGTACGGCCTCAATATCATTGTCTCTTCGACCCCCGTAAAGGCTCGATCCCAGTAGCAACTAGCCCATAATAGGTTGGGCCCACAAACACACCAGACCCACTTGCGTTATTCTGCACCACGCGACACTCTGGAATGTCTCCCGTGATAACGGAATTCAAAATCAACGGGAGATTGGGCGGGAGGAATTTAATAAATTCGAGTAGTTAACCTTTTTTGCTTAATTGTCTGCCAATAGATTGCCAACATGGGTGGTAGGTTGTTTGTTGGTCATGGAGTTTATCATGAATTCTTACATCACGGGTTCGAATTGTGAAATCATCAATTTTCTTCACAATTTTGTGAGATTTTATTCATTTATCTCTTCCTCATATTCTATTATCTATAATATGAAATGTCAACCATTAGATCAAGAATCGGTGTTCTAATTGGCGGTGAAATGAAAAACGTGGCATAATTAGGTTTAATATGTTCTAGTTTGGATTTGGAGAATATTATTAATATGAAATGTAAGCCATTAGATAAAGAATCGATCTTCTAATTGGTGGTAAAATAAAAAAACGTGGCATAATTAGGTTTGATATGTTCTAGTGTGGATTTGGAGAATATTATTAAAAAAAATTGTATCAAAAGGAAAAAGCTGTGGCGAATTTGTAGGTTGATTACTGGGTGAAATTTATAGTATATTCCATTGCATTTGTGAAAATTTAGATGCAATAAAATAACGAAAAATGTGAATTTGTATATACCCTTTCTAGATGGATCATGTTGAGGCAACACGCAGCGAATAATAACCTGAGACAAAATTAAGAACGAAAAGGGACGTTGATATAGTGGAAAGTAGAAAATTTTAATATGAAATGTACAAACAAAAGCCAATTATCTCAATAACGGACAAATGCAAAAGCTAAACACTAACTAGCCAATTACGACATCGTGAAAGCCGACGATCGCGGTGCGGTGCCTGTCACGTGACAGTTAACATTCTACGTTATCAAGCTGGTCGGCACTCGGCACGCACAATTAAATGCGTTTCATGAAATGGAGTATGGACCCGATCGAACCGCTCAAGCTGGCTCGTCGAATCCGATCCGTTTCTCATCCTGTTGAGTCGGATTCACGCCATCTAGACGTTATTCGTTATGCTCACTTTGCTGGGTTTTTGTGTAATCTACTGACACGTGGCGCTCTGAGAATGCCTTGCCGGTTTTTCATATATTCTTTTGGAATACTCCCATTCCCCTTATGAAACGGTGACGTATTGAATGGACAAAGACTCGAGAAAAGTGGATAAGAAACCTAAAATTGAGGTTTCCTTCTTTATCCACTAACAATCTTTTTAATTTTATGTGATCCATATTTTTTTAAAATTACCAATAATTACTTCTTTTTTTTTATTACAAGTTGTTAGTGTTAGTGTTAGAATGTTAGGAGAGGAATCGAACCCCGGACACCATTGGGTGCCGGGTGAGCTCCAACCATGTGGGCTATGACTTCGTTCCTAAATTACCAATAATTACTCTTAATAGCATATATATAAACACTTTCGTAGCTTCTCCACTTTCACTTTCGTACTCCAAAAAGTCAAATAAGGGTCATAAATACATTTATTTGAAGTATCATTACAAAATCAGATCAAAAAATAAAATAAAATAAAGGTCAAAAATCAAATGAATTTGATAAAATGAATGTCGTTTGGAAATATCAAAATATGCAATATTTTTAAAAAAACGTAATCAATAAGAATTTAAAACTTATTTAGTTTCATATTACAGGTTTTCATAAAATGTCAATATTTGTGAGGGTTAAATACAAAGATATTGCCTAGACTATGATTTCAAATTAGTAATCGGACTTTTTCAAATTTCAATTTAGTCAATGTTGCATCTAGTTGAAAACATTTTAGATTCGAATTCGATGTTTTTGAGTAAATTTAAGTACCAAAACTTATGAATTTAGTTACAGGGTTAACTAACCTGGTCAGATTTATTTATATCATGTTTGAAGATATGATTAACACATGAAATGCAAAAACTAACAAATTGAAAATGCGTGGTGCCTAATTTGAAATCAGATGGTGTTTTAGACTCCGGACAACAATATTTTTGTAATTTAGGAACTATAATAATAAAGTTAGGGTGCGGTTCAGGTAAAAACCTATTATATATATAAAAACTAAAAACTCAATTTCAAGCCCACACGTATCACATTTAGTCGAACTCTCGAACAAAACACGGGAGGGGTATAATAGTCATTCCACATATCCTAATAATTTTATTATCAATTTAGTCATCGATTTGTTAATGATCAGACTTAAACTTGGAATGATCAGACTTAAAAACAGCAATGATCAGACTTAAAAACAACAATGATCCAGACTTAAAAAGTAATGATCAGACTTAAACAACAATGATCAGACTTAAAAACAATGATCAGACTTAAACCAGTAATGATCAGACTTAAACTATTATGATCAGACTTAAAACTATTATGAACAGACTTAAACAGATAATGATCAGACTTAAACCAGTAATGATCCGACCTAAAAAACAATGATCAGACTTAAACAACTAATGATCAGACTTAAAAACAATGATCATACTTAAACCAATAATGATCAGACTTAAAAAACAATGATCAGACTTAAACCAGTAATGATTAGACTTAAACAACAATGATCAGACTTAAACCAGTAATGATCAGACTTAAACCAGTAATGATCAGACTTAAACAACAATGATCATACTGAAAACAACAGTGATCAAACTTAAACAACAATGATCAGACTTAAAACTATTATGATCAGACTTAAACATACAATGATCAGACTTAAACTAGTAATGATCAGACTTACAAAATAATGATCAGACTTAAACCAGTAATGTTCAGACTTAAACCAGTAATGATCAAACTTAAATCAGTAATGATCTGACTTAAAAAACAATGATCAGACTTAAACCAGTAATGATCAGACTTAAACAACAATGATCAGACTTAAACCAGTAATGATCAGACTTAAACCAGCAATGATCAGACTTAAACCAGCAATGATCAGACTTAAACAACAATGATCATACTTAAACAACAATGATCAGACTTAAAACAACAATGATCAGACTTAAATAATATTGATCAGACTTAAAACTATTATGATCAAACTTAAACAACAATGATCAGACTTAAACCAGTAATGATCATACTTAAACAACAATAATCACACTTAAACTAGTAATGATCATACTTAAACAACAATAATCACACTTAAACTAGTGATGATCAGACTTAAACCAGCAATGATCAGACTTAAACCAGTAATGATCAGACTTAAAAAACAATGATCAGACTTAAACCAGTAATGATCAGACTTAAACAACAATGATCAGACTTAAACCAGTAATGATCAGACTTATAAACCAGTAATGATCAGACTTAAACCAGCAATGATCGGACTTAAACCAGTAATGATCAGACTTAAAACAACAATGATGAGACTTAAACCAGTAATGATCAGTTGTCATCGCCGGTCTTTCCTCTCCTAGTCGACATATCCTCTCCCAGTTGACATAAGTCGATGTTCTGTGTTTTTAGTCGACAGATGAACAGTAAACGACATGCCGCGTGCCCAGCTTTAACATTAGCGCCGCGCCCAGTTAAGACATTAACAAGTTAATGTAAAGGCTGGGCGCGACGCTAATGTTAAGGTTGGGCGCGCGGCAACCAAAATGGTCTGACTTAAACACGTAATGATCAGACTTAAAACAAATTTTAGGACGATTATACCCCTCATATATTTTTTTTATTTTTAAATAAATACGCGTTAATTTTTTTTTTTACAAAAAAGAGCCCTGAACGCGATGAATTCTTATTGGTCGAAATTTACACGTGTTAATATTTTATTATATTTTTAGTTTTTATTTATAACTATGGTTTGTATTTGATCCGTTTCCATAAAGTTATATTAATAAAAAGTTGGGTAAATTATAAAAATATTGTCTGGACTACCACCTGATTTCAAATTAGGTACCGGACTTTTTTAATTTTCAATTTAGTGATTTTTATATCAATTCGCACATGTTTCAATCCTACTGATCATATCTACAACCATGATAAAAATAAAATTGATCAAATTTGTTAACCATAAATTCAAGTTCATAAATTTTCGACCTTAATTCCTCAAAAGCACATCGAATTCGTAAACAAAATGTATGCAAGATGATGCAAAAATCACGAAAATGAAAATTAAAAAAATCCAATACTCAATTTGAAATCAGTCGATAATCCAGACTATGTTTTTGCAATTAACCCAAAAAAGTTTATTACATTATTACATGTTGCAAATTCATATAAGGTAGTTTATTCAAATGACTTGCATTTTCCACGCTTTCCGAGAGTTTTGGCATAAACGGCTCGGGTCGGCCCGGCTGGGTTCACATATAATGTATTTTAAATATTTTTATATATATAAAACTTATAACGCCTTCTTTCAGAACTATAAGAAAGGAATAGAGAGAGGCAAAGAAGTTTGATCCTGATTTCTCCGGCGAAGATAAAAGTAATTTCAGGCACGTTGACGTGAAGCGACCATCTAGGAAAACGCGCTGGAGACTCTTGCTGTCAGTTCGGTTTTTGTTCTTGTCAATTTACACAAGTGACTAAAGTTGAAACTGAGATGATGGAGTGTTCGTCGCCGGTTATGGATGAGTACGAGAAGCTCGTTAGCAGAATGAATACTCCAAGGTCGTTCACTCTCCATCTCCCGAATCTCATCACGTTTCTTTACTAATCTTACTTACCCGACGCTCTTCTGATTTTTGTGCTTTTTTGGAATTTCTGCATCTGGATTTTCATCGCTCAGTTCTGTGTTAAATTTCTAGTTTCGAGGCTGTCTTCGATTCCTTCTCCTGACGGAGTTTCATCGGAATTTTTTTATTTTTTTTGTTTAGTTTCTTTATATGGATTTTGTGTGGTCGATGAACAGATATATTCCGGATTTGAAAATTTTTTCCTACAATTAAAATCGGTTGTCTTATCAAAAAAAAAAAAAAATCGGTTGTCGCGTCCTTTCAGATCTCTGCCCCCCTGACCTTTCGGATTTTGAAATTGCGTGTTGAAAGTAAACCCTAGAAATTGTTCCCAATTCGTCCCGTTATTTTCAAGTCAATGGAAAGTGTCGAGTCAGTGTGTATTTATTTTCCTTAATTGACGTTTCACGGAACCATTCGCTGTTTCCAGAAACTGATTACTTTAGACTTTTCTTATCTTTGAATTTGAAAAGAAAAATTATTGCCGCTAACATGCTTCCTATGACCAATTCGCAGGGTAGTGATTGACAATGCGGTCTGCCCCACTGCGACAATTGTCAAGGTAACCAGGAATTTGAAATACGTTTTTGAATTGATATTTTTCCAGCTATTGGGGAACATAGTTTTCACATGGAGACTTAATTAATACCTGATTGGATTTACAGGTTGACAGTGCTAGGAAACATGGAATACTCCTGGAAGCTGTGCAGGTTCTTACTGATTTGAATCTTTACATCAAGAAGGCTTACATCTGCTCTGATGGGCGCTACTTCATGGATGGTGAGAACATACATAAGCTACCTGTTGATGAACTTAATGGTGGGGATTGAAATTAACTATTATGATTCCTTACAGTTTTCCATGTTAGCGACCAGACTGGGAACAAGGTGGCTGATGAAAAGGTTATCAGTTATCTTGAGCAGGTAACAATTTGGTTCTCTTCATTAGTAAAGTTGTCTTAAAGACATTTTGTAGTGGGAATGTTAAGATTGATATTTGATGTGTTTGAATTTATGTAGTCTATGGGCACCATTCACTATGTGAGGTCCAAAAGCTTCGATGGCCTGACTGCGCTAGAGCTCACTGGCACAGACCGAGTTGGGCTCTTGTCTGAGGTGTTTGCTGTTCTAGCCGACTTGCAGTGCAGTGTTGTGGAGTCGAAAGTCTGGACTCACAATGGAAGGATTGCTTCCCTTATGTATTTGAGGGACTGTGATTCTGGGTCGCTGATTGAGGACTCGCAAAAGATGGACATAATTGAAACACGGTTAAGGAACGTGCTCAAGGGGGATAATGATATTAGAAGTGCCAAAACATCAGTTTCTCTTGCTGTAACTCATACAGAGCGTAGACTGCATCAAATGATGTTTGATGATCGTGACTATGAGCGCAAACCAATCTTAAGTTTAAACCATGAATCCCCTGTGGTTACCGTCCAAAATTTGGATACCAGGAGCTACTCTGTTGTTAATGTCCAGTGCAAGGACCGAATGAAGCTTCTTTTCGACATTGTTTGCACTCTGACAGACATGGAATATGTCGTCTTCCATGCAACTATTGGTACAGACAAGGATGAGGCCTTCCTGGTATATGCCTTAACGTTTTAATAAAGCATTCTCATCATAGTCTTTGTGAATATCTGTAATCTTAATTTCATTATTTGTTTAATTACAGGAGTTTTACATAAGGCACTCAGATGGTACACCAATAAGCTCTGAACCTGAGAAACAACGAGTAATTCTCTGCATACAGGCTGCCATCGAGAGAAGAGCATCAGAGGTACTGTCCTGTCTCGTTCTTCTGTTTGACGTTAACTTCTCATATTACCGTAGTTTCTCTCTTGTTACAATCTGATCATTGCTTGAACTATGATCACAGGGTGTGAGACTAGAGTTATGCACAACCGACAGACAAGGTCTATTGGCAGACGTAACAAGAACCTTCCGAGAAAATGGCCTAAATGTAACAAGAGCAGAAATATCTACACAGGACGAAAATGTCCACAACACATTCTACGTAACTGATGCTGTCGGGAACCCTGCAGACCCAAAAATCATCGAAGATGTGCGACAAAAAATAGGATTGAGTAACCTTCAAGTAAAAGAATTGCCAGCAATGCATCAAGACAAGGCAGAAAGGGACGTCCAAGCAGTTGGGATGGGAGGTGGCATGTCTTTATTCTCCATTGGAAGCTTAGTAAAGAGGAATCTGTACAGTCTAGGGTGGATAAGGTCCTGCTCTTGAAGGGTTGGCATATAGTTGAAAAGTCTTATGTATATAGAAAAAGCCATTAGGAGGGTAGTTTGGTTTGGTGATATGTTAGGGGAAAAGTAAAGGCAGATTTGGTTGGTCGAAGTAGATGGAAAGAATACATAGATAGCAGTTGATGACGACGACGAAGACGATGAAGCTTAGGTGAATGGAAACTGGTCAGCTAAGGCATTTACACAGGCACACCCTTTTCACACAATATCAGTATCAGACCCCCCACCCCTTGTACATATTGTTCTTATTTATTCTGTTTTATATTCCAACGCTTGACTTGTGTTTTATTCCCTATTTCTTTCTTGTTTCCTAGTTCTAGATGGTTTTACGGTTTCTTTCCAACTCAACTAGCAAAGGTCTCATTCACAACCAGTTATCTACGTTTCCTGATCTCATACGCAAATTCCTTAAATTAATGGTTGTCTATTTACAATATGTCGCTTTTACATTTTAAAAACACAAGTTAAAAATTTAAAATGATGGATCTTGCTTGATAATTACTCTAACACGACACTGTTTGGATTTTGAGAAATAATAAAAAAAGGATACACAAGATGCTTGCAATGGTGGTGAAGGGATAATCCGTCGCACGAGGGCTAGCTGACTTTTTTTTTCTCCACAGTTGAAATGGCTATGAATGAAGATTTCAGAGTGGTTTCTAAAGTCAGCAGTTTCAATCTCACAGAGTATTTATGATTCAAAATAAGTATTCAAATTGTCATCTAATTCCTTTTAACACTACAAATTCTCAAATATAAGGGTGAAAGGGCTTGTCCATTTAAAAGTAAATGATACTAATTATTACTTCAAATAATTTGAATTTGTTGTTTGCTAAGTACATGCTAATGTATTATTTATGTAGTTTAGTTTAGCTTTAGTCTTAGTTTTAGGTTGTTCTTCTCAGCCGGGTGTCCGGTCTGAGCTTTATCTCTCGGCCGGGTCTTACGGTCTGAGCTTTATCCCGCAGCCATTTTTCGGTTTGAGATGTTTTATTAAAGGGCACGCGGTACGTAATCCGTGTATTTAGTGTCGGCCACTGCGGTCGGTCCGACCAGAACTGTATGTTAGGTCGTGCCCTTTTTAGGAGAGGTGGCCTTTGTGACAGTTTCTTCTTTTGTTGTAATGTCTATTGGTTTATCAAAAAAAAAAAATGATGATATGCGCGCTTAGTATAACCCACAAGCTAAGGTACAAACATTATCATTTAATAAGTGATAACGAAAAGGTAGCGATGATAGAGTTTTCTGAGTGTGGCGATGTTCGTCATGTGCTTCGGTTGTCGAATATATATATAAGAATAATGTAAACTCGTTTAATAATTAATTATTTGAGCAAACGTTCTTCTATTCGATTATAATAATGAAAATTAGTGATAGTTGCCGAAAGAGATAGTATAAAATTAAAACAATGAAGAAGATATTTATGATTTTTTACCCTTCACATTACACGTCCAAATTTCTCGGCGTGGCCTCAAAGTATCCACATTATTTGTTTTCCACCGTTCTCTTATGTATAACATTTAAAATTATAAATAAATAGTTCTTTGTGACCTTGTCTATTGAAATGTAAGTTGAGTACTGTTCTTGATGTTTGACTGATAAGTTTAAAACAAATAGACATTTAGTTTACATTAAATATTTGACACCAAAGTAGTGGTATGTTGATTGAGATGTTACCTTGTAATGCCTCAGGTGCCAGGTTTAATTCTCGACCACTGCACTAGTTTCTTTTGTTGGCTTTTGTTCCTGTTGTTACCATCATTTGCTTCTGTTTGACTCTTATGCCTTCTCATGTGCTTGTAGGTGTGCCGCGGCGACTTTGATTGCGATAGTGGAGTTCTGGAGCAGCGCGCTACGGACATTATTGATACATCGCTAAAGTCTGATCTTTGGATGAAAATTGAGAGACATGCGCTTCAAATTAATAGAAAGTGTACCCGATAGTATCTATATGCACTGATTCTGCACCGAATTGTAATGAATCTATCTATATAAAAAAAAACTTACGTTAAGTATTTACTATTTAATTAAATGTACTAAATGAAATGCTACCACTGAAAATTTTAAGTCCGAAAAATTCGTCTATAACATCAAATGAATAATGAATGTCCTCTCCCTCTACTTGGAAGTATTTACTAGTTAAAATAAAAATGTCCTCTCCCTCTACTTGGAAGTATTTTGGTCATGTAACAATAATGAATAATATAATGTTTCCCAATCAAAAAGGCAACGCAAAAGAAGATACAGACAACAAGTGACAAAAAATAAAAATACGTACAAAACGAGTTTCCATAATATAAACAAAATACATTGAGAGCTTCAACCAAGGTAGTTATTATTTAGGTCAAACAGGTAAAATTTAATGCAGCATTATGTCGCCGAGAATGGAAATGAAAAGCCAGCTATCACATGCATGATTGAATTTGAATCAACCAGTGCAGCATGCACTGTTGTTCTTGTTTACTACTCCGTAGTGTATAAAGTAACATGGCTAAAAACAAAGCAGCTGCTTGAGCCAATCTAGGGTTTTGACTGAGTGGAACATGTTTGAATAACACATTTTTGCATTGTGCAGAGAGCAAAATTATATTTACACTACATGCGCATCAAGGCATGTGATTGAGAGCCATGTGCACATCTGACTATCCAGCTAGCAGCTAGCTGCATTGATGCTGTCAACACTTTAACTTCTCATTTTGGAGTCTCTCTTCAACGCTTGTTTTACTTCCCTGCCGGTACTCCCTTTCTTAAATTATGACGATGGGTTGAAAATTAAGGTCATTCATAATTTCTAGGGTTAGGTTGAGTGTTTTTGTTTTTTTGGTCCACGTGTTTTTATTTATTTAAGTTGATCTAATTTCTTAAATTTTGCACAATTAGTATCTGACAACCTGATGACAAAAGATGAATTGCACAATTAGCATTGATGATCACTGTTCTTACCTATTTGATCATGTATCTCTGACGGACGATCACGCGAGAATAAATCAAAGACATAATTTTATCAATTCCGTCAATTGGATTCATACTTTTTTTTCCAAGTGGAGGAGCCTTGCCAAAAAAGCCGCCATTTTGGCCTTTTGGGAGTTCATAGTTTAACAAAAATGAAACATGAATCCATCGTCTTTGTCCTTATGCCAGCTTAAGTATATGGAATATGTGCCTTGAGCATCAAGCTATTAACAATGACTAGAAAGCATACTTTTGTTTCCTTTCATACTTAAACAACTGCATGCCAATGACATCCAACACATATAAGACATACCATGATGCCCAAGGGAATCATGACATATGACCACCATTAATTAGGTCAATTTATGGCCTTTCTTATGGCGTATGTACGGCTTCTTTCTTGCTCATTGTAATTTTGTAAACACACCTTAATTATAAGCCTTTTCAAAATGGCTTCATTATTACCAATAAGAGAGACAATGTATAATCCAAAGAGATGCCTAACAAGCCAACAAAAACGGTTATAGACAAAGCAAACTATATATATGTTTATGTTATTGACAAATGAGGAAAACGATGAACCCAACGCCTTGTTATTGCATTTGATAATTGTGTTTAAACACCTATAAAAAGGTTCCTTAATTATAATCATATTTTAGACAATCCCAACTAATTAATTAGACCTATCCCCCTTGTACGCAGAACCTTAATTGAATTCAAATAGACTCCCCCTTTGGCCTTTCCTCACTTTTTTTTGGACATAACTAAAGTCAATTCGGTTCAGTTCAGTTTTAATAACCGGTATCTTTGGTTTTCTCGACAACACTATAAACAAAGTTTTTTGTATTTAATGCCTCACTTCAGCAAAATTTGTTCTACTCCCCTGTCGGAATGAATCCAATCTATCCATTGCGCTTAAGTTGGCATTTTCTAGTCATAGTTAAGGTGTGGCAGATCCCAAACTTGAATTAGCTTGGTTATCGTCATGCTCGAATGCTTGATTCAATCGGACTTTGTCATATATAGTTGTATGACGAATAACTAACGAGGAATCGGAGTTACACATTTCGAAAAATACATTTAATTTCAAGATGATGCTCATTAAGCTGCTATATCTTTTGGCATCTCTTGATTCTCACTATATATACGTTTTCAGCCTTATGCTAAATGTCATTTTGTTTTCTTATGCACATAAAATAGATGTGACTGGAGCCGGCTCACAAAGAAAGGCTTTCTTGGCAGTTGATCCTTGTGATTTTTTGTTTGTTTCATATTGTTGGTCTCTCCATGTTAATAAATCAGATTCATTGTTTTAATAACACATTAATTTCTTGGATGGTCAAATTATAGGCACTGGAGAAAACTAATACTTTCGGGTGACTTTTTAAAAACATTTTTTTAAATTTTCGATTTTGTATTATAAATTCTTAACAACACCATTCAAATCATCATTTTAATAAAGCTAAGATAGCATTTTGAATCAAATAAAAATTGAAAATATTCATTATTATTTTTTGACTTGGGTTTAGGGTTAAGATCCAACAAATGTGGAAATGGGGCCCTAAAGCCCAATAATATACGGGTCGTAGAATCAGTGTAAGCAGGCCCATTTAAATCGTTCGATTGTTTGTTTCGTAGAGACTGGGTCGGGCCTGACTGCACTTAAAATGGCTTCACCGCACACAAAATTTCGATTAACATTATATATATATATATTTTGTCTCAAATGGGATGTCACATTTTATAAGGGATGTGCTTCAATAAATGACATATGTATTAAATGCTCAATCCAAATGTCAATTACAGTTCCTAAAATCCTTTTTACAAAAGTAAAATGTTTCAAATCTGTTTTCTAGAGAAGATATTTATAATGGACATTATAATAAGGTGATATTTGCTTGAAGTCTCGGCAACCTAATTTCACTTTTCCCAACTCCAATTTAAGACTAATTTATTTCTTTATTTATTACTTTCACCGGACTCCAACATTTTCTTAACCAAATCACAATAACTCCCATTTTCAAAATTCAAAAAATTATTAAATAAAAATAATAATCCATTCCACCTTTTTCCTTTAAAAACATTATTTCCATCACGAAATTTAGACATATCTAAGAAAGTCTGCAACTCAATTAGCTGAAAATAAATCCCTTTTTCTTTTCACCTTCATCAATTTTGCAGACAAATTTCAACTACTCAATCCTCTGTTCCCCACTCCATTCCTCACTCCATTTTCCCAGACACCCAGCTCAAACAATCTTTTTTATTATATTTAATTAAAATCACTCCTTTTTATTTTCTGAGTTTTCTCCATTCAATTTCAATCTCCGTTTTGAAAATTCCTACTTGTATATGAATTTTTTTTCTGCTTCTGAAATGGTTGTGAACTCAGATTAGTGGCTGAATTTTTCTGGGTTTCAAATTTGAATCTACTCTTTGAATTTATTTGACCTAGAAAATAAAATTAGGGTTTTTGAGTTTGGAGCTGTGAAAAAAAAAATGGAGGGAGCTGGACAAGGATTGAGCATTGGAGGAGTGACAGTGGTGGGGCCAGACGCTCCCTCGGACTACCATGTAGCTCCCAGGACCGAAGCTTCGACCGCCGTCGTCGGACTACCGATCTCGGAGCTTGGATTATCTCCGGCCACGGTGATGATGAAGAAGAAGAGAGGAAGACCCAGAAAGTACGGACCTGATGGAACTCCAACGGCGCTGTCTCCTAAGCCTATCAGCTCTTCAGCTCCGTCGCTGATCGACTTCTCTGCTGGCAAACGAGGAAAAATCCGGCCGCCGGGATCTGTAACCAAGGCTGCGGCCAAGGTTTACGGTAAAGTGGACGGCGAAAGCTCCGGTGAGGTTTAGAGGTTATTTTGTTTTCTGGGTTTGTTTTTTTGGTGTGTTGTTTAGATTAAAGTTGCGATCTTTATGCGTTGTTGGATTGTCTGGTTTTGTATCTCAAGTGGGGCATTTGGTATTCAATTTAGGTCTTCAAAAAACTAGTGAATGGAATCTTTGCGAATCTGGATGTTGTGTTACACCTTTTCTTAGTTGAATTTGTGAAGACCAAATCTTTCAAAAAATTGCTTTCTAGAATATGAGATTGTTAATGTTCGAATGAAAAGCAAGTTGTGCATCTGGTTGCTGAGGAAGCGAGAGTCGCCTTGTAGTCAGAAATCATTCGTTAATTTAGGAACTCGTCCTCGTCCCTTGGATCGTGTTAATGGATGTTTTAATCTTGTTCGACTCTATACATGTTCGTAGTTACCAATGGTGAGGAATCCCTTGTAGTTGAATGGATGCTTTTTGAGCCCATTCGTTTTGAACATTTATGCGTACATTATGTTATAAGATGCGCCCTTGCTGAAGTTAATTTATTGTGGTTATATTGCAGGTGAATGGGTTGCTTGTTCAGTGGGTACGAATTTTACGCCTCACATGATCACGGTCAATGCAGGGGAGGTACTTAGTTTCTGATCGAAACGACTCTATATACTGTTGAGATTAGTAGATTTAGTTTTTATGAACAGATGCCATGATCACAAACTAGTTCTTACAATTTCGACGATCAGGATGTTACTATGAAGATTATAAGTTTCGCGCAACAAGGGCCTCGAGCCATCTGCATCCTCTCAGCAAGTGGTCTGATTTCCAGTGTCACATTTCGGCAGCCTGATTCTTGTGGCGGTACTCTGACCTATGAGGTACAACCAATGTTTTCTCTTCTTTTTCAGTTTTGCTTTTTATAGATGGAATTAGGATATTTGTCATGATTAGTTTTCTTTATTTTGTAAGACATTTGAGTGAAAGACTTCTTGGTTCTACCAGGGTCGTTTTCAGATATTGTCGTTGGCTGGATCATTTATGCCATCTGACATTGGCGGCACTAGGAGTAGAGCTGGAGGCATGAGCGTTTCGTTAGCATGCCCGGATGGACGTGTTGTGGGCGGGGCAGTTGCGGGCCTATTAGTGGCTGCTAGTCCAGTGCAGGTAGCTTAAAAGTTAGCAGTAATATGTTATTCGTGTTCTTGATAATCTGAACAATGTCAGGCCTGACTGGTGCATTTACATATTTATCTAGTAACTAATTCAAACAACATCCACGTGTGGGTACTGGGTGATATTGGACAGATTGTCGTTGGAAGCTTTCTCACTGGAAACCAGCAAGAGAGGCAAAAGATTACAAAGCAGATACCAGAGTTCAATGCAACAACATTTGCACCAACAGCTCCAGTAACCATATCTACCGCCAGTAAGGATGAAAGCTACAATGATACACAAGAGGAGCAGCCCCTTCCAGTCTCCACTGCACAATTCCTCACATCTTCAAATCCTTTTAGATGTGAAAATACCTGGTCCTCAGTCCCTGCAGATTTGCGAAACAACCCGACTGACATTAACATACCTCTGCACGGGCAACAAGGCATCTCCAATTGATTACTGCCTCATGACGTACTAACCCTCATTGGTCATCACAAGACTCTGATTTCAGTTAGTTTGTTAACGAGTTGTTCCGCAAACAAGTCATGGTTTAGTCTGATTAGCTTCTTAGCTGCAGCTGTAGCTCCTCTTTGTTGTTGTTGGTTCTTGGTTATGCTGCATCTGTGCATTTGGATAATTTATCTGGAGTGGATATTGTGTCCAGATTTCCAGTGTGAAAAAAATTGAGCACTTCACTTGTTGAAATTCTGAGGATGAGTAGACAATTGTTTCATTCCAATTTCCACCCAGCTGCATCCTGGTATCTTTACCAACCCCTTATCTTTCAATCTCTTGGCATCACCCCATCTACCCAGAGAAGCATAAATATTTGAAAGAAGAGAGCAGTAGCCACTTGTGTCTTTCTCCAACTTGAAACACTGCTTGGCAGCAATCTCTCCTAGCTCAACATTTCCATGTAAATTACACCCCAAAAGCAATGCTCCCCAAACCCCAGAATGATCCTCCATCGGCATGCTTTTTATCAAACTATACGCCTCCTCCAACCTCCCCGCCCGCCCAAGAATATCAACCATGATAGCATAATGATCTGCTGATGCCACAAGCCCACGCACCCTCATCGAGTTGAAGCATTGGTAGCCTTCTTGGACCAGACCAGAATGAGAGTAGGCAGTGAGCAGTCCATTATACGTTGCTAAATTTGGGGTAATTTGGGATTCAAGCATCTCCTCGAATAGTCTTCGAGCATCGTCTGGCTTTCCATTTATGCCGTAACCAGTTATCATTGCGGTGTACGCTATCACATCCTTATTTTTCAATGCGGAGAAGAACTCACAAGCCTTCTCAATCATACCTGATTTGGCGAATAAATCAATATAGGCAGTGGCCAAGTGATCGTCAACTTCCATATGAAGCTTATCCATGTGGGATTCAATCAAGGGTATCATGCTCAGGTCACCCAGCTGCGAACACGCAGAGATAAGACTTGCAAATGTCTTTTTATCCGGCTGAATTCTCTCAGGGGACCCGATCATCTTGTTAAACAGCGCAAGGGCATCCTTTGCGTGACCATTCTGAGCATAGCAGGCTATCATCGCATTATACGAAAATAAATCCTTTGTACTCATCTGATTGAAAACTTCTCTAGCAGAAACAACATCTCCATTCGCTGAATATCCAGAAATCATCGTTATCCATGACACATTATTCCTCTGCGGCATTTCTTCAAAGTAGCTTCTGGCCATTGCAGTTTCCCCGCATTCAACATACCCGCTAATCATAGCATTCCAAGAAGCCAAGCTTCTCTCCGGCATTTGCCTGAACAAGGAGCACGCCGCATCCATATCTCCCGCTTTTGCATACCCCGAAACCATCGAATTCCAAGAAATGACATCCTTCTCTGGCATCTCATCAAACACTCTGTTCCCTGTACCTAAATCTCCAGAACTCAAGTACCCAGACAAAATTGTGTTCCAAGAAACCACATTTCTCACATACATTTTATCAAACACTTTTTGTGCATTTTCCATCGCATGTAATTTGGAATAAAAATCCACCAATGCTGTCCCTACATAAACATCCCCATTGAATCCTAATTTATGCACCTGGGCATGCATGCACACTCCTCCGGTTTTCCACTCAGTTCTCGAACAAGCTCTCAACGCAGACGACACAGCGAAAGAACTCGGACAAGTCCCCAGCCCGCACATACTCGCATATGCCTCAAGTGTCTCCTTGAACTTACCGTGCTGTGAAAAGAATCGGATAGCGATAGACCATGAGAACACATCAGCTGGATTCCGTGGCTGGTGAAGGACCTGTTTTATATACTGGATGTTCGCAGAAGATGAGGCGTGATCCAGCAATAGGAACCGCTGAATGTACAACGTCTGGAGATTGCTAAGGCTCCGAGTAATGATCTGGGTATGGATTTCTTTAGCTTGTTTAACGGAACTGCAATTATTTAGTAGCAGTTTTAGCCCTGGAACACTCATCTCGGACAGCTAATGCTTCGATTTTTCTTTCAGGCATTTCGTCGAACAGTTTAGTTCCGGCATAAAACTCTGAACTCCAATCTATTCAGAAAAAAAAAATAATGACGACCATGGACGGGGTCCAATTGATAGATTTGAAAACATTTTGGGGCCTAATTGTGATCAAAACGAAGCTGCCAGTATTTATCAGTAATTACAAACCGCCCCATTTTGAAATCGCTTCTTTGGTTCTGGTGGAAGGACTCTCGGAAACGCGGCTGGCGAAAATATGTCACTCACGCAGCTCGATGACGACATCATTCGAAGCATGTCTATCGGAGCCGTCTTCTCCGACTTCGTAAGTTTTTTTTTCCTCTTTTTCTGGTGGTTTATATTTCACCTAAAAGTCGTACAACAATCTATCAATTTATAAAATTGTGATTTGCAGAATGATGATTTCAGCACTGTGTTGATGAATGTTGCGATTCAACTTGTTTATAGTGCTTTAAATTTTATGTTGCTGAATGTAGTGAGTAAATTTTGGTTCAGTTGTTGTGGTATGTGTGTATAGTTACAGATGCTGCATTTAGTTAGAGTTTATAAAATCTCCAATTTCATGGTTTGTGAGGTGGTATAGTTGTTTTTGGACTTTTAGGATGTTTAAGCTGTGATTTTGAAGTAAATGTATTATTTTGCAGTGTAAGATTTGTTATGTTCTACATTTTATGTGTAATAGGTAACCAAAGAAAGTATTTTTTGTTGTTATTGTAAAGGTGGGGAAGATAACATCAATAGATTTTCACCGCACTGATGATTTCTTGATTACGGGCAGCGAGGATGACTCAATCCGGCTTTATGATATTGAAAATGCCAAGTGAGTCTACTGTTTCTCAGTCAGTTTGCTTTGGTAAATGGTTATTGTGTAGCATGTAGTGTTTGTCTTGCCTTACTACTGTTGCATTTAATACATCTGTTATATGGCATGTGTATTGGCCTTCATGCTGTACAAATGTTTAGTTTTGGAATTCAGACACTTGTTAGATAGAGTTGAGACTTGAGTGGGAGGCATAATTACATAAAGAGCTTCCCATCTAATCGTAATAAGATGTGGTAGCAGCTCACATGATATGTTATTGTAGGTTGTTGAAGACCACATATCACAAAACACATGGCGTCGATCGTATATGCTATACACATCATCCAAGTGCACTCATATGCTCTTCAAAGTACAATTTTGAATCCACTGGAGGTTAGTATCTTAATGTGAAATTTTGTTTATTTTACAATTTTTCTGATAGTTTTTTTTTAATTTCTTGACAGAATCATTGCGTTATCTCTCAATGTATGATAATAGATGTCTTCGCTTCTTTAAAGGGCACAAAGAAAGGTTTGTTTCTGTGATGTTTGTATCTCTGTCTCTTATTATCTTTGACAGTGCATGGAAATTGAATGTTTTGAATATATTGATGCTTGTGGTCATGATATCGTCAAATGACACAGCATTGATCCATGATGGCGTGATTACTGACTTCTTACTCACGTAAATTGTCTAGCGACCAATGGTAGACTGGATGCTACATTGTTAGATAGATTATTAGACCTACAGGCTACAGCTACGTGGACTCACTTTAAGCATTAAGTGTATAAACTTACTTCTCTGAAGTGTGGGTGATGGTGACAATATTTTCTTCTGTAAGAAAAAAAAATAGCAACATAAGCCTATTTACTCTCTGATGCTGCCATGATCAATATAAGGAAGGGTGAGAAACTGAGTTTTATGTCTCTCCCTTTGCCAAGCCAAAACTCAAAGGGTCTTAAATTCATTCCAACTATATATTCTTTTTCCATGTTTCCTCAGATTCCACTATTTTGTAACAATAAAATATTATTTTTATAGTTTGGTACCGGGTTCTTCTGGATACCTTTGAAGTGTCTGTGATTTCTATGTAGGGTCATATCCATCAGCATGTCCCCGATAAATGATTGTTTTATGTCTGGTTCGCTAGACCACACTGCTAGAATGTGGGATCTTCGTGTCAATGTCTGCCAGGTCGGTTCTTAATTTGATATCAGAACACTTATGCTCCTATGCTCCGAAGAAGTTTCTTTTACATGAAACTGAGTTATGTATACTAGTTGCCAGTGGCGGATCCAGAAGTCATATTGACCGGGGGCCAGTATATAATAAAAATAAAAATATATTACTAATTAAAAAGATTAGACAAAGATTGGGGGCCAAAGTATAAAATAAATGGGGGCCAAAGCGTAAAATTTGATTATTATATATATATAATTAATCAAAATTTTAAAATGTGTGGGGGCCGCGAACCCCTATTTGCTTAATGTGCGTCCGCCCCTGCTAGTTGCTGAAGAGATGGTAGTTCAAACAAAAAACATTCACTTTTAGGATCTTGATCCAATGAACTACATATTTTGATTGTGCTTAACTTATGTAGTTTTCAGGGAATAATGCAACTTCGTGGTAGGCCTACAGTTGCCTATGACCATCAAGGTCTTGTCTTTGCAGCGGCTATGGAAGGAGGTGCTATCAAGTTATTTGATTCGCGGTCTTATGATAAAGTACATACACATCCTTTAATTTCTTGTCATGGTGTGTGTACTAACCCGATTCAAATGACCCACTTTCATCGTTTACCATAGGGGCCATTTGATACGTTCTTTGTTGGCGGTGATACGGCGGAAGTTTGTGATATTAAGTTTAGCTATGATGGGAAATTAATGCTTTTGACCACCACAAATAACAACATTTATGTTCTTGATGCTTATGGAGGAGAAAAGGTAATGAATGGCCTGGAAATATATAATTAATTTTGTTTGGACTATAAAACAGATTGTTGTTGTGACAGACGTGTTGTATAATTTTATTCCAGCTCTATGCATTCAGTGTGGAATCATCACCTGGTTCGAATATTGAAGCTACTTTGACCCCTGATGGCCAGTATGTGCTCTCAGGTATGCGGCCTCTCAATTTTTGCTTATCATATTTTCTAAATTGTAGCCTACTCGGTTACAGTAAACCAGAGAGCTAATATATGTCCACCACAATATTATATTGCTAAAATTTTAGATAAGCTCACTCATTGAATCGTTAACCTTTCCACAATTATGGTTGCTTATTTGGTTTTAGGCTCAGGAGACGGCACTTTACAAGCTTGGAACATCAACAAAGGGAACGAGGTACTGCATGTTTAATGCTTTTTGTGATCTGAGCTTGATTCTGTTGCCGCATATTATTTTACAAGCTTAGGGGAACGAGAGTTATTGGCCGAGTCTATATAATGCCAGATCACAATTCGGCTCTAGTCTTAATTCCTTTCTCATCAACACTGATGAATGTTCCAGGTGGCAAATTGGGATAGCCATATTGGGGTGGCAGCATGCCTGAAATGGGCTCCTCGCAGAGCTATGTTTGTTGCTGCATCCACTGTCCTTACATTCTGGATCCCCAACGATGACGCAGAGGCAAATCCACCAACAACCACTACCATTACCCCCTCTTCGTGATTGTTTTTGAAGCAATGACCCTTCCCTCATCTTGTAGATACTAGATGTATTAGTAGCTACATAAGCATAACTTTGGTATTTCTAGCATGTCCTGCAAAAGGACCACAATGAGCAGGATGATTATGACAAGACAAAGATAATGTCGTAGTACTAACTTGTCTCACCTTGCCCCAAAATGTCCCTGAAAAAACACCAACGTGACCAACTTGTTGCTATGTCAGTACAAGTACAACCCAGCTCACCACCTCCAGTCCACTCACTAAGATAAAATCAAACCCCTATTGACCAGTGATCATCATCATCTGCTTCGATCCCAAAATGCTGCCATACACAACCCTCCATGAAGCCGAGCAGGCCCTCGGCCGGACCCTGACACATGCCGAAACATTCTGGTTCAACTACACCGCCAACAAGCCTGATTTCCTCGTCTATTGTCACACCATTGTCCTCGTCTTCCTCATCTTCTCCATTTCGCCACTTCCCTTTGCTGCAATTGAGCTGACGAGGTTTGAGTGCCTCGACAAGTTCAAAATTCAGCCCAAGGTGAAGTTGTCGCCTCGGGAACTGTGGAAGTGTTACAAGGATGTTATGTTGCTGTTTGTATACGTTGTTGGGCCTCTCCAGATTCTCACCTATCCCTCTCTTAAGGTAATACATGCATGCAATACACTAATTTCTTAATTAGGTTTATTTTTTATGAATGTTTTTTGAACATCCATAATTTTAAATTGTTTGGTGTGAAATTTATAGATGGTTGGGATTCGAATGGGCCTTCCGTTACCGTCGTGGATGGAAATTTTGATGCAACTGTTGGTTTATTTTCTGATGGAGGATTATACGCATTACTGGCTTCATAGATTTCTTCACGGAAAATGGGGTTATGAGAATATCCACCATGTTCATCATGAGTACACTGCTCCAATTGCATTTGCATCGCCTTATGCGCATTGGGCTGAGATGCTGATTCTTGGCATCCCCACGTTTTTGGGACCAGCTATTGTCCCCGGACACATCCTCACATTTTGGATCTGGATCGCTTCGCGTCAGACTCAAGCCATAGAAACACATAGCGGGTATATATGAGTGTACCCTAAAGTTTTCATTTATTTGCTTGTCCTTTCTGACAATGCATTTTGTGTTTTTTTTTTCTTTCCGTGACACATTTTAATAAAATGCTAATTACTTTTTAATTTCCTAAATTTGGGATGTCTCTGGTTTTATACACTAACGGACAGTTTGTTTCATTTAGGTATGATTTTCCTTGGAGTCTGACAAAATACATTCCGTTTTACGGTGGCGCGGAACATCATGATTACCATCATTACGTAGGAGGTCGAAGCCAGAACAACTTTGCTTCAGTATTCACCTATTGTGATTACATCTACGGAACATCCAAAGTAATAATATATAATCACCGCAATAATGGTGTACTTCTTAACCATGTTACTTATTTGCCATTTTTAAAATTCGCTTATCTGTTTTTTTTTCTCTCCTTAGGGATTTCAATACCACAAGAGAGTCCTGGAAAAGGTATGAACCCTAAAAATACGAACATTATTTAGATCACAATAATATCGTACAGATCTCGAATCGAATTCAGATATCTATTTATCATTATTCTCGACTAGTGAATTATATCGTGTATTCTTATGTACATTTTTCAGCTAAAGAAATTGCCGAACAGCAAACAATCAGAAGAAAGTCGCAAATTGGACTGAGCGATCGTCATGTATTAAGCATGTCCGACTTGGTTACGGGTTGCAGCTGTTTAGGAAGATCACTTATCATTATTATTATTATTTATTATATATATATATCTATTAAGGTAGGGGATCGCTCCTTTGAGACATGGTTGGTAGAATGAGACAGTGAGTCATATTGTGAGTCACTCATTGTGCTGATGTGTCAGTGAATAGTATGCTGTTGTTTGCTTTTTGGTAGTGGGACACGTGTCGCGCCCACAAAGCACGAGGGGTTAGATGTGTGGCTCAGATCGTGTCTCACTGTCTCATTCTAATTTAACTGCCTCATTTGAGCGCTCCTCTATTAATGTAAGTGTTAAATAATAAAGATGGGTCGAAACTATATAATCAATATTTAAATTACTTCTTCTGCATCATATTAATGATTTCAACTGTTGAATGGAGTATTTTGATAATTTTAATTTGAGACATTTTCCCTTAGTGTCGACCACTGAGGTCGGTCGGCCAGACTGTTTAGCTAGTTTCGTCGTACCCTTTTGCTTTGTAGGCGTGTCCCTCTGGGGCATCTGTATGTAAGCCTTTTTGGCTTTTTTTCGTTGAATGAAAGCATGTTTCCATCCAAAAAAAAAAAAAAATTTGAGACATTTTTTATTTTGCAAAGAAATTTAGTAACCAAAAAGTAATGAATTACTCGATTTAAACGTAATGAAATGACAGCTAATCATCTCACCAACTCGATTTCAGCCGTCCATCCCCATGTACTGGTCCCAATTGAGTTTATGGAATTTTCTTGTCATGTGTTGTTCCATTAAATTTACCGTTTATTTATTTTTAAACGAAATTTCATTTAAAAATACTTTCAATTGTTCGAAAGCACATAAGGTTATCGAAAATGGGAGTTGAGACACATGCCAACTTTTAATAAAGGTCCCTCTAAAATGGCCATTAATTAAAATTTCTAAAAGATTTTATGATTAAAATATAATTAGGTCAATAAGTCATATTCTCTTATAATAATTTTTATTTGATCTCTTTTAAGCAATTTTGCCTCAACCACAAAAGATATTATTTTCCATCAAAAACAAAAGATATTATTAAATGCAAAATTTGAAATCATATAAATTAGTAAATGTTCATAAATTTCCATAAAAATGTCAATACTTAGAAATTAATTGTCACCTCCCCAACAATAATACGTACCAACTAACTCTATGTTACAACCATTCATCACAACCACAAGTCCACCATTGTCAACTTCGATCCAAATGCTGCCTTACACCACCCTCCATGAGGCCGAGCACCCTCTCGGCCGGTCCCCGACTTACACCGAGTCAATCTGGCTCAACTACACGGCCACCAAGTCTGATTTCTTCATCTATATATTCCCACACCCTTGTCCTCTCATCTTCCTCATTTTCTGCGTCGCCCCACTGCCCTCGAACTGATGAGGTTCGAGAGCCTCGAGAAGTTCAAGATTCAGCCAAAGGTGAAACTTTCGACTCGCGAAATGGCCAAGTGTTACAAAGATGGTTGTGTTGCAGTTTTTCTGTGTTGTTGTTCCTCTCTAGATGGTCTCCCTTTTCCCTCCATTCAGGTACCATTTTATTACTTTTTGTTATGAAGATTTTAAATTAGGTTCATTAATTACTGATTTAAAATTATTTTTTGAATTTTTACTTGGATCTAGGTTTGCTTTCGACAATCGAGAGAGATTTTGAAAAGACTTAATTCCTCTATGACAATAAAGTATTAATTGGGAGTAATAAAACAAATTCCTTATTTGAAATTTGTTATGAATATAATGTGGTATATGTTGTAAAATGACTTCAAAAATCTCAACAAATATGATGTAAAGTAACTTTGAAACTCAGTAATAGACCGTGGTTCACCATTATTTTCATTCATAATATCATATGCCAAATTATAAGAGAAAGCATCATCAATGTTCTCTTTTTGGTTCCATAGTATGCCTGTATTAGCATAATTAATCGAAATTTCTCGATCCTTTTCATTTTGTATATCTACAGGAATACTTTCCTCCACCATAGGATCACTTTGCTTTTCTTCCCCTTTTCTTTTTCGAGGATTTTTATTTTTGGAACCGGGTGACCTTCCACGCTTTAACCGTGTTGTGATTTCATGAGTGACTTTATTTTCCGGCTTCCCTTTTAGAATTTCAATTTGAACTGGAGCATTCTCAGCCGGTATGTGAGATTTAGTCACTCTCTTTGTGTCAGTAAATGCATCGGGAAGTTGATTTGCCATTTCTTGCAAATGTAAAATCCTTTGTACTCTACCTTCACAATCCTTTGTGTAAGGATCAAGATGCAATAATGTTGGTACAGACCAAGTAATTTCTTTTTCAAACTGTTTTCTTTCTCCCCCTAATGGTGGAAAATTTTCCTCATCAAAGTCGCAATCAGCAAAACGTGCTGTGCAAATATTTCCAGTTTGAGGTTCAAGATATTTAACAATAGATGGACTTTCAAAGCCTACATATATCCCAAGACTTCTTTGTGGTCCCATTTTTGTTCTTTGAGGAGGTGCAATAGGCACATAAATAGCACAACCAAAAATTCTTAAGTGAGATATATTTGGTTCTTGACCAAATGCAAGTTGTAGTGCTTATAAAAAAAATGCAAGTTGTAGTGGAGAAATTTTATGATATGCACTTGGTCTGATGCGAATTAATTCAGAGGCATGTAATATTGCATGACCCCATACTGAGGTAGGAAGCATTGTTCTCATTATCAATGGCCTAGCAATAAGTTGGAGGCGTTTGATCAATGATTCAGCCAAACCATTTTGTGTGTGGACATGATCCACAGGATGCTCGATCACAATCCCAACTGACATACAATATTCATCAAATGTCTGGGATGTGAATTTACCGGCGATATCAAGTCTAAATTTTTTGATTGTATGATCAGGAAATTGAGCTCGCAATTTTATTTTTTGGACAAGTAATTTAGCGAATGCCATATTGCGAGTTGATAACAAACATACATGTGACCATTTGCTAGATGCATATATTAATACCATAAAGTATCGAAATGGTCCACATGGTGGGTGAATAGGCCCACAAATATCACCTTGAATACGCTCAAGAAACATAGGTGATTCTGTTTCAACCTTTCCCGGTGATGGTCTTATGATAAGCTTTCCAAGAGAACAAGCTTTACATGGAAAAATATTTCCTTGAGGGATTTTATGACCCTTCAATGGGTGTCCATGCGTATTTTCGATTGCACCTCCTCAAAGAACAAAAATGGGACCACACAGAAGTCTTGGGTAGGCTTTGAAAGTCCATCTATTGTTAAATATCTTGAACCTCAAACTGGAAATATTTGCACAACACGTTTTGCTGATTGCCACTTTGATGAGGAAAATTTCCTACCATTAGGGGGAGAAAGAAAACAGTTTGAAAAAGAAATTACTTGGTCTGTACCAACATTATTGCATCTTGATCCTTACACAAAGGATTGTGAAAGTAGAGTACAAAGGATTTTACATTTGCAAGAAATGGCAAATCAACTTCCCGATGCATTTACAGACACAAAGAGAGTGACAGAATCTCACATACCGGCTGAGAATGCTCCCGTACAAATTGAAATTCCAAAAGGGAAGCCGGAAAATAAAGTCACTCATGAAATCACAACACGGTTAAAGCGTGGAAGGCCACCCGGTTCCAAAAATAAAAATCCTCGAAAAAGAAAAGGGGAAGAAAAGCAAAGCGATCCTATGGTGGAGGAAAGTATTCATGTAGAAATACAAAATGAAAAGGATCGATAAATTTCGATTAATTATGCTAATACAGGCATACTATGGAACCTAAAAGAGAACATTGATGATGCGTTCTCTTATAATTTGGCATGTGATATTATGAATGAAAATAATGGTGATCCCGAACCACGGTCTATTACTGAGTGTAAAAATAGACACGATTGGGTTGAGTGGAAAAGGGCAATTGAAACTGAACTAGACTCGCTCAATAATCGCAAAGTCTTTGGGCCTATAGTACTCACACCTAAGGATGTGAAACCTGTTGGATACAAATGGGTTTTCGTACGAAAAAGAAATGAGAAAAATGAAATTGCGAGATACAAGGCTCGACTTGTTGCATAAGGTTTTTCTCAAAGATCTGGAATCGATTTTGAGGAAACATATTCTCCTGTCATGGATGGAATTACATTTAGCTACTTGATAAGTCTAGCAGTTCATGAGAAATTGAATATGCACCTCATGGATGTTGTTACCGCTTACCTATACGGATCGCTTGATACTGAAATTTACATGAAAATCCCTGAAGGCTTTAAAATGCATGAGGCAATAAGTTCCAAACCTAGGGAAAGATATTCGATCAAATTAGAAAGATCTTTTTATGGGTTAAAGCAATCCGGACGCATGTGGTACAATCGATTAAGCGAATATTTATTTCAAAAGGGTTATGTCAATGATCCCCTTTGCCCTTGCGTTTTCATTAAGAAAACAACATCCGGTTGTGTAATAATTGCTGTTTTATGTTGATGATTTGAATATCAGTGGAACTAATAAAGAAATTCTGGAAGTAATCTCTTATTTGAAGAAATAGTTCAAAATCAAAGATTTGGGGAAAACAAAAATATTGTCTTGGATTACAGATTGAGCACCTCCATAATGGGATACTTGTGCATCAATCGAATTATACTAAAAAGATAATAAAACGTTTTAATATGGATAAATCAAATCCATTAAGTACCCCCAATGGTCGTAAGATCCCTTGATGTGAACAAGGATCCATTTCGTCCATGTGAGGAATCTGAACAGTTTCTTGATCCAGAAGTACCATATTTCAGTGCAATTGGAGCTCTTATGTACCTTGCTAATTGTACTCGACCTGATGCTTTTGCTGTGAATTTATTTGCAAGATTCAGCTCAATTCCAACGAAAAGACATTGGAATGGAGTTAAACATATATTTCGTTAGCTCCAGGGAACGATCGATTTAGGCTTATTTTATCCTAACAATACGAAGCCAGTTTTGATTGGTTATGCAGATGCAGGTTACTTGTCAGATCCACACAAAGGTAGGTCACAAACAGGATATGTATTTACTTGTGGATGAACTGCGATATCTTGACGCTCCCAGAAACAAACACTTGTTGCAACGTCATCAAATCATGCTGAAGTCATTGCATTACATGAAGCAAGTCGTGAGTGTGTGTGGCTAAGGTCTATGACAGAACACATTAGAACTACTAGCGGTCTTAAACCCATAAACGATCCCATCACACTCTACGAGGATAATGCTGCATGTGTTGCTCAAATGAAGGAAGGATTTGTAAAGAGCGACAGAACAAAACATATTCCTCCAAAAGTCTTTTCATTTACTCAAGAGTTGGAAAAGAATAATGTCACAAACATCCAATACGTTCGTTCATGCGAGAACTCAGCGGATCTTCTTACAAAGGCCCTTACCACCTCATTATTCAAGAAACATGTTCATGACATCGGCATGCGAAAGCTACAAAACTTATGAAGAGATCACTCTTGCCAACATCAGGGGGAGTTTTACGTGGCTGCACTCTTTTTCCCTTATCTTGGTTTTTATCCCACTGGGTTTTTCCAAGTAAGGTTTTTTAACGAGGCAGCGTAAACACGTAATGAGTATCCCAAGGGGGGAGTGTTATGAATATAATGTGGTATACTCATTAGGGTCAATATTTGTGACCATTGTTTTTACATTAGAGTAACTTAGTCAATATATGAGATTAATGTATCGACATTAGAGAAGTTTGATCCACATTTTATGGATTTTGCCTCCTCCCCTTTTGCTATAAAAGGGGTGCAAATGCAATGAGAAAAAAGACAACTTAAGCTTCAAATCTTACTCATCCTAAAAGGCTCTCCCTTATCCCTCTCACAAACAATATATGCGAAGGAGGACCTAGCATCGACCTTGAGGACAAGGTCTGTCTTCAAAGGCGGGGTAATGTTGGGAGTGGACCTGAAGGACCCAAGCCAAAGAAGGACCCGTCGAGGAATTATGCGGATGACTCAGGCGAAGGCCCCGAAGTGACCACACCGAAGGCCCCGAGCCACCTGACCTGGTCGAGTACACGAGGACCTTGGGAGGAAGACCTTGGCCATCCCACAGTCTGCCTGAGGTCATCAGGAGGGCCCCGAGCCAAGACAGCGCTGGGAGGAAATGACCAGGGCCCTGACAGGGCCCTGCTCGTATAGAACGTGCAAGACACCAGAACGACCGAAGATCATCGTATGAGAATTCTGGCTCGACCAATATGCTTCGAATGGTCCATATGTCTGAACAAGTGAATATCCACATGGGGTCTATGCAAAGCCATCTGGGGGCCCAATTGACGAGTGCCCTAGTCGAGGCCAAGTGCGGGAATGACCAAAGCGCAACCTGGGAGTCCGAGGTCAAGGTCAAGTCAAGGGAAATCTCTGCATTAAGTGGTCAAGATCTCCATAGAGCCGTTGGGGAGAGATGCACATCCAATAGAGCCGTTGTGGACTTGGTCAAGCCTCTTGAAGATCATTCAATGCTCGTGGGTTACTCTTTGACTCCTCCAACGGCTAGCTCACTATATAAGGACGTCCAAGCTCAGTATCTCATAATCATCAGAATAGACAAAGCCAAGAGCTCCTTCTTGTGATCACCTTAGAATAGTCGAGGCATTGCCTTTGGGGCTAGGTATACCCTTGCTACGAGGGGTATATCAATGCATTGTTCCTTATCGTAGCCACTATCCCCCATGTTTTCCTTTCATTCCATCATCCTTTCATTGTCGTTTCCATCCACTTCCATATCAATAAACAACACTTTTGCCCATACTTTATCATTCCGCTGCATTTTACTCATATTGGGCAAAACCGATAGGTCACCGCCCAACGTCTCCCTTGCATATGCATCCTTCAATGGCTCCAAGATCCCGACATTCAATGACTCGAGCGTTATTGAATCTAGCAAGACTTCAATGAAGCCTCAAGGAGCCGTTGAAGGATGCATATGCAAGGGAGACGTTGGGGACCATTCAAGGGAGGAGGAGTCGTTGCCTAGGAGTCCAAGAGAGCCGTTTGGCTCTAGTCAAGGGCTTTGAAGCCTCTTCAATGCAACGTCGTTTACTTCTTTGACTCAATAACGGCTAGAAGGCTATATAAGGAGCAAGGGACTCATTCACTCGACATCAAGAAATTTATCCAGCCAAGAGCTTAATCTTTTGATCACCATAGTTGTAGTCGAGGTCTAGGACCTTTGGGGCTAAGTATACGCCCGTTACAAGGGTATATCGAGCATATCTCTCATTGTAACCTTCCACGCCATCCTTTGTTGAGGGACCCGGATCCCAAGGCGACGGTCCGCATTGCCCTCAAGGTCGAAGTCGGGTAATCCCAAGGGCAAGTAATTGATTTGGAAACATCCAAATCAATTACTTGATCCGCATTGCATTCCATCTGCTTGAAATGCATCGGCCTGAGGAAAGTCCTCCTGAAATCAACTTCCCAAGCTTCTGTGTCCTATCAGCTATCTTCCTCCTCTGTTTCCAAGCAGTAATGCTCTGCGCCGACAAACCTCCTCTTCCTCCAGACCTCTCACTAATGGGCACACATCAACAGCAGTCCTCAAATTCACCATCTTTCACATCCAAAAATTTCCTCTTGGCATTTTCACGAACAACTTGTCTGCTCATCGCCAGCCCCATAATTTGAACCTTTGCAGACCTTCAACTTCAGATCAACCAACGTCTGCAAAGCAGCATGCTTCCATTATCATTCTCACCTTATGATACCTCAGCGACAGATGGTTCAGTCACCAAACTATATGTGAATGATGTTAAAGTCCTCCTCTAACTTGACAAACTTGATGACTATGTCACTCTCACACCCTCTAATTAGTTTGGATGACATCACCGTCAACTTGGTCATCTTTTGCCCATACTCCTCAATCTTCAGCATACCAACTCCTGCGTTTTCTATTGATATCCCCGTCATCTCAATAACACAATCACGCCCCGCCCCTTCAATCCTCATCATCAACATTTCATGTTGCCAGCCTCTACTCAATTTTGCTTATCACAATTATAAACACATACATAATTCTCACTGAATGACGAAGTTGCAGCTTTAGCGCTTCCACTGTCGGCACGTGTTGCATCGGTTCAGACACCCTACGGTTGACCTCGATTTTGCTGGATTCCGACCGCACTCAGTCTGAATGTGGCCAATTTTGAACACCTTGTCACTGAATTTGGCCTGCGCGTCTCCCTGACTACGCCTCCTTCGCTGGATCTCACTTTGCTTCATCTGTTTTGCTTGTAAAGCTCTCATCGCTGGATACACTTACACTCAGACATTACCCGGTGGACAGTAGCATATGGGCTACTGCCGCCGGACGATGGATCGATTTGCTCTGATACTACTTGTTGGGATCGAAGGAGGAAATACTCGATAATTAGATTGTTTTACTAGAATGAAATTTTGACATTATAAAGAGCTTACAAAGAGTAACCGACCTTCACTACTTTAGTAACCACTAACTCATTATTATTCTACTAATTGACCCATTAAAAGCCTAATAAATCATATCTTTAACAATGTTTAATGTGTATGAAATCCAGATTATCGGGATTCAGATGGGGCTACCAATATTGCCTTCAGGATGAGATATTTTGATGTAACTTTTTGTATATTTTCTGATTGAGGATTACACAAATTACTGGCTTCATAGATTTCTTCACGGAAAATGGGGATATGAGAACATCCACCCATGTTCATCATGAGTACACTGCTCCGACCGCATTTGCATCGCCTTATGCCCATTGGGGTGAGTTGATGATTCTTAGCATCCCGAGGATTCTTGGACCGACTATTGTCCCCGGACACATAGTCACCTTTTCGCTCTGGATTGCTTCTCGCCAGATTCATGCCATTGAAACACATAGCGGGTAAAGTAAAACATTGTCATTTTTGAACAAGGCAATTTGTTTTTTCATCATAGATTAGAAAAACGAGACAAACAAAAAATCAAGACAAGTTTGCATTTCAAATTTTTTAAAGTTGACTTGTCTGATTTTACTGATGTTCTTTGTGATTTTTTATGTCTTTGTAAATAATTGGAGGTATGATTTTCCTTGGATTTTGACAAAATACATTCCATTTTACGGCGGGGCGGAGTATCACGACTACCACCATTATGTTGGAGGTCAAAGCCAGATCATGAACAACTTTGCTTCGGTGTGTTCACATATTGTGACTATATATATGGAACATATAAGGTTATATATAATTACATCGTCAATAATCCATCTTAACCTTGTACTTTTATTTATATTCGGTTATTGTGTTTATCGGGTCATCATTTCGATACCACAAGAAAGGTACGAATATCCTTAATTTCACAATATAAACGCGCATGCAGACAGTGTGATATATAGAAACTGGCATCGCATTAGAAACTTCGTTTTCCATCTTTGTAACTTCATTTTCAGAAGAAGTATCCGTCAAATGATAGTGGCGACCATGATTGAGCGGATCACATACCACGAAAATATCTTTCATAGTGCAAGAGTTAAATATATTTGGGACAAAATGAAATAAATATATAGCTACAGTTAAAGACTGAAATTTTGTCGAAACTAAAAAAGTTAAATGCATTGCAATATTATTTGCGATTTCTTACTGCATTTTTTATGGGATGGTGCATTTTTAAAATTTTACTAGATGCGCAGCGTGTTAGATTATTATTTTTCATAAATACGAGGAGACCTTATAATTTTCTAAGAGAAACAATGATTTACAGTTAAATGAAATGAATTGACAGCCATTGTCGGTACCATATTTTCTTGTGCATTATTATTGGCTTCTCGCATCCACTCAATTTCTTCAGCCTTTGTCAGGTAGAGTTTATGGATTTTTGTGACTATATGAGACGACTTTTATGCTGCTATTAATTTGTAGAACCCACGGCCCACAAATGATTTTTTTTTTATCGTGGGTTTACATCGAATAGTACAAAGAAAACATTATATTTCTCGGGTACACATATATTTCTAGTACGTTTTGAAGGACAAGCCACACAAATGCACCCCGGATTTGAACTTGTACTTGAATCATTCGTTGAAGCACAGACCATAGGTGGGACTAGGAAAAACCCACATAAATTGTGGGAAGAGAATGTAATGAGTGGGGTTTGGACCCTTCACTTTATGGATGCAAGGTAGGGACTCAACCACTAAGCCACACTCTTGTTGACACATCCACAAATGACTTTGACTTCTTAAGATATTTTGTTACAATAATTTAGCTATAATTGCAAGGTTAAGAGTTCGAGCTCCACCATAATATATTTACGTTTTATGGTATGAGTTTACGATTTGTCCAATTCTTTTTTTATCAATTAATTAAGGCTCGATTTGTGAAGGATATTTGAAGGAAAATAGTTTTTTTATTTATATATTTAATATGTAACTGGGAAATAAACGTATATATTTGCATATGACATTTTTTTGATGGAAAAACCACTTTATTCTTCGTCCCACTAAAATTGGCAAAAACAAAACTAACAGGGTAAATGCCTCCACATCTCTATAAGGGTATATGCACTCATGACTTAAGAAATGTTAGGAGAGAACTTCCTCACCTAGCATTAAGGTAGGAAGTTCTTTCACAAATGCTCCTTGAGGATGTGTGAGAGAACTTCCTGCATTTTTTTGTGCTTTGTTTGAAAGAAATGCTAGATAAGAGCATCATCCACCATGCTATTTTGAACCATAGAAAGTGATCATGGGAGATGATCAAAAAAACCATGCACCCCCATCATGATTTTTTTGATCATCAAAAAAGATCATCCCATGGTTTTTTCTAAAAAAGATCATCCCATGATCTTTTTTTATGTTTTGATCATGAGGATGAGCCAATCGCAACGCGACACGTGTCCTGTGTAAGAAACAGTACAGTTTTTATTTTGATCTTCCATTGAATATATCTTCTAAATTACAAATTAAAAAAATCAAAATAAATACAAATATTCATAATTTTTTGAGCTCTATAAAACGAGATACACTTTGATATATTTTTATTAATCTTAACATTTATGAGCTATAATTTATGTAGTGATGAGAGAGATTGATGATAAACTTTTTTTTTGGATCATGAGTGTGGTGCATGTGATTGAAAAAACCATGAGTGATGATTAGATGAGAGAGAAAAAGAATGAGAGAGATGGATGGTATTATTTTTTTGATCATGATGGAGGATGCTCTAAGGAAGTTCTTTCCTAACATTTCTGAAGTCATATGTGCATATGCCCTAAATAAGGAATCAGATCCAAAAATACCACGTAAAAGGAAATAGTAAAATACAGAACTTCTGTTTATAAACTGGTATTTTAATTATAAATCATGTATTGTCATTTATTAAAGTACATATAAAACTTCACCATTTTGTATTTGACTACGACACTTTCTTTCTACTTAAATGTCTTTACAGATAGAAAAATGTTTTCACAGCACCAAACTCTCAAAAGTATCTGTACTGAGAGGTGTTAGAGTTCTGAAAGCAAAAGATACTCACTCAACTTAAAAAGCTCTACCATATTTGTTTAGCTCCAGAATAACTTCATCTATCGTTGGTCTTTTTTCAGGAAGCTCATGGGTGCACGCAACCGCAACTTCTGCCAACATGACAGCTTCGTTTTCCAAAAATTTCCCTTCAAGATTCGGATCCATGAAATCATCGAATTTGGAACTTTCTGCAGCAAGTCGCATTGTGCTGCTCAGAGCATGTTTTCCTGATAGGATTTGGAGGATGATAACTCCATATGCATATATATCACTCTTTTCTGTAAACCGGCCAGTTGTGATGTACTCTGGAGCTAAGTATCCCATAGCTGCGCTGACTTTGAGATTTGAGAAAACAATGTCGTCAGCTAGAAGTTTGGGAAGTCCTGAATCCGTAATCAAGGGGTTGAACCGCTCGTCCAGCACAACCTTATTAGTCGATATGTTCTGATGTACAATGGGTGGCTTGTTACTGTACAACTCAATGCTATGCAGATAATCAATACCTGGATCAAAGACGACAAGTATATATTAATAAGAATTTCATTCCAAATGGCGGAGTATCTAAAAATTATATCGAAGAATGTTCAGGCTGACCTTTTGCGATGCCATTGATCACACGGAGCCTAGTTGACCAGTCAAGGATCTTGTGGCTCCCTGCATCGAGGTCAAGATACTGTGATAGGCTTCCTTTAGTGGCATAGTCGTAGACGAGAAAGCATTCGCCTCTGGCTTTAGAGCAACAGAAGCCTCTGAGCCTCACCAGATTTTCATGTTTTAAAGAGGTCAACAAGTGTAAGCCTCTAACAAAATCAGCTTCCTCAGACTTACAGCTTGTAATGTTGATGCTTCTGATAGCGACAAAAGAGCCGCCTCGCAACATCCCTTTGTAAACAGATGAAAACTTACTCCTCCCCAATAAATTCGCCTCATTGAAATACTGGGTTGCAGACTCTACCTCTTCCAAGTTAAATCTAAACTGATTTAGAACATCTTGCGACAAGTCATTCCAATTTCGGTCATCGGCCATTGGATCCCAATCATGAGCATACTCAAGAGAAACAAGTGGAGAAGCACTCTTGGAGCGAAAGTCCGTTGCTTGGTCAGAGCTAACTCGATCATCAAAACCATCAACCATGCTCCCAATTTTCTGCTTGCGGCGACGGTAAAGGAAGTAAGTCAGAAATGCAACACTGGCCAGTGTAATGCTCAGGATCACAACACCAGCGATAATAGCCACTTGTTTCACTTTAGATGAGCCTGAGCAGTGTGTGTGGTTTTGGCTGCAATGCAAGGTAAGATTCGCTGGCTGTGGAAGAGCTTTTCTGCCAGCAATAGTCCGGTTTGTCAAGGATGAAAACCCAGGTTTGAAAACATTCGTCCTATCCACAGTAGAATTACAATCCTTCAATGTGATAAACCCATCTCCACATAGTCCCGGATTGTTATCATAATGAAAGCCTTCGTTCAATCTTTTTAATGCTGTGAGGAACAGATAAAAACAGTAGGTTAGTAATCTGTTTCATTTTCATCCAAAATACAAGCACGAATTGGGATGGATATTGGTGAGTCAAGTTTGAGAAATTGAAAACAATAAAAAATTACCAGGGGGAATGGCTCCAGAGAGAGTATTGTTTCGGAGATCTAAATGTTCGAGTTCAGGAATATCGGCTAATTCAGCTGGCACACGACCAGTTAATCGATTGTTCTGCAGTGATAATGTATTGAGCTTCTTCAAGGCTCCCAGCTCAACTGGTATGCTTCCATTAAATTGATTGCAACATAGATTCAAAACTGCCAGCACAACATACATAAAAAATCAATATTTTCAACAAAATAGATCCATCGCAACACACATGAACAGTATTTGTTCACTTCCAATAATCATCAAACTGCTTCTGTGTGAGGAATAAATTAAAAATGGATGGCAATAAAAAACAAAAAAAGCAGGGTCTTTCCATGATTGGAAAATGATGTGAATCCATCCAGCAATGCAATTGACTATTAAGCCAGAACTTTCAAATTAAGAACTCAAGCTCCGAAACTGATCCCACTCGCAATTATTACAGTTTAAATTACCAGATGACATACCTTGAAGACTGCCCATGTTACCCATCTCAGATGGAATGCTTCCAGACAGATAATTAAAATCAAGATAAAGATCAGACAATTCGGCAAGCCCTCCAATCTCTGTGGGTATCACTCCACTCAAAGAATTATAATGCAAGTAAAGACCAGAAAGACACTTGAGCTCAGCCACGGAGGGAGAGATCCACCCAGAAAGTCCCTTGCTTTGCAACGAAATGTTAGCAACCTTCCCATGCTCATTGCACGCCACGCCCATAAACGTCGCAGAGCCACAAGGATCACCCTCAGCCGTCCATGAAGTCAGTATTTTGTTAGACGGATCAAGAGCTGACTTGATCTCCATTAATGCCCTCAGCTCGGCATTTCCACAAACATTTTGCACATATAAAACTGACACCACCAAGGAGAGGCATAGGAATAAACTGCAGACACCCATTTACAAATTACTGTGAAATGAGGTGTTCAGGGATCTGGGTGTGTATGCTTTTGATGAATCATTTCTGGGTTTTGGAAAAGTTTGAGCCTTTGAATTGGGGTTTCTGCCTTTCTGGCAAGGAAGGACAGAACACAGATCACAGCTGTAAAAGTTTTGAACTTCTATAACAACTGTGGACTTTTATTGCAGGAAGTCTAAGTGGTTTCACACAGAGCTGAGAGCAGTAGAGCTTGTGGAATCCGATGCCATAAATTATTTGAAAAGTGGTAGCTCAAACGGCCCCAAACATCCAACCAACTTTTGCAGTGAATTCCAGCCTTTAGTACCTATACCTGGGATACAGTACAAAGTGATTTACCAAACTGCACAGTAATTGATTTTCTTGTGTTTTCAAGATGAAGAGCATTTACAAGGGAGCAGCAACTTTGATGTCATGCACCTGCATATTAACTCATGGTGTGCAAAATGGGTAAAAATGTGGCATTAGTAAGACTTTTTTTTTATATACAAAAATGTGCAAAATGTGGCATTAGTAAGACTTTTTGAAACAAGAGAACAAAGCCAAATGGGGCCAAAAGTTAGGCAAATCCATGTGAGCTATAATATATGTAGGACTAATGTAGTTTGGTATCTAGTTGAATTTTCAATCTTATGAAACCATTAAATAAATTTCCTTGGCATATATAGACAATTTAGTTGTTCAAGAAAGTCACTCCACCATTTGCGACATGATTGAGTAACCAAGTATTGACTAATGTTGTCTTCGTCATCTTAAACCACGACTAAAACTTTTCAATAACACAAATCAACATAAGTAAATATATACGTGTATAACAAATAGACTTTGACCAGAGTTTGAAATGCCGATTTCAAAATATGAATAAGTTGGAGCTGGGGGCCGCATTGAAAGAGTATGAGTGAAATGTACCAGACTGTGCATTCATGTATGCCTAGTTCTTGAAAGATAATAAAGGCTGTAAGATCTGTGTATGGACACAGTCTGCAAATGGAGAATGGGGACCTCCTCACCTGTAAAATTGGATCTCAACTGGTATCATAAATGAAAGGGGGGTGAGTCATGAGTGGATGCGTATTATGCTAACATTGGTGCATTATTGAAACTTAAAGATATTTTACTTGTGAAACCGCTTCTTCTAATTGAATGATCCAAACCACAAATCCTCTTCAACTTAAATGATAATGCATCTCCGAACAATTCTCACCTGATCAGTCTCTTTTAAGTACCCAGTTCCTTCCTCTTGTAGTGAAATTGTTTATTGTGATGTTATGATGTCCCAAAACTTTATGGTGATACCCTGTCGTTATGGGCCGACATTTATATCGTCACTGTGTAACGTTGAATGAGGATAACCTTGAATGAGGATAACGTCAGCAGTTGATGTTTAATTTTCAAAAATGTTATTCTGAGGTTGAGCCATCATCTTCAGAATCCAGTTTCCACCAAGGGCTTTCGTCCCTTCTTCGAACCAGATCAGCATTTTGGCCAAGAATATTGTCTTCAATGCCCTCATTCTCATCATTCAATGGATGTTCTCCATTCTCCATGTCATGATCAAATTCCCATTCTAAATTCTTTAGTACATCTCGATCCTTCCACCGCCCAATGACTGAAACAGCTTCCTTCTTAGCCTTACCGATCATAATTTCATTCCAAGAAAATGCAGCATCAGCGACTCTTTTAAGAGCCCCATCATTTGTATCACCCACCACCACGGTCTTGAGACATCGCAGTTTTGCTTCTTTTAGTAACCCCACAAAATCTGAATCATCAGACACAAGTACCACACAACCAATTAGCTGCTTGTCCATCATATCAACCATATGATCACTCAACGCAACATCTGCAGCCTGTGGCTTATTAGATACAGTCTGAACAAAAAATCCAGCTCGCTTCACCTCGTCTGCTAAACCATAACCAACTTTAGGAGTCAACAAATCCCTAGCTGCAATCTTATACTTGTCCATTTTCATAGAATACCTCCCAACCAACTTCACCCTCATACACCCTTTTGCAGATTCAATCTGGTTCATTCTCTTCACATGCTCTCTTTCATGAATTATCCTAAAATGATTCACCAGCCTCTCATGTTCATAAAACTTCATCCCACAAACTCTGCATAAATAAGGCTGCGCGGGCAAAACTATACCCTTGTTTTCCAACTGATTCAACATCCTCCTCTCTCTCCTCTTCTCCCTAACCACAGGCGGTATGTATCTAAACGCGTGGTGGTTGGCATAAGCTATCATATACCTCACTATACCAAATGATGATACAGCCTTTTTAAGTTTAACAGCTGCATCATACGGAGGAAGGGATTTGGGCGGTTTGTTGTCCAAATCCCAAAATATGCCAACAACATTTTGAGTCGTTGAATTCAATCGAACGGGAGGAATCAAATCTGTATCCGAACCACGATGATAGAACAACCGGTTCATGCCACCAATCAAGTATACACTTCGCCACTGGCTCGCCGACCGCAATGCTTCTAGAAGACTCGAATTTCGCACCATATGCTTGGTTGTACTGGTAACAAACAATCTACTGCGAGTTCAAAGCCACAAATTCAAAGCTGCAAACTTGTAAAATTAGCTAAAATGATGCAACGCTTACAGTGTGAGCTTGCTGATCACCAAACAAATCGTCGCCGGAAACTGAGAATTTTGATCTGTGGTTTTGTTTAAATCATTCGAACAAGGAATCAAATCGTCGCCGTCGCTAGAATTTTGTTCACTTTGCGCTATGCTGATATTTCGTTTAATTGCAGATCTGCCCTGTAACTTCTATTAATTCTTGATTTTGGCCTTGAAGTAATTATACTTATAATTTCATTTTTAACAATTAGGTCCCTCTTCTTCTTTTTATTTTTTTTTGGATGAGAATTAGGTCCCTCTTCTTTGAATACAGATTTCATGACATCTTGCAGTTACAGAAATTCTCAAGGCAAAAGAATCATATATAAATAAACACTTGCAGAAGCTCCGAGCTCATAACAGATGTGTAAATGACAGAGGCAACAGACATATTTTTAAGCCAAAGACGAGAAAAACTCGTAATAAATTGAGACTAAAAACAAATTAAACAGACATGAACTAAAAGTTTCACATCAACCTTCACTGATTAGCCTTAAATAAAGCTGACCTTGCAGTCTGCAGAACTGCTGGAAGCTAGAATTACCAAATTGAGGAAGATCGCTAGAAGAAATATCAGCAGCACCAGTTGTTTGACACAAGTTGGAACATTGCCTACTCTCGTTCTGATAGGCAGCGAATCGAGCAAGAACCCGATGAAACTGAAATTAGCTAAAGAGATAAACTTTGTAAAATCTGATATTGTTAAATTAAAGACTAGTGCCAGCAATTAGAATTTCCTTTCATTGTGACTTATTCTTTTTCTTGTAATATTCCCTGTACCACTTTGTAAACTTCTTCAAGCCGGTTTCAAGATCAGTGCTTGGTCTATACCCGAGCTCTCTGGCCGCCAAACTAATATTGGCATGAGTGTACTGTACATCCCCATTCATCGGCATCTGCACAATCTTCCTTTTCGCTGATTTTCCCAAAAGCTTCTCCAATATGCTCACAAGTTTCTCAACAGGCACAGGATTAGTATTCCCCAAATTAAAAATCCTAAATTGCGCAGGCCCTCTTTTCTTCCCATCGATCCCCGTACTCCTCTTTGCAGTATCCAAAGCCGATACACAGCCCTTCACAACATCATCAATGTATGTAAAATCCCTCGCCACAGTACTTTGATCGGGTGCTTCAAATATCGTAATCTGCTTCCTTTCAGTAATATTCTTAGTGAAAAAGAAGTAAGCCATATCCGGCCTACCCCAAGGTCCATAAACAGTGAAGAACCTCAACCCTGTAATCGAAAGTCCGTAAATATGATTATAACTATGCGCAATAGCTTCCCCAGCCTTCTTCGTTGCAGCATACAAACTAGCAGGCCTATCAGTCCTATCCAATTCTGAAAAAGGCACAATGCTATTCAATCCATATACCGAACTAGACGACGCCCAAACTACAGCCGGCTGCGGCTCTGCAGCCTTACAAGCCTCCAAAACACTAATAAATCCAGCAACATTGCTATTAACATATGATCCAGGATTTACCATAGCATACCTGACCCCAGCTTGAGCTGCAAGATGCATTACATGAGTGAACGCCACCACATCAAACAGTTTTGCTAAAAGTTCAGAATCGTTTATATCTCCTTCAACTATAAACACTCCGCTTTTCTCCATCAATCTCTGCCTCGATCGCTTAAGCAACGGATCATAATACGAATTGAAATTATCAAGCCCTAAAACTCCATCTCCGCGTTTCTTTAAAGCCAGCGCAACCTGTGATCCTATAAATCCAGCAGCGCCTGTGACCAGGACAGTAAATCCACCTCCTCGTTTCACTCTGGCGGAACTTCGTACGCTCTTCTCCCAATCGGATCCTCCCCAGCTAGATCTGGATGAAATCTGAGGCTGGTAACTGAACTCGGAGCTGTGGTGATTTTCAGGGGAGTAGGAGGGCGGTGTGAGGAGTTGGATAAGGAGTATAACGACGATGAAAATCAACATGTAAAAAGTGATCTTTGACAGGAATGAAGGCTGATGCCGCAGACGCTGAATGTACTGAAGCTTGATCTCCGGCTTGAGTTGGGACGACATTTTGATCGGCTTTTTTGGGATTCTAGGGTTTGGCTTTGGATCGTTGCATGCGGTTGCGGAAGGTGGGGTAGTGGGGAGAATGGGATAATGTGGGGATCGGACGCGTGCGGAAGATTTGGGATTTTCTGTTGGATTAGGGTTTTGGAGAGTGATTTTAGTGTGTCGAGCTGCTGACGATGAGTTTGAATTTGTTGAACTTGAACTGTTTAAGATAAGATTTAATTAATATTTATTTTTGGGAAATTCATTGGGTTTTTCGATTGGGCTTCAGTGGGCTAAAAGTTCAATACTGATATACACCCTTATACAAAAAAAATTAAAAAAAATAAAAGAGACGTGAAATTCAATGCGTATAATTTAATGTAATTGATCACTTTTGAGGAAAAAAAATTTGAATGTAATTGATCACTTTCGAGGGAAAAAAATGGAATGTAATTTAACTTTATGAACAAAATTGAACGTAATTAATCACCACTCCTAATAAAACATTTTACTTGAAAAAAAGGAAAGAGATGCATGTGTCCAGCTGATGCAGTCTAAAAGCTAATTAATATTTGAAGTATTTGGTCAAGCTTCCATTAAATGGATCAATCGGTAATTACGTACAAAGATAAATGGTGATAATATGAGAATTATTTTATTTTAAATATTAAGTTTATAAAACTTGAATTTTTTACGTCCAAAAGTCCAGTTATAGTTATTATCATACAATAATTTAAATCTACACGACAACTATAATAGTACGTTCTCATTGGCAACTATATTACTATTCCGAATTAATTTTTTTATTATCTCCGAGGTCGAAAGGGACTCGGTAGTAGTATTGCCATTATTCGAATACTCCCAACCATAGCCGGAACCATAGCGTTCGTTCGATTCAGTCTCGACGAAATTTCCTGAGTCTATGTACTGTGTATTACAGTTAGTCCATTGATGAGTCGAATTCTCGACTATAATTTCTCTACTTTTATTAGATGTTTTGATCCGTTCCGAGTCTCTTTCGATGTCATTTGACCCTCTTAGTTGCCATTTCAGGTTAGAAACCGACCTTACGGTCCCCGGGATCAAAAAGATCAATTCTCGAAGAAAATCGACGTTTCGGAGAAAAATATGAAGTTTCGAGGCAAAACAGGACAGACTGGCCCTTGCGGCGTAATTTGCATGCCTAGATCGCATACGGTATCCGAATTGGTTTCTTCAAAGCTTGTTAGAAAGATAATTCAAAGAGCTACAACTCTTCTGTTTAAGCCAAGACCAAATTCGGACGTTAAGACCTCGAACAAGCCCCAGGAAGTCAGACCATGTCGCTGAACTCAGAGTTGAGGCCAAGAAGAGAGGAGAAGGCACTGAGGTTTTGAGCCAGCCGGCTCACACAAGCACTCATTTGAGCCGGCCGGTTCCAAGGCTCAGAGAGTTCGTGAAATGCCTGCCACAAGTGAGCCGGCCGATTGGGAAATCCCCACAAGAGCTGAACCGGCCGGTTGAGCTCTATGGACAGTATTTTGCCTATAAAATGAGATCTAGATCTAGTTTTTGGAGGGAGTGGGACTTGAGCTGGGGTTTTTGGAGGAGGAGCAAGGGTTTTGAGATCAAGACATCAAGTTTGGAGCTACTCTAAGGATAGAAGGGAGACTTTCATCCTAGTTTCTTCATCTTCTTTGTTTCTATTTCATCATCCTTGTAAAAACTACTTTGCTTGTTATTGAATATGACTTGTGTGAGTAGTCCCTTCTAGTTTCTAGGGGTCCTATGGACCTCCTTGGTGTATGAACTCTACTTTCTATTGAATATATGCTTGAATGAAGCTTTTGTCACGGTTGTAAATCTACTTTGATCAAATGTCAACTCTATGCCCTCTAAGTGTTTGATAAAATGCCTAGGTGGTCTAGAAACATGAACTTGAAGTTGAGTGTTCGAGAGAATTAGACCATGGGTTCTAGAATGCAAGTAGATTTACCCTTGTTAGGTGGTACTCACTAGCGTGACTCACCCTAGCATCGAGATAGGCTTGGTCAAAACCGCTCTTGGATATTGATCATTCAACTAGCGTTGATGATTGAGAAACTTGAGTTGGACGTGAGCTAAAAACATCGAGAGATTGAAGCTCACGTGCGAGGTGCCTCTTCCTTAAATCAAGTAAAAATATCGAGAGATTGAATTTGATTTAATAGTCGCACGCCTTAATCTAACCATCACATTGCTTGTTCTTGCATGAAATTGTGCCTATCGAGAGTCTAGTACACCAAGGATGGACGTAGTACCCTAGGAACGCCTTTTAAACCCTTGAAAACACCCTTTTTTCATTTCATTGTTTCACTTAGTATTTGATAATCAACAATTCGAACCGTCGCTTAAGGAATAGACTTATTTGAGTGAAATCGGATAGTGTTCTTAGGTTTACAATTGCTCCTTGGACGGCCCGGTACTTACCGGTCTTATAAATTGTTTTTGATCATATATCTTGCTTTCTAATCCCAAAAGATTTGAAGTGCAAATATTACACCGTTACTCCCAACCATAGCGCTTGTTCGATTCAGTCTCGACGAAATTTCCTGAGTCTCAGTACTGTGTATCACAGTTAGTCCATGGATCCCAATCTGGAAAACACTCATATACTTTAGTAGTTCATTTTACTGCTTGCAAGCACAATTACAATTACCGCCACTACTACAGGAGGGGGAATATGCATCGGTTCCGTGTTTTGGATTATGCATCGGTTTTCACATTATGCATCGGTTCTATACATAACCGATGCATAATATAAGGATTATGCATCGGGTATACAAAAACCGATGCATAATGCAAGGATTATGCATCGGTTATACAAAAACCGATGCATAATGCAAGTATTATGCATCGGTTCATAAAAACCGATGCATACTCCTTGCATTATGCATCGGTTTTTGTATAACCGATGCATAATATGGTAGCTTATGCATCGGTTTCTGTCCAACCGATGCATAATGTCGAATTACCCTAAATCGTTTTTACACTCTGCGAATTCATCCTCCGTTTCGTAAAAATTTCTTACTGGAGATTCAAATCCGTTGCCCGCCTCCGACCGTCGCTGCTCCGTCCTGCCGTCGTCGTTGCCGTTGCTTCGCTTTCCATTCGTCGTCGTCGTTGCTTGTCGCCCTCCGTCGCCAGTTGCTCGCTCGTGTCCCAGCAGCTCGCCAGTCCCCGCAGCTCTCCGTCGCTTCGATTGCCAATCCCCGCTCTTCTTGGCCAGTCCTCGCTCGCCAGTCCACGCAGCTCGCCAGTCCACGCATCTTGACAGTCCGCCTGCGGCAGTCCTCCATCGCCAGCAAACAGTCAAAGGTATTTAGGATTCAGATTGATTGATGATGTATTTGACTGATTTATTAGGGTTTATAAGGGTTTATGCATCGATGCTTTGAGTATGAATCGAATTCATTAGGGTTTATATTTCATTCAATATGAATTTCATGGATTTGGTAGGGTTCGGATGTCATTGTTAGGGTATGATTTCTTGTTAGGATGATGTTGTGCAAAGTGTAGTCACATAATTTTTCCTATCGGTTAATGGTGTTTCGTTTCATTGGTTTAGGTCTTGAATTGTATGTCCCTCGCATATAAGTCATATTGCTCTTTTTATTCTCCGAGCACCGTCACATAAGGTATGTATATATTTAGTTCTGTTGTTCATGTTTCATGATTTCTGCTTGTCAATTCAATTCTTAACTGGTTTTTTACAAATCTAGCGTACTTCAGCCTTTGCTCATTGCATTCCTCAACCTACTGCTACATTTCTACTCTCTCGATTTCACACAAGGTATTCTTATCATCTTATGGTATTCTTTTATTTTTACTATGTTTATTTTTTGAACATGAACATTTAGGTTACCTAACTTGTTCTCAGTCTAATAATATTATTTACATGCTTCATGTAGTGGATTTATGATGAGTAGAAAGTGGATGTCCGGTAATAGGTTAAGTGATGAGTATGAAAAGGGGATAATGGATTTCTGTGAATTTGCATCGGCGTATGCATTAAAAAATGCACTTGAAAGTGTCTTTTGTCCGTGTAAGGCGTGTTTCAATAAGATAAAGGTCAAAGTGGAGGAGTTGCATAAACACATTTTTTTAAAGGGAATTGATCCACTATACACGGTTTGGTACATGCATGGTGAGGCTGAACCGCAAGATGTTGAACCTCAACCCGTAGAAAGTTTGCCTGAAGATAATGATGATTGGGAGGAGGACAATTTAATTGATATGATTAACAACGTCGCCGGTGAGTTTAATTCGAGACCACAAGTTGTGGAATCATTGAGAAATGACTCTGAATTACCACTGTATGAAGGTTGCTCCAAATATACAAGGTTATCTGCAACTTTGAAGTTATTCAATTTGAAAGCTAAAAATGGATGGAGTGATAAGAGTTTCACTGAAGTGTTATCGTTGGTGAAAGATATGCTTCCCGATGGAAATACTTTACCTAACCGTACTTACGAAGCTAAAAAGGTTATGTGTCCCATGGGAATCGAGTACAAGAAGATACATGGTTGTCCCAATGATTGTATATTGTATCGTAATGCTCATAAGGATTTGAATGAATGTCCGGTGTGCAAATCTTCTCGTTACAAGTTAAACAAAGGACGGACAGATACGTCAAAAGGCACTGCGGCCAAAGTATTGTGGTATCTTCCACCGATTCCCCGACTTTGCGTGATTTTTAGCTCTTTATGTGCTAAGGTTGTTGATCCAACAGAGCTTGATAGATTACAAGAGCAAGTAGTGATTACATTATGCCAACTTGAGATGTTCTTCCCACCATCATTTTTTGATATAATGGTTCATCTAACTGTTCATTTGGTGCGCGAGGTTCGAATTCTTGGACCAATGTATATGAGGAGTGCCCATTTTTACGTATTGCAACATATACCTGAGATGACGCCTTTCATCGATGAGCACTTAAATATAGTGAGGAGTGCACACCGGGGGAAAAATGAAATATGGGTGCAAAGAGAACACCGTCGGTCATTTTGTAAATGGCTTAAAACTGATGAAGCTTTAAGTAATGAAGGGAACTCGGAAGAAGAGTCTGATGATGACTTAGTGAAGTGGCTTATGGAAGGTCCGAGACCAAGTGTATACATGTGGAGAAGTTTTGAGCTATCTGCTCAGAATAAGGCTCTAGCGGCTAAGAATGAATATGCGCACATCATGGGCCGAGGAGGATATAGAAAAGTGAAGGAGGTGCTAATAAACGAGAAGTTGGCTGATTTAACTGCGCATGGCGTAATTGAAGAGGGAGCGACACCTTCTATCACTGTAGAGAGATATGAGGTGTGGAAGAGGGCACGCCTCAAGAAGAATAAAGAGTTCGTCACCCCTCGAGTTCGGATAGTGGCTGAAAATATTGTGAGTAATTAGCTTTTTTTCAGCAGTTTAACTTTTTCCGCACACTAACCTTTGGTACTAATTTCTTGTCAATAGGATCCATTAGTAGAAAAATCTAGTCAAGGATCTTTTTCACCACATGGTCGACATGATATACTGACTGAGGCGATTGGGTCTACATCGATGTGACATTGACGGCCGAGGCGATCGGGCATATCTACCTGAGAAGTACTGGAACTCGGTGTCATCCTAGAAGATGTTCGTCATCGGGTCTACATCGACGTGACAATTTCGTTTAATTGTTCGGAACGTATGTAACATCAATTGTTCGTGATAACAGGGTGGCCTGAAATGCGTATTATTCATCCATGGGACGGTCGAAGGTGACCGAGAGCAAGTGGCCATTGGTCGAGTCATGACAGGTCATTTTATTAATTATCGACAAATACCAGAACATACATTGAAGGTGATGTCCTCTATTAGTCCTTATAGCCTCTTTATAGATGTCACATTCTTATTCGTATGTTATTCTAACCCTAAACATTTGTTCTTTATATATAGGTGAAGGTTGAAAAAGCACTCATTCGAACAGCAAAATTGCCAATACCCCATGCAAATCTTAAGATTGTTATTGAGGCAGAGTCTCACCATGTAGCATGGCCTGAAGACTTGGTTGTTGTCGGTAATAAGGTGAGATAATCGAACAATACAAGTTCATTTGCATTTTCTATTATACTTTACAAAAAAAGTCTCATTTTATATCATTAATCAACTTCAACATGCATGAATATGACAACATTATCTGTCTTTATTTGCCAATTGCCGACGATGAATCCATAGAGTGCTTGTCGTTGTATTGTCGACTTTTAAATGAGGTGTGGACACGGTTGAATAGATTTATGCTTATAGTGGACGTCGACCAGAGTGTGTTCGGTGACGACTATGGTATCGCTGTGAACACAAATGACCTAAATGAACTATACAAGACGGCAGCATTGGGGAACTTTGCTAGTGAATTATATATATGGTAATGTTCACGATTATTTTTGATAATCATTTGTTCTAATGCATGATCTAACTCTAACACAAAAGTTTTAATTTGTAGTTCTTTGAACAATGAGATGATGGGTTGGGATATAAAGTTTGGTTTCTTCAATCCTTCCATCATGACGCCAACAATCAACAGAGATGAGAGGTTGATGACGTTTGTGGCAAGGTTGAGTATGCCTGACCGAGATCGGAATTTTTGTTACTTCCTACCTTACGTGGATCATGTAAAGTAAGTTCATTATTTAATGATTATGTTTTATATCTATTTTTGAATTCATTTTTTTAAATTTAGTTTGTTTTTGTTAGGTGGCATTGGATGTTATGTGTAATCTTCCCTAAACAACATGTAGCGCATTGGCTGGATCCAAATATAGGTGATAAAGGAATAAACTCCGATGCAAAGGATTTGGTGGACACGTAAGTTTTAGACTCACTTTTATCTTGTAACTTGTATGTTAACAATCACTAATTATGTAATGTTATTCATTTTAGGGGATTGTACCGATACTATCAAGGATGTATACCGAGAAATACACAACCTGTTCGTTGGAAGATAGTTAAGGTACGAAGTCTCATATCTACTATCTTTTTAATAGTTTTAGCATTAATATAGTGTGTGTGCTAAGAAATTATTGATCGTGTGCAGTGTCCACAACAACCGCTGGGTCACTTATGCGGTTATTATGTTATGAATTTTATTCGAGATATAATCCAGTTTGTACGTGCTAATAACGGAGCGGAGATTGATGATCTTAGCCAAGTAATCTTTTAGACTTGTATTATTCTCTAAGTTGTGACTTTGGTTTGGTTTGAACTAATTGGAACTTTTATGTATTGACTTACTTTTATCTTGCTTTTAATTGTTTCTAGTGTTTTCCTAATGGAAGTGAATCATATGAAGACTCGAAGATCGATGAAGTAAGGGAAATGACTGCCGCCTACTTGTATAACTATATAAGCGATCGTTACCCAGTCGTTTTAGGACAACAATCTTAGGTTTGTTGTTTGTATTCGAATATTAACTGTGTGTTGGCATTGTTGTATGGAAAGAAAGATGTGTACTTGTATATTCAATTTGATCTTTTTGAAATGAATGTATGTCGATGTTGTTGAGCAACAGTGCATTTGTAATTGAACAGCAGGGTATTTGTAATTGATCGATATTTGTAAAAATTTCAGGGTGGATTTGAGCTAATATAAGCCAAATCTGCCCAAAAAATTGAGGACCTTATGCATCGGTTTTAGTCTAAACCGATGCATAAGTGAAGCAATTATGCATCGGTTTACTATAAACCGATGTGTAAGGGTAGACATTATGCATCGGTTTAGACTAAAACCGATGCATAAAGTGAGACTCTTACGCATCAGTTTTAGTCTAAACCGATGCATAATGTCTACCCTTACGCATCGGTTTATAAGAACCGATGCATAAGGTCCGATCCTTACGCATCGCTCGCTTATGCATCGGATCAAAACCGATGCATAAGGCCCTCGAAAACCGATGCATAATCCCTCTGCTGTAGTAGTGCGGACTATAATTGATAAGACAAATAGAAGTTTTAAATTCACACTGAGATAAACTCTTATAGTTATATTAGTACTCATGATTCTATAAAAAAAGGAAAACTCTAGGAAACAAAATGTAAGGTTTCGTCTCTCCTTATATATCATGTACTACAGCTAGAAATCTAAAATTAACATGTGGGTGATACTAGGGGACATTTAAAAGAGTATAAATCTTTCTTCTGCTGTTTGTAAAGATCACCTGCACAATGGAATACAGAAAGAGAGGTAGCACAATGGAGGATGAAGAGGAGATCACAAACACCACCTTGCTAGGCGAACTCAAAGCCGGTGACCACATCGCCTGTTCACGACTAGGAGGCATATTTGAGCATCACGGTACTGTGTTAAACTTTTTATTATTTCTAGCCATGTGGATTCACAATTTCAAGCTATTATTTCTACCATTGATTTTTTGATGTATGTTGTTTGGTTACTGATCATTTAGGAATATACATGGGATTTGTCGATGGATTTCACAAGGTTATGTACCAGTGAAGCGTTTGAGCATGATCAGTGGTGCTGCTAGATCTGATGAAGAATGCAGTATATGTGGTTTTAAGCCACCTAAAGACGGTGGCCGAGTCACTTCTTGCCTGAGATGTTTTTCCAAGCATGGAAAACGGATGTACATTATCAGGTACAAAGTTCCTCTGCCATATACACCAAATGAAGAGGATGATCTTAAGACCGGAAAAATTCTGAGAGGCTACCGGAGCAAGAAGCTGTACTTGGGTAATTAGCTTAAATCTTCGTATGTTATTTTTCAAGAACACTTCTCCAACGAGTTGATCAAATGTCATCATAAATTACTTCCCTTGTGTAAGTTCTTCGACCCGTAAGTTTGATTTTGTTTTTGTTTGATTTATTTACTTACAAGATTAATGCATGCAGCTTCTCAGCATAATGATCTGATGATTGAAGGTTGTATCTTTCTTTATAAAGTATCTGAAGATGGATTTCGATGTTTGATTTACGGTTTGTTTTATGGTTTGATTGTCTAGCTAAACTTACATTATCTTCGCAGAATTATACAAGGGTGGTGGTGGTGAAATATTCGGCCACATGATCATTCCACACAACGATGAAAAATTAGATGCGAACAACCTTGTTCTCATATCCAAGTACGGAGTATATCACAATCCTCGATACCAGTCTGGGAAACTCCTTTACTATAGCTAATCTTACTAGCAATGCACAATTACAGTTACAATAAGAGGACTTTATGAGAGCTTTCTCTCTGCTATTTATCAACATCTTTCTCTCTGCTACTTCTTATTATTTATAGCTATTTGGATTCACAATTTCTTCTCTCTTTGAATGGTCGTATTCATGGTAACGTTACCATTGATTTTTTTATTTTTTTTTTGATGTTGTTTTTGTTACTGATTTAGGAATATACATGGAGTGGTGGAGTTGTTTCACAAGGCGAGTCACTTCATGTCTAAGATGATTTTCCAAGGGATAAAGGATTTATATTATAAGGTACAAAAGTTCCTCTTCCATATCCACCAAAGTGACTCTTCCATGCTTTTCTATGAAACAAAAAAGATTTATACTATAAGGCAATTCTTTGTTCGTCGACATGATATGCATCACATATGCATTTTATATGCACTACCTATGCAATTTATATGCACTACCTATGTAATATTACATGTAATAAATATAATGGAAAATGGTGCAATATGATACATTATTAGTTTAACTAAACAAGGAGCTTCGTCTGAAAGGATAAATGTTTTACCAATCCACGGATGGAAAGGCACTTGTGGAAATGATGGAGACGAATTTTCAAGTCCGGAGAAAGGAGGAGTTGTGGCCACAGACACGACTAAGGAGCACGTAACCTCAAGAGAAGACACTGTAAGTTTTCAGTAGATTTTTCATTTGGTACTTTTTTCTACCGTATATTTATTTTTTTAGAATCTTTTTTCGATCTATACCATTAGATTAGCATTGCCAATGGGTTCGTGGCTCAACTACTGTTCATTGTCAGATTTGTTCTATTTGCTTAGGCATATATGTGGACAATAATCAGCTACGAGAGTTGTCTTGCTTGCATATTCTACACAAGGACTGCGAGGATAAATATGGTTGACAAACAAGGTAACACGCCCTCTGCGCAGTCGTGTAATTTTTTTTTTTATATATAATTTTTTTTTAAGTATATGCTTAGTGCTCACTTCAAAATATATCAATTATTGATATGTTATCTATTGATAGTATTTACATCTTCTTCATGGACTTATTTATAAATATTGAGTAAAATTATTTTACTACTCACCAATCAATAGAAAATTATACAAATTTTGTATTATACTTTTCTATTTGTTATCACTTATCAGAGCACTTAGGTTAGCTTTTTTCCCAACAAACAGCGTCGCCAACCAAGGTTACAAAAATCGATAAGCGACAATCGAGTGTAAAGGTTCTCAAATATTTAGTTGGGAAACAATCAGAGATTAATAGGGATTAAACAATTTTGCATTTATAAATTTATAAATGATCAATAATTCATAATTATTCATAAAACATCTATTTTATATCATTGTAAATTTGTAATACAATAAGAAATTAGACGGTATTTTAAGATCACCAAAAATGGCACTTTCCGTATAATTTTAGTATATCTTTCTCATATCTTAAAGTTTCCAAAAATTCAAATAACAGTATATTCATCATATTATACTAATTTCCAAAATCCAAATATGATTCAAAAACTCGTTTATGCATTGTGGTACACTCGATCATCTTTCTCTGTCATCTTCTTCCCTCAAAAATAGTGCAGCAATGTCGTCAAAGGTATTGAAAAACCTCTTTTTCCTCTTGTTTTAATTATTTTTTTTATCTTTTTGCGTGTGCAATGAATTTCTGCTGGGATTTTTGTACTTTTTGATCAGACAATCACCATGAAGGTGGATCTGAGTTGCTGTGATGAATGTGTTCAAAGAATGAAGAGATTACTCCGGAGACGCAAAGAAGTCGAATCCAGCAGCATAGATGTCAAAAACAGAGTTGTGATCGTGTCCGGCCACATTCATCACCCTGAAAAAATTATTGACAAGATTAGAAAAAAGGGCAAACCTGTCACATTTTTTTCGATCCATTCCGATGATGATGATGACACGACAGAAAGCACAAGGACAAAGCCGAGTCTTCCTACGAAAAATCGTAATAAAGATTTTGAAAAAATTAGTAGTAATAGTAGTGAAAGTGATCAGCAGCATCCGAGGGACAGTGAAAATCACAAATGGAAGGTTCATTCAGGCCAAAATAGGAAGCACAAAAGTGTTGAAGACGAAGTGTACTGCGATGACGATCTGAAACGAGGATCCGATTCAAGCTGTTATAATGTATACGAAAGTAGACGTTTTTGTGCTTGGGATGGAGATCAAGAGAGGGCGCATTTTGATCCGCATTGGGCTTTTCCTAAGTTCCATGCTCATGATCGAAAAAGGGTGCATTTTGCTGATGGGCATCATTTTAGTGGTATAGGTGATTTTGATTGTGTGCATTATGATTATTATAGGAATTATCCAGAGATGATGAGCCATTATTATCAAGGTCAGATTCCTCAACAGCAGTTTCGGAATGCTCCTATGGACTTCGGAACTCAATTCTTTAGCGGTCATAGTTCGTTTGGTTGCTGGATCATGTGAACATATGAGCTCAGTTCTGAATATTTAGATATTCAAATTCGGTAATTAATTTGACACATAAAACTACATCAACTTGTTATTATTATCTCTTTTTATTTCGTTGTACTTATATTATTTCATTAGACCATGGATACCAATGACCAAAAAAATTATTCATTACTATCTCTCTTCCACTTTCTCTATGATCCTCAAATCCTCTCAGGAGCAATTTGATCAAACCAGGACCGGTCCTGATATTTCATGGGCCCGTGGGCATAGAAAATTTTTGAACCCTATTAAAATAAAAGAATATTTATATTTAATTAAATAAAATGAGGGCCTAGCATTTTAGCAACTGTCAAATATAATGGTATATACTATGCAATATTAGTCAAACATTTTAACATTTTTTTTCACATTTTTTTTATTTCTAATGTTATGACTTCTCAGAAAAGGCTCATATTCAAATTATCAAACGGTGTTTTCTTTTCAGGGTGAATATGATTTATTTTTTAAAGTTTTGTGAATATGATTTAAAATAATTTATAACTATATGTCATAAACAATTTTTAAAAAAAATAGGCCTTTAGGATCGGTGGGCCCTTGGACAAGTCCAAACTTGATACACATAACATAAGTACCAGCACCGGATCAAACCTACCCCACTAATGACCCATAAAAAAAAGTCATCACCTTTTTTACTCTTTTAAATTATAAGAAAATATGTTTTTATAAAAAATTATATCAAAATGGATAGAAAAGTTGCAAAAATTGGTAGTTTTTTTTTTAATTTTGTTTACTTTCTAAATTTTAAGATACATTCATTACACGATTTTAATTTAGGCTCTACAAATATTAAGATAGTACACGTGTCACATGATGATTCATCGATCCTCATGACCCAAAAAAAAAATTGGTCACCAGATAATCAAATTTTGGTTTGGTAATGTCTTATGACTCAAAATTGCATTATTGTGGGATGCCAAAAAAAAAATTGGTCATCTTTTACGACTCTTTTTCATGATTTTTTGAGTCATTATTGGGTCAATGCACCAATTAATGGAAATTATACGTTAAAAGCAATTATATGAAATTGTTGGGAAAAAAATTTGCTCCTAAAAAGTAGGAAGTATTTTTTTCGTCCATCTACTTTTGAAATTACCAATAAAATCGTTTAAAATTAAAAAAAAACCTTATATATGGTCTGATAAGGCTAGTATACAAACTCCTTTTCACTTTTTTCTCCTTATTAACTATAAAATAGTTTCTATTCGAATAAATCGAAATGACATAATAATTTTGATGCTCTTGCTAGTCGAATGATCGTGGAAGCTTCACCTTTAGGACTTGGTCTCCACGACTTCGGAAAAAGTCTCCATCCCATGAAAACCTTATATAAAACTTGCAAAAAGCTAAAGATCAAAACGCCAAGCACAAAAACATGACTTACAACACCAAACTATCCATATGGGTCCTGGCTGCCATTGTATGCGCAGCGGCCTTAGGGACAGATGCTCAGAGCGTCCCGGCCTGTGCATCGAATCTGGCTGCCTGTTTCCCATACTTGAACACTACGAAACCACCAGCCAAATGCTGTATGCTTCTGAAGGTGGCTATTGATACTCAATTCAAGTGCATATGTAACTTGTACCAAAGTCCGGAGTTTGCGGCCTCAGGTGTCAATGTTACCGAGGCTCTTACGCTTCCGGCACGATGCGGCATCAACAAGGATCTCTATGTCTGCGGTATATTTTTAACTCTTTTTTTCATGTTCTTTAATTTATTCTGCTGATCGAACAAGACATTCATGCCTTTTGTTTTGGTCAGAGTTGTTCTGCATAAGTTTATCAAAAAAAAAGAGTTGTTATGCGTAAGTTCAATAAAATCATAAATATGGTTTTTGAGTAATGTAAAAATCAAATATTTGAAACATCAAACTAACTTATATTTTGTTATTATAATATTTATAATACTTGTCTTCACTAATTTGGGTTAAGATCACGTGTTTTGGTACAAAATATAAAGTTCGTCAAAATCAACCTATAATTCGTCACTTTTCGAGCCGAAAAATGAAAAAGACGACATATATATAGTTCATCAGTTTCATTTTATAATTCGGTACCAAGAAAATGTACAAAAAATCAGGATTTAATCTCATCCATTCAAATCACAATATCAAGAGATATGATTAATTTGTATTTTGTACCAAAAAATCAACTTTAAACCCGATCTTTTTCCACTAATTTGATAATTCCAACAACTATGGGCTGTCGCTATCAACAACAACAAAACACCTATGGGCGGTCGATCGTGCGTCCTTGTCTTGCACATATTTATATTTGACTTAATTTAGGGTTTGACTTTAATAAGCTTTCATTTCTTCAGAACCAGGTATAAGTCCAGCTCCAGCTCAATCTCCAGGGTCGTCTACCACGCCAGCAGGTATTTTATTCCTAGTATTTCTAATTTTCTGTGCCCGGCAGTTAAGTGAACAGTTACATTTACAAGGAAAACGATTTAAAATGACGTTGTTTTATAGCAGAACTACATCGTATTGTGCACTATATATATATATATTTAAATGACTACGTAAAACTCAGCGTGTGTTATTTTCTCAAACTGCAAAATTGAACGGAACTCAACGGTTGAACTTAATTTCGCTTAAATAAAAGAATTGAATCGAAAATTTTAACTTCGTCACTTAAACTTAAACGTATGAGTGTGGTTCAGGTACAAACCTACTTTATATATAAAAACTAAAAATTCAATTTCAAACTGACACGAGTCTCATTTAATCGAAATCCCGAACAAAACACGGGAGGGGTATTATAGTCATTTCACGTATCCTAATTATTTTATTTTCAATTTAGTTCTCGAGTTGTTAATGATCAGACTTTAAAAAAACAATGATCAGACTTAAACCAGCAATGATCAGACTTAAAACTATTATGATCAGACTTAAACAACAATGATCAGACTTAAACCAGTAATGATCAGACTTAAAAAACAATGATCAGACTTAAACCAGTAATGATCAGACATAAAAAAACAATGATTAGACTTAAACCAGTAATGATCAGACTTAAAAAAACAATGATCAGACTTAAAAAAACAATGATCAGACTTAAAACAACAATGATCAGACTTAAAACTATTATGATCAGACTTAAACATCAATGATCAGATTTAAACCAGTAATGATCAGACTTAAAAAACAATGATCAGACTTAAACTAATAATGATCAGACTTAAAAAACAATGATCAGACTTAAACCAGTAATGATCAGACTTAAACAACAATAATCGGACTTAAACAGACAATGATCAGACTTAAACCAGTAATGATCAGACTTAAATCAGTAATGATCAGACTTAAACCAGTAATGATCAGACTTAAAAAAACAATGATCAGACTTAAACCAGTAATGATCAGACTTAAACCAGTAATGATCAGACTTAAAACTATTATGAATCAGACTTAAAACTTGACAATGATCAGTCTTCATCGCCGGTCTCTCCTCTCCAGCCGACATATCCTCTCTCAGTCGACATAAGTCGATGTTGTGTGTTTTTAGTCGACAGATGAACAGTAAACGAGTTGCCGCGTGCCCCGCCTTAACATTAGCGCAGCGCCCAGTTTAGACATTAACATGTTAATGTCTTAACTGAGCATGGCGCTAATGTTAAGGATGGGCGCGCGACAACCAAAATGATTAGATTTAAATCCGTAATGATCAGACTTAAACGACATGTCGCGCGCCGAGCCTTAGCATTTGCGCCGCGCCAAGTTAATGTCTTAACTGGGGTGCGGCTCTAATGCTAAGGCTGGGCGGGCGGCAACCAAAATGATCAGACTTAAAACAAATTTTCGGACGATTATACCCCTCGTATCTTTTATGTATTTTAAAATAAGTACGTGTTAAATTTTTTTATTTACAAAAAGCGTCCTAAACGCGATGAATTATGATTTGTCGAAATATACACGTGTCAATATTTTATTAGGTTTTTAGTTTTTATTTATAAGTATGGTTTGTATTTGATCCGTTTTCTAAACTTAATACTTGAATATGGTACTTGCGTTAAGCTAAAAAAACAAATATTATACTTAAATTAAGTGTTTAATTAGAGATCCTAAATGAACATTGAACCGAACGTCGAAAATTTTTGCAGGGGTACCAGCAGCACCAGGAACAGACGATAAAAAGAATGGAGCTGGGAAGATAGCATCAACAAAAGGGTTTTTCGCTGCAATTATTTTATGGGGTTTGATCAAGTTATATTGAGAGGCTGAAAGGTGGATCTGCCCCCTTGTTTTATGAGACATGTTATTACATTTATTATCGGATCGAGTGTCGTAATGTGTCGTTCATGTCGACGAATTATTCAATATTCAGATCAATAATGGAGTGGAAGAAATTAAAAGAAGCCGAATTTGAACCCCCTTTTTTCATATTTAGTACGTAGCCGGTCTTTGTGCACCACATGAATATTTCACACTCCTAAAGTCCTCTGGCCTGTCCAAATAAACTCAGGAAAATCGAGTGGATGCAGAGTGTGAAAAGTCCACTTCTTTGTTTTTGTGGACGACTTAAATATTTCCACAAGTGAGTGAGACCCGGCCTACTGCAGTTTTTGTTGCTTTTGTACCACACTGCATCTTGCCTCAAAATTCAACGACATGCCACACAACAAATGAGGCACCTCCTAATTTAGGTTATTGTCAACTTCAAACTTGACCAATATTTAGATTCATGTTATGTCTTACATATGTTATGTTGACAATTTCTACTTATCAATTATTTTTAACCAATAATGTATTATAATTTTGTTGTGAATTTCTAGTTGTAGTGACCCAAAAAACAATGATTTTAAATGATAGTTGAGTGAAAGGTAATTTTTATAGTGACACAAATCTGAATAGATAGCATGCACAAACTAACCTTTCTGTCGGGTGAATCAAGTTATTTTTATGATGATACAAATCAAATAAATTGCTTGAACAAACTAGACTTCTATAGGATGGTTGGGGCTTTAAATTCCACGGTAGACTTGGTCCATCTGAACAGAATGATAAAAAGCATATGTGAATGCCAAATACATAATCAAATAATTTGACTTATGCAAACCTCTTTTGTGGACCATTTATTTAATCCATCTATAAATATTCCATCAATTGATGAAGAGCAAATATACTATCAACTGTGATCTCAAATCTCAACTTACATACTAGCTTTTTAAGGAAGACATGGCAGCAACAAAAAAGTTGTACACCTTCACAATTTCATTCATGATCCTCTTCTACCTAGCCACCACCTCCACCACCACGGCCGCACTTCCCAAAGCCACGAAGACCTCGACGACCTTCATCAAGTCCTCCTGCAAAGCCACCCTTTACCCCACTCTATGCGTCCAATCTCTTTCACTCTACGCCGCTTCGATCAAACTCAGCCCACAAAAACTCACCCACACAGCCTTGTTGGTCAGCCTAGCCAAGGCAAAATCCACCAGGACTTACATCTCCATAATGTCTAAAACAAATGGACTTAAGCGCGCAGACAGAGCAGCTTTAAAGGATTGCTTGGAAAACCTGGGGGCTGCTGAGGACCGGATCAGGGGATCGGTGCAGGAAATGGGTAAGTTGGGTAAGGCGTCGACGAGGGAGTTGCGGTGGATTATGAGCAATGTGCAGACTTGGGTTAGTGCTGCATTGAGTGGTGAAAATACTTGTGGTGATGGGTTGAGTGAGGGTGAGGTGAGCAGAAGAATTAGTCCAATGCTTGTTAATGTGAAACAGGTTACTAGCAATGCTTTGGCTTTGATCAACCTGTTTGTGGACAAGTACTGATCTGCTCATTTGTATACTTGAGCTACTTAAATAAATGAAATATGAATACAAGGAGGAATTTATTATTTGCATTGAAACATTTTTATGATATACCTAAATGTTATTCATACTTAAATTCGAAGGAAAAAAAAGTATTTCATAAATTAATATCTATTTTTTTCTACAAAGATCAGATGATGATGATGAACAAACCATTCTCATCCTCACTCCCTGTTCAGCAAATTCTTACAAGCTCAACTCCAAGATTTTTAATCCATTGTATCACCGGTCAGTGTCAATTTCTATGTCTAAATGCGTGAAAAGTGCCATTGATGTTGCTTGAGTTTGGATATACAGGAGGAAGATGGTATGATTGATCCTGCTGCATTTGTGTAGAAAACATTCTGGGACTGAGCAGCTGCAGCTGGTCTGAGTTAAGCCTGTCTGTTTGAGGCATCATATCATTCCAAGACGAGAATTGGGTGTCGTAAAAGTTGTAACTGCCTTGGAGTCCATTGTCCTGGTTTATGGGAGTTTGATCCTCTGGTCTGAATGAACTACTCAATACCGCAAACTCACCAGGAAATGACAACTGCCTGTTTACAATGTGACGCAAGTTGTCTGAGATGGGATCATGAGGAGCTGCACCAGAACTAGCTACATTCCGAGTACTTTGTTCATCATCCAGCAAATAATTGATGAGGTCTAGATGAGGGAATTCATCTGCCTGAGTCTGGCTGTTGGTTGAAGTAGCTGGAAGCTTGGTTGAAAGATTTTCCAAGGAACTACTGTGCTGATAGCTGCCTAAACTTAGCTGTTGCAGATCGCTAGCAAGGGATGGAGGTTCGAGACCCATATTTCGGCTTTGGGAAATGTTCATCCACTGATATTCATCTTTTAAAGCACCTCTCAAAGAGATGGGGTTTGTGACCATTGAATCAAAGCTTGTATAAAATGCTGATGAAGAAGTAGAGGTGTATGACTTCGGGCATGAAGGAGCTGGGATAAAAGCTGAGCTTGGAAGATCGGTGGAAGATGACAGACTTGATCCTTCCTCATTCTGCATAACTGCACTTTTGTAAGATTGAGGAGCAACACTTCGGACAGAGGATGGTAATCTGTTAGGACCTGTTTGACCAGCAATGCTAAAGGAGTTGTCTGATACTAGAGTGGATTTAGTTGAGGAAAGAGATTGAGCAGCAGGCCGAAAACCGGGGACACCATGGGCACTGAACGGCTTTGACAACAAAGGTCTTTGAAGGTTCATTGATTTTTCGGTGCCCTTTTGAGACACTGCATGTTGGGCTTGAGGTTGAACCTCACTATGTGAAGTTGTGTCCGTCTTTGCATTTAGTTTTCTATCAGCATTGGTTTCGGATAGCAACTTTTCTGGTCCAGATGCAGTTGCACGTTTAGGAGGGCTCACAGAACATGATGGTGCTGCAGTTGACTTCTCTATGGTTATTTCGTTTTTAGGCGAAAGAACATTCTGCAACAGACCAAAAAGGAATAACTTATCAGGGAAGTAAAAAAGTTGCGTCAATTATTGCACGTTCTGATTTTCTACATTAGCTTCCGCAAATCTTTGGAACACTAAACCCGACGGAAAAGTTAAGGACCAAACTTCAAGGTTCTTATCATCTGACATTCAACCTCTTCAACCCTTTAAAGTGAGATATCTGAATAATAAAGAGAATACATAATCAAACAAGCATGTCTTTTTGCTACAAGTCAAGTAATCCTACCTTAATAGACAAATGCTGCTTAGATAACTCTCTTTCATTTTGAAAGGACGGAGCTAGCTCGTAATCTTCTTTATCGGCTACCTTAGAACTGACAGACACATCATACTGGTGTCTTTTAGCAGCCACTGGTTGGCATACTTTCGATACAGTCAGCCGATTAGCAGCATTAGTCCCATTATGTTGTTGAATCTTTTTTCTGCAAACCGTGAGGCAGTTTGAATGACTAACACATATTTGAGTGCTGCAGTGACTAGTGAGTGAGAAAAAGCTAAATGTTTACCTGAAAACTGATTTCGTCTCAAATTGAGGAGAACTTATAGCAGAACTGTTCAAGAGGACTGATGAAATCGAGTCCGTTGAACAAGTTGATGAACTACCATCAATTATTGAGGACCTCTTCCCGTCTGTCCCATTGGCTATGGGGATCGATCCACCATGAGTGACAGTTGAATAATGATTACATAATTTACTGTTATCTTCTATATCAGATACATCTTCTGCATCAAGCTGTTCAGGAGTAGGCAATGCCACTTCGGTCGCACAATCTTCTGTGTCATCAACAATGTCTGCATCTGGGTCAATCACCCTAACACGTCTCGTATCCTTTATTTTATACTTCTCTTTCTTGTTGGACCGTTTATGTTTAGCCTGTAATTATAAGTGCGCAAAACAAGAAAATCAATATACAGAAAAATGAGAGTCGTAGATACTAGCGTTACTTAGACGAAAACAAAAGAGAGATGGAGATATGTCAGTTGACATGTCAAATTAAAATTAAGAGAAAAAGATAATAAGCAAGAGTCATTCTCCTTCAAAACCATATGCATATGCTATATTAGCTCCAGTGGACACTCTGGGTATTTTAAACTACTGTCAATTTTCATGATACACAGACAATTTGTAGCATTAAAATTTGCGTGTGATTATTCTGCATGAAATTCATTTAAATTTGAATTGATAATGGATCACTGGTACCTGATTCTTCTTGGACTTATTTTCCTTCCCGGGTGACCTTTGCCTCACCTTCTCATATTCAGCCTCCTCCCTGATAAGGTCTTCTTGCATCTGCAAAGATACAGCTTCCTGGTATGCGATTTCGACTCTATTACTGTGCACAAGGAAAAAACCTAGTAAGTCGGGAGATACGCAGACAGCATTATGCAATGATTTGCAACGTAGATCTGGTTGATTATGGATTGTATTGGCAGGGTACTTTCTGTAACAATTAAAAAACTATTCTTCCAATATTGTTTCCGGCATATAAGACAGAAACTTATCAACATTCAAACAATTTGTGCTGTACAGATTCATTGATTCAAATGCATGGAACAAAAGATCATATGTAACACCTGTAAGATAGATCTTAAAATAGAGTTGAATAGATTTGAATGCAGTTTACCTAAATATGTGGTCTAAGATATAGATCTCCAAACTCTTGCGGCCTAGTTCTGCAAGACGCCTCTCGCTTTGCTCGTTCGTATTCTTGCAAGAATCGTCCTCGGGACTAACATCCTACGATTAGATCCTCAATCATTTTCGGAGATAAGATATTATAAAACAGACTTTCAGTATTATCCAACCTGTAACAAAGTTTCATTTGAAATAGGGTTTCACTAGTTGAAGACCCAGATAAATAAAAATAAACAAACCACCGCTCATGAGATAAGCTTTGATTACCTTAGTTCGAAGTTCTTGAGGGCCCTTTTCATCCTTAGGAAGCAAGGGTTTCAACACAACCCGCTCAATAATAGGCACCACGTCATCCGCTAAAACAAATACTTCTTTCTCCGCACGAGCTATTGGAGCTTCGTTTGCATAACTGTAATGGCCCTGAAGAGTCTTCACGCCAAAATATAGTGAATCCATCACTAAAATTGATGTTACTTCATTGCCTACAAAAAACTGTTTAAGAATTCTTCCCAAGATGATGTCCCTATTTTCACTAGACATCCATTTTCTAGTGCTTAAATCAATTTGTTGCCAGAAAGAGCAGAAACTGCAACAAAAATAGAATACTGGTCAGTCAATATGTGTGAGCGAGTGTGTCGGTGAGTGTGTGTGAGAGGGAGGGAGGGAGAGGAACAAAAAAAATGCCATCATAGAAACTCCCTCCCTGATAAATGTTTGCATAGTCGCTGTTTGGAAGAATAATAGAGTCGCTGCTTGGGGATGAGAGAAACTAATCTAAGTGAATAGGAATTTAAACCACCTACCTACTCCATCTAGCTTTATTCTCTATCAATTTTACAAGCTTTTCTCTCCTCTCTTCCACAAATCGTCGAAAAATTTGCTCCACCTGAGCTAAATACACTCTTGCAAGTTCTCTCTTATACTGCAAATCAAGACAACAGAATGGACCATTTGCCTTTTCCCTGCCAAGAAATAAGAACAACAAAATGTTTTAACCATGATAACAATTTCAAATTAACATTATAAATCAGACCCAATCATTCATAAAATCAAAATGCTGAATTAAAAGACTCATTAAAACATGCCTGCCATAACCCTTGAAAAATATTGGACCCTTTCCGCTCACATGCATACACTTTTTAACAACAACAAAAAATAACATGCATTTCAAATGCTAGATGATGGTACCTAGCAGGAACCGAGATTCATGTTCAATAAAATACAAACCCTGATATTTGTCTGGCAGTCTAGAAACCTTGAACTATAACACACTAACACTCAAGGACAGAAACTTCATAAGTTGTTCAAGCCGCACAACACTGTGAGGTATAATAATAGCATAAAATATCATATTACACAACTCGGGACTATATTGATATGGAAACCTGATCACTTGAACTTGAGCCTTTACTATAAGAGTATCATTATCAAGAAACTCATCCAAAACTTTTGGTAGCTCCATAAACTTTTTCCATCCCCAGTCATGCTCTTTTTTCCAAAACTGATGTAAAGTATCTGCGAAAATTAAAATTGGAATTAACAATGTTGCACATCAAAGCAAGAGCTAAAGTACACATAACAGAAAGCAACATCTTGATGATGGAACTTCAGATATTATCCATAAAATATAAAGATAATGTGACAAACAGGTACAGAAACAAAAACCTACCCGAATACTTGGATTTCTTAGGATCTTTACTGATTACAGATATTGTAAACAAAGCAGAGTGACACCATCCTGTTTTAGACAAATGGAATCAATATAGAAAGTCATTAACATGGAATTTGAAGTTTTCAAAAGCAATCTTGTAGCCACTAAGACTTTGAGACCTGGAAGCAGCTTGTCATGATCAGCGACACACAAAAATAAAGAGAGATGATGGCATACATCACAGCCCTGTGGGTAAATTAATATATACCTGTCACAAAAGCAATGAGTTTATCTCAGATATCATAATTCCCGGTTGATGTGATTGTATTGCAATATGTGGTTGTTATGTGCATATTTAGTATTTGTCTTCTTCTTTTTCTTGCGTTAACATTTCTGAAGAAGAGAAACGTTGCATATTATTAAGAGAGTCTCGCCTATGTTACTATGTATGCGTATATAGTGTAAGTACTTCACATGACATTAGATTCTGATTTTATGAGAAGAAACACACCGAAGGGGAGCAAGTAAACAAGCTAGTCACACGTCAAAGGACATACCACTTGTAGCCACCAACCTCAAACGTACTGCTTCGCATTTCTCTTTTGTTAATTTGCGAGAACTTATCTATCTTCCATGTAAATTTTCCATACAAATCAGAAGGTTTTAGCCCTACAGAGATGATAGACTCATTATGTGTGTGAAGTACAATTCTTGAAAGTACACATTGCGAAAAATCGGTAAAGCGGTAATCAGGTGCCACATTTGAAAAACACTAGTGTAATAATCAGGTGCAGCGAACCACAAAATTACAAGTGCCGCCATACCTGATTCATCATCATCCGATGTTGAAGGAGTTTCATTGTCCAGTTGCTCAGAAGATCTGCATTCAGCCACTAATTCTCCATATTGGCAGCGCTGTGAGCTTGAGCGGTCTAAAGCTGACCCCCAAATCCCAAAACCCCTACTAGCAGTACCCGCCATCACTTACCACGGAGAGATTAAATATTATTCCGTAAATATAACAATCAAATTTCAGATTCGAAGGTCAAAATTTTCAAGACTAAAGCTCAGCCAAACTGCTTAAAAATCTAAACTTTGCCCCAAATTCTGCTTCGACAGGAAAACTGCAAAAAGTAGAAACCATCAGAGCTAAAAAAAAAACAGAAAATTTCAAATCCAAAAATTGTCCAACAAAAGCCCTTACAAATTAACATATGCAGTATTTTGAAGTGGCTGCAAACAAGACTAGCTTGCATCAACAAAACCAAACCCAACGCAATCCCAATCTCACCATGCAACATCATTTCCACCCAAATTGTACGAAACCCACAACATGCAAGATCACCAATTCGGCCAAAACGGATGCCCTAAATCCAATTACCAGAACTCGAAAACTCACTGATAACTCCACTCATGTGCCGACTGAGTAATGCGAACCTGTAAAGTCAACATGCAGACATTTTCCGCAGGGCAAAAGGAGGTAGTTTTGAAATGAAGGCGATGGTGGAGCAGAAGGAGAGCAGCAACGCGGAGCTACCAGATAATTCCTAAGAGACCGATAAATAAATAAAATCAGATCCGGTTAGTAATTACTTTATTATGAAATGAACATAATTGTTTTGTTTTTTGATACATGGGTGATGGGTTAGTAATAGTATCGTTAGAATGGCGTCCGGTTCAATCCTCACCCTAACCTCTAATTCTAACAATACTAACCCATGTATAAAAAAAAATGAAGGATGCTGATGAGGATTGAGACATAGCCCAGTGATAGGTATGCTCACTCGATTCCAAATGGAGCTCGAGTTCGAATCCTCACACTAACATATCCTAACTCTAACTCTAACTCTAACAATTGACTCTATGAAGGATGCTGATGGATGGTTAATGTGGCTAATTTTATATGTTTATTTTATTTTATATAATGGTGGGTATCGAAAATGTTGTTAATGGTGGGCCAATTTTATTTTATTTTAAGTGTACAATAACATAATTGTTCATGAATATTAACTCGTTGAAAATAATCCGACGATCTTATCAAGAACTCTTAACTTATTAAAATCGATCTTTCTCTTTACCACTAAATAGACATTTGTGTAATGCTCGGTATCGAAATGTTGTCAATTTATTTTTTATTTTATCTTTAATTAAAAAAAACTAATAGTTTGTATCGTCCATTGGAAAGTTCAGGGCACCATGTACTTTTCCCAAAATTATATATATTACCAATTATTCACTTGCCAAATTTAAAAATGAAGTTCTGATACCCAAAAGGCCAAAACAATAAAATTTATATTTATATAAGAGTTCGGATCAAATACAAACCATAATTATAAATAAAAACTACAAACCCACAAAAATAATGTCACGTGTAAAAATCGACCAATCAGAGTTAATCGAGGTCGGAGTACTTTTTGTAAATAAAAAAATACACACGCGGATGCATTTAAAAATACATAAAAGATATTAGGGGTATAATTGTCCAAAAATTGCTACAGTAATGATCAGACTTAAAAGAGAGAATGACCAGACTTAAAAAAAATAATGACCAGACTTAAAAAAACAATGATCAGACTTAAAAAAAAATAATGATCAGACTTAAACCATTAATGACCAGACTTAAAAAAACAATGATCAGACTTAAACCATTAATGACCAGACTTAAAAAAATAATGATCAGACTTAAACCATTAATGACCAGACTTAAAAAAACAATGATCAGACTTAAAAAAATAATGATCAGCCTTAAACCAGTAACGACCAGACTTAAAAAAAATAATGATCAGACTTAAAAAAAATAATGACGAGACTTAAACCATTAATGATCAGACTTAAAAACAATGATCAGACTTAAACCATTAATGACCAGACTTAAAAAAACAATGATCAGACTTAAAAAAATAATGATCAGACTTAAAAAAAATAATGATCAGACTTAAACAAATAATGATCAGACTTAAGTCTGGTCATTCTCTCCTTAAGTCTGGTCATTCTTAATTTTAAGTCTGATTTATTACCAATTTTTAAGTCTGGTCATTCTTTCCTTAAGTCTGGTCATTTTTAATTTTAAGTCTGATTTATTACCAATTCTTAAGTCTGGTCATTCTCTCCTTAAGTCTGGTCATTCTCTCCTTAAGTCTGGTCATACTTAATTTTAAATCTGCATTATTACCAATCCTTAAGTCTGGTCATTCTCTCCTTAAGTCTGATCATTCTTAATTTAAAGTATGATTATTAATCAATTCTTAAGTGTGGTCATTCTCTCCTTAAGTCTGGTCAATTCTTAATTTTAAGTCTGATTATTACCAATTTTTAAGTCTGGTCATTCTCTCCTTAAGTCTGGTCATACTTAATTTTAAATCTGATTTATTACCAATTCTTAAGTCTGGTCATTCTCTCCTTAAGTCTGATCATTCTTAATTTTAAGTCTGATTATTAACCAATTCTTAAGTCTAGTCATTCTCTCCTTAAGTCTGGTCAATTCTTAATTTTAAGTCTGATTATTACCAATTTTTAAGTCTGGTCATTCTCTCCTTAAGTCTGGTCATACTTAATTTTAAATCTGATTTATTACCAATTCTTAAGTCTGGTCATTCTCTCCTTAAGTCTGATCATTCTTAATTTTAAGTCTGATTATTAACCAATTCTTAAGTCTGGTCATTCACTCCTTAAGTATGGTCATTCTTAATTTTAAGTCTGATTATTACCAATTTTTAAGTCTGGTCATTCTCTCCTTAAGGCTGGTCATTCTTAATTTTAAGTCTGATTATTACCAATTCTTAAGTCTGGTCATTCTCTCCTTAAGTCTGGTCATTCCCTCCTTAAGTCTGGTCATTCTCTCCTTAAGTCTGGTCATTCTTAATTTTAAGTCTGATTATTACCAATTTTTAAGTGTGGTCATTCTCTCCGTAAGTCTGGTCAATTCTTAATTTTAAGTCTGATTATTACCAATTTTTAAGTCTGGTCATTCTCTCCTTAAGTCTGGTCATACTTAATTTTAAATCTGATTTATTACCAATTCTTAAGTCTGGTCATTCTTAATTTTAAATCTGATTATTACCAATTTTTAAGTCTGGTCATTCTCTCCTTAAGTCTGGTCATTCTTAATTTTAAGTCTTATTTATTACCAATTCTTAAGTCTGGTCATTCTCTCCTTAAGTCTGGTCATTGTCTCCTTAAGTCAGGTCATTCTTAATTTTAAGTCTGATTATTACCAATTTTTAAGTCTAGTCATTCTCTCCTTAAGTCTGGTCATTCTTAATTTTAAGTCTGATTTATTACCAATTCTTAAGTCTGGTCATTCTCTCCTTAAGTCTGGTCATTCTTAATTTTAACTCTAATTATTACCAATTTTTAAGTCTGGTCATTCTCTTCTTAAGTCTGATCATTCTTAATTTTAAGTCTGATTTATTACCAATTCTGAAGTCTGGTCATTCTCTCCTTAAGTGTGGTCATTCTTAACTTGAGGACTAAATTGAAAATAACATTATTATTTTTTATACCTTTAGTGTGGAATGACTATAATACCCCTCCGTGTGCTGTTCGGGATTTCGACTAAATTGGACACGTGTCAGCTCAAAATTCGGTTTGTAGTTTTTATTTATAAATCGGTTTGTACCCGAACCGCACTCTTTATATAATTATTATATTTAATTTTATAAATGTGACACGCTGGGAAACCAACAAGAGCCATTTGAAGCAGAAGTTTCCTGACAGCACATGTTTGGCATATTTTACATATAGTGACACACTGCCATGGCCGAAAGTTATTTTTTTTTTTGATAGTAATTGGACATGTAAATATTAACTATCAAGCGCTATAGCCTGTGTTTGATGGATGCCACTGCTCGAATACATGCTTCTCGCACACAGCAGAACAAGCTCTCTCCATCTCATCGGGCGAAACATCTCTGTTGCAGATGTTGGCGAACGCTCTCATGTGTTTCATACCGTATTGAGTCAGGGAGCCGCAATGGGATTCAAATGTTCGAACCTGTCACACAAGTTTTGACTAGTTAGAGCCATGACATGACATGTTTTTCATGGTAAATCGTAGCAATAGATGCATCGGGGAATTGTATTTACCATAGATTTCAAGCATGCCCAATCATCGACTAATGGAAGACCAGGAGCGCTGACAGATTTGAGAACTGAGTCACTGTTTGTTGGCCCAAAGAGAAGTGCACCGATCATTGTAACGCTGCCATCGAGGTGAAGTCTGTGCTTCATAGTACTCGTAATCTGCTTCATTATGCTATTCTTCTCCTCTGACCCAGCTTGCGCGTTCTCATACTGCAAAATTTACATACGATGATGCGCATATGATGTGATTCGAGCTAATAAGTCTAAAATTTTGAAGGTAAGGGATATTCGCATTACTTTTCGCCACATGAAAAGAAGGTCGGCGTCTCGTTGGTTAACAACATCCATGCGTGACGCAGGGTGTAACTTGTTTGCAGGGAAGTTTTCTGATGCCGGATTGAATCCTTGATACAAATAAACCTTCTCTGGCTTTATGCTTGTGTTGCCATATTCCATCACATGAGAACCGGAATTATAAGTGTCGTAATTTGACGTGCGTTCTTTCACCTATACCAAAAATAAAAGGCTGCATCATCGATTTTAAGACTACAACAGCGCCAAACACAATAGTATCATCCTCTCCGAAACAACACATGTTACTGATGAAACAAAAGACCGCACACTCACATTTTTATACTGCTGCTCGATAGTTTCTTTCTTCAGATTATGGGTCTCGCTGCAACAGCGCCTGCTGTTAGAACACAACAATTACGAGACCTGAACAAAAATTAGTAAGGAAATACCTGTCTTCCATCCAAGCGACACTATACAGGTCTCCCAAACAGGTAATGTACTCTGGAGGCGCAGCCGGCTGCATTCCAGGACAATACGTGCCCCAGCTACTCTCTTGCGCATTTGAGGCTGTGGTCACATACACGTTTATGTCTGTAGGCATCATTCCTTCAAATACACTACCACTCTCGCATGCTTCAACATATATAACCTGCAAATATGATCATATCACGAGTATAGTGATGATAATTATTAGTATGGTCAAATGCACGAATCAATTAGCCTACCATCTCTTTATAGCCTTTAGCCTCATGCTTCTTCTTCAGAACTTCAATGAAATCACCGGCGTACAAGTAAGGCATGTTGGGCATGCCTGAAAATAAGTAAATCAGCCAAGTTCTTAAGCTAGAGATACAAACCGTGGAAACATTATACCACGATTGTACAAATTACGAGTTAAACTTTGCTCACCAAGTACCCCAGGGCCTCCGTGGTCCGAGTAGTATATGAAGATCCTGTCTTCAGGTTTGCTGTTCACAACTTTCCCACTTCCACCTTTCACGGCACTTTTGTCACCCAGGAGCACAGCGTACACATTCTCGGCCGTAACTTGCTGACCAGTGTAATCCTAATATATAAATCCCCAATCCATATTTTAAGTGCCAACCGTCCTTAATAATAAACAGATTTGCAAGCCTATTTCCTCATTCAAGATCATCTAATTCACGCCAATGTGATATGACTGATTAAAAATCTGATGGAATAGAATCCCAAGGCCCAAACAGATTAAATTTGAAGCTTACACAGCCAGCACTACCAAAAACCAGACAAGCCCTAAATACATGAATATGATGCGAAAGTATAAAAATCATGTAACAGAAGAAAGTTCAAACCTTTGGCACACCAGCGTAAACATCAGAGCCATTAGGATGGTTGATGATGACTCCAGGTCTGGGATTGAGCTCATTGTTAGCAATGTCATCAAACATGAAAACCACAATGTTCTCATCTTTTAATCCTCCTTTCTTCAAAATCTGATACGCGTGGCATACATCCGCCTGCAAAACCCCACAACCCAATTCCACACAAAATTGAAAATTGTTGCAGAAAATCAAGATAAAAATTCCATCTTTGAAATAATTGATCGAACCTGGTGTCTGTAATTTCCATATCCAGACGAGCCAGCCACCAGAACCACCCACCTAGTCCCGGTCGAATCATCATCAGTCTGGCTCGATTCGACCGGGTCGGTCGGCATCCGAATTCGCGGTTCGAACCGGAGCGCTGGAGATTGGAGAAAGCAAAGTGAGAGAGAGAGCAGCAGAAGTAACTGCGAAAGATGGATTGAGATCGCCATTGTTGCAGAGCTTTGGATTGGGGTTTTCGGGGATGAAGGTGATGATAAAATGGACGAGCTTGCCAAGACTGGAAGAAAATGGCGGTGGAGTTTCAGGCATGCAGAAGGAAGCGGCGACACGTGGCGGGCTACTGTTGAGATGGGGAGATCGCGGCCGTTGGATTGTTTGAAATCGATGCTTGTGATACAAGGACTTGTTTGCTTGCGGTTTTTGTATTCATTTATTTTCCCTTTTGTTTATTTTTTTCTTTTTTGTAAAAATATTTGAATGTAGAAAAGAAAAAAAAAAGCATATGTTGGGACCCAGGCTCATCCATTATTCGATACTCACTGGTTTCGTTCTTTCATGGGCTCATCAGAGAAGCAGAAACAGCTCCCGATCAGTGTGGTGTCTAGAATGCGTTCACCAAGGTAGATTTGGCAAGCACCTAAGACACTTACTTTGAATGTTTACTGCCCCGCCACCCCACATTAAGTCCAACTAATGAGTATATTGTCCGGGCTATCGTGTCACACTCAAGATTTCTCGCATCTATCCGACAAGGCTTTGGTCATCGCTCTTGGGGTCCTATCATTACCCCGCCCTCGAGGTATCCAATGACCTCGATGACAAGGTCGTTTTCGAAGAGGTGGGAAATGATGGGATCTCATCGTTCAAAACCCAATTCAGATTAAGCGAGATAAATGAGGCAAAAACACAGCAGATTGGGCATGCTTGGAGCAAAAATATCAGGTCAAAGTGGACATATCAACCGAGTGGCTCAACCCTTCGCTCAAGAGAATATGATGCAACTTTATGGATTAAAGATCAACCCAAGTGTATGGCAGATTCTGGATTGAATACGCATCAGATTTGGTTAGACCGCCGTGGAGAATCGGACCAAAGAGAAGTTGGATTGGAGCTTTATTGGACGACTCAACATAGAAAAGGATCTTGGGAATCATTGGATGATATCTTGCTGGTCACCAGATTTGAATTATAGTCAAGATGTGATCAATACACACTATGAAGAGGGCAGTTACTTATGGGAAGTCAAGAGTCCAAAGCTTTCATTCCTCTCCTTAAAGTCATTTATGGCGTCGGTTACTATTAGGAAGGGACTGCTATATAAAGGGAACCTGTGCAGCAGCTATGGACATCAAGAATAATGAGAAATGAGTGTTTTCTTGGCACTTAAAATAGTTAATCGAGCTAAACCTTGGGGCCAAGTTCAACCTTCGATACAAGGGTTGTTCGGGGCATTGTTTCTCTATTGTATCAAGCTCATTTGAGCATTCTATCCACTGTTTTCCATTTCCATTCAATAAATCAAGCTTCCTCAGTGTTACAATATTTTGGTTCGTATTGTTGTAAATCAGAATTCAAAAACGATATAGAAGAAAACGAAATTGCAGAGCCGTAGAAAGTTCTACTGCACTTGAGCGAAAAACCGCCTAATCTTGGGTGCAAGATAACCAAGACGGCTCACTCCAGGGTTTACTCTGCTCTCTTCTTCAGTTGTGCACTCAACTAAGAAGAGATGGAACTCTCAAATTGACTTGTGGGAGATACAAAAGAAAAGAAGGTTTTTGAAAAAACTCTCAACAAATTTTCCAGCTCTCATCCTTTATATAAAATCAGAAAAGTGATCGATACCTCTTGCAACATTATAGAATCCAAGGTTAAGTATTAATTATATAATTAAGTATAAATAAATGTATACCCATTAATCGGTATAATTATCATATTAAATTATACATAATAAAGTATACAATTATTGGTTTTGAAATAAATATCCAACAATCCCCCACATGTTTCAAAATCAAATAATTATGGTAAATAAGCATGTTGATGTCTTTTGGACTTGAATCAACAAAACTAAAACAATTTGAGAGTTCCGCAAATTTGAACGGTGTACTTTAAGGCCTAACACCATACCCTGCCTTATAAGTGTCCTAGTGAGTTTGCCTACAACTCATCTAGTCAGGCAGCCTTATACCTTGACACTTACTTAGGTGACTCATCAAGTGTGTGTTGTTGCACACCCTCATACAGGAATGAGTTCATTAAGAGATCAAATATCTCAACCTTCCTCCAACAACATAAAAAGACTTTTCTATAACATCAGATTACAACTATTCTTTCGTTTGACCTCATTGAACCAGAATTCAATTTTGTTAGAATTCTTGGTTGGGTATCCAGAATAATTATAATCTGATAAAGGCTTCAGTCTTATTTTCTTTGTCGTGTCCAGGATCATTCGTCCACACGGTACGCTGTGTCCAGGACCATTCATCCACACAATACATTGTGTCCAGGACCATTCGTCCTCACAATTCGCTATGTCCGGGAACATTCGTCCACACAATACGCTGTGTCCAGGACCATATGTCCACACAAGCCCTTTTGCTGTGTCCAGGACCATATGTCCACACAAGCCCTGTTGCTGTGTCCAGGATTATATGTCCACACAAGCCCTTTTGCTGTGTCCAGGACTAAATGTCCACACAGGCCTTTCGTCAGGGGGTCGGCCAAGTTCCACCCTGATCTTGCAAACTCCAGTGATATCACACATGTTTCAATCAGGTTTTATATCACCTTATTTCTCAACCAATCAGCTTCTTGTCCTGCCAATTCAACAACAGTCAATTCAGATTTCATGGTCAGGTTCTCCATGTCTGGCTGATCGTTATCCATCATGATCCATTTCTCATCCGCCATGACCATTCATCACATTAGACCAGAGTAGATTACAGTGTAAGTAAAACTGGATCAAGATAATCGTATTTAATCGAGAAATCAAGTAATCGATTCAATTTTCAAATCAGACCAAGATGAATCAACCTCAATTAAACTACATCAGACTAAATGATATAATAAACAATAAAATTGATCAAAATATATCAGTCAAACCTGAGCCAACCAACTCACTGGTTTGCTTTATTTTGATAGTCCATAAGTCAAACCAATTCCACCAACCAAGCTCCGAATTATCCTTGGTAGCATCATGGAGACGATCCTCAACTGGTGGGCCAGTTTTGTCCTTTTAAATGGAGGCAAACCTACTTTACCAAGACAATCATACACTCTAAGATTGCTTAAATTAGGAGGATAATTTTTCCGCAATTCATATGGTTGACAAATATTCATTTCAAAAGTACTTGGTTCAAAATGTTATAGCCATAAGACAGCTTCCCCCACAGTTGGTCAGAAAAACCATAACTATGCAACATGACATTGACACCACATCAAGTCAAAGTGTCAAACCGATTAAACTGAATTAGAATTGATCCAAATCAATACTAACCATGATAGGTCAATATTCAAAACATACCGTACTGAATCAACCTCGATTTAATTAAATTGACTAGTAACAATTTCGACCAAACCTGATTGAATCAAGCCAAATTGATTCATTTCATCACTTGTGAACCGAACCAAATCAGAGTTTGACCACAAACCCATTCCCGCCACGGTCCAAGCCGATCTACATCACGCATAATCAATTTAAATAAATAAATTAACTCGAATTAAATTGAATCATACCCGATACCAAGTTGCCCTCAAAAGCAAATCTCGCACTTTATCGGCAATCAAACTCAAAACTCGGAATGATCAGCGCCAACTTTCATTTTTCACAGCTGCAATCTTTGGAGTGCTTCCACACGAGAAAACTGCACCCCTAATTGACCAAAATGGTTCCTTTCAGTTAAGCCAGGCCAATTGAAGTTTCAGACTAGAGTTGAAACAGTAGCGCCTCTCCTTTCCAATTTGAATCCACAAACTCATTTGTCCTTAAGGTGTGGCAGTCAAACATGCCGTCATCGCTTCTCTGTCTGGATTCTAGAACCGACATTTCATAAACATACTCTTTGCCCAAATTGCTTCGTATGAGCCAAGTCCAAAAGATATTTAGGGCTTCTTCATTGCGAGAAGGCAACCTCAACATGAAGACTTTTTCTTGAATCATCGGACTGCTTCCATCCTGCAGCTGGAAGCAATAACCTTTATTTTGGTTGCTGTCAGTAGTTGAAAGCCAATAATATGACCAAAGTCGCGCCAACTCCAGCAATTTAAGTGATCCATCTCGGTCCATTAGATAGCCTAACGACCCACTGCTGCTCCTCACATTTGGAGCCCTTTACCGTCTCAGGCACCATCTCTGAATCCATCATCAATCTCCGTCGCCTGATGCGCCTCGATGTCCACAACAATTAAGCTCTCAGGCCACATCCTGCGCCAGATCGATCGGCTCACGTCATGTCCTCAGGTGGCAGCAAAGTCCGGCGATGGTCGCATTGCACCTTCTGATTAGAACTCTATCATTAGTTGCACACCATGGCATATCCATCAACAGGATCCAACCAATGGCCGAGTCGCGGAAAGCAACAGAAGCGTCATCGTCGCCTCCTTCTCTCCCCTTTCAGACCTCATCGTTATTGGATTCGCTGATCGCTCTCGAAGCATCACTGATTAAATCAGACATGTAGCTAGTTAGTAAATGTACATGGGCTGACATAATTTATGATAAAACTATTGAGCCCAGTCAAGAAATATTTAGGGTTTCTTCCCTGAGGCTAAGTGGCCGCCACCTCAATCTCTTCCCAGTCGTGCAGTATCGCGAATGAATAAACTCGCTAAAAAACCGAAGATCGCATGCGCAGAGAAAACCAGGAAACTGTTTCGCGATTGGGAATTTCGCACAGCCCTTTCCAATAAATGTTAACTTTGCTGCTTTTCATCACCATCTCTTCATCGGCTCATTCCTCTAGTAACCGTCATGTCTCGAACGGTCGACACTCGTCACGTCTCTGTACCGTCGGCACTATTGCATTCTGACTCAACATGAATAATTTTTCGCTCAAGATTGTTGTAAATCAGAATTCAAAAACGATATAGAAGAAAACGAAATTGCAGAGCCGTAGAAAGTTCTACTGCACTTGAGCGAAAAACCGCCTAATCTTGGGTGCAAGATAACCAAGACGGCTCACTCCAGGGTTTACTCTGCTCTCTTCTTCAGTTGTGCACTCAACTAAGAAGAGATGGAACTCTCAAATTGACTTGTGGGAGATACAAAAGAAAAGAAGGTTTTTGAAAAAACTCTCAACAAATTTTCCAGCTCTCATCCTTTATATAAAATCAGAAAAGTGATCGATACCTCTTGCAACATTATAGAATCCAAGGTTAAGTATTAATTATATAATTAAGTATAAATAAATGTATACCCATTAATCGGTATAATTATAATATTAAATTATACATAATAAAGTATACAATTATTGGTTTTGAAATAAATATCCAACACGTATCAGCATATGATTAGTTTCTTTATTTCATTTTTTTCTTTTTTGATAAACTGCATATAACAGATACATAGGCGAATAAGAGGACTTAAAAGTTATATATACAATCCAGTTGTGACCAGCACGGACAATAAAAATACGTCCGATTAAATAAGTAGTCGACTGCTCCACTTGGCGTCACGCCTAACTGGATGGGCCCACCACCTTTGCAGTCACATCAGCAAGGAGACAAGGCAACACACCTGTCAATCTGTCATGCATGCGGAAGCTACAACACCCGTCGTCTTTATAACGAAACGCATCCGATAACCTGTTTGTATACCAACGGCGCTCGGCGTTCGTATATCTGAATTGCTATATTCCGGCAACTTGAACTAAACTAAGAAACGCTAACTTTGATAACTACCGTAAATAAACACCAAACACACCTATAGGTTGTTCCTCTGACAACAACAAGAAGGCCACCAAAAAAACAGTTTGAACGAAGTCGACTGAAAACATCTTCTTTAAGCAATCCATACTTAGAGAGAAAACGGCAGAACATATTATTTATTTATTTATTTTGATAAAGCGCAGAGCATATTATTGTATCTACAACTTCATTGTAACCAACCTCGTAAAATATGTACCTTAAAATGCAGCTGGTTACAACTCAAAAAGCATCCAAAGCCGCTCAATTAACCTCCCTTTCACAAGCAATCGCCTCATGTAAAATATGTGTCCGTCGTCGCGCCCCATTTGAAATATGTTCATGGCCGCGGCGGCGTGCGGTTTCTTTATTTCATTTTGAATTTAAAATAGTAGTTCAACTTCTGAAAATAACGTTTTTCTTGATATTTATTTTATTTGACAATTCAAAAATAATTTGACCTTGACTCCTACCAAATGTAAGCAGATGGAGTAGAAATTTAGCAGTCGTATTCTTTGTGAAATGACTAAAAGATCGACGGTTCAAATCTATCTGGATGCATATAAAAGCATTAATTTGAGTTATTCATCAAATGTAAATGTCCTATTTAAAAAGGAGTTGAATATCAAGTATTATTCATTTTATAAGAAAATGTAAAATAATTTTCCATTTGCCTTACAAATAAACTAAAACTTAAAAGTTACAAAATCCCTATTTTATGTTACAAAAAAAATGACAATTCGATTTTAAATAGATCTCGAGTGAGCAGCAATAATTCAAGAATCCAAATTATATTGTGGAGTCATATTATGGTATGCTTGTTGTCAACAGCATGAGGTTTTTTTTCTTATTCACAAGCTTTAAGAGGACACTTTATGGTTCTTCCTTATTTCACATCACAAAGTCCTGTGGCCGGATCGCAGAAGCCATCCCGGTCAAGCAGCTTCGGTGGTGGGGCACTTAGCAGAGGTGATGAAGGCGTGCCATATGCATTACGCCTCGTGTTTCCACAGCCCAAGCTCGTCCGAGTACTTACTCCTGTCGTTGGATTTACTCCGCTAGCATATTTGCAAAGTGCCTGTAAACAAATATGTTTTTAAGTTTTAACTTTTAATTCATCTCTGACGGATCGAGTGAAAAAACAATACCATCTATCATTTAACGAACTCGATAAAAATTTAGCGAAACGAAGTGACCTGTTTTTGAAGAAGATCCAATACAGCATCACTGAAATCCGCACCCTTGATAATCGCTCCTCCAAGATCGCTGCGGGTTAGAACTGATCTAACCAGTACAGCATTTGTCAGATTCGCTTCGTTAAGTACCTACAGCATGAAGTCATCAAATGTCATAACATTTTGTAGTTGTCGATGTGCCAAGTGAAATATTGTTTTGGAACTTTTTCTATCACGCTATTTTATTTATAGACTCGACGACAAATTGGAACTGGCAGAAAAAGTGAGACAGTAGCTAGTGAATTAATTTGCATTCAGTGATGCAGAATTTCGTATCAGGCTCACCATCCGATCCATCAACGTGTCGCTCAAATCTGCACCTGCACGGCCAAAGTGCAACAGAAGTAAACAATCAAAATCAGATAAAAGTGAAGATTGGTACTGAGTATGGTAGCTTAAAAAAGCAAGGCTTTTTTACCAGTAAAGTTGGCTTTGTATGCAACGGCTTTCTCCATATAAGCGCCATTGAAGGTGGATCCGCTGAAATTAGATTCCCTCATGTCTGCAGACGTGAAATTTGCTCGTCTACGTAATATAAATCCCAATGTGAGTGAAAAAATTCATTGCCTAAAAAGATCACTGAAACTGACAAATGAACTAACCTGAAATTCTCGTTCACATAAACCGCTTTCCTGATGAAATTATTCACAGCTCAACATTTTTCAGCATACAAGCGCAAAGAGTTTGTATATCCCGATGTTAATTTAATTAAACTCTCACCTGAGATCAGCAGAACCAAACTGCGCTGCGGATCCAATGCCAAACTCTCCGCGTTGCTCAGCCTCAAACTTGTTGAGATCTGCTAAAGCTGTCATGTTGAAGCTACTAAAGCTGATGACAGCAGCAGCCAATGCAGCTGACACCATTTTCCCCAATTTCTTTGATTTTTCCACAGCCTTACCATCTTCCTTTTCGACAACATATGCACAAATTCTAACCCATTAAATCTAAATAGCTTCAATCCATTCTTTACATGACTCTCATTTAGCATTAAAAAATTCCACTGTCCATAAATTTTCTAGAATTTGGCTGGCTCAATTAAATAGAATCAGTTATCAAACTTTTAAAAAAAATATACATTTTTATAATTCTATATAAGTTAGCAATTCATAATCCCCGAAAACCGACCTCATAGAAACTAAAATGTAACCTTAATTACATCAAAAAATGGATTGCAGCATCAAGAACTCACCACTGGATGTGGAGCTGCAAGATATGGAGAATGGCTTGGGCGAAGAAATTGGTGATGGAGGTTTGGAGGAGGAAGATAGGTGGAGGGATTTTGTGGGTACTGGGAAGAGTGAAGTCATGGCCATGGATGAGTTCTGGAAGATTGCAGAGATGAAAAACTTGGAAGCAAAAAATGAAGTAGTTGGATATATGAAATGGATAATTCAATGATTGCAGACGTGGCTGTTTTCTTGTTCAGTTATTTTGTGGAATGAGCTGTTTGATTACTTACCCATCTGAATATATATGTGTTTTTCAAAGAAGAAAAAATACTTCCGATTTTCTCTATTTCTTAAAAATTATTTACATAACTTTATACGTTGAAATAAGTATCATTATCGTTTCAATTATTGAAAATAGTTTTATTTATAATAATTTTTAAAACATATCAAAACGATACCGTTTTCTTGCTCGCACTCGCAACACCGGATACATAAAAGATGCTTTATTCGTAACACGATTTGTCAGCAAAAAGACAAGTCACTTCAAACAAATTGTTGCAGTACATGAATGGGAAAAAGAATTATAAGAATGGACATTTTGAATCAAACAAACAATCAGGTATGTAGAAAAGAAGAAAATAAATAGTCACATTCTATGCAACAATCACAATTCTCACTACCATGGGACCCCTGGATAGGCATGAAGCAATTAAATTCTTCGGAGAGTTGACGTCGTCTAGCTGAATATGCAAATTAGCGAGGTAATGACTGCAATGAAGAACAACGAATATGGACTGTTGAGATCGGCCGAGGAAATATCTTGGGGCCTGGAGGAAATTAAACATGGATATTCAGTTTTGGTAATGATATGATGATGGTAAAAATGATATTTAGAGTTAGCGAAGAAGACAGGTGATGGAGGTGCATACTTTTGCAACTTGCTAAGGGCGCCGCAAAAGAGGACATTGTCTGGTACAGGTAGCTCAGTTTTGTTAGTAGCTTCTGGGTTCACAATCCTGATATATGTTTCTTGACCGAGGTGCCATGAATCGAGATTTTCAGTTCTTAGATTCCAAATTCCAACGTTGTCGAGAGAGATTAGGATGGCTGTCCAAGCTCCAGGATAGACCTGAAAAACAGTTGGTGAAATCAATAATATTTAAGGCGATGATAACTTTTGAGATGATGGATATGAAAATGTACAAAGACAAACATATTCCGTTATCAAATTAACCTGAACTGTCGAGCGAGCAATGCCATCCCACTTGTTGTACGTACCCCTGCTGCTCTCTGTCCACTCCCCAAAATCCATTCTGAATAAGATAAATTATCAGATCAGTAAATTAGATTTCAGGTATGATGCTTCCGATACGATGATGAGCCAAGGAAATTATCAGACCATATGTGGTTGCTTACCCGGCAACAAAGAAAGCATATCCATCCAAGTGATAACTGTGCATCTTAGTTTCATTGTTCTGCAGCACGATTTCCATAAATCCTCTGAATGTCCCATTGATTACTGATGTCTCAATCCGTGGGGGTCCGGTGATGGGCCTATTAGGAAAATCAAGCTTATAGACATTCTTAACTTTGTACTGATCTGCAAGCCTAATTGGAGTTTTTGGGTTCAAGAATGAAATTCCATTGATCGTTGCCCTTTTCTTCCCATCGATTTTAACGGGTGGCTTGTTTCTCAAAACATAAACTTCGGTCACGTTTATCGAACCGTATCTGAAAGACCCTTGGGGATTAGGACGCGCACCGCTGGCTGTAACATTCCATCTGCACAGCATAATTAGAACTGAGCATTAAATGCATAGCCTTCATTTTGGTATTAAGATGAATATACTGAAAAGAAGACACGAAGCAACCGACCTGATCGATCTTGCCTGGTTCATTGAATAAGTTTTGTCAAACTGATCTTGTGGAGGGTCTGGGAGAGGACCGGAAGCCTTTCCCTTAGAATTAGTGTAATGCAAGATGCCGACACCAGTCACTCGTTTCCATACGGTCTCATTTACAAATCTAGCACTTGCTACTATGTAGTAATCCGTACTGGCGTTCTGATCCATCGTCACCAGAAAAGAATAAGACTGTCCGACATGAATATCTAAGCTACTGTAGTTTTGCTGCACTGTGTATGAACCTTCTGACTCGGCCAGGAGGAGGTTATGGCCCTGAATCCTGAAGTTCAAGCTCGTTGAAACTCCAACATTGTGGACACGAATGCGGTAAGTTTTTCCTGCCAAATTTCACGTTTCAGAAAATGGCACAAGGACTTGCCATTTCATGTTTTGAAATTGCTTAGGCTACTTCTAGACAAGTTTTCGCAGCTCACCACAAGGTTCAATGCCAGCTAAAAAAAATTTTATTTCTTTCAAAAAAATATGTACATTGTTATATTTTACCTGGATGTACAGTGATTGTCTCGTGTTCAATGCCAGCCGGGACAAGCGTGTCATTGTATCTATAAGGGCCTTTTGCATTTATGAGGACTCCATCCGGCATCCCTAGCTCTTTTCCCCCATTGAGCGTCTTCCTCAAAGCCTATGGTATCAAAAATCAATTAGGGCCGCAAAAGAAAATAATTACTAATCAAAAGATGAAACATAAAACAGCACTAACCGTGTGGTTTCGTATGTACCAATCACCAATCATAATAGTAATGTCGCCATCAGGAGTATCAAAAGGAATGGGAATAACTTCCCGGTTATTGATAATGAATCCTCCATAACCTCCCGACGCCTTTTGAAAGTTGATTGAAGGGAAGTAGTAAAAGCTCCCAACCTGGTCCTTGACTTGGAAGTTATATGTCCAGTTCCACTTGGGCGGAATTGGACAATTAGTACCCAAAACCCCATCTTGCCAAGAACTTCGACGCTGCTGGATGCCAGCCCTGTCAACAGTCACCAACCCTTCAGGTTACATTACCATTACCATTACCATTACAAACCTCACTTTCTCAATGAAATTGAGTGGCATAAGAATTTGAAATAAATCGTACCAAGTGATGAGAAGCTCCTCATCCAGCTTGTTCCGCACATTAATAGCGACATTGTTGTTAGTTGTTACGTTAATCACAGGACCTGGGAACTGCCCATTGATAGCAATCACCTTCAAAGCAATTCAAACACCATTAGCTTCCATTAAACTCTGAATCACATCACACACAACTGACACAACTCTAAGCAAATCCCACTTCACTATCCACCATCCTGAGCTCAATTTCACAGATCTGAATCCAAAGACTAAAACTTTAGCCTAAAATCCACTGACCATCTACTCAATTGTGCTCCACAGTACATCAATAGAAGAATACATACAAAATTGAAGCAAGCAATGTGAAAGAACTAATCTTTGAACCTATTAGGCTAAAAATACCTGTTGGGGCACACCAAGAGGTGAAGCAGTGATGTAAGAGACCTTGAACTCATAACTAACAAATGGATCTAGAGCCAAGCAGATGCTTGCAAGCATGAAAAGGCAGGTTGCAAACACAGTTGTGAGGTAAAGAGAAGCCATTGTATATGAGATTAGTGTTTAGCTGATGATTCTATGAAGCTGGGATTTTACATTATCAAGCAAGGAGAGGTTAGAGATGGCCAGGAGAACAAATGGAAAGCAGCTAGGGCAAGAGAGAAGGGAGTGTGTAGAAGTAGAAGCTACTGTACTAACCAGTAACCAGGACGTTTGTCTGCAATTTTTTATTGTTGTTTTTTCTCCAGTAGACATAAATTGGAGAGTGAGAAAGTGAAAATTTTACAACAAAGAAAGGGCTAAAAAGCCAGCCAATTACAGGTCACAGACACTAGCAGCAAGCTGTAGAAAAAGTTGATTGAACAGACCAAAAATGGAAGGTTGGGTTGGTGTATATGATGGAAAATAAACATGTACACAAAACACACATGTTTGACAGCTTATTCATGGGCCCTTCCATCCCACAATTTGCTCCATTGATTCTTTAATTTGTTGATATGAGTTTTCCCAAAGTAATTTCAAAACACTGATATTAGATAACTTAATTTCAGTATCAAAACAAACATATTTGCAGCAGAAAAATATAACACAGTTACAAAGTACAGATCCAACACACATTCTTATACTATGGGAATTTGAGTTTTTTTTTTTTTTTTTTTGGGATAAGATGGGAATTTTAGTTTTAAAGCAACAGAAATATGCAGTATAATATAACCCACCAGCACAAAACAAAAATAGAATTCTCAGACCAGCAGAGTATGATAATCAGTGTCAGGACATACACATAAAAAACTATATTGTTCATTTTGCATAGCTGTAACTGTATTTAAGGACCACATTGATCTGGTCATAAAGATGGTTCCTATTTTCCTATCCATCCATCCTGGACTGAATTCTTATATCTTATGCATTGATGTGTGATCTGGTCAAGGAGATTTCTGCAATTTCCCTTTATGATGAATAGCTTAAGTGCTTAACCTGATTGTATATATCATTTTAAAAAGAAAAGTACGAAAATGTTTATTGAATTCTAATAAGAAAACTAGTGGATTCACATTTTTTTTGTATAGAACCAAATCTTAACATTCAATAGTCAAATACATATTCAATAATGAGTTAACACAGATATGAACAGCTCTTGGCATATTTCAGATCTCAGGAAGGCCTACTCTCCATGGCCACTTTCTTACCTGAGAAAAAAACATAACTGGACAGAAAAAATGCACTTCTTTTGCTTGCCTCTATGATACAACACCAGATTCCCGGAGCAGAAATCTTGTATGAAACTCAGGTTGGGAATGCTTGAGGTAGTAGTAATCTACAGTGGGTATGGCTTGATGAGTGCTGACTTCAGTTGCCACACTTTGATCGAGGCCACAACATTGGCCTGCGTGGCATTGTTGAATAAGAAAAGCTTAGTTTCTCCGTAGATGGCTTGGGTTGGGTACACCCTCGATGTTATGGCCACTCTCCCTTCTTGCGCGAAACTCTCTACTATTGAATGATCAACCTGACAAAGATGGCAAGTAATTTTTTTTCATCATAAATGATGGTAGAACAATGAAGAAGCATGTTTGGTTGCGACAATGAATTGGTTTGCTCACCAGGATTCTCATTGTCAACTTCTCGCCTTCTAAAACTGGTACGAAGTTTCCATAAATATGTTTGTCCACATCACTTGCCACCGAAGACCTGCAATGGACATTTGAAGTGTTACTTCGCTTAGTTTGTGGATTGAATTTGTAAATCATGTGATTTTGTTTTTGACAAAGGCGAATGGAGACCTTGATTGGTCCGCGCAGAAGAATGTCCTGAGTTTCTTATCGCTTCCCTTCCCAATGTAGAAATAGACTGGAGTCTGCTCGACTAGACCAGCATCAGACAACACCAGAAGCCCAAATGGCCCTAATGAACCTCTTTGGGCAGATCCACCACTGGTTCTGCATTCATAAGTTTCCGCACTACCGGTGATACTCTCCAAAGCATGGCTGTCGACTTCAAACTCAGCAACTATATCCAACTGTTGCATTAAGAAAAAATGCAAGTCAGCTATGATTTTTGGACAAAGGTACTTGTGGTTAATTATTTCCAGTACCTGAGTGGCGTCGCCAACATGGAGAGGTATGATTGACCCGGGATGAATTTTGGTTTGGGTGAAATCTTTGTGGCCTAACCTCAGACTCTCTACTTCATCGACTGGCCACTGAAGTAAGTTGACTCCAGTCTTCTGGTCTAGCAAAACAGTCCTTGGAACACCCTGAAGCAAAAAAAAGAAAAAGAAGAAGAAGTTGAAATGTGGTAATATATGAAACACTCGCAAATTACTTGAAGTTTTTTCGACATCTCGTTACAGTTACGGCCTTCAAAAAAGAAAACGGATGACGTCTGATATCTGAATTAGTGGCCTAATCAATTGAGCGAAATGCAAAGGTATTTCAAAATGGATTGAATCAATATCAGTAAGTTAAAAGTGACAAATATATACCTGAAGAGATGACCAGCCCTTGGAGATGTCTGCATACTCACTGTCACTTTCTCCAATCCATCCCCATAAAATCCTCCTGGCCTTATTCTGATCATAGAATGTTTTCGAGGCGTAGAACTTCCCATAGTCATATCTCAATCCATATCCCACATCCAGTTCAGGAATATCCGGCTTCCATTTGTTTGTTTTTTCATCATAAGTCCCAATAGCATAGTAATCAATCCTGGTGTCATCCATACTCGCCTTTAGCACATGTTTCACTTCGGGACCGTTGGTAGACGTATCCAATCCATTCTCACTTGTTTTCGAGACAGGGTAAAAATCAACGCACTCCCACATTCCAGTCCCAGGGACAGTATGCATATAACCTTCGATTTGTTCATAATTCTTGAAATCAACAGTGTCATAAAGTAACGTGATACCGGTTTTGTTGAGCTTGGACCCGATGGTGATCCGCCATTTCCCCTCTGGGGTAAGCCACGCAGTAGTTGGGTCACGGAAGTCCTTCAAACCTATCCCTGGCGGCGGGACTAGGACAGGGTTGTTAGCATATTTAACCCATTCGAGTAGGAGCGGGTCAGATGCGTTAACAGGGTACGCTAAGTTTTGGACTTGGACCATGTTTTCAGTGGCGCCTGTGTAGAGCATAACAAGAGTGCCATCTTGGAGAAATGTGGCTGAACCAGTCCAGACACCGTTGATGTCGTACCATTGATCAGGTACCATGGCGAGAGGGAGGTGCAGCCAGTGGATCAGGTCACGCGACACGGCGTGCCCCCATACTATGTCCCCCCATACTGCTCCGTTCGGGTTGTACTGGTAGAATAAATGGTACCATCCCTTGTAAAACAATGGACCTGCAATTCAAATCAACCACAGACCATAAATCAGTAGATTAAAAAAAGAACATGACAAAAACTGAAGACTTTGGAAGTTGAGGACTTACCATTAGGATCTGAAGCAGATTTTTCCACCAGCAGAAGAAGGCAACATCCACGAAAACAAGAACAACCACACATCAGCCAATAGCATAAAAATATTTTTCAAAATTAAAACGAAAATTTATAAGAAATGTTGCAATTATCATAAATTTTAACATTAATCAATAACAAATTAAAAGGAAATCAATGGATACCAAGCAATTAATTCTTACTAAATTTGGTATGGAATCACGCCCCCAAAGAAAAAGCAGTCTTCACTTTTATTTCAACCAAAATCAGAAGAAGAAAAAGTATCTTTTCTTTGTCTATGTTTTATCAATTACCAGTTTTCACTTCTCACAACATCAAATTGTAAAATGAAAAACATACTGATGAAAATTAAAATAGCAATTCCTGCTTGGGAATAAAATTTTTCTCGTAAATGCAAAAACTAATAGATAAAAGTTATATACCGTTCATCCAGTTTTTCTCAGGCTGGAAATGGAAGGCAGTCCTCTGCCAAGAGAGCATGGAGTTATTCCACGGAAACGACGACGTTCCACACTCGCCTTCCTCCGCCCCGAGCAACAAATTCACAATCCTGTTACTCTTCTCAGATACACCTTCCTTGACTCCTCTCGACAGCACAACTCTCCGTCCGCCGCGCAGAAGACAATCATCATCGCCTGACGAAGAGTCGGCATTTCTGTAAGGGTGAGCGAAAAGGACGGCGAGGATCGCGGAGAGGAAAAGGAAACCGCAGGCGATGATGAGGATGATGTTGCGCCGGGGGAGAGTGCGGGTGGTGGTGGTTGTGGGGAGGAGAGGCTCGTCGTGGTTGGTGTCGGAGAGCGGGACGTAAGGGTGGGCGGTGGTGGCCGGAGTTTCCTCATTCTCCATTTTTTTAATTTTTTATTTTTTTGTGGGAGAGGAGAGGGTTTAAAAAAGGGAGGGTTGGGTGTGGATTTGGTGGATGGATGGGAGAGGGTGTTTTAGCCTCTATCATAAATAGATGAGAGAAGGAGAGACATGGGACACATGTTCATTTTCATGAGATTTGATTGGTTTAATTTAATAGGAAATGGTTATACTTATCTCATTAACGTGTGTGACATAAATTGTGGACTACATTAGATAATAATTGGGGACTTTCTTCTATGTATATTATTTCCTCTTGTTTTTATTGTCATTTTCTTTGTTAGAAATTTCATTTCATTTCGGATTTGTAACGCACCAAAATCTCAATACGCGGTCCACAAAACAGATGATAAATTGAAACTAAACTTCAAAGATAGCACACGTGACATACATTTTAGCTAAAGCCAGTGAGCAATTTTTGAGATAACACTAGAATGACAAAAGTGAAAACAAAATGGGACAACATGCATAAAATGTGCAAAATAATTGAGCCATTTTATGAATACTTTAGTAGTGAAATCATTGACGTCTTTAGTTTATTTTGATAAAATATTAATATCAATGACAATTTGTGATTTGGATTTGTTAAATAATTGTGAAAAATAACTGATTGGTTGGAGGATCTGGATTCAAAGGCTGTCATCTCAGACACTTAAAATATTCCAAGTGTGACAAATGAATAATTGCAACATGTGTAAAGGTGTGTGTGGTTCAGATTTATTTTTTATTTTTTTGATGGAACAAAGACGTTCATGTGTGGTTCAGATTTTGACAGATATATCTTGGCAGTTGTAAATACTGTACAAATTATTGACAATAAGACAAAAATTAGATGTTTATTTATTACTGTACTGCCTTATAACAGTGACAACATGTTTGTCAACTCATCACTTGTGTCGTAGCCGTTCTAGCAGGTTCTGATTGGGTGTAGTAACTTGTGAATTTTCCAAATCTTATGTTATTTCAATCACATTTACACAACAATTTGGACCTATAATGATAGTTTCTCACATGCAAGTGTACCTGAATATATTATGAAGGTGTCTGTCCCACTGTCCACATGCCATCCCAATTAGTAGGCCTTGTGTTTGTTTTAGCTCCATAATGGCATGTGGATGGACATGCCGCCCCCATCTAAATCACACAATCAACATCCCAATCTCAATTATTTTTCCAAACAAGAATATTTATTTAGGTCTATCTGTATCAAATTGCAAAGATCCAATTGAAGAATAATACAAGAAGCATTTGAGTCGGTACTAATGCCAATGATTAAAGAGAAACATGGGTCATACGGAGTACATGTCCAACCAGCCAGAGCCAGCTAGATGTACGCACAAATTGTCAATCGTACACCATAAGGCAGACCAGATCAAGTTCTAGTTTCAAAGAAGAGACAACAAGTACATTCCCACGTACTGAGGATTTGAGGGATGTAGTCATGAAATGAACCTTAAGTAGGACTTCAGAAAAGCTTTCTGTAATTAGCTGCCTCTTCAGCCATCTCCTCGCTACTCCTGTCTACCCGTTCCTTATCCAAGTCAAGTTTCTGCATTAGTTCCTTCTCCTTCAAGTCAATCTGCAGTCATTAGTAAGGAAACAGAAGTAGGAACAATGAGTTAAACTCTCAACACATATCCAATGTCTGTAATACTAAAAAGCAGATACAAGCTACTAATAAAACTTACAGCATCATAAATTTCATCATTGTTTGCAAAATCATTAACCTTTCTAGGTAGGATGTGAACATGAACATGAGGGACTGTCTGACCTGCTTGTGGACCATCCTGAAAGAATGGAAGGGAAAGCATTTTGTCCGGCCATTAAGATACACATGCAAAATATGCTTCACAAATCACAATGCATTAAGTATGACAATTAATCTATCAGTTTTGTTGGGAGAAAGAGTTCAGCAATTAGCTGGGTTCAAGACAATCCAATCCAAACTTGTGAGATAATTAGTCACACTATATTCAGTTAAGATGACTACTACTGTCTATCTCCTTTACACAATACTCCCACTCTTTCACTTTCATTTCAGTTTCAGGTCGTCCATCTTATTAATCGACTGACCATGTGTTTTTTTTGGTCTGATCTTTAAACGGGAAAAAACTAATCGGCTTTCTTCTGGAATATGGCTTGTAATAAGCTAGGGCATTGAACACCGAAAAATGTAAGAAGGGTTTGATATCTCGTTGTAAAAAGCAACTAACCAGGACTGATTTTCATACAAGCCCATTAAAAAATTCTACAAGGGCTGGCGTTCTTTTGAAAGGGAAGCCCGAAACTGAGGGCCAGATGGCAACATTATTGTGGTGGATATTTAATGGCACAAGAATAAATGTAATACAAGTCAAAACATGTCAAATACAGGACCTTTCAAAGGATGTGAAAAAGCTCTAAAGTGTTTGTAAATTGTAAATGAAGATATATCGAAAGATTTCGAAAAATGAGAGGGCATCTAACCTGAATTGTCAATGTGAGTGAAGAGGCATTATGGTATTGCTCCAGTTCCTTTCCAATTTTTTGAGCAGAAAGCCATAAGTCTGTTGTCTCCTCAGATGTTAGATCACCGAAGCGTTTCACATTGCGCTTTGGGCATACAAGAACATGTATGGTTTGTTAAGTCGGTGACAAATTAATTGAAGAGAAGACTATCAATGTATAGTTCCAAATTCAGCAGCAATCCATCCTATGCAGCTGAAAATAGTTCACCAGTTTAACAATTGTGTCGAGCATACTGCATACTAAGGTAATGCACTTACAAAGACCGGGAACATACTTCACTTTTCACACAACTATCCGCTGATTCTGTAACTCACGCATCACACAATAACTGAAAAATGACATATGCGGACATATAGTACTTCTTTAAAGAGGCAGTAAATTGCATAAAACAACCAACTTACTAACTACTATACCAGAACATGATCATGTGGGATTACAATGAGAAGAAGCGAAATAATTGTTCTCTGACGCGAAGCATTATTAAAATCAACCCAAGAAAAGAATCTTGAAGTTTAATAAGAAGGATATGACCTGTACATGAAAGAAAACAATAAGATGGGGAAAATGTCACCAAGAGATATCATGACGGCAAGAGTAAAACGCAAATGACAACTAGTAAAGACAAGTTGAAAGCATTTATCATACGATCCTACACAGAATGCGAAGGTGTCAATGCAAATTTAGCACTCCACAGCAAGAAGACTTAATTAAGGGCCCCTATTATGGCTTACAATGAGAAATTAATGTGGCACCAGATAACATTTCTAAACAATCTCATTGTGCTTCAATTCAGACGAGGTACTACTTGAATACATAGCACACTTAGACCTATACATGCCTGCAAATTTGTAATTAAAAAAATGTAGCACCTCAGTTAAAAGTACATGTACGTTTTCTAGATGAACAATCAGCATATATTGCCTCTTAATTAAGCTTCAGAAAATGAAACTTCGGATTCAGTTGTATACTTACAGATGATTTAAGATTAAAAGAAAATAATGGAAAGCGATTCGAAAAAACAAAAACAAAAAAGGTGAATTCAGATGAGTAAGAATGATACCCGGAACGACAGGGCGCAGGTTGACCATGGCGTAGGAAAGCTGCGTGGAGTAAAAGACTTCAGTCGGATCGATCTTGTAAGGTCCGAATGCGTACGACTCCGACGCCATCTGCGTAAAGACGAGATGGAGAGGTGAATGAAACGATTGAGTGATTACATTTCTATCAAACGGCCCTAAATTTGAAGAAACTGCTGCAACTTGCCGTAGAGAATGAGGAAGGGGCGAAGCGAGGTCGCCTGAGAGTGGGTGTGAGGAGTCGGGTCCGAGTGAGAGATCCGAGGAATTTGAAATGGATGGAGGTTAGGGTTCCGCTCATCGAACAACGATTTCAGAGTTCTTTGCGTGGGTGGCTTTAGGAATTGACAGAGCTTAATTTCGAACTGCCAAACTAAGAACTTTTTTGAGTTTACTTGTGACATTAAGAAAAAACAATTAATTATATTGCTTTATTAAAAAAAGATACAGATTTTACATGGCTCAAATATGAAAGAATTAAAGAAACAGATACAAGGAGAAACAACACATTTACATATGGGTAAGAAAGACTGCCTATGCTTTTAATTGAAACAAACAAAAAAGCTGTTCCCACAAGACCACCGTGTGTATCAGGTCCTCTATGCGGCACCAGCATTCACCGTCTTCCATCTCACAAGAGCCCGTAGAAACTCCATAACCTGGGTATACAAGTAAGTGTTCATCAGTTTTAATTTGAGGATTTGCATTGTCAATAGCAAACCACGTTATCGAAGGGAACTATTACCTCGGTTGGATTCCTAACGGAGTAATATGCCTGAGTTTCTTTTGGGACTGAGGATACCAAAATTCCAAAGCCTTGGTTTGTTTCCCGCAATACCTGATCATCAAAGCAGAGCAAGCATTACAGAATGAACTGCCTAAAACATTGCTTACTTATGCAGTTTTTTGTGTGTGCTTATAATACTGTTCCATTTTGTCTGTACAAACCTTAAAAGCATCTTCATCTGTTCGGTCATCTCCAATATATATGGGGAGCACATCATCTCTAGCATTCATTTCTGTATATTGTAGGACAACTAAGTGAGTAATCTTCGTCACTAGGGCAAGCTCATGCAAAGAAGGTAGGGGAGAGAAGTAAACTAACCAAGAGATTCGAGCAGATGCTGAACAGCTTTCCCTTTATCCCAGTCAATCACAGGACGGATCTCTAAAACCTATTTAACCAACATATTTTAAAATTAACTTGAGAAAGAAAAAATATGGATTCAGACGCATGTTATAATATATAGTGGTCAAAGCGTAAATGAACTACTAAATCAGTACTCTACCTTCCGCCCATGAGTTAGTCGCAAGCGAGGGTAATTCTTCAAAATGTCGTGGACACACTGTGCAACAGCAGACCAGTCCTGATGCCAGAAACAACAATTTAGATTCCGTATCCATAACAAACTAACGAATGCTTAGATCAGCACACAAATATCATGAATGAGGAAATGTCTTTACCTTCGCATCAACATTACGGTAATGTACAGATGCACAAAATTTATGGTCCTCAACCTTTGCACCAACTATATTTTTGGTTCTCTCAACGAGGATTTTATAAACCTGTGTCACACAATAACAACTCCTCTTAAGAAGGCAGAATTTTATTATTTCAGCGATCGCCCACTACCCAATGCAGTAGAATACTAGTAAAGTACAAGTAAAACAATCATCAACCTACCTCATTGATTGTTGGCAAAAATTCCTTAGCAGGTTGGAAGAGATTAATGTCTTTGTCCTGCAAATTTGAAACAGATTAGACGAAGACGTCATACAAAGATCATACACGATATCAAACATTTAATATATGAATGAGTATACTTCCACCATAGATGAATGCTCTTACCTGCCGGTTAGTAGCTTCATCACTGTTTTTGTTGCAATCAGTAACAGATTTTTTAACTGGACTCATTATATCCATCCCATGACTACCAGCATAGTAAAGCTCAGTTAGTCTTACTAAATTGTAAACCTGAATCAACGTGGTACAGGAACATAGTAAGACATTGTAAGTCTATGTACTTCAACAGCAACAATAACAGTAACTGAAATATCGTTTAGAATCCTCCATCACCTGGTCACGGTTTCTTCCACTGATTATTGCAGTAGGAAAGAGCTTGGCTACATCTTCCACAGCCGAGCGCATCTGACAGGATATGCGTAACAGTGTCAGCGAGTAACTAAAGTTGGGCATGGACATAAAACAGTACGCATCAACTGCATTCTTACATCAGTTGACATGTAAGCTTTGTCAGGGTCATTCACAATGGGAGAGAGAGTCCCATCGTAATCCAAAAACACTACTATCTTCTTATTCTTTGCCAAGTTGGAGATTTGCTCAAATGAGGCAAGAGCCGATGGACACTTGTGCTGCAAAAGCATGAGATGTCATTTTAGCAAATGCTGAAGTAAAGGGAACTCGCATATTTAAAGCCTGAAGCAAACTAGTCAGATGATCATACCATCCACAAAAAGTGAGAATTATCACTGTCGTTGGTAGACACCTCAACATGTATGTCCTTAATGAACTTCTTGCGAGGAGGTGATGAGGCTATCATGTCATCCAGCCACCCATTTGACAGAACGTCGTCAAGTACTCCTGTCTTCTTTTTGGGAATTGTTATATACATGCCAGAAGGAAATACAGTTCCTGGTTGCGAGTACGGTATAAGACTGGAATGGATGCCCAGCCTGGACTTGCCATGTGGCAAGGGATCAGCAAGAACAGGAGAAGCATGGCCTGATTTCAAATCCATCCTTAACGACACCAGAAAATCCGCTCTTTTGTAACACCAATAAACTTTGGATTTACTGTGTAACTGTGACTTGTAGACTAAACTCAGTACGCCTTTAACCAACTCTTTTGTCAATGAAAAACCACTTCTTCAAAGTTTTCTTGTCGCTGCTAGAAGGAAAACAGTCCATCAATAGAAGCACATCTGCATTCTGATTTCAAAACTTTGTCAGAGTTGAAATAAGCCCTGCTTATGGAAATTATTAACACATACAAGATGAGCATTTTCTTTCAAAATAAGCAATTAAGCCAAAATCAAGCATCAAATCCCTCTTTCTCAAACCGTCGAAGACTCATCTCTACTTCCGGATAAAATGAGACACAAATCTTGCTTCATATCCAATACATAAAAACAGAAAACACGCATAAAATAGCTCAATTCCATTCATTGCTATCTTTCATCAAATCCAACACCGAACACAAAAACGACCGACGCAGCACACAAAAAAACACCGAAATTCGAAGCGAAAACCGCTGTCACACAAAAACAAAATAGCTCGACACTACAAGAAAGAAGAGAAAGGCAGAAAGCTAACCTTGAGATTGGGAACACGAAATGGAGCAGAGATGAAGAAAAGAAGGAGAGAAGGAGAATAACGAAAGAACTGGGGGGTATTTATAGGAATATTTAATTTTGATTTTTTAGTATTTAATGAGCGTTGAGGTGAAGACGTGCCAACCAAAACAAAAAGGCAGCGCTGGAAATGACTAGATTTTAATATTTTAATATAACGCTCTGACCGACGACCAGGACACAGACAGGCTGCCATTTGTTTGTTGTACCGCATTTACAATTTGGCCCTGCAAATGTCCCAATGGTCTTTCTTATTAGTTATTACCATGTTATTTACAGAATTTGTTTTCTTTTTCATATTAATTTATACTATTTTATTATAATTTAAAAGTATGATTAACTAGTTGATTGAAAGCCTATCAAAAAAAAAACTAGTTGATTGAAATATTTAAATTGATTGATAAGGAATGTTTTTCTTATCTGAATTTGAATGGAATCGAATCATTATTGAATGGAAAGAAGGTACTTAATTCAACTATATTTACTTTTGAACATTCAAGGGGAGATTCATTAACTAAAATAAAATATTTAGTTTGAATGGGAATTATTATTATTATAAATGCTGAACTGAAAACTAAAAATTTAAGTGATGAGAGGAGGGTGGCTTTGTTTGGTGAAAGGGAAAGGTGCTTTAATTTAGGCGGCCGAAATGATGTGTGCGTGACAGTGACAATCACGCTTTGACAACATAAAAATGCAATGGAACCAGCCAAGCAATTTCCTACCGTCAAAAGTACCAAGCAATCATATTAAGGCCGGGAACTTAACAAAAATTGGACATTTATTTAATAAAAAAGGAGACAATGATAATTCGAGTATTTGATGGTGTACAAGAGATTTTTGATCCTCGAAAACATCAATCACAAATTAATACTCTAAAAATGACGAGAGTGAGTTAGCCTGGTGGTAAACGCTCACCACCCGATTCCAAAAGTTTTGGGTTCGAGTCATACAGGGGCAATAATCCCCTTGATCAAAAAAATATATATCTCTAAAAATGAAAACACCGTGCTACGAAAACCTCTAAAAAAAGTCGCTATGTCTTATATATGCTACATTTAAGTCATGAAAGATTAAATATCATATGGTATGGATTGGAAATGTCATCATCCAAGTGGCGATCAAGCAAACAACTGGTCTAAAACAACAAACAAGAAAATCGAAGGTGAGGTTTTGGTTTATTTTATCTGGTTTTTGACAAAGCTAAAAACCCTCTAAAGTTAGTGTAGACGCATAAATCGGATTCTCCTTGAAGTTTTATTTTTAGTATATTAAATTTCATTGAAGAGTTTATGGGCAAAAGGGTCATTGTGATACTTTGTTGGATTGATTTAATATGATTCAATCAACAGGCGGTAGTTATGCCGTTAAAATCTAAACTAAGAAACAACGTGGAACCTGGACACGGTTTGATTTCGGACCAAAAAGACCAAGTCGGTTTCAGACAATGAATAAATATTTGTCACGTGGTATTGATGGCGGGGTAGTTGATGCTGAGGCACCCCGTGGGCGGGCCGCGTGGTCCATGCCGATGAATTTTTTTTTTCTTCCTAAACTAAAAATGTTTTTACTTTTTGGTTTGTATATTCATTTTTTGACATTGTGTTGCTTTAAAATGTACTTTAAAATCAATCTGGCTGAATACTAATACAATTATTACATTCAGGGCGAAGCGAGTGTTAGAGCATCTCCGATGGGAGAGTTCAGGTCCACTTGCATATGGGTCCATTTTCATGCCACATAAGTATCAAGTGGACTTCATGAAAATGTGACCATTCTCCTCCAATGCACATGACCATTTCCATTTACAATTGGGTCCCATTAAATCTTATCATTTTTTTAATAATACTTACTTATAATGATAATACATAAATATAAATCAGGAATTTGTGACTGTGGAGAGATCGATTATATTTGTACCGCCGAAAGCAGGAATTTGTGACTGTGGAGAGATCGATTATATTTGTACCGCCGAAAGCAGGAATTTGTGACTGTGGATAGATCGGATTATTGGCGGGTGTTTGTTGGGTTCCAAATTGTGAAGGTAGTGATTGAACATTTGGAACAAATGGATATTGGTATTGTGAATTTTGAGCATATGGGAAGAACGGATTTGGAAATGGGAATTGAGGATTTGAAAATGGGATTTGAGGATTTGGAGCTTGAAAATTATAATTAGAATTTTGTGGGCTAGAAAATTGAGCACTTGATACTTGAGAATTTGGATTTGGATGTGAAGTGTTTTGGCTATATGGAAAATAAGGATTCAAAAAGGGATATGGAAATTGGGTATTTGGGTCGTGAGAATTTGGGTTTGAAGGAGGAGAATTATTTGGGTTCATTTTGTTGAGTGATATTTGTATAAAAATGAGTAAGAAGAGTGACTATTTATAGAAATAAGGATTATATTTATAAAAAAAAATTACAACGGCTACATTTTTTTTGAAACAAACAAACAATATTCAATTTACTTTTGAAAACAAAAACAAAAACATATACATAAAACGACAACACATGCAACGGCTACAAATATCAAGCACATGGGGCCGCCTGCTTTTTTCTGCAACAACTCACTTTGTGCAGAGTTGGGCTGGCCTGGCTTCCCGGGTCCAACCCATTTTCACGTTTCTCTCCAGCGCAGTAATTCGGGTCCCAAGTCCACTTCACGAATCCCCAGGTGGCAATTGGGCCTGCGCTGGGATGCTCTTAGGACGCTCCTCCGGACCCTGCTAACGGATACTAACATTAACATTAATTTCCTCATAAAAAAAATATAATATAATTATTACATTCAAGCTTTTTTTTTATAATAAAACGTAATAGAATTTACATGTGTTTTAATTATTTGGTGTAATGAATTAGTCTGTAAATTAAGAATGAGAAAATGGAGAAGTCAACATTTACAAACGTGCTTTCCTTGATTCATTCACAAAAACAAACCAACCACACACAGCGCTCAGAGTTGATCTTGACCATGGCTGCCAGAAAAATCTCACCAGGAGGAACCGAGCTGGGACATCTACATTCTTCTCAAAATCCTATGCCGCATACCTCTCAACGTGTCCTTTGTATGCGTCTCATGGCAAAAGGCCTGCTACGAGCGCATAGCCTCACTCACCATCTTGTAGCAGATGCAATAAGTTTGGTGCAAAGAGTAGTAACTTGTTTGACTTGGGATTAAGTTCAGGCCCGAGTCTTCCGCTTAATTAATGATGTTAAGATGATGGGACTCTTGAGAGGTGTCATGGATGGTGATGGGTTGGGGCATGATGTCAGTGAGTGGCAAACGGGCATTATTTATGCGATTTATGTTCCTTGTGATTTCTGACCAGCATCTGCTTATTTACATTTCTGAGAGAAATTTCCTTTTTGCCATATTTTTCACAACTTTGTATTCCCATTCCCCATTTGCATAGTTTTTTTGTGCCTGCCCATTACTTTGACCTGGACATAAGTTTTACAAATTGCGGTTTATTAATCAAAAGAAATGGTAACATAAATTTTTTCTAAAATTCTCTTTAATATGTCAGTACTCCGAGAACTGCAATTATGATGCTGTAAGTACCTTTTTTTGACTGGGGATGACTTTAATGGTTGAAATTTGTTGCAGAACACCAAATGCTGAAGTTCTAGTTATTGAGAAAGCGACCAACATTACTCCAGGTGGACTGTCAGCTGCTTTGAGTCATTGGAGACATATCGGGCAAATTGATATCCAGTTAATTCAGTATGATCTTTACGAAGAAATGCTGGAAATGATAAGCATCAGCCGTGGACATTTATCTGGTGTTCGGCTTATGACCACTGCTGGTAATTTCTCAAGAGGCAGACGAACAAAATACTGCGTCTGGTAATTTATTTTTTCCTAAAAAATTCAGCACCTGCTTTATTTAATTTACCTCTCCAGTGCCAGTGTACCTTGTTGAATTTCTGCTTGTGAAGTGCTGGTAAATTTTCTTCAATGGTTTAATATGCCTGTCTTTCACAATGGTTTTACTTTGTACATTGTCCAGAAAACCTCATATGTCTGTTTAAATCTTGCCACTCCTTCCCTAATCCAACTGACAGCAAATCAGACAACAATGAAACCAATCACCTGAAACAACTTAAAGATTTATGGATTGGTGAGAAATACAAGTTGAACCAGTAAATGGATTGATTGGCATACATAGCTCAGACAAATTCATCACGGGAAAATGCTGCATAAGAAACAAGTAACTAGCCAATATTGTCATAAACTTTTCCATTTCTAGAATGTCAAATGAGACATTACAAAGGCACTGATTTTGGCATTAGGTAAAACCCATCTTTACAATGAGCAGAGTCTGGAAATATAAAATGAACAACCACAAACGCAGCAGTATTGTTATTAGCTCACTACATCACAAAGACTCAGATCAATGATCAATACAAATGGTAAAAGTACTTTGACAAATCGAGAATATGTTTTGATATGATATTCAAAAAGAACCTCTTGATATTTGTACATTGCTCATCTCCCCTCTGAAGATCGTCATCCAGAGAGATTCCTTGCAAAAGAAGCTGAAGTATAGCCAGCTCCAAAGAGTTGCGTAAGATGAATTTTCCACTGCTCATCACCTAAAGTATAATCGATTGATTGAATTAGAGTTAGAGACACTGCATCACCCCGAAAATTGAATGAACAAATGTAACATATAAACACATGAATCTCAGGTAAAAAGGTTACGCTTTGCCAACTTGTTCAGAATCCTCAAAACATATTATGAGACAAATGAAGCATAAAGTTAATGGAAATTCCAGCTCACCAACTGACGCAGAACTCTCAGGTCAGAGTAACTTTGGACCGCTCGAATTCGGCAAGCAAATCAGGATCACTAAACCCAACAAGAAACTTCGCAATTCCCTCGAGAAACAAAGCAGCCTGGTACACATTCAACGCAGACAAAATATCCGACAAAACACTGCTTCTCAGCCTATTAGCATCAGCAAACACACTCACCAGCTCCTCCATTTGTGCAGACATAGCCTGTCCAATCACCGCCTTCCCTCCTTCCTTCCTCCCCTCCACACTTACCCATTCTGCCCCAACTCGTTCAATAAGCCCCGCATGCGCACCCCTCCACCGACTCACCAGAGCCGGAACCATCAACCTCAGCCCACACTCAATCTGATCAATCCTCGAAACCAAGCCTTTAGAACTGTTCTTCCATGCCATGGCAATCTTCCAAGACCTCCCGAAAATCTCCAGATTCTGCCTCACTTCCTTGATACTCCTCTCCCCGTCCCAATCCCAATCCCCATCTCCTCCATCCTCTCCCTCATCCTCATCATCTTCCAAAAAAGACCTAACTAGATTCGTAAACAGATAAGGATGAAAGTCACCGAGCCAAAGAAACGGTTTTTCCAGCGAATTGCGCCATTCCGGAAACAACAGCTGCGACACGTCTTGCGTGGCGGCAAGATCGAGCGCGTCGTAGTACGACTGGAAGTGCTGGTGTAGCGACTCGACGTGGGTGGCGACCAGGCTCGGAATCGGCGTCGGAGATGAAATAGATTCCGCTAAAAGAGGCAGCAGCGTGTTCTTGAGAGTGCTCAACCATTCCACGTAGTAGTCTTTGAAAGGCCGATTCGATTTCTTGCGAGTGAATAGAGCTGCGATTCAGATCAAATCGCGATTGAAAAATTAGGAAAACTAAAACGAAATTGAAAATCCTAGAAATCGAGAAATTAAAATTGGGGATCGAAATTCATAGAGACGGATAGACAACTGATTACCAACAGCCTTCATCATCTTGACTAGAGAGAGATTGCTCGATTTCTCAGATTTCTCAAATTTCTAGGGTTTTTATTTTCCCGGGAAACATCTGGAGGAATCCGTTAGATGGGGAATTCAAATCAACAGAACACAACTCCAGTTTACCAGAAATACCTAACAATTAGCAACGACGTGCACAAAATCGATTTGTGTGGAAAAATGGAAATAGGTCTGGCGTTCACAAAGTTTTCCTTTTTATGGAGTTTGAATATTTTCTCAGTCAGGAAGAGTTCAAGAAAATGTATACATTTTTTGGATTAATGAATGGTAGAAGAGAAAATTTAGCCCCATCTGATGATGGCGGAGCCCCACGTGAGGCCAGCGCCGAAGGCGGCAGCAGCAATGGTGTGGCCAGGCTTGATCTTCCCGCTTCTAACAGCTTCATCTAATGCCAACGGTATAGATGCTGCGCTTATGTTTCCGTAATTTTCCAAATTTGAGATCACTTTCTCTGGTGGGATTTCTAACCTGGTCGCGACCGCATCGATGATCCTCTGATTCGCCTGCAGTACCGAAATAAATCAGCAGAAACTTTCAGGTGGACAAAATTATATTTTTGTTTGGCACATTTTTGGGAGATGGTTTGATATTTACCTGATGGAGTAGCTAGTAACCAGTCGATGTCTGAACCCGAAAGACCAGCCTTGTGAAAAGCAGACTCTATAGCTGGTGGCACCCCCCGAACAACGAAGCGGAAAACCTCGTTACCTTTCATTTTGAGATTCGAGTAAGATCTCCGTTTTGGTGGAAAGTCAATTTCTGATTCTGTTAGTCCTGGTACTTCTTCAGATGCATCGCTAAACGAAAATGGCGGGTTCAGATGTCTGCAAAATAATTACCCATGAGTCATCAGCTCAGTATTTCCATCGGATTAATTTTGTTTCCTACTGAAGTCGAAAAATTTAGCTGTTTAAGTACCTTGATCCGCTACCGTCACTATGCAAATCAAAACTATACAAACCGTCTTCCTCCATCTGACAAGCCTGAGAAAGTTCCGCAGCATGAAAATGAAATATTTTCCATATACTACGAGCGGACAGTAAGTTACATGAAGACTGAAGTAGCACAGCGCCAGCAGCATCTCCGAACAGAACACACGTCTCTCGTTGATCCCAGTTGACAAAACGAGATATCGCGTCAGCCCCAAGTACAAGAACATTCTTAAATCCACCTCCTGAATTTAAAATTCCCTGGACTGTTACATTAGCCGAAAAAGGAACTTATTTTTACATTACCGTAGAGTTCAAGTTACCTCTTATGTGACAAGCAGTGGACACCAGAGCCACGATAAACCCGATACAGGCTGCTGTACTGTCATAAGCCGGGGGATTGTGCTTGCAGCCCAGTGCATTTTGGATCTGACATTCACGACAAATTAACCGAAAAAATTTCCCACTAGACGGTTAAAAAGTGAAGCTCTTGAAGTACTTCAGGAGAGGTTAACTTGCCCGAGGACCGCCACCAAAAAGATCGTCTGGAGTGGAGCTGCCAACCAAAATAAGGTCAATGTCCGAAGGATCAACTTTAGCCATTTCAAGAGCTTTCCGAGCTGCTTCGACTGCTAATCCACTCAAAGTCTCATTGCCTGTAAAGAGGCAATATCAGATTTTTGTCTAGTGAATTACAGAAGGAAAAAAAAAACTCTAAATATATTTTTAAATCTCACCTGTTATGATTCTTCGTCTGCGAATGCCAGTGCGGCTAGATATCCATTCATCTGAAGTGTCAACGTATTTCGCAAGGTCAGCGTTGGAAATACTAAGAGCAGGCACAGCTGAGCCGCATCCAACGAGTCTGCAGCCTTGTGTAACTAGCCTGTGTATGGTCAAAACAACTGATATCAGATTAATTCCACATCTTCATCAGTTAATAGTATCTCAAAATTGGATATCAGCGTCAGACGGATACTTACGACACCGAGCCTGAGAAACAGAATTATGGAGCATAAAACTCTTCCTCCAGTTGCACCAGAACCCCAAATCAGATTTGGAGCATTCAGCAAACTGAGAAATGATGCACTAGCCATTTTTCCTGAATCGGGTTTCGACGCACTGAACTGAGAATTGAGCCTTAACCTTGTAAGAACTCAATTCTCAAGCAGGAAAACATATAATGCAAAAAGGTGCAAATTGTAGTTGGATTGCAGATAACCCGTGAGAGGGAGCTTGGTGTGGTAGATCATGCATTTTTACTTATTCTGGCTATCTTCATTTAGCTCTATTCTTCAAAAGACTCAACTTAAGGCATGAATGCTAAATTAGTTTCATGTGCTTAATGTTTCTCAACATCTAGTAAAATTGCAAGCTGCCTAATGTCCCTGCAGGAATGTGAAATCCGGTGCCTCTCTCGAGAGTAAAACGAGGTTAGAATCGGGTTGAGCCAGTGACGGTTCCAGAGCGTTGTAAGAGGGGGTCCTAAAAAAATTTCATCGATGAATAAGGATATTGGTCTGATTTGGCAAAAAAAAAAATTGCAGATATATATCATTTATGGAAGTTCAGTAAAATACTAAATTCAAACTCATATATGTAATTCATTGACGACCTAACTTTGGAAGGTCATAAAAATCACATCTATTACCCTATCAGTTCGACTCATATGTCATTGGAAAGATAATTTAATAGGTTACGACTCTTCAGTTGATATTAAGATCTAAATCGGACGTTAAAGCAGTTGAAAACATGCTCAAACTAGGGTCGCGTACAAGTGTGCGTGGTTAACCACATATAACCGTAACAACTTTGCAATGGTATAACAAGCAACCAGAGCACCATTTGGGAAATTGATCACCTAGAACATAAAGCTAAGGATAATGGCTACAAGTTCTATATGTTTACACCTAAACCAAAATATAACGTTAAGGTAACTCAAAACCAAGTCGAAATAGACCGTATGTTTGAAGTTACTAATGAGCGATCAATCTTCTGGAGCTCACAAAGGCCTCGTCCGATATCCGTTGAAGACGATATATATCATCGGAAAGCTAATTGAATGTTCTACAACTTTCATGTTTACATCAAGATGAAATTTAAATGATAAGCTGGTGAAATCAGCGACTAAAGATGGTTGCTTGATCAAAATTTGCCGACGCAATCATGCAACATAAAATAATACATCTTTTTGGCCTAAGTTTTCATACGCTTTTTGTTCTCGATGACCATAAAGATTAAATTTTTTTCCAATTAAGATTCATGCCCTAACTTTTCTCCTATTGTAATCTATGAAAGTTTGGCAGTAACTTTTCTCCTAGTTTATACTTCATATGAAACTTTGTTACTATTTTTTCTCCAAGTTTGGCACTTGAGACTTTGACTTAGAAAATAGGGTTTGCTTATTTTCATTGCTACGACGAGTACTTTATTCTCCATGAAATTTTGGCAACCTAATTAATTAAGATCCTTGCAGAAGAGAAATATCGAAAGATATTTATATTCTTTCGCATTATGATTGGTTCGACATAGTTTGTCAATGTTGCTTTCGCAAGTGTCTCCAGCTTCATCATTTTTTTTGAGAAATCTTTTTACTTGAAAAGGAAAACAAGAATGCTTTATGTGATGGAAAAACAAATAAAAGGTATTTGTGCCTAAATTATAGCTTATTCTATGTATCTACCACTCCCTTCTGTTCATGATAAAACTTATATATTTTTTAGTTTTTTATAGAAAAAAAGTGCGGTATTATTATTTGGATATAAAGTGGTCCAATGTTGAATATGATAGAACCCGAATCTTCTCACATTGGTTGTTCACATTTAGGGATTTGGATCTTCTGCTGCATATATATATATAAATATTTGAACTTACGATAGCCGTACGTTACATATATACTTGGTGAATCTGTAAGTACCAAATTTTTATTGATGCAGACATAAATTCACGAATTTAGGGTCGGGTGCTACGGCTACGGCCTTATTTTCTTTGAGGATTATGCGGAGATCTTGTGAGTTTATCCATCGGATTGTGAAATAATAAGTGCAAAGTCAAAAAAAAAAAAAAAAAACTTTGTATGACAAGCACTAATGAAGATAGAGGAGTCGCACAAATGATTTTTTTTTCTTTTCGAAACCTTGAAATCCTAATCTTTACTTTTTATAATGAATAATCAAGTCATTGTGGTGGTGACACATATCTCATATGCATTTTTCAATATGCATTTAATGCAAAGTCAAAACCACCAACATTGACTTTGCTTTTTCGACATGTGTTACATACAGATTTTGATAAGTTTTGAGGTCTCAAGGTCTTAAATTTTTGAAAGGTCTCAACCGAGCACTCCCCTTGAAGATATTTATGCAGCTAAAACTACAAAAGGCAAGGTACATGTCCCTTTCTATAGGAAAATAAACCACTAAAGGGCATGGCATTATGCAAAGGTTCTTTAGAGTCTTGGTAACCCCACAAAGAGACCCTTTTTCTCTGTCAAATGGGGACTGTCCAAATTGGTGGTCCTAAGAAAATTTGGTCACAAATTTAATGACTACCAAACACTCACTACTTTGCCTTCAAGCTGCATGTGCAAACATCTATAGATTGTATGTAGATCTATTCTATTTTAAGGGTCTAAGATTTGGGATTTGGGATTTGGAATTTGGAATCAACAAAATTATGCATAAATCCATGACTTGTTTAGAAGCCACTCAATATATTAGTAAAATGATTTTAATATGAAATTTCAAACTTAAAATATTAAGGAATTCAAATTACGTCTTGGTTAGGAATTTACATATCGAAAATGACGTGTAAACTACCAGTTGATTTTTTCCATTGCATTCACAAAATTAAGGGTTCAAACCACATCTATGACACCTTTTATGAAAACGTCCGCATATACTGTTAAGACCTTTCATTCCATGAAAATGTGAAGGTGTTCTCGATTTTTCCTTGTACGATAATGTAGAGGTGTCTTCAAGAATTTTAAATATATCCATTTTTACTATCACCTAAAAATATTTGAATAATAAAATTTCATTTTTCATGATGTATATTTTACATGTAAATATTATTTTGAAATCACAATTTATTGAGTGGAAAATATTTTAAAAAGTTTATAAAAAGGAAAGCAAATTCTCACACTCTTATTATTCTCCATCTCTCTCAAAAACAAGTCGAGCAATTGCAGTGCTTTCTTCTTCTTCTTCTTTACTTGCTCTGCAACTTCACTCCCAAAAAAAATTGATGCAACTCTCCATAAAATCCGTTTCACCATCCTCTACAAATCCATCCTTCTCCTCCCCACTTCCTCTTCCTCCCTCTTCCAACCTCTCCTTCTCTTCATCTGCCGCAAAATCCGCTACACTGAAAATCAGCACCGGAAGAAACAGATACGTGGGCTTCTCATCTTCTATAGCAATGTCGACTCATGTAGATGACGAACGAGATCCTCGTGTTTCTGGCATTGAGACCAAAATCAGAGTCATTCCTGATTTTCCCAAACCAGGTTAGGTTCAGGTTCCCCCTGATTTTTTTTGCATTTTTCTTGTTGTTGGGTGGAAGATAGTTTCCTCCTTTTTTAGAATTTTAATTATATTCCTAATTTTTGCATGAATTTGAGATTAGGTCTTTTTTTTAAAAAAAAAAATGAAAATTTGCAGGGATTATGTTTCAAGACATAACTACACTTCTGCTGGATCACAAGGCCTTCAGGGACACCATAGATTTGTTTGTTGAGCGGTACAAGAGCAAGAACATTTCTGTGGTTGCAGGTATACATTTCTTTTTCCACTTTCCAATTTTATTCCGATTTGTTCTACAGGAGCTAGTTATGTTTATGTGAAATGTGGATGTTGGTGTGACTGTGATGCGATGATTTGGTTAAGATAAATTAGTTAGGTTGTCCATAATAAATTTTAACAACTGTTACAAAGTTTTGTTACTTTTGGTGGGTAGGTTTATGAAACTTTAGCTGGGGGTGAGGTTTACAAAGGATAATTTGTAGTCTTCTTGGTGGGTTTGTGGCTTTCTCGATATATCTCACCATGATCTTGAACTGCTACATTCCTTTGGTACTGAACTTAACAAATCCTGATGCTATGTGATAAACTGTCGAGCATCCACGAGTTTCTTTGCGGTATGGAAGTCTATTATTCTTGACCTGACTGATGTAGACATGTTGGACTTATCTTTGGAGATTTATCACATTTTCAGTCCTCAATCAGTTTGCCTTTCAGTCGATATTTCGATCTCATGTAGATACTTGCTGTGAGGAGCTGGCTTCTGATTCATGGTCACTTTCTTTGTTCTTTCTGGTTCCTCTATTAAACTCCAACTTAACATGCTTCTTACTTTATATGGCTGAGCTCGTCACATCTCTTTCTACACATAAATAATGACAACCTCCAAACACCATACAGTACTGTACTTTTTCAAAAACTGTTTTTATAAACAGTCTTCATAAAGTATCAGCCGTGGGATTTGTTTTCAGCATTACCTTTGTCGCTGTACTGCTGTACTGCTGTTTAACTGTCACTGCTTCCCCGTAGTACTCCAATGATTACTGATAGAATAGTGAAGTTTTGTCTTTATGTTGATTGCGCATAATTTTGGGCTTAAATCATCATGACAGCTTCCATTGAGAGATTAGGATTAGGTGACTCACACCTTTATCTCCTTTTTAATCGCTATACTTTTGTAAAGATGACACATCAGACAACTGGATTTAACTATGTAAAAAATTGAGCTCATGATCAATCACCTTGGCGTGGGGTTGTTCCTTTATGCTTTACTTTTTTAAATGTTTATGAAAGAATGTGGACTCAGACAAGAAGTTAATAATTGATTTGTTATAATGGGTTGCAGTTCCTTATCAATGTGTTGGTTAAAGACAACGTTGAGCTATTAATAATGATAATAAACTGCCAATACCTCACTTTTCTCAAATATGTTTACCTACTCATTTGTAAGGATAACTGGGCAGAAAGTGACACTTACAAAAAAGTATCAATCCTGTTTTAGTTTTTCTTTTGGCCAGTGAAATTTTTCTAAAAAGGTAATATCAATCAGTTGATACTTTATTTTGACTCTTTGTAAAGAATCAAGCAGGTATTTTTTCAGCTTCAGTGTGCTTTCTTATGGCGTTCCCTATTATTTTCTAATATCCCACTGCTGAAGATTTTACTCACTAAACTATTTCAATCCCATTTAATATCTAGTTGTTGTGTATAAACGTTAATATGACATTGCCTACCTCCTTGTTCTCCGATGTCATCATTTTGTTGCAACCAATAAGAAGGAAAACCGTAGGCTGGAAGCATATGTCAGCTTTAACGGTGTACTGGTGTAGCGTAGTATGATCATTTCCAGGCAATATGTTTTTTTGTTTTCTTTTATAAATTGCAGGACTGTCTCGCACTGTACATACTATAGAACATTTGTCTATTTTTACCATATTCAGATACAAATAATTGGTGATTTGTATTTCACATTTACTAGGAATTGAAGCACGCGGCTTTATTTTTGGCCCTCCCATCGCATTGGCAATTGGCGCTAAGTTTGTTCCCTTGCGAAAACCAAAGAAGTTGCCTGGTATTCCCGTTTCCTCATTATTCTTCCTCTCTTTCTTAATTCTTTAGTTGGTAAGCTGGTGTGGTGTGGGAGTACTGCAAACACATAAGCATAAGTTTCATTTCTTTCACCTCATCTGCAATCCCATTGAATTTATGAGTTCATTTGTAATTCATTAACAGGTGAAGTCATATCAGAAGAATATACTCTAGAATACGGGAAGGATTGCCTTGAAATGCATGTTGGAGCAGTTGAAGCAGGTGATCGTGCTTTGGTGGTGGATGATCTTATCGCTACTGGTGGGACTCTTTGCGCAGCCATAAGTTTGCTAGGTATATGACCCCCTTCCATAAATTTTGATTCGAAAGTGTACATTTAATCATTAAACATCCATAAAATCATAAAACAAGGAACATGTTGAAAATATTCTTTGCACAGACAAAAAATGGCATGTCGCTGTCGCTCTATATCATACAGTACATTTTTGTTCATAAACTGTTGGACAGAGGTATCCATCTAATCATATAATTGGTTTTCAGAACGTGTTGGAGCTGAAGTTGTCGAATGTGCATGTGTGATTGAGCTACCTGATCTCGAGGTACATGAAATTTTTTAGCACTATTTAATCCTTCCTGTACCCTTTCCCTTTTATCATTCTTCTTTTACTGATACACGCAGGGCCGCAAGCGCTTGAAGGGAAAGCCGCTATTCGTGCTAGTTGAATCTCACTGAAATCTCGGACTGTGGTCTGCCATCCACCTTGTCTCTTCAGTAGACCCACCAAAATATTAAAAACTTCTTGCAAGTTGACGCTTGACGGTAGCAGGGATATTCATTTATTTCCCCTATTAGAATCATCAGACATTTACAATCATCCATCCATGAGGGCACCCTTTTGGCAACCCACCTATTAGAACATCTTGTGATTTTTCTCTATTAAAATGGCATGATGTTCATGATGCTATGTATTGCTTGCTTGCACTCTCATCTGCTAATCCACCTAGTTAAGTTCCAATCAAATAAAGTGAGACTGTATAAGTGATAACTTCTTTCATGATTATTATTCTTTAATAGAAATGTAAGTGGTATCTTTTAAGCATCAGCTGCAAACTATATCATATCAAGTGGTATGAAATTTCAAGTAACCAAATGGCCCAATGTTCACACATACACAAATAAAATCCACATTATGATGTGTCAGAGAAATATGGGACACTCTATCAAAGAAAAAAAAAGAGTAAGGCTTTATTGCATTTAAACTTGGGTAGTATGGCGAGCAGTTTAACTTGGATGATGGAAATTCAAACGACAATAAAGCAACTCCAGTTTATGTGAAGTTGCAAGCCAAGAAATGCCATTGATCTTCAGATGATCATTTACTGACACATGTTTCTTATGGTTCGCCTCCCAGCTCCACTCGTAGATTATCATAAGGATATACTTTGGGTGTCTGGTCAAATGAGAAAGAACACCATCAGTATTGTAGCAAAAAGCAGAAGAATAACGATAAAACTAGATGCAAATTGTTCAAGAACCAGAAGTATCAAAAGAATATACAGAGAACTAAGAGCAATAACACGGTAAAAGCATGGCACTGCGAACTCCTTGTTAATTGCTAATTTCTTCTCGAAGTCGAAACACAGCTTTATGATCGGCTCAACACTGGAGCATAAGGACATTATATGTCAAATACTCATATCAAATGATTTTCCGAAGATATTGTTATCTTTGCACTCCAAGGTGATGTAATAGTACACAGTTTCTAATTACACAGTACACACTATCAGCATAACACTGATTATTTTACAATTCAAAGCGCAGACAGCTTCTTTAATAAATTCTGCAAGGATAACACATAACCCACGGAAGACCAGCTTTAGAAATCAGATATGCATACGAGGACTCCTGTCCCACAAACTCCTCCAAACTGAGAGCTTTATAGAGAAGAATTTTGAACAAAAGACAACTCAAGCTTCCTAAAAACAGCCTCTGGACAAATGGAATAACATATTATTTTACTAAGAGTAACAACCAATGGCCTTGTGTGATTAAGGTACTCTTACGACGCTGAACGCTAGAAAACTTTAATGTGAAACATAAACTTATACAAAATATCCATAACATGACAATCGAAAAATAAATGCATAAAAAATATAGCACAAACGATATAAAAGCAGGTCAAGATTAGAAAATGGCTTACAAATGGAATGGTAGAAGCCTTGTCGTTCCATACAGCAAGCAACCCAAGAGATGCAAAAAAGCTCAAACCTCCACAAAGCCATGCCAGAGCCTCATACTGTAGAAGATAGTTCCCAAAATTCTCATTACTTTTTATAGATTAAAAATAGCTGAAATAAACTATTATCTCATTTTTACCACAGAGAGTTTAACTTCTATTTCCCTTGCTAACTTACCAATCTTGAGGTTAAAAAGAGCTTGATAACATATTCATGGTCAGTTTGACAACAGACTCTAGGAATTTAAAGTCTAATCCTCCTCAACTAGGGCTAACTATCAAAATCATATATTTAACCTTGAAACGTAGTAGTAAAATTACCTTTCCAACAGTGTCAGCAATACGATCAATGCAAGGTTCTGGAAATGAAGTCCCATTGTCCCACGTCAGCTCATCATTTACAGAAAGCTGAACACACACATTCAGACAATAAGACCACCTCCCCAAATCCGATTCCTAGGGTTTCCAATCAATCAAATTTTCACTAAAATCCATTTCACAACCCAAAAAGCTCAATTAAGAAAACTAAATGAAACCAGATTATATTCTTTTGTAAAGTGAGGCACTGACTGGCTTATTGGGGACGATGTGCCTGCCGACTGGTAGTCCCATTCCGGAACGAGTCCGCAGCGAAGGCCCAACTGAGCGGCTCAAAACGCCGCTCCCGCCCATGATCCTCGATGCTACGTTGCTCAACCTTCCCGCCATTAAGTATACACTCGGGTAACTCAAATATCCGATCTTCGACGATCAGCGATCTGATTCTCGTCTCCGCAAATCCGTCTCTCTCCTCTCCCTCTCTCTCTCTCTAGCTATCGCACCAATGAGCGAAAACGACGGCGTTCGGATGCTACCAAACATCTCTGAGCTTGAGCTTCACCCAGTAAAGCGTGATGGGCTTGTTGGCCCAATATCGTCATCGCGATCGCACAACGGCGTTTTTTGAATTAGTTGAGCTTTTAAAACTTGGCCCAGTAAGTTTTTTGCGCCTGTCGGCCCAGTAAATTGATGACGTGTAGCGAACCGTGTCCTGGAGTAGAGGAGACGAAGTGAAGCGCGTCCGATGGAGGTGTTGCAGAGCGATGCATCCGCCGTGAATCGGACCTCTTCCATAACCGGCGAGTCCGATACCGTGACGCGCCTCTCTGAAATTCTCCGATCGAGTGATGTCAGCGACTTCGAGTTCAAGCGTGTGCCGCAGGACTACTACGATCAGCCACTTGAGTACCGGAGGGACGTGCTTGGAGCTGCGTCAGTTGATCATTTGTGCAAAAGCATTGTCCTCGTTAGTTGCTCAATCTGTTGGTTATCTTCATAATGATGCATTTGATTTATAGAAATTGAAGTTTAGTGCGATTAGGGTTTTGTTTGTTTTGGTACAGGTGAATACTCAGGCTGCATCTGATGTGACGGATTGTAGTGATCGAAAAAACTCAAAATACTATGTTTTAATTGTTCAGGTAGTGAGCATTTTGGTCCCAGAAGCTTTGCAGTGTCAATTGAGGCTTTTGTTTACTATGTAGTGATCCTCATTTTGCAGTACACTGCTCGGTTTAACAATGAGGCAGTGAGGAAGTACTTATATGAGTTGAATGAGGGAAAGATAGCCAAAAAGAGATTTAATTGTAAGTTTAATTGTTGAAGTGTATGCTCTTAGTACATTTAGAGTTTTTTTTCTTCTTATCTTTTGCAAATGTGATTTGAATTCAGTCTTAATCTATGTTTCTTACTCCTCTCCCGAAGAGGCATATGTTTTCTGGAAGCTTCGCAGTCAGCTGTTATGTATCCGCCTTGCTTATCATTTTTCATTTGCTGTCTATCCGTGCACACTATATCTTAAGAATGATAGGGCTTGGCCTCCTCCAAACTTTCTTTGTTAAACACGAAGCATGGTGACTGACATACATTTTTAATCATAATTTCTTAAGAACTATGATCGGCATCTTATATATGAGGTAAGCATAAAATCACAACTACTAAAAATTAGAAACATGAATTTGTAGACTTGCAAGTCGTATATGCAAGTTTATTATATTGGGTGTTGTTTATTAAACATTCCACAAGTTTTTGTTCTCATGTTTCATATCACATCATGTCTCCTGGACTTAAACAGGGCAAAGGGATGGTAAGGTGTTCAAGTTGAGTTGATTTTTCAACAATGCATTTATGCTTTCATCATTTGAAGTCTTTTAATCTGCTAATGACAAATGTAGTCAGTGTTTAACTCTTGGATTCGGTGGTTATGCAGTGAGATTAGCACCAGAGGATGTATCAGCAAAGTTAACCGGGTATGAACATAATGGCGTCACTTGTGTTGGCATGAAAACAGACATCCCGGTAATCAACTGAAATCCCAATAATTGTGTTCTTAGTTCTTATGAGTAATAGAGAGCAAGTTTGAAAGAACGAATCCGAATGCGGCACTGCATTCTATAATTTGCTGAATACCCTGTTGGACTAGTTAGTAGTCACTAGTCACTAGTCACTCTGATGTAGTTTCATCCGAAGTGCATACTTTTTTAGTTAAGATTCACCAATACTCATTATATCTATTGTTGGCTTTTATGAACATCACAGGTCATAGTAGATGAAGCAATCACCAAACTCAATCCAGAGTACTTTTGGCTAGGTGGTGGGGAAGTTGATCTGAAGTTGGGTATCAGGACCTCAGAGTTTATCAAATTCGCTAAACCTTTCATCATCAACTGCAGCGGAACTTAATCCGGTGGATCGAAAACAATAAACTTGGTGTGAGGTCATGTATTCAGCAATTGAGATCAAGATTACAGAGTATTTCTCCTATTAAATTGAAGATACGAGCATAATTGGTTTTGTATTAACAATTTCAATAATTATTTCAAGGCTTAAGCTTTCAGTTTAGACAGTGTGACAGCTTCGTTTATCAGCAAAATTCATTGACAGAGAACATTCTTATTTTCAGATAATAATGTTGAATAGCACAGTTAATAAATCATTATTTCAAGCTTGGAAGTATCACAAAGGTTAACAGCCAATTATGTACATAAAAGAACCAAGCGGCATAAACATTATATGCCCAGTCTGTTCTTAGTTTGCACATTGGCGGATTATCAATATACAGACTTTGCGATGACTTGAAGAGAAGTGAAAATGAAATTAATCCAGGTTGTAGTAATCAGCAATCATCCCCGAAAGTATTCTCTCCACTGTAAGTTACATAGAGGAATCCATCTACATCCTTTTTCTCTTCATATATGGCAGACATTATAGCACCTGAACATAAAGGTCATTGTTAAAATACTCGACGACTTACACTCCATCACATTTGTCATAAGGAAAGTATCATCATCTTGGGATCCTATTAAACAAACCTGTGGGTGGCAGCATGTTGTCAACAAATATGAAGATCGCCTTTTCTGCACTCAGTTTAATTCTTTTTCGGATAACATATACAAATTGTCCAACAGTCAAGTCAGCTGGGACGAGATACCTGGAATTTTTAGTTCTGAAAATAATTAGAAAGCCAGAATTCATGGTTGTAAGACCTGCTCAAACAGATTTCGCAATACTCATGGAAACAGAAATCATAAGCCATGAGCAGCTTCATAACTTCAAAAGCACATAGGTAGCTATACAAAACGTCCATAAAGTTATTCTGAAAACAGGCCTTTGAAGAGCAGCAAGAATAGTACAAGTTATTAAGAAGGATTATATTTCATACACATTATTATAATTATTATCATGAATGAAGTCTATGTAAATTCAAACACTTTGGAAATAATCACCATACCAGACTGATACACAATCAATAGTTTAATGGAGAAAAATTGAAAAACCCATCAAAGAGATGAAAACCTGAAAGAATATGCGCATTGTGGAGCTTACTTTTTCTTATCTATGTTTGGAATATCACTCTTTTCAGCCTTCTCCACAATTACCTGGAAATACAAACAAGCAAATTTCATTAAGAGATAAATGACTGCCCTGAATGAATTAGTGTTAGAAAGAAAGAAGATAAAAAAGTGGAGTGCTCCATCAAAGAGACATTTTATTGTATCAGTAACAGTAAGCATTATATTACGCTCGCCCCATAACGAATGAATACATTAATTAAGGAAGCCAACATAACACTTTACATAGTTTCTACGCATGATGGGTGCAAATCATTTAATGTAAATCCATGTCCCACTGCCAACCACACAAAGGTTGATAATATGAAACTAAATTTCTCATTCGTAAGGTTTGGCCTAGTCATCTTTACGACACTGTAAAGCATTAGATTTGAAATCATCTTAGCAGTTCCAACAAGACATAGAAAAAGGTCAAGCATTTAAAAGTATTTTGATGATGCAACAAAGCCTCACAGGAATTCTGTCAGGGTACTTCTCCCTGATCCTTGAGGCCTCTGCGGTTCTCTTCTCTGAAACATGAAGAAACAAGAGATTCAGCACATAAAGAATACATCTTCCTACACCAATCAGGCAATCACTATCAATAAGAAAGTCAAAGGGAGATCATACCAAGTTCATGCTCTTCCTTGAAGTAACTCTTTGCCATTCTCTCTGAAACAAACCACAATAAACTAATACAATTAGAATTTTTTTTATAAGAAAAACATAACACTAGAACAGATCACAATATATTCATCTAACCATAGAGCCCTAACATCATGTAGTTTTCCATCCAACCAAAATTCTAAAAACTCAAATTCACACCCAATCATTATCAGAAAAAGAACACCTCAAATCTAGATTCAAATCGACATAGCAGTGGTGAAAACATCACAGTCCACGATCAATACGAAGTAACACGAAACCGAAAATCAACAACAAACTAAAACAAACCGATCAAACAAAATTAACCACGAATAGAAGACGATCGGGGTGAAGAGTAACGAACCGGATGAGGATAGGAGATGTCAAAATGCAGTTGGAGGATTTGATGGAATGGATCGAACAAGATAACAACTTTCTGCTCCGCTGCCTTGCGAATTACTTCGGCTCGGCTAAAGCTTTGCTTATTTATACACGTAACTGTAATTTAAAATTAATTAAATAATTAAATAAATATAAATGCCGTTGAGTTAGGAGTCATTATCCAAATGTGAGATAGGTTCAACCGGTGACGTACAAGGATTTTTTTCGCAATTATTTTAGGTAGTTAGGTGCTCTTAATCCAAATGGTATTATTATTTGTATATTTCATTAAAATAATGATATATCATCAGAAAAATTATATCAAATGTCCACCAAATTATTAATACCTAATATCATTTATTTTACAAGGAGATTGACTTGTAAAATGGTTATCAAAATGAGAATGATGAGACTTTGATGCTGGGAATATTCTATAGGATAGCATAAAGAAATAGCATATTTTCACAGGTTGCATTTTATAATACAACAAAATGTCAGCAGACAGCTTTGACCTTACTCCCCCCACCTTTGATTCATAGGAATTGTGAAGCAAACATTGCAATGGCTTGAGCAGCAAGATCTTCAGCCTCGTCTTGAGTTATTCCACTCAATCCAAGCTGTTTTTTAGGGATTTTGAAAGAGTGATCACCCCCTTCGATGACGTGTAGTTTATTAGGACATTCCATTTTCTTACGAACTGCTTCAAGTCTTTCTAGAGGGCACAATCCATCTTTGCTACCCTATGGTACAAAAAGCATAACAATGTGAAAAGGTATTCAGCATTGTCAGTGGAAAAACATCCCAACATGAAAACTGTGATCCGGAAGCATAAGTACCTGAACGAACATTGTTGGGGTCCTTAACTGCAATAGGGTCTCGTCTCGAACTTTGCCATTCGCTCCCTGTTAAATGCGATCATGTTGGGAAAATGGTACACAAACCATTTGAAAAACTTGCATCAACCGAAAATTATGTTAATAAATGGATCGATCATCATACAAGAAATGAGAGTTAGCAATGGACCTTAAGCGGATAGCCTAGACAAATGACAGCTGAAACACCACTGTCTTCACACGCTGCCACCATACAACTGACTCTACAGAACTCAAGCAAGTGCGGAAAACAGGTATCAAGAAAATAATATAGAAGCAATGCCTTCAGTCTAGAATTTGGATTCCCACAAGCAGTCCGCATTTTAGTTTCATTACCTAGATCCCATAGACTTCCCAGCCAAAATCAAGGGATGGTCAGGGTATTTTTTGGATGCCTCATTGACAACTTCTAGATGATAATCAATGAGTTTCTCGGCCTTGGGAGGAGCTCTCCTTTTCCCACCAGATAAGTCTGTAAGGTTCATTCCATGAATTAGAATCTCTCAAGATCCAATTAGCCATCAGCGGTTCATAAAGACATTAAAAATAAAAACTCATCAGCGTTGTTAAGTGAATCTGATAGAGGACCAGGAAGCGCCTTCATCACTTTATATTTAGCAATAGAAAAGTCAATCCTTCAAAAGCTTATATGCACTTTTAAAATGTTTTTAAAAAGAAGTTAATTTTACTGCCTCGCAGTGAACGAGCTTACATGGGTAGTCAAAGGTGATGACTTCAACCGCTTCTAACGATTTTTCCAGCTTATCTCTCCATCTGCCAAAGAAAAACTGAGTTTAAGATGGCCTTGCAAATACCAAAGTACTGGACTTTCTCATTTGAATCAATTTAGTTTAGAGGCATGTAGGATAAACAAGATTGAAATTTGAAACGGACAATATATTAACAGCCAGAACCAGGTATAGACATAATAAAAACAAGCGCAGATCCACCTTCACCATCCTCCACTTTAACAACCAAAAGATAAGGATCACGGATGCACAACAAATCATCAAACATGTTTCAAAAGTATCAGCATTTATATCGATTTTTTCTTTTTAGTACATGCATGACCAAGATTTATCTTTTCCCAAGGGACAATTTCACTTCATTTCTAAAATTCGAAGGTACACATGTTTCAGTTAGATGCAATCAATCGCTACCTGATCATCCATTCGGAGGAAGAAGGAGCGCCAGCGCCGTGAGCAAAAACCACCACAGGACGCAACTTTGTGGTGTTCGTTGATGAAGAAACCGGTTCAGTAGCGTCCTTCGTTTCAGTGCGCCTACGCTTCGAAACTGGCCGAGACGCCATTTCACAGGATGCAGATTTCTAGGGCTGTCCACAGTCAAACCCTAAACTGCCGATTGTGTGTGATAGTTCGCGCCAAAAATAGTCCGGGTCGAGTCGAGGGGAGTCGGGTCGGGTCAGGGGCTCCTTTTTTTTAATAGAGTTTTTTCTTTCAAAAATGACGTGTTTGAGTTTCAACATATCTAAAATGACCCAAATGAATTTCACATTTTAATTTTGATCTGTTTTTAATGAAATCGTATCATGGAATCCAGTTTTCTACGTTTTTAACAAAATCTTTTTTTAAAGATGATTTTATTCGATAAAAAAGTAAACAACATAGCAGAGTACAAGGGATCAAGACCAAAAGAATATGGTATCTTTCTTTTTATGACACGATCGAGCTGAGGATCGAGTCACCCTTTGAGACTCATTGAAAGAGTTTTTGCGGTGATGAGTTCTTGGAGAATAGCTATGGTTGGCATCGGGATGAATCGTACACAAGATCAATATGATCGCCTAATGAGTAATTTCCTTGAGTTATAGAGAGAGGGATGATATCCTCGGAAGGGCATGCATAAGAAGTATAGGTGACTCAGTTTGCAGGTTCGAGACCCCTGAGGTGGCCTCTAGGTCAATAATAGTATTGCTGATATCTTTTAGGCCTGTCTCTAGGCTCTTAGAGGCAATGTTTATCTGCGCTCCTAGGGAAGCAGGCCCCTCTTCCATCTTGTCTAAAGCATCTTTTTGGCTGTTCACATGCTCTGAGGCTCTCTCGTAGGGCTCTATCTCATTGACAGTAGGAGGGGGATGATACTTGTGTTGCAGGGGACACTGTTCCGTCTGCCGATTGATTTTGTTTCCTTTCCTCTTTTGAACAAACTTCCATCCTGTCTCCTTGCTATCTGCTTGTAGAGTTTGATCTTCATTAGGCAATGATAGAGACTGTGCATCATTTTGTTTGGCCTTGGGAGCTGTGATCTGGGGGTTGGCAGTAGAGATAGCATCCTTCTCCAAGGACCTCGAGGGGTGGGACATAGTCAACATGCCAGAACCAGTTAAAACTGCCGTAGCCGTACTCTCGATTCATGTATCCAACCCTTGGCAGGCTTGGTTGTCTCTTTGTGAGGTTGGTTGTCTCGATTCATGTAGCCGTACTCTCGATTCCTGTATCCAACCCTTGGCAAGCTTGATTGTCTCCTTGTGAGGTTGGTTGTCTCGATTCCTATATCCAACCCTAGTCAACATGCCAGGACCTCGAGGGGGCGGGAGCTTAGTTGTCTCGATTCCTGTAGTCGTACTCTCGATTCTTGTTTTTAACAAAATTGGATGGTCAGGATTCGGTTTTATATGCAAACGAGAGGCGTGCGAATGAGAGAAGTACACGTTTTCTCGTTTGCACATAAAGGTTAAAAACGCAGAAAATCGGATCACAGGATCCGATTTTATGAAAAACGCACAAAACTGGATCATTTCAAAATTGGTCATTTTGAAGAGAAAAAAACTCAGTTTTTGAATGATTTGAAGTTCTTTGTCTCAACCTCCCAAATCGCGCTCAGCATCTCGTCCGATCTGAGAACAGGTACGCACGTCAATCACACGTCCATCTCGTTTTAGACTCCGATTATGAGAATTGTGTAACCCTAACTTTGGATTTTCAGATACGAAACCCCAACGGAATTGTTGATTTTTTCCTGCAGTATTTTAACATTTTTGAATTCAATGAATTGGATTGGTACTGATATTGTAGATTCTGTTGGGAGGAGAATTTAACATGACTCAACATTATTCAACAGTCAAACTGCTCGATTCAATCTGTCCTCAAAGCTGAAGGCACTCTTTGGTTTCATATGATTGCCAGTTAGGTAATATCTCTCTCATTTTCGTTGCAGCCATTGCTTATGAATAAAAATTTCGTTTATTAGGCGCTACTGTAGAGACTAGGGTTTCGTTTATTTTTGAGGAGATAAGGGATTCATGATGTCTAGTCGATTGTGATGAAAATTTCGTTTCTTGATTTAGGGTCGTTGGAGTATGAAGTGGATGTAACCAGTCAGAAAGTCCTCATCTACGGATGTTCCAATATTGGCGATCAAATCAGGATGGTCCAACATTTTTGCCATGAAAGAACTTCAAAGATTTATTTCTTTAAGCTCATTACATAAAAGGAGAACGACAGAACAAAAACAGAACTGACTCGTCATCTACTCAATTTGGACATGGTGCACATCAGTCCTTTCATCCTCTTTCACCTTAGGAACCGCCACCTTCAACACCCCGTTCTTCATCTCAGCCTTGATCCCATCCAGCTTGTACAGATTCGGCGGCAAGTCAATCCTGCTGGAGTACCTCCTCTTGCTCTCTTCCTCCTCCGTCTCCTGCTCGCCTTCTCCTTTTATGACCAGCGTGTTCTGCTCAACAGATACTTTCACATTCTCCTTGTCCAGCCCCGGCATGTCCATCCGGAGGTACAGTCCGTTGTTGTCCTCTTTCACGTCCCAGCCTCGCCTAGCTCCAGTCCCCATCCCGCGGGAGGCCGCAAGGAATGGATTTTCCATGAACTGGTCCATCATGTTTAGCACTTGGGTCAGACTCCGGGTCGGGGAAAGCGGGTCGAACACATCTGCAAATCAGAGCACAAAACCAGTCAGCATCCAAATCAAAATTCAAGACAACCACATCGAAGGGAGTGATAATCAATACCTGAGAAGACGTAGGGGACGTCGGGACGGCCGCGGTTGGAAACAGAGCGGTCGCGTTGGTCGACCTGGAGGTTGGAATCATCGCTATCATCGTAGCGGGTCATTTGAGCATTGGTGTTGAAGAGGCGAGAAGCGGTTGGAGCGAGTTGGACAGGGCGGGAGGGGTTTAAAAGCTTTGAGAAGAGGGATGAGGTTGTAGCAGCTCTCTTCAACGCAATCGCCATTGATGTAAGGAAGCTTGTAGAGAGATTGAGTTGCAGTGATGTTTTACCGTGTTGATTGATCCGGTCCGGGGCTGGTGGAGGGCTTTTATAGGCTGGAGAGTGGTGAGTGAGGATGGAGCGTGGCGAAGGTGAAAGAGAGGTGTGGAAGTTTCTGGAGAGGAGTGAAGATTCTGGAGGGTTGATCTGGAAGCGGAAATGGCGTCCAAGGGTTTGTTGGGCCGTGATTTGGGCTAAGGGATGTCTCCCATGGCCCAACTTAATCGTTTTGTAATTAGTATTTTGTTGTAATCGTTTATAACTGGAAGTAAATAATTTGATTGAGTAACATTTGGTAGAGTAATGAAATCATGTTAGAATTATTGTTTTTTTGTTGGTGTTGTTGATAGAATGTTAGAATTATTATTGAGTCTGTATTCTTGTGTGCATTGTTCTTAATTTGAGTTTTGCACTTGGAAATTTGAGTAATAGACCTTGAATTAAGCTTAAGCAATCGAACTAGATTTATCCATTATGTTTTCCAGTAGTAGTCAGAAAAAAAAAATTCAAAATCTTATGATTTATCAATTTGATGTTTAAAACAACATAAATTTATAGATTTAGAATAAGGTAATCACAAATGTTTTGAACGAAATAAACATCTTTTATACAAAGCCTAAATTTCTCGATCCATACATAATAAATTTACATGATGTATAAATAATTTATAGTAATTAAGCCGTATACAGTTGAACCAAGATAAGCGAGCTATCACAGCGGCTTTATCTTCTCTAGTAACTTATCAGCTTCAATGAATCCACCAAACGGCCCCAGAGATATGTACTTAAGATGCCTCCAGCTGTGTGCCAAGCACTTGAGGCGTTAGAATGAATATTGCAAATTATGTAATACTTATATCATAGATGGTTGAACTTAATAGGAAAATGGAACATGTAAATTTAATACTGAATTGTATCTTGTATGCCCTTCAAAAAGGAATAAACATCTAAAATGGAACTCGGATGCCCATCGTGTCAAATCAAACAACAAATATATACCTTGGTTTATAAGGAAGCGCCAAACAGTGTAAGTGAAGATGGTCGACACTATTAAATGGGGGCTGGTGAAAACCAAATCTGTTGATCACACAACATCACACCGATCGGAATGCATAAGAAATTTTCATCATAGTGATGTGTGTTCATGTTACTTAAATTAGTGGCTTCAACCTAATTTCACGCATAATAATTCATCTTATGGTATCAAAACAAGAGCTTTTTGTACGTGTAAGACCTGTATTTCGATTGAGGTGCATCTTTGTGCAGAAGAGTTTGCCCCATTGTTAGCATATGACTTACTGAGAGAAAAAAAGGAAGTGAAATTTATTAAACATGGACAAGAATAAAAAAACTGAGTTAATGACAATGAAGGATAAGCATTTTGTACCTAATTCATAGTCTGCCGTTCTCCTCTGGAGGTCTCGTACAGTTGCAATATGCTCCACAGGGATAACTAAGTAATGCCTGCAACATCAATAGGCATTATAGTCACAACTTAATCCCACTATTCAAGGCTGGAAATTTCATAAGTATCTGCACCAATCCAAGCCCAATCATCTACAAATCTTCACACACATTGCTATTGAGAATGGTTTTAATTGCTTTGTAAACCAAGCCAAACTATTCAAGCGGATGCACTCAATAGTTTCCCTCTTTAACCCATTCTTGATAAGTCCGTCTAAAGATGCACATTTTCAATTGAATGTTGCTATAAACTAACCCGTATCACCAATACAAACCTCAAGCAACAATATGGATAGATTGCTAAAATTCTGATCACTAATATAAGACGACCATCCTCCATTGACCAATCTTTGTTCAGAGGTGTGAATGACTCTCACAAACTGCCCCAGTGAATTGATCTGCCAACAACAAACAACTCCCACAATCATCGTAATAGTTCCTAACATACAGATTCTTAATGACTGTAATCAGAAGCTTTTTTTTATTTTATCAAACCTCTGTCCTCTGTGAAACAAGCATAATCTCAGGCATTGGATCCACAAATAACTCAAACAGTCAACTTAAAAATGGAGATCATCTGGATTTCATCATCCAATATTCAATAAATCAACTAAGAATCTAACGCACAGATTAAAGTTGGAAAAAAAATCCAAACCTTAAAGCCGAAGGATTGATGTCTTGGAATGCGACGACCTTCTCATCCTACACAATTACAAAAATCAGAAAACACAAAGATATTGATCCAATAAGCTCGAAAATACACTGTGTTTACAGAGTAGAGGAGTTCGGTGGAGGTCTCCGATCGCGCAATTTGACAGAAGAGGCACGGCGCCGCCCCTGCTCCCGCCATAGTCCTCTCTGCTCCACCTCGCTCGTTTCTCGATCCAAATATCCATAGCTACGCTTGCTCTTGGTCCGATTATCTTATCACTCGTATCCAAACACCACCAGGGTCCAGATCCGACCCAAATATTTTGCCCCGAAACAGTCTAAAACCAGAACGGGTACGGGTCGGATCTCTCACCGTTCCGAACGCGGAACATCTCTCGTAGCTTCGGCTACTCAGCTGCTCCAGGTTTTCATGACACTGTGCAAAGCCCTAATTTCGAGCATTCGTGGAAATCGATTGTCTCGGGTTGTTATTCATCGGACGATGAGCTCAGCGTCGGCGCAGGGGCTGATGTTCCAGCAGAGGCTGGACCCGCTGACCGGCAATTCTGAGTGGGTGGTGATTGTGGAGGAGGAGGGAGATGGAGGAAGTTGGGAGGATGAATCGAAAAGTCCGCTTTTGGCGAAGACGTCGTACCTTGATATGCTGAATGATACGAGGAGGAATAGAGCGTATTATGAAGCTATCAAGAAGACTATTACTAAGCCTTGTCATGTGCTTGACATTGGGTATGAAATGATGCTTTTTGTCATTTTGGATTGATTCAGAAATTGATCATTTTTAGGAATTAGAGGTTTGAATAGAAGTTTATTTTATTTGTATTTAGCCATTGTTAATAGAATTTGGGTTTAATTGCAATTGTCATATTGAGGAAATGATGAGCTTATGCTGTATGTTCTGCTTAAATCTAGCCTTTTGGGTTGATTATTGTCTCCTCAGGAAGGTAACTAGTGTTTCAATAGTATATTTTCAGAGCTGGAACAGGCTTGTTATCAATGATGGCTGCGCAGACAATGGAGCAACTAGAGTCAACGAGCAGTGATGATTTGCCAGGTGGTGTCACAGCGTGCGAGTCTTATCTTCCAATGGTGAAGTTAATGCGAAGAGTTTTGCGGCTTAATGGCATGGAAAGGAAGATACATATCATTAATAAGCGGTCTGACGAACTGAAAGTTGGTGTTGATATTTCTTCTCGTGCTGATGTTATGGTGAGTGTTGGTTTACCAGGTTTTTGACAATCTGTTAGTTTTGAAGTGTTCAGTAAGTGTAACCATTTGATAGTCATATCTTAATTTGCAACAATGGAATGTAGGTAAGTGAGATACTGGACTCGGAATTACTGGGTGAAGGGTTAATACCAACCTTACAGAATGCACATGACATGCTGTTGGTGGAAAATGCCCTAACAGTGCCCTACCGGGCAACCACTTATGGGCAGGTACTGGTGTAGGATTGTCTATATTCTTATAATTGTAGCATGAACTTAGATTTATATGTACATCATACTTGCCTGGTCAATCTATTATGAATGACCATTACTAAGTATGGTAATGGTCATTCATAATTTTAGTTTTTAAATTTGTTTTACTTTTAATTTAAGTTTTGTCTGTTAAAATTTATTTGCGTTGGACATTTACCCTTACTTTATTTCCTTAGCTAGTTGAGTGCCAATTCTTGCGGAAGCTGCACGACTTACATGGTAATGAAGCACGTGTTTCAGATAATATTCATCTGGTTCCACCCGGCTTAGAGTCTGTATTAAGGATCAAGCAACAGCAGTACCCAATGCATTGTGATTCCCTATCGGATGAAATAAAATTGGTGAGGAGTTTTATTACAAATGCATTATTTTAATTGAAATGGTCTTGAATTTTGGCTCAAATTAGTCTTCGCCAGTTGACAGAGCCTTTCAAAATCTTTGAATTTGATTTTTGGAAACGACCTGAGAGTCATGAGGAAATCAATTTAATACTAAGGGCTACAAGAGGTGGTACTGCTCATGCTGTCGTATCATGGTATATTATGATCAACTTGTCACCATAAAAATTCTGATTCGTCTGGCATTATCTATTCAGTTATAGCATATTGTGTCTTCATTAGGTGGGTACTTCAGCTTGATCATGAAGGAACTATATTTTATTCAACCACCCCTTCATGGATCAGCCTTCCGATTGATAATGGAGATTTAGGTGTTCCAGATTGTTCACAAGCTGGTATGGTATCTTCAATAGTAGTATCTCGTGTGTCAATGGATTTTTGATGAAATGCAAGTACCTGATGGTTCTCTTTTTGTTTCATTTGATTTGGTTCCTTAGATTGGTGTGACCACTGGAAGCAATGTGTATGGTTCATTCCAGGGAAGGGTCTATCTTTATCCCAGGAAGAAGAAATCCGTTTACACGCACGTCACAATGAAACTACCATCTCTTATAATCTCACTAAAGCATGCTCAAGGGAAGGTATGAGCGAACACATAACCTATGATGCTAGTAGTGCACTCCTCCTATCACCAGAAAGAATTGCAATTTACGGAGATTCTGAATGGAGGTTTTCTCTGCTTACTGCAGCTCAAAAAATAGTAAGATGAGTTATTTGATTTATTTCTATTTTTTGCGAGATCTCTTTCTGGAATTATTAGCTAATAACACTATATGTTTCCCTTGTTGGTAGCTTGCATTAACTGTTGTGACTTGTGAGAAACACCCTTGTATGTTATGTCACTCCAAAAGTATCAACTTTTTGCTTTTAAGACTAGAGTAGTAAACTCTGACATTAAGTAATTTTTCTTGCTTAATAAGTAGGCCTATTTTCATTGCAGCTGCAAGGAAAAGGCTCATATTTATGCGTTGTTGCTGATGACAGTGTATTTTTGACGATTCTTATTGCAAGTCTCTCGAAAGAGTCACACGTGATATCATTGTTTCCGGGGCTACAAGATGGTGCCAAATATTTGCAAGCAGTCGCTGATGCAAATGGCTTTTCAATTGATAGAGTCAAAGTTGCCAAAAAAAGATCACGTTTAACTATGCAGGACACTGAACAAAGAAAGGTGACTGATTATTATCTTCCAGTCATTTGATAGCAGAAACTGAGTAGATTTGTTTTTACAACTTTCAAACTCTTTATTAGTTAATCGTACTTCACCAGTTTTGGTGCTATTTTCGGACTATAGGTGGATCTCTTGATTGGAGAGCCATTTTACTATGGTAATGATGGCATGCTTCCATGGCAGAATCTTCGGTTCTGGTCAGTTCTGCCAGCATATCTGCATTTATCTTAATTGTAGTGCTGGATTCATGCGTTTAATTTATTAAGAGTTTAGCCCTTATGTGGATCATGCCAATGTATTTACTCTAATTTAGGAAGGAGAGAACAAAGCTCGACTCTATGCTATCCGGTGAAGTCAAGATAATGCCGTGTAAAGGAGTATTGAAGGCTTGTGCCATGTCGCTTCCTGTAAGTCGTGTTGTGACTATTAAACAATATTAATTTCACACCAAGTAAGGGAAAATCATAGCTTTGTCAAGATATGTGATGCATTAGCATTGAACCCTTGGGCAGGATCTCTGGAAGAGCCGACGCTGCCTGGGCAAAGTAGAGGGCTTTGATCACTCTGCTATAAACTCCATTTTAGGTGCTTCTGGAGAAATACCTTCACCACAAGACAGTCCGTTTCTGCCATTTTATATCTGGCAGTGTGGAAATATTGAGGTTAGTATACTCTCATCTTTTCTGTTGTTAGAAAAGGCTCGCTTAACATTACAATGAGCAACGCGGACTAAATAACTTTATATTTTTTCCTGACCGAAGGAGCTTAGTGTCCCAGTAGAAATCATGGAGTTCGATTTTGCAAAGCCAATCAGCTCATGTTGTGGCCAAGCGAAGGTAACATGCCAATCAGCTCATCTCATAAGGTTCGTGCCTTTGGATTGTCTCTATATTTAAAAATCATTGTTGCTTGCTACAGATCGAATTGATAAAGCCTGGGATATGCCATGGACTTGTTTTCTGGATTGACTGGGTGCTAGATGAAGGGAAGTCCATTATAATAGCGACAGGACCAGGTAATAACTTAAACTACTCACACATGAAGGACCTCAATTACTTCGCAACTCTTAAGCAGTTCTCTTTTATTTGTAATCAGATCAAAGGTATTGGAAACAAGGAGTGAAGCTGCTGGCCATACCAAAAACTGTTGAAACTAATGGTGCAACAACTACTACCAACACATCTTGCACAATCAACGCGTCGTTTGATCCATCGAACGGAGAACTCGTGGTTCAGCATGCTTTCGCTCCCTGAGCTTTTGCGTCATATTTCCTACACCACATCTGTACTTCATTCAAAAAGTAATAGTTTTGACTTTTGAGGATCCAACTGGTATGGTAAGATTATTTTTGGTACTTCAAGAGTTTGAATATAAAAAAATTAAAAATTACAAAATTTTGATACTTTAAAATGTTAAATTTGTTCATCTTTTAGAGCAACTAATTCAGATGTTTATTATTATAAATATAGACAAAATATAATTCATAATCGATTTCCATTTCACAAATCGAAAATTAAGATTTGTTAGTATAGGTCATGAAAACAAAATTCAGGAAATAAGAAGGGCCAAAATGTAATTATCAAAAAATATTTCACGTTTCGCGCCAAATTGACCAAATGCACGGCGCGTTGTGCTCTCTGGAAATTCTTCAAGGTCAGACTCTGTTCATCTTCGCTTCCCAAACCGGCGCCGAGGCTGTCGGAAATCCAATTCGTAGGGACAGCTTCAAGTCCGGAGACCATGCAACCTAAAATCAGTAGCTTCTTCAAGTCCAAGGCTTCCGACTTAGACTTAGGGTTGCCGGATGCCACCCGCCCCCAAATCAGCGTCACTTATGCGCGCAGGAGCTCAGATCCGGATAAGTAAGCGATTTTGATTTCTATCATTTCAGTCTCGAGTTACTTTTTTTATGCACGAACTCAATATGGAACTTGATGTTTTTTGGTCGTGAGCTGTGGCATTAGATGTGTAGTTGGTTTTTTATGCGCAGATAAATCCGTCTGATATTCGAGCATTAAGCATCTGTCGCAGTTTTGCAGGTTGTTTGATTGAGTAGCTTAAAGGTGTTAAACCCTAGAGTTTCAATACGGTGGTTGAATTGAGATAGTTCTTTTTGGGGAAATTTGAATTACATATATTCAGAAATTGTATGTTGTATGTTCTTTGTTGATTTTATATGCATTTTATGAAGTGTTTCATCTCTGTTTGTGATGCTATACAGGCCAATAGATGAGAGGTCCGGTGCTAGGGAACCAGTCAACATGCCTACGAAAAACCCAAAATCTTTAGTTGGTAGCAGAAGCTTAAACAAGAAAAGAAGCTATGCGCAGCTTCATCTGGAGCTGGGTCAGTCTGATTTTCTTCTGCATTCATGTTCAATTTGTGGGCTCAAGTATGCTCCTGGTGAAGTTGATGATGAGAAACTTCACACAACTTTTCACAAGAATTATACACACGGACTTCCATTCAAGGTATTAGATTATTTACAAGTCTTTTTATATTGCGTACGACTGCTTCATTGGTTATCTTGAGTTGCTAATGTTTGTAATTACATGAAATGTGTCATTCTAGGGAATATAACACATATGGTGGTGGATTCTATGTAATATAGATACTTTGATTGGCCCACACTTGGTTAGCCTAGTTGAGTGAATGAAAGATATAAGCAATATAGTCAAACCTGAACCTGTATAAACAGTGGCATCTTCTTTCATTTCATTTCATTTGTTCTATTTAAAAAAAATGGTCTATCATCATCCAGGTGAATCAACTTTTATGCTGACCTTTAGAACTATCATGTAGAACATTATATCACCTTTTACTCTATATTCCTGATGATAGGGTTGGAGCAACGAAAGGGTCATTAAAACACCTTCAACGGACGGGCGGATCGTAGTTGTTCTAGATGGTGATCATCCTGCTCACAGAAACAAGGTAATTTACTAGCAGTTACAGAATCACCTATGGTGTAAGATGGTGAATGGTGGCCTTCCCTTACATAGAGGAGATTGATTCTCTCTTCGCAAGTAGAATAACTAGTTGGTAGCTTGTACCCAATTAATGTAGTATATCCTTTCATTGGCTCATAAAGTATTGATTTTATTCAGGTCCAAGAAGTATTGAAGATTATGGAAACTGACCTTGGTGATTGTGGGATCTATCATAAACTCTGCAAGGTGTAATTTCTCACCTGGTATACAGAGCTTTGTTATATGTGGCAACTGGCAAATCACCTTGTGCTTGAAAAAACTGTTGGAGGGGATGATTTTAGTTTAGATATTCATTTATTTAAGATTTATATTCACTCTTATACAAATTTGTTCGTATTTTCTTTCCGAACCAACCTTATGTGGTTGTTAACTTGATTTTCAGGTATATATGTTTATCTTAGCCCAGAGGGTGGCCGGCTGCCTAGTTGCAGAACCTTTGGAATTCGCTCATAGAATCCTCTCTAGCTGTGTAGATGAAAAACTAATCAGCAATGCTACAAAGGAGAAACAAAGGCCAGCGACCCTCCAATTTGGTAGTATTCGTTTTCAAAGAGAAGTCATCCGAAGAGCCTCTTCCATTGATGGCAATGACGTAACCAATGAGAACCGCAGTGGAGCTATACTTTGTGAAAATGAAAAAGTACCAGTAGCTTGTGGTATACGAGCCATCTGGGTCACCCCATGTAACAGAAGAAAGCATATTGCCACTCAACTACTTGATGCTGTAAGGTAAGACTTCAATGTGAATTCTACTTGCATTGGTACATCCTCTACAATCTTTGTTAACACCTAAACATAGTCCAAATTTCATACCAAGGTTCAAGAAGCATGATACACTTGAAACTGAAAATTGCATCTTTTGCTAGAGTCAAGACATCACTAGCTGTGCATGATGGATGAGTCATTACCGATCCAAATTATTTTACCTGAAAGCTGAAAAGATCGATTGCTGACTGTAGCTAGAAGATTCTTATGACAATCTGCATATTATACTGATGTTTGTTTGGTGATACTTCTAGTTAGCTTCAATGATTGATAGTGAACTTTTTTCTTTATTTGGACATGAAAATGAAGTGGTCTGGTACACAAGTTCCATGTGCTTGTTTGTTAGGATACTATAAACTCATGGGATTTTTGGTAACGCAGGAACAACTTCTCCGAAATAGTTCTTGAAAAGAATCAGCTGGCATTTGCTCAGCCAACCTCAGATGGGAAGGCCTTGGCAGCCAGATACACAGGCATTACTACTTTCTTAGTGTACTAGAACAACCGGATGGGTAAATATTACTGTAAACAGTTCTGCCTACACCGTCACAGATTCTTCAATTGTATTCGGCTTCCATGAAATATTTTTCAAGATGAATTTTGTGGTACAAATCATTATAATTGAAATCATAGTATATGGTTCATACTTCTGTGGTACAATGATGAACTTTGAAGTGATCATTAGCGGAGATAAGAACCAGAAGAAGTGCACATATGCAAATTTCTTTGCTTCACATTATACAACAATTCCCTTGTTGCTCAAGCATCTCTGGAGATCTGCAGGAGAATGAGAGCCCAGTCAGCTCAGGATAAAAATGATTAAATACAGTGCAAAGCCAACGAGTATTGTATGAGATAGAGCGCTTACAACTACCCAAGGCTTGGTATGAGATAGAGCGCTTACAACTGCCCAAGGCTTGAGAAGTCAAAGTCTGGAGCTAGCTCTTGGACAATGTCATTAGGAGGGTGGCCGCATTCTTGCATCTTCTGCATGAGATCGACTATCTTTGTGAAGTTGTTAGAATCAGTATCATAGACAATGTTCAATTTTCTGATAAGTTTATTCTGGTGGGAGTATCGCTCGTAGTCCTCTGAGCTGAGACTGGCCTTGTGATCTTCCAACCATTTAGGATATCTTTCTCCGATTTCTTTCATTGGTTGGTTCATGGAGAATTTCCTTTGGAAGCAACTGTTGCATCATCGTCTCAACAATCGACTCCATGTCCTGTACAAACATGGAAAAGTTATACCTATGACTAATACAAAGTGACCTAAATTAGAAAACACTGTTAAGTGTTACCAATATTTACATGGCGCGCATGCTTCATAAATTGAGTATCTTCGACACATCTATATCTCACAAACATTAACGACCCACCTAATGAGCTAAAATGACTCACAAAAGTGAGATAGCCAAGCCATCAAAGATATAATAACAGTACATACATTCATCGTTTCTACAATAAGTGTCGCGACGTTGCCCTGATGCACATTTTTAAAACAAAAAAAATGACTAGACACGCTAATTTAAAATGGCAACATACTTTCGAGAACTCTTTAACCATTAAGCACAAGACATTGTATAGTGAAGGATTGAACATCAGTCGTTAATTTACACACTACCTGAGAACCAGCAAGCTCTTCAAACTGCTTAACTCAATCCTCCATCTGTGTATAAGAGATCTCGGATCGAATCGGTATATCAAGTCCGCCAGGTTTAGCACCTCACCTGTCACCGACTCCAATCCTTTGACAGCCTCCCTTGTCTGCTCCCTCAACTTATCCAGCGCCTCGGAAACATGAGATTCCTTTGAAACAACCTTCTGCTTCCCTTTCTTCTTACTTTTCAAATCAGGCAGCCATTTTCCCAGCCCCTGGATATCAGCTGGCATCAAACTCGAACCCTCGGCTCTCTTTTCCCCACCATCTTCACTCCTGAAAACAAATCAGGAAACAACAATCAAACAAAAAGAGGAGTTAGGGAGGCTTCAGGTCTATCATACTGTCGAGCAACTCATCCAAATCAACTGGATGATTTGCCATGGATTTGAACCGAACCGAGTTTGCGGACTGATGAAGAAGAAGATGATGACGACGGTGTTGGTGGACCGCTTGGACGGTCAGGATTTGATTTTCTGGAAATTGAATTTTTGGAATTTCGATGGGTTTTTATAAATTAAATATTCAAAATGTGTATTTTTTCCCATAAAAAAATGTGTATTTTATTAATTAATTAATTAATTTTTTTTGATACAATTTATTAATTAATTGGAATGTATTTTTTTCAAGTACATTAAAAGCCCTCAGAGTTTGGGATATTGCATTCGGACCCCTTGAAGACAAACTTGACCAAAAGCAAAAACGATCGGCAGGCGATAAACAACCTTTGACAAGAAGATGAAGAAAGGAGCCATGGCCATGGCTGCTCTATCTCCTTCCACTTCACTCCTCCGCTTTAAGCCCTCCACTTTCGTCACACCCCACTTCTCCGCTTTAACTTCCACCCACCACCGAAATAACCTCTTCCCATCTCTATCCCGGACAACACAGCCTTTCCGCCACTCCAAGAAGCTCACTTTTGCTCCCCCAATTCCGAGTTTCGAACACCCTTTTGCGCGTTCGTGCTGCAGTTCTGCTCTGTCTTCTGGTGAAGCGGTTGAGACTGCGAAAACCGAGTCAGATGAGACGCTGGGGTTAGTGAGGGGAGAGAAGGTTAAGGAGTTTAGGAGGAGACTGAGCATTGGGGAGATTAAGGGCGGAGATGATGGAGGGTTGGGTAGATTGGGGCAGACGCTGGAAGTGAGGGGTTGGGTGAGGACAGTTAGGTTTCAAAGCAGTGTCACATTCATAGAGGTTATTCAGCAATTTCTTTTGTTTTTATGTATCAAATCAGAATGGGAATTTCAGTACTTTCTTAATTTCTTTGTTTGGAGAATGAAAATTCATGGTTTGACTTATAATTTTAGTCCAGTTTGGTTGTAAAGATTGAAACTTTGAATCTGGAATGTGATGTTGTGCTGTTGAATTTGGGTGGAAAGTTCGTCTTTGCTCATGTGTGGTATCAGATGAGTTCAATGTGACAATGTGCTGCTGTTTTTAGGTCAATGATGGCTCATGCCTTTCAAATATACAATGTGTGCTTAGCTCGGATGTGGAAGGTTACGGTCAGGTATTGTCTATTACGTTATGCGCTTGATTGGTTTTTTTGTAATGACAAAGTTGTGTCAGGTGCGTATTTTTCTCTGATTACTATGTTTTATAAGATCTTAGGTTGAAGCTGGGCTGGTTTTGACTGGTGCGTCAGTGAGTATCCAAGGTACAGTAGTGGAAAGCCAAGGATCAAAGCAAAAAGTGGAGTTGAAAGCCGATAAGATAGTCCTGGTAAAGTACTATCTTTTGGCTGGCTAACACTTATGGAAACAAGAGTGGTCTGACATGATGGATATACCGTGCTCTATCGTTTAGGCTTATGATCCTTGTTTACAACTTGCACTCTTGCAGTTTGGGAAAAGTGATCCTTCCTTCCCCATTCAAAAGAAAAGGGTTACACGAGAGTTTTTGAGGTCTAAAGCTCATCTCCGTCCTAGAACAAACACCTTTGGGGCGGTGAGTCTTGTTCTTGTGTTGAAAACTTTGTTCTGTGTTTTCTAATAAACGCGGAGATGTGAGACTTTAAATTGCAAACTTCTGTTAATGGGAACTACTTCAGGTTGCAAGAGTGAGGAATGCTTTGGCATTTGCGACCCACAAGTTTTTCCAAGAGAATGGGTTTGTTTGGGTATCAAGTCCTATTATTACAGCGTCAGATTGTGAAGGAGCCGGTGAACAGTTCTGTGTGACAACCTTGGTACGAAGCATGAGACGTTATATTACCTTACGATTTTCTCATTTATTCAACCTGACAACCTTGAAGTATCTTTTTCATCATACAGATACCGAGCTCCAAGGAAACTACTGACTCACAATTGGATGCCATTCCCAAGACTAAAGAAGGCCTCATAGATTGGTCACAAGTGAGTTGTTTTGTGGTTGTTGCTTAATTTATGTACTGCTCGGGAAACTATCTATCACTCTCATTTTTAATGGATACCATCATTAAATATCTGATATATTTATTCATAGTTTTCTTTCTCATCAAGGAGTTCTCAATTATGATGAAGTAATGAAATATGACTTGTGACAAAAGAACACCGTTCCTTTATTGTGTATCTTGATATGCCTATGCAGCTAAGTTATCAAGCTACTTGATGTAATTTCTAAACCATGATTAGTTTTCTTATCGATTAGTTTTGAAGGGTATCGAAGTGGGATATTAGTTTTCCCTTTATGTTTAATCTTGGAATCTCGTTGTTTCATATTCATTGACGTCCTCAACTTTAATTGCTAAATTGATTTATTTAGTTATATCATATCCTTTCTAATTTATTATCTCTTACTTTTTCTTTTACCTTTTCATGTGTCAGGACTTCTTTGGTAAACCAGCGTTCTTGACAGTGTCAGGCCAACTCAATGCTGAAACTTATGCTACTTCTCTGAGTGACGTTAGTTATCCACCTTCAGAATATTGAAGTTAGGCTTATAAGACATTTCGTGTTTTGTTACATTTTGTATGACAGATAGTGTATCTCATCTTTCCAGGTTTACACATTTGGTCCCACATTTCGGGCAGAAAATTCGAACACTTCTAGGCATCTAGCTGAGTTTTGGGTATTTTCTTATGCCTCACTCTATTTCGTCGGTGTTTTTAGATCATTGTTGGATTTTGATATTTTTTGGTGCTCCGTTTGACATGTTTTCTTCTTACATGAAAATAGATGATCGAACCAGAGCTTGCATTTGCCAACCTGGATGACGACATGGCTTGTGCATCTGCATATCTCCAGTATGTAGTAGGTGACACGCCATATCTATTGAAAGCTACATGTTGAGATTTTGTTTATACATTCAATAACTTTATGAAACTTACTTTTCTCATTATTTACTGAAAGGTGAGGCATGTTCTTGAAAATTGCAAAGAGGACATGGATTTCTTCAATCAATGGATCGAGAAAGGGATAATTAGTCGACTAGTGGTATTAATATCAGAGATCTTATTTATGATTTTATCTGGCTTTTAGTAAGTTATGTGCGTCAAGAAGCTTTATTGATGCATATTTTCCAATGTCGTGGCAGGATGTGGTCGAAAAAGACTTTGTGCAACTTACTTACACTGATGCAGTCAAAATTCTACTGAAAGTTAACAAAAAGTTTGAATTCCCGGTTTGTCTTCTTGCCCCATCACATCTGAAAAACAATTATGCATCTCATGAATGGGTTTTTCTTTTGTAAGTGAAGTGCTAGAATGTATTTATGCTGGATAAGTCCTTAACATGAATGGTTTCACCCTTCAAGGTAAATTGGGGATGCGATTTGCAAAGTGAGCACGAACGCTATATCACTGAAGTGGCATTCGGTGGGCACCCAGTAATAATTAGAGACTACCCGAAGGCAAGTTACACAACTCAGTTCTAAATTCTAATGCTTGCCTCATTAATCGTACATTTTGTATGTTGTGGTGCGAAACATAACATAAAGGGTCGTTTGATATTTATGTTCAGGATATCAAAGCATTTTATATGCGTCAAAATGACGACGGAAAGACAGTTGCTGCTATGGATATGCTGGTTCCACGGGTAAACAGTTCTTCATTCGCGTGGTATCTGGTTCAAAGAAGACGTGTTACAGTCGTTTCTATGTCGTACTAGCCGGTCATTGCTTCTCACTGGAAATTTATTTTTGCATTGTGCTTCAACATGGTCTTTTCAATTTTTCTTTTGGTTAGATTGGTGAGCTAATTGGAGGTAGCCAGAGAGAAGAAAGACTTGAACTTTTAGAAACACGTTTAGACGAGTTAAAGCTCCCAAAGGAAAGCTACTGGTGGTATCTAGACCTTCGTCGATATGGTTCAGGTTAGAGTGAGCCTTCATTAAGATTACCAGTCTAAAAGAGTAATATTTCTCAAACCTGTATTGAGTCATGATAAAAACACTATCGATAAGAGAAAGAGCTCTTGGATTCATGTTTTGTTATATTAAAGGACAATGGAGAATATAAAGAAAGTGATGATGGCCCTTTTTTCTACAGTTCCTCATGCAGGCTTTGGACTGGGGTTTGAGAGGCTCGTCCAATATGTGACCGGAATGGACAACATCAGAGACGTCATACCGTTCCCCAGAACTCCAGGCTCAGCGGAATTCTGACCTCACATTTCTCCTTGTGTTTTACGCTCGGCTTCAACTCGATCATAATCACACATGGACATAAGTTACTTATATTCATGCCCGAAGCTGCAAGCACATTATTTTTTGTCAAATTCAATAAATGCCATCCTTTTTTGTGTGTGTATGATTATACTACTAACTTTGTTTTAGAGTAGAATTCAGAAAATATTCCAAATAGACCAACTGTTTTCAATCTGTACTTGGCTGCACACACACTCTCTTTAAGTATCCAAAAGCAGAAACAAACTTATATAATCTAAAAAGAGGCAAGATATGCATGCTACCTGTTACACCCTATCAAAGACACCCCTCTACTACATTTATGATTACTATACTTTACTACCCCATTTCTATAAAGCTTCCCTGTAGCTTGGGCATTTTATAGTAACATGAGAGTTGCTTGTTTTTTTTGAATCTAACTTTTGCAAGTTACAACTCATCTCTGTCTGGATAAATCCATCCATCACATAAAGAGGGTGAGCGAGTAGTGTGAAAGAAAGGAGTGACTCAACACTCATACTCCTCTAATCTAATCCTGTCTTTGGGCTTTGTGTGCGTCTTTTGGTGGAAGAATGCTTGTCACCTACTCCATTTATGTTCCCAGATCTCTCTCTCTCTCTCTAGCTCTACATGTTGTTATTGCTATACATAAAAGCAGAGAGGGTGAGTGTGACTTACAGAGCTCATCTACTCCCTCAACACTTGAAAAAACACTTCATCTGTTTTCTCAAAGTAATTTCTTGCTTTTTTGTGTGATGGAGAAGCACAAATGCAAGCTTTGTGCAAGGATGTTTGGGAGTGGGAGAGCTCTAGGAGGTCATATGAGGTCTCATTTCACCATTTTACCACTCCCAACCAAGACCCAATTACTCAGTGAAACACCATCCTCATCTTCCGATGAGAAACTGCATTTCGTCGAGGATTCTGAAGAAAGCGAGATCGAGTTGAAGAGCTTGCATCCATTGGGATCAAGAAGATATCGTAAGCGGAGCGGAACTGAGTTGGAAAGGCTTGTGAAGAAGAAGAAGAAGAAGAAGAGCCTAATTGAGCAGCCAGTGAGCTCAGAACCTGAGACTTGCTCAGAAGAGGATCTTGCCATGTGGTTGATGTTGCTGTCAAGAGACAAGTGGGTTATAAAAGAACAGCCAGTTCAAAAAAGTGACAAGATTTTCATGCAAAATGGAACAGGAGATGTCAGAATCCATGAATGCCCGGTTTGTTATAAGGTTTTCAAATCAGGACAGGCACTTGGTGGTCACAAAAGATCACATCTTTTGAACTCAACTGCTGCTTCATCATCAGCTGCTCATTCTTCTACTGGTAATCTTTGGTTGATAGATCTCAACTTGCCTGCTCCATTGGAAGATGGCCAAGAAATCAGTCATACCCAAATTCCAGTCTTGTGTTAGATCCATTGAGCTTCTTTTTATTAATTCATGTTTCTTTGGTTTAGTACTTGCATAGTCATCTAATGAAGCGAAGGCCTTTGTTATTTTTCAATACTGCAACGACCCAATGAATCAAATTTTAAGGTCACTTGAATCTGAGAAGCTGATTCAAGTTAGCAAAGGCTTCTGTGGATCATTCTGAAGCTCAGAATCCACAGCCAACCCTTCTTTCCATTTAGCCCATAGCACGAAGTAAAAACCACTGAACATCAGTGTCATCCCTGCAAGGCTGAAATGATAAACAAGTTCCTTCCTGATCAGCTCAGGATCGAGTTAAATCTCAACGAGTAATCATCAATACGATTCTTGCATCAGAAAAGCAAATAAAGTTTACCTTCCAACGGAGAATGTGCCGCCTAATGAGATGGCTAATGAAACAACAGTTGCAATAGGACTGCACATGGAGACAAATACAGGACCTTTTTTACTCAATGCCCACCCGTTAAAACTAGTGAACAGTCCACTCACTGCAGCTCCCTGTTGGATTAAACACAAGAGCTTGTTAGGCATGAATGTTTGGCCCGTTACGAAATGAAGCAGTTCTGCATACCAGAAACGAAAAGGTAAGCAAGTCGCAGATGGTGACACCGGGATGGCCTATTTGAAACTTATGATCTTGGATCAACTGGACAATCATTGTCAGGAAAATACCGATAAGTGAGGTGATGGTAAGTGGTAACTAAAGAAATGGGTGCTGGAAATTCCCTCGATGTTTTAGCCTGCACAAAACCATGAAGATATTTATTTTTAATCACTGCAGATTTTTTTTATAAAAAAAACATACCTGTAAGATGATATTGCTTGAAAAGACAAAGATCGTGGCGAGGAGATAGAGGCAGCCAAAGATCTGATCCATGTTGAAAACAGGTTCTGGCTGAGGTTGTGGCGGTGCTCCTGGTAAAGGACTCAGGAGCTTGTTTTTTATTTGTGCTTTGCATTAGGCTCATCATAACAGCTCCTATAACACATAAAAGTGTACCTAACAGCTTCACTCTGCTATATAAACAACTCATCTTCACTTTCTCCATTCCGCAAAAGAAGAAGAAAAAAAACCCAATCTAAATATCAGATATGTACGTATACAATCAGAGTTTTGTTAAACTGAACTAAATGGCAGCTTACCCTAAAATCCAGGCAATGAGGAGAATAAGCCCTGGACCGAGATTCGGCAAGGCAGTGGCAATTGCAGGTGATGTGAGTTCCACACCTTTCAAGAACAGTGATTGGACCAAGGTCACCCTGGCCATTTTCCACAACATATGAAAACCAACTCGAACGCTAAACTCTTTGAAATCTCGATCTTAAGTCCTAATTGGCCATTATAGTTCAGTTCAAACTTTCACCAACATGAAACAGATTACAAATGAATCCAACTCAACTAATTTTAAAAACTCACCCATTAAAAGCAATGATAACAAACTGTATCATGAGGCTCAGATTGAGTCTCTCAGGCCACTTACTCCTGCAAAACACATAAACATATACATATTGAGTTGAGTACTTCATCAAAATCAAGCCAAAGTTAACGAAATTCAACAATAAAAAAAAACTGGCGAAATTCAATAAAACTGTCATATTCAAATTCACAGTGTAATCTACCAAGTCCTGCAACAAGAAGCAAAAAGGGAAGCAAGAGATGAGCAAAAAGAATTACCTTTCGAACAAAATGGACAAAGGAAGCAACAGAAGAAAGGTGAACAAGGCAATGAAGGTAGTCAGCATCAGAGGGTTAATTCCAAGCTTCATCACATAACTCATCATCGCTGAATTCCCCAGCTATCATGAATTGCATCCCAATCAGCCCTCCTCCAACCACCCCAATCCCCATTTCTTCACCACCCTCAAAATCTCCACAACCCCCAAGTTGGTTCACTTACTGCTGACAAAATTATTGTTTAATGTTTCTTGGATTTGGAATTGGAGCAAAACAACATTAACGTTGTTTTTATGTTCTTGAGATTTTGTCACGTTGGATTTTCGTGACGCTTCGTTTCCTACTTTTTGCACATATCCTTGAAATTTTTATCAAATCATTTATTTCTTGAAATATGGATTTTTCACTCGAAAATATGTTATATAAGCTTAATTGTCCTCCAATATTAATAAAAAAGAAGCGTAATTATCCAAACAAAAATGCCTACAAAATATTCAAAATAAAATGTTAAGGACATCAAACCTCGGTACATACAAATACACCTGTACATGTCTCGGTACCGAATGTGGTCTACCCGGGTCGGGTCGGGTCACATATCGGTAAACTCGGCGCATGCATCACGGACGCGTCGGTTCGTCTCACTCAACTTCCTTCCTCCAGATCCGTCGCATCTTCTCGTTTTCTCGCTCCCGAGGTTTCATCTCAGCTTTGATTTTAAATTTCGCTCACTGCGCAGTTTCTTATTTGGTGTAGGACGCCATCGGAGCTTAGGGCATTGCAGGAGTTGCTGAACTCTTTTTTTCAGGTTATACTCTGCTCCACCTATTTTCCAGCCTCTAATTATGTACTTGTTTGTTCATACATGTGAGTGAACTCTGATACTGCAAATTTGTTCAAGTTATCATTTTTAAGGATTTTGCTAAATTTTAATCAAGAGGTTTCGAAAATGGTTACGTGTTCTTTGTTTTAGATATTCGTATATTTACTACGTAGAATCCCCATGTTTTGGACTGGCAAGTTATAACTATGTTTTTATGTTACTTGCGTAGAAAGGTGATGTTATATAAGTCTTTGTAATGAGCGTTTACACTAAGGCTTGAGTAGAAAAGTATGATGGATGTATGAAATGGTTGATTTTGGGAAGGGGATTACTAGTCTTGGAATGTCATGTTTTATTCTTTTCAAAACTCAATAGTGAATGGTTACGTGATCTATAAGCTTCCCGAAAATTGGATTTACATGGTATTCAATCAATTTAAAGTTAAAACTGATCGTTTCCATGACATTTCAATCCCAAAAGTATTCGGCACATACGAGTTAAATGACACTTTGATAACTGAAACTTGGTCAGGAATTCATATCATGTTTGTTCATACTTGAGGAACTACAGTCCGAAATGCACCTGACTAGGGTCAATGATTTTTGCATGCACATAATTAAAATGTATCCCAGTACAGAGCTGGGCACATGATACCTTAGCTGTTTGCTAGCGTGCTTCACTAGTTATTATGAAAACTGACTTTGTGAAGTTAAGAAGTTGTTTCAAAATGACTGCAAGTTATAAATTTCATGTAACAATACAGGCCCCCAAATTACCATGTAGGGTAAATTTAGAGGGACAACAAATAAAACTCGCATCATTGGGGTAATGTTTATGAGTTACTGATAAGTTTTTACCATAGCTGTAGTATATTGTTATGGAAAGAATTTGCTTTGTTGTAATTTCATAGCTTCAAAGATGCATGCATTGTTATGAGTATGTTTTCGTTTAATCTAAGCTTGGCCTTCCAGTTTCTTGGTAGTGATTGCATACCACCTGAACTATTCACGGTGAGTCACATAACAGCAATGGCAAGGTGGTGTAGCACTTGTTTTATTTTTGTGTGGACTATATGTCTTGTGATTCATCTTGTACTTTAAATTTTGGAAAATTTGCAAAACGTGGTAGATATCGTGAGCTATATTAAAGTTTGTTTGGTTGCTAAGAATATTTGAGGAAATTAAAGTTTGGAAAATTTGCGAAAGGTGGCAGATATCGTGAGCTATTAAAGTTTGTTTGGTTACTAAGAATATTTGTGGAAATTAAAGTTTGGAAAATTTGCGAAACGTGGTAGATATCGTCAGTTTCAATTTATAATTCGTCACCAATAAAATTACCAAAAAATCAAGATTTAATCTCATCCATTCAAATCACAAGATCAAGGGCTATGATTAGTTTGTATTTTGTACAAAAATTTTATTGTGCACCAGATCTGGCCTCTTGTGAGCTATATTAAAGTTTGTTTGGTTACTAGGAATATTTGAGGAAATTAAAGTTCGGAAATGAATTTGAATAAGAAATTGTATTGTTTTACTTTTCTATTTTATGGATTATCGTAAAAATGGAAAGGGTCGATACATTTCGTAAGAACCGTTTTTGCACCAACTTTCAGGTTTAACATGGTCAAATGAACAAAAAAACTTGTTACAGATTATGTTCCTTATCTGAAATACATTCCGAGAGAAGGCCACAAACTTTAAAAACGTTGACTATATTATAAAAAAGATTTAATGGGTTTCCGTATGTGATCGTCATTTCCGTTCGCTAATAAAGATAAATTCATAACTTTAAAGACATTTCTAAATCAAGAAAACGTCGTCATGACTATAAATTGAGGTCATGCAGGCATTGTTTTGCATCATCAAAACTAAGTGTTTTTCTTGTTTTTGTTTTCAGGCATGGAACCAGAGTCGAATCGTTCAAAGAAGGCTAGCCAGAAGGGTAAGGCCCCGATGAGGAAGATTCAAACTGGTCTGTCGGGAAAAGAGCATCCACTTAGCATCCAAGAAATGAAATCAATTTTCAGCAACATGCTTGGTCGAGAACTGAGCAAGGAAGAGATTGAGGAGATTACTGAGGCACCAGCTAAAGCTGAAAGTCTAATCATGAATTATAGGTCTCTTCATTATGAACTGAATATCATGAAGAAAGATCATTCAGAGCTGAAACAGGCTGTGGAAAGTTGTCAGCCTAAAGGTAAGGGTTGGTGGGAGGTGAATGTTGATGAGTTGAACTCTGTCGAGGAGGTTAAAGAAGTGGCTACTCGTGCTGCAGAGTTTCAGAAGCTCCTGGCTAATCACTTGGAGAATCTGAAGATGAAGAAGTTTTCTGAAAAGAAAGAGACTTAATTCAATGGACATTCATAAGATCAAGCAACCAATAGCCCCAATCTAATTTCACTTGGTCTTATGTGTTTCATTGTACTTTTATGAACCTCATTGCAAGTTTACTATCTTCAATAAATCAGGTCTTCTGATATTTCTTTCAATAAATCAGGTCTTGTTGTTTAATTTTGCAATTCTAATATCTCAAATATAAACTATCAATTAGTTGATACGTACTTGAATCAAAAAAAAAAAATTAGTTCATAAGTACTCTATAAATTGCTTGATGGTAAAATTGCGAGCAAGTTTTGTATAGGGTGGTCAAGTGTCCTGGAATGGACAATTTTTATGTACAATTAAGGTTTGACATGCATCAGCATGTGTTGTATCAATATGATTTCCTAAAGGGATCCCAATATCTTCAAAATTATCTGCCAATGTATCCAATAGGTTTCTGATGCTGAGGAAATTCTAGGTTCAGACACCCCGTGAAGAAAGGCAAAAAAAGCTAATAACGAAATGTGAAATGGTCACTGACATGTTAGTAAGAACAAGTCACTTAATATTATTAAGTTGGATTCCCAAATGAGACTCTGAGAATAATTGGAAAAACTACACTTATATGAACATCAGCTATATCTAAATTTTAAAACATTGATTCACAACTGCCCTTCAAGCAAGAACTGCATATCTTTCTCACAATAATTATAGTACCATATTCATAGTTGGTCGACCATCACTGTCCTTCTCCGAAGTTACTGACTGGGTATTACAACACCTGCAGAGCTCTTATCTACTTCCTGTTCGCAGTTGAAGACACCTTTGCAATGCTTAATGAAGTCTGAAGCCCTTCCAGTAGCTGTCACAAAGAAACATTTGCATGATGTTATTATGAATGGTTAAACATTTCTACAAGTTGCTTTAATTATGCGGTTGTATCTGTTGGTTTCTTAAATATCTCAAGTAAATGTTGCCTGTTCAGGAAATCAACAACAAGTAAATGTAAACATACCCTAGAAGTTGGTTGAATTCTGCGGTTGGACCTGCGAGGCTCAGAACCATCAGGAGCTTCTTGTTGCTTAGTCCTACTAAATACTTTGTCCCCTTCAACACCAGCCATTTTTGCATGAGTGAGTCCAAGTTTTCCTTTACTAGCTCTTTCAGACTTCATTTTCCCTAAAGCTGACCTTTTGGAGAAAGAATCAACAGAAGGACGAGCTAGAGAAGAAATTAATATCGAGTCATCAATTGTCCCATCTGCATCAGAACATGATTCGGGTTCTGCCCGTCTCTCTGTTTTAGCACTGCCACTGCCAGCAGTGTAATCCATCTCTTTATCCTCATCAATCTGACATGCAGCTGACGATACAGATGCATCCTTCGGCTTGGCTTTAGATGTTTTTTGCTGAGATTCAGTTCTTGAATTACTATTCTTCCATCCATACGGTCCTCGAGAGATTGGCAACCTTGAAGGTTTGTGAGGCTTACTCGAATTACTTACATCCATGAACTTCCTTTTCTTTCCAGGCTTCGGAACACCAAAAATGACTTTTGATCCCTCCCGCAAACCAGTGCGTACCATTCGCTGTGCATTGACCTTGACATCATCTCTAATATTCTTCCCAACATTAAATTTTTTCTCATGCTCTGACAAACCCACAAGTCCCGATTGGTCAAGCACTCTCAAACTCACATTGCTAGAACTCTCTGATGCCTTACCCTTTCCCTTCACATCTATCTTAGGGCTGCTCAACTTCTGTCGCTTTCCCATGGGTGTGTCATTCTAAATTGCAGTGGAGTTGTCATTTAAAGGAAAAATAGGCAAACTACTGAAGATTATCAATTTCAGAAATTGGATACCAAGTACAGACGATAAAACAAACCTCATGGTGAGACCGAACATTTTCATTTGGGTTGGGCCACTGGACCCATGCTCTATCCTTCCAGATAAGAGAAGGCCGGAGGTTCCAAGCTTTGACAACGCACGTCTCTCCCTGAGCTGCAGGCAGCCCAACATCCAAGAGACAATTAACCACAATCAATCATGTTGTAAAGATGTGTAGCGGAAGCAACATGGCTTAAAACAATACCAGGAAACTGAACAGTCAGCGAAGATTCATCCTTGCTATTCTTCATGATAATCCCTTCCCACCAGCTGGAAAAGTAACAAAGTAAATAATGTACTCACATAAATTCGAAAAAAGCCTCAGCCCGTGGTAGGTTATGACTAAATCCTCACATAAGAACAAAAATCAGACTAAAATCAGTAACAACGAGTAATTTCAGCCATGTCAAGGTTCAAATATGCTTATAACTCGACGAATTAAATATTTTGATTTGAAAAACCAGTTTATAATGATCAAACCATTACCAGTCTTGCATCAAAGCATCAACCTTGTCACCAACTTGCCAGGAACAATTTCCAATTGCACTTCTCTGCCTTTTCCTTGCACCATCAGATGGAACGACAGTCATTGGATGGGCAATGCGCACTATTGGTGCACTATTATCTTCACATGATAACGTGATCCACTCTTTATGTTTCCCTGAGGAATAAATTAAGTATCTTTTTGAGTCACTTTCAATACTCAAACCCTGACATATATATTGGATTATATGAGCAGAACAGTCCCAGTTAATAATACTTAAGAAAACAGACCAAATATTGTATAATGCAAAGTGGAACATCTACTCACCATCACTAAATTGATTTTCTTTGTATTTAACGCAAATTTCTTCATCTTTTAGCTCCAATACCCTGGCAGCAAACCAAGCAGCCTTGACGGTACCCCACTCCTTAAAGACCTGCACACCAGTAGCATGCATTACTCATACTAAATCCATGTAGAACTTTGAAAAGACAACGCAATGTAAGTAATGTCATGTATTTGAAAGGAATACTAAACTTGAGGCCATGCATGTGGCCATACGCCATACCTCAACAATTGACCCTTCCTTAATGTGATTGTCTGCTGAGGTCTCCACTGTTTTTCCGGATTCTTGACGTGAAGACAAGGAAGGGGATTCCTTTTCGCATGCAAATTCAGGGGGGACCACCACATTTTCATTCAAATTTTCATTTATATTAGAAGCAGGAACAAGACTCACTGTTGTCATCTGAGCTTCGACTGTTTCCAATGAGGCAATTTCTGGAGTTGGTTGATTTTCAGATTTCCCAGATTTAGTGAGCTGGGATGGCTCTGACTCTAATCCTCCATCTTGAGACATCTTATATGAGCTAACATTCCCATCATTAGCTTCATTAATACATGAAACTCCCTTGACAGAGTTTGATATTACTCTCAGTTCTGGAGGCCCTTGAGAATGTTTGTGGTAATCTTCTGGTCTTGATTCCGCTAGTTCACTCAATGGCAGCGGATCTCCCATGGCAACAACCCTGCTGGCTTGAGCAACTGCTTCAGCAGCTAGCTCAGCTGCTTTGACAATAGCATCCACGTTTTCGGCATGCTTAGATGCAGCCAAAGCAGATTCAATCTTCCGCCTAGCCGCTTCCTTTGCTGCACTGATCATAGAAATTGATTGGTTTGCTCTGTTCTCACCTTCCAAGATGGAAGCTGGGGTGACCTCACTCAAAAGATTTGCACCGTCAGAAAGGGCCACCCCAGTTACAGAACCAGCTTTAACACATTCACTAAAGACAGAGGACTCTTCAAACATTAATTTTGCTTGCAACGCTGCTTCGAATGCTAATTTGGCAGCAGCTGCAGCTGCTTTTGCTACCGAAGCAGCAGCTGCTATTGCAACAGCTGCAGAAGCAACTTTACTTTCACGGTCCACCGTAAGTCCAGAATTCTTTTGCCTATCTAACTGACCCCAAACGTGCTGACTGTGACTAACTGCCGCTTCTGCACATGCAGAAGCCTCTTCTGCATGCAACTTAGCATTGTTAACTCGATGGAGGGTGTCTTCAGATGGCTTGTCTTTTCTATCTGCACCTTTATCGCCTACCAAAGGGCAATCGGAAGAAAGGAGAGGTGTAGCTGAAGATGTCACGTTAGCAGCTGAAAGAAGAGCTGCCTGGACAGGCACAAGTTGAATACTATTACTAGGATTAGCCAGTACTCGTTCACTTGACTGTGAAGCTGGCTCTAATACCTGTCTACAATCATCCGATACAAAAACTTTGTTTTGCTTCTTTGACTTAGTTGTCTGGCCAATAGGTTTCAATACTGGGTTTGCACCAACCATGTCAGAATTTAATGCAGATGCAGCAATAATGGACAGTGACAGATCAGCAGATGGATGATTTGCAGCAGAATATGGAATGAGAGACGAGCCTTTCACAGGCATCAGCTTTACAGGTTCCACAATGGGCAAAGCAGACGACATATTAGGATCCCATGGAGAAGTTTGTGGAGAAGCCACCCGTGGTAAAGGAACAGAGGCATGGGATGACCATGAAGTAGAATGTCCGATGTTTTTTGTTGGAGTTTGCAAGGGATACAGTGGAGGAAGTAGATTATGATCAACAACGGGAGCTTGTGGAACTCCACTGACTGGCAAGCCATCAGGAGCAGAAGTGTGCGTATTCCAAAGGGGCGAGGACAAAGGTATCATGGGATTTACTGTATGTGAGGAGTCGCTCTTTCCAGCTGAGCCAAGAGGAGAAACATTACGTTTTCGTTTACTTGTTTGATCTGGTGTAGACTTGCCTGTAATCAGATATTGAATAAATGAACATCTGGATGTCAGTAATAGTAAAAGGTACATGTAATCCTAATATTGTTAGTTACACAGCACCTGAAGTTTGAAGCACTGGGCTCCTCATATTAGTTTGCGATATTTGGCTATAAATCCTGTCAAGGCACTTCCGCCAAGGCTTCTCCCAAATACTTCTTCCACCATCTTTCATGTAAAAAGAAAAAAGTTCATGATATATATGGACATTAAGGCATTTCTAATATATTTACATAACTAGCTGATATTGATACAATCATGTAACTCACCAGGTCCCCCAAAAGCAGATATAAGACATGCCTCATCAGGAGCATTCCCTTGTCTACATCCATAAAATTCCAAGCAAAGTTAATGTCGGCTGTCGCTTACATTCTAAGACTATCAAGTGAGCGTGGTGAAAACTATTACATCACTGTATTTTATTGGACATCATCCATCTACCACACATGTTTAATGGGTTTTGATTTTTGAACATGAACTCTAAGCAAAGCTCTCCTTCACAAATAACCGACATGTATAACCCGTTACTGAGCAGGCGGATATCTGAAGTAGTAAACATTAAAATGTTCAGCAGCATGGGTTTGTTCTAGCTAGTTTGGCAGTATTAATTAATAGTTTTCAGTTTAATTCATCCCCTTTTGTCTCATAAGAACCTCAGGTTCAGTTCAGTTCAGCTCAACAAAAACCAAAAAGAACAAACCTCAAGAGATTATTTAATATTTAAATAATCTGCCGCAACAAGCAAAGAAGACAGTGCAATATAAGCCATGTCAAGTCTAAACCATTGCCCATTAATGCCTAATGGCATGTCTGACCCTTCTAGATGTCAACTATTGTGTATAGGTCAGACAAACAATTCTCCAAAAAAAGACTTAAAGTATGCCAACACCAAAATTTATGGATTGAAATATAAGATGCAAGATACTTACATCAAAGATCCATAAACGAAAATTTGAGCACGAAGTTGAAGTTGCTGCAAGTCAGTGAAGGGCTGCTGGAATGCTGTAGGCAGAGATGTTGAAAAACTTAAAGTTGGCAAACTAGATACATTGGGAGTTTGGCTATTAGCTGGTCTCTCTTCACTGCCCAACTGTTTCAACAAAGTTGCTTCATCAGGCTGGTTTCCTTTTTTGCCACTTTTCCGAGCAGTTGATCGCCTTCTTTTAGGCTCTGAAGATTCTTTAACTCCTTCAGAAATCTTTTGTGATCTCTTTTTATTCTTAGGAGTCAAAGTCGATGCAACCGGAGAATCCACTACAGTCTTCAAAAATAAGCACATCAATATACTCTAATTTAACTGTGATTCAGAACAATGATTTATGAAATTATGGAAGGTATAGTTGACCCATTTTGTAAGTAGAAGAAATTTTAAAACCTACCCCGCATATAGCCACAGCTTGAGGGGTACTAAATGGCTGCCAAACCTTGCCCGTGTTCCCATCAGAGGTAATAGGCAGATCAAATGAAAAACTATCATCTTTCTTAGAGGTACTGGGTACTTGAGGCTCTTGGAGATTTTTGCTCTCTTTGTCGATGGCTAAATAATCAGCCTCAGTTGAATTGAGATTTGAGTCTGACTGCTTGACCACTGCATGTTGAATATCCTTATCAGAAGTTCCAGTGCAAGCATGGGAACTACACAAAGGCTCTTCGCAACCTGTAGATCTGTCTCCATCTTCAAGAACAGAACAAACGGAATCATAGTGAATAAGCTATCAAGACGAACTTTTGGAATGATTTCTTCCTATTCACTAAAACTGCGGGGGGGAATTTTCCCATTTTTGGATACGACAGTACGTATTATCACCCCACCCAGTTGGAATCTTTATGAAACCACAATCTACAAGAAAATTTGTATGTTTTCGATTATTAAAAAAAGTACATAATCATGAACTAGCATAGTTTGAAAGCAAGAAAGTCTTGTTTGTGGTATCGACATCCAAGATAGGAGACACCAAAATCAGCCTACAAATGAAATATCGAGAGAGATACTCAAGGTCGAATCAAAATAAAATCATCAGTGTGATGTATTAATCCAGAAACTCACCAACATGCAAAACTTTATATCAATTTACTGCCTTGTTATGCCAGTATAATAAACAGTGTAACTAGCTTAGAATGAAGCAACTTCCTTTCCCACTGACACATACATTATTATCCATTATAGAGGAAATACTGGGTGAAACCTCAGTAATAGATGTAATCAGAGAGAAAATTAATAAGTTTAGAAGGAAAAGGGAAAATAAGACAACAATCCTAAAAATCACCTGAAAGCACTGGCAGTTCATCTTGTTTATTTCCTTTCAAAGGTGTTTCTTTATGCATTTCATCAGCAACCACTGCAGCAACGCCTGTTATGACATTTGGCTCACAAAGAGCAGCTATCTCTTGTGTGTCTACACCATCCATTACCTTGTTAGCTTCAGCTGGACTGAGACCATCAGATTTATCAGCAACTTTCTTCCCTGACAAGTCACTGGATGACTGCCTAACAATATTGGCACAAGCGAGCAAGCTAGACTCTAGAGAATTGTCAATCACATTATGATCCAAGCTTTCCTGGTTATCAGCAACAACAACCTCGACACCTGTTGCAGGTTCAGAAGGTCTATCGTGCTGTGCCTCTATGAGAATATCATCACCAAGGGGATTTTCAGGTGCTAACGATGAAGGAACAGTTTTCTCATCGTTGATAGTAAAAACTTCTTCCACTACATGATTACCCTCAGTACATTCCGCATCCAGCTTCACTTCTTCATTAATTATTCCATCTGGGTGTTGAGATCTTTGATCACACTGCCCATTTGGGGTTTCATCCGCTGTCATAGTTGCCGCAGACACAGAAGATCCCGTGGTCAATAAATCTTCAGAAATTGGAAGAGCATTAGAGGTAATACTCATATTTTCAGCCATATCTGCCCCAGTCAGAGGCTTGGTAGCCGAGCATACCATCTCTTTAGTCGATACATCACTGACTTCACCAACCATATACTCAGCTATTTCCTTCCCTTATTTTTTCCAAGCTAACGTGTTGCAAAATCTCCGACCCAAATAACCAGCTTCAGCTCAACGTAAATAGCTTCACTAACTGGATAACATCTCAAAAACAGCACAGCAACAGCACAAACCTAGAAATAAAAAAAAAAAGAAAAACCCTAAATTTCACGAACCGAAATTGACGCAAAAACGCATCAGCGAACTAGCCCAAGGAACCGTGAATCACCGGCATGAAACAACAGAGACGAGTTCCGACTGGGAGAAAAAAAATTCGTTCAATTCGATGGCTGCAAATTTAGGAATTTTGATCTCGAGCGACACGACGCGGATGCTTGCGAAGATGCGATTGAATACTGGCCGCTCGATTAGAGCTAATCTGTCACATATAGCAAGCGACGACTAGTAGAATGACACGTGCCCCTTAAATGTCTAATCTGAAAGCGGATAAGCACATATTACAGTACGCAGGTTTTACTTTTGAAACTAGAATTAAACTAAAATGTTCACATTTCAATTCAACACGTATATTCAAAATATTATTTTTTTCCCTGTTTCTCTCTCGAAGGGCACGCGATACGTTTTTTTCATTTTTTAGTATCGGCCACTACGGTCGGTCCGATCAGAACAGTATGTTTGGTCGTGCCCTTCTTGATTGATCTGCCCTTTGTGGCAGTTTACTCGTGTTTGTAGCCTTTGTGGCATTATAAAAAAAAAGTATTTTAAAGTAAAAGGATCAAGTACAAAGTTGATTTTTTTGGTACAAAATATAAACTAATCATACCCCTTGATTTTGTGATTTAAATGGATGATATTAAATCTTTGATTTTTAGTGGTTTTTTGTGACGGAACTATAAAATAAACTGACGAATTATAAAATAATTTTGACGAATTTTGTATCAAAATTTAACTTTGTACCTGACATTGACGTATTTTAAATATATAATCTTAATTTAAATTTTATGCATAAATTGAACAGAAGAACACCGTAAACAAAATCATGAGAATTGGTATTATGTCTAATAAACTTTCTTGAGAGTCATAAGAGATCAATATTATATGAAGTTCTTTCAAACTGAGAATTTGAGTAGCAACCCAGTGCAAAGTAACTTCCAGCTTAGCGATATCGTCTGAGGGACAGGGTGTTGTTTCTCTTCCAGGTGGCTCTGCGAGATGGGCGTTGCTTGTGGTTCCGGTGACCCTTTCCACGGAGACCTCTGTTCTTCTTCCCAGCAGATGTGAGACCTCGCAGCTCTCTGTGCTTGTGAACAGGGTTACAGATCCAGTTGATTCTTGGGTCATTACGGATGGCATTGTGAGCAGCATCAACCAATATCACCTCAAAGTATTTGTAGGTTGAGTCCTGAAAAAAGAATGCTACTTAGCAAATATTAAAACGTGTCGTAAAATGTTTTTGAAATATCAGGAAATGGACACGTTACTAACCTCATTGATCCAGTATGAGTTCAAAACCTTCAAACCGCCCAACTTCCTGCCAGCACGCTCCTCTGCTACAGACCTTTTGCTGCGCTGAAACTTTAGTTGGGTAACTCCCTGATTGGTTGGTTTACCATAGACAATACCCTTTGGAACTGGCCTCTTGCGTCCCCCGCGTCGTACACGAACACGGTAAATGACATACCCCTACAGAAAAGTGTGCCCAAGTGTTAAGACTTTGAAGCATGGCTAGCACTACACACCATGTACATGTACACAGAGACGTAATAAAACAAGTAGGAGAAACAGACCATGAGAAGAAAATAGTGATGACAACACCATAAATGATCATAACATATACAACAATACAAAAATTATAAAAAATGCTATGCTTTGACTTTGAATGTGTCAGATCGAGACAAAAGTGAGTCCAATATAATAGAGAACTCACTTGGTCAGATGATGTGACTTGGTGTCATGTAGCTGGTTTTATCATAGCATATGATCACTTTACACAAACACAGATCTTCATACGAGAGAAATGGATGCGCAGAACACGCAAACATATCTACAAGCAGAAGAAATGGATGTGCATCCATCTAAACTAAACACTGTTTAACCAGCATGTTACACTAAAAGAAGCTCATTTTTCTAACAAAACCCAAGTTCAAACACATAAAGAACAGTTACATAACTCCATGTGGACCTAAGAAACACTTAGAATCATCATTTTCCTAATAATGAATACTCACCATACCATGGAAGACAAAAGAAATCGCCAACAGAGATTATAATCCAAAATATGCCCTCATGAAATAACCTTTGAAAATTAGAGAGCTATAATTCATAAATTCAAGTTCGATCACATTAAAGAAAAGTTACATAACTCGGCACGGACCTAAGAAAACCTTAGAATCATCATTTTCCTAAAAATGAATATTCAATACTTTGGCAGACAAATAAAAATCGTCAAACAAAGATTATAATCCAAAATATGCACTAAGAGTCATAAATCGACGTATGCAAATTAGAAAGCAGGAATAAGTTTATAGTTAGTTACCTGCTTGGCCTTGTAACCAAGCCTGCGAGCTTTATCAGGGCGAGTAGGTCTGGTGACACGGACAATGGAAGGATGCTGGCGATACTCCCAGCACCTCACTCTTTGCAAGAACCTCATCACGTCCGATTGCTTCTTCCTCCATAGCTCGCTCACATACTTGTACGCCCCTATACATCAATAAATCAAAACAATACGAGATCATCAAATAAAACTGGACATTCAAAGCTGAGTTATAAAAAATGCGAGTGAGTGACAGGCAGGCCTACTTACCCATGGCTGATTTATTGATTAAGTGTGACGACAGGAGCGCTGGCTCGGTTGACCGGGTTTCTAACTTTCTATCGGAAGAGCAGATGAAGGCGATGATGTTAAGTGGACCTGAGAAATTAGGGTTTTCAGAAATGAGAGGTCGAAGATGGGCTGTTGTTGGTTCAAGGGGTGGACCGGTCTACGTCTACCCCTTGGGCCTGTCGAGATTTTATTTCTTTTATTTTTAAGTTTCAGCAAAAATGCATCAAAATAATCTTCTTTTTTTTTTTGATAGCCAAAATAATCATTTTAGTAATAGGCATTTAATATTTTAAAACAAAATAGAGTACCAAAACATTTCTTTAACTTTATATTTCTTTGTTCCATCAAAAAAAAAAACTTTATATTTCTTTGTTATATCAATAGAAATAGCCATTTAACTTTTAAATGTTGCAATGTAAGTATTTTCATTTTTTCTAGTATAAATTTTTTAGCTTGCCTTTTTTTTTTTTTTTGGCTTTCAAATTTTGTTCAATAATGAAAGAAAAAAAAGCATACGGGACGGGTGCGTCATATTTGTTATGCAATTCACTAATGCTAATACCTGCACATTTTTCAAAGTCTAGGGTATATATAGCTAAATAATAAAGGAAATTACAAAAGCATGTCTTGGATCCAATCAACAACAAAAAAACATGTCTTGCATTACTGTCTGATTTCAAATTAGGTATCGAATTTTTTCAATTTTTAATTTAGTGATTTTTGCATCAATTCACACATGTTTCATCCAATTAATCATATCTCCAACCACGATAAAAAATTAATTTGACCAAATTAGTTAACCATGTAATCAAATTCATAAGTTTTCGACCTTAAAATTCCTCAAAAAAATCGAATTCGAATACAAAAAGCATGAAAATTGATGCAAAAGTCACAAAATTGAAAAAGTATGGTACCTAATTTGAAATCGGATGATAGTCCGAACTATGTTTTTGTAATTTACCCAATAATAAAACAACACAACATGGAGAAGAGAGAAAACGCATTATCCTTTAAATTTGGAAAGCGTCTCCATTTATTTTCCTCGACAATTTATTTTCAAACATGTTTTTTTTAAAGGATTATTGGATTTTCAATCCTACCCCCTGGGGTGACTCGAACCCGGGATCAACAGGACCATGTAGTGAGCACCTCTCCACCATGCCAACTCAACTTCGTCATTTTCAGACACGTTTTCAATGTGACTTTTAAGTTCACCATTACTTTCAATAAAGATCAAATTTCAAAAAAAAATGTCAAATTTCAATAAAGGTTAAATTATTATTATTTTTATCTTTCAAACTTTATTGAAGACCAAAATGAAAATGATGTATTAATTGTATTGATTTTACACACCAAAATGCACCACTATATAAACGAAGCTTTGCTTGACCAAGTATCATAAGTAATCTTTCAAATCCCAAAGAAACCAAATAATGAAGATCATCCTCGCTTCATTGCTCATTTTAGCTTTCATGACATTATGTGGTTTGTTCATGTCATGCATTTTTTTTATGTTGCGAGTTTTTCCTAATCTTTTAATTATTTCATTTTGGAAATATGACATAGCATGTTTTAATTCTCACAGTTCATATTAGTGCCGCGAAGGGGAATACATTTTGTGTGGCGAAGCCTTCCACCTCTGACGAAGAATTGGTTAACAACATCAAGTACGTTTGTGAGACCCTGAAGTCTCATAAGTGTAAGAACTTCATCGATAAGGGTGGACGTTGTTTTCTACCGAATACACTGATCAACCATGCATCGGTTTTGATGAACGCGTATTATGCGGAAAATGGTAGAAACTCTTGGAACTGTGACTTCAAAGGGTCCGGACTTGTGACCATCACTGATCCTAGTATGTTACTCTTTATTTTTGCATTTCCATGTTATTTTATCGATCCTTTTTAATTTCTTATTAATCAATTGTGAATTTTGATTTCATGCAGGTTACTCTCAATGTAAATATGAGTGACAATATTGGAAAGTTAAGCATTCTCAATCATCTTCAAGAGAGTGATAAATATTGAGTAGATGTTATGAAATGTATCGCTCTCTATACATCATATGCGAAACGATCTATTCAATTTCCATTTGTGTAATCATTACAAGATCTCAAATTTGTCGAATTAAATAATGTTTCAACTATCGTATCAATCGTTTATTATGATATATTACGATTTACGAGTAATCATCAATCTTTTATTCATTCAATCAAGAAATTGACATTACAATTCAACTATTATTTTAATTACGACTTTAATTAGAAAATTTTCCAACTCCTGACTAAAGGATATTAATTATTAAATCAAAGTTCCCTTAAGGATAACTTTATTTTATTTCTATATACAAATACAGTAAAATGACGAAATATACCTAATATTTTTTTGGTCCTAAATTAACATAAAGTACGTTGATCAAAATCCCATTAAAAACCTCAACACGGTGGTGACCTATTAATTAAGAATTCAACTGTAAATCTTTACGCCTCAATTTTCTTCATAATTTTATGAAATTTGTCTCTCCCACTGCAACCTATCACAATATATGAATTGTAACCCTTCATACAAAAAAATCCCGATTAAAAATTAGTATAAAAAACAAACAAAAAATCCCGATTAAGAAGCACTATCCAATCTCAACCGTCCATTGTTATTCAAAAGAATCTCAGCCGTCCATTTCATATAAAGATGTGCAGATGACTCTGCTTCAACTCGTCTGCGTTTCGTCATTTTCGTCAGAACTCTCAACAATGGCAGCCGCAGCTCACGCATCCTCAGCCCTGATCAGAAACCCTAGTACCGCCGTTGTCAGTCCACCCTCACGCCGCCTTCACTTAGCACACTCATCCATCTCGTTCCTCAGATTCTCCGCCGCCAATTGGACGAAATGGCACCTCAAAACTCTGACCTCCGAATCCCAACCGCCACGCGCCGCCATTAAATTCGCCCCTCGTGCGTCCGCTGAAAACTCATCCACCGCTGTCTCGTCCTTCCACGGCAAGTGCTACGTCGTGAAAGACAACATCGACACTGATCAAATCATCCCGGCTGAATATCTGACTCTAGTGCCTTCGAAGCCGGACGAGTACAAGAAGCTCGGGTCGTATGCGATGATCGGGCTTCCTGCTTCGTACGAGACTAGGTTTATTGAGCCTGGGGAGAGTGAAACGAAGTACTCAATTGTCATAGCTGGGGATAATTTTGGCTGCGGTTCGTCTCGGGAGCATGCGCCTGTGGCGCTGGGCGCGGCGGGAGTGAAGGCTGTGGTGGCGGAGTCTTACGCGAGGATCTTTTTTAGAAACTCGGTGGCGACTGGTGAGATTTATCCGCTGGATAGTGAAGGTAGGATTTGTGAGGAGTGTAGGACTGGTGATGTGGTGACGATTGAGCTGAAGGAGAATAAGCTGATTAATCATACTACTGGAAAGGAGTATGGGTTGAAGCCGATTGGGGATGCAGGGCCTGTGATTGAGGCTGGTGGGATCTTTGCTTATGCTAGGAAGACCGGAATGATTCCAGCACAGCAGACTGCTTAGAGTTATTAGGTACAAGTACAAGCTCCTGTCTTTGTGATTAGTTCAGGTCTGGGATGCTTTTATTGGCTTTTTGTTGTTAAGAATGAATATGCATAATGCAACACTGAATAGAAGATGGTTTTAGTTTCAGCATTCACGGTGCCGTATTTTGAGTTGTGTCCTTGTTCACGGGTGTTTGTTTGATATGTATTTGACCTGTTGCTGTTTTTTTTTGGCAACTTGGTATGCCGGATGAATAGCCAAGTGTTCATTATGGTAGGATGACTATAACCATTTTGCTTGAGGAACACGACTTATATAGATCTCTTTTTGTTTTTGGTCACAAGCTAATGTCAACCTTTCACCTGGCATAAAATAAACTTGAATATGTGCTCCTTGCATTTACACACAAACGATTTGGAAAATGGAGTAAAAGTAGCTAAATGAGTAATTATTGAAATGGTGATCCAGTTGGGGTATGGTTGGAAGAATCATATGAATTTTTGTTATTGATTTTGCTTAAAGTTGAGGACATTTTGTGTTTTTCGCTAAAGCTTAACCTTGGCGCAACTCAATATCAAGAAAAAGTGGCATGATGATAGAGTTTTGCATCTAAACAATTTTGTGATTGAGCACTTGTAGCATGGGTCTACTTTTCCCATTCCTTTCCTCTCATTGACTGTTAAGTTTTCTGTAGCTCTCCACTAAATACTAATGGGTAATGGCTCATTGTTTTTTTTTTCTTAGAAATACTTACCATCGTTCTTGTTCAAAACTCTTTACCTTTGAACATCTATTTATGTATCCTTACACGTACTAGCATGTGTCTTTTCCTACTGCACTAATAGTTGCCCGTTTTGTTAGTAGTTTTATGCCCTGTTAATTTGATTTTTCTTTTGAAAAATGTGGATAGCAATGACCATAAATAACAATTTACTTTTTTTTTAACACAGGTTTATATGAATGTCAAGGGTGTGTGGGTGCAGGGTGGGTGGTAGTACAACATTGCAAGGATTTGTGTCGGATGTAGTGGCAAACTAATTTGCTGCAACCCTTTTTACATTCCATGTTGTCATTTGGTTTGTACTCTTGGATCTTGTAATAACACAAATATCAGTTTGGATTCAGAACTGATTATTTTAATAAAATTGATGTACCTTGTAATATGTATTGTTTTTGCTTCATGCTTCACTTGCTTCTAGTATGGAGATCAAGCATCGGTATGGAGTATTATTGGACTTGTTGATTTAAGATAACTGACAAGGCAATGAGCTCTAAATTGAAATCAGATTCTGCTGGAATCTGGACTAGCCTAGAACACAACCTAAAAATGGAGTCACAACCAAGGAGTTCATTTTAGACAATGTATTGATATCCTATTAGGAAGATCTGTGATTCAATCTATTTGCTGTCTGGATTTCTTGAAATATATCAATTTGGATTACTCACTGGTCAATATAGTTACGAATTAATAGTAATTGACAGTTCCTAAGGCAGTTGGAGTTGGTCAAATTCTTGCAACAAAAACTCCTGTAAACCATGCATCTCTTCCATGTCAACAAAATGAATTTAGTTGTCGAGCAGAAAAATGTGTCAGTCTTGGTAACACCAATGTGTACTTCTCCAGCCAGCTCCAAAAGACCAAAACAGTTACTTTGTAACCAATTTCCCCTCGGTTTACATATTCCCAAATTCTCCAACCATCTGCAGATATTAATTCCTGCTTCTCAAATTTTCAATCAAGAAATATTTTTACTCTTTTGCGGCTTATTGTGGAGGGGTTTTGGGGTACTGAAAATGGCTGAGGGTTCTAAGACTAGGGAGCTTGACAAGATGCCAACATGGGCCGTGGCGGCTGTCGTGGGTGTTATCATTATTATTTCCATACTTCTGGAGAAACTCATTCATCACGTGGGAACAGTGTTTCAGAGAAGACATAAAATGGCCCTGGAGAAATTGTTAACTGGTAAATGATTCTTTCTTTGAATAATGATGCATTTGATTTGTAACCTTAAAGTCATTTATTTGAAATGAGATATATATTTTTCCATCATCTGTGAGTTTGCAGAGCTTATAGTTCCAGGATTCATTTCACTGATACTGTCATTCACCCAGAGCTCAATTGTCAACATCTGCATTCATGTGGAGCTTGCAAACACAATGCTACCATGTCCAACAAGAAATCCAAAGTACCCTACCACATACAAGTATCAACTAGTCAATACGAAGCCCCTCAGTCGCCACCTTTTATGGATCGAGCGTAGGTTTCTGGCCGCGGATGAATCTCAAGCCTGCAAGATGGTATGTAAATTCATTTCACTACTGGTTGAGAAAAATTGCAACAAATAGTCTTCTAACATTCTGTGTCACCTATTTCAGGGATACGTGCCGTTGATATCTCAACATGGGCTGCACCAAATACACATCTTTATATTCTTCCTCTCCGTCTTTCATGTCATTTATAGCGTCGCGACAATGATGCTTGGCAGAATGAAGGTGTGCATACCCACATGATATTTTTAGCATCCCTCTCAAGTTGGATTATCTGATCACAACCTTCTTGTATGATGTATCATGATCTGACTGATTTATTTCTGCCGTGATATTTTCTGGTATATAAATATATGGAGATTGGCAAATGGAAGGAATGGGAAAACCTGACCACCAGTGACTCAATATATTATGCTGATGGTATGTTTTTTTTTCTGAGATTACATAAAAATTGTACACAAGATTTAGTTCTGGAAATTTCAATGTGATCCCGTTTGCAGATTCGACGAAGTTCAGGCTTACCCACGAGACGTCGTTTGTCAGAGCCCACTCCAGTTCCTGGACAAGAAACCCTTTTCTTTTCTACATCGTAAGTGGCCTTTTGATTATGATCGGCGTAGGATAATTAGATGCACTTAAAATAAGATTCATAACGTACCGATGATATGTTTCTGCAGGCATGCTTCTTTAGACAGTTTTTCAGATCAGTTCGTAGAGCTGACTATTTGACCATGCGCCACGGATTTATCTCGGTAAGTTCCTAAAATGAAATTTGAAACGGATGAATCTAACTCTTTTACAGGTCCACCTTGCACCCGGAACATTTTTCAACTTTAAAAAATATATCAAGAGGTCGCTTGAAGATGATTTTCAGGTTGTCATCGGTGTGAGGTAACAAAAATACCCCTTTTTGCAAGAAATCTCTCACACAAGTAATTTCCTCTGAATTCGCTACTTGACTAACTTGTCATTGTAATGTTATGCAGCCCTGTGGTCTGGGCATCAGTTGTGACCTTTCTTCTTATGAATGTTCACGGTAAGTTATTTGAATTTCATTTTCTCCTTAACAATGACTATTTTCGAGTGAATCTTCATCCTCGTCAACTGTCTATTTTCTTTTTGTTTCAGGATGGGAAGCTATGTTTTATGTGTCTATTATACCACTCATTGTACGCATTCTGTTTTATGGAGTACTTACTAATAAAAATGGCATTTTGCACATAAAGCTCTTAGAATTAAAATGAATTAACTCTCAACTTGCTTGGATGGCAGATAATTTTAGCAGTTGGAACCAAGCTTCAAGCAATTATAGAAGAAATGGCCGTAGCAATAATGGAAAGGCACGCAGTAGTCAAAGGGATCCCCCTCGTTGAAGTTTCCGATAGACATTTCTGGTTCAGCTGGCCTCAGTTAATCATGTATCTCATCCATTACACACTGTTTCAGGTCTGCATCACAAGATTCAAGTCTCTTATTTATGTCCCATAAATATTTTATCTAATGAACCCGATGATAGAGAGAGCAGCTGGGAATCGAAAGATCGAATTTCGGTGTTTCATATTTTAGTACGTAGATCAGAAGAAATTTCATGACAAAGGAAACAGATATCATTGCAGTCTTGTGTACACAAGACATTATGTAAATATATAGGCAATATGCAATATGGTTCTCTCTCACTCATCTAAGGGTACCACTGATTGAATAATCCACCACTGCACATACCATGATCAGAAGAACTCCCGAGATTAGAAAATTCACCTGGTGGACTGTGATCAAGGCCCCCCCAATCTGGAAAAGTGATCACACCATCGTCACCTGATTCTTCAAGCAACAACTCATCATCAATGGAACTGTATCCACCCATAAAATGATCATTGGTGAGTTGAAACTTTATGGGAGGCGTAAAACTATTGTCGTTCGACTGGCAACAGTCAAGTGAGAGCCATTCTTCGAAGAACAGTTTGGGCAGCGAACTCCGGATACCATCATCATCTTTTGGAAAGCCATTGGTGTATGTTGAAGAGGATTGAGAGGTATAGCTTGAGATGGGTTTTGGGGAGGTAGTAATTAGTGTTGGGAAGCTTATAGACCATGGATTGAGTTCTTGTGATACTGCTGTTTGGTCTGTTCTTGAGCTTCTTTTACTCAAATGTGTGTGCCAGTGATTTTTGATCTCATTGTCTGTCCTCCCTGGTAATTTCTGCGCTATTTGCGACCACCTGATCAATCAATAGTATCAAATGAGAATCAGTTGATGTATGCATCTTTAGACATTAAAATTAATGGATAAAAAAAAGTCTGAAACTTACTTGTTGCCCAAGCCACCATGCAAAGAAAGTATCAACTCCTCTTCATTTGTACTGAAAGTTCCTCTCTTTAGTCCCGGGCGTAGATAATTAATCCACCTTAATCTGCAACTCTTTCCATTCCGTTGCAGTCCTGAAAATATTCATTTTGAAACCAACACTGCTGAGATTTTTAACATTAATTAAGTAATTTTGCAGATAAATTGTCTGTGCATATCATATATTGTAAATAAAGACTAGGTAATTAATCTAGTCATCGCGACACTGAAAACTGCCTTTAGTTTATTGTACACAAAATTTCAAAACACAGGCAAAAAAAATATTAACACGTTTTTGTTCATCAATTAAAGAATGACATTTTGTGACAGAAACAAACAAGGCAACCATATAAATAAACCAACCTAAGTTGACTCAGGTTGCAGCTAAATATTTTTATTTTGGGCAGAAATTAGTGAAGCACACATATTATGAGATCGAACAAGGTCACAGAAAGGTTTATAGCTGAGGTCAAATTTGAATTTCCTGTGTTACGATAGTATGATCTGAATATGACATGTTTGTGTGAATAAAAAGGAAGTTGCGTTTTATCAAAAAAAAAAAAAAAGGAAGTTGTGAATGAGGAATGTGAAAAAGTACCGATTTCAATAGGGACTGAACTCCAGTTGCCATGGCCATGTCGAAGAACATAATCTCTGAGTTTCTCATCTTCCTCAGGTGACCATAAGCCCTTCCTGTGTTTTGGCTTAGATTTTTCCAACCTCATTTCCTTCTTTTTCTCCGAGCTGAAAAGGATATCAGGCAATGAAACACTACTGTTACCTGTCAGAGACAGAATATATATATAGGTAGAGACAATGTGATCGATAACAGGTTGTTCTTGCTGCGAGACTGCTGAGTATTTTTAAACATGGTGATGAAGTAGTACGTAGTAGGTGTACCATTTCAGAATTATTCTAACTCTAGCAGTGTTTAATAATATTTGTAAGCATCACGTTGTGATTTATTATTACACACCTTACAAGAAGCACCTTTTACAGAAGATTATTTATTTCAGGACAGCTTTGATCCATACATACCTCTATTTCAAATTATCTTCTTACACTTCTGATCATCAGACGCGCGCTGATCATAAACTCCAGTGGATTCAAAACCTCATATCATTGGCCATGACCTCAACCTGAGCAACTGTAGAATTGTTATTAGCTGATAATATATAAAGACTAAAATTCATTCGCTGAGAGTGAAAATTGTGAACTTTTGATCTTTCATTAGTACTGGCTAAATGGAAATTTCTAAGCTAATAAATCAGTCATTTTCTATAGACATCATAAAATCAGTTAAAGATTACAGGAGTCAGAAGTCTTAGATTCTTTTATATATCATTGGCAAAACACGACTTGCATGCACATGGTTTAGTTATTAATATTATTTTTAATATCATTAGTTTAGTAGATATTTAAATCGAGCTGAATATATTTTATTCATGGCAGTACTGTAGTAGATGCCAAGATTGTTCCCTAGCTCTCATTTGCCAGAATAGTTTTAAGGTTTCCATATGTTTATTATGCAAGTTAGGAATCTTGATTGTTGCGTCTTGAACAGGTAATATATTGTCTTAAACAAAAACTTACTGATGATTCGAGCATACAGAAGCAAGTCTTAAAAGTCTTCTTTTTTAAACCCTGGAAGGGAAGATGATGGGATGATTCTCACCATTTTGACCAAATGTCATTTTCTATAAACAAAACAAGGTGTGAAGTAGATCAGAGGAAGCATCTACTGAGCAGCCTTCAGGGCGTTGACAAAACTATATATTGAAGGAAATAATGGAGAGAGGCTGAGAGAGGTATACTTATTTACAAATTGATTAACACATTACTTACAATAGTTCTGGATTATATTGAATGAGAAAATCATGAGAATCATTTTTATGAGAAGACATAAACTATAATAATAGTACTAATAGGTACTTATAATCCCCTAAATTTATGTGTCTGATGCAGTATTCTCTAGTATTATAATTCAAATGAGAAATGAAGCCAAAAGATGAACATTCTCATTCCTGGGCATTGGATTTGAAGCAAAGCAGTATGATAAAAGCTACAATTACAAAGAAAACTCGGTTTGAGATAAAACAAAGAACTCAGAGAGACTCATTCCTGGGCAGTAACTCAAAAGGAAACTTTTGCCACTCAACTTCATATGTACAGGCACCCCAAGGGTGAAAAAACTGATGTTGGTCAATAGACATGTACAATGCTGCCAAGTTGATCAGCCTGAATAGAACAACTGTTTTCAATACCCAGCTTTGAGATGTTCTTCCGTGTGGTGCGACAACGTAGCCATATGCAGGATACTCTTGTGAAGGCTGCTTGACTTGCGACTTGAACTTTATAAATCACGTTAACATCAGTATTTGGTTGCTCACTGCCTGCTGGACCATTGTTAAGCGTTAGGTCGTAACCATCGAGATCTGCATCAGAGACTACAACCACTGAGCTGTCATCAAATGCCATTACTTGTTTATCTGAAGGTCTGTTTGGAATCTGCGTCATATGTGCATAGAATGCTTGAGCCATCTCCACTTTCAGATAGTATTGTACAACAGCCTGCAGCATCATTCGAGAACATTAGTTAGTACTAGTACGAAGAGCTTAGTTAAATTAATAACACCTCGATACCACTAAAATTCATCAGGGCTAACGAGACCTACACAAGATGTGCCAAGACAACTATCTTACCCAAACTTACTAAAGAAATCTGAAGTTGCAATGCTATAACCCAGAATAACTCAAAAAACAACTATAGACCTAACAATGGTTTCATATCCAACAATGCTTCAACTACAATGATGGACAACATAATACCCGCATAACAGACCTTAAGTGTTCAATTCTAGAGTTGCACTTACTTGCCACTGAGCAGATGCTAAGCGCACCCTTGGTCTAATTGACTTCACATAAGCATATGCTGTATCAGGAGTCATTCCTCTATGTTTTACCTGTGTATTTAAACAAAACAGCAAAATTAAATGGCATGATACCACAACATAATATAGTATAACAAGGAAGAACTTGGAAGTCAGACTAACTAGGTAACATAAGACAATTGTCGTGCTCCTTCCTCGGCCAGCCTTGCAGTGAACATAAGTAGTTTGCCCAAGTGAGGATTTCTCTGAAAACAGTAAAAATGAGTCATTTAAACAAGCACACGTTAATATAAGCTCAACCTAATCACTCTCAATATTTTCATGCTTAGCAATAGAAACAGTCAACATTATCTACCGACCAGTATATCAAATTTGGATATCCGTCTATATAACACTTCATGAGATGAAAGAAATGCAATCAGATATTGATGAGTCGTATTTATACGACTCGTCGAATCAACTAATCACATTTATTTCGACACTTTTATATGCGAACATTTACTTTTTAGTATGATTTTGCATTTCAGGTGTTTCGGAAACTCTAGGAGGAAACACGCATAAAAGACGGCATTTCATGCCAAAAACACCAGTGGCGGATCAGACCTTTGGAGGTTCGACGGAGTGCTGGGAATTGACCACTGATCCGAAAAATACGAGCTACATGTCGTTGCGTAGCTGACTCAATTTTCTACAACTCTCTAGTTCACACCGAGAGCATACGAGGTCATTTGGATGGTCAAATCAAGAGTCGAAGTCGGGAAACAGTGCAGACCGCGCCCAAGGAAGACATTAGCGCGTTTCTAACGTCAATGCTGGGCGCGGCCGATGACGTCAGCAACGCGTTTTGATGATGTCAGCAAGTCCGAAATTTGGAAATCCAGCTCAAAAACAGACTTAGAAACCCAATTTTGCTATAAATAAAAGGTTTGGGTTAGAGTTTCCATCATCAATCATTCTAGACGACTCTGGAGGAGAAAGCGAAGCTTTCGACAAGAGAAGAGATTTTCTTACTACTCATTATGTGTTTTACTTCCATTACGTGTAGCTGAACTCTTAATTCAGTTTAGGGTTTCGCATATTGTGACTATGTTTTGAGATTCTGTTCTTAATGCAAATTTATGTTTCTCTAATTCTTGTGCTTATCCCATGAATTAATTTGTGAGGTTAAGCGGAAGCTTTGTCGCAAAGCTTAATCAAACAATTAATTCTTATCGTTAATATCTACTGGAAACTTTGTCGTAAAGGTAGATCGTGATTCGTGACACCTAGGCCTAATAATATCTTTGTCCGGATTATTGTGTTTAGGAAAGAACTAGAAGTCTAACACCTTTGTCGGGTTAGATTGTGGTATATCACTTTTGTCGAGATACTTTAAGATATTACCTTTGTCGGAATTCCACACTTAGAAACATAAGATTTGATCATTAGCTATCTATGATAAACATGTCACAATAGAAACCCTAAGCTGAATATTCTCTCTGATCGAATTCTTCTTTGATGTTTTTTCTCATTTGCACTCATAACTGCTCAAAACCCCTTTTTAATTGTTTACAGTTACAGCTTCAACAACACTAGCTCCCTTGAGTTCGACCCTGCTTGCCGTTACACTAGCTTTTAACAGGAGAATATAAATATTAAATTTGACACGTCAGATATAAATAACTGAAGGCAAGAAGCTTACCATGAATAAAGTTGACAGCCTTGCATATATCCCTCAATGAAGGGGCAAAGCAATAGTCCCTCGTAGGAATCAGCAAATGGTCAATACCATTTGCCTGGTAAAGTGATGAAGGAACCAGTGTCTCATATGGTTCATTTAGTGTAATCACTCCTTGTACACCTAACTCTTTAAAGCGGAAAACATCAGTAGGAAAAGGGACCGCGCCTAGCAACACATACTGCATAAAAAAAACTTGAATAATCAAATGATTAGTCATTAAGGTACGGCATTATCGTTGCATATACTTACGATTGATTATGAGTCTTGATTCAAAAAATGCCAGCAAAGGCAGAAGATGAATATTTCATCTTTAAAATTTCATCCGTTGGGATTGGAACAATCAACTGAGCAGCATATACAAAGTACACTATAAGCCAAATTAGTGAAAGCTTCAAAAACTACAACTGAAGGTAGAAAAACTTGTTGCAAAATAAATTTACATTTTGCATGATAAGAGCATGATGGATGGTTGAAAATTTTGGCCAATATATCAAGCATTTGAGGGAAAAAGTATATTTTGAATCAAGAAACATATCAGGCATGTTACTCTTGTTTCAAAACAGCAAAGATCCGGATTATATACCTTATCAACCCTGTCCCACCACCTAAACTCGGTCTGAAACTTATTCCTAATGACATTGTAAATCAAAGTAGGATAGAAAAGCGCGAGCCCCAGCTCCAACCAAAACCCTCTTTGCATCTAGAGCAACAATACCGCTCTCAGCAACATCATTTGCCTCCCACTTCTCCACCCCCTTATCATCCAGTTCCTTGATTAACATAACACCACTCAATAAAATCACAAAAGCCGATCAGTTCCAAAATCCACAGCACAATTCAATCCTCGTTTCTAACCAATACCTGCACAAACATGAAAATAAAACATCACACTCAGTTCCCAATTCATGGAAAAAAGGAAACCGAACAAAAAACCCTAATTGACCTGGCTCACCCAAAATCAAACCACGCAGACCGGTTACAGATCAGCAGAGAGAATCTTCCGACCGGATGACAACGCCAAATCCAAATCCAAAAACAAAACGGCTACAGGTTGAACGATGAAAGATTCAAACTTTACAAACGAAATGCAATCCAGAAGAAACGATCGGGGAAGCGTATCGGCCGCCGGAGCAAAGGACGGATCGCGATCGGAGAAAATGTGTCTGCCAAATGAACCGAAGACGTTTGATTTCGATTTCGGACAAAGAGGAATAACCATATAGATTACACTCCACCTGGCTTTCGCTCAACAAACGTTCCTTCGAGAAATCGAAAGAGGTTTCTAGACAGAAAAAACGAATTTGAGCATAAAGGAATATTCCCACCGTAAAATGACCGTTTAATTTCAGAAATTAATATCGTAAAATCGCACAACAATGGAACAGAAAAGAAAAGAATATGTCCACGTGGCGTATGACGCAATACTGACGCCATGTATCTTCACAACACCATCAGCTGATTAAACCCTAACGCCGGGTGCGGTGATAACGGCGATAGCGGAGGAACATTAAACATCCCTCTCATTTCCGTTTCTTCAAAATCCCAAAACGCCGTCCAACTTGACGGCGTCAACGCCTCCTCCGCCTTCACCTTCTTCGCTTCAATCTCAGCCTCCGCTTCCTGCCTTCTCCTCTTCCTCCCACACTCCGCTACAGCATCACCAACGCTGCACGATTCGGCGATCTCGAGCGGGAAGTTGAGGATCGCTTTGCTTCTTCTGAGCTTGAACGCCGCTCTATCATACGCCTTCGCGGCATCGATCGCGGTGTCGAATGTTCCTAGCCAAACTCTAGCGCCTTTCTTGTTTGGATCTCTTATCTCCGCAGCGAATTTCCCCCACGGCCGCCTTCTTACTCCCCTGTAGTGCCTGTCGTCGGTCGTAACTGCTTTCGGTACGACTTTCGTCGCTGCAGCTGATGATTCTGGTTGAGTCCACTCGGTCTTGTTTGGAAGCGAGATGTTCAACGAGGGTTTACGGCTCGATTTCGAGCTCCGAATTTGGGGCTTTTTCGACGTGGGCGCGAATTCGAACTCGGTGATTTCGAATTTTGGATCGAATGAGAAGAAATCGCTAGGGAGTTGGTCGAATTCGAAGCTGTTGCAGCTCTCGAGTTTGGTGAAAGCTCCATTGTTGGAAAAAGAGACCGGCGAGTCGGAGCTGGTTGTGAGTACCGATTCGGAGCTATTAGATCCGGATCCGGACGGTTTCAGATTTACCGGAGATAACAATCCGCGGAACAAGTGTTCCCTGATCTGCTCCAAAGTCGATACTTCCGATGCTGACGCCATTCAAATACTTTGAACCAATTAGAGCTTAGAATAGATTCTGCTGTTGTTGTTGTTGCTGCTGCTGTTCGTGAGTGAGGATGGAGTGAGTGAAAGATTTGAGTGCGGATCTGATATTTATAAAGACCTCGGCCGCATGAGCAGACCAGACGAAGGTCGTAGCGAGCTTCATCGATGGAAGGAAACACGAAGTACATCATCATCAGCTCCAGATTTTTGTCGTATAGCCGTTTGTGTTGAACCGTTGGATTGGCTGAAGGTCTTGGTCAGAAGAGGATCCGACGGCTGATCAGGTGAGTAGGGTAAACGACTTACCTTTCTTTTTTTTTCAACTTGGGGAGTAGAAATGCATTGTTTATAAGAAAAGTTGAGCTTTGTTTCTTGGATGCTTCCGGCAAATTAGTGGATAATGGAGCTGGTAGTATTTTACTAATATCACTAAGTAACTTTTAATCAAATTTTAGGAAATGGGATTCATGTTAATTTGCTGTATCAACCTCATATTGTTGTTTCCCTGAATGCACTTTTGATTTTAAGTCTTGACGGTTAACTTACTTAAATCTACCCTCGGCTCCAAGACAATCACAGAATGCAAGTGAAATATAATCAGGTAGTGTATCTTTGTTAGTATCCAATGAGGAGCGTTCAAATGAGGCACGCTACAGTAAAGTGAGGCACGTGAGGCACGATTTCAACCACACATCTAATCCCTCGTGCATTTGTGACGCGCCACGTGTCCAAATAGTAAACCCACTACCAACAGTAAAAAGCAAACAGTAAATCCCACTACCACACCTTTAAATCGCAACCATTAAATCAATATCATCAATGACCAAGATCATGCTTTACTGCCTCATTCTTATAACACTGCTTCAACCGAGTGCTCCCCAGTACCCAATATATTCTTAACTGAAAATACTAAATCAGGCTTACCAGTTTTGACTGAGGTGATAAACACCGCATGGTCATCACATTCAGCTCAAACTTAAAATATTGTTTTCAACATTATTATCACGTGTGCATATGGGTTTGCATTTGACCTTAGGATCCAAATGGCCATATGGTGACCCTAATTTTATTCGACCCGAATTCTACCCGACCCTAACACTTATCCTGTGTCTACCTTGCCCACTAAGTCTAAGGCAGGGTATGAGTCAAAGAAAATTATATCCTTCTACCCGACCCTCTTACCCTAAATTTTGCCCAATTTAAATGAGTCACTATGAAAATATGAAAATTTCTACCCTCTTACCCTAAATTCTACCCTTCTATCCTACCCTATTTTGCCTAGGGTAAGGGTTATTATTAAGCCATTAAAATTAAATGAGTGAAATATGAAAATTTCAAGGGTAACCCTTACCCTGCCCGACCCTATCTACTCGGTGGTTACCCTGCCCACGGGTCGTCCATAGGATCCTTATAAATTTTCAGATCAGACCCTTACCCTGCCCGTACTGTTCATAGGATACCAAAAATTGGACTAAAGTCTACCCTTACCCTGCCCATTACCGACCCCTACGCGTGCAGACATATTTTATCTGTATAATTACCAGTTAACCTCGTGTGGGAAATGCACATGGATTGTCTGATTGCATAGTTAAAATAGAAAATAAAAGAATGTCATTGTTGATGAGAAGTCTTTGTGTGTGTCCTTTAATTCAATGAATTAGACCGTAGATGGTGTCTTTAGTCAAAGTTCATTGTACTTGGTACTTGCAGTCATGATATGAAGCTTGGATTATTATTGTACTATAGTTATAATTATGATTAGTATATCATCCACGTGCATAACTCTACTCAACCCCAATTAGTGCATTCCAATTCAACAAATCACATTTCACACTCATCGTTAAATGTTATTAACGTGCACCTAATGTGAAGAGATACTATAATACCTTAACAGTATATCCAATGTCAATATGAGAAGAAATCTTAAGCTGGAAATCATGTTGCCTACTTCAGCGGTTGAAAATTCAATATCAGATCATAGGAGAGCATTCATATTGAAAGATAAGACAGAATTAGAACATGAATGCTCCTCAATCATCCACAAAAAAAAAACAGGGTATGCTTATTTTACGTGAACGCAAACTAGTATCCATTCAGTGATGCTTTCTACTCAAAAACCCTCTTTGAGACTGCTATAACATTGAAATTCACTGAGTCAGGATTTTTCTGGATCATGCCCTGGATAACTTTGGCTGCATCCTGCAAATATTGTAATGCAATGTGAAGTGTGTTTTGGTACCCATGAGAAAAGAAAAAGATAAGTCAATTTTGTGTTTTTTACCTTTAGTAGTGTGGTCGGTGATGATGAGCCATGTGATATGGGATCACTCTTTCTTCCATCAAGTTCGTAAAGCTCCCCTGTAGGAATCACAATAGTGAATTAATGATTCAACTATCCCACGAAAGGTAATATGTCATCACAAAGCAATAAAAGCATTCATCTCTTATTTGGTCATATCTTTGTAATAGATATTGGGATGAAAAAGGTGATATGTGATACACACTTCGTATCGAAACACAACACAACTCTTTGATCATTGTAAAACTGATTTAACTTGGACAAACGCAAATTAGAATATACACAAGGATGTAAGGCATACCATCTACACAGACGAAGCAGATAAAATGTGTATTTACATCCTCCGAAGCCTGTCAATGAGAATTTGAAGTCATTTGAAGATACGAGAGTATGTTTCTTCCAATGCACTGTACCTAATGCAGCATTTTTTTATTTTTCATAACCTATACTAGGCACAAGAAAAGGATTAAAATCTAATGATGCATAAGAGATGCACTCAAGTTGTAATATAAACAGTGCACTTTGGCAAACATACATCCGTGTCACCGGCTGTGGCAGCTACAGAATGAGCAACTTCCATTTCTCTATCATTTTCGAGGAATAAAGCACGCTGTACAAGAAAATCAAATACCAAGCTGAGTATACACTAATGCGCATTAATTACTCAGAATCAAGATTAAAAGAGAATGGAGAGATGCATCAAAATACCTCCATTGGATTCATATTTGCCGTGGACTTGTAGAATCTATCCAAATATGAGTCTGCAACTGTATATCAAAATGAACAAAAAGTATGGGTATGACCATAAAAGATGTAATGTAAATGATATATCATTTGTATAATGAATACAAATGATTGGCATAATATTGAAAGTGGCATCGTGACAAGTCTTATGAGTTGCGGTAATTTGACAAAAGCATATCAATTTTACTTGTGACAGTCTGAAATGAACAATATATTTGTGTTTTAAAGGTTTATTGTTCACTCATCAAATAGCATAAAAGTACTCTTGATACATGGGTGGCCATGTGCATGCTCCACTGAGGCTTATCAGCCACACTCTAATATGGATAGCAACCATTAAGGAACACATACCAAGTTTAATTTCTGAAGTGATGTTCCCAACAGCATGAAGAAGCCCAATTGTTCCACAGGCATTTCCAACAGTTTGCCTCAAAAAATAGACTTTCTCGCTGTACACCTACGTGAAATACATTACAGTAAGTATTCAATAAATCCCTTTTGATCATGCTTAATAGCATAAAAAAGACAAGTGAAATTGAAGAAAATATTGACTAGCAAATCAAAGAACAATAACTGGAAGGCTTATGTCATAAATTCATAAACCAAGAGGAACCGAATATGACTAATAAAGTGGTCATATTGAATTCATGCAGTGCATATGACAATTTCGTAAGCAACGAATAACTCGATAGCTAAAATGAATTCTAATAGTTGATAATATAAGATGACCAATCACCTTCTTGGTATTATCCTGCTGAATTCTTTCTTCTTCACTCTGAAACAATGAAACAAAGTCAGAATAAACAATAAGCAAGGTATCTAATAGGGAAGTGATTGGGAAATAAAAAGAAAACCTTAGCAGTTAGGGGATAAAGTAATAGCACAGCAAGGACAGGCTTGGGAACCATTTCTAACAGTTCTTCATCCAAACCGTAAACATCACAACACTCCACTTCGTCAGCAGGAACACCTAGGTTCCACAAGAACTGCAACACAATAAACATTTCATCAAGTAGCATAGAAAATGGCCAGCCAAACCATGCTCATCATCGACGGTCAAACCAAGTCAAAGTTAGCTAACAAGCACTAACTGACAAACCCGTATCAACGACCCGATAATCAAAAAATCGACTTGGCAATAAACTTCATACCGACTCACAAACACAAAACCACAAATTGAATCCACGCTGAAAAAGATAGACAGACAAAGAATCTTACCTGATTCATAACATCAGGATTCGCCTCGAGAGGAAGCCACTTCTTGGCCGAAGCACTCTCGTCAATTGTCGCCATATGCTACTACTTCTTGATCGATTCGAAGGGATTGGGGTGAAGAAACGAATCTCTGGAAAATCTTTAGGGTTCGGATCTCGTTTATCCATTTATTTATATACGTTTTGGGTAGTGGAGTGGACTCCGATCGGCACAGCGTCACAATTGGCCCATTGGGCCTTTTATATTTGATCCGGCCCATAATGCCTTTGTGTAATTACAGTAAACATCTGAGAGCTAAATCAATGTTTTTTTCAGTTACAGTAAACATCCCTTTCTTTGAAATTTTACAGTTAGATGCGTAATGCTCTACCTCTACTACTAAATGCATGTAACTAAAACTGAATTGAGATCTAACTGCCGATCAGATCATCAGCGAAATATTACTGGTGATGAGATGTAGCGTTTGATCTGATGGAAGCGTTGGGATTTCGTTGCTAAGAAATTTCTGGGTTTTTGTTTTATGTGCCTATGAGTCAGATTGCGACGCTAATTTTATATGTTTTGAGTTTTAGGGTTTGTTTGTTTGCCAATTTGATGGTTCATTTGCAACCCTACTGTAAAATTAGGTTCATAAATTTGTGCCTCGTTTGGAATTTCACTATGGTTTCGAATGTTGTGTTTTATATTTCATTCATTGCTTCTGGTATGAACTCAACGAGATTGTCTCTGAGTTGTGAATGCTGCAAGACTTCAATTTTTCAATTTTAATTTTGTTTGAGAGGATTATTGAGTTACTTTGGTTGCTTCTGTTTTGGATCAAATTCTGATACACCTTCTAAACATTCCAGGGTTCCTATAGTGTCTATTTATTCTGTAAGATGCAGTGGTTCGTTTTCGAAAGGGTTGCATGCCTAACAAATTAAAGAAGGTGAAAATGTAGCTCCCGAATCATCTCAAAATGGCCAGCATTCCAGAAGCAAATCAACAATCACTTTAACTTCCATATCTAAATGTTTTTGATGTTATTTCTTTTACCTCCGGATTTCATCTTAATGGCTTACTTGAAGAAAAAAAGGAAGATATACTTTCTTAAACTCTTCCGCCTCGTCTACTCCAAAATTCAAGAAATTGTGAAGTGTTAAAACCTATAGTGAAGAAGCGGGAGAACGGGTTAATTAAATTAGAGAGATTGCAAGAAGGTGGTAAGGGGACCATTTCCATTGATGCCAAATCGGTTGAGGTTACTCCATCTTTTCATTTGGCGCAACTTGTAAAATTTGACAGAGGTACTAAACGAAGATATATATGACCTGCTCTCCAAGATATGAGAACCAGCCTGGTTGGCAGGGTTGCGGTTTTGGTGTATTTATTGCCGACCAGTTTCTCCAAATGTAATCCGGTATGCACTCTTTTACAAATAACTTTATCTACTTAGAATCATTTGATGTAACGCACAAGTCCTAAAAGTAACATTTTCGATAGGGAAGGTATTGAGAATCGTAGAAATTTCAGACAACTTATTCATTGTGCTTTCATTCTTTTACGAAAGATTTTTGGTTTGGTCATTAGAGATAATATGCCCGTATTGTATTACTATACTATCCCCTTTATATTAATGGTACTTCAAATAACATTATTAACTCTCTTCTTCTTTTATTTCATTTTAAGTTTCACGATAATGATATTTTTATTATTACAATGACTATAATCAAATTTGATTAGGAAATGAGAGGGATTGTTATGTTTCTTATGCTTTTGAATACATTTTTTACAAAAACGAAATAAAATTAGCACCAAATAAATTAATTATATTTCATAGGAACCCTAGTATAAAAGTGTATGTAAATCAATGTTAGGAGAACACAATCGAAAGCGCCGTTTCTCAAGATTGCGAAGGGAGGCGATAAGCTCGAAGACGATGATAAATGACGGGTTGCTTACCCCGAAACTTCCTATCACTGATTCAAAGGTTGCACAGGAAGGATACAAACAAGATGGAAAAGATTTGATTCGGACAATGGGGAAGATCAAGTTTCAATTCTGTGAACTCTGTCATCTAGTCAATAATCTATCAGAAAATTCAGGTACTTTTCAATATTCATAATTCATTTCATTTTGTTTATCGAAAGCAGTATATCATTCATGTAATAATGCACTCCGTGTCTTTCTTTTTCTTAGATGTTGAAGAAGACCACAACACCTGCTTCAGAAAGGAGCTCATTTCAAAAATGTAGTTCGAATGGAATGAGCACAGCAAACTGAAGACTTTGACCTGAAAGAGGTGGGTGTGGAAGAGTGCGGAGACAATATTCTGGAGAGCCCACACATCCATGTCTGATGTTAATGCACTCTACAAGAGGTAAACTATTTGAGCCTGTAGTTCATGAGTCAATGAGGATGCTGATTTGAAAATGTTGTGCCGATTTGTTGTGTTTGTTATTGATCAGTATCTCTTTCTTATTTGTTTATTATACTTGGTTTCAGGTAATGTATCCTGAATTTAACAAAGGGGATCTTGCGGCCAATGAAAGTCTTTTCCCAGATCTAAACGAATTGCACGCTGCCCTTGCTTGGAGACACTTCACATCGACGTGAGATTTTTTTCATTACAATAATTTCATAACTAATGCTTGAATCACTCAATTTGTGTATATATTGTCACGGCTTAATCACTCTGTCTATTTCAGCTGGCACGCTGCAAGGGTGATGGCGGCGACAAAAGGCTTACTAAAACGAAGATCGCTCTTTCTGCAGACACGCAACATTTAAACCATTTGAAGGTGCTAAAGATCAAAGGCTACATGGCCTCACGCCAAGAACAGGATTTCCTCCAATATCTAGTCGCCAGCTCTTCAAACTCTTGCGCTGGTGTATTCCCAGGGTTTTGTCCCCCATAATCCCCCGTTATCCTTTTAAATGATCATCTCAGCCATTTTGCATTATCCCCAGTCATGAATATCTCTCATTATGACCATGACAATGATAACATCTGCATTTTGCCTAGTCAGTTCAAGTCTTGGTACTTGCCTTGAGAGAAATGCTGGAGCTGGACTAATGTATGACCCCTTAGCATCTTGGGTCGCTGAATTGCGTCCTGTGGTACTTCTTCTGGTTTATTGACTGTGCGGCTGTAAAGGCTCTATATGACATTGTTGGTTGTGACGGTCAACTAAACTATCCTTTTATCTCCATTTTTGTTGAAGACTCAGAATATAAACAACCTGAGCTTCAGGAGGGGTCGTTGATGATGATGAAAGCAAAGAGTGGGCTATGCTTAACCCATCACAATTCTCAAGTGACAAACTTGCCGTGCTGTTTTAGATTAGGAGACCTCATTGGAAGGTTTTTTTTTTTTTTTTGTAGCTTTGTTTAGTGTTTCCACTTGTATAGTCTTTTAGCAAAATTCAGTCATGTACAAGTTCCTAGTGGAATTAAAAAAAAAGCATTAGGAAAGTTAAATTCTTTTTTTTCTGGCTTCTTTTGAACTGAAAAGTTATGAATTTGTTAATGTAATTTTTGTTTGAATCAGTTTCAGTTCAAGAGAAGGCATTCTATTGTACACAAACATGATAAAACTGTAAATTAAGGAATGCGGCATTGCAGATTGTGTATAAATAAGTAGAGTAAGCAATTTACTTGAATTTGTTAGACTTGTTACCACCATTCCAGATGGAGCTCCAAAAGACAGGCCAGTTGCGTTGAGCCTCATTCCAACCCAACAAGGACCCTTGACGCAACGGATCCCAGCTGGTGGACACAATTCCATAGCTCACTCCAGCCAGAGCTGCTCCAAAGAAGACGAATGATACCATCACTGGAATGAATGATGGGATGTCGATCTTGAGCACAACTTTGAGGTAGTAGAAGAATGGGAAGAACAAGAGGCCGATGAAGAGCGGAATGCCGACTGATAATCCGATTCGGTTGATCATCCGGTTCGTGACAACTTCCGGAATGACACTGTCTTCGTATTCCTCTTCCTCTTCATCATCTTCGTCTTTTCTGGAGGTGATTTTGACTGGCTTTTTGAGGTTTTTGGGGCCGAAGCCTTTAGGGTTGGGTTTGAGAGTTGCGGCGCAGAGGAAGTTGGAGCTGGAGGTTGGCCATGATGCGAATCTGGAGATGTAAATCGTTGACGATCGGTAGACTAAGTGATTGGTTGATGACGGTGGAGGAGAATGTAATGATGAAGATTGCATTGTTTTCTGTGAATGGCTAGTGATCAGAAGAGTGTGGTGTGGAATGGCTCGTTTCTAGATGGAGTCATGGAGATGGTGATGTATAATTTACCATAATGACCTCTAGGAGTCCTCAAATGAGATTTCCTTTAAATTTCGAAAACTTGAGACCCAATCTTCACCGTCCAAAATACAATATGCATTTTTGTGGTGACAAGTGTCTCATGTGCATTTTCCAAGATGCATTTAATGCAAAGTCAAAGTCACTTTTTTTACTTTGCTTTTTGGACATGTGTAACATACAGATTCAAAGATGCATCATGATCTAATGGTGAGATTTGAGTTCTCAAGTTTTCGAATTTTAAGAATTCTCAACCGAACGCTCCCATGACCTCTATATAATAACTAATAAAAAAGAAACAAATAAAACTGGAAATGAAAATACAGAGAAGCCAATTCAAGCATTTTCACAACACATTAATATCCTGTCACACATGCAGCTGCTAGATCAGAACAACGTTAAAATATTTCTTAAATAATTAGCTAGTGTTTTCTTAGGATTCGGAAGAGATGGGTGTATAGTTTTTTTGCATAATGTGCGTGATCATGTTATTGTATAGCGTTCTTCCTTGCCTTTGCCGAAAGGACGCGGCCTAGAAGGGGGATATAATGGACTCAATGAGTTCTTGGAGTGGGGCTAACTCCTTCTTGTCTATGAGATTGAATTCCTGCACATGAACGCTAGCCGTCAGTTGATGAGACAAACTCTGATGACTGCACACATCAACTAAACTTTTTCATTGTTTAGCTTTAAAGTAATTATATGTGGTCATAAATCATAATGTAGTACGCATGCCATTGTTTAGGTTCAGATATGTTAGTAAGGTGTGTGGACTTTGAAAACAAAAATTCACTTAAGAATGACTTACACAGGTGAATAGTATGAAGTGCTTGAAGCAAGTATTCAAATGGGCCTCTTCTTTAAGACTCACTATCTTCTGAAAATGTGAATGGTAGATGTGAGCATATACACGGAATAGACGTTTGAAAATTGTCTTCACAACGTCCTTGAAGTTGGGAGGGAAAGGAGCACCTAAAACATAAAAATATGATGAAGTTATGATTAGATTAGCGCAGAGAAGTATCTCATAGATAAAAATCACAAATCCTAGAAGATACAATGGGCATTGATGTAAGAAGTTATGTACTCAAGTACCAAGCTTTTGTGGAAATATGGATTCATCATCAAGTTGTGCCTCTATCCAATCCATTAAGTACTCGACGTATTTTGGAGCTGATACTTCAATAGGCTTTTTTATTTGAACACCATCTGCCCATCTATATTCGTACCTGAGTAAAAAATCAAGTTTCTTTTATCATAAAATCCGAGGTACGAGTGGCACACAGACACAACTGAGATATGCCCATAACTTCGAAACATATTACTCTTCTTGATTGATCCAGTTTTCACCATGCCATATCTAGTAAGCATAATAATATATGCTACTTCTAACAATAACTTGTTTCATACATCATTGAGTAGCCAAACGTTCTTCGTTTTCCCCTCCATATAACTATCCTAAACCTATTGACAGAGATGAGGGGAAAATAGGTCTCTCACATCATACATAAGACATAACTATCTATCTCTGCTATCCAAGAAACCAAGTTTATTCTATGCAGACACTGTATCCTGGTTCTCGGTGATTCACATAGAAAGCTATTTTTCCTGTATTGAACATTCTTAAAATAGCCAAAACAAAACACAACAAGGAAAAGTACATCAAATACATTTTAAAAAACAAAACCAAACATCAAAATTTGTTTATTGATCCATACTTGGGGCCGGCAGTCATGGTAGGGCAGTTCTCAGCTGTGCAGAATTCAGTGAGGGTGCCATAGAGTAGATTTACTTGATTGAAGAAATCCACAGCTGAAAAGTAGAAACAATGGCTACACATTATGTGTTCAATTCTAGCAAAAATGTCTTCCATAAAAATGATGATATAGTTACTCACTATTAACAGCAAGCCACTCATTGCCGTCTTCTCCGGGAGGAAGTCTTACTGCTTCCCTCAAATTTCCACTACCAAGAGTAGCATCAATGTGCTGTCTCAATTGTGCTCCCTGCATAGAAAAGAGATACCGGCATGAAAAATATACGACACATCACACTTTCTCCAGTTTCAGAAAATGCTGGATCTCAGTGATGGAAAATAATATCGAATCACGTGAATATAAGAATTACAGTCCCGATCAAATAAATTTGGGACTTCAAAAATTATCATTTTAAGACAGCTCACTCATTACACGTAGGAAAATAAAGGAAAGAAAAAGAAGAGCAAAAATGAAAGCATCCCACAAAAATAGAAAATCAACCTTACTCCCTGAAGGGGCACTCTTCTTTGGACGAAATGTCTTCTGGTTCCTGTTCAAAAATAGGAATCAAATGATAAGAAGCTCAAAGGTAACGAATCAGCAGATTTCTATAAAGAGCAACTATTACTATCAAACATGAGGGATCCTACGATCAAGCCAGGATGAAAGGAGAATTTTCACCAGCAGTAGAACTAAACCGAGCGTTATACACATACAAAAAAGTACAGAAGAAGGAAAATAAAAGTTACTAGACTAGATGTTTCATTAACCAACGATACTGGGCAAAACAGTAACACAACTAAGTTCACATTTTTAGGGGAACTTTTTTTATTGCAAAAAAAGAAAGAAAAACAAATGCCACTTACACATGCCAGTCAGTAACATAAAGCATCATAAAATAGTTACTACCACTGACCAGAGGATCTTGACATATAAATGCCAACAGTCTAGCATCTGAAAAGTTACTGCAGAGCATTTTAGATTAAAAACACAAAAATAATCACAATATCACATACCACAAAGGAAACAGGAATCAAAACATTCTCTTCCAGCGAAATTCAACAATACCTATTGATCCATCTCCCAAAACTCCGAAGAAGAAGAAAAAACAAATAGAGTCGATTCCCAATTACCGGAAGATCGAATGAAATTCAAAATTGAAAGATCAAGATTGTAAGTTGCAGAAACTGCCCAATTAATTTTCCAGATCTGATGCGATAAAATTGTTATGACCGAAATAAAATTTACCTTCCCAGACCGAACAAACTCATGACGATGGCGGATGAGGAAGGGAGACAGTTTTTTCTGCAGTTGGTGAATTGAACGATAATATCGATGCCCACAGGCCGTTTTACAAACGGCGTCGTAACTGTGAAATCACTACTACTGACTTTATTATACATAAAATGACGCTATGACATTAACAACCAAATTAACAACTAAATTTTACACATTAGCAACGGAAGTAGAAACAATTATGTTTTTTTTAATTATTCAAAGTTAACACATTTAGCATAATGTGTCTCAACTGTGACACATTCATTCATCAAAAGTCCTTCCACAAATCTATCAAACTCCTTATAAGCAGAGCCGCCAACATCCGTGGCGGCCTCTACCTTCCTCTTCCACTCTTTCCCTTTCATCCTCAACTCCCTCCCCTTATCACTTTCCATCATTTCCTTAACAAGCTCCTCCAGCTCCCCTCGTTTCACATCACAGCTTACCTCCAACCCCACCCCCCATGCAGTGCAAGCATACCGACAATTCGTCTGCTGCTCCGCAAAATATGGCCAGCACATCAATGGTACCCCTCCCGCCATGCTTTCCAAAATCGAGTTCCATCCACAATGCGTCAAGTATGCACCAATCGACGAATGTTTAAGAACTTCAGCCTGCGGGCACCATGGTACAACTAGGCCTCTCTCCTTCACCTCGTCGTAAAATTCCTTGGACAGGATTTCAGACCTGGCGACACAGAAATTGTATTAAAAGTTACTGTTTTTTTTATATCTGTGATATATTTGATACATAAATCGATTAGATGTTTATTAATATAATTCCTGCATCACCTCGACTCTCCCAGCACCACATCAGGCCTCACCACCCATAGAAAGGCATGCTTGCTGTTCGCTAAACCCCACGCAAACTCCTGTAAATGCTGATCAGACATCATTGTAATCGATCCATAGTTAACGTACACGACTGACTCCGGCACTCTCTTGTCTAACCATTCTACACATTTCACATCTTCTTTCCAAAGACTCGAGTTGACTGATCCGGTTGATCCAGTTTTTGACTCCGGTATGTGGCTTAATAGCATGCTGAGCGGGCCTGCCGGGTAAATATTCGGATGCAGGTTCTTGATTGCATCAAGCACTTCTTGTTCGAAATCATAAAAGGTGTTGAACAAGATCGCTGAGGATTTTAAGGTCTTCTGGCATTGGATGCGTAGCATGTTGAACATGGTGTCATCCAGGTTGGTGATCCGGATAAAACTTGGGATGTCCTTCAGCCTCAAGTTGTGCATGCCAGGAATCCAGTCGACTGGAGTTTCAAGTGTGCCGTCCGTTAAAAAGTTGTAGTCTGCACAAAAGATCTCGTATGCGTTAGATATCTTGTAGCTCGAAATTTAAGATTGAAAAGAGAGACATTTTTTGTTTCCACATCTTTCCTAAACTTATTTCCTCAAATGCCACTAATATTGAAACTGTTTCTACAAAATCCAGTTTATCAAAAAAAAAAGTAACATTTTTCATATTTAAAAAAATAAGAAGAATGACATCTATAGAAATAGGTTAAAAAAAAGAATGGCACATCTATAGAAATAGGTTTTTGTTATAAATGGTCTGCACATTTTCAAGGAAAAATATGTCATGTGGGTCCCACACCAAAAAAATAAAATACAAATTGAGTGAAATGCGGATGTATGTTTAGTAAATTATAGTATAAATAGAAGCTTCGGGTGAAGAAAATAAACACACCTTCATCTCCTACTTCTCTCTAACATTTCTGTGTATTTGAGCTCTAACGAGTCCCAAAGTTTTCCATATTCTCAAAGGTAATTATAACACGTTATCAGCACGAACGCTCTCCACTTCCATACCGTAAGTTTTCGAACAAAGATTCAATAAGAAGTTAAGTGCGCTTAGTTCTTCATCTGTTCTACTTGGATATCATAAGGGGTTCACTGCCTCAAAGGGAGCTCTACTCTCCCTCTTTCACAATTCCAGATTGTGACTTGATATCTGGGTCGTTCTGGATGAAAAAAAACTGAGAATTCCATTGTTTTACTTTTTTAATGTATAACAACATATTATTATGATGTGCGGATTACCGCCCCATAGTAAAGTGTTGTGATCTGCAAAATAACTGTCTTTACTTTAAATACTTCTTACAACTTGTTTTACTTTCTTAATGTATAACAACATATTGTTATGATGTGCGGATTACCGCCTCATAGTAAAGTGTTGTGATCTGCAAAGTAACTGTCTTTACTTTAAATACTTCATTTTCTTTGAATCATATTTGCATAATTCATTTATTGATATTACATTGTTAATTTACCATTTTACCCTTAGTGCTCAACGGTAACAAACGGTAACATAGTGCCCAACGGTAACAAAAAAACGGCTAGTTTTTTTCCCTATAAATTCGATTTTATTCACCATACAAAATCACATTCATCCTCTCTTCTACCACATAATCTTCTCAAGAAAAAAACCTTGCCATAAAATGTCTCGTTTAATACTAGTTTTTGTTTTCATAATTATTGTTGTACTTACTGTTCGTATCTTCACCGGAGATGTTCCGATGGATGAATTTTATCTTTGTTTAAAAATGCTTGTAATAATGTATGTCTTCTTCTTCTTTACAATATTTGTAGACATTTATGTTTTAAATTAATCTAATAAACTTTTTCTACTTTTAGTTACCACCATGTCAAACCTCGCAAAACTTGAGTTCAGTCCACTCGACATCTCTGGAAAAAATTACATGCCATGGACAATAGACATTGAGACACATTTGGACTCAATGGATCTTCCCGAAACAATCATTAAAGGGAATACCTCATCAAAAGTGGATAAGGCAAAATCCTTGATTTTCCTTCGTCGTCATCTTGACGAGAATCTCAAGAATGAGTATCTCACTGTGAAAGATCCGAGTGATTTATGGAAAAATCTGAAAGATAGATTTGATCACCAAAGGGATGTGATGCTTCCCTTATATCGGGATAAATGGGCCGCTTTACGGTTCCAAGACTTTGTGAAAGTCAGTGAGTATAACTCTGAGATGATAAAAATAGTGAGCCATTTGAAATTTTGTGGAGATAAGATAACTGATGCTGAGATGATGGAAAAGACTCTGTCTACATTCCATGCATCAAATGTAACCTTGCAGCAGCAGTATCGTGTACGTGATTTTGAAAAATACCATGATCTGATTGGTACTCTCCTAGTGGCGGAAAGAAACAATGAATTATTGATAAAGAACCACCAATCTCGCCCAACGGGCTCCAGAACATTTTCTGAGGTACATTTCGCCAACTCTAATGAGAGTAGACCCATGAACTATTTTCAGGGTCAAGGGCAAGGCCGAGGTCGTGGACGAGGACGAGGACGAGTTCGAGGTCGTAGTTTTGGCCAGGGGCGCGGTCGAGGTGGTTATCCCAATAATCCACCTCATAAGATCGCCAATTATCACGAAAGGAGACAGCAAAATGAGTGGAACCATGAGAACTCCCACAAAAGGGGAGGTGGTCCAAGTTCATCAAAAAGCCCTGAGACCACTTGTTTTAGATGCGGTTGTAAAGGGCATTGGTTTAAAACCTGTCGAACCCCTGAACACTTATGCAAACTCTATCAAGAGTCCGTGACGGGAAAAGGAAAGGAGGTCAACTATATTTGCCAAACTCCTATGAATGAGTTTACTCGACTTGGAGAATCTGATTTCAACAATGAACATGTTGATACAATTGGGGATTTTACAAATGCAAATGAGATCAATTTTATTGAGAATGATCCCGTGAACGAGTACACTCATCTTGGGGAACATGAGCCTAGTGAGGTCTTCCTTGGTGATATAACTGGAAAAATGACTGGTGAGAACTGAAAGGGGAAGTTGTGTAAACTCATGTGAATGAAGCCAAACGGTCCGATGTTTTCATTTGATTTTCTTATGTTATATGTATGTTTTTCTTTTAAGCATGACTATGTTTTTCTCGCATGTAATAAAATATGTCTACCTTTTTCATTTATCTTATCATTTTCTTATTTACTTAAAGCTTTGAAATGGACAAAGCCAAAGTCAACCAAAGGATTAATATTGAAGAAATGTGCATACTTGATAGTGGAACAACGCACACAATCCTGAAGGATAAAAGATTTTTCTTGATGATAAAACCGACACGAACCATTGTGAATACAATATCAGGTCCTGTAGATCTGATTGAAGGAATTGGCAAGGCAAACTTTGCATTGCCAAATGGCACAAATTTTACAATACATAATGCCTTATTTTCGCCAAAATCCAAACGAAACTTATTGAGTTTCAATGATATTTATTCTCATGGATTCGAGACTCAGTCTATGACTGAAGGTAACATGAAATTCATGTTACTCACTATGTATAGATCTGGAAAGAAATACATAGTTGAAAAACTACCAATGCTTCCTACTGGATTGCATTACACGCATATAAATGTGATTGAGTCAAATGCGGTAGTTATGAAATCTTCAATATTAACCATGTGGCATGACCGATTGGGTCATCCAGGTTCAAGTATGATGCGAAGAATCATCGAAAATACGCATGGACACCCATTGAAGGGTCATAAAATCCCTCAAGGAAATATTTTTCCATGTAAAGCTTGTTCTCTTGGAAAGCTTATCATAAGACCATCATCGGGAAAGGTTGAAACAGAGTCACCTATGTTTCTTGAGCGTATTCAAGGTGATATTTGTGGGCCTATTCACCCACCATGTGGACCATTTCGATACTTTATGGTATTGATAGATGCATCTAGCAAATGGTCACATGTATGTTTGTTATCAACTCGCAATATGGCATTCGCTAAATTACTTGCCCAAATAATAAAATTGCGAGCTCAATTTCCTGATCATACAATCAAGAAAATTAGACTTGATAACGCTGGTGAATTCACATCCCAAACATTTGATGAATATTGTATGTCAGTTGGGATTGTGGTCGAGCATCCTGTACAAAATGGCTTGGCCGAGTCATTGATCAAACGCCTCCAACTTATTGCTAGGCCATTAATAATGAGAACAATGCTTCCTACCTCAGTATGGGGTCATGCAATATTACATGCCTCTGAATTAATTCGCATCAGACCAAGTGCATATCATAAAAGTTCTCCACTACAACTTGCATTTGGTCAAGAACCAAATATATCTCACTTACGAATTTTTGGTTGTGCTATTTATGTGCCTATTGCACCTCCTCAAAGAACAAAGATGGGGCCACAAAGAAGCCTTGGGATATATGTGGGCTTTGAAAGTCCATCTATTTTTAAATTTCTTGAACCTCAAACTGGAAATATTTGCACAGCACATTTTGCTGATTGCCACTTTGATGAGGAAAATTTTCCACCATTAGGGGGAGAAAGAAAACAGTTTGAGAAAGAAATTACTTGGTCTGTACCAACATTATTGCATCTTGATCCTTACACAAAAGATTGTGAAGGTAGAGTACAAAGGATTTTACATTTGCAAGAAATGGCAAATCAACTTCTCGATGCATTTATAGACACAAGGAGAGTGACTAAATCTCACATACCGGCTGAGAATGCTCCCGTATAAATTGAAATTCCAAAAGGGAAGCCGGAAAATAAAGTCATTCATGAAATCACAACACGGTTAAAGCATGGAAGACCACCCGGTTCCAAAAATAAAAATCCTCGAAAAAGAAAAGGAGAAGAAAAGCAAGACGATCCTATAGTGGAGGAAAATATTCCTATAGAAATTCAAAATGAAAAGGATCGAGAAATTTCGATTAATTATGCTAATACAGGCATACTATGGAACCGAAAAGAGAACATTGATGATGCGTTCTCTTACAATTTGGCATGTGATATTATGAATGAAAATAATGGTGATCCCGAACCACGGTCTATTACTGAGTGTAAAAATAGACACGATTGGTTTGAGTGGAAAAAGGCAATTGAAACTGAACTAGACTCGCTAAATAAACGCAAAGTCTTTGGGCCTATAGTACTCACACCTAAGGATGTGAAACCTGTTGGATACAAATGGGTTTTCGTACGAAAAAGAAATGAGAAAAATGAAATTGCGAGATACAAGGCTCGACTTGTTGCACAAGGTTTTTCTCAAAGGCCGGGAATCGATTTTGAGGAAACGTATTCTCCTGTCATGGATGGAATTACGTTTAGATACTTGATAAGTCTAGCAGTTCATGAGAAATTGAATATGCACCTCATGGATGTTGTTACCGCTTACCTATACGGATCGCTTGATACTGAAATTTACATGAAGATCCCTGAAGGTTTTAAAATGCATGAGGCATTAAGTTCCAAACCTAGGGAAAGATATTCAATCAAGTTAGAAAGATCTTTATATGGGTTAAAGCAATCCGGACGCATGTGGTACAATCGATTAAGCGAATATTTATTTCAAAAGGGTTATGTCAATGATCCCCTTTGCCCTTGCGTTTTTATTAAGAAAACAACATCCGGTTGTGTAATAATTGCCGTTTATGTTGATGATTTGAATATCATTGGTACCGGTAAAGAAATTCTGGAAGTAATCTCTTATTTGAAAAAGGAGTTCGAAATGAAAGATCTGGGGAAGACAAAGTATTGTCTTGGATTACAGATTGAGCACATCCAGAATGGATATTTGTGCATCAATCGAATATACGAAGAAGATAATAAAACGTTTTAATATGGATAAATCAAATCCATTAAGTACCCCAATGGTTGTAAGATCCCTTGATGTGAACAAGGATCCTTTTCGTCCATGTGAAGAATCTGAGGAGATTCTTGGTCAAGAAATACCATATTTCAGTGCGATTGGAGCTCTTATGTACCTTGTTAATTGTACTCGACCTGACATAGCTTTTGCTGTTAATTTATTAGCCAGGTTTAGCTCAGCTCCTACCAAAAGACACTGGAATGGAATCAAGCATGTGTTTCGTTATCTTCAAGGAATGATTGACTTAGGATTATTTTATCCTAACAATACAAAACCAGTTTTGATTGGTTATGCAGATGCAGGTTACTTGTCAGATCCACATAAAGCGAAGTCCCAGACTGGCTATGTATTTACATGTGGAGGAACTACAATCTCTTGGCGTTCTTAGAAACAAACACTCGTTGCAACATCATCAAACCACGCTGAGGTCATTGCATTACACGAAGCAAGTCGTGAAAGTGTGTGGCTGAGATCTATGACACAACATATCAGAACTACGAGTGGTCTTCTACCAGCAAATGATCCCTCACTCTTTATGAAGACAACGCTGCGTGTGTTGCTCAAATGAAGGAAGGATTTATCAAAAGTGATAGAACAAAGCATATCCATCCCAAATACTTTCGTTCACCCAAGAGCTGGAAAAAGACAAAGTTATCAGCATACAATATGTTCGTTCTGATAAAAACTCAGCAGATCTTTTTACAAAGGCTCTCCCTACCTCAACATTCCGAAAACATGTTGACGACATAGGAATGCGAAAGCTGCAAAATTTATGAGCACATCACGCATGCCAATATGAGGGGAAGCTTCGCGTCGCTGCACTCTTTTTCCCTTAAGTTGGTTTTTATCCCAATGGGTTTTTCCAACTAAGGTTTTTAACGAGGCAGCCTAAAACGCTTAATGTGCATCCCAGGGGGAGTGTTATAAATGGTCTGCACATTTTCAAAGAAAAATATGTCATGTGGGTCCTACACCAAAGAAAATGAAATACAAATTGAGTGAAATGCGGATCTATGTTTAGTAAATTATAGTATAAATAGAAGCGCTTCGGGTGAAGAAAATAAACACACCTTCATCTCCTACTTCTCTCTAACATTTCTGTGTATTTGAGCTCTAACGAGTCCCAAAGTTTTCCATATTTTCCAAGGTAATTATAACAGTTTTGTCCTTTAATAAATTAAGCATGCCTATTTGCTAGAAAAGAAAAAGAGAGAAATAGGTTTTGAAAACATTCCATGTTGAGAAACTTTTCAAAAAAAAAAATAGAAGAGATAGGACGACTTGAAGTAAGATTTTAGGGTATATACCTTTAAACGGCAAAATGCCTCGTCGAACAAGCTCATCATATTGCAAATACGCCATGAATCCACACGCAGAGGCGGTCCAAAACTGGACACTACGCCTGATCCCAAGCTCATCGGCTGCCTCCCTAGCAAAGCTCATTACACCATCAGCTATGACGCAACTGACCGGAGGCCCATCAGTTGCTGAGTTCAGTCTCTGAAGCAGCTCAATGAATGGTAATTTCAATCCACCATGCAAAATGGAGTAGCTCAGAGTCGGAATATCCTGGGTGGCATCAAGGTCAGACCGAGGCAGGCCATCAGGGATTGCCTCAAACTGATAACCTGCAAAACCTTGGACGAATGAAATCCCTTTGGATCTGACCAAGCGTCGGTGATTATGCTCGGTGTTCACGAAGGTTATGTGGAAGTTCTTGGAGTGGAGGAGCTTGGCTAGATGCATGAAAGGGTTGATATGGCCTTGGGCTGGATATGGTACTAGAACGGCATGCGGCTTTTGAGCATTGACTGAACTCATTTTTGCCGGATTTGTGTAAGACATGCGAGGAGACTTTGTCTAGCTGAGTATAGAGATGCTGAATGAAGCAAGACTCAAGGGCATACAGACCAATAATTGATTCAGCTTTATCCCTCTGACCCCCTCGAAAATTAATGTCAATAATTGTCAACAGTATGGCATTGTGGTGTAAATGTAGATCATCTAGGTCCATCAACAGCTGTAAGTGTGGTTTCACAATTCAGTGAGACAGTGTTTTTTGGTGGTCCCTGACCACTGTACTTATGAATCAAAAAAAAATCAAGAGATGGTCATACTATATCAACATGTTTCAATAATTGACGCAATCAAATGCAGGAATCAGATTGTAACTGACAGAACACACTATATGAATTATTCGCGTACCTATTCGGTAGTAGTTAGAAGTCAGAACATAGAACATATCTTGAGCCTGAAAGATATAGACTGAAATGGTCAATTTTGAAGCAATCAAGTGCTCAAAGGTGCCCAGTACTGCTCCTATTCTTGTCGATCAATTAAGTTGTAGTAGCCAGCTAAAATTCTTGCTACGAGTAAAATTTAGTTGAGGCAATGTCTAGTTGGATTTACCCATTTATTGATGTGGCTGTGTTCAACATTGAGGATCTGTGCGTCCATATCTTGAAAATGCAAACTGCGAAGGCATAAGTACACCTAGCAGCTGGAAGCTGGCAAGCAGCCAACACATAATCATGGAGAATGAAACGTTAACCCTCAGGGTTAGCAACCCTTCTTAGGTGTGTCACATATATACTTATCATCTAATGCTATTAATACAGCATTTAATGGATTGGCTTTAATATGGCAGGGAAACAATAAGTCAGCTGCTATTCATGCTAACATTTATGGTTTTAAAACTAAACAAATTCAAATTAACTTTTTTTTTCTTCTATATTTATCAATAATTTGACTTTTTTTATGCAAGAAAAAAACGAGGGCGTAAAATTAAAAATTGTAAAAGAAAAAACTCTATATATTGAGTTTTTTTTATTGAACTATATATTGAGTTCATTATAAGTTTAATTTCTCATTCAAAAAAGTCAAACTTGTAACTCATAATTTCATATCTAATATAATTGAGTTGAGTTGAGTTGTTCAATACTAATTCTATAAAGTGACTCAACTCGACAAATATTGACTCAAGACCAAAAGTAAAGTTCTAATCATTTACATATGGATTACATTAGCGTTGCGTACCTTGTTAAGAAAATATTACCTACTTGTAGTTGATATGAAAAGCAAGAGTACCAGCAATGACTTCAAGTCGTCTTGGTCGATATAAACTTTTACGAGTTCATAAAACAACTTCCTGCTCAAACTTGCATCATGCATGGAAGAATCATCTTCTGTTTATTTTTTCGTTCAGATTTGACCTATCTCAGTCAATTTAATTTCTTTCCATTTGTTACATTGATTATCTTACTAATTTAAAGATATATGCACTGATTTTTGAATTGTTCGAGGGGAGAAAAATGGAAGTTGGACCAGAATCAGTTGAAGGTGTGAGGAAGAAGAGATGGTGTTCATGTACGAAAGATTTTCTAGAAAAAATGATTTTCTTCTTGAGAAGTCATTCAAGAGCTTCACAAGCATTCGAGGAGACGCCAAGAGTTTGCACAAATATTCAAGGAGACGAGCACCTTATAGACTAGGTAATTACTTGATCACTTGAGTCGATTGAGTTGATTGAAATGAAGATTAGGAGCAAACATAAGATGAGGAAGACCCTCACTTAATGGGACTTCATGTGGTTACAGATTGGTGCTGTCATTGGAGTTGATATCTCAGTATTCACGCTATTTTGGCTTTTTGTATTGCGATCAATACGTAGTTTTGAGACACTTTATAAATTAATATTAAGCTAGTCAACTTTTTTTTGATGGGTATTAGCTAGTCAACTTGATTATTATGAAATTATGACTCTCTCTTTTTTGCTGAAATTACGACTTATAAATTATGACTTGTGAATAAAAAAATTGAACTAGTAAAATTCAATTAACTATATTGATTTTTTTCCCTATACTATACCCTCATTTTCTCATCAAATAAAATGTCAGATTATTGGTTAATAAATAAAATACAAATTAATCTTAAGTTGGGCCCTTATATGGTCGCGGTCCGATCCGTATTAACCCTACATATAGCAGGGATTTGGCTGTCGTCATAGGGTCACGATTCACGAAATGCTTGGGTGATCTAGATCGACCCGGCTCCATTGTTAGTTTAAGTAGGGGTTGGGCTTGGGTAAATCCGACTTAAGCCGACCCCATAGGGTCGGGTAAGTCCAATATGATCTTTTGCTAACCCCTAAGTTTGATGGTCCAAAGAAACCTTATAATTTTAGTCAATACAAATAGCTGAAGGTTTGTCTTCTGTTTGAGCAAGTAATCAGCCTCAAACTAACAAGTGTGAAATTAAACTTTTATTATTGTTCGATGAGCAGCCTAAAAAAAACTTCACTCATTTGAGTTTTGTAGATTTGGTTTCAGGTTGCATTCGATCCGACCCTAATTAGACTATTAAAATTAGGACTTAAACGTCTTATAGGGTTATCAAAATTTTGGGTTGCCCTAGCAGACCTGATCCTAATTTTATAATACAAAGGGTTAGGGTCTGCCTAAACCCGAGCAAAACCAGACCCAACTAGAACCGAGTAAACCCAACTACTCATGCCAACCACAGTTTTCTTATCATGTATCGGTTCAATCAAAGAAACACAAAAAAGTAGAATTTCACTTTGCATTTACAGGTTGAAATTCAAAATCAACTAAACTACAAGAATGGCTAAGTGTCAAATTTGCAGCAATCCTAGATCCAAGTACAAATGCCTCATATGCATCATCCCTTAGTACATATTCATATTAGTTACTTTCTAGTTTTGTGATTACTGGGGGGGCAGTCGGACAAGCTGTTTAAATTTTTTGCTTTGTGATTACCGTTGTTCTTTAGGCTCTTACAACAAGCATAAAGGTAATGCCAATTCCCGCTATCTTTGTATTTACTTGTTTCGTGTTGAGGTTATGCTTTGATATGAGTTTGATTGTAATTATAAGATGAGTTTGCGGTTTAGGTTTTAGATGTGCCCTCCGATGAGTGCATATAAGTGTACTTTTGTAGAAATTCATTGCGCCAAGCCGGTTGTTCTGATCGATAATTCTGAAGAAAAAAATGATCCCTCAGCCGCGTTCATTATATTTTGTGTCATCGGCCGAAAATATATTTTGTACTCTTACAATATAGAAGTTGTATTTAAAAACAAAAACATTTTACACAAATTTCAGAAGAATTTACCTATTAAATAAACTTACCCAAATCACCTATTTGTAATTAAATAAATTGTTCATTTATATGATTCTTACCATTAGCATCTTAAAATGCTCAACATCTAGTTTTTAGTTTTTTTTTTGTTATTTAGATTTTGAGCAACTAGCAAATAAAAACTAAAAAAACATAAAAACATAAATTAGATGTTGAGATGTTAATAATGGTATCATTCTGATAAGTGAAATTCTTGACTAATATTCCTCCACTTTTATTAGATGTTTTGATTTGTTCTTAGACATTTTTGATGCCATTTAATCCTCTTATTGGCCTTGTAGGTCCCAAAATGCATTTCGTCTCACTCGGAGCCTCAAAGATCAAATGGAGCAAAAGTTGGGTGAATTTGAGCCAAAAATGAAGTTTCGCGCAAAACAGGCAGAACAACCTTTGCGGCTTATTTTGCATGTCAGATCGCATACAGTGTCCGAATTGGTTGATTCAAAGCTTGTTGGAAAGCTAACTCAAAGGGCTACAACTCTTAAGTTTAAGACAAGACCTAACTCGGACGTTAAGACCTCAAAACAGCCGCCGGAAGATCGCCCGAGCTCCAGGAAGCCCACCCGAGCCTTAATCCATCAATTCCAAACTGCCACATTTGGCTCGCCCGAGCTTGGCCACGCTCGCCCAAGCTCGCGACTGCCCAAATGCCACTGCCAAAATACGCTCGCCCGAGCTTGACGGAGCTCGCCCGAGCTAATCCTCGGCTATAAAAAGAAAGCTTGAAATCTAGATCGAAAGTGTGGTTTTTGGGGACATGAGCTAGGGTTTTTGGAGCACGAAAAACTAAGAGTTTCTAGAGAGATAAGCTACCAAGGCTTCAAGGGAGGATCATCCATTGAAGATTGAAGATTCAAAGGGTGGAAGAAGATCATCTACACTAGATTGGTTCATTCCTTCCATTGTATTTTCATCTATGTACTCAATACAATTTGTGTTTGTCTATGAACATGATTTGTGAGTAGTGTTTTGTATTCTAGGGTCCTATGGATCTTATGTGTGTTAATACTCCTAATTTATAATGAATCAATGTTAGAATGACATGTTTGGATGATTGTGATTTACTTTGATTAAATACTCAAACTATGCACTCTAGGTGTTTGAGAAAATGTCTAAGTGTATGTTTTTGGTATATGACTTGAGTTAAGCACTCTAGGTGTTTGAGAAAATGCCTAGATGATTAATTTCTATGGTTCTTTGGTCAAGTAGCCGAGAGGTGGAAGCCAAGGTATCTAGATAGCGAGTCATTAAGAAACCATAGGTCAAGAAGATCGAGAGATTGAGACCAAAGGTTCTCGAAAACAAGTAAATTACCCTTGTTAGGTGGTGATCACTAGCGTGACCCATCCTAGCATTGAGATAGGCTTGGTCAAGACCGCTCTTGGATCTTGATCATTCAACTAGCGTTGATGATTGAGAAACTTGAGTTGGACGTGAGCTAAAAACATCGAGAGATTGAAGCTCACGTGCGAGGTGCCTCTTCCTTAAATCAAGTAAAAACATCGAGAGATTATATTTGGTTTAATAGTCGCACGCCTTAATTTAATCATCTAACACAATTATCTTGCATGAAATTGAACTCTTGGAGTCTAAAACACATATGAGTGAAGTAGTTCCCTAGAGTACACATTTTGCCTTGGTAGTGACATTATCTCTAGATTCCTTAGATTGTTTACATTGTTTATCTACATTTGCTCTAATAACCACATCAACCCAATCTTTCGCATTTAGAATAGACTTATCGGAACAAAATCGAACCGTGCTAATTTCAGAAGAATTTACCTATTAAATAAACTTACCCAAATCACCTATTTGTAATTAAATAACATGTTCATTTATATGATTCTTACCATTAGCATCTTAAAATGCTCAACATCTAGTTTTTAGTTTTTTTTGTTATTTAGATTTTGAGCAACTAGCAAATAAAAACTAAAAAAACATAAAAACATAAATTAGATGTTGAGATGTTAATAATGGTATCATTCCTAATTGAAACAACATTTAATAATTGATGAATTTGGTTGTTTCACGCGTCACATGTAAGACGATTCGAAAACCGATATGATAAAGGAATCATGGAGTTTTGTAACCCGAGCAATGGGGACACTCTGCTAATTAACAGGCCACCATCGATACATCAACATTCGTTCATAGCTTTGTCTGCCAAAATTTTCCGATGAATTCCGTTTTGTCTATTAATCCACTTTGTTGTTCCTCTCTACGTGGTGATTTTGATGGGAATTGCCTTCACGGATACATTCCCCAATCTATAAACTGTAGAGTGGAACTTGGGGAGCTTGTTGATTTGGACAAGCAATTAATTAATGGCCAGAGCGGAAAAATCTCCTCTCTTAGTCATGACAGTCTAATCGCTGCTTATTTAGTCATGGATGACGATGTCTTACTTACACAATCACAGATGCAACAACTAGCAATGTTTAATCCTCAGCGAGTTCATTATCCTGCCATATTCAAATCTTTCTCCAAAAAAACTACTTCGTGGACTGGAACACAATTATTCAGCATGCTATTACCCGGCGACTTTAGTTATACGTTTGAAGGAGACGACGTTCAGTTTACTGACGGGGATCTTATTTGCTCTTCTAACTCTTATTCATGGTTGCATAATTCTGATGACAACCTTTACCGTCAATTGATCAAACACGGGAAGAGCTCCACTCTTAAGTTCTTGTATGATGCGTAAGATGTTCTCTCTGAGTGATTTTGCATGAGAGGCTTGAGTGTTTCTCTGGCAGACTTGTCCCTCACAACAGATTCTTGCTCTAGAGAAAACATGGTTGAAGAAGTGTGATGTGGTCTGCAAGAAGCAGAACAAACTTGCCGGTTCAGACAGTTAATGGTCGAGAACAACAATGTTTTACTATCTGGAAAATGCCACAAAAACAACGAGGAAATGCTTAATGATGCAGAATCTGCAAGCATTGAGCGGCAAAAATTAGCAGCTCTTTGTCAAGCATCTGTTTCCGCTTTTAAAAAGGTTTTTGCACACATTCAAAATCTTGCTTACCTTTATGCAAGCAAGGACAACTTGATTCTGGACATGGTGAAATCCGAAAGCAAATGAAACATGCAGAAGCTTGTTCAGCATTCCATGTGTCTCGGGTTTCAAAAATCGATGATTCCTTTATCATATCAGTTTCCGCATCGTCTTACATGTGACGCGTGGAACAACCAAATCCATCAATTATTAAATGTTGTTTCAATTAGGAATGATACCATGATCTAATTTTAGTTTTTATTCTTTATTTGCTAGTTGCTCAAAATCTAAATAACAAAAAAAACTAAAACTAAAAACTAGATGTTGAGCGTTTTAAGATGTTAATGGTTAGATTAATAAGAAAGGAGTAAATAATACCCATGAATCACATAAATGAACAATTTGTTTAATTACAAATAGGTGATTTGGGTAAGTTTATTTAATAGGAAAATTCTTCTTAAATTTGTGTAAAGTGTTTTTGTTTTTAAATACAATTTCTATATTGTAAGAGTACAAAATATATTTTCGGCCGATGACACAAAATATAATGAACGCGGCTGTTAGATCATTATATTTTTTTCAGAATTCTCGATAAGAACAACCAGCTTGGCGCAATGAATTTCTACAAAAGTACACTTATATGCACTCATCGGAGGGCACATCTAAAACCTAAACCGCAAACTCATCTTATAATTACAGTCAAACTCATATCAAAGCATAACCTCAACACGAAACAAGTAAACACAAAGACATGGAGAATTGGCATTTCCTTTTATGCTTATTGTAAGAGCCTAAAGAACAAATGTAATCACAAAGCTCAAGTTTCTTCTTCATCTTCCTCGTCTTCTTTGCGCTCCTCGCTTTTTCCCACATTGTCGCTGTGAAATCTCAAGGCGTGAATTCGTCAGACATACCAGCCGCCTCCAATAGCTCCCAAACACAACAATCCTCTTCTTCATGGATAGCACACAATAAGTGACTGCATATAACTCCTTTAAATTCAAATTTTTTGCAATCACATCTCATTTGTAATAATTCTTTATCCATAGTAATATGATAAATGGTGCGTTTAGTTTTGCCATATTGTTGCCTCCTCATGGAAACATCATATTCACTATAATTCCCATCGCCACGATTTTTTACAGCATTTGTGTAGGTCATTTCCTTAACTTGAATTTGAAACTCAACGAACTTTCTTGATGTATATATAACTTCTTGAATACATGCTCAAATATATGCTCGGTTGCACATAGAATTGGTGAGTCGTTGGATCTAAAAGTCTCTTTGTCCTCTTCCTTTACTCTTTTTGCCAATGCAAATCCAAATTGCTCCACAAATTGCTTGAGTGTTGTGTTGATATTGAGAAAGCCTTTAAAAAAGAAGTTCATACCCTCGCTCCTTTGGGTGCTATACATGCCAGTCCAAAACTTATCCTTGAAATAGATAGGGACCCAGTGATGCCTTTGAGCATACATATCGCTACACCAACTATTATTCTCAAGATCATATGTAGCCATCCACTTTTGCCATAACTCTTCAAAATCAACAATGGTGAGTGAATCATGAAGAGCATTACTCAATCCTTTTCGAACTTCACTCCAATGAGGATGCTTATTTAAATGTTTTTTAGCATTTCTCATTATGTGCCATATGCACCATCTGTGTTCAGTATGTGGAAAAACCTCTTTCACTGCACGTCCTGTTACATTAAAAATAAGTACATATATGTAAATAGTTAAAATATATAAGTTATAGAATATAAAAAGAAAGTAAAACTATATTGGTATTAAATTGAAAGTTGGTAATAACATATACTATGTCGGTTATACTGATTTTATAGAATATAAAATAAAATCCTTATATTGTTTGTTATGACGATATCTTAATTATTGTATTTTTTGCCACTAAACTCCGGCATGAGAACGGAATATATCATAAAATAAAAGGTAAAAAATAGAAGTAAAACTAACCAATAGATTTGCACTGATCAGTTAAAATTCCTTTTGGAGCCTTATCGGACATGCATGTCAACCATGCATTGAACAACCAAACAAAGTTAGCAACTTCTTCTCACGCTAACAATGCACATCCAAAAAGTATGGATTGACCATGATTATTGACACCAATGAAAGGAGCAAATGGCATCCTATACCTATTTGATACGTAAGTAGTATCAAATGAACCACATCTCCAAAGTCTTTGCATGTTGTTGTACTCCTGCCATCCGTCCAAAAGACATTTTTCAATGAACTGTTTTCGTCGGTATCATACATGTAAAAGAAATTTGAATTGCTAGAAATCATCTCACAAAAATGCCTCCTCATTGCCTCAAAATCTCCTTGTTGCAAGCTTAATCGTCTATTCTTACTAATCAAGTTACGACAATCCCTCTCATCAAAAGGAAGATTGTCATGACCACCATACTTCACTACAATTGAATTGTAGTTTTTTGCTATCGGAACACCAGCCATGTCATTTTCTAAAATTTCTTATTTTTGACACTGATATATTTGTAGTTCTTCATGAATTTGGAATTTGATGGATTGCAAGGGTGATTATGTTCTAGTATAACCCTTGTTAACTTCCATAATCCATCGGGGAAAGCTGATGCATTTACCTTAAATTGACAACCTGTAACAAGAGTGTTAGCTGCTCGTTGAGGATTGTTTGACTTCGATTTGAACTTTCCCTCCTTTGAGCAAACCAACCTTAGCCTCGTACACTTACTGAAGTCTTCAATATGCCTGTTGCGTTCAATGACAACTTCATTTGTTGTGCTTGTTCCTTTGATTCTCTCTGAGCTTCTAATTCGTATCTGAAATCCATTAGCTTGTCCGTATTCATGGCAATGACGAAGCACCTCATCAGCGGGGCCAAACACCATCCCAATATACGGAGGAATAATTTCCTTTTCATCAAGAACCACATTGAGCATTTGATCACCCTCACCATCATCATTATCAAAATAAAAATCTCCATCTATTTCTTGATTAGGAAATGGATTATCATTTTCCAATATATCAAACTCATCATCGGAATCACAAGTATTATGTCTCAAATGTATGGTGTCCTTCACCTTCATCTTCTTCAATAGAACAATCATCATTCAAATCAAAATTTCGTAGATGATTCACCTGTCATGCATAAAAAAAAGCTTAATTACAAAACGATTTATTTGTTATGCATAATTAACAAAATCCAGTTGCTTCCATTTCAAAGTTTTCTGTGTAATTAATGCTTGTTGAGTGATCTTCCACATGTGCGCCATGTCAACTTCCAACTCAGCAGGGTTGGTGACCCATGGGGTCAATGTATCATTGTCCCATAATCATATACAACTACGGATCAAATTCTTGAAGACTGTAACTCCAAGCGAGAACATTTGAAATGAATACCTAACGACACAAAAGTAACAACGAAATACCAACTACCTACATGGCGTTCTTTTGTGACAGGGCACCATGCGCTCTGGCTACCCTGCACTTCATAGTCACTGGGCCTCATGCGGATTTCCTAGTGGTAGGGCTGCAGCCATGTTCTCCCCGCCTAATTCATGTGATTTCCATGTAGGTAGTTGGAGGTGGGATTCGATCTCTTGCCCTCCCATTTAACATGCCCTTGTTTGGTACATGTTAACCATATGGGCTGCATTTACACATACCTCACAAGGTGTGTGTTAAATGTGAGGTCAGGGGTTCAATTCCCACCTCCAACTCCCAGCATGGAATATATGAGAAATTCCCACAACCATGAAACTGGTGGGAAGAACAAGGCTCAGTGGCTATAAAGTGCAGGGTAGCCAGAGCGCCTGGTGCCCTGTCACACAAGGATACATCGATTAAACTGCTCTGCAACCGAAATTCCAATTGGCAGACGCCAGGTTTCGACCACGTTAGCAAAAGTTCAAATCGTGGAGTCTTCTTCTAGTAGCGCGTTTGATTGGAGGACAGTACGATGACTGCGAAGAGCTTCGATTATGATGAGAGGACTTCATTTTTCAGATTTTTGTACCAAAATTTATTAATCAAAATATTTTATGAAAATTCATCAAAAAAAAATTATGAAAAAAATCAAATTTGGCAAAGTAGGTATATATTTTTTTTTTTATTTTTTTTTTTTGATGGCAACATGCATTCATTCAACGAAAACAGCCAGAAAGGCTTACATACAGGTGCCCCCAAGGGACACGCCTACAAAGCAAAAGGGTACGACTAAACTAGCTGAATAGCCTGGCCGACCTCGGAGGTCGACACTAAGGGACCCAGGCCCCAAATACGTACACTCGTACCCTTTTGAAAAGTAACAGGAGAGAAGCTCCTGAAACCACAAGACTAAAAAAACTAGAAAAAAGCGGCCGAGAAGACACAGCTCAGACCGGCAAAAACCGGCTGAGAGTAAAACCTAAAACTAAACTACACTAACCTACCTCTAAAACAAACTAAAACTAAAATAACATTCCAAAACAATCGCCGGCGAGCAACCAGGAGCAACAAAGACCGGACCGACACCGAGAGCCCAAGCCGCCAAGCACCCCATCCGCGACCGTCCACAGCACAACCGACCACACCCAGACGACACCACCACCACACCGCCGAACGACAGCAACCCACCATCAAACCAAAACCACCCCGAAAACGACGGACCAGCCGAAGCCGAAACCACCCAACAAGGAAGTGAAACTCCAGCACCACAGCAGATCCGCTGCTCCTCCATGCCCCAACCACCAGCAACACCACCCGCCAACCATCGTTCCTCGCCACCTCGCATCCATGTCGACCACGGAGAAGACGGAAGCACCGAAACGGCGCAAATCGAACCTCGGAGGCATACCCACACCACCCTACATCATCGGTGAACCAAAAGACGGACCGGATCGCAACCCCCAGCCCCGCCGGTGGGAGAAAAAACGAAGAGACTTCGACTGTGTTCTAAGAGCTTCGAGAGAGTTTTAGACTTGGAGAGAGAAAAGTGGACCTGCGTCTGCTTTAAAATAGAGCAAAGTAGGTATATATTGGAAAATTCTTATTGTATATATTAATTCTGAGAAATTCCCTCGAGTAAAAATAAATAAATGTTCAGAATTTTAATTTCAAAACATCATAAACTTCCTATAGAACCATCCAACTGACTGAAGAAGTTAAACCTTCAGATCACAAGTAAAATGTTCATTGATGAATTTGAAGCCGGAATTTATGGTCTCGATGACCAGCTCAAGTGCGCGACTACTTGAAAATCACACGACACGGAACGAGTTGGCAGTCCTCTTCAGATCCTTATAGTTCTTCTTCCACTGAAGGCCTGCATCAAGACATGAAACATATAAGTTTTCTGTGTAAAAAAATGGCTAGCAAGGATGAATAATGAAATATACCATTAGCCGTTACACTAAACAGGTAAAGTCGATTGCCAGCGGCGGTGGCAGTGATGAAAATATGCGGAGGCTCTAGCTCGAACTGGTAGTATGTCCTTCCTTCATGTTCCACGACATCCGTGCTTAGAACCTTCCCTTCAACATTCTCTCCAATTACTTCTGGTCCAAATGCAGCTATGACTCTCTCCGGTTTGCCAATTTTTTCTATGGTCGCTTCGTCCCCTAGGTCTGGATATCATTGGACAACTCGATGTCAAGTGTTTATAAAACGAGACACTCTGATAATAACAAGTTACTAGTTTATATTGGATAATAGAATCATGGCTTAAAGAATTAAAAAACTTACTATCGGCGAATCTAAGAACAGGAGCAACAATGACAGACAAGCGACCTTGCTTAGGATTCGCAAATCTCAAATCAATTTCAGTACCTCCAAGGTCCGCAATGGATACAGGAACCTGTATACAGAGTTAAACAGCCTGAAGAAGCATAAATGTAACTTGTTCAGTTGCAGAAATTCAACCTCTTCCCAGCCGGATGGAACTGAGAATGTATACGGAATTATGGGACTCCACCCGACACCATGACCTCCAGATTTTTCATCTGGTCTCCGATATGTCCTCCAACCTATCTGATCCAGCAATTTAGATCATTATCACAGTGACCATATTCCCATACAAAATGGCTTTTTTTTTTATTCTGAAAAATAACTTGATTTTTTTAGATACAAAAATTCAGAAGGAGAGAAAAGCAAACCAACCTTGTGTATCAGGCTCGGACAAACCAGGCACTCTCCCTGCCAAAAGGCCTTGCTTGATGACAGCAAATCCATTTCCTGAAAAACCCAACAAAACTGCAGAAGAAGAAATAACACAAGACCCAGAAACCAATATAGACCTTCTGCTGACGACGCCATCCTTTTCAGAACCACTACTACACATCATCAGCTTAAAGCTTGGATTACTGGGTACTGAGGAGGAGGAGGCAGCAGTTGGGAGATGATGGTCAATTTGGCGCCCATTTCTGAAACAATTATAAGAAGAAAAGCAGCAGCTGCTTCCCATATTGATGGATTTTTCAGCACCAAAACTCTGCTGGAAATAAATTAGAGGATGAAAAAGGATAAGGAAAGCCAAGTTGTTTACTTGGTGTGCATCTGAGCTATTTCGGCTTGATAAAGATTATGTTTTCATTGTGTGTGTGTGGATCAGGTAATTGCCTTCTAAAACTACAACAAAATAAATAAATATTGAGAGAAAATTTAGGTTTTAAGCTGTCAAGTAATATTACAAAAATAAAATAAATTATTTTTTAAGATTCAAATTGGGAGATGAGATGACATGAAGTTCCTAAAAGCATTCAAAGCAGCAACAGAGCTTGGAGGAAAGGCTTTCCCAAAATCAGCTGCAATAACCTGAGCTCTCTTCTTCATCTCCTGATCAACCATCAGCAGCTCTATTCCCATTGCAATCTGCTCTTTCTCAACTGTTTCAGATAAGTCATCTGAGACCATATACCCGGTTTTCAATAAAGAAACCACCAGTTTCGCGTCTGAGAATTGATCTCCCCTAATAGGCCAGGCTAAAATCGGTACGCCACGACCAATGGCCTCAACGGTTGAGTTCCAGCCACAGTGAGACAAGAAGCCTCCCGTTGAGGGGTGGCCGAGTATCATGAGCTGTGGCGCCCAGCCCTTAATGATAAGCCCTCTCTTCCCCACTTTAGTAACTAATTCATAAGGAAAGTATACTTCATCAGTCGGAGGAGGGCCGTGTACAACTACATTCGGGTTTAGTACCCATATGAATGGTTGGCCTGATTCTTCCAATGCTTTCGCCAATTGAACAAACTCTTCATTTGTGGGACTCACTTCACTTCCGAATGATACATATAAAACTGACCCAAATGGTTTACAATCTAGCCATTCCATTACCTCATCTTCTGTATAATTTGACTTCCTACTAGCCCTCAACTTCCCGTCTCGAGCCATTTGCTTCCAGTAATCCTCGGGCATGAGTGGTCCAACTCCCCAAACTGGTAAGTCCAAATTCTTGGACAAGTACCCCAAAAACTGCCCTTCCAACTCGTCACAAGTATTCACCATCAAACCAATCGAACCCTTAACCTCTCGCATCCATTTTGGCTCTTCGCCCAGCTCAGGAGGCCTATTTCCAGATGGAGGAGGTCCGCGCTCAAAGCCAGGAGGCGGCTTCCTCTTAAAATCTGAAAAACTCAGAGACATCTCCTCAGGCAACCCGGGGAGGACCAGAGTCTCACCTGGCTTGATCTCACTCTCTTTCACTCCAGCTTTCCAAGCACAAAGATCAACAGCAGGACTACAAGCACCTGACGTGAAGAACGTCACCGTTTCAATCCCAAACTTCCAAAACACAGCCCTGGTCGAGGACAACATGGTATCAATCACCGCACAAACTGGTTTTTGCAATCTCCCAGCCAACAATTCCTCAATCTTAAGCCCCATTTCTCTATTTCTTTCTTCAAAAAAAGTCATAATATCTCCACCTGGTTGACCGCCGATGTCAATTTCCAGAATTTCAATGTTGGGGTTTGTGCGAACCGAGGAGGAGATCCTAGATGGGATGATGAGCGTGGCGGTGAAGTCTCTGGCGACAAAGTGGTTGCAGAGCTCTATGCAGGGAAAGAGATGACCTTGGCCCTCGAACGGAATCACCACAATCTCTCCGCCCATTTTATGATCAAATCGGTTAACGACCACTTGCGCTTCACAGATCGATTCATGTGGTTAGATATCAAATCAAAGCTTGTTCTTTATAGAGATGGATTGAAATGGCGTTGACTTTCAAGTTTGACTGGTAAGTGTGAATTCATGATCACATGACGACGGGTATTCACATCCGAGTCGGGCCATATTTGGGCTTTTTGTTTGGGCGCCCAAGGGTAAAATGGTCACAATAAGAGAATAAACCACAAGCCAGTTCTGCGAACGACGGCGGCAATCGGCGAAACTCCGGTAAGGAACTCTCGCGTCTCTCCATTTTTTTAAAAATCGTCAGTCGCTTTTTTTCAATGATTCAAAGTTGTTTATCCTTCAATTAAGCTTCTTAATTATCTCGCAAAACATTTAATCTGATGGTAATAAGTTAGTTGTATTACCAAATTGAAGCCCTAATTTATTCGCTGAACCATATCCGTCTTCATACTTCTTGTAGCGTTTAATTTATGAAAACTCTGAAAGTTGATACCTTTATATGTTTTGGTGGTTGGTTTTTATTTGGTGCAGTGAAGATGCCGCCTGCTTTGATCAACCCCAACCCGGTTGTCTATGAAAAGAAAGTGCGGAGGAGTAGGATAGAGCGCTTGGTTTTGGATGAGTATTCAGTGGAGCCCATTGATGAGCTTGAGGTTTTCGATATCCTTTTGCTTTTATTTATTTATTTGCTGTGTGCTCCGCCGCTTTCCTAAATCCTAACTATCCATTGCACTGAGTTAATTCATATTTATTTGCTGGTTTGTGGTGAAATGGAAGTCATAGACTCATACCTCTTTTAAGCACATTAAGTTTGGTTAGTGATTTTCCTAAACATCTCTTATCTCCACCCACAGTTTTCTGTTCTTGTTGAATTCAACTTAGATCATAAAGTTGGGTTGTTTTATCTGATTCCATTTGCTCATAGTGCATATATTAAAAAAGATGCATACTTTCAAATAACATGTGTGTTGACTGCTAGACCTAAGTGATACAAAAGTACTAGTGTTGTACAGTAGATGAATCTTGGCAGCATGAAAAGAAGATGTTTCTTCTTAACACTTGCAAACATCATATTAAAGATATTAGAGACCCCGAACATCCTCTTACTCTAGAGGAGCTAAAAGTGGTAACAGAAGATGCCATTGAAGTAGATGATGAACGGAGCTATGTTAGGTACCTTTTGCATTGTATCTTATCGCTGTTTTTGTTGTTTCTTTTGAAAATGACCGGGTCCACTGTTTCAGAGTCACATTCACTCCTACAATGCAGCATTGTAGTTTGTCACCGACAATTGGTCTTTCCATACGCGTGAAGCTCATGCGCAGCCTGCCCTCTCGTTTTAAGGTATGTATTGTCACACTCCTGAGTCTGACAGAATGAATGCTTCAACTGTACATGTTTTGTACAGTATAGCGACTTTTCTAAGAGTTTGTGGGCAACAATATGTAGTGAAACAATGAAAAACCTCTCTGAAGTCTTTTTAAGTTTTCACATGGCTGCTAATGGATTATGTCTTGTCTTCACAGACATCATAATCACGCTCTTTGCTACATTATTTTTATTCCCTGACTATAAAGTTGACCAACACTCCTGTTACTATGCTTTGTTTTCTTAGGTAGACATCAGGGTGGCTCCAGGAACCCTCGCCACAGAGGCTGCAGGTGTGTCCTTTTTTTACTAATCGTATCATTTTTATCCCTCCCATTTCTCAGATAGTCTAGGCCTCACAAAAGAAGCATGTGCATCAGTGCATGACCCGGATTGGAGTTCCTTCATTAAATTTATGTGACAAGACTAGTTAAGAGATCATGGTTACAGTCAGTTGCCAGGCCTAGCCTCTCAGCTGTACTGAGTTTGCTAAATATGTTGCAGTAAATAAGCAGCTGAATGATAAAGAACGCGTGGCAGCAGCTTTGGAGAACCCACGCCTTATGGATGTGCTTGAAGAATGCCTGACTCCTTCATATGCTTAAAGATTATGTTGTTGCCCCCAGAGAACTCTCTTCATCATACGTGTTAGATGTATGTATTTATATATCGAACAGAAATTTCAGGTGTTTTTAAGATTTTGAGAGATGAAAACTGGTGGAGCACCAATCATCCTTGAAACAGCTTATTCTTTTTCTTTTTCTTTTTGATATATTGAAACAGCTTATTCTAAATATAGTATGGGATCGGATCCATTATTAGCTTATCATTTGGTCTGTGCTTAATAGTTTTGCCTCTTAGGCAGTTGGCGGGAAATATAGCTAAAGCTCAGGGCTTAATCTGGTCCTACACTGCATTGTCTGACATCCAAGCTAATAGCTGTACCATAATAAATTCATATTAGAAGCGAAGCAGTATGAAACCTGGATTGAGAAGTTAATGCTGAAGGAATAACAGTTAATCTCTTGAATAATGAAATAAGCAAGGTTTTAAGGAAGTTGCATGACAGGAAAAAAACATATGAATTTGCCCCATTCAATCAAGACATTCCTCTCCTGTCACTTGCGCTTGTAATTTTTGCAAGATACACATTAAAGTAACGAAAGAGGATTTACGATGCCACTAGATCAGGTATTTCCGCTTCTACTGATAACAGAGCCGAATGGACTTTGCCAAGCCAGCTGTCAAGGCGATCACGCAACGACTTGATCTGAGGAATCCCAAGAACTCTTGGCTGCACCCATGAAACATAGACGGTGCCTTCAACTTGATCAATTATACCCTCAATCAGGTGAACCTGTGGAGTAATAATATCTTTTGTGTCATGATTACGCAGTGCATGTGTTGTCAAGGTCTGACAGCACTAAAAAGCAACACAGTCATCTAAATGATCTCGTGCAGCAGTGCCAAAATGTCGTTTACTGAAAACAGCATCATATGAAGGGGAAAAAAACCTCGCACCGATCACATATTCACACGATCAAGGCAAACTGATTATGAACAACAGCTTGTCTGGAATGGAAAAAAATATTTGATTTCAAATCAGTGCAGACTTAGTGGTTCACTTACGGAAAGGCTCTTCATTAAAAGGTATTCAACGTCTTCCACAGAAAGTTTAGTACGCTCTGCTATGACCACCAACGGGATGGTTCTCTCTTCTGATGGTCGGCTATAATCAAGCAAATTGAAAATGGATGGTTCAAATTTTCAATTTGTTCATGCCAATGAATTTACTTTATATCGGAAAGTGTATCAATATTGTGTACCTGAAGATGATTTCCATTAAACATAAAATATTAATTTTCTCAAGAAGCTTCTTCTCATTCTGCACTAAGGCAGGTTGAGCATTCAGTGCAGCTCCATGCACAGAGCACAACTCTTGATACCGAACTAGGTCACCAGAATTGAAAGCTTGGAGAATGTGGTACAACCACTCAACTTTTGTCCCCAAAAGACTTTGGATCTACATTGTCAACGAGACAAAACAACCAGTTAAGAGTAGTTAACCAGCTGGAAGTTTCAGCCACTATTTTCAAATTACACTAACAGCCTTTGACAAAAAAAAAATCCATATTCGGTTTATCATTGACTACTACATACCTACAATAATTCTTAATATGCAAGCCCAGTAATTATAATTTCATTTGTCATTACATTTTTCATTCACAATAAATATATATGTTCCTTGAGATATACACCATCAACACCTAACGAGAGGTTGAGTTCATATATAAGCTTACGATAGGATGAGCAAGCAATTCTCCAAAATTGTAGATGTTGTCTCCTAACAGCGCGGAAAGCGATAAATCAAAAGCCAGATCCTGAAACATCAGTGAATTCCAATGATGCTCAAGCCAAGAATGAAATACGGGTAACCTGATGGGTGACCGAATAGGCTAGACATGTTGTTATAAAAATGAAAAAGAACAACAAAAATAACCTGAGTATCATCGCCAGCTACAACCAAATGCATATGCTTACATAAAATATACTACATACTGACAAGTGACAACTGATGAGTAGTAAGGTAGACAACTATTGACAAGTCGTTGTATAACGTTAGACAATTGAAGAAAAGGAATGCAAAATTTCACAGCTCATAACAGTAATCAATATTAAAAAAAACTGACAACATACCAGCTTAAATGAGTCCGATAAGGATTCAACTGATGTGTAAGCCAAGTAAAGCAGCGCACTTTTGTAGAACTCGCTATACTCTTGACAGGACTTATGGTACTGAGATGAAACCCAGTAAAAACTTGCATACACTGACGGATCAATGTCAGTCATGCCATCCAGAGTGGCCTTTCCATCTTCCAGAAGGTTCTTGCACTCCTTTTCGTTACCCTGTTCGAGCTTTAATACAGCTATTTGCAACTTAATGTAGAGGACAGGTTCCTCTAATCTCGTCTCCTTGGTGGCCCTAATTTTCTCAATTACTCCTTCAAGGTAAGTAATGGCTGCCTCCTTCTCTGCATATTGCCTTGAAACTATAACCGCAAATTGAGCCAACTTCAGAAGGTTGATCTTTGTCTCAAAATCAGTGACAAAGTTATGATATAACTGAATCAGCGCATCCCCAGCCTATAGAAATGGTTACACAAACAAGAAATACTCTCTTCAACACTAAATTCAGAGACGTTCCAGTACAATGACTAAGCAATCACACAACGGGAACTTAAGATCCAAGACGACACATCTCCCTTTAAGGATCATAGAATGAATACAATGTGAACTGAATTTGCTATTCAAACTAAAAACAGGCATCACTGTGCGAGTATAGGATCCTATGATCACAATGCAATATGTAAAATATTGCATTCTGACCTTAGTTTGACAACAGGTTTCAGCAGCATTCATAATATGCAATGCTAGGCCATAAAAACAACAGCATTTCACAAAAGAAGAATGAAAAAGTTACATTTTATCAAAATTACAACAACAACCTCAGACACAAAATAAGTTGTCAAATGTAACCCTTGCAAACAATAATCAGCATTATTCCAAATATAAAATGCCAATGCCAAACACACAAATTTTTTTATATTACTAAAATAGGAAGATTTAAGAAGGAAACTCTTTCCAAAATACTTCAACAACTTAGCAAATGAACCTCAATTCAAGACTAAAGATACAACCATTGACCAACCGCAAACCAAACCGATATCTATATACCCTAACCGCACATCAACCCAACATTTCCCAACTCCCAAAACCATCACACCAATGCTTATCATTTTATTAAATAAAAACTTACAGCGAGGGCAACGAACTGCTCGAGCTTCTGGGTAAGCTGATGCCACAGCTTCCTCTGATACAGATCCGCCAGCGAATTGTACCATTCGGAAAGCTCCGGGTGAGCGGAGCGCAGGGAATCGAGGTACTGAAGCGCCGCCATGAATGTTTGACGGGTTGATCGGAGCTGACCAAGAATTCAGCTTGGGATTGATTGATTGATTGATTTGAGGAGAAGGATGCTCACAAAAGCAAAGCTTCCTCCACTTTGCTGTCTTGTGCCAAAAGAAATCAAAATTCCTCTCAGAAATCAATTGGGCCGGATTTTGTTGGGCCGCGCGTCTTCGAATGACCTCAGCAGTGAGGATTCAAATACAGACACGTTAGTTAATCCATAAGCAAACTGGTTACATCTAACAGTCAATAAGCAGTGAGGATTTAAATAATCAATTTTCAATACAGGCACGTCGATCAGCCATTCTGAAGTGGTCAAAAACATGGCCTACAAGTGACATGTCTGTTGTGCCCTGTGAAAGCCAATATAATGGCATATGAAACCATCTGCAGGTCTAAACCATTGACAATTTGACATCAGGCTGTTTGGGATATACACGCTACAGGTTAACACGGTGATGGGAGCTTCAAGACAATTGCAAGAAGACCGCCCCGAAGTTGGTAAGCTTCGTTTGGCATATAATTGTTGATATTAATCCTTACTTCATATGCGAACAAAGATATGCATATTGCATCGGTACTTTCTATCCAAACATTCAGTATCAAATTGTGCTAAGAGCATCCTCACCATGATAAAAAAAACCATGTCATCCATCTCTCTTATTCTTATTATCTCTCATCTAATCATTCCCCATGACCAAATTAATCACATGCATCCCACTCATGATCAAATAAAAAGTTCATCATCATTATCTCTCATCACTACATAAATTAGCTCATAAATATTAAGATTAATAAAAATGTATCAAAGTATATCTCGTTTTGTAGAGCTCAAAAATGATGAATGTTGGTATTTATTTTGATTTTTTTTACTTTGTAATTTAGAAGAGATATTCGTTGCAAGATCAAAATAAAAACTGTATTGTTTCTTACACATGACACATGTCGCGTTGCGATTGGCTCACGTCTCTTGATCAAATTTAATTTTTGATCATGAGATGATCTTTTTTACGAAAAATCATGTGATGATCAAATCTATGATCAAAAAAACCATGATGGGGATGCTCTAACAAAGCAATCTTCGAGCTCTTTTCCCTGAACAATAATGCAGAGAGAAAGTCCGGGTCAATCTCTCTTATTTTCTTTTAGAAAACCAAGTAAATTTAATATTTTTGGATAAAAGGTAATGACACCAATGAAATATATAGAATGGGCGAATGGCACAGTCACCTGCCCTGTTAGAAAAAAGGGTTTCTTATGATGCAAGCAATAAGTAAATGCATGCGAAAACTCACAATTCTGTGCATAGACGCTAATAACCTTTCATAACACAGCGTGAAGGTTGATAAGCCACGTCAACTCTATTGGCTGCGTTTGCTTGTACATTTTACACAAACCAACTGCCTGCTAATTTAAAACAGAAAAAATGTCAGTAACAAACAACAATGGATAAATAACAAAAATGGAAGATAACAAGTTCAACAATATACTAACCAGTACAAACAAATTGCAAGACTTTTTCTCTTGACAAGGAAATGTACATTAATAATTTCTTAACTCAAATGGCTGCTGGAGCACCATTTAAGCTGGACTTAGTTTCCTAGCATTAGCTGTAAGCTTATATGTATGACAATGACGCAGAACTAAATAAAAACATAAATCAAGGTTTGCTTCTTCAGATTAAAATCTACCACAGGAAATTCAATGGTAATTTTGCAATCAGGGTCAGCAGGATATATATATAGCTGCCTCCTCCGGTACGATAATCACAATTTAAACGGAAAGAGAAAAAAGAAGAAGAAAAAGAACAGAAAGCAACTGTAAGTTTCCCAGCCAAACACTAAGATGGCAGAAATCGCCCTGACCTCCCTGCTCACAAAGCTCATTCATGTGCTTGTAGAAGAAAGGGTGCATCTCCTGCAGAATGTCCGTGGAGGAATAACAGATATCATAGATGAATTAAAGCGCATGCGAGCATTCCTAAGAGCAGCTGACGTCACTGAAGAGATTGACTTTGAGCACACAGTATGGGTCCAGGAAGTGAGGAATGTTACATATGAATCAGAGGATGTCTTAGATGAATTCATGTGCAACTTAGCTTGTCAACACAAGGAAGGATCATGTGCTGATCCGAAGTATATAATTCACAACTTCATGAACCTAGGAGCTCGACTTGACATCGCTTCCACTGTACAAGCAATCACACAGAAGTTTGAAAAGATCCATAAGAGGAATCAGAGGTACAGCTTCAAGCACAACAATGGATTAGAGGAAAGATTGACTACTACAGGTGCTGAAAGTCAGAGATGGCCTGATCGGTTGACAGATGCACTCTTCCAGGACAAAATTGATTTAGTGGGCATAGAGGGTCCCAAAAAGAACAAGGTAATCGACATGCTTACCTCAAAAGATCAAACACTCAACGTTGTATCTGTGGTAGGTATGGGTGGACTTGGGAAGACTACGCTTGTGAAGCAGGTTTATGATGATGCAGAGATGAAGAAACACTTCCAAAGCCATGCTTGGATCAATGTGTCCCCAACTTTCAAGACAGAAGACCTTCTAAAAGACCTCATTCAGCAGCTGTACAACGAGAACAAGCAACCAATTCCTCACATTGACAGCATGGACGTGGTGAGGCGGATAGAAGAAGTCCAGAAATGTCTTAGAGAACGCAGGTATGTCATAGTCTTAGATGATGTATGGGGCGTCCACGCGTGGAAAGAAATCAAATATGCATTTCCCAAGGATGCTTGTGGTAGTCGAATTGTGATAACAACGCGTGTTGCTGATGTGGCTTCTGCTTCATGCACATCCAAGGAACACATCTACAACTTGGATCCACTGTCTAAGGAAGAGTCTTGGACTTTGTTTTGCTTAAAAACATTCGATGGCAAGCCTTGTCCTGATCATTTGATGGAAGTTTCAAGCAGAATTCTGAAGAAATGCGCCGGTTTGCCATTAGCCATTGTGGCAATCAGTGGAGTTCTGATAACAAAGGATATGGCAGCTGTTAGCAATGAGTGGGACAAAATAAATCGGCGCCTTGGAACTGAACTAGAGGATAACGAGATACTCAAGAGCACATATAAGATCCTTTCGATAAGTTACAATGACTTGCCTTACTATCTTAGAGCTTGTTACTTATACACGGGCATATTCCATGAAGATCACCCCATCCCACGCACCAAATTAATCCGTCTATGGATTGCAGAAGGGTTTGTGGAAGGCAAGGAAGGAAATAACCCGGAAGAAGTTGCAGAAAGCTACTTAAATGAGCTTTTAAACAGAAGCCTTCTGGAAGTAGAAGAGAGAACAACAGATGGACGGGTCAAAACGTGCCGAATTCATGACCTACTGAGGCAAATAATTGTCCGAAAGTCAAGGGATCAGAGCTTTGCTGCAATTGCCAAAGAAAACGGAGGATCGTGGCCTGAAAAGGTACGGCGCCTTTCAGTGCATAACATGCTACAGTACATACAAAATCAGAACCTTCACCAACTTCGGTCGCTGCTCATGTTTGGGGTGGAAGAGCCACTGTCCAGGTCATCCATGCCCATGTTATTTACTGGAGGTTGCAAGTTGCTCACAGTCTTGGATTTACAAGGTACAAATCTGACGAAGTTCCCATCAGCTGTGGTTAAACTGTTTAATTTGAGATATCTAAGCTTGAAGGACACCAAGGTCAAGAAAATCCCAGATGGCATTGGTGCACTTCAAAAACTCGAGACCTTGGATCTTAAACGTACTCTAGTGTCAAAGCTCCCAACTGAGATCCTGAAGCTCCAGTCACTCCGTAATCTGTTAGTATACCGGTACGAGGAAATCTATGGAGTTTTCAACTCCAAGTTTGGCATAAAGGCACCCAAAGGTATAGGAGGTTTGAAGTCCCTACAAAAACTATGCTTTGTTGAAGGAGGTCACGGCAATGAGAGCATACTAAGCGAGTTGCGGACACTGAGTACCCTTCGAAGATTGGGCATTATCAATATGATCAACGAAAACTGTGCAACCCTGTGCGCTTCCATTGACAAGATGAGACACCTTCATGCGCTGTCCATAAATTCATCGAAAGATGGGATCCTTAACTTGCAGCACATAACGTCTCCTCCAAAGTCCATACGGCGACTCTACTTGATGGGACAAATGAATACCCTACCACATTGGATAAAATCCTTGAAGAACCTTGTCAAGATTGTCTTAAAGAATAGCAAATTACACAATGACCCACTCAAAACCCTAGAAGAGCTCCCCAACTTGGTCCACATTGAGTTCCTACAAGTGTACAATGGGGAAAAGTTACAGTTCAAAGCTGGCAAATTCCAGAAGCTTAAGATTTTAGGTATTCACGAATCTGAATCTCTTGAAGAAGTAATTGTGGAGGAATCATCCATGCCTAACCTTGAAAGGTTCTTAATTGTAAGCTGTGGTATGCTAAAAGCAATCCCATTGGGAATTGACAGGCTGCGCAAGCTAAAGGAGCTACAGTTTCTCAACATGCCGCAAGAACTTATAACAACGATACAACTGAATCCTCGGGAAGGTAAAGACTATAAGCGGGTTTCACATATACCTGATGTTATAGTGTCATACACAGTGGATGGGAATTGGGAGATTGAGAGACTGAGCACTAGCCATCAGCACAGCAATTCACACAACACTGAGATGAAGAAACGGATTAATGATCTGAGGGAGAAATGAAGAATCGCCAGTTGAAAGTGATCATAACAAGGAATCATTTATAATTGGAAAGTATAATGTGATGCAGTTGATATCAAACCTTACGAAGATAGTGCAGCTGCTTCATTAAGGCATCATCTGATGGCTGTCATGTCCTCTGCATCCATTCTACCACGTCTGCCATGGATGGTCTCTTGTTAGTACCTTGTTTGCTAACATCTTTGTACATAAAGGAAAAGATACAACAAAACAAAACAAAAATATAAAAGAAAGCACCACAAAAAAACAAAATGACGATGGATACATCTGCACTTAGTGACCTGTTAATAAACTGTAAGTTAGTTTCACAGCCTCTGTTTCCAGAGTGTGCAGAAACCAAGTTCAACTTGAGCAACCACATAGATCGCTCGACCGGAATGATTTCTTTATTGAACACTGTGTGATAAAATGTACACAAAATAAATAAATAAATGATGTTGTAAACCAGAGTGCTAATAAAGAATGGTACCAAAGAGATACAGTACAATTGGACAAAGTCATGACTCAAATTGCAGGTTGAAACATACAAAAATGATGACAATGGACCATTTATTTGGCTCAAAATTATACATGGTGCTCTTTTACTAGTTTACCACTCCGACCTTGTACCAAAGATAAATGAAATTCAATTCATAGGTAACTAAACAAACATCCAAAGAAGTAACAACTTACCTCTCACTTTGCATAAGCTTTCTTCTACCAGCGCTCCACTCCAAGCTCTTCCCGCATTCCCTCTCCATCACTTTACTTTATCAAACCGCTACACGGCACCACAAATCATCATCGGCCCAATGCTTTAACCTAAAATTCCAATCCAAAAAAACATACACAAAAAACCACAAATGCAGCATTTCTATTTGATTTGGCGCGGAATGTTACCAAGTCGAGGACTCCGGTGATCGTGGATTGGATTGCGTCCGACGATTTCTGTGGAGGTTTCGCAGTTTTCAACGCTAAACGATTAAAATAAAGAAATAATTTGGCATATGCCATTTTTTTTAGTTTGTTATGAAAATGGCACTCTTGTAAACTTTATTTGAGTTTTGCTACGAATCGTTAATTAAGTTAGCGGTTTGTTATAAAATCAAACTTTGCTTTTGTGTGGATGATAAGTATGTTAGAATTTGTTTTTTGAATCAGAATAAATCACTAATTGGGATAGCGATTTGTGATGAAATAATAAATGCAGATCTATTTTAACACACAATTCGCTACTGTTATTAACGATTTGACGTATCACTTCATGTAAACAGATCAACTCCACGTAGACAGCATCTTTGACTACACCACAACTATAACGATTTGTAGTAAACCCCAATTAAAATTAATAGGGTGCCATTTTCCAACAAACTTTTCAAAAAATGACATATGCTAAATTATTTCTAAAATAAAAGTATGAGTCCCTTTAACTAAATATAAAAAACGTTGAGGCCATTGTGTAATTATCTGTAACCTATATTCTTTATTCTCTTCTTATTACATTATTTGTCGAATCAGAGCAGGAACCGGAAAGAGAAAGTCAAAGTCAAATCCACCGATTTTGTAGCACAAGTAAGCAATTTCATGCCTGAAAGGTCGCCTCTTTTGATTTATCAGTGTAATCGCGCAGTTGAAAAATGTTTCTAGTTGATGCTTTGAGTTTTCTGGGTGTATTTTGTTGAGGATTTTGTTAGGGATTGAAGGGTTTAGGGTTTGAAGATTGTGATAAATGTATGCTTGATTGGTGTGTTGGGGGCTTATTATGTGTGAAAGAGTGATATGCTTCTTGGTATGGATCAATGAGTTCTGCTGATCTGACATCTGAGTTAATTGAATTGGATTTATGGTGTGGTGATATGGTGCTAGTTTTTTTGTTTATAGTGTTACATGTTTGTGTTTGGGATTCTGCGGTGAGAAAAGGACTACATTTTGATGATGGGTCGAGCGCAAGATGAGAACTTTTGAAAGAAGAACTTGAGTGAAATAGCTTTGAATGGAGGTAATGAGTAAGTTGTAGTTATGATTTTCGGTGTTTGTCGGATTTGAAGAGTGAGATGGTATTTAAATTAAGTTTGTGCCTGTTGCACATGGCTGTTAACTTTAGTCATTTTTTTCTGCAAGTTGTGTGGATAGTCTGATTTTTTTCATGAAACTGGCTCTCGCTCAGATATTACTCCCGCTCATGAATTAACAATTTTGAGAGATTAGCAGTGCAAAAGTAGCTGTGTGGTGAGATGTGTCAATGCATTTAGTCAAACTAAAAATGTAGCTGGGATAGGTTTTGCCTACATATGCCTGAATATGTTGAAGTCTTGTGGTATTTTTTTTTTTTTTTTGATTCCCATCAGAACTCCGCAGTTAAGTCTTGTGGTATTAGAAGTAGCAAGAAATTGGTATTGGTTGAGTACCTGGAGGGGGTTATTGGTTGGTGTTTAAGGTGTTTGTTTTACCCATCACGGGCTTATATAATCTCAAATTTAGATCAGATTCAGGCTTAATTTAATCTCAAATTTAGATCAGATTCTATATGGATTTAATGAATAGTATAGGGGAGTTTTTGACAAAATTATAAACATGCGCTGGTCATTACATTACAGGTAACACATTATGGACAGCCCGGCAGCACGCAAAGAAGCTTCAGATGATCTCACACGTGAGTATCTTATTGGAATCTCCAACTCCTTACCGGATAAAATTCTTGGCCAGAAATGTGAACCTGAAGAAACAGACCACACCACTGGCTCGACCAATAGTGGCAACGAAGCTGAGGACCAAAGGTCCGAGCTGATTTCCATTTCTTATGAGTTATGACCAATCTCCTGGTAGTCAAGCTGCGCCCACTGCTCCTAGCAGACCTTGACTTCTATGAAGATACTTGCCACATCACACTTGGTCACACTCACACTTGTTAAGAAATACCTAACTTTTAAAGATAATTCTGTGCTTTGCAAATGGTACGTTTTGATGATTTGCTTACCTCAATTACAAAAATGCGCAAGCATATTATGATGCTAAATCGAATATTTCTCTAATTCGCATACATGCTGTTTTGTGTTTGAAAGGACTCAGTCTGATTGTTATACACATCCATTGCATGAACAAGACATGGTTCCTTCTAATGGGCAATGTCTTCTTCTTTGCAGAACTTTGTGTGCTCTTCAGTGAAAAAAATGTGAACATATCCATCTATTAACCAGCTTATTTCTGTAAACATATAACAATGTGAATTCTGAATTTGTTTTTCCTACTCAATATCAAAAAAAAAAAAAAGAATTTGTTTTTCCTACTCATTTGGACTAGAGTCCAAATTCAACTTTAAACTCAAAATGAGTATTAATTTTGGGCTTGTAGGCTGTGGCCAGCGAAACATACACAGGTCCTGGTTGGATTTAGGTGTAGGCCTTTTGGATAGGCACAAACCCAAATCCCAAAATCAGGAATAAAGTTGAGTGGGGTTGGCTCTATACATCATTGCTTTCCTCCTTTCAAAATTTCGAAGCCCTAAGAAAAAGTGATTCTTTTTGTTTTTTTAAACTCCCCATTAATCATAATTGACAAATGATAATTAAAGATAGCAATTTGTTTAGGTGGACCAAACCTCCAAATACCATTTCAATCAGCAGCCATCCATTTTTGCATGCACCCATTTCAATTGATTCATTTTCATTTTCATTTTCATTTTCATAATCTCTTTCCAATTTGTCAAAAGTCCATTATCTGTATTGGTTACTTTTGATGCCACGTTTATGTTGTCTCCCTGGTCCCAAACATGGTTGCTGCTACTATCAAATTCAAATGTATAAAGCATTGAAATCTGAGGAATCAAGCGGATTCTCTTTAATGAATCTCGCATTTCAGTAAAAGCACCACTAAACAACTACTGTATGTATCTAGTGCCTCTATCAAAAAAAAGAAAAGTATGTATCTAGTGCCAACTTCAAATCAAATTAAACCAACTAAAATAAAAAAACAAATGGAAAATTCAAAAGTTTTTGTTCCTGCAATGATATAATTAATTTTCTGCCTATGATCTAAATTTTAAATTTTTTGTTCCTGAAATGAAAAATTCAAAAGTTTTTGTTCCTGAAATTAATTTTATTTTTTTTAAATAAAGTTAATTTTGATGTGAGTAATATATATTATAAAAATAAGGGAGAGGAAAAAGGAGGCCGACAAGGATGACAATGAAGCAAAGTTTGAGGCTTTGAGCGAGGAAGATGTGGAGCCCACAAGGCAAAATCGAGAAGAATATGAAATTTTGATTTTGAAGACTCCTTCGGTCACCGGTCGTTGACCATTTTGCTCCCCACCCCATACCCTACCCTCACCATAATAATATTTTTTTTATAAACGGTAAATAGACAATCAACAAACACATGAAGTAAACACAGTTAAACCTAAATTCATCATCAACTAGACCAAATCAAACAATACGGTTTGATAAGGGTTAACTAAAGTTAAGCACAACCAACATAGCAGATACACCAGAGTAAACACTGATACAACAAACAACATGATCAATTGTCGGCCAACAACTAAATACATACATACAATACTCAATAAAATAGCCCCAGTCGCTTCCTGTAATAACTCCATGCCTACCAGGGCCCAACAGAAAAAGAAACTCTTCTGCAATCTTCACTTAAGCTCAGGCCTTCATAACTTGATGTGGTTACACTCGTATTCTTCAGTTCATTAGCTTCCTTCCAAGGCATGCCAACTCAACTCAATAAAAGCTAGGAAAGTCCATCTAGCTGGGAACAGTCAGCAGCTCAACTTGGACTCACGCCCAGAGATATAAGCATACCACCTTGACTGAAAGCAACATGCAACAACAAGTGCAACCATATGTGAACAAACCCCCCAAAAAGACCCAAAAAACTATACATACGTGCTAGACACTCGTCGGCTCCGCGACGAAGCAGAATAAAAAATAACAAAAAAACTACAAACCTAATCCGCCGCTTGACTCCCCCTGTCCCCTCTAACCCGCCAAAACCGCCACCCACAGTTAATATCGACACGACGTCAGGCCTCCTAAAGCTCCACACCCCTCAGATCCGAGAAGATCGACTGAATCCGCAGGCGAAGATAGAGGAAGAGGAGGAGGCGGTGAGTAGAGGTGATAGGGAGAGCATAGGCGAAGGGGAGGAAGTGGTGGGGAGATTAGATGCGGTGAGTAGAGCCGGTCTCGCCATAATAATTAATATTATTTAAAAAATGTTTTATTTTAGGTAACGATGAGGTGGCGCGTGGAAATATAGTTGACAGCCATGCACGTATTGCGTGACCTTTGCCACTCCTGCTTGCTTGATTGCTTCCGATTGATATTTTGTCCTCTTTCCAATTTAATTATTTTTAAAAATTATTTTGTTTTTTCGGAAACAAACAAACCTCTTTTGCTTAACAACACTTCTCGCTCATCACATGCAAAATTGTTGAAAATCCAACTCAAAAACATATTTATTCATTGATTCATACGGACTTAAATAACTTCAACAATAACTAAACTCCTAAAATAAGGGCATGAGTCCACTACTCAAACTACTATTCCACTATATCGACTAAATTAATACTTTTTTTTTTTGATTATGAGCTCATGCTCTTAAGGTAGTATCTGCTCAATTTTTGAGCTTGTGAGGACTTTAACCCTGGATCATTTTGATACAACAGGAGAGGTGCTCCACTGAGCCACCTCTTTGCCTCAAATCAATACTTATTTTTAACACCTTCTCTTAAACCTCTTTGCCTCAAATCAATACTTATTTTTAACACCTTTCTCTTAAACTGAATATGTAATATCCAGTTTACATTTTGGCCTCTCATCGTCTTCTCCCTTCTTCTGTTTTTTTATGAAGCCTTATCGCCTTCTGCATCCACTGCTAAGACATGACTTGGCCTCTGCGTCACTAGAAGCTTTCAAACTCATCATTCAAATTTCAACAGATTCTCTGCTACAGCCGCTGCCTTGGCCTTTGATCCTCATAAGCCATCATCTCAACACAATAATCCTTACTGGTGATTCAAGACACACCACACCAGAGTCCAGACTTCCTTTGAGTTTAATAAACTGATTTCCCAGTTTGTCTATCACTTCAAAATTACTGAATTTTGTGAACGGCTGACTCTGCCGAACAAGCTCCAACTAGTACTCAATCTACTTTTGGATGATTCTCCTATCATCTACGTTGGTACTGAGCTCCTCCTAGCACTGGCACCATTCTCCTTGACACCACACTTGTTATCACCATCAATAAACTGCTGCTCACTAAGCTTCACTAACTTCCCAGTTGCTTGAATTCACATGACCAACCAAGGCTTTTCATCTCACTTTTTTTGTTGTTGCTCCATTTATACTTCAGCGCTTCTTCTTACATACTGCATCTGCTTCCACATATCGCTTTACAACTTCAGCACAAAGAAGTCATCCTTGCTTCATGTCTGAATTCATTCACCTTCATTTCACTCACATCAAACACTTCTTCTTTCACTCCAATCACACAGGCCATACCAATCACTCAAGCCACCAATTTCTCAATCACTCAAGCTACACCAATCACTCAAACACTCTAGCCACACAAATCACTCTGCTCAAACACTCAATCACTCATGCCACTCCTTATCACTCCTATCATTTTTTGTCTCCACTGCATCACACCATAACTATAATCACTCTTTTCTTTCACTCACAGATTCACGCTTGCACTCATATCCTCACTCACATCTCAATCTCAATGACTGGCCACATTCAAGTAATCGGTACCACATACCTCGCTCTTAATACCATGTTAAAAATCCAACTCAAAAACATATTTATTCATTGATTCATACTGACTTAAATAACTTCAACATAATAACTGAACTCCTAAAATAAGGGCATGAGCCCACTGCTCAAACTACTATTCAATACTTATTTTTAACAAAATTCCCCCCTTCTTCTCTCCTATATATTTTAATTTAACTTTTCAATATTCATCTGTAATTAAAAAAACGTAAATAAATTGAAATAAGATAGACATCTGAAATTTAAATATCCAATTATTTTAATAAAACTTTGTGGAACGCATTGAAAACGTCAAATAGGATTGAAGAGATTCGCGCCCTTTGACTAATCTCATACCCCATAGAGAGACATTAATTAAATAAAAAAGTTAAATATATAGGGAAATGATAAACAGTAGGTATGAACTATCACTTATTCATAAATCACGATTCGAACTATGAAAATTGATAATTAAGAGCAATTTCAAAAAAAATTAATCCCCATAATATATTTAACTGACAGAATATCATTCCATCAATTAACAAAGTTAACTAAATAATTAATTGTGAATTTTCATAGTTCGGATCGTAATTTATAAATGAGTGATAGTTCATCCCCTCTTTATCATTTTCCCAAATATATATTCCCGGGGAAATTAATGTTGGAAACTTTGTATATCTGAATATGATTATCAAATGAAAAGCTACTGAAATCAGATTGGTAATAAAACAGAAAGCAAGCTTTGATGAACTGAGTATTCACTAACAGCAAGTAACATGCAACTTCAATTAATTAACAGCAACTAAACTGATAGAGCATTGTTTGATAACTGAGTAACAGCAAACTGAGTAATAGAATATTAAACTGATCTGAAAAACAGCAGAACAATTCATGCAGTTTATAATAAATCAAAACAGCAACTAAATTAATTCAGCAGATTTAACATAACATAAGACATGCATAATCTGATGTAGTTTATTAGTGAAACTGAAACAGAGCATGCATAATGATAAAGTGATGAATCTGTGCTGAAGATATAGCTAAAACAGTAAGCAAGTATATCAATCTGAAAAACACAGAAAGTAGAAGGACAGGCAAACCGAGGTGATGGTTCAGTCACGTCGAGCGACGCTGTCCTTAAAGCTGTATTGCCTCCCGAAGGTGCTGGGTGTGATGGCAACGAGCTTCCCAAGATGAAAGAACCTCAGCAAGCGCGTCTGCACCTTAGCCTTGCTGATCGAACCTATTCGACCTTCAACTATCACCGATCGTAGTAAACAAAAGAAGCAAAGGAGTCGAGTGTGGGATTTCGTTTTTCTGTGTGTTTTCTGAAGCAGCACTCATCATCCTTTTATAGTGAGGTGTTGAAACCGATTCACCAAGTAAGGAGTCGGAACAGCCCATGATCTGTGGAACTGATCCACGAACCCATCCAAAAGGAACTGCCCATGATTTTAGGCAACTGCCGAAAGAGACTGACTCAGTCCATTGTGTTGACGTTTGATTCAAAATAAAATTTGAAATCGAATTAAGCAAAAACGAAAACGAACCGCGCAACCCGCTGAGAAATCGAGCACCATTCGTGTCCGTAACATGCGGGCGCACACAAGCCAAGCCAAATTCGGCGGATCCGAGCCGATGATTTGCACCCCCCTGGGCGGGCGCGTAGGGACTTTTGAAGACTTTAGCTTAATCAATTCAATAAGCATGAACTTGATATTATATAAGAACATCATTTGTTCCTCTTTAGTTTCCAATGTGGGATATAAGCCCAACCTCATATCAATCCCTACCAAATTCAAGTTCGATGAGTTTTGGTCCAACTTTGGCTATCGATTTCTCATTCGATATAGCTTCGTTTTTGGCAATTCAACATTCGATTTCATACCTCACAACTCTAGGTATTTTAATCTGATTTTATCAACACGATTTGAGATGTCCTCCACGCTCAATTTTAGGTCTCAAATGTGGCGCACCACCATTTTCTTTAAACCTTTAACACACATTTTCCAACAATTAACAGACCGGAATCAAAATGTCACCGTCCATCCATTTGACTCTGAAAGTTTAATCTCGTCTCTTCTACTTGGCTCCTTTCGTAATATATTATAATATAATCCCTGCCCGACCCCTGCCCCGGTCTCCTGCCCGAACTCAACCTTTTTGGCTTTGGGTTGGGCCTGTCAGGTCAAACCTAATCAACTCCGGTCTATTATAAAAACAAAAAGTATATTTAATAATCACTAAACTGTACATTTAGGTTGGAAAATGATTTATTTAATTGAAATGATTAGGGAAGGGCGAAAGCGAGTGGCTCTGTGGTCGAGCACTCCACCCGGGCATGTGGCGGTCCGGGTTCAAGTCCCTTCAATAGCACTTAAAAAAAAAACAGATGCTACCTATGCCTCAAGGGCAGTGCTATCAAAAAAAAAAAAATTGAAATGATTAGGGTTAATATTATTAAATATTAGGAAAATGAAAAAGGTAAAATGTGAAATTGAAAATATCCATATGGCAGTCTGCAGTCAACGTGGAACTGCCCCACTTGAAAGTACAGCAGCCTATATAAAACTGCCACGTGTAACCGTCAAAAAAGAAAAAGCTACAGTAGACTCCGACTATGCTACTAGCTACTTTGCTGTGTGTAAATTATTTGTTCCTCGAATAAAAAAATAATAAATAAAATATTGAGCAACGAAAGAGGAAAGACTAACGAGACCATTTCCAAAATTTTAATTTAAGTTTATAATTGAAAAAAATTCAATCTCGATTTTGGGCTCTCTTTCTCTCTCTCTCAACCCTGCCGGAAAATTTCTCGGATAGAAAATCTATCGGCGCTGTTGCCGTTGCCGTCTCCGACGAGAGTGAGTGTGTGTTTGGAGTGTAGAATTCAAATGTGATGGGAGGGAGTTTTTCGCAGCTGTGTCCTTGCTTCGACCCATCCGCCGCAAACCGACCCGAAGGAGCCAAGGACAACCAGAAGCAGCTTCACCAGCAACCAGATGTGCTCTTCACCTCATCGGAGCCATTGGACGAAACCCTAGGACACTCGTTCTGCTACGTCCGCTCATCCGCTAGGTTTCTGTCCCCAACTCCCTCCGATCGGTTCCTATCTCCATCCCACTCGCTCCGCTACTCTCCTCCTCATCACGAGGGGTCTGTTAAGAGTCGAACCGGCCAGCTGGAGACTGGATTCAGGTCGATTTCAGGTGCGTCAGTTAGTGCCAACTGTTTCACGCCGAGGACGGTGCTGGAGCTGGATGTGGACGAGGACGGGGCTGGGGTTGATTCGAGCAGTTTTTGCAAGTCTGAGAGCGTTGTGAGTGGGATGTTTAAGAGCAGTTCGTCGTTTTCGGCTCTGCCGTTGCAGCCGAATGTTTCGAGGTCGGGGGAGGCGGTAGCAGGAGACGGAGGGTTTTTCATGTCCGGGCCGATCGAGCGAGGGGCCTTGTCCGGACCATTAGAAGGAAATCTGAGCACGGCGGGATCGGATCAGGTGCCGTTTTCTGCTCCATTGGGTGGGATGTATGCCAAAACGAAGAGGAGGAAGGGGATTTCTGGATTTAGGAAGAAATTTTACAAGAACATTCCTGAGAGGAAGCAGCCTTGGGTTGTGCCGGTTTTCAACTTTGTTGGTAGGAAAGAAGTTCCTGTGATGGGGCATGGGATGGAGGCTGATGCGAGGAATCATGAAGAGAGCAATGTACAGTGGGCGCTCGGAAAGGCAGGGGAGGATAGAGTCCACGTGGTGGTATCAGAAGAGCATGGGTGGTTGTTTGTGGGCATTTACGATGGGTTCAATGGTCCGGATGCACCTGAGTTTTTGATGGCTAATTTCTACCGGGCAATGTATAATGAGCTTCAGGGATTGTTTTGGGAGGTGGAGGTGGAGGAGGAGCAACCCACAAATGTGGCTTCTGTGAGTGTAGATGAAATTAGCGCGCAGCCACCTATGGTGCAAGGAGCAGAGAAGAAGGTGACATTTCACACCGAGCAAATTGATAGGAGGAGGAGACTCTGGGAGTTGCTAGCTGAAGATCACCCTGATGATGGGCTTGATTTGTCTGGATCTGAGAGATTTGCATTTTCAGTGGATGATGCCATTAGTGTAAACAAAGTAGGTTCTGCGGCTAATAGAAGGTGGTTGTTGTTGTCGAAATTGAGATTAAAGTTGTTATCGAATAGTAAGCATAAGGAGGGTCATGGTAAGAAACTGTTGTTTCCATGGAAGTTTGGTTTGGAGACTAACAAATATGAAGAAGACATTGGGGATAAAGTGGAGGAGGAGAGGCCTCCTCACAGTGGCAAGAAGCGGAAGGTTGGCCCTGTAGATCATGAGTTAGTTTTGAATGCAATGTCAAGAGCACTTGACATGACGGAGGCTGCCTATTTAGACATGACTGATAAGTTTCTTGATCGGAATCCAGAGCTAGCACTGATGGGTTCATGTTTGCTGGTCGTGTTGATGAGAGATGAGGATGTATATGTGATGAATGTGGGTGATAGTCGAGCCATTGTTGCTCAGTCTGAACAAGAAGAAGTTGGTCCAAGCACCGACTTGGAGGGGCATGCAGAAAATGGATCAAGTACGGAGGTAATAGTTGAAGAGCCTACAAAAACATTAAGTGAGAAAGTAAATGAGATGATCCACAGGAATTCTGCTCAGGCTGTGAAGCTTGCTGCATTTCAGTTGTCTACTGACCATAGTACAAGCATTGAAGAGGTAATTTACTCACAATGTACTGCTTGCATGGTCTTCATGAAATCCTTGTCTTTTCTACGTATGATAACTTTGGTTGCATTTATATGTGCTGAATTATGTTTGTGTTTCAATAGGAGAGATGCACTAAGATTGATGATACGTCTAGCATTCAGTTGTTGGATGACTATACATCTGGCCACAAGGTCCCCTAGATAAAAGAATGGCTTTAAGTTTGTATATGAGCTCTTACTTCAAGAATTATAACAAATGCAGATTTTATTCTTGGTTCTCGTTCTGTACTTTCCAAAGAATGCAGATTTTATTCACGAATCCATTGTCAAATGTTAAGCGTACTTTATGCAGGAAGTTCTAAGAATAAAAAATGAGCATCCGGATGACAGCCAGTGCATCCTTAATGATAGGGTAAAAGGTCGGCTTAAGGTCACCAGAGCATTTGGAGCTGGGTTTCTCAAACAGGTTTGTCACTTTGTATAATTTTATTGCTAGGTTTATTACATTCTACAAGTTAAAGTCAGCTAACTGAACCTTAAGTGATACTACTTGGTGGTGTGGAGTTAGGCTCAACCAAGCTCAGCCATGAAAGAAATGTCTTGCTTGTTTGTAGTTGGATAGTGATCTCATAAGATTAAGTATGAATTGAAACTCTTTAGTGTATTCAGTAGGGTAATGCATAAATGTTGCATGTTTCCTTTTCATTCTTGATATATTTGAACTGCCATGCTAGTGTCTTTGGAAGTCGTGTGTAGCGATACAGACGCGATTCAATGTGGCTTCCTACTTCTTCAGTATTTATGTAGGGCGTGCACATTCAGTTTATGTAACATTTAGTTGGAAACATACATCCTAATATGTCATATGCATTGCTGCAGCCCAAGTGGAATGACCCGTTGCTGGAAATTTTCCGCAATGATTATATTGGCACAGCACCATATTTATCTTGTACACCTTCACTGCGCCACCATAAGCTTTGTCCAAGAGACCAGTTTTTGGTCCTCTCATCTGACGGTCTATATCAGTATTTGACGAACCAAGAAGTGGTTTCTCATGTTGAGAGTTTTATGGAGAAGTCTCCAGAAGGGGATCCTGCACAACATTTGATAGAAGAGCTCCTATCTCGTGCAGCCAAGAAAGCGGGTGAGTTCACTTAACTACACATTGCTAACTGTGAATTATTTTCTAGAGTAAGACATCTGATTGGGACTACACAATTTTATCAATCTCAATATTTGTGTCTTTCCACAACTACTAGAATTATATGGTGTCAATGCCCTAGCTTCCAATTTGCATGTTTTTTCTATGATATACAAGTTAGTTAAAGATACAAAGATTATTACCCTTAGGGATGTTTGTTCTGATTTCTGAGCATGTATGCACACTGTACCTACTAATTTACCATTAAATTCATGATATAGCCAGTCAACAATGCTCATGAATGAAATATTGAGGGTGGCGGCATGCTTTCATGTAAATAAAAAAGCTAGACTGTGAGATAATAGAAATGATACTTAGATGGAGTTCAGTTCAAGCTTTTGTTTATTAGAAAATCAGTGAGATTAACAGAGTATAGAATCTATTTAGCTATTATGTATATTTGCACACAGGTCAAAGAAAAGGTATTATGCATCTAAAATCATGATCATGATGTTCCTCTGAAGAACCTACACTATCTTATTGCTGTGTGATACCATTCTATTCCTCGGTAGTAGTTTTGTATTTGAGTTATAATGAGACTACTTATTTTATAACATAGCACTCGTCATGGTCTTGTTTGGACTACCTTTTATGATGTAAAGCACTGTCTTTCCATGCTTGTATCTGGGAACACTGCATTTCGTCTCTCTCCTGATTCCTAGCGACTCATCTATATTTACCCTGTATGCAGGAATGGACCTTCATGAGCTGTTGGATATCCCACAAGGAGATCGCAGGAAGTACCATGATGATGTTACTGTCATGGTGGTGTCCCTAGAAGGAAGAATTTGGAAGTCATCTGGGAAGTACTTCTGAAGAGTATAAACGCAGTAGGCAGTAGGCAGTAGGCAGTAGGCAGTAGGCAGTAGCAGCAGTAGTATCCTCACTCAACAATGACATCTCTGTACCTCTACAATTTTGGTTGCCAACAATGTCAACTGGAAAAGAAAAAAAAAATGCTGATCGATTCTGCATGCCATCATGGAAAAATGATTTCAGCAGCTGGCTTATTTTTGATCAGGGGAATGATATGATGCTTTAATGGAGTTAGGCACAGCCCTAGTAGATATTATCAAGAGGCTGAACAGGAGATGCCAGAATTCGATTGACAGCCATAACAAAATCTGTCGTATGATTTTGAGGAAAAATTGGTGGATTAGGGTTGTGGGAAAGGTTTCTTCTTCTTATTCTGTTTATTTGACCTCCTTTGGGGGCTCTTTTTGTTTTTTTGTTGTTCATTGGTGGAGGTTGTTTATGTGGTAGTGTTCGTTAGTTTTATTTAGATAGCCAAATGCGGAAAATTTCCCAAAAATTGAAATTTGCATTCCCCTTTTATTCAAAATTTCATTCCCAATTTATTCAATTTTCTTAAAACGCCGTTGGCATAAGTTTAAGCCGCTGTGGCCAACCGATTCGACCTGGCGGCTTAACCTTCAATCCTCAGTTGCTCTCCACCGTCATCCCGTCCGCGCCGCCAGTCGCCGTCCGTCGTTTGCCCGAGCCGTCTATCCCGTTGACTGTCATCATCTGTCTCCTCTCGGTGAGCTCCTTCACCTCTCTTTGTTTGAACTTTTTTTTATTGATAAGATCTTTGTTTGAACTTGGATGTTGTAGTAGAAGGGTTAATGTTGTTGCTGATATTGATTCAATCAGTGCATATGTTGTTGCCAGGGATGTTTTTTTGTCGATGACCTTGAGAGGTGCTTGATTCAACCTGTGTTGGACGCCGTGAGAAACAGCGGTTTAAGTCGTTAGATTGAATAAAAACCGCTCTGGGAAACGGCGGCTTAATGTTTTGTTGTTGTTGAAGAATTGGTGTATTCTTTCAAAGGTAATAAAAAGCTTTACACAACCTACTGACCGCTGGTGGACGGCGGCTTAGTGTTGAACGCTGTGAGAAACAGTGGTTTAAGCTAACTTGGCAATTTGTGTCCATTCAGCTTCAATTTTGGGCTTGAATATGCCACGAGACCTAAACCGTCGTTCAAAAGAGTGGCCTAACCCTAAGGCGTGGCAACCGATATTAACCAAAATAGGTAATCCAGATATTTTAGTTTTGGGCGCTGCAAATTGGAGATTTGAGTTTGGAAAATGGTTAGTTTGTATAGCAACCCTACAACAGGAACTAAACAGGCAGCACAAACAAACCGGACACACTTGACGAACTCTACCTACACTACGCAACGCCCCTTAACAACCACCTGTATAACAGAATCCGACATGGCCACTCAAGCTGCTGCTGCCACTAACGCTGCTTTCAAGGGCAACCTTAAGGTATTCTACTCCGACCGATCCGTCCATTTGTTGTAGTCCCATTTGCCTTTGATGAATTACTGCTTTATTAGATTTGTTTCTGGTGTAGTGTTTTGTTATAGGAATCAAACATCTTTTGTCTCTCAATCTCAGTTTGGAACAGTTTTAATTGCAAGAAGCATTTTTCTGATTGAGTAGGATGTTCTCAATTTTGGATGGCTAATTGAGCCTGCTCATAGAAAGGTTTTATTTTGTCTCATTATTCAATGCTAATGCTAGTGTTGCGTCAAAAAGGAGTATTCTTAAATCATGGAAGCTCGGTGAAGGTTTTCATTTCAATGTTATTTTTGTTTGCAGAAAGCAGTTGCTGGCCTGGGACATGTTAATTTTGGAAGGTTTACGCTGGAGAGTATTTGACGCTAAAAGCCAGGTTGGGAAACCAAACATTTACTTGATGACATAGTTACTAACACCTTACATGAATACAGTTACTACTTACTAGGTCATACATTATTACATCAAATGTGCACGGATACGGACACGGGATACGGATACGATACGGGGATACGATTTTTTTAGAAAAAGCAGGATACGATACGTTTCGGATACGTTTGTTATTTTATATAAAAATATATCTATATTTATAAAGTTATACCATTTTTGTAAATTATATAAAAAATTATACACAAACAAATAATTTAGTTTATAAAACTCCCTAGTTTAACTAGTTAAACAAAAAGTTCAAGCATATAAATTAAATAAACATGTTTTAAAAAATAAGTCAGTAGTAAAAGTCTCAAACTTCATCAGAATTAACAAAATGTATTCTTCAAGCATCCACATCTTCGAATAGCACCCTCTCCAATTCCGGTTCATCTAGAGATAAACTTGCAACTTCTACCTCACTCCAAAGTTGTGAATTATTTTGGGCTACATTTTTTGGATACGGTAAATACATGTATCCAAAAATTGAGATACGTTTTTTGAACAGATACGAAGAATCCGTGTATCCCAAGCGTGTCGTGTGTCGGACACGGATACGATACGGGTACGTGACTATTTTGGAGTATCGGTGCAACCTAGTATGTCTCTACAGTTCATGTCATATATAGCCTTGGCTATAGAATTTTGGTCAGTATGGTTTCCAAAGCAAATATAAATATAAATTTTTGTAATTCAGATTTACAAATTTTAGCAAATTCTCTATTAGAAAGAAGTACTTTTGAGTATCATCTTATTATATAATTACACCATACAGCACAACCTGCAGCTACAAGCTATTGAAAAAAATCAGAAACTATCACAAGCTGAAATCTAGAGCCATGAAGAGCTCTTGCATCAGTGCTTTTCTTCTTGCTTATTGATCTTGTTTTAGGTTTCTCCAAATTATTCAAAATCCATAATTTGCGACTGTTATCTAGGGGTGAGCATGACCCGTCCCTACCCGGTCGACATTTTGGACAAACTTGAACCCGACCCGGTACTAAATAAGTCGGGTTCGGGTTGCTCCTCGGGTGACCCGGTCCTATAACTATATTAATATAGAATAAAATAATTTAACTTCAATACAAAAGTCTATCGTTTTGTCTTGAATTTTGTTTCAATATGAGCTTCACATCATTTTGTTACAACAATGTTGGGCGGTTAACATATTTAAGCTCACTTTCTTTTTTCGTAGATTATTTTGTTTTAGGCTTTTAGCTACTTGATATGTTATAAGTCTATCGTTACGACGGGTTCGGGTTATCAAATGCGACCCGGTCAATATTTAGTGTCGGGTTCGGGTTGACCTAAATGACCCGATCGTCGTTTCGGATCGGGTTAAGGACGAACCTAACCCGTCCTAACTCGTCCCACGATCACCCTGTGTTATCTATTTCCTTGCATTTTATTATATAGCATGTTTCAGTTGACCTGTTTGTCTAAGAGCGTGTTTTAGTACTTTCCTATGAAAGTAATATTGAAGTAGTCTATGAAAGTTCCATGAGAGTAAAAGTGGATTAGAAGCTAACACTGAAAGTTGGCCCCAAGTTCTGAAAATATCCATCATGCGCAATTTCTTATCATTTGATAAAAAAAAACATATCTCCTAAAGTGTCCTGGGATGGATTGAACAAAAGTAGGACTCAGAACCACTTTCTTAAATAATTAAATCCTCCCAAAGTTCAGTTCTGCTAGCTTGGTTCCTTTTTGCACACACCTCCAACGTGTTGTATATGAGTATTGAATATTCAGACTCAGAGGCGAAATTCGTTGTTTGCCAAACTTCGTGGAAAACGTACGTAGAATAAAAAAATGTACCTCAATTAATTAATCCTTCGTCTTTAAAAAAAAAAAAATCAAAGTCAAGCTCAATATGCCTATAAACAAGCTAAGACACCAGACTGCAACCTCATACAGTACTGATACTCCTCTAAAAACAGTCATGAATAATTCCGACGCTTATGCTACATTCCTGCTCGTTCTTCTGATGACAGGTGCGCTACGTACGATGAGAGATGTCTTTAATTAATATTATTGAAGAACTAGCTTAGTCTCATTTCATTTTGAAATGTTTCTGCAAGGGCGGTCAATATATATTGTTTCGGTATTTATTAAACGTTTGATGCGCAGGAATCGGGGGTGTAGCTTGTCAAGTCGGGCCTATAAAATGCATATCTCTGAAAAACACACTGCCAACTAGGTGCAGCTCATCAACATGTGAAAATTTTTGTGTTGATAAATATGAAAACTTCAGACCTGCTTCAGCTATAAGCTGGACATGCTTTGGTGTTCATGGATGCACTTGCACACTATGTCATGACTGATCACTGTGTCATAATACTTGGAGACACACTGACTTAAGTTCGACAAATGGTGTGCGTAACAAAATTAGAGACACTAATTAAGTGTGCAAGCAGTTTCTAAAAGGATTCAGTCTAATAAAATGTGTAACACAGGTTGTGTGATTTGTCCCCCTATGTCTTCATTTTTAGAGGTGTCCTTTTGTGTGTTTCCCTATTTAAATTTGAGTTGTTTCCCTAATTCATTAAAAATAGACAAATGCAAAACTTCTCCTAGTTACTTTGAATTTAAAAATAAACACTGATCAGTTTTGCAAAAATAAACACATTTATATATTTTGAGCATACGTCAACCCAAACACACACTCCTATATATATATCTCATCCCACACTACCACTACTGCAGCAGCAGCTTTACTACACTTTTTTTTTTGTGTTCAAAATATCATCTTAACATAATCATTTTTTTATAAAAGATAATGGCATACAAAAACTTGAAGGGAAGAAAAATGACAACAGCACAACAAACGACCAACTAGCACCGGACCAGAATATCTAAGCACGAGAAATTAATCCAAGCACAGTTAATCAATACATCCACCGCTTCATCATCTTCACGCTTCGAAGTCCAAGTCATGCCAAATTGGCCAAAAGGAGGAATTGACTCGACAGTCAACTCCGAAGGGACAATGAAGCTCTGGCCAATTGCCACTGAATAAGGCTGTGAACTTCGTAAACCGACTTTCCGCCAAAGGTAGTACGCCACCTGAACTCTATAAAAGGCTACAAAGAGGACTGCAACGCTACGACAGGTTAACTAGCTGGGAGCCGTAAGAAGCTCCACTTCGCCTCGTGCCGAGAGATGTGAGCAAACCACTGAAGCCAGGAAGTAACAAATGCAACAAGTACAGCCAAAGAAAGCTAACACTAAATCTAAAACTACAATGAAAACCACAACTAAAACTCACACTAAACAGCAAAGAAAACCGAAAAAACAAACTATACATAACTTCAAAACAATCACCGGCAAATGCAAACATCCCGGAACCCCACAGACCTGTCAAAAGCCAACCACATAAGGGAACCACCTGACATACCCAAACAACCTCCAGCACTGACCCACAAACTGCCCGCCACCGACGCCAACCACCCCAATCTTCCTACACCTATCTTCGTCCCCGACACGTGCACCAAAACCTTCAACCACCGCCGATAGCACAACGGGTTAGCAAAGGAAGGACAGGCCGACATGAATGAGAGAAGAGGAGTTGTCATGGAAGGAGGTGCGGTGGAGGGAGACAGTGGAAAGCAGGGGGGCACAAGAAACGGAGGGACAAGATCTTGGGAAAACAAGCGGCCGGTTGAAGAGAGTCAGCCCATGGAGCAGCCGGAAAAGACGGTCGCCGGCGGTAAAACAGTTAGGGTTTAGTGGGTTGCAGGGGAAGGGAAAAGGAGAAAATGAACAGTAAAAGAAAATTCGAGAGAAGAACTCTCATCTTAACATAATCATGATGAAGAAGAAGAAGAAGAGGGCTCTTTCCACCATTTTTGCTCATTATTGTCCTCATCATGCAAACTCTAATCCTGAATATATATAAGTCAGTATTATATCATATGCATATTGCAAAAATAACATTGTTGATTTAAAATTTTAATAATTTGCAGGAGTAGTTATAACAGTAAATTTTACTTGCGTAGATTTTGACCGGTGGCTTGCTTTGCCTTCTATAAGCCTGCTTCGGCTATATATAGTCAGTCTCTCAATGTGGAGGACCTGAGACACATGTCATTGTCATTTGTGTCATGACTATTCAATTATCCACATTATTTTTTCTGCTATGAAGTTGCTTTACTGCGTATGTGCATTACCATTCTATAAAATATTCGATTCTTCTTCAGGTTTTGTTAAAATATCTAGTAATATACCGACTTATCAAATTTATCTCCTATTCCAAAAGTTTAAAAAACAAATAAAAAAAATCTCCCAATGGGCCGGCCGTTATTTTTAGAGGGAGGCCCATAAAAATTGAGTTGGGCTAGATTTGATTTTGTTTTTCCTAATTAAAGATTTATAAATAAAAAAACCCTGTGGTTTTCAATATCATCATATCTTATGAAAACTTTTGTCTATTTTAGGTAATTTTCAAGAGTGCGGTTCAGGTACAAACCGTTTTATAAATAAAAACTACAAACCAATTTTTAAGCTGACACGTGTCCCATATTTGCCGAAATCCCGAACAAAACACGGAAGGGTATTTTAGTCATTCCACACAAAGGGGTATAAACCTAATAAAGTTATTTTCAATTTAGTCCACGAGTTGTTAATGATCAGACTTAAAATTAAAAATGATCAGACTTAAGCAACAGCAATGACCAGACTTAAACTGTACTGTTTCTAAATGTTCAGACTTAAGAGATTAAATGTTCAGACTTAAGAGATTAAATTACTAAATGTTCAGACTTAAGAGATTAAATGTTCAGACTTAAGAGATTAAATGTTCAGACTTAAGAGATTAAATTACTTAATGTTCAGACTTAAGAGATTAAATGTTCAGACTAAAGAGATTAAATGTTCAGACTTAAGAGATTAAATGTTCAGACTTAAGAGATTAAATTACTAAATGTTTAGACTTAAATTACTAAATGTTCAGACTTAACAGATTAAATGCTCAGACTTAAGAGATTAAATTACTAAATGTTCAGGCTTAAATTACTAAATGATCAGACTTAAATTAATAAATGTTCAGACTTAAGAGATTAAATTAAAATGTTCAAACTTACAAAACGTAATGATCAGACTTAAAAAACAGCAATGATCAGACTTAAAAACAGCAATGATCAGACTTAAAAACAGCAATGATCAGACTTAAGAAATGAATGATCAGACTTAAGCAATGATCAGGTACAAACCGTTTTATAAATAAAAAACAGCAGTGATCAGACTTAAAAACAGATTGAAAATCCAATAATCCTCTTTAAAAAAAAGAGAAAAAAAAAGATTAAAACGGGAATTTGACCCTTCAGATGATCGAATTTGCCCTAAAAACGCCGAGCTCATGGCATAGCGATGAGTTCTGCTCAGAATGTCGTTTCCACCCAAAAAATACTAGGCTTTCATCAAATTCTCATACAAGCGCATATACATCAAATTTTAGAATCGTACTATAGCAAATTGTAAGTCTGACCATTATATCATTACCATCTTTAAGTCTGATCATTACCATCTTTAAGTCTGATCATTACCATATTTAAGTCTGAACATTGTTATTTAAGTCTGATCGTTAATGATTTAAGTCTCATTATTATTTTTTTAAGTCTGAACATTGTTTTTTTAAGTCTGATCATTGTTATTTCAAGTATTGTCATTACTGGTTTAAGTCTGAACATTGTTATTTAAGTCTGAACATTGTTATTTAAGTCTGATCGTTAATGGTTTAAGTCTGAACATTATTTTTTTAAGTCTGAACATTACTGTAGCAACAGTCAAAATTTATTCTTAATGATCAGACTTAACGCATGATGATCAGACTTAAAAACGTACTGTAGCGAAATTCGAATTTTACTGTAGCGAATTTTAGGACGATTATACCCTCCTATCTTTTATATATTTTTAAATAAGTGCACATGTGTTTTTTTTTATTTACAAAAAGAACCTCGACGGGAGAAATCTCGGATGAATTTTGATTGGTTAATTTTGACACGTGTCAAATTTTTTATGGGTTTGTAGTTTTTATTTATAATATTGGTTTGTATTTGATCCACTCTCAATTTTCAAAACTAACTAACAGTTTCATTCATGTAAGTATTTAAAATCAATTAACCTCGTTTTATTTTATGTAAGACTTAGTTTAGGCAACAATAATAAGATTGGTACTTAATGGATCCACCTAGCTAGAGATGTATTATTATTGAAACATGTTGGAGACATGTTTGACTAAAAGACACTCGAGCGTGCAACATGGATGAAGTTCATTACAAATTAACACATTTCTATCTTGAAATAAAGAATAAAACTATGAGTGAGACAAAACACAAAAAATGACAAGAAGATACTCTTACTTAACCGTCCATTGGACTTAAAGAAGCACTCTTTTGAAATTATTTAGAGAATCTCTAGCTAGAAATAATTTTAATTTTCTCTCTGTAAAAACTTGTACTTATATAAATCTATCATAAGCATGTTGGGTTGTAGTTGGATTGATTTAATCATTGACTTAGTAACCAATTGGTCTTGAGTTCAATCCCCCCATAATGCACCACGGCTCGAGGTGGCTTCGCCTTCGCCCGTGAGGCAGTTGATTGCTCGGCGCTTCAATAGAGATTAATGTACTAGATTAGCTTGAGAATTTCAGTAGTCTTGTACAATACATGTATACATCCCATCAAAAAAATATATAAATCTATCATAAGAAACGGTATACATAGGACACACAAATATAATTTGTTCACTATTTGAACCTTTTACATACAACACATTAAATACGTACGTTCACTATGTGGCCATATCATTTGTTGCAAGGAATATAGTTAGAATTTATATGCTGAAAACTTTTATGTTCAGAATATGGTTCCATGAGAATGTCATATAGCCCTATTTAATACATTGCAATGTCAACTGGCAAAATGACATATTTCATTAGTGTAATATTCGAGCCTTTTCGACGAGCCATTACTCGACCGTCCATTTCATTTCCTCGTGTCGAGGGTTTGAATTTTGATTCTTATTTCTTTATTTTGCAGAGGTAGTAAATTAGATTATTTTTTTGTGGTGTAGTCGTGTTCCTTAATTCAGAATCAATTGTGCATAGTATATTAGAATATGACGTCGGGTATCTATTATATGTAAAATTTGAGTCACACATAATGATCAAGCAATGTTCCGGATGTTTGAAAGATTAAAATGTTGTCTTAACATTCATGTACGTAAACTTGAGCCAATGTGAAACGAAGACCTCAAAAGAAAAGAGAACCTCTCGAAATAAGGGCATGATTGGTCCAAAAAAGAAGCAAAAGCAATGTTGTTAATTATTAACACTCTAATCAGCACTTTCCTTTTTCTTTTTTTTTTAAACATGATAACATCACCTTAATAAAAGGTCATATACAAAAGTGGTTTTGTCTGACTCGGGCTGTTCTGGATTTGAGCTACTTCCACGTCAAGCTCAATGCTGAAATCTGAACTTGCACACATTTCCACTACTTTCAACTCATCATCAATTTGGAGAACTATATACGTTTTTAGGGTTTATAATCATCGGTATATTATATAATTATAGGATGATTGTTTTAGTGTGTGATTAAAAAACAAGATCAGGCCATCTTTTCAGGTGCTGATGATTTGAAGTTGTTGACGATCACAGACTTTTGACAGTAGTTACCGGACCACCAAATTGGGAATGTTGTTAGCTTTATTTGAAGCAAAAACATTTGAATTTTTTTACTTTTTTTTTGAATAGGAGTGGTTTTGGTGCTGTGCAACTTGCCACAGATTTTCTGGTTTTTCTTTCATTTATACTATTTGGAAAAACAAATGTGGTTACATGTAACCAGTGACGGAGTCAGGAACCGAAACTTACCTGGGCTAATTTTTTTTGATTGTTTGTTAGTATGGCTTTGATAAAAATAAAAAACATATATACACTTAATTCATAATATATTCATGCTTTGGACAATATTAAACAAGAACTTCAACTTGGCATGGTGATTTAGTTAACATTGGATGGTACAATTGAGAGGAAGGGTTCGAAACCCATCTCAGTCAGAATACCTTAGTAGGGCTTGAGCCCACAGTGCGTCACTGTGGCTCCGTCCCTGCATGTAACTAACCCCCTACATGACACACACTAAATCACTTAACCCGCATGACTCCACTTAACTACATACATACATAACTAAGCTTGACTAAGTCTAAGTAAAAGTAAAAATACACACGTGCAAGTACAAGTTTATGTCAACAGGGAATAGTTGAAAAAAAAAGGACTTGGAAGATGTATCACTCTCTTTCTATATATTGAAATAATTATAGCTTGCATGTTTTATTTCCTTAATCATGATATTCTCTAACGTGTATTGGCTTATGAGGTTGAGGTGGACATATACATTTTCGACTTCAATCTTTTTTGGATATTAGTTACTATGACTTGCTAAGATTTGATTTCCTCGTCCGCTGAAATTGTTATAGTTTGAAGAGCATAAAAAGAAGACACCATGAGAATCAAGTTTTCAATTCTCGAACACCATGTTTACTTTTACACTCACCTGAATCGTAAATATTTGAAAAAAAAAAAAGGAAACACGATGAGAATCACGTATTCGATTGTTTTCCTCCAAATCGAACACCATATTATTTTACACTTACGTAAATTTTATACTTATACCTGAATCTTAAGGAAAACACGTACCATTTAAGAACCACATTTTCCCGGAAATTATTCATACATGTGCTTTAGAGATCACTAACGGTCACATTTCATTTGGAGGGAATTACTTTGATAGTAGCCAACACAAAAATGTGAGAGTGTGAACACACGATTAGGTGTTTGAGATGGGGCCAAGCAGCTTTGGAATTTTTGATGCAGCTTCAGACAAGCAATCTCAATTAGCCTTTCGGTGAGTTCATTGTCTCCTTCCTAGTTGATTCCCCCTTCAAACACCAAAAGGGGCTTTTTCTCTACCTATAAATAATACCTTCCAGCCTCTCAAAACACCTCCCTCTCTTCCTCATTTTCCTCCATAAACACATCACTCCGGCCACTTAATATTAATTTTTGAATCAAACCCATTTGCAAGTTTCAAGCACATTTGAAAGGGGCTTCTTGGTATTATTGTAGGGTAGGGTTTGGATCAGAAAGACTATAAGGCAAAGGAAGATGATAGTACTGAACAACGGATGCATTCTGTGGAATTTCTATTCTATCCTTGAGAAAAAGTTGTGTGTTGAGAAAAGCTTTTACTTCTGGATTTTCCAGATTTTCAACACATACAGTCTAGGCACTTAGCTGCTGCAATTCTATCTTCTGGACAATATATTTTTTCTCTTTTGTTTTCATCAGGCGCGTACAAATTTCCAACTTGTTTAGTTTTCAGATAGCGCGTAGTATTATAATGTCAGGAGGATCATTGCCTCCTGGTTTTAGATTCCACCCGACCGATGAAGAACTGATTGATTATTACTTGAGACGCAAAGTCGAGGGACTCAAGATTGATCTTGAAGTCATTCCTGTCATTGATTTGTACAAGTTTGATCCTTGGGAATTGCCTGGTATACCTTTTTATTCTTTTCTTCACTGGGGCATACATCTTTTTTCTGGATCAAAATCTTGCATGACATCCAATTTTATCCTTTTAAAGATTTGATGCCGGTTTCATGCACAACTGACAACTTTATCTGTGATCAAAGTTTGGTTTAGATTCCTATATGAGTTTCTTGTACTGAACATGTTGTGTTCTGTTATTTTGCAGAGCTGTCATTTCTTCCAAGCATGGACATGGAGTGGTTCTTCTTTTGTCCCCGGGACCGCAAGTACCCACACGGTTCTAGAACCAACAGAGCTACCAGAGCTGGCTACTGGAAAGCCACAGGAAAGGATAGAAAAATTGTGTGTCAGTCGTCTGTCACTGGCTACCGCAAAACATTGGTTTTCTATCGGGGAAGAGCACCAGTCGGGGATCGAATGGATTGGGTAATGCACGAGTATCGCCTCTGTGATGATCTTCCTGATACTGTAGTAGGAATGCCTCAGTTCCGAGTAAGTGTCATGCTAAATGTGCATATTCCTGCTTTCTTCATTCCCAGTGCTGTAGCTGTAGCTGTACTGATGATTTTATCCAATGTCTAGGGAGCATTTGCGCTGTGTCGCGTCCAGAAAAGGAGTGACAAGACATACGCGTCGAGAAACAAGGCTACGAGCTCAGTCATTGCCTCTATAGAGCCATCTCATGTTTCTACCGAAAGTCAGGCTCAGCCAAATTATGAGAGCCAGTACTCAACCCCAAATGAGTCTCCATACAGCATTGCAGCTCCCATAGGAGAACAGTCATCTGAGCTAAGCTATACAAATCCTTTGCATTTCTGGGTCCCCCCCAATTTGATTCTCAACTCCTCTTTGGTAACATAAGCTATAATCACCTCTGAAGGACTTTTTATTTGAAAAAAGATATATATACTTAAACCATATTTAATTCTGAAGCTTATGTTCCTCTTGTTGTAGGAGAATTCACTAGAAGAACCAGCTTCGTGGGAACCATATCCTCGAAACGATGAGCTGATAACTCCAATGGTCATATCGCAGCCCTATGGCCAAATCTCACCTTGCACTTCATTTACAAATGTGAACCAAGGGACTTCAGCTACTGAAGGAGTCGGTGGAACTGGAACCGGAATAGACATGTCCTGCGTTTTTCCTGAAAATGTTGACTACATGAGATTTTGGGGAAATGATGATATACCCTTTGAAGACTACAGTCTATTGAACAATCAGAAGCTGTTCTGAAAATACACGCAGAGGAGAAAAAAAAAACCTTTCCAGAGCTCAGACCTCAGCATATCAGTCAAAATGCGGCAAAGGATGGAACTTGAATTTGCTAATAGTAATTTAGTTATATTGTCAGAGCACGCGTCGAGTATCCAAGGCAATGCCTTTTACAATTTGTGCTTGGAACATATACCAGTCTATAAGTCTTGTTTTCAGTAAATCTTCATTGTTGGCATAATATGGACGTCTCCGGGTTTCCTTTCCCTCCCATTTTTACCAGTTATTGAACTGCAATGCTAGTTGTATACTGATGTTGTATACCAGTGTGAACAACTCTGAGAAAGGAACTTAAAGTCCTGCTTTTATGTAGCAACTCTTCGGGGCCTTACATAAAGTACGTTGCTGAGTATCATTCTCTTTTCAATCCCAATGCATCATGTTCTCATTACGAATCCTGGAAAAAGAAATCAGTTGTAGTGGTTTTGCTTTAGAAAGGTGTGGTCAAAAGGCACTTCTCATCATCATCCTGTAAGGTAAAGTAGCCCTATAATAGCAGTGGACAAAAGGCTTAAGCACTCTCTATATATCTGAGCTTGTCCTCCTATATAGGACCCAGTTCCTTGCTTATCAAGAATTATCAGTTGATCACAAAAGTTGGGAGGACGAGGACCCATGAGTTTAAGGTCAGGTCTTGGTTCTTTAACACTGTAAAAGAATGACAATCAGCAGTTTCCCTGAAACTGGTTTTCCCAATTGCTCAATGTATGTGTATAGAGTCAATCAACAACAGTAGAATGAGTGCATACGCAACATTGCTCAAACCAGCTTTGAGTTTATTTAGGTACAAGTACTAAAGTCTCCCACACACAACCTGGGGAAGTATTTGATTGTAACTATTGGTTGCAGCCACCTTAACTGTCCATGCATTGGAGAAGATACTACGGTGTCAAAACTGCGATTACTTCGTTTAATAGCTTGCGCCAAAAACACAGATCCTCTGCTGGATGGGTATGCGGCAACTTGGACAGGTAGGCTTCCCCTTCTTTCCATAGGTTTCATTGCAGCTGGCACATATTACTTGATGGGTGCAAGGAAGGAATACAACAGACACTTCATTTTCCATGCAGATTATGCACTCCCGATTCAGGTATTCTTCTGTTTCAAATGAATCATCCAAGAGATCTAGTTCATTAAGCATCCTTGCAATTGTGTCTTTCTGGGGCTTGTCATTGTCAGAGTTATTGATGCACAATGAAGAAACAGGATTAGCAGATATTTTCAGAAGCGAGAGCTCCTGCTCAAGTCTTTGAAGGTCATCTTTATGGCGTTGGAAATCTATCTCTATTTTGAGCCGCAAAGCTTCATGCCTCCTCTTATAGTCAGCCTCTTTGGCTTCCTTAGTTCGCCTTAGCTCCTCCAATTCGGAAATGGCCTGATCTTTAGCCTTGATCTCTTGCTTCCACTTAGCCTGCTACAAAGACACATGTCATACCTTGAGATCTTAGTGTGTTGGCATGCATACTAAAGTCCCCCTAAACGTGAATATTTTTACCAAAAACAAGATTTATGGAAACAATCATTCAGCTTTTTAACTCATTTTCTACTGCAAAAAGAATACTTGTAAAGAAATGAAGTTATTTTTACTACACAGGTCGTAGAAATCTAACCAGGAAACGTTATGCATATGCAATACTTCAAACGGTAACTGGTAAAGTTGTGAAGTAGTTAGGTTATTCCAGTACACACTCGTGACGTTTATCCCTAACTACCCCTGTAAACTGTCTATATATCTCATAGATATGGTAGTTTCGGGGTCTATATAGTAATTCTATATGAAAGTTTAGTACCAACCTAGTTGGATTCTGCCTCCTGCATGCAACTTCATATTTAAGATTGGCAGCTAAATATCGTAAGTCATATGGCTCATGCAGCTTGCAGTAATCTAACTTAATTAGATTTAACATGAACATGGGAAATATCAATCTGCAAGTTAAACTTATCTAAATGGAAGGTATGTGAAAATGCATCACGAATAGACAAACCTCGGTTACTTTCTGGGCCTGTTCAGCTTGAATTATCTCCTTTCTTAAATCTGAAATCCTCTTCTTCTCTGTAGCAATTTCCTCCAGCAATTTGATCTTCTGCTTCTCCCAAGCCAGCAATCGCTTCACAGACTTCTTTTCCCTCTTTGCAATTTCCAAACAAGTTTTCACATTTTCTGATGCACTTAACTTTGCAGCCTCCATCTCAGCCCTTATTTCTGCATTTTCATTTTCAAGCCTTCTTACAGCAGAGTTTGCTCGGTCAACCTGCCCACTTGCCTTCCTCAAAGCACTTTCCAACTCCGAGAATCTTTTCTTTGTTGGATCTTCCAGATTCTGTTTACCTTTCTTTAAGCGCTGGGTTTCTTCCTCTCTTTCCATCCTCAATATTTTGAGCTCAGTCAAGTCACTGCTAAGCTTTCTAGCTGCTTGCATTGCCTTCTCACGAGCCCATTCTCTTCGCTCCTCAACTTGTTTTTCAAGGTCTCTTATCTGCTGTATCAGAGTAGCGTTCATTTCCTCTGTCTGACTGTCCCCAATATTATCAATTTTTTCATCCAACTTCATTTCTTGAAACTTATTCAACATTGATAATACAACATCTAACGTCAGCCCATTGTCCGACACCTTTCTGTGCTCTTCTTCACTAACTGTCACAGCCGCCCCAGTCTGGGAAACCCCACTTGACAAGACACTCGGACAAGCTTGGGACTGTATCTGTAACTTCCTCGAATTGGACTGAAGGCCGGCAGCAAAAGCTGAGACGTTTCTTTTAAACATTCCCTTAAGGGGAGGAGGGAGGTCAAACCTCTTCGGGCACTGGACTTCTTTTGCCATACCATAGTGATCAGGAGATTTCCGATTTCCAAAACCCCAACCACCATGAAACCTACAAAGTCCTGGAGGAATCCCAATCCCAAGCTGACTAGTAACACCTATCTGACCCTCAAGAGACCCACTGCCTTCCCCACTCTCCTCATCACTCTCATCATTGCCACAAGCTGCTGGTCGATTTCCATAACAAGACTTCTTATGCCCCTGTGAAGCCCTACCCACACGGAGATCCCCCATCAACAAACACCAAAGAGCATCCCCTCTACTCATCTCCGGCCTAATCTGCTGCAACAAACACACCATCCCACCAATTGAATACTCAGCCAGCTGCCTCAAATTCTCAAAATTCAGATCACAATCCCCCCCTTCCTCATCATCAATACATCCACACTCACTATTCAAATAAGTCACAGCATTAATCACTATATTCGATAATGCATCCATACTACCATAACAATGTCCATTCTTCAACACAGCCCTCAACGCCTCATCCTCCTTATGCCCCAACCTCATAATCGTCCCAATCGCCTCACGATACAAAAATTCTAAATTTCTTAACAAAAGCATCTCTAATTGATCCTCCGTACAATACCCCCAACCATTTACATCCAAACTCTTCCCATCCAATTCGTACTCCGGAGGGATCACAACACCGGATTCACTCACCGGATTAGCTTCTTCCACAGCTCTCTCAACTGGATTCGGGTAATCGGAGTCCGGTTTCGCCGATCGGATTTTCTGATTAGCGCGCAAGTGCTTGTCCCTCGAATTACAACCCATGGAAACCTTTAACACAACTATTGACTTCCAGAAAGGACACGAAAAAGATCGAAATTGAACGATGAGTGACGACGAATTTGAGTTTTGTTTCCAGTCTTTTCTGGATGCTTGTCTGCCCCGAAACGGTTGTTGGCTGAAAAGAATTGGGCTTGTTTTGGCCCGAGACGCGGCGACGTCGTTTTATCACAATGAACCCACTGACTTGGGCCTATATTTTTATTGTCGAGGAAACCTGCATTGACGTCTGACGACGACGCGGAAGAGAAGTGAAGAGAGCTGAACGAGCAATCCGCTGTCGCCTGTCGGTCGAGTTTACGGCTCTCAATTTCACCAGGTTTGATTAATTCTGCATCAATTCAGTAATTTTTATCTTCTTTTTTTTCTTTCAATTTTTCGATGCAATTTCTGACCTAGAATATTTGAAAATTTCCCAATGATTCCATTCATTTCCGCGTTTGTAGGATATGCTATGCCTCTGGTGATATGTGAAAATCAATTTTATTTTTGAAATAGAATGAGTAATGATGTTATGTGGTAATGTTGTGTTTCAGGAGCAATTAGGGGTTTGAATTTCGGGGGATAAATGGAGAGTGAGCCTCCTGAGGGGACTAGTAAAGGGGCGAAGATTGTGTACATATGGGACATGGACGAAACGATCATTTTGCTCAAGTCCTTGTTGAACGGTAGCTATGCTGGTGGATTTAATGGTGCAAAGGATGTGCAGAAAGGTATTGAGATAGGGAAAATGTGGGAGAAGCATATCCTTCAGATTTGCGATGATCATTTCTTCTATGAGCAGGTGTGTTTCTTGTTCAAATTTATAGCCTTTCTGCATCACTTTGAGCATTCATTCAGTTTGGTGCACTTTTGGATTGAGTAAATTGTTTGTCATGTAGGTTGAAAACTACAATAGCCCTTCTTTGGATGCTTTGGTTGAATATGATGATGGGCGAGATCTTGGTGATTATGATTTCACAAATGACAATCTCGGCCCTCCTTCTGATGATTTAAACAAAAGAAAACTAGCTTATCGCTACCGCATGGTATCCAAGAAATACCAGCAGGTTAGATTCATTTTACACAATTGTTATGAAGCTGATATATTTCTGGGTGTACAGTGTACCTTGTTGTTCTTGGGGATATTTGTTCGTTGGTTTTCATAAAGGGGCTGATTGTGTCTAATTGTACGATATGGGTCATGTCTTTACTGTTTGCCTTCGTCTCATAAACGATCTATTCGCTTTCTGTAATCAAATGATATATGTTAACTCATTTGACCTTGATAGTATGTACCCTCTGAAGTTTGTTTGACTAGCGATGCATGACTATGGAATGGCAGAAACAATGATATTGGTTATTTCAACATATAATACTGTCATCGTGTTTACTGAAAAGACTATAAAATATAGCTCAGTTCATATTATATCACACAGGGTCTGCGAAATATTGTTGATCAGGATACAATAAGAGAGTGGAATGAATTGTACGAACTGACTGACAAATTTACCGACGGATGGCTCTCCTCTGGTATTCAACCTTGGTATTGTACATTATTCAATTGGCTATGTAACAGAAAAAATCATATCTGTTGATATTTCACCTCGTTAGTTTAGGCTGCTGATTTTTACTCTTCATGAGTATCTCACCTTAATAACTATTGGTTGCAGCACGGTCTTTTTTGGAGCAGTGTTCTGAAGTGAACAAGGAGTCAGATACTGAATGTCAGCGTATTAACATTTTGGTGACTTCTGGATCGTTGATTCCCAGCCTTGTTAAATGCATACTCTTTCAACTTGATGATCTCTTTACACACGACAATGGTATGTGCCTAATTTCCCCATTATTCTTGCTTCGTACATTTCCATATTTTCTTGATTTATGTGCTTTTTCTTTTCCACATTGAACTAGCATTACCTGCATAGACATTGAGATTCCAATGACTGCTGCTGACATCCTTATAATCCCTTCAGTTTACAGCTCGTGGGAAGTGGGAAAGTATCACTGTTTTGCACAAATAAAGGACCGTTTCTGTAGCCCCAATGTCCAATTCTGTGTAATAGGCGATGGGTGGGAAGAGTGCGAGGCAGCACAAGTCATGAAATGGCCGTTTATCCAGATCGACTTGGACCTTGGTAGCTCTCATAAATTCCCAGGCCTCACACTGAAAACAGTCGGCCATTACATATCAGTTATCTATGGAAACTCTGACACTGCAGATGCTGAACATCAAGACTGAACACTAGTTCCAAACAAAACCGACATTCAACAGGCACTACGCCAATCTGCACTTGCCCCTCCCGATCCAGATGAGTTCCTACAAACTTTTATGCAGGAACTTCACGCTTAAGTTAGCTGTTCTGTCTTCTTTCTCATTCTGTTGTAGAATCTTCATGAATGACTGAACCTGTGGTACTTGCAAGTTGTAAATGGCTTTTTATTGCATCTGATTATCTTGAAGATTCATCCTATTTGTCTTCTTTGCTTTCTTTCTGAAAGTATTATCTAAAATAACCCTTTAATTATAAACTGTTATAAATGTGGTCTGCACATTGAAGAAAAGTTTGTCATGTGGGACCCACATGTGGGGCCCACACCAAAGAAAATAAGTTGAGAATTGAGTAAAATGAGGATGCATGTCGGGGAAGTTGTAATATAAATAAGAGGTTCGGGGTGAAGGATCAAACACACCTTCACCTCCTCCTCTCTGAATCTTCAATAATATTGCAGTGCATTTGAGTTCTAACTAGTCTCAAAGTTTTCCATATTTTCAAGATAATTATAACACGTTATCAGCACGAGGCTCTAACCAACTGAGATACCGTAAGTTTCGAATAAAGATTCGATAAAAGGTTAAGTGTTTTCCTCACTTGTCTCTCAAGCTTTCAATAAAATCCTTTGTTTTTTTTAGTTCTTCATCTGTCATTCTTAGATATCATAAGGGGTTCACTGCCTTAAAGGGAGTTCTTAATTCCCTATTTCACAATTTTCTGATTGTGTTGATATCTGAGTTTTTCTGGATGAAAAACTAATATTACAATAGTTCTCAATTCTATTCTGTAGTTTGTCTTTGGTGCGGATTACGCTTGAAACACAGCGTGCGACAACCCAAATACATGCTGTCAGAATCGTATTGAATACGATTGTAATCTTAAGAGGTTAAGAGATAGCAGTAGTTGCGACGATCCTTTAATGTATAACAACATATTATTATGATGTGCGGATTACCGCCCCATAGTAAAGTGTTGTGATCTGCAAAGTAACTGTCTTTACTTTAAATACTTCTTACAACTTGTTTTACTTTCTTAATGTATAACAACGTATTATTATGATGTGCGGATTACCGCCCCATAATAAAGTGTTGTGACCTACAAAGTAATTATCTTTACTTTAAATACTTCATTTTCTTTGAATCATATTTGCACAATTTATTTGTTGATATTACATTGTTAATTTACCATTTTACCCTTAGTGCTCAACGGTAACAAACGGTAACATTGTGCCCAACGGTAACAAAAAAACGGCTATTTTTTCCTCTATAAATTCGATTTCATTCATCATACAAAATCACATTTTCTCTTCTACTTCACACTTCAAACACACTCAAAATTTCCAAAGCAATAAAATGTCTAGCTTACTATTGGTCTTTGTTGCAATAATTATTGTAGTACTCACTATTTGTAATTTAAACGGGAATCTAACACCGGATGATTTCTATCATAGTTTAGAAATGCTTGTAATAATGTATGTCGTCTTCTTCTTTACAATATTTGTAAACTTTTATGTTTTAAATTAATCTAATAAACTTTTTCTATTTTTAGTTACCACCATGCCAAACCTCGCAAAACTTGAATTCAGTCCACTCGACATCTCTGGAAAAAATTACATGCCATGGACAATAGACATTGAGACACATTTGGACTCAATGGATCTTCCCGAAACAATCATTGAGGGGAATACCTCATCAAAAGTGGATAAGGCAAAATCTTTGATTTTCCTTCGTCGGCATCTTGACGTGAATCTCAAGAATGAGTATCTCACTGTGAAAGACCCGAGTGATTTATGGAAAAATCTGAAAGACAGATTTGATCACCAAAGGGATGTGATGCTTCCCTTATATCGGGAGAAATGGGCCGCTTTACGATTCCAAGATTTTGCGAAAGTCAGTGAGTATAATTCTGAGATGATTAAAATAGTGAGCCATTTGAAATTCTGTGGAGATAAGGTAACTGATGCTGAGATGATGGAAAAGACTCTGTCTACATTCCATGCATCAAATATAACCTTGCAGCAGCAGTATCGTGTACGTGAATTTCAAAAATACCATGAGCTGATTGGTACTCTCCTAGTGGCAGAAAGAAACAATGAACTGCTGATAAAGAACCACCAATCTCGCCCAACGGGCTCCAGAACATTTTCTGAGGTACATTTTGCCAACTCTAATGAGAGTAGACCCATGAACTATTTTCAGGGTCAAGGGCAAGGCCGAGGTCGTGGACGTGGACGAGGTCGAGGTCGTAGTTTTGGCCAGGGGCGCGATCGAGGTGGTTATCCCAACAATCCACCTCATAAAATCGCCAATTATCACCAAAGGAGACAACAAAATGAGTGGAACCATGAGAACTCCCACAAAAGGGGAGGTGGTCCAAGTTCATCAAAAAACCCTGAGACCAGTTGTTTTAGATGCGGTTGTAAAGGGCATTGGTTTAAAACCTGTCGAATCCCTGAACACTTATGCAAACTCTATCAAGAGTCCGTAAAAGGAAAAGGAAAGGAGGTCAACTATATTGACCAAACTCCTATGAATGAGTTTACTCGACTTGGAGAATCTGATTTCAACAATGAACATGTTGATACAGTTGGGGATTTTACAAATGCTAATGAGATCAATTTTATTGAGAATGATCCCGTGAACGAGTACACTCATCTTGGGGAACATGAGCCTAGTGAGGTCTTCCTTGGTGATATAACTGGAAAAATGACTGGTGGGAACTGAAAGGGGAAGTTGTGTAAACCCATGGGATGAAGCCAAACGGTCCGATGTTTTAATTTGATTTTCTTATGTTATATGTATGTTTTTCCTTTAAGCATAACTATGTTTTCTCATGTGTAATAAAATATGTCTACCTTTTCATCTATCTTCCATTTTCTTGTTTACTTAAAGCTTTGAAATGGACAAAGCCAAAGTCAACCAAAGGATTAATATTGATAGTGGAACAACGCACACAATCCTGAAGGATAAAAGGTTTTTCTTGATGATAAAACCAACACGAACCATTGTGAATACAATATCAGGTCCTGTAGATCTGATTGAAGGAATTGGCAAGGCAAACTTTGCATTGCCAAATGGCACAAAGTTTACAATACATAATGCCTTATTTTCGCCATAATCCAAACGAAACTTGTTGAGTTTCAATGATATTTATTCTCATGGATTCGAGACTCAGTCTATGACTGAAGGTAACATGAAATTCATGTTACTCACTATGTATAGATCTGGAAAGAAATACATAGTTGAAAAACTACCAATGCTTCCCACTGGATTGCATTACACACATATAAATGTGATTGAGTCAAATGCGGTAGTTATGAAATCTTCAATATTAACCATGTGGCATGACCGATTGGGTCATCCAGGTTCAAGTATGATGCGAAGAATTATTGAAAATACGCATGGACACCCATTGAAGGGTCATAAAATCCCTCAAGGAAATATTTTTCCATGTAAAGCTTGTTCTCTTGGAAAGCTTATCATAAGGCCATCACCGGGAAAAGTTGAAACAGAATCACCTATGTTTCTTGAGCGTATTCAAGGTGATATTTGTGGGCCTATTCACCCACCATGTGGACCATTTCGATACTTTATGGTATTGATAGATGCATCTAGCAAATGGTCACATGTATGTTTGTTATCAACTCGCAATATGGCATTCGCTAAATTACTTGCCCAAATAATAAGATTGCGAGCTCAATTTCCTGATCATACAATCAAGAAAATTAGACTTGATAACGCCGGTGAATTCACATCCCAAACATTTGATGAAAATTGTATGTCAGTTGGGATTGTGGTCGAGCATCCTGTTGCTCATGTCCACACACAAAATGGTTTCGCTGAATCATTGATCAAACGCCTCCAACTTATTGCTAGGTCATTGATAATGAGAACAATGCTTCCTACCTCAGTATGGGGTCATGCAATATTACATGCCTCTGAATTAATTCGCATCAGACCAAGTGCGTATCATAAAAGTTCTCCACTACAACTTGCATTTGGTCAAGAACCAAATATATCGCACTTGAGAATTTTTGGTTGTGCTATTTATGTGCCTATTGCACCTCCTCAAAGAACAAAGATGGGACCACAAAGAAGCCTTGGGATATATGTAGGCTTTGAAAGTCCATCTATTGTTAAATTTCTTGAACCTCAAACTGGAAATATTTGCACAGCACGTTTTGCTGATTGCCACTTTGATGAGGAAAATTTCCCACCATTAGGGGGAGAAAGAAAACAGTTTGAGAAAGAAATTATTTGGTCTGTACCAACGTTATTGCATCTTGATCCTTACACAAAAGATAGTGAAGGTAGAGTACAAAGGATTTTACATTTGCAAGAAATGGCAAATCAACTTCCTGATGCATTTACAGACACAAAGAGAGTGACTAAATCTCACATACCGGCTGAGAATGCTCCCGTACAAATTGAAATTCCAAAAGGGAGGCCGGAAAATAAAGTCATTCATGAAATCACAACACGATTAAAGCGTGGAAGGCCACCCGGTTCCAAAAATAAAAATCCTCGAAAAAGAAAAGGGGAAGAAAAGCAAAGCGATCCTATGGTGGAGGAAAATATTCCTATAGAAATTCAAAATGAAAAGGATCGAGAAATTTCGATTAATTATGCTAATACAGGCATACTATGGAACCGAAAAGAGAACATTGATGATGCATTCTCTTATGATTTGACATGTGATATTATGAATGAAAATAATGGTGATCCCGAACCACGGTCTATTACTGAGTGTAAAAATAGACACGATTGGTTTGAGTGGAAAAAGGCAATTGAAACTGAACTAGACTCGCTCAATAAACGCAAAGTCTTTGGGCCTATAGTACTCACACCTAAGGATGTGAAACCTGTTGGATACAAATGGGTTTTCGTACGAAAAAGAAATGAGAAAAATGAAATTGCGAGATACAAGGCTCGACTTGTTGCACAAGGTTTTTCTCAAAGGCCTGGAATCGATTTTGAGGAAACATATTCTCCTGTCATGGATGGAATTACGTTTAGATACTTGATAAGTCTAGCAGTTCATGAGAAATTGAATATGCACCTCATGGATGTTGTTACCGCTTACCTATACGGATCGCTTGATACTGAAATTTACATGAAGATCCCTGAAGGTTTTAAAATGCATGAGGCATTAAGTTCCAAACCTAGGGAAAGATATTCAATCAAGTTAGAAAGATCTTTATATGGGTTAAAGCAATCCGGACGCATGTGGTACAATCGATTAAGCGAATATTTATTTCAAAAGGGTTATGTCAATGATCCCCTTTGCCCTTGCGTTTTTATTAAGAAAACAACATCTGGTTGTGTAATAATTGCCGTTTATGTTGATGATTTGAATATCATTGGTACCAGTAACGAAATTCTGGAAGTAATCTCTTATTTGAAGAAAGAGTTCGAAATGAAAGATTATGGGAAAACAAAATATTGTCTTGGATTACAGATTGAGCACCTCCAGAATGGGATACTTGTGCATCAATCGAATTATACGAAGAAGATAATAAAACGTTTTAATATGGATAAATCAAATCCATTAAGTACCCCAATGGTTGTAAGATCCCTTGATATAGACAAAGATCCATTTCGTCCATGTGAAGAATCTGAAGAGATTCTTGGTCAAGAAGTACCATATTTCAGTGCAATTGGAGCTCTTATGTACCTTGCTAATTGTACTCGACCTGACATAGCTTTTGCTGTTAATTTATTAGCCAGGTTTAGCTCAGCTCCTACCAAAAGACACTGGAATGGAATCAAGCATGTGTTTCGTTATCTTCAAGGAACGATTGACTTAGGATTATTTTATCCTAACAATACAAAACCAGTTTTGATTGGTTATGCAGATGCAGGTTACTTGTCAGATCCACATAAAGCGAAGTCCCAGACTGGCTATGTATTTACATGTGGAGGAACTGCAATCTCTTGGCGTTCTCAGAAACAAACACTCGTTGCAACATCATCAAACCACGCTGAGATCATTGCATTACACGAAGCAAGTCGTGAATGTGTGTGGCTGAGATCTATGACACAACATATCAGAACTACGAGCGGTCTTCTACCAGCAAATGATCCAATCACTCTTTATGAAGACAACGCTGCGTGTGTTGCTCAAATGAAGGAAGGATTTATCAAAAGTGATAGAACAAAGCATATCCATCCCAAATACTTTTCGTTCACCCAAGAGCTGGAAAAAGACAAAGTTATCAGCATACAGTATGTTCGTTCTGATGAAAACTCAGCAGATCTTTTTACAAAGGCTCTCCCTACCTCAACATTCCGAAAACATGTCAACGACATATGAATGCGAAAGCTGCAAAATTTATGAGCACATCACGCATGCCAATATGAGGGGGAGCTTCGCGTCGTTGCACTCTTTTTCCCTTAAGGTGGTTTTTATCCCAATGGGTTTTTCCAACTAAGGTTTTTAACGAGGCAGCCTAAAACGCTTAATGTGCATCCCAGGGGGAGTGTTATAAATGTGGTCTGCACATTGAAGAAAAGTTTGTCATGTGGGACCCACATGTGGGGCCCACACCAAAGAAAATAAGTTGAGAATTGAGTAAAATGAGGATGCATGTCGGGGAAGTTGTAATATAAATAAGAGGTTCGGGGTGAAGGATCAAACACACCTTCACCTCCTCCTTCTCTCTGAATCTTCAATAATATTGCAGTGCATTTGAATTCTAACTATCTCAAAGTTTTCCATATTTTCAAGATAATTATAACATAAACAACAGTATCAAACCATAAACAACAGTATCAAACCATATTTTGTACTATGAACGCTATTGGGCCGACCATGATGGGCTTTTCTCATCCATTGGGCTTTTCTATTTTTGAAAATATATTTTCTGGGAAATAATAAAAAAGAAAATAAATATGAAGGAAGAACATAAACCTGCCGCCTCCAAAAAAAAAAAAACCTTACAACGTTGAGCTGCTCGTTAAGCCGCCAAGTTCGCATCTTTCTACTCGTAAGCGATGCCGCGCACGACGAAAGTCGATTGCCCAGGCTGCCCGCCGCTCCGAGCTTTGACTTTTGATGTGCTTGGACTCGTTAAAGGTATTATTTTGACGCCTCGAATTGTGTTTAGTGTTTGGGAAAATAGCAAGCTTCTGGATGTTTGTTTGAAGGTGAATTGAATGTTGTGATTTTGGTGGGTTTTCAGTAATTGAAGTTAAGGACAGGCTAGGAGGTGCTCCACAGGTGGTGGAGAGATGGGGTGAGCCGGATTTTTCGAAATCAGTGCTTGCGGCCTCCATTGATGACCGCAGAATCGATCCTGTATGTTGTTGTTGTTAAATTTTTTTTTCAAAATAGGGTTTTTCAGTCATTATGTTGGGTACTGCTTGTACTAGCTTAAAGATCAAAGCTTGTTGGATTTTGCTTTTTTTTTTTTTTGTATCACTCAACATATGGAGTCCGTAGGTTAGGTTGAAGATGCTAATTTGTTGTTCTTATGAGCTGGTGATTAGGCTGCCATGGCTCAAGAATTAGTAGCGTTGGTGAGGATGATGCAACATTTGCAGTAGATTGAGGCTGTAATTTGAGATGTAATGATGATGCAAAATTTGCAGTAGATTGATATTAAGGCTGTAATTTGAGACGGAATGGTGTTGTATAAATGCACATGGCTACTACAGTTCACGATTTTGTACAATTGGATATTGGGATATGGCATTTTCTCGATTGATTATTATGGAATTGGTTGACAAGCACATAGGTCGAGTATTTACTTGCCAAGCTATAAGTCTCTAGTCTTATTCATACTCACGAATTACCAGTATTTTGACTATGAGAATTTTGGCTGCAGTTATTAGCAGTTGCAAGAAAGAACGGCATGGTAAGTTTATTTGGCATGAGATACTTTGCAAACTGGTTTCGTTCAATCAAAATGTTCCAGCGCTCAGACCATTTTTACACTTGGTTTGCAGGTAGAGATATTGAGTCCTATCAATGGGGATACTCGTGGATCCTTTTCCAATATTAATGAAGGTGAAGAGCCTGACAGTGATCCAATCACGGGGTTGCATCTATTTAGAAAGGAGTCACCTGATTCATCATCCAGGTATATATTAATCGGTTGGGTGGGATGTGACCTGTATTTATAGAGTACTGTGTTGCGTATCTGTAGGCATTCCAACTTTTTAAAACAATATCCAATTTTTAGCTTGTTGATTTGTTTGTCTTTTGTCAGATTATGCACTTTGCTGACTTGCACAGCTAAAGGTAATGCAAATATCAAAGCCATCACTTTAGACAAATCAAATGAAACCGATGTCAGTTCTTTAAAGATGTGGAGAGTAACTGGATCTGGCAGTGTCTTCTGCTCCAAGGTTGATGGAGCTGAGCAGCATGCCTTGTTTGGAGGGTTAGTTTCATGTGTGCCTTTTGTTGTTCCTCCTTTCATCCGCGCAAGCAAACCGGAGTGTATCCTAAATGTTTTGTCATATATTATGCAGGAAAGGTGTTGAACTTAATGTATGGGATCTTGAGAATACTACAAAAATCTGGTCCGCAAAAGCTGTGAGCATTTGCCTCTCTTAGTGCTTACAACCATGTTATTTGGCTACATTGCATCGGATTGTATATTTATTGTAAATTAATTATTATGGATGGAATTGCAGCCCCCTAAAAACAATCTTGGCATTTTCACCCCGACGTGGTTTACATCAGCCGCATTTTTGAGTAAAGATGATCATAGGAAATTTGTGGGTGGCACAAATTTTCACAAGGTATCTTTTTACTTCTTTCCAAATTTTGAATGTACCATTTAGGCTTTGATTGGAAGTAAAATGCTTCAATGTCTTTTAATAAACTCACATGTTCTCTCTCTTTGGATTATGTGCTGGTCATGATTCCTTACACGGGAAAAGTCCTTTCTGAATTAGAAATTCATAGCTGATCTTGTGTTGATTCCATGATCTTTTACATTTCTAAATTTTCGTCCATGATTGACTGATTTGTTTTTTCTAATGTCAAGTTTATGAAGCTTCACATGTCAGGGTAAATTTGAATGAAGATCTTATTGAAACGACTGCAATTGTAATCTTAAATATTTACTACCAATGAACTGGACAGGTACATGTTTATGATTCATCTGCCCAAAGAAGACCTGTATTATCATTTGATTTCCGTGAGACGGCCATCAAAGTCATCACTGAAGATTTGGATGGGAATACAATATATATTGGAAATGGATCTGGTGACCTAGCTTCATATGACGTGCGCACTGGTACTGAACACCTGCAATCTGCTGACAATCGATCTCTCCTTTTTCATATAATTTATTTTTCGCTTTATTGCATAAATTTTAAAATGTATTTGATTGAAGAAAACTCTGTTTTAAAGGGAAACTGGTCGGGTGTTTCCTTGGGAAGTGTTCAGGAAGCATTAGATCGATAGCCAGGCATCCAGAGTTACCGATCATAGCTTCATGTGGTGAGCTTATCTTTTCAAAGATGGTCTAGACGAAACCATTTGATTTGGTTATTCATTGACTTGGGCATGTGGTTCAGGGTTGGACAGTTACTTGCGCATTTGGGATATTCACACTAGGCAACTTCTCTCTGCGGTATGTTAGAACTTCATGTGTATTTTCATTGTAAATTTAAAACTACAGAATTTATAAACATACTCAACAAGTTAAACCTGATGTACATGACTCTTCTCGTTTTATATCAGTCGTTCTCTTATCAACTATTATATTGTCAGAACTGATGCTTTTCTCGATGTAGGTCTTCCTGAAGCAGCATCTGACAAGTGTTGTCCTCGATTCCAACTTCACCATAAAAGGTTTGTTCCAATTAGGTTTTCTTACCGTCTTCTAAAATCAACTACTTAAGATCTCAGTATTATTTTTGTCTATAAATATCACAACTTCGCCACAGCTCTATGACACAGTCATGTTCTAAATTGACCCCACGTATTGTACCTCATCATATTCAGAACCTGTAGTGACCCCGCAAGAAAATGAAGTCCAAGATGCCAATGGATCCGACAGTGATACTGATGAAGAAGAGGAAGAACTAGTGGCACCTAAGAAGAGAAAAAACCCTCGAAAAGAAAATTTTGCAAGCCAAAAGTCAAAAGCCAAGAAATCTGGCAAAAAGCTGAAAGGCTAAGATTGCTGCTGGGATAAGCACCCCGTTACTGCCTAATACCAACAAAGCAGGATGGGTGTGTGGAACCTACGGCTTTGCAGATGAGATATGTTCATTCAAGTACTCTCTAGTGATCCTCTATATTTAATTCGGAGGTATCTTTGTGGTCATGACGAGTAGCAGAACTGTCCATTATCATTAACAGATACACGTTACCAGTACACTTAGCAGTCTTTTTTGTTTAAGATGAAATTCATGTATTCCTTTGTCATGAACTATAATGTGGTAATGATCAAGTGATGATGAATGGTCCCATTTATCCATTATGTTGTGGAAAAGCTGTCTAGTGCAAACTCAGACCAGCAATAATGCAGGAGGGACGCAGCACAAGCTCCATCAATGGAAGGACATGTTCAGGACCACATTTAATTCCATCTCATAATTTTTGAGTGTTGGTAATTTCATAAAGTTAAAAGCTTAATCTAAAAAACACAGACAGATAAACATAAAGTTTTCTTAGTTCAGACTGTCAATAAGAATTTTAGGGTAGCTCTTAAACTAAATCTATATTTTTTTCCCAATGTATTTTGATGACCAAACTAATGATTTAATTGATGATGGTGATAAGGAAAATCTTATCCTAACTTCAGAAGTCCTATCAACAATATAAATACAAAGATTATCTTTAATCTTGTTTAGTGTTTAGGCTAACAGAAGGTTACTCATATCGACCACCAATTCGTGAGATGAATGTTCGACTTGAAATGAAGATGTGACGTTACGCATCATTCACGTGCAGTGGTACTGGTATACAAATGCACCACACAAAAGGCCATCAGTCTGGTGGACCAATAAAATCCAGAAAAGAATGCTCTTGATATGCAAACTCAAAACAAAGCTCTATCCAGTAAACCAAAAAATGCAACTAACTGAACTATAAAGGTATGTTGTAAATGTAAAGAGGGTAAAAAAAAAATGATGTTGCAGACAGATGCACTACAGTTTAAGCAAACTGTTTGAAGTTTTACTTACATATATAAGAGTACCTTATATTTAGAACTCATTACTTCTGTGTTTCTTCTGTCCACTTTTACATGTTCCTTAAGACAATATTATTTGTCCGGCATATAAATGTCGTAAAACAAAATTTAAATTGTGACAGAAGGGAAATTCTGACAATTTTTATTAATTCACATCAAAATTTTCAGAACTGAAAAAAAGAAAAGAAAAAGAGAACAAATAGGTGTTGTTGTGCTTTGGTATTGGAAACCAGGAAAATGACCTTAAGCAAAAATTTAAGATGTCTTTGGTTTGGTATTTGTCCAGTAAGATGCAGAGTAATATACCATTTTTATCTTCATCATCCATTCAATCTCACTCCCCGTCTCTCTCTCTCTCTCTCCACTTCATCTGCAGCCTGCAAAGGTATGTGTCTGCCCCACTCCTTCACCCAATGCTCTCATCTCAAACTGCTTCAATGCTTTCTCCTTTTTATCCTCCCTGCACATCAAAATCTGTAAACTCAATGTGCTCAGATGCTGTTTTATATTGATATGACTTAAGCTTTGTCCATATGTATATGTTCATGTTCTGAAAAAGTGATTTATGTGGATGTTTGAACTTGCTCCAAATTTTTGCATTATACTTTTATGGAGAAAATTGACCAGGAAATCAGAATTCCCATGTGGGTTTTTTGCTAAATGGTGAAAGGTTGAAACTTTATGTTAAGACCATTTCTGGATTGTTGTCAATTTTAAGATTTTCATCTTATCCTGTTGTGGACTTTAATCCAATATGTATTGATTCGCTTTGCCTCTTTGTTTCTGGTACGGGGTGTTGATTGTTTTTAGCAGAAGTGGTGAGGATGGGAGATAGAATTCAGGCATCAGCATATGAAGGCATTTGATTTAGAGTTTTGATAAGGATAGAAGAAGATTGCCTTGTTGAGACTTCATAATGCCTGTGCCTCTTGCACCTTATCCGAGCCCCCCAGTGCCTTATACACCTCCTGCCCCTGCACCGCAGCAGCTCCCAACGTCTGCAGCAGGAAATAATGGTAATCTTTTTCTCACTTTTCACAATTACTAACAGATAATGGTAGCAGGTAATTTTTGTGAAATCTATACATAAGGACAACTTGATTCCTGCAAATTTCCTGTGAGATTCATCATGAAATATATGATTGTTTTGGGAAATGTATCTCGAACAATCTGCTCACATTGCAGTAAAGGTATACATGTTTGCAGTTTATGCGCAAAGGTTCATCTAATTTCAGCCTATAAAAACTCAAATGCCTTAGGTTCACAGGGCCAACTTGTGTGTTCTGGTTGTCGAAATCTCTTACTCTACCCTGCAGGAGCAACCTCTGTGTGTTGCGCAGTCTGCAGTGCTGTGACAGCTGTGCCGCCTCCCGGTTTGTTTGATTCTCATCAGACTATAAAAAAATCTTGAGTTTAGACAAATTTGGCTTATAAAAGTTCCTTTACAGGTACTGAGATGGCCCAGCTGATTTGTGGCGGCTGCCACACCTTGCTCATGTACATTAGAGGCGCCATGAGTGTCCAATGCTCATGTTGTCACACAGTCAATCTTGCGCTTGAAGGTATCTCTTTTAGTTGCAGCATTGATGCATATTGTTATAAACTCAGTACTTAATAGTCGAGCTAGTTTCTCCTTGTGATTTGTTGGAGCTGTTATAAACCAGTAACACTAGTACTTTGGAATCCATGACATATTTCGAAGTCACATTTATTTGACAGCAAATCAGGTAGCACATGTGAATTGTGGAAACTGCAGAATGCTGCTGATGTACCAGTACGGAGCCAGATCTGTGAAATGTGCAGTCTGTAACTTCGTGACTTCTGTTGGGGTAAGTTGTGCTACATTTACTCCTCATCATAACCTGCAGCAGATGTGATGAGCTTGTTGTGTGAAAATGCAGGCATCTACAAGTGCTCCTGAGCAGAAGTTCAACCCCTAAATCGTCGACATATCATGATCAGATTTGGCCTGGCTTCCGGTACTAGGTCACATTTTCAGAAAGGGTATCTACTCTTTACCCGGGTTTGCTGCAAAATGTATAGAGTGATTTTTCTACCACGAAATAAGCAGTTCTGGCATCATTGGATTGTATGTACTTCAGATGATAATTGCCTTTTTTTTTTCCAATTCAGTCAGCTTTGTTCTTGTACACTCTGGGAAACTGGCCATGTTCATCCTCTATCTATAATACATACTAGCTTTATAGACATTCCAGGCTGGCTTTATTCTTTGTGCTTGCCTCATCTCTGTAGACTCCTCCACTTCACGCAATTCTCCATCCTCCCTCGAAAACCCTAATATTCTGGCCACTCTCCTCAAATAACACATCCACACAAACTCGCAAGCGCCGATCTTTAGTACAGCAATCAGTGCTACGACACTGTAAGAAAATCTTTCAGTTAACTCAATATTTTTTCAATTGAGATGAATTTGATGATCGAAGAGCCGACGATCTATCAGTGGCGGCGGCTTCAGCTTCGGCTTCTTGCAATGAATTTCAACGATCAGTAAACGCTAATTACAGCTGCTTACGTATGCCAGCCAGAAAAATACAATAATTACAAACAACTCCTTACAGAAAATTTCATGTACATTAGTTCACGTTGATATTTTTCATAGGGAAAATAACAAAGAGGGGGTATGAACTATCACTCATTGACAAATCACGGTCCGAACTATAAAAATTGATAATTAAGGGCAATTTCAAAATATTTTGCTACATATGTAACACTTAATTGATGAAGTCACTTAATTGATAGAATATCACTTCATCAATTAACAAAGTTAACTAAACGAATGAATTGAAAACACTTTCTTGCCCTTAATTGTGAAATTGAGGATCAAAATATTTTAAAATTGCCCTTGATTGTCAATTTTAATAGTTCAAACCGTGATTTGTCAATGAGTGGTAATTCATACCTCCTTCGTCATTTTCCTTTTTCATATTACGGTCTTGGCCACAGCCCACAAATTATTAAATTGCCTTGGTATTATTAACTAGTTACAACTTGATTCATGTAGTTTGCATTATTACACAACAAGACCATCGCTAAAAGTCGCGCTGACTGGAAAACGCGATTTCACTTCTTCTCGGCTCGCTCTTCCATTTCCGAATCGGATCCTCCAATCTGCTTCCGGTGATTGTGTTTCGTCGACTGGATCTGTGAGTTGGGGCAGAAGTTCTTCTTTCTTCATTTATTTCGCTTGCTTCTGTTGGATTTCTGAGGCGTTGGGTTTTTGCAGGGTTGAATTAGGGATTGATCCGTTAAGTGAAGATGCCGGTGGCTGCTTCAGCTATCTACTTTTTGAATCTTCGAGGCGACGTGCTCATCAACCGCCTCTACCGGGACGATGTGGGGTGAGCCGTTCATTTATTGATTTATTCCTGTGGTTTCTAGGATTTTTGTGATCTCATTTTCTGCATTTAGATTGTTGGAATGTTGTAGATTAGGAGTTAAGAATGTCTGAATGTTGTTGCTTGGGGTTTCTACTTTAGGGCTGAAGATGTAATTGATCCTTGGTAGCCCACAAACTTAATTGGTCCTCTAAGTCTATTGTGGTGACATGTTAGGGTGTCGTTTTAAAGACTCAAGCAAGTTCAATTGTTTAGTGCAACACTAAGACTGATATACTTTATAGTTTTCAAAATGTCCAGAGTATCAGTTTCCTAGAAGGCTGATCTACAATACGATCAAACAAATGCTGATACATGAGATACATAATATGATTCTATGGCACGAACCACAACTGATGGCAGCTGCCCCTTGTATTTTCTGTGAGGTTTAAAAATCACAATCTGGACTCATACGTGCAGCAAAAACATTAGCTTTTTGAATGTCTATTGCTACGTTTTTTTTCTCGTATTTAATGTGTACTTATATGAGTAAATTGTAGCTGATAGATATATTTTAGTGTTAACACATACATTTAGTACCTTTGCACTGATATAAAAAGTAAATGGGCAGGGGAAATATGGTGGATGCATTCAGGGTTCATATAATGCAAACAAAAGAGCTGGGGACATGTCCTGTTCGCCAAATTGGAGGCTGCTCATTCTATTACATGAGAATCAGCAATGTATACATCGTGATTGTTGTCAGTAGTAATGCTAATGTAGCATGCGGTCTAAAGTTTGTAGTTGAGGTATTCAAGCTGATCAAATCTCTTTCAATGCGGGGCCACTAACTTTGGTCCTTCATAACTGTGTACTTATTATTTTCTTTTGTTATAGGCTGTTCATTTGTTCAAATCGTACTTTGGTGGGGCCTTTGATGAGGATGCCATTCGCAACAATTTCGTTCTTATCTATGAATTGTTGGATGGTAGGTCACTTGATGTTCCACTTTCCTTTAGCTACCACAGACTTGTTAGGTTGTGTTTCCATACTCCTAAACTCTATTCACTATTTGAAAATAAGATACTAGAGTGATTCTAATGTGTTTCCTTCGTAACTCTATCACAATTACCATTCAAACATTTTACTTTATGTTCCCATTGCAGAAATAATGGATTTTGGATACCCTCAAAACCTTTCACCAGAGATCTTAAAGCTATATATCACTCAGGAGGGTGTGCGATCCCATTTGATGTCCAAGGTTAGATGCCTCCATTGTGTGTATAATTCAGTTTTAATTGTTTGTTAATTCTATATTGATATCTATATTTTACTTTAGATTCAATTACATTTCCTGTGTGGCTAAACCAAGTATGTCTTTCTGTTCTACTCTGTTAGCCTGAGAAACCCGTTCCCAATGCGACCTTGCAAGTTACAGGAGCTGTTGGGTGGAGGCGAGAAGGCCTTCATTACAAAAAGAATGAGGTGATTGTTTGAGATTTTTTAGCATATCAGCTTCATGACATGATGGTCTAACCACATATGTGTCGCAGGTGTTTCTTGATATTGTGGAGAGTGTGAACCTTCTTATGTCCTCTAAAGGTGATATATCTTCCAGACATGTGACTTTTTCGTACTTTTTAAGAGCTGCCTAACGTGTGTTTTTTTTCTTTACCTGAAGGTAATGTTCTACAGTGTGATGTTACTGGGAAGATCCTAATGAAGTGCTTTCTCTCTGGAATGCCCGACTTGAAGTTAGGTTTGAATGATAAAATCGGACTTGAAAAAGAAGCCCAGCTTAAGTCTCGTCCCTCTAAGAGGTGTGCTGATTGATTGTTTACCCATTCCATTTATTTCCCGTTCGTCTGTCAAAATTCATGTCATTTATGCATCTCTTCCAGCGTTTTTCTACTTTGAATTCCAAGCTTGAGTTGCTTCATTTTTTTCCCTGATAATTATATATATATCTTTATTTTGCAGTGGTAAAACCATAGAGCTTGACGATGTTACTTTCCACCAGTGTGTTAATCTGACAAGGTTTAACTCGGAGAAGACTGTCAGCTTTGTGCCACCAGATGGTGAATTTGAATTGATGAAGTAAGTCTATGTATTATGTAGATAGGATGGCCACTTCTTTCTCTTTATTGCTGTTTGCTGTTTTGTAGCAGTTGGGGATAATGTCTTATTATTTGATGATCTTGTAGTTGGTTGAGCTTTCCTCCTGGTTCAAAGTGTTCACGCGTATGCTTAACACATTTTCTATGACTGGTATATTAGGTACCGGATCACAGAAGGTGTTAATCTCCCATTCCGAGTACTGCCTACAATCAAGGAATTGGGCCGTACACGTTTGGAAGTAAATGTTAAGGTACATTGTCGCTTTGAGTAGTATACAAGTCCCTGCTAGCGCTTGAAAAAAAAAATCTAACATGTTACTAATGCACAGGTTAAGAGTGTTTTCGGTGCAAAAATGTTCGCTCTTGGGGTTGTTGTCAAAATTCCTGTGCCCAAACAAACAGCCAAAACAAGTTTCCAAGTAACATCTGGCCGGGCCAAGTATAACGCGTCACTGGATTGCATAGTGTGGAAGTAAGTCACTAGTAATATTTTGTAACTGTTTTGTTTAATTGTGCTTGCCGACTATTGCTCGAGTACCTGCCATAATTGCACTTCAGTTAGGTTTCTCTTTTTCGACTACTGGTATGTAGAATATGTAGAATTGCCATAATATGTCGTAAACTTGCAAATAATGTAGAATTGACATGATTTAAATGTTGGTGGTATGTGACATGTGTCTAAGCGTAAAGGAATTAATAATTCTCTTTTTGTAAACTGGAACGAATATGTAACGAACCTTTCACTTGTTTTACAGTCGGATTCAAGTCCTGCTTTAGCCTTAGCGTTTGCCATTGATACACATTTCTTAAACCAATTTAAACTACACATGATATCCTAAAGAGATGTTAGTCCATTTGGGCATTGATTAATGGCCTAGTTTGTGTGTCAAAGCCCAAAACCTTCTTCATTCGTAGCCGGCTAGCAGCTAGTCGAGCACTGGTGTCTCGTAATGCGTAATAACCATCTGGGTTTTGCAGGATAAGGAAGTTTCCAGGGCAAACAGAGTCTACATTGAGTGCAGAAGTTGAGTTGATTTCAACAATTTCTGAAAACAAGGCATGGACTAGACCTCCAATCCAGATGGAATTCCAGGTACTGAAACTGATTCTTCATTTTAGTAGAATAAAGCAAAGCCCCCATATTCTTATAAGCCCCCCCAAACTGATTCTTCAGGTTCCAATGTTTACGGCATCAGGACTACGCGTTCGATTTTTAAAGGTACCTCGATCTTAAAAATTATAGCTGTAGTCAGTAGGTATAGTTCCCAGTGTCCCTGAAATTTCCTAAAACAATCCAGGTATGGGAGAAGAGCGGATACCCTACAGTTGAATGGGTGCGTTATATCACCAAAGCTGGCTCTTATGAAATACGGTGTTAAAAAGCAAGCGACGTGCAATGTCAGAAGTGTGTAGCTGGGCCAAAAATGGAAAACCGTCGTCTACTTTGTTTCCTTTAGCAAGAAGGTTTGGAAACAATATTATTCCTGTCTACATGACGCGATGCTAGTTTGTTATGTTTATATGTGGTTGCTAGAGGCTTGGATGTGGTTTCTCTCATTATTTTTGTTGTAAAGACTAATTCTTTATCCTTTTACACTGATAATTACACTCAATTCTTGACAATTTATTCAATGTACTCAACAAAAAAACGAGAATCACACTTATAACCTCAACACTTAATATGATTAAAAGTTATACAGTTTGAATGATTACATACAAGTCATTTCGGTCTTCAGAATGCATCCAGCTTCTGCGGATACAATACAACGTCTTCCATGTGTTAAGGATCTAAAGTCCTGACATGCTAAATTTAGTAGTATTTGTGCAACTGTCAAAGCAAAAAACAGCTGAAGACCAGTTACACACTGAATTACCTCATCCATCACTAGCAACAAATAATAATAATAATAAAACGAACGAGACAATCTTGGAAATGCTGCTATTTCCCATTTCTGAAACAAGACATTCAGACATTATGGAGATCACCACCGCTGACAATGAGAAACAACCCTCAGCAACCCTGCCGCTTCTCTTCAGGATCGATCGCCTCGAAACTGCAGTCAGTTTCTTTGAGTTCCTCCTCTCTTATAGCTAGAAATGTGTTGTTGTCGTACTTACTGAATTTGGTCCTCTTTTATGTAATTTTGTGTCGTAGATGAGACATCTGGAAATGAAGCAAATTAGTTCATCCTCATCAGGATCCAGCAGTGCTGCTACCACCACCTTCTCACCGAGTAGTGGTTTGACCTCTGAACACCAGCATCAGTTGCCTCTAGGCTTAGATCTGGACATGGCTCTTAAAGAATCAAGCTTCAAAGGGTCGCTGCTGGAACGGATCAAAACCTTAGAGAATCGGCTATTTCAGGTACCAAAAACCTAACCCTGTTTTAACTTTTAAGCTTATGCATGAACTACGTTACGATTGTTCTTATGTTTTTGTCACTTCACTCACTGTCAGCTGAGGTTGAGGGTTGAATCTGACAAAATGGAGGCGAGATCCAGAAGAGATCAGTTATCCTCAACATGCTCGTTTCCGATCTTCACGATGAATCAAAGCAGCACTGCGTACAAGAAGCTTGTTACACCAAATGCCAGTTTGATCACCAACAACATTGAATCCCAGGTAACTCATAATAACAATCATCATATAACCATGTAACTAATTTACACGTTCTCAAAATTGTGTGATAAAAAATATATATATGTTTAGAGGACACTGCAGGCCAAGGAAGAGGACGTTATTACAAGCTGCAAGGAAAATGAGGAGAATTCTAAGCAACATAAGCAGAAGAAGACTAAGAAGAAGAAAAAGAGTAAGTTTGAAAATGGAGATCATGAGAAGAGAGGGAAGGGGATGAGTGAAGCTGAAAGGGTCAAGTGGGCACATTTCAGGATTTTGGGCTGTTAATCACTTTTTTTTTCTTTTTTTTCATTCAATTGTTATGTGGGAAACTGATCAGGAACTGATGGCATCCATTTTTCACCTGCCAATAATGTTACTTACTGTTTACGTTATAGTCTTGATCAAAAAGTCGACCGTTCAAATCTCCCAGATGCATAAATTTGAGATTATTCATTCTTTACCTTCATAGTCATAAAAAGAAAAGAAATAATGTGATAGTTTGATATGTAACACTCCAAATTCTGTTTACCTTTCATTATCTGAAAACAAATGTCCACAGGCCTAAATCATCCTTACAACATTGGTCACTAGTTACAGAGAGAATGAGAGAAATAAGATACCTCATCATGTTTGATTGCAACAAAAGTTACAAAATGCAGTCTTTAATATAAATGATTCAATATCAATAGAAATACATCAAACTAGGAAGACTATCAAGTGACTTCGAAAACAAGATACAACCTAGTGGCTACATTTTCGTCTACCATGAGCTACATTTCTATTCAGATGAGATCATTATGTCGCGTAAAAGGTCACCATGTGGCCTTTATAGAATTCCTCAGAAAGGGAATGAACAGACAGATAATGTTTCAATTGCCTATACTCAGACTACTAAACTGGCATTCTGAAAAGGAAAAAAAACAAAACAAACAAAGTAACTTGAAAATGAAAGGATACAAACTTTCAGCATGTCCTGTATTGTGTGCTTTTGCTCTTGACAGATTGAAACTCCTATTCTGCCGCAGCAAAGTGAGAATCTCCTTATCATTCCCAGCAAAAGTGAGAATCGTATCTTTCACAAATACCTGGTGAATCCAAAACGCAAAATGGCTACTGTTCTCTCCACCTTGGACTTAATATTGGAAAGAAGCCAGATGGTGATACTGGGAAGGTCATGCCTGGAGAAGGCGGAGGAGGAAACTGAGGTCCAGGCCCTAATATCCCAAATTGACCCATTGGTGAAAATTGGCCCATCGGTGAGAATGGGAAAGTGGGTGTAAGTGGAGGAGGAAATTGGGCATTCGGTGAGAGTATAGGATAAGGGGACCAAGGAGACGGAAAGTTCATGTAACCGTTTGGGGATGGAAGAAGATATTGAGATGTTGGTGAAGGTAACAGGGGAGGACCATTCATTCTCGGGGAAGGGAATGACTGCCCAGGTGGGTTGGGAAGAATGCCAGGCAATGGCTGCTGCTGAGGCTGGAACTGCCCGTGAAAGTGTTGTTGCATCTGCTGCTGAGGATGGTTCAGTTGTTGAGGATGGGGCGGTTGTTGAGAGGGTGGAGGCTGCTGGGGATTATTCTGTTGTTGAGGGTGAGGCGGCTGTTGTGAATGAGGAGGTTGCTGAGGATAATTCTGTGGCTGAGGGTGATGCTGGGGTCTCGGAGCATCCACGATAGAATTTTGAAGATATCGCATGTAAGCTGAGATAGGAGACTCTGCAGTATTAGCCCAAACTGTCTCCACTGGTGTAACAGGTAATGTCGGAATTGGTGAAGGCTGACCGAACTGACCTGGTCTCATAAAATGGTTATTGTTGTGCATAACATGGCCAGGACCAGGACCAGGGGCTTGATGCTGATGCTGTATTTGCTGTTGCATTCGTATTTGCTGTGGTGGCGGCACTGGATGGTACATTTGTGGTGATGGTCTGTTCAAGGGAGCCAAAGGGGGAGGCCTTATTCGCTGCAGCCTCATACTTGGGGGCTTAGGTGAATTACTAGCTGGTCTAGGCAAAGGATCCCGTGCAGGCGAACCAGTCAACTGCTGTACAATGTTCCTAAAGTCATTCTTGCTCACATTATAAACCTGAGGTTGAGGCTGCGGCCTCTGAGCACCGGCACCACCTGGAGCCACACTTGCAGCAGAGTTTATAGAATGACTATTATCATTATTCCCTCCACCATTACTACCTGCAAAACTTGGCTGATGCAATGGACTCTTCCTGATATTCTTACCGATCTTATTCACTCCCAAATGCTCCACACTCCTACTCCTGGAATTATCCATATCCACAACTTCAAATCAAATCAGATCAGAACATAACAGAAAAAGACTCCAACTTTTCCACAAGCTGGCAGCACAGAAACAATCACAAACTCACAGAATCCAAATCTTCAGCTCAATCACAATCACCCCATTAAGAAACACCAACAAATTAACACAGCCAAACACCGGGATAGCTGAAACCCTAGAAACAAAAGTAGCTTAAAAAGAGATGCCAAAACCGAAAACCCAGATCGAATTTCCTCCAAAAGCGTCGTCTTTCGTGGTCAAAATTTGAAATTGGAGACGAATTCGATTAGGGTTTGACTTCCTGGACTAGATAAACGAGTGGAAAATTGGCAGTCTTGCGCTGCTTGGGATTGAGACAAGGATGGGGAGTTGGCGTGAGCGGAGGGGGAGGTTAACATTGAAATGGGATCGATGACTTATTGGATTTGCGAAGTGGAGGAAGAAATTTGGAAATTGAAAATGAAGGAGAAAATGGATTTAATATAATTTAAACATGATTTTTCTAATAAAAAAAATAATGATGGGGTGAGAGAGGCTCGAACTCTCGACCTCAGGATTACTCAGAAGCTATGAGACCTACGCGCTAGCCAACTGCGCCACCACCCCTTTGTGTCCTCTTTGTTAAGAATAGTGTTTAATCTACAATTTGGATTCTCACGGCAGGGTTTCTTTTTGTTATTAATCGGGTTCTGCGCCGAAGACGAGGTCGGAAGACTAAAGAAGATTCACTCCAACTTCCGCAACTGGGTTTGATTTTTGTCGCAACAAAGTACTGTTTTAATTTTTCCTCTTTTACTACTAATTTTGTTTTATATACTGGTGGTTGGATTGAATAAACATGTTGCAAAATTTCATGTTTGATTTTGAAATTTGTCTCACTGGCATTTGTATCTGTAGTTAATTGCTGTTTTTAAGCAAATTAAGAACCTTTATTGCATTGCCGATTTCTCTGGAAAAGTTTTATATGAGTGCTGTAAGTAAGGTAATATTATTTTTTATGGAAAAAGTTGGATTTTTTTGGGTTGAATTGCATGGTTGTGTGGTGCATTTTGGGTAGGAAAGTTGGAAGTGGAATACTTTTGAAGCTCTGATTTGAGTGGTTACAAGTTATGCCCAGTGCATTGATACATGAAAGAATCTACTCTTTTTTTCTTTTTTTTTCTTTTTTGTAATTAGGTTGAACAAGGTGAATGCTATGCGGGATTTGGCATAGTTTAAAAGAAGCAAGTCTGATGTAGAATTTGGAGGTTGTGGTAGCGTCTTATAACGTATGACCTTCTATTTCCAGAGGTGAAAATAGGGACAAACAAGAGTTTTTGTTTGGATTAAGCAAGTCATTTCCGGGATAAGAAGTGCCTACATCTGGCTGAAGCTTTGCATTCATAATTTTTTGGAATAAAAACTATATGGAGTGCAGACGGTAGCGACTAGTGTTAGACTGCCATGGTTTGTTCAGGTGTCACTGCCCATTGCGTTTGTGGAGCAGTGCAAGCCATTCTAGCAAACCACTGGTTGGGTGCTTAGCTTGGTCATTTATGTGTTTCTTTAGTGATACAAGCAAGTAATGGTATTACATATTTGTAGTACTTTGGGTTATATCTGGAGTTGTGCTTTTTTGTCATTCTAATGATTTTCTTGGTTATGACTGTAACCGAGAAAAATTTACCTTGATTGGAATTTCTTGCAACAGGTTGCTGTTAATTTAAGGGAAAATGGAGGATGGAAAGAGCAATGATAATGTAGTGAATCGTTGCCTTAAGAACCGAGAGCGTCAACATAGATACAGAGCCAGAAAACGCCAAGAAGCAGACTCAACAAAAACAGTTTCCACAATACAGCAACCTCAAGCTATTACTGTTGCGCAAGAAGCCGAAATTGCAGGTGTACAAAATCAACCAACAAGGGTTCTAGTCAATGACATGTCCCGTACCTATTGTAAACGTGACTGGAAAAAAGATGCAAGGCTCGCTCATTTATCCAAGCAACCAACATCTTGTTCTGCAAATTCAATTAACTCACCTGCTGGATTATCTCATCAAAGCGAAGCACCTCATCTTCTCCTTCAGTTGGGAGGAGCATCTCCGTTTAGAAGTGAGTTCCCTGTCGAGAATCCCTTTAGCCAGGATAACGATAAAGCGGAAACAAAGACTAGTGCACCTATTCATCGAGACTGGAAAGCAGAAGCAAGAAATAAATGTAAATGAAGGTATCTGCTGGACATCATCTCATATCCTGTCCTTGCTACGCGTGTTGAATTATTCAGGTATGTAGGAGAAGATGATGATGAATCCAGATGCATACATAAAAGAGTGTTTATACAAGAAATTACGACCGAAACGAGGAGATACATAGCTTCTGCAAATCAAGAGTTCCTTTCACATTTTAGCAGATATAACAACGAACTGCATTTTTCAGTGTCCTACATTTCTGATCTTATTCCTCAAATCCTCAAAGCTCCAATCCCTTCTCATTCCAGAGCTCCTCACCAACTTAGGCGCGACATCTGCCCCTAACTCGCTATGGCATCTCCTATGATGACCCTTCTTCTTCGTCGCCTTCCTCACAGACTCCTCAGCTTTGACCTCCATGACCTGCGCATACCTCGCCCGGGTCAGGTCCCCAGACCAGCTTCTCTCAACCTTCAGAAAACATAGCCTGGTATGTTGCTTCGGAGATCCCACCCTATTCAGGTTGTATGAATCCGTTCTCTCCAAGACATCCCTGCTCATGCAGTTGATCATGGTTAGCGGTGTCAAGAGGAATCTATCCGGTTAGCCGGGTCAGGAATCTGATTCCTCCTTTGGAGATATCCGAGAGCCAAGAATATGAGGTTTTCTGTGGAGCAAGTTGAGAGAACGTTTCGTCTTGATTGTCACCGTGGTGTTAAATTTGGACTCCTCAAGAAAAGCAATGCCATCTTTAAATCAAGTCTTGTTTTGGATAGGCACATAAGGGTTGCTGAGGTGTCTCTGCTAGTTTTGCTCAATTTTTTACCATGAAAGGATGACTATTCGCCATTTTCAACATCTTGACAAAGCTCTGAAGCTTGAATCCAAAGCACGAATGGAGCGTCCCAACCTATTCCGGGATTATCCCAATCTATTCTACTATGCAGCATCAGGATTGCCACATGTTGATCACATCGGCTTATTTCATGCCAGTCCTGATCAATAATGACAGTTGGTGTTCATTGAACATTGCTCGTATAACCCAAGATCTTCCCATTTTTCTCAAATTGGTAGCTGACTTTACTCTGAAGTTGTCTAAAGATAGAACTTGGCTTATGGCTGGCATGTGTCAAATGAGGACCAAAGACATCATGGCCTGTTATGTCCAGTTTTTAATCTCGTTTGATTTGGCGAGCTTTTTACAAGAATGAGTTGGTGCACTTGTAACTCACGTATTGATTTTATAAAATCAAAATCAGGAATTGTGAGGATATGTTTACTGTATGACATTATGTTTCCAATTCAAGTTCATCGAAAAGTGACCTTGTTCCTCCTGTCAAGAATGTTTCTCCTGTACTTGTGGAACTGAGCGGTTCCTGATCAACTTATAAGGTTATGTGGGATCTAATCAGAGGAGATGTTTCGACCCTCGGAAATTGTAGTTTATGGTCAGAAAGAGCATCTTCATCGGCATTGTTGATGAACAAAAAGACAACCACCCTACCTGCACAGCCTATGCACTTAACTTGTCTCAATCCCAAAATCCCAGATGAGTTCTTGTTTTCTGCATCAAGACCATCATCAAATGCAAGCAAGAAATTTTCTTGTTTATCTCAGTGTGGATTTTTCTATTCAGTGTTATATATACAACAACAAGGCAATGCACACCTTCCCCTTTGGCACTTCAATTTCTTGAATTCAAGTAGGCCAAAATACTCCCAACCCTTGTGGTATTTTTCCTGCGATTTATTCAGAAATGTTTACGAAATTCAAAGATCTATACAGATCTGACTGCAGTCCCCGTACGGTAAGTTCTTGGGAATGTCTTACGACTCTGATGGCGGATGATAGGTTTAGAGAGTCACCGGGTTCTGCCATGGCACCGAGAAATGTGGTTATAGTGTATAATGCTACCAAGGAATTTGACTTAAAGCCGCTGATTTGGGCTATTGAAAATATTGTCCATGGCAAATGCTGCACTGTCACCCTGCTGGGCATCATGCCTTTTCTTAACATACCATGTAAGTTTTCATGGCTTATAATTTATCCATTATATCTGGAATCTGATTTTTCTTTCTTGTAAATTTTGATGATGTAAACTTGCTTGCAGTGTCAATCAAGGTGTGGACTGATATCTGGACTTGCCCGAATAAGGATCTGTCAGCTCTTTCGGAAATGCAGGAAAAAAGAAAAGACATTAAACACCTGAACCTCCATGCTATCCTGGAGATGTGCAGAAAAAAAGAGGTAGCCTGAGAATTCAGACATACCAATCAAACTAGTATTTAAATTAAGGATACCAAAAAAAAAAATTGACTCCTTTTTCAGGTAGTTCCGCGTATAAAAACGCGACAAGGATGGCCAAGGCACTTGATAGTTGTGGAGGAAATCACCAAGCTACATCCTAGTTGGGTTATTTTTGACAGGTCTCTGTTTGTAGAAATCACCAAGCTACGACATCTTACTTGGGGTTGATTTGTTAAGGTTGGAGTGATATTATTTTTTTGTTGCAGGCATCATAGGAAGGACAGGGCGCACTATGCGGCTAAAATTCCATTCAACATGGTGATGATGAATGAAAATGGATATGCAGACATGATCCGCGGACAATCGATGATAGGAGAATGCAGCTTTGGAACAACCCCGACAGAGTCTCCGGCTACTCTTATGCCGACTCCTAAGTTTCTGATGAGTGAAAAGCTACAGATGGATTTGAGAAAAAAAGCTGAATTGGAGAAACAACATGAAACTGAGGAATTTATTTATGAGATTTGATTCTTGTCCTCTGGCATGGCCTCCTTGGTTTCATCTCTTCTTATTCTAATAAATGTGTCCCAAGTAAATAAAAAGCAAAAATGAATTAATGCTTTTTCCTTTCACATAAGCACATATCGTCCAAATCCAATCCATCTCTACTCTAAGTACATATTCACTCCTATCAAAGAAGAAGAAAAAAAAGAAGCATATATTCACTCACCAAAAAAGATGCACCCAATAATATAATACAAAATGAAATGTATGTATGCCGACCACATGGTATTCTCAATAAAAGTAAACCTCACTACAAATAATCAGGTACGGTCCACGACACCAAAAGTTTTTAGTTCCAGATTCATGCACAACCCTTATCCATACCCCTAAGTAAAGTAAGTAGTAGTAGTTAGTTCCATCACAAAAAAAAAAAGAGTAAGTAGTAGTAAAACCCCAGCTCCGGATCCGAGCCTCAGGCTCGATAATTATATATGGTAAACTTCTCGGAAGCTGACGACCAGAAGACGAATACAAAAGCCCACCGTACCCATCTTCTCTGTCACTGACAAAATAAATTCAAAAACCCCGATTTCATCAGTTCGTCCTGATCACAGAAGCAGAGAGAATTTTGTTCACAATAATCATGGCTGCTGCTGCTGAATGGAACGGAGAAGGGGTGGAGGAGCGGTGGCTGAAGCCACTGCTGCGCGAAAGCTTCTTCGGTCAGTGTGAGCAACACGCTCATTCGCAATGTAACATGTTCTGCTTGGAATGCGTTGACAGGCCGCTTTGCTCCCTCTGCTGCGTCGTCAATCATAAAGGTCATCATGTCATTCAGGTTCGGTTTCGATTCCCAGTAATTTAACAATTATATCTCGATCAAAATCTGTTTGTGTGTCGTCTGAATTTGGGGGGATGCAGATAAGGAGATCTTCTTACCATGATGTGATCAGAGTTTCAGAGATCCAAAAGGTGCTTGACATTTCTGGTGTTCAGACCTATATTATCAACAGCGCCAGAGTAGTATTTCTGAACCAGCGACCTCAGCCGCGCCCTAGCAAAGGTGTCACCAATACTTGCCTTGTCTGCGACCGGAGCCTCCTCGACACTTTCAGTTTCTGTTCACTTGGCTGCAAGGTCACACACACTTTCCAACCTATTCGAATCTCAATCTCGTCCATTATATTGCGAGTGTGACACTGACACCATTATTTTTGTTGATGTACAGATTAACGCTGACACGTCGACCAGCTCCGGCGGAGAGAAGAAGATGAAGCCGGACCTGAGCTTCTCGCCGTCAACTCCACCACCAACTTATGTTAATTACAGAACGGCCAAGCGAAGAAAGGGTATTCCCCACAGGGCCCCGTTAGGGGTTCTCATGGCGTAAGATAAACTTTTTATTACAAACAAGTCCCTTGAGTTGAGTGCTCAATCGGTCTGAAATTGAGCTACATAGACTATAGACAAGACACCCGCCTACTAACCTTTGACTTTGATGGTGAGGTGGGAAGTGCATGCAACATATAGAAACTGAAGGGATAGTCATAGGCAAATAAAGTAGTATAGGGGGGGGGGCAGGAATGTATATATATTATATTATATTATATTTTGTTGTTACTAGTAAAGTACTTTTACTATATAGTAGTAGAAGAAAAGAAGGTTACATTACATGTAATGTGGATGTCGTGTAATCTCTTGCCATGTCTAATAAGCTGTTTTGAAATTGTATATGCAACTGCAATGGTTTAGACTTTAGAGGAAAGGAAGGACACATAGTCAAAAGGTATTTATGGTGAGACTTGCATTGATGAGTGCACTTTCATGGGCATTTGTGGTTGACTCCATTTAATGCGCGTTCCATTTCTCCCAACGACAACTCCAAAATGTGTCAAAACAATCCAAAATGGAAATGTGACTTGGGTCTATATCTGATCCAGAATAAATTGAAAATCTCGTAGCTCAACCAAAAATCCCTAATACTAATTCATGAGTTTTCTTTTCATGATAATCAAACAAAATAAAATTAAGTGACTTGCTTTGTTAGTGCAAGAGAAGAGACTTTCCGGCTTCATCTTGGCCAAATCCCAAGTGTACCGGGTCAGGTTCCTGGATAGGGCAGAGCATTATTCGGTAATTTTCGATTTACCGAATTAATTTATCGTTCCCAAGTTAATTCGGTTCGGTAATTTAACGATCGGTAAAAATAATTCGGTAATCGGAATGATTTTTCTTATTCGGTAATTTACCGATTACCAAACAAGATGTTTTTATGATAATATTTTTTTTATAAATATAACAAATTACATATTTTAATTAGGTTATTTCCCATCTATTTTAATAACTTTTGTGATGAAATTTTGTTGATAAATCATTTTGATGTTGAATTGTTCGATTTCTTTTATTTTTTGTCACTAGATGATTAGTCGATCTTTATAGATTTTTTTTAAAATTTTTTGCAAAAATATTATCAAAATAAATTCGGTAATTACCGATAAACTACCGATTAACCGACTTGATCGGTAAATAGACTAATTCGGTTCGGTAATCGGAATCAAAAAATGAATTCGGTAATTGGTACCAAATACTATGCCCTACTCATGGAGTTCCCATTTATACCACTTTAGTCTTTAAATGTGATGAAGAACTTTATCAGTTTAAATTCAGATTTTGTAACAAATATATATTGAAAATTACAAAGTATTAAAAAATAAAATAATCACCAATATTCATAATTTTTGAAGACCTATAAGTAGAGATACATTTTGATATTTGTATGCTTGTAGTTATGAGTGGTGATCAGTCGATATTATAACTAATTATTCGCTACATTCGATGAAGAACAACACTTGTTGTCCGGGCAAATTGTCTTTATTTGATGTCTTTCTTGAGTGTTTCAGGACAAAAAGACATATCATCGCTCCTTGGACTCGAAGTGCTGAAAGATCGACGAAAAATGCCGAAAAAAGGACTGCACCAGAAACGGGCCGTGGCGGCCGTGACATCCCATAAGTGTCATGGGTGTCACGGCAGACATTTCTCACAATGGGATTCAAGATGCTCCGTGACAGCCGTGACAAGTTTCAGATGTAACGGGTGTCATAGCTACCCAAAAGGCCAGAAGGATTCCGAGACTGCCGTGAGAACCGTGACATATTGGACTGTCACGGTGTCACGACACACTTATTGCCTAGTCCGTTTTCGCTTATACCGTGACAACCGTGACATGTTCGAATGTCACGGGTGTCACGGCCCTGTCGGATATTTCCAATTATAAATAAGAAATTCGGATTCTATTTTAAGGGAGCTTGATTTTGGAGAAAAAAAAACCTAACTTGGAGAAGAAGACAGAGCAGAACATCGCGAGAGATTAAGGATTCAACGAGCTACATCGTCAATACGGTTTCCTCGTCCTTGATTTCTATTTCTACACTGTTTTTGGTTAACTTACCATGAATAGTGAGTAGTCTTCTTTATTCTGGGATCGTACGGTTTTTCATTAATGCAATTCGAGTATTCAATTTCATTGTGCTTAATTTTATCGTTTTTGCAAGTTTCACATTGAATGGGATGTTTGCATGCTAGAACGTATTTATGTTAATTACAAAAAGATGAATGGGTCCTAGGTATTAACCAGATCGCATGAAATTGATATTAGGTCATGGTAGCTACACTGGTAGTACATGAATTAATAGGAAAGTTAACTTTATCGTCTGAAAAATCCTAGGTTTAATAATCGAAACCATTGATCCGTGGATGGACGACGTTCAATGGTTGAGATTAATCTAGACAATGATCCGTGGATGGGCGGTTTGTCTAGTGTTATTTCGGTTTATTTCCATTCTCGATAGCATGATGAATTTATGTGATATTGTTGCATGAATTGTGGGTTGGCATGGGTGAAGTTTGATCCTGAGATTCTTTCTCTGATCAAGTCAAAACCTTTTTATTTTTGCATTTAATTTCGGCAATTTGTTTCACATCAAAACCTTTCATTATTTGGAATAGCTGAATAGGTCATTCGTTAGCTAGTAATCATACACGTTGTTCCTTGGATCAACCCTTGGCTTACCAAGATCTATACATAATTTTTGACTAAAATTTGACCATAAAACATATAACTTAGACAACTATAAAGGGTTAAAAATACGCTTGTCAAGTGGGATGTCCATGACCAAATTGATCATGAGTCATGACTTAATGAGAGATGGATGCCATATTTTTTTTAGTCATGGTGGGAATGCTCTTAAACAAATGTATATGTTTCATATAAATTTCAAATTTGGATCTTCCAACTCACTGTTTTTTTAGCAACGAATTAATATTTTAATTACATATGAACACATCTTTACAAGAAACACAAAAGGCTGTTTCCCAAACTCTCTATACATTGCCATCATAAAAAAAACAAAAAAAAACTCTCTATACATTGCCTGTCCTTGAAATATAGCTACAACATGGAACAGTTTCAATATTTACGCCCAAAATCTATGGCATCCACTGTGAAGCACCTCGCCCCAGGCAAAGTTTCCCTCCAGTCTATCCTCTCTAACTTTCTAGCTAAATTCATCGTGACAACATATCCGGAGCTAAACTACTAGAAATCTTCTTCCCTAATCCGCCGTCTTGCATCATGGCCACAAATTCGCTGTAATCGATTCGTCCATCCTAAGAAAAAACAAGGAAACCATGAGCTATTTTAGACTTGAAATTAAGAAAGATACAAATATGTTCAGAAAATGATTTGATCAGGAAGGGATAATGTACTTACATTGTCCTGGTCAACTTCGCGGATAATCTCATCTAAGTCTGTGTCTTGTAGGCCAAAAGTTTCGCAGGCTTGCTGAAGCTCGTCGTGGGTAATATAGCCACTTCCATCTTTGTCAAAGTAGGAAAAGGCTGCATATAAGTGATCCTCCTGATGAACTTTATTCAGATGTAGCATTGCAGCTACGAATTCTTTGTAGTCTATGGTACCACTGTTGTCTATGTCAGCCTGCGAATCATGTCATGATACAACGGAGGTTACATAACACAGGCCTCGCGACATTCTGGAGGTGGAAATGCAAACTCAATACCCTTATCTCCAAGGAAAATAATATACAAAACATAGATTAGCTGGTGCTTCCTTAATTTTCAGTCAGAACTAATTCCGTTGGGAATTGGAAATTTACGGAATTTCTTGACAATTTATTCGAGTGATAAGGTTATGCAAAGAACATACCGCTTGCATCAAGTTCTCTATTTCTGAATCTTTGAGTTTTGACCCAACCTTTTCCAAGCCAACTTTCAGTTCCTCGAGAGTAATTTGTCCGCTGTTATCCGCGTCTATCATCTTGAACATTTCTTTCAGACCGGCAATTTCTTCTTCTGAGAGGCTCTCAGCAATGACCTTCACAAAATGAACATGACCATGACCAATCAGTGTCGAAAGCTCTGACGGAAATCGGATCAGATTGTAAAATTTCTAGTATGCATCAAATGCCCAACTGCTTACTCTTATGGCTATTTTCTTCAGCTTGTTCATTGCCGAGAATTGCTTCAGCCGGGTCAAAACAGCAGAATCAAGAGGTTTATCAGGAGCGACACCGTCTACTTGAATCCATGGGTGGCCTGAAATAGAGCAGCAACATACTCAAATACTAAACCAAGGTGCAAATTAATCTAGGCAGAGAATAGAGATGAACACTTTCAACGACTTCATACATGCCAAACTGTCTGGAGGGTAAGTCAATATACTAAACACTCATTTCAGATATTTCATTGTTGAAAAGATGACAGATTGTGATGGCAGCGAGCAATTTCAGATAGGAATAGTTAGAGACATCATAACCTATTGGCAAAATCATCTGAACTATTTTCATGTAACAAACGGTAGGAAGATGATTCATACTTACACAGAACTTCATGTGCTGTAAGCCGCTTTTTTGGATCCCTGACGAGCATTCTTTTGACTAGATCCTTCGCGCCATCAGATATGCTGGGCCATGGCTCCGTCACAAAGTCAAGTTCACCTCTCAAAACCTGCTCGAATATTCCCTGCTCCGATTCTGTTCCATTTCACAACAAATGCATCATTATTTATACAATTTAATAAGCCAAAATTTAAATTAGTCAACAGAATGTTCCTCACCGTCCCAGAAGGGAGGAACGCCACAAAGCAGAATGTAAATAATTACTCCAGCGCTCCAGACGTCACATTCTGGACCATAAAACTTGCGCAACACTTCTGGAGCCACGTAATAAGGACTTCCAACCACGTCGGTGAACTGCTCGCCTGACAGATGATCATTGGCAATAAGAACAAATTTTAATGTCAATAAGCACCTCGGAAAAGACACAGAGAAGGGATTTCACTAGCTTACCTGGTTTGAAGAACACGGAGAGCCCAAAGTCGATTGTTTTAAGTGGCGATTCTTCTTTATGATCAACGAACAGAAAATTTTCCGGTTTCAAGTCCCTGTGCATAACACCTAAAGAATGACAGGCCTCAACCACCCCAACTATGACCCTAGCAAGCATGGCCGCTTTTCTTTCAGTATAATGCCCTCTCTGAATAATCCTATCAAACAACTCGCCACCAGCGCAAAGTTCCATCACGACATAAACAGCAATGGCATCCTCATAAGCCTCCACAATAGATATGACATTCGGATGACCAGCCAAATGGTGCATAATCTGAATCTCCCTCCTAACATCCTCCACATCCTCCTCGGTCGTCAGCTTTCTCTTCGCAATCGTCTTACAAGCAAACTCCTTTCCAGTAGCCTTCTCAACGCAAAGGACAGTAGTCCCAAACTGCCCTTGCCCTAGCTTCCTGGCTAGCTCATATATCTCTTTCAAACTCCCAGTATTCCGCTGCAAGACCGACTCAACTTGAAGCCCAGCACTAGAACCACGCTTAACGTGAACTGGCTTTGGTTTAGAAACTTCTGAAGGCTTTCTCTCTACAGGCTTGGCTGGAGGTTTTTCCTGCACTCCAGCGGGCTTTACTGGCGCCTGCTCCACATCCATTTTCTCAGTAGACGGAGGGGTCACCGGAGCTGCAGATCCCTCCTTGTCCTTGGGCTCCCTTGAACCTGCATTGGTGTCAGCAGATTCACTCTTGGCAGGAGGAGGGAGGCGGTCATCGGGCTGAGGGTTCGTGCGCCAAACCGCGGCTGTCACAGATTGTAAAAACCCAGCCTTTCCCAATGTCGCCGGTCCTACACATGTATTCCCCATCAAACACTCACCCAATAACAAAGAATTTCTCAAACCCTAAAAATATTTCCCAATTTCAAAATCTACCATCTTCAACAATCCAATCCCCAAACAACCACGTCCTAATCCACACAGTCCCTATCCGAATCGCTCCTAGCCACGGTGGAGAAGAGAAGCCACTTCAATATTCTGAGCGAAACCCTAATCGCGATTATTCGAAATAGGTCGATTTCACGCAATTTGGAACATCGGATTGATCGAGTGACGTATCGTTGACGGTGTCTTTTTATTGATTACCTCTTGCAGTGTGGTGAATTGATGAAATGAGCTCGTGCTGGGAAAAAAAGAGAGAGATGAAGAAGTTTGAAACGAATAAGGTGATGGAAGATGAAAGGAAAACGCTTCGACATCATCCATAACTACCTACCATAACAGATTCTTCGACCACATAATAATATAAATTTATTCAATTCATCCCCAAAAATTTTCAATTTGAACCGGAGAGCATGAATTGGGCCGCATTGGCCCAGCCCAACAATGGCCGAATCGAAAGCTCGATCCGACAGACGAGGAATTTCTGGCTGCTACTTGCGCATAACGTTACGCCTGACTGATTCAATTACAAAGCCAAAGCGACGACGGGAACGATAGAGAAGGTGGATCGTGGGCTTGTGTGAAAAGCTGCTGCTGCTGCTGCTGCTGCGATGGTGCTGTGGGAGATCACTTTGGGGACGGCATACTTCCTAGGGCTCAAGCGGACCTACAAGCTTGCGTTGAAGATTCAGAGACGTCTTATCAAGCCTAAACATCCGAAGCTTCGTGATTTCGTTTACAGGTGAGATTCAATTCTGTTTTTTTTTTGTTGTTTTGAGATCCAGTAGAGTCTGGTTTGATTTTTGTGGGAGGCAGTTATTTGGAAGGATAGAATACATCTTTTTTTTTTTGGTCTTTAAGGTTGATTTTTTCTGCATTTCGGATTGGTTTGGTAGTAAGCTGAGTGTTTTTATCAGATTGGAGAAAGAAATGTGCATTTTTTTATTGTCTCAGGTTTTACTGGTATAATTTTGAACATTATGCATATATGTGTAAGGGTTCTTTCTCAACTTGTTTCAGAGCCATTTTCCGTTAATTTAATATTTGTTAGGTTAGCAATGCACGTGACGTGCTCTCATTTTAGTCGGGCTCTCTTGTGTGAAAATGTTTAATTTTACTGTCCCTGTGGATTATACATGTTTGTTAAAATCGAAACAAAATATTGCAGTTCATAGTGATTAATATCTTATAGAACCGTTGGAGGATAGCAAGTCTATACTATGATAGTTGTGGTGCTTATTTACTGTTGTTGCAAGTTCTAGATGGAGTCTTATTTCGTAAATTGCTTCTTTTGTGGTGATGGTTTTCGCTGTGTTACTAAAGTTTGTTTTTGAGATTATCATAAATGTATGAACTGCGTCCACTAGATGTATCAGTATTGTTCAGTGAACGATGCTAGATGTTAGTTATATACTACTGTATATAGCGCTTTCAATTTTATGGTATGAGCATTCACTGATGCATTGGTAGTTCGAATTTAATTTGTGTTCGACTTTATTGCCTATCCAAATATCCATGGAAGTGGTACTGATCTAATTGAGCTGTTCTCCAATTGAAGTCTCTCCTAATATATTTAATACACTTGAATAGTTCCAAATTCATTTTTCTTCTTCTTCTAAGGACTGTGATCATCTAATGGAGCTGATTCTGTAGCTGATAGAAGTTTTCTAATATATTGACAATTAATGCTGGATTTTCGATATCTCTGAACTGCTTGATCATTTGCTAGCTTGTGATTAAAGCCCAATAACTTATGTTATTTATTTTTATTAGTGTCATAGACATAAATATGTTGATGCGTATCGTGACTTGTGGAACTTTGCTTCTTTTTCCATACCAACTGCAAGATGCTGTCTTTTGCTCTTTTACTTGGAATATCTGTTCGACTCTGATCTTCTACCGTGGTGTAGGCATTTACTTACCAAATGTGTATGATATTTCCATTTTATCTGAGTGAAAACAAATTCTTCTTTATTATGATATTTTAATCATGGTGCAGGCGAGTGCGAACTGTGTTTGATGTTGCGCTTAAGGTCCATGTTAATATACAGCAAAGAGATTTGGAAGTTGGCCGTAATCTTGGTAACTGGATTCTTCGCTGGCTTGACAAAATGAAGCCCTCAGCTCAGATTCGTGCTGCTGACCCTCCTGCTTCATCCACTACCACGAACATGACAAAGCAAGTAAACAAATCCAACAGCCAGAAATTTCAAGGAACTATTCAGAAAAGCAGTGAAAGAGGGATCGACCAAAACTCTGGTAGACATCTATTCACAGCAAGCAGAAATATATTTTCCAGACCCTTCCCATTCATGGCAATGACAACAAGGCCGCCACACTCAAGCTCCAACACCCAGTACAGACATTATCAGACTGCACCTGAAATGCAGAGACCTTATTATGGAAGTTTTGGTGGTAATGGAATGATTCGAAAGGACATTATGGAGTGGATGTTGCAAAACTGAAATCCGAAGTTCTGGGACGTGTCTCTTTCACTTTTCTCCCCTTCTATCAATCAGAATAATGAAGACGGTGGATTTTTCAAAGAATAGACTTGGTATGACCGCACCCTTGTTGTTACTACTGTCCATTACATGTTTTAACTTCTAATATCAGACAGGTATTGTGACACCAGTTTTTTGTTTTGATGGCGAAATATGTATGTCAGAAATTTATCAAATGTAAGAGGAATCAGTGAATGTGAGTTGTTCCTAAAGTACTTGGTTGTGCTAGTTTGTCTTGATTAAATTTCACGTGTCAGTTGTCTCTTAGAAGATGATAACAACTAAAACTCAAGATTAATGGGCAGAAGAGAGAACATAGAGAGAGAAAAGGTGTTAGTTAATCAACATAAATTCCTATTAGGAGGAGCAACAAGAAGTTATTCACGTATTGATATGAACAATTAGATTGGTAACTGGGAAGAAGAAAAAAATTACTAAACAAGCAATAATGCAATAGTGCAGCATGATGCGTTTCAGGACCAGGAATTATCGAAAGCAGCAGAATTAATTGCCTGTGAAAACTCGGTGAAGCTAATCCTGCCATCCCCGTCCGTATCAGCCTCCTTGATCATGCCAGTCAGCTCCTCAGCCGTCAGCGCGTGGCCCAGCTTGGCCATCGAGTGAGCCAGCTCGGCAGCCGTGATGTACCCGTTGCCATCCCGATCAAACATTTTGAAAAGTTGCTTCAGCTGTTCCTCCGTGTACGGCGATTTGGCCGGGAGCAGCTCGGGCGCCACTAAAGCAACGAACTCGGAGAACTCGACGAGGCCGTTGTTGTTGGTGTCGGCCTTGTGGATGAGGGTTTCGAGCTGATCGGGACTGGGCTTGAGGCCAAGGGAGCGGAGGAGGGAGCCGAGCTCGAGTTGCGTGAGGCTGCCGTCGTTGTTTCGATCGAAGGAGCGGAAGATCTCGCGGAGCTCCGCCAGTTGGTCGTCGTCGAGCTTCACCGACTCCCTCTGATCTCCTCCTCCATTTCCTTCTCCACCGCTCATATTCCCACCGCAACGGCTTGATCCTTGAAAAAAAGCAAAACTCCAACGGCGGATCAGTTTATGAAATGAGTTATCGAATTGAGAGGAAGTGGAGTGATGAATGATCGGATCCGGAAGATGCTTACTGTTGCCAGAAAAATCGGATCACGAAGAACGTACGTTAGCGGCAGCTTTCAGCGTTGGATCGAATAGCTTTATATAATAGTCAATTGAATATTTGAAAGCTAAATTAAGCAGAATAAAATAAAATAAATAAATTTTAATATAAAGAGTTAATGGTGAGGAGCGTTGGCTGGTGTGAGATCATCCGATCACGTCTTTCCTGCCGGCAGCAGAGCCGTGACTTCCCTATCTTTTTGCCTATTCCATTTTTCAACTCTAACCTCTAGAAAAGGATAATTTATACTCTCTCTACAAATGGATGACCTAGTCTTTAGTGTTGTTCACCTCTCTGGATATGGAGGCCACCATCACAACACCTCCAGGTTCTCAGCAGTCGGGAACACTAACGTCAGAGCTGCTTGCCGTGAGAACATAAGAAATGAGACCTGAAGCGGCCACATTTTTATGTAGCCTTCAAAATCATCAACAAGTCACACAAGAAGGTCTGTATCATTCTTTTTTAATGTCAGCTAAGAAGAGCCGCCTCAAGCGCTCCAATGCCAAGTGGGGATTACTCTCTAGTAGGCAGGACTTTTCCCAGCAAAGGTACATGACGATGAACGCTGTGCATGTAAATTTTCAAAGATTGGTCGATAGGATTCTCTACAAGTAGAGTAGAGTAGAGGAATTCCAAGTCCAGGATCTAGAACAAAAGTTTTATAATTCAAAGACCAAGCCAAACTAACGGGTCTGCAAATTCTTAATTTACTTGCTAATAATATCTCTATTGTACTTCAAGCCTAACATAACTGATACCTTCAGCATATACTTGATTTGTAAAGCCGCATTCCAAAGCAGAACCAACAACACTAAACCCAAGCCTAAGCATCACGCTTCAGGTTCCGGCTTTGGAGCCTCCAGATTTGTGGGGCATGGAGAAGTTGGTAGCTGCAATTGTCAATAATCAGGTTGAGAAACATAATTCCTTCACTATTAATAGTTACAATGTCGATGACTCAATGCAATGTCTCTTTCAGACATCATGATTATTCCCTGATACCAAACTGCACCTATTCAACCAGATACAATAATCCTATATGCTGATGGTACAATGGTGTAACACACTTTAATGACTCGATGAACTCAAATGTCAATTCCAATGTATATATACTGAACTAATTAGTACTTGAAGCCAGAATTCGCAAGCATTTAGAACACAAATGACATCAGGTCGGTCGACAACTAGCTCATACCTTGCACCGTAGAGATGTTACTGCAGATTTCAACAATGCGTCTCCAACAGCTATTCTCAGCCTCTTAACAAATTCATTCCGATCAATGCTCTTCTTGCACTATTTTAAAAATAAAAGAAAGAACACGATATACATCCTCCCAGCGTCAGGAATTCCGGGAAGTGGGCTGTGCACGGAGTGAGGTGAAATAAATAATCATAATTTTACCTTAAACAGATAGTAGTGATAGTCCACGGCACGCATGGTCTCTGGAGGCACTTGCTTTGAGATAACATCAAATAATAAAGGGAACGGCATCCAAGAGGAATTAGGAAGCTTGGGTGAGCTTGATCCAAATGTAGTTGCACACCCTTGGTATTCATTTTTGAAATGCGTACCAGGTTGGTAATTCAGTCCCTGTCAAATTAGATAACAACATAGCACAATAAATTACGCAAAACTGAAAATAAGGGGAAGGCGTTTTTTAAAATTCTGCAAATGAATCATAAGATAAAAACAATAAAATTAAACCGCCCAATTGACCTCTATGATGAGATATAACAAGATGATCACCAAGAATAATATATAATGATGAGCTGATCTTCACAGAGTATTTCGTACAGAGCTAAAACCAGAGTATTGTTATCTTATTCATCCTTTTTGTTGCAATGTTCCTTCCATAAAAACCTTCACAGTCTTATCAGATGAACACCAACAATGTGGCATTTGTAAGTGATTGTTCTAGCAACTGGAACTATCAACTCAAGGAGGATTACAGATGATGAGTATGGCTTTCTTAAGCTCGTCACAGAGGTCAATTGAGGAAAAAGAAGACTTTAAAGTGGAAAATAAGGACGTAGCATTTAAGATGTGCCCACACCAAAAAAAAAAGAGAAGGGTTTCGACTATGAAACACAGATGATGCAATAAGAACACTGATTTATGGAAACTTAGACTTGTACTTACAGATGCATTTGACAAACCAAACTGTAGCTGGGGATCAGCTTGAGCATTAGTAACTCCTGAAACTTCAGATACCCTCACTTGTGCACCGAAAGCCTCTGCTAAGAATTCCAAATTTTTAGACGTCACGTATAACATAGATCATGATAATATTCATAAAAACATAGTAAAAAAATGGGTTTCAAACTGGATAAGACATGCTAGGTATTCTAGATATTAAAAAAAAAATACTCAGACCATTTCACATGAAAAATATGTCACTAAATATTTCAAACTCATGTTCTAAAGAGCGCAATAACATAAGAGAAAATTACCTTCAGGTCTTGATTTCAGCTTGAAACTCACTACATATTGTGGATAGATGTGAGTGAGAGCATTCGCTTCCCAGACAATATGAACATGAGGATCTAGTATATTATCAACTCCTGTGTCGAACTGGTCACTACTGGGACAAAATTGGTCTGACCCAAGATGAACTGGTTCAACATTTCCCAACACAACGCGGCAGAGCAGCATGTGTCGAACTCCATTTTCGTCATCATCACAATTATTTACACTACATGACAAAATTAATAAAAGGTGCCAAAGTAAGAAATGATATATTGTAATAAGGTACCCATTTTGGTATCATCTCAGTATTCTCGAATAAAGAGGCTCAATGTTTCTTTGCATGAGTAGGCACTGAATACGACTACAGCAAAAAGGAGGAAAAACGGAATATAAGACTTCATTTGCCAATAATGAAGTGAATAAATCATCCTGAAAGCACAGACTAAAGCTAGACATTGTGTTCCTTGTAGCCCTCAAAGCAGTTAATAAGGGCTAAACTAGTTGAAACATTTAAAATATAGATGCATGAATTTGCACTCAGGGAGTGAAAAGTGATTATGTAATCTTTTAAAGCATAAGCAAACCTGGCATATGCATAGCTTTTAGACGAGAGATGAACTCCATAACCATATGCTGATATACTTGGAATTCCACCAAGCCCAAAACCATACGTCATTATGGCCGATACATCTTTCCTTGAACAAGGAAGCCATGCATACTGTAGGTTAGCACTCCCACGAAACTTTTCAGTATTTTCAATAACCTTCTTGAAGAGCTCAAGGCGATTTTGCATAGTCTTACCGGAGACTCCTTGTATTTCTACCACAGTAGGACACGAAAACTGACTCATTCCAGCGCTAAACATCTCGCACACCTTAGCAACATCCACATCATAATGTACATCATTATTGACACAGTGAAGCTCAGTTAATACGTTTCTAGATATTTTCGGGCTAACACTCTCTAAATTAGCAAATGATCCATCCATGACATTGTTACCACATCCAACAAGTCTGGTATCACCAGTTTCATTATCATCACTACTTCCACTATCGCTGTCATAGCCACTAAGAGATTGCCCAACTCTGATTTTCTTAAGAGCGGGTACATCTCCTGTATTTTCATCTACCCTATCAGCAATGGCTCCATTAACCTCGATTTGAAGATGTAAATTGATATCTTGTGCATGGGACTTCTCATGTGAATCAAAATGGCATATCCCTTGTCGTTTATCGAAGTCATCGTATATTTCTGGAAAGAAGCAACTTCCAGCATCATCAATCCAAGCTATAGGCTTATGCTTGCCAGTGCTAATATCCAATATTCTCATGTACATAACATCTAATATAAATCGAGAATCATACAGTTCAACTTCAACTACCACATGTTTCCTCTGAAACTTCTTTCTAACCAGTTCTGTGACTTCCGTTGGGAAGTTTACCCAATCACCATCCTGATGATACAGCAGACGGGACAACGGACCACTCTTCATAAACCTCTCATAGTTTTTAATCGGCGAGGTAGCCCGGTTTGAACAGCGACTCAGTTCACATTGCCTTTTGCGCTTTCCAAGCTTACTGGTTAAAGAGTTTGACTTGAAGTCGGCAGATTGTGAAATATCTTTATTTCCTACTATAGGTGTGTCTGTATCCAAATCAGATCGAGCTTTCCCAACATGATCAACTACGGGACGAACTTTTAGCGACGCGCTAGCACACCATGACTCCATTTTATATACACTGAAACTAACAACTAGCTAAACTCCTGTACAGAGCACTTGTAACGAATTGGAGAAACCATGTCATGGAGAATTCCTGAAAAATAATAAAACAAACAACAGAACAAAAGTTTAATCAACAAGCATAAACAACATATATAATCAAGAAAAAATACAAATGGCCTAAATTCTACAAACGGTTAACTATAGCTTCTTCTTGTTTCAAAATGTCAATTGGCGACTGCATATTCCAAGAAAGTCAACTGCTTATATCAAAATTAAAGCAACTGAACAATAACGAACCTTTATTAAAAACTTCGGGATCCGAGCACTAACTAGCCTCAAAACCATGACCCGCATCTGAAAATCAACACACCAAAAGCTAGATCACGACATCTACAAACACAGTTTACAGCTCAGAATACCAAGCCACAACTTTTATGACAAATTAAATGAAGATAATACCTACAACATCAGATCTGACCTAATTAAAAACGAATCACGCACAATTTAGTAAACTTAGTCCACGCGCAATACCATGACATGAGGCAAGCATTTTCAAACACATACCCCGTTAAACATACGACTGAATTCATCACCATTATTCTCTGATTGACTAACAGACTGGAGTGCGATGAAGATGCTTCGAATTGGAGATAGAAGATTCGTCGGAAGGTGTCTGCTGGGCTCTGCTTCGCGACAAAACTTTAGGGTTTTTTTACCCTCGTGGTTGGGTGACGACAAGGCACGAGCGGTATGGAACGGCAGCGTTCTCCATGCCGCAAACTTTCGGAAAATAGAGTTTGGTCCTCGACGTTTAAAATAATTCCAGTCACACCGAATTTGGGTCGACCCGGATCGGGACCCGGAAGTCCTGAGTATCAAAACGAGCGAAGCACAGGGTATAGGGTTTTACTCGAATCGAATCGGAGAGAGCGAAGTGCACGAAAAAGAAAATGGGGAAGAATGACGGTCAGCTGTGGGACGATTCTGCCCTCATCGACGCCTTCGAAGACGCTGTTTCCAGCTATAAGGTTCATAGAGCTTCCTCTACTTTGTTTTATCCCTTTCTTTTTCTTTTGTTTTTCGTTTGAGTTGTATTGTTGATGTTTTACTCTTGGGAGTGGGAGTTTATGTTAGGGTTTTCGACTTTTTGTGTGTTTGTGTGTTTGTGAGCATCATTGTGATGGCGGACTGGTTGTGGTTGCTTTCAGATGATGCATAAAATGAAGCAGATTGATATCCTGAAGGAAGACGATAAGGCTGGGGATGGCAGTATGAAAGAGACTATTGATGGAGAGACAAAAAGGTTAGATTTTTTACTTTGTGCAATTTGAAGTGATGTAAACTTGAATGGTCTTGCTTGGTTGTATATCCTTGCTATTGAGCTTATTCATGTGTGATTTGGTATGATGAGGCACGTGGAGGGTAAGTTGAACATAGAGGAGATGAAATCAGCATAGAAATTACCTGTTTGATATGCCGAGCATAGTGGAAAGCCCTGTCTAGATAAGATCGGAATATTTAACACGAATGTGTTAAATATGCTACGTTTGGTTGGTTACTTGAGGTTATCTAACTATGTACATGACACTATTCTGATATTCAGTCATATTGAGATGGTTTCTACGAGTGATATAGACGCGTCAAACTCAGAGATACAAGCTATATCACTGATGGAAGAAAAAGAAGTCGATGAGGGTGTGTCAAATGGTAAAGCTAAACAAGAAGCAGTTGAAGGCTACTCAAATGCGCAACCTGATGCGGATTACCATTTATTAGTCAGCCATTATTATGAGCTTCAAGAAAAGTTACTTTCGACATGGGAACAACTTCAACAATTTGGAAACATGAGTGACCAGTGGCCTAACAATACTGCTGAAGTTGGCTTGTCAGATGGCGCAGGCAAAGGAGAAGCTTCAGCAGTTCCGTCAGATGCACCTCATGCTGCCTCCCAACCACATTCAGTCTGCTGTTGTTGCCCTTGTACGGAGGAATGCATGGTGTATTCTTCATGTCCTGAAAATGTTTGTAAACTTTGTCCGGATTCAGTTCCAGGATTTGGTTCTGAGAAGTTGCCATGTGAAGAGGGTAGTGAGATCACTAGAATGGTTATGAGAGCTGCAGAGAAAGCAATTTCCTCAATCAAGATCCAAACTTCTGGCCAGCAGGAAGGTGAACCTAAATTCTTTTCAAGTAATACACTCTTACTCCTTTTTTGGTGTATCTAACCGAGATTACTAATACAACTCCATGCTCATCACAATCCTGCACATTCGAATTGGCTCGTAGACAGGAGAATGCCTTTCCAAAGATCCTTAAATTTATTATTTCATTTTATGTGAATGGTTTTTATCAAACGTGGTTGTTTGGTGTTCTTCAGGAATGACTTTTAGATACTATTTTGTATGATTTGCATGCTGGTCATTTCTTGAAAAGCTTAGATGCTGACCAACTAAAAAAAATGAAACCAGGAAATGGGAAAGTATCTTTAGAAAACAAGGAGAAAGACTCCGTAGACAATGGCTGCGAAACAGACATCTCGACGGTTCTTAATGCTTGGTTTTCAGCTGGGCTCGCCACTGGAAAGTAAGCTACTTTATATCATTAGTGAAATAATGCGTTGGACATTAACATGGCTTGTTTAATGTAAAAGTTGTTCATTTTCGATATCATATTTGCTTTTGAAACAGGTACCTTGCCGAGCAATCTAATTCTAGAAGAAAGACAGACTCTACATGATTACATCATCAACCAGAGGGGTTTCAATCAAATCACATTTAGCTGTTGTGGATTGCACAGATTACTTATCGAAGAAGATGGCGATGTGCATGGAAGTTTGTTGTGCCTGAGCTTCAACATTTTGATGTGCCTGAGCTTCAACATTTTGATAAGGCATTTAAGTTTCAAACCTTGTACAATGACAATGACCTTATGTTGTCTACTTCTCTGCTATATCGCTGAACAAGATTATATGAGCTCGTGATTTTACAAATTTGGTGTTTACAGTGACCAATGTTTTTTAAATTAAAGAACTTTTCTGTTTCATTTATTTAACATATAATTAAAATAAGGTCTCCTGCTGGATTGATTTTCTAACGGCGTAGTTCATGCATTGTCCAGGACTGCACAGTGCACACGGATGTGCCTGTTCGGCCCGGTTCAGATTTTTTTTGATGGGCCCGGTTCAATTTAAACGACAATGACAAAGAGCTCACAGTCACAAAGGGCAAAACGGGAACAAAAAGTCTGCTGATTCATCAAAATGCCACATTCGCGTTACAGATTGCTGCTTACACTTATCACCACCCTCACCTTTTTCTCTCTCCTCAAACTTTACTTTTACTCTTCAAAATTTCAAAACTCTTACTCCTCTTCACTCCCCGATCTGCAAGTTTCATAACAAGCAAGGAAGCCATGAACCGACGCCACGATCCCAACCCGTTTGATGAGGAGGAGGAAGTTGAAGTCAATCCATTTTCAGTAACTTCCAGTCACCCTTTTTCACTTGCAGATCTACTGATTTTTTTGGTAGTGTAAAGTTGTAGACTTGAGTTCCAATATGGGTGTAGGGTTTTGAGGTTTCTTATTTTGGTGTGTAGTTTAAGATCTTGAAATGGGGCTGGTTGTAGTTTAAGTGATGATTTGTTGTTGTTGGTGTTCCTGTGGGTTGAGTTTAGTGTTTGGATGTTGGTTGAGTTTGTGATTATAAGATTGTTTCTGTGTTCATTGGATTGTGTAAGTGAGTTCTTGTCATGCATCTGAAGCTGGAATTGGGAGAAAGGTTGATCCTTTTTGTGTTTACGAAGATTGTATGGAAGCGGGAAAGATCCTATAATCGATGGGAAAGAGGCTAATTGGATAAATGAATCTATTGAAAGTATTTCAAGTGTATCTGGAAAATTGTTTGCTGGTTGGCAACCAAGTATTTCAAGTTAGATCTTATTATATTGCAACCTTAGAATGTTAAATAGATATAGAAGTGTTACTTATGCACTTGTTCTCGGATTTTTTTTCTTCTCATTTTTTCTGCTTAGAATAGCATGCCCTGATATTGCTGAATGCATTTATTTCCAGAAGGGTGCTGGCTCCAAGTCGCGGCCTGAGCCATATGGTTTCGGACAAAAGCACGATGCTACTGTTGACATTCCGTTAGATACTATAAATGTAAGCGATAATAAGTTGCCATTGCATTGATGCTTACAATTTTTGAAGATTTGAGAAATTGTTTTATTCTTCTCTTTTTACTATTTTTGGGCATTGTTTGCAGCAAGACTCCAAGAAAAAAGAGAGAGAACTTGCTGCATGGGAAGCAGATTTGAAAAGGAAGGAAAAGGTTATTTTTTGTTTAGGTTATTGTCAAATGCATACATCGATATATTATGTGTTAGTACATTCAACAAGTCAACGAAGGGACTTGAATTCTTAGGTTAAAATGTCCATTATTTATGTAGTGTTTTGTTACCCTTTTTCATACCTTCTCCACATGAATATGTATTGATTTAGTTACCTTTTATTTTCTTTCCCGTAGGAGCTACAACGAAGGGAGGACTCGATTTCAAAAGGTACGGCAGAGTTCTTCTTTTGATTTTTGGACATGTTTGTCACTTGTGATTTGTCTTTTGTATTAATTTTGACTGAAGCTTATTACATCAAGCCAATTCTTTTGTTGACCAGTTGATGTGCCAATTGATGATAGAAACTGGCCGCCGTTTTTTCCGATCATCCATCATGATATCGCCAATGAGATACCAGTTCATGCTCAAAAGTTACAATATCTGGCCTTTGCTAGTTGGTTAGGTAAGGAGGAATTATCCGCTCGATACTTGTTTCATGTGGTCGTAGATTATATTTTTCGGTGCAACTAACAAACAATTGTGTTATACAAAGCTACTTTTCTCCACCCTTCAACTTCATTTTTCTGTATTCATGTTGATGTGAGGAATATATTGACACCAAAAATAAAACTTGGATGAAAGTGGACGTTTGTAAGAGAAAAGGTTGCCATTAACCTAGAATAGCTCCTCTGGCTACTTCTTCCGATCATTTTGCAGGCACATAATTAGCCAGGCATTCCATCTTGTATGCCTGCTGAAGTCAAACTGTTTTGCAGGAATTGTTCTTTGCCTGGTGTTCAATGCTGTTGCTGTGACTGTCTGTTGGATCAGAGGAGGCGGTAAGAGTTTTTCTTCTCTATGTCCTTTTTTCACCCATGGGCATAGTTCTTAATTTTACCAGCATCAAGGTCTTTCGTACAATGATGTGGTATCCATGTGCAGACTTGAAAGCTCCTTTGTTCATGCTATAGTTTTAAAGCGTTTGAAGTTCTAACTCATGCATTAACAGGCGTGAAAATATTTTTCCTTGCAATAATCTATGCCCTGACTGGAGTCCCACTATCATATGTACTATGGTATAGACCATTGTATCGGGCAATGAGGTATTAGTCATCGATATTGCTTTGTGTTCATGAATTTTATTCTTTTCACCCCATGCTATACATGCAACTGTTTTTACTCTTGCTCTCATCTGAAACTGTATGGAGCCAGTTGGGAGATGTGACGTTCACTTGTTTCGTTTTGCTTCTCACAGGACAGACAGTGCTCTGAAGTTCAGTTGGTTTTTCCTATTCTACTTGGTAAGTTTTATTTACTGAGCTATTTCAATTTAATTATTTAACTGTCATTGATTCTTTGAGTTTTGTGCAGATACACTTGGGATTTTGTATATTTGCTGCAATTGCGCCACCATTCATCTTCAATGGGAGGTCACTTACGTAAGTGGGGACTATACAATTTTGCACAGTTGTTTTTCAGCATCATTAATTTGTATCTCTATTTTTTCTTCGATTCCAGTGGTATCCTTGCAGCTATTGATGTCTTCTCGGATCACATTTTAGTCGGTGTAAGTTGTCCTGTACTTTTTGTTATGGATGTTTCTTCTTTATTCTTGTTCAGACTAATGACATTTCCATCTAAATTTAGTTGAATTTCCATTGGCACAAAAGAAGTCACCTTGTCAAAATTATTCCAGTTCTGATTGTAAATCCAAAATTTCAGGCAAACATTGCCATACAGTTTACCTAATTTTTCTACGCAACTGACTGATGTTTATGATTCTTGCAGGTATTCTACTTGATCGGGTTTGGTTTGTTTTGCTTGGAGTCAATTCTTAGCTTTTGGGTACTACAGGTCAGTGACTGTATCTCCCCACAGCTACATTTTAGTCATTGTCTTGCAATTAAAATCTGCATACACAAGACACTTAATTAAATCGATAAATCAATTTAGCAGTACCACATAGCTACCTCCATTTATCTAGAATGTTGTGATTTCCGTTGAGTGACATTTTTTTTTTGCCTTTTTTCAGAAAATCTACATGTATTTCAGAGGAAACAAGGGATGATGCCTGGATCCGTTATGCTACATGCCCTGAAAATGATTGAAGTAGTACTCTACTCTGTTTAATTATTTCATGTTTTCAGTTATATCCATTGGTGCTAAATACAAAATCGATGATTTGTGTTATGAGTGTACTGTACTATTACACTTGCTAAATATATATAGTTCTTTCGCTTAGAGCATGTTTCAGTCTATCATACGTCTTGTGAATTGGCCAACCTACAGGACTTGAAAGACTGTCAAAAAAACAGTGAAGAAATGAGGGATGAGGCTGAAGATAGTGAAGAAAGCTTCTCATCCCCATATTTCCTCCACTCCTCACCCCTCATACATCTCATCCTCAATCGTCCAACACCTGCATGCCACGTGGCAGACAAACATCCAAACCGTAAGCATCAACTTGTAACCACCAAGCTCCTCCATTCCTTCACTTATCACAAACACACAGATATACAAAAACCTCATCAACAATATCATCCCACCATTTTCCATCTCCTATAAGTTTCAAACTTTCTTCACCTAAATGACTCAAATGCCCAAACCCATTTGACCCTTTTCTCCAAATTGACCTTGGGCATTCTTGGAAATTAAAAACAATCCATTCCATCAAACTTGTGATCTGAAATACTTAGTACTGGAACACTTATCTCTCTCCATAAGCCATTTTTTGGAGGGCAAAGGAGAGAGTTGGAAAATGGCAATCTCTACAGCTCATTCTCTAAACACAACATACTCAGTCTTCAATCCAACGAAAACCCACTTGGGGTTCAACCAGCTGAGGTACAACAAAGGTAGCAGAGTGAGGCCATATGTGATCACTTGCTCAGCTGGTGACACAATTGTGATAGGTCTAGCAGCTGACTCGGGATGTGGGAAGAGTACATTCATGAGGAGGTTAACAAGTGTGTTTGGAGGAGCAGCTGAGCCGCCAAGAGGAGGCAATCCAGACTCGAACACACTCATCAGTGACACTACAACAGTGATATGCTTGGATGACTATCACTCATTGGACAGGACTGGAAGAAAGGAGAAGGGTGTGACTGCACTTGACCCAAGAGCTAATGACTTTGATTTGATGTATGAGCAAGTTAAGGCTCTTAAGAATGGTGTGGCTGTTGAGAAGCCTATTTACAACCATGTTACTGGCTTGTTGGATGCTCCTGAGCTCATCAAGCCTCCTAAAATCCTTGTCATTGAAGGGCTTCACCCCATGTATGTTGCTTCCTTATTCATCTCTCTCTCTCAATTGCTACACTCTTTCACCAAGTTGATTATTTCATCCCAATTGGTTCACATTCTGGTAACATATATTCATCACCATGCATACTACTAAAACCACTTTCTTAATTATGAGCAATGTCATTCACACTGCATGTGTAAAACGACTCACATTTCTTGGTACTTTTTCGGATCATTCTTGTAAGTCTCTTTATCAAACATGTTGATCATATGTTTTACTAGGATATAGAAGCAATGAAGATAGGGTCAAAACAATGAATTGAATTGAATTTCATTGGTTTCTTGTCTATCCAACATGATCTTAAGCTCATCTACACCACCACTAATTTGATAGCCTTTAACTGGGTCAATTGGGCCTTTAAATGGGCCTGGAAGGACACTTCAAACTCATGGCTTCCTTTTTGATCAAGTTTTTGTGTGAATGCAGGTATGACAAGAGAGTGAGAGATCTATTGGACTTCAGCATTTACTTGGACATCAGCAATGATGTCAAGTTCGCCTGGAAGATTCAGGTAATCAATCCCCCCATATGAACAATTTCCTGAAGATTAAGGTTGAGTTATGTCTCTTCTTTTCATGAATGAATATGAGACGTTAAGAACATAAAAACATGTCAAAACAACTTATAAATGAATCAGTCAATTATTATTTTATAACGCTTTACAAGCATGATTATGATTTTTGCAGAGAGACATGGCCGAGAGAGGCCACAGTCTAGAAAGCATCAAAGCCAGTATCGAAGCCCGAAAGCCTGACTTTGATGCCTACATTGGTAATTAAGCAAAAAAAAAAGTTCCATTTTTGTTTAAGAATCTTACTAAATTTGATGTGTCATTGTGTGATTTAGACCCGCAAAAGCAGTATGCAGACGCGGTGATCGAAGTTCTTCCGACGCTGCTGATACCTGGGGACAACGGAGGAAAGGTGTTGAGAGTGAGACTGATCATGAAGGAAGGCGTTCAGTACTTCAGCCCGGTATACTTGTTCGATGAAGGTTCGACCATCTCATGGATCCCATGCGGAAGGAAGCTCACTTGCTCTTACCCTGGCATCAAATTCGCCTATGGCCCCGACTCCTACTTCGGCAATGAGGTACTTTTACTAAACTTTAAATTAATACCGTTCGTAAACACAAATAATAATTATACCGTTTCATGTTCACGAATTTAGATCTGGTGCAATCGCGTCAAAGTAAATATATTATTGGTACTTGTTTAGGTGTCGATCTTGGAAATGGATGGGCAGTTCGATAGACTGGACGAGCTGATCTACGTGGAGAGCCATTTAAGCAACATTTCGACGAAATTCTATGGAGAGGTGACGCAGCAAATGCTGAAGCATTCCGACTTCCCCGGGAGCAACAATGGGACAGGCCTGTTTCAAACCATTGTTGGGTTGAAAATAAGAGACTTGTTTGAGCAGATCAACGCTAGTAAAGCCGCAGGGACACTGCAAGCAGTCAAGTCCTCCTAGATCACATCGTACCATGTTTATTTTTAATCATGAAAATACTCTTCTTCTTGTTCTTCTATGTTTATATAATAATAATTTGAAAATTTTAAATTGAGATACAATTCAAAATTTAATTAATTTAGCCACGTGATCATGGACACCCACAAAGATTCTTCACAATCCAAACTACCGTGCATATTCGCCGCGTATGCCGTAGCCGTACACTAGTACTCATTTATGAAGAAGCACGTAGATTTGAAGTTTTTTACTATATTATTTATATTTGTGAAATTATGATAAAATCATAGCTAGAGGAGCGTTCAAATGAGGCACGCTATAGTAAAGTGAGGCACGTGAGGCACGATCTCAACCACACATCTAATCCCTCCGTGCTTTGTGGGTGCGCAACGTGTCTAAATAGTAAACCCACTACCAACAGTAAAAAGCAAACAGTAAATCCCACTACCACACCTTTAAATCTCAACCATTAGATCAATATCATCAATGGCCAAGATCATGTCTTACTGCCTCATTCTTATAACCCTGCCTCAACCGAATGCTCCCCATCATAGCTATAATATTATAAAGAAATAAATTATTCATTTTCTTCTTATCTCTAATAGTAATGCTCTCTTTGTCGGAAAATCAATAATAAATCTTATTTTATTTAATGATACGTGCTCTTGTACTTGTACGTATAGAGGATATATAAATAATTGTATTCAACTAATATAAGAATTACTTTGATTAAAAAAAACTAGTATAAGAATTACTAAACCACTTTCCCTATCACTAACTAAAAATTAGTTCCTCAATCAAAAAAAAAAAACTAAATATTAGTTCCAACATGCTTTTCTTTTTCCTATGTAATTTAGTTTATTACATCATTAATAATGTAACTCCCTTTGTAAATTTTATATTCTTCTGATTTTATACTATTAATAAATTATAGTTGGTAGCCGAGTGGATGTATATGCATTTGAAATTGGCAAAGTCCTAGGTTTAATTCCCGCTAAACACTTTTAAGGGAAATAAATTATTGGTGACTCAGTTGAGCATGTCACTTTATAATGGTGGTGATCGTACTTGGTTATCCTGATTTGTAAGTTATTGGACCAACCACTGAGTCAAAACTCTTTTAATTTTTTTTAAAGGTTACTTTTTATGTATGCATTGGAATTATGTGGTTCAACTTCCTTATTCCCCACTTTTGGATAAGTATCGAGGAGCACATCCTTTCCTTGAGCCATTATTCCTCTTCCTTATCACATTTGCCCTTTTCTATTTTTATTAGATAGGTTGTAGTAACTTTATTAATTATACAATTAGTCCTTAATAAACTAGCTGCTAGTATTTGAATTGTTTTATAAATTAAAACCTTGTCTGAGTTGTACATCCACTTCACTCATAGGAATATACGTGACAGAGTCACATGAACATCCACCATGTTCAGGGTTAAATTCCATTGATAAAACTACTGTAACACATTATCTGATGAAAAATAATGTGTCGGTCACATCCGGAAATATTTCTTATCAGACCCTACTTTTGGTAATTTGCACACATATAGATAAGCCACCCAGATGATTTAATGTCATCAATTTGATCCGCACCACATTAATGTTTGCACATATTATCATCATCTTATACTCAAAATGGGCGCTTCACATGATAAGATTAGTTAAAACGAGAATAATTTGATGTCTGAAAATGAGGAAAATGTTTGGTAAAATAAAAATATTGATGAATAAATAAATACTGCTGTTTGGTCCACCAAACTCGATATTCTAAATTTAGAAACGTTTCCAATTTGATAACATTGACCATATATTACCGTGTCTAGGGTATGCATTAAAACGACATCGTACATTCAAAAGGCGAGGAACGAGACCCAGAGCACCGCCGTAGAGCGTAGAGCCCCCCAAACGACAAAGACGTTTGAATAATAATAATAATAAAAGGTACACGCATTTAACTTCTCTGAAAATCCAACAAAATTAAAGCTCCGAACTTTCGAAAGATTCGATGCGTTTGGGATGAATGCGGGACTTGGGTCTGCCAATTTGATGATTTCGGATTGAAAAATCGTTGGTGGGTGTTGTTTTGCAGGTTGTTGTTGTTGTACGCATACTCATACATGGCTTCTTCTTTCGCTCTTTCGCCTGCTTCTTCTTCATCCTCCGCCGCCGCCACTGCTGCCGGTTCCTCCAAGTTTTCATCCAGACTGTCGCTTTTCAGGTCGGGCGTTGCTGCTGTGGCGCACTTTGAGAGTCGCGCTCGGATTCACTCCTCCAGTGGCCTTGTAAACCACCGCCTTTTCCTTTATTTAAGTTCCACTTAATAATTTTGATGTTTGAATATTCTCAACTGTTCTGATGAATTTAAATTTTATATTGGATTACTCTGAAATGTGGTTAGGTGTGGATTTAATCTTGAATTTGTAGATTGTGCTTGTCATTTGAATTGCTGAAATGGTTGGGTTTGTGCAGAAATGTTATCATACCGAGCCTTTGAGTATCAGCAACGGGAAGCCATCAATCCCAATTATAAATGTTGATCAAACCCTGCCAAGCTTCTTGGACTCTAAGAGATTGGACAGAAGCGAGGTTAACACTTCTAATAGGTTGAGACTCTTCTCTGGCACAGCGAATCCAACGCTGTCTCAGGTATATGAATAAATGTTCAGTATTTCTTTTGTTATTTTTTTACTGAATCAGCTCGCTTGCCGATGAATGGTAGTTCAAAATTACTCGACTTGTTAAAATTCTAGTTTTTATGATTATGCAACTTGTATGTTTTTAAGGCCTTTTTTGTTTTCTTGGCAGACTTGATTAAGTTGACTGCTAGGCTTCAACTGTGATGGTGGTTTAACCATTTTTTTAAAATTGGATTCCAGGAAATTGCGTCGTACATGGGTCTGGAGCTGGGGAAGACAAAGATAAAGAGGTTTGCTGATGGTGAAATCTATGTTCAGTTACAAGAGAGTGTTAGAGGATGTGATGTGTTCTTGGTGCAGCCCACCTGCCCTCCAGCAAACGAGAACTTAATGGAGCTTTTAGTCATGATAGATGCATGTAGAAGGGCCTCGGCTAAAACCATCACTGCCGTGATTCCATATTTTGGATATGCTAGGGCTGACAGAAAGGTATAGTCCTTTTTTTTTGTTGTTGACTATTTTGTCGTCACTGCCTTCGGTAGTTGTCACAAACTGTCTGTAATGTAAGTCATCAGCTTTTCTTATTCTTGTGCATTTTTTTCTTCATATATGTAGACGCAAGGGCGTGAGTCCATTGCTGCTAAGCTTGTTGCAAACCTCATTACGGAAGCAGGTGCAAATCGTGTTCTTTCTTGTGATCTGCACTCTGGGCAGTCCATGGGGTACTTCGACATTCCAGTGGACCATGTGCACTGCCAGGTAATCCACCAACTTTAAATATCTCCGCCCTACATTTTAAAAGTCTATGGATTTGTAAAAATTTCCTTGCCCTATGTAGCCTGTGATACTCGATTATCTTGCCAGCAAGACAATTGCTTCAAATGATCTGGTAGTAGTATCCCCTGACGTTGGAGGAGTGGCAAGAGCCAGAGCTTTCGCCAAGAAATTGTCTGATGCACCTCTAGCTATTGTTGATAAAAGGAGACAGGGCCACAATGTTGCTGAGGTAATTTCCGCATGTCAAGTGAATTGTAGTGTTGTTTAACGTTGTGTGGGAAACTCTATCGTGTTAGGTGATTAGTTTATTTCAACTAAAACTCTCTTTGAGAAATATGATGTTTTTGATTGAGAACCAAATATGATATTATCTTTTGTGCCGTGTCGCAATGATCACAATTGCCTGATTTTGTGTAAACTGGAGGACCCTTCTTATGGCAATATGGTTTTCATATTGCAGGTGATGAATTTGATTGGTGATGTTAAAGGCAAAGTTGCAGTTATGTTGGATGACATGATTGACACAGCTGGTAAGTTCTAATATAGGGCTACATTGAACACAGTTTCTTTTATTCTACATCGGGTGAAGGCACAAGCTGAAAATCCCACATTAGGGACGGTATAATCAAGGGTCTATCTAACACCGTTATTTATATTTTATTGGTTGGGGGATAAAGGTACGATAAGCAAAGGAGCGGCACTTTTACATGAAGAAGGGGCAAGAGAAGTATATGCTTGCTGCACACATGCGGTCTTCAGGTCTCTCTTGAACTACTCCACTTCACTGCTTCAATATCGAGCTTCTCATTGACTGTTATTTTGGATTTGGCTGTAACTTGTCTTTCTTACAGTCCTCCTGCCATAGAAAGGTTGTCGAGCGGATTGTTCCAAGAAGTTATTGTCACAAACACAATTCCATCTATTGACAAGAACTACTTCCCGCAGTTGACTGTTCTCTCAGTGGCAAACATGTTGGGAGAGACCATATGGCGCGTTCATGATGATTCTTCTGTGAGTAGCATATTTCAGTGAAAGCGGGGGATTAGGGTTATGAACATCACAATGCCAGCCAAGTTGACAGTCGCCGTCGTGCATTTGTATTGTTTTGGTCGTAGCCTCGTAGGTGGCATTCTGAAGATCCAGATTTCATGTGTCCAGCTCCACTTACTGATACATTTCCGAGCATCAGTTTTAAAGCCGAATGCAGCGTTGGATTTATTTTGCCAGAGTAAAAAATCTAGCGTTGGATTTGTGTTCCAACTTAATAAATAAACATACTTATTATTATTTATATCGACTCCTGATATCATCTGCAAGATCAAAATATGAACAATCCATGCCCACTTCAAGCTTCCACACTTTGGTGGTCAACCAAGCTGTAAAATGAAATGAGAATTGGTTTACTAACATGCAAGCTGTAGCACAACAATCAGCTATTGACTATCAAAACTGTATGTTAGAACTTAGGAGTAGGTAGAACAATGTCAAACAAGTTTTAGCTTTAAATGTCACAAAGATACTCAAGATCAAGAGTTTAGTTGCTGACATTAAGAAATGATGCACGCTGTGAATCTAAGGATCTATTTTCAAGCACATTCAGAGTGGTTCTTAATAACATTTTACAGGCCTCAAATTCCTCCAGCTTTTCACTGTCCGAAAGAGTAGATGTTCGGTCCTCCCATGGTTGGTAGAAAGTCCTGTTGAGACGAAATAGTAAGCCATGTCACAACAATGCTACCAGCACCACCGGCACATTTATTTTTAAAAAAGAAAAAGCAGCAGTGAATATATAGCATTTACATGAGGAAATGCATGTTCTATTGTTCTGAAAGCTTTACTTATCAATGATATATATATATATACACTTACCATCTCCATCTCGGGTTCGCCTCAGGAGGGGATCGTATTTTTGATACCAATGGTGCTACATGTATCCCATAATCAACTGTGTTTACTGACTTGGAGCCTGCAACGTGCAATACCATTATTAATATATATGGAGTGAATAAAGATCACATGAGAAGTGACATATTTGGTGAGAAATGAGAACTAATCTCATTCATTCATCTTTGTTAATCAATGGCTAGAATTAGATCGAATTAATTTACATTATTCATATTATTCGTAGCTTTTCAAAGGATAATGCGTATCATTACATTATTCGTAGCTTTTCAAAGGATAATGCGTAGTATTATGAATACTACGCATTATCCTTTGAAAAACTACGAATAATGTAATGATACGCATTATCCTTTGAAAAGCTACGAATACGAATAATGTAAATTAATTCGATCTAATTATAGCCATTGATTAACAAGATAAATAGATGAGATTAGTTCTCATTTCTCACTAAACATGTCACTTCTCACAGGAACCGGACTCTATATGGAGTATGGACAAACACATATAAAGATAATTCTTTGATGAGTTGCTATCATGCAAACCTGTATCAGCAACCAGTTTGGGAACAAGTAAGATGCAAAGTGCAGCAATGGCTGATGGAGCCACTCTGCAGTTATGTCTAAGTAAGTGGTGGTAAAGGTAAAATATCATAGTAGCTAGAGTATCTTCGGAACAAGGACTGTTCGCTGGAGAATCCTGCGCCTGTTGAATGCACTCAAGTAAGGATTGAAGACTTTTATAATCAGGTGTCACTGGAGTGTTAAGAGTCCCTTGATTGACTACGCCTGAAATCTTTGCCAGTATTACTGAAGCGCTTAACCACCGTAGAAGCTTTGATGTGATAGAATCCTCGTGCAGCTCTTCTGACGCAAGAGTTAATTGCGGATCACTAGTTGAACGTGGAGAAACTTGCATGGAATCTAAGGAGATAGCTGTGGAGATTGCCCACATAACAAACTCTGACAACTTTTCCTGCATCTAAAAAAACAGGAAAATCAGAAATAATTATTATACCGAGGAGAAGACTTGCACACGTAACAAAATATAATGGCAAAGCTAATACTTGGTCACAAAGACGAAAAGATATACCATTCGAGTGACGGCAACAGGTGGGGTGCTCATGAGTATAGCTTTAAGTCCAAACTCAGCAGTCGAACCACATCCTGAATCTTTGTGGCAGATAATTTTATATATTTGGAACAGCCCATCTACTGAGAGTGTGAAATGTGGTTGGTATATATTCCTTTTCTGGGATATTTTTTCTGTTAATGTGAGTATTTGTAGAATTGAGTCGACTAAGTCTACATGTTGTCTGACTAGCACCTCTCCATTTAGCAATAGTCTGAACAGATTGGATGAAAGTTCTGAAAGCTGTTCAAGGGATTGATTTTGTAGCCACTCTGCCAAATTTCTGGATGATACGATCTCCTTGACGATCTGTTTGAAATAAATAAAAGATATTGTTTACTGTACATGCCAAAAGTTTGGATCATACAAATCACAACATGAAAGTTATAACAAACCAATTAGAAAGACTAAATACTACCTCACAAACCAAAATCAGCTGATCCCTTAATGTAGTTATTTTATCTCCAACTAAGTCATCACTGAAGTGTGAAACACGATGTGATAGCCATGGAAGCAAAGAACAATTTCCCACCAAATGTCGAGCGGTCCTGTGAAGTTTGGCTGCTTTCTTGAGTATCTGAGTACCAAAAAGATGTATTTTCAGATATTACGAGGTGAAAGCCTAGGCCATCAAGTTTCTTTAGAATGATGCATCCAATCTTGACAGAAAGCAAGTATCACAGATACCAGCATCACTTACTTTACTCACAAAATCATCTACAGTTTACCTGGAGAATGAGTAGCTTTGAGTCATCATCTGCAAAAGGTGATGAATAGTAACTCAATATATTTTCCAGAACAGAGCTACGGATGTAAATTTGTGCATCTTCTTTTAGCTGTAGTCCTTTATAACAAAGTCGCAGTATCCACACTCTTTCTTTTTTGAAAGTTACAGAGCTACTCCAGAAAAATTTATCGAACAATGGTACTCTCTGCCAAAAAAATGCACCAAAGTTTTCAGAATGTGCCAACAAGTTAAACATATATGACCATAAGACTTTGCACAGTACATATACAGCAGAAACAGCATGTACCTTCATTTTAAGGGCAGAAGAGCTCATCAGAAACTCAACTATGTCTGAATAATGATCATTTGTTGCATCCAACAAAGTCATAGAAGCTTCAGCAGCGAATATAGCAATTACAGAAGGAATCGGCTGCAAGCGTTCTTCAATGCTATTTTGAACACAAGTCAGCAATAGACGAAGTCGTATCACATCCTTGCGATTTTGTGATTTCTATCAAAATAGCACAAAATTCAATAAAACCTTAATAATCATGGAAACAACCGTAAAAGGCATTTAATGCTAGATCATCACAGCAACTCAAAACTCCAAATTGCAGAATTTTTCAAAGCAAGGAAAAGCTAAAACGGTCCAGTTGAATGCATATGTGTACATTTATAAAGCAGAAAACATCAAAACGGATATTCATATTCACACAGAAAACATATCATACTTCATCTCTACATGCCATAAATTATTACTTATAGCGTAGAAGGTTGGTCATTTCCTGTTTGGCTTAAAATCACGTCTCATTCATAGGAATTCACTGACTTGATTAGACACCACAAGCCCAGATAGACATACTAATATTAGATTAATCATGTTTTAATCACTAAAAATATATAGTTATGATGGTGTAATATCTCTTCATTATCTTAAAGACTCAAAGGAGAATGGATTACATGATATTCATGCCAGATATACACGCATCATGATTTCGTATAATGCAAAAATCTTAGTACAACCTCATGTTTTTTTCAGAAGTAATTGTTTTCTTAATTTGGCTGAAGGTCCTAGAGTCATGTTCACCTTGATACTCCATGTCAACAATGGTGTTTTTTAAATGACCATGTGGCATTTGTACTTATTTAGCACAAATTGTCTCTTATCTAGTGTATGGGATGGGTTACTTTCAGAATTGTATTTATGTTCACCCAGCACCACCACAATAAAGCATATAATTGTACTAGTTTTTTTTAAGTACCACAACCATACCTCTAATGCATTCTGAAATATTCTAAGAGTTTCATATCCCAGCTCTCTGATCCCTTCATCTGGTGAAGAGATGCTGACAAAAGCCATTGGAAGCAACCCTAAACTGGTAAACTCCAAAGGCTCGACATATCCCAGAGTTAATATATGAATCGAGAAGCGCAAAATGAAGACAGGATCATAGCCTTTTATGTTATCCAGATTACGAACATGTACCTGCAGATTAATCGGTAACTAATTATTAGCAAATGGTGCATCAAAGTAGATGACAGAAATACACAAAATATTTCCTTTACCTTGTCCACATTAAATTCACAGGCATTTAACTCTGCAGTTGATGCCGTTCGATTGTGGGGAAAATTCAGCAGTGTGATCAAAGACAACTTGGGGTCATATAGTACGTTCTCACGAAATTGAGTTCGTCGCCATCCTTTGGCTTCCTCGTCATTTTCAGTACAAGATGCCAAAACCTCATGTTCCTTATTTTGTTTTACCATCCGAGCAGCACTGCCCCACATGTAGTCCATCTCTGATATGCTCCCATAATCCAGTCCATCGAAACGCTCAATATCATTCATTAGGCTATATATTTCTAAGTCCACTTCACTAAGAGTTGCACCGTAAGATGATAGAAGTAAGAGAAACAATTCTCGAATATTTATTTCTACGTGCTTCCCTGAGTCATGTCCACGATTTCTAAAACTCAAGTGGACCAGTAACCGTAGTAGCTTAATCACTTCTAGCTTTCTTGAAACATGGTCATACATCACTGCATCAGCCTTGTCATGAACATCATTAGTGAAACTTACAGCTCTCAGAATGCTGGACATTTGTCCTGCAAAGACCCCAGCTTGTCTATGTTCAGTTGCAGTGAAGCCAATATGCATTGCTGAGACAAAATGAGAGTGTGAAAGAAGCAACTGAAGAAACAAATCACTTGAGTATGTCCCCTCAGATAACAAAGTAAGGACAGTACGGAGCATTGTCAGAGTTGCTGTATCTTCAAATCTGTAGAGTAATGATGTCTTGAAAAATTGCTCCAAGAAAGGAATTGAATGCAATTGGATAACTGAATCCCGTGTTTTCTCAACTGACTCAACAAATGTTCTCAAAATGAAGACCTCAAATTGTTTTAATAGCAAGTTAGTCCCACTGCAGTTACTTCCTGATTTGGCAAATCTGGAAGCAGATGCGGTGACAGTCAAACACCAACTTTTCATTAACATTTCAACAAATCGCAATCTGGTTGTCTTCATTTTTGTGCTGTCTTTCCTCTTTCCATTCTTTTCTTGTTGAGAAGACTCCCCTTGAAAACAATCGGGAAATACCATTAACTTACAGAAGAGTGTTTTGGACATAACTTTACACAGAAAATTTGTTAACTGACAGCTCGAATATGATTCCAGTTCAGTAATGTCACAGCCAAGTAGCTCATCTTGACCAGGTGAATGACTGCAAACAGAATCAAAAAGCTTTAGTCGCTTTTTCATGTCAATTGAACTGTCTGCTGATGTGCAGCAGTATTGCAGCAGGGTAACTGTTTTGCCAAGTAGACTATTGCAACAGAGATTGAGAAGCTCTTGAGAAGAAAATGGTGTTAGTTCATTATAATCTTCCTGAAATACGTAACCAGACACAAAGCTATTCCAACTCGCAAAGCCGTTCAAGATTACTCCCGAGTACAAAGACAGTATACTTGTTAAATGAGTAAGACGCTCCATTCCAAACTTTACAATAGACCAGTTGATGTATGACAAAGCTGTTGGTAGAAGCATCAATAGTTCTTCGGAAGAAATAAGACGAGGAATATCTTCCTCAATCACGTTTCCATTAGCGATCCCCATAAATATATCCCCAAACATAGATAAGTGCAGTGGGCTTAATTCAGTCAGTAGAAACAATAACTTGGCCTTTGTCATGGTTCTCCCTTGGATGCAATGTGATACCAACTCGCCAGGGGTGCTCGCAACTGCTTTAGACAAAGTCAAACGGAGGGAAAGAATTTTGTGATGTGTCTTACGTTGAAGCAGGTAGATGAGTTTGATGGCTTTAAGTAGACACATGTCCACAATTTCTACTTCGACACATGAAGTCATATCAAGAACCCTGAAATATACTTCTACCAGCCGAGCATCAAAAACATTATCCACGCAGCGAACCTGCCAGTAGGATATTCCTTCTGACTTCGGCTGATCCCAGTACCCACCCAGTGTTTCGAAGATATCACATGCAATATGAAAACAGACAACATGAACATCTGATCTGTGAGATTCCAAAGTGGATAAATCCTTTTTCGATACTCTATTCAGCACCCAACATGCCAGGCCAAGTAGCTCAGAAGGTGATATCAACTGCTTCAAGGCATGGAAAACATGGATTGTGGACACTACCTGAGCTAGATCACCAGACTGAATGCACACATCAATCCTATTCTTCAGACCCCTAAGCAACCTCTCCCTAATCACATTAATTTTTGTGTGGAGGTTCCTCATAGTGGCATCATCTTCGCGCACACAAAGACTGCCATCGTACAAAGATAGCAACTTGTCAGAGGTCTTCTTCAAAATTCTTATAGAAAAATCATCAACTTTAAATACTCCCGAACTCCAATCATCAACACCATTCAAATAGTGGTCTGAAAAAAGGAAGTCACTTCGTAAGTCTCCAGGGACTTGCTTTGTTAACATTCCTCCTGAATCAATTATCAATTCCAGGGAATTTATTACGTATGGATGACTTAAAACACTTTCGGCAACTTCTAGGAGAATTTTCTTTGACAAAAGAACTTCTAACCATGTTGAAAATTCATACTCCCTTTTTGCATCCCATATTTGATCTAGAAGGTTTTCTATTACAACAAAGCAAATTTCAGACAGCCTAACTAGTTCGGCCGATGCGTTTGTTCTGGAGTAAGACTGAATTTTATAAAACCAGAACAACAAAATGCGCAAATTTGGGACCAAGAGATCGAGTGAGCATTTGGAAAGTTTACGGAGAAACCAATCATTCAGTTTGAACTGATCCATCAACTGCAAGCCATCAATGCTCATGAATAAAGGAAAAACTATATGGAAAGGTACTAAATCCAGAAACAAGCCAAGTGTTGCAGCTGTGGAATCCTTCGAATCGGTAGGTAGATTGTCTGACGTTCTATCAGCAAGTAGTGAATGAGCAATGGCATTGCGAGCCACATTCTTAATTTCCTTATCATGCGAAACAGATGTAACTGATTCTAAAGCAGGAGCAAATATGTCAGGCCATGACTTAAAAACTTTAACCAAAAGACTCCGGTGAAGGAAAAATATAGATGATAGAAGGGATAATGGAACTTCGAGAAGAGCTCCTATGACTTCCATAGTTTTTGGAAAGTTACTCAATATATCACTAGATGATGTACCAATGGTGGATGCACATAAAGCTTCAGTCAAACTACCCAGCTCCTTGACTTCCCCAACTCCAACAATTTTTTTCACATCATTGAGAGTAGTGACAAACGTAGGATCAATATGCATGTCATTCATGTCAGTGTCAAACAACGTGTGTGCTTCAAGCATTGATAAGCGCTTTGAGAAGTTCCATAAATCCCTCACTGGCCTCCATTTACAAAAGGCTGACTCATTCTTCGCATGTGATGCATATTCAAGTCCCTCGGGTAGAACTAAGTCGATCCATGCAGCAAATAATTTTGAATCAACCTATTAGAATGCAAATAAAGATAAGTTTTCCATGCAGATAAGGTTGGCAAGGGCATAGCACAGACACTTTTTGAGAGAAATATGTAGTACCTGAGTTTGAAGAATGTACTTTAATGTATTGCATACATACAATGCTATCATCGACTTTCCAGGATATGTGAATGTTCCAGATCCAGAGTTCAGCAATCTCAGACATTTTTGAAATATACAGGGAATAAGAGGACTAAAAGTAGGTGATATATCTGCCAAGAAAGAACATACTGACGTCATGAAATCACCACCAACTAAAGTCTTTATTGAAATTTAAGGGTCTATCAAAAACAAGACACAAATGTATTTGGAAAGATGGCTAAAACTTTCCTTTGGCGCAAAGAAAAAAACTGGGTTGACCTAGTGCATCCCGAACATAACATTTAGCATATAATACTGTAAAACAAAATCAAGCTACTGGCTTAGTGGTTCAACTTGACGAAAACAGCAAGTTCCAGCGCCCACCGAATCAGTGGCTGGTCTGAATCTTCAAAAAAATCTCAGAAAGCAATATTTACAAGCCATTATTGGATCAAACCACCTTAGTACATGGATCTCCATCTAGAAAAAAATTTAAAAGTTTTCTTGTAGACACTAGGGCGTGGAAAACTGGCAGATAATTAAAAACGTAACCCATTTCATATTACACAACTTAAACCAACATGTGGAAAAGGAACCTTGCTTCAAATACTCACTTGTTATACAATATGCTTACAACTTTTTAAAACACACGAACTCTAGACTCTAGCAGACTAGCAGTCACGAACCAGAATGAAGAAACAACAGGAAAAGGACAGCGAAGTGAGCAGCATTGCTCATCACTATTTTGCATGTTTTACGAAGAACTGGAAATTGAGTAAATCAGTACCTTCCACATCTTTTATTCGATGAATTTGATCTTTTAAAAGATCCCAATACTTGAATAAGTTATTCCCAACAGTGGAAATGGCATCACATAGAAATGAAGAAACCACCGAGGTAAAATTACGAAGTGCTTCTATCTCTTTGCTATCGGGGAGAGACTCGCCTCTATAAAATCCAGGGATAAATAAGAACCAAGCTTGTATTTCACTCAAGTTATTATCAAAAGCTCCAGTGCTCAACAAAGCTGATTGAGCCATAGCATATGCTTGTTTTCTTATCTCAATAATAGGTGAAAAGATCATTAAGTTTATAAATGTCTGCAGGTGCTTGTAAACTGGAGGCATAGTTTTGGTTTCAGCTTTGCTTCCCCGGGATTCAGAAGTATATTGAACAAGAAGAGACATCAAAGACTGCAGAAAGTAGGTGGGAAGGGATGAAGCATTGACGAGGAAATTTACAAAGAAGTCGAATGAACTCTCCAATGCATCAGGCAGAATTCGCTGCAGAAAACAATAATGTCAGTGACTTGAAGCAGAATGGCATGTAAAAATGAACATGTAACAGACCAAAGAATGTCCAGACACAGACTATATAGCAGTCAACTCTTGCACAAAGGATGTTCACTAGCTCTGATTGCTGTCCTAACAAATTCTCTTTATTATCGTTTCATTTATTAAATATATGATGCATGTTCTAATAAATTCTCTTTATTATTGCCTCATCAAGTTCCTAAACATATTTCCCTTAAAAAAATATTCTTTTAATCAAGATAAGAGTGTGATACTTACCAAATAAAATTTAACAGCTTCAAGCAACTTGGACTGGAGGTAGATCTCTTCATCTTTGGATGCAGTTGTAATAATGGAACACCGCTCCAACCACCAATTTTCCCCAGATTCTGAATGTTCTTTTCTACGAGAACCATCAGCAGACTCTGTACCCTCGTCAGTCTCCTCTTCAAGAGAGATGTCATCATTATCATTAACTATTATTCCAGCAACTAAAATATCGGTGTCCTCTTTGAAATTGTGACATTTTGGTTTCTTGGTGGTACGCCTGTTTTGTTTTGCCAGGATCTCAGTGTCTGCAGCTCTTTTTGAAAATGAACCATGGTCTCTCGATTGACTGCCTAAAGTAGAAAGCAAGGTCAATATGACTTGTGGATCCGGGAGTAATAATCTCACCTCATTCACAATATCTTGCTTAAGGGACGTTAAACTATTTTTATTCTTATGGTTTGGCCATGAAGCCACATCTATAGCGCATAGAAAATAATCAAGCAGCTTCAGAACTTCCAAAAGTAGCCTTAAAGTGCCATGCTTAACAGAGAAGTTGGAGTGAAGCAGCCCTTTATTTATTATTGATCTGCTAAAAGAACGAGGAGATATGCATTTCAATATACTTTGAACATCTGGACTGTCAAAGGTAATCACTTCATGTGACTGCGAATCTAGGAAACTGAGAGACAAATTAGTACCCACAGAAGACACCAAATTTGCAGCTAGGAGAGCAGCAGCAGACCTGCAATTGATTCAGTGAATGCGTGAATAAAAACATAAATAACCTGTTTATTCATCGTTCAAAAATTTGAATTTAATGAATTCATTAAAAAAAAGGCTCCTATTAAACTTTTTTTTTTAGGAGAAAAGAAGTGGGGGAAAAATGATAAGCCAAGAATACATCACATAATGGAGAGAAACTAACCAGTTGGGTGAAGCGTGGTCTTCAAAATTATAAGGGAACTCGTCGAGATAAGCAGAAGCTAACGATGGCCTCCCCTTAACAACAGATAAAAGAAGAGCTTTATGGTAATCTACCTCAGTGGCTTTGAGCTTCTTCATGAGATCCAGCAGTCTCTTCCGATTGCCCTTCAAAGGGTTAGGGCGTGCCCCCAAGTCTGGCATTAAGCCATTGCAAGGATCAGTACAAACCATAACCAGTACTACATGGCATAATTCCACTGTCGATCCCCCACCATCTCGCCCAGATATATTGATCAACTGTTCCAACGTATTACTTCCAAAGAGAACACTTCGAAGACTAGGAGGCAGCAATGACTCCGGAGTGAGAACACGATCCCTCAAAGTGGTCAAAACATACTCAATCGTATCATCGTCATCATTAGAAAGCCCCCTTAGAATACTATAAAATACATCCCTCTGCCGTAACACCCATCTCAACAATGCCGGCTTCCCCACATCCAAAAACGACATGGCAAACCAAACATAAGACTTCCTAGTCTTATGCTTCACTTTTTTATCCGAATCCTTCCGTTTCCTTACCTCAGCAAGCTTACTGAACCATGGAATTTTAAAATCAAACACATTGGCAACCAGAGAAGCCAAACCTGAACCACGCCTCACAATAGCACCTAATACCAACAGTGCCGCACTTTGTCGCTTACCCTCCTTACTCTTAATCTCCCCATAAATATCTTGCAACTTCTCCTCAATCACAAAACTAGCCAACTTATCAATTCTCTTACTCAGATCCAACCTCTCCCTATCATCTGACCTCACATACTTCCCTTCAGGATGATTCAACACAGCATAAACCACTTTCAACACATAGCAAAGCCCATTGCTTTTCTCATGCCGCAGCTTCCAAGCTGATTTAAGCTCCGAAAAGTCAACCGACAAACGCACATAACTGAAAAGAACAGCACCTCCATTCTCTCCGTTAATCAAATTGACGAAGTCTTTCGATGCAAGGGAGCATAATCTCGCCTCGGTTGAGTTTAGGTTGCTTAAAACAGCTCGCAATTTCGCGTCCTCCGAAGCTTTCAAAACGAAGCTCGAAATTCGGGTTACGCTTGCATCGCCGGTTTCTGACGCCATGTGAGTGTCTTCTTCGTTGGGCGTCTATGTGTTCGGCCGAAGGCGACGCTTTCCTCCAAAAACGAAGCGCGAAGTGAAGCCCTCTGCGAGGTTTTGCTTCCTTTTTTCTATATAATTATTTTCAGTTGCAGGGTTTTAATTTTGAGAAACTAAAATTTAAGGTGGAGTAAACTTAGGGAAATGGGCCGCTGAAGATGGGCCTATGTTCTGTAAATTCGGCCTCTCCGAGCCTTAAGTTGATAATCCGAATCCGGATTTGGTCGGCATAATAATATAGAAATTTTATTGTTTATTGCTCTTATGTTACAGGTAAATAAAATAGGATTCGGATCAAATATAAATCATAGTTATAAATAAAGAGTGCGGTTCGGGTACAAACCAATTTATAAATAAAAACTACAAACCGATTTTTAAGCTGACACGTGTCCCATTTAGTAGAAATCCCGAACAAACACGGAGGGGTATTATAGTCATTCCACACGGAGGGGTATAAACCTAATAATGTTATTTTCAATTTAGTCCAAGAGTTGTTAATGATCAGACTTAAAAAGCAGCAATGATCAGACTTAAAATACTTAATGATCAGACTTAAAAATAGACAATGATCAGACAATAAGTGAGGCCACTTGAATTTATGAAGAAAAAAAAAACCTAAATTTTGTTTGTTTTGGAAGAACTAAAAATCAGAATGTTATAAAGAGACCGTTGGAATGACATCCAACTATTTAAATTCAAACTTAAAAAATTAAAAAAATCAGAAAATTTAAAAAAATTATGGTGATAAAAGAAAAAAAATGAAATAATAGAAGTGATAATGCCGAAAAGTTGAAATGGTTATGAGTATATATTACTTTTTTGCTTTCATTGCTGCAAAATAAAATATAAAGGAGTTTTTATTTTCACTATTTGCTCTCTTGTTGCGTTAAAATATATAGAGCAAATAGTCATTTTTGCTCATTACATTTAGCTCTGCTTGCTACATGATTTTTATGGAAAGATGTTATTTTTGCACATTACTCATTACTCTCTTACTGCGGATGCCCTTACATCGGCGTTTTGATATGTTGTTATTGGTTAGGGAAAATGACAAAGATATGAACTATCACCCATTGATAAATCACAGTCCGAACTATGAAAATTGACAATTAAGAGCAATTTCAAAATATTTGAATCCTCATATTAAACTTAACTGACGGAATCACTCGTCAATTGACAAAGTTAACTAAACGAATGAATTGAAAAACTCTTCTTGCTATTAATTGTGAAATTAAGGATTAAAATATTTTGAAATTGCCCTTAATTATCAATTTTCATAGTTCGAACCATGATTTCTCAATAGGTGGTAGTTCATATCATACCCCTCTTTGCCATTTTCCTTATTGGTTAATATTCATCATTCTCCTCAATTCATGTTATTTCATCGTAATCGGAATTTTGGACTTAAATCAATTTGAGCCGAATTATTTTTGTGAATCTAAAAAATACATTTAAATTTTACCCATTTAGAAACCTGCAGTTCCTTCTAATCTGTCCTTCATGTCCAACCAAGACATTTATGTTGCCCATTTTGACCATTGACTGAGCAAATGAAGCAAAGAACACATCCTGATCTTCGGCATATTTCCAAACCAGTCTCCTCACTTCCCCTCCAACATCCTCATTGAGCAGAACACTGTCCGAATGCATTAGCCCTTTCTCCTCCAGCAGGTTTCGGTAATAATAGTTGTCAAACCTCGCCGGGGTCCTGAAATCCAATGGCGCTATGGCATTGTCTCTGCCTGATTGAGGACATATTGACCCGAGAACTCTCCTGAAGACCGTGGTCCTTTGATAGTAGTCGTAGTGAAGCTCTTCGAGACTGTGGTTATATATTCTGTTGCGAAAGTTGGTACACCTAGCCTTGCCGATCGTATGGCCACCTGATAGGGCTACGAGGTCTACCACATTTAAACCTTGCTGGGCGAAGTTGGAAACGAGAGCCTCTAGTGAGGAATTTGGACTTGGGATGAACTTGTTAGCACCGTCGAAGCTCGCTTTCAACGAGTCTCGTCTTCCTAGCCAGACATCCCACCATGGTCCTCCTCTCTGTTCCAAAATGTAAAAATAACAGAAATTTCGATAAATCAGAATTAATGAAAAAAATGTTTCTGGAAAAGGGAGCTTACAAATGTGACAGAGTCACGAGCTGCGATGGCAATGATGTCAGCGCAAGAGACAGTATAAGGACAGGCCGCCTCCAAGAGGAACTTGATCCTGTCCAAAACTTCAAATCCTCTCAATGAGTTATTGTTTGGCCCTGCCAGTTTCTCACTGACAATATCTCCGAAATCATCCAACAAAACTGATGCATCGCAACCCTGCCGGTTTCAGCAAGTATGCCAAAAAAAAAAACTGTATCAAGCACGAAAGGAAGAAAAACATGTGATGATAAAATTTTCAGCCCGCTTACCAAGACGAAACAATCATGAAAATGTAGACGGAGAAGTGAAGCTGCCATTCGAGGGTCTCTGATCAGTGCAATCTCCACCTCTCGTTTGACGATCTCTTCTGCATACGGGCATGTTTCTTTGTAATAATCAACGGAAAGGAGCTCCTCCCTGCTCAAACACATCGTTGCGTGCGACACGATCAGAAATGCAATGATGACCAAACACTCCATAGTAGAAAATGAAAGAAGGAAGTTTTCCGGATCATGTGTATATGTAGAGAAACATATGTTGGAATAAACAAACAAAAAAGTGCAAGTGTCTTTTTGCTTCTTGGTTTTTGCTTGTTTCATGTCATGGCTGATCCAGCCTTCAAACCAAACTATATCTGGAGCATAAAAATACAAAGGTGGCTTATAATCAAAGTTTGATGTAACCAACTCAACTAAAATTGTCTCCAAGTCAAACTCCCTTATAACTGTCATTAAGTAATACTTCATGAAGCGATATGATTGGCTAATATTGATCATTTCACAAAATAATCGGAATATTGGTTTGAATCAGTGTTTTCACGGCAACTCGGCGCTAGAGTTGCTACTTAACTTTTAATTCAGACCTGCAGCAAACAATAGTCGGAAGTTTACTACAGGTAGCTTGTGGTAGGTTTCTTTCTTTATATTATTCTATTTTGACTTCCTTTTATGTAGTCCATATTTGACAAGTTGAATATGTGAAAATTTGGGAGCTTTCGAGCATCCTCATCATGATCTTTTGGATCATGAAAAAAAGTCATGGGAGCATTTTTGCGATTGATATGCGGTTGAAAGTTTCAATTTGAGAATGGACTGGAGGGTTGAAGATCACACAACCTGTATCTGACTTGTGGTCGGGGTTGCAATGATGAGAAGACCAGCAAAAGGTAGCTCATAACGAGTTGGTGGTGTAAACGAGCCTAGCAGATTATTAGGCGGTTCAAGCTAGCCTCTTTTAAAATTAGAAGAGTTCGAGTTTGTTATTGAATACAGTATTAAAAATATGTATTCGAATAGGGTTCCTTTAATTTTTACGAATTCGAACCGAGCTCAAGCATTATACGAATATTTTAATTAAATTAATTTAACATAATTATTTATAGTTAACGAGCTTTAATCGAGCTTTTCAAGAGTTCAAACAAATATTTAACGAGTTTTAATTGAGCTTTCACTAAAAAAAAATATACATTTTAAAATATATAAAATTACCTAAATCGAATCATTATCGAGCTTCAATAATATAAATAAGTTTTAATCGAGTATATAAACGAACACATAAATGAGCTTCGCGAACATAAACGGTTCGTACTCGGCTCGTTTAATAAACGATCCTGAAAGTTATGCTCGTACTCGGCTCGTTTAAGATCGAGTCGAGCTTTGACCGAACTTGTTCGCGAGTGTATCGGCTCATTTACACCCCTAATAAAGAGGAAGCAACAAAGCATGGCCCAGAACCGGAAGTGTTGCAACTCTCTGTTGGGGGTTTAAGATTTATATGACAAGTTAAACAGAGCTCTTATGGACGCTCTACTTTTGGCATGACATCTTCTGAACAAAACACAATGTAACATAGCAACAGAATGTAGGATGGAGCAAACAGTCCCTCCCCGGTATTATTATATGACGTCTTGCCCATAAACCATAGAGTATAAAGTTGTAAGTGCCATTTGTCCGTTACAAGCTCCAAAGTTTACTAGAGGTCTTGCAACATCAGCTTTGTTACACTCAAATCACCGCAGGTGATGCCTACAGGACCAAGAGAAAACTGTGACGTTTTGAGATTGTATAGCAAGTGTTAGAGCAAATAGTTTTGATTCAGCAGTATGCATCATTTTAACAAAAACTTAGATCATGTGAGAAAAGTAATAGACCTCAAAGTTTCTTTTGTTCCCCGCCGTACTTTACATCGAATGGTTGGTAACCCCAACTTCTGATGCGCTTCGTAGCGATGACAACCAGAAAACCCTGAAGACATACCAACATAAGTAATATTTCCCAAATGATTCATACCACTCACAACTATTTAGGTAACGATTAAATGAATTAATCCAAATAACTGAAACGATTACACATACCATAGTAAACCCCATCCACCTCAAGCACATCAATCTGCATCATAAACATTCACAAACAAAATCAGCATCGATAGATGAGTATGTATAATATATTCAAGCAACACATCCACTAACATTATGTTTTAAGTATTATCAATAAGATTGGCAGGTACCACTCTGCACTCCATAGAGTGGATTACTGTACACTATTACTAGTATCAAAAACAAACTCTTGAACTACCCAGCAACAATCATGTCTCAATGACAAGCATGTTCCAAGATTTTACTACTCATACAAACTGCTTCATATTATACAACAAGTCATAATTCGTTAGAGTTGATTGCGCCACGAAAAGCAGCAAATTTACTCAGCGGGCGGGCAGCTTTAGTATAAGCTGCAAGTTTGAATTTCATTAACTCAATCATCTTGATCCAGATAAGACTAAATCAAATAAAATGAATAATGTTTTTTCAACAAGCAAGATTACAGACAAAAAATGGAATGTAATTACAGGTACTTGAAGCCCTATTTCAGATATGCTGTCCATCAACTCCTTTACTTTCTGCTGATCGTTCGCCCTAGTCCGCATCAACGGCCTCCGAATATTATCCAGCGGAATCTCAACCACCATCCTCCCCTTCGCCGTCGACGGCACAGCACCTGCCCAAATTTCACAACCAAAAACATCACCCGGAGAGAAAAATACCAGTGATAAATTCAAATGTTCCAATCAGATGAGGAAAAATAAGTCCGCGTACCGTTCGAACTGATCGAGGCGGAAATTGACAGGCTCCGAGCGCTGCAGGACGCGATGGGTTGCAGGAGAAAACTAGCCATCGCCATTTTTTGTTGTAGAGAATCGTCGAAATTGAAAATGAATAGACGAAAATGCAAGTAATAATTATCTCTGCATATTGTATGTCTATTCCTGTAACCAATGACAAGTTGGATGACAATTGAATCACGAAATAACTTCTCTTTTCTAATTCAATATTTCAATCAGACAGGATTTACGAAATCCTTCAATTGAGATAAGACAAAAGTCCTTTGCACTGGAATAATGAATCGGTGAGTAATCGAACATTCGATTGGAATCGATTTGATTGTCGGAGATGCAACAAATCACCAGATTTTTCTTCTCTATTTCTCATTCTTCTTTTTGCAGAATACACCCTCAAAGAAGATCAGTATACCTGCCAGTTAACTACCCAAAAGATAACAACGTTTGGCTCAAAACTGTCCTCAGCCGGCCGGTTGGATTTGAATCCAACCATTCAGCTGACCGGCTGAAAAGATCATAACAGAACCAAAGAATTCAACTGAGCTCAAATGAGTTCCAAAGAGTTTCATTTATTCGTAAAACATCTTTACAAGGTTTCATACTTGTTTTACAATGTATAAACCTAAAATCTCCAACAATCCTCCCCCATTTTAGGGTTATACTCTTGAATACCAATAGTATTCATTCCGAACAAAACTTGCGCATAAGTGAAGTGTCACATTCTGATGTTCCCATGAATGACATACTGTTTGGCAAAACGGCTTTAGAACTGTTCGAGGAAATGTTCAGGAAGAGTACGAACACATTCTGACTCTTCTGTACAGCGTAGAGCAGACGCAGAAGATATTCTCCGGAAGGTTCTGGATCCAATATCTTTTCGATTTGAAGACGGCCAGCGATGCATTCGATCTCCAGATATTCGAATGGATATTTACTCTAAACCGGTGTCTGACTTGGCAAGGTGGGTTTGTCTTGTCTCGTGGAAGATTCTGAAAGATCGAGGATCTTTAGATTCGAATATTTGGAGATTGGTCAGCAAGTTTTTCGAGCGTCAAATATTTGCATGAAGAGGACGTGGCTGACTTGATGAAGAAGGTTACTCATATATTCCTTCTTCCGCTTTGTGAGATACGCTTCAGAATATTTGGGAATATTCCCGAAATATTTGATGGAGTTTATCTTGTGTGAATTAGGGTTTCGTCCAAGCATAAATACAATGCAAGGGCAACCCTAATTCCTGTCGCTTCTGCTGAGAAAATAAACACGAGGAAAACTCTACTGATTGGAGAAGAAGCGACAGCCGTTTGAGTTCTCTCTACCAGAAACTCATCGGTGTAAGTGCAGTCTTAGCAAGTGCATCTCAGACTGCCTGGAAGTGATCATACTGCGCACACAACAAAGGGGAACAACTTGCTTTCAAGAGAAAGCATCCGAGCTTCAAGTGAAGTTCGAGAACGTTCGGATAGTAGATCTGGACGAAGGGGATCGAGGAGAGTTGCGACGAACCTCGGTTACAAATCTGAGAGACGGAGTGTTAGTGGTGAGGCCATTACAAGCAAATGTGTTGTGTAAGTGTAAGACCTCCTGTGCCCTAAACTCGTAATAAAGATTTGTTGTCCCTTTTCCGGGTGTGGGAAACCCCCCAGAGTGACCTGGCCGAACTGGGTTATCATTCCGTGCGTGCTCCTGTCTTTGTTTGTTCTGTTCTGTTGAACTGTTGTGTAGAGAGTTCAAGGTCTGTCCAAACACGACCTAGAACACTTGCTTGAACAGGGGATATAATTTCAAATGGTACCAGAGCAAACACTCGACACACTGAGTGGGATCCTAGAACTGTTCAAGATGACTCCAAAGGGAGGTCAAAACACAACCGAAGGTGACAAAGAATTTTCATGGAAAGCAGAGGTGTCTGAGGTGGTGTCAGAGACTGACAGCACTCCTCTTCAACTAAATACGCTGACTCGGAGGTTTGGCAGAATGGTCCGAAAACTCAATAAACGCAGATCTGAGCAAGACATTCCCCAATCAAGCATGCTTCATAACTGGGAGTCAGACGCAAAGGTCTGCAGAAATAACATCGTCTGCACTGTTGCCTTCAGCTCTTCAAGTCACATGGAAAAAGATCGCTGGTACTTCGACAGCGGATGCTCTGCACATATGACAGGTAACTCCAAGTTTCTCACTCATATTCGACCTGTCACGAAGAGGTAGTTCGTTACATTCGGTGATGGAGGAAAGGGTCAGGTGATCGGCTGTGGGACATTGAAGGTTCCGGATCTTCCTGTACTCAATGACATCCTTCTAGTTGAAGGACTGAAAGTGAATCTCATTAGTATCAGCCAACTTTGTGATGGAGGATTTCACGTTCATTTCACTCATGACTCCTGCCATGTTCTGAACAAGGAAGGAGGGACGCTGATGAAAGGTTGTAGAGCAGACAACGACTGTTATCTTATAGGTTCTGCCAGAACAGCTATGTGTCTTTCTAGTCAAGCAGATGAGATGTCACTCTGGCACAGGAGACTGGGTCATCTGAATCTCAAAACTCTGAAGAAGCTCAGCACGTCTGGTCTCATCCGAGGAATGCCCAAGGTTAAAGGAGACATAGATGTCTTATGTGGAGAATGCCAGATCGGTAAACAGACTAAAGCATCGCATTCGAACACCACCCAGATCAGTACCAGCAGACCGCTCGAACTAATCCATATGGATCTTATGGGGCCGATGCAGGTTGAGAGCTACGGTGGCAACAAGTATGTCCTGGTATGTGTGGACGACTTCACCAGGTTTTCATGGACCCGATTCCTTCGAGACAAGTCTGCAGCTGCACCTCAGTTCATTGAACTTGCTACCCTTCTCCAGAGAGAAAGAGAAGCCAGCGGAGAACGCCTGGTAAGTATCAGGAGTGATAACGGCACAGAATTCAAGAATGCCACTATGACCTCTTACTGTGTCAAACACGGGATTGCCCATCAGTTTTCTTCTGCAATCACTCCTCAGTAAAATGGCGTTGTTGAAAGGAAAAATCGCACAATTCAGGAAATGGCTCGCGTAATGATCCATGCCAAGAAGATTCCCCTGAAGTTCTGGTCAGAAGCAATGAACACGGCATGCCACATTATAAACCGGGTGACAATACGCACAGGTACGGAGATGACCTGCTATGAACTCTGGAAAGGGAAGAAGCCCACAGTCAAGTACTTTCACATCTTTGGGAGTGAGTGTTATATTTTGAATGACCGCGAGTACCGACAGAAGCTTGATCCTAAGAGTGATGAGGGATTCTTCCTTGGATATTCCTCGAACAGTCGAGCATACAGGGTGTTCAACAAACGCACAGGAACAGTTATGGAGTCTATCAATGTCAAGATCAAGGATGACGTTGTTGATCTTACTGCCCCAGATGATGCTGACGAAGCAGCCGGAACAGCATCTGGTACTGTTCCACCCTCTCATTCTACTGAGACTGACTCGACAGGGGGTGTCACGACAGCTATTGAACCAGTTGGAACAGCACCTGAAGCAGTGACACTGCCCATTCCGACTATGACTGACTCGGCAGAAGATACTCGTATTGCTGATAATGCCATTGGGGACTCTTCCTCTGTTGTGGGTGAAGAGGTTAGTACTCAAGAGGATCGTGCTGCACTACAACCCTCTCGTCGAATCTCCAGAGACCACCCAATCTCTGAGATCATTGGTGCACCTAGTGATGGAATTCAAACTCGTGGAAATTACAGAAGACTCGCTGCCTGCTCATGCTTTCTGTCTTCAATTGAGCCCAAGAACGTAAAGGAAGCACTAGTTGATGAGTATTGGGTTCTCGCCATGCAGGAAGAACTGGAGGAATTTGCCCGCAATGACGTATGGGACTTAGTTCCAAAACCTGATGGTGTAAACGTCATCGGCACAAAATGGACTTTTAAGAACAAATCAGATACATCAGGAAATATCACTAGAAATAAAGCTCGGCTTGTGGCTCAGGGGTTTTCTCAGATAGAGGGGATTGATTTTGATGAAACCTTCGCCCCTGTCGCACGACTTGAAGCCATTCGCCTGCTACTTGCCCTTGCGTGTCATCTGAAGTTTCGTCTGTTTCAGATGGATGTTAAAAGTGCGTTCCTAAATGGACTTCTAAATGAAGAGGTTTTTGTGTCTCAGCCAAAAGGATTTGAGGATCCGCATCACCCTGCTCATGTGTATCGCCTCAAGAAGGCCCTGTACGGTCTCAAGCAGGCGCCCAGAGCCTGGTATGAGCGACTCACAGTGTTTCTCATCAACCATGGATATGTGCGAGGGGGAGTGGACAAGACCTTGTTCGTCAAACACAAGGTCAGATTTTATTATCGCACAAATCTATGTTGATGATATTGTGTTCGGTTCGAACACTCAGACACTGGTAGATCAGTTCGTGGATCAGATGCAGAAAGAGTTCAAGATGAGCATGGTAGGAGAGATGAGCTACTTTCTGGGATTGCAGGTGACACAGAAAGAGGATGGGATATTCATCTCACAAAGTAAGTATGCCAAGACCCTGATTAAGAAATTTGATCTTGCAAAGGCAAGTCACAAACGAACACCTGCTGCAACTCATTTAAAGATCTCTAAAGACGAGGCTGGAGTCAAAGTTGATCAGACTCTATATAGAAGCATGATTGGAAGTCTCCTGTACTTAACCGCCAGCAGACCGGATATATCATATGCAGTCGGAGTCTGTGCAAGGTACCAGTCAGAACCAAAGGAAAGTCACCTTCTGCAAGTTAAAAGAATTATAAAATATGTGTGCGGGACTGTTGAATTTGGGATCTGGTACACCAAAGACACCAATCCACACCTGGTTGGCTTCTGTGACGCTGATTGGGCAGGAAACGCTGAAGATCGGAAGAGCACGTCTGGAGGATGTTTCTTCTTGGGAAACAATTTGGTTTCATGGTTTAGCAAAAAACAAAACAGCATCTCGCTCTCTACGGCCGAAGCAGAATACATCGCTGCAGGAAGTTGTTGCACTCAGCTCCTATGGATGAAACAGATGCTATCTGAATACGGAGTTGAGCAGAAAGAGATGACATTGTACTGTGACAATATGAGCGCGATCAGTATTTCCAAAAACCCGGTTCAGCACTTCAGGACGAAGCACATCGACATCAGGCATCACTTCATCAGAGAACTGGTTGAACAGAAGGTTGTCACTCTGCAGCATGTCACAACGGACAAGCAATTAGCTGATATCTTTACCAAACCGCTTGATGCTGCCCAGTTTGAAACACTCAGATCCTCTTTGGGTCTGTGTGTTGTCGAGAACTAAGTGTTCCAGCCAGTGGTCAGTCAAATGCGAAACTCCAGCTAAACAGTTGGACTGATCACTCATGCAAGGGGCTGGGACAATCAGTATGAGTTTTTGAAATATATCCTGTTTCTCTTCGAAAATCTACTGGGATGATTAGGATAGATTCTCTGGCTATGGATCTTCAATGGAAGAAATTGTCTCGGACATAGGAAGTGTCCTGTTTACTTTGGATGGTGGAAGGCGGAAAGTATCCAGGTGAAGCCAGTTGTGCTATGATTGGGGCCCTGACGAGCATCGAACTGGTACTATGAGTATAAAATCAGGTTCAGATAAGGAAGATGATGGGATGGAAGATCTATACAAAGACACTGATAATTGTCGTTAAGGACCTATAATAGGAGGATGCCTTTTGCTCCTGCTAAGTCAAGAGTTGATTGTCCCAGATCGTAGCGGTTGAAGAGGGAACAGTTGGAATTGTTGGTGATATCTCGGTTGATTCACCAGATGTTGTTCAAGAGGGTTTCCATGAAGACCGTATAAAGGCTACACTTAGATCCTTCTGATATTGAGATTGAAGTCGCCTTCCTCGTTGACTCCTTACTAGAAGCCCATCTAGCACGAATCAGGACTCCGTCGCTCCTGCTGAACTCATAAAAAAAAAGGGGAGTTCATTGCAAGAGCTGCCAAGAAGAATGCTGAGGGGGAGAGCAAGTCTGCAGGGGGAGTCGTCCGCGATAAGAAAAGCAATCATAAGGTCCCTGCTATATCTGTTGAGGATCCCTCAGTCGTCACTTTTCAGAAAGGTGTTTAGTTTGCTCTCAAGGATACCACACGAAAGTGGTTGACTGAGTGAAAGATTTTGGTGCACTGACTACACTGATTGGAACTGCTCCAAAAAGGAGTTTTGACTAAAGGTACAGATCATCAGTTGATCGAAGAGATAATCAGGCCTTGGTTGAGGGGGAGCAGATCAGATTCCTATTATCGAGAAGACCAGATTGGAGGATTTGACCCTTGCCAGTTTGTGGCAAAAAGGGGGAGAAGTTTGGATGGCTCTGGCTAGTGTGTCTAAAGCCTAGACAGATCGCAGATTTGGTTTTGCCAAAAATGCCAAGGGGGAGATTGATGTTCCCATGAATGGCATACTGTTTGGCAAAACGGCTTTAGAACTGTTCGAGGAAATGTTCAGGAAGAGTACGAACACATTCTGACTCTTCTGTACAGCGTAGAGCAGACGCAGAAGATATTCTCCGGAAGGTTCTGGATCCAATATCTTTTCGATTTGAAGACGGCCAGCGATGCATTCGATCTCCAGATATTCGAATGGATATTTACTCTAAACCGGTGTCTGACTTGGCAAGGTGGGTTTGTCTTGTCTCGTGGAAGATTCTGAAAGATCGAGGATCTTTAGATTCGAATATTTGGAGATTGGTCAGCAAGTTTTTCGAGCGTCAAATATTTGCATGAAGAGGACGTGGCTGACTTGATGAAGAAGGTTACTCATATATTCCTTCTTCCGCTTTGTGAGATACGCTTCAGAATATTTGGGAATATTCCCGAAATATTTGATGGAGTTTATCTTGTGTGAATTAGGGTTTCGTCCAAGCATAAATACAATGCAAGGGCAACCCTAATTCCTGTCGCTTCTGCTGAGAAAATAAACACGAGGAAAACTCTACTGATTGGAGAAGAAGCGACAGCCGTTTGAGTTCTCTCTACCAGAAACTCATCGGTGTAAGTGCAGTCTTAGCAAGTGCATCTCAGACTGCCTGGAAGTGATCATACTGCGCACACAACAAAGGGGAACAACTTGCTTTCAAGAGAAAGCATCCGAGCTTCAAGTGAAGTTCGAGAACGTTCGGATAGTAGATCTGGACGAAGGGGATCGAGGAGAGTTGCGACGAACCTCGGTTACAAATCTGAGAGACGGAGTGTTAGTGGTGAGGCCATTACAAGCAAAGGTGTTGTGTAAGTGTAAGACCTCCTGTGCCCTAAACTCGTAATAAAGATTTGTTGTCCCTTTTCCGGGTGTGGGAAACCCCCCAGAGTAGGCCTGGCCGAACTGGGTTATCATTCCGTGTGTGCTCCTGTCTTTGTTTGTTCTGTTGTGTTGAACTGTTGTGTAGAGAGTTCAAGGTCTGTCCAAACACGACCTAGAACACTTGCTTGAACAGGGGATATAATTTCACATTCGATTGAACTTCACATAGTGTAGAATTTTCCAATACTCGAGAATCAGGGTGTTCTACGAATTGAACCCATCAACCCATTTGAATACGGGAAAATAAAACACACACAAGTTTACTACTATTCCAATTACAACTTGACATTATTTCAGCCATGTGTCACTATCCATTCATAAGTGCATACTTAGCCAAGCATAAGCTAATTGAAGCGGCTCACTTCACACTTACATAGGTGGATTCTTTTCGCATGCACCTGGAATGCACTTTTCCAAAAGATCCATTAAGAAGGTAACCTTCATCCTCCCTTTCTCTGCAAGAAAACAAGCACAACTTTGGGATGGATATACCATGTGCTTCAAATCTCTCATAATAGGCTTTCCACAATTCAGCTCTTAGCGTCATACTAAAAGGGAAAATAGGTGTCCAACGATAAGAGATTTAGATGTGCTTTAAGCCCATCCCTAAACACGACTTGTGCACCAAGTCCCTAGCTAATCCTTTCGTCAAATGATCAGCTAGATTTTGATGTGTCCGGACATAATCAATCGAAATCACCCCGTGAGTGATCAGTTCACGAACCGCGCCATGCCTAACGCCCAGGTGTCTCGATTTACCATTGTACATTTGGCTATAAGCTTTAGCCAGAGTTGCCTTACTATCACAATGGATAGAAATGGGCGCTACCGGCTTTGGCCACAATGGAATCTCATGTACTAAATTTCTTACTCTTTACCGCCAGCCGCTAAAGCTATAAATTCAGATTCCATAGTCGAGCTGGTGATGCAAGTTTGGTTTTTAGAGGCCCAAGATATGGCCCCCAAGCAAGAATACCCAACCACTTGTAGAAGAATGATCTTCTAAATTGGTAATCCAACTTGCATCTGTATATCCCTCCAAGACCGAGGGAAAACCAGAATACACCAAGCCGTAGTTCATGGTTCCCTTAAGGTATTTGAGTACCCGCTTAATAGCTTCCTAGTGAAGATTACTGGGGTTACTAGTATATCTACTCAATTTTCCCACTACATAAGTTATATCAGGCCTTGTACTCGTCATAACATACATTAGGCAACCAATAACTTGAGAATACTCAAGTTGTGAAACTGCTTCACCCGTGTTAGGTAAAAGCTTCACACTAGGGTCCATGAGAGTGCTAACCAGAGAACAATTCAAACAGTTGAATTTCTTTAGCACTTTCTCAACGTAGTGAGACTGTGATAGTGCTAAACCCTTGTTCTCACGCTTGATTCTAATACCAAGAATCACATCCGCTTCTCCCATATCTTTCATAGCGAAACTAGATGATAAGAAGTCCTTAGCAAGGTCTACTTGATTTTGGTCAGTACCAAAAATCAGCATATCATCCACATACAGACAAATGATTACTCCATTACCGGAGTTGTCAAATTTGCTGTAAATACACTTGTCCGCTTGAATCCACTAGACAAGATTACTTCATTAAACTTTTGATGCCATTGTTTGGATGCTTGTTTCAGCTCATACAATGATTTGATCAACTTACAAACCTTGATTTCATTTCCCGGCATAATGAATCCTTCCGGTTGCTTCATATAGATTTCCTCATCCAAATCACCATTCAAGAACGCTGTCTTGACATCCATTTGGTGTACAACCAGATTGTTAATTGCAGCAAGTGCAATCAACAACCTAATAGTAGAAATCCTAACAACCGGAGCATAAGTATCGAAAAAAATCAATACCCTCCCTTTGTCTAAAGCCTTGGATAACCAATCGGGCTTTAAACTTATCAACCGATCCATCAACCTTCATTTTCCTTTTGAAAATCCATTTGCAGCCCAATGACTTGCAACCCGGTGGGGGATCCGATAATACCCAAGTATTATTCCCAACGATAGAGTCCATCTCATCGTTTATTGCCTCTTTCCAGAAGGACACGTCTTGAGACCTCATAGCCTCATCATAGGTTCTAGGATCATCATCAATGTGATATTGAATTAGAATGTAGTTCCCTGGATCGTCTGATGAAGCTTCAAACAATGACAACTTGGATGACAATTGAATCACGATGTAACTTCGCTTTCCTAATTCAATATTTCAACCAGGCAGGATTGAATCCAACCATTCAGTCGACCGGTTGAAAAGATCATAACAGAACCAAAAATCAACTGAGCTCAAATGAGTTCCAAAGAGTTTCATTTATTCGTAAAACATCTTTACAAGGTTTCATACTTGTTTTACAATGTATAAACCTAAAATCTCCAACATTAATGACGTCATTAGAGTTCAAGACAGAGTTTTTTTTTATTGGAGTTCAAGACAGAGTTGAACAAGAAGAAACTGAGGGCTGATTGCTCTTTGCTTACTTGCTACAGGCTGAATTCATTGTCCTAAGCAGCGGCCTCATAACCTGATGGTCTCCGGAACTGGCAGGCCTGGCAAAGATTGGAATGGAGAGAAGTGGTGTAGTACTTATCCTCACCACACATGATAGGCATTGCCACACCTCTTTTCACAGGACTAACATACTCAGGTCTATATGTCTTCCCATGGACTCCCTCGACTTGATCCGTCAAGCCCACGAATCGAAACTGCGTCTCGAGATGAGCAAATGCATCATTCTTCGGTAACTGATAGTTATGGACTCTATTCTCCTCTTTTCCGATATCCAGCAAGACGTAATCAGTCACAGCATCGTCGTGATGCCCTCTTGCCCTACCGTTGTTGTCATAACTTCCACCTATCACAGCTTAGTTTCCGTGGCTAGAAGCACACAGCAATGAGGACTGGGATAATGTAGCATGCAAGCATTCTCAGACCCAATTTGATCCGTCTTTCCTCAACTATGGAGATAACTGAAAAGGATTGTTTCATTTTATAGCGCCGGGAGGGAAATGGGTGATGCCTTAAAAGATATGATATGCCCCAAGTTGATTGATTTTCATACACATACGAGTTCAATGTTTTTGCGAGCCGGTTTAGAATTCGAATTTTATATGAATGTTATGAAACAGAGATAATTTTGTTAATCACCTCCTTCTTCATCGCTGAGTTGCTAGTTCGAAATATTGTATAGATATAACCAGTTAGTGTCATGCTCATACTTCATATTTGTGATCATCATACTCTAAGATCATCCGCACCCATTCAACATCTTCTAGAATGGAGAAAGTGCTAAATCAGCACCTTCTAGACAAATAGTACCTTCTTGATCTGCAATTTATGTACCAGTTTAAAAGTTCAGCACCTCCTTGCACTATTCATCAAATAAAATATATTTTTTATTTTAAAAATAAATTATAACTTGATAAATTAATCGAGATTTTCAATTTGTATGCATTTCAATTTAAATTTGTTTTCATAATTGGTTGACTACACATCCAAAATTGAAAATATTAAGTAATTGGGCCAAAAACAGCCCACCAATATGCAGCCCCACACTCAAAACCCTAATTCCCAAACTCATCCGTAGGAGTTGCCCTCGCACCTCCTTTTCTCCCCGTCGTTGCTCTTCTCCGCTGCACAACTTCTGCCTCCCGCACTTGCTCCACCTCAGCTCGCACCTCCTTCAATTCTCTACCGGTGCAGATGCTCTAAGTTGGTCGAATATGCCAACGCTTCATAAGTAGAGAGATGTACTAGATGATTTCGGATCTAATTAATATATCTTGTTAGAGCTTTAAACTATCAATATATATATATGTGTGTATTAGATGATAAAACTTTAGTAATTTGATGAATTCTTATACACATTATCAAAAAAAAAACTCTAAGTTGGTCAAAACTTTTATGGTTCCTTTTTTTTTCCCGATAAAGGAAACGCCAAGTTGGCTACAACCAGGACAAGCTGCCCACTAAAGGCACCACGTCCAAGAAGGACACGACAAACAAACTGGTCGGCCGACCGCAGTGGCCGACACTACATAACCAATTAAAGCACCGTCGTGCCCTTCGACTACAACAGGAGTCTAACTCTTGAGACTAAAAAAAAAACTAACAGCTACAGCTCAGACCGAAACCGGCTGAGATTACAACCCTCATAAGTGCAACAAACACTTGGAGGGAACTAACCTACAAACAAACTGTACAGACTAACAAAACAAACGACCCCTAACACATACAACGACCCCTACCCTACTGAAGCCGCCGGTCAGATCCCCACCAGCGCCGCTCGGACCGCCGCTAGCGCCAACAGCAACAACAAGCAAGGTAGAGGAGTAAAAGGGCCCCAAAAAGCATGTACAAACCGCCGGAAGCCACCCCACCGTCGCCTATTCCAACCGCAAGCCCTCAACATCTGCAGGCCACGGAAGCCAGCAGACAGCGACGGCGAGGAAAGGAAAAACAACGGAGGAGAAAGGGCTTACCGACGGCCGGAGGAAAGGCAGTACGTCTGCGGCTCCAACTTTTTTTTTTGCTAAAGGTCCTCCAACTTTAAAAATGTATTCTCATATGGTTTAAAATTTAAATAGACACGTGCTTCACGGATGTGCTTGTTTTCTCCTCGAGGACTTTCTCGATCAGAAATTTCTATTACTATTTGTTAAATAGTAATAGCATTTTTGTATGTTCTGTGCAACAATAACATGCCGATGAGAACTTTCTATTACTATTCACAAATAAAATGTTTTTTTTGGCCTTCGCCCTCTGTTTGTCTTTATTGATCCATTTTGCAATTAAAAGTGCTAAAAACATTTTACTTCATTATAGTAGAAACACATCTTATATTTGATAACTTGGAACAAAAGCAGGAAATCTTATATTTGATAACTTGGAACAAAAGCAGGAAATTTCATGTCTGAGTTGCATGAAAACAAAACAAATGTAGCAACAGACGCTTCCCAGTTCTGCTCAAGAATTGAATACAGAAATGATGCACACCATCACAATCCCAAACACCAACCAAACCCATCTTTTATTCCTCTTCTTCATCTGATTTGCATAGAAAAGACTGTTCGTTCCGCCGCTAACAAAACTCCCAGCTTTCATCAAATTATGCTCGATATCGTCTACAACCTCCCCATGCTTCTCCACCAGCACCGCCATATCGAGAAACACCTGATGAAGTTTTGTCTAGCTCCTCTTTATGTTCATCACAGCCTCAGCCTCAACCTCAACCTCAACCTCAACCTCAACCTCAACCTCAACCTCATATCGAGGGAGCACTGTCTTCCCCAGCCTCCTTTGAGTATCTTTCTCAATCCTGTTGAACATCATTAGGTTATTAACAGCCACCAAAATCCTATCTAACTAGCACCTTTCAATGCCAACAAATACAAATTGAGGTTGTACACAAATATCCAATTTTTTTTATGAACACAAATATCCGATTTAAACACTAGAATTTGCATCATAAGCTCAACTCAGTGCCTCACCGACTCATTCCAAAACCAATAATGGGATTAGCAATCCACTGCCACTTATAAAATACCGAATATCAACATCTACTTGTTGCCTTTCAGTTATATAGTCATTTTGCAAACAAGGAAACTATTCGGCATTTCGAGTATTGAAAGTATTTCTCATCCACGATCATCAAACATAAGCAACACACTGCGATAGATATGCTAGCTAACTCATATGAGAGCTTACAAATAAGAACAACCTACATCCAACTAGCAGAAATACCTGCTGCTAATCAACAGAATCAAGCGATTTGTAACTACCTGTATAATTTAAGGCAATGCTAGACATGTCAAGGATGGCACTGACTAGACATGTTTGCCACGGCCATTCCCAATCCAGAAAGAGCTGAGGCAATGCTAGACATGCTCTTGGGGAATACAGATTAATAAAACACAGTTTGGCGTATGGCGTTGAATGCTTCCGCATCAACAACAATTAACAATCGCACAAACCGCATCAACACATAGCGGTGGTTACCAACGACACATACACACATGAACGAATCCACAACATCAAACTGATAAAGAATCACGTAAAGAAAACCAAATCAAAACAAATCAAGACAATACACAAATTGCAAAAACTCATCCGATAAAACCTAATCGACTGACAGATCTACACATTGACGGACGAAATCGTACCTGAATGCGTCGGAAACGGAGAGAGATCGGGTTCAATGTTGTAAGACGACAACGACGACTCGCGAACGGACCGAGTGAAAGGAAGAGAGCAGAACTGGGAATAGCGATGTGTATCCGGTGTGGAATTGAAGTGGTCAGAGGCGCAAACCGTCGCCCAGAAGGAGCCAACTGATTTCAGACCCGTCCCCGCGCTAATCCAACCGACTTGGAGAACGTCCGCTCACACATTCTTCTCGAGCACGTCCTCGCGAACGTCCTGGGCAGCGGACGTTCTTCTTGAACCGCTGCACAATTTCATGTCCTCGAACGTCCCAAAATCTCCCCTTGAACGTCCTGAAATCTTAACCGCTGCAGATGCCCTTATAGACACGTGCAACTTTAAATAGACAAGTGTAACTAATGAAACTAAAGGCCCTAATTGAAATTATTAATTAAAATTTCAGGACCTTATTATTTACAATTTGGCCTGTGAAGTATCATTTAAACATAGTCCTTCACGGATGTGCTCAAAATTTTCACTAAAATGCCCCTCAAATTTAATGAGAGAATATTTGAAATTTGGACAGTCAGGTTTTGTGGCCGCTTCGAGTCAGTCGCATCATCCCTGTCAATGTCAGCGTTCTTCGGAAATGGTGCGAGGAGGAGCATCTGCTCTTTTCCGGCAGCTTAGTCGTCGGTTTCTGTCGTCGTCATCGACCGCTGCATACACTTCGCCGGGTAAGCCTACACCGGTAGTTGACATGAGTAGTGTGAATGAGGCACAGAACCTGTTCGACGAAATGCTCCAATCAAAGCAGCATCAAGGTCGCCCCATATACGAGTACAATAGAATATTAACATCAGTTGCAAAAAGTAAGAATTATCATCTAGCGATTGGAATGTGCAGAAGGCTTCGCTTGAATGGTGCTGTAGCCCCAGATATTTATACCTTGAGCATTTTGATGAACTGCTATTGCAGTGTTGGTTGTACTGTTTACGGGTTTGGAGTTTTGACGATGATTTTGAAAATGGGCCATGTGTGGAATGCAATTTGTTTCAATGGTTTGGTGAAGGGTTTGTGTGTAGAAGATAGAGTTAAAGAAGCCTGTTGTTTGGTTGGTAAAATGAAGGAATCGGGTTGTGCGCCGGATATATTCACATATAGTTTGTTGATTCATGGGTTGTGCAGGGCTGGGATATGGGACTATGCCAAGTGGCTATGTGCTGAGATGAAGAGTGAGGGAATTACTCCCAATGTTGTAACTTATAATTCGTTAATCCATGGCTTGTGCCAAGCTTGTGAGTTGGAGGAAGCCAAGGCTGTCTTTGCTGAGATGAAAAGGAATGGGATTTTTCCGAATGTTCGAACTTACAGTTCTTTGCTTCAGGGTCTGTGCCAAGCAGGAAAGTTGGGAGAAGCGAGAGATATTTTCTCCGAAATGATTCACAGTGGAATTATCCCAGATGTGATAACTTACAGTTCAATTATTCAGGGTTTGTGTGATGCTTGTAACTGGAAGGAGGCAAAACTTATTCTTTGTCAAATGATTATTAATGGGGTCATCCCTAATGTGGTTACATATAGTGCAATGATTCGTGGCCTTTTTAATGGTGGTAAATGGGATGCTGCCCAAGGAATATTTAATGCAATGAAGATCAATGGATGTAACCCAGATGTGGTTACTTATAGTTCAATCATTGATGGTTTTGCTAAAGCTGGTAAATGGGAAGAGGCTAAAGGTATCTTTTCTGAGATGACGAGCAAGGGAGTCTTCCCCAATGTTTATACTTATAACACAATGATTCATGCTCTATGCCATACTGGGAACTGGGAGCAGGCTGAAGCTATTGTTTGTGAGATGAAGAGCATGAGAATTACTCCTGATTTGGTTACTTATAACACAATGATTCATGGCTTGTTCCTCAATGGACTTTGTGAGAAAGCAAAGGATATTATTTGTGAAATGAAGAGAAATTCTATTGCCCCTAATGTGGTTACTTATACCACATTAATTCATGGTTTTTGCAACATGGGTAACTGGGAAGAGGCCAGAAGAATATTTGCTCAAATGTTGGAGCACGGTGTTTCACCAAACGAAATCACATGTAATGTAATCATAAATACACTGATAAAAGATGGTAAAGGATCGGAAGCAAGTCGACTTCTGGATTTCAAGACTGAAAGTTCCTATATGGATACCGGCAACTCTTTAATTCACGGCTCGGGCATGAACGAAAGCACAATGAATTTGCTAAGGAGTATACCTTCTTGATATTGCTGGTGAATGCTCATGGATCTATAATTTTGAAACTGTTGGTTACTTCGGTGATACCTCAATGATTCATAATTTGTTCCAAACTGACTATTGTGAGGAGGCCAACAGTGTTATATCTGAGACGAAGAGCAAGGGATCCTCACTTGATGCGCTTGCGTGTACTACAACGACCCATGGTTTTCCTGCCATACTGGTAAATGAGAAGAGGCCAACGATATCTTGCGAAATGATGGATCAGGGAGTAGCAGCTAATGCAGTCACCTTAATGTGATTTTAATTGCATTGATAAAGGATGGAAAAATATCAGAATCATCACAATTGTGGAAGTTGATGACTGAAAAATATAAAAGGCTTGAAATTGTTACCTTAAGACATATTGATGCATGGCCCTGTGGTGAATAACAGAAATCCAGTCAGGGGACGTCACGTCATATGAGGACATCAGCATGATTTCAGGTAAATTATAATTAATCTCATAAAACTACATCAGCATTTAATAAACGCCTTGGCCTAACTTGTCATTTCAGGGGATGCTCAACTCTAAGCCATCGAGAATCCATGCCTCACTCTCATCTACGGATATGACATCGGAGTTACAGGTGACTTTTGTTTTTTTAGTCTTCTTTTTCGGAATTCATACCTCAAGACCGTTGTAGGAATGGATTTATGCACATCCATTGCATACTAGATTGAATAAATGAAAGTTCATTTTATTGATATTTTTGCATTTATGATGCAGGGGGTGCGACAACAATGAAGTCTTTTCTTGAAAAATTCTTCTCAGATATTTGGATCTAAAGGTTAAATCCGTCGTAAATAATGCAAAGGGTATAATAGTAAATACATTTAATTGCTACAACCTTTAAATCCGATTATGCGTCGATTTTTTTTATTTTTTCACTCTTTTAATTTGATATAATCAACAGAAATATCCGTTGTAAATGATGTTAACATCGACGGATTTGATAAAATCTACAGCCTTATAATCAACAACTTTCCAACGGAAAATTCCGTCAATTTTAATAACATTTCTTACGGAAAAGGTGTAAAAGCAACGAAATCGGCCGTTGATAATAAGCATTTTTCTTGTAGTGATGCCTCGTGTCACGCCCCGAAACCCCGTGGACGTGAGTAAGAAATTTACATTACTTTTAATACAAACTTACATTGTCTTTCTTACAAACATACTTAAACTCCCCTATTTAAATACACAAAAGGGGTTACAAAAGTCACTATCCTCAACCATAACTTAGGCCATATGCCACGTTATAATACACAAAAGTTGTAAGCACACAAGTCCTCGACTCTTAACACTTCCACTTACTTTTCAGAAGTACCTGTAAAATATTTAGGAGTGAGTTATGGGAACTCAGTAGGAAAACTTAATTTCATCCGTTAGTCCACAAGTTACATGCTCACATACAACGTATATAAACAAATGTGTGAGTGATGCACGTGATATGCAATGACGAATGTTTAATCATGTTTCGCATTTTTCAAAACTGGTAGACCTTCACGACTCGGAAAGCTACCGGCCACGTTTCACACCGGTCTGGCACCAACCATCATCCCATTCGCGGGATCTTCCTGCAGGGTTTAGGGACTACCACCCAATGATATCTCGTATCCCGATTCACATCCTTTCATTAAAAACATCTTCCTTTCAAATTCATGAATATCATGCGTGAATGCTTATGTTATGTAATTTATATGCAATTGTATCACAACTTAGCATGTGCTACGAAATACAAACACGAATCATTAATAACTTACAAACTAAAACAAGACTAATATCATAAAAGTTAAATAAAGCATTCACAATTGTCTCCAAGATAAACTCCAATATAAATACTATGAGAGATTACTTTCTAAACTAGCTTATAAGGTATTTTAGGACTTAAATAAAAGATTTCAGATTCAATACATATATAAAAGCAACAAATCAGCTTGCAATACATGTCTAGTTAGCTTGAGTACATCCTCATACAACATGGTTATCACTTATAAATGACTTTAGCGAACTCTATATGTAATACTACCAAGTAAATCCCTATTTTCAGATTAAAAACATATATTTCAGCAAGTACTACAAAATTCAGACTGCATATAAGTCATATTTTCATGTTCTTATTCTTCTAGAACTTGTCTACATATGTATAGTTTATGCACCTCTAGTCTGATGCGTTTCTAGCTCTTTTATGAAGTAAAAGAAAGCATTCACATCATGCATCAGCATCCAGAATCTGTTCACCATGTTCTTAAGCTTATAAATCATGTTTTCCTTGTTCTAGTGCTTAGTAAGCATAATATCAGCATATGGACAGCATCTAAACCATGAATAAAACCCACATGTAAGCATCAAATCATTCAAATACACCTCAAGCAAGTAATTCATACATCAAACTCCACATATATGAACATAAAACTCATACACTAAAGGAAGAAATCAAGAAATCCTACTCTTGTTTTCTCTACCAAGCTGCTGTCCAGATTTTAAGTGAGTGTAGATGTTGCTTCTCTCTCTTTTCTTGCCCAAAGATGTGAAAAATGACTCCTAAATTACTTATATAGAGAGGAGGCATTTAATGAAGCATTAAATGATGGGTTTATGTGTCCTACCAATTGTCCATATGTGTCACACTTCAATAAATGCATTATATGAGTAACCTAATAGTGTCATGCTTGATGTTTATCTACTTGGTCTTAAAAATCTGCCATTTGTTCTAATTCTTTTGACTTGATACTTATTTACTTAGGAAAAATCTACTTATTTAATTTTTTAAAAAACTCAGGTTCTTACATTCTACCCTCCTTAAAGGAAATTTCGTCCTCGAAATTTATATTTACCTTGTCACGTGAATAAGTATGGATACTTCTCTTGCATCTCAGTTTGCAACTGCCATGTCGCTTCTTCGTTTCCATGGTATTCCCATAATACTTTGACTAGAGGAATCACCTTATTGCGTAATACTCGATCTTTTTGGTGAAGTATCATGATTGGCATTTCCTCATAAGAGGCATCCTCGTCAAGTTGTAATCCTTTCCATTCGATGCGTTGAGAATCATCCGGCGCACATTTCCTCAACATTGAGACGTGAAAGACATTATGAACTCGGGATAACTCTGGTGGTAAGGATAGTCGATACGCAACCTCGCCAATTCTTTCAAGAATTCGAAAGGTCCAATGTATCTAGGGGCAAGCTTTCCTTTCGTATAAAATCTAGATACACCTTTCTTAGGACTCACTTTCAATAAAACGAAATCTCCCACCGAAAATTCTAGTGGTCTCCTTCTCTTATCAGCGTAACTCTTTTGTCGACTTTGAGCCGTTAATAGCCTCTTACGAATTTGAGCTACCTTTTCTGTCGTTTCTTCAATTATTTCCGGTCCAGTAAAGGTCTTCTCTCCCACTTCTGCCCAACACAAAGGAGAACGACAAGGTCTGCCGTATAACGCTTCATATGGTGCCATTCCCAAGGAAGATTGAAAGCTATTGTTGTATGCAAATTCTATTAACGGTAGATGCTCTACCCAACTTCCTTTGAAATCCAACACACAAGCTCTTAGCATGTCTTCTAGAATTTGAATAACTCGTTCCGATTGCCCATCCGTTTGAGGATGAAATGCTGTACTGAAATTTAAGTTAGTTCCAAGGGCTTTTTGAAATGCTTTCCAGAAATGTGAAGTAAATCTTGGGTCCCTATCTGACACTATCGAGCGCGGAACACCATGAAGTCTTACAATTTCCCTTACATAAAGTCGGCTTAACGTATCAACTGAGTCTGTCACCTTAATCGGTAAGAAATGCGCCGATTTTGTGAATCTATCAACAATTACCCAAATGGCGTTGTATCCAGCACTTGTTCTAGGCAATCATGTGACAAAGTCCATCGTGATATGATCCCATTTCCATTCTGCTACCTCCAACGGTTGTAGTAGTCCTCCGGGTCTTTGATGCTCAACTTTCACCTTTTGGCACGTTAAGCATTTTGAAATATACACAGCAATATCTTTCTTCATTCCCTTCCACCAAAAGTGTCTTCTTAAATCTTGATACATTTTAGTACTTCCGGGATGGATTGTGTATTTAGAACGATGTGCTTCACGAAGTAGGTCTTCTTTCAATGCTTCATTAGCCGGAACAACTAATCTGTTCTGATAACGAAGTCCTCGCCCTTCATGAGTCGTCCAACCTTCAATGTTTTCTCCATTAGATATTCTTACTCTAATATTTTCCAGTCCTGAATCTTTCAGTTGTTCTTCGATGATCCTTGATATTAAAGCGGGTTCCACTATGATACTATGCATACGTATCGGATTAGAACCCTCAACCAAGTGTAAGTCGTAATATTCAATGGTCTCTTCAAATCTCCATCGATCCAACATTATGCAAGCCAAATGTGCACTTGTCTTTCTACTCAAGGCATCAGCAACGACGTTAGCTTTTCCTGGATGATAATGAAGAGAAAATTGATAATCTTCGAGGTATTCCATCCACCTTCTCTGTCGTAAATTTAGATCCTTTTGAGTGAACAAATGCTTCAAGCTCTTGTGATCGGAATATACTTCAAACTCAACACCATAAAGATAGCATCGCCAAATTTTCAGTGCGAAAACAATGGCAGCAAGTTCCAAATCGTGCGTGGGATAATTCAACTCGTGAGGCTTTAGTTGTCGAGATCCATAAGCTACTACTCTGCCTTGTTGCATTAAGACACAACCGAGACCATTTACGGATGCGTCACAATATACTACATATTTCTCTTCGCTTGATGGAATTATAAGCACCGGGGCTGTGGTTAATTTGATTTTGAGCTCTTCAAATGCTTTTTCGCAAGCTTCATCCCACTCAAATTTGACTCCTTTTCTAGTCAACCGGGTCAAAGGATTTGCTAACCTTGCAAAGTTTTCAATGAATCTTCGATAATAGCCGGCCAATCCAAGAAAACTTCGAATCTCAAATACTGTTTTAGGAGTCTTCCAATTCAATATCGCTTCTACTTTCACCGGATCAACAGAAATTCCTTCTTTCGATACTACATGTCCAAGAAATTTAATCTCCGATGTCCAAAAGTCACATTTCTCCATCTTTGCATAAAGTTTATGTTCTCGCAGGGTTTGGAGAATCATTCTCAAGTGCTGCTCATGTTGTTCTCGTGACTTGGAGTAAATCAGTATGTCATCAATAAACACGATCACAAAATCGTCTAGAAAAGGCTTTAGAACTCGGTGCATAAGCTCCATAAAAGCAGCTGGGGCATTTGTCAATCCAAAAGACATGACCAAGAATTCGAAGTGACCATACCGACATCTGAAGGCTGTTTTGGGTATGTCCTCTTCCTTAATTCGGAGTTGATGATAGCCCGATCTCAAATCAATTTTTGAAAAGTATGAGGACCCTCTTAGTTGATCAAACAAATCATCAATCCGTGGAAGAGGATACTTGTTCTTTATCGTAACTTGATTAAGCTTTCGATAGTCTACGCACAATCTTAATGATCCATCCTTCTTCTTAACAAACAACACCGGAGCTCCCCATGGTGAAGTACTTGGACGGATAAATCCTTGCTCTAAAAGCTTTTCGATTTGCACTTTCAGTTCCTTAAGTTCTGCTGGAGCCATACGATACGGTGAAATAGAAACTGGAGCCGTACCAGGGTAGACGTTGATAGAAAAATCAACTTCTCTTTTTGGTGGTAGCGACGTAAGCTCCTCCGGAAAGACATCAAGAAACTCGCAAACAACTGGAATGGAACATTGTGGTGGATCACACTTAGCTTCTATCTTCATGGACATCAACAATTTAGAAATTCCGTCACCTCTTAGAAACCGGACGTTGGACAAAAGATGGGGGTGAAATGGAGAAGCCTCTTTCTCCCCATAGAAACAAAGTTCCTTTCCCTCTTCGGTCAAAAGACTTAACTTCTTCCGATAACAATCCATTATCACTCGATACTTGGATAACCAATCCATTCCAAGTATAACTTGATAGCCCGACATTTCTAAAAGTATCACGTCTATTTCAGTGTCATAATCTGTAACTTTGATCACACACCCTTTGCACATCTTATCAATCAGAACACTATGCTTTAAGGGCGTGTCAACGTAAAGGGACTTATCAAGCCTCTCTAAGGGTAAGTCTAGCGTCGATGCAAATGATGCAGCTATAAATGAGTGTGTAGCACCAGTATCAAATAGAACTTTAGCTAAAGAACTATAAACTGGAAAATTACCTTCAACAACTGCATTCGACGAAGGATCCTCATTTGCGGACACAGAGAAAACTCTAGCATTCCCCTGACCTCGTCCATTGTTATTCGCTCTTCCCCTTGATTGATTTGCTAGTGTCGAGGCTCTAGGCGCTTGAAATTGAGGCTTTTGAGTGAAAGACTGATTAATCGGAGCTCTTTGCCCAAATTGTTGTGGACGGTTAAACGCCTGCTGGGACGGGTCTCCAGATGGACAATTTCTCTTCAGGTGCCCAAACTTTCCACAGTTAAAACACTTAGGTGGTTCTATTTTGAAGCTCGCTTGAGGGTTCCTCCATGGTGCACTAGATGAAGACATATATGGCTTCTTGTTCGGCAAATTATTCTGCTGACTAGTTCGCTTCTGGTCTCTTGCCTGACGAAGCGCTTGAGAGTTGTTCAACTGATGTTCCACCAAGGATGCACTTTCCACAACATCAACATAAGTACGAAGTCTTAAGGCTACCAGCTTCTCCTGAATCGAAGGTCGCAGTCCTCGTTCAAACCTCTTTGCCCTCATCTCTTCCGTTGCTACAAGCGAAGGCGCAAAACGAGACAACTCTGCAAACTTTGACTCATATTGGGCTACGGTCATATTACGCTGTAAGAGATGAACAAATTCCTCCATCTTCGCATCTCTAGCCGACTCGCGAAAATACTTGGCGAAGAACACTTCTTCAAAACTGTCCCAAGTCATTGTTGTGACATCATGACTTGACTTAACAAAATCCCACCAGTAGTCTGCCTCACCTTCGAACAAGTGGGCGGTTAACACGACTCTGCAATCATCAGGAATTGCTAATAAGTCCAAAAGCTTTTTAACTTGCTTTATCCACTTGTCGGCAACATCCGGGTCAGCAGTGCCAGCAAACACTGGAGGGTTCATCTTTTTAAACTCTCGTAAGAATTTAATCCTTTGCTCCACTTTGTCACCAGCCGTGTTGGTGTCGTGCGCATGATTGTTCCCATTTTGTTTTTCTAGTACCGCAGTTAAGCCCTTTAAAACGTCGCATATACCTGCTAGCTCAGGATTGTTCCCTTGACTCGAAGAACTATGCTCGTCTGAACTCATTTCCTTTAGTCACGAGGTAAATTAAAAAGGTTAAGGCTTCCACTTTTAACTAGGTACGAGTGTTTATACTAAATATGTTATTATTGTTATTTTCATGCAATGCACAAAACAACATAGCTTATACGCATAACTTAATCAACACCCAAAATCAAACAGACAAACAGACAAACAAGCAAACACAAGCAAGCAATCAGTTCAAATATTTAATCACTATATCATTCATACCTTTCGACATCATTCAAAGACTCCAATCGGACAGAAGAAACTTTATTACTGCAGTCATTAAGCACACCCGAATAGTAATACTTATTAGGGTTCGGCCTTTCATTCCAAGCATTGTTCTTTTCAATCATATCATATGTCCTTAATTCCTCATTAGGCTTCCTACCCGTAGGCCTTACTGCTGGACCAATTCCTCGTCGAATTCTAAGGGGATGGCGCCCTTTTACCCTTATCTTTCCTGTTATTTCTAAGTTAATACGATCAGGAATGACGAAAGAGCACTCCGTGTACGTCAAATATAGCCTCGGCGGCATTATGTATCCTAACATCAGAAATCAGCCAAATAAATATTAGACACGGAATAACTAAGTTTAAATAAATGACAATCACTCTAAACTCCAAAACCTAAACGTTTTTTTTTTTTACTCTCCCCGATTAGATCTACTAACTAGCTCTGAATACCATTTCTGTCACGCCCCGAAACCCAGTGGACGTGAGTAAGAAATTTACATTACTTTTAATACAAACTTACACTGTCTTTCTTACAAACATACTTAAACTCCCCTATTTAAATACACAAAAGGGGTTACAAAAGTCACTATCCTCAACCATAACTTAGGCCATATGCCACGTTATAATACACAAAAGTTGTAAGCACACAAGTCCTCGACTCTTAACACTTCCACTTACTTTTCAGAAGTACCTGTAAAATATTTAGGAGTGAGTTATGGGAACTCAGTAGGAAAACTTAATTTCATCCGTTAGTCCACAAGTTACATGCTCACATACAACGTATATAAACAAATGTGTGAGTGATGCACGTGATATGCAATGACGAATGTTTAATCATGTTTCGCATTTTTCAAAACTGGTAGACCTTCACGACTCGGAAAGCTACCGGCCACGTTTCACACCGGTCTGGCACCAACCATCATCCCATTCGCGGGATCTTCCTGCAGGGTTTACGGACTACCACCCAAGGATATCTCGTATCCCGATTCACATCCTTTCATTAAAAACATCTTCCTTTCAAATTCATGAATATCATGCGTGAATGCTTATGTTATGTAATTTATATGCAATTGTATCACAACTTAGCATGTGCTACGAAATACAAACACGAATCATTAATAACTTACAAACTAAAACAAGACTAATATCATAAAAGTTAAACAAAGCATTCACAATTGTCTCCAAGATAAACTCCAATATAAATACTATGAGAGATTACTTTCTAAACTAGCTTATAAGGTATTTTAGGACTTAAATAAAAGATTTCAGATTCAATACATATATAAAAGCAACAAATCAGCTTGCAATACATGTCTAATTAGCTTGAGTACATCCTCATACAACATGGTTATCACTTATAAATGACTTTAGCGAACTCTATATGTAATACTACCAAGTAAATCCCTATTTTCAGATTAAAAACATATATTTCAGCAAGTACTACAAAATTCAGACTGCATATAAGTCATATTTTCATGTTCTTATTCTTCTAGAACTTGTCTACATATGTATAGTTTATGCACCTCTAGTCTGATGCGTTTCTAGCTCTTTTATGAAGTAAAAGAAAGCATTCACATCATGCATCAGCATCCAGAATCTGTTCACCATGTTCTTAAGCTTATAAATCATGTTTTCCTTGTTCTAGTGCTTAGTAAGCATAATATCAGCATATGGACAGCATCTAAACCATGAATAAAACCCACATGTAAGCATCAAATCATTCAAATACACCTCAAGCAAGTAATTCATACATCAAACTCCACATATATGAACATAAAACTCATACACTAAAGGAAGAAATCAAGAAATCCTACTCTTGTTTTCTCTACCAAGCTGCTGTCCAGATTTTAAGTGAGTGTAGATGTTGCTTCTCTCTCTTTTCTTGCCCAAAGATGTGAAAAATGACTCCTAAATTACTTATATAGAGAGGAGGCATTTAATGAAGCATTAAATGATGGGTTTATGTGTCCTACCAATTGTCCATATGTGTCACACTTCAATAAATGCATTATATGAGTAACCTAATAGTGTCATTTTTTTTTTTGATTCATCAGTGGATACAACCACCAAAAAAGTATACACTAGCCATCTATCACATATGCCCACTCTTACTGCTTAATGTAACTGGACTACTACTAACAGTTACAACTATGACACTGCTACTTTACCAAAATAAGTGCCTTCTCAATCGATCGCCTGGATACTTGACAAGTCAAGCTTGCAACTTCATTCCCTCCTCTTCATAATAGTGTCATGCTTGATGTTTATCTACTTGGTCTTAAAAATCTGCCATTTGTTCTAATTCTTTTGACTTGATACTTATTTACTTAGGAAAAATCTACTTATTTAATTTTTTTAAAAACTCAGGTTCTTACACCTCGCCTCCGCTATTGGCCGGTGCAATGTAATACTTGTTGGTGGTTGCACATTTTGTTTGTTGGTGGTGCCATCAACGGAGGAGCTGTAAACATTCGCGTGCTGATCATCCTGGGCCACTTTTGCTAGGTGTTGGAGTTGGTTTCACAACTCAGATTGTACCACTCTATCTATCAGAGATATCACCCTCAAAATGGCGTGGTGATGAACCCCAGCCTCATGCCAAAATAGTTCAGCAGTAGACTAAGTTCTTTGGTGTTTCTTGCCTGATTGTAATTTTCGGATCGAGCCCTTTTTCTTGTTCTTGCTGTCAGCGGATAAGATAATAAATATACTCTTTCTACCAATATTCCCATGGTTACTTTTTGTGCGGTATGTTGATAGTACTATTTTTTTTGTAATCGAATAAAAATGCATTTTTATTAATTGGTCTACTACTAGTGCAATGGTAGTTTTGAAGCTTCACATATTTCATTTACTTACTTTATTACTTAGTATTTGTACATATGCAATACATATGCAATATATATGAAACATAACAATTCTCAAAAATGGTAGTCCTAGCCCTCGTTTGCCTATGTGCAGCCGGATTCGGTTGCTCATGGGGACCTCTTAGCTCGCTCATCCCTACCGAAATTTTCCCAGTAAAAATTCGCGCAACCGGTCAAAGCATTAACATGGCGATGAGCTTTCTTATGAATTTCCTGCTCGCCCAAACGTTCCTAACAATACTTTGTTATTTGAAATCTGGAGTCTTCCTGTTTCATGTCGGATGGATAGCGCTGATGTCGGCGTTCGTGATACTTTTTCTACCAGAGACAAAAGACGTTCGTATGGACGATGAGATGAGCCTCGTATGGCAGCAGCATTGGTACTGGCGGAGGTTCGTCCAGTAAGGCGGCCAGGCGGAGACGATAAATGATTAAAGCATGTATCAACAACAGCTTATGTTTTACCTGCATTTGTCCAGTTCTAATTGCGACACGTAACTGCTCTCTGTCTATGTAATTTAAGTCCACGCGCCTTTAGTCAAAGTCAAAGTTATATCATTTCCTCAGTCGCGTCATAGATCATTTTAATCATTATTACCTGTTACGGTTCCACTTCCCGTAACGGGCCTGTAGATTTATATATTCCGATAATGGCACGGTGACTTGGAAATCACCGAGGAGACGAACTAGCCAAATTAATTCACAAGACGTTTGGACCATTTGTAAGGTAGTGGCTTATTTTAAGACAGGTTTTTCAGGTAGTGGATGGAATGATGGGCAATTGGATTGGACCAGTCAAATAGTATGGGACAAGAACAGCTGCCAGTGCTATGTGCCAGTGCCAGATATTTAATTTATTGTTATTCTTAAAATCATGAAATTTATTTGTAATTTTGTAGTATTAGACCAATAAAAAAAGTGTTAGGTTTCAACTAAAGATGATGTCCAATAGGCAATAGACGAAATAAGTACTTACAAAACAGGGCCTGGTAGAACTAGTTGATAATGTTTTGAACAGTTGAAGATAATATAGTTTTCTCTTTTGCAAAGCTGTGTCATCCTGCATTGTGGGTTGAGCTTCCGTTGCCTTTTCCAAGTCTTCTTTTTTTTTTTTTGATACAACTTATACAGAAGCTACAACAAAACAAGAGGACTTAAGCAGCTAGAACTCAAGAAAAGGAAGCCTCGGACATTTATCTAACTCGTTCCACCTCCAGTCACATCGAAGCGAATATTTAGCTACACGATCAGCTAAGGAGTTTGCCTCTCGTATAATGAGAAAGATTCTCCAATTATCATGTCGGTTCAAGAGGGCACAGCTAGCCTTATACCACATAGAAAGTCGAACCTCTTCAACCGCCTTCACATTAAGACTGTGTACCACTTTGTAACAATCTGATTCAATAATGATTTTGTTTGCTTTGAGTTGCTCACCCATTCGGAGTGCCTCCAGCAAAGCAAGACCTTCACACTCGCAACTACTATGGCAGTGATACACAGACAAAGCTCGTATGCCCAGAATAAGGCCATCACTATCTCTAGCTATAATGCCTAAGCCACCAGCGTTCGCCTCCTCATCCCAAGCTGCGTCACAGTTAAGCTTGATGAAACCAATAGGTGGTTTATTCCACTCAAACTCTGAGTATCTCAAATTATCAATATCAGCAGTAGGGGAACTGTTATAAAAGTTATAAAAGTAATATTGATTTGCCAATATTGTAATCCTGTTAGCCGCCTCGGTCGCCCAAATAAGTCTAGCCCCATGCTTTACTGAATTCCTCGAGAACCAAATATACCAAAGAGCAACTAAAGCAAGAGTAAAATCCTTCACAGTGAACTCCTTCCAACAATAAAAGAGAATGTCAGCAAAATTATTGAACTGAAGGAAGACCTGCCACCCTTGAATATTTAAGTTCTCCCAAACAGCAATAGCCCACCAGCAAGAGACAAAGATATGAGCATTGGACTCGATACTCAGACCACAAATGCAACAGCTCGCGGATTCTGACAGACCCCTTTTAAACAAATTTTGACCAGTAGGAAGACCCTGCTAATAACCACGCCATCCAAACACCTTAATCTTTCGAGGCACTGGTAACTTCCAAAATTTTCTCCAAAAAGATTGCACCAAAAACTTGTCGGAAGACTCGGCTTCCTCACCGACCAGGTTGTTTTTTAGATGCAAAGCAAGTTGGTATGCACTACTGACTTCAAACTTCCCAGATTTGGATGGCTGCCACAAGACAACTCCATTGCTGTCAGTGAGTAATCCAACTTTGGCAACCTCCATAGCTTTACACAAACTTCTCCAACAAGCTGATGGCTTGTAATGAAGGCCAGCAGTGATAATGTCAGTATTATGAAAATATCGAGCCTTATAGATTTTACTGACAAGAAGATCTGGACAGGTGATAAATCTCCAAATCTGCTTGCATAACATTGCTATGTTCATACACTTTAAATCTCTGAAGCCCATTCCTCCATCAGCTTTATCCTTTAGGAGCACTTTGTTCTTAAGCCAATAAACAGGACGGCTACAATTAGATCCGCCCCACCAAAACTTGTTTATTTGACGTTGAGCCTTATTTAGTACAGAATCTGGCAGCATATAGCAGCTCATAGCGTAAAGAGGTAAAGCTTGAAGAACAGATTTTATTAATACCTCTCTCCCGCCTATAGATAAATTAGCTGAACTCCATCCTTGAGTTTTGTTCCAGAGTCTGTCCGTAATACCTGAGAAGTTTAGGCTTAATTTCCTTTTGAGTAGAAGAGGAAGTCCCAAATACTTGGCATGGCAGTTAACAGATTTAACTGATAAAGTACTGCTAAAAGCATTTTTAAAATCTGCTGCAGCATTCGGACTCATAACAAATTCAGATTTCTCATAATTGATCAGTTGTCCAGAAACTTTCTCATATAAGGCAAGCAGCTGTCGCATCACATCAGCAGTATTGTGTTCGGCTTTAAACAATAACAGGGAATCATCTGCGAAAAAAAGGTGAGTAACGACAGGAGCCCTTCTACACACTTTCAACCCTTGCAGAATACGCATGTCATGCAGATACTTTAACTTGTAACTCAACCATTCTGTACAGATAATAAACAGATAGGGTGAAAGTGGATCCCCTTGCCGAAGCCCCCTTTGCGGATTCAAAAAAGAAGTAATATGGTCATTCACCTTGGTGCAATATCTAATACTAGAGATATAGTGCATAATCATAGATACCCAATTGTCCGTGAAACCCAATTTCAGCAGCATGGCTCTCAAAAAATCCCATTCTATTCTATCATATGCCTTGGACATGTCAAGCTTTAGGGATCCATAAATACTCTTCCCTTGTCTAACATTTTTAATAAAGTGTGCAACCTCATGTGCAATCAGAAAATTATCGGTTATTGATCGACCTTTGACAAAGGCAGTTTGCGCAGGATTTATTACCTCAGTTAAGATAAGCTGCAGCCTATTCGCGATAGCTTTTGCAATTGTCCTGGACACGACAGTAGTAAGACTGATCGGTCTATACTCCTCCATCCTCATAGCATTCTTCTGTTTTGGAATCAACACAATGAGAGTGTCATTTAAATTGGCAGGTACCACTCCATTATGTAAAACAGATATGCATGCAGTCATAAAATCACGCTTGACAGTCATCCAATTTTTCTGGAAAAAACCAGCATGAAAACCGTCGAGCCCTGGGGCTTTGGATGGATAAAGTTGCGACAAAGCTACAAAAATTTCTCTTTCTGAATAAGGCTCATTCAGAAGCCTATTATGCTCATCAGAAACCTTCCTGGGAACATGACTCAGATCATAATCAATATCGACGGCTGGAGAAGTATGCTGTGAAGAGAAGATAGTTGCAAAATAGTGAACAGAAATACCCTGAATATCAGCCTGTACATCACATTGAACACCCTCCTGACTTAATAGACTTGTGATTCGATTCATTCTTCGTCGTGAATTTGCCTTGTGGTGAAAATATTTAGTGTTATTATCCCCTTCCTTCATCCACGACACTCTAGATCGCTGCAGCCACATCTGTTCTTCTCGAACTAACCATTCATCTATCTCGGTAATAATTCTCCTCTCCTCATCAACGGAGGCAGTCGTTCTAGGCTGACTTCTAATGTTCAGAAGAGATCGCTTTAGATGCTTAATACGAGTGGTCACATTCCCAAAAACCTTCTGATTCCAGTACTGAAGCCTGGACTTTAACTTATCAAGCTTGTCCATTAAACACCCTCCGTTCTCTGACCATGACTCTCGAATGACATCCTTAAGGTTGGGGTCTCTCATCCACATGTTTTCAAATCGAAACAGCTTGCTACCTCTGCCACTTGAGCGACACCAATTAACGATAATTGGAGAGTGATCTGAGTAAAAGGTAACAAGATGTTGGACTGAAGCATGAGGAAAAAGCTCCAGCCACTTTCTGTCCGCTACTACCCTGTCCAACCTGCACTTCGTTTCAAACTGACCCATTCTACGATTGGAGTAAGTAAATATGGGACCGAGAAAGCCAATATCAGAGAGACGACAGTCAAGCAAGACATCCCTAAATTGCTGTATAAGGCTTCTACGATATGAACAAGCCGATGACATCTCAGATTCCCGAAGGATCTCATTGAAATCTCCCAAAACACACCACGGAAGAGTTGACATAGCTCTCAACCTTCTCAACAAATCCCAACTCTGATATCGCAAAGAAGCTCTCGGATGTCCATAGAAGAGAGTTGCTCGAAAAGGAATAGAGGACTTACAATAAAATCAATATGATAAAATGAATAGCTTACGATTACGATACACACCTCGATATCATCCTGCCACATGAGAGCCATTCCTCCTCCCTTTCCTCGCGAACTGACTGAAAAACAATTCCGAAAACCAACTCGAACCCTAACTTCCTCACACCTACGCGTAGTCGCCTTCGTCTCTAGTAAGCCAACAATCAGAGGACATGACGTCTTGATGACGTCCTTCAAGGCTCGAACTGCAGAAGATGTCCCCGAACCCCGACAGTTCCAGTTGCCTCTTCTCGAGTCTGAACATGAAGTTCTTGTGTGGTGGGTAGCAATCAGAGAATGAACTTGATAAGAAGACACGGGAACTATTCCAGCAACTAGCCTAAGGTGGCCAAAGAGAACAGATGAGCTGCATAAGACATCTAAAGACTAGACATGATCTTTCAACATATTAAAGAAGAACACAAACTACGGTTTTGCAGATAAAATTCAGCACATTGTTTACCTGATGTTCTTTGAAGGAGAAGGCTTGCTTACCGGGAGTTCTTTGAAAGACATCATCAAAAAATGCAGCGTGTTGTAAATGAAACATGCAGGCAGCAAGCAAACCTGCTGTTTTCTAAGTTAACAAAAAAATGCAATGGATTCTATCAAAATAAATAAATAAATAAATGCAATGGAAGAATATCAGGTTCAGGCCTGTTGGCTTCTTCGTTAAAAGGGTGATGTTTGCTCTCGGGCCATTAATTTCGGCCCAAAACGGCCCAGTTGCTTGTTTCGTCAGACGTTTATAACCAAAATCAATCGCTAGGGTTTCTGGTCTGTTTAAGCAGCTCCGAAACTCCTCACAGCTTCTCAACCGGCGTCCGCCATGGTAATTGTTATTTCTTCGCAAGCCTTTCTGTTCACTTTTAGCAATTCTCGTAAAGATTTGTTTTATGTTTTTTTTCTTATGTAGTCCATCATGTCATTTCGTGGTTTTTAATATTTGGGAGTAGTGTGTTCGCTGAATAAAGCCATGGTGTAGTGTTGCGAAGCTTACTGGTTTAATTCTGTTTCCAAAAGTTATTGAAGCACTGACGAACCATCAAGTGCATTTTATGTATGTGTCTGTCTGTAGGTTTCATTTCTTGTATGTTTATGACGCCCATTGGAATTCCTTACCAGTTTGGATGTTGATTCTGTATTCTTTATCTTCTGGAACACAATCAAGTTAGTGGTTGGATGCCCTTTCCAATGTATAAATAATAGTTTATTGTTGTTGGATGAATTCGTGCTGCAAATTAACAACTTATCTTTATTTATTAGTCTGAGTTTCTGTTTGTTTTAATTTTTTTTATGATTTTTGCTTGATTCAATAACTTCTAATGTATGTTTTTCTTTTGTATGTAGACTAAGAGGACTAAGAAGGCTGGTATTGTTGGGAAATATGGTAAGTTATACGCAGTGTATTTAGTATGGTATCAATTTGTGTAACTGTTGTTAATTAACCTTGAACATTGTGAAATGTTTGCAAGTTAAGCTTTAAGTATTTAATGTTGAACGATAGTTTCTAGCTGTGGCTTAACAGTGTGTAATTTGATATTCAAATTATCTATCATCATTGTATAGGTACCCGTTATGGTGCCAGTCTGCGTAAGCAGATTAAGAAGATGGAGGTCAGTCAGCACAGCAAGTACTTCTGCGAGTTTTGCGGCAAGGTGAGCCTCTTGCTTTTTTATGCCACCTCACGTGATTTGCTATCGTTGCTTCAGTGTTACATTGTTTAACCATCTATTGAATGACTGTTAACAGTATGCTGTGAAGAGGAAGGCTGTCGGAATATGGGGTTGTAAGGATTGTGGCAAAGTCAAGGCTGGCGGTGCATACACCCTCAAGTAAAAATCTTTTTTGTGTTTTGCTTTGTCAAATCATATTTCGGTGTAATGTTACTGAACAACTGTTTTATTTATTTGCAGTACTGCAAGTGCTGTGACAGTCAGGAGCACAATCAGAAGGTTGAGAGAGCAAACCGAGAGTTAGATTAGTTGTTACACTTTTTACAATCTGTTTTTATTTTCAGATGCAAAGCACACAAAACATGCTGTCGTGTTTTGCATTCCCAGTGTTTTGTTGAACTCTCATCTTCAAGATTAACCTATTATTAGGATTGTACTGATGGTATGACACTCAAATGTTTATTGTGATGGTTGGTTGCACACATGATCCTTTGTCTTGTTTTCCTTGGTATAAAATTGTATTGCTACAGCTTCTGTGATGAGTTCCCCATTTATTTGATATTCTTGTTTCTAGGATATGGCACTGATTGCTCCTGTACTGAAGTCAATACCTGCAAGTGCATCCGCCTAGTTCTATTAATCATAAATGCTACTATACAACTTGATTCTGAAAGGCCTCACAAAATTGAAGGAACACAGCCCAAATAGGTGCCTTGAATTAACACATCCTAAGAGTTTATGTCTTTATGATGAGATATCGGTCATTTTAAAAGGATTAACATAATTAAGTGTGGGGTTAAGATCAGGGACAGTTGATTTTTGATACAATCGACTTATAATTCGTCGCCGAAAAACGAAAAAGACGACAAAGTTCGTCACTTTTTCATATAATTTCGTCATCGAAAAAATACATAAAACTTGATCAATGGCTATGATTTGTTTGTATTTTTCACCAAAACTTGATCTTTTTCCATTAAGTGTGATTGTAGCCTTAATACAAAGCAGACGGTAAGGGAATAAAATAAAAATTAGACAAAATTACTTATTTCGGACAACACAATATGAACAGGCTTAAAGTCAAAGCATATGGTTATTAGTGCTTACTACAGTCTCCCGATGGCATCAGGGACTTCTTTTTTGTTCTATTGACAAACTAAAGCATGAAAATTAAGGCACTTAACGTCTTCACCTGCTCCTCTACTTTTTCTCAGAAAGTGAATGAGGTTCCAGGCAGGACATACCTTAAAGGTACACTGATCCCACAACACAAGAACAAGATTGCTCAACTCCTTCCCAGTATATAATTCTTTCTAGTCAGCCATGTATAATTGACCCAGGCCACACATACTCAGAAGGGCACAGGACAAACAATGCCAATAGTCTCATCTCTGCCATTGTTCAAGTCTGCTCTCTTTTGAACAGCCTTGACAGCTGAAACTCTAGAGGCATTAGCTGCCTTGTTGGCTGCTGCTACAGCTTTGCTCACTCTTTCATCCAGTTTAGGAGCATGGAATGCCTTTTCGGCTGCTTGCTGTGCTTCCTGGTCATTTTAATGGTTTAGTAAAAGAAAGAAATGCAACTATACTGATTCCAAAGAAATAGTTATTGGACTATCCTTGCTTAGTACCTGAACCGCATTCAGAACTTTGATAGTTGTTAAGGACAGAGTTGCAGGATGGTGACTGTTTGAAGTACCTGGCCCATCAAGAACCCCATTTTGCCAGTGTCCTGATTGGGTCTCTCCGCTTCTGAAAGTATACATACCAAGTCCTTGCCTTTTCCCCTCATGCCAGGCTCCCTCATACTTGTGCCCGTTTCCAAATCGATAAACACCGAACCCATGCATCTTATCAGCAAAGTATTCTCCAGAATATGTATCTCCATTTCTGAGTCAAACAGCAGAAAAACTTAGGGTGCAACTTCTTTGAAGTTAATCATATTACACCAAGACTTGGTGTTGTTTTGTTTCAAAAATTCCTGCGCAAGAGACTCACAAGCTAAACAGTTGTTGAAAACAATTGATTTGTCAGTTCATGACACAAAAACCAACATTGATAGTTTCAGAAGAACTAACAACACAAATGTTGAGGCCACAATGTAGAATAACTGCAAGATCTCATCACCATCAACCTTATCATCATACAAATTTTGCCAACTACGCACAACCTTCTTCCACGATATAAAGTGGACCACATTTACAGCAGATATATCAAAGCCACTATCAGTTTGTGCAGTCAGTTCAAATATTTAAGCGGCTTGGCCAAGTAATAAGCAAAGCAGTATCTCACTTGAACTTAGAGCAGCAATAAATGAGCACATTCCCATCCATGATTGAAAATAAAGATCATTAGTATAGTGGTATGTAGTTAAGGATAAGCACCAGATTCAAATCATGTGTGACTTCAAGTGCGGACCAAAAATAGTACTAGTTCCCAGTGTAAAAACTCAATTATTATTTTTTGGGAATATGTGAAAAATGTACCTGAAATGGTATAGCCCGAATCCATGCTTCATCCCCCACTTGAACTCTCCAACATACTTACTCCCATCGGCACAAGTATAAGCTCCACAACCATGGCTTTGGCCACTAGACCACTCCCCGGCATAAACATCCCCACTGTAAAACCTGTACACACCAATTCCATGTCTCAACCCCTGCCTATACTGGCCACGATATCGGCTACCTCTGGCCCAAGTCTCAACACCATGGCCATCATACTTGTCATCAATCCAATCACCCTCATACCTGCCACTCATACTATAATAATAAACTCCACTCCCAGAACACTTGCCTTTATGAAACTCACCTTCATACACATCCCCATTACTAAACACCTGCACCCACGAACCCGACTCCAAACTCTTCTGGGACTTGAGCTTCGATCCAATTGACCAGTAGATGGGATTAGCCGCCAGCTTAGGGGGGAGAAAACGGGTAAGCAGAAGACGAAACTGAGGCAGTGAGCGGATGCACCGAAGACGAGGAAGCGCGAGGCCGACAAGCGCGGACGAAAACGCAAGCGCCGAGAGGAAATCGATTACCAGGGACCGATGCGGGTTGAAAGTGAAGAAGTAGAAAAAAGGCAGCGAAGAAAGCACAAGGCAAAACCGGTAGAAGAAATCTTTGGAAACGTGGCCAGGCAGCTTGGATTTCAAGGTCCTCGCGATAGGCGGAAGCAGAAGAAGGAACGCTGCAAGATCGCAACGGGAGCGTAACGCTGGCGACCACGGAAAGAGGTGAGGATGGCGGATTCGGTACTTGGAAGACGTGGCTTGAATCCTCATCAGCAGGAACAACTTCGTCGTATAAACGAGTTCATGGCCGGAGTCATCGGCAGAAAGTAAAAAAAGCTTTTTGACTTTTCAACTTCAATCTTCTTCTTCTTCTTCTTCTCGGGTTCCGATAAAGAGGCTTCGACTGCTCGTTCGTAATTACTTACTCTGTACATCAAAGTGAGCTCGGCGAAATTGAAGATGAAACCGGAGCGTTGAATTTGAGATTGGAAAATCGGGGGTTGATTTGTAAAAAGTGCTGATGATTGATGGGACCCAATTCGTTATTTTATTACCGCTATTTTTGGCACACTTTTTCAGCAAAAAAAAAAAAAACGTCAAATTGGGCCGCCACGTATGAATTTTGGGGGTACTGGACCGGATAGGGACATATAAATTTGGATCAAGGCTGCTGAAGTGACTATAGTGGGGTAAGATTGGATTGGATCATGTTGGTTGGTCTGGGCTTTCGGTTATTTTAGGTGCCACTTGTCAGAGCTGATGAGATTCAGACTCCCTCCCTCGTCCATGTTCTTAATCCACTTATTCAGTAATCCTCCTCCATCTCTTATCTTTAAATAATTCAATTGAAAGGTACTTCTAAGGATTCAGGATTATGATAGGACTACGCTACGACAGAAACCAACTATGCAAGAGCATTTTGTACACCTTGGGATCCGTGGCAAGTTTAAAGATCAATCTTATATAAGTAGCGTGCAGCAAATCTGAGTCATACCCAAACAGACAATCACAATGGATTCCGATTCACATCTTTGTATAGCAGATAACGCGACCGAGTTTTGCCCAGGGCAGCATACCTGTGCAGTGAGGAGCATAATTTGTTAACATAATAGTACAAGTGAAGAGTGTGTGCCACACAACTTATCCAATTTACCATTGAGGCACGAAAGGTGCCATCCAGATCGCATCCCCGGCTTGAACTGGGTACCTGAGACCAAAAACCAAATTCATAAAATTGTTCTTATAAAAGACTGTGACACTTGAAAAACATAATTCTATTTATGTATGAATTAGTCGCATAATACTTAACTGCACCAATTAACGTTTGTGGGTAATATATTTAGTACGAATATCAATAAATGCAGAAAGCTTTACCAACTATCACTGAGCCGATATATACCCTGCCCCTCCATAAGTAACAAACCATGTTGGTTGTAATGCACCTCCTGGGGGAAAAATTTCCCCAAGGCATTTAGAAATATTTCAATACATGTAGTTGTTTTCATTCCGTTAAATAATAATGCACATGTATATTGAAGATGCAATTAAATTATGTGATTACAATTTATAGTTTCATACTTCCAATGAACTGGTGTATGATAACCATTTACAGAGATGAAAGCTTTTTGAAAGTGAGACGCCAATTGATGCACAAAATGGAAAGCCAACATGTTACATATTTTGATTGGAGAGGATACCTTAACGTTAAGATATTCACCAGGTTGAAAATCCATTATCTGAAGTAACAGGGCACGAGCGATTAAATCATAAAATTCCACAAGTTAGCAAACGTATGATTTATAAAGATATTAGGTATTAGTAACATTTTTTTGGTCACAATTACCGACCATTCAAAAACTCACATGAATATTGAAGTCATACGCCGGAGAAGCTGGCAGAAGCTTTCTGAGTTCAAAAACCTGGTGAGATGATTTTAGAAAATGGCATGGTTCAATTAATCAGATTAATTTTCAAAGAAGTGAATTTGTTTTCTGGAACTCATTTTCAACGTCTAAGACAAATAGTCTCCTAAACTAAGATAATTGACTATATATGGCATGTCTGCATTACCTCCCCAGGAGTGTCAAGCAGTGGCTGTTGATCCGTTGAGCCAACAATCTGTTGTGTAGCATGATTTTTAAGTGATGCGTACCTGAGGTTGTTGAAACAATAAGGGAAGAAAGGAGACAAAGTAACTGTTTAATTTATAGTTCTATCAATGGAAAACATAATCACAATGGACTGAAATATGGCGACCTTATACTGAAATATTACTGAAGAAGGGAGATAAAGCTGGCTCATGAGCAGAAGACACAAGTAATACACTGAATACAATCAACCGCGAGACTCAGTTATAATCTTTTCTATTCATAAAATAAGCGAAGTTCGTAGTGCTGAGATGCCACATTTATATTAACGTTTATCATCAAATCTGAAGACCAAACAACATTATGGGGTGATGGAAGTCATAGGGTTGCATCTACAGTTTCTTAAGCGATTACCTGCGCTCAATGACAACAAGAGTGGCAGATGCATCAGACTTTAGAGAATGCTCACTACTAGGAGGGAAATACGCAAATGAATCCACCTGCATTAAGGAATACATATATCATTAGAAATTATTCAAGTTGCATTCCGAGATTGATAACTGCATGGTTCAGATGGGCTTCATTCAAATTTACATTGGATTTGTGCTTCCTGGAACAGAGTTATTTGTTAACTTTATAGTGTAAAATTAACATGTATAAGACTGATTGCTTACTGCAAGTTTCTGGCTGATGCCAGATGCATTTGAGAGTGATATAGAACCATGAATTATGAATATGAACCTGAGGCGTAGAAAAATATACCGATGATTCAAAGCGTGTCAGAAAAACATAATGTAATGTAAGCCAACATTTGATATCAAAGGTTATCATGAAATCATCAATATCCAGTCAGATTCACCTCTCAATATAATTTGGTGGAAGGCCAGACTTAGAGTTTTCTGCAGAAAACAAATACATATGAGCGGGAAGGAGCATGGACATCTTCATGCATATTCAAGCAAATATCTAACCATTTCTTAACTGACAAACCATATTATGGATGTATAGATGTGGGTAGTTGCATAATAATCTGACAGAACTAATGCAACGGCATATAGATGAAGAGTCAAAACCAATTGAACACTAACGCAACAAAATCAACAATAGCTCTCAGACACGTAGAAAAAGATTCATGCCAGCCAACAATTATCAGAGAGCAGATGATCATATTACTGATAGACAGCAAAATGAACCCCAAAGTTCTATATCAACCTCGCATCTTAGCCAAGTACATTACGAAATGTGAACCCATTGCAGGTGTAACCAGATACGCTCCAAGCGTATTATCCCTGCCACAACACATTCAGCAACGAAAACAGTGAAAAGATCAATAAAATTCTCCCCACAAGCTTAACTGAATAATAAAATTCAAACTTACCATTCAGGTAAAGGACTGAACACATGACTTTCAGGGGTGATCAAAGCATGGTCTCTTTTATAAACACTCCGAGTAAAACCAGGCAAGTCTGTAACCATAAAAGCCCAAAAGAGGTCACGCCCTAATACCTCAAGCTAATTTTCATTATGCACCTAGCAGATTTCATAGAATAAACCCACTTGAAGTACACAAAAGATACGATTATACTTCAAATACATATCATTCAAACACCAAATCTGAATTTCATGCATCACAATGAGAATTCATCAGTTAACCATATCTCCCAACATAAAAAGAATACTATTAAATATCTTTAAAAAAGAGAAGGCTTTTCAAAGAGCCTTAAATGCTATAACCTGCTCAAGGATGGACACAAGAATTCACTTCAACTAACCTTGCAAGTGTTCAGGAGACAAAGTAGGGTTGGTTACTTTCCAATACAGGTGATTCCCATCAGAATAAGCAAAAACTGGATTAGCAGCAGAACAAAAACCATCTTGGCTTAATCCAACCACCAGCAAACCTGCATATAGAAGTTCATAGCATCAATTATTCCAAAAGCTCAACCAAAACAGCTAATTCAATCAAAATTCATTATTCTAAAGTATGAAAAGACTCCATATTTGCAACTATAAGCGCAAGTTGCTATCAAATCTCTTCAATTTTTGAGAGACTGAAAACAGGCGCGCACGCAGTGATTGAAAGTGTACGTACTGAAAGTGGATGACAGGAATATGAGAGCTTTTAGTGATGAAGTTTGCATTCTGGATACGGAAATGGCCTGCCGGAGATTGATCGGAGTGTAGCAGAGAGAGACGGGTAGTTTGGTGTGAAGTGTGGTGGGGGAAGGCATTATACGACAAATTTGGAGTGATGCAGAGAAGCACTCATACAGTCTTGTATAGAACGACAGCGTTTTGAAGGATAGTTAGGTTTTTAGCTTTCTCACCAGTTTTTTGAAAGAAAAAAATCCTACACGCATGTGGGGTTCTAGTTGAATTGGCTCAATCCCAGACTTTGTAACTAAGTGGTCATGAATCGATCCACACAAATACACCATTCCCACCAATATTTGGTGAGGAATTTCCTCTCTTTACAGGAGGTGCGTGAGCAGGTCAATTGCTCGAAAATTTGCTTCAAGAGTGGATGAGTCAAGATGCCATATGACTTGTGCTTCAATAGAAATAAATGTACTAGATGATTTACTCAGAAATACATTGATCTTGTACAATATGTAAAATCCACATCAAAAAAAAAGAAAGAAAGAATCCTACACAGTTTCGCAGAATACCATCAAGCAAATGCAAGACCATGGCATTGTAGAAATATTTCATTTATGCCAAAAATGTACACATCCTTGAGCCGGTCAGTATACAAACTCATACAATGCCATCTTCCAGTGGATGGTTTTTTGTTTTTTTCTTTACAAGAAATATAGAATGAACAAGTACTACTTGACAAGCAAGTGATGACGAGTTTCAAAATTGTCATCATTGAGCAGGAGGTGAAGAAATAGAGAGGTTTAGAAGCAATCCAGTCATGACCCCAATAAAACCGACCAACAGTGCAAATTTGAAAGAGAATCCGTTGTTGTTTCTCCTTTGTCTTCGCCGCTTTAACATTTCCTGCATCATTGTCAAGCAAACAAAATAGAACTTGCTAGAAATATGTTTAACTGATAGAGTTCAGACTGATGAGGTTCTTGGTAATTGATGTTTCCATATTTGAAACTTCTATACTAAATTTATGTTGACATATGGTATATTCTATGAGCACTGGACATGTACCATTGTTTGTTGTATTCGGCGTTGACAGAAAATGGATACCAATTCATTTCTGATAGCAAACTTGTATATCCTGAACCTTTTAATATCACGATTCTGGGGATGGATACCATCAAATTCAAACCTAGCAATTTCTTATCGTTTTTAGTTATTCAATGTACATTTAGTTACTAAAAATTCAAATTTCACGGTATCTGTCAATTACCAGTTCCTTCTGCAGTTGATGCGTTTGCAGGACAGCTGCATCTCTTTCACTCTTTAGGCGTTGCAGATCCTGTCAAATAGATGGAACAAACATGAGGTGCTCGCATGATATTTAACAACTAAACATGAGGTCGTTTCCCACAGATGCACATTACTATTGCAAGAAATAGTTACATCGGTACATTGAGGAAATGCTCAGATGAGAATCAGAATATGGATGTTGCAGTATAATAATAACAAGGAACAGATCAGCTAATAGTTAGAGTTAGACTAATCTATCAGAAAAGAATGGTTTCTCTTTGTCTGAAAAACTGGAATGGTGCTAGTACCATGCTCCTCTCAGAATGCATTTGGAATATCGTCTGATACTAGGAAACAGCGACCAAGTAGGTGCATATGGAAATTATGAACTTTCAGTATTGATTGGCAACAAGCAATTGTTAGAGTAAAACTCACAATTTCGTTGGAGTGACTTCCTTTGGATCCCTCAGAGTACTTAGGATGGACAAAAACCACCTTCAACTTACGCTCATCAACTGTCTTTCCATCATCCTTATTGAACTTGATGAGAGATAGGTGGTAGGTGCAGGGTAAAAACGGTGTAAGGATACAAAGAGAGATGGATTAAGTTAAATAATATATATCGACTGTATGAATTGTGGACGATACCGTATCAGGTGAAAGATGTTCAAGTTCAGAATCCGTAGGCACTGCTGCACTTTGTAGAAGAAATTTATCTCTGCACTGAACTGGAAGATGTTCTCTTGGGATTTGAAGGGTAACTAGATAAAAGCAGCATCCAGAAACAGTGGAGAAGAATCAAACAAAAACTAATAATTGCTAAAAGAAAACTCATCACACTGATTAAAGCTACCATAATAAAGGTGTGCAAAATCACCTCTAATAATGCACGATTCCCATGGATGTAAAATTCCAGCATTAGGCCGCACATAGTAACTCTTGGGCGAGGTTGTTTTCACCTACCATGAAATAAATTGACTACCGAAATTCCATAATCTTAATGAAACAAAAAAGCATATTGACAAAGGTGCAAAATAGAACAGTACCTTAAAAGCGACATAGTTGTCCGTGTTATTTTCGATTGTGATGTCACAAAAGCTTGGTTTCTGATCAACTGTTCACACATAATCGTAAAAGACAAGGTCAGCAACTGGAAATTCAAGAATCCTACTTATGTTTCCGAAACGTATAAGCTGCTTTAAAGAAACTTTTTCTTTGACAAATCGTTTGAGCCAAGTAACATATTCTTTATATAAAAAATAGTATTGAGGATGATGTTCCTAAATGATACATTTATTTAAACAATCAACTGCACAAAGACTACAGCCCACAAGCCACGAACAGCCCCATCAATCTCATGTGAGAAACAACCAATTCCAGCCAATCAAACAAACAAAATGACCCACTATCAAAAAAAAAAAAAACAAACAAAATGACCCATAAAGATAGAATATTCTACAGTTTCATTCTCTTATAATGACCACCTTACCATTAATCAAAGACATCCACACCTCATCTACATTATTTTTTATACCATATCAATCAGACTCTATCAATATCAATCTACAGTAGTCAGATCACTGATTATGAAACACAAAACATTCAACGAACCCTAGCTCCAATTCTTACCAGAAAAATGAATCAAATTATAAAAAAAAATTATAAAAAGAAGTGCCAATTGCAGTTGATCATGGTTACCGTAAAATTTGAGCTCGGAAGGATATACAGACACCAGAAGAGAACGACCGAGAACAACCATGATGTTATCGGTCTCCAGGGAAGCCTCAGAAATCTCCAATCAGCAAACCGTGGTTGGCGTACACATACCAAACCAATAAGCCAAATCCCAAATAGTCAAGCTTTCTGAACCAAAGCGTGACCAGAAAGGCTAGCTCTTACGGCGCAACAAGAGATGAAAAAAAAATTACAAGGGTGAAACTTGGTGAGGTAGCGTCAATGGCGGACTTGAAGAAAATGCTCGGTGGAGGATGTAGCAGCGGAGATGGATTGTCGTAGTAGGAACGAGATGCGTGGCGGTTGGATTGAATGAATGGTAATGAAAATATGTCCGATGGATGCCATCAGATTTGAACAGTGATTTATATACCTGAGGGAGGCCAGATGCAGAAGGAGACGATGACGTGGAATTTATTTTTCTTCTTTTCCAATAATATATTAACTGGGCTGCAATCGGGCTGTAATGGGCCGGCCTTCTTAATATAAGCTTATTATCCCAACGGAGCCCTAATAGTCGTATCTGCAACTTATCTTCTTCCTGCAGAGAAGAGCAACGCAGGTCGACGACGAGGCTTTGAGCCAACGACAGTGATGTAATCTATCAGCGTCTTTCGTCAATCGAGTCTTGCCCATTTCCTTTATAAAAAAAAGTCAATCTTCATTGATTACGAATAAAATGTCTGAACTTTTTCAATTGTTGATATTTTGAGTACGGATTTGAAGTTAAGGCAGTGATGACAAATATCGTTTCTCCATGCTGATCAAATTGAATTTGACCATCGGCAAGTTATATATATCATTGGCTTGCTGTATGATGACTTGTAATTTGTGCGTGTCTGAGCCTTTTGTTTTCTTCAGTTATTCATCATACATTTTTCTACAACACCTGATATTATTGATTTCTTTTGTTTTGCTTTGGAACTGGTTCTGGTTAGTTTTACACAATTAATTTACTTTGTTTGACAATTTTGTCTAGGGATGATCATTTTTATTTTCTTCAGCGGCTTGATGCTGCTGCAGTGAAGGTGTAAGTGATGGTTTTACCAATTTATAGTTCATTCAGATTACAGCACCATAATGCATTGCACTCAACTTATATAGTTATATTTGTACATCATTTGAGCTGAACCTCTGCGTCATAAGCATCCCCAGCCTTCCAATCGCTTGGGATTACTGTCTTTGGTTGTACATACTTTATCCCATTTGCACCAGTCACTTGAACCCTCAACATAAGGTTACTCCTTTGTGGGTTGGCTAAATCCCAGACTGCACCGTAAACCCTCCTCATACACACCCAGATCTTGTAATCTTCATGCCATATCTCTACACCAGTAACATCGTTTTTCCCGGCATTGTACAGAATTATCAGAGCTATATAATCAGGGTAGTGGCTGTGCTCATTGATCTTGATTAAAAGGTTAGAGTTGGGGTAGCCACACGAGATTCTTCTGTATTCTATGTCCACTACCCCTAAGCTTATCAATTTATCTGCCATGTTCGGATTTGCTAAGTTTGTGAATGCCTTTTTACTCAGTATGAAGTCTGTTCTGTCTCCTTCTCCATAGTCTGTCACTACTACACTTGTTCCATAGTCGTGGCACAGTCCTGTTACGTTGCACCTTACCTGATAATCTCACACCAACTGTTGTTAGCCTGCTTTAACAGATTTAGGAACTCATCAATACTTTTTGTACTTGCAGGTTAATGAAATTGGAAGTGGAATGGGGCTAACCAAATAGCAAATGCCACAACCAGATCCATTCCTGTACAGCCTTGAAACTCCTGTTACAATGCCGCCATTGACAGTTCTTCCATACTCTCCATATCCACATGCTCCCGCTGGTATGTTTGACACATTAGTTTCGTATACCAATTTCAAAATAACTTAATGTCTAATAGAATATGATTTCTGCTTTTAATATGCTAGCCAAAATAATAGTACTGTAGAACGGGCAGTTTGGCTTAAGATTGAAAATGGCCCGCTAATATAGTTTGATTGAGATAGATGCATACTTGGATTGCTGTAACAATCGGGGCTCCCAGTATATGTCGCTCTGGAGCTGACGAACTCATCTTGGGCAGTTACTGTGTTCAGGATATCAGCGAGTACTAGAACACAAACAAGATAGAATTGAAAATAATAAACCTGACATGAGTGATAATCCATATCTAGAAGAGGTTATGTAGAAATTGAGTGGATTTTCAGAGATAGTTAAAATTGGGAAATTGATTTCAAATTTATAATGGATCTTCCATGAGATAGAGCTATCCATTACGAACAGTAACTAAAGCTACTGTAGATATTTGAATAGCCATCGCCATTGACCCCCAGTATTGTTAAATAAAGCCATCTTTAATTGCAAAACTAGTTCTCTAATTTTTATTGTCAAATTTAACTATGTTTGGGTGGAAGCCTGTAGGTTATTAACTTTAGTTGCTGAATAATTCAAGCTAAAGAAGGGTGGCATGTAGAGAATACAGTATAAATGCATCACTTGCTGGGTCATAACAAAAAATGAAAAAAAATGTGTGACATGTATAAAAGCAGCAAGGTTTTGATATTTATATTTTTTGTTGAGATTTTGGTGTGTACTCGATCATCTTCCATTCAGTAATTATTCTTATTTTATGCAGCTGATCTCATTAACTTAGGTTTCCTTTGGCAAGGTAATAGACTCCACCCCCACCCAGTGGATGGTAGGAGTTTGGCATTAGTGCACCAAGGATAAGATTTAATCAAAAATTAGCAGCCATTGTTGGGTATGTGCATAATATAGGAGCAAGTGGCAGTGGATGCGCATGAAGCTAATAATCATCACTCAATTGTTGGGGGGCCAAAAGAGTATTATATCTAGGGCATGGGTATGTATCATAATTCATAGGTCAACAACTAGTGGGGAGGTGGCCATTGTAATCCAAATTCGTTGCAGCGGGATGCGTCAATTTTTATACATTCACAATGTAACATATACATCTAACTGATGTTTTGCTCCATTTTGTACAAGTAACCTTTATTGTCACTGTTATGGCAAACCCCCTCGGTTTGTTTCATAATCAACATCATCATCCCTGCTGAAAAATGCTCAGCAATGCTGTCTCGAACTAGAAAGTCTGAAAACCAGTCCATGGAATTTTTTTTTTTGATACTGTCCATGGAAAATTGCATGCAGAGAGAAAATGGTAGGAACCCCATGTAAAATTATGCAGTATGATAGTGGATGGTTGTTATTATCATGTTTTGAATAGTTGAGAGTTGTGACTGTTAGCTTAGTGAGATAACAGTTAAGGGGAGCAGCTAGTGTCAAGTTGTATAAGAATAGGAACTTTGCACTAGACATTTATCTAATTCCAGTTCTCTCTGTTTTTCTCATCCAAAATAGTCACTCCTCTCATCCGTTACCATCAAATTGGAGTGAAGATATTTAAGAATACCATCACCAAGGCCGTATCAGAAAATCAGTCCCTTGTTACTTTCCAATCTTTATTGCCTTACAAAAGCTGTGCCTTTTTGAGGTCAGCAACCACTCCTTGATCATCTGGGCTCCTATCGTTGTACACAACCTAAATAATTGAAAAGATGGTAAATCCAACATGAAAACATACACAAGAAAAGCAATAATACTCCTCATGACAAACAATACCTTATCTATGATTCCATATTCAACTGCCTCGCTTGGACTGAAATATTTTGGTCGCCTTATGTCTGCTTCAATCTGCTCAGTTGATTTCCCTGTATGCCTTGAGAAGAGCTTCACCTGCAATAAAAATAACATAATAACTAATTTAAATATATGGCAAAGGCATAGGTGACACGTTCAATTACATTGATCATCAATTACATTGATTAAAGAGCCACAATCGCTTGTAGGGTTTACAAACCATGAAGCCGTCACCGCCAACAGATCAACATTCATTTAATCAACCACTTAGTACCACAACCTCATGAGCAACAATTACTAATATCTTTTACAAATCAAGATCGATCAGCCAACGGATTAGCTCCATATAAATAACTTGCAACTTTAAAGACCATTCAAAGGTATAATGAAACTAATGGCAGTCTATCATCTCAGAAAATGTAAGCTTATGAAACTCATCACATTGTTTTAACTGGGATTATGTGATGAAGAGAGACAAAGGTGTATATTTTTCGCTGTATATTCTTGACGCAAAGGGACAGTAAAGTATGTCTCATGCGTACAACAAAGTCAGAGGGGGTTCCAAAGTCCGAAGTGGTACATTAACTGAGGGAAGCTCTTACCAGCTCCGCCTTCACATTTGTAACTTCTTTTCTAGCAAGCTCCACATCAGTTGCTTGCCCTTGAAATCTTGCTATTGGCTAAACAGTTGGTAAATTTAATTAGAAGCCACAAACATAAGCACTTCAACTAAAAGGAAACACTGCCCAAGAGACATCATGTAAACAACAGAAAACACAAATTTCAAACCTGCTTAATCATGATGGTTGATGACGGCAAAGTGGACCGATTTCCTTTGGCACCGGCAGCAAGGAGTAGTGCAGCTTCCCCCCAAGCATTACCAACACAAAGCGTGAAGATAGGTGGTTTCACATAGCTGCATCATTAGATTGAGATGTAAAGAACTAATTTTAGTCTCATGGTTGTTTCAAGTGAATGAGAAACAGCCAACAAAAATTTTCCATCTAAATCGAAGGGAAGAAAAGAGGCTCAAAAGTCAAAGATTCTGATTCATCACAAACATCTTAAGATTTGTTACCTGAGTCATCATGATCTTGCAGTAATTGTGAAAAAAGTCATATTATGCAGAAGGTGAATAAGGTAATACCGCATGACATCATAGATTGCAAGAGCTTCTGTTTCATACCCCAGCTTTTCACCACCCTAGGGATACAAGTGAAACTGACCATATTAGTAATAACAGGAAAAAATACAAACCAAACATACGTTCCCTAAGAAATGATAGGCCGTGTTTCCTTCAAAGGGATGATTTGTTGAAGGTAGGGAAATGATTATTTAGGAGCAAAAGAGCTATGCGCCTCTTTGTTTCCAAATGCTAACAAGCATGTGACCACCACAAACTATGACATCCACATCCAATGGAGTTCCTTTTGCCATAGATGCCAGTATAAACTCTATGAAGCATATCCTTTGCGAAATGATCTTGACGAGTATTAAAGAACCAGCAACAGCATCTTTGATCAGACATGTGGCAAATCTCACGAGTCTGAGTCTGTGCAATCACTGCTAACGACGCAAGTTGTACAGAGAATACATTCTAGATTATTGTCCTTTTTCCTCTTACAGAATACAGTTTATTTGACACTGTTTCCGTTAAGTGGCAACTTAAGTATTTCTAGGGTATAATGAGGCTATAAGATATGCACTTGCATGGAAAATAAAAATAATCTTTTTATGAAAATCCAGTCACCTTTGTTGTTCCAGTAGAGTTTATGTACAAGTAAATAGGCTTGGTCTCATCCTCATACTGAAGGTATAGAAACTCTGCAAGTATCAATTCTGTAACAGAAGGAACGAGAGACATTCCAAGGTACACAATCCGATTTTTGTAAAGGTAAGATGCCAAGTCCGGAGGTGGTTGCTCCCAGGCACTCCCCCTTGAGAAGGGAATAACCTGACAACAACAACAACAACAATGCATAATGCATTCATTCTTCCCAGAGAAACTAGAAAAAACCAGAGGGTAGCCATGAATTATGCTTTATTTATCAGTAGGAACTTGACAAGTCTGCAATATATCTGGACTGAAATAATTGATTCTTATCAAAACAACACAGATGGTTTACAAAAATGCATTCACACATTTAAGTAAAAATGAAGAAAACAAAACCATAATCAAATACGATATACTACCATAGTAACAGCGCTTCTTTTTCCGCGTGATTTAAGAGACGCAGGTCGAATCTTCGTGCCGGAGAAGTCGCCAAGAACGCTACCGCCAACGAAGGGCGCGGACGAGAGCGTTGCTGTTGGTGACAATTTTCCGGTGCGGCGGGTGCATCGTGAAGTGTACGGCGAGATGCGGGGAAATGTGGAAGCTGACGCCATTGTTGCGACTTTTTGCCTGGCCGCCAGCTGAAGATGGGGATTGTAAGGCCCAATGGGCTTTACCCTTGCACAGTTTGGGCTTAGGCAAAATGGTAAACTATTATGCGCCAAGTGTACAAATCATTATGGAGTAACAAACAGCTGTTTAGAGATCATCAATATTGGCAAGGGTCAAGAGAAATTAATGCGGAATAAGATTTCTTGTTGGATGGTCTCACTCTCACTCTGTCTTACGGAGTAATAATTGACTTTTTTTTTGGGTGCTGGCAGCTCAATCTCGGGCTGGCTGTTGATGGGGCCGACGGATGTCTTCCCAGTAGGACCTTCGGCGGCGGTTGGTAGGCGGCTGTACATATCTGTATGTACATGGTGCAGTTTAGGCCTGGTACGCCCGGATTGTTGCTGTGTCGTTATTGTACTTAGATGTTGTAGTTTTACGGTTAGTTTTCCATCTGTTTGATGGTGTTTTTCACCTCGTTCGGTGAAGTTTTTCCACCTGTTTGGTAGTGTTTTCCCGTCAGTTTTGACGGTGTGTTTGTTTTTCGGTGTAGTTGCTTTCGCTGCGCTTTTGTCGGGCATGCTGATCTTTCACATGTGCTCTGAGTGTCGGCCTCTGCTGTCGGCCAGTTTTCGTTATACCCTTCTCAGGCAAAAGCCTTGATTGTAGCCTTCTGGCGTAACACCTTCGTCAAAAAAAAAAAATTAACTAATTTTTTTTAATTGTATAGTTTGTTTGTGTAAATTTGGTAGATAAAATTGACTACAGTATTAATTTTGTGTTATTCATTTCAGTATGTATGACCATACCTCAGGCTCCAGCGCAATGAAAATAAATGCAAGACAACATCCAATTTCAGAGAGAGGCTCACAATCACAAATCCATCATCTCCAAACCCAACCAAGGTCATGGCTTCCTTCTCACCTTCCTCTACCCAACTCAGCTCCATCTCCTCCGCTCCTTACACCACCACCACCACTAAGCAACATTTCATATCCACCAACACAGCCCACTTCTCATCTTTCGCTTCCAAGAAGACCCATTTGTCCGCCACTATCTCTGACAATGGAGCTGGATCTATTGCCCCACCACCTTCTCCCGCTATCCGCGTAGAAGAAGCTCCTCCAGCTGTGGTGGTACCGCCTCACAAAAATGGGGCTTTGGGTACTTCTGAAGCTGTTGCTATGGATAAGGAGTTGGTGGTTGAGAGTGTCAAGTTCGACAACCCCAAGTGGGTTAATGGTACTTGGGACTTGACTCAGTTTCAAAATGATGGGAAGACTGATTGGGATGCTGTCATTGATGCTGGTAATTTAAGAAATTTGCCTTCAGATTGATGATTAGTGTGTTTTAGAGCTTGGGTTTTTTGAATATTTGTTGATGCATGAGTGTTTTGAATTGCATGTTTCTGATGATGTTAGATACTTGTGACTTCTAGAGTTTCTTTAACTGATGAGGAATCATATAGAATGGTTTTCTATCAAAATTTGAAGCTTTTGTTCATTTGAAGAGGACATAGCATAGCATACCAAGTAGTAGAGTAGATTTCAAAATGAATGTGCTTGTAATGCGTGTCTCATTCCAAAAGTAACAATATATATAAGTCTTGATTTGATTCGACAGCCTTGATAGCCAAGTAGATGTATGTTAGCAGACTACATATATTATGTAGAGTGAGGAGCTCTTGTTACATAACTATGAACTATTGTTTGTCTTGCATTTTGGATCTTCTTGTTTGTGGCCGCTCAAAGTGTAAATGGTCATGTTGGAAGGCCTCTTTGATCGCTTCTGTATCCACACGCCTCGTGATGATTGCAATACGAAGCTTTAGGCGGCCGGCACGTGTGTTGTATTGTTCCATTCGTGAGTATGTATTTAATTGGATAATACGCATTATGCATGTTGTGATTTTCAGAGGTGAGGAGGCGGAAGTGGTTGGAAGACACCCCAGAGTCATCCAGCAACGACAACCCTGTATCTTTTGACACATCGATTATTCCTTGGTGGGCATGGATGAAGAGGTTTCATCTACCTGAGGCTGAGATTCTCAATGGTTAGTGCACCAACACAACCTTGCTACTTGTATTTGCCATCTGACTGACTGACTGATTGATTAAATTATTTATTCAGGTCGTGCTGCCATGGTTGGGTTTTTCATGGCCTATTTTGTTGATAGTTTAACTGGGGTGGGCCTTGTGGATCAAATGGGCAACTTTTTCTGCAAAACCCTTTTGTTCATAGCTGTTGCTGGAGTACTTGTAATCAGGAAGAATGAAGATGTTGAGAATGTGAAGAAGCTTATTGAGGAGACTACTTTCTACGACAAGCAATGGCAAGCTACCTGGAAAGATGAGACCACTGGAAAATCGAAGGACTAGAGATAATAATGGCTTGAAGCCGTGAAGCAGGAGTTTCTTCGACCAGTATGCTACATTTTGTTTAAGCTTTATCTTATCCAGTGTGTTAGATTGTACCATTGGTGCTATCATACACTTACATTTTAGTTAAACAGGTTGACAATTTTATTTTGATGTATAACTGTGTCTAAGAGCAATGCTACTAGATTTATGAGGGCAGGATAATGTTTCACCCATATTAAAAGAGCCAGCCAGCCAAAGTTATTATGTAAAACTCTCTTTGAAACGATCGTCTAGCAGTAATCTTGATTAAAATATTAAAAGAAGTTTGACTGTTCAAACTTTATATGCGTTTTATGACATGAATTTGAAAATTACCTATTTCTTTACTTTAGTTTCTAGGTTCCAAAATGTGAAAACAAAATTAGAAGCTGACAAACCAAGACACTACACGGCACACGCAACACCAAAAAAGCTAGAAACATCCCCCAAAGATAAATATATCGAGTCAAAACTGACACAAAACACAAGTTCTGAAAAATCAGAGTGAAAACTCTAAAAATTGAAAATGAGACATCGAGTATTCCACTAGATAGCCAATGCCGGAAAATGCCCTGGGTCTTCAATATTGGCCGGAGGTGCGGTGTTGTTGAATCTGCCTCCGTTGAACCCACCTCTTGGACCACGGCCTCTGCCTCGGCCTCTACCTCCATATGACTTCTCCCCTTCTGCTGGCTTCAAGAACTCAGTGATGTTGACAGACTGCAATCAGAAGATAACATTAGACTATTTCAGTATACCTAGTAGATATTGCTGACTAGCTGTGAGTTGTGAATTCTGACACTGGGGTTAGAAAGGAGACCCTGGAACACCATTGTTTACCAATAAAAACTCAGCAAACTAAAATATTGCAATCACCTTTCGAATCTTCTCCTCCTTTTCGACAACCTCCTTCCGCTTGTCTTTCTCAGAACCCTGAAAGATGCTTCATCAACAACAGTCTTATACTTGATGAAAATTGGAAAACACAAGCAATGTTATACACACCAGTTTGACAAAGATTTCATCATTGTTTTTCTTGCTAGAGATCTGCTGCATTGATTTGAACTCCTTATCATCCACCTTTCTTTCTTCAGTCTTCAAGGCCAACAGATTCTTCCTTTTCTCTTCTAGTACTTTCTCGTACTCTTCAAGTGTCATCTCCTGTTACAGAGAGGAATATTTTGGTGTGATCCAATCTTGCAGATAAAACCAAAATATAACTGACACTCATAGTGAATACCTTAACCTCGTGCTCTTTCTCTTCAACCTCAACTTCAGTTTTTTCTTTGTTCACATCACCAACATCTTCTTCCCCGGGCTGCTTCTCCGAGCCCTCAACCTTTTCTTTTTCGACTGGAGCTCCCTCAGTCTCCCTAATGATAATAATTATGATGCATAAAACAACACTCTGACAAGGTATACACATCCAAAAGTAGTCATGAACTTGTTGCTTACGGAGCAATCTCATCAGTAGGAGTTCCCCAGTTTCCACGGCCAGCACCATCACGTTTAAAACCATTGCTACACACGCATATATATTAACTATTAAGCTAGCTCAAAATGCACAAATAAAAATCTACAGTAGCCAGTTTCTGAGGAGAACTTGCATATCAATTAATCGGCATGCGTAAAAAGTCAAAACATATACGTAAAGAATAAACCATTAGACAAGGGACACTCACTCGCGTCCAGTGCCACTATGGCGTTCATATACCCTCCTAGGGCGCTCTCCTTCAGCCGCATCACCATCACTATAGCCACCTCGTCTTCCACCACGGAAAGATCCACGAGTTCCCCCATATCCACCTCGCCTCTCATATGTTTTCCTTTCTCCCTCCTCAGATCCCTTGTATGGCACAGGAGGTGTGCCATATGCCGTGTCATTGTTGAATGAGTCCCTGTTGAATTCCCCTCCACTGCGCCCGCGACCACGGCCTCTTCCGGTGCCACGAGCTCCACCACGTCCACCCTCACTCCTAGTTTCTTTTACTGCAGATGATAAACAATTAAATTGAAACTGCATCATCAAAGATGCTATGCAAATAGAATTCTGCAGAATCAGTAGCCAAGCAATAGCCTTTAAAGAAAAAAGAGCAAATTTTTTGGTGCAAACCTAAACAAAATAATCTATATCTTACACTTCGCAGCTAAATACATTTTGAAAACGGATAAAGTTTGTTACAAGAAAAAAAAAATCATTATATCATATGAGAAATAGCAAACTCATCCATTAAAACAACTGAACGAAATCAAAATAAATCAAGAAGCCCCCACTTTTCACTGCCTCAGCACAAACACGCCAGCACCAACCAATTCAATCTCCAGTGCCGTGTCAATAACAAAAGGAACAATAAAAGTATTGAATTACAACACAAACAGCCGTAAGAATAAAATATCTCACCAGCCAGGGAAGGAGGGAGCGGCTTGGTGGGAAGCTTGCCGGGCTTAGCCGGAGCCTTTTTGGCCGCTACTGCCGCCTGCTTCAGTTGCTCCGCAGCGAGGATGAGCTGACTAGGGTCGTCATTTTCATCTTGCCCCAACAGATCAAAAGGATTACTTGTAGACATCTTCGAACGTTTTTTTTGTGACAACAACTCAAAAAGGCTGCACTTTTTGACGAACCTCCAGAAACCTCAGTTCATGAAAACCAGCATGAAAATCAGTTGAAAAGCTAATATATTAGGGTTTAAAGTGAGGGAAGATGAAGCGAAGAAAAGCCAAATCGGCTGAGAGCAAGGAGTAAAACCTAATCTAGTACAAGTTCTCAGGTGAGTGCGGGCGCACGGTAGGGTTTGATTGGGCTGGGGTGCCACTTTTATCAATGGGCTCCTGTCATCGTTGGCCCGATGAATCTGAGTTTTTTTGTTTTTCTTTCGATTTTTGAAATATCGATTAAAGATTCAATTTCGTTTTGTTTCGCAATTAATTTTCTCAAGGGATAATCGGGCTCGGGCTGCCCGATATTAAGATAATTACGGAAACCGTCCAACATTTAGATAATTTCCAATTTAGTGTCATTAAGAATTACTATTATCTGTTTCAATCAAAAAAAAGAAAAAGAATTACTATTATCTGCAGAAGCTCGCGTCTGTCAAGGGGCGGGCCTAAGTTAAGCTTCTGCATCTCCGGCGATCTTCAAGTCACTTTTCCGATTAGGTACGACAGCACTCTCGACCTCCTCTGCTGCAATTTTGACTTAGATTTCAGAATACTGATTGTAGTTGACCATGATTTCGCTCCATTTGTTGCAAATTGAAAACATTGTTTCTAGCTAAAATGACAGAAGGAAATCATGGTGTCAGCTTAACTGGTCAGAACGTTTTATGAAATAACAGAAATTTTTCATCCTTGTTTGATGTATTGTGTAAGTTTTATTGGCATCTTGTGAAACCCTGGATGGTAAGCAATCTTATTGTCGGTAAGGTCTATAAATTTGGGGTAAATGATGGGGACTATGACTAAGATGGAAATAAATTAGGCCAGAACTTTTTTGTCCCAAAACTATATCCTGTTCCGGAACAATGGAGCTACAGAGTGAAAAGGTTCGTGCTTTGGCAGCATAGCCTTGTTTTTCGTTAACTGGGTAATGCCTCCATCAATTTGACGTTAGTTCTTGGAGATAATTACAAGAAATAGCCTCGTGTGGTGCTTCAATGTACAAATAGTAAAGTAGCCTTATGCTGAACTATGCAACATCTTTCTTTTTTTTGAAGAAGTTCTAATTGAACTCCAGTACTCTTACTTGTCGATGTTTCTTCTTCTAAGTACTGGACAGTTTGACTGCAGGTGCATCAGAGGTTGGATCAGAGATGTGCCATCAGAACTCATGTGTGCACTCCCCTGCAGAAGAGGCGTCAATCGCCGAAGATAGCCTTATGATCTATTGCAAACCCGTTGAGTTATACAATATTCTTCATCGCCGCTCGTTAAAAAATGTAATCCTCAATACTTGCTCCACAGTGGATAGAAAGTTACCTCAGAATTGGGCTGGATAGTTCATAAGAAGTCCACTGGAATTCTTTTGATGAATATATAATAAGTTTGCTGGGTTCAAAATTTGACACAGAAATTATGATAATCATAATCTTATTTTGCCATAAGTAAAGCCATAAACCACATTATGAGAAGGCTCATGATGAATACAAATATGGTTTCGAATGTGTGAAGGATCCGGTTTTCTGTGTATTTTTCTTGTTGATACTAGGGGGCGGGGACGTATCTAAATAATATTTACTTATTCGAATTGTTGTCGCGACAGCTTCCTAAGCCTGATTGTTGTAATTAGTGCCAGTGTCTGCTGCTCTTTCATTCTGATCCATAAACATATTATCTTTCGCAGAAACAGTTTGTGTTTGACTATCCTTTATTATTCACTTAACACGCATGTGTTAAATAGTAATATATGTGGTTTAATTTATAATGTTACAATTCTGTGCTGTAGCCTTCATTTCTTCAGAGATGCCTGGGTTACAGAAGACAGGGAAAGAGTGAAAAGAGGTGAGACCAATTAATTATTTAAGAAGTATTCATTGATGAAGTTCATTGCAATTGATTGTTACTTTGACCCTGTGGGTCTCTAATGCCTGAAATTGAACCTAGTTAGGAGTAGGACTAGGAATACTTTGATTCTTGCAATGATGTACACGCTCATTTTCTCACTGGAATCAGGGAGGTTACGCTGATGATGTTTGGCATAGAATGGTAAAACTACTTGCATAATATTAAAATCCAGGGGTTTCAATTGTCTTTGTGTATCGGAGAGTCCAATATAACAGTGTTCTAAATTTAATATCTGAAGTAGGGATGGTCCATGAATTTTGCAAATCCAGTTAACTTTTTGGTCTAATGACGCTATCTGAGATTCTGTATTGAGGTTATAGGGTTTTAATTAAGTGATGTACAATAATTTCGTTAGATGCATGGTTTGAAAAAGGCTGAACGTTATGACGTGATGACTCTAGATATATACTACACCTTCAGCCAGCATTTTACACTGACATATTCTATTAGTAATTATAAAATATATTTAATTTGTTTAATTAAATGCGTTAAAACATATTTTATTAATGTTAACGAAATGAAAATAATAATTCATTTTTAATTTATTTAACTTCACTTAATTTAGTTTAGCTTGACTTGGATGAGTTTAGTTTAGTTTATGTTGACTTGGATGAGCTTAGGTGAGTTTAGTTTAGCTTGACCTATAGTTTGTGTTGGATGAGTTTGGATTGACTTAGGTTGTATTAGTTTAGATTATATGAGCTTAAGTCAAGCTCTAAAGAACAGGGCCTTATTCTACTTGTCTAGCAAATATAACTTGTCAGATGTGTTTTTATTAATGTTACTAACATATACTGATTTTAATAATATACAGTAGTTCATAATGATTTCCAGGGTGATTAGGATAACCAATATAATCCATACAAGAATGTTATAACCTGATTTGGTAAATATTCCTAATAAAGAATGCGTTTTTTTCGTAACTCAATTTTTAGTACAAGTGAAAAGTGGTTTATGTGCACAAGGTGGGCAAAATTGTCTAGATCTCTTTTATTGACTATAGATGCATTCTGCATATTTGTTTATTTAATATGTATATATGTCTTGATGTGATTTCTGCCCGTCTCGGAAACATTGATTATGATAAGATAGCTTCTTTCATTATTTAGGTTGCAAATGAACATTTCCCTACCAGATGCAGCGACAGAGGGCATGACAGCTCCAAATCTGTCATCATTTTATCTCTTGGTTACAAAACCCGAATCCAATACTGAACAGTTGGGGGTATTTCATCTATAATTACTCAATGCTGAAGCAATTCGAAACCATCAGCTGCTTTTACTTTAGTGGCCTTGTTTTTGCTTGCTAAGTAAATGGTTTTTTTTGTCAGGAACAGGATTCTGTTAGTTATTTTCTCACTAGAGCATATAAGTTTGTCTTGAGTGAAGGAGGAGGTGAAGTTAAAACATCTCTTATTCTTCCAAGGATCAATGTGCTTTCACGTTCTGTCAACGCTGGGAAGCTAGCTCTCTTGCTTATCAACTACGGTATAATTATATGCCTTTTATTCACCGTGTGGTAGTTTTGTGCCTTTTATTCACTATCTGGTACCCAATGCTTCTACTCAGTTCAGAGCTCCTTTATAGTAGTTCACTCACTTTTTTTACCTGATCAACTCGCCATTAGACAAAAGAAAATATATATATAGCACATACATCATTTTTATAAGTTTGGATGGTCTGGTAATCATCTAGCATGTATACCTGTTTCTTGCAAGTGTATGCCAGCTCATACAAAGCAACTTTATAGTGTCATAATCCAGCATCATATCTAGTTATTTAGCTGTAGTATCAATTGACATCCTTTAATATACCAGTCAAGCTAATGAACAGTTAAACAAAAAATTCCATCTCTTTCTTAGTAACAGTGGTACATGCTTTTATTCACATGTTTCTTTATTTTCTTTGCTACGTCACTAACTACATTCAAATGTGGTGTTGAATGCCTGTTTTGCCAGTTTTTAGACCATCATTTAGCCAAATCTCAATCAACTTTATTTTCACTTTTCATTCCCTGGCCTTGTGATAAACCCAAGAGGTTATGGGAAGTCCTGAGTTTTTTCTATCACTCTACCTCATGTTTCATGGTCTAATTGTGCAATATTGCCTCAGACATGTCCACACTACTTGTGATGATTACCAGAAACTGTGGTTCACACTTCTCATCTACGTAAATTAAGGGAATTCAATGCAATTAATCTCAAATAACAATTTGAACATAAATACATGTGCACTGAGTCTAAACTGAAGGCAGAATATGAAGTTTGACAGTGCTAGTTTCTATTGATTTGACTTCCATTTAAGCATACGATTAAAACACTCGTGTTGAAAATATTTCCTTTGTGACTGTGAGGCACAATTTTACTTCGCAGCTGCCAGTGGTGGATGCTGCTTAATGGGAAAGATAGAAATGGAATCTGTATGCTTGTCATTAAAGAGGTGTGTGAGCCTCACAATGGGCCACAGGACTGAGGTGCAGCTCAATGCCGATCTCCATTCATGCACGCTAAAGGTGTGTCTCTGACAGTAACACTTCATATGTGAGATATGATTACAAATTTAATAACTTTCTGCTGGTGTTACACATAAGCTTATTGAAATGCTGTCCTCGAAGCGAGTTGTTACAATGGCATCAAACCACGTAGAACGGTAGTCTGATTGATTGATGTTTCACTTTTATGTATCACTCTTTGTTTGCCCTTCGCATTTGAGGACCATAGTGCTCAAGCTATGTTGATAGTGGACGGTTAAGACACCTTTATCTTTCTTTGCGTAGCTGTAAATTTGAGTAATTGGAATTATTTGAATTGGTATTCCTGGAACCACATCTAGTTTTTGTCTTGCAGCCATGTGATCTCAAGGAGGGGAATAAATTGACATTTAATTTTCCAGAGAACTCAAAGATGAAGGTGTATTTAGTACAAACGGTTCTTTTTCCAATCTTTAATCTGTTGTTCATTATAGGCAAAATTTGTCTATAATCGTTTTCTGTGGCTAATTTCAGCAAATACGAGCCATGGTTGGTGTTTCAGAGGTTGGATCAGATAAAAAATCTGCCCGTTTGTCGAAGTACACAAATGTTTCAGCATCACGATACTCGAACATTATACGGTGAGTTTCATCGTAGTTTGTTTGTTCTTTTCGTAATGCACCAATAACGAAAAGGCTGCAAGGTTCAAATATATATGGAGAAGACGTGAATGCTTTACAGTTGATGATGTGTCCTGCCCTCATATTCCAATAAATTTACACAAAGACAGGATAACATCGAGCAGGACCATGATCACAGAATTGCACATTATGGGAAAACCATATTTAGCATCTGATTGAGATACCTTGAGTAGAAAAAGTGATCTTAATCTTTCTTCATCTAATATGAATTATTTTGTCCAAGCAGAATTCCAATACATTTTTTTACCAACATTTCATGTAGTATGTTTGAGATTCCTTGAGTGCTCTTCCGTACAGGGAAACACAGTGATGGGTTTTTCTAATAGAAGGAGCCAGGAAAGTACAAAATGAACCAAAGAAAAAAAGGGGTACTAGAAAATCAAAGCCCAAACAAAAATCTTAATCCCAATGCTCAAGAATTCCTTGTATTTCTTGTGCAGATTAAGGGCTGGAAATGTCATATTTAACTATAGAGATCTCAACAACATGCTACAGAAAACAGAAGGTAGATGTGGCAATTGGTTGATTTTATCTCATACAGCTAGTTCAGTTTCCATTCTGATTATTATAGAATTTAGTGGTGCTAAAGTTCAGCTCAGGCGAATCTATGATGACTGCTTGCCTCTTGGTATATTTGTTCTCAATTTTTTGACTATCTTTTAATATATAAATGGTTGAATTTGGTATACCTATCACATGACGACATGTCAGCTTAAAGTTTAGAATTGGTGGCAGTAAGGCAACATATTTGAGTTTGATGTTTTGGCATGTAAGAAATCGTAGTAAATCAGAACTAGAGAAACCTTGATAACAGCAAGTTCCCCTTTGTGATGTACTGTTTTATTTACATCTTGTCTACCTGCAGCGTGATTAACATATATTTGGATTAATGCCAGTATGCCAATAATATGATTTGCCTTGGGTGATGGTGCAAACTGTTTGTGCTATATAAGTACTTTTTGTTTTACTAAGGACTTAACACATGCTGAATGGAATGCATGTCCTAAGATAATCCTTTATGGTTATGCGCTTTTTTCTTGCTCATCTGTAGCTCTATATTCTACCAACAAATGGTTTGTCATTCTGAAATATGAAACTCTTATCATCTTCATGCTGCCAATATTTTTGATGGTGCGATATAGGCTATTCAAATGTAAATTATGTGCTACCTCAAGCAACTGTTCTGCTCTTCTTCACTCACTTGGCAACATGTCTTTGACTTGTAGTGACTGAAGACTTCTCTTGCCCATTTTGCTTGTTGCATTGTGTTTGCTTTAAGGTATTTACTCTTGATTCTGATTTTTCAACTGTCAGAAACATCTTATCCATCATGGCTGCAGTTATCGTTAAAGCTGAAGTTATTATCCTTGATTTTCATGTGTTACCTGCCAATGTATAGTTTGGCTTGTGAGGTCATACAAATTACCAAGTGCATGATTATTATTGAGACTTGATCGCCTATGTTAAATTCTATTTACAGGGTCTACGATATCACCTGACTTCATCACATGACCTATTCAACTTTGAATTTTGGGTATGTAACTCGTAATATCGTTTATAAAAACAAGATTGCAAGAGTTGAAGCCAATCAGTTATATGCGGTTACATTTTCCTTTGATAGATATCTGAAGAATATCAGGCTGTTAATGTCTCTGTTAAGATTGACAACATTATAACAGAGGTATGAGCTGTATCCATCTGTGGCCACACAACATAAAGACATTAGATTCATATCTTGTGCATCTCCGGTGATGTACACACATTATACACCCATCAGCAACTGCGTACTTTTAAGCTTGATGTACATATTTGAAACTGTTAGCTTACAGGATGGCATTCAATTATATGTTACTATTTTAGTAATACTCAATGGATTTTTGTTTTTCAGTCCATTGCAGATGAAATGGATCCAAGATTCGAGACATTTACATTCTGGTAAGAGTCGTGCTACCCAAGATGAAATGGATCCAAAGTTAGCATGTGAACGTTTATGAGATTTCCGCAGCTCAAAGACACGAAAGCGCAGAAGGCTTGTGGTACCAATTGAAGATGGAAAGCATGTTCATCCTCTTAGATTGGATTCAAGATCTGCAGGCTTATTGAGGAGTGGCTTGAGCAATGGGGTTCAAGAAAACGTCAATGGTGCTTTGTTTGATTTTTTCTTTTGTTTATTTTGTGGTATATACAAATGGCTATCTTGTTTATGTTAACTTAGTGAAACAAGAGTCTTTATTCTTTGAGCCTATTGCATAGGCATGTGATATAGTTAGTCTTTCCTTGGTTGTCAGTGCCCTAACTTTGATGAGATTGCAGTGTTTAAGAACAGGCGAGAAATGCTCCCTGTGGTATACTTTATGACCTGCCCCTTCCAATGTGACTGTATAGTCTGTATTGGATGCAAAGTGTTAGCTGATTGTTAGTTTGCGAATTAGGATTTTGGAATATCGGAATCAGTGTGTTTGCTTGTTTATCGCAATCACTTTATGTATATGTGTACAAAGAAGGGGTAATGCAGCCACTGTAGGGACGATTTCTAAGTGTCCTGTCCATTTTGCAGCTTTATGATCTGAGTGATATATTATATGTTATTTTTATAGTTCAACTTATTTTTCTCATATTTTGAAGGTGTGAAGGACAATACACGATTACGCCATACCTGTACTTTGGGGTTTCGAGGACGCGAAACTGAAAACTGTGTCTCCAGCTCTGCCAACATTGATTGCCCTATGTGTGATGGGTCCAGTTTTGATCTCAACAATGTTTCGTTTGCCATGGCTCAGTTGGTCGACCCCGATCCCGCCCAATTGGAGTCTGGAAGTGATCCAACATTTTCTGTTGCGACACCATGCACAAAATTAAGGAAGCTATGTTCTGAGCGCTCAGAACCTAGACAGTATGTCATTGCATGACTTATTTTGACATTAATTGTGGATAAGTCTGAGTGTTAATAATATGTCAAGGTATCGGTAGAGCTTGCATATAAGTTTTTTTTAGAGACAGTTGTTGGGGTATAAGGGTTTTTCTGTGACCCTGTTTCGTTGCTTTCTTTAATTTTGTTTGTTTGTCCGGTGATGAGCTGGGTGCCATCCCCTCCTAACCGCCCTTGTTTCTTTTTAGGCCTTTTGATCCTGTTAGGTTTAGGGCTTTGCCCTCGTCTTCGTAGTGTTCTGTGTCTCAAGGTGTCTGTATATTTATCCTTCGTTTTCAATAAAATTGTGTGGTTTTGAGGGGGAAAAAAAGCTTTCATATTTTATCCTGAAGACTACTCAATATTACCAAGAGGGGATAGGTTTGTTTTTATCTTTTTTTTGTTTGTCTTTCTGATGTCTGAAAGGATCAGATTAAACTTGGAGTCATGAATATGCCATGCTTCAAACCCAACCCTATTAATGTTGTTTATACTTCGGCGCCTGGTTCACATGAATTTGGCAAAATGTAACCTATATGCATTACCTGTGGTTCCCGGCGAAATCTCTCATGTAGTTCTGGACAACCATCACTTTGGATAAAAGTCTTTTTGCTCAATGTTCATCAGTTCGTGAATGTTTTAAGTACTTTTTTTTGGTCTTTCAGCCGTGCACTCTTACAAAGGAGACAGTTTTATCACTCTCATAGAGCTCAGGTAATACGCAATTTAAAAGAATATAGATCATTTTTTGCTTTGTCAGAATTGTTTTCCATGCATAATGAATGATCTGGAGAAAAAGTTAAGTTGCGAGGTCATCGTGAATATACCATTGCCTATTGAGATTAATTACTGAACTTACGGTAGCAACTACGTGCTACGTGAGGATACAATTAAACCAGTATGATGAATAGTTGATGTAATGACTTGCGGGGAAGGATGTCAACATTAGCTTCATTCTTGGCATGTTTATCTTTAGGGGAAATAATGTTATCCATTGTAATTTATTTATTCTCATACACCTTCAAAATGACATATTTGAACTTCTTTACTATTATTTTGAAGCCAATGGCCATGGATGAAGTTCTCACGGATCGAGATAGCGAGGATGAAATTGATGATGATATTGCTGATTTCGAAGATCGAAGGGTATGTAGTATCACTTTTTCATAGTGTTGCATCTATTTGATATATTTTGGGACCTCTTGAGGCACAGCTACTTGGTTTTTCATATTTCATGATAGAATTAGATATTTGCATCAACATATATGATATATTTCTCATTTTAATTATGTCTACTTGTCCCATCAATGTAATGGTGCAGATGCTTGATGATTTCGTGGATGTCAGCAAAGATGAAAAACAGCTCATGCATCTCTGGAACTCATTTGTTAGGAAACAAAAGTATACTGTCGTCACCTTTTTGATCATCACATATGTCCTTCATAAAATGTTCCCATTGTGCTTTGGAAGCCCTGCTTTCTAGAGAGTAATCACATCATGTGTCTTTTGATCTACTGTGCCAGGGTTTTAGCAGATGGTCATGTTCCATGGGCATGTGAGGCATTTTCAAAGCTTCATGGGCAGGAGCTGGTGCGAGCCCCTACCCTTTTCTGGTATGATTTCTTCAAATCTCTTGTCAGCAACACCATTGTTATTATGCCACTGCTCTATCTTCATATTTTTCTGACACTACTAAATTCAAAGTGGCTCCTAAATTTCGTTTGTTGATAATAACGACCCTCGGTTTTGTTTACTGTGGCGAAGTTCGTTCCTGGCAAGAAATCTAACAAATTTTAATTCCTTTTCTTGCTAGTTCCCAGTGATTTCATAACGGTTTTCTTTTTATGCATGAGAAAAGCTGAACGTTTAATGCACTAGGTGTTGGAGGTTGTTTATGATCAAGCTTTGCAATCATGGTCTCCTGGATCCCCGCACGATGAACAGTTGCCACCTTATTCTAGAGGAATACCGTATGCAAAGCTAGGATGCTTTGTAAAAGCGGTTTGTCCAATCAACAACAGTTGGGGAGAAATGACTAGCAGCAACTATCTTTATTGGTCTCTCTTCCCTTCAATTTTTGATGTCCTTGCATTGCACCACAGAGAGGTTCATTCATTTGTAATATATGAAGGCAAACAAAGCCCCTTCCATTCCATCTGCGCCCTGTTAAGTGCTTGTATGCATGCCTCTATGAGGAGCAAAGTAAAAGATGATTACTATGAAAATATTCTCATGTATTGGATTATAAACTTGGTTTACCTTTAGTGTTATAATCATCTACAATTATGACGTGTAAGCTACCATTGCTCTAAAGGTTGTTTTCAGGCGTGTACACTGTGAGTCGATCCTGTCATTCATTTATTTTCCTTAAAGACATCCGCACCCATGAGCAATGAAATGCTAGGAGTGGACTTCCTCACCTAGCATTTCCTCTAAACCAAGCACAAAGAAAATGCTAGATGAGGATGTTCTCTCCTAACATTTTCCTAGTCATGGATGCATATGCCCTAATAAGAGTAAATTGGCTGCTATAACCAAGCCAAAAGATAGGCCTACAATGCCAAATTAAGTGAGACCAAATAAATAAACTGGCTGCTATGGTTATAATTTTCCATATAAATCCAAGATGAAAGTTGACATCGCCATGATATTGAATGAAAAGAAAACAAAGATAAAAAAACACAACATAAATAAAAGGTACTTGTTCACCAAAATCTTAACACTTAATTTCTTTCAGCCCATGCCCAAAGTACAAAAAAGTGGGGTCAGCGGCACCATCCTTGTAGTAGGCAAATACCAAACCGGCATCATCATGCATGCTCTCACCAACAAAGCTGATAAGACGAACATAAAGTTTTATCAACAGGTTTACAAGAAGAACGATAACACTCCATGGAAAAGACAGACGTGGACTTACAATTGGAGGTCACTGAGCTTTGAAAGAAGGAACTTGGTTGCTCCCTCAATGTTCTTTTTGAACTCATCTTGTTTCTCTCCTTCGAGCTTGGGTGTCAACAATTTGATGTATCTCTTAATATAAGTGACAAATTGTTTCTTGTCAAACGCAGGTTGTTCCTACAATAATAAAAATGGCAATGCCATCAAAATCACACTCAAGATATCCCTACAAATCTAAGAGTAAATTAGAAAAACAAGTTTGAAAACACTAACCTGTAGTCTGAAGGTGTCAACAATGTCAACTACCTTCACAGCTTGATCATCAACACCTTCATCATCATCACCTCCTTCAGCGGAAGGATTAGCACCAATGTCAATATCGACGGCACCTTGGACAACCCACTGAATATACAAAAATAAAAAGTTAGAAACATTAATCAGAGACCACCTCCAGACGGTGATCTTTAACAAAGTATGCTTAAAATGCAATACCTTATCCTCAAAGAGCATAGATGCACATACTCTTAGGGGAAAGCAAAAGATTTCAACTCTATCCAAGTGTAAATAATATGACTGAAAATACTATTTTATGATATACTATTGCCTATTTTCCCAAACAAACAGATACTGACGTGTCCACATAAAGAACCCTTTTTTTCTTTGACACATGAAAATAAAGCACAAACACCAAGCAACTAAATAAAAAAGTGCAAACAAGAGTACATCTCATGAAAAAGGAAAGATGCACCTTGCCCTCAACTTCCCAAAGCACTCCATTGAAGAGCTCTTTGTATGGGAAAGAGTCCGAGAGAAGCTCGTCACCTGATAACATCAGATACAACAAAACCAATAGAAAATCAGTTATCTACTACACTATCAACATGCAAGCAAAAACAGTATCTGAACTTTTTATTAGACAATGTCGAATTGCTATAGAAATACAAAATAATAAACCTTATAAAAAGCAAGAAACAGATCAAGCACATGCAAATAAATTCCAAAGCAAAAAATCGCTTACCAATCGTAACAGCAAGCTCAGCAAAGCTCTTGGATATAACCAGACTTTATTACAGTATCATTCTACTATCAAATTTACAATCAATCAATTACAATCAACATCCACACAATCCCAAACCGAACAACTATTCAATTATTATCACAAACTAATTACGAAAAGATACACCCTAGAATAATCAGAAAACATCAGATCTGAGCAATGATGTAATTCAGTACGAAAGCTGAATCAAGCGCGCTAATCGAACGAAAAGAGTCACAGCGAGAGAGAGAGAGACGGGAATTACCGGTGAGAAGATCCTGATACACGAGCATGGTTGCGGCTTGAAGCTCGTCCTCTCAGGGATCGATCCAACGATTTGATTTAGGGTTGCGAGCGTGCGACGAGCGAGAGAGGGCTCTACTCTAACCCGACAGCGAGAATTTATATGCCAGGGTTTAGAGAGATCCTTCCAGAGGGTAGATTTATTTTTTGAATTATAGATAAGGACTTAAAGTTATATAAAATACAAAACAGACCCCAAACCTTTTCTCCTTCCCGATAGCCAAGCCGTCTCTCGCTTCCCATCCACCGTATTCGCTGCTACCATTCTCGCTACATCCATGCCAGGACCCATGATGGACATGGAGCCGGTGGAGCCACAGTCATTGAAGAAACTAAGTTTCAAGTCTCTGAAGCGCGCTCTCGATCTCTTCTCGCCTCTTCACGGCCACCTCGCGCCTCCCGATCCCGCAAGGTGATACTTTTGTGTGAGTCATTTTACTGTCAATTGGATTTTCATATTGTGGGGAGCTGACTGGTTTGCTTTGGTTGGGATTTTTATGTAACGTGCAGCAAGAGGATCCGACTGAGCATTAAGGTCAGTTACTCTTGAATTTCAGAAGGATAGAGCTAGTGAAGTTTTAGTCTTTTGTTGAGGGTTTCGATGCTTACTGGGAGTTTGTTCGTGTTGATATGAAGTTGGTTTTGGTTTCAAAATTAGGTGACTGTAGAGTATGGAGGGATTAAAGGCGCATCAACTGTTCAGGCTCAGAATCAAGGGAAGAGTGCAGCGCAATATGCGTCTGGGCAGACATCATCAGCTCCATCTGATGCGTTAGCTCTTCCAGGTATTCTTTCTTGCAGGCCTTATTATAAAGTTACAGACTTAAGTGTTGTAGCGATAATTGTATTGTATGTAGTAGTGTTTTTCTCTGGTTGTTTTTCTATTAATTTATTGACTAGTTAACTCAGCCCCAGTATTAGGGATTCTCTGTCCTTTGATCCACATAATATGTGAACAAAAGTGGTTAAAAAAATACTTGTGAGAGTGTAAATTTTCAGTACTCGTTAGGAGATCTGTTACATAAACCTCATACTTAATATGGGCAGGTCCTGAAAAGAGCCATGATCAGGAGAAGGGAGGTGCTAGCACTGCCTTGGTTGTTGGCCCGACTATACAACCAAAGGGAGGGTGGGTCTTATTGCTGATGTTTTTTTTTTCTGAATAAAGGGTTTTCTTTTTTTCCTTCATCTTTAACATATTGCTGAACCTTGTGTGATGCTTGTAGTATATGACATATAACGCACCTTCTTTCTATGAATTGTTTATATACTGTAATCTTAGGTATTGATACTACCTTTGTATTGTTCAGTCATGAGTCTAGTAAAAATGTTATGGGACTGTATTGCACCTTTTCTAGATCAGAAAGAAGTAGGCAAGGATGAATTACATTAACCTAGTTGTGTTCGGTTAGTACCTAATAGTGGGTAAGGTTTTGCTTTAATGTATGGTAGACCTTACATGATAACTGGGTTCACATACCAAAAATATTTTGTTTACAGAGAATAGTGATACCATAGTATCAATTTATATTCTACCTTCGTTGTGGTCAGATCCAACATTTGACATGGTTACGTGCAGGTTATCAGTGGCCATTTGGGATGGGTCAGGTCTATTGCGCTTGATCCAAGTAATATGTGGTTTTGTACTGGTTCTGCAGACCGGACAATTAAAGTAAGATTCTTTCAAAAACTAGTCAGTTCTTGTATTATGTCTTTGCCCTGTACTGGTTTTATGCTCTTTATTTAGATCATGCATTCTACAGTCTAAAAGGCCCTGACAACTACCTCACGTTGGAAGAAAATACACCCAATAAACTTTATCAAGAATATAGTTGATCTCTCTTTATTCTGTGTCCACACTTCACGCTGACCTTTAATGAATGAACTGACCTCTAAGGGTATATATGAGGATTGCCAATGGCTCAGGCAGCACTTTTTCTAGCTTAATCATTCCAAAATATTAGAGGTATTCCATGTTGAGATACATCTATCATGGGTTTCCTATTTACAGTCACAATGGTTAGTAATCTAATCTCAATTGTATTCCTAACACTAGTTACTGTTTCTATGATGTCTATCAAGATATGGGATGTTGGGAGTGGAAAACTGAAACTTACACTTACTGGCCACATAGAACAAGTGCGAGGTAAATTTCTTTAGTTATCAAAACATTGTGCTTAATTTCACGACAGAGCATCAATAAGATTATAGTCTTGATCCACTGATGGATGTTTTATTTTGTTTCTTTACAGGTCTTGCTGTCAGCCCTAGACATACGTACATGTTCTCTGCGGGCGATGACAAACTCGTTAAATGCTGGGATCTTGAACAGAATAAGGTTAGAAGTATGTCAAGCATAAAGATTCTTATTTAGGAACTTTTCTTTGGTCTATATGATGTTTATCTACCATGTAGGTTATCAGGTCTTACCATGGCCATTTGAGTGGTGTGTACTGTTTGGGTCTTCATCCAACCATTGATGTTTTGCTTACTGGTGGACGTGATTCTGTTTGTCGGGTATATTATTTCTTGGAAACTTATTAAATTGTTTTGATGTGTTTAATTGTTTTGCATTCTAAGATTTACCTTTTTGATCTTCTGCTATGATTGTAGGTTTGGGACATTCGTAGTAAGATGCAAATCCATGCATTATCTGGGCATGACAACACAGTCTGTTCAGTGTTTACACGACCCACGGTAGGCAAAGCTGATTTTGACATTGCATCTCTACTGTCAGTAATGTTTATATTGTCAAAACATCATTCCCATCTAGTTTGCACTTTAAACTGGTGTGTGATGATGATTTTAGTTCATGTCGGAACTTGGAAGACATACATGCACATACCTCTATATCTTTGAAACATGTTTGCCTGAGCACATAATAAATAACTAAATATGGAGGATCTGAGGTTGTTACTGAAGAAAAGGTTTTATTTGAGGTGCTCAGTGTGTACTCCAGGATTTTGACTGAAAACCAACACGTGTATGCTCGCATAATGCAACTAATCTGTTGATTTTATCATAAATGAAACATTATCATGACTGTAGAGATGCTTTGGCATTACCATAGAGATGTTTTAGTGTTAATTATGTGATGATCAACATTGTATGTGCAATTGAAGTTGCATATGCATGGATGGGTTTGGCTGCTTTTCTGCTCTATAATCTAATCATTCAGAAATATCTTTCTGATTGATCTTAAAGGAACCTTTGACTTAGATACGAAGTTCCCACGAAAACTTTACCTTTTTTACCTGATTAACCCTTTACATTATGATTCCAGAACCCACAAGTGGTCACTGGCTCTCATGACTCGACTATCAAGTTTTGGGACCTCAGAAATGGTAATTATAGATGTTGCATCCACCACTCGATAACCGATATTCGTAAATCACGAATGTTAATTGTTCATTTGATTGCAGGGAAAACAATGACGACTCTTACTCACCATAAGAAATCGGTTAGAGCATTGGCTAAACATCCTAAAGAGTGAGTGGCTTAGAAATTATGTGGACAGTTTCTTAACCCACGGAGCAAATGCGAAATGGATCGTTATATTTTCTGTGTACTCAAAACAATCTATGTATTATCTTAGATGCTTACAATCTGTTATGGCAGGGATTGCTTTGCGTCTGCATCAGCTGACAACATCAAGAAGTTCAATCTTCCACAAGGAGAATTCATGCACAACATGCTGTTAGTTTTCCCTCTGTATTTATCTTTGGTTTCTTTTTCATGTTGAATTCTTTCAAGAAACCATCAAGTCAATTTGCTGTTATGACATTTTTGGTTCGCATATTGTGCAGCTCTCAGCAGAAAACAATCATAAATGCGATAGCAGTCAATGAAGAAGGCGTAATGGCTACTGGAGGTATGTTTCACTATGATATGAAGTATTCTGTTCCAGCATGAGAATATGCATGAATGTTTATAAATTATTGACTAAGCTTCATATGTGTGTATACACGAATGCTCCTGACAGTGTTGCATGAGATTAGAATGTTACTTTCTGTTCTACATGAAGGCGACAGATTCTGGGGGAGCTTCATCCGAAGGACAAAATAACCTTCACTTGATGACAATATCGTTTAAGCTCATTACCAATTTTGGCATTGTCTGCATTTCTGGCAAATGAAATCTATTTAATTTTTGTGTGTGGGGCAGGTGATAATGGAAGTTTGTGGTTCTGGGACTGGAAGAGCGGACACAATTTCCAGCAATCTCAAACAATCGTACAACCTGGTATGTACTTGATACAATCTCCTGATTCGCAATCAGCAGCCACGACATAACAACTTAATCTTATTTCCTGGATGTAATAATCAGGATCACTGGACAGCGAAGCTGGCATATATGCAATCTCATATGACATAACCGGGTCACGGCTAGTAACATGTGAAGCTGATAAGACGATCAAAATGTGGAAAGAAGATGAGCATGCCACTCCAGAAACTCATCCGGTCAATTTTAAGCCCCCTAAGGATATCAGAAGGTTCTAGCCTCTCAACTTATCCTCTGAGATTGACAGTTTTCCATGTCTCTCAACATTCTACTCAAGAGCGGAAAGGAACAGAACAGAGCAGAGCTTTTAGTAAAAATTCCCACCAAATCTGATTTTATAGATAAATGATGAGCCTGGTAGTTTTCTAAGGGAGCTGTATCCAACGTGCCAATTGCACTTGTTGATTTATATAATCCAAGTTCCAGTGTTGACATTATTTAAGCAGGTCGATTGAATGGTAAGTTTATCAATCTCAGATCACAAACAAACCCAGCTTCAGATTCAATCTCTGTTTCTTCAACTTGACACTGCCAAAACTCGCAGACTCGGTCACATGACGCTTGGATTCCCCTTTCAGAACATAGCATTTTCAGTACTGCTATGTAATATTCTTGGCGTTTAAATGTGGTCTTGTTAAGACTTGCGTTAATATTATGGTTGTTTTGTCACTTATCTGTTCTTGGTCTTGCCTAGTCATTAATTAATACCTATGTGCCTCTTTGGTTACAGCTGGCTAGAATCGAATGCCGCCTCATACTTCCTGAAAAATGGCGGTCATTTATGTCAAGTTACACTTTGACATAAAATATTTCCATGTACCCAATCTTTTAAAATTTTGGCAGGCAAATTGCATCGACTCAACTGTGCTGTTTTTACCCAAACAAGCTGAAAGCAGAGCAATTTAAACCAGCTGCTGAACACAGACAGGAACCGTTTGAGCGTGATCATGCTTAGTGTTTGTTGGTGGACCGGATGCCCAAAAAGCAGAAAGAAAGATTAGATTGTATGAGTTCTTTAATTAGCCTTGTCCAGATATATATGCGTATGCTAATGTGAGAAGCGATCAAATGAGGCAAGACTTGGTAGAATGAGACAGGTGAGGCACGATCTCAGCCATCCATCAACCTCGTGTATTGTGGACGCGCCACGTGGTAAATAGTAAAATCCACTACCAACAGTAGTGTGAACGCAAATGACGGCTGTGACACGTGGTTTCGCCACGTGCCTCCGATCAACGACTCAGATCGTGCCTCACATGCCTCATTCTTACACCCCTGATGTCGCCGAACGCTCTCTGCTAATGTTGTTAATACATATAATACATATTTCACTTGAGAGAATAATTCACTGTTTTGTATGGCAAATGTCTAGAGAAAAACCAATTCCATTGCAGAAAACATCTCTCCACTGAAGTGAATGTGACGTTGTGAACTGTAACAAAAGAGAAACAGTGAAGTGTTTTAATAAAAAGTGGCCAGCTGATGTAGTTGCCCCAAATCTAGCAATGCAAGGATATAGAGAGATGATAGGCTTTGAACGTTGACTACACTTTTTTTTAACTTTTTGCTACATTCCTATGTCTCCCGAAGCTGAAAGAAGATATGTGTATTGGTGAGATGACAACACTCTTCTTTCTCGCTAATTATCTAGTTCTTCTATGCTGATGACTATATCCAAAGTAAACATGTGCATCGATCTCAAAGATGTTGAAGATTCATTTAATTAGCCATGTCCATGCACTTTGGAAATCGAGGCTGTTGGTTACTTTCAGAGAGGTAATGGGAATCAGCTCAGGAATGACTGATTGATGAGTTGGCTTATGTGTGAATAGTTGTTTGTTGTGTGTATTACTTAGGATTTATGTGAGAAGAAAAAAAAAGGCAAAGCATAACATGCATATAAGTAGAGATAGATTAGCCATTAGCTAGAGCAGAGCCCTTCACCGGCTAGCGCTTTACAGCATCACCATCACATGCTTTGTAGCGTCTAGCAAGGCCAAACTTACGTCGTTCCAATTCTGATTTGTGCATGCTGCCAACACAAATCCCTTTGTGTACACTGCTGTCTGATTTTCTGATCTGCTCTGCTGATTTGATTTGATAGTTCTCCTCCATTCCCATAAAACTCTAACAACATCCTAACCTCACCTCAACAACCTAACCCTAGGGCATAGCTACGCTAGCGCTACCTCACTTTCTACGTAATCCCATGACCATCCTTTGCCTTTGCATGCTGCTACTACTACAGGACGTGGTCCTTGATTCACTTACAAAAATAACCAATATCATACTACTAATTATGAGTGCGGTTCAGGTACAAACAATTCTTATTTATAAGGGCATATGCAGCGGTGAAGTTCTCGACGGGATTTGGGGACGTTCGACGACGGATTTTTATGCAGCGGTGACATTCTTGGGCAGATCGCATGATCGGCGTGGATTTGGAGACGAGAACGTCCGCTCAGAAATGCTGGACGAGAACGCCTGAGCCAACGTCCTCCGCGAGTGAAGCTGTGCGCGTGAGTCGCGTGTCGAACGAAATTGAACATTGAAAACTCAGTCGTTCACTTGCTAGATGATTTTCGACATCAATCGAACTCAGAATATAATTCAATCGACAGTTTTCGAACAGATAAAGTTGCAGATTCAAAATTAGAAATCGACATGCCGCGCGCCCGGCATTGACATTACCGTCGCGCCCGACGTAGACATTAGCCCTAATGTTTACATTGAACGCGGCGCATCCCTAATGTTTACATTGAACGCGACATCAATCTGCCACGCGTCCTGCCTAAACATTAGTACGCCGCGCCCACATAAGACATTAACGAGTTAACGTCTACGTAGAGCGCGCCCACTAATGTCCCAACGTGACGCGATCGACACCAACGGAAATATTTAAAAAATAAATTCAAAAATATGATCTAACTGTATAATTCTCACCAATGGGAATATTTCAATAATAAATTTGAAAAAATAAATTTAAAATCTACCTATATTCCCTATAAATATATCATTCATTTCAACAACAATTCACACCAAAGTTACTTACAACAATATTTCTTTTTCATTCCTCCCATAATCTTTCTCATTTTTCTATTTATTTTCAATCTCATTTATTTTGAAACATGTCTAGCAATTGGTCTATGTCCGAAGATGTGCAACTTTGCATACTTATTGTCGTCAATCGGTTGATCCAATTTCCGATGCCAAACAAAAAGTTGATAAGTTGTGGGAAAAGTTCACACCGATTTTCAAGCAAATTGGGTCATGGGAGAGGATGGAATAATTACGACCGATTCTAGGTCTCAATCTGCTCTTCAATCACATTTCGCTAAGCAAACAAATCTGGTTCTTTGGGGCTCTTGTATTTCGTACGCTAGAAGAAATCTGGAATCGGGATGCAATTTGCAAAATGAGGTAAATTATTCGCGTAAATTGTTAAATGCAATTTTTATATTATAATATATTGATTATGATTTTAAAGTTTGAATATTAATTGATAGATAAGGAAAGCACAAGTACTATATGTGGCCAAAAAGAAGAAAACATTCATACATTTGATTGTTGGGAACAAGTAAAAAATCATCAAACATTTGCAATTATTGAAGCAAATACACCCCCCTTCTTACACATATCAAGCAAGTCCGGTAGTCGAAGAAGTGCATACACATGAAGTACATCCAAGTCCGTCCTCTGAAGTTCCGGGATTTTCTACACCCGAAAGCAATCTTGGAAGTTCCTCGAGTCCGATTAGGCCGCCTGGAGTGAAGGCGGCCAAGGAAGCTAATTTAAAATGTAAGAAAGTCACAAATCCTTTCACAAATGAGGCTTTGTTGACCGTTGCAGAAACTCAAAAGAAATTTCTCGATTTGAACCAAAAGCAAATGGAGAATGATTGGAAATTGCAAGAAAAAGCTTTTAACCTTGCAAAAATGGAGGAAGAAACGAAGATCATGCAAATGAATACAGATGTGATGACTCCAAAGTCCAACAGATATTTTTCGAATAGGAAGGCTGCCGCCATCCTTCGAGAGTACGAGGAAGACGATGCTAGCAATGACCAAGATGCTTACGGAGATTATTCAGAGTGTTACCGTCCGATATTTTAGTTCGTGTATTTTTCAATTCCTTAAAATGTTATTTCCATTCAGTTATGTATTTTGCATTAATGTAATTTCAATTCCTTTTAAATTGATGTGATGAAACACCACTTCAACTATTGATTACCTAATTTTGGCTACATTATTGATCAAATATTTCACATAAGAACAAATCTGAGAGAAATTTTTTTTTCAATAATAATAATTTTTTATTTATGAATAATAATAGGAAGTTCTCCGTAGGATGACATTGCTGCACAGAATACGCAGAAATGCTGTTACTGTTCAATGAATAGTAATAGAAATTGTTCCGTGAGAAAATTCTCGAGGAGATAAAATGCTTGAACGAGTGCGGATGCCCTAAAAACTACAAACCGAATTTCAAGTTGACACGTGTCCAAGTTCGTCGAAATCTCGGATATAACACGGAGGGCAGTGTTATTGAAACCGACCCGTGGATCGACCCGGTCAAGTCACTGGGTCAGTGGTTCAACCGGATTGACCCGCACATATTAAAAAATAAAAATAAAAAATTTATATATGATATTATAATTTAACATATTTATGACTTGAATAAATATTACATGTTTATGATCCGATTACAACAACATATCATAACAAATTTAGAATTTAATAAAGTACAAATCAATAATAGAACAATAATAACAATTTTAGTCTTAACTTGCAAGTCACAACAATAAGGGATTTATAAGACCAATTATATCGTTTTTTTTGTTGCATTTATTTCATTTATTAATACTTAATGGTTGCTAATTGCATCTATAACGATAAATCACCACCAATCAAAAGACGCCACTGACGGGTCCCATCTTTGTCGTCCTCGGCCCAGACCGTTTGGCTCAATTCAAAATTACTTATCTTAGTACGTACTAGTTACTACTCTTTTTTCCGTTAGCAAAAGTACATCAAAATCCACTCCAAGTCGTCTTCACCAAGCACCAAACAAAACGACGTTAAATCCATCCGTCAAATCCTTCTGTATAAAATCCAGGACGCCTCCAGTTTTCAGCTTCCCCTTACTCTCTCTCACTCTTCCAATTTACTACTACTTACAAACTAAACTCCAACCTCTCATTTTCAACTCACTTGACTCGCGTTATTCAAAACATTCAAGTTTTATGATCCTAACTACTGCGGTTCATCAGTTGAGCAACCGGTGATCGATTTTTGTTTCTGCTGACCATCGACCTTGTGCGTTTTCAAGGTATGTGAAGAAAATCATCAGCAAGCTTATGCATTTTCAAATCTCAGGTTTGCTTGATTTCTTTTCCGATTGGACATGGAAAACATCATCCATCAATTTCTCTAACGAGAATTATGAACATAAAAGTAGAGAAGATATTGGGGTTCGGTAGGCAAAACACAATATAACATCCGCATCAGACAGTTGCGTTCTGATTTGATTTTCTTTGCTCTGCTTTTGTTTTCTTCTGTATCATTCCGTCAGTCGTTTTCTCAATCTGTCTGTACAACATTTCAAGCGCATTGCTGCCTGTCCAAGCGACGTCGTTTTCGGAAAAACAAAAGGCAAATCACACATAGTGAAGCAAGGCCAGCACAAGTGTCTTCTGCAGCGTGCTCTGCTTCTGTTGCAGCTGCTTGCTTTACTTGCTTTTTCACTTTCCGTTTTACGCTGCTTCTCTTTTCTTTTTTTCTCTTCTTCTTCTTCTTTTTCTTATTTTAAAAATCCATGAATCAAAAATAAATGTCCCATTAAATGCCATTCATTTTTTATTTTCAAATATTCTTAGCTACAAAAAAAAAAGGGGGTTTGAGGGTTGAATGATGAATTAAATCGGGAATAGAAAGTGAAGAAGATTGGGTATCTGCGTGCTGTCTGGTTTGCGTTGCTTTGTTGGTTGTGAATTATTGAGGTTTGGTGATCCCGAGTAAAGGAAAGGAGATTTGTAAGGTATGATTTGGTTTAATGTATAGCTATACTATACCATAGTGGCCGTTGCTTTTCTGGAGAATGAGAATGAGATTTTGGTTGTGGGTTTGTTTTCCAAGACAATGATGACGGTGAGGGGTTGGTGTTTTACAAGGTGTGTTTTGCTATGTAATATAATGATGATTGTCTGCTGTAAATGTCCCGACATGGATGTCCCACCGTGTATCACACTCCAGATTCCACTTCATCCTTTGTTTAAGGATTATGTTTTTGTTTTATGGAGAAGCCATTTAACTTCCAATTTTGAGGCTGTGAGATGTTCATTTTTAGGCATGAAAAGTAACCATTATTATGGAACAAATGCTGATATTCGAATATGCAATGAAATGTTGTGAAGATGGGAGGAACTTGGGTGAGTCAATTGCTAATGGAAATAATGGTCGCAGGGAGTAAGAGGTAAAGAAGGGATGTTAGCATGCATAAGCTGCTCGAAGCAAGTAGGGGAGGGGGAGGAGGATGAAGATGGCCGAGGAGGTGGCAATGGAAGCAAGGAGGCTGTCAAAAGCCTGACTTCACAGGTCAGATAATCACTTTCCTTCCTTCTTCCCTTCACTCAACCATTCAAAATTAATATGAGCTTGATTTACTTGCCTGTGTGGTGTAAAATGTAAATGCATCTCTATGAAGCCTCAATCCTACAAAACTGAACCTTTTTTTGGATACTTTACTTATTGAGCAGCCACTAAAGGCCTAATTTCAATCTATGCTGTGGACCACAGATGTCTAGAATCTAGATGCTAATTCTAATCCTCTACTTAATATAGGGCATAGATTATTCATTTATGAGTCCTTTTAAAGTAGCATGACCTTCATCTAAGAAAAGAGGTACATAGGGCAAGCAAAGCAAAGCAATTAATTCCACGCTAATGGATGTTAAAGTAACTTACCATTCAGATGATGAAAATTCAAACTTGAAAGCAAGCAGCAGCAGCTCTGATATATGCTTTGAATGCTAAAGTAGTGGAGTATGCTTGTGTGCTATTAATCCACCTACTTGCAAGACTTGATTGATACCCTTCTTTAATACCTCATCGGTCAGCTGTGTAACTGTTTTTTGGTACCTGCAAGATCAACTTCTGTAAATGGCTGCTGCTGCTGCTGCAGCCCAAAGGTCTAAACTACTGTTGTCTGCATAATGACTAGTTAAGCAAAGTCGGTGTAAATAAGCATGACTGCATTTTCCATATTTGTTCATTAACTTTGTTTTAGGTGGTATGAAACAATAATGTCTTGTTGATATCAAAGTGTTCCTTTGTTCCATCAAAAAAAAAAAGTGTTCCTTTGTGACCCACATCGTCCCCCCATTTACTTCTTGTCCAACCAAGTTTGCTACTTTGATGTTTCTTCAATATTACTTGGAAAAGCAGTGGTGTCTAGTTTTTGTATTGCTTGGGTCATTTGAATAAGAGAGTACACTTTGTAGTCACTTTAAATGGTGGAACAGGGTCTCTGTGTTACCTGGAACACAGTAACATCTGAACACATGTTCTCTTTTTGATTGGGTCTAAATAGTTGTGTGGATTCGGATCTCCTGATAGCATATAGACCTGGTAAAGTGTGTATGAACGTGACTGTGATCTGCATTAAGACACTGCCAAAGGAAGGAAAGGGAAGGCCTCTAGTCTTTACATTACTACCCCCAGTTGCTGACTTAAACAGTGACTTTGACTCCTAAGTATCCTATCCGGATTCTTCTGTCTCCAGAACCAGTCCTTAAAAAACACAGACTGAATCTCTAAGCTTTATCATAAGTGTCACATGGTTTTGTTTAGTGTAATTTCTTAAATTGAAAACTGAATGTTTCAGCAGTTGAAGATAAGTGCCACTCCTAAAAGGATTTAGAATTTTCTGTAATGTTGATCAAAGGGGAAAGTAACATCGCGAACATGATTTCGTTATATGCAGATAAAAGATATGGCATTAAAGCTAAAGCCTACCGCAACTTCAAGCACTACATACAGGAGAGACCACAGACCATATCCCGATTTCGACAACAATTCGAAAACTGCTCCCTATCTTTTTAACACACGGGGCAGCTCAAGTTCAACGCCTGCCTGGGATTTTCCAAGTACTGGGCACCAACCAGGTGCATCAAGTTCGGATGCTCGCTTTACTTCTAGTGCAGTAAGACGGGAAGGGGTATCAACTCGCAATGTGGAAGCTGAGGAAGAGAATGATGGGCCTAAAGAATGGATGGCACAAGTGGAGCCTGGTGTTCACATAACATTTATGTCCCTTCCAAATGGCGGGAATGATCTTAAGCGCATTCGATTCAGGTACTGTTTTGATCGATCATTTTTGTGTATTTTAGGGTACTTAGTACGTGTCGTAAACCTGTCTGATTTCTTTATATCTGATATGAAGCCGTGAAATGTTTGATAAATGGCAAGCTCAACGTTGGTGGGGTGAGAACTATGACAGGATCTTGGAGCTGTATAATGTACAGAGGTTTAACCAGCAAGCCCTTCAGACTCCTGCAAGATCAGAGGACGAGGTACTTTGCATGCAAACTAGCTAACTTTAGACGCACGTTAACATACTTATGAATAACATTTTCATGTTTTCTTTTGTTGATAATTTGACATACAGAGAGATTCATCATATTCAAGGATGGAGAGTCCAATGATGACGCCAGCCTCAACACGCGACTGGATGCCTAGGCACTATTACAATCCAGGCAGTGGCAGCAAAGGATACCACCCGTATCCATCAGAGCAAGATGACCAACATTACAGCCACCATCATCACATAGGATCCAGTGCCTATGGTGGCCCAAGAGGAGAAAAGCCTTCATTTGATGCTGCATCGCAAGCCACCGCCTCGGAGAGAGACGAGCCGTCGGTGTCCATGAGCAACGCCAGTGAAATGGATAGTGAATGGGTCGAAGAGGATGAGCCAGGAGTCTACATTACAATCCGGCAGCTAACGGATGGTACCAAAGAGCTACGACGAGTAAGGTTCAGGTAAGATAGCATCCTCAGTAGCATGTTTTAGTGTTATCAAACAGAGTCCAGAATGTTGCTAACGCTTGGCTGTGCTGGTTCATGACAGCCGTGAGCGGTTTGGGGAGGTGAATGCCAAGTCGTGGTGGGAGCAGAATAGAGAAAGGATACAAGCGCAGTACTTATAGCCAAGTCACACACTTTATTTGCTGCGTGAGGAAGCATTTTTGGGCAAGGATTCTGTTTGGAAGTTTAAGACGGAGAAGAATGATAGTTGTAGACATGGCGCCATTCACTCATCTGTAGGATTTTGTGTGACAAAGGTTATTTTAAAAGCAAACGTATTTGTAAAATTCAACTACAACTTTTTTTGAAGTTTTGTCACACTTCGAAAAGCCAACACCTTTGTACTTCATAAAAACACAATCTTCGTCTGCTACACGACCCTTTTCTTTCTCAATCACGTGACAAAGAAATAGTACCCCAAACCTCCATCACCCTTCGCACTTGCTACATAATGCTTTTCTGGTCGTTGCTCATCATATCCAATGTCACTTGCTTTTATTGCGAAGAATGATAGATAGGAGCTGACTTTTTCACTAGTTTGAAAAACAAGTCAATTATAGTAAAACGAGTGTACAAGATGAAGTACAAAACTCGACGGTTAGGTGGATCGTTTGAAGCAAGGCCAGGCCCGGCCTGATGGTGAGGCAACTGAAGCAGCCGCTTCAGGCCCCATTTCGCCAAAAGATTTTTATTAATAAAAATAATAAAAATCAAAAGAAATCACGACAGCTCCAGGTCTCGGAAGCAAATCGCAATCGCAATCGCAACTGGAAATCGGCTCTCTGCAAACCCAAAGCACAAACTCTAATCGACACAAACTCCATAGCATCTTCAATCGATTCTCATACAGCAAGTCCCCAAGTTTGGCAATACGCAAGTCTGCAATCGCTAATTTCGTCTCAGTTTCAGGTTTCATCGTTCCTCTGTAGTCTGTTCTAATTGTATTTTGTTGTTGATTTTTGTGTGAATAGGATATTACTCATTAGAATACTTATAATGTCTAGCCGTAAACATGAATCTGGTTTTTCAAAACTCCAAAAGAAGAGAAAGATTGAAGCTTTAATGGATTCTCAAAAGGGGCTCTTGATAAGTTTATTGTTAAGTCTTCTTTGAGTGAAGAAACTGAGAATCCAAGCTTAAATGAGAATGAAATTGTGCAGGAAGATCGAAGATGTTGATGAAGTAATTACTAATTATAAAGGAAAAGAGTCATGAAGACTTGAGAAATAAATTTGATTATGAAGACTTGATAAATAAATTTGCTTCCCAAAAAGCTAGGAGGATAAAATTTAAATAAAAATACATTTGAGGTTGGTGTTCCGTTTAAAGTTGCTTCTATATTGACATTTGAGTTTGCAGGCTTTCTTTTGATGCTTGATTCTACTGTGATGCTTGAAGTTGCTGCATTAGTGCTGCTGAAATTGTTCTGCTGCAGCTGCTGAAATTGCATATACTATTATTGCTGTTGTCTCTTGTCATAGCTGCTAATTTTTAGATGCTGCTGGTGCTGAAATTGTGTCGCAAATGGTGCTGAAAAATGTGCTATTGTTTACTGCTGATGCTGTGAAATGGCGCTGAAATGTGCTGCTGTTGCTGTTGAAATGGTGCTGAAATATGCTACTGTTTGCTGCTGAAATTGCTGCTGCTGCCTCTTGCCATGGCTGATAAAATTATATGTGGTGAGAAGAATATATGACAAAACAAGGTATGCACTAGTTTGTAAAATAACAGGGCTTTGAATGTTGATTTTATTATTGTGCGTCGAAGACTAAAAAGGCCCATTTTTTCTGTTTCGCTTCAGGCCCCGCGAAGCCTAGAGACGGCCCTGAGCAAGGCTAGTGGTTAAAGGTTACGAATATATGCATGGTATCGATTACTTCTAGGTATTTAGTAATTGTTGCTAGAATAATGATCATAACAATTGCACCATATAACAATTGGAAGAGAAACCCAGATAAAGGTAAAGTTCACATTCCAAGATGGAGATTTAGAATATGAGATGTATGTTGATCACCAACCAGATTATGTGGAAAGTGGGAGAGAACATTGTTTATACAAATTGAATAAAGGAGGTGCAACCAAAGAGATTAGGTCATCCCTCACCTTTTTCTTCTATTTTTTCAGTTATATTTGTAGTGTATTATATTGTAGTTTGAGAATTTATCTCTCTAATATTTTCTAATGTATTTTTTTTTGGTTGATAAAGCTAATGTATTTTTAAGAGTGTGTTTGTGTTACATCAGTGTATTTTTTTTTGTATATACTCCACCTAAATTAATGAATTTTTTTTGCCACATTGAATAAGGTATTCGAAGATTAATCAAATCCTACCCATTATTGGTCGTTCTCAAGTTATATATAATTTGTAAACAAAATTCGTAATAAAGAACAAAGTTTGTAATCTAAAAATCGCAGACTCAAAGAATAAAATTCGTAGACTTAAAGAACAGTATTCGTAACAAGGAAAAAGTTTGTAACGTAAAATTCGTAAGGTTACAAAGAAAATTCGATGATGATGATGATATGAGTATGATCATGATGATATGAGTATGATCATGATGATAATATGATGATGATGATATGGTATGGTATGATGATGATGATGATGATGATATGATGATGATGATATGATGGTATGATGATGATGATATGTTGATGTTGATGTTGATGATATGATGGTATGATGATGATGATGACAATATGATGATGATGGAATTGATGAAAAAATCGATTTAAATCGAACTTGACTTAACTTAACTAAAACTTAACTGAAATTATATTAACTGAAATTAACTGAAATTAACTTATATTAACTGAAAGTAACTTAACTTAATTGTCAGAAATATAAGTTCAAGTGGACAGGACTAAACTCACCTAAGCATATTTAAGTCAACATAAAATAAACTAAAATAAACTAAAATAAACTAAGTTCATCCAAGTCAAACTAAACTAAATTAAGTAAAGTTAAATACGTTAAAATGAATTATTGTTTTCATTTCATTAACATTTATATATATACTTTGACGGAGAAGCGCTCAAATGAAAACCAATTTTAGGCTAAGAACCTAGGAACCAATCTCAACCGTTTGATGATTTCATCCAACGGCTCCACGAGTTGCCACGTGTCCCACTACCTCCGCCACCTCACAAATCCACTAACATGTCCAATGGGCCCCGTACTTTGTGGGTGGTGGGACACGTGACAGCTTGTGGGTCCGTTGGATGAAATCATCCAACGGATCCACAATGATTCTTAGGTTCTTAGCCTAAGAGTGGTTCTCATTTGAGCGCGCCCCTACTTTGACGCATTTAATTAAACAAAATATATTTTATAATTACTAATAGAAATATAAAATTATAGTACAAAATTTTTAATCATTTTTTAAAAATACAATGTTACATTTTAGCGCATTTAATATTCGTATTAAAACCTTAATTGTAATGTTACATTATGAATATGTTATTCGTAACTTTGAATTAGTAAATTTATATTTATTTTAGGTAATATTGATTCAAATAAGGGTTTAGGATCAGGTGCAAAGTGATCATTATTGTAAAAAATACAAAGTTATCTCAACCATTCATTTAAATCTTTGGATGACTCTCATTAATTGAAAACAAATATATTTAATTTCGGTTTTTAATGCGTGGAGGGCAAATATGACATATATTAATCAAAATCGATTTTCACGTATCCATCTTTATTTCTCTCTCTTCCTCTCCATTAAAAAAACTCTCTCTCTCTCCCCTCCTCTCCTCTCCTCCCCTCCATGAAACAATCCCAGATCTCAATCTCCATCACCCCTCTCTCCTCCCTTCTCCCCAACTCCATCATCTCTACAAAATTAAATCCACAAAAGTAATTGATCTCATCCATCGACGACGACAACACCATGGACGACGATGCCGACGACACCGACGACGACGCTCATTCATGGACGACGACGGTTGTGATACGAGAGTTTTTTTAAAGAAAACCCATCGTTCCCTTTGATCGATGGATTCTTCTCGAAATCTCTATGTATCAACAATTTCTTCTGCTGCAAGAATTCGTCGATTTGGCTGGTTGTGAGTGAATTTAAAGGGATGCCGGATCTGATTGTGGAAAAACATCGACGAATTCTTAACGAATTATAGTCCAATTTTGACGAATTATGTCATAGTTCATCAAAATTGGACTATAATTCGTCATGAATTACGACATATTGTAGCACACTTCGACAAACAATGCTATAATTCGTCACGGCCAATTTATAGTTCGTCATGTTCAGTTTCGTTTTTTTCTTTATGATAACTGTTGATTTGATTTTGGGTTGAGTTCCATTGATGTCGAAGATGATCCAGAGTGTGAAAAATTGAGTTCAACGAAGTTTTACTCCTTCAATTTGATCAAATTAAGTCCGATTTTTTATAATTCGTCACGACTATTTTATAGTTCGTCATGTTCAGTTTCGATTTTTTCTTTATGAAAACTGTTGATTTGAATTTGGGTTGAGTTCCGTTCCATTGATGTCGAAGATGATCCAGAGTGTGAAAAAATTGAGTTCAACGAAGTTTTACTCCTTCAATTTGATCGAATTAAGTCTGATTTTTTTAATTCGTCACGCCAATTTATAGTTCGTCTCGACTATACACGTTCAAACTTTTATTATTTGACAATTCGTCATAATTCTTGACGAATTATGTGTTTGATTTCGTACTTCGTAGAGTAAATGATTCGATACTGAGATTGAGATATGATGCTGAGTTCGCTTGTTTTTCCACTGATCATTGAGAACGGTGAAGCGTTGAGGTTGAGATTTCATGGTTGCGTGTGGAAAAGGCTAAGAAGAAGGAAAAAGAAGGAGAGATGAGAGAGAATGTGCTTAATTTGAGAGATATTAAATTATAAAATATATTTTGTTTATTTAGTTAGTCAATTATACTCTTTTGGTAGAGAGATACACGTATAAATGGTAGTTATTAATTTATTTGCTCCAATTATTATCAGCCTTTGGATTAACAAAATGAATGGATGAGATGAGTTTGTATTTTGCATCATATTTGAGCTTTGCACCAGATCTGCCCTCTTTAATTAAGTTCCCTTAAATTAAATTAAACTAAACTAAATTAAACTCTTAAGCTAAAATTCCAACACGTAAAGAACAGACCTTAAGTTTTTTTTGAAAAAAGATGATATCATTAGACAAAAAGATGTACAGCTGCCCACAGCAGAAAAACAGACTACAAGCCGCAAAAACAGGCCAAACAAAGCCTACCCCCCAGAGCATCAGCTCCACCTTAAACTGTTCAACCAATTCCTATCCTGAATATCTAATTTGCTAAGGTTGTTATACACACCCCCAATCTTAATTTTCAGCCCCCAAATGATGTTCTTACCAATGGTAACCGAGTCAAAACTATGGTCTCTAAAAATGACATTATTCCTAGCACACCAGATCTCATACATGGTGGCTGAAATAGCAGCAGCAATCAGTCTTGTGCGGATGCGATTCTGGTTGAGGCAATTAAACCAAGGAATGAGAAGATGCCATTGAGCAGGCATGTTAGTCACTCCCAGCACTTTAAGGACAATACCAACCACTTCAAGCGAAAAAACACACTGGAAGAAAAGGTGGTCTCTTGTCTCATCCTCCGCTTTACAAAGCACACACTTTGGATCAACATTCATGGTCATACTACGCATCCGGGCTTTGGTGAGCAGCCGGTCCCTAGCCACTAAAACAGCATTGAGAGAAGCTCGAGGGGAATTAAGCCGGTTCCACGCGATCTTAAACCAGTCAACTTCACTTCTACGAAATTTTAGAGAACGATACGTGTCTTTAACGTTGAATCCATCCCCCTCCCCAGTCCATACCAATCTGCCAGCCGCAACTGCAGTACATTTCTCAGACAGATTCTTGCAGTGAGCCAGTCTGCGAAGCACCCAGGAGCTATGCTTGAGGTTATCATTTTCCCACCAATGAGTCCCTTTAGTCCAATAAGCCTTGATCCAGTCGCTCCAAACATTCAAATGATCTTTGTTGAGGTCCCAGAGCTGATTCATGACCATGGCATCATTCATGGTATCGAGGTTCTTGATGCCAAGACCTCCTTCCTTCTTATCAGAACACGCTGATTGCCAATCAAGCAAATGACAACCTCTACCAGAGGCCTTGCCACTCCAAAGAAATCTAGCGCAAATGGAATTAACGGCCTTAAGGACTTTCTTTGGCAGGAGGCAGATCCTAGCCCAGTAGAAAACAATGGCCTGAAGCACAGAAATAATGAGAAGCCTTCTGCCGGCTCTGGACAAGAAGCGATTACTCCAACAGTTGAGCCTACCAGTGAGCCTCTGGACAATCGCAGAACAGTCATGCGAACTGATATTTTTCGTCGTCAGCGGAAAACCTAGATACCTCACAGGGAAGGCACTATTCTTAGCCATGATCAAGCTCTCGATCCAACTCTTATTAGCCTCACTGAAACCAGCCAGAAAGAGCTGGCTCTTGTCGGAATTGACTGCCAGCCCAGAGCACTGCAGGAAGGAGTCCAAGCCCTCTTTCAGCACCTCAATAGAAGAGCATCTACCATTACTAAACAAGAAGAGGTCGTCTGCAAAGAGAAGATGCTTCAAATCAATCCTGTGACACTTAGGGTGATGGTAATACCCGAGCGCTTTGTTCAGACCCTTTAAGATCCTAGACAGGTACTCCATTACGATAGTGAACAGCAGCGGGGAAATAGGGTCACCCTGGCGAATACCACGCTTCCCTTCAAAGAATCCCACAGACTCTCCATTAATCTGAATGGAGAAAGACGTAGATTGAACACACATATCAATCCACGCGATGAACTTTTGCGGAAACTTAAGATGAACGAGCATGTCATGGATGAACTGCCAGTTCACTGTGTCATAAGCCTTGCGAAGGTCAATCTTCCAAGCCATCCTCTCGCTAATAATCTTCTTACCATATCCGGAGACAATCTGCTGAGCTAGGCAAACATTCCCCACAATGGATCTGCCCTGAACGAACGCTCCCTGCGCCTTGTCAATAATGCCGGGAAGAACAATCTTTAGTCTCTCTGCCAGAAGACCTGAGATCACTTTATAAGCAACATTGCAGCAAGCAATGGGTCTGTAGTCACCAGGCTCTGAAGCGGTCTTAGACTTAGGGATGAGGGCTATAACAGCAGCGTTCAGACCTTTCGGCAAGGCGTTGAACTTGAGGCAGTGTCTAATGGCAGCGCAGAACTCCTTACCAATAAGATTCCAGTTCTTGCGGAAGAAGCTAGCTGAAAAACCATCCGGACCCGGAGATTTATCAGAGCCAATCCTAGATAAAGCCAACCAAATCTCTTTGTCCGAAGGCTCTGAAATAAGGGGTCTGCATTGAGAGTCTTCAATCTTATTACCTCTATTAATAATAACAGGATCAATAGGCCTGCAGGGAGTGCTCTCGGCCAGAATGGATTTGAAGAATTTAATGAATTCGGCCTTAATAGCATGAGGCTCCGTATAGATAATCCCATCAGCGCCTTTGATTAGCGAAATGTTATTCATACTCCTGCGGCCCTTAAGAAAGCTGTAGAAATATTTAGAGTTCGAATCTCCCTCTTTCAACCAACGAATTTTAGCCCTTTGCTGATAGAAGAGGATCTGATGCTCTTTAAGCTTCCTGAAATCGCTGACCAAACAAGATTCCTTCTGAACCAGCAACTGATCATTAGGATGCTGCTCCACCAGACTCTGCACTTCCCCCAGCTCCTTACGCAAATCATCGACTCTTTTCTCCATGCCTCTAGAACTTTTAACAAACTGCTCCTTCATCATCAGCTTCATAGCCTTAAGCTTACTCTGAAGATTAAACAGGTTTCTGCAGGCCCAGGAATTATTCCAGCATTGGGAAACTTTCAACTGATAGCCATCCAGGTCTTCCCAAAAATTACAATAACGGAAACTGGTTTTTCTTCTGTTCTCTTCCCCCCAGGACACCATAACCGGGCAATGGTCAGAAATACCAGGGGGTAAGAAAACCGCAGACGCATTCGGGTGGGCATTAATCCAGTTATCATTCCCCATGACTCGATCAAGCTTGCACCAAATGCGCTGAGAAGGATGACTGTTGTTGTTGCTCCATGAGAAAAAGTGCCCGCTAGCAGGGATGTCACTGAACCCACAGTTGGTGACAAAAGACTTCAGATCTGCCATCTCTGCATCTTTCACAATCACACCATTCCTCTTCTCGTTCGGATACAAAACACAATTAAAATCTCCCATACAAACCCAACTCCCAACATTATTCCTAATAATAACCTCCAGCTCCTTCCACATGCTAGCCCTATTAGCCGCAATATTACTAGCATACACAAAGCCAGCATTGAACGAGTAAGAATCCCACTTAACGTTGCAGCATATGAAGTGCGAATTCCTGACTATCTGACTGATTTGGACCACCTCTTGATCCCATAAAAGAAGGATCCTAGCCCAATCTTCATACACCTCACTACACACTCCCTTCCAAGAGGAACTCGGACAACAACTCTCAATGGCACTAGCCCATCTGTCTTCTTGTAATTTAACTTCTACCAACACCACACAACTAAGCCGGTCTCTTCTAATCCACTCACGAACTTCTGATTTCTTTGAGGGGAGATTTAAGCCCCTAACATTCCAACAGGCGACTCTATACATATTAATGAGAGTTGGAGTTGTTGCTACCCCCTGCCCTTTTCCTCTCATTGTTCTTCCTTTTTACCTCCTTTCTTTTGATGGTTTCTTGTTCCTCCCTTGACCCCTTACTGGAAGTAGTAATGCTTTCCTCACCACCTGTTCTTTTCCTCTCTTTTCTCCTAGCTCTTTTCAAAGCACTCTTAGAGACATAATCGTGGAACTCTTCCGCTATAGTCAATCTGTCTATCGGATCCTCCCTTCCCCGGCTTTCCACACTCACCGACGTAGTCTCATTCTCATCTCTAACTACCTCTACTTGCGTATCCGGGACAATGGAGCACAAGTCTTCCTCAGACCCCCCTACCACCTCTGCCACTATAACCAACTGATGGTCCTTTTCCCCAGGCACTGTCAGTGTCGTCTCCTCCACACATTCATTTTCACAGTCATTGAATTCAATCTTGTCTTTAAATTTAACTTTCCTATCTCTTTCCTCCTTCTCCTTCAATCCATCAATCATCATCTCCATACTTGGCTCCGGACATCTCTGCTGAACGTGCCCATAATTGAAGCAATTCACACATCTGGGAGGTTTCCACTCGTATATCACCGGTTGGGCGAACATATTGCCATACGGGTCTCGAAACTCAATCACATCTTGGAAGTCCACATCTGCGAAAACCTCAACACATACTCTGGCGTAGTTGTAACTCAGGCCTTCTCCAGTTATGCCATCGGTGCAGATAGGTCTTCCAAGTTTCGAGCATAGCATGCCGAGGATACTGGGATCCGCTAGGTGAGCCTTGATTCCCGGCAATCTAATCCAAACTGGCAGAGCATCAATACTACCACATTTGTAGTCCTCATCTTCTGCCCATTGTTTCAGAATGAACGGACGGTTATCAAATGTCCACGGCCCCCCGGAAATCGCCCTCAACATCATCTCCTCTGTCTTGAAGTTGAGCAAAAAGATTCCCTCATTGAGCTGTGAGACACTAACCACTGAGTCGTCTCCCCACTTCGACCTCGCGAACCCCCTCACCCTCCCCAGAAATGGTTTGACGCCAAAGACAAATCCCACAAGAGCGAATTTGAATTTGTTTGTTGCGCCCTCCCAAGTTTCCCTCGGGATAGTCACTATGTCCGAGGCCTGCATCTGCGGATGAAATTCCAGCGGAACGCCTCTCTCCCTGTTCCTCGAAGTAGCAGTTTTCGAAGCCCAGAAGTTCCGGTTCTTCGCTTGGAGGGATTCCTTCTCGCACACCTCTCTCAACATCTTCTCCACCTCAAGCTTGTCGCTTCCCCCCTGCAACTACAGATTCAGCTCCGCCACCAGCAACAGTCACTTTTTCCACCGTTTTCACCGTCTCAATCCCGCCGCTTCCCACTGCAACTGCAACTGCGCCTCCAGATCCATCGCTGATCGGTTGTAATTTAGCGTAAATATTCGAATAGAATTCAAATACTATTGCTAGTCACGATTAATCAAAACATTTATATTGACTCGGGAAATCCGAGGTCGTACCCAAAGGATAGGTGATTAAACCAATAATGCTAAAGATTATACTAGATTGTCTAAGGTTTAGGGGGGGTTTGTTCCTCTTAAGAGGTCGATAGCAATGATTTACTATCCGAAAGGGAGATTTTAGCAATGAAACAAGTAAACAATCAATTAAAAGATGACTAGGGATTACTTCCCCACCTAGACAATTATTGTGACAATGATATTGGATGCCAATGATGAATTTTTCATGCACATGAGTAGAATTTAGCCATGCAACATTCAAGCTAAGTTCAACTCGCGCTACAACTTAGAATGAAGAGGTTACATCTCGCATAGGACCTCACACTCGCGCTCTATTGGCCCTATAGAATATGCATGTCTAGTCTCACACTCGCGCTCTATTGACTAGATAAACACATTCTTGTTAAGTTCAAGCCATTCTCATTAGAATTAAAGTGTCGCCATGTAACACAAAGACTCTAATGCTTCTTCATTCATTTCATTGAAGTCATGGTGATCAACGTGAGCTACATCAAACATGAGATCAAGCTAAGTTCCCATTGAGGACATTTCACAAACACCTTATGGGCAACTCTAAACATTTAGTTCAAATGAAGAAGATTCATGTGCAAACTCATTCAACATTGACATCAATGGTATTTACATCATCACAAACATGTCTAGGGGATCCATAATCCCCAACCAAGGTCACTACTCACTCATAGTGAGTTTACAAACATGAACAACAATAAAAGTGCAAAAACCCATATTGAAAAGTGAGTTTAGGAATTCAAAACCAATATGGAGGACTAAGAACAAGTGAGGATCCAATCTTCGTGTTGTTGTTGTCTTCCAAAATCCCAGCTCAAAAGCCTCCCAAAATCGCCCAAAAAGCTCCCCAAAATCGTCCCCCTTGTTTAGAAATCCTAAGTTTCTATTTATACCCCAAAGTAAAAATCAGATTTTTACTAAAGCGTGCGTTCGCATAAACTGAACTATGCGAACGCATGGATTCTTGTTGGGTCTTGACATCAACCGAAGAGTTGTAGATCTTTGAGTTACCTTTCCAACAAGCTAAAAATCAGCCAAATCGGACATCGGACACGCCCTGGACGTCCAAAACACTCCGGCAAGGTCAGCCTTAAAAACCCAGACTTTACGACTTTGTGCGATCGCGGCTCTGACTTATGCGATCGCATAAGAATTTATGCGACTGGTCCGTTTTGTGCGATCGCACAAAGATGTTGTGCGAACGCACAAGGATGAATTTGGTCTCGGCGTAAACTAGAGAGTTGTAGCCCTTTGAGTTAGCTTTCCAACAAGCTTTGAATCAACCAAATCGGACACCAAATGAGCTCTCTAGGTCCAAAATACTCCGGAGAAGTCTTTACGTCCCGTAAAGCCCGAAAAACCATGTTTTTGCTCCGAAATGCTCGGTTTTGCTCCAAAATCAATGCCCACTTGTGTTCTCAGCTTAAACTCTGTAATTCGCCTAAAATGAACCACAAGGCATCAAATAGCAAGTGAAATCGTGATAAAACGAACGAAACAAAAAGCATAGAGGTCGCCTAAAATGCATATATTTTAGCGCTATCAAATCACCCCACACTTAACGTTTGATCGTCCCGAGCAAACTAATCATAGAGATCAACAACAAGAAGGCACTTCACTCACTCAAGATCGGTTCAAAGAAACTCCATATGGTCATGAAAACTAATTAACAACACCAAGAAACAAATACTACTTATGATAAACCACTTTCGTAGGTGACACGAGTGCATTTAGCATATGCACTAAGCCTTTAAACCCCTAGGCTACCCTAGTGGACGAGTTATAGTCTCGTGAGAGTTTTTCAGAAAAGGAAATACTCACAAATCCCAAATGAGAACAACCATCCAAATAGGCATTTTAAGCTCACAATTTTCAAAGTACTAGGCAAGGTGTTTTTCATGAAGTTCGTAATGTATTCAACTAGATATGTGCATTTCAATCACTACATGAAACCTCTTCGAATCCTTGTGGAAATTCATGAATTAGGGCATTCAAGCAAATCAAAGCAAAGACTAATAAATCTTTAATCAAGGATTCTAGTCATTTTCTATATTGGTGACTTCAAGAACCCAATCTAATAGTCGCAAAGAAATCTTGTTGGCTCACACACAAATGCTAGCAAGGAGGCTAGTCCATTGGCTCGTGAGCTTTGAACTCATTCTCAAGCCTAGGACGCAAAGATCACTTAGTCATAAGAGAAGAGGAGTTCCAACATTACAGTTTTTTGTATACACTTGCAAGTCATATCATGCCTAAGTATAAAAGAATACGAGGTTCGTCCCTTAGTGAATTCTTGCTAGGAAGTATCAATTGTCTCATTGGTTTTCATGCTAGAGGACGGTGGAATAGCCGATTGTCAAGTCTAAGTGCAACTTTAAGGGGTAGCATGGCCTTTGGCCGTACTAAGCACTTTCAAGGGGGAACTTACCTTCCTAACCCTCGGCGCTTAGCACATAATTCTTTAAATTCACTTCCTAATGGTGATCAATCATAAGGAAGGAACTTGGGGCTTATTTCATATATTTTTTCTTCTTCTTTTCTCCTTGCCCTCTTTTGACCCCACACTTAGAACTTTGACAAAGGCTAAGCGTTAAAAATGGAGCATGACAAACCAACAAGACAAATCCACAAGATAAGCAAGGTCACTAAGGTCACCTAAAGGCAATCATGGCATGCAAGGGTTTCAAAGTTATAAATTATTTCGATTTTATACTTTCAAAGATCAACTCTTTAGTCTCAACGAGAAAAAGCTTAGAATAGAAGATAAAGAAGTGCTAGTAAATGCTTTGATCCTCAAGAATGAAAGTCATCAATCTAATCCATTAGTCATCTAAAGGATCAATTAAGTGAAATCATGCACGACTAGTTGAATTAGGAATGAAAATTTTCGAAAATGTAGCCTTGCCCAGACTTTTTGTTTTCATTAATATTTCAAGTTTGAAATTTTTGGATGAATTGCACGGTAGTGTGAATGTTTTCCCTTAAACATACAAGTTGATTGGATTCCACACATGAAAGCACGTCAAGCAAGCACAATCATCTCGTATAGTCAAAACATGTCAAAACATAGGCCACCCCACACTTAGCAATTGCTTAGTCCCTAAGCAAGGAATAGAATGAAAAGCAAAAAGAGAGTTAAGAAAAACTTCTCTCGTTTGGAGGTAGCCATTTCAAAGTAGGAGATGTTGCTATGCGCGTCTAGTTCTTGGGCGACTGATCTTGCACAAAAGATTCGAGTAATGATTCCCCTTTTTCTTCTATAGGACACGAAACTAAAAATGAGAGTGTTAATCACACAAGATAGAGAAATCATCATCGTAAACATGTCAATATCGTGCAAGTCAACTCATAAATTTTTCAAAAGACCGCATCAGATGGGCATGCGAACGCATGCTTGGCTTGTGCGAACGCACAAATGAAGGCAGTGGCACAGAATTGTCATGCGAGCGCATGAGGTCATGCGATCACAGCACAAAGAGAATTTAACTGGGTCATGCGAACGCACAGACTGCATTGTGCGAACGCACAGTTCTGGGCAGTGGCATTGATTTTCTGTGCGAGCGCATGAAATCTATGCATGCACAACGAAATGAAGAAAAGGCAACTGTGCGAATGCATGAATGAAACTATGCGAACGCGTGGAGTTACGGACAAAAATTTCTAAGCCAATCTCAAATCGTACATCAACACTCATGCACAAAATTTCAAAACCCCACACTTATGTCCTATTATAACATCAAATTCACCAAGCACATCAACGTAAAAGCATTCCAATCTCGCATCAATCATCAAATATAGGCACTCGCATATACACAGTTCAAATCCTCAATTTCACACATGCATAGTTCAATCATCGAGGCAAATAGAAATCCAATCAAAATAGACATCTTGAAAATTATGGGAAAGACACTCACAAGCCTAGTTTAACGTCTTGGCTAAGACGGAGCCGATTCTCCTCTTAAGAGATAGGAAGCACACTTGAGGAGTCTTTTGCTAAGATCCCTCCTCAAGCGGAGCCTTGGACTTGATCGTGTCAAACCACCTTCAAATCCCATTTGAATTTCTTCCCACCAAGTCTACAATGGACTTCCAATTGCAAGTTTGACCCCTTCATAAACAATGAACCCTTTAGAATTAAGGGGTCATTGGAGCTCCTTTTGAATGATCTTGCAAAATATGGTAGGAAACTCCAAAACTTGTCCCGAGGCTTTGTGTCAAAGAAGGGATCTTCAATGCTCGCCTCAAGCTTGATGGGCACACCTTCATTCAATTTTTCGATGATGTCCTTGGGTGCCCAATCCTCAATCTCCCTCATTAAACTTTCGTCTTCTTGTATGCGAGGTGGCTCTCTAGTCTCTTCCATGAAAGTCTCGACAAAGTCTGTATACCCATGAAGTCCTTTTTGCACCTTAAGCTCTTCCTCTATCTTATCCCCACCCAAGTTCTCAATGTCAATAGCTTGTTGTGCCATCTCAGCTTGAAGCTTCTCCATGTGAGCATACGTTTCCATCAATTGAGCTTGCGTCCTTTCTCGGGATGCAATCGTCCTCTCTAGGGATGCAAGCATCTTTTTTTGGGATGCAAGGAATGTGGCAAACATGGCCTCAAGTCTGGAGGGCTCATTTGATGGTTGAGGAGGTTGAGGGTATGGAGGGTAAGAGTCTTCAACTTTGAAGCATTGGCTATCATCCGAATTTCGAGTGTAATAACTTGTCGGATAGCCATGCTCTTGATAATAGGAATTTATGTGCTCCTCCTCTTGGTAGTATCCCTCATTTGAAAAGACTTTTTGGTTGTAGGGGTCCATCCTCGCAAAACAAGATAGAGTAAGTTAGTAAGGGATATGAGAGAAAAAGAAGAATATACAAGAAAAAGAAAAATATTCACAAGAAAAGACAAACTAAACAATCAATTAGCACCTAGTTAATTAACCTATCCCCGGCAACGGCGCCATTTGATCGGTTGTAATTTAGCGTAAATATTCGAATAGAATTCAAATACTATTGCTAGTCACGATTAATCAAAACATTTATATTGACTCGGGAAATCCGAGGTCGTACCCAAAGGATAGGTGATTAAACCAATAATGCTAAAGATTATACTAGATTGTCTAAGGTTTAGGGGGGGTTTGTTCCTCTTAAGAGGTCGATAGCAATGATTTACTATCCGAAAGGGAGATTTTAGCAATGAAACAAGTAAACAATCAATTAAAAGATGACTAGGGATTACTTCCCCACCTAGACAATTATTGTGACAATGATATTGGATGCCAATGATGAATTTTTCATGCACATGAGTAGAATTTAGCCATGCAACATTCAAGCTAAGTTCAACTCGCGCTACAACTTAGAATGAAGAGGTTACATCTCGCATAGGACCTCACACTCGCGCTCTATTGGCCCTATAGAATATGCATGTCTAGTCTCACACTCGCGCTCTATTGACTAGATAAACACATTCTTGTTAAGTTCAAGCCATTCTCATTAGAATTAAAGTGTCGCCATGTAACACAAAGACTCTAATGCTTCTTCATTCATTTCATTGAAGTCATGGTGATCAACGTGAGCTACATCAAACATGAGATCAAGCTAAGTTCCCATTGAGGACATTTCACAAACACCTTATGGGCAACTCTAAACATTTAGTTCAAATGAAGAAGATTCATGTGCAAACTCATTCAACATTGACATCAATGGTATTTACATCATCACAAACATGTCTAGGGGATCCATAATCCCCAACCAAGGTCACTACTCACTCATAGTGAGTTTACAAACATGAACAACAATAAAAGTGCAAAAACCCATATTGAAAAGTGAGTTTAGGAATTCAAAACCAATATGGAGGACTAAGAACAAGTGAGGATCCAATCTTCGTGTTGTTGTTGTCTTCCAAAATCCCAGCTCAAAAGCCTCCCAAAATCGCCCAAAAAGCTCCCCAAAATCGTCCCCCTTGTTTAGAAATCCTAAGTTTCTATTTATACCCCAAAGTAAAAATCAGATTTTTACTAAAGCGTGCGTTCGCATAAACTGAACTATGCGAACGCATGGATTCTTGTTGGGTCTTGACATCAACCGAAGAGTTGTAGATCTTTGAGTTACCTTTCCAACAAGCTAAAAATCAGCCAAATCGGACATCGGACACGCCCTGGACGTCCAAAACACTCCGGCAAGGTCAGCCTTAAAAACCCAGACTTTACGACTTTGTGCGATCGCGGCTCTGACTTATGCGATCGCATAAGAATTTATGCGACTGGTCCGTTTTGTGCGATCGCACAAAGATGTTGTGCGAACGCACAAGGATGAATTTGGTCTCGGCGTAAACTAGAGAGTTGTAGCCCTTTGAGTTAGCTTTCCAACAAGCTTTGAATCAACCAAATCGGACACCAAATGAGCTCTCTAGGTCCAAAATACTCCGGAGAAGTCTTTACGTCCCGTAAAGCCCGAAAAACCATGTTTTTGCTCCGAAATGCTCGGTTTTGCTCCAAAATCAATGCCCACTTGTGTTCTCAGCTTAAACTCTGTAATTCGCCTAAAATGAACCACAAGGCATCAAATAGCAAGTGAAATCGTGATAAAACGAACGAAACAAAAAGCATAGAGGTCGCCTAAAATGCATATATTTTAGCGCTATCAATCGCCATCACGAGTTCCTACTTGCGGGGAACTCACCCCAGCTCCTGTCTTTGCTCTCGCTCTCTCTCCTTTAGGAAGACGGACGGCTTTTCCTTTGGTTTCCACCTTGTCGGTGGTCTCCATAAGAAACCCTAGATCCACGCCCTAGCGCGTGTCCTTCTCACTAAGTTGATAAAGCACTATCCACTAACAGACCTTAAGTTAGTATTTACCTGGGATTTTTTTTTTGGACGAAGCATTTACCGGGGATTTGATAATCCGATTTGAGAATTACCATGGAATGAACTCTTCCGACAGCGTTTGTTCAGACATGAATTCAAGGAGGTCCGGTTTGTTAGAGTGTGCCCTCTGGTGAACGGGGCTGCCATTGCTTGGGTGGCTGCTGTTGCTAAGGGGTGGATTGCTGAAGAACCTCCTGATTTTGTCACTAGTGCTATTAACTGTGACAAGAACTTCGGAAGAAACTTTTGTGATCTCAGCAGTCCTTGTACGCACACTAATGCACCTCAAGTTCCTTTATACAGTCAAGATGATGCGGCTGCTAGGAACAGACAACAAGCACAGGATTAGGGGCTGTTCTTTTGAGCTTCATTGCACTGGAATTTTATTGCACTGAACTTAATTAAACTGTATTGAGTTTAATTTAACTGTACTGAACTTAATTAAACTGTATCGAGTTTAATTTAACTGTACTGAACTTAATTAAACTGTATCGAGTTTAATTTAACTGTACTGAACTTAATTAAACTGTATCGAGTTTAATTTAACTGTACTGAACTTAATTCAACTGTATCGAATTTAATTTAACTTAATTTTACTGAAATTGACAAATATATATATATATATATATATTCAGTATATTTTAAGTATATTTTTATGATTATATTTTAGAAAGTACAAAATATAATATTATGTAATAAAGTATTGCACATGAGTCATGCCTCAAGTGTCAGATGGGCGCCAAAATGATATAATTACGACTACCTTCACTTTGCACAACTTCATTCACATGCTTAATTTTTCAATACCCAATTTACCTAATGAGACCGTGCTGTGAATAGCTGATTCAAATTTATTTGATAAACAGCGAAAAGAGCAGATGAATCAAGTACGCAATATAATAGCGTTTCAAATTATTGAGGATTGTCTAGATGATGTAGTGGAAATGAACATGGATGAAGATGATGATATGTAAATGTTTCCATTTGTACTGCACATGAACATCATTGTACGTTTCTATGTAAAATATATATCGTATTCATATGTTTATTTCTATATGTTCTTTAAATTCATATCAAGTGCAAAAAAGTTTACTTCCATTTTAAAACGAATGCAATAGTTTTCGAAGAGGTGTGTACACAAACTTGAAAAACCGTTATATCATATATATCTTTGGATTTTTCAAAAATTATTTAAAAAATTAAAAATAAATTAAAAGTTTTGAATAATAGGGTTGGAAACTATAAAAACGGAATTGACTAATTAAAAATAAATTAAAAGTTTTAACTGTACTGTACTTAATTTAACTGTACTGAACTTAATTAAACTGTATCGAGTTTAATTTAACTGTACTGAACTTAATTAAACTGTATCGAGTTTAACTTAACTGTACTGAACTTAATTAAACTGTATCGAGTTTAATTTAACTGTACTGAACTTAATTAAACTGTATCGAGTTTAACTTAACTGTACTGAACTTAATAAAACTGTATCGAAGTGCAAAAGAACGGCCCCTTAGTTTATGTTCTAATGTTGTCTTGTATTTTTATGGGGTTTGGTTTCCTTTGATGGTGAAATTTTTCCTCCTGAGGTGTTTTATGGTCGGAAGGGTCCGTCTTGAGTCTTGTTTCTGGATGAGCTTTGGTGAGTTTTAGCGTTGTGGTTGTCTACTCTTGTTAGAGCCATGGGTCAGACATTTTGACCCAATATTAATCGGAAAAAGAAAGAAAGAAGAATTGAGAATGATGCAGGCAAGAGGCGTAATTATGACGCGTGGATATGCATTCACATGCACGGCGTTTATTTAATTTGAAAGGGTAGAATCCGATAAGGATAATCTTTTTTTCTTTTTCGGCAGTTTAATGTGTTTTAAGATAAAACTGCGTAGTTTGAAAAATGATCCAGTTATCAATTTATGAGTTATATTAATGAAATGACATAGTTTTAATATTATTTTATCAAAACTACGTCGTTTTCGAATGACTTTAAATAGCTTGGCTGTACGGGATATGACTTGTGAAGATGTTGATAGAAATAAACGTCGTCGCTTTCTCATATTGGTAATTTCTTAGCGTTGAGGATTGAACAGAGTCTACGAATAACGCGGCCCACCACTGACGACAGCAGCTTCGTCATCTTCTTATCGATCGGTGATATAAATAAATACGCTATCTCCTCTGATCAAAAGCATTCTTATCACCTTCTCAGCACGATTACAAGGTTTGTGTGTTTTGATCCGTGCATGCCAGATCTGACTTGTGCTGTTTCGAATTCTCTTTGTATCATCTGTTCTTTATCGTATAGCAATTTCTGGTTTTTGTTGATTTTGAATTACTGAGTCTTCTACTCGTCGCATGAGCGCTTAACTGCCTGATCGGATGCGTTGATAGATCTTTCTAGCTTTTTAAAGTTTGGGTTAATTGCAAAATCATAATCTGGACTATCGTCTGATTTCAAATTGGGTACCAGACTTTTTTTAATTTTTAATTTAGTGATTTTTGCATCACCATGCATACATTTTGTTTACGAATTCGATGTGTTTTTGAGAAATCAAGGTCGAAAACTTATGAATTTGGTTTTATGGTTAACAAATTTGATCAACTTTATTTTTATAGTTGGAGATATGATCAATAGGATTGAAACATATGCGAATTGATATAAAAATCACTAAATTTAAAATTGAAAAAGTCCGTTACGTAAGTGGTAGTCCAGACAATATTTTTGTAATTTACTCTTTTAATTATGGATTTGCCGGTAAGAGGTTGGTTTCGGAATTATTAATTTATTAATTCATAATGTAAACGTTAGAATAAACAAGCAGAAGAAGAAAAAAAAAATTTCAATATATAAAAAAGAGACTTTGACCTGATTGTTAATTAAATGCGTGTCATCATGTATATTGAGGCTGCTGAATTATCTTATTGTTTACTGGCCTTCTTGCAAATGTGGAATGTAATTGGAATGTGGTTATAATAAGAGTGTATTTGTTGATCTGCAGATTTTTGACTAAAAATGGGTGGTGGAAAAGACAAGCATGAAGAATCGTCCGACAAGGGTGTATTTTCCAACTTAGCTCATGCGGCAGCTGGGGCTTATGGGCATCATCCTCCTGGACATCATGGATATCCTCCTCAGGGTTACCCGCCTCAACAAGGGTACCCTCCACAAGGTTATCCGCCTCAACAACATGGCTACCCGCCACAGCAAGGGTATCCACCAGCTGGTTACCCTGGTCCAGGTGGACATCATTCAGGTAATAATTTTATTACCTCTTTTCTTGAAAGCAGCCCACTTGCGGTATGACTAGAATTTTGAAAGATATCTCTATTAATTTTATCTCATTGTCATGTGCTTGTATAAAATACATTAGTTTTCGTATGTCAGCTAGCCTTGTGTGTGCTCAATTGTGCTGGAATGCTTCTGCAGCTCATTCAGTTTGCTCCGCATTGAATGTTGATTGGATGCTGCATGGACAATGACTTCCAATGCTTATTCATTTGGTCCTTTCCTAGTTGTTGTCTAACTTGTAGATCTAGGTGTTAGTTTAACAGATAGTGGAGGGAAGATAAATACCAGAGAAATAGAGAATAAGGAAACTTATTAATTTGTTTGGTGGTTGGATTCATTTTAGGGCATAGCGGTGGTATTGGAGGCATGTTAGCTGGAGGTGCTGCTGCCGCTGCAGCTGCGTATGGTGCCCACCATGTTGCACATAGCAGTCACGGTCACGGACATGGTGGATATGGTGCTTTTGGGATGCATGGTGGTGGCAAGTTCAAGCATGGGAAACATGGCAAGTTCAAGCAAGGAAAGTTTGGGAAGCATGGGAAGGGGGGAATGTTCAAGAAGTGGAAGTGAGAGCATCTGCTGTACTGGGGGCCTCCTCCTTTTTCTAGTTAGTTAATTTTTCAATAAACCATATCTCCCGTGGTCTTTTAGATGCTGCATGTATGGTCGCTGTCTTTACTTGGCTTGTCTCGTCTTATGTTTGTTTGCACACTGATGATAGTGTATGTAGAATGTTGAGTCTTCTATTATAACACATAATTAGATTCTCGACTTTTTCAATTATATTGTAAACAGGTAAGGTTTTCTAATTCCCTGATATTTCATACCATTAAGATCTGTTTCTATTAAAGAAAATGGCACTGTTTATTGTTCAGATGATCCCATGTTGATGAATCTACTATCTACATTAACATAAGAGCTTCGGATGATATACTACTTAAAATAATGAGTTGTTAGCCCATGGGGCCTCAGGGTCGGGGGTTAACGACGTATTTGTTGAATTTTGCTAACTTATATAGTTTTATAGTCCCGTTGTGACTCAAAAGTTTAATTTTATGGGTCTTGATTCTAGAGAACCATATAAGCCAATTAATCTCTGATAGGATCGCTGATTAGTGTTAAAGCTAAATTAAGAACTGTTAGGAACCTAGTTTGCGCCTGCAGGTTCTGGAACTTAATGTAATGCAGCGGAAAAACAGATTTGCCTAAATATCCTTTTATTGATATATAGACTGTACAAAATACAAGTATTCTGTACACATGCAATAGCAAAGCTACTACGATCACAATTGTGGAAATTACTTACTGCCCTACCAATCCTAGATCGGTGTCGTAATCTCCCGAACAAGCCTGCCGAAGGTAATAGCACCTGAGCTTGTTTAGTTCAGACTTGTCTTCACCGCTATTACAGTTGAGCTCTCAAATTACACTAGCACTCCAGTGTTTGCAGAACTCCAAGTGAAAACAATCTCTCAATATTCGGGCACACTTGTCTTTTTGGTTTGATGTGTATTTGTATGTCTTGTTGGTCTTCAACGGTTATCTCCCATGATATGCTCACGTTCTGTTGTGGTTCCACTCGTCGTGCTCTCCACGTGGTTTCAACTGCCGAGATTTTCTCCCTGGGTTCCAGTCCGCAAATCTCGGAACAGTCTAAGACTAGGTCCTTCAGCTCCACGAACTGCAGTGCTTTGCGATATTCTCTCAACTGCGTTGTGTGTACTTGTTCCACGATCTTCTCGAACTGATTGCAACGGCTACTTCTTTGACTTTGCTTGTTGACCACGCTCCGCGGGTTCTGGTACCTCACATGCTGCCTTTAGTTCTTGAACCTGTACACTTAGCTTAGAGATCAAATACCTAGGTGTTGTCATCATCAACCCCTGAGGTACTTACAATCTCTCTTCTCCTTAGCAATGTGGGACAATTGACTTTCACCCAACAATCTCCCGTTCTTCATAGCGGCCCTCCTCGTAGGTGCGCCTCTCGCGACTCCTCCTCGCACTTTGGGGTCTTGACCTACTACCGTTGCCTAGCGACTCCACTAGCCCAGCCGATCAACTCGCACACTCTCTTGATCATTACTTCGATATCACAACCTCGCTACTCTTCTTCGTAGCGGCCCTCCTCGTAGGTGCGCCTTTCGCGATTCCCCTTCGCACTTTGGGGTCTTGACCTATTACAGTTGCCTAGCGACTCCACTGGCTCAGCCAGTCCACTCGCACTCTCTTTGCGAGTTCTTGCATACTTGTATTAGATCGCACCATAGGTTCTGAAATCATGTTGAATTATTTTAGCTCATATAGTTATATAGTCATGTTGTGAATTTGAGACATTTATCAATTGACTATTGAAATATCTGCACGTACATCAAACCAAGCAAATTGCATCATTTTAATAAAATGCAGTTTTTCAACAACAAAATTTGTTTTTGACTTTTGTCATGTGCCATCCTCCATTAACGTTAGAGAAAAGAAAAAAAAAGAGAAGGCGAGTGAGTGCTCCTGCTCGTTTCCTTGACATTTGTATGGCCTTTCGAGTTTCTTCAAACTCAACGGGACAAAGTTTCAAACATCAAAAACAAATCTCGTCTGTCTCTTTATCTCCTTCCATCCGATCCTCTTATTAAATTTGCCATTAACTAACATTCGCCATTTGGTTTCAACATTTATTTATTTTTATTGCAAAAATCATCTATCCCACCTACTATTTCCGCCTTCTCAAGGTCACCAAGTTTGAGCTTTTTTTTATTATAATTTCAACAAGTGCAAGTATATTGTGGCGATGGCTTCCGACCGGAACCCCCATAATTGGTACTGCTAGTTCCTATCCGGCGGCTACCAGTGTTGCTTTTCTGTCATCATCCGGTTGTAATGACGATGAGATTCATGATAAAAGTAGCTAAGAGGCTGATGCTGAACGTGGAGGCGGTTAAGACCAAGCTTTGGATGGAAGAAGCAGGGAAGGAGGTGATATGCTATTCTGAGCTTCTTGCTGCTTGTCAAAGCATGTGGGTTTGCTAGATAAGCTGATGACGCTGCTTCTTTTGCCAACGAGGCTGGTGTTATACTACTTCTCTTCAGGGACAAGATCTCTATCTGCATCCTCTGATAAGGTATATGTATATTCTCTATTGTCCTGCTAGCTAGCTATTTGATTTACTTGACAGATGATATAAGATAAGCAGCAATTTGACTAACACTTGTCCATTCCTTGTTAGTTTTTTTTTTCTTTTCTTTTGTTGTCATTCAACTTGATTAATAATATGTGTGATCATCACAATTACAATTACACAGCTCTAAATGTCTCAACTTGTCAAAAAAAGAACATCAAATTTCTTTCCTTTGTGGAGCTTAACAATCTATATTTCCTACCAATCTTGTGATTCATCATTCTCTAATTCTGATGTGTTTGTAGGTAGTGGATCTGGTCAGGAAAGCGATGCCTGAAGATGATCCGAGGAGGGGGGAGGAGCTTAAACAGTTGCAGGAAAAGAAGGAGCAATTAGATATGGTTGCAAAGAAACAGGTGTCTCGAATTCTTTGGTCTTGGCTGGGATTATCTGTTCTTCCGCTTCACCTTCTGGGAATTTTCCTGGGATGTTATCACATTTTTCACAACAGCTACTGGAATAGTCATTGGATATGCATATTTCCTGTTCACATAGAGGGACCCCAGTTACCAAGATATGATGAGTGACCAGACTCTTCCTCTCAAGGCAGAGAAAACTTTATAAGAAATGGAATTTTGACTTCATTAGATACATGGAAATGCTAATGTCCTTTGGATCTCCCGCACTCCATCACAGGCTCAGTGGGAATAATGCTCGAGTCAGATAAAGCCTTGCATGGTTCTCAACACGTAACTTTGTAGCCTCATTTCCTTCTTCGTACACACAACATCTGACTGTGACTAAATTTTGTTGCCATTTACTTGGCAATGCACAATTCAGCTACACTCTAACTTCGCATTTGACCTTAGTTTGGCCTTTAATCTGATATCCTATATTCTATCCTATTCCTATGTAAGGCGGACTTCTTTATTGATCTTTTGTGCAGCATCAATAAGTTTATAGGCTTCACTTCAAGTTTTGGATAATTTAGGATTTTCATATGCTTCTGCCATCTTCTTTCGACAGTTAACCGTCTCGTGTCAGTCGAGCTAGTGTTACAACAATCTTGTGCTACTTTAGCCAGTGTACATGCTTTTTAGATTGGTAACATTTGTACCGGAACTGTTCTACTAGGGTAGTTTTTCAGTTCATGAATTATTGGCAAAGCTTGGAAACGGTTTTTGATCATAAGAACAAGCCTGCATTTCGCAGCCATGTGATAAGCACATAGCGAACTATTCTTTCGCCTTTTACTAAAGAATACCGTGTGCTTGTCACTCAAAGTGGCATACGCCAATTTTTGGAGGGTTTTGCTTTCGAGCTAAAACCCTAACTAAAAAAAAAACCAAGCCTGCATTTCTTATAAAAGACTCATTTTGTCACATAAGTTCGTTCCTCTGCTGTTGCCTAGTAGAATCATTCAGATACTGACCTTGTACAAGTGTAACACTTCTTAATTAAAAATACAACAAAGCAGCGATTTGTATGCAGGTTGCATCCCACTATTTACATTGGCTCAGCAGCCAGTTGGAGTATAGATGCAGGTTATATATAAACCATAAACAGATGTAATACTACAAGGTGTAACATGACGTGTATGATTGGTGAAGGGGCCTCTCAAGAGCTTAAAACACTCTCCCAGCTTCCATATCTTGAGCTGAAGCTGCCTCCTCCACTTGCTTGAGCATATTCAGATACAACTGCCCTGGCACATAAATCCCATGTCCTTGCTATATCTCCAAGTGACATCGGTTGGGAGAGGGTCCGGAGAGAGATGCTAAACTTAGACTTGGCCTTCATTGAAAGATCTTCATCGTCGTTGCTGTGGTTTGCACATGATAGTACTATGATATTAGAGTCTGGTATACCCTTTCCTAAAGAACAGTGCATGCACAGAAGAAATTTCACAAGGAGACAGCGGGTAACAAGAGTGCACATCCGCAAATAATGGCACTTGGCTCAACTTTCCTAAATAATCTGTAGAAAGCGCAAACTAAACAGGTTCCCCCAAGAGAACAGTGCAGACCAGTGACTTCCACTATACTGTACCATAAACTATGACCTTCAAAATACAAGTGACGGAATGCAAAATGCAAAAAAAGGATGCTGCTATACATGGCAAGATAAATGTAGCACAAATTATTCAAGGATTTCAGGCAGGTAATTTGGGAGCAGGAACATTATGGATAATATAATCTATAGTCCTAAACGGCTTGTTTTCACTTTAAGGCGCGGCTTTCCTGAAAATTCCACTAATAATTACCTTGGACATATAATGAGCCACCCTTAAATACGGTATGCAGTAATTTTAGAAATTAAGGTGTTCATTCAATTAAAAAACATTGCAACAGACAATATAGGAAAAAGGGCATATATTCTCACCCGACTCGACTGGAAGCTTATCTAGAAGTACTGGTGAGCAATTTGGAGAGCTAGAGGGAACTAGGTGTTCTTTCAATCAGCAGACAATATAGGCAAAAGGGCATACATTCTCACCTGACATCAACTGGAAGCTTATCTAGAAGTACTGGTGAGCAATTTGGATAGCTAGAGGGGACTAGCAGTCGCAATGGCTGAATCGGAGACTGCATGCATGGCCACGAAATAATTTACTATATTTACAATAAAGTAACAAAAAATAAATGAAGAGGACGAATTCTGATCCCACCATTTGTGCAGATGCATATTGAGATTTCAAGTTTGGACTGAGCCCCACCGCATTGTAACAGCAACTGATGATAATTCCTTCACCGCTTTCAGGTGCAACGGCAACAGCTACAGATGGATCTGCATCTTCATCACTTATAGCTAACATTGTTTCAATAAGCCGCTGATTAATTTCCCTAATTTCTTCAAGAAGATAATGGTTGACCTGCAGACAAAATTGGCAGAAAGTAGATATTAAACATGACAAAATGAATACTTGACAGTGATGAATTATGCAAATCAATACACTACGTAACACCCTCCTTGTAATGCAACCCTGACCGGTTGTGACAAGACAACTAGATTGCAGCATTTCGATTTGTATAATTTAAACTAACTGGACAAGGAAAGCAAGCTGGCGTGAAAGCAGCAGTATGGAAGAACGGAGGGAACAGATTAGGCATCTCAAACAGAAAACAGTTACTAAACATGACCGGATGACCCTGAAAGCTGGAAAGGAGCCAGTGCCGTACGCATGCATACATTGATAAGAAAGCATTCAACATAAATAAATGAATTTGCATACATGGATGTCAAATCGGAAAGTCATCAATATTCAATATACATAGCTCATTATGTCTTCATGCTACAGACTGTTATTCTAAACTATTAAATTCACTTAAAGTCCAACTGGGTTAACATATTAATATATTTATATTTAAAAAATATAAATTGAAAACCGATTAATCCCCGATTAGTCTCCGATTAATCCCCGATTAATCCTTATGTATCCTTTCCGCCTGATTCCCCTGCCTAGCGTTTTTTATAACTGTAGCCTACAGTACAACTACAAACTCAGGATATCATGAAATCTGCAAGAAATGCAGGAAAAACTATAAAAATTAACCCTCTAAATCATTTATACTAGATGAAAGCAATTCAACAAGAAACCAACGAGGAGAAGAAGTTTATTTCTTATTCAACTCCCTAATGAGAAAGCTGAGACTATTGCAACACCCAACTCCCCATGATCGGAAGGAGGGCAGAACATTTGAGAAACATTGCAAAACAGTATCTCTCAGCAAAAGCCGCGAAAAAAAAATCAGATAATCAACTACAATGTAAACCAAGCATACGTACCAGCGGCTATTATTTTAGATTTCCTTCTTAATGGAGAAGTAACAAGATCAGAGCCAATACCTCAATCCTTGGTCGCTTTGCTCTTGAGGTTGCAGTTGACTCTAAATCTGACAACTCGGAACCAACATGTTGTTTAAAACTATCATTCACGCTTCCGTTCGTTGATACAACTATCAAGGGCATTGCGCTGGTAAGGCGCTTCATTTTCTTACTCCCGTTGCTTCCTTCTTGGGAAGCAAAATTTTTCGCTTGCAATCGACACTTCGTCATGGCAACCAAATCTTCACCAACAGCAGCTCTGGAGCCGTTACCGGGTGCAGATCCTGCAATCCTATCTATCATACTTATAACGGACCCAATATCGTTAACAGAAGCAGTAAATGCATCATTTGAGACTGACTTCACCTGAACCCGCAAAAAAGGGAAAAAGGCAAATTAGGATGACCTCTTTTGGTAAATTGGAGCAAATAATGACCTGTAGATAATATTAACTAACCGCTTTAATTAAGCGATCAAGAGGCTGATCTATTACACTTGACTTGGCTACGACAGCAGATGTAGTACCATGAGTAGCATCATGATTACTAAATTCTGCAAGCAAAGGAGATGCCGATATCCCAGGAGTTCCAATAGCCAGTGATTGACTAGGTGCTGGTGGTAAAGCTGACTGTTGAAGCCTGGTGTTTCCCGCTGTGGTGAGTGTTGAAACATTAGAGTTAAGTTTTTCCGAATCACCTGGCATAGGAGACGGAGCCAAAGGAGTTGAAGGTGATGGCACAACGAACGGAGAGTTTACAGATTGCAATGGGGTGCCAGCTTTTGAAAGAGAAGATAGCATATTTTGTTGGTCCATCTGTGGAGAAGAATTCTGAAGAATTTGCGGAGATGAGGTCTGGAGCATTTGAGGGGAAGGCATAGGAAAGGACACTCCAGTTTTCATCTGCTGATGATATACAGAACGTTGGCCTGCAGCATGGTGTTGCGGGAAAACACCAGGTTTAACACCTAATACCTGCCTGCTGTTCATATCATTCACATCGCCCATCTGTTGAACTTGAGGTAGTTGATGCGCCAACATTTGCCCTGATTGCTGCTGTTGCTTTGTTTGATGGTGCAACTGCTGCTGTTGGAGTTGATTCTGTATCATTTGTTGCTGTATCTGTCGTTGCTGGAACTGGTGTTTGAGTTGTTGGCTCTGCATTATCTGTTGTTCCTTTAAATGTTGCTGATTCACATTACTGTTTGACTGAAGATTAGAGATGTTCGGCTGAAGCAAGTTAACCCCATTCTGCGACGACAGTGCATTCATGTTTGTCTGCTGAGGAGCACTCACTGTATTATGTCCTCCTACTCCCTGTTGTAAGGAGACCAATCCACCACCTTGTCCTGCCTCTACATTTGGCCCAGGTTGTACTGAACCAATCATGTTCTGCTGTGTATTTGAGACCCCAGTTAGGGAAGACATTGGATTATGTTGCAGAGTCGAGGTGTTTTGCTGCATCATCACAGGGCTCTGAATATTAGCAGACTGCAGCTGAGGATTCATGTGGTTATCATGTGGCTGAGCCTGCATGTTTTGGGACTGGGCCAGGAGCATCGACTGCATATGTGGAGGAACTTGCCCGGGTTTCTTAGGCAGGTTTGAGTTCAAAAATTTTACTATCTGCTTCTCATAGGAAGGCCACTTATCCCTATGTGCAGGGTTAACATTCATTTTACTAACTTGCAAAAATGTAATGATACGGTCCAACATTGCCTTGAATATCTTCAGCTGGTCTGTTTTTGGCGGCTGAGGTAGAGAATCGTGCTGCCAGAAAATAAATCAAATATAGAAAAAATGAGCAATATGTGTAATCCAAATACATCACAGTACAAAAACTGGCCAGCCAACAATAAAAAGACATCTCCTCTTTAAGCAATGGATATGGTACTATTCTTTAGCAGCAAGCAACGCAAACTCATCAAAAGAGGATTAGGAGATACCTGCTGTAGTTTAAGAGATATTTTCTGGTACAACTCGCTTATATCTGGTAAGTATTTCTCCTTCATAACAGTTATCTGCGAGGTGAGGTCACAAATACGATTCAAAAAAGTCTTGTCCGCTCCTAGTAAATAAACAAATACCGAGGAAGTTCCACATAAGAACTAAATTAAGGAAAGATCCTATTTTGATGGCTTAGGTCAATGCAGACAGTCTCAGTATCACCGGATTAAGCAATAAAATCGGAACAAATATCATATTCAAATACATTTTCAAACACAAAAAATGTTTGAAGCATTATAATGCAAAATGAAAATAAAATTACCAAATACATTATGTATTTCCACATAATGAGTCCTCGCAAGCTTCAACATTCTATGCAATCATACCTAAATCCGTTTACATTCTGTTGCTAAGGGGTGGATTGCTGAAGAACCTCCTGATTTTGTCACTAGTGCTATTAACTGTGACAAGAACTTCGGAAGAAACTTTTGTGATCTCAGCAGTCCTTGTACGCACACTAATGCACCTCAAGTTCCTTTATACAGTCAAGATGATGCGGCTGCTAGGAACAGACAACAAGCACAGGATTAGGGGCTGTTCTTTTGAGCTTCATTGCACTGGAATTTTATTGTACTGAACTTAATTAAACTGTATTGAGTTTAATTTAACTGTACTGAACTTAATTAAACTGTATCAAGTTTAATTTAACTGTACTGAACTTAATTAAACTGTATCGAGTTTAATTTAACTGTACTGAACTTAATTAAACTGTATCGAGTTTAATTTAACTGTACTGAACTTAATTCAACTGTATCGAATTTAATTTAACTTAATTTTACTGAAATTGACAAATATATATATATATATATATTCAGTATATTTTAAGTATATTTTTATGATTATATTTTAGAAAGTACAAAATATAATATTATGTAATAAAGTATTGCACATGAGTCATGCCTCAAGTGTCAGATGGGCGCCAAAATGATATAATTACGACTACCTTCACTTTGCACAACTTCATTCACATGCTTAATTTTTCAATACCCAATTTACCTAATGAGACCGTGCTGTGAATAGCTGATTCAAATTTATTTGATAAACAGCGAAAAGAGCAGATGAATCAAGTACGCAATATAATAGCGTTTCAAATTATTGAGGATTGTCTAGATGATGTAGTGGAAATGAACATGGATGAAGATGATGATATGTAAATGTTTCCATTTGTACTGCACATGAACATCATTGTACGTTTCTATGTAAAATATATATCGTATTCATATGTTTATTTCTATATGTTCTTTAAATTCATATCAAGTGCAAAAAAGTTTACTTCCATTTTAAAACGAATGCAATAGTTTTCGAAGAGGTGTGTACACAAACTTGAAAAACCGTTATATCATATATATCTTTGGATTTTTCAAAAATTATTTAAAAAATTAAAAATAAATTAAAAGTTTTGAATAATAGGGTTGGAAACTATAAAAACGGAATTGACTAATTAAAAATAAATTAAAAGTTTTAACTGTACTGTACTTAATTTAACTGTACTGAACTTAATTAAACTGTATCGAGTTTAATTTAACTGTACTGAACTTAATTAAACTGTATCGAGTTTAACTTAACTGTACTGAACTTAATTAAACTGTATCGAGTTTAATTTAACTGTACTGAACTTAATTAAACTGTATCGAGTTTAACTTAACTGTACTGAACTTAATAAAACTGTATCGAAGTGCAAAAGAACGGCCCCTTAGTTTATGTTCTAATGTTGTCTTGTATTTTTATGGGGTTTGGTTTCCTTTGATGGTGAAATTTTTCCTCCTGAGGTGTTTTATGGTCGGAAGGGTCCGTCTTGAGTCTTGTTTCTGGATGAGCTTTGGTGAGTTTTAGCGTTGTGGTTGTCTACTCTTGTTAGAGCCATGGGTCAGACATTTTGACCCAATATTAATCGGAAAAAGAAAGAAAGAAGAATTGAGAATGATGCAGGCAAGAGGCGTAATTATGACGCGTGGATATGCATTCACATGCACGGCGTTTATTTAATTTGAAAGGGTAGAATCCGATAAGGATAATCTTTTTTTCTTTTTCGGCAGTTTAATGTGTTTTAAGATAAAACTGCGTAGTTTGAAAAATGATCCAGTTATCAATTTATGAGTTATATTAATGAAATGACATAGTTTTAATATTATTTTATCAAAACTACGTCGTTTTCGAATGACTTTAAATAGCTTGGCTGTACGGGATATGACTTGTGAAGATGTTGATAGAAATAAACGTCGTCGCTTTCTCATATTGGTAATTTCTTAGCGTTGAGGATTGAACAGAGTCTACGAATAACGCGGCCCACCACTGACGACAGCAGCTTCGTCATCTTCTTATCGATCGGTGATATAAATAAATACGCTATCTCCTCTGATCAAAAGCATTCTTATCACCTTCTCAGCACGATTACAAGGTTTGTGTGTTTTGATCCGTGCATGCCAGATCTGACTTGTGCTGTTTCGAATTCTCTTTGTATCATCTGTTCTTTATCGTATAGCAATTTCTGGTTTTTGTTGATTTTGAATTACTGAGTCTTCTACTCGTCGCATGAGCGCTTAACTGCCTGATCGGATGCGTTGATAGATCTTTCTAGCTTTTTAAAGTTTGGGTTAATTGCAAAATCATAATCTGGACTATCGTCTGATTTCAAATTGGGTACCAGACTTTTTTTAATTTTTAATTTAGTGATTTTTGCATCACCATGCATACATTTTGTTTACGAATTCGATGTGTTTTTGAGAAATCAAGGTCGAAAACTTATGAATTTGGTTTTATGGTTAACAAATTTGATCAACTTTATTTTTATAGTTGGAGATATGATCAATAGGATTGAAACATATGCGAATTGATATAAAAATCACTAAATTTAAAATTGAAAAAGTCCGTTACGTAAGTGGTAGTCCAGACAATATTTTTGTAATTTACTCTTTTAATTATGGATTTGCCGGTAAGAGGTTGGTTTCGGAATTATTAATTTATTAATTCATAATGTAAACGTTAGAATAAACAAGCAGAAGAAGAAAAAAAAAATTTCAATATATAAAAAAGAGACTTTGACCTGATTGTTAATTAAATGCGTGTCATCATGTATATTGAGGCTGCTGAATTATCTTATTGTTTACTGGCCTTCTTGCAAATGTGGAATGTAATTGGAATGTGGTTATAATAAGAGTGTATTTGTTGATCTGCAGATTTTTGACTAAAAATGGGTGGTGGAAAAGACAAGCATGAAGAATCGTCCGACAAGGGTGTATTTTCCAACTTAGCTCATGCGGCAGCTGGGGCTTATGGGCATCATCCTCCTGGACATCATGGATATCCTCCTCAGGGTTACCCGCCTCAACAAGGGTACCCTCCACAAGGTTATCCGCCTCAACAACATGGCTACCCGCCACAGCAAGGGTATCCACCAGCTGGTTACCCTGGTCCAGGTGGACATCATTCAGGTAATAATTTTATTACCTCTTTTCTTGAAAGCAGCCCACTTGCGGTATGACTAGAATTTTGAAAGATATCTCTATTAATTTTATCTCATTGTCATGTGCTTGTATAAAATACATTAGTTTTCGTATGTCAGCTAGCCTTGTGTGTGCTCAATTGTGCTGGAATGCTTCTGCAGCTCATTCAGTTTGCTCCGCATTGAATGTTGATTGGATGCTGCATGGACAATGACTTCCAATGCTTATTCATTTGGTCCTTTCCTAGTTGTTGTCTAACTTGTAGATCTAGGTGTTAGTTTAACAGATAGTGGAGGGAAGATAAATACCAGAGAAATAGAGAATAAGGAAACTTATTAATTTGTTTGGTGGTTGGATTCATTTTAGGGCATAGCGGTGGTATTGGAGGCATGTTAGCTGGAGGTGCTGCTGCCGCTGCAGCTGCGTATGGTGCCCACCATGTTGCACATAGCAGTCACGGTCACGGACATGGTGGATATGGTGCTTTTGGGATGCATGGTGGTGGCAAGTTCAAGCATGGGAAACATGGCAAGTTCAAGCAAGGAAAGTTTGGGAAGCATGGGAAGGGGGGAATGTTCAAGAAGTGGAAGTGAGAGCATCTGCTGTACTGGGGGCCTCCTCCTTTTTCTAGTTAGTTAATTTTTCAATAAACCATATCTCCCGTGGTCTTTTAGATGCTGCATGTATGGTCGCTGTCTTTACTTGGCTTGTCTCGTCTTATGTTTGTTTGCACACTGATGATAGTGTATGTAGAATGTTGAGTCTTCTATTATAACACATAATTAGATTCTCGACTTTTTCAATTATATTGTAAACAGGTAAGGTTTTCTAATTCCCTGATATTTCATACCATTAAGATCTGTTTCTATTAAAGAAAATGGCACTGTTTATTGTTCAGATGATCCCATGTTGATGAATCTACTATCTACATTAACATAAGAGCTTCGGATGATATACTACTTAAAATAATGAGTTGTTAGCCCATGGGGCCTCAGGGTCGGGGGTTAACGACGTATTTGTTGAATTTTGCTAACTTATATAGTTTTATAGTCCCGTTGTGACTCAAAAGTTTAATTTTATGGGTCTTGATTCTAGAGAACCATATAAGCCAATTAATCTCTGATAGGATCGCTGATTAGTGTTAAAGCTAAATTAAGAACTGTTAGGAACCTAGTTTGCGCCTGCAGGTTCTGGAACTTAATGTAATGCAGCGGAAAAACAGATTTGCCTAAATATCCTTTTATTGATATATAGACTGTACAAAATACAAGTATTCTGTACACATGCAATAGCAAAGCTACTACGATCACAATTGTGGAAATTACTTACTGCCCTACCAATCCTAGATCGGTGTCGTAATCTCCCGAACAAGCCTGCCGAAGGTAATAGCACCTGAGCTTGTTTAGTTCAGACTTGTCTTCACCGCTATTACAGTTGAGCTCTCAAATTACACTAGCACTCCAGTGTTTGCAGAACTCCAAGTGAAAACAATCTCTCAATATTCGGGCACACTTGTCTTTTTGGTTTGATGTGTATTTGTATGTCTTGTTGGTCTTCAACGGTTATCTCCCATGATATGCTCACGTTCTGTTGTGGTTCCACTCGTCGTGCTCTCCACGTGGTTTCAACTGCCGAGATTTTCTCCCTGGGTTCCAGTCCGCAAATCTCGGAACAGTCTAAGACTAGGTCCTTCAGCTCCACGAACTGCAGTGCTTTGCGATATTCTCTCAACTGCGTTGTGTGTACTTGTTCCACGATCTTCTCGAACTGATTGCAACGGCTACTTCTTTGACTTTGCTTGTTGACCACGCTCCGCGGGTTCTGGTACCTCACATGCTGCCTTTAGTTCTTGAACCTGTACACTTAGCTTAGAGATCAAATACCTAGGTGTTGTCATCATCAACCCCTGAGGTACTTACAATCTCTCTTCTCCTTAGCAATGTGGGACAATTGACTTTCACCCAACAATCTCCCGTTCTTCATAGCGGCCCTCCTCGTAGGTGCGCCTCTCGCGACTCCTCCTCGCACTTTGGGGTCTTGACCTACTACCGTTGCCTAGCGACTCCACTAGCCCAGCCGATCAACTCGCACACTCTCTTGATCATTACTTCGATATCACAACCTCGCTACTCTTCTTCGTAGCGGCCCTCCTCGTAGGTGCGCCTTTCGCGATTCCCCTTCGCACTTTGGGGTCTTGACCTATTACAGTTGCCTAGCGACTCCACTGGCTCAGCCAGTCCACTCGCACTCTCTTTGCGAGTTCTTGCATACTTGTATTAGATCGCACCATAGGTTCTGAAATCATGTTGAATTATTTTAGCTCATATAGTTATATAGTCATGTTGTGAATTTGAGACATTTATCAATTGACTATTGAAATATCTGCACGTACATCAAACCAAGCAAATTGCATCATTTTAATAAAATGCAGTTTTTCAACAACAAAATTTGTTTTTGACTTTTGTCATGTGCCATCCTCCATTAACGTTAGAGAAAAGAAAAAAAAAGAGAAGGCGAGTGAGTGCTCCTGCTCGTTTCCTTGACATTTGTATGGCCTTTCGAGTTTCTTCAAACTCAACGGGACAAAGTTTCAAACATCAAAAACAAATCTCGTCTGTCTCTTTATCTCCTTCCATCCGATCCTCTTATTAAATTTGCCATTAACTAACATTCGCCATTTGGTTTCAACATTTATTTATTTTTATTGCAAAAATCATCTATCCCACCTACTATTTCCGCCTTCTCAAGGTCACCAAGTTTGAGCTTTTTTTTATTATAATTTCAACAAGTGCAAGTATATTGTGGCGATGGCTTCCGACCGGAACCCCCATAATTGGTACTGCTAGTTCCTATCCGGCGGCTACCAGTGTTGCTTTTCTGTCATCATCCGGTTGTAATGACGATGAGATTCATGATAAAAGTAGCTAAGAGGCTGATGCTGAACGTGGAGGCGGTTAAGACCAAGCTTTGGATGGAAGAAGCAGGGAAGGAGGTGATATGCTATTCTGAGCTTCTTGCTGCTTGTCAAAGCATGTGGGTTTGCTAGATAAGCTGATGACGCTGCTTCTTTTGCCAACGAGGCTGGTGTTATACTACTTCTCTTCAGGGACAAGATCTCTATCTGCATCCTCTGATAAGGTATATGTATATTCTCTATTGTCCTGCTAGCTAGCTATTTGATTTACTTGACAGATGATATAAGATAAGCAGCAATTTGACTAACACTTGTCCATTCCTTGTTAGTTTTTTTTTTCTTTTCTTTTGTTGTCATTCAACTTGATTAATAATATGTGTGATCATCACAATTACAATTACACAGCTCTAAATGTCTCAACTTGTCAAAAAAAGAACATCAAATTTCTTTCCTTTGTGGAGCTTAACAATCTATATTTCCTACCAATCTTGTGATTCATCATTCTCTAATTCTGATGTGTTTGTAGGTAGTGGATCTGGTCAGGAAAGCGATGCCTGAAGATGATCCGAGGAGGGGGGAGGAGCTTAAACAGTTGCAGGAAAAGAAGGAGCAATTAGATATGGTTGCAAAGAAACAGGTGTCTCGAATTCTTTGGTCTTGGCTGGGATTATCTGTTCTTCCGCTTCACCTTCTGGGAATTTTCCTGGGATGTTATCACATTTTTCACAACAGCTACTGGAATAGTCATTGGATATGCATATTTCCTGTTCACATAGAGGGACCCCAGTTACCAAGATATGATGAGTGACCAGACTCTTCCTCTCAAGGCAGAGAAAACTTTATAAGAAATGGAATTTTGACTTCATTAGATACATGGAAATGCTAATGTCCTTTGGATCTCCCGCACTCCATCACAGGCTCAGTGGGAATAATGCTCGAGTCAGATAAAGCCTTGCATGGTTCTCAACACGTAACTTTGTAGCCTCATTTCCTTCTTCGTACACACAACATCTGACTGTGACTAAATTTTGTTGCCATTTACTTGGCAATGCACAATTCAGCTACACTCTAACTTCGCATTTGACCTTAGTTTGGCCTTTAATCTGATATCCTATATTCTATCCTATTCCTATGTAAGGCGGACTTCTTTATTGATCTTTTGTGCAGCATCAATAAGTTTATAGGCTTCACTTCAAGTTTTGGATAATTTAGGATTTTCATATGCTTCTGCCATCTTCTTTCGACAGTTAACCGTCTCGTGTCAGTCGAGCTAGTGTTACAACAATCTTGTGCTACTTTAGCCAGTGTACATGCTTTTTAGATTGGTAACATTTGTACCGGAACTGTTCTACTAGGGTAGTTTTTCAGTTCATGAATTATTGGCAAAGCTTGGAAACGGTTTTTGATCATAAGAACAAGCCTGCATTTCGCAGCCATGTGATAAGCACATAGCGAATTATTCTTTCGCCTTTTACTAAAGAATACCGTGTGCTTGTCACTCAAAGTGGCATACGCCAATTTTTGGAGGGTTTTGCTTTCGAGCTAAAACCCTAACTAAAAAAAAAACCAAGCCTGCATTTCTTATAAAAGACTCATTTTGTCACATAAGTTCGTTCCTCTGCTGTTGCCTAGTAGAATCATTCAGATACTGACCTTGTACAAGTGTAACACTTCTTAATTAAAAATACAACAAAGCAGCGATTTGTATGCAGGTTGCATCCCACTATTTACATTGGCTCAGCAGCCAGTTGGAGTATAGATGCAGGTTATATATAAACCATAAACAGATGTAATACTACAAGGTGTAACATGACGTGTATGATTGGTGAAGGGGCCTCTCAAGAGCTTAAAACACTCTCCCAGCTTCCATATCTTGAGCTGAAGCTGCCTCCTCCACTTGCTTGAGCATATTCAGATACAACTGCCCTGGCACATAAATCCCATGTCCTTGCTATATCTCCAAGTGACATCGGTTGGGAGAGGGTCCGGAGAGAGATGCTAAACTTAGACTTGGCCTTCATTGAAAGATCTTCATCGTCGTTGCTGTGGTTTGCACATGATAGTACTATGATATTAGAGTCTGGTATACCCTTTCCTAAAGAACAGTGCATGCACAGAAGAAATTTCACAAGGAGACAGCGGGTAACAAGAGTGCACATCCGCAAATAATGGCACTTGGCTCAACTTTCCTAAATAATCTGTAGAAAGCGCAAACTAAACAGGTTCCCCCAAGAGAACAGTGCAGACCAGTGACTTCCACTATACTGTACCATAAACTATGACCTTCAAAATACAAGTGACGGAATGCAAAATGCAAAAAAAGGATGCTGCTATACATGGCAAGATAAATGTAGCACAAATTATTCAAGGATTTCAGGCAGGTAATTTGGGAGCAGGAACATTATGGATAATATAATCTATAGTCCTAAACGGCTTGTTTTCACTTTAAGGCGCGGCTTTCCTGAAAATTCCACTAATAATTACCTTGGACATATAATGAGCCACCCTTAAATACGGTATGCAGTAATTTTAGAAATTAAGGTGTTCATTCAATTAAAAAACATTGCAACAGACAATATAGGAAAAAGGGCATATATTCTCACCCGACTCGACTGGAAGCTTATCTAGAAGTACTGGTGAGCAATTTGGAGAGCTAGAGGGAACTAGGTGTTCTTTCAATCAAAAAACATAGCAGCAGACAATATAGGCAAAAGGGCATACATTCTCACCTGACATCAACTGGAAGCTTATCTAGAAGTACTGGTGAGCAATTTGGATAGCTAGAGGGGACTAGCAGTCGCAATGGCTGAATCGGAGACTGCATGCATGGCCACGAAATAATTTACTATATTTACAATAAAGTAACAAAAAATAAATGAAGAGGACGAATTCTGATCCCACCATTTGTGCAGATGCATATTGAGATTTCAAGTTCGGACTGAGCCCCACCGCATTGTAACAGCAACTGATGATAATTCCTTCACCGCTTTCAGGTGCAACGGCAACAGCTACAGATGGATCTGCATCTTCATCACTTATAGCTAACATTGTTTCAATAAGCCGCTGATTAATTTCCCTAATTTCTTCAAGAAGATAATGGTTGACCTGCAGACAAAATTGGCAGAAAGTAGATATTAAACATGACAAAATGAATACTTGACAGTGATGAATTATGCAAATCAATACACTACGTAACACCCTCCTTGTAATGCAACCCTGACCGGTTGTGACAAGACAACTAGATTGCAGCATTTCGATTTGTATAATTTAAACTAACTGGACAAGGAAAGCAAGCTGGCGTGAAAGCAGCAGTATGGAAGAACGGAGGGAACAGATTAGGCATCTCAAACAGAAAACAGTTACTAAACATGACCGGATGACCCTGAAAGCTGGAAAGGAGCCAGTGCCGTACGCATGCATACATTGATAAGAAAGCATTCAACATAAATAAATGAATTTGCATACATGGATGTCAAATCGGAAAGTCATCAATATTCAATATACATAGCTCATTATGTCTTCATGCTACAGACTGTTATTCTAAACTATTAAATTCACTTAAAGTCCAACTGGGATAACATATTAATATATTTATATTTAAAAAATATAAATTGAAAACCGATTAATCCCCGATTAGTCTCCGATTAATCCCCGATTAATCCTTATGTATCCTTTCCGCCTGATTCCCCTGCCTAGCGTTTTTTATAACTGTAGCCTACAGTACAACTACAAACTCAGGATATCATGAAATCTGCAAGAAATGCAGGAAAAACTATAAAAATTAACCCTCTAAATCATTTATACTAGATGAAAGCAATTCAACAAGAAAACAACGAGGAGAAGAAGTTTATTTCTTATTCAACTCCCTAATGAGAAAGCTGAGACTATTGCAACACCCAACTCCCCATGATCGGAAGGAGGGCAGAACATTTGAGAAACATTGCAAAACAGTATCTCTCAGCAAAAGCCGCGAAAAAAAAATCAGATAATCAACTACAATGTAAACCAAGCATACGTACCAGCGGCTATTATTTTAGATTTCCTTCTTAATGGAGAAGTAACAAGATCAGAGCCAATACCTCAATCCTTGGTCGCTTTGCTCTTGAGGTTGCAGTTGACTCTAAATCTGACAACTCGGAACCAACATGTTGTTTAAAACTATCATTCACGCTTCCGTTCGTTGATACAACTATCAAGGGCATTGCGCTGGTAAGGCGCTTCATTTTCTTACTCCCGTTGCTTCCTTCTTGGGAAGCAAAATTTTTCGCTTGCAATCGACACTTCGTCATGGCAACCAAATCTTCACCAACAGCAGCTCTGGAGCCGTTACCGGGTGCAGATCCTGCAATCCTATCTATCATACTTATAACGGACCCAATATCGTTAACAGAAGCAGTAAATGCATCATTTGAGACTGACTTCACCTGAACCCGCAAAAAAGGGAAAAAGGCAAATTAGGATGACCTCTTTTGGTAAATTGGAGCAAATAATGACCTGTAGATAATATTAACTAACCGCTTTAATTAAGCGATCAAGAGGCTGATCTATTACACTTGACTTGGCTACGACAGCAGATGTAGTACCATGAGTAGCATCATGATTACTAAATTCTGCAAGCAAAGGAGATGCCGATATCCCAGGAGTTCCAATAGCCAGTGATTGACTAGGTGCTGGTGGTAAAGCTGACTGTTGAAGCCTGGTGTTTCCTGCTGTGGTGAGTGTTGAAACATTAGAGTTAAGTTTTTCCGAATCACCTGGCATAGGAGACGGAGCCAAAGGAGTTGAAGGTGATGGCACAACGAACGGAGAGTTTACAGATTGCAATGGGGTGCCAGCTTTTGAAAGAGAAGATAGCATATTTTGTTGGTCCATCTGTGGAGAAGAATTCTGAAGAATTTGCGGAGATGAGGTCTGGAGCATTTGAGGGGAAGGCATAGGAAAGGACACTCCAGTTTTCATCTGCTGATGATATACAGAACGTTGGCCTGCAGCATGGTGTTGCGGGAAAACACCAGGTTTAACACCTAATACCTGCCTGCTGTTCATATCATTCACATCGCCCATCTGTTGAACTTGAGGTAGTTGATGCGCCAACATTTGCCCTGATTGCTGCTGTTGCTTTGTTTGATGGTGCAACTGCTGCTGTTGGAGTTGATTCTGTATCATTTGTTGCTGTATCTGTCGTTGCTGGAACTGGTGTTTGAGTTGTTGGCTCTGCATTATCTGTTGTTCCTTTAAATGTTGCTGATTCACATTACTGTTTGACTGAAGATTAGAGATGTTCGGCTGAAGCAAGTTAACCCCATTCTGCGACGACAGTGCATTCATGTTTGTCTGCTGAGGAGCACTCACTGTATTATGTCCTCCTACTCCCTGTTGTAAGGAGGCCAATCCACCACCTTGTCCTGCCTCTACATTTGGCCCAGGTTGTACTGAACCAATCATGTTCTGCTGTGTATTTGAGACCCCAGTTAGGGAAGACATTGGATTATGTTGCAGAGTCGAGGTGTTTTGCTGCATCATCACAGGGCTCTGAATATTAGCAGACTGCAGCTGAGGATTCATGTGGTTATCATGTGGCTGAGCCTGCATGTTTTGGGACTGGGCCAGGAGCATCGACTGCATATGTGGAGGAACTTGCCCGGGTTTCTTAGGCAGGTTTGAGTTCAAAAATTTTACTATCTGCTTCTCATAGGAAGGCCACTTATCCCTATGTGCAGGGTTAACATTCATTTTACTAACTTGCAAAAATGTAATGATACGGTCCAACATTGCCTTGAATATCTTCAGCTGGTCTGTTTTTGGCGGCTGAGGTAGAGAATCGTGCTGCCAGAAAATAAATCAAATATAGAAAAAATGAGCAATATGTGTAATCCAAATACATCACAGTACAAAAACTGGCCAGCCAACAATAAAAAGACATCTCCTCTTTAAGCAACGGATATGGTACTATTCTTTAGCAGCAAGCAACGCAAACTCATCAAAAGAGGATTAGGAGATACCTGCTGTAGTTTAAGAGATATTTTCTGGTACAACTCGCTTATATCTGGTAAGTATTTCTCCTTCATAACAGTTATCTGCGAGGTGAGGTCACAAATACGATTCAAAAAAGTCTTGTCCGCTCCTAGTAAATAAACAAATACCGAGGAAGTTCCACATAAGAACTAAATTAAGGAAAGATCCTATTTTGATGGCTTAGGTCAATGCAGACAGTCTCAGTATCACCGGATTAAGCAATAAAATCCGAACAAATATCATATTCAAATACATTTTCAAACACAAAAAATGTTTGAAGCATTATAATGCAAAATGAAAATAAAATTACCAAATACATTATGTATTTCCACATAATGAGTCCTCGCAAGCTTCAACATTCTATGCAATCATACCTAAATCCGTTTACAGCTGAGAAAATTTGAATAAAATGCCTATCCAATACCTTTTTATAGACTTCCTCTTGCCAATCCGCTGAATTTGCATGTCCTGATTGGGAGGCAGAATCAATAGAGGCTGCAAACAAGCGTAAACCCCAAAAAAGTGATTACAAGGAATTCTTCATTAGTTAAGCAACTAAGTCCATTCACACTCAATCAAGCTAAGACTGTTCTCACAATCAGACACTGTAAAATAAAAAATCAGAAGCTGTGTAACAACTAACAAGAGCCTTGAACACGCTAACATTATATCACAGTATCATTTAAACTCCGGCATCATTCTTCAAATAGAGTAAACTCTCTTAACTGTATGCATAAACTTCATTAAATAATTCGTGGGAGATCTACTGTGAAGACCTTATTGTCTGCTCTTTACATGTGATCAGCAACATATAATACCCCAAATGCTGTCATGTACGTATATATAAAAATACAAGAAAACCAAGAAGATAACATACTTGACGAAGCCTCTGGCAGTGGCCTTTGTGATTGATACATCTGCTTCTGCTGATCAGGGATGTTATGGGGTTGCATCAGGGTACCTGCAGGTTGAGGCCTATGCTGCATATCTCGTTGCTGCTGATTTATGCCCAGCTGTTGCTGCAATTGAGCTGAATGAGATTGGATTTGTGACCTCATCTGCGTCTGTGGGTGCTGTGATTGTTGTCCTTGACTTGCTAGCAAACCTGATGCAGGCTGCTGGTTTTGCTGCGGTACAGGACCCTTGTTTTGATGTAACATGTGCATCTGATGCTGGTTACCCTGCATACCTGAATTACTTGACTGAGTCCCATGCAATTGTTGCTGCAACCCAGACACATTACCCTGTTGACCCATATGTTGCTGATGCATATTTGTGAGGTTAGCTTGCTGAGCTATCAATTGCTGCTGCTGCTGCAAATTCGAAAGATTATTCTGCTGGGTCATCAGTCTCTGCTGCTGCTGCTGCTGCTGTGTTATATCAGACATGTTTTGTTGCCCAAGAAGCTGAGTCGGCTGCATGTTTGAGGTGTTTGTCTGCTGGCTCATCAATGGCTGCTGTTGCTGCGATGTTTGTAGTTGTGACATCACTGTAGGCTGATGTGTCATCTGCTGTTGAAGCAGACCAGGGGTCTGTTGGGATTGTTGCTGTTGCTGTTGCTGTTGCCTTAACGCAGACTGTGGATGTTGCTGAAGCATGGATTGAGCTGATTGGTGTACAGATGATAGAGAAGATTGTGGATGCTGCTGAAGCATTGCATTGGATGTTGAAATCCCAGCCTGCTGTGATGATTGCATCTGATTCGGTTGAAGTACGTTTTGTTGTTGTTGTTGCTGCTGAATATGAGATTGCATTAGAGAATTTGGAATACTCCCTTGTTGGAGCTGCTTCTGCTTCATAAATTGCTGCTGTAGTTGTTGCTGGTACATAAATTGTTGCTGGGACTGCTGCTGCCCTGGTTGTACTTGTTGTCTTCCAGAGACCGCCTTTTGATTGTTAAACACGTTGGTCGCTACCCCTTGTCCCATTGAACTTCCAACCGCGTTATGGGATGCATCAGCCATGTTTTGAATTGAAGACTGATTGATCACATTTGAGATAGGATTCTGGTTCATACCACTAACTGACGACAGTGTGGATGCTAAACCTGCAGAACCCTGTATGCCAGCAGATGCAATATTGCCGGGCAAGTTCTGAGCCAACATTTGTTGACGTCCTTGTGGTTGATTAACCGCCAAAGACATTGGGGCTGATTGCCCTTGGTTGTGCACCTGAGGTTGCATATTCTGAGGGACTGTTCAAGAAAAAACACGAGTGAAGTGTTACTTCGTACTTACAATCTCAACTGGTTAAATGATCAGGGTTCACAATCTCATCCCAATTTTACCTGCTTCCATTGGATTTCTACTGCTACTAGCAGGATTTGTAGCCAGTGAACCGGCTATCGTGTTTTGAGACTTGGTTTCCATTGTCAACATTTTCAGAGATATTTTTCGCAGATAATCAGACTGAAACATCATACAATATAAAGATCATCATTCCTCAGAGTGACTATATGTCACAGTGTGTGGACTAAACAAGTACATGAAAATGGAGACATTGGCAGAAGGAAAATGTACCTGGCTTGTTGCAGCACTGTAAATTTTCTCCTCAAATCTGACTGCAATTTTTTTCAGCTCAAGTAACCCATCCTGTCCGGAAAATGGAAGGTGCTTCTTCAAGGTCTCCATTCTACCCATGCAAAAAATCAAATAGAAAAACAAATAACTTAACAATCAACATATATGAACTTCTTGAAAAGCTTAAATTTTCTTCGTTGTGTATCGATAAAACAATCTTTAGTAAAGAGTATAAATATTAAAAAAAAAAAAGAAAGGAAAATAAGTTCACTCTCACGGTATGATGGAAAATCCTAAACCTTCAGAAGAACTCTACAACATCCTACGAACTACAGATTCTTAGCAAATTAATCCACTAGAACAGCGAGGCCCAATTAAATACGTTACTCAATACTTATGTTTTGCAATAATACAACTCAAAATATACGGAAGTCCAAGATATGCAAAGACTAGGGTTCCAATCAGGAAATCGTTCAAAAGTGATTAAAAGGAGCAGCACAGGAAATCTTTCATCTCGCCTGCATATTGAGTAACAAATCCTTGTTTATAATCCAAATCCGAAAGCGCTTATATCCCCAGAAACTTCCTAGGAATGAAATAGAATTTTGTATAAAACTAGGGTTCCAACTTCCAATTCTTAATCCCAAAACCCTATCCCCAGCAAGAATTGAGCCAAATCTAAAAAGAAAAAGTGAAATCAAAAGCGAGAGATAAGAAAATACATCTTATTGACGATTCGGTGACGGGAATCAGACTGCAGCAGCGACCTCCAATCACCGGCGTCTATGTTGTTGGGCGGCGGATCCGATTGCGCGGGCCTCCAGTTGTTCGACTCCATTGAATTCAAACACGTTGATTACGAATTTGTTGCGTAATCTTCAACACTTAGGTTAGGGCATGGAGAGATTATAGTGGTGGACAGTAGAAAGAGAAAGGCACGATGGACGACAGTTTTGAATGTCGTGTATCGTACTCCATTTTCCATTGGGCAATATGCCACTTGAAGTACTATAAAATACAAGACGGCCCCGAAGGTTTCATACTATTACCAAAAAATTGTCTGTTTTCAAAATGATATGGCTTTTCGATCAAAATAAAATAAAATGATATGGCTTTATCATATGCCATTGAAGGTCTCTGGTTGATTCGAACTGATGATGATACTGCATTGCATCGCTTCTCACAAGTTATATTCCGATTACAACAGAAGGAAAAAGCTGCCCCGAAAGGCACATTTCCCAAAAAGGACACGATCAAACAGAAATTGTTATGGTTGGACCGACCGCAGTGACCAACACTACATCAACGGGTTACGAACCGTCATGCCTTTTGAGAAAAGCAGGAGACCAGCTCCTGAACCGAAAAAACTACTACACAGCTCAGACCGATAAACGGCTGAGATAAACAGCTCAGACCGGACAACCGACTGAGATGAGAAAACTAAACTAAACTACGAAACTAAACTAATCTAAACTTTACACAAAAAACTGGCTGAAGCTAAAACCTAAACAACAACAACAAACAGCAACAACATCGCAGCTAGCCGAGCCAATAACAGCACCGCCACCAGCAGTCAATCTTCCGGCGCCGCCACCATCCTCACACAGACAGCCTCCCAACGGACCAACCACTCCAGCGCCGCAGCAACCACCGGAGATCTGCTCGTGCTGCCATCCACCACAACCGCCGCTTAAATCAGCCAAAACAACCCCAAAAATACAGCCGCGCCATCGCCCTCCCAACCACCCGGCACCTAGCCAAAACCGACACTGAAGTCGGCTCAAAACAGCCAACGACAGCCGCCCAAAGGGAGACATCGGCCGGACTAGGCGAGATGAGAAGGAGGAGAGGGGAGGCGCGACCCAAAAGTCACCGGAAAATTAATGTCATACAGTTTTTGTTATCATCTCATTCTCACTATATTTAGTAAGATCTTAATAATTCGAAAAAAGAGCAAATTGTTTTTTTATTCATTAGATGCCTGGATTTATTACCAAAATACAAGCATTCACATCTATTTGCTGCAATTACTGAACTACGTCGTTTTGGTTCTTAAGTTCAACAAAAGTTAGATCCCATGTGCACCATATTAATCAGGATTCAACCTTTAGGTCGAACCAAATCAAAAGATCATGTAAAAAAAGGCAGATTAAAACCCTCCAGAAACAGGCCCAGAAATCGTCTCTGATCTTCCGTCGGTGGACGCGAGTCTCCGGCCAGGGGTGCTCGTCGTTCGGCTGTCTCCCCAGCGTGTCCCTCCGGCATGTCGTCTCCCTCTCGGCGCCTCCTCGCGATGCCTCGCTGCCTCCCGTTTTGTCCGCCGTTCTGCCGGTTCTGTTGCCTGATTCCTGCCCGATTGTTTCCCGCTGTCGCTGGAGTGGCGTGTTGCGGTTTTGGTCGGACGGTGGTGGCTACTGTGGTGGGTTTGGGTGGCGTCCGGTTTGGGGTGGGATGCGTGTGAGGTTGGGTGTTGGGTTGCGTAGTTGGGGTTGTTTTGGGTGGTGGTGATGTGGTTTTGTGGTGGGTTGCTGGTTTTATTGATGGTGTGATGTGGCATCCCTGTTCGGAGTCTCCGTGTTGCCGGTGATCGTTTTGATAGTTTAGGTTGGACTACGCTTTTGGCGTAGCTTTAGTTTTAGGTTTTGTTGTTATAGTTTTCTGCTCTCTGCCGTTTGGCTTGAGCTTTGTTGTTTTAGGTTTGTTTTGTTTTAGGTTTTAGTGTTAGGTTATTTTTTGGGAAAAGTACAAAAAGGGTCCCCGAACTACCGCTCAATTCCAATTGGAGGTCCGAACTATCACAATTTCCAATTAGGGGGCAAATTCAAGATATATTTTGGGGAAAGTAAAAATAGGGGCTCCGAACTACCATTCAATTCCAATTTGAGGCCCGAACTACCACAATTTCTAATTATGGGGCAAATTCAAGAAATATCATCTATATAGTTTTCATGGTATATTTTTAACATTTAATTTTATTGTTATATTTTTATTTTCTTTAAATTTCATACTACAAATGAGTATTATTTTTAAATTAATTATTCATAATTTTTTAATTTATCGTATAACATGTATGAATAAAAATAAAATAATTTGTTTCTTAATTCATATTGTTAAATTTTCAAGTTTTTTTTCTTTTATGCATGATGGGTGCCTATACTATTTTAAATTTATATAATTTGACAATTTACCGTATAACATGTATGACAAATTAAATTATTATTTCTTGATTCATTTTCATAAGAAAGTGAATATAAAAAGAATATAATGAAATATATATATATATATATATATATGGGGGCGTTCAATTGAGGACATGTCTTATGGTGAGGGTGTAGGGACTAATCTTGGCCATTGGATGAGGTTCATCCAATGATCCACAAGTTGCCACGTGTCACATGTGGTAGTGGGTTTTACTATTTGCTTTTTGGTAGTGGGATTTTACTATTTGCTTTATTGGATTTTGGGTACTTGGACACGTGGCGCACCCACAAAGCACGGGGGGTTAGATGGATGATGATCTAATAGATGAGATTTGTCCCTACGTCCTTACCAAATTTGGGTGTCCTCATTTGAACACTCCTATATATATATATATATATATATATATATATATATATATATATATATATATATATAGGGGGGCGTTCAATTGAGGACATGTCTTATGGTGAGGGTGTAGGGACTAATCTTGGCCATTGGATGAGGTTCATCCAATGATCCACAAGCTGCCACGTGTCACATGTGGTAGTGGGTTTTACTATTTGCTTTTTGGTAGTGGGTTTTACTATTTGCTTTATTGGATTTTGGGAACTTGGACACGTGGCGCGCCCACAAAGCACGGGGGGGTTAGATGGATGATGATCTAATGGATGAGATTTGTCCCTACGTCCTTACCCTAAGAGGGTGTCCTCATTTGAACACTCCTCTATATATATATATATAGGAGTGTTCAAATGAGGACACCCAAAGACATGTCCTCAATTGAACGCCCTCACCCTCACCATAAGACGTTCCAATGGCCAAGATTAGTCCCTACACCCTCACCATAAGACATGTCCTCAATTGAACGCCCCTATATATATATATATAGAGGAGCGCTCAAATGTTACACCCTTCTTAATGTGTTATGTGTTACACCAATCTCATCCGTTAGATCAAATGATCTAAAGGTGCAAAATAAAGTCAAAGTGCAAAATAAAAGTCAAAAAGTGACCAAGTTGTTTGTCATTTTGCACTTTTGTCTTTTACCTAAAAGACGAAAGTGCAAGATGTAATCTGGACCTTTAGATCAAAAGATCTAAAGGTGCACAATAAAGTAACACATAACACTTTAACAACCCATAACATTTGAGCGCGCCCCTATATATATATATATAGAGGAGTGTTCAAATGAGAACACCCTCTTAGGGTGAGGACGTAGGGACAAATCTCATCCATTAGATCATCATCCATCTAACCCCCCCGTGCTTTGTGGGTGCGCCACGTGTCCAAGTACCCAAAATCCAATAAAGCAAATAGTAAAATCCCACTACCAAAAAGCAAATAGTAAAATCCACTACCACATGTGACACGTGGCAGCTTGTGGATCATTGGATGAACCTCATCCAATGGCCAAGATTAGTCCCTACACCCTCACCATAAGATATGTCCTCAATTGAACGCCCCCCCTCCTCTATATATATATATATATATATATATATAGGGGAGCACTCGGTTGAGGCATGGTTGGTAGAATGAAACTGTGAGGCACGATCTCGGCCGTCAGTGGGAGTTGATCCGAGGCACGTGGCGAAGCCACGTGGCAAGCCGCAATTGTTGACTTTTCAAAAGTTAGTGGGTTTACTATTTGGACACGTGGCGCGCCCACAATGCACGGGGGGATTTGATGTGTGGATGAAATCGTGCCTCATAGTCTCATTCTAATTTTGATGCCTCATTTGTAGTATGAAATTTAAAGAAAATTAAATATTATAATAAAATTTAAAAAATTAAATGAAAAATACATAGAATAAATTAAAGAAAAATATTTAATTTTACTTTGTACTTTTTGTACTTTTCCTTCAAATTAACAAATGTATACCCAAAAAAAAAGCTATTTGTTGCAATGTTGTTTTTCAGATGTTAGTCCGCCGAAAATAGTATAGCCACCCATCATGCATAAAAGAAAAAAACTTGAAAATTAACAATATGAATTAAGAAACAAATTATTTTATTTTTATTCATACATGTTATATGATTAATTAAAAAATTGTGAATAATTAATTTAAAAATAATACTCATTTGTATGAAATTTAAAGAAAATATAATTATAACAATAAAATTAAAAGTTAAAAATATATAGATGATATTTCTTGAATTTGCCCCCGAATTGGAAATTGTGGTAGTTCGGACCTCAAATTAGAATTGAGTGGTAGTTCGGAGCCCTTATTTGTACCTTCACCAAATATATCTTGAATTTGCCCCCTCATTGGAAATTGTGGTAGTTCGGACCTCAAATTGAAAATGAGTGGTAGTTCGGGGACCCTTTTTGTACTTTTCCCTTATTTTTTTGGGCTGCACTTGTTGCATTTATGATCTCCTTCATTTGGTGGTTTGGCCATTCCTTTCGGCGTGAGGCTAAGTGGAGCTTTCATGCTCCCAGCTAGTTAACTTGATCTAGCTTTTAAGTCCTTCGTAATGCCTTTTTTCTATCTCTTGATGGCGTGCTTCCAATGATTGGCGATCGGGTTTGAAGTCTTCACTTGTGCAGCTTTGCTTCGAGTTTCAAGGAAATCGGTCGTCGCTCCAATGGGTATCGAGGTGTCTTCCGTTCACTTCTGCTGTTTGGCCGATGTTGCATATATTGGCTTGGAAACTTTCTTGGCATGACTATCTTTGAGGCCTTGCTAGGCGTGGATTGCGTTTTTATGTTTTAATGTTCTGGTCCTGTCTTGTGAGTCCTCTGTTTTATTTTTGTTGTCTTTTCTGAGTCTTTGTATGTTTCCTTATTTATTTATCAAAAAAAAATCAAAAGACCATGTCAGCATAAAATAAGAGAAATCAAGTTGTCGTGACAAGTTTTATTTTCAGATTAATGCAGAGGAATAGGGGGGGGGATTTTTTAGAGACAATATAAAAGGATTTGGGAAGCGGATAAGATGTTGGAAGGCTGCTAATTGAGAATTTTTCAATAGAAGAATGTGTTGAGCTGTGGAGACAAATAAGAGAAGGGTATTTTAGAGATTTCATTTTTATAGTGTTGCCCTAGCATTCTCTTTATATTTTTATGTTGTCGCCTTTTTTTTTTTTTTTTTTTTTGAGGTGGCAAACATACATCCTGTAAACACCATCAAATCATTTTATTTCGTTCCTTATTGATTGTTTGTGTGAAACAAATTAGGGTTCTAATCCTAACAGAATGAAGCTCAATTATCCAATGCCCATCTGCCCAAATCCAATTTCACAGAGAATACTTCCGACTATAAAGCACATTCACTTGACACCGCTTCGAGATTCAAACAGTTCGAACCCGGTTTGAAACGAAACTTCAAGAGGATAGAAGTGGTGATTCAGACTTCGAGATTGATCCAACTCTTCGAGATTCAAACTTCAAGAAGTGGTGATTCAGTTGAGATCCAATATTGATCCAACTTTCTAGGTTCTGAATATAAACAGAATCGGATTTAGCCAAGCCCATCACAGCCAGGAGAGCTCGCTACCGATGACTGCCGTGGTGACGGGCTGCGACGGTGATCGGACGGTGATTAAGATACTGAGCGCGTTGTGGTGAAAGGCGAGAATGTTGTCGAAACCGGACACAGCGACCAGAGTCGTACCGCAACCGCAAGGTGCTTCCATGGAAGAAGATGATGATGATACAGAAGAACAAATGTCACGTGACATTTAAAACATAAGAATCAAAATGATGTAGTTCAGTAGTTGCAACTAATAGATGTGCTGCAGGGGATCTGATTCCCATGCATTAGATGAATAGAGCAAAATGTTATCTAAGTTTTTAAGCTTGATATTTATAAAAAAAGATGAACCGAAATTAATTAAACTGAATATTACAACGCCCTGATGGTATTCTCACTACTCAACCCACTGAGATTGTAACTATAGCTACTGATTTCTATCAGCAATTATTTACGTCTTCTCTCACTGCTTTAGCTGATTAAATTCAGAGAGGTATTCAGATTGTTCCTAAAAAGATATCATCTTCTCATAATGTAGCCTTGTTAGCCTCGTATACCGAAGATAGATGTTACACGAGCTTTATTCCAGATGCACCCTTCAAAAGCTCCAGAGCTCTTGGTAAATAGTTGAGGACTTTGTTGCAGAATACTTGCAATTTCTCAACAATGGTATTCTCCATCCAGATAATAATATTTTTTTTGATTGTGGGTTTACTTCTCATATAGGACATATCAAGGAATACATCGCATACAAGATATTTCTCGGGTATATGTATATTTTGCCTATTTGAACACAACCACGTAAAGGGCACCTCCATGGAAGGACCTTAGCGCTGCTTAAGCACGCCTCCGCGAGAGGGAAGTACCTACAAACGTCCACAAAGGACGAGGAAGAGGAAAGAAAAGAGGAAAAAGAAAACATCCACAAAGGATATAGGAAGAGTCCGCACCACATAGGTGGGACTAGGAAAATTCTATAAAATTGTGGAAAGGAAAAGTGTCACGGTGGGGTTTGAACAGAAGACCTTGCATATTACAAGGCAAGTGCTCAACCAACTCATCCACCACCTTGTTGGCCAGATAATAATATTACAGTATTAACACTTATTCCTAAACAACACGGGTCAACCAAGATCAGGGACTTCAGAGTCTGAAGTTCAGACCCATCAACTTGCTAGGAGTACATGCAAAGGTGGTTTCTTAGGCTATGATACAACCAATATAGTTCGAAAAGAACACAATCTTCGGTAAAGTAATTTACAACATTGAACAAGTCCCCAACTCTTTACAACTAAAACAATGTGAAGAGATAAACTTAGAAATCTCGATGTAAATGACACAAAAAATGTGGATGAGTTCGATTGCAGGGAACACAAAACACCGCCTTTGATTATGTTTCTCTCTCATCTTCGAAAATATTATCTTCTCCCGGCGCCGGCCCTCCCAATTCCTTCCCAGGTGCCAGAGTCTCTTCTGTGCTTGATTGTGGCCGCGAGGCTTTGGTAGTGTTGGCGGAGGTCGACTTTTCTCGGGTTGTGTGGGTGGAGGAAGCAGCGCCGTCAGATCTGGCCGCGGCACCATGGTTGGGTTTGCGGTGTCGGTGGCCAGATACAGATCCGGTGATGGTGGGGAAGAGGGGTGCTACTGCGGCTGGTGGAGTTTGAAGGAGGTCTTGTTTTCTCTGGCTGTGATTGCAGAGGAAGCACCGCCGGGCGGCTTTAATTGTGTTTCCTTGGTCGACTTCGCTGATTTGGTGGAGAGATTTAGTTCTAGCGATGGTAGGGAAGAGGGGGCTTGTGGTCGGTGAGCTTATAGCTGAGGAGGGGGAGTGGGGGAGCACTGTAACAAGGGGAGCTTGTGGTCGGTTTCTTAATTGTAACTTGGTTTATCCTTGATTTCTAAGTATTTTATCTTGCTTTCTTAAATGTGATTACTCCTGGTCAGGTTATAACCTAAGGTAGGACCGTTAAATCACTACGCCACAATCTACTCCTGGTCGGGTTGTAGACTTTTAGTTCTAGCAAACCTAATACTCCTGGTCTGGTTATATTAGGTTTAGTGCGTCTACGTATTCTAACGGGTGAGTATCAAATAAGCAGGATAAAGAGGGCAAGTATCACTAGGTTAAGATGTACCCTTTCGGATCTCCCCTTAACCTAGCAATTCGAACCGATATAAATTGCACAAGAACTAATAGAATGCAAGAACAAATATTTAAGTACGGAATCTCAAAACGTTCGTTACAATATTCGAAACCTTAGCCCGAATAACGGGTTTAGTTACACATAGCCATGAGAACAATGCAAAAATAATAAAAGGGACGATTGTACTTCACTAATGCCGAGAAGGATGAGTGACCGGCCGTGAGGGCTGAGTATGGCTGAGTAAAGGTGGAGGCAGGGGTGGTCTAGGGCAGAGCTAGGGCAGTGCACGGCTGAATAGCGGTGGAGGGAAGGGCGGAGCAAGCTAGGGTTTCGGCCGAGAGGTGTGAAGAGAGGAACCGTGTGTTTTTGTGGCTTAATGGATGTTGTAGGATGCTTTGAAAGGTTGAGGAGAGGCTGTATTTATAGTGTAGAATGGGGCTTCGAAGTTTCCAAATTGAGTTTGGCCCATAAACGGTTTTAGGAAACATGTCCTAAAACCGACTTTGCTTGATCTTCAAGTTAACTTCTTGTGCAAGTCTTCCAGCGCCTTCTAGGGCCTTCCAGAACCTGCTGGGAACTTCATGGAGGCCTCTAAACCGCCTCACTCGAGCCCACTGACTTGGCCCAACGTGCGGGGCCTTAAATCATCGTTTTGCTCATCTCGGCCAATCCCGCTCGTGCGTTTTGTCTGGAAAGTGATGTCGTCCAAGTCATTTGTCATTTCGATCACTTTGGTCGAGCCAGATTTGCTAGATTCGTTAGTTTGGTCGAGCAACTTGGATTCAGCGCTGGTCTGCTCGACAGGGCCTTCGGGCGCTGGCCTGGAACTCTGCTCGGCTGCGCCTGGGCCATTCCACTCGTGCGTTCTCCTTGGCTTGGTGACATTGTCCGACTATTTTTCCATTTTGAGCAACTTGGTCGAGTCAGTTTTATTATCGGAGTCCGTCTGGTCGAGCGACTTGATTTTGGTGCCTATCAGCGCGCTCGGGGCCTTACTGGGGCCGAGAATCTGCCGCCAACCGGTCGGGTGGATTTGGTGCCGCTTTCCCACCCGGTCGGGTGAAACCTCCATTGTGTTGTTTTTGGCATGAAATGCCGTCTTTAAAGCGCGTTTCCTCCTAGAGCTTCCGAAGCACCTGAAATGCAAAACAACACTAAGAAGTAACTGTTTGCATGATAAAACGCCGGAATTGGTGGGATTTGATGACTCGATGAGTCGTATAAATACGGCTCATCATCCACTTAAGGGAGTCTTTTCCAGTCGAATGCGTTCAATGTGTTCAGACTATTTTAGCGATTTTCGTTCAGATCTAGTTCTGCATTCATAGGGTTCCTATTTTGATTATGACCATGATAGTGATCAGCTGGAGGGCTCACCATCTGAAGCGTGAGGCCAAGCGGAGCAGTAGTCCACTTATCTATTACGAGGTTTATTTATGTTGTTGGCTCTGGTCCCGGCTAGAGTTTCTCTAGCTCTAAGTTCTCTGTAATCGCCTTTGTAACTGTTTCAACTAGTTTATAATAAAAAAATTTATGGATTAGCTCAAAGCTGAAAACTCCAAGAAATTGGATGCACTACACCAGATTGCATATTATACGACTGTCTTTGACTAAGTCGTATATGGCGCAGTCGCATATGACGTGTTACGCGACATTATTTTTGAATCGTGTCGTATAAGAAAGTCATACACGACAGACTAAATGCGACAAATAAATGTCAGTCGTATATGTAAATATTTGCGACATCAACGTAAACGACAGTGCAAAACATGTCGCGTAAAAGATCATATGTGACATCATGTGAAGCGACACATCAAATGTTATCCCTTAAGAGGAACGTATCTGGCAATTTTTTTTACGAACTTAAGAAAATAATGGCGAGGGTACATTAAGTTCATCTTATATGACACCATACGACTAACAGGGATCACACTTAATGAAAAACAATTGTTCTGTACAACTTTTCTATGTGTTTTTTTTTTTGATTGGATTTCTATGTGTTTTTTGAATCCTAGATTTAAATTATAGTTGAAAGTTCTTTAAGTTTTGTAAGCTTTGTCAATGTATTTAAATTAATTAATCTAATTTTTTGATAGGAATTAATCTAATTTTATTTGTATATAATTTTTTTGATAATGTATATAATTAATTAATCTGACTTATGTCACACTACTTACGAGACTGCGATTGCGACAGTGTTAACGACTATTTTCGCACTTAGCCTACTAAATTTCGGAAGTAGTATAATATGCATTTTGGTGTAGTGATGTTGTAGATCATAAAAGTTAAGGAAAATTGCATCAAAGATTTGCACAAGCAGTCGCGCATACATTGCAGACTGAAGCAAATGCCTCCATTTATTCTAATAAGCTGTCTATGAGTTTGTGAATTCCATAACATAGCCTTGGTAATGTTTAATCAGGTGGGTACTTGGAAATGAACAACAACGACAAAACCTTATTCATGACAAGGGCTTAGGACACCAAATCAGAAAGTCATGTTGTAATGGAACCAAAAGCATAGTAAATCTTTCAATGGAATTTGAAAATTATGATCTGGAGAACTTTCTCACCTACCCTATTTTTTAGGAGAGAAAAACTCCAATCCGAAGACCTCCGAAGCGAGTCGAAGACCTTAGAAGCAGTGAGCGGGGTGTCGCAGCCCCTTCTTTTCCCCGGTAAGTCCCTCCTTTCGCTTGTCCTTTTCCTCCACGGCTGGTCGCTGGCCTCGCCGGGGCTGCAGGCGCCGCAGGTGGGGGTTGGAACGGGTGGTGAAGGGTGTGGCTTCCGGTGGGTGTATATATGTTTTGGATTGTACATACAGTGGAGCCGAATGGATGTTTCCGGACGGGTTTAGGCGGTGGGGTTTGGACAATCTCCTCCGGGTGGCGCTGGTCTTTTGGTGGTCTTGCCGGTGGTGCGTGGCGGTTGGAGGCGACGCTGTGTGTCCGGGTTGGATTACGGCATCCTCATCGTGGTGGAGTCGTGGCTGCTGGTGGTTTTCGATCGATTTTGTATATATTTTGTGTATTATAAGTCTAGTTTAGCTTAGTTTTCTTTTCTAGCTTAGTCCCTCTAAGTGCTTGTTTCACTTATGAGGGTTGTGCTCTCAGCCTCTTTAGGTCTGAGCTTTTGTATGTTTTTAGTGTTTATGTGCAGGAGTTAGACTCCTGCTATCATCGAAGGGCATGTCGGGGTTTCATTAGGTTATGTAGTGTCGGCCACTGCGGTCGGTCGACCAGCTTGTTGGTCGTGCCCTTCTTAGGCGGGGTGCCCTTCGTGGGCAGCTTTCTCCGTTTGTAGCCTTTACGGTGTTTTCCAATAAAAAAAAGAAAATTATGATATGGAGAATGCAAAACAATTGATTAAATGTGAGCTGTAAAGATTTAATGATCTGGATTAAAAAGTGTAAATTCTGTACAAATCTAAATATAGGCAGGCGAATAAGGGATGTTTCACACTTATCCGCAAAAAATTATAAGAACAAAATCAACTTTTTCCGCAAGAATATCTCTTTGGTTCTTTATGTTTATCCTTTACTCTCAATGCCATTAAAAATCGAGCAGGCCATGACAATAGTAGCACAAATAATGATGGGCAATCATGAACGAATCAAATTTGTTTCCGTATGTTGTGATCGAATACCATTTTTTCAGATTTATGTGCATATCAAATTAAGAACAATACCAAAAATTGTTGCTTATTAAAAAAGATGATGCAATGGGACATTTATTGAAATAACACTCTGTATGGCATAACCAGACAGACTCACAGCATGTTGTAAAGCATCTCCAAAGCCTATTAATTAGACTCTGCACCTGCACCACCCTCCAAACTCGGTCATGTGAGCACCATGGTTAGGAACTGTGCCCCTAAAAAGGTGCCCTGGCCCTCAATGGCAGGTTGATAGCAGCAGGAGGACGAGCAGCTTGACCGATTGACTGAAGCATTTCCATGTGATGGCACAATGCCTCTTGGAAAACAACAATATTCTTAAACAGTTCCTTAACTTCATCAGCTGTCTTCAGATCCTCCACCTTAGTATCCCACCATCCGTTTCCGTCGCCGCGACTCTCAGACATTTGTTTCACAAACCCCTTGTGCTGAATAAACTGGTTCACATGAAACTGCAGCATGTTATGGTAGTCCACCAGCTCCTCATTCTTCTCCCTCCTATGAGCATCAATTAGCTCTATGACTCGAGGATCACCGTTGATTGGGTACTCATCTCGTCCCAAGAACTTGTTCACTACAGACTTAACATCAGGGTGGCCAAAGGAAAATGCATTTCCTTTGGGAGAAAATAAGATGAACACAGCTTGTGCATCACACATCACACAAAGCTCAGTTGCCTTCTTATTGATACCAGCCTTCCTTTTTGAGAAAGTTATGAGACGATCTTCCTCTCTTTGAACAAGCCTCATTTGTGTCTTTTGCCTCCCTCTTGTCCTCTTCCGCGGCTGGTTGTTGTTGCTGCTCTCACCGGCGGTCTCCATGGATATACTTCCAAGAAACAATGATGTGAAACGCAAATACACAAGTTATTTTCTTATATCTTGTGTTTGGAGAATCGGGGTTGTTGCGGAAGCAGAATTTTATAGTATGTTCGGTGAATTTTTTAAAAATAAAAATCTTTACATTCGAAATAAAATGGCAAGTAATCTCATTGCCCATCAAAAGATTTTATATTTCCTTTTACAATTGATTTATTCCGATAAAAGATTGTTTTATCTTTTCACATTATTGGAAAATGAAAAGACCAATGGAGAGAAAAAAAAATGCAGCTTCATACCAAAACAGAAGAAAATAACCTCTACTTTTATAATCTTCATTATCTTTTAGTTTCCCTTTGATTATTTTTATGGCATCCTTATCAGTTTTGATTATACAGAACAAGTAATTCAAAATCTGGCTTTTACACCTAAGACTGTCATTTTTTAGATATAGTTCTTGAATTTGCAGGAGTGAGCATTGAAATGCTTTAGTTTAGTATAGAGATTCAGGGGCGCGCTCAAATGAAGTTGGATACTATTGGTGAGGTCGTGAGGCCCAATCTCACACCTTTAGATCATTTTGATCTAATGATTGAGATTTAAAGGTGCAGGGAATATTATTTTGCTTTTGCTGAATTTTAGTAGTGGTACACGTGTCGTCACCAGATGAGTTTGATGGAGTTGATCTAATGGTTAAGATTGAGGCCTCACGACCTCACCAACATGGGAGTCTCATTTGAGCGCTCCTCATACACTTTTTTAACTTTGTACTTATAGTTTTGGATATTTTCTACTCGCTTGAACTTATACTTTGGGTCCATTAACCTTTTATTTTTATTTTTATACATAGATGAAGTTATTCATTGGGTGAATGAACTTTTTACATTTCCTTATTTTTTATTTGTACAGTGTGAACTAAATATTATTTTTTTGAAAGCCCTACCTATCTAGATTTGGAATTCTTAAAAAGATGAATGTTTTTTTTGATACACTTAAAAAAATGGATGTTAGTATGTTACATTTTACAAAATATAAAAAATAAAAAGAAACAAATTTTCTTTGTAACTGGATTATGCATTTATATTAATTTCCGATACTTTTGTTTTCTTAAACGATAAATATTGCTGGACACATTCTATTCCGGATAAGGGGAAATACAATACGAAAAGTACAATTTGAATTTGAATGCGCTTTCACTTTAATTTCATATTCGTAATTTATAAGAGTTATAATTTCATATTTTATAAATCCATTAGAAGTGGATTTTGCCTTACGTTGGAAATGAGGCTAAAAAAATGCGGTCGGATTGAGTCAATTTATTGGGGTTTTCACAAACATATTCCGTCATCATGGAATGTAATTATGTAACTTGAAAGATCAGACTCCGTGTACGTTCCATTTTTCAGGTCAATTGTGCATTCCATATTTGATACAGTGGTTTCAAAGGTGCAGCAGTATCAGTTGATCCATAAATGACACATCGAATTTTACAGCTTTATTCATCTTCCTGGATGTCATCATCAGCCGTCAAAAGATGATTGAGTGCAACTCGCGCTTTTTTTGTCCCTGATGAACTTTCCATAGGAGGTTCATCAGCTTTCCTCTTAGAATCTTCATCCTCATTGTCTTTATCAGTTTGTGCTATGCCAGTGGCTTCAGTATCAACGTCTTTCACTTCCTCTGGATTTGCAGTTTCTTGTTTCTTCTTCTCTTCTATATCAGAATGTTCTTTGACAGGATGCTTTTCAGATTCCTCCAAGTACGAACGAATCTCTTCACTGTTTGATATATCCAAAGGAGTCTTACCTGCCTTTGTCTTAGCATTCAAATTTGCCCCTTTCCTAACCAAGTATTTCACCAATTCCATGTGCGACCCTTGAGCGGCAAAGTGAAGAGGCGTCATGCCCTTGCGAGTATATGATTTGATGGAGATTCCAAATGATACTAAAGCTTTCACAACATCAAGATGTCCTTTCTGACAAGCAAAGTGAATCGCTCCCATGTCGTCCATTGCACAAGCGCCAATATCAGCCTTGTTTTTGCACAAATAGTTTAACACCTCTAAATTCCCAGACCATGCTGCCAAATGCAAACTTTCCATCTCTCTCTAGTCAAGGAACAAATTTTCACAACAAACTCTGATTCATACATATTATTACATAACTCGTATTCACAATAATAAAATCATCAAAAAGAAAAACTTCTGATCCACTCTAGAACATACCAATAACCAGACCAAACTCCAATTTGCTACACCCCTTATATATAACAAACTCACCAAAACAATGAACTATTAAAAGCCTAAAATAAACTATAAACACACTTCTAAAGAAACTATCTTTCAAAGAAAATTGAATTTTTTATAAACCAAACTTCAATGCACAAACAAAAAGTCCATACTATATGCACACCATTAAAAAGAATCTCAACCAGCATCAAGTCAGCTTGAAAAAGAGTATACTAACAATTCCTGCTACAAAATCAAGTAAATAGAAAACTCAATTTTGTAATATTCTCAACAAAACTTCAAAAACTCTTAAGAAGAAAAAAATTCCTACAGCGATTAAAATATTAACAATTATTTTGTAGAAATATGCAAACTTGTATCCAAGTCTACTCTGAAAAAGAAAGCAGACATTAGGCAGAAATACAGGAATTAAAGTGAAATAAGAAGAAAAAAAAGGATAAAAGTTGATGAAATTTGAGGTGAATAGGTTAGGTTAGGATACGGAGTGCGCGAGTGCCTATCTCTGGAATTCACAGCGAGAGGATTCGAGCTTAGTACTGAGACAACCTTCACCAGATCGCCTGATCTGGCCGACTCGTGTAACTCGTCGGACCTGCTCGATGCCGCCGGCTTCCCCATTTCTTTCTGCTATTCGTTTTCGAGCTTGAAGAAGAAGAAGAAGATTCTGCTGCTGGCTTTGAGTTCGTTCATTGGGCTGTAATTGGTTTGTTAATGTTCATTTATAATTGGGCCTTCGGCCCACTTTATATCCAGATCCTATTGCACCAATTTGTGCTCACGATTTCTTCATGGAAATATAAAAGCGATAAATGGATGATGAAATATTGAAATTGGTTGGGTACAGTAGAAGTTTTCAATACTACTATAATTTCAAACTTTGTATCTTAAACGTAAAGGGAAGCAGCAGTTGGGAAAAATGATTTTGCAAATAGCATATTTTTGTAAAAAATACAAACTAATGACAATCCTTGATTTGATCATTTGGACGAATGAGATTAAATCTCGTCGTATAATTTTTTGACGACGAATAATAACACAATTTTAATAAATTTTACAATTTGCACCAAAAAATATTATTTGTACATAATGTTTCATCTAGCAGTTGGTAATAAAAAGATGTTGAAATTTTAATTTAAAAAGAAATGTAGCAACTTGTTAAATTTTAATTAACTTAGATCGCCACTTAAGCTATGACTCAACCACGAACCGTATAAAAACCAACTAACCGCTGCAATGAGTAGGAGATTGTTAAAAAAAATAGCATAAATGAAATGTTAAAGAAAAGGATGACATGGACTATAGGGCAATGTGTACAAATGATCTTGATGTATATAAGGAATGACATGCCAATCCAAACTAAGAACAAATGAGATGCATCCGCACCCCGTTGAGATTTTGAGAACTTCCTCCTCGATTCTTGTAAATAAGCACAAAAAGTTTGTATTATGTTGTAGGATGTTGTATGAGAAATGCTAGCATATACACCGACTTCCTCATTGAAAACTTCCTCTCTCGATTCTCGCACCCACTCACAAAAAGTTTGAGTGGGTGCGAGAATCGAGAGATGAAATTCTACCAGAAATGCTCCTTGAGGATTTCTGGTAGAACTTCCTCAAACTTTTTGTGAGTGGGTGCGAGAATCGAGAGAGGAAGTTCTCAAAGAGGAAATCGGTGTATATTCTAGCATTTCTCATACAATATCCTACAACATAATACAAACTTTTTGTACTTATTTACGAGAATCGATGAGGAAGTTCTTAGTGAGGAAGTTCTCAAAATCTCAACGGGTGCGGATGCTCTAGTTGGATTTGAGTAGGGTGTAGATGAGCACGAGTTCGATTAAAGTACAAAAATAAGAAAAGATGAACCTTTTCACAAGCCGGATTGGAGTTTCGTTTCCCATTTGCAGTCAAGTTCATGTGAATTACAGAAAGACCCTTAATGTAATATTTATTTTCAATTTAATCGTACTAAATGTGAATTTTGCAATCAAGTACACAAACTCATAAATGAAGGTAAACCATCGTGATTCATGACAGCAATGTCTATATCAAAGCTTGGAAGGAGAATATGAATATGAATATGAATATGAATAGATCTTGCAGTTGCATATTTCTGCGTCAATACATGCCCACCGTCACATAGGATTTCGCTTCATTTTGTTGTACAATTATTTAATCAAATGGAATCAAATCTAAATATTTATTGTAGCTTGACTGTTCATTTGGGGATAGAAATGACACTGTAAAATTCTGATCGAAATTGTGTCAATTATGCCGACAAAACTATATACATAATTGAAGGAATCCGCCAATCACGTACCCAAAGCGGACGCCTAAAAAAGGACACTATTGTATATTGTTCTTCGGGTAGGATCCGAACTTTGTGTTGAAATTGCTAATTTATATAGAATTATATCTTCATATTGATTCAAAATTCTAGGCTTGAGAGTCATGGTTTAATAATCTAATACTCCCTCCGTCCCATTTTGTTTGTCCACTTTCCTTTTTGGGTGTCCCCTAATATTTGTCCACTTTCCTTTTATATACATTACTCAATAATCAAATCAATAATCTCTTTCCTACTAAAAAATTATTTTTATTAAAAAAATTGTACTTTCCTCCACTTTCCTTCTCTTATTTATCATTTATTTACTGTACGGAACCCACATTCACATACACTCTCCTCCACTTTTCCTCTCTCATTATCCTTTATTTGCTTTTCTTAATTCTCGTGCCCACTGTCCTTTTGGACAAACAAAATGAGACGGAGGGAGTATAAGCTATCAATTCTTCTCATCATTTAGTAATGTGGGACAATTTGTGCACATTCTCAACAATCTCCCTCTCAATTGGAGAAATTGACTACATTACTCGTAGCCAAACGTAGGTGCGTATGCGAAAGCTCCTTCTCCGGTAGGGGTACTCCACGCTCCCCTTCATTAGGGTCCATCCCACGCTCCCCTTCATTAGGGTCCAACCCACCAAACAATTGAGGTATCTTCAAACAAGCACTCACTTTGGCATTGATATTTTCGCGCCCCACATGCTTCACAACTAGCCCGGATCAGAAAGTGGGCTCTGATACCATGCTGAAATTCCTAACTCATATGAAATTACTTTCCCATATTGACTCATAAGCCTAGGATTGAGAGTCATGGTTTAGTAATCCAATATAAATTAGCGATTCTTCTCCTTATTTAGCAATGTGGGACAATTTCTTCAAGTGCACCGTTACCAACACTTTGTTTTTAGTATTAATTAAGCTTAGTGGTCACGTGACTAGCAGACAATCTTGTAACAAGCTAATGAATCACTCTCGACATGACTTGGGATTACTGCTTAGAGTGTGGTTCGGGTGAGAAGTGCAATTATGATGGAAAAATGAGATATTCTCAGGCCTTCATCTTAGTTGACTCACGACTAAGATTAAATCAAATTAAAATTCAAAATCACGCTAATTAGACGATTAATATACGAGTTAGGGGTAATTTAGTCCACTTAATATTCCTGAAAATCGAAATCCCGTTGTTCGACGAATCGTAATCGTATACGTTCGACGAATCATTCGTTGAATTGTACAAAATTGATGGCACGCTTCAGCCTCGCTTCAATCGGCAACGACGACTCATCTCCAAATAATAGATTTAGGGTTTTGGATTGAGGTGCTTTTCGACTAAAATGCGTAGCAATTACAAACAAAATTTGTAACAGTCAATATAGCTAAAACGCGTAGTTCCTAAATAAGAATTTGTAGTGTGTAATTGTGGTGATTTCCGACTAAAATGCGTAGTAATTACAAACAAAATTCGTAACAGTTACTAACACTGTTACGAATTTTAAATGAAAAGCTACGCATTATAAACGTGCCTATCACAAATTGCATATCTACTTGACATATTTGCCCTTACTAACATATTAAATATATATTGATATACAAAATATTTTGAAAATTGAGGACCGTTCGATCTAAGGTCGGATGATTTCAAATATTTCTCATTTCTCATGAGAATTGTTATTTCTCATATGATCATAACTCTTACTGTTTAACTATTCTTAATTTGTTTGACTATTAGTACAAAACAATCATGCAATTGCAATTATATATGATTTCTTACCACGACATGTGGGGTGGTAGTTGAGTTGGCTAACTTATTGGCTTTGTAATCGAGAGGGATGAGGTTCAACCCCACAATGCACCATTCCCACCTAATTTAGGTGTGGAATTTCTATTTTAGTCTCATACAACTGTGCAAGCGAGGATTTGAGGACTTGTTATTCCTCCCTTTCGCAATAGGTGTTGGAGGCTTCCCTTTTGCAGGAGATGTTGAAGATAGAGAGCATGTCAAGTGCTATAAGACATGCTTCAAAGCGGTTGGGTTGAGACGTCGCATGACTTGTGCTTCAGTTAAACATGATGTACTAGATGATATGATTACATTGAGAGATAGGATCTTGTACAACTTGTAAATCCACTATCAAAAAATATGATTTCTTACAACTTGAAAAACCAGAATTGGTTATTTTAATTTTATGGACTCAAAGTTAACAATAATTATATATACGCAGCACACATGCAAAGTCGCAGTCTTGGAGCCAGCCCAAAAAGGAAAACTAGGGTCATCACCGTATGTCCATTTCCAAGGAGCTTCTCTCTCCTTGTTCCCGTTTTCTCCAGAAGCTCCGACAACCGCCGACCTTCGCTTGCGTTTTTTCGGTCTTCGCCAGGTGCTTTCTTCTTCTTGGTTCGTCTCCCCTGGTGTTGTCCTTGTGTCGGTTGTCATCTCCCGTGACTCTTCCTTCTCCCTCGCGTCCTTGTTGCCGGTTGCGTCGTCGGTGATGGCCATCGCGACTGCTTCTCTGTGCGGCTGGCTCCGTGGTGCTGGCCTACTGGTTGGTAGTAGGTGCCGAATCTGGTGGCTGGAGGAACAGGCGGATGGCGGTTGGTGGCTGACGGTGGTTTCCTGGTTAGAAGGGTGTGGTGCTTTTGGAGCTTGGAGTGGTGGCGGTTGGGTGCTCCGACGGGTTGAGGGTGGTGGGTGGTTTTGACGAGCTGATGGGGAGGGTTCCTGGTAGACGTTTTGGCAAGCCGGCGTTTTTGCAGCTCTAACGCCTCTTTTTGAGCTTAATTTTGTCGCCATGACAGCGACCTTTTTAGTCGCTTTGTAAAAATGTATCTCTTTCGGTTTTAGGTTCAGGTTAGCCACATGTTGTCCTATTCTGGCCAGAGCTTTATCGGTGTCTTTGAAGTTGGCTTACGAGCCTCTTCGTCTGTATGGGCCAATTGTCTATTCTGGGTTTTATGCTCAGTCTTTGCAGCGCACCTTGTGGCAATCAAAATACAAAATCACAGAAAACACAATTTAATTCAAGGATTTGGATCAAATACAAACCAAGATTATAAACAAAAACTACAAATCCATAAAAAAAATTGACACGTGTAAAAATCGACTAATCAAATTTCATCCCGTTCGGGGTTCTTTTTGTAAATAAAAACAACACACGCGGACTCATTTAAAAATACATAAAAGATAGGAGGGGTATAATCGTCCTAAAATTTGCTACAGTAAAATTCGACTTTCGATACAGTACGTTTTTAAGTCTGATCATTTTGAATAAAATTCAACTTTTTCTAAAGTAAAATTTGAAGTCTGATCATTTTGGTGCCGCGCGTCCAGCCTTAACATTAGCGTTAAGTCTGATCATTCCCAATTTAAGCCCGATCATTATCATGTTAAGTCTGATCATTCCAAGTTTAGTATGATTATTACCAATTTAAGTCCGATCATTGTCAATTTAAGTCCGATCATTACCAATTTAAGTCCGATCATTCCCAATGTAAGTCCGATCATTACCAAGTTAAGTCCGATCATTCCCAATTTAAGTCCGATCATTCCCAATTTAAGTCCGATAATTATCCTGTTAAGTCCGATCATTCCAAGTTTAGTATGATTATTACCAATTTAAGTCCGATCATTCCCAATTTAAGTCCGATCATTCCCAATTTAAGTCCGATCATTACCAATTTAAGTACGATCATTCCCAGTTTAGTATGATTATTACCAATTTACGTGTGATCATTATCATTTTAAGTGATAATTCCCAATGTAAGTCCGATCATTACCATGTATTTTTTAAGTCTGATCATTCTCAATTTTAAGTCTGATCATTAACAATTTTTAAGTCTGATCATTCTCTCTTTAAGTCTGATCATTCTTAATTTTAAGTTTGATTGTTACCAATTTTTAAGTCTGATCATTCTCTCTTTAAGTCTGGTCATTCTCAATTTGTAGTCTTTTAGTTACCAGTTTTAAGTCTGATCATTCTCTCTTTAAGTCTGATCATTCTCAATTTGTAGTCTTTTAGTTATCAATTTTAAGTCTGATCATTCTCTCTTTGAGTCTGATCAATCTCAATTTTAAGTCTGATCATTAACAAATTTTAAGTCTGATCATTCTCTCTTTAAGTCTGATCATTCTCAATTTGTAGTCTTTTAGTTACTAGTTTTAAGTCTGATCATTCTCTCTTTAAGTCTGATCATTCTCTCTTTAAGGCTGATCAACCTCAATTTTAAGTCTGATCATTAACAATTTGTAAGTCTGATCATTCTTAATTTAAGTCTGATTATTACCAATTTTTAAGTCTGATCATTCTCAATTTGTAGTCTTTTAGTTACCAGTTTTAAATCTGATCATTCTCCCTTTAAGTCTGATCATTCTCAATTTTAAGTCTGATCATTAACAATTTTAAGTCTGATCATTGTCTATTATTAAGTCTGATCATTCTCTCTTTAACTCTGATCATTGTCTATTATTAAGTCTGATCATTGTCTATTATTAAGTCTGATCATTAACAATTTTTAAGTCTGATCATTCTCTCTTTAAGTCTGATCATTCTTAATTTTAAGTCTGATCATTACCAATTTTTAAGTCTGATCATTCTCTCTTTTAGTCTGATCATTATCAATTTTTAGTCTGATCATTACCAATTCTAAGTCTGATTATAATCAATTTTAAGTTTGATCATTGACACGCGTATTTTTAACCCTTTATAGTTGTCAAATTATATGTTTTAGGGGTTCAATTGCAGTCAAACAAAATTTATAACCTTGGTAAGCCAAGGGTCGATCCTAGGAGCAATGCGTGTGAGTACTAGCAAACAGTGTGACCTATTTAGCTATTCCGATTTAACAAAGGTTTTGGTGTGTTGAAACAAGCAGAAATTAAATAGCAGAAAATTAAATGGTTGTGTTTAATCAGAGAAAGAATCCCAGAATCCATACTTCACCCGTGCTAACCCCACTAATCATGCAATCATGTTATGTAAATTATTCATGCTATCGAATATGGAATCAAACCGAAATAACACTAGACAAGCCGCCCATCCACGGATCATTGTCTAGATTAATCTTAATCGTTGAACGCTGCCCATCCACGGATTATCAACGATCTCGATTTATTAAACTAAAGGTTTTCCTATTAAATCATGTAAACATGACCTAATATCAATTTCATGTAATCCGGTTAATACCTAGGACCCATCCATCTTTCGGTAATTAACCTAAGTACGTTCTACCAATGCAAACATACCCTTTGATGTAAATACATGCATAGAACGATAAAATTAAGCATACAATGAAATTGAATATTCGAATCGCATAAATAAAAACTTCAATTGATCACATGAGAGTTAGGGTTACATAGCACGGGATCCGTAAGATCCCAGAATGAGAGGACTACTCACTATTCATGGTGATTAAACAAAAAACAATGCAATAAAGAGAAAAGGGCGAGGAAACCGTAATGACGCGGGTGCTCGAATAATCTCTCGTGATGAAAACTCTGTCTTCTCTCCCAAGTTAGGGTTTCTTCTCCAAAATATCAACAACCTGTTCTTTCTGGTTTTCTCTCTTATATAGCCTTCCCAAAAAGGGCCAAAAGTCCAAAAACTGCTCTATTGCCAAAAAGAATCAGAACTTGCCAAAAACGGATTTGGAAGAAAGGCAGCAACTTCGGATGGATTTATCATGGTCTTAACGTTCGAATTGGATCTTGGCGTAAACTGTAAAGTTGTAGCCCTTTGAATTATCTTTCCAACAAGCTTTGAATCAACCAATTTGGACACCGTATGAGATCTCTGCGTGCAAAATACTTCGACGGGGCCGTTACAGCCGTTACAGATGTAACGGCTGTAACGGCCTGAGCCCAAATCTCTGTCAAAATTCATGCCCGTTACAGCCGTTACAGTCCAGTGTGTAACGGCTGCTGAACTTGTAACGGGCTGACTTCTTTTGCCTTTTTGGAGGTCTAAACCTTCGAATCCGCTCTTTGTGTCAACTACAAAGTTGTAGGGAATTGAATTAGCTTTCCAACAAGCTAAATTTCGACTCATTTGGACACCGAACGAGCCCTGGGCATGCAAAATACGTTGCAAAGGTCTGTCTGCCCTGTTTTGTCCTGTTTTTGCCCAAATCTGCACCGATTGCTTTGCTTTACTTCGGGTCAATCCAAAAGTATTAGATATGTGATATATGACCTGAAACACTAGAATACATATCAAATGACAATAAAATGTCGGGAAAACAAACATAATCCATCATCGAATGAAGTGAATAATAGGTCAAGAATTCGACCGATCAAAACACTCCACACTTAGGATTTGTTCGTCCCGAACAAACATTAAGTTCAAGGCAATAAACTGCAGAATAGTTACCCACTCAAATGACATGTGATCAATTCTAACTAAAACAAAAATAAAAAGATAACTCACTGTCGTAGAGGACACGAATGCATTTAGCATATGCATCAAGTCTTTAAACCCCTAGGCTGCCCTAGTAGGACGAGTATAGTCTCGTGAAGGTTTTCAGGAATGGGACTACCTACAAATCCCTGTACAACTAACTAACGTGTATGCATGAATGATGCTCAACGTGTCACAGTAAAGTCATGTCATACCTCGGATTCATCGTGTTACCTCGACTTCAAGTCAAACATCTTCATCAAAGGTTTCAGACAATCATAGATTAACCAGGTTATGCATTCAAATGGTCAGTACACACGGCTAGCAAACGACTAATCACACGTTCTAAATAGTTCTTTAGCAACATAATAAGAACATGAATAGTTACACAAAACATGCTCGCCATTCACCTATGCTATCTAGGGATAGTCCACGGGCTCTTGGCGCAAAGCTCATTCTCAAGTGCCAAGGACTAGGCAATGACCCGTAAGAGAAGAGGAGCTCGGCTTAAGGATTTTTTGAAAAATAGTACGAAAATTGCATCAAAATTTCAGTGCAAGCACGAGGATCGTCCCTTAGTTTCTAGTATACGAAATTGCAAGACAAGTTACGATTTGCACGCAATGAGAAGATGGAATTACACTACGTCAAGCAAAAGGGGCAGAAATTGTTTCAAAAGTGTTTTCCATACACAAGGGGCGACTTTCTCACCAGGTCCTTGGTATTTTTCTGCTCTCGCAGAATATTTTTCAAAGCTTTTGTTTTCACGAAATTATTTTTCCCTTTCTTGAGACTGGTTTTCTTTCAAAAACAAGTATGCTTGGGGCCTTTGAAAATAAAGAACTTTGTTCTTGAGGGAAAACTTGAAGGTCAATTGTCTAACTCCACACTTAAAGCTTGACATAGTGTATGAATAAAGGCGGGTGCATGCAAATCACAACAAGTATATAGAAACACGTACTAGTACTAAGGTCACCTAGAAAAAGAGACGCATATTTAAGTTTTTTGACATTTTTGAACCGGTGCCTACTAATTTCAAGTCTCAAACATGCTTCAAGAAATACGTAGAACATGTGATAGGCAAAGGCTAGCAGCAATACTGACTCAAGAGAATACGCACACGATTTTCACTATTTCAAGTCCTAGACTTCGAATCCAAAAGAATGTCAATCAGTCAAGGAGTATCGTAGAAAACAAGGATTTCAATCGCAATACATAGACTGTTGAGCATGTGAACGTGAAATGCAATGCATGTGACTATGCGCTACCCACTCCACACTTAAAAATAAGCTTAGTCCCTAAGCGAAGAAATATAAGAGAAAATAAGCGTATAGGAACTTCACTCGTGTGTGATGGCGCGATATCCATGGAGATTAAGCGATGCCCGGGGAGTGAAACACGACCTGTGAGCTGGTAGATATAAAGATAAGAACACATAGCTTCACAAGTGATAGGTTAGCATCGAAAATCGTGGAGGGGCACTCCACACTTAGAACCTCGAAATGTCCACACATAATGCAAGTGAAAAATGCAAATAACAAAAACTTACAGCGCGGGTTACTCCCCGAAGAGGCCTAGTTTAACGTCTTGGCTAGACTCAGCAAAGTGCCCCATATAAATCACTCGTGAGAAGTCCTTTGCTAGGATCCCTTCTCACGGGGCCTTCAATAGAGAGAGGGGTGTCAATCCACCTTCAAATCCCATTGAAATTTACGTCCATCAAGACTGACTTGGACGTTGAGTAGAGCATGCAGTCCCTTCAAAAATTCGAGACCCTTAAGAATCAAGGGACTGTAGTAGCTCCCTAATAACAGTTTCAAGACGTAAGGCAAGAACTGTTGAAACTTGTCTGGAGGCTGTGTATCAAGATATATATATTCCGAGTTAGCTCCAGCAAGAACACCTCCCTTGTACTCTTTAGCTAGGAACTCACGTTCCCATACTTCAACATTTTCCTTCAATATCACATTCATATTTATGCGAGGATTCTCTTCGAATGAACTCAGGTACACATCAACAAAGTCTTCGTACGTATGATCCTTTGATAGCTCATCACCGCTCGGAGAAACTGGTGGAATGATGTTCTCTTCTGTTTGCCCATCTAAATGACCTTTTGAAGCAGTCGTAGTGGAGGGAGATGGATCTTCATATTCTGAGACGTCTTCAGTACATAACTCATCATCCTCCAACTCAGTGTAAGCCTTGGCAACCGTTCTAAATGCCTTAAAACCATCCTCACAAACAGGTTGTTCTGGTATAGAGAGCATTCTCGTATCCTGATCATCTTCCACGTGGATTGGAAATAAAGTTGAAGATGAATATGCTTCATAGACTTGAACTTCTTGATGATTGGCCATTGTCATCTCGATGTCCTCGTCTCTGCATTTATTGTTGGCTGCAATGGCTTGTTGCTCTAGCTGGTCTTTTAGTATCTGGTTCCGAATGGTCAGCTGCTCGAGTGTCTGCTCGAGTCTTTTCACTCGCCTATCCTGCTCAGCCATAAAACTAGCCATCATGGATTCCATGCTAGATGAGCTGCCAGACTCCTGTTGCTTGGGCTGCTGCGGCTGATAGTTGTAGTGCTGATCATAAAACTGATGTTGCTCCTGTGACTGGTCCTCGTAACTCTCGTAGTAGTGGTCATCTCGATAATACAACTGATCATAAGACTGGTGTTGATTTCCTTCCCACTTTGTATCATACGAGTATGTCTGACAATATGTCTCTTCCCTTGGGTAGGCGTCTTGATGACCAAAAGAGAACATCCTCGCAACATACAAAATAAAAGTGATTAGTGGATGTTAGAAGTATAAAGAGTATGTACAAAGAAGTAATAAAAAGAATGGAATAGTCTAAACTACACACGTTAAAACTAATATCACACTAAACGCTGCTCCCCGGCAACGGCGCCATTTTGACACGCGTATTTTTAACCCTTTATAGTTGTCAAATTATATGTTTTAGGGGTTCAATTGCAGTCAAACAAAATTTATAACCTTGGTAAGCCAAGGGTCGATCCTAGGAGCAATGCGTGTGAGTACTAGCAAACAGTGTGACCTATTTAGCTATTCCGATTTAACAAAGGTTTTGGTGTGTTGAAACAAGCAGAAATTAAATAGCAGAAAATTAAATGGTTGTGTTTAATCAGAGAAAGAATCCCAGAATCCATACTTCACCCGTGCTAACCCCACTAATCATGCAATCATGTTATGTAAATTATTCATGCTATCGAATATGGAATCAAACCGAAATAACACTAGACAAGCCGCCCATCCACGGATCATTGTCTAGATTAATCTTAATCGTTGAACGCTGCCCATCCACGGATTATCAACGATCTCGATTTATTAAACTAAAGGTTTTCCTATTAAATCATGTAAACATGACCTAATATCAATTTCATGTAATCCGGTTAATACCTAGGACCCATCCATCTTTCGGTAATTAACCTAAGTACGTTCTACCAATGCAAACATACCCTTTGATGTAAATACATGCATAGAACGATAAAATTAAGCATACAATGAAATTGAATATTCGAATCGCATAAATAAAAACTTCAATTGATCACATGAGAGTTAGGGTTACATAGCACGGGATCCGTAAGATCCCAGAATGAGAGGACTACTCACTATTCATGGTGATTAAACAAAAAACAATGCAATAAAGAGAAAAGGGCGAGGAAACCGTAATGACGCGGGTGCTCGAATAATCTCTCGTGATGAAAACTCTGTCTTCTCTCCCAAGTTAGGGTTTCTTCTCCAAAATATCAACAACCTGTTCTTTCTGGTTTTCTCTCTTATATAGCCTTCCCAAAAAGGGCCAAAAGTCCAAAAACTGCTCTATTGCCAAAAAGAATCAGAACTTGCCAAAAACGGATTTGGAAGAAAGGCAGCAACTTCGGATGGATTTATCATGGTCTTAACGTTCGAATTGGATCTTGGCGTAAACTGTAAAGTTGTAGCCCTTTGAATTATCTTTCCAACAAGCTTTGAATCAACCAATTTGGACACCGTATGAGATCTCTGCGTGCAAAATACTTCGACGGGGCCGTTACAGCCGTTACAGATGTAACGGCTGTAACGGCCTGAGCCCAAATCTCTGTCAAAATTCATGCCCGTTACAGCCGTTACAGTCCAGTGTGTAACGGCTGCTGAACTTGTAACGGGCTGACTTCTTTTGCCTTTTTGGAGGTCTAAACCTTCGAATCCGCTCTTTGTGTCAACTACAAAGTTGTAGGGAATTGAATTAGCTTTCCAACAAGCTAAATTTCGACTCATTTGGACACCGAACGAGCCCTGGGCATGCAAAATACGTTGCAAAGGTCTGTCTGCCCTGTTTTGTCCTGTTTTTGCCCAAATCTGCACCGATTGCTTTGCTTTACTTCGGGTCAATCCAAAAGTATTAGATATGTGATATATGACCTGAAACACTAGAATACATATCAAATGACAATAAAATGTCGGGAAAACAAACATAATCCATCATCGAATGAAGTGAATAATAGGTCAAGAATTCGACCGATCAATCATTGTCTATTTATGTCTGATCATTTACCATTTTTAAGTCTGGTCATTATCAATTTTTAGTCTGATTATTACCATCTTTAAGTCTGATCATTACCAATTTTAAGTCTGACCATTACCATCTTTAAGTCTGATCATTTAATTTTAAGTCTGATCATAACCATTTTAAGTATGATCATTACCATCTTTAAGTCTGATCATTATAAATTCTAAGTATGATCATTATCAATTTAAGTCTGATCATTGTCAATTTTAAGTCTGATCATTGTCTATTATTAAGTCTGATCATTGTCTATTTAAGTCCGATCATTATCAATTCTAAGTCTGATCATTATCAATTTTAAGTCTGATCATTGTCAATTTTAAGTCTGATCATTATCAATAATAAGCTGATCATTGTCCTTTATTAAGTTGATCATTATCAATTCTAAGCCTGATCATTGTCAATTTAAGTCCGATCATTATCAATTTTTAAGTCTGATCATTAACTATTTAAGTCTGATCATTAACTGTGTAAGTCTGATCATTGTTTTTTTAAGTCTGATCATTACTGTTTAAGTCTGATCATTATCAATTATAAGTCTGATCATTGTGTTTTTAGTCTGATCATTCTGGTTTAAGTCTGATCATTATTTTTTAGGTCTGATCATTGCTGTTTTTTTAAGTCTGATCATTTCCAAGTTTACGTCTGATCATTAACAACTCGTGGACTAAATTGAAAATAACATTATTAGGTTTATACCCCTTCGTGTGGAATGACTATAATACCCCCTCCGTGTGTTTGTTCGGGATTTCGACTAAAATGGACACGTGTCAGCTCAAAATTCGGTTTGTAGTTTTTATTTATAAAGTCGGTTTGTACCTGAATTGCACTCTTAATTCAATTACTATGTTGTCTTTTTTTCTTTTTTTTTTTGATAGAAATTACTATGTTGTCTTTTTTTCTTTTTTTTTTGATAGAAATTACTATGTTGTCTTGTATACATGTTGCACATAACAACGAAAATACATCTTTTTAATAATTTACTAAAGCAGAAATCTGTAAGTTTATGAGTGTGCATATCAGGGCGAAGTGAGTTGGCTCACTGGTTGAGCGCTCCACCCGGGCATGAGGATCCCGGGTTCAAGTCCCTATCAGCGCATCAAAAAAAAAAAGAACAGATGCTGCAACTTTAGTGCTAAAGCACTCAATCAAAAAAAAAAAAAAAATGAGTGTGCATATCATAATTGGCCGAGCAAAGGATAAACATCTGTATCGGTGATTTTTATTTTTCTTTCTTTATTAAAATCAACTCTTTGGTATGACTTGTTTTTTGGATATGTGTCACAGCACATTCAAATGTGCATCATGATCTAATGATTATATTTGTATTCTCAAATTTTTGATTTTTTGAGGGTTCTCAACCGAGCGATCCTCTATAGGGAAGTGCTCGGTTGAGAACCCTTAAATATTCGAGAACTTGAGGAACCAAATATCACCATTAGTTAATGATTTATCTTTGAATCTGCATGTGACACATATCCAAAAAACAAAGAGGTGACTTTGACTTTGCATTAAATGTATCTTAAAAATGCACATGAGATACGTGTCACCACCAAAATAACTTACATTTTGAAAAGTGGATATTTGGATCTCAAGTTCTTGAAAAAATTTGGGATTTTCATTTGAGAATCATTATCAATTGTATACTGATTTCGAGACGTGGCCTGTTGAATGCGTTAACCATTTTTTTGATCAAATGAACCGACTTTAATTGTTATTATTATTTTTGATGGAGCTTGGTGTTGGTTAGGTTAGTACCTTGCTCTTATATGAATTGATGAGGAATCGATCCAGGGGCAAATCCTAAGAAAACCCTCGGGGTGCATGAGCTCCACTGAGCCATGCTTCGATCCTCGAATGAACCGACTTTAATTAGCATCTTTTTTTTGGAGTGGAATTAGCATCTTAAAAAATAGAATTTCTTGATTACTGAACCACCAAACCATTTGTGAATTAGCATAGCTGAAAATTTACCATCATCTATAAATTCATTATAGGTATATTAATACAATGATTTTGTTGAAATGACGGTCAGTTTAATTATATGCTAAATATTTGGTTAAATTAAGTAAAACGAATAAGAAAGAAAAAAAGAAAAGACAAATGGTCCACGACACCGTACATCTTGAAATATTTACAATCTTCTTGTTTTTATTTACAACGTGAGAACATCGTACCCATTTCTTCCCCCAATATCTCAATCTTGTCCTATATTACCACCACCCCCTGCAGTCCCCTCCATCTTCTCTCGACTCGTGTCTTTATCCAACACAAACCCAATCAACAATCTGTTGGTAGTGTGCTTGGTTATTGTTCTGACAAGGTACTCCATTGCCATCAGCCTTACTGATATTTGGTTTCTGGCTGTCGGTGTCTTCATCCAGATCTTCCATATGCATTTTTCTTTATGCATTGGCATGTTGTTTAACGTCAATTGTCTCATGCGTTAATTGAATATTTGATACAGACAAAGGTTGCTAGATCTGGTGTTTGTAGCTGTCTTTTAATGTCTTGATTGATGATTTGGATTGCTGCAATTGGGTGTTCGACATTTCCAAGCTTGCTGGTGTTTGGATCCACATCCCCACTATTTCTTTTCCCCCTTGTCATAGTTTTCCATGTCTTAGTGGGGACTGACTCTTAGGACTTATTGTTGGAGCTGGGCCGAATTATCATGTGAAAATTTAAAAGCTAGTGTTGAAACGGAGGCTGCAACTTGGTTATCCGATCAATTAAGTTTGCATCCATGCGGTTTTGGTTAAATAATTAACTGGAGACGATAACTTTCTTGTGATGAATTATCAACTCTTTTCAAAACAACGTTGGCGTTTTCTATTGCCAAAGAGAATTGTTTACACATCAGATCTAGCCACTTTCAGTGTATTATTTGCATCTTGCTGATCCAAGTATATCAAACAATTTCTATCAAAGAAAACGTTTATCAAAAGTTTAGACATTATTTATAAGTTTGAGTGTTTATCTCCTTTCTATGTGGATTTCTCATTAGTTGATGTTTGATGGACCACAATGGTTGCGAAGATTAAAAAAAAGTGGTCTTCTGCTTTTTGAATTTGTGTAACAGCTTTACCTAACTCAGATTGCAACTTGAATACTGAAACAAGCTTTGACACACGAAAACTCTTGCTCATTGATGCCTTGATTTGAGTGTGCACTGCCGCCTTCTGATTTTCCATATTTGCAGTATGAGGACTTGGCCTTTATTTTTCTTTTCTTCTGCACAGGCATGAAGTATAAGGATGGGAAGCCATTGGTCCATCCGGATAAGAAGTTCAGAGTCCTGCCTATGACAATTGTCTTCTTTGTGCTTTGTGGATTTTCCTTTTATCTTGGAGGCATTTTCTGTTCCCAAAAAGACAGAGATGATGAAAGTGACGACGTTCCCAGAGCAGTAGAATCTGTACAGGACTCATCAGCCACTCCCCTAAAGCTCAAATCCGTTGCCTTCCCCGAGTGTAGTGCTGACTATCAAGACTACACTCCATGTACAGACCCCAGGGTACACCATTGTGTCATTGTCAGCTTACTGTTAATAACTTCTCTAGTCTCACATTTTTGTTATTGTGCCGGTACAGAGATGGAAAAAGTATGGTATGCATCGCCTTACTTTCATGGAGCGCCATTGCCCACCAATTATCGAGAGAAAGGTATGCTTAGTTCCTCCTCCAAACGGTTACAAGCCTCCTATCAGATGGCCGAAGAGCAGAGATATGTGCTGGTACAGGTAATATGACTTGTAAAACGTGTCTTCTTCCTGTAGAGATCACATTGATAGTCGTACTGACTGGAATTCTTTGCCTTTTGATCTACTTTAGAAATGTTCCATATGAATGGATAAACCAGCAAAAATCCAACCAACATTGGTTGAGGAAAGAAGGCGACAAGTTCCTCTTCCCCGGTGGAGGTACTATGTTTCCTAATGGAGTTGGTGCATATGTTGATTTGATGCAAGATCTGATCCCAGAAATGCAAGATGGCACTATCCGAACGGCCATTGATACTGGGTGTGGGGTGAGTTATTTTCTTATAATCTAAGGGCCTTTATGTTGCATTCTTGTGGGTTCTTTATTCGCAGATTAAAACTAATTTGTGAAACCAGGGCTCTAGACTTCTTGTGCAGACCCTTCGGCAGTACCAAGTCACAAATGCTTACTGTGGTGTGTGGTTGTTTGTTAAACACCAGGTTGCTAGCTGGGGAGGCGATTTATTAGATCGTGGGATTTTAACTGTATCTCTTGCCCCAAGAGATAATCACGAGGCTCAGGTTCAATTTGCTCTAGAGCGAGGAATCCCTGCAATCCTTGGCATCATTTCCACGCAGCGACTACCCTTCCCATCTAGCTCATTTGATATGGCTCATTGCTCTAGATGCCTTATCCCATGGACTGAATTTGGTAAGCCAACTTTCTGAAGCGTCTTAACATTTGTAGTACATGTATTGTTTGGTGCAATGTTGAACAAATCGGAAGAGATAATGAGTTTTTTTTTTCTACTGACATTTCAGGTGGAATTTACCTACTTGAAGTCCACCGTGTACTCCGTCCTGGAGGCTTCTGGGTTCTCTCCGGTCCACCGGTGAACTACGAGAACCGCTGGAGAGGCTGGAACACAACAGCGGATGATCAAAGATCAGATTATGAGAAGTTGCAAGATTTGCTGACTGCAATGTGCTTCACATTGTACAAGCAAAAAGACGACATCGCCGTGTGGCAAAAGGCCTCTGACAGTTCATGCTACGATACTCAAATTTCTAAACCTGATGCCTACCCGCCAAAATGTGATGACAGTATTGAGCCAGACTCGGCCTGGTACACACCACTCCGTCCTTGTGTAGTCGTTCCAGCCCCCAAACTCAAGAAATTGGCACTGGATGGCATTCCTAAGTGGCCTGAGAGGCTGCATTCAACTCCTGAGCGGATCACGAATATCCAGGGCGGCAGTAGCAATGCTTTCAAGCATGATGACAGCAAGTGGAAGGTGAGAGTGAAGCACTACAAGAAGTTGCTTCCCGACCTTGGAACTGACAAGATTCGAAATGTTATGGATATGAACACGATCTATGGAGGTTTTGCAGCTGCTGTAATTTCTGATCCGTTGTGGGTCATGAACGTGGTCTCGTCTTATGCTGAGAACACACTGCCAGTGGTCTATGACAGAGGTCTAATTGGAACGTACCATGACTGGTAAGTTTTCTTTGTCCGTGGATCTTCGATCATTTACTATTCAGATACACATATCTAGCTCTTCCGCCCATGCTGTGTTTTTATTGATAATAAAAAAATGATATCAAACCTGATTCATGTTTCTGTTTAACAGGTGTGAAGCTTTCTCAACTTATCCACGAACATATGATCTCCTTCTCCTCGATGCCCTCTTCACTGCTGAGAGCCACAGGTACTGACATTTAATACTCCAAGCAGAAATATAATTTCTTTTACTGAACTCTTTTTTTTATTTTCAGTTGGTATGTTGTCGTTCTAACATGGTTTTCATCAGATGTGACTTGAAGTTCGTCCTCTTAGAGATGGACAGAATCCTACGTCCTACTGGATACGCCATCATACGTGAATCCAGCTATTTTACAGATGCCATCTCCACCATCGCCAAGGCCATGAAATGGAACTGCAGAAAGGAAGACACGGAATACAAAACTGAAAACGAGGAGATGTTGATCTGCCAGAAAAAGCTCTGGTACTCCTCCGAGAGTTCGTGATGAACGGTCACAGCCAAAAATCACTCAGAAAAATATAAGTATAATACATATTCAGGGAAAAGGGTAATTCACTTTCAAAGTCACACGAAGAGCTGTTAGCGGTGTTCTGATCACTCAAGACTGCAGGCCATTGGGATTCCAGATTTTCTATTGGAGATACAGTCACTTCTCAATAATATGGTATTTTCTTTTCAACTTCAGCAATCCGGTATAGAAACATATTCTTCACTACTCTCCGTCCGCAGGGACTCCCATTTTTAGCTAGCAAGCAAGCAAAAGGCATCTAATGTAACTGATCCAAAAGGTGCCCCAATTGTATTTTCACCTTCTTTTTCAATGTCGGAGGTCGTTTGCGTATCATTTTTTACATAGATACTGGGGACCCATATTTTGAAATTTGTACATCTTACTTGTGACCCAAGGCACTGGAACGACTTGTTCCTCAAGCAAACTATGACTACTCCCAGAACAGCTGCATCCGATTTTCAAGAGCCCATGATGAAGCACCAAACAATGAAAGAAAATGTTTCAAGTTGTTGCTCATGACTATCTGATATATGTTTATTTTTCATTTCCAAGTTTCAGACAAACTGACCGGCCTCTCCTCTTATTATAACTGAAATGACAATGTCAAATCCTTTCTACTAATGAACACCATCAAACTGGACCACAAGTGTGTAACAGCAACTTTTAAGTTTGAGTAAGCATGAACTAAGATATGGAAAACCTCCTCCTCCTTGGCTTAGTAGTGTCCACTCCATCATCAATATTAGATGTGTCCTTAGATCCCTGTCGAAATGGATTCAACTTTCCCAGGGTTTTAGACATGGATGAGAAGAATTTGGTCTTTTTGGGACCTCCTTGCTGCTGCTTGCTAGTCCCAGGATTATTTTTCTGCATGTCTGAAACGTAAATCTTCATCTTCATAAGCTCTGCTCTTAAGGACTCATTCTCTCTAATAAGAGTAACATCATTGGTTCCTATTTGATTTCTAATCTGTGCAGCTTCATTCGCCTCGCCAAAGTCGTCTGCACCACTCCTCAGCTTCAGCTGGTCGTAGTAGAGAGCGTGGAGTACTATCTGCACAGGCAGCCTCTTATTTTGGGACGCATGAACTCTGGCTTCATAAGAAAGTTTAAGTGCGTCCATCACACTGCACACCTTCTCCCTTTCGATTTCGTCTAAATTTGGATGTGCCTAGTTCAGAGAAATACTATATATTAAAATAAAAACTAAACAGCTGAACATTGCCACGGAAAGTAGCTAGGGTGAGCATAAAATACCTTAAGATAGATATCAATGGCTCTGTATAGATCATCATCAACCTTCCTCGCTCCCTTAGGAATAAGATTAGCAATCCCATTGAATTTGGATATGCTTAGCTGTGGGTATGTTGCGATCTCCCCCAGATATGAATCCACATTCTTGGCTGCCCGCTGCATTGCGGGGGAACAAGTCTCCTTGAAATTGCTCCCACCGAACACTGCCATGCTCTTATCTTTCTCCACAAATCCAGATATTATCTTCCTGACAACCTCCAGGTCCAATATGCTCTCACCGCTGTCATAAGTGAATGAGAGCATCAGGAGATCATCCACCATCACCTGATCGAACACTGCAGATATTCTTTTCTGAAGCTCGGTTTTGCAGGCATTTGAAGATTGGAGTAAAATGGCAGAGCGGAGGAGGCTGCAAAGGAAGTTAAGGGAGAAAGCGGATCTATCGAGTGGCAGAAGAGCCACAACTGTCTCTAAAATATGTCGCTGCTGGTCACCCAGCTTAAATCCCTGGTCTCCTCCCAGGAGGTTCCTCTGTGCATAGGTTGTAAGTGCAGTTATCACAGAAATGGATCTGGCTTCACGTGATTTGTTCATGAATACCACAACTTTAGCAAAGGATTCAATATTTAAAATAGAAAGCTCTTCTGCCCACCAATTAGGCGGTACACGGCTTGGGAAACTGGCTTCCTTGCAAGCCTGCACAAAATGTTCATATATTAACAATTTGCCCATGGCCTGGGTTAGTTATTAGTACAGAGAGAGAGACTGTTTCATCAATGTATGTGTATGTGTTTGTTACTTACCTTGGAGCTTACAACTTCGATGCATCTTTGAACTATGCCAAGATCTTCAGCCAAAGGAAGAAGGTTCTGACACGAGTTGAGGACGACGATGGCGCCTGAAAGGCTGGCTAAAGCAACTTGGTTGAGGAAATCTTCAGTTCTACCGGCGAGATTGTTATCACAGTATTTATCAGTCATTTGGAGATACTCAGCGGCACAACGAAGAGCTGCCACGTTGTGCACTGTGATCTCAAAATTGACACCGTAGCAGAATTTGGCAGCTTTCTCAAAGCACTGTGAGCCTCCGGGGACACCTGACAAGTCAATCCTGGCCAAATCAGGTTCTTTAGACTCCATTATCAGTTTTCTTACATAGTTGCTCTTTGCTACCAGCATGAACTGCGAAAAATATATATAAAAATATATTAATGGTGGACTCACAAATGACCAGTTAAGGGCTTCGCTTGTTAGAAATATACCTTGTGGAGGGAAAACACAGCCTCTCCGACGGCTAACTCCACGTCAGTTGGAATGTCCTGAGTGAACACCCTAAAACAACCACAATCCCATTACAACCAGAAATAATAGATACGCACATAAAATCTGCTATACCACAGTCCGGAAAGGACGTTAGGTTTCAAGCATTATGTACTCGGGTAATAAGAAAAATATGTACCAGTTATTGGTCCTCTCCATGGCGGAGGAGGAAAGCTTGCCGCTACTGTTGGCGTTAGCCATGCTCATTTTCTTCTTCCTCTTTAGCTAGATTTGTTGTTGTAAGAAGACGCTGCTTTATCAATTGCTAGTATATATGAGAGACATGTGCTGTGTTTCCATTTCATATCCTTTCCAACTTTTACTTTATTATTAGCAGTCCAAGACAGGGATTAAGTTATCATTGGTGCATTACGTGGTGCAACATCACCCGCTCGCTCGCATGTGGGGGAGCCACACCCCTCCCAACTTTTATCCCCACAGCATGCTCACTGCTCATATGCTTTGTTTTGGTTGGGGGTGTGGGGACATAAGTAGGGCTGGCCTAGTGGAGGGGAAGAGAGTGACGTGGCATTCTGCTGTCCATGGAGAGCTTTCTTTGTTTGATTTTTCTCTCCGAAGGGTATACATCTCAATGTCCTAGCCACATGAAATTTTGTGGCGCAGACATGTCATGATCCCCACAAAGTCTATATCAGTTTCTGTTTTTCTTGACTGCCGTGTCATTCTTCAAGGGTAGTAACTGCGACCTTCACATTATTGTGCAGACAGCCCACGTACGTATTTGGCAGGCAATATCTTATCCGAGTCTCAGTCTGAGAGTCCGACCGAGTCTTCCATTTTCAAGTTAATAATTTCACTAACAAGGTTTGGATACAACAATAAATAATGTGAAATCCTTACATATATATTAAGCTGATGCTCGATCATCTGAGTTTCACTTTTGAGACTCGGATAATTTGTGATGGTTATAAAACCTCAGAATCAGAAGTCAGAGTTGTCGCTTGTATGTACTTTTCTTTAGTGTCGTTGGCTCTATCACTAATGGTCGTTATCACAGCTACAGCGGGATGGTAACTTGCACCAAAGGCCAAAGGGATATGAAATAAAAGCAGTGGAACATGTTGAATTCACTACACAGTTTTTTTTTAAAAAAATTTTACCTTGTAACAAAATTCTCCTTGGCCACTGGCATGCAGAAGGGATTTGAATTCTTCAGATGGACATGTCCTCATTTGATCAGAGGAAAGCTAGAGCATCCCATTGTATAGGACCTGCAATCGTGGACAAAAAGCAGCCGAACACCACTAGTGCACCACGACTCAACTTCTTTTACAATGTTTCTCCAATGGGAGATCTAGCTGCATAAAGGAAGGGAAAAGGAGGTCAGTATAACTAAGCATATGCAATTTGATCCATGAGTCAAAGAGATTCTAGCTATCTAACTGCAAAATTTAAAAAAAAAAAAAAACAAGGAGAAGTCTTTTTGTTGGGAAATCGCTCGATGGTCCTAGGCCCCCGCACGATGCTCCAGCTCGCTCGACGAAGGCCCCCGACGATCCTCGCATCAAATGGAGCAGATTTGGCGAAGGCCCCGAGTTAGGCCCCGACTGGGCGCTGTGCGAGCCGAAGGTCACTCAATCCGACTTGCTCGACCAGACGACCTCTATGTGCAAAAGTGGCTCGACCAATATGATCGAAATAGCCAAGGAGTGGGACGAGGTCACTAAGCCGGAAGATCGCACGAGCAAACTTGCCGGAATGGGCCAAAGCGCGTATACGCGACTGGGAGACGCGGCCTGGGCGAGCGGGACACGCCTGGACACGGCTGGCACACGCCTAGGCATTGATGAGGACCCGCGCATGGCTATTCTGGGCACACGGCTTGGACACCATTCATGCACCTCGCCTTTGGAGGGAAACCTAGCATTGAAGGCCCAATCTAGGCGCCCATTCTTCCCTATATAAGCATATCATTCCCATTGTTATCATCATCCAATCATTCACTCATTTATCAATACATTTATCTTTCTTTAGTATCTTAGTTAATCGGGCTATAGCCTTGGGGGTGACCTTGTCCTTTGATACGAGGACTTGGAGGCCATTAACCTTTTGTATCGACTATCCCCTCTATCCATCCACTTTCCGCCCATTCCCACCATCTTCCGCCCATTTCCACCACAACCATCCATCACCCACCACACGCTTCCGCATTAGGACCACCTTGGACGATTACGTCTAGGCCGGCTCCTAACATCTTGGTATCAGAGCCCGCACGGTCGTGACCATGACGACACGAAGATCATCCGAGATCGAAGATAGAGTCACCGCACTCGAGGGAGGACTCAGGGACCTACGAGCCGACCTCGACCAGAAACACGCCAGCCACGAAGCCAAGATTGACGCACACTATCGAGAGTTCCAAGAGAGGTTCACTGGGATAGACACCAAGCTGGACAGCCTCGAGGTCCTTATAAGGTCTCTCGCAGCCAACTTTGCGCCAAGAGCTGCTGAGACGAGCAACAACGAGACGACAACCCACTCCCCTCCCATCATCAACGATAAGGGTAAGGATGTTGTCTCAGATCCAGTTGAATCACCGGAAGAACAGCCCAACCCTCAAATACAAGCCATGGTACGCATAGAAGGCGACCCACCACAAGGCGCGCAAGGAAAGCCCCAGCCGAGTCCGCAATTTCCAAACCTGGGAAGGCAGCGTGCGACTTTTGGGCGCTTCGAGCATGGAGGTACTTCCCACATTGGTGGCATGTACCGAGGAGCATCCCTCGAGCGGCAACCAGCGAGAGGATTCCACCCGGACTATGGGGTGAGCCAAGAGCCTTGGGCGGGAGGACCTCGCATTGAACAACCAATCCACCAAGCGGCAAGGCAGCCAAGGACCTACGACGGCAACATACGCAAGCTGGAAATGCCCATCTTCGAAGGCGCTGATGTCGAAGATTGGCCATACAAAGCCGAGAGGTACTTTACCGTTAACAACATATTTTCTGATGCGGAAAAATTAAATGGTGCAGCTCTTTGTTTGGAGGGGCGAGCACTAGCTTGGTTCCGATGGCGAGAAGAGCGCCAACCCATATACTTTTGGGCAGAATTCCGCGACATCTTGCTAGAAAGGTTTCGAGGCCAACGAACAACTGAGGTGCACGAGCGTTTCTTCGCTCTTACCCAAGAGGCATCGGTGGGCACCTACCGAGACCAATTCGAGTTCCTAGCTGGGGGACTCCGTGGCATGACGGACGAGGCCTTACTGGGAAATTTCATGAAGGGGCTAAAGCCCGCAATCAAAGCAGCAGTCAAGGTACATCGACCAAGAGATCTCTACGAAGCAATGTCCATCGCACAGCTTGTGGAAAATCACGTAGGAACGGAACTGGGCACCCCTCGAACGATGGTCGAAAGAAGATCAAACAACTTGGCCAAAGGAGCGGAGCAGACCCGAATGCATACGCGGGAACCATCGCAAAATCAAGGAGGACCCTAAGGGAGGATCACCGAGAGAGAAATCCATGCCAAGAAGGAAAAGGGACTATGTTGGCGTTGCGAAGAAAGATGGACCCCCGGGCATAAGTGCAGCCATAGGACGCTCCAAGCCCTTTTTGTTAATGAAGACGAGGAACAAATCGACGGACTGAGCGACCCGGAGGAATGCTACTCGGCCGAAGTTTCCCTCAACAGCCTAGCTGGGCTCACACCATCACACACCATGAAGGTTAGAGGACGAATCAACCAAAGAGAAGTTCTGGTATTTATAGATAGTGGGGCTTCCCATAACTTTATCTCTCGGAAGTTCGCCGAAGAAGTAGGACTTCACACTGAGGGCAAGGGTCGCTTCCGAATCATGTTGGGCAATGGCACCACGGAGGAGTGTAAGGGCCGCTGCCCAAACGTCCGCCTAGAGCTCCCACACTACGAGGTATCCACTGATTTCCTTCCCATAAATATGAAAGGCACAGATGCAATTTTGGGCATGCAGTGGCTAAGGACCCTTGGGGACATCAAGACCAATTGGGGCCGGCTGCACATGGAGTTCGAGCATGAGGGCAAGAAGGTCCAGCTCACGGGGGATCCCTCGCTATGCAAAGCGGGAGCATCGCGCGCTTCGGTCCTTAGTCCGTGGACGAAGGGAGATTGTCGAATGTTACTTGGTCGAACTCAAGCTACTCGAAGGAGATCAAGACGAGGGGCACCAAGACGAAGCCATACCAGGTCCTATCATAGCAGTGCTGGAAGAGTTTGAAGATGTGTTCCTAGGCAACGGGAATTCAGGTGATGACCTTGAGGACAAGGTCCTTTTTAAAGGAGGCGGAATTGTTGGGACATCGCTCGATGGTCCTAGGCCCCCGCACGATGCTCCAGCTCGCTCGACGAAGGCCCCCGACGATCCTCGCATCAAATGGAGCAGATTTGGCGAAGGCCCCGAGTTAGGCCCCGACTGGGCGCTGTGCGAGCGAAGGTCACTCAATCCGACTTGCTCGACCAGACGACCTCTATGGGCAAAAGTGGCTCGACCAATATGATCGAAATAGCCAAGGAGTGGGACGAGGTCACTAAGCCGGAAGATCGCACGAGCAAACTTGCCGGAATGGGCCAAAGCGCGTATACGCGACTGGGAGACGCGACCTGGGCGAGCGGGACACGCCTGGACACGGCTGGCACACGCCTAGGCATTGATGAGGACCCGCGCATGGCTATCCTGGGCACACGGCTTGGACACCATTCATGCACCTCGCCTTTGGAGGGAAACCTAGCATTGAAGGCCCAATCTAGGCGCCCATTCTTCCCTATATAAGCATATCATTCCCATTGTTATCATCATCCAATCATTCACTCATTTATCAATACATTTATCTTTCTTTAGTATCTTAGTTAATCGGGCTATAGCCTTGGGGGTGACCTTGTCCTTTGATACGAGGACTTGGAGGCCATTAACCTTTTGTATCGACTATCCCCTCTATACATCCACTTTCCGCCCATTCCCACCATCTTCCGCCCATTTCCACCACAACCATCCATCACCCACCACACGCTTCCGCATTAGGACCACCTTGGACGATTACGTCTAGGCCGGCTCCTAACACTTTTATTGAACAGGCAGCAGCAAGGCTAGAAAGCCGAAATACAGGGGCAAACGCCAATCGGCATAAGCGCTATAAGGAAGATACAAAAGCATCTAACTGCAAATTTGCAAAACGAGTCTTCAATTCTTTTACTGCAATGCCCTTATCATCCTCAATATATATGTGTTTCCACAATTAGTGAAACAGAGCGGAAATGTCACTGTCGCAGCATGTTCTTTAGACTTTAGTGTGCTGCCTGTGTGATGATCCAGATCTAAGGAACTGACAATGGTGGGCTAGAACTCAAGGTAACACTACTTTATCACAAATCATAACATAATGTTTGCCCTTTCTGTAGTAGGCAGGTGGAGTTTTTAATATACGAAGAACCCATCAACCCGTAGAAGGCGATTCACTTCCTTTAATAAGATTCCAATTCCATCTGCAAGAAACAAACCACTGAATCATCAGGATATTCAACTGGCAAATCAATTGTAAGAATGCAATTGGCACAAAGGAAATTATTTTATGATCTAAAGCTCGGGCCGCAGACTAAGAGTCTTGAAAAGTGGATATTGCAAGTAAGTTAATGTTTCAGAACAATTGAGTTGCATCCGAAGATTAACTTTGATTGTTTCTTAACAGTTCAAACTATAACTTAAAAGGAGGACAAGCAAACGTGTCACCAAGGAAACAAAACACTAGCCCTCTCCATTTGAACTCTATTTTGTGATGGTTAAGATAAGATAAGTTACTTTCAGTTACTATAAATTTCTTTCAGTTAATATAAGTTATAGTTAAGTTAAGTTACACCACCACCGCCGCCGGCGGGCCTCCGGCTAACTCCGGTAGACCTCCGGTGGGGCGGCGGCCGGTGGTGGGGCCCTTCTGTTAAGTTAAGTTACTATAAGTTGTTGTTAAGTTAATATCAGTCACTATAAGTTACTTTCAGTCACTATAAATTACTTTCAGTTAAGATAAGATAAGACACTATAAATTGGAGTTCAAATGGACACAACCTAAATCTCTACATGAAATTTTGCTAGTTCAATCAAACAGATATAATACTCACCAAATTCAACACCACATGTTGAACAATGAAGTAATGTAGGGCAAATTGCATAAATCATTGCACTGACTCCTCAATCAAAATCACACAATTATGATTGAAAATGACACAATCACAAATTAATAGTGAAGGGTGGCTATGAATAATATTAATGATTTAAGAGGATAAAACTGATGATGCAAGGGGATACAATACAAGTGAGTTTATTCAAGGGTCATATATAAATATTAACTAACAGAAGATTAGGTTACCTAAGTTAATGGTTGATAGAGAATACAACTAGTTCTTAATAAAAGTTGGAACCGACCAGTACGTGTGTTTCTTTTCTAACATTTCACATCCCCCCTCATCTATAGTCATTCAGTCATGTAGAGTTGACGGAAGCACAAACGTGCAAAGATTAACAACACAAACAAGAACAACTACACAAAGATTACCCTGGTTCGGCCCCCTCCAGTCGAGGACCTACTCCAGCCAGAAAGACAGTCGTTTATTGATTGATCAAAGTGTTTACAGGTGTATACAATATCGTTGAATGAAATCGCAACAATCGCACAATCCAATTTCGTATCACCGAATCGAATTTCGCTCTATCGCTCAAGAACCCTAAAACCCCCAATTCTGGAAAACCGAACTCGCTCACACCAAAAAACAGAATGACTCAGCTCTACTCGGACGCTCTCTTCTATCCGTTGATATTTGCTTCCAAACGACGCCGTCCGAAAGAATGTAACGAACTTACCGAACTCGGCTTGAGTAAGACGACAGCGTTTAAACAAAGCAAACTCAAACTCATATTGAAAACATCCGGGTGGCCGATCGGCTATCCTTGAAATCAGCCCGGGTGTCCGATCGGCTGGCCGGTCGGATGGCCGGTCGGCTGCGTTTCCTTTGGCTGATCCTCCATGCATCTTCATCCCCTGCAAACACCAGCGAAACCCCTTTGATCTCATTCAATCATTTGAGATCCAAAAACTACAAATCTCCACCTTGGATCCAAATGATTTATCATCCTATTACGACTGTCCCTCAACCCCTTGCCTCATCCATGTTTCAACAACCTGATCAGCCTCAAGCAGTGTTCAAACTTCTCGCTTGGGACTGATTTGGTTAACATGTCAGCAGGGTTGTCAATGGTGCTGACCTTCACCATTTTAACTTCCCCAGTCTCAGCAATTTCCCTCACAAAGTGCATCCTAACATCAATGTGTTTGCTCCGCTCATGGAATACTTGATGCTTGGATAAGTGTATTGCTCCTTGACTGTCACAATGAACCTTCACACACTCTTGTTCATAGCCCAGCTCTGCCATAACTCCCTTTAACCATAAAGCCTCCTTCACAGCTTCTGTTATAGCCATAAATTCTGCTTCTGTAGTTGATAAGGCCACCACCTTCTGCAGGTTTGCCTTCCATGACACAGCTGTTCCATAAACGGTGAATACAAGCCCAGTCTGAGATTTCCTTGTGTCAATATTCCCAGCGAAATCTGAGTCCACATAGCCTTCAATAATCTCAGAATTCAGCTGATCACCTCCAAACATCAGCCCTTTATCAAGAGTCCCCTTAATGTACCTTAACAGCCACTTCACCACTTGCCAATGACTTCTCCCAGGATTTGCCATGTGCCTACTTACCAAACTTACCCCATGAGCTATGTCTGGTCTTGTGCAGACCATAGCATACATTAAACAGCCCACAGCATTTGAATAAGGCACATTCCTCATTAAGTCTTTCTCTTGATCAGTTTCAGGCTCTTGGTCCTTACTCAGTTTGAAATGTCCAGCAACAGGGATACTAACTGGTTTAGCATTTTCCATATCAAACCTTTCCACAACTTTCTTCAAGTAGTTAGTCTGACATAAAAATAGACTACCCAGTTTCCTGTCCCTCATAATCTGCATACCTAAAATCTTCTTAGCTGCACCAAGATCTTTCATTTCAAAGTTAGTAGCTAACTGTTCTTTCAAATCAGTTATGGCTTTCAAATAATTGCAAGCAATCAGCATATCATCAACATATAACAAAAGATATATGACTGAATCATTTTCCAATTTCTTAAAATAGATACACCAGTCATAGCTAGATCTTTTAAACTCACATTTCATCATGAATTCATCAAATCTCCTATACCATTGTCTCGGTGATTGTTTCAAGCCATATAAAGATTTTTTCAGCAAACAAACCCTTCTATCAGGATCTCCTTCAATAAAACCTTCAGGTTGCCTTAAATAAATTGTCTCATTTAAGCTACCATACAAGAAGGCAGTTTTAACATCTAATTGTTCTAACTCAAGATTAAAGTTTGCAACAATAGATAGAAGAATCCTTATAGATCTGTGCTTCACAACAGGTGCATAAATTTCACTGAAATCTATACCTTCCTTTTGGGAAAATCCCTTAGCAACTAACCTTGCTTTCAGCCTTGGAGCCTCTACTCCAGGTATTCCCTCTTTTCTTGTAAAAATCCACTTGCTGCCAATTACCCTTGCCTTTGCAGGTTTGTCAATAATTTCCCAAGTGTGATTTTTCTTCAAGGAGTCCATTTCAGAATTCATAGCCTGCAACCACAGCTCACTTTCTTTGCAATTCATAGCATCAGTATAGTTCAGAGGTTCAGGTTCATGTATATTTTCAGCAACTAAACAGGCAAAGTTCACAAGGTCATCATAACCATATCTAACAGGTTTCCTAACAGGTCTCCTTTGTCTATCCCTTGTTAGCCAAAAATCCTGATATGAGTTATGAGAACTACCTTCCACATTACCTTCTTCATTAGACTGCTGGGGGTCACCATCATCAGGAACATTAGGCTCCCCTTGAGCCTCCACCTCAGCTGTAGTATCATCAGTATTTCCTGCACTCACAGGTTCTACACTTTCCAGATTTATATGTGAGGAATGACCAGTTTTCTTTAGAGGAAACTCAAGCTCATTAAAAGTCACATCTTTGCTAACAAAAATTCTCTTATGATCATTATCCAAACACCACAGTTTATAAGCCTTGACACCATCAGGATAACCAATGAAAATACATTTCAATGCCCTTGGATCAAGCTTACCTTGTTTAACAGATGCATATGCAGCACAGCCAAAAATTTTAAGTCTATCATAGTTTTCTACATTTTCAGACCATATTTGCATAGGAGTCTTAAAATTCAGAACAGATGATGGACTTCTATTTAGTAAATAGCAAGCTGTATGAGCTGCTTCAGCCCAAAAGCTCTTTGGCATACCTGCTTGCATAAGCATGCATCTTACCCTCTCCAAGATGGTTCTATTGAACCTCTCAGCCAGCCCATTCTGCTGTGGATTTCCAGGAACTGTGTGATGCTTGGTGATACCTGATTCTTTACAGAAATCCAAGAAATTCTTGTCAAGATACTCAAGACCATTATCAGTCCTGAGGTACTTTACCTTATGCCCTGTCTGATTTTCTATCATCACTTTCCAACCCTTAAAAGTCTCAAAAGCATCAGACTTGTTAGATAAGAAATAAATCCATGATCTCCTAGAAAAATCATCTATTAAGGACATGAAGTATCTTTTCCCACCATGTGACTGGACCTTAGTTGGTCCCCATAAATCTGAGTGAATATAATCTAGCTTTGACTTAGTTTTGTGAATACCCTTACCAAAACTTAATTTTGTGGCTTTCCCTAAAACACAATTTTCACAGAAATCTAGTTTTCTAATCTGATCTTTACCTAAACAGCCTAGATCAAATAGCTTAGATAAACCTATCTGTCCCAAATGTCCCATTCTCAAATGCCACAAAACAGTTTTATCAACATTCCTTTCAGAATAATTAACACAGTCCTTCACAACAACATCACCAGCCAAAACATATATCCCATTAGTTCTAGTTCCTCTTATTTTCAAACTGTCATTTTTAAACACCTCAATATTGCCAAGTTCTGCCTTAAATGTGCAACCATGTGCCTCAAGTATTCCCAAAGAAATTAAATTCCTTTTAAGTTTAGGCACATACCTTACACCTGAGAGTTTGATCTCAGGTCCATCCTCCACCTTAATTAAGATATCTCCAATGCCCTCCATCTCGCATACCTCATTATTGCCTAGATGAACTGAGCCTTGGTGTTGAACTTTGAAATTTCTAAACCATTCCTTGTGAGGAGTCATGTGGCATGAACATCCACTGTCAAGGATCCACCTTGTTTCAGGATCCCTTTTTGTGGCAACCAAAGCCTCAGCAGAATCATACTCTTCTTCCTCAGCCAAGGCAGCTTCTCCCCTTTCCGGACCTTTACCATTTGGTTTCTTTTGTCTGTCGGGGCATTCTCTTCTAAAGTGTCCTTCCTTGTGACAAAGATAGCACTTCAGTTTCTTTTTGTCACTGCTCTGACTTTCTTGATTGTTAGACTTCTGCTGATTTCCAGATTTGGCATTTTTCTTAGAAAATTTCTTTTTGTGAAATTTCCCTTGAGCCACCAAACCATCTGCAGTCCCATTACCAGCCTTTGATTCCAATTGCTTCTGCTTCAAAGCAGTTATGACTTCATCCATAGTTAAGGAATCCTTAGAGTACTTCATTGTATCCACAAATGTAGCATAAGATGAAGGCAATGAGTTCAAGACCATGATAGCTTGATCCTCATCAGCAATCTTTTCTTCAATGTTTTCAAGGTCTATGACTATCTTAGAAAAATCATCCAATTGCTCCTCAATAGACACATCACTATCCATCTTGAAACTGAATAGTTTACCTTTTAAATAGATTCGATTTGTGAGAGTCTTGGTCATATACAGGGATTCCAGCTTTAGCCAAATTCCAGCCGCGGTCTTCTCCTTGCTTACTTCCCTTAGCACCTTATCACCCAAATGTAGGATGATAGTACTATAGGCCATCTCTTTCATTTCATCCTTTTCGTCTGCTGTGAGTGTTGCTGGCATTTCAGCGTCGGACTTCAATGCCTTAGCCACCTTCATTTGAACCAGAATGGCTCTCATCCGTTGCCTCCAAAGTGCGAAATCAGTCTTGCCATCGAACCGCTCAATTTCGACCTTGGTCGACACCATCCTTGCACCAATAGCTACTGATACCAATTGTAGAGTTGACGGAAGCACAAACGTGCAAAGATTAACAACACAAACAAGAACAACTACACAAAGATTACCCTGGTTCGGCCCCCTCCAGTCGAGGACCTACTCCAGCCAGAAAGACAGTCGTTTATTGATTGATCAAAGTGTTTACAGGTGTATACAATATCGTTGAATGAAATCGCAACAATCGCACAATCCAATTTCGTATCACCGAATCGAATTTCGCTCTATCGCTCAAGAACCCTAAAACCCCCAATTCTGGAAAACCGAACTCGCTCACACCAAAAAATAGAATGACTCAGCTCTACTCGGACGCTCTCTTCTATCCGTTGATATTTGCTTCCAAACGACGCCGTCCGAAAGAATGTAACGAACTTACCGAACTCGGCTTGAGTAAGACGACAGCGTTTAAACAAAGCAAACTCAAACTCATATTGAAAACATCCGGGTGGCCGATCGGCTATCCTTGAAATCAGCCCGGGTGTCCGATCGGCTGGCCGGTCGGATGGCCGGTCGGCTGCGTTTCCTTTGGCTGATCCTCCATGCATCTTCATCCCCTGCAAACACCAGCGAAACCCCTTTGATCTCATTCAATCATTTGAGATCCAAAAACTACAAGTCACTTATATGACCTCAGTCCTGTACCACGCGTCCACGCCTAGTCAAGGAAGATAAATAAAAACTAAAACGTGCCCGGTGGCATAGTGATGCCTACTAGCTAGCTAACGGCAATACTATGCATCACTATATATTTTTAACTAGCTCAATGAACTTGTTCCACCAAATTGGATACATTTGTTTATGAGTTATGTACCACTATCATCTAACATTGCCTCTTTCTTCTCTCTAATCTCTCTCTTCATAGTTTTTGACACAGTATCTCACTTTCTGCAGCCGCATTCTCATCATGCTCAACCATGGCAAGGAAATGAAACAGCATCATCAGCTCAGCGGCAGTAGTAGTGCCACAAAGATGATCCTGCTTCCTCCTTCATACATCAGATCCAATTCTTATAACAACCATAAACCATTGTCTGAGCAACAAATAAACTGTCTTAGAATTTCATCATCACATAATTATCAATCTCCCAGAAACAATTCCGATGCCTCATCTACTGCTTTACAAATCCACAAAAGAGCAAAGGGAGGAAGAATCTCTTCTCTCATCATCAGCTCCCTCCTCAGTGTCATTACCATCCCGGCAGGTGCATGCCGTTGGCTGACTGCCAGCATCATCTCTTCAGCATCCTCTGCCCTTTCTGCTTTTAGGCCTCTTGCTATCGGCGGCGGCCAAGTCACCACTGGAACCCTGTTTGGATACCGCAAGGGCCGTGTTTTCTTGGCCATTCAAGATCATCCCCGATCTGAACCGTTCCTCATTCTTGACCTTCCCATGTCTACATCTGCTCTTGTGAAGGAGATGTCATCTGGTTTCGTGAGGATTGCACTGGAATGTGATAAGGCTGCATCATTCCACAAAACAGACATGAAAAGGAATAACAAGCTGCTTCAGGAGCTCGAGTGGACTATGTATTGCAACAGCAGGAAATGCGGTACTGCAAGGTCAATGGAGTGTATGGATTTTGCAACGTTTGTATTGGCTACAATTGGGAGCATTTCAGTGGGAGCAGGGGTAATCCCAGTAGTATCCCATGGTACTGAATTCGACTCTGGACCACTGATGTACATGAGGGCCAGATTCGAGCGTGCGGTGGGTAATCGAGACTCAGAAGCTTTCTACATGTTGAATCCAGATGGGCATGCTGGAGGGCCGGAGCTGAGCATATTTCTGCTGAGACTGTAAATGTTTACACTACTTACCTCAACATGAACCAAGGACAAATACATCAACCATCCCCTATCTATTAGCGTATAGGTGTACCTGAAGAGATGCTAATGAGACAATTTACAAATATGATATGTAACACTGGCAAACAAAAAAGCAACCCCAAGCACTACTTGAATTAATTTTAGATTTGTCTACTGGTGGCAAAGTTATTAGGGAAACGCCAGAGGTTGAAAGTGAATGTGAGATATGCCACAAATCACTAATAGCGTTGGCGGTTTGTGACAAATCCCGAATAAACTTTCAACTCACGGCATTTCTCCGAGAACTTTTCCACTAAATGACATGTCTCAAATTAATCAGTCTATCAATATTTTTAGCTGGCTTTTTGAAGGTTGCATGATATATATTATATACTACCAAGAAACATCTTCTACACGGCATGGAATAGGTCGAGTGAAAGAGTATCCTGAAATAATTCATCTCATTTTTATGTATATAATTTAAGTATGAACTTTATATCACTATTTGCAGCCGGGCATCCTATGTTCTTGTTCAGCAATTGATCCAAGCTCCAATATCTAATCTCACAACCCACATGTTTCAATATGGTGACCCAAAACCAACCTGGAAACCATCAAAAGGGATCCCCTATCCCAATCATTGGTGGCATTACGTAGTTGACTATTCTTGTTTAGGCAGAAGAAAACCCCCTCCCCCCATTGAGCACCTTGTACAGCATAAACTATCCTGCGTAAGATACCTGATATAAAGATTGTATTACTAATGCCTGCTCAAGCATTGGCAGCAAAATGGTTGAATATGGTTTCCAGTGTCGATTGGCTGATGCTATATTCAGCAATTCCAAGTTGGTACCTGAATGTCATGTATGGTTACCATTAGACTACAAATCGAACAAAAGGAAACTAGAGATACGAGGTAAACAGGCCCTCACCTATTGCGCTCCAAACACCCAAAAACGTCTGCAAGTGACAGGCTTTCTTCATATTGCAACTGCATGCATACAAATTGCATTTTACTATTACAATCATCATAATATTATATAGAACAGAAAACCTAATGTGAAAAACGGGTATAATGGTTAACGCATTACTATTGTTGTCTATATGAAAAATGCATACAAGTCATTTGCAACATTGATCAGGTATCTTCTTAGTGTTAGTATCTTATTCTACCCCATTTTGAATGAATACATCTTCACCTATTCTTCAAAAAACATTGATCAGGTATCACTAAAACTTTAATTCGTAAGATTCCAGTCTGAAAATAAATTTGAATTCTACTTTTAATGTGAACTGTAAGGACTAAGGACTCGCAACCAAACTATAGTTATCAGATGACAATAATATAAAAACTGTTTGACTTGGATATACCTGATACTTAATGACCAAGCCATTACAGCTTTGTGATGTTGCTCCAGAAAAGGACAAGTTAATAAATGAATCAATCACTGACAACTTTTCTTTGGACAACCACCACTCCGAGAACACAGGCAGCGGAATGCCACCTAAATGAAGTCAAACAACTAGCTAAGACCGTACATCATGAGATAAGACAGTCACACGCAATATCTCCTAAAAGACTATGAATGACGCTAGGCTTACCATCTCGAATCAATTGTTCCGATAATTGGTAGTCAAGAATTCCATCAGGTGTAGATGTCAAATTTATCAATGTATCAACTCTATCTTTGTTCCCAAGCCAGTTGCCAACAATAGATATCATTTCTGGCGTCATGGTTATCTCCGCAACTGAAGCATTTTCGGAGGTTATTGAATCTCTGACTCCTATGCAAGCTTCTAAATCTCCAAGAATCCCTCTTCGCTGGTATGATACACCCAGAAGCTTTTCTTTAACCATATGGCTAAGGCTTTCCAGTTCCAAGAAGGTTATTTCGGTTGGCTTAATCTAATGTGAGAGACATAATCAATCAAGGTACAATACAAAAAGATTAGCTCAGGAGTTTAAGTGACAAAATAAACTCTTACCTCCAATTCGAGATGATTGCCATAGCGCGTCTTCAAATGTTGTGGACTACCAATGCATCGCAATTTCCCCCCGACCTTCAGTAGTTCAGTTTATACGGTCAACGAAAATGATAACCATGGTTTCTATATATTTTGATAGTCATGCACAATGCTCATGCTTGCGTGTTCAAAATATTTTATGCGCGTACCATAATTCCAATGCGAGTGCATAGAGCCTGTGCTTCATTCATGCTATGTGTAGTGAGAATTACAGCCGTCTTTCCCCGCCTGGTTGATAGATGCGATATTACTTCCCACATGAATCTCTTAGCAAGTGGATCCATACCTAATATCATGATAAATTATACACACACTGCAATGGTTTTACACGAATATATGCAAGCCTTATTACTTTTGGGCAGGGAAAAACAAAAGGCGAGGAAAAATCTAAATAGTCTCACATGCAGCAGAATTGTCAACAAACTAATGTTTTAGTATGTCTACAAATTAATTCAGTTGCCAGTTGTGAGTTGTCATCATGACTATTGCACTTACCTGTGGATGGTTCATCCAAAATGACTATTGGAGGGTCGCCAATCATAGCAACTGCGACAGACAGTTTACGCTTGTTACCGCCACTAAGGCAAAAAGATGGTTTATCAGCATGCTTCAACAGATCGAATTCAACAATCTTTTCCATGACGACCTACGAAAAGAAGCAGAAGGGTTTAAAACATAGCACCAAACTAATGCAAGGGATGTTAACTGATTGCAATGACATTCTTCATCAACATTAAAAAATCATGACCTACTAGCAGCTGACAACATTAAATGACTTTTACTTGAATGTAAATGGAATTTATTGTATAAATAAGGCTTCCAGGTAACTATTGAATAATAGATATTATATTTCCCTGACTAAAGGACTGCGCGGAGCGAAACAGATAATACTAATACTTACATCCTCCATCCTCTTTTCAGATACTCCTTTTATTCTAGCATAAAGCTGAAGGTGCTCTTTGACTGTCAAGTAGTCCAACAACGCATCAAACTGCGGGCAATACCCAATCTGTATCACATATTGACGAGTTGATGATATAAGTCGCTAGGCACTGACAATTAACATAAGAAGGAAAGAAACAGATACTACATGCTTGCGTGCTGCCTTTGGGTGGGAACGAATGTCTTTCCCGAAAATGGTTGCAGTTCCCTCAGATGGGAATTCTTCGCCTGTTAAGTCCAAATAGCAAAGGTCACTAAACTTACACTCTTGCATAAACAGAAAATTTAATGCTCTATAGCGTTGAATAATGAGATAAAATCAAATATTCTGCTTGGTTTGTATATCAATTATAATAGTCTAGATTAGGCATAGAATCGTAAATTATCTTAGAATATGTATATAGGATATACGTAGTATATTATGTCTTCTATATCGGGAAACTAGCCCAATATAAATCAATGGACGGATGAACTGCAGAAATCATCCTTTTGACTGCCAAATACTTTTCTATATGGTATCAGACGCACCAAGAACTCTCTGAGTTTTTTTGCTTCCGTTTTTTTCTTTTCATCCCACATAATGTCTTCCATGTCTGATTCTGAAACCCCACCCGCACCCAAAAATTCCTCCTCAACCGCAGACACGCCTCATTCGGTGCGATCAATCCATGAAAGTCATCCTGTTCAGATCACCACAATTCGATTGAACGGTGCTAATTATCTACGATGGTCGCAATCTGTTCGAACAGGGGGAGGGGAAAGATTGGCTACATCACTGGGGATAAGAAGCCGCTCAGACTTTGATACATGGGATGCTGAAAACTCCATGGTCATGACATGGTTAGTCAATTCCATGATTGAAGAGATAGGCGCAAATTATCTATGTTATACTACTGCAAAGGATCTTTGGGATGGTGTATCCCAGATGTATTCAGATTTGGAAAATCAATCCCAAATCTATGAATTGACTCTTCAACTTGGAGAAATTCGGCAAGCTGAAGATTCAGTCACGACATCATTCCATTGCCTCAAACGTTTTTGGCAAGATTTGGATTTATTTAACGAGTATGAGTGGAAGTCGCCCGAGGACAGCAAACATTACTCAAAGATGGTGGATGTTAATCGTGTCTTCAAGTTCCTTGCAGGTCTCAATGTTGAATTTGATGAGGTTCGTGGCCGAATTCTTGGAAGAAATCCAATTCCTCCGATTGGTGAAGTTTTTTCTGAGGTACGTCGCGAAGAGAGTCGTCGACAGGTGATGCTTGGAAAAAAGTCAGTGGCTGTCCACTCACCAGTGAAAGGATCTGCCTTGGTTGTTCCTCAGGTTAGTCGCAAGACATCATCTCATCAGAAAGGTGGAGACAAGGCTCAACCAGTATGCGATTACTGTGGTCGTAAATGGCATACTCGTGACAACTGCTATAAATTGCATGGTAGGCCAATCCATGGCAAAGTTAGCAAGGGTAGTGACCGGCCTACGCCTATGGCTAATGAGGCTATCTCTTCTCCATTTACAAAGGAGCAAATGGATCATCTTCTTCAGCTTCTAAAGTTCAAATCGTCACCCGATATTCCTGTTGGTACTGTGGCACCAGGTAAGGATTCTTGGGCACTAACTGCCCAAAACCATTCTGCCCCTTGGATAATAGACTCCGGGGCATCTGAACACATGACCCATTCTTCTCTTTTATTTAGTTCCTATATCCCTTGTTCAGGTTCTGAAAAAGTCAGAATAGCCGATGGTAGTTATTCTAGTATTGCAGGCAAAGGAAACATTAAAATCTCGGAGCAAATCACTTTGCATTCTGTTTTACATGTTCCTAAGTTTGCTTGCAATCTTTTATCGGTTCATAAATTATCTTCAGATACTAATTGTTCTGTCCTTTTTGGTCCCTCCATTTGTGTCTTTCAGGACCAGACCTCGGGGAAGACGATTGGAACTGCTAGAGAGATAAATGGATTGTACTACCTTAATGAAACTTTTGTGGGTAAGAACAAAGCTTTGGGGTTACAGAGTACTAGATTACCTTCTGCTTCAGATCAAGTTATGTTATGGCACAAAAGATTAGGGCATCCTAGTTTTTCTTATCTTAAACATTTGTTTCCAAAATTTTCCAAAATAATAAATTCCGCAACTTTTCATTGTGAAGCTTGTCATTTAGCTAAAGATCATCGTGCATCTTTTAACTCCAAAACATATTCTGCTTCCAAATCTTTTCATCTAATTCATAGTGATGTTTGGGGCCTCTCAAAAATTAAAACAATGACTGGAAAAAAATGGTTTGTTACATTCATTGATGACTATACTAGAGTTTGTTGGGTTTATCTTCTGGAAAATAAATCAGATGTTGCGCAAAGGTTTCAAGACTTCTTTACTATGATTGAAAATCAATTTCAAACTAAGATTGGTATTTTGAGGTCTGATAATGGTACCGAGTATTTTAACAAATATTTAGGTGCATTCCTAGTAACTAAGGGGATAATTCAACAATCCACATGTCGTGATACTCCACAGCAAAACGATATTGCTGAAAGAAAAAATAGACATCTTTTAGAAGTTACTAGAGCTATTATGTTTTCTATGAATGTTCCTAAATATCTTTGGGGAAATGCGTTATTGACTGCATGTTACCTTATTAATCGCATGCCATCTCGTGTGTTACAATATCAGTCCCCTATACATTTGTTGCAAACTTATTTTCCTACAACTCGTATTATAACTAATCTGCCCCTAAAGATTTTTGGTTGTCTATGCTATGTTTATATCCCATCAAGCCTTAGATCTAAATTAGATCACAAATCTAAGAAATGTGCTTTTCTTGGTTATGCTTCAAACAAAAAGGATATAAATGTTATAACCCAGTTAGTAGGAAATTTTTTGAGAGCATGGATGTTCATTTTGTTGAACATCAACCTTTTTTTGAAAATTCTCTTCAGGGGGAGAGGCAGTTTAGTACGGAAGATAATTTTTGGGAAACTTTACCTACTCCAGATATTATAACTTCAGATGATTTAAATGAAACTATTGAGCATAAGAAGGCTGATCTTGAAATGCCATACATTATTGAATCTGAAGTAGGAGAACAAGTATTAATGGACCATAACCCTGAACTTAAAGTGTATGTCCGTAAAAAGTTTCATAAAGGCAGTACATGTCCTGCTGTCTCTCCGGCAGAACTCCAATCGGATTTACCAAGTGAAGGTCCTACAGGTAATCCTCCTCTGGTTCATTCTTCTAGTAACTCACCTCGTTCCAGTGATTTACCTGATTTTTCTTTTCCTGATATTGATCTTCCCATTGCTGTGAGGAAAAATATTCCTGATCTCAGTATCCCTATTGCTGAAAGGAAAGGTGTTGTCTCACACTCATAAGGCATATGTGTCTAGGATTTCTAATCTGTTTGTGCCCAGAACTATTCAAGAAGCATTAGGTGATCCGAATTGGAAATTAGCAGTAAAGGAGGAGATGGATGCCTTGAAGAAAAACAATACATGGAGTATTGTTGATTTGCCGAAAGAAAAGAAGGTAGTAGGGTGTAAGTGGGTTTTTACAGTGAAATGCAAGGCTGATGGAAACGTGGAGAGATATAAAGCAAGACTAGTAGCAAAAGGATTTACACAAACTCATGGTATAGATTACCAAGAGACTTTTGCTCCAGTGGCTAAAATTAACTCTATCAGAATTCTTCTATCTCTTGCAGTAAATTTCAGCTGGCCATTACATCAGTATGATGTTAAAAATGCGTTCTTGAATGGAGAATTGCATGAAGAAGTATATATGCAATTACCTCCGGGATTTGAGGATCTTGGAAGAAATAAAGTCTGCAAATTGAGAAAATCCTTGTATGGATTGAAACAGTCACCAAGGGCATGGTTTGAGAGATTTAGAAGTGTTGTTAAGAGACATGGTTACATCCAAAGTCAAGCAGACCACACCATGTTCTTTAAACATTCCCTTGAAGGTAAAATTGCTATCTTAATTGTGTACGTTGATGACATTATTATGACTGGAAATGATGTCAAAGAGATTGGTGATCTGAAGAGGAAATTAGAGGCTGAATTTGATATCAAGGACCTTGGAAAATTGAAATACTTTCTGGGGATGGAATTTGCAAGATCCAAAGAAGGTATTTTTCTAAATCAGCGCAAATATATCCTTGATTTACTCACGGAAACGGGGATGACAGGGTGTAAGGCAGCTGAAACGCCCATGGATCCTAATGTGAAACTCAAGGCTGTTGATGAAAATGATATAGTTGATAAAGAACGATACCAACGATTGGCTGGTAGACTTATTTATCTATCACATACAAGGCCCGACATAGCATTTGCAGTAAGTGTAATAAGCCAGTTTATGCATGCACCGGGAAAGGCCCACTTTGAAGTTGTGTTCAGAATATTGAGATATTTGAAAGGAACTGTAGGAAAGGGGTTGATGTTCAAAAATAGAGGGCACATTCAGGTTGAAGCTTATACAGATGCAGATTGGGCAGGTGATATAAATGATAGGAGATCTACTTCGGGATATTGTACCTTCATAGGTGGAAACTTGGTTACGTGGAGGAGTAAAAAACAGAATGTTGTAGCCAGAAGTAGTGCAGAAGCTGAATTTCGGTCAGTGGCTCATGGCATTTGTGAAGTTTTATGGATCAGAAAATTTATGGAAGAGTTAAAGATTCATGGCCCAGCTCCAATCAAAATTTACTGCGACAACAAGGCTGCTATATCTATTGCCCACAATCCTGTCTTGCACGATAGAACGAAGCATGTTGAAGTAGATAAACACTTCATTAAGGAGAAGATTGACAGTGGTGAAATATGTATGTCCTACATGCCTACAAGAAGTCAAATAGCAGATGTTCTCACGAAGAGTCTCCCAAAGAGACAGTTCGACGATATGGTGAACAAGCTTGCTATGAATGACATATTCATGCCAGCTTGAGGGGGAGTGTTGAATAATGAGATAAAATCAAATATTCTGCTTGGTTTGTATATCAATTATAATAGTCTAGATTAGGCATAGAATCGTAAATTATCTTAGAATATGTATATAGGATATACGTAGTATATTATGTCTTCTATATCGGGAAACTAGCCCAATATAAATCAATGGACGAATGGACTGCAGAAATCATCCTTTTGACTGCCAAATACTTTTCTATATATAGGAAGATAAGCAAAACGATAAAACAAAAAGAGCTACTGATATGAACAAATTCGGGCAGTACATATGATCTGACTGAAAGACGTTGCATGCTATAGTATGCTTCGAGATAAATGATTGTAAATGATGTCCTAAATCATTTCATGGCTAAATTTGATAGGGGAAACTCCTCGAGGCAAGAACCCAAAACTATAAATCTAGTTGCAAACACCATACAGTGGAAAGGAATAACATGAAAGCTATTTTATAGTTGAGTTACAAAATTATTCAACGAAACTCAATACATACCAGACAACATGGACAAAGTAGTTGTCTTTCCAGCTCCATTAGTTCCAAGAAAACCAAAACATTCTCCTTCTTTGACAGAGAAAGTCAATGAGTGAACCGCAATTTTCCCGCCGGGATACACCTTAAACCATGGCAAATACTAAGCCTTGACCACGAGAAGCTTTTTTTGAAGCGTGTATACATCACACATAAGAAATTAACAAATACCTTCCGCAGATTACGTAAACATATAAGAGAGTCAGTTGCTGAGCCAGTTAGCACCCGGTTCCGCTCCATCTGCACATCTATGTCCTCCTCTGGGTCAAATGGAATCCTCTCTGATGCAGCAAGTGGCTCCGAAATACAATGAGGATTTCCACGGCAAGCACTTATTTTGCTCATCAACCAATTTTTCAAGATGGCTAGAGTAAATTTACTTGGTTGAAACTGTTCCAACATAAGTGCTAGAAGGAAATACGCAACACTCTGTCACAAGTAGAAAAACAATGAGTAAAATCTGACAAGTGACAATACAGATGTAATACAAAGCTTCATACACACAACTATGAAGCAGTTCACACCGTATTCAACAACATTCCACTGACGGTCAACTAAAAAAAGAATTGTTTTGATCATACGAAGGTCAAATATGAGAGAAAATCAAGTACAGTAACCTCAATTCCCAAATAAGACAGTGAAGCCCCAGTAACGTTCCAGTCCAAAACGCTATCATTTGATCCATCTTTCATTCCTTGCCTTAGAAGAGCCAGTGAAGCAAGCCCATCCGCAAAGCAGAATCCTGGAGATAATCTGAAGAAATGCTGCATATGGAAACAAACAAAAGAATATTCTTATAGGCTTGAAGCTAGTTCAATGAGAAATCTGCTCCAAATTAGAATATTAAGCTGAAGTAGTATGCGATGCTAAACTACAGAAGTTGCAAGTGACTAACCTTGAGAAAAGAATTTGTACTCGATGTTGAACTTATTATCCCCATAATGAATGAAATCACCATAAGAACAAGCCCACTAAAAAAGTGGACTAAGAGAACTACATTCTGCACACCAAACAATATCAGCGTATCATCCTTGGTATGATGCATGATAATCAAAAGAAAATGTTCGCCCAACCTGTGCCATTGTGTGATCAGAGAAGAAAAATGTAAGGCAATATGTTGATGACGCAATCGCTAAACCATACTCTATGAACATCAGTGCTGTAGGAAAGAAACGTCCTCTTCCAATGAACTGATCTAGTCCTACAAATACAAATGTATTTCAAACATAGTGACCCAAAAGTTCGCTTGCTGATAGAAAAAAAATTAAGACAATTAAATAAGACATGTCTTAATCAGGCACGAATTTGTTAAGATTTGAACTTCTTATCTAAGAACAGCTGACATTAGGTTGAGTAATCTATTCCATTTATAAAAAAATCATTCATCTTGAGATTTAATTGAAACGGAACTTTGTCACTCCAGTCACAAAGCCAAAAAACTCATCACACATTCAGGCATGCACGATCGGCCGACAAAAAAATTATAAATAAATAACATGGTCTGCGGTAAAAATGAAACCTCTACGATTTGAAAGCTAATAAAGAGAACCACTGAGAGTTGAGAATCCTCAAACAGCTCAAAACTATAAAGACAAGAATCCAAGTTCACAAATAAGACAACTACTAAAATGTTAACCTAACTGGAAATAGACAAAACCAATACAAAATCCTTACCAAACATATGAAACAGCATCATTGCGATTGACGAAGGAAACAAAAAGCTTATGAAATCCCAAGTATATGTAGATATCCAATATGAGTATATGGAGACCTGATTAACACCGTTTGAAAGAAGTCAGCTGTACTGAGCTTAAAATCAGAGATGAGCAAAATATGATGCAAAAATAAAATATAAATAGACAGTGTACACTGTACGTACTCCACTAATTAATTGTTGATGCTTAGCTTTGACTTCTCGTTCCTGGATTACATGATGTTGAATATCATAGTTAAAAAAGAGCTGAAAGAAACCTTAATGCCAAGAGGCACCGTCTTGATGACAGGTTACTATAAAAACATACCTTAACTAAGGAAACTGCAAATGAAGCAGGAATGAAGGAGAAGGCAATGTTGACAATAACTGCAGCTGAGAATGCGTCGAGATCCTAAAAGTTCAACCAGAACTATATCATCGAGGGGTGAAACATGCATCTAAAAGCTTACATATGAACGATCAGATTCGTGTTGTCCATAATGAAAACTCAGAGGTTACATCCATCTGGCCACTCAAATACAATGTCAAACATCACATTTCCATCGCCGTTGGATTGTAGATGTTCCTCTAAACATAGATAAACTAACAAATATTACACCGCTTTTGGTCAAACTAGTTCCGCAACAACAAAAATAGCTCTCTTTGTGTGTCAGAAGTTTCATTAAAATGGACACATGGTCAAGTAAATAATAGAATAAGATACACAGTAATCATACATGATGAGAACTATCAATATGTAAATTACTCGAATGAAACTACGGCAGATCATGCTCCTAAGTCCTCACTTGTATAGCCTTAACATATTTGCATTTATTGGAGTTGGAAATAAATCATGCACCAATTATATAGAGCTAACTTAGGTATATTCTCGGATGAATAAGTGTGCCAAACAAAGCACATGGAGAATAAATCCCAGAAGTGGTATTGAGATAATAAGCTCACATGGCGTTGCATATGCTGGCTTTTTGTCATAGGCAGAGGATGATTTCGTGCTTGGAGAGTCATATTTTTATTACAGGTCGCAAGCCTGAGAATTGCTTCATTGACCACATTGATGTAGGTTGGTGCAGCATGCTGACATGAGCTATTATGTAGAACAGTGTAGCCTACACTCCCATCAGGATTCTGATCATCCATTACAACTGCCCCGTACCTGACGATATACAGAGTGATGCAATATAAAGAGAATCATGGAATGGTATCTACAACCGTAAATTGTAATGGCTGCATTTGAAAATGGAATTGGTCTGCCGCTGTATCACAGCTTACAATTTGTCTAATTACCCCTGCCTATTCCAGGGAATTCATTAAGTCTAATGACTGACACTCATCCGGCGTTGTTTATCTTTGATTACCAGAGTTACCTCTGACATTATAACCAATTGGTCCAATTCACTCTAGATATTATTATTGCTTTACCAGATCCATCCTACACACTAGTAAACTAATAGGATATTAATGGTATACCTGCAGAAAATGCATACCTTGATTCATAGGTTTTATTTAAGCTGGACATGAGATATTCACTCATAGAAAGTAAAACTGGCCCCAAAGATGGCCCTGCAGATGTATTAGCATCAGCTAGTGCCTTCTCTGCATTAGGAAACTTATACGCAGTTGGTTTGTACCTTTGGATCCACCCCCCTTTAACATACTCTGCAACCTGCAGCATATTTATTAAGTGGTAGTTAACCATGTGAATACATGAACAATACATAAAATACAAAATTTAGAAAATATTAACCTCGATTGATATTTGAGAAGACAAATCAAACGGAATCGGGCCGCCACCCCCGCCACCTCCCAATAGAGGATTAAAGTGTGAAGTTGTGAAGGTCACAGATTGTTGGTCAGGATGAGGCTTAAGTGTGAGCAAAAGAAGGCCAAAAAACAAGAATACTGCAGGAATCAGCAGTTGGAAAATAATGGTTTTCCGGTCTCTCCGAGCCATGATTAGTCTCTTTGTGTACAATGCTTTGAAATGCACCCAGAAGGTGGACCCTGACACGAAACAGCAACTACAACATTGCAAATTGAGAAAGGTCCAAAAACCCAAAATTGCAGCCAGAATTATTCTAAAGCCTCTTGCTATAGTGCAAGCCATGAGCCCAGTAATTCTTTCATAGTAGCTCAAAAGTTTATCACATGAAACTCTTTTGGAGACTATATCATTATTATGAAAAGAGCTTTCCGGCTCAATTGGTTCAGCTCCTTCATAGTCACACCCTGCAACTCTCAAGAAAACCTCCTCCAGAGTTGTAACGGAGATGCCATAACTATCAATTCCACGGCCACATCTGAGACCGTCATTCTCTGAGTTGGAGCAAGATAATGAAGTACCCATCTGACTTTCTATTTCTCTGAACATGCTTTCAAATGAGGACGAAGAAGAGAGAGGAAGCTTGAAAGAGATTTCTGTCCCAACCTAAACCACATAATTTTGAGAAGGTTGAGTTACATAATAAAAAAAATGCTTGTTCATGCCTCGCACAACATAAAGAGGTCTGGGCAGGGCAGGGAATGAAAATTAAGTTGAGGTTCTTTACTTCACTGACACAAATGGCAGATGGAATATGGCGGTACACAATATCAGCTGCTACAGGGACAGTGGGTGCTGACTGCAAAATACATATGAAGAAGATCACGATACTTATGAGAGAGATATAGCTGAATATGCACACGGTACATGTATAAGTTACACATACCTTGACTAGTGTAAGAGTATAGCCAACCCCATACTGATGCTTCAAAAACATCGAGCTGTCAAAGTTTTGCACATCAAACTTTAATTCATGTTTATAATTCATTCTACAACACAAACTAATAATGAATTATATATAAAATACATGGTGTATTCATGAAAATTTACTTGACCGGATAACTGCAATTTAGAATATATAAAGTTGATCCAAGCCAAATACTAAACCAAGGGAAGGACCTCATATCCTGATAATCGATCCTTCTCTTTATTTGGTACAGAAAATTACCTTCCACAGCATTTCAAAGAACCACCGGCCAATATGGCTATCCTATCTCCCAAGACATCAGCTTCATCCATAGAATGTGTGGTGAGAAGTATTATCCTTCCTTTCTTAAACTTCTTTATTAACTGCCAAGTTAATCTCATGGAATATGGATCCATTCCACTAGTGGGCTCATCAAGAACAATAACCTATTGATGCACAGAAAACAATATCAATATACAAGAAGAACAAATGCGCTTATTTATCATTATCATCAAAGCTTAACAATCACCTTACTATTCCCTATTAAGGCAATAGCAAGCGAAAGTTTCCTCTTCATGCCACCGGATAGAGCTCTTACAACAGTGTCATGTTTATCTGCCAAGCCCACCTATATGCAACCATAATAAGAAGATCATCATAATCAGTGGGGCAGAACACCATGAGGTTATGCACTTCTGCTGCATAGTCAAGCATAGAAGAACTCATGGCGTAACGAAACTTTATGTGCCATGACCAGTGGCTCGATTAAAGACTCCATGAGACGTACAAAAATCAGTAATCAAAGAAAAGGTAAAGGAACTTTCTCGGAGTACAGAAGGGACAAGCCTATCACACATGTTGAGTAAGCTCACATTAAATATGTTACTATCATGCTTCTTAACTCCTATAAGAAGCAGAAAGAGGGGCAATGAAGCCTATCACACATGCTGAGTAACATATTAACTTTCAATTATTTCATTGATGTATCTGCCTGTGACAATGATACTGTAGGGAAACAGCCAACGAATATGTTACAGAGTAAATTTATTTAGAAGTTGAAAAACAAATTCGGCACATGGTAACAAATAGATAGATGTAGTAATGTAGACTCTCCCAAATCCCAATAAGCACTGAAGGAGAGGACTTACTTCGTCAACCATCTGGGACACGGTGTTGGGTAGAATGTCTTCCTCTACACCTTTCAGGATGCCAAATAATTCCAAGTGTTCTCTGACCTAGACACAGATAAAAATAACAAAACACAGTAACTCCCGAATATAATTTTATGCTTGTATTTGACACCAAAAAATACAATGCAAAAAATACAACGTAGTTTACTCACAGTAAGCTCTGGGAAAAGGATGTCATGTTGAGGACAAACTCCCAATATCTTTCGTACATCAACCTGTCATAAAACATAATATACTTTGACGACCAATGTGGGAAATTATCAGGAAGAAAAATAGCACAGAACCTTAATTCTACTCTCTCATGTTCACAACTTCAACTTTCTCTCATTCCATGACGACTTGTAACATAACAAATGCAAATTAACAAAAAGTTCACCATCTCAGTTGTAATGTTCTTTCCAAAGACTAAGGCATCTCCTGAAGTAGGAGGAAGAAGACCAACAAGCATGGATATGGTTGTGCTTTTACCAGCTCCGTTATGACCTATAGAGAATTACCAAGTAAATCTGTCAATGACAAGATTATTTTGCAATCAGGAAAATTTTAATACCTCAAATGTACAATGCAAGGGAACAGACCAATTGAAAAAAAGACAACCGGGACAAACCCTAGTTGAAAAGAATCAAAAGAGATTACTACCCCGGTTCCCAGTTGCAATCAAACATCTCAGTGCAATTACCCACACACAGTCGAGGAAAAAATAACTTAAATTCTTGGTGGCAGAATGTAAGGAATGTGCTGCACATAAGACAAAAGAGGCACTACAAAGCAAGAGTTGGTACAATTTTTACATCATGTCTCTTACGTATTTTATATGAGGTACCAGATAAAAGGTTTGAAAGTTCAACAATACCAAATTTATGCAAAGCAACACCTCATAGAATTCTGGTACAGCATTCCAAAGAATGCAGCATAATAACAGTTTTATGAACAGTGCAGAAAAACACAGTCGGATGTCATGAACACCAAGAGCAGGAAAGACAAAACTGAAAACAACCTCAAATTGCTAATAAGATGAAGCCAAGAAATCGCACCAAGGAGTGCAAGAATCTGATTTTCATACAAGGTGAGTTGTAGTGAGTTTACTGCACAGCAATTTCCCTTCCTTGAAGTATATTCTTTATGTAGATTTCTTATTTGGATGCATCTGGAAAGGGAGCTCGAGTAAAAATTCGGAATGTGTATGAGAACATTGAGAAGTATCCCCCCTCACACTTGGGAATTGTTCAAATCAAGTATCTGTACCTGCCATCAAGTTCTTGTTGCTTCATCTCCAAGCTTATGGACTCTACCTTGGTTTCAGAAGTATGCACACAGTAAGGAATCAACTGGTCCTTCAGTAGATTATCCCTAATACTAACTTCTGGTTTGGGAGATTGGTTTACTTTCGTATTCTTTGTTTTTAATGAGCATTTTTGGAATAAATAATTCCATAGATTTCGAGTCCCATTTTCTCCACGGAGAACCTGCAAAAGAAACGAGTTAGAAAATGGTTCGACACTATTTGTACAGCTACGCCTCCCAGCCAAAATGTTACATGAAGATACTGAGACAAAACTTGATTCCTGCTGTTGTAAAGCTTTGTTAGTTTTGATAAAAAAAAGGACCCTGTGTTACAGAAAAGAGATATAAATACCTTATCACAGTAAAGGCCTAGGGCACAATATAGCAATGAATCAAACACCATCATCAAAAGAGAAAGCAAAAAGTTAACTCCAGATGATGCCTGCAAAAATTGATGACAAGTCAAAGAATAAGGAAAAAAAGTGACCAGTCTGCCTGGGAAATCAAATGATATAATTTACCCGCCACATGTTGCTCCAACGAAGACCAACATGAGCGCGCTCATAGTCAGCGAAGTTGATTGATCCCAGAGCAAAAGCAGTTGGTGAAAGCAGAGAAGCAAGAATTTTAAATATCCTGGACACCATAATATTAAACAAAAAAGAAGCTATCACACTCCACTCTTAAGGAACACGCAAAAATGACTAACCCATTTAGGATATAATAAACTAACATGGATATGGAGGGGTCATTAACAGTGTAATATGGGAAAAACGCTCCAAGAAAAGACAGAGTGCCAACAGCCACAGCTGTTTTTGCTCGAGAGAAGAATGTTGATATGAGAAACGACAGCATGATTGCACTGATCCCAAACACAAAAAAGTAAGCGAACACCAGAGACTTGTCACTGTACTTGAACAGGCTACTCATAGCAGAAACAGTGATTATGGCAGCCGAGATTGCAAACTGCGAAGGTTCAAGAACATAAAAATAGTTAATCACCCAACCTTCCAGTTATGAAATATTTATGTAGATTGGCGTGGTTATTAATGAGAGCAAACATTCAATTTTTTGCTTCTTGATAACAGCATGAAAACTATCTAAGACTAAATGATGGGCTAAAGAAATGTAGTAACTAGCCAACCCTCCTACAATTCAAACAGTCAGAAGAAAGAGGAACTGCAGCATGTACAACCCTAAGAGGTTATAGACCCTCAAAAGGGGTCAGGGTCACCTGCAGTGAATAGATAAGCAACCAAGAAATATGGAAAACTTCATCCTTTAGCCCCATCATACACAATCCTTCTCTTATCTTTTGCTCCTAACACGTTTGAAAACAAGTATGAGGACAAATGTTAGGTAAGATAATCTTAATTCTTAAAGCAACACTAGATGTATCTTGGGATTTTAATATTCATTACTGACCTTCTCATAAACATAGTAACTTATAAGGCGAGAAACTGGATAGAGAAAACCTAAAATGTACCTGCTCAACGAAAGATGGTAGAGGCCATGTTATATGCGAACACCAATGGGAAAATAAAGCATAAATTAGGTTAGTACTATAACAGTCCGAAGCAGAGTTCAAGCATACGGTTTCTTCATCGTTTACTTCACTCAGTGGATTGAGTTAAAGATTTTCTACCTATAATCTTCTGTAAAAAGAGAGGTCACTCATATATATTTGTTAGAGGTCACTATTCGCCCACTTCATAAAAATGAGGAGTATTCATGGTAGCTTTTCAGGCGCATGCTACTTAATTAGGATTACAGAAGATCTGAAACAGTTAGGCAAAAGATCAACATTTGATTACCATTATTTACCAGAAGTAACCAACTAACAATTTAAGGCATACAAGATATTCGCCATTTCCGAAGTTAGAAAACATATCAGCTAGGTTTACAAACATAACCAGTAAATGGTGCCAATGTGAAACTCATTTAGTAGTCGTCAATAATAACAAGATATATTTATTGCGATTAATGAGTAACATAGTTTCGGAAGAAAGTGTTACATACAGTATTCCCATGACAGTCTTGATGATGGACTGGAACTCATCATCAGTATACTCACGAGTTGGAAAGGGCACTATGCGAATATGAGAAGGACTATATTGTGTCCACGGAATTTTAAGGGATGATGTAGACACTCGGTGCAATACTGGCATTTCAATGTTTACGGTGCCAATATCAGCGGCAGTTTGTTGAGCAATAAATATTATGAAAGAATCAAGAATCTGCTGTAGCTGAAATAAAAACATGGACACCGTAAAATAAGCTCCTGAGTTCAATGCCTACCATCACATAATTAAGCATGTTCATCTGTTTGAGTAAGTGAAAAGTATCCATACATGTATGCAATGATACACTATTAAGTATTAACAGGGAACTCATCAATTTAGCAACTGAAACCTCTCGCAATAATGTGGATGTAAATGTACCTTTCCCCAAAATTTTGTTTAATATAGAAAAAAAGATGATAAGATTGTATCCGTTAGCCACAAGCGAAGTTCAGCTATTTTCCAAGGAAATCCCATTGGGAAGTTTTCTTCATGACCATTTGTGGCATAGCAGAAAATATGACAGACATCACTATTCCTACTCATAATTAGTAAAGCATGCAATATTTCTAGCTATTGCAAAGTGACATCCTTAAGTATGTAACTTCAAAGTCTTAACTTATAATCACGTCGACCATAAAATTTCCTTTCTGTTTTGTTTATCCTCGTACAGATTTGATGGCATCATTGAATTTAATATCTCACCCTGGTAATCATGTAGTTCAGAGAAATGACATATGTCCAACTTGTTTTCTAACTTTGAGCAAAAGGAGGTTAAAGATAACAGACATGGGAATTATTACAACTTAACGACTAACAACTGCAGATCCTCTTCTTCACATCAACAAAGTACATATTCGTTAACAAATGTATAAATCCATGGTTGCTTCTCTAATGTATCAACTGCATTCTTTTTAAACATTATAAGAAAATAATCTAAATGGTTAATGGTCATATAACAGATTATTGTATTAAAAGATGTGTCTGTTGAGAACTAATGTCAAATAATATAGATAGAGAAATCTTACGGTTAAAAATCCACTGAAGCCATATTGCAACGTGGGGACTACGTTAACACCCAATTCAAGATCATTTAGATAAGGACCATTAGTATCCATGATAGATTTCACATCTGGAAACCCTGAAAAGGCCCATGTATGGTTGAGCCGAATGCTGTAATCAAATAGTTGAGGACCTTGACCATGGAACACAACAGCTCCTATAATCTTGGGATTTGATGAATTACTGAATGACAACAGATAAGATCACGGAGTCATATTCATGATGAAGAAAAGTGAGGAAAATGTTAAACAGCATCGTAGCTTGTCAAAGTTCTCGCCACTGCTCAAAAAATTACCCAAACATAATGGATTCCGAGATAAAAGGCAAGACACGGTGAACTCACAACAACAAATGTTGTAGACTACAAGAAAGGTTTCAGTAACTAAGAAGACCTTTGCTATATATATATGTTTTGTAACGATTATAAAATGGATGAACTAAGCTGGTTGTGGAGTAGTTTCACCTTGAAAGCAGTTAGGCATTAAACATTGTTGATTATGATTTAAGAACAGCATTTTCACACGTTATATGTAAACTTGTACCTGGAACATAAAGCTCATTCAAGGTAGACAAAAGATCTATGGAGACATTACTATATATTTCTGATGTAAACACTGCTGTTTCTATTACTAAAATTAGTTTATCCTTACTTGAGTTGATCATGGGCTCCATAAATATCTGAACGTATATAGCTTTCGAGCTCAAGCTCAGACTTGTACACTTTAGAAACATCCTGAAGACAAAATGAATTTACAAAAATAAAAAGTGGCTTTATGTAAAGTGGGTCCTGTGGCAAAATAAAGTAAGGCTGCAACTGCAAACGAGTTACGACGGAAACACAGTGGAGTAAAAAACACAATACTGCGAAAGTTATCACTGACGGAATAAATTTTTGTGAGCCTCTACATGCTGAAAGTGATTATTACCTTAAGTAAAGGAAATTTTAATGACAATAAATTGATCATTGTGGACGTCTCTTCAGTATCTGGAGCAAAAGCTATATACTCTTCGTTTACGAGCAGCGATTGTAATATCTGAGTAAATCCTGGAGATACATCGCCACTTCCCACTTCAACAAACATGCCTTTACGAATATACCTGAACCATGAAGTTGATGAGGGGGCAGTGTGAATATCTAAAACAATTTGATAGAAACAGAGTGCGTGTCATCTTACGGTTGTGCGGGGTGAATGGTTGTATCCACTCTAGTTCTTACAGCTATTAACATGAGCATTACAACAGTTGGAAGTAGTACCTGGATATACAATAGACTAAGCTGTTTATGCCAAAAATACAGACAATTCAAAATTATCCAGAAACCAAAGCCGAAGCATCAACTACTAATAAACATATTAGTGAACACCATAAAAACTACAGACAGCAGTCCAGCAACAGAAAACTAAATAATGAAACATGCAGAAGAGAAAATCAACATACGAGAAGTGGAAACCGACATATAGTTTTAAAAAAGAAAAGAAAAGGAAGAAGGCGAATTCATTAATTTGGAGGAGGAAGAAAGAATGATCGGGCACAGATGAATAAAAGGAGAAGAAAACCTCGGCAAAGGAGACAAAGGGATGACGGATTTTGAGAAGAAGATTTTTGCGGAGCATCGTCTTCAACTGACGCCGGAATAATGCCCCCATCGCGCGCCCCTCCCGAAATCCAAGTTACGGAGGAAGAAGCAGCTGCAACTAATAGGAGTCTGTCTCAATACATATGATGAAAAATACATACAATTTTCACCAAGAACGCGTCGAAGAAGCGATCCATCCCCTCCCTCAAGTCCAGTCATCGCAAGTTGTTGTTGCTTTTTCTCTTTATTTATTTCTTTTTTTTTTTGATAGTGCTCTTTATTTATTTCATTATCCGAAAACTAGCATTTTCTCTTCTTCTATTTCATTATCTGAAAAATAAATAATATCATAGCCTTATTTTTCATAAGCTTTATGATTTAGGAGTTGAGCCGGGCTTGGGCAAGTTTTTGAATTCCACTTCTTAAATTTAATCTAATCATCTAGTCGGTTCGATTTCAATTTAAAAGAACAACTCACCCTAAATATATCTTTTATATACTTGATGGAAATTATGAAAATTGGACAAGTGCACGATCCGGCTAGTATTACGGAGAAAAGCTGTGTGTCAAATTAGGGTTCATTCACATTTTAAACCAATTTATGGTCATACATTCTTTGTACATGTACGGCTGGTTGTTAGCAGTGGTAGTTAAAATAATGCTTAACATGTAATTTTCAAACAAGTATAGTTAGCTAGGTATGTTACGAGTTAAAACAATGATATATTATGGCGCGTTGCAGAAATTTAAGTTATCTAATTGATAATTAATCAAAAAAAAAGTTATCTAATTGATAATTTAAATTTATGGATGAGTAGGTTATTAGGTCGACTTTAGGTAAATGATAAGGTTTTAGTTTCGTCTTTCTCGCTTAAATATCTCGAAGGCTTTAGCGTCGTACATTGATTGTGGTGATGTGGTTACCCCCATGGTCATGGTAGAATTTTTCCAAAATGTTAAAAATGATCGATTGTGTCCAATTGCACTCAATTTTTTACATTATCTTCGTCCAAGTTATCCCACCTTTGTATTCGTCTTCGTCCAAGGTATCCCACCTTTGTCTTTACTGTCATCCGCCTTCGCCATCTGTTTTCGTCATTGTCTTTGTCTTAGGCCTAAATTGATGTTAGCAGGAGCGACTTAAGTCTAAGACGTTGTTGCTAACATCGTCTTAGGCCTTCCTCCGTTCACCAAAGTTGATCCACTCGTCATCTGCATTTGTCTTTGTCCGAGTAATCCCCGCCTTCGTCCGAGTAATCCCCATGCCTTCACCTTCACCGTCATTCGTCTTCGTCTTAGGGCTAAGGCACTGTTGGCAGGAGTGGTTAAGCCTGCAACAACGTCATAGGAAAAGCGAGTAAATTGAGAAATAATTTGGGAGATTGAGTATAAAGAACCCAATTACTGTGCATTTTGGAATTTTTTTTGCCCATGACTCGTAAAATAATTTGCTATATTAATTATTTTTCGTGTGATAAATTAAGCTGACTTTAAGAAATTGCTATATATATATTAATTGCAGAAAGTATATAAAAATTGGTGTAGTCACAAACAATTGAACCGATTATCCGAAAATTTGTTATTGATAAATACCATAATCATCATATCACTAACCTGGATGGTTAATTTGGATTATTGAACTATTACAAATATCAATTTATGGCCTGAATTCTTAAATTTCTATATATGGCACAGGAAAAGGATCAGGTACAAAGTTGATTTTTTGGTACAAAATACAAACTAATCATAGCCCTTGATCTTGTGATTTGAATGGATGAGATTAAATCTTGATTTTTGGTGCATTTTCTTGGTGACGAATTATAAAATAAAACTGACTAGCTATGTCGTCTTTTTTGTTTCTCGGCTCGAAAAGTGACGAATTATAGGTTGATTTTGACGATTTGTATTTTGTACCAAAAATCAACTTTGTACCTGATCTTAACCCATACGCACAAATTCATAAAATATTTCATAGAAAACTTTTATTGGGTAAGACTTAAAAGAGTAAAGGTTTATGATATTATTAGCATACAAATTACAATAACTTGAAAAATCACTATTAATATAAGGATATAAAATAAGGATTGAGTTCTCGTCAGAACCATTTGTTTTTGTTAGAAATCGATACTTTTAATATATGTCGATTTGATAATTTCAACGGTTTAAATTGATCAAGATTAATTTAAATTAAATAATCTTTTAATCGGGTCAAGGTCAAAAAGGGTATATTAGGACTGACAATCTATATTTTAAATTTATATTGTTTGTGTTGTATTTTTATGAATAATAATTCAGTTATCAACAACTTGTCATTTAAGGTAGTGAATGATCAAACTTAAAATGATCAGACTTAAATTGATAATGTCCAGACTTAAAATGGTAATGATCAGACTTAACTTATGCATCTGTTTAAGTCTAGATAATTTTTAGGACGTTTATACCGTCGCATCTGTTATGTATTTTTAAATAAGTTTTTTTTAATTTTTTTATTTACAAAAAGCGCCCCGAATTAGGATTAGTCGAGAGTGTCACGTGTCGAATTCTTCGTTGGTTTATAGTTTTTATATTTAAAATGTGGCTTTTATTTTATCCAAAATCTTAATTGTGGTTTATATAAATAGTAAAATGTAATAGAAAATATACAATCAATCAATTGATTATTCAGTTTTTTATATCTCCCAATTTTATTATGAGGTCGAAAAGCCCGATTGTATTCAATTGATTGTATTCGGTTGAGTTTCCTCATCCCTTCTGGAACTCGTCTTGACTAAGACAAGTAGATTTCACCTTGTAATGACGCAATATTGCATCCCTTACAAGTTCTAGAAAACACGAACTGTATTATTTATTGGAAATCGATTCATCAATGATTAAGGAACTTTTGCGAATAAGCTGAAGGTGAAAGACTAGGCTCTCGCTGGCTGGCGCATAAAATTTTCTACATGTATAATGCATGGTTGCAGCGAAATGCTGTGTACTAATAATTTGTAACATTGAAGAGCTATGAGGATAATGTTGACCGAAGATGTGATACTCAAGCAAGTTCCTCCTCCTATTATCCACACATTTTGACGTCTCTTTTTCGTGGTCTGTAATTGAGGGCGCTGAGGCTGTAAATGCACTCATTTGTGTTCTTTGATTTCACAGCTATCTGATCTGTTGTGGTTCTGTAACCAGGGACACTGCAAGAGACAGATGAAGTGGAAATCAGAGTTGCTTGGCACGTCGATTCCACAGCTGATTCGTCTGCGCACTGAATTCCATCAACTGAAGGCACCTCCAATTGGTAGTACCCAAACGTATTGGTAAATCTTTTCACTGAGAACGATATTTTTTCGGCTGTTGAGGAAGAGAGTGCATTGAATATGCAATCGATTTTCACTTCAACCCCTGTTTAACAACATTCCATTTAACACAAGATGCAAAGTATATATATTTCATCTTGCACAGCCAAATAAAGAGTATATATGATGATGAAGTGTTTTTTTAGTTATTACCTGGTATGAAGTAGCTATGCCTGGAGAAGCTGTTGTTGGAACAGACATCACAGTAGACAAACCCCAATACAGTTATATGAGAGTTGAGTTTCTCTGCCACTGGCGCATCGGCTGCTTTCTCTTTGGAAATTGATGAACAAGAGAGCACAGAGAGAGCAAGTAGTGGTAGCACTAATTTGGCTGTTACTGCAAGTAGCCTCATCTTTTGCACAACCAACACAAAACTCGATTAATGGGTAGTAGTAGAAGCAGAAACAGCTGAGGAGATAGATTAGAATAGGTTGAAGACAAAAAACATGATATAAGTGAAGAAAGAAGAAGAGCTTTTATTTAGTTCACAAGAAAACAAGGACATGTGAATGTGTTTTGGCAATTTGTAATGCACTTGCTAGAGATGTCTGTCTCTAGTGTGGTAGAAATAGACAAATTGTTATTTCACTTGAATAACACAGCACAGCAGGCTCTGCACGAGAGGTTCATGATGTCAATTAATAGTCATGTGCCTAGCCGAGGGGAAAAAGTAAAGAAAGAAGTCGTCCCTGTACCGAATGCCTGGCATGTAGCCACCAGCTTTGGCATTCAAAAGTTTTTCTTTCTTCATATTGTTTTTTTGTATGCGTGTGCAGCACCTTGATGGCCTAATTCTGGTAACAAAGCGAACTTTCATTTTCTGAATTTGTTGTTGTTGTCTGTTTTTGAGTTTATATTTTGCTCTTTCCCGTGTTTAGAATTCCACTTTAAGATTAGAAAAAGTACAATTAGAAGTCCTGAATTATAACCTGATTCCAATACGTATGTCGAACTATGAAAAGTTTCAAAAATGGTGTAAACTTTTTTTTCAAAGAAATGGCATGGTCCTCGATCTTCTCTCCGAAGTTCGGTTGCTTTCTCCCGAAAGCCAGCAGTGATCAATGATGTGTGCAGCAGCAGGGGCGGATCCAGAAATTTTTCGGACCAGGGGCAAGATAAATATTTTCGGACTGGGGGCGGGTTCAGCAATTTATTTTCATACTAGAGGGGGCGTATAATCAAAATGAACAGGGGCAAAATGTAAAAATCATTCAAAAATACACTGGATTAGCCTAATATTAAAGAAAAATCGACCCGGGGCAATTGCCCCTCCTCCCTCCTTAGTGCATCCGCCCCTGTGCAGCAGTATGGTCGATCACAGACAGTCTGAACAGCACACTGAACAGACTGTATCAGCGTCGTTGATGTTCCGGTGAGGAATGATCAAACAGCCGTCGCTCTTCTTCTCCAATCTCACAGATGCACTCTCGTGTGTGTCTCTCAGAAAAGCGATAGGGATTTGGTTGCTCTAGCATTGTATTTATATGTATAGGCGAATTTCCAAATCTGTTGCAGATAACCTCATCAAATATTTAGGAAATATTCCTAAATATTCGATGTGTATCTTTGATCCAATCTTAGGGAAGATACGGATTTCTTCCACGACAAGTCAGCCATCCTTCTTCAAACGGAAGAGAAGATATTCGTTTGAATATCTGTAGCTCGAAAACTTCACTGGCCGACTTTAGTTTGAAAAGATCTTTGATCTTTTAGAACCTTCCGGAACACATTCTTGCGTCTGCTCCACGCTGTACTTGAGTGCCAGAATGTGTTCGCACTCCCCCTGAACTCCTGCTCGAACTGTCTAAAGACGTTTTGCCAAACACATGCCATTCATGGGAACATCAGAATCCTAACTGGATTTGGATAGATCCCCACCCCACTATAAATACCTAGCTGCGGTCTTCAGTTCGATTATCGATTTCAAGTGAGACAATTCTTATACACCTGAGGAGATTGATCGGAGTAGTTGAGCTCGTCATTCCGTCGAAGGCCATCACCGCCAACGAACTCAAAGGATTGATGTCAATATGTTCAAGTTGCTATTCAAGATTGGCAGTTCCACGAATTGAAGATTTCTGGGAGAGGTCTGCAATCTTTAAGAGAAGAATGCGATCTTTGGGAGTAGATAAGGTGGACACAGAGAGGGATCTCTGATCTAAGGGGAGCTTAGATTGCAATTCGTTAGAGTGTTTGAGAGACGGCTGTTTGAGAGGGAGTCTGCAAACGTGAGGCCTTGTACTCTAAACTCGATTATAGTGAATTGCTTTTCACCGAAGTTGGGTTAAGCCCCCAAGATGTAGGCTCGTTAACACCGAACTGGGTATCAATTTGTGTGTGCTCGTTGTTGTTTTTACTACTTCTATTGCAAACTAGCTTGTTCTGCATAAGTAGTTTAACTAGTTGTTCAAACAACTAGCTGATGAATCATCTCGTTACACACGTAGCAATTTCAAAATGCTAATATTTCATCATGATTTTAAGAAGTGGCTGGAAGGGTCTCCTTGGTAGAGCGCCATACATAGCGGTATCACCATATGTAAACACATAAGCTGTTTGTGATCACGCTTTATGAGGGTCAGATAAGTATCCGGCATTGGCTTGTCTAATAATCCTGATTTTGAGTGTTTTGAATAAAATAAGCCCATATCAGTTGTTCCTCGAAGATATCGTAAAATTTGCTTAAATGTCTTCGAGTTGGAGAAGAACTATATTTTACTAGTAAATTAACCGAAAATGCAATATCAGGTCGTGTACAATTAGCAAGATATATTAGTGCTCCGATGGCACTAAGATATGGTACTTCAGGACCAAGTAGTTTTTTATCCTTTTCTCGAGGACGAAATGGATCTATTGTCACATTAAGTGATCGAACAACCATACACAAAGTCACAGGACATGACTTATCCATGTTAAATTGTTTTGAGGATCCTATGAATAAAAATGTTTTTAAATAAATGCTCAATTTGTAGACTAAGGCGGAATTTTGTTTTTCTCAAATCTTTCATTTCAAATTCACTTTTGAAATATGCAATCGTCTCACTAAGTTCACCAGAGGTCCCAATGATATTTAAATCATCAATGTAAACTGTGATAATACAAACTAATTTTTTTTCCTTTTAATAAAAACATATGGACAAATTGCATTGTTGATGAATCCCTCTTTCAAATGCTATGCACTTAACGATTGTACCACATTCAACCAGATTGTTTTAATCCATATAAAAGCTTTTTGTAGTTTTATTGAGTACATTTCCTATGGTTTTGAACTACATGTTCCATGTAATTTCATTTCTTCGGGAATTTAAATGTAAATGTCATTATCAATTGACACATATAAATAGGCTGTCACAACATCCATCAAATTCATTTGGAGTCCTTTTAAGACTGACAAACTCAATAAAATTTGAATTTTATCGCATCCATGATCGGCGAATATGTCTCATTCTGATCATTGACTGGTGGTCTTTTCGAGAAGCCTTCTGCCACTAGTCGTGCTTTATATCTTACGACTTTATTTTTCTCATTTTGTTTGCGCTCAAAAATATTAATTCATAACCAACTGGTTTCACATTCTCGAGTGTTAGAGAAATTTTCTTAAGGACTTGACATTTTTCAAATGAATTCAATTTTGCTTCGATTGCACTTTTCATTTTGGCCTTTCATATCTTTGTCGGCATTAATTAACCGATCTTGGCTCATTATCCTCATTTTCCTCTGTAACATCTAGAGCCATAGCATAGGTAAATATATTATCCACAACAATTTATTTTCTATTCCATTCTCTTTCCTAAAATGACATAATTGATCAAAATTTCATCATTGTCATATTTTTCAGGTATTTCATTGTCCTTTGAAGATGTATCTTCATGAATCATATATATTTCTTTTGGAATAGTGGTTGATGCATTAATACGGTTGTCTTGGACCTTTCTTTTTCTAGGATTTTTATCCTTAGACTCAATTAGGTCTACCACGCTTCTGTCATGTTTTAGACTCACTTGCTTATTCAATTTCAATATCTTCATCGGGAAGATTGATTTTGAAAAAACATTGACAACTTTAGTATATGTGACTTTGTTACCGTCTTAACATTCGTAAATGCATCTGGTAATGTGTTTGTAACCTTTTGCAAGTGGATAATCTTTTGAACTTCTAGTTCACATGTATTTGTACGAGGTCATAATGAGACAATGACTATGCATTTTAAGATATTTCTTGTCTTTTTTAGACATTATATTATCTCCCCCTAATGCATAGAGATTAGTCTCATCAAACTGACAGTCGACAAATCGTGTCTTAAATTCTCCAGCATTATCCATATGAATTTTCTTCAATGTATGATCACATCTCTTCAAATCCTTTCAAAGGAGAGAGGGATCATCGATTCTCGAATTTTCATATACAGTCTCTCATGGAGATGATGCCGAAGGATATCTGGCTTTAGCCATCTTTTGTGAACAAGTGCTTTATTTCCTTTTTTTTATAGTATCTAAAAGATACATGACACTTAGACGGATTTCAATATCAAGAATCAATGCCGAATACTCATTGTCTCGCTCAAGAGTATTGAAAAATTGAGCTTCATTTTGCAATTTTCTAGTAGCTAGTAATGCTAGTTATTCTCTCTAATGCATGTTTGGAACACAAGAAATTGTTGTAGATATTGCAATTTTCCAAATGACCATAAAGGGGATCTAATGCCAGCATGCGCTTTGTTAAAAGTGCACTACTCGATTGTAAATTTTGCACCATCAAGACTTTTTGCTCTTGTCCCATGAAATTTTCTTCCAGCTTCTACAGTTTCCCTGTGAAAATGACACAAGTTGACCACTAATTAAGTCATTTATTCAAGTTTGACCAGACATGTGCAGCTATACATAATCCGCAAAATGAAATTTAGAGCCCAAGGGAGACATGCATTTGTATTGTGCAAACTATCCCCTGAAAATAATTTAGTGTCCATGTTCGTCAGTGTACGGATAGGAAGAGAGTAAACTAGTATCGATAAGAACATGCATGTCGACCAATTAATATATTCATTGAGCTTGAACCCAATACTCCACATTATTTTGCTTGAGTCATCGAAAAAAGAACAAAAGTGATGAATAAAGGAAAGTTTATTACCTAAAAGAGGCCGCGAGTTCCATATTCTCAGGAGCAAGTTGTACGCCTTCAAAAAAGCAAGTGGCAGCCTCCTCAAACCTCTGTAAATTGTACATATTTTTTTGAAGTGAGTACGTCTGGCTCTCTCACACTCCCACTTTACTACCTCATTGCAAGAGAACACAAAATGATACCTCCATTAGACGCAGAGCAGCCCCTTCCCTGTAGAAAGCTTTAGGCCAGTCTGGACGTAGTTCTCTGCATGCTTTCGCATCTGCCAATGCCTGTTCAGCTTGCCCTAGGCGTATCCAGCAAAGACTTCTATTGGAGAGCACGGCAGCATCGAAAGGGTTAAAATCAAGGGCCTACAGGATATATCAATGATCACTAAATCTGATAGCACAGCCATTGGCGGATCAAGAAATTTTAGTAAGTGGGGCAATATAACATTAATAAAGTCTTAAAAAAAGTGGGGACATTAAGCTAACTAACACAAAACTAGTTGCAATTTTGAGAAAACACTGGGGTTGGACAGACACTTAAGATAACAAAAACATGTAGGAGCACAAAAATTTCAGGACCATAAAAATTCTTTTAGGGGAAAATGACTAAGCATTTTAGTTTAAATGCATAAGTTATCTGCCCCACTGCACTGTTTTATAAAAATGAACGGACCGTAGAAGACTACCATCACTAACATCATCAGTAAATTTAACACCAATTAATGGAGCACACTACATGAACTTAGCACCAGGCCCGTTATTACTACAACTACCCATTAAATTACATAAGTGTACAATTAAAACAGTTATGATATGATTGCAACTGTTGAAACACACTATAAATTGGGATCACCGATATACATAGAGGACGGATCAAATGAGAACCACATATCATAAAACCCACGAATTAATCTGGTTTACTGAAAGATATAAGATACAGTCTTAAACTAGTACGGTTAGCCAATTTCTTACCAAGGGTAATGATTTCACAACCATCACAAGGATTTTTTTTAATTACAATGATTAACACTCAACAAGAAACAAACTTCAAAAGACAAAATAGGACAAGGAATGTACTTGTGTGTAAGCATCAACTGCCACCGTATAATCTTTTCTTTTGAAAGCATCATCCCCTCTAGATTTTGCCTCTGCTGCCTTCGCCTTTGCCTCAGGTGTCACCTTAAGGAGTTGTTAATTTGAATGTAAATTATTTAAAGATATGGCCTAAATGTTTGACGAGCCAGGTTTATACATATAGTTACTCGCGCAACCATTACAGCAGAAACATATTACATGTATTCACTTTTTAATTCTTAGCAGTTATTCAGCCTTTATGGCCTAGTGCTCATCAGAAATTGACGTTCAGTGTGACAAAGCTCTGAATATTGCAACAGGAATGAGAGCTATAAATGTGTTACTTAAGTACTTAACAATATTGAGAAAGAATAATATAGCTAATTCGAGCATTTTAGATAATATCTATTTAACTTTTTAGTTAAATATGTATGGAATGGAAGTAATAAATTTTAGAAAAATCAAGTGCCTATTGCAACATATCACAGCTGAAAATTGCATGAGATAGTATCGTGGATTAATCGATGTAATGATTAGAAATTTCTAACTAGCTTCACAATTGTAATAAAATGTTTTTGAAGCTACAGAACCAACTAATTTTATTCAAGTATTTAGAGATAACAAACATAATAAGATCAAATACTTTATATCTGCTGTCTGAATTCAGAAATACAGATACCAAGGAGTTCTACAAATACACTGTTTAGGAGGCAGATAATGTGTACCTGAAGGACCTCCTTCGAGACTTTAACAACCGGAGAAGCATCATCTGCCTCGCGATTGTTTACACTTTTCTGCAAAGGTAACAACTCATTGATGCTTTACAAGTTACAACACTAGTGGACCAAACTAAACTAGTAACAGTTGGGATACAAGATAGTGTAAATTCTTAATAGATTTAGTGAAAGATACACTTCGTGACGTAACAATGAATCATGACCTGATTGAGTTAGCTGTGTTATAATAAAGCTGACCAATACCTGCATTTCACTGATTTCAGACTTCATATACCTCAAGATTCCATCAGCAGTCCAATCTGGAATCTTATCTACTGGTCTTGTTAATGGAAGAAGAACCTGAACTACAGCACGGTTGGCTCTTCCAGCCGCCACATGTATTGGCATTTCACCCTCCTATAAGGTACCGAATGAGATAAACAATCGAGCAACATTGTGCAGACAGCACGAACATAAACAAGGACACGTATTGTGTGGGTAAGTGGAAAATGTAAAGTTTTCTCAGGGCAATGGACATAAGTAGCGTGTAGATAACAATTTGAAGTAGTAATTCGCTATACCACACAAAGTAAATCAAAATGCAACTAAGATGTTATCAGATGAAATCTGTTAACCAAAGAGTACATTAACAAAGGTGTCTCATTCAATGGACAACATCAGTCATACACCATCCAATAGTCCTAGTTAGAATGCTGACATTTAAACGGCTACTGATAAAGCTTCTATAAAATATTATAAAGATTTTCCAACGGGGATTCCTTGTATATAAATATATCAGTCAACAAAATTGCGGGAATTCGACATGCTTCATAGCTCTGTTTGAAAAATGACGTGAACACAATTTAGAGGTAAGAGGACTGAGTGTGTATTTGTAATGTAAATGGAAAGAATAAAGTAATCAAACTTATGGCTAAATCGTTCGCTTTTGACAGATTATAGCACGCTTGCTATATGGGTCAAAGATGCATGTAAAATCACACAATTCAGAGACTGCTGCAAGTGATGTACTCCATAGAGTGAAATGGTTAAAAACAAACCTCATCAGCAATATTGGGATCTGCTCCCGCTTTTACTAAGCAATTTATGATTTCAAGATTCCCACTATCCGCGGCAATATGCAGAGGGGTTGCTCCACCAGCAATCACATTTACATTAGCTCCTGCCTGTAAAGAAGGCGGGTATGAAAGTAGGAATTATGAGTAACAAGCCATACATCTCATATAACACTTTCTCAGGTTTTATCAGAGCACAACTCAGCTGAGTTGATAAGTAGAAGTAGAGTGTTGACGTAAGAGAACATGTATACTCTTCAAACAACAAGTTGTGTACTCCGACAACAGCAAAGGAGGGATGCAAGAGAGAAAACTAAGCGATATTGTTGTTCTTCAAGATACACAACACAAAGGTATTAAAGGACATTTACATATAACTTGCAGGATAGTAAAATTGAAGCAAAATGGTATTATATGTCGAGCTATCATGTGAGAGATTTTAACCTCAATCAAAAGCTCCACACAAGCGAGAGAACCAGCTGCTACAGCTGATATTAGAGGAGTGATGTTATCATCAGTCTCAGCATTAGGCTGCAAACAAAAGATAAACATAGGACAGCTATGATAAATACGTCAAATGTATAAAAATAAAAATATAAGAAAATAGAGTTGCATGCTTACATTGGCATGGTGTTCCAGCAAAACTCTCACAGCATCATGTTGGTCATGACCTGCAGCCCAAATGAGTGGTGTGCCAGAATCACTCTGGGCATCAACATCAATCCCTTTCAATAGGAAGAGCCTCAGCAATTCAACATTTCCTAAAATATCATGAGTAGAATTCAGATAGTAAAGAGCCGTACGTTTGCTTCTGCCATGAGATGATAATGCAAATCAAGCAGGCCTCTAAAACCTTATCAGGAGGCATATTGTGGCAGTAAAAGTTAGAACTGCCATTGAGCACATACACTTGTAAGGTACCAAAAACTAAAGAATGATAGTGCATCTGATTTATGTTAACACTCACAAAAGCTGCAAATAAGTGCCCAGGACAGAGTTTATCAAGCTGAATCATAGTTCATCAAGCTGGTAAGGTGGTGAAGATGATTACAACGTTGGAAACAACATTGTTGCTATAAAAAAACCTTGTGGGATTACCTATAGCAGCTGAATGGTGTAAAGCTGTCGTCCCCATATCACTGGCGATAGCAGGGTCCGCACCAAATTCCAGTAGATACTTAGCAGTCTCAGTATGTCCTTGTCGAGTAGCATGAACAAGGGGAGTTTCACCTACCATTTGACAACAGTTTCACCAAATTAAACCTGGCAGCCAGCTGATGCCACGCAACACTCTCAACTAATTATATGCTTTAGGTAGGGGTGAGTTTATAAATATATATACTCAAAATTTCTAATAGGGGGAGTGGGGTGTTCAAAAATGATAAATAGAACAATACAATAAACAGCGATAACAAAACATGAAAGGTTAATGATAGAGGCGGAAGCTAACCATCATCGTCTCTAGTATTTACATCGAGCTTCAATTCCTCCAGCAAGTACTTGCACACCTCAGTCTTCCCTTCTCTGGCAGCAAAGTGAAGAGCTCCACGTTTATTGGCATCTTTAATATCTGCCACAGTACCAGACAATCCCTTACCTTCATCCAGCTGCTTGGCGATCTCTACACAAACAACATACCATTTCAATAATCAATATAACATCATCTCAATCAAATAAACAAAGATAAAAGTAAAGCCAGAACGAAATGTAATTACTTATTAATAGGTCGATATTTCCAGAACAAGCGGCATTAAGGAACAGCTGAACTTTCTCCCTGACTGCAGGAGGCGAAATCAATTGAGACATAAATGAAAGCAATAATGTTTGAGAGTAAAATGTTAATTGAGAAAAAAGAGAGCGGAGAGTGGAGGAGAGGACCTGCAAGCGCAGTGGAGCCATCGGCGGCCATGTGGAACAGAACTCTGCTTGTTCTGACGAGAAAAACAAATAACCCTAAACCCTCTGTAAAGCTGCTGAAGGAAGCGTAAAACCCTGGAGAGTGTTTGATAGCTGAAGACGAATTTTTTTTATATAGATTAGACAATCAAGTTTCGCGTCTCTTCTTTGTCTTTCCAGAAGCCGCCGAGTTAAATTTGAAGGAAATAGGATAGGCAGTTGACAAGAGAAATTGTTAGAAAAGAATATTTTTTTTTTTTTTTTTTGATAAGATGTAAGTTACATAGATAAAGATATACATAGGACTTAAAGTTGAGAAATAACATTCAGTTGGGATCAGAACAGATAATAAAAGATAAATGTGTATAGACATGAGTTTACTGCTCCACTTGGTCTTTTGAGTGGGCACATTACCTCGTCACTCACAGCATGAAAAAGGCAGGACAACACTTAAAAGCAACCATGCATCCGCCTGCCTAAAGCACCGACCGAACATCGGTTGAGAAAATCTACAAATACATAAAAATCGTACTGACACGGCGAACAAAGCTCAGACCGCAACGGCTGAGAAGAAAAACCCTCATAAGTTTAGCTCACTTAGAGGGAGCCAATAACACAACAAAAAAAACCAAAAAGCTCTCTCCCCTTCTCCTCATCCCAAAGCCACCTACAAACTCCACCCATAGCTAGCTGACGCCTGTCCGACCACCATCTCCTCATTTGCTCGTCTTCCGTCATCTGTCAACCCCCGCACCACTCCAGCTTCATATCTGACCACGACGTCCATCCGAAGAGACACGAATCAGCAGAGAAACAAGGAGAAGATGGAAGAGTAGAGGTAAGGGGAATGACGGGAAGGTTCTCGAATGGTTAGGTGGTGGAGGTTTTTACAGACGCAGATGAGGGTTTCTTATGAGAGAGAAAAGTTTGGGATGCACATAATTCATACCTCCAAAATCCTCGTATATGCTTCAATTTTGGCTACCCTTGTAAAATAATTTTAAAAAAAAGACGGACCGTTGCCAGCCATTTATTTATGGGGTTCAAAGAACCTGAAACAACATAACACATGCCTCTGCAAACCACAAGGAGCATCATAGGCAAACAAGACAGCAACTAAAGCACTAAGAAGGAAAGAGGGGTCATGTATCTCCTCGCACACAGGCGGAATCACAGTCCTGAGTGTCCCCTGATACAAAGGCAACACAGTCCTCATCGCCAAAATGAGCTAAGACAAATAGGATGCACAAGGGCCCGAACCAAGACCGGTCACACACGCACTGTGATATCATCCCTACACTAGTACAGAACACACTATAGACAACATTTCTTGAATAAGGGCTGTCAAAAGTGTCGATATTATACAGCGCTTTCTTACTCAGAAGCGATGTTTTATAGCGGACAATAGACAGCGCTTATTATAAAAGCGATGTCTATAGTCTAACTTTAGACAGCGCTTCTTCTATAAGCGTTGTCTAAAGTCAATACATAAGACATCGCTTTAGGGTTAAAGCACCGTCTAAAGGTTGGAAAAAAGGCATATTTGATTGAATCAAACAATTCCCCCTGCACAATCCATTTCCAACAAAACACCAATTGCAAAATACATTTGTTGAACAGAAAATTACATTCATTTGCTTAATATTACACAACACATTTGCATTCATACATATGTCCAAATGTTTCGATACTTGACAGTTTTCCTTACAACAACAATCGAGCAATAATACAATAAACTTCATGTTTATACCGGATGATATACTTACCGCACGTAAGTAATCAACGCAATTGCAAAGTCATCCCTCATATCATCTAGCACACATCGTTATCATAGGGTTGTCGTCCTCTAGGAAAATACTGGAAAAAAATTTTAAAGTTAGAAAGTTTATGGACACCCCAAGTTGGTATTGATCAATCAAGTCTCGGAATATACTTGTTTGATGTCGTCCTCAAGCGATCCATTGGTAGCTTGAACGAACTTGATTATGTCGCGATTGTATTGCAGGACATAGTAATCACATACTTCACTCTTAAATGGCTGTTTTGGGCACTGAAAATGGAATTGAGTTATAATTACTCAAAACATATTAAATATGAAAGATCAAATTTCAAAACAATTCTAGTTGGTGTAAAATTCGATGGCTTCTTCTACAATATAGTCTTCGATTATAGAACCCTCACGCTTCTTCTTCTGCAATATAGCCTGCAATACAGCCTGCAATATAGAATTTTTTTTTATTGGATAAAAAAAGAAATAGAAAATACCCAACCCATTCAAAGAATCCAATATAAATATCAGATCACGAAGCTCGGGCCTGCTAAAACGTATCTCCTGACTCCAAGTAGCAGCCTCACGCCAAACGCGATGCATCTCGCTCCGATTTGAACCTACGCCAGTTCCTCTCATCCATGGCGATCGGCGACTCCTCCAATCTCCTCCGTTTCATTATCCTTCTCACCCTCGCCTTCACCGTCATCAACTCCACCTCCACCGCCGAACTCGACTCCACGCTCGCTGCTCTCCGATCGCATAACTACAACCTCTTCGCCAACGCTTTAACCACATCCGACCTTCTCTTCGAGCTTCACTCCAACTTGACCACTCACGACAACGCTTCCATCACCAGAAGCTTCACGCTCTTCGCGCCGCCGGACTCCGCTCTCTTTGCGCTCGATATGACTGCCACCGCGCTGGTCTACACTCAGACGCTGAGGTACCACGTCGTTCCACGGAGGATCGCTGCTGCTGATCTGCTTCGCCTCCCGCCTGGTTCGTGCTTGCCGACTTTGCTTCCTTGGAGAGAGATTCGCGTTCACAGACGTCAATTAAGGAGAGCGGCTGTGATTGCCGTTGATGGCGTGAATGTTGTGGTGCCGGGGCTGTTTTATGGGGAAGGAGTCGCTGTTCATGGCCTTGCAGGTGTTCTGAACTTCAGATCGCAGATCGGAGTTCGGCATGGCTGGTCTGCGGTTTCCGAGACGAACAGAACGGGCTCGGTCACGCCAGAGAACTCCACGGCTTCATTTCCGGTTAATCAAACTTTCATTCCTCAAATACCGAAGCAGAATAATGTAGCCAACGGTTCTGCGTTCTCTCCAATTCCGAGACTACCTGTTTTCAACCACTCAATTCCGCCTCCAGATGTTACCTCGCCACTTCCTTCAGCATTCATTAGTTCTCCACCGGAGACGATGCTGATCACCGGAGAAGGAACGCCATCGCCTCAGATATCACCTGTCACCGACGAATCAAGTAAAAAATTGAATGATTTGTTGACTGATGATCAGGTTTCGACGGAGCGGATGAGGAGACATTCGGCCAAGCTACTTGAAATAGGAGAACTGTCTTCAACCGATTTTGACGATGATGCAGCAGGGGGTGATGATCTTCTGACCGAGAGTCACAAAGTTGAAACACTGAAATCGGATCCGGTGGATGTTGATAATGAGAATGTGGTGGGCCAAACGAGCTACGACGATGAAGCGCTGATGAGTGACGGGCAGTCACACTACACGGGCTACGAATTGTGAGAATGCAGAAGAAATGAAGAATGGTGAACAGTTTCTCTTTTTTTTTTTTCTCTCTGTTTGAACTAGTTCAGTACTGTTTCTAATAGCTGCCATTTTAATCGCTACATGAATAGTATTGCATTGAATTGATTCTCATTACAATATCTTATCGCATTGGATCATCTCGTTACAACTTGATAGTCATTCATTAGGAAGCTTAATTAATAGCAATTTTAGTACTTAAGTGAAAAAATAAATAAAATATAAGTATACCAGAAGATGATTTATTGTACATGTTCTGATATTAGCTGGGTTTGTTAGAGAATATCTTTAGTAACAATCTATATAAAAAAATCATTAAGTCTTTCTTCTCAAAAAATATTATCATACAGAGAAATGATCATATGAGAAATACATAATTTGGTGAGAAATGATAAATTATCTGAACCGTTCGATTGAAGAGATCCTTAAATATCGAAATAATCTGCATATATTTACTCATTAGATATGATTTTAAGGATAGAGTGGTCATTTAGTTCGATGAAATATTCTTCGATCCTATTTTATGGCCCCGCATTCGATTTCTTTCCGTCCTGTTCCAATTACTGATGACCTACAAGCATAAAACACAGGATGTGGACGCAGATGGCAAAATAACCTCCAATGCTGATATTGATTTCTACATCACTGATGACATTGTTCATGTTGTCGAATCCAAACCTACTTTAGCGCTATGGCGACTACTTCCTCAGCCAGATTGTCAAGCTTGATGGATTGATGAATGATCTGGACAGAGTAAAGCTGGAATAAGCACAACATCGTTTTCAGTCTCTAGTATTTTGTACTTCTGCCATGCTTTCTGCATTTTCTTATTTGGCTTTTGCTTGAAGTACCTCTTTCCAGCATGACCGAAGTCCGAAACATTGATGTTTTTTTTATTACAAAACAACAGAATATAACACGAAAAATCGGCAACTAGGCAAACATCTCGGACATCATGGGTAAAGCTACATAACACGACCAAGACCAGTTATCCTTCCTAGCTTTATTTGCCAAAAAAATCAGCGACTTGATTGGCTTCTCTTCGTACCAGAGTGACTCTCTACTCGTTTGTTGTCAGGGAGTTAACGCACTCCCTAGCTTTAGAAGCTAGCCACATTGGAGCCTTCGCCTTTAAAGTTACATATGTAAATAGTTCCACATTGTCAGTCTCAAATACACACTTTCTCCATCCCACATATGCCGCAAATCTGTTGCAGGGTTTGTGGGACAACGTTTTTTTGTTAAACACTTGTCATATGATAACTATTCATCAATGATGCAATACATTTGTAGAGGATGCAGAAAAAAGAAGAGTGTAACACTGTTAGGTATAATCGTGAAGTTTCAAACCGGCCATCAACAACATAAATAAACAGAACAAATGTTTCCGAAGAATTAGCAATTTGATATGTCGCTAGTGTAACACTACCTTGCACAACAATGTAAATGTTTATGAAGTAAGATGATGAATGTCGAACACTACATAGATGCACCAGCTGCGAACCTACGTCTGAGCTGATGTCGATAACTTTATTTATGTTTTTGTATCTTCTAAAAGTTTCAATTCTTCACGCCAGCCTTCTAATTTCTTCAATTTTTCCAAATGTTCTGGCTTCAACTCCTGTGAGGTAGAATTCTGTAACTGAGCTTCAGCCAGTCGAATCTGTAAAAAAATATTAAATGGAATCAAAGTTATTGTAGAAATTGACATGCTTGTTGCTTATCATACTTATGATGACTTAGAAAGAACTAAATCGTTTGAGACGCAATAAATTGGATGCAACCACCTCAAACCTGGTGAGATTGCAAGTACCCAACCTATTACATGCATCGAAAAGCCTAAGTTGACTATCATGATCAGAGAAAGTTGTGACCTCTACCCGGGGGATGCTAGGATATCTACTTTTTATGGTACTACCTTTTGAGCCTCATTCTACTGGTATACGAAGCTCAATACATTCAGGAACAGCAAGGTATCTAAATACTCGAAAATGCTTTACCAGGAGACATAGCGGGTTTAAAATGAGAAGAGTGACATGCAAACCTTCTTCTTTAGAGCTCTGATCTTTTTATCAATATCCTGACCATTACCCCTCGCATCTAAAGATTCCACATCGACTGACTGGGATATGCCTACAGCTGTTTGTGTAGAAACAGCAAGCTCATTCATCTTCGACACTATCGAGTCAACAGTTGCTGATCCTTTATTTTTACTTTTGACCGAGGAAAGTTCTTCGTTGCTAATGTCTTCATCCGATAGTGTTTCTGATTGCGTACCTTTATCTGCAGCAGCCTGCTTGAACGCAAGTTCAGTCGTCAGAGAATGGACAAGTACAACTTGACAATTAACAAAGACAGCAATTTCATAATTCATAGTGTGGAGAAGTTACAATTCGAAAAATGTATTATGAGACGCCATTAAACAAAAATACAAGGAATGAAGGTCAAACTTCCAATTACAACCACAGATTTGAAATACTTGATGACTGATGCGAATATAGTACTCTTGAAGACTATTAAAGAATGTCTGGGAACCTACCAAGTCTTTTCTTATACAGTTAAATGCTTGTTCAAGAAAATAACCCAGCTTCTTCCAACACAGTTCATATTACACTTCTGTAAAGCGAAGGCTGAATCAATAGGATTCAGAATAATGATACAAATCTTTGATTCTGTCACTGATAACATAGCTGCCCACATAAATATTTAATTCTATCTTAATATCCCCCCTCGCTTGCTGCTACATATTCTTAGTTATTGAGTTACGGAATTATTATTTTTCCAGTAACACACTAACTAAGAATATATAGCAGCAAGCGAGGAGTGTTATTAAGATAGAAAGGAATAGGCAATTCACCTGAAGGCGCTTCTCTTTCTTTCTTTCATTCCTCTTGACAGACTTTGTTTTAGGCTTAGCATCAGGCGTTGGTGGGGTATAACCAGGAGGAGCATCTTGCAAAGACGCCATCTCCTTCTTCCACTGTACAAAAACAAAGAAACTTGTAAGGCTGACTGTTTGACAATATCCTAAAATGCAGCAAAACAAAATCCCCAGATATCGAAGAATGTCAGCTTTCTACAAATCGAACAACTTTCTATTGGTTAAAATTCCCTGAAACCAATAAGATAACTGATTCAGATTTCAAAGTTGCAACCTTTACACAAAACCTTGATAAACCCAATTGGGAAAAACACATTACAACAGTCATCAAACTAAGCCTAGTTGGGCATTAACCACATACATACCAGGGCACCTTTGGATTGGTAAATTGGGACTTCTTCCGGGGGGGTGTACCCAGCCCTAATTTTGATTGGCTTTCTTAGGGTTCCATCGGGTCGTCTTGTTGGGGCTAGAAGCCTTTCCCCTTCCTTTAGAACTTTGTTCAGATCCTCCATCTTCTTCAGCTGCTCTTCGCTTCCTCCCCGCCCATTACTGGCCGCCATTACAATGCTTAAGAGAGGCGGACGGGTTCAGAGAGACAAATCAACCAATTGAGATTTTTCCACATAATATGAATTTCAGAAAATATATTTGACGGCTGCACACTTATATATAAAAATTACAAATTAAATTTCAAGCTGACACGTGTCCAAATTTGTCGAAATCTCGGATATAACACGGAGGGATATTATGGTCATTTCACATATTTCGGTATGATCAGACTTAAACATGGAATGATCAGACTTAAACTATTGTTGTAGCAATGATCAGACTTAAAACATGAATGATCAGACTTAAAAAATACAATGATCAGACTTAAACTATTACTGTAGCAATGATCAGACTTAAAACAGGAATGATCAGACTTAAAAAATACAATGATCAGACTTATAAAAGGAATGATCAAACTTAAAAAAGGAACGACCAGACTTAAACTATTACTGTAGCAATGATCAGACTTAAACAGGAATGATCAGACTTGAAAAACACAATGGTCAGACTTAAAAAATGAATGATCAAACTTAAACATACAATGATCAGACTTAAACTATTACTGTAGCAATGATCACACTTAAAAAATACAATGATCAGACTTAAAAAAGGAACGATCAGACTTAAACTATTACTATAGCAATAATCAGACTTAAAAAATACAATGATCAGACTTAAAAAAGGAATGATCAAACTTAAACATACAATGATCAGACTTAAACTATTACTGTAGCAATGATCAGACTTAAAACAGGAATGATCAGACTTAAAAAAAATACAATGATCAGACTTAAACTATTACTGTAGTAATGATCAGACTTAAAACAGGAATGATCAGACTTAAAAATACAATGATCAGGCTTAAAAAAGGAATGATCAGACTTAAACATACAATGATCAGACTTAACTATTAATGTAGCAATGATCAGACTTAAAACAGGAATGATCAGACTTAAAAAATACAATGATCAGAACTGAAAAAGGAATGATCAGACTTAAACATACAATAATCAGACTTAAACTATTACTGTAGCAATGATCAGACTTAAAACAGAAATGATCAGACTAAAACTATTACTGTAGCAATTTTTAGGACGATTATACCCTCGCATCTGTTATGTATTTTCAAATATGTCCGTTTTAATTTTTTTTATTTACAAAAAGCGCCCCGAATTCCGATTGGTGGAAATAGACACGTGGCAATATTTTATTGGATTTTTAGTTTGTATTTATAAATTTGGTTTGTATTTGTTGTGTTTCCAATATTTTTTACTAAAATTATTAAGGGTGCGGTTCAGGTACAAACCGCTTTATAAATAAAAACTACAAACCGTTTATTAAGCCGACACGTGTCCCATTTGAGTCGAAATCCCGGAGAAAACACGGAGGGGTATAATAGTCATTCCACACGGATGGGTATAAAACATAATAATGTTATTTTCAATTTAGTCCAATAGTTGTTAGTGTTCAGACTTAAAATACTAATGTTCAGACTTAAAAATACTTAATAATCAGACTTAAAATACTAATGTTCAGACTTAAAATGCTAATGTTCAGACTTAAAAAAAAAGCAATGATCAGACTAAAAATGGTAATGTTCAGACTTAAAAATAGGCAATGATCATACTAAAAATACTTAATGTTCAGACTTAAAATGGTGATGTTCAGACTTAAAAAAAAGCAATGATCAGACTTAAAATGGTATTGTTCAGACTTAAAAATAGGCAATGATCATACTAAAAATACTTAATGTTCAGACTTAAAATGGTGATGTTCAGACTTAAAAAAAAGCAATGATCAGACTTAAAAATACTTAATGTTCAGACTTAAAATGCTAATGTTCATACTTAAAAAAAAGCAATGATCAGACTTAAAATGGTAATGTTCAGACTTAAAAATAGGTAATGATCATACTAAAAATACTTAATGTTCAGACTTAAAATGGTGATGTTCAGACTTAAAAAAAAGCAATGATCAGACTTAAAAACTTAATGTTCAGACTTAAAAATAGCCAATGATCAGACTAAAAATACTCAATGATCAGACTTAAAAATGGTAATGTTCAGACTTAAAAAGAAGCAATGGTCAGACTTGAAAGACTTAATGATCAGACTTAAAAATAGCCAATGTTCAGACTTAAAAAGAAGCAATGGTCAGACTTAATAGCCAATGTTCAGACTTAAAAAGAAGCAATGGTCAGACTTAATAACCAATGTTCAGACTTAAAAAGAAGCAATGGTCAGACTTTGAGTTGGTAATGATCAGACTTAAAAAAAGCCAATGATCAGACTTAAAAAACAGCAATGATCAGACTTAAAAACAGAAAAGAAACAAGCAACGATCAGACTTACAAACAGCAATGATCAGACTTAAAAACAGCAATGATCAGACTTAAAAACAGAATGAAAATCCAATAATTTTTTTTTAAAAAAAAGAAAAAAAAAGATTTAAACGCGAATTTGACCCTCCAGATGATCGAATTTGCCCTAAAAACGCCGAGCTCATGGCATAGCTATGAGTTCTGCTCAGGATGCCGTTTCCACCCAAAAAACACTAGGCTTTTATCAAATTATCATACAAGCGCATAAACATCAAATTTTAGAATCGTACTGTAGCAAATTGTAAGTCTGACCATTATCATCTTTAAGTCTGACCATTATCATCTTTAAGTCTGATCATTACCATCTTTAAGTCTGATCATTAATGGTTTAATCGCATAATTATTTTTTTAAGTCTGAACATTGATTTTTTAAGTCTGAACATTGTTTTTTCAAGTATTGTCATTACTGGTTTAAGTCTGAACATTGTTATTTAAGTCTGAACATTGTTATTTAAGTCTGATCGTTAATGGTTTAAGTCTCATTATTATTTTTTTAAGTCTGAACATTGTTTTTTTAAGTCTGAACATTGTTTTTTCAAGTATTGTCATTACTGGTTTAAGTCTGAACATTGTTATTTAAGTCTGAACATTGTTATTTAAGTCTGATCGTTAATGGTTTAAGTCTCATTATTATTTTTTTAAGTCTGAACATTGTTTTTTTAAGTCTGAACATTGTTTTTTCAAGTATTGTCATTACTGGTTTAAGTCTGAACATTGTTATTTAAGTCTGATCGTTAATGGTTTAAGTCTCATTATTATTTTTTTAAGTCTGAACATTGTTTTTTCAAGTATTGTCATTACTGGTTTAAGTCTGAACATTGTTTTTTAAGTCTGAACATTGTTTTTTTAAGTCTGAACATTGTTTTTTAAGTCTGATCATTAATGGTTTAATCGCATAATTATTTTTGTACGTCTGAACATTGATTTTTTAAGTCTGAACATTGTTTTTTCAAGTATTTTCATTACTGATTTAAGTCTGAACATTGTTTTCTTAAGTCTGAGCATTACTGTAGCAATTTTTGGACGATTATACCCCTAATGTCTTTTATGTATTTTTAAATGCATCCGCGTGTGTTTTTTTTATTTACAAAAAGAACCCCGGTCGAAATTAATTCTGATTGGTCGATTTTGACACGTGTCAATTTTTTTATGGGTTTGTAGTTTTTATTTATAATATTGGTTTGTATTTGATCCGGACACAATTATTAAAGGTTCTATGAATTATTTAGCTTATAAAAATAGTAAGTTAGCAGATACCTCCTTAAAAATAAGGTTAATATACAAAGACCGTAGCCGTAGGTACCATCTTTGTTTCATTTTTCTTAGAGCATCCTCACTCGGACAAGTTTTCTCAATTCTATCATCTTACAATCTTTTTTCAACTTCTACTCTTAATAATGTGAAATTGCTATGTGTGTACCGAGATAACCGATCAAGCTTGTGTTCAAACAGCCGTTGGAACTAGTTACGCAGAATAATTATAACGCAATTAAAGTAATAACTGCGAAACAGAAGACACACGAGTTGTTTACCCAATTTGTCATGGCGTTAACGAGCCTACGTCCGGGGGCTGATCCCAAGTCCGATGGAAGGCAATCATTATAATTGAGTTTAAGGTACAATTTTCTAAAACTCTAGTGACTTGCAATCTAAGCTCTTCTTATATTAGAGATCCCTTTCTTAGTCCACCTGATATTACCCTGAAAATCAAAGTCTTCTCTTGAAGACCAAGCAACAAAATGCGTGCAGCAATCAATCTTGAATAGCAGCTTGGACAAATTGACTCGCATGCCTTGAGCTTATAAATGTCAAAAGACCTCCGACTACCGGACGAGCTCAAGCACACAAACTCCGATAGACTTCCTAGAATGTGTGTTTCTCTCTTTAAAAATTGATACTGATTTGTGAACCCTAGCCATGTATTTATACTCGGTTAGGGGATCATTCATTAATGGATTAGGATAAAATCTTTTTTAAAAAGATCTTCAAAAATTTAGGAAGACCCTAAGGCCGCCTCTTATCATGATCTTCCTTGGTGCTAAATCTTTTCTTGCAAGATCTTCATGCAGTTATCTTCTCAACAACCTTCATGCACCGCCTTAGATAAATATTCGAATTCTCTCAATAACGAATTCACAATCTTTTCTGGTTATTATCACACCAGAGTCCATCTTGCTCTTAAACATCGCTTGTCTTTATGTTTAAACATTTTTGAAGCCATTTTGCCAATGTGAAAGAGGAGCAGCCCCATAGCTGGTGACGCTTGATCGGTGCAATGAGAGGCAATCCAGTTTTTAATCGCCATCCCATAGCGAATGAAATATTTTGAGGATAGTTCAGGGACAGGAATGATGACATCTTTCCACGACGTCTTCAGATTTCCAGCAGTCAGAAATGCAGCGACTCCGTCCCAATCTTCTACGTCTGATACCTCTTCTGGAGCAATTATGCCATAATAGTCATTAATGTGTACCACTACGCCAATTTATAGATTAGGAGACATTTTTCTACCGTCGCATAAACCTCTAAATTAGTCGCATATAGTTTATGTGACAAATTAATGTCGCGTAAAGTAGGTCGCAAAATCCAAGTAGCATAAAGTCCAGGCGACAAAAAAATTGACGCATTGTCGCGTAAACGGTAACTCTTATGCGACATTATTCTCTAAATGTCCCAAAAACATCAGAACGAGTTCGACTCGGTGTAAGGCATACGCTACATTTCCAATCCAACTTTTGTCGGGTTAACTGACTTACGTGATCGAATTTACAGAAGGTAGGTTCTCCAATTCGTCTTGTAAACGTTTATACGCTTCAAACATTTACATCTTATTGTCGTATAAAAGTACATACGCTACGACATTCAAATATATGTTTGTCGTATAACAGTCCTTACGTTACAAACGTGAAATTATATTTGTCGTATAAACACCCTGATGTTACAAATGTTAAAACATTGTGTCGCGTAAACTGACTTACGTTACAATCATGAAGTCGCACCTTCATGATTGTTGTCGTATAAACTTACTTACGTTACAATCATGAAGTTATAGTGTCGCGTAAAGGAACAGACGATTTAAAATGTAAATTTACTATTGTCGTGTAAAATAGCTTACGTTAAGATGTCGATACTTATTTGTCACATAAAGATGCAGGTTTCAGTCTCTATACACAAAAAGGAAATTGTTTTACAGAACATCATTCCGGCCAACAAAATAGAATTCCGGCCAATAACAAAACGGTACACAACAGGTCCTCAAGAACATTTGTCAAGCTAGATTTTCAGTTTCACACAACATGTAATTAAACAACAGGTCCATAAGACGTCGCACCTTCTGAAGCATTATTATTTGCTGATCCACCACGTACCACCAGCTCCTCAAGAACACGAATCCTCTCTTGAAATTCTTTCTTCATTTCCACTAGCTCATCCTTTTGCTTCTGGAGTTGGTCTTTCAGCTCAGCGTTCCTTGCACCTCCTCTAGGGAGGGGTGGCCTCTTGAAGGCTTTACCAGCTCCAAAAACGTAAGTTCCACGCTTCTGCCCCATCACTTGAGTTATAATGTCAATCTGCGTAGCAACCGGGAGAGGTTCTTGGTCATCAAGGACAATGCCATCACCAACTTCGTCACCTTGCATGTCTCCCATCACCTGACGAACCATGTCTCGCATTTGTGCCTACATATAAATATACACTGTTAAATGTAAATACAATGACAGTGATAATATACGAAGCAACTTTACAAAGCTTCAATCTCAGTTATCACAACACAAGTCTGCTTCAAGTCTTATATGACCATGGAAAAAAAACCAACATTATTTGTAACAAATAAAATTGATCACAAGTCTGGTTACTGTCTTTGAAAATACAATGGCAGTGACATATGTGGCAAAATGCTAATCTTCAAAATACTAATCTTCATAATCAGATTAAGACTTAAATGTAAATACAATGGCAGTGACATATGTGGCAAAATGCAAAATATAGTTTCGCATATATAACAAGAACAAAAGCATGACAGATAAGACCAAGAACAATATATAACCACAACAAACATATACAATATCATATATAACAAGAACAACAGCATGACAGATAAGAACCAACCATTATTCACAAACATCAAACATACCATATATAATAAAACTACTTGAGATGTATTGAAGAACGACATAAATATTTTGCAGAACAATATAGAACATACGAATAACGATATATGACAGATACATACCAAGAAGAACAACAAACAACTCACATTCACCAACCAATATTCACCAACAAATATATCAATAAAATATTATAGAATTAATGGAAACTTAACTGCCAAGGCGGCACCGGCTGGGTCAGCAGAGTAGACCTGGTCATATGCAGCTATGAGGTGTGCCTTATCTCCTTGCGCAACGAGTTTTGCAGCCCTCTGATAGAACGGGACCTTTCCAGAGTGGTGGTTGATGCGAACAGAGTCCTTGCGCACCCTCGACATTGTCTTACCTCTCTCCTTTCATAACAAAAATTAAAACAAGTTAGAGGTCACTGAATAAATACAAATCAGTTAAAGGTAAACATGTAAATACATTATAGAATTAATAACCTGATTTTTTGGTACAGTGAAGTGGCACAAAAGCCATGCCCATTGGTCACGGCGCTCCAAAAACTCCTTAGGAACTACCTCAGTTCCATACTCCAACAAGAAGACTTTGCAATCGGCTTTCCAATCACGATACCTCTCACTGGCCTTATTGAAAATGTAATTCCACAGCTGGTCATCTTTAGGATCAATAACAAAATTGGGCTACAATGAAACACAAAACAATATAATGAATTAAAGTTATAAAGACACACCTTGCATGAAATGAGAAGTAAGAACAGTTGTTTGTACTTACATACAAGTGATCATACACTACTTCTCTATCTTTCTCTGCAAGCTTTTTGAACGACGGGGCAAGCATGAGAACCTTGTCTCTGATGTCACTACCAATCTCGTGAACTAAAAGGCTATTGACTGTTTGGACTGCTGGCCCAGTTCCATCAGGAAGGAACTCCACCTTGATCGGCTGTCCCTTATTAAAGCCTTGCTTATAGGTGGCCACCGTTGTTCCATTGACAACCCCCCTGACCTTCCTTTTATCTCCGCGCTCATCCCCTGTTAAACACGAAGAAAATAGCATAAATAATTACCTAATGAAACTATCATCAAAAATGAACTTTCACGCACAAAAAAATTACCTGTTTGCACAAAACCAATGCTCTTGCATCTGATACTTGGAACATTAGCCAAATTTTCTTCTGCCTTATCATCAGATGCACTATCGTTATCGAGTGAATGGTTGGGATGAAACTCAGGATCTGGGGGTTCAAATAAGGGCATCGGTGGGGGCTCATCAGGGGAGGGCTGGGTCGCGGGTGGTGGATTAAAACTGGGCATATGAGGTGGATTATTGCAGCCTGCAGTATTGGCTCTACCAGCGTACTTAGACAAGCATCTAGGAGACCTCCGATACACTACAGGATTGGAGTTTGGGGTGCCAAGTTCTTTATTAGTCAGAGCTGGTGGTGTAGGAGTTTGAGGTAGTACATGTTCTGTAGGCGGGTTTGAGGTAGCTACAGGTTCATTGACGACATGCGGTTGAGGAGCTGGTACAACTGGTGGTGTAGGCCGGTTTGGACGTGCTCTTTTCTCAGTCGGTTGAGGAGGATTGTTGGACTGCTTCTGTCTCTTCTTCTCAGGTTGAGTAGGTTTGGTAGTCTTCTTCACCGCACGCGGAGGAGTATGTCGAATGGGTGGAAGCGGCAGCGGAGGCGGTGTTTTAATGGCATCCAGCTTCCGAACCCGCTTGACCTGCTTCATCCCGGTAAGGACTGCTCGGGAACGCTCAGTGTGGACTACATTCGGACCAAAATCAGGCAGTGAGGCAGAGGACGGGGACCCCGGTGGAGTGTTAGCGGAAATATAGCCAGATGTTGGCTTCATCGGAGGCGACCGGAACTTGTTGGATGGCTTACGCACTGATGGAGACCGTAATTTCATGGATTTCCTGCAGCTCGTCACTTCCACTTCGTCTGGACGTCGAACGGCTTTGTTCTTCGACTTGGCCATCGGTGGATCGACATGAAGGATGAGAGAAGCATGGCGGGTGTGAGCAGAATGAAGATGAGAATCGAAGCGCAGTTAGGGTTTGGAGAACGCTCAGTTGGGCTTTTGTGTTTTTGACCCGCATCATACGTATACGCGACAAATAATGTAAAAATGTAGCTTAAACTCAATTGTTACATTGGATGATCTCAGTAGCAGTTTCTGATACAACAAGACTTAAGAAAAACATGAAATGGCTTCACTGAGACAACATTTTTCAGACTCCATTTCATCACTGAGGCAACATATCAGTTTCTACTACATAAGCTCACAAGTTTCTAATACACATACACAACTCAATTCTCATCATCGGTTGATTCTTCCATTGGATCATCAACACTTTGATCTTGTTCTTCATCCGACTCCATTTCATCATCATCCTCATCCCCTGATGCAAACATATCATCTCCCTCATCATCCAAGTACAACTGCCTCCTCGCTCTTGGAATTTCCACCATGTTATTGTTGTCTATGGAGTTGTCATAAGGTTCTACATCATTTGTGATATCAGTGGCAATTTTCTCTTAATAAGGATCGTCTCCTTCTGCCGGTATTAATATTGTCTCACTTTCATTTTGATCTTCTCGTGCAAGGGAAGTATCACTATTAAAATTTTTATCCTCAACATTAAATTTATTCTTCAAACTACCAGCATAACCGTGCGGATATTTAGCATCCTTGATGAACTCAAATATCTCAGCCCTCTCATTAGGTAATACCGTATACGGTGCTTGTGACACCTTATCTTTTTTTGAAGATGACCCTTTTTTCTTCCACCACAGTTCTTTCCGAATCCCTTGCTTTTCCAAACCTTCTCGAGCCTTAATGTCATCTTTTGTCTTCCCTTGGAGACCAAGAATAGTGCCAATGATGTTGTCAAATACATTCTTCTCTATGTGCATCACGTCCAACGAATAAGGTTGTCTGAATGTGCTCCAATAGGGTAAATCGTAAAAAATACTAACATGAGTCCAACACAACTTCTCCTTGGTACCTTTAGCTTTCAAATCCGGATGCAAGCTAAGTATGGGGTAGTCATGGCTACATACAGAACTAAAAGTCTCTTCTCCTGTTAAAGAAGATGGGGCGGCTCGTAATTCCACTTCCCCGTTAAATTTAGTAGCCAAATGTCTCCATGGATGATTTCTATCGAGCCATCTGCGATGGCCTTGGTAGGACATTCTCCCAGCTAAATGTTGGGAATCAATCTCATCCACACATAGGACAAGCTTTGTATCCTTTAGACTTTAGTCCTCCCAACATTCCCAAACACGGAAAGTCACTAATTGTCCACATGACCGCAGCTTTCATGTTGAATGAAGATCTAGTATGTCGATCAAATGTCACTGCTCTGGTGTTCCACAGCATATTCAATTCATCTATCAAGGGTTGCATGAACACATTCAAGCACTTTCCCGGGGATTTGGGACCCGATATCAACATAGCTAAAATGTTGAATTCCTTCTTCATGCACAATGAAGGTGGCAAATTGTAAGGCATCAATACAATTGGCCAAGTACTATGAGAAAGAGCAGCTGCTCCGAAGGGATTGAAACCATCTGTAGCTAATCCAAGACGCACATTTCTAACGTCTTGTGCAAAATCAGGAAAGTTTAAATCAAACTCTTGCCATGCTTCGCTATCTGCAGGATGTCTAATGAGACCCTTTTTCACTTTTCTTTCCCCATGCCATCGCATCTCCTTAGCTATATGCGGTGACATATAAAGGCGTTGTAATCTTGGAGTTAAAGGAAAGTATCGTACCACTTTTCTTGGAATCTTGCTATCATCATCTCCATGTACGTACCGAGATTCGTGACACACCGGACACTGCTCTAGGTTCTCAAAATCTTTATAGTAGAGAACACAACCATATTCACATGCGTGAATGACCTCATATCCCATACCCATATTCTTCAAAAGTCTCTTTACCTCACGATAAGAACCAGGATAATTACTTGGATTCGGAAGGAGTTCTTGAGTGATCCTCAAATGATCATTGAAGCTCTTGTCGGACCATCCATTATCAACTTTAACTTTCATCGCATTTAAAATCGTCTCCAAAACAGTCTTGTCACTCCCAACATAGATGGGAGTTTGTGCTTCCGCTAAAAGTCTTTGGTACTTATCATATGCATCCTTACCCAAATACTCATTTTCAAGGTCCTCATCATCTGGATCTGGAAAATTGGGAAAAGCGTCGTTAAGCATCTCTATTGTAGGATCCATGTAATAAGCATCAATTTCTTCATCAACCGTCGTTGCACGACTCTTTTCCATAACATGTTGGCGTCGTTCTGTGTATAATGATGATGAACCCTGGGGTTCTTCCCCATGAGAGGTCCAAGTTGTGTACTCTTGCATTATACCATTCCGAAACAAATGTGTTTGGATTTCATCCAAAGGTAACTTCTCATGGTGCAACCTACAACGCCTACATGGACATTTATGCGTAGTACTCCAAGGTTTGCGTTGTTTGACGAAGTCTATGAAAGCCCTAATCCCTTGAGTAAATCTCGGATCACATTTGTCCGACAAATACATCCAACTCTTGTCCATGATATCCCTACAAATTGGAAACAGAATATACAAAAGAGTTAACATAATTTCATACAAATTTAACATGGCCAACAGCCAAAAATCAACTCCATCCCTGCTTCCATTTTCACCATTTCATCCCCTGCTTCCATTTTCACCATTTCAGCCAAAAACCAACTTAATCTTTCTCATAATGGTATATTGTAATAAAGATCGAGAAGCAAGCAAAGCTAGCTGCTGCTCATACATTTGACAAATTTGCAGCAAAATGAAGCACAGATCTCTGACCCAAACACTTAACAAAAAGTTCAAAAAAATGGCTTGCAAAATGACAAGATAATTGAGAATATGAAAGTATTTAACCTTCAAAACGTGTGGCTTCTTTCACTTGAAAATCTGGCCAAAAACTTTAGAGCAAATGTATCCTTGGAGCTGCAGAAGAATCTTCGAGAACAATGGCATTTTGCTGTGTTTCAGTCGCAGGTATCAGTGTGATGTCCCCCATTATTCCCCTGCTTCCGTACTTGCAATTTGCTTTGCATTTAATTTCTGACGTTTAAGCGACATTTTTTGCAACAAATGTCGCTTAAAACACAAACGGTAGGTCGACCCCTTTCAATGCCCGAGTCAATTTCAAACAAAACAGTCGAGTCGACTCAATCAGCTGACATATCGCTTTACTTTTCATTATTATGTGACAAAAGTCCAGTTGTCCCATAAACTTAATCGCGTTAAAGGTTAAAAGGGACTTATATCACATGTCGCGTATAATACTGTCGCGTCAATATGTTTAAGAGACATTATTTCTGTTTGTCGCTTATACAGAGTCGTGTAAAGGATTAAAAGAGACATAATTTAGAAGTCGCGTTTAACAATGTCGCTTCATGATGATTATAAGACATTACTGTTGTGTCGCGAAAAGAGACGTCGCAAGAAAACGTTTACGAGACATAGTTTTGGTTTCGCATAAAGTTTTGTAATTGCGACAAGCGTTGCGAAGTCATGTAGTATAAACATTCTTATGTGACAAATCTGTTGAGACACTTTTCAAAGTTTGCGCCGTAGCATGTAAAATGGTGTAGTGTACTCTGGTGTGATAGTTACCAACTTATCCCTAACCTTTAGATGTCCATACTTAGAGCTCCCAACTGTTCCAAAACTCCTTCGGGATATTCGCTACGACTTCCTTCTCACTATGTGTTCTACAAATCTCTTTGAACTCGTAACAGGTGAAACATATTTACCTCCTTCAGAAGACCAATTAACTCTTCACTGGGTATTTACTTTCATCTAGCAGTTTCTTATGAGTCACTTATCTCTTCAGTACTGAATCTCATTTATCAGCACACTTCTGGAACCTGAACAACACTCCGCTGACCACTACCCTTAGAACACCAACTGACCTTTTTCTTTTATTAGAGGACTTCACTCCTCCTTCAGAAAAAAAATTTCTCCTTCAGGGTTTCTCTCTCCTTCGTCTTCATATATGGGAGGTGTTACCTCCCCTTCCTAAGCATCCGCATTGGCCGGGGCATCATTCATATCTTCTAGAGCAGTCTCCTCTTGTTCAACTATGTTTTCTTATTCAGCTTCACGATTCTCCGCTGGAACTTCAATTTGAATATCCTCAACTATTCTTTTCTTCTTTGCCAGCTTCGCCTATGATACACCTTTAGTAGCAGCAGATTGTGCCTTAGGTAGAACATTCTTTGGGTCAGTATCATGTACGGCATTTCCAACAGCAGTTGGTTCCTTCCCTGGAATAGTCTTTGGTGGCGTTGCAACAAATAGGTGGTATGCTTACTAAGTGGTCAAAAACATTTATAAATCGGTAAGTACGTCGTCCAAGGAGTAAAACAAACTCGATTCCAATTTTATGTTGATTTGTCTATTTTTTTCCAGATTTATGAATTGATTTTTAGGGTGTTTAATGAACTGAGCAAATTAAATGAACTAAAGTGGGGCTTTAATCAATTTAAAGAAACTTTTCCCAGGGTATCTATTTCCCCCTCCAATGAATACGACTCTAGTCACTCGAAACCGCAATAACGTGAGCTTTATTTGGAATGACTCAGGCCTATACGTTTATCTAAGTAGATTCCACCCCTAGCTACTTCTTGTGCATAGAGGAAGATGTATCTCGCACATGGACCTCAACCCCTCGGTGTGTTGGTGCATGTCTAGTTTCACATCTCTTGGCCCCCAATCCTCGTTGGACAGTCGATCCTTACAAACTGGTAAATCTAGACCTATCGCGATACCCGATAGGTCACCTTCGTGAACACCATCGTGTAAAGGTATAACCATTTGGTTTTCTTGGACCATCGACGTCATCCCCTCAGATACATAACCGATGATCCTTACCCTATGCTCGTAGAGATCTCCTCTTTCGAAGCATTTTCCTTGTGCAGCGACTTGAGTGATGTGGTTATTTTATCCATCTTCTTGGTCAGAGCCTCCATCAGAACTACGCAACGATATATAAGTTGCCTCCATCAGATTTTTCGTTTGTCCCCAGTACTATTTTAAAACAACGAAGGTCTAAATTGAATTAAAATTAATTATGAAAAGTCGAAAAGACTATATTGCCTTTGTGGTTTAAATTACAAAAAATTAAAAGTTTGGACACTTGTCAACTTTATAAAGGTTTATAATTTATATTTAAAAAGTTATTTTTTACGTGAACGGTACCCTAACTGAAATTAACTTAATTTAATTGAAAATATTTAAATTTAAATGAAATTAACTTAACTTGAGTTAACACTTTTTTTTTTGATTGGGTGTTAGGTGTTAGAGTAAGGACTTGAATCCAAACACCTTTAGTGCTGGATGTGAGTGCCTACCACCAGGTCACTCCACTTTGCCTTAACTTGAGTTAACACTTTGATCCGCATCAATCGTGTTTCATTGTAAAAGTCGGTCGTTAGCCGTAGGGCTGCAAATGAGACGATGTACTCGTGAACAACTCGTGAGACTACTCGGTCAAAGCTCGACTCGATTATAAACGAGTCGAGCACGATCACGATATTTAGGCTCGATTATTAAACGAGTCGAACACGAACAAAGTGATACTCGACTCGTTTAAACTGTGAACAACTCTTTTATAACTCGATTTATTACTCGATTAGAACTCGATTTATTACTCGATTATAACTCGATTTATTACTCGTTTATAATTTATATACTTATTTATTTCACATTCTTTATATCAATATAATTTCAATTTGAGTATTAAACATGTGTATTATTTTACATGAAACGATTATTTCACATTCTTTATATAAATATTTACTATTATATTGTTCACAACTCGTTAATAAGCTCGATTAAAGTAATTTTGTAAACTTTAAAATACTTTTTCAGTGAAAGCTCGTTTCAACTCGTGAAAAGCTCGATTAGGCTTGTTTCAACTCGTGAAAAGCTCGACTAAAGCTCGTTAATAGTAAATATTCACATTAATTTAAATTACTTTAATTACTCGTATAAAACTCGAACTCAGCCCGAAACTCGTGAACATTAAACGAGCCGATCTCGAACACAAGTTTTCAGAACTCGTTAATACTCGGCTCGAACTCGAACTCGTCAAATTTTAAACGAACCAAGCTTGAACAACTTAATACTCGGCTCGACTCGATTCGTTTGCAGCCCTAGTTAGCCGGTAGCATCTAGCACGTCAAACTGGCACGTGTGAATCATGTGATTCGATATTGATCCAGTGTTCGATAATTGAACCGTATATAATTCAACAAATGTGGGCGTCGGTATGGGATCAACAACGGAGATGGAGAGTCGGAGGAGTAAGCCGATAGCAGCGTTCATGGCTTTCGGGACTAAAGGGGATGTACACCCCGTTGCGGTGATGGATTTTTCCTCACCATTTATTTCTTTGTTCGTTTCATTATTTATGTTCGATTGATTACTAAGCAAACATGTTATAGATGATGGATGAACTGCTTTGGTTTTAGGTGGTTTAAAATTTCGTGTCAGTGATGGTGTCGTTAAAGTTTCTGAGGATAGCACTAATTTTTTGATAAACTAGCACCTTATTGTGTGCTGTCAATTGTGCTTGCAGGCATTATGTGGAGCTTTTGCAAGTGACCCGGACCAGAGAGACTACAGCGTATTTTTTGTGACTCATTCAGCTCACCAGGTTGCCTTCATGTAAAACAAATAGAACTTTGCAATTTGTGTTTACTACATAGAAAGAAGAAGAAAAAAACAAGCTTCTTTGCATTTTTTGAAATAAGAGAGATGGCCTTTTTTTTATATGGGTTGGTGATGTTTGCATTTGTCATGTTGTTTGCGGAGATGAGTGATTGGTGCTGTCTTGTTCGCAGGACCTGACTTCACATTTAGCGGCTCTTACTGTCACTTATGTTTCCATTTCATCACCACCTGTTCTTGCATTTTGCGGAGATGAAGAGAATCAAGGTACTGAAGACATGGATTCAGTTATGATATGTTATGCACGAGGGATGAATGGCTTCGAATCTCTTCTGAGTACTGAAAGGTTCTTGTTTTTATTTCAGAGCATATTGATTCTTTTGCTAGGAAAAAGAAGATGATTGCTAAAGAACATAGACTTGAGTGCTTTGCTGTAATGGAAAAGATATTTGGCAATGGGGTGAATCTGAAGGGAGACTTTATAGTGATGAACTTCTTTGCTTTGGTGATCCTTTTGAGTGATGCTGATGCTTCTTAAGCTTATATTATGTTGTATTCATTTAATTCTTGGCTGCATTATGGCTAATTACTTTACACACAACACCGTCATCATTGGTGATTATGTTCTTGTTAATACCTTTTTATGTGATGCATTTTCTTTTGGGGCAGGAGGGTTGGAGCCTTGCAGAACTATATGGGGTTCCTTGTGTTGTTGCTGCTCCTTATGTTGTTCCCTATAGGTATACCATGAGACTATGAGATCTCGCATCCAAAGTCAGTGGATTAGAATTATATTTTCTGAATCCTCACATCATCTACTCACCTTGTAATTTTTGTAGAGTTGATAATATATCAAAAACATGTTAAGGAATATGGGCAAACATATGATTGGGCCCTCATTGTTGTGTTATTTGAATACAAATGACATCAAGTTTCTCCAAAACACTCTGAGTTGTGGCTTGGTTTTTTAATTTACTCATAATTTTGAATCTGTACCATGTCTTGCTTCTATGATGTATTCAGTGCTCCTTCAAGTTTTGAACGACATTTTAGAGAAGAGCTCCCGCTGTTGTATGAATATCTTCAACAAGCTCCGGCAGGAAAGGTATGTCCTTAATATTAATGAATTGTGGGGAACTCATCATGATGAATAGTTACTATTTTACTGAATCGATAGATGCTTAATTTTCCCTGTAGATTCTGTACCATGTAAGATCATGGTTCAGTTATGATGTATCTTACATCTCATAAATGTAGGTCTCTTGGAGAGATGTTCTTCATTGGATGTGGCCACTTTTTACTGCCGATTGGGGAACATGGAGGAGTGAAGATTTGAATCTGAGTTCATTACCATTCACTGTAAGCTCTCAACTAATAGCATCCTATGGATACGTGATTTGATGGTAGTTAGATACTTGGATGTTGTTCGGGGACAACTTCACCTATTCACATGAATTTTAGATATCAGTGTTCTTGACCTCATAGCTTTACTCATGTAGGATCCAGTGACAGATGTCCCTAATTGGCATGAGCGGTGTTCATCTCCATTGGTGTTGTAAGCAAAGTGCAATCCTAATAGTTTCTTCCTTTACCATTTTCCGTCTATTAAGCTTTATGTTTCTCTGAATTTTGTGAACAGATATGGATTCAGTGAAGAAGTTGTTGACTGTCCTGGTATGGGTTTTGAGTGCGTTTGGCAAGAGAGTACTCAGTTGCTTGTTTATGTAATCTAGTATTGACCAAGTGAATGAATACGCAGGTTACTGGCCATCAAATATCCAGGTTTGTGGGTTCTGGTTTCCTCCTGGCCAATGGCAGTTCTCATGTAGCAAGTGTGAAGAAAATTATCTATCGGTGTCACTTGGGCATATGAGCATAATGAAAGAATTATGTTCAGCTCATGTGGATTTAATGCATTTTTTGACTTCTATTAAAGATCAGCAGCCTATATTTGTAGGATTGAGTTCTGTCGGAAGGTTAATTTAGCATACTGATAATTTTCACAGTAATAAATTTTGGGCTCGATTTATGTGCCTAACTATGTCTGTTTTCATCTGCAGCATGGGATTTATGAAACACCCTCGAGCATTTCTACTTGTTCTTCAATCTGTTTCTGAAATTACAAAGCATCGGTTCATTCTTTTTTCAGCTGGATATGAACCGCTAAATATAGCAGTCCAAGAGCTTACAGGGCGAAAATTAAGTTTAGAACAAGTAGGCACTGACGGGGTTTCATTGTTCGACGAGCGTCTCTTCTACTTTGCAAGGTACGTGCAATACTTCATTGCAGTGAGCACAATGATGCGGTGTTCTCCGGATAGACCCACAAATAGTATTACATTTCTTGAGACATATAGAGCTGGGAAAAATATTCTACAAGTTTTATACATTTTTTGAATAGTCACCAGGATGGTGATTTTGGCTATTGATGTCTTATTTGTATATGGCAGATCAGTTCCATATGCTTGGCTTTTCACTAGATGTGCTGTTGCAGTTCATCATGGTGGAAGGTGAGTTTGATTTTTGGCCTTTATGGACCCTACATGTATATATATGTTACTAAACAACGAGGTAAAAGGCCTGATTATGCTTTGTCCTTTCGACAGTGGGTCTACATCCGCAGCTTTGCGAGCTGGAATCCCACAGGTTAGTATCTGCCTATATATGATTAAAAAGTCATTTGTCTTGATATCTAATAATGTATCTGCTCTGGTGGAAGGTAATTTGTCCATTTATGCTCGACCAATTCTATTGGGCTCAGAGGATGTCCTGGCTTGGAGTTGCACCAGAACCTCTGAGAAGAAGTCAACTGCTTCCTGATACAAATGAGCCCTTGAGAATCGCTGGAGCTGCAAATGCATTGTCTGAGTCCATAAAATATGCGCTCTCGTGTGAAGTAAAAGCACGAGCATCTGAAATCGCTGCAAGAATATCGAATGAGGTACTTTTCATCATTAAGTTTTTTTCACTTCCCTTTCTGGAGTAGCCCGCAGTTTTTAAACTACAATAGTTACCAAATTCTGAGGAGGCATAAGATAGCTGACTTGTGGTGTTTATATATTCAGGACGGAATCAGTAAGGCTGTGAAGATCCTTAAGGAACAGATGACTTCTTGACTCGTATGTATGTAAACTAGAGCGAACTGAAATGGTGTCTGTTATTGTTGACTAAATGCCCTGAGAACTCCATCAAAAGTTCCCTGCTTACGACTCTTCTGGTAATCTCTAAATAACCAAAATAGAGAAAGCAATGCAAAAGCAGTGTCCAACTATGACCGCACAAGCACTTTTCTACGGATGTGGACTCTCTCAGCTTCGATTCACGCCAAATGGATGAGACATTCGGCAAACCAGATGACCAAATCACTGGCCATCATCTCAAACCGATCCTGGGTGAAATTCTTGTCGAGTACCCGCTCCCATTTCCATGGAGATTGGCAAGTGGCTGGCGTTTTTATTCAAATGTATAGGAGGGTCGCTTGTGTCATGTTTTGTTATTTTTGGGGTCAATGTGCGAGTTGGTTTAGTTTCGGGGTGCTAGTGTAATTTTCATTTCAGTACATATATGATGTAAGGGCATCCTTAATAGGATGACAAATAAAAGATTGTGGGTATAACCTTTTCATTTTTCTCCTTAATAGCTAAACAAAAAAAGATTGTCCCATGAAAGATTGTGAGTTTGTGGTTTGAGACGAACTTCTGGACGATCGATCATCAAGTGGAGGTTGCTTGCACACTTGACAAGTGTCCTCTAATAAGAATTTTTCTTTTGACCGTGATATAAATGAGGAAAAGAATAGAGTGGATGATCTTTTTATTTTGATAATTGTTAAGGGTATATAACAGAATAAGATTGTTGAATAGTTTTATAATGCCAAGAACACCGGACGATCTTTAATAAAAGGTCATTGATAACTGATAAGGATGGCCTAATAAGCTCTCTGATGAGCCGTATTTATACGACTCATCGAGTCATCAAATCCCACCGATTCCGACACTTTATCATGCAAACATTTACTTCTTAGTGTTATTTTGCATTTCAGGTGTTTTTGGAGCTCTATGAGGAAACGCGCTTAAAAGACGGCATCTCATGCCAAACACAGCACAATGGAGATTCACCCGACCGGGTGGGAAGTGACCCCTAATCCAACCGACCGGCTCAACACTCTGGCCCGAGCAGGACCAGGCCGCGCCCAGCAGAGTCCCAGGCCCCAGCCGAGCAGTCTAGCACCAAAATCAAGTCGCTCGGGCAAACGAGCTGATCTGACAATTCCGACTCGAGCAATCAAAATAGCAGATAAGTCGGACAATGTCACTAAACCAAGGAAAACGCCCGAGTAGATTGACAGTTGGCTCAATTCCAAAGGCCTTGCGCGCGCTGATAGGCACCAAAACTAAGTTGCTCGACCAGACAGGCGAATCTGGAAAATCCGGCTCGACCAAGTTGTTCAAAATACCCAAAAAGCCGGACGATCTCACTTCCCAGACAAAACGCACGAGTGGAATGGCCCAGGAGCATCCGAAGGCTCAGCCAGCGCTCGAAGGCCCTGTCGAGCAGACCAGCGCTGAATCCGAGTTGCTCGACCAGACGAACGAATCTCGCAAATCTGGCTCGACCAAAGTGATCGAAATGCTAAATGACTCGGACGATATCACTAGGCAAGCAAAACACACGAGCGGGATTGGCCGAGATGAACAAAACGACGTTGGAGCTACAAAAGGCCCCACGCGCTGGGCCAAGTCGGTGGGCTCGAGCGTGTCAGTTTAGGAGTTTCCTAATTTCGTCCATGGCGGTTTGGGAAGCTTCTAGAAGACTTGTTGGCCAAGTAAACTTACTAGCTAAGTTTGCTTTCAAGCTAAGTAAAGTCGGTTTTAGGACATGTTTCCTAAAACCGTTTATGGGCCAACTTCAATTTGGAAACTTCGAAGCCCTAGAATTCTCTATAAATACAACCTCATATCAAGGGTTTCAAGCATCCATCAGAGCTGCCTTCATCCCTCAACATTCGAAGTCCACCTCGGCGTTCTCACCATTCCGACCCGGTTTCCTCCTTCGTTCGGCAATAGAGAAGAACATTCTTTCCTTTATTATTTCTATTTGTATTCCCATGGATATGAGTAGCTAAGCTCTCTATTCGGGCTAGGGTTTCATATATTGTGACTATTGTTTGAGACTTCATTCTTAATGCTATTTCATGTTTCACTAGTTCTCGTGCCTATATTATGAATTATTGCTAGACTAGGTGGAAGCTTTGTCGCAAAGCTTAGTTGATCAATATTTCTATCATTATTATCTGCCTAATACTTTTTCGTTCGGGTAGATAGCACATCTAGGTTAAATAACACCTTTGTCGGGTTGTTTCACTTAGGAGGGAATTAGAAGTCTTTCACCTTTGTCGGGTTAGGTTGTGGCATAACACCTTTGTCGGGTTATTTAGGAAGTCACCTTTGTCGGGACGACCACACTTAGAAACATTGAATTAGATTGTTGGCAGTCGATGATAACAAGTCACAATAGAAACCCTAGTCTGAATATTCTCTCTGATTGATACCACTCACTTATTTCCTATTTTTGCACTGTTTCCTAATCTCTCTCAACCCCAATTGTCTTCTCTTCTACAGAACAATAAGTAACCGCTCTAGCTCTCTTGGGTTCGACCCCTTGCTTGCCGCTATACTAGCCAAGAGTAAGTGGAATTATAAATTTAAATTTGCAGGTACCGACGACGCCTGTCAGTCTCCCGCTCAATAAGATTTACTCAATAGTTTTCCCCAAATCCCAGCTTTTGGCTCCGCCTCAATTGAGCTAAAATTTGCGATTGGCGATTGCCCCACTGCATCGATCTCGGGTTTTTTCTTGGTATCAGAGTCATTGCTGCGGGGATGAATTGATTCCAGTTACGATTTTGATTGCTTGCTTGTTTTATGCCCTATTTTGTTCTTTGATTTGATTCTATGGCTACTGGTAGTCCATCTATTATCACGCCGATTTCTAGAAGCTTGAATGCAAGCCCTGACGCTACGGATGATTTGTATGCTGTTAATAACAGTTAGATTACTGGTAACTCCGCGAAGTCCTAGTTGGAAAGATAAACTTTGTTAACTAGATGAAGTCCAAGAAAATTGTCCTGTCATCCATATCCAAACTAGGTTTTGTGTATGGAAAGTATCCTAAGCCTACTGAGAGTCCATTAGTTGATTAATGGCAAAGATGCATTGATGCGATCATGTCTTGGCTTTTGGCTTAAGTTTTCCCCCATTGTCCATGGGCAAATCCTTCAAGCTAAACTTGTTGCTACTGCTCGCAGAGTTTTACATACTAGATATGCTGGAAGTAATGTCTCTAGAAAATTCGCTTTGAAGAGGGATTTGAGTATTAGGAAACAATGAGATTTGGATTTAGATCATTATTATGCTAAGCTTGCTGATTATTGGGAGGAATTAGAAGCTATTAGCAGTGTCAGATATCTGAATTGTACCATTGGTGACAAGTGTGAGAAGTGCACATAAATGGAGGCTGAGAGGGATGAGGACAAGGTCATTTAGTTCCTCATGGGGCTGCATGACATCCCCAAGTGAGGACAAACATTCTGGCTTTGAGAGTGATACCTAACATGGATGTAGTCTATGATATGGTCGTTGTGGAAGAGTCACAGCAGAGTGTCAAAGGCTCCTTGTGAGGAAATTTCTGCCATGTATGTGGAGAGTCCAAATAGAAACTCTAGTTCCATGTCCAGACATGTGTAGGAAAATGTGAATAGGGGTGGAAATAGACAGTTCCAAGGTGCTAGGGCCCCCCAAAGCTAATATTGTATTGCACTCACTGCAAGTTAGTTAGTTGGCTGGTCACACAAATAAAATTTAGCCTGTCACGAAAACAGGCTAAAACAGACCGATAATGGACAAGTTTCTGCAATTGGCACCGCTTAACTAAGAGCTAGGAACCACTTCAATAGGCACCAACTATGGAGAAGATGAAATGATGAGTCCGGCTCTTCAAAGGACCATGCATCGCTTGGGGAGGCGCCACGTATCCTTAAGGGGAGGCACCGCATATGCCCAATTTTGCGACTATATAAGGGAAACTCATGGCACAATACTAAACAACGTGAACTCAATCTTGAAATACATCCTCGAATAAAATGAGCAAGTTCTAGCATACTAGGAAAATCGTTTAGAAGCATCAAGAGGCGTCTAGGAAAGGATTGAAGAGTAGTCTCAACAACAGTGGTATACCGGCTGATTGTACTCGAATTAACTACTCGTGACAGGGTTATTAGTCCTTTACTCCACTACTTGTTGTTGACTATAGAACTCATGTGTAACCTAATTCCATGAATTAATGCAATACTTGTTCCGCTTAGGGTTGTATTCGAATTGGCTAGTCGTGATAGGATTAACAGTCTCGTACTCGAGTAATTATTGACCTTTATATTTGTGTCTTGGATTAGGTTAGTGTAGGCAATCTAATTGACACCTATTCTTAGCTTTCTTACTATTCTTATGTTCATGCTTGCTAGTTTCTATACTGTTCAGCCAAAACCTCAATCAAACCAAAAGTTCGGTTAGAATAGATTAGTATAAATTAATACTACCTTAGTGCATGCTAATAACTCGGTGGACTAACTTAGGCTAAACAGATTGTTTTAGAAAGAGTAAAATACAGCAACATCGCGCTACCGATAGAGGCGGACATTTTTTCAGGCAAGACAACGCCTGAACCCAATTTTGGCCCAATTTTAGTCTCCTTTTGCTTGTTTTCATATTTTGATTATCTTTTGGTCCATTTAGCTGAAATACTAAAAAATGTCGCTCAAAAACACCTATAAGAAATGGAGTCTGAAAAGCGATATAAAATTCACCGATCAAAGCCTAGAATTAGAAGGTGAAGAGAATATTATTTAAGGTATTAGAATAGCACAAGAGCCTCCGGTCATTTCTCACCTATCGTTTTAAGATGATAGTGGTATTTTTAGTTTTGTACCTCTTAATATGACAATAGCAAGGTGTGGTACAGTTCCTCAAAAACAAGTTAAACTGACCGGTGAAATCGGGTCAAACCCAAAAGAGCGATTTTAAACGTAGTGCACCAATGAAAGTGTGTTTCCACATATCTATTCTAATTGTGGACATTGGTTACTGAAGTTACTAATCCTAAGCCAAATAAATTAATAGGAGGAGAATAGACTCAAGGATATGAAGCGTATTCTAGGGTACCCTACTTAACTCGCAGATGTTTTAGGACCCCAAGAATTTGGTTCCCTGCGAAGTATTAACCACAGGTCATTTGATTAAGGCATGTATACCTGTCAAACCAAATTCAACTCTCGTTCGTTCTTTGGTTTTACGGAAGATATACCTTGCACACGTCAGTCTCAACCTTCAATCTCTATTGACTCACGTCAAACTCCGCACTCCTTGATCATCAACTCTCGTGGTCATGTAATTTGTGACGATCTGGCCTATCAGAATGCAATAGTCGGTGACTCTCGGACGCACCACTATATAAAGGTGATATACTTGTTATCTAGATCTTTCGTCATCCACCTCTCGGCTCCATAGCCTAAGAATCAAAGATGTTAATCACCTAGCATTCATAGTGATTAACTTGAACAATGCATCAAAAGAAAAGACAATCATACCAAATAATAGCATAGCATATACTCGAAGTAAATTGGGGCAAAGTAGAGTCGGGCGCGATACAAAAAGTGAAGAATGAACAAAGGTCTTAAGCTCGAATGGAGAAGTTCTCTCATGCTCAGTTTTCAAAACAACTTAAGGAACTATTGGAACAAAATAAGAGTGCACGCTTTGCTGGTAAATGCATATGTACATCCACTAGATGCATCAGCATCACTATATCATAAACTGCAGAAGAAGACTTGACAGCTTATTCATACATCAGCTTCACCTAAGAGGATGGAATCTTGTAAGAAGGATCGACCATTTTCAAGATAAACAAGTTTCCTTTGTCACCTCTTGATATGCTGTTCCAAAATTGATGCCATGAAAATCAAGGATTTGTAGGCTCAAAAGGTTTATGATAGTTGAGGGGGGGGTTTATTTACCGCAAATCCTCATCCAAATATGTGATGTCCAACTGGCCGCGGGCTCTATCAGGTGCCTTCACTGGAATCTGCAGGCAATTGGTATATGTAAAGAGCTTATAAGGGTGCTTAAAAGAAGTCACACTTCAGGCATTATAGACTAAATTCTAACAGGAAAGCTGCAATATTCACAAAACATAAAATGGACAGTATAAACGACTTACCAAGCCGAGGATCTTGAAGTAATCAAATTTCACAGCCACCTTGCTTGGACTTAAAGGAGTCAGATCAGCTGTCACCTGCAAACAAATTGTTATAACTGGCGATATGTTATCAAAATATCTGCTCAACAACAGCGAGCCAGATCGGTGTGCTACTAAACAAAACGGATCTTGATGAGCTGAACTGCAGACAGTAAAATGTCACAAAATTTAAAAAGAAGCACTGAATAAGTACCTGGTTAAAGAATGGGAAAGATTCCAGATTCTGAGCCCTAAGAGTACCTGTGTTTATAGCTTGAAAATTGGCTCTTGATCTCAGAAATTTCGGCCTCTGGAAGCCGCAGAATTAGTAATTTGATTTGAACATCAATAAATTAAAACAAAAATGGTACGGAAACACACCTCCCTCTGAAGGATTGATGTTGATGTAGTGTAAATTAATTCCCATTTCCCATTCAGCAGGTCAGACTTCAGTGGCTCCTTTATTCGATTCACTGCTTCAAGTTTGCCTGCTAGCTGATCAAACACCGAACTGGTCCATGAAACATGATAAAGCGCCACTAATTGATCATATTTGTAGTCAAGACTAAAAATTTGAAGGAACCCAACCTGATCAATTCTCTGCTGATCTTCAGGAGTGGCTTGAGCGCCACGGTCAAGTGGATCAATGGCTTGAAGAAGCTCTTCTTTAAGCTCCTTTGCATCCTTACCTTTCTTCAAAAAGGCTGGAAAGAATGAGACACCAGCCCTCCATTTCTTTGAGGAAGACAGTCTTTGTACCTTCTGGGTATTGCTAAAATGTTGTTTACAAGTTGGATGCCATTGGAGTGAGGTGATTGGAGCTTGAACATGGTGTTGTTTGAGTAAAAAGCAATTTGTGGAGGTTTGAGTGGCAGAAAGAATCAGAGAGGTTCCAGATGAAGAAGATAAGAAGGACATTGCACTTGTCAGTTGTACAACAATTTTCTGAACCAGAATTTTCTTCTTCTTTTTTTTTTCTTTCTAAATCACGTATTTGTTACACTATTATAAAATTTGTTTATAATCCTTGATTGAGTTGAGCTTATTGGGTTTTGCTCTCTATATGGGCCGAGTGCTGTCTAAATGGTCTCATGCACAGATGACAACGGCGTCGTACGATAACCACATCTCTTCCTCGTCAGACTCGGTACGCGTTCGCCTTCATCGTGTCTGTGTTTGTTGTTGTCGAAATACTAGGGTTTACACAGTTGTGGCGTTGAAAAGGATTTGGTCGATCTCGGTCTGCAACTCCTTGTGAAATTGGTGGAAATGAATGTGTCCCTGTGATTTCTGTTCGTACAACTTCGACTTTCTGGTTTCTTATCAGTTCAGTGTTTGAAAATCTCAGCGTATTTTTCTACATCGGTGAGTTGACGGATTTATATATAAAGATCTAATTTCCTTTCGAATTGGTGTTTTGATGTCGATCTATGATGAAATTGCAGTTTAAAAAGATAGGAAAAGTTCAGATTTTTTGTTGCTGCTGCTTCCGGTGATATAATAGTTGAGGAGAGTATGCCACGTGGGATTTCTCGTTCGAGGTCGCCTTCGTATAGACAGCTGGTTGGACTCAGGAACGGAAGGAGAAGCAGGAGGGAGAGAAGTAGATCGCCTACTTATTCATATAGCAGGTGATCTCGTTTATATACTCTAAGTGTACTTGTTATGCGTTGCAAGCCAGATCTAAGGAGATCTCTGATGACCAAGCAAACTGTAGAGGTTTAGAAGAGATGAAGGGTTGCAACTTGGTACACCATAATTGGACATGTGATTCATCTGTTAGCGAAAACATATTTAGCAGACGGTTTATTAACAGATGCGCTTCTCGCATCCTTCTTTTATCGGTTTCATTTATTTGCTCTGGTTGATCATGTGGTTTTGTTGCTCTGAGAATCTACAACTTCAAAGAATATACTCTGTCCATTCCTTAAGCTGAGAAACAAAACATTAGTAGTATTCTGTGTAATCAGGTAAATAAAATTGTATTGGATGTTCAGTTTGTATTTTATGTATGGAATTCTTCTGTAGAAATAGAGAGGATTAAATTTAGGACGCAGGGTCTTTGAATGAAAGTCTTTAGAAGTATTTCTTCCCACATCTACGTGCGAAAGTGAGCTGGTGATGGTTGCCGTTGGGGTCATCTCGTGATCGTTTGTGAAATTAGCGACATACTTGATATGATAAGTGATGGAGCTCACAATGGTATTCTTTTTCATGTATGAGGTAACTGAGTATGCTTCAATAGCGGTAATGCGAGAAGGTGACACAGGAAAACTACAAACTATGTGCTTTGTTTCTGAGTATTTTCTTGTTTATACTCATGCACATACATTGCTTTACAGACACAAAAGTCGTTCCAAATCTGCTAAACGTCACAAGAGCCGCTCTCCAATACCCAGGCGCAAAAGCCGTTCTCCAACACCCAGGCATCTTAAGACACGAAGAAGTAAAACCGCTTCATTGTCTCCCTCTCCTGTCCCGAAATCTTCTAGTCCAAGTATTGAGTCTGTTGAACGCAAAATTGCTACTGAGAAAATCAAAATAGATGAAGAGGAGAGAAAAAGGTGATTTTCGGTACCTTATTTCTCTTGAAAGATATTAGTTTCAAGTATCTAGTTTTCTTATGTGGAAAGAAATTATAAAATGGTCTAGTGGATGTGATGGAGCTATAATATCTACCTCAGATTGTAGTTGAATCCTGTAAATAAGAATGCTTTTGCACATGAACTGAAGGCTAATAGTTCTTGCTATTAATATAAACCTCGGCAGGTATTTTGACATTTTTTCACAGGATTATCTCAAGGATGGCACTGCTATAGTTCTACATGTTATTATATGATGATCATTGATCAATTGGGTGCCTCCTTTATCTTCTACTGTTGACCAGTTATATCATTTGTTTGGAACTGGAAACAAATTAGAGGTATGCCTTGTAAGCATGATTATATTGAGTTCATTGTCACGTCAAGGTGTTGGTAAGTTTTGTTTGTAGTATTAGATTTCGGTACTGGTACTCAAATAAGATGAAGATGTGAAAAAGAAAAATGGGAACTTGCAAGTTTTCAGGACATTCCAATTGTTCTCTCGGTCGGTCAGTTACTCATGCCAGCCTTCGTAATATATGAAAATTATTTTTCTTTTTCCCCAGGCGTCAGCAGGAAGCGGAATTGAAACTCATAGAGGAAGAAACTGCAAGGAGAGTGGAAGAAGCAATTCGTAAACAAGTTGAGGATAACTTAAACAGAGTAGAGATCAAGCTGGAAATACAAAGGCGCTTGGAAGAGGGGCGCAATAGGCTTGTAGAAGAGGTTGCAGCGCAACTTGAGAGAGAGAAGGAGGAAGCACTAATTAAGGCGAGAGAAAAAGAGGCAAGTGCACTCTTTGGTTAAGCTGTAACCTGATAGATAAATACTGATTACTGATTATGCCTGAAAACCACAATGGTAACAAAGATGTATGTTTAGGAAAGAGCTCGTAAAGAGAGAGAAGTGCTTGCAATGGTAGAGGAAGAAAACAATAGGAAGGTGGAAGAAGCACGGCGAAGAGAAATGTTGGAACAGCAGCAGCGGGAGGAGGAACGATACAGAGAACTTGAAGAAAGGCAAAGGCAAATGGAAGACGCGATGAGGCGCAAGAAACAGGAAGAGGAAGAAGAGAGAAAGAGGCAGATGATATTACTCGGAAAGAATAAAGCAAGGCCAAAGTTATCGTTTGCCTTTGGATCAAAGCGATAGTTCACAGTTAGTGAAGGAAAGGCATTGTGAATATATTTGCATTTTGTAATTTGGTTTTCATGAACGGTCTAGTTTGCCTCGGAGCCTTTGTTAAAAGTGTGACCATTTTCAGAACATTTACATTGCGGTGAAGCTTTTGTTGAACTGAAACGTCACAGCAAATGACGGTGATACTACTGTTCTTGAGTTTTAGTTACATTCAATTTAATGCGAAGCATAGATTCAGACTGCAATACCTCAACATCAACTCTCTTCTAGTGGAACTCTATTAAGTCCTCCACCAGCTGCTTGATTTATCAAAGTGTGCATCTTCTGGTCGATTCTCTGATAAAAAGTGTCTATGATTTGCCACAACTCCAGGTTGTGGTGGGGGCAGTCTTATCAGTTATTTGTATCTCTCCCAAGCCTCGTAAAGAGTCTCACCATCTATAGATCGGAATGACATGATCTTGTTCTTGAAATGTGATGTCATCGATGACGGGAAATACTGTTGCAGAAAAGCTTCAGCCAATTTATCTCAAGTAATGAATGTGCCCTCTGCATGACTGTCTAGCCACCAACGAGCCTTGTCAGATAGTGAAAATGGGAAGAGCCTCAGGTAGTAGGAGTCGGAGGTACACCGTTGGTTTTCACCATGTTCCACATCTGGACGAACTGCTTAAGGTGTTGGTGAGGGTCTTGATTCATCCTTCCTGAAAATGGATTGTTCTGCACCATCTGAATGAGTCCGGTTGTTGAGTTTAAATAATCCAAACATGATGATTGAGTAGATATACATGAGTTGTGTATTGGGAATGTGCTGGTTTTTGGTTTGTGCTTTTGGTCTCAAAAGTGCAAGTTTTTGGCTAAGTGTTAAAATAAGCATGAGAGTTAAAATGAGCTGCAAATAATACGGCGTCGCTTTGAAGGAGCGGGAAGTTTTGCAGCTGAAGGAAACGACGTCGTCGAGTTTGGAGTCTTCAAGTCCAGCCGAGACGACATCGTTCCATTAAAGCACCAGACGCGCCGAAAGCCGTTAATCCCGTTACACTCCAAACGGTCGCGTTTTGAATTCAGTTGGTGTTCGAGATATAAGCTTCAGCGTTCGCATTCTAGGGTTCATCGTTTTCGAATTGGGGATTTCTACTCCGAGAGTTTTTCCGAGCGATTGCAAGCGTCGAGTTTCATCCAGTGATAAACCGAGAGGGATTCGAGGTTGTCCGCGTGGAATCGTTGCAGCGAGTTCAAGCCATCTTCCAGAACAAGTCGCCTGAGCCGCATCTGAAGAATCGAGTCGCCGGAGTGATTTCGATGGAGGTTCCGGCGTGACGATAGAGGGCTTCTGTTCGTGTCGATACAGGGAAGCTTTATATGCTGTCAATTTGAGTTTTTCATTGCTTGATTGTTGTAATTAAGACTGATTGGGTTTAGGGTTTATAAGCTCACTTGAACACTTGTGTATTCTTTTGCTCAATCAATAAAACCTAAACTTAAACCTAAATTCCGCATTACAAATTGGTATCAGTATCTTGTTGAATCTTGATTGATTTTTTCGATCTTGATTAGTTGGTGATCCTTGGGCATTACAAGTGTTCTGATCTGTGTTTCATTTTTCATGGCTGATAGTGTCCACTTGAAGCCCTATGATGGAACCACAGATTTTTCCCTGTGGAAAGCAAAGATGAAGGCAATCCTAATCAAGGAGAAATTTTATAGAGCGGTTACTCAAGAATGGCTGGATCCAACTCTTGCTGCGAAGAAGCAGGAAATATGTGACATTGCCCATTCAGAAATCATGATCAGACTAAGTGATGAAGTTCTCCGACAAGTGGTAAACATTTCTGAACCTAAAGAACTATGGGATACTCTTGAGTCTATCTATTTAACTAAGTCCTTGCCTAGCAGAATCTCTTTGCTGAGTAGTCTGTTTAATTTCAGAATGAACACCTCATTGTCCATTCAAGAAAACCTTGATACTTTTCTAAAAATGACTCAAGACTTGTCTAGGTGTAAGGATAAGATAGAAGAGACTCATAAGGCTATTATTTTGTAAAACTCATTGCCACCACAATTTGATATTGTTAAAGATGTTATACAATATGGTAGAGATGAAATTACACTTGCTAAAATCACTGAGGTCATTTGTGCAGAAAAATGAGTCTTTAAAAGTGTTTAAGACTAAAGGCACTAATAGGAATGATCATAAATCTGAGAGTAAGAATGAGGTGATGATGTTTAAGGGTAAACCAAAACAAAAACATAAAAAGAAACATTCAGCCACCCCTGCTGCCGAGCCAAACTCAGATGGTAATGAGAAGGCTGGCTTTAGACCACTTTCCCAAGTAAAATGTTTTTACTGTGGAAAGAATGTTCATTATGCAAACACGTGTACTAACAAACAGCATGATAGGGATCAGAATAATGGCCAAAACACCAAGCAAAATGGTTTTTCTAACATATGTGAACAAGGGAAACAATACAAAAATGAATTGCTTGTTGTGTCTTCCACTAATGATTGTGATACTTGGATATTAGATTCTGGTTGTACAATGCATGCATCACCTTGCAAAAATTTGTTTGACTCTTTAACTTTGTGTGATGGTGGTGAAGTTATTTTAGGTGATCATACCACTCTGAAAATTAAAGGTATTGGTTCTATCCCCTTGGTTATGTTTGATGGTGTCATTAGAGTCATTCAAAATGTTGATGGGTTCCTCACATTAGGAGAAACTTACTATCTGAATCAGTCTTTGATGATCAAGCTTTTAAAATTAATACTTGCCATGGAATTAAAGAAGTTCTGAAAAATGACAAGGTAGTGATAAAAGCTAAGAAGGAGGGAGGACTTTACCATGTTATTACTTCACATGAACTGAACCCAGTTAGTCATCACACTGATAAGAACATTGATGAAGCAAAAATGTGGCATGCTAGGCTAGGACACATAGGAAATAAGGGATTGAGTAATTTAGCAAAATCTGGAATTCTGAAAATTTCCCCTGCAGATTTGTCTTTTTGCGAAATCTGTGTTTTAGGCAAATCTACTGCTCTCCCATTTCCTAAATCTAACTATAAGGCTATGAAGCCTCTTGAATGTGTCCATTTAGATTTATGGGGGCCTTCTAAGGTCCCAATAGTTGGTGGAAGGTACTATTTTCTGTCCCTTATTGATCATTTTAGTAGGAAAGTCTGGGTATATCTTTTAAAGGCTAAAAATGAAGCTTTTGAACATTTTAAATACTGGAAAGCCTTGGTTGAAAGTGAAACTGGATTGAAACTTGTTAGCCTTAAAACAGATAATGGTCTTGAGTTTTGTAACCATGCTTTTGACTTATTTTGTAAAGAACATGGTGTTAAAAGACTGTTAACTGTTCGCGGCACTCCACAGCAAAATGGAGTTGCTGAAAGGATGAATAGAAGGCTAGGTGCCTTCTCTTCAGTTCTGGCATAAAGCATTCCATGTGGGGGTGAGGCAGTGGTCACTGCTTCTTATTTGATCAATAGAAGCCCTTGTTCTTCTATTGATTTCAAGACTCCATATGAAATGTGGCATAGAAGGAAACCAAATCTATCATACTTAAGGCCTTTTGGTTGTACAGCGTATGCTCATGTAAGTGAGGGTAAGCTTAAACCAAGAGCACTTAAGTGTGTAATGATAGGTTATCCGGAAGGCACTAAAGGCTATAAGTTGCTTTTAATTCAATCTGGTGGATATAAGGTCATTGTCTCTAGATTAGTTAGATTTAATGAAAGTGATTTTCATTTTAAGTCTAGACTAACATCTGAAAATGAGCAAGTGACATGAGCTGAAAATTCCAGTGAAGCTGATTTTGTGCCCAGTAATTACCTGCTGGATGCTCAGAATGCTATGGCTGATGAGGATGCATTTGATCAAGGTGTGCCTCAGCCACCTCCTCCTGCAAATGGAGGTCAGCACCCTCACCAATTAGGTGGGAGAGAGGTTAGAAATTCTCAGTCCAATACCACTACTCATAATGCTGTTTTTACGGAAAATAGTGGTGTTTTTGCGGAAAATGTTGATGTTAATCATGAAACAGAGAATTTAACCACTGTGATTGCTGATGATGCTGAACAAGTTGTTTATGTGTTATATCCCAGTTTAAATTTACCATATTTATCTTTAGAAATAATAATAATAAAATAATAATAATGAAAAATATTAGAGAGGATTCGAGAAGCACCGATCGGCTTCCAAAAAAATGAATCTCGTCTTCTTTTTTTCAAACGGGAGCGATTCTTCGACTCTCAAAAAGTTGTCTCCCCAAATCATATTTCAGTTTTCCAAATCGCCGCCTCTTATTCCCACGAGCGATGTCCTCTCCGCCGCTTCTTTGCTGAGCTTTTCAGATCTGCAATTCATCATTGGATTTTGTTTTGGGAAAGTTCTCGGCGCTTTCTGCGGCAGGGGCGGAGAAGACGGTTGAGGCTTGAGGGTTCGGATGATACGTGGTTTGGAGAAGGAAAAAACAAAACAAACAAGTCAGCGACTATTTTTGGACAACTCGGATGAAGATGAGTGCCACGACTCGTCTCGGAATGGTCATGGAGGAGAGGGTTGCTGCTTGAATTCCTGAAGAGTTGATTGATATGGTGACTTTACGAATACGGAGCGTCGAGCAAATTGATCGCTGCGTGGCATACTATATAGGAATTGAGCTGGAAGCAAGTAAGTTTATAATATATTTTATTATCGTATCGATTAATTATTTATTAAAGGTTATACCCAGTTAAGAACGTATATTTGCTATTAATGATTTATATGTGTGAGACAACAGTTGGTGAATATTGTGATATGGATATGTGCATTATTGCATACACATCACTTGCATACACGATATGCATCATCATGGACATGAGATGGGATATGAGTACTGAGGTGACGGCGAGACGTAACGGCCCAGTACTGCATTTGGGATTACAGATGGGCGGTCCAGGTAGTCTATAGGGCATAAAGCCTGACCGGTCTGTAATGTGCCCACTGTTTGATATGTTACAGATGGGCGGTCCAGGTAGTCTATAGGGCATAAAGCCTGACCGGTATGTAATATGTTCATTGTTTGATATGTTACAGATGGGCGGTCCAGGTAGTCTATAGGTCATAAAGCCTGACCGGTCTGTAACATAGCCCACGTGTGCATCATCGTGCATTCATGCATTCATTAATTTATGTGCATTCATGCATTTATCAATTTATGTGCATTATATATTTCATTTAAAGTTGAATCTTGTTACGTAATAAGGAAAGACATATTTGATAAACCTATGGTAATAGAATATATTATTTACTTACTGAGTCTCCCGACTCACCCCCTTATTTCCCCTAAATTTTCAGATAAGTGAACCGCTAATTTGGGAGCTTTCGTACTTCATGGTTCGAGAGTTGTTCAAGTATGGTGCCATCCAACTAGTCCCCTCATTGGAGTCCTTGCAGCTATTTCTTTCTTCCGCTTTAGAATATTGCTCCGTGGTACTTGAGCAGGATCTTAGATGTGTTATTTTATTTCCGTTGTATTATATTGCTACTTAGTTGTAAGAATCTCTTTTACAAATAATTTATCAATATTTGTTAGACCGATGCAGAGGCTTGCTTGGCATTTGACATAAGTGTCAAGCGCCGGTCTCGGCTCATTTATCGGGTCGTGACAATGTTGGTATCAGAGCCTTTAGGTCCTCATAGTACACGGAGCTAGGACTAGTAGAATTTTGATTATGGTAGTGAAGGGCCCCACCGCCATAAACAACGTTCTGCTAGGACCTATAGGAATTTTCCACTCATTTATCTGATGTCATCCTTTGATCGTCGTGTCTATTTGATTCTTACTAATAGAAAATTTTCTTCTGAGTTGTGATGGCACCGACAAGAGAACGTTGTTTTACCATTTGAGTTAGGCTTGTGTGTTAGAAAAGTGAAGTTTTATAGAAGTAAGTAGTTGGTTAATTAATTTCAGATGCTCTCTTTAGTGACAAGTTTCAAGTGGTATCATACTGGAAGTTAAAGATTGGAAGAGGACGATTGCGTGGTTGGGGAATGAAAGTCATAAGGAATGAGTCAATGGTACACTCATACATGCTTGTGGTATATTGTTAGAAAGAAAATCCTCGCACAAAAATTTGTAAGTTACGGAGTTACATTTCGAGATGTCAAGTGCATGGTGAAAATAGAGTTATGGAATGTTGAAGTGCGGAAGTGGGTACTTCCAGAGTTACACATGCCAAAATGATTGATCGTGTTGAATTTTTTGCTATGGAGTGAGAACGAAGAAAAATGGATGAAAAAAAAAGGGTTTTATGAGAATGGAAGATACTGTATGGTTATAAAGTCGCAGATTTCTTACTTTAAAGATCATCTTGTCACGCTCCGAAACCCCGTGGACGTGAGTAAGAAATTTACATTACTTTTAAAACGACATTACATTGTTTTTCATACAACTACACTTGAACTCCCCACCTTTACATACACAAAAGGGGGTTACATTAGCCACTTTAAACTAGGCAAACATCTTGTTCATACGCCACGCTATATTACACAAAAATTGTAAGCATTCACGTCTTGACTCTCTAAAACATCCACTTACTTCTCAGAAGTACCTGAAAAATATTTAGGAGTGAGTTATGGGAACTCAGTAGGAAAACTTAATTTCAACCATTAGTCCACAAGTTACATGCTCACATACAAACGCATATAAACAAATGTGTGAGTGATGCATGTGATATGCAATGATGAATGTTTAATCATGTTTCGCATTTTTCAAAACTGGTAGACTTTCACGACTCGGAAAGCTACCGGCCACGTTTCACACCGGTCTGGCACCAACCATCATCCCATTCGCGGGATCTTCCTGCAGGGTTTAGGGACTACCACCCAAGGATATCTCGTATCCCGATTCCCATCCTTTCATTAAAAACATCTTCCTTTCAAATACATGAATATCATGCGTGAATGCTTATGTTATGTAATTATATGCAATTGTATCACAACTTAGCATGTGCTACGAAATACGAACACGAATCATTAATAGCTTACAAACTAAAACAAGGCTAATATCATAAAGGCTAAGCAAATCATTCATAATTGTCTCCAAGATAAACTCCAATATAAATACTATGAAAGATTACTTTCTAAACTAGCTTATAAGGTATTTTAGGACTTAAATAAAAGATTTCAAATTCAATACATATATAAAAGCAACAAATCAGATTGCAATACATGTCTAGTTAGCTTGAATAAATCCTCATACAACATGGTAATCACTTATAAATGACTATAGCGAACTCTATATGTAATACTACCAAGTAAATCCCTATTTTCAGATTAAAAACATATATTTCAGCAAGTATTACAAAATTCAGACTGCATATAAGTCATATTTTCATGTTCTTATCCTTCTAGAGCTTGTCTACACATGTATAGTTTATGCACCTCTATTCTGATGCGTTTCTAGCTCTTTAATGAAGTAAAAGAAGGCATTCATAACATGCATCAGCATCCAGCATCTGTCCACCATGTACTTAAGCTTATAAATCATGTTTTCCATGTTCTAGTGCTTAGTTAGCATAATATCAGCATATGGACAGCATCTAAACTATGAATAAACCCACATATAAACATCAAATCATTCAAATACACCTCAAGCAAGTAATTCATACATCAAACTCCACATATTTGAACATAAAACTCATAAACTAAAGGAAGAAATCAAGAAATCCTACCCTTTTTCCTCCACTAGGTTGCTGTCCAGATTTTTCTAGAACCCTCTTGTTAATTTCTCTCTCTTTTCTTGCCTAAGGAAGTAAGAAAAATGACTAATAATATGCTTATATAGGGAGGATAGTGGAATTAGATGAAGACAAGTGGCTACTACTTGTCCTCATTGTGATTTGTTACTTTAGGAAATATCTACTTAGATGTCTTCAATTGATCTTTGCTTCTTAAAAATATCTACTTACCTAGTCTTTACAATCTGCCATTTGTTTTGATACTTATTTACTTAGTCTAAAATTTCAGGTTCTTACATTTTACCCTCCTTAAAGGAAATTTCGTCCTCGAAATTTATATTTACCTTGTCACGTGAATAGGTATGGATACTTCTTTTGCATCTCAGTTTGCAACTCCCATGTCGCTTCTTCGTTTCCGTGGTATTCCCATAATACTTTGACTAGAGGAATCACCTTATTGCGTAATACTCGATCTTTTTGGTGAAGTATCATAATAGGCCTTTCTTCATAAGAGGCATCCTCGTCTAGTTGTAATCCTTTCCATTCGATGCATTGAGAATCATCCGGCGCACATTTCCTCAACATTGAGACGTGAAAGACATTATGAACTCGGGATAGCTCTGGTGGTAAGGATAGTCGATACGCAACCTCGCCAATTCTTTCGAGAATTTCGAAAGGTCCAATGTATCTAGGGGCAAGCTTTCCTTTCGTATAAAATCTAGATACACCTTTCTTAGGACTCACTTTCAATAAAACAAAGTCTCCCACCGAAAATTCTAGTGGTCTCCTTCTCTTATCAGCGTAACTCTTTTGTCGACTCTGAGTCGTTAATAGCCTCTTACGAATTTGAGCTACCTTTTCTGTCGTTTCTTCAATTATTTCCGGTCCAGTAAAGGTCTTCTCTCCCACTTCTGCCCAACACAAAGGGGAACGACAAGGTCTGCCGTATAACGCTTCATATGGTGCCATTCCCAAGGAAGATTGAAAGCTATTGTTGTATGCAAACTCTATTAACGGTAGATGCTCTACCCAACTTCCTTTGAAATCCAACACACAAGCTCTTAGCATGTCTTCTAGAATTTGAATAACTCGCTCCGATTGCCCATCCGTTTGAGGATGAAATGCTGTACTGAAATTTAAGTTGGTTCCAAGGGCTTTTTGAAATGCTTTCCAGAAATGTGATGTAAATCTTGGGTCCCTATCTGACACTATCGAGCGCGGAACACCATGAAGTTTTACAATTTCCCTCACATAAAGTCGGCTTAACGTATCAACCGAGTCTGTCACCTTAATCGGTAAGAAATGCGCAGACTTTGTAAATCTATCAACAATTACCCAAATAGCGTTGTACCCAGCGCTTGTTCTAGGTAATCCTGTGACAAAGTCCATCGTGATATGATCCCATTTCCATTCTGCTACCTCCAACGGTTGTAGTAGTCCTCCGGGTCTTTGATGCTCAACTTTCACTTTTTGGCACGTTAAGCATTTTGAAATATACACAGCAATATCTTTCTTCATTCCCTTCCACCAAAAGTGTCTTCTTAAATCTTGATACATTTTAGTACTTCCGGGATGGATTGTGTATTTAGAACGATGTGCTTCACGAAGTAGGTCTTCTTTCAATGCTTCATTAGCCGGAACAACTAATCTGTTCTGATAACGAAGCCCTCGCCCTTCATGAGTCGTCCAACCTTCAATGTTTTCTCCATTAGATATTCTTACTCTGATATTTTCCAGTTCTGGATCTTTCGGTTGTTCTTCGATGATCCTTGATATTAAAGCGGGTTCCACTATGATACTATGCATACGTATCGGATCCGAACCCTCAACCAAGTGTAAGTCGTAAGATTCAATGGCCTCTTCAAATCTCCATTGATCCAACATTATGCAAGCCAAATGTGCACTTGTCTTTCTACTCAAGGCATCAGCAACGACATTAGCTTTTCCTGGATGATAATGAAGAGAAAATTGATAATCTTCGAGGTATTCCATCCACCTCCTTTGTCGTAAATTTAGATCCTTCTGAGTGAACAAATGCTTCAAGCTCTTGTGATCGGAATATACTTCAAACTCAACACCATAAAGGTAGCATCTCCAAATTTTCAATGCGAAAACAATGGCAGCAAGTTCCAAATCGTGCGTGGGATAATTCAACTCGTGAGGCTTTAGTTGTCGAGATCCATAAGCTACTACTCTGCCTTGTTGCATTAAGACACAACCGAGACCATTTAAGGATGCGTCACAATATACTACATATTTCTCTTCGCTTGATGGAATTATAAGCACCGGGGCTGTGGTTAATTTGATTTTGAGCTCTTCAAATGCTTTTTCGCAAGCTTCATCCCATTCAAATTTGACTCCTTTTCTAGTCAACCGGGTCAAAGGATTTGCTAACCTTGCAAAGTTTTCAATGAATCTTCGATAATAGCCGGCCAATCCAAGAAAACTTCGAATCTCAAATACTGTTTTAGGAGTCTTCCAATTCAATATCGCTTCCACTTTCGCCGGATCAACAGATATTCCTTCTTTCGATATTACATGTCCAAGAAATTTAATCTCCGATGTCCAAAAGTCACATTTCTCCATCTTTGCATAAAGTTTATGTTCTCGCAGGGTTTGGAGAACCATTCTCAGGTGCTGCTCATGTTGTTCTCGTGACTTAGAGTAAATCAATATGTCATCAATAAACACGATCACAAAATCGTCTAGAAAAGGCTTGAGAACTCGATGCATAAGCTCCATAAAAGCAGCTGGGGCATTTGTCAATCCAAAAGACATGACCAAGAATTCGAAGTGCCCATACCGACATCTGAAGGCTGTTTTGGGTATGTCTTCTTCCTTAATTCGGAGTTGATGATAGCCCGATCTCAAATCAATTTTTGAAAAACATGAGGACCCTCTTAGTTGATCAAACAAATCATCAATCCGTGGAAGAGGATACTTGTTCTTTATCGTAACTTGATTAAGCTTTCGATAGTCTACGCACAATCTTAGTGATCCATCCTTCTTCTTAACAAACAACACCGGAGCTCCCCATGGTGAAGTGCTTGGACGGATAAATCCTTGCTCTAAAAGCTTTTCGATTTGCACATTCAGTTCCTTAAGTTCTGCTGGAGCCATACGATACGGTGAAATAGAAACTGGAGCCGTACCAGGGTAGACGTTGATAGAAAAATCAACTTCTCTTTTTGGTGGTAGCGACGTAAGCTCCTCCGGAAAGACATCAAGAAACTCGCAAACAACTGGAATGGAACATTGGGGTGGATCACACTTAGCTCCTATCTTCATGGACATCAACAATTTAGAAATTCCATCACCTCTTAGAAATCGGACGTTGGACAATAGATGAGGGTGAAATGGAGAAGCCTCTTTCTCCCCATAGAAACAAAGTTCCTTTCCCTCTTCAGTCAAAAGACTTAACTTCTTTCGGTAGCAATCCATTATCACTCGATACTTGGATAACCAATCCATTCCAAGTATAACTTGATAGCCCGAAATTTCTAATAGTATCACGTCTATTTCAGTGTCATAATCTGCGACTTTGATAACACACCCTTTGCTCATCTTATTAATCAGAACACTATGCTTTAAGGGCGTGTCAACGTAAAGGGACTTATCAAGCCTCTCTAAGGGTAAGTCTAGCGCCGATGCAAATGATGCAGCTATAAATGAGTGTGTAGCACCAGTATCAAATAGAACTTTAGCTAAAGAACTATAAACTGGAAAAGTACCTTCAACAACTGCATTCGACGAAGGATCCTCATTTGCGGACACAGAGAAAACTCTAGCATTCCCCTGACCTCGTCCATTGTTATTCGCTCTTCCCTTTGATTGATTTGCTATTGCCGAGGCTCTAGGCGCTTGAAATTGAGGCTTTTGAGTAAAAGACTGATTAATCGGAGCCCTTTGTCCAAATTGTTGTGGACGGTTAAAGGCCTGATGGGACGGGTCTCCAGATGGACAATTTCTCTTCAGGTGCCCAAACTTTCCACAGTTAAAACACTTAGGTGGTTCTATTTTGAAACTCGCTTGAGGGTTTCTCCATGGTGCACTAGATGAAGACATATATGGCTTCTTGTTCGGCAAATTATTCTGTTGACTAGTTCGCTTCTGGTCTCTTGCCTGACGAAGCGCTTGAGAGTTGTTCAACTGATGTTCCACCAAGGATGCACTTTCCACAACATCAACATAAGTACGAAGTCTTAAGGCTACCAGCTTCTCCTGAATTGAAGGTCGCAGTCCTCGTTCAAACCTCTTTGCCCTCATCTCTTCCGTTGCTACAAGCGAAGGCGCAAAACGAGACAACTCTGCAAACTTTGACTCATATTGGGCTACGGTCATATTACGCTGTAAGAGATGAATGAATTCCTCCATCTTCGCATCTCTAGCCGACTCACGAAAATACTTGGCGAAGAACACTTCTTCAAAACTGTCCCAAGTCATTGATGTGACATCATGACTTGACTTAACAAAATCCCACCAGTAGTCTGCCTCACCTTCGAACAAGTGAGAGGTTAACACGACTCTGCAATCATCAGGAATTGCTAATAAGTCCAAAAGCTTTTTAACTTGCTTTATCCACTTGTCGGCAACATCCGGGTCAGCAGTGCCAGTAAACACTGGAGGGTTCATCTTTTTAAACTCCCGTAAGAATTTAATCCTTTGCTCCACTTTGTCACCAGCCATGTTGGTGTCGTGCGCATGATTGTTCCCATTTTGTTTTTCTAGTACCGCAGTTAAGCCCTTTAAAACGTCGCATATACCTGCTAGCTCAGGATTGTTCCCTTGACTCGAAGAACTATGCTCGTCTGAACTCATTTCCTTTAGTCACGAGGTAAATTAAAAAAATTAAGGCTTCCACTTTTAACTAGATACGAGTGTTTATACTAAATGTATTATTATTGTTATTTCCATGCAATGCACAAAACAACATAGCCTATACACATAACTTAACCACCCAGAATCAAACAGACAAACAGACAAACAAGCAAACACAAGCAAGCAATCAGTTCAAATATTTAATCACTATATCATTCATACCTTCCAGCATCATTCAAAGACTCCAATCGGACAGAAGAAACTTTATTACTGCAATCATTAAGCACACCCGAATAGTAATACTTTTTAGGGTTAGGTCTTTCATTCCAAGCATTGTCCTTTTCAATCATATCATATGTCCTTAATTCCTCATTAGGCTTCCTACCCGTAGGCCTTACTGCTGGACCAATTCCTCGCCGAATTCTAAGGGGATGACGCCCTTTTACCCTTATCTTTCCAGTTATTTCTAAGTTAATACGATCAGGAATCACGAAAGAGCACTCCGTGTACGTCAAATATAGCCTCGGTGGCATTATGTATCCTAACATCAGAAATCAGCCAAATAAATATTAGACACGGAATAAATAAGTTTAAATAAATGACAATCACTCTAAACTCCAAAACCTAAACGTTTTTTTTTTTTTTTACTCTCCCCGATTAGATCTACTAACTAGCTCTGAATACCATTTTGTCACGCTCCGAAACCCCGTGGACGTGAGTAAGAAATTTACATTACTTTTAAAACGACATTACATTGTTTTTCATACAACTACACTTGAACTCCCCACCTTTACATACACAAAAGGGGGTTACATTAGCCACTTTAAACTAGGCAAACATCTTGTTCATACGCCACGCTATATTACACAAAAATTGTAAGCATTCACGTCTTGACTCTCTAAAACATCCACTTACTTCTCAGAAGTACCTGAAAAATATTTAGGAGTGAGTTATGGGAACTCAGTAGGAAAACTTAATTTCAACCATTAGTCCACAAGTTACATGCTCACATACAAACGCATATAAACAAATGTGTGAGTGATGCATGTGATATGCAATGATGAATGTTTAATCATGTTTCGCATTTTTCAAAACTGGTAGACTTTCACGACTCGGAAAGCTACCGGCCACGTTTCACACCGGTCTGGCACCAACCATCATCCCATTCGCGGGATCTTCCTGCAGGGTTTAGGGACTACCACCCAAGGATATCTCGTATCCCGATTTCCATCCTTTCATTAAAAACATCTTCCTTTCAAATACATGAATATCATGCGTGAATGCTTATGTTATGTAATTATATGCAATTGTATCACAACTTAGCATGTGCTACGAAATACGAACACGAATCATTAATAGCTTACAAACTAAAACAAGGCTAATATCATAAAGGCTAAGCAAATCATTCATAATTGTCTCCAAGATAAACTCCAATATAAATACTATGAAAGATTACTTTCTAAACTAGCTTATAAGGTATTTTAGGACTTAAATAAAAGATTTCAAATTCAATACATATATAAAAGCAACAAATCAGATTGCAATACATGTCTAGTTAGCTTGAATAAATCCTCATACAACATGGTAATCACTTATAAATGACTATAGCGAACTCTATATGTAATACTACCAAGTAAATCCCTATTTTCAGATTAAAAACATATATTTCAGCAAGTATTACAAAATTCAGACTGCATATAAGTCATATTTTCATGTTCTTATCCTTCTAGAGCTTGTCTACACATGTATAGTTTATGCACCTCTATTCTGATGCGTTTCTAGCTCTTTAATGAAGTAAAAGAAGGCATTCATAACATGCATCAGCATCCAGCATCTGTCCACCATGTACTTAAGCTTATAAATCATGTTTTCCATGTTCTAGTGCTTAGTTAGCATAATATCAGCATATGGACAGCATCTAAACTATGAATAAACCCACATATAAACATCAAATCATTCAAATACACCTCAAGCAAGTAATTCATACATCAAACTCCACATATTTGAACATAAAACTCATAAACTAAAGGAAGAAATCAAGAAATCCTACCCTTTTTCCTCCACTAGGTTGCTGTCCAGATTTTTCTAGAACCCTCTTGTTAATTTCTCTCTCTTTTCTTGCCTAAGGAAGTAAGAAAAATGACTAATAATATGCTTATATAGGGAGGATAGTGGAATTAGATGAAGACAAGTGGCTACTACTTGTCCTCATTGTGATTTGTTACTTTAGGAAATATCTACTTAGATGTCTTCAATTGATCTTTGCTTCTTAAAAATATCTACTTACCTAGTCTTTACAATCTGCCATTTGTTTTGATACTTATTTACTTAGTCTAAAATTTCAGGTTCTTACAATCTGATCCACCAGTTAAATAATTATTACTATAAGAAAGATGACTGGATATTCTACGATTGGAAGAGAAGGGAGGAAGATTCCAAAGTTAAATGTTTCTATAGCTGGTAAGGACACACTAGTTATATTATTGTGACTGGTTCGACAATGGTGTCTGAATAAGAAGAACGACGAGTATGGAGGCTTCTCATTGAAATGATATGTTTATTCTCAGGTTGTCAAGGATGTACTTTAAGAAACCAATCAATATATGTGATAATTGTAAGGTTAAGACTGTTATAAATTATTAGTCCTAGATATATGTGAGAAGGCAATCATATGTCATGCTTTGGATATCAAGTCAATTATATCTGAGATAAAAGTTTATTGTCCTCTAATATGAGATTCTGACGGTTCGTAGCACGAAAATATTTGAAGTGGTTGATGGTGATATAGGACACAAGAATTCAGACGCACGTGACAAAGTTGGATTATTTTTGGTGAAGATATATAGTTTAGGTGATTTCAATGTTGCAAGAATGGCTTTGTCAAGACTTTTCAATCCAGTGTGCTTCATCACTATACTAGTTGACTTACTTAGGAAAGACGGATAGATTGAGATAGCTAATTCACGGACTATCGAAAGTGGAGTAAGGACTTGATGAATAATAAGTATCCATTGTTGGAGGTAGAAGATTAGTAAACAAGTTATCGTCCTAACTTTGGATATGTGGACCTAGAGGACATTGTACTTAAAGAGTTAATTGGAATGTGCAATTATCCGTGAAGAATCGTTTGGGATGTATTGGATATTTGCATTTGAGATAACAGCCTACCATCTTCATATTGGAGATAGTCGATGGTCGACTGATTGAGAATATTTGTATTATCTGTCGAAGATATGGGACATTCAGGATATTGTTAATTATTTGGGTAATCAAGGTTGAGTGAGGGTTGTTCTTATAGCCGCATACGACTTGTTGCTGATTGTTGTTGCGAGAGATTTGAACTTACCTCAAAAGTTGTAGGAGTAAATTCAAGGTGGAAACGGCAGGTGGGCAGCGGTGAAGTTCTGGTGATGAGGTGAGTTCAACTTGATTATAATACCAATATTGAATGTTTGACTGGTTGAGTGTGAGTTGACTTATTAGGGGTTATTCGATTTGGTTGCCTATGACTTGGATTCTTCATATGAAAATCAATCTTTGCTAAAGTAGAACGATGTCAGGTGGTAGAGATTGAAGAGATTGTGTTGTTTTATATAAGTTGTTGTTGAAATTGGTTGGCTAAAGTGCTGAACAATAGTGCAGCGGTATCAGGATTAGAGTAATGGTGTGAATATGGCTTTAATTAAGTTTGAGGTCATGCTTTTAGATGGTGGATCCTTATTTTTCTAATTAGAGCTGATTTTGATTGATGGCAGAAGGATTGTGGGACTGGACTGATGCATATGTGAGTAGATCTAGATTTTTAGTTATTAAAGGGTTGTGGATTAAAGTGGTGGTGAATGGAGATTTAATTGCTTGATGAGCTGTCCACATGAAGGCAGGGTAAGCATAAGGGACAAAGATGGATTTGAATCATAGTTGATATAGAGTTTTAAGCCAAGAATCGATGTTGCTAAAGGATTTCATCGCATTGAAAAGGAGCGCAAAGAATATGTAAGGAGGGTATGGTATAAGTAATTTGAGGAGTATGAATGGCTCGACATGTGGAGATTTGATAAGTTCAGATGAGTTGAACTTCTGATTCACTCGCTCACTGTATTGTTTTTATTTTGATATTGTACTTTGATCAAGCAGCAGAATAACGATAGCAGTCACAAAAGTACGAGGACATTTATTGTCTAAAGAGTATTTTATGGAATGAAATATGTTGTGGAAGAGAGTCGACCTGTCGGCCTATGGTGAATCAAGTTAGATTAGTTTGCATTGTTCGACTTCGTGAAGTTAAGGTGAATGCTTTTCAATTGATGTTGATGGATTTCGATACGATCAGAGTTACCGTTGGCGATTGCATTAGTTGAGTTACGCACAACCTCAAAGGGTCATCAGAGTGGCGTAGCGGAAGCATAGTGGGCCCATAACCCACAGAGTTGGAGAAAAGTCCATATCGTTTGGTGTAAGTGAGAAACAAATTCTTCTTGCATGTTTGCTTGTCTATCTAAATTATTCTCGGACTAAGAGACATCCCAAATTGAGCAAGTAATTGCAAGAAGTTAGAGAATGCAAAAAATTGCATACCTTACAACACGTAAGATGATGTACCTTGATTACAAATTCATCGTGAGTTCAAGTGATTGGTGGTTCACAAAAAAAAATATGATGAGATATGCTCATATATATATGGATTATGCATTCAGGCTCAACTAAGATACTTTATGATCTTTGAGATGTGTATCAGTAAAAATGATGTACCAGTAAGGTTGTGAGAATTGTGTCTGTCTTACAATGGTTCCAAATGTATAGCATGTCAAGCGGTGAAGAGTGAACATCAGGGACTAGTTTGTTTGCTTTAGACCATTGAGCTCTCGGAGAGAAAATTAGTATTATGACTCTTGTTATTGAAATTCCACTACTATTAAAGGACATGATCAGACTTGGACCATGAGTGATAGATTCTCTAAAACTGCCCGCTTTACTGCGGTGAATATCGATCATACTGCAAAGCAATATTTTTATGTGTGTAATAAAGGGGATTGCGCATCTTCACGTCGTATCAACTTTCATTGTTTGTTATCGTGGTTTCTAGTTTCTAATCCACATCTCAGTAGAGAGATTTACAAGAGACGGCATAATGAGAGTTATATTTGGGCACTACATTTCATCCTTCAATAGACATGTTGAATAAGAGCTCTAGTCAAACATTAAATCATTATTGACTGCAGAGCGTCGGGACTGATATATGTCATTGATGAAATTTGTTGATAATAGCAGTTATCACTCCAGTATTCAGATGACTCCTTTTGAGGCGCTTTATGGCATAGCATGAAGGTCGCAAATTGGGCAATTTAATTTGGCTTAAATCGATAAAAGTCTTATGCGGATCCCAAACACAGGGAGATGGAGTTCCAGGTTGATGATCGTGTCTATTTGCGAGTCTCGCCAAAGAAAAGCGTTATGAGATTTGACTAGAAAGGCAGCTCAGTCAGTAATACATTGGTCCTTTTGAAATCTTGGAGCGAGTTGGTAATGTGGCTTATGAGTTGACTTTACCACGACGTTATCTAGCGTACATCCAGTATTTCACATCTCGATGTTGCGGAAGTGTATATCAGATCCTAGTCATGTATTGGAATACGAGTAACTTCAGATGAGTGATAGTTTACCCTATGAAGAGCAACCTGTGGCTATTCTGGATTGACAAGTGAAGATAGTGCGAAACAAGGAGATCGCTTCTGTTAAAGTCCTGTAGAAAAAAAAAATCATGAAGCAACTTGGGAATCTGAGAAGGACATGAAAGCGAGATACCCTCATCTTTTTGAATCTTGAGGTATAATCAGTTCAATTTGGGGACCAAATTTTTTTGAAGGGGTAGAATGTTATATCCCAGTTTAAATTTACCATATTTATCTTTAGAAATAATAATAATAAAATAATAATAATAATGAAAAATATTAGAGAGGATTCGAGAAGCACCGATCGGCTTCCAAAAAAATGAATCTCGTCTTCTTTTTTTCAAACGGGAGCGATTCTTCGACTCTCAAAAAGTTGTCTCCCCAAATCATATTTCAGTTTTCCAAATCGCCGCCTCTTATTCCCACGAGCGATGTCCTCTCCGCCGCTTCTTTGCTGAGCTTTTCAGATCTGCAATTCATCATTGGATTTTGTTTTGGGAAAGTTCTCGGCGCTTTCTGCGGCAGGGGCGGAGAAGACGGTTGAGGCTTGAGGGTTCGGATGATACGTGGTTTGGAGAAGGAAAAAACAAAACAAACAAGTCAGCGACTATTTTTGGACAGCTCGGATGAAGATGAGTGCCACGACTCGTCTCGGAATGGTCATGGAGGAGAGGGTTGCTGCTTGAATTCCTGAAGAGTTGATTGATATGGTGACTTTACGAATACGGAGCGTCGGGCAAATTGATCGCTGCGTGGCATACTATATAGGAATTGAGCTGGAAGCAGGTAAGTTTATAATATATTTTATTATCGTATCGATTAATTATTTATTAAAGGTTATACCCAGTTAAGAACGTATATTTGCTATTAATGATTTATATGTGTGAGACAACAGTTGGTGAATATTGTGATATGGATATGTGCATTATTGCATACACATCACTTGCATACACGATATGCATCATCATGGACATGAGATGGGATATGAGTACTGAGGTGACGGCGAGACGTAACGGCCCAGTACTGCATTTGGGATTACAGATGGGCGGTCCAGGTAGTCTATAGGGCATAAAGCCTGACCGGTCTGTAATGTGCCCACTGTTTGATATGTTACAGATGGGCGGTCCAGGTAGTCTATAGGGCATAAAGCCTGACCGGTCTGTAATATGTTCATTGTTTGATATGTTACAGATGGGCGGTCCAGGTAGTCTATAGGGCATAAAGCCTGACCGGTCTGTAACATAGCCCACGTGTGCATCATCGTGCATTCATGCATTCATTAATTTATGTGCATTCATGCATTTATCAATTTATGTGCATTATATATTTCATTTAAAGTTGAATCTTGTTACGTAATAAGGAAAGACATATTTGATAAACCTATGGTAATAGAATATATTATTTACTTACTGAGTCTCCCGACTCACCCCCTTATTTCCCCTAAATTTTCAGATAAGTGAACCGCTAATTTGGGAGCTTTCGTACTTCATGGTTCGAGAGTTGTTCAAGTATGGTGCCATCCAACTAGTCCCCTCATTGGAGTCCTTGCAGATATTTCTTTCTTCCGCTTTAGAATATTGCTCCGTGGTACTTGAGCAGGATCTTAGATGTGTTATTTTATTTCCGTTGTATTATATTGCTACTTAGTTGTAAGAATCTCTTTTACAAATAATTTATCAATATTTGTTAGACCGATGCAGAGGCTTGCTTGGCATTTGACATAAGTGTCAAGCGCCGGTCTCGGCTCATTTATCGGGTCGTGACATTATGATATTCCTTTGAATGATTATGTGATGTCTAGAGATAAGGAACCTAGAACTAGGATTCCTAATAGAAGGTACAATGACAGTTTTGCTAATGTGACTGAATATGCTCTTCTTGTGTCTGAAACTGTCAAACATGATGTGCCTGAAACATTTGAATCTGCTGTTAATTCTAGACAAGCAACTAATTGAATAAATGCTATGCAAGAGGAAATACAATCTATGCATGATAATGATACTTGGGATTTAATTCCTTTGCCTAAAAATGCTAGGGCCATAGATTGTAAATGAATTTTCAGAATAAATGAAGGCAACAGTCCTGCTGAACCTCCTAGGTTCAAAGCAAGACTTGTTGCAAAAGGTTTTTCACAAAAAGAGGGAATAGACTATAATGACATATTTGCTCCGGTTGTTAAATATAAGACCATGAGGTTATTGCTTGCTATGTCCGCTGTATATGATTGGGAGATTGATCAAATGGATGTCAAAACTGCATTTTTGAATGGTAGTCTTGATGAAACAATTTTTATGAAGCAACCTAAGGGATTTGTTGATAAGAAACACCCTGATTTTGTATGCTATCTGAAAAAATCTATATATGGTTTGAAACAATCCCCTAGACAGTGGAATAAGAAGTTTGATGCATGCATGACTAGGCTTGGTTTCTATAGAAGCAAGTATGATCATTGTCTTTATTTAAAAGGTGTAAATGCCAAGTTTCCCGCTTTTGTGCTTCTTTACGTTGATGATATGTTGATCATTTCTGAATCCAGAACTGCTGTAAATGCTATAAAATCTGATCTGAAAAAGAGTTTTGAAATGAAGGACATGGGTATTGCTCAAAGAATCCTTGGTGTTAGGATAATGAGGGATAGAACTAAAAGACTTATGTTTTTGTCCCAAACTGATTACTTAGACAAAGTTCTTGATAAGTTTCAACTTAAAAATGCTAAACCTTCCTTAGTCCCCTTAGGAGGGCATCTTGAATTGTCTAAGAGTGATTGTCCGCAAACTGATGCGGAAAAACAGAAAATGAGCAAAGTACCTTATGATGTGGATGTTGGTCTATCATGTATGCTATACTTTGCACTAGGCCTGATTTTGCATTTGGTGTTAGTGTACTTAGCAGATTTAAGTCCAATGGGACAACCATTGGACTGCTATGAAGTATATGCTTAAATACATTTCTGGTACTAGAAACCTAGGATTGATTTATGGTTCACATGCTCCCAAAACTGAGTTATATGGCTATGTTGATAGTGATTATGCAAGTAACAAGGACAATAGGAAATCTACCACCGGTTGTTTCTTCACTTGGGCAGGTAATTGCATCTCTTGGAAGTCACAGCTGCATCCCATTGTAGCTCTGTCCTCAACTGAGGCAGAATACATAGCTGCTACTGAGGCTTCTAAGGAGGCTATTTGGTCAAAAGGTGTCTTGAAAGAAATTGATAAGTATGCCTATATGCCTATTATATTTATGGACTCCCGAAGTGCCTTGTGTTTGTGTAAAGACCCAGTTTATCATGAACGGTCTAAACATATCGATATTAGATATCACTTCATTAGGGACATGATTGAATCAAAGGAATTTGAAATCAGAAAAATCTTAGGTGATAAAAATCCGGCAGATTTTGGTATTAAAATTGTTACTGCTGCCAAGTTTTGTTTTTGCAGAGATATGCTTCATACTGGCTCAGTGACATGAACTTAAGGGCTGGCCTAAATGGTAAGGTCATGTACTTTCTTTCCCAGTTTCAGTTCTGTTGTTTTTCAGTTCTGTTTTGGTGTTTAAGTCCTCAAATGGTTAAGTTTAGTCATGTTGAGATTAGGAGGGCATTTGTTGAGTTTAAATAATCCAAACATAATGATTGAGTAGATATACATGAGTTGTGTATTGGGAATGTGCTGGTTTTTGGTTTGTGCTTTTGGTCTCAAAAGTGCAGGTTTTTGGCTAAGTGTTAAAACAGGCATGAGAGTTAAAATGAGCTGCAAGTAATACGGCGTCGCTTTGAAGGAGCGGGAAGTTTTGCAGCCGAAGGAAACGGCGTCGTCGAGTTTGGAGTCTTCAAGTCCAGCCGAGACGACATCGTTCCATTAAAGGACCAGACGCGCCGAAAGCCGTTAATCCCGTTACACTCCAAACGGTCGCATTTTGAATTCAGCTGGTGTTCGAGATATAAGCTTCAGCGTTCGCATTCTAGGGTTCATCGTTTTCAAATTGGGGATTTCTACTCCGAGAGTTTTTCTGAGCGATTGCAAGCGTCGAGTTTCATCCAGTGATAAACCGAGAGGGATTCGAGGTTGTCCGCGTGGAATCGTTGCAGCGAGTGCAAGCCATCTTCTAGAACAAGTCGCCTGAGCCGCAGCTGAAGAATCGAGTCGCCGGACTGATTCTGGTGGAGGTTCCGGCGTGATAGAGGGCTTCTGTTTGTGTCGATACAGGGAAGCTTTATATGCTGTCAATTTGAGTTTTTCATTGCTTGATTGTTGTAATTAAGACTGAGTGGGTTTAGGGTTTATAAGCTCACTTGAACACTTGTGTATTCTTTTGCTCAATCAATAAAACCTAAACTTAACCTAAATTCCGCATTACACCGGTCTTAATTTCCCAGTTGTTGTTGTCCACACCAGGTGGTGCAATGGCGGACTAGAATCTAGAGACTCGCGGAGCGGTGTAGTCTCCAAGAGTCCTACGCGCTAGCTGCTGTGCGGGACGCTGCTGGTCATCCTCGACCAGCTCAGGTAGCAATTCTTGGTTCTGATTCATCCTTAGCTCAGCCAGTTGCCGAGCTCATAACTTGGTTAAGGGACCGTCATCTATGTCTCCCCGAGGTGTCTATTGATCCCCTAGTCGCTTTGATCGTTTGCCCACGCCTTCTTCTTGCTCTTGGGTGTTTTCCTTGGCATGTACTAAGCAGTGCCTGCAGAAGTCAAGAAATGAGTGAGTATATCAAGAAAAAGCAGGCAAAGATGAGCAACAAAAAAGAAAAGGGAATAGCCTAAACTATACTCGTTAAATTTAATATCACACTAAGCGTTGTTCCCCGGCAACGACCCCATTTTGACAAGCATATTTTTAACTCTTTATAGTTGTCAAGTATTTAGTTTTAGGGGTCAAGTTGCAATCAAAAATAGTTTATAGACCTTGGTAAGCCAAGGGTCGATCCAATGAACAACGTGTATGATTACTAGCTAACAAGCGACCTATTCAGCTATTCCAAATGATGAGGGGGGTTTTGATGTAAAGAAAATTGCAGAATTTAAATGCAGAAAATACAAAGGTTTGACTTGATCAGAGAAAGAATCCCAGAATCAAACTTCACCCGTGTCAACCCACAAATCATGCAACAATATTACATAAATTCATCATGCTATCGAGTATAAAAATAAACCGAACTAACACAAGACAAGTCGCCCATGCACGGATCATTGTCTAGATTAATCTCAATCATTGAACGTCATCCATGGATTATCAACGACTTCGAGAGATACATGCACACAAATATCCATCATGGCTACTTGTTCTTGGTGCTGGGACCCTTCCGTTCGGAACCCTCTTCATCGATCTGTTCTTTATACTATCAAGCATCTGGCTGGGAAGGTTCTATTATGTGTTTGGTTTCCTGCTGGCCGTGCTTACTTTATTGGTTGTTGTTTGCGCTGAAGTATCTCTTGTCCTCACCTACATGCATCTTTGCGTGGAGGACTGGAGGTGGTGGTGGAAGGCTTTCTTTGCTTCAGGATCCGTATCTATATAGGAGAAGGAGGATTTTTAAAAAAAATTAATTTTTTTAATGAAAATCGATTCCTGAGGAACCGGTGTTTAAAAAAATATTTTTTTTTTCCACCCGGCATCCACGTACACTTAAAATCCACGTTTCGTCTACAAGTCAATTTCTTTTTAAACCGGATCCCCGAAATCGGATTTGTTAGAAAACCTAACTAACCGGTATCCCATGATCCGATTTTATTAAAAAAAGATTATTTTGGATATCCCAAACACAAATCGGTCATTTGGGATATTCACAAACTCAAATTGATCATTTTTTGAAGAAAAAAAAACTCGAATTCCTGTGCGAACTCCTACCTGCTGGTGCAACTTCCTTCCATGTAGCCTCCCCTGCTTTCTTATCGACGGGCTTCATTCCAGTCAACACTTAACTAATGCATTTCTCAGGCTTTAGCTGCTCCTGGCTATACAAAGCAGCTAACTGCTCTTCAGATAAAAAAACTTGTTCGATTCGCTTTAACCGAATGGTATCAATTTCCTGATCCTGATCGGCTAATGATTCAATACCAACAAAACAGTAGCTGACCGGTAATGGAAATGTAATTACAAAATGCTGAATGAAGCTGTGAGCACTGCAGCATTTACAAGCCATTTGCACTAGTAACATGAGCAGTCTGCTAACCAGACAGGTTTAACAGGAGAAGATAATGAAACTCATCAGCTACTCATCATGATTGTTCTTCAGGGAAAACTTTCGTGTGCAAAAAATTGATAAATCGCTTCGCATATATCTTGGGCTCAACGACAGATATGGACAACGGGTCGTATTTGAATGCTTTATAAGCGTGCTCCATTTTTTTCTTGAAGTTGTATTCTTGCAGGATGTCAATAATGCCAAGATAGAGGACAACATTGTACACCTCAAACAGCTCAACCTCTTCTGATGAATCATCGTTGCAAGCGTTGTGGCGGACCTTGTGATTCGCCTGGGCAGGCATATTTACTCCTAATTGCACTTGTACCCTAGAAACATTTTGTTTCATGTAAGGTTCAACAATGAAACCAATCGCTAAAGTGTCTACAATAATATCAGTACAACAAAATAAGAAACAATTAAACTTGGATTTGTTTTCAATTGATGTTCTGCATAAAATAACTACGAATAGTGCGATAAGCAGAACTAACCTTCCGGTTTCAGGCAGAAGCAGATCAACTTCTTTGCCACCGACAGAAAAAGCTCTTAAAGCTTTACCTCTAATGTGAGGACCAGGTGCACGAGTGGCAGAGTTGGGTTCATGAATAACTAGTAGAAGACTGTGAGGAGGTATGAAAGGCACCCCCTCTGAAGATGCCCCTGGTAAACCACAAAAACAAAGCCCTATAGTTTCAGAAGCTCTAGTACGCAAAAATCTATCAGTCAATCGGATAGTGATTGTTTTATTACCAGTAGAGGATTCAACATGGTCATGAATTGTATCGGGACCTTCAAGGATGGCCTTTAAATGCTTTGGTGCTCTAAAATGCAATCCCAACAGTAGACTGTAGTCGATTATATCCTGGGATTCCAAGAACTTGCAGTCTAAATGAATTTGTCTGCAAATTCGCAACATTGTTACAAGCACAGAGCTATAACAAATGGCATTATAAGGCAGCTCAGATGTGCTTTGGCTAATTTGGAATTCAGTATATGCATCGTTAGTCGTTACCTGACCCTAAGCAGATAAGATAAAAGGGAAGTACCACTTTTACATGTCCGATACCTTTGTGATAAAGATTTTAATTAATACCCGTGTCTCAAACTTATTAACAACTTTGGAAAAGTACAGATTTAAAACGTCAACACAAAAGACAATATGCTAGAAATCAACATTGGCCAGAATTAGGCTGATATTGTATAGTGCAGGCTGTGGCACTTGTCAAGAGGCTGTAATCGAAATAATTTAGATGCATAGCTGATGATAAAAAATTAGGTTAGCGCATACTTACCTAAATAGTTCATCACGCAAACATTTATCCATGTGAAACTCGTAAGAAAGGTCCAAGTCTTTCAGTGTAGTATTTTCAGTGACTTTCTCCTTAGGAGTGCATCGGCCAAATGTAGATCCCTTTAAATCATAGCGACGGTGAATTCGCAATTCTGTGCAAAACATATTCCCCATGACCACAAACCGCACCTGCAATGCATAGAACTTGAGCACTTGCAACTGAGACTTAAAAGCTGACCTTCAACAAAGTCAAAATTCATAAACATACTTTCTTTCTTCCTCTTAAAGTTATCCGATGTACGCCAAAGAATTTAGTTATGAGAGTATTTTCATGATTTCCGACATGATCGTAATACTTGGGCAGCATCCTGAGTAATACCTGCAAGAAAGATTTAGTTACTATAGGAAAAAGAAATCGCAAAAACGCTTAGACAATTACTTTCAGGAAGGCACCTTTAGTTCAGATTTCTTCAAGGTCTTGATTACAAATCTGTCATCCAGAGAAAGGTAGAAGATACTGCCACTTTTCCCTGAAGAGGAAAGTTCTCTTAAGCCATCGTCTCCACATATCGACATCATATAGTCTGCAGCATCTAATTTGAACATCTCCCGCAAATTCCTGAATGCAATACTTCATGAGAATCAATGTATTTTCAATTTGTTGAAGGACTACTGATGATGAATAATATACTACCAACTACGTATAGGATTCCTATTTTGTAATATTAGAAAAACTTTTCCAATACAATCTTTTGACTTACAACTGTGATCCAAACATAAATCTGCCAATCACCATCTTAACAAATGTTTTGAGCCACTAAATTTCACCTAAATTATTTATCAAGCAAGTCTCAGTCTCAGCAACCTGTATAATATATGCACCGTTACAAAACTATACATATAGCTGACCTGTGACTGTTGGGTTCACAAATTTGGCTAAATTAGTTGTATTTTTATCTTCATCATGACTACAATGGTTGATAGCCAAATTGAAAAAACCTTTGAGATTTAAAAATAAATATTAGTACAAAAGTCAAGGAATATATAATTTATGTCAGTCCGAATGAATACCTGAAGACCATGGGGCAATAGTCTTTCCAGTGGAAACTTATGGAATAGTGTGATGGTGTATACTGGGATCCTTTTCTAGGGAAAAACATCCTGATTCTGGCTCGCTCACCAAAATCTGAAGAACGAACTTCTCGTCGAGGAACTGGTGTTATCTTTCCCACAGTGTACCTAAATCGGCAGCAGGAACCACTCACTACACATGTTTTCATGAAACGTAACGCTGACTAACAATTTGACACTCAATAAAAAAACAAACATTGAACAAGGTTAGCATGAGACAAGACTTCAAAGTACTGTTTTAACCGGTACAAATTTGTGGTGGAATGCGTAGGACAAGACACCACTTAAAAATTGTGCAGACATTTCAAGTGGGTAATAGCATGGCTGGACTACAACCTTATGCGCACCTACCTCGTCACATTTCAATCTTGTACGATGTAAGGAACGCCACATGAACAAGGTAATCATCAACTAGCAAATTTGTTATATATTACTGGATGGTGATACAACACTTGAAATATTAATGTAATGACAGTGATTTTGTTTCCGTTATTTTGGGGTAGTTACAAGAGTTTAAGGATATAAGCATCATCAGACGTATTCTTATGACTCATAGCTGCAATCGAAAATCAGCAGTACAACATTATAAAAAATGCAGTTATTTTACATTAGAAAAGTTACCTTATACCAAGTTGCAAGTTCAGCATCAGATAGTAACTCCTGTTGCCCTTTAGAATTTCCAAGGCGGACATCCTTTTCTCTTTTTTACCACAAAATTTGTTTTCCCGGATCAATTTACCCGATACTCCAACGCAACTTCTGCTTTTCTCCTTAATAAGAACTCCCTGCATATATTCTCTTTCATATACCACAGCGTCATTTTCCTGTTCCTCAGGTTGATCTTCATCAGAGGCGCCTGATACAGTGCAGGAGGCGTCTTCTGAAAGTGAAGAGTTGACCCTGCACTTTTGATCCAAGGGCATAGACCTGCGTGATATACGAGGTTGGTCTGTTGAGATACCATTTCTGATTGCAGAAGTCATCTCTGACAAGCCGCGATTAAATCCTGATTTTGAACTATCCTCTGAGCTCATATTTTCGTTATCGGGCAATAGATTTTGCCTTTCGTCTTTATATCCTATACAGTCGTACCATTTATTCAGAGGTGGGATCTTACTTCCAGCTGGGTAAAATGTTCCCTTTCCTTCCTTTAAGCCCCTACTCCACATCCCAAAATAATACCCCCCATGTGAAAACTTATAAATACCCGATCCATGTTTGAATCCACTCAACCAATTACCATCATAAGTATCACCGTTGGCTAAGGTCATAAATCCTCTACCATTCATTTGCCCAGCTTTCCAATCACCAATGTATGTACTTGTATCTCTCCAGGAGTACTTACCTGTACCATCACGAATTCCTTCTTTCCAAGAACCTTCATAAGTTTCCGAATTTGAGTATTGTTTTTTACCTAGTCCATGTGGGACATTCATCCTCCAAGATCCAACATAGATAGATCCATCACTTCCATTAAAGGTTCCGAAACCATGAAGGTAACGTCCAGAGAACTCACCGACATACGTACTACCAGTAGACCAAGAAATCTTTCCGTTTCCGGTCATTCTCCCTAGCTCCCAGTCACCTTCATATACTGTCCCGTCTGACCATATGTACTTCCCTGTACCATGAGGAAGCATTCCCCTAAAATGACCTTCATATCTATCTCCAATCATGAAAGTCTTCGTATCAAACCTACGCATAAGGTACCAGTTATAAATACGAACAGCAGAGATCCTGGACAGACAAATAAAGATGATAGTCTACGAAAAAAATAACTCAGTTAAATCAAAGCTTCAAACTGTAGCACAACAATATATTACCTTTCACTGGCCTCCATGGGTTGAACTAGTGATTTCCGCAACAAATCTGACCAAATATATCACATCTAAACTCGCAGCCACTCATAAAGAACCAACCCTATTCTCATGTTTCAAAGAATACATCGTCCCTTCATCTTTATTCACCTCAAAAAACCTGTTCACACTTCACACACAAGAGCGTTTAATGATCGAATCTGAACAAATAGGAAATAAGTTCTCAGTATATGTCCATTTATGAAAGACCCTACCACGAAGAAGAATAAAAAAAAATGGCATAAAACTTTTACAATTGAAAGACCCCAATTTGCATCTTCATTCAAATGGACACCACAACACAATAGGGCAACGATGCCTGGACTCACCTCCCATTTGGAACTCAATAGCCTATCAGTAACATAATTCATAGCTCCAACTGTCTCTAATCTAATCCCTTGACCTATTGAAACCTTTTTCTCACAAGCTGGAAATAGTTCCATAAATAGTTTAAAAAGGGACATTATGAATAAAACCCCAACACACATCGATATTGGAAACCCCCAATACCTAAAAAGAAAAATGTCAAAAACTGAGACAGCAAAGTGCTCACCTGCTCAACTTTATGCAGCTTGGGGACCTAAAACAGACCTCAAAAAAGAAAAAAACAGAAGCCTTATAGTCTGGGAACCAAAAAGGTCGCAACTTAATGGTTACACGATCCCAATCCGAACGGACACTTCACCTCCCCCAAACCTTCTCTCTCCTCCTCCTGTTCACTTCTCTGTTGTCTTCGCTGTCAAAGAAATTCTCAAAGCTAAACACCACCTGAAGATGAAAATAAAGAAAGCAGAAGATGATTGCTTGGCTTTTGATTACCTACATCTTCCCTTTTCCAGTATCTTGACACGTGGCATACGAGATGATCTTATTGGTTGGTAAACGTTTTTACGTGACACGATAAGCACCGATGGAACGGTATTACACTAGTTTTACAGCTTGGATGACGTAACGTGATTAGTTGCTATTTTATGTTAATTGTACTTATGTTAATCCTCCATCACAATATAATAGTCTTCAAGAGTAGCGTTCAAATGAGGTAGTCCTCTTAAGAATGAGACAGTGAGGCACGATCTGAACCACACATTTATTTCGTACTTTGTGGGCGCGTCACGTGTCCCACTACCAAATGCAAAAAGCAAAAACTATTCATGTACTATTCTCTGTCACGTCATCAAAATGAGTGGCTCACAACGTTCTTACAACTCTGCATCAACCGAGTGCTCTCCTAATCTCCCATATGTATGTATAAAATAATATTTTATTATTTTATTTAAAAAAAAGCTACTGGTGATTTCTTCAGAGTCTTTTACAATGATATTATTAAATATAAATAGCACAAAAATGTTCTGGATCAAATAAGAACCTGATTTCTCTATCCAAAAAATAATAATAAGAACTTGATTTTAAAATATGATCTCATCCTTGATTTAACGTAATTTAGATATGAGATTAAAAAGACTAACTTGTAATTATTTAAATTATACGGTCTACTTTTACAAAAGCAATAAGATCCTCTAGGATAATTTCTGTAAAGTGTGTCATGGAGTCCGACAGTGGGTGATTGTCGAGCTACTAGGAAGGTGACCCTGTCCTCATCGGGATTCCTTGACAAGTTCAGGTGGGAGACCCCAATAGAATGTTAATGTTAATAGTTCGTGATATTAATACTTGAGTGATAATGCAAAATTGAAATTGATTGATCGATTCGACAAGGTCCTAATTATAGAATTCATCGTCAAATTCAAATTATCATCATCGTGGCCATAAAATTCTTTCGGTTTACTATTCGATCGTTCAATACGTGTTATAATGCTTCAATTTCTGATTAACATCAACTGGCGTGATTCTTCGCGCTTGTGTTATAACGCTTCGATTTCTGGTTAACATCAACTGTCGTGATTCTCCGCGCTTTACCTTTTAATTCGATCTTAGATTGGAATTTGACTTCTCATTGTCAAGCAGCTTAATTCATCCTGATTGTTGTTTGACCTTTTCTGAAGATGATAAAATGATTTTGTAGTAACATAGAAGATTTTCAAGATAGCTTTCCATTTTTTACATGAATTTTGGGTCTGATTAGAATATCATTTTCTTTTATATCACTCTCCTCCAAAACCTCTCTTCTTCGCCGACATCAATCCTTAACCTCACTCACGCGCTGACTGCCCATTTTACTTCCCCGGCCTATTTTCTTCTTCGCCCGTTGATAGAGGAGTCTGCGGCGGTGGCCACCGTGCTTGCTGAATCAATTATGTGGGGAGGCTTGGAATCGATTTGAATCTGGTGGTGGAGGTGTTGCGCGGCGCTTACGGCGGGTGGTGTGAGATGAAGGGAGTTTGACGGATATGAATCTAGTGGTGGTGGGGATGATCGGAGCTTGGGGCGGTTGATAGAGATGGCGAATGCTTGTAGTGGAGGAGGGGAGAAGGAGAGTCCGGGCTCTCTTTTTGGATATTTTCTCGGAGTGACGGATACCTGTGATGTAGACAGACTGAGTAATGTTCTCGTGATCAGCCCATTTTTGTCTCCCCGACTCATCAATCCCTATTCCTTGACACTCTTTTCTTGTTTACTTCTCATATTCTGTTGTATGGTGTCTATTAATCAAGCTTTAAGTTAATGCATGCACTGTTTTGTTCCATGTGTCTTTTGATGGTCTAATGATTGACTGACTATATGCTCTGCGTATGTGTGAACATACTTCACTTGTTGAGCTTTTTGATGATGCCAAAAGGGGGACGATAAAGACGTGCATACTTTGAGGGGGGGGGCAACTCCTATGAACATGACTACGCCTATCTGAGGGGGAACTGCATGGGCGCTGAGGAGATGTTTGGTGAGTTATGCGTAAGGGTGAACTAGATCTGCATGACGTAAGGGGGAACTAATTAGAACTTGCATAATGTAAGGGTGTACTAGATCCTGCGTAAGGGTGAACTAGATCCTACGTACTGTGAAAGGTTGAGAGTGTATAATGTGAGAGGGAATTTACTTAACATTTTCACTTGAAACTTTGAACATGATACTACTGGTGTGAAAAATAGTGTAGAGATTGATTGGTGTGTTTTCATGCTTTTATTATCTCTTGTGATGAGGATGTTTGTCATCATCAAAATGGGGAAATTGTTGAGGTAAGAGTACCTCTGGGTGCCCTTCCCTCTGAGGTACACGTACCTCAATGGTTTTAATGTGACAAAAATCCTACTGACATGTTACTTGAGTGTGCAGGTTAATGCACAATACTCAGAAGATAACAGTTACTTGAGTGTGAAGGGTAAGAGACATGTACTCTATAGGTACCGACACCTCGCACGGGTACTCCGGAGGTGACGATAACTCTGCGAATAGGTAGAGGAGGATAATATTGGCGCATATATTCTCGAAGGATCTTTTGCTCCAAAAGATCCGAATATCCAGCTGAGTTTGCTGGATGATTCACGAAGATCAGATTAGATTTGAAGTCCTACAAGTTAGGAAACTGATGAATATTTGGTGAATATCTCGTCCTATCTTTTAGACATGAGGAGATATGGTGTGATCCAATCAGATCGGTATGGGACGATCTAATAGAAGAGTTAGTTATGATATTTTGGGTTGAGAAAATATAAGGTTTCCTAACAGGGATCAGCAGTATATAAAGAATGCTACGACTGCCTTTCAAGCTAGTCCTTCTACGAGAAATCCTTGGCATCAACCTTCCTACAGAGCTACGAAGAAAGATCGTGAGATCGAGGCAAATCAAGCACTGACACATTCGACAGATACCTCGGTGGGAGCAGGACTACGCTCTGAGCCAGAAGGGGAGAAGGTTCTTATGTGTGGCGATCAATAATCAAGATTACGACTAAGGTGCGTCTGAAAGCATGTCGGTACCACTGAGTGTGGTTGGGTTAGTAATTTTGTAAGTTGTAACCGAGGGCACATTACTAAAAGAACCCATTCCGAAATCCTTTTAGAAAACTAGAAGGTAGTCGTTTTTCTCATATACTTATTAGTATCTGAGTTTCTACTATACATCACTGCGTCTTCTTTTGTTTAATTTCCTTACTTTGAATTTCCGCTCCTTACATACGTAACATGTATCGATACCTAGCAGGTATCTATACCTGCCAAGGAACACTAACTAACGATACTAACAAGGAAGATGGTAAGGCTGTGAAAAAATCGAAGAAATTGGAGACATTTGTGTGAGCTGCATCGGCTGGTGTTGTCACTAGCTTCAGTAGCTTCAACATGAAAATTTGTTTGTTGAAGCTAAGCACTTATTTGTGGTGTATTTGACTATTTGTTTCTTGTTTTTATGTAGCCAAACTTAGTTTAAGTCACTTTTGGAACTTAAAATTGTGTGGAATTCATGATTTCTCAATGAACTATCAGTTACGACGGACCTTGAATGAAGTACATTTAACCTTGCCACACTCAACAATAGTTTGGGGACAGTCTTTGCATAACATCAATTTTACTTGTTTTCTTTTGACTTGATAGTGGCGCTAGCATATTATTAGGAGAACATCAGTGAATCATCATTGAGGAGGGTCAATTAGATAATTATTCCTCACAAATTCATTTATAATGGTATATGAATTCATTCCTATTTTTGAAATTGTTTTTACGTCCTTTATGTCTAACTTGCATTTTTATATGAATGTAGACTCAGATGAAGAAATTGAATTCCAAGTCAGAGAATATTTTCACGCCCTAAAAAGACAATCCAACGTTTATACACCGGGAACTAGATAGGTGGTTTATGTTTAAAACTATAACATTCATGCTGTGCCAACAATAACTTATGTTACATGTTGTCATCATGTAACTTTAAAACTTTTCATAATTAAGTCATCACTTATGCTAGATGGACTATTGTATAATAAGTATAAGTTCGATGGACTTGGACATGATTGAATGTTTTACAAGTTGTTTGCAAGGTTTTTTTTTGGGTAAAGGGTACAAATCTTCAAAACTAAATTGAATTTAGAACAAGAAGCAGCTAAGAACAATGGCTTGAACTGAAATCAAACTGGCGTTGTTCCCAGCAACGATTTGATCATTGTGTTCATTTCTACTAAAGTGATCTTAACAGGAGCACCTCACTCTTCATAAGAATGCTTTTTCCCTATGAACTAACTGAGCCCATGAGTAAGCACTCACTTTTTGAACAGTATCAAAACGCCTTTTAGGAGATCGCATTATAAATTAAGTTCTCTTATTAAGAGCGTTTTTACCATGTGAACAAACTGACCCCTGAATAAGCACTCTTGCCTATCGAACAGTATCAAAATGCTCAAAAGGAGAGCGCCTTAATCTTAGATGTTGTTAGCAAATAATTAATTTGTCAACAATACTTATGGTCTAAAAGTGGCACGCAGTGTAATAGGATCGATTCAATGTTTAGTTAAACCTTACCCTTTATTGAATATTAGCCCAAAGAGTTTGTACAAAAACAAGCCTAGATGAATGTCTTAATGTTACTAGATTATTACACAGCCGATTGTAACCCAATACACTGTTTCAATCCAAGTAACAAGTTAGACCACTTAGCTGAGACGAATCCGACGAGAGAAGACGAAGCGCAATCCTAACTGGATCTGAGCTTCAGCTGAGTACATCCGACGCTCCACTGCGACAAGGCTGCAATAGAGACACGCCGTAGTCCTCGTACGCCTTCCCGACTTCAGTCTCTCACGTTCCGCTTGCCAATTTGATCTTCGCTCTCAAGACGCTCTGGAATTGCTCTCGAAGACGAAGAACTCGAACTCGAACTAGCCCTAATCCCCAATCTGATTTCCCCTTTTGAATGAAACGCAGGTGATGCGTGAAACGTCGTCGTCCAAGCGTTCGCAACGAACTTACCGAACTTGCGCGCCTCGCCGAAACGTCGACGTTCTATTAAACCGAAACACCCGCTATAGCCAAAGGACTTCGTTTCACTTGGACTTCAAACAAACAGATTCCCGCTATTGCCGGACGACGCCGTTTTGAGCCTTTTGGCTCAAAACTCAGATATGGATCAGGGACACAAGACCAGAAACCCTGCAAACTTAACTAGGCAAATGCATACACAAACAGCACTACTTTGGGCATTCTTATTCAACATAATCATCACAACAGCAGTAAGACATAACAATATGCCCTCCTAATGCTAGTTGTGAATAAAGGAAGACTTTAATAGAAAAATCTGACCTTAACAAGGGTAAAGGAAAAACCAGGCCACTAGAAGGACCTCAAGAGACATCCAAATGAGCTTACCCAGCTTCATCAATATGGAGACTCTTCCTGCAAAAGATGAACTTGTTAGCAGGTACAATTTTGGTGCCAAAATCAGCTGGGTTTTCTTCCTCTAAGATTTTCTCAATGTTGATAGTCTTAGATTCAACTAAGTCCCTAATGAAATGAAGTCTAACATCTATATGTTTAGACCTCTCATGGTACACAGGGTCTTTGCACAAACAAAGGGCACTTTGACTATCCATATATATCTTAGGTGAACATGCAAAACCAGTGATTTCCTTTAACAAACCACTTAACCAGATGGCTTCCTTAGCAGCTTCAGTTGCTGCTATATATTCAGCTTCAGTTGATGATAATGCAACAATAGATTGTAACTGACTTTTCCATGATATGCAATTACCATTCCATGTAAAATAAAATGAAGTAGTAGACTTCCTATTATCCTTATTACTGGCATAATCTGAGTCCACATACCCAACAATATCAGCATTAGGTTCATGATTAGCATAGCACAGACCAAGCTTATTAGTTCCTATCAGATATTTCAGCAAGTATTTCATGGCTTCCCAATGTTGTTTTCCTGGGTTAGACATGTATCTACTTAACACACTAATAGCAAAGCCAAGATCGGGTCTAGTGCACAGCATTGCATACATCACAGAACCAACAGCAACATCATATGGTATATCATGCATTTCCTGTTTTTCTAGTTCAGTTTTAGGACAATCATCTTTAGAGAAAATCATGTGCCCTCCTAAGGGAATACTAGTGGACTTAGCATGTTTCATAGAGAACTTATCCAGCACTTTATTAACATAGTCCACTTGGGACAAAAACATTTTTCCATCAGATCTGTCCCTAAACAGTTTTATGCCTAAAATCTTTTGGGCAAGCCCCATGTCTTTCATATCAAAGTGTTTGCTTAAATCAGTTTTGATACCAGTAATTTCAGGCTTAGAATTGCTTATGATCAAGATATCATCAACATATAATAGCACATAAGAAATAGTTTCATGCTTAAGCCTTCTTAAATACAAACAGGTATCATAATTACTCCTAGCAAAGCTCAAGGACAGCATGCAGTCATTAAACTTTTTATTCCATTGGCTAGGAGATTGTTTAAGTCCATAGATGTACCTATTAAGCAAACAACAGTGAATAGGCAGATTTCTGTCAATATAGCCCTTAGGTTGAGTCATGTAAATGGTCTCATCTAGGTCCCCATGAAGGAATGCAGTTTTTACATCCATTTGGTGTAATTCCCAGTTATAAACAGCAGTTAAAGCAATCAAAAATCTCAGTGTTTTATACTTTACAACTGGGGCAAAAATCTCATTATAGTCAATTCCTTCCCTTTGCCTAAATCCTTTGGCAACTAGTCTAGCTTTGAACTTAGGTGGATCTAATTCAGAATTGCCTTCTTTTAGTTTATAAATCCACTTACATTCAATAGCTTTAGCATTTTCAGGTTTGGGTACCAAAGACCAAGTTTTATTAACATGCATAGACTTAATTTCCTCATTCATTGCATTTTGCCATTCTCTAGCATTAGGTCCCCTAAGGGCAGCCTCATAAGTTTCAGGTAATTCATATTTCACTTTCTCAGCAGCAACAAGAGCAAACTCAGCAATATTACAGCATTTCTCATTCCAAGACTCAGCTAAATTAGCCCTATACCTTCTATTTTGAACTCTGTTTCTAGGTGCCCTGTCTCTAGTCAATTGATAGTTACTTAAATCAGGTTGGACTTGAACAGGCATAGTAGAAGTAGAAGGCATATCAGTCACATCATTCACAGCAGATGAACTAGGCACAGAATCAGTCAAAACAGCATCATTGATATCAAAATTCACAGCAGAAGCATTTTCAGTCCTAAGACTAACAGTCCTATGACTAGCATGTGCTGAATTTGACTGTAAAGCTGAGTTAGAAATGCTTACTCCCCCACCTAATTGGTGTGGTTGCTCAATACCTGTATTTCCAGCTGAATTACTCCCTTCTTGTGTTACCTCATAGTCCTCTTCACTTGGATTTAAGTCCAGTGACTGTCCCATCTGAACTGATCCTTCATCATGCCCTTGCTGATGATCATCACCATCCTGTCTAGCAAATAAGCCTGTGGGGATGAAACTGGTCACACCTTCAGGTGTGCCATAAGACTCAACTTCATGGTTTAGTTTAGACTTAAAATGAAAACTGTTTTCATCAAAGGTAACTGAACAAGAAACAATCACTTTATAACCTCCAGGTTGAATTAAAAGAAGCTTGTAACCTTTAACCCCATCAGGGTATCCCAACATTATACATTTGACAGCCCTTGGCTGTAATTTCCCCTGAGATACCTTGGCATAAGCAGTGCAGCCAAAAGGTCTCAGATGGTGCAGGGTAGGGGCCTTACCAGTCCACAACTCTTGGGGAGTTTTAAAGTTAATAGAAGAGGAGGGGCTTCTATTAATTAGGTAAGCTGCTGTGATCACAGCTTCTCCCCAAAGGGATGGTTTGACCCCAACACTGATCATCATGCACCTGGCTTTTTCCAACAATGTTCTGTTCATCCTCTCAGCAGTTCCATTCTGCTGAGGGGTGCCAGGCACAGTTAAGTGTCTCTTTATGCCATTTTTAGTGCAAAAGTCATTAAAGATTTTATTGCAAAACTCAAGCCCATTATCTGTTCTTAGACATTTTACTTTCAAGTCAGTTTGGCTTTCAACCATGATCTTCCAGTTTTTAAAGTACTCAAATGCTTCATCCTTAGTTTTTAAGAGGTAAATCCAGACTTTTCTAGTGAATTGGTCAATTATTGAGATAAAGTATGATCTTCCTCCAACTGTAGGGACTTGTGAAGGTCCCCACAAATCAGAATGGACATACTCTAAAGGTAGATTTATGAAATGGATGAGCAGTTTTCTTACCAAAAACACAAGTTTCACAAAACTTAAGATCAGTAGGTTTGCAATCAATTAAGCCGGATTTTGACAAGTAAGTTAAGCCTTTATTTCCTATATGACCAAGCCTTGAATGCCATTTTTTAGTGTTTTCTAGAGTAGAGGAAGAGTTATCATCAGACATGTTAATTTCAGGGGAAGTAACCACATAGTAGAGACCACCCTTTTCTATACTTTTAATGACCACCCTGCCATCTCTAGAAACCTCTCTTATTCCTTTATAAGTTGTGATTTTGCATCCAATCTTGTCTAAGGCAGATTCTGACAAAAGGTTTCTCCTCAAATGTGGAACCCATCTCACATTTTGAATAGACCTTACCACACCATCAAACATCCTTAAGGGAACTGATCCAATTCCCTTAATTTTTAATGATGTGTGATCACCTAGCATGACTTCTCCCCCATCACAGTGCTCTAAGTTGCCAAAGAGATGCTTGTGAGGAGTGGCATGCAAGGTGCAGCCAGAATCTAGGATCCAGGAGCTGCTGTCATCTCCACAAGAGACAACAAGAGCCTCATGGTTGTATTCTGGACCCTTCTCACAGATATTGGAAAAACCAGATTGGTTTTCCCTTTGGGGCTTAGCATTATTACTGTTCTTAGTATCATCTTGTTTCTTATAACAGTTATTGGCATAATGTCCAAGTTTTCCACAATATAAACACTTAACATGACCATTTCTTTGGGAATTACCCTGTTGTTGGGACTTTTCAGAGTTTCTGTTATTCTGAGATTTGTTTGATTCATTGTTAGATGTACCTTGAGATCCATGGTTATGGTTTTTATTCTTATGTTTGAACTTATTTTTACCCTTAACCATCATCACTTCTGACTTACCCTCAGTTTTAACCCCATTTTTGGTTTTAAACACTTTAAGACTGTCATTCTTAAAGGTAATAGCTTCAATAATTTTGGAGACTGTCACCTTATCATTTCCATACTGAATGACATCCCTAAGGGTGTCAAACTGAGATGGAATAGAATTAAGGAGAATGACACAAAGGTGTTCTTCTTTAATTTCATCCTTACACTTTTTCAAGTCTTGGGTTATTTTTAAGAAGATGTCAAGGTTCTCCTGCAAACTTATGGACAAATCCATCTTGAAAGTGAACAATTTAGTTTGCAGAGAGATCCTATTGGGGAGAGTCTTAGCCAAGTACATTTTATCCAATTCATCCCATAAAGTTTTAGGTTCAGAATATTGCATCACTTTTCTAGCTACATCATCTGTTAACTTCATCATTATCTCAGAATAAGCAAGCTCTTTCATATCAGATTTCTGCTGATCAGAGGTGGGAGCAACACATTCCTCTGTCACAGCCCTAAAGCACTTCTCCTTGACAAGAATGGCCTTCATTCTCATCTTCCACATGGAGAAGTCGGAGGTGCCATCAAATGGCTTTAGTTTCATAGATTCAGCCATCACATGAATTATGAAACAAGGCCAGAAGCACAAACAAGGGACTAAGAGTTCAAAGGTTAAGGCACACAAACCCTTAGACCGTCAAGAACACGTCAAGAACGGCCTAATAGGCTCTGATACCACGTTGTAATAGGATCGATTCAATATTTAGTTAAACCTTACCCTTTATTGAATATTAGCCCAAAGAGTTCGTACAAAAACAAGCCTAGATGAATGTCTTAATGTTACTAGATTATTACACAGCCGATTGTAACCCAATACACTGTTTCAATCCAAGTAACAAGTTAGACCACTTAGCTGAGACGAATCCGACGAGAGAAGACGAAGCGCAATCCTAACTGGATCTGAGCTTCAGCTGAGTACATCCGACGCTCCACTGCGACAAGGCTGCAATAGAGACACGCCATAGTCCTCGTACGCCTTCCCGACTTCAGTCGCTCACGTTCCGCTTGCCAATTTGATATTCGCTCTCAAGACGCTCTGGAATTGCTCTCGAAGACGAAGAACTCGAACTAGCCCTAATCCCCAATCTGATTTCCCCTTTTGAATGAAACGCAGGTGATGCGTGAAACACCGTCGTCCAAGCGTTCGCAACGAACTTACCGAACTTGCGCGCCTCGCCGAAACGTCGACGTTCTATTAAACCGAAACTCCCGCTATAGCCAAACGACTTCGTTTCACTTGGACTTCAAACAAACAGATTCCCGCTATTGCCGGACGACGCCGTTTTGAGCCTTTTGGCTCAAAACTCAGATATGGATCAGGGACACAAGACCAGAAACCCTGCAAACTTAACTAGGCAAATGCATACACAAACAACACTACTTTGGGCATTCTTATTCAACATAATCATCACAACAGCAGTAAGACATAACACGCAGTATAAAGCTTTGTTTGTAAGGGCGGCTTAATCTATAGGCGATGTTAAAAACGCTTTAATGAAAGTGAATATTTTAGAAAACAAATTGGAAGCTCGAATAAATTTTGATATAAATTGGGTTCTATTTTGCTCAAATTGAGCCAAATAGAGAATTTTCGATGATAATGCTTGAATAAAATAACGCGTCACAATATATATAGAAAGAGTTGTATCAGAAAATCCACCACACAAAATTTCTTGTGCATTTTTTTTTGCTCCCAAAATCCCATGTTGATAGATAAAGGATAATGCAACAACCCACCACAGTCTGCCACGTATCAGATTGAGTCATCCGCCACTGACCCGCTCACCACTCATTCCACACTCCATCCACAAGCTCCTCTATCTTATCTTATATAATTAAAGCCCCATTTCTTAAACTGAAGGAAAAAGAAAAACAAAATACTGGAAACTAGTCTTCACCATTTCTAGCATCAATGGCAACCCTCACTGGCAGCATGATGAGCAGCTCCTTCATCCGCAGCCAGCCATCAGTCAACCTAAGGTCAAACAACGTCAACATTGGTCAATCACTGTTCGGTCTGAAATCAAGCAACAGAGGAGGAAGAGTGACAGCCATGGCTACCTACAAAGTGAAGCTTCTAACCCCAGAAGGAGCGAAGGAGTTTGAGTGTCCTGATGATGTTTACATTCTGGATGCAGCGGAGGAGATTGGGATTGATTTGCCATACTCTTGCCGAGCTGGGTCTTGCTCATCTTGTGCTGGGAAAGTAGTGGGAGGGAAAGTGGACCAGAGTGATAACAGCTTTCTTGATGATGAGCAGATGGATGCGGGCTGGGTACTCACCTGCGTTGCCTACCCGACTAGCGATGTTGTGATTGAGACTCATCAGGAGGAAGCTCTTACTGCCTAAGTCATGTGATGATGACGCAGGTTGATGCTGCTAGCTGGAGCCTGGTCACAGGCTTTTCTTGCCTTTTTTTGATGTTGTTTCAACAATTTCAATTGATAAAATCCAATTTAGATTCAGTTCTTTAAGCTCAATAGCCTTTATTTTAATTTGCAAATCCAATTTAGATTCAATAATCTTAATTTGAATCACAAATAGCAAGAAAAGGAAACAGAGCACAACATTATTCACAGATTTTCAGCGCGTAGTTGTCGTTGAGTTTAGGGGCACAGCTCGAAATTCACTAGAACTGCGGTCGAAGCTTGCTGGAATGTCACACTTAACAGTCCGAGTTTACAGAACACAAGCCTTCCTCTAACACACGCAGTTGTTCACATAACTATAATACTCTTGTCTGTTCACGACAGTGTGTTCTAACAGTTGTCGAACCACCTCAGCAGAATACTAACGAAAGTAAAAATAGGCACACACGATGTAATACTCAGTTCGACAACTAGCCTACTATAGGGGCTTCCCAAGCCCTAAAAGAATTGTAATTCTTTACTTTGGTTAAGAGCTACATTGGACTTACATTTACAAGACCGCCTCTTTAAACTGCCTAGCCTCTATCTAACACTTTTCAAGACTTGCAACCTAGGCTCCCCTAGACTCCCTCTTACCTTCCTGCAGTTTGGTTCGAAACTCCCCCTCGACCAGCTTCAGATGAACTTCTCCCAAAGACAGACGCGTACATCCGAATGCGTGATAACAGCGTAGCGCCGTAAACTTTCCAATGTGAAAAGTATTCCGGCCGATCGTTCCTCCTCCTCTGTAGAATATAAGGCGTGTTTTGCTTCTCCAAAAAACGAATATCTAATGGGAAACCCTAGCCTCGTATTTATAGGATATTCGGCATGTTTCATATTCGGTTAAGATAATCTTTGCCTCCAAGATATTCAAGAATATATTTGACAATACATTTGAATATCTGAAAATCTTCCTTCCAAAGTTAGCGTCGTTTCCAATCTTCTCTTGATAACTTCGGCTCTTGATAATCTTCCTCAATATTTGATTATGTTCTCCAGAATATTATCTTTGATCTTTTAGCCAACCGACATCAGTAACTTGAAAACTTCAGTATTTGGAAACTCCGAGATATGGAAACTGTCTTGTGTCAGTTCTGTGCAGCACTTGGGTTCCAACTCCTCATGAACAGCTCCTAGAATCTGTGCTTGAACACTCTGAAATTGTTTTGCCACACTCCATGCCACATAGGATTTATCAATCGCCCCTGTCATTTTTGGCAAAATCTTCCATCTAGCTAACTAGACTTCAGACGTTGTAATTAGTAAGATTGAGAGGAACAAGTCGATCCTCAAAATTACTCCCACTTTTTGCCATAAAAGAGGCAAGGAGGGTTCAAACAGTTCAAAAATATTATTGTAGCTAATGTTCAACGATAAGGAAAAAAACTAAAATGTCTGGAGCAACATGATGTCTGGCCTTCACCTCCTTAGGTAGTAGATTCTTCTTTCGCAGCTTCCTCAGGCTTTTCCGTCTCGTCATCACTAGGATACCTCAGTGTGCGAACCATGCTTGACACTATTTACTCTAACAGCCAAAAGCTGCACATTGATTTACAACCAAAATCAGCGTAGGCAATTGATCCAAAACAAGCTTCAACACCAAACTAACATAAGGACCTGTTATCACAACTCAACTAAGGACTGCTTTTCTATAATAAAAAAAAACTAAGGACTGCTTTAATACATTTAACTCACTAACAGAATTGGGATCAAAAGAGCTTACCTTGGATCAATATTCTTCAATTTGTCAATTACGTTATTTTGTAAACAACATTCAAGGGAAACAACTTCTCTTCACATGGGAAATGTTGTGAAGCTGTAAAGCAGCTAGATGTATACACATAAGAGTTACCAGAGAAATATATCTCATGTTTTTTGAAACAGTTGGAGAAGGGTCTCAGCTCGGCTGTCTTCTCTATATTCTGAAATTTCGTTTGCTGGGGATGGGGAATCCTCCGAAATTTCAAAATGATTCTGTTCATCTTCCTGCTGATCCGGAGTTTCGAATGCTGGGTTCGTGACAGTAATATAGTTCATTGACGCAGCTGAGGAGGTTCGAGATAGAGTGCCTGCAGATCCAATTGTGATAGTTTCATCCAATTCATCTATTGTGGACTCGACTGAGCAAACCGATCTAGTGGTGACTGAGTGCGTACTGTCACGTTTAGAACGTTCTTTGACGCGTTTGCACCAGTTGTGGAGTGAGTCTCGGACACTTTGGGGCATTAATGCCTTCCTGAATTTAGAGCCCATCTGCAAATTTAAGCTTTATTAGCTTCTAGAAGATCACAAATATATGTATATATAAGTAAACAGAGTTCTGTTCCGGTGAGAAGTGGTAGTTACGGTGAGAAATGAGAACTAGTACATTATTCGTACCTTTTCAAAGGATTCTTCCTAGCTTCATGTATATGCATGCTACGAAGAATCCTTTGAAAAGGTACGAATAATGTACTGCTACGAAGAATCATTTGAAAAGATACACATTATGTAATTTAATGTAATTTAATTAAATCTAATCCTAACCATTGATAACAAAGATGAACGGATGAGATTAGTTCTCATTTCTCACCCTAACCACATCTCATGTGATCTTTACTCTAAGTACTCTAAGTAAACAAGCATTAAAGAAAAATCAACATTACCTGTACGACTATGACATTCACCGGTACAGTGCTGTAGCTGCACCAAAACTGAATTAAAACTCTGCACGAGCCAGTCAGAGACATACCTTAAGTCAAAAAGGTTCCTCCATAGATAAAAATCACAAATTCACAGAAATTTCCGCAGACTGAGGAAAATGTGTAGCGAAAACCAATGAATATTTATAGATGTTCCCAATCCCACCAATGAAGTTGAGGAAGGAAAGTACCCAGAAACGAGCCGAATGACTATCATCGTATGATTCTTCATAAAGCAAGATCTCTGCTTAAGTCCCCACTAAAGTTACAAAGGCCAAGTTGTTAATCAGAATTGACGTGAATGATCAGAAAAACATACCAAAGCAGGCTGAGCTTACCAAGGACCATAGAAATGTTGCCATTTCAAACGCATTCTGCATACCGAATACAAATCATCAATCCTAGAGTAGCAGAATGTTTATAGCGTAAAGACGGATGAAGAGAATAGTAACCTGGAATATGATGAACTGAATCAGTCTCAGCAGGATTTCAGGTTTCCCAAACCAGAACAAATTATCACGTGGTTTCACTTGAGTTTTGATCGACGGGCCAGTTTGTTCTGCAATTTCAAGCGCTAAGGAGGAAACAACGTGCTCCAGTTTTGTTCCGACTAATATTATTAGCTTGAGATATAGAGAACTCAATACATCAGGGTGACGGTTTCAATCATTTTATGTTATATAGATACATATTGTGTATGAGAGTATCTTACAATGGCCGGAATGAAAGAAAGCCAGAAGTAGATATTCAGACCTGGAAAATAATTCATATCTGTGTATGAAAGAAAAGTATTGATAAAGAAAGTTTACTAGAGCACGCGATAAGTTACCATGTATATTAATGAAGATGCAGATGATAGCATAAGCCCATAGCGGCCAGCTTGAAATTAAAAAAACTTGTCAGAGTGCATAGTCATCATGGACTTTCGAGTTTCGTCAAGTTATAAGATCAATTATTTTGAGAATACTGCGAGCTAGCTCAAACGAACCTGATACCCAAAATCCCTTGAAGTTCATCCTCCATGCTCCGCACCATGTACTTATGAAAGTTATATGAAAGTGGTAGCCTGTGATTCTAAGGATACAACACGAACACAATAGAAATACACTTAGTTTCCTCACCCGACAAGCTGAAATAGATATAAGGATAACCAGACAATTTTGGACTTGTCAGTTGAAATAGATGAAATGGCAAGAAAGCGTTACAAAAAACTAAGATACCCACAGTGATGAACCCCAAACGTAAAGCTAAGTAATCAGATCTCTGAATTGATCTCCTGAAATGTCGTACAAAACATAGCTGCAATGTAGAATAATAATTTGTATTCATATTAGTAGTAAATGTAGAGGAAACCTGTAGAGAACTAATGTTGGTATCCTACCATCCAATGAAGAGCTTGATTCCTGCTCCATGGATGTGATGTGTGATGAAATACAAAGGTGGTTTGTCGCTTCATAACCTTGTTAATTTTTGCTGCAAGAAAAGTCAGTGCACTTAAGTCCTGAAATAACATGCTTGCATAAATCACCAGAGCATCCATCCGCACCTTGCAAGCATACTTGGTCTTCCCACTTTCGCCAACTGTATATCTAAAAAATGAAAAACAAAGACATGAAAACTAAAATTAGCATTATGTCGAACGAAGATTTGGGCAGCATGAGAGGTAGATTCACCTTGCTCATAGCAAGTGCAACGGCCAAACAACTATATAGAACATGAGTGATACCGAGCACAAAAAGAAAACGGTGAAGCTGCTCAAGTCCTTCATGAGATACAAATGGCTCCCGGCCCTGCCATTATTTTGCCAAATCATTACAGCTAATTTACTCAACATCTGGAATCGAGCCAGGAGGGGGAGAGGACTTACCTGGCCACATTGATGATTCGGAACATAGTTGATCCCTCTAGGAGGAATGACAGTGTCGTTTGATAACGATGATTCTCTGAGCAAAATATGTTCAGCAGTACTGAAATCTTCTTCTGAACAAATAAAGAAGCGGCTGGTGAAAAGGGATGAATTCACACATATCTGAGAAATTGACCTAGCCCATTGTCCCAATAACAATGAAATAAGCCCCAGCAGCATCAGCTCTACAAAATTTTCAAGTAGGAAAGGGTCAGCGTCAACTCTAATATTGTCAAAAAAGGACTGGTCAGTAACATGAAGGGCCAATTGACATGCTCACCTTCTTTCATCTTCTCCAGGGACGCAGCTAGAGCCTTACGCCTGGTTTTTTCCAGCCACTGTTTACAATGCCGCACATTTAACAGTGAAGGTAAATACACTGGACCATACATGAAGCCCAAATAAAAATCTAATGCTACAAAACAGCCAGGAAATAAGGTATGAAGCTGCTCATAGATCCAAACTAGCAAACACAAGAGAAGTGAAAGTAATTTTAATTTTCTGAGCAGCGAAAAAAGTGAAGAGAAGAAAAGCACACAGACCTTGCCAAACCTGTAGATGGATCTTTCGACTATTAAGCAAACAAAAACCATAACAGTTATGACTGTTGCAACGGACCATGTTGGTGTCTCGGCCAGAGACCTCCCAACCACCACAACCTCATCCATGGTCCAACTCCAGTATAGTCAGTAGCAGAAATCCACAAACTGATCTCAACCTGAAATTTCACACCTTTTTCATCAACTTACTAAATAATATGAGCACCGGCTTCTGGGAAGTGTCTCAGTCGAAGATCCAACAAATAAGGAAGCAACTGCTCGTGGGTTGTTCTGCAACTTCAAAGCATAGTGTACAATTAGTTTAATTAGTTTTATATGTTTGCCAGTAGTAGTTGGCTGCTGGTACCAAGATCCAATTGCACAACACAACCCCTTAAAAACATAAAAAAAAATGAAGACCTAACGATAACTAATGGCATTCAATATTCAATTGGCAACCCTCTCCCATGTGCATCATATATCACACTCGCAAGGGTTTTACGTAATTTAAATGCAACAGATTTGATCTTTGAAATGGCCCGGGAACAAGGAAAGAAGGGTATTTTTGTCATTTAAAACTCGTGAGGCCATATTTTCGGATTCTTCATTGTTGGGTTGTCGAGCCTGATTAGGTAATTTGGCTAGTCCAGTGTACGAAACCCATAATTTGACGTAGGGTTTCTGTTTCCTAGTTAAATTAGAGTTTTGATGTTACCCTATTTATACCCACGTTGATTATTATAATTGTATCCAACATCTCATAGTGAAAACCATGACTTGGTAGAGGCCCAGATGGATATCAAATCTTAGCGTCCTTGCATCTTTCTTTGTTTTTCTCTCAGCATCGCTGTTTGCGCGATCCTAACATCTGGTATCAAGAGCTTGTGTTCTATCAGTCATGATGGGAGATGGAAAACATCAGGTGGAGTTCGATGGGTCGAATTTTGGGTTCTGTAATATGCAGATTGAGGATTGTCTGTATGGTAATGATTTACATCTACCTATTGATGACAAGAAACCAGAGGGTATTGAGGACGACGAGTGAAAGCTATTGGACAGGAAGGCCATGAGCTCGGTTCGTTTATCGCTGTTTAGAGACGTAACCAAACGGTCCAGGCAAAGACGACAAAGGAGATGTTGGATACGCTGTTGACGTTGTATGAGAAACCATCCACGGCGAACAAGGTTCACCTGATGCGGTGACTTTTCAATCTCAGAATGGCAAAGGGTACTTCGGTGGCTATACACCTAAGCGAATTTAATATTATAATCGCGCAGTTGAGTCGGTTAATATTAAATTCGATGAGGAGATACAAACTCTAATTTTATTATCTTCCTTGCCAGAGAGTTGGAGCGGGATGGTTACAATGGTAAGTGCGGCAACAAGAAAGGAAAAACGTATACTTGATGAAGTTAGAGACTTGTTAGTGAGTAAAGAAACTCGCAGATTAAAGGAGTCGTAGTCTACTTTAGAATTAGCTTTGAAGGTTTGGATGCAGAGGCATGTCGAAGTTCAGAGGGAACGAGAAACCTATGAAGGATAAGAGCAAAATCAAGTGCTGGAATTGTGATAGGTTCGGCCATTACAAGAGTGAGTGTAAGGAATCATCACAAGATATATGTTAAGGAGTGCAACCACGAAGTATATTACAGACGCATTGATCTTGAGTGTGAAAGATCCATTAGAGACTTGAGTGTTGGATTCTAGAGCTTCATTTCATTCGTGCAATAGTGTCATAGTAATGGAAAACTATATCTATCAAAATTTCAGAAAGGTCTATCTTAGTGATGATAAGCCCTTAGAATTCGTAGGGAGAGATGATGCTAGAATAGAAGCATCAGACGGATCTATGTTGCGGTTGTGTGGACTAAGGCACATTCCTGGGTTGAAGAAGAATTTGCCATCAGTTGGGCAGTTGGATGAAGATGGTTATGATGTAACCTTTAGGTGCAAGAACTGGAAAATAGCAAGGGGAGCTAGGGTCATAGCGCAAGGAAAGAAGAATTTACTATCAGTTGGCAGTTGGATGAAGATGGTTATGATGTAACCATCAGCTGCAGGAACTGGAAGATAGCAAAGGGAGTTAGGGTGATAGCTCAAATGAAAGAAGGAAGGAATGTCGTACAAGATGAGGAACATTCAGAAAGGCATCGCTGTTTCAGGTGGGAGTGGTGATATGCGGACTTGTGGCACTATCGTGTGGTCACATGAGTAAGAAAGTTTCGCATGGTAGCAAAACTTGGAAGAAGAAGTTGAAGCTGTGCATTGCTTTTACTAGGTTCAACACGTGATTTGAATGTTTGACACTACCGCATGCATGAGTCGTTTAGGATGAAAGCAATTACGATTTTCCAAGTGGTCGATTGTTGGGTTGTGGAGCCTGATCAGGTAATTAGGTCAGTCCAGTGTAGGAAACCCATAATTTGGCGTGGGGTTTTTATTTCATAGTTAGATTAGAAATTTTGTTCCTAATTAGATTAGGGTTTAGAGTTTATCCTATTTATAATCACGTTGATTATTGTAATTGTATCCACCATCTCATAATGAAAACCCTGACTTGATAATCCCTCGGACATAATCACAATATATTGGCGAACTGAATATCAAATTTTGATGTCACGAATATTTCTTTATTTTTGTCTTAGCATAGCCGCTTAGGCCATCTTAGCAGTTTTTATGTAATTTAAATGCAACAGATTTGATCTTTGAAATGGGTCGGTAACAAGGTAAGAAGGGTATTTTCGTCATTTAAAACTTCTGAGGCCATAAATTCTCAAAGAGCTTTGAAAATCGGCGACAAAAATGGGTTCCCTGCGACGTATCTTCATTTTCGCTCCGCATATTTCTCGGATTTTAACCTCCTTTAACTTCATTGTGCTTTCTGCGTGTCCTTCGCTCTTCGCCTCATCATCCTCGCTGCATTGCGGCTTTTTTCTCTTGGTAATTGCTGTCTGAGTTTGATTTGAAAAGCTTATGATGTTCATGTGGGCGCAATCAATTTGAAAAGTTACGTTTTTGAGGTTTCTATCATGAGTTTTGAAATGGATTAAGCCCTAATTATTCCGATAGAGTTATATGAATTCCTCAACCTTTTTATCATTGTCTCTCAGGAACACTATATTGTTGAATAGATATTGGTGGGTTAAGCTGTTGCGTAGAAGACCCCTTATGTTTTTTATTGCTTGACTGCAAGGTTTAAAGCTCAACATGTCATTCGAGCATTGAGTATAGTAAATTTCAGATGCCGTGATATGTCAGTTGATCTACTCGGAACCTCTAGAGGCCTCCACCTTACTGCATTGTGTGTGCCTGATACGTTGTGACAAATTATTCGGTATCTGAAGTTAAAGTTTCAATGGGGGGTGATGCTATTATCCCTGTGAGTGATAAAAGGATTGGGGATTCGGAGATGCTTCAGTTTCTTCATGGAGAGTTAGACATGTGGATAATAGAGGCCAAATCTCTTCCTAATTTGGATTTAGCTTCGGAAAATATGAGAAGATGTTTCAGTATGCTTGACCCATGCGGAATACCTAAAATGTCTAGGCCTTTAAGTGCCCGTACATGTATTACTAGTGACCCTTATGTGTCTGTTTGCTTAGCAGGTGCTACTGTAGCACAGACTAGGGTGATAAATAATAGTGAGAACCCCTCATGGGATGAACACTTCTGTGTACCAGTCGCTCATCCTGTCACGAAGGTGGAGTTTCATGTTAAAGATAATGATGTAGTTGGGGCGCAAACCATAGGAATTGTAGAGATACCAGTTGCGAAACTTCTCTCAGGAAAAGTTGTCGATGGCTGGTTCCCAATCGCAAGCCATTTCAGTGTCCCACTGAAACCTTACCCCGAGTTGCACATTTCAGTAGAGTTTAGGCCGGTTTCAGAAATTCCTCTCTATTGTAATGGTGTTGGTTGCGCATCAGATTATCAGGGGGTTCCGAATACATATTTCCCGCTCCGCAAAGGAGGCAGTGTAAGACTTTACCAGGATGCACATGTTCCTGATTCCATGCTTCCTGAGATCCAACTAGATAACGGTAAAGTCTACGAGCAACACAAATGTTGGGAAGATATTTGTCATGCCATGTTGGAGGCCCACCACTTGATTTACATTGTTGGGTGGTCGGTCTACCACCCTGTAAAGCTTGTGAGGGAGCCGAGTAAGCCACTTCCGCCTGGAGGAGAGCTGAGCCTTGGTGAGTTGTTGAAGTACAAATCTCAAGAAGGAGTCCGCGTGGTTATGCTGATTTGGGATGATAAGACGTCACATGATTGTATGCTCCTCAAAACGGTAATGTTATTGTAATCAGTGAATGACTTCTTTCAGCTACAAAAATAAAACCATCTGAATTGCTAAATGCTGAGGCTATGCATATATATCTGTTACAGGAAGGTATCATGCAGACTCATGACGAGGAAACAAAGAAGTTTTTTAAGCACTCGAGCGTTCATTGTGTGCTTGCTCCTCGATATGCCAGCACCAAGCTTAGTATCTTTAAGCAACAGGTGTGATTGCTTTTTAGAGTGCTCAGAATGTTATTCAAGAGATTTCTGAGCCATGTCTTCGAGTCATTTTTCCGAAACAAATTCCGTGTTAGCTGCACTTCCTGACTTGTCTGGCCCTCGTAGTCCAGGTTGTGGGAACTCTTTTCACCCATCATCAGAAGTGCGTGCTTGTTGACACTCAAAGTAATGGGAACAACCGGAAAATTACTGCCTTTATTGGAGGTCTTGATTTATGTGATGGTCGATACGATACTCCAGAACACAGGCTCTTTGGTGACCTTAACACGGTCTTTCAGGATGATTACCACAATCCGACATTCTCGGTATGTGAAATTCTCCGTATCACATAAGATGTCTTTATGTGTAGACTGTAAGGCGTGTCTTTATCACAGGCATTGACATTGATATTTTCAGTCTCAAAATATTGCAGTCTCGTGCTAATGCTCCGAGACAACCATGGCATGATATGCATTGCAAGATTGAGGGCCCTGCTGCTTATGATATCTTAACAAACTTTGAACAAAGATGGAGAAAGGCATCACGGTGGCCTGATTTCAGACTGAAGAAGGTTGCAAGGTGGCATGATGATGCGTTAATAAAAGTAGACCGTATCTCATGGATACTTAGTCCTGGTTCAGGTCCAAATGGTGATCAAATTGTTCATGTTACCGACGAAGAAGATCCTGAAAGCTGGCATGTGCAGGTACACAATAGCACACATCATTAAGAAAGTCATAGACATCATCCATTCTCGAAATCTTTTAGCTGACAAAGTCCTCCTCTCTGAAGGTTTTTCGATCAATTGACTCTGGATCATTGAAGGGATTTCCAAAGGATTTCAAAGAAGCGTCCAAGCAGGTTTGAGCCATGATATTAAAATGTGTCCGATTTTGCATTCCGAAATGGTCATGTTTTAGCTTCTTAATATAGCCGGGGTTGACATATGCAGAACCTTCTTTCTGGTAAAAATCTGAAAATCGACAAAAGCATTCATTCTGCCTACGTGAAAGCCATAAGAGCAGCTCAACACTTTGTATACATAGAGAACCAGTATTTTGTTGGGTCGTCCTATTTCTGGCCATCATACAAAAATGCAGGTACTAAATGAGCTCAGTATTTATTTATGCCAATCTGTGCATTGCATTGGAACCATTAAACTTGAGATTAGGATTCCTTATTCTGCAGGTGCCGATAACCTGGTACCTATGGAACTAGCCTTGAAAATTGTTAGTAAAATTCGGGCCAATGAGCGCTTCTCTGTTTATATTGTGATACCTATGTGGCCAGAAGGAGTTACAACTAGTTCATCAGTGCAGGAAATCCTCTTCTGGCAGGTGAGTTTATGTCAATATGCTGACAGTGACAGAAGGCTTTTGTAAAATCAGAAGAGTCTGAGCCAAGTCTTAGGACCTTATCATACTACTAAAGGCTCATATGTCTATATCAAAAAAAAAAAAAAGGGCTCATATGTCAATATGTATTGTCGTTATTTTCTCTCTATCACTTACAAGATCTCTCATGTGACAGACACAGACAATGTCCATGATGTACGGCATGGTAGCTGAGGCTCTCGAAGAAGCAGGCTTATCTAGAACGCACCATCCACGCGACTATCTGAACTTTTACTGCCTTGGCAAGCGTGAACAACCATCTTCAGATAGTGCATCTGAGTCTTCTCAGTCTAGTGATAATCGTGGTTTGGTATATTTTTACCCTTTACATTTTTGCTGTCAGTTTCAGTTAGCTGGTCATGTCAACTTAGGTGATTTCTGTATCTGATTTTGTTATAGGCTTCGGCGCAGAAGCACCGCAGATTTATGATATATGTTCACTCAAAAGGAATGATTGTTGACGATGAATATGTGCTTATGGGTTCAGCTAACATTAATCAAAGATCATTGGATGGCTCAAGAGACACAGAAATCGCCATGGGTGCTTACCAGCCTCGTCACTCATGGGCCGCAAAGCAGAGTCACCCACATGGCCAGGTATTGTTCTTCTCATATGTTTCAATTTCAAGAGGGCATATCCCAGATATGAAACAATTCTCTAATCCCCAGTGCGACTATATGCCAATGGACAGGTCTATGGCTACCGGATGTCTCTCTGGGCAGAGCATCTTGAGACTCTTGATGACTGCTTCCAAGAACCGTGGTTGCTGGAGTGCATCAGGCATGTGAATGGAATTGCCAAAGATAACTGGCAGAAATATGTGGCAAAGGAGCATTTACAAATGAGGGGACACTTGATGCAATATCCAATACAAGTGAGCTCAGATGGAGGAAAAATTAGCCCATTGCCCAACTTCGAGACCTTCCCTGACGTTGGTGGCAAAATCCTTGGAGCTCCCACAAGTCTGCCCGACGCCTTAACCACGTGACGTAACATAGAACAACCCGACCATCAGTCCGTTATGGAGCTCATACTGGTCTCTTGCAAGAGTTTCCTAATATTAAGTTCTCAACAGCTCATCCCAATCATCACCATGCATCACTGGAGAGCCGGAACAAATTTCTGGGTTCTTCTGTACGGCGGTAGACGGGCTCGCCATCTTGTTCGTTGCAATGTATGTCTATAGGACCAACCACACGTAAAAATTTAATGCCAAATTGTTTGTATTTCATTTCCTATTTTCTCACAAAATCACAAATGACCCCATAGCGCACTGTGAAATTCTAATGTGTAACGAGCAGCTAGTTGTTGGAACTACTAACAGGGGCGGACCCAGGAATTGACGCAAGGGGTGACAATCAAAGTAGACTGTATTATTAATGAAGAACGTCTTGTTTCCATATTAAAAAATCGTCAATTATTGAATTCGTGCTAAACATTTTAGCTATGTCATTATCAATATTGACAACCAACAATCCGATAAGAAATCATCTTCCGTCTTGTTGCGAAGTGCACTTTTTACTATATTCATTCTTGAAAAGAACGTTCAGTAGTAGCGGTAGAAATTGGAAGAATCAGAATAAGAAATATCACCTTGTGCAATAATAAACATGTTTGATTTTCTTATACTCGCCGATTATTGACATAATTCACAAATCTCGGTGCAAGTGTTAAAATTTGTAAGTTGTCGAACTAACTCAAGTTGTTAGAGTCCCACGTGCAACGATCTCATATAATCTTAAAGCCTATTGGGTAAAAGCTTTCTATTAATTTACATATATCATCAACTTTGAGTGATATATTTAACTCTGTAGGATTTAAAGCTGAAGAATGATCAATTCCACAATCCGGTGTTGATTAACAGAATTTTAGGGCCTTACCATTGCCTAATGGCAATTCATGAGTGCCGTGGAGATGTTGGTGGAATGAGATTTTACTATTTTGTGATAATTTTTTATTTTTTATACATAGTTTAAATCAAACTGATTATGTATATTTAAAATAGATTTTATTATATATATAAAAAATTGAAACATGTTGGGGGTGACATGGGCCACCCTTGGAGAAGGCTGGTTCCGCCCCTGACTACTAATAGAATTACTTGAGCAGAACAAGTTAGCACGTTAATAAAAGTAGTGAAGATAGAAATGAGTACACATGAATTGATACTCAGTTCGGCGTAAACGAGCTTACGTCTGGGGGCTTGTCCCAAGCTCGGTGGAAAGCAGTTCACTGTAATCGATTTTAGAATACAATGGTCTTACGTTTGCAGACTCCCTTTCAAACAGCCTACTCTCTAACACTCTAGTGATTTGCGATATAAGCTCCCCTTAGATCAAAGATCCCTCTTTTAGTCCATCTGATCTTCTCTTGAAGATCGCAGTCCTCTCTCGAAGGCTTTGTAACAACAAGTTTCAATTCGTGCAGCAGTTAATCTCGTACAGTAACTTGAACAGATTGACACTAACGTGTTGAGCTCGTAGACAATGGTCACCTTCTCCAGAGTGAAGAGCTAAACACCGATCGATCTCCCTCTTGCTCTGAATGTGTATGATTATTTTTCTTCTAAAATCGATGATTGACTTCAAACTCTAGCAACGTATTTATAGGGTAGTTGGGGATCTTTCCAATTTTTGTTTGCTCTGAATGTGTATGATTATTTTTCTTCTAAAATCGATGATTGACTTCAAACTCTAGCAACGTATTTATAAGGTAGTTGGGGATCTTTCCAATTTTTGTTTGGAAATCTAATCCTAACTGAAAAGATCTTCTTGAAAGATCCTTATCTAGACAGCGTTGTAACAGAATCTCCTAATATTTAGCGCCGCCTTATCTTAATAAAGTTGCAAACGAATTTTACAACGATATTCGTCAAATCTTGATAACATTGCAACAGAAACTTGTAAAGATCTTCATCTCCTAGCTTTTAGGAAACTTCCCTAAAACTTAGCGCCATATCTCCTTACGAATATCTAGTATTGGATCTTTCTAAGATTCTTTGAGATCTCGATCATATATTCCTAAATCGCCTTTGACATCATCACTGACTTTCTCCAATCTTGATTTGGAAATTCTTCAATTTTAGAAGCATTCGATTTAGGCAAGCTTGATCCGCATCAGTCTTGTTCTGCACCTGAAGTCTCCGTGATTTTGAACAACTCCTTGATAGAAAGCTATAACATCGAGAAACCATTTTGTCAAAGTACATGCCACACTAGACTAGGACTAACAATCTCCCCTTGGCATTTTGGGCAACACTACTATCTATACTCACCATCTACGAAGCTAAATGTTCAAGATTTCAAAACACAAAATACTCCCACATTTTGTCATAAATTGACAAGGAGGTCACAAGTAAAGTTCAACAAAACCACATCAAAAAGTACAAGAGACTACTAGAACAGACTAAAGAATAATTTTTGAAAGTTTCAACAAAACACCACCACAATCTTCAAGCCTCAGATTCCTCTTCATCCTCTTCTGCATTGTCCTCCACATCTTCTTCTTCATGGTACCTCATATCTCGAAGCAGGCGCGTACCTTCAATTTTTTCTGCAACCAGCTGCTGGGAAACATTGTTGATAGTGACCAGCACACCTTCCAGCGTAGAAATTGCCATGACTTGCATAGCTTCAAAGTACCCAGCAAATATGTCTGCACTGCGCACGGAGTCGGAGGACTCTGGAACAGCTTTGCGGCGCGCCCGCTGGGACATGAAACTCTCCCTGAAGATCAATCACGTGAGAGTTTGTCCCAGGTTGTCTTCAGTTCGGGTTGCTGGGTTATGATCAACACATAGATCAGAGAGGGAAATCCTATGAGATGGATTGACATGGTTGATGAGGCATGTGCTGCAATCTATTCAAAGATTATTTGCCCAAGGTCCACTTTCTGCTTCTTTCCTAGAGTGTAGAGGAGAAACCACGAAGGTCTTCTAACGGTCATCATGTGTCGTGTAGGGATCCAGTTCTTGATTCTCATTCCATAAAGTAGAGACTACCTTGAAGACATGATACGAGTTCTTGAAGAGCTAGTGCTTCGGGGTGGTTCAGCAAATCTCACAAGCAACAATGCCTCCGAAGGTGCGACAAGTTATGGCCCTACTTCTTAATTATAATTCAAGATTATGTTCTCAAACTTTTGTGCTATTTTGGCCGGGTACACACCTGAACATTTGTTGTGTGTACCCTTTTGTATAATGTTGGCCGAAAATCTGTTTGTTGGCCGAATCTGTGTTTTATTGGTCGGATCTCTTTTGTGTAAAACAGATCTCTGTTTGGTATTCAGACTTAAACATTTTAATGCGGCCGTTTATTGTATGCTATTCTAGTCGTATGTTCTTTTATACCACATTGTGTTTCTAATATTATAAGCGTATGTGCTTCAATGCGACAAATATGTTTTAGTTTGTAAGCTTAAGTTCTTTTATACGATAATAAGTTGTTTAAATTTTTTACCCTATGTAGTTTTGTACGACACCAACATATTACTTGACTAATTTTCAAAGTACCCTCTGCAAATTTTGTCCAGTATGTAAGCTAATCCGACCAATCTTGGAAAATATGTTCAGTGTAAATGTAGCATATGCCCAACCCATTCCAATTTTTATGGGAGTAACTGCACATAATGCCGCCCGCATAAGAGGAAAACTTAACGCGACAAGTGTATTTATAAAAATGTCGCATGACATTACGCTACTAGGCTTTTGACACATATTTTAAGCGACAGACCTTACGTTGCTTAAATTATATGCGACCGACTGAGGGCATTACGCGACGGAAAAAAAGTTTGTCCTAATCTTTAAAATGATGTAGTGAAACATTTACTTTTTAGTATGTTTTGCATTTCAGGTGTATTAGGAGTTATAAGAGAGAATGCACGATTAAAGGCGACATTTCGGTGTCAAAATATCACAAGACATACCAAGCGCTTGATGCTTCAAAGGAGTGCTGGGCGTTAACAAAAGATCCGATGAGTACAAGCCTGACGTCGTTGTGATACTGACTCAAAGCTCTACAACTCTCTAGTTCCCATCGAGAGCAGACATGTCGTTTAGAAGGCCGGATTATGAGTCGACATCAAGACAACTGTGTAGAATGGGTAAAATCTGGCAGACGAATTAGCGTGCACATCACACTTAGAGCGCTTGCGCGCGGACTGTAAAATGAACGTGGCGCGCATCACCTAAAGTGTATGCTGCGCGCGGTTGATGTCAGCGGACAGCAATTGCTGAAGTTAGCATGTGGGAAATTGGAACCCTCATCCTTTTTCTTTGTAACAAAACCAAATATCTTTGGACAAGAGGAACATTCTAGTTTTCAGAGACGACTCCTCAGACCTGAAGAACGAAAGAGACGAAGATCGCGATGATTCCTGCGTCTAAGAGATGAGTAGCTAAATTTCTACTTCAATTAAGGATTGAATCTTGTGACAATAAGTATTGAGACTTTTTTCTTAATGCGTAATTCATGTTTTTTACTAGTTTTTGTTCTTGACCTCACAAATTGAATTACTAAAGTAAGTGGAAACCTTTCCTAAAACTTAGGGCATGTCCATTTGAGCTTAAACTTAACTGAAATTAATTTAACTTGAATGAAATTAACTTAATTTAACTTAACTTGACTGAAATTAAATTAACTTAACTGAAATTTACTTAATTTAACTTTACTTTACATTAGGCAGAAATATATTTATTTAGTTAATATTTGATCTTGTTGAATCCATAATTATATAATTTAGTGGTGGTGATGATGATGATGATGATCATAATCATATCATCATCAACATCATATAACCATCATCATCATCATTCATCTTCATCATCACCATAAACATCAGCACCACCATCATCATCATCGTCGTCGTCATCATAATCATCACCATTATTATGTCATCATCATCATCATGACCATCATCATCAGCATATCATCGTCACCTTCATCATCAACATCAACATCATCATCATCATACCCCCACCATCATCAACATAATTATATTATCATCATTATATCATCATCATTATCATCATCACCACCATCATCATCATCATTATATCATCATCACATCACCACCACCATCATGATGATGATGATATGATGATGATGGTGGTGGTGATGATGATAATGATGATGATGATATGGTGATGATGATACGATGATGGTGATATTATGATGGTGATGATAATGATGGTGGTGATATGATGATGATATGATGATGGTGATGGTGATGGTGATGATGATGATTGTGATGATGATGATACACCGATGGTGATGATGATGATACAATGATGGTGATATGATAAAGATGATGGTCATGTTGATGATGATGTTGATTGGTGATGGTGACAATGATGATATGATGATGATGAAAAAATCAATTTAAATTGAACTTAACTTAATTTAACTTAACTGAAATTAACTTAAGTTAACTGTACTTTTTCCGGAGTAGATTTATGGTGTATCACCTTTGACGGGATCCTTTAGGAGCCACATCATAGCTTACACATTGAATAGAATAAACAACAAACAGAAAATCTGAACCGTCTATAAACTTACACATTAAATTTATCTAAAATAGGTGACAAATACATTATTGAAGTGAAGGACTATTTCATGATAAGTGACAATCTTGTTGAGAAACGAGAATTAATTACAACCTTTCAATATTTATTTTTCGGCTTTTTAAAATTTGAATAACTTGAACGAGTTTGGATCAAATACAAACCAATATTATAAATAAAAACTACAAACCCATAAAAAAATTGACACGTGTCAAAATCGACCAATCAGAATTAATTTCGACCGGGGTTCTTTTTGTAAATAAAAAAAAACACGCGGATGCATTTAAAAATACATAAAAGACATTAGGGGTATAATCGTCCAAAAATTGCTACAGTAATGCTCAGACTTAAGAAAACAATGATCAGACTTAAACCAGTAATGACTATACTTAAAAAAAACAATGATCAGACTTAAAAAAATAATGATCAGACTTAAAAAAATAATGATGAGACTTAAACCAGTAATGATCAGACTTAAAAAACAATGATCAGACTTAAACCAGTAATGACCATACTTAAAAAAACAATGACCAGACTTAAAGATGGTAATGATCCGACTTAAATATGGTAATGATCAGACTTAAAGATGGTAATGATCCGACTTAAGAATGGTAATGATCAGACTTAAAGATTGTAGTGATCCGACTTAAAGATGGTAATGATCAGACTTAAAGATGGTAATGATCAGACTTAAGAATGGTAATGATCAGACTTAAAGATTGTAGTGATTCGACTTAAAGATGGTAATGATCAGACATAAAGATGGTAATGATCAGACTTAAGAATGGTAATGATCAGACTTAAAGATTGTAGTGATCCGACTTAAAGATGGTAATTATCAGACTTAAAGATGGTAATGATTAGACTTAAGAATGATAACGATCAGACTTAAAGATGGTAATGATCAGACTTAAAGATGGTAATGATCAGACTTAAAGATGATAATGGTCAGACTTATAATTTGCTACAGTACGATTCTAAAATTTGATGTTTATGCGCTTGTATGAGAATTTGATGAAAGTCTAGTGTTTTTTGGGTGGAAACGGCATTCTGAGCAGAACTCACCGCTTCGCCGTGAGCTCGGCGTTTTTAGGGAAAATTCGATCATCTGGAGGGTCAAATTCGCGTTTTAATCTCTTTTTTTCTTTTTTTTTAAAAGAGGATTATTGGATTTTCAATCTGTTTTTAAGTCTGATCATTGCTGTTTTTTAAGTCTGATCATTGCTGTTTGTAAGTCTGATCGTTGCTTGTTTCTTTTCTGCTTTTAAGTCTGATCATTGCTGTTTTTTAAGTCTGATCATTAAGTCTTTTAAGTCTGACCATTGCTTCTTTTTAAGTCTGAACATTACCATTTTTAAGTCTGATCATTGAGTATTTTTAGTCTGATCATTGACTATTTTTAAGTCTGATCATTAAGTCTTTTAAGTCTGACCATTGCTTCTTTTTAAGTCTGAACATTACCATTTTTAAGTCTGATCATTGAGTATTTTTAGTCTGATCATTGGCTATTTTTAAGTCTGATCATTAAGTCTTTTAAGTCTGATCATTACTTCTTTTTAAGTCTGAACATTACCATTTTTAAGTCTGATCATTGAGTATTTTTAGTCTGATCATTGGCTATTTTTAAGTCTGATCATTAAGTCTTTTAAGTCTGATCATTGCTTCTTTTTAAGTCTGAACATTACCATTTTTAAGTCTGATCATTGAGTATTTTTAGTCTGATCATTGGCTATTTTTAAGTCTGATCATTAAGTCTTTTAAGTCTGACCATTGCTTCTTTTTAAGTCTGAACATTACCATTTTTAAGTCTGATCATTGAGTATTTTTAGTCTGATCATTGGCTATTTTTAAGTCTGATCATTAAGTCTTTTAAGTCTGATCATTGCTTCTTTTTAAGTCTGAACATTACCATTTTTAAGTCTGATCATTGAGTATTTTTAGTCTGATCATTGACTATTTTTAAGTCTGATCATTAAGTCTTTTAAGTCTGATCATTGCTTATTTTTAAGTCTGAACATTACCATTTTGAAGTCTGATCATTGAGTATTTTTAGTCTGATCATTGGCTATTTTTAAGTCTGATCATTAAGTCTTTTAAGTCTGATCATTGCTTCTTTTTAAGTCTGAACATTACCATTTTTAAGTCTGATCATTGAGTATTTTTAGTCTGATCATTGGCTATTTTTAAGTCTGATCATTAAGTCTTTTAAGTCTGATCATTGCTTCTTTTTAAGTCTGAACATTACCATTTTTAAGTCTGATCATTGAGTATTTTTAGTCTGATCATTGGCTATTTTTAAGTCTGATCATTAAGTTTTTTAAGTCTGATCATTGCTTCTTTTTAAGTCTGAACATTACCATTTTAAAGTCTGATCATTGAGTATTTTTAGTCTGATCATTGACTATTTTTAAGTCTGATCATTAAGTTTTTAAGTCTGATCATTAACAACTTTTGGACTAAATTGAAAATAACATTATTAGGTTTTATACCCATCCGTGTGAAATGACTATTATACCCCTCCGTGTTTTCTCCGGGATTTCGACTAAAATGGGACACGTATCGGTTTAATAAACGATTTGTAGTTTTTATTTATAAACAGGTTTGTACCTGAACAGCACCCAACTTCAACAATCTAATTAATTGAATTTTTTTTTACAATAAGTGAATGCCCCAGACGCGTATTTTTAAACAGACCCTTTGACTGGAAGCGAAGACAAAATCAGAAATCGCCTCTCATCTCATCATAGTCCGCGTCCAGCACCGCACCGCCGAAGGAAAAGGTTAGACCGCCTCGCCTTTCTCTACGGTAAATTTGCAGAGCAGAGCAGACCAGGCCGTCACCGAATTCTACTCAAGACGCTATAACCAAACAAACGAGCTCTCAATTTCTTCTACAATCGGAAATTACCCTTACCAACCCCGACACAAATCTCGATTCGGCTGCCATGGGAGTTCCTGCCTTCTACAGGTGGCTTGCTGACCGCTACCCGCTCGCTATCGTTGATGTGATTGAGGACGAGCCAGCCCTGGACCGCAACGGCTTCCCACTTCCACTGAACGTCTCCGCTCCTAACCCTAACGGCATTGAATTTGATAACTTGTATTTGGATATGAATGGGATCATTCATCCATGTTTCCATCCCGAGGGCAGAGTAAGTCTCTCTCTCTCTTTATTGGTATTGCTTTCCTTTTCTTTTTTTCCACACCTTAAGCATTGGACTAGTGCTAGCACTAGCAAGGAAACATAGATAATCTCTATCATTTGTCAATTGTTTGTGCTTGTTTCAGTTCTTTGTCTACCTTGTTAGGATCTCCGCTTTTATAATTCTAGTAAAAGTTAGGGACTTTTCCTGGCAATATCTAGAGCATGTGCCCGTACTTTGGAAATTCCATCAAATTTTCCATGGCGTGTACCAAAGTAGCCTGCTTATGCTTAAAGTGTGATGTGTCTTTCATTGTGAGCTTTTAACTTTTAAGTGAACCTAGCATGCGATGGACATATCTTTCCCATCTGACGTGCACTTCCATTTCATTACCCACCCCGGCAGCCTTTCCAGCATGCCCAAACGGTGATTTGTTGGCTTTTCAGAAATTGTTTTTTGTGTCAATGAGTAAAATTTCAGTATCGATGGGTGGCACATGTCATTTTCCACCGGCTTGAACTTGGGACAGAACTATGACATTCTTTAACTGCTTACGCATTATCCCAAGTAACATTTGGAGCAGCGCTTTGTGCTCTCTATAAAAGTAGTTTCTTATTCACAAGCACAGCTGATACTCTATAATAAAATTAAACGACTGTAATTTCGTACCTATGTGCAGCCAGCACCCACCACCTATGATGACGTATTTAAATCAATGTTCGACTATATAGACCATATTGTCTCATTAGTCCGCCCCAGGAAGGTGCTTTATTTGGCAATTGGTAAGGCGCCTTGTTCTGATGGTTGTGTTTTTGTGTTTATGCTTTACTTGTGTGGTGAAGTGCTAATATACACAATTGATCCTCTAGATGGGGTAGCACCAAGAGCTAAAATGAATCAGCAGCGTTCTCGTCGTTTCAGAGCTGCAAAAGATGCTGCTGAAGCTGTAAGGAGTAACTGTTTCAAATGTTTTATATCATAGCATGCGATCGTTAAGATTATGATCTTGTCATATTTATGTAAAAAGGAGGCACAAGAGGAAAAATTGAAGAGTGACATTGAGACCGAGCTGGAGAAACTATTCCCTAAGGCAAGACCTGAAACATGCGACTCAAATGTTATCACTCCTGGAACTGAGTTTATGGCTGTTCTTTCAGTTGCTCTACAATATTACATTCAGTCTAGGTTGAACTATAATCCAGGCTGGTTATTTGCCAAGGTTAGAATGTCGTGATATAACTTTTACATTCCTTAGTATGGATTTGATGAATATTTTTTATGGAGTAACTTTTCCTGGTTCCTTTCCTGTTCTTCACTCTTGTCATATTTATGACGATCTCCTGGGTATGTGTTTGAAGGTTATTCTTTCTGATTCCAATGTACCTGGAGAGGGAGAACATAAAATCATGTCATACGTTCGGCTGCAACGGAATTTACCTGGTTTTGACCCTAATACCCGACATTGTTTGTATGGATTGGTGCGCTCTCTTTTATAAACCACACTTCTGTTTTACTGTGCTGTGGGTCTATATTTCTTCATATTTTTGTATAGGTTCACATAGTTAAACATACTGCAATTACTCCTCTAAATGGTTAATATATAGCAAAATGACACAGGATGCAGATTTGATTATGCTATCACTAGCCACCCACGAAGTTCATTTTTCAATATTAAGAGAGGTTGGCAGTCAGACACTGGTTTTTTTACTCTCTCAAAAAGCAGTTGGTTATGTATTTTCTTTGACATTGCATTCCTGAATCCTGACATATAATTTCTGAACCTCTTAGGTAGTTACTATGCCTAACAAACAAGAGAAATGTTTTCAATGTGGCCAACCTGGCCACCTTGCAGCTGATTGCCAAGGAGGGAAAGTTGTGGATGACACTCCAATCCACAAGAAGAGATATCAGGTTGATTGTTAGAACTTAAAAACCCGCTCCTCGACTCAATCATATAGTAGCCCATTATGCTTTTCACTACTGTCATCTAAGTTTTGGATGTATGGCCAGTTCCTCCACATCTGGGTGTTGCGTGAATATTTGCATTCTGATCTGGCAATTTCGACTCCTCCATTTGAAATTAACTTTGAGAGGCTTGTGGACGATTTTGTGTTTCTTTGCTTCTTCGTTGGCAATGACTTTCTGCCGCACATGCCAACATTGGAAATCAGAGAAGTAAGTTTCTTTTGTCCTTTTCATATGTCAGATAATTTGTGTACATAAATTCACACTTCGATTACATCATGCTCATTTTTAATTCCTTTTATTTCGTCTTGTCTTCGTATTGAGAAGATTTCTCTATCTGCATCATTTAAGCTTTTCTTTTGGTCCTCAAATGTGTGATTGTATTACCTTTACTACTCAGGGTGCAATAAATCTGCTGATGCATGTTTATAGGAGGGAATTCACTAACATGGGAGGTTATCTTACTGATGCTGGCGAGGTAAATGTTCCACTTGATTGATAAGAGCTTTTTTTTGGAGCACCGCTGTCCTATAATTAAGATAGTTACTTCGATTATTAATTTATGATGTCTCAATGCAACTGGCCATTTTTTAACAGAATTTAGCTTCTGGCATCGAAGTACAATTTACTTTGATGAGTGACATTTAAGGGAACTGTATACTGTAGACTAAGGTTCTATTCTGCTGGACTTACAACTTATACAGTACTTCATTATAATTTTTGTGCGACTTAATAAATAACTTTATTTGCTATTTTCAAAATAATGATAGTAATTCTAATTCGCGTTGTTTTGTTTATAGCTTCTAAGTAGGATAATCTTAGTTGCAACAAAATGTACCATTTTTCTTTGATAGTTTGTGTATAGCTGAAAATATTTAACAAAAATAATGTGAGCGCTATGATCGGAACAGAACTTAACTGTAACTCAACCTGGAAAACATAAGTCCAAATGAGTAGAGCCTAACCTGTAATGGTAAAGAGAACTAATCAAGTTGCAGGTGATGTTTTACTAATCTGGGCTAAAATAGAAAGTGACAATATTCACTTGCTAATTTGTTGTCTTTTTCCCACTTATATATTGTCTATGAATGGATACGTAAAAGCATGCCACCAAGGAGGTTGTGGTGAACTTGGAATCAATGTACTCTGAGTTCTGATTAGAACTACCTGTAAAGTTGATCTGTCTTACATAGTGGAACTATTATATATTAGCACATAATTAATGGTAAACCGCAAACATGTTCAATCTCGTAGTATTGTAAAATGAGAATGCACGAAACCAGTCTGTCATAATTTCACCAATCCTGTAGTTCTGTTACCTAAAATAGAATGTAGAGTTCACGCAGACGGTGCTTTGTGAAATACATACATGCTTGACATCAATTTCTGATTCCGTAAACATACATGCATGAGCAACAGATACGAGTGCTCGAATTGGGGAACATCACTGAAAACATGTATCATCTGGCCACCGCCGCCATATTTTGCCTGTACATGACCATTGTAGCTATTGTGACCTAACTTTACTAAAGTTCCATATTTTGCCTGTACATGAGTATTTTTCAATAAGAAACCATGGATGGGTAGCTAAAAAGTAGCAGCATCAACTCGATTATATCGTATAGATATAGAACTTGCTTGCTCAGGTTTTTTTCGCCTACCAAAGTTCCATTGTGGAAAGCGTTTTGTACGTAATTGTTTGCGATACAAAATGAAGGAAACTTGATCTATTTGACTCATTATAAGATGAATCTTTTCAGTGTTACTTGAAGTGTCTTTTATTGTTTCACAGGTCATACTTGATAGAGTAGAGCATTTTATATTGTCAGTTGCAGTGTATGAAGATCAAATATTCCAAAAGCGAACTCGTATTCAGCAGGTGTGCACCTCCTATCACATGGTTTGCTACTATCAGTGATTTCAATTGATGATATCCTAAAAGCTACCCCTAGCTAGATGTCCAGTGTTCTATAGTGCACCCAGAACACCCAGATATAGGAAGGTGTCTTCATAGAACCATATGGAGTTCTTTTAATAATAGGTCTCCAGAATGTATTCTTGAGAACAACGTCTGCGATAAAGTGCCAAATGCAGTCTAATCCAAGAGCAATCTCTTGCTCTTTTGTTTTCAATATAGATTCGTTACTGTATTTTACCACAGTTGTGACTACAAACATCATATTTGGCGTACATCAAATTTTTGTATTAGATCAGTTCCCAGATCAGTTAAATTTGATGGGAACTGAGGCCATGTTTGGACTTCAAATTGCATCGCGTCTTTTCCTTTACAAAGACCAGGTTCACCGTTCACCATAGAATGGTTATTCTAAAGGGGAAAATATATTCTGTGAATGCCTAATAGTGTATTGTAGGTCGTTTTGGTGACTACATAATTGGCATGTTACAAGGATATAGTTTATAAATAGAAAATAATAACATGGAAAGAATACAGTGACATAAAATCAGGGCAGATTGTGGAATGTGGATTGCTAGTTCATGTGACCCTTATCTTGTTCCAGTGGCATATGTTCTTCATTCCAATTATTTTTTAGTCTAGAAGTTTGTGCTCTATCAGATGAACTGATACACTGCAAGTAACACTGCTGGATCTCAGGTGCTTGAGAATAATGAGGAAATGAGGCTCAAATCTAGGAGGGATTCATATGAAAAAGAACCAACCCAGGTTCCAGTTCGGGCTGTAGATAAGGTCCACATTACTCTTTTATCTTTTTGAAAATTGCATTATTATCAGCATTTCTTCCACACAAGGTGATTCTCATAAATACCAACATTAATCTGGTGGATAAACCTCACATTTTCAAAGCACATGAGTAATTCAGCCGTTCCTTTAAGATTCGACACTTGAATTGTAAATGCCACCAGAATGGATACTTTGTAATATGTCGATCCATTGTATTCCTTTTTGAAGATAGAGTAACATTGTTGTAGGCTTATGTTCTTTGTTGAAATGTTGACCTTGTGTTTATACTAATAACTCTGTTTATATTTGGGATTAAAGTGTGAGGGATAGAACCTGCATGTCTATGACATGCATTTCTCTCACTCTAGTTTTCTGTTGAGTGAGTTTTATTTTATTGTTAGTTGTTACACCATAAAGTAGGTGTTCAAAAAAAATTTCTACGTATTTAATATTCTAAATTACCATAAAGTGGACCGTTGATAAAGTACTTTGATACTTTTCAGGTGAAACTGGGGGAACCTGGATATAAAGAGAGATACTACGCTGAGAAAATTAACAGTTCAGATCCGGAAGTGATGCAGAGAGTTAAAAACGAAATGGTATATTCTGATGCACAAATGGGTTAGAACTCGACCATGGATTTGAAAAAATTTGTTTGTTATTTAGAACCATGTGTTATTTGAGTGCATTTACATAAATGGGAACACAATTACCCATAAACTCTATGGGAAATTAAATTTGGGTGAAGCTTACATGAAAATACAGTCACCCACTGGAATGTTTATTACGCGGTATATTATTTGGCCATATAACATAAAGGATTGTGAAAGGCATTATGTGTGCAATCTGCCTTGTAGATGCTACATGGATAATCTTGTTTGTCCGGTGGTTAGAATCCTAATATGCATGTCAACATTAACCTCCGTGCACATATGGCTCCACTATGCAGCCTATATCAGCTTAGGCTTCTGCCATGAATTTTAAATATTCATGCTCACTTGATGGTAAATTTTGCAATTACACGAACATTGATGTGTACAAGGTTTTAACCATCCTTCTTTTCGTCTCGATTTTGCTATACTTATCAGAATGCATGTATCGTTAACTTGTGCAATGTTTATAATCACTGTGTCAACAATGGCTGGATTCTTAAATTCAACTGCATCTTACCAGCTTTGTCTTCCTTTTTTCTGTCAGGTCTTAAGTTATGTAGAAGGTTTGTGTTGGGTGATGAAGTATTATTACCAAGGTGTTTGTTCCTGGCTGTGGTTAGTATTCATCCTGTTTCCTCAATTTATATTGATTGTCATCGAATAAACTGGGAAGATTTCATATTAAATGAAAGCTTTTGGATCAAGTACTGGCATTGGGTATTTGATAAAGTATAAAGCCGTTGCCTAGAGATGAATTTCTAATATCTTATTGCTCATAATTAATCCTAGCAGGCAATTGGGAATTTTAATACTCCTTATCACTCAATATCCAGGATAAAACTCTCTACCAACCAAGCCCAACTATATGTGGGATATTGTATATTTGTATTGTATGGTTCAACCTGTTGATAGCTACTTCATGTTGCCAGATTATAATGTTTCTTTATCATCGAAAGACATGTCTTTCATCCACAACAAATGGGAGAAAAAGAAAGACATGAGTAGCAGCACTTTCCAATCACTATGTGTCATGCTCATTCCTGCCAATCTTTTTGCAATTTATGATAATATTTGATCTGCAAACAGCTTGTGTGGGAATTTTTCTAATGAATTGAGTGCTTACGAGATACTGTACGCTTTGACCGTGTTCCAGGTATTATCCATTTCATTATGCACCATTTGCTTCGGATCTCAAAGGTCTGTGTGATCTTGAAATTACATTTTTCATGGGAGAGCCATTTAAACCCTTTGATCAACTTATGGGTACTTTGCCAGCCGCAAGGTTTAATTTTATCTTCTATTGTCATATTTGGGTAAATTGGGTGTATTAGAAGTGATACTTGCACTTGATGATCTATAAAATGTTGAATAAGTATTTTTCATTTCGCAGTTCAAGTGCTTTACCTGAGCATTATAGAAAACTAATGACCGATCCATCATCATCTATATGCAATTTTTATCCTGATGGTAAGACATATTTCTCTTTGTTGACACTAGTATGTGTGCATTATGTTGATCCATCAATATTTCTACAATGACAGATTTCGAAATTGATATGAACGGAAAGCGTTTTGCATGGCAGGTATTGTTAGTTTATATATAAGCTAATGTCTATCACGATATGTTTTAGTGGGTTCGCACACTTGTCAACTGATTTTTCCTTTCTTGGTTTGTCTCACAAGTAGGGTGTTGCAAAATTGCCCTTTATTGATGAGCGGAAATTGCTTGCAGAGACGAAGAAACTTCAAGACACTTTAACGGTTTGCTTACTTAATCATTTCTTAGGTAGTCTGCAACATAAAAATCTATGTACGGAATGCTGATTATCTTTACCATGTGCAGGTAGAAGAACAGACACGGAATAGTGTAATGTACGATTTTTTGTATGTTCATCGTGCGCATCCATTGTGGACTCAAATCTTGACGTATTATCAGTGTCATGGTCTGTCTTCCGCGTATCAGAGAACTGCTATTGCTATTGATGCACGTGCCAGGTTGACCTCTCTTTGTCATTGAGTGTATATGGATTCTTGGTTTGATAATTAAAAAAAATTGAGTTAAAAACATCATTTCTATATCGCATGCTTCATTGTTTAACCATATACGCAGTGGTGGTATGAATGGGTACCTTTGGGTGTGCGAGAGAAATAAGCTCCACCAAGTAGTGCCTTCTCCTGTGCAAGGGTTGCCTGCTGTTGGAAATAACCAAGTTGTGTATGTACCGTACCTTCTTCCCCTTGACGTTGTCGCATTTATGTGATAAAATGAATTTTCCAGAAGTATTTGTAATGAGATTTTTTTAAATTTGTTTCAGAAATGTCACATATTTGAATCCGTTAGCTCATTCCCACATTCCAGAGCCACCAAATGGAGTTATAATGCCTGAAAAGGTATTTAATAAGTGGTCATAATTGCAGCATCATTATCGATCCCATGGACACAGTATATTTTTATTGCCATCTGATCTTTTAATTCTTTTCAAGGATTTGTAACTTACACTGGAGATTCTATTACCCGTTTATATTCTATCAAAGATGCGTCACACCTATTTCCCTTCTGTCCGGGTTGGGTTTCGTCTCATACGCTCCTATGTTTACCTTTCAGGTAATAGGACCCTCCGAGGTAAAACCTTTCCCTGTGCTATGGCATGAAGATAATGGCCGGCGTCAGCCAGGCAGGGACAGGTGAGAATTCAGCAGTGTAACTGTTTAAAATTACAAATTTGTCAATGTCTGTTTCATTATGAAACAAGCGTGTAGTGTAAGCATACTCAACTGTTGGCTGTGAAATAAGTATAGTTGTCATGAGTGATGAGTCTGTAAATAAAGAAGGATGCATGTTGTGCCAAAAGTAAATACTGTTGTCATAGAATGTGAAAAAGCATAGTTGTCATGAATCTGTAAATAATAAAGGAGGGATCCATGTTATCAATAGTTTGCCAATGCCAAAAGTAAATACCATTGTACTAGAATGTCAAGGAAATATTTGTTTTTCATTTTGACCGTTATATATACTTAATATAACTAGCTTTTTCTCAGGTCATATGGAAATGGGTCACTATCGGGTCGCTCATTGGGTCAGGCTGCTCATCGCATGGTTAATCACTCGCTGAACATGAAGCCAAATGGCTCCTCTCGTGGAGTTCAGGAATCGTACGGACATCCTCGTGGCTCTTACACTGTGAACAACCCCAGGCCAGCAGGTCCTTCTTGGTATGACAATGGCTTTCAGCAGGCTGATTATTCCCGTGGCCACTACCACCAAGCCCTCGGAAGGAATCCTAATTTTTCAGTGTATCCGAATCACTTGCAAGGATATCGGCCAAACTTGAAGATCAAAGATAGGTCATTGCACCAAGAAGAGTATGGTAACTTACAAAATGGGATGACATCATTGAAATTAGATGAAAGCTATCACACAACCCATCAAGCTTCATCGCAATTCATGTCAAATTATGGAAGGCGGAAAATAATGACACAGGTCATGACATCATCGACCGTCTCAAATCCAGGTTGATTCTCAAAACAAAACACATCAGATGGCTGACTTCAAACACTCCAGTCTTCATAAAAAAATCCAAGTGCATGTACTCGTTATTCAGTCCTCACGTATCTTCTTGATTATGTGGTATGCAGGACAATCAGATCAAGATTCTAGAACACCAGGATCAGCCAGAAGATGAGTGATGAGTATCATCAGACACAGCACTTATCTGCTTTGTTAAGGAAGTTGGAGAGCCAAGCTACATCAAAGATCCAGCTTGATAGGGCTGACAGGTAACTCGCAGTGTTCAGGATACCGCATCACAGGCTGTCAGATTAAACATGAAGCATCTAAATGGGACTTCTCCAGCAGAAGGGTAGTTATCTTTAAGAGATAATACCAGGCATACTTAAGATAGCTTTTCCATCAACATGTGTGGGAATTCACATTACGTGTCTCAGTTTCTGAAAGTGTGTATTTCCCTGGAGAAATGGTGCTTCAAGTGTTACGTACTCTGGTTTAGTTATTTTGTGGGGATGTGCCGAAATATCAGCTGAAGGTGTTGTTAGATCTATAATGGCCTTCTAGTTATAGTTCAATTTTGGATGCTGCAAAATGCATCCTGAGAAATGTGTTTATTGGTTGAGTGTATTTGACAGACCTTTTTATTATGTAGCTCGTGTTCCGCAAGTATAGTTCACAGCGTCTTCAATACATTTTGGAGATTCTCAATTATTTCTCTGCTTCTGTCATTGCTGGGGCTGTAAACGAGCCAATACGCTTGTGACCAAACCAGGTCAAATCTCAACTCAAACTTAGACGAGCCGAGTATGAGCCAATTGGTGTCTGATTCGTTTATGTTCGTAGACATATATGCTCACTTTTTAGTCGAGTAAAACTAAATTAAAACTCGAGTATTAATTGATTATAGCTCGATTATTCAGTAGCTTATTATTTTAATCATATAAACGAACTCAAAAATGAGTCGCTCGTCTGCTAGGCTTGATAATGGCTCATTTTAAGTTGACTTCGAGTAGTTCGTTTATAGTTTGTGACTCGAGTTTTATAAGTTATGGAGCTGAGTTCGAACACATCTTTTTTAGGCTCGTCGAGTTCGAGCTTAGCTCAAGCCTGATATATCTACTCGAGCCGAGTTCGAACTTTCCAATATTCGACTCGACTCAGTTCGTCCACAACCCTAGTTGTCGCTTCGAGTATCCTTCATTTTCCTAAAGCTCATCTTTGTTGATTCCTTGGCGTGCGGTCACCTTGTTTGATCAAGTAAGTTAGTTCTATGTCAGTTTGAAGGTAACGGTGCTCTTATGTGGCATACATTGAATCGCCCCCTATCAGGCCCGGTTGGATAGTAAGGCCACTGAAGCCAAAATTTCAGGCCCCATTTTTTTTTGAAAAAATTTCTTTAAGAAATTTAGTAGGAAAAAGGCCACATTTTGTCAAGAAAAGACCCAATTTTATGAGGAAAAGACCCAACTTCTCAGAAAAAGCATGAATTCAATTGATCAAAAAAGGACTTACCTTAAAATAAGGCCCCATTTATTTGAAAATTATGTGAAAAGGCCCAAAACAAAATTTTCGCTTCAGGCCCCCAATGACCTTGAGACGGCCCTGCCCCCTATACAACTACAGTTGTCAGTTGATGTATTATGCATCTGTTATTTTTGATATTATGCAGCGATTTTAGTTCCGATGTATAATGAAGCAATGCATAAAGGCACACTTTATGCATCGGTTTTTCTAAGAATCGATGCATAAAGTGTGACTTTATGCACGGGTTTTTGAAAAAATTTGGCAAGTTTGGCTTGCAATAGCTCATATCCACCTGACAAATTGTAAACAATTTTTATACACTCATCTGCTGCTCATATCCAAACATCAAAACACTTGCGTTCACAACGATTCATACATATACAATTCCTTTCGTACACATACAGTTTCTTTCGTACAATTTCACATAATAATACCAGAGAACACTACAATATAACTCTTAATTTCATGTCCTATACCGGATAATGTTCGCTCTAGTAGCGCAAGTAACCGACAATTTCATCTCGCACTTCTTCCATCTTGTGATGTTCATATGACTCTAGCCCATTAGTCAACAAAAAATAACATGACAACTAAATCAATACAATAAAGTGTGACAACGATAAATTAATATAAGTTATAACTACACATTTATTAAATAACTAAATAAATATTATAAGCTCTCAAAAGCTTGCTTAAGGTTTTCAACCTGCGCACCGTTATTAAATCGTACAAATGCGATTATGTCTCGAATATATATTCGAACATAATAACCGTGTAAATGACATGTCGCTTGTTTTGGACACCGCACAATAAATAACTCATTTCACACACTCAATTTTCTCACCTTTTTATCGAACACAACCAAATCAGTCGGCCATGCCATCAAGTCTGATCCCTCCTCTGCAACTCGTACTTTCAATAACCTCCCTCCATAGGGTCTTGGCAATGCCGCATCTCGAGACAATGCTTTATCGACCTTCACCATCACCATATCTTCAGGTATTGACAAGAATGAAACAATCGACAATTCATGGCTCGACCGACATCCACAAGTTGTATGTCACCCTCAAGTCCCTCTTGGATATATAATAGCCTTTTTAGGCCACCATGTCAGCATAAACAATTCATGTTACATACATTCAATAAAAATAAATAAAATAGTAAAAAATAATAAATTGAAATTTTCTCAAAGTACCTTTTGTATGTTCTTCTACGGGTCTGCATCAGTGGGACAATGACAATTGAGGCGATCAAAAGTCTCTAAGCGAGTAGTGCTTGAACTGGGTGTCGCCCCCAAAGAGAAACAGACTGAATTTCAGCCATCATCCGACTGACTGAGAAATTTGGGCATAATGCCATCCGATCGGCTGGACCTACTAGTGTGCTGGGTTTTGGGGGAGAAGAAGATCATAAAAAGAGGCTCAACCAAGGTCATCAATCAAAGATCCAACCAAGGAGAAGAAGAGAAGATCAAAGGGAGATTCTAGGACTAACAATCCTACTTCCTCTACACCATTTCCATTCTCTTTTGTTGTTGGTATAAACCCTACTCACACCATGTTGTCTTACATGATGTGTGAGTAGTCACCTTGTGTTTTGAGGCCTTACAACCCTCCATGGTACTCTATGATCATGTATATACATTTGATTCAATAATCTATGGTGTTAAATTCATGTTCACTAAGTTCTTCATATGTGACATGCTACTAAGTGTTTGATGAAATGACTAAGTGACACGTTAGTCTTAAAACTTGATCTAGGTATTGAAAAAGCTTAGTGATAGTTTGGATGTGGTGAAAGTGATCATATCTAGTGTTTATGAGAGTAAATGCTTAAGTAGGAAGTGAACACCTATTGCATTTATCTCCCAACCAAAGGATGATAAAGGCAATTGAATGAACCAACAGTCTCGATAGAGTGAGGTTCGAGCTAAGAAGGTTTGGCTAAGAATAGCTTCACGTGAGAGTTGGTCTACCTTAGACTAAACTAGGTTCAAAACTATTTGACACCTTGATTTGCCTAATTCTTGTATACGTGATCAATGGGAAATGCCGAGGGGAGTAACCCCTCGAAATGCCTCTTATCTATCTTTTATCTCTAATTACTCACCACTTAAGATTTAGATACACACCTTTTACATTTTTGATTTAGAATAGCCTAATGGAACCACTATATAGTGCATGTGCGTAGCTTGCTCCCTTGGGTTCGACACCGGTCTTACCGGTCATTATAAATTGTTTTTCACCAAAAAGATTCTATTGCATTCATTTGCATGCGAAAATCTACAACGTCAGTTTTCATTTCTTAAAACTTTATGATCTTCACTAGTAGTTGAATAATCAATTAATTCTGATTCTGAACTTTCGTCTCAGTTAAGTAAAATTGTTGAAAGGATTCATTTGATTCTTTCATCTTCTTCAAAACAATTAGTTTTTCTCTTTACCCAACATGTTCTAGCATAGTGGCCATATCTCCCACATTTCTTACATATTATTAATCTATTCTTATCCCATTTCTTTTCTTCCCTAGCATTTTTTTCGCTACTTTTTATCCTCTATTTTCTTCTTGGAATATCTTTTCCTTTTATGTTGAGGTTTATAATCCTTAACAAGTTTCTAGGTAAACTAGAAGAAGGTTTATCAATAGCAAACTGGTCACAAAATTGACCTAATTATTATTTTTCTATAAGATTTTGCCATTTTCATTACACAGGGCAATCCTTCTTGGGTGTAAACCCCTCTAAGTTTTCCAGAAGTATAATTTTCATATGGAATACAATTATAATTTTGTCTTAAGATTCTTCTGATCCAGTGGGTGCTATTACACTCTGGGAGTTCCATAACTTTGCTTTAAAAAGTATCTTTATACCATCTAAAATCTATAAGTGTTTTACACCTAAGATTTTGCAGTAAAGTTCTGATACTTTCACTATTTTCAGTGTATCTTCCCGTAAAATGTTCGAAATGTTGATTGCAAGTGTATATACTGCATCTTCTCGAATAACATTATCTTCTTGCTTGATTGTGTTTAATATTTTATCTTTTTCTTCTTGAGTGATGAGATAATTATCCCACCAGCCCTTTAATTAGTTGTCCTGTAAATCCTGATCATGTTAGCAATACTCTTGTCCATATTGGTGAGCAAAACCATCTATGTTCCATTCATAGATGTAGCTAGCACTATAACTATTAGAGATGACCTCATTAGATTCTTCTATTAGAATCTACTGGTGTAGGTCTAGGATAATAATATTCTCATGTGGTTGGTTATCTGCCCATCTATGAATTTTATTAATCTGGTCTTCGTAAACTTGCTTATAATCAGGTAGTTTCTCTCTTAATTTCTTATCAGGAGTGCTTATTCTGTTTCTACTAGCTTCTCTTTTGGCGCTTCAATCATCATGGTTTGTTTATTCATTATATTTACCAATTGTTCTACTCTGTTTTGTAATGTTAAAATTTGTTCTCGTAGAACATTTAAATATAGATTCGTGTAATTATTTTGTTCTAGTAATATGTTTATTTGTTGACATGTTGCTGGCAGAGTATCGTCTTCCAGCAGTTTAGCAAATGCTGGAAAATTATAAATTTTGTCATTCTTTTTTATTTGAAAAGATTGTTTCGGTGGATAAACTTGTGTTAAGACCTTTCCTGTGGTTAACTTATAATTTCTTTCTAATACAGAAATATATTGCTCTACATATGTAGAGACGAACCAAGGAACAAAGAATAAAATTTTATTCTCTTGTTCAAATATTTTATAAAATTCTTTTCTTATGTCTTTTATTTCTTTTGAATTAAAGTTTTCATATAGCCATTTTTAAATGGTTACCATTTCGATGATTCAAATTCTTGCATAGTATCTTTTCTCGCCTGGGATCCAAGGCTAAAATCTATAATTGTTTGACATTATTATATTGGAAAATTTATTTCAGACTCAGTTATTTCCGGATCTTTAGTGTTTATTCCACTAATATTAATTCCATTTATGGTATTATTATGATCAATTATAATTTTTTCAATTATTTCTGCGTCTCTCATGTGAGACGTTGATGCTCTTGAAGACTCAAGAGGTTGTTCAATCTTATATTCTAAAGGTGAAATATAAGAGTATATTGAATTTGACATACTAGGTCGAGAAGATGATGATCTTCTTATATCTTTAAATTGAAGACTAACAGATCCTTCTGGTGTTTGTATAACATTTACTAAGTTATTTTGACTTACTGGTTGTGTTGGTATAACTTGTTCCAGAGTCCAATTTGTTAGAAATTCTGTTTCTTCCCATTTAATTTTTCTTCTTGTAGTGATATTTGACTTACTGAAATTGGTTTATATTATTATAGTTCCATTGGTTTGTTTGTCAATCATTTTACACCGTGGGTTTAGTTTAAAAAGTGGTTAATAAATCCTATAACAGATCGCTATTACTTCTGTTCCTGGTTTATAATTGTAACCATGCATTTTAGCATTTAATGTTAACGAATCTAATATATTAATATCTGACAACGAAAGTTGTAAATTTGGGTATACATCAAAATAAACTGGACCATGCGCCTAGCCAGTTTGAATTATTCTCATTAATGATTGTTTCCAATTAAGTTTTCTACCATCCCGAAGGACTGATATAAAGCTCTCAGGTAAACCTTCTAAGGTTAATGGTTTAAAAGCGATTTGTACTAAACCTATATGGATGAATTAGTGAGACGTTTTATATGATAACATATCACTTTCATCAAGCAATCTAATTGTTAATTCCTCCGAATTTAAACGGATTGTTTCTTCAGTAGTTTTTATTATTTGTTTGCGTCCTAATTTCTCAAAAGTTCCAAGTTTATATATTATGTTTGGTTCAATTTTTGGAATTATCCACTTATTAAGTTCTTTCAAAATTTTAGGTATATCATACTCTTCTTTTAACTTATTTTTTACAATATTCTGGTTTCTGATTATATTCATTTCTTTTTCGTGTAATATGTGATAAATCATAGTTTTTACCATACAATTACCCCCACCGGGCTCTGATACCATACCATATCGAATCTAATATATTAATATCTGACAACGAAAGTTGTAAATTTGGGTATACATCAAAATAATCTGGACCATGCGTCATACTAGTTTGAATTATTCACATCAATGATTGTTTTCAATTAAGGTTTCTACCCTCCTTAAGAACTGCTATAAAGATCACGGGTAAACCTTCTAAGGTTAATGGTTTAAAAGAAATTTGTACTAAACTTATACGGATGAATTTGTGAGAAGTTTTATATGATAAAATATCACTTTCGTCAAGCAAACTAATTGTTACTTCCTCAGAATTTAAAGGAATTGTCTCATCGGTAATTTTTAATATTTGTTTGAGTCCCAATTTCTCAAAAGTTCCGAGTTTGTATATTACACTTGGTTCTATTTTTGGAATTGTCCACATTTAACTGTACTGAACTTTATTTTACTTGAAAACTGATTTTTTTTATTTAACTGTACTGAACTTTATTTAACTCTATATAACACTTTATTTAACTTTACCAAACTTAAAACATGAAATTCTTACTTTGCAACCATATTAAACCCTTACTTTGATCCTTTAAAATACAACTAAACTAAAATCTATATAGACAGTAGACCTGCACAAATCCGGATTCGGGCCAGGCTATTCTATATTTTATAACCCATTCAATCGGGCTGGGCAAAACCCGGCCAATCAATTCAGGCTCAAAATTGTCCAAGCCGACCTTATTTATTGGGGTAACTCATCAGGCCAACTCATTACAATTATGTACCTATACGTTTTCATTTTTCTGCATATCTTGAATAAAAATACTATAATTTCAAATCATATATGTGATCAAAGACACTATTTATGAACTTGTTTAGCTATATCAAATTACTTCTTCATGACATATTGATCAATGAGTGCGGTTCAGGTAAAAACCACTATTATATATGAAATCTAAAAACCAAATTTCAAGCTGACACGTGTCCAATTTCGTCGAAATCTCGGATATAACACGGAGGGGCATTATGGTCATTTCACATATCTCCGAATGATCAGACTTAACATGGAATGATCAGACTTAAAACAGCAATATCCAGACTTAAATAGCAATGATCAGACTTAATAATCAGACTTAAAACAGTAATATCCAGACTTAATAGCAATGATCAGACTTAACTTGGAATGATCAAACAGAATAATCAGACTTAATTGCAATGATCAGGCTAAATAATCAGACTTAAAACAGCAATATCCAGACTTAAACAGTAATGATCAGACTTAAACATCAATGATCAGACATAACTTGGAATGATAAGACTTAATAATCAGACTTAAAACAGCAATATCCAGACTTAAACAGTAATGATGAGACTTAAAACAACAATGATCAGACTAAAACAACAATGATCAGACTTAACTTGGAATGATCGGACTTAATAATCAGACTTAAAACAATAATATCCAGACTTAAACAGCAATGATCAGACTCAAAACATCAATGATCAGACTTAAACAGTAATGATCAGACTTAACTTGGAATGATCAGACTTAAAATAGCAATATCCAGACTTAAACAACAATGATCAGACTTAAAACAATAATGATCAGACTTAAACAACAATGATCAGACTTAGACATCAATGATCAGACTTAAACAGTAATGATCAGACTTAAACAACAATGTTCAGCCTTAATCATCAGACTTAAAACAGCAATATCCAGACTTAAACAATAATGATCAGACTTAAAACAGCAATGATCAGACTTAAACAGCAATGATCAGACTTAAACAACAATGATCAGACTTAACTTGGAATGATCAGACTTAATAATCAGACTTTAAACAGCAATATCCATACTTTTTTTTATTAAGGGACTTTGCCCTTGGAGTGACTCGAACCCGTGATCTTTGGTTTTGGACGGTGAGCGCCTACCACCAAGCCAACTCACTCTCGTCAGCAATATCCATACTTAAACAACAATAATCATACTTAAACAGCAATGATCAGACTTAAACAACAATTATCAGACTTAACTTGCAATGATCAGACTTAATAATCAGACTTAAAACAGTAATATCCAGACTTAACTTGCAATGATCAGACTTAAAACAGTAATATCCAGACTTAAACAGCAATGATCAGACTTAACTTGCAATGATCAGACTTATAATCAGACTTAATTGCAATGATCAGCCATAACTTGGAATGATCTGAATTAAGAATCAGACTTAAAACAGCAATATCCAGACTTAAACAACAATGATTAGACTTAAAACAACAATGATCAGACTTACATAGCAATTATCAGAATTAAACAACATTGATCAGGCTTAACTTGGAATGATCAGACTTAAAACAACAATATATACAGACTTAAACAACAATGATCAAACTTAACTTGCAATGATCAAACTTAATAATCAGACTTAAAACAGCAATATCCACACTTAAACAACTGATCACACTTAACTTGCAATGATCACACTTAACTTGGAATGATCAGCCATACTAATAAGACTTAATTGGAATGATCAGACTTAACTTAGAATGATCAGACTTAAAACAACAATATCCAGACTTAAAACAGCAATATCCAGACTTAAAACAGCAATATCCAGACTTGAAACAGTAATATCCAGACTTAAGTTAAGTCTGGATATTACCGTAGCAAGTTTTAGGACGATTATACCCTCGCATCTGTAATGTATTTTTAAATAAGCCCGTTTTAATTTCTTTTATTTACAAAAAGTGCCCCGAATTACGATTGACCGAAATACACACGTGACAATATTTTATTGAATTTTTAGTTTTTATTTATAACTTGTTGTTTGTGTTTGATCTGTTTACTTAATTATTTTCTTTCAAAGTTAAATATATTAAAAATAAGAGTTTAATTTAAAACGGGCCTATAAATTTGGTCGGACTAAAATATATGTCTAAGCCCGTGCTTATAGAAATACGGACCGGTCTGAATTGATCGGTCGGATTATTAGACTTGTCTATGCCCGATTCAGAGAGAGTTGGTCACGAAGCAGGTCAGACCCGATCCATTAAAAAGCTCTTACTAAATAATTTGGATCTTATCGCTTATCAGATAAGCCTTATCTGTCCTTGTTCAGTCTATCGATAATTATTTTCGCTATTCAAAAAAAACCATTTATCTGCAATCAGCACTCTGCAAATACCGATCATGACGGAGCAACCGACGACCCATGGCCCCACAACCGCTGCCGCCGCCTCTTCATCTTTCACTATTGTTACCGGAGCCGATTCCTTCGGCTGCAATCTCAAGGACGTGTTGATCTCCCACCTCAAATCCCTTAACATCCGAGTCGAGGATCTAGGAGTCTCCTCTTATTACTCCGTCGCAGCCGAGGTCGGCCGTCGAGTCTCTGCCAATCCTGAATCCACTCGCGGACTCGTCGCCTGTGGAACCGGCGTCGGAGTATCCATTTTCGCCAACAAGTTCCCTGGCGTGTTCGCAGCGACTTGTCTCACCACCGGCGACGCTCAAAATGCGCGATCCATCAACAACTGCAACGTGCTCGCTGTGTCTGGGATGTCTACCCCGCCTGAGAATGCGGTTGAGATACTTGACACGTGGCTGTCCACTCCGTTCAAATATCCTTGTCCGGCTTCCGACTCCAAGCCCTGGCCGCCGGAGATCGACTCTTTTTTGGACAGTTCCATTGAGGAAATGTCAAAGATCGGTGCTGAGGTGCGGAAGGAAGATGTGAACGGAGCCGATACGTGTGCCATTTGCTGTCTTGCGAATAACAGGGAATTTAAGGACATTGATATGATTCCGGGTGGTTCGATGAAGATAGTGAGAGAGACTCCTACTTCAGCTGTTGTAAGATTCAAGGCTGGGAGTGTGGAGCCGGCACATCACCACACATTTGGGCATGATCTGGTGGTGCTGAAGGGTTGTAAGAGAGTGTGGAATTTGAGCAAGAATGAAAAGTATGATCTGGTGGTTGGTGATTATCTCTTCACACCAGCCGGAGATGTGCATAGGGTGAAGTATTTTGAAGATACTGAGTTTTTCATCAAATGGGATGGTCATTGGGATATGTTTCTTGACGAGGATCTTGCTGCTGCTCAGGCTGCTGTTGGAAATGAATGAGAAAATTTATCTGCCTGATAATATGTACGTGTTGCTTTTGTTTGTTAAGTTGGATTGCAGCTTCCTTTGATGGTTCATTTGTTTCTTATTGTAAGAATCCGACTTGTGTTATCATATGATGTTGATAAGTGAATGAGCAAGTTAATTGAAAAGTTTCTACCAGAAGACTTGTGTTATTGGTACTTGCTATATTACCCCTAGTCATTGTTCATTGTGCTTTGTTGTGTGATAGCTATAGAGTCTTGAAGTATGCACTATGCAGTACAAGCAAACATCCTTGTGTTGGAATACTAAGTGCTTAGCTCTGTGTCTATTTAAAGTTTCCTTCCAGTCCAAAAGATTTGCATGCTGCTTTTGTCTGTGGTTTGGTTTGGATTGGATTTGTTATGAGTCTACAGCAGTTTGGTTTTATGCAACAGCATATCCGATGTCGCCCAAGTTGCAGCACGTCGCTCGCTCCCCAAAAAAAGAACAGACTAAATCTACTTATGATCTTCAACTACAAAGTTGTTTGGAACACATGGCACATGCCATGAATTTTGTTGTTAAAGATGTCAGTTACAATGAATATGTTCTAGGCAAGCGTCCAACTGGTAGGCAGTGCAAATAGGAAAGTTGCCATACAGAAACAAACTAACAAATAATATTCAGAGAGAATGTGAAAATGAATTGGGGGACCATGGTGCTTCTTCTATCTTGTGCTTGTGTTATTTTTGTGGCAGTTCATCCTGAATAGTTAGCTCTTTAAGCTGGAGCTGGTGCATTAGGTGTGAGTGCTACCTGTGGTGCTGGTGATGCAGCATTATCCGATGCTGGCGATGCAGCAGCTTGTGACGATGTAGGTGATGCCGCCCCTTGTGGTGTTGGTACTGTAGCTCCTTTTGGTGTGGGTGCTGCTGGCGATTGTGGGGTAGGAGCTGTAGCCGACTGTGGAGTCGCTGCTGCAGCACTTTGTGATGCAGGTGCTTCAGCATCTTGTGACATAGGTGCTCCGGCACTTGGTGTAGGTGATAGATCCATCTCTATGACAAATGACGTAGTATCTATTTCTGGTGGCATAGCTTCTGGTGTCAATGATGTCTCTCCATCTTCTGTTGCGAATGCCAAATCCCCATCTGTTGCTTCCTCATCTGATTCAGACGCAGAAGGTGCATCCGATGCTGCTGGTGATTCTGCTGCTGCTTCTTCGTCAGGTCCAATTGTTGATTCCCTTTCATCAGCAGCCTTTTGCATTTTATCCATTGCCTCTGTTGCATATAAATTCAATTGATCAGAAGTAGTTAGTTGATGCAAAGCACGATAGTTATTCTATTCTCTATCAGATTATCTTTCTCTAGTCTAATTTCCAGCAGATTTTTGTTTTATGAATCTCTTTATTACAATATCCTCTTTTAGCGGTTCTTATAACGTTTCCTATTAATGCAGTGGAGTCTTAGAGAAGATAACCAGGTAGGGTGGAAATTCCTTACTTGTGGCGCACTCGGCATCATCAGCTGGACATGCGCACTTCATCTTGCAATAGACGACACAATCGACCATATTTAAATTGAGCTGTGGGCATTCCATGGGACATTGGACGTAACAATCATTGTCAGAGTCACCGAGAGAAAATGGTAAGAATTGCGCTTGCCCCTCATTGTATAGAGCTAGAAAAACAGCCAGGCAACACAGTAGCACGGAACTCTTACTCTTAGCCATGTTTGATCTCTTTTTCTCCAAATGGCCATTTCTGGCTTTTATTTTGCGTGCCTGTGTTGCCGCAATTTGTTAGGATGTTTGGACAAGCTATTATAAATGGATGGTTAAGGGTGGCTTCCAGAAATGGAAATTTTTTGTTTTGGAAAATTTGAGGCCGGCCAACATTTGAGCATTGTTGGTCGATTGAGTCTGTATATTCATCCATAATATGTGGACGGACTCTCAAAATTCAAATGACAATGTCCTGAATATTTGACAATCTATTATCAATCATTTATAGGGTTTAGGCTCGGGTACAAACCCGTTTTAAGAGACAAACTTGAACGAATGTGTTTGGTTAACTAAAAAATATTATTTGATTTTATTAAATAAAAGTAAAATAATAAACACCGAATTACATTAAATTAAATGAAAAAGATATGTAAAATTAAGCATTAGTTAAGTTTCTGTTGCGAAAATAAGGATTTGACGAGGAACTCAAATGGGGGAACAAGAACATATAAAAGAGAAATATAGAGAGGAAATGTATATCATTGTTGTAGAATCTCTTACAAATGATCCATTTTCATAGAAGTACATGGATACATGAAAAACTAGAAATAAAGATAGGGGATTAATTGACATATCATTAGACACATGAAAAAGCTAAGGGTTATTGGTCCAATGAAAATCTTAGAGTCATCCAATTAAAATAACAATATTTAAAGAATTCCTCGTTTGGATGATGTACAAATATTATATCTCATTAAAACCTTACAAAAAAAATCCAATATGAAAAACCTAATGAAAGAAAAAGTGTACATAATTTTTTTTTGATAATATGTCGGAAGCATATACAATGACGATACAGAGGACTTAACGCTGGTAAATAACATCCAGCTGGGACCAAAACAGACAACAAAAGATTAACATGAATAGAACATAATCTGCTGCTCCACTTGGCCTCACGCCTAATGTGAACCCACCACCTTGGCAATCATCGCATAAGAAAAGAAGAAAAACACTTGCCAGCGATCGTGCAACACCCGCTTGCCCAAAAGCCCGGTCTGATCCGGCGAAGAAAAACACTATTAACAATATATTACAAACCCAGTCCGAATAAATCGGTTGGAAGAAAGCCTTCATAAGTGATAGAGGGAAGGATAAGCACAAAAATTAAGCCCAAAGAGCTCCCCTCTCTCCGTCCATCCTACCAAATACCCACCTACACACTCCACCCACCGTCAACCACTGCCAGATCCAACCACCAGCCCCTTCTTCGATCCTTATGAACCCAATACCTTCAGATCCAACCACTCATGCTTTTCCCAACGATATGGAAGCCTCCCTCTGACCACCCGTGCCTTCCCAACAACATGCAAGCCTCCCCCAAAGAGAACGGGATGGTGGATCGCCAAGTTGGGAATTGAGGGATGATAAGGAGGAAGTATCGTCGGAGGTGAGGGGTTGTGGAGTTATGAGGGATGAGGAGGAAGATGAGAAGGATTGAGAGGAGTGAGATCGAGATGGGCATGGTGAGGAGGAGGAGGAGAGAGAAGCCCAGTGTACATAATTTTTTAAGTACACATAGATGTTACTTCATAAAAACCTTAGATAAGAAAATCCAAAGAGCTGAAACCTAAAATATGGAAAAGAGTGTAATGCATATTTTCCACCTCCATGTAGAATTGAATGTGAGTCTCTAAGCTTTTGCATGCCGATTTTATGGACGAATTTCTCAAAGGGAGTTGTGGGAAGTACCTTTGTAAACAAATATGCTACGTTATCACAAGAACGAATCTGAAAATATCAATCTCGCCATTCTCATGAAGTTCATGTGTAAAGAAGAACTTTGGTCAGATGTACTTGATTTTATCTCCCTTTATATAGCTATTTATAATTTGAGCTATACAAATAGTATTATCCTCAAATAAGACAGTCAAGATTTCTTAACGCCTGAAATATTACATGATCATTTAATATAATGGATTACAGACCTCAGCCACACACATTCACGACTTGCTTCATGAAGTGCTAGTATTCACTATGATTAGAAAAGTGGTTGTTTTTTAGAGCACCAAGATATGGCGGTATCACCTTAAGCAAACACATATTCCATTTGTTATCGCGCTTTATGAGAGTCAGATAAATACCCGGCATCATCAGATCCAATTAATCCTAATTTTGAGTCTTTTGAATAAAATAAGCCCATATCAATTGTTCCTCGAAGATATCTTAAAATTTGATTAACGCTAGTCCAGTGTCTTCGAGCTGCAAAAGAAGTATACCTTCCTAGTAAATTGACTGAAAATGCAATACCAGGCCATGTACAATTAGCAAGATACATTAGTGCTTCAATATCACTAAGATATGGTACTATAAGACCAAGCGGTTTTTCTTCCTTTTTCTGAGGACGAAATATCACAAAGTGATCGAACACTATAGACAAAATCACAGGGTATAATTTATCCATTTTAAATAGTTTGAGTATCCTTTCAATATATAAGGATTGATTCAAAGATAAATGCTCAATTTATAGCCAAGGTTAAATTTTTTCCCTAAGTGTTTCATTTGAAATTCACTTTTCTAATATATGTAATAGACTTTACAAGGGAGATTTGACAATAAGAGTGTACGCGCTGGCAAATCCTAAAAAGTTTTTTTTGATGGTGGATTTTTTTACATAGACGAATACCCGTCTTATACATATTGCATGAGAACTATAACGGGTCATTGAATATCTCTAGACTCTTAGAGCACAAGCCACACAAGGCATAGACCCGGATTTGAACCTTGAAACCATTAAAGAGCAGGTCGTAAGACACCTCTTACTTGAAACCTACGAACATTAACTTGACACTTAACACGCGTACATAGAAGTAACAGAAGCAGCAACACTTACAAGAAACAACACGTCCACGCTAAAGCGGGACGAAAATGAACTCTTACACAAAAGTGAGGAGACTTATGCCACTTGGAGAATGGAACCCTTGACAATTTGTAAAGAGTTCAAGCCACGCAACCAAACAATCATTCGCCCCTTAAAAATTATTTAAAACAAGAAAAATCCGTGCTTCATTAGAAAGTCAATCGCCGTTCTTCATCAAGGCTATGGGGTCGGTATAGGAGCCAACAGGTTAGGCTGGATATTACAAAGAATCGGGTGATTATCAGAATGAGTCAAATGACCGGAGGAGACACCAGAAGAAGATATCAATGTGCATGGTGACCATAATTGCACGGCTGGGACGATAGTACGGAGGATGCCTCGGAGTGTAGATTTGGACATTTGCTGCTAAAGACGGTGCTACACCCGTTCGTCAGCCTCCATTAAAAAAGCTGAAGAAGCTGCGTTTTGTCGGTGACGAAATTGAAACTATCAAACAAGGCGAAGAAACTATCAGACGAGGCTCCTGCGGTAGTGTGTTGAGGAGAGAGCAATTAAGGAAAAATAGGAGAGTAGCAAAGCGTTGGGAAGTAAGGACGGTGGCAGGAAATAGGACCTGCTATGGCAGATGGAGAAGAGAGGCGATGATAGGGGAAGACGTAGGTTTTTTGTTGTTGTTGTTTAGTATCTGTTCTGTTTAAATTTTTGTTTAATTTTGGATGTTCATATTCGGTTAAATGTTGGTTTTGGTTTAGTATTTTAGTTTTGAATCACTAATTTTTTCTTGTTCAGTTCGATTGTAAATGAATACTAACTAAACACAACGTAGTTAAGAATTCATCTAACGGCGTTTGAAGAAGGTTAACAATGTTTGTCTATACACCCTTTATGGAAAAATATTTTATAGTTTGCCGCCAATTTGGTAAATTTCATAATTCGGACTCTAAGTTGGAAATCAGCTAGTTCATAACCCCAAACTGTACTTTTCCCAAATAATTAATCTCGTTTTTGTGGTTGCACTTAATTGCCATAAGTGTCAAGCCATTAAGTTACTTTTGTTTGTGGCAACGAACATTTAGCCACGCGGGAAGCTACTTTCTCATGGAACTCGACATATGCCATAGATTTAATTGGTTTCACATTTACCTATAGGGCCTTAATATTAAAATTGAAGGCATAAATGCCGGATAAAAAAGTCGACGCAACTTTAACTCAAAACCCAGCCCGAGCCTTGCACTAACCTTAAGCTCTAAAGACCACTTTTTATGTAATACAAGTCGAACATAAGCTTCCACTTTAAAAACCCCTTGAGTCTGGCCCTTCACACCTCTAACTAGGTTCGACCCGGCCATCCGTTAAACGGTTGGCCGGACTCAACTTTGCCCTCTCATCTTCGCAAGTACAATTTCAATTCTCAAATCTCAACTTGACTCGGATACTCACCGGTTCATATGTTCATATGCAAATTGTATTTTAAAATTATAATTGCGACCCTATGAACAATAAATGTATTTAGACAAACAAAAAGCTATCCCGATGAACAGTGTTCCAGGAATCGGCCGATTAATCGGGGATTAATCGGCAGTTTTCTTGAATCCGATCCGATTTTACCCAAATCGGATGAAAAAATCGGGTGGCGCCTTGGTGTCGATTAATCGGCGATTAATCGGTTCAGGCGGCGATTAATCGTTTCAGACGACAATTAATCGGTCCGAACAGCTAAATGTTAAAGATTAAAATTGGAGGACTTTATTGTAATAATTAGGATTTTTTAGATCATATTTGATTGTTTAGTTTGTTCATGATGTAGTATCAAGTATGTATGGACTATGTATGATGTAGTTTGAATTTCTATGTAGATTACTAGCAATAGTTTAACATGTTTAGTACTCATTGAGAGTAGTTTTGGCATGTACCCTGTTTTCTTTTGATTACGTGTCAACTAATGCTTCTATAGATAACATTTATATAAGTATTTTCAATTATAAATATAAAAATATGATAAAAATAAAAAACCGATTAATCCTCCAGCACCTTGTCCGCACGATTAGCAATTTCTGTAACCTTGCCGATGAAAAACAAATTGATGAACAATAATGTGCTTGCTTATTGGTTGTTATTTTATTGTTTATCATAATATTTTATTGCTAATCACTATTTTATTATTCATCCAACATATTCATCATATGTATTTCTACGAGACTTTTCATCATATATATTTCTTTGAGTTTGAATGCAATGAATTATAATTGATTAGACGTTTTGTATTGTAACTATTTTTCTTAAGGTCTCGATTTTTATGAGGCCCTAAGTCGGGCCCCAAGAATAACGGTCAGCCTTGCCAGACCCTCTTAGCCCGTCTAATACGCTATTCATAAAAATAAGTTTTCTACTAAACCCCGACTCCATCTGGCCCTATAATTCTGAAGTCTCTTTAAAGCCAGCACGACCCTACCATATGCTTTATAAAACAAGAAAATTTTCTCAAAATAGTCTTTTTTTCGCACAAAATTATTCTCGATTTTCAAATTGGAGAAGTGTGACTTTGGTAAGCGCCTTTACAAGAAGCGCTATACTGTATAGCGTTTATGGTTAAAGCGAGCGTTGTGATTTTAAGCGTCACACATTTTAACGCTTTTATCTACGTTAACTTTTAGGTGGCAATGACATGGCACCTGGTTAGCTTACACACCAAACCGCTAGATCGTAAGGCTGTTTAACTTAACTAACAATAGATCTAATACATAAACGCATCTCTTTGTGCCCCCACATACTTATTCACTCGACGTGCTCCATGTTATGAATATGAATTGTTTGATATTGATAGAAGGTTAAACAACCTTTATATACACCACATAAAGATACATATAATACCAACTATACACATCAGATAATAATCAAATATTCCGATATATATCATAACATAAGTATATAAATATATCTCTAACACCCTCCCTCAAACTTCTGGTGGTCAACCACGATAAATTTCGCGCCAGTGAATACAGGTGGTGTGCTTACTAAGTGGTCGAAAACATTTACAAACCAATAAGTACCGGGTCGTCCAAGGAGTAAACCAAAACTTGATTTCAATGTTTTATTTTACGCCGATCTGTCTGTTTTTCAAATTACGAATTTGGTTTTAAGGTTGTTTAATGAACTAAGCAGATTAAATGAAGTAAAGTGGGGGTATAATCATTGTAAAGAAACGTTTCCCAGAGTATCTATTTCCCCTCCAATGCATACGACTCTAGTCACTCGAACAACAATAGTGTGAGTTCCTATCTAGATCGACTCAAACCTATACGTCTATCTAGGCAGATACCACCCCTCGGCTACTTCTCGTGCCTAGAAGAAGACATAACTCGCACATGGACCTCAACCCCTCGGTGTTTTGGTCCATGTCTAGCTTCACATCTCTCGACCACCAACCCTCGTTGGACAATCGATCCTTGCGGGTTGATAAACCCAGGCCCATCGCGATACACGATGGGTCACCCTCGTGAACACCATCGTGTTAAGGTATAACCTATTGGTTTTCAGAGGTCGTCGACGTCACCCCCTCGAGTTCATAGCCAATGACCCTTACCTTATACTCATAGAGATCCCCTCGAATGCCTATAAGCATAGTATAAGTGAAATACAACCAAGAATAAAACTTAACACCATTTATGGATTATTCAGATCATAAACAAGTCGCATACATCATAGGGTTACATAGGACCCTAGAAAAAAATTGACTACTCATGACTTATTTCAAAAGATTCAATACAGGAACTGTCATTCAAATAGTATAGGAATACAAGAGGGAAGATGTATTAGACGATCGCCCCCCTCTGGCAGCTCCTCGAGCTGGATGATTGATTTTTATTAAAACCCTTTTCCGTACGGAAATCCTCTTGCAGAAATCTGGCGTGCGTAACTCTCTCAGCGCTAAACCTGGGTGCCTCTATTTATAGGTGCACGGGATAACCACCTTTAGGCTGTTGTCTCGGCCACGACAATGACACCTCGAGTGACTCGGTTGCGCGGAGTCTGCATGCTTTGTGGTCCAATCGAAGCAACACTGTTCAGATTGGCACTGGAAGGAGATGCACCTTGGAATAGTCTGATCTGAACTTGGCGGTTCAATGCGCAATGCCCTCGAGGTAGTCAATATAACTTTGTTGTGAATAACTCACTTTCAACTCTGTAAGTTTTGATAATACTGAATTGTTTTATTATCTCTCTATTCACATCTATTTATACACTATAAGTATTCACCTAATAAGAAACAAATGAATATTCTCTACATAACTAAAATATTCTAATCGAATATCTGATAGAATAATTATCTACATGATTTCAGCAATCATGTAGATTGTTATTCTAATTCAATATTCTCCACACTCCCCCTCAAGTTGGCAAGTGTATATCGAACATGCCCAACTTGTCAACTAGATTTTCAAAGATGGGTCGAAATAGTCCCTTTGTCAAAATATCTGCAGTTTGATCCTTTGTTGACACAAAGGGAATGCAGATAATTCCAGCTTCTAAGTTCTCCTTTATAAAATGTCTATCGACCTCAATGTGTTTTGTTCTGTCATGTTGTACTGGATTGTGAGCTATGCTTATGGCTGCTTTGTTATCGCAGAATAACTTCATCGGCCATACAACTTCTAACTTCAACTCTTCCAATACTCTCTTTATCCATAGTAACTCACATACTCCATTAGCCATAGATCTGAATTCTGCTTCGGCACTGCTCCTCGCGACTACATTTTGTTTTTTACTTCTCCAAGTAACCAGGTTACCCCATACATAAGTACAATAACCTGACGTAGATCTTCTATCCACATCTGATCCTGCCCAATCAGCATCAGTGAATGCATCGATAGTTCGAATATTGCCCTTTTTAAATAAAAGGCCTTTACCGGGACAGCTTTTTAGATACCTCAGAATTTGGTAGGTGGCTTCAAGATGTTCTTCATATGGACAGTGCATGAACTGGCTAACCATGCTAACTGCAAACGCAATATCTGGTCTCGTGTGTGACAAGTAAATTAATTTGCCTACGAGACGTTGATATTGAGATTTGTTGATTGGAACACCCTCCTGAATGTTTCTGAGTTTTTGATTTGGGTCTACTGGAGTGTCAGCAGGCTTGCATGCACTCATTCCTGTTTCTTTTAAGAGGTCAAGGATATACTTCCGCTGCGAGACGACAATTCCCTCTTTTGACCTCGCAATTTTCATGCCCAAAAAATATCTCATTTCTCCCAAGTCCTTCACTTCGAATTCTCGTGCTAGTTTCTTCTCTAGTACTTTAATTTCTTCTCGGTCATCTCCTGTAAGAATAATATCATCTACATATACTATTAGTATTGATACCTTTCCACTCAGATGCTTTATGAAGAGTGTGTGGTCAGATTGTGCTTGACTATAGCCTTGGTTTTTTGCGAAGTGAGTGAATCTGTCAAACCACGCCCTTGGAGATTGTTTCAAACCGTACAAAGCTTTCTCTAGTTTGCAAACTTTGGATCCGAACGCATCTTCAAAACCTGGAGGTGGACTCATGTATACTTCTTCTTCCAACTTTCCATTTAAAAAAGCATTTTTCACGTCAAACTGTCTTAGAGGCCAATCCAGATTTGCTGCAATAGACAGTAGAATTCTGACCGTGTTAAGTTTTGCGACGGGGGCAAATGTTTCAGTGTAGTCGATCCCATATGTCTGAGTATATCCTTTCGCAACAAGCCTTGCTTTGTGACGTTCAAGTGTCCCATCAGATTTAAATTTGGGCGTAAAAATCCACTTGCATCCAACTATTGGTTTATTCAGAGGCTTTTCTTCAATCTTCCATGTCTGATTCTTCTCAAGAGCATTCATCTCTTCCATGACAGCTTTCCTCCACTCAGGTTTAGATAGAGCATCCTATATGCTTATTGGGATAGATATGGAAGAAACATTGGTGATGAAATTTGAAAAAGACAGTGAAAGGCGAGAATCTGAGACATAAGAAGATGTAGGATATTTTGCACATGATCTTTTTTCTTTTCTAAGGGCTATAGGAAGTTCAAGGTCAGCAAGAGTGTTTCCTTTTTCAGAAGCTAGCACCGGGTCAGATTGTTGGTCCGCCAAGGATTCACTGATTTCCTCCACTCGTCGATTCGGAAACCTTCTCGTGTAAAATTGGTCATATAGAGACACTTCCTGCAATTTATTAGTTTCCCTTGGTAATTCACGAGGACTATCTGTCACAATAGGTTTTACTACTTGTGGTTCTACTTGGATTGACATCTCTAGAGTTTTCATTCTCAAATGTGTTAGGCTTGGTTCTGAGATTGATAGAATTTAATCTTCATGAAATCCTAGGAAGTCTAGCCAGTGACTCGAATCTTCATTAGGATCACTCTCCCCCTGAAGATGAGTAGAGAAAAAAGAATGGTTTTCAAAAAACAGTGTATCCATAGTAATAAACAATCTTTTTGTTTTGGGATCAAAACATTTATAACCTCTCTGAGTAGGTGAAATTCCCAGAAAAACACATTTTGTACCTCTTGGATCCAACTTGCTTGCTGTTCTATTAGGATTTTTATAAACACTGTGCAACCAAAAATTTTTAATTTCATTGATTGAATAATTCGTGAATCTGCAAAATTTTCTTGAAAAACTCTAATAGGTGTTCTATAGCTCAAAATTTTGGATGGCATACGATTTATCAAATAAGTAGCATGAAGAATTGCATCTCCCCAAAGGTACTTAGGAATATTTGTCGAAAACATAATTGCACGAGTAACTTCAAGAATATGTCGATTTTTTCGTTCTGCTATGCCATTTTGAGATGGTGTATCTACACATGAGCTTTGGTGAATCACTCCCTTTTTAGCAAAAAAATAGTTTAAGGTTTGAGAAAAATATTCACGGCCATTATCACTTCTAACCATTTTTATTTTTGTGTTATACTGTGTGTGCACCATTTTAAAAAATCTTTTAAAAATATTTTCTACCTCAGATTTTTCTTTTAACAAAAACACCCAGCTTAGTCTTGTGTGATCATCTATAATAGACATAAACCATCTTTTTCCAGTTAAAGTTGATATTCTAGATGGACCCCATATATCACTATGAATAAGTGCAAAAGGTGTACTAGGGATATATGGACGTGGAGGATATGTACTCTTATGATGTTTAGCTAATGCACAAATCTCACAATGAAATGAAGAAGGATCTTTATTTTTAAATAATGCAGGGTACATCTTTTTAAATAATGAAAACTAGGGTGTCCTAGTCTAAAATGTAACAGATAGACCTCTTTATTACCGGGAACAGAAATAATTTGCAAGCAAGAGTTTCCTTGACCTCTTTTATTCGAGTCTGATCCTTCCTCTAAGATGTAGAGACCATCATGTTCCTTAGCATTGCCAATCGTCTTCCCCGTTGCTAGTTCCTGAAAAACGCAGTAGGAAGGATGGAAATGAGCACGACAATTGAGATCTCGTGTGAGTTTACTAATCGACACAAGATTACAAGACAAATTTGGCACATGTAGAACATGAGAAAGGGTAAACGAATCGGAGAATTTTATCTCTCCCATTCCAGCAATTGGTGAGAAAGACCCGTCAGCAATCCTGACTTTTCTATTTCCGGCACATGGTTTATAGGATAGGAATAAACTTGAATTTCCTGTCATATGGTCTGAAGCACCTGAATCTATAATCCAAGTACTATTAGTTTTGGAACATGAATAAAAAGAAATAGAGTTTGTTTTACCATCCTGTGCAAATGAACACGATGGAGAAGCATGGTGACGCTCAGAGTTGGGCTTTTGGGATGGTTGGATGATTTTCAAAAGTTGCTCTATCTGTTCCTTGGTAAAGGATAGTTGTCCGGAATTGATTTGATTCTCTTGAGGAGTTTCAGACAATGTTGCTTGAAAAACTCTTTCTGATTTTTTCTTAAACCCAGCTGGTTTGCCATGAATTTTCCAACAAGTCTCCTTTGTATGCCACAACTTCTTGCAGTGATCGCACCAAGGTTTCTTTTCTTGCAGTGATCGCACCAAGGTTTCTTTTTCTCCTCGCTTCCTCTTACAAACAAGGCTGATGTTTCAACAGGTTCCTCCACTTTCCGCATAATTTTCCTTCGATTCTCTTCAAGTCTTACTTCTAAGAAGACTTCTCGAATTGATGGCAGCGGTCGTCGACCAAGGATTCTTCCTTTTACTTCATCCAGGTCACGATTCACACCTGCTAAAAACACATAAACACGGTCATTTTCTTCACGTTTTTTTTGTCGGGTGTAATCAGTCGTACTTTCCCAGACATCATCGTGGTATTGATCTAGCTCCTGCCATAGCGACACCATCTCATTATAATAGGTCATCACGTCACGGCTTCCTTGTTTGGATTGCCACAGCTTCGTCTTCAGTTCGAAGACTTGTGAAGAATTTTCACGATCAGAGTATGTCTCTCTGATAGAATCCCAAACTTCTTTTGCCGTTTTCATAAACATATGGGGTTTGGCGATTGATGCTTCCATGGAGTTGAGTAGCCACGCAGTGACTAACGAATTCTCAGACCTCCAAGTTTTGTAGCCATCATCTCCTTCTTTCAGTTCTTTTACTTCACCCGTCAAGTAGCCAAGTTTTCCTCTCCCGTCGACTGCGAGCTTCACAGACTGAGACCATTCCAGATAATTCTGTCCAATTAATCTATGCCCAGTAATGAGCATAGACGAATGAACAGATGAATGGGAAGTCTCCATGGTGTTGAACTGAGTAACAGAGGAAGAGGATTTTGGTGTTTTTGGGCTGGTTGATATTTCCATGGCTCCTGATACCATGTAAGTTTTGATAATACTGAATTGTTTTATTATCTCTCTATTCACATCTATTTATACACTATAAGTATTCACCTAATAAGAAACAAATGAATATTCTCTACATAACTAAAATATTCTAATCGAATATCTGATAGAATAATTATCTACATGATTTCAGCAATCATGTAGATTGTTATTCTAATTCAATATTCTCCACAAACTCCTTTTTGCCTCGTTTCGACTCATACTACTTTCCCCGGGGTGTGATCACTCCTTCACGAATATTGTACCTGAAAGGGCAAAAGAGTGTCAATTGGTCTCAAAATTACACGGGATCAAGTCAAAACTTTAAGGAAAATGTAGAGAGATAATCATCGAGAATTCGAATTATCAAAATACTCCACACTTAAGGTTTGATCGTCCCGAGCTAACACACAAAACGAGCCACAAGGAAAACAAATCTTTAATTCCTACTATCTAGCATGTATTTATAGCTAAAGAAAATAAACTACTTCTTACTCCTTTTCGTAGGTGTTACGAGTGAATTTAGCATATGCACTAAGCCTTTAAACCCCCAGGCTACCCTATTGGACGAGTTGTAGTCTCGTGAGAGTTTTCAAAAAAGGAATACTCACAAATCCCTTGTGTTATTAGGCTACAATCATTCAAACATAACATGGTTACCCCACGTTAGAGCTCCGACCACCCCGAACAAGATCGCTCTTGAGCCATTTCAAGTCACATGAGTCAATACATTCAATCAAGGTCATTGCTAAAGCTGTCCAAAGTCTAAACCCAAGTGCCTATTCTTTCTTGTGTTACGATAGTTGTGCAAGGTTTTCATGCTACCATGGATGGGCCAGCCGCGCACCTGTGCTAGCAAAGAGGCTAGTCCACGGACTAAACGACTTAACTCATTCCCAATTTCCAGACCGTGTTCATCATAAGCCATAAGGGAAGCGGAGCTTGGCACAAAGATGGTAATCTTTACAGTCAATGCAACCAAGCAGTGATCGTTCGATAGGGTTTTCCAGTCCCAACTCTTGGCTTCCTATCACTCGGCTCACTCACACATGTGTAGAATCATGGAAATACACGTTGTGAAGTGTGTATCTGACTCGGCCTTTGACTTACGAGTACTTTCATGGGGGAACTTTTCTTCCTAACCCTCGGCACTTGTATTAATTTGAGAACGAACTTCTTTTTGAAGCAAAGTTCTTGGTCGGAACTAGGCTTTTCACCCTCTTTGCCATGTAATTTTTTTGATGGGGATTATTTTTGCCCTCTTTTTAACTCCACAATTAATATTTGACAACGACTTAAGTAAATGAGGAAAGCTTGAGTGATGTCTTATGCACAGGAAATAGAGGAGGAAAACAGAGGATACCCAAGAACGATTGCAAGGTAAAATTTAATGCAAAGAAGTTAGCTTTCGACCATTGCTCAATATCCACAAAAGAAAACTCAGGTAATTCGGTAGACAACGGGTAGTTAGAACACTGATATGAGGGAAATGCGTGATCATTAGACCTAATTCAGCTTTGAGTTCTCTAGTTTAGGTGCGGGACAGAGCTAAAATGGGGGTTTTTTAGAGTTAAGAATGAAATCACGAGCCTTACTAGTTACTCCAATGTTAAGGGTTAATTACACAGTTGCAAGTTCCTATCTCATGATCATGACATTTAAATAATGAACTTTTGTGCCTACCACTCCACACTTAAATCAAGCTTAGTCCCTAAGCGCATGTGATATAATGAAATAATGTATACGGTGCCAAAGTAACTCCCCTCGTTTGTGAAAGTGTTCCCTCTCGAGTAGCTCCAACCGGTCCTTGCCATCTGCTTGCGACAGCAAAGTGACCTGCTAGATTTCTCTTTGATGAAAGGGAATAATATCATCAGAACAGCACATTTGCATATCATCGTAAGGCAGCCATGTTTTTCAAAAAGTTAATATCAGTAGAGGCAGTCAAGACAGCACAATTTCTTAGGGATATAGTTGCAAAATGTAAAAGAATCAGTTTGTGGATTCTTCTCCTCTGAACTTGTTGGTTCATTCGCAAGTGCCTTCCACTAAAGCTTCCTTGTCTGCATTTTCTACAAGGTTGTCTAAGAAAGCAGGGGGTGCAGATTCAGGGATGAGCTCCTTCACCTCTTCATACAACCCGATGCATTTTGGAGACAACAAGTCGGAGTAGACAGTTGCCTTGACGTTTACGCTGCAGTTGGTGAGGTGGTCAAATATTTGGCGTTGGTGGGAGCTGAAGTCTTCTGCTAAGTTGCGGTCGAACGAGTATAGTCTGAAGGATCTTCGGGGAGGGAAACCCAGAGGAGCGATGAGTGGTAATGAAGGGGTCGTGAGAAGAATGAGGGCGTACCTCCTCCTTCTTGCCGGTTAATGTCAAGTGGGACAATGAAGCTTGGAGGGGCGTTTGGCAGGGGATTCATGGCCGGAAGTAGAGTCTTCTCTAGAGACCAAGTAGGGGTTTATGTGCTTTGTGTGGCACGAGGACTGTGTAGGTTTTATAGGAGTGGGGCGAAATGGGTGACGTGCTGTAGCTGTGGGAGAGTAGACATGTCTGATTGTTCGGTATTTTTTCATGATGAATTGCTGCATGCCTTTATTCCGAAATAGGAAAGGTTTGGTGACGTGGCATACGGCGTGACATTCCTGCTGGCGGTTTTAGTAGCAGCGCGCAGATCTTTCTCTCATAAATCTCTGTGCAGAAGATTTGTCTCTGTGAGACACCCGCTCGATATTGCATCATTTCTCAGCTGCTCTGAGTGGATACCAGGTTCGAGAGTTACTGCTATGCGCGACGCGATCTAAACATTTCACACTGAGTTGCTGCGTGGATCAACTTCACTCCGTGTTTACGAGAGACTGAGTATGCTGAATCCGAACTAGGTCGGAACTAATTAGCCTTGGGTGTTTCGAGCGAATCTCCCACTCCACACTTAATTCCTTGTAATGCACTGATTTGATCAATGAGATAAGACACTTGCAAAATGGTTTTACCTCTCAAGGAGGACCTAGTTTAACGTCTTGGTGAGACTAAGCTCTGTCTCTTCCCATAGGATGGGACTTGGATCATGGTCTTATCTCATCAGGCGGGGACATTGCTAGGAACTCCTTCTTTGAACGATTCTAGTTTTAATAGGTGATCAGCAACTAAAATCTCTACTCCCTTCTTATCCTTGATTGCAATATCAAACTCTTGGAGTAGAAGAACTCATCTTACGCGCCTCGACTTTGCTTCCTTCTTGGAGATTAAGCACTTGATCATGGCATGATCAGTATAGGCAATGATCTTTGATATTGCTAGCATCTCCTTCTCGGTTGTCGAGTAGTTCAACTGAGCTTGGTCCAAGACATTGCTCGTGTAGTATATGACATGCAACTTCTTTTCTACCCTTTTCCCTAGAATCGCTCCTATGGCATAGTCGCTTGCATCACACATTAATTCAAATGGGAGTTCCCAGTTTGAGGGCTAAATGATGGGGGCCAAAACGAGCAATGTCTTTAGCGGCTCGAACACATGGAGGCATGCATCATCAAAGACAAATGCATTATCATTGTATTGGAGGTCAGTTAGGGGCTTGGCGATCTTGGAAAAATTGCTAATGAATCTTCAGTAGAAACCGGCATGGCCAAAGAAGCTTCGGATCCCCTTCACGTCCCTTGGCGGTGGGAGTTTTACTATGACCTCAATCTTGTCTTTGTCCACTTATATTCCTCCGTGGGAGACAATGTGTCCTAGTACGATTCCTTCTTGAACCATGAAATTACATTTTCCCCAGTTGAGAACTAAGTCCGTCTTAATGCATTTCTCTAGGACTTTGGCTAAGTTCTCCAAGCAAGAGTCGAACGATGAACCATAGACCGAGAAGTCATCCATGAATACTTCCATTGTATTCTAAACAAAGTCCAAGTTCGATTTGGAATGTTTAACCGATTTGTCTTTCCTGTTGCAAGTTATTTTGTAGATGTTTTCTTTTGTATTTAACATTTGATTTGTTGAAAAATGTGTTGGGTTTAGTTGATGGTAGTAAAGGTTTTGGAAATTCCAATTAGCTGAGATGGTGGTTGCTTTTGATCCAGAGCTGAATTAATTTAGAGACTCATTTTTATAAAATTGTGCTTAGATGCGAGGGGATTTTTTTTAAGGTAGAATACGACTGTGCTAGTTGATTAGTGAGTGACACATGCCAGCTCAATGAATATCTTCAAGAGTTGAATCTGTTAATACGAATATTGTGCTTATTATTGATATTAGGCAAACAACCTATATATAGCGCATATAGAAGGAATCAAATCGGATTAAGATAATATATTGTTAAGATATATACAGAGAATAAATCATAACTGTATCTTAATATTCCTCTAACAGCCTCCCTCAAACTTATGATGGTTGTACAATATGAGTTTGACTGAGTTGAAATGAGCCTCCTTCTAGAAATTGAGACGACGTCGCAAGTTGTACTTTAACGGAGAACGGGAAGGAAACACGAGGCGACAAGACAAGTCACGGCAGCAGCGAAGAAACTCTATATTATACTTGTCCAAATTCGTTTCAATGACAGGACTAGCGGGTCTATCCGATCGAATTTATCCACAATTGTATTTGTATACGTCTAAACCCACGGTCAATAAAGCGGAAACTGATGAGCTGAGTTGTAAAAAACTTTAGGGTTATTCACCAAAGTAACCCAAAACCAAACTCAAATGACCCAAATACACCATTTGAAACTCAAATAATCATTCTGTCCCATTTTTAATATTCCCGATTCCCCAGGAACCGGAACTCAATATTTTTTTTATAATCCCGGTTTCTCTCATGCCGGGAATGTACAAAATGAAGATGTGGCTCGATTTTGAGCTTACGTGGACCAAAACGAAATGAAATAGCAGACACGTATGATCCCGATTTTCAGAAAACCGATATCATAATGATCCCAATTTTGAGGCAACCGACATCCTAAAAGCAGCAATAGTGACGCGTTGCTTTTTCATTCATACTAAAACCATGGCTGCTTTTTTAAGAAAAAAAAAGGATAAATAAAGAAACCTCGTTGACAAAAAAAAAGCACCTTTATTATTTTTTTTATAATAATTTTCTATAATAAAGAAAGAAATAGCACGTGGTAGTGGGTTGATATTTCTAATTGGGCCGGTCCAAAGCAAAAATTGGAAGGAGGCATTTCAGGGAAACTAATTTGAGAATTTGACACGTGGCGGAAATTATCGGGATAATACATATATGAGATTTCCATCGCTAATCGAGCGATTGATATAATTTGATTTCTGTTGAGGCATTGGCCTCACACGTTTTTGATGATTGACAAACCGGCTTAATGGTTTGCTTGAGTTTTGTAAGTCAGGAACTTACTGGAGTATTCAAGAACGTGATGGTGGACTCAAGTACCTGTGGAAGTCTCCGAGTAACCAAGAACCTGAGTATTAGTCAACGGTCAAAGTCAACGGAGCAGTTGAGGTCGAGTCAACTGAGCAGTTGAGGTCGAGTCAACAGAGCAGTTGAGAACGGGAGTCAAATACATGATGGAGTGATGGCACGTCCCCACAACACACATCAAGGAGATCATGGGTTGACAGTTACAAGCCATGATCTATGGAAGTAATCTCAAGAACCTATCAAGTCTCCATAACAGTTAACAAGGAGGTAATGGAGTGACGGTTACAGGCCATGATCTATGGCGGTTATGAAGTCAGTTACCTCAATACCTATAAAGAGGATGGCAGCTATTCTGCAATACTTGGCTTTTGCCCCGGGCTTTCGCCCGTGCATCATTCATGTCCGTGAGTGCTTTCCAAGTGGGGGTTCCCAGTGAGAATATCCAGCGAGCTGTGCGAGTGTGATATTCAGAGTGATCGAGCTATTCTTGATCATTGCCGGAAAGCTACGGAGGTGCCGGTGACTACTGTGACGTCGAGAACTCAGTCAGGGAAGTAGTCAGGTTTTTGCTTGTGTCCATCTAGTTTTGATCCACACTGAATAGGCAAATGTGTATAAACTGAGAATTAAGTTTGTACAGATTAAATGGTAATAAAAGAAACCATTTAAGTTTATTCCGCTGCGTACTCAGTTTAATTGATTATCTGCATGCAAAGTTAGGTTCCTAACAGTTTCGATCTTTGTTAAGTCTTTGACTACTAACCACGATCCTATCATTTGGTATCAGAGCCGCAGGGTTCTAGATTTTGGTTAGCTTTGCAGGTATGTCAGGTGATTCGTTCTCAAATCCTCCGAAATTGAAGCCAGGCGAGTATGAGACCTGGGCGGTACGATTTGAAGCACATGTAATGGCTTCGGATGGGGAGGTATGGCAGATCACTGAACAAGGACAACAAGTCTCTGAGTTCAGGAAGGAGAACTTCAGAAAATAGCTCAGGCGTCAGTGCAAGGAAGGACATTACAACTCTAAGAAGTCAGGTTCCTCATCAGGAACTCGATCAGCACTGAAGCAGGGCGAAAGACCTAGAGAAATTGTTGATTCTTCCAGTTCCATAGGAGTTTCTAACCTTTTTAGTTCAAACACAAATGTCGGGAGAGGGATGTGTCCGTGGCTGATTGATAGCGCTTGCTCAGGACACATGACCGGGAAAATGGAGCAATTCTCCTCTCTACGACATCATTCAGGTCAAGTACTTCTGCGTGGGACTTGTGCAGAGAGAGTGTATTTTGTGGATCCAACGTTTGATCCGGAAGAGTATCTCTATTTGTCCTCTAGATCAGATGAATGTGAGATGTGGCATCGTCGGTTGGGCCATGTGAGTTTCAGATTGTTGAAGAGGTTACACAGTCAGAATTTGGTAATTGGATTACCAAAGATTAGTGAAGTACCTGATCAGGTTTGCAGTGCTTGTGCAAGAGGGAAACAGACAAGAGGTTCTTTTCATTCTAAGAACGTGGTCAGTACACTCAAGGCATTTGAGTTAGTGCATATGGATTTATGCGGTCCAATGAGAGTGCAGTCTCGAGAAGGGAACCGATATGTGTTTGTGATCGTGGACGATTATTCGAGGTCTTTGAGTCATTCAAGACGTGGGTTAAACTTGTGGAACGCAGATTTGGTGATAAGTTGAAGAGCATCAGAACCGACCAAGGCACTGAGTTTGACAATGGTTTATTTATTGCTTTCTGCACTGATCAGGGAATTGATCATAATTTCTCAGCGCCGAGAACTCCACAGCAAAATGGAGTAGTGGAAAGGAAGAACCGGACTCTGGAGGACATGACCAGAACGATGCTTATAGAAAGCAGATTGGCAAGAAGTTTCTGGGCAGAAGCTATGAATGCTGCTTGCTATGTTCTCAATCGCTGTTATTTGAGGGCAATCCTCAATAAGACTCCGTATGAGTTGTTGAAGGGTCGGAAACCCAACATTTCACATCTTCGGGTATTTGGCAGCAAATGTTATGTTCATAACAACGGAAAGAGCCAGCTGGGAAAGTTTGATCCAAGAAGCGACGAGGGAATCTTTGTAGGGTATGCTCTGCATAGCAAAGCCTACAAAGTATTCAACAAAAGGACCAAACTGTTTGAGGAAAGTGGTCATGTCATCTTTGATGAGGAGTCTGTGGCTAATGACTCTGGACATGTTCCTGACGTTCATATTGCAGATGATGAGGAAGGCTTTGAGTTGATACGTCCTAGGGTTGATACAGTGGTAACTGATTCAGAGAACCTGGAAACAACTCAGCAAGACATGGGTCAAGTTGCTGAGGTTGAAGAACCTGGAGAGCAAGCTGAAGTGAATGGACAAGTCCATGAAGTTGATGAAGTCCATGGTGAAACCGAGGAAATCCAAGAGACTGAGGAGGTCACTGAGTTGAGGAGAAGTACACGAGCTAAACAGCCGAGTATTGCACTTCGAGACTATGTTTGCTATGCAGCAGTCCATGGGGAAAGAGTCATGAATGCCTTTGTGTCTCTGATCGAGCCAAAGACAGTTGAACAAGCTCTGAAAGACCCGGACTGGATTCAAGCGATGCAAGATGAGTTGCATCAGTTCGAGAGGAACAAAGTTTGGAGACTTATTCCAAGACCAGAGAATCGGAAAGTGATTGGCACCCGCTGGATCTTGAGAAACAAAATGAATTCCGAGGGAGAAATAGTTAGGAACAAGGCCAGGTTGGTCGTGAAAGGTTACAGCCAATAGGAAGGCATTGACTATGAAGAAACCTTTGCGCCAGTGGCAAGGTTAGAGGCTATCAGGTTGTTGATAGCATACTCAGTGCAGTTTGGAATTAAACTCCATCAGATGGATGTCAAAACGGCGTTTCTGAATGGGTTCCTCAAGGAGGAAATATTTGTAGAACAGACTCCTGGATTTGAGGTTCCTGAGCATCCAGATCATGTGTATGTTCTTGACAAGGCCCTGTATGGATTAAAACAGGCGCCTACGGCGTGGTATGAGCGTCTATCGGAGTATCTGCTAGCTCATGGATATGAGCGAGGTAAGGTAGATAAGACTCTATTTTTGTTGAGAACTGATAAGCATTTACTCATTGTGCAGGTGTATGTCGATGACATCATCTTCGGATCCACAAGTGACGAGCTTGTGAAGTCCTTCACTAAACTCATGGAGAGTGAGTTTGAGATGAGTATGGTCGGGGAACTGACGTTCTTTCTTGGTATTCAAGTTAGACAGCTGGAGAATGGTACTGAGATTTCACAACAGAAGTACCTGGGTGAAGTTGTGAAGAAGTACGGGTTTGGAGGTTCTAAGCATGTGAACACTCCTAGTTCTCCGAATGAGTCCCTGACAAAGGATGATGCGTCTCCAAGGACAGATGCTACAAGATATCGTGGCATGATAGGTTCTTTACTGTATTTGACTGCTTCTAGACCTGATATAATGTTTAGTGTATGTCAATGTGCCAGGTTTCAAGCGGAACCAAGGGAATCTCATGTAAAGGTCGTGAAGAGGATACTGAGGTATCTGAAGGGCACTGAGAAGCTGGTCTTGTGGTATCCGAGAGTCAAGTCTCTCAGTTTGGAGGGATACACAGACGCAGACTTCGCTGGGGGATAGGACAGATAGAAAGTCCACATCCGGTATGGCACAGTTCTTTGGATCCTGCTTAGTATCTTGGGGATCTAAGAAGCAGAACTCAGTGGTGTTGTCAACGACAGAGGCTGAGTATGTGGCGGCAGCGGCTTGTTGTGCTCAAATACTACGGCTACGAAATCAGCTAAGTGATTTCAATCTTCACTTTAATCAAGTTCCTATACTCTGTGATAATACTAGTGCAATTAGTATTGCTAAGAATCCGGTGCAACATGGAGTGAAGATCAGGTCGCCGACATCTTTACAAAGGCTTTACATAGGGAAGCATTTGAAAAGCTGAGAATGGAACTTGGTTTAATGAGCCCACAATGAGGTACTTCTAATCTTACTCTCAATGATTGGTTAGAAGTTAGGGTTTACAACATGCATGATTGTCATCTATGTGACTGCCCTCTTGAAGTCTCTGAGTGACAAATTTATTGTATGCTTATACTTCTTGATTAAACTTGATATATTACATGCATGCTTGAACATGTTCCTTGAAGCCATAACATACCTTCCGGATTTTTGTACCCCAATAGCCCCATGGAGGAAGTGTATGAAGCCACCTATGTCATATACTAATTGTGTTCTTGTCCAATGACCTCTTTGCAAATTTTCTGGACATACATGATTAGAAGTAAAATTTATGTGTGATTGAGTGTTTGAGTGTTTGAGTTGTGATGATTTTTACATATTATACCCTTATGGTAAGCCGATCCATCACAACGTCCCTTGTGAAAAATTCATGATTTGGAACTGGTATGGCATTCACTTGGTTAAGATGTGCACTAGTTTGGACTGAAGGACCTGACGAGATTCTTGAGATACAAGGAATCAGGTGCATTTATAGTGATTAGATGGTGATTATGGTGATTAGATGGCTGACCGACTCAGAACCCAGAAGGGGTTGTCAGTTCTGGTATTGGTGTTGATACCGTAGAAAAGGAGTTAGATCCACTCATCTCTGAAAGTGTCAAGGACGTGTTGAAGAACCCAGAAGGGGTTGATGAAGGATCACTGAGCAATGAGAAGACAGGTGATGTCTCTGTGAAAGCAGCAAGTGTAGCAGTTAGTCCAGGTGAGCAGACTATTGATGTTGCTGCTGTGGAGAACCCAGGAGGGGTTAATGGTGCTGCTGTGGAGAACCCAGAATGGGTTAGTGTTGCTGCTGTTGAAGAACCCAGAAGGGGTTGATGTTGTTGCTATCGAGAACCCAGAACAAGTTGACGTTGCTGCTGTGAGAAACCCAGTCGGAGTCATTGTTTAACTGTTCTATGGAGGAGATAAATGCTTCAAAGAAAGCTGAGAAGCGTCTTACTGGTGCGGATCAGGATTTAGATGTTCTGGAGCAGCTTGGAAATATTACCAAGTTCAAGGAAAGCTCACATGGAGAAAATATAAATGGATACGAAAGTGGGGGTGACAATGATTGCCACACTATTGAGACTTCTTCTATTGCATCAAAAAAAAAGGTGCCAAAATTCAATCCAATAAGAAGACAACCTGCAAGAGTTGGTAAAAGGAAGTTGGAAATTCAAGTAGAAAAGAAGGAGGTCCCTAAGAGCTCAGTCAAGAGAGTTAAGAAAACCAAAGTGGTTTGCAGTGGTAAAATTTTTAATGAAGATCTGGAGGTTGGGTATCCAAAATTTGTGACAAATCTCGTGTTATTCAGAGATTAATTGCTGTGGAGAAAGGAATCCGTGACTTGAGAATGATCTGAAGGAGTTGAAAGAAGAACTCAGGGAGGTGAAGGATGGAGTCTTAGCATTGCTCTCAAAATTCAGAAGTTCTTCAGTCTGAAAATGGTCACTTTTGATTGAGAGAATCCTGTGGCCAGTTCCAATCTTGGATTTATCCCCTCCTTGACCCCTACCATGTCATTTCCTTTCTTGCTGACTATCAAAATTTGATTTTCTGTTCAGCATGTGTGCTTGACTATCGTGTTTAAATTTGAAGTGATTGCGTGCATTTATGAGTTGCTATGACCTTCAAGATATCTCTCCTGTTTATGACTTCTTTGTATGTTGTTTACCCTTCTTTGATGATGCCAAAAGGGGGAAGGGTTAGGAGTACCGATTCAGGGGGAATTGAATCAGGTTCTTGACTTGGTTCTTGACGTGCTAAACCTATATAGGTCTTTGACTTAATAGATTGTTTATTAGGTTCCTAAGGGTGTTGGAACTTAGGGGGAATTTGTCCCAAGGATAATATGTTCTCATTTGATGCTGTGTGCATGTTTAACATCTATTAAGTTTGTCAAGTTTCTGAGTGTGCAGGAACTTAGGGGGAATTTTTTCCCAAGGAGAATATGTCCTCAATTGATGCTGTGTGCATGTTTATCATCTGTTAAGTGATGAGTTGGTATTTTTCCCTTAATGGTTTGTCATCATCAAAAAGGGGGAAATTGTTGAGGCATTGGCCTCACACATTTTTGATGATTGACAAACTGGCTTAATGGTTTGCTTGAGTTTTGTAAGTCAGGAACTTACTGGAGTATTCAAGAACGTGATGGTGGACTCAAGTACCTGTGGAAGTCTCCGAGTAACCAAGAACCTGAGTATTAGTCAACGGTCAAAGTCAACGGAGCAGTTGAGGTCGAGTCAACAGAGCAGTTGAGAACGGGAGTCAAATACATGATGGAGTGATGGCACGTCCCCACAACACACATCAAGGAGATCATGGGTTGACAGTTACAAGCCATGATCTATGGAAGTAATCTCAAGAACCTATCAAGTCCCCATAACAGTTAACAAGGAGGTAATGGAGTGACGGTTACAGGCCATGATCTATGGCGGTTATGAAGTCAGTTACCTCAATACCTATAAAGAGGATGGCAGCTATTCTGCAATACTTGGCTTTTGCCCCTGGCTTTCGCCTGTGCATCATTCATGTCCGTGAGTGCTTTCCAAGTGGGGGTTCCCAGTGAGAATATCCAGCGAGCTGTGCGAGTGTGATATTCAGAGTGATCAAGCTATTCTTGATCATTGCCGGAAAGCTACGGAGGTGCCGGTGACTACTGTGACGTCGAGAACTCAGTCAGGGAAGTAGTCAGGTTTTTGCTTGTGTCGATCTAGTTTTGATCCACACTGAATAGGCAAATGTGTATAAACTGAGAATTAAGTTTGTACAGATTAAATGGTAATAAAAGAAACCATTTAAGTTTATTCCGCTGCGTACTCAATTTAATTGATTATCTGCATGCAAAGTTAGGTTCCTAACAGTTCCGATCTTTGTTAAGTCTTTGACTACTAACCACGATCCTATCAATTTCAAACTGAACCCTAGTCACTACACTGACAAAATGTGGCCATCAAAGCATTAAATGACAGAACAATCATGAACCCCGGCTTATTCTATCGGAGACGGGTCTCATGAACGAAAAGTAAATATATTTATAAAATCATGATTCCAAATCTCACTTCGCTATCATCACATTCTTCTACTTATAAAATACTAAATTAATAGATAAAAGTAATTTATATATATTTAATGTTTTTATTTGACATATAAATATATTTTTTTGAGATATTTGAGATATAAATATTAAATAAGGAGGATTTGTTACATTGAGCTGAGATTTGAGAAGCTGGCGATCTTGTTTTTCTAAGTCATCAATGGCGGAAGAATCTGCTCTGGTCCCATTTTTAGCCTTATTTGTGTAACAAAACAGAGAGTTGAATCCGGACACACCAGAGTATATTAAAAATATCAATTTTTGAGGAATCAATATCATAAAGAAGAATACCGTATTTTGACTGTGTAAAATTTCATGAATAAATTATATATAGAAAATTATTATAATAAAAAAAAAAGTAAAGGTGCTATTTTTGGTCAACGAGGTTTATTTATTTATATGTTTTTCTCGAAAAAGCAGTCATGCTTTTAGTATCAATGAAAAAGGAACGTGTCACTATTACTGCTTTTATGATGCCGGTTGCCCCAAAACCGAGATCATTATGATACCGGTTCTCCGAAAACCTGGATCATTATGATACCGGTACCCCGAAAACCGGGATCATACGTGTCTGCTAATTCATTTCGTTTTGGTACACGTAAGCTTAAAATCGAGCCACATCTTCATTTTGTATATTTCCGGTAGGAGAGAAACCAGGATTATAAAAAAAATATTGAGTGCCGGTTCATGAGGAATCGAAAATATTAAAAATAGAATAAATTAGTTATTTGAATTTCAAATGGTGTATTTGGTTTATTTGAATTTGGTTTTGGTTTACTTCGGTGAATAACAACTTTACGTCTGAGGTCTGACTATACATTTCGAGTCTTCATTTGCAAACGCATCATAAACCGGTCGCCGAAACCCTAAAACTCTGGGCGCGACGAAATGATCATTCCAACGCCTCCGCCCAAGAGACCGAGATACGATTCAGGACCTCCGGAGAGTCCTGCGACTGCCGATGGTCGCATTGCGATATACGAGGATGCAGCGCCTCTGTTGACGAATGAACAACCCTCTGAACAAATGCTTTGCACTTACCAATGTCGTCAAATGGTGCGTTGTTCACGTTCTCGCTTCTTCTTCTTCTTCTTAAATTGAGGCGTCGGAAAAGGATGCACAACGTGTTTCCAGCTATTTCGTTTTCTTCTCTTGAATCGTAGGTCAAGGCGGATTTCATTGATGCTCTAGACAGTGCAGAGAAGCTAGCTCGTGAGAATCAATCCAAGTTGGATTCACTTAACGGCAACTTTCTGAAAGCTAGTGAGTTTCTTTCAGAAACCGCAGTGGTTTACTTCTGCTCAGAAGTAAAATTTACTATGTGTATATAGCCTTTCATGCTGACAGTTCCTGTACAGATTTTGAAAGCAGAAAGTTTCGGGATAGGACTTTGCAACTAGAACAGGAACTTTCTGCTGCTAGAGGTCGTGAAAAAGCACTGGAAGAGCAGCTACTTAAGGAGGTCAATGAATCACAAGAACGGTATAAGAAACACATTGAGTCACACCAGGAACTCGAGGTACTAATATATCTATATCGCAAGTTGATTTTCTTGGATTTATTATTTGGGCTACTATATAATTCCAGTTGCCTGAAAGTTATACGCGTGAACACAAGATTTGAAATTTTCTCTTTCACTCTCAGCATTTAATATTTTTTGATGCCATGATAGTCAACTTTCAGAATATCAGTACTGTTCATGATAGAGTATTTGATATTTAATAAATCTGATACTAATGCCTTCACGGCTTTTTTGGGTCCAAATATTAGGCAGCGCTTCGAAAAGAAAAGAAGCTTCGTGAAACTGCCGAGTCCGCTGTTACAATATCTGAACATAAAGCGAGTTCATTGGAAGAAAATCTAAACCGACACTCTAAGAGTACCGAAAAGGAGATAAGACTACTGCAAAATGAGATAGTGGAACTCAAGAGAGATTCAAAGCTCTCTATGTCCAGACTGCAAGCGGATGTGAGAAGTTCAATATGCGACTTTACGAAATTATTTTAGTTTGATTTTTTACCCTGCACTCTTATTTTTTTTCCTGTTGACATACATATTCAGCTCGAAAAGATGGAATGCAGATGTAAGAATGCAGAGGAAGAATCCAGATTACTAAAACTTCAGCTCGAACAACTTAAGAAGCAACACCTTGAGGTCTGTTGTGTCTCTCATATAAGTTGTCCTGTCTCGTCACTTGTCAAGTAGATCACATTCTTTTCCTATTTAGTCATTGTTCGTGCTTATGTCACCTCCGCATCTCTACTCTGATTGATGTTTGTTTCTGACCAGTGTGTACTTCAGAAGACTGAAGCAGAGAAAAAATTGTTGGATTTTACATCGAAGGAGATTATTTCTTCAGACAGTAGCATATTGGTGAAGCATCTTCAGGAGGAACTTAGGAATTATGTAAGACGTTTACAATGCACCAAATTTTTTGAAAATATATTGATTCCTCTTATATAACCAGCCATTTTCAAAACTTTACTTCTTATCGTCTATCTTGTGAACCATATCTTAGGAAGCAGAGGTACTAGAAGCAAGAAAGTTGAGATCATCTCTTGATAATGTTGAATTGTTGAAGGAAAAACTGTCAGAGGAGAAAGGTCGCAGAGAGAGGGCTGAGATTGAATTGACTAAGATACCGGGGTTGGAGCTGAACATTAAAAAGATGGAAGAGGAATTGTCTTCTTGGAAGCTGCTGGTTAATGATATACCCGGTTGTTCTTCTCCTGATGATATACCTGTCAAATTTGCTGGTTTACAGAAGTATGTCTTCGGACCTTTTGGTGTAGTATTTTCTTTAATCATAGTTTAAAACAAAAGCTTTTCTCTTGTTCAAAAAATAAGTGGGTATGTATTGTTTGTTTCTCGTTAAGCTGTTTTGAATGGGTGAGTCTGCTTTACTTCTCTTGTTAAAACATGTGTTTATCACAACCAAATATACTAAACTTCGGTCAGACATTTGATTATCATAACCAAATATAATAAAATTTTTCATTAGCACGTTTAAAATTGCTGTTGGTTTTTGTAAATGTGTATTAAAACCTTTATTTAAGTAGTTCTTTAAAAGCCAGTAGGTATTCCCATTGAAACAAAAGTTTCTTAATCTTTTTGAGCAAAAAACGGTTACAATATATCACCTGTTCATCCTTAAACTGTCATGGACAGGCCAATCTGTGTAGTTTCTCTGGGTCACATGTTTGCTTATATCCCAAGTGATTTACCAGCCAACTATCTATTTCAATACTGAGCATGTGTCAGTCCCAACTTCTCAATGTACTGAGTAATGTTTGTGTATACATTTGTATTGTTATAACAAGTTGGTGGGACTAGCTATTTCACGACAAATCCTCTAACTTACCATACTTTCAATCATTGTTCAACACTTATCAATTTATCTTTAAATTTAGAGAGATAATTAAAGGGGCAATGAAGGCGGGTGAGGCAACGACTCGGCTGAAAGAGATAGAGTTATCTCTTGATGCTGCTGAAATTGGTAAAAAGAATGCTGAAACTGAGGCTGCACTGGCCAAAGTGAAGTTGCAAGCGTCCATGTCCGAGGTGAAGCGAATTGAGACAATGGTGAGTATTTGATCTGGATGGCTTTATTTGTATATTTTGCAAGCATATGCTCTCTCTTTTTTCAATGTAGCCAATCTTCACTGTGGGAGTAGGGTGTTTGGTGATGACGATGTTTTTGGGCATCATCTACAATTTTATTACAATGAGTTAAATAGACTACTCTGGTTCATTTTGTTCTCTCTACCGCCTTTTGGTACCGTGAAATTCCTTATGTAAAGGAAGTGAAGACAGATGGCAATGGTTAATTATGGAGAAACCTGCATGAATCTAAAAGTATGGTAAACTAGGCTTTCTTGCTTATATAGCAAAATGAATGGAATCCACTTATCATGGTACACGTAGAGACTGTTTATCTGATTATCATAAAACAGTTGCTGTTACGTTTGTTCTGTTGTAGTATGTGACGAGTTTTTTTATATGTAATGGGTATCTCTTCAACATGGATTTTTGCTTATCACCTTGTCCTTTCGATGTGCATTATTTGTAGCTTTCAGATATAATGGCAGAAAGGGACCAGCTAAAACGCATTGTTGAAGATTTGAAGATGTGTAATGACAGCGAAAGAGGCCATCAACATTCTAGAGTAGATGGTATCCAGGTTGAAAGCCTAGACTCTTCGCGCTTCAGTGAACTGTGGTTGAAAGTTAATCGTCATGCCTTTTCATCTGCCAGATATTTGACTGCAGTTCTTTTTGTGTAAATCATTCTGCACATTCAGGAGCTGGAGATATCTCTTGGTAACAAGGAGCGCTGCATAAAAGAATTGGAGTCAAACTTATTAGAGCAGAAATTAACTAATAGCTGCCAACTCAATGAAATTGTTTTGCTGAATGAGAGGCTAAACAATGAAGCAAGACGAATAAAATCATTAGAAAGAGAAGCTGACAGGCTTCGTTCTGAAATTTCTCTGTTGGAGTCCAAGGTATGTCTTGTTTAAGTACAGTCAGCTAGTGGTATTGGTTTGCCAGAATTTACAGTTCCTACTTCCTAATCTTAGCTGTCGCAAGTGTGAGTAACATTTGCTTTTTAGTTGGGGCATGGCGATTATTCAGCCGCGAATACCAAAGTTCTGCGCATGGTGAATACCCTTTCAGTTGAGAATGAAGCAAGGCAAACTATTGAAGTTTTGCAAACTCAATTACGTAAGGCAAAGGAAAAGTTGGAAGCTTTCGAAGAACTGGAAAGACAGTCTGGTACATAAAGTGTTATTTTATGACATTGATCTAATTTCACTTGAACCTGAAAGTAGTTCACTCCATAGGACGACCTTTATTAATACAAGGAACAGCTATTGTTATACAAATCTTAAAATTTTGCATTCATGGATGTCTCAGGAAGCTCAAAAAATTAACTTCAGTATCATTCATGTTATTTTTGGCTCGAGTTATCAGATCATAGATTTGGATTTGGTATATGCTACCATTTAACAGTTAATCTTAAAAACGGTTAACTACGACACTGTCTTATCTGATAAAAACTGGCCACTGTTTCTCTTAATTTGTAGCTGATGCTGGGAAATCAGTGGACTCTTATATATCTGGCAAGTTAGTCCAGTACAAGGAACAAATTGCTACACTTGAAAAACGAGAAGAAAGGTCACTCTCTAAACTGACTCTCCTGTAGTGGTACTTGAAGGGTGTGATGTTTGAGTAAAATAATAGTATGTGTGCTCTGGAACAGATACAAGACTGTTTTTGCTGATAGGATTTCTGTTTTTCGAAGAGCGTGCTGCGAACTTTTTGGTTACAAGGTAAGCTGTGTATCCAACTAACATCCCGAATTGTGATTCCGTCCTTACTTTTTGTGATGTCTAAAAAGATATGTTCACTTTTATAATGAACACTGGTATTCATTGCTGAACTGTTTGAATTGCTTGTTATGAAACGTAAAAGTTACATAATTTCATTTGAGGATACCCATGTGCTGTAACTAACAGTATCTAATTTTATAATTTATGTTTTGCTGCTTGGCTACTGTTGGTCTGAGTAGTTCAAGAGGATCTTATATCGAACAATGCTATATATAGATCAATGTTTGCTAGTGCAAAAATTCTTGAAATGATGATTTTATCCTTTCAAGTTGAACTTCACCCAGTTAATTAAATATTTAGTATGAAGGCATCAGCGTCTTTTTGAATATCAGTGAGCACCAATTGCTTGGTGCTTACAGCATTACGTATTTTCATTTTGGAGTTGGTGGATTACCTTAAATTTTAGTTAATGCTCGCTTACGTTTTTTTTCCCTGACTATAAGGAGGATTTTATAGTGTCACTTTGGCCAATCAATATGATTTCCTTTATGACCCTCTTGGTTTTCATCTAGATTATTGATTTGTTTGGCAGATTGTAATGGACGAACACCATCGTTCCAATGGGATTCCGGTAACACATTTTACTCTTCAGTCTATTTATGCCCAAAGTGATGATGAGAAACTTGAGTTTGAATATGAATCTGGGAACACAAACATCGTGGTAAGATCGTAGATTTATAATAAAACTCCGGTCAAAGATTTTGTGTTTTGCACATTAACACTTAACTGCTCTGGTCATCTATTTGTTCGATGCTTTCATGTATGAACTCTCAAACCAGTTTACCTGCATATTATCATTAAAACTTTGTTCATCTGATTGCTGAGATCGATTTGTTTTTGCTTTTTATTTATACACTCAAGTGTGTAGTGATATTATTGAAAACATGTGGGAAGTCTAAGAACACAGTTGCTTGTTGTGCTGCACTTCCAATAATTCGGGCAACATAATAGTGATTTTCTCTGAATTTCTTACAGGCGAATGATTACACCCTTCATACAGAAATAGCCCATCAGGTACATCAGTGTATTACGCTACTCATTAAGTTAGAGTTATGCTCATTCTTCTGATCTCTTGATCCGGAAGATGTGCAAATTGAATGTTAAAGCATTTTAGTTCATGTTAAGCGTATTAGTTTAGAAAGGTCTCTCTAAAAGGGAATGTTTAATAATAATACGAATAGAGACTTCGTGTTGGTTAGAACATCCTTGAAAATCTTTAACCTAACCATGTGCACATAGCATTTATGGTACACAAATTCAAATCCTACTCTTTTATACATTCTCAGAATACTACAAGAATTACTATTAGACTCTGAAATTGGTTTTTTTTTTTGTTGAGATAGACTCTGAAATTGTCGAGCAAATGAACTTGTATCTGAAGTTGGTTGATTTAATATGTTATATGACATGTATTTTTCACTTAACATGTATGCATTGTGCAGGTAGATATATTTATAAGGAGGTCAAATTCAATCCCAGCTTTCACTGCCAACTTGACGGTAGAGTCATTTAACAAAAGAACATTGTCTTGAGATTGGAAGAAGTGAAATTAGGTTGGTTTGGTGTGTGCTGTATTTCTGAATTTGTTGGGGTCAAGGGCTCGACTTGAGCAATGACATTGTTGATTTGGTCGTGTCCTTTAAGAAAGATACGAAGTGTGGACCAGTATACCGGATAAGAATGTACTAAATACTGGCGGCATCTTTGGTGGAGCAGAAAAAGCATCTTAAACCACAGTACGTAGCTCGTAGCAAGCTGTCATATTTATTTATCGGATGACCAAGTCAAAACAGATTTGGAATATGTCATTTTTATGTTTGGCGCATGCTCATTCATGAGATCAAACAATGAAAAAAAGACTGTGTATCATGTTTGGCTAATTTTGCAGCCATATTTGGTAGTTCATTCTAATTTATTGCCATTCATGCCATTTCTAATAATGGCAAGAGGTAGGCTCATTTGATGCATAGTGGTGTCCAATGTGTTGAAGCCTGAAGGTGTCTTGTTAACTGACATCCAATGTCACTAAAAAGGGTGAATTGTAATCTGACAGGAAACTTTGGCTTTAGCGTACTGCTACTTGATGTAACGGTTTGGTCATCTTAGGTGCTACTGCAAATGGTTGAATTTCAATATAGATCAGGACAGTGAGTCCACGATTGTCCCGTTTTGCCTCTATTAGTAGCGGTATGCTCTGCAATGAAAATGCAGTCGGGTTTTCAAGTAGCTCAACCTAATTACTTCTCCGTCCAATTGCACTTTTTGTTCACCCTTCGATTCCTCGCACGTCGGCATGAATAATATATAATGTTTGTTATTATCAAGAAATCTTTGAAAGTAATAGGAAATAGATAGGTTTTTTTATTATTATTATAGGAAATAGATAGGTTAGCAGTAGACAACTTTATAAGGGTCGATACTTCAAGTATCCCCGCTCGTTCATTTTAATCAAATCAGTACAGGGAAGTGTAAAATAGTTTAGAGCATCCACAATGGTTGTGGACACTTTTCATTTTTTTGGGCTTACTTTATGCCACATAAACACAAAGTGTCCACAACAACAAAAATATCCAAGTTCCTTCAATGGTTTGCCCATTTGACACATTTCGTAGGACTCATTTTATTCTTATTATATTGTAATTATAGTAAAAAAGTATTATATTTCAATTTTAATTTAACTTAATAAAGTAAAAATTGTAATAATAAAATTAAAAAGGTTAAATTGTTTTAAAAAAAATATTAAAACTAAAGACATGTCCCGTAATTAAAATGCATCATATTATTAATTTAACACAAGGGAAAACGTTACATAAAAAACTTCACACGAGAAAGCATAAATTTTGTTCAATCAATATAAAACATTACAATATAAAGGAAGTAATAAAAATGAATATAAAATAAGAATACATAAGGAAGTGTCCGTGGACACCATGGTGGCAACGCCCATTTCAAAGTGTCTTCATGCAATAGTGTTGGACACAAATAATGCAGCCCAAGACACTTGCACGCGTCCCCAAGCATCAAATGTCCACCATTGTGGATGCTCTTATATGCTACTTTCCTCGTTTTTGTACGAACCCTCCACAGAGAAAATTTGTGCTGTAATTTAGCCCATTCAAGAGGAATAAACTTGAGAAATAAGAAAAAGGCCATGGCAGCGTTCAAATCCCTTGAAAAAGTTGAGGATTATCTATTATTTACCTTTAATAATACATGAGTGCAGTTTCGGTACAAATTGGATTTTTTTTATATAAACTATAAACCTTTTCAAATGTTGACACATGTCACATTTGTCGAAATTTTGTAATTGAACATCGAGTGACAAGTCTTTTCACAATTAATTTTAATTCAATTTAGATCTTCGTTGCTTTAGGTGTGAATTAAAGAGTTGTATGACTTCAAGTTAGCTACGCAACGATATATAGCTCGCCTCCATCAGATTTTTCATTTGGTCGTGGTACTCATTGAAACAAAGAAAGTCTAATATGTCATTTGTGGTGTAAATTCATTTCATTCATAGCCATTATGCTAAAGACTCTTTGTTTCGCTTCAATATCATTTCACATTACATTGTATAAGCTTTATCAATACTTTTTATGGCTAAATATTTAGTCTTTAAGTCTGAACATTTTGGCTTAAGTCTAAACATTTAACCTGAAGTCTGAACATGATACCTTATGTCTAAACATTAAGCGGAATCATAGCGGTACACACTAATATCTAACTTTCACTCGGTGTTTCGACCTTCTAAACGACCTCTTTTGCTCTCGGTGTGAACTAGAGAATTGTATGGCTTTAAGTTAGCTACGCAACGATATATAACTCGCCTTTATCGAATTTTTCATTTGCTCCCAGAACTCATTTTAAACAGTGAAGGTCTAATATGTCATTGTGGTGTCAATGACTTCCACTCGTGTTTCGACTTTCTAAACGACCTCGTCCGCTCTCAGTGTGAACTAGAGAGTTGTAGGGCATTAAGTTAGCTACGCAACGATACATAGTTCGCCTTCATCAATATTTTCATTTCCTCCCAGAAGTTATTTGAAACAACAAAAGTCTAATATGTCATTTGTGGTGTAAATTCATTTTTGGCTTAAGTCTGAACATTATGTCTTCACTCGTGTTTCGACCTTCTAAACAACATCTGTGAACTAGGGAGTTGTAGGACTTTGAGTTAGCAACGCTATGTAACTCGTTTTCATCGAATTTTTTATTTGCTCCCAGCAATCTTTTAGAGAGCGAACAAGGTCGTTTAAAAGGTCGAAACACGGGTGGAATTCATTTACACCATAATTGCATATTAGAAATTCACTGTTTCAAATGAGAGCTGAGAGCAAAAGAAAAATCCGATGGGGGCGAGCTATATATCGATGCGTAGCTAACTCAAAGTCCTACAACTCTATCGTTCACACAGAGAGCAGACGAGTTCGTTTTTTATGAAGGGTACAACGATTCAATACATGTCATCTAGTACATATATATTGCATCTCGCCCGCCCATATCCTGAAATCTTTGGTACATACATATCCGCCGCTTGAAGCACGGGCTAGGTTTGACATCTTTTGTATGGATTCGCTCATATCTACCCAGTAATCACTAATACATTTCTCGACATCTAAAGCACAGGCCACATCAGGCACCTTTTTACCATTGCAAAGCATGTTCATCATTACGAACGCATATCACCTTCACTTGGGAAGAACGACATCCATGAGCGAGGCATGGAAGAGGAAGGCATCCGCGAGGCATGAAGGAAACATCCACGCATAAGGCGGGACGAGGAAGGCATCCGTGAAGGATAAAGGAAGCATCCACGCGCGAGTCGGGATTAGGAAAAGGAAGGAAGAAAATTATGAGAAAATTGGTGACCCAAGAATTCATACCTAGGACGTAAGGATCCAACCATACTAAGGTGGACTCTTCACCCAGCAGGGCACCACCTCTGTTGGCACAAATGGGATCGTTTAGAAGGTTGAAACACGAGTGAAGACATAATGTTCAGACAGGGACGAACGCAATGTAAGCCGAGGGTGACATGTGTCACTCCCAATTTTTTTTGAAATTGCATTTTTTTGTTTAATAAATATCAATTCTATATAATATGATTAATCTAATTCTTAAATTAAATTTAGTAACCTATTTTCTTTCATCATGTTATTATTTTCTTTTTAAATAATGAGATTTCGTAAGAACTGGTGTATTTTAGAGTTATCTAGTGTGATTGAAATTAGGGTTTAGTTATTTTGACTTCCAGTTATGCGAATTGCCAGAATTAGGTTTGTTGATTTGTGTTATTTGTGATATCCTCAAATTTATTCATTAGTATAAAATTGTTAATTTAAGTAGAGTTAATCTAGGCCATCAAATATATAATCCTATGATCTGTATTGGTTTGTAGTTTGTACTTATTTAGTAGGTTTGTATCTGATCCAAATCCTAGGGGCGGTTCAAGTACAAAGGTCCTTTTAGAATAAAAAGTAATCTTAATCGTAGATTTAATTAGATTAATGGATGAGATTAATCATTCATTTTTTAACGGAAGTTACGTCTACGTTAATTTTCATATATTACTGAAGGGCAATTAAGAGATTAGTTAAATTACACTTATTTCCATTTTTGTAGAAACTGAACATCCCCCGCTTCTCTCACCGCAAATCTCTCAATTCCGATTGACAATATCGAGCGAAAGAGATTTCGAAGTCGTAGTAAGTCGGCGCAGTTCTTTGTCGAGCAACTGATGGATAAAAAGGATTCGCTTTCTTCTCCAGGTTTGATGCCCTTAGCTATACTAATCGATTTCTATTACTGTTTTAGATTTTTTTACGGACTCCATTACCTTGCGGTTGTTTGGTTTAGTAATGCGGCCAACGATGGGTGTGTTGATAGTATAGTTGAACATGATTTAAATTGTGATCATTTTTTGAGTTAAATTGTGAACATCGTTTGATTGAAATTGTGAGCATTGGTAGGTCTGTTTATGATGAACTCAACTTTTTGAACTGATTATAAAAGATGCAACTCTCATAACTTTTAGATCTTATAATGTGAAATTAAATATTTAATAATGAACTTAGTACTAGTTGATTTGTGCAGTGAATTGTTTGTTTGTGAATAATTTGTTAACTTGTGCACATTGGTGGTTACTATGTGAATTCATGATGGTTTGTTAATTCATGATGAATTATTTGTTAACTTGTGGACATTGGTAGTACAGTAGTTTTATCTGTTTCTGGGTAAATACATGATGGCTTGTATATGATTCATGTAACATTTGTGAACTAATTGATTCATAAGAATATATGCAGAACTTTAGTTCTTATCATGTGTATACAAATGCAATGTTATCATGTGAATTATTTTTGTGAATTGTCGTGAGCCATGTCACAATGTTAATATGTGAAAAGTATGGGGATTTTGTGAACGCAGAAATTATCTTGTGCACATAGATGAATGATATGTGAACTAAATTGTTTGTTGTGTGAATATTAATTATAACGATTGATATGTATTACCAGATAATCTTGTACTCATTGTGAATGTGGTTAGTTTCTCAAACAAAATTATTGAAATTGAGAATGTGCTTTTAACAGCATAATTTTTGACTTATATAACATGAAAAATGTAACATTGTGCAGTGCGACGAAGCATGAGAATTGTTCATGCAAAACAGAAGGAACAAAAGAGCCCTATAAAATTTATGACCAGTGCCGAGGCAGTAACCGGTAACTTAAAAAGTCAATATAAACAATACATGACATGGATTTGCAGTGACCTTAAGAGCGAATTTTTTTTCCTGTTGCTGTGTCAGACAGCAATAGCTCTTCTGATGAGAATGTTAGGAAAAGGGCAAGACATGCAGATAATAGTGATACAGAAGATGATTTGAATTCTGGATCCGATGAAGAGAAGGTAGATGTTGATGAGGATACGGAGGATGGAGAGGAGATGGAGGAAATGGACGAGTTGGTATGTCCTGTAGGAAAGAAAAAGGGAGGGTCGATATTGTTCAAAAATATGAGGACCCGAAGCACATGCAACATTTTGAGGTCTGCAATAGCAGACTTAACTACGCAGCAAAGATTAGCCGTTGCTTCGATGGGTTTAGAAGGACTGTTGGGATTAGAAATAACCAGAATCCCGAGCAAAATATCCCGTTTTGTGGTGAACTCTTTCCAACACGTGAAGATGAAATTAGAGACTGAGTCGGGCAGTATAAGTGTGTCCGAAGGCGATGTACGACATATATTGGGGCTGCCTTTAGGGGGCAGAATATTCCGGGCTAAAGACAGATGCATTGACAGCGATCTTGTGAGAAGATGGCGAATGTGCTTCAACGCCCAACGTCCAAGTTCACAAGTTAAGTGTTCGGACATACTAAAGGAGATGGCTAAACTGGTTGACGGGGGAGAGTTTTTTAAACTACATTTTCTGGTACTTTTCTACTCATCGATTGTGATGAGCAATGAAAACCAGTATTGCAACCAACGTATCCTCAATTGCATTGAGACGGTTGACGATATAAGGTCGCTTAATTGGTGCGAAAATGTAATATTCAGTGCTGTGAAGAGCAAAGAGAATTGGTTAGCAGCCAACAAGAGAAGCCACTACACTGGACCGATACTTTTCTTAACGGTATTACATATGATATATCTTTTATGCATCTTTTGAATATTATTGTGACTTGGTTTTTTATTTGGCAGACACTGTACATTACTCGATTCGAGGACATGAAAGGAAAATTTGACATATTGTGGCCAGCGATTAGAGGACTGACAAACAAACGTCTACTAAATAGACAAAAGGCGGAAATCAAACGAGGAGGATTTGGCAGAGGTCTGCGTATCGTGAGATATGATGGGTCACCGAAGAATATCAAAAATGCAATGGTAAGTTATTCAAAATAGAAAATGTAGGAAAACTGTATGGTTGTATTATTATGTTCACACAATTATGCATTGTGATATGCAGAATGAGGCGGCAAATGATGCTGAACCTTCAACAAGCAAGGTCCACTCCAGCGATGCTGAGGTACCAGTAAAAAATTTCAAATGATCTGTGCATATTCTTGTAAAATATTAATGTCGTAATTCGTAAATATTGTTTTTGTTTTGTTAGGCAATATTGAATTTATTAAAGGAAGCAGTCGATAAATTGGCATCTGCGAAAAGCTTGTATGATTCGGCTACTGATGAGACGAAGAATGACAAACAATTGTCTGAAGCAGTTCAAGAAATACAATCAACAGTGAGCCAATTCATGTTGAATTCTAATCGAACAAAATCATCTACGTCGCCTATGGATTTTGAAGGACCATCATTCAGCATTGGATTAACACAGGAACTGGATAAAGTAAATGAAAATGTTGATGATGTTCAAATGGAAGATAAGGAACCATATGGAGATAATGGAATGCCGTTCTCATATGATAGTCCGGTGGGTGATATTCCAGCTCCGGTACATGCTTGCCCCTCCATAGAGAGATGTAAGGACCAAAAAGGGAAAAGCCCTGTGTTTGTTCCGGTATTTGATTCAAGCCCTGTACCTGTAGAGAAATGGACGGACCCAAAAGGAAAAACTCCAGTTTTTGCTCCGATACATGCTTCTCCCACCATAAAGAAATGGACAGAACCGAGAGAAAACAATCCTGTGTTTGTTCCGGTATGTGATTCATCCCCTGTACCTGTAAAGAAATCGACAGCGCCACAAGGAAAAACTGATGTGATTGCTCTACCAGCACAGATGTTACATACACCTCGAGCTGTTCCATATTATGGAAAATCAATGAATAGATATGGGGATTATCAGAAAACAAGTTCTTGTGCTGATGGTCAAGGGAAATATGTAATGAAAACTCCAGAGGCAACCAAGTATTGCGATAATACTGTAATTGTGCCTTATTCAACTGATGGTTCGTCAAGACGGCTCCGTGTTTCGCACTATGCTGCCGGATCAAGTTTTGTGCCTGCGTCGTGGGTGGATTCGGATAGCACAGGTCATACAAATTTCTCACCGATACTGCCTCTGCAGCAGCGTGACGATGATTTCGTGATGCCCGACTTGCCAATTCTAAAAGCAAATAATGAGAGTGCTTCGCTGGACATTGTACCCCACTCTGGGGCTTCGGAAGCTTTGCCCGTTAATGTATGCAGAGTGGGTCGACAGAGAAAGCCAGGAGAGGCGATGAAGTCTCCTTTTGTCGAACGAATTACAAACGTCAAGGAAAAAATTACGCAGTCTGAGATTATTCGCGATTATGTATTTGAATGTGACGGGGAGGATAAGTAAGTTGTTACTAGATTTTGATGCAGTAAAACTTCAAACTACATTACATAAGTTTAATATAAAATTTCTTTGATGCAGTGAAATCCTATTTAAGTGGGGGAATGCGGAAGGCAATAAAACTGAGCTGGCTTCGCTGTGTCCCGGATTCGAGATTAAAAGTAGCGTGCTGGACATATGGACTTGTATTCTGAATAAGAAAGAAGAACTGAGGGCAAATAAAGATTTCCTTCGCTTTTTCTGCACTACCAACACTACAGTAAGTATATGGTGTTATGAATTTTGTTTGTTTAAATTAATAAACTCTCACAAATGGTTATTTGGTTGGATTTTCAGATTTTAAGCTGCAGAAAATACCATAGCATCGAAAGGCAGCATCAGCTATTCGAAAATGCATTGGACGGTTGTCTTGCGAGATTTCCAGATGTTAACATGTCAAAAATTTCGATGGTACGCTTATTAATTTAACTTCCCAAATTTAATTTCGATTGATTAACTTAATAATAACTAAGATGTGTCATTACAGCTATTGTTCCCGGTATACAATGATAAACATTTCATCCTAGTATGCTTTGATTTTAAGAGGACAGCTATAGATATATTGGATAACCAAGCCTTCTCAAATCAATATGATATCATTTTCTCAGTGCCAGTTCAGAGCCTGGTACGTGTTGTTATTGTGTTTTATACTTATCTTTTGTAACCTTAATAACTTCTGCTTTGGGTTGGACTTGACGTACATTTAATTTATGATAAATGATGAATGCGGTACAAGACTTGCTGTACATGACTTGAAGAATGACATTTTATTTTTGTTTGGCAGTTATTGAACTTTGAAGCATATCTAAGAAAAAAAGGGCATCATTATGCACATATTTTGCCGAAAATCCGTCCTGTATTACATGTAATGCCATGGGCGACAAAAAAGCCAAACAACAGCGGTGCCATTTTTGTGATGCGTCATATGGAAACTTATTTCGGTGGTGGTCTTAAGGTTTGGAAGTGTGGTTTAAGGAAGGAGGGAAATGCGGTAAGATTTTATCTAAGTTGTTCGTAGATGTTGGTTTTATGTTTTGATATGGGGCATCTTGCTTGTGGCATAATGCTATTTTGTTTTCTCCTCTTGGTTGAATATATTGAATTGTCCTTTAGTTTATCCTCTTATGTTGAATATGTTGTGTTGTCCTCTTTTGTTGAATATGTGCTGCAGAGTTTTTTTGGTTTCAGTTTGTTGAATATGTTCTGCAGTGGTATCTGAGTCTCTTTTTTTTGATTCATAAGTGGTTGCAAGCCACCAAAAAGAACCCTTACAACCTGACCTCAAACTACTGAAGATACTCTCTAAAGACTGTTAATAACTACTGAAAATAAACACCACTTTACTTAGAGACACCTGGATACTACACAAGATAAGCATGATCTTAGCAACAACTCTCGTCTCGCCTCTATGTCTTGGGATATATCCCGGCTTGAATAGCTGTCTCCTGCAATTCTCCACTCATTGTTCAGTTGCGGTAGTACCTCCATTCCGTGGCTCATAGCCCTTAGCAATTGTCCCTTACCTCTTCAATGCATCTGTTTATTGTCGATACGGAATATGGACACTTTGGCTTCCGATATTTTACCCACCATGCAATGCGAGCCTTTATCAATTCGAACACCTCACTGCTGATCTCTTCTTATTCTGAAAGCATCTCTTGTTTCTTTCTTCCCAAATGGACCATATTATTGCATAGCACAGAATTTTCCATAGCCTCTTATGTGATTTCGTGGTGCCCTCGATTGCTTCTTTCTTCCGTTTGCTCCTCTGACATTCCAGGTAATCAGCTGCATCTTTCCTGATATATTTTCTGAAGGTGGTCTTCAAAGATTGTTATCATTCCTTCCGCCGTAAGACTGCCCTTAATCCCCAACTTCAGCGCCGCATTATAGTGTTCTTCAGCATCCTCTCTTTGTAGCCTCCTTCTTTCACATTCTTTCTCTTCAGCTTCCTTTTCACTGGAAATTTCTGCTGCAGGTTCTCTGTTTTGAGCTATCCTTGCCTGTCTAAGCTTCTTCCTTCTTTGATATTTGATATCCTTCTTAACTTTAGACCCTTTCCTCCTTACAATCTTCAGAGTACTGATTTGCTTCTCAGACAAACCCATGGCTGCTTCTTCGTCTCATGGTATCTGAGTCTCTACTCTTCGATTTCTCATAGTTGGAAATATATGTTGAATATGTGCTGCAGTGAAATTATAGTTATTGTTAGGTATCATGGAATGGTTAATTTATCGCAGAATTTTGAGCTTTGGGTTTGTCCGCTTTGGTTGAATATGATGATTGTTATTCCTTGAGCGTTGGATTTTTGCTATGTGGTTGAATATGATGAGTTTGTGGATGGCTTATCTTGAGTTGTTAAGTCTAATTTTGTGGATGGTTGTGTGATATTTGTTGATGAAGTTAATGTTCCCAAGTTGATGGTAGTGTTCACCAAATGTGGCATAATCTGTTAGGTTGGTAAATGCTCATGTAAATGTCCAGGTAAATGTGGTATAAGCATTTATGTTCAGTAATTATGAATTTTCTATGATTTTGTGGGGAATTTTGTGTATGGTTTATGAATGGTTTTCATTTTTTTTTTGGACGGATTTGTTCATGAACTTGCTACTATTTTGCAGCAAATTGCACAGCTAAATCTGCTGCGACAGAGGTATCTCAATGAGATTGTTAGATTCAAGCAGAATACCGTAAGAAGTGAGGTGATGCGGAAATCTGCGGCGTATAGACAGCAGGAGCTTGAACTGAAGAGGAAGATGGGCCTCATAGATGGAGCTGCGGCATTGCCATAGACGTTAAGTTCAAATCGGATGACATTAACTTTGTTTTGTTAGTTTTGCATTTGAATATTCAGTACCGTAACCTTTTAGGTTTTCTTATCGTGTCTCAGTTGTTTCCACAAGTAACTGCTTGTACTAAGCTGGTGCCGTCGAATGTTAAACTATTTTTTGTGCCTTCTTCAGATGTGAGCATGCTACTTGTTATTCTACAGGCACTTTTTTTTTTGTTAATGTTCACCGGTTGATGGTAGTGTTCACCAAATGTGGCATAATCAGTTAGGTTGGAAAGTTCTCATGTAAATGTCCAATAGGTAAAATGTCTAGGTAAATGTGGAACAAGCATTTATGTTCAGTAATTATGACTTTTCTATTATGTGAACACAAGTCGAACTTTGTGAACATAAGTGTAACTTTGTGAACACAAGTCTCACTTTGTAATGCACCTATGGTGAATATACTCGCTAAACAACTGCCGCCCCCTGTATTTTGGTGTATCAAAATGACAAAACAGGAAGACATTGCACATGAAAGATGGAAAAACACATCCTTACACATCAAAATCCCGTATTGCAAGTACAAAAACACAAAACAACCTTCTTCTTTTTTTTGATTCATACAAAACAACCTATTTGAAATGCAAAATGCTGTCACAAAGAACATACTCTAACTGCAAAATCCAGTACAATAATTCTATGAAGGCAACTCATACTTGGTGAATGTAACAAACAACTAGTGAATACAAGTGTAATTTTGAGGACAATTATGCGACTTGTTCTTATATGAGCGGATCAAAGTATTGTCGTCTATGATGCAACCTGGTGTAGTGAACGAGCAGATCTTGGAAGTTGGAACAACTGCAAGGGACTCAGATATAGCCTTCTGATTCAAATATAGCCTTCTGATTCACAATAATACAATATGTAACATCCATGGTACACAAAGTGTCCGGAGCATTTAAGAAGTCAAGATAAATGGAGGATCAAACTCATTACCGAGAGACAAATAGTGGAACAGATATTCTAGCGAAATGTTCAAAGAGTAGGCATTGGAGCTGGCTGGATCAAGTCATCAAATTGGCGCTTGTCTACTTCTACATAATTGTCCAAGTGATTACTGGCCCTCTTATCTTCTCACTTAGCTTGACGAAGCATAATAATAATAATAATAAGCTCTCCTTTTTTATTCTTTTTTTTTCTTTTACGAATCGAAGCGACATCAGGGGCGGATGCACATGGTGTGGAGGGGCAGCTGTCCCGGGTTGATTTTCCGATTTTTCTTTAATATTAGGCTAATGCAGTGTATTTTTGAATGATTTTTACGTCTTGCCTCTTGTCATTTTGATTATATGCCCCCTCTAGTATGAAAATAAATTGTTGAATCCGCCCCCGGTCCGAAAATATTTATCTCGCCCCTGGTCCGAAAAATTTTCTGGATCCGCCCCTGAGCGACATAGGGATGAATCTCAATGGATCGTGGCAGCAAGACCACTCTGCCACTTACAATACCTCGTCGCGTATTTAAGTCGTCTGCAAAGGATTGTACCCGCGGCATGGAGGAAAATATATTTCAAGGTGGTCCGCTCGCCTTTTTCGCCGATCGGGCTGGACTAACGGCACGTGCCTTTGGGAACAAAAAGTCTTACTTGGGGTCGGCAATCAAGCGACGGGCACACGCGTCGCTTCTGACTCGGATTCTGACTTAGAGGCGTTCAGTCGTAATCCAGCGCACGGTAGCTTCGCGTCACTGGCTTTTCAACTAAGCGCGATGACTAATTGTAAGCTTAACTTCAATATGTAATCTATATATTTGATTAAAACGTTGAACTGCACAATTAAAATTTAGTAAGTAAAAAAAAACTCAACCAGTCACCCACATTAATAACGAATATGAAAGCATGAAATAATTTTAGTAGCGATTGAGCTTGAGAACCATTAAAAATTCCAAATATGTCTTCTCACATACTCTCATGCATGTTGTCCCCTGTCGGTGATGTACTTTTATTAGATATTTTTTTAAGAAATGGCTCATAGGAGTTTGTTAATATTTCAAAGGATCTAAATGAGTTAGCCATTTCAATTTTGACCAATATTTGAACAAAACAAATGCCCAAGATCCAGTTTTGTAACTAACAGGATTTTCATGTTCCGATTTTATAAAATAACAAGATGATGTGGACGTAGTTGCCTACGTGGAGAAAACCGTATGTAGAGGAACCGACATTTTAAAAAAAACACCGGATCCGGGAGATCCGGTCTTCTTCGATAGTGTTGGGTGCTTGATATATTTGCCGTAGCGAGGAGTGAACGAACTTGATGAGAATCAATTCGGAAAATTAAGACCTGATCCGTATGCTTTATCTAGAGGAATCAATTCGGAAAAAACCTTAAAACCCGATTCCATTAACACGGCAAGAGCCCTAAAAACATCCTCAAACCTCAACCTTGATGAGAATTGTGTCGCCGCGGAAAAGTTGCAGCTTCTCGTCGTATCGGGATGCATCGCAACCACCAAATTATCATCGTTAATCGCCTCATCCACAACCAGCCTATTAGCAGCCTTCTTTCTAAGAACCGGGGGAATCAATCCATGGTTGTTTGTATGGCTCCTGATGAGGAGATTGACGCACCGCAATTCGCTGGTTGTTGTGAGATTATTGATAAGTCGAATTTTCGACTTATTAATAGCCATTTTTCACTATAGCTTTGAGTCGTTCCGACTTTATTTGATGTCATTTGACCCTTGTCTTTCACATTTTAGGTACAAAATGATAACACTATTGAATTCAAGACATCAATATCAAGATCGCTTGAAAACCCGAAGTTTAAGGGCAAAAAGTGGGCAAAATGATCCCTAGTCGACCGGTTCAAAAAACTACCCTGAACCAGCTGGTCGGTTGAGTGGAAGACTCAGACTTGAGAGCTCTCGCTCACTTTGAGTCAGTCGGCTGAGCATTCAACCGGTTGACTGGACAAGAGTTATCCAAATGCTTGCCCTCGCACATATATTTAACTGGTCGGCTCACCTGGCCAACCAATCGGCTGAAGACAGGGGATTCCAAGAAATGCAACCGCTCACTTTGAGTCGATCAGTTGGCCAATCCAACCGGTCGGCTGGATGATTACACAGAGCATATGAGGACCAAAGGCCACCAGCCGACTGACTGTATTTTAGACACTACGCCAGTCGACTGGCTGGACCTGCTACTTCAGGGTTTTTCATCCTAGGTTATAAATAGAAGAAGAGGATTTTAACCTTGGGGTGGATTTTAAAGAGAAAAGTGTGAGAAAAGTATAAGGCTCATCATCATCAAAAGATTACTTGGGGGAGAAGAGAGAAGATCAAGGAAGGAATCTAGAGCTTGCTCAACATCTCCAACTTGGGTTTCTCTACTCAGCTTTTCTCCCTCTTGTTGTTTTGTCTTGAAAACTTGTATCATGATGATGTGTGAGTAGTTCTAGTGTTTTGAGGGTTTGGTACCCTCCTTGGCACTCTATGATCATTGTATATACATTGAAATTCATGTGGATAATTGTTGATTTCATTTTCTCTTATGAAATGTTATGTTGTAAGTTGTTTGATAAAATGCCTAAGTGACAACTTAGACTAAAACTTGAACCTATGACTTGAGAGAGCTAGAGAATAGTTTTAGAATGGAGAAAATGATCTATATCTTCATCATGAAAGTGAACTCTAGGATATGGTAGCTTGACTAGGATTAAATGTTTGATTCTTTGGATTTGGTTTGTAATGAAAGTTATGAACTAAGTGGTGAGTTAAAGTGAGTTAATATCTTGAAAGAGTGAGATTCCACCCTTGATGGTCTAAGGCTTGAGGAAATATCAACGAAAGTTGATTTCCGTAAGTCTTGTGCTAGGTCTTTAAGCAAATCATTTATTAATCCCAACGAATGGTGTTGCATTCATTTTCACTAAGTGCTTCACATTTAACATGCTACCAAGTGTTTGATGAAATTCCTATGTAACATGTTGATCTTAAAACTTGACATAAGTATCGATGGACCTTAGGGAAGGGTTGGATGTAGTGAGTATGATCATATCTAGTATTTACGACGGTAAATGCATAGAAATGAAGTGAACTAGTACTCTATGCATATGTCATTTATCACCTTGGGAGATGTTCCAAGGATGATAAAGGCTATAGAGTGAACCAACAATCTCGATGGAGTGAGGATTCTATTTAAGAAGGCATGACTAAGAATAGATTCACATGAAAATTGGTCTACATTAGTCTAAGTTAGGTTCCAGACTATTTGACACCATGAAACGCTTAATTCTTGTATACGTGATCATTAGGGAAATGCCAAGGAGGGGAGTAACCCCTCGAAACTCCTTTTACCCATCTTTTATCTCTAACTACTTGCAATTAAGGATTTAGATTCACACACCCTTATACATTTGAATTTGAATAGTCGAATAGAAACACTATCTTATATTGTGCATGTGCTTAGCTTGCTCATTTGGGTTCGACCCAGTCTTACCGGTTTTATAAAAAAAATTGCTAGAGTTTCTATTGCATTTATTTGCATGCAAAAATCTACAACGTCAATTATAGATTTCGAAGAATACCAGATATCCAGGATCTGGTGTTTTTAAAAATACTGGTTCCTCCGCATACTCATGCGTCATCCATGTAGGCAACAAGTCCACGTCTTCTCGTTATTTCATAAAACCGAATTCTGAAAATCGGGTTAGTCACAAAACTGAATCCTGGGAATCCGCGATTTTGTTAAAAAGATTAAAACTGAAATGGAAAATTCATTTGGGTCATTTTGGATAATGTGAAACTCAAATAGGTCATTTAAAAAATACTCATTTTATTAACATGCATGTTTCCTGTGTGCGACTTACATTAGCATTATCGATGCTAGATACTCGAAATGTTTTGTACACAACCGATCATCCTTTTTTATATTTGGCTCTAAGACTGAAATATCTCAACTCAAATCATGCCAATACGGGTGGTCAGGTTAAGGCTGTTAGGATTGCGCAAGCAACGAGGCCGAGAGAAAAATAAAAGAATTGATGCAAGGACACCAAAATTTGATATCTAGTTTATCACTACACCATGACTACGTCTGTGTACACTACCAAGCCAGGGTTTTTACTATGAGATGTTGGATACAATTACAATAATCATCTTGAGTATATAAAGGGTGACATCAAAACCATAATTATCTAATTAGGAAATAGAAACCCTAAACCTTACTACCAAAATTATGAGCTTCCTAAACAGGATTAGCACACAATAATCTAATCAGGCTCCACTACCCAACAATCTCCCACCTATAGACTGATTCCAATCGTAATTGTCTTCGTCCTGAACAACCCATGCATGCGGTAGTGCCAAACCTTCAACTCACCTGTGGAACGTAGTTGAAGCAATGCACAACTTCAACTTCTTCTTTAAAGTTTTGCTACCCTTCAAAACTTTCCGACTCATGTGACCACAACCACCGTGTCACAAATCTGCATCACCACACCCACTTGAACCAGCGATGCCTTCTCGCACGTTCCTCATCTGGTACAACATGTCGTCCTTATTTCCTTGAGCTATCACCCTTGTTCCGTTTGCTATCTTCCAGTTCATGCGACTGAAAGTTACACCACAGCCATCTTCGTCAAAATGCCAAACAAATAGCAAATTCTTCTTTCCTTAAGCTATGACCCAATCTTCCTTTGCTATCTTGCAGTTCCTGCAGCTGAAGGTTGCATCATAACCATCTTCATCCAACTGCCCAGCTGATAGCAAATTCTTCTTTAACGCTGACGGGCGAATCCAACATCTTCTTTGCTTGGACCGTGTGGTATGCTATGTCTCTGAACAAGGATAAACAATTTGCGCTTATTGCCTTCTTGTCCAACAGCTTCCACTCGCCGTTTGTCATACCCTCTGGTTTCTTTCCTTCTAAAGGTAGGTACCACTCACTACCATTCAGGTAATCCCCAATCTGCATCCTCCCTAACCCGAAATCCGACCCATCGAATTTCTCTGCCGGATGTTTTCCATCTCTCCACATGACTGCTAGAACCTCAGCTCTTGATACCAGTTGTTAGGATCGCGCAAGCAACGATGCTAACAAAGAAACGATGCGAGGACACGAAAAGTTAATACCCAGTTCGTCACTAATCCGTGACTACGTCTGGGGGCACTACCAAGCCAGGATTTTCTCTATGAGATGTTGGATACAATTACAATAATCAACGTGGGTATATAAAGGGTGACATCTAAACCCTAATTATCTAATTATGAAATAGAAACTCTAAGCCTGACTATCAAAATTATGGGTCTTAAACAAGACTAGCTTAATAATCTAATCAGGCTCCAGAATCTAACAAAAGATACTTCCTTTATTTATCGTGGATGTCTTTCTCTTCTTGCTTCGCGTGTAGATGTATTGTTCCTTTCATGTAGAGTTGCTACTCAGCCGTCATGGACTGTTGTTTCGCAGTGATAAAGGTGCATGAAGTGAAATGTGTGAATGTACCTATGATTTCAGGGTGAATGTACAAATCCATGGTAAATGTGTTCGATCCGGCCTCTGCTTCAGATGTGGAAATATGGACAACGATTTCAGGATTTGGTCGAAGTACCTTGAACAGAGCTTCGAAGATGTATTTATGTACTAAATGTTAAGTCCATTGCGATATATATTGATATGCATTGAAATATTATGAGTCATGTTATACCCAGCATTCACAAAACAAACAAACAAAAATCTCAAATGATGTGTTCAACTCTTACACATGTCCAGTTCATAAATCAAGGTTAAAAGAAAGTACATATAAAAAAAAGTGGCCAAAATTGCGCCCATAATAATTGCAAAGATCAGACGAAGCCAAAGAACCATTTAATTATTCATTAAACATTGCATGTTCTCTTTTAACTAGTTTAGTTACCCATCACATCTACCTAAGATCTAATCACATCTTCATCTCTATGTCTCCATCGCGTAAATCCATCATTATCATTTTTTTTAAATAAGGAAAACGACAAAAAGATCATGAACTTATCACCTTCTTCAAAATTATGGTCTGCGTTACCAAAAATGATTATTTCGAAGCAAATTGAGATTTTTTTTTGGAACTAATTTGTCTAGTAGGTTATGATAGAATTGAAAGACACAAAAGATTGTGTTTTAATTCATTTGGTCACTTGGACATTAATTAGTCGTGACAAATCAACTTCAATTTGCCTGTAAATGTATCATTTTTAATAGTTAAATTGTAATTTAACAGAAGATGATACTAGTTTGTAACCCGTTTTATCTTTTTAATATTTTCCTTAAGTTCCAAACAGCTCAGTCAGTACCAAGCACAAAAAACTGAGCCACTGGCTGGCGTTTAAGATAGTAACAGTGAGTGACAGAGACAGGTGTTTAATGCCCACCACAACCAGCTTTCATCTCTCTATCTTAGGCCATCCTTAATAATGGCCCACTTTAAAGATTATACATACAATCTTTAATTTTTGGAGCTTAATAGCCGAAAAAAGAAAGATCGGCTCATGAATGATCGTCCCTTTGTTGTATGAGACGATTGAAATCACGATCGAATTTCACTACAAATGTGATACGTGGAAGTCCTTCGTTGGATGGAGAAATTAATTTCTGATTGGTCAAAAATCACTACTAAATCCACAATGTATACATGTCAATAAATATAAAAATATCAAATAAAATATTTTATAAATTATATCAATATATTTGTTTTTTCAGACTCTACAATTAGAGATCCACTTAGCTATTATTTTGACACAATTAAGAGAAATTATTACATGCACTTGGGATGATCTTTTAAGATTATAAAATGTGATGATCTTTTGTTCTTGGTTCATTGTTAAGAAGCTCGCTTGAAAAAAGATTGTGTGATGCTAGGAGAAGAATTTTTTTTATTGGTGATCTTTTATTAAAGATCATCACAACTGATGCCCTTATATTTGACTCTCCCTCTTTGTATTTTTATATATGTTTCTACACCATTTGTTTCCTTAGCTTCAAGCTTTCTTAAGGTTCTATAGACAGTCCAGATCTGTTTGATAGTGCAGCTTCTTCTCTGCATTTCACAATATGAATAAACATGAACTGATGAAGGTTCAGGTACCCATTTTTGTTTATGTTCAACTCTTCTGGTGATTTTAAGATATGCCATTTGTTTATTTTTAGTAATGTTTTGTTATGTGCTTTATTATCATAATTAAGCCATAATTGGAATCTGACTACTTGCATCAGGTGTTCTTTTGTCTATGTAGTTGCTAATAAATTGAATCTTGTGATGTTATTGTATCTGTTTCTGTAAAATTTTGACTACTACTCTCCTTTGATTTGGCTTGTGAAAATCAAATCTTTTATTCAATAAAACTTTCAAGTGATTGATTGGTCATCTGTTTAACTTTAATCTACATCTCACTCTTATATTGTAACTGGTTACCTTATCCAAACTTGCTTGAAGGAGTCTGACTGGTTTTCATGAATATCATGTTTAGACTTGTGTTCTACGAGTCAACATACACTGCGATGGATGCAAGCAGAAAGTGAAGAAAACATTGCAGAAAGTTGATGGTAAGGCTAAGGCACCTCTCAATATTCATGTTTCATATGCTCCAACTTACTTGTTTATAGTCCTGTGCGCTGATCTCTAATTGTTTGTTGTGTTTATGATCGATTTGTAGGAGTGTATTCGGTGAAGATTGATTCGGATCAGGGCAAAGTCACCGTGTCAGGAAATGCTGATCCCGCCACACTGGTGAAGAAGCTGACTAAGTCAGGGAAACACGCCGAGTTATGGCCAAATAACTTTCAGAATCAGTTTAATAATGAGTTCATGAATATGATGCAAATGGGTGGTAAAGACAGCAACAAATCACAGAAAGGTGGTCTTCCGCCGCAATTCAAGGGGTTTAAGGACCTTAAGGGGCCATCGAAGGATCAAAAGTCTGTTAAATTCAACTTGGAAGATGAGCATGGTGAGGAAGATGATTATAGCGACGATGAGGATTACAGTGATGAGGATTATACGGATGATGAAGGGTACAGTGATGAAGATGACGGCGAAGATGAATTTGATCCTAAGCACCCTCCACCTAAGATGATGCCTTTCATGAATGGTAAGGGTCAGGGTCAGCAGGTGAAGGGCGGAGGAGGAGGAAGTGGAAATACAGTTGACATGAAGGCTATGATGATGATGCTGAATGAGAAGAAGGGAGGAGAAGCCGGTAAAGGAAAGAAAGACAAAAACAAAGACAGTGAAGATGAAGAAGACTTTGATTTTGAAATGCCGATTAAGATGGGTGATGGGAAAAATAAAGAAGGAAAGGGAAAGAAGAGCGGTGGAGTTATGAAGAGTATTGGAGATCTTTTTGGAGGTCAGAAGAAGAAGCAGAGTAAAGGTGGCAGCGGCGAAAGTGACAAAAACAAGAATGACCATCATCAGGACCATGGCGGAAATGAAGGGAAAACCAAGATTGGGTCTCGTGGTGGGGGCGACAATAATGGCAAGGATCATGGGATCAATAATGGACACGGTAAGGGAGATAGTAACAAGATCGATGGTGGATTCCGGAACATAAATGTGAATCATGGTGGCAAGGGCCACAAGATGGGGGGAGGCTATAACTTGGGTCAAGCGGGGAACTTCCAGGTGGTGCAAGGCCATCCACCCCAGGGCGGGATGAACCCGGGGTACTATCCAGGAATGGGAGCAGGAAATCCGAACAACCATCAGCAACAGCAGTACATGGCGATGATGTTGAATCAACAGCAACAGCAACGAGCAGCAATGAACGGTGGTGAAATGTATCATTCAATGATGTATGGGAGGCCTCACCCAGCTGTTAATTATGGTAATGGGTATGTGCCACCAATGCCACCGCCTTCGCATGCAAACCCCCATTCTCACATGTTTAGCGATGAGAATACGGACAGCTGCAGTATTATGTAATTATATACGAAAATGATGGTATGACCTTGCTTCCAGTATTTATACAGGTATATGAGTATTTGTTTCTGTCGTAATAAGCTGGTTTTAGACATCACTATTGGATCAGCCATGGCTTCAGGCGAGCACCAGGGAACTACCATTAATCAATTCTCCCCATCGCGCTCAGATTTGGGTATTCAAGCCATTTACTCATGGTGCTTTAGAGAACATATATTTCTTTGTCATCCCTTTCTGTACTCTTAACTCTTGTCATCAAGCTCTTACAAATACTTTACCAATTTTGTGCCTTGATCATTCAAAATGAAAGTCCAGAACAAATGTGGAAGTTGGCATAACATACAAGAAGAGTGGAAAAAACAATTATACCAATTTGCTCAATATTTGGATGTATTTAATGTGGCTGCACACTTGCGTATCCTTCACAAATACAAGATATTGGTCATGGAGTTGGCCCATTTGAACAAGAAATTAATGAGTTTCAGAAGTTGCACAAGCATTGTAAGATTGCAATACATGTATGGTCCAGCAGTAACCAAACTTCTCGGTTGCCTCTTTGTGGTGTTAATGGTCTTCAATTTTCTTCAAACCCTTCATGTCCGTCGTTTCCACACTACGAAAACAAACGTATAATCAATTTCAAAAGTGATGAATATATCGTTACTGTTGTGAGTTGAACTGACGAAACGTCCAGCGAAGGCACATGTCTGTGTTAATGAGAGGGAACTCTTGTATTATTCTTGAATTAATGATGTTTATCTCACATTTCAAATGATACAATGATGAGTGCACGTTGCATTACGTACAGAGATGAGTCATGTTAAACTTAACATTGCGAACGAGCAGAAGTAAAACAGCTAAAAGTAACTGGCAAAAGTTGGATAAATTACATTTGCGTATGAGTACTGTTTATCAATAAAAATGTATTTGTTATGAACACCAATTTCAGGAGGGACCAATGGACCATTCGTATATATGATTAAAATGACTACTAATAAAAATGCATCGCAAGCTGTGTAGTACGAAAATAGACTACACAAGGAGAAAAATATGGAATTGATGACAGAAGTAGGAAGCAATTATACGGGGGAAGAAAATAGAAACATTAGTCAAACTCATGTAGGACAAAAAAGAAGAGGAATAGTATTTAATACTTACGTAGTTCCATATAATTCAATCTTGTGTACTTTGGTGAACTCAGAATCAGACTGATTGTCCTCAATAAACACAGTTAAGCTGATACAAATAAAACAGAGTTGAAACCAGCTAAAAACGAAATGACACAACTAGTAAACTTCTTCAATGCAGCAACAGCAAATACAATAAGAGAATCATACCTTCTAACATTTTGGAACTTGACGAATTTCAGGACTGCCGGCTTCCCCTGCAAAGGAGGATAAGTGTAAAACAACCAATGTATTGAGATTGACTATCAATTGTCCAACTCCAATGAGAAAAATGGGTCACTTTCTTTTGCAAGCAGCAGATGTCTGAACTAAAAAAACATGTAAATTGTGCATTACCTGTAGATTTTCTGGAGTGAGTACAACTGTGTCGCTTGGAGGGTAGTCGTTGACATTGCTGCACATGATACAAAACTAAAAGGCAATACAAAGGAGGAATAGATTCAATTACAAAAAAAAAGTGCAGTGTCATAAACACCTGAACCCCATATGCTCCTTATTTGTGAAAAGTTTCACAGTTTTTGGACCTGAAAACTTCCATATTAGTATTGCTAAATACAGAATTTCTGCCATGAAATTAATACGATCAAAGAGAACAGCAATTAACTAAATGGAAAACCAGTAAAATAGTTTCAAACTTCATGCCCAAGTTGGATAAGCTTTTCATGTACCTCAAAGTGAAAGTTGAAAACTCAAATGCCGTATTTCAAACTCATTTTAGGGCAAGCCTAAAAATCTTTCCAATAAAAACATGCCTGAACTACAGTTTTCAAGCATATTTACATTTCCAAATTCATTTTAAGTGGCCGAAAATGAATATAGATAGCTGAAACAAAGTATCTTTTTATTTTACTGAAGGATGATCCAGAACTGCAAGCATTAATGTATATAAAGGTAAATGTTAATATAAAAAGACAAGAAGGCTGCCCGCCACTTTTAAATGCACTGATTCAAACCAACAAAAAGGAATAACACCATGGAATTGGAATATGAGATTACCTTCTTCCTCAGGTCCTTTAATTACAATGGCATAGAGCTTAATGACTTGAGTGAAAGGTATGTAAAACAAAAGTTGTTCATCTGCATCACTCTCAAGATGTAAACCATCATCGTCCCTGTAACCCTGAAATTGAAACATCTAATTTAGTTGCCTAAATCTAACTCAGCTACAGGTTAAATTGGGTGCGGAGGTAAAGGCAAGAATATCTACAACCATCGTTAGCCAAAATGCGCACAACTGTCAACACTTAAAAAACACATTTAATTATAGTTTTCCAGCAAAGTTAAACTGGCCACCTAGACTAGAGGATATTCACGCATGACTAATGATTCCAAATTTCAGTTCCATTATTACTTTTTAATATCTGCAAAGCATTGGATAGAATAAAATCGTATCCAGTTGAAATGAAAAACAAAAAAGAAACCTGTTTAAGAGCATTGACAATGGTATGTGCAGAGTTCTGATTTAGGCATTCAAGTCCTGTCCAGTCAACGAACTCCACCAGATCAACCTAATGTAATAAAAATTAATATGTAAGATGAAGCAAGTGAAGCTGGTGTCAATTAGCTAAGAATCATCAGATGATTAAATAGGCGAGCGAGCAAGCAAACAAGTAATTAGGTCGAAGATATCATTACCTGGTTCCGTTGAATCGAAGAGTTGCCAGACGACATTTCAGATGTGGAGAGAACAATTCGATCCAATCTCGAGGACTAACAATCGACCTGTTTCTCTTCCTCTGATTTTGACTGTTCTATGCCACCTTACAAATCGCCTCTAGGGTTCATCAGTCAGCCCAATCGATTCGAACCGGTCCAAACATCATAATGTCTTTTCACAATTTCAGAATCGACGTAATACTTCGGTCCGAATTATTTTTACTTCCGATTAGTTCGGTTCAACAACATAATGACGTTATTAAAAAACTGAGAAGTCGCTGAATACAATCTAGTAAAAATAGATTAAATTAGTTTTTCTTTTAATGAATGGGTAGATCGATTCAAATCATTTCAATACATATTGTGATAACTTTAATCATCTAGTACATATAATCTTTGAAGCTCTTATCAAGGCATTTTCGACAGGATCCCAAAATTATTGGTACATATAACCGCATCTTGAAGCACATGCTAGGATTGATACATTTACCATGGATCCGCGCACATCTACCCTAGGAATCTTTGGTACATTCTTCGACATTTGAAGCACAGGCCACATCGGACACCTTTACCATTGCAAGACTAGCACCTCCACAGGAAGGGAGAAACACATCCACGCACAAGGCGGGACAAGGAAAGCATTCACGTGCGAGTCGGGAAGAGGAAAAGGAAAAAGAAAATTCCACAAAATTGTGAGAAAATTGGTGACCCCCAGACTCGAACTCGGGGTGTAAGGATTCATGTCTAAATCTTTAACCAACGAGAGGTTGCAGTCGCGAGCTCCGAGCCGATCGCGAACCAACAATGTCGAGCGGTTGAGGTTCGAGGTTCGCGTGCGAGATGAGTCTCAGGCTAGTTTTTACTAGTCCGGAAGGAGCGACTGTGCAATGAGGGTTCGCAGTGCGAGCTCCGAGTTGGACTTGGCCAACAATACCGAGGGGTTGAGGTCTACGTGCGAGATACACCTTCCTCTATTCACTAAAGTAGCCAAGGGGTGAAATCCGTTTAGATAAAGCCTTGGTCTAATCATCTAGACATATATCTTGCCTGAAATAGACTTCTTGGAGTCTAAAAACACAATGAGTGAAGTAGTTCCCTAGAGTACACTTTTAACCTTGGTAGTGATATTTTCTCTAAATTCATTGGATAGTAGCTTAGTAACCTCAACCACCCCAACCACTCAGAACTAGAATGGACAGATCAGAACAAAATTGAATAGTGGCCTTGAGTTTACAGTTGCTCCTTGGACGATCCGGTACTTACCAATTTATAAATCTTTTTGACTAAGTAGAGGTCGAAACACCTAGAACTACAACTTGTCAGCGGGGAGGTAAGTACTATTGAAATCTGTCCTGCAAGCTCTACCATTATATGCAATGTCATGTTTTAAGATACCCATATCTTTGTGTAGGAGATTGGCAGGGGAGATAGTGAGATTTTGGTGGCACAAAAACAAGGGTAGGGGCATCCATTAGCTTAAACCAAAAGAGTTGTACAAAGATAGAGGGAAAGGTGGTCTGGGCTTTAAGAGATTGGAGCTAATGAACCTGGCTATGTTAGCTAAGCAAGGTTGGAGATTGTGGACTGAGCCAGACCTATAGGTAAGCAAAGTATTTAAGGCAAGATACTTCAGTGACTCGGATTTATTGAATGCAACAATGCGATCAAGACTGTCATATGCATGGAGGGGCATAATGAGTGCAATATTATTAGATGTGGGGTGGAATGGGATAGATGGGAGGGCATATTTTACTGTAGGAAGGATGGGACTGGCAGCTTAACTGTGAAAGTGCCCTGGAACTGGACAAGTTAATGCAATCGAAAGTGGGCGAGCAGTCTGATACAGGAGAGACACAAAGGTTCTGGAGGCGGAAATCCCAAACAAGATCAAGATGTTTGGTTGGACACTGTTTCATGACAGTCTGCTAACTATGTAGAATTTGGAGAAGAGGGGGATGTGAAGTGAACAACAGGTGCGTCCATTGTGGTCTAAGGGGAGAGACTACGCTTCATGTCTTTAAGAATTGTTGGTGGTCTCAGAGTCTTTTTCATTGGTCCACGAGAAGGCAGTACAGTTTAAAGGTAAGAGGATTGAGGAGGAGGTGTATATTATGTGTGACGGGTCATTTGATATAGAAACAAGACGGGCAGGTTGGGGAATTATGGTGATATTTGGTGGCAGTGTGGACAGGGTGAGAGCAAGATGGGTAAAAAGGGTAAACACGGTCCTAGAAGTGGAGTGTAAGGCCAATGGAAAAGGGCTTGAGTTCGCCCAGGAGTCGGAGCTATCAAGAATCAAGCTAATGACAAGACTCGAGAAATGATCTTTGGGCGCTGAATCTTGGTTCCTGGAAGCCAAGTGCGGATTTAGAGAGCCTAAAGCGATGCATTCAGTTCTTGGATGAGCACCAGGGATGGTCCTTATATTGATGTTCGAGAGAGGAAAATATAGCAGCAGATTGGATGCCAACCCCTTTAGTTGAGTCTTAATGCTGTTTGTAATTGCTTCCTTGTGTCTTTGCCCAGGTGTTGTAATACTCATGTCTTGACTTCAAAAAAAAAATATGCTGTAGGATACTGAATATTTGGATTTTGTCAGTATTCTAATTGAATGTCTAAACTGTTAATTTTTTCACTGATGGATAAAATAAAAAAAAATGATAAATTTTGGAACGCCGAGCATCGTAACTCACTGTGTGATTAAATTACTTACTCAATCATGTGAACTTTGTTAAAAATATTTTTTTACCCCCTCAGGAATAGAATCCGGCACCCTCAAAAATCGATTATTTTACGCCCAATCCTTTGACCACTTGCGCCGCTTAAAAGGGGTGCAAACCCCATTGAAAATAACCTGACGATCACCATAAACTCTTAATGCACCGAATCGATCTTTCTTCTTTAACACATAACACCCATAGAATTTTTATTGAGTCGTTGTTGACGGGTCTATATGATTTAATTAGCAATTTAATTACAATGTATTTTATGGTGCTCGATGTTCAAGAATTCGTCTGTTTATTTTCTATTTTGCCATTGAGTGGCATAATTAATAGTTTGAACTTCAATTTGAATATGTCAATAATTTAGGAGATCAGTATGTATTTATCCCTATATTTTCACAAGAATGGGCCAAAACCGCAAAGCAATACAGACGAAGAAGAAAAACATTGGCGAGACGAACTAGAAGCTAAGACCTCCATCTAGGGGTTTGTAGGACCCGACTTGTCCTAAATGATCCATTGCAACCCGGTGAATTTGGGACAAACTTGAACCCAACCTGATGCCAGGTTAGGGTAGAACAGATTAAGGTTAACCATCGAGTTACTCGATCCCATTAGTGTTTATACGCGAAAGTAAAACTTACGATTTAAGTCTTAAAAATTAATCTTCATAGGTACTCGTACCATACGCTCAACTCTAACATATCAATTACTTTATCACAAATACATATTTGAACAGAAATTACACTAAAACTCCGAATAACGAAACTACATAAACATAGTTTTTAAAGTATAAGGTCAAGTTTAAATAGACAAAAACGACACGGTTATTAATTAGGGTGGGGTTTGAGTAACTCCATCACAAATTCGGTCGAGTTAGGGTTCAACTAAAGTTACCCAGTCACTTTCGGGTCGGGGTAGGACCAACTAAACCCGTCCAACCCGTCCCACGCACACTCGCCTGAACAAAAAGAGCCTCTTGACCGAGCAGGGGTTATCACAGTTCTTCAGGGACTCTCTCGTATAGGTCAATACTACCAATTTGAAGCCTTGGGTTGTCTTTTGCATCTCTGACAGCCAGAAACCTGAGCCTGCTTTCATTCCAATGGATTCTTTTTATTACATCATATCAAGGATCAAATAATCGAATCGAAATACACAAGATAACCATATACCTGAAGGCATTTGAGGGTCGGGCAGCTGACGCTAATTTGAAAGTTTTGCGCTCAAAACGGTTTTGGAATGTGATAGAAGTTTGTTTATCCAAGATATACCAACTTGATCCTCCATGATCGCTTCCCTCTAAAACCCTGCAGGCACCATGTAGTTAGTTACCACCAGGACATAAAAGTCCAAGCTCTTTCCAAATTAAATATGCAGAAAATCAACAAAGCTATAGCAGTGCAACCACATCTACTACATAGTACCATGGTGTGGTAGCAAACTGTATCTACTTTACGCAACTGTCACCACATAAAAACAATTACCAAATTAAATAGTTAAGCTAATAAAAACCCTTTGTGTACATAATACAGATACACAGACATTTATAACTCATAATCCCCATTAAGATTGCAAGTAAGCTAAATGATACTAACTTGTGCCTGTATGAAAATGAAAAGGCTGTGTACTCAACCACATGAGTTTTTCAAACAGACATCTAGCAATTTCAGTATAATTGACCTTTGTGTACATTCAATGTTCATACCAGTCCATTGGATCTCTTTCAGGGGCATCATTTGCAGACGTCAGCTGATAAGCCTGTAGTGTGTATATCCTTTGATCATTAGAGTAGTAAATTAGCCAAGAACCTGCATAACCAAGTAACCAAGTAACCATTACCAATAACCATAAAAAAGAGAGGTCACCATTACCAATAGGCCACATACAAAAACCTACATGCTGGCTCTAGGAATGAAGTATTAATAGCCATACCACTGGTCTTATACTCGTACAACCATATCAAGTATCATCCATCTGTGAGGAAACTTGGTAGAAATATGCTCTTATTTCTTGTAATTTAACAAAACTATGAAATTAATAACAATTACCAGACACTATCATCCCCTACCAAGTACTGTGCTATTGAACATAGGAAAAGTGTTATAACTAGTATCTACAACTCAAATGACAATTAAAATCATCATCTATTTGATTTGTAAAGTACCTCTTGCCCCACAGGGATCCTCCCATTTAGTTGTAAGAGTTCCGTCAAAAGCTGAAGTTGACTAAAAATCATTTTAGAAGGATAAATTAGAGATTTTATTATTTGAGCTATTAACCAAAATGGCAATTAGCTACTTACAATTCCAAAAGGGAGTTCCTCCCCGCTTGCGAGCACAGAACCAGAATGAATACGGTTCAAACCAAGAAGCGGCAGCGAAAGCGAAGTTTTGCTTATGCCATCACATACCTTGAGCTCCTTTAAGATCTCATCAATTGTATCCACCGCAACAGGCAACGATAAGGAAGTAATAACAGGATCAGCAGCCAAGGAGATGTCAACGGTCCCATCCTCTTGCAACAGACTCTTCAAGGAAAGAGAGTCAAGTAACTGATTTATAGAGGACCCCGTCTGACCCAAAAATATAAATGTTCTGTTTGAAACTACATTTATAGACAGTCTTCGAACTTTGAAGGGTAATCCAGTTAAGTCCTTCAGAATGCTTCTAAAAACCTCCAATATTTCTAGAACTCTCGATTTGGAAATGGAATTATCAACAAACTGGGAAACAATGTGATAGAAGGCGTTATAAATCCTCGATACGTGCTCATCAATGCATTTACGCACAGGACATGAAGTAGAGCTAAGAGAGTGGTCATCATTAACATCAACTTCAGATCTGGAAATGCGCCACTCCTTATCACCACTTTGCCTTCCAGGTAATGAGAGTGTAGGGTCATCTATTGAGCAATAACTTCTCTCAAGTTCACCCATCTCAATCCTGTCACGGTCGCTAAGAATAGAAAGTAATTCAGGTGTAATTCCTCGACGGCATTCCTCGGTCAAGTTGTCAAGAAGAGAACAAAGTTGAGGCTCAGTTGTAATATTCCGACGAGACAAGACCTGATCGCTCACGAAGAATAAATGCAATATTTCACTTGTTTCTTCCCTTAATGGATTATGTGAGGAATTCAGTAGGTCAACAGTACCTCTGGCCACGTCTTAGTGTACCGTTTAGTGACGTCATATACACCATCTCTTGCAATTGCTATAACATAATTCAGCTTCTTTTTCCAGCTACAAGCAAGCACGAGGCAACAGTCAATACCCATGCCAAATAATTCAAAGTATCACAAGTATCAAAGCTGGTATTTTTAGCTATAAACAGTAAAACAAATACCCTTTCTCATATAACAAAGGATTATCATAAACTCCTTCGCATGGATCAAGATGCATCCACCTGTTTGATCATCAATGTTAGTAGGCTCTAGGCAGTCAATGCCTAGATGGAAACAATGAAACTTAATCTTGAGGGTCATTTAGATTAAATGCTTCAAAAAGGAAAATTAAGCCCGTCAGCAGCAAGCATGGAATGTACCTCCCCAAAACAGTTGAGAAACACTCAGTCCACACATGATCCGTAAAATCCATAATCTGATACAAAAAATGAAAAGTAAATAAGAATATTATCACTTCTATATTTTTAAGAGAGGACGAATTCATTAAAAATTAAGATCTTGTACAATTAACACATACTAATACACCAGGATAATGAGTAACACACCATTGAAGCACACTCTGCTACAAACAACTCAATGAAACACCAACCTCATGACTGAAAAAACTAGCTCAACAGCTGGAAAAAAAACAGCTAAAAACTTTTAAACCTACACAAATAAAAAACAATCGCACAGGGCTCTAACCGCCTACAATGTCTTCATTTCCCTCATCCACTCCTAATAAGAACCAATTATTTTTTTAAATAGTGATCTGCTGCTCCATCCATTAATCCTTTTTGTTATCTTTTTATTTATATTTGAGCATTCATGCGCCGTTCAGCTTACCGAGTATAGCTTAGTACCTAGATACTTGACCAAATGTACAGTAATCAGACTATCAGAGTTTCTAGAATATCAGATACTCATCTTGTTTTCTCCCCATTAACCCTCGCACTGAAAGCCCTGAAAATGAATCATGTTGTTCTTGATGGCCAAGACAACACTATTTCTCTCAATGCAGAAAATGAACAAGCCACTTGGTCTGAACAAGTCTTTTACTGTTTGCACCTAGTCATGAATTGTAGACTTGTAGATTCTAAACTGGACAGCGAAAATACCACTTCACGACAATGGGGCACTATATTAGACGAATTCTAATCACGTGCACTAGAAAAACCTTAGCAGCAAGGACCAAATAATGAGAACAATACTATATTGATAAACAAAGCTAAAGATAAGATAGTCTCCACCAAGTGGAGAGCTTGCACTGCCTTCGTGCTTTGGATGTGATTAAAGAAGCAAATATGCAAAAACTTTGTGACTCAATACTACTAAAAACTGGAACAGTCCACAATAATCTACTTCCCAGACATGCAGCACATACAGAATCTACCAGTTAACACCTTGAAAAGGTAAAAAGTGAGTTACCACTTACCAAGCGTGACTCATATCCAAAAGCGCGGCAATAGAGAGTAAAGCAATTAGCCCATTCACCACAGCGTCCTTTTCTAGTCTCCAAAAGCTGTTTAGAGTTGAGCTTGTGAAAGCGTTCCAATCAGATGCAGATGAAGATAGGTTTTTCTCTAACAAGAGCCAGTTCATTACCTTCAGCGGATCGTTGTAGCGAGGGAAGCGAGTTTCTTTCAGACAAATAGTGCAGCTGTTTTATAAAGTAGGAATTTTCATCCACAAGTAATTCATTAACAAATTGTTAAAAGACACATAAATAGAGACAGCGGAATCTTGCAATATGTGTTTCACACACCGATAAAGTTCAACACGAGAAGCTCCATAAGCACTTTCAATAGGTAGTGCAACACCCATTCCTTGATTGACTGTTTGACCACCACAGAAATCACATAGAGGAGCATTCACCCAGCTACATTGTACAGAAGGATGAATAATAAACTGGATCATGGTTTTCTTTTCGGGAAACATTGTATCTTCCAAATAATTCACATTCATTGATGCACTGACATATGATATGCCTAGGGCAGAAGCATTTGATAATGGCAAGGTTAAAAAGGTCGCTCAATAGGAGGAACATATCAGAAGCATGATACCATGTTGCATGCTAAGTATCACAAAAGACATCTCATTAACTTCATCATTTGGACACATAACAATCCAATAACCTAAAACTATTCATCTCACAAACAGAAACAGAACTACACCCCACACAGAACAGAAAGCACAATTATGCACGAGACTGTCAGCTGAAGGATAGCAGTGAAAAATCATAGATGGGTTAGGATGACAAGTGTCTGAACATTAAGTTCGAGATGCGTAGCATCATCTGCACTGCTTGTATGAAAAAGGAATTTGATAAAATCTCATCATCAGTATAAGAGTTTCGAGAGAACCTGAAAGAGTTTTTAAACCAAAACAACAGCTGTAGGAGGAAAGCGTGCTTTTGTTCAGATGTGGATGGAGTGAAATTGCCTTCCTAAAACATCAAAGCCATAAAGGTTTTCAGAAGATAAAGTAGCAGAAGTGCTTTAATATTAGATTCAAATTTTATTTCATTTTCAAAAGGCAGTTGATCATCATAGAAGCATGTAATTGTAGTGAAAAACTGTGTATCTTAGACTCCCAGGCCATCAAATCTGAACAGATTCACATGTTCTAGGCTGTGCTGTGTACCTAGCTTATAAATTGACACTGCCTGTTAAACACTCTAAGCAGCAAACACAGCTTACAAAGAGACATATGTGCCCGAAACTAACAACTTAAATGAAAAATACTAACCTGTCACCACTATAAATAAGTAATTAAGTGGCAAAAAATAGCAAAACGAAAAATCAGTTATAAAATTAGTATATTGTGTATGCACCTCTGAACTTCATTTGAGTGAGTATTTTCTGTTAGAAGGTAAAAGAAGTGTAAAATGCACTTTTTCAGGTTCTATTAATATGACCCTAATACCTACTTACATCAAACAGATAGACATCTCAAATGATCCTCAAAATGCAGAGTTAAATGTATATGATCTGCATATTGCCAGTAGGTTTGACTCTTTCACCTGACCAAAGACCTTATAAATGGATGAAGGCATACCCTCTGGTCAAGGAGCAGTTCTCATATCATCAGTAAGTACACTACATCAATAATTTAATTCAGCCTGTTGGTTTTTATTAAGAGGTTCCAGTCAGAATGCGAGGACATCAAAAAGATGAGGCTTCTGCTCATATTTGAGGTCCAAGCATTTTACTCCTGTTATACAGATTTCGACTGTGTGATCATCCGGGAGTGACCAAATTCTCTATCTTGCTGTCCGGTACTGAAACCAAGTTAGATAGGTAGCTACCTTTGAATGTCTGCAAATCTGGTTACCTAGGTACTCGCAGAAAAAACTATTCCAATTTTTCTTTGAGCGCCATCAAATAAATTCCATAGTAAAATAATATGAGCTCAAACCTTTGCCGGTGCAACCACTGCTTTTTCTTCAAGCTCATCAACAGGAACCGTCTTCTTGGCAGCCTCCTGTCTATTGCTGTCTTCATACTACACCAACAACAAAAAATTGTTTTTTATACATACGCACAATTAGTGATAGTATGGAGGGCCAACAAAGAAGCAACAGAGTCTTAAAAATGCTGGCGTTTCATTAAAGTTGAAGGTATCATTTGTTCACTGTAATTACCATGAGGACTTGACTGATATAAGGCCGTAACCTATTCTCCATCTGTTGACTGGTATTGGCTCCGGCAACATATTGTTGAAGCATAAGCGCCTCCTCTTCAGCCTGAAAACTCAAATTGAGAATAAAATAGCAATACGGAAACTAAATTGAATTTAAACCAAACATACCTGCAGCATTCGGGCCAGTTCCTCATCCGACTGCGTGAAGTCAACAGCACCTTGCGATGGTTCTTCGTCAACAGAGAGCAAGCGGAGCTTGTGGCAGACAGAATTAAGATCAGAATTGTTCCATATAATAAGACGATCATCATCAGCACTGACAATCTGAAGGAGTAACACAGAAAGGAATCAAATTACGCATCCGATTTCATCAATAAAACAAGCTAGAAATCGAAGACGACCTTCTGATCATCAGGAGCAATGGATGTGAGAGAAAATAGCTGGAATTTTAAAACCTGCGATCGCCGTCAACATAAAAAATTTCACAATGTGGGAGAGGCAGAAATTGAAGGGCAAAAAAGGAGGAGGAGGAGGAGGAGGAGAAGGCGATACCTCGAGACCGTCATCTGTATCGTATTCCAATTCGTAGGTGTCGTCGTTGTGGCGGACGGTGAAGTTTCGAGTCACCATTTTTGTCTTTTACTTATCTGCACTCCTTTCGTCGCAGGACGGGGAGGTCAACCGGACGAAAGCGAGAAAGAAAGAAGTTCGTTTCATAATCAGATTAATAACTTAATAAGGGTACGAGGAGCACTCGGTCGAGGGGTTATAAAAATGAAGCAGTAAGGTATGATTTTGATCATTGATGATATTGATCTAATGGTTGAGATTTAAAGGTATGGTAGTGGGATTTACTGTTTGCTTTTTACTGTCGGTAGTGGGTTTACTATTTGGACACGTGGCGCACCCACAAAGCACGGAGAGTTAGATGTGTGGTTGAGATCGTGCCTCACGTGCCTCACTTTACTGTAGCGTGCCTCATTTGAATGCTCCTCATAGGGTATAAGCTAAATGAGATATTTGATTTAATCGTAATCCTCACTAAAATGCACCTAAAATCGTAACCTAAAATCTCAAAATTCTCTCTACGAACAATACGTAACTACTTTCAAATCGTATACTTTCGACGAAACGACTAACTTCAATGACCAAAAATAACTTAGACAGCAGCTGATAGAACCTTGGAAATCAAAGAGCAAGTCATATTCAACAAGAGATATGGGGCATCAACATCTGATTTGATCTAACCACACTGGAGAAATCAAATCAAAGAGGAGTCGATTTGGGATTTTATTGAACTTGCGCAACATAGAGAAGGATCTTCACCATCAATATGGATATCTTCTTTGATTCTCTCTGAGTTCAAATTCAAATATCCAGCAGCGTACGAGTAATCAAGTCCAGCTGTTACTCTTTGGAAGTCAAAGATCCAAAACCTTGAAGATTCTCATTGAAAAGAGCTTTTAAAGAGCGTCGGTTACTCTTTTTTGAATTTAAACTCAGCCAACTATAAAATGAGCACTCATTTGAACATCAAAAAATACATTTGAGAGTCTCTTCTTGATCCTTTAGTAGTAGTTCGACGGGTGTAGCCTTAGGGCCTAAGATATTCCTTCAATACAAGGGAATATTCAGGCATTATTTAACTAGTGTATCAAGCTCTTCGGAGCCTTTCTATCCCTTTCTTTCATTTTCTATCAATAAACAAAAGTTTCCGCACACTTTGATATATCTGGTTCCTATCACTGGCAAAGGGAAATATCGAGTATATTTGTCACGAATTATGCACTGTGATTTACAAACTAAAAAAGTTCGTGTTAGAATTGGAAAAGTTTGAGCATATGTGTCACGAATTATGCACTGCGATTTACAAACTTCACAAAATTCGTGTTCGAATTGGTAAAGTTCGGACATATTTGTCACGAATTATCTACTGCAATTAGAAACTTTACAAAATTCGTGTTCAAATTGGTAAAGTTCAGGCATATTTGTCACAAATTATGCACAATGATTTTCGAACTTCACCAGATTTGTGTTCGAATTGGTAGAGTTCGGGTATATTTATCACGAATTATGCATTACTATTTACAAACTTATTTGTGTGCTAATTGGTAAAGTTCGTGAGTTAAGTCGCGAATTATGCACTGTGATTTATGAAATTTACTTAATTCGTGTGCTAATTGATAAAGTTCGTGAAATAAGTCAAGAATTATGCACCGTGATTCATGAAATTTACTTGATTCATGTGCTAATTGGTAAAGTTCGTGAAATAAGTCATGAATTATGCACTTTGATTTAGGAACTTTATAAAATTTGTGTTCTAATTGGTACGAAAAATGTTTGTACGTTAACAATTTAATCTGGATTGAATAGAATTTGTAGTCAAAAAATTTGATAACCAATCGATGGATTGATTTTAGAAGAAAAAAAATCGTAACATAATCTCATTTCACAGGATTTGATTGTATTTGTAATTTTAAATCGTTTGAAAGTGACAAATATACCCTCAAAAGCATATGATCAGGTTTATTTTTATTTTTATTTTTTTTGATGGTGGGTTTTTACATCTCATACAACTCTCATACATCTTCAATCATCGCTCAAATACATCTCAATCATATTGCATGAGAACTATATCTGGTACATGTGAACTTAGACTCTTGGAGCATGGGCCACACACGACACCAACTCGAATTAGGTACTTCAATTGTTTCCATTACAACATATCTCTCTTGAAACCCACGAGCATAGACTTGACACTTAGCACCTCCACGTGTACATAGAGGGAATAGGCAAGGCAGCAGCATCCACCTGCAGTATGCAGCACCTCCGCGAGGGTGGAACAACACGCTCACTCCAAGGCGGGACGAAAACACTCCTACACAAAGGTGAGCAGAAATATACTACTCGGGGGAGTCGAAACTGAAACCTTCCAGTGTATGTTGAGATGTTGTTATAGTCGAGTATAAAACAATATCCAGAAGAACTTATGCAAAAAAAAATGCAGTGCGGAAAATAAACGACACGCAAAGTTGTTACCTAGTTCGGTATTAACGAGCCTATGTCTGGGGGCTGTCTCTCTAGCCCGGTGGATAGCAATTCACTAATAATGAGTATTGCGAGTACAAAAGCTTACGTTTACAGAATCCCTCTTAAACTGCCGGAGCCTCTAATACTCTAGTAATCGCTAACTAGGTCTCCCCCTAGATCAGAGCTTTGCCTCTGATTTCACCAGATGATCCTCCACGAGAATCAGCACCTTCCGCAGAATGCGCAGCAACACCAACAATGCGTGTATCATCAAGTTGTTCTACGATCAGTCTACCAAGCAGTAGAACAGAGTGAATCCGAGCGCCGTGAGTTAATCGGAATGATTAGTTCACCGGCCGTTTGCCTCCACCTCCCTTCAGTGAGTATGCGTGAATAATATCTCCATGAGTGATGAGTATTATGAATGCATCAGCCCTCTTTATATAGAGCGGTAGAAACCTTAAACGAATAGCATTTCCAATCTTCAACCGCCTATCTCTTTAGGAAATCTTTCCTAAATCCTTGCGCATGTCTCTTGTAGATAATCCTCCATATAATTGATTGTGTTGAAGTCTAGACTATTCTTGTACGTTTTTTCTTTTGTGTATTCTTCATTCATATCCCTTGCTAGCTTATGTTCATCTTGTTTTGCGAGGATGGATTCATACAACCAACAAGTCATGTACAGTGAAGAATATGACAAAGAGGAGGAGCAACCAAATGCTTATTGGAGAGATCATGGTTATCGAACATATTCATACACTACAAATTGGAACGATAGCCAATGCTTTATTCGTAGAAGACTCCTACCCTTAATATCCTTTGGATCCTTTATCCATCGATGGTCTCTCTAATATGAAAACTATACAAGTCATGCTTCAAGCTTACAACTCCAAGGTTAACCAAGACAATCTAGACATGTTATAAACTCTACAAGCTTTGAACCAACGATTAGATGAACTTTCTGCGTGAGAAGTGTTGGAGAGCACATCGGGGCAACAAGCATTTGAGATAAGGAACATGGATGGAGAAGAAGATGTTCACAATAAAGTCTTTGAATCATGTGTAATAAATTGTTGAATTGCTCTTTTGAAAAGTCCGATCAAGCTATCAAAAATTTAGAAGACGGATTCAAGCACACAAGACTACACTTTTTGGACATTTAACTTCAACAAAGGTAGGTGAGGTTAAATATCTAATTAAGGACGAAATTAAGCCACGACATAGTAAGCCACCAGGATTTCAAGGGTATGATGATTTTGTTGAGGTATATATGGAAGTGACTAGAGAGCAATCTCACATGCAAAAGAATACGAGTTTGAATGGGGAGTTTGAGGATTGAGCACTCAAGGACATTATTGAAGAACTCAAGGAGGGTGTACCCCATCAAGCTAGAGACTAATTTTGAAGACTCTTTTTTCATCATAATGCCTCAGAATAAGTTGTGGAGCTTCCTACCATATTTTGTAAAATCATTTGAAAGAAGCTCCCAAAATTCCTCCATTCTAAAGGATATCACACTTTTCAAGGGGTTGAACTCGCATTTGAAAGTTCATTTTAGACTTGATGGACGAGAATATAAGTGGGATTTAAAAGGGGACTGACGCCTCAAGCATCTAGAATCCAGCGAGAAGTTAGCCAAGCAAATGACTTCTCAAGAATAATTCTATGGAGCGCTTTGTTAGTCATACCAAGATATTAAACAAGGTCTTTAAGTAGAACTGATTGTAAGTTGCCTCATCAGATTATTCTAACACACATCATTTAAGATAAGACATCATCCAAGCAATTTATCAAACAAAAAAACAAATCATCCAAGCAAGACCACTAGCTCACAGTATCCAACTGTGGGCAACTGAGCAGGACACAGAAAAATGGAATGCTGAACACTCATGAAAAAGCAAATTATATACAAGAGAAGAAACTTCAATGTTAAAAATATTGATGGCCAGCAAATTGTGTTGAATTTAATTTCAGTCATTCAAGTCAGTGTTCAATTTCTTATCAAAAAAGAAGAAGTCAAGTGTTATATTTAACTCTTTAAATTAAGTACTTATTAATTTTAAGAAAATAATTTAATTTTAAACCTAATAGGATACTTACTGGAATAAATACTTACACGTTAAGTTAAAGTTCAACCGTTACTTTCATAGAAGAGGCATATATTATCTTGCCATTTAGGACTTCAAACCGTTTTGTACTACAGCAAACAAGACTAGACACTATAGCACACAAAATACACCCATCTTCTCTGGACTTCACTGCTCATTTTTCTTTAGATTTTGGAAGTGCTATCTATCAAGATCGACCTACAAGCCAGTGCTGAAAAATTCCCCGTGTTGCTTTTACATGTATAAGTAGCTCTGCTGTTAATGAGAATAGCTTTGAAAGGGCCAGATATGATGTTTAAACGATGGTATGTGTATGTCCTCCATGGTAATTCCAACCATGGAGTCTGACACTTGGAGTGGCGCCAGGAGGAATCTCGAATGCTATGTTGACTGACATTTCCTCCCCTGGCACCAACGAGAAATAGTTGTCTGAGTAGTGGACAGGAAGTATTCTTGTGTCTTCACCTTCTTTGTGCTCCTTTTTTGACTGGTGAACTGAGAAATGAAGGAAGAAGGCAACACCTGTATCCGGTCCATTGATTTCTGAAACTTTTCGACCATCACGTTCCCCGGAAAAATGTTTGTATATTTTTCTAAATATTCCTGCATCTTTACTGCTCGAATTCTGGTTTGGTATAGATTCCTTTGGGATTTCATCAATCTTACTGTGAGCATTTCTACCAACGAAATTATTTTTGAAGGTTGGGCTTCGGATGGCAGAATCTTTTGAGGTATTTTGGATTAGCATTTGAATCTCGTAGGAGGAGCCTCTTATGAACGCATTGGACGAGATTCGGAGAGGCATTTTCCTCTTCTTGTAAGGTTCCAACATTTTGTAGTCACCGCCAGGCAGGTGAAGCCAGTAAAAGTTTCTTGATATAATGCTGTAATCTGACATATTGTAGAACTTTAAAAGCAGGAAGTAAGCTGCTTTTGGGTTCTTCGTCTTTGGATATTTCATCTCAATAATGGGGACTGTCTTCTTAGGAGGCACCACTAGCTTGTCATAAACTTTGTAATATGGGCATGCCCCTTCGAGATCCCACACTGAGGCTTCTATGGCCACGTCAGACAGCTCATCTGAACTTGTATTGGCCACCTATAAAGGGCAAAAAAAGAAGTCTCAAATACTAGGCTGACTTGAGATTAGACATTCGAAGAGAATTCTTGCTTTTCTTGCTATAAATGCAGTGGCATAAAGCCTTCCAATAAAGAATACATGCTGAAACTTTATTTTTTATTTTCCTACAAAGAGACTACAAGCGCAACTATTAACCTAGGACTGGGAGATCCACATGCACAAAAGTACATGAATTCGTAACTCGCAAATATATGTAATTACTAAATAGTGATCAAATCCCAGAGGCTAGCTTACAGTGTGTGAATTTTTCTAACTGAAGGCAGTCAAGCAGTAAAGAGAGTAGCGGATACGTAAACGCAGGAGATAGGAGAAAATTGCATGATTCATATTTTGCATCCAGATAACACATCTAAAGACCAAAGTAGCTCGGCAACTTTGGCAAAAATTTAATGCTGACCTCTATAAAATACGTAGCAAGATTCAGTTGCACATGGACTGGTTCTGCAGCTGACTTACAGCCATAAAACCCACCAGTTTGGTCAAGAAGATGATCATAGAATTGGCCCCTCAGACCAGTCCATGGATTCTGTGTCTTCCAAATTAAAAAACCAGTGTATCGTTTCCACATATGGGATGTGTAACCTTCTATTAGAGCTCTATATTGAATGTAGTTAACAAGTTGAGCCTGAGAAACAGATTACAAAATTAGACACCGCATGCTCCAAGAAAGTAATGCTCATATATGATATCAGACTGGTGATAGAAATATATGTTTACCTTCAAGCAGAAGTCATCAAGATCTTTCGGAAGAGTATAAAGTTCAATTTGATCATGAACCAAGTTGGGTTTCGAGTAAGGTATGTACTTATGATACTCCCATATAGGGTTAGGCACCTCTTGAATGTAACCAGACGATAGTTTTTTAAACAAAGGGATCTGCCATCCTTCAACTGGCATCGTTGCCCTTATTGTAGCGGACACTGGCATTCCGACATTGCCAACTTCAGGATTGAATCCGTATTTGTAGTATCCCTCCCCAAAAAAGTCTTCAGGATTTTGAATCTCATATGGACCATCAGTAAAACTCCCCTTCCCGTCTGCAAAGCCATCCCACAAAGACCCTTGGATGTAAACACGAGTGCCATCAAGATACTTGCTTGGATCTTTATCCGTTGTTGGTAATTGTTTTGCAGACTCTCCACTATCTTTGGATTTCTTGAAGTGAGGATGCAGCTGCAAATAATTCTTTAAAGCGGAATTGATATCATCAGGTGGCGTTTGCTCATTTCCCCCAACCCATAGAGCAAGGCTGGGATGATTTCTCAAAAGCTTGACTGTATCTGTTGCACATATCAGAAAAAGCTTATGGTCTAGCGGACCATCTACATTTGAAATCGGGTCACCTCGTCCATCACAGTCCCCGGTTATCCAGAACTCTTGCCAAACCTATACCATACCATTTCATTATATATATATGACATATATAAACAAAACTTAGTATTCACAAGTGAAAAAGCACGTAAATGTTTAGAGTAGACACAAAATATCGAGGAAATTAAAGTTTACAAAAGCTTGAAAGTGAGGCTAAGAATGAAGCAGCCACGTAACACTCACCAGCAGACCATATATATCACAGTAATGATAAAACTCTGGTCGCTCAGCTAAGCCCCCACCCCAACAACGAATCATGTTTAAGTTCATATCCGCATGAAACTTGATATCTGTTTCATAGCGCTTTTTTGATAGCCGTAATAAACCATCTGATAAAATCCAGTTACCACCACGAATGAAAATTGGCTGCCCATTGACCTTAAAGAGTCTGCAGTATTGATGTCACGTTACAGTTCAAAAAACCTTGTAAATCAGAAAGGAAAACACCTCCTGTCTCAAAATTACTTCACCTGCCACCAGTTGAACTGTCGACGTGACTCTCAATATTGCGAAACCCGAATGGATGGTTCCAAAAGTCAGATTCTCCATGTCCTTTCACGTCTACACTTATACTAACTTTATACAAGGATTGTTCTCCCATGCCATTTGGCCACCATAATTTAGGCTTGTAGAAAAATAGCTGCATGTTGGCCACAAAATAAAATTCTTAAGAATTGTTATTTGGGAAGATACCTCAAAGGCACATGAATAGATAAACTATATACATGTGAAATTTAATAAAAATCAGTTATCGTAATTAGTATTACATAAATGAAAAAGCATAGGTAAGTATGATAATTAAGGGGCACAATGCAAATAGAAAAGACCTCGGGAAATGTATATTGAATTGTTGCACCAGGAGCAATAGAAACATTCTGTGTCTGAAGATGTTCAACCAAACAAATATTTCCCTCTATCTCAGATGTCACTTGAATATTTAGAGAACAGTCAGCTGTCCAAGAGCTTCTGTTTTGCAAGTCCATGGTGGAATGGAGGTATATTCTTGTGTAATTGTCAAAGAAAGAAGAGACCAGGTGAGGATCTATGATCTTCACAGGCTGCATCAGAAAATTATGCATGAATCTAGGGCCAAGAGGTAGAAACTTTACTCAGCAAATTAGTACATATAATTGCATATAGGAGCCCATGATAAGGAATTAAATGACTTTTTATGTCGAACATTTACATGTATATGATGGAAGCCAAATTAAACATATTACAGTGCATAAACACTTTAGATGATATTTCAAGTGACTAAGGAGCTCTGATAAAGTTGTAGTGGATAAAATAAGAAAGATCTCAACTGAAACAAATTGGTCCTCGTCATCAAACATAGGACTGCAGATCAATGCATAAAAAGGCTTTCATAATTCTGAAGGTGGGAACGTCGTTAAAGACTAAAGAGTACATGGGTGAGGTAAAAGAACTTACCCCGGTGAGAGTTATTGACACTTCATCCCAAATGCCAGTATTCCGATCCCTGTAGTAGTACAAGGGTCATCAAGATATGACTTATTTGAACAGTTATACTATACTGTGGTAAAAAAATTGACCACCTTATTGGAGTCATCCAATCCCAACCTTGAACATATTGTGCAGCAATGTCCTTCCCAATCTAACAACACAAAATGAAAGAAAATGAAAAGAACTCCTTATTTTTATCATTAAAAGAATAAGCAGAACCCTTATAAGTAAAGTGAGAATGTGTGATGCCAATTCTTCTGAATGGATGAGGTCTGGACAATGCTACTAATGAAAAATATCGATAAGAGACATTTTCATTATTGACAATATAAGCATACGGCATATAGTTACAGATGACAATAGTTGGAGACTTGCTATGTATTCCCTAGGACTCTAAGTTGTACATTTTATAACTCTATGGATTCATATTCAGTTGATGAGGTAATATGCTGGCCCTTATTTTGAACAATGCTTAAACCGTTAAACGACACACAAATTAACCCGGATAAATTCTATAAGGCAAGGACGATGTAGTGCATACCCCGTGATCACCACCTTGGCCTCCCTGCGGAGGAATTGTGCCAGGGTTATCTGGAGGATGAACTAGTACTGCCAGCAGATTTTGTCCATCAATTAGAATATCAGTTACATGAAGAGAATGCCTTCTAAACATTCCTTTAGGGAGGACCTTCTTGTGTCCATTTAAAAAGAGTTCAGCCGAGTAATTAATGGCCCGAAAATGAAGATCCAAATGCTGGTCAGTAGACTGTACACTTGCGTGGTTAGTTGCATAACAAGATAATATGTGAGATTATACAAAGTAAAATGGTCAGGAATGAGTGGTCTGATCAGTTTAATCTTAAAGGGAAGTACAGTCTACAGCAGAAATAACTCACGACACTCAAAGTGAGAATATGTCACATACCAAATTGCAGTGGAAGGTAGTGAAGAACCAAAAAGTATAGTGCTCCCTTCCAGAATCGGCAATGTCTATAATAGCTTCATTTTGCAAGCCATAGAAGGGATCGGGCACAAGTTTATTCTTAACTAGTGTCCCAAGAACACTGTTCCAAACAAACACTACGTTTTAGATAAATAGTAACTCTGTTCACATACATGTTACAAAGTATACAATTTCAAGTATCTATCCAGTGAACCATTAAGTAGTTGTTTTTAAGATACTCGGTGCGAATTCCAAATTTAGCTGAATTTAAATAATTTCTGAAAATCAAAACTAAGCGATCCATGAGTGACTATGAGGAAGAAAACATACGTTCCGGGGACAGCGGCCTCCATCCAAGGTGAGACGGGAGGGTCTGTCGGCGGATGTGTAGTGGTGAGCTGGACTCCATTGAGATGTACTTCGGTAGATCTCGCCGCGAGCCATCCGGAGTGGAGCGTCGTCTTTCCAATCTCCGCCGAAATCGTTGTAGTCATCGTCGTCTTCTTCTTCTCTTCCTACATCCTACTCATGCTTCTGTCTGTATGGATAAAATTTGTTGGGGATTCACCGCACCGACACAGCACAGCTGTGCTTGTCGATATTGATGATGTTGACTACATGAATTTTAATCAGACGATGAACCCGAAAAACAAGGACACTTAAAAGAGGGCTCTCTTTTAGGCACCAATCCACCCGGTTAATCCCTCCCTCCATTTCCAAGTTAAGCCAAATCAAAATATTTGTCAATTATTAATACGTGCGGAAGGGGCTTTGGTCGAGTGGTTTGATCTGTCAAGAGATTAGAGGTTCCCGACTTTCCCGAAGTGTTTTCGTCCTGCTTCGGCGTGGACATGTTGTTCCTCCCTCACGGAGGTGTTGGCTGCATTGCCTATTCCTTCCATGTACATGTGGAGGTGCTAAGTGTCAAGTCAATGCTCGTGAGTTTCAAGAGAGAGATGCGCTACAATAGAAACAATTGAAGTACCTAATTCGGATTGGTGTCGTGTGTGGCCCGTGCTCCAAAAGTCTAAGTTCACATGTATCTGATATAGTTCTCATGCAATATGATTGAGATGTATTTGAGTGATGATCGAAGATGTATGAAATGTAAAAACCCACCATCAAAAAAAATATTGTCATTTACGTTGTATGACCTTTAACCCTTTATATGGCCATGTCCCTTAGCCTTTCATGTATCTTTTATATCTTACATTGATTTCTAGTTTCTCCATATGTCCATATACCCCTAAAGGAATCATTTGTAAAGATCAAAATCAATAAGAAGTCTCTTCCTCTCTATATTTCTCCTTCTTCATATGTTGTTCTTCATTTGAGTTCCACAACTCATCCTTTCATTTCACAACACGTGATACAATCTCCTCTTCTCTCCTTAGATCTATCATTCTCTCCATCATTTTCACAACACGTTATCAGCACGAGTTGCTCAAGGTAGGGATACAAACATCTTCCTCCCATTTTCTCATTGTGATGCGATGACGGCAACATTGAGTCCTTTTCAAAGAAATCTCAAAATCGCCTAGCATTTTGAGAAATTAATTCGTTTTATGATTTTGTTTATAACATGTATATTTCATCTAATAACTTTCTCTTAAATCATTCATATGCCTAATTTTATATGTTCAAAAATGATTTTATCTTATGTATATAACATGTTTATTTTCATGTCATGTTTAATTTTACATGTGTATAATGTTTTCATTTCATTATTTGAAATCAAATTCATATTATATTTATCATATATTATTATGCAATGTCAATCTTATGAAGTTCGAGTTCAATACTCTTAAGCATGACAATGATTATTCGGTGTTGATTCTTGATATTATAATCCACCTAAATGCCATGTATCTTTAAGATACTACGAAAAAAGGAAATAAAACACTTGTTCAAAGAAAAAAAACATGGCTAAAGTCATGATATCCTTCAGTATCATCTCAATGAGAGAATGTATATGAAAATTTGAGAATCAATGATTCCTCTCTCCTTTGAAAGGATTTGAAGAGATGTACAATCACCAAAAGGCAATGATATAAAACTTATTTTGATAATATACACTTGCGATCCAAGATTATGAAAAAAAATGTATGCGAGTATAATTTTGCAACGTTATGGATTACTTCACAAGTGAAGTTATGAGATGAAAATATCATTAGTAAAATAATAATAAAAATATATCATTGGAGTCATACTTGTCGTACTTCCAAACACATTTATTTTATGAAGTCTCTTTGAAAGCAAAAGATGTCAAATCAAATTTCACTGAACAAAGAGATGATGATAAGGATCTCACCATTCGGACAAATATGAATCTCACCCATTTGGATGTTGGAGACTATTTTAAGAGGCCAACGGAAACTTTTACTAACTAATTAGTGATAAGAGATGATGTCATACTTATGAATATCTTATTCAAAGTATTTTAGTTTTATGCTTTATTTCCCTTCCAAATAAAAGTATTTTTACTTTTATGTATTTGCCTTTTGAAAAGACACGAATATTATCATCTCAATTAAGATGAAAGATGATGGTCTATCGCTATGTTTACCGGATAATGCAACAAAACTTACAATTGTGAGACAGACTATATTTTCCGCATCGCAAATTAGCTAAAGCTAATGTACACAAAATATCCGGTGCATCAAATCTTATTGAAGGCTATGAAAATCTCTTATAGTGTTACCAAATAGTACACGATTTATCATAGATGATGCAATGTTCTCTACCAGATCAAAAAGCTCTTATAGTGCATCCTTTAATATTCTTGTGTACTTTTCATTAATAAAGTGTTAAATGAGATTATTTATCGTGCAGTGTCCGAAACAACTCGAGGAAAGTAATTTAAGCGGTTATTATGTTTTGAGATATATTCGGGACGTAATCAAATTTGTTCATGCTAATAACGTGGCATATGTGGAAGACTTAGACCAAGTAAGCTTTTGAGAATTTATCATTTAGTTGTTGTCGTTTAGTTAGTCAAATTTACACTTTTTTGTATATATTGATTTACTCGTCTTCTTATTTGTTCTATTTTTTTCCTAATGGAATAGAACCATACGAAATTAGAAAGATACAAGACGTGCGAGATGATATCGCCGGCTAATTGCACGACTACTTGTTCGAACATAGTGTTTACATGTGAATTGTTATGTGAAGTTGTATGAATTAGTGTATGAATGGTTGTGCATATGACTTGTATGAATGGTTGTATTTTGAGTGAAATGAAAGTATTTTGATGTTTGGAAAATGAGTAGCAAGGTATTAAATTTGTTTGCAATTTGTGTTCAATTGTTCAGGTGGATTTGAGCTATAAAACAGCCAAAATCTGCCAGAATATTTCCTCAATTTATGCATCGGATGTGAAACCGATGCATAATGGTCCTCAGTTGTCTGTAGTAGTGAATAGATATTCAGTTAGGCGATTGTACCACATCATCACAAAATAGAAATAACATTCATATTGTGAACATAACATCATCCGATGCACAATGGTCCTCAGTTGTCTGTAGTGGTGAATAGATATTCAGTTAGGCGATTGTACCACATTATCACAAAATAGAAATAACATTCATATTGTGAACATAACATTCACAACAATGCCCATGGTCAGATATAGAATTACATGCCTCAGGGGATGCCCTTTTGCAGATCACTCACAAACATTCAGCAAATATAATTTTTATTCGGTTCATGCCCTTCCTTGAGCCGAAGGTTCATGCATGCATGCCAGGAGGGCAAGAGTACAAAGAGCTAGCGGCCAACCCAGAGAAGTACTTCCTGAGAAGCATAACGTCTCAGGTCCAGCTCCAGACTCTTCGTGGAATCTCTCTGATTGAAGTTGATGAAACTTTAGAAGCTTTTGATGGATTCAAAAAGAGGTTGCATCAAACTGGAAATCAGATTACTGTCACGAACGGTGACGAGAGATTCAAAAACAGAAAAGGGCCAGTCAAGATGCCCTACACTGTGCTCATGCCCAGCCGTTAACTCAGACTCGCTTTTTGAGGAATTCCAAGTCGGGTCTCCATCAAGATTCTAGAGAGACGTGTCTTTTTTATTACAGGAACCTGCATGACATCCTACTTTCCCCGTCTTCTTTTTCTCAATAATGAATGCATAAGCCATCGGCTACTACTGTTGTAATTTTTTTTTGACATGCAAAAAATGGACAACCTCCAAATTCATGCCATAATATGCATCCAGGAAGTTTGAACTGCCAAACTCCTGATCATCGAACCAAGGATATGACCGCTAGATCCCTAGCCCTTTTGCCTACTACTGCTGTATCACATGTATTTTAAAAGAAATAAGTTTTTATACTTTTGAACATTTCTGTTTGATTCGAAGTAAAATTTTGTAAATTTTCCTTGAGCAAGACTAACATGTACACCTATCCTTTACTAGACCCTGTTCAGCCTTGTCCTTCATTTATCGTTAACGATGAGCATCACAGATCGAGACAGGCTCTGAATATTTTGTAAATATATCAACCATCCAAATCCTTCACTAGCAGCACTTGATATATGTGTTGCTGCTTCAAATTTCCATGGGATCATCTGTTATTGTTGTTCCTTCTCCTCAGTTGCCTTCTTGCAACAAATCGGCTTTAAAATTTTCTTTTCGTACCCCACCCGCAGTTCCTCCAAGCGCTTTGACACCTGATAATAAATGGATAATGATTACTATGACCATAAAAACTTCATACAAGCACGATTAACATCACATAATCGACTGGGGAAAACACATGAAACTCGCCATACTTGTTGAAGTTGGCTCGTCTGTTACTTTAACACCTTATAAAAAACAGTGTAGCTGAAATCATGAGGGTTGCTTAAGCATAATGACCATAAATTATTTACAAATTACAACATATAAGACCTTCAAATCGGCTGAATGGCAGAAGCCCGTGCAACAATACTTACAAGAAAATATCTTCCAAGTATAAATGAAGACTCGAACAACCTTAAAGTAAACCCCATATTTCACTTAAAACGCCGAATGAATGAAATCGGTGGTAAAACAGCAAAAGCATGTCAACAGAACGAATATAAAAGAGACTTCTCATGGCAGCCTATCTGTTAGGAAACATTATTGTGCAATCTATAAAAAAACGACATTTTAAAAGACATTATTTACATTCCTCTTTCCTTTTGTCTTAGTTGTATCTTACATAAAATGTTATTTACCAAGTACAGAAGTTAGACAATTGCCATTACTTCACGCGACATCATTTTATTAAGTATCATAAATCACAATTTATGTCTTGCGTGCACAAGTTAGCCATATATGGGTTAACCTTGGGTAACTTATTGTTTAACTAACAGAAGCACAGAGAATCCAAAAGCACAACAAGCAGCAATGTTGGAGAGAAAATAAATAGAACCTTGAAGGAGTACGCTAGAGGTAACAATGTATCTGGGTTCATTGCATCTTCCGGGAAGTTTCTCAAAGCATGTAAGAGTTTCTCAAAGGGACATTTCACCTAGTGACAAGGTCATCAACATTTAGATGGGAATTTATTGGAATCAGAAAGGATACATGAGAATCTAAGTACCAACCAATTCATCATGGCGGCTCTTTAATAGTGCCAAACCTACTTTGAAAACTATCTTCACACCCTGGTCGAAAGATGAACATCAGTACACTAAGCATTAGCATTCAATCATAAAACGTCAAATAATAACATATTTTATTCACCGACCTCGTTCAAGAAGACATCCCATATTCGAAGAGTCAAATGGAAAGGGAAAGAGTAAGAGAAAACAGTTATGAACCACTGACTGCAGTACATGGTGGGGTTTATCATTTCTTGAGAGAAATGCTCGCCAAGCTTTGGCATGTATTCCTTGACCAAACTTTCAAATTGAAAGAGGTACTGTTGCACTAACGGTAATCCCTCCTGCAAAGAGACAAAAGTTTGAGAAATAGAGGGAAAGTAATAATGACCTGAAAAGTTTGACAAGTAGATCAAAGCTTGTATATGTAGACGGATTATATGAGGCACCGTGCACTTTTGGTGACTGTTCCGCTCAAAGGATACCAGTTCACGGAGTACATTCGAATGTAAATGATATGAACGGTATATGAGCCCACACAAGCTTCAAAAACAACTTACAGGAACCAATACAAGTAAATATGGAATTTAAAAGGACAAGAGACGATACATGTGTAAAATCACCGAACAGTTTTCTAAACACGGCAAAATAATTTATTAGTAGATAAATAATGTGTTATTCTGTTATGTGACTCATATATTGAGTTTCCCAAATAAAATTTTTTTTAAGCCATGATTCATGAAGGATAGCTGGATAGGCTTAATATACAATAAGCATAAAAGAAAGATTTATGGTATTCCTAGAACTTAGTATGCAATAAAAACTATTAGAAAAGGTTGTCATGCCACTTTTCTTCCCTTGCCAACACAGCAGGGAAACTTTTCGAAAGTATGATATCAAAATACAAACAGACAGGTTCTAATCTCTTCATCGTTCTCGTATGATTGTATACATACCTTTTACTCGGTTCAGTTTTATTATAGTATGCAAGCACTTTTACTCGTATGGACTACTGCTACAGTAATATCGATGCAAGCACTTATACCCTAACTTTCTTGCTTGATCATTGAATGATATTATCTAACTCAGGGTCAACACTTCAGATCACACTTTTGGAACTAGAGAGATGAAGACACCACATTTCTTACTATACGGCTGTCTGTAAAATAATATTTCCATCTCCCAAAAGAAAAACAAAGAAGGAACGTTTCAAAAAGTGAAAGCGTCATTTAAGGATAAGAAGTGATCATCATTGCTAGATCTATGATGTCAAGCCAACAACCATAAGTTCTGCTAACAGGTAAGTCACATATATGCTCTTCTGATAAAACGGGTGAAACGACGGTAACCTAAAAGTAAGATGCCAAGATAAATCATAATAACTTGTTTTCAGCATAATTGTATTTGTATTGATGCAAAGAAAGATGCCTGATATAATCCTTCCATGGGCGCATGAACAGCACCCTTTAGCAATGCAACCAATAGCCAAAAAGCATCCTCCTCACTCATGTAGAGAAGCAGCAGACCAGCCAGAAAACCCATTCCCTGCATTCGACCAATAAAGGGTTACAATGAAAAAAGACACAATGTGAGCTAACTAGACATCACACTGTTACCTGAACATATCCAACCTCCCGGTCATACACAGAGTACGCCTTCAAAATATTGTAAAGGGATCTTTGACCAGGTCCATGTCTTTGCTGGAAGAAAACATGCGAAGGAAATGTGCGAGAGATATCACGGATAATATCCATTTCTGAAGCTGATGATTCGTAAATCACTAGTTGCTGCAACAAATCATTGGCTCTATTAATATTCAACTTTTAATGTACCAAACCACACTTCTGAAAATATTTATAACTATACACTGTTACACATTGAGTTATAGATGTGTAAGACCCGACAGAAAATTCATCAGCACATAATACCAAACCTCATATATTTTCATATGTTTGTAAATTTAGTGACTCACCGATTGTCTATCAGTCACTGATCTCACTTAAAATGGGTAAGGCAACTGTTGTCCTTATAGTGGGTTTCGGATAAGCCACATCTTTTAACAAAATTTTAGTGGAATCCCTTGGAAATTCATATCATGAAAAACTGTTCAGGCTTAACCTCACAACCGCAATGCGATACCAATAATTTCTGTGGTATCAATCCCCCTCGACATGCTGTTTTTTATCCTAAAGCCAGAGAGGTCTGAAAATCCAAGGGCCACCCTTTCCCACATAATCTAACAAACCCATGAAATACCTTATAGACCATGTTGTTGACCTCAAGGATTATAACCAAATCTATGGAGAGTAAAGGTACGATCATCCCTTTTACACAAAGGCCAGCATATTTTCTACGAATGACGGTAATGGATAAGAAAGTTCACCGGTGGAAGCATCATAAAAATGATGTTTGTCATATAAATGCTCTCGCTAAATCATTACCAGTCTACTCCTTTTGCATTGTGCTCACTGCTCACAGCAAGTATAAAAGTATGAGCGGTCAACCTATAGACAGGGGAACTACTCTTCTCTAGATACCAGAACTGAAAGTTAAACTAACCTATGAAGTAACCAACTAAACTTCATAACCATGCACAGAAAAGGTACATAGAATAAGGATACCTCATAGACCCCGGGATTCATCAGCAAAAGGTCTCGACTACCTGAGATTAACTGCCAAACCAAACCCCTTAGACAATCCGGAATCCCCTTCCTAATACGCCTCTTAACAACATGTGGCTTCCTTCTAACATAATGCTTCCAATCGATGCCACCAACTCCAATCATTTTTCTCCATTTCCTTATCCTTTGCTTCTCCCTAGGGATATTATTAAACAATTTATCAGTAAACTTCTAACAATGGCATTATTTTACTGATAATAATTGGACAAAACGGGTGGGAGAACCCTTATAAGTCATGCATGCCTCTAATGGAAGTCATACAGATGATATAAAGCATTTAGAGAATTATTGTACACAAGCTCATGCGATTTCAACATTCATAAACTAAATTAGTTGTGTGTATATAAACTTAAGAAATATGAGTTTGAGGCTTATGCCAAGGTAGGAAAATGATTTAATGATCCCCGAGGAAAAAATGACGTAAAGTGATTGCAATTATAATTGACTATCTTCAATAAAAATCTAATCTTTTTGCAAACAACCATAGACGTGTTTTTGCACTGGGGATTCCAAGAGATTGGTTAGGGGATACCAATTTATTATGAAACACCTGACCTGCTTTTATTAGAATCCTCTGGGGCACCATTCTGTTCCTGCTTTAATAATCCGAATCTATCCACAGTTTGCGGGGATGCAACTGGTTCGAGATCATTGTCATCTAAGTTTATCTTATCCATTCCACCTTGCTACAGTTGAACAGTACCCCTTACTCCATTATTTAAATATCACAAGAAATCCCTTTGGACAGTTGAGCCTTTCTAGGAATCACAGAGATAACAGGGTGACAATGAGACAAGCTACAGTAAAAAATGAGAGAGCTCTTAGATTAAAATATACATATAAGATTCACAAAATTTCAATTAAAATGGCCGGCATCACATAAATATGAGCTAAACATATCTAACTTTTTTCCTAAGAAGAAAAATGTGTAAGACGGAATAATCAACATCAAGCTATAGTGAGAATATGATAAAGATGCAGGCGCATATTACATATTAGTTTCAAAGAGAAGTAATATGTTTAGTAAGGCAAAAGGGTATTAGTATTTACAGCTTAATTCGATCAGTTGTGCATAAAAAAGGCGTTGTTCATATGAGAGCAGTCACTTTTGAGCAATTTGGGTTTAGCTGATAGTATTATAGATGATTAATACGCTAGATTACAGCGTAAAAGTTGAGTGAAAAATATTATTTCCAGAAAACATGCAAAATAATGCAGTAACAAACAAATAATAAGGTAAGGCCCTAGAAATTGTGATGTGCGGAAAAATGAGGGAAATCGAGCTGCAAGTTACCCGTTGTCCGATTTAAGGATTTTTAACAGCAGGCAAAGCCCGGCGTCGCTAGTAATCAAAGCTGCAGCAGCAAGTGAATACGATGATGATGATGATGGAGCAGATTCATTCAGAATAATCAATCGATAAAGACGATGATGAAAAGTAAAAAAAAAAAGACTCAGAAAATAAACAAGATGAGATATTAAGATCGATAATTTCAGAGAATTCCAAACAATTGGAAATTTGGCAGACAATCAAACACGTCATCAGTTCAGACCGCCCGTCTGCTTTATCATCTGAACGAAAAAACTCTGCAAAGCCTCCTCAACTAAACACGATGCTGATCGTCGATGAAGATTCCGCATAGTCAAATCGGAACCAAATGGGCGACAACGCGCAAAGTATTATCACCTAATTTGAATCAGCAAGTAGATTTTTTGTTGGAGATCGGATCAGAAACCCTAAGCCCAAAATGCGTTGGTTGCCCTCTCTCTGAACCACGACGACCTCCACTCCTTCCGCGTAAAGGCCGTCTTCTCCGACTCATACAGATGGAAATCCCGCGACGCCACTCCTTGCGCCTGTACAAGCGTCGCCGACCAACACTTTCATTTATCAATTTTGCTAGCCTGTTTTAACCATTTTAAAGCGTGTTAAATTGTTTTCTGGTCCGATTTTAGCAGAAAACATTTCTATATGCGATTTCACACGAAATTGATATGTAGAATCGTAAAATCGTACAACTTTATGAATAATACACGATTTTAACAATCTTGGATCCGACTTTCTGTTCATACTTTCAATCTTAACCTATTCATTGTGGATTTTAACATACTCAGCTAAAGTTTTACGATGAGGGGATCAGATCTAGGGGGCGGATCCAGCCTAATATTTGAGTGGGGCATAAGACTTTTTTCAAGAAATTAGTGTGGTAATATAGATATTTGGTAAAAATATTAGTGAATTTTAGTGTAATTTTACTCAAAAAAAAAAGGAGTAAGTTAAAAATGAGTGGGGCAATTGACCCCATTGTTTAACATGTAGATTCGTCACTGTTCAGATCGTGACTTACGTGCCTCATTCTACCAATCCTGCCTTAACCGAGTGCTCCCCTCTATTGGTATGATTTGATATTCTGGTGATTTTGGCATAAAACACCGTCTTTTATTGCGCATTTTTCACATAGAGCTTCCGAAACAAATATAAAATCATATTAAAAAGTAAATGTTCGCATATAAAAGTGTTGAAATAAATGAAATTGGTTAGTTCGACAAGTTTTATAAATACGGCTCATCAAATCCCAAAAAATGAACAAAGATCATTTTATCAATTTCATGTTAGGATGGCGCACGCAGCGATGGTGAGAGAAAAACTAAAGGAACGATGCGAGGACACCAAACTTTGATACCCATTTCGTCCCTACACCGTTACTACGTCTGGTTGCATTACCAAGCCATGATTTTAACTATGAGATGTTGGATACAATTACAATAATAAACGTGGGTATAAATATGATGACATCTAAACCCTAATTATCTAATTAATCTAATTAGGAATAAAAAAACCCTAAGCTCGATTTCCAAAATTATGGATTTCCTAAACTAGATCAGTCCAATAATATAATCAGTATCCACAACCCAACAATCTCCCACCTGGAGACTAATTCTAATTATCTTCGTCCTGAACAACTCATGCAGGCGGTAGTGCCAAGCATTTAGCACACGTCTTGAGCCCCGTTGAAGCAATACACAGCTTCAACTTCTTCAAAGTTTTGCTACCCTGCAAAACTTTCTGCCTCATGTGACCACAACCAATGTGCCACAAGCCTGCACCGCCACTCCCACCTGAAACATCGATGACTTTCCGAACGTTCCTCATCTTGGACAACATTCCTTCCTTCTTTCCTTGAGCTATCACCCTAGCTCCATTTGTTATCTTCTAGTTACTACAGCTGAAGGTTACATCAAACCCATCTTCATCCAGCTGCCCAACTGATAGCAAATTCTTCTTTCCTTTAGCTATGACCCTAACTCTCATTGCTATCCTCCAGTTCCTGCAGCTGAATATTACACTACAACCATCTTTGTAAAACTGCTCAAATGATAGCAAATTCTTCTTTCCTACTGTCGTCCTTGCCGTTGTAACCGTCCCGCTCCAACTCTTTGGCAAAGAAGCAAATAAAATATGGGCTAAAACCTCATCCTTGAATTTAATATCATTTGATCCCAATTGCGCGATTGTCATAATAAATCCGCTTATGCGTTTAGCCAATACTTCACTCTATGCTATACTGAGATTGAAAAGATGCCGCATCTAGTGAACCTTGTTCGTCATGGTTGGTTTCTCATACAACGCTGACAGCTGATCCAACACCTCCTTTCTGTCCAACAGCTTTCACTCACCGTCTTTCATATCCTCTGGTTTCTTGCCGTCTATAGGTGGGTACTCACTACCATACATGTAATCGTCAATCGACATCTTCCAGAACCTGAAATTAGATCCATCGAATTTCTTTACTGGCGTTCTCCATCTCTCAACATGACTGCTAGAACCTCAGCTCTTGATACTTCGTCACTACCCCGTGACTACGTCTGTGGGCACTACCAAATCAGAGTTTTCACTATGAAATGTTGGATACAATCAACGTGAATATAAATATAGTCATATTTAAACCATAATTATCTAATTAGGAAATAGAGACCCTAAGCCTGACTTCCAAAATTATGGACTTCCTAAACTGAACTAGCTCAATAATCTAATCAGGATCCACAACCCAACCCTTCATTTGATTAATTTCTGCAAACCAATTGTGATTAATAAAAAAAGCCATACAGGTCAGTCATGCAAAGAACCGGATCTGATAAGAGGTTATACTCATTTTCAGGTTATTCACCCAAATGCCCCTGTTTCAAACTCAAAACACCCATTTGCCCCCCTTTGAAACTCAAATAATCAGAATGTCAATTTTTATTATTCTCGGTATCCCTCGTACCGGAAATTTTAAAAAATGATTACGTGGCCTGGCACAGAATGGTCCACGTCGGCCCCAAACAAGCCACGTCTTCATGTTTCAATACATTCCCGGTATGTGGGAAACCGAGAATAATAAAAATTGACATTCTCGATTTTCGAGAAGCCGAGAATGTAAAAAAAAGGATATTCTGATTATTTTAGTTTCAAAGGGGGCAAATGAGTGTTTTGAGTTTGAAACATGGGCATTTGGGTGAATAACCCTCATTTTCAGCAAATATTTTGTACATGTACAATTTTGTATTAAAACTTGGAAGCTCCACGGTTTACCAAAACTCACTACACGAGCAACATCCATGGCTAAAATGGTGAAACCTGTTTGTATCCCGAATGATGATTTCCCGGCTAGTGATAATGGACGCAAGCTTCATGAAAGAATGGCAGTCCCCGCATATCCGGAGATTTTTCATGATCCGGATGGGTAGTGATTTAGGTAAGCTCATGTGGCCGTAGATGAAGGCTAGCTTCTCGCTGTGATGCCTGAGAAGTTCCTGCTTCTGCTTCTTATCCACGTCATGTAAATCATGTTCAGTTAGTGTATGGTAACCGAGTTTCTCCATTTCGGTAAGTAAGTCATCCAGTTCTAAGTAGATGTTGATGATGATAGGGTGATGCATTTCGCCGACCATGAATGTGTGGACCTCATCCTTTATTTGGATCCAGCTTTGGCCCCTCTTCTTCTTTGCCTCGCCATCTTTTAGAAGCTTTCTTACTTTCTCTACTTTAGTCCAGTTTTTGTCATTTGCAAGTACGTTCGATAGCAGCACATGATTCCCTCCATTTTCAGGTTCCAGCTCGAATAAAAACCTGGCAGCTGTCTCAGCCAATGCTACATTGCCATGAGTTCTGCAGGAGGAGAGGAGTGAACCCCACATAGATGCAGTTGCGTCAAATGGCATACTGTCGATCAAATTCATGGCTTCGCACAACAGCCCTGACCGGCCAAGAATATCAACCATACACGAATAGTGCAAAACATTTGGTGATGTTTTATGTTCTTTCAAAAGCAAGTCGAAGTACTTTCTTCCCTTTTCAACAAGCCCCATATGACTGCATACAGATAGCACAGAAACATACGTAATGTCATTCGGATATAAACCAGACTGCTGCATTTTCTCGAAGGTAATCATAGTCTCCAGGGAACAACCATGTCTCGAGAACCCAGCAATCATTGCGTTCCATAAGACACTATTTTTCTCTTCCACTTCGCCAAACACTGCATAAGCGTCTTGAATGCTTCCAGATTTAGCATACATGTCTACCAACGATGACGCAATAAAAAGATTGAAATCATGCCCAGTCTTACAAAGCAGACCATGCACCTGCCTTCCTCCATCTAACGCAGCTTGACCAGCACAGGCACAAACAGCAGAAGAAATCATAAACTGGTTATACTCAATTCCTATCATATGAGCTCTACGAAACAAAGCCATAGCCTCATCATACAACTCATTTTGCACATACCCCGCCATAAGAGAACTCCATGTAACCTCGGTCCTGTCTTCCATGCTCTCGAACACCACTGCAGCTTCATCGATCAAGCCACATTTAGCATAAACGTCAACCAATGCAGTTGCCACAAAAACATTAGCCCAACACATAGCTGCCTTGAGAGCAAAAGCATGCAACTGTCGGCACACCAGCAAACTATTATTTGCAGCACAAGCACATAAAACACTGGAAACCGTGAATTCACTAAAATCCACTCCCTCTCTACGCATCTCAATTAACAAACTAAAAGCTTCCTTCTCATTCCCTGTTTGAGTATAGGCACTGATCATGGTATTCCAAGACACCAAGCTTCTTTCAGTCATTTTATCAAATAAGATACGAGCGTAACCAACAAATCCACATTTTGAATACATATTGATCAACATGTTCGCCATTAATGTATCAATGTATAACCCAGATAGAATTATCTGTCCGTGACAAATCCTTCCCTTAAGTGGATCTCTCAATTTGGCGCACATTTGCAACAAAGCTTGCAACTTTGAGACGTGAGAGTGATAGACATCCACACTAGCTAAATTGTTGATTGCCCGTCTCTCAAGATTATCAGCGAGCGTGAAGAGCGAACAGGTGGATCGAAAAAGTGATGGAACTGATTTTATCATGCAGTTACAAATAAATAACAAGCTAAGGCCCTAGAAAACGTGATGTGTTGGAAAGCAAGCTGGCAAGTTACCCGTCGTTCGATTGAAGGATCTTCAATCCAGTAGGTAAAGCTCGGCTTCGCCAGTAAACGAAGTTTCAGAAGCAGTTGGAGATCTCCGCCGCCTGCTGATGCTTTCGGTCTCACACGTCCAGTCTCGTCGAGATGGCGCCCGCATCATCTCGGACAGCCTCGGGCCGTCGGCTTCAAATCTCCGCTTTGCGTCGTATCTTGGCTGCAGTCTTCGGATGCGCTCTATCGCGCGGCTAACGTCTGGGTCTATAGCCGTTGCAAATGCGTCCCGTCTCGTTGCGCCTGGTAATGATCTGCGTCGCTACTCGGACAGATTAAGACATTTTGATAGCGCTCGCCACTCGGCGCAGACTCGGCTCCGCGGTTTTCTGATGCTCGACCTGAGAATTTTCGGACGCTCGGCTCCCAGTCCGTAACAGGAAATGATCTCGGCTTGGCTCGGGGTCTTCTCGTGCCGCTGCTCGATTGCTATCATCAAGCCGCGCCGCCGGACGTCACCGGATTCAATAGTGGACTTGTTGCATTAACAGTGAACGGCACACGGCAGAAGTTGATTTTATTATTGTTATAATTTTGACTGATGCGTCACCGAAGGTGAACGGCAGAATTTTTTTTTGGTGGCTTTGGCTTTGGGTTTATAAGAAACCCTAATTGTGGGTTGGTAAGTAGAGGTGCCAAAATGGAGGAATCGTATGGATGTATGAAACTGTTAGCGGATTAAACGGATTTAATTCATTAAAATTCATTAGTGTTAATGGATTAAACGGATAGATCACTAACGGTTGACGGATTAACAGATAAATTCATTTGATCTATTTAATCTATTTAACCCATTTAGTTCATTTTCTCATTTAAATAGTGTATTTCTTAATTAATATTAAGAAATTTAAATTGAGTTATTTCTAAATATACAAGATCACGTTGTGATGAATAGTAACGTCAAAATTAATTAAAATTGTGAAGTAAATAATTCTTCGATAAAATCACTCACAAAAAGTAATTGTAAGACATGTAAAATGAAGGGAAAATTTCCAAATACTTAAAATTGGACATTGAGTTCCAATTCTACTCAATCTCTCAGATTAATTTTTCTTCTTACTCACTTTTATATGACGTTGTTGCCAACATCGTCTTAGGTCTCGTATCTTTTTTGAGCATAAAAATCAACAAAATATAGCCATGTAAGCTAAAAATGATGTTAAGAACAATGTTTTAGAAATTAGATCCCAATCTAAAATTAGGGTTTCTGAGATATATTGATGGAGACCTAAGATGTGCGACCATGGTGTACCCGCCTCTTGATAAAGATGGAGCCATCCAACACATGGCCGATTGTGTGACATGCAATTCGAAGTTGGGATTATGGTCGCGTGAAAATTGGGGCTTTATTTATGCAACACATGACCTTTTTCAAACTGTGAATGACGGGATGACGTGCCCACGCCTGAAGCGAAGTGTAGCAGCGGACTCACGTTTATTCAAGTTTATCTTTCTTGTCTGTATTGTTCCAGCTGGTTGATATTTCTCAGCTTTAAGACCTCGGTTCGTCATTGTTTTTGTAATTTACAGCTTAAATCAAAAAAAAAAAATGTACAAATCTAATTTTTTTTATATTTCTCATAAGATTTGGGCTTGTCATACATCTCAGTCTCAGCCCCGTTTCCCAAATAGATGATTTATTATTATTATTTTTCTTTTTACAATTTCGATAGGTAGTTTGAAGATGAAATTTTGGTTAGTTAAAGGACTGAAATGTAATAAAATCAAAATTAAACTGAGCGTGAGAATGAGAAATCTTGAGACGCTTCTGGAACAACGCAAGTGACTGAAGCAAAGGCATAGAGCAGAGCAGCGACCAATTTCTGTCTCTCTTTAGCCTCTCTAAGATCAAAAAGCTAGCTCAGACAAGAAGGAGAATACAAACATCAGCAACGAGCACTTCGCTTGCTTGCTTTGTTGCCAGCGTATGTTAATGGCTGAGGACAAAAGAGAAATTAAACTCTACTGTCCGTCTACGGCCAAATTGATACCCTACATGGCGTCTTATAGCGACAGAATCGATCTCGGCGGCATAGCTAAGGTTTTCGGACTGGAGCCGACAACATTGAAAATCAACGGTCATTTTATCGGCAGGGGACCTGATTTGATTGCTTCTTCTGTTACTTGGAAAGCGTTGATTAGCTTCTTCTCGGAGCGTGGATTTCCCACTGGTGCTGATGAAAGCTCCCCGCTTATTGTCCACGGAAAGATTTTGAAGCCTGGAAACAAACGTCAGTTACTCTCTCCATCCTAATAGTTCTTTCTTTTTTGTTTATCTTCTGAGTTTCTGAGATGAATTGGTTCATGGCTTTTGTTGCGTGATGTTGAAAATTTTGGAAAAAATTGTGTAGCTGAAATTGCAATCAAAGATGCTTGCAGATAGTGCATAATCTGCTGTCTGTGTTCCTGGCTTGAAACGTGTTTGTCTATGACTCCAGTGGTTGGTTCATATTTCGTAGATATATGGATGTAGGCTGAATTTATGTTGTGGCTTCTACTTCTTTTTTTTTTTTTCCAGTTTTGTTTGTGTGTACATCGGCATTTACTCATGTCCTTATTAAGCATTACAATCGTTCGTTCAGGAACGCATGACCCGACAGACGATGAACAAATTATTTACTGTATGGACAATTCAGCTGCGGATGATAGTTCTGGGAGGATGCATAATGCAGGCGTTTGCTTATCAAAGAAGCGTAAGCTTGCAAACACAGGTACATGTGTTGCGAGTATAATTATTGACGATTTCAATTTTAGTAATTCACCACATAGTTCATGTGTCTGTAATGAAATGGATACACATGGCAAGTTAGTTTGATAGTTTTTTTACTGTTTTCTTCTCCCAGTAAGTTTTCCGATTCTTCTTGTGATACGGTGCACAACATTCACAAATGCCAACATTTTTGTCTTCATGACTTCATCTCCCAACTCATTACTAGTTATGTTTTTCCAGTATCTCACATTGATGATAGGGCAAGCAAACCATGTCACAAGAGAAAGCACTTTCTTCTAGAGAATCTTTCTCTGCTGAAAAAGTTGAAGATTGTGGAAACAGAGTCGAGCAAACTGTACGAAGGTAACAAGTATCTTCAATTGGGTCCTTTTTTCATGATTACTTAATTATTTACTCTGTTTGACAGTCAACAATGATCTTACACTGTAAACCATTTCAGGCCAAAGCAGTGCAGCACACAGTCCATTTGTCAAGCCATTGAAGACTCAAGTTCCATTTAGTAGCTACTCGAGCCAAAAAATGAAGCGTCCACGAGAAGAAGAAACAGTGATTGATGTGACACACAAAAGAATCATCAAATAATGCTGCTAACAGAGTATATTGGTGTACAGACAGGGTATCTGACTGACTGACTCTCTTTATCAATCAATTTTCCTTTAATGGCATTAGTGGCATACTTGGATAATAAGTTAACTCATATATAGAACCTGGTAATCGATTTTTTTTTTGTATTCAATAGTAGCCTATTTGATACACATTAGTTGAAAGATGTCTATTGATTAGCGTCTAATGTGACATTCTGCACGTCCGTTCCTTGATGGATCAGTGCAGTAATCGTAAGTCAAATATTGCCTCCTGAAATTGGCAAGGTCTCTCATTTGTTTGTCATTCAAACTTGAGAATGTCTGGCCATTCCACCAGAGGTCAGGGGAGTAGTTGTAGCAGCGTTGAACATTGGATGTGTCATACTGGCAGGCATATATATCGAACGACTGATATTGGGCATGGAAGGAGGGTGTGAGTGTCCAATTTATTTCCTTGCCGTCAGGTGAGGCCCACACGTGACCGTCCCATATGGTTCCCTCTATATGCATCTGCTGCGAAGGGAAGTTCACTCCCATATGCTTGTAGTTGTTAAATACTCTAATGGGGCTGTCGTCTATAAAAAACCTAACAACATCAACAATGCCTTTAGTCGGAAGGATTAAAAAAAACAGTGCATGGAGGAGAGTCTCCTGCCAAAGTCATGTAAAAACAACTTACACAATATGGTTTTGGTTCCATAGAATTTGATATTTATGATAGTCTTCAGTGGGATTAAATGGGAGGTTATATCTTTCTTCTCGACACCCATTGTCCATTGTATACACGTTAGTTTGCAGGAATGGGTAGACGTCGTTTTCCCCTATGAACTCAAAGTCAAGTTCATCGTGATCTCCGATATCGTTCCATAACGAGTTTAACTGTTCGGAAAAAAAATGAAAAAAATTATTCTTGTCAACAAGTTTATCATTACCGTGACTGGTAAGTAAAGCTAGGCTAGGCTAGCTATCAGATTATCAAACTATAAGGAATCAGATATAAGTAGAAATGTGAGTTAAATTCAAAATGTTATATTACGTAAAATGTAGTGATCACACCCTTGGACCTTCCAGTGGGTAATTTGATCTTCATCTCGAAAAACCCAGACGCAAAGTCCAGCTTTGATCTAAACCCAGAACCTGAAACAGGTAAGTAATTAACATATGACAGAATTTGCATTGTGATGGAGGAGAGAAAGAAGACATAATCATGCATGGGAGATTTTGTACTGTCTGAAAGCCAGTGTATATATATATAGTAGCTGAATGATGGTGGTGTGTAATTAAGCTAAGTTCAAACCTGATTTATTGTTCAGTATTAGCTCAACTTCCTGCCCTCTGTTTATGATAATGTTGTTGTGCCCCCAAGTAACGAAATAGTTCTGGTCGAATGTGGCGGCACCATTCAAACATCTTGCATAAATAGCAATGTAAACAGGTAGAACACAAAGAGTGCGAGTGAGTATGGAATGGGCAGCCATGTGTTCGACAAGTGCTTATGCTAATTTGTTCACTCTTTGTATTGACATCGAGATCAGACATAGCAACTATATATATATATTTGTTACTGCGTGTCTGAAAAAAAAACGGAATTCAAATGGTACCTAGATGAACCAGCACGTCTGACATGAATCAGTTTTTTCACGCCGGATGAGATTACTTTTGACGTTCTAATAACCAACTAGCTATTTGCATCTTTAAGGGAAACCCAAAAATTTTGCTCAATTAGAGCACATTTGATGATCACACTAATTCGATGTTATGATATGTGGTTGCCACTGCCGCAAGGCGATCAATGAAACATTTGCAAAGGAAATTTTTTTGAAACTGCCGTTGTGGCAACTTTTTTTTATTACCAAAATGTCACACACACATCAGAAAATCAATTGAGATATGTCTTTATTTATTTTCTTTTTTTGGAAGTTTGAGTCAAATGAAAGTTATTTTTCACAACTGAACAGTGTCAGGCTTGTCCATCTCTGGGGAGACTGGAACTACATCAGAAAGCGATGGATGTATGGTCCTGGCGATAGTATTGGCATGCAGTTAAGTGGATCAAATAGTCGAAACCTGTCAACTAGCAGTATCAGGACCTGAAACTAATTTGACACATGGTAAATGGCGGAGGTGTGTCATCCTCGTACACCAGATTACACCTCGAGTAATATAGTTTGAATCAATCGTGTGGGATAGTTAGTTATCGAAACTTAGCGGGTAACCTTTCTCGCTAAGTATGTAAGCAGCGTGTTGGAACATGTGTGCCTCTGAGACACATGTATTCCAATATGTTTTGATATGCTAAACATCTTGCTAATGAACTATTTGAACTATTTGAGTGTGTATGATTAGGGAGTGGTCCCATGAAGGTATCCGCACATCGCGCGGTTACCCTGAAGGTAACGGTGGCTTGGGATATAGCTGGAATTCGAGAATATCGGTGGAGATATTCTCGAGAGATCTTGCGCTCCAAAAGATCTGATGATCCGCGTGAAATATCCGTAGGATATTCACGAATATTGGATTTGATTATTTGCTAAAGTTTAGGAAAGGATGAAAGATTTGCTAGAGATTCAGTCCTACTAATTATGGATGAAGATACGACGGTGAGCCAAACAGATCGGTGTGAGACGATCTGATTGGAGAGTGGACGGGATGTTTATGAGAATATCTTATCTACTTGGTGATCTTGGTTCGAGTTCAGCAATAAGATCGAGATTTTCGATCGCGAAAATCTAGGGGTTACCTAACTGGGGTGCGCAGTATATAAGAAGGCTATGGCTGACCTTCAAATGTGCGGTTCAGAGTTGGAGATCCTTGGTGTCGAGTTTTGAGCAAAACTACAAGGAGAGATCGCGTGATCGAGGTGAAATCAGAATCAGAAGATCTGACGTATACCTTGGTGGGAGCAGCAGTGCGATCTGAGCCAGAAGGGAAGTAATCTCTTGTTGTGCGGAGACAACAAAGATAGATCACAAACTGAGGCGCGTCTGAGAGTATGACGGTACACCATTGAGTGTGGTTGGGTGAGTCATCTATACAATTGTAACCGAGAACACTATAATACAAGAGGTTTCTTCGAAATCCTTCTAGTTCTACTAGAAGGTAGTGGTTTTTCTAAGGTACTAATTCTAGTATCTAGGTTTCCACTATAAATCATCGTGTCGCTGTACTTTATATTTCTACATTAAGTTTCCGCTGTGCTACATATACCTTGAAGGTATCGATACCTTCAAGGGAACGGTAACTAACGATCCTAACACAGCAGAAATCTAAGCAGTAAGTAAAAGTAAGCAAGACACAATGATGTATAGTGGAAACTCAAACACTGGAAACATATCTAAGAAAAACCACTACCTTCTGGTAGAAGTAGAAGGATTTTTGGAACAATTTCTTGTATTGTTACACCCTCTTAGAGTGTTATGTGTTACTCCAATCTTAGCCACACATCCAACCCGCCCCCCACCCCGTGCTTTATGGGCGCGCCACGTGTTCCACTACCAAAATCCATCAACAGTAAAAAGCAAACACTATTCCGGCACTATTCATGCACCATTCAACCAATCACATTCAAGATAACACATAACACTATAAGAAGCTATAACATTTGAGCGCCCCCTATATATATATTATATTTGAGTGCTTCTCTGGGGAGCACTCGGTTGAGGCAGAGTTGGTAGAATGAGGCACGTGAGGCACGATCTGGGCCACGTGAGTTGAGCCGCCATTTGCGTTCACACTACGAAGTAGTGGGTTTTACTATTTGGACACGTGGTGTGCCCACAAAGCACGGGGGTAGATGTGTGGCTCAGATCGTGCCTCACGTGCCTCATTTGATGGCTTATATATATATATATAGATATAGAGGAGCGCTCAAATGAGGCAAGCAAATTAGAATGAGGCAGTGAAGCACGATCTCAACCACACATCTAACCCCCCGTGCTTTGTGGGCGCGCCACGTGTCCAAATAGTAAACCCACTACCAACAGTAAAAAGCAAAAAGTAAATAGTAAAATCCCACTACCACATCTTTAAATCTCAACCATTAGATCAATATCATCAATGGCCAAGATCATGCCTTACTGCCTCATTCTACCAACCTTGCCTCAACCGAGTGCTCCCCGATATAGATATATATATATATATATATAGATATAGAGGAGTGTTCAAATGAGGACACCCAAATTTGGTAAGGACGTAGGGACAAATCTCATCCATTAGATCATCATCCATCTAACCCCCCCGTGCTTTGTGGGTGCGCCACGTGTCCAAGTACCCAAAATCCAATAAAGCAAATAGTAAAATCCCACTACCAAAAAGCAAATAGTAAAACCCACTACCACATGTGACACGTGGCAGCTTGTGGATCATTGGATGAACCTCATCCAATGGCCAAGATTAGTCCCTACACCCTCACCATAAGACATGTCCTCAATTGAACGCCCCCCTATAGATATATATATATATATATTTAAAAATCCACTATTATAAGCAAGGAATGGACAAGTCCTAAACTCATGCCGGTGCATCCGAGGGAGTGTGAACCGTCGACCCACTGGTCATTCGACCAAGACTGTGACCGCTAGACCACTTCCCATGATGCATCTTTGTAATATAAGAATCATAATATGATCATGAATGTCATATACTTGAGAGTAACAAAGTAACAATGAATTCTTCATACACACTTTTTCCACGACTATTTACTTGTGACTATTGAGAGTATGGATTACTGGTAGAAGCTAAGCATATGACTGACACTCTAGTATTACAGTTATTACTTTTGGTAGTTTATGTATTATCAACGAAAAGTATATGGTATGACTAAATGCTAAGTCTGTACAAGTTGTGAATTCGGTTTTGTGGAATTAGTCATCATTCCAAAACTTACATTGTGTGATGATGTATTAATTCAAGTTGTCTCAATTGTTAATTGTTTGATTTGTATGATGAATTCATTATTCTCATGGAAGTGAATAGCTGACATTGTAGATTAAAGTTGAGATAATAATGGACCCAGAACCTTTATAGCTATATACAATATCTTGTGAATTTTGGAATCTTTTTACATAACAAGCAGTACAGATTTGACATAGTTTGCAACGTATTAAAAGTTTCAAATAACAAATTTTATGTGTTTCCATAAGTGACGTTTAATTATTCAACCTCTTAAAAAGGATGATACTTGGTTAAAAGTATTGTCTTATAATAGAATTTTTTACAATTTGATCAAAAATTGAAATTTCATTTCCCCTTGTGGCCAATTTCCAATTTTATTTTCTAAAATGACCACATTCCCATAGGCGCTGTTGCCAACATCGCGTAAGACTTAAAGCGTTGTAAGCAACAACATCTTAGGCCTAGTGTCGTTTGTTGGCTTAAACGATTCTGACTCAGGAAGCTGACATGGCATACCCCACTAGGCGCTGTTTGTAATAGCGCCTAAGGGAAATTACACAGTCGTGCCCTAATTTCAATTGGATTGTTTCGTTACAACCAAAACTCTCTCCCCCTCCTCCGATTTTGACCTCCATTCACGTTCGCGCCACCCTCGTCGCCGTCCGCTGTGTGGTACCGTCGCCGTTCGCAGTGGTCTACCGTTCGCCGTCATCTCAACCTCCTCATCGTCTGCCACCCGAGCTGTCTGACCACCATTTACTCTCAGCCGAGCCTTCACACATCTTCCGGTAAGCTTGCATTACCATATTGGTCTATTCTTCGATTACTGGGTAGCAATGGTTCATACAGGAGGGTTCGAGTTTCAGTTTGTTGTCATTAAATTTTTCCTTCAAGTAGGAGTTGGTGTTGCTGAGTTTTTCAAAGTTTGGTGAAAAAAAATGATGCTGTTAAATTGTGTTGATTTTTTTGGGCGCTGTCCTCAGGAGCGCTTTTGCCCATAGAAACTGAGTAGTTTCTGACTTATTGAACAATATTAGGACACTGTCACTAGAAGCGCCTTACCATTAAGCCGTTGTACCCAGGCGCGCTTTAGTTTAAGTTTCCACATAGGCACGTGACTCAGCATGATATCGATGTAGGCAAGACACTGGGCATTAAGTGCTGCAACGACGCCTAATATCTTAGGCGCCGTTGGCGACATCGCCCAAGAGAAAGTGGCAATTCGGAAATCAAATTTGGAAATTGGAAATCAAATTTTTGCCAAATTGGAAAATTTTTCCTTATAAACACCAAATAAAGAATGATATATTCTGATAATTTGTTGTCATATTTTGTGTATCATTATTTTCACCATGTTTACACGTCCAATCAACTTACCTAAAAAAACTACAATAGTCACATTTAACTGCGAATAAATACACATATTACTTTGACGCATGTATATGTATGACATCGTTTTCCTTTAATTATTCTTACTCACATGAGTTTGTGAATGAAAGAAGTAAATAATAAAAGTAAGGGAATTTAACGAGAGATAAATTGGAACATAATAATAAGACACACCTTTTACTCTAATCACATGTTTGGAACATAATAATAAGACACACCTTTTACTCTAATCACATGTTTACAAAGTAGCTATGATCACCCTAAAGGAGTTCAAAAAATAGTGCCATCATTTCTAGGCTTCCCATTGAGCCTTCGGAGTGCTACGTTTCCATTAGAAACAACTATTGGTAGGTTTTCAATCTTATTAGTCATAGACGCATGTCAAACAATAATGGTATTGTAAAAGTCTTTGGCGTTTCAAAAAATTATTGTCCACCTAAAATTGACACTACTCCTGGTAGAATATTCTTTTGGCAAGATGCCAAAATTAATTTTTTTTATATTATACGTTAAATTCCCAGATGGTAATCATTTGCGAGAAGACCGCGGTTTTGATTCAATGCCATTTAATTGTTGTGACACAGTGTTGATATTCGTATGGTTATAGTCATTTTTCATTTATAGTCTAATTGTTGTGTAGTATTTAATGTATTCTATTGTGTATTAAATAACCTTAAATTAAAACCGATAAAACAAGTTGATGCACTTTTTCATTTGATTAATCATCACAATACAGTGCTAAAATTTAGTTTGATGCTCCAAAGATGATGTGGTCCTCTGGAAGGAAATGGCATACGGGTACGCTTCCTGGCATCACTTTGAGCATCTGGAAAGCTAAATTTTTGGGGTTCCATCGTGCGGTGTTTGTGTGGCATGCAACCACTGCATTCACCTTGCTTCCGTTAGCTCCTACCAATGGAACACTGTAAGCTCTGGTAGTAGCGGCCGCATGGCACATGAACATTGGGTAAGCAAAGTTTTTGGCATGACATGCCACGGTCTTGCTTCCTGCAAATCTCTCCACACCTTCTTGGATTGTGTATTCTTGGACTGCTCTGTCAACCTTTTCCACGTTAGTTGACTTGGCTTCAATTTTGTTTCCTAGCTTCTTAAGGCTGAAGTCAACGATTTCCTCCATTGAAGCTGCACAAAGTTCTGGCTCACCAGAGACTGATGGAGTCTCACAGTCGTTCACAGTTTCGTTCACCACTTTGGCCGCTGCTGAAGAGGGGTTGATTGAAAGACGAGCTAGAATTTGAGGAAGGTCTTTTGAGGACATTGGCATGGATTTGGCAACATTTGCTGGAAGGAACTTGGCTTTGCTAATGGTGTTCGAGAATTGGACCTTGAGTTTTGTGCCAGGTACCAATTGATGCTCAAAGAAGAAAATATCAGCATTGCTGCTGGCTGCAAGCTCCTCTTCTGTACCAGCATGCTTGTATGAGAATGTCTTAGATTTTAACACTCCGCCGCTTGCCAAGAAGAGTTTAACACCACCTTGAGCCGAGTAGTCAGCCTCTGATAAGATACAAAAATCAAAAAATTAAGTTATTTATCAAGATACAAGTGTATAAATTTATACTTTTATGTTTCACTCCTCTCACCGGGTAAGAATTCTTGGATAGATTTTGGCATGGGTGTGTTGGGCAACTTCGTTTCCCAGTACATCTGAGCCGGCGAAGCACCGTGACTAACAACAGCGTGCAAAAGCTACAAACAACGATAAATTTACATATCAGTTACCAGTAAAAGTTGGCTATAGATCTATTATTTTTACTTGAAAAACAAAGTAGCGTGGGTGATGCTAGTGTTGGTGGCAAACTTACCGTGAGAAACGCGTAGAGAACGGCAAGAGATGACGCCATCGGAAGGAATGAGGAGAGCACACAATGAAGCTAGTTTGAGTTCAGAATGAGATTTGCGATGAAAGTAGCTAGCATGTGATACAAATTTATAGTAATGTTTGATACAAAAAATATTATAGATTGATGTGTGAGATAAGATTTGGTTGGTGTGATTATTAAATAAGACCAATCAAGTAGATTGGTTTGCAATCAAATAGATTGAATGGAAAGAGAGTTAATTGTGTTAAACTTGATACATTTAAACTCGAAATGCAAATATTTGCTTAACAAATTATCTATAGTGTTTTGCAATCAGATTGATTGACCTCATTTAATATACCCTTATCCACATTTTTCGTGTACATCAACTTTTTGTATAATTTGTCTAATTATTTTTATTTTATCATCAAAACTACAAGATTGTATATTAATTGTTCTTCAATGCATTTCTAAATTGTGACTCTTTAATCAAATAAATTGTTCTCATATCCTAATCTCCTCAAATAACACTCTTTCGTTTTCTTCTCTTTGTCGTAACCACAAAAGTTATACAAAAATCCATATCATATAAGTATCAATAATATGGTCATGAATATGACATACACGAGAGTGACAAAGTAACAATGAACTCTTCATACACACTTTTTCCCCGACTATTTACTTATGTGACGATTAAGAGTACGGATTACTGGTAGAAGCTAAGCTTATGACTGAGACTATAGTATTTAGGTTATGTAATCTCAACAAAAAGTATATGGTATGACTAAATGCTAAGTCTGTACAAGTTGTGAATTCGATTTTGTGGAATTAGTCATCATTCCAAAACTTACATTGTGTGATGATGCTTAAAGTTATGAACTTCTTATAACCTGAGTATTTATCATCTCTCCTACCCTTTTGAGATAAATCAATTCAAGTTGTCTCAATTGTTATCTGTTTGATTTGTATGATGGCTTCATTATTCTCATGGAAGTGGATCGCTGACATTGTTGATTGAGGTTGTGATAACAATGGACCCAGAATCTTTATAGCTATATACAATATCTTATGAATTTTGCTATCTTTCTACCTAACAAGAAGTACAGATTTGACATAGTTTGCAACGCACTTTCAAATTTTGAATTATATGTGTTTTCATAAGTGACGTATCATTATTCAACCTGTTAAAATGATGATACTTGGTTAAAATTCTTGTCTTATAATAACACGCCAAATAAAGAATGATATATATTCTGAAAATTTGTTGTCTTTTTTTTTTGTCTCATTATTTGAACCGTGTCATGTTACCTGTCCAATAAACTCACCTCATATAATTGCAATAGTCACATTTAACAATGAATACATAAACATATTACTTTGACGCATGTATATGTATGACATCGTTTTCCTTTAATTATTCTTACTCACATGAGTTTGTGAATGAAAGAAGTAAATAATAAAAGTAAGGGAATCTAACGAGAGATAAATTGGAACATAATAATAAGACACACATTTTACTTATGATCACATGTTTACAAGTAACTATGATCACCCTAAAGGAGTTCAAAAAATAGTGCCATTATTTCTAGGCTTCACATTGAGCCTTCGGAGTGCTATGTTTCCATTAGAAACAACTATTGGTAGGTTATCAATCTTATTAGTCATAGCCGCGCGTCAAACAAAAATGGAATTGTAAAAATCTTTGGTGTTACAAGAAATCATTGTCCCCTAAAACTGACACTACTCCTGGTAGATTATTCTTTTGGCAAGAATTTTGCTTTGGATTCGGCAGTATATGAAGTGAATTCTAAGTTTTGCGCCCAGTTTAACTTGGATTCAAAGAAGTATATGCTAGCTTTCAAACTTCTTTGATTTTTCCACCGTTGGCATGACAAGGTTTACTAAATTTGTTAGGTTTTGCTTCAACAAACTCGTACCAAAAATACTAAAAATGATGTTTTTATACTAACCCAAATTTCGTCGTTACGCATAGTTTGGCAAAAACTTTACCATGAAAAGGGTTTAAGATTTTCACATCAACCTCCTAATGTCTTAAAATGTTGTGGTAATCTAAAAGGAATAAACACGAATAGAGTCTCAAGTTATCCCGTCGCAACAAAGATGTTTAGAACTTATTATTCAATGTCTTAGCTTGATTAGTCGTCGTTTATGCAGCATTTCCTTCTTACGATCCGGATGAGCTTCCATGTCACCTTCAGACCGATAAAAATTTAAATTTTTTATATTGTACGTTAAATTCCCACATTGTAATCATTTGCGAGATGACCGCAGTTTTAGCTCAATGCCATTTAATTGTTGTGCCACAGTGTTGGTATTCGTATGGTTATAGTCATTTGTCCTGTATAGTCTAATTGTTGTGTAGTATTTAATGTGTTCCATTGTGTATTAAATGACCTTAAATTAAAACCGATAAAGCAAGTTGATGCACTTTTTCATTTGATTAATCATCACAATACAGTGCTAAAATTTAGTTTGATGCTCCAAAGATGATGTGGTCCTCTGGAAGGAAATGGCATACGGGTACGCTTCCTGGCATCACTTTGAGCATCTGGAAAGCTAAATTTTTGGGGTTCCATCGTGCGGTGTTTGTGTGGCATGCAACCACTGCATTCACCTTGCTTCCGTTAGCTCCTACCAATGGAACGCTGTAAGCTCTGGTAGTAGCGGCCGCATGGCACATGAACATTGGGTAAGCAAAGTTTTTGGCATGACATGCCACGGTCTTGCTTCCTGCAAATCTCTCCACACCTTCTTGGATTGTGTATTCTTGGACTGCTCTGTCAACCTTTTCCACGTTAGTTGACTTGGCCTCAATTTTGTTTCCTAGCTTCTTAAGGCTGAAGTCAACGATTTCCTCCATTGAAGCTGCACAAAGTTCTGGCTCACCAGAGACTGATGGAGTCTCACAGTCGTTCACAGTTTCGTTCACCACTTTGGCCGCTGCTGAAGAGGGGTTGATTGAAAGACGAGCTAGAATTTGAGGAAGGTCTTTTGAGGACATTGTCAAGGATTTGGCAACATTTGCTGGAAGGAACTTGGCTTTGCTAATGGTGTTCGAGAATTGGACCTTGAGTTTTGTGCCAGGTACCAATTGATGCTCAAAGAAGAAAATATCAGCATTGCTGCTGGCTGCAAGCTCCTCTTCTGTACCAGCATGCTTGTATGAGAATGTCTTAGATTTTAACACTCCGCCGCTTGCCAAGAAGAGTTTAACACCACCTTGAGCCGAGTAGTCAGCCTCTGATAAGATACAAAAATCAAAAAATTAAGTTATTTATCAAGATACAAGTGTATAAATTTATACTTTTATGTTTCACTCCTCTCACCGGGTAAGAATTCTTGGATAGATTTTGGCATGGGTGTGTTGGGCAACTTCGTTTCCCAGTACATCTGAGCCGGCGAAGCACCGTGACTAACAACAGCGTGCAAAAGCTACAAACAACGATAAATTTACATATCAGTTACCAGTAAAAGTTGGCTATAGATCTATTATTTTTACTTGAAAAACAAAGTAGCGTGGGTGATGCTAGTGTTGGTGGCAAACTTACCGTGAGAAACGCGTAGAGAACGGCAAGAGATGACGCCATCGGAAGGAATGAGGAGAGCACACAATGAAGCTAGTTTGAGTTCAGAATGAGATTTGCGATGAAAGTAGCTAGCATGTGATACAAATTTATAGTAATGTTTGATACAAAAAATATTATAGATTGATGTGTGAGATAAGATTTGGTTGGTGTGATTGTTAAATAAGACCAATCAAGTAGATTGGTTTGCAATCAAATAGATTGAATGGAAAGAGAGTTAATTGTGTTAAACTTGATACATTTAAACTCGAAATGCAAATATTTGCTTAACAAATTATCTATAGTGTTTTGCAATCAGATTGATTGACCTCATTTAATATACCCTTATCCACATTTTTCGTGTACATCAACTTTTTGTATAATTTGTCTAATTATTTTTATTTTATCATCAAAACTACAAGATTGTATATTAATTGTTCTTCAATGCATTTCTAAATTGTGACTCTTTAATCAAATAAATTGTTCTCATATCCTAATCTCCTCAAATAACACTCTTTCGTTTTCTTCTCTTTGTCGTAACCACAAAAGTTATACAAAAATCCATATCATATAAGTATCAATAATATGGTCATGAATATCACATACACGAGAGTGACAAAGTAACAATGAACTCTTCATACACACTTTTTCCCCGACTATTTACTTATGTGACGATTAAGAGTACGGATTACTGGTAGAAGCTAAGCTTATGACTGAGACTATAGTATTTAGGTTATGTAATCTCAACAAAAAGTATATGGTATGACTAAATGCTAAGTCTGTACAAGTTGTGAATTCGGTTTTGTGGAATTAGTCATCATTCCAAAACTGACATTGTGTGATGATGCTTAAAGTTATGAACTTCTTATAACCTGAGTATTTATCATCTCTCCTACCCTTTTGAGATAAATCAATTCAAGTTGTCTCAATTGTTATCTGTTTGATTTGTATGATGGCTTCATTATTCTCATGGAAGTGGATCGCTGACATTGTTGATTGAGGTTGTGATAACATTGGACCCAGAATCTTTATAGCTATATACAATATCTTATGAATTTTGCTATCTTTCTACCTAACAAGAAGTACAGATTTGACATAGTTTGCAACGCACTTTCAAATTTTGAATTATATGTGTTTTCATAAGTGACGTATCATTATTCAACCTGTTAAAATGATGATACTTGGTTAAAATTCTTGTCTTATAATAACACGCCAAATAAAGAATGATATATATTCTGAAAATTTGTTGTCTTTTTTTTTTGTCTCATTATTTGAACCGTGTCATGTTACCTGTCCAATAAACTCACCTCATATAATTGCAATAGTCACATTTAACAATGAATACATAAACATATTACTTTGACGCATGTATATGTATGACATCGTTTTCCTTTAATTATTCTTACTCACATGAGTTTGTGAATGAAAGAAGTAAATAATAAAAGTAAGGGAATCTAACGAGAGATAAATTGGAACATAATAATAAGACACACATTTTACTTATGATCACATGTTTACAAGTAACTATGATCACCCTAAAGGAGTTCAAAAAATAGTGCCATTATTTCTAGGCTTCACATTGAGCCTTCGGAGTGCTATGTTTCCATTAGAAACAACTATTGGTAGGTTATCAATCTTATTAGTCATAGCCGCGCGTCAAACAAAAATGGAATTGTAAAAATCTTTGGTGTTACAAGAAATCATTGTCCCCTAAAACTGACACTACTCCTGGTAGATTATTCTTTTGGCAAGAATTTTGCTTTGGATTCGGCAGTATATGAAGTGAATTCTAAGTTTTGCGCCCAGTTTAACTTGGATTCAAAGAAGTATATGCTAGCTTTCAAACTTCTTTGATTTTTCCACCGTTGGCATGACAAGGTTTACTAAATTTGTTAGGTTTTGCTTCAACAAACTCGTACCAAAAATACTAAAAATGATGTTTTTATACTAACCCAAATTTCGTCGTTACGCATAGTTTGGCAAAAACTTTACCATGAAAAGGGTTTAAGATTTTCACATCAACCTCCTAATGTCTTAAAATGTTGTAGTAATCTAAAAGGAATAAACACGAATAGAGTCTCAAGTTATCCCGTCGCAACAAAGATGTTTAGATCTTATTATTCAATGTCTTAGCTTGATTAGTCGTCGTTTATGCAGCATTTCCTTCTTACGATCCGGATGAGCTTCCATGTCACCTTCAGACCGATAAAAATTTAAATTTTTTATATTGTACGTTAAATTCCCACATGGTAATCATTTGCGAGATGACCGCAGTTTTAGCTCAATGCCATTTAATTGTTGTGCCACAGTGTTGGTATTCGTATGGTTATAGTCATTTGTCCTGTATAGTCTAATTGTTGTGTAGTATTTAATGTGTTCCATTGTGTATTAAATGACCTTAAATTAAAACCGATAAAGCAAGTTGATGCACTTTTTCATTTGATTAATCATCACAATACAGTGCTAAAATTTAGTTTGATGCTCCAAAGATGATGTGGTCCTCTGGAAGGAAATGGCATACGGGTACGCTTCCTGGCATCACTTTGAGCATCTGGAAAGCTAAATTTTTGGGGTTCCATCGTGCGGTGTTTGTGTGGCATGCAACCACTGCATTCACCTTGCTTCCGTTAGCTCCTACCAATGGAACGCTGTAAGCTCTGGTAGTAGCGGCCGCATGGCACATGAACATTGGGTAAGCAAAGTTTTTGGCATGACATGCCACGGTCTTGCTTCCTGCAAATCTCTCCACACCTTCTTGGATTGTGTATTCTTGGACTGCTCTGTCAACCTTTTCCACGTTAGTTGACTTGGCCTCAATTTTGTTTCCTAGCTTCTTAAGGCTGAAGTCAACGATTTCCTCCATTGAAGCTGCACAAAGTTCTGGCTCACCAGAGACTGATGGAGTCTCACAGTCGTTCACAGTTTCGTTCACCACTTTGGCCGCTGCTGAAGAGGGGTTGATTGAAAGACGAGCTAGAATTTGAGGAAGGTCTTTTGAGGACATTGTCAAGGATTTGGCAACATTTGCTGGAAGGAACTTGGCTTTGCTAATGGTGTTCGAGAATTGGACCTTGAGTTTTGTGCCAGGTACCAATTGATGCTCAAAGAAGAAAATATCAGCATTGCTGCTGGCTGCAAGCTCCTCTTCTGTACCAGCATGCTTGTATGAGAATGTCTTAGATTTTAACACTCCGCCGCTTGCCAAGAAGAGTTTAACACCACCTTGAGCCGAGTAGTCAGCCTCTGATAAGATACAAAAATCAAAAAATTAAGTTATTTATCAAGATACAAGTGTATAAATTTATACTTTTATGTTTCACTCCTCTCACCGGGTAAGAATTCTTGGATAGATTTTGGCATGGGTGTGTTGGGCAACTTCGTTTCCCAGTACATCTGAGCCGGCGAAGCACCGTGACTAACAACAGCGTGCAAAAGCTACAAACAACGATAAATTTACATATCAGTTACCAGTAAAAGTTGGCTATAGATCTATTATTTTTACTTGAAAAACAAAGTAGCGTGGGTGATGCTAGTGTTGGTGGCAAACTTACCGTGAGAAACGCGTAGAGAACGGCAAGAGATGACGCCATCGGAAGGAATGAGGAGAGCACACAATGAAGCTAGTTTGAGTTCAGAATGAGATTTGCGATGAAAGTAGCTAGCATGTGATACAAATTTATAGTAATGTTTGATACAAAAAATATTATAGATTGATGTGTGAGATAAGATTTGGTTGGTGTGATTATTAAATAAGACCAATCAAGTAGATTGGTTTGCAATCAAATAGATTGAATGGAAAGAGAGTTAATTGTGTTAAACTTGATACATTTAAACTCGAAATGCAAATATTTGCTTAACAAATTATCTATAGTGTTTTGCAATCAGATTGATTGACCTCATTTAATATACCCTTATCCACATTTTTCGTGTACATCAACTTTTTGTATAATTTGTCTAATTATTTTTATTTTATCATCAAAACTACAAGATTGTATATTAATTGTTCTTCAATGCATTTCTAAATTGTGACTCTTTAATCAAATAAATTGTTCTCATATCCTAATCTCCTCAAATAACACTCTTTCGTTTTCTTCTCTTTGTCGTAACCACAAAAGTTATACAAAAATCCATATCATATAAGTATCAATAATATGGTCATGAATATCACATACACGAGAGTGACAAAGTAACAATGAACTCTTCATACACACTTTTTCCCCGACTATTTACTTATGTGACGATTAAGAGTACGGATTACTGGTAGAAGCTAAGCTTATGACTGAGACTATAGTATTTAGGTTATGTAATCTCAACAAAAAGTATATGGTATGACTAAATGCTAAGTCTGTACAAGTTGTGAATTCGGTTTTGTGGAATTAGTCATCATTCCAAAACTTACATTGTGTGATGATGCTTAAAGTTATGAACTTCTTATAACCTGAGTATTTATCATCTCTCCTACCCTTTTGAGATAAATCAATTCAAGTTGTCTCAATTGTTATCTGTTTGATTTGTATGATGGCTTCATTATTCTCATGGAAGTGGATCGCTGACATTGTTGATTGAGGTTGTGATAACAATGGACCCAGAATCTTTATAGCTATATACAATATCTTATGAATTTTGCTATCTTTCTACCTAACAAGAAGTACAGATTTGACATAGTTTGCAACGCACTTTCAAATTTTGAATTATATGTGTTTTCATAAGTGACGTATCATTATTCAACCTGTTAAAATGATGATACTTGGTTAAAATTCTTGTCTTATAATAACACGCCAAATAAAGAATGATATATATTCTGAAAATTTGTTGTCTTTTTTTTTTGTGTCATTATTTGAACCGTGTCATGTTACCTGTCCAATAAACTCACCTCATATAATTGCAATAGTCACATTTAACAATGAATACATAAACATATTACTTTGACGCATGTATATGTATGACATCGTTTTCCTTTAATTATTCTTACTCACATGAGTTTGTGAATGAAAGAAGTAAATAATAAAAGTAAGGGAATCTAACGAGAGATAAATTGGAACATAATAATAAGACACACATTTTACTTATGATCACATGTTTACAAGTAACTATGATCACCCTAAAGGAGTTCAAAAAATAGTGCCATTATTTCTAGGCTTCACATTGAGCCTTCGGAGTGCTATGTTTCCATTAGAAACAACTATTGGTAGGTTATCAATCTTATTAGTCATAGCCGCGCGTCAAACAAAAATGGAATTGTAAAAATCTTTGGTGTTACAAGAAATCATTGTCCCCTAAAACTGACACTACTCCTGGTAGATTATTCTTTTGGCAAGAATTTTGCTTTGGATTCGGCAGTATATGAAGTGAATTCTAAGTTTTGCGCCCAGTTTAACTTGGATTCAAAGAAGTATATGCTAGCTTTCAAACTTCTTTGATTTTTCCACCGTTGGCATGACAAGGTTTACTAAATTTGTTAGGTTTTGCTTCAACAAACTCGTACCAAAAATACTAAAAATGATGTTTTTATACTAACCCAAATTTCGTCGTTACGCATAGTTTGGCAAAAACTTTACCATGAAAAGGGTTTAAGATTTTCACATCAACCTCCTAATGTCTTAAAATGTTGTAGTAATCTAAAAGGAATAAACACGAATAGAGTCTCAAGTTATCCCGTCGCAACAAAGATGTTTAGATCTTATTATTCAATGTCTTAGCTTGATTAGTCGTCGTTTATGCAGCATTTCCTTCTTACGATCCGGATGAGCTTCCATGTCACCTTCAGACCGATAAAAATTTAAATTTTTTATATTGTACGTTAAATTCCCACATGGTAATCATTTGCGAGATGACCGCAGTTTTAGCTCAATGCCATTTAATTGTTGTGCCACAGTGTTGGTATTCGTATGGTTATAGTCATTTGTCCTGTATAGTCTAATTGTTGTGTAGTATTTAATGTGTTCCATTGTGTATTAAATGACCTTAAATTAAAACCGATAAAGCAAGTTGATGCACTTTTTCATTTGATTAATCATCACAATACAGTGCTAAAATTTAGTTTGATGCTCCAAAGATGATGTGGTCCTCTGGAAGGAAATGGCATACGGGTACGCTTCCTGGCATCACTTTGAGCATCTGGAAAGCTAAATTTTTGGGGTTCCATCGTGCGGTGTTTGTGTGGCATGCAACCACTGCATTCACCTTGCTTCCGTTAGCTCCTACCAATGGAACGCTGTAAGCTCTGGTAGTAGCGGCCGCATGGCACATGAACATTGGGTAAGCAAAGTTTTTGGCATGACATGCCACGGTCTTGCTTCCTGCAAATCTCTCCACACCTTCTTGGATTGTGTATTCTTGGACTGCTCTGTCAACCTTTTCCACGTTAGTTGACTTGGCCTCAATTTTGTTTCCTAGCTTCTTAAGGCTGAAGTCAACGATTTCCTCCATTGAAGCTGCACAAAGTTCTGGCTCACCAGAGACTGATGGAGTCTCACAGTCGTTCACAGTTTCGTTCACCACTTTGGCCGCTGCTGAAGAGGGGTTGATTGAAAGACGAGCTAGAATTTGAGGAAGGTCTTTTGAGGACATTGGCATGGATTTGGCAACATTTGCTGGAAGGAACTTGGCTTTGCTAATGGTGTTCGAGAATTGGACCTTGAGTTTTGTGCCAGGTACCAATTGATGCTCAAAGAAGAAAATATCAGCATTGCTGCTGGCTGCAAGCTCCTCTTCTGTACCAGCATGCTTGTATGAGAATGTCTTCGATTTTAACACTCCGCCGCTTGCCAAGAAGAGTTTAACACCACCTTGAGCCGAGTAGTCAGCCTCTGATAAGATACAAAAATCAAAAAATTAAGTTATTTATCAAGATACAAGTGTATAAATTTATACTTTTATGTTTCACTCCTCTCACCGGGTAAGAATTCTTGGATAGATTTTGGCATGGGTGTGTTGGGCAACTTCGTTTCCCAGTACATCTGAGCCGGCGAAGCACCGTGACTAACAACAGCGTGCAAAAGCTACAAACAACGATAAATTTACATATCAGTTACCAGTAAAAGTTGGCTATAGATCTATTATTTTTACTTGAAAAACAAAGTAGCGTGGGTGATGCTAGTGTTGGTGGCAAACTTACCGTGAGAAACGCGTAGAGAACGGCAAGAGATGACGCCATCGGAAGGAATGAGGAGAGCACACAATGAAGCTAGTTTGAGTTCAGAATGAGATTTGCGATGAAAGTAGCTAGCATGTGATACAAATTTATAGTAATGTTTGATACAAAAAATATTATAGATTGATGTGTGAGATAAGATTTGGTTGGTGTGATTATTAAATAAGACCAATCAAGTAGATTGGTTTGCAATCAAATAGATTGAATGGAAAGAGAGTTAATTGTGTTAAACTTGATACATTTAAACTCGAAATGCAAATATTTGCTTAACAAATTATCTATAGTGTTTTGCAATCAGATTGATTGACCTCATTTAATATACCCTTATCCACATTTTTCGTGTACATCAACTTTTTGTATAATTTGTCTAATTATTTTTATTTTATCATCAAAACTACAAGATTGTATATTAATTGTTCTTCAATGCATTTCTAAATTGTGACTCTTTAATCAAATAAATTGTTCTCATATCCTAATCTCCTCAAATAACACTCTTTCGTTTTCTTCTCTTTGTCGTAACCACAAAAGTTATACAAAAATCCATATCATATAAGTATCAATAATATGGTCATGAATATCACATACACGAGAGTGACAAAGTAACAATGAACTCTTCATACACACTTTTTCCCCGACTATTTACTTATGTGACGATTAAGAGTACGGATTACTGGTAGAAGCTAAGCTTATGACTGAGACTATAGTATTTAGGTTATGTAATCTCAACAAAAAGTATATGGTATGACTAAATGCTAAGTCTGTACAAGTTGTGAATTCGGTTTTGTGGAATTAGTCATCATTCCAAAACTTACATTGTGTGATGATGCTTAAAGTTATGAACTTCTTATAACCTGAGTATTTATCATCTCTCCTACCCTTTTGAGATAAATCAATTCAAGTTGTCTCAATTGTTATCTGTTTGATTTGTATGATGGCTTCATTATTCTCATGGAAGTGGATCGCTGACATTGTTGATTGAGGTTGTGATAACAATGGACCCAGAATCTTTATAGCTATATACAATATCTTATGAATTTTGCTATCTTTCTACCTAACAAGAAGTACAGATTTGACATAGTTTGCAACGCACTTTCAAATTTTGAATTATATGTGTTTTCATAAGTGACGTATCATTATTCAACCTGTTAAAATGATGATACTTGGTTAAAATTCTTGTCTTATAATAACACGCCAAATAAAGAATGATATATATTCTGAAAATTTGTTGTCTTTTTTTTTTGTGTCATTATTTGAACCGTGTCATGTTACCTGTCCAATAAACTCACCTCATATAATTGCAATAGTCACATTTAACAATGAATACATAAACATATTACTTTGACGCATGTATATGTATGACATCGTTTTCCTTTAATTATTCTTACTCACATGAGTTTGTGAATGAAAGAAGTAAATAATAAAAGTAAGGGAATCTAACGAGAGATAAATTGGAACATAATAATAAGACACACATTTTACTTATGATCACATGTTTACAAGTAACTATGATCACCCTAAAGGAGTTCAAAAAATAGTGCCATTATTTCTAGGCTTCACATTGAGCCTTCGGAGTGCTATGTTTCCATTAGAAACAACTATTGGTAGGTTATCAATCTTATTAGTCATAGCCGCGCGTCAAACAAAAATGGAATTGTAAAAATCTTTGGTGTTACAAGAAATCATTGTCCCCTAAAACTGACACTACTCCTGGTAGATTATTCTTTTGGCAAGAATTTTGCTTTGGATTCGGCAGTATATGAAGTGAATTCTAAGTTTTGCGCCCAGTTTAACTTGGATTCAAAGAAGTATATGCTAGCTTTCAAACTTCTTTGATTTTTCCACCGTTGGCATGACAAGGTTTACTAAATTTGTTAGGTTTTGCTTCAACAAACTCGTACCAAAAATACTAAAAATGATGTTTTTATACTAACCCAAATTTCGTCGTTACGCATAGTTTGGCAAAAACTTTACCATGAAAAGGGTTTAAGATTTTCACATCAACCTCCTAATGTCTTAAAATGTTGTAGTAATCTAAAAGGAATAAACACGAATAGAGTCTCAAGTTATCCCGTCGCAACAAAGATGTTTAGATCTTATTATTCAATGTCTTAGCTTGATTAGTCGTCGTTTATGCAGCATTTCCTTCTTACGATCCGGATGAGCTTCCATGTCACCTTCAGACCGATAAAAATTTAAATTTTTTATATTGTACGTTAAATTCCCACATGGTAATCATTTGCGAGATGACCGCAGTTTTAGCTCAATGCCATTTAATTGTTGTGCCACAGTGTTGGTATTCGTATGGTTATAGTCATTTGTCCTGTATAGTCTAATTGTTGTGTAGTATTTAATGTGTTCCATTGTGTATTAAATGACCTTAAATTAAAACCGATAAAGCAAGTTGATGCACTTTTTCATTTGATTAATCATCACAATACAGTGCTAAAATTTAGTTTGATGCTCCAAAGATGATGTGGTCCTCTGGAAGGAAATGGCATACGGGTACGCTTCCTGGCATCACTTTGAGCATCTGGAAAGCTAAATTTTTGGGGTTCCATCGTGCGGTGTTTGTGTGGCATGCAACCACTGCATTCACCTTGCTTCCGTTAGCTCCTACCAATGGAACGCTGTAAGCTCTGGTAGTAGCGGCCGCATGGCACATGAACATTGGGTAAGCAAAGTTTTTGGCATGACATGCCACGGTCTTGCTTCCTGCAAATCTCTCCACACCTTCTTGGATTGTGTATTCTTGGACTGCTCTGTCAACCTTTTCCACGTTAGTTGACTTGGCCTCAATTTTGTTTCCTAGCTTCTTAAGGCTGAAGTCAACGATTTCCTCCATTGAAGCTGCACAAAGTTCTGGCTCACCAGAGACTGATGGAGTCTCACAGTCGTTCACAGTTTCGTTCACCACTTTGGCCGCTGCTGAAGAGGGGTTGATTGAAAGACGAGCTAGAATTTGAGGAAGGTCTTTTGAGGACATTGGCATGGATTTGGCAACATTTGCTGGAAGGAACTTGGCTTTGCTAATGGTGTTCGAGAATTGGACCTTGAGTTTTGTGCCAGGTACCAATTGATGCTCAAAGAAGAAAATATCAGCATTGCTGCTGGCTGCAAGCTCCTCTTCTGTACCAGCATGCTTGTATGAGAATGTCTTCGATTTTAACACTCCGCCGCTTGCCAAGAAGAGTTTAACACCACCTTGAGCCGAGTAGTCAGCCTCTGATAAGATACAAAAATCAAAAAATTAAGTTATTTATCAAGATACAAGTGTATAAATTTATACTTTTATGTTTCACTCCTCTCACCGGGTAAGAATTCTTGGATAGATTTTGGCATGGGTGTGTTGGGCAACTTCGTTTCCCAGTACATCTGAGCCGGCGAAGCACCGTGACTAACAACAGCGTGCAAAAGCTACAAACAACGATAAATTTACATATCAGTTATCAGTAAAAGTTGGCTATAGATCTATTATTTTTACTTGAAAAACAAAGTAGCTTGGGTGATGCTAGTGTTGGTGGCAAACTTACCGTGAGAAACGCGTAGAGAACGGCAAGAGATGACGCCATCGGAAGGAATGAGGAGAGGAAACAATGAAGCTAGTTTGAGTTCAGAATGAGATTTGCGATGAAAGTAGCTAGCATGTGATACAAATTTATAGTAATGTTTAATACAAAAAATATTATAGATTGATGTGTGAGATAAGATTTGGTTGGTGTGATTATTAAATAAGACCAATCAAGTAGATTGGTTTGCAATCAAATAGATTGAATGGAAAGAGAGTTAATTGTGTTAAACTTGATACATTTAAACTCGAAATGTAAATATTTGCTTAACAAATTATCTATAGTGTTTTGCAATCAGATTGATTGACCTCATATAATATACCCTTATCCACATTTTTCGTGTACATCAACTTTTTGTATAATTTGTCTAATTATTTTTATTTTATCATCAAAACTACAAGATTGTATATTAATTGTTCTTCAATGCATTTATAAATCTTGACTCTTTAATCAAATAAATTTTTCTCATATCCTAATCTCCTCAAATAACACTCTTTCGTTTTCTTCTCTTTGTCGTAACCACAAAAGTTATACAAAAATCCATATCATATAAGTATCAATAATATGGTCATGAATATCACATACACGAGAGTGACAAAGTAACAATGAACTCTTCATACACACTTTTCCCCCGACTATTTACTTATGTGACGATTAAGAGTATGGATTACTGGTAGAAGCTAAGCTTATGACTGAGACTATAGTATTTAGGTTATGTAATCTCAACAAAAAGTATATGGTATGACTAAATGCTAAGTCTGTACAAGTTGTGAATTCGGTTTTGTGGAATTAGTCATCATTCCAAAACTTACATTGTGTGATGATGCTTAAAGTTATGAACTTCTTATAACCTGAGTATTTATCATCTCTCCTACCTTTTGAGTTAAATCAATTCAAGTTGTCTCAATTGTTATCTGTTTGATTTGTATGATGGCTTCATTATTCTCATGAAAGTGGATCGCTGACATTGTTGATTGAGGTTGTGATAACAATGGACCCAGAATCTTTATAGCTCTCTTGGGTTCGACTCTGCTTGCCGCTACACTAGCTTTCTTGCAGGAGAAATAAATTTTAGTTAGACGCGTTAGACGACGCGCGTCAAATTTTGGCAACGTTGCTAGGGAGCTGCGCTTCGGTGAAGTTGTTTATTTTTTGTAATTTATTTTCTTTTTACTTTTTTTGGTCTTTTTGTGCTTTGCTATTTGCTTGCGATGTCTCGTGTAGGTAGTGAGAATGACAAAGGTGATGATGATCAGATAGAGCCGTATGAACCTACAATAAAGGAGATGTCTGCCCCTAATTTTTAGAGTATACCATGGTGCATCGATGAGGGGGCAGACGCACAAAACATTGAGATCAAGACTGCGGTAGTGCACTATCTACCAAAGTTTGCGGGTCGGCAAGGAGAATCCGCCACCAGGCATCTGCAGAACTTTCATGACATCTGTCAAACTCTCCGACCTTATGGAGTCATAGTGGAGAATTTCAAACTCAAAGCTTTCCACTTTTCTTTAACTGACATGGCTAGATCTTGGTTTCTGTCTCTTCCTTCAGGTAGCATCAGAACATAGGATCAGATGCAGAAGAAGTTTCTCGACAAATACTACCCAGCAGCTAAAGCCGGACAGGTTCATAGACAGTTGCAAGATATCAGGCAAGGACCTAATGAGTCAATGTATGACTATATGGAGAAGTTTAATGCTTTGGAGCAGAGCTGCTGCAACCTAGGAGTGCCTGAGAAGCTGGTGATCAAGTATTTGCTAGATGGGTTGAGACCACTTGATAGGATGTTGCTTGATGCATCAGCTGGAGGGTCTGTCTTGAATTTATCTCCAACTGGGGTACGGAATTTGATACATGAGGTGGCCGAAAATGGTAGGTTCAGAGAAGAATCCAGTCGCCAAGAGGAGTTCAGCAGGACCAGAAACGTTTCAAAGGCTGCAACTCCAGCAAACCAGATAATTGAAGAGCTGAAACAGATGAGGGAGATGATGCAACAAATCATGATGAATCAGGTAGCACATGAAGAAGTGAAGGTTGATGTCAATGCAGTGGGAGGATTCCAAAACTACGATGATAATAATGCACAATAGAGACAGTTCGCGCTAGCAGCTAATGGATTCAGCTAGAGAAACGACAATGGTTTATCTAAGGAGCCAGCTCAGCAACCTCAGCAGTCGTAGTACTACCGACCACCATACCGTAAGTAGCAGGGAGGCTACAATAATCAGGGGCAGTATCAGCAGCGAGGGCAAAACTACAATCAAGCCGATCCTAGTAATCTGAATTCCAAAAAGTCTCTGGAAGATGTGGCGAAGGAGCTGGCAGCTAGCACCCAGCAGTTAGCCACCACTATGCAGCAAAATCAGGCAAAGAATGATGTAGCTTTAGCGGAGCTGGCAAAGCAAATGTCTCAGATAGCCAAAACCTTTTTTTGAGCAGAGTAATGATCCGGGAAAGCTACCATCGCAGACAGTGCCTAACCCGAGAGGAAATACTATTACATTGGCAGTGGTAGATGAACCGGGGGTGAAAATAGCGAAAAGGAGCATGAGTTAGTGTCGTTCCCACCCAAGGAAGATATTAGCTCGACGCTAATGTCTGAAGTGGACGCGCCTATAATGTCTAAGTCGGGCGCGGCCGTAACGCCTTAAGCGGACGCGACCCGCGCTGATGCATATTCCAAAACTAACCCTCCGCTTCCGTTTTCTGTGCAGGTAAGAGCTCCTGAAGAGCATATGATCGACGAGGATGAACTAGGAGACGAGTTGGAGGCAAGGCATGAGCCAGAAAAGCCAACAATGGAGTATGCACCTGCTGAGAGTAAAGGAGAACCACCGAAAAAGTGTAAGGACCCAGGTGTTTTCACAGTCCCCGGTGGTGTTGGTGAGACACTTAGACATCATTGTTTAAATGACTTGGGTGCTGCTATTAATGCCACGTCATATTCCTTATACTGTTCTTTGAAATTTGGCCCATTGAAACCTTCTGGCCCATTGAAATTCGATGATTACTAAGGGACTATGTTAGTCTCATTCTTAATCGTATGCCCGATTCAATCGGCCAGGTCGGTCCGAGTTTAATAACACTGCTCAGAACATTAACCCAAGGCAGCCAAATACTTGCTTGACGGTCCGAGAATTGTTCTTCTAGGATGGCCCATTAACGGCGAGGAATATGAGACGCGAGGAATGAATGACAAAGAAGAAGGTGAGATGAAATTGATTGAAGGGAAAATAAGAAGGTGAAATGACATTAATGAATGGGGGGGGGGAAATGAAATTAATGGAAGTTTCCATCACCTTCTTTTTATTAACATCTGTCCATCCCATTGCATTTGATTTGGGCGATGTGAGATTTAGCCTATGCAAAGCATAAATCTTGATCTCTTTTTAATATTTGAATTTTAGTTCAGTCATCTGTCATCAACTCAACTTGGTGGGATCTGGTAATTAGTAGACAGAGGCCTTATCCATGTCCAAGCTACCTATACACTCCTTCTTCCCAATCCACTCATCAGATGATGATGAGTTGATGACACATCAAGTTGCTCAAATCCACCATTTCACAGCTCAGCTTCGTAAGGATCGTGGCAAACCCATCCATGCACCGCCGTGATCCCCTTCACAGAACCCATTTCCATAAAGCTCATCCCACCTCCAAGAATATATATGGATTGAGTCAAAAGTCACCGAGACACCATAACCCACCACTTGTATGAACATTCATTAAGCCTTTGAGGATAGCAGTCCCGCTGCTGGGTCCTATGGCAATGATGAGGATGAGCAGTAGGGAGTAGAAGATTATGAAGAAGGTGGGGGGAGGAGGTTGTTTGGGGCATGGTTTTGGGGCAAGAGTGACAAGGTGGGTAAGCGAGATGGCTTTAGGGATAGCTTTGTGTTTCCTTCTTCTGTATCTTGTTGTTTTGATGATGAGAGGGAGTGTTGTAGTGAGTACGGCGGAGAAAGTGAGTGTGCTGGGTGGCAAATTGTTACACATAACTGAAGTTATTTGGTCGGTCAGTCTTTACTGAAGAAATAGTATTCAAATCTCATTGGTATTTCTCTCATTGACCAGTTAGGTGTTCGATTAAATGAGTAATTACTGAGTAATGCTGACCAAATTCCACTAAATTACCATGTAATCACTGACCAAATCCTCCATTTTCGATTTGTATTTAGGTGAATACAGGAAGTGATGCTAGAGAACAGGAGTTGTTGAGGGTGGGAAGAGCTGTGGGGGGTGAGGCATTTTAAACCCACATCGCATCTCTTTTAAACCCACATCGCATCGGTTGTGTCTAGTAAACTTTAAAAGTGGAGGATTATAAATTGTGGTATATTTCACCTTAGGTAATCAACATTGCCTTAATTGGATCAAGATAATTGCTTCAAGTAATATACTTTCAATAACATAAGCTTGTTGAGAAATGTTTGTTGAGTTTGAAATTTTTAAGGGCTTAGAGCATCCCTCACCATGTTTTTTTTAATCATAGAAAAGTACCATGAGACATGATCAAAAAAATCATGCACCCCCACCATGATCTTTTAGATCATAAAAAAGATCATCCCATGATCTTTTTTTGGGTTTTGATCATGACAGTTGGGCCAATCGCAACGCGACACATGTCCTGTGTAAGAAACAGTACAGTTTTTATTTTGATCTTGCAACGAATATATCTTTTAAATTACAAAGTAAAAAAAATCAAAATAAATATCAATATTCATAATTTTTTGAGCTCCATAAAACGAGATACACTTTGATATATTTTTATTAATCTTAACATTTATGAGCTATAATTTATGTAGTGATGAGAGAGACTGATGATAAACTTTTTTTTTATCATGAATGGGATACATGTGATTGATTTGGTCATGGAGAATGATTAGATGAGAGAGAAAAAGAATGAGAGAGATGGATGACATGATTTTTTTGATCATGATGGGGATGCTCTTAAGGGTTGATAAAATTTGTTGAGATCGGCCCAGACCCGACCTTAGTACTCATATAATTCGGTTAAGGATCTTAGTATATGTGGGTTGGATTCGCTACTTGTCGGGTCGGGCCGACCCGGCCCATTGCTAAGCTCTAGCCGAGACCACTCATCTGGGTTCTCTTTAATTATTTTCTTCTCCTATAACTTATGCATCTGAATTCCAGCAGAAGCATCATATGCCACATCCACATTCCTCACCCAGACCCAATCTGGTTCATCTTGGTTGATCAATCAGAATCAGACAGGTAGGCCAACTCTGGGAGCCACAACACTCCAGCAGCCTGGTAGACCCCGCCATCCTCCACATACCGAACAACAGCATCCTCAACAATGAGTTAACTTGCTATTGGAATGGGTACTGCAAGCATATGTTCAAGCTCAACTTCAAGTGTAACTAAAAATTCATCTCATCTTAACGGGATTTTCCCCTTCAGAAGGTCAATCTGCAGATCATCTCGCCTCAGTGACTGGTCGAAGCTCACATTCAGTTTCAAATTCAGGCTCAGCCTTTTCATCCTCAAGCGCCACAGACTTCTGGCCAGACCTTACAAAGCCATTTCATTATTCAGTTTCAGTTCTTCCAATCCAGTTCAGCAGGCAGCATCTAACCCCGATAGTGGGTAATCAAAACTCAAAATGAAGTATCATCTCGTACTTCTGCACCTAGATTTTTTAGTTTACGTTCAATAAAGTGCGGAACATAGGGTGAGATTCCTCAGTGATCCTTGATGTCCAGGTAACTTCAAAAAACAGGTAGTAAATGTCAGGACAATATTGAGAAAGAGCAGCAGCAAAATCATGCAAGGAATTCTAACCAGCAGAGCAGGTGCCTCACAGATCTAGACCGACCTAGTGAACAAATCATAGACAAGAGTCCCTGTGGTGATGCTGCAACTGCTCGGTCTCTTGTTGCATGGTCCACTGCTCATGCATGTCCGAATTCTTGTTCAAAGTATCATTTTGTGTACTGAATCAGAGCTTTATGATTTGGTTTTACAGAAGTTCAAAACTCAAATGACTCGGCTGGTAAACCATCTAAAATGTCATATGCAATTAAGCCAGACCCAACCGTGAGCCAAGGGCTACTACAGAGGCAGTTATCAATTAGCATGACTCCTTCAGAGCAAAAGCAGAAGTTGTCACAACGGCGTGACGAGCAATGTGCAGATGTGCGTTGAACTTCATCAACACAGCTGACTAAAAAATAACGCGGCATCACCTGACAGATCCAAGCACTGACTCGGTTGGTTGATATGCTAGTGTCCCCCAGTTTAATGACTGCAAATAAGGAGCATAATGATGTCTGGCAAATTTGGAAACAGCGATGCAGGCTAAAATGACTTTATTTCTCCAATAATTTAAGGTTTGAATTAGAAAAACCGGCAGCGGCAAAGGATCTGCAGGCTACACAACTAGTAAACTGGACAGCTAGGAAAATACGATAAGAAGATCATTTTCTGCTGCAAATTAACCATATGCTTCAAATTTGGGTGGCAGTTGTTGTAACCTTCATCTTCTTACGAGGTCCTCTTCCATCAGATGACCAGTTATCTATGGTCTCCATCATTTTGCTCTGAGAATCCAGAATCATCTTAACCCTCTTACTCTCCATCTCCATTCTAATTTTCTCTGTTTCCCTCATCATCTCCATCTTCTTCTTCTCAACCCCTGCAATCCTCTGCGCAAAAGATCTCATTTCTGCTGCCAATCCCAATAAAAGCCTCTTATCTCCACCCACACTTTTCCCCTTATTCACCTCTACCTCAAACACTTCATCCTCATCCTCGTCGTCAGTATCTGTTGTCAGCTCCTCTCTTTTCCTGATGGAAGATAACGGTAAAACAGGCGTTTTTGGAAATCTAGAAGAACCCGGAAATCTGTTGACCATGGTAGGTTTCCTGAGGAGGTTGTTGATGCTGCGTGATCTGTTGTTGGGCCTATTATCATCATCATTGTAATCTTCTTCTTCTTCGTCATCATCTTCGTCGCCTTGAGACTTGGTGACTGAATTAGGGAATCTGACCATATTCACAGGGCGTGCGGAAATCGGTTCCGGCCCGCACTCCATCCGATCCATGAGATCAAAAAACGGCCAAGCCGACGACGAAGACTTACGCTTCTCTGCCCTGTAGCGCTTGCGGAGCTTCTCCATCTTATGACGGCACTGGGTAGAGGTTTTGTTAGGCTCGTCGTAACCGCATCTGGCAGCGACGGTGACGGTGACCTCCTCCCACTGATGGGCCTTGAGTTGACCTTTCTTGAGGGAGTACCACTTCTCCTGGTACGCCTCAATCAGATTGGCCGTCTCTTCCGGTGTCCACTGCACCGGTTGCGGCTTCTTCTGAGCCTGCACAGGTATCGCTAGCAGAATTGGCTTCGGAGCTGCCTCCGTCGTTGCAAGTACAGATTTCGATTCGAATTCCGGCTGTTGCAATTGTGGTTGCGGTGAGGACGATAAGGAGGGAGACGGAGATGGCGTTGGCGATGGCGTGGCAGCCATGGATCTGGAAGAATTTTGGAGGGTTAAGGTTTTGCAGAATTGATTATGTTGAGAAGAAAAAGGGCGATAGGGGAGAGAGTTGACGCCACGGTGGTGATGGTGGCGGGCGGCCGGTTGTATGCTGACCGGGTCGGGTTGGGCCGGGCTGTTGACTAGAGATGGGAGAAAGAAAAAGAATAAAATCCGGTGCAGTCAAGTTATTTATAACAATTTAAATAAAACGACGTAATTTGATGTATTTTAAAATAAACTATGTAGATTTAAGTGGAAACTGCGTAGTATTGAAAAAGGGTTCAGTTATTTATTTAGGATTTTATAAATGAAATGACGTAGTTCTAACGTTATTTTATTAAAACTATGTCGTTTCGAACGGCTGTAAATAGCCTTGCTGCACGGGATATGAATCCGGAAAAAAATTGCGTTCCACATATTTTCGTATTACATTTAGCCTTTTCTTTTAATTTTAATCGATATGTATTTACAATCATTACTACTTGTTCCATTGTTATTAAAACCGATCCGGAGATAGCTATGGTCAAGTCACTGGGTTAATCGGTTAATGGTCAGAAACGGAGGCAAGATTGAAAACATTATTGGGAAAAAAAATTTGAGGTTTGGAACCCAATGGGAGGGTCATCCTCACGCCTTTTTCATAAACATCAAAACATGTTATAGGGGGGCATAAACCGAAACTCTATAAATTTTACAAAATGCGAAACTAACTAAATTTTAACCTAGGAACTCCACTCATTTCAAATTCAGCAATTACAACATCATTATTAATACAATCTGCAAATGTACGTTCAACAAAAAGAACCATGAGATCATCGAGAAACTCATCATTCATCTTATTTCTAAGTGTGCTCTTGATGTTGTTCAACGGTGAGAATGCCCTCTCTGTTGTTGCTGTAAATACCGGAAGAGTCAAAATAAGACATATCAACCGATATATCATAGGATAAAATGTTGACTTCCTATGTTCAACCAAAAGCCGACACACATTAGATATAGAAGTCATATTTGCAAATCTTGGATCACGTGTAATACTTGGGGCAAAGAACCCACACTCCATAACTAGAGCAACTATATCATGTTCAGAAAAGTCAGAAGGATAAAACTTCGAAGCAAGTAGAAGCACATCTTCAACTTTGAATGCTTGAAAATTATTGCGCGGATGAAATGATGCACTAAGAACAAGAAGCTCCATAGAACTCTCTGTAAACTTATTATCAAGCTCCGCCATCTGACTGTCAATCACGACATAAAGTACATTGACCCGAAAATAGTGCTCATTTCATTCCTTCTTGCGCCTCTCTTGTAAGGAGAAGACATGTTGACATGATAATATCATGCTCACAAGAGAATGTGAGAACCTTTGTAATCAAATCATCCCAACCATTATCTCTCATCGCTTGAAGTTTTTCTTTTGTCACAGAAATACATTCCACAGCATTCACAATGTCTATGTCTTTCTTCTGAAAAGTTTGAGAAAGAAACTCAATAATTTTCATCACTTCATGCATCAGAAGTAAAAAAAGTAGACAAAGTCAAACTATATCAAAGCTTCACTGATACCTTTTGCTTCTCCTTTGACTTTATCTAATCCATTATCATACAAATCATCAACAGTTGCCCAAGTAGCGTCAAATAATTTGATCAGCTTGAAATTGATCGAAAATGTGAACCCCAACGAGTGGCCCCAGGCCGTTGTAAAGTGAAAGCTTGATTCATACTTGAACCTGTCTCAAGTGAACCAACAGCTACTAAATCCAGAATTTATGCTTCTCTGTAAGCTTTTAGCACTCCATGTCTTTTTGTTGATGAATCAACAAAATTTACAATTGTAACCAGTGTAGAAAAGAACTGCCACACATCTGGCACTCCTTTAGCTGCACCATTTAACGACAACTGCAAACGGTGAGCAAAACAATGCACATAATATAATATGCACATGAACACTCTCTTAGAAACAAAGCTTGCAAGCCATTAAATTGACCATGCATGTTACTTGCACCGTCATACCCTTGGCCACGTATGTCTTCTACTTTGAGATTATATTCAGCAAGGACTCTAGATATATGATCTTTCAAAGTAAGAGAACATGTGTCAACGACATTAATCACTTTAAAAAAGCATTCTTTAATCAACCCATATAATCCACAAAACGAAGGATGATTGCCATTTGCTCTTTATTTGCCACATCAAGAGCTTCGTCAACGAGGATACAAAATTTGGAGTCACCAACTTCCTCACGTATCTTGGAACCAACTTTGTTGCCAAGAATATTTGTGATTTGCTTTTGAGTAGTTGGAGATCTATACGTGGCATTTTTTGGAGCATCGTCTAACACTTTTCGATAATCTTCATTTAGTCTTTTCACAAGGTCCAAAACAGCATCAAAGTTGCCACTATTAAGAGAGTTGATTGATTCATCATTACCTCTAAAAGAACATCCTTGTCGTGCCAACAACTTCACGACCTCTATAATAGCGGTAAGTCGATGTAGATTATCTGCCACTTCTTGTGATGAAAATGTGTTCATCACTCTTTCGGTATGCTTTGAGGGATTTCTTAGATCTTCCCACTTATACATTGAAGAACTATGAATGGAGTTAATCCCACCCACATGAGTTGCGATGCCCGAACTCTTGTACATCATATTCTTCCAACCATGAAATCCATTTTCTGTAAACTGTGGATGACGGGATGGGTAGCTATCAAACAAGAAACAAGGAAAGTAATACGCTTTATCTTTTGCAATAGAATACTCAAGTCAAGATCACTCAAAGAACCAATCTTTATTAAACCTTCGCCCATTAACTCCATAAGTTGTCGGATAACATTTGAAATGCGATTGATTCGGTCCAAACAAAACATAAGCTCTCCGAATATAGTCACGCTCATTTGATGGATACTTGCCTATCGATTGACGTTTTCCAGGATCTCTTTCAAGGAAATTGTTTCCTCAACAATTCTTTTCTTTGGATCATCCTTCAATAGAATCAACAAAGATGGGTCTAAGCTTTTTTCACGGAGTCCATTCACGTATTTCTCATCTCATTGCTGCTTCCATCGCCTGTAACATGATGCTCACTTTCATTGACACTTGAGAGAGTAAACCATTGCGATATACTTTTTTGACGTTTGGGAATTCTATTATCCGTCATTGATTTAAAAAAAATCTATTCCAAAAACAAACGGTTAACGTTTAAATAATTGGAGAACTCTACTTTCATTAACATGAATTAAAATAATCACTGCCTCAGGCTTCATTACCAATGAAATCATTAAAATTGTAAACAATGAGATTTAATAGACCTATTTAGCAATAAGTATAACTTTAGGGTTCTAAATGTAATAAGTACACTTTTGTACATTGAGATATAAATATAAAATGGGCCAGTCTCAACAGCTAATTGCGGGATCATGACAGCCGCAGAGTGTTTAGTTGCTAATAAGATGGTCCATGTGGTTCTAGAGTAGTCGTCAACCAATTCAAGAAAATACGTTGCTCCCGTAGAGGTAGTAACATGATAGGGACCCCAAATAGCACCATGAATTAATTTAAAAATCTCAGTAGATTGAGTAATACTGATAGGAAACAATAATCTGGTTTGTTTCGCTAAGGGACAGATATCACAACATAATTCTGATTTATTACAGACAAATGATGGTAAATGTTTGCTAATATTGTCTGTTAGATTCTTACAGACAAATGATCCACGCAGCTTGAGCAACGATTCCAGAACTCGCCAAACTCAGATTAAAGCTACACACAAGTGCCCAAAGAAGCAACAATTTGTATGAAGCTATGCTCGTATCTCTAAAGAAGCTACACTTTGCACGAAAATGTCCCTCTACAAATAAAGAAGTTACGCTTCGTACAAGGCTATACTTTGTATATCTAAAGAATCTACGCTATGCACGAAAATGTCCCTCTACAAATGAAGAAGCTACACTTCGTACAAGATTATGCCCTCTCAATCTGACAAGTAACCGCCTCACGGATCACGGCGAAGATTTTGTACAGCTCCACGAAGTGACACTTCTACATAATGCAAGGCAACGCTTATATATGAAGCTACTCATCCACTTAGCGAAAGATGTCGCTTGAGCATGAAGCTATGTTTTGACAACACGCAAAGCGACGCTTGGGGTATTAAGGTTACACCTGAGCTGAAGAAGCGTAGCCTAGGCTGAGCGGCTAACATCTGAGCTGAAGAAGCGTGGCCCTGGCTCGGCGGCGCTTCCCCCTTAGACTAGGCGTCACTTGTAGAGAATTCAGACAATAAAAAATGTTCGAATTTCATTCCAAATAATCTCGATTGCGAATCAAATCCATAATGAAGGAGTAGTTGACTTGAGTAAAAATCATTCAATGAAGAAGTACGAGGTGTGAGGAACCCCAACGAACTACGGTCGAGTACAATATGACTAGTTAAATACTTTTCTAGTGACAGTAGATTGTATTTTCTAGTTCCCTTATACTTCCATTTCGTTGACACAAAATGTTATTTGTCACGTATTTATTCATGCTTACATTTGGTAATATTGGAAACTCCTAGGGTTGACACTCACTCAAGAGGGGAGTAATGATATGAACCAGGTTCATATTGCCTCAAAGATGAACAAAGCGGCTCCTCCATAAGCACCCGAACAAGCCTTACTCATGACCACCAAGTGCCCAACTATGGCCGTAAAAGTGAAAATCGCCGGGAGTGCTCCAGCACAACCTAACAGAACCTAATATAGGGAAAAAAAAAGTCTTCTTAGAGTTCAAGAAGAGGGTGGGACATCCATGCCTAGGAGCGCGCAACCTAGCCGCACTCATGGTCGCACAAAGGCCCAAAAAAGTTCATGAAGGGAAAGAGCATACAAAGCAAAAGCCAAGGGGACTCAAGCTCGACCTAGTTGACCTTGAGGGAGAATAGAAAAGCTTCTTAGAAGTCTCAAAGCATACAAAGGTGCTCAACTCAGCTCTAGAAAAGACAATACAAGGAGCAAGATTATTGGTCCACATGCGCATGACTTGGCGCTTATGACATCGCCACGCTTATGTGGCAATTCACATGTGGAAAATAGGGGGACTGACACCCTTTTAAGCTTTGGGGAACTATAAAAGAAGGCATGCCACAATCACCATAGGCATGAAAATGAAAAAGAAAAGTGTTTAGTTTATCGAGTTTTTTTTTTTAAATTGACCCATTTGAGTTTGTGGGTTTCAAAATTGACCCACGCGAGTTTCACATTTCAAAACTGACCCATTTTTAATGAGACCGGATCCTGGAAATCCGGTCTTCTGTGCAAACGAAAACACGTGGAGTTCTCTCATTCGAACACGCACAGAAGACCGGATTATGGGGATCCGGTCTTGCAAAAAACACAGAAGACCGGATTTCCAGGATCCGATCTTTTGAAAAACGTAAAAGACCGGATCTTGGGGATCCGGTCTCATTAAAAATGGGTCAGTTTTTAAATGTGAAACTCGCGTGGGTCAGTTTTGAAATGCCCAAACTCGTTTGGGTCATTTTTAAACAAAACCCTAGTTTATCTTAGTTATCGTAGTTCTAGTGAACTTTTGCTCTTGGACCGTGCTTTCTCCTTTGTGCGAGGGATTGTATCAAATTGTTTGCTAGCACTTTCCTTATTTTCTTTCGAATTTCCATTTCAATATTAGTGGTTCACGTGATTTGGATGCATAATTGTCACATAAAAACTTGAAATAAAATTAGCACAGATTGTATTTAAAATGATTCTCCATTTATTTTCATTTTGTTTTTCCACTACAGTTTTCAAAATTCTCGCTTGGCGCAAGCGACCAGTGTGGACATATATCATAGCCTCATTGAAAAGTTACAAACCTCATATTGCTCGACAACTTGTATGCCCAGTTCACCATACCAAATATGCAAATGCCAAATAAGCATGAGACAACCAGGTCACACATGTTAATTGTGCAAGTGATACAGAATGCAGTAGCAAAAAATATTCAACAAATTATGATAAAAATCGTGTTGACCACCCAAAAAGGAAAAAAAAAAGCTGCTCACATTACATTTTGTCCATTGATGGGTCAAGCAACTACCTTGTTCACTCTGAAGGATTCCATAATTTGTCTCAAATCATTCTCCTCCTCTGTAAACACCTTTTCAGGTGTTTGTAATCTCAGTTCATATAACTGGTTGTTTTCAACTCCAAGAACTGACAGATAGCGTCTATCCCACTCCTTGCGAACTACCCGATTTTGGGGCATAACAGCCAACTCATTGTTGCTCGCATATGACTTTATGTTTACCTAAACAAAACAACTCTGATATTAGACGAGGAGAAGGATGAGCCACAGCTTTGAACTAAAGCTGAGTGTTCAATAAAACATTAATGATTGTCGAATGAATAATTTATAGCAGTAATCAGCTCTGACTTGTTAATGAATTGCTGGTTAAGATGTTTGTTTTTTCACACCGAAAAATGATTGACTTAAATGAACTCAGAAAAACTATGATATGAGTCTCTTAAAATCAACACATGGTTCAATGACACAAAAACAGAAAATGTTTGTTGACGACATTTATATATGTTTCAGTTTTCATTTTGAGATATGCTATCAGGTTTTGTGATATCTATTTGCACTTCAAAGAGGTAACAATAGGTCCATGAAGTGCGGCACCGAATCATTGATTTATCTCAAAGTCAAAGCGGCTTGGACGCAATGGATACCACATTCAGAACTGGACCTTGCCATTCGGTTTTATTGATGTCAAATAGATCAGAATTCAATTTACTCGCAAATATCAAACATAATGAACGGAATTGAATTGATACCTCGACTTGATAGTAAAGCTTCCCATCATCAGCAATTCTTGAGGATGTAGATAATACACTAGACTCCCGCCTCACTCCAAGTCTTGTAGACATGAATTCTGTCAAATATTGCTTAAGCACTTTCTTCCCAGCTTCTTCAGGAGGGCCCAAATCTGCAACACTTTTGTAATATGACGAGGAAGGGGAGGATATTTCGACAGAGATATTTTCATCAAGGACAAAAGGATCTCGGAAAAATATGTCAGCACCGGCACCTCGGACCTGAATCCAATTGCGGGGGTACTTAAACGAGTATCCATCAAAAGAATCAATGTACTCCCTGAGTTCAACAGTTGGTTGTGCAAAAGCAGCACATTCTTGGGAACAGACATAAGTTGACAAAATCAAAGCCAACGAGCTCCTTCTTGTAACTGCAAAAGCTTTAGTCTAATTATGTATAATTAGAAACTCTAGTGTTAGGTATACACCATGTGATATTGTGTGCAAAGATAAATGTAAAGTGACAAAGGAAGCAGACATCATCCCCACATATTTTATAAATTATTTGCAAACCACCATTTATAGTCAGTTACATATAAATACGTCACATATCTTCATTCGTTACATGCTGTGACAAAATGTATAATGAGGGGACGAGTGCATTTTGATATTAAAAAAAAGATTAACACATATGCGCAGACCAATAATCATTTTATAACGAATGATTAAATATGTTTCAACTCATAAACCATCCATCTCCCTTTTGTTTTAATTTAAGATGTGTTTATCACATAAAAATTGACATTAACTACTACTAATGTAACTGTAGTTTACACTTACTGGTGCGGCTGTACGTGCCCGTGGGGAAGCGGAGTTGGGAGTGTTAGGGAGCGCCAAAAGGCCGCGAGGAGATGCGATGACATCGAAGGAAGTCCAATTTGAGGGAGGGAGGTAACGCGTCGACGATTGAAGAGTGGTGGTAGTATCCATCGTGCTCAACGTCTCTACTCTTTTCGCAGTACACTCGCTCCACTCACTGTCTTCTCTTCTCTTCTCTTTTGCCGATGGTTAGATATTGGATAGATAGATAGACAGCGGATAACAGATAATTTGATTTGAAGCTCTCTACAAGATAAACCGATCACACTGGCCGGTCCAACCGTATAATCGGGAACCGGACCCAAGTAACCTATTTCAGTAAGGTCCTGTCCTTTTATTTTGTGAAGGGTTACCATTCATAAAATTTAGGAAGAGCCGCAATCAAAAAATAATAATTAGGAAGAGCCAAAGGAAAATGAGGAGGGAACACTCATAAAATTATAAGGAAAATTAGTGTCTCGAGGATCCATGACGGATCTCATTAACTAACAAGGCACTATTCATGTTGGTTTAAGGAGTGAAATTGAGGCATAAACCATGTTTTATTGTATAATTTTTTTTATAAAGTTGCTACATGTCACTTAATGACACAGCGTAGTTTTGATTCCAATGTGAATTTCGTGGAAAAGATATATTCAATTAACCTTTAGCCTTTTTTTCACTGAACATTTAGCTAAAATCACTGAAAATTCAAAAAATATGTGCAATTTGGAAAATTTTACTGGACAATGTCTAATAACATGGAACATTTAGCCAAAATACGTGGAAACCTTGAAAAAGCTAAATGTTCAGTGGTAAAGCTACATGTTCATCGATACCTGAATGTTCAGTGATGAGGCTAAATGTTTAGTGAACAAAAAATTAATTTTTGATAAACTGAAGAGAAAAGTAACGATTTTGGCCATATCATTGAACATTTAGCTAAATCACTGAACATAAAAACAGAAGATTAGAAAAGACCATATTACCCTTGAAATGTGTCATGATTTTAAGTGGTTTATAGTTTATATAAAAAGATAAGGTTTATATTTTACTCAGTCTCTAAGTTAAGTTAAATTTAGTTAATTTACGAACTCAGAGTTCCTATTCCCAGAGATGACTCCTAAGACCAGAGGAGCGAAAGAGACGAAGATCACATACACTTCTTATGACTAAGAGATTTTCACTACTTCCATTTTAATTACTCTAATGTTAGATTTCATGGATATAAGTAGTTATATTCCCTTTTCGGTTTAGGGTTGAATCTTGTAACGACACATTATGAGACTTTACGTTTAATGTTTTATTTCATGTTTTCTACTAGTTCTCGTTCTTAATCTCATGAATTGAATTGATAGATTAAGTGGAAATTTTGCGGTATATCTTACTCTACGCATTCAACTCTTAACGGTAATACTTATTCAAGACCTTACCGTAAAGATAAGTTGTAACATCTAGGCATAGTATTACATTTGTCGGAGTAGGTTCATGGTGTGCCTTCTTTGCAAGGATACTTTAGGATACTACCTTTACCGGGGTAGCCACATCTTAATGTGATTTATGATATGTAGTGTTAATCATAAACGAGTCACAAGCGATAATCCTGAAATGAATATTTTCTTTGATAAGAAAACAATCTTCGTGTGTTTTTGTGCTTACAACAATCATTCACAACCCAGTTTTAATTGTTCTACAGATAAACAACTTCTCCCAACAATTCCTTGTGAGTTCGCCCTTGTTTGTCGTTCTATAATATAAATTAATTTTACTTATCAAATCATATTAACAATAAAAATAATAATAATACAGTAATAATGATAATAATAATATAGTAATAATGAGGTTGGTAACTTTTCATGGGAACTAATGAGGAGCGCTCAATTTTTCGATAACTTGAGAACCAAAATCTCACATTTGAAAATGTATCATCAAGTCATTGTGGTGATGACAAGTGTCTCATGTGCATATTCAAAGTTGCATTTAATGCAAAGTCAAAGCCACTGAGTTTGACTTTACTTTTGGGACATGTGTCACATGCAGATTCAAAGATGCATCATGATCTAATGGTGGATTTGAATTTTCAAGTTCTTAAATTTTAAGAGGTCCTCAACCGCTCATAACCAACCATTACTATTTGACCAGATTAACCTATGACCAAGTCATCTCTATTTTTCAAATTCAATATTTCAACTATAATGTTTTAAGGTGTAGTCGTCCTCATATTAATAATTAAATTAGTTTGACTCACAATCAAATCATTATCTCACAAAATCAGGAACAATTTTTTTTTTTGAGGGTGGAAATCAGGAACAACTTTTCGTTACCGATATTATCGTGGAAAACTAGATGGAAAAATAGATGATCATTATTAAATCTGTCATGATTGTTCTTTAGTTAGTCAAATTCAGACTTTGTCATTCTTGATTCTTAAAGATAATGTCAAAGCCCGTTATTTAGCATTCTGTTACTAGTTTAATTTAGTCCGCCCACGCTTAGGATTTTGTAAGGCTATTTTATAGTCGGTGTCCTCTTAAATAAACAAGTATGATTTACAAATTACATCGTCTCAGAACCTAACAAGTGGTATCGGAGCCATATACGTTTCTATTCCGGCGACGGCTTTAAGATTTTCAGTGTTGAGCGTAGTTATTGAATTGAATGTTGAATGAAGTCAATGGTGGATTCCGATGGAAGAGCAAATTCGAGGAAGCTGCTAAATTTTGTTCAACGGTTGTTGAAATTGGTACCTTATGACAAAAGCGGAAGAGTAAGGATGTTGAGGTACTGATGAAACTATTGAGGAGAGAATAGTGGTCTTGGAGACTGATGTTGGGATAACTATTTTTTACGATATCCATGTGCGTTTTGCTGATTGTGGAAACGCCTCTGTCCGGAAGAACTAGGGATCTCAGATTAGTGTTTGACGAAGGCAAGAGAAGCTATCGTGGATCTAATATGTATTCTGATATAGTGCCTTTTGGGGGACAAGTACACACTTCAAGCCACATATGACGACCCCGTTGAACTAAGGCAACACGTTGTTTTCTAAGTTAGACACAGGGCAGGGAATTATGTCTATAGAAAACCATACTTACCCACACAATGCAATCTCATGTCTAATTAAGAATTCAAACTTCTAAGACTGCCTGTGACTACCCTCTGAGGTAGTCCACTTGAAATAGCTTTAGTTTCAGCAGAGGGTTGAACTTTTCATGATTGATATTATGGAACTTCGCGCAACTTATGGAAAATGGGTCTTATTAAAAGATAAACATGCTACTTGTTTAGCTTTTGAGCTAAAGTTGCTGTTTGCAACATTAAAAAGAGAAGGCAGGACATAAAGATCAACACAATTGATGACTTGTACATCATTCGGCCATGGCCGTATGCAATCCTATATAAAGATTCACTAAATTAGATTCATTAATACATATGGTGCGCGCTGTTTTTTCAGGTAGGGAACGAGCCCCAGTATTATATACGTAAATCCTACAATTCAATTGCAAAATGTAAACCTTGAAAATATATTAAATGGACCAACCATTTTGCCTTTTTTTTTTTTGTCTTCTTTCCTCCAAAGATACGTACGCTGTGTTAGTTAGAGCTCCAGTTCCTGCAGGCACAATGAACCTTGGCTAGTGAAGCCATGTAATCATCAGCCCTGAACGCCCTGTTTGATTGCAAGAAAGTAGAGAAGAAAGAAAACCATAAGGAAAATAGAAAAAAAGAAAATTCATGGAAAATAAATTTTTATCTTTTTTATGTTTGGTTATACATGAAAATTTTAATGGAAATTTTACTGAAAAAATAAGACGTGTTTGGTTAATAGGAAATATGTGGAAAGAAAATCTCAGCATCCTCTCCCACACATTGCTTCTCTCTCCTCGCCTTCAACTCTGCATCACACCAATCCGCACCCACCTTCTCGAAATTAAACACGAACACGTCGCTCGCTTCTTCTTCGTCGATACAGAGGTGAACAGTCAGCTGTGCACGTCCCACAACTTGTTCACCGTCACCCCCTCGAACTTGATCTGCTCGTTTCCTCAGAATTTCCAAACAAGATGCTCGATTTCGAAAGATTAAACATAACCGCTCGTTTCCTTCAACCCCACGGGATCAAATGATCCATTACAACTGAATCTTAAACCCGAATCCCTCCCTGAGTATAAACGCTCTATCAAAATCCTCACTTTTCTTCCACCGCCGAGCGCCGCCGTAGCTCTGTAAAACCTCGCCGCGTTCGTATGCTCCTTCCTACAAACTAACCTTCTCCTTCCCACATCCCAATCTCAACCTCGCGTGCCCCAATTTTACCAAATCCCCGACCAAAACCACCACTTCTCCTCCAATCACCACCGTCAGATCAAACCCAGTTTCCGGCTCCGTCTCCGATCCAAACCTACACCGCACATAATCCCACAAAGTTTGAACGAATTGCAGGTGGTCAACTCTCACCGGATGAAGTCGTCATCTGTGGATTTCGACTTTCCTCTCATTTTTGGGGAGAAATTTTTTGAGGAAAATTCACTCGATTTTCCAACCTAATTTCTGGTTATTTTTCTTTCCTATTTATTTGCTCTGCAACCAAACAGTCTAATTTGATTTTCCATCTCAAAAATTTTACTTTCTTGTTTACTTTCCAGCAACCAAACAGGGGGGGGGGAAATGATCACAGAATCAGTTCGTTGTCTTTACATTTATCCAGAAAGATGTGACGCGTTTAACAGGAATTACCTTTGTGCATAAGGTGACTGACTACCAGCAAGCAAATGACGCTTCGCACCACCTGAATCTTTCTGCAGAAAAGAAATGTATGAACATGCCAGTGGATTTTATTGTTTCTGCAGATATAATTAGCTGCCATCTGAGTTTAATTTATGGGAGCTAAGCAGTGTACCTGAGCTTCGTAGTAAAGCCCAGCGTATAAGGATGCATAAAAGTAGTCAGCGTCTCGGCCATTTGAAAAGGCAGCAACAAGCTACAGACATGACATAAAGTAAGATATAAAGTCAAATCGCTCACACAAGGGAGCATACATCTAATGCTAACTATTTGGCACCTGTTCCGGGTCGCTCCCATCTTTGAACATGTTATAAGCCTCCCTCATTACAGGTCTTGGATCTCTACCAACCTGTATAAAAACAGGATCTGGTATGATTACAGAGAGGAAAAGAATATCCATATATTACAATCACCTTTGAATTTACTTGTCAATGTACAAAATACGTCATTCCAAACATTTTGCAAGATATTTCATAATCAATTCCAAACCGTAAATGCCTCTCACCTAAAGGCTAAATGTAAAATAAGGCAGTAATTTTTCGGTGGCTGGACAAATGACTCACCTCAAGAAATCTTTTCCTAGCTTCATCAAGACCATGCAACTGAGTTTCGCATAGAAAACACCAAATGGATTCCTCGGTATCATTTGGATTTTGGGCTACATCCAAACGGAACTGCTCCGCACCCTCCTCAAATCTACACCCACAAAGACTCTATAAGTCAGTAGTGTGTACAGAATGAGCAAGTTATATGACAAGCTTTAGTATAAGAGTACCTATCAAGGTAGTACAGTGACAAACCCCTTTGCCACAAATCTGATCACAAAACAAAAATTACAGAGATGAAAAATCACATACATTTGGATAAACGAAAAATGGTCAAAACATTTGTAACGACCCGGCGGAATTTGGGACAAGCTTGCGCACACGATACTCCCAAGCAATGTGGGACAGAATTTGGGATGTTACAACATTATTACAGATGCAACTAGTTAACAAACACACATACATACATGCCTTTTGGCGAGGATCCAACTGAATGGCTCTATCAAACTCCACCAAAGACCCTGCAACATCACCCTGGAAAACGAAATTGAGCAAAAGCACATCTCAATTATTTGCTAAAAAAGGGTAGCAGACCGGTTTGAGTAAGCAGTTTGCTTAAAGAGGAAAGGAATGATGGATGCAGCAGTAGTAGTACCTGCCTGAAGAGTGCCATTCCTCTGCGAACAGCCGCTGCAGCATCACGTGGTGAATTGCCACCACTACCAGTAATGGCATCCCAGAGGCCAGATACAGAAGGTAGGAAGAGTCTTCTAGAGAGACTAAGGTTGTGTTGCTGCTGGTGAGTAAGAACATTTATGGGTGAGTATTTGTCATGGCTGCTGGAGGAGAATAAAGGAGGATGGCGGGGTGAGAAACTGTTGATGGAGGACTGGACGAGGTTGAAGCTTTGAGTAAAAGCCATGGATGATGATGTTGGTGACGGATATGGTGCAAAAGCCATGGATTTGATTATGTGCGGAGAGGTTAGATCTGGTGCAAGGTAAAATTTTGGTACAAAATATAAAATCTGTCAAAATTATTTTATAATTTGTTAGTTTATTTTATAATTCGTCAAAATTCGAGCCGAAAAATAAATGACGACATAATTCGTCAGATTTATTTTATAATTCGTCACACACAAAAAAAAACCAAAGAATCAAGATTTAATCTCATCCATTCAATCACAAGATGAAGGGCTATGATTAGTTTGTATTTTGTACCAAAATATCAACTTTGCACCTGATCATTTTCCTATGTGCGGAATTGTTGAACAATATTTTTTTTCTTTGTAAATGATATTTTTATGTTATGGCAGAGATTAGAGATAAGCTAAAAATCAACTTTTAAAATATACTTATTATAAATATCTTAAAAGTTTGAAATGTATGTAAACTTTTAATTTTTTGTAATTTAAATCACCGGGCAATATAGTCTTTCGGTTTTTCATAATTAATTATAATTCAATTTAGACATTTGCTGTTTTAAAAGAGTGCTAAGAACAAATGAAAAATTTGATGGAGACAAGACATATATCGATGCGTAGCTAACTCAAAGCTCTACAACTCTATAGTTCATACCAAGAGCAGAAGAGATCGTTTAAAAGGTTGAAACACGAGGGAAAGCTTAATGTTAAGACTTAATGCATAATGTTCAGACGTAAATGACACCACAAATGACATATTAGACCTTTGTTGTTCCAATTGAGTGCTAGGAGCAAATGAAAAATTCGATAGAGACAAGCTATAGATCCTTGCATAGCTAACTCAAAGTTCTACAACTCTATTGTCACATTGGATGGCGGTAGCCTATAATTTGATCATTGACAAAATGTTGAGTAAGATGAAATCTTGGTCTGCAAAGTGCCTTTCTTACGCAGATCGACTTGTGATTATCAAGCATGTCCTTAGCGCCATTGGTTCTTATTGGATAAGGGTACTAATTTTTCCGAAGACAGTGATAAAAAAGATCACCTCAATTTGTAGGAATTTCCTTTGGTCTGGCAAGAGTGAAGGGAGGAGAAGCCTAGTCTCCTAGAAAGATGTGTGTCGTCCAAAGGAGTTTGGTGGCTTAGGAGTTAAAGACCTCAGTGTCTATAATAAAGCGATGAGTTTGGGACAGATTTTAGACTTGTTGCTTGAGAAACAGTCTCTTTGGGTGAAATGGATGAATAACTACTATTTCAATAACATGTCGATTTGGTCGGGGGAGAAGAAGGGGCATCACTCTTGGGTTTTGAAGAGAATACTGCTGCTGCCAGACACTGTTAGAGAATGCATAGCTGCTAAAAATAACAGATGGCAGGGGGGGAGTACTTCAAAGTTAAGGAAGCTTATGCCTTGCTTCAACAGCCAGGTATAATGATGGAAAGAGTTGATTTGGTTTGGAACAAAATTTCGCATCCCAGACACAGCTTTGGTGCTTGGCTAGCTTTCCGGAATAGGGTGCCTACTAAAGACAACCTTAAGGGCCTCTATCATGATAGTAATGTTTGCTGCTGGTGCGAAGCTGAGGAGGAAAGCAAACGACACCCATTTTTCAATTGCATTGTGGTAAGGCCAATTCATTGGTTTTTGAAGCTGATAAACATCACTGTGAGTTGGGATTCTTTGGAGGGCTTAAAAGATTGGTTCAAGAGGAGAGCTTGGGGCAGTAAAGCAGAGAAAATTACTGCTTCCTTCATTATAAATGCTGCTATTTATGAGTCGTGGAGAGCTAGAAACAGGCGCATCTACTTGGAAGACAGCTCGTAGGCGGAGCAACTCATGAATAGAATATGGAACTTACTCATACTCAAGTTAGAGTTGATTAGAAACACTAAAACAGGAAGTTTTTGTTATAATTGGTTTGTGGATAGATGTAATTAGTAGTCTATTCTTAGTTGTTCAGGAGTATTTTGTTTGGTGTGGACTACTTGTTTTGGAGTTGTTCAGGAGTTTTTAGTATGGTGTCTGTAAGGTGGTTTTTGTCGTGGGTTCCCTTGACCCTAGTTTAGTCTTGTTACAGGTGGCTGTTTGCCTTTTTTTGGTTCCCTTTGAATGAATTCTCTTTATTCATAAAAACAAATGACATATTAGACCTTTGTTGTTTTAATTGAGTTCAGAGAGCAAATGAAAAATCTGATAGAGGCAAGCTATATATCGTTACGTAGCTAACCCAAAGCTCTACAACTCTCTAGTTCACTTCGAGAGCAGAAGAGGTTGTTTAGAAGGTCGAAACACGAGTGAAAGCTTAATATTCATACTTAATGCATAAATGTTCAGACTTAATTTGCACCAAAAACGGCATATTAAACGTTTGTTGTTTCAATTGAGTACGGAGAGCAATGAAAAATCCGATAGAGAAAAACTATATATCATTGCGTAGCTAACTCAAAGTTCTACAACTTTCTAGTTCACACTGAGAGTAGAAGAGGTCGTTTAGATGGTCGAAACACGAGTGAAAGCGTAATATTTAGACTTAATGCATAAATGTTCAGACTTAATTGGCACCACAAATGGCATATTAGATGTTTGTTGTTTCAATTGAGTGCTGGGAACAAATGAAACATCTGATAGAGTCAAGCTATATATCGTTGCGTAGCTAACTCAAAGCTCTACAACTCTCTAGTTTACACCAAGAGCGGACGAGGTCGTTTAGATGGTCGAAACACGAGTTAAAGTTTAATGTTCAGACTGAATGCATTAATGTTTAGACTTAATTTGCACCACAAATGCATATTAGACGTTTGTTGTTTCAATTGAGTGCGGGGAACAAATGAAAAATCCGATATTGGCAAACTATATATTATTACGTAGCTAACTCAAAGTTCTACAACTTTCTTGTTCACACTGATAGCAGAAGAAGTCGTTTAGAAGGGCGAAACACGAGTGAAAGCTTAATATTAAGACTTAATGCATAAATGTTCAGACTCAATTAGCACCCCAAATGGCATATTAGACGTTTGTTGTCCGATAGAAGCAAGCTATATATTGTTGCGTAGCTAACTCAAAGCTCTAGAACTCTCTAGTTCACACCAAGAGCAGACGAGGTAGTTTAGATGGTCGAAACACGAGTGAAAGCTTAATGTTTAGACTTAATGCATAAATGTTCAGACTTAATTGGACCACAAATGGCATATTAGACCTTTGTTATTTCAATTGAGTGTTGGGAGCAAATGAAAAATCCGAAAGAGGAAAGCTATATATCATTACGTATCTAACTCAAAGCTCTACAACTCTCTAGTTCACACCGAGATTAGATGAGGTCGTTTAGAAGGTCGAAACAAAAGTGAAAACTTAATGTTTAGACTTAATTGGCACCACAAATGGCATATTAGACCTTTGTTATTTCAATTGAGTGTTGTTAGCAAATGAAAAATCCGATAATGGAAAGTTATATATCATTGCGTAGCTAACGCAAAACTCTACAACTCTCTAGTTCACACCGAGAGCAGGTGAGGTATCTAAAAGGTCGAAACACTTGCAGAAGATAGACACAAGTGTAACCCGCTACGAATTCTGCAGCTGCGCTCACCTTAACTCGTGTTTAGACCTTGTAAATGACCTACTGCTCTTGGTATGAACTAGAGAGTTGTAGAGCTTTGAGTTATCTACGCAACGACGTATAGCTCGTCTCCGTCGGATCTTTAGTTTGTTCCCAGCACTCGTTTGAAGCATCAAAGGTTTAATAAGCCGTTAACGACGTTATTTTTTTAAGACATTTATACCCTCGCATCTGTTATGTATTTTAAAATAAATCCGTTTTAATTTTTTATTTACAAAAAGTTCCCCGAATTATGATTGGTCGAGAGTGCCACATGTCGAATTCTTAGGTGGTTTATAGTTTTTATATTTAAATGTGGTTTTTATTTGATCCAAAACCTTAAAAAAATTATCGACATAGAATTATCTTCACTATCTTAAAAATAATCATTTATGAATAAAAGTATTTTTTGTGTGCAAAATGCAAAGTTCGTCAAAATTGGGTTATTGTTCGAAACCAAAAATATGACATAGTTCATCAAGAGTATTTTATAATTCCTCGCCGCGAAATTAACCATAAACGGAATTTAACACGTGATTTAATCTCATCCGTCCAAATGATCAAATCAATGATTGTCATTGATTTGTATTTTTTACAAAAATATGTCAGTTGCACCGAATCTTTTTCTAAGAATAAGATTATATATTTTTGTTTCATTAGTATGGATTTGTGTCTTTCCTTAACAATTTTGCTCTTGTTCCGAAAAATAAGAATTTGTGGTGGAATTCAAATGGAGAACAAAAACATATAAGAGGAAAATATAGGAAGAAAATATATTTTCATGGATATAATTTTTAGAAATGATCTCTTTATATAGGAGTACGTGTATACGTGAAATGGCTAGAAATAAAGATAAAACCTAAAACAAGTAAGATAGTGTAATGCGCATTCTCCCCCTCAGTGTAACGTTCATTGTAAGTCTCTAAGCTTTTTCATACCGATTTTATGGACCAAATTTTTAAAGGGAGTTGTGGCAAGTGTCTTTCTAAATAAATCTTCTAGTTATCATAAGAACGAATCCGACAAATATCAATCTCTCAATTCTTATGAAGTTCATGTGTACTCTCTGACATTTAGATGCTAGTCATGATTCAAGCTTACCAATATGATGGTCAAGCTAACCAAGCTAAGATTGTCCAAGAAAAACTAGATATGTTACAAAGTCTCCAAGCTTTGAACCAACGTTTGGGTGAATTCGCTGCCCGGAACCAAGTGTTAGAAAACACATTTGCGCAACGAGCATTTGAAAAAGCTACTTGGATGATGAAGAAGAGGTCTCCGGAGAAGAAGTCCTTGAACCTAATGTCTCGAAACAATGATGAGATCAAGCAATGAAGAATGAGTTCTTGAGAGTTGCCGCCCAAGCTGATAACGAGGTGTGGTATGGTGAATGTTACACCGAGGATGAGTTGGAATACGAAAGTGCATCACCCCTTCACTACTAGCACATTTCAAGATCATTTGGATGGAAAGACACAAGAATTCACCATTCCATCAATGCCTTAGATCTCCAACGAGGAATTCTTCAACGATGATGACTCATGCATAGAAGGCATATGTTTTTTGGATGAAGATGACCTCCCTCTTCCGGCTACAAGTGAACTTGAATATGAGCTTGAATCTGTTGTTGAATAGTAGATAGAGGATGATCAGCCACGAGGATTTCAAGTGTACAAAGAATTTGTTGAGGTTTACATGGACTCGACTTAAGAACAACCTCACAAGCAAAAAGACACAAGTCTAAAGAGGGAGTTTGAGGATTGGGCACCCAAGGAAGTTATTAAAAACTCAAGGATGGTGTGCCCATTAAGTTTGAGACAAGTTTTGAAAAGTCTTTCTTCATCACGTCGTCTCGAGATAAATTTTGGAGCTTCTTGCCTTATTTTTCCAGATTATCCGAGAGGAGCTCCCAGGATCCCTCCACCCTAAAAGAAATAACACTTTCAAAGGGATTGAGTTTAAACCTACAAATACATTGTAGAATGAGTGGACGAGAATATAAATGGGATTTTAAGGTGGACCTTAAGGAAGGATGGCCACGCGAGAAGGCATTCGAGCAAAGGACTTCTCACAAGCGACTATATGGGGCGCTTTGCTAGTCTCGCCATGACGTTAAACTAGGTCTTCAATGGAAGTAAAATCACTTGCAAGTTGCCTATTAAAATGTATTGTAGAATTCACATCATTGCTCGCCAGAGACTTTTGAATTACAACTCCAATCTCTATTTATTTCCCATTATGATCATAAGTCATACTTGTGCATGTGCTGATAATTTCTATATAGTGGTCACTTGTTTGTTTTGCAAATTTGAACATCATATGCGGGAAAGAAATGAGCAAGCCATGAACTACACTCCAAGTGCCACAATTTCAGGGAAGTCTTTTGCACCAAGTCTTCAGTCTAATATATTTGTCACTTATGGACTAAGCTTCATCTTAAGTGTGGAGTAAGTGTGTAGTGCATTCTATTAAAATGATTCATGTCTAAACACTTGCACGTTTTATGCACTAGCTTACATTTGAGTACTCGAACTTCCAAGTCTTTCACATGACCCCATTACTCGACAATCTAGTTTTATTGCTAATGACTTGATTTTGAATCTAAAATCACCTTAACTTTTTATAGTGCATAATTTATAGGTGTCAATGTTGTTGTTATCTCTTGTCTATCTAATGATTTAGACAACCTCATCTCCTTTTACATTTTATGACTTGGAGTCGGCACATTCCGCAGTTGGTTCTGAACCCGTAGTAGCTATCGTCCCGTTACATTCCAACCAATCGCAACATGGAACCCCTTATGCCTATGAGCAACGATCATCATTTTCAGAGGCAACATGATTCTCAGAACTCATTGTTAATCAAAATATATGGAGAATTTTGGCCGAAAACGAATGGTTACGAGAGGAACATGGAATATAAAGTATATAGGGAACCAAACTACTGATTTTGCATGCAATTGTTCCGGTACATCTTAGGCGGTAATCCGACGAAGAAAACAAATGTCTCGAAAAGCCACCCGAGTTTCCCCGGAACTATTGTTGGCAGTTTTTGGCGTAAGTAAATCTTTGAAAATTTGTGCACCTAGTACGGGGAAATTGAGGCGGAAGTACGACACACGTAACCTCAGTGTCGGACGTTCCCCTAACTTTCCCTAGAATAATTCACGGGGTGTTGCGGTGTTCTGGCGGATATATTTTGTCGGAAAAACGTGGTCGGATTTGTGCCGGAAGTTCCCCTCAATTTTTTCTGCTGCAATCATTTGCCCTTAAGTCCACAGAATTTCCACCGGAATAATTTCCGGCGATGTATACGTCCCCTTACATACGCCAAAATTTGTAGTGTCTTAACTAGATGTAAAATGTGATGTATAGCATGATAAATCGTTAAACTGGTAAATTTTTTTAACTCTCGAATGACATGATAAGAAAGCATCATATACCGGACTATACTTGAACTCTTAAACTCTCGAATTGTTAGTTTTTTTAGCTTGCAACTACAAATATAGATGTTGAACATGGAATAGATTATCTAAAGACAGAGAAATGTAAACCCCTGAGAGCGTACGCAGCATGATAGGTAGCTAAAGATAGAGAGAATGACATCAATGACTATAATGTGGTGTAGTTTAAAAATAGAGCAAGCTAACAATGAGGTTCATGTTGTCAGTTTGGCAGGAGAACCATTGATTCCTCTAATTATGAGGAAGCGCTCTCCTAGTTTCTCGCCAGGCCATGCAAACCCCCATCCATTTGTTGTTGTATATATAAACAGTCGAGTCCATTGATTTCAAACACCACAACTCTCATTGAAGGAGGCTTTACACAGAACAAAAGGCTTCAGAAGAGGAGGGAGGGGATCACTTCCGCACTTATATATATAAACCCTCTTCTTCTTCTTCTCCGCCCCGTTCCCAAAATCAAAACATTTTGGGACCGGGAAACATAACGAATAAACGAGGAATGGCGGGATACGAGGATGGGAACAAGAGCAGGAAGAGGATCGCCATCATCGGCGTCTCTTCCTTCATCTTGGTTGCCATGGTGGTCGCCGTTGTTGGAGGTGTTAGCTACAACAGCATGAGCAATGACGAATCAACCGCAACAGCTCCGGATAATAAGCATGGCAAGAGCGAAATCTCTTCGTCCGTTAAGGCCATCAAGTCCTTGTGCCAGCCAACTGACCACAAAAAGCTATGCGAAGACACGCTAAAGAAATCCGCAGGCAACACAACTGACCCTAAAGAACTCGTCAAGGTTGCGTTCAACGTCGCCATCAAGTACATCAACGAGGCTGCAAACAAGTCACAGCTGATCAATGATCTCGAGAAGGACCCCAAATCCAAGGCTGCTCTTGGCGTTTGCAAGGAGATGATGAACTTCGCTATCACTGACATCAAGAAGTCCTTTGACAGTTTGGGCGAGTTTGATATTTCCAAGATCGATGAAATGCTTGACGACTTGAAGGTGTGGCTTAGCGGAGCCATCACATACCAAGAAACTTGCTTGGATGGATTCCAAAACTTGACGACCGACGCTGGTGCCAAAATGAAGAAGGTGTTGAAGACCTCAGGAGATCTGACTAGCAACGGTCTTGCCATGGTGGAAGAGATCTCAACCATCCTTTCTCAATTGCAAATCCCTGGCATCAACATGAAGCGCCGCCTCATGGGAATTGAACTCCCCGTCGTTGGCCACGATGATTTCCCATCGTGGGTCGATAATGGAAGGAGAAGACTCCTGTCCAAATCTGTGAAGAAGATCAAGCCCAATGTGACTGTTGCCAAGGATGGATCAGGTGACTTCAAAACCATCAACGAAGCACTTGCGAAAATCGAAAAGAAGAGCAATTACACCTTTGTGTTGTATGTCAAGAAAGGAGTGTACAATGAGCACGTCGTCTTTGAAAGCTGGATGCAGAACGTCTTGTTGATCGGTGATGGCCCAACCAAGACCAAGATCACTGGTTCATTGAACTTCGCTGATGGAACTCCTACCTGCAAAACCGCAACAGTCAGTAAGTAACTAATCTGCTAACCTAGTGTTTCGTTTCGAACCTGAAATGCGTATAAATGTGTTTTTATGTACTGCTTGTAGCTGCACTTGGAGACTACTTCATGGCAAAGGACATTGGGTTTGAGAACACAGCTGGAGCAGCAAAGCACCAGGCAGTGGCGCTCCGAGTCCAATCAGACTACTCTGTGTTCCACAACTGCAGAATGGATGGTTACCAAGACACATTGTACGTGCACGCCCACCGCCAATTCTACCGCGACTGTGTCATCACCGGCACAATCGACTTCATCTTCGGTGACGCAGCAGCTGTATTCCAGAACTGCACAATGCTGGTCAGGAAGCCAGCGGATAACCAGTTCAACGCCGTGACAGCTCAAGGACGCAAGGAAAGGCGTCAATCCGGTGCAATTGTCATTCAAAACTGCAACATCACAGCCCACCCGGAGCTCGAGCCCGTCAAACAGAAATTCAAGACATACTTGGGCAGGCCATGGAAGCCACACGCAAGGACTATCATAATGGAATCCTTCATTGACGACCTGATCGCACCCGAGGGATGGACTCCATGGGCTTACAATGTCCACACCGAGAGTTGCTTGTATGCTGAGTACAACAACCGTGGACCGGGTTCCTCCACCAAGGACCGTGTGAAGTGGAAAGGCATCAAGAAGATCACAAAGGCCACGGCAGTCAAGTACACCGCAGCATACTTCATTGGCGGAAACCGCTGGGTTCCACAGACCGGCGTACCTTACGTTTCAGGATTTACAAGGAAATCAAAATGAAGAACAAGTTGTTAAAATACTCTCTCCCTTTTTTTAAATTAATTGATTTTTACAAAGGAGAAAAGATGATGATGATGTTGGGAAATGTTTTTGGGTTTCTGGCGGGGTACCGTATGTGTGGTGGTTAAAGATGAAGTTGTTAAGACGATTTGTTTTTCTTTCTTTTTTATTACCCACAATGTCCAATTGTGTAGAAATTTGGCCCCAAAAGTTCCAAAATTTTAACAAAATGTTTTCTCCAATTACTACTATTTATTTTTTTAAAATTAAGTTTCTCTATGATAGGTAAGGAATGGACAATGCCCAAACTCATATCATTAGGTGTATTCAGGTGGGTTTGAACCGTTGACCTCCTGGTCATTCGACCAAGACTATAATCGCTAGACTACAACCCTTTATGCTACTACTATTTTTCGCCGGGTCATTCGACATAGTTCGTCACTTTTCCATATAATTCACCAGGTACGAAATGCACCAAAAATCAGGATTTAATCTCATTCTTCCAAATCACAAAATCAAGGGCAATAATTTGTTTGTAATTTTTTTTTACCAAAAATCAACTTTGTACCTAAGCTTTTTCCTATTTACTTATATATTTTACTATGGATCAAATGTAAATAATATTTATTTTTATTAGAAATAAAATATTTTAATGTTTACAAATATAACTTTGGTTTTATAAAATATTTTAATGTTTACAAATATAACTTTGGTTTTTATAATAATTATAAAATATATTTTTATAATTTTATTTATAAATTTTAAAACTATATTTATAAATAAAACATAAATTTTAATTATATTTATTTTAGTACAATATTAATATTGCTACTTGAGCATTTGTGAGAGGAGGTGCAAGGCAAAACCAAGCTTAAATGTAGCACCTCCTCTTCAAAATGTAGCACTTGCTCTATAGCACATCCTCTTCAAAATGAATGAGTGTATATATATGTTCTAAAATGGCATATCTTATGAATGAAATTTATAAACGAATTAGGCAAAAAACAGAAGTAGAAAAACCTACTTCCACGTATTGATCAGAGAATCTCTAAGAGAATCCGGTAGAAATAGCTACACCAAGTATTCAACCTCCTCCTACATAACATGGTTTAAATTAAGACTCATGAAAGAGTTAGAAGATTTTCTAGAAGATAAATGTAAACCACTTGATCAGCTTTATATTCTTGTAAATATAATTTTAATTATAAATATACTTTATTATTTCCATTATATTTATTATATAAGTTTTTAATTCTTGTAAATATAATTTTATGTTTATATTAGTAATTGCAAAATAAATTTACTTTGTATAATTAAATCTTATTCAAACTTTTTTATAAATGTTAATTCATTTGAAATGATAATTTAATTTAATTTTACTTGGCTGAACTTAACTTAGCTTAGCTTAGTTTATATTGACTAAGATGAGATTAGATTAGTTTAACTTTAACTTGATTAAATGGACTGGGGTGAGCTAAACTTATCTTAGCATAAATGAATGACCGAGGTGTACTTTTCTTAGCTTAACTTAGTTTATTTAGTTTAAATATACACTCAAAGGAACAATACATAACTATCGTGTTTTAGATTGGTTTTAGGTTTTTTTTTTTAAGACGGAAATGACCGGATAAAACCCTGAGTATGCAATCTTTAAACCAATTCTACACCACTAACCCTGCTTATTAGTAGAGAAGACCGAGTCCGACCTATAGACCCTACCCTTATGAAAGATCATTTTCTAATTGGATAAGACGAATAGCCCACATCAATCCATTCAATTAATTGTGGTCTATCTATGCCATTAAATGAAATGAACAAGTCGGTATTCCTCAGAGAGAACGAAAGATTAACTATATTACAATGAAATCTAAGTATTCCTAAAAAAGTTTGGTTCCAGACTTCCAGTACACTACCAATTTTGGTACGTTTGTGCGACAACAGCGCCTCTCGCACAGACAGTGGGACACACGTGGGATAATGTATCTACTGACCCGCGGTAAGTATAAATATGTGTAATAGCTACGCGACGACTGTACGACAACACTACTGTCCCATACACAACTGTTTCCCTAAATACATACTTAAATTATATAGAGTTTAGTATTATCAAAATCAATAAATATTGTGACAAAAAAAATCAATAAATATTGTAATAAAAATCAATAAATATTTAAAATAAATCAATAAATCATTTACTATTAAAAAGTAACTATTAAAAACTAAGAGTTTGGATCAAATACAAACCATAATTATAAATAAAAACTATAAATCCATAAAAATAATGTCACGTGTAAACATCGATCAAACAGAATTCATCCCGTTCGAGGTTCTTTTTGTAAATAAAAAAAACACACGCGGAGTTATTTAAAAATACATAAAAGATATTAGGGATATATAATCGTCCAAATTTTGCTACAGTAATGATCAGACTTTAAAAAATAATGATCAGACTTAAACCAGTAATGACTAGACTTAAAAAAACAATGATCAAACTTAAAAAATAATAATGATGAGACTTAAACCATTAATGATCAGACTTAAAAAACAATGATCAGACTTAAACCATTAATGACCAGACTTAAAAAACAATGATCAGACTTAAAAAAAACAATGAACAAACTTTAAAAAATAATGACCAGACTGATCCTTATAAATTTTTAATCTGATCATTACCAATTTTTAGTCTGATCATTATCAATTTTAAGTCTGATCATTACCATCTTTAAGTCTGATCATTGTCTATTTTTAAATATGATCATTAAGTCTTTTAAGTCTGATCATTATAAATTTTAAGTATGGTCATTATCAATTTGAAGTATGATCATTATCAATTTTTAGTCTGATCATTATAAATTTTGAGCCTGATCATTATCTATTTTAAGTTTGATCAAAATCAATTTTAAGTCTGATCATTAATTCTTTTAAGTCTGTTCATTATCTATTTTAAGTCTGATCATTATCTATTTTAAGTCTGATCATTAAGTCTTTTAAGTCTGATCATTAAGTCTTTTAAGTTTGTTCATCGTCTATTTTAAGTCTGATCATTAAGTGTTTTAAGTCTGATCATTATCTATTGTAAGTCTGATCATTGTTTATTTTTAAGTCTGATCATTAAGTCTTTTAAGTCTGATCATTATCTATTTCAAGTCTGATCATTAAGTCTTTTAAGTCTGATCATTAAGTCTTTTAAGTCTTTATCATTGCTGCTTTTTAAGTCTGATCATTTCCATTTTTAAGCCTGATCATTGTCTATTTTTAAGTCTGATCATTAAGTCTTTTAAGTCTGAACATTAAGTCTTTTAAGTCTGTTCATTATCTATTTTAAGTCTGATCATTAAGTCTGATCATTATCTATTTTAAGTCAGATCATTAAGTCTTTTAAGTCTTATGATTGCTGCTTTTTAAGTCTGATCATTAAGTCTTTTAAGTCTGATCATTAAGTATTTTAAGTCTGTTCATCATCTATTTTAAGTCTGATCATTAAGTCTTTTAAGTCTGATCATTATCTATTTTAAGTCTGATCATTAAGTCTTTTAAGTCTGATCATTAAGTCTTTTAAGTCTGTTCATCATCTATTTTAAGTCTGATCATTAAGTCTTTTAAGTCTGATCATTATCTATTTTAAGTCTGATCATTAAGTCTTTTAAGTCTGATATTATCTATTTTAAGTCTGATCATTAAGTCTTTTAAGTCTTATCATTAAGTCTTTTAAGTCTGTTCATTATCTATTATTAAGTCTGATCATTAAGTATTTTAAGTCTGTTCATTATCTATTTTAAAGTCTGATCATTAAGTCTTTTAAGTCTGATCATTATCTATTTTAAGTCTGATCATTGTCTATTTTTAAGTCTGATTATTAAGTCTTTTAAGTCTTATCATTGCTGCTTTTTTAAAGGTGATCATTTCCATTTTTAAGTCTGATCATTGTCTATTTTTAAGTCTGATCATTGTCTATTTTTAAGTCTGATCATTAAGTCTTTTAAGTCTAATCATTAACAACTATTGGACTAAATTGAAAATAACATTATTAGGTTTATACCGCTCCGTGTGGAATGACTATAATACCCCTCCGTATGTTTGTCCGGGATTTCGACTAAACGGGACACGTGTCAGCTTAAAAATCGGTTTGTAATTTTTATTTATAAATTGGTTTGTACCCGAACCGCACTCAAAAACTAATACTTAAATTAAATAAATAAATCAGTCAATAAGTTAATTACTAATAAAAAAATTAATAATTAATAATTAATTCATCGTTCGCAGATGTACGCCTAGCTAGAGCAGTTTATGTTATGACCCTCGCACCCTTTGATATTTGCTCTCTTTGACATTTCGCATAAGCATGACACTCGCGGCCTACTCACTCTTCGACCTATGAGTTGACATCCTTTGACTTAGAAGCGATGATCGATCTCCATCATGACCAGCGCTAGGACACCTCGCAACACCCCTACCGAGGAGCTTTATTTTTGCTCCTCACTTGAACTCTGAGATTGTACTCTGGGAGCGGCCATTTGTGAGTTTCTTTTAACTAATGACATTCTACAGTTTCTGCTTTTGGTATTGATCAACCATTACTAGTTTTGTCTATTTCAAGTAATTTACAATAGTCACAAGTCAAGACGGACTCATTATGGATTCCACCACGGAACAAACATAGGTGCGCGCCTATACTACACATTTTCAATGCTTAGAGCCAGGGGCGGATCTAGAAATTTTTCGGACCGGGGGCAAGATAAATATTTTCGGACTGGAGGCGAATCCAGCAATTTATTTTCATATTAGAGGGGGCATAAAATCAAAATGAGTAGGGGCAAGGTGTAAAAATCAGTAAAAAATGCACTGCATTAGTCTACTATTAAAGAAAAATCGAAAAATCGACCCTGGGCAATGGCCCCTCCTCCACTCAAAGTGGATCCGCCCCTGCTTAGAGCATCCCAACATGATTTATTTAATCATGAGATTTGATCATCAAAGATGATTGAAAAAACATGAGATCACATCATGATTTTGTTGATCATGGGATGACCAAACACAAAAAAGATCACAAGATTACCAAAAAAAATTGGTCATGAGAAACAACCAACAACAGTATGACCCATGTCATGTATTAAATTTTTTCAGATTAAATTCTGATCTTGCATTTATCTTTGAAAATTAAAGAGTCAAAAATAAAATAAAAAAATACCAACGTTCATAATTTTTTGAGCTCTACAAATAAACATTCATAGTGTCATATTTTGATGTATGTTTAAATAATTTTATTTTTCCATTGGTAATGTTATATGGATATGAGAGATGGATGATAAACTTTTGTTAGTTAGTCTTGAGTGGGATGTACATAACCAATTTGATAATGAGTCATCACTTGATGAGGAGTTTTTTTTTTCAAAATGACCCATTTGGGTTTCATAATATCTCAAATGACCCAAATGAGTTTAGCATTTCAATATTGACCAATTTTTAAAAAACTGGATCCTGAGAATCTGGTTTCTTTAAAAAAATATTAAAGATTAAAAAATTAATCCTATGTGGATGTCTAGTGGCAAAAAAATTAATTTTTTTTAAAACACCGGATCCCGGGATCCGGTTTTGTAGGAAATTTAAATTTTGTTTAAAAACACCGGATCCCCTTGTAGGAAGTTTTTTTTATTATAAAAACACCGGATCTGTGGATACGGTTTTGTAGAAAGCTTAATTTTTTAAAATAACAACGAATCCTGGGGATCCGGTTTTATAACCTCTTTTTAAAAAAATTAATTTTTTTTCGACTCGACATCCACGTAGGCTTTATTGTACACGTGTCGTCCACGTGTTATTTTTTTAATAATAAAATCGGATTCTCAGTATCCGGTTTTGTTAAAAATAGGTCAAAACTGAAATGTCAAACTCACTTGGGTCATTTGAGATATTGTGAAATCCAAATGGATCAGTTTGAAAAAAAACTCCTTGATGATAGATAAAGTGGATGAAGAGATGAAAAACATACTTTTTTAGGGAAAAGTACAAAAAAAAACCCCGAACTACCATTCAATTCCAATCTAAGATCCGAACTACCACATTTTTCAATCAAGGGGCAAAATCAAAAAGTCCGTTGAAATTAACGGATGGAGCTAACTCCGTTAGTCAACTCCGTCAGTCAACTCCGTCAGTCAAAGTATAATTAAATATTTTTTTAATTTAATCTATATATTTCTCTTTGTAGGTTTTTAATTTTATTATAATATTTTTAATTTTCTTTAAATTTCATACTACAAATGCATATTATTTTTAAATCAATAATTTACGGTTTCGTAATTTACCATATAACATCTGTGAATAAAAATAAAATATTTATTTTCTTGATTCATATAGTAAAATTTTCAAAATCTTTCCTTTATATGCATGATGGGTGAGCCGTGAGTATAATATTTTAAATTTATATAGTGTGACAATTCACCATATAACACGTATGGATAAAAACTAAATTATTGTTTCTTGATTCTTGTTCATAAGAGAATGAATATAAAAAAAGAATACAATGAGAAATATATCGATAAAATTTAAGGGAAGAAACATTTAATTATAATAGAACAAAAATATAGAAAGTTTAACAAAATAAAAATATTATAATGAAACTAAAAGTTTTTTTTGATGAATACTAAAACTAAAAGTTAAAAATATACGATGAGAAATACATAGATTAAATTAAAGAAAAAATAATTAATTGTACTTTGACTAACAGAGTTAATTCCATCCGTTAATTTAACGGACTTTTTGATTGTCCATAATTGGAAAATATGATAGTTCGGACCTCTGATTGGAATCGATTGGTAGTTCGGGGCTCCTTTTTGTACTTTTTCCTTTTTTTATCACGGTGGAGAAAGCTCTAAGGGACTAACGAGTTTGAATACAGTTTAAAAATGCTGGTTAACTTATAAGTTATAACTATATTCATCAAAAAAAAAAACTTATAACTATATTCATGGCATATAGGAAGTGTAAAATAGCTAGTTGGAACCTGTATCGACTCATGCTCATATTTTTCAAATTTAAACACTCCAAGACCTTTCGCCTGTGTGATTAGCTTGAGTGTTCACTGATGATTCCAATTTTTTTTTTTAAAACTTGAAAATTTTGACACTATCGAAAATTCCCCGTGTAAAAATTCCACAAACATGTTCTACGGATAGGACATTTTCAAAACTAAATGCCTATTTTAAATGAAATTTTTTCAAAATACTCAAAATTCAAGATTTAGTTCTAATTGTACTCAACATGTCAGTGGTTTCCCAATTTACTCACGTTTCTTAAGACGCCGTTACCAAAACACTTCAAACAACGGCTGCTTAAACTGCGTGACATTCTTTCTGGATATTAAGGTGAGTCAGCAGGTTGATGTAGCTACTTAAAGTCAAAAGCTAAAACGCTGTCCAGGACAGCGGCTTAGTCCTGGACTGAGAGATGCATGCGAGTATGCGCCATGTAGTTAATAAATCACTTCTTCTTGGCAGCAGCCTTGGTGATCTTGGCACCAGTTGGGTCTTTCTACTCAACACTCTTGAAGACACCTACAGCAACAGTTTCACGCATGTCCCTCACAGCAAAACGACCAAGGGGTGGATACTCTGAGAAAGTCTCAACAACCATCGGTTTGGTGGGAATGATCATCTTAACCATGCCAGCATCTACTACTACAAAGAAGAGCTTATGCAATGGTTCGAATTTCTTATTATTCAACGGTTATAGCTTATGCAACGGTTTGTGTAAAGAACCGTTGCATAAAGTCTACCTTATGCAACCGTTTTTATGAACCGTTGCATAAGGTAAACTTTATGCAACGGTTCATAAAAATCGTTGCATAAGTTAGACTTTATGCAACGGTTCTTTACACAAACCGTTGCATAAGGATGACTATTAAGCAACGGTTTTGTGTTAACCGTTGCATAAACTAAAACCTAAAATTAAAACACAGTATTTCTTCGCCAGCCTCCGCGCTTCACTCTCATCTGCGCTTCACTCTCATCGGTTTGGAGTTGTGAGATACTTCGCTCTCATCCGCTCTTCACTCTCATCGCCAGCCTCCGTCGTCATCGTCGCCCACCTGCTCGCTGCAGTCTTTCTCCGACGAAATCCAGATCTGATGCCCTCCCTCTCTCCGACGAAATCGAGATCTGTGAAACACAGATCCGATAATCCAAACGTCGATTTCTTTGTTTGTGAATGGAGCGACGGACGTGAACCGATTTGGTAAGGCAAGTTGTTTGAATCACTGCTGTTTAAATTTCTGCTAATGTTTTGAATCTGTTTCCGCTTATCATTATCATATATGCCATATCCATTTGTTGTATTTTATTAGAATGAAATTGTTCAATCGTGTCTACCTGTTTGTGAAAAATTCAGTACATGAAATTGTTCAACTATCGACTATTGTTGTGCAAATTTATTTGGTGTTTTTTTTGTTGATTTTGTGACCAAAGTGTGTATATAGGCTCTTACGAGTATTAGTGTTACGAAGTCTCTGATGTATTATACTATTGTTGGTAAGATTTGGTAAATTTGTGCACCTGGATGGTAAAGTTTCTGACTTCTTCAAGCTATATCCAGGCACTTGGAGTTCCCGTGCATAGGCTTTTGCAGGCGGCAGATTCAGCTTCTGTACGGCCTTGAATCCTTAACAACATTGATTCACCATTTGCGGTCAATCACATTCTATACTGTTTTCAGATATCGTCGCCTCATTTATCTCTTTCTTTTGAATCCAGATATGCTTGTCGAAAGGGTTAGGTGCTCCTATCGGATCTGTGATAGTGGGATCCAAAAGCTTCATCACCAAGGTAATGGCACTACATGTACCGAATTATTCACACAAAAAACACACCTTTCTTTTCCGTGTTAATTGCTTGAACCGTTTTATTTCAGGCTAGGACACAAAAAACACACCTTCGTAACAATCGGTTTTGATTTGCAGTCTGAAGCATGTGCCTGGATTCATCGAGAAGGCTGAGGAGTTCAAATCCAAGGGCATTGATGACCTTATTTGCATCAGCGGTACTTATATTTATCTTTCATCGCTTCTTTCTCAGTTCGATTCACATTAGAGCACTGTGATATGAAATTCTAGTTTTAATCTACTCAACTCCTATTTTGGTATACCAATGGCTGTGTTGTGAAGATTATTTTGTTTGACTTAGACGCAATTTAAAACTTGATGCAGGTGATGCTCAAGGAAAAAATGTGCTTCCCTCAGTATTTGCTGCAAGTATCGGAGTCGCACAAGCCGTTGCACTCTGCAAGTATCGGAGTCGCACAAGCCGTTGCACTCTGCAAGTATCGATTTCTTTGGTTCTTGTTATGGGTATACCTGTTGTATGTGAGCTAGTAAAGGCTTCGAGATTAATTTTTTTATGTGATACCAGTGATTCCTCATGCATTTGATTGTTATGTAAAGTTGTATGAATGATGTAATGAATAGTTGTATTTTGAATGAAATGAAAGTATTTTGATGTTTGGAAAATGAGTAACAGGAAATTACATTTGTTTGTAATTTGTGTTTAATTTTACAAGTGGATTTGAGCAATAAAATAGCCAAAATTTGCCAGATTTTTTTCGCACTTTATGCAACGGTTCTATGCGCAAAACCGTTGCATAAGGTCATGATATTATGCAACGGTTCTATGCTCAAAACCGTTGCATAATGTCATGATCTTATGCAACGGATCCAGAACCGTTGCATAAGGGTACTCAGAACCGTTGCATAAAGTCCCTTTTGTAGTAGTGATCTCTTGTCCTCAGCAAGTCTGTAGGGCTCTCTGTGGAGCTCCTACGCACACTATGGCCTCAGCAGGAATTTGGCGTTGGAATGGGTTTTTGATGTTGATGGGGAGGAGTGCAGTCATGGCTGATGCTGGGTAGGAACGTGATCCGCCTGGAAGGACATGGAATTCTCTAACAATGCGGTTTGTGAAAGTGTTCAGGAGGAGGGAGCGATTGTTGGCAAATAAAAAGAGGTTGCCGTCAGTGGAGACGTGAGCAAAGGGGTAGATGTTGTTCTCGTCCATTGGGTCGGTGGTCTCCCAGAAGAAGGGAAAATTGTAGACTTGGCTAGGCTGATTGTCCTTGCCTTGTGGAGGGAGGTACTCATAGCTCCATGCACGTCGGCCACCGAGAACGATGATTCTCCCATTTGGTAATATGGCCTGAGTTGAGTACCTATAGACAACAAAATAACAATGGCATGGTTTATGTTTGTTATTTTCATAATGCTTTTTTAGACATTGGGTTAAAATAAAAATAAAAAACAATACCGGCTAGCATCTCCGTTCTTCAAGAACTTAGAGCATCCCCACCATGATCAAAAAAATCATGTCATTCATCTCTCTCATCATTTTTCTCTCTCATATAATCATCCCCATGATCAAATGAATCATATGCATCCCACTCATGATCAAATAAAAAGTTAATCATCATTCTGTCTCACCACTACATAAATTATAGTTCATAAATATTAAGATTAATAAAAATATATCAAAGTGTATCTCGTTTTACAGAGCTCAAAAAATTATGAATATTGGTATTTATTTTGATTTTTTTTACTTTGTAATTTAGAAGATATATTTGTTGCAAGATCAAAATAAAAATTGTACTGTTTCTTACACAAGACACGTGTCGCATTGCGATTGGTTCACGGCTCATGATCAAATCCATTTTTTTGATCATGAGATGATCTTTTTTACAAAAAATCATGGGATATCAAAACTATGATAAAAAAGATCATGGTAGGAGTGCATGATTTTTTTTATCATCTATCGTGGTACTTTTCTATGACAAAAAAAAAACTATAGTGGGGATGCTCTTAGGCTCCTTTTCAAGCTCCTTACCAGATCGCCTGTCGATCTTGGTTAAGATCTCACCAAACTTAGCAGCAATATGAGAGGTGTGGCAGTATAGAACGGGAGCATATATCCATTTCCAAGTTGTCCGGGATGGTTCATGATGATGACCTGAGATGTGAAGTTGACTTCAAGTCGCTGTCCCGAACAGCATTTCTGCTGATTCACCTTAATATCCAGAAAGAATGCAACGCGGCTTAAACCGCTGTTGTTTGAAGCGTTTTAAAGCTAAGACGCCGTTAACAACGACGTCTTAAGAAACGTGAGTAAATTAGGAACCACTCTGACAGATTGAGTACAATTGAAACTCAATCTTGAATTTTAAATATTTTGGAAAATTTTCCTATTTTAAATTAGCAAACCCCACCATTTTTTCCAGAAGCTCAAATGCAATTTCCAAGAAGGAAAAACATATTTTTAAGGGCAAGTTATGAACAATACAATATAAAATACTTTTCCTCCTCTATTTATACCCATCTCACAATTCAGAGTTACATTTTTGGGTTCATTTTGTGAGCTACCGTGGTTTCAAGCTTCTATTATTCATCTTTTTTTCTTAAATCAAGGGCTACCCTTGTTTCCGATCTGCCTAGAGAATTGTGGGTATCAGCTACAATTTTATCAGGCAAAGGGAAGGATAGATGATGACGATGGAGGGAATGATGGATAAGGGAGTGTTAGATGATATAATACGAAGATTGTTGGAAGGCAAAGGTGGGAAACAGGTTCAGTTGTCTGAAGGTGAGATCCGCCAGCTTTGCATCAACGCTCGTCAGATTTTCTTGTCCCAACCTAATCTCCTACATCTCCATGCCCCCATCCGGATCTGCGGTATATTAGCACTCTTCATTTTCTCTACATGAAATTGTAATTGCTGGTTTACAATTCGGACTAGAGATCTTTTTTTTTTTGTGTGTGAATATTTTTGGAAAATTAATGGATTGAGTTTACTATGTTTTGTAATTTATGAGTTGTATGAACATTGTTTTTACCTAGAAAATTGAGGATGTCCTCCTGGGATTTTGCAGGATTTGGGATCAAAACCTTTTTACAGATTCTTTAGTTTTCACATTGTGGTGCTTATGCGTAAAACATTTTTTGATCTTTTATTTTCTAGGATCAGATGTCAATGGTGGGTTCAATGAGCAATCCAACCATTTGGATTGAGAAATTTGGCCAAGTTTTTAGATTTCGAAATCGATGTTTGAACTCTTAACATTTCTAGTCTCATTTTAGAAAATGCACATTTGGGTGAACCATTCGTGCCCGTCTATGCAATACCACACTTGTTGGTCATTTACTTGCTAGTTTTTTTTTTGTGTAGTTTCTGTTGAACGTATACAATCATCGACTTGAAAGCTGAAATGAGACACATTTCATTTTCAAGATTTATCTAATTTTGCAAAATTGCCTACAGGTGATATTCACGGGCAGTACAAGGACTTGCTCAGACTATTTGACTATGGCGGATTCCCGCCTTCTGCAAAATACCTATTCCTAGGAGATTACGTGGACCGAGGCAAGCAAAGTCTTGAAACAATATGTTTACTTTTGGCCTACAAAATACGATATCCAGACAAAGTTTTCCTCTTGAGAGGAAACCACGAAGATGCTAAAATCAATCGTATTTATGGATTTTATGATGAGTGCAAGCGGAGGTTTAATGTTCGTCTTTGGAAGATATTCACAGATTGCTTTAATTGTTTGCCTGTGGCTGCTCTTATTGACGGAAAGATACTATGTATGCATGGAGGACTGTCTCCTGATCTGGAAAACTTGGATCAGATAATGGAAATTCAAAGGCCTACTGAGATTCCCGACGGCGGTCTTTTGTGTGACTTGTTGTGGTCCGACCCTGATCCTCGGGTGGAGGGATGGGCAGACAGTGATCGAGGAGTATCTTGTACGTTTGGCGCTGATAAGGTGGCTGAGTTTTTGGACAAGAATGATCTTGACCTGATATGCAGAGGTCACCAGGTATGATGCATTCTTTCATTAGTGATATTTATAGGACGAATGGTTGACTATATTTTCAGTAGACAGCCATGTCACATTGGAAAATCTCAAGAAATGATTTGTTCTTACAATCAGGAGAAAATAGTTTATTGGTTTTAACGCATCTGTGGCCTAATGAAATCTTTTTTGTTTTGATGATACAAAGCAGTGTAATTGAAAGAGGCCTAACAGTTCAATGCCTTCTTTGTTTGTATGTAATATTGTGGTGGTAGTAGCAATAGCAATGGTGACAACTATCTCACTGAATTAATCCACATATTATATCAGGTGGTGGAAGATGGCTATGAGTTTTTTGCTAAAAGACGACTAGTAACCATCTTTTCAGCTCCAAATTATGGTGGGGAATTTGACAATGCAGGTGCATTGTTAAGTGTGGATGAGGCTCTAGTCTGCTCCTTTGAGATACTCAAACCCCTTGAAAACAATGGAGCGTCAAGTTCTGGAGTACCACTTAAGAAGGTATGAGATCCTTACCGCGTGAATACATGATATCCTACTCATGATGAGTGTACTGCTAAAATTTCGTCTGACATTGTATGCTTTTTATTGCTATATTTTTATCAGGTCCCCAAACTTGGGAAAGCTTGAAGCTGAAATCCTGCGTCTTTTCTAACTTTCTTCCCAAGTACGTTGTCAGGGCATGTAATATATATACTAGGTCAGCTCTGCCATGTGGAATAGCAGGATGATGTTAGATATGAGTTTCCACCAAGGCCAGTGTTTGTATTACTCCCAACCACATGTCAAAATTTATCTTGTGAGAAAACTTGCGGAGATTTGTAGGATGAAATAGGAATGATAATTTTATGTCAATCAAGGATGGGTTTGTCTACTGAGATTTGCCAACACAGCTCAACATCCCCTAAGATCAACCGTTGACATCCCAACCACATCATTTTAAGCTGTGTTGGCAATTTGTGCCCGGCCAGCTTCATTTTTGGGCGTAAGTATGTCACAAGCCTTAAACCACCTTGTCCAAGAGCAGTCTAATTCTAAGACGCCGTTGGTAAAAGCGCCTTGGAAAACGTGAATAAATTGGGAATGAAATTTGAAGATTGAGTACAAAGGAACTCAAATTTCAATTTTGAACAAATTATTTTCCCCAAAAATATACTTTCTACCTAATCTTTACTCACATCTGCATAATTTATCTTCTCAATGATTTTACATACAACTGAATATTTGATATTTTAGAAAGGGGGTTGCTTCTCGCACCCCCGGCGACAAAAAAAATTCTGCAGAATGACTCATTTGCCCTCTCCTCTTTTATTAATTACATTCTTATGCCATCTTCTTTAATTCAATTAAATAATAATTAAAATTCAGTTATGATAATTAATATTATAAATTATTTGTACCATATTTATTTATTATTATTAATCAGAAAATATTCTATAATTTTATTTATGATTTATATTTAGAAAATAATTTCATTTTATTTAGGGCAAATAATAATTGATTGGGTAGCACAACATTAATTTGGATTTAAAAAAACATGCAACAATGCTAAAAATAAATACATAAAAAAGTAGACATATCTAATCAATATTTCCTCCAAATTGTGCTCCTGGAGGCCCCGTGCTTGTGATTTCGCGCCATAAATCAGCACGTATCTTATATGAAGATGCCCATCCTTTAGCTTCGTACGATGAATGATCCCACCACCACGTTGGTACAGGTGGCACCGGATGATATGGGTGTAGAAAAAGTTGCACGAAGTGATTGCCAACGTGTCCGATTGCTATTTCCATACGCTCGTTGTCTTTAACCGGAGGGGATCTTAATGGCAAATGGGTAAAACAACTCCAATTAGTTCTACCAAATATATGAAGTACAATGTTGTACCTTGATGCTATGACAATTCCCAAAGTCATAGACTCCATCCAATGTCTCTCAGGTGCCGGTTTCTCAAAATAATTTAGCAAAAATAGTAGATTGTCTGATGTACTACTATCTGGAAAAATGACATCATATTGAGCCTTATTTTGCTGAATCTCATCAATAAGATCCGATCGTACTTGCATCCAACCCTCTTCACCCAATCCGATTAGTGCAGCTATCGCCCTAAATCCACAATGACCATCTGGTGCAACATCAACAATGTCAGAAATATAGTGATGCATAACCACAGGTAATTGATCAATGTAGATATCATATGTACTCGGAACTCTAGAGTGGTCATTGGTTGGTGTAGTACTACGAATCCCAGATCCCTTCTTATGTCGGCCTCTCTGTGGAGATGTTATACTTTTCTGATAGACCCCAGATCCTGAAGTGGATATATCCACAAAAGAAGGCATGCGGCGTCTGATTCGCTCGTCTTTGTCACTAGGTCGACCTTTACGCTCTATATTGTACGAAGGGACTCGAACTGTGCTTTGAGATGGATCTGCCATATCAAGAAACCGATCTATCATATGGTCCCGCATTTCTGGATTCATCTTATCTAATATGTCAACAACGTGAGATGTCCTATTTCGCCGTGATTCCTCATTAGGTTGGTCATATACATGCATTGATAACCTCCTCCAATGAGCATGGATACTTATTATAGGAATTGGAATAGAAAAGTGACGATAATGTGCAAGATCGTGCTTGCACGGCAGTCCATATATTTTTCTAATTGTACAGCTGCAGTTGCCCACTGATTGGTATGACGTATCATCAACACATTTCAGCTCGGCAGAAATAATTTCCATTGCCTCTAGCGAAATTTGACACCTCACTTCATTGAAAATATTGTCATGTAAATGTGCATGGCGCGGAATGTGGAGAGATCTCTCAAATGACTTTTGAATATCTCCGAATTGATTTGTCAACATCTTGTGTATTTTATCAAATGATGTATCTAGGGACGACATAGTATCTCCCAAATACATTTTCAATCTCGCATGTGCCCCTTCCGCTCTGAAATATATATTATTCTTTATCAATCACATATACTATAATGTTTACAATAAAATAAAAATAACATTCAAAATAATAATTTATTTTTACCTTTGGCTTGAATTGCTTCCAAGGTGCATAGATGCGTCAATCCATGCTGACACAAACTGTTCTCGATGAGGGTGCAACCATGTCTCCCATAGGTATTTTAGGGCGCGCTGAAATCGTTGATACTCCTCGCACATTACTTTCCACTTTTGGTTATAAGACCACTCCGTCGATGAATTTATGAGGGAGTGCCATGACGAAAAAAATTGGTTCCACTCCAGACCAAGCATGGGTCTACATTTCTTCAGTACACACTGGTTTATGTGCCAAATGCAAAGGATGTGATGCGATAAAGGAAAATATGTTCCAATGGCATTTATAAGAGCCAAATCTCGATCCGAAACAAATACAGATGGCAGTGTCGCCCCTTTTTCAACCATCAGTCTCTTCAAAATGCTTAATGCCCATGTCAGATTTTCTACCCTCTCATGACTAAGATATGCGAACATAAGCGAGTAAGTTCGCATTGTGGACGTTATACCCACAACCTCCAGTAGTGGCGAGCGATACTCATTAGTCTTATATGTGGCATCAATAATCAAAACAGATGAAAAATTAACAGCAAGGGCTAGACTTTTTGGATGGACCCAAAGGATGTCAGTAATTTCATTTGTATCTGGATTTGTGCAATAATCATGTAGGTATTCTTTTTTGATTAGTTGCTCCAATACATATTGAACCTGAGTTAGACCACCCCGTTTTGCAGATTTATTTTTGCAAATTATATTGTAAAGGCTTTTTATCCCTGTACTGTTTGACGAATCTTTTTGTTTCAGAATACTAAGAATCTCACGAGGTGCAGTACTATTGGCCATGTCCAGCACAAGTTGTTTCTCCATTGGTTTTAACCTAAACGGGTACTCGTGGCCATCCATGAACTCTGCTGCCTTATGGTTGTGAATACCACATATTACCCTCAAACCCCACATGACACCTTCTGGAGGTATTGGTCGACCTCTTAGCTCAAATGGACACTCACATTTTTTGGTTCCGGTATTTCTTATTTGGGAAGTCTCTTCAACTATAAATGGAGGTTTGTACTTCCCTCCTCTTTCACAAGCAAGAATACACTTCGGCATCTTACCACCTATTTTTTTTGCAGAATTTTTAATCACCACTACAATGCCATTTTCTAAACCAACCCTCTTCGCCCAATTTAGCATATCTTCTCTATTTTCAAATATCTACACAAATGATGAACATTTATGATGAAATTTGCTACTTTTATAAAAAATTTCTTTCAAAATTAAATATTAAATAAGCATACAATAATGATACTAACCTGGTTTGTGGTGAATTCTGATGTATAATCCCGATTCTTGTTGGATATACTTTCCTCACTCCCGTATGACCAGTTATTTGAAAATCCCGCAAAATGATCATTATCCATGATAGAGAGATATGGTAGTCTAAAAGAAGTGTGAGTGAGTAACTTGCTACTCATAAGTTTATCCATTATATAGACTAATTATTTACGTTTAAAAATTTTGTGTTTCGAAAAGTTAGTGGACAAAACTAGATTTGACAATACATTACGAAATAAAAATTAGACAACTCACTGACAAGATTCTCTTTCAAAAGCAAATTACACTATTCATTTATGCATAGACAACTAGATTTGACAATACATTACGATAGACAACTCATTGATACATTAGGAAACACAAAATAGACAACTCAATGACTAGATTCTCTTTCAAAAGCAAAGTATACTATTCATTGATGTACAGACAACTAGATTTGACAATACATTACGATAGACAACTCACTGATACATTACGTAACAAAATAGACAACTCACTGACTATGTATTAATTTTTAATAATATAAATACATTGTATTCATATTTAAAAATGTAATCATATTTATAAAATATGTGTTATATATTTAATTTATACATTGTTTTGAATTAACGATAATATCTCATTAATTATAATATATATATTAATATTAATTTCTAAATAGTTTTAAACTAATAATTATATTTTAAATATGATATATTTAGTTGGGGGGTGTGGGGGTATAATGATTGTGGGACCATTGGGGGGTGTGGGGGTGTGGGGGGGGGGGGGTGTGAGGAGAATACCCCTTTAGAAAGCTATCGCGTGGCAACTAGGGGTTTACATATAAGATGAGGTTCACACATTAAATGAGATTTACGCATAAGAAATCGGTTCAAATATAAACCACATCTTTTCATATAAATTATAAATCTTTTAAAAATAGGACACGTCGCCCTTCGTTGATTTTTCCGAAATTATATACGTTGATGTAATATGGTCTTTTCCAATTTTCAATATTAATGTTCAGTCGTTTTAGCTAAATGTTCAGTCTTGATAAACGAGCATATAATATATCATTTCCATGTTACTTGACATTATCCAGTAAAATTTTCCAAATTATCTACGTATTTTGGGTAAATGTTCAGTGAAAAAGCTAAATCTTCACTGAAAATGCTAAATGTTTATAAACAACCATTCTTGATGTATAATGTTGAATCTACGATTTTTATTTATCAACTCTATATTACTGGACATTATCCAGTAAAACTTTTCAAATTGTCCACGTATATTGTAAATGATTATCGATGAATTGTAAGCAAAAAATTAACATTGTTAGTTATTAAAATTGTTCTATCTACTTTATTCTTATATATTAATTGAGTCAAAATTTAAAACTGTTTAATTACAACCATAACGACTCTGGTTCATAGAAGCTGCCACGTGACAGTTTTTAATGATGTTTATAATTTATATAAAAAGATGAAGTTTATACCTGAACTACACCCATACGCATAATATTCTTCGAGGTGTTAGCAACTGTTGTCGAATATTAATAGTAATGTTGTCAAATATTAATAATAATGCCATACAAATTTGAATTTACAAAAATGATACTTCACTTAACACATTGATTGTTAAAAAACAGATACATGGGGAACAAATCGTTTACGCTGTCATTTTGAGTGCAACTTACATACACATCACCTTAAAGTAGGGGACATTAGTCCTTCTTTTGGCCATTTCCAAAGGAGAGGAGCTCCCTGGAACTTTCATCTTCATTATTGCTTGAAAAAAAAGATGAAGACATCTGATAATGCTTCATCATTTGCCATAATATAAACCCATCATAAGCTAAGAACTAAATTCAGACGAGGCTTAAAATTTCAAGCACTTATTAGTGAGCTTATTAATAACACACAAACAGCATAATCTTTTGTACAGTGACAGTTACATATTTACATGCTATGATTATAATTCATAATTTAACAACAACGGAGTATAAGTATACCATAAATGTACTTCCCTGAATTAATAATTGTCATTTCTTGCACCTTGGGGCCTATCCTAATTCAGGCAAATACGTGATCAATAGATTTCCGCCATAACCACAACTTCACAACATCCGTGATCTTACTCTCTTCCACCACTATCCGCCTCAGCGAAGGAGAACTCAACACAAATATCTCGACAAATTCAGCTTCCAATTTCCAGCAACGCACGATATCCAAACTTCTAAGTTGCTTGCAATTCCTGGATATGGAAACCAAGGCGGCATTGCTAAGCATTCGACACTCTCTCAACTTCAAATCATTCAAGTTTCCACATGAACCGAGCATAGACACAATCTCCTTATCTTGCAACATTTCATTATACGATAGGTCCAGGGTTCTCAACATCTTGAGATTTTGTCCCAAAGATGTCAGCAATCCAGACTCTCTTTCCAATACATCACAGCTAACCAAAGCCAGCTCTTGAAGCCCACCGTAAGTCGTTGCGACAAGCGATTTTAAGCCCTGACCAGTGACGAGGCAACAGCTCTGCAACCTAAGACTGGCTAAAGCAGTGGAATTCTGAGCAAGAGCGTATAAATGATCATCATCCAAATCAAGGGGTAACCGAAAATCCAGTCTTTGCAAATTAGATTTGCAAGTGGTTATGAAATGAAGCAATCCTTGTCTACTTCCACCATCATAAACCGTTAGAGAGTCGAGATTATAAGAAACCTCAGCCAATTTCGAGAGAACGACATCCACAATCGTCCTACAAGTCCTCAATTCAACTTGATACAAAGTACGAAAACACGAATCAAGGCAAGAAACCGAACCAAGGGCTTCACAGCATTTCAGCTTCAAAATCCTCAACCTCTTACAGCTCCTCCATAACCAGTTGACATTTCGATCACCGTATCGGATTCCAGAGACGCTCAGACTCTCCACCGGTAAGTCACCATCGTCGCAATCCGCTGTTCCATCGGTGGTCGGCGATGGTCCAGATTCTCCGGAGAAGGAGATGGACAAGTCGTTAAGACGAGGGAATGAAGTGAAGCAGGTGAAGTTAAATGTCCTGGAGACTGTGATATTCAAGGAGATGAGATTCGCACAAGCCGTAGAGAGCGAATAGACAGACGAAGTGGAAATCGGAGGGGTGAAGAGGCGGAGGTGAGTCAAAGCGGGACAAGAGGAGGCGGCGGCGAGCAGGAGGGGGAGAAGGGAGACGGAGTCCGGCGAGAGGAGGGAGAGGGAGGTGAGGAAGGGGTATGCAGAGAGGAAGGAGATGAGAGAGGAGGAGGAGGCGGTGAGAGGAGCGTTGTTGTTGAAGAAGCGGAGAGAGAGGGATGTGGTGGAGGAACGGGAGATGCGTAGCCAACGCTTGGAGATGAGGGAGATGGCGTTGACGACGGTGGCGGGAGGGAGACGGCGGAAGATTTCTTCGAGGAGTTCGTCGCAGAAGACGGCATCCATTGGTCAGAGGTACTAACGCTGTTGAGACAGACAATGAATTAATTACAATAATCAGAAGTTGAGGTGTCGTTGTTTTGAGATACGGACAGACACAGATGAGTTGTGTTCATGTTTGTTTTAGGTACACCCTCACGGTGCTTTCGATTGAGGCAGGTTGTAAGAATGAAGCAGTGAGGTTTGATTCGAGTTGTTGACCGATTTGATCGAACGCACGTGGCGAACCACGTGTCACAACGGCCATTTGCGTTCACACTACTTTTGACACGTGGCGCGCCTCAGATGCACGGGGTTAGATGGACGGCCGATCGTGCCTTACTGCCTCATTCTACCAAGCTCTGCCTCATTGATCGCTGTTCCACCCTGACGCAACACAACTTTTATTTTCTTGCATTCTTAATACGCTTTTTTTTCTTCCTTCTTCTTATTTGTTGACTATATATGTAATTTTGTTTCGGTTACTGGTTTTCTCTCGTATCTCTCTAGAAGGTGCGAGAGGGTTTCAGCGGCGAAGAGGTTCAGGCGGCGAACGGTTCAGGAGGCGCACTCCGGGTAAAACGTGGGGCCCTTCCACCTTCCTCCGTCCCTTCTCTCGGCTTGATGAGGTGGAGCTGTCGGATCTGGCTGGCTTTGGTTGGCGAGATGGGGCGGTTTCGTTTTGAGTCGAGCGGGATGGAAGGGATTGGGGTGGTGGGGTCGTTGATTTTGGCCCTTCGGGGGTTGGATTTTGGGCTGGGTGGCCGGATCTGCTGGCCTTCGGGGTTGTCGCGGTGGAGGAGGCTTTCGGTGGCGCCGAGTGGTTGTTGGATCTGGCGCCCGGCGGTGTACAGTGTGCTCGTTGGCGGCGGTTCGAGCAGAGCTGCGGGGCTGTCAGGCGGAGGTCTTGGATGGTGGTGGTTGGCCTTCGGCGGCGTGGATGGCTGGCTTGTGGCTTTGGTCGGACTTGTTTGGTCGGCGGCGGTTTGTGGTTTTGAGTCTAGTATTAGACTCGGTTGTAGTTTAGGTAGGATTTTTCCGGGGTAGCTGGATTAATCCGTTAGATTACTCAGCCGGTTTTTACCGGGGTGAAGCAGTGGGCTGATGATGACGTTTATAGAAATTGTGGCTGGGACTCTAGTGCGTTTTTGAAGCTTGGCTTCTTCCGTTTGGTCACCGTTGGCTTCATGCGGACGCGGACCTCTGGGCGGTAAAGATGATTCATCAGGTGCTCGATGGTTATGCTTCACACGGATTCCGCTTTCACGGTTTTCTGTATTGTGGTTTAGCAGTCATTGTAATTTGTTGTATCGTCTTTACGGTTTCTGTTGTGTCCTGTTTGTATTTGGCCTCTGTTTCATCAAAAAAAAAAATATAAATTATAAACCTCAATAAATTTGACACGTGTCTAAACTTTTAATTTTTTGTAATTTAAACCCTAGGAGCAATATAATCTTTTCGGTTTCATAATTAATTTTAATTTAATTTCGACCTTCGCTGCTTTAAAAGAGTGTTGGGGACAAATGAAAAATTTGATAGAGGCAAGCTATATATTGCTGCGTAGCTAACTCAAAGCTCTACAACTCTCTAGTTCACACCGAGAGCAGACGAGGTCGTTAAGAAGGTCGAAACTCGAGTGAAAGCTTAATGATCAGACTTAATTCATAAATGATCAGACTTAATTGACACCACAAATGACATATTAGACCTTTATTATTTCACTTGAGTGTTCAGAGCAAATGAAAAATACGATAGAGGCAAAGCTATATATCGTTGCATAGCTAACTCAAAGCTCTAAAACTCTCCAGTTCACACCGAGAGCAGACGGGGTCGTTTAGAAGGTCAAAACATGAGTGACAGCTTATGCATTATGCATCGGTTCGATAAATTAGTAGCACTACTACAAACGATGCATTATGCATCGGTTCGATAAATGGCATTATGCATCGGTTAGACATTATGCATCAGTTCAAAGGGGAACTGATGCATAACATACACATTATACATCGGTTTTTCAGGAACCGATGCGTAAGATGTAGTTTATGCATCGGTTCCCCTGTGAACCGATGCATAATGTGAGGCTTTAAGCATCAGTTTTGGCTAAACCGATGCATAAGACAATTCAAAAAATTAACTAAGGTTTTTTGTCGCAGTTTGATTTTCGAACTCCGTCTCACTTGCTCGCCCCTCGGCTTCGTTCGACGCCGCTCATTATCCGTCGACTTCAATATCGCTCACTGTCCGTCGCCATTGCTCCTCCTCCTCCTCCTCGCCACTCGTTCGACGCCGCTCATTACCATCGCTTATTGGATGTCGCACTCGTCTCCGTCGCCTAACTTCGCGCATTGTCGCCGCTTGCAACGGGGTTCATTCCTCCACTCGCCTCCGTATCAACAGGTTAGGGCTCCAGTTGTGAAATTTTAGTATGAAATAGTTAGGGTTATTTTGCAGTTGTAATCCATTAACAATCAAGTATGCTAATATTTAGTTGAAATTTTAGTTGTTGCTCTATCATCGTTGAATGATGTAAATAACTAATTGAATTCATGTATGCTAATATTTTTGTTTGAAAACATAGATTCAAGCGACGTTACTTTTATACGGTGGAAGTTGTATCTTGTTTATCCTCCAAACATCATATCAAGTAAGGTATTCTATTGTGTTAATTGTGTATAGCTTTCGAACTTGGACATTGTTGCTCTTTCATCGTTGAATGAAGTTAATAACTAGTTGAATTTAAGTATATTAATTTAATTGATGGTCTTTTGTTTAGGGTTAACATTTGCAATCTACATCCTCTTCCCTTTGGTTGTTCTTTGCTTCTTCAATTCCTGGTATTTGATGGTTATCATTCTTTCTTATTTTCCTATTAACATGGAGTTTGAATTTATTTTTCCTTGTTTAATAATTTGTTTTTGTTGTTTATAGCTCTAGTTCGTACTTGTTGCACACCCACCATTAATGTTCTTCTTCGCAAGTTTCTATTCTAAGGTAAACCGCACGATTAAACTAATTCACTATTTATGTTTCCATTCATATTGGATATTTGATTTTCTTTCTTCATTTACTAATTTTTTGTTGTTGTTTATAACTTTAGATCCGACGTTGCATCCACCCTTTGACTATTTTTCACGAGAGCTTCAACTGTAAGGTAAGCCGCTTTATGTAACTCATTTACTACTTTTTAATTGTTGGAGTGCTTGTAATTCACTCAAATGTAATTGTTTGTTCCTGTAAATTAGTAGTATGTAACTAATAATATTTACACATTTCATGTAGATTTATAATGAATCGAGAGTGGATGTCCGGTAATAGGTTGAGTTAGGAGTACGAGAAAGGGATTATGGATTTTTGTACGTTTGCGTCGGCATATGCGTCTAGAAACAACATTGAACGTGTCTTTTGTCCGTGTATGGGTTGTTGGAATCACAAAAAGGTCAAACCGAAAAAGTTACATAAACACCTTTTGTTAAAAGGGATTAACCCACGATATAAGGTGTGGTATATGCATGGCGAGGATGAACAACAAAACTTTGAGCCTCCGCCCATAGAAAGTTTGCCGGAGGATAATGATGATTGGGAGGAGGATAATTTAATTGAGATAGTTAACAACGTTACCGATGAATTTGTTGATACACCACAAGTTTTGGAGTCGTTGAGGAATGACTCCGAATTACCATTGTATGAAGAGTATTCCAAATATACAAGACTATCGGTAACGTTGAAGTTCTTCAATCTTAAAGCGAAAAATGAATGGAGCAACAAGAGTTTCACTGAATTATTGGCGCTGGTGAAAGACATGCTTCCTGAGGGGAACACCCTACCTAACCGTACTTACGAGGCTAAGAAGGTTATGTGTCTCATGGGCCTCGAGTACAAGAAAACACATGTTTATCCCAATGATTGTATATCGTATCGAAATGTTTTTAGTAATTTCAAAGAATGTCCAGTGTGCAAGGCTCCTCGCTACAAGTTAAACAAAGAACCGAAAGGTAAATCTAAAGGCACTCCTTCGAAAGTACTATGATATCTTTCGCCGATCCCCAGGTTTCAGAGATTATTTGCTGACACGGAAGATTCCAATAATATGTGTTGGCATGCTGAGAAACGTGTTGCTGATACGAAAATGCGTCATCCTGCCGATTCACTGCAATGGGCTAAAATAGACAACACATTCCCAGTGTTTGGAGCAGAGTATAGAATTTTACGCTATGTATACCTAAGATAATTCAAAGGGTCAATTTATACCTCAGTCAAACTCGCACATATACATCGAATAAAATGTGAGGAACCTGAAAAACTTTATTGAATGTGTATGATGAAAATTATTAGCAATGACAACTTAGGGCATCAGTATCAATGATCTTTTTTTTAAAGATCATGAAGTAATCTTATTGGCCTACAATCTTTTAACTAGTAACTCTCTTAATAATGAACCCAAAGAATCATGGCAATCTTTTTTTTACATTTTTAAACTTACGGTTTCATTTCTCTCTTTTATCATCACAATATTCTTAAAAATCTTTTGCGTCCGAACTATTATATTATGGATCTTAATTTGTAGAGCTAAGAAAAACAAGTTTATTGGTTATATTTCAAAAATATTTTGTTTAGTATTTTTATGATTTATGGCTTATATAAATTTCTTATCAAAAGTAATAAATAAAACAAATAAAAAGTAAAGGTAAAGCTGTTACATGATGTGCCACGTGTCCTCCACAGTCCTCCACGATCGTTTGTGAATTGGGTCGTTAGATACAAAAATTTGACGAACTTCTATCAAGTATAATCTTTTTCTTTCTCTTCTATAAAGGATAGCCTAAAGCAAGTTTTTATCTATTTTGCCACCTTTTGAAACTCATATATCGCAAATATGACATATGAGTTTCACATATCTCGTTTCCCTCTTTTTAATAATATTGATAAACACGATATCGGTATTTCCTATTTGTGCATAATACCAGTTGCTTCCGTAGTTGTATTAAACTGAAATAATACCGGTCTGAATATTAAGTAAATTTACTAAATGAAGTATTTACATGATATTTAAGCAAATTAAAGAGTCCTTAGCTCAAATGGTCATGAGTGAAGTAAATTTTCAGGTAAATAACTACGTGCTCAAAAAATAACGCAAAATGATCAGCGATACATCAAATGACCCAATGATTTGTATTAAGACTAAATGTTCGGACTTAATACTAAATGTTCATAGCTGAAAGTTGCTATTCTAGATTACGTTGATAATCAAAATGCGAACTGGAATTCTGAGATTAAAGTTGAGGTTTTGCGAGCGTGTATTCGAATTTCATTTTCTAAATTAACTTGCTATTCGTTGAAGTTGTAAACGTGATTTAACGGCATTACTTTTTTTAGGTAGTTTATACCATTAAAAAAAGTTAGGTTATTCATAACTAAATTAGATATCATTTTCGATAAATGAGGGAAGAAATTCATTTCGACATATTTTTACAGTTTTATCACTTGCCATTTTAGCAAATTTATGAGAATTAATATGGAACGGTAAAATGGAGTCCCTAAATCAGACTTCCCATAATTGTGCTTTCCCTCTCTACATGAGTTAGGGGAGCGCTCGATTGATAATCTTTAAAAATTCGAGAACTTGAGACTCAAAATCTCACCATTGGATCATGATGCATCTTTGAATCTGCATGTGACAAATATTCAAAAAGCAAAGTAAAAAAATGTGGCTTTGACTTTGCATTAAATGCATCTTGGAAAATGCACATGGGACACGTGTCACCACCAAAATGCATCTTGCATTTTGGAAGGTTAAGATTGTGGTCTCAAGTTCTCGAAAAAATAAGAAGTTCTCATTTGAGCTCTCCTCATCAGATCAGAGTCTTAAACCTTTCGGCTTTCATTTCACTTTTCACCTTTTTCTTTAAATTTGTAAACTGCGAGATTTTGGAGTTTTTTTTATAAAAGTGATCCATTTAGGTTTTACACTATCTCAAATGATCCAAAGCATTTTAGTTTTGACATATTTTTACTTTCTAACAAACCGGTTTGTTTAAAAAAAAATAACAAATGACGACACGTACTATAAGTCTACGATGTCGAGTGGAAAAAAAATTAATTTTTTTAAAACACCGGATGTTGGGGATTCGGTTTTGTAAAAAAAAATTCCGGATCCTGGGGATCTGGTTTTGTAAAAAAAAATTAAACACCAGATCACCATGATCTGGTTTTGTAAAAAACTTTGAACACTAGAATCCTGAGGATCTGATTTTGTAAAAAACTTTAATTTTTTACATCGTAAATACAAACCTCTTCCAACGTTAGTACGTGGTTACATGATTCTGGAAGAAAACCGAATCCCTCAAATCTGATTTTCTTTAGAACACCGGATACCCGACTAACGGTATTAACTTGGCATCCACGTACACAACTAAGTCTATGTCCTCCTATTTTTAAGAAAATCAGTTTCACAGGATACGAATTTCTTAAAAATAAATCAAAACTCAAATGTCAATTTCACTTCAGTAATTCCCCAAATGTGTCATTTAAAAAAAACTCAGATTTCACTGTCTGAGACGACGACTGCGTTCATCCCATCCCGCGACTTCTCTCCACCTCCCAGTCCCCCAGATCAAACCTCAACGCCTTTTACACAACCCAATTCAACTCCAACTAACATCTTCACCGACCTCCAACCCCAGCCTGCTGCTGATCAATCTGCCCAACTCAATTTTCCTCATCCTCTAACCGTCTTGTACTTCAATCATTCCAAGGGTATTTGATGTTTTGGGTTTTTCTGGTTTGACCCTATGTTTTTCGTTTCCCAAGTGTTTGATGAAATGCTTCTGAAAGAAGAGTGTTTGTAGCTGCGAAGATGGGATCTGAGAATGGCTTGTATTCTGTCGATGAGTTCAGCTTGGATCCCAAATGTCTGATTGATCCCAAACATTTGTTTGTTGGCCCCAAAATTGGGGAGGGCGGTCATGCTAAGGTCTATGAGGGAAAGTAAGTCAACCCTCTCTAATTAACTTGTTTCATCTTTATTTAACAAGACCTTTGCTTTGCCATTGAATTCATTGTTTTCTCCTTATGAAGATACACTTAGTTATTCCTGTTCGAGTTCCCTACTGGAATAAATTGTTACTTCTGCCAGTTCATTAACAGAATCTTCACTTTTACAATATGGATATACAATCAGCTAGAACAACGTGAACATGATTTGCACCCCCTAGGGGTCGCCGCTGTCCCGGGTTATAACTGCATGAAAAGTAGTCATACCTTTGGCGGAACAAATCTTGATACACCAACTCTAGCTGTTGTTCATTTTTTTTAATTCATGTTTTCAGATATAAGAACCAGATCGTTGCAATCAAGATTCTTCACAAAGGTGATACTCCACAGGAGATTACCAAGAGAGAATCTAGGTTTGCTCGGGAGGTCGTCATGTTATCCAGAGTTCAGCATAAAAATCTAGTCAAGGTTGGTCGCTACTAGCATTTTGAAATGAATATGTAAGGTACTAAATATCTTGTCATTGTTATAAGTTAAATGATTGTGGTGCTAGTTTATCGGCGCATGTAAGGAGCCTGTCATGGTGATTGTGACTGAGCTGCTATCGGGTGGTACACTGCGTAAATACTTGCTGAACATGCGGCAGAGATGCTTAGACATGCCTGTGGCAGTGGGATATGCACTTGATATAGCTCGTGGAATGGAATGCTTACATTCTCATGGAATCATACACCGAGACCTAAAACCTGGTACATCTTCTTTGTGGCTTGCTTGACATATTAATCTTGGGTGACAATTACATACTGTACATGATAACATCAAAGTGCCTTTTGTCGGAAGATAAACTTTTATTTGAATCTCGAAAAATTGAGTTGAAAGAAAATGAAATTGGAAACTATAGGGAAGTGAAATTCTCATGGAAAATTTATGGAAAAGTTTGTATTGCGTTCTTTTATTTTGTTTCAATTTCCATGTCCAACCAAACATATAATCTCATTTGATAACAGCTACCCTAACTAAACGGCTAATCCATTTGTAGAAAAGAAAATAGATCAGGTATATTCATGCTCATGCTATTGTCATCTGTCTCTCCCTAAATAAATCCATCTCCTTTTCCTTGAAGCTCCGTTTGGTTCTTGAAATAATTGAGAGATGGAAAGAAAATTGGAAAGAATTGTTGGTGCTAGAAGGTTTGTGTTTTTTGCGTGGACTCTAGGGTATAGATCATCCTATAATGTTAGGTATCTAAATGGTTCGTCCCAAAATTTCTCTTTCTAATGGGCATTGAGCATGCCTAAATTTAGATTTACTTGAATCTAGTTGATTGTTAGAACCAGATCAATACCTATACAGACAAGCATTGCATGACGCTTATACAAAAATAGCTACCAGCGTCATCAGCCTAGTCTTGTTAGTTTTTTGTCATCAATTCCCCACTGTAAGCTTCCATGCATCATTATGGCACCACAACTTTGGGATGTGGTTTTGTTGAGAGCGTCGCTGGTGACCGCTTTTATGTCTGTTTCTATTTCTCAGAGAACTTGATCTTGACTGCCGACCATAAAGTAGTAAAACTTGCCGATTTTGGGTTAGCTAGGGAAGAGACGCTGACAGAGATGATGACTGCCGAAACCGGGACATACCGGTGGATGGCCCCTGAGGTACTCTGTCGACCAGATCATTTGTTTATTTGTTCTAGTTCTCTAAAAGGGAGAATTCGAGCTATCTGGAAAAAGTATAACCGTATACACTGATGATGTACAGCTTTATAGCACGGTAACTCTGAGACAGGGAGAAAAGAAGCATTACAATCACAAAGTGGATGCTTATAGCTTTGCAATCGTGCTTTGGGAGCTCATTCACAACAAGCTACCATTTGAAGGCATGTCCAATCTGCAAGCTGCTTATGCAGCTGCTTTTAAGGTATTTATCTTTCTCCTTTCCGCCCTCTTTGCAACGTATCTGAAAAAATGTGTTTGCTCCATGTATTTGGTTCAGTTAATCTGTAAATGACAAATGTCGCCAACTGTTTTTTTCTATTCCAAATCCATACCACTCATTGGTTGCTTCTGTGAATCTTAAGTTTGCTTGATTTTTGGCAAATCTAGAATGCGAGACCGTGCTGCGATGACCTACCAGAAGATTTGGCACGCATTGTAACTTCATGCTGGGAAGAGGATGCAAACTCCAGACCAAACTTCACTCAGATAATTCATATGCTTCTCCACTATCTCTCAACTGTAAGTCCTCCAGGACCTGCTATTCCTCCTCACATGTTCGCATCCAAGAATCCAGTGTTCCTGCCAGAATCTCCAGGAACAAGTGCCCTAATGACAGCCAGAGATGATACCGAAAACACTACCTCAACTGGGAATAAGCTTTGGGGCATCTGTATCTGCTCTGGCAATTGCTACTAATGATTGAAAGGCTCATTAGCTCCGGTTGCAGTACCTTGGCGGAAGGCATACCGCTTGGATAGTAGAAGATACATACACCTGAATAGAAGGCAGTGTCCGTTTTGTAGGTTAGTAGAGTAGAGTGTACCATATAGAGGGGCACAGTCCTTTGATCCTCTTGCATAATTAACATCATATGTTTGGAATGAAAACAAGGAAAAATACTGTATGTTGACGTTTGGGCTGCTGCAATGTGCTTTCGTTTAAACGTACACAGTTTTCGAATTTTGGGATTTTGAAAGCGGATCGGTGCAAAGAAAATTTTCTTTTGTAAAAAGTACAAATCAATCACAGCATTTGATTTGGTCATATGGACAGATGAGATTATTCATATTAAATTTCATTGTGGTTAGTTTCTCAGTCATAAATTATTCGTGATGAATTATGCCGTATTTTTGATTTTTTGGCGCCGAATTATAATCCAGTTTTGACAAACTTTGCACAAAAAAATATGATTTGTATCTGATCTTTAACTCTTGAAAGCTATGGTGAAAAAGAAAATAAATTGAAAAAAAAATCTTAATGCTGTGAGAATATGGAGGAATGAATTCAAATGAAGAGTGTAAGATGTGAAGAATAAATTGTAGAGAGGATTTCTTCTTCTTATTTATTCTTAACAATGACCTATATATCTAGGTTTCCATGGAGGCAAAGGAAAAGACATAATTTTAACACTTCTAATAGGAGCAATTAATGAGTTGTTCTAAATGTAGTGTAAATTGGGTAACCTAAAAGTTCGGGAACCAAATATCGGATGTACATTCATATGATAACACTCTCCATTGAATGTACACTATTTATTACCTCGTTACACCCCTTACTTGAAAAAATTCAAATCGGATAAAAACCAAGATATGAGAAAAAGAGCACGGTTATGATACTCTCCCTCCACCAATGTGATGTGTAAAAGCCTCTTGAAAATTTTTGTTGGTAATGACTTGGTAAACAAGATTTGTACTCGACTGCACTTGACAATCATTAATCTCTCCATTTGCTTGAAGCTCATGTGTAGAGAAAAACTTAGGAGATATATCTTTGTTCTAACCCCTTTAATATATCCTTTTATGATATGGGTGATACAAGCAACATTATCCCGATATATACCATTATTGGGTGTTGTTTGCCTGATTTAATCCACTTGAGGTCTTGATATGGTGGATAAATGATCTAAGTCAAATGCATTCTCGTCTAACTTCGTATAATGCAATCAATTATGCATGGTTTGATGATGTGGCTATCAATATCTGTTTTGTCGAACGTCATGAAGTGACAGTTCCTTCATGCATGAATAAGTACTTCATTTGTGAAATAGTCTTGCGTCGGTCAGACAAATAACATGCATGGCTGCATCGGCATAACCGACTTATTCACTATTTTGTACTCTATTTTGTTCTTTAAAAAAATCACAGATCACTTGTCCACGTAAATAACGTAAGATTTTCTTAATACCACTAAAGGGTTCTTTTGTGGGTCATGAACTATATCTAGTGGGTCATTTTCGATGTTAAGTGATCTTAATACCATATTAAGATCTTGTGGGTCCTTTTATGGGTCATGAACTATATCTTGTGGGTCATCGACGTACTTAATGTGTGTTCTTTATCCATATTAAAATGTATTAGAACATTCTTAGTGTAATTTGATTGATGGATAAAGATTCCATTATTTGTCTATTTAAAATGCAGGCCGAGACAATAATTGGTAGTTACTAGATCTTTCATCTGAAGTCTTTTTTCAAATAATCTATTGCCAGAGATCAATTATATTTAAATCATCAACATACACACCTATGGTTATGCAACCCCATTCTATTCTTCTGATAATAACACATGGACATATTTGATTATTAACAAAGTCTTACGCTTGTAAATATTCCCGAGGCGCATATAGGGGGCGCTTGGTTGAGAAACCTCAAAGCTTGAGAACCCAAATGTGATATTTAGATCAAAATGTATCTTTGAATATGCATGTGACACGTGTCCCACTACTCAAGTCAAACTTGGTGACTTTGACTTTGTAATAAATACAACTTTAAATATGCATGTGTGACACTTGTCACCACCACAATTTCTTAATGATACACTTTTAAAGGTGAAGATTGGATTCTCAAATTCTCGAAATTTAGAGGGATTCTCATTTGAGCGCGCCTCTATAAACATATCTTCGCAAAAATTGACAGATCTGTACATATCCATTAATGTAAATGCATAGGACTCCGAAGAAAAAGAGAAACAAAATATGGAAAACGGAATACGTCTCATTCTACTGCGAATCCGGATTGATGAGATACAAAGGAATTGGTAGCCGGATAAGAGAGGCTTATACTAACCAAGTGACAACGATACATATGTGAGATTAGTGGGTACTTAATTTGAAAAGAATTGACAGTTCGGTACTTGAATTGAAACTTTTGATAGTTTTGTACTTGATTTGAAAAGAGGACGTAGTTCAAGAACTTAGGTTGAAACTTTTGATAGTCCGGTACTTGATTTGAAATGAAGTGATAGTTCAGGTCATGTTTTTGTAGTTTCCCTTTTTTTTTCTTTTTTTTATAGGCTATAGGATTTAATAGGGCAGTTTTTGGTGTTGGGCCAGTTGCCGAGCCTAGTCATGTGTTGAAATAAAATGATGAGGAAAAAAAAAGGACCTCTGCCTTAAAGGACTATCATTCCACAGAGTTAGAGCATCCCCCATCATGATCAAAAAAACCATATCATCAATCTCTCTCATCATTTTTCTCTCTCATCTAATCATCCATCATGGTTTTTTCAATCACATGCACCCCCACCATGATCCAAAAAAAAGTTTATCATCAATCTCTCTCATCACTACATAAATTATAGCTCATAAATGTTAAGATTAATAAAAATATATCAAAGTGTATCTCGTTTTATAGAGCTCAAAAAATTATGAATATTGGTATTTATTTTGATTTTTTTTAATTTGTAATTTAGAAGATATATTCGTTGCAAGATCAAAATAAAAACTGTACTGTTTCTTACACAGGACACGTGTCGCGTTGTGATTGGCTCAACTCTCATGCTCAAACCATAAAAAAGAGCATGAGATGCTCATTTTCATAAAAAACCATGTGATGCTTTTTTTGATGCTCAAAAAAATCATGGTGAGTATGCATGATTTTTTTGATCATCTCCCATGCTCACTTTTGATGCTCAAAAAAACCATGGTGGAGGATGCTCTTATAGCAGTTCCTCAAGGACATTGTCACCCGGTACTCGGTACATGGTGCTGGTCTCAGCAGTAGTACAATCTGTCTCATCTCAGAGTTTCGACTTCAGCATGTATTTGTTATTAGTTCTCAAGGAATATAAAACAACTCTTGCCATAATTTATCTATGTTCCAACTTCCAAGCCTGTGCATCATAATGAATGCTAATAATTGATATATCAAGAGAACAGAAAGCCAGAAATGCTAATATGAAGAAGCAGTGTGCACAACCAGAAATGTTGATGAATACTTACCAGCTAAAGGCTTTGGTTTCGCCCATCAGGGCGTAGAACAATCGGTCAAAGGATAAGACATAAAACCTCCGATGCCCAAGTGGTCGTGAGTTCGAATCCTGAGAGGGTTCAAAAAAAAAAAAGGGCCTTGGTTTCGGAATTTCGTACTCAAGGCGGCACCCATCCAGACAAACACGCATTGTCATCATTTGGAACATTTAGAGACATAAATGTCGGATTTCAAGAGCATAATTTACAAAGAATGATGGCATGCCATTTTGCACGTAAGTATCTAACACATGGTACAAAATACAGATTATCTAACTGGAGTACTATGGCAGTTATATACCTATTGCGGCATTACATATTGTCTTGCCATAGTTTCTTTCTTGCAATTATGACTTTCTCATCAGTCGAAGATAGAGCATCCGCTCTTGGTTCATTCTCCACTAACCAGTCGTCCCATCTCAAGGCAGCTAAGTATCTCCGGATATAACTTAACTGATGATGGGAGGTTTGTCTCTTATGATCACAAAACCATTAGGCCTCAATATTCTGTCCATTTCAATCAGCAGATCTTCAGTGCTGCAGCCACGTTCTTCAATTTCAGAGAATACTGCCCAACTATGCAATAGATCATAGGTGCGTGGGTACGTTGAAAAAGATTCACACCTTAAATAATAAATAGAAATTTAATTACATAACAATCTCGATCTTGGAAAATTTTGTGAAAAGAATATGATCTGACAAAGTGATTGTAAGATGATTTTCCTGTGGAATGCAAACAAAAGAAGTACATCACAATATTTCTCTTAAAATGCCTATAAAGTTTTCTTTTCTTCAAATTTTTCTTCAACTATTCTTTCCTTCAATTTTCAATCAAGTTTTTTTTCCATCAATTTTCAATCATGTTTTCTTTCCTTCAAATTTTCCATCGTGTTCTCTTTCCTGCAAACTATCCATGGCAACAGAGGAAAAACTTCATTTTAGTCTAAAGTTTCTCTCCATCACTCAAAATTTTCAAGAACCAAACAAAGTGATACTTGTAATCAAGATGGATCTAAATCAAAGCACTTAATGAAGTAAGCAGCCATTAAAATAGCTTGCCAGATATTTGTTTGCACATGCTTGCTTACCAGTCATGAACAGTTCCTATCAAGCCCCGGTCGTAAATGATTTTTAATCTGGCAGAAGCATTAACAGGGGCAACATTCATCACCCAAACATCTTTTTCTATAAGAGCAGCAGCAAACCCACCAAGGTTGGAGTTCATATCCATGATATTTCTGAAGGAATTCCTTGTTACAACTGATTTCATCTGTTTCAAATACTCCTTTACTCTAAAATGCCAGATGTTCTGCAGCACAGAAGTATTGAGTTATAAAAATAGCCACAATAAGATAAAAAGATTCTGAGATAGGAAGAATGACATCATAACCATAAGTTTGAATTTTATTTTGGATGTACTTCATATCTATATGCTTCAAGAAGTGCAAAGAATTACACTGTCTTCAAGAAAATCTTCTGGATTTACACCAATATCTTCAAGACGGGGAGGAGGAGCTACTAATCTTTGAGGCCAAGGAGCAAGACCACTGCCTTTCTCTTTGTGAGCCTCTGCTTTTCAGTTGGGTTAAATCAAAACAGAACAGGGGCCTGTAAGACTACTGCTTGGGACAAACACAGATGTAATTGTACAGTATAAAATCTGGAAAGACTTCATTTGGTATCTTTGTATGACCTGTAAATCACTACTGCTATAGTACATGGGTGACATGCAGCATACCAGAGCAGCAAGCGAACACTTTTCACAGAGGATAATGCATAAATTATCATGCTGCATTATACCGTGAAGCACCTTTTAGAGGTCAGGTGATGACAGCATATATAAATAGTATTGATTTTTCTAAGTTTTCTGAATTAGTTCCCTATAAGAATTTCCTACAAAAATCAATAATAGCATTGACCAATAGAACTCACTTGCTGAGTATGGAGTGATACATGGCTTCATGGCCACATTCCAAGAAGCATCCGGGTCAACGTCTAAGCTGCACAAGGGACGCTGGGGCTGGGTTCCAGGAAGTCTTCTTAAATAGCAACTGTTACTCAGTGGTTTAGCCCATATGACAGTCTGGTCTTTCTTTGACACAACTCTCCAGCACATCCTTTTTAAAAGATCATGCATAGCATTCCAGATTCGCCGATTTTCAACGTCCTGTGCATAAACCTCGGGAGAAGAATACACAAAGTATCCTCCTGGTCTCAATAACCTATCCAACTCCAATAAGAGAATACCATCTCTTTGAAGCCAATCGATTCTGCATCGTGAACAATGGGCCAATTCGAATGACCTACTTGGATAAGGAAGTCGCTTTGTTCCCAATACACCTAAAGTAGAAGGTATTCCCCTCTCTAAAGCAAATTGTATCTGATTTTCGTGAACGTCATTGGGAGCAAGAGATATTGCCAAAATATCATGGGAAAGCAAATATGCACCAAAACTTGCGACCCCACAACCCACATCAAGAACATTCCGAATATTTCCACCATTATTAAGCTTTTCATCAGGAAACTTGAGCATCTGTTTAAATGGAGCGAAAGGAAACTTGGATTAGCTAATGGCCTGCCCAAATTAAACAAAGCGCGTAGTCTTGAATATTTTTACTTCAAGTGAACTATTTTCCAAATCAACTATCACCTTCCAAGGAAACCAGCATGTGTTCAAGCACAGGGTAAAAATAAATGACACTTCCTGAATCTTCCAAGGAATTTTAGCCTTTTTTATTCTCTATCACCTTGTTAGACATAAGATAAATCATTTGTTGTATCATGTATTGTGATTATAGTTGGGACAGCTAAAATACATCAAATTTTCAACTTTAAAACAGACAACAAGCGGATTAAAGATACAAACAAAAACATACCCTTGCAAGAGCAGCAATGTACTTATCAGCTCCGTAATGGAAGTGAGTTCCTCCACCAGGAAAATTGATCTTGTCACCATTGACTACCATCCAGTTCTGATCAGATTTCTCCTGTGCTAGGTGAGTATGAGGAATGTTGAGTTTCCATACTTCATCCCTGCTGGCTGGCCATCTAATAGGAATCTGAAACTCCACTAACAAGCTAAGGTTTAAGGTAAAAGCATCAGAATGATGAAATTAATGAATGAAGAGATTGAAAAACAAGAGACCTTGTAACCAGTTGGTGGTGGAATGAGACAATTGTAGCGTCGCTGAGAGGGAGGACAATGGCGTTCATAGTGCTCCATTATTGATAAGTTAAGCTTGAGCTTCATTTGATGAATCAAATTTCTGTCCAAACAAGGTATTAACTCCGATAATCTCATGTCACAAACAGGTATGCTCTTCGTCAGTTGGGAATGGCGTTGCTGATTAGGCAACTGCAACTCATCGAGAAAACGATCTCGGTGATTTAATTGGGGAGCGAAGGACGACCAGGTGTACATAGAAAGGAGAGCGAGAAAGGCGATGAAGGCGAGGAGCGCATACTTAAGCAGCTTGAGATTTTTGAAGGCGTCACGCCGGCGCTTCATTTCTTCTCCGATCGGCTGCGGCGCTAAAACCCTATCAAGGCTGGGCCCACCAAACCAACAAATCAATCCTCTCCTGTGCCTACTCTCTTGCTCTTCATTTTAAAATTTGGATAATATAAATTATAAATGCATCTGCTGCTGCGGATTTTCCTGCAATTGCAATTTTCGATTTTCCAGTGAGGAGGTCATCAGCATAAAAGAATGTCAGACGTGGCATAATCTCATTTGATAAGAGACGTGGTTGGTAAGATTGCATGTTTGAGAAATTGGATATATTCATGGGAACTGTTTTTCTTATTTTTAGTAATATGTGAATGCCGACTGCCGACTGCCGTAGACTCCGATATTTTACGGAAAAATTTCTAATATACTTAAAAATTAGAAATTGAATTTCTTTTCTACTCGATCTTTAAGATTAGTTTTTCTTTTTACTCATTTTTTTTTTAAAATGTTGTTGTCAACGGCGTCTTAGGCCTCGTGTCTTCCTCCCCTTTTTATGCTTGAACAAGTAAAAATAAAGCGCCAATCGGCCACACCACCCACGGCTGCAGCTGCGAACATCAGAAACCCTAATGTCATGCCCACCACCTTCCACCTATACGGGTTGCTCATGTCCGGCACGCAGGTCGGCATTCCAATCTCCATTGTTCTGTTACAATAAAAAGCATATCTTGTTGAAGTAGTTTTAGTAGGGTTACAGATGACGGAGTGAATTGGGGCGAACTGGGGGAGAGAAGATGATGCGAAAGATTAGGAGGTTGAAGATGCGTTTTGTGATTACCAACTCTCGTCGCGTAAACATGGGAGTTCGTAGAACGAGCCTTTCATGTTACAAACTTGGGCTACTCTCGTAGTCACCAAGTTTATAACGTGTATTTTACTTAATTGTCGGATACTAAGTCTCACTCTTTCAGTGCTGTTGACTTAATATCTCAACGCACTACACTTATGCATTTCGACAAACACCTAGTATGCATCGCTTGGTTTTAAGCGCTAAGTAAAATACAAATCCAATAAAACAAATCAATTTATGCAAATATTAGTTTTATTCAGCGATTCATTGTTATGTAAGATTCGCATGACCCCAAAATAGGGTCACTACTCACTATCCATGGAAGTGAACATACAAATCATGTTTTGTTCGAAATTGAAATTACAAAATTTATGAAGAACAATCACAACCTTGATGTAGATGATGATGTTGTCCCTCTTAAATTTGCAATCCGTTTGATTCCGATTGATTCCTCGAGTCTTTTTGTCATGAAGTTTCCTTGAAGATCGTCTCTCAAACCCTGCTGAATATCGTGGTTGAAGACACGTTCTTTCTTTTTGTTCCAAAAACTGCATCTTCGCCTATTTCCAAAACTTAGCCAAAATTACGTTTTTGACCGTCTGGCAGTGTCAGTAGTGTCACCTGTTAGGTGACACGAAAAAAACCAGAGAGCTGAAATTATCTGGCCAGTATCACCAGTGTCACCTAAATAGGTGATACTAGCGCTTAGTGAGATGGCCCCTTGAGCTCAAATTTTGACATCTGTCACAACTGAATCAGTTCTTGGTCAAAATTACAAAGTTGTAGCTCTTTAATTCAGCTTCCCAACAAGCTATCTATCAATGGATTCGGACATCGTATGAAATCTGGGCGTGCGTGACAAGTAGGGATGTCAATCCACCTACTTTTATCCTGTTGTCGCCAAAATTCCCATAACACTTTATTTCGCATAGGATTCTTTTTCAACTAAAAACACCAAAACATTGAGTGAGAGCTCATCAGAATAAGGAAAATGATCGATAATCCACTAAATGTGAAGCATAAATATAGTCAAGATTTATGCTCGTCAAAATTATTTACCTTGTTTGGGATGACTAGCTTCCACACCTTGGTCGAGAATTTTACTGTAGCAGAATGGTCTGAACTTTCTCCCACATCACCCCTTAGAACACTTTTACTTTTTACCACCAGATCAGTCGAATTCCACAGATGATGTTAATTTCCAAACAAAGGAGTATTCACTCTCACTACGTTGTAGACCTTGGTTGAATATGTCCTTGACAACAAAAACACTCCTCCATGCATGAGAAGGCCGTCGTCCCAAGGTAGAATGCAAGAATGAAGATCCATCAAAGTATCTTGCTTTCACCACCTTGGTCATCAACATATTTGGCATTTTTAGTATCCTTCATCCTTGTTTCATGAGAAGTGTAGTATTAAAGCATTCTAAATCCATTAATCCTAGCCCCCCTAATTTCTTACTTTTCAGTATTATTTTCTTATTTATCCAAAGAACTGATTTCCCCTTACCCATTTGCACATAGATATATTATCTCAGCAGCCAGTATATTGTTAATTGTTGCATATTCTTTTTGTCAATTTAAAGCACTGCATAGCATAAATGGGGACAGATTGAATTGTACTACTTATTAACTAACACCTCTTTACCCGCAAAAGATAATATATTGTATTTCCAATCAAGCATTTTCTTCTGTACTCTCTCCTCCACTGTTTTAAAATTTTTGGTTTTATTTAAGCCAACAACAGTGGGCAAGCGGCAAGCGGCAAGCGGCAAGCGGCAAGCCTAGGTACTTGGTATATTTATCGACCACCTTAACTCCAAGGGCCTCTTTTATTTCATTTCTAAGGTCAGATTCAGTGTTTGGACTAAAAACTATCTCTGAGTTTTCCAAAGTAATCTTCTGGCCTGATAGGTCTTTATATCTATCTAATATCGCCTTTATGGGGAGCACTCGGTTGAGCCAGAGTTGGTAGAATGAGGCAGTGAGGCACGATCCGAGTCGTTGAATGAGTTGATCGGACGCACGTGGAGTCAAACGCGTTCACACTACTTTTTCAAAGTAGTGGGATTTCACTATTTGGACACGTGGCGCGCCTCAGATGCACGGGGGTTAGATGGACGGTTGAGATCGTGTCTCACTGCCTCATTCTACCGAGCCCTACCTCATTTGAACGCTCCTCTCGCCTTCATAGTATAAACTCGTTCAATTTAGCATTCATGAATATCTAGCTATCTTAAGCAAATAGTAAGTGTGTGATAGGTGGGGCATTTCTTGCTATCTTAATTCCTTTAACCAGACCTAGGTTTCTACTATTTTCAAGACTCCTAGACAGCCATTAAGAGCAAATTATTAAAAGATATGGGGATAATAGATCCCCCTTGCCTAAGCCCTCTGGTTGGTATGATTTCCCTTGTCCATTTGTTATTCACTAATTTAATCATATAAGTAACTAGAGTTACACACTTCATTATTAAGGAGCCGTCCACTTTGATTCTATTTTACTAACTGAAACTTATCTTAACTGATCTTAACTGATATTGACTGATGAATAGTATTATTTTATGAGGATGATGATGGTTGTGATGATGATGATGAATAGTAATTTTATGATGATGATGAATAGTAATTTTATGATGATGATGGTTGTGATGATGATGATGAATAGTAATTTTATTGATGATGATGAATAGTAATATACTGATGATGATGATGTGGGTGATGAATAATAATTTTATGATGATGAATAGTAATTTTATGATGATGATGAATAGTAATTTTATGATGATGAATAGTAATATACTGATGATGATGATGGTTGTGATGATGATGATGATGAATAGTATGATGATGGTATGATGAATAGTATTATGATGATGATGGTATGATGATGATGGTATGATGAATAGTATGATGATGATGGTATAATGATAATGATGGTATGATGATGATGATTGTGATGGTATGATGAATAGTATGATGAATATGATGATGATGGTGTGATGGTGTGATGAATAGTATGATGGTGATGGTATGATGATGATGATGGTATGATGAATAGTGTGATGGTATGATGAATAGTATGATGGTATGATGATGAATAGTATGATGGTATGATGATGAATAGTATGATGATGATGATGGTATGATGATGATGATGATGGTATGATGATGATGAATAGTATGTTAAAAGTAACTTATCTTAACTTAACTGAAACTTAACTTATAGTGACTGAAAGTAACTTATCTTAACTGATATTAACTTATCTTAACTGATATTAACTTATCTTAACTTAAAAGTCAAAAAATAGAATCAAAGTGGACAGGGCCTAAATCAATCCATGTAGCTGGGAAACGAAATTTCCTAAGGGTTCTTCTAACAAATGCCAGTTTACCCTATCATATCTAGTTTAAGGGATATATATATGTTTTCCTACCTTCTTTCCGGTTCTTAATATAATGATTCAGTTCATGCCCAATCAAAATATTGTGTGTAATTAACCTACCCTTAACGAATGCACTTTGACATCCAGAAATTACCTGAGGCAGGAGGATTTGGAGTCTATTAGCCAAAATATTTGAAATTACCTTCATTGGGGTATTGCAAATGCTAATAGGTATGAAATCTTCTAGCCTTCTTGGCATTCTTACACTTAGGGACCAACGTAATTCTCGTTGCATTCAGTCTTTGGTCCAGTTGTCCATAATTGAAGAAACCAAGCACTTATTTACATAATTGATCACCCACAATACTCCAGTGTCTCTGGAAAAAATAAAGATGGGAACCCATCAATACCCAAGGCCCCGGGCTTCGTTGGGGCCACTTAGAAGACTGCTCTTCTCACATATTTTCTAGTATAAGGCCTTAGCAGTTCAGTTCTCATCTCATATGTTATCATTATGGGGATTATATTACCCTCCATTATCTGATCATAATCACCCCTTATCTGACTAGTTGTGAATAGCTTCTGAAAATATCCTCTGTAACTTTAATAATATCAGCAATATGACTTCCCTATCCTCATATATCCGTTTTTCTATCCTGTTAATCGATCTTCTGTGTGTTGCCTTTGAGTGGAAGAATGCTGTATTACGGTCACCTTCTTTAAGCCAATCAATCCTAGACCGCTGCCTCCAAAGAAACTCCTCCATGTCTAGCCATTCATCTCGCAATTCACACCGTTTCTTCTCTCTTTCAATAACCTCTGTTGTTCTTGGCTATTCCTTCATATTTTTCACCTTCTTTTCCACCCCTTTATTTTCTTTCAAATATCTCCAAACTCATTTCTGTCCAAGTTGTCAATTCTTCCGCACAACTACTTAACATATCCACAATGTTCCGATACCTGCCTTGAGCCTTCAACCACACACTCTCAGCTTTCTGCGTGAAGTCTTCATGTTTATGCCACATAGCTTCATAGTGGACTTTTCCCTGCTCTATATCATCGGTCGCCTACTTCTAATCACCAGGGGATGTGATCTGAAGATGCCGCCAAACAGTGAGTCACTTCAACGTTGGGGAATAAATGTTTGAATTCATTATTTCCCAAAGCTTTCTCCAGTCTGGCCTTAGCCTCATGAGGGTACATCCTTTTGTTTGAAAAAGTGAATAAAGTACCCTTGAACCCTAAGTCTGTCAATCCACAACTGTTTATACATTCTCTGAATCTTCTCATCCTCTCTCGTCATCTTCCCATTGGACTCCCAACTATACAACACCTCGTTAAAATCCCATGTCACCATCCATGGTCCAAACCAATCTCTACTCAACCTGTGAAGCAAACTCCAACTTCCATTCCTCAAGCTGCCATTAGGGTTCCCGTGGAATAGCATCAGCCTGAATGTTCTCTCCAACTCTATCAACTGTCACTCGCCCTTGCATCTTCATCATCTGACCCTTGCGCCTCTTTTTGAATTTCCCAAACATGGTTATCTCCACCTCATCTGATCTTGGGCCTATCAACAACAATGCAGCACTCTCTGCTTCATGAAGTCCCTCCATAAGGTTATGCTCCTCAGACCACCGCGATGGACAGGGTACACCAAGGCCCAGGCCCAAATCTAGTCCTTCTCCACCCTTTAGCCCTGTCCTTTTATCCATCTTATCAAGAAAACTGTTCTCGCCACAATAACCTACTTTCTCCTTTCTCAAAATGATCAATAGCCTTCTATCAAAAAAGAAAGATCAATAGCCTGATTACGAAGATTGAAAAATGATCTTTTCGTAGGATTCAAACCCTAGAAAGCAAGGAAGGAATAGGAAAGAGAACTAATTGAACATTTTCCTTAATTAGTAAATTTCACATTTCAAAGCTGCATTTACTAATCCTGAGTGATTAGAATTACAGCAAAACTAATCTCAGCAGGTCTGAAATTCAAAAATTAAGGAAAATGTTCTGAAAATCAAAAATTAAGGAAAATGTTCTGAAAATTGAATTTTCCATAACATTTTTCGAGAACTAGACATTAAGTTGTTTTTCATGAAATTCTGCACGCAGCGCACACAACCAAACATAAAATGGAAAAAAAATACCGTTTTCCATGAAATTTTCTGGGCGGAAGTGTTGAGGCCTGTGGCCTGTTGGATTGTTACATATTACCAGCATAGTCCAGTTGACTGCCCCCTTTCCCTCCCACAACTCTTATGCTTGTCCACAAGTTGAAAGTGACTACATTAGACTATCCAGTTCGTCTCTTCTGGCAGGAGCACTGGGAAGCATAAATCTGCGAAGAACTGGAAACACACTGTTATTTCACCAATCTAATTAAGGATTCAATTAACAAACATTACTTACATTACAAGGTTCTGTTGTAAACACACTTATCAAAGGTGATCCCTGAATTTAAAAGATTTGTAGAAATTTGGTTGTTGGTGGACAACCTGGGTCATTTTTTTGGGATGACCTTAAAATAGCCATGCTAAACAATAAAAAGGATACCCTTACTTGGCGTATGTAATCATAGATAATGTGTTTTGAACATACATTCACATATGTGGTGCAATGCATGAAAATCACCATTTAAATAGTTCATATAAACATGACAATGGTAGGTCACCTGTTCTCCTAAAACCAAACAATAAGCAGCATGTACTGTGTATATAATGCATGGAAGCTATCAAGGCACAACAAACAGAATCTATCACCACACCTGAACATCGGATGAATTCAGCACACTCTACAGCAGCCAGCTTTGTAGTCTTCATGTTTCTTATTCAGGCAGGAACGCCAACTGCTCAAGCAACATCTCGTCCATTTCAACATCTAGCTAAAAATCAAGTTATGGAACCAACTGTATACATAACTGTAACAGGTATGCAAAACTGCAATGGAAAGGGAGAAAAAGGGTGTTGAACCTTACTCGTTACTGACTGATTTTCCTCCCTGTGCAGGATGCAGCAGTCATTGTGAGACTGCTTGCTGTTATTGTAATATAATGGCAGATCCTCCTATGTGCCTACAGTGCTGTGAAGAGTCTCCTTAACGCTACAGACAACGAGCTCCTCAGAATCTTGCCATGAGATGGACCTGAGTCATAATAAGACTTCACAAACACTTGAGCTCAATCAGACACAAGAATACATATATAAATTGAAGTTCATGCATCATCAATGAGCAATTCAGCGCACATATAAAACCTTCATTTATGAGTTCCGTTCAGCAGCAATATAGCAACACAAGATGGAATATTTTATAGCTTAGGCAGTAGTCACGCAAATTGACTTAACCAAACCCATTCTCAAACACTTTACTTGATATGATATACACTATTGTAGAGCATACGTTTGTTTAATGTTCCGTCTTTAAAATGCAAAAACCATCTGTCAATGTGTCACAACCAATTAAAAAAGAAGAAGCATATTCTCTACCAGAAGTAGTCAGAACTCAGAACAAGTAAAGTTCAGGCTTTGGTCTACAGTTGCAAAATGTATGAATTCTCCTCATCTTGTTAGCTCATCTGTCAATTACTTGAACCACACGTATGGACATTAAATTTTTCAATGCGAAAAATAGAAAAATGAAAACAAATCATCAATGAAACTTATTCTACAAGCTTTCATCTCTGCTGACTATGAGGCTCGAGCATATAGAGATATAAATTCAGAGTCAGAAAGCATCAAAAATGACAACTACAAACACAATAAGCAATCAATCAATCAATTGGGAAAATGAAGAGAGAAGGACGCCAGCACGGAATGGTCAGAACATACCGCATCCTACCTGCGCCCCTGAACCAGATCAACAAGCTGCGGTTCGTCAACAGGATCGATACGCCACCGACAGCCGGGCTGTTCACGAAGGTCTCGTCCAAGCCTACGAACCACTCCAAGTCCACAGGATTGACTAACTCCAAAGCCAACAAATCCGAAAGCCGCAACAACAAGAGGCACAAGGCAATTTTCAGCGATGGTGTCCATTTCTCCGGAGCCTCCGCGTCTGGAGTGCTGAGCACTTTGTACCAATACCAACACGAAGAGGAATACGAAGACGCGTATGAAGACCAGCGGTACGGCTTGTATGAGATCGAACTGAATCCAACGGATGATAAATACAGCGAGGATGAGGTTGAAATGGACGATCAGGAACTAAATCAGTTGACGATTGTGGAACAGGTCAAGCCTTGCGTCGTGGATCGAAACGACGATCATGAATTTCAGGATGCTGCCATGAATTTAAATGAACAAGTTGACAAGGAAGAGAGCAGCGAGGACGACGATGAAATAGTCGTTGACGAGGATGGCGGCACTGTGACGATCGGCGAAGTGGTGATCTTGCTGGAGCAGGTGGCCGATGAAGAAGCAGATTGGTGCTTCGTCGGAGCTGATGCTGATCAATTCTGAACATAATCCACCGGCCTGAAGCGCCCTCTTCCTTATCAGATAATAATATAATTTAACTTGATTTACGAAAAGAAAACAAAAAATCACAAATTGTAAAAATGTATTTTAAATTAAGTTGCTTGCAAATTATGCATTCATCATGTTGGGACAGTGTTATTAAAACCGATATGTGGATCGATTCAGTTTAGTTACTGGGTCAGTGGTTCAATCGAGTTTAACCGTATTGATCCGCACATATTAAAAAATAAAATAAATATATGATATTATAATTTAACATATTTATTACTTGAATAAATATTACATGTTTATGATATGATTACAACAACATACCATAACAAATTTAGAATTTGATAAAGTACAAATCAATAATACAACAACAATAACAATTTTAGTCTTAATTTGAAGTCATAACAATAAGGAATTTCTAAGACTAATTGAATTTTTAGTTAAATCGATAATAAGTAATAAATATTATAGATTTGAGAAATGAATATAGTTTATTGAAACAAATAATAATACAACAATCATCTTTAGCCTAGTGGAAGAAAGAGAATAACTATTAAGTGTGGGGTTAGGTTCGACTCTTGTCTAAGTCATAATTAAATAAGTAATTTTTCAGACCAAATTTGAATCAATTGAAATGATCAAATTAATATTTTAATGAAAAATCGGGTCAACCGACTCTTGACCGGATCGATTGTAAAACGGTCCAATTACAAAACCGAACCGATCCGGTGACCGTTCCCGATCCAACGTGTCGAACCGGTCGGTCTGAGTTTAATAACATTGTGTTGCCGTATCTAATTTAATTGTTTAGCTGATTTAAAATTAGGTTAGCTAAGCTAGAACATGATTTTTGTCTTTAAAGCTCAATGGGAAAGTTACAGTAGAAGCCTGAAGCTGCGTCATTTTTGCTATGCACGGGATTAGCTTGGTTTAGACATTTAATGGGACGTCGCCATTCAGACGAAAGGCGGGATCGAGTTTGTGTTCTCACGGCTTCACGCGACGTCATTTTGTCGATCGCGCTTAGTTTTTCATTTGTCTCGTGACGGCAACGTTTTGGTACATGGAACAGCTGAGAGATAAGTAACTTGAATTTGGAAATTTGGGGTTTTCCTCCAATCATTTCTCCTCCAAAGAAACCACCATCTTCCCCTTGATTGTCTGCTATTTCATCCACCACTCCTTCTAAAGTCTCCTGGGCCATGGTTGGCTTACTGCAGTCCTCTAAACCTTGGTTCGCCTTAGAAAGTAGCACTCCAGAGAACTTAAGATCGTTAAAAGATTCGATACTTCACTGAGTAGAACAACCCTGACAAGAAAACACTTCCATGATAACTCTCAGAAGAAAACACTCTCCCCAGAGCTTTTAGAGAGAGAAAAAACGAAGAGTTTTTTTTTTTTTTGATAAGAAAAAACGAAGAGTTATTGCTTTTCAACTTTTTAAACAGCCCGTTTCAAGTCCTTCAGTTCTACCCCAATGAAAAGGGAAAGCTATAGTAGAAGTCTAAAACTCCGTCGTTTTTGCTTTTGCGCGGGATACGTTTGGTTTGGACGTTTAATGGAACGCCGCGGTAATTGTTGGAGATTTTAGGATTTATGTATTGTAAAACATGTATAAACCTTGTAAAGATGTTTTGTGAAATAAACAAAACACTTTGGAACTCATTTGAGCTCAATGTGGATTTCGGACAAGTAAGGACTAAGGATTGCGCCAACCGGTCGGCTGAGCTGTGGTCTCAAAGCCAACCGGTCGGCTGGTCTGAGGACAAGAGATCAGTGCTTCTGAGTTTTTAGTCAACCGGTCGGTTCATTGAGCCAACCGGTCGGCTGGGAAAATTCAAACGGCGCGTACAAGGAACACATTAAGGCTAGGTCGTGTCCAGCGCTTAAAGTGTTCATTGGGCATGCTAATGTCCTCAGCGGGCGCACGGCACGCCAGTTCAGATTTTGAATCGGAATTCTTATCCGATCGAAAACCGTCGATGGGCATAGTTTTTTGGAGATAGAGACTAGAGGAGAGAGACAGAGTTCTTGTGATTTTGGCTTCTTCAATTGAATCGATTCCGATCGGTTGTTTGCGATACTCGCCGTTTCTTATTCCTGTGCAAATCGTTTGTCTTATCTCAGTTCAAGTATTTCGAAAAACCCCTGCCTGGGTGAAATATTGAATTTGGAAAGCGAAGCGACTTCGTGATTCATTATGTATCCAAGTTATCATCTCGAAGCATCGACAGGAGACCCAGGGAACTACAATCAAATTCAATATTTTCAAGATGTCTGATGCTTCAATGAGGAAGATGGTTGCGAGTGACGGTTTGGCGTTTTGGAGAAGTGCCGAAGAGATGCAAAAATTGAAAACTCAGATGATGAATAATGCGGAAAGCGGGACACGACATGCAGTGACTCGGTGGCTTCAGGCAGGAGATGGATGAACAGACCATCATTATTCCATTAGGAAGGAAGTCCTATGCTGGATTTTGGTTGATTAAAAGAAATCAGTCCGGCTGTTTGGGTTGTTTCAATGAAACAGATTGTCATGTTCTGGATCACGCAGTATGTGGTGTTGGGTTGTTGAAGATGATGAGAGGGTTCAACCTGGAATGCTCAAGTTTGTAATGGCAGTGCATCTAAACTCCAATTGTTTTTCACATAAAGCCATGATGGGAGTAATTGGCTGAGATGGTGAGACGAAACTCAGGTTTGGTTGTTTCAATTCTTTTGTTAAATCTGAGTTTACGGAGCATGCATAATTAACATGATATGTGAGTTCATAGTAATCGGTCGGATTGCTGATGATGTGTATGTTTGTGAAGCATGTATGGATGGACATTGCTAGTAAGTTCATGACAAGAAGTGTTTTGATGAAACCAACGTATGTATGTTTGAGGCTGACACCTTAATATGTATGATTTATGTAGCATGTATTTCTAGTGAATTCATTATCAATAAGTTTTTGATGAAATCAATGTATGAGTACTTTAGACTGATACCATGATAAATGTTTCATTGAACATGTGTTGTAAGGTTTTCAACCTGAATATAATCAGATGGATTTTTTGATGTATAAACTCCGGTCAATGTATTTGTAAGTTTACCGTGTTGGTAAAACTTGATTGATGGAGATTATGGGTTGAAATAATCAAGGTTTATGTGATTATTTCGGGTATTTCTTGTTTGAACTACTTGAAGTGTTCATGTTGATGTTGAACACTTATGTTATGTTCTGATGGTAGCCTTTAAAAAGTTGTTAGTAAAGCATGTATAAGTTTACTAGGGCTATTTCTGGTTTGATTATGATTTATCGTATTGTGACTTGCATGTTAGTAGAGTATATGTACTTGCATAACTCTGTGTTTCGCATATCACATGATTTATGTTTGCATGTATTGTTGCATATATAATGTGGGTTACTCACCAAATTGAATGTCACCGACAAAGCAATTTGTCAAGATTGTGTGATGAATTATTCACATAATGGGTTCTCCTAAATGGAGAGGAATATTGACATCTTCTAAGTGGAAAAGAGAATTCAATATAATGATGCTTCAAGGCAATTTTGGTGGCTAAAGGCAAGTTAATATGCATGTACAAGTAAAGCTTGTTGTTGACTAATGTTAAGAACCGATAGAGGTGGGGAATAATACGATTCTGTATTTTCCAGTTGAATGGTATCATTCATGAGACTACATCTGTTTATACACCACAGCAAAATGGTGTAACTGAAAGAAAGAATAGAATCTCAAAGTAGATGGTTAATTCCATGTTATCCTACTCTGGTTTGAATGATGGATTTTGGGGGTAAAGCCATGTGGATGGCTTGTTATTTACTTAACAGAGTTCCTAACAGAAGGAACAGAGTTACCCCATATGAGCTTTGGCACAAAAAGAAACCAAATCTGAATTATCTCCGAGTTTGGGGATGTAGAGCGGTAGTGAGAATACCGGCTCCCAAAATAAAAACTTTGGGAGAAAGAGGTGTTGTTTGGATCTTCATTGGATATTCTGAACATTCTAAAGCGTATAGGTTCTATGTGACTAGAACGAATGATTCTATTTCGGCTCACACCGTAATTGAATCAAGAGATGCATCTTTGATGAGAACTGTTTCTCATTGATAGCTAAACCTCAAGATTTGATTTCTAGCTCCACAAGAGCTGAGTTGTAAGATGCCGTGAGCACATATTTGAAAAAGTATTTCGTTTGAGCCTCGTAGAAGCAAACGAATAAGTATTGTAAAATCTTTTGGACCGGATTATCAAGTTTACTTGATTATGAGTTTTAGAGATGATATTGAGTATCAATATTCATATTGTTATCATATTGATGATGTTTCTAGAACTTATGATGAGGCTATTATGTCTCGAGATGTGTCCTTCTGGAAAGAGGCAATAAACGATGAAATTGATTCTATTATGGGGAGTAATACTTGAGTGTTATTGGATCTCCCACCAGGTTGCAAGCCATTGGGCTGCAAGTTATTTTCTTAAAGAAAATGAAGGTTGATGAATCGGTATATATGTTTAAAGCTCGATAGGTTATCCAAGGCTTAAGACAAAAGGAGGGTATTGATTTTTCGATACATATGCTCCTGTTGCTATGATTCCACTATTAGATTGTTAATTGCTTTTGGTGCAATTAAAATCTAGTTGTACACCAAATGGATGTCAAGACAGCGTTCTTAAAAGGTAATTTGGAAGAGGAAATATGTATGTAGTAATCGAAAGGATTCATTATGCTTGGAAATGAAAACAAGGTTAATAAGTTAGTCAAATTACTGTTTGGGCTGAAACTATCACCAAAGCAGTGGCATCAAAAGGTTGATAAGGAAATCTTATCTAGGGGATTTAAATTGAATCAAGGAGACAAGTGTATTTACAGCAAGTTTGATAACTCTGGTAATTGAGTAATCATATGCCTGTATGTTGATGATATGCTGATTTTGGTACTAACCAAAATAAGAACCTTTATCATCAAGTTTTGTTATATATGGGAGAAGCATATGTGATTCTTGGCATTAGAATCAAATGTGAGAACAAAGGCTTAGCACTGTCACGGTCTCACTATGTTGAGAAAGTGCTTAAGGAATTCAATTGTTTGAATTGTTCTCCAGTAAGTACTCCCATGGATACAAGTGTGAAGCTTATGCCTAATACGGGTGAAGCTGTTGATGAGTCAAATACTTGACTAATTTGCCTCTACTTTTGTTAGTAGTTTTGATTCGTTTCCAAGTAATTTTAATGCCAATTCACACCCTCTTGGTCTATTAGGTCCCAAAATGCATTTCGTCTCACTCGGAACCTCAAATATCAAATGGTGCAAAAGTTGGGTGAATTTGAGCCAAAAATGAAGTTTCGGGTAAAACGGGCAGAACAACCTTTGCGGCGTATTTCGCATGCCCCGATCGCATACGGTGTCCGAATGGGTTGATTCAAAGCTTGTTGGAAAGCTTACTCAAAGGGCTACAACTCTTCAGTTGACGCCGAGACCTAATTCAAAAGTTAAGACTACGAAAAAGACGCCTGAAGTTCACTGCCTCTTCAAGCTCGCCCGGGCTCCACCAAGCTTGCCCGAGCTCTGCTCTACGACCAATCTGCCATGCCAAGCTTGTCCGAGCCTTGATCCTTTGAATACACACTGCCAATATAAGCTCGACCGAGCGTGAGCGAGTTCGCCCGAGCCTCACCTGAAATTTCAGATTTTTGCCGTTGGGCTATAAAGAGAAGGGGAATTCGAGCTAGGGTTTTAGAGCACGAAATATTGAAGGTTTCTAGAGAGAACAAGCTAACAAGGCTTCAAGGGGATCATCCATTGAAGATTGAAGATTGAAGATCCAAAGGGGGAAGAAGATCATCTACACTAGATTGGTTCATTCCTTCCATTGTATTTTCATCTATGTACTCAATACAATTTGTGTTTGTCTATGAACATAATTTGTGAGTAGTGTTTTGTGTTCTAGGGTCCTATGGACCTCATGTGTGTTAATACTCCTAATCTATAATGAATCAATGTTAGAATAACATGTTTGGATGATTGTGAATCTACTTTGAATAAATGTCAACTCTATGCCCACCAAGTGTTTGATAAAATGCCTAAGTGGTCTAGAAACATGAATTTGAAGTTGAATGTTCTAGCGAACGAGACTAAGAGTTCTAGAATGCAAGTAGATTCACCCTTGCTAAGTGATGATCACTAGCGTGACTCATTTTGGCATTGAGATAGGCTTGTTCTTAAACCGCTCATTGGATATTGATCATTCAACTAGCGTTGATGATTGAGAAACTTGAGTAGGACGTGAGCTAACAACATCTAGCGATTGAAGCTCACGTGCGAGGTGCCTCTTCCTTAAATCAAATAAAAACATCGAGAGATTGAATTTGGTTTAATAGTCGCACGCCTTAATCTAATCATCTAACATGATTGTTTTTGCATGAAATTGAACTCTTGGAGTCTAAAAACACATATGAGTGAAGTAGTTCCCTAGAGTACACCCTTTGCCTTGGTAGTGACACTATCTCTAGTTTCCTTAGATTGTTTACATTGTTTATATGCATTTGCTCTAGCAATCACATCAAAACCAACCCTTCGTAATTAGGATAGACTTATCGGAACGAAATCGAATAGTGCTCATAAGTTTGGACTTGCTCCTTGGACGACCCGGTACTTACCGGTTATAAATTGTTTTTGACCAATCTATTGCTTTCAAATCTTACACATTTGACTGTAATAAATTACACGTTCAGCTGTTTCACAACTTGAGTACTCACAAGTCATTGGTTGCTTAATGTATGCAATGATAAGTACAAGGCTTGATATAGCTTATGCAGTGGGCAAATTGAGTTGATATACTATTAATTCTAGTACTCATCACTGGGAAGCTATTAGGCAGATACTTGAATACATTAAGGAAACCATGAATTAATGCTTGATTTATGCTGGGTTTCTCTCGGACTTGGAGGGATGTACCGATGCGAATTGAATTACCAATTTAGAAGATTGTTCTTCTATAAGTGGTTGGGTATTTTGCTTTAGGGAGGTGCCATAACATGAACATCGAAAAAGCAAACTTGCATCACCAGCTCTACTATGGAATCTGAGTTCATGGTTCTAGCTATTGCCGGTAAAGAGGCAAAAGGGCTAAGAAATTTGAACATGAGACTCCTTTGTGGGCGAAACCGATAGATGTCTACCCATTGGGATAGTAAGGCAATTTGGCTAAGGTTTATACCCAAATGTACTATGATAAATCGAGACACCTGGGCGTTAGACATAGTGCGGTTCGTGAACTGATCACTCACGGGGTAATTTCGATTGATTATGTCCGGACACAGTGAAATCTAGCTAATCATTTGACAAAATGGATTAGCAAGGGACTTGGTACAGAGTCGGGTAAAGGGATGGGCTTGAAGCACATCTAAATCTCTTATCGTAGGACACCTTAATTCCCTCTTAGTATGACGCTAAGAGCTGAGTTAAGCACAAGCCTATTCTGAGAGATTTGAAGCACATGGTTATATACATCCCAAAGTTGTGCTTGTTTTCTGCAGAGAAAGGGAGGATGAAGTTTATCTTCTTAATGGATCTTTTGGAAAAGTGCATTGCAGGTGCATGCGAAAAGAATCCACCTATGTAAGTGTGAAGTGAGCCGCTTCAATTAGCTTGTGCTTGGCTAAGTATACACTTATGAATGGATAGGGACACATGACTGAAATAGTGTCAAGTTGTACTTGGAATAATAGTAAACTTGTGTGTGTTTTATTTTCCCGTACTCAAATGGGTTGAAGGGTACAATTCTTGGAACACCCCGATTCTCGAGTATTGGAAGATACTACACTATGTGAAGTTCAAACGTATGTGACACTTCACTTATGCGCAATGTTTTGTTCGGTTTGAATGCTTTTAGTATTCATGAGTATAATCCTAAAATGGGGGAGGATTATTGGAGATTTTAGGGTTTATGTATTGTAAAACATGTATAAACCTTGTAAAGATGTTTTGTGAAATAAACAAAACACTTTGGAACTCATGTGAGCTCAATGTGGATTTCGGACAAGTAAGGATTGCGCCAACCGGTCGGCTGAGCTGTGGTCTCAAAGCCAACCGGTCGGCTGGTCTAAGGACAAGAGACCAGTGCTTCTAAGTTTTTAGTCAATCGGTCGGTTCATTGAGCCAACCGGTCGGCTGAGAAAATTTAATCGGCGCGTCCAAGGAACACATTAAGGCTGGGTCGTGTCCAGCGCTTAAACTGTTCATTGGGCGCGATGCTAATTTCCTCAGCGGGCGCGCGGCACGCCAGTTCAGATTTTGAATCAGAATTCTTATTCGATCGAAAACCGTCGATGGGCATGGTTTTTTGGAGTTCGATTTAAAGGTCGATAGAGACTAGAGGAGAGAGACAGAGTTCTGGTGATTTTGGCTCCTTCAATTGAATCGATTCCGATCGGTTGTTTGCATACTCGCCGTTTCTTATTCCTGTGCAAATCGTTTGTCTTATCTTAGTTCAAGTATTTCGGAAAACCCATGCCTCGATGAAATATTGAATTTAGAAAGCGAAGCAACTTCGCGATTCATTCAGTATCCAAGTTATCATCATTCGAAGCACTGACAGGATACCCAGGGAACTACAAGGTGGGATCAAGTTTGTTCACGCGACTTCGTTTGGTCGAGCGCGCCTGGTTATTTCATTTGTCTCGGGACGTTGGCTTTTTGGTACCCATGGAACATCTCAGAGATAAGAGACTCGGATTTGATGATTGGTTTTACGAGATCAGAAATCGAGTGAGAGAGAGAGAGAGCTTGACCGATTGCGAGGAATCTTGAAGCAAGATCGTCGTCGGAGGTATATGTGTGGTGTGCGTCCGGATTCGTGGGCGTAACAAATCGGAGATTGGAAAGTGCTAGCGGTGGACTCAGCCGGTGTGCACTGCACTCAGAGGAAGGCTTGCGGAAGAACGGAAGCTAAACCGGTTGCGGACTTGTCGATTGTTGTCCAGGGACTTCGTGGGGCCTTAGATCCTCCAATCTTGTCTTCTCTTCGTCAATTCCAGTCATAACTATCTTAGCTTAGTGGTTTTTTTTTATCTGATTGACCAACCGATTTTGTGCTGTTATTGTACTTGAACTCGTTGATTGCTAATGGATTATTGGGAAGGATTTCTCGACGTGAGGTCCCTTGAAATTAAATTTTGTATACAATGACAAACCCAGCAAAAATGCCCTATGTTGTCCTGTTCTTGCTCTTTGCATCTTGACATTAATTTGGAGATTGAATTATGAGCAAACTCGAGTATAAAATCTACACATCACTCCTAACACATTTTGTGATCAGATTTCTGCTAATATTGAATCAATAAAATGCCGAATGCAAGTTGCTTGAGCTTTTCCAATCAAATTCCCTGTATTTTGTACTGAAAATGATATAACTAGTAATGAATAGGAATACAACATAGATAAGTATCAGACTACTTGGGAGCATAGTGATTCTATGAGACTAATGGAGTGGGATGGTGAAAATATTGGAGCTCTATGATATGGACTAATGGAGATGGAGTCCAACATCTTCAGTCTTCATTTTGTTGGAGGATGAGTTGGAATATTGGGTGAGTTGTTCTCATTGGAAATCATGGCAGCAAGCGACTGTGGATGAGTTAGGGAGCGTTTACTGCCCTTATTAGTAGCACTGGAACTGACATTGTTTTTCAGCGACGAGCAACGTTTTTTAGGAGTAGGAGGTGGAAGACCCTTGCACGAGTCCTTAACGATCCTCCTAGCTTGTTGTGGCGGCTTTGGTGCTGCTGCTGGATTCTGCAAACGAAGGCACATAAAACTATTACTGTGCTTTAAAACTATTCGAAGAATGAGAGAGAGAGCATGTTAGCTGATCTAATTACTCTTACTGTCGATATGAGATTGCCTTTCTGTGCTTTTCGCTCTTTGTAAAAATTAGGCAATGGCCTGGCACGAAAACAAAGGGTTTGTCGCAGTTTCTTGAGTTCGTTTTCTGCTTTATCCTGCACACACCACAGTATTCTCATCAGAAAAGAATTAACAGCTGATATTTAAACAAACAACAGATTGTTGGATTGAGAACCTTTAGCTTAGTTTGAAGCTGAACTTTCTGTGGTGCCGTGGCATTGAACTTCAATTCTAGCTTCTGAAAAAAAAAATAGGAGGAATGATTTTTTAGAGTATGAGTACATCCTGAATATCACGTTGAAATCATTATAAATTTGCCTAATTAACCGACGGACCTCTTTTCTTTTAGCAGCTCTTTCCTCTGTCTTAAACTTAAAAGGGGTGGACGTAGTGGGCGAAGGTCGTTTGTTTCTGCAGGTAGCACTTAGACACATTGAGAAACTGATGAACAAGAAAGACTGTTATTATATGCAGGTGCAATTTGAGATAATAAAAAAAAATCCTAATGCTTCTTGTCAAGAGGCAGGCCAACTCACTCTAAGCCACCGAGGAAGCGCCATTTAGGTCCAGTCGTTCTGTTTCCAGGAGTTGCAGACTCAAGTGGAGTCATGTTTCTGTAAGATTTTCAACAACACATTCAACTAAGCAGTGTAAAAATCGAGTTGCCACTCGACTAATGATGGCGGTTTTAGTAATAAAGAAAAAAGCGTTTACCTTCTGTTATCTGATTTAGGAGTGACTGTGGATCTCTTCACTTGAGTTGCCTTCAGTTTGAAACCATTTCAAGTTAACAAGAGAATGTCAATAGATCCGGATATACACAAATATTGACATTGTTAGTAAAAAAGTGCACCATGATTGGAGTCCTTAGAGGCGCTATGATATCTTTGGCTCCCTTGGATGTACTTGTTGTAGCACCTTGATTGGTATCTCTGGATGGAGTCCTGCTCATGTATGCAAACAATGGTTTTGGACTCATTTTGATTCTCTCAAAAGACTCTATTGCTGAAGTAGTATTCATAGGCGTCGCATTTCCCTTTCGTGAACGATTTAGTGGTTTGGGTGGAGGGCATGGAATGTTGGCTGATGGCCAGAGATTAGCTGCAGCCTTCAAAGAAGGCACTTGTGGCGGCTTAGGTTTCTTAATGTTGCTGCAGGCTTCCTGGTCCTTTAATAGAGGCTTCTCCATTTCAGAATCCTCGCTCACTTCCGTTGTGGCTGCACTCATTTCCGGCTCAGCCATTAAGACTTTTGATTCACATTCGATATGCACGTCCGTCAAAGTTACCAATTGTTCTTTGTCGCGGTATTCAGATCCTGGTATGGAATCTAATGCAACACAACTATCTGTTGCAACTATTAATTTCTGCTCATCGTTGAAATTAATGCTTTCCTTTTCACAAGTATCTAACTCGGCACTACTGTTAGTAGCGACAGCCGTGACATCATTGTTTGATTCTACTTCCTGGGCATTCTCCTGAGCCAGCAATGCTTTCCTTTTGTAATATTCCTCAAAGAATGCTTTCTTCTGAGCAACGGAACCAGGTCGAGAGTAACTTGCAGCTTCTTCGACGTAGCGTTTGTGGGAGAAGTTAGACCATTTGTCCCATGCCAATGAATCTGTCATGAATCTCCCAAATGAGATGGACTCACCCCCCAGACCATGCATTGGATCTGTCAGCTGCGTTCAAAATCATAATAATTAATTAAACATTTACATAAAAATAAAAATACAATTTAGAGGATCATCAAGTAAAGAAATGTTCACCTGACAATGAGTTGAGGTTGCAGCAGGTGTTCCAGAATCAAGGCCAAGAGAGAATGACTGCAAGAGACAGGTGGATTCTCCCATTTTCTCTCCTCTCCTGCTTTGTTTTTTCCTTTTAAATCTTCCGAATCGAAAATCCCGACCACCACGACCTGACTGATTTTGTTTCTTAATTATATCATTTGTGTCTATGCGATGAGGAAGAAGAAGAAGGAGTTGGAGTGGAATTTGTCACGTTTACTGAGGGCAGGAATTTTTTGTGTCTCGAATAGTGACCGTTGGAATAGAATGGGACGGATGTAATTTGAAATTCAAACGGCTAAACGGGCGTGGAGTGACTCTTTCATATTTTTACTAGTATAATAAAAGCAGGGCCACCGCACGTAAAAAGTGCTGCTTTTTAGCTTTTCATAATCGCGTGGTCCCCACTGTACTACGTTCAATTTACATTTACCGTTTTCCAGTTTCTTTTTATTTTCTATCCGAAAATGTGATAATTTTTGTTCATTTATTCATTGTAGAAAATACAGTGAAGATTTAACACATATGACCACTCGACTGTGGAATATGGTCAGTTAATCTGGGCCATTGAACTTTTTATATAAAATAGAAATTCATTAACCCCGTTATTTTGTGGGGCATGGTTAGGAAAATTGTATCCAGCTTCTATCTCAATGGATTCATTTATTGTTGAGAGAGATCTGGACAAGAAGCAGCAAACAACGAGTTTTTTTTTTTTTGCCCTATTTTACAAACTGCATCTCCCTTTTGCCCTGTCTGAAACTCAAATCTCACTTTTGCCCTATTTTTAAAGGAATCGATTTGGGCGGAATCGGTTTCATTCATTTTTGGATGAAACCGGTTTCTCCCACACCGGTTTCATTCATTTTCAACCAAGCCGATTTGCGCCAAATCGGTTTTATGACTGTGTGCATTCGTGGCAAACCGTGGTCCTATGTGGATTGTGTGAAACCGATTTGGCCAGACCCGGTTTCAAGAGAATTGCCTGAGTTTCAAACATGTCAGGCTTTTCAGACCAGGCAGACAGGCTTTTCAGATGATTTTGATGGCAAACCGATTTAGGGAGAATCGGTTTCATGAAAAATTATTGAAACCGATTTGGGGTGACTCGGTTTTAGGTGAATTTGCCTGAATTTTCAAACATGTCCGGCTTTTCCAGGCTTTTCCAGACAAGGCAGTCAGGCTTTATCAGATGATTTTGATGGGAAACCGATTTGGGGAGAATCGGTTTCATATGAAACCGGTTTGGGGAGAATCGGTTTCATACGAAACCGATTTGGGAGGGGCCGGTCTGATATCAGTATATATTTTCCCTGCGCGATTAAGCATTTGAAAAACATCAGAGTTTTGTAATCCCCTCAGCATACAATTTCCCTTACATATCCCTTCCCTGCAACATGGCATATGTTTACAATTCCGATTCTGATGAGGATCCGATGGTTATGTCGACACTAGCGACCCTTGATAACCCCGTAGTTGATGAATACGACATGGATGAAATGGAAGAAATGGAGGAGCGTGCAGCTGAAGATCCCACTACTGAATTCACGCAGCCTCAAATTACTTGGGATCATCCTGATTTTGATGATATCTCAGCATGGGAAACGTTTCAACCCTATGATGAGAATCTGCAAACAATCCATCAGAATTCTCCGTCAATTGCTGTAGGTGAAAGCTGGCGCAAAAAAGAGCAAGCCATCTATGCTGTGCGGAAGTACTAAATTCTGAATCGTGTGGAGTATTTCGTGAAGGAATCCGAACCAAAGTTTATCGTTTTTGAATGTCTGAAGACTAGAGAAGTTTGTCCATGGCGAGTTCGCATTGCGGTTACGGGTAGAAGTAATTACTGGGTGGTTCGGAAGAACGAACATGATCACATTTGCCAGCATGGCTCCATTATGCTGTCTAACAGACATCTGAATAAAAAATACATAGCTGATGACATCGCGGAGGCGATGAGTGCAAGTTTGCGAGTCGATGCACGACATATTTGTGCTAATATTAGAAGGGAGTATGGATATGAAATATCTTATCTGAAGGCGTGGCAAGCAAAGCAGTTCGCGCTTGTGAAACTGTTTGGTGAATGGGATGCGTCATTTGATAAACTGCCGCACTTGATGCAGGCGTTGGTGGATTGCAGTCCAGAGACATTTGTGAAGTGGGATGTAACACCACTCAATAATGGTGCTTTGCAGGTGGACCGTGTATTCTGGGCATTTGCAGAACCCATTAAGGCGTTTACGCATTGCCGTCCCGTGTTGTCGATCGACGGGACGCATATGTACGGGAAATGGAGGGGTACATTGTTGGTGGCTGTTGGTTTGGACGCCAATAATCATTTACTTCCAGTGTGTTTTGCAGTGGTGGAGAGCGAGAGTAGCGCGAGTTGGAAATGGTTCATGTCTTGCATTCGGGAAGGTGTCACTCAGCGCGACGGATTGTGCATCATATCAGACCGACACAAGGGAATTTTAGCTGCCATGCGTGAACCCCAATGGTCACCTCCGCATGCATACCATCGTGTATGCGTGCGTCACCTGCAGACCAATTTTATGTCAAAGGTGAAGGATTTATTTTTGAAAGAAAAACTTGGCCATGTGGCTTATCAGAGGAAGGAACTGAAGTTCAAGGCTGAGTATGCTGAGTTAATGGAACTAATGCACGACCTACCACTGGCTCGCAAATGGTTGGAGGACCATGATCTACAGTTATGGTCACAAGCATTCGACGCTGGTGGGATTAGATGGGGCTCGATGACGACTAATGCTTCTGAGTGTTTTAATGACATTCTTAAAGGTGGGCGTGATTTGCCAATTTCATCATTGGTGATGTTCACGTTTAGACAAACAGCAGCTTATTTCGTGAAGCGTCAACAGTCCCCCTATGATGGCCATGGATCTCAATTTCCTCCAAAAATTCGTAGGAAGTTGGGCAAACTTTGTGCTAGGGCAGATCACCACCGCGTTATGTGCTACGATAAGGATAGAGCAGTGTACGAGGTTACGACAAAGGATAGCTTCACAGATGGACTGTTAGGATGATGGATGGAACATGTTCATGTGGGAAATGGGGATTGCTGCACTACCCTTGCAGTCATGCAATGGCTGCGTGCAAATACGAAAGGGTGGACTACTCTAATTATGTGGCTCAGGAGTACACGCTGGATGCATACCACGCCACTTGGCAGTACAATTTCACTCCTTTGCATCATGAGGATTACTGGAGACCTTATGTTGGACCTGTACATGTTCCAAACCCCAGGTACAAACGTAACAAAGTTGGTAGAAATCCGTCAAGGAGGATACGCACCGAAATGGACCGGAGGTATGTCCATGGCGAATCAAGCACCCAAGGAGCGTCTTCATCGAGTCGACCGTCACGATCCCAGTGTTGCACCCTCTGCCATCAAGCTGGACATAACAGGCGTGCGTGCCCAAATCGAGTTTCTGGATAAACTATCAATGTGTTGTTGTTTGCTGCATTCAATAGATAATTTCCTAATGTTGTTTTCCCGTTTCATGTACTATTAGTTTGTGAATGTTCAGTTTAATGCAAAGTGTTTCATGTAAAATATATACATAACAAGTCCATATACGATAAAACACAATAAGTCCACAGTCAACAAACAATCAAAATCTACTACTGTGTCCCCTGCGCAAGGCCCTCAAAGATGAATACTGGGCCTCACGCAGATTGCGAGAACCTCTACGCGGTTGAGGTCGTGACGAGCTGGATGGCTCAAACATATTGTCAATCTGAGGCTGTGACGAGCTCGAGGGCCGATAACGATCATCAGTGTAAGAGTCTTCACCTGCAATTATATGAAATAAGCAATGTGCTAACATTAATATACATAATAAAAAAACTAAATATAAATGTTTACTTACCCACGTCAAATGAAATGGTAGCAGGGTCCACACTTACCACTCCCGCTTCACCAATGTTGAACAAGGTCTCATATGACTGGTGAAAGATGGCATGAAAGTATTCCCGTGTTGATTCTTCCATGGCAAATCGAAATCATTCAGCAGCTTTTCTTGCAGAGTACACTAAAGTGCTTACCTGTAAACACAACCAATTATTAAACATATAATATACTGCAATAAGAAAAAGTTAAATTTTCATGAAACTTACAGTTTCTGGTATAAAATGTCCATCTGGCCGGTATGGCTGGGTATTACGAATCTGCTCAGGCGGATTGACCTCTCCCTCAACCACGTCCTCCTCCACTACTGCGTCGCCAGCCACTTCCTCTATCATGGGCTGGACCAGCCTACGAGTGATCATGGAGTACCAACCGTAGTACTCGGGAGACGCAATGTCACTATCAGCTGCCTCTCCATCAACAATATTCTGAAAGCGGTTGTACCACATCTGAATGTACCGATGATGATGCACACTCCAATCCACTTTCGGCTTCCTATCCTTACCATGATTCTCGTCCGAGCAAGCTATCGGCGGCTGTGGAATAAACTGACGACACCCAAACTGGCGCATAACACGTCCTGGGTGATGCCACTCGATGACGTTGAAGTGGATTAGTGGCACATTAGCTCTCCAGGAATTCTGACCCTCCAGACAAATAGGGTTCAAAAGATGATACCATCTCTCATCGTATGGTCTCCAGATGAAATCGCTGATCAGCATCTTCTGAAACTCATCACGGTAGAACAACAAACTACCTTTAGGTATCCCGATGAAATTTTTTGGCCCATGCCATTTCCTACACATAAACACAAATATCAATATTTATAACGACAAATTCAAAGTAATTTATAAATAACATATAAAATACTTACATATATGTCCAAGCTCCCCTCTGTAACGGGTCAATATCATCATCCAGTGGGGGCAGGTCCCTAAATATACACTTCGGCCTCCCAAAGCGCATACGCTCCCAGCTCTAGAATTGTAATAGGAGCACAGCACCACCAATCTGACACTTACCCGCTTTGCTGGCTCTGCAAAGCATACTGTACAAATATGCCAGCACTGCACTCCCCCAGCTGTACTGTCTGGCATTATCAATGTCATCCAATAAGGGCAGAAAGTGAAGTGGGACACTACTACCGCTGAGCTCTGAAAATAAGGTCAATCCCAGCAGCTGCAGGATAAATGCCCTAGCGTATCTCTTCAGCGTCGTCTCCTCATCTGCATCGACTGGGATGATCGACATGTGGTCTTTAAACCATACCCTCTTCGCCAGCGATGGTGAGTCCTTGTGACACGTAGGGTAGTCACCAAGCAGTCTCATGCAAATAGGCGGCCATGTCAAGTGCGCGTGACCAGTCACAGGCATTCCTTCTATGGGTAGACCGGTAAGAAGTGCAACATCCTGCAGCGTTATAGTGGCCTCCCCTCCATTGAAATGGAAAGTGTGCGTCTCGGGCCGCCACCTCTCGACTAGTGCAGTCAACAACCCTGGATCGATTTTCACATTGGCCACGATACTCCACGGGTAAAAGCCGGCGTTCGCGACATACTGCCTAATGCGCTCATCTGGCGGGTCCATGGTAACATGCTTAACTGTAAGCGGTTCGTACATTTTTGGATTCTTCTGTTACATAAAAATTTTCCAATATTAGTAACAAATTACATACAAAACATTGACAGACACATTAGAAACTCAAGTTTGATTAAAATATAAACTTACCGAATTATTCCATATTTCGTGAGTTCGGTGGGCAGTCTGCCGAGTAAGAACTGAACCATCGATAGGACCGGGATTAATTATGTCGTCCGCATCCATATTCGGATTCAAAGTGGACTGCGATGCGACATTTATTTGAGATGATCGCCATTGTGATGCCATACCTTCAATCAATAAATAAACGTCCATAAATTAAATACAATTGAAATATAGATATTGTTTATATATGTACAAAATCATACTCAACGATTCAATAATTATTCGAACAATTAAACACAATCAATAATAATTCAAACAATTCAACACATTTCACAATGATTCAAACAGTTCAACTAAATACCACTCAATTCAACATTTAAACACAAACATTACAACTAATTAACATTCAATTAAACAAATAACACTCAATTACAAAATTAACACCCAATTCACAAACTAACAATCAATTTAATAATTCAACACAAACAACACAACTAATAACCACCCAATTCAACAATTCAATACAAACAATTCAACACCCAAATCGAATCTAATTCAACACCAAAATCGAATAACTACAAACCGGTTCGGGGGAATTCGGTTTTACGATTCGGGGTAACAATACCGGAGTAGCGGAGGTCGGAGCACGTCGGACAGGCGACTGGACGGTCCGGACTGGCGGAGGTGCGGAGGAGCGGCTGGGAGGGAGAGGGACAGGCGGAGGAGAAAGAAAGAAGGAAACCCTATCTTATTTCGCTTGAAACCGATTCTGGGCAAATCGATTTCAATTAAGTGAAACCGATTCTGGGGAAATCGGTTTCAACTAAGTGAAACCGAATCTGCGAACACCGGTTTTACACTTTTAAATAATATTGAATTTTCTTCTGGTCCACGTAGGACCACGGTTTGCCACGAATGCACACAGTCATAAAACCGATTTGCGCCAAATCGGTTTGGTTGAAAATGAATGAAACCGGTGTGGGAGAAACCGGTTTCATCCAAAAATGAATGAAACCGATTCCGCCCAAATCGGTTCCTTTAAAAACAGGGCAAAAGTGAGATTTGAGTTTCAGACAGGGCAAAAGGGAGATGCAGTTTGTAAAATAGGGCAAAAAAAAAACTCGCAAACAACCCAAATTCCCGAATGATGAGCTAAAATTGGGGAAATTTTCCAAAATGTTTAATATTCAAGATTGAATTCTAATTGTACTCAATCTTATAGATTGATTTCCTAATTTACTCACATTTTTTAAGACGTCGTTACCCACGACGTCTTAGTTGTAAAACGCTCCACCCAACGGCGGCTTAAGCCGCGTGACCTTTTTATTTGTTACTAAGGTGAGTCAGCGAGTTGATGTGGCTAAAACGTTGTTATGTATATCGTTTCAATATATATTTTTAATCAAGACGCCGTTCTCTATAGCGGCCTAATTGAATCAAAGTTTCGAGCCTTAGTTTCTCCCTTCATTGTTCCATTCCGCCCAAAAGTCAAATCGACCTTTGCCGCTTCGCCACTCCATTCCATCTTCTGTCGTCCGCCGCGCCATCTCCATCTCCACTCCCCGTATCGTCATCCCACGCCCTTGTCGCCGTCTCTGTCATTCCAATCCATCTCGCCGTCGCGGTCATCCCACGCTCATTCCGGTTTGCTCCTGTTTTTAGTTTAATTTTTTATTGCTAAATCGAAGTTGTTAGTGTCGATTCCTTTTGGTGATCGTTTGCTCAGCTGCGATTATTTCCTACAATTATGTTGATACTCTTGGTGACTGTTTTCTCAAAATTGCAGATTGTTCACTGCACAGTGCTGCCATTGTATTTGCTACAGTTATTTTATTTTTTTTGTTTCATTTTGTTTCTTGGCTGAGTCTGTTTGCTTCAGTTCTTAAGCTCTTGGTAATTACGTAGTCTTATTTCATTGTGTCATTGTGTTTGCTCAAGCCCTTTGTGTTTGCTGTGATGTTGAGATGGCATCTAAGTTACTGCTTTCTTAACTATACATGCATTGGCTAAGTATTTGTTCTTTCCAATCTTTTAGCAATGGATAGTGATGAAATCGACGAAACGACAATGTCAACTATAGAAGTATTTGAAACTCCCACACTCGACGAGTATGATAGAGATTATCTAGAAAACCTAGATAATGATGGTGAGGAAGGCTACGTGGAAGTACCCATCGGCGTTGAAGCAGATAATAACTCTCTTTGGGATTTCCCACCGTTCAATTATGTTTCCGTTGGATGAACCATCCAGTCATTGACAACCACGGGTCTCATAATAAGCAGTTCAATACAAAAGAGCTTCGCAAAGATGGACTGTTTTTTAGCAAGAAGTCCCTTATATATGCTCGTCGAAGATATTCCATTAAACAACGTCATGAGTATCGCACTGGAAACTCGGATACAAAACGAATGATTCTCGAATGTCGCAGAGGCAAGGATAAATGTCAATGGGAATTAGGAGCTTCGAAGAAGAAAAAGGAAGGTATGTGGAGAATCATCACATACGGTGGAGATCCATACATGCGAGGTTGATATTATTCGCCCTGACAATGTCCATTTCAACAAACACTTTATTGGAATGGACATAAAAAACTTAATTCGAGGGGATTTGAGATATACTCCTAAGAAAGTGAGGGAGTTGACGCGATCAAAGTTTGGGTACAAGATAAGTTACATAAAAGCCTGTAAAGCCAGCCAAAAAGCCTTGGTGTATTTATTTGGAGATTGGGAAGAATCATTTAAAAAATTACCGGCTTACATGGACGTGCTTAAAGAGATGCAATCCTGGCAGCATTGTTTATTAAGATAAATCGACGCTTGATAGTGGCAATGCAAGCGTGAATAGAGTATTTTGGGAATTTAGCCCGGTGACATTCGTATTTATAACCCTTTATAGTTATCAAGTTATATGTTTTAGGGGTCGAGTTGCAGTCAAAAATAATTTATAAACTTTGCTAAGCCAAGGGTCAATCCAAGGAACAACGTGTATGATTACTAGCTAACAAGCGACCTATTCAGCTATTCCAAATAATGAGAGGTTTTGGTGTAAAGAAAATCGCAGAAATTAAATGCAGAAAATAAAATGGTTTTGACTTGATCAGAGAATGAATCCCAAGATCAAACTTCACACGTGCCAACCCACAAATCATGCAACAATATCGCGTAATTTAATCATGCTATCGAGTATGGAAATAAACCAAAATAACACTAGACAAGCCGCCCATCCACGGATCATTGTCTAGATTAATCTCAATCGTTGAACACCGCCCATCCACGGATTATCAACGATTTCGATTATTAAGCCTATGGTTTTTTCATACAACAATGTCAACTTTCCTATTAATTCATGTACTACCATGATCTAATATCAATTTCATGCAATATGGTTAATACCTAGGACCCATCCATCTTTTGGTAATGAACCTAAATACGTTCTAGCATGCAAACATCACATTCAATGTAAACTTGCAAGAACGATAAAATTAAGCCCAATGAAATTGAATACTCGAATTGCATAATGAAAAACGTTCAATAGATCACATGAAGAATTGGGTACAAATAAGGAAGACTACTCACTACTCATGGTAAGTTAACAAAAAATAGTGTAGAAATAGAAAGCAAGAACGAGGAAACCGTGTTGACGATGTAGCTCATTGAGTCTTCGATCTCTGGTGATGTTCTGCTCAGTCTTCTTCTCCAAGTTAGGTCCCTTTCTCTTCAAGATCAGGCTCTCTTAAATAGATCCCGAATTTCCTATTTATTTTGGAAATAATCGACGGGGTCGTGACACCTATGACATTCCAATATGTCACGGGTGTCACGGTACGAGCTAAATCACACTGGGTAATATGTTTGCCGTGACACCCGTTTGCACTCCAAAAAGGTCACGGTTGTCACGGTATGTCTGGAAACTCTCTGAGCTATTAGGTTACCGTGACACTCGTTACATATACGTATGTCACGGAACCACCTGATTTCTTCTGTGTAAATAGCGTACCGTGACACCCGTGATAGCTATGGGATGTCACGACAGTCACAGCCTGTCTTTGGTTCAGGGCTCCTTTCCAATCTATTCCCATCGATCTTTTCGTTCTTTCAGCGCTTCAAGCCCAAGGAGCAATGATATGTCTTTTTGTCCTGAAACACACAAGAAAGACATCAAATAGTGATAATTTGCCGGGAGAACGAGTGTTATCCTTCATCGGATGTAGTGAATAATTAATCGAAATATCGACCGATCAAAACACTCCATACTTAGGATTTGTTCGTCCCGACAAATGTCAAACGAATGGTAGAATAGATGCACGAGTCAATGTAAAGCTCAACAACCATCTGTTTCTAAGCTACACACTCAAGTATCATACGATCAATCCTAGCTAAAATGTAAATCATAACTCACTGTCGTAGAGGACACGAATGTATTTAGCGTATGCATCAAGCCTTTAAACCTCTAGGCTGCCCTAGTAGGACGAGTTAAGTCTCGTGAAGGTTTTTAGGAATGAGACTACTTACAAATCCCCTGTACAACTAACTAACGTGTATGCATGAGATGATGCTCAACGAGTCATAGTAAAGTCATGTCATACCTCGAATTCATCGTTTTACCTCGACTTCAAGTCAAACATCTTCATCAAAGTTGTTAGACAATCATAGAATAAACGAGTTATGCAATCAAACAGTCAGGACACACGGCTAGCAAGCGACTAATTACATGTTCTAAATAGTTCTATAGCAACGTATTAAGAACATAAATAGTTACACAAAACATGCTCGCCACTCACCTATGTTATCTAGGTATAATCCACGGGCTCTTGACGCAAAGCTCATTCTCAAGTGCCAAGGACTAGGCAATGGCCCGTAAGAGAAGAGGAGCCTGGCTTAAGAAGTTTCTGAAAAACAGTACGAAAATCACATCAAAATTTCAGTGTAAGCACGAGGATCGTCCCTTAGTTTCTAGTACATGAATTCTCAAAACAAGTCATGACTACACGCAATGAAAAGGTGGAAGTACACTACATCAAGCAAAAGGGGGCAGAAAACTTTTTTTATTTTATAATTTTTTTGCACAAGGGGTAACTTTTCTCACTTTGCCCTTGGTACTATTTTTTTGTTTTTTGGTTTTTTTCTACTCCAGAGTTAAAACCTGACATAGTGTACAAATAGAGGCGGGTGCGTGCAAATCACGACGAGTAAGGAGAAGCATATACCAGTACTAAAGTCACCTAGAAAAAGAGATGCAATTTAAGTTTTTAACATTCGGTATCGGTGCCTACTAATATCAAGTCTCAAACATGGCTCAAGAAATACGTAGAACATGTGATAGGCAAAAGCTAGCAATGATACTGACATGGGAGAATACACACATGACTAAAACTATTTCAAGTCCTAGACTTCGAGTCCAAAAGAATGACAATCAATCAAGGAGTATCGTAGAAAACGAGGATTTCAATCGCAATACATAGACAGTTGAGCATATGCAAATGTGAATGCGTAACATGCGATGTGTGTGACTATGCTCTACCCACTCCACACGAGCTTACTCCCTAAGCGAAGAAATAAGATATACAAAAAGACGCATAGGAACTTCCCTCGTGTGTGATAGCTCGATATCCTAAGAGATTAAGCACTGCCCGGGGAGTGGGACGCGGCTCATGAGTTGGTCTATATAGAGGAAAACACACAGCTGTAAAAGTGATAGGTTAACATCGATAATTGTGAAGAAACAAAGGATCGTGAAGTGAGCATAGAATAACGGAGGTGCCAAATAGATAGTAGGATAAAGGATGCGAGAAAAAAGTAGAGCATATCTTAAGCATCGAATATCATGTAGAGAGTATAGTCATGGCAAAAAGTCAGCATACAATAGCATCCATCATGAAGAAAAATAGAATATCAGACAAAAGCAACAAAAGGCATGTGGAAATAAACGGAGCGGGAGCTAAACATCATCCTTGTCATCATCTTCATCAGCATCCGCAAATACATCCGGGGTGGCGGCAGCGCCCATAAGGTCATCGCATATATCATCTGGACTCAAATCAGCTGTAGTACGGGATGGAACGGCCTCGTAGTCATTCCGGGTAGGGCTAAGGTCAACGGACATAGTGAAATCGGCCTCGAACGTGTCTGGTGCAGAAGACATATAAGATGGCAGGGGAGGATAGGCTACGAAATCCTGATGCCTAAAGAATGATGTCCAGGCATCACGTGCCCACTGATGTGCCCTCCTAGCCTGACATCGGATTTCGGAGAAGTCGGGTAGTGTGCTGGGTGTGGGCGGAGGCCAGTTGGCCATGTGCAGAGAGAATCAGGTTCTGATTGGCCAAGATCCAGCTCTGGTTAGCCAGGATCTAGCTTTGTGACTGCTCTAGCAGTGTAATGCGCTCAAAGATGGTCTGGGGTAAGGAGAAGTCCTGAAACGCGTCCAGGGCCTGGTGGGCAGGGGGTGCTGGTGGAGTCTGGCCCTCATCAACAACTTGTGCCTCTTGCTCAGGAGTGGGCTCCTTGCCCCGAGCTTTGTCGAGCTTCCTCTTTTTGCTGTCCATGCGGCGTCTCTTAGCCCCGCGAGGAAGCTCGTCTCTATGTGTCAATTTCCCTGTCCATTAGGGTAAGAGCCGTAACCCTTACCATGTCCATTACCAACCCTAACCAGACGGATGCTAGATACATTTCCTCTTTGACGGATCCTTTCAAAAGTTCTTGATTTCAAAGAGACATTATCAAACATGTAAAAAATCAAACAAATCCTTTAAAGCTTGCTATCGGAATCAAACCCAAGACCTAAGTCACATACATACTTATTTCATGAAGGTAATTTGAGAAATGTAACAAATTGTATTGTTCCCCAAATACCATTTTGATTACAAGTGGGTGACTGCCGGTAGTGACTGGCCTCTCAGAAAAGTGTTAAAGAGCACAAGGGGTCTCTCTGGTTGAGAAAATGGTGCTTCATGTGAACCCCTTCTTATAGTTGCGAAGTGTAGAATATCACTGTATACTTGTGTCCACCCAGCCACCTAATTGTGAAAACATAATCTGATTTGTTTAGCTACTGAACTAATTAATACATCTGGCAGTAGGAGTAGTGCACCTGGAGCATAAGAGGTGTACATCTGGTAGTAGGCACAGTGCATCTGGAGTAGAGATGTTACTCATCGAGCACTAGGCGTAGTGCAATTGGAGTAGAGGCATTGCTCATCTGGCATAAAGTGCATCTGGAGCATAGGCGATGCTCATCTGGCGATTAGCGAAGTGCACATGGAGCGGAGGCGTTACTCATCGGACACTAGGCGTAGTCATCTGGAGCAAAGGTGTTGCTCATCCAACAATTGGCATAATGCATCTGATATTTCAAGTAAAGGCGCTACTCATCGGTCACTTGGCATAATGCAAAGCTGGTGGCATGAAGAATTCATGTACATCTGATGATGTATTTGTTACACCTATTGTTTGCGGATTCAGGTCAAGGTGGAGATTTGTTAGGATGCCTGGAATCCTACTATGTTCATGGTTTCTTAATTAATAGTTAGTTTAGGAAGTTATCTATTAGTTTAGATATTCCTAGTTAGATTGGGATTAGAAATATATTTGGTGATAATTATGCAACCAAATAGATCTCTAATAAGGATTTCCTAATCATCTTAGATAGGTTTTCTAATTAGTTTAGGTAACCAAGAGTGCTATAAACATAGCCTCATAACAGTATGTTAGTCCGTAGCCGGTAACGATGAGGCTACATCACCATATCTCAATCATTCTCTCCTCTCTTATTAAGAATCCATCTATTCCTGCCCATGAACGTAGCCAACACACTATTGTTGAACCACGTAAATCTTGTATCGTTTCTTTTTAGTTCTTAATTCTTCGTTGGTCGAATCACATCACTACGGGCTACCGTCACAACTAATACAAAACCTCACTTTCTAATGTCCCCTGCGGAAGAGAATAAGTTGAAAGGAATGAAACATCTACTGGTGAAGAGAATAAGGTCCTGTCCACTTGAACTTATATTTTTGACGGTTAAGTTAAGTTAAATTACTTTCCGTTAATATAAGTTAATTTCAGTTAATATAATTTAATTTCAGTTAATGTAAGTTCATATAATTTCAGAAGTCAAGTTCGATTTAAATCGATTTTTTCATCAATTCCATCAACATCATCATCATCATCATATCATCATCGTCATCATCATATCATCATCATCATATCATCATCATCATCATCATATCATCATTATCATTATCATCATCATATAATCATCATCATACCATCATACCATCATCATCAACATCAACATATAATTATCATCATCATCATAATCATAATCATATCATCATCATCATACCATCATCATCATCATGATATCATCATACCATCATCAGCATATCATCATCATCATATCATCATCATGATCATCCTTTCAGCATCATCATATCATCATCAGCATCATATCATCGTCATCATCAACAACATATCATCATCATCATCATACCATCATCATCATATCATCATCATCATACCATCATCATGATATCATCATCATACCATCATCATCATCATATCATATCATCATCATACCATCATCATCATATCATCATATCATCATACCATCATCATCATATCATCATCATCATCATATCATCATCATCATATCATCATCATGATATCATCATCAATCATGATGACGATGATATGATGATGATGTGATGATGATAGGATGATGATGTGATGATGTTGATATGATGATGATATGATGATGATGTGATGATGATGATGATAGGATGATGATGTGATGATGATGATATGATGATGATATGATGATGATAATATAAGTTTCAGTTAAGTTAATATCAGTTAATATAAATTAATATCAGTTAATATCAGTTCAGTTACATTTAAGATCAGTTAAGTTTCAGTTCAAGTGGACAAGCTCTAAGGCATCTGTTGTTAAAGAGAAGAAGACGTCTACTACTTAACAGAATAAGGCATTTATTCCTGGTGAGAAAAAACATCTATTACTAAAGACAAATAGAAGGGAAGAAGGCTTTGTCGCTGAAGAGAAGAACACGTCTACTGGCATGCTCAGAATGGAAACCACGAATCGGGATTGCGAAATGGGAACTGCGAATGTGAATGCAAACTGAAAATGAAGGCTAAGCAAGTTGTGACGAAAGAACAGGCGAAGATAACGTGATGAAAGAAAATAGACCGAGTAATACAAAAATTTGACTAGATTAGAAAAACAAAATATATAGTTTACGCTATTGGTATCATGTTAAGAATAGAGCAATTGGTACCATGTAAGAATAGAGCAAACTTTGTGTTATTAATAATAGGTCAATACGTCATTATATATATACTAATGGACATGACAAATATGATAACTACTAAAGATGTAGTATATAATAAGTTAACTATGACAGATTATATTCACCTACTAAAGACGGAATATAGTTAACTAGCTATGAAAATGTGAGAGACATTATTCTAACCAACTAAAGACCACCTATATTATCAACAACAACAAAAAAACTAAAGACCACCTATAATCATATACTAATATCTCTAACAAAAAGTTCCTCAAGGCGGATTTACCACATTTACCATGCACTCAAAAAACTTACATCTAAAATCTCATTTTGCACTAAAATAAACTCTATTTGCTTTAAGAAAAATATTCCACTATCACCACAAATGAGTACCTATCGATTTATCTCATTTATAGTGTAAAAAAAATTAAAGTTTGAAATTATTTAAGAATAAAACTATATTGGCATTGAAATTATTCAACTGTAAAAAGATACATATTCTTTCTTTGGGAGGATAAAATGTTTCTACTACATAATAGATAGGTGACTCTTGAAAAATGGGTCTTTCAAAAAAAATTTATCAACCAACTTGGAAAAATACATTATCAATCATGTAAAAAATCAAACAAATTCGTAAAAGCCAGCTACCGGAATTGAACCGATAACCTAAGTCATATAGATACTTAAATCATGAAGGTAATTTGAGAAAATGTAACAAATAGTATCTTTCCCAAAATAATATTTGGATTACAAGTGGGCAACTGCTGGTAGTGGCTGGCCTCTCAGAAAAGTGTTAAAAAGCACAAGGGATCTCTCTGGTTGAGAGAATGGTGCTTCATGTGAAGCCCCTCTTATTGTTGCGAAGTATAGGATATCACTGTATACTTGTGTCCATCCAGCAACCTACGTGTCGAAACATAATATGATATGTTTAGCTACTGAACTAATTAATACAATTAAACGAAAAAGATCAGGTACACAAATTATAAATCGACGAATTATGGTACACTTCCTACGAACTATACCATAGTTCGGAAAAGTGACCTATAATTTGTTTAGATAAAACCAGTGTTCCATAAAACGGCCGCCTAGGCGGCAATTTTCTTGAACCCGTTCCGTTTTTTCAATTAATCGGTTACATGAAGAATTTGAGTTGGGGTTGTGTTATTTAGGCCGATTCTAAGGCGTCTAGGCCAAATTGTCGCTCAAAATTCATACATTTGTGGATGAAAAAGCTTGACAGCCGTCTACAATGTCATTTAGGGTTTTTCTGTGTTTTTGAAGATGATGAATAGTGGCTGTCGAGAAAAAAAAATGATGAACAGTGATTTAATAAAATAATAATTTATTATATCAGAATCCTTCAAGTTTGAAATACTTACAAATAGACCCTTTTTTTTAAATAACGTTTTAAACTTATCCTCTAATGTATTAAAATCATATTTTACTTTGAAAATACGGTCCATCATGTTTAAAAATTTACTTAAAGTTATATTAACATAATATTTATTAATATATATTTAAAAATTCAAAACCGATTAATCCCCGCCTAGGCCCCGATTAATCCCCGATTAATCCTTTCGGACCCTGACCGCCCGATTCCCGCCTAGCGTTTTCTTGAACACTGGATAAAACCATATCGTTATTTGCAGGAAGTGGACCATAATTCGTCGGTTGTAGTTTGCACCTGATCTTGATTTTACATTTAAATATACATTCTAACTCAAATCACAATGGGTGATTGGTCATCAATATGACTCAAGGAAAATGATCATAGACACTAACCTGTCTTCCTTGAAACCAGACTCTGTAAGGGACTGTTGTATCCAACCCTAACTTCTTTCCTAAACCATCCACTAGTGTGCGAGTTCCTGTAAGGGGAATCACCGAGTCCTGGTCTCCACTGTAAAAAAAAAAAAAATTCTTAATACATAACCAACATGTTGAATTTTGCTAGCTCATTTAGGTCTATATCATCATTGTGATTCAAAAGCTCAAGCTTGTGCATATAAGTGTATAAGCTAACTTCTTTCTTCTCCTTGACATTTATCCAATTGCTTATATTCAACAGAACATCCTACAACAAACAGCTCTTTGGACATCTTGAGAAATGTACCTGTATACAAATACTCTGATGCCTGACTTGACAAGAGTCTTCAAAACCGGAATGATCGGTATTTCCAGATTTTTCCTTTCGTAGTTAAGAACACTGTTATGAAAAAATTCTGTGATTCAGTGAGCCATTTTTTTCTTATGGTCAGGTTTTGATGTGTTGAAAGTATTTGACTATGTTACGAGATACGTACTCGCTACAAATAGTCCAAGAGGTCACCCCTTTGAGTTGAGCATGGATTGCTCTCTGAACATCGTCGCGGTTTAGGTATTTTAATGTCTCGTCTTCCACGCAAACGTCCATCTTATTTGCATCGTGCTGTTTGAAATATCATAAAAGAATGTCAGCAGGTTATTATTTCAGTGCCTTCAGTTAGAAAACATATTGTAGAAATTCATGTAGGAATATTAGGATACATCCTCACCATCTGATTGAGAACTAGAGATTGCGAAACTATGGCTGGCAAACAGATGTCCGATGTGACATCATACGAGTTGACATATCTACTGATTTCTCTAGATACTTTACGATGAACTCCAAGGCAAACTGGAGTAAGGGAGCTAGACCCAAACTCGCGACGGATTTTGGAAAAATTGCAAACCTTGGTGAAGTCCAAGAATGTGGAATCCGATATCAACCCATGTGACCAAAGGTACTCTGCTCGCGAATTGAAATCTGTGTCAAAATCAAGCAAAGGATTCCCAAGCTGTAATAAACAAGCATTTAGTCAGCATCTGAATATTCATTTTACCCGTAAATTAAAATATAACACCCGATAAAGTTATCTACTAACAGCAATGCCTTTGAGGTTTAAACTTGTGTTTGATGCAACTATAAGCTGAGCCAGCTGTGGAATGTAATGCCCTGTATGATGAAATGAAGTTAATGTCACAACTTAGGCGCAAATCAGAGCATATAATTGTTTAATTATATTACCTGCATAGCTCTCCCCTGCAAGAAAAAGATCTCTCTTCTTGTACTGGGGATACATCGAGAACCATCCGTGTAAGAAAGCCAGGTTGTCCTTCGCTGAAGAAGTTAATGTTAAAGCAGTGGCTAATCCATTTGCAATATTGTGACGTAAAACTGAGATGGCTATGTTTGCGTCAAATTTTTTTGTGCAGGTTATAATATCTAACCTGTTATTTCATCATTCACAGAGTTGTAGAAAGATGCATCAGCGGAATAAGAGAATCCGACTCCTGCTGGGGACTCCAGGTATATAATATTTGCTTCTGTTATGTACAAAGAAAGAGATTAACGCTTTCGCTACCTGATATCTTCTTTCGATTAAACATAGGACGAACATTTTAGTGGTAGGTTCACAAGTAAACAGTTGAGAATACTATATATCTATATACACGAATAATTGATAAAAGAAAAAGTGTTGAAGGCGGACTTATGAGCCAAGGTAATGAATTAGTTTGCATACAGAGTCTGAGTAGTGAATTTTGATAGCTTTATTGTTTGGATCATAGAAAATGTGGTCGAAAGAAAATAAATGAGAAAGTCATATTCCCATGTCAAAATTGCAAGGAGAAGTTTGTATTGAACTTCATTTGGATTTCTACATGAATAAGCAAATATAAAACTGCATATTCTTTCAAAATTTACTTTCTATCCCAAAAACCTGACTGAGCATTATGGTGGTGTGTCTTAAAGTTACCTTTGTTCCAGCTGTAATCATTCTTATGTAAAATGTCTCCACTGGGTTTAAAAGGACCATGCTCACAAAATAGCCCAGCTCCTATTGAAGAACACCCAGGCCCTGCATATATAGGCAACAAATATTCTCATATGCCAGCTGAATTTAAAAAAAAAAAAAACAAAGTACTTTTTGCATTTTTGTCTATCAAAGTTTTAGTGCATAATTACAAAGCCTATTATGTTTGATGCCTATTGCTAAGGACATAAGCACTGGTAGTAAGCCTTTTTATGTCTAGTCTTAGCAACAGCTGCTGGCAGACATCCTAAATCACCATTTCTGTCGGCGGCTGCTGCTAAAAATGGACATAAAATTGCTCCCAGCTTCAGCAGCTGCTGCTACCGGTGCAGATGCTCTAACATCAAATATGAATTTCTTCATTTGAAATGAACTAATGCTGAAAAAAGTTGAAGGAGGTGGATAGGCAGTAGAAAGAATATATGACTACCTCCATTTAGCCAAAGAAGAAGAGGTTTTGAAGCAGGATCTGTTTCAGCCTCAACAAAGTAATAAAACAGAGCTCTTTCTTTCTTTTGGTCTACTGTAATGTACCCTGCAAACTGCTGGAAGCTAACGGCTGCTGGTTGTCCTGGCAATTTTGATATCTTATGAGACGAAGGTGGCAGGAGAGACGACTGGACTGCCGCCAAACATGTATACAGAAAGAGAGATATTGAAATCAATGGCTGAGGTATCTTCTTCTTCATGGCTTAGAAAAGAGAAGCTGAGCAGGAAGTATCAAAGATAAGGTGAGAACTTACACACACACACTAATCCATAGCATAATTATATGGGCTTTTTGTCTGTTCATGCCATATAAAATCATGCCTTTTCTTTTTGGTGCTTTGTTATGGTATGGATGTTTAGTTTTTCAAGACTAGTTTTCTAATAATTGAGTGGATGATATCCTCCTTCATTCACATTCACATTCACAGTTCACATACATGGATGTCCTTTACTACATGTTTTCCTCCCCTTTGTATAAAGTCTGAAAGCAGCTAGCTAACATCCAAGTATGAATAAGGCTCCTTTTTGAAATTGATTGAGAGGTGAACATGGATTGTTTTGAAGAAGACAAAACAGCAAAAAATGAGGCTGTTAATAAATTATTATCATGATTGCTTTTCGATTGTATTATTGAAGAAGGCCGATCAGTCTTTATATACAACACATAGAGAAATAGATAATATCAAATATATACATCAGATCACAATTAAATATTCTGATGTATATCTTAAGATAAATCAAATATATCTTTAACACCCTCTCTCATTGGATAAACCACGATGATGGAATGATAAAAGTCGTGTTGTATCAAGGCTGCACCAGTGAAGAAGTTGACAAATGTGATGGCAACGAGTTGGATCAAAGAAACCTCACGTGCAAGTGTTGACGCTCAGAAACCAATTCATTTTTCGGGAAGGGATTGAAAAACATCTGTCAAAAGAGATCAGAAAGCATCAATCGAGGAAACATACCGGAAACATAGGTGGAGAAGAAATCGGAAAACATCGTCGAGATCGAAAAATATCGATAGAAGGGGCCGAAACAAAAATCAATTTCAAAAAAGCAACTCAACTGTAACGCAAATATTCCATCCAACATCGTCTACACATCAAGTGACCACATCCTTCTCCAAGTTGATTGACCACTTGAAAGAAAAAAATCCAACCCTGAACAACTCTTCTGATCAGCACGTGCGGCAGCCATCCCCTCAAATAATTTCATATTATAGACACTCCTTTGTCCGAGTCACATATTGTTGTTGCATGCATATTCGCGCCTATTGGAAGCAGCTGTGAGATTGTGAATCAAAGACCTCCTTGAAAATTCTGGTTGATAGGACAGGCTCAAGTTGGAAATCTTCAGTGGAAGACGAGTATGGAGCAATCTCAGCGAGATTATTGAGTATAGAAGATGCCAGCTGAGCAAACTGTTCAGATGACGATAATTGGACGAGGAAATAAATTGAAAAAAAGAAACTTGATTTGCAGAAGCGGTGTGGGGTCACTACACCATTTTACATCTTAAAGCACATTTTTTCATGTCGCATAAACAGCTAAAATGGTCGCATATACTTTGACTCGTGTTTCAACCTTCTAAACGACATTTTCTGCTTTTGGTTTGAACTATTGAGTTGTAGGGCTTTGCGTCAGCTACGCAACAATATATAACTCCTCTCTATCAAAATTTTCATTTTCTCCCAGCACTCATTTGAAACAGCGAAGTTCTAATCTCCCATTGTGGTGTAAATTCATTTCATTCTTGATCTATATGAACTAAGGACTCTTTATTTTGCTTCAATATCCTTTAACAACATATTGTATAAGCTTTATGATTACTGAGCAATACTTTTTATGGCTGAACATTTAGTCTAGTCTGAACATTTTGACCGTAAGTCGGAACATTTAGCCTTAAATCTGAATATTAAGCTGAATTCGTAGCAGTACGCACTAATATCTTCAACTCGTGATTGACCTTCTAAACGGCCTTTTCTACTCTTGATGTTAACTACAGACTTGTACACCATTGAGTGAGCCATGGAACAACGTATAGCTCGCATCCATTGAATCTTTCCTCTGTTCCCAACACTCCTTCAAATCATCAAAGGTCCCTGCAGCTGCTCCGACTTTGACTCGTGTTTCGACCTTCTAAACGACCTTGTCTGTTTTTTGTGTGAACTACTGAGTTGTGGGGCATTGCGTTAGCTACGCAACAATACATAACTCCCTCTATAGGATTGTTTATTTGCTCCCAACACTCATTTAAATTAGCGAAGGTCTAATCTCCCATTGTGGTAGAAATTCATTTTATTCATGACCAATATGAGCTAAGGACTCTTTATTTGCTTCAATATCATTTCACAACACATTGTATAACCTTTATGATTGCTGAGCATAACTTTTTATGGCTCAACATTTAGTTTTATCTGAACATTTTGGCCTTAAGTCTGAACATTTAGCCAATCTGGACATTTAGCCCTACGTGTGAATATTAAGTTGAATTCGTAGTTGTACACACTGATGTCTGACTTCCCCTAGTGTTTCGACTTTCCAAACGACCTTTACTGCACTTAGAGTGAACTATAGACTTCTAGGCCTTTGAGCTAGATAAGCAACGTTGCAAAGCTCGTCCTCATTGGATCTTTCGTCTGTTCCCAGAACTCCTTCAAAGCATCCAAGGTCCCATAGATTTCTGAAGTTGCACCGACTTTGGCTGGTGTATTGACCTTCTAAATTACCTTTTCTGTTTTTGGTGCGAAATAAGGAGTTGTAGGGCTTGGAATTAGCCATGCAACGATATATAGCTCGCCTCCATCAGATTTTTCATTTGATCACAGCACTCCTTTAAAACATCGAAGGTCTATACCATTGTGGTGTAACGTCATCTCATTCATGACCAATATCTGCTAAGGACCCCATTTATTTTGCTTCAATGTCATTTCACAGCACATTGTATAAGCATTATGATTGATAAGCAATACATTTTGTGGCTGAACATTTAGTCTTATGTCTAAACATTTTGCCTAAGTATGAACATTAAGAGGAATTGACGAGTTCGTAGCGATACACACTAATGTCTGACTTCGACTAGTGTTTCGACCTTCAAAACGACTTTGTCTGCTTTCGGTACAATAAGAGAGTTGTAGTTTGAGTTAGCTACGCAACAGTATATAGCTCGCATCCATCGGATTTTTCATTTGAACAACAAAGTTTTAATTTAAATTAAATCTAATTATTAAAATATGAAAAGACTATTTGCCCCTTGGTGTTCGATTACAAGATTTCGATAAATTTGTCACGTGTCAACTTCTGAGGAGATTTAGAGTTAAATTTTTTTTAAAAAAAACCAGATTTATCCGGAACCCCACTCTGATACACAGTAAAGGTTTCATTTAATAGTTAGACACAACTATATTTAAATTGTAGCCTAAGGGTAAATTTGAAAAAAAATAAAAATAAGGATAAACTTGGCATTTTAAGTAAAAATATATACTTAAGGCAAGCGGTTAAATGAGAATCTATATTTTCAAAATCCAGGAATCTCATGTGCACCATTAAAAGTGTGTAATGAAGCCACAATAGTATTGACACGTACCTCACATGTATTTTCGAAAATGCATAAACACAAAAGGTGCAGCTATGTTTAATATAATAATACTCTATTTGGTTCGTGGAAAGTTTTTGAAATGGAAATAAAATGTGGAGGAAACATAGTTTTATTATTTGCTTGCCACAACAAAATACAAACAAAAGCTGAAGATTCAATACAAACTTTTCTACATCCTTTTGCATTAGAAAATGAACTCTTTAGTTATTTTTCATTTCTTTTTCTTTCCAGTTTCCACTACATTTTTCATGATCCACACGAGGGATAAACATAGATATAAATTGGAATACAAAAGAAAAGAACTTTCATTTAAGGATAAATTACAAAGCATTCCTGAACTACCGTCTAATTTCAAATTAGATACCGAACTTTTTTAATTTAGTGCCTTTTACATCAACTTTACTCTCACGAGAGTTTTCACAAAATCTGAAATAATTGGGTCTTATGACCTGACCACACTTTGATGAACCCTCATTTGATCGGGTATTCACATACAAGAATCAATTCTCGAGTTCTCCTATCAAAAATAAATTCTCAGCAAAAATCCCTTACATATAAACTATTGACGTTGCAGACATAAACCACTAGTATCCCATGAATAAGGCTTTCAAATCTCCGACATAAAAGAAACGGTATTTACAACATTAATTCTTCATTGACGTTGCAGACATAAACGATAACCACTAGTATCCATGAATATGGTTTTCAAAACTGTCCGAAAAGAAACACTGAGAGCATTTACAACACTAATTCTTCATGATTATACTATTTCCAGTAACAGGAGGGGTCGCCAAGTATATATGATCATCTACTCATTCTAGTCGTAGTCTAGAAATATAAACTACAGTGCGGAGCACATTTGATGAACAACATAAATAGCACAAACTCTTTGTAGTTTGTACTCGAGGTGCACCTGTAAGGATCATTTTCAGTCACTCCACTAATATCCTTACTCCTTGGTAAACTTCACCCGTACGGAGGTCATCAAGAGTATCGATGCTTCTGTAGCCATTCAATTCTCTCAAGCCAGTCAGGGCACGGCGCTGAAGGTACTCACGGAAATCATCCTCAGTATAGAGTGTCTTCTCTTCAGTTATGCGGCCAGCATCATCAAAAAGGCACACTTTGATAGTGATTCCTGCTATGAGTTTTATGGCACTCAGTTTCATACTTACAAGATATCAAATGCAGCTATTGATATTTGGCGTCTGTACCTTCATCAAGATTAAGTGTGTAATTCCCTAAAGGCATATCCCTGTCAAGGCTCCTAATAATCTGATATTCATCTTCCAACCAAAAAGCCCTTTTGGTTCTCAACCTGAACGCTGATTTGATAGCTTCTTTTATCGCGTCAGCCGTCCCATCAATGCCTATCCGTCTAGTATACTCCCCCCATTTGACAGATACAACTCTACCATCATATGTGGGTTGTTCCTCCCCTACAAAGGAAGAGCATGGAAAGCAATTGCTTAACATTACACTGTTCCATTCAATACGTTATGACATAGTAGGACGCAAAGAGGAAGGGGATATGACTCCGCAAGGAAGAAAAAGAAGAAGAATTTAATTCGAACTCATTCTCAAAATGTCTGAATTTGTTATAGCACAATCATAACCAACTAACACTTTGTGCCCAACGAGGTATTTAGTTTACAATGCATTTGAGTAACTTATTATTGAATGGACAATCATGAGGGAAGGGCTTGAGACTTACCATTGATTAGGTTTGTTACCATAATAAACGGACAATCCCATTTGACCTTGTTACGCCCATTCAGTACTATTTTGCATGCTACCCAATTTAAAATACATTTGATTCTCCTACTGATCGGCAATGAGAACAAAACGGCATGCAAGGCCAGGGCAGCAGCACTTTGTTTCTCATCCCAACGCTTTCACCAATCAGAAATACTAAGCATATCTTGTGGCATTAAGTTTAAATAAGATGATGGAGGAAGATAATCACAGAAGGACAAAGTGAGACAGGTTACTCACTAAATAGAGTGACCAATCAATAAATAAGCACATAAATGAGGGTGCAACTAGCAATTGAAAGTCTCTAGCTGCTCAAGTGATGATCACACACAGCATACAGAAAAAGTATGTCGAAACGAAACATACCACTTCCAGCAGTCTCTCTCCAATTCCAAGGAGGGACTCCATTTGGTACTACAGTTTCGCCGGCGGTAATGGCAAGTGGGTCAGGGTCATGGTCGAGTCCTCTTTCAGGATTAACTGTCGCACGGACGCCAGCTGCAGCCATGACATATTGAGGAGATACATATTAGATTAGCATTATACAATAAGAGCGACAGAATTGCAAAATTATGAGCGAGCAGGAGATTATTAAATAAAGAGTTTAGTCGTGGGTATATCTTACATCAGATAAGAAACAACTTTTATTGAATATTTAGTCTGAGGACCTATGAGTGTATATTGTTTGGTCAAGTTGTAACTTGTAACATCAAAAGGCGCCATATATATCGCCCGAAATATGAGATAAGTTGCAGGGCATCTTAAGTGATTTCTTAAGCCTTGCGAGTAGGATGGGCTAGAGAGAATGGCTGGGATATAGCCAGTTCGTGGATAGGAAGCAAAATGGCCAGGGACAAATCTATGAAGAGGAGTCGTGTTTTAACAGTTTTTTTATTTGACTTCTGGGCTCCATTCATTGCCACAAACGTGATGAGACAGTTGTAGGCATTGGTCCCGAATCCAACGTCATTCACAGTGGGGAATTACACAAAAGTAAAAGAGATGATGATATAGAGTACCTTCAGCATGCCCAAATGCTACTAGAGTTGCATCCTCGATTGCTGCAATACAAACAATAAAGAAGAGTGAGATTAGGAAATATTGTTGTATTGTGAGGTAAATTGAGGATAAGGAGACCTTTATCAGGGAAGTGAATGTAAGAAGAAGAATCAACAAGTTTGTTAGAATGAGCGGCAGGATTGGTGTTGTTAGTCCTATCTCTGATGAGTTCCTCAAGGTCTTTGTAGTACGATATCTTAGCAGTAGTTCCGTCGTGATGCTTGAGCTTCTTATACTCCTTGAGCAGATTCCTCCACTTGTCGGTACACATAGTTGGAGACCTGTCGAAGCCTTTGTCCCTCATTTTAATGGAGATCTGGTCCCAAAGGTGCTTGTTGGACTTGGAGGTGTTGAAGAGGGCGTCGACCTCTCTTCTGAAATTGATCAAGCAGCGAGTCTCTTCCTGGACCCAAGTCTCGGCTCTTTTCTTGGGGGCCGACTTGTCCTCGCCGCTGCTCTCGCCAAGCATCATCAGCGGGAGGCTAACTGTAGCAGAGGCAGGAGGCTCTATCATCATCTCCCGGTGGTCGGTTTCTTTGTAGAAGTCGATTGGGCGAGGCTTCTCCGACAGATACATCAATCAAAACCCTAGCAAACAAAGAAACTGACTATTTCGCGATGACTGTGTTTACTGACTACAGAGTTGAAATTAGATGGGCTCCAAATTGTTTAATGAGAATCGGGTTTAGATTATAGCTTCAGCAGACATGGTAGTGTTTGAAATTCTTCACTCTATAGTATATAGTTACATGAGTACTAAGCTAATCTTCGCACACCTTAATGAACTAAACTACCAAAATAGTACCTGGAGCACATGAGTAAATTTTCAGTTCGGCAATAGCCTATTTTAGGGCTTCTCAAGCAAGGTGGAAAGCAAATATTTATTAATGAGTTTTTCGAATCCAAGTAAAGAGGTTTTGTTTGACCATGACATGGTTAAAGAGACTAAGTGTAGAGATCAAACACTTGATCTTAATGATCCATATGGGGAGGGCTTGGTACTTAGCTCGAAGGAGTCCAGAGGAGCAAGCCCAATATTTTGCTGAAGAAACCTAAGGAGAAAGCCTGTCACATGGCTTGATCAAGCCCGAGTGGAAGGGCTAAAAAATGAAGACCCACATCTTGCTGTCTTCTTGAAGGGTCTGAAACCTTAGGAAGATTAATGAACTTGTAATTAATAGGGGTAGGGCTACGTGTATATAAAATGAAAGAGTCATTTCCTCCAAACCATCATTTGTAATACAAATCATTTGCTCTCTAAAGTGCTCCTTGTCCCATTGGGTTCTCTTTGAGTTCACAAATCTTGTTAATCTAGCTGCATCGAGAACATTCGAGGAGAAGGGTTACTTAGCTAAGCTACTTTGAGTTCTCGAGGCTTACTTAGCTAGCTAAGCGCCGCACAACTTAATAGTCAAAATCTAAGTCTGTGACAAGTGGTATAAAGAGCTTAGTCAAAGAATTCATGGCATCCGACGATAACGAATCTCAGGGAAGGGCTGTTGAAAAGGAAATGAAGAAGCCATGAAGGGACAAGTCCGTCAATGCAACAGATGTTTGGTTTAAAAAGTAGGAAAATGGTGTGGTAGATTTATTCAATTGCATTGGGGCATGAGATGAGAACATAGAAACTTTGGATGCAAGAGCATACCACATTGATGATATGATGGACATCGTAGGACTCAAGGTGGATGTTATCAAAAGTGAGGTAGTTTCCTTGGGGGAGGAACTAGAAGCCAAGTCATTCCAACATGTCAACACCATTCTTCAATCTTGGCAAGACGAGAAGGAAGATAATCGAGTTAGGGTTGAAGCCAACTTGGAGGTAGCGAGGTTGCAAACCGAAGAGGATGAGATGTGATCCCTTTTGTGTGGGAGCCTCCGAGGGTCGTTGATGTGCTGAAAACCAAGGAGTTCAAGGGTTCACGAAAGGTAGAGGATATTAACAACTTCTTTGGTAACATAGATCGCTATTTTGAGGCCATCGAATTGGATGAAGTCGCAAATGTAAGTACAGCGTCCCTTTACTTAGTTGATTTTGCTAAAACTTGGCATTGCAAAAAACATAATGAAATCCAACGAGGGTTGTGCATGATCAACACATGGGAAGCATTTGCGGCAGAACTAAAGAGGCAATTCTATCTAGAGAAATGCGACTCACGAGGCCCACAAGAAGCTCAAGGAATTTAAGCACGGAACAACGTTGAGGGAGTATGTGAAATAATTATCTGCATTAATGCTTCAACTCCATGATGTAAGCGAGATCGAGTTATACTTCAACTTAATGTAAGGGTTGAAGGCGTGGGTGAGGTTAGAGTTGGAGAGAAGAGAAGAGAAGATAAGAGAAGAGAAGAGATGTGACTCCACTACTGCTATGACCATTGCCAAATCCTTACCTGAGTACAATAAGAAAGAATGAGAGTTGGCTCCAAACTACAAGGCAAAGGAGAGTAACTTTGACAACGACGGGGGAGCATGAGCCGAGGATTGGGAGAAAATAACATTCCAGAAAGAGCACTTCAAGGCAAGGACCCGAGGCCAAGCTAGAAGTGATTATTCCTTTGTGAAGAGCCATAGCAAATGAGATAATGTCCAAAGAAGAAAGGTCTTAATGTCATGGAGAAGCACAAAGATGAGGAGCTAGCAAGGATAGGATGCATCAAGCTCCTTGGGGCATTAAAATCAAAGTCCACGACACATGAGGTTGGTAATAGAGCTCTTATGTACGTGGATGGTGTAGTCAATGGAAAGACTATATTCATAGTGGTAGATACGAGAGCCACTATCGACTTTATCCAACCTAGCGAGGTGACGAGATTGGGACTCAAAGACAAAGGAATAAAGTGTTGGTTGAAGACAGTAAATTCCAAGGCAACAACATTCAACAAAATAGCGAAGGATGTGAAACTTTAACTCGGAACTTGGCCAGGTAAAGTGAACGTCTCAAACGCATCCATGGATGACTTTGAGTGTGAATTAGGCATGAAGTTCCTTTACAACTACGACGTCCAAATTTGGCTAAAGAGAAACATGATTTTCATCACGGAAGGAGGATCACACATTGTACCTACTACGACTACAACCAATCTGGACTCGATCTATTTTACTATGATGTACTTTCATCAAGTTTAGATTCAACATGCCTCCTTACCCCATGGAAGCAATAGCTAATTTTCGATTTTCCTTGACCAAGGCAAATTCATCAGTCAATGGGTTGGGAGTGGTTCAGGTCTGAAAGTCAGGTTTCTTCCTTGAGCCATAAACTTCGGGTTTTATTTCAAATTGGTTTCCTTTTACGATCATCACCTGCCCCCTTTCTTTCTTTTATTACCCACAACCAATATCAGTATGGTCTGACACAAAATCATCATCGTTAATTGAAATAGCTATATATATACCGAGATGACCCACTAGCTAGTGTTCGAACACCTGGTTGAACTAATTACGCAGAACAGTTATAAAGCAACGAGAATAATTATTGCAAACCAGAACACACAAGAATTGTTTACCAAATTCGACGTTAACGAGCCTACATCTGGGGGCTTCTTCTAAGCCCGGTGGAAAGCAATTTACTATGATCACGTGTAGACTTGCGTTTACAGACTCCCTCTCAAACCGCCTACTCTCTAACACTCTAGTAACTTGCGATCTAAGCTCCCCTTGGATCAGAGACTCCCTCTCTGTGTCCAGCTGATCTTCTCCATAAGATCTAAGTCTTCTTTCAAAGACTATGGAGCAGTGTGCGGGAAGTAGTTACTCCGAATCACGCCAGTCTCGAACAGTACCTCAAACAGACTGACACAGCGCTCACATGAATAATGAGCTCTTGACCGTTTATTTCATTCTATCTCACTTAGTGCATGCAGGTGCTTTCTTCTGAAATCGATACTTAATCCGTGATCCCTAGCCTTGTATTTATACTCGACTAGATTAACAAACGGATTAAGATAAGATCTTTTTCAAAAGATCTTCTTCGAAATCTTAGGAACTCCTTCCTAAGATTTAGGCCGCCTCTTATCAAGATCTTGTTTGGCGCTAAATCTTCTCTAGCAAGATCTTCGTGCATTATCTTCTAAACAATATTCATGCACCGCCTTAACAAAGATGATAACTCCATTATCTCATCGGTTTCATACTTGTGCAGCGTCCGTCACCACCTTGGTCTTGAACTTCTACTTGTCTTTATGCTTGAACATGAGTCTACCTTGGAACAGATCATTGTCTTTAAACTTGAACACTTGAAGTTGTTTTGTCAAACCCAATGCCACATAGAAATTAAATTAACAATCCCTCCTTTGGCATTTTTTTGTTTGGGAAACTCCAGCTTTTTGTTTAGGTCTATTACATTCAGCCACTTCTCATAGAGGACTTTAAAGTTTTTGGCAGCACATCCGTCTGTGACTTCTTCCTCATCACTGCTACTGCCGTACTCAGCCAATTGTTCGGACATCGCTCTTGCACATTTGCTGTCAGTTTCTTTACTTCCTTGATCTGTTATGCATGTGAGTGCATGGAAGTTGTTCGACTCCTCTTTTTGCTTGCTGTAGTCTGAGTCACTGTTTCTCTAGTTAGTAACACGGGACTTCTTGTTCCTCTAAAGGGTGTTTACACACTATCGAAGTGACGAGGCGATTAGGGCGGGTTAACAGAACGTGAGGTGGCTGTCGAAAACGGCTAGACCAGGCGTCGTGATTGTGAGCTTGGGTGTCTGCGTGTGGGAGGCTCGGCTTACGGAGCAGGGGCATTAGGAGGATGGGGAGGAGGAAGGAGCAGCAGGGGAACACGAATGAGAAAGAAAAATGCACATATGTTTTCACATATGTGCGACGCTATTACGACGTGTGTGCGACGCTTTGGAAGTTGTCGCATGCTTGTATTGCATACGCGTTGAGGTTGCGTCGCTTAACAAAGGAATGCAAGACGATTCGTCGCACACCCGCTGAAGGTGTGTCGCAGAGGTTGTGCGACACATGTTTGCGCCGTACAATTAGCGTCGCACGACCACCCCAAAATTTGTAGTGCTGCCTCAGCCTCAACATTGTTTGTATCTACTTGAGCCAAATCCCTTTTCCTTCTTCGCAATGTGGAGTTTGAACATTGCTAGTTTTAGTATGCTGAACATACAAATAAAGTAATATTGATGAAAACAAAAAAGTACAAACTATCAATACATATTCACGAACTTACTTTTAAGAGACCTACCCATGTAAATAAAATACTAACGAACTTTGAACAAATTTTCAGGAACTAAGCAAATATACACGAACTATCAATAAATATCCACAAACGTGGTACATCAACTATAAAAAAGACCTACGCACATCAATATTGACGAACTTTGAACAACAATTCACGAACAATGCAAATATAAAATCATGAACTATGAAAACAAAAATCACAAGTTATCTGAACACTCACAAATGTCTTTTGTCAATACGGACACGACCTATGAAAAGTTAACCTTGAGAGACTATCATGTTGGACACAAAAGTGAATGTATAGAATCCCAAAAATTGTTGAGGTATCACCAATTCTTAAAATTTTCAAAACATTTATACAATGAAAGACGTCCATCTCTATTCAAATCCACACCATATATATTTGGTATGCACCAAGCCACCAACGGTGTTCAGAAATCACCTAAATTGGTAGAGCTCGTTACTCTTATCAAAATGTTGTTGCGATTCCTTCCTAGACATGACGAACTATCGAATGTGAGGAAGGATGTAAAGCAGAGAACCTTGCGCATGTGAGAAATCTCGACTGATTCTAGGTTGGAGGTTCGTGCTTGAATGGGGTCAAAATGCATATCAATCAAAAAAAATTTGGGAAACAAATTAGCCCGCTATATTCGAGATCTTCATAATAATGATTTCTTCTTTTACTTAAATGCCCTTTGTAGGATTGGATTATGTTTGTGTTTTATTTTATTCGTAATTTCTAAGTGCCACAGAGATAATTTTGACATCAAGCTTGCGCAAGCCTTGGGCCGCTCCTGTCATACAATGGTCCTTAATAAGATAATCAATATGATATCAATTTTAGGGTTGAGATCCCATGAGAAGTGCAAATCTCATAAGAAATAAGAATTTTTTAAATTTGTAGATCTTATTAAATTAACAGTCCAGATTAATCCTAATTAAATACTAATATTCTTTTCTTAATTCGTTAATCGATCAAACAAGGGTGTTTTCGTCTAATTAATTATTAATTTAAACCGTAAATTCTAAAATCGCATCACGGTGAAGATGAAACTTGCGCATGAGCGGATGATCAAATCGCATCATCGTCGCACAACGATAAATCAATCCACCGCACCATCATCGTCGGGACATATGGACTCGCCGAATCCGATTACGCTCATAAAAGGTTGATCTGACACGTCGGATACGCCAAGTATTAGCCGTCGCATCCATGTTCAGGATCTCTTTGCGCCAATATTAACGGAATCGGCGCCATAATGTAAACAAGGGTTTTGGTCACAAAATGCGTAATTTGAATACAAAAAATTTGTAATGGCTAAGAAGCATTGCGTAGCATGTATTATTCGTAGTTTAATTAGTAAAATTCGTAGCTGTTAATAACTTCGTGATGACCGAATAAAATGCGTAGTTACTAAATTAAAATTCGTAGCTTTTGCTGACCAACATTGGTTCTGGATTCATGATAATATACGTAGTTACTAAGTCAAAATTCGTAGTTTTTGCTGAACAACATTGTTTCTAGATTCATGATAAAATTTGTAGTTACTAAAGCCACTATTCGTAGTCAATAAAATGCATAGTTATATAATCAAAATTCGTAGCTTTTGATGTCTAACATTGGTTCTGAATTCATGATAAATTCGTAGTTACTAAGTCAAAATTCGTAGCTTTTGCTGAGCAACAATTTTTTTGGATTCGCGATAAAAATCGTAGTTACTAAAGCCAATATTCGTAGCATATTTGTCACTCATTACGCGTTGCATAATTCATACCATATTTGTCATTTGATGTCCATTTGGGCACCTCACAATCGAATCCCGACGAAACAATAATTCGCAAAGTTCTTTTCCGCTTCATCATTCTGGTTCCCCAATCCAAATTCCTAATCAAATCTCTACCTTTCGATCAATCCCATCCATCCCAAATCCGACCTCGAATCGAACATCTGCTAACTCTGTTGCATCAAGAAACCCTAAAGTTATAATATTTATGCTCAATTTCCAACCGAAGGCCATTCAATTGATCGATGGTGGATCCATCAAAATTGCTGCGGCTGCGCTGTTGGAACACAATAATGAAGAAGGAGAAGAAGAAGAACAAATCAATCTGTGAAAATTGCTACATGGCTTTTATTCCGATTGTCATTGTTGATTACGTACGGGAGAGAAGATGATGTTGTGACGAGTTTTTAGGGTTAGATTTAGGATTAAAGACAAAATGCCCTTATCAAACTAATAAATAGATTTCAGATTTAAAATAATACGAAAAATATGGATCGTTATAAGATTTATCGGTTGGGAAAAATTTTCATTTCTCACCATATTTATAAGTTCTCATATTCATATATGATCCTTATTCATCAATTATATTCTTTATTTTCAATTAATATTAATGTATTTTTATTAATAAAAAAGGAATAAAGAAAATATTTCAATTAATTTATTTGTTGATACCTCTATGATTCAACCTCAAACCATACTTCAAGTCTTCAATCATACACGAAGGGGGTTTGGGTTTCTATAACTTCAAATATTTGAACTTAGCTTTTCTTGCCAAACAATGTTATTGGAGGATAATGCAAGCCCCTGATTCTTTGGTTGGCAAACTGTTTAAAGCAAAATATTTCTCTAATTGTCAGTTAATAGATGCACCTATGACGGCTAAACCATCACATGTCTGGCGTACATTGCATGAAGCTATTCCTATTCTTCATGTTGGTTGCTGTGTTAATAAGGAAACAAGTGAGATGACTTGGAAGATGAACTATTCTGGAAATCTTGATATCAAATCGGCATATAAAACACTGCAACTGATGTATGATTCGAATAATAAAATGAGGGGAGAGCAATCTGATAAGAGTAAGATTGCAAAGATGTGGACATTTATTTGGAGGTTGCCGATTCCGAGGAAAATCAGAATATTCATATGGCGATTATATCATGCAGCTATCCCAACTGGCCAACAGATGATGAAAAGACAATTTGCAGGTGGCTATGCGTGCCCGGTGTATGCCAATGCAGATTTGAAGATGACGTTCATTTGTTTATATCTTGTTGGTGGAGTAAAGCTTTGTGGAATTATCTAGATCATGACTTACATATTTCTTGCAAGTCTTTTACAACTTTGGCAGACGTCATTTATCATGCCTTCTTAAATTATAGTCCGGAAGTTTTTTGTGAAGTAAGCATTGCTCTCTGGTTTATATGGTATAACAGAAATAGAGCGGCTCACAACAGTCAAACTATATCGCCACTTTCTGCGTCAATGCGTATTAAAAAGTTGTATAAAGGTTTCATGATGACCAAGAAGAGTTTGGTTTCCAACATTAATTGTTTTGGTTTATCATGGAAAAGACCAAGTAACTCTTTTATTAAAGCTAACTGTGATGGATCCTGGGATGAGGTAGCAAAGACAGGAGGAATATGAGTTATTTTGCGCAACTCTGAGGGTTTGGTTTTAGCTGTGGGACTGAAATATTTACACAGCTGTGACAGTGTGTATGCTTGTGAAGGCTTGGCCCTGCTGGAAGCTCTTAGGATGGCAAGGGATCTTCATATTCAGAATGTTATTTTTGAGGTTGATAGTTTGTCTCTTGTACAAGCTATCAACTTCAATATCTCACATGAGTTTGATTCTTATCCCTGGTTCACGGATGTTTTGAAGACTCTTAATGATCACCACAATTGGTCGGTGATTTTTGCAAGGCGCGAAGCTAATTGTGCTGCGGATTTTTTGGCAGGAAAGGTAAGATCAGAAAAACTTTCCTGGCACAAATTGGATGCTATTCCCATATTACCTTCACTTGTCCAATTTATTTAACTTTGCTGATCCTTGTTTAGCCAGTCTGTTGGCATCGTAAAAAAAAAAAAAAAAAAAAAAAGTCTTCAATCATATACTCGGTATCTGGTTTGAGGCGAGCCACATGCCTCTGATTTTGACTATTTAAAAAGATATCTGTCCCATCAAAAAAAAGAGTCATATTTGAAATATCAGCAATAATTAATGGGAGTACTATTAACGACAATAATTAAATATTAATTATGTTTTCAACTTGTTGTAGGTAGTCTAATAAAGACAGCTGATTGCTGCTTTGTTATCTTATTTAATGGTGACTACGAAATCATATAATTCTGGCGTTGAAAGAGGATACTTATTACTTATGGATAAGACGAATATTATAAGCATCGGTATATTAGTAAAAATATAACATGATTCTTTTCAGACAAATTCTTTTTGTCTCACTACAGGTGCAGCATGAGTCGAAATGAGACACTTTTTCTTATGTTGTTAATAGTGGCATGATTATTAATACATTTATGAAATGAGATCTCATCCGGTCAAACTATTAATAGCCCGGTCAAACTATTAATAGCATTTTGAAGAAATGACGTCATTTTGTGTGTTTTGAAATAAAACTGTATAGTTTTAAATGAAAAATGCATAGTTTTAAAAATAATTCAGTTATCGATTATATTAATGAAACATGAAGAATTGTTTTATTTAAGAGAAAAATACTAATATTTACGTAGCAGAAAATCTTTTGTTTTCCGTTTGTAGAGAAATAAATCTTTCAGAAAAAACACATATCGACTAGAATGACCATTCTACCCCTGAACGATTTGCATTTACTAGAACAGAAGAAGAAAAAAGTCGTCTTCATCTTCTGCTGCTTTCTTCGCCTGTACACGGCTTACTTTCCTCGCTATTCTACGCGTAACACGTTTCGCCCACGTCCACAGTTTCTTCCCTTACGTTCCATTCTACTCTATGCTTCTTCTATTTTTTTGAATTGGGAATGAATCCTCAGATTTAGTTGTTTCTTTTCTTCGTCTCTTGAAAATATTTAGAGATTTGGGGACTCCATGGGTGCCTGCGTATCCCACCCCAAGCATCCTCACGCTTCTGTCACACCTAAGCTCCAAGAAAAGCCTCACTTAGGTATATGCCTTGTAACTGTAACTCATCAGTTTCTTGGTATGCAATTTTTTTTATTTGATTACTTTTTGCATACATAGCTCTGAATTGAAACTCATAAAGTTCACTGATATCCTCCAAAAAAATTTTTGTTTTTTTTGCCTTTTTTCAGTAATTTGCTTTTTAAAGTTTCACTTTTAGTCTTTCCTTGTTTCTTATGACCCCCGGCCGTTTTCAACCCAAAGTTCATGCGTGGCCGTGTGGGGTTAGATTTGAGGCTCATGCGTACTGAGTTCTAGAAGAAGACTGGCCCTGCCAATGCCGGTTTTATTATGATCCACACTGGCAGTGCCTATTTTCTGAAACCCAAAACAGGGTCAAAAATATTTCCTTGCTCATCTCACTTCCCACCATGTTTCCTATTTTTAGTATTATATTTGTACAATTGACCTTTTCAAGATTATTTTTCAATCACAGTAACTTTGCATTCAAATTGTAGTCGTGTTTGTGTTTTGGATTTTGAATGTTATAAACACATTTCAGTACATACAATGATACAACACTGGTTAGAAGGTGCATTTTATTTTACAGGGCATCAGCATCGCTCACTTTATATAAAGGGCCCAGATTATTGCATAGCTACTCAAAATCAACGCTTTTCATTATAAAAACTGTGTGCATTATTTTTGTTTGAGGAGGGCGATTTTTGGTAAATAACATTTTTAGCTACAGTATCAAAATTCATGGTTTTATGTAGCTACTTATATATCAAGTGGAATTTGATTGGCTCATATGTGTAACATAAACTCTTATCAGATCAACCTCACTAAGTAAGTAAGTAACAACTCCTGGTGCTGGGATTCATGATTTCACATTTTGTCAGTCAATTTACTCAATTTGCTTCTTGGGTATTAAGGACAACCTACTCATCTACTACTCTAGCGGAACGGTGGAGTTACTTGACCTATTTAAAAGAGGAAGCTGTGACTTCCTCGCGTGGGTCTCCTGAAAATTGCATGCTGACTACGGGAGTTTTGAAGTAATTCTAGGAGTGGTTCCTCTTTGTTGCAAACTGGCAAATATGAAACATCATCTCTTTGCTTGAAACTCGCAAATTTGAGGAGTTTTGTTTTTGTTTTGATAATGAACATTTGAGGAGTTTCTGACATGTGTAACGGTGTAGATCATCCATGGAACTCCATTTTAGTAACTTATTACATTATTTTTCATATAAAAACTAATAGGCCACTTGGTCACTATAGGGGAGGGTTGGTAATCCTATTACATTCCTTTTTATTTCTTCCATATCTTATCTTATAATATGAATGTTTTTCATGATGGTGTTAAACAACAATACACACATCTTAATGGATGTTTTAGTTTTTCTGCAGGTAGTAGCGATGAAACTTTTTTTGACACCCAGCCCTGGTTAGAGTCTGATTGTGACGAGGATTTCTACAGCGTCAATGGAGGTATGTACTGGTCACTTGGAAGTTCAATTCAACTGTTAGTTACTCTTACGCTTTGGTAGTATCAAGTAGTTTATTAGTTATCTTTGTGTATGCATACTTAACTATTGTGCTGGATAAAGAACAGATTATCTTCCTGGGGAATGCATTATTAACGATGCACACTTTCTGTCACTTGCTATGCAGATTTAACTCCATCTCGTGGAAATACACCAGTACATCACAGGTTTTCTACTGGATCACCTCGAGTTTTTACTCCCTGTCATGGAAATACTCCGTTACATCCAAATTTTCCTTCAGAAGTCCCTCGCCTTGAGAAAACCAGTTCGAAGTCATCTCACACCAACACTCATCTTCACAACAACAACAACTTCGCTGCAGGAACACCACGAGGTATTGAAGTCGTTGCAGACAAAGAGCTAGCTGGTTATAATCCGGAATTTTCCCCTTCAGGCAAGAAAAAAAGACTGTCGGAACTTTTCCGACAGAGCAGAGGCGGATATGCTGACGAGACCATTTTTGGTGATAATACTTCAGCCGATACGAAGATAGTCCAGGGGCCTGTTTTTACTCCAACATCTGTAAACAGCAGCCCGTTTAGCTCAGGGAATTCTTCTATACGCAGTAGCGAGAGAACCTCAAATGGGAATATCAAACCTGAGAGGAATAAGGCACTCAAGTCGGCCCACCCAAGTTGTTGCCTTCCCAAATTGCTATCAGTCAGACATAAAAATGAGAGAGGGATGGATGTGAGCCCCATATAACATCGAGGCCACAGGTTGAAAGGAAAAAGCAATGAGTTTTTTAGGGTAAATCACACACATACCTACTTGTTTATTTTTACTTTTCTACATAACATGAAGGTAAATGTATCCACCTACCTGTTTATCGTGCTATTTAAGATCCGGTAACTCTTGGTGTCGAGCGAGCAATGTCATGATTTATCGCACAGTAAATGGTACAGCAAACACACACATAATATTAGGGTAAATAATGTATCTATTTAGGTGGATTGGATCGTTCTCATTCCGGGTTAATTTTATGAAAAATGACAAAAATGATCATGAACTTCCCACTGTCAAATTAGAGTCCGAACTAATAAAAATGACATTCAATGACCAAATTTAAATTTAATGATAAAAAAACACCATAAACTACTACTTTGTTATGATATTATGACATTATGAATGCACACTCAACTTTTGGTTATCTAAACCTTTGGTTAGACTCATTTAGATCACCTCATAATACCCCTTGTTATTTATGTTAAAAGGTCATGCTCTTTCATCTATCTCATGTAATTCTATAAATATGTGTCTATGTTAAGAAGGATGGATAAGAAGAATACAATTCTCATACACATTTCTCCCATCCCTTGTTTCTTTCCCTATTATATTAAGTACGCCGATGGTAGTAAGATCACTCAACATTGAAAAGGACCCTTTTTCGTCCCCGGTCAAACGATGAAGAGATTTTAGGTCCAGAAGTACCTTATCTTAGTGCAATTGGAGATTTAATGTACCTTGCCAATAATACCCGATCAGACATATCATTTGCAGTTAATTTACGTGCAAGATAAAGTTCATCACCCACTAAAAGACATTGGAGCGGTGTTAAGCACATCCTACGTTATTTACGTGGAACAAGTGATATGGGTTTATTTTTCAAAGGAACAAATGGAGTATAGAAGGGTGAATTGGTTGGTTATGCCGATGCGGGTTATTTGTCTGACCCACATAAAGCTATCTCACAAACGGGGTACTTATTCATGTATGGAGGAACTGCCATTTCATGGCGTTCGACAAAAGAGACCTTGGTAGCCACATCATCGAACCATGCAGAACTGATTGCACTATACGAAGATGGACGAGAATGTGTTTGGCTTAGGTCATTTATCAACCATGTCAAGACCTCTTGTGGATTAGTATCAGGCAAACAGAGCCCAATAGTGGTATATGAGGATAATGCTGCTTGCATCGCCCAAATCAAAGAGGGATATATTAAAGGTGATAGAACAAAGCACATATCTCCTAAATTCTTCTCCACTCACGGGCTTCAAGTGGAAGGGAAGATCAACGTTTGCCAAATACAATCCAGTAAAAACTTGGCAGACTTGTTCACTAAGTCATTACCGACAAGAGTTTTTAAGAAACTTGTAAATATCGGGATGTGCAGTCTGAAGGACTTGACAGCTTGAGGGGGAGTTTTATACCTGTACTCTTTTTCCTTAACTTGGTTTTTATCCCTTTTGGGTTTTTTTCAGGTCAAGGTTTTAACGAAGCAATTCACAGAATAAGGAGTGTACGTTCAAGGGGGAGTGTTATGATATTATGACATTATGAATGCACACTCAACCTTTGGTTATCTAAACCTTTGGTTAGACTCATTTAGATCACCTCATAATACCCCTTGTTATTTATGTTAAAAGGTCATGCCCTTTCATCTATCTCATGTAATCCTATAAATATGTGTCTATGTTAAGAAGGATGGATAAGAAGAATACAATTCTCATACACATTTCTCCCATCTCTTATTTCTTTCCCTATTATATTACAACATACTTAATGTTTTATTCATTGTTTCTTTATTCAACATTGTATCCAGTGGGTCAATCAGAAAACTAATTACTACTCTTATGTTTAAGAAGTATTTCAAGGAGTTAACTTGATGTGATGGTGTACATAAGAGTTGTTAAGTGTAATTTATAGTGACGGCATACAATATTTGTATGGGTCGAGTCTCGAGTGGCAAATGAGCTTAATTGATCTTATGCTTATGGTTGACTATAGCTGTATATAATTTTCTTAAACATAACTAATAGTAATTGTAGTACTATTACTAATCCTTCCAGGATCACAATAAATGTGGCACACAATTCTCACTAATTTTGGTGGAATGTATAAGAAGAAAACAATTAATTTATTGAACTGGAATGGAAACACACTCGTACAAATAAGATAGGAAATACTAGATAGATAACACTCTCAATATAAACTGAAATGTAACTGAAGAAGAAGGAAGTTGAGGGGATGATGTTCTTCGTTGAACTTGTATCCTATTTATAGAGAACTGAAGAAGGCTTCATCTGTAATGTCATATCACATTTAATGTTGCTTGTTGTAGAAATTTGACTTTGCAGGACTGATAAGCAAGTTGTAGATATCTTTACCAAAGCCAACAAAGCAACCGCAATCAACCAGAAATTCTCCTTGCATCCAACAATGTCCGCCATTCCTTCGACCTTCTCTAATTTTCCAAATTTCCATATCATCTCTCGCACTGATATCCACTGCAGCCGCCATTGATTAAGAAAATATTGAATACGATTGTAAGAACCGGGTCTTCTTCTTTCAGGGCTTCAAACCAATGACCTGACTTGGATATCGTTTGAATTAAAATTTGATTTCGCGTATTTAATATTTCTGCCCGGATTTCCAGAAATTTGAATCGGGATAAGACAAACGAGAAATATACTTGGAATAATTTAGAAACAAATCGAGTATAATCAGAGAATTGGAGATGTCGTTCCCTTTCCCAGAACTCTTTCGTTCTCTTTTTCATCTGTCAACATCTCATCCTAATTCACAGTTCCAACTTTGTTCGACCATTTGAAACTGAAAACCGGTTGAGAACAGATAAGAACAAGTTGGAACTGATTTGGTATGTCGCGCGCCCAACCTCAATATTAGAGTCGCGTCCAACTAAGACTTTATTCCGTGCGTCCAACTTTAATGTCAAAGTTGGACGCGGAAACATTGCATGTCGCATCCGAAGCCGACATTACATCTCGCGCCCAGTGCATACATTACCAACCGCGTCCAGTTGTTAATGTATGCATTCGACACGAATCTCACTGAGTTTTAGTCTCAAATCGAGCTCAATTTCATCCCGAATCACCTCAAATCCTTAGGGTCGATTGCCCTACATGTTTCAAACTTTTGTTGCTTCCTTCCTTGCGTTCTTGACCTCGAAAAGCAGCGAATGGAGCTCCCTTCCAAAAAAAAAAAATCATTCAATTTGAAATAGAAATTGACCCGGCATAAAGCATATATGCTTCACTTCACACTTTCTATGACGGAACAAAAAACGCATCATCGAACCAGTCAATGATGCAAAGTATAAGCATATTAGGCACACAACATGGGGATGGCCCAAGTCCCAACTCCCCCCACCTTTTAATGTTTTCTCAAAGATAAGCATATTCATTTCCTAGCAAGACACCTCTCTCAATAATGCATTCCTTCATATTTATTTCCACACCTAGTGATCAGCAGCAGCTCATCGTCCAAGTGTAAAACCACACATGTTTTGATCTCATCTCGAACGGTTTGCTTCGTGTGCTAGCTGATTTTGTCTTGAAAGAAAAAATGAATGATTGGGCGTCGACGCTGATAGCCACTGCTCTGTTTGCTTTCCTTTCTCCTGGGTTGTTAATTCAGATGCCTGGGAAGCATCATCCCGTTGAGTTTATGATGATGAAGACAAGCGCTGTTTCGATCTTAATGCACGCTGTTATTTATGGTTTGTTGCTCATTCTCTTCTTTGTTGTTCTTGATGTACATGTTTTTGTCTAAGAGTTACAAATATTGTTTGAGCTCTTTTTTCTAATATATATATATATATCGATCACTGTTGACAGCCGCTTTAATTACTTTTCTACTGGTCCCCCTAAATTCAATTTATACAAGAATTTCAATTAGGTCACCAAAAGCAGTAAATGGTTTAATCTATATGAGAGTTTTTATTCATATTGCCCCATTTTAAAACTCAAGTTTACAAAATAGGGCAGATGAGTTTCGCATATACAAATTGCCCTCTTTTTTTTATTGATACCGGTTCAAGGGGAAACAGTAGTACACCGAACCGGTATTGTGTTGAAATGAAATATGTTGCAAAATCAAAGGTCATAGGCCCTAGATGTGCCACGCATTCATTTTAGCATATAATAGCAGTACGGAACCAGTGTTATGTGAAAATAGGGAATATAGATTCCCAGCCTTCCGGTATTACTAGTTTGCCCTATTCTGAATATTTGAGTTTTAAATAGGGTAAAATGGATAAAAACTCTCTATATGATCAAAACATGACGGGCTTCATATCAAAACAAGAAACTAGCTAATTCAAAGAACTGAAAAAGTATTTGATATTATTGAATTAATAAATTACATATGAATTTAATTCCAAAGGGGAACTACAGAGAAATATATATGGAACAACTAAGAAAATCAAAATAAAATAATAGTGTAGTGTAGTGTAGTGTAGTGTAGAATCAAGAACCAATGTAAACATGTATGCCAATAGCAAGCAAGAATATGCACATGAGAGTGAAATAGAGAATGGAGTGAACGAGGATGGAAGCTCCGCTTGTCTTGAAGTTTCCGAACTCAATGATCCTTGACTGACCTGGAAGCTGAATCAAGAGGCCAGGAGTTAAAAGAATGAAGAGCAGCACAGCAACAAATACAGGTCCCCAGTCCGACATCGATCCTTAATTAATGTTCTTTCTTCTTTGTAGTGAAGCAATGTAGAGATGTTGGGTGGGAAGTTGAGGTTTAATATGAGGGAAGGAAGAGTGATGGGTGGGTAAAGGTTGCAAGATAAAGTAGAAGAAGAGTTTTGCTGAATGAAGCAATGCCGGATTCATTCTCCAATCTCTGTTAGTTTAGTTATTTGGGTTGTTTGTCTTCAGCTTTTTCTTTGTCTCACATGTTCACCACTTGGGCATATAGATTCCATTAGGATTACATGTTCAGCAGCTTTCGTAACGACAGCTGCTGCCAGGGACGGAGCCAGGATTTCAAAGTTACTGGGGCAAAAAAATTTCGAGGTTTGAACTTAATAAAAACGATCCTCATGGTAAAATATCAGTTCACTAATCAAATAAGTGTTAGCTCAGATTTTAGTAAAACGGAAAGAAAGTAGCTAGAAAGAGCAATATAATATAAGATCTTCAATAAATATTTGATAAATAATCTTATTTTTATCTCATCAAAAATCACATTTGACACATCAGGAATTATACTTAAGAATTTATTTTTTAAAACTAAATCTTTTTTCTGCATTTGACTACACTTCAATTGACTTTTATCTACAAGGTTATCGACTTGAAATCAAATAGTATATGTAACATGACGCACATCTAACACAAGACATCAAATGAATATAAACTAATAACAAATTAGAAAGAGCTTGAAATGAATTTTAAAAATCTTTGTCAACAAGTCAATCAATAAGATTTTACTTGGTAAATAACAAATCTAAACAGATTCTGATACTCGCTTAGTTGGTTTGGGAGCATGGTGCTACTTGTCTCGCCCTGGGTTCGAGTCAGTGGCGGACCCAGGCTTAATTTTCATTGGGGGCATAACACTATTTTAGAGAAATTAGTGGGGGCAATAAGAGTATTTCCTAAAAATATTAACCTAATTTAGTCTAATTTGGCCTAATTAAGCTTAAATAAAAAAACAAATCAAAAAATTGATGGGGGCAAGTGACCCCATAGTGCTTGGGGTAGGTCCGCCACTGGTTCGAGTCCTATATCCATTGCTTCACTAAATTTTTGGGCAAATAGAGGAACGCTCAATTGAGAACCCCTTATTTTTTTGAAGAACTTGAGACCACAATCTTCACCTTCCAAAATGCATCATCAAGTCATTTTGGTGGGACACGTGTCCCATGTGCATTTTCCAAGATGCATTTAATGCAAAGTCAAAGCCACTTTTTTTGACTTTGTATTTTGGACATGTGTCACATGCAGATTCAAAGATGCATCGTGATCTAATGGTGAGATTTGGGTTCTCAAGTTCTCGAATTTTAAGGGTTCTCAACCGAGCACTATTCAATAAATTTTGGGCTAAAAAGTTACTTGGGCAGGAGCCCAATATGCCCTGCATGTGGCTCAGTCCCTGCTGCTGCTTAAAAATAGGCACAAACAACAATAGTTGTTCATCCACCACTATATGCGCTCAGTGCACCCGCACTAAGGGGAGCAATAAGCAATAATAGAGAGATTTTATTGCTTATAGCTCTCATGCAGCAGGTGAACAAAAAAGAGAACAAAAAGCAATGCTTGATAGGTGAGCAATAATTAGGGGTGGGCAAAAATCGCTCCGAATTTAAAAACCGACCGCACCACACCGTAAAAGTGTGTTTTGTTAACCGCACCGCTTTTGGAAAAAAATTCATTTGTCAAAAACTGCACCGCACCGCAACCGAATATAGCGGTGCGGAAGCGGTTCAATATATCAAACCATCCGTTTTAAACCGCGCTGCATATATAATAAAATAATTAGAAATTTGTAGTTATTACAAAAAAAATCATTATAATAATTTAAAGCTCAAGCCCAATTTAAAACTAAGTGATAATAATACAAATGCACATTGGATTTTCTCGTTCTATCGTTGGTTCTTCGGCACAAATACAACTAGGGGTGGGCAAAAACCGCTCCGAATTTGAAAACTGCCTGCACCGCAAATGTGTGTTTGGTTAACCGCACCGCTTTGGACAAAAACCAATTTGTTAAAAACAGCACCGCAACCAAATATAGCGGTTCGAAAGTTGTTCCCTATCTCAAACCACCCGTTTTAAACCGCACCGCATATATAAATAAACAATTAAATAATTAGAAATTTAAAGTTATTATAAAATAATAACAAAAATAATAATTTAAGGCCCAAGCCCAATTTAAAATTAAATCCTAATATATTTCTATTGTTGCTCGTTAGTATTTCAGTCGTTTCTCTATCTCTTTCTCGTTCGTTCTTCGTCACAGCTGCACATCAAATCTTCGGTTTCCCCAAGCTGCCAAGCTACGAGAGTCTTGATCGTTATCGTTTGATCTTATCTTCGTTCTTCAATTACGGAATCCGTAAGTTTTTTAGTTCTAAAATTTCTTGTTGATGGTTATTTAAGTTAGACCTTCGTCTCTTCGCTGAATTTTATCATTGTGTTGACTCCAAACTCTGCTTTCAATCTCTTCAAGTTTTGACTTCAATTTATCTTTATAAAAAATGAAGTCTCTACTTTCTACTGTGTAACTTCAATTTTTTGTCAACTTTGAAAATCGAACCAAACCGCACCGCATAAAGTGGTGCACCACATATTTAGTTTTAATTTTTCAGGTGCGGTTTGCAAAATTTACAAATCAGTTAATGAGGTGCGGTTGCGGGTTTACTCTTAAACCGCACCGCGCCCATCCCTAGCTACAACATATCTTCTTCTTCCCCAAGCGGCCAAGACACGAGAGTCTCGATCGTTATTGGTTTTGTCTTGTCTTCGTTCTTGATTTATGAAATACGTAAGTATTTTATTTCAAAAGTTAATTGGATATTATAAACTTTGAAAATCGGTTTTTCAACCGCACCGCACCAAATAAAATGATGTGGTGCATATTTGGTTTTAACTTTTCTAATGCGGTTTGCGGTTTACAAAATTTACGAACCAGTTTATGTGGTACGGTTACGTGTTTACTCTTACACCGCACCAAACCGTACATCGCCCACCCCTAGTAATAATGGAGATGGAAATGAAAGCAATAGGTGGGGCCCACTTGAATATATGAATATAAAGACTCTTTTTTGTTAGTTTTGGAAGAAATAAAAATCAGAAATGTCATAAAATTAACGTTGGGAGGGCATCCAACTATTCAAACCCAAAAATATAAAATATAAAAAATCAGAAAATTAAAAATTCATGGGATAAAACAAAAAATGAAATAATATAAGTGATAATGTCGAAAAATTGAAATGGTTATGAGTATAGAGTTTTGCTTTCATTGCTTCATAATAAATTATAGAGAAGTTTTTATTTTCGCTTTAGCTTTTTGCTCTCTTGGTGCGTTAAAATATATAGAGTAAAAAGTCATTTTTACTCATTACTTTTATCTCTGCTTGCTACATGATTTTTATGAAAATATGTTATTTTTACACATTAGGCATTACTCTCTTGGGGAGGACTCGGTTGAGGCAATGTTGTTAAAGTGAGGCAATGAGGCACAATGTGAGCCACTCATTTTGATGATGTGGCAGGGAATAGTGCATGAATAGTATCAGAATAGTGTTTGCCTTTTGCTTTTGATGGATTTTTTGTAGTGGGACACGTGGCGCGCCCAAAAAGTACGGGGGTTAGATGTGTGGCTCAGATCGTGCCTCACTGCCTCATTTTTAGAATGGCTGCCTCATTTGAACGCTCCTCTTACTCTCTTACTATGAATGCCCTCAATGATGCACTCTACCAAAATAAGTGCTCACTTGCTGAAGTACCACTAATGTGAAGAGTTAAGATCCTGTGAGAAGTGAGGTTATGGTGAGAAATAAGAATTAAATTAATCCATTGATTTTTACTAATCAACAACCCAGATTAAGCACCAAATAATGTTAAAAATAACCTAATCGACACCTGTGGGGGTAAATTAGTCACAAACAAATTCTCCAAAACACCAAATCCCGCTTATTGCGAAACAGAAATTGAGAAACCGAGATCGGGACTTGCGAAGACTCTAGACCTAATCGACGACCGAAATCTTCAATACAACCGCCATGGAAGACCGGACGACCACTCAGCCAACGAAGACGCACCAAATATACGGTAGGTTTACCTAACTACGGGCTAGGGTTTTTTTCGAGATTTGGTGATTGATTCAAGTGCTGAATTGATTCGTGTTACTGCAAAGGTCTCCAGTCGAGATGAGTAGTGTATGTGTGGAGTCCTTGATGCCGCTTCACACTGCCACGACGACCTCGTTGCTGAATTCGATGATGTCCGTGAACAGGAGCCTTTATAGTTACCTTAAAGGTATTTTGTTGTGGCTGATGGATGTGGTCTCGCCAAATACCTTAACCCCCTGTTTGGTTGCAGGAAAATCAATTGGAAAGTAAAGTTTTTGCCATGGAAAATAGAATTAGGGTGTTTGGTTACAAAGAAAACGGAAAAGAAAGAAAAATTATTGGAAAACAGGTTGGAAAATTGACTCGATTTTCCCTAAAATATTTCAACCAAAAATTGAGAGGAAAATCAAAATCCTTAATTCATAGCCGCCCCAAATCGTCATCCCCATCAAAAAGAAAAAAAATCATCATCCAATACCCTAACCTAAATCGCCCTCTTCATCTCTTTCTTCTTCCGATGTCGTGCTATACAGCGGTGTTCTCCACCAATCAAACCCTCCACTCCGGTAAGTTCGTCATCTCCGCTGTTGCTTTTTGGTTATAGAACTCGAAGACGATTCTGGAGCATCGCTGACGTATTTCGTGTTGTCGATTTGGTATGAATTTTGCAGAGAAGAGAATCGAAAATGGTTAAGGGCCGGCGGTTTGAAGGGGAAAGAGAATTCGGTCGTGCACACGCTCGACAGTGCCAAGCATGTAGAGGACAAAATTATAGATATTTAAAATAAAAAATCTTTTATATTTTTCATGTATAACCAAACAAGAAAAGAAGAAAATTTTCATTTTCCATAAAGCAAATTTTCTTACTACTTTCCATAATGCTTTCTTTCTTCAATCTTTTCTTACAACCAAACATAGCGTAAAGGTATTCTGTAGTTCTCGTCATACTTAATTGCTTGCTTGATCTTTACTTGTTTTTATTTTTTTCAATATTTTGATCATGAACTTCTTGTTTTATTCTATTAGCACATTGTGAGGCTGAGAAATGTTGATATAAACTGCGTACGGAAATGTAAGGTTTTGCGTCATTATTCGTAGCATTCTGTATCATGATTCGTAGTACGCTAGGTTTTGGTAGCACACTGTATCAATTTGGGTAGTTAGGTTTTGGTAGTAGTTCTTCATATTTCGTAGCATACTGTATCATTATTCGTAGACTGCATCATTATTCGTAGCATACTTTGGATCGATATGAAGCGCATGCTTTAACATTTGCAGTTGTGGCTGATGGTTCAAAGTCTTAGTTCTGCAGGCGGGGGTTGAAACAATCCATGGATAGGCCTTGGACGTTGAACGCAACTTCCTCGATGGTCCAAGCTTCCTCCATCCTGGTCTTGGTGTGGCTCATTGCAGTCTCTCCGAATCTAAAAAGGGTTACAACTGAGCGATCCGAGTGAGCAATCATAATTCCTTCCACGGGTTTGTAGTCGTCAAGGAACGAGTTGATGGTTGTTTCCTAATACACAGCATCGTTTCCGTTTGTCTGAATTTGGGTTAAGTGAGAATCCTCCAAGTATAGGATCGAGTAGTCCAGTTTTCTGACTGAAGTAGCCAAACAGGACATGTCGAATGATCTCTGCAGGGCCTTCGCTCCTTGCCTTTAAAGTCATAGGGTCTGCGCTAACCTTGAGAATGAAGCAATCTTCCCCGTTAATATTTTTCTCCCTCATGCATCTTGAATTGGTAAACATGCTCGCTGTAGTCCTCGGATCAAGACCCTGGAATATCAAAAACGACAACATCAAAATACCATCCCACGAGGCAAACAAATAGGTATAAAAGGATCTGAATCTGCATCTACCCGAAGTGCACGACGCAATGGCCTAACTGGCCCTTGGCAGCATGCGCAATTGCCTTACTACCACCGAGCGCAAGCGCCACATACCACATATCGGGGTTCATCTGCCACAACACAAATCCACCTGACTCAGCAGCCTTGGACGATTTCTTGCTCTTAATAACCTTATTCAGCGTCTCAATGTCATAAGCCAACATCTTCAATTTCCCCATCGCATACGCATTGTGATTCAAGCTTTGCACTTTCTGCCCTCCAGACGCCGCTATGTACTGCTGCAATATGTACTGTGCGGACGAAGCTTCCTGCAACACATCCACACATTACAATCTCAATTAGGTTTCAGGTGTACTGCTACCACGGTCGCTTGAAATCTCTTCCGAAATCGAAGCAGTCTACGTCGGCAGTCCAATCTGCGAGGACGAAGGCAGATTGAACGAGATTGGCGAAAAAACAGGATCCAATTTACAAGATTGTGTTTTTGTGCCCAAAATACCCTTCGGCCATTAATTTTCATTTAATTAAATGTCAAAATTACTGTTTATTTACTATCGTTTTTAATAGTTGATTTAAATTCTCATTTCTCTCCAAATAACTTACTTGTCATATGATCTCATTCCCTAATGTGCATTAGTAATAGAAAGTAATTAGTGAGAATTGTATGTTGTGCATCAATTTGACATTTTTCCATTCAATAAATCACTTCTTTCAAAGATCACAAAAAATAGAGAAAATAATTGAGGAAACAAATAGACAAAATACTACTTTACATAGCAATGAAAACAAGAGTAAAGATCACATAAGAAGTGATAGTTATTGTGAGAAATGAGAACTAATCTCATCCATTCATCTTAGTTATCAATGGTTAGGATTAAATTTAATTAGATTTAATTAAATTACATAATTTGTACCTTTTCAAATGATTCTTCGTAGCAGTACATTATTCGTACCTTTTCAAAGGATTCTTCGTAGCATGCATAGACATGAAGCTACGAAGAATCCTTTGAAAAGATACCAATAATATACTAGTTCTCATTTCTCACCGTAACTACCACTTCTCGCCGGACCGAACTCATAAAAACAAAGTGAAAAAGTCCACCGCTGGCACTTTTTTGTTTGTTGTTGTCTTTGCTCGGATATTTGGTCCTCGGCTCTCTCTCCCCCTCTCTCTCTCTCTCTCTCTCTCCTCTTATCCGTCGGCCGTCGCTCTGGATATTCGAATCTAGGGCCCTGCTTCGCCACATCGGGCTTCTCGGTAACTCTTGAATTCCTCATTTTAGTCTTTGGATTTCTGGGTTCACTATATAAATCTGCTCTTGAATTAGGGTTCAGTTCTGATTGGTTTTCGTCTCTTTCACTTGATGCCTTTGGATGTATTCTCTTGCATTTTTTGGTATGGTAGAATTATCATTGTACTGGACCTTAATTGAATCGTTTGGTTCCCTAATACTCATGTCTCCGATCTCCAGTTACCACATTTCTGATTTCAATATGTGCTCTTTCACTACATTAGTGTTGTGCTTTAATTATTTTGATGAGGATGAAGCCAATGAACACATTTTTGAAGCCTAGTTATGTATCATCTGAACCGAATAAGTGTGATTTCCAATATAAAAGCACTTTAAATAGTAATCAGCCATCTTTTTACCCTTACCACAGTATGTCTCGGCATTTTTGCTTCTTTTTTTTTCTATCTGAGATTGCATAAACCTGATGAAAGTCCTTTAGACTTCTTTGGCTCGATTTTAATCTTAAACTTTTTGATTGATAGCACGATAATTTGGAGGAAATTGAAGTTATATTTTTGGTTTACTTTGGGAAACTTAACAAAAAAGCTCAAAATTAGACAGAATTTTTACTTAATGTTCCTTTGAAAAATCGTTTTCCCATACACATTCTATTTTATTTTTTAATTTCCCACTCCAGAGGATTTGAAAAATGATTTTTGATTCTGAAAGTGTTAATTTAAGAAGAAGCGCACATTAGCATGACTGGTTTTCTTTTCTTTTTACCTCTGACTATCATAATAACATAACTAATTTCTGCTAAAATATTTTAGATATTTGTCAATATTGTAGTCTTTTCAAAAATGGAAAACTTGCAAAACCACTGGCAGTTTGGCGACGAGCTGCGTGTAAAATCAAAAGTATCGGAGGATCACATGTGGCATGTGGCTGCATCAAAGCTAGCTGAACAAACTAGGTCTAAAGGCGAGCGGTTTCATAACCTGGATTTCTCAAAGTGTCCTGCTGAAGTGATGCCGAGGGAGACGATTATGTATCAGGAGGACAGTAGGTTTGAAAACCTTAGCTTTAGCATGTTAAATCTGGAGCCAAGGGTTTCAGATACTATTGGCAAGTCACCCTTTAAAGATGGAATGTACAACATGAAGACAATGTACCCGAAAAGTTATGGCAACTCTCCAGGGAACTTAAATGTCAACAAGTATGCTGGCAACAACCAACATGCCAAGGATTTGCCAAACAAATATAACAATAACGACACCGACACCAGCACCAATAACAGTACCAGTACGCTGGACAGAAGGTTCAAGACTCTGCCTGCAGCTGAGACACTTCCTAAACATGAAACACTTGGAGGATACATCTTTGTGTGTAATAATGATACAATGCAGGAAGATCTGAAGAGGCAGCTGTTTGGTAAAGTTTTCATGTTTGAGAAGTTAATTTATCTTCTGATTTTGCCAAAATTTGCATATATGTAATAATATTTTCATGCCATAGGTCTTCCACCGAGGTATAGAGACTCTGTTAGGGCGATAACCCCTGGATTGCCCCTGTTTCTTTACAACTACACCACTCATCAACTGCATGGAATTTTCGAGGTATGCTCTACCCTTTGAGTTTTGAATTTGCTGAAACTGGCAGTAAACAACCCATAGTATATTCCTGAAACTGTATACTCAGACGTGCACCAGTCTAGTTTTTTCATTAAATAAATTTAGTTTTCATAACCTAAACTGCGCTTCTCAAAACATTATTGATTGCAGAAGCTCAACTTTGACCTGTTTGTATGCAGTTAGGACCATGTTGTGCTTGATCATTGATCATTTAATCATTTATTCATTTTGATTTGAATATCCAGGCAGCTAGCTTTGGGGGTTCAAACATTGAGCCCACTGCTTGGGAGGATAAAAAGTGTAAAGGGGAGTCTAGGTTCCCTGCTCAGGTAAAATAAATAGGTGCTTGAATCAATATTAAAGTTTTCAGTTCAACAGTCTCGAGATTGTGCTCTCTTTTTCTTTTTCTTTTTCTGTTTCTTTCTTAAAAGGTAAGGATCCGCATAAGGAAGATCTGCAGTGCATTGGAGGAAGACTCTTTTAGGCCTGTCTTGCATCATTATGATGGCCCGAAGTTCCGTCTTGAGCTTTCCATCCCATAGGTAAGACTATTGTACAGGAGGGGCCATTAGCGAAGTCATTATAATTAATATGCTGGTTTCATTTAGTTCTTGCTTCATTCTCTGATACAAAATGCCAATGGGTGGTACTCCTTCAGACACTGGACTTGCTGGATTTATGCAAACAAGCTGGAGTGTGAAAGCCTTGCAGCTATGTTGTAACTGTGATTTGCTAATGTGAAAGAGTCACTGGAGCCTCATGTGAGCTTGTGTGGTTTTGAGCCATCAGTTTCATACAACTCGAGCTTGGGAAAGTCATCTGTTATGCATTGGGTCTGGGTGCAAACCAAAACAGCTGAATCTATATAAATGTATGCTAGTTGGTCAGGGGCCGACCCTTGAATTGAGACGGGTCGCAACCGAAGGTAGACTGTATTAGTGAGAGAAAACAAAACTAATTTTGTTTACATTAAAATAAAGAAAGTCTCATTTCTCGATCACGAAAATCATCTATTATTGAATATGTGCTAAACATTTTAGTTTTGTCTTTCTTAATATTGACAACCAAACAATCCGAAAAGAAATCATCTTTCATCTTTGTTGCGAAGTGCACTCTTTACTTTATTCAATCTTGAAAAAAAGCCATTTAGCAGTAACATTAGAATCTAGAAGAGTCAAAATAAAAGATGTCACCCAGTACAGCAAAGAAAACATGTTTGATTTCCTTGTCCTCGCCAACCATTGATACAATTCACGAATCTCAGTTGAAGTTTAACAATCTTCAAGTTGTTGAACGAGCTCAAAATGTTGGAGTTCCTGTGCAACAATCTCCTTTGGTCTATAACGTGTCACATAGCTCACAGAACGAAGTCAACTGAATGTTGGGATTCCACACCTGGTGAATGCATTAGCAACAATCATGTTGATCAAAGTTGGTTTAACTTTAAACTGATGCGCAACTACTACGGGTAGGGAATGCTCTTTCATCTTTAAACACCGGTGAGGCTAGGGAATGCTCAACTACTGCGCAACTATTGGTGACTAAACACAGGTGAGGCTAGGGAATGCGCAACTATTGGTGACTAAACACCGGTGAGGCTAGGGAATGCTTTTTCATCTTTGGCATTGGGTGCGGGATAGAGGTTGGCAAGATGTTCTTGGTTATTCATGGTTCTTGTAGGTGTTTTTCTTGAGATTCTCATTGGGGTATTGGGTGTGGTTCTTGTCAACCTTTGTTCTTGATTTTTAGGCAGGGATTTGAGCGTTGAGATTCAAACCGTAGGTCTTCTTTGACCGAGTTTACATCAACGAGATAATCTTACACATATACAAAAGAACACCAGTGAAACGTAAGTGTCCAGCAAAATCCAAAGCATCAAACAATAACAAGAATGATCAAGAAAATGATGTAGATTAGTTGAGATACCCCTACAACCTAGGCTAATGAAAAGCTAATGCGTTGTTCCCTGGCAACGACGTCATTTTAACGTGGTGTAGTTTCATGTCAAAAGTAATATGTAAACGGTATGAACCGAGCCGTACAAATGAGCAATTGTAAACTTATGCATTATGTAAGATTGTGCTTCTACTTATCCTAGTCTTAAGCTAGCATTTGTTGTTTAGAATCTAAATTACTCTAAGTTTTAAAAAAAAGGTTTTGTCAAATTTCAAAAAGTATTTCGGTGAATTACTTCACTTACTCAACATAAGGATCAAGATTAATATCTAGCATGCAAAGATTTATTTGGACATATTGGAAAATAGACGTACACTCCAAGATAAGAACCTCAACCTCTCATCGCTATAAGTTCGAATTAGAATTGTACTTTAAACTATGAAACTCACCCTTTTGCCGTTATTGGTTTGTAACAAGTGACTCGCTGGTGCTTACCAACTCTTGTTGTGCAAACCACGGAGTACTTGTCGTATTCCTAGCCTTTCCCATTACAATCTCGGGCCACTTTCATAATTAGCGAGTATGTAATGTGTATTTTACTTAATAGTCTGGCATGGAGCCTCACCCTTTCAATGATATTTGCTTAACGTCTCAATGTTATACATTTAGACATTTTCTCAAGCACCTAACATGCATTGCTTGAATTGCGCGCTAAGTAAAATATAAACTATACATGACAATCCAAGCTGTACAAGGATTACTTTATTGAATGATTCATCATTTAGTACTATCCGTAAGACCCCAAAATATGGATCAGTACTCACTATCCATGGATGTGAAAATACAACTGATCTTTTTTTTTGGGAACTAAAATTACAAAGCAAGATAGAAATAACTACAACCTTCGAGTAGTTGGAGATGATACTTTCCTTAAAGCTCAACCCTTGATTCGAGCAAAATCCCCTTAAGTTTTTGTGTCGAATCTTCTCTGGATTCCGATCCTTTTTAGATGGATGTGTGTTCAATATTTTCCTTTTTGTCCACTCATTTTTTGCACCTGCTAACGTTAGCCGCGCACAACTAACACTTAAGTACCGCATTCCACGTTCATTTTGTTGGCTACGCGCACGCGCGGCCACTAAAAGTTTGTGCGCGCGAGTTTATCTGCCATAATTCCCCCACCCTTATGAAATAGAGTCACGGTTTCATTTTCCGTTATAGTGTAGCTAATCTAGTCAAAGGCTAGTGTCCAGGGGCGGAACTAGCACCATTTGAGGATGACACTTCTTCTTATAGGAGAATACTGACACTTATAAGACGAAACTGAAAATCATAGTCATTGAGACTAGCCTTTGCGTTCTCTTCTACCCAAGGGCATTTTTTTTTCCTTTTTTTTTTTAATTTAAAGAGGATTATTGGATTTTCAATCCTACCCCCGGGGTGACTCGAACCTTCTACCCAAGGGCATCCTTTGGTGCTTCTCACATGCTTTGAGATACACATAATATTTACGATGATGGTTTGGAAAGACAAATCGAGATTTCTATAAAACTCATTAATATGTCCAATATGTCATGAAAACTCAACTATTTAAATTCATTAATTGTGCACACTTCTTAGTTTTGCTCATTACCATAAGACTTGTAACACCACAATTTAGATCATCAAGGATACTCCACAATCATCTTCTTCATCAATTTGGCACACATTTTCCAACACTCAACAGTGTTTATCAGATCATAATTCAATAATAATTTTCATATACAATTATAATGACGTACATGTACAATTGGGAGTAGGGGGAGGCTAAGGGCCGAGCCGGGTAAGCTCTAGTCCTATTGGGTCGGGTCGAGTAGGGCTTTAGGTGAACCCTAGCCCTAGCCCATTGCACACTAGGGTCGGGTCGGGCCGGGCCATGAGAAAATTCATCGACCCCAAAATCGTTATCGGCCCTTCATTTCATAGGGCTTTTCGGGTTAATTTCGGCCATAAATGGATGACTTATTAATCGACAAATAACTCTTTAAACGTAAATGCTACTAGTTTGGACGTGTGAGATTTGATAGATTTGAAAAACACATTCTTTTTATGTTAAGAACGCCATTAAATCAATGAATATACAATTTTAAATCGGCTCGTATTTCGGGTCGGGCCTAATAATCGAAACTCTAACCCGACCTTAAGCCCTTCGAATCGGATCATATTAGGACTTGCGTATGACTAAGGCTGGGTTATGGCTAGAGTCGGGTCACGATCACCCTAATACTTATTTTAGCCCCGGGCCAAATGCTGATGCCTAACTGGGAGTTGCAAACCCTAAATGAATAGCCTATTGAGCCCAACAATATATTTTATTAATTTTGGTACTTTTATTTGGGGTGATTACATTTCCGGACCGATCGCCACTTCAAATTTTGCATCACCATGTCGCACCCTCCTGATGACGGAATTCATCAATTCGATCCACCGGTTGCAACTGCGGAGGAGATTGGCACCCTCGATTTCTCTGCTGAGCTCGTGCCGCCGCTGTCCAAGAAAACGAGGGATTTACCGAATCTGGCGGAGTGTCATAGTTGCGGCTTCAGAATCGATATCGATACCAGCAACGGTAAGGATAAGCTTCGGACTTTAAATAGCGAGTGGCGAATTGTGCTTTTGTGTCGAAAATGTTACAAACTCTGTTCTCGTGGTAAGTTGTGTACTTATTGTTTGGAAGAGGTTGATGTAGAGGAAAGGCCCTTTAAGTGCAGCGATTGCTCTTGTACTGTACACAAAGTTTGTGTCTCTAAGTTTGGTGAATTTGCACCTTGGAGTTATTTTGACTGGAGGTGTTCAGCTGTTTGTTTGGATTGCTGGTTACCTACCAAAGTTCGGAAATTGCGTGATGTTCAACGTGGGAATGAGAGAATTAGTAATTTTGTTGGTAGTGACAAAAATTTGATGGAACCTGGTGAGAACGATGGTGATTATTCGGTGGAGAAGAGGGCTCATTTGGTTTCGAAGCCTCAGATGGTATTCAAAGCTAGAGAGAAGTCTATGTGTAAAGCTCTGGTGGCAAACGTGGGTGTAGGAAAGAAATATGGTGGGATTAGTTTTGTTTCTGGTAGAGAATTGGGTCTTAAGAGAAAAAGAGTTGACGATGCTGAGTTGGCATTTCAATTGCATCGGGTTATGAATAGCTCTCCAAGAATATCAAGGAACTTACGGCCCTCATGTTCCAGTCATGTGGATATAAAGAAAAAGCGGATTGGAAGATACAATTCTTACGGAAATACATCAGCTTTTGGACAGAGATATCGTGCTGCCGGGAGAGGTTTCAATGCGTCTTTTATTAAAGGATTTGATCCCAAAAATGATAAAGCAGAAGGTTTCCTGAAAGAAGGACAGGGAAGTTCGAACAACAGTATGGATTCTGAGTCTTTCTCATGGAAAGAACTGGACCTGCAAAAGCCTGAAATAAAGTTCACTTATGTTAGAAGAAAATATAGGTCCGCTATTGATGGGAGACATCATCAGTACATGTTTAAGTATAGCAGAAGGAACTCAAGACTGAAACAATTGGTATCCTGCAAATACACATATCTGTATTATAGGAGCTCATATGAGAGTGAGACATCATCTACCGCTATCGGACTCCACAACTACAGTGAAGCAAGAAAATTTCCAGATTCCTGCATCCTGGCTTTGCCAGTTTCCAAGTTCGCAAAAGGTTTATCAAGAAACAATGTTTAGAGGAAAGGCGAAATCAGGTAAATTTTAAATATCTAATCTTTCATCAACTTATTATTCTGTTCTTTGGCTGCTGGCGCTATTTTTTTCTTCTTTCAGTTGTGTTTTAAATAACATTAAGAATTGTCTGCTACACACACTTGCATATTAGAGACTCTGGAAAGAAAACTAGTTAACCTTCTCTTGTCGAAGATTGATTATTATCTTCACTTACTTATGAGTTGCATAAAAGCCAACTTAATAGCGGTGAACAGGCTCTGGCCTTTGAATATACTAGCATTATGTAATTTTAGTGAGCATCAACAGTTTTATGGTCATTTCTGAAGCAAATTTCTGAAAGCGGTCTTGAGCCTAGATAGATGATGTGTATTAGGTGATGGTGTACTTGATGATTTTGTGCTAAGGTATTGTCCATCTGGCTGCCTTGGGTATATCTCTGAGTGTTACGGGTTTCAATTTGATTGTCAGCACTTTTGTCTAATTATACTGCACATTTACCAGGATAAACTGGTCTCTTTGGAGTTTTGGATGGTTTTCATTATTCGACGGAGATTTAGCATTTAAATTCTTCCGACCCGTGCCATTAAGCTTTTATATTAGCAATACACTGACATTGAGGCAGTACTTGGATGATTATTGAAGAAGAGCAGAACCCATAATCAATTTATTTTTATTTGTAAAAGTGGGTTGATGGGCTGGGTAGAATGGATGTTCTTTTATGGTTATGGGAAGACATCAGTGGCATGATTAGGGGGTAGGGCCTTTTGTTTTTTAAGTAAACCAATCGAATGTGTGAGTGCCTACAGATCATTGTAACCTTTAAAGGGTAGGAATTAGGATCAATATGAAGTCCCACAGCCACAATGAGTCTTATTACGGGTCTCAATTTGAAGGGAAAGTTCTGCCTAATACGGGTCTTGATATCCTCTTGTGGAATGATTTTTGTTTCATAAGATCCTACCTTTCTTGGTTTCCAAGGTCCTTGATTTATTTTATTTGAAAATGTTCTTGTTTCAAAGCAATGCTCTTTTGAATGAAGAATGATGTCTTGCGCTCTTGATCACCTCTCTTAAATTTTAGCTTGGGTGCTGCTGAAAGCTTGCCTTTTGGCAGGTGCTTCCCTCTCCCTAAAATCTTCCATTTGTATTACACAAATCATTGATTGCATGTGGTCGTATTACGACTGAATCATAATAAAGATTGATTTTACAAAGAAATTTCTTTGAAGTTAAGTCATGAGTGTGTGCACCCAAGTAAGAATCCAGATCTGCATTATTTGGTTAACTCTCTTATCAGTGCATTTGTATTTCATGACCAAATGAAGTCTTTCTTTATTGTTTCATCAAATTAAATGAGTTTACCAAGTTCTTCTGCTTGTGCAAGGTTTTAAATATGAAGATGATCACCTCGACACAACATGATAATACATTTTAACATGCACAGCTCCTTTTAATGTAGGATTTCAGTGAATATGTGGCGGATCCTGACTCTGTTTAATACATCTCGCTTCTTTTCCATGTACGCTACATCTGTCAGAGGTAGTGATGTCTTCTGCTGCTGCTGCTTTCGATCATGGATGTGCCAGAGCCAAGTAGAGCAATTTTGTAGATAAACCAACAGAGTCCTATTTGCATAGACATGTTTTTGTATTCTCCTGTATTCCCCATCTGTATCGCAATCAATGCTTGACACTTTCTCATATGAACAAACAGTAGGAAGTCAAGTCTTGAATCCAATATAGCTTCAGACCAGTTTTTCAGCTGTAAATATCTGCATGTAGATTCAAACTTCCCTAATGATTTTATGGCATAAGTTTATAACGTACTCAGGTTGTTGGATTAAAAGTGTAGTTATTGACTCAGTTATCACACAAAAAGACACAATCATGCTTGTTGTATATCATTTGCCATCAACAACACAAGAAGGTTTTTAGCGCTGGTAAGTTTTGATTCCTGGCTTCGTCCCTGCACACACACGATGACCACATGTTTTATGAATATACCAACTTTAAACTCGAGTGGACACCTTGTCGTTTAACAAAGCCTCAGCAGCCTCCCTCCCCGAAACCAAAGCTCCATCGAACGTAGCCGAACTCCTATGATCCCCACATACATACACACCATTCCTTACTCTCGGCTTCCTCCGTAGATCCGTAGGTGGGCACTGATTAGGCTGGGCATACCCAACCCGATAAGTCCTCAAGTGTGTCCACGACCGGACCATTTCCGATCCAAACCACTCACACAGCTCTCTCGTGACTCGTACAACCAATTCGTCATCTTGAACATCATCGTACAACCCGATAAGCGATACGGACACCAACGCCTTCCCCTCTGGAGCGTAGGAAGGAGCTACATTTGTGGCAAAGAACATGTTGTTAATGATCCCCTGACCCGTTCCATTCAGATATAGAACCGGGTCTCGGGTCGGTATTCGGGCCTGGGCAGCAGAGAAGTACAAGCACACCGTGCTCCGCACGGGCTTCTTGTTTACGTTGACTGTGTCAGGAATCAACTTCGCTGCTTGAAGTTCATCCACTGCAATTATGACTCCAAGCTCCGAGCGCAAAACGTCGCCGTTTTGTAAAACGACTGAGATGATCGTGGAATCTTCGTCGAAGTCGATCCGGACGACTGGGGAGTTGAGCATAATGGAGTCGCGCGGGAGCTTGGATGCGAGTTGTTCCGGAATCGCGGAGATTCCTTTAGCGGGAAGGGCGTTTTCGCCCAAAGCTAGACACTTGAAGATGAAATTGAACAATCTAGAAGTCGTCCCAAGATCACGATCGAAGAAAATTCCGCCGAAGAAGGGACGGAAGAATCGGTCGACTATTGAATCCGAAAAACCTATTCCTTGCAGCAAATCGATGGTTGTTGTCTCCTCAGCTGTCAGAATCTGATCGTCGCTAGTGAGTAAAAGCTTCAACCTTGTGGCGCCGATAAGTAATTTATCAGCAACGGAGCCGATCGGGTTTGTTAGAGACTGGATGGAGTCAGTGAAGTGACGAATGGGGTCGGCGACGGTGTGGAATCGGTTGTTGTAGTAGACTCGTGCGCCGGAGTAGAATTTGCGGAGGTTGAGTGATTGGTAGTCGAGGAGGTTTTGAGCTTCTGGGTATCCAGTGATGAAAATCTGGAAGCCGCGGTCGAGGGTGTATCCGTCGAGGAAGTCGGTGCGGACGCGGCCGCCAACGGCGTCAGAGGCTTCGAGGAGGAGGTAGGGGATGTTGTCGGAGTTGAGGCGGGTGGCGGCCGCGAGACCAGCTAGGCCGGCGCCGATTATGATGACGCTGGTTTTGTGGGTGAGTGTGGCACGGATGCGAAATCTGAATTGATGAGAATGTATGAGGCGGAGGGATGGTGGTGGGGTGGGGATGAGGCGTTGAAGGAACAGAGACATTTTGGATTGGATTGGAGGTGAGGTTTAGGATTAGGATTGTTTGTAGCCTTTGAAGGGTAGGGTAGGATCAGTGTGAAATCCCACAATGAGTCTCCGTATTTGTTCTTCAAAGGAAATATTTCAATAAAAAAAATGTGGTCTGGCTGCGAACATCTACAACAAGAGGAGCGGCATGCTTAATTACATTCATTTTGTATGTCATCGGAAAGCATTTGTTCATTTGATATGTAATAGCAATACGGATTACGGAGACCAATATTTCACTACAAATTTTAGCTTCAGCATAAATGTGTTTCACAATTGTCATACTGCGACAACAATGCGAGATCTTCCTGGCCCAACCATCATCCCTTTCACGAGATCTTAATCGAGGGTTTGAAGACTTTAACGTAAGGATAACTCATATCTTAAATCAGTGATTTCCTTTTTCCTTTATTAATATTTTTCCTTAATGGCCGTTGATATAGCTATGTGTATGTTGAGATGACTGATCAGCTAGTTGTTCCAACAGTTGGTGGGACTAGTTATGCAGAACATGTTATAATGCAACAAAAGTAATAAATACGAAATAGAACACACAAATTGTTACCAAGTTCGGTATTAACGAGTTTACGTATGAGGGTTTGTCCTAAGCCCGATGGAAAGCAATTCACTATGATCCAATTTCAAACCGCCTACTCTCTAACACTCCAGTGACTTGCGATATAAGCTCCTCTTAAATCAGAGCTACCTCTCCTAGTCCACCTAATCTTCTCCCGAAGATCAAAGTCCTCTCTCGAAGACTAAGCAACAGAATGCATGCAACAGTCAATCTTGAACAGTGGGTTGACACAGATTGACACCATTCCTTTGAGCTAGTATGCAGTGATCGCATTCAATTGAATGATGAGCTCAACTCTCCCCACTCAATCTCTCTATCTCTCTGAGTGTATGAGTGTAATTTTCTTCTGAAATCGATGCAGATCCAAGATCCTTAGCCATGTATTTATACTTGGCTAGGGGATCTTTGTTAAACGGATTAGGATATCATAACCGCAAGATCTTTTCAAAAGATTTTCGAGCTATTTTCGAGTTCTTAGGAAATCTCCTAAGACTTAGGCCGCCCTTTAGCTTGATCTTTCTTGTTGCTAAATAATCTCGAGCAAGATCTTCATACATATATTGACATTATCTTCTTAACCGTCTTCATGCACCGCCTTAGTCGAATATGAGAATTCTCGGTTTAGGTAACTTGATCTGTTCTCCGGCCTTGTTCAACGACTGAGTCCATCTTGGTCTTGAACAACTCCTTGTCTTCATACTTAAACATTTTAAAGTTATTTTGCCAAACTCAATGTCACATAGAAACTAACCACCGTGATATGTGCAATGTATCCGCGATGATAGAATATCAACAATGACCGTGTCACATGGGACGAGATCTCATAATATAGCAATAAGATTTTCCCATATAAATTCACAAGATAAGAAACACAATTTACAAGATTAACACATTAAGTATTCAAAGGGCAACATAATTTACTTCTTTTATGTTCTAGGGTTACTTTCTCGTTATGAACAACGCTAAACCAAATAACTAAAGGTTAAACTAAAGCTTAAATGATACAAGTATAATTTAAATTCATAACAATTGATTTCAGCCAAGAAAACTTCACCATAAATTCATTTCTAGTATAATATTCCCTTGTAGAAGTTAAATCTAGCATCAAGTTCAAGAACATAGTTTCATCTTTTGAACCATTTGTACACCTTTACTTAAAGATTTAAAGTCATGAACAACTTATCTTCTACTCTAAAATTTGTTCATAGACTTTCTAATCTCCGTACAATACATTTTGAAGTTCTAGAGTTTCACAATTCTAGCTCTTCACATGAACGCATAAATGATTAAAGCTTAAAATAATATCTTAAGGTAACCAAATACACATAAGGAACAATCAACACTTATCACTAGCACTTAAAATAAAAAAAGAAATTTAAAGTTCCTACTTTATTGTTTCTGATTTTAGCTTGTTGATGCCCTTAATTCTCTTGACAGCCTTTCCTAAGAAACTGTGATTTATCTTAGTAGCTGATATCCAAATGAATTTCCATCAAAGTCATGACATTACCTTCATTTAACATGCTAGTCGTAATGAAAAAGAAAATTGTAGAAAAGATTACTGTCAAGCAAATTGCTTCTTTTGATAAGCTTACCAAATAATTTCCTTGGTAAATATAATTAATTAGCACATTTGAGTCTATTTGGTTATGTTTTACCATCAACTAATTAATTTTTTTTATTAATCTAAATTAGATCAGTAGAATGTTATATTTGCTGTCTTATAAAAATATAACAATTGTTCCCAATATCCTCATTGGGAGCCTCAAGATGAAGGTGGCAGCGTACAAGAGAAACTTTTTATTTTGAAACAAACTTAATTTAAAAAAAAGGTACATCTTATTCTTCCTGCTCTCTGAGATTAGGCATGCAGCAGGCTGGCTACAGTCATTTCAACTCGTCAAACAGCTTCGTTGCAACCTGGTTTGGAATGTGAGATAGCATATTACGAAATTGAATAGAGTGGGATAGCGGATAGGTATGTGTTACAAATATGACTGGAGCGATAGACGAGATAGTGCTAGATATTGCAGTCATTTGATAGAATCGAATGGAATCTTACACATTTGTCAACACATGACCAATAATCAAAATACTGTCCCGTGCAATGCTTGTGGCCAGATTCATCACTCTCAATCCTCTTGTCGCATGCCTGAATTGCAAATACTGAACTTTAGTTCACCACAGGGGGAGTATAGCAAACATTTAGTATATCCACACTTGCCATTTCAGGAAAAAAAATGTTCTCAAACCCAAGCAATAGTCCAATGAAATGGACATGAGTCTTCTAAATTACTCATTACTTCAGCTCCAACAATCAAGCAATTCTATTTGAATCTCTATTTCGAAGTGATGAAAAATGAAATGTACCATCCATAAGCAACTAAAAATGACACTCATCTGTATTGAGTAGTGCAATTACGTAATTGACAATTAGATGACACACTCACAAGTACAAAAAGAGAAACACTCATTTATACTCACACTTCAGTACGATCACTCACTCTTAACTCAACTGCATACAACACCTTCAACTTTCCATTATTTCTTCAATTGACAGTAGATTTTTACTTGATCTAATGGCGGAGATTGTTCATATGGAACTCCCCAATAAAATACCGTAATTCTAGCTCATTTAAACTATCTACTTAGATTTTTCCATACTTTCTACATTTCAGACTCTTCAACTGTGCTAGCATTTTGGACTCTTCACATTTGCTACCATTTTGGGCCTAACTTACTACATTATTTGATCACCCAGGTAGACTTTGTAAATCAATAATGCGACGAGCATCGCAAGGTATTATGCATATGCATACTCAAAGTATATCCTACAGAAAGCAACAAACAATAGGCATCCCCTTTGAACTGAGTAAGTAATAGCTTCCTGCAAGACTATAATTGTATACTAGGTCACATAACATATTGCATAAAGAAAATCTTGGCATTGACTTTTGAGACAAATATTTTGTTTATAACAATTTTACAACTAATAGACCGAGCACCTGATAAGCACGCAACGGCTTCACACACTTGGGCATGCAACCCTCTTCAAGATGCTTCTTAGGATCCGTAACTTCTTCGTCAGCCCTAGAACAAAAAGAAAATGATATGAGCTAGAAAATACAAGCAGATTAAGTTCTTGCCAATTATCTGAAATCCATGAGTCGAAGCAAAAGAGTTGGAAAGAGTTAGACACTCACATAGCCAGCGATCAAGCAATCCGAGTTAAGGAATTATCACCTGGATAACACAGATGCAGCTGGAATAAAAGCCCAATAAGTATATAATCATCACATTTATAGAACTCAATGACAAATCCATACTCACAACTTAGCTTCAAAATCTTAACATTTCCACAATCCCTAAATCGAAGTATAATCGAACTCAATGACAAGTCAATACTCGATTCGTTGAACACAAAAACCAAAATCGACGATTCTAAAAGTCCAAAGAACTGAAAGAGATGCTAATCATCGGAATCAGAAAAGCAAGACAAATCAAGGTAGTTTCAGATTAGGATTTTTACTTTCGAGGATAGGACGCTTTCGACGGGCTTCGCTGTTTTCCTTTGTTGCTCAGACTTTTGATTCCAGCAATAATCTAATTTTAAAAGGCAAACAATCTTCTGCGTTGTGCCGAATCACACAGCCCACTAGCATCCCACGCCTGTATTAAAGCCCAAAGTAACAAAATTCATAAAATTATGATAACACATTTTTGACATCGACAGGGGTTATGCACCAATCTGCCCTTGATCCAAACTTAAAACACCAATTTATCCCCTTTCAAACTCAAATAATTAGAATCTCCCCTTTTTAACATTCTTGGGTTCCCCAAAATCCAGAATGTCAATTTTAATATTCCCGGTTCCCCCCAAACCGGGAATGTATTAAAACATGCAGACGTGGCTCGTTTGGGGCCGACGTGGCTCGTTTCCTGCCCAAACCGGGATCATAATCTTCCCGTTTCCGTGCACACCAGGATCAAACGTGGATGCCACGTATCATACTTTTCGTCCACGTTTCGTCCACGAATGCCCTAAACCCGTCCACGTAATTAGTTTTTTATGTTCCCGATTTGGGGGAAACCGGGAATATTAAAAATTGACATTCCCGATTTGGGGAAACCGGGAATGTAAAAAAGAGGGGCATTCTGGTTATTTGAGTTTGAAAGGGGGTAAATTGGTGTTTTAAGTTTGGATCAGGGGCAGATTGGTGCATAACCCTATCGATAGATATAACTGGACACTATCTTTCCTATTGTTACTGACCAATAAGGTGGTGCCTGAGTTGATAGAATACTTGCATTGTAATAGCAAGGTAAAGATGTCTTATGGCCTGTACTTCAACTTGATCCTACATAATGCAAGCAAGTTCCTAGTTTTGTATCGCAGGACTTTGTAAGAAGATGATACGAAGTTTGTTTGGCAATCATTCCAAACGAACTCCCAGCTGAACGGAGAGACGCCGAAAATAAAGCTAACCGACCTCCCGGCGCCGGAGAATAACAAAGCTTATCGGGCCGGTTGAGAATGGAGGATTTAGATCTCGATTTTTAAAAAACTACCGGATCCTCCCCATTCGATTTTCACGTGGGCATCCACGTAGATAATTAAGTCCGGTTTTTAAAAAACTACCGGATCCTCCCCATTCGATTTTCACGTGGTCATCCACGTAGATAATTAAGTCCATATCCTCTCGTTTGCACAAAAAACGAATCATGGGCATCAGATTTTATTAAAAATAAATGTTAAACTCATCTAGGATATTGGCAAATTGAGATGGGTCATTTCTATTTTTAAAAAAAACTCACAAAAGAGTGAGAACCAAACGCGCCATATCTGTAACGAACAATCCAGTACCAAAGCTCTCCAGTCCACTATCTTCCTCTCCATCTCAAAATGGGCTCTCAGATTCTTAAACTCTCCCCAGTTTCACCCACAGCTCTAATCGTCACTCCCATCATCGAACGGATCGCAACAGTTTCCAATTCGGTACTCAATTTCGCATCCTTCGATTGCTCGAGGAGGAGCTATTCACGAAAGGTGGGATCTTTGGATTGCTCCGGTTTTCAGTCGAGAAAGAGGGCTTTTGGGTCGAGTGGTGTGGTGGCGATGGCGGGGTCTGGTTCAGTGCACAAGTCGGAGGAGGAGTGGCGCGCGGTGCTGTCGCCGCAGCAATTCCATATCTTGCGGCAGAAAGGGACTGAGTAAGAAAAACCCTAGTTCTCGATTTCGTACGATGTTATCGGAATTCTGATTTAAATTCGGATTTGGTGGTGCCTGTGCAGGTATCCAGGGACAGGAGAGTATGACAAATTTTTCGAAGAGGGAGTGTACAAATGCGCTGGCTGCAAAACACCGCTTTACAGATCAACCACCAAGTTCAACTCCGGATGTGGCTGGCCTGCGTTTTATGAAGGGATTCCCGGTGCCATAAATCGCAATGTGAGTGCCATTTATATTGGAGAATGCAGCATTTATGGTGTGGGAACTTTTTTTTTCTTCTTGATTGTGTTGGAATTAGTCTGTGATGAGATGATATGGTGTGTTTGCGCTGCAGCCTGATCCGGATGGGATGCGGGTGGAGATCACTTGTGCTGCTTGTGGTGGTCATTTGGGGCATGTGTTCAAGGGAGAGGGCTTTAGAACTCCTACCAATGAGCGCCATTGTGTCAACAGTATTTCACTCAAGTTTGTGCCTGCGAATGAGTACCCTTCTTCCTCACCCTTATTACTAGTAGCTCTCATCTCATGTTTATGTTGGTTTAACGATGAGCTTCTTTTGGCTATTTGAGCAGAATTAATGAAATTCAAAAGCGCGTTATTGTAATGTGTTGTGTGTTGTCTCAAATAATGAATTAGTGAATATATTCGGAAATGAACCTCCTGGTTGTCCATGGAGTACAAGAACTTAATTGATAATGACTGAACAAACACACACCTAACCTTAAATTCCCACCCGTAAAGGAGAATATGAAGAGAGATGCACCCGTAAAAGGAGAAACTGGAATGAAGAAGGAGAAATGGGTGAAAGAAGCAACTAGAGTTTCGGTAAATGCCCCAAGGATAGAGTAGGAGAAGTTTGAGTGTTGGGAGCTTCTAGTGTTTGATATCATCCTGCAGTGGAGATTGGGGGAGAGGAGTTTTTTTGGTGGTGTTGGAAGTAGAGGAGAGGAATTTTTTGGCAGTCTTCATCGGAAAAGAGGCCTTTTCTTTTTTCAATAGAGTGCTTAAGCAGTGGTAGTTATGATCCTTCCAGTAGAAGGAAGTCATAGAGTTGTCATTGGATCTCCTAGTGTTTTGGTGTCCCTTGTGGTCGAGAGAGCTCCTATGAGCTCTCTTCAGAGGATTGTGCTAGAGTTTTTAGCGTTAGAGATTTTTGTTGTGTTTTTAGTGTTATGGTCTATGGTCCGCAGAGTTTTTTTCAGAGTTTTGGTCTTTTGGACCTCAGTGTATCGAATCCTTACGGGTCTCGTTTTTTTGTGGCTAACTACCACTTATAAACAAAACAAAACAAAAAACCTTAAATTCCCAATCTGTGGGAAAAAGTTGATCCCCCAGATCAAAAGCTTTTCAAACACAATTCAATCCAATGGGCAACAATGCAAAGTCTTAGGTTCTATTTCTGCTACATACATGTAAGGAGAAGTGAATTTTTCGAATTTATTGTGACTCAGTCGAGTTTGTCACCATATAATGAGATGGCGTCTCGACTGTCATAATGCCAAATTAATGGAAATGAGACGCTTCGGGATTTAACATAAGATAATTTGCTTGAAAGGGAAGACAAGCACCTAACTAATCCTAATCCTCCAGCAATGCAATCTCCTGCCACCACATCACATTATCCTTCAACTGAGTCTCCTCCTTGTTTCCAACTTGCTCCGATTGATTCACAATCCTTGCTCTCATCTCCTGCATGGCCTTCAGGTACTCTTCAAGTTCCTCCAAACACATGTCCTCTATATCCTCAGCCCAAAAATACACTCCCTTGTTACAGCTCCTAGATCCCTCCATTTCCGCTGCAGTCTTCCCCTTCTGCATCTCCTCCCCCAGCTCTCTGACCGCCTCCAAGTAACACTGGTTCAGCTGATTCAAATGTAACTTGTTATCAATACTGTACAGGTCATGATCAAGCACTTTGTTAAGGACATCATGAGTCTGAATTACTAAAGATGAACCACTACAAGGCATCATCATCATGTCTCGTGCATCCCCGCTCCCACCATTAAGATACTTCTCCACAACTTTGTTGACGTCAGGGTGCCCAAATGTGTAAGGCTTGGATCCCTCTGAGAACACTATGACTGCCACCTCCGCACCGCACAACACTGAAAGCTCGCCGGCCTTCTTGAACAGCCCAGTTCTCCGTTTCGAAAATGTGACTTGTCTCTGATTTGGTTTTTGTATCTTCTTTATCTCTATCTTCTGTCTCCCCTTGCTCTTCTTTCTTTTCATGATGCCAATTGTGTTGTTCCTGTGCTGAACTTTATCTTCAACTAAAGCCATATATTGGAGCCTGAGATCAAAGGGTAACATTATGTCACTTTATATAGAGAAAACACGTGATTCTTTATTTTTAGTATTACAATTTATTTTGCAAGATTAGAGTTGATCAAAGATATTCATGTCTAATATTTTTTGAATTTTTAATTTTTGAAAATCGGTCATACTTTGTGAATTATATTTTGATTGCGAGTTAAGGTAACTGCAGATTTAGATAAGAGATTTGATCCATGAAATATATCTTCATTTCATCATGAAGAAAGTGATAACAAAATGATTGTTCATACCCAAGGGCCAAGAATGTATACGAAGATACAGATGTGATATTGGATTCAAATATGTTTTGAGATACAAAATAGAAATCATATCAAACTGATAGAATTATGTTAAACCCATTCTTGCATATGACATGCATACAAATCCAGTGTTGCCATCGAGCTAGCGGATCAGTGGTTCAACCGGTTTGATCAATTCACACTAAAAAAAAGTACAAATCTACATATAGGGAAGCGTTCGGTTGAGAATTCCTAAAATTCAAGAACCTAAAAACTCAAAATCTCACCATTGGATCAAGTTGCATCTTTAAATATGTAGATGACACGTTTCACACTCACTTTTTTCCTTCGTTATGCACTTTCTATAAAGTATTTTGCCTAGATGCATTTTTCAGTTTTCAAAAAGTACACTTAGGCGCCAACAAAGGTGGTGGATGAGTTGGTTGATCACTTACCTTGCAATATGCAAGGTCTTGTGCTCAAATCCCACCGTGACCCTTTTCCTTTCCACATTTTTGTGGAATTTTCCTAGTCCTACGTGTTTTTCGATTCGTGGTTTTAAAGTTGGAGGTGCCCTTTACGTGATTGTGCTTCAAATATGCTAAAAATATATATGTACCCGATAAATATCTTGTATGCGTTGTATTCAGGGCCGGTCCAGACATTTCATGGGCCCTAGGACAAAAAAAAAATTGGGACCCTATTAAAATAGAAAAATATTTAAATTCATTTTTATGTCCTGACATTTTATGGGGCTCGTTAAAAAAGAAGAAAAAAACGAGTTATTAATCAATAATCAGGTAGGTGACTTTTTTTTTTGGTATTTTTTTAACTGTTAGTGCAATTTGGCCTTCTTTTTCAATTATAACAAAAAAATTTTGAAAACTATAATCAAATTATAAGATTTGTGCTCTTTTACCTCATCCTCATGTAACATATAATTTTATATAGTAATATTTAAAAAAATGGGCCCCACTTATTAGTGGGCCTTTGACTTTGTCCCACCCCATTTTGCCTTTAGGGCCGGCTCCGGATGTATTCCTCTATATGTCATGTATGAGATATAAACCCTCTATCAAAAAACAAGTGTACTTGAGGCAAAAACTAGATCACCCCTCTTTTTTCAATAACTTTGAGAATCCCTCCGCTATGCATTTTCATCTTCGTTATGCATTTTTAAAAATGCACCAATTTTTGACAACCTGAACCGCACCTTGCTTCACTATCCCGTCATCCTTCAAATGAGCCCTCCCATCCTTCACCTCAAATTCGCTTCTTTACCTCGCCATTCGCCTCAAATGTCAAAACCAATTACACAGTCCAAATCTCGTCATTCCAACTCTCATCGTCTCCCAAATGCATCAGTTTATTCTATCCACTCCCGGCGTATGACATCAGCTACCATGTCGTCTGATGAGCTCGAACCCCCTGTGTTATTTAAGTGTTTTAAATCCCAGAGCTTGCTTCACTGCCAAGAGGACTCGGTCCCCCAGATGCTGCAATGGCTAAGAATGAGCCTCATGAATCTGATGCATCAATGAGCATAAGAATGAGAAGTCGACCCCAGGCAGGTAAATTTTGTAGCGTTATTAAAACCGATCCGTGGATCGATTCGGTCAAGTTACTGGGTCAATGGGTTAGTGGTTCAACCGGTTGATCCGGATTGACCCGCACATATTAAAAAATAGAGAAAATGACAAAGATGTGGTATGAACTACCACCCATTGACAAATTACGGTCCGAACTATGAAAATTGACAATTAAGGCTAATTTCAAAATATTTTAATTCCCATATAACACTTAATTGACGAAATATCACTGCGTCAATTAACAAAGTTAACTAAACGAATGAATTGAAAAACCCTTCTTGCCCTTAATTATGAAATTGATGAATAAATATGGAAACTGTCTTGCCTTAGTTCTGTGCAGCACCTGAGTTCCAATTTATCTTGAACAACTTCTTGACTCTGTACTTGAACCATCTAAAATCGTTTTGTTAAATTCCATGCCACATAAGAATTATCATGTGTCCAAAAAATTAGGAGGAGTTAATGTATGTTTAGTCAAATAATAAGACAAGCGGACATGAATGGGTAGAGGTTTGTGAGTTGCACCTTGCACGTCAGTTGCACGATATTTATAGTGGATGATAAAATTCTAAACGGGTATTTGTACGAAAAATTTAAAGCTATCAATCACAAAACCAAAAAATTATAAATCAAATTTGAGAATTTAATTAGTGAAACTAGAAATAGGAAATGTGATCTTATTATATGCATGAAATTTTTTTCTGTCGGTAATTACGAAAGTTGGTCAAAGGGTCTCTGGGCCAAATCACGGGGTTACATTCCCTGTATCTCTGTTGACTGTTGTTGTTTTTTTTTTTTTCATCTCTCTTGTTTTTTGGAAAGCAAATGGACTGCAGAAAGAGGTCAATTGATCCATGTGTTCAGAAAAAAGGCACGGAGGAATTAATATATGTTTCTTTGGTTTGTTGTTTGCCCAAGTAATCGTTAGTGATGATCTTTTTAAAAAAAATCATCATTTCTTTTATTATCATACAGTCTTTTATCAACTTCTCCCTATGCATCAAGTAAAAAAAGATCATCTTTTTTTTAAAAATTGTATGTCCGAGAGTTGAAATCCTATGAGAAATTTAGCTTAGGTGAGAAATTAGAAATTATCTCACACATCCACCCTAGTAGATTTTTTTTATCCACCTTAATAGATCTAATGCTAATATTAAACGAGATTTATTTCAAAATTCGTAATTATTTCACGATTAATACGTTAGTAAGGGCAAATTAGGCAAATAGAAAACCAGATTTAAACAGAAATCCCGTTATTCTCTCCCTCGTCCCACGACCTAAACATCCTCACACAAACCGCTATATGAATTCGACCCAACGAAGCTGCGACTCTCGACGACTCTCTGCGAAGTTGATTTCTTTCGCTGTCTAGTAAAAGCGAATATAATAGTTTAGTAGAATCAGTGTTTACTGGGTTCGGTTATGGGTAACATGATAAAATGTGTAGTAAGTAGTATCCTCAATAACAATCTGTAGCCGCATTCATACCAAAATGCTTATGTTATGAAATGCGCAGCATCCTCAAAAACAATTCGTAACCACATTCGTACCAAAATGAGTAGCATCCTCAATCACTAATATGTAACATAATTTGCAATCACAGTTGACTACAACAGGTAAATGTGTGCGCCCGCATAGCCAAGATTCTGAATCGAGGGCGATGTCGACGAGTGAGGATTCGCTGGCCTACCTGTCGGCGAGTTGCTCTGTCCTCGTATTGACAACGACTCCATCTAATGACTGACGAGTTCCCGAACACCACCGATTCGGAGAATAAAAAATGAAGAGGGTGGCGACAGCGACGACGATGACGATGTCGCAGTGATTTTTGATCGAGGAGTTTTAGGTTTTTGTTCATGAAGTTGTTATCTTAATGGAATTAAATGACTAATATGCCCTTAATACCTTATAAAATAGATTTTTAGTTTTAAATAAACAGTAATTATTAGGGATTGATATTACGATCGTACGATTAAGATTAATTCTCATTTCTCATGAAATCTGTCACTTCTCATTTACCCATAATAAATTTTCTCATCATTTTTACTAATATAATTATGCTTTAGTTTTCTATTATCAGATGATATTATATAAATAATAATTATTAATATTAACACAATTAGCATTATAATTTATTATATAATTAGTAATTCATTTAAGGCTTTTTTAATAAATACAATGTATATTATTTGTAGACGAATCAATGTCTGATGACATGTGGTGATTCTGTACTTGCGTGTCACATAAGTGCATCTACATTGGGTCGTGATCAGGTTGTGAGAGCACCAAAAATCACAACCCTATTGTATCAATCTTTAATTGTGTAGTACAGTAGTAGAAACAATGGACCAACAATCTTAAAAATGAGATGCTATTAAGGGTGGGATAATTGTTACAACTGAACGTTGGTCGAGTTAAACTATAAAGTTCTCCGACAAGCAGTAGCGTGGGCGTGGCCACTTGTACCAGGAGCACGGTTGCTGTTGTTCCATCTAGGGAAGCCACCAGATAAAGGCCCTCCAGCCGCAAACAAGCGCAACTTAGCCAAGTTGGAAACATCTGAATTTAAGCCCTTCAATGAATGTTTCAGTGTCTCCTTTTGGTGACTATTTAGCTCCTGGAATGGTCGTTCCCACCAGCAACTAACCAGTCTCTCCTCTCTCCTCTCATCCAGCATTTCTCCACGCTTCTTGGAGGCCTCCAAAGCAGCAAGAAGATGCGCGAGTTCCGTGTTTGAATCCTCCATATTGTCCAGCCTATCTGCACCACCTTGTTGGACAATAGGGTTCCCATTGAAGTAACCATCAACCACATCATCGACTGACGGATGTCCGAAAGAGAAGACCTTGCCTGCCGGTGAAAATATCAGTACAGAAGCCTGGACACCACATAAAGTGCAAAGCTCATTGGTCTTTTTGAAAAGGCCAGATTTCCTTTTGGAGAAAGTAACTAACATGTTACTCTCTTTCTCCATCCTCCTCATCTGAATCTTTCCACGACCACCACCCTTGGCCTTCTCACCACCAGACGATGCTGCAACAGTAGGCAGTGACATAGCACCAGATATTGGTGACGATTTGTTAGCTGCAACCCCTTCGCTTGAATACTAAGGTGGGGTGGTAAATATTCATTTATATAGGGATGAAATCCCATCGAGATACGAAGTGAGTTGCTTATCTCTTGTTCACATATCTATCTACCTACCACATTTGACAGATTGTTTTCTTTTCATGGTCATCTCTAAACAATGTACAAATGTAGAATATGATAAATGTAAAATAAGTAACTCTGGATTTTCTATTTCTTTACCTGTTTTAGAATATTACAGTGAACAACAATAGGAAGGTGGTAAGTGAGTGAAGGTCAAACGGACCAGATCCCGTGCTGCGCCGCAGATTGTAGCCAGCCAAAAACTGGATCGTTTTGATTTTTAGAAGAATCGAAAACCCCAGCTCATATGGTTAACATGGTTAACTTAGATCCATGTTAAAGAGTGGTAAGGGTTCCCACGTTCATATGATTCCCACTGATGTGCTAAGTGCTTAGGCCAAGAGTTGCCATTATAAGCCGGCCCAATTGCCCTTGAGAATGGTTGGGGTGCATGACCTGCAGGCAATAACAAATACCCTCGTTGTGAAAAAAAAAAAGACACCGCACACAAATTTCAAACGACATTGACTAAAGCTGGAGACACTACACCAGTTTGCATATTATGCGACAGTTTTTGATCTAGTCGTATAAGTAGCCGTCGCATAAGAATGCTTATGCGACAACGATTTTAAATATTGTCGTGTAAGAAATTCTTACGCGACACGCGTAAAGCGACACATCAATAGGTGTCGTATTTGATGACATTTCCGACAGCATCTTACCCGACATCGCGAAAACAGTCGCATAAGTATTCCTATGTGACATTGTTCCTATGCGACATCGCGAAAACAGTCGCATAAGTATTCCTATGTCGAATTAATTAATCTAGTTTTGACGCAAAAAATACACAAATGTTCTCAGAACAAAAGCAGCTGTCATTTTATTAAAAAAATATATATACACGTCTTATTTTGCACTAATTGCATTTTATTCTTAAAAAATAAAATAAAATAAAAATAAAAACGCCACTAATTGCTCTTGGGGAGACATATTCAATTTCAATTATTATTTTTTGATAAAATTTCAATTATTAAATTTATACAAAAAAAAACGACACAAATTTTGCACATGTTCACAAATTCAATTTGAATAAATAAAAAAATTGAAGAAACAAATACACGTGTAACTCGCCAAAAGTTAGGGTTTCTTGGCTTCTTCACTAAACTTAGCTCTTGCAGCCGTTTTGCTCATCGCTCTCCCTCGCCAGATCTCCCCCTCACCGAATCCTCAACAGATCTCGGCACTTCCACCTCCATCCTTGGGTCCGGTAAGAAGAGAAGAATGAAAGAGATGAAAGACGGACTAACCAAGCGCTTGAAACTTCGCTCCCCATCTGTCCGTGTCGTCCCCCACCAAAATTGCGGAGTCCGGAGAAAGTTGTGATTGTGAAGGCTCTTCCTGCGAAACCGAAGCCGTTCCGCAGAGTTGGTGAACACACTAGAAGAGAAGAACGACTACGAGCAAGTGCGAGTTTGGAGAGACGATTCAGATCTGTTAACCACGACAGCCATTCAGATTTGCTAACCTCTACAAGAACTAACTTCACTCACCGGTGTTCAAATCTCGACCTGCCAAGTCGTCACGGCCAGATCTGTCAACCACGACCAGATACATCAACACTACTGGTATGGTTTCTTTCTACTTGAAGTATAGTGTTTTCGATTTTGGGTTTGATATGCTCGAGTTAGTTTTGTAGGGTTTGATGGCATACTCAGACTCATTGTTAATTTTTGTGGTAGTTCCAGAGTTTGAGATTGATTCGTAATGCCATTTTGTTCATTCAGTTGGATTTGGATGCTTTAGATTTGTACATGGACTATGAAAATGGCTCAAGCAGAATCAATCAAGCCCAGAGGTAATTAACTGGCTCATTTTCAGATTGTAATCTTGACTATGGAATTAATGAAGGTAACAATTATCTGGCTTCTCATATATCTATCAATTATCTGGCTTCTCATATATCTATATGTATTGTATACATGTGAGTTTGGCAGGTTCATAAGCGTCTAAAGGTACGGCAAGAGTGAGTGCTCAAGTGCAGGCGGACCTTCAAAAGGCGAAAGATGGAAGAGCTAATGCACCAAATGCTGTTGTTTGATGCGCCTGATGTGAAGATGTTGTTAATGTATGATAACATTGGAATCATGTTTGAATGACATAGTGTTAATGTAATATGTCATTGAAAATTGAAATATTTTGTGGATTATGTTGTTCTCTTCAGTTGGAATGAAACTTTAATTCCTCATATTTTTATTATGTGCGATAATATCTTAATCAAATGTGTCATATATGTAAAATAAATGTAGCATAATTAATGATTTATTGTCGATATAAGAATTAACTTATACGGCAGTCAACAAGCGTAAGGGACAGTTCAAAAATACTGTCACTTAAGTTGTATTATATGAGACAGGCGTTGTCTGGAACTGTCGCATCTAACTTATGCCACACCATGTTATGCGACGCAGCTATTCCGACAGTGTGTTAGTCGTATAAGCTTATGCCACATTCTTTCGCACTTATCCCACTTATTTTGTAGTGTCGCATTAGATGCAAAATGGCGTAGTGAGAGCACTTAAAAAGTAGCAATTTGACTTCTGGGGATTGCTCGGTGCTACAAATGCATTTCATATAAGTGATTAGTGAGTGTAATGGAGCATCGCCGACAGATTTTCCGACCGATTGGAGGCGTTAAAGATAGCTAGTTGATATGGCAAATGGGTGGATATGGGGGACGACGGAGGATCTGGCTAGGAACGAGTGTTGTCGACTTACCGTCAAATTTTGTGGTGTTAGAACAATCCGAATTTGCCGTTTACGTGGGCAGCAGCGAGGCTGCAGAGGAAGGCGGAGATTCGTGGGATTTTCCTGCTGGGAGTGGAGTAGAAGTTGCTGCACAACATTAAGGATCTACTGAATACTGTTGATTACCTATGTAGCACGGAAACCGGTAATGTTAAAAGGTTTCCGTTTCAGAAACTTCCGAAAACCTGGAACTCTCAGGAAACTTGCAGAAACCTCAGTCGACCGTTTCTTGAGGTTTTTGAAACGATCAACGAACCGAAAACGTCTAGGACAGGGTAAGAAACTTCTGGAGACCTCTAAAAACCTAATTTTACATTTTATTTTGGAAAATTTTCCGAAAAATGAATTTAAATGATAAATTCAATTATTTTATAAAATTTGATTATTTTAATAAATCATAAAACTATTTCTATATTAATATATATTTATTTTGCTGTTTCTGCAATTTCTTTTTTCCTATTTTTAGAATTTGCTGTTTCGCGATTTCAGTTTTCCCGTTTCCGTGCTACAGTTGATTACTCGATTTGGCTTTTGCGGACATCTGAAATCCCCAAATTCTCAATATGATGAGAGAAAAAAAAAAACTCTAATTTGGTTGAAGTTAGTGTTTGCTAGTAGTTTTGGTTAATTAGGTTTGAGAGGATGTTACATAACCATTTCAGCTGAGATGAATAAATTGAAATGCTGAATTTGCAGCTTGCAAAAACAAAAAAAATAGTGATTGTAGAAATGTGAGCCTTTGCCCACAGCTTGCAGATCTCCACGGTCTACAAATTGCAGAGATTTACCGACAAGTAACAGAGACAAAGGTACGTGTTCCTTGAGGCCAGTCGTTTGCAAGGTTGTTTTTCTTTTTTTCTCAACTAGGGTATTAAGGGGTTTTCAATTCTTTTAAAAGTTAAAACGATCAAATTTTTGGTGGCTGCAAATAGCAGCGCAGCATGGAATCTGATTTCAGGTAAAACATGACAATCAAAAAGTGCAAGTGCATCCAATGATTTCAAAACGAGAAATATATTTTGAGGGAGAACTCTCTCTCTTTTCTCTCCCCTATCTCTTCGGCGTTCTTATCTTCCTAGGCGGCAAATTCTTTTCCCAGGCGACGGCTCTGGCTGCGACCCAATGTCATTCTTGTCGTGGGGAGTCTATTTTGAGGCAGGGGAAGGTAGGGGCGGTGGCGTGGAAGGATCTGGATTTGAAGGTGTTGGGGTAAAAAGGGGTGGAGGAGGTTGCGCCGGTGGCTCTGGCCACGACACCTAGTCCGTACTTGATGAGTGATTCCTGCGAGGATGCTTGGAGGGATCAGATCTGATTTGCTGGTGGTTGGGAAAGGCAGCGGCTGGTGGTGGATGGAGTGTGTAGGATTTTGGGGCGACAAAAGGGGAGAGGAGAGGTTTTGTGCTTTTCCTTCCCTCTAAGTGGTTTTCGCTTAAGAGGGTTTACTTCCAGTCGATTTTTTCAAACTGGGTTTGTAGATATTTTCAACAGTGTTTTTTTCATCATGTCAGACCGGACTTCCGTGCAGGCTGCTGTTGCGTACTCGGAATCAGTGTTCAAGAAATCGATCACTTAGGCCCATTGATCGGCACCTATGCGGCCTTTTTCTTGAACCCGATCCGATTTTACCCAAATCGGATGAATAAATCAATTAATCGGCGATTGGGCAGTGATTAATTGGTCTGGGAAGTGATTAATCGATCTGGGCGGCGATTAATCGGTCTAAGAGACAGTGTTCCAGAAATCGACCGAATCGGCCGATTAATCGGCATTTTTCTTGAATCCGATCCGATTTTAACTAAATCGATTGAAAAAATCGGGTGGCGCCTGGGTGTCGATTAATCGGGGATTAATCTGTTCAGGCGGCGATTAATCGGTTCAGAAGGCAATTAATCGCTCCGGACAGCTAAATGTTAAAGATTAAACTTGGAGGACTTTATTGTAATAAATAGGATTTTTTAGATCAAATTTGATTGTTTAGTTTGTTCATGATGTAGTATCAAGTATGTATGGACTACACATGATGTAGTTTAAATTTCTATATAGATTACTAGCAATAATTTAGCATGTTTAGTACTCATTGAGAGTAGTTTTGGCATGCACCCTGTTTTCTTTTGATTACATGTTAACTAATGCATCTATAGATAACATTTATATAACTATTTTTCATTAATCAATATAAAAATATGATAAAAATAAAAAACCGATTAATCCTCCAGCACCTTGTCCGCACGATTAACGATTAGCGATTTCTGTAACCTTGCTAAGCGGTGATTAATCGATCTGGACGGCGATTAATCGATTGGACACTTAAATGTTAAAGATTAAACTTAGAGACTTCATACATCAGTGATTGCTTTCTGTTTATGCTTGTATCTATAACATACATTAGAGGATGTTGTTTATGCTGTTGTGGTGCTATTTATCAGTTTGATTTCACTTTGTTTATGATGTTGTTTTAGTTTTTCAAGCATATATAAAAAAAATTAATTGATGCTAGTTCATAATATGTTCTTCGCCTGCTGAATTTTTTTAATTGATGTTGTTGTAGACTTGACACACTGTTTATAAGTTTGATTTCACAGGGCACTACAGTTCTCAAGGAGGCTATTGCTGACTTTCTATCTAATTGGTAGATGGACTTGAGACAATCATGAGACTACTAAGATTAAGACCATCGCTTGCTAGCAATATTTTAGCATTTTGTGCGCAATAAGAGTAGTTTTGGCATGCATCTTTTTTTTATTACAGCTCAACTAATGTATCTTTAAATAGTATTTATAGATATTTATATAATTACTTTTCAATTACAAATATAAAAATAGAATATAAATATAAATCCGATTATTAATCCACGAAGAATTTGTCCACCCCACTAGCGCCTAGCATTTTCTGTAACCTTGCTCGGAATCATGTATTTTTCCTACTTTTTTTATACTGTGAGTATCAAGATGGTGAGCCCACATATTTAGGCGTGAGGCCAATTGGAATAGTATACTACATATTTAATCACGCACACTTATTTTGTAGGACTTGATCACAACTGAAATGTTTTCAACTTTAAGTCCTCCACCTTTGTGTCTGATACTTAGTTTATAAAAAAACAGAAATATAAAAAAAACATATCACTTAATTTTAATTTTATAACCATACAACCAGTCAATAATAATATTTTTCCAATACATAATAAAATTATTTGGGTAAATATACCGTATGGAGATTTTGGTCAAATGTATACGTGGGGCAAAAGTGGAATTTGGTCTCCAGATTACTTATGATTTTCCTATTACAACTTATAATTACCAAAAATACCAATCAGATAACAATTTTAAAAAAATAAATAATATGTTTAATCATTAACTAATATAATTAAATAATTTTTAACTTCCCTTCGTGAATGATATTAGGTCCCGTTAAATCAACTTAGTAAAATAATTTGTGGACTACATCAATTTAGTACCTTTAGAATGGGTCATAACACATGAATTGTAAATCTAAGGTCAAGTGTTCAAGCTTTACCATTACATATTTACGGTATGAGTTTGGAGATTGTCCGATCCTTTTCATTTATTTTGGGTTGAGATCTGGTGAGAAGTGACTTTAAGGTGAGAAATAAGAATTATTCTTGTCCATTGATTTTTGATAATCAACAGCCCAGATCAATTTACATTTTTAAACAAAAACACGGTAGTTTACGCTTATAGGGTTATTTTCGTCCCACACCAATTCCATAAGTGCTCCCGTTTTTTTCATCGGCGAACCCTAACCCTAACCCGCCCTTCTTCGAAGCCGAAACTACGAACGATACCCCTCACCGCCGCAAACGAAGCGAACGGACGCCAGAGGAAACGAGTCCGAGGACGACGGTCATGGTTCGAAAATCGCGACCGAAGATGACCATCGGCGACCTCCGCCGAAGCAACCGATTCAACGTCGGGTAAGTTTTCGGTTTTCAATTTTCGTTTTCCGTTTCTCAATTGTTACAAAGCGATTCGATATCTCCATTAGGGTTTGCTAATTTCAATTCAAGTTGTCAGAGTAACTGCCTATCATAATCCGTAGCATAACCCGGGAAAATCCGTAGCATAGAGTTGGTTTTGGAAAGGGGTGAAACGTTGCCTTGTTTACAAATTGATAAATATGTCGACTAGGGTTTGTTGTTGCACGAATTTTTCGATTGAAGGGTATGCAAAGTTGTTTACAGTGAGTTTTCTTTCTTTCCTCTTTGTTTATGAATTTTTTCAACAGCGTTGTCATTGATTAAAATTGATATAAAAATTCTTATATTTTTTACTAGGGATTTTATCAAGTCGGAACATATCAGCTTTACCTTTTAGGCGATCACACCAAGAAAAGTGGTAGCAGGATGGACTTACTGTATGCATGTGAGAATATTGTTTGGAATTCATTTTGCTTGCCTGTAGAACTGATTATATGGCTGTATATGATGATAAATGTTGTTGATCTGGTTTTTTGGCGTTGTTATTTGATTAGTGTGAAATATAGCCCATTCATAATGCTTATTGATATTCCGCTGAGATTTTTATGAATCTTCAAGTTCCTTTGTATATTGTAAAATTGTTTCTGCGAACCTGAGAAGTTCATTTATATATAACTTTCTGTTTCTGACTTTAGTGCTAAAAATTTCATCCGATCTGTCTGAAAGTGTAGAGCATGATGTTGGAGGTTGTGATTTGTTAACATAAATTGTGTGTGCATTGATATAGTTATGAATGGTTTCCTGAGCATGACTAGAGTTATGATAGTGTAATGTGTCACTCTTGTTGGTTTCTTGCTGTCAAATTTGATCTTTAATGCTTTAACACTGTTCAATTCCTATTTGCAGAAACATCTATAGGTCAGCACTGAAAGGTTTCAGAAATTTGCAGTCGAATGGATTCACTTGGTCGTTACCCTACGACTTGGAAATTTGCAGAATCTAGTGGAACTTCAAGTAGAATTTGGGACTCAACCAAACGTGTTCTATCTGAATTTTATCTAGTTGTTATGAATTTATTCAATCAGCTTGTACTCACAATGTTCATCCTGTAAAGTTGTTTAAACAGTTTTGTAAGAGAGTACGAATTATGTATACATTGTATGAAATATGTGTAAGAGGTGACAAAATATGTATTTCCATAATCCGTAACATTGTAATCATAATCCGTAACATTTTAATCATAATCCGTAGTATTGAAAACATAATCCGTATGTGTAATTCATAACATTGTAATCATAATCCGTATCATGGAAATCATTATCCGTAGCATTATAAGCATAATCCGTATCACAGTTAACAGTTCACATGACTACCGTGTTACAGATTATATCGTACACATAATCATTATGAATTCTCTACTTGGTTTTATGCTTACAGCTTTGTTCAACTGCTCTAATTCAAAATGAAAATGAGCCTGAAACCATATTTTATTCATGTGCATTATAATCCGTAACATTGTAATCATAATCCGTAGAATTGAAATCATAATCCGTAACATTGTAATCATAATCTGTAGCATTGAAATCATAATCCGTAGCATTGAAATCATAATCCGTATATTATATTAGTTAAGTTAATGTGTATCAAATAGGGTATACATAATCCATATGTATAATTCTTAACATTGTAATCATAATCCGTAACACGGTAATCATTATCCGTAGCATTATAAGCATAATCCGTCGCACAGTTAACAATTGACATGACTTAATAACCAAACCGAACTTTTATATACAATTGTAAAAGGGGCAAAGGGACTACTTTTTACCTCTTGAATAAAAAGAAACAACTAAATAAACAAATGCCAAAGAAACAAGGATACGAACAATTGCAAACTGAACATTTCAGTAAGCTTGAATAAAAATATTGTAGAAGTTAAATCTTACAGCCTTTAAATTATTACAATTACATAATTGGGTAACATACAAGAACTCAAAACGCACTGCCCTGCCATGTTTTTTCCTTCCAATCCACAAATCCAAATTCCCAAAACAGCTTATCAATCTCTTCATCCTCAGCCACTCTGGTTTTCAAGATGCTCACTGCCTTCTCATATCCCCAGCAAAATGGAGTACACTAGCGTGATAGGCAAGTCTATCAGCATCCCAAAGATGACCCTAAAAATTTAAAATTACAAATGTTTAAAACTCACTAGCAGTCTTAAAATACTTTGTTGGGGAAAAACGACATTGCTTTTGGAGGCAAGTTTCTCACCCAGTACTAAGGATTTGAGGATGTACATTGTACTTCTTAGCGAACACAAACGGGACAATCCCTTGTGGAAGCGGTGCCTATTTTCGTAACATCAAAACACTTGCAGTGGCTTGGTTTTGACTTTTGAGGTTCAGTAAGATTATGTTGCTCCTCAGCTTCACTATTATCTGCAGTTGAGCAAGTGTTCATGATAATCTAACATTGCAAAAGATAACAAAACAGACTACTTATTATTCCAGTTCAAAAAGAATGGAACTTCAAAACTTACAACAATGAATGATTAATTAAGGTATAACAAGTACATCACAGCACTAATTTAAAAAGGAAACTCTGGCTAAGCTTAAACCCGTGAGTTCTTTTCTTCCATTTCCGCAGTTACCAATCTTCAAAAACTTGAACTTCGTAATTGAGTGAATCAGATTTCTATGATACAACAATTTTATTCAGTGGGAGATATAAAAAATACTCAAAACGTGCACTGCCATTCTTGGAATCACCAATTCGGCCTCCCCCAACCTTTCAACAATACGACAGCTTGTAACATTTCACCAGACAATTGATAACAATAACACTGAAACAAATATTTATATCAAAAAAGTTCCGACATAGTTTGCAGTAACTAGCTGAAACAATTCATCAACTAATTAAATTAACTGCACAATTCAATTTTTAACATATGAGGATCAAATAAACAATGTAGCAAAAGGTCAAATTTCTCACCAGATGATCAACTTGCAGAAACCTCTATAAACGAGTAAATGACTAAATCCAACCGATCGTCTACTCCTCTACTTCAACAATCGTCGGTCAACGAACAGGACTCCTTTAATCTATACTAAACTCGAAACTCACACAACAACTCCGCTGAATCTCGCAAAAAAATCAAATTGAAAATCGCGCAGCGCCTGAAACAGTCTCGATCGAAACAACAACTCGAAAATGCAGGTTTTGGGACGGAAAACAGTCAAGCGGCGTGGATCGGCATGCGCGAGCGAATTCGACGGACAATTAGGTCGTCGTCTTCGCAATTTCAGTTTCAGTTTCGCAATTAAACGGATACGCAGATTTTAAGATTTATGTGGGACTAAATTACCCCTACAACCGTGAATTAGGTTATTTTGATAAATATTTTGTGTCTAATCGTGGTCGTTGATTAAGCAAAATCAATGAACTAAATAAATTCTTATTTCTCACAAAAATAGCAACTTCTCACCTGATCTTTTTCCATTTATTTTAAATAAAGAAGTTATAATTAGTTAGTTGAACTCTTCATTATAAATCAAAGAGGGCTAGGATTCAAACATATTGTACCCATCACTAATTATTATTCTTGATAGTTTCCTATATACTCGACTTAAGTTTTAGAATATACTAAAATACTGCTAATAATTCGAAACTCTCATTATACGTTTTATTCTTAGCCAATTTAAATTCCTAGCAAAATGTCATATATATTATTTAAAAAGGAAATACGAGACTAAGTTTTATTTGAAGTACAAAAGGCAAGTCAAAATATAAGTTTGAATGAAAATTTCATAATCTAACTAGTGGTTTTGAATTAAAATATTAATAATTAGAAAATTTAAAAGGATCCATGCAAACCTGCAAACTACAAACCGATGAATTATAGTACACTTCCTATGAACTGCATGATAGTTCGGGAAAGTGACATATAATTCACTTGGATAAAATCATGACATAGTTCGTAGGAAGTGTATTATAATTCGTCGGTTTGTAGTTTGCACCTGATCTTGACTCATTAGAAAATAACTACCGATATTTGGGCTTCCATTGAAAATGAGCATCTATTTACCTATAACTTACAAATATATGCCAAAGTTTTTGTAAGAGAAGCTACATACACAGTTGCGAGAGTTTTACTTAGGCATTGTTGGAGGAGCATCTTATTTGTTGATCTTGATCGAGAGATCACTTAGCTGCTGTGGATCGACCTCTGAAGGGGACTTGGTCAGAGCGCAATGTGCAGTAGTCGTCTTGGGGAAGGCTATGACATCTCGGATTGAATGAGCACCAGCAAGAAGCATCACCAGTCTATCCAAGCCAAATGCGATCCCCCCTGTAAGACAGGTAATTTAGTGTTTCTAGTTTCTTGAACGGAATTAGTCAGCGCAACAGATAAAAAAGAAGATATACCATGAGGGGGTGCCCCCATGTCGAAAGCCTCCAGAAGATACCCAAATTTAGCTTCAGCCTGTAGGCGAAAGGAAAAAAAAAACATGAGTACTATTAGTAGATCCCACTGACTAGTGTTGATGGTAAGCAACAATAACGATTCAACATGTTGCGCGCACCTCCTCTGCAGAGATCCCGATAGTTTCTAAGACCTTTAGCTGAATCTCTCGTTTATATATTCTCAAGCTTCCGCCACCAATCTAAAATGATCGAGCAAAAACATGTCATTTAGAGTTTCAAAGGAAATTTTGAATTTTGGTAACTCATGTCTTCATACCTCTACTCCATTGTAAACCATGTCATAAGCCAAGGCACGCGCAGAAGGGAGATCCGACATGTCTTCTGGATTTGGAGCTGTGAAAGGGTGATGCAAAGGCTGTACAATGAATATTTCACACTGAGTTCACAGCAGCAATAGCTATCATATGAATTACATAATGCTAAATGAGCCTCGCATACCTCAAGTCTTCCCTCTAAACTGTTCCACTCGAACATTGGAAAATCTGTGACCCAAAGGATCGAATGCCCGGACTATACATCAGCAACGTAACCGGAAAAACAAACATTATCGTTTGAGAATGATGAATATAAGTTTCAGCAGTTAAGAAGGTGAATATTTTTGTTCCAGCATATTACAAAATTCTGAACTTACATTGTCAATCAAGCCCATGTCTTGCGCAACAAACAACCTAAGCCGATCCAGGGTTCTATTAACCGACGCATAATTACCAACTGCAAACAAAATCAGATCACCCGATTTCGCAGAGCACCGCCTCAGAATCGCTTCAGTGTTAGCTGGACTTAAACTTGAAACAAGTGCAGGAATTCCTTCAATGATTCCTAAAATAGTCGATTAGCACGATCAGAATTAGGATTCAAACCTCATCTAAGAAATATGAATCAAAGTAGCTTAGTGTTTCACCATCATCTAAAACCTTCAGGTAAGGCAGACCCTTTGCTCCAGATTTCATTGCTTCGGTATAAATTTCACCTTTCTTAAGAGCTGTGTTTGAGTAACTTTTTGCGCCGGCAGGAACACATAATGCTTTAATAGTTCCTCCATTACTCAAAGAATCAGCGAAAACCTTGAATGCTGATTCGAAGAGTACATCAGATACCTGCATTTCACATTTATAAAAGCCACGGGCACGAAACTATTAGCGTGATGCTTCTTTCACTACCAGAAAATAAGAAATCAAGCATTTACAACCCAACAAGGCAATCCAATACTACTAGAGCAGTCGCACAAGGAGGAAATGTTCGTAAATTATTACATCTTTTAATTCAAGATCAAAACGGGTATCAGGCCTGTCTGACCCATATCGGCTAATAGCTTCTGCATACGTGAGCCTTGGGATCGGATTTGGAAGCTCAATACCTTTGATCTTGGAAAACACCTGACGCGAAAAAATATCACCTCTTAGAATATTCAGACACAAGAATAAAGTGAAAGAACTATAATAAGAAGAACCAACATGTCGAATCATATTTTCATTAAGCGCCAACATTTCTTCCAGAGGAGTAAAAGCCAGCTCCATATCCAGCTGTGTGAACTCAGGCTGCCTATCTGCCCTTAGAGCTTCGTCCCGAAAACATCTATTATTCAAGAGACAAGTGTCCTCATGACTATACGTATATATCTTAGGAATGGGTGTCTCGACAGAACTTTGAGGGGACCGACTGCAAATAAAATAACACACCTCGCAATTTGATAATATCTGTCGAAACCAGACACCATAAGCATTTGCTTGAATAGTTGAGGACTTTGGGGCAGCGCATAAAATGTTCCTGGCTTCAAAATATATAGCGGTAATTTAGACAACTTGCCATACTACGTTTATGATGATTGATGATATATTCGCTCGCATGTTCAAGAATATCTAAACATTCCACTTAAAAGTACATAATTATAACCGAGGATTGAAGAACAACAGTAATTAGATTCCAGGTCTAAGCAACAGGTTGCATGAAAACAATCAAGAGTCAAGATTACTCATTTCTTAAAACTAAATCAAAAGTATTTCAAAATAAGATTCAACTGCAATTGAATTACCTGAACTCTAGACGGCACCAAGTAATCTCGGGCACCCTCAGGTGTAGATCTCGAAAGTATAGGTGTCTCAATCTGCCTTAGAAAAATGAAAGAGTCAACACTGCTGAAGTTGACACGTTGACGAAAAAGTTTTCAGCACACAAAGTACGATCAATTTCTTTATGGGTTGCAGAAATACCTCAACAAAACCATGCAAGTCTTCCAGGTGCCTTCTGATCAGTTTCACCACTTGATGCCTTAACAATATATTTGAACTCATTTGCTGCCTACGCAGATCAAGGCATCGGTACCTACAGCACAAACCCTGACCAATTACATTATCTACCATCCAAAGTGAGGAAAAAAAAAAGTGGAAATAAGACAGCAATAACTACAAAATAGATTTCGGGAAACAAAAACACTAGTATCTTCAGTGCAGCTTCCGGATACCTACCGTAAGCGAATCTCTTCTTTAGCAGAATCTTTTAAGTCGTCAGAAGTAGTAACCAGGAATGGAAGCTTAGCTTTCACAGCATTCAACACATGAACCCGCTCCGCTGCAATCTGCAACTCATAAGTAATAGTAAACGTGGTTGTATCAAAATCATGGAATTGCCACTTCAAATCACATGATGATAGACTATTACCTCTATCATGCCTGTTTTCATTTTCTTATTGACAGACTCACTAGGCCGACGGCGAACCAAACCTTCAACGTAAACCACATATTCAAGTCGCAAATCATTTACAACTGAATGAGCCTCAGGATACTCATTCGGTAGAGTCGTCACCTACACAGTAAATAGTAGAGATCAAAATCCAATACAAACTTAACACCAAAACTCATGTATTAAGCCAAGAATAAGCTCAAGTTTATTCGGCTATACATACCACATTCTTAAAGAATATCACGTTCATGTCTACTAGTACAGCACAAAAGCTCAATCACATGAATTTTTTTAAAATGTCAACCCGCCTAATTCATCATTTATAATAATATTACCAAACAAACAAGCTTAAACAAACCATACCAACAATGCCACCATTTCAATACCTGAACTAAGCCCGTATGATCTCGCAGATTGAGAAACGTCAGTCCACCATGAATCCTATGCAGAGCCACCCACCCACACAGCCTGACCCTCTTCCCCAAATCCTCCTCCGACAGCTCACCACAAAACCCAATCCTACTAACCCACTCCAGCCCATCTCCCACCGGCACTTTCTCGTGGAAAATTGAAACTTTCTCAACTTGGGCCGACGTAACAGGAACAGAACTGGCCGCAGAAACGGTCAAGCTCGTTCTACGTTGTCCAACCACGACATGATTAAGTCTCAAGAAAGCCAATTGAACAGCTGTTGGATTGAAAGGCGCGAACTTTAACCGTATTGGGAGATGGGGTAGCAGTCTGACGGAAACGGACATGGCTGAGTTCGGGATGAGAAGTGGGGCTTGTCCTTGTAGAGCGCAAGAGTTATCTCATCTTCGCAATTGAAGGGGTTTTAGCAGATGATGATGGGGCTGTCGTCGCCGGTGGATAACGAGGATTGAGATTCAATTGAACCGGTATGAAGTGAACCAATCGGTTTGGTTCGACGAGTCAGGTAAAAAATAAGCAACGGAATGGATCAATTTGGTTTAACTGGTTGCACGATGGACCTCTTGCTAGTCCCACCTGCAGAATAATCTTGGCTCTATCGATTCTGAGAGTTTCATGTCAAATATTGTTTTAATCCTTGAGGAATCTGAGATAGGGCTCGGCCTCGCAGTCCATTCGATTAGAGGTATTGTTGCGAACTAATTGATACACTCGTAAGCAATTTTAAGAACAAACTGAATCAATATTCGATTAATACTTGTTCAGCAATAAACTGTTCATAAATTTTTTTAAAAAGAAGCAATAAACTAGTCAACGGGAGAACTCGATTGAGGCAGAGTTATTAAAGTGAGGCAGTGAGGCACATTGTGAGCCACTCATTTTGATGATGTGGCAGGAAATAGTGCAGGAATAGTACCGGAATAGTATTTGTTTTTTTTGCTTTTGATGGATTTTTGGTAGTGGGATACGTGCCGCGCCCACAAAGCACGGGGGTTAGATGTGTGGCTCAGATCGTGCTTCACTGTCTCATTCATAGGAGGGCTGCCTCATTTGAACGCTCCTCCTAATCAACTACCAAATATAAACCTGATACTTATTTAATAAACAAGTCAAAGTACAAATAAAGTTGGTGCTTAACTCCTTTAAATTTCATTGACTACTTGTATATGAACTCAAAAAAATGATCTGGTGCAAATGACATATTTTAGTAACAAATACAAACCAATCACATCTCTTGATTTGGTTATTTGGACGGATGTGATTAAATTTAGTATTAAATCTCGTTTTTCGTTAATTTCTCGGGGACGATTTATAAATTATTAGTTTCTCGACGATGAATTATAATCCAGTTTTGACGAACTTTACTTTTTGCACCAAAAATATGCTTTGTACATGATCTTTACTCCATGAACTCAATTAAAACTCGAACTCAATTAGACTACTAGCTACCTCATGGTGATGAATTCCTGATCTCTCTACAACAATTATATTTTTTTGCTTGAACTCTGGTATTATTGTCGAACAATTGCTACTGTTTTGTACTCCCTTGTCACTTTATGACAATAAGGGGGAGTAAAGTTGGAGTTTGAAAGCTCCTTAAAAGATTCATGTGTGCTTATAATTTTTGGAGTTTGAAACCTCCTCAAATATTCGTTTGGTAGCACAGCTTGGGAGTTTGAAATCTCCTTCAAAGATTCAAATGTTTAAATAGCACACGTAGTTGTTTTGCCAAAAATGTCAAGGGGGAGATTGTTAGTTTTAGTGGCATAGGTTTTGGCAAAACACTGTGAAGTTGTTCAAGTTGTTGTACAAGGAAGAGTTCAAGACCAGAGAGAGACAAACGACGTGGAACAAGTACGAAGCAGCAGATGTTTCCTAATCCAGATTAGGCAAGTCGGTGTTGTTACACATTGAAGATATGATGCAGATATTGAAATCGGTGGACTCAAATATAATATGCATATCAACAAGTCGGTTGAGAGCTTTTAGGAAATATATGCACATAGAGATGTTTTGGAAAGAGATAATCGAAGGTCTATTGAAGATAGAAGATATTCATTAAAGATTATCTACAACAAGGTTGCGCAAGGTTTTAGGAATGTTTCCTAAAAGATTTAGGAAAGATTTCCTAAAGGAGTAAGGCGGTACAAACTGAATTAGGAGATCTTCCTATATTTGGAGTCGTCCAACCCCTATATAAAGAGGGCTGATGCATTTGCTTAAATCAGCACTCACAGAGATATTATTCACTCATATACACTGAAGAGAGGTGGAGGCAAACGGTCGGCGATATTATCATTCTGATAAGATCACGGCGCTTGGAATCAGTCTGTTCTAGTGCTCGGCAGACTGATTGTAGAACAACTGAAGTTACACGCACTGTTGCTGTTGCTGCGCATTCTGCGAAAGGCGCTGATCTTCGTGGAGGATCATCTGGTGGAATCGGAGTCGAGGCTCTGATCTAGGGGGAGAGCCTAGTTAGCAATTACTAGAGTGCTAGAGGCTCCGGCAGTTTAAGAGGGATTCTGTAAACGTAAACTCCGGTACTCTAAACTCAACATTAGTGAATTGATTTCCACCGGGCTGAGGATAAAGCCCTCCAGACGTAGGCTCGTTAATACCGAATTGGGTAATCATATTGCGTGTCTTTATTTTCCGCACGGTACTTAAGTTCGTTAAACTTAATATTCTGCACAAGTTGTTCTAGTCCACGTCCAGAACAACATCTCAACATACACGGGAAGATTTCAAGTTCCACCGGTAAAATTGACTTAGTTGCGAAGTGTGATTGTGTGTATGCCTTGTCTTGTTTTATTTATCATTTTAGCGTGTATTGTGATTACTGTCTGTACTTTCCAAAACAGCTCGAAATATGATGATATACGCACTCTATTTGAACATGCAAACTAGGGCCGTATTAAGACAGGCTAACTTATTGATAAACTGCAGGTGTGGACAACATAGAGGATCTCCCTGGTTCTTCTAGTGCTCCGGTCCTCTGTTTAGTTGTTGTAGTTTTTGCTGTTGGGCCTTTTGTTTGGACTAGTTGTGTTGTTGTTGGCCTTTTTGAATGAAAAACACTTTTTCATAAAAAACGTAGAGGATCTCGATCTCCCACAGAAGTTGAATCACATTCATCAAATAGAAGTATGATCTCTTTAATCAAATAATAATAATTAGAAGTATGATCCAGCCAGGCCTTGGAGTACATGTTCCACATGAAACAACATCGACATGGATTATTGGCAACCAGTCTCTGCTTGTGAACAGCGAACATGCCAAACTATATATGTAGCCTTGTAGACCGTATGTCAAAGACTTCAGAAGCTGATAATTGAGGTTCCTGCAAGTAGACTTGTTAGAAGCCTCTTTGCTTTCAGAAAGATTTTGAAATTTGAAGATTTTGGCTCTGACATAGAAACTAACCTGAACCATCTTGCCGCCGAGCATTTTTTTCAGAATATGGCTGCACTTGTTTGAAGACTTGTTGGCTCTGTCAATGGCCTCTATTGTGTATTCTAGCAACTCTTCATAAGTTAAGTTGGGTTTTTGTGACAAGGCATTAACCAGACTCCAGGTCATTGCTCCCCTCATTTCCTTTCCAGTAAAAGCCTGCAATTTTATTAGGATTTTTGTTCAGGAAAAGTAATCTTGCTGGCAATTGTATTGAAAACTTGCTGCTGATTGTGTTCCCGAGAAAAAAACTTACAGTAGTGTCCGCAGCAATTTGTTTGTCTGCACAAGCACTGAGAGAAACAGCAAACCCACCCTTAGTACTCTTATAAGCCCCGGATGGTGGTGTATTATCCACCCACAGCCCCCTGCATGATGTCAATGAGAACATAATCAGGTGACACAAATGGTTGTGCTGCTCTCTTAAGGCCATATCAAGCTGAGTACATAAGGTGAATCATAGTTACTTACTTCTCCCTGTCAAACACACTCGGCAGGTCAAGTATAGTCCCACTATGACAAGAATCAACAAAGGCATGAAGAGTGACACCATTTGGAAGAGGACGGACAATGGTGTCATTTATCTCATTGTCTAAGATCATTCCTGTTGTCTTGAAGTCTACTGGGCAGATAGTCTCGTCAAAACCATCAAGCTCATCATTTTCAAAATCAAGTTGCCTAAGACCATGTCCAGAGTAGTAGAACACCAATGAATCGCCTGGTCTCATGTTGCTGACCAACCATTTTAGGGCTTTTCGCATGTTCTGCTTGGTTGGTATGTATTCAGATCTGGGCTCCAACTCTGCAACAAGATTGAATGAGTGCGCGATATTTTTCGTTGATAATAAAGATTCATCTCATCATGAACGGTGAAAATACCTGTGAGAACAAGGATCCCTTCCTCTGAAAACTTGAATTTATCAATTAGCAGAGCCCTTATACTCTTCACATCGTTGATCGTCCCTTTGAGTGTGTACTTCTGCTTCCTGTAAGTGATTCCGCAAAGAAATGCTTTCTTCTTATGATGAGCACCATAATAAGAAAATGGATCACTTGAATTAAGAGTCTCATAACCTCTGCTACCGTCATCCGTTGATAGTTTGTACTTCAATTTCGTAAACCTATTTTTGTGAATCGGGTAACTAATTTTGCCACAATCAGGAACTGAAGTCATGTTGTGGCAAATCACACACCTGACCTGCTTCCCTATTATTGGCAGCGTTGACAAGAGAGAGAGGTTATCCTCTTCTGAAATCCTCTTGATGATAATGGTGACATTGTTTAATGCAGGATTTCAAGCTTTGCAGCAACTTGTTTGATCACGACCAGAGAAATATGCATTTTACCACTAATAAAGGCCTCTGAAAAGAATACTTAAAAGACCTGCACACAGATCCAATTAACTCAATGTTAAATCCATTTCGCAAAAACAGAACTTTTATTCTATCTAGCTTTCACACAAAAGCAAAAAATTATGCCAAGACACTTTCACGCTAGTCGAATGGTGTATGGTTACGCAATTTAGTGTCACTTCAGAAATACATGAGCCAGCAAAGAGATAGCTGAACTGATCATGACAAAGTCACAGATGCTTACCAGAAGTCTTGTATTATTCTGCACGAGTGTGTGTTTATAAAGCTGAGGAACCAGATACTGCAGCTTTTATTCTGATTGTTTATGTCAAATCAGCTGGCACCAAACACATTCTATTTCACATTGGTGAATGATCTATACTATTTGCATTCACTCTGTATCATTCATTTCTGAAGTTACATGTGCCTCTAAATGCTAGATCAACGTTTTAACTTCATGAAATACATAAAGTTTGATACATCCATAGGAAACTGCCTCTGAAATCTGACGTTTTAATTGTTTTCGCGTTCAAGGTGAAAATCTTCCATTAATAAAGAATATATTGGCCCAGCCAGTCTCTTTCTATACATCACCTGGCACCAGAGACCCCACCGTTTCCGAATGTAGCATAAAACTAGGAAGAGAAACAAAGGAAAACATTTAGAAGATGATGGTTGCTGCATACATCAATGCGGGTTGCGGTTTTATACAGGTCAACCTTATCAGAGAGATATAAGGTATTGTTTCCTCTCAGTTACTTCATGGCCAGGATTTTAGCAATACAAACAGATAAATGCTATAAATATTCAATGCATTACCTGAACCCTGAAAATAGCCGCAGCACTGCAATTTCAATGAATTAGATTATATCTCAACCAGTAAAACTGATTGCATGAAAAAGAGCTGACATTACTAAAATCACGGTGATTCAAGGCAAACTGCTTTTGTATGTCCTTATTTGGGAGGAAAGGCGTGAAATTACCAGCTTCTTAAGAAAACCAATAATTTTCATGGATAAACCATGGTTGACACATTGAACTGTGCTGAGATTTTTGATCTACAAGTTGTACACATGTACCCAACAGATTCTGCCAGTAACTCAGAGTTGACAACTTCATAGATGAACTCAGAAGTGCACCAGACACACACTGCTGAAAACTGACGTCTGCATTCCAAGCTCGATAGAATATCTTCCAGATCAATCTGAGTAGAATCGAAATCATTCACCTCAGCATCGTTTTCATTATCCATAGTTGTCACTGGTGTGCAAAGTGATCCTTCCATAATAGGGAAACTTAGCTTTAGATGTTCCATATTATCCAGTTTCAGTTCCTCAAATTCAGTAACATTTTCCAGCTGTTGCCCTTTTCCCTGCTTAATTTGAAAATTAATAAAAATAATTAAGACTCGAGGCATAACAGAATCTAGAGTTCACAAGGATTTCATAAAACAATCCAAAATGTGATAAAGCCTCCATTTCTTGAAGACAGTAAAATGATTGTATTTGTATATCTCACTCGGGACGCAATTAAATTCAGTTAGATGATTCAACAGCTGTACCATCGATCTCGATTTGCCAATATTTCCAGATGATTCAATTTCACCAGGTGTCACCACAATTCGTTCAAGATTTTGCTTCATGTAAGTATCAGTGTTTGTTTCCAACTCACTATCATTTTGCACATTATATTTCAATTCAAATTCAGCAACACTTTCCAGCTTCTGCCTAAAGCTACTTAATTCTTCTTCCTGTTCAATTTTTTTAAACACAAAGTAAAACAAAAAATATCTACACTTCATAAGGACTTCATAACACTTTAATAATGTGATAAAACTACAGTCTCCATTTCTTCAAGACAGTAAGATGACTGTATACCTCGCAAGGGGTGGAACTAGTTTCAGTAAGACGAACCGACGGTTGCACCATTGATCCCAATTTGCCAACATTTCCAGTTGATACAATTTCACCAGAGTCCATCACATTTTGTTCTTGATTTTGGTTCATGTGAGTACCAGTGTTTGTTTCCAAATCATCAACAGTTTGCAAGTCATGTTCCAGTTCAAATTCAGCATCACTATCCAGCTTATGCCTGAAGTTACCTAACTCTTCTCCCTGGTAATTTAGAAAAATTCCAAATTAAGACTTACCGCAATACAGAAAAAACCAACACTTCTCAAGGACTTCATACACCTTTATATTGTGATAAAACTGCAGTCCATATTTCATAAAGACAATAAAATTACTGTATACCCCGCATGTGGTGGAAGAAAAACCAGTAAGATGATCTGTTGGCTGCTCCATCGATCTCGATCTGCCAACATCTCCAATTGATACATTATCACCAGCTGTCACCACATTTCGTTGCAGATTTTGCTTCATGCTATCAGCGTTTGTTTCCAACTCATCAACAGTTTGCACACTGTATTCTAATTCAAACTCAGCAACACTTTCCAGCTTCTGCTTAAAGCTACTAACCTCTTCTCCCTGCTCAATTTTATTTTATAAAAAATCCAAATGAAGACTCATGGAAAAACAGAAAAAACCTACACTTCGTAAGGATTTTATACAACTCTAAGATTGTGATGAAACTACAGTCTACATTACTAAAAGACCGTAAAATGGCATATACCTGGCATGAGATGTAATTAATTCCAGTAAGGTGATCCGAATTCTGCGTTATCGATCCCGATAGGCCAAAATCTCCAGATGATTCAATTTCAGCAGATATCACCCCATTTTGTTCCAAATTTTGCTTTTTGTGAGTGTCAGTATTTGTTTCCATCACATCTAAACTTTGCACACTAAGTTGTAGGTTGCCTCCGTTGTAGTCAATTTCCTTCCCAACCGAAATACGATGCTCGGAATTTAAGAGGTGAGCTGGACATATAATTTCACACGTACACTTTTCATATTTGCCGCTAAGAGCTTCTTGTATCTGGCTTTTAGAAACTTTGAAATGCTGAGCAGCAGGTGGTTTGAAATTGTCAGCGAGAGGTAACATATTGCCAAGTGGATAAGCAGTCAGGGAATAATCTGAATAAATGCCAGTGACCAAAATGTTGTTCCCCTTAAATTTCAGCCGGTTCCTAAGATCGTTCTCTACATCTTCAGTCTCAGAAACATGCTTCAGTATCTCATCTCTGGATATAGGAAACTCTACGTCTGGAGTAGCACGGGAATTGGATACTAATTCGTAGCACAAGTTTCTGTCAGAGGCTGCCACATTAGCTTTAGTGAGAGTCAAGCCACCATGGTATTCTTTATTGTCCATAGTGGTAGATGTGTTCAGTAAATGATTTGGTAAATTTACAACTGAAGCATCCCCCGTTTTAGAGAACGGTTTATCCAACCCGTTGTTGGACGAGGTGATCGGTTCAGCATTGGTATCAGCACATGTTCTATCCAGACTATCATTGTTATTTCCTCTAGCGTGAACCCCAAAATGACTACTATAACTGTCTTTTCCCTGAAATATTCTATAACAGAACTGACACTCATACTGCCCACTGTCCAGTATCACACCATTCCTGACACGGGAGCCAAGACGATACCTCTTAGTAGTCTTTTCATGGGATGAGAACACATGCTGTAGATATAACTTCTTTTCATGGAACACCAATTTGCATTGATGACATTCAAAAAGAATAGAAACTTGAACATCTAGTAGTTGGTCTATGCCTTGAAGAGCCACCTCACTCCCTTGCTCGTCATTAACTGACGATGTGCGTAAAGCTGCAACTGGAATATTGTTTTTTCCTAGATGGCCTTCCTTAAACAAGGTACCTGCATGCTGCAGTGAAACCATATAAGTACCAGCATACATTTCTAAGCTATCTTAGCTTGCTAAACACGCATGAAAACTCACATATTGAATGTTGTCCATATGGACATCAACCAGGGGATCATTCGAACCCCCAAACAGTGACTGCAAATATAATGCGACATCCTTGCACGATACAAATTCCTGCCCTCTGGGACTGTTAAAATTCAGAATATGATGATAAGTTCCCTCAAACCTTTTACTCCGTAATAAATAAGCCAATTACCATGCACAATTAAAATAGTGACGAACTGGTACGATAAATAGATGTGCTACATACTCGAGCAACAAGCATTTGGACAATACAGTGTCAGTGAGTCTACCCAGTAACACAATATAAATTCAATAATATGCACAACCAGGAAAGACAATCACAATACAAAAAAGCCACAAACAAAAACAAGAGGACCTTATGTATCGTCGACAGTAAAGCCAAATCCGACCTTCCCTTCGTCTGAGTGCTAGCAGCAGCTTCCATTTCACTGGTAAATGATCCCCAAACTCACAAGCATCAACCATTCGCCTCTTCCTCCTCCGACTCACCCACTCCCCGTCTAAACCCCTCAAGAATCCTAAACACTCCTCTTCACTCAACAACCCAGCTGTCCTCCTCTTCAACTCTTCCCCATATGGATCGAGAACATTCTTCAAAGCCGCCAAATCCACCACAACACCATTCGTGTTCACAATATCATCATCAACCACCTCCTTGTCAAAAATCCTTCTCTTCCTCTTCGTCTTCCCATCTCCGCCACCACCGTCACAGTCCAACGTCTCCTCATCGAAACATATCATCCGCTCCTCCTCCGACGGATCATGCAACGGGCTAGTCTTGATCAAATCCTTCAACAAACTCAATATTAACCGATTCTCGTCTCGCTCATAATCGCCGCACTCTATCCTAGCTTCTCGGACCAGAGACTTTTCCGAAGGCCTCTTACGCCGGTTACACGGCCGAATTTCGGAGTACGTCTGCCGCCGAGTCCCAGCGCTCTCGTTGAAAATCGAGCGGTTGATTTCCGGAATCAGTACATCGCGCTGGTCGAGAGGAGAGTGCGAGCAGAGGGATAAAGAAAGTAGCTCCGACTGAGTGAACCGGGCCATATCGACAACGGCTAGAGGGTGGTGCTTCGGCGGCGAATCGGTCGCCATGGCCCGCGGCTGGAGTTACGCGTCGCTGTTCGCAGTCGCACCTTTGCACAAGCAGAAACGTTTTGTCGTTTTGGTATACGTGTAAGATATTTCCGAAACGAACTAAGAAACGGCGACGTTTCAGATGCTAACATGAGTAAGTTTCACTTTAATCTGTGGTGGAAATCTAAAAACATAATCAAACGTCACATAGCTCATTTTTTACTAACTGGTCATAGTTGCTGTGCGAGTTGAGGATTTGCTATTGGCTGTGCATGGGCTGCTGGTTGTATATAGCCTCCTCCTGAATGATTGATTTTCTTTTTGCCACTCTAAGGATGTTTGCAGCCTCTCTCATGCCACTAAGAAAAGCTCCATGCATTGTAGCTGGATACAGTTTGTTGGTTGCTTCTCCTGCAAAGAAAACTCTTCCATCTCCAATATTCTCAGCCAGAATGTCATAATCATCTCCTGACGATCCTATTGAGACATATGAATAAGAGCCGTAAGCGAAGCTATCTTCCCCCCAGCGAGTGCAAATGGCCTGAACAGGGTCAGGGACATCAATACCCTTGGGATTGTATATGTTCCTTAGAATATCGAGAACTCTGTTGACAGATTCGTACGGAGACATGGTCTCAAATTTAACTGCAGCTTGCCCAGCAACAAGAGCTATTAGAAGCGGCCCTCCTGACACTGATGAGTAGCTGTAGAACAAAAAGAACTCGCCTCTCATGCTTTGGTCTTCAGTCAGATGCCCAAACGTATCGAGCTCTCCCTCCCAAAAAGCATAAGGAAACAATAATGCAACTTTATTCAACAGCCCGAACCCTAATCTCTCAATTGCATCCTTCTTTCTTTGAGGAAGCTCAGGCACAAATTTGATCGACCCTTTCTTCAGAACACCAAGAGAAACCGTACAGAGAACCATATCCCCATGAAATTCTTGCCCTCCGGCATAAACAGCAACCCCTTCAGCCCCGTAACTTATGCTCTCAACTGCCCGGTCGTAAAAGATAGGAAGGTCCTCAGCAAGTGCTTTAACAAACCTCTCATTACCACCAGGGATGAAACAATGATCACCACCCATCTCATACGGATCATCTTGATCCCAGTAAGCCATAGATAAATGGTCCATTGGCGAAGCATTTGCATACTCCAAATTTGCCAAATGCCAATTTAACAACATCCGCTCTTGTGAATTTTCAGCTACCTTATACGCTTGTCTAAACGCTTCAAGCGCAGTGCCTAAACTGACATCAACCGATTTAACCTCCTCGATCATGACATGCCTTAGCTTGCATACCTTATCTAACAACTTATTGAAAGAAGCCTCTACTCCAGAATCTACATCTGAATCCACACTCCTTCCATCCGGTAAATAAAGTGGGCAAATATCTCTTACCTTATGCAGCGGCAAGCCCAGCTGCCTTGCCAAAACTCCAAAAGGATTCCCATTGATTCCAGTGAGGACACTCCCTCCAATATCGGCAGCAGCCACCACACCGTCCCCCTTCATCTTTATAGTCTTCACTCTACCGCCAGGCCGTTCCCTGCCCTCCAAAATCAGAACTCTGAAACCCAACATAACCAGCTGCCGTGCAGCCACCAAACCAGACAAACCAGCACCAACTATCACCACAGTACCTCTCTCCGGACCACAGTTCAGACTCTTTGTAGCTTCTTTGACCGCTGGAGCAAGACCAAAGTTTATATATCCATGATCAATCAAAAATCTATAAGCAGAATCCACCAGCTGCTTATGCTCACTCCTAATTGATCCCAGCGCCATTTCCTTAGTCACCCAACGCGACACATTTGACCTCCACGATGCCAAAATGTGATTCCGCACCACAATATAATTTGCCTGCTCTACTCCACCAACCTGTGAAACTACATTCGCTTCAATCTCCTCTTCCGTCAGAGAATCAACCGGAAACCCTACCGATATAGCAATCAACGCTTCTATATCCAGCTCCTTGGCCATGTCAACCGTCCGCCGCCGCCGTACCCGTGAGAAAGCCGAGCCTTCACTCAGTTGCAACGCCTTCAGACTCGGCTTCGCATGCGGCCTCAGGATCCTCGATCCAGCCAGCGCCGACGGAATCATCTCCGGATATAGCTTCCTCCGCCGCCGCCTCTTTTTTGCCAGTGACGGACCAGCTGCAACTTCTTTCGGCTCTTTAACTCCTTCTTCACCGTTTCCATCAACGGGATCGGAAGCGGTGTCGTCATAAGCTGAATTCTCGCGTTGCGAGTCCGAAACTGGAGCTCCTACTGTCTCTAATGGTGATTGGTTGGAAAAAGATTCCTCCAATTCAATTGACTGTCTCTTCTCCGTTTCAGGTAGATCGCTTGCCGGCAGCGAGTCCGGCGACGGGGAATATCCGGGCGTCACCATCGCTAGGGTTTCCGTAGATCGACGGGTTTGGTTGATCGACTAAACTAACCCAAAATCAAACTCAATTTACGCGAATACACCGTTCCAAACTCAAATAACCGATCTATCCCATTTTTAATAATTCGGGTGAATTGAATTTCGTTTTGGTTAGTTTACTCAATAACCCTAGATCGACCCAGTGAGATGTTTGCTATTTATTATTATTATTATTTTTTATGGGAGAGATGTTTGCTATTATGTATACAGGGGTTGATAATGGGCAGGGTAATAGGCAGGGTAAGACCATTTTTCATTGACCCTATGAATAGTACAGGATAGAGTATAGTAGAGTAATTTTTCTAAGCCGGTAGGGTACCCATAAGCAGGGTAATATTAGGGTCGGGTCGGCTAGGGTAGGGTCAAGTAAGACAAAATTTAAGCATATTTTGAAGAAAAAAATTCATAATATGAATGAAAATAGTAGGGTAAGACAGGGTAGAAGGGCAGGGTATGATGCTAGTGTAGAAGGGCAGGGTAGAGGGCAATGTACGTTAGGGTACGAGGATAGGGTAGAGTACGGGTCGGGCAGGGTAAGGGTGACCTTAAGGGCATTTTGACCCTAGGGCCAAATGCCTACCCCTTTTATTAAAGATCTAACTGGCTGATCAAATGGAGTATCTTCCGCGCTTGGTCGATTCCGGTATAATGCGGAGAGCTCTATACAGATGAGATGGGACCTTTTAATCAACCATCAAAGAGTTCATCAACTGATCAAAGTTCAAAAATATGTAGTGAATCGGATCGATCTACACTTTCAGTTTTATGCCAAAACCTAACTAGTTTAGTTCAGATTTATGCATGCAGTTCTTGACAGAAATGAAAAATAACAAGAACAGAACGACACAACCTTTTAAGGCCCGTGGTTTACCCAAAATCGGGCTAATCCACGTTGAGCTCCGTCTGGGCTCGATATGCACTAGAATCTTCAACGGCGGCGGATCTGAGAACGTCGGAGTTTGGCTTATGCCTTACAAACACAGATCCGAACGGATCTGAACCAACACAGTCTCTGCACACCAAGAATCACTCGACTCACACACTGCTCTCTCAGCTCTCGATTTCGGTTCACATACGAACCTTCAGATTAGCCTATTCTACACACAACCACACAAGACTGAAGAACAAACAACAAAATCTAAGAAGAACTGTCACGGGCGTGCTTGGATTCACTCAGGGACATAGAGAGAAGTTGGATGAAATATTCAGACTCAAAACCCTAGCTGCTGAAAGATTGAAGACTGAGATCCATCTCCAGAAACGATGCTTTTATATGAGCATCAGCACATCGTTGATTTGTACATTAATCGCACGGTCCCAAGGTAATATCTCCACGTGGTCTCTTGCATCTCATTGGACCTCCTGCGCCAGCTAAGATAGAGCTGGCATTGAGCCGGAGAATTCACATGTGCAATAACATGCTTCAATGCATACCAATGATATTTACAAGGTTTAGACATGTATCTACTTAATAAAGAAACCGCATAGGATATATCAGGTCTGGTAGCAATTATGGCATACATAAGAGAACCCAAAGCATTTGAATAAGGTATATTTTCCATTTCAAGCATTTCAGAATTATTTGAAGGACACTGAGATTTACTAAGTATGAAATGTATAGCTAAATGCACAGTAACAGGCTTACAATCAGCACAACCAAACGTAGCAACAATTTTTTTAAATATGGCTTTTGATGCAATTTCAGAAAGCATTTACTCCTATCTCTATCAATGATCACACCCAATATTTTTCTAGCATGGCCTAAGTCTTTCATATCAAACACGGATTTCAAATCAGACTTAAGCTTATTGATTTTATACATAGATTCACTAATCAGCAGCATATCATCAACATATAATAACAAATACACATGGTCATTATCCAGTGAAGAGAAAAGAGACAGCTATCATAATTACTTCTAACAAAGCCAATACTCAGCACAAAGGAATCAAAACGCTTATAACATAGCCTAGGACTTTGTTTTAATCCATACAAAGATTTTTTTAATAAACACGCATGTTCAGGTAACTCAGCATTAACAAAACCTTCAGGTTGTCGCATATATTACTTCATCTAAAGTACCATGCAAGAAACCAGTAGTAACATCAAGTTGTTCAATTTCTAAGTCAAAATAGGCAGCAAAAGCAAGCATAACTCTGATTGTCTTAAACTTAACAACATGAGAAAATTTCAGTATAATCTACCTCCTCTTTCTGTGTAAACCCCTTGGCCACTAACCTGATCTTATATCTAGCTGGGTCAGATTCTGTCAGCCCCTCTTTTAATGTAAATAACCACTTACAGTCCACTAACTTCTTCGATTTGGGCTTCTCAACTAATTCTCAGGTCTGGTTTATCCTATGGGATCTCATTTCATCCTCCATGGCAGCTAGCCACTTATCCCTAGCCCTACAGCTCATAGCCTCATGATAACTTACAGGTTCAGTTTCTTACATTTCACTAGCAGCAACTAAGCCATTAAAAAGTCAACTTCTGAATACTTAGGATTTGGTCTAGGTTCTTTTCTGGATCTATCTCTAGCAAGCTGGTAGTCAGCAAGCTGCTCTTGTGCAGAGACAGGATGGTACTCCACCTCATTTCCAGCATCCTGATTTTCCACAAGGTTCTCAACTTTATCATCATGTTGCTGATCATCAGGTTCCGGATCCAAAGGTGGGTGTCATCATTCTGCCCACCATCAGTGGTTGGGACCAAGGGCAACAAGCTAGACTCCACCTCATTAGAGGTACTAGGCTCACTAGGCTGGGCAGGGGCTACCTGGGCTTGCTTACAAGGGAAAACTAACTCATTAAACACAACATCCTTGTTGACTATGATTTTAACCCCTCTAGTGTCTCTTTCCCATAGTCTATACCCTTTAGTACCAGGCTGATACCCCAAGAACACACACCTAAAGGATCTGGGATCTAACTTTCCTTCCCTATTGTGTGCATATGCAGCACATCCAAAGATCCTAAGGTGTCTAACGTCAGGTTTTCTTTTAGTCCAAAATTCAACAGGGCACTTAAAAATAAGGCTCCTATTTGGGCATCTATTGATAATGTAGGTTGCAGTGGCAAGTGCCTCACCCCAGAAGGCCTTAGGCACACCTGAGGTAAACAGTAGGGCGCGAACATTCTCTAAAAGAGTCTGATTCATCCTCTCAGCAACTCCATTTTGCTTAGGGGTTGCCCTAACTATTCTGTGCCTCAGAATGCCACATGACTTACAGAAGGAGTCAAACTCATCATTGCAAAACTCTAGACCATTATCGGTTCTAAGGGCTTTAAGATTACAGTTGATTTGGTTTTCTTCTAAGGCTTTCCAATCCTTAAACTTACTAAAGGCATCAGACTTAGACTTAAGCAAGAAAGTCCACACAAACCTAAAGAAATCATCAACAATACTCATAAAATACTTATTTCCCCCATGTGTTTCATACCCCTCAGGCTCCCACAAATCAGCATGCACATATTCCAACACATTCTTAGATAAATGCACACCAACAGAAAAACTCATTTTATATTGCTTAGCTAACACACAGTATTCACAAAATGGCAGATCATTAATAATTGCTTTGTCTAATATGCCTTGCTTTCCTAACTCAGTCAAGCCCCTATGACTAATGTGATCAAGCCTAAGGTGCCACTTAACAGTGTCCTCAGGCTCTGCCACATTAGCATAGGCTGCCTTACAGCACATACCATCAAGAACATACAATCCAGCCAACTTAGAACTAGTAAGCACACACTTGTCATTCTTAAAAACATGCATATTACCATTCACATCATTATAAGAACAACTAGAATCATCCAAAGCTCCCAAAGAAATCAGATTTCTTCTTAAGCCAGGCACATATCTAACATTAGACAGTAACACATGCTTCCCATTGTTTAAAGTAAGCCTAACAGTTCCTACCCCCTTAACCTCACATGCATTATGATTACCCATAAACACCCTTTCATTAGTAACATGCTTAGACAAATGCTCAAACCATGTTCTATGCGGGCACATGTGATATGAACAACCAGAATCAAGAATCCAATCAGCATGACTAGACTTATTAGAAACAGTCGGCACTTCAGGAACATCAGCATGCATATCAGCAGTTGCAACATTAGTTTCAGATTCATTATTTTTCTTATTTAGCAAGTTTTGACAAGTTTTCCTAAGATGTCCTTTAATGCCACAGTAAAAACACTTTCTAGATTCTATTTGGGGTTTATTATTTTTGGACTTATCAGTCTTGGCCTTACTATCATGCTTGGGAAACCTAGGCTTATTAGGTTGACTATTGAATGACTTATGCTTAACAAACAGATTCATACCAGATTTGTTCTTTTGATTTTTAAGTTCTAATTCCCTAGTACGCAAGGCAGAACATAACAAATCATATTCAGGCACTGTTCCAGAGTATTGAAAAGCATCCTTAACTACTTGATAATTTTCAAGCAAAGCATTCATCAAGATCATAACAATGCTCGTATCATGTAAAGCATGTGCAGTACCATGAAGCAACAAAGTCAATTTCTGAACTTCATCAAGAGACATATCATTATCAAACTTAAATGCAAACGCAGAGGCTTTCAAGTAGGCTAGGTTGGGAGCATGCTTGTTGGAATACAAGGTGGCTAACCTAGTCCATACATCTAAAGCAGTGGTAGAGGTACTAACCTTCTGATCACATGATCAGTTAAGTTAAGTATGAGGAGGTTGAATGCCTCCTCATTTATTTCTATCTTTCTCTTCTTCTGATATTCGTTCCATTTAGTTTCGTCCTTCTTCAGTACTATCGACACCTTGTGGTGTGATAGTGACAAGCGTATTTTTAACACTTTATAGTTGTCAAGTTATAAGTTTTAGGCGTCAAAATGCAGTCAAAAACAGTTTATGAACCTCGGTAAGCCAAGGGTCGATCTAAGGAACAACGTGTGTGAATACTAGCTAACAAGTGACCTATTCAGCTATTCCAAACAATTAAAGGTTTTGGTGTGAAACAAATAGCAGAAATTAAATGCAGAAAAATAAAGAAAGTTTGATTTGATTAGAGAAAAAATCTCAGGATCAAACTTCACCCGTGCCAGCCCACAAATCATGCAACAATATCACGTAAATTCATCATTCTATCGAATATGGAAATAAGCCAAAATAACACTAGACAAGCCGCCCATCCATGGATCATTGTCTAGATTAATCTCAATCGTCGAACGCCGCCCATTCACGGATTATCAACGATTTCGATTAGTTAAGCTTAGGGTTTTTCAAAAAAAAATCAACTTTCCTATTAATTCATGTACTACCATTGTAGCTACCATGGCCTAATATCAATTTCATATGATCTAGTTAATACCTAGGACCCATTCATCTTTTGGTAATTAACCTAAATACGTTCTAGCATGCAAACATCCCATTCAATGTAAAATTCGCAAGAACGATAAAATTAAGCACAATGAAATTGAATATTCTAATTGCATTAATGAAAAACGTTCAGTTGATCACGCGAAGAGTTGGGTACATGGCACGGGATCCGTAGGATCCCAGAATACGGAAGACTACTCACTACTCATGGTAAGTTAACCAAAAATAGCATAGATGTAGAAATCAAGGACGAGGAAACCGTGTAGATGATGTAGCTCGTTGAGTCGCTGATCTCTCGCAATAATCTGCTCTGTCTTCTTCTCCAAAAATCATGTCTTCGTTCTCCAAAATTAGCTTTCTATTTATAGGCCCGAATTTCCTAATTCTGTTATGATTTTTAGAAACACCCGTGACATAAGGAGCCGTCACGGGGTCTATGCTCGTGCCCAAGAAGTCTTCACGGGGTATACAAAAAATGGACATCTGACTCAACTCTCTGAAGTCCTGTAACGCCCGTTCCCAAAGGAGACGTCATGGGGTCTTCAATCTGCTCGATTTCTGTTCTACTCAGGATAGACCCGTGACGCCCGTAGCGATTGTGTTGTGTCACGGGATCTTGTTAGAAAAAAGGTGATTTTCGCTCAAATCTTCAATTTTTCGTCCATTCGCCATCCATCAGCTCTAGGAGAGAAACAGACCTGAAACACTAGGGAAACCCGTTAAAAGACACTAAAACGCCGGGGAGAATCGAGCTAATCCATCATCGAATGGCGCGATTAATTGGTCAATAACTCAACCGATCAGATATCCACATTTTTAGTTGAGCTCCACAATGTCTTCCGCCAAATAAGGACACTAAGACATTGTTGTTGGCCCTTTCTGTTTTTTACTCAACAATGTCTTCGGCCAACAGTTTAAAATTTGTGAATTCTAGTTGTTGGGCTGAAAATAAAAGCCCAAATTTTACTGCAAATTAAAAAATAGTAAAAAAAACATACATTACCGGTCTAGATTTGTTTGATAAGTAATAAATACAAATAATTTTTATTTTATTAGGGCCCAATTTTTTTTTGTCCATGGGCCCCCAAAATCTCAGGACCGGCCTGCATGCAATACTATCTCCATACCACATTGACCGGAAATATTTTCACATCCCGGATGAGCGATGGGAAGGCAAAGCCAGTGAACACTAGATGAAGGAATTATCGAGATAAGATATGATCACATCATATGGTACCAAAAGTGCACGGAGGGGCTGAAAACAGGCTACCTAAGCAAAAGGGATTGTATGAAGTTATCTAGTGTGGGCCACTATGAACGACCTTCGAAAGAAGGACTTGGAAAAAGATTCCATAGTGAAAACTGTCTAGAAACGGTCAACAAGGATGTCACGTTTCTAGTTTCACCAGAACAAATGGAAGTCATATCCAATCTAGTGATACTTATGTTCAAGATCAACCATCAGCGAGTAGGTAGGAAGCATGAATCGATTCCTTACCTGTGTTTAGAAAGTATATAGGTGGTGGGTGATGGTATGGAACGTCATTCACCCTAAAGAACACCTACCAAGTTAATGATCATATGAGAAACCAAGTCCCCCAGCACGACGGATAATGTCCTTCCTTTGCGAGGTGAGTAATATTGCCTACTGAACAATGGGGATTTAGGCCATTTAAAGCTAATGTGAAAGTAATCGGACGTGACACGCAAAGACAGACGAAATGCTTATAGTTGGACTAAATGAGGATAGCGAGACTATGAGCATTCAAAATATATGTTATATGTGTTTGTTTGACTTACGGAGAAAGCTATTGAAACTATTTTAGTTTTCCTAATAAGCATATAAAAGGCCGAATCTAATAAATAGTGGATGAAATAATTTAACCAGATCAGCCACGATGACAACATTGTAGGCTAGCTATAAATAGGCCAGTAAGGGCATCCACATCAAAGGGGTAAATAATCAATAATATGGAGACTTTATTGCTTATTGCTCTCATGTAGTAGGTGAGAAAAAGAGAGAGCAAAAAGCAATGTTTGATGTGAGCAATAATTGAGATGGTGTGGGAAAGGAAAGCAATAAGTGGGGTCCACATATATTTAAGAAAAAAAGACAAAAACAAACTACTTTTTGTTAGTTTTGAATGAAATAAAAACAAAAAAATGTGAACATTGGAACAAGTACAATTATTCAAATTCAAACCCACAAAATAAAAATAAAAATACTATAATCTAAAAAAAAATAAGAAAATGTCAGAAAAATTAAATAAGTAGGTTGGAAATACTAGAAAATACTTCAGAAAAATTAAATAAGTAGGTGGTAATACTAGAAAATAAGTTACAACAAAGAAAACAGAACTAGAAAATACTTCAGATGAAATGCAATAACATGAAGAAAAAAACAATATATTTATTGAAGAAAATGTTGTATTTAAAATGTTGCATTTTTACTTCAAAAAAATGTTGCATTTTGACTATATATAAAAAATGTTGCATTTTACTCTCTTGCTGCGTTGAAATATATAAAGCAAAGAGCTATTTTTGCTCATTGCTTTTAGCTCTGCTTTACTATATAACTTTTATGAGAAAATATTATTTTTGCTTATTGATCATTGCTCCATTACTACGGATGCCCTAATTGAGTACGAAACTTCCTTCCAACGGGGTCATTTTATAATTACCATAAATACGTAGATAGTTTTGGGAATTTCAAATATCGATGGATACCGGACGTCGTCGTTTACGGGATTGTTATTCTTCTTGACGAGTGGCTGTATTATTATTTGCAACTTGGAGTTTCTCTCTCCTCTCTGCATTTGAAAATCCCATTTCTCAGCCCCAATTCGAAACCCTAGCAATGGCGTCGCACTCGCGCGAGGAATACGTCTACTTAGCCAAGCTTGCGGAGCAGGCCGAGAGGTACGAGGAGATGGTTGAGTTCATGGAGAAGGTTGCTGGAGCGGTTCCTACCGGCGAGGAGTTGACGGTGGAGGAGAGGAACCTGCTGTCGGTCGCGTACAAGAACGTGATCGGAGCGCGCCGTGCCTCGTGGAGGATCATATCCTCGATCGAGCAGAAAGAGGAGAGCCGCGGAAACGAAGGACACGTGGCTACGATCCGTGAGTACCGGGCTAAGATCGAGAATGAGCTTTCGTCGATCTGTGAGGGGATTTTGAAGTTGTTGGATTCGAAGCTTATCGGATCGGCTTCGGTTGGGGATTCCAAGGTATTTTATTTGAAGATGAAAGGGGACTATCATAGGTATTTGGCTGAGTTTAAGGCTGGTGATGAGAGGAAGGAGGCTGCTGAAAATACTCTTAATGCTTACAAAGCTGCTCAGGTTTGGATTTCTCTGATTATTTTTCATTTATGATATTTGTTGTCATTCATATACACGGATCTGTAATTGGGTCTTGTTTTGGCATCATCAGTTTTGATTACTCAAGATTTGTCTTTATTTTTAGGTGAACTGGTTGAATCTGGATGTTGTGCATATGCAGTAATTGTTTTTGTTGAATCAGTTATGCTGTGTGACTTTATCTGTGGATTGTTGGGTTGAGTTGATTTGATGATGCTGTCTATACATGTTATGCTTGCTGGAGATGGATGATGCTGAGTTTACTTAAATAATTTTTTGTTTATAATGTCATCCATGCAGGAGATTGCTAATGCAGAACTGGCCCCAACTCATCCAATTCGACTTGGACTTGCTCTGAACTTCTCAGTGTTTTATTATGAGATTTTGAACTCACCCGACAGGGCCTGCAACCTTGCTAAAGAGGTGCATGAATTTAGAACTTCCAGTATCATCGTTATTAGATTTACTCATATTAGTGTTTAACTTTGATGATGCTGCTATTGAGAAAATTGAATTGTATTGGACTCACTGTCATGTCCACTTATCTTTTGGTAGGGACTAGTGATTATGCCCGTTATCAACAGCGTTCTTACTTTTTTCCTGTCGTATGTTCTTATCTTTAATTCCTGTCTTGCACTTATTTATTTAGGCTTTTGACCAAGCCATCTCTGAGCTGGATTCACTTGGTGAGGAATCATACAAAGACAGTACTCTGATCATGCAGCTGCTGCGTGACAACCTCACTCTCTGGACCTCAGATATGCAGGTATATGTGCTACCTGTTGTGCCTTTTGTTGAAGACTTGTTTATCAGGCAACTACATTATTCAGTTGACTTATGTATGTAGGATGATGACACCGAGATCAAGGAGGCATCCAAAGGTGACGAGTAATGGTCAAGCAGAAGTGGCTTCCTCTGCTGTAATAAGTCTTGTATGCCATCTCCATTTCTTTTTGATTGGAGAACTAGTTTGGAGTCTATGTGTCGGTATCAGTGTGATTTTATTTTCCAGGATGTCATCTTGAATCATGAACAAGAGCTTTCATTGCTCTGCCTACGGTCCATCTATGTTCTTGTTAGCGTCTCCTATTGAGTCTTTGAGAAGATTTAATGATTGTCTGTGTAATGGCACTGATATTTTTCTAGTGGTCATTTTTTTCCTATACCTGCTGATTTCTGCTGCCCTGCTCAGTGTATAATTGTGAATTGTTCTCAAGCACTCTTGATTTTGTGCCAAGTTTCAGTGACTAAGGATTGGTTTTTTTATATTTTTATACCTACTAAGCTTCTGGCGTTGAACTTTGGCGCAAATCTTTTGGCCCTAGCTGTAGGGTGCACAATCCCCCAAAGCGACCTTATTTTTGTAAAGTATAAGCTATACAAGCTTAGTGGAGCTAAAATGGAAAGAAAGAATAAGGCATCCACATGGAGGCGTCAGGCGGGGCAATGAAGAAATGTAAGTCTCACAAACTGTGACACCAAAATTCAATTCTAAGGGGGGGTCCTTTCACAAACCCATTAACCATTAAACCATCACCATAATGACCAGAGTAGCAAGCCTTAAATAGCTCGTAGAAATTATTCCACGTCCACTGTTAATACCAATCAAAATCAAACCTAAATCTCATAAAATTTATATATCGACCGTTATGGGACGTTGGTATTAACTCTATTAGGCCATAACTTCAAATTTTCTATTTGATAATTCATTATCATATTTTGATCAGTCGTCTTCAATCTGAAATACGACAAAAGAAGGAAATGCTTCAGCACGCTCACAACTTGTCTCTGCGCATGATTTAATAACTTCGTTGGAAACAGGCTGCTAGGATTTAACAGTGGCAGCGTGATAAGGAGTCCATCCATTTAGTCGAACTGCTGACGAAGTTGCATCTCCGTTTCACTTTTCCATGATGCATGTGATGACTGTCCCTTCATCCTCTTGTTCTTCTCCTTGTCTTTGATAGTTGATCCTTTCTTCTTTTCTGCTTCTTTGTTTGGGTCTGCAGGAGGGCGATCATTGCACACTGGGCACACCATTCCCTTTCCGGTGGTGAAGGTCTTAGGAATGCCACATTGTAGACACATCCTGAAACAAAGTGCATATTGGTTAAGACAGGTTTATGTAAGATTAATCATGAGTACATTGAAGAATACGAAGGATTATCGAAGAAACAATGCCAACCTCAACAGATCAGCTGCATCTTCCGGGTTTGGATTGGCTGCAGTTGCCACTCGCTTGCCTTCACTTTGAATCGGACTTACTGGACCCTTCTGATGCTGGGCTGATGGTGCAGCAAGAGTGCCGCCTACATCACTTCGCACTCTATCGCGAATTTCAACCAACTGAGGTTTGGACTCCAGTACAGCCCCTGTATAGACGCAGATGAATTGGGACAGAATGTAGACTACACACTACACTGAACAATAATCAGCAACTTCATAACAGACATTACTGCAGGACTACTGCCATTTTCTAGGTAAGTTTAAGCTACTTTAAAACAAAGCTGCTGACAGTCATATGATTTATGCTGATAAAAGCTGATTTGCTATAAGAAGCTAAACATAATGCCTAACATTCTATCTCCACTTCCTATCCGCTTCTATTAACCTTTTGCCGTGTCAGAAATTAAAAATAAAAATATCACTATGTGGGACACCAGCCTCACAAAAATTACACTGTACATTCCTATGTAAAATGTTTCAATATAGTCGAGATGGGCATAAAAGGCCTGTCTGAACTATCAACAGCGACAGGTCTGACAATAATCCGATAAATTGGAGCCTCAAGGCTGCATCTACTGAACCACAACCATCTTTAAACATGTGAAACATCAAACTGCACAGCTAGTTTTTTTTTCTGTGGGGGCAAAATGAACAAAAAGCTCGAGACAATCGACAACTCAAGCTTCAACCCACAACAATCTCTTCACATTTAGACGAGTCTCAAATAAGTAAGCTAATAAAGGCTAGTGAAACAACAAACTAAAGACACAACTTGTCTTCCAATAAACGGAAATTACTCGGCTCATCCAAATCAATAAGCTCATGACCAATCAACAATTTGACTCAGTGACAACCAAAGTTACGAGCTTTTAGCCCAATGAGAACTGAATGACATACCTGCAGGCAGATCTCTCTTATCCCTATTATGCCTCCTCTTCCCATGTCTTTCTCTCTGCTGCTCCTCATCCTTAGCAGCCGCCTCCTCCCCAACAGCATTGTTCAAAAATTGCGGCGGGCCAGTAATCTAAACACCAACAAAATCAATCAATAAACCGAACCCTAATCCATCGACAAAACGGCAATATATAAAAATCATATCTTTTTTGTGACGAAATTGTTTTAACCTCGGAGAAGACATCGAAGGCGGATGGGAGCGCAGATCCAGCAGGTGGGTTTTTCGAGAAATCGAAGACGGAGCTGTTCTTGTCGATGTAGCGACGAGAACCCAAGCCGCCGCCGCCGCCTGGTTCATCGTCCTCGTCTGAGGAGTTGTGGTAGCGCATGTGGTCGTTTTCTTCTTCCTCCTCCGCTGATGAGTAGCCCTCGATTAGCGCCAGGCTCATTGCTTTACGATTCAAGTCGATTACAATCACAACCCGATTTCACAAATGAATCTAATTGATCTTTGTAAGCTTAATTTCTGAAATTCAGCTGGATATATAATGCTACTGTTTATGTTTTTACTGATTATTTTATTTTACAAAATTTTTGAATTTGAAAGTGAATTTTGGGAGATTTTTCTTCTTTTCCTCCGCCACTCGCGTGGATGTATTCTTTCTAGAGCTTAAAAGTTCAATATATATCTACTAAATAATAATGATGTAGTCATATAGATCGTGTGTTTGAGTTATTGTACCCAATTATTAAAAAAAAACACATAAGTGAAGAAAGGGTTTTTGATGGAGTAGCTTAACTTTTCGCAAATTATCTGTGTCCAGTTTATATTTAAACACATGGGTTTTACATTTGGAGTTGAGATCCAATAGAAGAGTTTTTTAGATGAGAAATGAGACATTATCTCATCCTTAGATTTAATTTAATCTACGGTTCAAGTCAAAATTAAATAAATAATTTTTCAGACCAAATCGAACCGATCAAATCAGAATTTTAATGAAAAACCGGGTCAACCGGTACAACCACCGGGTTAACCGATCGGTTCAACCACCAGGTCAACCGGATTTTGACCGAATTGATTATAAACGGACTGATAACCAAACTGAACCGGTCCGATTTTTATAACTAGGATTTTAAATGACCGATAAATATTTTAAAAAACGCAATGAGAAAATGAGTTTGGGATATATATAGGATGTCCAATGTTGTGCGTTGGTCAGTAACTAGTGCAATAATGAGAGCTAGATAAAACCATTGAATGGTTTGTTATTTGGGATGAAGATTGATGATCTCCTAGCTAGCTTCTCTTGACGCCTTTCCCTATTTCACTCGGATCCATTGGCTTGACGTGTCAAAGTTGCTATTCACCTCCATTTTTGCTGCACCACATTTTCTGACTCCCTCCCTCCCTCCCTGATAATCTTTCATATGGCACAGCATCAGCAATACAGTCCTGACCAAATAATCGAAATCCCAAACGACCCAATTCCTTTGAATTCTCCACCGGCCACTGCCATTGTCCACCTCCCAGCCGGGCAGCTCTACCACCGGTACCCATCCACCTCCACCGGCTTAGCAAGCACCGGAACAACCTCGACAGTTGGCACCTTTCGTACCATCTTGTTTTGGACATTGTTTGTCATCATCATTGTAATCCTCTCTTTTCTCATTTTCATCTTTGTGTTTTACATTGCCTTGAGACCCAAGGCACCAAAATTCTCTATCGTTGATTTCATCATGGACAAATCAAATCCAACCAATGCTGGAAAATACAAGATTCGGTTGAATGCTGACAACCCAAATGCGCATATGGGACTCTTTGTCAAGCACGGCGGTGGAGGGTTTGCGGCTTTGTATCTTAATGGGAAGGAGAGAGCCAGGGGCCTTCCTCCAGACGTGTACCTGAGGAAGAGTAACACGACGTCATTGGAGGTATTGCTTGAGGGTTTGCGAGATGATGGGATGTCGAAGGATGTTTGGGAGAAGGAGATGATATTTAAAATGGATGTCAAAGTTAGGTTGAAGCTTTGGTTGCTTAAGGCATGGGACATGAAGATGAATGTTAGATGTACATTTAGAGCTAGTAGACAAAATTCAAATGGAACACATATCATGTCCCAAGTTTGTAAGGACAAAATCAAATTTTAATTCATATGTCATTTGACACATTTATAGAGTTAAGGAGCTATAACAATGTGTGTAGACTGTAGTTGTGAAGAATGCCAAAAGAAGAAGAAGAAAAAAACCCAAAAAGCAGGTTGTATGTGTTGCCCTTCATTTGTAATTCTCCTCCGGTGACCAAAGTAGATGGCTTCCTATGGAAATATATAGAGTAGTTGGACTATTATTACATTCCAATACACATGTAATTGTTTAGAAAGTAACCCAAATTATGATATATTTCGCCAATTGAAAATAAATGAATCAAATTATATAGAATGTACCATTAATTCCAATTTTGATAAAAAAAAAATTAAAAATTAAGCATGTGTCAAGAACAGGAACGGAGCCAAGAATGAGAAATATCTGAGGTTGATTGGTGGTGGCATGTTGGTTGTGGTGTTACTTATAATGTTTCAGGTCTCGGGTTTGATTCTTAGTGACTGCACTAATTTCTTTTGTTGGCTTCTGTTTCTTCTGTTGTTACCCTCTTCTTATGTGTAGAGAAATGATAAATAAAAATATTGCAGAAAGTAAAAACACGAAGATATACGTGGTTCGGCCCTTAGCCTACTCCACGGGAGGGAAAAATAATCTCCTTTGAGAATGTGGTAGAAGAATTACAATCTTCTCTTTAGCCTCACACTCTCACAATCAACTCCTCACACTCTCTTGAAGAATTTCTTTCGAGGTTCACAACTCATCGTCATACCCACTGTTGTATCTCACAACAATATTTATAACTTTGACTAGACATTTCCATAACAAATGAAACGCCTCAAATTGATGGATCACCATAATGATCTTGATAATGGCCTCCATAATGATCATCATAATGATCAATTACTCTCATCATCCTTTAAGCGTGGGAACCCAACAATTCTCCCCCTCCCGAGCTAGGAGGAGGGATGCCAATCACCATCTCAATGAAGAGGGAGTGCCTTCACCAACCCGGCTCCAGCACAACAAAAATCATGTTTGCTCTTGGGCAAACTCTTTGTCATCATATCAGACACATTATTATCTGTATGAACCTTCTCAATGAACAATCGCTTCTCATAAAGTACTTCTCGCACCCAATGGTATCTCACATGAATATGCTTGCTACGAGAGTGAAAACTGGGATTTTTGCTAAGGTGAATAGCACTTTGACTATCACACTGCACAATATAATTTTCTTGTTTGATCCCAAGTTCTCCGAAGAATTTTTTCATCCACAACATCTCCTTGCAACACTCAGTGATTGCAATAAATTCAGCTTCAGTTGTAGAGAGAGCAACACACTTTTGGAGTTTGCTTGCCATGAGATAGCTCCCCGAATAGATAAGGACATAACCAGAGGTAGATTTCATGGTATCGACATCTCCAGCCATGTCAGAATCTGTGAAAGCTTGAATAGTAGGACACCCACTTCCATAACATGAACATAACTTTGAAGTACCCCTCAAGTACCTCAAGATCCACTTCACTGCTGCCCAGTGATCCTTCCCCAGATTAGAGAGAAATCTACTAACTACACCAACTGCAAATGCTATGTCAGGTCTGGTGCATATCATGGCATACATGAGACTTCCCACCGCTGATGCATATGGAACTTTATCCATCTCTTTCTTCTCATGCTCATCCTTTGGACTTGAACCCTTAGTTAATTTGAACTGAGTTCCAAGAGGACAACTGACCGGCTTGGCCTTTTCCATCTTAAATCTCTTCAAGATCTTTTCAACATACTCTTCTTGAGACAACCATAATTTTCCATTCTTTCTATCACGTGAAATATGCATGCCAAGTATTTGCTTGGCTTGACCAAGATCCTTCATCTCGAAAACCTTGTTCAAATCTTTCTTCAACGTGATAATCTTCTTCTTATCTTGACCAACTATCAACATGTCATCAACATAAATAAGAAGAATAATAAGGTCATCATCAGTAAACTTACGGGTAAACACACAATGATCAGAATTTAGCTTCGTGTATCCTTGATCAATCATGAAGCTTTCAAACTTCTTATACCACTGTCTCGGTGCTTGTTTCAATCCGTACAAGCTGTTATTGAGCTTGCATACCATGTTCTCTTTGCCTTTTTCTTCAAATCCCTCCGGCTGTTCCATGTATAGATCTTCTTCAATTTCACCATGAAGAAAAGCAGTTTTAACATCCATTTGTTCTAGCTCAAGGTTCATGCTTGCAACTAGACCCAATACAACTCTTATTGAAGTCATCTTCACCACGGGTGAGAATATCTCATCATAGTCAACACCTTTCTGTTGGCCGAAACCCTTCACAACAAGACGAGCTTTATATCTTGGTTGTGAATTACCATGTTCATGTTTGATCTTATAAATCCATTTATTCTTGAGAATTTTCTTTCCCTTGGGCTTCTCTACCAGATTGTAGGTTTCATTCTTGCGCAAAGACCTCATGATCTCTTCTTGCATAGCCTCTAACCATTTATCCTTGTTAGAGTCATCAAGAGCTTCTTGGAAATATTCTGGCTCTCCTCCATCTGACAATAGAACAAATTGATGTGAAGGATATTTGGTAGAGGGCTTCTGAGATCTAGAAGATCTCCTTAATTCAAATTGGTGAGCTACATCTTCTTGATCACTTCGTGGTTGCTGTTCTTCTTCAGTAGATATAGATTCAGTGGAGATATCATCAACATTTTCCACTTGACCACCCTCATTAGAAACAGTAGGTTCATGTAAATCAATAGGGACATCATCATTGCTAGTGCTATCCACTCGAGCTTCATTGTCATGAGCAGCTTGCTCATGGTCTCTGACATTCTCATGTTCAACAATTGCTTGTGTCTTTCCAGGAATAATCGGCTCATAATCATCAAGAGCATCAATGTAAGTCTCTGCCTTCTCACCCTTTTCAAAGTCACTAATGGTTTGATCTTCTAGGAATACAACATCACGGCTGCGTCTCACTTTCTTGTTGGCCGGATCATATAGCTTGTAGCCCCATTTCTCATCACCATATCCAATGAAGATACACTGTTTTGCCTTGTTATCTAACTTGGTCCTTTCATCCTTGGGAATGTGTACGAAAGCTCTACACCCAAACACCTTTAGGTGGTCATAACTGGCATCTCTTCCGCTCCATACTCTTTCTGCTACATCCCCTTTTAATGGTTGTGAAGGAGAACGGTTGATGACATGAACAGCAGTCATGAGTGCTTCAGCCAAGAAACTCTTCGGCAACTTCGCATGAGATAACATACATCTCATCTTTTCAACAATTGTCATGTTCACCCTCTCGGCTATACCATTGTGTTGAGTTATTTTCGGCACTGTCTGCTCATGTCGGATGCCACATTCCTTGCAGTATTAATGAAACGACCCAATGTATTCACCACCATTATCTGATCGGATACATTTCAATGGCTTGCCTGTTTCTCTTTCAACCATAGCATGAAAAGCTTTGAACACTACTGCAACCTGATCCTTGGATTTCAAAGCATAGGCCCACACCTTCCTTGAAGCATCATCAATAAAGGTGACGAAGTATCTGGAGCCACCTAGAGACCTCACTTTCATAGGACCACAAACATCAGTGTGAACAAGCTCAAGAACATCATTTTTCTTCAAGTTAGAAATAGTAATTTTCTTGAAGGAGACTCTGTTTTGCTTTCCATGTAAACAGTGAATACATTTAAATAAATGCGTACCTTTGAGGTTTGGCAAATCTTGCCTCTTAGACAAAATTTCCAAGCCTTTGTCACTCATGTGACCGATCCTTTTGTGCCACAAATCAATAGAAAGCTCCCCCTTAGCTATACTGACATGATCTCCTCCACACAACTCTGATTGTGTCTTGTAGAGGGAACAACATTTGGCTCCTCTAGCCACTATAAGAAATCGTCTAGATAATTTCCATATGCCATTGCTGAAGTCACTCTTGTACCCTTCATCATCTAACTTGCCAACTGCAATTAGATTGAAACAAATATCCGGTACGTGCCTCACATCTTTGAGAACAAGTTTGCACCCCGAGACTCGTTGTAAGATGAACATCGCCCATGCCCACAATCTTTGACTTTCCACTGTTTCCCATCTTCAACTCATCGTAGTCACCTTGCTTATATGTGGTGAAGAAATTTTTGTGTGAAGTTATGTGGTACGATGCTCCACTATCAATAACCCAGTCTGAATCGTGAGATGGGTTACTTAGGCAATTATCATCACAGTGGGAGTGAACATGTAGTTCACCATCAGCAACTACAGCTGTCTCTTCCTTTTTGATCTTATCCTCATGTACTGTTCCATTCTTCTTGTCTCTTTTCAAAAATCTACAATCACTTTTGTAGTGCCCATTAATTCCGCAGTAGTAACAAGGTACATCTCTCTTACCACTCCTTGACTTGCTTCTTCGTCTTTGTTGAGTGTCATTATTGTACTGACTTTTATTCTTGCTCCTACCTCTTCCTTCTGACACAAGAGCTTCACTTTGGGATAAGGATGATTCAGAGGCACTCCTCCTTGACTCTTCATTTAGTAGTGCACTAGCTACTTGTTCCATAGTGAGCACTCCATCTTTTGTTGAATTGCAAAGCGAGACTGCTAGCGTTTCCCAACTATCTGGTAAGGAGCTTAGTACTAGTAAGGCTTGAACTTCATCATCCAAAGCAATCTTCATGAGAGTGAGTTGATTGATTACATTCTGCACCTCATTCAAATGCTCTGTCATAGATGAACCATCTCTATATTTCATGTTGACAAACTTTCTTATCAACATCACCTTGTTGTTGGCAGTCTTTCTTTCATAGAGACTCTCTAGTTTCTTCCAAGCTTTGTAAGCTTCTTTTTCTTGTGAGACATGATGATGGACACTTATATCCACCCATCTGCGGATTTTTCCCAATGCCTTTCTATCTAGCAACTTCCACTCTTCTTCTTTAATATCTTCCGGTCGTTTTCCCTCATTCAAAATTGGTTGTGCCAAGTCGACGTCGTAGAGTAAATCCTCCATCTTTGTCTTCCATATGTTGTAGTTATCTCTTGTTAACACAATCATTCCGCCCAATTTTGAGTCCTCCATCGGATCGATAGTGCGCTGATACCACTTGTAGAGAAAATGATAAATGAAAATATTGCAGAAAGTAAAAACACGAAGATATACGTGGTTCGGCCCTTAGCCTACTCCACGGGAGGGAAAAATAATCTCCTTTGAGAATGTGGTAGAAGAATTACAATATTCTCTTTAGCCTCACACTCTCACAATCAACTCCTCACACTCTCTTGAAGAATTTCTTTCAAGGTTCACAACTCATCGTCATACCCACTGTTGTATCTCACAACAATATTTATAACTTTGACTAGACATTTCCATAACAAATGAAACGCCTCAAATTGATGGGTCACCGTAATGATTTTGATAATGGCCTCCATAATGATCATCATAATGATCAATTACTCTCATCATCCTTTAAGCGAGGGAACCCAACATTATGTTCAGTCCATAGGCCTTCTCTTGTGCGTTATTGTGTGCTGCCTCAAGGCATTGTTGGCTATATTGGAGTTCTGGAACTGCGCACTGCGGATGTTGATACATCGCTAAAAGTGTGAACTCTGATTTCTGGATGAGAATCGATATGAGAGACGCGCTTCAATTGATAGAAAAGTGTACTAGATAGTACATATATGTACTGATTCTTTATCAACTTGTGATGAATGCATTATTATAAAATAAAATGTTCGACTCCTCCGAGTAGCATATTTCTCCTCACTTTTGTGTAGGAGTGTTATTCCTCCATGTGGATGTCTTTTCATCCCGCCTTGACACAATATATATACGGTGTATTCGTATGATGATTGATATGTATGAGGCGTAAAAATCCACTATATAAAAGAAAGACTTTCTTCATGAACTGTCAGAAGACCCTCCTCTCCGGATCCAGATCCGGTGTAGCACAACATTTTGTTGCTAGTAGTAAAACGACTTCGTTTTAATATAATTTTAAAAAAAAATAACGAAAACAACGCCGTTTTCCATTCGCAGTAAATTGTTACGCTGCACCTAATCTTTTTCCTTGTTCATGTAGAGACCTCTAAGAAATCATTCCAGAGTATTCACTCCATAGGTTAATGAATGCATAGTAAAATTGATCAATTGAGAGATTACATTGGCTGAAATTACTGATCTCGAGTCCAAGTTGAAGGCGTCTCGATGTATATTATTTATGATGATATATGTGTCGCAAACAATCACGTATTTCTTTAGCGCTGTACTATAAAACGTGAATTGTTAACATTATGCACCTCATCGGATGCTAAAATTCAAGAGATAATATGAACATCTTGGATCTCCATTTCTTGAGTTCATTAGAATCTGTAGGTGCCAGGAGAACTGCCATCAATGTGGTCCTAAAGTCCTTTACCCTTTAAGAGTAGTCTGAACTGAAACTTCTATGCAGCCATGCCTGTTTGTCTAAGTTTCCCTAGAACATTTCGTTTAACTTCACATCCTTGTTTATTTCAATCTCAAAGATGCGTAATAAAATTAAATTCACATGGTATATCGCATAGTTTAGGTTTCAGAAATGCAATATAATCGGCATCACAAATTTCTCATCATCATTGTTTAATGCTGCATTATCCATAAATAATGAAAATTCACTACTTTTATTTATTTATTTATTTTCAAAGGGAAATATGCCGACACTCAGAACAAAAGTAAGAAAATAAATATGATAACACAGTAGACAGACTCTCCCACCCTACACTCTTAAACTACACCATGGCCTCACGGAACAACTTAAATTCAAAGATATTGATAAAATGCAGAAGCAAATCAACTGCTACGGAAAAGAGGCCGAGAACTCCCGTGGTCTCATTGGGCTGGGGTGAAATGCTCCTGTTTAAACTTGTCAACTGTCAACTGTCAACGAATAGCCGTGTATAGTGCGCAGCACTTTAGTGTGCATAGTGCGCGACAGCTAAAATGTATGCTACACGCCAATCACTCCGTTTGTTGAGCTTTTCCTGCAAAATCCAACTCAACTTTTAAGATTAGGGTTTTGATTTCCGCACCTGCAAAATCCAAATCACTCCGTTTGTCATCTCTTTCATGCAAAATCCAAGCCAAATCAGCTCTTAGGGTTCCAACTTCCGCACATGCCAACGTCAGCAATTGCTGTCCGCTGACATCAATCGCCCGCAGCGGCAGTGGCGGATCCAGAAGTCATATTGACTGGGGGCCGAGTATATAATAAAAATAAAAATATATTACTAATTTTAAATTTTGGACAAAGACTGGGGGCCATTTTAAATTTTGGACAAAGACTGGGGGCCAAAGTATAAAATAAATGGGGGCCAAAGCGTAAAATTTGATTATTATACATATATAATTAAACTAAATTTAAAATGACCGGGGGCCGCGAACCCCTATACCCCCTCTTTGCGTCCGCCCCTGCGCAGCGGCAGCGAACACTTTACCAGCCGCAGCCACGCTCTACATTCACTTTTGCAAATAAAGTGTTTCTTGCGCTCGGCACACTAAGTGTACTGTTAGTGCTGATTCTTCTACTGGTTCCCATTCATTCTGCGCAGATGTCTAGACTTCGGCTCTCGTTTCGACCGCCTAAATGTATAAATTTGATGTGAACTAGAGAGTTGTAGAACTTTGAGTGAACAACGCGATGACCTCTGACTATGATACCTCAGATATTTCGTGCATGCCTAGCATCCTTTCGAAGCGTCAAAGGTCTGAAATGTCTTGTGGTGTATTGGCACCGAAATCGCTTCTTTAGTCATATATTCTCTCCTAGAGCTTCAATAATCCTAAAATACAAAATTATACTAAAAGGTAAATGCTCACATATAAATGTATCGAAATAAATGTGATTAATTAATTAGACTAGTCGTATAAATATGCTTATCAAAGGAGTACAATAATAAGTGTTTATATAATAAAACAGTGGGGAGCATTCGGTTGAGGCAGGGTTGGTAGAATGAGGCACGTGAGGCACGATCTGGGCCACTCATTTAGATGATGTGGCAGATAATAGTACCGGAATAGTATTTTGCTTTTTGCTTTTTGAATAGTGCAGGATTTTGGTACTGGGACACGTGGCGCACCCACAAAGCAGGGGGTTTAGATGTGTGGCTCAAATCGTGTCTCACTGCCTCATTCTTAGAATGGATGCCTCATTTGAACGTTCCTCATAAAACAGTTTATTTACGGTTGCAAAAGGGTTCATGCTGACACATACAAGGAGGTATCTATACAAGAAGACAATATTTATAGAATATGCCCATTTTCACGAAGCATACTTAAAAGTAATCATGTCACGATTAGCCAATTCGAGTCAACCTTACTCACCGAATAAGTATTGCTTTAATTCATATATTTAGAATTCCAATATGAGTTCTAGTCAACAACAAACATGCGAGTAAATAATTATTAGTTATGTCAAAACTAGTTATTAAGTACAATCTTACTTTTTGCAACCTACCGTTATGGAGTCTACTCTATACTACTTGCCAGACGCTTCTTCAGTGCTCCTGAGTGATTCGTTTCTTCTACTGGAACTTGCTCGCCGTATTTGATGAAGTGTTTATCGATAAAATTCAAGTTGTTTTGGAAGCGAGCCATGAAATTCCGTTGCATATGCAGCGGTGAGGAGCTAATAAGAGTTAAGGTTATATAGTTTAAAGTATGAGCCTGTAAATTTGATCTCAATAAAGTTAAGGAGACCAACTGAGATAGGCGTGCATCGATCACATTGCATATAATTTCCATGCTACACATTTACTATCTATTTATGTCATTTGATAGTACTCATATACGTGAGAAGTTTGGATCCGTAACTGATAAAATTATATTGTTTCAATGATAACAAATTTTTAGCTCTTAAGAGATTGTTAGGTCAATTTATTCTTACTTCCGAAATGTATTTCTAACACTTCATTGATTCCATATTTTATATTCTTCGATTGATGGTTAAGCAACTAAATTTCCAAGTAGTTTCACATCATTTTCAAACCTGATCAACTCTCAGACACTTTCGTTCGCTTCATTCAAACTGCATCTTTATGCCTTGAAATCAAGTACCCTCACTCCTGTTGAGAATTGTCAACGATCTGCCGAGAACGTTCAGCTGGACTTTGTAGCTAATCATAATGCTAAAGAATTTTTAGGATCTGGGTCCAATTGTTCAAGAACCAACTGAAACTGACCGAGTTTCTTCTGAAACCTCGACATGTCTCTTCAGAAGAATTCAGTCATCCGAACAAATATGCTAACTAATGTTTATCGAAAGCGATTTTTCATTTTAAACTCTAATTCCGATTTTCTGTTGGGTTCGGTTCGTCAGTTTAATCAGCCATATATGGTTGTGGTGGTAGGCTTGAAAAAGAAAAATAAGCATAGGTGAAGAGGGCTTATAATCCAACAACTCAACTTGTTAGTTCGTCAACCAAGTGAGCTTATCAGAACACATACTTCCTGAATCAGTTTTCGTGTCAGGAAAAAAAGAAGAAGATAAAAAAACAGGTAAACTAACTTCAAAAGTTGAGTTTCTTCAGCTGCCATTCAACAACCTGCAAATGCCAGCAAGCTCCAACCTTCTATATAAACCTGAACCCAATCTCTCATACTCAGCACAACAATTCAAAGCATTATCTCCATCAAAATACGAGATATTGTTAAGAACTTACAAATGGCTATTTACAAGAGTGTTGTTACCTTCACTTGCCTCTTTGTGCTTGCTCTCTTCTCAAACACGGCCTCGATCATGGCTGCTCGTCAGCTTCTTCAAGCAACTCCTGCAATCCCAAACCTTCCAAATATCCCCAACTTACCCAAACCAACACTGCCACAACTACCTCCTATTCCAACTGTCACGAACCCCACACAGCCATCTTTGCCTAAACCAACTTTGCCTCCACTTCCAGCTATCCCCACCATTCCTGGCGCACCTAAGGTCACTTTGCCTCCACTGCCTGCGACTTTCCCAGCCATCCCTAACATCCCGACCACAATCCCCAATATCCCTTTCTTCTCCCCGCCACCTTCCACCTCCACAACCAGCCCTTAAGTGTCTCGGACACTCGACATATCACACAGTTATTTTATAAAAAGCAATTGAATTTCTTTATTTAGGCCCTTGCATGAGCCACAATGTTGTTCTCTCTTTTCATTTATTTCGTGTACGAGCGTGTGTAGCAGTACTAAAACTTATATTCACATTTTCCTATATATCATATGGATTTACTTTTGATTTTGTATCTGTAGCAGCATACCCAAAGCCTCATCCATCTCATTAATCGTGACACTAGAAAGATAAGACTCAATCTCAAAATATAGAAAATCTAATTAAAAGAGACTCTCTACAGATGACCCGAAGTTAGTAAAACAAAGCAAAATCCAGCAGAAATCTTTCCATCAACTTTTTCTATATTGAGCAAACAAGAAAGCATTAAACGCATCAGTGTCAACCATACATTAGCTCGCTGTCGCTTACTATTAGCCTAATCCTTACTATTAGCTCGCTGTCGCTTAACAGTTTCACTCACAAAGATCGAGTAATAGAGAAGATTAAACAACGGTTCGAGTGCTAACCCCACCATTGATGCACGGCAACTCCTGCGTCAATAAGTCTTCCGTAAAGAGCCAAGCACTCCCAATAAGCCCTCTTGTTCTTGGTTTTGTCATCACTATCCTGCCACTGATTTTTGCATTCGAGGAATAGCTCATCAATTAAATGCATTGCTTTGCTTTCAATCATCTCTTCCACCACTCCTGCTTCCGCTTTCATCACCACAAAGTCGTTCTCCTGTACATTCTCCATTAACCAATCAGAAACTGTAATCTGAGGCCATGAGCTGTCTGTAGCTACATTGAGATGGTAGGTCTTGAAAACTTGGTTCCGAGTTGGGTAATTCTTTTGGAACCATTTCAAACTTTGCTTCTTCTCGTCTTGGGAGCCCACGTTGATGAACATTCTCCTACGATATCCCCTAAGAGAATCACCAAGCAAATCAGGCAGGTACTTGAAGTTCTTGCTGATGTTCTCAAGTGATTTTGGTTTCCCTTGGGTGGGTGGCTCAAGCATCACGTCTTCAAGTCCCTTCAATGCCACTTTCTTTGCATCAGAAGTCAATCCCAAAAGTCGTCGGTTTTTGAAGGAAGGAGTCTTGCTCAAGCTCGACCTTCCCTTACCCGACCCAACTTTCTTCATACCCAAAACAGTCGAGCCGAATTGCCTTACATACACAATCTTGTAATCAAACTCTCCGAGAAATAAATCAGTCGACTGGTAATCAGTAAGAGCTGACACCACAAGGCCTCCACTTTTGGTAACCCTATCGATAAAAGCACCATTTTCTAAACTTGAAGCATACACAAAATCAAACACATTGTCTCCAATCTTATCCTGACGAACGGAGTCATCCTCCATCACAATTTCAACCTCATGCCCATCCAAACCACCCAACTCCACTTCACCACGGCTCAAGACCAAAGCTTTATCGCCATTCTTCAAATGCCCCTGATCAGCCAATTCATGAATAACAACGGGCAATGCCTCCAAATGAATCCCATTGGTTCCTTGATTTAGTTCGAATTCAGTAACACGGGAAACAGCCCTGATTGTGGGCAAGATCATCGGCAATGTGACTATAACAATAGCCAAGAACAGCGACCTAGCAACAATTTGCAAAACCCTCGAATCCGAAACCTTGATCACCAAAACCGTCCGCAACTCACCTAGCCCCGTGTCTTCACCTCCTCCTCCGAACATGACACGCTTCATCCCGTTCCTGGCACGGTACCCTCCGACCAAATCCATCACTCACTTAATCCTTAAGAAAAATCAAATCTTTCTGAGAGGAAACGATATAAAACACGACAACAAGCCCCAAAACAATGTAATCTAAACAGAAACAGAAGACTGATTGCGATAAAGAGAGAAATAGAAAATCAATCGAGACGAATTAGTGGGGGGTTGTTCTAGCGGCTGCAAAACCTAGCGGCAGTGTGATTCCCACCCACGAGACTAACGCGTGTGCTTCTGATTCTGCTCCACAGCCTCATCAACTCCCTCAACCGCTCAACTTCCATCCCTCCCCAAATCCCAAAATTGCCAATCAATCACGACTTGTTCGATTAAACCAAATCCCAAGATTCAAATTAACCCGACCACGTCCACCGGAAGCGCAATCGGGATCAGGGTAAGGCAGAGGAGTCGAGATGGTAGGCAGCTATTGAGATTGAAGAGCAAGACTCAGTTTTTCCGACAGATTGAATGCTGCTGGGGTTATATGATGGGTGGAGGTGAGAGAACACGTCAAGAAAGGGGTGTTAACGGTTTGTTTACTAATTTTAGTAAAATTATGTTTAGTGTTTGTCGCGTTTAGGCCGTGTTTTGTTTCTAATTTTGGCTAAGCTTTGATTGATAACATCGGTTGGGCCTTGTGGGCCTAAATAACTATAAACCATAAATAGGCTGTCAATTTTAATGGGCCGGTTTATTGGGCATTTTGACTGAATAGAAATGACTTCAGAGACTTTTTGTAGTAATATAATTTCCATAAACTATGAGTACTTATCTATAAATTCAATATGGATAAGCTTCCGTTGAGCGTCACAACAAAACAGAAACAGAGCAGAGGTTTGATGAACCAGAGAAATGAGTTCTTCAATCGGGCAGAGCATATTGATGGCCATAACCGTAACTGTCAACAAATACAACTCATCTAACGTCCAAGCTGTCGTCCACTCCAAAACCAAACCAACCGGCAGAGACAGCAACAACGGTGGAAGAAGAGGGCTCGTTTTAGCTGCTGTTATTGCCCAACTCTCCTCCGACTCCAAAACACAGCTTCTCAGCAGTAAGCTCAAACTCCACACTCTCCCTTCTTCTTCTTTTTTCTTCTTATGTAGTGAAACGCTGTCGTTTTGAGGATGAATTATTTGCAGAGTATTTGAAGAAGTCAGAGGAGAACAAGGCCAAGAATGACAAAGAGGTAAAACCATAACTATGAAGTTTTATTATTGTATTTTCTTTCGTTAAAAATTTATAAAAAATCGAAAATATGATAATTCGAATTTTACTATCATCATGATGTATTTTTAAAAAATATTTTTAAAAGTGAGATTTGGATTGTAAAGTTTTCGAAAAAAGAGAGGGATTCTCATTTGAGCGCTCCTCGTGCTTTCTTTTACACATAATTTTGCTTGACTGTGTGGGATTGAAATGCAGAGATTGGATAGTTACTACAAGAGGAACTACAAGGACTACTTCGAGTTCGTGGAAGGGTCGTTGGAGGGAAAGAGCGAGCAGCAACTGACGGAATCGGAAAAGGGTATCCGGAATTGGCTCAAAGCTAATAAGAATTAGCTTTTTTCATCTGTAGATGATTATTACTATGATGACGAAAATGGGACATGTTGTTTGTAATTTTTGTATATATGAATATATATTTTTGGGAAAAGTATATATTGGTGCCTTGAACTATTGATATTTTTCAATTGAATATTTAAACTATCAACTTTTCTAATTAATGTCAAAATAAAAATAAATTGACCAATTTTTGAACGCCGAACACCGTAAATTCACCTTGATTAAATTATAAAGTCAATCATATGTGAACCTCATTAGTAACGGCTTAATAAAAAAGTCTATTGGAATAATTGATAGTTTGATCTTTTATTTAGAAAATGCTGATAGATCAAGGTACAATATGTACTTTTTCCTATATTTTTTATATGAGCATTGTAGCACTCCGGCTTGTTGGGGACATTGACTTTTTGTGCGGCACCGGGCCCAATTGTTAACGGCCCATTTTAAAGCATAGTTTATGGACTGGGCTTAGATTTGAAACTCAAGGTTTTTTTGATGTACACATGGATTTTGAATGAGAGGAAACCGACAAATACACGGGCCGGTAATTCTGTTGCCATTCTTTCTGCTGGAGATCAAGGCAACGTTAATATGTTTATTATCTTATCGCCTGTAGTAACTGCCTCCTTTGTTTCACAGCTCATTATGGAATTTCTGCCTTCAGATTTTCTCTAAATTAGATTGAAACGTTTTCATACTGATTTATTTTAAGCGCAATCGCCGATTAGTTAGTTATTATTTGTTCTGTAAATCGGATCTCCAAAGACTAGTTTGCATCCAGGGATTGGATCTTCACCATGAGCAACTTCAATCAGCCTCCGCCAATCGGTGCCCCTCCGCAGCATGGTATGTGGAAAGCATTGAAAAACATCTCATTTTTTGGGTCATTGCATTGTTGAAATTTCTTCCATATGCCAGAGTGCATGTAAGAAACTCAACTGAAAGATAGATCGATTGATTTTTCATTTAATGGATTTTGTTGTAAGGTTACCCGACTCCGCCTCCCGGATCAGGCTCGCCAAAACATACAGGCTCACCCGACAACAAGGTCGATGGGAATATGAAAGATTCAAATCCACCACCTGGCTATCCGGTACAGGGAGGATATCCACAGCCAGGCTATCCTCCGCAGGCCGGATACCCTCCTCATGGATATCCACCTCAGGGATATCCGCCACCAGGGTACCCGGTCCAAGGAGGATATCCGCCACCAGGTGGATACCCATCTCCACCTGGCTATGGTTACCCTCCACAATATCCTCCACACTACGCGCCTCAATACCCTCATCCGCCTCCTCCGCAGAACTCATCCTCTGGTTTCATGAATGGATGGTAAGATCAATTTCTACACCTAGCCACGCTTTCTTTTGATATCCATGTTCAATCTCTTTTAAAAAAACACATTGCTGTGCATGCAGCTTGGCTGCATTGTGCTGCTGCTGCTTGATGGATGCCTGCTTTTGAGACCCAGCCGGAATCGAGCAAGCAAATACATGCAATAAAATCGATAACAGTTATTTATTATTTGGCAGAACAAGTCTCTTTCTCCTGTTTTTTTTAAGGTCCGGTTTATTTATTTATCCCTTGTGCTAGTGTCATTTCGACACAAACCTCAGTTTGTAAAATATTTCCGTCATCCAAGAAATGGCCGTGTGCGCTCAAAGATGGCATTTGGTCTCTATTAGTAGATTTGTTCGCCCGTCTGTCTGAATAATGACTATATAAATGTGTATATACATTCAAAACTAGCATATTCTATAAAAAGGATGATGGAATGATATTCATGATCTTAAATTCAGGACGCTCTTACCGAGATGGAAGATTTGATAGGAATGTGTGATCAGATGTAATAGAGTAGTTAATAAGATTACATTGCCAATTGACGTTTTCTTTATGGGATAGTTAGCTATGGGGAAAACAGTTGGTCTCCGCACATGCATTTCCAGACCTGTGGATAGTAGTCCAAGTCGTACTCTTGCGAGTATACAGGCCGAACCAACGCCATGACTGGCTTGCAAGGCCTGCAGTTGTTGCACTTGGAGAGGCAGCATGCAGCAGGAAAAGGCCTACAGAGTCTCTTGAACACGATATCACGACTGTGGAACTCCTTATTCGCCTGTTCTCATCCAAAAATAAAAACAAACAAATAACTGGTCAAGAAACTCTTACTGTTAAGACGAGTGTACGATTTTGTGAGCTCACCGGTGCGGGTGAAGGTGCTGCGGTTGAGCAATGCTCTTTGATTGTGCATGAGTGAATTGAAATTACTGAGATGAGAGCAATGAATGATAGCCGGATAAGCAGTTGAGGATTAGACATTCTTCTACAAGAATATGCTGGTTTCAAGTGTGAATTAAGTCTTTATCTTTTTGGTGACTACCTCAAGAACACCTACTACAAGAAGATGGTGGTTTTAGAGTTGTTGCAAGGACTACCGAGTACACTTGACATGGTCAATATGCCCTTAGTTACTAGTCATAGGCATGTACTGCTGCTCAGTGTGATTGCGCTGTTTAAGGTCAGCAAAACTGATGTGAGCTTCTGTTGCATATAAGAAAAAATGAGCTGTATTTATTACATGGTACAAGGGCAACTAGGAGCGTTCGGTTGAGGCAAGGTTGGTAGAATGAGGCAAGTGAGGCACATTCTGAACCACTCATTTTGTATATGTGGCAGGGAATAGTATCGGAATAGTATTTTATTTTTTGCTTTTTACTTTTTGCTTTTTGGTAGTGGGTTTTACTATTTGGACACGTGGCGCACCCACAAAGCACGTGGGGTTAGATGTGTGGCTCAGATCGTACCTCACTTGCCTCATTCTAATTTGGGGTGCCTCATTTGAACGCTCCTCAGGGCAACTATCTATATAAGTTGTGGTTTATAATTGAATTGGATTTGTCTAGTTCCATTGTTAGTTTGAAGCAGTGCAACTGTACTGATCCTAACACACTTTGAGTTATTATACCTTAACTAAAATTCAGAAGTTTCATGAAACGATTTGTTTTACCAATATGTACTTGTTATTTTTGTGAACTTTGTGGATAATTCATGAGGTATTCGTATTTCTACTCAGACTAAGAGCATCAACAAGTGTCTTGGCTGACTAACTCCTTCATATGCAAATGGGGAGCGCTTGGTTCAGAATCCTTAAAAATTCGAGAATTTGAGAATCCAAATCTCACCATTAGATCATGATGCATCTTTGAATATGCATTTGACACATATCCAAAAAGCAAAGTAAAAAAATGTGGCTTTGACTTTGCATTAAATGCATCTTGGAAAATACACATGGGACACGTGTCACCACCAAAATGCATCTTGCATTTTGGATGGTGAAGAATGGAGTCTTAAATTCTCGAAATTTAAAAGGGTTTTCATTTGAGCGCTCTTCTAGTGATACATTATTGGTTTGGCTTTGCATACGTAATCATTCATGAAAAATGGGTACTTTCATCATCTGTAATTCTGTATATTTTCATTTAGATGGTGTCCGAGGAAAATGCTTCTTTTTTGGGATGCCAAATTAAGGCATGACTGGAACTCTATTTGTTATTTTTGTTTCGAGCATTAATTGAGTTTTTTCTTTTCTTTTTGCTGTCAACTTTTGTGTTGTACGTACAAAAATAATGCGTCCTCTCGAGAGATTTTGAGGCCACCGTTACCAGATAAACCAGTTTTTTCCATTGACCCTCTGCAACTTTTCCCCGGAAAAAGTCAATAACAAAATAACCGTTTTGTGGAAGCCGTTTCATCAGATTGTTCGATACAAAATGGGATCGTTGAGTGGCGGTGTCCTTCTTAAGCTTCTGGAGGAAATGGATACAAACAGAAATTCATCTGATGAATATTTAAAACAATCAGTTTTGCTGCAAATCAGAAGCATTATCCCCATTTTGAAAGAAGGTAACCTTTGGCCTAACCAAGGATTTTATTTGAGGGTGGCCGACGCAACACACGCTATATACGCATCCTTGCCTCAAGATCAGCATGATATGATACTGAATGATAAATTGCAGCTCGGACAATACATTTATGTGCAAAGGTTGGAAAAGTCATATCCATTTCCGGTTCTTCTAGGCTTGACACCGATCCCAGGAAGGCATTTCTGCGTCGGGAAGCCTAAAGATCTTCTCAAGAATAATATTCTTCGTTTCGGCTCGAACTTTGTTTTGGATGCGGAGGGCGATGTTGATGTGGAAAAGAAGGTTAGAGGGAAATATAGGTCGACTAGTCCTTCGACAACAAGGAGTCTTGTAAGGAATAAGTCTTCTGTTAGGAAGGCCAGAAAACGCAACCCCAGATCAGGCGAAGATGATAGCGATTCTGATTGTTCAAACTTATCCACCGTTTCTTCCGTGTCAAAAATTAGCAGGAGAAACTGGATGAGTTCAGATCTGAGTTCCATAAAGGAGATTACCGAGGCGACTCTTGTGAAGCACAAGACGAAATCCCCTATTTGGAATCGCAGTGCATCGGTGAGTTTCTCATTATGTTACCTTGTTGACTTAGCCCGTGCACATCGCTAGGTTCAGGCATCGATGAAAATGCATTCGTTCTGTATTTTCATTGGCAGGTTTCACCTAGTCATTTTGCCGCGTACAACGACTCTGATGAGAAGCTTTGTAACAAATCAGTGAGAAAAATAATTGATCAAAGTCCAAGATTTGCCAATTGTCCAACCAAGAGTGACATTTTATCAGATAAACACCAAGTTTCCATACATTCAATATCGCTATCTATACCGAGCAAGGACAAGGCGCCCGACGATATCTGTTGGGACGCCATACCTTCTGCCTTGTCAAAAGTTGGAAAAGTATATCTCCAGACTTAATTTTGAGTTTTGCATACATTTTAAGATATCTTGGAATGCAAGTAAAGCCTTCAATGTCTTTCAGGAAGTCATAAGGCAGAGAGACCTGGCTTTGCTCGCTGCGGCAGAGGCTCTGCAAGAGGCTGCCGCTGCAGAAAGATTGCTGAAGTCCTTGAGGTAAGAACTAGTAATTAAAGTTGAATAATCAAAATATATCTGTGAACATCTCTGGTGGAATGAATGTTTCTTGCTCCCTTATAACAGGTTTTTCCACCATTTTATTTCCTTTTTTCTTTCTGACAGAACGTTCTCGAGTTTCCAGTCAATCAATCAGGACGACGACGCACAACCATCCGTTGACAGTTTCTTAAAACTAACGGAAAATTTAGCTCAAACCAGACTCATCATCCAGTCCCTAACAGACATAGTAGATGGAAATTCAATGATCAAGAGTTCCATTAACAACGTCGTCCTACAAACCATCGTTGAGAGAAAAAAGCAAGCCACAGAGTGGGCTAATGCCGCAGTTTCATCTGATTTTTCAACAGACTCACTACCATCTCACACTCCCATCACGTCCTCATACATGACACCTAGCGTCACAAGCCCACCAAAACCTTCCCCAAAACAAAAACTGCCCTCCTTTTTCCGGAGAAATAGAAAGAACATCAGCGGCATCAACAGCACTGACTCTTGTACAGATTACCAACATGATTCAACAAATGGATCAAGATTTTCGTTATCAGCCTCGACCAGTTTAGCAAACTCTTTAGAAACCGAATGCAGAAAATGGTTCTTATCATACATTGAGAAATACATTGATGAGATGAAGTCGGAAACGGGGTCATCAGATCGCGAAACAGTCAGCATCATGAATCAACTAAAGCGAGTAAATGACTGGTTAGATACAATCACTAAAAAACAGACAGACAGCAGGCATTATAAGACCAAAGAGTTGGATACATGGGAAGTACATGCTTGTGGTAGAGTCCGCAACAAAATTATCATGTTCCTCTTAAACCATGTCACAAGAGCTGCGTTGGCTTCTGGAGCTTCAGACACTCTTGTCGTTGAATCATAGCCATGTACAGTGTACCAAACCCCAACCAACTGTTCAAGCTCCTACTGCATACTGGTCATATTTTTTTCTTATATATGTACAAACCTCCATCCCTGCCCCTGTATATAAATAAAAACCTCTCAAGTATAGCAGTGGCCAGTTTTGTAAGATTCTTTACTGACGAGTAGAGGTGACAAAATTATCCATTAACTGTTCATTAATTATCCATAAAAATCCATCTGTTATCCTCCATGTAATTAATGGATTGAATTAATTTAAATCCATTAAAAATCCATTAATAAAGGGATGTTTAATTCGTTAAGAAACCATTAAGGATATTTTTGTTTTTTTTGATTTGAATGCTATTTTTATTTCTGGGGTCAAGATCAGGTACAAAGTTGATTTTTGGTACAAAAAAGTTCGTCAAAATCAACCTATAATTCATCACTTTTTGAGCTGAAAAATGAAAAAGACGACATAGTTCGTCAGTTTCATTTTATAATTCGTCACCAAGCAAAAGGACCAAAAATCAGGATTTAATCTCATCCATTCAAATCACAAGATCAAGAGCTATGATTAGTTTGTATTTTGTACTAAAAAATCAACCTTGTACATGATTTTTTTTCCTATATTTCCGGATCATTATACTTTCCAATTATTATTTATGAAAAAGAACTATTTTTTCGGGAAGCTTTGGTAGGATCGGTTATTAATGTGTTTGCATATAGTGAATCTGTTTGTTATGGTAAAAACTAAATAATAATACAATGCCAACAAACCAAGAAGCAATAAAGGTAAATTTTTTAAAAATTTTCTTATATTTATTTTATTAACTAAAAGTTTTTTAGTTTAATTTTATTTTCTTCTCATCAGTTGTGAACCTACTCGTTGAAGATATTTATAATTTGATTATTGATCGAGGAAACGAATGTGCATGATATCTAAGACTTCACCATAACTACAATCAAATATATTAGAAATCAACCAGTTCAATTAACATGTCTTTCAAATATGAAATACATTTTTGTGAATGATTTGTATTGAAGAATGATTTACTTCATAATTTTACTTAGTTTTAATACTAATGTTCATTGGAACTTGATCTTGTATATTTAGAAATAATTAACTCAATTTAAAAATTTTAATATCAATTAATTTGTATTTATACATGTCTTACAAAAAAGATTTGATGCACATTTAAGTTAAACGGGTTAAATGGATTAAATGGATTTATCCGTTTGTTGGATCGTTAGGTTAGCCAACTATGTGAGGGAGATCCCAGAGTGGTATCCCTCAGACAGATGGCAGCGGAATTTAACTCTCGTACAGGAAATATAAAACAGATAGTAAGTGCTCACGATTTAGAGTGGAAACCTTACTGCAACCTTTGCAGCAGGATGAAAACCACTTGCCTCCTGGACAGTTCCAGAAGGGCTTCAAGATCTGTGTTATTGATGAAAGAATATGCTTGTAGTTTGTTACACCTTGTCTCACTCAGTGACAGTTAACAATACTACTCAATTCAAAGTATCAACTAACACGATCTTCGTCTTGTCCGCACACAGCAGCACTTCGTCAGCTCCGGAATCGATTGCTCTTCAATCTCCGTTCTCTATCTCCAAAAAGCCGATCTGCTCTCTCCAAAAGCTGCACTTCAATCTGAAGACTCCTCCTCCTTTTATAGTAGTCTTCAAGTCGGCTGATCTGATCTCTGTCTCAGATACGATTGCTATCCAGCAGATATGATATGGTTAAGATATTTCCATATCTTAACCCTGTCACATATTTCCTTTCCAAATCTGGCGTGTATCTTCCCTCCGTATATACTAGACGTATATCCGTGTATATACTGACATCAATACTGCTCGTCAATTATCCCGCAGATATACTCGAATATCTCTGATTCGTCTCGACTATATTCTCGCTGATCCGATCTCGTCATAATGTCGGTGTGTCTCTCACAGCGCTGCTCTCTCGCAGAGATGTCCAGCAGATCTGATCTACATCAGAGATTCGATCTCCATCTTGCAGATCTGATTCTGTTAAGATATTGCCATATCTTAACTCAATCAACTATTTCCCTTCCATATCCAGCTCGTATATTTCCATACCATATCTTGAGTATATATTCCGCATCCAATCTTATGATCTCTTGAATATCTCAATCTCGGATCTTGATATATCTCGAATATCTCCAGCTCGGATCTTGATATATCACGAATATCTCCAGCGATCTGATCTCGTCATAAAGTCGGTGCTGATCTCGTCTCTCACGCAGATCTCGTCTCGTAGATCTCATCTCTCTCGTAGCGCTGAGCTCTCTCAGAGATGCCCAGTTAACCTTTCTGTCAGACAGTGATTTCTGCACACTCATGTCAAATATTAGCTAAGTGTTTGTTATCATCAAAACACAAAGGGTCCAACAAATTCCCCCTTTTTGATGATGACAAACACTTCTTCACAAATAAGAAATCACATGCAACTATGACAGGGAAATCACATCACAATTCCCTATAGCAGCTAGCTACTTCAGAGTTTGGTCGCTAAGGTTTTATATAGGTCTAGCAAGCGTAGTTCCCCCTCAGATAAGCATCCGCTTATATTTCAGTAACGATTTTCCCCCTTAGTGTATGCACATATAGTTCTTCCCCCTTTTGGCATCATCAAAAAGATATGCACATAAGAACACAAAGTAATGGAAGGAAAAACACTTCATTCATGCCAGTAATTCAAAAGTGTGTCATGTTGACACCACACATGCAGCAGAGAGATCAAAATGCACAGAGAAATTAAACATGAAATTCAAAAAGAAATTTCAAGGAAGCAGGGATATATGTGGTAGGGTTGGCAAAGAGGGGGGGTCCATGAGACAGTCCAGACTAAGCATCATTCTGGGACGGAATCTTCAACTGTTCCACAATCTCTGTAGCAAGGCTCTTGATCTGCATAGGGATCCCTTCAACTGCAGCTGTCAGAGAGCCCGAGTCTACCTCTACTGCCACCTCCGGGGCTCCTAACCTCTCCGTCATATTCTGTAGCTCAGACCTCACCTCCTTCAACTCAGACCGAACTTCCTGCACCTCAGACCGAAGCTCCTTCAACAACGACATCATCTCGTCCATACTATCAGTGGGGAGAACAACTTCTTCACGCACAGGGTCAGCAACGAGAGTCACTTCAACAACATCTTCTTCTATAGGGGACAGGGTCGGGGAGCGCGGAACAGTCCATCCTTCTCTTGCAGAGTACTCCAGACTCAGCTTGAGGATCTGCTCATCACCAGACTTCAGCAATCACGCTCATAAGTAGGAGCAAGAAGAACACCAACTGTGCTGCAGGACTCATGATCTTCTTCTCATAATGTGTGTGACTCAACTTAATACACTCACCATCACCAAGACTGATCTTGCAGCACTCGTGGACCATTGTCCAAACATCATGTTTCTATCACACAGCGGCAGGGCTATTCTTGCCATTTTTGAACATCTCAAAACTATCATCCGGCATCCTTCACAACTTCTTGAGTTATGAATGCCTATTTGCTGACCAGCACATCGGAACTCTCAGTAGGGGTAACCACTCCATCACGAACAGGAGCAGCAGCATTCATAGGAACCACCTCAACCACATCCTCATCATCAGCCTCTTCTTTAACAATCGGAACAGTCCAACCAACCTCTGCCTTGTACTCCAGACCTAACTTGATAATCTGTTCATCACAAAGGTCAGACGATAGCACCTTCTCAGACACGGGGTCATATGTCTCCCAGTACTTCAGTATCTCCTTAACAAAGCCAGGAAAGGGTAATCCGTTGGAAGGATTCTCCTTGTTGTTCTCCATATGGCGCATGACCTGGAAGGCGAGATTGACTTGTTTCTTCTGCAGGATCTGATCTATGAGTAACATGTCCTGAAAGGTCACCAGATTATGCTTGTGACGTCTTGGAGAGATGTTTGACACAAGGATTCTGTGGAGAATCCTGGGAAGCACGGCCATGCCGTAGATCTCCCTCTGACCTTTTGCAGCGGGATCCAGTCCAAGTCGTTCGAACACCTCCGATTTGGCCACGGAGCTGGGCCACGTTCCCTTGGAATATGAAGCATATCCACCTTTGGGGACTTGTAGAATGGTGGCCAACTCCCTCATGCTTACTGTGAACACCTCCCCACCTATGACAGCCGATAGCTCCCAGTTTCCCTTTCCCTTCTCCTTTTCCACAACTTTCAGTTTTGAGTAGAACTCTCTTACCAACTTGTCGTCCACTAGAACTGGCTTCCTGAATAGTGCTCCCCATCCTTGACGTGGAATTCCTGTCTCTCTTGCAGCCCGCATAATCTACATTAGTGTAGGCTACTAGGCGTAAGTCCCTTCCCCTCGGATAGAACAAGCACAAATCATATGTTCCCTTCAGATATCTCAGTATCCTCTTCACAGCTTTCACAGGGGTTTCTCTGGGATCTGCCTGAAACCTGAACCACTAGAGTGTCCTTCCCTTCCTTCAAAAGAAAGAGAGTCTTGTCCACCTCTCCTCTGCCATATCCGTGGGACAGTAGAAATTGTGACAGTCTCGCATATCTTGTTCTTCTCGAACTGATGTAGCTCTTCTTGCACGACATTGACCCATGCTGGATCCTTGAGCGCTTCTGCTACTGTCTTTGGTTCTGCAAGAGAGACAAAGGACGCAAATCCACAAAAATGATACAAATTATCCAGATTTACCTGATCCTGCGATACGTAACACTGGTAGTCCCTCAGCCTTACTGGTGGCTGTATAACTCTCCCATGGCTTGTAGTCCTGGGTTCCCCCTCAGTGCCTGGAAGAACAGCTGTCCGGATACCAGGGTCGGGGCCTCGCTCCTGCGAGATAGAGATCAGTTTTTACGAACCCAGACAAGCTTGGGCTTACTGGGTTTTGGGACAGTTTTAACAACAGGGGAGAATTTTAGAGGACATGAATCGTTACTATCAGCGAGATTGATTTTCCTCCTGGGGGTGCTTCTGGGTCGTCCGTAGATGGCTGTGTCGTGGTGAGGACGAACCCATTCAGCTCTGTCTTCCCTTCTGTGGGGAGAGACTTTTCTCCTAGAGACATGAGCGGTACTAGCTTTTCTCAGATAACTGTAATTCCTCTCGTCGGCTTCTTTCAATTTCTTACAGTCTGATCTGTAATGGCCAGAGCGACCACAGTGCCAGCAGACACGATAGTAGAGACCACCAGTTTTCTTATTTCTCTCTAAGGGCATGGATCTCCTGTTCCTTCGTGCCTGAAAATCATCCATGGCCGGTTGATGACAGGAGCTCTGCTTCTTCCAAATTTCAAAGGCTTTCCTAGCCTTGAAGGGTACAGACTCACTGTCGTAGAGATGACTTTCCTCTAAGGAGGTGACTTCTCTTCCCAACTGTCTTGTGGCTCTTGATCTTCCCTCTTGACAGGAGCTCTCACCAACTTCAGTTATTACCTCCTTTCCTTTGACAGTCCTTTTGTTCTCTGCCTCTTCGTCAGTCTCTTTCTTTCTTTCATCATATCCAAGTCCTGGTCTAACAAACCTTCTTTTGAAGTTCTCCTTTTTGTCAATCTCCTCTAGTCTGAGATCTGCCACTGTCTGACGGAGTTCATCATTATCCGACTGGCGCCTGGCCAATTCTGCATCTAATTCTTCTATTTTAGTTCTGAAATTTATCAGCTCGGTGTCGTCCATTCTCATGTGCCTCAGCTCATCACTTAGATTATTGATTTGCAAGTGCTTTCCGTCACATGCGGGACACTTGCAGACATGCTCCCTCATTTCTCTCTCAAGTCGCATAGCTTTGGTTGACCAGAGATGGTTGTTCTCCATGTCATCTTCATGTTCATCTTTCATGATCTCAAGCTGTTCCTTAAGGCTTGTGATCTTCTTTAGCAGTTCGGCAATAGTTTCTGCAAAGTCAGATTCACTGTATACTTGATCGATAAAAGAGTCAGATTCATTTACCTCATCGTTCGTTGACCTTGCCATTAGACATGGCTCCTTAGCTCGCTTCCTATCACTGTGTTCCTCGTCAGAGTCACCCCAGGCAGCGAACATGGCATGAGCTTCCTTTGGGGCAGGTGGTTCACCCTTCATTTTGCTGTAGCAATCTCTAGCAATATGCCCCTTTTTCTGGCAGTGATGGCAGGTTCTTCCTTCCTTTGCTCCTGCCTTTGTCCTACTTTCTTCTCTTCCAGAGTTTCTTCCATCAGAGAGACCTCTATTGAAGTTCTGCACTCTCTCTGTGTTTGTCATCTTGAAGGCTCTCGAAAGGAGATCAATCTCCTCATCCTCACTTGTAGATGGCATACTCACCTGTGCTATATCCAAAGCTTTCTCAACTTTCAATGCTATAGCTTGAGATTCGCCTGCTTGCCTCCTAGCCATTTTTCTCTCTGCTATCCCAGCTTGGCTTTGCAGATTCGCCACGAGCTCTTCCAGAGAGACGTCTTTGATCCCCTTCTGAGCTTGGAGAGCAGTAGTCACTGTGTCCCATCTGGAGCAGAGAGCTTGCATGAACTGATGAGTTATTTTCCACTGTGGGAGTACCTCATCCAGGGAGTTCAGCTGTGCGACAATGACTTGAAATCTGGTGTAGAAGTCATCCAGAGATTCATCCTTGCGTTGTTCGACAGATTCGTAATCCTTTGTGGCAGCTAGGATTCTATTCCTTTTTATATCCTCGTTTCCCTCGTACAGTCTAGCAAGGCCATCCCACTGCTCCTTCGCAGTTTTGTACACAGCCATCTTCACCTGATCTCCCTGTGAGAGTGCCATGTACAGAACCTTCTTAGCCCTGGCATTCTGTTGGAGAGACTTGTAGTCAGCTTCGGTGTACTTGTCCTTCTCCTTCTCTTTCGGATTGGCGGGATCTGTCACATCCAAAATAGGGCAGTTACCCTTTTCAAACACACGCCACAACCTCCCATCCAGGGAGCAAACATGAGCTTCGAACTGATCCTTCCACCAGTCATACTCTCCCGGGCTGAGCACCGGCGGCTTTCAGAAGGAATCGTTTCCGGCAGACATGATTTCCTGCAAAGGCTAACACACAATCTAGAGCCTCGCTCTGATACCAATTGTTGGATCGTTAGGTTAGCCAACTATGTGAGGGAGATCCCAGAGTGGTATCCCTCAGACAGATGGCAGCGGAATTTAACTCTCGTACAGGAAATATAAAACAGATAGTAAGTGCTCACGATTTAGAGTGGAAACCTTACTGCAACCTTTGCAGCAGGATGAAAACCACTTGCCTCCTGGACAGTTCCAGAAGGGCTTCAAGATCTGTGTTATTGATGAAAGAATATGCTTGTAGTTTGTTACACCTTGTCTCACTCAGTGACAGTTAACAATACTACTCAATTCAAAGTATCAACTAACACGATCTTCGTCTTGTCCGCACACAGCAGCACTTCGTCAGCTCCGGAATCGATTGCTCTTCAATCTCCGTTCTCTATCTCCAAAAAGCCGATCTGCTCTCTCCAAAAGCTGCACTTCAATCTGAAGACTCCTCCTCCTTTTATAGTAGTCTTCAAGTCGGCTGATCTGATCTCTGTCTCAGATACGATTGCTATCCAGCAGATATGATATGGTTAAGATATTTCCATATCTTAACCCTGTCACATATTTCCTTTCCAAATCTGGCGTGTATCTTCCCTCCGTATATACTAGACGTATATCCGTGTATATACTGACATCAATACTGCTCGTCAATTATCCCGCAGATATACTCGAATATCTCTGATTCGTCTCGACTATATTCTCGCTGATCCGATCTCGTCATAATGTCGGTGTGTCTCTCACAGCGCTGCTCTCTCGCAGAGATGTCCAGCAGATCTGATCTACATCAGAGATTCGATCTCCATCTTGCAGATCTGATTCTGTTAAGATATTGCCATATCTTAACTCAATCAACTATTTCCCTTCCATATCCAGCTCGTATATTTCCATACCATATCTTGAGTATATATTCCGCATCCAATCTTATGATCTCTTGAATATCTCAATCTCGGATCTTGATATATCTCGAATATCTCCAGCTCGGATCTTGATATATCACGAATATCTCCAGCGATCTGATTTCGTCATAAAGTCGGTGCTGATCTCGTCTCTCACGCAGATCTCGTCTCGTAGATCTCATCTCTCTCGTAGCGCTGAGCTCTCTCAGAGATGCCCAGTTAACCTTTCTGTCAGACAGTGATTTCTGCACACTCATGTCAAATATTAGCTAAGTGTTTGTTATCATCAAAACACAAAGGGTCCAACACCGTTGATCCGCTAACCGTTAGTGATTCGTCCGTTTAATCCGCTAACCGTTTAATCAATCCATTAATACATCCATCTGTCCACTTTATCACCCTTACTGATAAGACTTCAAAAAGAAAATGTCTCCACTGCATGTGGAAATTCACTTTTCCAAAGGAAAGGTCCTTAACCATATAATTTAATTAATATACTTGAATTTGATATAAAACGTCTGAAGATAAATTATGTGACCTTTGCGACAACAAAAAGGAGACACTACATCAGTTGGACATTTGCGTAATTGAATTTGAGTCAGTGACATATCGCATTAATATCCTTTATTGATTGAGAATAATTGATATGTCGCTTAAAGACACTTATACGATTGGTCATTAGGTAACAGACCGAAGTCTGTGACATAAGTATCCTTATGCGACTGTTATGTCACATACCTAAGTCCGTGACATTGGTGACCTTATGCGAATGGTTCTTATGTAACAGACTCTAAGTGTATCCCATAAGAGTCCTTATGCGGCACGTTTGAATTGCGCCTCAAAGTTAGTCGCACAAGTAAATATTAGAAATGCCATGTTAGCTTACCAAATTTGAGAAACGTTGACCATTTTATGATTAACCAACTTATTGTTACACTGAAAGCGATTAGTACACCAATATGTTACTTACGCGACTAACTTAGAGAAAGTATGTTGCACAAGGACGCAACATTAAATAAAAAATATACAGATCTTCACTCATCTTTCTTCCTCCTCTGCTGCTCATCTTCTCTCCCCCACGATTGAACATGTCTAAAATATTCAAATTAAGCATTTTCCTTCATCTTTTGTATTTTCAGAAAGCAAAGAATGTGAGTTTTTTTTATTTTTGCCCTGTTTTGAAACTCAAATCTCGATTTACTCTGTTTTAAACTCAAATATCAATTTCCTTTGTTTTTAATAAAATCGGTTTGGGGAACCCGGTTTGACTCATTTTTGATAAAAAAATCGGTTTGGGAGAAATTGGTTTGCTGACTATGCACCTGCATGACATTATTTGGTCCTACACGGACCCGAAGAAATGCAATTCTGGCCACGTGTCAAACCGGTTAGGTGGAAACCGATTTCGTTCGAAATAAAATTAGGGTTTCGCCGAGGCAACTCCAGCTAAACATGGTTAAATCGATGCCGCAGCACAACATGCCAGTGATGGGGTCTCCTGTGTACGGATCGCCTAGAGGGTCGTTGCTGAAGCCAGGGTTTTTTAGCCTGCCGAACACTCCGACTGGCATACAGAGCCATGGTACTGCTGCTAGGCATCTGGATCTGTGGGAGTGCTCGGTGGAGAATGTACAATTTGTTCACTTGGGGCAAATTGTTGGACTTGGTTCGCTTGAAGAAATTGTCCGACATTGCTAAGTGAAGAGTGGAATTGTTGCTAGCTCATATTGAATTACTAAATCATGATTTTAAAACCTAGGCTTTTGAGAGTTAATATGACGATGTAATTCCAATTGAGTGAATGTAAGACAATAACTCAAGCACTCAAGCCACACCGTTGTTTTTTTTTGATGGGATGTATACATGTTTTGTACAAGACTACTGAAATTCTCAAGCTAATCTAGTACATTAATCTCCACTGAAGCGCAAGCCTTGCGGCGTCTTTACTCATCCACTTCGAAGCATATCTCCGAGCAATCAACTGCCTCACGGGCGAAGTCTTTTCTTCAGAGTCGTGGCGAAGGTGAAGCCACCTCGAGCACCTCCTGCGAAGGGAGGGAAGCACCTCCGGCGAAGGGAGGAAATCAACTCCTGAAAGGGGAGGGAAACACCTCCTGTGAAGGGAGGAAATTCCTCACCAAATATTGGTGGGAATGGTGCATTATGGAGGGATTGAACTCAAGACCAATTGGTTACTAAGCCAATGGTTGAACCAATCCAACTACAACCCCACATGCAAGCCACACCGTTGTTGACATACAATTTAAATATGAAACTCAAAAATTTGTTGACAAACACCATGACGATCGGTTTGCTAATAATTTATAAGGTTAACTGCAAAAACATAGGCTTTACTATCGGTATATTTCAAATTGGGTACCGAACTTTTTTAAATTTTAATTTAGTGATTTTTGCATCAATTTGCATACATTTTGTTTATGAATTCCATGTGTTTTTGATGAATTAAGGTCGAAAACTTATGAATTGGTTTTATGGTTAACAAATTTGGTTCAACTTTATTTTTATCATGGTTGGAGATATGATCAATAGAATTGAAACATGTGCAATTTGATACAAAAATCACTAAATTGAAAATTGAAAAAGTTCGATACCTAATTTGAAATCATGTGGTAGTCCAGACAATTGTTTTGTAATTTCCCCTCATTTATATCTAGTTTGCTAATAATTGAATTATTTCATCTCTTTTTGTGTGATTTAATTTAATTATGGTAAAATTAAAATTACAATAAATGTCAGTCTTAGATTAAAAAGTAATGTTAATAATTAAACATCTGGTGACGACTTATCTAAATCTGAGTGATAACTTAACGCTACTGTCTTCTCAGAAAGCTTGATCGAGATTTGTAGTTATGTGGAACTGCAGCAGCTTCAACAACCAACCTCACACCTAAATTTCTCGAACAGACCAATCAGGCAAGCACGACTATTCGGAAAGCGAAACAAAGACTCTACTTTGTGTCGAATTGATCGATTTCAATCAACGCAATCCAGAATCATCGATCAACACCCACTTGTCATTTGTGGAAAAATCGAATCTTTTTACTTGACCTAGACGTTGGTCGGTCTCGATTTGGGAAGATATTGAATCCAGCTAGTGAAATAATGGAGCTTGATAAGCGACTCGGATTAAGGCTTATGAGTTTGTGGCTTCTGTGTTCATCATGCGTAGCGAGATTTGTGGTGGAGAAGAACAGTTTAACGGTCACTTCGCCGGAGAGTATAAAGGGGACGCACGACAGTGCGATTGGAAACTTTGGGATTCCGCAGTACGGTGGGAGCATGGCTGGGACTGTGGTGTATCCGAAAGAGAATAAAAAGGGATGTAAGGAGTATTCGGATTTTGGGATCTCGTTTCAGTCTAAGCCTGGAGCTCTTCCCACCTTTGTGTTGGTTGATCGAGGAGGTGAGTGAGTTGTTGTACATCAATAGACATTTTAGATTTGAGATCTCTGGTGGATTATCTGAACTGGATAGATGAAAGTTTTGGAAATCTATTTGATTTTGGTGTAGTGATTTTTTTCTTCTTTTTTTTGATTGGCATTGCTTGCTAATATTTTTATTTATTTTTGTTGTGTATTTTTTTTTGAACTGGATTTTCTTGTTATGGAGTGGCGCGGACTGATTTGAGTCATAGGCTTTGAAGCTCTGGTCAGTCCAGTTGGTTTATTATAATGCCAGTATAATTGCGATATTTGAACCACAGGAAGTAAATTTGGGATGTAGGTGTGGTTGGTGGACGTGAGTTTTGAAAGATACTATTTTCTTGTCGGTTATAACTTATATGTCTTGGGATGAATATGCTTTTTTTTATGCAAGGAGTATCGGTGGTCTTCAAGTAGTAAATTAGGCAAAACAGACATTTAGCTTCACAAAGCTAACGAACTCTTGTTTGGGAATTCTTTATTGATTGCATTGGAGTGTTAAATTGCTACTATGCGTATCATGGGTTTAAAGGGTTAAAATAGTATTAGCATGCTTTACTATGGTCTTTTCTTGTTTGAATGTGTCCTATGTGTAGTTGTTCTTAATATGGATGATGAAATGGTGTCGTGGAGCGTATATCATCCAAACCCTCATTTCTCTATTGATGAATTGATGAAAAGGTTTGAATTACTGACACAATTATATGTAAAGAATCAACATTTATATCAAATATTATGACTAGTGCATACTGCCTCTTCGTGATTCTACCCATCATTGACTTTATTATATGTAGTATGAGCAGTGGACTTCGGTGTATGAACTCATAGTGTACCAAGTAATGATTATATTACCTTATATTTGTACTTGTCTTTCTCAATTTGTGCAGATTGCTTTTTTGCTCTGAAGGTCTGGAATGTGCAGAAAGCTGGTGCATCTGCTGTTCTTGTTGCAGATAACATTGAAGAAGCACTCATCACTATGGACTCGCCTGAAGAGGACCATGCATCAGCGGAATACATCCAAAACATTACTATACCATCAGCACTTATAGAGAAGAGTTTTGCTGAAAAATTAAAGAAAGCAATCAGCGGAGGGGATATGGTTAATGTGAATCTGGACTGGCGAGAGGCAGTGCCTCATCCAGATGACCGTGTAGAATACGAGCTGTGGACCAGCAGTAATGATGAGTGCGGGGTGAAATGTGACATGTTGATGGAGTTCCTGAAAGATTTTAAAGGCGCTGCTCAGATACTCGAGAAAGGCGGTTACACTCAGTTTACCCCGCACTATATAACATGGTATTGCCCACAAGCATTTGTTTTGAGCAAGCAGTGCAAGTCTCAGTGTATTAACCATGGTAGATACTGCGCCCCCGATCCCGAGCAAGATTTCAGCTCTGGTTATGATGGCAAAGATGTGGTAATCGAGAACTTAAGGCAGCTCTGTGTATTTAAAGTGGCAAATGAAAGTAGTAAGCCTTGGGTGTGGTGGGATTATGTAACCGATTTCCAAATTAGGTGTCCCATGAAAGATAAAAAGTACAACAAGGAATGCGCTGACACTGTAATCAAATCTCTCGGTATGTCTCTTTCTCGAAGCTAGCCCTTCGCGGTTGTGACATGACTATGCCAATTTTTTGTGTGGTTTTTTTATAACATGATTTGTAACATGTTGTAATTTTTCTTTTGCTAAGGCCTTGACTTGAAAAAGATTGATCATTGCATGGGGGACCCAACGGCTGATGTTGATAATGCAGTTCTAAAGGAAGAGCAAGACGTGCAGGTATATTCTAACAATGTTTTACAGTATTATAATTTGTTTACATAGTGTATTGAATTTTAGAGTTCCAGGGACTCTTCTTGCTCATTTGCGTGTTTATATGAAAACAAATTTTAGTTATGGATGAAGCTTAACTTGTTATGTGTTTGGTCCATAGGTTGGGAAAGGAACGAGAGGAGATGTGACCATTTTGCCAACCCTTGTTGTCAACAATCGGCAGTACCGAGGTCTGTGATAGTTCCCCAATCAATTAGACAACAGATTTCAAGACTATATATATATATATATATATATATATATATTTTATAATGAATTCTTGCAGGGAAATTGGCAAAGGGTGCTGTTTTGAAGGCTATATGTTCTGGGTTCGAAGAAACTACAGAACCATCAGTGTGCCTGAGTGGTGGTAAGCATTCTTCCATTTTCCACAGTAACTTGAATACTACTATCTGTTTGTTGCTTTTGATTTTCTGTCCTTTTTACCATAGACGTGGAGACAAATGAGTGTTTGGATAACAATGGCGGTTGCTGGCAAGACAAAACAGCCAATATAACAGCCTGCAAAGTATGCAATGAAACACGATTATTCTACTTTCTCAGTTTATTTTTTCCCCGGCATAATAACTTAAAAGGTCGAGTTTCTGTCAAATGAACGTGTGAACCCAGGATACTTTCCGTGGTCGGGTGTGCGAGTGCCCCTTGGTTGATGGTGTGCAATTCAAAGGAGATGGATATAGCCGCTGTGAAGGTAAATAGTTTGCTTTGCTCCCGCTCCCTCACTTTTATTCATACAGGATTGAATGAAAAGGACATGTTCGTCCAGTTTTCAGTTTGAATATGTATCATCCATATGCGATAATTGGGATAGTTCTCTGTGTATATTTCAGAATTCATATTTGTCGTGAGGTGAATTATTTAATGTCAGTTACATAATTTTCCTTGTTTTTGCAGTTAGTGGACCAGGGAGGTGCAAAATAAACAATGGAGGATGCTGGCATGAATCCCGGAACGGCCATGCTTTCTCCGCCTGCGCGGTCGGTGAACTTATTTCATTCTGTATCTTTTTATCCTCTTTTACAGCTTTGAGCATCCTGATGATTGACACACAAGTCCCTTTCCCAGGATAATGATGATGGTAAGTGCAAGTGTCCAGAAGGATTTAAGGGTGATGGCATCAAATCTTGTGAAGGCAAGACTTTTGACCCGCATCTTTTCCAGTTCTTGTTCATATGAGTTCGCCTCACGTCTAGTATAAAATTTAACAATAATAAGAGTTGCTAGATTCAATCACCCGGGACATCTTTACTTTACTATATTAGTAAAACAAAGTAATGTAAGCGTAACTCAGGTATTAAGTTGCAACTTTGCCGTTGTTTAACACACATGCGAAAGTTCTGGTCACTCGGCAGATATACTAATTAGTCAAGTGGCTGTACCTTAATGTTGATCCCCCCGTATTGAAAACAGATATCAATGAATGCAAGGAGAAAAAAGCATGTCAGTGCTCCGACTGCAGTTGCAAAAATACATGGGGTAGCTATGACTGCAGCTGTAGCGGCGATCTGTTATACATCCGAGACCATGACACGTGCATAAGTAAGCTCAGTGTACAAGGAAACAAATAAAATATCTTGTGCCTCTAGTTCCATGTTTGCGTATAACTTAAATTACCCGCAGGTAAGAGCGCTAGTGAAGTAAAATCTGCATGGACGGCGTTTTGGATCATATTGATTGGCCTGGCTATGGCTGCCGGTGGAGCATATCTTGTTTACAAATACAGAATAAGAGTAAGCCCAATCCATGTTTCAGTCGCATGAAGTCTTGTTTCCTCAACTGAGCAATAAAATACTACCGTATCTATAAAAGCCACGTTATACATCAGCAGATACGCTAACTTTTGTTTGTCTGTTTTGCAGTCATATATGGACTCTGAAATCAGAGCTATCATGGCACAGTACATGCCTCTTGACAGCCAATCCGAAGTCCCAAACCACGTCCACAACTAGGAACGAGCCTGAACAATTTTTCTACCATTCAGAGGGAGTCAGGACAGACCTGCCTCCATCGTTGTGGCTTCAATTTTAGTTTTGGATATCTTTGTAAAACCACTTGAAACAATAAAACAATAGCTAGAGCATAGAGAGAGGATGCCAGCCATCATCGCTCAACGTTTAAAGATGGTTCAAGTAGGGGAATGGAGTATGTACGTAGCTTTCTTGTTATATGACTTTGTAAGTCGCACTTTTGCCCACCTTCAAATCTAATAAAACATTGGTTTAAATAGTAAGGTGCACTTTTTCCGTAAGCATATAAAACCTCTGCTGAAGGTATTTGCCATAAAAACAGGCTTGTCCTATCTATTTAGGGGCGTTCAATTGTACGAAATATCGAGGTTTATTGGATGACTTCTAAATTTAGTTTTGGTCAATGTATTGTTATTTCTAGTCCTTTGATGTCTTTTGTAACCATGTATGTAGATGTCGTTTGTAACCATGTATGTAGGGGTCATTTAAAATGACAAGTCAAGAAGAATTACTCTCTACATTTCTCTGTTTACATTTTCATCTGAATTCCGTCCTCCATATTTCACAACACGAATTGCTCAAGGCAAAGATCCAAAGTCTTCTTCTTCTTTTTCATTTTTGATATGATGTGATGATGGCAATTTTGACTTCCTATTAGGAGAAAATCTCAAAATAGCATAGTATTCGAGAACTCAATTTTCTTCTTCATGTAATTAGTACTACATTATGAGTAATATTATTTCATGATATATGAATCGATGTATTATTATTTGATTCCCTCGAAGTCAGGGGTAGACACAGGAACCAAGTTAGGGATACAAATGAAAACTTCTCACTAAAAACATTTACATACCACGAAAGTGAGGAGCGTTCAAATGAGGCACTCCTTCTAAGAATGAGGCAGTGAGGCACGATCTGAGCCACACATCTAAACACCCCGTGCTTTGTGGGTGCACCACGTGTCCCACTACCAAAATCCTGCACTATTCAACAAGTAAAAAGCAAAAAGCAAAACACTATTCCGATACTATTCCCTGCCACATCATCTAAATGAGTGGCCCAGATCGTGCCTCACGTGCCTCATTCTACAACCCATGCCTCAACCGAGTGCTCCCCCCATGAAAGTAATCTATTATGCACAATGTTTAAGTTTTTTTATTAAACCTAAAAAGACGGGTTGAGCCTGGGACGCTCAATGGAAAATAAATTTAAATGGGGTGCCGACTTTGTGAGGATCTAATGAACCCACCAAACACAGTGCACAAATTCGTTAAGAAATCTAATGAACTGAAGAAAAAAAAGGGAAAGGGAAATAACCTTGATAAAGGAAAGGCACGGTCAATGAGATGCCAACTTTATGAGAATAGACGATATAAGTGGTAACTGTATTAACGATAATTTATTAAACTTAAATATGAAATTGATTTTATTATATTAGTATTAAACACATACATTTTTGATTTTATTGTTTGAGTTTCATGCAAGTATTAAAGTATGAATTTTATTCAACTGCATGTATATAAATTTTATAGATTTTTTCTAATTTATAGATTTTTTCTAATTTTATTATATTAGTATATTTTTTTAACAATTTGGGGTGACAAGTGTGACCCTAAATATGCCCTGATTCCGTCATGCCCCAGGGACGGACCTAGGAGTTGTGCTAGGGGTGACAAAAGAAAATTAATTAAAATTAAAAAGATAATATTAAAAGTCTATTACATTAGTAAGGGCAACATTTTATTAACGTGTCATGAAGATTATTTATGATTGAGTTAGCACTAAATATTTCAATTATTTCTTATTAATGTTGACAACCAAATAATCTATTAAGAAATCTTTTATGATCTTGGAGGTACACTTTTCACTGTTTTCTTTTTTTCTCGGGTATATTCAACCTATATATTTTTTTCTTTTGAAGTATGAATTACTATCTATTTTTAAAAAAAAAATCAGATATTAGAGTCCTAACGTAATTGACTCGAATACAAACTTACGACACAAAACTTCAACACAAGTTTCCAACTTGAACATGAGTTTACTTATACATATATAGAATTCATCTGGTTTAACTATTTAATTTAATTGATTCTCAACACAAACAAATAAATTCTAATTCCTGAAATCTGTACCGATGAAAGTCAAAACAACAGAAATCATGATTTTCAAAAACCACCACATATGGCTCCACAGAGGCCGGTTCCCGTGAGTAGGCCATCTACGGTGAGAAATGAGCACACATCTGGACCGGACATTTGGTGTGATCAATGACCAATATTAATCCCGTTATTCGTCCGAAAATCGTCATTAAAACGATTAAATAATTGTTAAAGGGTAATTCGTAATCAAACTCTCGACGACTCGGCGGCGTGAACGGCGGCTCGGTGACGACTTCCAATTGAAATTGCTACGCTGCCGGAGAAAAATCAGTCCGATCCGATTTCCCCTGGGGAAGATGAAGGTGTCGCGCGCCCCACGCTGACATTAAGTTCTCCGCGCCCAAAGAAGACATTAACTTGTTAATTACATACATAATTCGTAGTATTCTATTTGGTACCTTTTCAAAGGATAATTCGTAGCAATCATATTTTGGTCAGATTAAAGGATAATTTGTACCTTTTTCAAAGGATAATTCGTAGTAATTATATACATAATTCGTAGCTTTTCAAAGGATTATTCGTAGCATTTAAGTGAGCCGCGCCCAAAGAAGACATTAACAAGTTAATGTAAACGTTGGGCGCGCGGAAAGTCATATTACTTTTCATCTTTCCCAAAAACACAAAACATAGACTGATGTCGACTGTGAGGGGAACCGGTTGCGATTCCGAGCAGTGCGATGTGATTTCCATGGGCGATGACGAAAGTTCTCATTCCGATCGTGGCCAGCCGAACGCCGATTGATTAACGATTAAGTTTAAGCTAATTACTAATTTACCCTTAATCGTAATTAAAAACGACGATTGTGTGAATAAGTTAGGATTTAATAACAACCATTAGATTATTAATCTAATGGTCATTAACAGTTCTCATTTCTCACCAACGATCACACTTCTCATGTGATCTTTATTCTGGCTCCACAACATACATTTTTTTTATGGAACACAATACACTTTTAAACATTCAACTAATTTTAACATATAAATATTAAACTAAACTAATTTTATTATTTAATTCATAATCTAACTATATTAAACAAAATTTGGGAAAAATTGGGGCTGACACATGGTTCTACCCCCTGCCGAAGTGAAATCATATACATGTATCACATGAAAGAAACACATGTGTATAGTATATGTTTTTTTTGGTTCCGAAGTGGATTCATATACATGTATATATAGTATATGTTTTTTATTCCCCCGGAGTTTTTTTTTTTTTGATAAGTATTCCCCCGGAGTTGAGGCATATATATGTATCACCCGAAGCAGTGGCGCACCCAAGTATTTGGTCGACTGGGGATATTGAATTTTAGTTGATACATATTAAGATAAAATTAAATTACATTATAGTTGCTCTTTATGAATTTTCATTTTCATAAAGCGTTCTACTAGATCTTCTTTACTAACAGTATGAAATTTTCATTTTCATAAAGCGTCCTACTAGATCTTCATTACTTACAGTATGAAGTAAATCTTTTTCTATGTAACAAATAAGACAATCGCACAAAATGAATCTGCCATGCAGTTGCGTAAATTTATCTTCACGATATTCATTACGGTAAAACACCTGTCAACGCTATATCCAAAAAAAAAACATCTCTCAACAGTTGAAGTAACAACAGGCAATGTTAACTCTAGCTTCAAGAGTCATTAAATAACATCTCAAAATAATTGAAACATATTCATAAAATTTACCTTCTACACCAAGCCTAGACGGAAGATTTTTAGAGCATTGATTTCGACACATGTAAAGTAAAAATGTAAAATAACTGTACTTCATAAAGACATGAACAACTTTAAACCAACGTGTCAAGTTTTTTTTGTCACCTCTTGCTGCTCGTCTCTCTAAAGTTAAATCACGTGGTTCGTTAAGAGCTTGAGACCCAATACTAATTTCAATTGGGATAATATCTGTTTGGTTACAAGGTTTATTAGCAAAGTTAGATTTATTATAATTGATTATAAGGTCAAGATTATTTTGAATAAGTTCAATCAAACAGCCAGCACAACATATACTTCTCTCTCCTCTCGAGAGAGCCCCGAACACTCCAGAAGCACCGCCTCACATCTCCACCGCCTATTCTCTTCCCAGCCATTTTCAACAGCGGCGACCGCCAGCCATGCCGATTTCAGGCTGTTTTGTCTAGATTTCTCGATGTCCTCCGACTGCTAGCTCCACCAACGTCTCCCTCCCTTCGTTCCCTCTCCTCATCGCCTCTTCCATGCCGGCTCCCCTTCCGCTTCTCTCCCTGGCGCGACCATTCTTCTCCTTCAGGTATGCCTCTTGTTTCCTGTCATGTTGAGTCCGTCCCTGGTTCGTCATCGCTGAGGTTTGTGACGGTGGGTGATGGGTTTGCTGTACATGGTGGCAGAGGAGACTTGGGTTGGTGGTTTGGGGGCGGTAGGTGTGTTGTTGCGGCGGGTTTTGTTGTTCGTGGGTGGATTTTGGTGATTGCGGGGGCGATTGTTACGTTACTGGTGGTGTGAGTTTCTTTGATGGTTTTGGCGGTATATTTTGATGATTGGACTTCGATGACAGTGCCTTGGGGCTGGCGCGTTGCCGGTGATTGTTTTGGATGAGTGTATAGTTTTTTCGGTTAGTTTTTGTTTTTTCTTGTTTTCTTGTTTTTCGTCTTCTTAGGTTGCACTTGTTGCATTAGTAGTCTTCTGTCTTCGGTGGTTCGGTCGCCTTCCTCGGCGTGAGGCGAAGTGGAGCTTCTCACAGCTCCCGGCTAGTTAACTTGTCCTAGCTCTTAAGTCCTCTTTGATGCCTTTTATGGAGTTCAGGTGGCGTGCTACCATTGCCAGGAGACCGGCGTATGAAGATCACTTGTGTAGCCATGTTCAGTGTTCAAGGAAATTTGGCCAGCGCTTCATGAGTCACTTCTCTGTTTGGCCAATTTGGCATGACGTGGACCTTGAAGCTTTTTCTGTGCGAAGATAACTGACCAGTAGATGGATTGACTGACTTTGCTTGGATAAGTTTTCAAGTTTGGATGTTCTGTTCCAGTATTAGTTGATCGGTTCTACTGCTGTTGTTGTTTCTTCCTGTTCTTCAGGCATATGTATGCCATTTTCTTCTATAAAAAAAGATTATTTTGAATAAGAATATAACTTGGATTTATTTCTAAATTAACAAACGTTCAATATCAAGAAATAATTGGGGTCAAAAAGTAAAAACTAACGGGCTTTATTTAAATTAATTCTATAACATATACATACTCAACACTGTCCTGCTGCAGGGGCGAAGGTCACACCATGATAGGATTAAAATAGTTTAAAGTGTTTGTTGAATGAAGACCAAATACTGCATGATGATGGATTAGTAGTATAGTGGTTGATTTCTGCGGAGCCGATGACTGAATACAACATTGGAGGAATATGGAGTAGGTTGGTTCAGCATCCAAAATCATATGCTGCAAGTCCCTTGAGCTCAGGTCCCATGATCCTCGTGTTCTGGTAGCTGAATGAAATGCAAAGCCCAACACAGTCAGAAGAATGAACCCGAAAATCAAATTGACACCCTATTATTACCAGTTATGAGCAACTAGGCAGTATTTGAGGAAAAGAATCCAGAATGTTTGATATTTTGGATTTGAAAGGCCCTGAATGACTGTAAGGGACATACCTTTTCATTGGGAAATTCCCAAACGGGCCATCGGCAGGGATTGTACCGCATAGATCATTGTTTGACACATCACTACAAGTTCAGTAGCAAAAGGATCAGTCTGAAATCGTCGGAAACAAACAACAGCCCAATGCGTATTCTGAAGTTGAAGATTATAATGATCTACTGAACTTACAAAACTTTGAGGTTTGAGAGAGCAGTCAGTTCCCTAGGAATAGGTCCAGACAGATTGTTGTCATTCAGACGCCTGCCACCATTGAGCCATGTTAAACTGTGTACAAAGTTTGACGGTTTAAAGACCTAAAAGTGACATTATGAACCCCTTACATAAATTTGAGAGATTTGAGCTTTCTGAACGACTTCGGGATCTTGCCCTCGAACTTGTTACCGTAAAGATCCATGCTGATCAGATTCTCTAACGAACCCAACTCCTTAGGAATTTGCCCTCCAATGTTGTTGCTGTATAGTTCCCTGCAAAACATTTGACAAATTTTCAGTTTAAATTTGATAATCATATGACTACAACAAGCTTCAATGAAGAGATGCATATAAGAAGAAACCGGTGTTCAAAACCGTTATTCAACATACAAGTATTGGAGATGCTTGAGATCAGCCAATTCCGCTCCCAAAGTTCCCGAAATGTTAGAATTTCCCAAGTCCCTGAAAACCAAAATTCAAATGTATCAGAACAAAGCTGAATACACCCTCAGATCCGTCATATACAAATATGTTTCAAATCACGAAGGACACATGATAGAAGCGAGAAACTTCAATTAAGAGAGCAACAAACTACTCCAGAAGGTCAAACGCACAAGGCAGAACCAAGTCATAAGGTAATCAAACAGGGCAGATGAATGAGAAGACATACAGGCGGACGACATGGCTGTTGGCATCACAAGTGACATGAAACCAGGTACAAGGATTCACCAGAGTTGGATCCCAACTCTGCAACACATTCTTCGGATCTGAAAGCCTCACTCTAAACGCATGTAGTGCATTTCCTGCTCAACACAGAGTCAGTCAGAAAATGAAATTACGAGAGAAATACAACTAAAGATTTCATATTTCTACCAAACCCAAATTCAATTGTTTTCGAAACTTCGAACTAAAGATAGCCAGAAACTGAAACCCTGAAAATTGGATCAGGGTTTCAAAATTTTATCTCAGCAGAGTAAAAGCATCGACCTAAGAGTAAAAAAGCATAGAAAAGATGGAAACTTTACACAAATCGTACCTTCGGAGTTGCTGGAGAAAGCGTAAGAGAAGGAGATGGCGAGGAGGAGGTATAGAAAGAGGAGGCGGGAGGAGTCCATTAGAGAAGACGAGCGAGATGAAATTGAATAAGTTTTTGTGCGTGTTCTCTCTCTCTCTCTCTTCCGGTCTGTGTCTAGTTCATATGTAAAGAGGTTGTTTGGTTGCTGAGTCAACAGGTCGTGTTCAGACGACTTTTCTTTTTTTGATGGGGATTCCTGCGACTTTTCTTGATTTAGAAAGATATTCACACTTGAGACATTTATCGGGGGTTTTTTTTTTGATAAATGAAATAAGAAGTGACATATACCCACTCAGAGAAATCAACATGACAACAATAACAATTAAAGGACTAACAAAACAGGACCAGAACATGTAACCTATAAACGCAATCCAAGCCTTGCTAGGCCTCAAAGATAATCACGCCGACAAACTCCAAATCGATCCATGCCAACTCGGCCAAACTGTAATTTCACTAAACCTCCGGTCGATTTCCGCTGAAATACGAGAAGACTGCACAAGTGATCCTTGGAACCCCGATCGCCTGCACTGGCAGCATACCACCCAGGATTCATAAAAAGGCATTACGAAGACTGAGAGCTAGGACAAGTTAGCTAGCTGGGAGCAAATAAATGCCCCACTTTGCCTCGCGTCGAAAGGGATGGCCAACCAACCAAAGACAGGAGACCAACAAATGCAACAAGCGCAGCCCCAAAAAACTAAAACTAACACTAAAACTACAAACTAAAACTAACCAAAGCTAAAAACACAAAAAAGCGACTAAAAAATTCACCGCGAGGGTGACAATACAAGCTCAAAACAATGAGGCGTTTAGTCGCAAAAAACGCCAGCCAACCCAAAACATCCACCGGCCACACCACCCCTTCAGTCGACATCAACCACCCACCACAACCCAATCCAATGAGACACCACCATGACGCACACCCAACACCTCTTCACCACCAACCTCCACCCGATCCAGCCACCGCCGGACAGCAAACGAGGCAGCAAACGGTCGTCCAGCCCCAGAACCGCAACACTCCACCCACCCTACGCACCGAAACGGTTGAGACCGGAAGAGACAACGAAGCTGGCCCGCTAGCGACAGGGCCATCAGGGCAAGATCAGGCAGCAAGAAGCTCCAGAGCCGGGGAGGACGTCACACAGGAGAAGGCAGAAGAGAGAAGGAGCCAAACCGAAGGGAGGCCTGCCGGCGAGAAAGCGGGAGAACAAAGTCGGTGTGCGCTTCTTCTGTTGGGAGCTTCTGGAGCGTCTGATTCTCAGCCAATCTTGACATTTATCGGGGTTTTAGTTCAATACAGCGGGGTATATATTTTTTCAGCAGGAGTAGCTGTTGGATGTGCCCTACTTTAGCAATTGCGATAGCAGTTGCTGGCCAAAATAGACACAGCCAGCGCAGCAACTTCCCCTCCAGCCGGTGGTTCTGGATAACTGCCTCACTGCATATGTTCTAATGTCCTTCAGTGTTGCATTCGTGATCAAATTTGTGTGACTATTTCATGAACAAGATTCAAATCTCAATACATAATGTTGGAACTCCGGTGCAAACTGGATTATGAACATCATACTAATACACAACATTTATCAAACTAGGCAAGGAGGATTTGGATTACTCGCCATGATCGGATACGAGGAGATACTAGCAGGTTTAAAGTTTAATTACAAAAGTGTTTTTCCTTAAAGTGCTACTACTAGAAAATAAAGAAATCTCGGGCTAGATGCTTCCACGGAAAAAATGGTGCACTGTCACACAAAAAGAGCAGTACGCTTTAGAGAGTGTGGACTCATGAGCCCAGCAATTTCAAGAAACCCAACACTGTCTGTTGGATCGTAATTAGCGACCTGACAAGTAACGTTTCTTGTCAAGTAAACGTAAAGCAACGGAAATGATAATGTAGCAAGTAAAAAATAAGACGTCGCAGCAAGTTATAGTGGAAACTCCAGCACTCAAATAAGTACTAGAGAAAAACCACTACCTTCTAGCAGAACTATAAGGATTTCGAAATGGCTCTTGTATTTAACGTGTTACCAGTTACAAAGAGTTGATTACAACCCAACCACTATCAAGGGTGTACCACCTTACTTTCAGATGCATCTTAGTTGTAATCACCTCTGTTGATCACCACACGGCAAGTCGTTATTTCTGTCTGGCTCAGATTGCTCCGTTCGTTCCCTCGCAGGTATGTCGTCAGTACGTCAACCTTCAATCAGCAATTTGTAGTTGTCTCTTAATCAGTAGCTTCAACGCCAATAGTCTCCCGAAGAAACAAGTGCTAATGGAGGTCGTAGCATCCATCTTATAGCTCGTTCATTATCTCGGGAGACCCTAGATTTTCTAGCGAAAATCTCTCCAAGTTGTTGAGATCATCCCATACTAATCAAATCAAATTTTCAACAAGAATATCCCATAATATTCTTGTTGGATGTGCAATATCTTTATCTCCTAAAGAGGAGCACCGAAGATCTAATCAAATATACTCCAAATCTTTGCTTGATCTTATCCCTTAAGCGGTTTCCTAGATTGTAGTAATTCATCCGATCATTCTTCCTTCATCATCCACGCGGTTTCCAGCTGGATCACGAGATCTTTGGGAACTGCAAGATCTGTCAGAATATCTAGGTCGATATTCTCTCCCTGCAATTATGCACTGCGGGGAACGTTACTTCCAAAGTACCCGTGCATCCACCTGCACGCTTAAGTAACACATCAGCAAGATGTTTGTCATATCAAAAACCGGTGGAGTTCACAGACTCCAACAATTTCCCCATTTTTGATGATGACAAACATCCTCTTCGCGAGAGATTATAATAGCATGAAACACATGTATATATTAACCTCTGCACAATTTTTAAGGTAACGAATCTTTGATGAGGGAGATTTCAAACTCCCCACCTAGTCGAATAAAGCAACACATTTACAATTTACTTTATGTAATTATTTTAAGCTAATGAATCTTTGGTGAGGGAGATTTCAAACTCCCAAACAGTAACAGAGTCACAGTTCACTTTATATTACCTTTGGCATACAAAGTTCCCCCTCAGATCAGTAATGCATATTGCTGAGGTAATGTTCCCCCTCAGATCAGTAATGCATATTGCCGAGGTAATGTTCCCCCTCAGAGCGAGCATATCCTCGTCTTCTCCCTTTTGACATCATCAAAAATCTCACCAAGTGTAGTCAGTGCACAAGTATGCATAGCATTGAATCGGAAAATTCATTAAACCATCTGAGGATACCGAAATGAAACACTGCATTCACTAAGTTAAGAGCATGACAGACTAACACGAAACCCAGGGATGAAGAAGCACCAAAAACAGTACCTTTAACACTTATAAAGTACTTTAGCCGCCGCGCTCAACACTTATAAAGTGTTCCTTGGGCGCGAGACTCAAGGGACTGGCGTTCAGCGATTAAGATTAATCTAGGTCTTGGGGCAGGGGTTCGAGCGTAGGGAGTCAAACCTTAGGTCTTCTTGGATCGAGTTTGCATCAAGTATAACCTGCATAAGGACAAAAAGAAGAACACCGTGAAATGCAAGTGTCCAACAAATTCAAAATAACAAAAATAAGCAAGAAAATAGTATAAACTAGTCGGGATATCCGCACAACCTAAGCTAGTCACAAGTTAATGCGTTCCTCCCTTGGAATGACGCCATTTTGATGTTGTGCAATTTTGAAGTCAAAAATAATTTATGAACCGGTAAGAACTAGATCGCTCAAGGGAACAAGTTTAAACTTATGTACTATGTAAGGTTGTGTTTCTATTTATCATAGTCTGAAACAAGTATTTGTTTGTTTCTAGATGTTAAAGAAAATGAATATAAGAAAAGAGTTTTGTCTATTTATCGCCCAACGGATTGATGCGTACGCTAAATGCATCCCCGATTCCTACGACAGTAAGTTAAGATTTTCGTTTCTCTATTTTTTTAGTTTTCAATAATTTCTAAAGTTTTGCCTATTTACCTTATCTTTATTTTAGTCGTTCAGGTCGAACGAATCTCATGTGTGGAGTATTATAATCAACAATTTTTAAATCACTTTTTAGGCATCGATTACTAATAGATTTCGATATTTTTCCGAACGACAAGTGTTTTAGGTCACGTGGACTAAAAGAGAAACAAAACACGAAAACATGTAAAATAGGGCCAAATTAGACCAAGAATGGATGAAAGGCGCCCTCTCCGTAGGCGCTGCCTACAGAGGAGGTGAAACGAGGGGTCAGGTAACCCAAGAGACCGGGCGTCGCCTGTACGTAGAAGAAGCAACGCCTACTCTTGATTTCATGAATGTATAAGGAAGTTTTAGAACTTGTATTCGATTGATAATCATCAAAGACATCGCGCAAGTTACACGCAAGAGCACCAAGAAGTGGAGACTAGTAACAATAATGACATGTTGTAAGTATGTTATACTCTTATAGCTAGATGTGAAAGGAATCAGGGCCGGTACTGACATTTCATAGGCTCTTGGACAACAAAAAATTTGGGCCCCTTTAAATAGAAACATATTTTTTTTTTGATGGAAAAATAGAAACATATTTAGATTTACTTAAATGAATAACAGTGTACGGTGGTAGTTTAACATTTAAACAATGTTTCAACAAAAATTTACAAACTTTTGCATCATGAACCTCACAAGCTCTTGTCTCTTGAAGGGACAAAACGATACACATTGGCATCACTTCCTATTCCATTAAGCAATATCGATATTCAACCTTCCACAAACCTGCAAATGTGACAGCAAAACAATCATAGAAAATGACTTCTTCGAGCATTTTTGGATGCAAAATCATTTATTATAGTGTCATAGTCAATATTTTCTAACATATCTTTTTCAATACACAACATAGCAAGACCATTCAATCTCTCTTGAGACATAGAAGATCGTAAGTAGTTTTTTAATAACTTTAACTTAGAAAAACTTCTTTCTGCCGATGCTACAGTAACATGTATAGTTAATAAAATTCGATAAGCAATTGAAATATTAGGATAACAATCTATGGATTTAACAAATTCAAGTATTTCAGATATATTACCCACTTCCACATTCTTATCCACATTACCAACATCATCAACACCCTCTAAATGTTCAGATGAATTTATCTTCTTAATAAACTTAAATAACGCACCTCTTTGTGATTCAACTAATTGTTCATCTAACTTTCTTTTTTTTCTTTTTTCAGCTCCCGATAAATGCTTTTTAGGCAACATATTTAAATCTACTAAACAAAATTATAACAAATTAATCACTCAGAACAATGCACAAAAATAAAAAACAGCAGCAGTAGACAGTAGTGACGGAACAAAAAAAAACTAGAGGTAGAATAGCAAACTGGGTTTGACGATGGCAATAACCAAATCGTAATGATGAAAATAATCTTCACATCTGCAAATTAGAATTATGGATTTAGGGTTTTTCCAATCAAAACTCTATTGCAGAGGAGAAAGACTCAGAGCAATGAACAAAATTCAGTTAGAGAAACTCACCGGTGGAAGATCGTCGGAGTGAGTAGAAAAATTTGACAAAAACAGATGGAGATCGAATTGATGCAGCTTAGGCGAAGTCGATTGAGTATGCTATTCGACGAATTGATGCAGTAGGAAAACTCACGGTCAGTTCAGTCGGTCACGGTTCGTCTTTCACTCTTTCTTAATTAATAACATTAATCTCATTTTTTTTGTCATTGTAGTTCAATTGGGCCATTTGGGCCTCAAGCCCATATTTTTTTTTTGGAAAGATATACGTAACATATATGATATAATTTTGTTTGGAATATAATATTGGGCCCCCTTGATAATGGGCACTTGGCTTTGTCCAAGGTGCCTTAGCTATGCGGGCTGGGCTTGAAAGGAATAGTAGTCTTTTACTCGCATGTTTGTAATTGACTAGCTCTTATGTTTGAATCCTAATTTCATGACTTAAAGCAATACTTATTTTGTAATAAGATTGACTTGAATTGACTAATCATGACAGGATTACTAGTCCAACAATGCATGATTTTGATGCGCTTTATTTCACGTCTTGGATTAGGTCAGTGTGAATAATCTAATTGACACCTACCCGTTGTTCTGTGACTAATCTTACTTTCTTGTTCGTTAGTTTCTAAACTGTTTAGCCAGAAAATCAACCAAACCAAAAGTGGAGTTAAAACATATTAGTGGAAGCTAATACTATTTAGTGTTGCACTTGCATGCTAGTAGCTCATTGGAGATTACTCTAGACCTATTTAGACTGTAATAAATTATTTTCAAACGAATAAAATAAAACAACGTCAACTGCTTAGATCCGCTCAGACCTGCCTCGACTCCGCCCAAAAGTTCAGACCCGCTTAGTCTCCGTCAAGCAATCTAAATCGGCCACTAAGTTTTTTATCCAAAAAAAAAAAAACAGTCCGTCACTAAGTGATTAAAAGGCCTTTTACTATTCAATTAAGTTTCGGTAATTTATATGCTAACATTAACATTTGCTAATGATACAATTGATTGATGCATGACAATTCAACATTGTTCATGTAACTCGATGTTGCTCATAAAAATTTAAGTTTAGGAAATTGGAGACATTTTTGTGGACGTGTTTGTGTAAATTGAATAAGTGTCATCGTTGGGAGAAGAGCCTGAAGCTTGGAATGAAGCCACGGGTTTCTCGGGGCAGATGGGTTTGACTGAGAAAACTCCAAAGACCCATTACATCAAAGTAAAACTCCAACCTTTTCACTTACCCAACAACCACATAGTAACCTCTGCAACACACCGACCCACAAATACCACAAAATACGTCACCGACATGGCTTCAAACAAACCTGATGAGCATTGGATTGTACACAGTTGCCGTGCATATGTATCGTTTCAAAACACTAATAGTGATAGTGAAGTATTAGAACTGTGCATTGGGAATGTTGACTTATTGCTCAATTTTGAACCTTTTTTTTTTTGATAGTGGGCGATATAACAACTACGAACAATACATTGCATATGAACTTTATCATCTAATGCATATATATTAATCTCCGAAGCTCTTAACAAACATCTTGATTGGATCAGCAAGCATCTGGTACATCTCTCAATTTCTGAAGTGCAGACCACGTTCGACACATTTACCATGAATCCGCACAAATTAACCCAAATCATCGGTACATCTTTGACACTTGGAGCTCAGGCCACATTTGGGCACCTTTACCGCACACAAAGAACACATCACGCGCGAGGCGTGAAGAGGAAGGCCTCCACGAAGGAAAAAGAATGAAGAAAATTGGTGGTCTCGGGACTCGAACCGAGGATGTAAGTGTCCAGCCATCATTCGGTGGACTTCTTAACCAACAGACACCACCCATGTTGGCGCTCAACTTTGAACCTTGGATGAGGAAAAAAGTCTGACATGAAAGATCCGCACTTCAATTGATGAAAAATGCACTAGGTAGTGAAAATATAAACTAAATGTATATATTTGTGATAAACTCATTGATTAAAAATAACTTTAATTAAAATTATAATAAGTTCTTTTTTTTGTTCAAATCATAGTTTTTTTTATTGTGGGTTTATATTCAACATATCAAGGAATACAATGCATACATTGCATATCTCGGGTACATGTATATTTCTAGCACGTTTGAAGAAAACGACACACCAAGGACACCAACTCGGAATCGAACTTTACATCTTTCATTGAAGCACAAGCCATCATGGCATCTCTGACTTTAAACCCATGAGTCGACATACCCCTCCATAGTAGGACCTTAGCGTCTAAGCACGCCTTCGCTAGAAGGTAGATCATAACACCTGCGAGCAAGCAAGCGTCCACAAGGGACGAGGAAGAGAAAAGGGAAGTGAAAACATTCGCAAAGGATGCAGAAAAGGTCCACACCATAGGTGGGACTAGAAAAATTCCACGCCATGGTGGAGTTCGAATCATTGACCTTGTCATTACAAGTCAAGGAGTTCTACCAACTCAACCACGGACCACCACCTTATTGGCATTCAAATCATAATTGTTTGATTAAAATTTTCCCCTTGATTTTGAAACTATATATTTATACGAGAAGCCTAAGCTCAAAAGTATTGAATCAAAATGAATCGATACTATCTTATATAAAAAAAAAATGAATCTATTCTATTTTATCAAAAAAAATGAATCTATACTAAATCTGTCAACAAGCTTGTATAAATAATTTGTCATGTAACTTATTTATATTCATTTTCAGAAAAAAATAAAGAGATTTATATTTTTAGTGATACACATAAATTTTGAGAGGTTAGGACATCCGTAGTAAGGTGAGGTTATAATATAGAGACTTTATTGTTTATTGCTCTCATGCAGTAGGTAAGCAAAAAAAGAGCAAAAATAATCTGTGATAGGCGAAATGGAGAGGATGTTGGAAGAAAGCAATAAGTGGGACACATGTGCATTTATGAAGAAATTGAAAGGAAATGTATTTTTTGTTGATGTGAAATTAAATAAAAATACGAAATGTCATAAAATGAACATTAGAGGGACATACAACTATTTAAATTCAAGAGTTCGGTTCCGGTGAGAAATGGTAGTTATGGTGAGAAATGAGAACTAATCTCATCCGTTCATCTTTGTTATCAATGGTTAGGATTAGATTTAATTAAATTACATAATTTGTACCTTTTCAAAGGTACGAATAATAAATTACATAAATTACATGAAGCTACGAAGAATCCTTTGAAAGGTACGAATAATAAACTACTTCTCATTTTTCACCGTAACTACCACTTCTCATGTGATTTACTCTTAAATTCAAATTCAAAAATAAAAATAAAAAAATCAGAAAAATTAAAGAATTTTGAGACAAAAAAAGTTATAATGTGAATAATTGAAATGGTTATGAATTTTGCTTTCATTGCTACAAAATAAAATATAGACAGATTTTTATTTTTGCTCTTAGTTCTTTGATCTCTTATTACATTAAAATATATAAAATAAAGAATCATTTTGTTCATTACTTTTAAATCTACTTGCTATATCACTTTTCTAAAAGTTTTACACATTGCTCTCTAACCAAAAATGCTCGAACCAATTTTCCAAGCATAAAAACTGAGCCACAACTCGGTGCTTGTCACTCTCACTCTCTCTCCCCAAAGCTTCGAATTTCGCATCCAAATATCGAACCTCCAGAACCTTCTCCGATCTCCCTTTGCATGTCAAAAAGCTCCAACCTTTAAACTCTCTTTTTAATTCAAAAATGGCGGACAACGACCCGGCCGTAACAGGAAGCTTCCACCAGCTGCTCTTCTCTGACCCGATGACGACCGTCGTGAATAGCAGCAGTAGCCCTGACTACTCCGAGTCTTTCTATGGCCCTAATCCTCCGAAAATGCTATGCTTTGGCGGATACCAGAAGGAGGAGGAAGTCATCTGCAGCGAGATCACTGCTGCCACTGCGACAATTAAACAGATGGTTTCTCAGAGCGACTCGTCATCAGCTTCTTCTGCGAACAATAACTCTAAAACCAGCTCTGCAAATCCCAATGTGAGTAAATATAAACTTAAAACCCCTCCACTCAAATTAGTCGATTTTTTTTATTATCTCAGTTTGAGCTCTTGATTGTGCATGTTGTGTAGAGGAAACGAAATGGTCTTGGTAAAAATCCGGTCACTGAGTCGGTGGGTTTAGCCGGAGCTCCGGCGGAGAGTAAGAGGGCTAGATCAGAGAAACAAACGATACATGCGAATAAGCCCAAACCGAGACCAGTAAGCAGCTTTTAGTTTCATCAGATACAAACAACATGTTTGAGCTCTCATTTCGATTCATTCAATTTGACTCGTCGATGCAGGCGAGGAAGGAAAAAATTGGGGATCGAATTGCGACTCTGCAGCAGCTCGTCTCTCCTTTCGGAAAAGTAAGACGACTCTTCTTAGCCACCTTTGGAATTTGATTGAATGCTAATTGCACATTTAATGCTCGCGTAATGTTAAAATGTTAAATTACCCACAAGGGGCACGGAGAATACAGAATCAAGCATAGTTTTTTAAAGAGAAGTAAGCTTCGAACTACCACCGTTTTTCATTTAAAGATCCAAACTATTGCAAAATAAAAAGTAATTTGATAAATTTTCTAACGTCAAACATCCCAATTAAATTACTAATTTAATCATGTGATCCCGTTAAAAATAATTCGATAATTTCATCATAAACTCTTAACATACCGAATCAATCTTTTTCTTTAACACGTATAGACATTTTTATTGAGTTGTTATCAAAGAGGTTCACATTATTGAGTTTGTAATTTAATCATGGTAGCTACGGTGTTTGGGATTCGAAAATTTGTCAATTTATTTTTCATTTTTTCCTTTATGAAAAAAATCAATAGTTTGGTCTTCAATCGGAAAAAGGCGATAGTTCGGACCATTAATATGTACTTTTTCCTTTTTTTAATAAAAAAAATTCAAAATAGGGTTATTTCCGTCATTTTGTTAGGCATTACGTAGCGATCTTCGGAAACTGAAACGTTTTGTGCAGACGGATACAGCTTCAGTGTTGCAGGAAGCCATGTGCTACATCAAGTTCCTACACGAGCAAGTTCAAGTCTTGTGCTCCCCCTATCTGAACCAATCCTCCCCAAATCAGGTTCGATCCTCATTTTTCACCATCCTTTTTGTCCGTTTTCAACACCCTCATGATGCTCTGATGTTTTACAGGAAACTGTGAGGCTGAGGAGCATGGGGTTGTGTCTGGTTCCGGTCGCGTTCACTGCGCAAGTGGCGAGCACTAACGGTGCGGATTTTTGGGCACCAACAGGGATGGACCAAAATGGTATCAGTTGTAGCCTTGCATCATCCAAGCAGTGAGGTTTCTTTCTGCATTTTGCTTGTGTAAAAATGAAAACGGAGATGTGTCTGATGATGATAGAGACATGTCTTTGTGTGTTCATATAAGATATCAGACAGACCTTAAATTTTTGGTACTGGTATGCAATATCAAGGAAATATTTATATCAAATTAATCAATAATATCAGTTTTTTGCATTTCAACTTTTATTGAAAGCATACTAAGATAGATATAGATGAATCTTTATGCCCGTGTTCGAGTTATGAGGTCACTAATTTTCTTATAAATTCTTCTTTTATTTTCCTCTTTCTTTCTTCCTCTCCTCGTCCCGCCTTGTGCGTGGAGGCTTTTCTCTTCACGTCTCGCGTGATGCTTTCTATATCCCTCGTGGATGCTTCCTCTTCACGCCTCGTGTATGATGCTTCCTGTCTCGTGGAAGTCGGTTGTTAAGATGGACATGCCGAGTCTTGCACCAGTAAAAGTGGCTTGAACTTCAAGTGTCGAAGAATGTACCATTGATTTGGGGTGGATGTGCGGATCCATGCATGGTAAAGGCGCCGAACCTGACCTGTGCTTCAAAAGTGGAGAAAAAAATATACTAGATGATTTCGGATCCGATCAAAATGTCTTCCTAGAGCTGCGGAGATCAATACATATATGTATTAGATGATAAGACGTTATTGCTTTGTAATGTTCTGAATTGTTGTACCCACCCATTATCTAAAAAAAATTATTATTGAAAGCATTGTTTGCTTTAAAATTTGCATTTATAAATTTAATGTTGTTTAATTTAATGTCAATTAATCTTCTTTTTGATATTTGATATTTATAAATGTTAGTTGATATTTGTAGCAAATATTCTTGGTGTATAAATGTTTGTTGGTGAATAATATGTTGTTGTTGTTCTTGTTGGTGAATAATTGGTTCCTATTACCTGTTAAGTTCTTGTTCTTCCCTAATGTATTTACCTTTCACTATATATATTTAGAGACAAATGCAAGAAAAGGTTCGGGAGGTTTTGTGAGAACTGAGTGGGGATGATTCCGAGGAACCTAGTGTCCTAGACGATCAATGACCACTTCCACTTGCTACGGAGCTTGATATCATTGCCCAAGTTGTGGGCAGAAGCATAAGACTTACATTTCTGGAACTAGGAAAGTCCTTTGAAAAGGCTACCTCTCCCAAGAGGGAGTGCGAGAAATTCAGAGCTGAAAGACCAACTCCAAAAGTAAAAAGAGGAGTTCTTGGAAATGAAGACAGCATTTGAAAACAAGATACGGGTTCTTGAAGAGCTGGTGGTTTATGGTGGTTTAGCAAATCTCACAAGTAACAATGTATCCAAAGGTGCGACTAGTTATGACCCTGCATCTTAATTAAATTTCAGGAATGATATTCTCAAACTTTTTGTGCTAGTTTGGCTCAGGTACACGCACCTGTACATTTGTTGTGTGTGTGCCCTTTTGTGTAATGGAGGCCGGAATTATGCATGTTGGCCGGAATTATGTATGCTGGCCGGATTTGTGTTTATTGGCCGGATCTCTCTTTTGTGTAAAAAAAATACCCCTATTTGGTACTATGACTTAACCCTTTTAATGCGACATTTTGTTGTATGTTATTCTAGTTGTTTGTTCTTTTATGCGACAATTTTGTGTTTCAATTTCTAAGCTTAAGTTCGTTTATACAACAATTATGTGTTCAAAATTTGTAGCGTATGTAGTTTTATACGAGTCCAACTTGCTATGGTTTTAACTTTTAAGCGTATGAAGTATTACGCGAAAATTGTGTCTGCTAATTTTGTCCCGTTAAAAAGCTAACGTGGCCAATTTTGGAGAATATTTTCAGTGTAAATGTAGCATATGCACATAAAGAGTACAACTCATTCCAGTTTTTATGTGACTAATTAAAGAAAATGTCGCATAAGAGTAAAACTTTAAGCGACAAGTGTGATTTTAAAAATGTCGCGCGACATTATGTTACTAGGCTTTCGCGACAAACTTTAAGCGACGGACATATAGTCGCATAAATTATATGCGGCCAATATAGGGCATTACGGACGGAAAAAAACTCTCTCTCAATTTGCAAAATGGTGTAGTGAAAGGACAATTTGTTTGAGCATAAACCACCCGTAAATCTCCAATGCTCCAACATTGAAGACGAGAACAAATTGTTGTTTTAGATTGAATAAAATCATAACTAATTCAATATTTAATTTCGTAAGTCGAAATGGGCTAAACTAAATTCAACAACAATTTTCATAGATGGCATGCTTTGCATATAAAGGAAAGCTAGCAAGTTACAAGACAGTTTTATTGCCCATCTACCCTATCACCGGACGTACCCATAGACGAATTTCAAGCGTGCTCTTTTAGGGAGCTGAATCTTGCGCAACTGACGGTGCAACTCTTCTTCATCATCTCTATCAATAGATACGCAGGGCTTAAAATAGACAGTATTTAAGCGAGGCGAGAGTTGAATGAGAGTCTTGATCAGTTTCATCTCAATGGGAGTATTTATTAGATTTTCAAAAGACAAGCTCTTCATCCTCGTTAAAGGAGGTAGCCTTTGTTGCTCAGTAAGAAAGTTTAAAGCTCCAGCATGATCAACATCATCCTGATCAACCTGTAACAAAAGAGAAAATTAATAATAAGCATGCGTGATACAAATAACACATCATAAAAGAGAACAAGTTTTGGATAAGTAACGACTCACATGGACTTGAAGACAAGTCAGGTATGGAGCATTTCTGATCAAACAAAATGCTCTTGCCAACATCTCGTCAACACCGATATCTATGAACTCAAGGAGTAGGTCATCCAGATATCTGAGAGGACTCGTTAGCGCCATCGGAACAGGAAGCTCGTCTATTAAAGACTTCAAATTCAGACAAATGAAACAAGGTATCAGTTACAATGCAAGTTTAATTACAACATGCAAATTTAAACAAAGATTCAGTAACAATGAGTATATGAACACAGCAAGCTTACACTGATTGCTAGGCCATCCAAGGTGAGATTGGTGACTCGAGGAATGAGGCTACAGAAATATTCAAGCCTGGAAGTCTGCAGTGCAGGTAGCTGCAACCGCGTTTTGAAGGAGGCGCATGTCAAATTTGGCAAACGGATCAAGTGAAGGGGCCTTATACACTCCTGACAGTGGTAGACTAGTGTATCCAGGTTTTCTAGGGCAGCTTGATGAAGCTCCACAGGGTTACCATCATGGAAAAACTCTAGATGTATATCAGATAGGCGAGGTGATCGCGAGATCATTAAGTTTAACATATTGTCCGACACTAGGACATCACAAAGCCTTAAGAAATCTACGTTAGGAAATCCATTGAAACTTGCTGCATCACTGAGCTGGCAGCGTCGTAAATTCAAACTTAAAACGTCGGAGAAGTTAAATATCTCCGAAGGCAATTCGAGATATGGCAGTTGGTTCACATAAATTGTCAAGTATTTGACTTTTTTCACCGAAAGTCTAGCGATCCCTTCAGTGATATCTACTGAGACATCACCTGGCATTCGACGCATGATGCGAATGTCAAATGTGTCGACTGAGCCAATATGGCGCGAAAGGATGGAGATGACCACAGAATCCAACTGATAGTTAGTTTCTTCAATGAACTCATCATAAAATGTGTCATCAAAGTTCATTTCTTTTGTAAGTTTCCAGCCATGGCGCCATGATTTGGCCACCAGACTAGCTCTTACAGCGTCTGATAAAGGTAATCTACTCACAATATTTTCGAGGACACCATCAGGTAGATCACTTATCTCAGACTCCCTTTTCATCCTTCTTCCATCGCCCTCCATTTTTTTAGCCGCTACAAGTACATAAAAACCAATAATCACATATCATCAAGCAAACAGACCACAAAATCAGAAACCAACATAGAGAGATTTAACCTAAAATCAAAGGAGATCCTTTGATATCTCCACTTGGTTATTTCATTTTCATCAACTCACGCATGTACTTAATTAAAATATAATCAAAATATGATAAACATATATATAAAACCTACCTCTGTCAGAAGATCTATCAACAACAAAAATAATGAAGTAGCGCCACCGATTGAATCTCGGACGCTCACAATCCCTTCAATTCAAGAATCTTTTTTACAAATTAGCCACTGACGACTGTTATGAGAGATTTGCGCTTCTGCAGAAGCCCTATTAATAAGGGCCACTACTAGCTTTTTTTTACACACTGAACGATGCCGTTTTGTCCAAGGTATCACGGTTGGTGAGAAACGTGAAAATTGGAATAAAATCCCCAAGTAATTTGCTGTCAAAACAAAAACGATATAGTTTTATATGATTTAAAATTAAACTGTGTAATTTTGAAAAAAGAGTTCAGTTTTCAATTCAGTAATTATATCAATAAAATGAGGTAGTTTTGATATTATTTTATCTAAACTATGTCGTTTTCAAATCTCTGTTTTTTGCTTGGCTTCACCGGATATAATTCCGTGAAAATTAGGATTTTCAATTTTGAATAAGCTGATACGGGGATCTTGATTTGTTTCTTAATCTACTTGATTGACTGAGGTTGAATGTGGATTTTGAATTTGGGATGTTCGTTGTTTTTGTCTGCAACCTGTCGGCTATAGATATATTTTATATATTGGGAACACTACTTGATTACTATAGGGTTAAATTGGTGATTGTTCCAGTAAAGGAAGAATATCGCAATCTATTGATGGGGTTGAATAAGCAAGATGAATGAAGTTTTATTATTGGTTCATTGCTCTTTTCTATTATCGTGACCTTTTAAAAAAAATAATCATTCACTTATCGCTTAATTAATCGATCTATCAGTTGGTTAAAAATAGCACCATATTCCTAACCACATCCACATTGCTATGTTTTGTATGTTAAGTCTGAATGAATTAGGATAGACATGTAATTGCGACTGTAGAGGAGCGCTTAAATGTTACACCCTCTTAGAGTGTTATGTGTTACTCCAATCTTATGCACACATCCAAACCCCCGTGCATTGTGGGCGCGCCACGTGTCTCACTATCAAAATCCATCAACAGTAAAAAGCAAACACTATTTCGACACTATTCCTGCACCATTCAACCAATCACATTCAAGATAACACATAACACTCTAAGGAGCTATAACATTTGAACGCCCCCTGCGACTGTATATCTAACTATAAAAGTATAATAAGTCCATGTGATAAGTCGAATTCTAAATTTATTATTCGCTTTACTACTAAACGATTTTAGTTTGCGGCTCATTTAGTGTCATTTAATCATCTCCTTAACTTTTCAGGTTATTATATTCAGTCCATCGAAGTCACCGCCTTTAAAAAAATCAAAACATTGGCAAAAGATAGAAAAATCAAGCTAAAATTAATGACCTAGGGTCAGTAACTAACTCGCACCGGCTAGATAGGAACAAGGATTAGCTCGACCGAGCCATCTATGGCCCGACTAAGTCGCCTTGAAGCTCGGACCGAATGGAGGAGAGAGAAACGACACTGTCAAATTCAACTCGCCCGACTCCCTTGATTGCACCAGCTTGCCAAAGCTAGCTAGAATTCAGCTCCCCCGAGCTACTCCGCAAAGTTCAGATTTTAGCTTTCTTGTTATAAAAGCAACCGGATGTATGGAGAGATAAATGTCCAATTTAAGAGGGAGAAAAAGCCAAGGGCTTGAAAAGAGGATGGTATATTGAAGGTTGAAGGTAACAAGGGTTGAGGAAGGCGAGATCTACACTAATTTGCTCTATTTGTCCTTTATGTTTTTATCTTACTTATCCTACTTGTGGTCTATGAACATAAGTAGTGAGTAGTTCTAAGTGTTCTAGGATCCCTATGGACATCATGTGTGTAAAGACTCTTCATCTATGAATATATAATTTTGGGTGATTGTGGTTTGCGTTGATTGTTGCATGATCAAACTATATACTCTAGGTAGTTGATAAAATACCTCAATGCATAGTTATAAGGAACCGTGGGCTATGAAGTCGAGAGAATATAGACGCCAATGGCTCTAGAAAGTAAGTAAATCACCTTATATTTGTGATGTGTGTGAGAGTGATCCACTTTTATATTGAGATATAGACTAGCTATTCACAAACTCATATGACTTGGCCATGCAACGACACTTTATGATCAAGGAGTGTGAGCTTGGCACCAATCAATAGACCTAGAGGTTGAGACTTGCGCTTATAAAGTATATCTTCACTAAAATAAAATAAAAAGAACGAGAGTTGAATTTGGTTTTATAGAAATACAGGTCTTATTTTACTAATTTAAAACTAAGGGTTTGGATCAAATAAAAACCACATTTAAATATAAAACCTATAAACCACCTAAGTCTGAACTTTTATATTTTGTTAAGTCTGAACATTATCAAATAAGTGAACATTATGTTAAGTCTGAACTTTTTTTAAGTCTGAACATTATCAAATAAGTTTGAACTTTTACATTTTGTTAAGTGTGAACATTATCAAAAAAGTCTGAACATTAAGGTTTATAATTTTTATAAATAAATAGAATTTTTACCTGATCGGTACCGTAGAACTAATATGTTGCATGGTATTAAACTCTGTTAAAACACTACTGAACAAAGTAGGCACCCTAGGATGCACCTTTATCCCTAGAAATTAAATCTATCTTTTGCTTGTTTAGATAGCTTAGCATTAGCTACTTGGTTTGATCAAACCAACTTTTCGTAACATAGAATAGATAGGCTTAATCACTATTAAATAGTTAATTAAGTTTAAACTTGCTAGCAGAAGGATAAAGGTAAAGGTGTAGCGGTTATATTGTTGATTAAATAACTAGGAGGTTGACGTTTCAAACTCCTGCATGCACCTTATTATTATGACTTATGACATGACTTTTTGTGTTGTCTACTCCCTGTTTTTCATGGTTTTTTTTAAAGTGTAAATTTGCTTCCATGAAGACCCAGTCTTACCGATCTAATGAGTTTTTATACTAGTTTAATACACCTTTGATTTACACAAATTAAATATTCTATAAATTCAAGAACATACACAAATCTTCATAGTAGAAAGTTCTAACAACAAAACAAAATAATAAAGATCGACTGATAGTAAAACACTCACCGATCTAATCTTGGACTTTCAGATCTACTATGCGTCGCCCCAATTTTACTACATGATAGTGCTGCAAAAATTAGTAAAAAAGGAGTTTAAATGAGAACCAAATAATATTATTCAATACGAAGATGTCGAGATCAAGTGTCTCACCAATTTGTTCTGATAGATTATTGATTCGATCAAGTTGATTCTTCAAACTAATGAATATGAATGTGAGGTGATCATCATTATGGGCGCCGATATTATCTGTGATGCAATTAATCCCCGTATGTGAAGGATCTTCACATTGGCCGCATGCTGCCGCCTCGCAACTCATATCCCAATAAAAGAAGATGTTGCTAGGGTTTTGGATGGAATGCGTGATATTTATAGCACAATTATAGTTTGGTTTAGGGAAAATGACAAAGAGGGGGTATGAAAATGACAAATTACGGTCCGAACTATGAAAATTGACAATTAAGGGTAATTTCAAAATATTTTGATCCTCAATTTCACAATTAAGGACAATTGTTTTCAATTCGTTCGTTTAGTTAACTTTGTTAATTGAAAGAGCGATATTCCGTCAATTAAGTATTTTGTGGGGATTAAAATATTTTGAAATTGCCCTTAATTGTCAATTTTCATAGTTCAGACCGTCATTTGTCAATGTGTGGTAGTTCATACCTCCTCTTTGTCATTTTTTCTTTGGTTTATAATGTTATCCCAACTATTTATCAGCCAGGTGTAAAAACTATTATCCGAATTAAATATTATCCCGCATAGATTTTATTTAAACACATATTATTTTGAATTATCTTTATATCAATATTGAACTGAATAACATCATAATATCAAACATATGACGAAATTTTATAACTTTAGAAATATTTTTTTAGGGGCGCGCTCAAATGAGAACTCATCTTAGGCTAAGAACATGGGAATTCGCTTCTGATTGGTCGAGGGGAGGTGCCACCTCACAAAGCACGGGGCCCATTGGACATGTGAGTGGATTTTACTATTTGCTTTGTGAGGTGGCACCTCCCCTCGACCAATCAGAAGCGAGTTCTCATGTTCTTAGCCTAAGATGAGTTCTCATTTGAGCGCTTCTCTATTTTTTTAAAATCATGTCTTGATATATAAATATTAATCTTGGAGACATGTTATTTGTGACTACTAGATTCTAGCCATCTTTTTGGAAGGGTTTATAAATAGTTCAACCTACGTACTTAAGGAAGTTTTTAGTTGGAGTTTTACCCTCTTTGACCATGAAATTATTTTGTCGGAGCCTACTTTTCGTCCTCTTTTGACTCAACTCCTAAAATTTGACAATGTGTTCAAAGGGTGTATGGAATGCGCGGCAAACAATCACAATCAAAACACTAAATTGGAAAACTCAAGTCATCAAGAAGCATTCAAGAGGTCTACGTTTCGTGAAAGGCTTTGAAATTGCTTGCTAAAACTAAGTTTAAGGCATGCAATGATAATACTTAGAAAACTAAATAGACAAAGGATATCAATGATATTGATTCACAAATGCATATTCAAAGGACTAAGTCGGTTCTATATTCAAGATTAAGTAGTAATGAAAAGTAGGATATATGTGATTTATATAGAATTGTTGATCACAAGCCTTGAATGGAGAAAACACTCATAAGATTAGGATAGAGTACATGAATGCAAGTGTCCATTAAAAAATGATAGGCTCAGCATGATGTGAGTGAACTATGTGATTATCTAGCTACTTCTCACTTATAAGCTAGCTTAGTCCACAATAAAGAGAATGATATAAAGGCGCATAGGAATTTCCCACGTTTATAGATGTACCCCACCAATAGAGAAAAAGCCATTCAGGTAAGCTTGTGTATACATGATGCAAATAACTTCTTTGATGACAAGAACACATGTGAGGTTAAAAGTAACAAGTGATATACAATGTAATACAAAACTCAAGTATGAGCAAGAAAGCATCACAAGTGACAAAATAACATCATGGCAAAAATTCATACGAATTTAAACTAGGAAATGAAGGTCACATCCGACAAAGTGCGCACATGACATCTAAAGTATCTAATAAATCAAATAATGTCATAACAAGGTACATCAAGAGTTCCTAACTAGGAAGTTGCAAATGAGGCGCAAGAACTCTATAGGGCATCATCCTAATCACTATAAATAGGGAAATGTGGAGGGGCTTGGCGATGTGAACTGGGATTGGAGTGAGGGAAACTCACTCCACACTTATAATTTCACCCAGTAGTTACAAATTTCACACCCCACACTTAGAGCCTAAGTTATTCAAAACATGTCAAACACTCAATTATGCAAAACGAGAATGAACAACTTACAAACCGAGTACCTCCCGTGAGGGCCAAGTTTTAACGTCTTTGCAATGACATGGCAAAAGGCCCCATAGAATTACTCGGGAGGAGTCCTATGCTAGAATCCCTTCTCACGGGGTCTTGGACTTTTGGGGTGTCAATCCACCTTCAAATCTCATTTGAATTTCCTTCCATCATGCCTAAAATAGACTTTTAAATGCATGTTTGATCCCTTCAAGAATGTAGATCCCTTTAGAAAAGGGGTCATGTGAGCTCCTTTCAAATGATCTTGCAAAATATGGCAACAAGCTCCAAAACTTGTCCTAAGGCATTATGACGAAGAAGGGACTTCAACACTAGCCTCTAGCATAATGGGCACACCCTCCTTGAGTTTTTCAACAATTTCCTTGGGTGCCCAATCCCAAACTCGATCCCTCTTAGACTTGTGTCTTCTTGCGTGCGAGGTTGCTCTTTAGTCCCATCCATTTAAACCTCAACAAAGTCTTCATACCCTTTTGGCTCAATATATTCGTCCTCCATCTTATCCTCAACAAGAGATTCAAGCTCACATTTAAGCTCAGTTCAGTGGTAAGGAGGAGGTCTTCTTCATTCAAAAAGGACATTTCTTCTATGTATGAGTCATCATAATTGAAAATTTTCTCATTTGAGAGCCAAGGCGTTGATGGAATGGTGAAATCTTATGCTTTCTCATCTAAATGATCTTGAGATGTGCTAGTGGTAAAGGGCGATGCACTTTCATGTTCCAACTCATCCTCGGTGCAAGATTCACCATCCTACACCTCGTTAAAAGCTTGGGTAGCGACTCTCAAGAACTCATCCTCCATTGCTTGATCCCATCCTTGCTTTGAGGCATTAGGTTCAAGGACTCCTTCTGAGACCTCCTCTTCCTCATCCAAGTTCTCATTTTCAATTGTTGCGCTGATTGAGCTTCAAGCATCTTGTGATGAGTCTTCACCAATCTATCCATTTGAGCTTACATAATTTGATTGGTTTCCTTGACAACCATCATTTGAGCTTGCATATCTCTACTCATCTTCTCTTGGTTTGCAAGGAATGTAGCAAGCATGGATTCTAGAGCGGAGGTAGGTTGAGAGTACATGTTAGGAGTCTTCAACTTCCAAGCATTGACTATCAATTGAGGATAAATCAACTAAATTCAAATTTAAGATTTAGATTAGAACGGATTATTGACCGGCCAATTAGTCCAGCGAGCTAGAATATGTGTCCGACCCATTTGAAATAATGTATGGGTTGGGCTGGTATGTCGAGTCATTCTTATTGTCCAAGCTCCGTTTTATGACCGGGCGAGCAGAGACTAGTTCAGTCGGGCTGGTCCGAGTCTGTACCGGTCTAGTAACAAATGAGTGATAATTCATTCGGAGCCTAAAATATAAAGACGAACATAAGTTAAGGCCCATTTACGTCAGGACCGAACTTAAACTAAACCGAAGTCATGTTTGAAGCCCAGCAGTTTGTGACAAAAGTGAGCGAGCAACTGATATCGACGTCTTCGGTTCGAATCAACTCTGCAACTCCATAGCCGGAAGTTATGCCGACAATGATGTTGGCGGCGGGTTGCTCCGCCGTGACGGTGGCGCCGATGAAGAATCGGACTTGTTATCAAGTAAGGCTTGGAAAGTGGTTCAGCTCAAAGAACATCAATCCCAATCGGCTTGGTCATTTCGCTGCTACATCTTCAATTTGTAATTCTGCTATTTTGTCTTCGTCGATATTCGTGTACGACCCTCTCGCGAATAAAACGGCGGGTAGAAGGTGTGTTGTGATGGCTTCTTCGTCGCCTGCTTCGGCCGATTTTGCTGGCGGTGAGTCTGAGACGGCCAAACTTGCGCTGGTAATTGACTCGTCTAGGTTTACTATTTCAGCTGTTTTTATCTTAGTAGAAATGGCAGATGGGGCAGTAGTCTAGCGTGATTGATGGACGGTTCAAATCTCCTGAATGCATCTTATGACATGTGGTCCGGCGTTGGACATTCATTGCCTATCATAGTGGAATAAGTAATTCGTTGAGGATTTATGGTGTGTTAAATATGATATATATGTGCCTAACTAAGCTTTTGATTTCTGATTTTGAAGGTGGCCAAGAGATTGGAGAAAACGGCAAGGTATTTCAGAAGATTAGGTAGCTTAGGGTTTTGGGGGCAGCTTGTATGCACTTTGGTTTCAGCTGTGATTCTGTCCTTCTCAGTTGTGGTGACCGGGAAGGTTACATCTCCTGCAACTTTTTATGCCACGTCTGGTGGAATTGTTGCAGCCTTCATTTCGGTTTTTTGGTCGTTTGGATACATTAGATTGTCAGAAAGGCTAAAGAAAACTGCTAATGATCCTTCCAAGGTAATCAAATTGATACATTAACAATGTAGCTTAAATTTGCCCGGCAATTGGTTTCTTGGTTTACTTTGTTGTATGTTATTTATGAATGGGATGTTTTTGGATGTTTAGATTGATTAAGTTGTACTATTAGCCTCAGTTCAAAAATGCATGCGAAACTTGTTGATCATGAATATGCTAACAGTTTTCGAACCATTTATCAAACTTTAATAAGTTCAGGAACCATTGAATAAAGTATTAACTGTGATCAGAATTCAAATGCTCTGTTCTTATTATGTAAAGTTCCTTAAACTCGAAGAATTTCCAGTGGAATAAAAAGGTGAATCAAGGGCAAAATAGGCTTGTTTACCTTTTTATGATCTACTTAAACATAGTCAGCTTTAGAGAAAATTTATATTGTAGCATAGTTTCAAACTTGCATTTGATGTTTTCTAAAGTCGATTCTATGTGTTCCTCATGTTGATTCTACTACACAATGTTTGCAACTTTATAACTGATCTAGGTTCAATTGTAACTTGATATTGGGTTATAGGCTCCGCCTCGTGCTGATGTTGTAAAAAGCTTGAAAAATGGGATCGTGGTGAATCTTTTGGGAATGGGCGCAGCTATTCTTGGCATGCAAGCCACAGTAGGCTTCCTAGTTGCAAAGGCACTTACATCCTCTGCAAACCCTTACCAAGGCATTTCACCTGGTTACAGCCCTATTCTGGCATTGGATGTGTTTTTGGTCCAGGTAACCATTGACCATATTTTGTGGCCGTCTATTTTGAGCCTGTTATTTTTTACTCTTAAAAGCATGGTCACATGGGGGAGTACTATGTTCTAAAAGTATACACGACTGATGCGTGTTTTTTTTTCTGTATGCAAGGCGTCAGCAAACACGATCCTTTCTCACTTCTTGGGGCTTGTCTTCTCGTTGGAGCTGTTGCGCTCTGTTACATTACCAACTCCTGAAAACATTCCAGTGACGAAGTACACGTAGACTATCCTTTTTGTTTAAATTCAACGTTCAAATTTGTAACTTATCCTTTTTGTTTAAATTCAATGTTCAAATTTGTTGCCGAATATTACATCCACCATGTTAAACTTGAAGGAAATTAAGTTTATGCACTTAGCAGCAAGCATGAGATAGGTCTTTCAAGACGTTCAAAATATCCCACTGCAGAACCAAGACAAGGTCATGGAAAATCCATTTACAATTTTAATGGTGTTTACTATCAACTAACTAAAAATCCCAATGCAACAGATACCATTAAATGACTACGATCAACATTCACAAAAAATCGGATAGTTTAAAAGTGGTAAAAATACTAGAACATCGGACGGCTATACACCCAATTTCAATAATAGATGTTCACTTGGATGGATGCATCTTCAGATGCAATTCCACTGTAGAGTTCCGGACAAAAAGAGCTCAGGGAGTCAGTCTTGCACACGAAAGATACCCATTGGGTCGCAAGCGACATAAAGATCGAGTTTTCATCCAATCCTATGGAAACATTAGGAAAGTTCAAAATGGATTTAGAAAGGACGTGAATAAATAGGGATACCAAAAACGCTAGCATAAGATGGGGTGATATGATATTATTGCATCATTCGATCAAGCTCCTAACTTGCAATTCAGTTAATGTCACCACTGCTAGAAAGTCACACTAAATTGCTTAACGAGACTTCATGGTCTGGATTTTACAGCAAAAACCTACAAAATCTGGGGGGGTAAAAGCAACAAGAAATCTTTCCAAAACTGTGCAATATTCAGAAATGGTGAACATAGTACATATCTTACTTACAAAAATTCCAAAAATTAATCTTGTTAAGACAGCATTAATGACACCAGTGGACTTAATTATAAAGATACCTGTTTATTGAGTTTTCTTTCCCTTGCCAGCGGGAATTTGGATTTTTCGGAGAACTTTTTCATCAATTTTTCTGTACTGGGTTAGTATGACTCCATGTGCGATGCTTAACTTGTCATCTATGTGATCTTGATATTTGTCATAAACCAATGGAACAGATAGACTAAGGAGGACACCTATAGCAGTATCAGAAAAATACAAATAGATGGGAACAATTATCATCTGAAATAACATACGCGAACAGGGTTGTTTTGGATGTAGAACACTAGAACCACTCACCAATGTAAACTAGAGTGAGGAAATTGAAGAAGCTACCAATATAAGATATGAACCACAAGCTGATAGCAACCTGAAAGCCACTCAAACACATCAAGAATGATAGAAATAAATGAAGCAAGAAAGTCTGGGGATAAGTCACGGATATATTTGACCTGGATGAAGCGTTTCACGTTTCTTCCGATTGCTATGTCACGAGCAAATGATAACCCGTAGTTGATCCACACTCGCAACTCTTCAATGGCCTTGAAAACGGCATCCTCAGACATTTCCAGATTTGGGATCGGAGGTAGAGGCCTATATCATTATTTTGGGTTGAAAAGTTATCAAGTATCCAAAAGCTATTATATAACTTCAAACAAAATTAGTATCAAAGCATCAAACCTAAACCTAGCTTTTACTAAAATACAACCCCAGATATACTTCTGGATGGAATGTTTATGCAAGAGACCAAGGGGTATAAACTCGGTATTATGTCTATCGTAAAATGTTGAAGTCTAAGCATAGCAATTACATGTAATGACGATTCCAAAAAAGTTCCACAGTATAAAATGCGTAACAATTTACATATAAATTTCCACAAGCTGAAAGTTGGCACAGCATCCATTTATAATAGAAGTGAATCAAACAATTGATCATCTTGACCCACTGTGATAAAATAGCAGATGAGTGAAAGAATCCAAAGTCCAAACACAGCACTACCTGTTGAGAAGTGAAGCAGACTTGGCCCACATGAACAAAATAATAACCAGCAGCAACAACACATTAGCAATGAAGCCAAGAAGATTGTAACCGCCTCTTTCAAAGAGAAACCACAAGGTTGATGTTGAAATCAGCAAACATACAGCTGATGACTTCCTTCTCCACATTAAAACATCAGCAACTGCATTAAGCAATTCCCACATCAACAAAAAAAGTCCAAGAAAACATAAAACAACGAAACATAATATGTTACGATCATGATCAAAGCCCTAATAAGACCGGCATTTGTTTAAACGTTTCTTGGCAGCTTCATCCTTTAGCTCAACAAACCTGTTCTCCATTTCAAAAATCATCATGATATGGTGGTTCAAAGAAAGATATTAGCTTTACTTATTAAGATTTTACACATTGTATACCGGTTCGTGACACATTAGAGTTTATTATTCCACATTTCTGCTTGATTTTTTCGGTTTATGGCGAGTGGAAAATCCCACAAAAAATTTGCATGCACTAATCAACTAGTTAACAAGAAATTTATAATCTCCAAAACGTCCATCCATTTCCATCCGATCATCAAATCCTCCTATCACCAAAGCATCCTAAAATGCTATAACAAATCGAAACGGCGCAATCTGATAAAGATGGACGGACTAGTAGATTGGAGAAGAAAAAGGCCTACCGGCGCAGCCGCCGAGAGATTGGTGAACGGGCGAGGGCCGACGGGGATCCATAATGGCGATTCACGGCTTCAGACTGGATCGATAATTTGGGATTCGATCGAACTGAAGAGATCCGATTTCGGCTGGGCAGATGAGTGCAGGAGGTCTCAGTAGTTTTTAAAAAAAATTTATTTCTTTTCGAAATTTAAGTTTATAAAATAAATTTCGTTGTGAATATTATGTGGTATGGAGAAGAAAATTACATATAGAAGAATAACATGTGAAGACATAAAACTAGAGAGAATAAATATTATATTGTCATTGATCTTAATCTTTACAAAATTCCTTTATAGTATAAGAGTACATACACATATGGAAAGAAAAAATCAATATCATGTGAAAGACCAAACCAAGGGACATGGACATGTGAAGGGTTAAATGTCATCTAACATAAATCACAATATTCATAACACTCCCCCCTTTGGATGATTCGTACACATATTATGTCTTATTAAAACCTTAATAGGAAAATCTCGTGGAAGAAAACCTAAGGAATGAAAAGAGTACATAATTATATATTACGCATAAATATTATCTCATTAAAAACCTTATTTAGGAACACCCTAATAGGATAAAACCTAAAATAGGGAAAATAGTGTAATGCTCGTTCTCCCCCTCAATGTGGCTTTTAACATAAATCTCTAAGTTTTCGCATGCCGATTTTATAGACCAATTTCTCAAAGGAAGTAATGGGAAATGCCTTTGTAAACAAATCGGCTAAGTTGTCACAAGAACGAATCTGGCAAATATAAATCTCTCCGTTGTTATGAGAAGTTCATGCGTAAAGAAGAACTTTGGAGAGATATGCTTCGTTCTATCTCCCTGTATATACCCATTTTTAATTTGAACTATACAAGCAGCATTATCCTCAAATATGACAATAGGGATTTCTTTGTGGCCTGAAAGATCACATGATCCTCTAATATGATGGATTAAAGACCTCAGCCACACTCATTCATGACCTGCTTCATGAAATGCTAATATTTCAGCATGATTAGAAGAAGTGACTGTAAGAGTCTGTTTGGTAGAGCGCCAAGTTATAGCGGTATCACCATATGTAAATACATAATCCGTTTGTGATCGCGCTTTATGAGGGTCAGATAAATATCCGACATCGGTATATCCAATTAATTCTGATTTTGAGTCTTTTGAATAAAATAAGGCACATATCAGTTATTCCTCAAAGATATCTTAAAATTTTCTTAATGACAGTCCAATATCTTTGAGTTTGGAGAAGAATTATATCTTGCTAGTAAATTAATCGAAAATGTAATATCGGTTCGTGTATAATTAGCAAGATACATTGGTGCTGCAATAGCACTAAGATTTGGTACTTTAGGACCAAGTAGTTCTTCATCCTTTTTTCGAGGACGAAATTGATATTTTGTCACATTAAGTGATCGAACACCATAGGCGAACTCACAGGATATGATTTATCCATGTTAAATCTTTTGAGTATCCTTTCAGTAAATGAGGACTGATGAACAAAAATGTCCTTTGATAAATGCTCAATTTGTACGCCAAGGCAGAATTTTGTTTTGTCCAAATCTTTCATTTCAAATTCACTTTTTAAATATGTGATCGTCTCAGTGAGTTCATCAGGGGTTCCAATTAAATCATCAACATAAACCGCGATAATAGAAAATCCGGTTTTTGTCCTTTTAATAAAAACACATGGACATATGACATTGTTGATGTATCTCTCTTTCAAAAGATATTCACTTAGACAATTATACCATATTCGACCGGATTGTTTTAATCCATATAATGATCTTTGTAGTTTTATTGAGTCATTTCTCGTGGTTTTGAGCTACATGCTTCCGGTAATTTTAATCCTTCGGAAATTTTAATATAAATGTCATTATCAAGTTACCCATATAAGTAAGCCGTCACGACATCCATTCAATGCATTTGGAATCTTTCCAAAACTGACAAATTCAGTAAAATCTGAATGTTATTGCATCCATGACCGGTGAATATGTCTCTTCAAAATCAAAGTCTGATCTTTGGAGAAGCCTTTTGCTACAAGTCGTGCTTTATATTTTATGACTTCATTTTTCTCATTTCGTTTGCGTGTAAATATCTATTTATAACCAACAGGTTTGACATTCCAGGGTGTTAGAGAAATTTTCCCAAAGACTTGGCATTTTTAAGTGAATTCAATTCTGCCTCGATGACAATTTTTTATTTTGGCCAATCATTTCTTCGTCGGCATTCATTAACCGATATTGGCTCATGATCCTCATTTTCCTCTATAATATCTACATCCATAGAATAGACAAATATATTATCCACTATAATTTCGTTTCTATTCCACATTTTCCCTAAAATGACATAATTGATCGAAATTTTTGTCATCATCTTCGGGCATCTCATTATCTTTTGAAGATGTTTCTTCATGTATGACATCTATTTCTTTTGAAATATTGGTCGATGCATTAATAGGCTATCTTGAACTCTTTTTTTCTAGGATTTTTATCCTTGGAACCAACTGGTCTACCATACTTCTGTCGTGTTTTAGACTTACTTACTAATTTATTTCCAATATCTTCATCAGGAAGATTTATTTTGCAAGGAGCATTGACAGTTGGTATATGTGACTTTGTCACTGTCTTAACATTCGTAAATGCATCTAGCAATATATTTGCAATCTTTTGCAAGTGGATAATATTTTAAACTTCTAGTTCACATTGATTTGTACAAGGATTCAAATGAAACAATGACTCTGCATTCCAAGATAATTCTTGTCTTTTTTTCAGACTTTATTTTATCTGTCCCTAATGCAGGGAAATTCGTCTTATCAAACTGATAGTTGGCAAATCGTGCCTTAAATATGTCATCTGTCATAGGTTCCAAAAATTTAATATTTTATGGAGATTCGAATCCCAAGTAAATCCTCAATCTTCGTTGTGGTCCCATTTTAGTACGTTGGGGCGGAGATATTAGAACATAAACAGCACACCTAAAAAACTCTTAAATGAGATATATTTGGTTCTTAGCCACTGTCAAGTTGTAAAGGAGAATATTTATTATTTGCAGTTGGCCTTATACGAATTAGTGATGCAACATTCAAAATTGTATGTCCCCAAGCAAAATTTGGCAAGTTTGACCTCATACGCAATGGCCTAGCTATCAATTTTAGTCTCTTGATAAAAGATTTTGCTAGACCATTTTGAGTATGAATATAAGCAACCGGATGTTCAATTGAAATTCCAGTTGACATACAATAGTCATTAAAAGACTGGGATGTAAATTCTTCAGCATTATCCATACGGATTTTCTTAATTGTGTGATCTGGAAATTGTGCTCGTAATCGAATAATTTGAGAAAGCAGTCTTGCAAATGTCATATTACGAGTAGACAATAAACAAACATGCGACCAACGGATCGATGCATCAATAAGTATCATAAAGTACTAAAATGGTAGTCCACTCGATGGGGAAATAAAATGTGTTCGAGCTCGACTAGTTTAATTTTCACGAATTCGAGCCGAGCTCGTACTTTGTACGAGTATTTTAATTTAATTCATCTAACGAGTTTTAATAGAGCCGAACACTAGTTGATTCGTACTCGGTTCGTTTAATAAACGAACCTGAAAGTTATGCTCGTACTTGGCTTTAAAATCGAACCAAACATTTTTTTTTTTTTGATAGAGCAAAATCAAATCGAACTTTGACCAAACTTTAATTGAGCTTGTTCGCCTCATTTATACCCCTAATTCTCAATGGATCCTAGCTGCTATTGTTAAGATTTTCCTTGCTGCTTAATTACTCTCCATCATTTGTTATATGGACAAGATAGACGTGTCTCGTCTCTCAATGGGACTCGCCGTTTCCACTCCGATCACCGACACTGAAATGCCACCCAAGAAACAAATTTTCATTCTGTCCGGACAGAGCAACATGGCCGGACGCGGCGGAGTTCTCCTCCACACGCACCCACGCAAATGGGACGGCGTAGTGCCACCGGAGTGCAAGCCAAATCCCCAGATCCTCCGCCTTAGCGCAGAGCATCACTGGGAGCCAGCTCACGAGCCGCTCCACTCCGACATCGACTCCAAAAAGGTGTGCGGCGTCGGCCCAGGTATGGCGTTCGCGAACGCCCTAATCGAGAGAAGCGGATGTCGCGGCGAGTCGATCGGGCTCTTACCGTGCGCGGTTGGTGGCACGGCGATTAAAGAGTGGGCGCGCGGCGAGCATTTGTATGAAAACATGATCAGACGCGCGAAGGAGGCTGTGAAGAACGGGAGTGGTGAGATTAAAGCTTTGCTTTGGTACCAAGGAGAGAGCGACACGTCACGGCAAGACCAAGTTGATGTGTATGAGATGAAGATGGAGACTTTGGTTCGGAATGTTCGAGAAGATCTGGGACTTCCTTCTCTGCCGATCATACAGGTCAATTTCAGCAACATCAATTTCTTCTGAATTTTTCGGTAATTAAAAATTGGAGCTGTGGTGATTTGCAGGTAGCAATAACATCAGGGGATAAATATGTAGAGAAGATCAGAGAAATCCAGATAGGGATGGATCTTGAGAATTTGAGGTGTGTGGATGCGAAGGGATTGGAGCTGAAGGAGGACAATTTGCATCTGACTACCGAGGCGCAGGTGAAGCTGGGGGGAATGCTGGCTGAATGCTACCTTTCTCATTTTTAAAATGGCAGGTATCTCGATCTAATCAAGAAGTGTTGGGATTTTTGAGATGGATCATTGATGCCGTTGTGTTGTGATTAATTCGTGTTCGTTTTTTTATATATACAAACACAATGTTGTTGTTTTGACTTTTGAACAACCATCCTTTCTGGATTTGGATCAATGAGTTTGGATTTACCAAAAATGTATCAAAGATGTTCAAATAGGTCTTTGGAGACTTAAACTTGATTCTTATCCAGCTTCATATTGCCAGGTATTCTAAACGTTAAGCAAGCTAATTAAACGGTAGCTTTTTTTTGTTTAATTTTTGGCTCACAGGTTTGATCCCCAAGATTTACTGCAGAATAGGGTTATCTTGGGCAATGAGGAAGTGTTCTCACGACTCACTAGATGTAGCTAACTGGAGTAGCATGTTTGGAGAATTTGAATGGTTTGCTGCTTATGCCATTCCACTTTCCAACTACTTAAGTATCAGTGTTAGACAAGCTTATATAATATCATAAGTTGACATATCAGTTTCTCTGACTTGATTGGTAAGATACAACAGTGTCAGTGACATTGTGTGCCTCATGCAGATGTTCAGAGGAAGAGGAGAGGGTTCATTAGAGTCTTTGGAAAGCTTTTGTTAACAGTAATGCAAAGCTTTTGTTAACAGTAATGCATTAGAGTCTTTGAAAGGATAAATGGCCCTATACATTTGAGATCAAGTCATTCACTATGTTGTTTGACGTTCTTCAACGAACTCCTGGTGTAGTGTAGAGAGTTATGAGTCTCCCGATTTCCAACCCGGAGGCTGTAAGTGGTCAGTTCTTTTTTGTAATTACTGCTGTTATGATCTTTGCTTTTGGCAGGAAGTTCTCAATTCCACCCAAATGGAAATAGAAGTTGTTGGAGATGATAATTATTAGTTTCTGTATTTAGTCATTGCACATGATGACATTGATGATGTTCGGGCTGCAATCCGTGTCGTATTCTGATTTCTGATACATTTATATGCGGACATTTACTCTTTAAATATGGTTTGGCATTCCAGATGTATTGGAAGCTTTTGGAAAGTGTAGGATCGAATTTTAGATTCTTAGAACCCTAATTAGTTAAACCCTTACCCTTTATTGATTATTAGCCCACAGAGTTTGTACAAGCAATAGCCTAATAGAGTCCTACAGTAAAATATTATTACAGAGCAAGTATTGTTACCCAATACATCAATCCATGCAACCGAAATAGAATACTTTCCTGGAAATAGAGGCGACACGCATCCGGCTTCAACTCTAACCGAGCTGAGACATTCCAGCAAGACTCCGATGCTCGACAATGCTTCAGGCCGCAATCGAGTCACACTGGCGCACTCCGAAACTCGTCTGACTCCCGCACGCACCAATCAGCTTTCAATTCCTTCTTGTTACTTAGAAAATCGCTCGAATCGCTATGGAATCTCTCTCGAATCAATTGAGCCGTAATCCCTAATTCTGTCCAGCTTTTAAACGAAGTACAACTCCGTCCGCAATGTTGGAGATTTTAGGTTTATACGATGTGAAACATGTATGAAACCTTGTTAAAGTGTTGTATGAATGAAATGAATCATTTTACGACTTTTGTTTTCTATGTTTTGTGCCATTCGACCAATGCGTGCGAACGCACGAAGAATCATGCGAACGCACGAGGATAGTGCGAGCTGCGTCGGGCGAGAGTCATGCGAGCGCACGAGATTCTCATGCGTCTGATCTGTGTTGTGCGAACGCACAAGATGATTTGTGCGAACGCATGAGGATATGCGACCGACCGATCGCGACCATGCGAACGCATGAGTTATTCATGCGTCTGGTCTGTATTGTGCGAACGCACAGGATGAACTGTGCGAACGCACACAGTCAGATCGGAACAGTTTTCATGGCAGTTTTTGGCAGTTTAATGGCAGTTTTGGCTGAGTTTTGAATGTTTTTTCTTCTGGAAAAACATGGACAGAAGTAAGATGATGGCATCGGTGCTCTGTATGAAGATATCTCCTCTTTCATTTTGATCGATTCTCGATTGTTATATTCACCGTTTCTTATTCCTTTACAAACTCACTTGTTTTATCTCTATTCAAGTATTTCGGTAAACCCCTACCTGGGTGAAATATTGAATCAGGAAAGCAACAAATTGTTTGTGACTCAAGCAGAATCCAAGTCTTCATTATCATTGTTCGAAGCTTCAAAGACGATCCAGGGACTACACGCAAGACGCTGTCGTTCCCATACGTATCAGTAACGAACAACGGGCTCTCGCGCTAACACGAAACGCTAGCGTTTCATTAAACTCGAGACTTCACGCTTTGGATAAACGACGCCGCTCCGTTCCAGCTCGAATACGTCTGCTTCGCGCCTAGCCTAAACGGTTGCGCTCAGCAACCCGACAACGACATTTGAGCCATTTGGTTCAAAACTTAGTTGATTGCTTTTGGGCATAACTTAAAACAAGCAGATTCAACTGAACACTTGTACAAGAACATAAAACATCTTTGGGCATTCAAACAACTTCATATCACCACAACAAGCATTATACCATAACAATATGCCCTCCTAATGCAAGTTGTGAACTAAAGAGGACTATAATGGAAAGATCTGGCCTTATGAAGGGAAGGGTATAACCAGGCCACTAGAAGGACCTCAAGAGACTCACAAACTGCTTAACCAGCCTCATCAATGTGAAGACTCTTCCTGCAAAAGATGAACTTGTTAGCAGGTACAATTTTCGTCTCAAAATCAGCAGGATTTTCATCCCGTAAGATCTTATCAATTCTGATAGATTTGGATTCTACCAAATCCCAAATAAAATGAAGTCTAACATCAATGTGTTTAGACCTCTCATGATACACATGGTCTTTGCATAAACAAAGGGCACTTTGGCTATCCATAAATATCATGTGTAAAAGAAAAACCTGTGATTTCCTTTAACATGCCACTTAACCAGATGGCCTCTTTAGCAGCCTTAGTTGCTGCTATATATTCAGCTTCAGTAGATGATAATGCAACAATAGATTGTAGCTGACTTTTCCAAGAAATACAATTACCATTCCATGTAAAGTAAAATGCAGTGGTGGACTTTCTATTATCTCTATTACTAGCATAATCAGAGTACACATAACCCACTATATCAGCATTAGGATCATGATTAGCATAACACAGACCAAGCTTATTAGATCCTATCAGGTATTTTAACAAGTATTCCATGGCTTCCCAATGTTGTTTTCCAGGGTTAGACATGTATCTACTTAATACACTAATAGCAAAGCCAAGATCAGGTCTAGTGCATAACATAGCATACATTACAGAACCAACAGCAACATCATATGGTATATCATGCATTTCTTGTTTTTCTTTGTCAGTTTTGGGACAATCATCCTTAGAGAAAATCAAATGCCCTCCTAAGGGAATATATACTAGTGGATTTAGCATGTTTCATACAGAACTTATCATACTCCTAAATCAATGTAAATCGTAATTAGATCATTTTAGTTTCACTTATTTGATGATAATGCATACACATATCTAAGCCCACATAAATTGAGCAATTTACAAAATTAATAGCAGAAAGATCTCCTGCAAACTTAAAATTTTAAGTTTAAATAGACTGAGATTCCTTATTGAAATGTTGGAATTCAACATGGACATTTGGTTCAAGTTTGGGGAATGTAACTCTTTCGTAGATCATACCATTGCTGCTCCTCTACTTAACAATATTTGAGAGTTATCTGAAAAGCTATGCCTTATGTGATGATCTATAACATCGTATTCCCAGCCGAGTTGCAATTAACAACAGGTACCATCCTTCTTCATTGTAAATGGTAATGGTATAAAACAAGGTCATGTGCTCCTCTCCTTGATACGTACATATCTTCCAAGCCCCTGCTTTTTTAATACTTTTGAAAGTATCAAGAAATTGCGTAAATATTTTAAGCCGTCTGACGTCTCACTGTTAATCGGTGGTATCCCAAGGCATCGACAAGGTTCAACGTTTAAACCCCATTTCTCATGTTGAATGTGTGAAAATTAAACACAACAGATGAACCTTGAGAATGAGTTGCATACTTCTTTTTTTATTGCACATTCTTCAAAATCTTAAGTCTTCGTGAACCCTGCATCTCGACTTTAAACATGTTCAACTTACAGTCGTCTAACATACGGACAATTTTTCAAGTACAATACTCGCTATTCGATCCAATCGTGTAGCAAGTCCCGGCAAGAATTGCTATATATAAATATATCCATAACCATTTTTTTTTTGAACGTCGTTTATGTTGAGTAAGAGTCAATTAGAGAAATGTCACATATCACCTTCAAGAAGGAGATGATACTAGCTTATATGGTTCTATAGAATCATAATTCACAAACTTGAGCTTTTAAACCCCAAATCACAATGGGTTATGAGGCCAAGCGAGTGGCTCAGTGGAGCGCCCCCCTGCGTGTCAAAAAAGACCCAGGGTTCGAAGCCCTCAGCTAACATTCTAACCAACTAACACTAATCCATGTATCCAACAAAAAAAAAATCACAATGGGGTTATGGTTCCAGATGGCTAGTGAAATTCAACAATTTACTTGTCGATTCCTTATTATTTCTGGTTGAAAGATTCTCAAAGTCTCACAGATAGCCTAGCCAGTCTTCTTAAGAGTAAAATAAAGAGGAAAAGGGTCCCTAATAAAAGAATCTTGCCAAGTGTATTTCCCCATACCAAAATCTCTAATAAAAAAGAAACCTATTCAGTTTGTCAAATTTTAAAGTAACCATCTTTGTCTATTAAAAAAAATCTCATAAGATACTTTACGCTTCACTCTGTCTGAATGGAGTTTCTAGCTAGATATCATCTTAATTACAATTAAATTAAATTGCAACAAAGTATTTAATTGGCCGTAATTACCGTCGTTGGCATATTAGTAATTGCCGTCGTTGAACAACGGATGCGGCTTCCAAAAGTATTTAATTGGCATTTAATTTAATTTAAATCTACAAAAGTATTTAATTGCCTGTTTTGCCAATTTAGCTTGCAATTAGCTAGTAGATGCGTATATAAATTGTCAATTTACAATTAAGATACAGGTATCATTAAGGTGCGCGTATATTTAATGCCAATGCATATATTTAATACCGGTATAAATTTCCAATGCGTATATTTAATGTCAATTAAATTGCAATTAAGATGATACCTGTTCCTCTAAAATCGACATTTGACGTGTATGTTTGATTGACTTGGATTTTGTTCGAATTGGTACACATAAGTCTCAAATAAGACACATCAGCAAATTTTATTAATACCGGTTCTTGGGAAACCAGTACTCTAAAAAACACATAGTACCAGTTATATGAAATGAGGTATTCCAATTAATTGAATTTCAAGTAGTGCAATTGGACGAATTAAGTTTGGAAGTGGGGTACTTTGGTTAGAAACTCGTCTGAATGCAGGTCCTTAGGGCATCCGCACCCATGAAAATGAAAATGCTAGGAGAGGACTTCCTCACCTAGCATTTCCTCCAAACAAAGCACAAAATCAATGAGGATGTTCTCTCACAAATGCTCCTTGAGGATGTGTGAGAGAACATCCTCATTGATTTTGTACTTCTTTTGGAGCATTTCTTTAGTGATGGGTGCATATGCCCTTAAACTACTTGTAAATTTGCGTTCTTTGGCATAAGGTATGATCGGAAGATGTTTATTTGAAATTGTTTTAAACTGCAAAAATAAAAATATGAATAAGAATACTAAATTAAGATTTATATTGAATTTTAGTATCAAAACTTCAAAATAAACTTTAGAATGAGAAATGATACCTCCATTAAATTGTCACTGTTAACTGTCCGGTTTCAATTGATGCTGTCTTCCATTTCGGTACCATGTTCGCCTAATATTCACATGCTATGTTGGAACTGAAACACTTTAGATCAATATGCTCACCTTTTTTTCATCCCTTCTAATCATTGATTCCAAAATGAAAGCAAAACTTTCGGGAAAATAGAGAAATTTATTGCTAAGATTTTTATTCTACTATACAAAAATACTCACTCCTTTTCCAGTAAACATGATGCTCTACGAGCTACGACTACAGTCTGTCTGCAGTCTAAACCCACTGGTCTCTTTAATAGTATTAACTCACCGCTCCAAGCAGCCTTCTTTATCATTCCACCAAGACTATAACAGTTAGACCAATTACCAATTATATCGTAGCCCCACTTACTTGTAAGAGTATTTCATGGTCTTGGTTTCCGACCATAGGCCTGACGGCAAACTGCTGTCGGCTTCTGTGCCGGGGAGCAAAGCTGTGAAGAAACAGGGCAGCTCTGAAGACAATTATCAGCCAAGCTCCCAGCCAATGGAGCTTCACCAGAGAAGAAACCATTTGGCGGTTTTCCATTCAAAAAATTTCCATCTAAAAACAGCCTCCTCAGCGTCTGTTTCTTGCTGAATTCCAACGGCACCGGTCCACGAAGCCGGTTGTAACGTAGGGAAAGGGAGGACATCAGTGGATAGAAGGCGAAGTTGATCGGTATATAGCCTTCGATTTGGTTGAAGCTGAGATCAACAGCTATCAAATCACTCTCGTCTGCATTTGGTTTCAAAACCTCAATCTCCGTGAAGCTGTTGTTGGATAGATTGACTTGCTGGATTGCTTGTAGCCGGAAGAACCAGGCCGGTAAAGTGCCGGAGAATGAGTTAGCGCTGAGCTCAACAACTTCCAATCTAGCAAGCCCCTTGAATGTCGACTCCAACAGCTGCCCGGATAGCAAATTGCTCTTGATCGCCAGCTCGGTTAAGCTGCCCGGTAATGACTTGGGCAGGGAGCCTCTAAACTTGTTGAAGCTTAAATCAAGCCTCTGTAAATTCCTAACTGAGCTGATTGAATCCGGAACCGACCCAGATAACAAATTCCTCGAAAGATCCAAACTTTGAAGCGATTTCAAGTTGCTGATGGAAGGATGGATGGACCCAGAAAAGGAATTGGACCTGAGAATGAGAGTTTGAAGATTGGAAAGCGAATAGAGAGAAGCTGGAATCTGACCGTAAAAGTTATTATCGGATAGATCAAGTGAGGTAAGCTGAGTGAGTTGAGAGATGAGTGGAGACAGCTTGCCGGAGTAACCGACCGAGTCAAGGACGATCCGGGTGACCCGGGTGGAGTCTGGGGAGCAGGAGAGGCCGCAAGTGAAGTGGGTGCGGCGAGGGAGGGAGCAGGGGTCGGTTGTGAAGTCCCATGAAGCGAGACATGAGTAAGATGGGATGGTTGAAGCTTTGATCGATGCTTTAAAAGCTTGCAAAGCTTTGATGTCGGATGAAAGCGTCAAGGCTTGAACAGTTGTTGTTGTTGTGAGAAAGACAAAACTCAGAGCTGTGAGGAACATGAGTTTGTTGAAATTGGTGGCAGCTTCGAATCTCATGTTTCAGGTTCTAATGACTTATTTGAGGCTTCGTCTCTTTTGTATAGGTAGTATATGAGTGTGGCAGTGGATGTCAAGTTGGAGAGCACTACAAAATCTTCAAGTGCAAGTATACCATATTTCCCAATTTCAAAAGCACTAATACCAATAAAATGCACTCGTGTTTGATGTATTCATGGGACTATGACATGGAAATTTATACAAGAGTGACAGTTTGTTTTATTCAATTTAACATCTCATTATTTATATTCAAATGAAGCATTTAATTTATGTATTTTAATAATATCAAAGACACTGCTGGTTGAGAGCCTTTTTCCTTTTTTTTTTGTTGATAGAAGAGCCCTTTTCCTTTTGAGAATCTGAAAATTCATGTCATTTTTAAGGTATTATAGTGTTTTTTTTATAGAGTTAAGGTATTACAGTGCTGACAGATGTTCCCTTAATAAAGTTTAATTTGTTTATTTTGACTTTAAACTTGCTGAAAGTTTAAATACATAAGTGAGACAATTATATCAATTTGATCGCACACTTTCAAAAGTATAGATGCAACTCTTTTTTTTTTTTTTTTTTTTTTGATATGGACTTGGGTTAGATTATAGTATCCGTCCAATTAGTGGGTTAGAGGAGTTTCGAACTCACACTTGCGGCGTAGGCAAGGGAGAGCTGCTACCACTGAGCCAGCTTTTACTCCTAAGTATAGATGCAACTCTTAAATATCGGAAATGATGAGAGATTCACATTTAATCTCTTCCCTGATATCTTAAACTTAGAAAATAAATATTTATAAATTTATTTTATAAATTCGTTAACAAGTGTGTGGTCTAATGGTAGAATCCCAACCTTGCATCCACTAGGTGGATGGTTCAAGCCCACCCATGACATTTTCCTCCACCCATATGGCCTTACCATGGAGGTGTGTGTCAAATCGTGGATTCAAAATAGTGAGAGGTTTTCAAATTCAAGTTCAAATCCGAAGTTGTGCCTTTGTGTACCATGTGCTTTAAAACGTACTAGAAATATATGTGAATCCGAGAAATGTGATGTATGTGGTGTATTTTTTGTGATGTTCAATGTAAACCCACGATAAAAAAAAAATTTATTTTATAAATTCCGTGATCAATAAAAGAACTATGCACAAATGTGTAAGTATGTGGAGACTGTGGACTAGGACTGTAGGACTGCATTTATACAAGATGTGAAAGTTAGAGCCTTGCTTATCATGCGTACATATTCAGTGCTTCATTAACATTATTGTCGGCAGAAATGTATATATGAATTATAAGAGGAGCGCTCAAATGTTATACCCATTTTAGAGTGTTATGTGTTACACCAATCTTAGCCACACATCCAACCCCGTGCTTTGTGGGTGCGCCACGTGTCCAAATAGTAAAATCCACTACTTCAAAAAGCAAACAGTAAAACCCACTACCCAAAAATCCACTATTCCGGCACTATTCCTGCCACTATCAACCAATCAGAAGCTCTGTAACACATAACACTCTAAGCACCCATAACATTTGAGCGCGCCCCTGAATTATAATGTACAACGTTTGTGTTGTCTTTTACTTTAAATATAAAACTGAAAGTATGAACTTAAATTTAATTGAGTTTGTTAATATAATTTCGGATGATGAGCGTTGTGATCAAGGTTGAGCTCCACTCTTCTGTTGGGTCCTCGGACCAGGTGGTAGGTGTAGGGCTACAAACGAGCCGAGTCGAGTATTATGCTGCTCGAACTCGACTAGAGTGAATATATATCAAACTCGAACTCGAAACTCGACGAGCTTCAAAAATTTTGTTCGAACTCGACTCGAAATATTTTCATGATACTCGAGCTCGACTCGATACTCGAGTATTAAAACTCAAATTACATGAAACGATGCATACTGCTCAATTTCAAAGCTTGTTTGCATACGAAAATGTTAAGTTTTTACACAAAAATCTAAAGGGCAACTCAATGACCCAAGACCCAAGATTAGTCTAGCCCAAATTTAGGATTTTGGTGTTGTAGATGGATTGAGGTTTACTCTCCCCTTTTATAATCACTTGTGAATCAAAGTCTTTGACATCAAGCAATGTGGGATATTAGGACATTCACTTGCTTTTGATTTCTTCAATGCTTCCTTATAATGTTTACTTTTGTCCCACATTGGATGTTTACTACAAAACAAATAAGATGAGAATATATATAGATGAACACTCTATCCAAAATCTAATATACTCATTCCAACTAATGTAGTTGAAACTACAATTGTAATTTCCTAGATATATGTGGAATAATTGAGTATTATTCGAATATTTAATCGAGTTGTTCACGAGTATATACGAGTCGAGTATTACCTTGCTCGTACTCGGCTCGTTATTCGAATATTTAATCGAGTTGTTCACGAGTATATACGAGTCGAGTATTACCTTGCTCGTACTCGGCTCGTTTAATAAACGAGCTGGAAATTCATGCTCGTGCTCGACTCGTTTAGTTTCGAGTCGAGCTTTGATCGAGTTTTGACCGAGCTTTGACCGAGTTTGTTCACGAATATCTCACGAGTGTATCGTCTCGTTTACAGCCCTAGGTAGGTGTTCTTCGGCCGGTCGTCCGGGTTTCTGTACAGTGGCTTATGTACAGGCGGTTTGCTGTTCGCGGTTGTGTTCTGACTGCGGTTACTGTTCTTGACCGGTTACTTCCGAGTGCCGCCGGCTTCCGTGCCTTTGGTGGCCTGCTTGTGATGGTTTTTATGACCTTGTGTTGGGTACGTTGGTCTTTTAGATGTTGATTTAGAGTCAGCTTGTTGTGCTGGCCAGCTTCTGTTGTACCCTTCTCAGGCGAGAGCCTGTTGTGTAGCCGGTTTTGGCTGGATGTTATATCGAAAAAAAAGGTTGAGCTCCAAGCTCAACGTGTCAAATTTGCTGCACATACTAAGCTAGGCCGGCTCAAGTTAATATAGGGTCTGACGCAATAGGAAAATTATGGGCCTTTTAAGGCCCACTTTCGAAAATATGAGGCTTTTTTGTTTTTATTTTATTTTGGAGGGACTTGAACCCATGACACTTTGGCACCTGGGCGGAGTGCTCACCACCGAGCCACTCACTTGCGCCCTAGGCTTTTTTGTTCTTTAATAAGTCTCAAACTTGTTCCGGGACATTTTTGGCTTTTTTTTTTCATCAAAATGAGGCCTTTTCCATCAAAATGAGATTTTTTTCCTATAAAAAATAAGCCTTTTTTGACTCAATTTTATTTACAAAAAAAATACATAATTGACAGGCTTGAAGCGACCGCTTCATCTGCCTCAAAGATGAGCCGGCCTTGACGCTAAGCTTGAGGGGTTGACGAGCATGGTGATCCCAGTTGAGTTCCAAGCCTTCATTTGAGTCGTCATTGGAGCTGAATTGAGCGGGAGTTGAGCTTACTCGACAGTCGATCAATGACGAATTTATGGCACATTTCAACATGGGGTCGTTATGTAATTTTACTTTCATGTGGGTGTCGATTCTATTTATTAGGGGTTGTTTAGTGTCCATCGTGAAAGTCGGGTGTCTCATGTACAAACTCCCAAAGTCTGTTATAACACATTCTCAATTGAACTTTTACATTCTGATTGGAGTATCTGCTACCTTGATTCCTATTCTGAGACCAGTAGCACCAGAAGACTGAGCAAAGAGCTGATTTTGCTGAAAATGTTGAGAGCCTCCACTAGAATGGCCAGAGGAGTTTGACTGATTATGCTGGTTCACATACAAGGCTGACATCTTAGTGATATTATTTTTCTTGGCTTTCCTCTTATTTTCTTCTTGAACAAGTTGCTTGTAAAACTCCTTAAGGGATGGTGAAGGTCTCATTTGCTAAAATGTTGGACCTGGTAGTAATGTACACTTCATTTAGCCCCATAATGAACTTCATCCTCCTGTCCCTCATTTTCCTCTCAGTGGAACACTTTGTAGCCTTACATCTTATACCAGGATCACAGAAAATTTCTTCACTTAAAGCGTCCTCATCACCCCAAAGCTGAATCAATTTGTTGTAGTACTGAGCAATGGTTTTGTCTTCTTGCATTAACATAGCTATTTCTTGCTGAGTAGAGAAAACACCAAAATCATTGGAACCTGAGAACCTTTCTTCCTGATCTTCCCAAGCTTGCATACAATCAGCAGCATGAATCAAAGAGGATCCAATTTCTGGAGAAACGGAATTGATAATCCAAGACAGAACCACATTATTACACTTATCCCGTCTAGCTCCTTGATAAGCATCAGTTGGCCTTGGAAATTGACCACGAACAAAACCTAACTTCATCTTGATGCCTAACGCAGTAACGCCATTTCCATAGATTTTCTCCAATTCAGATAATTTTTATCACCAACCAGAGGCTGAGTGACTAGAGACACATCAACATTTTCATTGCTACTAACAAAAAGAGGATCATCTGCTATATTAGGGACACCAGTGTCAGGAATAGAATCAGAAGAGGAAATCGGAGTGCCAGAAAGCACAACCGTAGCCGGATTACAAGGCGCAGAAGTCGTCATTAACACAGCAAACGAAACAGCGGCGAAATCAAGCAAACAAACTCAACAATTGATGATCAAAGTACAAGAAACATACTGGATCACTAATGCACATCTGATACCATGTATAAAAGCTTAGATTGATGATCGGAGATGATGGCGGGAGGCTGTGGCGAAGACGATTGAACGGAGAGGAAGAGAGAAGTAACTAACCTAGATATTTTCATTAACAAACTGAACTGGACGCAAAAGTATGTTATAACAGACTTTTGCAACTTACAAAAATTACATGCAGGTCCCTGAGCTAACAAAAACAACAAAGCGAAAAATACATAAGTGACCAGCACAATGCAAATAGTACACCAGATACCCAAAACTGAATTAACAGACAATGGCGCCTAAGGAAGCTGCTTGAGTAGCTTCAATACTTTGGATGAGAATCGATACGAGAGACGTACACTTCAATAGATAATAAAAATGTATCAAATAGTACTAATATGTAGTGATTCTGTATCGCCATATAATGAACTTATCAATAAAAAAAAGGGAAAATGACAAAGAGGGGGTATGAACTACCACCCATTAACAAATTGCGGTCTGAACTATGAAAATTGACAATTAAGAGCAATTTTAAAATATTTTAATCATAAATTTCACAATTAAATTCAATAAGGTTTTTTCAATTCATTCGTTTAGTTAACTTTGTTAATTGACAAAGTGATATTCCATCAATTAAGTGTTATAAACTTATATGACGATCAAAATATTTTGAAATTGCCCTTAATTGTCAATTTTAATAGTTCGGACCGTGATTTGTCAATGGATGATAGTTCGTACCCCCTCTTTGTCATTTTCCCTAAAAAAAAAAAATCCTCACTATATCATTAAGATATCTAATTGCCCCACTTTATCATTCCAATGCTCAATAAGGTCAAGCAAATATGATATTGGCGGACCCTTATATCCTACCCTCTTGAATCTTTAAGGATCCGATCCGGTGTCATCCTCTAAGATCATCCCTATTGATAATTTTTAACTAAATTAATATTTTTTTTTCTTTTCCCAAATGACCATGAATAGTTTTTTATTTTTTATGAGTAAAAATCAGCGAATTTAATTGGATCATGAGACCGATCCGATTGATCGACCCGAAATCTAGTCGGATCCTATCTGTTCGTTTAAATTCCACAACCACAAAAAACATTTGCCTGCAACAATTTCAACGAAGCCGGCGATGACCATGAAGCTCTCTCTCTCACTTATCTCTGTCTTCACTTTCTCTCTCATCGTTGCCTCAACGGCGGCTTATCCAAACAGCTACGGCGTCGGCGAGTGTGGTCTGGCTGGGGAGGAACTGGACCTGGTTCCGTTGAGGAGGGAGGTGTATGGAGACGGGAGAATATTCGATATAAGTCATCCGTATGTAGAGGATATGCCGGCGTTTGAGTCGGATGAAGGGATAGGGCAGTTTTTGTGGCTGCCGAAGAGTATGAAAAACGGCTCGATTGCGAATAATTCGGAGTTTAAGATGGGGGCGCATACTGGGACGCACGTGGATGCGCCGGGGCATGTTTTCGATCATTACTTTGATGCTGGATTTGATGTGGATACACTTGACCTAGACGTTTTGAACGGTAGGTAGGGTTTGATTTGTGCGGAAAATTAGGGATTTTTGGTCTCTGGGTCCGTGGAGATGTCGACTGTTGCTAAAGTGGTAGTTTCTAGGTTTGACGATTTATTGTTCATTTTCAGTTTTGGAAGCTTTTGTGAATGTTGAGTAGATTGTTCATTATTGGGTTTTAGAGCTATTTTTGGAGCTTTAGGGTTTGATATTAATTGAAAGAGAAGTTTGATGTTTTTGTGCTAAATCAACAGAATGACACTTTGTTGTTACTTGTAGACATTTGCTCTACTTAGGGAGTACTAGTAGACACAATCTTATACGGTAATTTGACTTGTTTTTGTCCATTCTTGCAGGTCATGGACTGTTAGTGGATGTTCCAAGGAACAAGAATATAACTGGTTAGTTAGCTATTCTTCACATACATTATAATTGGGATACTTGAATTTTTTTTTAAACTTGGAGTGCATTCTTTTGAATTGAAACTGAACCGATCCGAACAAAAAACTGAACTTGATTTTAATAGGAGAACTGAATTAACGAACTTAACTTGGTGACTTATTGTAAGACTGGACTATAATAATTAACTTTTAAACTAGAAAAATAATCAGACATTCGACTCAAATTAAGTGTTTAATTAAATAATGTGATCTACTAAACTGAAATGCCAAACTTTTAAGTTAAATAGAACAAACCCTCGATTACTGCTTTTTTCAGCCCAAATGGTCTGATAAGTGATAACCTGCAATTCAACACAAGTCCAAGAAAGTAATGTATCTGCCCTTGATCAACGTACTGTTCAGTTCAAATCTAATGTTGGCCTTCAATTGTCTAAAAAATAGATTACAGTGACCAAGAGGCCTTGACAGAAGGCTTTAAAGGCTGTCTTTATAAGCTTCAAATATTTTTCTGATATTTGACTTAAACCTCTCGTGTTGAAAAAGAACTATTTGACAAATTGATTTTTCAAGTATTACCATGTGAATAAAAGTTACGCACACATATACATATATATGAAGTAACATGATAATTTATTAGCAATTTATAAATAATGATCTATCACAATGAAATGACTATCGCAGCGATACTACAATGTTTTGACTCGCCGTGGCGGTACTACAATCCTTCGGTTCATCATGATACCTTAATAATCGTAGTACATATCTTTAGGTCTAGTGATGGTTCAGATATGTTGACCTTCTGTGTAATATTGGCGTTTGGTAGCTTGTTTGACCTTTGATTGTTAGTAAGCTGACCTATGATATAAGTAGTAGTCTTTAAGTATGCGCGACAGTATCAGGTAAATGAATGTTGTGTATCTTTTTACAGCTGAGGTAATGGAATCATTGCATATACCAAAGGGAGTGCGCCGGGTAATTTTCAGGACCCTGAATACTGACAGGTACTCGCCACTAGTATTAATGGTCTCGAGCTTTTGTGATTGAAATGGCATCTTACTTATTTGACCTTGGGAATCCTTGAGCTTCCGTAGATTACGTCATCAGTGATTCACTATAACTATTAAGGCTCACAAGCTTTAGATTTTAATTTCAAGCGTGTATGCACTTTGGAGGTATCCCTCACCAAGAGGACTTATTTACTATATGACTGCCATGATGTACGGTTATTTTTTTGTATATTCAAGCTCCCGCTAGTTGGTGTAAATCACAGTGCTCATTGTGCAAGGAAATTTTAATTTATAAATATTTCTTGATTTCGGGCAATTACCATTCCGAATCTGGGTAGAATATGGAACTTACATGTTTGTAGTCAGGACATACATAATGCGGTTTTCATATTTTATTGCTAGGCGGCTCATGAACAAGAAGACCTTTGATTCCAGCTATGTTGGGTTTATGAAAGATGGTGCTCAGTGGTTGGTAGATAACACTGATATCAAACTTGTTGGTAAGACAATGATATCCCTGGCACCTTTTTATATCTAAGACTTGCTACTTTTTTTTTTGGCACTATTGGCCTGGTAATTTGACCTTCAATGTCAGTCGATTGACTTAGTTCGGCCCAACATTGAACTTCAGTGTTCAGTCACACATGCAACAAATATTTGTGAAAGATTTAAGGTCACTATGACTATATTATGAAAAACTCAAATGTTTTTTCAGTTGGAGGATTCTCGGTCATTTTTCTCGTTTAATGTGTAATTACATGAACCTTCCCGCTCTTTAAGAAGGTTGTACAAAACTCAACATATTGTCAAAATTGCAGGCATTGATTACTTGTCTGTCGCCGCATATGATGACTTAATTCCCAGTCATCTTGTTTTCTTGCAAGGACGGGTAAAGTCTCTGTAACTTGTTGTAGTTATACTCGAGCAAGGGGAAGTATATAATCCCAAACTGACATTTAACCCACTCGCAGGAAATCATTCTGGTTGAGGGATTAAAACTCGATGGCGTTCAGCCCGGTGTATACACCATCCACTGCCTGCCTATAAGGTTGCGTGGTTCTGAAGGGTCACCCATAAGATGCATACTCATCAAGTGACCAGCTTCATGTAAGCTCCCCACTGGTGTGGTAGCTGGTTCCTTGGCTGCTTCTGCTCAGTCTGTCCAGAAATTATCCCTTGGACAAGGCCTCTGCAGCTGAATGCTGCTAATCTTGGTCAAAAATCTAAACTAGAATAAGCTGTCTTTCGTACTTACATCTGTATGACTGCACAGTATAAATTTTCTTATTAACATTGTGATGAAGCATAGCCTGAAGTGTTTACATAGTTCAACTTCAATTTGACAATGTTTTGGTATTGGGCTAAAAATCGGGTCGTGGATAGAACTGATACTTTAACTGTAGAACGGTCAAATAAGCTTTCATACTAAGACCATGTACATTAATAACGAAAAAAAGGGGTCAACCCCTCTCTTTATCTAAAAGATTTTCGTTATAGTCATCATGTTTATGTCACTCATGACCAACAATTCATCATTTTTCTCATATTTGCAAGGGTTGGTTTATAAAATTTTCAAAATGTTTAGGAAAATTTCACGTCAAATTGTAGATCTCAAAATATTATAAATATAAATATTTTTTTTGTATTTTTTTTTGTTGAAAAGAGGTGATTCTATTCAAAAAAAAATAATAGAGGGGATATACAAGAGTGCGAAACACTAAGAAAACAAAACAAACTCAACAGGGGACTTCTGCACAGAGAACTAAAACATGGGTTTTGTTTAAAAATGGCCCAAACGAGTTTGGCATTTCAAAACTGACCCACGCGAGTTTGACATTTCAAAATTGACCCATTTTTAATGAGACCGGATCCCCAAGATCCGGTCTTTTACATTTTTCAAAAGACCGGATCCTGGAAATCCGGTCTTCTGTGTTTTTTACAAGACCGGATCCTGGATCCCCAGGATCCGGTCTTCTGTGCGTGTTCGAATGAGAGAACTCCACGTGTTTTCGTTTGCACAGAAGACCGGATCCTGGGGATCCGGTCTTGTAAAAAACACAGAAGACCGGATTTTCAGGATCCGGTCTTTTGAAAAACGTAAAAGGATCCGGTCTCATTAAAAATGGATCAGTTTTGAAATGTGAAACTCGCGTGGGTCAGTTTTGAAACCCACAAACTCAAATGGGTCAGTTTTAAAAAAAAACCCCTAAAACATAACAGATGCCCTGCTCTTACAAATAAACCAAAGAGACAGCTATTACATAACTCTAACAAGAAAAATTAAAATTGGAGTTTCCTGAGGAACATCCATTTGTCCAAGAGCTTAAGAGGCTTCAATCTTCATCCACATCTTCTGATCTTCATCATCTTTATATTTCTCTCTTTCAAAATGTTGCAGTGAAGTTTTTCTCCTCTAAAAGTGGTGCGATTCCTGTTGTTCCAAATCTCATAAATGGTAGCGAATTTTATATTTTTTTGATTTGTAATTTATAAGATATGATAGTTATAAACTTAAAATTAAAATTAATAACAGGACACGTGTCACTGTTTCAATGGTGAGAATTCATCATCTTTTCATGACCAAATTTTGAAATTGGTCATCGGATGACAAATATTAAATTTGGTCTTATGTGATGACTTAAATGGTCAGTGTCATATATGTTTTTAAGTCACTTTTGATGACAAAAAAATCATTGGTCGCAATATTGAGAATCAACATGGGGTAATATGGTATTTCTATTTTCCGGTGTTATTTTTCAGTTATGTTAGCGCAATTCAGTCATTTAGTTAAATATGCACTCAATATAAACGACCATTCTTGGTTTTATGTCGATGTTGAATCTTCGATTTTAATGTATCAATTTCATGTTACTAGACATTATCCAGTGAAAATTTTCAAATTGTCCACGAAATTTGGCTAAATATTCAGTGAAAAAACTAAATGTTGGGTCATTATAAATGACCATTCTTGGTATTTAATGTTGAGTCTTCGATTACAATGTATCAATTCCATGTTATTGGACATTAGACAGCAGGGGTGGATCCAGAAATTTTTCGGACCAAGGGCAAGATAAATATTTCGGACTGGGGGCGGATTCAGCAATTTATTTTCATACTAGAGGGGGCATATAATCAAAATGACCAGGGGCAAGATGTAAAAATCAGTCGAAAATACACTGCATTAGCCTAATATTAAAGAAAAATCGGAAAATCGACCCGGGGCAATTGCCCCTCCTCCCTCCTTAGTGCATCCGCCCCTGTTAGACAGTAAATGTTTTAAATTGTGCATGTATTTTGTAAATGTTCAGTAAAAAAGTTAAATATTCAGTGAAAACGCTAAATGTTCAGTGATTATTGACAAAGTGTAGCGAAAATTAACATTCTGAATTATTGATATCGTTTTATCCTTAACGTGGTTCTTATATATTAATTGAGTCAAAATTTAATACTGTTTAATTTGAACTACAACGACTCCGGTTCAAAGAAACTGGCACCAGACATCTTTTAAAGAGGTTTATATTTTATATAAAAAGATGAGATCTATGCCTGAACTTTCCTATATTAAAAACTGAAATATCTACAATATTTATTGAATAAAACTAGATATTTGAACTATTTGATATCACCTCTGAACCTCTCTTTGTTTCTAACACTTGCGGCACATAAAATTTGTTCAGATCGAACTAAATTAATTTGGATCATAAGGGGATATATAGGGGTGGGCACACATTAAGAAGAGAAGTCCGAATGGATACCAAGGAAAGGAGGCGATTATCAAGGAAACAAGGCTAAAAATGAAGGAGAAACAAGAAATGGTTATACCACACGGAGAAGAGTGCTAGAAACAGAGGTTGTCGCAGAGTTATAGATCTTCACCATATGATTGAGAATCTAGAGGAGTTGCGACAAGAAGCTATAAATTTGACAAAGTTATGACTATGGGAGGAGGAAAGATATTAACACATTCACAAGTTTGGAGAAGCTGGATTGCTGTTTAACAGAGAACTATAGAATTATACTGAAGAATTTCTCTATGATTCAAGTATGGCAGGAGGAGGAACAAATAAGGACATGATCATTTTTGGCTAAGTATCATTATTTTACCTAATGTGGTTTGGAGTAAGGACAATTTTGAGCTAGTAGTTGTTGCTCATGGCTCATATTTGAGAATGGATAATAGAGAGTTTCGACTTACTGGGATAGGGAGAGCAAGAAGGTTGGTTGAAACCACTAAGATGGAGAGAATAACAGAAATGGTGGAGGCTGAAATTTCAGGCAAGGTGTACAAATTAACAATCATCGAAGTCTGCTTTTCTAAATGGTTAAGAGATTGAAGATGAACAAAAGGATGAATCAGTGCTGGTGGGTCTGGAAGACAACATGAGCTCAACTCAGAGCCAGAAGAAATAGGGTTCTGATAAGATGTCAAGGGAGACGAACAAAAGGCCAGACATACTTACTATGACTCAGAGAGGAGCACCAACTAGTTTTGGGATTCGGGAGGAAATCGGTCAAGGTCGGAGGTGGTAGGGGGAGGATCCGAAATTTCTAGGCAAGTAAAAACACTACAAAGAGAAAAGAGGTTAGGCTTCAGAAGGCAAAAGTGGCATCTCACAAAATAGAAGCTGACATGCCATAATTGGATGGAAAGGAGACAAATTGTGTTTCTAAAGTGTCAGAAATTAGTGTTAGGCCTCAGAGAGTATCAGAAACAAGCTTAGCTTTGGAGGGAACTACTTACACTATAATTTTGAAATCTAAAGATTTGAAAGCTAGTAAAAGAAGAGAGAGCAGAACATTTGTCGATCACAAGTTTGGAAAGTGAGACTGAGGATGTAGACATAGTTAATGAAACAAGATTAGAGGAAGACTCTTTCATGAGTATGGAAAAAAAATTCAAAACAGACTCAAAGTGATGAGAAGGAAGACCTCAACAGAAAAAAAAATTGTGAAGTGTTCGAGACGAAACAAAGCAGGGCCGATATGGGAAGGAATGCAATCTTATAAAAACTTCCGTTGGACAAAAAAAGAAAGAAAGAGAAACAGAATAAATAGAAGAAAGTTTAAAAGAAAGGATGCTGAGCGTACCTTAGAGTTGGCAAATGGATTGAAAGCGAAGTTTACAGGCAATCGTGAAGCTTTGCTGCAACATCTTACCAACCTAAGTAGATAAAAAAGAGAAGAGTTGGTTTGAGCTGTTATGGGAACATGCGTATTTTGAGTTGGAAGGAAGGAAGGAGTCAGGACGTAGCAAATAAGCAGAGAGGTCTTACCAATCTGCTAAGAGTTCGGGGATGAAAGCCAATGCATCTGAGGAAGAAGAAATCAATTTTATTTATGGATCTGGAGTCAAGTAAGTATAGTCAGACTCACCCTTGTCATTACATATATTATGTAGCAGTAGAGAACCAATCCAGACTGTCGTGCAAGCAAAGGAGGGTTTTGGAAAATTAGCTAGTGGAATTTACGGAGGATGGAGATTTTAAAGTGTTTTCCTTTCTGAAGTTGGAATTGGGAATCAATGCAGAATAAGCTGAAAAAGGTCAGGTACCTGCTAGAGTCTGGACGTGTCAGGTTCCCACCAGACTCGTATTGAGTAGTAATGTCATCGATGATACATGAAAAGAAAATTCAAATATTAGCTAAAGTAAAATTAAAGGTAAACAGAGGAAACAATTACAAGCTGCCTTCTATTACTATTCATTAAACAGTAATAACATTTTTCTGCATTCTGTGCACCCATGAAATTCTACAAGAGGATATCCTATTAAAATTCACAATAAAAAATAATTTTAAATAATATCGGATCTTGAAACAATAAAATCGGTACAATTCTAAGAACAAATTTTGTATCCATGATTCACCACTCACCAACCATTGCTGGGAGAAATGAGAATATATGAATCCCTTCACAATTCAATCCTTAAGAATTTGGATCACTTGATGAACAACTTCTTTTTTTTTGGATAAAGTTAATGAACAACTTAATCCTTAAGTATTGGATCAAAAATGGAACTACTTGTGTTAACCTGAGGATATTTGATATACATCACTTACATGTATCTCCTGCTTCTTTATCATAGGCATAATTTTTCGTGTCGCTTGCCTTGTCAGAGACCTTCTCATACAGCGCAAGATTATCTGAAGATGAGAATCTTAAGGCCAACAGGTTACGAGAAGAACCTTAGAATCACGTGGTAGTATTATTGAGAGAACATGTGCGAAATTACTAATTAGAGTAAAGAGAGTAGTGGATCTGTTGTTTTGGGCCTTGGTGCCTTTCTGAAGTTTTTTTTTATGAGAATGCTTTCTGAAGCGTTTAAAGAATCAAAAAATTGCTGTAGCGAGAAGAAACGCATCTGACTGGAGGACGGATCGGAATAAAAATGTTAATCAAGATAAAAAAGTTACACAGTTTGATTCAGAATATGTACACTAGCAATATTCTGCAACAATTATGGAAGGGATCCACCAGCTCTCACTCTTACAACCAGCCATACATCAAGCACGAAACAAACGCAGAAAATCAATTAAGAAAATCAGTGCATGGACTTTTGGTCCTTGTTATTCTAACGTGATGAAGTGTCTCAGAGTTTAGATAATTCCAAAGGTGAGGGATGTCTTTCTGGTGTTCCCTTTCTTCTTCCTCATCAGCAGCCTCCTCAGTAAGCCACCGCCACTGCCACCCCTGCAGCTGCTGTTTTTGCTGCCTAGGACTACAGCCAAATTCCCAAGTTTGTTCTTAGGACTGAGATAGGCTAGAGGAGACTCGGTAAGGATAGCAGTATTGCAAGGAATGAGTTGTAGAGCTTGTTTCTGTCCTTTGGCATCTTGATAATTCAGAGATTCCTCAGCCTCATTTGTAGTCTTGTTGTTTTCGGCTAGGATCTGATCACGGAGCGAGGAGCGTTTGTTTTGGTCCTTATTAACCAAGGAGTTGGAAACAGCCTGATTCATGATTGCTGTTTCTCTTGGTGAATTTGCTTTCAACTGTCTTCCCGATTTCCCAATGGTTTTTTGGCACTCAGATAATTCTACAGGGGTTGTCGCGAGCTCCCAGCCCTGAAATTTAGAGTATCACGATTCATCAGTTAAACGGGAGAATGACAGTTTAAACGTGCAGAAAAAATCACACCAGTCCGGGGAGAGGGTAATGCTTTCCATATATGAAGATTACAAACATAAATACTTACAGTATGTTTTTCTGTTTTCCCTGAAGAGCTCTTATGCGGCTCTCCTGATAGCTTCCTGTCAGAGCTGCAGAGAAACCAATTCCACAGTAAGTTTCAAGTTTCATTAAGAAAAAGCTATTGTACATATCAAAATCTTTTCCCATTACCTTTCAAGCTGAATTTGGAGATCGAGGCAGGTGGCTTCCAAATGCTCGCAATAGCTGCTCTTATTTTCAAGTTCCATTTCAAGTGACGAGTACTTCCGGAGCACTTCATTCAGTTTCTCATTTGCTACCGTCAGTTGTGTAGCGAGATCTTCATTGGCTGATTTTTGCATCTCAATTTGATCTTCAGCTATCCCGTTTGAATATCTCAATGTTTCTAACTCGATCTGTCGCTGTTCATTGATTTGTTCCAATTCGTGAAGTTGGGTCCCAAAGGAATCACTTTTAGCATCTGAGCGAACCGAGTTCAGTTTAGAGTCTAAACTCTTCTTTGCGCGTTCAATACCTTTCAGCTCAGGTTTAGGCCCCCTGATGTCTAGCAAAGTGAAAGGAGTTTGCTGCGTGTATGCCCATTCCTTTTCACGTTCAGAAACTGGAGGTGTATGTGGCTTTTTGATGCTGTCATGCGTAGTTAAAGCATCTTGGCGTTCTCCACTATTGCGTATAAGCCAATCCAACCCAACTGCCACCTCCTGAGCAAACTTTCCAAGATCTGCAGTTCCGCTTAAAAGGTCACTGCATGCCTGACTGAATTGCTTGAGAACGGAGTTTAACTCAGAACTCCTCCACTGGAAAACTCGAAACGTGTAATCCGCCAAACTCTCAGTATCATCGGGAGAGCTTGGAGTTTCTGTGGCAGGACTAATACCTTCTATAAGCTCGATGATTGTGTGTATTGACTTACTCAAGTTTGTGTCATGATGAGCAAAACTCATCAAGGCCAAACTATAGGTGTTGGTTCTGTTGGCAGATCTTAGGTCTGGAGTCTCTTCAGCGGCATGTTTTGTATTTCCTAATACAATGTTGATGTCTGCCAGAAGGTCAACCATGCTCCTTTTAGAAGTACGGTGCTCTTCCGTTATTGCCTTCAAGACATCTTGGAGCCAGTCATGGGATCGTCTGCTTGACGCATCTGCACTAGATGTCTCACTAAACTCATCTTGCAAAACTGGAACAAGTTCCTTTCCAATGAACTTGGCAGATAAATCAACTGAAACCATTGCTAGTTTCTCCATCTCCACAAAATCATCCATCAGATTCATATCGGAAACTCCAAGCATTTTGTTCTCCCGTGAATTTTTAAGTTTGAGTTTCTCCTGATCTGCACTTAGTCCATTACTTAATGACCCTGAGTCGCTGGTTTTATCATCAACGCCAGCGTCAAATCCAGAGCTAAGCGAGTGCTGATTTGACAAAGGACTAAACTTCACTATCTCCATGGAGTCCTTTTCTGATAGGGAAATGTTCGAGAGCTGGGCTTCTGCCTCAGCCAACTTTGTGGACAGCCTGGAAATCATGATTCGATGATCTTGAAGCTCGCCGTCTTTATGGGACAAGAGTGCCTGAAGAGACTTGATCTCGTTTTCTAAACCACATAAGCGCTCAATCAAAATGACAGCCTTCTTACTAGGAATTTCATTGGAACTATCGAGGAGGGCATTTCTTGTAGCGAGGGTTCCATTAGCAGGATTCGACTTTCTCCTTCGACTCGCATCATTATGATCCCTTCTGAGCATTTCAATTTCACTCTTCATCTTAATCAGCGCAACAGGCGTCTGCAGCCTCTTGCGCATCAGGGCATTAAGCCTCTGGCATTCAGATTCTAACTTAGTTATTTTCTTGACACTTTCTAGCTGCTGAGTCTCTAGACCTTCAGCTAATGCACGACTGTATTCCCTTTCTACACTGCAGATCTCGAGTTCTTTCTCAAGCATGCGAAACTCATATCTGAGAAACGAATTTTCCTTTTCTGTTGAATCCACCCTTGCCATGAGCACACCAAATTCAGCCTCTAATTGTGATTTGTTCCTCCCAAGGTCTTCAACCAAATTGTCTTTCTCGTGGAGGTCCTCACTCAAAATGGCATTCTCAGTAGCCAGTGCGTCAGCTCTTCTGCAAGCGGCCACGAACTTCTCTTCTAAGAACCTTTGTTTTCTTTCATAAGCTTTAGACTTGTTGGCAACAGCTTCCTGTACTTTTTCCTCCTGCCCTTCCTTGAAAAAGATCAATTGCTCCGTGCATTGCTTCAGCGCAGCATCTAATTGCACTACTCTCTCTTCAGCAGCTACTCTCACTTCTGATGCTTCATCCAACTCTCGCTTCAATGCCAGCACTTCTGCTTCTGCAATTTCCTTTCCTGGATATAATATCTGGCAATTTAGCCCACGGCAAAACAGCATATTAGTATCTCGAATAAAAAAAATGAGAAGTTACATTTACCTGCAATAGCTTCTTCTGCCATTTTCACATGGATCGACACAAGGTCATCCTTAGCATTGCAGTCACACTCTTGAGGACCCAGTTTGCAGTTTGACATCACATCTTTTCCGGGCTTAAAATCCTAAATCGTATACAAACCGTATGTAACCATAAGATTGAACTTCAAAAAGACTGAAGCAACTATCAAAACTTAATAGACGGAGAAGAAAGAACAACCTCGTAATGAGAGTCTTTCAGATACTTTCTCACAATTTCATTCGTGTCTAATGCTTTCTCAGAAGACTTTTTCTTCCACAGCCAAGACTTGTTGCTGTCCATGCTCCCAATTCTTACCGAACCAAAGAGAGTAAGAATCAAGCTTCAGCGGAAATTTCAAGTGTCAGAAGAAACACATTTGAGTAAGATCATATAACCAACAAAACATGTTCTAAAAAAAAACATAAAACGCTCGCTTTGCAACACTCATTCACTCCAGGGCTCCATCATCATTAGTTTAACAAAAAGTTGGACAAAATGAGATGCAGAATTGATCACTAGCACTGTAATCCAACATCATCATCATCATCAATTTAGTCCAACATCAGTGCTTGCTTTGTACCTCAAGCTCACTTTAAGACCTTATCAAACAAAAAATCTAAAGGCAAAATCTTTAAAACACTACCACCCAAGTAAGCTCAATTCAGCTGCAGATAAGCTCAGCACGAACTTGAAACTTGAAAATTATAAAAAGTGAAAGAAAGCCAGCATAACTAGGTACCAAATTTCACCTGAATTAGTACAATGCAGACTCAACCACCACAATCAACCATGAACTTCGAATGTATTAGCCCTGCAAAACCCACTAGAGAGTTTCAATCTCACTGTAAACCCTAAATCCCAAACTCAGTACTAAAAATCAAGTGAATGCAAATGTGAAACAAGTACTAACAGTGAAACACCCACTTGTGAGTGAGCCTAAATTCCACCGACACACAACCACGCTACAGAAACACAAAAAGTATCAGCGTGGACGGGACAGCGGTCGACAATGGCCAACAGCAAGAAGAAAAAGGGAAATATAGATTGACAAAAAATCGAAAAAAGGACAAAGGCGACGGGCGCAATCGCTTTAATGGGGGGACCGCAAAACCAGAAAAGGTGTCATCTTTGTCTTTAACGGGAGCCACTGTGCACAGCGACCATGCTTGTGGACACACGCTCGTCGAGCTGACGACGCCAATAACTGAGCTCTGTACGCTACACGCGCAGGAATTGTTGAACAAAGAATTTAGATTAAACTTGATGTAATTGCGAGCATGTGATGATTTTGATGGGCGAATTAGAGACATGTAGCATTTCGAAATGGTTAGTTTAATGTGACTTTTTTGTTTGTTAGTTAGTAGAGCACTTAAAATTATTGATATAATATTTCAATAAAGTAGTTGATTTCAACTCGGGTGAGAAGGGTTTTTAGATGAGAAATGAGAAAAAAATATAATCATTAAATTATAATAATAAATGGTCGAGAGCGAATTAAGATTAAATTCGTAAGATTTTTATTACTAATTGCAGTTAAAGGATAAATTAGGAAACCAAAAAATATATCAAACCGCAATCCCGCTTATTGCTCGCCCTAATCATTAAACCCACAAAAGTTGAAAACAAAATCAAACGCCTCAAATCTCTGCGAAATCAACACCGACGACCTTTTCGACCTCTATTCCACATCGTTATACAATTGCAGAAGACAAGTAATGTTTAACGAGCAACACTACGGTAAGTCGAATATACGTTCGAGGGTTTAGTGATTACGGGATATTTGGATAGTCCGCAATGTCACGGACTTAAGTTTTGAACCCTAAGGCGTGCGGCATTAGCTAGACTTTCGCCCAAAATCGCTTAGCTAAGTAAGCATTTTTCCCCGAAATTCCTCGATGCGGCTAGACTTGAGAACTCAAGAGAACTCAAAGAGTAGAGAGAGAACACTTTAGAGAGGAAATGATTTGTATACAAATGATGGTTTGGAGCAAATGACTCATCCCCTTTATATACACTTAGCCCTACCCCTATTAATTACATGTTCAAGAATGTTCCTAAGGTTCTACAAGCTTCCATAAGCTTCTCTAAGCTTCCCTACCCTTCAAGAAGATTCTAGATGTTGGGCTTTAGGTCTCCATCTTTGGGTTTTTCTTCTTGGGCTTGATCGGGCCTTCTCCTTAGGAATATTTGGGCCAAGTGTTGGACTTGCTCCTTTGAACACCTTTGTGCTAAGTTCCAAGCCCTCCCCATTTGGATCACTTGAACTAAGTGTTGGGTCACTACACTTAGTCCCCTTAGCCATGTCATGGCCTAATAAAACCTCATTTCTTGGGTCCGAAAAATTAGGTCGTGACATCCTCCCCCACCTATTCCGTCGACATCCTCGTCGATGTCTCCTCGAAGTCTTGATCCGTGCTTCCTCGGATCCTCCACTCTTAGACTTCGCCTCCGTGAAACTTGAAGTGCTCCCCTTTGTACTTCTTGTTTCTTGGGTTTGAGGTGTCAGGGGTTTACTTGCAGCTTTCCCATTATTGTGATCATTTTTCCTCTCTATAGGTAGTTTCTTAGTTGACTCGGCGGATCCCACATCCTTTGGCGCGCCCGACTTTATATCTTCCCTCCTGCTATGCCGTAATTGCATCGCCGATAGATACATCGAGTCAAATTATTGTGACCTAAGGCATCATAACAACGCCTTACTGAAATATGCTACTTCGTCCGCTGACTCAACATGTAAATATGCTATGCAGACTAAGACACTGTTGGGATGAGCTGCTTATATCTAAGACGATATTTTTAACAACGCCTTAGAAAACAATTTGGGAGATCAAATCAAAAAATTAAAATCGAATTTGAATATAATAGAAATTTTGTCACAAAAGTTGCTCACATTTCATATTCGCTAATAAAGTGCTGCTCGAGGAGGTGTCCCAGTCGCATCACGTCTTCAAGCCACATCCTCTATTAAGAGCATCTGCATCGCGGACACATTTTAAGGACGTTCTGAGCGAAATTGAGGACGTCCAAGGCAGGTGGGCTGCGCAGCGTGCTAGTAGAGCAAATTTCGAGGACGTCCGTCTAGGCGTGCTGCAAGAGGATGCTCGAGGGGACGTTTTGATTCAGGGTTTTGATAGACAAACACGATTAAAAATAATAGGAAAATCTGGTTAAATTGTGACTAAACAAAGTGATGCATTTTGGCTCAGTCGTTTTTTGGCCCAACGACTAAAAAAATGGTCCAACTTATTTTTAAATTGGAAAACAGCCCAACGGCTATAAAACGATCTAATTTTTAAAAAATTGAAAAAAGTTTTTTTTGTTGAAAAAATATCTAAAATTGCACAACTTATTTAGGGGTCTTCAAACAGCCTCATGGGCTAGAAAGCCTAATGGGGCCTCGTGGCCCGTAGGCCTTAAGCCTAGCACAGCCCATGTTTAGGCCCATTAAAGCCCAGCCTTAAGGTTGACGGGCCGGATAAGGGTGTAACATTTTTGGCCCGGTCCGGCCTATCATGGCCCATATCGGAAAGCCCATTGAAGCCTAACAAAAAGTCTAGTGAAACCTACCAAAAACAAAAGAGATGTCACATTTTGTTTCTATGAACTAATTTTTCTTGATGTTTGCATTGTTGACAGTGATGCTAATGATATTAATGTCCCAGATAAAGAAGATTTGTGGATTCTAAGGTTGTGTTGAGTGCCGAACTTTTTGATAAACTTAGTTTCTTATCAAGTTTACTTTTGATCTTTTGGCTATTAGCCAGTGTATAGCCGACGTATAAGTTATTCACAAGCATGGAACATTATATTTATAATTGTCATAAAAAGATTACATAGTCCGACCTAGTGATATATAAGAGCATGTACACCGGTGCTAATTGTAGGACGTCCTGAGCCAGATTTGAGGACGTTCCGGAAAAAAAAAGTAAACAACGGTTGAAGGAGGACGCTCTGTGCGGAGGACGTTCTCCAGGACGTGCTATCGGAGGACGTCTGAGCGGACGTCCTCAAAAAATAAATTCGTTTGTTTTAAATACAAATTGCACTCCAATTAAATCTCCTACGAACTTCTGATCATCGATCGATTATCACCGACCGATTTCCGATCGATTGCAGAGTTTTTAGATGATGATGAACAGTAAACTGAGACGGGGGACGGTCGGTTGCACGAGGGATTTCGGTCGGGTAGCCGATCGGACGGTCGGGTGTGCGATCGGGTAGACGGGGGACGGTCGGGTAGACGATAGGGTGTGCGATCGGGTAGACGGGGGACAGTCGGTTGCACGAGGATTTCGGTCGGGTAGCCGATCGGGTGATCAAACTCACATTTTGCTTTTTTAATGTTGGGCTGGGACGCGGCGCGCACTGATCAAACTCCAACGGTTGTTTTTTTTCCTACAACGGTTGTATTTTTTTCCTACAACGGTTGTATTTTTGCCTCCAACGGCCAAATTTCTCCAATCTATAAATATGCACTTAACTTCACTCATAAATCACACAATATTTTCCTCAAAATGTCTTCCAATTGGTCTATGTCTGAAGATGTACAATTGTGTATAGCTTTTTGTCGGCAATCCGTTGATCCACTAACCGGCATTAGACAGAAAGTTGACAAATTGTGGGAAAATATTCATATTGATTATCACGAGGGTTGGCTTTTGGGTGGTAACCAACCTGGGCGGAAGCTAGGTCTCAGACTGCACTCGCATCTCGTTTTGCCAAAGTGAAGCCGATGTTGGTATTTTGGGGTTCTTGTCTCTCCTACGCAGCAAGAAATAGAGAATCCGGATGTAATTCACAAGACGAGGTAATTATTTCATTACAATAATGATTTGTATATGAACTAGTTCTATTTGTTTGATTGTGTTGCTTAATTTCAAAATGAATAGATACGGAAAGCTCAAACAATGTATATTGGGAAAAATAAGGAGTTCAAACACTTTGCTTGTTGGGAAGAAGTGAAGGATCACCAAACATTTGCTCGAACAGAAACAAGTACTCCCCCAACTTATACATACGAAGCCAGCGCAGAGATTGATGAAGTAGTAGTTCATGAAGCCGGTCCAAGTGTAAGTATTGATGATCTTACAACTTCTACACCTGAAAGCGATAACAGAGGTTCATCTAGTCCGGTGAGACCACCCGGAGTAAAAGCGGTGAAGGAGGCAAGGAGAAAGGGAAAATACTCCGCGACTAAATCAACTCAACGCCGAGACGATGTTTTGGAAACCATGGCAAATAACCAGAAAGAACATATGAATTGGCAAAGAGAGCAAGCGAATAAAGCTCAACAAATTCAACAAGATGCTATTAATATTAGGAAGTTGGAGGAAGATACAAAGATCATGCAAATGAATACAGAAACGATGACTCCAACATCAAAAAGATACTTTTCAAAGAGGAAGGCCGCTATTGTCCGCCAATATGAAGAGAAGGAAGCCGAAGAGAACACTTCATTTTTTCCGAATTGTTACCGTCCATTGCGCTTCGATAACCCGGAGTAACTTAGTGGTTTTAATTAAAATCAATTTATGTAATTTCAATTTTATGTAGTTTCAATTTTATGTAGTTTCAATTTTAAGTAATTCCAATTTCAAGTAATTTCGATTTCGATTTCAAGTAATGCCTTGGGTGAACGACACAAACAGAAATTTAAGGAGATATTGAAATTCAAACTCACAACGGAAATTAAAGCACACTTACAGAAATTTAACCACACAAACATAAATTAAACAAGCACAACAGTCTTATGAAATTATAGCATTTCACCGGTTTCAATAAACCAATTATGCTTCACTAAATCACTCTGAAGTTGTGTATGGAGATAAGCAGATTGGAGGCTTGTAAGACGCTCGTCAAATGCTTCTGAACGTTGTGCTCTTCCAACTGGGTCATGACGAATGCGATTACCATTATGATCGGTTGGTCCATCATATACCGTGAATGCACTAGTCGAGTTATGCGGATCTTGTTCAACGACTTCCACGAATTCTTCCTCCACAAACTCTTCCTCCACAATCATGTTATGCAATATAATGCAAGCTAACATAATTGTTTTTAAAACACTTTTTCGATGAGACATACCTGAATGACGAAGTATTGCCCATCGAGATTGTAGAATCCCAAAGCACCTCTCAACATCTTTGCGATAAGACTCCTGCTTAGTTGTGTATAACTTCTCCGCTTCAGTTTGTGGATTGGGAATCGATGTCACAAAAGAGGAGTACCTTGGGTAAATTCCATCAGCTAAATAGTAAGAATTTCTGTATGTGCTCCCATTCACTTTATATGTCACTTGTGGACTAATTCCAGCAAGTAGAGGGTCAAAGATGTCTGATTGGTGCAAAACATTAAGATCATTTTGTGCTCCTGGTACACCGATGAAGCTGTGCCATATCCAAGTGTCATACGAGGCAACTGCCTCCAAGATGATTGTTGGACGACCTTTACGGCCTGAGTGTGACCCTTGCCAAGCTATCGGGCAATTCTTCCACTCCCAATGCATGCAGTCGATGCTTCCAATCATTCCTGGAAACCCTCGTTGCTCTGCTCTTCGAAGAAGTCGAGATAAGTCAGCTGCATTCGGAGATCGTTAGTAATGATCTCCGAAAATATGGACAATTTTACCACACCACTCTTTCATACATTCGAGTGTTGTTGTTACACCCATCCGTGTAATTTCGGCACACTGATCCGCACACGACCCATATGCCAACATACGTATAGCAGCTGTCATCTTTTGTTCAGGAAGCAGACCAAGGACTCCAGCCGCATCACGTCGTTGACGCCAAAATGGGTCATGGTTGCAAAGCGTAGTCTTGATACGGTTGAACAGATTTCTGCTCATTCGATGCCTCCGACGAAAGTCTCTCTCCGAGAATATTGGATGTTCAATGAAGTAGTCGTCTAAAAGATTCTGCCCTCTAGGCCCTCGTTGTCGTTCTTGATTTGGTCGACGACGTCGAGGTTGGACATCATCTTCATCACCAGTTGTTACAAATGCGACCGCATCCATGACGAACGAATTACACGTCTCATCCATTGCTCTCATTTGTTCCTCATACATGTTAAAACTGTCGTCAAAGTTGAAAGGATCCATCAAATGTGTGAGTGGAAGTGAATAAAAATGATGAAATTTGTGAGTTGAAAGCATACATTAAGTGAAGCATTTTATATCATCTTCCGATCAACTATTTGCTCCAACGGCCATATTTTGCTCCAACGGCTATATTTGCTCCAACGGCTATATTTGGTCCAACGACCATATATTTGATCCAACGACTATATTTCCTCCAACGACTATATTTGCTCCAACGACCATATTTGCTTTTTATACAAATTATGGTCAAACGGCCATGTTAACATTGTTTTTTTTAATTTTAATTTAAAGTAATATTCAAAAAAGTAATGAATAGTAATAGGAGGTCCTGCATGTTTAACGGCTGTACAAATAGCGAAAATAGGAGGTCCTATTTTCGCAAATAGTAATAGGAAGTGCTATTTGAGGAGGTCCTCAAAACAGAGAACTTCCTCAACCGGTGTACATGCTCTAAGGCCTAGCCCACTGGCCTACCAAAAACAAGGCTCATGGGCTGCTTAAGGCTCCAAAAATATGCATGGGCTTGGTCCGGCCTAGTCCATGTAAAGTTGAAGTGTAGGCCAAGGCTTAGCCAAGCCTAGCCCAAGCCTATTTTTTTGGACTAGGCATTGGAGACCCCTAAACTTATTTCTCTTCCAAATCACTTCAATTTTACCCCAAACACATATTTTCAATCACATATCTCTCTCAAGCAAAAATGTCTAGCGATTGGTCTACTTTAGAAGATGTGCAACTGTGCATATCTTACTGTCGCCAATCCGTTGATCCAATTTACGGACAAGCAAAGGTGGACAAATTGTGGGAGGATATCCACATCGACTTTCAACAAAAGTGGGTTAGAGGTGGGCATGAAGTAAGGACAATTGAGAAGTCTCAAGCAGCACTTGCTTCTCGTTTTGCAAAGTTAAAACCGATCTTGATTTTTTGGGGTTCTTGTATCTCATATGCAAAAAGAAATCTGGAATCCGGAACTAATTTTCAAGATGAGGTAATTATTTGATTATGTTCATTATATGGTATGATCTAATTTAGTAATTAAATTTTATTCAATGACGAGGTTATAATTTTTGTTTAAATAATTAATTTGCAGTTAAGGAAAGCTCAAACAATGTACATCGCCAAAAAGGAAAAAACATTCACACATTTCGAATGTTGGGAACAAGCCAAGGAGCATCAAACATTATTTACCATCAAAACTAATACCCTGCCTGCTTACTTAAATGAAGCAGATCTGGTGGCTGACGAAGTGCATACAAGTGAAGCTCAACAAAACCCTAGCTTTGAAGGCAAGTATTTTCAACACCCGAAAGCAACCCTGTAAGTTCTTCCAGTCCGACTAGGCCGCAAGGAGTGAAGGCTGCCAAGGAAGCTAGACGAAAAGGTACGAATGTCGCTAACAAATCACATGATGAGGCTTTGATGAGTCTTGCAGAAAGTCAAAAACCGTATCTCGATTGGAACTAAAAGTAAATGGATGAAGACCATAAAAGGCAACAACAATTTCTCGATCTGAAACAAAAGCAAATGGAGGATGACCGTGAAAGGCAACTGCGAGATATTAACCTCAGGCAAATGAAGAAAATATAAGGATCATGCAAACGAATACAGACATAATAAAAAGGAAGGATGCGATCCTTCGTCAGTTAGAAGAAGAGGAAGACAGTAATGACCAAGGTGCTTCTGAACATTTTTCTAATTGTTATCGTCCACAAAACCTAGACGGTTAGATTATGTGATTTCACTTTCTTTTATGTAATTTCAAGTCCTTGTATATCATTTCATTTTCACTATGTTATGTAATTTTAATTAATGTTGAAAATTTCTTTTAATTGGTGGATAAAAAGTTTTAATAGAATTCACTTGTCTAATTCAAAACAACATATAAATTCAAAACAACACACAAATCCAAAACAACACACAAATTCAAACTCAAGCATTTTGACAGCACTATTCTTCATTGTTCACCGGTTTCCAAAAACAAATTGTGTTTCACAAGATCATTTTGCAGCTCTGTGTGGAGATATGCAGACTGAAGCGTTGTCACACTGTAACCAAATGTTTGTGATTGTTGAGCTCTTTCAACTGAATCACGAATAATTTGATCACCATTCTGATCCGTCGGTCCATCATATATTGTGAAGGCATTATATGGATTATGTTGATCTTCCTATTCAGTTTCCACATATTCGTCTTCTACAAATTTTTCCTCAACGATCATATTATGTATTATGATGCAAGCCAACATAATAGTTTTTAAAAGGCTTAACGTGTGGTCCATACATGCATGTTGGCCTATTGCCCAACGAGATTGTAAATCCCAAAGTACTTCTCAACATCTTTGCGGTATAACTCTTGTTTCTTCGCAAATAATTTATATGCATCACTTTCCGGATTTGGAATAGTTTTAACAAAAGAGGAGTACCTACCTCGGATAGATTCCATCAGTCAAATAATAAGTGTCGTTATATGTGATCCCGTTAACTTTGTACGTCACTTGAGGGGAGATTCCTTCAAGATTAGAATCAAATATGTCTGATTGGTATAAGACATTGAGATCATTCTGCACTCCTGGTACACCGATGAAGCTGTGCCAGATCCATGGGTCATATAAAGCTACAGCCTCTAAGATGATGGTTGAACGACCTTTACGACATGAGTATGACCACAACCAAGCTGTATGACACTTTTTCCACTCCCAATGCATACAATCGATGCTTTCAATCATACCAGGGAATCCTTAATGCTCTGCCCTTGCTAAATGATGACATAAGTCAGGCACTTTAGAGTTGGAGGTTGTAGGTAACGATCTTTGTAATGATGAACTACTAGAGCGCACCACTTTTTCTGGCACTTTAGAGTTGTTAATTCACCCATCATTGTGATCTCGGCGCACTTATCAGCACACGGACCTTATGCCAACATTCTTAAACACTGGTCATCTTCTGCTCTGGAAGGAGGCCAGACACTCTGATGGCATCGCATCGTTGATGCCAATAGACGTCATGGTTGCAAAGCTTGGTCTTGAGACGGTTGAACAAGTTGCTGCTCATTCTATACCTCCGGCGGAATTCCCCTCATGGAAAACTGGACGTTCAACGAAGTAGTCTTCCAAAAGACTATGTCCTCTTGGTTCCCTATCTCTTTTTCGATTTGGTTGGCGACGAACCGACTCATCGTCCAAATCACACGTTGTTGCGACAACATCGACATTCATTATCATGACCAAGTTAGCCCTTGCATTCATTTATCTCCTTCTTTGCTGATACCACTCGAAACCTTCATCAAAATTGAAAGGATCCATCCGAAATCGTAACAAAGATCGTAAAGAAGTTTGAAATTACAGAGATGAATGAGGAAGTTGTGGATTACAATTGTATCTAAAAACCTTGTTCTTATAGACATTTGACCTTATCTTGCTTTACACGTCTTGTAACTATTAGACGAAAACCTTATCGAAATCTAAGCTCAAGTATTGATCAATTATTTACACAATATTAAATCGGAAAAAAAAATATTATTTAAAATTATTTATTATTGTGAATATTAGGATACGGTCTTGTATAATGTAATGAGTTCATAGAATAAAATGTTATTACTGTTTAATAAATATGCACCCGGATGTTATTAGTAATGGCACGAGCTGTTTGGACGACTCCAGAGAAGGCAAAGGAGAAATAGTAATTTAGTCGACGAACACATGTCGTCAACTGATTTGCTTCAACCTTATCTTCCTCGAGACGCGTCTACAAAATACTCCACCTGCGACTAATCTCACTTGCTCCGTTTAACCCACCAGTCAACCTACTCTAACCCAACCCCGCGCTTCAGATGGAGATCGAGCCTGCCGCGCCTGCGCCACGCGGAGGAGTCGATCTACCGCCTCCGATATCCGCGGAATCGGCGTCTAGTGTCCGGACGGTGGCCGCCGAGGAATTAGACGAGGAGGATGAGGACGTTTGCCGTATCTGCCGCAATCCTGGCGATGCCGAGAACCCGTTGAGGTATCCGTGTGTTTGTAGCGGGAGTATTAAGTATGTGCATCAGGATTGTCTCCTGCAGTGGCTGAATCATAGTAATAACCGCCAGTGTGAGGTATGTGATTCGCTTTTGGATTGAGCCTAGGTTGGAATTTTAGGGCTTTTTTTGTGTTATTTGAGTCTTAGCTGATTCTAATTTGATGCTTGGCTGAAGATTCATTTTTTATGGTTTGGGGTTTCAGTTTCCGACCTGTATAGGTGATGAAATATGTTGTAAGTTTAGGATTTAGAAAAAAAATTAAAGGATTTTTTTTTAATTGGTGTTTTGCTATCAGGTTTGCAAGCATGCCTTTTCATTTTCGCCAGTTTATGCGGACAACGCTCCAGCTAGGTTGCCTGTTCAGGAGTTTGTGGTTGGGATGGGGATGAAAGCGTGCCATGTGCTGCAGTTCTTTGTACGCCTTGGGTTTGTGCTTACTGTTTGGATTCTCATTATACCATTTATTACATTCTGGATATGGAGGTTGGCCTTTGTGAGGAGTTTTGGTGAAGCGCAGAGGTTATTCTTGAGTCATATAACAACCACGTTGATTCTCACAGACTGTCTCCATGGGTTTCTTCTATCCGCTAGTATTGTGTTTATCTTTCTGGGAGCGACTTCTCTAAGAGATTACTTTAGGCATTTGAGAGAACTTGGAGGTCATGATGGTGACAGGGATGAGGAAGTGAATAGAAATGGTGGCCGCGCTGGTAGGAGAGCTGTTCAGCCTAATAGGATTGCTGCGGGTGAGGGAAATGGGGAGGATGCTGGTGGTGCTCAAGGTATTGCGGGAGCTGGTCAGATTATTAGAAGGAATGCAGAGAATGTTGCAGCTCGGTGGGAAATGCAAGCTGCTCGTCTTGAGGCTCATGTTGAACAAATGTTTGATGGTCTTGATGATGCTGATGGCGCTGAGGATGTTCCTTTTGACGAGCTTGTCGGCATGCAGGGCCCTGTTTTCCATTTAGTCGAAAATGCTTTCACGGTAAGTTGTCAGTCGATGCTGACTTTCTCCGTTTCTTATTTGCATGCATCAAACTCTCTTCATACAACGTGTTTACTGTGCATCTTCAAACAAGTGAATTCATATCATAATCAGTTATACCGTACATTGTTTGTAGGTTTTGGCCAGCAACATGATATTCCTTGGAGTTGTGGTGTTCGTTCCTTTCACAGTCGGAAGGATCATACTCAATTATATATCATGGTTCTTCTCTTCTGCTGCCAGTCCGTTATTGTTAACAATTATTCCACTAAGAGATACAGCTCTTTCTTTGGTGAATATCACTCTGAAAAATGTTCTAAGAGCTTCATCGAATTTAGTTTCTGAAACCAATGACAGTGGTCTTGTTAATCAGGTAGCCGAAATTCTGAGAGGTAATGCAAGTGCATTGAATGAAGTTTCGGCCAATGCTACTGCTCCAATTTCACCGGAGCTGTTGGAAGGGGATAGCTTTGGCATACCAAGACCCTCTGATTTTACAACCGTTGCCGTTGGATACATATTTATATTCTCTCTCGTGTTCATGTACTTGGGTATTGTCGCTTTACTCCGATACAGCAGAGGTGAGCCATTGGCCATGGGAAGGCTCTATGGTCTAGTTTCTGTTGCAGAGACAATTCCATCGTTGGCCAGGCAATTTGTTGCAGCAATGAAGCATCTGATGACCATGGTTAAGGTTGCTTTCTTGCTGGTTATTGAACTGGGGGTCTTTCCTTTACTGTGTGGTTGGTGGTTGGACATTTGCACGGTTAGAATGTTTGGGAAGTCTATGTCGCATAGAGTTCAGTTCTTGTCTGTATCTCTCTTGGCAAGCTCCATAATTCATTGGGGCGTGGGGATTGTCTACATGCTACAAATAAGTGTATTTGTCAGCCTTCTAAGAGGGGTATGCATTTTATTCAAAAGCTCATTCCTTTAGCAATACATAGTGCAAATAGAGATACGGCATGACAAAATGACCTTTTATATTGTTTGCTGTTTTCTTTTTGATATAGGTGTTGCGAACTGGAGTGCTATATTTTCTTCGAGATCCCGCAGATCCTAATTACAACCCATTCCGTGATTTAATTGATGATCCAGTGCACAAGCATGCTCGTCGAGTTTTCTTGTCTCTTGGTGTTTATGGGAGTTTAATCGTCATGCTGGTGTTTTTACCAGTCAAATTGGCCATGCGGATGGCACCATCTGTTTTTCCTCTAGACATCTCGTAAGTTGAACACACCAATTAGCTGTAGCAGAATTGCCACTGCCCGTTTTTCTAGTGACATTTGTCTTCATTTACGATTTGCAGGTTGTCTGATCCATTTACAGAGATCCCTGCAGACATGCTTCTCTTTCAAATATGCATTCCTTTTGCAGTGAGACATTTCCAACTGCGGACAGCAGTCAAATCTCTTTTACATTATTGGTTTACAGCCGTTGGTTGGGCTCTCGGTTTGAAGGACTTTTTACTGCCAAGAGCTGATGACAATGGTGCACAAGAAAACCGAAATGTCGAGCCTAGACGGCATAATAGATTTCCACAACAAGAACAAGCCTTCGCTTTACGTGCTGCTGCTGATGATCCAAATGAAGATCAATCCGAGACAGAGTAAGTCGTACAACTCATTTGAAATCTTTTAATTTCCCATGTTTGAACTCCAGTTTCACATGTAGTTTAAGACATGTAATTCACATGACTGTTTGTAGCAGGTACGGGTTTGTGCTTCGTATCATCTTGTTGCTACTAGTGGCTTGGATGACTCTTTTGGTCTTCAACTCACTGTTGATAGTTGTACCCGTTTCACTTGGGCGGGCACTCTTCAACTCCATTCCTATACTTCCTATAACTCACGGGATAAAATGCAATGGTGATTCCTCTTTGACTTTTATTTTTTCGATGAGAATTGTGTACTATGATGCTACTGGTTGCGTTTGTAAATATCATATATTGATATCTTAGCTCCTCATTTTATGTTATTTTCAGATATATATGCATTTCTGATAGGAAGCTATGCCATGTGGACTGCTATAGCTGGAGTTCGGTATTCTGTTGCGCAAATTATGAGCAGGCAGGTTAAAGTGTTGTTTGGCCAAATTTGGAAGTGGTCCGGGATTGTTCTGAAGAGTTCTATCCTCCTCCTAATTTGGGTAAGAATCCGAACTGTCGCATCTTTTCTTCACTTCTCGCCTTTTTCGGAAGGTTCATCTTTCATTTTCACAGCTACGTATCTTTCATACAGGTGCTCATCATCCCCGTACTGGTTGGATTGCTCTTTGAGCTTTTAGTTATTGTGCCTATGCGTGTATCGGTAAATCAAAGTCCCGTTTTCCTCCTTTACCAAGATTGGGCTTTGGGACTCATCTTCCTTAAGATCTGGACTAGGCTGGTGAGTTTCGTTTAGGTTTCCGAAAAAAAAGGTAGCAGTGTGTTTGAAGGCATGTATCGTTTCACTGAAGCCTGGATTTTATGCAAGTGCAGGTTATGCTGGATCACATGATGCCTCTTGTAGATGACACCTGGCGATTAAAATTCGAAAGAGTGAAAGAAGACGGGTTCTCTCATCTTCGATTGTTTTGGGTATTGCGGGAAATCGTTTCCCCAATCATGATGAACCTGCTGACAGCCCTCTGCGTCCCTTATGTATTGGCGAGAGGCGTGTTCCCCATCTTTGGCTATCCGTTAGTCATGAACTCACTAGTGTACCGTTTTGCTTGGCTGGGCTGTCTAGTTTTTGGCATTGCGTGCTTCAGCGCAAAGAGGTTCCATGTGTGGTTCACCAGCCTCCACAATTCTATACGCGATGATCGCTACCTTATTGGAAGGAGGCTTCACAACTTTGGGGAAGATGGAGAGGTTGCACAAAATGAAGCACCAGAGGAGATGCTGAGCAACAACACACAGGACGCCGAAAGAGACGTTGGCCTAAGACTGCGGCACGCCATCGGCGAAGATGCTTGAGCTACATACATGACTATGTAGGGCGTGTTTGTTGGTCAAGCAGAGTGAATGAGATTTTATTACCACTTGACTTAATTATGTACATAATATGTAAAAGATGAGAACATCCTGAAATTGAAGTTCTACAACCTACTATTGGATTTGAAACAATTGACTCCTGCCGTATGAAAGCAATACTCTAACCACTGAGTTAAGTAGGTAATTTATTATGACACAATACTCTTAACCACTTAGTTAAGTAGGTAATTTATTATGACAAAGAGAAACAAACGGTACCCATCCCATGGAATATTATTTATAAGCAATTTCAATCAAAAAAGATCAAAGAGGTAGAATATTCATCTTGACAAGAAATTATCTAGATAATAAAATATGTATTACAAGCACAAAGGCTATAGCTCAGTTGGTAGAGCAACTCGTTTACACGTGTGCCAATGTTTTTCCAGAGAAGTCCATCATGTAATCAAAAGATTTGATCAATGTCTTACTTACTCCATGACTTTGAGGGAACAATAGCCTGACAAATGGTTCGGTGCCTATTTAGTTTTATGCGCCAAAGAAATCGGGCCTTTGATTTGAGATATATTCAGTTTATTCAATGCTAGACAAGGACTTCAAAATAATCTCTTTTCATCCTATGAGCTTTAAGGTGTATAAAGTTGCATATTTTATGCTTTAAGCAGAGCCGATAGAGACTCTATTTAACTTTAGATTGATCAAGGCAATAGCAGACCTACGTCAAGATAATCCTTCTTTGAAACACTTTGGCAGTGCTCCTGAAACTCAGTTGTATTGTGGTAAAACAAATAAGGATAAAAGAAGAGTTTAATCCCTAATGGTTGGCCCGATAGAACATAAATCAAAACAACCAAATGCGACCACCTTGCATGCTTGATGTAGGTTATCTGCCAGGTATGGTTTTATGGCGTGTAGGATGATTTGTATCTTTACCATCTGATTCTCGTAGGATGGGATAGGGTAGTCCTTTTGTCTTTCTGCCCGGGCAGTCAGTCAGACGACAGGACAGATTTACACCTCTTTGTTTCAGAATGACTCTTTGCTGGATTTTGGTTTTTGGCTTCCTAAGGTCCAACCAAGAACCAACTCTAGATCCACTCACTGGTCACAGACGCAGCCAACGCCTCTTCTTCTGAGTGATTTCTATCGTGTAATGTGTAATATATAAGGCCGAAGGTAATGATGAAGCGTCAGCAACTCAGGGAGAGATGCCACGCACTTCTGGATCATACCTAACCAATGAATACGGACAAGAAACATTAATTGTTCATATCCAATTTTTAAGCATTACCATGGAATTTAATGTTCATAGTTCATACCTTTCAAATGTGTGGGGTTGATTAAAATATAAACTCTATCTTTTTTTTTTAATATAAATTATAAATTGTTTAAAATCATGACGTAGTGTAGTATGATCTTTTTCAATTTTCAGTTTTATTGTTTAGTGATTTAGCTAAATGTTCGGAAAATTTTTCAAATTGAACAAAATTGAACTTTCAATTCCAATTGTACACATCTTTTAGATTGGTTTCCCAATTTACACTAGTTTTGTAAGACGCCGTTGCCAACGGCGTCTTAACATTAGGACGCTCTTGGCAACGGCGTCTTAGGCTTAGGTGGACTTTCGCGCCCCAAATACTCACATGGTGCCATAATATTGCCAAGGAGGCATAAGCCGCCGTAGGAAACAGCAGCTTATTCTAAGCCGCTCTCCTTAAGAGCGGTTTAATGGATTGCAATCTCAGTGGGATGGGTCTTTTGGTTGTTTAGTACAGTACTAAGCCGCTGTCACTAACAGCGTCTTAATATGAAGACGCTGTGAGCAACGGCGTTTTAATGGATTGCAATCTCAGTGGGATGGGTTTTTTTGGTTGTTTAGTACAGGACTAAGCCGCTGTCACTAACAGCGTCTTAATATTAAGACGCTGTGAGCAACGGCGTTTTAATGGATTGCAATCTCAGTGGGATGGGTCTTTTGGTTGTTTAGTACAGGACTAAGCCGCTGTCACTAACAGCGTCTTAATATTAAGACGCTGTGAGCAACGGCGTTTTAATGGATTGCAATCTCAGTGGGATGGGTCTTTTGGTTGTTTAGTACAGGACTAAGCCGCTGTCACTAACAGCGTCTTAATATTAAGACGCTGTGAGCAACGACGTTTTAATGGTTTTGGCTCAAGCCGCCGTTCGTGACAGCGTTTTAGCCTGAAATACTGGCATGTAAAGACTGTTTCAATTCAAAACCCAATAAACCTGCACAAAATCAACTTAAACCAAAAAACCAACACAATACATCACCGGTACACCAAATTCCTCATCAAACATAAGTGAGGAATCAAAATGACATAACAACATGTATCAAAACACATCAACGATCCGTTTTAACATACAACCCTATCTAGTTCCCGGAGGGAGTGAAACGCTGTGTTGTCTTTCTAGCTCGCGTCGATACCCTCCGCAATGGACTCCTTTGTGACTCGCGTCGATACAACCCTATCTAGTTCCCGGAGGGAGAATTTCATTTTCCGCATCGAGAGCTGCTGCAATCATTAAAACTCCTTTCCACTTCCCGTTCAAATGAGTTGCGTCAATAGAAATAGCGGGGCGACAATGGGCAAATCCATTAATAGACGGGCCGAATGCCCAAAACACTCTATTTACGCTTTCATTGCCACTATCAAGCGTCGATTTGTCCCAATAAACAATACTACCGGGATTGGTCTCTTTTAGCACGCCCATATAAGCCGGTAATTGTGCGAACGATTCTTCCCACTCTCCGAATAAATAAACAAATGCTTTTTGGCGCGCTTTCCAAGCTTTTATGTAACTTATCTTGTATCCATACTTTGATCGCATCAACTCCCTCACTTGTTTAGGACTATATCTCAAATCCTCTCGAATTAAATCTTTTATGTCCATTCCAATAAAGTGTTTGTTGAAATGGACGTTGTCAGGGCGGATAATATCAACCTCACACGTATGATCTCCGATGTATGTGGTGATTCTCCACATACCTTCCTTCTTCTTCTTCGAAGCTCGTAATTCCCATTGACATTTATCCTTGCCTCTGCGACATTCGAGTAGCAATCGTTTTGTATCCGAATATCTAACGCCATACTCACGACGTTGTTTAATGGAATATCTCTGACAAGCATATATAAGAGACTCCTTGCTAAAAAATAATCCATCTTTGCGCAGCACCTTCGTATTGAACTGTTCATTATGAGACCCATGGTCGTCTATCGCTGGATGGTTAATCCAAGCAGAAACATCATTGAACGGTGGGAAATCCCAAAGGGAGTTATTATCTTGAACAACGCCGATGGGTACTTCCATATACCCTTCCTCACTATCAATATCAAGACTCTCTAGGTAATCTCTATCAAACTCGTCTTGTGTTGGAATTTCAAATACTTCTACAGTTGACAGTGTCGTTTCATCGATTTCATCACTATCCATTGCTAAAAATATAAAATAAAACAACAACTTAGCCGAGACATGTATAGTTGAAAACTAAATCGATAAAACAATTCCAAACACTGAACCAACTAAATACAACATTAAACATAACACCACATTGATTTTCAATTCAACAATATTGCAGAACAATATTGATTTTCAATTCAACAATTTGAGCGGAGCAATACAAAAATGGTGCAAGCAATTTGAGTGTCAAGTAGCTTACCGAAGATGGTGCAAGCAACGAACGGTGAGGACGACGGACGAACGAACGAACAGAATCGAGCAGAGCGAGGAACGAACGAAGAGCAGAGCCGGAGCGAGGACAGCGATTCGATTCGATTCGATTTTGGGAACGATTTGAACAACGATGACGAACGATTCAATTTGGGAACGAACGACGGACGGACCGGAGCGAGGACGGCGAGGACGAACGGAATCGATTTTGGGAAGAAACAGCGCGAGGAAGAGAGAAAAGTTAGGGCTCGCAACTTAGATCAAACTAAGCCGCTGTTAGCAACGGCGTCCTAATAAACAATAAATTCAAATCATCCACATCAGCCTGCTGACTCATATAATAACCCACCTAAGCCTAAGACGCCGTTGCCAAGAGCGTCCTAATGTTAAGACGTCGTTGGCAACGGCGTCTTACAAAACTAGTGTAAATTGGGAAACCAATCTAAAAGATGTGTACAATTGGAATTGAAAGTTCAATTTTGTTCAATTTGGAAAATTTTCCTAAATGTTCAGTGATATGGTCAATTTGTTACTTTTCGCTTCAGTTCATTAAAAATTAATTTTATGTTCATTGAACATTTAGCCTTATCACTGAATATTTAGGTGTCACTAAATATTTAGATTTTTCAAGGGTTCCACGTATTTTGGCTAAATGGTCCATGTTACTTGATATTGTCCAGTAAAAAATTTCAAATTGTCCACATATTTCTTGAATTTTCATTGATTTTAGCTAAATGTTCAGTGACAAATGCAATGTTAAGTGAATAAAAAATTTCTCAATGAGTTGAAGCAAAAACTGACGATTTTAAGTACAGTTTTGTAAGGGGTTTAAAATTTATAAAAAAACATGGTTTATACCTGAACTTCACCGTCAAGTAGACCTGCACAAATGCGGTGTTCGGGTCGGGTTCGGTCTGGGCTATTTGCTATTTAATAGTCCATACAACCGGACCGGGCTAAACCCACCCGTTCAATTCGGACTCAAAATTATGTCCAAGCCCGTCCATCTACTGGACCGGGTTACCCATCGTCCAACGCGGTACAAATATGTATTAATACATATTTAAATTTCATGTATAACTTGAATAAAAATAAATAATTCCCTGTGCAAAAACAGTACGTTTTTTTATGTCTAATGATGTATCATAATACATTAACCCAAAACATTAACAAAATAATGTCCATGAATAAAAATTTGACAGACTCAGAATACAAAACATTAAATATGTGTCCACTGTTTGTGTTTTATGTTTGTGTGTTTCTTTTGCATTTTATTTTTTTCTTTTTATTCTAAGTTAATATATAATAAATATTAGGTTTAATTTTTTGCGGGTCAATGGGCGGGCTTTTTTAGCCCGATCGGGCTAAAATAGGTGTTCGGGTCCGGCCCTAATAAAACACGGTCCGGGTCGGGCTGATCCATCGAGCTATAATGTATATCCAAGCCCATTTAGATGACCGGGCGAATTGATCAGGCCGGTGGGTTGATCCGGATTTGTGCAGGTCTACTCAAGTATCTATGTCAAATCAGTTAAACCTTTAAAATATATCTGAGGTGAGTGTTGAAAATAAAAAATTATACAATTAATGAATGGATAGTAAAACAATTTTAATAATATACTGAAAACATTGACAATTGAACCTATGTTGTAAAATAGAGAGTGAATATATCATAGTAGAAAATGATCCGGTGTAAAAAGTATATTTTTATGAAAAATATAAATCAATCATAGTTCTTGATTCGTTCATTTAAACAGATTGAATTAAATATCGCGTCATATTTGACATCAAAAATCATATTTACACCTGATATATTCCCTATCACAATATATTATTATTGTGAAAAAAGTAAATTCTCTCGTGTTTCTCTAAAATAGAGAGAATTTATTTTTCCATAATAATAATATACGTACTATTTTTGTTTGCACAATCCAGAAACTTTTCTTCAAAAGAATATCCTGAAAATTTCGGACAAACCATTCTCACCATGTTTCTTAGGGAAAATTTTCAAATTGCATTAAAAATCAACATTCAATTCCAATTTTACACAATCTTTAGATTGGTTTCCCAATTTACACTAGTTTTAGAAGATGTCGTTGTCAACGGCGTCTTAACATTAAAACGCTCTAGCCAACAGCGGCTTAAGCCTCGTGGCATTTTTACGCCAAAATAAACAGTCATGTGGCATAATATTGCGAAACAAGTCTAAACCGCTATTGGAGACAGCGTCTTAACTTAAACCGCTATTGAAGACAACGTTTTAACTTAAAAACGCTTGGTAGAGATTTATATTAAAATAGCTCCACCCTCCGACCACGATCCATCTGCTGATTTCAAGTCCAAGGATGTGGTCTTAGATGTATCCAAGAAAATCATTGGTCGCATCTTCATCCCACATAATCTTCTTGATCATCACGCAAAGCTTCCTGTCTCGGTCTACTTTCATGGCAGCGGCTTCTGCATCGGCTCCACCACATGGCTCGGCTACCATGTCTTCCTCGTTCAATTCTCAGCTGCCTCCAAGTCCATTGTCCTCTCCATTGACTACCGCCTTGCCCCAGGGCACAATCTCCCGACCGCCTACGAAGACTGCTACTATGCTCTCAAATGGCTTTACGAACAACATAGTCATGACCCTTGGCTCAGCCGCTGCAACCTCTCCCACGTCTTCCCCGCCAAGAACAGCGCCGGAGGCAACATAGTCCACAACGTCGCTTTAAAAACAATCAACCAAAAGAATCATCCGCTCGGTTACTCTTCCAAGGGGCTGATTCTCATCCACCCTTACTTCGGGAGTGAGCTGAGGACACCGAAGGAAGATGCGGCGGGGTCTGAGGTAGAGAAAGCAGAATAGGAGCTCACTGGATGGATGGACAGAGCAGTGGGGGAGAATTATCCATTTTAAGTTAAAACGTTGCTACCAACATCGTTTTAAGTTAAGACGTTGTTTCCAACGGCGGTTTAGGCTTGTTTGACAATATTATGTCACATGACTGTTTATTTTGGCGCAAAAACGCCACGAGACTTAAGCCGCTGTTAGCTAGAGCGTTTTAATGTTAAGACGTCGTTGACAACGACGTCTTAGAAAACAACGTCGTTGACAACGAGTGAATATATCATAGTAGAAAAATGATCTGATACAAAAAGTATATTTTTATGAAAAATATAAACCAATCACAGTCCTTAATTTGTTCATCTGAATAGATTGGATTAAATCTCACATCTTATTTGACATCAAAAATCATATTTACGCCAGATCTTTTCCCTATCACCATATATTATTATTGTGAAAAACTAAATTCTCTCATGTTTCTCTAAAATAGAGAGAATTCTATTTTTGTTTGCACAATCTAGAAACTTTCTTAAAAAAGAATATCCTGAAAATTTCGGACAAACTATTCTCTCCATGTTTCTTATTCTTGTGGAGTCCGCCCATCAGCGTGTTTCTGGTGACTTGAGAGACCCACATCTTGACTCTAATTGGAGCAGCTGCGTATGGGCACATCCACTCAGAGAAAATGCTCCCCCTCCCAGTTTAGTCCAGAATTAGAGCCACAAATTTATTTATAAAAAATATAAAAAAAGTTATCTAAAAACACATCTCACCTTTTGTGGCTGGCTCATTATAAAACAAAGCTTGTAGAGCATTAGACGACACAAAGATTGATTGTTCAAAATGGGGTCTGAAAAATATCCTCAACCTGCTTTAAGCATCTTCTTCTTCCCTTTCATGGCACATGGCCATATGATTCCCATGGTAGAGATGGCAAGACTCTTCGCATCTAAAGGAGTTCACTGCACTATTGTCACCACTCCAGCTAACCAAACCCTTATCACCAAATCCATCGGCAACGTTCAGTCTCCCGGTTTCGATATTCGAGTGAAGACGATCCCATTCGACGCTGCCAAATCAGGCCTTCCCGAGGGATGTGAGAATCTAGACATGGTCCCTTCGCCGGAACACATAATTCCTTTCTGCGAAGCTTCCATGTTGCTCAGGGAGCCTTTTGAGAATCTGCTCGAGGAGTGCAGACCTGATTGCTTGATTGGTGACATGTTTTTCCCCTGGTCGACTGACTCAGCAACAAAATTCGGAATTCCGAGGCTTGTGTTCCACGGAATGAGCTATTTCGCGTTATGTGCCGGTGAAGCTGTTAGACTTCACAAGCCGTATTTATCGGTAAGTTCTGATGATGAGCCATTCGTCGTTCCTACCCTCCCCGATGAGATCAAGCTGACAAGAAGTCAAATCCCTATTAACCTTTTGGACAAATATCATGAGTCTGTTTTAGCTCGACTGCTATATGAGTCCAGGGAGTCAGAGGTCAGTAGCTACGGAGTTGTTGTAAACAGCTTCTACGAGCTCGAGCCGGCTTACGCAGATCACTACACGAATGTTTTGAAAAGGAGAGCTTGGCATATCGGGCCGTTATCGCTCTGCAATAGGAACGATGAAGAAAAGACGATGAGAGGAAAGCAAGCCTCCATAGACCAGGACGAGTGCTTGAAATGGCTGGACTCTAAGGAGCCTCATTCGGTCGTGTACGTCTGTTTTGGGAGTGCTTGCAAATTCCCAGATGAACAATTGGCTGAAATTGCATCAGGCTTGGAAGATTCTAAGCAGCAATTTATTTGGGTAATCAGGAGAATGTCAAGCTCCGAAACGGACACCGAGAATTACTTGCCCCAAGGATTCGAAGAGCGGGTTAAGGACAGGGCGTTGTTAATTCGAGGATGGGCACCTCAAGTGCTCATCCTCGACCACCCGTCCGTGGGAGGCTTCGTATCGCACTGCGGCTGGAACTCAACCTTAGAAGGCATCTCAGCAGGTCTTCCGATGGTGACATGGCCGGCTTTTGCTGAGCAGTTTTATAATGAGAAGCTTGTAACGGATGTGTTGAAGATTGGAGTCAGTGTTGGAACTCGGAAATGGGCTCATTTTGTTGGGGATCATGTGAACAAGGAAACCATACAGAAGGCTGTCCAGCAGATCATGGAGGGCGAGGATGCGGAGGAGCGACGGAACAGAGCTCGTCAGTTGGGAAAGATGGCCAAGAGAGCTGTTGAAAAAGATGGATCTTCGTATAACAGCCTCAACAATCTGCTTCAGGAACTCAGGTCAAACAAAGTCTAGAAGACTTCAACATCTCAAATTGCAACTACTCTAGTAAATAGTTTAATATTTTTTTTATTGGTAGTTCGATATAAAATCTACTTTTTAAAGTTCTCCTTTCAATCGAAGCACATGTTTCTCATATCGAATTTTCACCAAAAATCAGAGTTCAGACTTCAGTTTCTCATATCGAATTTTCACCAAAAATCAGAGTTCAGACTTCAGCGATGTATCAACATTCGCAGTGCGCAGTTCCAGATCTCCATTATCGCACAAAAAGTAGCAACATAACCTAAAACATTGTAAACAACGCGTAAATCAACTGGCCACCACTCTGAATTATTTAACTCGAAACATACTAAATTTTATAGTAAAGATTGAACTATAGATTTGATCATGACACCCTACCTTAGCAAACTACAGCAGCGAACTACTCTTGGTCCCAATAAACCTAGGACAGCAAACTATCGCACTGAATTACTCTTTGGTGATATTAAACCTAGCGCATAACTCAAGCAACCTGTGTCAATGTTGAGATGGACTCAAATGCAAGAACTTACAATTTTACATCATTGTGCTTAAACTATAAAAGTTGATATGTTCAATTTTACATCGCTGAACCAATTCTTTAGTGAGTGTCTGCAACGAGGTTGTAAAAATCGCTAGCCGCTAGTCGGGCGGAAAGGGTCCTTGAGGATTAATCGGGGATTAATCGTACTTCTATTTTTATGCTATTTTAATTTTTATTAATAAAAAATAATTTTATAAATACTATTTTTATATTATTCAAACTCATGAAAACATGTATTCACATAAATAAGCTTAAGCTACTTAGGTGTTGTAATATTTAGTTTATATTTTAAAGAAATTACAATGTCAAAATATATTAAAAGAATACATTTATAAATTCTACATGTTTATTTGATTTTTTTATATTATGATAAGAAGATGTTAATATAATATGTTTTCATTCAACAAGTTTATTTTGTTCTTGTAGTGGGCCAGCCATTAATTCAGCCAAAGTCCAATCAGTTTTTTAATTTTAACTCATGAAACGCAGCGTTAGATTAGGTTTTAGGATTTTCGGGAAACCAGCTTGAAATTAATTACCTGAGTCCCGACGGAGCCGTGAACGGCGCAGAAGCGCTGTTGTTTGTGTCAATGGATTAATCGGCGCCCAGTCTCTCAATTGTCGATTAGACACCGCCTAGGCGACTGGAAATCGCCACCCCGATTTGTTTCTCCGACTTGGGTAAAATCGAGTCGGCTTCAAGAAAAAGGCCGACTAGGCGAGGATTTTTAGAACACTGGTCTGAAATCATTAATTTATAGTTGATATGTTCAATTCATACCTTTCATTTTCGACCATCTTCTGTAAAGATGCGATATTTTGTTACTCCGACTTGAGTAAAATCGAGTCGGCTTCAAGAAAAAGGCCCCCATAGGCGGAGATTTTTAGAACACTGATCTGAAATCATTAATTTATAGTTGATATGTTCAATTCATACCTTTCATTTTCGACCATCTTCTGTAATGATGCGACATTGAATGAGCAAGTGTAGCACCACTTGTATGCTTGTCATTTTCAAAGAAGATGACGCAGCGGGAAAATCGAATAAACGAATTCACCAGCAATGAATTCGTTGATAGCTTGGAATCCACCAAGAAAGTTTTGAAATCCACCAAAAACGAAAAACGAGTGTTTATTGATATGATAAAAGATACATAACTAAAACCCTAAGGTGGGTTTAAATAGGAAAACATAAAAACGAAATTAGGAAATAAAATCTAAAAGATAATGATATGCTGCTAAAAGATAATCATACGCTGCTAAAAGATAATGATATGCTGATTCGGCCTGCTAAACGAGTCCGGAAGGACTAAAAAGTTCATATAACACAGCTTAAGCTGTGTGTTGCGTTCGTTGGCCCGTTTCCACTCGAAATAAGGTCTCACGGTGGATTTTTAGACGCCGAACGCCAAATCTGTATTTTCCCGACAGTGCCCTTTTTGTGCGCCATCTGATCCTCAATCTGCCCTGCATCAGTCTCCTCCACCTCTGAAGAACTCGACCCCGAGTTCTCTTCTAGACATAAAACCTCCAACTTTGCTCGAACTGCCTCCTTAACATCAACAATCTCCTCGGCCGTAGCCTTGGCAGACACGTTATTCCCAACACCCCTAGGCAGCTTAATCACCAATGGATAGAAACACTGAGCCTCCTCCACATCAGCACTAAACTCCTGCTCACTGTGCTTCATCACTAGGAAATTGGACTGTTTACTTGGTTGCCTGTCAAAACTCGAAATAGGAGTCATCGCGTTCTTATGCTTTTCCCACGTAAACATCATCACATTTTCCCGTCCTCTATAAGTGACGTTATCATACTGCCAAGGTCGCCCCAGTAATACATGGCAAACATCCATATCAAGAACATCACATGGTACCTCTTCTCGATAATGCTTCCCAATAGAGATAGGAGCTTTGCAGGTCCGCGTGACACGAACCTGGGAGCCTTTGCTGACCCAACCAAGTGCATAATGCTTCTCATGCGGCTTCGTAGGTAGCTTCAAGTGATCCACCGGCTTCTGAGATCTCAAATTCTCCGCGCTCCCATTCTCTATAATCAGATTACACACCTTATTCATAATGGAACAATGAGATTTGAAGAGGTTCTTACGCTGTCCTTCATCCGGCGTGATCAAAAGAACCCTCTGCAGCACAATATTCACTGCCTCCGTTGACTCCTCCTCTGCAAATTCGACACCCTCATACTCGTCCTGCTCATATGTCTTTTCTTCCTCCAGAATAGCGACAGTTCTTCGGGATGGACACACATTCGACCTATGTCCTTGTCCACCACAATGATAACATATATCACCGGATGGTTTAGTGTAGGGGTTAGGTGGTTTCTGAACTGTTCCATGATTCGGCTGACGGCCTCCAGAACTACCACTAGGACCACCAGCACTCTTACTCCCAGCGTGTAGTTCCTTCACCTCCACGTTGTCCCCCTTATTATCGCTTACTGTCTCCGAAGTTCCCTGAGGTGGATACCTAGGGAATGCTTGAAACCCCCGAGGGTTCCTCTACATCAATTCCGCCTTCAGCGCTAGACTAGATACTGTTGCCACTGACTAAACAGTCTGCAACCCCATCTTCTCCTGAATCGAAACCTTCAAGCCGCTGATATACCTAGCCACCTTCTGATTCTCTGTTTCTTTCAACTTATTACGATGAGACAGACGAAGAAATTCAGCGGTATATTCTCCCACGGATCGCCTGCCTTGAACACAATCAAGGTACAACTTGTACATGATCTGCTCATAATCCTGGGGCAAGAAACGGTCTAACATCAGTTGCTTCATTCGCATCCACGTTTGGATAGGCGCCTTACCCTGCCGCCTTCTTTGGAACACAAGCTTATCCCACACAGCATCGGTACCCTTCAATCGGATTGCCACCATCTTCACTTGTTTATTTTCTGGGACACCCATGACTTCCAAAAATCTATCCACCTCAATCTGCCAGTCAAAAACGCATCCACGGCCATGGTTCCATGAAATAGGGGAATATCCACTTTCACCCGATAATCATTATCATACCTATTCTTTTCTTCATCTCTACCATTGTCCAAATAATCCTCTTCACCTGAACTTGAGTCCTCAGCCACTACTGCACGCACACGCTCTCTACGAGGAACTCTAACTGGTGCTTCCCTCTGGGCTCTCTCCTCTCCACCATTCTGATTGCCTCACGCCGCCAATTCCGTCAACTGGGTTGACATAGCAGTCATCTGTGTCGTCAAAGTTGCCAGGGTTGCGACTATGTCCGCGTTGACCCTCTCAAAATCTGCTCTGGGTACGGGTTGATCTGCCATCTGATCAAGTTAGCAGAGAGACAGGGAAAGACCTGCTCTGATACCAACTGACGCAGCGTGAAAATCGGATAAACGAATTCACCAGCAATGAATTCGTTGATAGCTTGGAATCCACCATGAAAGCTTGGAATCCACCAAGAAAGTTTTGGAATCCACCAAAAACGAAAAACGAGTGTTTATTGATATGATAAAAGATACATAGCTAAAACCCTAAAGTGAGTTTAAATAGGAAAACATAAAAACGAAATTAGGAAATAAAATCTAAAAGATAATGATATGCTGCTAAAAGATAATCATACGCTGCTTAAAGATAATCATACGCTGCTAAAAGATAATGATACGCTGATTCGGCCTGCTAAACGAGTCCGGAAGGCCTAAAAAGCCCTTATATCACGGCTAATGCGGTGAGTTGCGTTCGTTGGCCCGTTTCCACTCGAAATAAGGTCTCACGGCGGATTTCTAGACGCCGAACGCCAAATCTGTATTTTCCCGACAGTGCCCTTTTTGCACGCCATCTGATCCTCAATCTGCCCTGCATCAGAAGAAAACGGTTGAAACATTACCATATTAAATTTTCGACGGCTAGAAATAGTATTGACGATTTGTCCATTTGAACTCTATTTTTTGACGGTTAAGATAAGATAAGTGTCTTTCAATCAACATAAGTTACTTTCAGTTACTATAAGTTACCTTCAGTCAATATAAGTTAATATAAGTTTCAGTTAAGTTAAGATAAGATAAGTTACTTTCAACATACCATCATCATACCACCACCATCATCATCATATCATACCATACCATCATCATATCATATCATCATACTATTCATCATCATAACATCATCATCATCATACCATCATCATATTACTATTCATCACAACCATCATCATCATATCATTATTATACCATCAGCATATCATAATCCATCATCATCATAATATTACTATTCATCATCATAATATTACTATTCATCATCATCATCACAACCATCATCATCAGTATATTACTATTCATCACCATCATCACAACCATCATCATCAGTATATTACTATTCATCATCATCAGTATATTACTATTCATCATCATCAGTATATTACTATTCATCATCATAATAATATTATTCCTCATCATAATATTACTATTCATCACCATCATCACAACCATCATAATCATCAGTATATTACTATTTATCATCATCATCATACTATTCATCACCATCACCATCATCATATTACTATTCATCAGTCAATATAAGTTTCAGTTAAGTTAATATCAGTCACTATAAGTTAATATCAGTTAAGATAAGATAAGTTTCAGTTCAAATGGACGGCCGTCCCATGGCATCGATCGATGATTCCTATGCTTAAAACATACCAAAACAGATGTATACAAGAATATTTTTCGGTTTTTTGGCTCAAATTCTTCAGTAGGATGCATGAGACTAAACATATCACCTTTCTTTTCTTCTTTTATTTTTTGATTGGAAGGGGCTTCTTAAGTTAAGTTAGTACCCATTCCTTTTTTTTATATAGAAAGTGAGGGTAGGGACTTCGAACCCATGCTAACAAGCACTGGAGGAGCGCCAAATCCAACTCGGCTACTCACTTCGCCCTTAAACATATCACCTTTCTGAATTAAAGCGAAAGATGCATGAGATTTTTCCGTTCCCAATCTCTTAAAAAAATTATTCATATATATTTCTTTTTGATACAATCACAATAATCTTTATTTCTCATCGCCCAAATATTATTTAACTATGCCTTTCATTTATAAATTCGTAGACAAAAATATTTAAACAATAAACCTAGGTCGTTGGAAGCAATCAAAATATGATCAAAAATATAAACATACGCGACTAACCTATTGGGGAGCACTCGGTTGAGGCAGGGTTGGTAGAATGAGGCAGTGAGGCACGATCCGAGCCGTTGATCGACTCGATCCAAGGCACGTGGCTAAGTCACGTGTCACAGCCGCCATTTGCGTTCACACTACAAAGTAGTGTGAACACGTCGTGCCTCACTGTCTCATTTTAATTTGATCTGCCTCATTTGAACGCTTCTCCTAACCTATAAATATATAAGTCGATCATGAACGTAAATGATATGTTATGGAAGATGCTATGAAGTCCTTTATATGGATTTGGAAAGATATATTTTATTGCAACCGACCCTGAACGATGGCTAGTACAAGCGGCGCTGATACACAAAGGGTCCAATCCCATATATTTTTTTATAGAAAAAATGACATATAGAGACCTGAAGAAAAAGAAAAACAATAACAACAACAAAACAGACGATCAACTAGTGCTGGAACAGAACATCTAAACAAGAAAAAGTAAGCCAAGCATAGTTAATCCATCCACTGCTAAGTCATCTTCACGCTCCAAAGTTAAAGACATGCCAAATTGGCCAAACGGAAGAAGTGACTCGTCAGTCAACTTCGAATCGACGATGAAGCACTGGCCAATTTTCACTGAAACACTGGACAAGACTGCACAAGTGAGCTTCAGAAACCGACTTCCTGTCAATGGTAGCACGCCACCTGAACTCCATAAAAGACAACAAAGAGGACATCAAAACTAGGACAAGTTAACTAGCCGGGAGCAGTGAGATTCTCCACTTCGCCTCACGCCGCAAGAGTTGATCAGAACACCGAAGACCGAAAAGTAACAAATGCAAACAGGTGCAGCCAAATAAAACTACCACTTAATCTAAAACTAAAAACTCAACTAAAACTAAAAAAACAAGAAACACAAGAAAAAAAAACAGAGAAAAAAAACCTATTCACATTGTCAAAACAAACGCCACCCGCCGCCATCACCTCCCAACCATCCCATATTAACCCAAAAGTCACATCTCCAAAACTCCCATCCGTCTCATTCCTCCCACTGATCCCTCACACCTAAAAAATTGTCTGCTGTTTCTCTAAAATAATGAGAATTTATTTTTCCATAATAATAATATACTGTTTTTTGTTTGCAAGATCCAGAAACTTTCTTTCAAAAGAATATCTAGAAAATTTAGGACAAATTATTCTCTCCAGCTTAAAGAGATGTTTTTCATTTACGATTCTCTTGTGGAGTCCCCATTATCTGTTTAGATCACCACTGGATGTTTCTGGCGTGTAATGAGACTTGAGAGACCCACATCTCAGACTCTTATTGGGTAACTCCGATACAGCTGCTTATGGTACTCAAACTTTGGCACATCCACAGACAAAATGACAGGCAGTGAAGCTCCCAGTGTAGTCCACAAATTAAGAAAGTTATCTAGAAACGACAAATCTCACAGAGGCGTCGCCTTTATAAAAAGCAACCTTGCATTGCATTCAAAAGTCCATTCCAAGACTAGAGAGACACAAAGATCGATTGTTCAAAATGAGGTCTGAAAAATCTCCTCAACCTGCTTTAAGCATCTTCTTCTTCCCTTTCATGGCACATGGCCATATGATTCCCATGGTAGACATGGCAAGACTCTTCGCATCTAAAGGAGTTCACTGCACCATTGTCACCACTCCAGCTAACCAAACCCTTATCACCAAATCCATCGGCAACGTCCAGTCTCCCGGTTTCGATATTCGAGTGAAGACGATCCCATTCGACGCTGTCAAATCAGGCCTTCCCGAGGGCTGTGAGAATCTAGACATGGTCCCTTCGCCGGAACACATAATTCCTTTCTGCGAAGCTTCCATGTTGCTCAGGGAGCCTTTTGAGAATCTGCTCGAGGAGTGCAAACCTGATTGCTTGATTGGTGACATGTTTTTCCCCTGGTCGACTGACTCAGCAGCGAAATTCGGAATTCCGAGGCTTGTGTTCCACGGAACGAGCTATTTCGCGTTATGTGCCGGTGAAGCTGTTAGACTTCACAAGCCGTATTTATCGGTAAGTTCTGATGATGAGCCATTCGTCGTTCCTACCCTTCCCGATGAGATCAAGCTGACAAGAAGTCAAATCCCGATTAACCTTTTCGACAATCATGAGTCTGTTTTAGCTCGACTGCTATATGAGTCCAGAGAGTCAGAGGTCAGTAGCTACGGAGTTGTTGTAAACAGCTTCTACGAGCTCGAGCCAGCTTACGCAGATCACTACACGAATGTTTTGAAAAGGAGAGCTTGGCATATCGGGCCGTTATCGCTCTGCAATAGGAACGATGAAGAAAAGGCGATGAGAGGAAAGCAAGCCTCCATAGACCAAGACGAGTGCTTGAAATGGCTGGACTCGAAGGAGCCTCATTCGGTCGTGTACGTCTGTTTTGGGAGTACTTGCAAATTCCCAGATGAACAATTGGCTGAAATTGCATCAGGCTTGGAAGATTCTAAGCAGCAATTTATTTGGGTAATCAGGAGAATGTCAAGCTCCGAAACGGACACCGAGACTTACTTGCCCCAAGGATTCGAAGAGCGGGTTAAGGACAGGGCGTTGTTAATTCGAGGATGGGCACCTCAAGTGCTCATCCTCGACCACCAGTCCGTGGGAGGCTTCGTGTCGCACTGCGGCTGGAACTCAACCTTGGAAGGCATCTCAGCAGGTCTTCCAATGGTGACATGGCCAGTTTTTGCTGAGCAGTTTTATAATGAGAAGCTTGTAACGGATGTGTTGAAGATTGGAGTCAGTGTTGGAACTCGTAAATGGGCTCATTTGGTTGGGGATCATGTGCACAAGGAAACCATACAGAAGGCTGTACAGCAGATCATGGGGGGCGAGGAGACAGAGGAGCGACGGAACAGAGCTCGTCAGTTGGGAAAGATGGCCAAGAGAGCTGTTGAAAAAGATGGATCTTCGTATACCAGCCTCAACAATCTGATTCAGGAACTTAGGTCAAACAAAGTCTAGTAGACTTCACCATCTCAAATTGTAACTACTGTTTACTGTAGTAAATCTTTTTAAGCCTATTGTTTTTTTAACCGGTGTGTTCATTACAAGTTGATTGTCCATATAGGTACTATTTAGTATACTTTTTTTATCAATTGATGCGCATGTTTCTCATATCCATTCCCATATAGTAAACATACGCCACTGACCTATAAATATATAAGTGGATCAACAACGTTTTGCATAAATCCAAAGAATGTTATGGAAGATGCTATTAAGTCCTTTTTATGGTTTTGGAATGATATATTTTGTTGCTACGGACCCTGAACGATGGCTAGTACAAGCGGCGCTGATACACAAAGGGCCCAATCCCAAATAGTAAAAAGGAAAAGATAAAAGTAGATTAAGACATCAAAACCCTTGCAAGATCAAGGTATGCAAAATATATAAATTGTTTTATACCAGCCAATGTAACACTTCACTGATGTAATAGAGAATTTTCTAACAGTTTTATGTCCAAAGAAACAACCAATGCAAGCTCAATATAACAAAGGTGTCACTGAAAACAGATACTATAAAAGACAAGGTAACCTCAGTGACTCTTTGAAATCAGACAGGAACAGAAGTGTTTAAAAAGAGAGAACATTAGCTTATCAAAAAAAAAAAAAAAGAGAGAACATTAGGTCTCAACTGTATAGAGTACACAGAGCAGTAAATGATATGTTGATTTAAGGCCGAGGCCACTTAAGTAAGAGCTTTCAAGCAAAATCACAAAGCAGAAATCAAATGGATTATGCTCAAATCAAAACTCAACAAATGTGCCTCGAATTCATATCCACGGACACCAATGTACATCAAACAAGTGATCCTTACCCTACAAATAGGTCATCGTGGGGAAACAGTGTCTGCTCGAACACCAAGAATATAACATAATCGTCAATTAACTACCTCAACCATTCCCAATATACGAAACATCAAAAATAAAAAACAAAGATACAATACAATATCATAAAACATAAAATGCTGATGCCACGATCAAACATGAACAAGCAAAGGTCGTAACTTATGGAGTCCTAATGCCTTCAGATAAAATCTCAAATGACAGAATTTTACGCCAAACCAAAGGAAACTCCACCAACAACAACCATAAGAAAATTCATCAAAGCAAACATAGGTTTCGAAATACTTGAAAAGTAGTAATAGTTCAGAAAACAAACAAATATTCCATAGCCAGAAAATGCTTCCTTTTAACGGTAAGATTTCTGGAACCTAGCACGAGCACCACGCCCACCAAACTTCTTAGGCTCGCACCTCCTTGGATCAGCAACAAGCAGAGTCCTATCATACCTCACAAGAATATCCTTGATCTCCTTCTTTGTCTGCTCATCCACATATTTCTGGTAAAACGCGACCAGAGCCTTGGCAATACTCTGACGGATTGCGTAAATCTGCGAGGTGTGACCTCCGCCCTTGACCCGGATCCTCATGTCGACTCCGGCGAACCGGTGGCGGCCTAGGAGGAGGATTGGTTCGTAGGCTTTGAATCGGAGGATTTCCGGCTCAACGAGCTCGATCGGGCAGCCGTTGATCTTGATCAAACCGCGGCCTTTCTTGCAGTGGGTGACTGCCACGGCGGTCTTCTTGCGACCAAAGCACTGGACGGATTGGATTGCCGGAGCTGTCGCCATGATTAGGGTTGCTGCGAGTGAGACGACGAAGAGAGGCAGAGACGATGGAAACCCTAGCTGTGAAATCTATACCGAGTGTACTCAACGTGATGCGATTTTAGGGATTTTAGGTTCTGTTAATGGGCCGGGCCATGTGAATTTGGGCTTTGTCATCATTTCAGACATCTCATCCTATTGAATTAACCTGCCTAATTATCCGTCCATTTACTTAATGGTGCATCAATTCAAATCCATTAGCAAATGGATTAAATGATTTAATGCATTAAGTAACCATTAATGAAAGAAGGAGCTAGATGTGTTGTGTTGGCGGAAGAATGAGGAGTTTAGGTACCCTATTCTTTCTCGTTTGGCAGGTGACATGTTGATGATACCTGTTTCGACGGTCGCATCTGAATCTGCGATTAGTATTGCCGATAGAGTACTTGATCAGTACCACAGTTCATTGCTACCAGAAACCGTGCAGAGATTATGTGCTCTAGAGATTGGTTATTCAGCAAGAAAAGTAAATGTTTTTAAACTTTTCCCTATATTTGTTTTATTAACTAAAAGTAATCTAATTTTATTTTAATATCTTTTCAGTTCAAGACTCGTCAATTGTGGACTCACTCGTTGAAGATGTTTTGGATTTGACTATTGATCGAGAAAACGAATGTGCATGATGCTACATGTCTATTCTATTATGTGTAAAAATGAAGCATGCCTGATTATTTTGGATTTGCTCAGCTATTTCATTTTACAGGTGTTACAATTACTTTTTATGAGTGATTTGTACTTAATTTACTTCATAATTTTAATTAGTTTTAATGCTACTATTCATTACAACTTGACATGTGTGTTTAGAAATAACTCAGTTCAAATCCGTTTGATCCGCGAACCGTCTAATCCATCCATCCGTCCATTTTGCCACCTCTAGAGTTGCCTGTTAACCGATGCAAACCTGTCAATATTTTTATCTCCTTATCAGAATTATGTTATGTTATCAAGAAAAAAGATCTAGTGCAAATGACATACTTTTGTAAAAAAAAAATACAAATTAATCACAGCCTTTAATCAGTTATTTGAATAAATGAAATTAAACCACTTATAAAATCATGTTTATGGTTAATTTCTCGGTGACGAATTATGTCGTACTTTTAGTTTCTCGGCGACGAATTATAATCAAATTTTGACGAACTTTATAGTTTACACCAAAAATATACTTTGTACATGATCTTTACTCAAGTTCTTAAAATAGTATTAAAATAAACGAAGCCGAGAGCAATAGCCAAATTTTGCATGATTTAGATTTTAGACTACTGATCAACACGAGATACTTTTCCAGTTAGTGCCGCTTCACCAATCAAAGTTGAGAACTGCTCTGCAAATTCTTTCACATAAGAACGAAGCTCCTCGTCATGGCTAAAATCCATGTCAGTTCAAAATGGTATTGTTGGCTTCAATTGGGATTTAAATTAGGTCGGCGTATTTAAATCTAATTTAATTAAAATTGTTAACTGAATCTATTAGGGATTTAACGGCATAGAGTGATAGAGAATGAATCAAATATTAATCACATCTTTTTATATAAACTATAAACCTTTTAAAAACATGATACGTGCCACTTCGTCGATTTTTCCAAAATTATACACACGGGGTAATATGATCCTTTCCAATTACCGGTACCATTGTTCAGTCATTTTAGCTTAATGTTTGTTGGCAATATTATAAATATAACAAGCAGATTTCAAACTGAAGTTACTGAACAGATATGATATGCAATACAGATTCAATGAAACTGGAAAAAATAATTGCAAACCGTAGTTGGGTTAGATCGAGTCACGTTCGACGCTTTCCTTCAAGTAAGATTGCCACCCTACTGTGCTGGGACTCGCTGGCAGTAAGCTTCCCAGGATAAAACGAACCTCGGCAACAACTTAGCACCAAGCTTTGCCGATCAAACCTTTCTGGCCTTTGGCTATCAACACCGACACACTAATACGAATGAAAAATCGAGGAGGAGAGCTGATGTGTTTTCTGTGTATACGTGTGATCAGTCAAATTCTTGACTAATAATCCTCTACTTTATTAGATGTTTTGATTCGTTCCGAGTCTCTTTCGATGCCATTTGACCCTCTTAATTGTCATTTCAGGTTAGAAACCGACCTTACGGTCCCCGGGCTCAAAAAGATCAATTCTCGAAGAAAACCGAAGTTTCGGAGCAAAAATATGGAGTTTCGGGCAAAACAGGGCAGACCGACCTTTGCGGCGTATTTTGCATGCCCAGATCGCATACGGTGTCCAAATGAGTTGATCTTTGGCTTGTTGAAAAGCTTACTCGAAGGGCTACAACTCTTCAGTTGACGCCGAGACCAAATTCGGACAGTAAGACATCGAAAAAGCCACCAGAAGTTTGCTTCTTCTCCAAGCTCGCCCGGGTCTCACCAAGCTCGCCCGAGCTTTCGCAACACCATGCTCGGCCTCCTCCACGCTCGCCCGGGTCTAACCACGCTCGCCCGAGCGTCCACTACACCATGCTCACCTCATCCACGCTCACCCGAGTCCCATCATGCTCGCCCGGGCCTCACCTAAAAATCAGATTTTTGCTTTTGTGCTATAAATAGAAAGAGATGGTTTAGGGTTTCAAGGGGGGAATTTGGGGGGTTTTGGAGGACGAAATCGAGGGTTTCTAGAGAGAAGAGACCAAGGCTTCAAGGGAGGATCATCCATTGAAGATACCAAGGATTGAAGAAGATCATCTACACTAGATTGGTTCATTCTTTCCTTGTATTTTCATCTTTTATGTACTCAATACAATTTGTGTTTGTCTATGAACATGATTTGTGAGTAATCCTTTGTATTCTAGGGTCCTATGGACCTTATGTGTGTTAATACTCCTAATTTATTATGAATTGATGCTAGAATAACTTGTGTGAGTGATTGTGAACTACTTGGATCAAATGTTTATTCTATGCCTTCTAAGTGTTTGATAAAATGCCTAGGTGGTTAGAAACATGAACTTGAGGTCAAAAATATCGAGAGATTGAGACTAAGAGTACTAGAAAACAAGTAGATTCACCCTTGCTAGGTGGTGAATACGAGAGTGACCCGTCCTAGCATTGAGATAGGCTAGAGCGTAATAAACTCACATGACTTGGTCTTGCAACGAGAGTTGATGATTGTGGAGTGTGAGTTACGCGAGTCAAAAATATCGAGAGATTGAGACTCACGTGCGAGGTGCCTCTTCCTTAAATCGAATAAAAATATCGAGAGATTGAATTTGGTTTAATAGTCGCACGCCTTAATCTAATCATCTAACACAATTATCTTGCATGAAATTAAATTATTGGAGTCTAAAAACACATATGAGTGAAGTAGTTCCCTAGAGTACACCTTTAACCTTGGTAGCGATATTTCTCTAGATTCCTTAGATTGTTTTTATTGTTTATATACATTAACCTTACTAACCATATCATCAAGACCTCTCGTATTTAGAATAGACTTATCGCAACAAAATCGAATAGTGCTCATAAGTTTGGACTTGCTCCTTGGACGACCCGGTACTTACCGGTCTTATAAATTGTTTTTGACTAAGTATTATTGCCTTCGAATCACGTATATTTTAAGTGCTAAAATTGCGACGATCAACGTGCGTGTGTCCTCTCATTGGAATGTAGATTTCCAATTTATAGGAGATGTTCTACATAACTCCCCATGATGTCATGACATCCAACTTCCCACTACGTGAAAGACTCAGTCAACCTTTGACTTGATTTTCTTCACACATTATATTCCAACAATCCCCCAAATGAAAAAAATCGAGTAGTGAAAACGATAAAACAATCAAAAGTTGACTCAATGTGGTGATAGCTTCTACGGTTGATATCTGCATAGGATAGGTAGGCAACGCCCTTGAACCTTCCCTTGGGAAAACATGTTCTCTTTACTGACTATTCAGTAGACATGATTGTCTTTGAACTGTTCATTTTATAATGTAAACGAAACCATGTCCCCCACAGATATGTTCTTGACCATTATTCAGTTCTTACTGGTGGGCTCATTTTGGCCATGACACCCTTTTCCTGGTTCTGCAAGAGTTTCTAAAGAATTTATCCCTTTGAAGCGGCCCCACTTCTCTCTCACATATGTGATTCTTTCTTAAAGTAATCCCGTGTTACCCATTCGAATCTTACTATTTAAATTACTAGAATCATTAAAAGCTTCGAGCTTAGCCTCGTGCGAGAGTCACTGTTTTATTAGGGAATAGGACTGGGGTGTTACCCCCACAGTGACCTCATATTCCTATTAGTTAGGTGGTCCCTTTGAACCAAGTTCTTGGGATCTCCAGTCATCATGGTAGAGTTTTCCGTTGCCACGACTTTATTTCCAAAGGGCTTAAGCCTGTATTTTGATATTAGCAATCAAAAGGCTTCAGTCTCATTCCCTTTGTCGTCTTCTCTACTTGGTCCCTACTTTTTTTTAAAAACTTATCTCACTTTATTATAAGGTTCCAATGGCCGGAACACAGCCATATACAAAAGCCAGTGAGCAACATCTCTAAAAGTAAGAGACACTCAAATGTAAGTGTCATCCTGAAAAAGATGCCTAGCTGAAGTTGGACGGATGACACCGTCGTCCTGCATGCAGGTACGAGAACCAACGATAGAAGTCTCACAATCACCATGGCAGAGCTGTGGGAGGCGGCTCCTATCGCCACTGAGAGCAGCACGAGTGGCAACCGGAACTTGATCAGGTGTGAGCACCTTTTCCCTGGAGGCTTGACAAGCGAGGGAAAGGGCTGCGCCGTTGGCTAACGCGAAAACTTTGTGGAAGGCAATAATCCTGAAGCGCTGGACCAGTCAACTCCCCATGTAAACCACCTCAACCGACGCTTCCTCCCAGTTGGAGTTAGAAAGGTCGCGAATGGACGGATGGGAGCTCTGCACAGACCAAGACCGAAGGAGCTCATCACTGTCTGCCATAGCTTTGTCAATGAGCCAAGGCAGGCCACAGCCCACACTGGCTGGGATCCTATACACGCCTCCAAAAATCCAGGCCCCCACACGATTCCTAGCAATAAAACCACCCCAAGTTGTAGCCCCCTTGACGACGACCGCAACATTAAGGGTGAATCTGCCAATGCATGGCTTCCAACGGCTCCAGTGTCTAGGAAGATGAGACCGCACACCGTGTATGCCCAACAAATGAAGACACGCTGCATCCACGACTGACATGTGTCGTCGGTCAAGTCAAATTTGTATTTATAATTTCCCTACTATAAGCTAGTAAAGCGGCAAGTAGGGGTCGAACCCTAGAGAGCTGGTGAGGTCAAGTCGTTCTGTAAACAAAGAAATTGGGGTTTTGTGAGTTATTGTAAACATGTGCAAGAGAAAATAAAGCGAAGGGTATTCAATCAGAGGAAGTATTCGGTCTAGGGTTTCCTATTGTGACTCGTTTATCATTGACTTCTAATTATCTAGTTTCATGTTCTTAAGTGTGGTTACTCCGTTCCAGGTTATAACCTAAGGTAGGGCCGTTCCAAGCGCGTACACCACAATCTACTCCATTCCAGGTTATAAACTTCTAGTTCTAGCAAACCAAATGCTCCGTTCCAGGTTATATCAGGTTAAGTGCAACTACTCATTCTAACGGTCTAGTATCAAACAAGCAGCAAATATAGGGGCTGAATTGCTCAGCTAAGTTTTACCATTTCAAGTATCCGCTTACCTTTGCAATTCAGTCCGGGATAAATAAGCACAAGAACTAGTAGAACACGAAAATAGCATTAAGCAAAGAGTCTCAAAACTTTGTCACAATATATTAAACCTTAAACCGAATAATGAAATTAGCTACTCATATCCATGGGAAAGACAAACAAATATTTTTGGAATAATGAAAGTAGAAATTCTTCTCTTCGTCGAAGCTTCGCGTTCTTCTCCTCCAGAGCCGTCTCGAATAATTCTCTGATGATTTGATACTGAAAACCCTAGCCCAAGCTTCTTATTTATAATAAACTGGGTTTCCAAATCTGGTTTTGGGCTAGAATTATCAAGTTTCGGACTTGCTGACGTCATCAAACGGCCTGCTGACATCAGCCCTCGTCGTCTGGTCACGTTCGTAGGCAACATTAGCGTTAGAGCTAATGTCTCTTTCGGACGCGATCGGCACTGAGTCTGGTTCCTCTTCTGCGCGCCAGTTCCGACTTCGACTCTGGATTTGACCTTTTATATGACCTCGGATGCTCTCGGTGTGAACTAGAGAGTTGTAGGGAATCGAGTCAGCTACGCAACGCCATGTAGCTCGTATTTTTCTGATCAACGGTCCATTCCCAGCACTCCGTCGACTGTCCAAAGGTCTGATCTGCCATTGTGATGATTTTGGCACAAAATGCCGTCTTTTATGCGCGTTTCCTCCTAGAGTTTCCGAAACACCTAAAATGCAAAACAACACTAAAAAGTAACTGTTCGCATAATAATGTATTGAAATAGATGGGATGATGCGCGCGAGACTCAGTGCCCATGTATGCATGCACCGCTGCCAGTCCCGGGTTTTGCCTTCGAAGATCAAGGAGTTACGAGCCTTCCATAACTCCCACAAACCACAACAGGCAAGCCCCAACGCCAAACACTCCATGAATCCTCTAGGTTTATGCCTCAACCACCCATGTTCCAACCATTTTATTCCGTGAACCCTAGGCTTGTCGAACCGCAACCCCAGCCATCGCCAGAGGCCACTTCCCATGTCTCCTTCAAAGAAAAGGTGAACCAAGGATTCTTGACGAGGATTGTGGCAGCACACACAGCGAGAGGCAAGAGGAATGCCGAGTCTAGTGATAACATCATCCACTGGGAGAATGCGATGGAAGATCTTCCAGACGAAGCACGAAATCTTGGAGGAAGCCATCGTTGCCACAAGTGCTTAGCCCAAGGGAGAGTGGGGTGCTTAGTCTGTCCATAGTGCCAGAAGCCCCGCACTGTGAACCCTTGCTGACCGTTTCCAGTCCAAAGACAACTGTCCCTTCCAAACCCTGCCATTTAGAGGGACAGACGATTGGCTTCTCTCGCTGGAAGGGCCGAAGACCGCTCTTTCCTTAACTCTGCATGGCTAATGACTTCCTTAACGGTCAAGCTTTGGAGCCGTTCAGGCGGAACAACTCCAAGCCTCCAGCAATAGGTTTCCACAATCGTGTCACCACGGCCCAGGCTCCAGGTGCAGTTGGCTTGTATAGACGAAACCAGATGACTAAATGCATTCCAAATACCAGACCCACGCTCCCCAAACCGAAATCTGGCTTTACTGAACATCGCCCAAAGCGTCCGTTGCTCCAAAAAGCTCCACGCCAGCTTTGCATGCAAGGCCAGCATTACGAATTTAGGTTCCCGGATGCCAAGGTCGCCACATTTCTTAGGCCTACACATGTCCTGCCAACGCTTCCAATGACGCCGTTTGGTACCTCCATTGTCCCAAACAAAATTGGCCATCGGAGAAACAAGCCTGTTGAGGACAGTGATTGGAACCGGCAGCACCATCATACAATACACCCCGATCGCGTTGAGGACCAAATTGACAAGTGTCACCCTGCCTCCCATACTCAAAAAAACGCTTCATCTAGCCACTTATACGGTTGTGAACCTTGTCTACCAACGCTGAGAACATGTCAATCCGAACCCGCCCTCTGAACAGCGGTGCACCCAAGTCGCCACTGGTAAGCTACCCTCCTGAAACCCTGTCAGCCTGATGGTTTCCGTTTTCCGCATGACTGGGAAATCAGGTGGGAAAATGATAGTGCTCTTATCTGGATTGAGCAATTGGCCTGAAACCATGCAAAAGTCACTGATGATCTCCATAAGGTTTCGAATTGAATTTTTGGCACCATTTGTGAAAATAAGAAGATCATCTGTAAATAAGAGATGATTCACTTGCACCACACGCCGCTTAGTGATATAGGCTTGTAAAGCTCCATGCTCCACCCCTGCATTTAGAACCCTGCTAAACCATTCCATCGCAATCACTAATAGGCTAGGATATAACGGGTCGCCGTGTCGAACTCCCCTAGTAGACTTGAAGTAACCAAGCAACTTCCCATCCCATTTCACCGAGTAGTAGCAGTTGGCCACGCATCTGGAAACCATATCACACCAAGTCTCCGCAAACCCCATACTCTGAAGAGCTCCAAGATGAAAGACCAAGACACCCTATCATAAGCTTTGGCCATGTCAAGCTTAATGATAAGATTCCCTCCGAAAGCTCAGTGATTCAAGTCATGTGTGAGGTCATGAGCGAGAGCTATATTCTCATGGATAGCACGCCCCTTAATGAAACCGACTTGTTCCTCACTAATGATGCGCGGGAGCCAACTAGCCAATCTCGAAGTGAGCATCCGGGAGATGATTTAATGACAGAAATTGCACAAGCTGATGGCCGGAGCTGAGAGATGGAAGTTGCATGAGCCACCTTAGGAATCAAAGTAAGATAGGTTGAGGAGAAACTGCGAGGTAGCTGAAGACCCCCAAAAAAAACCTCCAACGGCAGCCAGCAGATCAACCTTGATCACATCCCAGAATTATATGTAAAAATGACTAGTAAACCCATCTAGTCCAGGGGAGCTATCGAGCGCCATTCCTTTGATCTCGTTTCTGATCTCCTCTTCCTCAGGCTTGCGACAAAGGGCCTCATTATCAGCTGGAGAGACAACAGATTGAAAAACATCAAAAATATCATTAGGAGGAGAAGCTACAGGTCCACCAAATAACTCAGAATAGAAGGTCACAGCAGCATTCCCAATAGCCTCCCTATCATCTGTGAAGGTGCTATATCCGGCAGCTCGAGATGGACCTTATTCTTAAGTACTCTCCTCGCTTTTAGGGCAACGTGGAAAAGCTTGGAATTATGGTCCCCATGCTCCAGCCAGTTCAGCATGGCCTTGGCCTTGAGCATATCGTGATGCACATCTGCGAGCTCCTGGAATTGCCCTTTGCACAAGGCCACTTCGTTAGCCAGGTCACTGTTCTAAAACCCTTTGGTTAACGAATCCGTTATATTTTCTTTGGACCTCACTTAGTCAATGCTTATGACTCCGGATGAGAGAAGTTGTCAAATGATATTATGTCTTCGACGTATTTATCTAGACTTACCATTATACATGATGTTCTGTGCTCTACCAATTGTTGATTGGTTATCACAATATAAACATATTGCTAGGACAGGTTTATTCCATTCGGGAATATCCTCTAAAAAATTTCTTAACCACGCTGCTTCTTCGCCACATTTATCTAGTACCACGAACTCAGCTTCCATCGTGGATCAGGTTATCACTATTTGTATAGAGGATTCCATACACATCAATACCTCCCAAAGTGAATGCTTAGCCACTCGTGGCCTTTGAATGTTGTATATAAGATATCCAACTAACGTCATTGAAACCCTCAATGACTTCCGGATATCTTGTTTAAAGCAGGCCATAATTACAAGTAGATCGTAGGTACTTCAGTACTCTCACGATCACCTTCCAGTGTGCACTTCCTGAATTACTCGTGAACCTCAACAGTCTACTCATAATGTAAGTAATGTCTGGTCTAGTACAGTTCATCAAGTACATTAGACAGCCTATCACTGTAGCATATTCCATTTAGGAGATACATTTACCTTTATTCTTAGACATGTGTTGATTCATGTCAACGAAGATTCTCGATAGTTCTGGACTATCTTCTCCAAATTTGTCTTAGAGTTTGTCAACGTAGTGTGATTGATTTAATATAAGTCCATATAACCTTTGTGTAATTTTAACTCCTAAAATTACATCGGCCAGTCTCAAAGCCTTCTTATCAAACTTCCAGTTCAATAAGGACTTGATGGACTTTATTAGTTTCTCATTGCTTCCCACATTAACATGTCATCAACATGAAGACACAGAGCCACGTATTCGTGTTCAGTGTTATAAATGTATACACATTTGTCACACTTGTTGATCTTGAAGCCATCATTACGTTATCAAATTTCATATGTCACTGCTTTGGCACTTACTTAAAGCGATAGAGAAATTCACAAACTTTGTTCTCTTGCCCAGCAACAACAGAACCCTCATGTTGTTCGATGTAAATTTGTTCCTCAAATTCTTCATTGGGGAAGCTGTGTTTACATCCAGATTGCACAAAGCATCAATGACCACTACCATCCTTCATATCATTCTCGTCACAAGAGAATATGTATCAAAGTAGTTTAAAACTTTTGTCAATACCCTTTGAGCACAAGTCTCGCATTGTACTCATATCTAGACTCATCCACGGTCATCGTCTTCTTTGAAAACTCATGAACTAAGTGGTTTACTTCCAACAAGAAGATCAACCAACTCTCAACTGTGGTTCTGAAGAATGGAGTCCACCTCACACATTATGGCTTCTTTTCATAAAGGACTATGCACTGAACTGACAGTATCTTTATACGTTTGTGGTTCAGCCTCAAGCATGTAGGTTAGAAACTCAAATCCATATGATTTATCTATCATTCCTTGCTTACTTTGTCTCGATTTCACCAAATCGATCGCATGTTCAGATTCTTCCTCATTCTCATTTTCTTGAGATATCCTCCATTAATTGAGAAGAACCCGACATACCTTCCTTATTCTTATAAGGAAATACATTCTTGAAGAACAACGCGTTCTTTGATTCCATTATAGTATTCTTGTGTATATTTGAATTTTATGATTCATTCATAAGGAATCTATACACTTTACCATTTTGTGCATAACCAATGAAATCAGTGTCAATGATTTTGGTCATATCATCATTCTCTTAGGATCATGGGTAATTACCATAGCTATGCACCCCCCCCCCCCACACTTGCAAGTATTTATAGGAAGACGTCGTTTCCTTAAGAGACTTATACTCCTTGCGAGGCATCTTACTCAAAAGATAATTTTCTGATAAGATGGTCTCCCCCCCCCACATTCCCTGGGGTAGTCCGAAGCTTAGCAGCATCACTTTCATCATCTTTTTCAGAATGCAATTTCCTGTTCGAAACACTGTTCGACTGAAGAGAGTATGATGAAGTGTTCGGATCACTTTTCTCAACTCATCAAGTTGCTACTGAACCTCTGAAGTTCATATTCAACTTCACATGACGTGTTTTTCCTCAATTGTCACAGTTTTGCTACTAAGCAATTATTCATACCAATATTTTGTACTATCATCAATGAAAGTCACAAAATACTTGTTATTACCCCATAAATCACATAACTCACTATGAATTGACTCAAGGGATTCCACATCACTTTCAATACTATGAAAGGATACCATCTTACATTTGTCTTAATGCAAATTTTACTTTTGTGCTTTTAACTCAAAATGACACTTGGATATACAATCCAAATTCGTTAAGCTTTACGGCGGACACACATGCCACTCAAGCTGTAGAAACTATACTCGTAAGTATATTTCTGGAACTAAACTCGCAGGTCTATTCCTAGTCGTAACTATCATCAATATGATATAACACTTCAACAGGTTGTGTCCCGACACTAGGAATCATCGGATCGTTCACCACAAGTTCCTTTCTGATTCTCAAACTAATTTAATGGAATCAATTTTGAATAAAGTTCAAACTCAACTTATGTGAATGAATTGAACCAAGTCAACTTGATTCAATCTTCAATCAAACCCAACCATATTAGGGTGTATATAGATCCATCATCCGACACAGTACGTGAAATATTGTAATATGTTCAAGCTACTCTTCGAGGTTGTGTTCAGACAGTTGTTCAACACTTTGGCAAACAGTACCGCAAACAGAACAGAACAGGAGCACACACAATATGATACCCAGTTCGGCTTCGCCTACTCTGGGGGGCTTCCCACACCCTAAAGGGTCACAAATCTTTATTACGAGTATATAGCTTACACGTGGACTTACGCTTACACAACCCCTCGTTGGTAATTGCCTAGCCTCTATCACTCCGTCTCTCAGATTTACAATCTTGGTTCACCGCGGTTCACCTCGATCCCCTTTGCCCGAACCTTCCGTCCGAACAAGCTCGATCTTCTTCTGAAGTTCGGTTGCTTTCTCTCGAAAGCCAGTTGTGGTCACTGGTGTGTGCAGCGGTAGGATTAACCACAGACAGTCTGAACAGCACACTCCTCAGACTGTATCAGCGCCGATGTTTTTCAGTGGGAAAGACAGTCGGTCGTCGCTCTCTTCTTCTCCGATCGGTAATACGCACTCGTGTGTATTTCTCTCTAAAAGCGATAGCTTCTTATTTATATGCATGGGTGATCTCTAAATCTGCTCCAGATAACCTCATCAAATATTTAGGAAATATTCCTAAATATTCGATGTGTATCTTTAACCAATCTTTAGGAAGATTATTCGATAACTTTCACGCCAAGTCAGTCAACCGACATATCAATCTGATGAGGAGATATTCGAATGAATATCTGAATCTTCTTCGAATCTTCGTTAGTCGACTTCGACTGAAAAGATCTTCGATCTTTAGAACCTTCCGGATTGCATTCTTGCGTCTGCTGCACGCTGTCCCTAAGTTCCAGAATGTGTTCGAACTCCCCCTGAACTCCTGCTCGAACTATCTAACAGCGTTTTGCCAAATACATGTCATTTAAGGGAACATCAGTACGTGTCGCCAATACCAAATGTTGGATTTGTTCAGCAACAATAGTTATTCCTCTTAATAGCTATTCCACCTGGCACCTACTTTGCCACAGATCTCTAGATAAACTTTCAATATCCCACTTCGATGCACATGGACCATCTGAACAAGTCAATTCATCAATCCAAACGTGCACGGACTTGAAATTGATTCATCTTGACGAGAGCACTCTCAGTCAAACCAAACCAGTTACGATTCACATCCATCCAGAAAGAGTTTCACATCTAGGGTTTCGGCAACAAACCCATACTCATCATCTTGTTCAAAACATGAACTTGAAGACATCAGGCAGGCAACCTCCAGGAGCCAAAGCTCCTGTTACTCAAGCTTTCATTCACCAGAACCAGCTTTCGGCTTTCGGTATTTCTATCTCGATTTCCAAATCGATACCTCATGGTCATCTTTTTGGTCCAAATTGTTGCAGCGATCCTCTGTCGCTGCCTGTGCTTTGATGCGAGACGAATGACACACCAAGGGTTTGTGGAGGATATATGACGAAGTTACGGAGGAACGATAGGAAGAAGAGTGAAATTAGGGTTGACGAGTAGAAGAACGGAGATGGGAGAGGAGAAGATAGAAGATAAAAGATAAAGGAGTTTGGTTATTTCATTGATTGCCTAATTCGCTCGGTTACAACTCAATCTTATACATGTCAAGTTATACTAAAATACAAGCAGCTCCCTTAAATTTCCCATTATTCCATTCTGTAACTTGCTTCATGTTCTGGGAACAACGTCGTGCTCGGAGAAATCGACAAATTTTCGGGCTCCTCCTTTTCCGATTCATCGTTTCATTTTTCATCGGTCTCTCTATCGACCTCCAGCCTCTTGCCTTTTCGATTCAGCCATGCTGACACTGGAGCGAAGCGCAGTCACTCCAGTCACAATCAACGGCAACATCAGCTTCATCGCCGGGCCGATCTACTGCTTCGTCTGCACAATCAATCAGATCAGCATTAGTAACTCGATTAATGAAACACTCAAGCCTTGATCGACTCAGAAGACGTCTTCATCCTCTTCGGCTTGGTGTCATTATCCTCAACTTTTACCCCGCCGACGCAACTGTTCAGGCACTTGACATCAAGTTCTTGGTCAACCAGATGCTCCAAGAACTACAGTTGCGACTGGAATGCATCAGGAGAGTCCTCATGTCCTTCCTTTCTCATATTCTGATCTGATCGGTAAGAACTACCACGTTTCTGTCTATTAAACATCATATTTTAGTCAGTAACTTCAACTACAATCTTGCTTTAAGACTGTTGGCAATCTTTATAAATATAACAGGCAGATTTCAAACTGAAGTTACTGAACATATATGATATGCAATACAGATTCAATGAAACTGAAAAAACAATTGCAAACCGTAGTTTGGTTGGATCGAGTCACGTTCGACGCTTTCCTTAAAGCAAGATTGTCGCCCTACTGTGCTGGCAGTATGCTTCCCAGGATAAAACGATCCTCGGCAACAACTTAGCACCAAGCTTTGCCGATCGAACCTTTCTGGCCTTTGGCTATCAACACCGATACACTAATACGAATGAAAAATTGAGGAGGAGAGCTGATGTGTTTTCTGTGTATACTTGCGTGTGTCCTCTCATTGGAATGTAGATTTCTAATTTATAGGAGAGGTTCTACATAACTCCCCATGATGTCATGACATCCAACTACCCACTACGTGGAAGAATCAGTCAACCTTTGACTTGATTTTCTTCACACATTATATTCCAACAATGTTCACTCATTTAGCTAAATATTCAATCATTATAAATAGCCATTCTCTGCTTTTAATGTTGAATCTTCGATTATAATGTATCAGTTTCATGTTACTTGACATTATCCAGTAAAATATTCAATTTGTCCACGTAGTTTGGCTAAATATTCAATCATTATAAACGACCATTCTCGGTGTTTAAAGTTGAATCTTCGATTATAATATATGAGTTCCATGTTACTGCACAGTATCCAGTACAAAATTTCAAACGTATTTTGTAAATGTTCAGTGATTTAGGTAAATGTTTAGTGAACAAACTAAATGTTCAATGATTATCAATGAAGTGCAAGTGAAGAGTAACATTATTAATTATTACAATCGTTTGTCGTTTTTATGTATTAATTGGATCAAAATTTAAAATTGTTTAATTACGACGATAACGACTCCGGTTCATATTAAAAAAGTTTATAGTTTATATAAATACATTCGGTTTATACAGAAACGGCGCTGCATAAGTACTAGGGAAAAGTACAGTTTGGGTACCTGAACTATCGCCTGATTCCAATGTGTGGGTCGAACTATATAAAGTTCCAAAGAGGGTGCGAACTTTGATTAGTTTTTCCAAAGAAGGGGCACGGTCAAATACAGTCAACTACTTTAGTAACCCCGTTTAACTCCGTCCAACACCGTCAAAGTGTCGTTAACTCCGTCCAACGCGTCGTTAACTCCGTTATTCTTGCTTATTAATTTATATAAATAACTATAAATTTATATTTCATTTTAAAAAAATGAGAGTAGCAGAATTTAATTCATGTTACACATCTTTATTAATTTATATAAATAAATCAGAATTTTATATTTTCAGCATTTCAGACAAAATACATGGCAGCATTTCAGCCTTATTTCCAACATACATCCTAATGTATTTCACCCCAAATATGCATCCATTAAACAATAACAAAAAATACACAAACTAAATCCTGAATGTTTAACATGTCGTTACACAAAACAAAGTGACCATGTCATTCAGAAGGGTACAAACTGATGTCAAAAGGGTTACCAATGACGTAACCAAGTCATTCAAAAGGGTTACACAATGGCATAAGCATGCAACTTCTACTTTGTTCATTTTTCGTGATTAATACTCTGAGATGGCTGATCATTTGCACTTGAGCCTTCTGTCGCTCTTCTAAACATAGCTTGCCCTCCCCGCACTGGAACTTGTAAGAGACCGTTAAATATTGGCTTTTCGTAAGGTATTGCATTGCCGGCAATGTCGTATTCTAAATGTCAATCTCGTAATTGTTGTTCATTTGTAGACACCTTTATGAAAAGAAAGCAGAATAATGAATAAATTATGGCAGCACACAAGTTTCATTCAACAAACAGTGTATGTCATATAATTGAATCAAAATAATAACATACAAACTGCATTCTCTATAACAGTAGGGGAAATTAGGAGAGCAAACAAGGAGAGACACACTGCAGCAGCTATATATTCCATCTACCCAGCCATTTCAACCAATATTTTATTACAACATTGAACAAAAAATTCATAAACAATCAAACCTGACTTTCCCTAATCATGATCGGCTCTTCAACTCTCTTTTTTCCTTCTAACATGCCATTTAAAATAAAAAAACATCAGATTTGGTAAAATTGAATGTTAAAATGATGGGGGCGCGCTCCATTGAGGACACCCAGATTTGGGAGGACGTGAGGACAAATGTGGATTGTTGGATGAGTTTCATCCAACAATCCACAACGCGCCACGTGTCCCACTACCCACAAAGCATGGGGCCCATTGGACATTTGAGTGGATTGTGAGGTGACATTGGTAGTGGGACACGTGGCGCATTGTGGATTGTTGGATGAAGCTCGTCCAACGGCTCAGATTTATCCTCACGTCCTCCCCATTTTGGGGTGTCCTCAATTGAGCGCTCCTATAAAATGATGATGTCTTTGAGTTCAGAAATAATACATTAGCTTTCTTTAGTTTTCCATCACCATCCTCACTTCCATTTGTTGCTTGTTTTTTCCTAGTACTGTTTTTTTGCAGCCCGAGCAGCATCCTTTTTTCTTTGTTCAGATTTTCTAGGGTTACTATATCTCCTTTGCATCGTCGTGCATTATGACCTACACTCCCGCATCGACCACAAGTAATTATGATACCACTCTTACTCTTCTTATGCACATTAACAGGCTCACCAACTTCCCTTATGCGTCGTCTTCTCGGTCTTCCCGCTTGTCTTCTAAATAACGGAGGTAATACACGAACTCCCTCCTGTTGTGGCCACTCTGTTGGTCTAGGTATTGGTTGAATATGCTAGTCATATGCTTTCATAAATTCTGATTTTCGGTAAGATTGATGAATATAATCTGCTGGGTTTCCCCTCATTTGTCGTATTGCTGCACATGCATGACAGCAAGGAATTCCGGTTAGATTCCAAATCCTACATGTATATGACCTTGTGAGCACATTAACGACAAATGATCCATGGATAGTGTGCTCCACTTCCATTGAATGTCCACCTCCATAAGTGACATTACAATGCATTGAAACTTTCTCGTTGTCTTCTAATTTTTTCAAAATACGAGGGCAAATATCACCGCAGTACTTCTCAATTCCAATTCTCTTCTCATGAAACTTTCTCATCAACAGCTTACGAATAGTCTCAAGACATGTAATGATCGGTTGTTCTCTCGCTGCTTTGATGAATGAATTAAAACATTCACATATGTTGCTGCACAACGCATCGCTTTTGGCGAAGCAAGTAAATCCATGCCTACTCCATACTGCGGGATCTAATTTTGATAAATATGCATATGCGTCTTTGTCCAGTTCCTTCACATATTCCATTGCCGTCCGAAATTTTGCTGAAGTAGTCGCTCTTGCACAAGCCCACATGGCATCTTTCAATTGTTTCCCTTTAAATATTTTACGAAAGTTAGCATATAAATTCCTCACACAAAATTGATGCTCTGAATTAGGGTATAACTCTTTTAGAGCTTCATGTAGGCCCTGAAGAATAGCAAAGAATAGTATTGTAAAACACATCCAAATAATTAACATATACAACTAAAAGAAATTGAATTTTGAACCTACCTTTTGTTGATCCGAAATAAAACACCATCCATCATTTCTTGAGTTTCCAATGTCTACTAAAAGATTATGAAGGGACCAAAGCCATGTGATGAGTCGTATTTATACGACTCGTCGAGTCAACTAATCCCATCTATTTCGACACTTTTATATGCGAACAGTTACTTTCTGGTATGCTTTTGCATTTCAGGTGTTTCGGAAGCTCTAGGAGGAAACGTGCATAAAAGACGGCATTTTATGCCAAAAACATCACAATGGCAGATCAGACCTTTGGACATTCGGCGGAGCACTGGGAATGGACCGTTGATCAGAAAAATACGAGCTACATGGCGTTGCGTAGCTGACTCAATTCCCTACAACTCTCTAGTTCACACGGAGAGCATCCGAGGTCATTTGGAGGGTCTAATCGAGAGCCGAAGTCAAAAAAGATGCGCAGAATGGATGATCTGTCTCCGAGAGGACCGCGGACCATGTGCATTTTAACTCGCCGCTAAAGTATTCATGGTCCGCGCCATAAAGTGAACATTGTCAGTGGATGAACAGTGTCCGCGGATGAATAGTGTCGCGGCGATGACGTCAACAACGCGTTTTGATGACGTCAGCGAGTCCGAAAATTAGAAATTTCAACCCAAAACAGACTTGGAAACCCAGTTTACTATAAATAAGAAGCTTGGGCTAGGGTTTCCAGGATCCAATATTCTACGAAGACCTAGACGGCTCTGGAGGAGAAGACGCAAGCTTTCGGCGAGAGAGAAGATTTCTCTACTTTCATTATGCGTTTTTCCATAATTATGTGTAGCTAAACCTTTAATTCAGTTTAGGGTTTCGTTCATTGTGACACATGTTTTGAGACTCTTTTCTTAATGCAATTTCTTGTTTCTCTAGTTCTTGCGCTTCATCACATGAGTTAATTTGTGAGGTTAAGTGGAAGCTTTGTCGCAAAGCTTAATCAAACAATTAATTCTTATCGTTAATATTTACTGGAAACTTTGTCGTAAAGGTAGATCGTAACGCCTAGATTAAATAATACCTTTGTCGGATTATTTGGTTTAGGAAAGAATTAGAAGTCTAACACCTTTGTCGGGTTGGATTGTGGCGTATCACCTTTGTCGGGATACTTGGGTAGTTACCTTTGTCAGAACAACCACACTTAGAAACTTGAGATTTGATATTTAGCAGTCGATGATAAACATGTCTCAACAGAAACCCTAAGCTGAATACTCTCTCTGATTGAATCCTTCCTCGCTTTTGCCTCTTTTGCACTCACAACTGCTTAAACCCCCTTTTTTCTTGTTTTCAGATACAGCTTCAGCAACACCAGCTCCCTTGGGTTCGACCCTGCTTGCCGCTACACTAGCTTTTAGCAGGAGATTATAAATATTAAATTTGACGCGTCAGACGACGCGCGTCACCATGTAACCTTTGATTCAGATTCACATATTGCATATGCAATTGGGAACATATTGCCATTCCCATCTCTCCCAACAGCCGCATGAATCTGTCCATTATAGGCTCCTTTCAGGTGACATGCATCTAGGCTTATTATGGGTCTGCATCCATCCAACAAACCTCTCTTGCATGCATCCAAACATGTGTATATGCGCTGAAAATGACCACTTTCTATTGTCAGGTACACTGATGTGCCCGGATTCCACTTCTTTAGGGCCGCACAATAGTCATTTAGCAGCTTGTATTGCTCACCGATAGACCCGTCAATGAATTTTTGCGCCTGAACCTTCGCTCTCCAACATTTCTTGAGGCTGACATCTACCTCGAACTCACGCTTCACATGTTTCTGAAATGCATCTGTTTCCCATTTAGGATTGTCCCTAAATGCCTCCAAATAGTGTGTAGCCAAGTATGTGGCAGTCAACTTTGTATTTTTGAAATCTAGTGCACATTTTTCATGTGGATACAGTGAATTGATTTGAAAACAAAAAAGCACCATCTTTATCAACATGTCTTGATGTCGCGATTCGCCATGGGCACTTCTGATTTCTGCACTGTGCACTAATCCTGCCACTTTTATTGTTGATATAATCGAAGTCAAACTTTTTTTAACTGCAAGATCTCTCAAAGCACTTATGAAAACATTTGCATCCCGGAATTTCATTCCTACAGACAACTCACTATCTTTTTAAAAATCTGTTTTTTCATTAAACCACCTGTAATGTTTTTTTCCATCCTCTTTTCCACTTAATTCACTATCAGATATAAGCTCTTCTGAAGGCACATAATCCTTATCATTAAGCAGCTCATCCGGATTGGCATCCTTTTCAGTTGAGAAAACTTGGTTCAAAGATTGAGTAACATTCACTATAATCTGTTCAATATTCTCATCCTCCTCTGGCTCACAAAACATATCATCTGTGTCTGAAGAATCTGACTGTTCATCATCATCATCCATGGACTCCACATTTTCAAAAGTACATTCTGGCATTTCTCCTGTAAATGCATCACCAGCGTCCGTGTCAACAATATTTTCAGCATGTCTCCAATTTTTGCTTCATCAACACCAGCTTCATCACTTTGAAAAACAATGGCATTAGTCTCTTCATTGAATTCCCTTGCATGTTCCACGTAAATCTCTACCAGCTCTCCATCTTTCAACAAGTCCAACATGTCCATTACGTCAATGTCAGTTTCCAACTTTTGCCGAAAAGCTAAATGTGTCTTCGGAAATTTATAATAAAAGGCAGCAATATCTTTGTACCCCTCTTGCTCTACAAGGTCTTGAAAATCCAATAGGGATATTCTTTCACGATCAACTGTGAGTATCTCCGTACTCCCTCCCACATATTGAGCATCAAGATTTTCAACAAATTTACCACCATAGCTTAATTTAAATTTCACGAACCCTTTCATTCTACCATTCAAATAGACAAAGCCTGCAAGTGTAATATAAGCTGTAAAATCAAACTAAAATTAACCATTTTGAACACATCAACAAACTGAAATCAAGCATTCCAACAAAACCATAACACGGAAACGTAAGTTCAAAATTTTATTGAAGGACACTACCGAAATTCATACCTTGCTATTGGAACCCTATATCGTTGCGACTGCTTTTCATATAATGCTTTTAGACCTTGAAAGATTAAAAGAGACGATAAAATGAGAAGGGTTGGTTCTTAGGGCTTGTTTGAATCGTATTTGGTTACTCACCGAAGACTAACGAGAAAAGGCAGGACGGATGTGGTGTGATTTCGTCATCCACGGGAATCTTATCCGGCCGAATTAACGACCTGCGCTGAGAATTGAGATGACGCAAGTATAGTTAGGGCTCACAAGCTGCGATGTGTTTTGTTTGAAGAGAACGAGATTTCAAATTACACTATTTTTTGGTTAGTGTTTTTTTTTTTGATTAATATTTTTTTGGTAAGTTTTAAATATAAAATTCAGGTTTATTTATATAAATTAATAAAGATGTGTAACAGGAATTAAATTCTGCTACTCATTTTTTAAAATCAAATATAAATTTATATTTATTTATATATATTAATAAACAAAAATAACAGAGTTAACTTGGACGGAGTTAACGGCGCTTTGACGGTGTTGGACGGAGTTAAACGGCATTATTAACATAGTTGACTGTGTTTGACCGTGCCCCTTCTTTGGAAAAACTAATCAAAGTTCACACCCTCTTTGGAACTTTTTATAGTTCGGCCCACACATTGGAATCAAGCGATAGTTTAAGTACCCGAACTGTACTTTTCCGTAAGTACTAAAGGTAATGAATGAGAATTAACCGATGATGGGTAGAAAAAACGTGATTAATGGGATGACAAGTCAGTGCTTAACACAGTTTAGCATGTTGTGACAACTGACACTACTTTGTCGTTTATTTTTTTTCTGTATTAACTTATGATGCAAACTCTGCTCAACTCAGCTACTAGCAACCAATAAATATTTTTAGATGTGAATAAATACACTAAATAGATCTATACACCCTTGGGAAGTGGAAACGACGAGGTTAGGTTTCAGATCTGGATCGATTATGTCCAGGCTGCTGATGCTATTCATCACTATAAGAATAAATTTAATTTGAGTACTGCAGGTAGGTCTGCAAACGAATCGAGTCGAACCGAGTACTAAAGTGCTCAGACTCGACTCGATTACACATTTATCAAGCCTCAGAAAACTGAGTTCGAACTCGACTCAAATTTTTTTATTCAACTCGATCTCGGCTCGTCAACTAAACGAGTTATATCTCAATAGAGCTTTACGCGGTTGAGCTGTAATCGAGCAGTCAGCACAGGCGTATATTTGACAAATACCCAAAGCATTCCCAGCCCAATGGCATTGGTTCTTGATTTGTATTTGTTGTTGCCTGTGTCCTCTTTTTATTGTATCTGCAAACGAAATAGTACGAATCTAATGGTCGATGTGGGACAATAGAGAAATACAATATAGCCTCCATTTGTTTATTTGCTCAGTTGGTAGATCAGTTGTTGGTTTTATTGGGATTTGGACCAACAAATAGGCCAAAACATGTCATAATAATCAATTAACATAAGTCTTTGTGTAAAGACTTTTAGATAGTAAATTACATAAATTATAAATGAGTTTCAATCAAGAATATAATCGAGTTCTAATCGAGTTTCAATCGAGTTTATAAACGAGTTGTTCACGATTTAAACGAGTCGATCATCACTTGTTCAAGCTTGACTCATTTAATAAACGAGCCTAAGAGGAGTGTTCAAATGTTATACCCATTTTAGAGTGTTATGTGTTATATCAATCTCATCCTTTAAATCAAATGATCTAAAGGTGCAAAATGAAAGTCAAAAGTCAAAAAGTGACCAAGTTGTTTGTCATCTTGCACTTTTGTCTTTTACCTAAAAGACAAAAGTGCAAGATGTAATCTGGACCTTTAGATCAAAATGATCTAAAAGTGCACAATAAAGTAACACATAACACTCTAACAACCTATAACACTTGAACGCCCCCCTATCTAAATATCATGCTCATACTTGACTCATTTATAATCGAGTCGAGCTTTGACCGAGTAGTCTCACGAGCTATTCACGAGTACAGTGCCGGCCCGCTTGCATTGCCAACCTTGGACCAGGCCAAGGGCCCACATTCCAAGGGGGCCCACTTTTTTTCAAATTATGTATACATTTATATGTCATTAGTTTATTTATGCATATTTTTGGTATAAAAAAAGAATGTCATAATTTGTTTATGGGCGGTCAAAAAAAGTCCAAATAACACTACTTAAAAAAATGTGAAAAGCCCAAAAAAAATATCAATGGTCCATAATTTATATATACAACCTCAAATTTATTAAAATAAATATAAATATTATCATTAAAAATATACAAAAACATTTTTTTTTATTTTCAGAGGGCCCAATTTTTTTTTGTCCAAGGGCCTATGAAATGTAAGGACCGGCCCTGCACGAGTACATCGACTCGCTTGAGCAGCCCTAACTGGAGGCCTCAACATAAGTTGTTTCTTGGTATTTTGATGCCTCAACGTGTTATGTAATTAATGTTGCTATATCATTTTAAACAGGACTTAATTTTTGTTCATCAATGAAATTTAGGTTGCAAGCAGGTTGAGGAATGGATCATGAAAAGCTGTTGGAACCGGAGATAGAAAGGAAAATGATCACAGAGACGTGTGACGGTGACCTGAAAGACCGAATATGGACAGAGTCTCAGAAGATTTGGAGGGTTGGGTTCCCTGGAATGTTGTCAAGACTTAGCTCATTTGGTATCCTGGTAGTCACACAAGCCTTTGTTGGTCATGTTGATCAGACTCATCTTGCTGCATATGCGCTTACCCAAGTCATATCTGTCCGATTCTCAGATGGCATTCTGGTATTCATTTCCATCCCGTTTTCCTTATAATGTCCAACTGTATGTAGAAAGAGTAGTGGTCTAGCGGTCAAAAAATTTTAAAATAAAATGTCAACTGTATAGTTTCTTTTGTTGTTTTGAGATATTTCATCTGAATGTAAATTTCTCATTATTGTGTTCTATCGTATTACTGAAGCTGGGGATGACAAGTGCAACTGAGACATTATGCGGCCAAGCATTTGGAGCACAGCAGCACCATATGCTGGGAATTTATTTACAGCGTTCATGGATAATCATTATATTAGCCTCAACACTAATGCTACCAATTTACATATTCGCTACACCGATCTACAAGTTGCTGGGTCAAGACGAGAATATTGCGAATGCTGCAGGCAGTATTTCTCTGTGGTTCATCCCTATGGTGTATCAATTTGGCTTCAATATGAGCATTCAGAACTACCTGCAAGCCCAGACGAGAAACAAGATCGTAGCCTGGATTTCTACAGTGTCATTTGTTGCTCATCTACTGCTCTCGTGGATTTGCGTCTATTTACTTAACTGGGGGATTTCTGGTGCAATGCTAGCCATGGTCACAGCAGCATGGCTTACTGTTTTAGGGGAGTGTGTGTATATCTTTGGTGGTTGGTGTCCTCGGACATGGACAGGTTTCAGTGTGGCAGCATTTTCTGATATACAGCCTATGTGTACGCTCTCAGTGTCATCAGGAGTCATGATTTGGTAAGTTATTTGAATTATATATTTTCTTCAGATAAATGAATGTCGTTTATTAATTCATCTTTCGTTTGCTCCATCTTTCAGCCTGGAAATATGGTATTACGGAGTTTTGGTCCTCATAGCAGGATATATGCCAGATGCCGATACTGCAATAGCTTCATTTTCAATATGGTGAATATTTTTTTTCCTCTCGAACCTAATAAAACAATATCATATGGCCTCTGACTGTGAATATGGAATTTTATTTCACAGCCTAAACATCACAGCATGGCAGTTCATGATAGGCTTGGGTTTTTTTGTGGCAGCATGGTATTGCGCTTTGCCACCCTAGTTTAAGTAAATCGGCTGATATGTGCGTATAAATAAGTCAGTTGGGATTCTTATTTGTGCAGTGTTCGAGTATCGAATGAGTTAGGAAGAGGAGACGCGAAAGCAGTAAAGTTCTCCATCAACGTAGTCTCAATTACTTCAGCCTGCATTGGAGTCTTGTGTTGCATTCTGTGTCTAACGTTTGGACATAGTTTTGGCTACTTGTTTGCAAGTGATGTGGTAGTTGCAAATGCTGTGGCCAGGCTCTCTCCTTACTTGGCCTTCGCTGTCTTGCTAAACAGCATTCAGCCGGTGCTCTCTGGTGTTGCTGTGGGTGCTGGAATGCAAGGCGTCGTAGCTTACATAAACATCGGGAGTTATTACTTAATTGGCGTTCCGATAGGAGTTTTACTAGGATATTTCACTGAATTGCAGATACAAGTAAGAACACCCCATGGATATCATCGATCAACGGATAAATTTTTTTAAAAAAAATGGTTTTTTGACTAAATAATTTATCGACAGGGAATGTGGATTGGACTAATGTCTGGTGTGATAGTTCAAACACTAATGCTTGCTTACATGACATGGATAACTGATTGGGATGAACAGGTAAACTTATGATAGACTTTTTTCACTATATAAGATCACTTATTTGAATAGGTGTATATAACATCCACTTTCTGGCAACCAAATCAGGTCAGAAAGGCTTCCGGAAATCTTGAAAGGTGGCTCATACCTGCAAAGGATACCACCAGTGATGACTGATATATAAGCTCATCTCTTAATATACCAAGATTTTGAAGTTTATACATTTTATGAAATTTCTGGATTTCTGAGTAAATTGTTGGCACAACTAGTTTTTTTTCTCTCATTAAGTAGATGAGTTTTACAAGTAAAAGAATGTTAACAGGATCAAAAGCATATACGGTTCTTAAATTTAGCAAATAGAGAAATAGTGTAATTACAGTAAATCTTAATTGAAGGCATATTAGTCAAATACAAAAATTTAATCACACGTCAATCCACAAAAGTTCATGACTTTTAACCGTATTTTTCTAGATCATCGTCATCGCCTCTGCGATCTCTTTTCTTTCTCTTTTTGTATCTTCATTGTTGCTTAGAGCACAAACATAGAAAAAACAAGATCTTGAGAGATGGAGTTGACATTATTTTCATCGAACATGAGTTATATTTTATTCATGATAGAATAATGTTTGTGGATAAAGTCATGTTTTGAGCACTACTATTTTGATCTTATTATTAGTTTGTTCATGATGTTCGTGTGTTTTTTTTTCACGCTCGTGTTTTTGCACAGACAACAATGCTCGTGTTTTTGTGTATAAAATAACAATGTTCGTGAATAAAGTGATGATGTTCGTGTTTTTTTTAGCACAAGTGCTTTGATATCATTGTGTTGTGTTCATGGTGTTCTTGGTTTTGTTTTCTATGTTCGTGAATTTGATAAATATGAAATGGATAAAATAATGATATCAAAGAGAGTTTCGTTAAGAGATACGCCGCTGCGAAATCTAGGGTTGTAGTTGACGGCGAAGTTAAGGAGGAAAAAAATAGTGAAGAATAGATTTGTTCGTGATTTCATTCAAGATTTCGTGATTTCAATTTCAAAAATTTAGGGCTTGAATCCTAAAATATATGAGGCGATATTCATGGGTTTATTTGATTCAAATATATTTATCATTCCAATTATATCCTAATGAGTCATTATTTTGATTAACTCATTAATCATTTCGTGAAAAATCTTGATTAATCTAAACTGTTTAAATTATCAAATCCACGAACCCATAAATTCAGACCAAATCTATAGTTACCAACCAGATCTCAATTCGGTGTAACATATGTCAAACTTTTTCGACTCGTTTTATGTAAATGATTGGGAACAAGAAAGAACTACGAATTGGAGGCTTTATTTGAATAAATATTCAGAGCCGTGAACAAAAACGCTACATTTCTATTATTACATTCTGAAGACACCGAATTTGGTGTCTTCAGGGGAGCGGTTTAAGGCAGCGGAAATGCTGAGGCCTAAGACTCTTCGAGTGTCTGCTGGATCAATGATGCCGTCATCCCAGAGTCGGGCTGTTGAGTAGTAAGGACTTCCTTCTTTCTCGTATGCTTCCACCACTTTGGCTTTAAATGCTTCTTCTTCTTCCATTGTCCACTGTTGAATCCGCGCGAGAGAGTGTATAACTAGTGTAATCTCAATAATGTGGAATGTGAGTGGTAAGGAGCTATGATGTTGTACTTACTTGGACTCCAAGCTTTTTCCTGTTAGCCTTTTCTATTTGAGATAAAACACCAGCTGCCTGAAAAAGGACCAACGAGTCCATGAGAACGATAATGTGTCATGAAAATATATGTTCCAAAATGAAGCATCACACTAATACTAAATACTGTGAAAACTGAAGTGATTTGATTTTTAATTACCTGAGCACCACCCATCACAGATATTCTGGCATTAGGCCAAAGGAACATGAAATCAGGACTATATGCACGGCCACACATTGCATAATTTCCGGCACCAAAGCTTCCACCAACAATAACTGTAACTTTAGGAACCTGCTCAACCGTCGTTAAAAGAGAGAATTTTTTTTTATGGAATGGAAATACACTTCCAAAAATCATCTCTGCACTCAGAATTTTCACGAATACATAGTCAGACTAACCTTTGCACAAGAAACAGCCATCACCATTTTAGCACCAGACTTCGCTATACCATTTGCCTCTGATCTTGAGCCAACCTATTCAAAACAAAATGTTGATTAGCTTCTATACTCAGAAATATACAGCAAAGTATATTGGATTCCCAATTGCTGAATAATGATGCCAGCAAGAAAAAACTAAACTTTTCACACCAAAAGAAAACTGGAGACAAATGTGATGTGACTAATTCACTGCAATTTCTTTATGCAGGCTGCAGACTTTCCGAAAAAATCATGATCTAGCTTATCTCAATGTTACTCGTGTATGTTTGTCTCAGGACCCCTTACAAGCATAAGAGAAGTAAACTACAGTACTGTAGTGAGAATCGTAGACTGCACCAGTGAAATATTTCAAGTCCAGAAACCAGGTCCCTTACCATGAATCCAGTAATATTCTGAAGAAAGATCAATGGAATCTTTCGTTGAGCACACAATTCGATGAAATGCGCTCCTTTGAGAGCAGATTCATTAAACAATATCCCGTTGTTTCCAATTATTCCAACAGGTTGTCCGTAAACTCTAGAAAAGCCTGTCACGAGTGTCTGCAGAAACGAATTTTGTAGAGTCACATAAATATGAATACAAAATCATGTTTTATAGTTTGGTATATCAAAATGCCCTCACAGTTCCATATAGTTTCTTGAATTCGTCAAATTCGCTCCCATCAACGATTCGAGCAATGACTGATCTAATATCAAAAGCTTGCTTCAAATCCGCTGGTGCTATGGAACGAAGCTCATTGACATCATAAAGTGGTTCTTTGTATTCACGGGCAGCATTCTGCACCATATCATTTTCAGGTTTTGCAGCCATGTGGAGGTTCTTAACAATGTTTCTTCCAATTGCTAGTCCATGTAGCTCATCTGAATGAAAAGAAAGTAAAAATTATCTAATGCAGTCGGTGCAGATTTGTAACCAAGATTTTACTTGAATGTGGCTCTTATATGACAGGTCACAGGTGTTAGAATATATGAGCCAATACCTTGAGCAAGATAGTCAGAAACACCAGATGTCTTGCAATGAACTAAGGCCCCACCTAAATCTTCCGCAGAGACTTCTTCCCCAGTAGCAGCCTACAAAAACCTCTTAGATATGTCCCAAATCAATTATATACATCAATCCAGAAAAATCAAAGTCTGATGTCAAGGGCTTGATTACTAGGTCATCAAAACAAAATAAGAGATAGTTTGGTTTTCGAGTTGCCCAAAATCTTTAGTATAATGTTTTATGTTAACCAACCTTAACGAGTGGGGGTCCAGCCAGAAATATGGTGCCGTTTCCCTTCACCATTACACTTTCATCAGCCATTGCAGGTATATAAGCACCTCCTGCAGTGCAAGAACCAAGTACTATTGCAATTTGAGGAATACCCTCAGCAGACATGGTCGCTTGGTTATAAAAAATCCTTCCAAAATTTTCCTTGTCGGGGAATACTTCTGCCTGCTTTGGAAGGAAAGCACCGCCACTGTCAACAAGATATATGCACGGAAGTTTGCATTTGGCAGCAATCTCTTGTGCCCTTAGATGTTTCTTCACAGTAATTGGATAGTAAGTCCCACCCTTCACAGTAGGATCATTCGCTACAAACATACAAAGCCGTCCATGCACTGTCCCTATTCCAGTAATTATGCCTGCTGAAGGCAATTTATCCTCATACAGTTCATGCCCTGCAAGCTTTGAAACAATAATTCACACAATTACATAATCAAACACATCAATCAAACCTGCAGTTGAACATTTAATCGAACAGTGACTAACAAGAGGTTTGAAAACCCTAAACCTAGACTCAATTACAGATAAAATGGTTGCAAAAACTATGCAGTTCAAAGAAGCACCCACTTCTAAAGAAACCCTAACTACCAAAAGTGAAAAATGGTACTACCTGAGAAAGCTCCAAAAACGATGTACCAGGATCAATCAACCGCTCAATCCTCTCCCTCGGAAGCAGCTTATTCCTGCTCCGATTCCTCTTCACAGCTTCCGCTCCTCCTCCAGCCATAACCTTCTCAATATGAGACTTCAACTCTGAATTCAAACCCTCCATCACCTTCGAATTCGCCTCAAACGCCTCACTCGTCCGATCAACCCCATCCGGCAGGACTCCGATCGACATCGCGCGAGTCTGATAAAGTAGAAACCTTTTGTTCTGCCATGAACTCCGACAAGAACTCGCCGCCGCCACCGACACTGTTCGCTTTGCCAATGCCCTAAGCATTTCTGCGCCTTCGAATCCTGGCGTTTTTCTGTTCCGATCACACTCACTCGCCTTTCTTTTTACTGGATGGCTTTATACACTTACGAAGTTGTGACACGTCAGCAGCTCGTCCTCATCATAATCTTCTTCGGCTGGTCAATTTCGATTCTCCAGCTACGCAGGGCTTGCCTGTAACATATATCCGATTCGAAAACGCGAATAATATTATCCCCAATCACTGATGGTCTCTCTTTCTTTCTTTCTTTTCTTTTTCGTGATTATTATAAATTATTAAATAATTACTACAAATAAATACTATCTATTAAATTTCTATCAAGCGTATGTCTCACATATTTTAGACTTTAGCCATGTATCAACATCCGCAGCGCGTAGCTTCAAAATTCTCGACTATTATATCAAAGTCGTGACAGTACACCTACACGCACAAAAGAAAATCGATGAACCAAACAGAAGTAGGTAACAGATAACATAAATCAACAAAAGAATTTTATCTGGTTTCAACAATGTCTGTAACCAAACAAGGGTGAGAATTGCTGAGAGGAGATGAGCTGAAAGTGCGGATAAGTAAGCTTCCAGCGTAGTGCTTTGCTCGTTACCGGCGCCGGCGATATGAATTCTCTGACATGTTGGTATCCGCATAATAATCTGGTTCGTGTATCCAATTCGCTTTTGGAACGGAGAATGCTGGCTTCTGTTGCGAAGAGGGTGTGTGCTACACCGGCTGCGACCATGGCTGCTCAAGCTGCCAGTTCAAAGCGCTCGACAAATGCTTCTGATAGGGACATCCTTGCTACCACTGCTACGATAACTATTCCGGCCATGGTGGGGGATCCGATTGGTCCCAAAAAGGTATGTCCTTTAAGCTGGGGGAGAGTGGATGATGTGATAATTTGGTTTTTGTAGTTGACTAAGTTTCGATGTTTGAAGGGGTTTAGGGTTTTGAATTAAGATAGGTGTTTTGGGGTTAAAGGTGTGATTTTTACTGGGTTTGTAGGTGCTTGTGCCAATTGGATTTGGGACTGAGGAAATGGAGGCTGTTATTATAATTGATGTTCTGCGTCGAGCTGGGGCAGAGGTGACGGTAGCCTCCGTTGAGCTGCAGCTTGAAGTTGAAGCTTCTGCAGGCACCAAGCTTGTGGCAGATGTGTCTATCTTGTCGTGCTCAGGCAAAAGTTTTGATCTTGTTGCTCTGCCGGTTAGTTTTTCAAATTTCCGCGTGCCTATTTGAGTACATTGGATTTGTGTTAGTAATGCATTGACGATTATAAATCAAAGCGGGTAGTTCTCGGAAACATGATGACTCGTGCATTTGCATTGCTAACTGAGGTTTTTATTCGGTTTAAGGGTGGGATGCCTGGATCTGCGCGCTTGAGAGACTGTGAAATCTTGAAGCAAATCACTAGCAAGCATGCAGAGGAGAGGAAGTTGTACGGTGCAATATGTGCAGCTCCAGCAGTGACGTTGCAGCCATGGGGACTTATAAAAAGAAAGCAGGTATCTCATAATAATGCGATCTTTAAGCTTCTTTGTATGACTATATCAATGTTTTGGTGATTTGGTGCATCTTGATAGGTAACTGGCCATCCTGCTTTCATGGACAAATTGCCAACCTTCTGGGCTGTCAAATCAAATCTCCAAGTGACTGGAGAGCTTACAACAAGCCGTGGCCCTGGAACCGCGTTTCTGTTTGTTATTTCACTAGTGGAGCAAATGTTTGGTGAATCTGTTGCAAAGGAGGTCGGAAATTCACTGGTATGAGTTTTGTGTGACATATCTTCCATTATGAGTTGTGAGTGGGTGTTTCGTAAGATTTCAAGGACTAAATTCCATTTCATAAAAGGTCATATCTTTTTATTCATTCCTCATTCACATAAGATCATCGTTAGTTTTAGAAAAAAGTTAACCTGCCGTATGTTTCCAAGTAAAGTGTTGTAACTGACTCGTTATATTTCAAGCTAATGCATATTACAGATGATACATCTCGAGCAGTAGAATTCAACAAGGCCGACTGGTCCCTCAACCATCCGCCTAAAGTAAGTAAAGTAATATTTTGTTACATTTATACCTGCAGATCAAATATACGATCATTTCCTTGCATCTTTATGCATAAGATATCTATAATGTGGTTTCCTTGTGTCATTTTATCCCATGTTATGCGGTGAACGTTTCTGATGGTTGATGCGGCTCTCTCGGTCAGTTTGTAAATGTTATTTAAGCTCGGCACCTTGAGCAGGTTCTCGTGCCTGTTGCTAATGGGTTAGAAGAAATTGAAGTTGTGACAATTGTAGATATTCTACGGAGAGCGAAGGTTGAGGTTATTGTTGCTTCAGTTGAAAAGTCGATTAAAATTTCAGCTTCTCAAGGAACAAAAATTATTGCAGACAGACTGATAGTAGATGTTTCTGAGTCAACGTATGATTTAATTATCTTGCCGGTGAGACCACTAAACACCCTGAATAAATGTTGCATCAACGAACACTTTTCTTAGAAATTTAAAGTCCCGTGAACTGCAGGGAGGAGTTGCTGGTGCGGATCGTTTGCACAGATCTAAGATTCTGAAGAAGTTGCTCAAAGAGCAAGAAGCAGGTGGGAGAATTTACGGCGCAAGTGGCTCTTCCCCGGCAATTTTGCACAAGCAAGGACTACTAAAGGTTTGTCCGAATAAGCCATAAATGAATATTATCCGGTTACTTGAGAATTAACATGTTTTCTGTTAAACACAGAACAGGAAAGCTACGGCACATCCCTCTGTCTTGACCAAGCTGACTAACATTGTCAACAACGCCAGAGTTGTTATAGATGGAAAAGTTATCACAAGCACTGGACTTGCTACAACCACGGATTTTGGTTTGGGTATCGTGGGCAAGCTCTTTGGTCATGCAAGGGCGAGAAGCGTAGCGGAAGGGCTTGTATTAGAGTACCCGAAGAGTCGGAGCTAAAGTTGATGAAAAAATTGACCAGGCCTTCAATGGGGTAGTCTTACATGGCAAAAAGCAAGAGTCTATCAATCCTTTATCGGAGTTTTGCAGTAAATTACCAGTGAGTTTTGCAGCTACAAGCACGCCGCTTGTTTACTAAAAATCGCCAGTAGTAGGTTTTCCTCCAGTAGGATTTTTTCGCCTAGTTCAAGTGCGATGGTGTTATATGTATAAATGTACTTAGACTTGTACAATTCTGGGTCAGTTCGACTCACTCGTCTGTTACAAGTTTGGAACAAAAAGAATAGTTGATGGACAAGTTTGGCCCTGACCATTTTTCTAATAGGCCAACGAACACATTCTAATCCCACTTGACTACTTTTCAACAAAAAAAAAATCCCACCTGAACCCTAATATTATTAGTTTTTGATCCCTAATTTTTGAAAGCGTATTTATCTAAATTGGCTTAACAACCAACTTTCCTGAAATTAAACACAGCTCATGTGAGATTTCAATGTTTTTTTTTATTACAACACATCTGTACAGAAACTCCACAGAAAAACTGGGCAAACAATGGACAACTAAAAGCAGATCAAACAAACAAAACACGAGGAACAGCCAATATTGAATTCCTAGTCCAGCCATCTTCCCGCGCTTTTTTTGCTCTAATCCATCAGCCGTCACATTTGCTTGTGGATCCACCAACACGATGCTCCAGTTCTTTCTGCTTCTTGAGAAACTCCAGAGCTGAAGACAGCCACGAAAAACACCAATCTGCAACTCCCACGCCCATCGTGACCTCTGAGCTCAAACTGGACCTTTGCGAGACCAAGGCACTCTGCTAGACGCATTCCTTCCTTGAGGCAAATACCCTCCACCTCACCTACTGAAAAAGTACCTTCCTTCCAATATGCCGCCACCGCAATCACCACTCCCTATTCCCATTCTCCTACCTATTGGATCCAAGGTTGTCATGGCGACAAATCGAGTCGAGTCGATAGGGTTCTCACTCGGCGACTTGGTCGACTAGTCGCGATTAGTCGACATATATAATTTTATATATATTTAAATTTAAATTTAATACTTGAAATGATCAAACTGGTATATTCATTACAAATATGAGCTTAAACCGTAGAAGTTTAAATTTAAAGGATTTAAATAAAATTCTTTATTAAGTTTATAACCTGTGTTTTAAAGATTTAAGCATAATTCTATCCCAAAAAAAAAAAAGATTTAAGCGTTGTATTGGGCCAAATGTTTACAATATTGAATTAAAAAATATTAAATTAATTAAAAGTTACTATTCATTATCTTCTTCAAAAACCCTCACAGTCGCAACTCCATTGAACCGCCGTCAACTCCATTTGATTTTTCCGGGGATTTGGCCAATAATTTGCCCGAAACTACCGCCTAGGCGAGCGACAAATCGACTAGTCGACGGCTAAGTCGGCCAAGGCGAGCGACTTTTCCACATACACTAAGTCGAGGATTCTAGTCGGCCCGGGGAAAACGACTTGGTCGATTAGTCGCGATTAATCGAGTGCCTTGACAACCATGATTGGATCCGTCACAATTCATTTTAAAATAACCTTCCTTAGGCGGAGACCACCACTGCATCTTTGTAATGGCTTCACTAGTTAGCATAGAGGTTCAGGATCACTTGATTCCTGTTTTTCCAACACAACCATAAACTGACTAGGAAAGATCTCGGTAGGCATGCTGACATAGAATTCACACACTCAATCCGCTGGACTAGAGAAGCGCAGAGGAGATGAAAATTCCCAAATGCCAACAATCCCTCATAATATGCAATGCCAATAACCACAAATTTTACAGCTGCCTTCCACTTGAATACCTCTTTTCAATAAATTGCTAAAATCAGGTAGTAAGTTATGGAAAAATCTCCAGCATAGGATGTTACATTTCCAAATTTTCTGCCAAAAATTGTAAACTGAACCTCTCTATAAGATTGGCCCTCCCTACCACTTCTCCGCGCGTCGAAAACATACCACATTTTCCATACATATCCTGATCTACCCATTCAACGGCCAGCTTAAACATATCCAGCAACTTAAACAAGCCTTTCCATGCATATATGGGAGGGCCTAGTACCCACTGATGACTGGAAAATATTACCACTTGGAAAATACTTTGCACATAATATTCTACTAACCAATAAATGAGGAAATTTGACTAACCTCCAACATACTTTCATAAGCAAGGCATCATTAAAGATACTCAAATTTTTAAGTCCCATCCAATTTCATTTTTCTGAAGAACTTCCTTTCCCAGCCACCTTATAGCTCTAGCTTTATCCTTTTTGTCCCACCAAAAAATCTAAAATAAGCTTCGTCATGGCCTCAAAGGTTCTCTTAGGCATCAAATACACCGACATATAATAGAGAGGAAGCGCTTGAAGAACTGAGTATTTTCCCCTGCCCGCTGCCGAAAGAAGTTTGGTTTTCCAATCATTTAATTTTCCCCACAACTGTCCTGAAAGCTTCCGTCTTCTTTTGTCCAACAATAAGGGATGATAAGCCCAAATATTTGGAGTGTTTTTCCGCAACCTGTTATAGTATCTTACATACTCACAGGAGTATTTCCACTAAATACAATCTCTTATTTATGCAAGTTTATCCTTTGGCCAGAAACATCCTCATAACCATATAATATTTGCTTCAAACAGTCAGCTACTTTTTCAAGAAAAAGATTGAGTCATCAGCAAAGAACAAATGTGAAACCGGAGGAGCAGAGCAGTTGTACATACTCAGAATACCTGACCTGACAGCAACTCAGCTTCCATTGCAGCCTTGATGTTAGCACTCAGCAGCTCTGTAGACTGTACATAATAAAAACAAATATGGAGACAAGGGATCTCCCTGCCCATTTGCGGTCTGATAACATTTGACAGCCGATCATTTATTTTGACTTGATATGTAACAGTAGATACACATTTCATGACACTGTTAACCCAAAATTCAGAGAATCCCAATTTACCAAGCAACTTTTCTGAAAAACCAGCCATTCAACCCGTTCATACGCTTTCGACATGTCTAACTTCATTGATGCATACCCCTGCTTGTGATCCTTGAGGCCATTAAGATAATGAGCCATTTATCTGAAATACTACGACCCTTAATAAAAGCACTCTGAAAAATAGATATTTAAATAAGGCTGAAGCCTATTAGCCAATACCTTTGTAATGATCTTCATGAAAACACAGCACAAGCTAATAGGTCCCATATCTTCCATTCTTTTTGCATCCTTCTTTTTTCGTTCTAAAGTTGTTTAAATGTCCATCCAGCCTCCCTTCTTTCCAGAAAGTTTGAATTTCTTTGGTCACCCACACCTTCCCAAAACCTTAGATAGAATAGTGCCGGAAAGCCGTCAATACCAGGGGCTTTGAAGGGTCCCATCTGAAAAACTGCATTCCTGATTTCGTCCTCCTCCGCTATGTCTCTAACTAAATCTCCATTCATTTCTGCGCTGTTAACATGTCTCAGAATGGCAGCCCAATCTCTGTCCCGATCATTCAAGCTAAAGCTGAAAATTCTGTTGAAATAACCCATAATCTCCTTCTCATTCTCTTGAGATGAACCAAGAACAGAAATCCAGTTTTTCTTCCTTGTATGACTAGCTCTTGCGTGAAAAAATTGTATTCTTATCTCCATATTTTAACCAATGTACCCTTGAACTCTGCATCCAAAGCATCTCCTCCCTTGATAACCACTGATCAAGCTCCGCGCAGATTTCTACCTTAGAAAACGTGAGTATAGTATCTTAAATTTGTATAGTTTTACAATTGACCATATAGTATCTATGGATAAAAATCAAATCATTGTTTTTTATTCATTTTTATAAGAATATTACTATAAAAAAGAATAGGAATTTATTGGTGGATTAAAAAAAATAAGTTATCTTTTGTTTATACATATTATATCAAACTTTAAAAATTCGAAATATTATAACCAATCAGAGTCCTTGATTTGGACGTATGAGATTAAATCTCGTTTATGTTTAATTTATCGGTGTCAAATTATAAATCATTTGAACGAAACATGTCATATTTCTTGTTTTTCAGCGACTAATTATAACTCAGTTTTGGCGAACTTTACATTTTGCATCAAAAATATGCTTTGTACCTGATCTTTACTCTATATTATACAGTAAGGGGCCGTCCACTTTGACTCTATTTTACTAACTGAAACTTATCTTAACTGAAAGTAACTTATCTTAACTGATCTTAACTTATCTTAACTGATCTTAACTTAACTGAAACTTATATTGACTGATGAATAGTATTATTTTATGATGATGATGGTGGTTGTGATGATGATGATGATGAATAGTAATATTATGATGATGATGAATAGTAATATTATGATGACGATGAATAGTAATTTCATGATGATGATGGTTGTGATGATGATGATGATGAATAGTAATTTTATGATGATGAATAGTAATATACTGATGATGATGATGGGGGTGATGATGATGATGAATAGTAATTTTATGATGATGAATAGTAATTTTATGATGATGATGATGAATAGTAATATTATGATGATGAAGGTATGATGGTATAGTATGATGGTATGATGATGATGATGGTATGATGATGATGAATAGTATGATGGTATGATGATGATGAATAGTATGATGGTATGATGATGATGATGATGGTATGATGAATAGTATGATGGTATGATGAATAGTATGATGATGATGATGGTATGATGATGATGATGATATGATGATGAATAGTGTGATGGTATGATGATGATGGTATGATGATGAATAGTATGATGGTATGATGATGATGATGGTATGATGAATAGTATTATGATGATGATGGTATGATGAATAGTATGATGATGATGGTATGATGAATAGTAATAATAGTATGATGATGATGGTATGATGATGAATAGTGTGATGATATGATGAATAGTATGATGGTATGATGATGATGGTGTGATGAATAGTATGATGGTGATGATATGATGATGATGGTATGATGAATAGTGTGATGGTATGATGAATAGTATGATGGTATGATGATGATGAATAGTATGATGGTATGATGATGATGATGATGGTATGATGAATAGTATGATGGTATGATGAATAGTATGATGGTATGATGAATAGTATGATGATGATGATGGTATGATGATGATGATGATATGATGATGAATAGTGTGATGGTATGATGATGATGATGATGGTATGATGATGATGATGGTATGATGAATAGTATGATGGTATGATGATGATGGTATGATGAATAGTAATAATAGTATGATGATGATGGTATGATGATGAATAGTGTGATGGTATGATGATGGTATGATGATGAATAGTGTGATGGTATGATGATGATGGTGTGATGAATAGTATGATGGTGATGATATGATGATGATGGTATGATGAATAGTATGATGGTATGATGATGAATAGTATGATGGTATGATGATGATGAATAGTATGATGGTATGATGAATAGTATGATGATGGTATGATGAATAGTATGATGATGGTATGATGATGATGATGATGATGATGATGGTATGATGAATAGTATGATGATGGTATGATGATGATGATGGTATGATGATGATGATGATGATGGTATGATGAATAGTATGATGATGATGATGGTATGATGATGATGAATAGTATGTTAAAAGTAACTTATCTTAACTGAAACTTAACATAACTTATCTTAACTGAAAGTAACTTATCTTAACTGATATTAACTTATCTTAACTGATATTAACTTATCTTAACTTAAAAATCAAAAAATAGAGTCAAAGTGGACAGGGCCTAAGTCATGAAACCTTAAATAATTAATTTAAAAATAATACTCATTTGTAATATGAAATTTAAAGAAAATTTATAATAAAATTAAAGTTCAAAATATAGAAAGAGAGATATATAAGTTAAATTTGAAAAAAGAGTATTTAATTGTAATTTGACTACCGGAGTTGATTAAGTGTTAACTATATCCGTTAACTTTAACAGATTTTTTGATTTTGCCATCTCATTGGAAAATATAATAGCTCGAACCTCAAATTGGAAAAAAGTGTTAATTAAGGCCTGTTTATCCTTTTCCCAAAAATTTAAAATTGATGATAGTTCGAAACCCAAGGAAACGGATCAAATACAAACCACAATTATAAAAAAAAACTACAAACCCAATAAAATATTACCACGTGTAAATATCGACCAATCAGAATTCATCTCGTTCGGGGTTCTTTTTATAAATAAAAAAAATTAACGTGTATTTATTTAAAAATACATAATAGATACGAGGGTATAATCATCCTAAAATTTGCTATAGTAAAATTTCTAAGTCTGATCATTACCGGTTTAAGTCTGATCATTTTGATTTCCGCGCGCCCAGTCTTAACATTAGCGTCGCGCCCAGCCTTTACATTAACTTATTAATGTCTTAACTGGGCGCGGCTCACTAATGTTAAGGCTGGGCTCGCGACATGTTTTTTAAGTCTGATCATTGTTGTTTAAGACTGTTCATTGCTGTTTTAAGTCTGATCATTGCTGGTTTAAGTCTGATCATTACTGGTTTAAGTCTGATCATTGTTTTTTTAAGTCTGATCATTGTTAGTTTAAGTCTGATCATTATTTTTAAAGTCTGATCATTGTTTTTTAAGTCTGATCATTACTGGTTTAAGTCTGATCATTGTTGTTTTAAGTCTGATCATTATTTTTTTAAGTCTGATCATTGCTGTTTTTTAAGTATGATCATTGTTTTTTAAGTCTGATCATTAACAACTCGAGGACTAAATTGAAAATAACATTATTAGTTTTTATACTCCTCAGTGTGGAATGACTATAATACTCTTTCTTGTGTTTGTTTGGGATTTCGACAGAATCGGACACGTGTCAGCTTGAAATTGAATTTGTAGTTTTTATATATAAATCGATTTGTACCTAAACCGTACTTTATACTTTTTCAAAAAATTTATTTTCATTCAATATTTTTATTATAAAAACCTCAACATTTTTCAATAACAAAATGGTAAGAAGTGGAGGCTACCAACCAGAGCAGAAAACAAGACAAAAGAACGAAGTAGTTGGTATTTAGTAAGTCTGGTCGTGACTGAACCAGCCCACACACCATCGATCGCATCACAACTCTTTGAGTCTTAACTCGCGCTTCAACGAGTCTCCCCAGTTCAGCAGTTCTCCATCATGGCCAGTCGTCGCCTCTCCAAATAGAGTCAACGCAGCCAACAGCGACTTCTCCAACCAATTTTGCAGTTAAATCTCACTCGTTACTCGCCAACATCCGTCTCAGATCTTCAGCAGTGACTCATCGATGGGACCAACGCCGGCGCATCGGAGATCGGTGCCGGACGAGCTGCCTGTAGCCACAACTTCGTCACCTCCGTCGGCGAAGAGGAAATGGACGCACTTGATGCCAATATGCGTTGCCCTAGTTGTGATTGCTGAGGTGGGATTTTTGTTCAGACTCGATGTAGCGGGGAAAGCTAAGGTCTTGAGCTCGTGGACGGAGTCGGTGAACCCCTTTGGCTTGAAAGATGCTGGAGGTGGTGGTGTATCGGGGGTGGTTGGTAAGACTGATTCGTGCGAAGAGTGGTTGGAGAGGGAGGATGCGGTTGAGTATATGAGGGATTTTTGGAAGGACCCTGTTTGGGTTTCTGGTGGTGAACAGGTTGGTTGAAGCAGCCAATTAGTTTTGAAATGCATAATGTTGCCATAGACGATTGTATAGTCTCTGATATTGCTTCAACTAGCAGATCACTCACTCACTCACTAACCTTGTCATTGGGTATTGGAGTTTTGTTGTGTTAAGATACATGAGGGTGATGAAGTCTCATTAGCTCTCGGTCTTAAAATATGCAACCTTTGTTTGAATTGTGGTAGGAAAGCAAGAAACTCGATGAACCGTATCCCAAGTATATATGGCCTAATGTCCTTAAATATAGGTTATGTGTCGAATTTGAAATGTGATTGTAGGGGCTGCATATTTCAGGTTGAAAGTCCTTCCTCCTTTTGAGGGGAACATTGTGCTTACTACCTAATTAAACATATATGCCCATACCAAGTGAATAAAAGAAGACTCCACAAGTGTGCTTACTACCTAATTAAACATATATGTAATAAGAACACGCACACTTGTGGAGTCTTCTTTTATTCACTTGGTATGTGTATGGGCAGAAGGAATGCTGCTGAATTTGACAATTGAGAGCGGTTAATTGTATAGAGAATCCAGACTTTTTTTTCGAACATTGAACCTATTTGAAATTGCATAGAGTTTCCAGTTGTGTACTGAGATTGTTATTTTCAGCAAGGAATTAAGTTTTGTTTTAATCTATAGGGTATTTTAGATAAGGTTTCTGTCATTCCTTTAAATTGCAGGAGTGGAAAACATGCGCTGTTGGATGTAAGTTTGGATTTGATGCTGAAAAGAAACCTGATGCATCATTTGGTTTAAGCAGAGAAGGTGGAGCTAGTGTACTTCGATCAATGGAATCAGCCAGCTACTATGGAGAGAATGAAATTTCCCACGCAAGACGGTGGGTAAGCACAATTTAAAGTGCAGTCTTTTAAGTATATATCCTGTTGTATATTACATACCGTAAGTATTGATGAAATATAAAGTAGTCTGAACATCTTAAAGAATGAGTTAAACGCAGGTTTTTGATTCTGTAAATTGACCATCCTGAGTGATGCGCGATTAAAACCTGTCTATTTGAATGCTTGTATAGATGTTTGTTGTCTGATCCTCGTTTTTTCTATTGATCGAATCCAACAATTAAGACAATATTTTGGTTGTTGTTGTCATTAGGAAGGGATATAACATTGTCATGACAACTAGTCTCTCATCAGATGTTCCGGTTGGTTACTTCTCATGGGCGGAGTATGATATTATGGCTCCTGTTCAGCCGAAAACTGAAAGTGCTCTTGCTGCTGCATTCATCTCAAATTGTGCTGCTCGTAATTTTCGTCTGGAAGCTCTTGAAGCACTTGAAAGGTCAAAAATCAAGATAGACTCTTATGGTGGTTGCCACCGAAACCGTGATGGTAAAGGTGCGTGTATGCTGACCTTTCTTCCCTGCAATGAAATAATTCCAGTTTGTGCAAAATTGCGAGTCCTGTCTATTGATTGAACTTCTTGATTTTGTGTGTTATAACCTTCTTGGTAAAAATGGAAGCCATAGATATTTAATCCCTTCGTCAAATTTTATACTGTCCAGTTTGTCATTGGATAATCATAGGTCACTGTTTATATGTACGAATTAGATTGTATCTATGCAACTCATAATGACGAATTCATTTAGTTTCTTCTTTTTGCAGTCGACAAAGTAGAAACACTAAAGCGTTATAAATTCAGCTTGGCCTTTGAAAACTCTATCGAGGAGGACTATATTACAGAGAAATTCTTCCAATCACTTGTTGCTGGTAATGTAAAACATTGTCCTATGTTTAAAATACATAAATAAGATGTAATAAAAAAAAAATACATAAATAAGATTTGAGAGTCGGAACAATTTTCATGTTTTCCTTTATTGTTAATGATTCTGAGCTAAAACTTGTAGGATCTGTGCCTGTTGTCGTCGGTGCTCCAAACATTCAAGAGTTTGCTCCTGCTCCTGGGTCGATTTTACATATCAAGGAGATAAAAGATGTAGCTACAGTGGCCGAGAGGATGAAGTATCTGGCAGTTAATCCGGAGGCTTACAATCAAACGTTGAGGTCGATTAGATTTTGTAATATGCTGTGTTTATTTGCTATTGCTATTTGCTACTTTTGTAGTGATTTTAACAGCTGTATATCGGTCGTTCAGGTGGAAGTATGAGGGCCCATCAGATTCTTTTAAGGCTCTTGTGGACATGGCAGCAGTTCATTCATCATGCCGCTTGTGTATCCACTTAGCTACACAGATTCGTGAAAAGGAGGAGAAGGACCCCAAATATGCGAAACGCCCCTGCAAGTGCACCAACGGATCAGAAACTATAAACCACTTATACGTCAGAGAACGTGGAGGGTTTGAGATGCAATCAATATTTTTGAGGTCTATAGACCGACCTGCCACCTAACCTAATCTCTATTAAGATTTATTCACATATTCGCGAATACTCAACATTCTGCCTGTCATTCCAGGTCAAGGAATATAACGCTGGATGCTCTTCATTCAGCCGTGCTAGAAAAATTCAAGTCGAAGAAACACATTCCAAACTGGAAAGATGAAAGACCGAAGCAACTACGAGGAGCAGATGATGATTACAAAGTTTATAGAATTTATCCGCATGGATTGACTCAGCGGCAAGCTCTATACACCTTTCACTTCACAGATGCCGAACTTGAAGCTTATATCCAATCAAACCCATGCGCTAAATTTGAAGTCATATTCGTCTGAACTACACTATAATTCTTATCCAAAGATCAACCAATCTAGTTGGACTAGCTTAGCTCATGCTATTCTCAAACCACGCCAACCCCGAATCAGGTCAGGAATGGCCACACTCAGACAGGTCGAATTCATCCCAGTGCCCAACTCACAGCTCCCCTTAGCAGCAAACAGGTCGAATTCAATCTTGATAATTTCATAAACGCTCTAGTTTGGGACGAGACATGTTTTTATTTATATATCGTATGGTATATTTTATAATTGTGGAGTTCGTGAGCAGGATAAATTCCCGTTGGAAAAAGATTTGGCGTAGTGTTGCGGGTGTCAAAATGACGTCTCTTCAATTAATATTACGTCGTTTCGATAAAAAGACATCATTTTATTACGATATAAAGTTTATTAGAATTAAAATGATGCAGTATTACTCGAATTGACATCGTTTTGATATATGGAGTAATTAGCCGTGCGAGATTGGATCAAATAAAAATCATAATTAAATATAAAAAGAATAAACCATTTAAGAATTCGGCATGTGGTACTCTCGATCATAATTGAGGGTATTTTGTAAATAAAAAAAATTAAAACATACTTATTTAAAATTACATAATATATGCGAGGGTATAAACGTTCGAAAAAAATAACTTTAAGTCTGAACATTATCAAATAACTATGAAAAATAACTCTAAACATTATCAAATAACTATGAAAAATAATTCTGAACATTATCAGATAACTCTAAACATTATCAGGTGTTGGATTATGAAATTTCGATAAATATGCCACGTATCAACTTTTGAGGATGTTAATAGTTTTTATAAAGAGAAAAATTATAAAAAGGCTACCTGGACTATCACACCGTTTCAAATCATGGCATAGACTATTTTAATTTTCAATTTAGTGTTTTTGGACTAAATTGCACAAAATAAACTAACAGTGTTAATTAACCCCATTTACTGTTATTGTTATTTTATTAAAAAATAACTGCCACATCTAATTTAATACAGTATTGTCTAACAAGCCAGTCCACCTGTTTACAAAATAACTTGGCAGTGACCAAGAAAATTTTCCGGACTAAAGCTTTAACAAGTTACAAATTCCTGATAAAACTATAGAATATTAACATGAAATTTATATGATTTGTAGCAAAAGAGTAACAACACTTTCATTGTTGAATTTGGTTTCCGGCAGCAAAAAGTTCATTGTTTTATCACTAGAAAAAAAGTCAACATAGTTTAATTTGAAGTTTATCAAATTCACTCATGTCGAATTCTTCTGTTGTCGCCCTGAATTCCTTGAAATATGTTTGAAGCAGTTTGATCATGTAAAGTCGATGTTTTTGGACTAGTAAACATACCTCCACCGATATAAATGGGGCCTTCATGACGTGGCAGCCTATAAGTAACATCACTGGTAGATGTTTCATATCTCATGGTCCACTCGCTCACTGGCCGTACTTGATTGGAACCCAATTTAACAACGAAGGTGCAGAAATTAGTTATATAGAAAACAAAATACTAAAGTGCGCTAAAACCATGTTAACAAATTTCGGTGCTCTCATGTAGACAAAAGGAGAAGAAAACACAATAATAATAAGCAAATATACAATGAGACAAAAAAATTATATCATGTGCTCTCATATACTTACTTGATTTTTTCGCATACGGCTCGGCTGTGGATCCTTATATTTTCTTATATCCTGTTAGACCACAAAAATAATGTTAATTATTGATAATCAAGACCACACGAGTAAAATGTTAATATGTTAAACAAACAAATCCAACAAAATTTTAGTTTTTTTGGGTGGTGATGGGTTAGACTTGTCTTGTTATGGCCCTGCAAGTCTTGCTTTCTTTAGCTGCCTGGATAAAAAAAATTATTGCAGCATCCTTTGCTCCGTCTGCAGCTTTCTTTGGATCAGATGGTTCATCCTTACATCTTGTCCTATTATGTCCAGCTTTCCCACAGTTTGAACATTTCATTTTAAATTCGCCTCTTTTAACACGATGAAGATTAACTGATTCATCAACCTCTCGTATTCTTTTTTTTTCTTAGTCTTCCTGCTGCTTTCTCAATAGCACCTTCAACTTGAGGCTATTCCGTTGGTCCAAGCATAGGATTAATAGAAGCTTCATATGCCTTGATGAATTTCTCCTTCTTAAGGCTCTGATGTACATAATGGTCCAGCCCGCCATTTATATGAAATATTGCAGCGCATGCGTGTACACATGGAATGCCGATTAAATCCCATAAATTACAATCCCATGTGTATGATTCTATATCAATCACATGTGCATCCCAAATGTTCGGTGCAAATAATGTTCCATTAGAAATTGGATACTAACCTTTGAATTTTTAAATCTGCGCGGACAACCTTTATCTTTATGAGGAATCTAAGTCTTGATCATGAAACTTCTACTTCCATTTCCATCATTAAACCAAGAGGCAAGAACTCTCCATGGACAATGAGCAGAAACTTTTACCTTGTTGTTAGATACATGATAGAAATAGAAACCTTTTCATAACATCGTAGTACTTTAAAGCCTTATTGAAAATATGCTTGTTTCTGAATTGAATCCCCTTATCCAGTGGAGGATGGAGTCAGCGGCGTCCGAGCCGAAACCTCCTATTCCCAGGCTGCGATTTGAAATAAAGAGCGTGTAAGACGAACCCTAATGACTCTTTTATTATTTCTTTAAATAATAAATTCAAATGGGTTAATTTAATATCGTTATTTTATTTTTTGCAATTTAGTTCAAAAATACTAAAATGAAAATTGAAATAGTTCAGATCGTGATTTGAGACGAATTAATAATCCAAATAACTTTTTGTAATTTTCCCTTACAAATAAAGTAGAATTTTTAGCTGCACGCTTTTTGGCGCCGAAGCACATTTTTCCTCACCAAAACCCGATTCTAACTTTTAACGGTCATCGGCGCTTTAAGTGACAACAGCCATTTGGAGATCGACACGTGTAAATCCTGGCAACCTAAAACTGTTCAAAGAGTAAAACCGTAATTATCCTCAACCATCGTCTTCCTCGATCACTCATTTTCGCCATTTACAGACAAAACCAACAAGTATAGCAAGCATTAAACTGACCCTTTGCGAATCCCAAGAGCTCATCGTCGCTTCCACCCCACTTAACGGCCACAATTCTCTCCCCTACATAATGTCCAAACCCTCTTGCCTCCACTCTCCAACCACGCAGCAATGTCTTCTTCATTCGCGCTGCATCCCCTGCTTTCAACTCGACTCAGAAAGACGAGGCTGTTTGCGACAAATTCAACAGCTTCGCCGGCTGATGTGGTCGTAGGGGTAGATAGGTTGGAGCCGAGGGTGGAGGAGAGAAATGGGTACTGGATTTTGAAGGAGAAGTTTCGACAAGGGTTGAATCCGCAGGAGAAAGTGAAGCTTGAAAAAGAGCCGATGACGCTCGCGATGGAGGATGGAATTGAAGAGCTTTCTAAGATGTCGATTGATGAGCTTGACAAGGAGAAGCTCAGTAAGGATGATGTTGATGTCAGGCTTAAATGGCTCGGCCTTTTTCACCGCAGAAAAACTCAGTGTAATCTTGCCTGCAACCAGTTTTGCTTGTTGAAATCCCATTTTAGATTTTAGCCTTACACATAAAGTTGTTTTCTTTGTATATATAGATGGCAGGTTTATGATGAGGCTGAAGCTGCCTAATGGAGTGACTACAAGCGCCCATGTTAGATACTTGGCGAGTGTGATACAGCAATATGGAAAAGAAGGATGTGCCGACATCACAACCAGGCAGAACTGGCAGATCCGCGGCGTGGTGTTGTCCGATGTGCCTGAGATATTGAAGGGATTGGCTGATGTGGGATTGACTAGCTTGCAAAGTGGAATGGACAATGTGAGGAATGCAGTGGGGAATCCTCTTGCCGGTATTGATCTATATGAGATTGTAGATACTCGGCCTTACAATGACATGCTCACTCAGTTCATCACTAATAGTTCTCGTGGCAATCCTGCGTTTACCAACTTGTACGCTCGCTGTTTTTCCCAGCCCTTTTTTCCTGAATGTGGCCTTGTGAACTACAAGTTGATTGTGTTCTAGGCTTCTAGCTGTCTTGCTGATAGTTTCGTGTATCTTTGTTTGTAGGCCGAGGAAGTGGAATGTGTGCGTTGTGGGATCTCATGATTTATACGAGCATCCTCATATCAACGATCTTGCATACATGCCAGCCACTAAGAGTGGGAAGTTTGGATTCAATTTGCTTGTGGGTGGATTCTTTAGTGCCAAGAGATGTGAAGAAGCTATACCTCTTGATGCTTGGGTATCAGGCGATGATGTGATTGCGTCATGTGGTGCTGTGCTAGAGGCTTTTAGGGACTTGGGTAGCAGGGGAAACAGGCAGAAGACACGGATGATGTGGTTGATTGATGAACTTGTGAGTGTTTTGAAACTCTTCATTGTACAAATTTGATAGCATGTTCTTTACTAAGCACTGGATTTTTTGTTAGGGCATTGAAGGATTTCGGTCAGAAGTGGAGCAGCGAATGCCACGAGGAGAGCTTGAAAGAGCTTCTTCGGAAGATCTGATTCAGAAGCAATGGGTGAGGAGGGACTACTTTGGCATCCACCCGCAAAAGCAAGAAGGGTTAAGCTACATAGGCATTCACATTCCTGTGGGTCGACTCGAAGCTGATGAAATGCACGAGCTGGCCCGCATAGCAGACGAGTATGGCTCAGGCGAGCTACGTCTCACTGTTGAACAAAACATTATAATACCCAACATCAGCAACTCCCGAGTAGAAGCTTTGCTAGAAGAGCCTCTTCTGCTAAACAAATTATCACCAAATCCGCCGCTACTCATGAAAGGACTTGTGGCCTGCACGGGCAATCAGTTCTGCGGCCAAGCCATAATCGAGACCAAGGCAAGAGCAATGCAAGTAACTCAAGAGGTAAACCGGTTAGTATCGGTGACGCAGCCTGTGAGGATGCACTGGACTGGCTGCCCGAACACTTGTGGCCAGGTCCAAGTAGCGGACATTGGATTCATGGGATGCATGACCAGGGATGAGAACGGGAAGACTTGCGAAGGTGTGGATGTCTTTGTGGGCGGAAAAATAGGAAGTGAGTCGCATTTGGGAGAGATTTACAAGAAAGGTGTCCCCTGCAAGAATGTTGTGCCTTTGGTTGTTGATATATTGATAAATCAATTTGGAGCTGTCCACAGGTCCAGGGAAGAGTCTGAAGAATAGCTTCCGTACGTAAGAAATTTACAATTGATAAATATATTTTTTGATTCCACGGTTTCAGTTGACTTTCAATTCGCAAGTGTGTTATGACTTTTGCCTCCAAAAAGGATCAATGTCAGAGCACATTCAGTAGTTGATGTAGGAACACCTCCTGCCACTTGTTTGCGGCCATCATACCATGCAAAATGCATTTTGGTGGTGACATGTGTCTCATGTGCATTTTCCAAGATGCATTTAATGCAAAGTCAAAGTCACATTTTTTGACTTTGCTTTTTGGACATGTGTCACATGCAGATTCAAAGATGCATCATGATCTAATGGTGAGATTTGAGTTCTCAAGTTCTCAAAATTTTAAAGATTCTCAAACCGCTTCCCAGATAATTAGAATATCAATATGTCATTTGATGTTTGGTTGTTTATGGTTAGTTAATTTAGTTATTATGTCTTTGGGAGCGTGAGAAGAGGTCAACCATGTCCATGCAACCATCAATCTCAACCCAACCCCCAAAAGCTCCAAATCCCTCCATCCTTTCCAATCACCCGTCCCCGGCCGGCCCCATCGCCAACAATGTCCCTCACCGTCTTCCTCCTCTGGCTCGTCAGCATCCCTCTCCTCACCTCCCTCTCCATCCCCCCTCCCCCAGGTACCCTTGTAAAAATAAAAGCCAAAACAGATTGAAATTTTCATTGATTTTGATGCGTTTTCGCGTTGGATTAAGAATGCGGGTTTTTTCATGCAGGTGTGTTGATCGACTGCGGGTCATCGAAACCTATCGAAGTGGGTCCGGTGAGATTTATCCCAGACGAGGGGCTGATTGCCACAGGCAACACGACAACCTTAAAAAACCCGAACTTACTCCCTCTTTTAGCCACGCTGAGGTACTTTCCAGATGAGAAAGCCAACAAGTACTGCTACGTGTTTCAAGCCATCAAAGGCGGTAAGTACCTGGTGAGGACCAGCTATTACTACGGCGGATTCGATGGAGGGAAGACCCCGCCAGTGTTCGATCAGATCATTGATGGGACTAAGTGGGGGACAGTCGATACTAGGGACGATTATGCCAAGGGGCTCAGCTCTTATTACGAGATTGTGGTCGCTGCAACCGGGACAAAAATTAGTGTCTGTTTGGCCAGGAATGACCAGTCTATTGGGAGCCCTTTTATTTCTGGGATCGAGATTATGAGCTTCGCTGATTCTTTGTATAATACAACTGATTTTACTCAATACGCGCTCAGTTCCGTTGCCAGGCATAGCTTTGGCCATGAGGATGAAATTATCAGGTATCCTAGGATGTCTCTGACACTCCTTATTGCATAATCTTCGACTTTTGTATATTTGTGTTCTGATGATTTTCACTTGATTTTTATGAAGTTATCCTGATGATCAATTCAACCGGTATTGGCAACCTTTCAAGGATGAGAATCCGATTGTTCAGAGCAAGTCCGTCGTGTCAGCATTCGATTTCTGGAACCTTCCGCCAGCAACCGTTTTCAACAATGCCATCACAACCAGCAGAGGGAAGACTCTGACAGTCAACTGGCCAGCATTTTCACTTCCCTCCGGCAACTATTTTGTTTCGCTCTACTTCCAAGATCCGAGAACTTCCAGTCCTTATAGCTGGAGAAATTTTGATGTGAAGATTAACGGACAGAACTTCTACACGAACGTGAATGTTACAGCAGATGGAGTGACTGTTTATTCAGCTCAATGGCCGCTGGCTGGAGCTACTGAGATTGTGATGACTCCAGGCAAGGATTCGCCTGTTGGGCCTGTGATTAGCGCTGGCGAGATTTATCAACTGATTCCTCTTGCTGGAAGGACTCAAACTAGAGATGGTAAATCAAATTTAGAATTCTTTTTTTTTTTTGGCTTCATTCATGCTTCTCATTCATCACATTGTTTTATTTATTTATTTATTTATTTTGCAGTGATTGCGATGGAGAATTTAGCGAGAAGCTTCAGCAACCCACCGGCGGACTGGAAGGGAGATCCTTGCCTTCCTCAACAGCATTCGTGGACGGGAGTGAGCTGCGATACACAAAAAAAGCTTGCAAGAGTAACTAAAGTGTTAGTTTTCCTTTATCATGCTCCAGTCAGGATGTGCCTCATATTACTGAATTTTCACTTTTCGAAGGAAATGGTCTTTCTTTCTTGCGCAGGGATTTAACTGGCATGGGTATATCAGGGTCACTTCCCGAAAGCCTCGTGAATCTTACTGCACTGACTCATCTGTAAGTGAACCCATATCTCCACGTTTTTACTTTTTGTATCTTGCCGTGATCATCTACCTTTTTTTTTTTGTATTCGCAGTTGGCTTGGGGACAACAAGCTCACTGGCAATATTCCGGAACTGTCAAAAATGCCTTCACTGGAGACACTGTATGCTCAACTTCTAATCCCCAAAATTAATTCTAATTTTATCAATAAGATTGGAGCTCATCATCTGTTTGTCTTCAAATTGTGTTCCTTTTATTATGTACATGATTTCTGAAGACATTTGGAGAGCAACAGCCTTGAAGGGCCGATTCCCAATTCGTTAGGCGACCTGCCAAGGCTTCAGGAGCTGTAAGTTCCTTTTTTTCTTTTTTTAAAATCTTCTTTTGCTTACTCGGTATATCTACAAATTCCATCATTTGAACATAAGCAAGCTTGACGCGCTTTTCCTAACATATAACTAGATTCCTACAAAACAACAATCTCACTGGTGACATACCCAGCAGCCTGAAAAACAAAAATGGGTTTACCCTACAGTAAGTTTCTGTCTTAGCATTTTATATAATTTTCTGAGAACTGTATAATAAATAGATGATGTCCATGTTTTTTTTAGGGTGTCTCCTGGTAACTCACTTCTGCACAAGGGATGAATTTGTGGAGAATAACATTTTATTTTAATTTATGGGTGCGGTCGGGGGGATTGAACCATATACTATTGTGCCGTGGGACTGAGGCGGAGAAATGTTTGACACTACTCCCAGCTTCTTTCCTTGAGATTGTATATTTGTATCTATATTGACTGATTACTGTTAACACTAATGCCATCAGGCACCAACATATTTGAGAAAAGTCGATGTTCCGGTTGTGCGCTTTCAGTTTAAAATGGCATATTTATAATATTACCTGCAAAAAGGATCCGTCCGTCCGATGGTCTGGTTGATAAAACAGATCTTTTTTTGGAACAGGGCTGGTAAGAAAATTTAATTTCAAGCAGGTACAGAAAAAGGATCAAACATAATAGACTACAAATCCAGGAGTTTTTTTTTTTTGCCCTGTTTTGCAAACTCAATATCGTTTTTGCCCCGTCTGAAACTCAAATCTCGTTTTTGCCCTGTTTTTAAAGGAACCGATTTGGGCAAAATCGGTTTTGGTGATTTTTGAATGAAACCGATTTGGGAGAAACCGGTTTGCTGACTGTGCGCTTACGTGGACCGAAAGAAATGTAATTATGGCCACGTTGACTGGTCAACGACAATTATTTTTTACAAAAATCACTAATTAACCCCCAATTCAACCCAAACCATTCAATTAATTATCACCAAATTCAAATAATTAACACTAAATTCAACACAACTATTTTAACTAATTAACACTCAATTCAACACAAACATTTCAACTAATTAACACTCAATTCCACCCAATTCAACACAAACAATTTCCCATCGGAAAAAAAACACAAACAATTCAATTAATTATCACTCAATTCAAATAATAACACCAAATTCAACACACACATAATTAGTTGAAATGTTTGTGTTGAATTGTTGATTTGAGTGTTAATTAGTTAAAATATTTGTGTTGAATTTGGTGTTAATTACTTGAATTGGGTGATAATTAGTTAAATTTATAAAAAATAATTGTTGTTGACCAGTCAAACCGATTCCCCCCAAATCGGTTTTGTACATGTGGCCATAATTACATTTCTTTCGGTCTACGTAGAACCAAATAGTGCCACGAAGGCGCACAGTCATCAAACCGATTTGGGAGAAATCGGTTTTGTTGAAAATAAACCAAACCGATTTCTCCCAAATCGGTTTCACTCAAAAATCACCCGAACCGATTTGGGCAAAATCGGTTCCTTTAAAAACAGGGCAAAAACGAAATTTGAGTTTCAGACGGGGCAAAAACGATATTGAGTTTACAAAACAGGGCAAAAAAAACTCCAAATCCAGCTATCCTAATTCAAGGTTCCGAGTCTTTATAAGTTTACAATCATGATATGTTGGTACAAAACAGCGAACAATACGCTATTTTACACCTTGTGTTATTGACCGAATAGATTCACGTAAGTACTTTTACAGCATTAGGCTTTGTGCGACTACGGCCGATCGCATAATCCCTGTGACATAAGACACGAAGCGCTAGGGCTGAGCATTGTTCGGTAAATTCCGAATTTACCGATTTAATTTACCGAACCGACTTAATTCGGTTCGGTAAATTCGGTAAACGGTAAATTCGGTAATTTACCGATCGGTAAATCGGTAAATTTTTGTCGGTAATCGGAATAGATTTTCTAATTCGGTAATTTACCGATTTACCGAATTTACCGAATAAGAATATTTTATTATTAAAAAATAAATATTTATTAAAAAATAAATTTTTTTAAATGAATTATTTGTTTAAACTTCAAATTTTAATAAATTTTAAACAACAATTTTTGAAAACTTTTGTGATTTAATTGTGTATATCCAAATTTTGAATTATCTTTGTGGTTTTTTTGTTATTAGATGATTATTTATTATGTTTTAATAATTTTAAAATTAATCTCGGTAAAATTCGGTAAATTCGGTAAATTCCGACAATTTACCGAATTTACCATTTTACCGAAAGTCGGTAAATTCGGTAAATTCGGTTCGGTAATCGGAATAAAATATTTGGGTCGGTAAATTCGGTAACGGTAAATTCGGTAACGGTAAATTCGGTAATTTACCGTATGCACACCCCTAGGCGAAACTACATTAGACGCGTAAGATATCATATGCAACAAACCTAACTGCGATCGTATTTGGTGATAGGTCCGTGGCATTAGTAGACCTATGTATGGGATGAGTAACATTGTCCTGTGACATATGGTCCACCGCATATGTGGTGTTATAAGCGTAAGTGTTGTTATAAATTGATATATTTTTAGTCGCTTGAGTACATAATTGTGATCATTATTAGTCGCGTATGTGTACCATATTTATTGTTCATTAGCCGCATAAGATTAGTTTTGGATAGATGTTTAAGGATGTAGTCGCATAAGATTACATATAATGTTCCTCTTTTCTAAATTTACCTAGATTCAGATATCTTGTAATTAAGCAACTGCCAACACTCTAAGAGTCTTAGTCTTATTCCTAAAAGAAAAAACTAGGGGAGAGCAAAATTCGGTAAATTACCGTTTACCGAATTGAATTTATCGTTACCGAACCAATTCGTTTCGGTAAATCGGTAAAAATAAGTCGGTAAACGGAATAAATTTTGAAATCGGTAAATTTATCGTTTTACCGTTTTACTGAAAATTTAAATAAATAAATAAATATTATATATATTATAAAGAAATTTTTAAAAAAACATTTACATATATTAAAAATCAACATATATATTTATAAGATTTATAATATATATTTAAAAAATTAGAAAAATAATAAATTTTGGTAAAATCGGTAAATTTACCGAAATTTACCTACCGTTTTACCGAAATTTCGGTAAAACAATAAATCGGTAACGGTAATCAGAATAAAATTTTGTATTTCGGTAAATCGGTAAACGGTAAAACGGTAAATTACCGTTTGCTCACCCCTAGAAAACACAGTTCAACAAATTCCAAAAGCAGTTCACAAAAAAAAAGTTCACACTCCATTTAAATCACAACAACTAAAAAGTTTCAACATAATAAGTTCTCAAATTAAACAGTGGATACTTCAAAGAGTTCTCAACCCGAAATTATTAGCACCATCGGACACAGTGCACCCAATATCAGTTACTGATCTGCCGCCTCCCAGTACCATTTCCTCAAGAGCATTTGATGTCCTCTTCTTAAACTTGGCATTTTCTTTGGAAACTTCCTTTTATGGTCTTCATATGTTCCTTTTTCGATCGGTTGATGATTTGTTGCCCCACCTCTAGAGCGTGCAGGAGGCGTCCTTAAATAAATTCTGACGCCAGAAACCTGAGAGTTCCCTTCCGTGCTCCCACATCTTTAGTTATGAAATTAAGCTATGTATCGATTGGGAGAGAGTCAACCATGCAAACTGCTTGAGTCATCAAAGTGGTGCTCAATCATCGTCAATTGTTGGACCTCTGCATTCATTTTCTCATACATGCAAATCATGGATTCGAACTACAGTTTATCAAACAAATCACTGAACATTTACGCAAAACACATACAAAAAGTACAATATTAATAATCAATTTCATCTGCGACAGTTACCCTATGATAGAGAAACATGACCTAACATACATTGTAGCCTAAACTAAACTTCAAGCACTTAAAATGAATATGCACAATCATTCAACACAATCAAAACTAAACAACACTAAATATTCATAATCAGTTAACGCATAACAGAAGGGCGAAGAGAGTGACCAGAGTGGTTGGCACTCCCCCGGTGATGTTTCCCCTCCCGAGTTCAAGTCCCTACAAATACTACAACTCATCCCACTAGGGAAAAAAATCAAAAAAAAAAAGTTAACGCATAACAGAAAGCTTCATTAACATAAGGGTAATTCACAAAATCATTAACATAATCATAATCCACAAATTATTCATTTACACATAACAAAATTATAATATTAAATTCATAAAATTACCACTATTGGCGCACTTGCAGCCTCGACAGAATGCATTTCTTCATATGCAACCACCAATAATGGTGTTTTGTGTCCTTTTTTCAAATGCTTCACTCTGATGCTAAATGAGACCTTCACAAGATGGTGATTCATGTGGATGGTATTTTGGTGAACCTTTTTCAATAGTAAACATTTAGCCTTTATAACAAAAGAAAAGATTAACAATAAAAAAAATACAATAATACTCAAGTTCAATAAAATTAGATTATGATCTAAAAAATAGTACGTACTTGTTTGGCTGACTCCTTGAAGTGCTCTACTAGGCAACTCCACTGGTCATTGCAGTGAAGAAATTTCTTGGGAGGTTTTGTCCATTAGGTTAAGTAGTGTCTGACAATTAAATTTCCAATCTTTGTAGTGATTGTTTGCAATCCTTGTGATAAATTCTCATAACAAAGTATCATTTTTTGAGGCAGAAAAAAATGTGGTTGCGCAACAAATTAATGACATGTAAGTGATTATTGATCAATTTAAGACTGAATAATTAAATCGAAATGCATGTAATTCAAGAAGTATAACTTATACTTACATAGTTGACAACAATGTCTCTATGCTTATGGTCAAGTTCATTGTAGGCGTTGGTGCTGGCATTAGCACCTTTTCCTTCACTCAATTCTAGATATGATATGTGTCAGTGTGCTTTGAATTGCGTCACTGACTAGGCCATGAGCTTCAACGTTGCACTCCATTTTAATCTTGATCCCCAAAGTATGGACCAAGTTGCCCAATTCAGCGCCACACACTACACCACAACGTACACTTTCTCTTCTTTCCAGTTACTTTGTCTACATCAAATAAACAAAACAAATAAGAGATATATATGTCATGGAAAACACACAAAAGAATTAATATTACATACATGCATGCATCAAACACAAAAATGTTCAACTTAGTGAAACTAAAAAGTGGTAAAAGAAACTACTTGAATGTGGTGTCTTCTTGCACCGGATGTTCAGTGCCTCATCCTCTGAAACGAATATATTCTCATATGTGACTCCCTGCACCTTCGGGATGTTCTCAGTAGCTTCCTCATCCTCCATAACAGCAGTGTCTTCAATGAGTACTTCTTGAGCATCTTGGATAACCGGGGTGTCATTAGTGATGGGTTCCTACTCTTCTGGTGGTGGTTTAACAGCAGTACGTGCTGATGATAGTGAGGGGACTCGGGAGATTATTGTGAGAGAGGAACTAACAGTGCGAGTATGGTACCTGAAAGTAGCTAGTATAGGCGATGGTGGTGAAACCTCACCCATAAGAGGTAGTCTGTCCTCTACAGTTATACTTTTGTTAAAGACAAACTCATTACAGATAACATTTTAGCTGCTCATGAAGTTTGGCATCATATAAAAACTGCAAGAATAGAAAATGAGGATATGCTTCTTTTTAAGTTAGAGTACATGTTAAACGCTTATGACAGAGTAGATTACTAGTTACTACTGATCAAACTGGATTTTTGGGACAGTTCGGTCCAAAATATTATGTCATATATCTCATTTGTTACATACGAAGTCATTCTAAATGGGCAAATTAGTGAGTGCTTTTCATCCTCTAGAGGTTTGAGACAGGATGACCCCCGCTTTCTCCGTATCTCTACACAATTTGCACTAAATAGTCAAATCCTGCGCTTGGGGCAAGTGTGTCACAAAATGTTGATGGGAGTTAAAGTGGCCAGACATGCACCTTTGAATTCTAGGGAACGCTCATTGAGAATCTTCAAAAATTTGTGACATTGAGATCTCAAATCTCACCATTTGATCATGATGCATCTTTGAATTTAAAGGAGTTCTCATTTGAACGCTCCTCATGAATTTTGGAATGTTCTTTGCTGCATTTTACTTCGGGACGCTGATGAGGAATTCTAGCAGTCTTAAAAATATGGTGGGACATTTACCAGATACAATATATATGATGGAGTAACAAGATATTGACAATAGTAGGTAAGGAGATATTAATTAAATCAATCCTTTTTTATGTGCCTCAATGAAATGACTTTTAATAAATAAATAAAAAGATATAAAAAGTCATTAATCTTTTTAAAAGAAAATAATAATTTTAGAAGTTGCACAATAAATTAAAGGGAAAAGTACACAAAGGAGTACCGAACTACCGCCAGTTTCCAATTTTTTGCCCGAACAATTAAAATTTCCAAAATTGGTGCGAACTATATATAATTTTTCTAATTTTTTGTCCGAACTATTAGAATTTCTAAAATGGGTGCGAACTATATTTAATTTTTTCCAAAATGGGTAAAACCTAAATATTTTAACGGAATTCTATATTGGAATTTTTTAATATCCACTCTTAACACAATAGTATGCATTACTATCATCTGCGAACGAGCAAATAAGAATAGAGGAACCGAACTCATATGGGTCAAGGGGAGTAATTCGAAACCAAATATAAAGTTTGGTCCTCTAACATGTAGAGAAATGCATATTTCAAATTCTTCTGCACTTGACTGATACAACTTCATTGAGATTATTGCAAATGATTGTGACTTCTCCTGATGACATATGCATGACTTCTCCTGAACAACATTCTAGATAAATCTACATCACGAGTGACGATATTTGATGAATTAACAGGTGCATAAATTGCGAAAAATTATACCCGTCTGGGAAGGCAGTCAAATTGAAAAGGCACATTTGGAAATATTTTGATAATAATTTTAGGTTTTACCGTTGGAAATTTTAATGGTTCGAACAAAAAGTTGAAAAATTCTATATAATTCGCATCTATTTTGGAAATTTTAATAGTTCGGACAAAAATTTGGAATAATTCTATATAGTTCGCATCTATTTTGGAAATTTTAATAGTTCGGACAAAAATTTGGAAAAATTCTATATAGTTCGAACCCATTTTGAAAATTTTAATAGTTCGTACAAAAAGTTAGAAACAGATGGTAGTTCGGTTCCCTTTTCCCTAAATTAAAATGAGAATTGTAAAAATGATTCATGGATCTTCCTATTCTCATTAGGTAGGCTATTCCGGTCAGGAATAAAGATGTTCCAGAAAGAGAATTGGGATATTATGGTGTCCAAACATTAGCTGAAACTTTTAGTGATTTACCGCCTAAAATTTGAGGCGTGTTCGAGAAGGAACGATAAATCTGACACAGGGGGCGGGAGAGGGAGAGCGTGAGCGAGCTGCCGGTCCGATGGGAGACGTAGAAATCGAAGTGTCTTCGTCAGGTTCGGATTCAAGTGACGAGTACGACTTCGAAGAAGACGAGGCGGAGGAGGGGAGTTTGGAGTCTGACGATTGCGAGGAAGACAACGTCGGAGATGTGGTGGGGAAAGGAGAGATTTCGGGTCGGGATCAGAAGTCGGAGAATGTTGACGCTCTTTTGAGGTACTACGGATTTGAGATTTGGAGTGTTTTGAGGTGCTGTTGTATGCCCTTGGTGGAATTTAGGTCTGGTTTAGGGTTTTAAGCTTCAAGATCCGTAGTGATTTTTACTCTTAGGGAAAGGCTTAGTTTTATTAGAGTTTTGCGCCTCTAATTTACTATCTCTCTTTTGTTGGAGAGTTAAGCTGAATTTTATAAGACTTAGCAAAATGGGATTGTGTAAAAACTTTTTGTCAAAATGATCGTCAACTAGTGATAGGGGATCTACTTTTGGTGGATGACAGAAGTTTTTAATTGTATTTCAGAGGCAACCTTGTTGTGAAAAGGCAATCACTTCTTCCTAGAGTTCTTTCAGTAACCGATGGGGCAGCAGTAGCTAGGAAGCCCTTCAAGCCTCCCTGTACCGACGGGTATAAGGATGGAAATGAGCAATTGGCTCGTCGTCTTTCTGCCCGTAAGCGTTTTGTTCCGTGGGGATCTACAAGACCACTATTGGTTCCAGTTGCTGATAGTTTTAAGATACCTAATGTAGTGGAGAAAGTGGGTTCGGAAGAAAATGTAAGCTTGCCACCTGGAGTGGAGCCTTTGGTGTTGTGGCAATCTGAGGACGGGGCTGATGAAATGGTGATTATTTCCGTGGATCCGCTGCTTGTTCGTTTTCTTAGACCTCATCAAAGGTCAACCAATTTGTGTAAATTTGTATTAATGAAATATATTCTGTTCTGGTTCCATTTTATTTGACTAAATGAGGTGTTCTATATGTGATCTTTCAGGGAAGGAGTTCAATTCATGTTTGACTGTGTCTCAGGATTGTGTAGCGTGGCAGACATAAATGGATGTATTCTAGCTGATGATATGGGGTAAAACCTTTTACTTTCTGTGGCTTTTCATGCCATATTATAAATGAAGGTTGTTTTCGTGCTCAAATGCACTGATCTGTAATCCAACTATTGCAGGTTAGGGAAGACCCTGCAGTCAATCACATTGCTGTACACTCTTCTTTGCCAAGGATTTGATGGAAAACCAATGGTAAAAAAAGCCATCATTGTGACCCCTACCAGCCTTGTCAGTAACTGGGAAGCTGAAATTGAAAAGTGGCTTGGAAAAAGGGTGCAGCTTATTGCCCTTTGTGAGAGCACCCGAGATGATGTAATCTCCGGAATAGATCAGTTCACCAGACCCTGCAGTTCTGTACAGGTAACTTGATATTTATTTGGGTACTTTGCCGATCAGCGAGCAGTGATGTAAGAAGACTGATGAAACATACAGGTATTGATTGTTTCATATGAAACATTTCGGTTGCATGCTTCCAAGTTTAGTTCAAATGGCTCATGTGACCTTCTCATATGTGATGAAGCTCATCGGTTGAAAAATGACCAGACACTGACAAATCGTGTAAGAAAGTGTAAAAAGTTGTTAGACATTACTATGCATTTCCTTTTATACTATTGCTTTATAGAATCATATACATTGTTTTCTGTAGGCATTGGCTTCAGTACCATGTAAGCGTCGCATACTACTGTCAGGAACACCAATGCAGGTTAGATGCTCTCCCATTACTCCAGAATCATGCCATGATTACTGTTAACAGATTTAGACTGGTGCGCTGCCTCTGTTAAATTTTCACCTTTCATTTTCTTCAGAATGACCTGGAGGAGTTTTTTGCTATGGTTAACTTCACTAATCCCGGTGTTCTGGGAGATGCTGCGCACTTTCGACGTTATTATGAGGTAACTTTCATCGGTCTATACTCCTCTATATGGCTTCATGTTTCTAATCGCATGTCAATATTTTGTCTCAAATTATTTGAAACTAAGCTTCGTTTTTATCTTCTTTTTTGGGCCCTTTCAATACCGAAGGAATATGCACTTTATTTTAGAATTCTTAAGTTCACTATGAATTAACTTTTTCTTATGGTTCCCGGTATTATCATTGTAGCTAACAAAAAACTCTTATCAAAATTTTCACTTGGTATATGTTCTAGGCACCAATTGTCAGCGGCAGGGAGCCTACGGCTACAGAAGAAGAGAGGAAGATAGGATATGAGCGCTCTGCGCAACTCAGTTCTAAAGTCAACCAGGTTCGAGATTGATATTCTATCACAAAATTCAATTAAAGGATAATGGCTGAGGTTGCAGAAGGTTTACAAATTTGATCATTGACCTTTGCAGTTTATTTTGAGGCGGACAAACGCATTGCTGTCAAATCACTTACCACCTAAGGTATTGCATTGCTATATTCTGTCATTACAATTAGAAATTAATTTAATATCACTTTCTGTAATTGTGTACTAAAATAATCGAGGTCACAGATTAATTTGGAAAGTGGTGTGGGTTGCATGAATGTGAACTTGAGTTCTCAAATATTTAACCAGATTGTAGATGTGTTTTCATCTTTCTCTATGTATGGTATCACGTGTTTCTTTACAACTGAGATATATTTGGAATACTACTTGTTTATTGTTGCTTGCTTGATTATCATTTGCATTATCAATCTCAGCATTACTTCTGACATAAGTTTCTTATTTGGACTTCTTATTGTAGATAGTTGAAGTCGTTTGCTGCAAGTTAACTCCTCTCCAAGCAGCACTTTACAACCACTTCATTCATTCGAAAAATGTCAGTTGGAGTTATGGATCAAGATCAACCTTCTATGATATATGTCATGTTGCCATTCTGATTCGTTAGCCATATTATGCAGTTCTTACTGATTCTCATCCTACCCCATGAACCAGGTTAAGCGGTTAATTACAGAAGATGTAAAGCACTCTAAGGTTTTGGCATATATAATTGCTCTAAAGAAATTATGCAATCACCCTAAGGTACTGTGCAAACCCTAACAATCTTTTAAGTTTTAACATAATGGTTTTAAGGTTGAAAGTGTGTTCTTACAAACATTATGTTTGTTGAAGCTCATATATGATACGATAAAGAGCGGAAGTCCTGGAACATCAGGGTTTGAGGATTGCCTTCGTTTTTTCCCTCCTGAGATGTTTTCTGGTAGGTGAGTTATGTATTCAATAACCCTTTGTGTTTGTTGATTGGTGAGTCGGGTTATAATATCTTAAAAAGTTTCTTGTTTCTCACGTTGCTAGATCTGGATCATGGACCGGAGGTGATGGGGCCTGGGTTGAACTTTCAGGGAAAATGCAAGTCTTAGCACGGTTGCTGGCTCATTTGCGCCTAAAAACTGATGACCGTATTGTTCTTGTCTCTAATTACACTCAGGTTTGCAGATGACATTTGAGTGTGGCTTATAGAAGTCTTAAAATACCCATCCTATACCTTTGAGTTTCAATGTCATTTGAGATGGTAATATAAATCATGAAGTTTCACACGCTTTTTTCTTATCAATATCTGTATTCATCGGTTACATAGACACTCGATCTTTTCGCTCAATTATGTCGTGAGAGAAGATATCCATGCTTGAGGCTCGATGGAAGCACAACTGTCAGTAAAAGGCAAAAGTTAGTTAATCGCTTCAATGACCTTTCGAAGGTTCAATTTTCTGTTTTGAATATATTTATACCATTCTTTAAGCTGCATTAGAGTTCAAATTTGACAAGTTGAGTCTCTCCTATGATAGGATGAATTTGCATTTCTCCTTAGTAGCAAAGCTGGAGGCTGTGGCTTGAATTTGATTGGTGGCAATCGACTGGTCTTGTTTGATCCGGACTGGAATCCTGCGAATGACAAACAGGTAGTGACTTGGTCCAACACTCAACTGGCTTAACAAATATGTATGAATTGTGATCGCTAATTTTTTACTCTTATAATTTATACTACAGGCTGCTGCTAGGGTTTGGAGGGATGGACAAAAGAAAAGAGTCTACATCTATAGATTTTTGAGTACCGGGACCATTGAGGAAAAGGTTCATGCTTGTAATCGAGTTAATAGTACATACTAGATCATGTCCTAGTCTGTTGTCTGGTCTCAAAGAGTCATACTAGCTCAATGAATCTCTATCACTTCTGATAGGTCTACCAGCGTCAAATGTCCAAGGAAGGGCTTCAAAAGGTCATTCAGCGTGATCAAACAGACACCACTAATGATCAGGTTCCTTACTTTCTTATACATGATTGTTGATATATCTCCTGAACCTATCATCAAGCGTTCAAGTTGCAGGGAAATGCTCTTTCAACAGAAGACTTGCGTGATCTGTTCACATTTCAGGAGAATGCAAGGTACGATCGTTGGCACCTTTTTTACGTAGTCATGTTATAATCAATGACATTGGGGTAACCAGAGATGAATAAGTCATATATAATCCAAAACAGAGTTAATTGTCTGGTGAATATAAACATAATATGTCCGATAAGTGAAGGTCAGTGTGATGATACTCATAATCACCTGATGCCTTTTTGTGAGTAAATATATGTCATCTTTTAGGTCTGAAATACATGAAAAGATGAATTGCTCACGCTGCCAAAGAAATGATGATGAACCTGAGGTTGAAGTAGCTTCTGAACTAGAACTCTCTGACATTGGTGGCTTCGCGAGTTTAGCTGGATGCTTTCATAATTTGTCTAGCTCTGAGAAGCAGGTAAGAAGTCTTACTAGGTGCTCTTGGTTTGTGCCAACTTGGTTAAATTCAAATGCTTGCTTCTCGTGGTTAAACTTCATTAATTAGGTTGGAACTCCTCTTGAAGAGGATCTAGGAAGTTGGGGACATCATTTCTTCCCAACATCTGTACCTGACCCTATACTGCAAGCTTCAGCTGGCGATGAGGTGCGACAACTAACACATATCTAGAAATAAATAGAAAACTTTTCAAACGTAAAGCTTGTTTTAGTTTGATGAACTTCGTTTAATTCTGTTGGTACAAACTACAACTGCAGACATAATCTTATTGTGAGTTAAGTACACTAGCACTGGCCGTATATCTCTAAAATAATTTCTGTCAAATTGATATACAGAGATTGGAGTTAGGACAATGTTTATCTGTTTTGTTCAGGTATCATTTGTTTTCACAAATCAAATAGATGGAAAGCTTGTCCCAGTGGAATCTATACCAAAACCTCAAGCACAAGGTGCAGGAGGATACAAGCAACCAACTTTGGAGACAATTATGAACAGGAAACCAAGATCGTTATCTCGACACCACCAGAGGCCACTTTCGTCAGTTCTTTCAAACGGTCCTGCAAAGAAAATGGTATGTGTATCTACAGCATCTTTATCAAAGCCAGCTTTGAGATCAGTGAGGGGTATTGATGGGAAAGAAAACGTCGCATTGAAGCCCAAATTGAAATTGCCCCTTAACTTGCCTCAGAAACGAGTTTCACCTTATTCATCACAACATGATGATGACGACGATGATGATTTTATATAATAGGTCACATTTACATTTCCTTTCTATTTCTATACCATCAACGAAACATTATGTGCCATTTCATGCTGATCTGAAATCCCTATAGTGCGGCTATAATTTACAAAAAGTGTGAGATAATATGTAAACTAAAGCTTCATTTCCTTTCAAATATAAAATCAGGGATAAGATCAAATGAGAAATGGTAGATTTCATGAGAAATGAAAATAAATTTTAGCCCTAATAATTTGTGTGTACTTAAATCTAAAAATCTGTTTTACAAAACACTAAACATTAAAGAGGCATATTGGTCATCCTAATCCATTGACGATCTCAAATTCAACAAGCTTCTTCAGCTCGACTCTCCCTCGCCGGCTGCAAAAATATCGACTTCATCGTCACTTCGATTAATCATCTGCGCAAGAATTCCACACTTACTCAACCCCAAAATGCGTCTCTCTTCAAACCCCACCCGCTCTCTCAATCTCTCACTCCTACGACCCATCTCCATCCAACACATCCCACCTTCGATTGCATCAAAAACACGAATTTGAACTTTTTCCGTTCTAGTTGCATAAGAAATCCTCAAAACGTAGATTTAGGGTTTTGGATTGTGGGGATGTTTTTCGATCAAAATTCGTAACCGCACGAATGACCAAAATTCGTAACAGTTACGAATGACCAAAATTCAAAACAGTCACTGTGACAAAAATTTATCCTACAACGACAATTTTTTTCATTTTAAACAACATAAAAACTCAACTCAAGTACTTTGCCTATTGAATTCCTATATACAAAACTGGCTAATCAATATTTGTGTATCTTCGGGTCGACTCTGGGTTTTGAATATTAAATTTAGTGCCTTTACCAAAGACACTTTTCTTCAGGAGACCGTAAACAGTGGTCTCCATGTTGCTCATACGGGGGGCGCACATGTACGCTCTAGTTAGGGGCTGACTGGATTAGCCATTGACATTTTAAGGACAAAACTCGCGCTTATGGCATCTAAGAATCAAAAGCTTAAATTATAGGAAGCTAAATTCTTTTTGATACGGAGTGTTACATTTGATGAAATTATTACCGGTTTTTGTTGGAACCCTTAGGTTTTGATGATTACAAACACTTAACTAATGTGTTGTTTAAGTGTGCAGAAATCCATGAAGATATCCAATTAAGAATGCATGGAGATTAATGCAATTACAAAAGACAGATTTAATGGCAGATTTAACCAAAGGTTAATTGTGATTGAAGACAAAGCTTAAATGCTGATTGAAGACAAAGGTTAATTGCGATTCAAGACAAAGGCTTAAATGCTGATTGAAGATCAAATGAAGAGCCGTTTGAATTGATGTCAATTAAGAAAGCAATTGAAGAGCCAAGTAAAGAGCCGTTTGAATTGATGTCAATAAGGAAAGCGATTGAAGAGGCAAGTAAATATGGAAAGCAATTAACGACAGAATTAATGTGGAATTAATTCAAATATGAAGAGGTTAGACAAGCTCAACGGATGACTACTAATGCTGACTGAAGTCATATGGAAAGCAATTGAAGAGACAAGCATTTATGAACAGCCATTAAAGAGGGAGAAGTAATGTGTACTAATGAGGCCGAATAAATGTGACGACGCTGCTGCATGATTGCTTGGATAATGAGGCCAAGTCTAAACTCTATATATGAAAGAAGAAAGCTTAGATTAGAGTGTGCGTGAAATTGAGCAAAAAGCATAGACTTAAGTTGAAAAGCACTGAAGATAAGTGCACGCACGGCGGCGAGATTGAGCAGAAAAGTGCGGGTTTTGGATTGCATCAAAAACACGAATTTGAACTTTTTCCGTTCTAGTTGCATAAGAAATCCTCAAAACGTAGATTTAGGGTTTTGGATTGTGGGGATGTTTTTCGACCAAAATTCGTAACCGTTACGAATGACCAAAATTCGTAACATTTACGAATGACCAAAATTCAAAACAGTCACTGTGACAAAAATTTGTAAAGGTTACGAACAAAATTTATCCTACAACGACAATTTTTTTCATTTTTTTTTTTTGATGAAAACAATTTTTTTCATTTTAAACAACATAAAAACTCAACTCAAGTACTTTGCCTATTGATTTCCTATATACAAAACTGGCTAATCAATATTTGTGTATCTTGGGGTCGACTCTGGGTTTTGAATATTAAATTTAGTGCCTTTACCAAAGACACTTTTCTTCAGGAGACCGTAAACAGTGGTCTCTATGTTGCTCATACGGGGGGCGCACATATACGCTCTAGTTAGGGGCTGACTGGATTAGCCATTGACATTTTAAGGACAAAACTCGCGCTTATGGCATCTAAGAATCAAAAGCTTAAATTATAGGAAGCTAAATTCTTTTTGATACGGAGTGTTACATTTGATGAAATTATTATCGGTTTTATCAAAAATAGGTCAAAACTGAAATGACAAACTCAAATGTGTCATTTTATACATTTGTAAACTCAAAAGGATCATTTTGAAAAAAAAATATAATATACCCTGTTTGGAATGTGGTCTAAATTAAAAGTTGCAACGTTTCCGTTGTGTTTTTTTTTTTGTTTGTGATAAGGCCCAACGTTTCCATTGTTGTATCTATTAAAGCTCGGTGCAATTATTTTTGTAGAAATACGAGACTTTTTATTTAGGGGGAAAACATGAGCAACAGTGTTTCACTTAAACTTCACAAAGTCAGCAAACTTCTGAAGCAATTCCTTAGCCTTCTCCTCCTGACTAAACATATGAAAGCAATGGTCACAATCTTCGGATTCAAACAGCTCCACTGACCCGACCCACCCGCTTTTCTTCAACGTCTCATAGTACTCCACACCTCTTCCCCTCAGATGATCCTTACCCGCCAAACATACAAGAACCCGACCCGTCCCCATATTGGCCAGATTCGGATCTGCACCCGGATACAGCCTCGGATCATCCTTGCACCCGCTGCTAGCTGGACACAAGAACTTATAATGCTCGTCCACTTCATCCCCGACAAAGAACGGATGCACTGCGATCATCCCGGTGATCCTCAGCCCTTCAAGGCCTTCGACTCCTGCCCGGACCGCGAGATGATGAGCAATATTGGCTCCGGCACTCTCTCCTATAAGAAAGACGTTATTGAAGTCTACGACCCGGTTTAAAACGGGTTCGGGTCCGGATCCTGTAGAGTGCAACCCGACCCATTTCAAAGCTTCCCATGAATCCTCGTACGCTGTAGGAAGTGTGTGTTCCGGTGCAAGCCGGTATTCAACAGATATCACAATGGCGTCGATGCGGGAGAGCAGGGAGGCGACGAAGTTGTAGGTAATGGCGTCGAGGGCTGAGCCAACGCAGAACCCGCCACCGTGGATATGGATGATTATTGGGTGCTTTTGCTCTGAAGTTTCCAACGACACGGGAGCGAACAAGCGGACAACTACTCCGGTATCCGGAGATATGACTATGTCCTTCGTTTTGATCCCGGTTTTGGGGTCAAAACCGGGAGCGATGCTGGGCTGGTTGTGGAAGGCGTAACGCTCGACACGACCGTCTTTGTGAACCTTGAAGAAGGGGTGGAACTCATGGAGGAGGTCGTCCGCGGATGATGGTGGAGGGATGGTGAATGGAGATTCAGACATTGTTAGATAGATCATATGCTCCTCAAGGTCATATATAATATACACATGGGCAGCTTGATGGTCTGAAAGTCAACGTTGACCGGAAGATGAGGTGTGACAAATGGAAGAGTAGTTTTGGAATTATTTTAGTGTCAAAGAAGAATGTCGGATGAGTTCTTTTCGTTCACCTGCAAGGTGTGTTCTTTGTTCTTGTTTTAGATTAAATTGGATTCTTGGCCACCACGTGATCTTTTTTTTTCTTTTTTTTAAATTGTTTGTTGTTGAATTTTGATTGGGCGATGTTTTCAGTAAAATTATGTTGTGATTAGGAGCGATTCCGAATGCTTATGTTTGTTAGGATAGGATATCAATATTTGATATCACTACAAGGCTACACCATGAGGGGCACTATGAGGTTGATTTTTTATATTTCAATATGAGATGTTGAATTCAATTACAACAATCAACGTATATATACAATAAATAGCTAAACCCTAATATAATTAGGAAATAAAAACCCTAACCATTCTAAATTAGGACTGCCAAAATTATGGACTTCCTAATTTAGAAAAACCCACTAATCTAATCAAACTCCACAACCCAACAAACTCCCACCTGAAAACTAATTCCAATTAATTGTCTTCGTCCTAAACAAACTATGCACACAGTAGTGCAAAACCTTCAACTCGCACAGTGAGTCCGATTGAAGTAATGCACAACTTCAACTTCCGTTTCTTAGAACTTTTGGTACCCTGTGAAACTTTCTGACTCATGTGACCACAACGACAGTGCCACAAATTGCATCACCACTTACGCATGCAGGATGCAGCAGTAACACTTTTCCGTACGTTACTCATCAATACAATATCCCTTATTATTTCCTTGACCTATGACCCTAGCTCCCTTTGCTATCTTCCAATTCCTGCAGCTTAAGGTTACATCAAACCCGTCTTCATCCAAGTGTCCAATCGATAGTTTATTCTTCTTTCATGTTGTCAGATTCTCTCACTTACTGATGTAATTGTACCGCTCTAACTCTCTGGCAAAGAAGATAATAAAATTCGGGCTTGCACCTCATCCTCAAATTTAATATGAACCGAGCTCAACTACGCGATTGACATATTAAACTCGTATAGGTGTTCAGCCACTAATGCACTAACTGTCATCATGAGGTTAAAAAACGCCTCATCAGGTGAACCTGGTTCTCCTTGGATGGTTTCTCATACAATGTATCCAAAATCTCTTTCGTATTCTTTGCCTTGACTGTGGGGTATCTTACGTCTCTAGAAAATGATAAACGAATCACGCTCATTACCTTTCTGTCCAATAACTTCCACTCGTCGTCCTTCATACCCCTTCGGTTTCTTGCCGTCTACATGTAGGTACAACTCACTACCATACATGTAATCCTCAATTGCATCTTCCATAACCTGAAATTCGACCCATATAATTTATCCACCAGATGTTTTCCGTCTCTCAGGATGACTGCTAGAACATGAGCTCTTGATACCAGTTGTTAAGATCGTGTCTGCCGTGATGGTGAGAGAAAAACAATTAACGAAGTGAGGACACCAATATTTGATACCCAGTTTGTCAATACACCGTGACTACGGCTAGGGCACTACCAAGTCAGTGTTGTTTCACTATGAGATGTTGGATACCACTACAATACTCAACGTGAGTCTATATAAGGTAAACATCTAAGCCTACTAAATTATGACTGTCAAAATCATGAGCTTCCTGAACTGGCCTAGCCACTAATCTAATCAGACTCCACAACACAATAATACATTATTTTATTCTGACATTTTCATTATTTCTTTTTGTTATTTTATTCTAACATTTAATTTATTCTTTCTTTTGCATCAAAAATAAAAAAATTCATTCTTTCTTTTTATATGCGTTTAGATAATTCAATTGAATTTTGCTCATATTTTCATCTATGCTTACAAGCTTATTGAACGTGTGAGATGAAGGGTGGATAAGTATACTTAATTAGGGCGTGCTAACAATGGCTAGTTGCAAGTTAATAAATGAAGGATCACAATCTTATTTATCACATGTACGTCATTGCTAAAATTGTCAACCAAAAAAACATGTTCTCTCTTATTCTCTAGTGACTGGAAGTTGAGATTGTGTGAATACGAAATCCGACTTTATTATTACCTCCTGCCTAACACAAGTGGACAACAAATCGGTAAAATTGTATAATAATGTTTACATGCTTGTTCTCCAAGATCCAAACTGAAAATTATAAATAATAAACTGTAATTTGTATTTAAATTCAGATGTACGTGGAATCGAAAATTTTGTCTTTAGTAGCTACTGAGTGGTTTTAGTTAAAGTTCAATTAGATAGTTTATTAGTTTATTAGGAAATTTTATCCCATGATATGAAGTGAAAAACAATCATTTGAAAATAATAAAATATGAATAAAGTAATATTAAAATTTGTCCCTTGAGTAATATAACTTCTAAAACTGAAAAGTACACCATTTTTTTTACAAAGACGTAAACCGATTCATAACATTATAATGCATATTACGATAAATTTTTATCAGTCTAGTATATATAGAGGATCGCTCAAATGAGAACCCTTCTTTTTTCGAGAACTTGAGAACTCATTCTTCATCTTTCAAAATACATCATCAAGTCATTCTTGTGGTGACAGCTGTCCCATATGCATATTCAAACTTGCATTTAATGCAAAGTCAAAGCCACCAAGTTTGACTTTGCTTTTTGGACATGTGTCACATGCATGTTTAAAGATGCATCATGAAGACAAGGCATCACGAGCAGATCCAGAAATTATTGGTACATATATCCGCATCTTGAAGCACATGCGAAGTCCGACACCTTTACCATGGATCCGCGCACATCTACCTATGAAATCATTGGTACATTCGTCGACATTTGAAGCACAGGCTTCATCGGGCACCTTTACCACTGCAAGACATGACACCTCCACATGAGAAAGCAATACTTCCACGCGCGAGGCGGGATGAGGAAAACATTCATAGGAAGCATCCACGAGGAGTAGGAAGCGTCCACGCGCGAGGCGGGATGAGGAAAACATCCATAGGAAGCATCCACGAGGAGTAGGAAGCGTCCACGCGCGAGGCGGGACGAGGAAAACATCCACAAGGAATGTAGGAAGCATCATGCGAGGCAGGACAAGGAAGAGGGAAAGAGAAAAAAAAACAGAATATCTTACAAAATGTGAGAAAATTGGTGGCCACGGGTTCGAATCTGAAATATAAGAAATCATGTCTGAATCCTTAATCAACACGTCACCGATTCTGACGCAAGTGAAGTAGACAGCACAAATCTTATTAACCAAATTCATCCAGCCAAGTACTGAAGATCATATCGTGTCGGACGTGCTTAACTGCCACATTATGATGGGGAAGACATAGTTGCTGGACACTTGGCCACATTCTAAGAGATGGAAATAATCTTGCAGACAATCTAGCTAAGAAGGCCAAGAATTTGCGTTGGAGCTGAATCAACTATTTTCCTTTTTGTCTGCTAGACTTGATAAAGGTGTAACGGTAGAATAGATAGTCTTTTTTCTTTGTCTTTAGTTTTCAATGTTTGGTTATAAAAAAAAAAAACACCACACACACAAGCCACCGATTTAAATGAAATGAAATCTCTTCCAAAAGGTTTAGCAAACACTCATTTCACAAGTTGCCACCACCCATTTCAATTGACTATTTCGATATATATAAAAAAAAGGCGGCTATGAAATGAAATCTCTTCCCAGTTCGTCAGCCCCATCGTCAGCCCCTTCCTCGTCAGTCGAAATCAAACAACGGAAAGCCGAAAGAAGACCCAAACCCATTTCATCATTCTATATCAATCCATAAATCAATTCAGCACACAGAAAATCTCCAGCTCAAAATCCTTCCAACCATTATGGACTCAGGAGTTAACCTGTTATCATCTCCGGTAACCGATTTCAACTTCGACAGTGGCTGCTCTACTCCCTACATCAGCGCTCCATCTAGCCCAGCTCGAATCCCTAATTTCTTCCGTCCCAAATCGGACCAATTCTATCACCAGCTCCCCACGTTCAAAGACGCAGAGCTCTGTCTGGAACAACATGGGCTGGAGAGAAGCAGAGTTTCCGTCGAAGAAGTTGATTTCGCTTTCGACTTCGGTCATGGGACGGACTCGGCTTTTGCCGAGGAGCTCTTCGATGATGGAAAGATCAGAGCTTTGAAACAAGAGCCGGTCATATCTCCCGCATCAGCGATTACAGTGATCGGGCTCAACGATTCCAATAATAAGATACGAATCTCACCGGATCGTCGATCACCTTCTTCTCTGTCCTCCAGATTATTCGAACACAGTCGCGGCAGGAAGAGCCGCTCGGTATCGATTTGGGACTTGTTTCCGTTCTCTATGCAGTACAGAAAATGGAAGCTGAAGGATCTTCTTTTTCGCAGCAAGTCAGCGGGTCAGTCAGCGCGCGAGAAGCCGATTGTTGACCTCGCCGCAGACCTCAAAAACGACGCCGTTATGCGGAGCTCGAGCTTGCCTTCTTCTGTCGAGCGCTTCCGGTCTAACGAGAGTAACAGTTCTTTAAGCGGTTCGAACCGAAGAACAACACAAGCGGTTAACGTCGTTGATGGCCAAAGCGACCGCGTGAAGAACCAGAACGAAAGCTTTCGGTCTAATGAGAGTGGCGGTTCGAACCGGACAAGGAGGCGGGCGAGGTCAATCTCTGCTCATGAGTTGCATTACACGTTGAACCGAGCGGCTTCGGAGAGGATGAGGACGAGGACTTTCTTGCCGTACAAGCAAGGGCTGCTTGGTTGCTTAGGATTAGGTAGTATGAATGATGTTGTTGGTCATGTCGGCTCGATGTCACGTTGTTAATCCAACGACTACGGATTAATTTCAGCTTGCTGATTTTTTTTTTTTGAATGAAATTTCAGCTTGTTGATTGAATTGATACTATTCAGACAAATGTTTAGTTTATGTGATTAGGTTTTTTTATAACTGTCGTTAGTGTGATTGTTTAGACTTCAGAGGTTTCTATTCAATGAAATTGAGAGACTGCAGCTTTTGACTTTGGTCAACTACATGAGATGTGAGAATTCTACGAAAACAATTCGAATATGCCACCCATTTCTTTACTGTATATCAGATATTGCGAAGGTGAGATGGATCAAATGTCCAATTAATAATCTATCAATTCAAATCTGCTCAATTTAGGAAATTCAACTTTCTTTCAACTCAATTTATAAAATTGATTTTTAATGTTATCATCTAAGGATACAACTTTACAAACCAACTTTATTGGGTTCGACCCTGTTACCGCTAGCTAATAGTTGCAGGAGACCATAAATATAAGTTTGACGCGTCAGACGACGTGCGTCAGTCTTATATGAAAAGAAGTCTGAGGAGGAGATTCTTAATGATAAGCAAGATGAGGACACGGGTGGGAAAGGTGAACAAGTAGAGTCCAACGATGACCAAATCTTAGCTGCAGATGAAGCTCAGCCAAGCATTATATTTAATCCTACAAGGCTTCCGTCGCTAAACATTAACATGGAGAGTATTGAACATCCAAAATTTTTTTGTGTTTGACTACCAAGGAACTGAGGATCACATAGTGGTTCATGTTAGTGATGATGAGATCGAAGAAAATCATAATACTGATGATCAGGCTGATTATGTTTATGATCCTTCCCGAATGCCAACGAAATCTATTCTGCGACGAATCCGACACCGTAAGATCTCTTTCAATGAGTCTATGAATGTGATTTGTGCGTCAACTTGATTCTGTACTAAGAAGAAGGATACCAACTATGTTTGGTCTTAAATTATTATTTTTTGTGCTTGCCTTTTTCCATCGAAAATATAATCTTTTTTTTTTAAAAAAAGACTTCATTGGAAAAAAAATTTTAAGGTGTGTAACACCTTCCAACTTTAAATCATAATGTTTCATCATAGCACTACTTGGGTTCTTAGATCGCACTTGATTGATGTCAAATAAAATTGGAGGTGAAGGATAGTAGATTGTCTTATTTTATTTTATTTAAAGATATTATTTTTTTAATTTAAAGATAGTAGTTTGTTTTATATAACATTTAAGGATAGTAGTTGTGCTCTATCAAAAAAAAAAAAAGGATAGTAGTTGTGCGAAGGAAAAGTTGATTATTGTGTGCTTGAAATTAACTAGTTCATAGCCTCGAGTTGATTAATATGTTAGGAATTACAATACCACATACTCGGTAGTGCTCGGTTGAGAGCCTTGAAAAATCGAGAACTTGAGAATCTAAATCCAACTATTAGATAGTAAGCAAAGTCAAAGTTGGTGGCTTTGACTTTGCATTAAATGCAAGTTTGAATATGCAAATGAGACGCATGTCACCACCACAATGATTTGATGATACATTTTAAAAGGTGAAGATTGAGATCTCAAATTTTCGAAAAAGAATGGATCTCATTTGAACGCTCCACACCACAAATTTGTTTGGTTATTTCATGAATTCAAGCAGATAGAAACATGGCCAAAAGTCATAGGTCAGTCTTGTTACATATCCTAGTCTGCTGGGATATATAATTACTACAAAGATTAAACTTAAGCTGTGGAACCAAATAGAGCCCATTCCAATATCAGCCCATTCTTCAAAATGAATCTCATTTTGGCTCCACAAATATCAAAGTAATGCTACTAAGGGGAGCACTCGGTTGAGGCAGGATTGGTAGAATGAGGCACGTGAGGCACAATATTTGCCACTCATTTAGATGATGTGGTAGAGAATAGTATCGAAATAGTGTTTTGCTTTTTGCTTTTGATGGATTTTTGGTAGTGGGACACGTGGCGCGCCCACAAAGCACGGGGGGTTAGATGTGTGGCTCAGATCGTACCTCACTGCCTCATTTTTAGAAGGGGTGCCTCATTTAAACGCTCCTCATGCTACTAATTGTCAAAATTTAACTAAAAGTTCCATCAATTTTTTTTAACTAAAAGTTATTTTTTTTTGATAATAGGGTACAACAATTAGGAATAATACAATGCATATGACGTCTTATCGTCTAGTACATATATATTGATATCTGAAGATCTAGTAAGACATCTTGACCGGGTCCGAAATCATAGGGTACATTTCTTCATTTCTGAAGCACAGGCCGGGTTCGACACCTTTACCATGCATGGATCCGCACATCTACCCCAAATCACCATCGGTACATTCTCGACACTTGGGCACCTTTACCGTTGTAAGACACGACACGTCCATCTTGACGGCCGGAGGAAGCATCACGCGTGAGACGTGAAGAGGAAAGCATCCACGAGGGATGTAGGAAACACCCACGCACGAGACGGGACGAGGAAGAGGGAAAGGAAAAGGAAGAGGAAGAGGAAAAATCTTACAAAATTGTGAGAAAAATGGTGTCCACAAGGCTCGAACCCGGGATGTAAATAATCGTATGTGACTCCTTAACCAACAGGCCACCACCCTGTTGGCAACTAAAAGTTATATTTAGTTCATTGAATTGATACTGTCTACAATCAGTAAACAATAATTCTCAATCGGCCTTTGTCACACGCATGCCTTGTTGAGCTTTTTTTAAACTACTTTACTATTAGGTACTTAAGTTAAAGGGAAGAGCTCACCACAAAGGATTAGTCTGATGGGTAGAGAACCCTTTATGCTTATTGGCACACCCTTTGGAAACCGACGTCCTCGTCGACTAACTCTAGACGGTAGACTCTGAGCGGTTTTCACTCTGGCATCGTTGGGCAATCAGGTAGTCCTTTCTCAGGTCGCTACTTTCGCCCACGACGACCTACTCTGAACGGCTTCCACTCTGACCTCGTTAGGCAATTAGGTAACCCTTTATATCATTTACCCATTAGATGATGATGCGTGACAGTTTTCAGTTAGATCATGAAATCAATTTTGAGTGTTACAAATAAAATGATGTATCAATAATCTAACAACATTAAGCTTGAAACGACATCGTTAGTGAGCGCAGCGGCGTTGACTATTGACTGGGACTTTTGACAGTAGTTCAACGGCGTCGTTTGGGTCAGCGTCTCGACGAAACCCTCTGCAACTCCTCCGATCGGACGAGCTTGGGATTTCCAGATCTGAGTTGACGGCCAGAGAGAAGAAGAACTCGTCGGTCGTCAGAGATGGATCAGTCGTTTCTGATGATGCTCTCGAACCTTCTTCAGCTTCAGAACACAGTAGATCCAACAAGCTCACTCCTCTCAACCGCCGGAGCCTCCTCGCCGACCGCCCTCCTCTCCTCCTCCTCCGCCGCGCCTCTTCTGTTCTTCACCATCGCCTCTGTCCTCTCCTACGTCGCCTCCTCCACCTCCACCTCTACCTCTGCAGCTTCCAAGAAGCGCAAAGCGGCTGATGAAACCAACTCCTCATCTCCCTCGAATTACTCCGTCGCGGCGTTCCGCGCCATGTCGACGGAGCGGATCTGGCACATGGACCCGTCGCTGAGAGACTCGCAGTGGCGATCAATGTACGGACTATCGCATCCGGTCTTCACCACCGTTGTGGAGAAGCTAAAACCCTACATCGCCGCCTCGAATCTCTCGCTACCGTCCGATTACGCAGTCGCGATGGTGCTGTCGCGGCTCGCACATGGCTTCTCTGCTCAAACCCTAGCCACTCGGTATTCGCTGGAACCCTATTTGGTATCCAAGATTACCAACATGGTCACCAGGCTTCTGTCCACCAAGCTTTATCCTGAATTTATTAAAATTCCGGTCAGGAGGAGGCTGCACGAGACGACTCAGGCTTTCGAGGAGCTGACATCGCTGCCGAATATGTGCGGAGCAATTGACGGGAGTCCGATTAGGATCCGGCGCGTTCCTGGTGATCAGAATGCTGCTGCCTCTTATAGGTCTAAATTTGGGTACAATGCAGTTCTTTTGCAGGTAGTTGCTGATCATAAAAAGATATTCTGGGATGTGTGCGTTAAGGCGCCTGGCGCGGCTGATGATGCAATGCATTTGAGGGATAGCTTGCTGTATGATAAGCTTACCTCCGATGAAATTGTATGGGATAAGGTGGTAAATGTGAGAGGGCAGCATTTGAAGCCGTACATTGTCGGCGACAGAGACTATCCTTTGCTGTCATTTTTAGTCACGCCGTTTACACAAAACGAGACTGGCACGGCTGCGCAGAATTTATTTGATTCAGCACTGATGAAGGGGAGGCAAGCTGTGGTGGAAGCTATTGGGTTGTTGAAGGGGAGGTGGAGGATTTTGCAGGATATGAATGTGGGACTTAACCATGCACCTCAGACGATTGTGGCTTGTTGTGTGTTGCATAACTTGTGCCAAATTGCTAGGGAGCCTGAGCCTGAGATTTGGAGGGAGCCTGAAGATAATCCCCATCCGCCAAGGCTGCTGGAGAGCGAGAAGTCGATTTATTTCTTTGGGGAGGGAGTAAGGCAGGCAATGGCTGATGATCTGCATCACAGGGTTTCGGCAAGATGATAAACTTCAGTTTCTATACTATGTGGTGCCTTTGGTTATATGATTGCATTACTTGGTTTTCACGATCTCTAGTTGTAGTTACTGAACGAATTGTAGTGGTGTTATGGATCGCCTCAGTTAGGTTTTCGGCTTAGCATCTTGCTCAGATTGACTTTGTTTGATCACAGCGTACATGTAACACAGCCACGCCAAAACATAACAATTTGCAAAATTGAATGTCACGAGTGTACTTGCATATATTTCATCTAGTTTCATTTCACACTAATACTACACTTTTAGTACGGCTAGCTGAATGACTGGTTTGTAGTAGTTGTACTGCGTGCCTCCAATTGCTTGCTAATTTAGCTGGCAGTCTGTCATTGATTATTGCGCTGCTTTTACAAGACTCCGAGTGGACACTCCGTGCAACAATTTGACGAATCCAAGAAAGCTTAGCTTCCCATCTGTGTGCCTAATCCAATCATGCAGAACCGCGTGAACAGGAACTGAAGTGCTCAACCCAAGCTCCTGAAACACCATGTGAATCGATTTGATCAGTGACCTGTATCCTACAATTTTATTGAGAATGGAATTTCCAGACAAGTAGTTCTTCTCTTAATGGGAAATTTTCTTATGTTCTATGTTTATCCATCGATTTGAGCTTAACAGCCTCCAGCATCATAGTGACTACTTTGTGCTAGACTTCTTATTGAAGTTGGCATTCATTTAGTCATCGGAATGTAGTACAACTTACCGATGCAAGCTCTTCAATCATGATGGCTCTATTCCCATCCCTGTCAAATATTTCATAAGCACAGCGAGCGTGTTGCTCCCAAAGATCAAGTGCTTCCAACTGATGGACGCTTAAAGCAGCAGCACAAAATTCTTCGAAATCCATCCTTCTATATTGTAGTGCATTCAGCTGTAGCGTGACAAGGGAATATTTAATTGTCTGGTCAAACAAAAGAAAGTCTGATACAGTCATGAGGAAAGATGAGTACCGAGGTAAGGAAATCAGGGATATGAGAGTCCTTCATAGCATCTGTCGAATTCCTCGCTAAGGCCTAAGTTGACAAAATGAAGTGAACAGGAGCGTAACAACGAAAATTCTGATTACACTCGAGGGGAAGTAAAAATAAAAGCCAAAGCAACCTAACAATATGATTGAATGAAAACTCACCGTCCTTATGTTGTCAAATGCTATGCTGCCATTTTTATGTGGCTCAAAATGAGAAAACTGTTCCCTCAGATAGAATAGCTCATCTGCTGTTAATGTCTTTGACATGGCCTGCCATATAAGGGGCACTTCAGAATTCAGATGTCAAAAATACAAGAAAATCACACAGACATATAAATTATCCGAAAGAATGGCACACACCCTCAGAGCAGCCTTGCGAAGAGATGAGGAACGCATGTACGTTTTCATTCGTCTGAAGATAAGGATATCAAGAGGGATTTTAACGTCATTATAGTTTCTGAGCCACGAATGACCTGTAGTGCATAGATCATGAGATTATAGTGTTGTACAAAGAACAATGTATATCTCATTTTCTAATGCACTCACTTAAAGCCTGAGCAGCACTCATTCGTTTGCGAGGATCTTTATTCAGTAGGCGCTTCACAAAATCCTTGGCTTCTAATGATAATGAAGGCCACGGGGCTTCATCAAAACCAGGATCAGCCTTAAGAACGGAACGGAAAATTCCAGACTCGGTTCTCGCCCAAAATGGTCGACTTCCACATAAAAGAATGTATGATATCACACCAACACTCCATACATCCGCCTCTGTAGCGTAGGACCTATGCAAAACTTCAGGGGCCACATAGTATGCGCTTCCAACAATATCATTGAGCCGCTCATCTGCATATCAAATCGTGGGTTTTGCTAATTGTGGGTCTAGAAGGAAATGTGTCAATGAGCAACAGATGAACATATCTAAATGTGACAAGATGCCAAACCTGGTTTCACAAAATCTGATAAGCCAAAGTCGATAGCTTTCAACAGGGAATGGTCTTCCTTTGAAGTGTATAAAAAATTCTGACATAAGAAATGTCATCATATAAGATTGCAGTACCACTGTGATCACATTGACAATAATCTCTTCAAGTAAAAGAAATGTTAGATGTGAACTCCAAGATAGCAAACTCTAGTATATTGACTAACAAAGATACCTGGCGACGCATTTCAGTATCTAAGCGGGTTATCCAAATGAAAACCATAATCTTATTTATCTCAACTTGAAAGGTATTACAGCCATTCAATAACACAAGTGAAAAACAATTAACTTCGAAATCCATTGTTATCATCATTGTGTGAGTCTGAAAACATCTGAAATATCTTAACAAGGCAACAAGTACGTCAGAACATTGGTGTTTTTTTCAAGAAAATACATAATATGCTTACCTCTGGTTTAAGGTCACGATGTACAACACCCTGGAGATGACAAAATGCTACTACATTTAGTATCTGTACCATAACAGCCTTCGCATCACCTTCTGAGTACTTCCCACCTCTAAAATGGGCAAAATACTGTCATGTAAGAAGCTAGCAGCAGCATTCAAATATTTATATGGAACGGTACCAGCCAGATAGAAATACCTCGAAAGTATTCTGTCCAAAAGCTCTCCTCCTTTGCACAACCTGGAATGCACAAGGACTGATTATTATAGTTTAACGGTTTAAGAAGTACTAAACATGTTGCCGATTTATGAGCTATGGATATAGATAACAATCAATACTGAAGCATATATATTGTCATTAACTACCATTGCTGACCATTAAACCAAGATAAATATGGTATTCTGAACTCTGAGCAGAATATATCAGGACCATCAGAATGGAACACGATACACATAGAATAAATTTGTATAACAGGCTAACTTACTCCATGACAATGTAGACGTTATCTTGGTCTTCAAATACATCATGAAATTGCACTAAGTTTTCATGTCCTGACAAGGCTCTCAGTATTTTCACTTCTCTCCTCACATCCTCGATCGCAATGGCTGTTGTCATCTGTGAGAGAATCAGATTTTTACGGAAAGTATGCAACACAATAAAATAAAAAAACATGCAAATAGTAAATGAGCCAGGTCAACTATTAAGCATATGAATTGCATCACAATCCAGTTAAACCATTACTTCAATCTTCATAAATAGTATTCATTTTCATACATTTCTAGATCTGCATTTAAAATACTCAAGCTAATTGCAAAAAGAAAAAAAAAAGCTGAGCTTCACATCTATAATTGGAGAACCAAATAGGAAAAACCAAAGTTAACAGAATTGTTCGAGACTCAAAGCATATAATGCAACCTAAATACCTCATCTTTTTAAGATAGTTAACAGAATTGGAGAACCAACCTCCTCCATATACTTTCCACTTTCCAGTAATGATTAATGAACATAAATTTCTAGTCAAGTTCAACAAAACCATGAACCTCTTCCGAGATGCCCACAAGAATTGCAAGTCAACAGAATCAAAAAGCCTAAAAAGCTTTAAACTATTGCCCGTGGAAGTTCTTTAAAGAAGTACGCATTCCAACTTAATGTCTAACACTCCACAACCAACTGCAACCGGTCGTAGCCTGCAAAGTTTCTGAAATCTGATAGTAGCAGCAACAAGCGAATAGTGCTTCCACCACAATTCAATCACAATCGGGGGCATCTTTTGCAGAAAGAGCCTCAAAAAGCAATTAAAAAAACCTCTAACTGCAGACTCTTGATGCTAGAACATTCCAAGATTACGAAAAATATTCAGAAATGATATATTACCCAAACTTGACCAAATGAAACAACCATTACCAATCAACAGTTAAATCATATATCATAAATAATAATCACCCTTGACTAAGAACTAATATGCTGGCCTTAATATTAAACTCTGGTTTAATTACAACAAAAGGCAAATGGCAGCACAATTATGATATCATACAGCTAAGGCAAAAGATCAAGTAATGAAAGACCTTCGCTTTGGGGATGACCTTCACAGCAACCTCCTGACTCTTCGTATCACCCTTTAACCCCTTAGCACAACAAGTATACCCAAAATGCCCTCTCCCCACCTCCTCCCCCATCTCATACCTACTAGTAAACTGCTTAGAAAACCCAAAGTTCCTATCCAGCCCGACGCCTCTATCACCCTCTCCCTCCTCCCCTTCCGGTATCGTTACGTCAACCTTTTTCTTCCCATGCCGCCGCGCCAACACCGCCTTGATATGCTTCGCCGGCGACGGTGGCGGAAACGGCCGCTTGAAAAATCTCCCAGGCGTAGAGGACGCGCTCTTACTGTTCGCTGGAGACGACTTTTTCGAAAACAAAGAGTGCGCCGGACTCGGACTGTAAAACGGAAAGAACGGTGACTTCTTCACCGCCTCGATCTCCACCTTCTCCCCTACCGCATTGGAACCAACCGTAGACCTCTTCACATCCTCCACAGCTTCAATCTCCTCCTTTGTCGCGAACGGATTCGGTTTCGGTGGCTTCGATGTGCAGATCCCCATACCTAAACTCCACACACTCTACAGCTCCACGCCCTACGGACGACCAACCGGTCAAACCCTAGAGATCACAGCATTCCAACCATCCAAATCCACATCTCCTTCATCTGTGGCCTCGTTTCCAGCTCCATCAACCAAATTCCAATCTCCAACCTCTCTGCAACAGATCCAAAGACCGGCGCCGACAAGTCAGACCGGAATCGAATCTTCAATACAGAAGCATCTTCGGCGTTTAGAGCGACGCAGATCGGTGATGGGAGATGATAGGTAGCAGCGGAGTAGAGTGCGGAGACGTTGGTGAGCTATGAAGGAGAGTATTAATGGAGGGTGCTGGTCTAAAGATGAAGAGAGAAGAAAACGATAACGATATGATGACGATAAACTGAATTTCCATTTCTTGTCGTGACTCGTGAGAGAAAGATGATTGATGAAGCTTTGCTGTAACTGACACGTGGCGGATGCACAGTTAAATAGGCCAATCGTTGAAGTGCAAGTGTTATCCAGTGCGTCCGAGTGTACGGTTAGCTACAGTAGTATTGTGTTTACAGTAGGGTCGACAAAGGACCGGATCGGGTAAGCTAAGTCCTTCCGGGCCGGATCGGATAAGACTTTTGTTAAAATCAAGCCGTCTTTTGTACATTAGTGTCGGGTCGGACCCTGAAAAAATTTATCATTCAAAAGTCGGTATTCGTGCTTCATTTCTCTGGACTTCTAATGCTAGGGTTATTTCGGCCCTAAATGGATGACTAAATAATCAATACATTTTGTTAATATGAAGATTTCTTAGCAAAGAATCAACAAAATTTGACATAACCATTTATTATTCCACATCAATTGCACTATTCTTAGTGTCGTTGAATCTAAGAGATAGTCATGCTTGAGTTATAAGTTTTTGTGAATTTTTTAGTTTTATTTATAACTTTTAAACGTAAATGCTACTAGGTTGGACGTGTGATATATGATGATTGTAAAAAAAAATACAGTCTTTTTATGTCAAAAATATACTTAAATCAATGCATCTGTAAGTTTAAATAAGGTTCGTATTTCAGGCCGGACCTAATAATCGAAACTGTGACCCGACCTAAGTTTTTCGAATCGAACTATATTAGGACTTGCATAGGGCTAGGGCCATCCTAAAGTTTATTTTGGCACATGACCAAATATTGAGGCCTAGTTTACAGGTCAAAGTCCGGCAGAAACAAGCTTGATGGATCGTTAGTGTTAGCAATCTGTCAGACGGAAGTCACAAAGTGTGTTTCCGTCTGATGGTCAGATAGCAGCGGAATAATTTTGCAGGAAAATAAATGACTAGAAAAATACTGCGCACAAATATATAGTGGAAACCTTATCACAACTATGATAAGGTGAAAACCACTACCTTTCGTCTCCGAAAGGATTTTCGAACTGATTACTCTTTATTCCGATATACTTGTAGGGCATACAAACTAGATCACACAGATTCTATTTGTTGTCCTCTACTCAATCCGATAGAGCAATCAGCTTCGAGCTTTGTACCGTGGTGTACGCGATCTCAGCAGGCTCCGTTCGTCGACTGTGATAAACCCTTTTTCACTCCAATTTCGCCGAGCCTTTCATCTGAGATCCCTATCTCCTTATATAGGAGTAAGCTGACCTAGAGACCAAGCCCAATAAGCCACACGGATCAGCTTTCCAAATCTGTCCAGATTTGTAATGAATGCTTTCCTTAATGGTGGAAAGCATTAATTCGAGCTTTCCATATTCGGCCTGCAGATATTCCTCTCTTCAATGCTTTCCAATTAATCTTCAATATAATGTCTTTAATGCTTTCCAATTAAGCCTTCGATATATTGTCTTTAATCGCCAATCAATGTTTGCATTTATGTCTGCCATCAATATTATCTTCAATTAGCAATCAATCTGCATTCATGGATATCTTGAATCAACCTGCAATCAATCTATATTCATATCTTCCAATTTGGGCGCATATAATCTTCACGATTATTCCCTTCGATCTCCACACGCCAACTCAACCCTAGTTGCGTGGTCCTCAAGTAATCTGCGTTTGGTTCAGTTAATGCGCAACACTTGCATCATTAAATATGATCATGAATTTCTGCACACTTAGACAACACATTAGCTAAGTGTTTGTAATCATCAAAACCAAAGGGTTCCAACAAATTCCCCCTTTTTGATGATGACAAACACTTCTTCAAAAAGTAAGAAATTCATGACAAGTATTTCAAACTATCACAAGTCTGGCAGATAGATGTCTCTCCCTAATTCCATCAGATAGATATCCCTATCAAATTTTTAGTTAAGCAGACAAGTCTACGATCGCTTAACAGTTCCCCCTTTGATGGACATCCAGTTTGATTTTTAGTAACAACTTCCCCCTCAAGTAATGTACTCATGTATCTTCCCCCTTTTGGCATCATCAAAAAGAATGCAAGTAAAGACATCCATGCAATGGAAAGAAACTGCATACTTCATTCATAACGAGCAAAAGTGCCCCAGAGGGAACACACACAGCATGCTGTAAATTTAACGACTAGCAAGCAGAACACAGAGCATGACAACGAAAGAAAAATTACCAAAGAAGATGGCAGATGTGGTGGGGATAGCAAGGAGGGGGTAACCATGAGACAGTTCCTGAGTTAACCACGGAGCACGGTCTTCAACTGGTCAACCACCTCAGTGGCTACTCATCTCAGCTGACTATTCAGCTCCTTCAGCTCCTCATTGATCTGAATTCAGTGCCCCAGATTTACATCTGCAGAATCCTCAACTCCCTTCGGCAGAGCTGGCAATGTCTCAGGAATAGCAACTTTGCTCCTCATGTCCTTCACCCAGTCAACTTCTGACTGATAGATGCCGAGATTCCGCCTTTGCTTCTCTTCTTTATACTGTGAGAAATTGCACATTTAAGTCTCCTTCCAAATCCAGAATTAGGCAATAATTAAGCCGTCTCGTGCAACTCCCAAATTTTGAATTCACTCCACAGTTTTCTGCCACATGGACATCTGCGGGTATTTAAATCCCTAATTGTGTCAGATTCTTCAAATATCGAGACCTTGCTGGTTTTCCACGCCATAAAGATCATTAGCCATCATGTCCGAAGCGACGCAGTGATGACGACTGTGCTGCAGACGCAACTTTTGCTTTTCACCATACGGGACATTCTAATCGCCATCAAGTATCACCTTTAACTTCTTTTCTTGTTGGCAGCCACTAACCCTCCAAACGGCACGTACCAACAATCCATCTGATTGAACCAGCTACAATCCATCTGGTGGAACTAGTCTGAACCAATGCCGAGTTAACCCCGGTTCTGTCTCATGGTTTTCACAAGGTTTGGGTGTGGTGTGGTAGGTTTACCCAAATGGTACAATAAAACACCACACATTCAATAATGAAAAATCACCAAATCATGACACAGCAATTTCATGTAGTGTGGAGAAAACCAAAAAATAGTTTTTAACATCAACGGGCTAAACATTTATTCTCCACACATAAAAGGCTAGGGTTAGTCTTAGAGTACTTCCATGGCTTATATTGTGGGTTCAAATTTGGAAGTCTCTTTTGGGCTGCAAAGAATTATGTGTCATGCTCATGATATTTTCTAGCTAGTAATCTCATTCAGTATGCATGCAGTGGTGGCCTCATAGAGCAACTTTCACACAACATCAACTACATACGCAGCACTTCCACACATGGTAGCTTAACATGCAGACTAGTCTAGCCAATCATCGAGGGAATTCAACATGGAATGCAGACTATGCAAGGGAAGTCATACCTAGTTCAAGCCTTAGCTTCTCGTAGGGTTCCCTGTGTAATGCTTTCGTAAAAATGTCTGCGATTTGCTCCTCGGTCCTACAGTATTCCATGGCAATGGTGCCTTTCTCTACACAGTCACGTAAAAAGTGATATCTGATTTCTATGTGTTTGGTGCGAGAAAACTGTACCGGATTTTTCGAGATATTGATGGCACTTGTGTTATCACACAGAATAGAGACACAATCAAGATGAACGCCATAATCACTTAGCTGTTGTTTTATCCATAGCAGTTGTGCACAGCAGGCTGCGGCTGCGATATACTCGGCCTCGGCAGTGGATAAAGCAATGGATGACTGTTTCTTGGATCCCCATGAGATCAAGCTTGGTCCAAGAAATTGTGCCATCCCTGACGTGGACTTTCTGTCTGTCTTGCATCCTGCATAGTCAGCATCTGTGTAGGCCGTCAGACGTAAGTCACCTCCCATTGGATAGAATAGACACAGGTCGTCCGTCCCTTTCAGGTACCTCAGAATCCTTTTCACGGCTTTGACATGAGTTTCTCTAGGATCTGCCTGAAATCTGGCACATAGACATACACTGAATAATATGTCAGGTCTACTAGCTGTAAGATACAAGAGTGAACCTATCATCCCCCTGTAGAGAGTCGGATCCACTTGAGGGGAGGACTCATCCTTTGCTAGGGAGTCATTGGGCGACATAGGTGTAGCACACGTTTTAGCGGATTCCATGCCAAATTTCTTTAGGATTTCTCTCACGTATTTCTGCTGGTGGATCCGAGTTCCATCTTCTCCTTGTGCTACTTGAAGTCCTAGAAAGTACTTCAGTTCCCCCACCATACTCATCTCGAATTCGCTTGACATTAAATCTGTGAACTTATTGACAAGTCTAGGGTTAGTTGAACCAAAGATAATATCATCAACATATACCTGAACCACTAGAGTGTCACTGCCTTCCTTCAGGAGGAAGAGGGTCTTGTCCACCTCTCCTCTGACGTATCCATGTGACAGAAGGAACAGGGATAGTCTCTCGTACCAGGCGCGGGGTGCTTGCTTTAGCCCATACAACGCCTTGTCCAGGATGTACACATGATTTGGGTAGGCTCTGTCCTCGAACCCTGGGGTTTGGCTCACATATACTTCTTCCTTCAAGACTCCGTTCAGGAATGCCGTCTTCACGTCCATCTGTTGCAATGTAAAACCATGGTATGTAGAATAAGCTATTAATAATCTAATTGCTTCTAACCTTGCGACGGGAGCGAATGTTTCGTCGTAGTCAATTCCCTCCTGCTGGTTGTAACCTTTGACCACTAGACGGGCTTTGTTTCTTATGACACTTCCCTTATCATCCAGCTTGTTCCTGAAGACCCACTTTGTGCCAATTACATTCTTATCCTTGGGTTGAGGAACCAGACGCCACACTTTATTCCTCTCGAATTGGTGCAGTTCCTCTTGCATGGCATTGACCCATTCTGGGTCCTTGAGCGCTTCTGCTATAATCTTCGGTTCTGCAAGAGAAACAAAGGAGGCAAATCCACAGAATTGACATAAGTCATTAAGATCTACCTTTTCCTGAGAAGAGTAGCAGTGGTAGTCCCTATATCTGGCTGGCAGTTGAACCACTCGTCCATGCCTGGTCGTTCTAGGTTCCCCCTCAGGGTTTGCAGGGGTGGGATCACCCGCAATCTCTATTTCCCCATGAGTCACATCGTTGACTTCCTCCGCAGGGTCATTATGGATTTGACCACCTTCTGGAAAGGCTACCTCGTCAGCCTCTGCATGGTCATCTGGTGGTTGATCGTCTATGGGATGGACATCCATATGAGGTGCATCAGCGTTGGTTGCTGGGGGTGGATTCCAGTCCGGATCTGATCTATCCGTGAACTGGAGTTCTCCATCATCCAGCATGGCAGTAGTTGAAGAGTTCTTTATCAGGTGACCAGCCATCACCGTCTCATCGAATCTCACATGCACGCTTTCCTCTACTTTCTCAAGCCTTAAGTTGAAGACTTTGTATGCTTTGCTGTGGCTAGAGTATCCTACGAACACTCCCTCGTCACTCCGTGCATCAAACTTTCCCAAGCTCTCCTTGCCATTATTGTGGACGAAACACCTGCAACCAAATACCTTCAAATGGGAAATATTAGGCCTCCTTCCACGTAACAGTTCATATGGAGTTTTTCCTATCATGGATCGAAGCGATGCTCGATTTAGGATGTAACCCGCAGCATGCACTGCTTCTGCCCAGAAGCTTTTTGGAGTTCCGCTAGCAATCAGCATCGTTCGTGACATATCCTCTAGGGTTCTATTCTTTCGTTCCACAACCCCATTCTGCTGTGGTGTCCGTGGGGCGGAAAAGTTGTGATCAATGCCTTTGTCCCTGCATAACGAAAGAAACTGCGCATTCCGGAACTCAGTTCCATTGTCAGTGCGGATAGAGGTCAATTTACGATTTAACTTATTTTCCATCAGGTTAAGCCATGCTTCAAATTCACTATAGGTTTGATCTTTAGCATCAAGAAAAATAGTCCATGTATACCTGGAATAGTCGTCGACTATGACCATAATATACCTGTTTCCACCATGGCTGACGACATTGACTGGACCACACAGATCCATGTGGACCATGTCCAGTGGTGCAGTCGTGCTCACTGTTTGCTTTGATGGAAAAGATGTCCGTGCTTGCTTCCCTGTGACGCAGGCACTGCATGCCTGGTCAAATTCGCTTGCCACCTTAGGTAAGCCGATTACCAGTTCCTTATGATGGAGTTTGTACAGTAGTTTCATGCTAGCATGCCCAAACCGCCTGTGCCATAGGATTGAACCCTCGGCTAAGCTAGCGAGACACAGCTCTTCTTCGGGGACGAAATCTGGATCGACGATGTAGATTTCATTCACACGGATTCCTCTTAGAACTGCCTTCCCTGTCTCATTACACTTCACAAGACAATCATTAAAGTTAAATGTAACTTGATTTTTACCAAACTGACATAATTGAGACACACTTAACAGATTGTACCTCAGGTTTTCAACAAGACTTACCTGCCTGATTCGGATAGTATCCGAAATTCTTACCTCTCCTATACCTACCACGTTTCCTGAGCTTTTGTTTCCGAAGATAATGCTATCTCCGGAGGTTTTATGGAGCGAGTCGAACCATTCTGGATTCCCTGTCATATGTCTTGAGCATCCACTATCTAGGTACCATGGACGGGACCTCACTCCTTTCTGCAAGAAAACGATCAGTTTTTACGAACCCAGACAAGCTTGGGCTTACTGGGTTTAGGAATGAATTTAGCAATAGGAGCAGAATAAGGAACATAATAAGATGAATAGTATGCATCGTGGTTAGTTAATTCAATCTTTCTTCTTGGTGTCTTCCTTGGTTTGGCAGAGATGGCTGGATCATAATGGGGACGGTAGTGAGCAGTTCTGTCTTCCTTCCTGTACTTGTTAACTTCCCTCTGATAGTCGTAATTATTTGCTTCCCTCTGATAGTCGTAATCATTAACTTCCCTCTGATAGCTGTCCTCTGGATAGTGGTCTTGGATGTCTAGCCATTTGAAGTTCCTTTCATATGACTCTCTCAGTCTTGGGCATTCCGACTTGTAGTGTCCAGAGTGTCCGCAATGCCAGCATATTCTATGGCACGGAAGTCCCACATATTTACTTCTGCCAGGTGGAATGGACCTCTTGTTCTTCCTTGCCTGGAAGTCAATTGTTGGGGGCTTGCGGCTCAGACTCTGCTTCTCCCAGATGTCATAGGCTTTCCTAGCCTTGTAGGGGACTGAGTCAGTATCATAGAGGTAACTTCCATCATGTGGATGGACTTCTCTTCTTCCCTGCCCCGTAGCTTGAGGCCATCTTCCCTGGCAGGAGTGTTGTTCTGGTTCTGCCATTGCTTCCTTTCCTTTGGCAGCCTTCTTCTTTGCTGCCTCCTCTTCTTCATAACCAACTCCTGGTCTGACAAACCTCTTCTTGAAGTCTCTCTTTTCTTCTTCAACCCTCATGGCTTCTAGCTCATGGAGCCATTCTTCTTTCCTTACAGACTCTTCGCGTCTTAGATCAACGACTGTCTGAAGGAGTTCCTCATTGTGTTGTCTGAGATTTATCAGCTCATCATTTAGCTCTTCAACCTTTGTCTTGAAGTCAACCAGCTCAATGTTTCCGATCGACATCCGTTTTAGTTCATCGCTTAGGTTGCTGATCTGTCTCTCTCTTCCTTCACAGGTACGGCACTTACAGACATGTTCCGCCATTTCTTTTTCAAGACGCATGGCTTTGGTTGACCAGAGACAGTTCTCCTCTATGTCATCGTGATGTTCCTGCTCCATTTCTGCCAGTCTGTCTTCCAGATCTCGGTTTTTGGCTAAGACTTTAGCAATTGTTTCTGCAAGATCGGTTTTAGAAAAAACTTTATTAACAAAGGATTCAGTTTCTATTACCTCATCAGATGTGGAGTGAGCCATTAAGCATGCATCCTTTGAGGACTTTCCATCGTTACTATCTTCATCCGAGTCCCCCCATGCGGCAAACATAGCCTGAGCAGGTTTTGGGGCAGCTGGTTCAGTCTGTTCTGGTTTTGGGGCCGCTGGTTCTCCTTTCTTTCTGCTACGGCAGTCTCTTGACAGATGCCCCTTCTTCTGACAGTGGTAGCATGTTCTCTATTCCCTCTCTTTCGAGTTTCCTTTCTTTTCACCTGATGTAGCATCTTTGTTCCATCTGGAGGAACTAGCACCACTTCCCCCTGTTCTGAAGTTCCTTCCTCCTTTGCCAAAGCCGACCATCGCAAGTGCTTTTGTTAATAGAGCAATTTCATCATCTTCCCCTTGTGATGTCTCATTTCCTTGTGTACGATCGAGGGCTTTTTCAACTTTCAAGGCAATGGTCTGAGACTTGTCAGTCTGTCTCCTGGCCATCTTCCTGTCTACGATCCCCGCCTGACTCTGGAGGTTGGCAACCAGCTCTTCTAGAGTAGTGTCTTTGATTCCCTTCTGAGCTTGTAGTGCTAATGTCACTTGATCCCACTTGGAGTTCAGGGCCTGCATAAACTGGTGCGTGATCTTCCATTCAGGGAGCCTCTCGTTCAGATATTCCAGCTGTCCGACTATGACCTGGAACCTGGTGTAGAAATCATCCAGGGACTCATCCTTCATCTGCAAGACGGTCTCGTAGTCCTTTGTGGCAGTCAGGATCCTGTTCCTTTTGATGTCTTCATTTCCACCGTACAGTCTCACCAGTCCATCATACATATCTTTAGCTGTTTTGTACATTGCCACTTTAATCTGATCTCCGGGGGACAGGGCCATGTAGAGAACCTTCTTTGCCCTGGCATTCTTTTCGAGACACTTGTAGTCCTCATCGGTGTACGCATCCTTGGCCTTTTCTACCGGTTTTTCAGGATCTGTTTTGTCCAGGATAGGTAATGGACCAGTCTCGAATATCCTCCAGAGCTGTCCGTCCAGCGAGCAGACATGGGCCTCAAATTGGTCTTTCCACCAGTCAAATTGCCCCGGCTTTAGCAGCGGCGGTTTCCAGAAAGAGTCGTTGATTGATGACATAGTTTTCCTGCAAAGCTAACACACAAATCTAGAGTACTCGGCTCTGATACCACGTGATGGATCGTTAGTGTTAGCAATCTGTCAGACGGAAGTCACAAAGTGTGTTTCCGTCTGATGGTCAGATAGCAGCGGAATAATTTTGCAGGAAAATAAATGACTAGAAAAATACTGCGCACAAATATATAGTGGAAACCTTATCACAACTATGATAAGGTGAAAACCACTACCTTTCGTCTCCGAAAGGATTTTCGAACTGATTACTCTTTATTCCGATATACTTGTAGGGCATACAAACTAGATCACACAGATTCTATTTGTTGTCCTCTACTCAATCCGATAGAGCAATCAGCTTCGAGCTTTGTACCGTGGTGTACGCGATCTCAGCAGGCTCCGTTCGTCGACTGTGATAAACCCTTTTTCACTCCAATTTCGCCGAGCCTTTCATCTGAGATCCCTATCTCCTTATATAGGAGTAAGCTGACCTAGAGACCAAGCCCAATAAGCCACACGGATCAGCTTTCCAAATCTGTCCAGATTTGTAATGAATGCTTTCCTTAATGGTGGAAAGCATTAATTCGAGCTTTCCATATTCGGCCTGCAGATATTCCTCTCTTCAATGCTTTCCAATTAATCTTCAATATAATGTCTTTAATGCTTTCCAATTAAGCCTTCGATATATTGTCTTTAATCGCCAATCAATGTTTGCATTTATGTCTGCCATCAATATTATCTTCAATTAGCAATCAATCTGCATTCATGGATATCTTGAATCAACCTGCAATCAATCTATATTCATATCTTCCAATTTGGGCGCATATAATCTTCACGATTATTCCCTTCGATCTCCACACGCCAACTCAACCCTAGTTGCGTGGTCCTCAAGTAATCTGCGTTTGGTTCAGTTAATGCGCAACACTTGCATCATTAAATATGATCATGAATTTCTGCACACTTAGACAACACATTAGCTAAGTGTTTGTAATCATCAAAATCAAAGGGTTCCAACAAAGCTTTTTACGAGATTTTCTACTTATACTAGATGCACGTCTAGCCTCTAAGCTCAGCCATGTCACAGTTTTCACCTATAAATCTCACTCAATAATTCAAGGTTAATACTCTCTATCAAAAAAAAAATTATTTCAAGGTTAATACTAGTAGATTAGTAGCCTAAAAATGATTGTAAAAAAAATTATTTTTTTGGACACTATGAATGTCCACTCATCGAAGAGGGTGTTACTTTTTGAGGGCTAAAGATTTGGTGTAATACAATCAGTACTAAAATAGCGTCGTTTTAATAAAAATGGCATTGTCTCGATTGATAATTTTTTTTTAAATATAACAAAACATTGCGAATTTAGTGGAAACAACGTGGTTTTGACACTCGCACCATTTTGCCGCACTGTACCAGATCTGAATCTCTTTTTTGAGTACCCTCGTGATCTGATTAGCAATTCCTCAACTAGTAGGAAATGTTGTTCGAGCTATTTATACAGCAGTACCACATCCTCGAACTATTTATTAAATAAAAAATATTTTATTATTATTTATTGAAATTTAGAATATTGTATGGATAAATAAGAATTAAGGCTACAAAAATAAATTTAAACTGAAATTGAATTATTATTTTTGATTAAGAAAACTGAAATTGAAATTTAAAATACATATTTAAATTAAATATGAGTTACATAATAAATGAGCATTGAAATTGAGGTATTCACAGAAATGATAGTGGTCTAAATGTTATAGTTTTGGTCGAATGATCCGGATGTCGACTAAAATTTAAATTTTTTAAAAAAAACAATTGGGGTATTCAATGGAATTTGAAATTATAATGAGAAAAAAAAACTCAAAATAAAGAATTGAAATTAAATACAACACATAAATTATTATTATTTTTATGTTTAAAATAAGCTCAAACACCTAGCCTGCTTCAAAGGAGCAGCTCCTTCTTCAGCAGTTTAACTGCCATGAATAAGTCAGATAACAGCTGCTCTCTACTTTGTTAATTGTTGCACCACCACCTTCTCGGTTTCGCATCTATCACCTTCTGAAAATTCTATCGCTACGCACGATGTAAAGGTGCAATTCGGTCAGTATAATTGTGGGAAGCTCAAGAATAATAAACAAGATAAATTTGCAAATAGTTACCAAGCATGTTAAATAAATAAACAATGATATGACAAGAACAACAGAATGATGCTAAATTCATTTATATTTGTAACATTTTCATTTATAGGTTTTCCTTTATAATTTCAGTTATTACTTGGGTGAAGGTTGTTCCGTATCCGTACTTTCATAAAGTTATAGTTATTTCAATTCTTAAAAAAAATTATTTATGGCACTTGAGTAACCACAGCCTTTTGGTCAATTGGCCAATAGGTCCATTGTTATACCACCACTCACGGCCGTTCCTGATATTTCAGGGCCTTAGACAAAAAAAAAATATTGGACTCTTTCAAAATAAAAATATATTTATATATAGAGTAGCGTTCAAATGAAGCAGGATTATTTGGGATGTAACCATGAGGCATCACATTTTCTAATATAAATCTTCTTATTGAGACACATCATCACCCTTACTTTTTGATTTTCTAAACCACAATAATCAATTACTCTCTATTATGTAAGGGCATTTGAGTCTTTAACTAATTATTTTCTCTCTTACGTCACAACTTCCATAATAGAGGAGCGCTCAAATGAGAACCCCTCTTTTTTTTAAGAACTTTGAGAACTTTCGTTATGCATTTTCACTTTTACCGAAGTGTACTTTCCGAAACCTGAAAATGCATCTAGGCAAAAAGAATACTCGAAAGTGCATATGAAGGAAAAAAATTAGTGGGACACGTGCCACCTCCATATTCAAAGATGCAACTTGATACAATGGTGAGATTTGAGGTCTCAACTTCATATGCACATCAAGACCGGCCTGCTACCACGTTTTCTGATTGATTATTTTAATTAAAAGGTGTTTTTGAATATAAAATCAAGTGAAACTCATTCAAATTTTTGTCAATTGTTTTAACATTTTTTAAATTTTACTACGATATGCAAAGAATGAACAATCCCAAACTCATGTCATAAAATGCATTCAGTGATGTTTGAACGTCGACTTTCTGATTATTCGACCAAGACTATAACCGTTAGAGACAACCTTGTTAATTGTATACCCAACTCATCTAATGAGTTCAAACAAAACTCATTAAATGAACAAAAGACCAATATAAGGTAATCAGTAGATTTAATTGACACGATGTTGCAGGAATTCAATGGATGTGATTAAAATTATGTGATTATTATTGCTGGATGTGGAACCAGTGTTCAAGAAAACGGCCGCCTAGACCGCCTAGGCGGCCATTTTCTTGAACCCGTTCCGTTTTAACCAATTAGGCACTTTTGGATATTAGGCGGCTTCTGGGCGGCGCCTAGGCGATCTAGGCGGCGCCTGGGCGGTGTAATCGGCTTCTGGGCGGTCTAAATCGGTTTCTAGGCGGAATTGTCAACTACATGTCAATATTCAAACATGAAGGGCTTATTTGTAAATTTTAAAAAATTAACTTATTATTGCAACTAGGGATTTGGATTGTATTGTTTAATTTGTATTGTTTATGCTACTTGATTCTTATTTTTCATAATTTGGATTTGATTAACAATGTTAATGTGGATGAAGACATTTACAATGTTCATATTTATTTGCAATGTCAATGTGTTTGAACCCATGAATTGATTAAAAGTCTATATTCTGGAGAATATGGAGGAAGAAGTTTGTATATTAAATAATGTATAAATAATTATATATTTAAAAATATTAAAAATTCAAAACCGATTAATCCCCGCCTAGGCCCCGATTAATCCCCGATTAATCCTTGAAGACCCTTTCCGCCCGATGCCCGCCTAGCGTTTTCTGCAACCTTGCAGTGGAACATTGTTTGAAACTAAAGTATAGTATATAATTATAAAGGGAGATTTATAATTTATCCAATTAAAAAGTTAATTGTATTTATGAAATTGATAATTTTAGTTCTTACTCTGACGAGAATTAATGTTTAAAATATTTACAAATGATTTACTTCACATCATTAGACGTTGCGAGACCAGATTATCAAACTCGTTTCTCGTTACATCTCTTCCCCCGTCACAATTAATTAGATAGATTGCAATTTTCTGTATCCAAAAAGTACAAAAATGGATCATGTGAGCAATGCTTTTTTATACTTAACTTAAATGATGCAATTGGCCCGGAATTCAAATTTGAATAAAATAGTATGTAAATTAATGTTATAATAATGAGTGGATGTAAGTGCGGTTTGGATTTTCTAATTAATTATTATTTTCTTTTTTTGTCTCTAATGATCATGGACATTATTGCTTTACGGGATCAATGGGGGACATCACTTTTGACCACAAACAATCATAATAATTTAAATTTCTATCTTACTTATATTTAATCTAAGATGTGCACTTTTAGCTGTCCGCAAAGACATTTCACATTTCCCAACCATCTTTTTCAGAGATTGTGGACCGCTTCACCATGAAATTTCATTTTAGGAATAAATATTTATTTTTAAAAATATTAAAATCACAATTATGTAGTTTTTTTTAAAAGTTATCTTGTCTTTATCAAAGTTGAAAACACGATATGAATTGTTACACAATTGTTCAAAACATGTTTTATAATCTTAATTTGTAATACTTCAATTAAGCTTGTATCTCATTTTCAGAATTTGAATCCTTATTTTGTTGTACACATGGACTAATTAAAAATGTGATTTTATAAAAATTCAGAGGAAGCATCACCGGAATTCCGTGCAGAAGTGGGTCCCGCGTTTGATGTTCTTCAATCTTACGTGTGCCACTTCGGTCTCCCGAGACATTGGAAACTTAATTACGTAATAAAATTTAAATAAATCCAACATCGAAATACTTTCGGAAGTAATTCATTTTAATCGATCAAATGTAAAATTTGCGAATCGTTTAGGTGTAAATACTTAACTTGTAGTTAAAACTTCAAAAATTCGAGTCCCATCTCAACATATTTACAATATGAGTTCTCTAGTTCTTACCAACAAAAATTTATTAAAAAAAGTAAAATATAATAAAAACTATAACTTTTGATTATTTAATTTGAAGGCATAAAAGAGTGGCAGGATGTAAAGAGTAGGTTTGGCACTGCATCTTCCCTGGGTAGGAGTGTAGGAGATCATGTTAGTTGAAGCGGTTAAAGAAAGGGAAGACGGCAAATTTCATTAGGCCAGGGCCACAATGGATGCCATTGGCCTCGCCACAAGCGAAGAAGTAAGGCTTCTTCCATGACTTGAGCGTGTATTCAAATCCTTTCCCGACTCCTTGCTTGGTGTTGGCTAACAACTTGGCCTTCTTTAGGTCGCAGTTCAGGTAGCTCTTCCGATTGGGTAGTAGATAGACGCTGTGCGCAATCGGAGCTGCCTTGCTCGGGGAGTCATACTTGAACACTGAACAAACATACACCATTAATATATACTATACTAATGTGTTTTGTTTTCTTTGTAAAATCATATATTACTTAATTAATTAATTTCAATTGGAGTTCATAATATTTTTTCTACGAAAGGATTTGAGGTTTTTTTTTAAAATAGGAAACTTCAGCCGCAGTTTTTTGAATGCGCACTAGATAAACTCTTGATTTAACGTAATAGCTGCAAACCACATCAACTAAATGCGAGCACACCACTCTTACCAAATGACTTGGAATAAATTATTATTTTATACGTTTATAACGAAAGGATTTGAGTTACCTAAAGTATCAGTTTTGAAAAAAGGTCGGCTCTTGCAAGCCCAATCCGAGTAATTGAACCCAATGCGCCATTTATCTGCTCCACCAACAAAAATCTTTCTCGACCCTTTAACCGTGTGGTTAAACATAGGCCAACGGCCCTTTGCCCCAAATGGGGGCATGCCTGTAGGCCCGGATCCGGGGAATGCCAATCCCACACCCAACATTAAGGAACTCACTAGCAACACAAACACAACTTGTCCATATCTCAAACCCATCTCTCAAGTGTTGCTAAAATTAGAAGTGAGTGTTAATAAATATGATGGTTTGAAAATTTGAGTGAAGAACTAGAGAGTTATATAGAGGAGTTGAGAGTGTTGGTTGTTGGAAATTGACCGGATTCCATTTGGTGGGTGAGAGCTGAGATGTGAACAAACATTTGCAAGCAGCCCTTAGGGCATTTGTAGATCACATGGTCAACAAATATGACTCCATTTTTTTCTTTTTTCGATAAGAGTTCAATGAGCGCATTGAGATATCGACTTTAGTGAAAATGCTACACAAAATGATGTTTTAGAGCATCTGCACCGCAATTGAAATTTAGGATGTCCGAAGTGAAATTAAGGACGTCTGAAGCAGGTAAAGTACACAGCGCAACCAGGGCCGTCTCAAGCCATTGTGAGGCCTGAAGCGAATTTTTGTATTGGGCCTCTTAAACCAGTCTTTCGAAAACACGAGGCTTTTGTTCTTGTTGAAGGAGGTTCATTTTTTTTGTGTGTGAGTGAAGGAGGTTCATTTGAATTTCTTAAACTTGTTCTAAAAAATTTGACCAAAATGGGGCCTTTTTTTAATCAAAATAATATTTTTACACTTATTTTTACTAATAAAAAACTGCACATTTTGGGGGCCTGAAGCCGCCGCTTCAGTGGCTTCAGGGTTGAGCAGGCCTTGAGCGCAACGTATGGATGGAGGAGATGGCGAGGGCGTCGAAGCGGCCAAATTTTATTTTAAAAACGAATATAACGTGCATTAGGAGATGGCGAGGGCATAAAGTATATAATATTATTTTTATTCTAAAAAAGAATTTTAACTTGATAAATAATCAAACCCATCAAAAATTTTTTTTGATAAATAATCAAGATTAAATGATTGTCAAATTTTAACAACACTTACCGCTGCCAAATTTAAATCCCTATCGGAAATATAACGTGTAGCAAAACTTGCACAATTAAATGGTAGTCAAATTTTAGAAAAACTAGTCAAATGAGCTAAAACTTAAGCTTGGTCCAACGAACCCTACAAAAATAAACAATGTCGGTAGCTTCTCCAACACTATCTCGCCGAGCAGTTGCTGTCGTATGTCCTTCCTTCCAAGCACATCCGCTTCTCCGTTGCACAATTTCATTCCCCATCATATGCGCTACATAAGCTCGCACCTTCTCAAAAATTGTTGTCCGGTGCAGATGCCTAAGCCAAAATGTCTAGCAATTGGTCTATTTCAGAAGTTGTGTAATTGTGCATATCTTACTCAATTATTGATCAATCATTCATACAATATTAAATCGAAATTATTTATTATTTATTATAAATAGTAATAGTAATAGAATATCTTATTGTAAGATGTTGTGAGTGCACCGAATGCACAAAATACTATCACTATTTAATGAATAATAACCAAAAATTCTTTTTGAGGATTTTCTCAAAGAGACCGGATCTCCTGACGGACGCTCTTTAGTAAAAATACTAAATGAAACAACGCTTGCAGATAAATTAAAAATATATTTAGGAAATGGGTTAACTGTGGAACTATTAAGGAAGTCATTTAAAAAGAAAAGACTCTATTTTTGTAAGCGACCTCACCCACACCCCACTCATTGAATGTTCCAAATATAGCCTTCAAATTGAAATGAGGAAAATAAGTAGTTCAGAAGGGCATACATTCTCTCATCAAAAATGAAAAAGGATGGGGATACATCCTGACGTGGAGAAAACAAGCTTTATTCTTGGTCAATTCAAGTGCCAAATCATCCTAAGACAGAAAATGAGACCTTAATTTATCAGGAAAAAAAAAAAGAGACCTTAAAACAAAAACAACAACAACAAGAGGAAGAAGAACACGAACAACAGTAATGTGGAAGTTCAGTTGACGAGTCTGCAGTTCTTCCTTATCTGACCCTTAGGAGCAGTGATGACACCAACATTCCCAAGCCTGATCATCGACTCTGCGTAATCTTTGAAGAACAGATTCTGGTCCTTGGAGTAATTCACAACCCAAGATGCGAGTAGCCGGTCGGCCATCATGTATAAATCAGACTCCAGAACACCGCCATTGCTTAGGAGGTTGTTGTAGTAAGAGAGGTCGAACTTGTAGGGACTTGGAGGGTCTAGCGGATAGAGTTTGTTGTCTGTGGCAGCGTTGTGGCATGCTGCTTGCAGGTCTGCGCGAAGCTTGGGGTTCATATTCGGGTCAGCCTTCCCTGTCCCGTTGTAGTTTATCAATCTGTATCTGAAACTTGCGCATCGAGCAAATCCAATGCTATGCGAGGCTGATAATTAGTTTCACAAAGAAAAATGTGATTAGTTATCAGTAATGTATAATCCCAAACTCATGTCATAAGATGCGTCAAGGGGATTTGAACCGTCAAACTTCCTGTTCATTCGACCAAAATTATGACCGCTAAACAACATCCATTTTTTTCCTGCTTGAGTGACACAAATGCAAAATAGTACCTGAGAGGACGAGAAGATCAGTGGCATTGAGCCCCTTTGCCTTAAACTTGTTATAAATCGCGACTATGGGCTCTGAGGGAGCGGGTAGCTGTTCGTTAGCTTCTTTTTCACTTGCTGTTAGCCCGTCTCTGCGGCCTAAAAGAACTGGCCAGGAAGGACCACCTGACTGAACATCATTTCAACATCAACATAATTATGCAAAGAGAAAGAGATGATTGTGATGATCTAAAAGTGCATATATACTTGATAGTTCACTTACAGAAACAACTGACTCTTTAGCAGCCAGAGTCAAAATATCAGCACACGAGACGGTTAACGGGCAGGCTTTCTCAACCTCGGATTTTATATGATCAATGACTTCATACCCTCTAACTGAATTGCGATTCTGGACAGCATTCTTCTCTCCTTTGAACCCTTTGGTGTCATCAAGAAGGATCGACGCATCGCAACCCTGTAATGAAAACACCATCACCATTGGGAACTAAATAACTTCGGTCAATTAATAAATTACAAGAAAGGAAAGGATTGAAAAGAATGATTACATTGACGAAACAATCAGTGTAATGCAACCTAAGGAGCGACGCAGCGATCCTGGGGTCAGTCTTAAGAGCTGTTTTGAGGCCAGTGGCTACGATGCTGTGTAACTTGGGGCATGTTTTGACGTAGTGGTTGGAGTCTAACTGACTGCATACAACAAAGTTGTAAGCAGAAAATAAGGAGAGCACAATGAAGTAGATTGGCAACTTTGAAGAAGTCATTGCAAATGAGGTTTTGTGTGGTATGAAGGTGAGGGGTTTCTGACACTTATAGGAGGAGCAAGAGTGGGATTTTGGTGGCAGGAAGTCACTGCAAATGAGTTTCTTTTTACTCAAATCTTCCAAATTATTTCCTAATTTACACACTTTTCTTAAAACGCTGTTGACAACAACGTGTCGCTCCTACCAACAGCGAGACAAATTTCTTCTCACCCGGCAGCTTATCACTCGGATTTAATGCATTATCTTGGCAAAATCAGTTCTACTCGTCCTTCGATTTTGAATTTTTTGAGTTTTGGCTGTAGTCGGCAACTGTGTTTCTCATCCACCAATTTGATCCAGTTTTCTATTGTTTTTTTTGTTGCTATGCTTTGTTGATTGCGCCACTGCAATCATCTGGTATGCCATTGGAGAGTTTTTGTATTGTTTGATGGTGTGGATTGAGGCCGTGCTTGGGACTGAGTAGTTAAAGTGCGGTATAAAATAGTGCCTAACATTTAAATGCTCGAAGTAACGGTGTCTTAAGCTTAGTTATCAATTTGATCCGCTAAAGTAACTCGAGTTCTAAGGAGCTGTTGGCAGCATCGACTTGCAAATAAAACCAAAAGCGTCTTAGGAAAAGCGACTAAATTAAGAAACAATTTGGAAAATTGAATAAAAAGAGAACTCAAATTTGGATTTAGAGTATATTGTAAAATTTCTCCGATGTTGGCAGCAACATATCAATTTTCTCAGAACAACAAATTAAATATCGTCCGACCCATCATGTTATCAATTCAATGCATTTAAAGATAATATTATCAAAACATATTTTGAAGAAAACCACGCACATTCACATGGGATTCACATATAGAGAAACGTGCGTTTTTCAGGATGATTTAGTGCACTAAATGATTTCAACAAGTTGGAATGGAAATGGAACCCTACATGATAAAATGGAGATGCCATAATTTGCAATTATTATGGCACTACAAATTTGGGCAAATTTTGCGGCAGTAAAATAACACCGCAAATCCGTTGCAAAATCACCAGTAAAAGCAACTTAACATGGTAAAACATGGTTATACGATGATAATTTTTAACATCACATTTTCGCAGCAAAAATTTGCGGTGGTTTTTCGTTACAGTATCAGTAAAGTTTGCTGTGATTTTACAGCAATGTACAATAACCGCTGAATAAGTGTGTGAAAACCCTTGTAAAATCAAAGAACTAAATGCAATGAATATGCAACGATTTCGCAGTACAACCCATCATGCGGTTATGCAGTGATTTTGAGATGCGGTGATTTTGAGATGACATATAATTTTCCGCTACTTAATTATGGGATAACCGTCGTACTTTATTGTCATGACATTACGGAGGTTTTACAATGGTTTTCGGTAACAGTGATTTTGCTAGGATTGTCCAATGATAAGCATACCATACATTTGCGGTGATTTTTCTAAAAATGAATACTGTGATGTTGCCGTGGTTTTCCGGTGTCATTATTTTTATGTATATAATTAGATATTTTAATGTTCTTATAAGGTTCTTTATGCAATTAAAATTCTAAAAGTACAGATTTAAAATTTCATACTAAGGTGTTGTTCTTTTGAACTTAATTTAACTGGAATTTTGTTGTACTGAACTTAATTAAACTGTATTGAACTTTATTAAACTGTACTGAACTTAATTAAACTGTATTGAACTTTATTAAACTGTACTGAACTTAATTTAACTTTACTGAACTGTATTTACTGTATCGAATTTAATTTAATTTAACTTAACTTTACTAAACTTAATTTGTTGAAATTGAAAAATTATATATATATGTATAGTATAATTATATAATTCATTAATTAACTTGCTCAAAAAAGTTTCATCATATTTTCTGATAAATATATATATGTATTTTATTTTTCATTTTTTAAAAATTATACTTGCTAAAAAATTGCGTGAAGCCCTAAACGTTTCATTTTTAAAAAAAATAATACAACTAATTTTTTTCAAACTATATTTTTATGATTATATGTTACAAAGTACATATGTCTAAACCATATTTTTAAAATAGTACAACTAATTCCCATCAAAAAAAAATAATAGTACAACTAATTTTTTATGATTATATGTTACAAAGTACATATTTTTAAAATAGTACAACTAATTTTTTTCCAATTATATTTTTTCAAACCATTTTAAAACGGATGCAATAGTTTCCCAAGAGGTGTGGACACAAACTTGAAAAATCGTTGGATCATATATGTCTTATGCTTTTCTAAAAATTATTTAAAAAATTAAAAATAAATTAAAATTTTGAATAATAGGGTTGGAAACTATAAAAAAAATTGGATTGACTTGAAAAAATTTATATTACATTTTTTAACATAAATTAATTTAAGTATATTTAACTGTACTGAACTTTATTAAACTGTATTGAACTTAATTTAACTGTACTGAATTTTATTGAACTGTATTGAACTTAATTTAACTGTACTGAACTTTATTAAACTGTATTGAACTTAATTTAACTTTACTGAACTTAATAAAACTGTATTGAAGTGCAAAAGAACAGAGCCTAAATAAGCATCCATACCCATGGCCTGAACCTCCAAGCTCTTCAAGAGTTCTTCTCGAACTCCAGATCTGGACAGTTTAATCAACAATTTGCTTTGAAACTTTCGCTTCATTAACGAACTTTCAATAGAAGTTTGTAAAACCTACAAAACAAATTGATGCTTTTGCATTTTTTTATACTCTGTCGAATGTTATCGATCTTAATTAGTAAATTTTGAACTAAAGATCTCTCTCTGTTAATCAATTATCACAATGCATATAAAAGGAAAGGAAAAAAAAAGGGTAAATAATGATACTACATGGCCCATACAGGTCTCGAACCTGTGACCTTCGCGTTATTAGCACGACGCTCTAACCAACTGAGCTAATGGGCCAGTACGTTCAATTAATCTCGTTTTATATTAAGGTATCTACATAACATGAGCCTGCCAGACACAAACCTTCAAATTATTAGTTTTCAGTCGATCAGAGTTTGGATCTTCTCCATTTTGCACCAAGTAATTAACACACGGCTTAAATATTTCAGAGCAGCACCATCCTTCACTGCATTTGCATCAACCACACAACAAACGAAGCTTTCACATTATTTTAACACAAATGATAATAACCCAATGAATTCACACAAGCCAAAATGTCACGTGTACTCAATTCACGGACACTATATTCGAAGGTGTTGGAGTATGTATCCCCTGGAGTAGGCATCCGTCTGGAGAACGTATACTCCGATGTGTTTTGATGTGACATCCTGCTGATGTTTTATTATAGTGCGCAGGTTTAAGTACAGGTACTCTGGAAGTAACGGCTACTTGAGTGTGCAGGTTATTGCACGGATCTCTGAAGGTAGAGCCACCTCGGATTGAGGACGAGAATATTTTCATAAATATTCTTGGTGGATCTTTTGCTCCCAAGATCGGATCCAACAAATATATGCTTGCGGTTGTCCAAGATCAGTTCGAGGATTCTTGTAACGAGACTTAGAAGTGATCAAGATTTGGGAAGATTGCGTGAGAGATTTTAGGAAACTTTATCTCAACCGCATATCCAGGTAGATCGGTATGGAACGATCTAATTGACAAGCTGATGAAGACATTATACGATGGAAGAATCAGATGGATAATCTTGTGCTAGCTTGATGTGCAAGATGAGAGATTTTCTCAAGAAAATCTAGGGCTACCCGGTTCGAGTACCATTATATAAAGGATGCTACGGTTACCTTTCAGTGTGTGGTTCGTACTAGAATTCCTTGGCTGTGTGCTTGCTAAAGTAAGAACGATTGCAGATCGCAGTTCCTAAGCAGCTTTGAATCAGAGGTGCAAGAGTGCACTTCAGAGGGAGCCAGTCTGCGATCTGAGCTAGAAGCGGAAGGTTACTTGCGGTGCGGGTACAACTGAGTTAGACCATCACTAATATTCTTCTGAGAGAACGACGGTACACCACTGAGTGTGGTTTGGGTGAGTGGTATAAATCATTGTATCCGATAACATCAATATAAGTGATCGTTCCAAAATCCTTCTAGCGGAAACTAGAAGGTAGTGGTTTTTTCTAGATACTGTTTTCAGTATTTGGGTTTCTACTATATATTGCTTTCTCTTGCTTACTTTTACGCTTTGATTAAATTCCGCTCTGACCTGCTTAATCTTATTGGTTATGTAGACTCAGATTTTGGTGGAGATAGAGATTGTAGGAAATCTACAACTGCCTTTTATTTTATTTTTGGTAAAAACTGCATAAGTTGGAAATCTCAAATGCAATCAATTGTTGCCATGTCTACCACTGACTCTGAGTTTATTGCTCTTAGTGAATGTGTGAAAGAAGCCAAGTGGTTAAAAGGAATGTTGTATGAATGGAAGTTGTATAAGGGAATACCTATAGTGTTTTCTGATTCCCAATCTATTTTGTGCTTAGCTAAAAATCTTGTTTTACCATGAAAGATCAAAGCATATAGATATTAAGTATTATTTGTTGAGAAATCATCTTGAAACTGGTATGATTAAATTGCTCAAAGTCGATACCACTGAAAATCCTGCAGATACGGGTACTAAAGTAATCTCAAGCCTCAAGTTTAAGCATTGCTTAGACTTATTGTTTGTAGGTTAGTGTACTTGTTTTTGTGTCGCAAGTATTGAGCTGATACTCTACTTTCGATATGCACTGCGAACTTGCGTGAAAGCTGCTGGGAGGCTGCTCGGAATCCGCTTGGAATGTCCTTGGCTGCAAGCTGTTGTGCTTCAGGTGGAGGTTTGAAGGATTTGAACCTCAAAGCCAGATGCAGGTGAAGTCATTGACGAAGGTTGAAGGTCGTTGCTGCTTGCTAAGATGTTTCGTTGCTGTAAGTACATTAAGTGGAGCGACGCCGTTTTGTGCAAAAGACGAAACTCGCGCGTTCCAGGTCGTCGCTAATGATTTGAACGGACCAATCAGAAAGCTCCGATCTCGCGCGCGGATAATCTTTGTTCAAATAAGATCCAACTGACCAGATTCAATCCATCATGCTGAATCCAACGGCTACTTCTGCTCGACTTAGAAGAATAAGAACGCAGGCTTTGTTCAACTAGGGTTCATTCGATACTCGCTCTCACGCTGAAAGGTTCGGTCAAGATAGCTTAGGGCTTCTACCAGACGAGTGTTATCGACAACATTCGCGCGCTCATTTATGAGGATAGTGACATCGGGCTGTGAGAGTCACTGAAAAGAGTGTGTAATAAAAAAACTACGTCCGACGCGACTTGGCGATTTCGGCTGAAGGAAGATAGTGAATTGATGAGTCGTATTATACGACTCGTCGAACTAACTAATCCCATTTATTTCGATACTTTATTATGCGCACATTTACTTTTTAGTATTTTTTTTTGCATTTCAGGTGTTTTGTAAGCTGTAGGAGAAATGCGCGATAAAAGATGGCATTTCGGTGTCAAATCACCACAAGACGATTCATACCTTTAAAGCTTCGATGGAGCACTGAGAGTTGACAAAAGATCCGATGGATTCGAGCTAGGCGCTGAAGCGTAGCTGACTCAGAGCTATTCGACTCTTTAGTTCACACCGGGAACAGAAGAGGTCATCTGCGAAATTCGAATCGAGGGATGAAGTCAAACTGACGAGAAGAACGAGAAAAGCAGCTCAGATCATACCGCGGACCAAGAAGAGTTTTTGAGAGTTATCCGCGGATAATAAAATCAACGTGACCCGCGGCGCTAATATGTACATCGTCTACGACTCATCAAACTAACCAATCCCATCTATTTCGGCACTTTATTATGTGAACATTTACTTTTTAGTGTTGTTTTGCATTTCAGGTGTTTCGGAAGCTCTAGGAGGAAACGCGCTTAAAAGATGGCATTTCATGCCTAAAACACCACAATGACAGATCGGACCTTTGGATGTTTGACGGAGTGCTGGGAAATGACCACTAATCAGAAAAATACGAGCTACATGCCGCTACGTAGCTGACTCAATTCCCTACAACTCTCTAGTTCACACCGAGAGCATCCGAGGTCATTTAGATGGTCAAATCAAGAGTCGAAGTCGGGCAACCGTGAGGACCGCGCCCACAGTAGATATTAGCAGTACCGATAACGTCAAGGCTGGGAGCGCCCGCTAGCGTCTACACTGGGCGCGACAATGACATCATCAACGCATTTTGATGACGTTAGCGAGTCCGAAAATTGGCAATTTGGCCCTAAAACAGATTTAGAAACCCACAAACTTATATATTAAGGTTTTGGAGAAGGGTTTCCATTGATCTCATAATTCCATCATTTATTCTACGAAGACCAAGACGACTCCAGAGGAGAAAGAGAAGCTTTCGACGAGAGAAGAGAATTTCTTACTCATTATGTGTTTAATTTCCATTATGTGTATCTAAACTCCTAATTCAGTTTAGGGTTTCGCATATTGTGACTAACGTTTTGAGACTTTATTCTTAATGCAATTTCTTGTTTCTCTAGTTCTCGTGCTTAATTTCAAGGATTGAATTGTGAAGCTAAGTGGAAACTTTCCCGTAAAGCTTAGCCGAACAATTCAGTCCCTATCGTTAATACTTGTTGGATACTTTGCCGTTAAGACGGGTAATAACACCTAGATTCGATAATACCTTTCCCGAATTATTGGGTTTAGGAGAACTAGAAGTCTAACACCTTTCCCGGGTTAGATTGTGGTGTATCACCTTTCCCGGGATACTTTGGGTTATCACCTTTCCCGGAATAACCACACTTAGAAACTTGAGATTCGATTATTAGCAGTCAATGATAAACATGTCACAATAAAAACCCTAAGCTGAATATTCTCTCTGATTGAAATCTTTTGCTCTTTTCTCTTTTGCACTCATTATTGCTTACAAATCCCCTTTTTAATTGTTTTTAGTAACAGCTTCAGCAACACCAGCTCTCTTGTGTTTGACCCTGCTTTCCGCTACATTAGCTTATTGCAGGAGAATTATAAATATTAAGTTTGACGCGTCAGACGACGCGCGTCAGTCAGCTAATTCGAGATTTTGAAATTGGGCCTTAAAACAGTTTTAGAAACCTATCAGGAATATCTTATGTTCTAATATGATTTCCATTCATTCTACCATCAAGCTTTGGATGTCGGCTCCGGAGAAGATTTCGACGAGAGTAAGAGATTTCTACCGTTTTCATTATTTTTGCATACTCTTGTGTTGTATTCTATGGATATGCATAGCTAATTTCCTGTTTTAGTTTAGGGTTTTGACCTTGTGACACTATGTTTTGAGATTATTTACTTAATGCTTATTTCTCGTTTTACTAGTTCTTGAGCTTTATTCTACGAATTCAGTTGTTAAGCTAAGTAGAAATTTTGCCGTAAAGCTTAGCTTAACAACCAATTCCTATAGTTAACACTTGTTGGATACTTTGCCGTAAAGACAAATAGTAACACCTAAGCTCGATATTAACTTTGCTGGAATATCGTGTTTAGGAGAACTAGAAGTCTATTACCTTTTTCCGAATATATTGTGGTGTATCACATTTGCCGGGATACTTTAGGTTATTACCTTTGTCGGAATAACCACAGTTATAAACTTAAAATATGATTATTAATTGTCGATGATAAACATGTCACAAGTAAAGATCCTAAGCTGAATGCTCACTCTGACAAGAAAAACATTTTATCGTATTTTCAGTGCTCTCAAAATCACTTACAACCCCCCCTTTTTGAATTGCTTACAGATACAGCTTCAACAATCATGTCTCTTAGGTTCGACCATGCTTGCCGCTACAATAGTAGTTAGTAGGAAATAATAAATTTTAAGTTTGACGCGTCAGACGACACGCGTCATCCATATCGAGCCAGAGTTGCTCAATGCGGATGAGGCACATAGTGCTGAACCATGGGCCTTAAAATCGGTGTGTCCAATTCCTTTAGTTCAATTTCGCTTTAGGGTTCTAAACTTGAATTAGGAATTTGACCAATCTGATATCCGATTAAGATTGTTAAGTGTTAATTGAACCCTACATTACCACTACTCCCTTCTTAGGAAATGTGAACCCAACGTCTTTGTAGTGATCAACCTGTTCTGAGCAGACTGATGACTTGGTCAAGGCATGCATTACATAACTGGAATGCTACTAAGCATTTGATGCTCAATTGCTTTAATTTAATTATAGAAGATGACAACAAATAGCTGATTCATAATATAAATTTACAAATAAAGTGGAACACTGCTACAATGTAAACACACATTAGTGCCCTATTTTATAGACAATCCATCCAGAAGACTACTTTCAGAATCTGCTCGAGTTAAATACATAAAAGAATCAGAAATTAAAATAGATCTGTCTATCAACATATGAACTCCTTAATAATATGGGATTATTTTCACAGCCAAAGTCCGCCTACATTCAAAGCCAAGATATTCCTTGTACGCTTGTGCTCCAACAACCAGTACTTGACATATCTTTGATATCGATTTCATCTGTTTCTACATATACCATAACAAGCAGCAGGAAGCGAAAAGCAATCTTTCTCATCTCTAACATTACCTTGAAGTTTTCTCGAGCACGCCTTTATAAATCTTGGAGATGTCATTTAATGCCCTTAATATAGATGGAGGTAGCTGGTGCCCACAAGGCATATAGAGTTTCTTCAGCTTCATTTGTACTCGAATAATCAACTACTCTAAGAAGGCACACGTCTATCTTGTTCAGTAATTCACTGAATAAACAGTGAAGAGACTGAAGTTGCTCGCAATACGGATGTGTCAAGACTCCGTCAGGCATTTCTATGGGATCTTCCAAATTCACAGTCTCCACACAAAACTGGAGCACTGAAGGTGCAGCATAAGCATATAATTCCTGACGAAAATCGCTGACAGCAGCAATAAACTCTGCAATCAAATGACCACCAAAGCTCTTTATTATCCTGAATAGGAAACAAGTAAACATAGAGAATACGCATTCGCTCCAGACAGCCAAGTAAACAACTTGAAATGCATTGTATATACTCATCTTAAGATCATCATTCTTAACCCTCTCAAAGAAACAATTTACAACAAATAGTATTTATTTCCAAACTCAACTTTTTAATAGTGCATAGTAAAATTTGATAGTATTTTTATAAGATGTACCAAAGAGTACGGTAGTAGAGACTAAACTTGCCTTCTGATAAATTATTGACTCGATGGAAAGAATATCTTCGAATATTAAGTGACGAGCTTGGATCGTCATCGTCATCTTTCAACATGATGTAAAACAAAAACGGGTGTGGAGAAGCGGTGCCTTTTGTTGTTTGTATTCTTCCGATTATTATTAGTAAATCGTTCTTTATATAATATTATCTTACAGTAATGGTTTTACTCTTTTATCCCTATGCAACAATGTCTCATCTATCTACTCGAATGTTCAAAGAGATTTCATGACATTGGAAAATTAACGTGTTGTACTTATCCGATGAGTGTTGAATAAGTTTTATAAAATATAATAAATGATGCACTATAATTTTTACTTATACCTGTCCGAATATTTGAGAATTTTATAAAATTCATCAAATAACATTCTTGATTTCATTCTATTTTAAGGATTGAAATTAAAACTTGGGCTCACAGCACACAACAAGCGTAATCTTTTACACATATGAGAAGTAGCTACAAATGGTTCGCATAGATTACATAAATATTGAATCGAGAATCGATGATCGGTCTTTTTGATACTCAAGGCACACACGAAGTAGTATCTCATTGATACTCAAGGATCTTCCTCCAGCAGTCCTCAGCGAGCGGTCTTTTTGGTGCCAAGTTGTTCTTTTGTGGTGTGAGTCTCGGTGGTGGTGTAAAGCTTCCACGTGTTTCTTAAAACTAAAAGTATCTCATTGATCTCGGCTATATATTTTGTACTGCAAATTTGGAAGCCCTCTCAATCAAAATGACTATTTCATTTTATTCAATTGATTTAAATTTCAAGTGGCTGCATTTTTTGTTGAGAGAGACATTGATAGAAGAGATCTGTAGAACTATGACTACAAATACAGATGGTCATCTGTGGACCTCTTAGCCTCTATGGACAGGATAACATCACTTTTCTCGATGGCGGGTCATCCTCTAGTGCCATCATTTTAACTCTACAAGGCTACACCAAACTCGATGGTCCCTTGCGCATGTTTTTATTTGATGCATGGAATCCATATATACAACATTCCACTGCCAAAATATGGCACCAATCATCTCTGAAGCAACATTTCATTCAATAATGTCTGCAAACATTTTTACACGCCCTGCGTCTTATTCGTGCCTTCCACAATTTCTACAGTAAATCCGTGTTAAATATAAATATACCAAGTAGACGCTGAAAGAGTATCATTTCACATTCACCAATCTGCAATTCTTTCTAATTTCTCCATTTGGTGCTGTGATCACTCCAACATTCCCCAGTTTAATCATCGACGCTGCAAAGGCCTTAAAGAATAGTTTTGAATCCTTGCTGAATTCAACTACAAGGGAAGCTGTTAGCTGGTCTGTCATCAGGACTTGATCTGACTCCAGGATTCCATTGTTCACTAGGAGATTTTGGTAATAAGAGTTGTCGAAGTACGCAGGGCTTGCAGGGTTTAGAGGATACACTTGGCTGTCTGTGGACGCGTCGGGACAAGCTGCCTTCAGCTTCTGCAGGAGCTTAGGATTTAATGATGCGTCTGGCTTGCCTGTTCCTTTGTAGTCTACTAGTCTTCTTCTAAACGTCCTGCACTGCGCAAATCCAATCGTATGCGAACCTGTTCGATCAAAAATAAGATGAAAAATATATATATATATATATATATGGAGGAGGGGGGCGTTCAATTGAGGACATGTCTTATGGTGAGTGTGTAGGGACTAATCTTGGCCATTGGATGAGGTTCATCCAATGATCCACAAGCTGCCACGTGTCACATGTGGTAGTGGGTTTTACTATTTGCTTTTTGGTAGTGGGTTTTACTATTTGCTTTTTGGTAGTGGGATTTTACTATTTGCTTTATTGGATTTTGGGTACTTGGACACGTGGCGCACCCACATTTGGTAAGGACGTAGGGACAAATCTCATCCATTAGATCATCATCCATCTAACCCCCGTGCTTTGTGGGCGCGCCACGTGTCCAAGTACCCAAAATCCAATAAAGCAAATAGTAAAACCCACTACCAAAAAGCAAACAGTAAAACCCACTACCACATGTGACACGTGGCAGCTTGTGGATCATTGGATGAACCTCATCCAATGGCCAAGATTAGTCCCTACACCCTCACCATAAGACATGTCCTCAATTGAACGCCCCCTATATATATGAGCTTCGCTTATTCATTTTTTCACCTATAAAATATTTCATTCCTCGTCGATTTTTATAAGATGTGAAATTTATTACTGAATCACTTAGAGCATATGCAGCCATGTAAAAAGAAAGAAAGAAAAGGAGTTGCTGCTCCAGCAGCTGCTCAAGCTCCATTTTGACCGATGCATATGCCGGTAGACACATGATAGCAATAGGAATGTGAGGTTAAGAGAAATAAGAATACCAACCTAAGAGAGCAACCACATCACTCGCATTGAGACCCTTTGATCTGAACTTGTTAGTGAAGCTCACGAGGGACTCGAAAGGCGAAGCCAGTTGCTCATCCGCGGTTGGACCACTAGCTGACTGCCCATCTCTGCGGCCTAATAGCACTGACCAAGAAGGGCCACCTGACTAGACTAACACACAACATTCCAATTGAGAAATTAAACAGAACACAAACCAAAAATGAAAAACAACAAGACTGCATTTTTCACTTGCCAGAGCAACAGCATCTCTGGTAGCTAAAGAGACTACATCAGCACAGGAAACAGTTTCCGGGCAAGCCTTTTCGAGCCTTAATTTTATCCGGTCAACGAGGTCAAAAGCTCTCCAGGAATTCAGACTCCTGATGGGATTTTTCTCCCCTTTGAAACCGTTTTGATCATCTAGCAGTATCGAGCCGTCGCAGCCCTACAAGTATCAGATCAGATGACCGTTAGGAATCAACTCAATTGAATTACAGTCAGATTCTGATTACAATACACAAAACGGAAAAAGATCACGTGCAAACTACAAAGAGACGAATTATGGTACACATCCTATGAACTATGTCATAATTTGGAAAAGTGGCTTATAATTTGGATAAAACCATGACATAATTCATAGGAAGTGTACTCTAATTCGTCAGTTTGCACATTTACACCAAAACTCAAGTTTGCACCTGATCTTGACGATATATAAAACATCTTTAAAAACTACCCAATAGTTGAAAGAAGAAAAAAAAACATGTAATTACATTTACAAAGCAGTCCTGGAACTGGAGCTCGAGGATCACAGAAGCGACCCTGGAGTCATTCTCGAACGCTGTCGTAACAGTGGAGCGGACGATTTGGGGCAGCTGTGGGCAGGATTTGGTGTAAAAATCCGAATGTAGCGGCGGAGAAGAAGCAGTAAGAGGGTGCAGGAAGAGCAACGAGGCAATGCAGTAGTGGAAGATGGTAGGAGGCATGCCTAGCAAGCTGACAGAGGCAACTTGGTAGAAGAAGGTGCTGGAACTGGAGATATGAAAATGAAAAGGGAGCAAGCAAATGAGTCCATTTAAATGAAAATGACAGCAACTTGAATCATGTTTTTCAACGGTTGGTGAAACTGGACTTGCTGATTTGTGTATATGTTAATTTGAAGATAATGTTTCTTATCTTCGTTTTATGGGGACTTACGTGAAGCATACAATCTGTTTTAGCTGCTTTTTGGTACTATAAAATCATTTTCAGCTACGACAGACTGAGGTAATATATCATATTAGTAAAAACAATGATCTGAAAGTAACAATACAGTTTTATAATAGTATGTACCGTAGTCTCACCGTATCAATATTTATAGCTATTTTACTTCTCTAACTCAGAGTTTTAATTTCAGTCAAGTTAAGTTAATTTCAGTCAAGTTAAATTAATTTCAGTTAAGTTTCAGCTCAAATGGACAGACCCTGAGTCTCATTCTAAGGTTTGTCTAAGTTCGTCTCAAATTAGTCTCATTCTACGGTTTGTCTATGTTCATCCTACGTTAGTCTCAATCTAAGGACAAACCTTAGAATGAGACTAACTGGGGACAAACCTTAGTCTCATTCTAAGGACGAACATAGACAAACCGTAGAATGAGACTAACTAGAGACGAACATGGACGAACCTTAGAATTAGACTAACTTGGGACAAAGAAAGAAAAACCTGAGAATGAGACTGCTTGGGACGAACATAGACAAACCTGAGAATGAGACTGACTTGGGACGAACATAAACAAACATTAGAATGAGACTAACTTGGGACGAACAAAGACAAACCTTAGAATGAGACTAAAGGCCTGTTCATTTGAGCTGAAACTTAACTGAAATTAACTTAATTTAACTTAACTTGACTGAAATTAAATTAACTTAACTAAACTAAAATTAACTTAACTAAATTTAACTTAACTTGTTGAATCTATAATTATATAATTTAGTGGTGGCGATGATGATTGTCATCATCATCCCACCATCCCCACCATCATCATCATTATATCATCGTCATCATAACATCATCATATCACCAATTCACCATCTTCATATCATCATCATCATCACCATAAACATCAGCACCACCATCATCATCGTCGTAGTCATCATCATCATCATCGCCATTATTATGTCATTATCGTCACCATCATCATGTCGTCATCACCGTAAACATGAGCACCACCATCATTATCTTCGTCACCATTATTATATCATCCCCATCATCATGTCGTCATCATCACCATCATCATCATCATATCATCATCACCTTCATCATCAACATCATCATATCACCACCACCACCACCACCACCACCATCATCATCACCATCATCATTATATCATCATCATTAGCATCATCATCCTATGATCATCATCGTGATAATCATTTCATCATCATCACATCACCATCATCATATATGATGATAATATGATTTTGATGATGATATGATGATAATATGGTGATGATGATGATATGAGGATGATGATGATACAATGATGGTGATATGATGATGATGTTATGATGATGATACAATGATGGTGATATAATGATGATGATGCGATGATGTTGATATGATGATGAGTGTGTGATCGGTCGAATTCTTGACCTATTATTCACTTCATTCGATGATGGATTATGTTTATTTTCCGGACATTTTGTTATCATTTAACCTCTTTTCTAGTGTTTCAGGTCATATATCACATACCTAGTACTTTTGGATTGATCCGAAGTAAAACAAAATATTTAGTGAAGATTTGGGCAAAAACATGACAAAACAAGGCAGACTGACCTTTACGACTTATTTTGCAAGCCTAGAGCGCATAATGTGTTCAAAAGGGTCATGTTATAGCTTGTTGGAAATTTAACTCGAAATCCTACAACTTTCTAGTTTACACAAAGAGCAGATTAGAAGGTTTAGACCACCAAAACAGTAATAGAAGTCAGACCCCGTGACACCACGACTGTCACAGACCCGTCTCAGAAGGCTTGCATCTGCCAAGTCCCGTGACACACCCTCTGTCACGGGCCCGTCGTCAATTTTGAGCTATAAATAGCAGTTTCGGACCAGGTTTTGAGAACGCCGACTTTGAGGATCGATTTTGACCTAAATTGAAGAAGGAGGACGACTAATTGCTCAAGAAAGCCCAAGATTCAAGGCTACGCTTCATTATAACACGGTTTCCTCGTTTCTAGTATTTTCATATATATATTTGTGGTTGATAGCCATGAATCGTGAGTAGTCGTTTTATTCCGGGATCCTACGGATCTCGTGCTTGTACCCAACTCTTCATGTGATTTATAGAAACGCTTTCATTATTGCAATTCAAATATTCAATTCTACTACGCTTAATTTTATCGTTCTTGCACGTTATACATTGATTTGATGTTTTCTTGTATGAACGAAATTAGGTTAAACACCAAAAGATGGATGGGTCCGAGGTAGTTAACTGGATTAAGTAGAATTGATGATATGTCTTAGTAGCTATGCTGATAGTATATGACCTAATAGGAGAGTTAATATTAATTGTTTCGCTAAACTACGGTAGCTACGCTGGTAGTACGTAAGTATCTGTAAGTACAACGCGCGCATCCGCGACGATGGTATAACAAGTACGTAGTGGAATAGTTAGTATTTGGAAAATCCTAGGCTAAATAATCGAAATTGTTGATAATCCGTGGATGGGCGGCGTTCAACAATCTAGGTTAATTTAGACAATGATTCGTGGATGGGGGGCTTGTCTAATGTTATTTTGGTTTATTTCCATATTTGATGGCATATTTGGATTGCATGACATTATCACATGAATTGTATGGCAGACACGGGTGAAGTTTGATCTTGGAATTATTTCTCTGATTGAATCAAACCTTTCCTAATTTCAGTGTCACTTAGGATTTAGTAATAACCAAACATTTTTCCTGTAGGAGTAGCTGAACACATTACTTGCATACTAGTACACGCACACGTCTGTTCCTTGGATCGACCATTGGCTTACCAAGGTTTATAAATTATTTTTGACTACAATTTGACCCTTAAAACATATAACTTGACAACTATGAAGGGTTAAAAATACGCTTGTCAGTGTGTTGGAGTTGGTGGTGATGATGATGATGATGGTGATGATGTTGATGGTGATGGTGACAATGATGATGATGATGATGAAAAAATCAATTTAAATCGAACTTAACTTAATTTAAATTAACTGAAATTAATTTAACTTAACTGAAATTCACTTAACTTCACTTAACCGTCAAAAATATAAGTTCAAATGGACAGGGCCTTAGTAACTCTATTCACTAAAGTAAACCTAATCTGTTAGTTAACTAGTTCATACTTTTGATCACTACTGACTACACCTCTCATGGGTAGCACATAACTGAAATTATGTCGTACGGGTTGTACCAGCGATTTGCTGAACAACTAGTTGAACTACTTATGCAGAATACATGATAAGTAACTACGCACAATAAAGTAAATAAGGAAACAAGAATTGATACACAGTTCGGCGTTAATGAGCCTACATCTGGGGGCTTCTCCCAAGCCTGGTGGAAAGCAATTCCCTATAGCAAGTTTAGAGTACAAAATTTCTTACGTTTACAGACTCTCTCTTGTAGATGATCTTCGATTCATATGTTGCCAAGATGTTCTTTCTTACTCTCTTCTGGCGGATATCTTCAATATATCTTCTCAACTGACTTGTATTACCGCCTCTCTTCATATTGGAAATATTCGGATTAAGAAACCAGGATCTGTGTCAGTCTTGGTTCCGCCGGTAGTCTTTCATTGTCTTGAATATCTCCTAGTCTGAAAGCTTAAACAACTTCACAAAGTTTTGTCAAAGTACATGACCGTTATACTAGGACTAACACTACATACTAAAAAAGCCAAATTTTGATGTATGAGCGCAATAGAAAAAAGAATATTTTGATATAGGAAATTTAATAATTAAAAGTAAAAACCAACTAGCTGATGTTGTGAATACTGGTTATAAAATCAGAAGACTGAGCTAAATGAAAATATATAACAACTACGTTAAGAAAAAGGATCCGGCGCAAAGGGTATATTTTTGTAAAAAAAATACAAACCAATGATAGCCCTTGATTTGATCATTTGGACTGATGCGATTACATCATGTATTAAATCTCGTTTATGGTTAGGCGATGATTTATAAAATACTCTTGATGAACTATGTCGTACTTTGATTTCTCGACGACGAATTATAACCCAGTTTTGACGAACTTTACATTTTGCACAAAAATATGCTTTGCTTCTGATCTTTCCTCATTACGTTAATATAAATTTTGATGTATGAGTGCAATAAAAAGAAAAGAAAATTTTGATATAGGAGTTTCGTAATTTTCAAATGGCCGTAGAAAGTCAAATATTCTGAAATAAAAAAATTATATAATTCTGAATAGGAAAATGATCAGGTACAAAGTTGATATTTTGGTACAAAATACAAACTAATCATAGCCCTTGATCTTGTGATTGAATGGATGAGATTAAATCTTGATTTTTTGGATTTTTTTGTGTGTGGCGAATTATAAATTAAACCTGACGAATTATGTCGTCTTTTTATTTTTCGGCTCGTCTTTTTCATTTTTCGGGATGAATTTTGACGAATTATAAAATAAACTGACGAATTATAAAATAATTTTGACAAATTTTTGTATTTTGTACCAAAGATTTACTTTGCACCAGATCTGACCTCATTCTGAATATTCTTTTTTTAGGGGATAATTCTGAATATTCTAAACCACGTAAAAGTTTATTAACTCGTATTGATTCATCAAGTGGAGCCATTTTACATATAAGTATGATTGAAGCTAAGCATATAATCTTTGAATGTATGTGAGCTGAATTTCAGCTCATTTTTTAATTAGATTAGATACCATTTTTTACTGATATATATTTATTGGTCAGAATCTAAAATATGGTTGGAATTCGGATAGCTGAAAAGGACAACTGCAGCTACTAATAGAGTACTGAATAACAAAATGACATAATTTGACTTTTATTCTAATTATGTTTCAAGTGATAACGACTCCAGACCAGATCATGATACTATCCGCCAAATTAAGTCCGACAAATAATGTCATTTTGATAGTTTTTATTTGTCTTGGCTTCATTATTTATATTTTTTTTTTGGATTCGACAACCAAAACATAAATGAATTCGTTAATTGGAAAAAGATCAGGTCAGAACTATTACTTTTCGTCAGAAATCAGAACTTTTAATATACGTACGATTAAATCATCTGCGGTCCTTAATTTTAGCAAGTACAATAATTATTTAATTACAATATATATATATAATGATAGTGCATATTAGTCAATTAAAACAATTCACACGATCTTATATCAACAAAATCCCACGATTTTCGAATAAGATTTGATAATCTCGTACTTTCATCCGTAACAGAATTATCCTCGTGTGATTTTCACAGTCGACGACAACAATATATTCGTGTTTTTATCTCAAATCTTATGTTAAAGTTCTCAGTTGATCCAGATGGTCGTGGTTTTGATAAATACAATAAAAACATTGTTCGTGGTTTTGCGTTATATGTTCGTAGATTCGATAAATATAGCAAAACCACGATACATATGTTCGTCATTATGTTCGTGTTTTTTTATCTCAAATCTACGTTAAAGTTCTCAGATCGGAGTTCGTAGTCGACGGATGAAAAGAAAATAAATAGAGCAATGATAAGATCGGAGTTCGTGATTTTGTTTCGAAATTTTAGGGCTCGTAATAGCTAAACGGATATTCACTCGATATTTTGAGGATTTTAAATTTAAAATATACATCGGCATTTCCTATTATACCCTTTAGCCATAAAAACGCTTAAAAGATTATTTAATTTTGAATTAATCTTGATTAATACAAACTGTTGAGATTATCAGATCAACGGATATTAAAAGTTTTGATTTCTGACGAAAACAAGCGGTTCTGACTAGAACCCAACCCTCGTTAATTAGCCCAAACAACGGTTTTAGGGCGGTTATAAGGACTCAAATAATGATCAGAAGCCAGAGCCCGCTGCACTAACAATAGAAGGTGTAACATCCCAAATTCTGAATATCTATACCACTTCGATTGGAAATATCGTGTGTGCAAGCTTAATAAGCTAGCCTACTAGCTATCATGTCACCAATCTACCATGATCTTTTGTGAAAAACTCTAGATTGTAATGACCTAGGATATGCTAGACTTATAACGGGTTGGATCAGATCCTTCGGTCAGGTCATTAAAGAAGGTTTGAAGCAATCCCAATTGACCACACAAAGTCCGAATATCACAGAGCAATGGACTTCTTGTTGAAAACTATGCTGATCGAGGCAATAGAGCAACTCTTCACCATGCGCGCTGATCAATTGATTTTCTGTTCCATTCTTTATAGAGTTGCTCTTGTTTCTTGTTTCTTGAATTTTATATTTTCTAATCCATTTTTGTAGCGCTTTATGTCAGATTTAGTTGAGCAAAAGAAAAATGAACGTAACAAAAGAATGAAGCAAAAATTTGGAAATACGGTGTCATGGTTATTGTTTTATAATTCAAACTATGCCAAGAAATTTGATCGTGCACTGTCCATGCGAAAACATAATTTCCGATAATCTGCTGAGACTGTGCCAAAATCAGCATGTGCCAAGCAATTTGCTTAGCGCACTATCAGATAAGCATAAATCTTAATTATATTTATGCTTCACATTTAGCTTGTTATCGAGCATTTTCCTTGTGTATTATGAGCTTTCACTTTATGTTTCAATGCTTTTTAGGTGAAAATGATTCTGAGGCAAAACAAACCTTTTTGTGGAGAAATAGGTGAAAATATGGTAAAAATGAGGTTGATTGACCTCTCTACTTGTCGTGCATGCCTAGAGCGCATATTGAGTTGAAATCCATCGATCTGTAGCTTTTTAGAAAGGTGATTAGAAGGGCTACAACTTTGTAATTTGTCCCAAGAGCTGATTCAGTCGTTAAGTAGTTAAAACGGGAGCCGAAATCTGCTGTATTGAACGCGCCCGTGTCACGTATGTCAAAAATCTGTCGAGACGGGGCACTACCTAAATGGCCAAAAATGCAACTTTTGCTAAGTTTCTAGAAAAAAAGCAAAAAGCCAAATGGAACAAAAAGAAACAGAGAAACAAGTCGCCAACAATTCTACGCACTTGGAGCCGATCAAAAAAGGAAAATTCACAAAAAAAAAAAAAACTTAAGAAAATCGGATCAAAATACATGATTAGAAATCGAAGCGCAACATCATCATCATCTACACGTAGGTTAAGATCGTTCATAATAAAAGTTTGTAATTTCTGTTTCCAATAAATCTTGCCTAATTATGAATCATTGAATATAAAAAATATTTGCATGAATTGGATTGTCTTATTGGATTTGTATTTTACTTCGCGCTTAAACGCAAGCGATGCATATTAGGTGTTTGATGAAATGTCTAGGTGTATTGCACTGAGATGTTAAGCCAATAGCGCCATAAAGGGCGAGGCTTAACATTCGATTATTTTGTAAATTACACATACTAACTGGTGACTATGAGAGGGTAGCCATAGATTGTAAGGGGAAAGACTAGTTTCATGACAAGGAGTCCTCATGTTTACGTAATAAGAGTTGGTAAACACTAGCAAGTTACTTGATTTGAACCAATAGTGCCGAGAGGGTGAGGTTCGTAGTTTAAGGAACATTTCCAGTATGAACTAATAGCGCTAAAAGGGTGATGAGTCGTATTTATATGACTCGTCGAATTAATTATTCCCAACTATTTTGGCACTTTATTATGCGAATACTTTTTAGTGTTGTTTCTCATTTCAGGTGTTTCAGAAGCTCTGGAAGGAATACTCGCTTAAAGACGACGTTTCGGTGTCAATTACAACACATGAAGTTCACGGAAAATCAAATGGAGAGCCAGAATCGAAGTTGGAGCGAAAGGAAGGACTGCCTTACCGAGAGTTCCGCGCCCAATGCACACTTTAAGTGTGTTGGACGCGCCTGATAAAATGCATTCTGGGCGCGGCACTAAACTCTTCATTGGGCTTGGCAGACCAGACGAGATGATGACATCATCAAGTTTGAGAATTGGAAATCTGAGCCCAAATATAGATTTAGAAACCCATTTTCTTATAAATTAGGGTTTGGAGAAAGGTTTCCATCATCAATTCTGCATCCTACTTTTGAAGACGGGTCTGGAGGAGACTGTGAAGCTTTCGACGAAGAGAAGAATTTTCTTTTACTTTCATTCCAAAAATACTCGTGTTTTTGTTATGGATATGAGCAGCTAAATTCTTATTTCAGTTTAGGGTTTCCTTATTGTGACTACGTTTTGAGACTTTTTTCTTAATGCAATGTCATGTTTTACTAGTTATTGTTCTTCATCACATGAATTGAATTGTTAGATTAAGTGGAACTTTGTCGTAAAGCTTAATTTAACAACCAATTCTTATCGTTAATATCTACTGGAAACTTTGTCGTAAAGGTAGATCGTAACACCTAAGCTGAATTATTGTGTTTAGGAAAGAATTAGAAGTGTAACACCTTTGTCGGGTTAGATTGTGGTGTATCACCTTTGTCGGGATATTTAAGGTTGTTACCTTTGTCGGAACAATCACACATAGAAACTTGGAATTTTATCATTAGTTATCTATGATAAACGTCTCACAATAGAAACCCTAAGCTAAATATCTTCTCTGATTGAAACATTCCTTGTGTTTTTTCTCTTTTGCACTCACAACTGCTACCGAACAAAATGCAAACAGTCTTAACTATGATTAGGGGCCAACAATTAACCCCAGGGTCAAAATGCCCATAGGGTCACTGATGAGTCGAATTCTCGACTATGATTCTTTTATTTTTATTAGAGGTTTTGATCCGTTCCGAGTCTCTTTCGATGCCATTTGACCCTCTTTGTTGCCATTGCAGGTTAGAAACCGACCTTACGGTCCCCGAGCTCAAAAAGATCAATTCTAGAAGAAAATCGAAGATTTGAGCAAGTTTGGACTGAAAATGATCCCAGTCGACCGACTGGGAATCTCCCCTGCTCCAGTCGGTCGACTGGATGGCAACTCAGGAGGCGCTAAAAATCAAGTTATTCGAGTCGGTCGACTGGCCATCCAGTCGGTCGACTGAGGAAGAGCTAAGAGAGCCAAAGGAGCGAGTCGGTCGACTGGACCCGCCAGTCGGTCGACTAAATGGAGACTCATGAGCTCCTCTCAAAGTGATCAATCGAGTCGGTCGACTGGACCGTCAGTCGACCGACTGGGAAATCGAAGTCAAAGCCAGATTGGACCGCCAGTCGACCGACTGGGAAACAAGCCACACGCCAGTCGACCGACTGGGATGCTACAGTACCGAAACCCTACTTTGTGCTATAAATAGAAAGTTTGAGATCCAAGCATAGGGGGACTTTTTGGAGATTTAAAAAGAGGATTTTTGGGTCAATCTTGGACAAGCTTTTGCAAGGGATCTTCAACAACACCAAGGGTTTTAGTGCTTTGTAGTCATCACAATTGGTTTTAGATCTCAAAACTCACTCTCAATTTGGTTGTTTGCATCTTCATCATTGACTTTGTTTGTAAGCTCACTATGAGTGAGTAGTGACCTTGATTGGGGATTATGGATCCCCTAGACATGTTTGTGATGATGTAAATACCATTGATGTCAATGTTGAATGAGTTTGCACATGAATCTTCTTCATTTGAACTAAATGTTTAGAGTTGCCCATAAGGTGTTTGTGAAATGTCCTCAATGGGAACTTAGCTTGATCTCATGTTTGATGTAGCTCACGTTGATCACCATGACTTCAATGAAATGAATGAAGAAGCATTAGAGTCTTTGTGTTACATGGCGACACTTTAATTCTAATGAGAATGGCTTGAACTTAACAAGAATGTGTTTATCTAGCCAATAGAGCGCGAGTGTGAGACTAGACATGCATGTTCTATAGGGCCAATAGAGCGCGAGTGTGAGGTCCTATGCGAGATGTAACCTCTTCATTCTAAGTTGTAGCGCGAGTTGAACTTAGCTTGAATGTTGCATGGCTAAATTCTATACATGTGCATGTGATTTCATCATTGGTATATCGCTCCATTGTCATAATAATTGTCTAGGTGGGGAAGTAATCCCTAGTCATCTTTGAATTGATTGTTAACCCTTTTTGCAAGTTTAATCTCACCTTTGGATTGAAAATTCCCCCCAAACTTTAGACATTCTAATCACATTGTTAGCACTATTAGTTTAATCACCTATCTTTTGGGTTCGACCTCGGATTTCCCGAGTCAATATAAATGTTTTGATTAATCGTGGCTTAGCATAAGTATTTGGATTCTATTCGAATATTTCCGCTATATTTCGCAACGATCAGTCACCCTTACCCTGCCCGACCCGTACCCTACCCTGCCATATCCTCATACCTTAACGTCCCCTGCTGATTAGTCGATATTCCGACTAATTATTCGCTACATTCGATGAAGCATAATACTCGTTCTCGGCAAATTGTCTCTATTTGATGTCTTCTTGAGTGTTTCAGGACAAAAAAACATATCATTGCTCCTTGGACTCGAAGTGCCGAAAGAACAGAAAGATCGATAGAGGTATACCGGAAAGGAGCCCTGAACCAGAGACAAGCCGTGACTACCGTGACATCCCATAACTGTCACGGCATGCTATTTACACAGAAGAAATCAGGTGGTTCCATGATTGTCGTGACATACGCATATGTAACGGGTGTCACGACAGCCTAATAGATCAGAGGGTTTCCGGACATACCGTGACAACCGTGACCTTTTTAGAGTGCAACGGGTGTCACGACACACTTATTGTCCAGTGCGATTTTGCTCGCACCGTGACAACCGTGACATATTGGACTGTCACGGGTGTCACGGTCCATCGGTTATTTTCAAAAATAAATAGGAAATTTGTGATCTATTTAAGAGGACTTGATCTTGAAGAGAAAAAGACCTAACTTGGAAAAGAAGACTGAGCAGAACATCACCAGAGATCGAAGACTCATCGAGCTACATCGTCAACACGGTTTGCGCGTCCTTGATTTCTATTTTTGCACTATTTTTGGTTAATTTATAATGAGTAGTGAGTAGTCTTTCATATTCTGGGATCCTACGGATCCCGTGCCTTGTACCCAACTCTTCATGTGATCAATTAAACGTTTTTAGTTAATTTAATTTGAGTATTCAATTTCATTGTGCTTAATTTTATCGTTCTTGCAAGTTTTACATTGAATGGGATGTTTGCATGCTTGTATAGAGTACAAATCTTGCCCACGGACTGCTTGAAAGCTTTGTCTGTCCTTGTGGCAGCTAACTGTTGAGGGAATGGGACTGGAGGTTTATAAGGAGCGGGTTCCACTGTATGCACAGAATTTTTAGCTCGGTGTTCAGCTTCTTTCGATGTCTCTTTGTCAGATGGTGTAGAAACAGGTGCTGATGTTGTAGCTGGAGTTCGAGTGGCTTGAGCTGGCAGCATCTCAATCTGTTTTCCTCCTGAAAGTATGATTGCATTCACCGATGCCCTAGGATTTGGATCTGGTTTTGATGGGAATTTCCCATGTTCTCTATTAGCTGAATTTGCTTGCTGGGCCACCTGAGTTTCAAGCATTCTATTTCGAATGGCTAGCTGCTCCATGGTCCTTCGCAGGTCTCGCACCTCTACAGCTGTCTCCTCAGATGTATTTCGTTGTTCGGCTATGAAGCTAGCTAGTATGGCTTCTATACTTGATGTTGCTCCCGAGTTCTGATCTTGTTGTGGCTGGGATTGTTTGTGATAGCTCCATGAATTCTGGTTATGTTGTTGTTTGGGCTGGTTGTTGTACTGACTCCTAGACTGGAATGGTGCCTTGCTCTGCTACTATTTGTATGGGAAGCCTGGCAGTGCCTGATTATGCGGCTTATAAGAGAGATTGGGATGATTCATGTTCGAGTTATCCCACTGGTTTGTGGCTGATCCTGAAGTGAAACCGTTTCCCTGATTATTTCGCCCTACATAATTGGCATCCTCCTGATTTCCGCCATTACTATCATGTCCCATCACTGGACAACCATCTGTGAAATGAGAGGGAGAACCACATATCTGACAGTAGACTGCCACGTTAGCAACAACTGGTGACTTCATAGAGGAATCCGTTTTCAGGTTTTTGATCTCAGCTGCAAGCATCTTAACTGTGGTGGTCAGTTCAGCAATATCATTAGTGCCATCAACGAGGTAGAGATCGTGCACACCTTTCCTTTCCTTAGGATTACCTCGATCACTTGTCCAAAGGTGGTAGTCTTGGGCTGCATGTCGTAGGTTTCTTCTAGTGGGACTCCATTAAGACCTCCCCCAGCTGCTTGATTTATGAGAGTGCGCATTCCCTGATCGATTCCCTGATAGAAAGTGTCAATAATATGCCTCAATTCCAGGTTGTGGCGGGGGAACAGTCTCATCAACTCCTTGTACCTTTCCCAAGCCTCGTAGAGGGTCTCACTATCTGTAGATCGGAATGATATGATCTTGTTCTTGAAATGCGATGTCTTTGATGGTGGGAAGTATTGCTACAGAAAGGCTTCAGCTAGTTTATCCCAAGTAGTGAAGGTGCTCTCTGCATGACTATCTAGCCACCTACGAGCCTTGCCAGACAGTGAAAATGGGAATAGCTTCAGGTAGTAGGATTCGGGAGGAACACCGTTGGTTTTCACCGTGTTGCACATCTGTATGAATTGCTTGAGGTGTTGGCGATGGTCTTCATTCATCCTTCCCGAAAACTGATTGTTCTGCACCATATGAATGAGTCCGGTCTTAATTTTCCAGTTGTTGTTGTCCACACCAGGTGGTGTAATGGCGGACTGGAATCCTGAGACTCACGGAGCAGTGTAAGTCTCCAAGAGTCATGCGCGCTGGTTGCTGCGCGGGACGCTGCCGGTCATCATGGACCAGCTCAGGTATCAATTCTTGGTTCTGATTCATTCTTAGCTCATCCAGTTGCCGAGCTCGTAACCTGGTTAAGGGAACATCGTCTCTGTCTACCCGAGGTGTCTGCTGATCCCCCCGAGTCGCTTTGATCGTTTACCCGTGCCTTCTTCTTGCTCTTGGGTATTTTCCTTGGCATGTACTAAGCAATGCCTGCAAAAGCCAAGAAAAGAGTGAGTATATCAAGAAAAAGTAGTCAGAGATGAGCAACAAAAAAGAAAAAGGAATAGTCTAAACTACACTCATTTGAACTAATATCACACTGAGCGTTGTTTCCCGGCAACGGCGCCATTTTGACAAGCATATTTTTAACCATTTATAGTTGTCAAGTTATATGTTTTAGGGGTCAAGTTGCAGTCAAAAACAATTTATAGACCTTGGTAAGCCAAGGGTCGATCCAAGGAACAACGTGTATGATTACTAGCTAGCAAGCGACCTATTCTACTATTCCAAATATTGAGAGGTTTTGATGTAAAGAAAATCGCAGAAATCAAACGTAGAAAATAAAAAAGGTTTTGACTTGATCAAAGAAGGAATCCCAAGATCAATCTTCACTCGTGCCAACCCACAAATTATGCAACAATATCGTGTAATTTAATTATGCTATCGAGTATGGAAATAAACCAAAATAACACTAGACAAGCCGCCCATCCACGGATCATTGTCTAGATTAATCTCAATCGTTGAACGCCGCCCATCCACGGATTATCAATGATTTGGATTATTAAGCCTAGGGTTTTTCAGCGATAATGTCAACTTTCCTATTAATTCATGTACTACCAGCGTAGCTACCATGATCTAATATCAATTTCATGCAATCGGATTAATAACTAGGACCCATTCATCTTTCGGCAATTAACATGTTTGCACTCCCATGAAATATTCCTACGGATGTCAGGTGTGGGATTTAACCGTGATTACATGTGTTCTTGCTTGCGCAACAATCAATTACCTAAGAGAATATGTCAATAAGTTTGTACACGAAACATACAAACGCGAAATGTTATTAAAAACTTATCACTTCATGTTCGAAGCAATACCAAGGCCTATTGAGTGGCCAATGGTAGAAGATCCTATACTTCCCCCTCTTTTCAGGAGACAAGGTGGTAGGCCAAAAAAACTACGAATTAGGGATGTATATAAACGGTTAATCCGCATAGAAAGAGGAAGACATGTGTCATGATGCACTGTGGGAAATATGGCTTACCGAGACACAAAGTAAGAAAATGCCAGGGTCAAGTAAGTGATCCTAAAAAAGCGACAATGGTTGCAAAAGATGCAAGACGGGCATCCAAAAAAGGTTAAAGAATAAAGAAATGGTTAGTGCAGGTGTCGCTATGAAACAATACAACAGAATAGGGATAGAAATGTGGATGGTAAAATTTTCAAAGGTAAGGTACGTAACATTTGTTTTTTCATTCATGAACTTAATTTAATTGTATCATTGCATTTTTAACTGTTCATCTTTTTTCTTGCAGACTAAACGAAAAGTAAGAGAGAATACCTCAAGTGCAATGAGAGAAAGTCAGGTTGATTGTCTTTTAATTGCATTAGTATATTAAATGAATGAATGAATGAATGATAACAATTATGTCTTGCAAATTTTTAAAAATGTTGTCCAACTTGCTGCCTAATGTAATGGGCCAAATGTGACGCTATTGTATTCTTTTCTTTCTTTAGAGAAGTCATGTTTGTAGAATGATATTTGGAGAGATTCAATGCTCAAACATGCTTCCTTAAACATGCTCAAAAATCAGTAAAACCACGTTCTGGGAAAACGGTTTCATTAAAAAAAATTCATAAAAACCGTTTTCCTAGGGGAGAAGAGAGAAAGAGAAAAACGTATTTCTATTTCGACTAAAATCGTATTCCTAGAAAACGGTTTTTTATGTGTCATGCTTACTCATCAAACCGTTTCCTCCCAAAACGGTTTGGTTGAAAATCAACTAGACCGTTGTGCGGGAAAATGATTTGGTTGAAAATGAACAAAATCATTTTCTCCAAAATAATTTCATTAAAAATAGGATAAAAGTGATATTTCGGTTTGAAGCTCGGTAAAAAAGAAATTCGAGTTTGGAAGTAGGGCAAAAGAAAAAAAAAACTCCTAAATTTACACATACATCATATTAGAAAAGTATGAAGAAAAGATTCCTTTCGTTACGACACCGTATAGACATACGGTCACCTGAACCCTCGACTCGAACGCTTACAAAACACGAGACGTTCCCTCTCGCAGTACCAGCATCACTCACTCCTCCGACAACCATCATCGCTTCTCCGACCCCAAATCTCCAATCGAATTGATATGGGAGGCGAAACGGACGCTTACAGCGACCCCAAGGACGGGCTTAAGAGGAAGGTTGATCAGAGCATCGAGCTCGCCAAACAGAAGGCTCAGGAACTCGCTGCTCGACTCAACAATGACGCCGAGACGAAACGAGCTCGTTTTGATACTCAGTCTACTTCTCCTGTTCGTCCGGCCACTGCATTTTCCCAGCCTTCTTTCTATGGTGTGCGATTTCGTTTTTTTTAGGGTTTTAGGATTTTCTCGAGGACGATTTTGACCTGCCTATGCATTTTCTTTGTTCACTTTTAGCTTAGTTTGTTTATGTTTGATTATACTTTTATCATTGAACAATTTGAAGATATGAAAAGCTTTGCATTTAAGTTAGTAAAGGTTGAGATTGATTTAGGTTAGATTAGATGATAGCTGTAGAGGGCTTCTGTATCAAATGTGAACTTTCCAGAGACGGTTGTGAAATATATGGCTTGTGTGTTAGTTTTGGTATTCATTGGGTGATGACTTGAATTGATATTTTCTTTAAGTCATCTTGTTCATATATCGTATCGTCTTTCTTATCAGATAATTCGCTCAAGCATCAGTTTCAGCCATCTTCTTACTCGTCATATGGATCGACTCCTACTTCGAAGAAAATTTCTATTCCTAATGATAAGGTTTCTCATTAAAATATGTACCTTAAACATCAAACCGTTACTTTTAGGGGGAGGACATCAAATGATTTTGTTTCAGCGCACTGAATGTGAATTAATACCGTTTCTTTCGTTAATTTTTGTCCTACAGGTTGGTGTTATAATAGGCAGAGGAGGGGATACTATAAAGAGCCTTCAACTTCAGTCAGGGGCAAGAATACAAATTACTAAGGATGCAGAAGCGTACCCCGGCATGGCTACTAGAGATGTAGATTTGGTTGGTACAACAGATCAAGTGAGCAGGGCAGAAGAGCTGATACACAGTGTCATTGCTGAGGTGCTTTTTAAAATATATAAAGAAGTTACGTATTAAATCTTGTTTGAAGTGCTGTTAGTTAATATATCATCATTTATTTTTGGAACTTTGTCCTACAGGCGGATGCTGGTGGGTCGGCTTCAGGAGCAGCTCATGGCGTAAGATCAGGTTCAACTGGAGGGGACCAAGTCGTCATGAAAGTTCCTGACAACAGGGTCGATCTCGATCTTATAGATAATCTGATAGTGCAGTCATACCCAGTTAAGTATCATCTTTCTAACAATTATCCGTTAACCATTTTAGGTTGCATTGCTTATTGGCAAGGGAGGTGAAACAATCAAGACTATACAAAACAGATCTGGAGCTCGTTTGCAGGTTCGTTATTGTTCACAGATGTAATTAAGATACAGCAAGTATACTGTTCCATCCCATTCTCTGAGGTCTGTCTTTTTACATGCATTTTCAAAAATTGCTAGATTTGATGTTCGCATTTTCATATTATTATTTTTAGTTATTAGATCTTAGTTTGAACTGTGTAGCATGTTTGGAGCCTTTACAAGACCATCTTTCTTTGCTTAATATCAAGCAATGTTTCGGGGCTTCATTTATCCTTGAAAACTTGTTTATAAATAAATTCCAGTTCACTTTGTTTATCCTTCTGAAATGTTGAGCCCTTTTTTAATTTTTTTTAAAAAAAATATTTCTTCAGATTGTTCCATTGCGCCCTCCTCCTAACGAAATCTTAACTGAGAGGTCAGTATTCATAAATGGAACACAGGAGCAGATTGACTCGGCCCAGGAGATGGTAAACGAGATAGCCCGAGAGGTTAGTGATTAATATGGCATCCATACTCATGATAGGTCTGAAACCGTCGCTTTCGTTCCTATTTATGTTTGCGTTACTTGTATCTGTACATAAGTGCTTGTTTAAAGCTCACAGTTTTAATTTGTTTCCTATATTAAAGTCTGGATTATCCAATTTCTTTTATATCATGCATCAATTTTCTTCTGCAATTTTTCCTGTCAGGGTCGACTGAGAGTCCCGCCGGGGCCTAGTGGCTATATGCAACCTGCGTATACTTCACCTGCAAGTTGGGCTCCGCCCGCACAAGCTCCAAACCAGCAGTACCAGACTGGATATGAGTACTCAGCTCCTGGTGCTTATCCCCATGCTGCCTCTTATTATGGAGGCTATGGTGCCAACCCACAAGCTGGATGGGATCAGTCAAACCCTCCGTCTGTTCCTCCTCCCCAGCAGAGCACAGGCTATAATTTTTATGGACAGGCGGATCAGACAGGCTCAGCCCCACCAGCATATAATTATGGCTACGGTCAGCCTCAAGCTCCAGTCCCTTCCCAAAGTGGCAATCAAGGCTACCCACCTCAACCAGCTTCTTATGGACAAAGCTACCCTGGCCAGCCTTTGACTGTGAACCAGCCAAATACATCCTCAACAACTCCAGGATATGGCCAACCACCGACTTATGAATCAGCTGCTGCACAACCCACTAAGACTCCCCCTCCGAATCCAATTGCATATAGCCAGGGAACAGCTACTCAGGCATCATATGCGACTCCAGCGCCCCTAAATACCCAGCCTTCATATGGAACTCCACAGAGCTACATTGCACCCCAAACTTCCCAGCCTGCTTATGGAACTTCATACACCGTGGCATCTCAGCCTGCTTATGGGACTTCTCAGGCTACATATGGGGCCCAAGCTCAACAAGGCTACTCTGCAAACCCTGCTGTATATGGGGCTCAACAAGGTTACTCAGTGCCCCCAACTTCCCAACCTGGGTATGGGTTGCTTCAGCAGGGCTACACAGTGCCCCCAACGTATGATCAAGCTGGATACGGAGGGAAGCCATCATCATTGCCACCCCCAGCTACAGCTCAGCCACCATACGGACAGAGTGCTTATCTTGGACAGTCAGTTCCTGCATCATCTGCTTATCCTCCACCACCACCTGCCTACGGACAGTCACAGCCCAAAACCCCTAGTCAGCCTCAGCAACCACCAGGGCATCTTTCCAAACCTAATGGCGATGAAAGTGCAAGTCAAGGACATAGTTCTTCTCCAGCTGTTCAAACGAATCCCCATTCTTCTAGCAGAGCGGCATAGCTTTAATTCCATCCCAACTACTCAAAATCATGACTGGCCTAGTGTTTTTATTGTAACTGATGCGCCTGAGTAGAACATGTGTTGTTACTCATGACTGGATATCCTTAAATATAGTGCCGGCATAACTATGGAATGTTGTTTTTATTTTTGGTGGCATCACTAGAAATGGAATTTATTTTTAGTACTTACGTGAGTATATTTTCTTATATGAGCATTTTACAGCTCCATTTGTATCCTTGGGATCCGTGGCGCAATGGTAGCGCGTCTGACTCCAGATCAGAAGGTTGCGTGTTCGATTCACGTCGGGTTCAAATCCCGTAAACATTTTTAATATTTGTTTTGTTCATTCTGCGAGTGCGAGGAAGATAATCCAGCTTGCATGAAACTTTAAGTGAACGTTAAGGAATATATATAAGCTATGACACCAAATGTGTTCAGTAAAGCCTTGGAAGAAAAGAAGGTCGTGGTGCAAAGGTTGAAATGCCATATCAGCAACGTAACTGACAAAGTCTGCCTATAAAATGCAACTATACTGTTTACCTTGACCGAAGAGCAAAAAAAAAAGAGCGGCTTTGTGGCCCTGTCTATGCCTGTATCTTTCTCTGAACTAGTGGTGTTCAGTGGAACTTCCGCAGTAAGGAAATCTCGCAGTATATCCACCATTTGAGGGTTCATTCTCTTCTGGTACTACAGTTGGAGAATGACGCTTAGCCGTAGAAAATAGCCAATAAATAATTAAAGCTGCATATTTGCCAGAGAGTAGTAGAATTGATGAATAGAAAGGAGCGCTTTAAATGAGAACTTTTTTTATTTTTAGAGAACTTGAGATCTGTATCTTCGGATTAAAAGTGCATCCTCAAGCCATTTTGGTAACTGTTTTTTTTACTTACTTTACTTTCCTATGGTTTATTGATAAGAAGGCTAGATTTGATATAAATTATAAGAGTCCGGTTCATGTGAGAAGTGGTTTTTAGATGAGAAATGAGAACTAATCCCATCCCTAGATCTTATTTAATGTACGGCCTAGATTAAATTAAATTAAAATTTGAAAACACGCTGGTCAGACGAAATCCGGTCGATTTCGACAATTTAGGGGTAGTTTAGTCAAATTCAATTCAAACATCAGCGCAGAAGCTGCGGCCGTCGGACCACGGCTTAATCAATCAAAGCGATCCACCGTCGTCGACCGATGCCCATATGAAATCCTTCTTCGACGATTACGAGGGCGAGGTTTGTCAGGGGGGACTGCTGTGAGCGCTTCGCGAAGGCAGAGCTTCGGAGCGCCGATACCGGAGTCGACTAAGTACTTGCCATCATGGACTCGGCGGACTGTGGCTTTGAGGGCGGTTTCGGATGAGGTTTGAAGCGACGACTGGAGAAGTTATGACTGTCTTGATTTCGAGAACACGACGATCACTACGAAGAAACCCAACAATTGCTACGCATTTTGTACATGTCGCGCGCTCCATGCTCACATTAACGCCGCGCCCAGCCTTTACATTAACATGTTAATGTCTTCTTTGGGCGCGGCTCACTTAATGTGAGCGTGGAACGCGCGGCTCACTTTGTAATTACTACGCATTCTTCTTTGAAAAACTACGAATTTTGTATGTAATTGCTACGCATTTTAGTCCTCAAGCACCAAAACATGCCTGTTACGAATTTTGTATGTAATTGCTACGCATTTTAGTCATTAAGCACCAAAACATGACTGCTACGAATTTTGTTTGTAATTGCTACACATTATAATTCGTAGCTTTTCAAAGATAATGCGTAGTATTTACACAGTGATCCGCGCGCTCCACGCTCACATTAAGTGAGCCGCCCCAAAGAAGACATTAACAAGTTAATGTAAAGATTGGGCGCGACATTAATGTAAAGGCTGAGCTCGCGGCGTGTACGATTAATGTTCATTTGTCGACTAAACACAAAAATTGACTGATGTCGATGAATTGTCAACGTTTCCGAGCAGTCCGATGCGATTTCCATGGGCGATGACGAAAAGTGACACCTCCGATCGTGGCCAGATCGGCGTTGACGGCGAACGTAGGGTGTTGTATAAGATTAGGTTTAAACCTATTACTAAATTACCCTTTAACGGTAATTAAAACGTGATTGTGCGAATATATTACTGTTGATTAACAATCATTAGATTAATAATCTAATTATCATTAAGACTTATCATTTATGACAAAACATGCCACTTATCTAAATTATAAACAGTTTCGTATTTGCGAGGAAGATAAACCATCTTCGAAAACCATATCTACTCTCGTCATTTCTGGCGTCTCCCCTGCGACCTTCGATAAACGGCTGCTTAGCATATATAGAGAGAGAGAGGGAGCATCTCAAAACCCTAATTTCAATTTGAAGAAGAAGGGAAGCGTTGCAATGAACGCAACGACATTGTGGGCGTTGTACCCCATCTGCTCCCTAACCTCCTCTCACCCCAATAATCTCACCCAATCCCTCATCCCACCCAAACACTCAGCTTCGCTACGTCTCAACCTAACCAATCGGACCAGACTCCACGCCGCCACTTTCGTCGACTTCTCTCCTGACCCAACCGAAGCTGAATCTTTCAATTTCGACAAGTCCTCCTATTCCGACGACACTGATTTGAAGCACTTGCCCTCTCCTGACCTCCAGATTAACGACCTCGATGAGCTTCCCGAGCAGTGGCGGAGGTCCAAGGTCGCCTGGTTATGTAAAGAACTTCCTGCGCACAAGTCCGGCACTTTAGTTCGGATTCTCAGCGCTCAGAGGAAATGGATGACGCAGGAGGATATCACTTATGTAGCTGGTCACTGTATGCGAATTCGCCAGAATGAAACTGCCTTCAAGGTCACCTTCATTTTCATTTACTTCACTTGTTTCGTAGTACTTTTCCTTTCTATTTTGACACTTCATTTTGCAGGTGTATAAATGGATGATGCAGCAGCCCAAATTCTCCTTTGATTTTGCTCTTGCCACCAAGTTGGCAGATTACATGGGTAAGGATAGAAAGTATTTGAAATGTCGCGAGATATTTGATGACATTATTAAACAAGGACGCATGCCTACTGAATCCACCTTTCATATTCTCATCGTTGCGTATCTTAGTTCCAGTGATGAAGGATGTTTGCAAGAAGCTTGTAGTATTTACAATAGAATGCTCCAGTCGGGAGGATATAGACCACCGTTGAGCTTGCATAATGTGCTCTTTAGAGCGTTGGTTACCTGCCCTGGAGGCATTGCAAAGTATTATCTGAAACAGGCCGAGTTCATTTTTCATAATGTGGTGACCTCAGGACTCGAGGTACACAAGGATATCTATGGTGGTTTGATTTGGCTGCACAGTTACCAGGATGCAATTGACAAAGACAGGATTGTGGAGTTAAGAAAAGAAATGAAGCGTGCTGGGTTTCAAGAGGGGAATGAAGTGCTTTTGTCGGTGCTACGGGCATGTTCCAAGGAAGGGGATGTTGAAGAAGCCGAAAGGACCTGGGTGAAACTCAAGAATTCGGAGAAAGGTATACCTTCTCAAGCTTTTATTTACAAAATGGAAGCTTATGCTAAGGCCGGAAATCCTATCAAGTCTTTGGAAATATTTAGGGAAATGAAGACAAAGAGTGGCAAGGTCAATACTGTAGCATATCATAAAATTATTGAGATTCTGTCTAGAGCTCAAGAAAAGGAACTTGCTGAATCTCACATGAGCGAGTTTAAGGAGAGTGGGTTGAAGCCTTTAATGCCGTCGTATATTGATTTGTTGACTATGTACTTTAGTCTGGAGTTGCATGATAAACTTGATTCGGCTTTCACAGAATGCCTTGAGAAGTGCCGCCCGAATCGGACCATCTATAATATCTACTTGGATTCCTTATTGAAAATTAATAATATTTCCAAGGCAGAAGAGACATTTGACGTGATGCTGACAACTGGAAGTATTGGTGTCAATTCTCGATCATGTAATGGTATGTTGAGGGCTTATATATCTGCAGAGGATTATATAAAGGCAGAAAAGATATATGATTTGATGTGCGAGAAAAAGTTTGACGTTGAATCCGAACTGATGGATAAGCTTGAAAATATACTCACCTTGATTAAGAAAGCAGTGAAAAAACCAGTTAGCCCGAAGCTAACGAAAGACCAGCGAGAAATTTTGGTGGGCTTGTTACTCGGAGGTCTGCAAATTGATTCAGATGAGGAGAAGAAGAATCATGCAATTCTTTTCGAGTTCAAGGAAAACAATGCGACCCATTCCATTTTGAAAAGATATTTGTATAACCAGTTTCACGAGTGGTTACATCCATCGAGCAGGGTGAGTGATATGGATGATGAGATACCACAAAGGTTTTACAGCATCATTCATTCATTTTTCGGCTTCTATGCGGATCAATTTTGGCCTAACGATCGGCCTGCAATTCCGAAGTTGATTGATAGATGGTTATCACCATGTGTCCTTGCTTATTGGTTTATGTACGGAGGTCACAGAACAACATCTGGGGATATTCTATTGAAAGTTAAGGGAGATCCAGATGGTGTCTTGAAGATAATCCAGGCCTTAAAAGCCAAATCCTTAGAGTGCAAGGTCAAAAGAAAAGGCCGAGTTTTCTGGATAGGTTTTCTTGGGAGCAATTCGACGTGGTTTTGGAAATTGGTTGAGCCTTATATACTGGAGGAAATTAAATCCACTCTGGAACTAGGCCTAGCTACGGAAGGAAATAACAGTTCGGAAGCACAAAGTTCAAGCATGAATTTCTCTGAAAATGCTTATGCTGATACTGGTGCTGATTAAATCTTGTTCTTTCCATCACCCACAACACTGAACATCTAGTTAGAAATCCGGGCTCGATTCTGAACAGAAGAAACAGATCTGGGAATATACCTGCACCCTTCCCTTCCACAAAGGAAGGGATGTTTATTCATAAAGACATACTTGCTTGCCCTATCATTAGTATTCAGATTACGAGATGAGAAGATGGTCCTACAACTTTCACTATGTTTGGAAAACATATGCTCATTCAGTGATTTTGATATCTAGTACTTAGTTTATTGTCTAAGTCTGTATTTTTTTGCGGGGCATGTTGACAAAATACTTGTGTTCAGAACAAACGTATTTTTTCTTGAATGTGAGTAAATCTTTTTTTTGTCTACACTTGCTGGAGTTTGTTTTCCACAAAGTGAAATCTGATGAAATGTTTTGGCCCTCGGTACGTGCTACGGAATTTTACTGTAATACCGCCTCCTAAACTTTCATATAATTTCTATTTACGTAAAATCAGAGGACCATCTGCATTACTGCATACATTAGAAGTAGGAGAAATAATTACAGCGATTGATTTTCTATATGATTGATTACTGCACATGCAGGAGAAAGGATGTTGGAATGTACAACAACAATGTTAGCTATATACCGAAGGAGTTTATGGCTATCTATCTAGAGTGGAGAGGAATGGAGCATTACAGAGTCGACCAGGAGTTCGAGACTTGTCTTCAGACATGGGGCTTAGCGGTGAGAGTTGGGGCATCAGCTCTGACAGGCGAGCTTTTTCCAAGGTGATTTTGTTCTGTGAAAAAAAAATCCAGAAATTCAGTTTAAATATGAGGTACAAGGTCGAAACAGTCAAAATCGGATATATAAGTGTTAATAATTACCTTGAGTTTTAAGTCTTCGATGTCTCTCTCTAGTGAGGTGATCTTGTTCTTTAGGTGTCCCAACGCCTCCTCAGCTTCAAGAATGGTTATGTCCAACACTGGGCTTGTGATTCCAGCTACCTGTAACGGTCAAAAGAAAATAAGTCACTGAAGTAGAACATGAATCACGAGAGGAAGGTGCATAATTCATTCTCATTTCAAGATACCGAGCAGTTGAGTATTTGAACCTTTAAAATGTTGGTACACAGTGCAAGTAAGTTTTGTGCTAGCTGCAGTTTCTCCTTTTCAGTTTCCTGTTGATAAAAAGACAATGGTTTAGATAGATGCGTCTTTCTTTTCGTTGTTCAACTTTGCATATCCCATTGTCAGATACTACTGACCTTAAGCTTGTCTTGTAGGCGCTCCTGGTCATCAAAGTTGATGTAACGGCTCTTGCCAACTGAAGCACGATAGGCAGCAAGCTCTTCTTTGACGCGAGAAAGGATGTTTTCTGCTCGCCGTAGCTTGAGGCTCAACTCTTCATTTTGGGTTCTCAGAAAATTGTTCTCCTCCTGTTACAATACAAATTAATTATCACACACACCCTTTGGACTGGGAGTGTACTGATGCCAAAAGTCTTACCTTCACTTTTGCATGATGATGTATTCTCTGTTGAAGATTTTGCTGGCCCGAGAGTTTATTGACTTGGTTTTCAAGATCGGTCACCTGCTTCTTATGGCTAGCATTCTCAATCTGGAAACAAGAGAGTGAGCAAGTCGAAATAAAAAATCATCCTTGTTTACTCAGAGCAATCGTTGTTTTACCTTAAACGTGTTATTTTCAGCTTTTAGTAATCGATTTGTCTGATGAAGTTTTTCTAGGGAGACCTGAGCAGCCAGTAGTTCAGCTTGTTTTCTGTCAATCTCATCCAACCATCTGAAAACGTAAAACAACTTAGATGAATGAGAATTGAACAGACTGAACTTTATTGCCACTCCAGAAATCAGAGCAGGCTTACCCTTTGCGCTCCTCGATAAGTCCATCGAGTTGTTGTTTCAGCTTTGCTACTTCTGTGTCCTGAGTAACACAGAACAAATTGGTCATCAAATAATGAATGGAAACAAGAACTATGATAACCAATTATTAGATAGCTACCTTCATCTGAGACTCCTCATTATGAAGCAGAGCTTTCTCTGTTATTTTATGAACTTGATCCGCATCCAGCAATGACTAATTTAAAACAAGAAAGGATGGCAAATGACATGAATAGTTGAGGATATGGCAACCTACGGCATGCACACATGATAACATTTAAGTAAAGCTTTAAATGAAAAGGTTACCGCATATTGAGTCATGTCCAATTTCACTCCTAGGAGCTCTCGAATGACATCATGTGTCATACTTTCAGCAGCAGCCAGTCTAGAGTTCAACATAAATATCTGGACAAGAATTCAAAGTTGGGCATTCTCGTCCGGATTGAAATGAAATCATGATTAAGGCAGCAAGGAGAAATGATTAGTGCACCTCTTTCTGTCGGCTAGCAGCAAGAGCTTCAAGCTCCGCTATACGACGCCTTGCATCAGTAAGATCTTCATCTTTCTCAGACTTCATCTGCTGCACCAGACCCAGCCCAATGCATTTGAATGGAGAACCTGAACCTCTTGGTTTTGAGGAATTCCTCTCTAGTTTGTTTGAAGAGGAACCTGTACCAGGACCTGAGGAGCCCTCAAGTCTAACCTTTTCAGCCATTGATTCTAATGCTTTGAACTGTCCCAATAATAACCATGCAGCAATATTAGAGAAGGAATATTGAATAAATGTTTATTCTCAATGATTTGCCAAGTGACCAACCTTTTGTTTATATTCACAAGCTTGTGCTTCTGCATGCACATTTAGCTCGGATATGTGGGTTTTCAGCCGAGCAATCTGTATCCATTGATGAAAAAATGTATATAAACCAGATTTGCATTCTTAAATAGTTCGACACTACCAGACAGTTGAATTGTGTACCTCTGTATCCTTGTTATCTAAATCTATCTCAAGAATTTTAACACGCTCAAAAGTTTCTTCAAGACCCATCTCCTTTTCATTCAAATGCCTACATAGAATTTATGCATCAAGTATTGCATCAGCAGCAGGTCGTTTTCCAGATAAGAAAGTCAATACTCAATAATAAGAGCATCAAATTTTTTTGTAGACCTTCTGATGTCAGTGTTGCAACTTTCAACACTCAGCATCTGATTTTTTAAGGCATGCAACTCAATTTCTAATTCCTCCCTTTGTAATCGCTGTCGTTCAGCTTCTCCTTTAACCATCTCCACCTAAAATGGAAGTCATAACAAGGAGTTCAGCAAAGTTCTTACTCCATAACCAATTTAATAATTCAAATAGCACATACCTTGTCCTCCAATACATCGATGGTGGATTCTAACTCTTCAATAGATCTTTCTAATAATTTTATCTCTTCCTCCTTCTCAGCTAAATAAAACTTTTCGGATTCAGCCATCTGAAAAAGTAAAAAAAAAAAAACGAAACAATTCAGGAAGCATTAGTAAAAAAGATACACGCTATCAAGAATCAGAATCTTCCATACTTCAAATCATATTCACCTGCTTAGCTTCAGTGGCGATTGCCTCAGTCTCTTGAACCTGAGCCTCAGCCATGTCAAGCTTCTCTTCCAAAAGAAGCACATTTGAGTGCAGATGATCCCTCTCACTGATAACTACATCCAAATTCTCTTGCATGGATTCAATAGTACTACACGCTTCATTAAGAGTGCTATTCATTCTTAAAAGCTCAGACTCTAGACCATCAATAATTGCCTTCTTCTCAACTAATTCCTCCTCAATTGAGCATTTCTGCGCAATACCATCTTCAAGTTGAACTATCAATTCAGCTTTTTCATGGGAAAGCATTTGTAACTTTTCATTTGCCTCCTCAATGTGCATTTGAAGAGTCGAAATGACAGCATTTTTATCTTGCAGCTGAGCTTCTTGAGTTTTGCATTTAGACATCAACTCATCATTATCAGCAGTTTTCTTCGCAATCTCTTCCTGAAAACCCTTCAAAGAATCTAACATTTTATCGAGATCATCTTTGTAATTCTCGGTGTTTGAAGTGGACTCTTGCAAAAGGCTCAAATCAGACAGCAATACCTTCACGATCTCATCCTTTCTGAGCAATTCAGTGTGGAGAGATTCATTTGTGAACAGCAAAGAAGACGCATAGTCTTCGACACAGACCAACTCCTTCATAAACTGTGATGCCATCTCTACACTGTAGTTCATCTCTTCCAGTAGTTTTTCTGCAACAGAGACGATACCCTGATTGAGATTGCTGTTAATTATGCTGCTCATTTCAACGGCATTTTCCATCTTTTCACTGCTTTTCGTATTGACTAAGCTAAACTTGCTTAGTTCACTTTTCAAGAGATGGAAATCTTCTAGCAGAGCTCTGTTTCTGTCAGTAAGGAGTAGATGATCTTCGCTTTTCTGGCTCAACTCCTTCAGAAGCGCGGACTGATACTGATGCAGTTCATCTAGTTCAGCTTCCTTTATGCTCATATTACTTTGTAAACCACCAATAGTAGACTCTGTCATTTCCAACTGACTTTGAATCTCAGAAGATGTTACTTTGAGCAAGTCAACTTTCTCCTCCAACTTCTGATTTTTTGGACAGAGGTAGCTGATTATAATTGATGATAGCTCAAGAGCTGCATCATTCTCTTTCAACTCCCGACTGAATGTATCATGTTCAGATTTAAGTGCATGGATCTCACTCAGTAAACTCCACTTCAATTCAGTAGCCTCATCCATTTCCCTTTTAAACACGTCATTTGAGTGAGAAACGTCCTTAAGTCGTCGCAACTCCATTTCTTCACTCATCTTTCTATGGCTTAACTTGTTCTCAATCAGCAATGATGACAGGTTGTTCCTCTCGTTTTCTAATATCTTACCTGCTCGCGTCTGAATTGAGAGCTCATTTAGCAAGTCTTCTATTAGTAATCCTTTCAGGTGGCCATCCACTCCGTTTAGAACTAGTTCTTCTTTCATGTTTTCAGATATGGCAAGGCATCTGATTTTCTCGAATTCTGAATCAGCTGCATCAAGCGCCAGCTCCTTTAACTTTGATGCCCAAACAAGTGTCTCAACGTCTTTTGATAACATTTCCACCAAGAAAACTTCATTCTGATAATTGATGCACTCCTGTTTATCCTTGAGAAGCTTATCATGCTCCAATAAAGCAGTCATAGCAGATGAGTTGCTCTTGTCCAGCTCCTTCATCAGTTTAGCAAGCTCGCATCCCATGGCATCAGATCTTTGTAACATTAATTCTTCTTGAGCTTGAAGATCCAATATTGTCCGCTCAAAAGTGATTAGCTTGAGATCTAATTGTTCAGTCTCCTCTTCCTTCTTTAGAACACGATCAAAACTTTTTCGTATGTCCGTCAACATCTTTCCTTCTACAGCTCTACACATATCAATACCGCGTCTTGATAGATTGTTGTGTTTCTTGAGATCAGCTATAACTGAGTGTTGCTCAGATGATCCATGTTGAAGTAAACAATTTTCAACGTTCTTTCTCATTACGGTCTCTAACAGCAGTCCAGAATGACACAGATGCAGCACTGACACAACGCAATCCTTCACAATAAGTTCACTCCAAATATCCTCAAATGATGAGTGCATGAGGTTCTTGGCATGCATAAGATGATTTTTGAGACCACTGAAATCACAAAGCAGAGACTGAAAATCATCCTGAATTTGGTCTTGGACCTGTGTTACGTTATCTTCTAGCTCAAGAATTGCACCTTTTGCGTCAGTCAAATGTTTCTCAAACTGCTTTTCAAGAAGTTCAAGCTGTTGACTAAGCATGTCATTTGTTGATTTCAGACTTTGGATCTCATGCACCAAAACCATTCTCTCCTTATTCAGCGCTTCCATTTCACCATTCATAGCTTCATTAGTAATCATCAATTTATTGATCATGATGTCTGCTTCTCTTAAGGCACCCTGTGACTCATCAAATCTGTTTGACATACTTGAAGCTTCAGTCTCGAATAACTGCACACAAAAAAGAGGTTTAGGAAACCTTTAAAAATATATTGGCATAAATTTACAGTTTCTGCAAGTAACAAAAACTAAGAAACTAGTGAATACCTCTTTTGTTTTGGACCAGCAAGTGTTACTATCTTCAACAAGAATTTCAACATTTTGCAACTTATCTTGTACTAAAGCCATCTTGAATCCAGTACGCTCTTCAAAAAAACCCATAGCAGTTTCTAAGGCAATCACTTGATCTTTAAGGCACTCCATGCTTTTTTGACTCTTACTTTCAGAAATCACAGCTTTCTCTTTCTCATGGCGTAGTTTTGCCATTTCAACATTTATTGCCTCTAGACTTTCAAGTGCAGATTGTATTTCCTTTCTAAGAAGGCTCATAGTACAACCCTTGCGAGATGCCTCATGCGGAGTGCTTATGGACTCCAACACATTTATTTCAGTTGAGCGAGGTATATTAGATGAGCACATGGAAGTGTCAGTGTCCACACCCTCAGCTAGTAGACGGTTTGTGGTGTCGATGCCTTCTCTGCCATTTGTCTGAAAAAAAAATCATTTGTAAACATGCTTCTCAAGGTTACTATGATCAAGATAAACTTCAATTACAGCAATGAGAAATTAGATAGTCTTACCGACGAACTGTCTGTTGAATAACGCATTCCAAACGATGACATCACTGAGGACACACCAGCCTGCAGCTCAGCTAACTTATCCTTTGTCTTCAGCATTTCGTTGGCTTCAAACTCTTGTAGTTTCTTCATCATCAAACAAGCCTGGGCTTTTTCATGTTCAAGAACATTGTCAAGTTCTTTACACTTGTCCTTCACATTATTTAGTTCTTCTTGAAGGAAACAGATCTTTTTATTGGCTTCTACAATGGCAACTGCCTGATTAGCAGCAAGTTCACAGTTTGTCTTGCTTGATTGTTCCAATTCATTAATAATAGCATCTTTCTGCTTGATGTCCTCAAGAAGGTCTGACTTTGTTTGAGATAAATTATTGACGATCACAAAACCTGCTGTTGCGCAGGCATATAGCTTCTTGATATAACCTTTGCTCAGCTGAATATCATTATTCATTTTTTCCATAGAATTACTCTTTTCACTCAATTGTGAGGTCAGCCTCTCAACTTCCTTCTCTTTCTTGCCGAGCTCCTTTTGATGAGAATCGTTAATAGCAAGTGCTGCACCCTTCAATGACCTTAACATGCAATCTAGATTACTGATTTGGAAATTGGCATCCTCCAAACTCCTTCTGAGCTCCTCTACCAAATTTTCCTTTTCAGATTTAATTTTTGCTATTTGGCCAATTTGCTCGGATATCCAGGACCTTTTCCCAGGTAGTGAGTTGGAAATTTGGGCAACGTCCGAGGAGGCATTCACCAGGGACTCATTTCCTTCATAGAGGACTTCTTCAATTGCACTTGTCAACAATTTCCATTCGTCCCACAGAGTCTTTATTTCTCCATCTTTCTGCTTAAGCTGTTCATCAAGCATGTTACGTTCTTGTGTCACGACAAGCAACTTCTGTTGCAGCTCTTTAGATTCATCTTCCAAAAGCTTAAAATTTTTCTGCTGCTCCATTTCCAACAAGTTTCTCTCTTCAATATGCTGCTGCAGGACAGATAGCTCTTCTTGTAAACAAACAATCACCTCAGCCGTTTCAACCTCAGCCTGCCTACGAATTTTTTCCATTTCTTCACTACTCGTGGTCTGATTTACCAGATCCTTTTGGTACCATGTATTCAGACTTTTTGCCTTTTCAAGAGAATCTTGCATTTTGGTTAACTTTGTTTGAAGAGGAAGTTCTTCGTTTTCATAATTCCTGGACAGTGAGAGGGCCCTGCTGTGCTCATGGCCAGATACTTGCTCCTTCAGATCAAGGATTTCAGCTTCTTTCTTGTGCAAGAGCTCCAAAACACTGTCGTTACTAGTCTTTAGATCATCTATCTCATTGATCAAAAATATTTGCTGAGATTCAAGGGCTTCAACAACTGACTTGGAATTTTGTAAGGCACGTTTTGTATCAGTGTATTGCATAGTTATTAACGAAAGATTCTCTCTAGCTAGCTCAAGACTATTCATGAAGTTCATTGCCTTCTCTTCTGTTTCTCTACGACATAATATTTCCTCTTGAATAATGACTTTAAATACGTCCAACTCTAGTTGCACATTCAGCAAGTCCTCTGTTTTGTTAATTGAAGACTTGGAATCAGTATAGTTCTCAGTCGGGGAATTGCTAGAAATCTGAATCACAACAATTTAAATTCTGATTAACAATCTGGGATGGTCACTGAAAGGATTTGCAATGTTAAGAAATTAAGAGTATACAAAGTTACAAACACCGAACATGCTGGTCCTCTTATATATTGTGAACAACTGGCAATATAAATCCGAGGGACCAATATGAGTACCTCTAAGAAATTTAACTCATCTTCGTCTATATTTGAAAGCAAAAGATTGAGCTGATTCTGCAAGGCACCAATGTCTCTGCAATAGACATGTGAGAAAAAAAATGTCAGCAAATTAACAACAAAAATTTAGCTCATATCAGTAGATGAAACCATCTTCAACAAGAACATTTCAGTCTCGCACCTGCTTAATTTTGCATTCTCCTCTAAGCAAGACCTCAGGTTAGACTTGCATTCTTCTAACTCACTTGATGTATGTTTTAGCTGGATAAAATATAGTATTTCAACATTAAGATTCCCATGCAGTGATATTTTAAATTTCTTGCAAGTAGACAAGTGAAACCTCCAAGTTAAGAGACCGGTTTCCATTGGTGTCATGAATCCCATCCTGTGATTACAAAAAGAAAAATAAAAACATGTCTGCAAAAAGGTGACTGTAAAATGCTTTGAACTTGGAAACTGAAAAATAAAAACACAATTAAAGAAAACAGATACAGCATGTCAGTGTCACGTGAAAACAAGTAGTAAGAAAACAACTTAACAAAAGGGCACTGAAAAAATGAGACACTTCACCTTAGTAATTGTTTTGACATGTGGAGAGCAAGGCTGCATGGTATCTCCATCAAGACGTTGGATCAACTGTAGAAAAAACCATATTTTTGCTGAAGTCTAGTTTATTGACACTTGAAATGACTAAAAATTCTAAGCATTTTACAGTCACCTGTTTGCGAAGTTCCGAAATTTCAGACAAAAGCATTTCTTTCTCGCCTTCTTTATAAAAGTCCTGAAATCTGCAAATGTTTTGTATGTTAGTTGATCCTTAAGATTATCCGCTGTTTTGAATGATGGTCAAAAGCTTGTAAGCAGAATAAACTCAACCTTCTGATTTGGTCTAATAGCCTTATATTTTCTAACGCAAATCGAGTAACCTCTGGATTTCTGTCTAGCTTAGCAGTGAGCAATTGTATCTCCTCGTATAGTGCTTTGTTTTCTTGAAATAAATAGCTATCTACAGGTATGACATTATTTACAAGTGATTCCATTCTGCTGATTTTGTCGTCCCTAAACTTCAGCATCATCTTTGTGGATCTAGCATCCTCCTCTCTCTGACGAACCTGAAATTATTACACAATCTAACTTATCTGCCAAGATAGAAAATCATAGAAAGAAATAGGTGGACTAACCAATCTATTTAAGTGTTCCATTTCAGCTTCGAGTTGCTTGATGGAAGATTCTGCCATTTGCTCCCTTCTCAAGGAACCAGCCAGTGTTGTTTCCATAGATTTCAACTAGCATTTCGAATCCAGTGAGTATACATTGCAATTACAACAGAATAAGTCTTAAACAACTGAACATGTAGAGAAAGGTAATTCTTCAGTAGTTTCTTAATTACGATTGCTATTATATCACGATATATGAAAAGGTTAATCCCATTCGTATGCTCCTGTTTTTCATACTACCTAAGGCAACCAAAGATTATGGACATCCTGCAACTAACACTAACCTGTTTACAAGACATTCTCAGTGTACCCTTTGATTCAGTTTCTACCATTAGGTCAGTAGTTTTTTGCATATCGTCCTCTTTACAACTGTATTTCGAGGACATGCTGTCCTCAGCAGTATCTTTCCCGAAGGATAAAGATCTTGATACATTGTGACGTTTAAGGGCAACAAGCTCCTCCTGTATAAAAGGGAACTCTTTTTTAAGTATGAGGTCAACGAGAGAGCTGAATAATAATTAGTTTTAAAGTAGAGATACCTTCAATATCCGTATTTGTTGCTGTAAGGCACCAACATCTCCAGAAGAGTCTTCATTAACCACAGCCTTCATCATTGGAAACAACAAACTAAAGTTAAAACAAAATCAATCCTGGCAAGTATCAAATACTCACGGGTGTGAAAAGGCCCTCCAAGGAACAAGCTTACATTGTTCTGAATGAGTTTGGCACGCTGAGCAAACTTAAGAGTGTTAAGCGTTTCAGTAGCACAGCTGAAATTTATTTTTCATTCCAATGTCAAGGGTAATGTAACTTATTGGTAGACTTCAAAACATGCGTCCGTAAATATTAAAACTCACCAAGTAGCTGAGCTGACATTGGCAATAATCATTGTCTTAGAGTTCCCCCCAAGTGAGTCCTGGGTGATTTTTAGAGAAAAAGCCAAGTCAAGGTTTATCTATAGGCCTTATAAGGCAAATAAACATAAGCGTATGTATACCTGAAGAAGAAAAGTCAGCTTAGAATCTCTGTAGGGTACATGCTTCGGCTTCCCGTGGGCCACTTCTAGCAATACCATTATGACATGACTGCACAAAAGTTGAAGAATCAACAGTGCAATATATAAGAGATAATTAAACAATGATGATGGTCTATAGAATTTATGTCATAACGAAGCTTATCTGCTTGCATTACCCTAACGTTGATAACGACTTATTTATACTTGCGGCTTCTTTCAATCGATCTCCCTCGGCGCCAGAGGCCTTCTGCCTATAAGTGGAAGGAAAGTAAATGATGATTTAGCTTCATTACAACAACATCATATGGAAAAAACCCCAGAAATATCTCTCAGCTTCTAGGTTAGCTGCGCATGTATAATATTCTTTAGATGATTATACCTCTCAGAACCAGCAAGATCAACCAAATTTAATCTTGCAAAACGGAGATTTGTGGTAGCATCTTTTTCCCACTGGCTTTCAATAACACATGTAAAAACACTATGAGAACGACTACTCTCTCTGTTCATGTTAGTTGCTGCCACTTTCCTGTTTGAAGCACCCTGTTGCACATGTCACAATGAAGCCAGGTGAAAAGAAAGAACGAAAGAGTGTGGTGATTGTTGAGTTTCCTGCATAGGCGGTGTCCCAGCAAAATTGGATTCAAAGCTCAAAAGTCTTAGAACTTCTATTTTGTGTACACTTTTAGTCACTTTTTTTGATAGGACAAGAACGCCTAATTGTTTCAGATTTGTAAATACGCTAAACAAAATGTCATAGGGGGCAGAAGATAAGAGAGAAATCAAGATAGGTTAGATTTCAAGTTTAATCTTGTGTTTGTTCTCACAAGTAGTGGTGAGTTTATGTTCTAACCTATTAGTCAATTGGTTGATGTGTTTAACTCTAGGTGTGTCTTCATAGGTAATACTAAATCCTTGTGAGATTGAGAAGTTGTCATTGTATTCATTGTCATGAAAGTAAATGTTTTGAATTATTCATGCTTTTCCCTTATTTGGCTTTTCCACGTTAAAATTTGGTATCCTCTCTTACTATATTAATTTCTTCCTAACAAATTCAGTCAAGTATGGAAACGATTATGCATTTCTATCAGTAAGGTTACACTCACCTGGCTAAGAAGTAGGAGTATATCACTCACTGTTTGGACTTCAAACTCTGCGAGATTTTCCACGTATACCCCTTTCTTCATATCTTCACGCAACTATAAAAAATAAAAAATATATATGAGACAACCTTATTTTACATTACCAAGCCCTCTTGAGTGATATCCTGCCCAGTGAGCATCTTACATGCAGATTAGTTGCAGAAGGGTCAAGGAGGTCAGTTATTTGCTCATTGTAAATCTCTAAGAATGAGCATTTACAACTGTATTTCAGCTTCTCCTCCTTTCGAGTTTCCTCCTCCTGCCAGAATGAGTTGGTAAAACATTATTTACATTTAAGTCAAACAATATTAAATGTGAATCAAATAGATCGGGTTGATTTGAATCAAAATGAACTCACGGCTCTGATTCTTGCAAACAAGAATTCAAATACACGAGGAGTCATTCCACGATGTGGACTGGGGTTGATTTCTAACTGATCAATCTCACCGAGCATTGTATATGTTTTCCCGCTTCCTGTCTGCATTGTTAATATATACAAACATAAAAAAGCTTACCATGCAATAAGAAGATACCAGTTGAGCTTGCAATCTACATACTGAAGCACTGAGGACTCTGCGCTCAAAGTCCCCACAACCCACATATTACATAACCATAAAGATGATGTCCAAATCTTTAAACTAATTATGCAAAAGCATACTTTTTACTCGTGTGGGAAATGTTTAAAGAATAATAGAACCTCAATTCTCAATCAAACATATGCATGTTACCTGACCATAGGCAAACATACAGCTATTGTATCCCGACAAGCAGTTCTCTACCATGGGTAGCCCTGCCGTCCTGAAAAGTGTTTCCTGCAGCAATTGGAGACATGATAATCAAAGGGAAAACAAGAAAAAATAACTCATCACATCATAATTAATAAGGAAGATAGTTTCTAGTATTACCTGGTCCACTGTTTCGCATGCCACATGATCAAAGGTAAATCTTGTTTCAGGTGGCCCAATCCAAGTAATTGTTTGGGCACTTTCCTGCTTCAAACATCTGCTGTATCCTTGTATTCTCTTTTCCATTTCGTTGAGAGGACGAATGCGGATAAGAACCTGGCATAAGAGTTCAACATACATTGCATCACCATGCAACACACAACCTCTATGCCCACAAATCACTAAATGATAATAACTTAGGAAAATAGATACTAAGCTCAGCTTACTTGCACATTGTGATCCATCCAGAATGATGGATCTTCTTTCAGGTCGAAGTGAGGAACTTCAACTGCATTAACACCAGAAGGCTGAAAAGGAGCACCAGTCAAGCCTCTGTACAATCCCGCAAACATACCCACTCGACCATTTCCTTCAACCTTACGCACAGTAGGCGGTTTATTTACACTCTTGGTAGGAGTCAAATGCACTAAATTTCCCTCCACCCCGGAACTAGTCCTCCCTAATGACCTCATAGACCTGGGAGTCACATTAAGTAAATTCCCACTCTCCACACCAGTCCCAGCCTCACTCTTCTGGCCCCACCCAAATCTATTCCTCGATGAAAACCCCCCAAACTTCTCAGGTGTCTTCATCCCATTTTCCCCACATTTTCCCTTTGGGGTCCTGTCCGACTTACTCCGGTCCCGAACAGGCGTGGTTGAGCTCTGCGGCTCCTGAATCACAACCAAAGGCGCTCTTGTCTCATCTGTCACCACATTCCCAAGCACCGAATCCTTAGCACTCACAGGCACATTCTCAGCTTCCTCCGGCGCCTTCGTGGAGTTCCGACGTGCGGATTTGAAATCCCTCAACATTCTACCAACAAATCAATTCAACTTGTATGTTCTTATGACAATGATAAACTAAAACCCAATTCCCTCTCTTCAATCTCTGAAATCGAGCGACTCGTAATTTGAAATCCGTACCTGTAAGACGATGCGAGGAAGACAAACCCTACCAATTTCCCCGATCCTGAAATTTTGAACACTAATTTTTCAGATCTCAGCTTGGAAAAATCTCTAGGGTTTGGCAGCTAAGCTCCAGCTCCTTTCACTGTTCATCCGTCTCCCTTACTCTCTCCCTCTCTCCCAAAATTTGAACGTCAAACGTTTAGTGTGTGCGTGCGTCATATAACTGAAGAAATGGACGACTGAGATTCGATCGGGTATTTGAAACGGATCTAATCGGATGGCTGCGGCGCTAAGGGGTTTTAAATCGCGTGAAAGACAGAAATTCAAATTTTAAATTTATTTTGAACTATTGTGGTGGTTCGATTCCAACGGCTAGAGAAAAGTTGACTTTCAGACCAGTGGACGAATGAACGTAGAAGTATGTCTTTATCCTAGGCCGCGTTTTAGTTAACACTTTTTTTTTTTTTGAAAGGCGTTTAGTTAACAAATTTGGATTAACATGAATGTAAATTAGGGAAAAGATCAAAATAGATTTGTGTAAAACATTCCAAATTAAGTCACTCAAGTCCTTACGAGTCTCCTTTTCGACCAATAAATCATGAGTACTTCTTCTTGCGGAGAAAGGCTCATCTCCATTAGCCCAAACCAATTGTTGATATTTATCAAACTGAATACATTTTAGAGCATCCCATCTCAGCTTCGATATCTTCTTCAAAACCAAGGTGTGATGCTGCCACTGATTCAATAAAGTTATATATTGTAAATATATATAAATGTGGTTTATAATTCAACTGGTTTTGGGTAAATGTTATAAGTTTAAAATAAGTATTGTGTCATTGAAAAAGGGTCTGATGCCAACAACATCTTTTTGTAAAAAATACAAATCAATGACAACTCTTGATTTGGTCATTTAGACGGATGTGATTAAATCTCGTCGTATGACTGATAAATCACTTTTGACGAACTATGTCGTAGTTTTGATTTTTCAGTGACAAATTATAATAACTCACAATTCACGAATTTTTCAGTTTACACCAAAAATATGATTTGCATATTATCTTTACGCTTGTGTCATTAATCAATTAATTAATTAATTTCCCAAATCACCTTTACTCTCGAACCCGAAACCCCTATCACTTCTCTCTACTCATTCATTGTATCTGTTCGTAGCAGTACAAGGCTGAAGCTTGATTTCAATGACGAGTTCTTAATAGCGAAGTTGTTGGAGTACGATTACCCTGGAGTAGGAGTACGTCTGGAGGACGCATACTCCGGTGTGTTTTGATGAGACAAACATTCTGCTGATGTGTTACTTGAGTGCGCAGATTTAAGTACATGTACTATGGAAGCAACGGCTACTTGAGTGTGCAGAGTATTGCACGGATCTCTGAAGGTAGCAGTACCTCGGATTAAGGACGAGAATATTTCCATAAATATTCTCGGTGGATCTTTGTTCCAAAATCGGTTATAGCATTGATGTGCTGGAAGATTGCCCAAGATCAGTTTTAGATACTTGTAACGAGATTTAGCATTGGTCTAGATATGTGAATATTGCGTGAGAGATTTTAGGAAACTTTATCTCAACCGCATATCCAATTAGATCGGTATGGGACGATCTAATGGAAGGCTGATGAAGACAGTATGGGATGGACGAATCAGCTAGGAGATCTTGGCCTGACTTGTGGATCAAGATGAGAGATTTTCGAGCAAGAAAATCTAGGGCTACCCGGTATTGACACCCCTATATAAAGGATGCTACGACTGCCTTTCAAAGTGCGGTTTTGACACATGAAATCCTTGGCTGCGTGCTCACGGAAGTAGCATGAATCGGAGTTCGTGTTCGAGGAAGTTTTGAATCCGGCATTCAACAGCGAGCCTCGGAGGGAGCAGTACTACGATCTGAGCCAGAAGTGAAGTATCCACTTGTTGTGCGGGGACAACAAAGATAGATCACGAACTAAAGTGCGTCTGAAAGTATGACGGTACACCACTGAGGGAGGTTGGGTGAGTGATTTATTCACTTGTAACCGAGAACACTATAATACAAGGGATTACTTCGAAATCCTTCTAGGAAACTAGAAGGTAGTGTTTTTTCTTAGGTACTGATTCCAGTATCTAGGTTTCTACTATATATTGTTGTGTCTCATATTTACTTTTACGCTTTGGTTTATTTCCGCTGCATATATACTTAACGCGTATCGATACTTGACTAGTATAGCTAACTATCGATCCTAACAGAAGTCCTAATCCTGAAAAAGATTGTTGAAATTGTATCGCGCTCTCGGTATACGGCGGACGGAGAAGTGCTGATTTGTGGAGTGATCAAGTTGTCGAACATGAGGACTTGACAAGGTGCAAAACACTTTTTTTTAATTTTACGTAGATTTTGGATATTAGGACTCAACGGATGGTCACGACGGGATGATATCGCCGATTAGCAGGAGTGTGTTCACTAAGAAGTCGGATATGTATAGTTTCTTGGATCTGATACTGGGGACTGTCGACGAGAAGAAGCCCGTGGCGATGGACATGAATGAGAGAGAATGTAGGAGCAGGTGTGTGGATGATGGATGACAAAGTGAGGAATGTGTTGATGGACTTTTCAAGATTGCTCAAAGTTATTTGGCCGTAAATCCAGCTTAGAGGCTGTAGCAAAAGATAGTGGTGACAATGATTCAAGCGTTGTAAATTGAAGCGAAGGCAAAGTTTGGCGGACCTCTGATGCGTGTGCATTCTTGCAAGTTATAGACTGTAATTTGCCTCCAGCTAATTAGAAGTTATACATTGTGTTGCAGAGATCGATCGTTGATATTATGAAGTTTGTAGAGTTTTGGTGGAGATGCTCGGTAAGGAATTTAATGTGCCAATTTGAAAGCAAACAAAGCATTAAGCATATGTCGTGTAATGGCGATTGAATTACAAACATTCATGACATAATGGAGCTCAGCTAACAAATGAGGCTGCGTACAATCCTTAGAAGACTATATGAAGTTGATGACAAGTGATATTTTAGTAGCCTTGGAACATAGGTGGTGGAGGTGATGAATACTGGCTCCCGATGTGTGGTGGGAGGATGACATCATCAAAGGTTGGTGGAGGAGGTGAAGCAGGAGGAGGAGGAGGAGGAGAGGGAGATGGGGACGGGGGAGGGGGTGAGTGGACTGGAGGTGGTGGTGAGTGCACTGGTGGTGGGGGAGAGTGGATTGGTGGCGGGGGAGAGTGAACTGGTGGGGGTGGGGAGTGCACTGGTGGCGGAGGAGAGTGGACAGGTGGGGGTGGGGAGTGCACTGGTGGCGGAGGAGAGTGAACAGGTGGGGGTGGGGAGTGCACTGGTGGCGGTGGGGAGTGGACAGGAGGTGGGGGAGAGTGGACGGGAGGGGGTGTGGAGTGGATGGGAGGTGGTGGAGAGTGAACTGGTGGTGGTGGGGAGTGAACAGGTGGAGGAGGAGAGTGAACCGGTGGTGGAGGAGAGTGAACTGGTGGTGGTGGGGAGTGAACAGGTGGAGGAGGAGAGTGAACCGGTGGTGGTGGGGAGTGGACTGGAGGAGGTGGGGAATGCACGGGTGGAGGAGGAGAGTTGACTTGAGGTGGTGGGGAAGCAGATGGCACCTTGTGGGAAGGAGTGGAGGATTCCGATGTTGTAGTTGGTGGTGGTGATCTGTAGCGTCCAGATGGAGAATACGCAAATGGATCATCACTTGGTCCTGGAGCAGGTGTCCTCCCTTTTGAAGGAGTCTGTCCTGGAGTTGATGGAGTATCCCCTGATGTTGGAGGAGTCTTTAGTTCAGGTGCTGGTGTTGTTGGGGTCTGTTTTGGAGGGTATTTTTCGGATGGTGGAGATTTGTCTGAACTAGGTGATGTGGGTGTTACTGGACTTGGCTGATCCTTGGATGGGGTACCTTTAGAAGGTGTGCTCTGTTCAGGAGACTCTGGTTGTGAAGTGGGTGCAGATGGCTTCCTTTCGCGCGAGGATGGGCTATAGTCATGAGGGTCGCTGCTGTCGCCTTCACCACCACCGCTGCTGCCGCCATCACTTCCTCCAGCACATTTTGACTTGCTGCAGTCCACAGGTCTACTCACCACTGGGAAACAAACTCTGGCAGACTTCTGCTTTGGCCTCTCCACCAAACAATTATCTACATCTTCAAAGATTACGCCTGCCCTATTTGCTGGCCGGCATGCATTTGCCTCTGACTTGAAGTAATTGTATGAGAATGTGAAGTTCACCAAGTTGGACATTTTGCAAATGCTTTCAGGCACCATTCCTGTCAACACATTATGAGCAATGTTCACTTCCTGAATGCTTTTCAGCCTAGAAAAGCTCGAGGGTAGACTTCCAGCAAAAGCATTTGAGCTGGCATCAAAGACTGTGAGGTTTCCCAAAAGCCCAATTTCTGATGGGAAACAACCACCAAGATCATTGTTCATAAAGACAACCTCATTCAGCGAGTTTGCCATCTTACCAATGCTCTTCGGAATGCAGCCTGTGAAATTGTTGTTAGCCAAAACGACCACAGACACAGGCGAGTTCCCGAAGTTTTCTGGGATGGTCGACGTGAACCTATTATCATTCAAAAACAAAGCATCTAATTCTTTCTCAAAGAGCTGCGCAGGCAGAGGCCCTTCAAAATTGTTGTATCTCAGATCAAGGTACTTGACATTTGGGAACTCAAGAACGACATCTGGAAAAGTCCCCACAAACCGGTTGTTGCTCACATCAAACTCATGCATAAGCTTAAGCTTGTTGAAGCTCTTAGGAATGATCCCACAAAACCTATTCGAGTTGATGTGGAACAATGCCATATCTGTCAATAGCCCCAGTTCCACCGGAAGGTAGCCAGCGATATCAGCATGGTTAAGGTCCACACCAGCCACCACTTTCAACGACGGATCGTCCAATGCAGGGACACAAAATACCCCATTGTAGCCGCACACATTGGCGCCAACCCAGTTCCCAGTTGTGTTCAAAGGATCCGAGTAAATAGCCTTTTTCCATGCCTGGAATGCAACATAAGCCTTCTTCAGCCTCGCATTTGCAAAAGTCACAACAAGCTCAACCTCGTACTCGAAATCGTCAGCAGGCAAATCACCTGTTTCATGAATGTGCAATAGCTGACGACGGGCTATTAAATTAGCTTCGGCATCTGTTAATGCAAAAGAAAAAGAAGAGAAAGTTGTGAGACATATTGAGGAGAGAATGAGTAAGCAGCCAAAGGGCTTGGTGTTGGTGTGTCTAGACATATTTTTGAGATGAGGAACCACCTTGGTCGGCCCAAGGCTGCTTATAGGATGGAGTGGTTGACATGAGGTTGTTATATGGAGGAGAGCCACAGGCATACGATTGAGGGGCTGTCACAGCTTTTCTTCTCCATTTCAGTATTTTAAGGATTTCCATCCACACATCCATGTCACATCACCTAAAAACAGCGCCAACCAGCAGACCCAGTCTCCGTAAGTTTTGACATATTTACAACCTTTTCATTGATTATTTTCTTTATTTTATTTGAAATTAATATCCACCGAACTCTGTTTATTTTGACTACAAAATAGTAGCGATCTTTGTCAGACACGTGGCGTTCATCCATTCGGCTCACCCTAACATTTCCCGCCACTTCCTAAAACCCTAATCTGAAGTGCGTCATCCTCACTAGAGAAGTACGATCGGGGAAGAGAGAGAGGTAGTAAAGTAATGGAGACGCGGCGGAGGAAGGCGCGAATCGAGAGTGCCGAGAACACACATAAAGAAAAAGAGACAGATTCGGAGGGATACGAGGAATCGAGGAAGAGAAGGATCGAGGAGAACATGACGCGATTGCAGAAATTGGGGATTCTCGATTTGTCTAAGAAGCTCAAATCGGAGCTTCGTCCTTTAAAGTCGCACTCTCCTCAGAAGAAACCTCGGAATAGCACTCCTCTACCTCTCCTGATGCGAAGCTCGTCAAGGTAGCGCAGCTATGCTCCACCTGGACTGCTACACCTACATTGCTGTTCGTTTTGGATGGCAGTTTTTTTTTAGATTGGGTATGTGGTTGATGCTTGCAGGTTGAAGAGTAAGCCTTCGGTTAATTACAGTGAAAGCAGAGAGAAGAAGATGAAGAGATTGAAAGATGTGGTGATTAGGGTAAAGGAAGGTCCAAAGCCGGAGGTTTATGCTGAAGAGGATCAGCAACGTTTGGGGGAATGCGGAACAGTGTGGACCTTGACTGTGGATGGATATAAGAATGGGAAGCGCGTTTATGATCAGCTGAACGGAAAATCGTGCCACCAGTGCAGGTAATGATCTCAATATTTTCATTGATGGGTCCTTAATATGAATATGATAGTTTAGTCGACATACTGAAGTTGTTTCCATGACTAGATGGGGTTACTAGCTATAAGTGGAAGTAACGGTGTTAAACAGCTGCACGGTCAATGTTGCAATTGAGTTGGTTATGGACTAAAAATAAATATATTGCACTTTGGTTGTAGAAAGTCAGCAATCAGCATTCTCTATTTCTGTCATAGGATGAACTCAGCTTAATCATTTGGTGATAGTGAAATGTATGTAAATTGGTTGTCATGGCATTGGATGAATGCATCTGTTTCAGAAACTAGGTGTCCCTGTAGGTTGGATTTTAACAAATTGTGGTTTGTGGTCTTAAAGATCGTGTTAAATTCTGTCCATGGAGTGTTTATGACTTGCCATCTCTAAGAGGAGGTAGTTTCATGGAAGACATAAAAATATTGTCTTTAGAAAGATTCTGTGAAAAGTGTTTCCGTGCCAGGCAAAAAACACTTGGTCAGCACACCAATTGCACCAAATGCAACTCAGGATTTGGACAGCTATGTGGAGACTGCTTATACATGAGGTATACTTCTCTTTTACTTGTTACAGTTTTCACTTAGCCTTACTGAGTGCGCCTTGCTACTACTGGTTATGCTGAACAGATATGGGGAGAATGTTATAGAAGCAAATGAAAATCCCAATTGGATATGCCCTGTCTGCCGTGATATCTGCAACTGCAGTTCATGTCGCCATACCAAAGGATGGGCACCTACTGGAAATCTTTACAGGAAGGTGAACATGCCAACTTTGTAGTTATATTAATCTTTATAGATCAGTACTTAGTTTTCATTTTGTTGGCCTTATGTAAAAATTGTCAGTTGACTCATGTTTTGCTGTTGTTTGTTCAGGTTACCAAGTTGGGATTCAAATCTGTAGCACATTATCTCATCCAAACCGGCATAAAGGGAAGTGATGAAGAGCAGGCTGTAGCAGCTCTCAACTCCATGAACAACTCACAGTCGATGGAAGGTGGCTCGGGTGACCTAGAAACTTGTGATGAAGAGGAAGGTTCATCATCTGATTAGTCCCTGTTAAATCGATTTGTTGTCCACATGAGAAGAGACAGAACTCATATGGGACACGGCGCCGAGAGATGTTGTTGACTTTCGCAGGTCTAGTATCGTTCACCTCCTGGTGGTGAGTTGGTGTTAAGACTAGCGACCATACCATGAAGCAGCCTATTTTGTCCATGTTTTTGTGATCAGACGTTATGAAGCGTGAAACCCTCATTGTGTTCATCTCCACTTCAAGCCCTTCATCTTCCTCATGACCGAAAAAATTTCCTATTTAGGCAAAATTTTGAGATCCATTCCCTATTGTGCCCCAATTTTCAAATTCGTTTTCCAAAATAGTCACATTCTCTTAAGCGCTCTTAGCAACGGGACCTAAGACATTAAGCGTCGTCGGCAACATCGTCTTATGCCCAGTGTTGTTTTTACTCGATATAAATGCTCACGGGCTTATGTGGGTAACAGCTCCTAAGTTGAGATTTTTTTCTCCTCGATTTTTTCTCTCGCGATGATAAGTGGAGAAAATATCTCAACTTAAACATTGTTACTAACAGTGCCTAAAATAATTGCCACATAAACTTATGACTTAGCATTATATCGAGTAAAAACGACACAAGACATAAGACGATGTTGCCAAGGGAGTTTTATGTCTTAAGCGTCGTTGCTAACAGCGCCTAAGGGAATGTGATCACTTTCGAAAATGAATTTGGAAATTGGCAATTGAATTTTAGTCAAATTGGAAATTCATTCTCCATCACCCTCTCTTGGCTAGCAACCCGATTTTAAAATGTCCCTTGTCTTTAAGCTGTTCTACCCAGTATATATTAAGCCTCCCAGTATAGTGGTAGCTATGTGGGTTTACATTTTACAGCAAAATGTGGCACTGATCAATAATGGAGAAGAGCGTATACGATAAACATAGCGAGATTAAGAGATAATTGAGCATGCCATGACGTTGTTAGGATCTCATATAGGCCTTTATGGCCCTGGCCTGTAAATGGGCCTTTATGCGCCTCTAAAATATCTTTTAGACCATGCCCGATGCCCCAATTGGTCCTATACATGTGACCCGCTATCAGAAAAAGAATTGCAATAGCTAAATGATGGTGTACAATATCAGTCAGCCATAGACCCCCGTTACTGGATCTAATCCTCCACGAAAAGTAAGAAATTCCGTATATTTTGACCAATTCAAGGTAAAAAAAGGAGTTGCTCCCTCAGCAAAACTCGGATAAAGTTGAGCCAAAAGATCCCGATTTAAGATAAATTCGTGAGGAAGTGGGATCTCTTTAGGATCTACTCCAGCGTTTAGAAATTGGTTAATCGGTAAAGATACATGTACTTGATGTCCCGCCCACGAAAGAGACCCAAGTCCTAGTAACCCCGCTAAATGGTGATTCAACATGGATTCTACGTCTTGGAACCAAGCCAATTTTGGCGCAGCTTTGTGATAATGGAACCAACCAGCAAAAAGCATTAAGGCTGAAAAGATCAATGCACCGATTGCGGTACAATAGAGTTGTAATTCACTAGTTATTCCAGATGCTCGCCAAATTTGAAAAAAACCAGAGGTTATTTGTATTCCTCGAAACCCCCCGCCTACGTCACCATTCAATATTTCTTGGCCCACTATTGGCCAAACCACCTGGGCACTAGGTCCAATGTGAGTAGGATCACTTAGCCATGCTTCATAATTGGAAAAACGAGCACCGTGGAAATACATGCCACTCAGCCAAAGAAAGATAATGGAGAGTTGGCCGAAATGAGCACTAAATACTTTTCGAGAGATCTCCTCCAAATCACTGGTATGGCTATCGAAATCGTGAGCATCAGCATGTAGGTTCCAGATCCAAGTGGTAGTATCAGGGCCCTTAGCTAGTGTTCTTGAGAAATGACCGGGTCTGGCCCATTCCTCGAAAGAAGTTTTTACAGGATCCCTATCTACCAAAATTTTTACTTCTGGTTCCGGCGAACGAATAATCATTGAGTCCTCCTCTTTCCGGACAACACATACAAAGAGACTTGCCAACAGTCAAGAAATTAGTGAACCTATGAGAGATATTTCGAATTTGTTTCTTTCTCGTCTATCTCCCATATATCTATTTTCTTTAGTTCTTCACTAGAGCAATTATGATCTGGAAATCGATCCGGGGCAAGTGTTCGGATCTATTATGACATAGCGCGGAGGCGCTCAACGGACCCTTTTGAGTTTTTCTGGATTTGGGATTGGCACAAACAACTGTTTTTTTGTGCACTCTAGTGTATTTATATCTTAATTATAAGTTTCTAGATGGAACGACGTTATGTCTTACAAAGAGCATATTACGATTATTCGATTCCAAATCCAAATCACACGAGTGCTTATTACTAAGAGACATACCAGTATCGATATTTAGTCATTCGAGGGTCTCTTTTAAATTTTATAGAGTAGAGAAACTAGATATATCTAGTTTCTCTACTCTACCTGTTTCTCATTTATCCCTACGGAATACCAGACAAAATAGAACGATCTTAGAAGGTTGATAATGAAATTGATTTATTTTTCCAAGAAGAATGATCGGACTGATAGGGACAGCAAACAATTCATTATAACAAAAAACGAGTCTTATTATTCGAAACGCCTCGTGATCTTCAACCAATTATGAGCTTCAATATAATTCCCGGGAGTAAGTGCTATAGCTTGTTTCCAATACTCAGCGGCTTGGTCGAACCAAGCCTCTGCAATTTCAGAATCTCCTTGTCGAATGGCCTGTTCTCCCCGGTCGGAATAGGTGAGTCAATTCCTTCCCTTAGAACCGTACTTGAGAGTTTACTACCTCATACGGCTCATCACTTGGTATCCCCTTTGAATCTACCATATCTAATCTAATTCAACGAAGGTTATCATAGATCCAGAAACCCATCTCCTTTTTATCGGGTTAACTAAAAGAGATTAATTACATAAGTTTTAAACGAAAATTTGGATTACTAATAGGTTTTCGTTTTATCTTTTATCCAACCTTCTGAAGAATAAAACATGGGTATTTTTTTTTATTTACCTATTTTATCGTTATAATTTTCTGAAAGGTAACTATCTCAATTTCATATAGAAATTTATATAGAATCCTTGAAAAAGACTTTCCTTCATAAGAAAGAAAAGACTTACTCTCTTTGGGATCTGATGCTACACCGCTGCTCCCTAGTGGATCAACTCTATTACATAAGTGGATTCCTAACTTTTTTCATATCATGACAATGATATAAGTAAGCAGTTCTTATTGTATCGGACCAAAACCTCGCTAATTGATCTTTACGGTGCTTCCTCTATCAATTAGATTCTTTATCCATAGAATAAAGTATCTAGGCATATCTATTTCTTCATTTGATATGAAGTTTTTTTCTTTGCTACAGCTGATAAAAATCGTTATTTTGAACGATGTATATGTAGAAAGCCTTTTAGTATTTAATGCTTTTTTCTTTTCCTTTCTATAGTAGAGAGAGTCGCACGTAATGACAGATCACGGCCATATTATTAAAAGCTTGGGGTAAGAATGGGTTTCGTTCTAGTGCTCGAAAATAATATTCCAAAGCTTTGGTATGTTCTCCATTACTTGTGTGGATAAGTCCTATATTATAGAGTATATAACTTCGATCATAGGGATCTATTTCTAGTCGCATAGCTTCATAATAATTCTGTAAAGCTTCTGCATAATTTCCTTCGGATTGAGCCGACATCCGTTACGGTCGTCATTCGATTCCACGAATCTCCGTTCCAGAACCGTACGTGAAATTTGAATCTCATACGGCTCCTCCTTTATGTACATAATAAGAATAATAACTTATTAAGACTTAAAATATTCTCGTTATAAACTGAGCGGGGCTAGTGTTTTTACAAGAAATCTCTAGCCAACCCTTCTGCAAAAGATTTTTTCTTACCATCCAAGCGTGTTAGGATTAGATAGAAATGAAATAGTAACTCCAACAATTTCTTTGTCCTCAACGCTCCCTAATTTACAGGAATTGGTCACTTCAACAATCTTCGACGGTTATACGGGTATCCAAAGTACCAACGAGATGGATGCTTGTTGTCCCAGCCATTCTTGTTAGCCCCAACCCTGATAAGGAGGAAGGGGTTAATCGGTAATAAATAACAAAGTTTTTGTGTTGTTGATTTCTAGGTGTAGTGCTTCTTCCCATATGCCCCCTATTGGTACTAGTGAAGTAGGATTAACCTGTAATATAGAACCTATAGGTGTAACCTTTCGCTCAATACTCCAATCGACAATTGAAGCATCTGAGGCGGCATTACTCGAGGATACACGACAGAAGGAATTGCTCTATTTATAAACTTCACCTTCAACAAGTGTAGATTTCTTTCAGTAATCTTTTTTCTTTCTATCCCAAATCGTGTGTCTTTGGATGATCAAAAAAGAATCAAATCGCACCATCTCTGTAGTAAGTAAATGCCTCTTTTTCTCCTGAGGTTGTCGGAATTATTCGTAATAAGATATTGGCTATAATTGAAAAGGTTTTATCAATAAAATTTCCATTTATCTGTGATCTAGGCATAGATAACAATACATTCTATAATTCTTCATTACCTCTCGTAGGAAAACGCTCCCACAAACAAAGGAATTGGACAGTACGAAATAACATAAAAACAGACTAATAAAATGAAATTAATTATTTTTATTACCTGAACTGTGAAGCAAGGAACTTTCTTTTCTATTTTTATAGTTAGGGTTGATTTGATTGTTCGTACCTATCAAATAATCTAATTATGAATAACTCGCTAATCACTCGGGTTTTGGGCCATAATCATTATGTAGGAGAGATGGCCGAGTGGTTCAAGGCGTAGCATTGGAACTGCTATGTAGGCTTTTGTTTACCGAGGGTTCGAATCCCTCTCTTTCCGTACGTTACCCAATTCACCAATGTTACTGACCATAATGTCTCAAATAAGGGATAATATTATTCTAATAGTTATACGGTATGGGTTCTCTATCCCTAATTCCTTTGATACAAAAATATTGGAAAGATAAGTAATATAATTCTCGCTGCCGATCTATTCCTTCGTCGAAAATGAAGTAAGATTGCTCGAACCCTTGTTATTTGAGTGAGTTTTAAGTTTGACGAGAATAATATTCTACCACTAGCAATTCATTTATTTTCAAACCGACCCCCTTACTATCTATTATTTGATTGACTAGTCCTTTATATTGGACTGAGTGAAGAGTCAAATGTTTTGGCAATTCCTCATGAGGAGTTGAATCAATAGAATTTTGAATCAGAGCTCTGGATTTTTTATCATCCTTCGCTGTAATAATATCGCTGGGTTTGCAACGATAACTCGGTATATCTACTATCCGACCATTAACTAAAATATGCCTGTGATTAACTAATTGGCGGGCTCCAGGAATAGTAGAAGCCATGCTCAATCGAAAAAGGATATTATCCAAACGCATTTCAAGTAATTGTAATAAAACCTGACCTGTTGAACCTTTTGCTTTTCCGGCAATACGGACATATTTAAGCAATTGTCGTTCTGTAAGACCATAATGAAAACGCAATTTTTGTTTTTCTTCTAGACGAATACGATATTGGGATCTTTTACCGGAACGTGATTGGTTTCTAAGATCACTTCCAACTCTAGGTCTTTTACTAGTTAGTCCCGGTAAAGCCCCCAGCCGACGTATTTTTTTGAAACGAGGCCCTCGGTAACGCGACATAAAGACTCCTTATTTGAAATTCCATTTTACAGAATAAGTCTAAATTAAAACTAAACTAAATAATAACTAAAGGGAAATATTGTACTACAAAGAATACATTTGAGGATCGGATCTCTTTTAGACCTGCACATGGTTAGCGCTCGGACTGACCCGTTCGTCTGGTCATTGAAATGGACTAGGATAAGCCTAACAGTTCGACGGATCCGGCCCGTATTTTTATTAGGGCGAGTTTGAGTACATAATCTAGCATGATCTGATAGATTGGTCCGTATTTTTATTAGGGCGGATTTGAGTACATAATTTAGCTTGAACTGATAGATTGGTCTGTTCATTAGCCCGCAAACCCTAAACTTTATTATCTTTGACTTAAAAAAAACACCGATAAATTAAGTTAAGCCCTCCCAAATAGGTTTTTTTTTTTTTTTTTTTTTGATGGAACAAGGCAGATACAAACGAGGACACTACAACACGTATGAAGACAGTACAACAACCTTAACAGGACAACAAATAAACACAGAAAACAAGTCAGCGTGATCCGTGTTCAGCGGTGCTATCCCTCAGCTGTTAAGACGCCTTCGCACTCGAGAGGCCCATAATCCGTATCCCGCCACGGTGACCAAACAGACGAAGAGGTACAACCACCAATCTTCTAAATTCCACTAAAGCCCGACCACATTTCTATAAAAAAAACCGGCACTAAAGCCAACCGAACCAAGTCCGGCATGTCCATCAAAAAACCGCGACCCAGCAACCTAGGCCACCCCAATTTGCTCGACCGCCACCCAGCCGCAGCGGACCCAACATCACCACCCGGTCGAAAACCGCCCTAAACTACAGCATAAACCCACTACTATACACAAAATCCCGGTTGAAAACCGGCCCACCTCCACCACCGGCGAGTCAGCCGCCTCCTAGGACGTCCGCCGGCGCCACATCAAAACCGACACGAGGTCGAGCAGACGGCAGGCCAGCCGCACGACCTCCATGCCCCGCCTTCAAAACTCAGCCGCTGCCCCGCACTCCTCCCGCCGCCAGATCTGAGCCGGAAGCACGTGGAGCAGCACCAAAGGAGGACCGCCGGACAGCAGCCGACCCAGTCGTCACCTCCGCTTGCTCAAACCAAAACCCCCGACTTCGGTAGAAACTTCAGGAAAGACGAAGTACTACTAATATTTTTTTGTTTTTGTTTTTTGTTTTTTTGTTTTTTTAAGTAAATTACACCCTCCCAAATGGGTTAAGTTTGAACGAAACAGTGAAAACAGTAAATTACACCCTGCCGTAACTTGGTGATGCTGGAGTTTCGTTGGGATGGGACTTGCAACGTGGTGTGTTTCTAACAATATTTTTCTATTATATTTAAGATGCGCAGGAAAATTAAAATGTGTGTATACATAATCGTAACGTGTTGACTGACTCCTGTGCGATAAATAGAAGGGAATTGATTCCGCATTCATCGGGGGCGGGTTTATTTAAACTCACGTCCAATCCCATTCAAGCACCATCACCAACGGGGGGACCAATGATACACAGACGAAGCTAGAGTGGCCCTACATGGAATTCTCACCCGTTAAAATATGAAACGCGCAACTAAACCCCAAAACGTCATCTTCAGCTCTCATGACATCATTTATACACAGAGAGGGAAATAAAAGCGCATCAGCCCTCACTCCATAAAGTCCATATCCTCCACCTCCAGTGGCGGATGCAGCCGGGTCCCGGGACCCCTCTCAACTTTCGACAAATTTTTTTATTTTTTAAATATAATATTATATAAATAATTTTAAATATATAAACAATACAAAGCACATATTCGCATTCAGTTGTCTCTGTCTAAACAAGAAGACACGGCTAATTTACTTGGGATTGGGCCCTTAAAATATTGATCTCCTGGTCCTGGGCCCATCATGCCATATTAGCTTTGTTCTGCGTTCTTCATCATTCGCAGTCGCAATTCCAAGTTCAAACAATACGGCGCACACGGCTACCATCCATCACGATTCACGGCGATCATAAGATACAAGGTAGGATTTTAAGAGCGATTTCTAATTTCTTCAAGATAAAGAAGCAACCTTTGAAGGTTGTTGAATCTACTAAAATCATAGAGAAGAATGAGGTTTCATGTTGTTTTCTCATTTAGGGTTTATGGTTTCAGCTGCGAATCTGATTGTAACTTATGATGAGTGTGATTGTCGAATGTTTGTTGGTAATTGATTTCAAGTTTTCAACTTATGATGAGTGTGATCCAGTTGTAGTATGTCACATTGAATTATTGGTCTCTTTTTGTATGAAATTGTTCAACTTAGATGTTTTTTTGTGTGTATAAATTATATTATAATTTTTATTTTAGGACCCCCCTCTCGAGAACCACTGTCCTCCTCCACTTCCCAATCTCGCCTCTGCCGTAACCGGCGCATTCTCCGTCGTCTGAGAGAAGAAGCTTTAAAGGCTGGTTTGGACTTTGGAGTGGTTTGTGCGGTTGAGATATTCCGTGCCGCCAGGAAGAATAACAGTGTTGATTTCCAAAGTCGATCAGCTCTTCTTCAGGGAATTGAAATGACTGCGGTTGTGGAGTTCTATGCCGTCTTTCGTCCTAACATCAATGCGGCCAAGATGGTATGTATGCATGCCTTCTCCTCAATTTTCATCAAACATTTCATCTTCGCTCGAGAGGCTTTTGTTTGTGTGTTACTCATCTCTGTTGATTTTCCAGCAACTATGTGACGCCTTTGTCGAGAAATTAAGAAGCACTGCTGGCCTGCATGACTGGGTTCTTCTTAGAAACCGAGCAAGGGAGGAGTTTCATGTGAAAGTGTTGAAGGAGAGTGGTCAGCTGTATTTTCATGAAGGCTGGCCTGAATTTGTTGAAGCTAATGGATTGATGTCGACCCGTTTCTTACTATTTCGTTATGATGGGGTCACTACATTTGATGTCAAGATTTATGACTACTCCGGCTGCGAGAAATACGCTGGTCAAGATGTTGATGATGATGCTGAAGAGGCTTCTCAGGGTGGAGATGCTCCTAATAGCCAAGATACTGATGATGTGGAAGAGGATGAGGATGACACTGATTATGAAGACTCTGAGGCGGATTCCCATACATCTGGGTCCATAAGTACTCCGAATGGTTCTACTAGAGGTAAGTACATCCTCTTACATTTTCTTTTACTATTACTATCGTGGTGACTCGGGTGAGCTCGTTGCACATGATTTCAGTGCCAGATTATGTTATCAATTCAATTATTTCGTCTTGCTATTTATTTGTGCTATTATGAGTTTTGTTTGTATTAATTTTCATGGCCCAAACTTCTGAAATTGGTTCGCCCATGAATAGTGGCAATGTGAATATCTTAGTGGTGTGATTCGTATATATACACGATCAACATATTGTTTGTATTTGATAGTTAGTGAAGTGTGTCAACAGTTTGAGAAAATCTACCATTGGGGAGGAACTTCAGGAAAACTGCCTCATCTGTGTCTTACAAACATCTCCACTGTTTAACAGCTGAAGGTTCCAACACAAGAGGCCGTGACGCAGGTAGACCATATCGCAGGCATGCGTGGGCGGATCCTGATGCTGAACTCCTCGTGGAACCCGGTAACCTCTATTTCGTGGCTGGAAGAGGGCTGGGAATAAGAAAGAACCAAGTGGTAAATGATCTTAATTTTCCTTTTTATTCCATGGCAATTCATTTGAATTCTGCCTTGTCCAGTTTGGCAAATAATTTTTTTTTTTGTTTTGCTGCGGACACATGATGATCTGATTCATGTATGAGTGATTTTTACTACAGGCAGTTCCAAACATGGCTCTGAGGGACTTTAACATGGAGTTGGATGACAAGATAATTTATTGCGATCCAGCTGGTAGGCAGTATGTTGGCAAAGTTTCCAAATGGAAAACCAATCAAAAATGGATAGGAGGGTGGAACAGCTTCTGTGGAGCAAACCAATTAAGTACCAAAGACAAGTGCATATGTGAACTCATAATGGGTGAAGAGCGCAAATGTAGCTCCATGATAGTTCATATCATAAGGAATGGCTTCAACTAGGGAGTATTAGCCAGAAATGAGCATGTGTGCCAGTCACTGCTGAGTGATTATGCAACTTAACTTGTAATAGTTTCTATTTATGTCCTTTCTCTAGTCTGCCTGATGAGTGCTTAGCTGGAATCTATTGAACTCCCATAACATGTGAGAATTGATTAGTTGTCACAATGGTTTTCTAGGTAATTCGTGTCTATATGGAAATACGTATGAATATGACTCCCACATGAGTAGGCTTGATTCCCAAACTCTCATTTTCTTCGGCAAATCCCTCTGCCTTGTGGCTTCGCCCTTCTTACATTATCTTGAGCGGCGGATTCAGAATTTTTTATTTGGATTGGGGTGTTATTAAATCTTCGTTATAAAAAATAAACACAAAATAAAATTACATTATAATTGCTCTTGCTCTTTACGATCTTTCATTTTCATGAACCGCTCTATCGCACACTATCACTTAGGAGTATGAAATAAATCTTTTTTAATATAACAAATAAGACAATCACAAAAAACAAAACAAAAATCTGACAAGCAGTTACGTAAATTTGTCAACATCCATTTTTCGTCTCTCAATCTTTCTCCGTCGACGGCAAGAATTTCAAGTTACACCACCGTTAAGAGTTAAATCTAACCCTATGAGACAGTATTTTTTAAGGGAAAAGTACATATTGGTGCGCCGAACTACCGTTATTTTCTAATTGAAGGTTCAAACTATTAATTTTTCCAATTAAGGACAAAAAAAAATTGGCAAATTTTCAAATGCCAATATCGTAGCTACACCATTATTAAATTATAAACTCAATAATGTGAACCTCTTTGATAACAACTCAATTAAAAGGTCTGTGTGTTAAAGAAGAAAGATCGATTCGGTACGTTAAGAGTTTATGATGAAATTGCCGGTTATTTTCAACGGGGATCACATGATTAAGTTAGTAATTCAAATACTGCGTAGCTACGGTGTTCGAAAATATGTCAATTTTTTTTGCCCCTAATTGGAAAAATCGATAGTTTGAACCTTCAAATGGAATTCGTCGGCAGTTCGAGGCACCAATGTATACTTTTCTAGCGGATCAAATACAAACAACAGTTATAAATCAAAAATAAAAACCCAATAAAAAATATTGCCAAGTGTATATTTCGACTAATCGTAATTCAGGGCGCTTTTTGTAAATAAAAAAAATTAAAACGGACTTATTTAAAAATACATAACAGATGCGAGAGTATAATCATCCTAAAAATTGCTACAGTAATATAAAGACTTAACTTAAGTCTGATCATTGTTGTTTAAGTCTGATCATTGCTGTTTAAGTCTGGATATTGCTGTTTTAAATCTGATTATTAAGTCTGATCATTGCAATTTAAGTCCGATCATTGATGTTTAAGTCTGATCATTGCTAGTCTGGATATTAATGTTTTAAGTATGATTATTAAGTCTGATCATTACTATTTTAAGTCTGATCATTGCTGTTTTAAGTCTGATCATTCCGAGATATGTGAAATGACCATAATGCCCCTCCGTGTTATATCCTTGATTTCGAAAAAATTGGACACATGTCAGCATGAAATCCGGTTTTTAGTTTTCATATATAATAGTGGTTTTTATCTGAACCGCACTCTTTCCCTTTTATTCTATTTCGAGTTAGATTTGTTTTAATTGGTTATAAGGTCAAGCTTATATTAAGTAAAGAGTGAAGTTCGGGTACAAACCAAGCGCTCAAATGAGGCAAGCAAATTAGAATGAGGCAGTGAGACACGATCTGAGCCACACATCTAACCCCCCCGTGCTTTGTGGGCGCGCCACGTGTTCCACTACCAAAAAGCAAAAAGTAAAAAACTATTCTCTGCCACATCACCACAATGAGTGGCTCATATTGTGCCTCACTGCCTCATTCTACCAACCTTGCCTCAACGGAGCGCTCCCCAAACCACATTATATATATAAACTATAAACCTCCTCAAAAGTTGACACGTGTCATATTTGTCGAAATTTTGTAATCTAACACGGATTAGGGAGTCAAATGTAATTAGTTAATATAAATACCAAGCTGCGCCAATAAGGTGGTGATTGAGTTGGTAGAACATTTACCTTGCAATAGTAAGGTAAGGTATTGCAAGGTAAGTGTTCGAACCCCACCGTGACATTTCCCTTTCCATAATTTTGTGAAGGGGTGCTTTTCGTCCCGCCACGCGTGGACGCGTTATTCCTCCTCGTGGAGGTGTTCTTCGTCCCGCCTCGGCCTAGACGTGTTGTTCCTCCTTTGTGGAGGTGTTTCTTTCTTTGCCAAGTCCTCTTAGATGCGTGGAGGTGCGTATTCGCTCGTAGATTTTATAGATAGAGGTGCCTTATGGCTTGTGCTTCAATGGACAAACAATTCGAGTGGTTGGTGCCTTGCATGCCCCGTGTTCCAAAATGTGATTCATATATACCCGAGTAGAAAGTGCTCATGTAATATGTTCAAGGGAATGAGATCATATGAGAAGTGAGTTACTTGGTGAGAAATGAGAATTTAAATCAATCATTAGATTAAAGATCTAACGGTGGTAAATAAACAGTAATTTTAGCATTTAATTTATTATTTTTTTATTTGGGGGAGTTGTTAGTGTTAGTTAGTAGTACCCGTTTGTTAGGTGAATGGGTGAGAAGTTAAACCAGCGAAGTCGTAGTTCAGCCTGGCGCTTTGCTCCACTGAGCTAAAGCTGGCTCCTCAATTTTAGCATTTAATTAAATGAAAATTAAAGTTTGAAGGATATTTTGGGCTGAAATAATACAGTCGTGCATATTCGATCCTATTTTTTTCTCGAGAATTGATCTCGTCCTATGTGCGCAACCTGCAATCTTGCGCAAAACCATTACGTGCGCATTCCAATTTCTCAAACGCAATCCACGCAGTCCGCAGACGACTTCACGATACAGTCCTCCGACGACAGCCATATATGCAGGTATGTAATTTATCATGATCATGTGCTGATTTTGAAGGAATTGTGTCCTTTAATCTAATGTGCAATGACTAAACTTGGAATAGGACAATTAACGGAGATAATTCAATCTGATTATTTTAGGAGTCGTAGTGCTTTGCTAGAAGCCAACTACGATTAATGAGGTTAAACATGTTAAACTCATAACTATTATAATCGGGTCCTATGAGGTCACACACTTAGAGTTGTCGGACTAGATAAACGGGAAATATGATTAATTATTATTATTAGATATTAGATATTATTAATAATAAAGTTTATTATTTATTTAGGAAATAAATAATGAATTGTGGACTCAATTAGAAATTAATGGGAAAGATTTTATATTGCCAAATTGATATGGGCTAACGGCTCTTCAATTCCTATGCAATTAAATGCTCCTAATTAGTATTCTAATTAAAGCTCCAATTAATCACGAGAGATGGGCGTTGAAAAGGTTTTTTTGGTTTTGAAAAAGAAAGAGTTTCGTTTGAAACAGAAAGTGTTTTTTCGGCAGTGGATGAAAGATCAAACGAAAACCACAATCATTCCCCCCAAGCAATTTGATTGCTTCCCTTTCGTCCATTCGTCCTAGCAGTCGAAGACAAGGGGATCTAGCCAGGCTCGTGTGGACCAACTAGAGGAGCAACACGTGGAGCTCTCATCACTATCAATCCTACCCGATCAGATCCGGTTCACGCATCAAAGGTATTCTCATGATCTATCAACTATGTTAGTAGATCCGATTATTAGATGTTTAGATACGATCTGAAATTCCGCTTAACGCATCTAATAATAACCAACAATGGTATCAGAGCGAGGTTGCATAGATTGATATGATCAATGTTTTGATGCGGATCTTGATTGAAATTAGTGGTGAATTTTATATGGATAAAGATGTAAAATTGAAATGGAGATTTTGATGAATTGCGACATGGAATTCTATGAATTGATATGGAAATTGAACACCAACCGAGTCGGATTCGATTCGATTTGGTGATGGAAAGGTCACAAAATTAAGATGGATAATATTATGATATTATTTATTTTAATTGTTTCCTAAAAGTTAGGAAATCCCACTTAAGATTAAATATTTGATATTATATCTTTTTCATACAATTTAATCCAATTATTACATTTTAATGGTTAATATTGATTAATACCATATAAGGATTTAATTTTAAATTGAGATGAATTTTTTATGCTTGTTTTATATTATGATATATTGCTTGCATAAAGTGACTAGTATGGCCCATAATACGATCTGTGTATCGTTATGTTTTCTTGTACACGATCTGCGCATCGTTTATTTTGTTGTAATTTAATTTCTGTGATTAGAGTAATTCAAAATTGTAATACAAGAAGAAGTACAAGACATAAGAAGGTCAAAGATGGAGATCCATGCAGGATACAAGATGAAGATATTATGAAGATTAGATCTTTATTTTATGCATCGTAGGGGCCATACTAGGATCACAATTATTGCGTTTTGAATGCTTTATTTTAAGTCTTTATATTGTTTTTATTTATGACATTTTTTTCACTTATAAATAAAAGACAAATAAAAGACTTACGTTCCAACGGTAAATTGGGGCAATGCCTTTCCATATCATAACCCATTAAGTTCTGGATTGTGGTTGGATGGGCTTCACAAAAGTGAGGGTGTTCTTCCATAATCTTGGACTGAGTGAGGGTGAATCTATACGGGGGTTCATAAACCTTGATATGGTAGTACCCAACGAGAGACCAAAAGGCAAAGTTTTGGATCTTGAGGCATGGGATGATTTTACATTGGATGTGGATCATCAACCAAGAATTATAAGGAGTTATAATTAGTAATTGTTACTTACCCTGAACACATATGACTTAAGGCAGTGCAAAAGTACGTTGAGTCTTGTCTGGGATGGGATCTTGGAATATTTTATTCAAAGGACGACAACAACTGAATAAAATGTGCTTTTTCTTATTTTAAATTGTTTAAATATAAGTATTTGCAATTTCAAACATATACTGATTTGTATGTCATTGATATTTTGTAGATAATGTCGAATGATAATTTGAAATTCTCTCTGCGCTCAATTGTTGAGAAAAACAAGCTCAATGGAACAAACTTCCTTGATTGGGAAAGGAATCTGAGAATCATTCTCAGGTCCGAGGGACGTGAGGACGTCCTAGCTACCCCTATCCCTTCTTTGACCGACACCTCATCAGATGAGGAGAAGGCAACAGAAACTAGGGTGAGGTCTGATTCATTACCTGTAACTTGCCTCATGCTTACTGCAATGGAGCCTGATTTGCAAAAGAGGTTTGAGCATTCTGATGCTTATACTATCATAACTGAACTGAAAACGTTGTTTCAAGATCAGGCAAGGATAGAGCGATATGAGACTCACAAGGCTATACTTGATAGCAAGCTTGTGAGGGGAAAACCAGTGAGTCCTCATGTGATTAGCCTGACTGGGCTTTTTAAGAGGATGGAAAATCTGGGGACCCCATATGACCAAGAGTTGGCCACTGATATTGTTCTTAGATCATTGCATGATGGTTTTGCACCATTCAGAATGCAATACCATATGAATGGTCTAAAGCATGATATGAATGAGCTCCATGGCTTGCTTAAAAATGCTGAGGCAAATATTATTGATGACAAGAAGAAGGAAGTTCTGAATGTCAACAATAGCAAGGGTTTTAAGAAGGTGGCTAAGAGTAAGAGCAATTACCAAGGGAAAGGCAAGCAAGTTGCCAAACCCAAGGGTGGTGAGAAGCCAAAGGTGGCTGATGATCATGATTGTTTTTACTGCCAGGCCAAGGGACACTGGAAGAGGAACTGTCCCAAGTACCTGGAAGACAAGAAGAATGGAACTGTGAGTTCCAGCACTTCAGGTATTTATGTTATTGATATAATGACAACAAATGTTCTCACATTAGAATATGATCCCACTTGGGTATTAGATACCGCTTGTGGTGCTCACATTATTTCTTATGTGCAGGAACTAAGAAATAGAAGGCAAGTGAAGAAGGGGGAGATAGACCTGCGCGTTGGAAATGGAGCAAGTGTTGCTGCACTTACCGTGGGAGATTTTAGTCTGTCTTTACCTTCTGGTTTTGTATTAGAACTGAATAATTGTTATTTTGTTCCATGCATTACCAAGAACCTTATTTCGGTTGCATTATTACATTCTGAGGGATTTGATTTTAGCATTAAAGATGGATTTATGTCTGTTTTTAGAAACAACATTTTCTATGCTAATGCACCAATGAGTAATGGACTTTTTGTGTTGGATCTCAAATCGGATGTATATAATATAAATAACAAAAGGCAAAAACCAAATAGTTTGAGTGAGGCCTACCTATGGCATTGTCGATTGGGCCATATTAGTGTGAATCGCATGAAGAAGCTCCATAAAGATGGACTTTTAAAAGACATTGATTATGAATCCATTAACACATGTGAATCATGTCTAATGGGCAAAATGACAAGGTCACCTTTCAAAGGAACAAATGAAAGGGCTACTGAATTGTTGGGCATAATACATACTGATGTATGTGGACCAATGACCACAGAAGCTAGAGGTGGCTACAGATACTTCATTACGTTTACTGATGACATGAGTAGATATGGATATATTTACTTAATGTCACATAAATCGGAATCCTTTGAAAAGTTCAAGGAATTCCAGAATGAAGTAGAGACTCAAAGTGGCAAGAAAATAAAAGCACTTCGATCTGATCGTGGTGGTGAGTACTTGAGCCACGAATTTGAACATCATTTGAAAAACTGTGGGATAGTAACACAGTTGTCTACCCCAGGAACACCACAGCTGAACGGTGTGTCTGAAAGGAGAAACAGGACCTTGTTAGACATGGTTCGATCAATGATGAGTTTTGCCGATCTTCCGGTATCCTTCTGGGGATATGCCCTCACCACTGCTGTACTTACATTAAACAGGACTCCATCAAGAACTGTAGACAAAACTCCATATGAGATATGGACTGGAAAGGTTCCAAAGTTGTCTTTTCTGAAAATATGGGGATGTGAAGCTTATGTAAAGCGTTTACAAACAGAGAAGCTTGCCCCAAAATCAGATAAATGCTTTTTATAGGGTATCCAAAAGGAAGTTTTGGATATTACTTCTACAATCCAACTCAGCAAAAGGTGTTTGTTGCGAGGGATAGTGTCTTTTTGGAAAGAGAGTTCCTTTCCAACAAGTCAAGTGGGAGAAATATTCATCTTGAAACAGTTCAAGATGATGAAGAGCAACAAACTCAACAACAAGATGACATGGATGATGTCGATGATGAGATGATTACTTTTGAAGGCTTAGGGCCTCAGATCATCCAAGAGCCGGAACAATAGAATCTACAAACAGTTGTGGATCATGTTCCAGATTCAGTTGTTGAACAAGTTGAACCCACTCGTAGATCGGAAAGGCCAAGGGTACAACCAAGACGTTATGATGATTTCATCTTGAATGTAAGCCTTGATGTTCTTATGTTAGAACATAGTGAGCCTTCTACATATAAGCAAGCAATGACGGGTCCAGACTCCAAGAAATGGCTTGAGGCCATGAGGTCCGAAATGGATTCGATGTTTGAAAATCAAGTATGGGACTTGATAGATTTGCCAAATGGGGTAAACCCCATAGGAAGCAAATGGATTTTCAAACTCAAAACTGACAAGGATGGAAATGTATCTGTTTACAAGGCAAGACTAGTTGCCAAAGGTTTTAAACAGATTCATGGTATAGACTATGACGAGACATTTTCACCAGTTGTCATGATTAGATCCATTAGGATAATCCTAGCTATTGCCGCATATTATGACTATGAGATATGGCAAATGGATGTCAAAACCGCCTTTCTAAATGGTTTTTTGGAAGAGGATGTGTACATGACACAACCTGAAGGTTTTGAAGATCCAAATGATGCTGGGAAGGTATGCAAGCTTAAGAAGTCCATTTATGGACTCAAGCAAGCATCCAGGAGTTGGAACTTTCGATTTGATGAGAAGATCAAAGAGTTTAGTTTCATTAGATGTGAAGAGGATCCTTGTGTTTACAAGAAGTTTAGTGGGAGTAAGGTAGCCTTCTTAGTCTTGTATGTGGATGACATACTACTTATTGGGAATGACATTCCGATGCTAGAGTCCGTAAAGGAATGGCTGAAGCAATGTTTCTCAATGAAAGACTTAGGAAAGGCCGAGTACATACTTGGAATTAAGATCTACAGAGATAGATCTAAGAGGCTTCTTGGATTGAGTCAAGGAACTTATATTGATAAGATTCTTGATAGATTCAAGATGCAGGATTCCAAGAAGGGGTTTTTACCCATGCAACATGGTGTATATCTCAGCAAGAAGCAGTGTCCTAAAACACCTGCTGAGCTTGAGAAGATGAACAAAATCCCATATGCTTCGGCTATAGGATCTATCATGTATGCCATGGTATGTACACGTCCTGATGTTGCATATGCTTTGAGCATGTGTAGCAGATACCAATCAAGTCCTGGAGAAGCACACTGGAGTGCAGCTAAGAATATTCTGAAGTACTTGAGAAGGACCAAGGATGATTTCTTAGTATATGGGGGAGATGAAAAATTAATCGTACAAGGCTATACTGATGCAAGCTTTCAGACTGACCGAGATGGCTTTGAGTCTCAATCTGGTTATGTCTTCATCCTTAACGGAGGAGCTGTGAGCTGGAAGAGCTCCAAGCAGGATACAGTAGCAGATTCTACAACAGAGGCTGAGTACATTGCTGCTTGTGAAGCAGCAAAGGAGGCCGTTTGGATGAGGAAGTTCCTAGATGAACTCGGTATAGTTCCTAGCATTTCAGTGCCTATCGACATCTATTGTGACAACAATGGTGCCATAGCCCAGGCAAAGGAACCGAGTTCGAGCTCCAAATCCAGACATGTTATGAGGAAGTATCACCTTATTCGACGCATCATCACTGAGGGTGACATTAAGATGTGTAAGGTGCATACTGATGACAACATCGCAGATCCATTGACCAAGCCTATGCCTAGGCCCAAGCATGAGAGTCACACTAGGGCTAAGGGTCTCAAGCACATTGGAGAATGGCTTTGAGTTTGCTTTTATATTACGTTGTATAATTATGAGTGTTGGACACTAGTGTTATGTTTGACTTGATGATCTTATGATATATGATATTTCATCCTTATTTAAATATTGTTTTGATCAATATTGAATAATGTGTCCAAATAATTCATTATTAACAAATGGGATCACTTTAAGTGTTATGGTGAATGAAACCCCATTAAGTGAAATGAAGTTTTGAATTATTGAAAGTCTATAGTTTGAAATCATCAAATGGACATGGATGATTTCGTTAGTGACTATATTGTAAGTTGACTGATAGCGCCAGGTTTCATGGGCTATAGGGACATGGAGATGTCTAGTCATTTACATATATGTGTATGGATGATGCATGTAAGACTGACCCACCTTAAGACTCTACAAAAGAGATTGTAAAGTTTTAAGTTAAACTAGGATTAGTAGATTCCTCAGACATGAGTATGTTGTGGTCTCACTTGATGATTGGTATTTCTTTGACACTGTTAAACGCTTTCCGTAAAAGGGAGTTATAAAGGCAGTTGTTAGGATTGCAAAAAGTTGAGTGGGAGCCATAGTCATACAAGATTGGAGAAGTCGTCCTGGTTCGTGTATACTGTGATACATTGAACAGGATTGGTGTCTCGGCCACTTGAAGAGCAAGAACTGAAAATGCATGGCCATGCTCGGATGATTATTTGCAATCATCCGTTTAATTGACAGTTCAAACTCGGAGTTCAAGAAACACATTTGACATTAGATATGAATGTCACCATATCGTCAAATAAGACATTAAGAGACAAAGGTATCTTATATTGCACACTTGTATAAGGACAAGTGGGAGATTGAAGGAATTGTGTCCTTTAATTTAATGTGCAATGACTAAACTTGGAATAAGACAATTAACGGAGATAATTCAATCTGATTATTTTAGGAGTCGTAGTGCTTTGCTAGAAGCCAACTACGATTAATGAGGTTAAACATGTTAAACTCATAACTATTATAATCGGGTCCTATGAGGTCACACACTTAGAGTTGTCGGACTAGATAAACGGGAAATATGATTAATTATTATTATTAGATATTAGATATTATTAATAATAAAGTTTATTATTTATTTAGGAAATAAATAATGAATTGTGGACTCAATTAGAAATTAATGGGAAAGATTTTATATTGCCAAATTGATATGGGCTAACGGCTCTTCAATTCCTATGCAATTAAATGCTCCTAATTAGTATTCTAATTAAAGCTCCAATTAATCACGAGAGATGGGCGTTGAAAAGGTTTTTTTGGTTTTGAAAAAGAAAGAGTTTCGTTTGAAACAGAAAGTGTTTTTTCGGCAGTGGATGAAAGATCAAACGAAAACCACAATCATTCCCCCCAAGCAATTTGATTGCTTCCCTTTCGTCCATTCGTCCTAGCAGTCGAAGACAAGGGGATCTAGCCAGGCTCGTGTGGACCAACTAGAGGAGCAACACGTGGAGCTCTCATCACTATCAATCCTACCCGATCAGATCCGGTTCACGCATCAAAGGTATTCTCATGATCTATCAACTATGTTAGTAGATCCGATTATTAGATGTTTAGATACGATCTGAAATTCCGCTTAACGCATCTAATAATAACCAACAGATTTTTGTATTGATTTTTGGAGTGGCTGCTCTTTGGACTCCTGCGACAACGATGCAATCCTCCGACGACAATCGCCTGCTTTAACATGATCATGTACTTGAATTTTGGAGCGGCGTCTTCATTGCAATTTTATCAGGCTGTTTTCCCTGTTATTGCTCACCCTGCGATTGAACAGATTCATATAATACGTAGTAAACACTTTATAATACGTAACAGATCATACCTTGTTGCATGCTTTACAATTTCATTAGGCATCTCGTTATTGTTCACTCCTATTGTTCATACAGTGTAGACTGCTTTAACAGGATCAAGTTCAGATTTTTGCGTATCGGAGGGGCATCTAATTTCAATTTCACCATGTACCTTGATTTTGATCCATCGTGTTGTTTGATCAAGTTTCAATTTCTATTTTCATCGGGTACCTGTATTTTAATTTTGGTATTTTGTGAAGGTGATGGTGAAGGTCCGCCTCCTTTAGGCTCCATTGGGCATTGGCGATTACTTTTGGTCCTAGCTTGGATATGCTGATGCAGCATTTAACTGAGAATGATCCCAACAGATATGGAACTCCACCGGCCAAAAAGGAAGCTATTGAATCAATGCATATTGTAATAATTTGAAGAAATTTAAAATTTGTAGCATTTGTAATGCGCAACATTTGTGATATGCAATCTAAATTACGTACTATTTTAATTAAAATTCGCAATATATCATTTAAAATTCGCAGCATGTCATTTACCCCTTTTTATAATGCGTAGCTTTCTAGTTAAAATTCGTAGCTTAGTTCACATTATGCGTAGCTTTATAGTTAAAATTCGTAGTCTAATTCATATTTTACATAGCTTTATAGTTTAAATTCGTAATCCAGCTTTATAGTCTAGTTAAAATATGTAGTCTAGTTAAAATTCGTAGTCTAGTTAAAATTCGTAGTCTAGCTTTATAGTATAGTTCATATTATGCGTAGCTTTTCGTAGTCTAGTTAAAATTCGTAATCTATCATTTTCCCCTTTTTATAATGCGTAGCTTTATAGTTAAAATTCGTAGTCTAATTCATATTATGCGTAGTCTTGTTCACATATTATGCGTAGTCTTGTTCACATAATTCGTGGTAACACCTCAGAATCCGAGGTATCGAGAATCCGAGAATCCTATTTATTGAAATGAAAATATCAAAGTATGTTGTGTCCGTTAGCGGCTTTGGTGTACTTCTTGTCTTGAATCCGAGGTATCGAGAAAACTCACATCCATTTCCCTACAACATACGCAAGACTTAAATACTGAAATGGTAAAAAGGTCAAGTATTTAAACATAAATTTTATCTATATGCACATAACTTCTGTTTTTTGATAACCAAGACAAAGTTAGGATATAAAGGATCAAGTTATGCTAGAGATATTCTTAGACTGTGCGTTTCCAATTAAAATCAGTTCTTTACTTTGCATAACAACGACTAACCAGTGCTAATTGCCCACTAGTGGTGGAAATCAATGTTTTTTCCATGTTCTTTTTGAAGTTCCACCTCAGAATGGACATCAGCGAGTATTCTTTGACAATCTCAAGTTCAGGAAAAGACCTGTGCAGATCATGATGCGGTCTTTATTAGTGCCACTGATCAAAGAAATAAGAAACTCGTACCTTATTTCAATGACACCAGTTCGATTGTTCAGCCTTTTTAAACATCATTGGAAGCTACAAATTATCAGATTTCTCAAACCAAACACTCACCATTACCACATTGAGCAACTCAAGTAACACAATAGTGAACATACATAGAAACAAGTTAAACCCCACTTCCTTAAAACTCACAGAAACAAAAAACAAGCTCGCAACTTGCATCAAAAGCTCAATCAGTCAGTCAATTTAGAGCTGAAAATGACAAAATCCATCCCATTTCAATGCCTCAAAACAGCTACCAATTATGCATCTTATACTACAAAATTTAAGAATTCAGTTTTGAATGACCCGCTATATCATGTGTATTACGAATTACGCATATTATACTATGAATTATGCGTAAGAGACACAAATAATAGATAACATATATGCATCGAGATCTACAAAACCTGTTACGAATTTTATGTTTCCAAAATAGTAATTTGAATACAGTTTTGTGAGTCCAGTTACGAATTTTGCATAGTATACTACGAATGATTACAAAAACCAGGTACAAATTATGCATCTTATGCTACGAATTTTAATAATTCAGTTTTGAATGAACTCTTATATCATGTGTATTACGAATTATGCATATTATACTCCGAATCATCTACTACGACGAATTTTGCATCATTATCTACCAATTTTAATTACCCATTCAAAACATATGTAACCGCGTTAGTCTATAGTTAACGAAACACACATTGCAACCATCCGACTATCACTCGACGAATGTCTCAACAGGGATACAGTTATATTCGTAGTCGAGAATCGTACAATAAAACTGCTTCGGTGGTTCCGGCGCTGGTTGCTGCTGATTCGTGTCGTCGTCCATGGCCCAGTATTATCGTCTATCGACGTCGAATCGTCTCAATAGCTGCTTCGGTGGTTCCGCACGATTAGGTCGCAAGTGATAGATACGTCGATTAGGTCTGGAGTTCGGTTTCGCAAGTTTCGCAACCAACGAGATTGGGAGTTTTAAAGAAATTGTTTGTGACTAAATTACCCCGGAAGCGTCGATTATGTTTATTTTGAATATTATTTTGTGTGTAATCTTGACTGTTGATTAAGAAAGATCAATGAACTGTATTAATTCTCATTTCTCGCTAGATCGTAACCCTATGTTCAAGATGTATTTCGTTGTGTACTTTATATTTGTATGCCATGTAAACCCACAATAATAAAAAAAATATAAAATACCAGGTTGCTTTTATGAGTTGACGTAGTTTTGGGGTCCAGTAAAAAGGATAAGGATAAGAGGTTAATGCAGTTTAATATATATAGAGCGGCCAGATCCCAAATCCAATCCAGAAGGGAGACTTGGCCTTGCGCAGTTGGTTTGGTAACTATAACTTTAACCAGCATACAAAAAATACAATGGACTCAGTTTGTCAGTTACTTCACAACAAGACTATGTGCCACAACAAACCAGCCACATTTTTTTTCTATGTGCTGCCTGCTTTGTCCACAGCAACACCAAATTCGATCCCTGGCCAAAGCCCTACACTATTTAAACCCTCAACCCTCGCCTCTCTCTCCATCATCTCACTTCATTCACAACCAAAACCAATAGCACAAAAAAAAAGATCTCATATTTGATCCTCTTGAGTGCAGACCCAGAAACTTCAACAATGTCTGGACTAGTAGATATGTGGACCAAGCTACGTGAAAAAGGTAGGGATTACTACTTCACTCCAGCCGAGGAGGCAGCCAATGACACCGTTACTTCAGCCGGCCCTGTCGTCAAAGAAGGAGGATTCTTGGCTCAGTGGCCGGTTCGTGTCGGCAATATACATTGCTCTGATGCGTCGGTCACCATGCTGGTCAACATCTTCAGCCCATAAAACAAGCTATATATGTTTTCACAAGTTTTCTGCTTAGCATTTCACCAACTTTTGCTTTTGTAATGTAAATATTTGACTTCAGTAATATTATGATGAGCGATATCCACTTACAATTTAATCCACTCGAATTGTAAGTCCGAATATCCATCGACAACAAGCAGTGCATATGTATAAACAGATCTATTCGTTGCCCGGAATCCTGGGAAATTCAGAGTGAGGCCTAACTAAACTCAATGCCCTAAAGAACAACCATGTTTGTCTGATGTCTATGTACTTTGACTTCTTATATATATATATATATAACTAAAATAGATACTGGATTAGGAGTTGAATGAATATTAGGAAGTGGAACTTGGCTCAATGCTGTACGAGGAGTTTTCATTGTTACTGAAGCTGGGTTTCTCCTCTTGCCATTTGAGAATATGACTTGCATATCTTAGAGCATCATCCGCAGATTTTGGCTCCAACCCAGTGACAGCCGACACATATAACTTCCTATCACTTTTGACAATCGACTCATACAGTCTTTTGAATTTCACTGCAATGTATGTGAATGCGCGGTGGGCTAGGGATGGATTCGTGTGATTCATGGCTTTGCTGTTGCTGTTCTTGGAAATCACTGGGTTGAAGTCAGAGAACCAGTCACATTGAGTGAGAGGGAAGGATTCGATTGTTTCTTCAAGGAGGTCAAATTTGTTGAGGATCAACAGGAATTGCTTATCCGCCAGAGTTGGCTGAGTGATCATGCTCTCGAAAAGCTTTTTGCTTTCTTGCATCTTGTTTGTGCCATCGTCGTTGAGCTGACAGTAGTCTGTCAAAGACACGCAAAAAATGACAAGGTCGATGTCTTCAAACATCTCTACCCATTTGCAGTGTTCGCCTAGAGCTCTTGTATGCAATCTGATTAGCTGATACCTACAGAACCCAGCAAGACAGACAGTCAGCAGACATGGATCATGGCCGAAACATGAAATCCCCCCCCCCCGAATCAATCATTCATAATGTACAACGGAATGGATGATGAAGTCAGCGAGGAAGAATTTAGTCTGTTCATGCACTGACTACACAAATCAGCAGGGTGAACTTTGGGGTACTAACCTTGTCTTAAGATCGCTCTTGTAGGGAGCTTCCAGGTATCCATCAGAGGGTGATATAGGAAATGTGAATTCTATGGATGAGATACCGTTAGATGAAGTCAGTCCTTCAGCATACAAAATGTCTTTATTAGAAGGCTCATAATCCGCCATTGAAATCTCAGCAGCCTGGAATGAAGAAACAATTTTTAGTACCCACCTATTTTGTCAACTGTCCGACCATACATAAATGAGTAAGAAAAAAACTCCAAAGCTGGACAAGTGGGCCATAAACCTTACCCGATCGAGGAAGTAACTAGCTATTCTAGGCAACATTTCTATTTCGCTTCTCCTCTTATATGTGGCCTTGACAGCTGCATGTTTCCACAACTCTTCAACATACTGGGAGTACTCACGAGTAGAAGCTGGGAATATGGCTTCTAGATCACCGGAGAGCATAATGCTGACAAGCCAATTAGAGATATCCTCCAGTCTGCCGCCAAGAGTATATACTGTTTTCACATCACTTTGTTGTACATCCCCTGCAGACAATCGAAAACCTTAAAGTTTAATACATCTATAACTAAAAAGAAATACTACGTCATCTGTGATTCAGATCCGCGAAGATTACGGGCGAGGCACTTTCATGAAGAAAATGTACCTGAAGGGCCACAATCAGAAGCGGACTGTTTGCTCTCCTCTTCTATCAAACTTTCTTCCTCAAATTTTTTACGTCCTTGTAGTAGTATTGCAAGATATTTGTACAGATTAAATTGAATCAATGACTTAAACTGCTGCCGCTCATCCTCCGAGAAGGGTACATAGTAGAGAATTTTTGCCTGAAATGATGCGCTATGTAAACATCATGTGATGTGAAAGCACTTTAAAAAATGATAACGCCTAGCTTAAACTCTTTAACTGACATAACATAGTTTTAAATAGGTAAATCAAGTATGAAACAGTTGTGCATTCTTCATCGTGATTCAATACCTGTTTATGCAATGTACTGGTCCCAGATTTACTGTAACCAACCATAAAAAGCTTGTAAAAAGATTTCTTCAGCTGATCTGGTCTTTCTCCATCAACACGGATATCAACTACTTCATTGCCGGTTTGTGCCATGCCAATAGGAAATGGCAGAGATAGAAGCGCGCATACTAGCTTCATACCAGCCTATAAATGAATATAAAGTTGAGAATGCTGAATCAAAAAGTGAAATATAACAGAAAAACGAAATAAAGATTCGGAGTGTGAATCCAACCTTGTCCCATATTTTTCCTTTAACATAATTTTGTCCTTCTTCCTGATAGGATCCATCTTCAGTCACCCAAAAGTGAGGATTCCCTTCACATTCAACTCCTGCCATCTGTAAACAAATACCAAACTGGAAATGTTATACGTATTCAGCAAATTCAACTAAAAAATGCCAATTTGGAAAAGATATGAACCTGTAGCATCAGTAATTCTGATTTTGTAATCACTCTGCTATTTATTAAGACATTTGTGGTTCCCTTGCTTGCTGTTGGTTTGATTTCATACCCAACATTAAGATCCGAGCTTATAATTTGGGACGGCTTCTCCCCTTCCTGAAATTACATATAAGAAGATACGGTACGAAATGAGAATCTCATCCTATTACCTAATAGATATATTTCACAAGAAATTGCTGTACTAAATAAGTTAACTCACCTTCCCCCACAACCCTGATACTTTGTCATACCAATACTCTCCGGGTTGTAGTCCTTTTGGTGGCCATTTACAGCTTTGTAATACGCTCATCTCGTCGTATGTAAGAGGCTTTCCATTAACAGAAATTAGCTCAGGAATCAGCTGATTCACTTCAGAAGTTAACTCGTAAGTCATGACTTGTTTTAGTTGAGACTCAGTAAGCAGTCGCTTCAATAGCCAAGATGGTTTGCCTAGGCTTCCGCGCCTTGATTCGTTGATGGGAAAACCAATGCAAGTGATGCATTTTCTGCCTTCTGACATGTCGCCCATCATCTTCAATACACATTTACTGCAAAACTTTGCAGAACAAACAAAGCAAACCTCCTTGTTTGTCCATCTATTTCCTTTGAAGCATCTGTAGCAGGATCCTTTCTTCCCTTTCCTCTCTGCTTCCGGCACTTTTGGAACCTCGCAAAACTCACCATCCTCTGAGTCAGATTCAAAGGAGTCTATCTCTATTCCAGCTGGCTCACCATCTAGAAATGTAACGGATGGTTTTCTAACATGGATCGGTTCCTCATCATCATGATCATGATCCTGCTCCTCCACATCCACACATGAGTAAGTCTCTAAAGAGACGGATCGAGACAAACTACCTCCTCCTGAACTGCTACTTAACTGTTCTACAAAATCGTCAAGGCTCTTATCATTCTTTCTTTCAGACAATGAGTCCACCTCCACCACATCAGAGCTACCAGACAACCCACATGAACCAGATGTATCCCCCGAAAATCCCAACGAGTCTGTGTTTCCACTTCCATCAGATGACTTACGCGCATCCATTTTGCCATTCTTTAAGCTACCGCTGGCATCAGACATCTCATCCATTCCATCACCTCTCAAATTTTTCTTTCTTCTATTACGATGAACCAAGTCACCATCTAATCCACAGTCCTCGCCCTCCTCATCTTTCAGCACAGAATTACTCCCATATTTCTCAATTTCCACCAGCCGAGCAGCAACAAAATCGGAACCAGCCAAACACATCCTACCACCATTCACACGCCTCAAAATCGGCTGAACAACCGGCACGGGGAAATCCGTCAAGAAAGTGTGATTGACAACAGCCGCAGCTGTTGGAATCCTCTCAATATCCACAGGAACGACGTGAGGAATCTCATATCCCACTAAAGGACCTTTATACTCGGTAGCAAATGAATACTCTCCGCTAAGATCATCTCCCACATTCTCATCTTCATCCTGATCCCCAGCTCCAATTGGCATAATTCTCCTCAACAGCACATTCATCATAACAACCCTAAACGCCCAATTTCAACTCCAACAACACATAAAAAATGAAAAGAGAAGAAACAAAAAATCCCCAATTCCAAAAAAAAAACCCTGATCAACTACAACTCTCAATCTCTCTATTAGGAGTTTCACACACAGCTGCCGCTCCAGGAAAATCTGAATACTAAACAAACTGATAACATAAGAATAATATAAATTATTTCAAAACCTGAGAATTCCAGCAGCTACCACCATCCAAGCAATGTCCAGCTGCCACAGTGAAGTAGAATCAGTCAAACTTGTTTGTTAAATGAAAGAAATTATAATGATAAAAACACTGAAAATAAATAAATAATAAAAGGTCATGACCAGGGTTGAAAATGAACGCTTGCCGTGATGACTTTTTTGTCCAGAAAAATTTCGACACCTAATTTCTCCATTGACGCGTTCCCCGCTTGATTTACTTATTCAATACGGCAGAGACGTTTAGAATTAATTTAATATAAATCCTTTAGATTCTCAAAAATGATGGGCCAGAAGATCGGCCCATTTAGCTGGCTCGACCACTACTGGCAACGACGTCGTTTCGGCGAACACCTTCGTCGGTTGTTCTTCTTCTAGTCAGACGGACGGACTACCCGGTTCTTCTGCTTTCTCTACCTTTCTCGATTTCACAGCAAGACGAAGACGAGCTTTGCCGCTTCTTAGAATGTCAATGGATACCGTCGTTGACGACGTGAAGAAAAATAAATAAAAAGGGTATGCATCTTGTGATGCTTGTTGCTTTTCTTTTGATTGAAATATTTGCCAAAACTGAAATTGATGACCGCCTGAAAAATATTCTAGGGTTTTTTTTTTTTTTTTGTTGCACGATTTACTACTGATTACTGACCAAGTATGCGTTGGCAATTTTCATCTATAAAAGAAAAATACTATCTATATTATATTATGTCGGCATTAGTGACAAAAAGAAAGTAAAAATTAAATATTCACTAATTATAAATCAAGTTTATCTGACTCATATTTAGATATTTTTTCATTAACAAGACTGGCAGCTGTTCACCAATGGGAGGCTGGCAAACGACACGTGTCCCGACAGTTTACATCACATTCTGTTGACTTTCCATATCATATTTATAAATGCCTTCATCTTCATCTGCCTCTTCTTCACCTCACACACCAACCCAATACCTCCATTCATCAATTCTTTTAGTTCATCCATCTGAATCTGAGAATGGGCATGGGCAGTGGTCGCTTTGCGACTGAGATGATCAGCTCCGACTTCAGTGATCTGGCCGCAGCGGCCAGGAATCTTGCAGTACATGCTGCCCAACTCACCAGCCTTGGCTTTGGAACCTCATTCCTCAAATGGTTTGCTGCAATCGCCGCAATGTAAGCAACCATCTTTCAATCTCTTTTAAGTAAATGTATATATATATATCTGTAACGTGTTTTATGACGACATGGATGGATGGATGGATGCAGATATTTGCTTATACTAGATCGAACAAACTGGAAGACCAATATGCTCACTGGCTTGTTGATCCCTTATATCTTCTTCAGCCTTCCTTCACTTATTTTCGACCTCTTCAGGTACGCCTCAACTTCCTGTATTTGACCGTAAATTGGTTCAGTTGTGAGGTAGGAGGTTGTTTAGCAGTTCAGAAGAGAACATCAGTTTAACCAGTTTATTTATTTTTTTCGATTTTTAGCATTTTATTTCTTTTTATTTTACAGCTTATTCTTGTTCCGCTATTTATAGACCGCTTGGATTGTAGAATTTTTTTCATCTTTCATTAATTAAAAAATCTAGCTTTGCTAATTTTATGATGGAAGAGTTATCGTTCGAGTTCATCCTTGGCGAATTCAATCATGTATCTTAGGTTTAGCGTTTGCTATTCCTTTGAGATTACAACGGCATCAAGTTGATAAGTGAACTTTACTAGTACTGATTTTCTCACTCACGCATACATATTTTTATCACTCAATTCTCTTTAGTTTTAACTATTAGTTAGGAGGACTGTACCAAAATTGTAAGGCATGGTGACTAGTAGGTGAAAATGGTACTGCTACTAGGACATAATAAACTTATAACAACGTCGACTTGAATCATTGCAATTACAACATCATAGCTACCTCTATTATTATTGTTTCTAATCTCAACAATATGATCACTGAGAGCTGATATCTGAAAATCATTTGCAGGGGACAGATTGGGAGATGGATTGCTTTTGTCGCTGTAATCCTGCGCATTTTCTTTCCCAAGCACTTTCGAGGTACTTTAAATAGAATCACTTATTGAAATGTCTTGACACATTTTTGCCTCGCTTATTTATCGGATACAAAAGTCTTTACTTACATGTTCAGTTCTTTTTTATATATATCAAGATGCTCTAGAATTCTATTGGATTGGCAAAATTGAACTTTATGTTAATAGTTTGTTGATGTTGTGCGTCGATTTTCAGAGTATCTAGAGCTCCCAGCAGCTCTGATCCTGCTCATAGTGGTATCACCAAGCTTACTGGCCAGCACAGTCAGAGACGATTGGATAGGTGCGGCGATATGCTTAGGCATTGGTTGCTACTTACTGCAAGAGCACATCAGGGCATCTGGTGGATTCAGAGAAGCATTCAGTAAGAAAGAAGGCTTATCCAACTCTATCGGCATTCTTCTCTTGTTCATCTATCCAGCCTGGGCTATCATAGTTGACATCCTCTAATGTGCTTGCTCTGCTCCCATTTGGGGTCGCTTGTGTTTTTGTTACATGTGCGTTCCGTTAGTGTCATGAGCATTCAGAGGTCCCCCCTCCTACCTCACTCCCTTCCTACAACTGCTTCATCATCAATAAAAGTTTCTCTTTTGTAAATTCATGGATTTTTTAAGGATCACGGACAAACAGCCTTTTTTTTTTCCTTATAGAAAATACAAATTAATGACCGTTTTTTATTTGATCAATTGGATGGATGTAATTAAATTTCGCGTCGTATGGTTGGTTATTTTGACGAACTATGTCGTATGATTAGTTTTTCGGTGACGACGAATTATAAATTATTTTTGACGAATTTTACAATATGCATTAAAAATCAGGTTTGCACTTATAATTTTAGATGTCTATTGTCCAGTATTTTAGATTGAATGTCCCCAATCTTATCACAGGACACATTGTCTTTTCAAATTTCTTGACACCTTGGTGGCAAAATCGTATCATAAACGAGAACAAACAAACAAACAATAAAAGGTGAAAACATCGACCACCTATTGGAACGTGCAAAAATTAATTTATTAAAGTCACGGTTCAGAATTAGTTTAAGAAGTAGTACATGAATTGTGGAGTTTCTCTTCTTCTTCTTTTTTTCCTTTCCCATTTTCAAATTTAATTCTCCAAAATTCGTTCTTGAAACTGAAATATCCAGATTGCCCCATTTCAATTAATGCTGGTTTTTCAAAAACAAGTATTAAGTATTTTTTTTTTAATAATACTGGTTCCAGAGAAGCCGGTATCTTAAAAATGCAGTTGTGGCTCGGTTTGGGCCTACGGGGACCAACTGGGAAAAGATCGAAGCCAACATGGTGTACACCTTGGATACCGATTTGCGAGGAATCGGTATCATTATGATACCGGTTTACAACAACAAATAGGAATTCAGGATACAAACACACGGATTAGAAGTAGGATAAACATTAGGGGATATTAAAAAAAGAAAAATGGACAAACATAGTGAGACGGGGGAGTATTTATTTATTAGTCATTAGCTCAAGTCTTAGGTTTAGTATAGGTTGGTCTCGAGTCCTAAACTATAAGGTCCCGTAGATCTAGTTTACGAAGCGACATCGTTTCAAAGAAGCGCGAAAGGAAGTTGGCGTTCGTTAACGTGCGGTGTCGATTTGGGAAGTGAGAAAAGGATCTTTTGAGGTTTAATGGTAACGACGCAGTTTGAAGGCCCGCGGCTCTGTCATTGAGTTTTGTTGGGGCGACATCGGTTAAATGGCAAGGACTTCCCCTTTCCTAAGCGGCAGTATCGCTTGAAATGCCCTGCTTTTCCGCAAGTCCAACAGACGTTTCTTTTCGAAGGATGCTTCTTGTTTGGTTTGTTGCTAGCTTGACTATAAGGTCGTTTCTTGCTCTTATTCTTATTCACTTTTTGAGAACTTGCCTCCATCACATTTACCATAGGTAAATTAGGAACATCTTCTTTTGTGTCACTTTCTCGTGCACGAAGTTCCTCTTCGATCCGCAGTTCTTTTGCAAGTTCCTTAAGCGACATCTCTTCTTTCTTGTGCTTCAAAATACATCTGATGTCTTTCCATGCTAGTTGTAATTGTCAATTATGCTTGACACCGAGATGGACTCATCCATCTTCAACTTGTGTTGGGCAAATTTCCCCAAGATACGATGTATCTCATGGAATTGCTCCATAACCGGCCGAGAATCCACCATCTTGTAACTATTGAAGTTGCTCACAAGAAATTTGACGCTTGAAGCGTCCTCGGCCATATACTTGGATTCAAGTATATCCCACAATTCCTTAGCAGATTCTACGTTTTGATAAACATCAAAGAGGGCATCGGACATACCATTGAGGATGTGACCTCTAGCGATGTAGTCTTCATTTTCCCACTTGCTTCGTTGCCGGAAAGCTGCCACGGGTCCATCACCTCCAACTTCAGGGCATGGTGTAGACAGTACATACACCACCTTGAGATTCGTCAGTAGGAAGTGCATCTTCTTCTGCCAACGCCGGAAATTGGTGCCTTCAAATTTATCCAGCTTTTGGAAGTTGTGAGTCATCTCTCGTATGCTCGCCATTGATCAGCAAATATCGAATTCGTTTGTTGGGGAGTAGTCTTCAGTTCACCGGGTAGGAAACGACAATGATGACGAACAGCTGCGTCTTCCTCCACTTTCTTGTTGGTGTTGTGATTTTTTGAAGAATCGGTAATAGTCTGGTTATCAAACTTGATCGCGTAATCGCTTTTCGAATTCGATATTTCGACCCTATAGATTAGCCGAGGGTTGCACGAAATTCGAAAGAGGGTAATCAAATTGACAATTTCTACTCTCGGCAAAAGATGTGGAAATCAAACTTAGGTTTGAGGTTTTGGAAATAAAGAGAGGTATAGAATCAAAGGAATGATTATCTGGGTGTTTGAGCACTTTTTCTGATGATTTTCCCGGCTACCACGACCTCCAATTTATAGGAAATCAACCGGGACGAAGAACATGCGACCTGAGCTGAAAGTCGCATTTGTGTTCTTCCGCCGCGTCCCCAACACAGACATTAGCTCGCCGCGCCCAGACTTAATGTCTTTTTTGGACGCGATATGCACTGATCCAAACACCAAGTATGGCTCAATCGATGTCCGAAAGGCCTCATTTCATTAGAGTATCCTACCCTAACATGTTAAAACACAATGACAGGTCCGTAAACCCTAAAATCATGCAAATGGGAAAATCTTCCTCTAGCAGCTTAGTACCAATCACTTTAAATTGTCAAGGCGTTAGCTGGCACATTGAGATCAATTGCTCCGTGCCAGTCTTTCTGATAATTTTTTCCGTTTCTGAAGAGTAGGCATTTGTGTCTGAGCTGGAACTTGCCCGTTTCTTGGGAGAAGCTGCTGGTAAATACATACTTCCACATCCAGAGGTTGCCCATGATAATAAACAGAAAATTTTGTATGCATACTTTGTGATTAATTATAGAAAGCATTCTTTATAGTTCTGAGAACACAACAAATCAGTTGATCATTCATTGGAAATGTTGTAAACTAAACTGACTCATAAATCCTTTTTAAGGAACCGTAAAGGGAAAGAAAAAAGAACTCCAATTTGATAACTACGAAACTTAGAGACTGACAAAAACCGTAACTGACCACTATAGGGTTGTAGTTGGGGTGAGAGAGGAAATGAGTAAAAATATGCACGCTAGTGGAACCTAAGGAAGCATGCTAATAGGACTGAACAGTCGGGCAGCGCATTGATGCTTTTCCTAATTGTGTGTAAGCAGCATTAGTAAACATTACCATTTGTACTGTAATATGAGCGCTGATGCTTATTACTAAGTAATTTGGTGCATGCATGAGAAGAGATCAGAAGCCCTCTCAATCCCCTTCGAGCTGTAGGGAGCTAAATTATGAGTACCGCCTTGGAGAGAATCTAGCAGGTCATTCTCAATTCCTTCAACCTATAAGAAAAAAGCAAAATAAATGCAAAGGACTAAGAATCACAATTATGTGCAATTGAAAAATATAGATGGAAAAAAACACTTACATTTTCTTGCAGTGTTATCACAATTTTTGTGCAATTGAAATATAGACTTACATTTTTTGCAGAGGTATCACAATTATGTGTAATTGAAATATTGTCGGAAAAAATACTTACATTTTCTTGCAGAGGTTATCGGTAATCACAGATAGATTTATGACTTGTATTCTAGTCTCCTTAACTTGATCCTCAATGTACTCATGAAATGGTTCCTCCAAATATTTAGAGAGCTTCTCAATATTCTCTTCAAGCTGCTGCTGCTGGTCCTCAAATAAATTTTGTTTTATTTCTCGTTCCTCCTTTGTCATCTCCTCTGAGAACAAGTCCTCACCAAACATAAAATATGCAAATGGATAAGAGAAAGATAGGACCCTCCTTGACCTGAAAAGCCTATAGAGCCCGTTCATCGCCCAACTGAAATCCTTAAGAGTTGAAGCTTTCTCCTCTGAAATTGATACCTTCATCCTTATACGGTCCTTAAGTTTACTTTCAAGCAGGAAAGAGTCTGTATGACCTTTATAACGACTATGATAATGCATGTGTCGATAAAAATCATGTTTAGCGCGTTCGGCCTTCTTTTGTGCAGCCTCTTTGTACGGACCACATTTGTGGCTCCTAATATAAGCCCATGTGTGCCCTCCTGCTCCACCACAAAGCCAGCTAGAACAGCAGGAAGTGGTTACATTAAGAGACCAAGGAAGTAACAAAAAGTAAAAAGCCTCTAATACGTGAAAATTATCAATCACACATGTCAGTATTAATGGCAGCCGACTATACCAGGCGGAGAGCATACTAATGACTCACCACAAAAGATCACACCAAAAAAATGGGAGATCAAACAAACTATCTTGTGAACAAAATTTATGAACTTTGGATATCTATGCATATTGATGAGCAGGTTTCCTAACACAAAAGCCTAGCTGCAGGAAAGATCTCTTACCAAAATACCTGCCCACAAACACAGGTCACAATGTTGCATCCGCCCTTTTTTTCTACAGTTTTATGACACTTCGGACATGATTTGGTATGAACTATCATCCAGTTCACCGTTTCTAAATCATCTCGACATTTGTTGGTCCAAATCTCCCACATCAAACAAGAACAAGGGGAATGTACCTCAGACATGCAGCTGAAACAGAACTGCAGACCACAAGAGCACTCTACCTCACATAATTGATCTTCTTCAACACGCATTGCATTCCCACAATGTGGAACACTTGGACACCATTTAACCATTTTGTTGTCCTCGATATATGACTCAAGTAGAAAACGCTCAAATTTCTCAGCCAGATCTGGTTTCCGTTTCCTGACCAAATATATAACAACGGACTCATCGCAAATAGCATTACATTTTTCTGCCATGCACTTTATACGTTTGCTTTGTCCTTCATTTATCTTCACAATAAAATGCTCTGTCCAGCCTGACATGTATTAAGACATCTAGCATATTAGCTTTGAAAACTTGTTACTCCAATAGACAACTCGACCAAACATATGTCACAGAACATATATTATTAATTAAGGCCACCATTTGATGCAGAAATAAGACGCTTTACAACTCTAAATCCCTACCCAAAACGTCACCATTACAGAGAGAGGGAAAACACTTACAGTCATTACAAAAGCAATGTCCACAATCCATTGTTGACACACAGTCACTAGATACGTCGTCCTCCATGCATATAAAACAGATTACTGTTGAAGACGGTGAAGGCCTGGAATCCTGATGTTCTATAACAGTCACCCCGGCTTGTGAAAACAAGCTCGTTCGTCCTTGTTCAACATAAACCGCTATCAACTTGTCAACATCCCAACGATAATGTATCAATAACGTCCTTGCCTGGTTTTCCTTCAACTGAAGTAGGTCCATCACTCGTTGCAGATCGTCTCTCTATACAATAAAACATAATGAGAACATTAAACATTGAATAATCTTTAAGGGGCGTAGGGAACACACGAACAAGTTAAGGTATTCTCACCTGTGCCACAAGCAAGGACTCTTTGGTAATAACCTGGATCCAGGAAAAGTATCAGATAAAGAATATGTCTTTAAGCCACATGGCAAAAGCAAGAAAAAAAAAATAACGAACGAATATGAGATGATGCAATGAAATCCAACACAAGCAAAATACACATGCTGCTAAAAACTGCAACAATGATGCCAAAGTACTGAACTCTGACCAGCTTTGTGCCGATCATTTACACAACCTAATTCGAAACTGAGCGAATTCTGAATCAACAAATTGAAAAACATCAGCTTGATCAAATAAAGAATATTTATGCACACAAATCATAACCTCAACACAATGAAAATTCATATCATTAAAATTAAAGTACTAATAATCTCTTCTCTTTCTTAATCCCACATACACCAAAACAAAACCAAACTTAACCTCACTCACTAAAAATCCAAGCAAACAACCGAATCAACAGCAACGCCGCGATCATTTTCGACAACGCCAACCACGAAATCACACCCCAAAAAAAATTAACAACCAAAAAACGGACTGAACAACAACCTTACAGGACGGAGCATGGGGCGGCGCCCACTGAACCTCCGAGTCCTCGTTATCAAGCCCGTCAAGCGAGTCGTGATCCGAATAGTAATACTCATCCTCGCTACTCGACTCGGCCATCGCCAAATGCCGCGTGATCAGTTCAATAACATCGCAATCGGATGCAGTGATTAGTACCCAAAAGTGAATAGGTACCAATCGCGCAACCGCCGGCGAGTTGACCGCCGAACTAGACTAAAATCTTACGACGAAAACGCACAGAGAAAAAAACAAATTATTTACGAATTTGTTAAAGGGTAGAGCTTCTCCAATCAAAAAAAAAAAAATTTGAAGGGTAGAGGTTCGGTAAAAATTACATTTAAATATAAAAATTATAATTTTTTTCAAAAGTTGACACTTGTTATATTTATCGAAATTTCGTAATCCAATACGGAGTGGTAAAATAGTCATTTGGTATTTTCATAATTAATTTTGATAAAGTTAATACTTAAAGTTTAGACTTATTTTGTTAATGTTCAGACTTATGAGTGCGGTTCGGGTACAAACCGACTTTATATATAAAAATTACAAATCTTATTTTAAGCTGACACGTGTCCCATTTAGTCGAAATCCCGAACAAATACACGGAGGGGTATTATAGTCATTCCACACTAAGGGTATAAAAACTAATAATGTTACTTTCAATTTAGTCCTCGAGTTGTTAACGATCAGACTTAAAGAGAGAATGATCAAACTTAAAACTGGTAACTAAAAGACTACAAATTGAGAATGATCAGACTTAAAGAGCGAATGATCAAACTTAAAACTGATAATAATCAGACTTAAAATTGTTAATGATCAGACTTAAAAATTGTTAATGATCAGACTTAAAGAGAAAATGATCAGACTGAAAACTGGTAACTAAAAGACTACAAATTGAGAATGATCAGACTTAAAGAGAGAATGATCAGACTTAAAAATTGGTAATAATCAGACTTAAAATTAAGAATGATCAGACTTAAAGAGAGAATGATCAGACTTAAAATTGAGAATGATCAGACTTAAAGAGAGAATGATCAGACTTAAAACTGGTAACTAAAATACAACAAAGTGAGAATGATCAAACTTAAAGAGAGAATGATCCGACTTAAAAATTGGTAATAACCAAACTTAAAATTAAGAATGATCAGACTTAAAATTGAGATTGATCAGACTTAAAGAGAGAATGATCAGACTTAAAATTGATAACTAAAAGACTACATATTGAGAATGATCATACTTAAAAATTGGTAATAATCAGACTTAAATTAAGAATGATCAGACTTAAAGAGAGAATGATCAGACTAAAAAATTGTTAATGATCAGACTTAAAATTGAGAATGATCAGACTTAAAGAGAGAATGATCAGACTTAAAGAGAGAATGATCAAACTTAAAAATTGGTAATAATCAGACTTAAAATTAAGAATGAACAGACTTAAAGAGAGAATGATCAGACTTAAAAATTGTTAATGATCAGACTTAAAATTCAGATTGATCAGACTTAAAGAGAGAATGACCAGACTTAAAATTGATAACTAAAAGACTACAAATTGAGAATGATCAGACTTAAAGAGAGAATGGTCAGACTTAAAACTGGTAACTAAAAGACTACAAATTGAGAATGATCAGACTTAAAGAGAGAATGATCAGACTTAAAAATTGGTAATAATCAGACTTAAAATTAAGAATGATCAGACTTAAAGAGAGAATGATCAGACTTAAAAATTAGTAATAATCAGACTTAAAATTAAGAATGATCAGACTTAAAGAGATAATGATTAGACTTAAAGAGATAATGATTAGACTTAAAACTGGTAACTGAAAGACTACAAATTGAGAATGATCAGACTTAAAGAGAGAATGATCAGACTTAAAAATGGTAATAATCAAACTTAAAATTATGATGATGATTCTGAAAGAGAGAATGATCAGACTTAAAAATTGTTAATGATCAGACTTAAAATTGAGATTGATCAGACTTAAAGAGAGAATGATCAGACTTAAAATTGATAACTAAAAGACTACAAATTGAGAATGATCAGACTTAAAGAGAGAATGATCAGACTTAAAAAATACATGGTAATGATCGGAGTACATTGGGAATGATCGGACTTAAAATGATAATGATCACACTTAAATTGGTAATAATCATACTAAACTTGGAATGATCGGACTTAAATTGGTAATGATCGGACTTAAATTGGGATTGATCGGACTTAAATTGGTAATAATCATACTAAACTTGGAATGATCGGACTTAACAGGATAATGACGGACTTAAATTGGGAATGATCGGACTTAAATTGGGAATGATCGGACTTAAATTGGGAATGATCGGACTTAAATTGACAATGATCGGACTTAAATTGGTAATAATCATACTAAACTTGTAATGATCGGACTTAACATGATAACGATCGGACTTAAATTGGGAATGATCGGACTTAACGCTAATGTTAAGGTTGGACGTACGGCACCAAAATGATCAGACTTAACGCATGATGATCATACTTAAAATAGTACTGTAGCAAAAGTCGAATTTTACGCAAAATGATCTGACTTAATGCATAGTGATCAGACTTAAAAACGTACTATAGCGAAAGTCGAATTTTACTGTAGCAAAAGTCAAATTTTATTCAAAATGATCAGACTTAACGCATGTTGATCAGACTTTAAAACGTACTGTAGCGAAAGTCGATTTTTACTGTAGCAAATTTTAGAACGATTATACCCCTCCTATCTTTTATGTATTTTTAAATAAGTCCGCGTGTGTTTTTTTTATTTACAAAAAGAACCCAGAACGGGATGAATTTTGATTGGTCGATTTTTACACGCGTCAATTTTTTTATGGGTTTGTAGTTTTTATTTATAATTTTGGTTTGTATTTGATCCAATTCCCAGACTTATTTTGTTAAAGTTCAGACTAATTTGTTAATGTTCAGACTTATTTTGTTAAAGTTCACACTTATTTTGTTAAAGTTCACACTTAATGTTAATGTTCAGACTTATTTTGTTAATGTTCATACTTATTTTTTTAAAGTTCAGACTTATCATAACGGCGTTAACGTCGTTAATTTTTCTCGGACGTTTACACCGTCGCATCTATATATATTTTTAAATAATTTTTTTTAATGTCAAGTTCATACAATCGATAGATTTACTAGTCTATTGTGTTGAATAAGTTCAGAAAGTAGATGCATACCTTATCAAAAAAAAAAAAAAAAAAAAGTAGATGCATACTATGACAGCCAAATGAAACACAATAATGGAAGCAGATTGGAGCAAAGGTATCTGCTTCCTTTCTTCCTCTTTTTCTTCTTTTTTTCCTTTAATGATAGAGAAATTTTTAAATAAGTTCGTTTTAATTTTTTTTATTAATTAAAAATACTCGGAAAATGACATGTCGAATTCATAAGTGATTTATAATTTTTATATTTAAATATAATTTTTATTTGATCCAGAATTACTTTTTCGAATTATTTAAAGTTGCCCAATGGAGTGAAACTATGTCGTAGATACTTTTCGCGGAAATATTTGCTTGCTTGTGTTTCGACCGTTGTCGTTTGGTTGAGATTGATCACAAAACGGTGACGTTTTGACGTCAAAGGGTTTAGTGATGCAGTCCACAATCAGCAAAACCATCCTATCCAAATGGCTAATAGAAGCCAACACCACAACCGCCATTAATAGTTATAGCTCGAGCTGGGATATTTTGACGGGTTGGTTGAGAATGGAGATTCGGTCGTTGAAATGTCAGACGGTCACTGCGGTTCCGGCGTGTTTAATCCGACGTGATTTGATCGGGAAGAGCTTTGTGAACGGAAGGGTTTTCAGGTCATTCAAGTCTGATTGTAGAAACCTAAATTTTTCGAAGATTCGGATTTCAAGCGTGAGGTCTCAAACTTCAGGTGTCATTTCGATTTTTAAGTTATTCTTCAGGAATCGGTGGCGCATTTGGATTTGGTTATCGTTGTGTTGAATTACGAAATGTACAGGTGCGAAAAGATCTGTAATTGTAGCATCAGTTCCAGATACAGCTGAGAAAGATGAGGATCTTGTATTTGTAGCTGGAGCCACTGGTAGAGTGGGATCGCGTACCGTTAGGTTATTATATGCTTGCTCAGTCTATTTTCCAACTTAAAATGGTTTACCGTCTTTTTAATTCTTTGTTAATGTGTTGATTTGAATTTTTATGCTTGTGTAGGGAGCTATTGAAACTTGGATTTCGTGTTAGAGCCGGAGTCAGGAATTCCCAGAAAGCAGAAGCTCTTGTGACGGTAATAATTCAGTTAATCATCAACTGTCAGTTGACATGTCTTATTGATCACTGATGTTTGAAATTTGTGTCGGCAGAGTGTCAAGAAAATTCAAGATGCTAGCTCGCCAGTTCAGCGTAAGAAAGTGAACTGAAGTTCTGGCTCATTAAATGTCGCTAAAATTTTGTTAGGGCCTGGAACTCATAATGTTTTGCTATGATACGGGAGAATGGAGAGTAAAGAAAATAACAGTTGTATTTTGGTATTTAGTTCAGCTATTGAAAGGCTTGAACTAGTGGAATGTGACTTAGAGAAACCAGAAACGATTGGTCCGGCTTTAGGAAACACATCAGTTGTTATTTGCTGCATCGGTGCCAGTGAAAAGGAGGTTTTTGATGTCAGTGGTCCTTACAGGATTGACTACATGGCTACAAAGAACTTAGTTGATGCAGGTGAGTGATACAACCATCTTGAACATTGTTGCATGCCATACACCCAAGATCACACATTTAGCTGGTCACTGAGCTTATGAATGTTAAAACTTGATTTTCAGCTGCTGTTGCGAAAGTGAAGCACTTCATTATGGTTTCATCATTGGGGACAAATAAGATTGGATTTCCAGCAGCTATCTTAAAGTATGTTTACAGCTAACTGTATATGAATGGCTAGTTGATCTCAAGTAAAGGAACTTTTGTGTTGGTCTGCATTCTGTTTCAGCTTGTTTTGGGGAGTCCTTCTTTGGAAAAGAAAGGCAGAAGAAGCGCTCATAGCCAGTGGTATTCCTTACACTGTGAGTCATTTTTGGAGATGATGCAGAAAATCACCCTTGCAGAAATAAAATGTAACTTCTCATTGTTCTACTCTCGCAGATAGTGCGGCCAGGAGGTATGGAGCGGCCAACTGATTCTTACAAGGAGACGCATAATATCACTCTCTCAGAAGAGGATACTTTATTCGGTGGTCAAGTTTCAAACCTTCAGGTATATGTTTATACATATATATCAGTAGGGGATGCTCAAATGAGGTACCCCTCTTTTGGTGCAACCGTGAGGCACAATCGTAGCAAGTTGACCAAATTAATCAAGTGGCTCATAAAATGACTTGTGGAGGTTAGAGAAATGTGAAGTCGTTGTAGGTTGGTGTGTTGCGGAGCTCCGAGTGGCTCATAATTAATCAACCGCACCAAATTTATTTTCATCGGCAAATTGTAGGTTGCGGAGCTCATGGCATTTATGGCCAAAAATCGCAGGCTTTCTTACTGCAAAGTCGTTGAAGTCATAGCTGAGACAACTGCACCACTATGCCCAATGGATGAGCTCCTTCTGAAGATACCTTACCAACGTGTTCCGCCAGAGGTATTATTCTGGATCTCATGCTTCTGGAGGTGTTCAAAATAAGATACCTGACAGGGTGGTTAGATATAATCAGGAACTAGATGCAACAGTTGGATCCAGTCCTGAACTACCCAAGGAAAGTGCACCTGAGCCTCCAAGTAATCTTGAGGAGGAATCTGTGGAAGTAACCACACTAGATTCGTTACCCGAAGCTGAAAGTGCAACTATAGAAGTGAAACCTGTGGAAGAAAGTTCCACCATCACGAGACCACTCTCTCCCTTCACAGCGTAAGATAACATGTGCAACATTGAACAACTCTGATGCAGCATTGTTTGTTGGCTCTGAAAAACTCTTGAGATTTTATGTTGTCTGTGATCCTCTTATAGCTATGAAGACTTGAAACCTCCTACTTCTCCTTCCCCATCTCCACTCCCAAGCATCCCCGCTGCTGTCAAAGCTGATAGTGATTATGTATCTTCAACGGCAGCCACACCTGAAGCCCCTATGGTGCCTGTTGATGAGGAACTGGCCCTGACTGATACGTTGTCACCTGAGGCTGTGTAAGACTTTCTTACCTAATATTCTCTCAAAACGTAGATAACCCACTACATATTGGACCAGACATTGATCTTGGTTCGAAGCATTTACGGTAATATTTTTGGAACTTTTCACTTCTGTTCATAACAATATAAATTTTGTTGCAGCTTGGCAACATCTCCAGATATAGCTCTCTCTAATGTCATAGATGGTGCTGCAGTGAAAAGCATCTCAGCAGATGGTCAAACCTCCATCGCAAGGCCTCTTTCTCCTTTTACCATGCAAGTCTTTTATATTGGACAACTTCAGTCCCGAGCTTACATTACAGTTTTTTCACAAGATTCTTGAACTCGTGTAGGTATGAGGATTTGAAACCCCCTTCATCTCCTAGCCCATTTCCAACTGGTTCTAAAAACTTACCAGAAACTGCTTCACCACCAATACAAACTTTGACTGAGAGGCCTGTGAGTAGTTCAATACCAGAACAAGCATCGTCGCTAGCTAATGGCGACAGCGGAACAGCTCAGGATACAAGCAAACAGGAAGCTCATCGGGCCTCAACTCATTATCTCTCCCCTTATTATGCGTAAGTAGATTATCTCAATATGCGCCTCCATCCCTTAAACTTGTAACGTACTTCTTAGCTTTGCATCAGATTTTAAGTTGATGGCTGATTGAGTTTACTTTTTTCTATTTGGTTTAATCAGTTATGAAGATTTGAAGCCTCCAACATCACCTTCTCCTGCTTCACCACCGACAAGCTCGAGCATTCTCCCTTCATCATCTCCAAACGGTGGAATTGCAGTTACACCGATAGCTACTACCACTTTCATCGAAGTGGTGTCTGCTGATGCCCCGAGACCTGACCAGCTGAGTGAGGAAGTGCTATATAGTAAACCAAAATCGAGTCCACTCTCTCCTTTCACAATGTAAGCAGCTTCTGAACTGTACTGTAACTGATCCATGAGAATAGTCTGGATACTTGTAACAAATGTTTCGTCTTTCTTCAAACAGGTATGAGGACTTGAAGCCTCCAAGCTCCCCAGTTCCATCCCCGGCGAAGGTCTAAATTTCCAAGCATTGGAATTTGGAAGTGGCTGCTGGTTTACTAGTGTAATACTGAGGTGCCAGGTCACTACATGAGTGCCGCTGTATCAGTGTAATACTGAGTGCCAAAATTGACTGTCTGAGTACCATTTGTAAACTCTACAACTTATTCAAGTGGTAAAATCCGAACATTGTTCGTTACTTGGTTCAAAAATTCAACAGGTATGAGAAAATATGAAACCATGTTCATCTTCTTACATGAAGAATGGCCAAGCTTTTTGTGACATTTGAACATTTCGGATAACAAAGAATGATGTGTGAAAGCTCGGGTTGCATGGTGGGCGAAATTCAGAAGAACAAAATGCCCATATTCAACGTTAATCATCAAGAATAACATAGAAGAGGTGAAGGAAAATTGTTAACAACTCAGGTGTGATATCACGAGAAGATAGAGCTACAAAGTGAGAAGACAAGCGAAGGTGATTTCAAGCAGCTAGGAAACACAAAGACTAGAAGGGCAACCATAAGGCTCCAAGGTTTAGGAATTCCAATTAGCTCTAGAGCCGTGAAGTACTGTTAGTGGCGTCCTGAGTTGGTAGTCGAGTCGTTTGTAAGCTTACAGGATCATCATGTCATATTTCGGTGGCTTTAAGTCCACTTATGAATCAAAAAAAAAGAATGATGTGTATTGAATCGTGTCGGGGCAGATCCTTACTACATTGTATACCTCAGAAATGTATGCCTTGGAGTCACCAAGTCGTACCAATGTCATGCTTCAACTGTTACGTTGGCAGGTAGAGTTGAGACATGCCTGGTACTCAAACTTTTCTATGCTTCATCTTGAGATGAAGTGGTCTGTAATCTGTATGATTTTACTGGGCAGGGACAGCAGCTTAAGGTGTTCGAGGACTAGATGCTTCCACTATCTCAGGAACTCGGTCGAGCAACTCATCCATCTCCTCAGGAAATTCATACTTTGCTCGGTTTGTCTTCCCACCCACAACAACTGTCGTCCCGTCTTGAAGAGCCCAAATCTAATTTGAACAGGAGCAGATGCAAATTCTTAGTCATACCAAGTCAAGGTCGGGTGCAAATCTGATTTTTCGTGCAAACTACAAACCACCGACCGACGAATTATGATACACTTCCTACGAAGTATACCATGATTTTATCCAAACGAATTATATGCCGCTTTCCTAAACTAGAACATAATTCGTAGGAATTGTACCATAATTCTTCTGTTTGTAATTTGCACCAGATCTTTTTCGTAGCATTGAAAAAAAAAATTGTATAAATTTTAACAGCAAACTGAGACCAATAGGCTCACCTGAGCATGGGATAGATAACTGATGCAAGTGGTGAGCATCAAGGAACCAAATCCAGCATAGACTACAGGCACACCTGGGTCAGTCTGAACACACAAATTTTTAGTTTTCAAATTCCGTTTTTCCAAGCAAGCATTTCAACAGTAACGATACTTCACCTTCAAATCTAGGCCAGTGCTACCGATGGCATCCAATATTACAAGCTTTGTACCGCCAACATCAATAGGAAGCTTAGAGCTCGGCCTTCTTACTCCAACAAATTTTCCTTCTTGATCATAAATGATGATCGACTGCAGATCCCGAGCCAGCATTGAACTGAAGTTTAGAGATTAGAACACAGGGAATAAAGTCAGAAGCAGAAGAGACAGGAATCTTACAAGGATGCGACTCTGACATGAGTTGGACACTTACATGCCCTTGACATTAGGGGAGTCGGTGTCTTCCACGGGTAGGAATGTCCCGTAAAGCTTTTTGTCTCCATTTACCTTTAGAGGAGCCATAGCCAAGTTGAATGGTCCTTCGCCATCCTTGAGGACCTGTAAAGCCGACAAACTCCAATCTGTCTGGTATATAGTGATCCCAGCATACCTCAATGGATCATTTACACTGATTGTTTTCCTCATGACTTCCTTCCCATTAATATCATTCAGTGAAATATCTGAGTGAAATTGCGATACCTAAACGACAAGTGAATCAGCTGTTGAAAATAAAGCATGAACGAGCTGCTAATCATGGAGCCAGAACAATAAGCTTAGCTAACCTCTCCACTGTCATAATAGTCCATGGAGAATTTATTGACATGAACCTCAGTATTAAAAGCATCTGTTGGAGTTGAGAGAAACCCAGTCGGCCCGAGGACGTCACCAACGACAAAATTCAACCCTTGCGGAACTGTCACGGAGCCCTTGAAACTACCAGCAGCGCTTAGAGTGGCACCACCCATAATGAGTAACATGGCGACATGGACACCAATAGGAGCAAATCGACCAGCCAGCCCTTTAAAGGCATATAAACATGGTCCTTTCAGGTACACCTGCAATGTCAACAGTACAGCGTGAAGTCATCAACTTAGAAATGTCACAGGGCATGTATCATGACGAGGCGCAAAATTACCTCATAACCGGAACCCATTAGGATAACGCCCAAATCTTTGATGGAGGCTTTAGGCAGGGAATCGGAGTACTCCTGCTTACGTATAGCTTCAGCCGACTGTACAAAGTTCCACCTGCATATCGCAGCATTTACGACACTGTCAATTAAATTCAAAACACCTTGGGATGAGGAAAAGACGAGTTTACAGCAGAAAATGTTCAAACCTTTTTGCTACCTTAACCAAGGGTATCTGTGTGGTGTAAGTGCAAGCCATGAGAGATGCGCCAAGAAGGGCCAGCATCCCTAGGAATACCGGTGAGGTGAACATGTGGTCGAAGCCTAGGGCTAATATCCATCTCCAAGTGATGAATCCCAGTACCGGATTGTCCTCGGGAAACTGATCAAAGTAGTGCTCCGGCTTCTCCCCTTGATCAATAAAAGTCCCTGCAAAAAAGAAAATCATAAGCTCCCTCTTACTTGGACCACAATATCACGATCATCATTATCAACATCATCATCTTCTATCCCATGTCGTTGGGAATCTCGTATAAGTGAAGCTTGATAAATTAGCCTACTAGCTATCATGTCGCCATTCTATCATGGTGTTTTGAGATTGAGTCTAGGTTGTGGTGATTTAGGAGAGGGCGAGACAGTTAGGACAGGGTAGGCTTATAACAGCTTGGCGACTCGTTACAAATTGCAAGAAGAATACATCATAGCAATTTACCAAAACCCTAGACGAAGACAATTAAGATGAGGCTCTAAGCAACTTACCCAAAGCCATGAGTGCAGCAATAGTGAACATCTCTCCAATAGCAAGAGGCAGATTGGACAACACAGATAAAACCCTCTTTGGGATTCGCTTCAGCGTCACCAGGGCAGCATTAGCAGGCGGCTTCTTCTTCTCTTCCTCCTCTGACAAGGGTGGAGCCTTGTCGAATAAGACAATCTTCTTGGACATGCGGTTGCCCTGTTCCTGTGGGGATTTGAGCTTACAGCAGCATGAAGAAGAGAATGAGAAGACTTGTCTTGAACGAAGGCGAGGATGGCGGACGAAGCCATGGAATGAGGAGTTGAGGAGGATGGATTGGGTCGGATTGAGGACTCTTGTCGGATTCGCAGTTACAGAGTACATGGTGTTGGAAACGGAAGATGAAGAAGCAGCCCTTCAGATGTCCTCAACTTCTTGTGTTGTTGGTTACATTAACTGACTTTCGTGATTTTTAGATAACGTTCATCTTTGTCACAAACACAATGGCTCGGATCAGTCAAAGTTTAGCAGATATTTATCAATCAGACCGAGTAGAAATCTCAGGGCGGTTCAAAGTGTGTCACGCCCCCCAATGGATGGATGGTCGGTTGGTTCAAATTGTCTTGTGTTGAGTAGTAATTTCGATCCTGGATGGTACAAATTGTGTTTTGTCCCGACTCCTAAGTACCATTAGATGCCTGGGCAGGTCCCAATATGTATAGAAGTATAGACTCGAAACTCGATGAGATGTACAGTACAAAATGGTTCTGCTTCTACGGTTTGTGGCTGTGTTGTTATTTGGATAGTAGTTCAATATCTGCCCCGACTTCAGCGATTTTGGTGTCTTTGGAAGCCTTTGCTAATGATGCGATGCTAGCCACATCGAGGTCCAGAGCTATTTTCTTCACAAGTCCTTCGAGCATCTGATTTTTTTTTTATAGGAATGTCACTTTCTTGAGTTGAAGGAAACTAACATGTATTGGAAGTGGGTAAAACATGTTTCGAGCAAAACGACTTACTAGCGAGCCGATAGCAACTAGAGCCCTGTACTTGGAATCAACGTCCACCTTTTCATCTTCAGCTATCTGTTTGTAACATGAAAGTAAAACGAAATGTCAACTCTTAATGTGAATAAAATTGAAGAAAATGCGTGAATAATTTATAGGGTTGCTCAACTAATCAAATCCAATTCTTGAGATTTACTATGAAAACAAACCTCAAGGGCAGCAGAAAGGACTTGAGTTTGCCCTTCTTCATCTCTCCTTTCTATCAAAAGCACGGAATAGCTGCAAATTAGAGAGATGTTAGATTGTTTCTGTGATGCAGTGTATGCTTGACGGTCATACACTCACTTGAGTAGCATGGTTGCAAAAGACAGTTGGACGTTCTTGTTTGAAGCAGAGTAACACGAGGCATACACATCAATAATCTGCAAGACAGGAAACCATAAGTACATGTTATCAGTCTATATAAATGAAATGCTATAATCTCAGGGGATTATATTTTAAGACAATCAGTCACATGTAATCATGAATCATTTTTTGTCATTGGAAAAAAGAAAAACCCAAAGAACAATAAGATATGTCACAAAAGTGATCTACATAGCTAAGCCGTGGAAAACGGTAAATATGATAAACATAGCTTCTAGGATCCACTTTCGGCCGACAAGATTCAAAGTCCAAGTCAGTATATATGATTTGAAATATACAGTCAAAATGATATATACCTCACTGCGGTGCTCCAACAACCAATTGTGAAAATTTGAATCCTTAAATAGATTAACCAATGCGCGAATAGTTGTTAAAAGATTTGCAGGTGAAGCGGGAGGTGATGTGGCTCTCTTAATCAAGAGCATGAGCCATTCTGCAAGGTAGTAAAAACACACATTTGAGACAAGTGGGATTTGCAGCGCCACTTATTGCAGAAGAAACCTGTCATCAAAATTATAAGCAGTGGATGACAGAACAAAGATAATAATACCATTATCATTTTTGAGATGCCTGTACAGTACAGATGCTCCATTCAAGTGCAGAATAGTCAACCTTAACACATCAATAACTGCAATCAAAAAGAAAATTAAAACATTTTATAACCCCTTGGGAAATGTTCAGAGTTTCACCAGCCTTTGTTATTATTACCATCAAAAGTTTATAAGCAAATAAACATAGGCATGCTTTGTAACTGCATTGACAGTGAAACAATGTAGCTCTCTGAATTATGTTGTAAACGAAAATTGCCATCTAAAAGATCTCAACCTGGGAAAACCATGGCAGCTGGCCATGATTTTAACAACTTGATCAACAAAGTAATGTCAGCATCAGCAATTTTGGTAGAGTGATAGTGAGATGTATCCTTCAAGGTCTTAATGATGCCATTTAGTCTAGCAGTATCAGGCTCAGTTAGCGACAATGCTTTTGTCTCCTGATGAAGATTTCAAACATATACAAAAATTCAGTAGTTGACATGAAATTAAGGTGAAAAAAAAGGACTAAGAGAGAAGCATAATTTGAGCAAACTTGTAGAAAATGGTAATTTGGTAAAAATACACTGTAGCTGAAAATATGCCTTTTATAAGAAATGCATGGGGATTGCAACAAAGGTTTGAATGTGACACCCAAAACAATCTTACAGCATGGTTTGAATTTACAAAAAACAATGACACAGAACTTGTTGAGAAACATACCTGGTCAGCAAGCAAAACATTATTGAACTCTAAAATCTTTTTAAGTATCCCATCGAACTGAGCGGCATCAAATATAAGCATTCCTTTCTAGAAGTAAGATTGTATTAGAGGAAAAAAGTTTAGGGGATTATCAGGATTTCAAGCCATCAACTAACCGCCACGAACAAGAAAAAAGCCATATCCAACAATAGTTAGAACATAAAAGGTATTCTGTGGAAGACCCCCAAAAAGGTATTTCTATGTATAAATATAATCTTCTTTTTAAAAAAATATAACTTCTGATCTTTGTAAGTATTAATAACTGCTTAGAAGTTCCACAAAAGTCTGATCAATGTAATTGATGTTCGTAAAGATAGGAAAGGTACCTTGGGAATGTGCTTGTAGGTAGGCTTTGATGAAATACTAGCTGCCATCAGGACAAAACACCATAAACATGCAGATAATAGGAATATCGCAGATGGACCAATTTGCTGATCAATTTGTACCTGATTTCTTGGAGGCTTCTCCAGGTACATAGGCGCCAGCTGAAAATGGAAAATAACACCTTAACAAACCACTTGTCAAATGAAGCTAAGGAGTGCTGATGGGATGTCAGTCTTACATCCAGTATAAGGATCCCGGAATGAAGTGTCGAGAGTAAAATCTCGTTGGCCAGAGTTTTGAAGTATAAACTCTACAATCTGCTGACGATAGGAAAGGGGGAGATTTTCATTGAGAAGCCACTTATCAGCCGTTGCATAGGGATTGTCTGGGAATAGTATGTATTGTTAGCAAAGTTCATATTAAACGTTTTACTACTCGATCATTATTACTTTTACAACTATGATTGTGAGTGCAGGTGCCATAGAAATTTGTACAATGGATGGCATATGCCTCAAAATAAAGCGTGGATACGGGTGGTTAGTTGAAGAGTGCCAAAATGTGGATACGGGTGGTTAATGAATGGAAGGCCAAGCTGTTTCAGTTTGAATAAAAAAGCATTGATGCCAGAAACAACTATGACAGATTCAGTGCAAATGAGAATTTGGTCAAAATTTTAAGCATTACACTACAGAAGTACAAGAAGCACATGCACACCTGAGCGGTTATATGGTAATTTACGCACTGGCTCCCCATCTCCAATGTCAACATCAAATACTGAAACATAATTCAAGAAGTCAGAAAAACCATGCACAACAAATATGCTCATGCATTGAGTAAGACAGGAATTGTGGCTCTGACCATAGTCATATTCAACTCCATTTAGAACAGGACGCTTCATACCATCATCTGGTCCATCTACAACTTCTCCGATCTATATATCAGATGAACAATGATCAACTATACACAAGACAGAGCGTGAAAAGGGATAGAAGGATTAAAAGAAGCAGAAATCAATTAGTCCTGAATCTTCATATGTTCTCATTAGAAAAACAAAATAAACTAAGAAACATCAACAAATTTATTTAAACTGCGAAATCAAGAAGCTGTGAGATATATTAAAATGATTTGCATGCATAATTTATTAGTCTCCAGTTATTTCACGGCCTGGTCTATATGTAGTCTATTATACCATCATACAAGAACTATGTGAAGCCCGTTTCACAGACCTATTTTTCTATAAAAGATCCAAAGTTTTGCAGTTATGGATATGTTAAGTTCACCAAAACCAATAGGAAAATTCAGAAATTAACAAAACTGTGGATGGTAAGAGATGATGAAAATAGAGAAGTGAAAATACAAGACGAGATTAATAAGATTAAATCACAGTCTACAATCTTACTTTATCCCAAATTTGTTCCCTCGCGTTCCAAGCATAAGCAACACCATTGTCTCCTTCTCTAACTACCTTCGTCTGGCCATCAGCACTTCCTAAGTAAATGCCTTACAATGTGAATAGCGGGAAAAATACCAAAGCTTATCTTGCTTCCATACGGAAGAAACAATGATCATGGCAAGTAGCAAAGCGAAAAGTTGTATTCGTCAGAAGTATTTGGTTTCGTCTGCTAAATCGGAAATCAATTTAAATACCAGTACGACACGACCTCGTGGTATTTCAGTTCAGATAAGAACAAATGATAGGTGTTGAAATAGCCAAAATAAGAATATAACAGCAAACACAGTTTTCCAAACACAAAAAGGGAAAATAAGACCACGACATCTCAAAATGCAGGAACGAAGAGACATTGTATCAAACCTGGAATTTGTAATGCATCCAAGCCAGGTAACTCTTCCAATTTTAAACCTCCAACCCTTTTCCTATGAAGTATCACACACAAAAATCAATAACAGTCATGTCAGATGACAGGAATATGATAACTTCAGTCTTTAGTGATAGAAGAACCAAATATCAGAATAACTAAAATTTAAAAGGAAATAGGAATGAAACTGAGTAAAACAATTATGCAGTTACAGAAACCCCAACGTCGAGGTTCTGTTATTTCTGAGGGAGAAATGACAAGTACAACCCAAAGCTGATGCTAATGGTCAAGATTTTACCTACTACACTTGTATAATGAAAGTCTTGAAGCATATGACTCTAGTTCCTGAGGGTCTGCAACACTGTCTTGATGTGTTGTCCATAAACGTGCCATTCCATCAGAACATGCAGTGATGATATCCCCATTTTCTAGGAATTTAGCATCCCAAACACAACCAGGATGCTCTATACTTTGAATACAACGGCCATCTGCCATACATCAGAAAGCATGACATTAGCCAAGAATTTTTTAAAGGTACAACAGATATTAAATGAGTAAGCTCACCTTTCCAAATTTTTGCGGAACAATCTTCACTAGCACTCACAACAAGTCCTGATGAATGTGAATGAACGGAGTAAACAATAGATGTATGACCGACCATCTCCATCAACGACTCTCCACTTACAGCCCATAATCTGATGGATCTATTGTCCATGATGAGAAATTATTAGCAAGCTGGTGATACCGATTCCAGTAAAAATATATACAAGGGAGCAGTTGCCTCACCCATCATGTGACGCAGAAAGAATTCCTAAATCAGCCATATATGCCAAGCCTCGAACAGTATCTGCAAAAAAACTTGATTTGTGGCTTTTACTGGCACGAACTGAGAAGTCTGGAAGGATCGTGCAAAGCCACAAAAGGAGGCTAAAAGCCTACCAGTATGTCCGACAAATGTGTGCAAGCATGATTTCCCTTTCCACAATTTCAGTGTCGTATCACTAGAACCTGTTCATATATTTTAGCAGGTCACAACACAATTACACAACAACAGTAAATACAATATGCAGCTTGCCTCAGACTCGTACTTCTCATGTTTACACTTACCGGGTGTTTCTTATGCAATTGAGCATCCCAAGCAATCACATTTAAAACTAGAGCCACAAGCAGCTAAGCCTTAGTGCCTTACTGACTGACCCTTTATGTATGCATATATTTGATATAATGAAACTCATCTCTTTCGAAGAACTGACATAAATAAATGCTAAAATAAGGTACTAAGTCAGTTCCAAGAACTTCAGCTATAAGCGGTAAGGGCGTAAACATGTTACATGTCTGAAATTACAGTTACTGCGTCAATCCATGCAACAGTACCTGAAACAAGCTCCCCTGAAGGTAACTTTATGATTGATTGAATGGCTGAACTGTGAGCTTCCCACGAATCAACAACTTGACCCTTCCTCCACCGTATCAGGGTACTAAAATGACAAACACATCAAATAAACATATTATTTTTGTAGGCTATTATGTTACATGCAAGGAAGTGAGAAAATTGATTTAGAGTTTTAGACTTGATCAACTAATAGTTCTAGACTTCTAGATGCTCCTGAATCTGTGTGTACTGTACTCCTTTGACATTATTTCCTACTCGCAACAACTTCATGTATAAGATGATCAATAAGTCAACATCATGACTGAGTTCATCAATTATATTTGGCATACATAATTCAGATTTCAGAGAACAATAACCAATTTAGATTCTAAGCCTGATATTCAACGAAATCCAATCGTATGTAGTAAACTCACCTATCAACTGAAGAAGACACAATGTCGGAGTCATCCATCACGAGACCCGTAACTTGCAGCTTGTGACCGTTCAATGTGTGCACCTTCTCGCCCTTGGCCAAGTCCCAAACTAACAAAAGAGTGTCCATGCCACCCGAAACAAGCCCACCCTCCGCAAATTCCTCATTCGGCTCTATCCAAATTAGAGGTCCAACAAAACTAGTATGCCCCAACAAAATTTTACTACTACTGTACTTCCTCTTATCAGCCTGGTCAACTGTCCAAAACCTAACTGTCTTGTCTCTAGACGATGTAGCTATACCTAAATCTCCACAAACGCAAATGCCCCGAACCTGCCACCAAAATCAACAAACTATAAACACTAACCAAATTAAATTCAAAACTACGACCAGTCACAGGATCAAAAATTACATAAGAAATCAACAACAAAAATAAAACAACTAGAAATCTGAAGCAAATGAAAATTAGGAATTCAAATAAGCGAATCATTCACAACGTACATCGTCCTCGTGACCTTGAAGCTCGCACCTCAGCCGATAGTCTGCAACATCGACATCCATATCTGCCATCGATCAGGGCTCGAAATCGAAATTGAGGGTTTTACAGAGGGAATGAGAGAGCGTTCGTCGACGAGCCAGCAGAGAAGCTAGAGTAGAGAAGAAGTTAACACTGTCCTCGATCGCATTTGAACCGGTGGGATTTCAATTTTCAAACCGGTCCAATTGTAACAGACGTCAGATATGGCGATTGGTTGAACTGAATGATTTATTGCCTTATTGGCTTGAGCCAGTAGGATAAGGTCCTCTTTAGGATCTGCTCCTGCTGCACACTTGAACTTGAACATCAGGCTTCAGGCCACAACCAATCATACAATTTAATTTTATAAAAAGTGGAATCACAATTACATTTACATAATAGGGTACAATATTTTTTTCTCAGCCTTGTCCTGTCAAACAGATTACATAATTATAAGTGATAGGTAAAATTTTAAAAATGTAATAATAAACTAAAACATCAATTTGGCATGCATGGCCAGTTTCAGATTTTGGGAGGCTTTATGATCCTCTGAAGAACCACAGTCCTAGCCATTCGAATATTCCGGCTACACATATCAGCTTGCAGTCCCAAGGCATCGACATTCTCCATAAACGAAACCAGTTTGTTCTTTATTTCCATTATCCCCAGCTTGACACCATCGTCTTCGAATGCCACATCAGCGCTATTCATAAGGTTTTCTATGTCTATTTCCAATCGAGCAATGAGTATACGAATATTTTCCAAGTCCTTGATTGTTATGTAGGTGCCCACTTGCATTGAGCTGAGGATTTCCTTCTGACCCTTTAATGCAGTTTCGAAATTCTTCCAAAGGGAATCAATCCATTTTCCCATTGAGCCTAGAGGAATAGCAGCTGCGGCAGCTAATGCGGATGCAACTGGAGGAGCAGCTATTGCGGCAGCCACCACTGAACATATTAATACGGAAGCAAAAGTAGCGACAAATATGATATTCGAGACCTTCCTCCAAGCACGTATGTATTTAAGCTTTTTGTCCATCTTGTTTTTCCTTTGTTGTAGTTTCTCAAGCATCAATATATGCTGCTTGTAAACAGACTGAAATATCTGAAGAAACTCTTCGGTGAACGGACTGCCTGCGGCTTTGAAAGCCTTGAGTTCCTCCAAAGTGCGCGAATATTTATTCTCTTTTAATTCACTCTCCTCCTCGAATTGCTGTAACGCGACCACGATGAGCAACTGGCTATCTCGAGCTCGCTTCAAGCACTTTTCCAACGCAGCACAGAAGTCAAGCGTCTGCAAACTGTTCTCGAAATACTCTTCCACAAGTTCAAACAGCTCTTGATTGTTCCAAATATCTTTCTTGCATTCCAAGATTACTTTGACAACCTCTTGATTCATCTCTAGTAGACATTCGGTGACTTCTCTCAATGAATCAAACGAAAGGGACCGAACTTCAACCCCAACTGCAAGACTGCTGATCACCTGGCTAGTTCGGGCCTGGAGGGTCGAATCAAACTTCTGCAACTCCGAGTCTATTTCGCAGGCAGCTTCATATGAGGCAATAGCAATAGACGAGCTTGTTTCGGAGGGCTTCTTACTCAGCTGACCGCCCATTGATTCAACCTAAATCTATAACAACAAAACCACCAATTCAGTTCATAACCCATGTAAATCACTGATTTCTAATCTACCAAAGCCGCCCCGAATGAGAAAAAACATCTATATGCATACCCAGATCCTCCAAATTCCAAAACACATGCAACAAAAACAAAATCAAATACAACAAAAATCTCACACTAATAGTCTATCAATTCAACCTAACATGCCTTCCATTGCGAACCAAATCACCTAATAATGACCACTCAGATTTTCAAGAAGCGTCAGCTTACAGAAAACCCTAAGATACGACCAAACCATAATAAATTACCAAACACACACATCAACATATAACAGTAAGGTATAAAAAAAAATCAAGCAGGAAAGTACCTAATTCTGGAGCTATCACAATCAAAAGAGCCTCAGGAGAAACCCCGACACTTAAACCCAACCAACTAACAAGATCTGAAACAGCAAGGGTGGAAGTCATGCAAGATGTTCGACAAAATGTCACAAAGAAAATCCAACGCAAAACAAGACAAAATCCAGCAGAAAGCAACAATTAAGACAGAGAAATCAACTAGGTTTCCGCAATAAATGAGGCAATCTACAAGTTGAGGATAATCAAGCGGTTGGACATTTGCAGAAATTGAACATGGCTTGCACGCATAGGACAAATCGATAAAAGGTGGCTAAAGCAGAGATGAAGGAGAGCACAAGAAGCAATGCTCTCTTACCCAACACTTGCACATTCAATTCAAAGCTCCGGCAGGTTTTCTCGCTACTAAAATTCAGGGGATCAAGCGGCGACGATTCAGATCGATGATGATGTGATGAAGCTTGAGGTGAACGATAGTGGTTGTGTGGTGTGGAAGACGGCAGTAGTTATTTATATGCGTGGGACGAAAAAGATGGAGGCTGGAGATGTTTAATTATTTAGGTGTGTAAATTATGAAAATGCCATTTAGGTTTTGGTTTTGTTTTCTTCAATGGCAAGATGTGGAATGTGGAATTGGTGACTGAATGTTACATAAAGTCAACCTGGCTTTACTTTTCCTTTAACTGAGCTCCGTAACTTTTGTCTTTAGGTTGATGTGAAGGAAATCGTCAAATTGCCACGCGCTAAAAATATTTTGAACTTCCACCATCCTTCATATAACCTAAACGAATATATCATGTCTCTTTCATCAATTTTTTCTTTCACCATCAAAACAATTGTTATGACTGGTGATTATTTTGATAGCCAAATAAAGTTCAATAGTATTCTCACATCGCTACATAACTCATAAATTAAAAATTATTAAAAATATATCAAATGAATTTGTAGAACATGCACAATGTGTAATGTGTAAATCGTTAAAGTTACAAAATATTTGGTCACTATTATCGTCTTAAACATTATTGAGAAAGATGAAATTTTTATTTACGAGATATTCATTTATATATTAGGGAAAATAACATATTGGTGCCCCAAACTATCGACGTTTTCCAATTGAATGTTCAAACTATTAAATTTTTTCAATTATAGGACTACATAAAATTTTTTTTGATAATTTTCGAATGTCGAGCAACGTATCCACACTGTGATTAAATTGTAAATTCAATTATGTAAACACTGTTAATAACGACTTAACAAAAAGGTTTATGGGTACTAAAGAATAAAGATCGATTCGGTACGTTAAGAGTTTATGATGAGATGTCAGATTTTTTAAACAGGGTTCACATGTTTGAGTTAGAAATTCAATCACGATGTAGCTACGGTGTTCAACTTTCAACATGTTATCAGTTATTTTGGCCCTAATTAAAAAAATAATAATTTAGACTTTCGATTATAAAACACAGATAATTCGATGCACCAATTCATACATTTTTCCTTCATACTATACGGTTAAACTATTTGATGTTTAATGTTCTATAAGTGAATTTACATAAATTAAAGGTAAAGTGTACTATAAATTCTTTTTTATGAGAAGTGTACTATAAAATTTTAATGAAAGGTAAAGATAATTGAAATTATATAAAGTCGACTTATAACTCCCACAGTCCCACTCAAGCATCAACACTAATACACTATGCAGATGATATTTTAATTAAAAAGCAATGATTGATTTCGGTATTATTCGACTTTTTTTTTGTATGGTGGTATTATTCGAATTAAAAATCGAGAGAAGACGCTTAAAAAAATAGTCCATGTTAGCATATTAGGAGGGTATTCTGGTCCGATAAAAGAAACACGTGGTTAGATTTTTCATGTATGGAATGTGGCGGATGTACAAAAAAGAAAGAAAAAAAGAGACGGTTCACGCAAGGACGCGTAATAACGACCGTGTTCCAAACCGGGTTGACTCCTGGTCCCATATCACGACTGTGGACACGTATGGTTAATCGACACGCTTTGTCTTGACTCGTTTACTTGCAAATTTCTAAGGTAGTTTCATATCTCCACTGTGCCCTAGTTTTAAGGAATTTGGTACGAAGGAAATAGGTCTGTTGGGTTTTCCCAACAGATCGGTAGTCGGTACTAGAAACATCAATCTTTTATAAAAAGTGTCATATTGGCTGCCATGCAAAGCAGTGATACTCGGCTGTGGCGAATAATCAAGGATCTTTTGTAAGAGAGACATACAAAATTTCAAAAGTTATTTTAACGAAAGATGTTGTTTTATCATCTACTTTAAGAGCTTTAAAATCAATAATTGAGGATTGGATATATATCTAATAAATCATGCTAGAAGCACTTTCTAAATTCACTAGTTCTGCCCTTACCAAATCGTACGGCTTTAACTTGGAATTCTAGTAGAATGGATTGCTTCAAGAAAATGAAGAATTTCTATGGCTTTCATTCATCTGTTTCAGCCACCATTTATGTAAAATGAGTAAATCAAAGTTATGATGGTTAAAATAAGATAAATGCACCTATTGGGGAAGTCGAGCTCGGGTTTCTCAGGGATAAAATACTAGTCCGAGCATCCCGAACACGGCTTCTGAGTCTGCTAGACCTTATCATGGATTATATTCTGTTCGAGCACTGCTTCTGAGTCTGGTCGATCTGCTCATAAATTAAATGTTAGTCCAAGCATCCCAAGCAGCCCGAAGCTTATCAAACCGAGTATTTAACTTTGAGTACTAACAACTCAACAAAAGAGAGCTTTCCGAAGATGTATTTCTGTCGATTTTAGTTTGTAGGGTTAGGAACAGACCCAAGATTTTGGGTAGGGGTGACAAACGATAAATATTTTATATTATGAAAAAATACCATCGTTTAAAATAACCACAACTTTAAAATGAGGGAAAATGACAAAAGGGGCATGAATTACCCACTTGTTGTCAAATTACGGTCAGAACTATCAAAATGTCAATCAAATGTCAAATTAAAATTAAATGACAAAAAAGGGTCATGAACTACCATTTACTGTCAAATTACAGTCTGAACTACCCAAAATGACAATCAAGTGTAAAATTCAATTTTTTAAGGGTCTAATTTAATTTTTTTAATTGACATGTTACAAGAGGAGCGTTCAAATGAGGCAGCCCTCCTAAAAATGAGGCAGCGAGACACGATCTGAGCCACACATCTACCCCCGATGCTTTGTGGGCGCGCCACGTGTCCCACTACTAAAAATCCATCAAAAGCAAAAAGCAAAAGCAAATACTATTTCGGTACTATTTCCTGCCAAATCATCAAAATGAGTGGCTCACAATGTGCCTCACTTTAACAACTATGCCTCAACCGAGTGCTCCCCATATTACAATTTACTAACAAACACTGTATTACTCCGTCAATTAACGGTGCCAATTGATGTCAAAGTGATCAAATGAATATAAATACAATTTGTTAGTCTATAAATTAAAACATGTTCTTATAAGAATTTTTAGATCTATTCTTAAAATTTGTAACTCTATCGCAAAATGTTTTAATTTATAACTATTTTATTTATTTATTTGATTACTTTACATCAATTAAAGTACAAACATGTTCAATAAAAGTTGGTTGGGAATTAATCCAAACTAAAATTAAAATCGTCTCTCGAACATATTCATTAATTGACGTAAAGTGATGAAATGAATCAAAACATAATTTTCGTAGTTTATAAATTAAAACATTATGTTATGAGAATTTCTTAAAACATTTTGTTATGTGAATTTCTTGATATATTTTGTTACAAATTTTAAGAATATATCAAGAAATTCTTATAAGAAAATATTTTAATTATAGATCAAAAATGTGTGTTTATATTCATTTGATCATTTCAACACTTATTGATACCGTTAATTGACGGAGTTATATAGTGTCCGTTGGTCAATTGTAACATGTCTATTAAAAAAAATTGAATTTGACCCTTGATTGTCATATTGGATAGTTCATACTGTAATTTGACAGTAAGTGGTAGTTCATGACCCTTTTTTGTCATCTATTTTGAATTTAACCTTTGATTGTCATTTCTGATAGTTCGGACCATAATTTGACAGTATACGATAGTTCATGCCCTCTTTTTATCATTTTCCCTTTAATAAAGACATCTTATTTCCATATCACGAAAATCATATATTATTGAATTGGGCTAAACATTTTTCCTATTTCCTTTTCAATAGTGACAACAAAGCAATCTGATAAGAAATCATCTTCCATCTTGCTGCGAAACACATTTTTCACTATATTCATTCTTGAAAAAGACCGTTCGGAAGTAGCTATGGAAAACTGGAGAGCCAGAATAAGAGTTATCACATTGTATAACAAAAGAACACATGTTGATTTAGTTATTCTCGTCAACCATCAACATAGTTCACACATTTCGGTCAAAGTGTAAAATTAGGAAGTTGTCGAACTAGCTCAAAATGTTGGAGTTTCAATGCACAACGATGCTCTTTCATCTTCATCAAAGAAAAAGAAGAAAAGAAGTCCCTCAGCCTTTCATCTTCGCCTCTGGCGTGAGCACGTCATCCCGTCATTCACAGCGTGAAAAAAAGGCAGGATCACTCAAGATAGCATCCGCGCAGCGTCCGCCTTTCGAAAAACACCGGCCCAACACCGGTCAAACCGCACCGGCTGAGGAGAAAACCCTCATAAGCGGAGCACGCTTAGAGGGACCATATACACAAAAAGAAGCCAAAAAGCCCACGCCCCTCCCCGCCAACAATGAATTCTTGAAAACAGGTATTGCGGTCAGCTTTTTTTTTTGCCATGTCAGTTATTTCACTCCACGCCAGTACTTACCGAACAGGACGAAGTCGACTTTAAGTAAAAGCTAACGATAAAAAACGATTTTTAAAAAATGTGGTATATATCAATTAGAAAACGGATCAAATAAAAACTAGGGTTATAAATAAAAACTAAAAATCCAATAAAATATTGCCACGTGAATATTTCGACCAATCGTAATTCGGGGCGCTTTTTGTAAATAAAAAAAATTAAAACGGACTTATTTAAAAATATATAACAGATGCGAGTGTATAATCGTCCTAAAAATTCACACAGTAATATCAGACTTAACTTAAGTCTGGATATTTGATGTTTTTAGTCTGGATATTGCTGTTTAAGTCTTGATATTGCTGTTTTAAATATGTATATTGTTGTTTTAAGTGTGGATATTGCTGTTTAAGTCTAGATATTGTTGTTTAAGTCTGGATATTGCTGTTTTAAGTTTGGATATTGCTGTTTAAGGTTGGATATTGCTGTTTTAAGTTTGATCATTCCAAGTTAAGTTTGATTATTATGTCTGATCATTGCAAGTTAAGTCTGATCATTGCAAGTTAAGTCTGATCATTGCAAGTTAAGTCTGATCATTACTGTTTAAGTCTGGATATTGCTATTTTAAGTATGATCATTTCAATTAAGTGTGTGAATATTATGTCTGATCATTCCAAGTTAAGTTTGATTATTGCTGTTTTGCCATAGATCTTAAAATTTAACACAGCAGGTTTTCAAAGATGACGAACGACGTCGTTCGAAACTATAATGAACTTAGAGAGCCGCATTCTATCGGAGCCTCGGCTTGATCTGCAGCTTAAGGAACGGCGCCGTATTCTCGGTTTTTGGAGGTGGACAGCGTCTGCGCGGTTCTGGTTCGTATTCGTTTATCCACACGGGGGAGAGAGAGAGAGGGAGGTTCAGTTTGGGCTCGAGAAGTGGAGGACTGAACCCGGAGAGGTGGTTAAAGCGATGACCTTTCTGTAAATTTCGGTTTTGAAACTCGGAAGCTTTTGCAATGGCGATATTGCAAGCATCATCTTATGTGGTGCGTCGGAACGTTTGTTGACTTCTATTTTAGTTTATGAAATCTTAAATTGGAGCTCCATTTTATTGTTTTAAGTTTTCTTCTCTTTGTTTGAATTGGGTTTTTGAGGTGGGGTAATTCTTCTGCCGATGAACTGTTTGATGAAATTACTGACCGAAAGTTCTTTTAAAGATAATACATGTGACTTAGGACGTCAACAATGAACCAACTATATTTCTTTTTCAAAAAAAACTTTTTTTTGGTAATTTGATTATTGAGAATTGTTGCATTCTTGTATTGCTGCTTATTCTTTGAAATTATGACATCAGGTGTATTCACATTAATACATTTGATAGATTCTTTATGACGTGGTTACTATATATGTATAGTTGAAGTGTTTAGCTAAGTCGGGTTTGATTCGAATTAGTTAATAAGGTTTCGTGTTTCCAAAAGTATATAAAAAGACGGGAAAATAGTCAGTGTAGCCGTTCAGTGAGAAGACACTAGCAGAGGGAGGGAGAGCAAAGTATGGAGCTATAACAACCTAAAATAAATATATTGTGTGAAATTTGTTTACAGTCACAAGTGAGACTATTGTTTATGACCTTTGATCTGATTGTTCATGCATTCAGGTTTTGACCCAGAGAACTTGCTTGTCTTTAAGGACTACCACTTCGTTTAGCACACCACACTTTAGAAAGGAAACTCTAGCTCGTGCATATTTCTTTTTGAATGCTCCAAATTACTGTAGTCGATCCAGTGACCAGCACATCAGTTATTCAAAAAGAAGGTCACGAGGACCTGTGATGGCAGCAAAGAAAGAACTTGAAGGTACCTTCAAGAATCTTGACCTTCATGTTTCAACATATTTAGCGTAGGTCCAGTTTTGGAGGCTACATTCAAAATTGTCGTTCCATTGTTTTTCCAAAGCCGCACTTGTGGAACGTGTTTGGTTCTTCCTTATTACTTACGGCATTGAAATATATCAGGAGCAAAGCAAGAAGATGGGAAATACAAACACACTGTTGACTTGCCTAAGACATCGTTTGGGATGAGAGCTAACTCGGTGACTAGGGAACCTGAAATTCAGAAACTATGGGATGACAATCAAGTCTTCAAGAGAGTGGTCGATAATAATTGTGGGGTGAGTTTCAGGATTTCTTCCATAGATCTGATTGGACGGTACATGGTAATCTTTCTACTGCTAACACTTATTACATCAAACAGGGAAGCTTCATTCTCCATGATGGTCCTCCGTATGCTAACGGAGACCTTCATATGGGCCATGCATTGAACAAGATTTTAAAAGACATTATCAACCGTTATAAGGTAGTCTTGTCACCTTGAAGATTTGAAATGGTACTCCATTCGTATTATAGAATATGTTTTTATCACCATCAGGCATCATTTATGTTTTATCCCTCTGATTCAAGAAGCTTTGTCAGGACGAGCCAAATTCATATATTTATGACAGTTGTCGAGTTTGCATCGTGTTTTATTTGATACATGTTGATCTTGATTATTCTACTTGTACTTTTTTTGTAGCTTCTGCAAAATTACAAAATTCATTATGTTCCAGGTTGGGATTGTCATGGTCTACCAATTGAATTAAAAGGCAAGTATTTGTTTTCTGTGTCCTGATTTTTTACAGGTTAATTAGTCCATGGTGTCATATTATGTCTAATAATATTAGATATCAACTCTTTTAAGAAATGAACAATTTGGGTGGTGTATAACTTTCGCTGAACGATGTCTTCCTTTTGGTTTTGTTCTGTTCATCATATATAGTATCCTAGATACTAGACTGACTAACAAAATGAGCCTAAAGCTTACTGTATTTCATGAATGATTTCAGTTCTCCAGTCACCCGATTCTGAAGCTAGGGAGTATCTTACCCCGATAAAGTTACGAGCAAACGCAGCAAAATTTGCAAAAGCAACTGTAAAAACTCAGATGGCATCTTTCAAGGTGATAATCAAATCATCTGCTCTGAACACTATTTTCATGTAAAATTTCTTACACGAATCAAAATGTGTATGTCATCTGTGTCCATATTTAGGAGGGTACTTATTTATAGTGGTTGTTTATTGAAAGAAATATCTGAAATGAATATTGGAGCCGATGCGATATGTATGTTATGCTGCAGCGCTTTGGAGTTTGGGGTGACTGGAGTAACCCTTATCTGACACTTGATCCAGAATATGAAGCTGCTCAGGTAATTAAGGATCTTTTGGTCACTTACCTGGCAACTGATGTTCCAAACGGCATTTCGATTATTCAATTATGTTCTGCATTTGCAATGCCAAACAAGGTTTACATGAGCAGGATGTCAAAATGTGTTTAACAACAGCTATGACTGGATACTAATGTGCATACATACTTCTCACTTTGTCCTCTCTACAACTTAGGCTCTTCAATATTTCTTGATAACCATATGTTGATGCTAGATTGAGGTTTTTGGAAAAATGGTCTTCCAAGGACATATCTACAGAGGTAGAAAACCTGTTCACTGGAGTCCATCGTCACGTACTGCTCTTGCGGAAGCTGAGTTAGAGGTGTGTCCAGTTCGGTCATTATGCCCGCCATTTGTTCTTGTCATCAGGATTTTACCGCTTCTTTTCTTCTTTGAGAAGGTATTGATGTTAACCATTAATTTATCTTACTGGAATTGTTATGCAGTATCCAGAAGGTCATGTGTCAAAGAGTATTTACGGAATTTTTAAAGTAGTCACTGAACCTCAAGGTTCTGGTGGATTATTGAAAGAATTTCTTCCAGATTTAAGCTTAGCTGTGTGGACAACAACTCCCTGGACGATTCCCGCCAATGCTGGTCAGCGCACATCTCTAAGTTTCCGTTTGATGCCATAAAACTTTTATAATCCGCTGTGTTGTAGGGTAGAAGAATTGTACAATATCAATGATGGTATTATCACGCATTAACCCATACTATTCGGAGGATATCAGTTATCCTCTACTTAAAGATTTGCACTATGCTATAGACTTCACTGCGATGTTGCGGACATATATTGTCCACCTCCTTACTCTATACAAAATTGTTTTACATGCTTTTCGGCAGTCTTTGAGAACGGTTTGCTCACAGAATGTACTGTTCACTTCTCTCCAGCTGTTGCTGTAAATGCTAAGCTTCAGTATGCTGTCGTCAAAGTACAATCGCTCATGCCAGACGATTCTGCATCTCCTGACAAAGCAAAGAAAAAACTCGGCAATGTTCTACTTCAAGAAAAGAAGTTGTTCCTTTTAGTAGCACTAGACCTTGTTAAAGCATTGGAAGACAAATTCGGAGTGAAGCTGATCGTAAAAAAGACATTTCTTGGTTCCGATCTTGAGAACTGCGGGTGAGAACTAGCTCAACTGAACAAAAGAAGGCCTTACATTTTGCAGATAGATAATGGTGTCTAATGTTCGGACACCTAATCTGAAACGAATGAAATTGTTTTGCTGAAAATCAAAGTTCAACTGAACTGGTGGATTAGCCAGAGCATTACAAAATGGATTCTTCAGATGATTACAGAGTACACTGCTAAGTTTAATCTGTCTCCTCAATTTCGTTCAGGTATATCCACCCCCTAAATAGCAAGGAATGCCCAGTTGTCATTGGAGGCGATTACATCACAACAGAGTCTGGAACTGGACTAGTACATACAGCTCCAGGTCATGGTCAAGAGGATTATGTGACAGGGTTGAAATACGGACTGCCAATATTTTCACCCGTTGATGACGATGGAAAATTTACTGAAGAAGCTGGCCAGTTCAAGGGCCTGGATGTATTGGGAGATGGTAATGCTGCGGTTGTTAAGTACTTAGATGAACACTCACTCCTGCTTATGGAAGAGCCATACAGTAAGTTTCATATTTGTTAATCGACAACCATCAATGATTATTCTTTTTTTAGTTTGCCAGAAACTTGTAATCTCTTATGAACTAATTAACCTACTAAATTAATTGTAGAACACAAGTATCCTTATGATTGGCGAACCAAAAAGCCTACGATTTTTAGGGCTACTGAGCAATGGTTTGCCTCAGTTGAAGGGTTTCGTCAGGCTGTCATGGACGCAATCAGCCAAGTAAAATGGGTTCCATCTCAGGTATCAGTATTTATGTGAATATCAACATACCAATTTTCTTCAAAAGTGTATTTTCATGTACCAACTGTCTTACAAAATTGGCGGACATACCAATTAAGTTTCACATATTATTTATTGGCAATAATGTGTAGTCCATTTTCTGAGCAAAACAGCATGGTTAACACTGCCCTTTTTAATTTTGGCTTATTAACTTTATAATTTCTCAGGCTGAAAATAGAATAACCGCAATGACTTCAAGCCGCTCTGATTGGTGTATTTCACGGCAAAGGACATGGGGTGTCCCTATACCAGTGTTCTATCATGTAGAATCGAAGGAGCCATTGATGAATGAGAAGACAATTGATCATATCAAATGTAAGCAAGACCTCAATATGAGACTGTTCATCCTGGTACAAGCAGCTTCAGTATAGATTATAATTTTTAGTAATGTTTTGCTGTATTCTTTTTTTTGATGAGTTTTTGCTGTATTCTTATTGAGTACATCATTCAAAAACAATGACGGAAGAAGCGGGTTTACCTATTCATTATACAAGATGACGTCGATTTAGACATTTAGCACTACCTTCATCATTTGTATTTCCACCCCCTGATTAGCAGCTTATCCTTGGCACAGCTATAATTGCTCAAAAGGGAAGTGATGCATGGTGGTATATGTCAGTGGAGGACTTGCTTCCTGATAAGTATCGTGATCGAGCGTCGGAATATGAAAAGGGGACTGATACGATGGATGTATGGTTCGATTCAGGTACAAGAAAGGGCGTATCTTTCTCAGTTTGATCTTCAGTATTCTAATACATTTTAAATGTATATGTCATTGTTTTTAGGCACTCTTCCTTATATTTGAAATAAGACACTCTTGACTAAAAATTACTTACTCCAAGATAACTCTATTCAGAGTCCTAAAAAAATACATCATTATTTTTCTAATAAAAAGAGGTTCATCTAATGTTTTTTGTATTTCGTGTTCACATTTCAGGCTCTTCATGGGCTGGTGTTTTAGAGAAGAGAATTGGTCTTGATCGACCTGCGGATTTATATCTTGAAGGTACAGACCAGCACCGTGGCTGGTTCCAGAGTTCGTTGCTGACCTGTGTTGCTACAAAAGGTATCAGTATATTACTCCAAAAATATGTATTACTCGACCTTGCTAGCATACAGGTTCAAGGTCTTTGCTGTCCAACTTCAGTTGATGTTTTTTTTCATGTTATGAGAATCTTTTGTTTCTGATATACTTTGGTTACTTTTTTGTTTCATTTTTACAGGAAGGGCTCCATATTCTAGTGTTTTGACACATGGATTCGTACTGGATGAAAAGGGCTTCAAAATGAGTAAATCTTTGGGTAATGTTGTAGATCCATGCAGTATAATTGAGGGCGGGAAAAACCCAAAGGTTCGTTATTGCATTTTCTAAATGTTTTCTAATCACTTTACATCACGATCACATCACACTCACATGCCTGCCCTCAGAAGTCATGTTGCATACTTCATAATTGTTCTTGCGAAGTTAATGTTTTTCTTTTGCTTGTCATGGCAGGACGCACCTGCTTATGGAGCTGATGTACTGAGGCTATGGGTCTCCAGTGTTGACTATACAGGTGACGTATTGGTTGGTCCTCAAATTCTTAAGCAAATGTCAGACATCTACAGAAAGTTGAGAGGAACATTGCGATACCTGTTAGCTAATCTGCATGATTGGAAAGTATGTTCCATTATGGTCCACTCTTTCATTCTTTATCATGAGGATATTTTATACTATGAGATCAGATGGTCAACTCTTTTATTCTTTTTCGTGAGAATATTTTTTACTACGAGATCAGAAGGATATGCATAGGCCTACAAGCCTACCATCTTACCCATCATGTTCCTTTATGTTTCACATATAAATGTTGGTAGTTACATCCCAATTTTGTGTGGGCGTGTATAGCTAATAGTTTCTGTATTGCAGCCTGCGTTTGCGGTTCCTCATCAGGATCTCCCGATAATCGATCAATACGCACTGTTTCAGCTTGAGAATGTTGTAAACAACATTAAGGAGAGCTATGATAACTATCAGTTCTTTAAAATTTTCCAGGTAACTTCATTATATCTTTAGTCTGTCCAATATTCAGAAAATAACATTGACGATGCTTTGCACTTCAATGTAGCTTTCGACTTGTCCAGCCTGCTCAATGTTTTATCTCCAATGGACGATATTTGCTCTCAAATATTTAACTTGTCTCATTACAGATACTGCAACGATTTGCCATTGTTGATTTATCAAATTTTTACTTTGATGTCGCCAAAGATAGACTTTATGTTGGGTAATATTTTGTCATTTTCCTATTTGTATCTTGTTCCTTAATTGTTCTGTGCACCTTTTATGGATTTTTTTAGTAAAAGTCTCGTTCTTCCTTCTCTTACAAACATATTATTTTCTGCATTTTCAGGGGAACGACTAGCTTTACTAGGAGAAGTTGTCAGACAGTACTTGCAGAACATCTCGTGTCTCTTTCCAGGGTAATGGCGCCAATTGTACCACATCTAGCAGAGGATGTCTGGCAAAACCTTCCCTTTCAGTACACCATTGATGGTTCAGTGGCTCAATTTGTTTTTGAATCAAGATGGCCAGCCACAAACGAGAGTTGGCTTGCATTTCCATATGAAGAGATTGATTTTTGGGGGAAGCTCCTTGAGGTAACGCTATCTTCTTTGCCATGCAATATCTAATGTTCTTTTCGAGTTCTCAAATCTAACTTTGCTGTACTTGGCAAAACAATGATTAGCTGCGAACTGAGGCAAACAAAGTCTTGGAGGCTGCTCGTATCGAGAAGATGATCGGTTCTAGTTTAGAAGCAAAAGTTTATCTTCACGCTACTGATGCCAACCTGGCCGACAAGTTACAAAAAATGTGCACAGCCTCCCATGACGCAGATGCATTAAATCGCATATTCATTGTTTCTCAGGTAACGTTACATTCTTTTCATTTATCATCAAACTCTTAAGCGAACCAACCATCTGTAATCCTAATGGGCACGTAAGTCACAAACTTCAGGTGGAGGTTCTTCCATCATTGGACAACGTCTCAAGTGACAAGGTACCACATTCAGGAGAATATACTATCGAAGAGAACAGCAAAATTTGGGTTGGTGTGGCACGTGCTGACGGTTCAAAGTGTGAACGTTGCTGGAACTACTCGACTCAAGTTGGTGATTTTCCAGAGCACCCAACTCTATGTGGTCGTTGCTACAATGTTGTCGGCATGCAACCAATTCCTGCAATATCCGCAGTCATCTGAAATTCAACCTAGACAGCCATTTTCAGCTGGATGAACATGTCCTACCTGGTCTATCAGATTTGCTCAGCTCCAGTCACATAACACCGACTATGTGTTAAACTAGAGACAATAGTAATCCCACACCAACAGTTGCAAGATTCTTCAGCAGTAGTGTACACAAGACCAACCATCATTCTTTACCAAGTCCGAAGAACAATAATTTATCAGATTGGCCATTTTCGTTTTTGTCCTTAGTTTCAACATCTGATATTGTTCATCTGTTAATTTCTATAATAAATAATCTCAAGGAGCAATTGTGTCACCTTATCAGTTTCTTGATGTGAGAAATAAATTAGGAGCTTCTGGCAACCTGGGATGGATACTTTTAGCTCTTGTATGTAAACTGACAGAGGCTTCTTAACTAGCAACTATCTGGTCTGTAATTTACTTCTGCTGTCAAGAAGGCCAGTGTTGAATTTATATCCTCATATCTCATGTGGGATCTGTCACCAGATGTGAAGACATGAGCTTTGTTATATAAATGAACCCAACTGCAACCAGCATGCTTCTTCACTTCCTTTGCTCTCATAGTCTTCCTTATCCTCCCCATTTCCGACCACTTTCCCTCCGAGGCGTACACATTTGCTAATTGAATGTACCTTGCTGCATTACTCAGATCAATCCGGAAAAGCTTCTGTTCTGCTTCTAAAGCGAGCGCTGCGTTTCTGTTAAGCTTACAAGCATGCAGAAACGCGCCCCAGATCGTGGCGTCAAGTTCTATAGGTATACTTCTTAAAAACAACAATGCTTTATTTAACTGATTCGCCCTTCCGTAAAGATCGATCATGCAGGCATAGTGGTCTATCTCTGGTTCTAAGCTGTAATCTTTTTTCATGGATTCGAAATATTTTTCACCCATCTTTACAAGGCCGCAGTGACGACATGCTGATAAAACAGCAATAAATGTAGCTGGGTCAGGCCTCACACCACAATCCAGCAACTGTTTAAACAAGCTGAAGGCTTCATTTTCACGTCCGTGGTGAGCATAACCAGCTATCATGATGTTATACAGAATTGTGTCCTTGCTATTTGCTTCTCGGAATAGTTTCTCAGCATAAGTTATATTTGCACATTTTGAGTACATATCAACCATAGCACTTTGCAACTTCTTCCCCATCTTGATAGACATTCTGAAAATATAACCATGAATTTGTTTTCCAGGATCTATTGAGGCTTGAACTGCACAAGCTCCGAGCAAAGCAATAAGCATTAAAGCATCACAGACAGTACCTTCCTTAGCAATGAATTCGCGTAGAAGCTCAAATAATCCCTCATATTGTTCTGACTTCAGATACCCGGAAAATAAAGCAGTCCACACTACAAAGTTCTTATCAGTAAGTAAATCAAACAGCCTCCGAGCTTCTACCATGTTTCCTTGAGAGGAATACCCAACTATCATAGAACTGACGACGAAAGCATTCCCAACTCGATTAGCTAGGGAAGCATATGCCAACTCTGCATTCTTCATATCATTGCACTTGCAGTAGATGTCAACAACTCCACTACTGATGTAAGGATTTGAACTCACATTCTCTTTCAAGACCCTGGCATGGACTGCCTTCCCGGAACTCAAACACTTCAAGCCAGAACAAGAACTCAAAACGCTAGCAAATGTGTGCTCATTCCATCTATGTCCATACTCTAACATGCGTACAGACAAATTCAATGCATCCTTTTCAAAACCATTCTGTATGAAACCGGATATGACAGTGTTCCAAGTCACTGCATCATTCAACTCCGTCTCTCTCCAAAATAATTCAAGAGCCAGCGCCATTTCTCCTGATCTACAACACGCTGCAATCATCGCATTCATCACAGCCAATTCCATCTCATCCCCGCATCCATCAAACACCCTCTTCCCATCCAGAAAACATCCACATTTAGAATACATATCAATAAGAGAGCTGACAGCAAACCCACTTACATCATTACCGCTTTTCACCATAAACGAATGCAACTGCTTCCCATAGCACAACTCACTCAGTTTAGCACTCAAGTTCAGCATTGTCGTCAATGTAAACTCATCAACCCTAACCTCCTCACTATGACACTGCATTTCCATAAACAAACCCAGTGCATCTCGCTCGTACCCATCTGCATTCACATATCCAGATAACATCGAGTTGTACGTCACTGTGTCTTTCATCAGTGCATTGGCGAAGAGAGTTTCGGCCTCTCCCAAGTTGCCAGATTTGATATACGCAGAGATCATGGCGTTCCAACTGAACACGTTTCGTTCAGGCATTAGGTCGAACAGGTCGCGGGCTTGTTGTAGAAGTCCATGTTTAGCGCTCTGGATTATGAGCTGGTTAGTGTTGAATGTGGATTGTGGGATGCCGGCTTTCAGAGCGTTCGCGTGATGCCGGAGACTGGCTGTCAACGAGTTCATCTGCCAACAGATGCACGTGGATGCGTGTCGCTCGCTTGAAGCTTTGGCTATGCAGAAGCACGGAACTCAGCCGCGTTTATGTTTCAAATAAGACAAGATACGTCGCCGTTTTGAGGTTCTACATCCTTCTCTCTGGAAAGTCCGACTTCTTCCTTGGTTATAGTATTTACATGTACGGTTATACAATCTTGTTGTTGATCATCAGCCATATGAAAAATAGAGGATTTACAAGTACTCGTGCTGAAAAATGACCATGTACAGGCCTTGTTTGATATTTCATGTACAGCCAAATACAAAAATATCCCAAATATTAAGTTAATGATGACTGCAGCTGAACTATGTTGCCATGTTCATCTCTTGATCGAGTTGCATATACTTATGCTACAGGCCGAGGATAGACAAGCTTGGCAGCATGAAACACGGATCTTGCGTCTTCTGCGTGTGAATATCAGAACCGATAATTAGAGAATACGAAATACATAATCAGTTGAAAACAGTTTAAATACGAGGATAGGCAGTTTGATCTTTGAGGCCAGTCTATGATACCTGCAATCGAGTCTGGATTATACTCATTAGGCACATTTGTAACAGACTCTACTGCAGCTTTTGCTGAGGCAATACCAACTGCAACACTTTGGAATAGATCCAGGCCTGAACATAAAGAGGCAATTGTTCCACCAACCAAGCAGTCTCCAGCGCCTGTTAGCTTGACAACTGAAGAGGGAAGAGCGGGATAGTGCAAAGCCACAAGACCAGCTCCAAGAATTTCTCTGCTTCTGGTAAATTTGACAGAATGACAGCTAGAGATGATTTTATCATACAAATGCTTTCCAAAGCCGTTTGATATGGGTTGCTTGGGACCAATGTTCAGACAGCTTGGCAATCCTTTACAACACAAGAATGCACCTTGAGAACCAATGGTCACCAGAAGGGCCTCGATCCCTGCCTCCAACAAAACCTGGATGGCTGGCTTCAGCATCGAGAACAAGGACTCGATATACATTTCATTGTTCACCTTAACTGGTTCGAACAGGGTTGTGTTAGACACAGCATTTGCCATGGCTATGAGTTCATCTTCATTTGGGGATGCTATAGTTACCTGGAAGGTTAGGCAAGAATAGTGTGATTACTGACTGTGTTTCTATTGATGAAGCAGCTACAGTTGAAAATACAGCATTACATCAGTTCGTGTCTAGTTGAGGTGGTTCTTGTTCATTGGAAGTCTGGAACATACTACCGGGTACATAGTATTTCAGAATAAATAAAATAGCATACAGTCTTCAATCGGTTTCATTTCAAGGGAGAAACCCGAGCTGAATGGTTAAACTAATGGGTTCCTTTAAAAGTTGAGTAAGACTGAAAAAAAAAATGTAGTCTTATGGAATTTGACAGTGATCAATAGCCACCTGTCTAAAATGAGAAGGGGAATAATAAGGGATACTATCATATGCTCCGGGTGTTAACTAAATTGGAAAATAATATATTGGAAAGAATAAATGCAACAAGCCTGTACACTCACATACTTCACAATTGAAGCAATCCTTCTTGATTTTGTGACTGATACCGGCTCAAACCAGACAGGAGTGTCAGATTTTGCTGCCACTGGAAATCAAACAAGAAAAAAAAGAATTAACTGACATCTAACACCGATATTTATGAGATAAATATCAAGCTACGTGACATACGAACTTTACATTGACATGAAATTTCCAGAACACTGGAGTTTAGATTCGCATCGATCATGAGAATTGGGGCAGAGGATATTGTGTCCTTGAAATGCTGAATCCATTCTGGATCAAGATATTTCTCCTAGGCAAACCAATAAAACCAGAACGTGCTCAGAGCTGATTGCTTTAGCTATCATGTATATATCAATGCATCAAGAATTACATACAATGGTCTCAACACTTGCAACAGCTGAAGCCAACTCTCCATACATGTCGAATATATTGCAAATGACAGCAGTGCCAACATCATGTCGAATCTGTATTCCTACAACAAAGGATATATTTTGTGAAACTCATAATAGATTAGAACTACAAGTGTCCTGCACAAGGAATATGAACATGACATAGCATGAGGTAGACTACAGAAACATTACTAGGAATACTATGTTCTCACGAGCCAACTATTTCCAGAAATCCAGAAGAAGCGTAAGATAATTGGTAAGCATTGAAAACAATTTACCTCGTGTGGAGAGTCCACTGGATTTCCAATGTTCCAACAACAAGTTTCCTAAGTACAAAAATGCATCCACTAACCAATTTAAAAGATCACATGATATATGATTATCATTTGGAAAAGAAAAAAAAAGTAAAGGGAATCTGAGAGCCAACAAAAGCAAACAACTTTCTTCAGAAATCAACAAAATACTACATGAAAACAGGCATATTACAAAACATAACTGTTTAGTAGTATTTTCAAAGATGAATACAAAATTTAAACTTTGCAGTCACCTGCAGGATCACAACCCAGAGTGCTAACCATAAAAGGCTTTGTTCCCAACTTAGAAACACATTCAGCAACATTTCTTCCAACTCCCCCGCGAATGTATTGCACCTAAATCATTCAGCCAGTTTTATACTTCAAGTTTACTTTCATATGAAAAAAGAAAAAACTAATTTTCCTCTAAGAAAAGAAAATCTTTCAACATTTTCGCCAACCAATTTCACAAATGAACTCACTATTCCAGGAGTGGTGGTTCTCGGCAATGCCGGCGTAGATGGAACAGCATGTATATCCATAACCATACCTCCTATCACAACCGGTCCCACATCTTCACTATTCCTCTCTGCGCTTTCACCACTTAGCAAAACCTTCAAAATCAATATCGCGAATTCGCCAATCAATTTCATCACTTCGATCAGAAAGAAAAAAAAACTAACTTACGAGTGATAGATGGCGATCGGGACTTTTCTGAGGAAGTAGATGGCGGGAGAGATGCTCGAGTCGTCTCCGAGCGTTGGACTCCATGTTGAAGCTCTAGCCGACTTCGCCGGAAAAAAAAAAGGGTATATGATTCGATTTGGTCGAAATGTTTGGGCCCCACATTTGGTTGATTGGCCCAATTAGCTCAGTTGAAAATGTCTTGCGCCTGGAATGCACGGAACACGGAAGGAACCAGGAATTTTGATAGGATGAATTACGATTTTTTTTTCTTTAGGAAGAAAATTTACCATTACTTAAAAATGAATTATTACATTAAAATAAAGAGCGTATTGTTTCCATATCACCCAAATCATCTATCATTAAATCAGTGCTAAAAGTTTTAGCCATTTCCTTCTCAATGATGACAACCAAATAATCCGATAAGAAATTATCTTCCATCTTGTTGCGAAATGCATTTTTCACTATATTCATTCCTTGGTCTTTCGTTCCGTCATATTCCTATTGTACACCTCCAGAGAGTCCAGGTTGAGACATGCCTTCTAATGTTCAACTGGGCCGCTAATTTTAAGGCATGAAGAAGAGCTAAGCCTTGCGCCTTGCTCGCACAGCAGCGAGCATTTCTCCATGATGCCCAGATTCACCTCACATTTCCCTCACTGTCCCTTACAAATGTTCCCATTTCTGCCTTCCTACTGCCAACTTCCCATGAGCCGTCCACATTAAATTTCAGCATGCCAGATTTATGGCGGACGCTAGCAATTAGCAACCTCCACACCCTCTTTGGGATTGGGCCAATAATGCTCATTTATAAGCATAAGCAAGCTCTTTCTAGTGATAGTTGCGTGATCAACGTCGTCCCGACCATTCTTTCTCATGCGAAACTTTGTTCCTATTCTTCCAATACAATCATAATACAACAAGATATAATCTGAAACCTTCTTGACTCAGTTTTGAGTAGCAAGACCAAATCCAGTTCGCTGGATCAATATCCATACATTAAATAACGGGCAGCGATAGTCCCATTCTGGAAGTAAGCTCCTTCGCCCACCAACAATCTTTTCATCACAATGGACTGCTGATTCTAAACCGGAGCCGCATAACTTACATTGGGTATCCAAATCCAAACACCTTCTTCTGAGATTCCTAGCATCTGGGGAGGCTGTTGTAAAACAGTCTCCAGCAGAGAATTTTTAACTTATGAGGAACTTTGCAAGACCATATATCTGCTTCAAGAATCGTCTAGCTAGACCACTGTTCTCCAACTACTCTTCACCTACTTAATGAGTTCATATGCTGACTCGACTTAGAATTTTTCGTTACTAATATATGCTTCCCCCTTGTTGTTCCCGCCTCCTCATCCTCCCCAAGTAGCTAGCTTGAAGATATCCATGACTTTCGTTACTTCCCTCTAAACATGAGATGGAAGGGTACCTAGACACGCCCACTCCTTAGTGTACCATGCCATTAGTAATATGGACATCCACAGGTCAGGATATACTTGACTGAAGTGTAAACTCACGTGTTAAAAACTAACTTGAGACATGTGCATAGATCACGTGGGATCATATATATAATGCAAGTTAGGAGTACTTAGTGTAGTTACTTTGGTAGAGTAGTGGCAGTGTTGAGTAGTGGAAAATAAATCGTGTACGTGAGTATAAAGTAGAATGAAAAATGAGAAAGGAAGGTGCGGTTATGCCTTCACCAAAATTATCTTGCACTGTTCTTTCTGTTTCTACTTTGCATATAATCTAGCCTGTGCTGCTACATTGACGATTCTCCAACACATCTTCATAAGGATGGTCTCATTGAAGCATCTCAAATCTCTAAAACTTGAACCACCCTTAGTTTTCCTTTTCTGTAAAATCCCTTTGACTAACCCAACTGATACCTCTATTCCATTTTTTTTTTGCTCCACCAAAATCGTAAGATCAAATTAGTCGCGCGCCTCTTGAATATTCTACTGGGTAGCTTGTAAACAGACATCATATAAATAGGGAGAGCTTGAATGACTGATTTTATAAGCAAGTCTCTACCTTCAGACCCTTTCTACAATACACACCTACCTACATGTTTCCTCCTTTTTCTGCCCCATTACTAGTGGAAGGCCCAAATACTTCGAATGCCAGGAAACCTGTTGAATACTATACTAGTTATGTCAACTCGAATATGTACGTGGAATGTGGTGAGGTATTACGTACGACGAAATGACATTTCCGACTTTTCGAGATTGATTCTCTGTCCCGACACTCCATAAGGATTTTCTTCAAATTGGCAGCTTCCTCATCGTTTGTTTTTATGAAAAATATCGAGTCGTATGCGAAAAGTAAGTGAGTGATGGCAGGGGCAACTCTACTAATTTTTATACCATTTCTGGGTAAGCTTTTTAATGGAAAAAAAATTCTTTTCATATGTTGGAAATGTATTATGTGAACTTAGGAAACTGCATCTTATATTCTTATGAATACTTTACTAATGTGCAGGAGATTGCAGCCGATGTTCAATTTGAAGTTCACATTGCATATGGTGACAGAAAATCAGAGCTGTTTGATGGTGAGGTCGCTTGTGATGATCACACACTGCTATGACCTATGAGTGAAATAGAAGAGCGCTCAAATGTTACCCCTCTCTTAGAGTGTTACCTATTATTCCGATTCTGATTGGTTGGATGAGTTTCATTCAACCAATCAGAATCCGCCACCGCTCCCACTACCATACACCTCCACTCACCATGTCCAAAGGGTCCGTGCTTTATGGGAAGTGGGACACTTGGCGCGTCCTGACTGGTTGGATGAAACTCATTCAACCAATCAGAGGAGAGTAAGAGGTTCATGCTAAGGAGGAGCGCTCAAATGAGGTAAGTAAATTAGAATGAGGCATTGAGGCACGATCTGAGCCACACATCTAACCCCCGTGCTTTGTGGGCGCGCCACGTGTCCCACTACCAAAAAGCAAAAAACAAACAGCAAAAAACTATTCTCTGCCACATCACCACAATGAGTGGTTCATATTGTGCCTCACTGACTCATTCTATCAACATTGCCTCAACGGAGCGCGCCCCTTAACGGTGGTAACTAACTATGTTAGTTTATATTTGTATATTAGTTCAAAAATAAGTAAATTGAAAATTAACATAGTCCGGTACTTGATTTGAAATGAGGGCCTGGTGGAGAGGCGCTCACTGTCTGGTCTGTTGGTGATAGTTCAGGCTATTTTTCCCAATTTTCCCAAATAAATAAGGCGAGAGGTGATCGCCCTGTCTCAAGCCCCCTACATGGCCCTAATTTCGTTTGTGATTAAACACTAAATAGTATGACACTTTCGGTCCAAGAGTAAAGATCAGGTACAAAACATATTTTTTGTGTAAATGAAAGTTCTTCAAATATGGATTATAATTCGTCGGTGTGAAATTAAAAGTGCGCCAAAGTTTGTCACGAATAATTTATAATTTGTCATCGAAAAATTAATCATAAATGAGATTTAATCTCATCCGTCAAAATAATTAAATCAAAAAAATCAAAGAAGCGTGATTCATTTATATTTTTTATAAAAATATATTATATACATCGGATACTTTTTGTTTGGCCTAATATGAAAGTGCAAGTGACAACTCTCCTCGCCCAACTTCATGTGCTTGGCAGTTGGCACAGTCATTTTTTCAGCAACTACTCTTTAGATTTGGTTTCTGATGGGACTTGTCAGATTATTTCGCAGTGTTGGGTTAGGTGATTTGATTCAGTGAAGAATACGAGTGTTCACCTTCTTCATCATCATTCTCTTCAAATTGATAATTCACCCAGAAAGTCAAAAGCTTCATTCCGAAGCTACTCCCCGTTTGCCATCATCGCCTAGCAACTCTCTCTGTCATCATTCAAGTTCTATCAATCTCTCTTTCACTAATTAGGTTTATGGATTTCAGACTCCAATTTGCAGATTTTAGGAATGTGAGTATTCTTTTTTCCATTTCCTAACTAGGGTAATGTTCATAAAAGCGCTGATTGTGATTCAAAAGATTGCTTCTTTTAGCAGTAAAGTTGAGCCGGTTTAACATGGGTTGGATTTTTGAGCCGGTTATAGAAGCTGAAATTGTTGTTGTTTATTTTTCATATGTCCTAAATGCTCAACATTCTGATTGTAAGCATGTATTTCTACTGAAGCTATTGCCCTCTTGTGTAAGCTTACGTATTTGTGTGCCCATGCTTAGCAGTTTATTTATGAATACTCGATCGTTACATATAGCTGCTGCTGTGTTGGGTGCAATCTATTTGTTGATGTTGGTATCAATCTTGCTTTTCTATTTCGGTTTATGCATTTAATTATTGTTGGATTTAGGATTTGAGAATTTCGGGTTTCAGTGTTTGCAGATTGGAAAGCCTCTACAGAAAATGTTATGGCTTCTTGTTCAAGTTGTAGTCAGTCTGTGGTACACCGTGTTAAGCATAGTGCATGTTGTCGAGAGTCATCTTATTTCCAAGGGATGGTTGAAGAGATATGAGAACCTTAATATAAGCAAGGTGAAGTATTTGGCTCTTGTTATAGAAACTGAAGATGCGCATAGGACTTTCGAGGTTATCGAGCTCTTGATGTGGCTGAGGAAGCTGGGCATCAAACAAGTTTGCCTTTATGATGTCGACGGTGAGGATGCGGATAAAATTGTTAGTTTTTGTTCTTTTTTTTTTGTCAAGGTTCTGCTTCCACTTGTAGACAGATCATGGAAACTAATCTTGATTGTGCAGGAGTGCTCAAACGGTCCAAAGAATTAATCATGGAAAAGTTAGGCAATGCCTCGCTATTTGGGGTTTGTGTTTAGAAAATATTAGCTCAGTTCAGTTTTTTCTATTTTGTTGGCGTGTTATTCAATATGGATAATGACACGGTAGTCAGTTTCGGTATAATGTATATGTTTCAGGTTCATAATGAGAATGATTCCAAGCATGATGAGAAACATATGATTTTGGAGTTCGCTTCAATTTCTGATGGCAAGGAGGCTGTGGCAAATGCTGCGAATGCACTTTTAAAGAGACTGAAAGCAGAAAATGTGGATGGGTTTCAGGACGTGTTTTTCACTGAGAAGGACATGTTTGAGGCGCTAAAGTCCATTGGTACCTCTTGATTTGATGTCATTCCCAATTCGCTGATTGGAATAGGAAATAATCTGACTAAACATGCCTATTTAAAACTTTAGGATATGGAGCACCAGATCCTGATCTTTTACTAGTCTATGGTCCTGTGCGATGTCACTTAGGCTTCCCTGCATGGAGACTGAGATACACTGAGATAGTGTAAGTCAGCAAACAAGATCAAGTCCTTTAGCACCGGTGTAAATGATGTTTTTTTCTTTCACAAAAGGGCATGAATCCTCTCTAACAAAATTCAACTTTTGATTTCTTTTCTGAAAAAAATTCTATTGACAGACATATGAATCCGCTGAAGTACAAAAGATATGGCTCACTGATAAAAGCGATCTACAAGTTCACCATAGTGCGACAGAACTATGGTAAGTGGTTCCAGTCAGTTCATCAAGATCTTGACTTCGTTTATGCATCATGTATAAAATTTTCGATAAAAATGAAAATCTGCTCCACGTATACGACCATATACTATTTTATGAGCTGCACTAACATTTGTACTTATCATCCTTGTCCATCGAAAGGGACAACTATTCTCACGTAGTGTTATTTTGGAATGTATCAACCAATTGATGTTTTCTCAACTTGGTTGCTAGTAATTTGGATATTTGTTAATGGTCTTTTTATTTGTCTCATCAGGCAAGTGAGCTGCACTTGGTTCTCCCAAAAGTATGTCAAGCTTCATCCTCCTAGTTTCCATCGCCTTACCCTTACGGTCAACGTATGTATACTCTAAGTTATTTACACAAAATGACACTTTCTTGCATCAGCGTTTGCAAGTTATCAGGTTTGTATTGTATTCCATATATATTCAGATCTTGTCAGTCTCTGTAAAACATTTATCCTACATATATAAATTCACATTAACAAACCTTCTTGGATTTACCCAACGCACCATGTTTTCTTTCTTTCTGCTGGAATATGCTTCTGGAGAAATCAACCTGATCTTACTGATACGGATACTGTTCTTGGACTTGTATAAACTGTACTACGATTTCGGCAGAAAATCAGAATCATGCAAATCGTAGAGACTCAGTATGAACCCTTAAATTCTGCCAAATCTTTCGATCTTTCTGAGATATTTTAGTATTCAAGTATCTGTTGAGAGATATTTACTTGAATAGAAGAAGCATGTAGGCTTATATTGAATTCTAGTACCAGAAGCCTAGTTTTCAAGTTTGAACTGGAATTTAACGTCGAGCATAAAAATTTGGCATAAGGTGCAGAAAACATTACATAGATGAGGTCTTGATACTTGACAGTGTCAAAGCTCAAATTTCAGAGAAGGCCTTATTGAACAACAATCCTTGTGGCGGCGGAAAGAGAGACAAAGATCACGAAAGTCCTTAATGGCATCATTTTTTAGGACTGGTTAAGGAAACCCAGACAAGGTGATCTGAAGGGAAGAAATGGCAGACAGGAGAGCTGCCTGGCTTCACTCCCAGAACTTTAAATGACACATGATCAGGACTCCATTCAGAAGTATCCATGTGACAAACAGCCACAGCTTCAACCAAGTCTCCATTTTCACCCTTTAAAGAAACCTCAAAGACTTTGGTCTCGCTCTCCTGAGTATGGCAGTAGAAAACTGCATAAGGGTATGGCATGGTGTGACACCCCACCATCCTTGGAGACGGTATGGCCTTGGGCTCATCGGTGATGGTGTATTTTTGGAGAAGGGTGTCTGATTTTGTCAAGTGTCTGGTGGCTAAAACCTTGATATGGGCATTTGAGCCTAGCGCGTCACGTGTGAAATCAAGTAAGGATTCTAGTGAAGTTGCGCAGGATTTGGTCTCCAGCTTGATAGGCGGCGTTTCACATTGCGTTAAAGTTTCTTTTATTGCGGTGGCTTGTGGAGAGCTGGGATTAAACGAGAAGTAGTTGAGAAGGTATTGAAGCTTGGCTGATGAGAACGGGATTGAATCGGATTTTTCTCTTGGGAGGAACTTGGGAGAGGTAGATGGGTCTCTTTTCGGAAAATGGATGGGGATGACTGATCCAAGTTTTAAATCCTTCAACGTGAAGAACACGAGTACAGCAGGGTCCATATGCGCCATGTGAGATGATGGATGAGTGTGAGCCTGATCATCAACATGAATCCTCAATACAGAATTAGCTTCTTCATCCTTGCTGATTTCTCTAGCTCCACTCACACAAGCACACTGCAGTCAATTATGCATACATATCTTCAATTACTATGAAAAAAACAAAAAGGCCTTGGAAAAGTTAGAACCATGTTAAGATCATCATACCATGAAAATCAGGCAACAGAGGATTATCAGGCTGAGCCGAGCACCGACAGTTCCTGAAATCATCTTGAGATTTAGTTAACCGGTGCAAGAATTTCTGGAAGGATAAAAGACCCAAAAATGAGAGTTGCTAACGTGAGGACAAGATTGAACAAGCAGCAACGCTGATAGATAAGCAAGCAAGCAAGAATGGGGATTTGGTATATGTTTTTCTAATGGGGCATTATTGGAGATGAGTGAGGTGTGCAATCCATATTATAATAATTGCTCTATGATTGGTTTTAAAATAATTGCAGAAGGACTGTGTGTGTCTTGTAGTTTTGTGCATTATTTCATTTTGGATTAGATTATTCATTATTCTGATGGCCATGAAAACCGGAATTCGCGGGTCCTTTTAGGGACTTCGGCATCACGTGAATCTCATTCATGCCCCTGTACCATTTTATATCTTACATGAGAATATTATCACAACAGCTTTGTCGCATATAAAGTAAATATACGACTACGGTTTCATATGTTTGTCGCGATAACGTAAATATACGACACACCGAAAAGTCTGTCACATAAAGAATTTAACACGACATCATTTTAAGCGACACGAAATTTATGCCCCTTAATATTATTTATGCGATATTTCTTTAACCGACGCGCCAAATTTGTCACGTTAAACGTTTTATGCGAGTTTGATTTAGCGACAACCTGAAAATATGTCACGTAATAATGAAAATTAGATCGCCACAACAGGCGCTGGGATTGACCCACGCCTTTAATTTGGAATTGACTCGCCATTAAAGAGGGAGACCTACCGTTTGTGTCTTAAGCGACGTTGGTAACCAAAGGAAGTCGCGTAAACGACAAAAATTATATGCAGAACAGAACTCCAAAGTACACCCCTGCCTTCGAGTTCACCTACCTTAATCTACTGGAACCGAACAACAAAGGACCCCGTTTGTCTTGGAACATCCTCTGCAGCTCCCAGGGAGTGATTTTTCATAGGTTTTGGTCAGATCTTATCATTTTTTGAAGGTATAAACTCACACATTCTCATATACTTGTTATTTTTTATTTCTATTTATTTTCACACTGTTTTGTTGGAGTTCAAACTCTGCTAGCTGCATTATTGTTGAAGTGTAGTTAGTTGCCATGTCAAATTTTGGGGATGAGAGTTAAATTGTTGAAGTGTAGTTAGGTGCCATGTTGGGGATGAGAGTTAAAATAGAGCAGTAGTAGACCATGTTGGGAGTATTTTTGATGAATAAGAAAGAGGCAGCATCACTTTTGCTGCATACAAGTCATAGAGCAGCCCCTCATGTTTTGGTATGTGTCCCTGGGCATTGGAGCAGCAGCATTTTTTGCTGCATTATGTGTGTGTAGAGAATTGTTTCTAGTAGCATTTGGGCGTAGGAGCAGCTAGCAGGTAGCATTTTTGGTTGAGTCATGTAGAGTTGGGCATTTGCTGCTTTTTTTTGTTAACTCTCATTTAATGGAATAATATGCTTTGGCTTAACTTCCCTTTATTTGTCTCATATTTGGATAAAGGAACCATGGACAAGAGTTGGATGTATTTGTCGGACAAATGTGATCCGCGGTTTATCAAAGGGATTGTGGATTTCGTAAACTTTGTCAAACAAAACAAACCTCGGAGTACTACGCATAAATGTCCATGTATGCGTTGTAGGTTGCAACACGTGAAGTTACCATTGGATGAAATCCAAACACATTTGTTTAGCAATGGTATAATGCAAGAGTACACAACTTGGACATATCATGGGGAAGAATCTGAGGCTTCATCTTCAGTATACACACAACGTCGCCAATATGTTATGGAAAAACTTCTTGCGGAAGCACAAACTCCCATATGAGAAGTATGAAAAACTTCTTGCGGAAGAACAAACTCCACATATGTGGGGAGTAACAAAACTGTTTTGGGCACCATTTTAAGTGCAATGAAAGTTAAAGTTGATAATGGATTAGACCTGCACTATTGGAGTGAATTATCCATGAATTAAATTAGAGTGAATTAATTGTGGTTAATTGTACAGTATAAGTATTTGTCTTGTAACAATGCAATGCAATACAATGATCATTTTGATCCTACGGCTATAAAACAATGTTCTAGAAAATTCTACATAAATATCTCATCTCCAATCTTCTCCATACTATTCTAGAATGCTCCAAACTTTTCTTCTTTCTTTTGTTTCTTCCCCAAATGGACTATATAAATGAAGTTGCTAATGATCGGTCAATCTTCCGGAGCTTACAAATGTCTCATCCTATATCCGTTGAAGATGATCTATATATGGTTAGAAATCTAATTGAACGTTCTGCAACTTTCATTTTTACATTGAGCGAAATTCAAAGGTTATGCCGGTAAAAATATAGACTGAAGATGGTTGGTTGATCGAAATTCGACGAAACGGAGAGTTTTTTTTTTGAAAATGACTCAAAGGGGTTTCAACATATTAGAAATGAGTCATGTGAGTTTGCACTTTCAAAAATGGCCTGTTTTTAATAACACCGGATTTGGGGATCCGGTTTTCTGTATTTTTTACAAAACCGGTTGCCCAGGATCCGGTGTTATGTGCGCGTTCGAATGAGAGAACTCCACGTATACTCGTTTGCACATAACACCGGATCCCGGAGATCCGATTTTGTAAAAAATACAGAAAACCGGATCCCCAGGATCCGGTGTTATTGAAAACAGGCTATTTTTGAAAGTGCAAACTCACATGAGTAATTTTTGAAGTTTGAAACTCAAAAAAGGTCATTTTAAAAAAAAAACTCTGAAACAGAGGGTCCTGAATCTACCTCTAATTTAATCTATGTATAATATGTTGTTAGAGCATGTGCATCCATTGTTTTTAAGGAGGTGGTGCTATGATTTGCACCTCCTCTATCACTTGCTAAAATAGCACATCTTCCTTAAAAACAATGGGTGCATATACTTAATGTTTGTTCGATATAACCAAACGCGATTGTTAGCAAGCCCGCTGAACCAAAGGATACTTATGGATAAATCGAAATCATTTTTGAAAAATAAAGAAATGCAAAACTATTTGAGACTTTTAAGAAGAGAACCATTTAGAAAATAATTTCCCAAAAAATTATGTAGTGAAACCCTGACTTACCGGGAAAAGACTGCAAAGTGCAAAGTGAGCGACCACTTACGAGGTCGGCAGGCTAAAAAACTGTAGCACTAGCATCCCGTATAGATTGGCGAAAAGCCCATGTCATGCTCTGCCAAGTGGGTATTTCAGTTTTGATTATGGCCCAATCCCATCAACTCTATCAGCCCATGCTCATAGTGGCAATACCGTAAATTACGCACAAAACAGTAACCCTAACAATTCGTGACATCGATCAGTCATCGAGAGCCTTCATCAACCTCGCTGCATTTTTCATCCCGTCCGATCGCCGTTCGCCGTTCGCCGTCAAGATGCGTCTCGAACGAGTCCTCAACAAGCTCCGCCGAGCTCCGTCAATCTACCGAACCCGTCCGATCGATGACAAGACCAAAATCCTCCAAAACCTCGACATGCGCCTCGACTATGTCCTCTACCGGATGAAATTCGCATCCGCCGTCCCCACCGCGCGTAGCCTCGTCAGCCACCAGCACGTGCTGGTCAACGGCGGCGTAGTAAACAAACCGAGTTACGTTTGCAGGCCCAGCGACATCATTGCGCTTAAGGACGATCCGAAGTCGGTTGCTATGATTCATAACTTTCTCGATTCGCCGCCTTATGAGCGGTCTATGTTGCCTAATGCGTCGGTTGCTGAAGTGAAGGAATTTAAGGTGTTTGTGTCGAATCTTTCTCCGGTTGTTGATGATCAGGCGTTGGCTAGGGCTTTTTCTCCTTGTGGCGATTTTATTAAAGCTCAGGTATGTATGCCTTCCTCCTGCCTTATCTCGTCTAAGCCTTTTATCGTTTTTATTAGCATATTTCATTCCTTGTTTTGTTTGTCTTTCTATTGGGATTGTATATGCAAACATGTATTGAATTGAAATGAATTGTGAATAGGCTTTTAGTAAAATTTTGTGTATGTTGTGCAGCTGATAATAGTGAATTATCCTGCAAATATATGAGTGTTTCTGATAGATTTCTGTGTACAATAATGCATCTGAGTAAAATCAAAATAAATAAATAATAATAATGCATCTGAGTAATGTGGATGCAAAAGACTATAAAGTTAAGTTGGAAGTTCGACATACTTTCTGACCTGGAAAATAACTGTTGAATCTGTAAAGATATGAATGTTGTTGCTAACGTAACTGTATGTTATTTTGATTACTTTTTTTCATGTATGTATTTGTGCTGCCAATGTGATTTTGAGATACAAAGGTGTTTTTTTTGACTTAGGTGTTAACCGACCCAAGCACCGGTAAGAGTAAGTGTTTTGGGTTTGTGAGTTTCGGAAGCAAGCAGTCGATGAAGGAGGCGATGAGGGTAATGAACCGCAAGTATTTGAATGGGACTAACATTTCAGTGAGGGAGGCTGACACGTTTGAAAAGAAGGAGAAGGGTAAAGCAAGCAAAAGCAAAGAGAATGAGATAGTGTCAGGCAAAAGTGGCGATGGAGAAAAGGTTGCAGGAGGCTCATCCCCTCCTAGAGAGAGTCGTGAAGGGTTGGCTCGCAAAGAGGCAGCTCGAAAAGACGCTGAATTTACTTCTACATTGCAGTACTGTCTGGAACACCAGGCACTTCAAAGACGCCGGAATTTGATTAGCAAACTGAATGAATCAATGCGGTCTGCCTTATCTTAGCTGTGGAGTAGCAGAGTGGATTGTGCTAACAATGTACTGGGTATCATTGTGGCAGAATGGTAGTCTTAGATTTCTATACCGGAGTATCATAAAACTGTAATGCTGCAATGATCATTGGATTTAGCACTATATGCCATGAGAGTCAAGAAGGTAACTTAACCCATACGTGCGTAACAGATTAGACGTGTAGATGAGATGAGGAATGGAAGAGAAATATTGAGATGAAGATGAGAACAAGGTTAGAGAGGAGGAGAAGAAATAATATTATGCGTTGCTTTATCTTAAAATAATATAAAAAATGTTGTGAATGAGTTGTGGAACTCAAATACATGAAGAGAGAATATGATATTTGTATTTCACTTGATACGGAGGATTGATATTGATATTCCTTGCACATCGTTAGTCGGATAAGGTGGTCTGAAGTGGAAGGGAGCTCACAAGTCCATCTTCAGAATCAGCTGCAGTCCTCTGGGACACAATCTTTGTCATTCCAAACATCTGGGGGCAAAACATCATCATATACAAGAATCACATAACCTCATTGCGAATCGAGAAACATACAGAACGAAAGCAGCAGCGACAGACCTTTTTCATGGTTTTCTTGAAGCACTCTTTGTGCTCATCCATGGAGGCATTGATGAACTCGTCAATGTGATCCCTCAAGTCCTCCAAGAAAGTAGCGTCGTCCGACTTCTTCTTTCGGCAAGAAGAAGTTATAGCAGGCTTGTTTTCCATGCTCACTCACCCACAACTACGACAAGCCACCAATTATTAAAACAACGATCAGACGAGACACGTCTACAATTCGATAATAAAAAACCGAAAAAGAAAACAGCCTAGTGAAATCCGAACCGGCCTGAGAAATTGGTAAACTTGTTGACAATGGATGCCTTGTAGGGGAGGAGAATAAGAAGCTATTTAACATGAACGTTCCAGAACCATGTCGTCCTTTCTCTGGCTTTGACCGCAAGCCGTAGCTGGTTTTGCTTAACACGGGAAATTCAAATGGGCCTGTCTCAGATTAAACGACATTGGGCTCAATAAATTTCCTTACTACGGCCCATTGGGGAGTTGTTCAACTCAAATGGCGTTGAGAACTATTTCATTAATATTCGGGGCAGACTGAGGAGCTCATCCAATACCTTTTTTTCTCTTATTCTCTTTTTTTTTTTTGATAAAATTTTCTCTAATTCTCAAACCAAGCACAAAATTAGGTAGGATACTCTTATCACAAGTACTTGATTTTATACTTGATTTGTAAAATCAGAAGAGGAGGAGCTGGATGAGGATGTGCTACCCTCTTCACCGCTGCATATGCTCTTAGTTTGGTTATCATCCTCAACACTACATATGCTCTTAGCTTGGTTACCCTTGATGGTGAAGATTGTGACCGGGTTGAAAACGTAAGACGACATTCAACTCCACTGCAAATAAGATCGCTTCTGGAATAAAACAATACCCATATACTTGAAAAATGCTGATCAAATGTAATTCTCTGTTGTCTGTTCAACTGTGATCATCATATTGATTAACACAATTACAACTACCGAATTAATTTCCTCAAAACGACTTCCTACCAAAACAAAAACACAATATAAGGAAAGGCTGATGAGACAAACTACTACTACTACTACTACTTATCAGAATGGCCATGAAGGACTACATGTTTAACCTCTGTCTGCTCCTCTTCATGGCAGCAGCGATGGTCTTAGCAGAAGCTCAGCGCCAATGGCTAATTGATTCATTTTGTCTCTTTACCGCCTTCTTGGTCTTAGCTTTAGTTACTACTTGGTACATCATAACCCGGGCGGTACCCGTTTACCTAGTGGATCACTCTTGCTATCGTCCGCCCCGCCACCTCCAGATCAGGTCACACGAGTTCATGGACCATCTCAAACTTGCTGGCGAGTTTGACCAATCTGCATTGGAGTTTATGAGTAAGGTCATGGACAGGTCGGGTCTTGGGGACCAATACTTCGTTCCCGAGGCTCTATTAAAAGTTCCTCGGATACGGACAATGGCTGCAGCCAGAGCAGAGGCTGCACAGGTGATGTTTGGGGCACTAGATGATCTATTTGACAAGACGGGCATTCGGCCCAGAGAGGTTGATCTGCTGATTGTGAATTCTAGTCTGTTTACTCCAGCTCCTTCTTTGACATCCTTGATTGTCAACAAGTATCGGATGTCGCAGAGCGATATCCTCACCTACAACCTCAGCGGCATGGGTTGCAGCGCCCAGGTTGTCGCGATAGGACTAGCGAAGGAGTTGCTGCAAGTGCATCATGACTCGTATGCATTGGTGGTCAGCACTGAGAACATAACTCAAAATGGGTATGTAGGGAATGATAAGTCCATGTTGATATCTAATTGCTTGTTTCGAATGGGAGCGGCTGCTGTGCTGCTGTCGAACAAGTCCTCCGATAAGAAACGGGTCAAGTACCGACTTGTTAGCGTTGTCCGGACTCATCGTGGCGCGGACGATGAGTCCTACAATTGTGTCATCCAGCAGGAGGATGATGTTGGAAAAGTTGGAGTTTCACTGTCAAAAGATCTTCCTAAGATTGCTGGCAACGCTTTGAGGGCCCATTTAAGCGTCCTGGGCCCTCTCGTGCTGCCAATCAAGGAACAACTTCGCTTTCTGGCTTTCTTGACGTACAAGAAACTATTTACTTCAAAAGGAAGATCGAATTATGTTCCCAATTTCAAACTCGCATTCGAGCATTTCTGCATCCACCCGGGCGGAAGGGCCGTGATCGATGTCCTTGAGAAGAATCTCGCCCTTTTGCCATTTGACGTCGAGGCGTCAAGGATGACTCTTCATCGATTTGGAAATACGTCAGCGAGTTCCGTGTGGTACGAGTTGGCGTACATTGAGGGGAAAGGGAGGGTGAGGAAGGGTGAACGGGTTTGGCAGTTGGCGTTTGGGAGTGGGTTCAAATGTAACAGTGCTGTTTGGGTGGCCCTTCGCGACGTGGCTCCTCCAGCCATTTCGCCGTGGGCGGACTGCATCCATCAGTACCCAGTGAGCACATCCAAGTAACTCATTCCTCAGATGATCACTCAAATTATTCTTAAGAATATAAGGATTTGAAAATAAGAGAAAATAATTTGATACAAATCTCCAGGCCAAAGAAGATTGTGAGGCATGAGGTTGTGGCTGGTAGATTCCAAATCAGTCGTAAACTTAAAAACAATGATATCTCAAACTGTTACTATTGGGTATGGGTCGTACTCGTACACTCTTTGGAAAAAAAAAATTAATTGTTATAAATATTATTATTAATGTCTGGATGACTCTTAGCCTTTTAAGATATTCTATGAGAGTACCTATGAAATATCCCATGATGATCCCAATGATGTGTCATGTATGTCTTAGTCTTTATTACTTGTCTCCATTCAACCTTATAAATAGAGGTCTTGTGTAGAATAATATATGAAGGTCAATATCAATCATCAAGTAATACAATCTCTACATTTATTTCTTATATGTTATTCTCCATATATGTGTCCTCCATATTCATACTATTTACAACATGTTATCAGCACAAATTGCTCAAGGTAGTGATCCACAATCTTCTTCCCTTGTATTCTTTACATGATGAGGTGATGACAACATTGAATTCATTTTTGGATAAATCTCAAAATCGCCTAGCATTTGAGAGAATCAGATTCTTTATGGTTGTAGCATGTATGCATACTTCAAATCTAAATCTTTTATGTGATAACATGTGTATTTCATCTATTCATGTTTTTTTAACATACTGCCATGCTTAATTTATATGTCGAAACATGATTTTGTTTTTATGTTTATAACATGTTTACTTTCATGTTTTATGTCATGGATAATTTATATGTGACTTTTGTCTTATGTTTGGTTTTACTTTCATTAAACAGTAACAACATTTTTATATGTTTTGTGCAGCAATAATGACATTCTGCGGAAGAATTCCTATTACTATTTATCAATAAAAATATTTTTAAAATATTTTTTGAATGGTATCTTTATTATGAAATTTTATCTAGATTTTGGAAATATTTTTTATATTTTTTCCTATTTTTAGATATATTTCCGTTGCATATTAATGTTGACCATTAGATCAGATATGTATCTGATCTAACACCCCTAATCAGTTGTCTATTAGAGTTTTATCTATTTGGCCTATCAGTTGGGCGTGTACGTTCTCATCCACGTCAAGCGCATTCACCCCAATCGTGACTCGCCCAACACATTCTCTCTGCAGTTCTCCAGAATCGTAAAAACGAAATTCGAGTTTGGAAGTAGGGCAAAAAGGTAAAAAACTTTTTTTTTTTTTTGTTGCACCTCTGAGACAAGCAGGAAATCCATAAAACATATATCGTTTTGTTTTAGTTATCAAAACAGCTTCATTAAAATCCCATCCAAAAAAAAAAAAACAGCTTCATTAAAATGAGTTTTTTATTTATTTATAAAAGCAGTAATAGTAAGATGAGGCCTCGTATCATGAATCTCCATTGTTAACTTAGAATTATGTCACATTGGAATAAATTAATAACTTATCTCTTTTTTTTCTTTTTTTTGGTATAGATAAATTAATAACTTATCTGACACAACGTATCATCGCCAATCTGATCAGTGGCCACAGCTCTCCCACGTCACACCCATAATCCAATCCAGAATGATTTTCACTTCATCCTTCACAAATTCTCCAGTGTTAAAACTCAACCTCTGATCCCATTTCCAAACTGAAAAAAACAGAACGCCAATTTGACATCATCATGGCAACCGCTGCAGCCGCCATCCACCACACCACACTTCAATACATGCACAGTACTGAGCCAAGAGCCCAACAACAAACCTCTATTCTAAAACTAAAAGTTGGAAACTTCAATTCACATCATCATATTATCAATTGCTATAGTTGTACTAGGCCAACTGAGCCGCTTCCATTCAACTGGGTCTTGCGCAAATTGCCGGGTTTGAGGATATCAGCCGCTGTGGCACAGGACGAAGCATCTGTCGCGGAGAAGGAAGTGTCTACTAAGCTGTATTTTGGGAACTTGCCTTATCTCTGTGACAGTGCTCAGCTTGCTGGCATCATTCAGGAATACGCGAACCCTGAGCTTGTTGAGGTAAACACCTGATGCTAATTATTATTTTTAAAAATTGTTTTTGGTAAAGAAGGGACTATCCTGATTATTCAGAGGAGCGTTTAAATGAGGCAGTCCCGTGAAAGTGAGGCAGTGAGTCACGATTTTGTCCATCCATATCGGCCGTCTAACGCATATGAACTCGACAAGTGTCCAAGAGTTGCGTTCACACTACTTTTGACAAAAGTAGTGTGAACAAAAATGGGGTGAGTGGGACACGTGGCGTTGCCACGTGCTTTTGATGGCTGAGATGGACGCACGATATCGTGCCTCACTGCCCCATTCTTACAACTCTGCCTCAACCGAGTGCTCCCCTCCTGATTCATACTGTAAATATGTCACGGTGGTCTTGAACCCTTGACTTTATAAATACAGTCAGGTATTCACAAACCAGACTACCACTCTGTTGCCTGATGCTAATTAATTAAGTAGTTTTTTTTGGAAATTTGGGAGATGGATAAAAAATGTTGAGAATGCTTCTTCAGGTTCTTTATGACAAGCAGACTGGTAGAAGCAGAGGGTTTGCATTTGTGACAATGAGTAGTGTTGAAGATTGCAATATTGTCATCGAAAATCTTATGGGACGAGTAAGCATATGTACATGCGTAAATGATGTTAAAATGATTTTTCAGTGAAAGAAGTTATAATGATCATTGGGGATGATTTTTAATTTTTATGGTAACTCACTCATTGTTTTGTAAAATGTATTTGGTTTAGGAGTTCGGTGGGAGGACAATGAGGGTCAACTTTGCAGACCAGCCGAAGCCTAAGCAACCTTTGTACCCAGAAACTGAGTACAAGCTCTTTGTTGGGAACTTGTCGTGGTCGGTAACATCGGAGTCTTTGACCCAACTTTTCGAAGAACATGGAAGTGTGGTTGGTGCAAGAGTCTTGTATGATGGCGAGACGGGAAGGTCTCGGGGTTATGGATTTGTCAGTTATGCATCCCAAGCCGAAATGGAAACTGCCCTTGAGACACTCAATGGAGTGGTAGTATTATTACTCACTCTTTTGATATTAAAATTCTAGATATGATTAATAGGAAACATGATTCCATGTTGTTTGTTTTCGGATAGGAATTGGAAGGAAGGGCCATTCGTGTTAGCACAGCGGAAGGAAAAAAGTAGCAAGAGATGTGTGTTGTTCATAAAATTTATTAGGGGCGTACCCTTTCGGGGAAATTACAAGGAATACGAGTAACGAGAAAATCACCATTTGAAGTATTCTTATTTGGGAAGGTTCCAAACCCGGGTTACTTGAGAAGTGTTAGTTACTTATGCTTTGTTACTTTTGCAAAATCAAGAGACATGTTTGATCCACATGATGCTAAATAATGAGGTCTCGCAATTTGATGATAACGCACTTGCTGATGTTCTTACAAACATCAATGGTACAGCAGAGTGAACTGATGATACTCTTGTGACTGACAAAATGCACCTCAAGCACCGGCGCTTCTTGTTGGACCATCAACGAGTCCACGCTCCAACGGGCGAAAGACTTTATTTTCCTTGCAGCAGCCGAGGGAACTTTTTCTAATTATATGAACAAGTTTGTGGGGTATTTTTTTCAATTGTGCTGCTAATCACAACCACTTCTTGGCTCAGGTGGCCTTCTGTAGAGAACCAAAGTCTTACTCCAAAGCTCAATTAGGATTATAAATAGCAGGATGTAATGTAGAAAGAAATGGCTGACATAGAGGAGAACCAAGCGTGAAAGCTTACTTCGTTGGCACGGAGCATATAGAATAAATTCAAAATTCAGATGACACCATTGGAGAGTACAAGGTAAGGCTAATGGTAAAAAGTCTAAAAGATCATCAACAATGACTCTCTTAGAAAAATTGTTCATGACTGATGAATCAATCCTACTTTAACCAAATCAATTACAACACGAAAACCCCGTTAACAAGACATGGTCAAGCGTTGACTGGTTGGATTGGATTAGATTTCCATTTGCAGAAGCGGGATTTTGGATTTTCCTATATTTACAAAATTGTCCTCTTTATTTATATTTGAGGGATGAAGGAACGTCCATGCAAGGCTGGACGAGAAGAGAAAAATGAAACAGAAAAAAATTGATGATCCGTGAGAAATGAGATATTGTAAAGTAGATTTAATCCGTGAACGGAAACGGCCTCGCGAGCGAACGAAAAGAAATATGGGTGAGCGTGGTGCGGTTTAAAAGTAAACCCGCAATCGCATTACATAATCTGATTCATAAATTTTGTAAACCACAAATCGCATTAGAAAAGTTAAAACCAAATATGCAACGCACCATTTTATTTGATGCGGTGCGGTTTGGTTTAAAAACCGATTTTCAAAATTTACAAAATACAATACTTACGGCGATTCCATAATTCAAGAACGAAGACAAGACAAAAGCGATAACGATGGAGACTCTCTTGACTTGGCCGCTTGGGGAAGAAGAAGGTATGTTGTAGCTCTGCCGAAGAACCAACGACAAAATGAGAAAATCAAATTTGCACTTGTGTGATTTAGGCCTTAAATTATTATTGTTTTTTTTGTAATAACTTTGAATTTCTAATTATTTAATCATATATGCAATGTGAGTTAAAACGGATGATTTGATATATGAAACCGCTTCTACATACCTATATTCATTCGGTTACAGTGAAACAAATTGATTTTTCCGAATGTAATGCGGTTAACCAAACAAAGTTTTGGGCAGCGGTGTCGATTTTTAAATTTGGAGGGGTTTTTTATTCTCAAAAATAAAATAAAATTGGAGGGGTTTTACATATCCTTGAGGAATCGTTAACATGACTTCGAACATTGATGGATCAGAAGTCAAACCTTGACCGGGGGCAAGGGGATGGAGGATAGAAGCAAAATCCTGATAATTGGAGTGACTGGAAATCTAGGGTTTCATCTAGCAAAAACCAGCGTCGAATTCGCGCATCCGACCTTCGCTCTCGTCAGAGACTCAGCTTTCTCTCAATCCGACAAGCTCCAAAAGCTTCAGACACTCGCGGATGCCGGCGTTCGGATTCTTAAGGTTTTACATCTCAAGCCATCTTTCATCCATATGCTTGTTTGATTCACACTCTGCGTTTTCGTAACTTTTTTTTCGTGAGTTGTGAATTTAGGGATCGTTGCAAGATGAAGAGAAGCTGATGGAAGCTGTTAAGTTGGTGGATGTGGTCATATGTGCTGTGGCAGCAAAGCATGCTCTTGACCAGAAGCTGCTGATTCGAGTAATCAAGCAAGCTGGCTGCATCAAGGTATTCTTAATCTACAACAATTTATTTTTGCATTTTGGAATAGAGTAGGTTATATAGAGAGCTGATAAGTTTAGTTGAGAAGATTGTGTGACCCTGAGTTATTGAGTTGTGGTTATGATGGGCTGATGGCAGAGATTTGTGCCATCAGAGTTCGGGATGGATCCGGATAGGGTTCAAATTAGAGGCATGGACTACGATTTTTATTCGAAAAAGGCAGAAATTCGCAGGCTTGTGGAAGCCGAGGGGATTCTGCATACCTATGTGTCCTGCAATTTCTATACAAGTTATTTGCTACCATCTTTGGTCCAGCCTGGTTTGAAACTTCCACCAAGAGACCGAGTTAAGATATTTGGAGATGGAAATGTCAAAGGTACAAGTGCTGAATGATACTAAGCATTGTTGTACATTTGTGCGATATATTTTGACGTGCATGTTTCTGTTACCTTGAAGCTGTTTTTGTGATGGAGTGTGATGTTGCTGCCTTCACAATCAGCACAGTGGATGACCCACACACACTAAATAAGGTCTTGTATTTGAGGCCCCCCGGCAATGTTGTCTCCATGAATGAACTTGTGGAGATGTGGGAGCATAAGATCAGAAAGAAAGTTGAGAAGGTTAAAGTATCTAGCCAAGAGCTTCTGAGAGCCATCAAAGGTAATTATAGGCCATTTTGGTATAGGTAATGGGGAAGGTAGGAACATATGCAGCAAGTTGATCACCTTATGCGCATTATTTAGTTTGTGTACAGGAATATAGTTTATACAAATGCTTTGTTTGAGAAACTGGATATTTTCTGATAGTTCTTGTGGATGTTCACTATCATCATCAAACTGGTTGTATTGACACTCTATCATGTTCTGTGTTGCAGAAACGCCTTACCCTGATAATATGGAGTTGATCTTTGTATACTCAGCTTTTATAAAAGGGGATCAGACATACTTCGACATCGAGGTTGTTAATGGGCTGGAAGGGACACAATTATACCCACACCTATCGTACACTACAGTCTGTCAGTATCTGGACACCATGATATAATCAAGGATTGGGAATTTGGGACACAATTCTTGTAATCAGTGACCAGGGCTTCTATATTCATAGACCCACCATATAACTCTTTCCTAATATGATGAGCTTTTGTAGCACCTATATGAACTTTATCGTATTCCATGATCAGCTGTTTGTCAACAAGGGACAACTCTCTATGTGAAATCAAAAACTGTTTACCTATGTCAGATTCCAAATAATGATTGTGGGTTTCTTCAAACACATAGACACGATATCTACCACCGTCAGTTATGTTAACCAAAAGTCTTGCTTTACGCCCATAACGAGTGTCCCTCCTAGATCTCTCATTGCGATCGACAGAATTTATAGTATCAATCACTTTACTCGTTCCTTTGAAACCCTCCCTTTGACACACCAAATACTTTAGGGTAACAATCCCATCTGACCTGTTAGAGGTTGACAAACACACAACAAATCCAGCGATACGTGCATATTGTTTGTAAAACAATATAGCTTGATTGAGATTTGGAAATATCATCCCCACATGCGGATTTAGCTCATCCGGACACTTAGGAATCCAACAGTTTCTCCCGGATACAAAAAATGTACAAGTACAACTTTCATCATCAAGGGTTGTAGTTTCTTCTTTGTTACTAGCTGCAAAACAAAAAAAGCAGTAGGTTAAGGCTGTTACGAATTATAAATTGTATACTACGAATTATACGAAGCAGTTCAATCGCAAAGTAAAAAACCAGTGTTATTAAACCCGGATCGAATCGGCCGATTCGATCAGTTGGACCGAGAACCGGTCACCGGACCGATTGGGTTCGGTTTTGTTATCAGACTGTTATGCAGTGACCTGGTCAAGAGCCAGTTGACTCGGTCAAGACCCGGTTTTTCATTAACCGGTTGAAAAATTATTTATTTAATTTTGACTTGGACAAAACTCGAACCCAACCCCCACTTAATTGTTATTCTCTTTCCTTTCACTAGGCTAAATATTATTATTGTTTTATTATTTGTTTCAATAATGTATATTCATTTGAAAGCAAAAAAAAAATGTATATTCATTTATCAAATCTATAATTTTTTTTTACTTATTATCAATTTAACTAGAAATTCAATTAGTCTTAGAAATCCCTTATTGTTGTGACTTACAAATTAAGAACAAAATTGTTATTGTTGTTCTATTATTGTTGTATTATTGATTTGTACTTTATCAAATTTTAAATTTGTTATGGTATGTTGTTGTAATCGGATCATAAAGATGTAGTATTTATTATATCATATAAATATTTTATTTATTTTTTAACATGTGCGGGTCAATCCGGTTAAACCATTGACCCAGTGACTTGACCGGGTCGGTCCACGGGTCGTTTTAATAACACTGATTTGTACTTTATCAAATTCTAAATTTGTTATGGTATAGTGTTGTAATCATATCATAAACATGTAATATTTATTCAAGTCATAAATATGTCAAATTATAATATCATATATAATTATTTTATTTTTATTTTTAATATGTGCTGGTCAATCCGAGTCAACCCGGTTGAACCACTGACTCATTGACCCCGTGACTTGACCGAATCGATCCACGGGTTGATTTTAACAACAATGATTGTCATTATACCCTCTAAACCATAATTAACATTTAATTATATGCCAAATATATTACTTTTTAAGAGAATCGTAGGATCTTGGATCCAATAGCTGATATAATTTCTTATTTCTCATGGATAAAGCAGTTCTCACTTCTCTTTTCATATGATCTTAATCCTAGATTTTCAATGTTATTTTTTTAAATTATTGTAGTTATTGTTTGTTTGTTACTCCCTATCAAAATTTATGGTCCGTCTCTTATGAGAGGGAGCCAATCTATTAGGCATGTGCAAATTTCAATTATATTATTGTTGAACCAAGATCCTTTATCATCTAATAATCTTATACATGAAGAAAATCAAATTTTGTAGGTCGAGTCCGTGGGTCGAGTGAGCTATATTCGAGCTGGCCCTAAGTCTTCTTTGTTTCGAATTCAGTAATAACCCACCATTAGGTAAGGGTCGAGGCGTCGAGTTGGGTTCAGGCGACCCACCCACAACCAGGCCGGCTGGACTGTAAGGCAACTGAAGCCAAAAATTCAGGCCCATTTTTTTGAAAAAAATTCTTTAAGAAATTTAGTAGGAAAAAGGCCACATTTTGTCAAGAAAAGACCCAATTTTGTGAGGAAAAGACCCAACTTCTCAAGAAAAACATGAATTCAATTGATCAAAAAAGGACTCACCTTAAAAATAAGCCTCATTTATTTGAAAATTATGTGAAAAAGGCCCAAATTTTTTTTCTCACTTCAGGCCCCCAATGACCTTGAGACGGCCATGCCCACAACCCACACAAATTGATCCACAAGCTGCTCGATCCACTTCCGTCTCTCGTAACTTACGTACCTTCATACATGTATGAAGTGGTAGGGTGGGGTGTGACGAGTTTTACTCGTTCCTAATCCGACCCAAAATAGTGATTGGGTCATTTATTTGACCTATAACCCGACCCGAAAGACCGGATCAATCATGTGTACCCAGGGACGGAACCAAGGCGAGCCGGGGGACACTTGTCACCCCCAGGTTTTTCCAATTTTTTTTTCTTATAATATAAATAATATACCTAATAGTATAGAATAGAATAGAATATACTATAATATAATATATATTATTCAAATTTAGGTATTACTTTTTAGAAACTTATCAAATATCAGTTATCAATATCAAACAGATACGGCACAGCCGCACAAAGAGTTTGAGTACACCGATCGTGAGTCTTTGGCTTCTCTCATCTTCTAGGTTTTTTTTCCTTTTTGATTCATAAGATTTCGACAAATAGATGTACGTTGAAGTCACTTGCGATGATTTTGATATTATGATTTGTATTGTTTTGATTTTCGCTAGTTTGGACTGCATGAATTAGGGTTTGTCGATTTGTGCTATTTTGACATTGAAATGAATTGTGTTACATTATGATTCCGATCTTTGATTTTTCTAATTTTATAGATGAAATCAACAACTATTGATTCGTTCTTTAAAAGAAAAACTACATAAATTTCTTATCGGATTGCTTGGTTGTCAACATTGAAAAAGAAATAGCAAAAATGTTTAGCACGGATTCAATAATAGATGATTTCCGTGATTTGGAAACAAGACGATCTTTATTTTAATGTAGTGATTCTTTTTGAACAATGGTACGTTTTCTCTTAATACAAAATATTTTTTGGTTGTCACCCCCTACCCAAATTCCTGGGTCCGTCCCTGTGTGTACTCGAACCCGACCCTAAAACTAAAATTTATAATAGATATAAAACAGTCAATATCATCTAGCGCAATACAAATACTCAGAAAATATAAGCTTAAATCAATGATTTGTGATTTAAAGTTTAGTATTATGGTTTTATTTTTCATTGTAAATCAATTACATATTCATATGTAGTTGATATTTTACGAGAACACAAATAAATTAATTGGTATGTGTAGTCATATTTATTCAGATGAGGTGCAAGGTTTGAATCTTATTAAAAATCTAGTATTTTTTATATTACTTATGAAATCGGATAACCCGATCCTAAACCCTAACCCGCTCAAAACTCATACCGAATTGGGTAAAACCCGACATTAAGTGGACCGGGCCGAATTTTGTCCACCCTATGAAGTGGGACACGAAAGACGAAACTATAGATCCATTGAAAGCAACCATTGTGCTGTAGTTTGGATGTTGAGTTTTCATCATCAAAGCCCCATTATCTTACTCAACAACGACATTGTAACTAATAAAGCGACATTAGATAATTCTTAGTAAAATAGTTCAATGGCAATATATGGTGGACCGCATTGCCATTCATAGTCCTTCATCAAAAAATTCCCATTGATACACCTCACCTCTCTCTCACATACTCCTGCAACGAACCTGGACATGGAAATAGTTCACCCGGACGCTTTCCCCGTCATATTCATTCAAATGATTCACAACGCTTATATATCGGTCGTGAACGACGTCGTAGGAATTTCAATGGATCTTTAGACTTAAGGGATTGGATTCGGAGCAGTTTAGTTTAGGTGCACTTGGATGAGCATAGGTTTAGGTCAGTTTAGATGAGCTTCGGTGAGCTTAGATTAGATTAGATTAGTTTAGCTTAGGTGAGTTACTTTGGATGAACTTAGATCAACTTATTTTAATTTTAATATTTAAATTAAAATTTATAAAAAGTTTAAATAACAATTAATTAAAATTTAAATATTTATATTTATATAGAAAATTAAATACGTAACATTTGATACCAAAAATAAAATATATTTTATAATCATCATAAAAAAACAAAAACAAAATATATTTTATAATCATCATAAAAAAAACATTGATACACCTCTCTCTCACCAACTCCTGCAACGAACTTGGACATGGAAATAGTTCACCCGGACGCTTCCCCGTCATATTCATTCAAATGATTCACAACGCTTATATATCGGTCCTGAACGACGTCGTAGGAATTTCAATGGGCATTCAGTTTTCAAACTATATATAAACTGACCACAAACAAACTGAAGCCACACACACTCGTCAGTTGTTTTCAACAGTGTCGGAGAAAAGCAAAATCCTCTTCATCGGCGGCACTGGCTACATCGGCAAGTTCCTCGTAGAGGCCAGCGCCGTCGCCGGCCACCCTACCTTCGCTCTCGTCCGAGAATCCACCCTCTCCAGCCCTGCCAAGTCTAAACTCATCGACAAGTTCAAGTCTCTCGGCGTCACCATCGTAACCGTAAGCCAATCTTCCAACTCGGTTTGTATGGCTGTCTGAACTTTTTTGCTGAGAGAGACGTAATTAGGGTTTGATGTTGTGGATTTCGTAGGGAGATTTGTATGATGCTGAGAGCCTACTAAATGCTGTGAAGCAAGTGGATGTGGTGATCTCCACTGTTGGATTCGCTCAGCTGGCTGATCAGGTTAACATCATTGCTGCAATTAAGGAAGCTGGAAACATCAAGGTTTGCGATTTTATATTCATTTTCTATATAAATTGATCAAATATATATATGTGGTTGGTCGATGATTTGTGATTATTGTAGAGATTTCTTCCTTCCGAATTTGGGAATGATGTGGATAGGGTTCATGCTGTTGAACCCGCTAAGTCAGCATTTGCAACCAAGGCGCAGATCAGACGGGCTATTGAGGCTGAAGGAATACCGTACACCTACGTTTCTTCCAACGCCTTTGCTGGATATTTCCTTCCTAATTTTTCGCAGCCTGGCCTGACTTCACCTCCTAGAGACAAGGTTATCATCTTAGGAGACGGGAATCCGAAAGGTGTGCTGCGGACCGTTCAAAAATACTAATATGGCCCTTTTCGGTGGTCGCTTGAATTTGTTAATGAATGACTGTATTTTTGGGGTGCAGCTGTGTTCAACAAGGAAGAGGACATTGCAGCCTATACCATTAGAGCTGTGGAGGATCCAAGAACTGTAAACAAGGTCCTCTACATCAAGCCAGCTGCCAACATTTACTCATTCAATGACCTTGTGATATTATGGGAGAAGAAGATCGGCAAAACCCTTGAAAGGATCTACGTGCCTGAAGAAGAGGTGTTGAAACAAATCCAAGGTAGATGATGCTTTACAAGCTCTAGTGTTGAAACAAATCCAAAGGTATTAATCTGTGGTTACAATGTGCCATGGATCTTACTAATTGTATTTTTCTAAAATTGTTTTGCAGAGGCTCCTGTGCCACTTAATGTGGTGCTAGCAATAGGCCACTCGGTGTTTGTGAAAGGTGACCACACCAACTTTGAGATCGAGCCATCGTTTGGAGTGGAGGCTTCTGAGCTCTATCCTGATGTCAAGTATACAACAGTGGATGAGTACCTTAACCAGTTTGTCTGAATTTGTCTTGCATCTCTAATGGGACCTTCATAGACATATGTTGTCTGGTGTGGAGCGACTCATATGCCATGTACTTGTTTGGCTGTTCACATGAATAAAGATTCTGTAGTTCCCTTGGTCTTCTCCTATCGATGCTTCAACCAATTGTGACTTGTGACTTGGATACTGCTTGAATCACTAATAATCTTCACTTTCCAAATTTTATAATTCTCTCGGGGATGGAATCTGAAATAAAAACTGGGATAAAACAAGTGAAAAAATACTGGACTAGTGAAACGGAATCGAGTTAACAACCGATCAAATTGATGGAGCAGAACTTTTCTAAGATTGTCGCACAATCCTCTGGTTATCCTTCTCTCAAATTTCAAACTAAGAACATTAAGTTTTCGCTAGTTTTTCGATCGATAATCATACCGATTCGAAATAGTAACTGTGCTGCCGCGCGCCCAGCAGTTACATTATCATCGTCCCTAATGAAGACATTACGAGTTGGGCGCGACGCAACCCTAATGTCTTAACCGAACGCGGTACAAATCCGTCGCGCCCCCCGCAGCAACATTAGCACGTTGCGCTCACAGTAGACATTAACAAGTTTAATGTCTACACTGGACGCGCCCACTAATGTCTCGTCTGGACGCGGACTGCACTGGATGAAACCTCGAAATGAGCTCAAATAATTTCGGAATTGCTTCGTTTGTTTACAAAACAATCTTTATAGGGTACAAACATGTTTTGACCAACAATCACCCTAAAATCTCCAACAATCCTGCCCATTTTAGGGTTATACTCCTGAACACTAAAAACATTCAAACCGAACAAAACTTGTGCATCTATTCATATTGAACTTGACATAGTGTAATATCTTCCAATACTCGAGAATCAGGGTATTCCAAGAATTGTACCCTTCAACCCATTTGAATACGAGAAAATAAAACACACACAAGTTTACTACTATTCCAAGTACAACTTGACACTATTTCAACCATGTGTCCCTATTTTTCATAAGTTTATACTTAGCCAAGCACAAGCTAAATGAAGTGGCTCACTTCACACTTACATAGGTAGATTCTTTTCGCATGCACCTGCAATGCACTTTTCTAAAAGACCTATTAAGAAGATAAACTTCAACTTTCCTTTCTCTGCAGTAAACAGGCACAACTTTGGGATGGTTCTAACCATGTGCTTCAAATCTATAAGTGTAGGCTTTCCACATTGAATTCAGCTATTAGCATCATACTAAGAGGGAATTGGGTGTCCTACCATTAGGAATTTAGCTGTGCTTTAAGCTCATCCCTAAACACGACTTATGTACCAAGTCCCTAGCTAATCCTTTTATAAATTGATCAGCTAGATTATCCTGTGTCCGAACATAGTCAATCGATATCACCCCGTGATTGATCAGTTCATGAACCGCGCTATGTCTAACGCCCATATGGCTCGATTTACCATTATAGATTTAGCTATATGCCTTAGTCAAAGTTGCCTTGCAATCACAATGGATAGAAATAGGCGCTATCGGTTTCGGCCACAGAGAAATCTCATGTAAAAAAAAAATTAGTCATCCTGCCTCTTTACCGGCAGCCGCTAAGGCTATGAACTCAGATTCCATAGTCGAGCTGGTGATGCAAGTTTGCTTCTTCGATGCCCAAGATATGGCATCTCCCCCAAGTAAGAATACCCAACCACCTGTATCTTCTAAATTTGTAATCCAACTTGCATCGGTATATCCTCCAAGACCGAGGGAAAACTAGCATAAGTCAAGCCATAATTTATGGTTCCCTTAAGGTATTTGATTACCCGCCTAATAGCTTCCCGGTGATGAGTACAAGGGTTACTAGTATATCTACTCAATTTCCCCACTGTATAAGCTATATCTTGCCTTGTACTCGTCATTGCAAACATTAGGCAACCAATGACTTGAGAGTGCTCAAGTTGTGAAATAGCTTCACCATTATTAGGCAAAAGCTTCACAATTGGGTTCATGGGAGTGCTAACCGGAGAACAGTTCAAACAATTGAATTTCTTAAGCACTTTCTTAACGTAGAGAGATTGTGTCAATGCTAAACATTTGTTCTCACGCTTAATTCTAATACCAAGAATCACATCTGCTTCTCCCATATCTTTCATGTTAAAACTTGATGATAAAAAGTCCTTGGTAAGGTCAATTTGTTTTTGGTCAATATCAAAAATCAGCATATCATCAACATACAAGTAAATGATTACTTCGTTACCGAAGTTATCAAACTTGCTGTAAATACACTTGTCTGCTTGATTCAAGTTGAATCCACTAGACAAGATTACCTCATTAAACTTTTGATGCCACTACTTGGGTTCTTGTTTCAGCCCATACAATGATTTGATCAACTTACAAACCTTATTTTCATTTCCAGGCATATTGAACCCTTCCAGTTGCTTCATATAGATTTCCTCTTCCAAATCACCATTCAAGAATGCTATCTTGACATCCATTTGGTGTACAACCAGATTATTCATTGCAGCTAAGGCAATTAACAATCTATTAGTGGAAATCCGAGCAACATGAGCATATGTATCGAAGAAATAAATGCCCTTCTTTTGTCTAAAGACTTGGATAACCAATAGAGCTTTAAACTTATCTACCGATCCATCAACCTTCATTTTCTTTTTGACAATCCACTTGCAGCCTAAAGGCTTGCAACCCGATGGGAGATCCGATAATACCCAAGTATTAGTCCCCATGATAGAATCTATTTCATCGTTTATCGCCTCTTTCCAAAAGGATACATCTTGAGACTTCATCGCCTCATCATAAGTTCTAGGATCATCATCAATATGATAAGACTATGAGTATTGATACTCAATATCACCTCTAGAACCCTCAATCAAGTAAACTTGATAATCCGGTCCAAAAGATTTTCCAATCCTTACCTGTTTGCTTATACGAGGCTCAAACGAAGTACTTTTAAAAGATGTGCTCACATCATCTTCCAACTCAGCCCTTGTGGAGCTAGAAATCAAATCTTGAGGTCTAGGTATCGATGAGAAACGGTTCTCATCAAAGATTGCATCCCTTGATTCAAATACGGTGTGAGCCGAAATGGAATCACTCGTTCTAGTCACATAGAACCTATATGCTTTAGAATTTTTAGCATATCCAATAAAGATGCAATCAACACCTCTTTCTCCCAAAGTCTTTATTTTGGGAGCGGGTAGTCTCACTACCGCTGTACATCCCCAAACTCGGAGATAATTCAGATTTTGTTTCTTTTTGTGTCAAAGCTCATATGGGGTAGTATTGTTCCTTTTGTTAAGAACTCTGTTAAGTAAATAACAAGCCGTCAACATGGCTTCACCCCAAAATCTATCACTCAAACCAGAGTAGGATAACATGGAATTAACCATCTCCTTTAGTAGTCTATTCTTCCTTTCAGCCACACCATTTTGCTGTGGTGTATAAGGTGATGTAGTCTCATGAATGATTCCATTCAACTGGAAATATACAAGATCGTAATATTTCCCACCTCTATCGGTTCCAAGTCTCTTAATCAAATCATGCATCAATTCTACTTCAGCTTTATACACTTTAAATTTGTCTAAAGCTTGATCTTTAGCATGTAGCAAGTACACATAACAATATCTAGAACAATCATCTATAAAAGTTATGTTGTACATCTTATTCCCTAAAGATGGAGTAGAATGCAAAACATCCAAGTCACTGTGAACAAATTCAAGCAAGTTTGATGTTCTTGAAATGCTTTTGAATGACAACCTAGTGATCTTTGTAACCATGCATGTAGTATATCTATCAACATTCATGTCAACTGTAGGTATTAAACCTTCTTTAGACAAAAGATTCATACGCCGATAGTAAACTGTCCTAATCTAGCATGCCACAAAATAGAATCATCACTAGTAGAAGACATGTAAACAGAATTCACCACTTTATTTACATTCAACATAAACATGCCATTACAAAAGTAACCAAATCCAACAAAGACACCACACTTCGACAATACATACTTGTCAGACTCATACACTTGCTTAAAGCCAAATTTGTTCAATAAACTACCGAAAAGAAAACCAAGTTTTTCCGAATAAGAGGTACATGTAAAACATTCAACAATTCAAGGGTCTTTCCCGAACTGAACTCTAACACTATAGTGCTTTGGCCAAGTACTGGTGCAGTTGACTCGTTTCCCATATGAAGGACAGGTCCATCTTTGACCGTTTCATAAGTCTTGAAACAATGACGGTATTTGCAGACGTGATTTGTAGCAGCCGAGTCAATCCACCACGCCACTTCATCATCCTGAACATAAAATGCTTCAGCGAATAGTGACATATAATTCACATTAGAATTACAACCAGAAAAAGAAATCTGACCTTGAAGGTTGGAAGGGCATTTTTCTTTGCCCTTATCCCCAACGTTCACTTTCATCTTTCCTTTCTCACCCTTAGCCATTCTACAATCAATTTTGTAGTGTCCCGGTTTACCACAAAACCAGCAACAACCCTTAAGTTTCTTGTTGAACTTGCTAACAAAGTTCTCATTGGAACGTTTCTTCCCTTTAAACTTTCGAAAACCTCTGATGAGCCGTATTTATACGACTCATCGAGTCAACAAATCCCACCATTTCCGACACTTTATTATGCGAACAAGTTACTTTTAGTGTTGTTTTGCATTTCAGGTGCTTCGGAAGCTCTAGGAGGAAACGCGCTTAAAAGATGGCTTTCTGAGCTAAAAACATCACAAGGAGTTGTGGACCGACCTATCTACACTTGACCTAAGGAGTCCCGAGCAGATCCAGGCCCCAATCGAGCTGACCAACACTAAACTCAAGTCGCTCGGGCAAACAAGCTGATCTGACGAATCCACCTCGAGCAAAGTGATCAAAATAGAAAATAAGGTGGTCAATGTCGGAGAACCAAGGAGAACGCCCGAGCAGATTGACAGTTGGCTCAAATCCAAAGGTCCTGCGCGCGCTGATAGGCACCGAAATCAAGTCGCTAGACCAGACGGGCTCCGATGACAAATCCGACTCGACTAAGTTTCTCAAAATGGAGAACAAGTCGGACAATGTCACCAAGCCAAGGAGAACGCACGGGTGGAATGGCCCAGGAGCAGCCGAGCAGAGTTCCAGGCCGCGCCCGAAGGCCCTGTCGAGCAGACCAGCGCTGAATCCGAGTTTCTCGGCCAGACAAATGAATCTCGCAAATCTGGCTTGACCAAAGTGATCGAAATGCCAAATGACTCGGACGATATCACTTTCCAGACAAAACGCATGGGTAAAACCAGCCCATGCCCGAGAAATGCCTAGTTCCGTCCAACACCGGGCCTAGCCGAGCCAGTCCAAGGGGCCAATCTCGGCTCGTCATATCACAAGGAGGTGTGGCGGTTTAGAAGGTTCTGGAAGTCGTGATCTTCAAGTAAACTTGCTGGCCAAGTTTGCTTAAAGATTAAGCAAAAGATAATTTTGGGAAACTGCCAACTTGGACCGACTTAAGGGGGATTTCGAAGCCCTAATCCACTCTATAAATAGGACATCATGTGGAGAGTTGAAATCATCCCATCAGAGCATCACCAACCTTGGCATTCTTCATCACTCCGGCCCGGTTTCTCCTCCTTCGTTCGGCAATAGAGAAGACATTCTTTCTTCCTTTATTTTTGTATTCTGTTTTCATGGCCATGTGTAGCTAAGCCCACTATTCGGGCTAGGGTTTAATACATTGTGACGCTGTTTTTGAGACTTGATACGTAATGCTATTTTCATTGTTCTACTAATCCTTGTGCTAAATTATCTTGGTTGAATTGTGAAGCTAAATCGATACTTGGAACGGTTAGGTTTAGCCGAGCAATTCAATTCTCTTATTACTATTTGTTTGATACTAGACCGTTGAGAACAGATAGAGCACTAATCTGATATATCTTGGAATGGAGTATTAGATTGCTAGGACTAGAATTCTACAACCCGGAAAGGAAGTAGATTGTGGTGTAGGCGTCCGGAAAGACCCTACTTTAAGTTATAACTTGGAATGGAAGTAACCACACTTAGGAACTTGAAAATAGATGATTAGAAGTCGATGATAAAACAAGTCACAATTAGAAACCCTAGTCTGAATATTCCCTCTCTGATTGACATCTTTCGTTTTATTTCCGTATTGCACTTGATTCCTAAATTGCTCAAAATCCAATTGTCTCCTTTTTCAGAACAACAAGTAACCATCTAGCTCCCTAGGGTTCGACCCTTGCTTGCCGCTGTACTAACCCATAGCCAAGAGCAAGGAAATTATAAATTCAAATTTACAGATACCGACGACGCCTGTCAACCTCCCTTGTCCTCCACCATATGCACAGAAGAGGACTCAATAGTCTCTTTCTATTTCACATCCTCTTGCATCCATATAGACTCCTATACACGCAATTCACCACCGAGTTGTTCATGAGACAACTCTTGTTTCTTATGCTTAAGCGAGTGCTTGAAATCCTTCCACGAAGGTGGCAACTTGTCTATTATTCTAGATATTGAAATGGTATCATCCATCTTCATGTTGTACTGAGAAAACTGCCCCAATAAGCGAGTCAATTCATTGAATTGCTCCATTACTAGTCTAGAAATTTAGAGGAGGATATTCGTGAATGGACACAACATGTGCCAACAATGTGTTTACATTGTGAGAATCAATCATTGATTTCTAGGCACATAATGTTATGTATAATGGTTAGTCTCGACATATACATCGACGACATAATACCATTAAACAACTTCTCTGCACCTGAGTCATATTGACTATATGAGGTGCAAAGAGAATATTATGGATCCGCTAACTGATAAGTCGATTTCTCGACTATCTTTCTCCTACTTTTACTAGATGTTTTGATCCGTTCCAAGCCCCTTTCGATGTCATTTAACCCTCGTGCTTGCTATTTCAGGTGAGAAACCGATTTTATGGTCCTTGGACTTAAGAGCATCAATTCTCGAAGAAAATCGAAGTTTCGAACCAAAAATGAAGATTTATCATTTAAAGCAAATGGAGCTCGCCCGGGCCAAAGGGAGCTCGCCCGAGCATGCACACGCCCAAAGCTCTCAGCCGAAGGGAGCTCGCCCGAGCTTCCTCCTTCAATGCCAAGACTCGACCGAGCGCGGCCATGCCCAAAAAGCACTGCCGAGATAAGCTCGACCGAGCGTGAAGGAGCTCGCCCGGGATTCCTCTCATCAATCTCATATGCCCAAGCAAAACCCAAGCCGAGCCCGAGGAAGCTCGACCGAGCGCCATCTTCATGGTAACAACCTGCCAAATTCCGCTCGGTCGAGTCATGCCACGCTCGTCCGAGGTTTCACTCGCTCCTCAGTCACTCCGCCATGTGCTCGACCGAGCTCGAGAAAACTCGACCGAGCTCGAGAAAACTCGACCGAGCTCGAGAAAACTCGACCGAGCCTCGTCACAAGGTCTCACACTGCCGAACTTAGCTCGACCGAGCGCAACTTCTCTCGCCCGGGCCTCGACCGTTTCCCCTCCCCTGCTGCACGAAGCTCGCCCGAGCTCGGCTGGGCGTACTGAAGCTCGCCCGGGCGTTTTCCCAAAGGCTGGATTTTTATACTTGAGCTATAAATAGAAAGTTTCGTTTTTAAAGAGAATCATCGAGGGTTTTGGAGATTTTTGGGAGAGCTCAAGGGTTTTGAAGATCATCTCATCAAGTGAAATCACTCTTAAGGATATAGGGAGATTCCTCCTCCTACTTCCTTACTTTCCTTTGTGTTTTGTTCTTCACCCTTGTAACAACACTACTTTTGTTTGTCTATGAACATGAGTAGTGAGTAGTCCCATTAGTTTCTAGGGGTCTACGGATCTCCTTGGTGTGTAAAACTCTATTCTATATTGATTACATGTATGAATGAGGTTTGTTAAGGTTATGAATCTACTTGGTATACATGTCAACTCTATGCACCCCAAGTGTTTGATAAAATGTCTAGGTGGCCTAGAAATATGAATTTGAAGTCGAGTGTTCTAGCGAACGAGACTAATAGTTCTAGAATGAAAGTAGATTCTCCTTTGCCAAGTGATGATCACGAGCGTGGCTCATACTGGCATTGTGATAGGCTTGATCTTAAACCGCTCATTGGATATTGATCATTCAACTAGCGTTGATGATTGAGAGCCTTGAGTAGGACGTGAGCTAACAACATCTAGCGATTGAAGCTTACGTGCGAGGTGCCTCTTCCTTAAATCGAATAAAAACATCGAGAGATTGAATTTGATTTAATAGGGACACGCCTTAATCTAACCTTTACATTACTCGTTCTTGCATGAAATTAAACCATTAAGAGTCTAATGCACCAAGGAGGGAAGTAGTACCCTAGGAGCGTCTTTGAAAACCTTGAAAACAACCTTTTTATTTCGTTAATCATTGTTTGGAAATTCATAAATCACATCTCACACATTCGTTAGGAAATAGACTTATTGTAGTAAAATCGAATAGTGATCTTGAGTTTAACATTGCTCCTTGGACGACCCGGTACTTACCGGTTATAAATTGTTTTTGACCAATCTATTGCTTTCAAACCTTACACATTTGAAACGCATAAATTGCAACGTTCACTAACCAAATGGTAAAGTAAGGACCTAATAGAGAAGTTGTCCAAAGGAATGAGACTGAAGCCTTTTGATTGCTTATATCCAAACACAAGCTTAAGCCTTGGCAAATAAAGTTGAGGCAACGAAAAACCCTATCATGATGACTGGAGATCCCAAGAACTTGGTTCAAAGGGACCACCTAACTGCTAAGACAATGAGGTCACTGTGGGGGTAACACCCCAGTCCTATTCGCTGATAAAACAGTTACTCCCGCACGAGGCTAAGCTCGGAGCTTTTAATGATTCTAGTAATTTGAATAGTGAGATTCAAATGGGTAACGCGGGATTACTTTAAGAAAGAATCACCAATGTGAGAGAGAAGTGAGGCCGCTTCAAAGGAGAATTCAAAGGTCTTAATTCTTTAGAAACTCTTGCAGAACCAGGAAAGGGGTGTCATGGCCGAAATGAGCCCACCAGTAAAAACTGAATAATGGTCAGGGAAATATCTATGGGGGACATGACTTTCGTTTACAATATAAGACGAACAGTTCAAAGACAATCACGTCTACTGAATAGTCAGTAAAGAGAACATGTTTTCCCAAGGGAAGGTTCAAGGGTGTTGCCTACCTATCCTATGCGGATATCAACCGTAGAAGCTATCACCGCATTGATTTAGTTTTGATTTTTATTTTTATTTTCATTACTTGATTTTCTTCATGTGGGGGATTGTTGGAAAATTGTTATTAAGGGTGAAGAAAATTAAGCAAGTAATGACTTAATTGTACATTAGTGTGACACCTTATGGGTAGAGATAATTAAATAGTTAAATATTGATTTAATTATTTAATTAATATTATTATCATCCCACTCTGTGCTGATTTTAATTAGTGGGCACATTATTGGTGGTTCTAATAACGTGAGTTTTCTTATATAAAGAAAACACGGTGCATTATTTAGAGGAACAGAGAGGAGAAAAACCCTAAATACGTTTCCAGCATTCCTGGCATGAAGGCTAGGCCGGCATGTTTGTTTGAGTATTTCTTCGCGTGTGTTACGGTGATAGTTGAAGGGAAAAAAGATTCGATCGACAAAGCTTGGTGCTAAGTTGTTGTCGAGGATCGTTTTATTCTGGGAAGCATACTGCCAACGAGTCCCAAGCACAGTAGGGCGGTAATCTTGCTTTAAGGACAGCGTCCAACGTGACTCGATCTACTCCGGTTTGCGATTATTTTTTAGTAATTCAATCTGTATTGCATAGTGTTCTGGTTAATCACATCTCAGTATTTTGTATCTGTTATTCAGTAACTTCACTGATATGCGCCTGTAATATCAGTATTATTTCCAAACAATATGTAGATGAAAGTGACTCACAGAGCGAGAGTCGCCGAACAATTTCACAAACAGAAACAAAGTCATGAAAATGGATGGATTCGAAGCAGCGAGGATCGTCTTCTCACGGATTCAGAAAGTGATAGACGAGCCTGAAAGTGCCTCCAAAATCATCGGTCTTCTTCTCCTTAAAGATCATGGCGAACAAGAGATGATCCGATTGACTTGCTGCCCTGAGTCACATCTTCACTCTATCATCCTCGCCCTCAAATCCGACCTAGCAGTTTCCTCTCCCTCGCAGCCTTCTTCTTCTCCTTTTCAATGCAATCCTCTTTCTGCAATCTCCTCCTTTCCAAAATGGACGCTAGACTTAAGGCGTTGTTGACAACAACGCTTAATGCATTAGGCGCCGTTGACAACAACTCCTTAAAAAAAGTGGTTATTTTAGAAACTGAATTTGGAGTTTGGCCACAATTGAAATTGGAATTTCAATTTTGCATAAATTGGAAATTTTTTCTCCATTGAAAGCAACCGTTGTCTATTTGTCTTGTCTAGTCTTGATGTTTAGTTGCGATCATCATTATCTTACCCAACAACGACATTGTAACTAATAAAGCGCCATTATAATTAGATAATTCGTAGTGGTGGACCACGTTACCATTCATATTCCTTCATAAAAAAAAATATTACCATTCATAAGTCCTCAACCTTTTTTTTTTCATTGTATAAGTCCTCAACTTTTAGAATTATCAGAGGATTGAGCTTTAGCCCAGTGGTTGGCAGCTCGCCTGGTGCCTTAACATGGTCTCGGGTTCGAATCCTCATAACAATCTAACGGATACTAAAATACCCCCTTCTCTCTCCTATTTGCTCTCAACCCTTCTCGAACTCGTCTGGTCTCGAAGCTGTGATAGATCCGTTCCGACTGCCGGCGTGAGAGGGGGCTGGGTTGTGGGCCTTTTTGTCCGTCGTCCGTCGCATCTCCTATGTTGTTCCTTTTCGGACTTCCTGCGGTCCGTTCGGCCGTGGTCGACGCTTGCTGCGGGATAAGGTCGCCGTTGGGCGGCTTTGTTGCTGGAGGGGTGGCGTCAACTGGGTGGGTTTGGGTATGTTCAGCGCTGCGGTGGTGGATCAGGGGATGTTGTTTTGCTGGTTGAGGAGGTGTCGACGGCGTTGGCTCCAGCTGGTGGTTCTCGGAGTCATGCTGGTGGTCTGTACATAGCTAGTTGCTGTTCTACGTTTTTACATAGCTAGTTGTGTTTTGTTTCGTTTTAGATGTAGTTTAGTGTTAGTTTTAGCTAGTTGATTAAGTTGTCGGCTTAGGCCGGATGTGTCGGTTTCGATCGTAATTTGTCGGCTTCGGCCGGAACCTGTCGGCTTAGGCCGAAAATGATCAGCTTTGGCTGTATCAGTTTTAGTTGAAGGGCCCTCTGTCCATTTGTTCGTTGTAAGTATCGTCTGTTTCGGCCAGGCGGTCGAGTTTTGCTGGGCCCTTCTTGGTACGGGTTGTACTGTTCTTGTCGGATGACAACTTAATCAAAAAAAAAACATAGGCCCATCAAAAAAAAAAAACTTTTAGAATTATCAAAGTCTTTGGAAAAAAAAAAGTTTTTGGAAAAGGGATATCCACATCTCACCTACTCGTGCAACGAACTTGGACATGAAATAGTTCTTTGGTTCACCCGGACGCTTTCCTGGTCATATTCATTCGACGTCGTAATGAATTTCTTTTTTTGATTAAGTAATGAATTTCAATCAAGCTATATATTACTGACTGACTGACCACGAACAAACTCAAACACTCGTCTAACGCGCGCGCTCTACTCTCAGTTGTTTCTAGCAATGGCGGAGAAAAGCAAAATCCTCTTCATCGGCGGCACTGGCTACATCGGCAAGTTCCTCGTCGAGGCCAGCGCCGTCGCCGGCCACCCTACCTTCGCTCTCGTCCGAGAATCCACCCTCTCCAGCCCTGCCAAGTCTCAACTCATCGACAAGTTCAAGTCTCTCGGCGTCACCATCGTAACCGTAAGCCAATCTTCCAACTCGGTTTGTATGGCTGTCTGAACTTTTTTGCTGAGAGAGACGTAATTAGGGTTTGATGTTGTGGATTTCGTAGGGAGATTTGTATGATGCTGAGAGCCTACTAAATGCTGTGAAGCAAGTGGATGTGGTGATCTCCACTGTTGGATTTGCTCAGCTGGCTGATCAGGTTAAGATAATTGCTGCAATTAAGGAAGCTGGAAACATCAAGGTTTGTGATTTTTAATTCATTTTCTATATAATTTGATCTTAGCTTAGTCTTGGGATCAATGGAATATATGTGATTATTGTACGTAGAGATTTCTTCCGTCGGAATTTGGGAATGATGTGGATAGGACTCATGCTGTTGAACCCGCTAAGTCAGCATTTGCAACCAAGGCGCAGATCAGACGGGCTATTGAGGCTGAAGGAATACCGTACACCTATGTTTCATCAAACTTTTTTGCTGGATATTTCCTTCCTAACTTGTCGCAGCCTGGACTCACTTCACCTCCTACAGACAAGATTGTCATCTTAGGAGATGGGAATCCAAAAGGTGTAGTGTGCTTAAATTTAATGGACTGCAGAAGTGCAAATTAATATCACCCTTTTCGGTGAAGTTTGGGTCGCTTGAATTTGTTAATGAATGACTGTATTTTTCGGGTGCAGCTGTGTTCAACAAGGAAGAGGACATTGCAGCGTATACCATTAGAGCTGTGGAGGATCCAAGAACTGTAAACAAGGTCCTCTACATCAAGCCAGCTGCCAACATTTACGCATTCAACGACCTTGTGACTTTATGGGAGAAGAAGATCGGCAAAACCCTTGAAAGGATCTACGTGCCTGAAGAAGAGGTGTTGAAACAAATCCAAGGTAGATGATGTGTTGAAACAAATCCAAAGGTATATATTGTGCTTACAAAGTGCCATGGATCTTACTAATTGTCTTATTCTAAAAAAAAATTGCAGAGGCTCCTGTGCCACTGAATGTGGTGCTAGCAATAGGCCACTCAGTGTTTGTGAAAGGCGACCACACCAACTTTGAGATCGAGCCATCGTTTGGAGTGGAGGCTTCTGAGCTCTATCCTGATGTCAAGTATACAACAGTGGATGAGTACCTCAACCAGTTTGTCTGAATTTGTCTTGCATCTCTAATGGGACCTTCATAGACATATGTTGTCTGGTGTGAGCGACTCATATGTCATGTACTCGTTTGGCTGTTCACGCGAATAAAGATCTATATTGTGCTATCTAGTGTGATGACTTTTCCATTAACTCGCAAGTATTTCGGCTTGTTCCAATTGAATAAAAATGATATTAAGGGGTGTGATCTTTTGAAATAAAACTTTGAAGAACTCAGTTTAGTGATTGAAATGATGAAATCAAATACTTGACTGATTAAAATTTCTAAATGAAACTTAATGACTGGAGTTTTAAGTGCATGAAAACAGACTTAAAATACAACACAGGTCCCATAGTGTTTTTGATGAACTTCTCAGCAACTTGACGAAAGTTTTTGAGGGTGGGAGGTGATAAACTTCTGAGCGGCTTGACGAAAGTTTTTGGGGGTGGGAGGTGGTGCTTTGATGATGCTTTATCAAGTGTTGGTTGCCCTGGTGTAGATCTGCTGGCTTGAATGAGCAGACACCAACCTGATTGCACCTCTGGCCTCCAGGTCCTTTATTGCTCTCCTAGCAAGCGATCCATTGATCTGGCATATGTATATACAATTTGTGCGAATGAGACAACATGTAGACAATGAGTAAAACAGCACTAGGAGAAAAACAAATTACTAAATGGCATCAGCTATAATCCGTATAACACATAAAAGGAGCTTAAGCAGGTCACAGCAGCTTGAAAAGCTGGGGAAGAAAATTCCAACATCCAAGATGTAAGTCTTGCAAGTAGCTAAGTCATAGACACAAGCCAAGCCATGCCTTGCATTACTCGTGAAGATGTGATTGTAACTTATATATTATTTCTGAACTAGTCCATCCAAATATATCAAAATATAACTAATCTGAAGAGCATCAACAATCACACTACCACCTCAGGTACAGACACCACTAATGAAAGAGATAACTGTTGAAAAGCCTATGTATGACATTGGTAGCCACAGCCATTTAGCTACTCACATATTGCCTTTCACACACATTAGACTAAGATAACTTGCACGCCAGTTCAAAGCAGGCTAAACCATTTAAATCAACATCCATAAACACAATTAACATATTCTAGTTCACAGATTTGCAGAGTACTTTACTTAGAATGTACTCCAAGCCAGGCAACCTAAAATGGGCAACGGTAACATCCTTCATATGCCTGCTATGATTCCAGTTCTGAGTTCTGACAATAAAGCACTAACCGTACACCTAAACAAGCAAGCAAACTACGAAAGAGACGTATAATCAACCGACAGAATACTTACCCTCATACGATCAGACAGAATGGAAGGTGTGATGAGCTTGAACTTGGGGGCTTCAGTGAGCAGCTTGTCATAAGTAGCCTGGTCAAACAACACCATGTTGTTCACCTTTTCCTTTTGCTTTCCCTTGCTCCATTTCTGCAAATTTCAAAACCGCAATCCCATGCCAAATCATGGCCATTATTCAATTTCACACCACAATCCCACATGACTCGCCCACAACATTGCCAACTCTCAGTATCACGTTACATTGGATCCTAACTGCATTACTTCACAATCTCCATACACTATAATTGATCCCAAACACGGTGCATTGACTATTTTGAACAGCTTCCAGTCGATCATAAAGAAATTATAGTGACATATAACACCCGAGATCATCTCAATTCCCTCTCCAATTATAAATCACATCAGATACTAATTGCATACTTGGAAATCGCCATAGACTGCTAACTGACTCCAACTAAGACACATAAACCATCTTTTACAATTTTCAATCAAGCAGTAAAGACACATTTCAGTAACTATGGATCAAAATGGTGAATACTGACCAGTCTCCATACACACAAGCACCAAAACCAAACATACTCATCACCAAAGCAATCAACTCTACACAATTACGCAGCACTGAGAACCTAATCCAATCAAATATAGCAAAAAAATCATAATTCAAACGAACCTTCTTCTTCTGCTTTCCACCTCCAGATTTAGCTGGCTTGGATGATGGCGGTGGAGCCTTTTCCTTTTTCGGTGCCTGCAGAAGCCAAACAAACTCACTGTCAGGTAAATTTTACCAACATACGACATACACTTCGGACACACTAATCGATAAAATGCTTACCATGTTGATTCGGATTCAGCTGGAGAGATCGGTCAGAGCGAAGTAGCGGCTCAACGAACACGACGATGCTGTGACAAAACCCTACCTGCTTGCGCTTCCGAGTCTCATAATATTCCAATAACGACGTCGCTTCTTGTAAGCCTCGTATTGATAATTTCTTTTCTTTTATTTTTGACAAAATAATTTTCTAATTTACCCAATAACGACGTCGCTTCATAAAGCCTCGTATTGATAATTTTATACAACCGTTCTACGGAAAAATTGCTAATTTATATACTCATTTTTTTAAAAATTGTCGCTGTATAAAGGATTGGTGAACGCGGAATTATGTAGGACAGAGGATAAATTGCTAATATATTCACCAAAACATTAAATAGGGAACCCTTCCATCCAGAAGCTACACATGAAATTAGGTATGCCTTCCCTCGATTGACTATACACTCCCCAACGAGACCCGCAATGATTGGTGAGCAATTGTTAACTTGTAAGTATTTGCATAATCATATAGAACTAGTATTGAATTGGTTTGTTTCAGTCAGATCGAGAAACATACACATGGACTAAAGTTATACAACTTTGATTGGGAAAATTTACCAATCTAACCCAAATTCAAACTCAAATAACCCATATACATCAAACCAAATTCAAATCACCAATCTACCTCACTTTTTAATATTTCCGGTTCCGGTGGTACCGGAACTACGAATTCCGGTTTTTCCCAAACCGGAATTATTTGAAAGTGATGATGTGGGACGATAGTGGGACGGAGTGGACCAAGTGGTGCTGACTTGTCATACACGTAGGTTCCGGTTCAAGGGAAACCGGCATTATAATAATTCTGGTTCCTCCTAAACCGGTATTATGTGAATACAAAACACGAGGGTTTCTTCTCATTCTCCATTCCGCCGACGACGCTCCCTCCTCCCTCCCTCTGCCATACGCCGCTCCGCCATTCCGCCGACGGTGCTGCTCCGTCTCTCATCCATTCCGGTAATGAGTTACATAATTAGATGATTTTGGTAGGGTTTAGTAGAATATATTGTTGATTGGGGAATTGGTGAATAGTGTATTGTTATTGTTGATTTGATTAGTTAAATGTTGATATAATGTGAGTAATTGTGGATTTGAATCGAAGAATTAGAGTGAATTGTTGATTGTTAATTTTTTGAATTTTCGGTTAATTTTTTGGTGAATTATGTTAATGTTGAATGTTAATTATTGATTGTTATTTGATTGTGAATTTAGAATTTGGTTTATAATGAAATTCGTGATGCAGATATTGTCAATTGTTAATTTTGAATATGGTGTTTGATGAAATTCGTGATGCATAAATTGTTGACTGTTAATTGTTGAATTGTTGGTGAATTTTGTTATCGTGATGCAGATATGGACTCATATAGACCGTCCTCGTCACAGAGATATTCGCAAGCTATTTTGTATCCGAATATGGATGCGGATGAAATAGTTCATCCTGGTCCGATTGACAACTCAGTCCTACGTCAGCAGACTGCTCATCGTACAGAGGCGATTTGGAAACCTGAGGTTACTTTGTTAATTTACGTTAATTATCATTCATAATTTAACATGTTACTAATATTGATCATCATTTTTGGTTGACAGTTGGATATAAAAGGGAATGCAAACGAACCCCTTAAGATTCACAAAGGGGGTGCACTGCCCTTTGATCATCGAATACGGCATTATGTGGTTGCTGCTGGTTTTTATCCATGGTTTCAGATCTGCGATGTGAAGACTGATCCATCATTATTGACAGCCGTGATAGAGAGGTGGAGGCCAGAGACTCATACATTTCATTTCAATGAGGGGGAGGCCATAATCACGTTGCAGGACGCGTCATTACTTACCGGGCTCCCTGTAGAGGGGGAGCCTGTGACGGGACTGACGAGGATGAATTTCGAAGAGGTTTGTGTTAGATTGCTGGGAGCATACCCCGAGTGTTACGACAGAGCACCCGGTATGGCAAAGAGGAGTTGGTTTACGAACCATTTGGCGCAGATCCCCGTGGATGCAGATGACGAGACACTGAAGAAATACGCGAGGGCGTATTTACTCAACCTTATAGGTTCGACATTATTCGGTGATAAGAGCGGTAAGGCGATTTCGCTTCACTTTCTACCATTGTTGGAGGACCTTGATAGGGTTGTGAACTATAGCTGGGGAAGTGCGGTGCCTGCATGTCTGTATAGTAACATGTGTACAACATGTATGATCGGACACAGTCAGCTTGCCGGTGCGCCGTTAATTATCCAGTTTTGGTGCTGGGATAGACTATCCCGCATCGGTGTGCCGAAGGTATCAGTTCCTGTCGTTATGCCTCCGGCAGATGCAGAGTTCGACCCAGCTTTGCGCGGATCGTGGTCGTACATGTAAGTATTTATGTATAGAAATTTTTTATTTACAGTATTTTACCTTTCATTATATTTAACGAATAATTAACTTTTATGTACAGGAAATGGATTGGGCCTAAGCGGTGGGTAGGAGTGCCGAAAGGTAGTTTGTTGCAGTACCGCGATGCTATACAGAAGATGGTACCGGGCGATTTCATTTGGAGACCATACGACTATACCATGTTGGAGTTGTTGAACCCGTTGTGTGCACAGGGTCAACATACCACCTGGAGGGCTGATGTGCCATTGATCTGTTACAACATCATTGAGTGGCACCATCCAGCGCGTGTCATGAGACAGTATGGGTTTACACAAGGCGTTCCGCCAAACCCAATTGGAAGTTCAGACCCTTGCCACGGGATGGATAGAAAGAAGAATAGGGACTGGGCTGGCACCAAGTCCGGTAATACGCATCGAGAGTGTATTCTGCGGGGACATAATCTGAGTATTCAACCAGTGCGTTTCTGCAAGCTGCTATGGCGTGAGAACAAGGGTACTTGAACAATGTCCACTTCCCACACGAACATGTTCGTCTGTCCAGGTTTACACTGTACGTGATATGGTTCTTTCTGGTCAGGACATCAAAGACATGGTCGACTGAATTGTAGAGCGTCACGATGTGGAACTCAGCCCTAGCCCGTATTACTGCCAACCTTTCACGAATTTTGGGAGGAAACAGTTCTCCATCGTTGTAGTACGGTCTCTGTGATCGCTTGACGAAATAAGCAGCTATCTGCTTATACGTGTACATAACCAGTGAAGAAACTGGCAAATCACGACCATTCTTCAAAATTTTGTTCAAACACTCTGACGCATTCGTAGTCATATTGCCCCATCGAAGTCCACCTTGATTGTACGCCTGTGTCCAGGTTTCCTTATCCATATCTACCAACCATTTTCGAGCAAGTGGCTTATCGTGCAAGAGTTCTAGGAGCTCTCCAAACTTCTTCCTGAATTTCAACTCCTTCTTCGCAAACGCCACATCGCCAAGTTTAGCTTTCAGAACCTCATCTTTCACCTTCGTCATGAAGTTGCTCTGCACGTGCAGAACGCACACACGATGGTAAGCCATAGGCTGCTGCCATTCAGGTTCCCGCATGACAGCCAATATTCCAGCGTGCCTGTCAGATACAACGCACAGCCCCACCCGCTGGGTCACTCCTTCCCGGATACAAGACATGAACCACTTCCGGCTTGAAGTGTTCTCGCTCTCCACAAGCGCAAATCCTAATGGCAGTATGCCGTTGTTCGCGTCTAACCCGATTGCAATCAACAATTTTGCATTGTACTTCCCGTACATGTGGGTGCCGTCTATAGATAATATGGGTCGACAGTGCTCAAATGCTTGGATGCATTCAGAAAAAGCCCAAAATATCCGATTCACCTGCATAGTTCCATCATCCAGTAGTGTGACGTCCCACTTGATAAAATGTCTGTTGTTGCTGGAATCCTGTAAAGCCTGCATCAGATGTGGCAGTTTGTTGAATGACTCGTCCCATTTACCGAACAAGTATACCAACGCTTTCTGTTGCGCTTTCCATGCCTTCCAGTAGCTTATTTCATACCCGTAATCCCGCTGAATTATATTCCGTATCTGTCCTGCGGAGAACTTAGTGTTTGCATCCATCACATTCCGCATCTCCCTCGCTATGAACTGCGCGTTCAAGTGGATGTTACTTTGCAGGATGCTGTTGTTATGGCACACGTGGTCCCCTCCGTACTTGCGGACCGTCCAGTAAGTTGTTCGTGCCAACACCACAATTCGAAGGCGCCACGGACATATTTCTTCACCCTTACGACATTCTACTACCAGTTTGCGAGTGTTAGACTTTCTTACCCTAAACTCCACCCGATTTAGAATTGAGTATCTCTGCACAGCAAGCATGACATTCTCTTTATCCGCAAAAAGAGAGTTCTCTCCAAGATCCGGGGAGTTAGGATGGTGGACCCTCACATTTTCATCTGACGGTTGATCCGGGGAGTTAGGATGGTCCCAGACGATACGATCTTGAACTTCCTCCGCATCGGGATATTCGTCGGCAACATTATCCAAATTCTCCATCGCATCACGGTCGTACTCGTCTCTTATTGGATTATCTAATGTTGCCAATGTGGCCATATACTCCCCAGAATCATCGCTCATGTCAGACATGGTAAGAATAGAAGAAGAGAGATAGATGATCGAATTGAAGAGAGATGATTGAATTCTGTGTTGAAAATGAACAAACCGTGCTTGAATTTATAGGTATATAGTTCCGGTTCGACTGGAACCGGTATTATTATGATACCGGTTCCTCCTACACCGGTATTATACTGATTCCGGTTTCTGTCCAACCGGAATTTGCTCGTCTACTCACTTCCCAACTGGGACCTTTGGAATCTTTTTGTGTACAGAGGGTTCCGGTTTCTAGTAAACCGGAATTCTTTTCGTCTGGTCACATCCGAACTAAGCCCGTGATACCCCGACCAGCTCTGAAAAGCCTGTTGGCTTAATACCGGTGTATCACAAACCGGAACTACATTAATTCCGGTACGTCCTGAACCGGGACTCTACCTGGCTTGCCACCTCAGACCATTCGGTCCACGTAGGCCCCGATCCATGCCACGTCTCCACATTTCGAACAATTCCGGTTTGGGAAAAACCGGAATTCGTAGTTCCGGTTCCAGTGGTACCAGAAATATTAAAAAGTGGGGTAGATTGGTGATTTGAGTTTGGTTTGGTGTATATGGGTGATTTGAGTTTGAATTTGGGTTAGATTGGTAAATTTTCCCTTTGATTGACTACTTGATTTTTGACTCACTAACAAAAGGATGAGAAAGGTGTTTTCAAGTCCAAAAAAACTTTCCTGGTGTTTTGATCCCTCATTACAAGTTCAAATGATGGAATATATATACAGTCGTCCCTAGTCTACTCATGGTAAAACACTCCTATGAAACCATCGGCCAATCCTCATATACTGGAAGTCTTCCCCATGTGATATCATTATTACACATATATTATTGTCTGCTTTTGTGTGTGATGCATACTCTCCTACTATTCGGGTATTCCTCTATCGCATCACACCACCCCTTGCAAATACGCCAGAAATTGTAAGGAAAATCTATTTCACGGGGAAAAAGACGAGGGAATACGTGCTCGGTAAAATATATAAAATCATTAAAAGGAATTAATTGATGAAGAGATGTAACGAGCCACGAGGTACTACATGTAATGATGACTATGTGTACCTGGACCGTTGCATTACTCAAAAAGATGTAACCATAGCATTAAAGGAGTCTTTTTTGGAAATAATATTAAACAAAAAATCTTCACCGCATCCGAAGAATGAGCATCAATTCATAACTTGTTGCTAGTCTGCGTAACTTTTGTAACTGGATAATAGTATAATATAAGAATTATTCCGAAATCCTTCTGGTGTTAATTATTAGAAGATAATGATTTTTCTCCCAAGTAGTAGTTGAGGTACCGAGCTTTCCAATATTAATCATTGTGTCTAATTAATTTACTTTCTGCACTTTAATTCCGCTGCCTTACCGAGCGATGAACAAAATGCTTGGTAAACGCCAACTACGATCCAACAGACCGACTGCCTCCATGCGTTAGTAAGCTTCTTTCCGCGTCCTGGTTTCTCAGTACTTGACTGCTTTTCACTCAAAAGCAATGTGATTTTATCATCATAATGCGTGAGTCCAATGAAACAACTGATCATTTAGCTAGATTTGCACGCACTCATCACAGGACCTGGTCCAAACTGGAAACTGGATAGGTAGCCCGAGAATACCTTCTTTACCCAGTTGTATTTAAGCCCTCCTGTTGTCTTTGTTCCCAGCTCCTTCATGTTTATACAAAAAAAATTAATTTTAATCATTTTATTTATAATTGATTTTAAGTGTTAAATAGTTTAACGGTATTAGTTTTACAAGTTTTCTGATTACAATTTGACAGTCTGCACTTGATTTGAAAAAAATTGAAAATTGGATTCAAGTGTTGAATTTATAGTTTTCCAATTAGGAGACTGATGAGTCGTATTTATACGACTCATCGAATCAATAAATCACATTTATTTCAACACTTTTATATGCGAACATTTACTTTTTAGTATGGTTTTGCATTTCAGGTGTTTCGGAAGCTCTAGGAGGAAATGCGGATAAAAGACGGCGTTTCATGCCAAAAACACCACAGTGGCAGATCGGACTTTTGAAAGTTCGACGAAGTGCTGGGAATTGACCAATAACAAGAAAAATACGAGCTACATGTCATTGCGTAGCTGACTCAATTCTCTACAACTCTTTAGTTCACACCAAGAGCATCCGAGGTCATTTAGATGGTCAAATCAAGAGTCGAAGTCGGAAACAATAGGGACCGCGGCCAAGGAAGACATTAGCGCATTGCTAACGTCAACGCTGGGCGCGGCAGTACCGATAACGTCAACGCTGGGAGTGCTCGTAACGTCTTCCTTGGGCGCGGCAATGACATTATCACCGTACTTTGATTACGTCATCAGTTTCGAGAATTGGCAATTTGGGCCCAAAACAGATTTAGAAACACAAAAACTTATAAATTAAGGTTTTGGAGAAGAGATTTTTCTACTACTTTTCATTTTGAATACTTTGTGTTTTCTTTCAATGATCATGTGTAGCTAAATTCCTAATTCAGTTTAGGGTTTCATACATTGTGACTACGTTTTGAGGCTTTTGTTCTTAATGCAATTTTATGTTTTATTAGTTCTTGCTTTCAGTACTGAATTAACTTGTTAGGTTAAGTGAAAACTTTGTCGCAAAGCTTAATCAAAAAACTTGTTTGGTTTTTCTGTATGTATTCCTCAGTTTGGATAGGTTTTGGCTTCTTGTATGTGAATGTTGGCGCCTCATTTCTCGGTTTATTTAGGTGAAGGTCAAGGCTGCCAGTCAGCGCCTCATTTGTATCACATTGATGTATGTTCGATGCCCGACTGCTGCCATGAACAACATTATCGAGTACTGTTGTAATTGTTTCGGAGGAGCTTCATTATGACAAAAGACACAAGTATATTCTATATTGTATTAAATATTCAGGTTTCACATTCACTCTTATGATTTCCACACACTTGAGATTAGAACGTAATACTGGAGCCTGCGTATCCCCGAGCATAAATATTGGTCTCATGGTGTCATCAAGCATAACGTGTTACAACTTACAGCCAGCACTGCAGGTCTGATTTTGAAATATGAGATGTTGTTGTTTGGTAGACTTACGGAGCCATTGTGACGCTTTTATCTTACCAGCAGAATTTCTTTTTCTGCATTATGAGTATATACGTTATCAGCTTCAGTGAAACAGATATTTAGACAGTGAAAGAGATGAAAAGCTGTTACTTACTCGCATCTTAGCCTGCAACTTAGCTTCTTCTTGGCAGTCTATGTACGCAAGGAGTTCTTCTTGCGTAATCAGCGCCTCGTGCAAAGCCTGCCCATAGATAAATATTATGGCATTACGAGCATATTGGGGACAACAAGAGCCAGAAACTAACAGCATTGCCATAAAGGAAATGCATGCCACAAACAAGGATACTAAAAGGGCAGCCTATGCATATTGGTAAGTTGCACCATAGACTGTGAATGAGAGATTCTAAAAGCCATCACTAACTACTTCCGATTTTTATTCTTCATGTAAGTGCAACAGTCCTTACCCTTTTAGTAGAAATGAGCTCTGCTTCTAAAGCATCCATGCGGTAAACAGCAGCATTCAGCAACTCTTCTTTCTCGAAAGGCATCTCTGATGGCTTTGATTGAAGTGTGTCAACCTTCTCCTCAAGCTCACCCAACCTTTTTACAACAGAAGAAAGATCATCTTCCTGTGTGAATGCTTTAGTTGGCGATGGAGGACGAAACTCCTCCTTTGTTGCGGGATCAGATTCAAGTTCTTGATGATCTTGCTGGGTTCCAGAAGCTGATGTGCCTGAAACTCTCTTACTCACCTGACCAGCCACGGAGAATAGGAGTGTGTAAAGAGCAGTGAAAAATCCCATAAGCAAAGCAAAAATCCTTGTGTGGTATGCTTCTGGAGATTTTTGAGTGGCAGGCAAAGGAAGTGTCCCTGCACAGGCATGCTTAACTTTAAAAAATCTAAACAAAACCTTGTAGGCAGTAATCTCTACAGACTTCAATTCTTGAATAGACGGCAGTGCCCTGAAATCATACTAACCCTTAGATGCATAGGGCTTTTGCAGTGCGGATTGTTTTTTCCAAGTAGCATCAACAGCTTTGTCAACCATAGGAACATACTCGTCATACCCGGCAAAATTACCAGCATGGCCTGTCTTTCCCGTAACTTTGGCCTACATCATTTGTTAAGAACATGGATGGGATGACTTTAAAATATCGAATCATCATTGAACACCAAAATGTTTCAAAACATCAAGGTTTGAATTTGATGAAAACAAACAGCCTTCTCTATTATTGATGCAGCTAACTCGCACACAAATAGAACTAAGCAAACCCTGGTTGACCACTCTCGGTCAATTTTTTTTTAATAGTGCAAACTGAAAATTAAGGAATGTGTTCCGACTGAATGACCCCCATCTTTATGGAGGCAAACATGAAAACTTACTTCCTCATGGACAGGAGTCAATCGACTATGAGAATAACTCCTCAAAGCCTTCGGTGAGGATATATCTTCTGCTTCAGAACCTGACTCAGCTGTGGATGTGTCACTGCTTTTTAACTATGATATTGAAAGAAAGCAATATTTGTCAAAGATCATGGTAAGCAAGTGTACCAAACAAGAACTTCTTGAATAGATAAGATAATCTTATGAGCAGTTATCACACCGACGGATATTGTGGCATAGCATAAGCGATAACCTTCCCTTCACTGTTCAAAACTTTGACAATCTGTTTAGCACGTCTAGGTTCGCCATTACGAATCAACTGTAAATATTGTTCAGAGTTCAACTGTCAGAGCATAATCATGTAAGTGATAGTTTTAATCGATAAACATCTTATGGAGTTAAAAGAAACCTGCAATATTTCTGGATGTTTCCATGGCCCCTTATCAGACCTCATACAGCCTCCCTGATCAGCACAGGTACAAGTACCCCCAATAAATTCTGGCAACTCACTGCATAGTATCAATATTATTGTCATGTAAGTTTGATTGACGGTTCCGAGAAAAGCTATGAAATCTGAAGTCCTGACTATTGTAAATGCAAAAAGTTGGTATCATCACTATCATATTAGACTGAAGAGAAAGAAATACCTCGGGTCAATTAACTCAAGCAATTTGCTCTGGTACTTGTTTCCGAGGACCTGGCAATATAAAACAGTTACAATAACTTAATCAATAATTATAAAACCTTAATTACAAAATGATATAAGATAAGCGCACATGAATCTTAGAAGTTGTCTTCGGATCTATAAAACTTTTGACAGTGTTCCAGAGCAGCCGAAACCCAGGACCAGCATTGATGATAAACATCTGGGACAAAGTCTGCAGGCAGAAAAATTCCCAAATTTTGCCTTCCTATCAATATGAAATTTGATTACATTTGAGTTCTGAAGCTTCTACAAGACATTACCTCAGGGTAATTGTCGCCATCAATTTTTTGCAGCCTCATAATAAGCTCACGCGCTGACTTGTTAAAGTTTTTCAAACCCTGTGCATAATTTATAGCACAGAACAGTTCAAACCTAAGGGAAATAGTAAAATAACTGTCCAAAGTTTAAACACAGAATTGGCAAACAAGCAAACGTACCACGCCTTGGACATCCAAAATTGTTGTGCTCGAGTCTATGTGTTTTTTCACTGCAATTGTGCACGCTGGAAATTTGATGGCAAAGGTTTTCTCAAACTCTTGGACATGATATTTCACATAGCGATCCATTGTGGTAACTTGCATAAGCTTGTTAGGATCGACTTTTCCCAATCTTTCAATGTAAACCGGTCTTCCTTCTTTGTCAACTCCATGGTGCCCATGAGGATAATAGTTTAGAACTTCATCTCTCTCGCTAAACACAAAATCCTGTTGATTAAAATGCATCATCAAAGGCAGCAGAAATATGGAAAAAATAGCAACATAAAGGTATCAAATAAGCTTTTACGTAAGAAACAACAAGTTAAAAACCTCCATAATTGTATCCGCGCCAAAGTCCTTTCTCCACTGAATCATATCGGCCCACATGAGCTTTGCTTTCTCAATATCAAACTTTCTCGCTTTCAAAAATCTGCAAAAGGGAGAATCTTCAAGAAGTGATGTTTGCAGATACAGTAGAACACACGTGCACCAGCTAAATGGAAAATCGTAAAAATGTTTGCTATACTAAAAAATAAGCATATGAAGATACAAGAGGGGAGCTAAATTCATGAGGGAGTGAAATTTTTTTCCAAGATTTCCATATTGTTGTCAACAGTTAGCAAGCTCTATCATACAAAAAGCTTTTATGTCTTAAATGCAGAAAAACAAGTTTATGTACCGTAGCATCATGTGATAATCATCAAGTTTTTCAGTAAGCAACTCTTCCAAAACCAGAGCTTGGCGAAATTCATCGACAGCTTCCAACTCCTCAACGTCACGTACGTCTTCAATGGAAACAGCGCTAACTCGGACATCACTCTTCCGCCGACTGCGACTCTTTTTTTTAAGAGAATGCTTAAATTTAGTTGATGCATTAAGGGCTTTCTTTTTCAATGACCCCATTCGAGTCCTCCTTTCATCCTCCGAGTTCTCAAAATCGGATCGTCTTTCTCTCTTCTCATCATGACTGGTAAACCCCTCAAAACCTGCGTAGAATAAAATTTAAATTGAGTCCATGATGAAATAGTACCAAACAACTAGATTACTGTTGTGTAACTGCAAATGCAAGATGCATGTGCAAAACTAATGAGCTAATCAATCTGAAATGAACATTTTGTAAACTACCACTAAGACCAATGTGCACCAAAAGGGACAAATTAGGGGATGTCGGCATGTGACAAAAAAGTTCAACAACATCAAACTATCGTCAAAATCCACCCAATAATGATGCACTAAACACTTCTCTTGACCAGACTTGCAAACTCCTACTGCAAATGGGACACACCACACCTTAAATGCAAGTCCATTTGTCAACAAACCAAGGGAAAAAAACAGCTCTCCAAACTCATAAATGAAACCTAGAAGGCACTCCACCTATACTGTGACAAAAAAAATTACTGCAAACTCCATAAAATATATAAAAGAAAAGGTTGAAAAAGTCAACATCCATGAAAATAAAAACCCTAAATTCACGAAACCTGGCACCAAATACACCTTAAACAAACAAATTAAACAGAAACGCTCACATGGCCTAGCGAAGCGATCCAGAGGCCCCGACATCTCCAGACAGCGCAAATGCAACCGGAATTCCGAACTCCGCAAACGGCCTCAACTGAAACCTCTGCAAACAAAGTGAAGAAGTAAATTTCCATATTCACCAACAGCTCCAAAGTTTTGTATCTCAGAAAATAAACAACCAAACAACTCCTAACAGCCAAAATACACAACAGAGAAAGTGGATTAACGGTACCAAAGCTCTTTGAACTTGCCGCCTGACAGCAATAGAGGCGACAGATCTGCGGGAGCTGTACTCGAAAAAAACGACAGTTGGAAATTGAATTTTGGAGCGTTGAGGAAGTGATAATAGCTAGCCCGATGGTTAAAGAGAGAGAAAAAGAAGAGGTTGAAGAAAGGACTCAAAATTAAAGCAAGAGTGGAGTGTGGGGTCTACTGAAAGTCTCGCAGTCGGGGAAGATGCTGACGTGGCGGTTGTAAACAAAGGATGTGCCGGCGTCATATGCGGTGAGTTATTTTGAGAATTGAGCAATGATTTGGTCACTACTGACACAAAACATATTTAATGGGGGAAGTTTAAAGATAAATCAGATTTTGTCATATCATTACTAATTAATTTTTTTTCTTTGCGTTAAATTAAATGATTAATACATATAATTATTACATTTTAAATTTAATTGCAGTTGATTTTAATTTTGTTTACAAATGTAATTTATTTCCGTACAATTATTCGTCTCATTAGGTTTGAACAAGAGAGAAGAACAATCAAACATTTTCCCTCTCATTTTGATTTCGAATTTCCTTGACTTTTTGAGGATATAATTTGGAAAAAAGTTTATTCTGATTTTTTCATTAAAGTTGTAAAAACCAAATAAAGTAGGCTTTTCAGAGCAGTGGACCAGGCCCACTAGGTTCGGAGTATGACCTTCAATAAGGCCCTAGTTAAAGCCATCTAGGATGTTGAAGCCCACTTTTGGCCCAAACAGCCCGAATCAAAATGACATGAGAACAACAAACTATTATGAAATTCATACTGATTAAAAAAGGACAGAAACAAATAGTATTAAAATTTAAAAATGATGGACCAAAGTGATGCAACATCTTTTGTCAAACTTGCAAACCAGCTGGAATTGGACGGCTGAGGTTGTTCCTCACCTCACTTTACCCATCATCTTTTCAACACCTTTATTCATCTTCAATTAATATATATTTTTTTCCCGTCTTTTGGTCGAGTGATTTGATCTCTAGACAAATTGACAACAGGTCAAAGATTCGACTACCTCGAGTAGTATATTTCTATTCACTTTTGTGTATGAGTGTTTTCTCCCTCACCGAGGTGTTGTTCTCCTACTTTTGTATATGAGTGTTTTCGTCCCTCGTGGGGATACTACTGCCTTTGAATGATGATTGATATATATATGAGTTATATGAGATGTAAAAATCCACCATCAAAAAAAATTAATATATTTTTTTCATTACTTTTTTACCCATCTCAGATTAGGAACCAAAAAGTACTTTCATTTCTTAACCAATTTCAATTTCCCACTTCCAAAAGTTATACATTATTTTCTAAGAAAAAACTGTATTTTAATGTTGTCATACCATGTTAAAGATACTTTTTTTCATCTATAAAATCTTGCTCCAAATCTGTCATAAGCCCCTCTTCTCTTCTCCTCCATCTCCCCCCATAGCTTCTGTTTTATGAGTTCTTTGATGCTTCAACATTAGCTACTCCTATGCTAATCTGGGGTTTGCAGCTTTGATCTTGAAGCCCAGAGCTTGGGGCTTGAAATTTCTCTTCTTAAAATTTCCTGCAAAAAAAGAAAGAAAAAAAACAAGCTTGATGCCCAACCTCTGGTTACTGATGTTTGAGATTCATGTCTCCAATTCTGAGTGAAATCCTCCTCCTGGGGTTTATGATCAACTCTACATTTTGGCGCAGGACCCATTTAGTTCAATCCTTCTCTGTTGTCTTTCTCTACTGGTTTTACTGCATTTCATGATCTAAGCTGACTACAGCTCACTTTAACTAGCCATAGCATTATCTCTCTGTATACTTAAACTATACAATTACTATTGATTATAGAATTGTAATATCCATCCATAAACCTGTCTCTGTCCGCTGGTCTTGGTTTTTACTTTCTGAATATATAAAAAACTTACTTTTCTGGTGCTCAAGATCGCACGTCAATGGCTTCCTCTAGTGGAACATCTTCAGCCTCCACCCTGATGCAAAACTCTGGGTTCGAAACAGATTTGCTGGATGAAAGGAAGAGGAAGCGGATGATATCAAACCGTGAATCCGCTAGGAGGTCAAGGATGAGGAAGCAGAAGCAGCTTGATGATCTGATAGCCCAGGTTGGCCAGCTAAGGCATGAAAACAATAAAATCATCAGTACCATCAATAACACAACACATCATTATTTAGACATTGAAGCTGAGAATTTAGTGCTGAGAGCTCAACATCAGGAGCTTAATTACAGACTGCAGTACCTGAATCAGATAATCAGTAACTTAAACTCGAGAAACACAGTGCAGTACGAACTTGACGAGCCTAACAGTTACAACAGCACCATGTTCGACAATACTGATGGGATATTCAACCAGTGGAACGTCACATACCTGACTCAGCAGCAACCCATTATGGCTTCTGCGGATATGTTTCAGTACTAAGACAGACACCCTGATTCCAGGACCATGGGAGATCAGACTACTTTTAAGCCTATCGGTCTCTAAGGCTTTTAAATTATACACTTAATAACTAGCAGTATTGTATTTGTGTATTTCCAGTCTTTCTCTGTATGGTTTAAGGTGGTGGTTTGTATTGGTATTAATCAATGTAATAACATGATGTCTATTGCTGCAATATCTTGCCAACTCTTTTGTATGTATTCACGTGAACCGAAGAAAGACGGTTTTTTTTTTGATACATGGGTTAGTATGTTAGGTTAGAGTTAGTAAGGAGTTGAACCCTGGTCATTAGCGAGCGCAGGGGGAAGGGTCATCACTGTGCCACTTCTCTTTGCCTCAGAAAGACGCTTGAATTAACCATGAAATCGTCTTTTCTTTCATTTTGATTATATAACACTAATGATTGCTCCTATACGATTATAATATCTGATGTCATACTTATATTATATTGACTTGTGAAATAATGGCAAACTAGCTTATGCTAAATTCTAGTTCTCAAGATTTACAAACTCCAAATACGAGCGATTAAGTTGTTTCTCCTGAGTCTGAATTATACCAGAGAGTGTGTTCCAAAAAACGTAGGCTCCAAGGCCGATTACAAATTTTAACCAGTGAGATCCTAACAAAGAGGGACCATCAATCAAGAATTCTTTAACTGGAGTACTAACAAAATATTTAAGAAAAGTGGTTCACCAGTCATTTTCTTTCAGAAGCAATAAAAGTCATTTTCTATCTCATAATATGTACAAGACCCACAAGTTTAATTATGTGCTTTAAGAGAATTATTCTGGTATCGACATGATTATTTTGTTGAAAGACTGTAAATCGATAATTATACGTAATACTTATATATTTGATTAATATTTTATATCCCACACTAGAGCCTCGTCCCTAATCTAATAGGTTTGGAAACAAAATTTGATCCCTCCTTATGTTCGATTGTGTCAAATTTTCCATTGCTTTCAACCAAAAACAGGAGTTGGTGTGATGACACTTTCAAGATAAGGGGTCTAAATAAGGACAAAAAAGGATGGTTGAATAAAAGAAGCTATCGGGTCACAGATTCATGGAGTCTAATCACCATAGCCACCCTGAAAGAAGAATGGGAAAAACAAAACCACTACCTAAATAAAATACTGCATCTCCTTTTATTTCATAACTTCAGTTCAGAGCACTCCCATGTGCGAGGACCAACATTTTTATGAATCAAAGTACAACGTTAAGTATATATATATTTTACCACCGAAATTTAAAGTAATTGCATTGTGCTGATGAACTAGAACTACAAAGCACTTGGATGGTCATGAAACAGAGACAGTAAGACAGCCACGAGTAATTTCAGGATCAGCTCGGGAAAATGAAGTTAGCTTCACATGTGCTTCAGATTAGTTTAAGGTTCAGGTCACAGGTTAAGAGATTATATTTAACTTTGTGTTAAGCACAACACAAGTTGAGTATGCATGTCTGAGATTCAGAGCAGCCCCTAATGTGCACAATATAAACAAAGATGACCAAAACATGAACTGAACCCATTTTGTAGAGTATCCAAAGGCAAGTGCGCAACAGAGATGGGCTCCAACTTCGAATTTTTAAACATTTTTGGGGAAATACATGCGGTGGTTTTCTAAGATTCTTTTTAACTTTAGTATGCTTTAGTTGAAAATAGATAAACAACAAAACAAAATAATTCGTCTATATTTTATTTAATGCAACTTGCTGCCAGCACCATTAACCCTTTGATGATCACATAGTAAAATATCAATTCGGGGACAATACATACTGTTGGTTTACGTCTAGATCTAACAAAAGCATGCTTGATTATGTAAGCAGTAAGCATTTAGGTAACTTACTTTCATTTGGATACTCCTCAACAAAACAACTAGGGATAATATATAACCACTCCACCCATGCAGAGCTGCAAAATCTTCAACTTGTCCCCTGAAGCACAGGTCAAGAAACTATAAGAGTTAGCTCAACGGAAACTAGAGTCTTGCGTCACACGTAGCAACAATCATATTGTCAATCCAAGAGACAAGATACTATATTTCGCACTTAGATTGGCGTGGTTCACTGAGGTGGTCTAATTCTGCTAAATATATACGAGATAGGCACTCAGATATATGACAACCAGGACTTTACTCAACTTCACGGATCCAGTCCTTTTGGCGTAAGCGGAAGATAAAAGGAATATTGCAAATGGTGATCATTATTCTACAAGGTGAGCAATTTTCAACAAGTAATTATGATAAATTACATCACTAATTTCATAATGAACCATAATGACGAACTCATGAATCATGATACATGCATAATTAAATAGTTCGGTTGACAACAAAAGGACTCAAGCAAGGCTGCATAGCACATACGGAAAAAAAATTGTAAAATGATATAAAAGCTTGACTGAATCCTTTCCATCATAATCCTGAAATATCTCAGAAATGCTCTGATAATGATAAAGCAAAAATGTACATGCATTGAGCATTATCATCAAGTGATTACAAAAGCATATTCCTCTGCCAATTACTTAAGGAACGTAGATTGTGAATCTTTCGTTTCGACAAAATCTATTACTTTGCCTTTTGTTTTATGGAACGGTACATTCTAACCATCAACATGACTCGACACAAAGCTCGATTGAATGCCATTCTTCTAACAGTGGCTAAACAACATGCTCGGGAGTCAGGACTGCTTTAGTCTGTATGGACATATGGTTTGGTATTGCAACTTAACAAGCTTCATACGTGACTATAAATACTAAAAGTTGAACAATGAAACAACAGGGTCTCAAACTTTTGCTTAACAGCGATTATCTTTCATAGTTATTTTCATACAAGACCGAGTCCACGTGAATACCTTTCATAGATAGTGAAGGTCTCCTTTCCTTGGAATATTGTAGAAGATGCAAAAATGTAATACATAAGGCCTATAAAATATCGACACGCGACACATAGAAAAAGGATGTACTCCATCAGCTATTCCAATGCTAACTTCTGGGCAAAAGTATAGTCATGAAAGCACCACAAAAAATGTAAAAGCAAATAATTAGACGAATATGGTTAAAGTGGATTCCACCCTTGTGACCTAAAGAAAGGGAGATACATATGCAGCTTTTGTAGTAAGCCTATCAACTGAAAGGGGAAGCAAGTATGATGATATCTCTTATTCTGCCGTTTCTTTTTGGATTCCATTGCAGACTGAACAGAGACCCAACTTATCTTAGTTAATATTTGATGAAAGCATGTGGCCGCTACATCGATTAATGCTATATGCGCAAATACATTTCAAAATAAATAAATAAAAGGTTTCTTTCTTTCTGTATAAATTTACAGGGAACATGGTAAAAAGGTTTTAAATACATTACATTGATGATATCATTCCGAAAGTTGATTATTGCTTTATAGATCTTTAGTGTGGATTTCCAACAATAAAAAGGAGAATACCTAAAGCATAGGAAACTCACATATTTGCTGATAAATCTTAAAAGATGTCAATGGCAAATAGTTGATAGATGTATGCGAAAAGCATGTAGATGTGAAATAGCAATGTGGAATTAGGTAAAACTTGGTCTAGAAGCTAGGTCTGATCTAACTTCATTGGTCCTTTGGATACCAATTGGAAAGGACAGTTATGAACTAATCTCTCAAGGTGTTGCTCTTACAGGTCTAACAGCACACAATGGTGGGAATGAAGTCTTAGGGCCCTTCAGAATATGATGTTCATCCTAGAAGCCCATCAAACATACATCACAAATATATAAAGGAATAAAATTATAAGAAGCATTCTGATTTTGCGTACCTTAGAAGACTCAAAGATTGAAGAATAAGTCTACGCGAAAATCAAACAGATATTTACTCCCACTATGTAGTTGACTCTGTTAATTATTTGTCTCGTGAGAAGGAAGTCTAAAGCTGTGGAACCGTCTTCTGTAAAATACAAGTCTTAAATTACATTTCTGACCAGTATAGGGAAAACAAACACTTCTTCGTGTTGATATCTCATGGAGTTCTATCAATCACAAAAAGAATGCAGCTGAGGATTGCCAAGTACGAGATCATCATAATGTTGCCTGGTCCACCACAAGGAGCCTACATATTCATAATAATCAAGAGCCCCGATCGTATATTTTCTTTTCTTTCCAAATCGACTGCCATAATGTTCAGTCTTTCACCAACAATCACCACATGTACATTTCCCTTCTTTGAAATGATGAAAACGAATTCGATCTCTAACAATAATCTCCCTGTGGTATACCTTTGAAATTAACTTCATAAATGAGTGGCAGTCGTCACAAGACCTTAGATTTTTTACAATCCGAATTTCAGTATCTGGGCTTGTTTTAAGCAAGGCAAAAGCAATGGCAAGTTTCTCGCTATGGTGAAGTAACTGTAAGGCTTTCTCTTCCTCATCAATATCAAGTAAGACCTCTGATAATTTTGGACCGTATCCCTCTTTTTTCAACTGTTCCTCAATCTCAACCAGCTTCCGAAATATATTTACAGCCTCATAATGACATGAATCCCCAGCTACAAATTCATGTACTGTGCCAGCTATCTCAATCATGCTGGATGCTGGTACCTTTACAATTCCATTTTTACTCATCATGTTTCTCACTCTTGCCTTGTCGCCCCATCTTCCGGCAGATGCGTAAAAGTTCCCAAGAAGCACATAACTCCCACAGTCATTTACTTTTCGAAGCTTCAACTGATTAATTGAGCACTCTGCTCGCTTAAAATCGCCATGAACTTTACAAGCCCAAATGAAAGTTCTCCAGAGAACATCATCTGGCTCAATAGGCATCATTTTAATTATCTTCTCAGCGTCATCTAACTGTCCAGCTCTTGCAAGCATGTCCACTAAACATCCATAATGCTGAAGAGCTGGTTTTATACTGTAACGTTTTTCCATATCCCTCATATAGCCAAGACTTTCTTTAACTAAACCTGCATTCCTACAAGCTGATAATAATGCAGTCATAGTCCTCTCATCTGGAATGACATTTAATTTCAGCATCTTTTCAAATATATCAATAGCATCCCTACCCTTTCCATGACTGCCGATGCCACATATCATAGCTGTCCACACACAAAGATTATCTTTCTTCACAACACCATCAAAAACTCGCGTGGCACTATCTAAACACCCACATTTCGCATACATGTCGATAAGAGCAGTACTGACATTAGCCCTAGTCCCCAAACCTTTCTCCTCAACTAACTCATGAACCCTTTTCCCCATGACTAGAGCCCCCACTTCAGCACAAGCACCCAAAACAGCAACAATAGTAACATCATTCGGCTGAACCCCAGCTTCCAACATTTCATCAAACAACCTAATAGCATCCAAAGGCCTACTGTCACCCACAAACCCATCAATCATGGAAGTCCAAGACACAACATCTCTCTCACGCATTCTTTCAAACACCTTATATGCATAACCAGAGTCGCCACACCAACAACACATACTCATAAAACTATGATGAACATACAAGTCAGACACCAACCCCAACTTATAAACCAATCCATATATCTGCATCCCCAAATGAAACATGCTCAAACGCGCGCAGGCTTTGAAAATAAACGGATACGTAAACTTGTCAGGCAGAGCAAGAAAGGAACTTTCCCGCATTGCAAAAAAGATATCAACGCCATCAACAGGATTGGAGCTGTGTACGTATGATCGGATCATCGTGTTGCAGTAGTACGAATTCCTAGTTCGGAGAGAGTTGAGGATACGCCTGGCGTATGTCAAATCTCCTGAAGGTGAAAGAGCGGCGAAAGTGAAGATCTTGCTGAGGGTTTGGGGATGGAATTCCGGTTCTCCTGATTTAACAAGCTGCGCGTGAAGCTGCATGGCTTGAGCCATCGTCGTTATCTCCATTGCAGCTGCAGGCTGCTGCAGCTTCAAGCCGTGGACTTGAAAAGAACATTATTAGAACTAACGGGCGACGAGTCGGAAATACAGAAACTTAAGGTTGAATTTCGTAAATAAACAATGGTCTGCCAAGGTTAAGATCATATATAAAATTAATTTTTGATACAAACGATAATGCGTTTAATTATCTACATCATTGTTATGATGCATGCTCTTTGGAGCACGATAAAGCGTTCCCAGGTTTCATGAAATTTCTCTTCTGGCTCCTGGTGAAAGGCATTAATCTGATTCTTTAGTCTGGTCGTCTTACTAGGTGGGAAATATTACCGCAGGAAGGCTTTAGTGAGGTCCTCCCATGTAGTGAAATGTTCTTGGGTTGTCGCTCCACAGCTATTTCATGGCTTTCCCAATCAGTGAGAAGAGAAACAGTCTGAGGTAGATCGCATCCTTGGGTGTTGGGATTCATGATTTCGGAGAACGGTAAGACTATCTGTCGAGGCAGAATCTCCAATTGATGAGTTTTGCTTGAGGATTCTTGTATTTCCAAGACTCTGCGCGCGTGGGTCCTTCTCGGGGTCCTTCGTGGGTCTTTGGTCATACTTGCCCAGAATGCTCCTGGGATGCCCCTGAGTGATTCCCAAGTTGTTTGGGTCATGGGCTAAGTCTCCTTTCATCCATGCCAAGCTAGGCGCCTTCAAGGTCTTTGGCGTCGTCGGGGCCTTTTTGGGTCCTTCGGTCGAGACTCGTCCGGGAATCCTCGGCGGGGCCTTCCTTGGCTTGGGTTCAGAATGTGAATTCCTATCAGATTGTCGTTCTATTCGATTCAGACTTTAAGACTTGAAATAACCTTATATGAATGTGTATTCTCCCTTACCAATATCATTCCTACCTTTTTTGTACCATGTGCTCTACATATTTCTAAAATGAATGTTTAAAACTCTCCCTTATCATGTGTCCGTCCGCCGATAACACTTTTCTTCATCCGTGCAATCGATCGAGCGCCGATTGGCGTGAATCCTTGTCTGGCGTCGGTCCGCGGTGTTGAGGCCGAGTTTGATGAGTTAGTTCGTCGAGGAGGCGTGGAGGGTCACATATCTGGTGGTGGTGGGGATGTAGAGGGTTTGTGACGGATGGCTTTAGTAGAAGGGAGTTTGGAGCAGAGAAGGTGATAGTGGGGAAGTATATTTTCGGTGTACATATATGATGTTGTATATATAACTATGCAAGTTTTTCTTAAGTGTTACCGCTTAAGGGAGTCGTTTTCAGTCGAATTTGTTCAGACTGTTTTCTTTTGTGCTCGTCTGGATGCGTCAGATTAACCTCGCAAATGTTCTGTTTTGGCAGCATCTTGCCATCTTTTCAATTTCTGATAATATTTTGCTCCCAAAATCTATGGCTTTCGTATGGTTCCAGCTGGTTTCTTCTTCGGGACAGACCGAATGTGTTGGTGGATAGCTTTATGGGCCTTGCCTTTTGTGTTCTGTTGTGTGACATGTGTCCACATGTCTTTAGTGCTGGCGGTCGTTATCATGTGCCTTTTTTATTTATGTCATGCTTTCCTGTTTATGTGATGCTTTCCTGTTTATATGACGCTGTGAGCGTGATGTTGGTGGGCCCACTTACATTGGTGTGAGGCGAAGTGGAGCAGCAGCCTACCTTTCTAATAACGCAGGCTTATATTGTAGGATCATTCCACAGTCCAAGCTCCAGTTCATTCGTAAGACAAGAAGAAAACAAAAACCACATGCAGGCATGATCGATCGATCATGTCATTTCGTTTTCGAGAACTATTATTTGATGCAGGACGTGTTAAACATGTGTGTTGTTTATATGTGTATGTTTAGTCGGAGGATGATGATGGGCAAGGAGGGAGGAGGAAGAAGGGGTTGAGGCAGAAGATTAAGGAGAAGCTCGGCAGGGAGAAGGAGGAGGAAACGACGACGTCAAGTCCTGGAGTGGTGCCTGAGAAGAAGAGCATGATGGAGAAAATCAAGGACAAGCTTCCAAGACACCATGCTCATTAACTTAACGTCCTGGAAGGGTAAAGGAGGAGTTATTTGCTTCAAATCATCTTTTGCAATATAAATCAGTTATTACATAAGTGTTGTTTTTTTCAGCTTTCAAGTCCTCTGTATCGCCTTTGTATCTGCTTCTTGCAGTTTATCAAAAAAACTATATTGTATTATATTATAATATATATGGCAAGCAATCATATAGTAGAAACATATTAATAATTTATCAAATACTAAAAAGATATAATAAATATGTAAAGTTTGTAGAAATAAAGTAATTATCTAGTTTTGATCAAGAAGTCTGTCATTTTGTCATCGCCTATAGGCGAGTCTAGGTGGCGCCTAGGCGGAATTAGGCTTGTCTATGTGGCAATTAGGCTGGTCTAAGCAGCGACTATGTGGCTATAAGCCGGATGACCTTTTGATGAACCGATTTGTATAAAATTCTACAAATTTATATATTTTACCTTCTAGAGAGTTCAGCAGTTATACTTTTTGTAACAGCCAGTGACGGAGCCACGTCTGTGGTAACTTGGGCACTTGCCCGGATAAAAAAATATGGCATTAACTTGAAGAGAGATGTTTCGAACTCAGTAGGGCTGCAAGAGAGCCGATGTACTCGTGAACAACTCACGAGTATACTCGGTCAAAGTTTGACTCGATAATAAACGAGTCAAATAAGAGCATGATATTTAGGCTAGTTTATTAAACGAGTCAAACTTGAACAAAGTGATACTCGACTCGTCTAGACTCGTGAACAACTCTTTTGTAAACTCGATTAATACTCGACCCGAACTCAATTTATAACTCGATTGTATGCGGAAACTCCTTACTTCAACCAAGCAAAATAAGTTGTATAGTATTCTTTATTTTCAGCTATGCCTTTTAGAAATTTTAAATTTTAGGATAAAAAAAGTCCTAGAAAGTACCAATTTATTGAAATAGTATTAATACTTTTCGTGTGGGAGTTAAGCTTCATTAAATTTAAAACCTATAATTTTTTAGGGTCTATTTTTTAGAGCTTAAATTACATATTTATAAGTTCAGTAAAGTTAAATAAAGTCAAATAAAGTTTAATGCAGTTAAATAAACATAAATAAGCCAACAAGGTGATGGTTGAGCTCCCTGTCTTGTAATGACAAGTCAAAGGTCCAAACCCCACCGGTGGCATATTATTCTTCTAATTATTGGAAGTGTGATTAGTCCCATCTTTGATCTGGATCTGTGATTAATCCCGCTTATGCGTGAATTTGTTATTTGTCCCTCGTGGACGTAAGTTGCACCTTGCAGGTTATTGGTTGCTTGAGTCGTGGATTTCATTCTGTATGATGGAGTTTACAGCTACGCTTCAGTGGTGATACATATAGGCAGAGATGTGTGATGAGACTTTGCGCTTCAGTGGTGGATATATGATGCCGAGAGACTTGGATGGGTAGAGGTGTCCATAAGACATGCTCTTCAATTTTTAGAAAAATTGTACTAGATGTTAGCTATGAGCTTAGATGATCTTGTACTAAGTAAATTGTACACAACAATCAAAAAATAAAGTTAAATATAGTTCAGTAAAATGAAAGAAAGTTAAATAAAATATTTTTCTAATTCAATTTATTAATTAAAAGTTGCCAGTTTTGTAGCTGAATAATTTATATTCAACACCTATTCAAAACATTAATTTGTTTTCTAACATTTGTTGCACTTCATATGAATCAAAAGAACATGGTCAAATAAACATAAAAATGCACACATATTAAACATTAGACACGTACTAATGACAACAATTGCAGTACGATTGGATAACATTACATATCATCATCTTCATCCATGTTCATTCCCTCTACATTATCTGGACAACCCTCTATAATGTTAAACGCAATCATGTTGCGTACTTGATTCATCTGTTCCTTTCGATGTTAATCAAATAAGTTTGAATCTGTACTTCCCTGCACCTCTTGATTAGTTAAAATGGGTATCGAAAATTTATGCATGCGAACGAAGTTGTGCAATGTACATGTAGCTGTAATATTATCACTTTGGCGCACTTTCAACACTTGAGGCATGGCTTTAAGTATCTTCCACGAATTCTTTAAGATGCCAAATGTTCTTTCAATGGTAGTTCGTAAAGACAAATGTCGATAGTTGAATTTTTCATAAACTCCCGTAGGTTGATCACGGTGGTTGGCATATGAAAGGAACTCTTTTGACAAGCATGAATACATCAGAATATAATAAGATAGCAAACATAAGCAGGTTACCAAACATAAGTTGTTGGACATAAGCACACATTACAAGCATGCACCAAATGACAAGCAAACATTACAATCAAACTTCAGAAGCAGGTTGTTCAGACCTCCAAAAAGCAGGTGCCAGTCCAAATTTTCACTCATCGTGAACTGTAAGCCAAACCTATTTTTCATCATCGGTTTCAAACTTTAAAAACATTTTGCCTAGATTCTCTTTTGTAAGATAGAAGAGAGCTCGTGTCTGGAAATCCCGACCGCGCAGTTTCACTTTTGTGCCATATTCTTCACTGTAAGATATATTTTTTGATCGTCCATTATAAAGCTTAACAACTTTCTCCCAAGTGTGAGCAATAGGGACCCCAGGCTTCAGACATTCAAGCCCAACATCCATTACCCTTCTACTTTCTTCAAGACCCCACCACATATGCATATTTAATGTATGATAAAACTAACAGTACGTCAAAATTTTTATAAGTTCTGGATTTTAAGAAGTGCTTGCAATTTCAACTAGCTTACTCAAGCTATCACAGTGACACCAACAAAACCTATGCATCATGTTATAATCCAACAATCATAAATGTAGTGACTTGCAGAAACTATTTCAGAAACAAAGCACAACAAACCACAATTCACACTCACATAATGACACTGTAAAACAAAAACAATCCAGTAGCAACATACCTTATCCAGTAGCAATTCCCGAACAAGTTTTATCCCAAAAATAGACAACCTCCCTCTGATCTATGTAAGGAAGAGCTTCGGATTAGAGAAATATATAAGGGAAAACAGAGGCGCCCCTACCCAACAATAAATGCGGTAGATATGCAATAAACATGGTAGATGAGAGGTTTAATCACTTGGCAGAGAAACTTACTTTGTGTTACGACGTGATGGGCAACCGATTGGCTTAAATGTAAAGCTGCAAGCCACCGTCAATTAGGTTTGTGTTTTTTAAACCCTAGATAATGCTTTGGTTGAATTTTACATCCCCTTATACCTGTCGCTGACGAGGATGATGGATTGGGTGAGAGTCTATTTGGGAGTCACCAAGGAACATGTGCGGTCGGCGCTCGTTTCATTATCTTCAATGCCCTTTTCTCCCTTTGTTCGGTCGGCGCTCGTTTCCCTCTTCAATACCCCTAGATAGTGATTTGTAGTACATTCACCTTTCAGCTATTGAGTTTTTTTTCTTTCAATTTCAGTTAAATTAAGTTTCGATATAGTGAAATAAAGTTAAATAAAATTCAATACAATCAAATAAAAAAAATTCAGCCAACAGCACCTTGGTCATATTTATTGTTCCTTTTATTCAGCCATAATTACCTTGTAAAGCCACAACCAGACGAAACCGTATCAGACGCGAGAGACACACCTGGATAATTAAATATATATTATCTAGAGATAGACCAGGCCACCTGGGTGTCTCTTTCCAAGCACTGACACGCGTCTTCCCCCTACGTATATATCGTGTCTGTCAGCCAATGCCATACCACGGCCCTCCACGTGTCATCCCTCCGTTTTCTTATATACACAGCTATCTCCCAAGTTGACATATGAGAGAGAGAAACATGGCTGATTTGAGAGATGAGTATGAATCAATAAGCAGCCTCCCGCCTCATATCAGCTCGGTTGGTCACGGAGGCGGCGTGGGTGACTCTAACCTCATGTCCGGACCGGGAACCGGTGTCATATCCGGGTCTGAAATTGCACCTGCCTCAAGACTTCATGACATTGGCATAGCTACTGGTACTGAATCATTCGGCAGCTCAAGCTCCAGTAGTTCATCCGTAAGACAAGAAAACAAAAACCACATGCATGTCTTTTCGTTTTCCATAATTAATATTAATTGGAAGCATGTCGTGTTAATTAAACATGTGTGTTTGTTTATATATGTGTATGTTTAGTCGGAGGATGATGATGGGCAAGGAGGGAGGAGGAAGAAGGGGTTGAGGCAGAAGATTAAAGAGAAGCTCGGCGGGAAGAAGCAGGAGGAAACGACGACGTCAGGTCTTGGAGTGGTGCATGAGAAGAAGAGCGTGATGGAGAAAATCAAGGACAAGCTTCCAGGACACCATGCTCATTAACTTAACGTCCTCGAAGGGTAAAGGCAGGAGTTATTTGCTTCAAATCATCATTTGCCATATAAATCATTTATTCCTAAGTGTTTTTCTTTTTCTTTTTTTTGTATTCTTTGGGTGCTTTTTAAGTTCTGTTAGTATAGATCAAAATAGTTCCTTGTCAAATGCGAAAATTCAGTAAGTATGGTTTCAGAACGTGTTAGTTCCCCATGTCTGAATCAATAATCTTTTATTTCCCCAACGTGTTTGTAGAAAATGATAAACCGGAATCAATGAAGATAGGAGAATATACTCGATCGGAGTTGAAGAACTCAGATAGGAGAGGAAGAATGTAACTAACCTAAAAATGGAATTAAAAAATGAACCAAATGGCGCAAAAGTCTGTTATAAACACACGTTTTTGCAAGTATACAAAACATACACAAGAACTCCCAGACTAAGTCTATATACATACTCAACTATTAATAATTACAAGGACGCTCCAAATTCAAACACATGCGAAAGGCGTCAGACTCAGTTAAGCCGACAGGCTGACTAGTCTTCAGTCGTTCGGCTGAATATTGCTTAACGCACCAGAAGCAGCAGAGCAGCTGAGCCGACCGACTGACTAATCTTCGTTCGATCGACTGACTAATCTTCGTTCGATCGACTGATTATTCCTTAACACTTCATTCTGCCTCAATACCCCCCTTCAAGCTCAACGTGTGGAGCTTGTTGGACATGTTGAGCTTTCCACATAGATGAGTCAGTTGATCGGCTGATAGAGCTTTCGTTAGGAGATCTGCAGGCTGATCAGAAGTGGGCACAAAATGAGGTTTGATGAAGCCTGAGGACACATGTTGCCTGACCACATGACAATCCAGCTCTATATGCTTAGTACGCTCATAAAAGACTGGATTTCGGACTATATGCATGGCTGCATTGTTGTCACAAAAGAGATCCACAGGAGTGGGAACTGGAATATGAAGATCAGCCACGTTTCTCAGAGGAGCAACTTCATTCTTTGGGACACGCAGCTAGGGTTTCTTCTCTTCACATCGAGACTTCATTTTCTCTCATGGCGATCTTCTTCTCCAGAGTGTTCTAGTTCGACTTGGCGATAGATCTATGTTCTACTCCTTCAGTAGATCAGTTTTAGTAGTAGAGCGACATGTATACGCCGAGTTGGTCCTTGTGAGGCCTGTAATAGCGTTAGTCGTCTCTGAGTTCTCAGATTGAGAAATGGTACACGCTGTTGAGTTACTGCTCTGTAATAGCGTAGATCTGTGTACCTGAACTGCTCCGTTCGACCGTTTGGCGTCACCGGCGTTTCAACATAGTGCAAAACCCGAGCCGCAGTGAGCTCAACGTGGACTAGCCCTGTTTTGGGGTGAACCACGGGCCTTAAAGGTTGTGTCGTTCTGTTCTTTAATTTTCCAGTTTGTGTTCTGCGTTTGTTAGTCTAAGATTTGCTTGAATTAGTGAACCTGAATAGGCTAGATTTACTACAGTGGAGCTTGTTGGACATGTTGAGCTTTCCACATAGATGAGTCAGTTGATCAGCTGATAGAGCTTTCGTTAGGAGATCTGCAGGCTGATCAAAAGTGGGCACAAAATGAGGTTTGATGAAGCCTGAGGACACATGTTGCCTGACCACATGACAATCCAGCTCTATATGCTTAGTACGCTCATAAAAGACTGGATTTCGGACTATATGCATGGCTGCATTGTTGTCACAAAAGAGATCCACAGGAGTGGGAACTGGAATATGAAGATCAGCCAAGAGTCTGACTAACAAGGAGACCTTACAGCAGGCATGTGCCATGGCTCTACATTCAGCTTCAGCTGATGATCTGGAGACGATGACTTGCTTTTTAGATTTCCAGGATATAAGAGACCCACCTAACATGCTAGATACAGCCTTCCTTGTCAATGGACATGCTCCCCAATCAGCATCATAAATGGCTGTAAGTTGTAGAGGCTGTTCACATGGATAGAAAACTCCCTGAGCAAGAGCCCCTTTGAGATATCTGAGGACCTTGTGTGCAGCACTAAGATGATCTTGAGTAGGTAGATGCATAAACTGACTCAGTATATGGACAGAATAAGTGAGGTATGGCCCTGTATTAGTCAAGTAAATGAGCTGCCCAACCAGTCTTATGTAAGGGGTTGGATCAGTGAGAAGTGGAGTTGTGGAAAGACTCAACTTATGTTTGGTATCCATGGGAACTTTTGAAGGCTTGCAAGCTAGCAGACCAGCTTCTGAAAGAAGATCAAAGGTATATTTTCTTTGATTGAGAAACAAGCCTTCAACTGACCTGGCTGCCTCAAACCCAAGAAAGTAGAGAAGAAGAAGTTCCTTTATTTTGAAGAGATCATGAATAAAGTCCTTGACAGCTTGAATTAGAGAAGAAGAAGTTCTAGTGATGTCATCATCCACATAGACAAAAAGGGCCAAAAATACTCCATCTTTGTTGTAGGTAAAAAGAGAGTAATCATTGAGACTTTGTGTAAAGCCAAAACTGAGTAAAGAGCCACTAAATCTTGAAAACCATTACCTTGGAGCTTGCTTGAGGCCATATAGACTTTTTAGTAATCTACATACCTTCCCTTGTGCCTTTTCTTCTTTATAGAAACTAGGAGGAAATGACATATAAACCTCCTCTTCCAACTTACCATGAAGAAATGCATTTTCAACATCCAACTAGTATAATGGCCATCCTTTGGAAATGGCTACTGCAAGAAAGGCTCTAACTGTATTCATTTTCACCACAGGAGCAAATGTTTCATGATAATCTAGCCCTCCATTTGACTGAAACCCCTTGCTACCAATCTTGCCTTGTATATTTGAATGGTACCATCAGAATTTCTTTTGATTCTATAGATCCATTTGGAGCTGACATGATTCTTCCCAGGTGGAAGATCAGTAACTTCCCAAGTGTGATTTGTTTCAAGAGCTTTTAATTCAGCTGACATAGCATCAATCCATCTTTTGTCTTTAGAGGCCTTTGTGTAGCATGTTGGTTCAGTATCATCAAGAACTTGAAGAGCATAATGCTGATGACTTGAAGAGCATCCTGAATAATCAACATATTTGTGAATTGGGTAATCAGTTTTAGAAGCCACAACATTGTTGCAAACATAATCTGTCAATGTAACATTAGGCCTGGGAATCCTTGTAGTTCTCCTGAGTGACTGAGGAACTGTTGAGGATGGATCAGCATGACCAGGCATTGCTGACGAAGGATGAACAATACCAGGAATTGACAAAGATCAGAGAAGACATGAGTACCACCAGTAGTACAATGAGGTAAAGGAACAGTACCAGCATAGGGTTAGTGAACGGTAACTGGCCTTTTTCCAGTGTCTGTCTCATGAAACTTCAGGTTTTCATTATAAGGAAAAATATCTTCAAGGAACTTGACATCTCTAGACACATAAGTGACATTTCCTTAGGATCAAGTAGCTTGTACCCTTTTTTATTAAAGGCATAACCCAGGAAAATGCAAGATATAGCCCTGATGTCAAATTTAGTCTTTCCAGGAGTGATGTTAGTCATGTAACACAAACATCCAAAAGCCCTCATATGACTATAATCAGGTTTTCATGAAATAGTACCTCAAAGGGAGTTTTGTCTTCCAATACTGAGGAAGGGAATCTGTTGATGATGTATGTAGCAGTAAGAACACAATCTCCCCATAAGAAATCAGGCACAAGAGACTGGAATTCTAGAGCCCTGGCAACTTTAAGGAGATGCTTATGCTTCCTCTCAACTATGTCATTTTGATGAGGACTGTAGGAACAAGAAGTCTGTTGAACACAACCTTGAGATTGTAGAAAGGTGATTAGTGTAGAACTCAAAAACTCTGCACCATTATCTGATCTGATTGTCTTAACACATCAACCAAACTGAGTCCGAACCATCATATAAAAACTGATAAGATGATCAGCAGCCTCACTTTTGTATTTCATCAAATATGTCCAAGTGACTCTAGACATGTCTTCAACATTGTCAAAAAATATCTTACTCCAGTAATAGTAGGTTCCTTATAAGGTCCCCATATATCAACATGAATAAATTCAAACAAAGAATGACTTTTGGTGACACTAATAGGAAAAGGCAGTCTGGTCTGTTTTGCTTGTGGACAAAAATGACAATGCATAGTAGAGTCTTTACAACTAAACTCAGAAATACAATATTTCATCTTGTGAAAAGGGACATGGCCAAGCCTGTAATGCCACAAAGTAGCTGAATGTGAAGCCTGGGCAACAGATAAGCAACTTGAGGAGGTGACTGACTTGAAGTGATATAACCCCTCTACCAGCTCACCAATCCCTTGTAAAGTCTGCTTTGCTAGGTCCTGTAAAGCACACCCTTTTTCAGTGAAATCAACTTTCAACTTTGAGTCTTCCACGAGTTTTGCAACAGAAATGAGATTAAATTTGATAGTAGGCACCAAAAGAACACCAAACAACTTATGGACTCAGATAAATCACAAGTGCCAGTATGAGTAACTAATACTCTACTCCCATTAGGCATGAGAGCATTATAAGGAACTTTGAGACTGACAAGATCAGATAGTAAGTGAGCATGTGAGGTAATGTGGCCAGTAGCACCACTATCAATTACCCAAGTATCTTCACTCACTTTAACAGATGAAAGACAAGTGATACCCGCAACATGATCGGTGGCATGAGCTCCACCATCTCCTAAGAAAACCATAAGCTTGTTAAGTTGTTCTTGAGTTATCTGCAATGCGCTAATAGGAACTGGAGAGTTCTCAGCACTGGCAGCAGGCTCCTTATCATTTGTTCCTGCACTAGACATGTCAGTAGTGACATTGTGAGCCACAACTCTATTGTTTCCTCTGTTAGTGTTGGCTACTTTGTTGGTAAACTTGTAACCAAGAGGATATCCATGTAGTTTATAGCAAGTCTCCTTTACATGACCTTGAAGTTGACAGTGAGTGCAGAACAAAGGCTTCCTGCCTCTACCTTGACTAGATTGAGTAGAATATCTCCCAGAAGAGCTTCTATTGAAATTGGGCTGGCCTGACTGACCTGACTGAGAAGATGAATTCTATTGGTCAGCATATAGAGCTGACATTTCAGGGATGGAAGATTTCTTGGACTTCCTCTTCTCTTCTTGAATATGTTGCTTGTAACACTCTTTCAAAGAAGGAGAAGGCGCCATTTGTAAAATGTTGGACCTTGTTGTAGTGTAAACATCATCTAGTCCCAGCAAAAACTGCATCCTTCTGTCTCTCAGTTTTCTATCATTAGAACATCGGGTTGCTTTGCATCTTGAGCCAAGTTCACAAGCAATATCTTCAGTAAGAGCATCTTCATCACCCCAAAGTTGAACTAACTTATTATAGTATTGAGTTATAGTCTTATCCTCTTGCATAAGCAAAGCTATCTCATGTTGTATGGAGAAGATAGTAAAATCATTGGAATCAGAAAAACATTCCTCTAAATCCTCCCAATCATGCATACAGTTATCAGAATGAATCAAAGAAGAACCTATCTCAGGAGACACTGAGTTGATTATCCAAGACAAAACTACATTGTTGCATTTATCCCAACGAGCACCTTGATATGCATCAGTAGGTCTAGGAAACTCACCTCGGACAAAGCCTAGTTTCATCTTGATACCAAGCGCCATCTCCATGGATTTGCGCCAATTGAGATAGTTCTTGTCACCAACCAAGGGTTGAGTGACCAAGGAAATCGCAACATTTTTGGTATTATTCACATACAACGGATCATCAGTGAAGCACTGAACATGTGGAACAGATGTAGTAGAAGGCGTAGAAGTGGTGAACGTCGCTGGAATCGTCGCGGAAGTCGCCATCGGAGCAGCGAAGCACACCAACTCAAACATCGGAAAAACAACGCAGACGGCGATCAAACACTCAAGAAACGGACCCGATCGTCACCGTACGTCTGATACCATGTAGAAAATGATAAACCGGAATCAATAAAGATAAGAGAATACTCGATCTGAGTCGAAGGACTCAGATCGGAGAGAAGAATGTAACTAACCTAAAAATGGAATTAAAAAAATGAGCCAAATGGTGCAAAAAGTCTGTTATAATCAGACTTTTGCATGTATACAAATTACAAAACATACACTAGAAGCCCCATACTAAGCCTATATACAGACTCAACTATTAATAATTACAATGACGCCCCAAATTCAAACACATACAAAAGGCGCCAGACTCAGCTGAGCCGACTGGCTGACTAGTCTTCAGTCGATCGGCTGAATATTGCTTAACGGACCAGAAGCAGCAGAGCAGCTGAGCCGACCGACTGACTATTCTTTAGTCGATCGACTGATTATTCCTTAATATTTCATCCTGCCTCAATAGTGTTAGATATAATATATATAATGCAATTTGTGAAGAACAAATTATAATATGATAGTGTCCAACTGTTGACCCTTAATATGGTTTAACTAGGTTTAATTAAAATGAAAATCTCATATAGAAGTCGGTGAAGTATTCGACTTCCCTACACTATTTTGTATCTTGAGTCATTGATAAAAAATAGTCGTCGACTTTTTCAATCGTATAAGGCATGTCGCATAACGGGTGTGACATAAGGTCTCGTGAGCCACACCTAAAACACACCAATCGACTCACTAAAAACAATCACATAACCACTCGACTCACTAAAAACAATCACATAAAGAGTTAGGCACTGGCGTTAATAGACTTATGTGTCCTTTACATATCCTTGATCTATTGCATAAATATATAAATGATAAACAGTGTAGACGCAGCTTTAAGTGAAACCCTCTAACTGAGCAGGGACCAACAACCTCATTTATAATCCAAGAAACATTCACCAACAAACCAAAAATTTACATCCAACAAATGTCAAACTCATGGCGTAAGCTTTGAAAAGTGATTTCAATTGTGTAGCCTTTAGGTTTTTGTTCGAGATATCAGCAATCGATAATGTGATGCAACCAATTTAAAGGAAATTTTTTTTTCAGCAACTAAAAAATCTCAAAGAGTTTCGAACTTGAACAACGCGTACTTTAAAGAGTTCCCAACCTCAAACTAGTATCATCGGAACTTTGACCTGATATTTTCGCTACATGTTTATTCAGTCTGTCACATTCTTACCTCATTGTTCTCGTTGAATTTGAATTGAGCTTTCCCGAGTTCCTATCAGTATGTTGGTGAAGTTGTTAGCGCTGTAGCATGCAATAGCAAAGTAGTTTGTTAACATTTGTTTTTAACATTCATGTATTATATAAAGCAACATATTTGATCAATAAAGTTGCCCTATACCAAATCATTTGCAATTGTGAAACAAGAAGATTTAGCGTAAGGGGTTGGCTTTCCACTAGAGGTATTGGAGGATCACAAGCAGGATTAGACAGCAGAAAGTGTAGTGCAAGTCCCTGGATAAGCATCAACAAAATCCTAGTCCTAGCCCTGTTTGGTTGCAAGAAAAAGGGAAAGAAAGAAAACATTGTAGAAAATAGCAAGAATTTTTTTTTAATGGAAAATGAACTTTTTCCTTTTTTATGTTTGGTTAAAGATGGAAAATTTAACAAAAAATGTGTGCATGTTTGGTTGATATGATAAAACATGGAAATAAAATAACAAAATTATAAGAGATTAACTTTTACAAATGCACCATCGGCAAGCAAAGGACAGAGCATCACTCACTTGGCCCAGATCTCATCTTAAATTGGCCGCCACCATCGCCACCCACACACACCGAAACCGGTGACATTTCCTGAAGAATCGAATTCAATTGCTTAACCTCAGCTTCAGGATCGTCTGGATTGGAATAAAGGTGTCATCTTGTTGCTGATCTAGGGTTTGGCAAAACCAATGTCTTCCCACCTCAACGACATTCCGTCCACACCCGGAAAATTTAAGATCCAGAAATCGCAATACCGCACTCGAATGAATTACGCCTCTTTCGCTAAAATCGACCCCTTCGTTTCTCTGGCCGTCATCCTCTGTTACGTACTCAATATTATCTAAATAAAGGGGTGTAGTTGTAATTAGTATAAAGTGTTTTAGTACAAAACAGATGTAAGCAGGATGGAAAAAGAAAATTTCTCATCCAATTCCCTTCTCAATCTCAAACCCTAATCTCTGCTTCCTCTTCCCCAGTTATTCTTCCTTCACCTCTCCTCTGCATTCATCTATCTTCATTCGTATCATCCTCCTCTTCTTCTTTCATTGGACTTCTCAACTTCCCTCCACTCCGACTCTCCTCAATCCTACCACACACCGAATCACTCCAAAATCAAATAGCGTTCAAAATGCGTAATCCTAATTCCTACCTAGTCGAACCTCCTTGACCCTCAGCAACGCATTGTGTCGAAAGAGCAGCGCTTCCGCGTTGCAAGGTGGCTAATTCATGCGTCCACTCCGCAAAGGATTGACATGAAGCGCTCGCAACTGCAGATGGTTGACGTAGTCGTTGTTGGATTTTTACTTTCCTCTCATTTTTTGGTGGAAAAGAATTAGGGCAATTTTCCAACTTATTTTTTAATTATTTTTCTTTCTCATTTATTTTCCTTGTAACCAAAGAGTCTAAATTGATTTTCCATCCATAAAACTTTACTTTCCCTAACCTTTTCTTGCATCCAAACAGGGGGTTACAGAAGAATTCCGATACCACGCACAACTTTGTAACGTTAAACATGAACGTGTTTGCAAGTCAAGAAAGAAAAAAAGAAAAACATGAACGTGCTTGTTAACCTCTCCGGGATTAGTTCTACTTCTATCTTCGTCACCAAATACCGGAATGAGATTTCGTATAACGAATTGAGGGAACGGTATAGTTTTATGTGTTTGAAGATAAAACTGTATAGTTTTGAATAAAAGGTGCGTGCATCCGCTATTATTTATGAATTTTATTAATAAAATAATATAATTTTGATATTGTTTAATAGACACAGTAAAAAAACACCCCGAACACCCTCCTCCTCCATTCCGTGACTCGTCTCCGCCAGCTTTTCAACTTTTTTCTGACCATCACAATCCATTTTCTTTCTTCCTCCCTTTTTCCCGCCTATAAAAGGATCTCTCAATGCTCACTCGCTCCCACCTCCTCCCCAAGCCACATGCTTCACTCCCTCCGCCGCTCTCCGTTTCTTCTTTCCGGAGATCGACTGCTCACTTTCCCCAATTTCGTGCCCTAACCTTCTCCCGTGCCCTCCGATTCAATCTCCACGCCGCGATGGATGCCACTGCAGAGGAATCCACTGTTTCAAATGGCGGTTTGACTTTGGAGTTTGAAGAGATGGACAAGTTCGCTCAAGTTGCTAACGAGCTTGCTGATGCGGCGGGGATGGTGATTCGGCAGTATTTTCGGAAGAATTTCGATGTTCAGGATAAGGAAGATCTCAGTGAGCTTTTCTTCCTTTATGGTTGATTATGTTGTGTGAAATTAGGGCTTTTTGTTTTGTTGAAGTTGATGATTGGGTTTGGTTTAGGTCCGGTGACGATAGCTGATCAGAAAGCTGAGGAGGCTATGGTTTCAATTTTGCTGGAAAATCTGCCTTCTCATGCTGTGTAAGCCACTCTACTGTTGCATCTGTACACCCTTCTTTTTTTTTTTCATTACTAAGCTTTAACTGCATTCGCTTTATGTTATTTCATTAGCTGTTATCCGTATATACATTCTGAAAAGAATACAAAAGAAATTTTATATTCACATAGTCATAGTATTATTCTGTGCATATCGGAATATGGATCGAATAGGGTGGGGTAATATTTATTGCTGTATTTTGAATAAGTTTGTGTTCTATGTCGTTACAATATGGAGGGTCTTGTTGATAGATTTGGGGAGGAGAGCGGATGGAGGTGTGCGAATGAGTCTGCTGATTATGTGTGGGTGTTAGACCCAATTGATGGGACAAAGAGCTTCATTACGGGTAAGCTTATTTATGTTACTCATGCTTTAACATTAACAGTTAGACGTGTGGCCAGTTGATAAAATTGCTTCTTCATCTACTTTTGCTTGGTATAGGTAAGCCTTTGTTTGGAACTCTGATTGCCTTGCTTTACAAGGGTGAACCAGTAAGAATATCCGTACTATGTCTTTGTCTATACTTTACTGTTACAAATTGAGTACTGAAAATAAAATGTTGTTCTAGATTCTTGGAGTGATTGATCAACCCGTATTGAGGGAGAGGTGGGTTGGGATCAGGGGAAAGAGCACTACGCTCAATGGCCAGGAAGTATCGACACGCACCTGTTCACAATTATCACAGGCATACTTGTAAGTAGAAAATATTTAGCAGTAATTACCAACTTCCCTTGTATTTGTGTAACTTTCTAGAACCGGGAAAAAGCCATTTCAGCAGTCAAGAAATTGTCGCATGTGATTTGTAGTTGTATCTCTATCAATATTTATATGGCTCGATGTCTGTTTTCCTCACATGAACTTCATGTCCGATACATTTCTTTCACGTTATCTTTTGTTTCTAATATCAGGTATACAACGAGCCCACATCTATTCAAGGGAGACGCTGAAGAGGCTTTTGCACGTGTTAGAAATAAGGTAGATTAGCTCGAATTCAGAAGTTGTTGTATGATCATAATAGATTCTCAACATCTGTTAGTTTAATCATATCCCCTATGTTCTGATTAGAACGACTGTCTGGGATGAATGTCCCATGCTCTAAGATAAAAACTACTTGAAGTGTGTCCTGAAATCAGGTTATTGGATGACTCTTTCGGTCAGTGTTTTCATTCATTTTTAATATATTTTGTTGCCTCAAAAGAATTGTTATACGCAGGTTAAGGTCCCACTCTATGGCTGTGACTGCTATGCTTATGCACTCCTGGCTTCGGGTCATGTGGATCTTGTTGTAGAGTCTGGTCTAAAGGTGCATTCACAAATTTTGTTTAGAGAATCCCTTTTCTTATCAACAAATACGTTAAAAAATGAGTCTCAACTACTTCATTGGCTTTGATCATATTAGCCCTTAATAGTTTCGTTCAGCCTGTGACTTATGTCAACAATTGTGTTCCCTATTTCAGCCATATGACTTCCTTTCTCTCATACCCGTTATCGAAGGAGCTGGTGGAGCTATAACAGATTGGAAAGGGCAGCCACTCAAATGGGAAGCTTCTCCAGATTCGTATGCACCAAGTATGATGAATAACTATCTATCAACAAAAAAAGTATGATGAATAATTATTTGATTTTATCATGGTTCGGCTATACCTGGAATGTCAATGACTAAACTGAAATTTGAAAAGTAAATTCTCAAATATGTCCAGTTTGCTCATCATCTTATTATCTTTTAGGTTTCAACGTTGTAGCTGCTGGAGACAAGAACCTCCTCAAGCAAGCCCTGAACTCACTGCAGTGGAAATAATTTCAGCTCCAACTTCAATCCACCATTGTCAAGTGATGAAGCATTCCCAATTAGCTTGCATGAAAAAAAGCATGTTGTAATGTAACACTATGTATCAACAATGGCCATTGAAAATGGTTCAATCTAAAGTCTAAACTATATCTGATTATGGACAGTCTTGTCTCACATCTATACTTATGTAACAGAAATTGACCACTTTAAATCCTCCCAGCCACTCACTCTTAACCCAAAATAGCTCCAAAACGCAATCAAAGGCGGCCTCCCCTTCTCCATATTTCATTCACATTCATAATCCAACCAAGAACTCCATCAAACTAGCCATGGTGAAGAAGTAGTAACCAACAGAAATTACAATTAGGAGAGACACAAAAATCCCCCAAAACCCTAAAAATAAATAATAATCCCAAATTTCCCAAATACCCTTTTCCTTTCTTTTTCTGGTCTTTAACAACATCTCCTTGTGACCCCAGGAGGGAATGGTTAAAAAGACGATGATATCTTCCTCATCACATTCCATGTCCACCACCCTCCTGGCCCTCCTCCTCTTCATCCTCTCCCCCACCACCGCTTCTGTCACCTTCACCCCAAAGGACAACTTCCTCATAGACTGCGGCTCCACCAGCTTCGCCACCCTCCCCGACGGCCGCATCTTCCTAACCAATGAACAAAGCAAGTCCATCCTTAATGCCAAAGATGACATTTCAGTCTCTGTCCCTTCAGCCAATGTCTCTCTACCCATCTACCTCTCAGCTCGAGTTTTCAAACAAGAAGCTACATACACTTTCAAAATGGCTACTGCAGGTTGGCATTGGATCAGACTCCATTTCTACCCCTTGGAAAATTCCCAGTTTGATTTGAACAAGGATGCCAATTTCGACGTGCAGACCGCTGATTACGTGCTCTTGGATAACTTCACAATGCAGAACAAGAGCGAATGGTTCCTCGAAGAGTATCTTATCAACGTCAAGAATGAGGAGTTCATCCTGAAATTCATTCCAAAGAGTGGATCAGTTGCGTTCGTCAATGCTATCGAAGTCGTCTCAGCTCCTGATGCATTGATCACTGATGTTGGCTCAACTTTGTTCCCTGTTGGCAGTTTCAACGGTTTGCATAATTATTCATATCAAGTGAGCTACCGGCTCAACATGGGCGGTCCATTGGTCTCAACTCAAAATGACACCTTGGGCAGGACATGGATCCCCGACACACCGTATTTACGCTCTGCCAACCTAGGTAAGAATGCATCCGTGGCCCCGACTGCCGTCAAGTATCCAGATGGTAACACAGTTACTGCTCTGATCGCACCGCAGTGGGTCTACGCCACGGCTCAGCAGATGGCAGATGCACAAGTGAACACTCCCAACTTCAATGTCACCTGGGATTTCAATGTGGATTCAGGATTCAGGTACTTGGTCAGGTTACATTTCTGCGACATTGTTAGCAAATCGCTCAACGATTTGTACTTCAATGTATACATCAACGGCAAAATGGCAATCTCAAGCCTTGATCTTTCCAGCATTAACAATGCTTTAGCCACTCCTTACTACAAAGACTTTGTAATCGATGAAGCCATCTCCGGAGATAAAATCACTGTCCAGGTAGGACCAACGGCTGATAACGCAGGGACGAAGAATGCATTAATCAACGGAGTTGAGGTGATGAAGATGAGCAACTCGGTGAACAGCTTAGGCGGACAATACGGCATTGACGGGACTAAAGCAGCTACCCAGAGCGGCCTTGGCTCTGCCAGAAACACCGTAGCAGCTGTTGGCTTCGCTATGATGTTCGGAGCCTTTGTTGGTCTTGGAGCTGTGGTGATGAAATGGCAGAAGAGGCCACAAGACTGGCAGAAGAGGAACAGCTTCTCTTCATGGCTGCTGCCATTGCACGCAGGTGACACAAGCTTCATGAGTAGCAAGACATCAATGTCACACAAGAGTGGATTCTTCTCATCCAGCATGTTGGGTAGATACTTCTCATTGGCAGAGTTGCAGGAGGCAACGAATAACTTCGATTCAAATGCCATAATAGGCGTCGGAGGATTTGGAAATGTGTACCTCGGAGAGATTGACGACGGATTAAAAGTGGCGGTTAAGAGAGGAAACCCGCAATCGGAGCAAGGTATTACCGAGTTCCAAACTGAGATTCAGCTGCTGTCAAAGCTGAGGCACAGGCATTTGGTGTCTCTGATCGGGTACTGCAACGAGAACGATGAGATGATTCTTGTGTACGAATACATGTCGAATGGACCGTTTAGAGATCATTTGTACGGTAAGAATTTGGCGACATTGTCATGGAAGCAAAGGCTAGAGATATGCATCGGTTCAGCACGAGGTCTTCATTACCTCCACACAGGAGCTGCTCAGGGAATCATACACAGAGATGTGAAGACAACAAACATTCTTCTTGATGATCAGTTTGTAGCTAAGGTGGCTGACTTCGGTCTATCGAAATGCGGACCGACGATGGAACAAACTCATGTGAGCACAGCAGTGAAGGGTAGCTTTGGGTATCTGGATCCTGAGTATTTCAGGAGGCAACAACTGACGGATAAGTCTGACGTGTACTCATTTGGGGTTGTGTTGTTTGAGGCTCTTTGTGCCAGACCAGCTTTAAATCCTGCACTTCCGAGAGAGCAAGTGAATTTGGCTGAGTGGGCAATGCAGTGGAAGAGAAAAGGGTTGCTGGAGAAGATAATTGATCCTCAGCTTGTGGGTCATATTAATCAGGAGTCGATGAACAAGTTTGCTGAGGCGGCGGAGAAGTGTCTGGCTGAGTATGGTGTTGACAGGCCAAGCATGGGTGATGTGTTGTGGAATTTGGAGTACGCTTTGCAGCTTCAAGAGGCTTCTTCTTCTTCTTCTTCGTCTCATGGAAAAACAGCGGACGAGGAGGAGGAGGTAGAGACTGTTGCTGCTGAAACAGCTGCTCCTCGCGTCGCTCTGCCGGAGAACGAGGAGGAGAAGAAGTGTACAGGTGCTGAATTCGAAGGACATTCAGGAACAGCCATATTGTTTGCTCAATTTGCTGATCTCAACGGAAGGTAAAACTGCAAGAATTGGGACAAATGATTTTGTTAATATGGAGATGGATATTTGTTTTATCAGTGAGCTGAGATTTTTGTTGTACTGTATTATTCATGTATTACTACTAACTACACATTTTGTTTAATGGATTCTAGTATAGCAGCCCCTCTCACTTTTGGCCATCATAATTGTTAATTACCAATTGGGATATGGTTGCTTAATGATTAAATCTTTATTAAAAACGCCGAACAGGCTATACACACGTACAAAAGGAAATAACAAGTTCAAATTCTGGAGTCTCATCATCATAAAACCAAAACAATAGTCTCATCTCCTGTCCGAGCTTCGGATCCTGTCATCTTGCATGCATGCATGCCTTCGGTTGTCTCCCAACTAATTAAGATCATAGGCAAAACTTTTCGATCAGCTATCAAGCAGCGATCGCCGGGATGCCAAGGGTCAGTCCACCATTCCACAAGCATCGAGGTGAAAATGTGAGCCGGCAAAGCAGCTCCATTCATGTTTTCTGAAAAATGATCCCTTGATGACGTTGTAAGAACAGCTCTTTCTTTCCCAAATAATGTTAACAGCTGGTAGATGATCCCAATCAGTCAGTCCATGTAGATCAGATGTGACCCTTTTTTGCACGCAGCCGATAAGTAAACCATGCATACAAAGCTTTTTCTAACACCCATATATATATATATATATAATGAGGTCGAGAAAATCCTGCCAGCTAGAGGAGTTTCTTGGTCTGGTCTTTTAAGAGCAAGCCTTAAGTACCCTCTTGCTGATCCCAAATGATAGCCCAACCCAACGTAGCAGAGCCAATATTGGCGTGATGTTTAGTTCCCCAGCTGGGCGCCACACCCGAGCTCCTTGGCCACATGCCGAGCCTGATGATGTATGCGCAGGTGAATATATAAGAATGTTCTCGTTGATCTTAGATATGGCTTCGAAATGAGAGCTGAGAGTTTGGGCGCCCACCCAAGCAACTGCCTTCACCAGTCCACCACTCTCCCCCTCGTAGATGAACTTGTTGCGTACTGCACACCACAAGCCATCATGCCCATCGACAGGCAATTGATCATGAAGGTACCAGGTTTGCCCTTCGCCCAAACCTTTTCAAGGCCATGTGCACTCTAGGAAGATGGAAATTGTTGCTCAGCATGCAGGGGCGGACCCAGGAATTTTTCGGACCGGGGGCGAGCTAAATATTTTCGGATCGGGGGCAGATTCAAGAATTTATTTTCACACTAGAGGGGGCATATAATCAAAATGACTGGGGGCGAGATGTAAAAATCGTTCGAAAATACATGGCATTAGTCTATTATTAAAGAAAAATTGAAAAATCGACCGGGGGCGGCTGCCCCCACTCCCTACCATGTGGATCCGCGCATGCTCCACATTGATCTCCCCCATGTTTCATTGAAGAACAAATGATTTGCGGTTTCCTGAGCAGGCCTTTCACAACATGCACACCATGTTCCTCTTAGGTACTTTCTTGGCATTGAATTCTCCTCTACTCTCGAGGGTTTCTTCCTATCCTAAGAGAAGTATAGTTGAAACCTTCTTGACCGGGCATCCCTTAGTGATCAACGCACTACTATAATACTCTCATGGAACTTAATGTTCACCTTCGTCCCACTGATGGTGAGCCTCTTGAGAATCTCTGTCGTTACCGACATCTTGTTGATAGTCTGATGTATTTAGGAGTCACTCGCCCTCTTGAGTCAGTTCGTCTCTACTCTCACTCATCTACATTATAGTCATCTCTTTATACAATCACGTTGAAGCATATTAATGGTAATTCAGTTGTTCAACTTTGACAACCCTTGACGCATGTAAGATTGAGCAACTCAAGTAAGGGCTCACGCTCATCGTATGACCTGTAATTGACACCAGCCATGTGTCGTAGCATGTCCCGATAGAAGATCAGCAACCATGTAGCGTTTCCATGTAAAATTAGGGTACATTTCATTACTGACTCGAAGCAAGTCAAGTTCAACTCGTTGGATTATGAAACACAAGCCCTCTGTGGAAATAACTTACGCAAGAATGGGATGACGTGTGCTTCAAATGGATGATTCAAATATCAAATACGGATTGGTTCTCATTTTCTTAACCCATGCATCATAATATAAAAATTTAGGGATAATCACAAAAAAGACTACATGGACTATCACAGTATTTCAAATTTCGGCCTGGACTATTTCAATTTTTAATTTAATGTTTTTGTACTAAATTGAACACAATAAACTACCGCCTTTTGGACTAAATTGCACACAATAAACTAACGATGTCAATGAATACCGTTTACAATTATTATTCTTTAATAAAAATTATTTAATCTAACTGTGAACACACTGCCCTAATGTAATAGAAACTTTTCCTTCACGATTCAATCAAATTATAATCACACCGTAGCTCGCTTCTTCTCAAGACTCTTCATGAAAGCATGCTCGCTCGATCAGATCTTCCCCATCACTCCACTTCCGATTTCAAATCGATTTGATTTTGGCGATGGCGGCTTTGAGAGAATTCTTCAGGTATCTGATGGACGGATGCCTCACTGGCTGCGACGACGTGAATAACTAGATGTCGTACCACCGCAACTTTTAGTACGAGCTTCACAAATCCCGCAAGCATAACTGCCCTACAAGAAGCAACGCTAAGAAAGATTACATCCGTTCGTATCCAATCTAGCTCTTTCTGGCGTTTCCTCTCACGCGTCGTCGCCTTGATGCGTCTCTTCTTCCGTTGCCGATGCTCATTGTCTTCCTGGGAAATTGAAGAAATAGTTTTAGGGATCGACGAGTGACGATGACGATCTGTACCCGTGGATCATTTCGTATTGGTTAAAAAAAATTGGAACATGAGTGAGGAGGAATTCGATTGCAATATGATTGAATGGTGAATATAAAAGTTTTTATTACATTAGGGCAATGTGTTCACAGTTAAATTAAATAATCTTGATTAAATAATAATAATTGATTAACGTTGTTAGTTGATTGTGTGCAATTTAGTGTCCAAAAATACTAAATTGAAAATTGAAATAGTTCAGGCCACGATTTGAAGGTGTGGTAGTCCATATAGTCTTTTTGTAATTTTCCCTAAAATATATATGTACAAAAGAAATACCCATGTACTATATATGAGATGTATTTCTGTCATGCTTAATATGTATGAATTCAATGTACTTCAATTGTTAAGGTTGTAAAAAATGCTACTCCCTCCGTCCCATTTTGTTTGTCCAAAAGGACAGTGGGCACGTGAATTAAGAAAAGTAAATAAAGGACAATGAGAGAGGAAAAGTGGAGGAGAGTGTATGTGAATGTGGGTCCCGTACAGTAAAATAAATGATAAATAAGAGAAGGAAAGTGGAGGAAAGTATAATTTTTTTAATAAAAATAATTTTTTAGTAGGAAAGAGATTATTGATTTGATTATTGAGTTATGTATATAAAAGGAAAGTGGACAAACATTAGGGGACACCCAAAAAGGAAAGTGGACAAACAAAATGGGACGGAGGGAGTAGTAGCTAGTCAAATGAAAAAGGGTTGTCAAGGAATGACTAGTTGAAAATTAGACACTGATTAATTGGTTTGGTATTTATGTAAATTTTTTTAATATTTATTTATTATAAATGATATTACTAGAAAATCTATAATTGTGTATTCTGTATTAAAATTAAATTTAGACGCTCAATTACCATGGGAAAAGGTTATATGAGAAGTGAGAAATTTGGTGAGAAATGAGACATAATCGTAACATTTGGATTTTTTTATCGAACGACCCTTATTTTCGGATTTTTTTTTTAAATTTGAATATCTATATTATATGTTCGTAAATGCATTATTGTAAATTCGTATCCATGTAATTACCGGTGTTACGAATTTTATTCTTTAACTCAACGAATTTCGTCATTTAAGTCTACGAATTTAATTTTTCAAGTTTTACTATTTTTATATTACGAATTTTGATTTTTTAAGTTTACTAATTTTGATTTTTTAAGTTTTACTAATTTTACACTACTAATTTTGTTCTTAAAGTCTACGCATTTTGATTCTTTTTTTAATACACTATTTTTACATTACGAATTTTGATTCTTTGAAGTTTACAAATTTTGATTTATCATGAATCCAATATAATACCGGATTATAGTTTAAGATTTGATACATTTGTTTGCCTAATTACCCTTTAGTCGTATTTAATGGTGAAATAATTACGAATTCGGAAATTAATCTCTTTTAATCATAGATGTATTAAGAAGGATGAATGAGATAATTTCTCATTTCTCACTTAAACTAAGTTTCTCATGGGATCTCAACCCCAGTTACCATAAGGAAGTGTTCCAAATATAACTATGCACATACAACAAATTTAATTTTTTACAAAAACAATACAGCCGATTCCAGCTCGTCACCGTCTAGACCCGCCCAAACCCGTTCAAAAGGTTAAAATTCAAAAAGCGTGACCGATTTATACATCTGATTTGAACAAAATCGGGACATGTTCTTAAATATGCAGCCTAGGGCAATTTAGAATACCGTCACTTGTTGATCAATTTTGATGCGCATATATGGTATTAATTGAGTTATTTTCAGGCTCTTGTTTGTTATATATACTTGGATGAAAGTGACATAAGCAGGTTTTCATGTAATCTTGTCAAAACCCAGCTAGAAAGCTGACAGCATCGGAACTCAGCTAGAAAGCTGACAGCATCGGAACTAGAGGCGATGCTCTATATATCAACTCTTGCTACTCTTTGCTCTCTTCCATACAATAACAGTGCCATCTGAATCAGATGAAGCTAGCAAGTTTTCACCATGGTTCCAAGCGACGTCTACTACTGATGATCCGTGACCCTGCAATTGCGGAAGTTTTATCTTTATTTAAGATGAGGGTTGGATTGAGGTGCTGAGAAATTAAACTGTGTGACTAAAATGTATTTAACTGAAGAAGGATGAAAAGCTGATTGGGACCTGAAGCTTGTTGACACACATATGCTTGGGTCGAGTCAGATCGTAGAAGTAAACATTTGCGTCTTCACTCCCAGATACTGCAAGCGAATAAAAAAGCAAAAATATAAGGAGCACAAAAAGATCAGAAATGTGCAAAAAAAAATGTTATATTGGGTCTACTGAACCATATTGATGTACCCACTTATAGTAAGGAATCTCTAAATCAAACCCATAACACAGCAATGGGAATACAATGCCCAAGTTTTGGTAGAGTTCCAAATTCTAACAAGGTAGGGCCAGATTAAACAAATTACCCCACTGACGCCTAAATTTTGTGAAGGTGTAAGTGACAAATCAATTTCTCCCAGATAGATATATTCACAAACCTATATATTCCCCTTTCTCCAGAGACAGCAAGGGACAAAAAGAGGCCCGGATACGGTGTATTCTAGGAGATAGTTTCAGTGAGCAACGGAGAGTTAAATAACCTTGAATTTCCAATGCCACACTACAGGAACACAACAAAAGTTGCAAGCATCGATCAGAGCCACATGCAAGAGTACAGACTACGAAAATAATGGACCAAATGGTTTATTGAGCTAGCCATGCCTGAAGAACGACAAACTTCCATCTTGTGTGCATGTCAACAGCACAGGGCCTCTTGCAAGAAGAGAGAAACTTCGGTATTGCACAGTGGTAACTGCAGATTTGGTTTTGTTACTGCTGCGACTGCGATGAGAACGGGATAGGCTTCCATTACGGGAATCCATACTTACTGAGTATACACTTCCCTGCATGATTTTCAACTTAGATGACATGGAATAAACAGAAGGATAAATACGGGCATGTATAATCTAGGGACATTACCAGTGTATCCCCACAAAAAATGAGTTGGCCAGTGTGATCCCGATCCATTGAAGTAATCTGACCATCCAAGGTTATTTTGTTTATAACTCGTCCAGTGCTGAAGTTAAATATCTGCAAATCAGAAAAGACGGAAACATAGAATATCATTATTGATTTTAGCATTAACTTTTGATAAGTCGAAATGGCGTAGAGCAGTAGTTACGGTTAACTCTTTGTTTGCATTGCCCACTGACAGAAAATTGTTATTCACCTGCATCATACAAACAAAGACCATTAAACAATCTTAAGGGCAATTGATGTAGCAATCAATCTAGGCAGTAGGCAACCATACATAATTAGAATTAGATCAATGTGATTCTTCAAAGCACATAAAAGATGAACAATGTTTAATTATCGAAGAGTCAGTGTCAGCTTTGATCTATATATAAATCAATGGCAAATCCATTGAACTGTGCAATACGATTCTATAAATTGGTATGGCCATCTTCCAGAAAATGGATAAAATTGAAGTTAAAATTGGTTTGGATGCAGTCAGTGAGTACATGTCAATCCATTCTTAATTTCCCTGAGCTCTTCCAAAGGCTTCAAAATTTTCCTTTTTATAAACAATTAGGCCCGCTCAATACAAGCAATAGTTATCACTTGAAATTTTCAGTGTCATCTAACAGTGCCCTAACAGGACAAGATAATTACTTTCACGTTTCAGTTCGAGTAGTGGCAATATTAAGACTCAAGAGTAGTACTCACAGGGTGAAACCGAATACACAGTTGTGGTGCAATGCCGTAGATTACACGAACACATATGCCCTTTTTTATCTCCCATACTCTGACGGTTTTATCTGTTGATGAAGATGCAATGTACTGATTGTTGGATGAAAAGTCAAAATCTGCAAAAGGAACTGGATGAGAACCATGTAAAATATGACCTATGATGGCGATGCATATTGTTAAGGTGGTTCATGAAGCAGTTGAAATGAACAAAGAAGCCAATAAGTGCAGTCATTACAAAGTACGGTTCAAATATGCCTGCAGCTGTGATTTACTATTTGACGGTACAGTGAGTAAAAAATGTGATGTAAGCAAATAATATGCGGTACCAGTTAATCCAACCTGTGACATCTTTTGAATGCCCTCTCAAGCTCTGTATGACTGAAGGGGGCTGCGAGATGGTGCACACTGTCAAGCTTCCATCTGATGCCCCATATGCAAGTAGCTCGGAACTCATATGCCCAAACTTCAAGACCGTTACTGGAAGTGATTAAATTCACCTGTGAATTTGTTTAAAGCGGTACACAAATTACTACTGTTAGCACACATACCAGCAACTTTGCATTGGTCGAAGATGCAATGCATTCCAACAAAAGAATAAGCAGGTTCAGTCTTTCGAAGAGGACGATCATTGTCACCTAAGCTTGAGCTGAAACTTGTTCGGCCAACAGTTTGATTGTCACTTTGCCTGTCCTGTGAGTAAGACGGTAGTATGCTATCATGAATGACAAGAGTCATCACGTAAGACCAAGAATTTTGCACTTAAAATATATATTATGTCGTTGCGGTCACGAAATAAAAAGCAAACCAAAAAACTAAAACATGCATCTACAGAGGAATACCTTAATTGAACGTACCATAAAGACTAGACGTAGTGTACTTGTTAAAATACTTTCAGTGGAAAAGGATCCTAATTTCCACCTCAACAGCACAACTTTTCATTATGTATTCAAAGAAGCATGTTTTATCAATGAGAGCATAAGCCATAAGGTTAATAAGTTTATTAATGAGTTGATGAAGAAGTGCAATATTACGGCATGACATGAAGTTTTGGTACACCCAGACCGCACTTCAAATTCAATGAACCCCAGATACAAGACATCAAATATAATTTAGAAAACTTGGACACGTACATTTCTATTAGGATTGTAGTACATTCAAAATTCCACGTACCTGGGATGACCAAAAAAGCTGTAAATAACAAGATATCTTAAACAGATGCATACCCTGCTGGATCTCAAGCTTTCCATATCAAGAAAAAGGGAGAGCGACAATGGAGAAGGAGCCCAGCGCCCACTGATGCATCAAGCAGTAAATCATCCTGATATTAGCATTGTGGGGAACATAAACTCAAATGTAAAAGGCTTACACAATTGTCAAACTAACAACAATCGCACAGAGAAAGCCATACCAGAATACAATACAGAGAAGAATAAAACATCTATTATGAACAAGCAACCGAATATCTAAATCATTATCACTTGAAGCTCATATTGTAAGCTGATAGCCACTTATAATTAAAGAATACAACAATAATTGCATCAAGTTGCTATCCAAACTAAAATTTTGACCGGCAGCTGATTAAACCCTCGTTTGCAGGCCCATCATAGGCATAAAGAGAAGAAAAATTCCAAACATATACCCTCGGCTGGACGCAGTCACATGAATTTCATTGATAAAGAATTTCAATAACCAGGTTGAATGACAGCTTTTGCGGATGTCTTGGGAAGAAAAATTAGACAGTAACAGGCATGTAATATACAGTTTACTACTTGTTCCTAAATTAGAAGAATGAAGAGAGCCTTTCACTCATAATAGTTGATCAACAAAGTTCAATTTATTTTCACTATACATGAAGATTAGTGAATCATAAAAGTGAAAAGAAACGTATCACGGAAAATTTTATTCGGTAAACAAATACCTCTAAGTTGCACGAATACATATGAAAGGAAAAAAAAATTAAGCACTGCTACCCTACCTTTGCCCAGGAGTACTTGGGAGACTTGGCAAGTATGAATTCTCCCAATTCTTGGGTCTTTTAATAAAATTGCGGTAAGCCACATAGCCCTTTCCGTTGCATCTCCAGTCCTTCCAAAAAAACATCAGTTCACTCAGCCATTGAACATAGAATCGAAAGGCAAAAAATACGGGCAAACAATTGTAAGTTCCAAAGTGGAATGGAACTATGAACTAAACTCAGTATATCTCCAGAAACGGAATTGGCTTCCACTTTGATTTTCTTCTTCATAGTTTGGAATACAAGAAACTCAACTTACATATAAATCTATCTACTCACACATGTGTCGCAATCACATATGTAGGAACATGCATTTATTCCTTCTCTTGATAGTGATCCTAATGAATTTACTATGATCGCACTTTTCACCACAAGCTTTCGTGTTTAATCTTTGGAAATGCTGGTGGATCAATTTAAACCTTATTATATTGCAACAAATTCATGACTCTATGTTGGTTCTCTTGCACAATTTTTCACAATTCCTGATGACATTTGTTGATACCTTGTGCCAGTTTTGAAGAAAGTAAAAAAGAAATAGTTGGTCCAATGATTGCTGATTTTAGTAGCTTCAGCAAAAACCTAATTCCAAAACTCTTTAACATTTACTTCAACTTCACTCCAATGGCTAATAAAAATAACAATGACAAAAGGTAAGAGCAGATGACATACATTTCTACGGTAAACACCAGCTTGAGCCTTCCGATAAAGCAGAAGTCTCCTGACGCCAACATACTCGCCGTCGGCATCTGGACCCGAAGGTTGAAGCAGACAGCTGAACAGCTCCGGATCGACAATCGCTTCTCCGTTTTTCTCCTCATCCTTCATCATTTCGCCCTCTTCTTCCAAAACCTTCTTATTAACGACCTGTTCCTCCATCAGCAATCAACTAATGTATCACTCATCAGATTAAACCTCTCAATTTCAACGACTTTCCGCAACAGCAGGGACTGAATCTCTACGTCAGATTGGCGGAGGGGTTTTCTTTAGCTTCAATTTGTGGGAGATGCGAGCGAGGGTCTCTCGGATTTGAGTCCGACGCCAATCTGATCTTCGAAGCTCAACAGTTATTCAATTGACGTAATATTTACATTATGCGCCCTAAAGTTCAGTAAAAATAAAACCTTAGACTATTGACTATCATGTGATCAGGGGGGCGTTCAATTGAGGACATGTCTTATGGTGAGGGTGTAGGGACTAATCTTGGCCATTGGATGAGGTTCATCCAATGATCCACAAGCTGCCACGTGTCACATGTGGTAGTGGGTTTTACTATTTGCTTTTTGGTAGTGGGATTTTACTATTTGCTTTATTGAATTTTGGGTACTTGGACACGTGGCGCACCCACAAAGCACGGGGGGTTAGATGGATGATGATCTAATGGATGAGATTTGTCCCTACGTCCTTACCAAATTTGGGTGTCCTCATTTGAACACTCCTCCATGTGATCATGTCCTCCACTATAAATTTTTGCACGTTTGTGCGCCAACACACATATGCCACGGAATTACTATCAACCTCCCTCCTCTGACAATATTGTTCTCGTGTGAATATGTGCGACACGTAGCCAGATATAATTCTTCTCCAATTAGAATGACATTAAGGGACGGAGTCAAAATTTAAAAGTAGCTAAGACTATTTTTTTTATTTATGTTTATAAATGTTTTTTTGTTTACATGTTGTACAAGATCAATCTATCTTTCAAATCTAAGTACATCATTTAATACATTATGTCTACTGAAGCACAAGTCATGCGGTCGCATTCAACCTGAAACGGCACCGTGGCGAACGGGAAAACCATCTCTAGCACCTCCTGCGGCGAAGCTCCAAGTCCTTCTCTTCAAGTTCTTCTCTTTATATGGGACATAAATTCCTCACCTAATTAGGTGGGAATGGTACATTATGGGGGTTGATCTCACAACCTCTTGATTACAAAGCCAAAAATTTATCAACTCAACTATCACCCCACATGCTTTATGTTTATAACTCAATGGGAGACTCATTGTATCTAATCAAGTGAAATCATGGATCCCTATGTCAGTTAGTGATGTCGTACTGCTTGTATCTTCGTCCTGGATTTCCTTTACAGCTTCAAATGGCGGCTGGGTGTAGTTGAGAAGTGGTTTAAGAACAATAACTGGATCCTTCTTACGTACTCAATATTATAGAAATAAAGGAGTATATTAATAATTAGTTGTAATGTGTTTTAGTACAAAAGAGATGTAAAATAGAATGGAGAAATTAAGCAATAAAATATCAATCTTTTAGTATCTCCTTTCTTTTCCGATTCTCTTTCTCAATCTCAAACCCTAATCTCATCTTCTCGTCCTATTCTCCAATAATTCTTCAGATTCTAGCCATCAATCCCTGATGCGATACTCAAAATCGCATCAATTGGTGCTTTCATCGAGAGTTGAACATCCATGGCAACCTATTACAATCCATATTACTACTCAAATTTTCAATCGAGATATGAAGTTTCATTATTCAATGGCGATGGTGTTGACCAATGGCTTAATCAGATTGAAGGTTTCTTCATTCGATATCAGGTGGTTTCGGAACAGAAACTTATAGTGGCAGATCGTTATCTAGCCGGAGAAACCCTGGAATGGTACCAGTAATGGCACCGAGAGATCTGGTGGCGTTGGTATCATGTTGCTACTTGGGAGGAGTTCCTCATAGATCTCAAAATACGTTTCAAGCCACTGAAAATCCAAACGAGTCACGTGGAGAGTGACGATTCATTCTGGACAAAGTTGGAAGAACTGAAACAGATGGTTAGAGAAATGAAGTCTGATCACTTGGCTTCAGTCGCTGAACTCTCCTCTAAGCGTAACTTCTTCACTCCGATTAAATCAGTTTCCAACCCTGTAGTTGAATCGGTTCATGAAAATATGGAGTCAGCTTCAGTTGAGGTCAACGAAGAACCAGATAGTGATGCATCTGATTTGTCCACTAATGTTGTTGAAGAGTCCGACGATGATCATATTGTGGATATGAGTAATGATTTGAAGTTGTGTCTAGCAATCCTCTGTCCCGTTTCTAAATCAATTCTGGTGAATATTCAAGTACTGCGGACTCATTTTCTGCACTACAAACAAAGGTATCATTCAACACAACATATGGTATTTTTCCTCGAGTTTTGAACCTCAATAATGATACACTTGGCCAGCCACAAGGTGATAGGAAGTGTGAAATGTTGTTTGGTGATTTAAATGGTATTGAGCATTCATATTCTCCAACTGTTTGTGAAAATGACACAGTGGATACTGAGCAACAGGATATGATGGTAAAAAAGATTGAACAATCAGTTTTAGTTGCAAATGGTTCCACGAATATCTGTGCGAAGGGTATTAGACAAAATGATTCTGAGGTATTAATTCTTTTAGTAACTCCAGCAAAACCACCTGATCATCTCTTTGATGTATTCGAAGTATTGAATTCGGGCATTACTATGGCTGGTGGGGTTGATTATGATTCAATCCGCTACATTGGAGGATTGTATTTGGCTTTAGAACTTTCATCAGTTAAGTTCAAGAGTATTTTAATGAGAAGGTCCAGCTCGGACAAGATTGCAGTGGCTTGAAAGTTTGGGTGAACTTCGATGATTTTACATCAAGTGCACATATTGATTGTACAGAGTTTGATAATTCAGCTGACGAGATTTTGAAGGTTATTGGATGTAAAACCTCCAAATGAATTTTTGATCACATTGCAAATGTTTGATAATAAAACCATAGTCCTTGGTGATGTTGGATGCGGCAATTGGTATGAATATTGGAGTTTAGCGCTCTCTTCAATCCAAATGAATGAGTCACTGGTTTGGATAGCAACAAGAACTTGTGCAAGTATTTTTATGATGAATTCTGGGGTTTTGCTGAGTTGTTATCATATGTCTTTCCCCTCATGCATTTCTAATCGCTGGTGGTTACAACTTTCAAGATATAAATTGTGCTTCTCTTGGTTTTATAAGTGGATGTTGGTTGATGGTGCAAGATCCCTACACATATTATTTTGCAAGGATTCTGAGAAAGGTGTTCCAGTTTGGGATCAAGCGGCAAAGTTTTTCAAAGAAAAACTTCTTTTTGTATGTTTTGAAATGGAAAATGAATTAGTAGGGAACCCAGTTTTCGAGTATTTTCAGGTATTTATCTAACCCACATAAAGTGCGATCACAAACGGGTTATGAGTTTACATATGGTGATACCGTCATATCTTGACCCTCTACCATACAGACCCTTACAACCACTTCTTCTAATCATGCTGAAACATTAGCACTTCATGAAGCAAGTCGCGAATGTGTGTGGCTGAGGTCTTTCATCCATTATATTAGAGGATATTGTGATCTTTCAGGCGATAAAGAAAGCTCTACTGTCTTACTTGAGGATAATGCTTATTGTATAGCTCAAATTAAAAATGATTATATAAAGGGAGATAGAACGAAGCATATCTCGCCAAAGTTCTTCTATACACATGAACTTCGTCAGAATGACGAGATTGATATTTGTCAAATTTGTTTTGTATAATCTAACAAAATTATTTATAAAGACACTTCCCACAACTCCCTTTGAGAAATTGGTCCATAAAATCGACATCCGTAAGGTTAGAGATTGACATTGAATTCTATATTGAGGGGGAGAATACGCGTTACACTCCTTTCTTTAGTTTAGGTTTTATCCCTTTAGATTTTTCTAAATAAAGTTTGTAATGAGATAACATTTATATGTATTATATAGATTATATGTTGTTTTCCCTTTATTGGGTTTTCCCACGGATTTTCCTAGTAAGGTGTTAATGAAGCATAATATTTATACGAATCATGTAAAGAGGGGTGTTATAAATATTGCGTTATTATTGAGAACTCAATCTTCACCTTTAAAAGTGTCTCATGTGCATATTCAAAGTTGCATTTAATTCAAAGTCAAAGCCACATGTCCCATCTTTTTTTTTGATTCATACGTGGTCAAGACCACCAAAACCAATACAGAAGAACACTTGAAACTAAACTCTAGACACTGCTCTCTGCGCTAGAAGCAACTATCACTTGAGGCTGCAATGACACTAGAGGCTACAATGACACTAACAACGATAAAAGGCTCGCTCGCCAATCACTCTGCCACCACTAGGAAAATCCAAAGAGCGCTCTACCAAAAAAGCTTACCAGCACCAAGATAGGCCTCTTATTCGACGAAGACTTTTTTACCCATAAACCTCCTCTTCTTGTGAGGCCATCCCCAAATGAAACCTCTTCCTCTTTATGGTAGGACCATTACCTCCACTGATAGAGCGAACACTTAATATATGCTAGACGACTTTGACAATGACGACTGTCCATCTACTCGTCTCCACTTCTTAGACTACGATTCGCTTGTTGCTTCTTGCTTCCATTGGCTTCTCTAACATTTCGGCTAGTCAGAAGCATCTCGCTCTATATTCTTCTTCTAGGTGGTTCACGAAAATCTGGATCATATCTTCCTCCGGCAAGTTACCCTTCAACCCCAACTCCAAAGACATTTGGTATGTTTCCTCAGCCTCCTTTCTTATTTTCCTTCTTTGCTTTGCTTCCTTTCTTTGAGTTAATATCCTCGCTTCTTCATCTAATCCTACCTTTTCCACTTCTAAATGACTCTCTGTTTCGAGCACCTGCTTGGATTTGTTTGGATATTTCAACTCCTCTAAGTATGATTTTTTGAGACGGTCTAACTCAGCCCTCTTCTTCCTCCTTTGAAACTTGAAGACTTCCTTCTCCTTTTGTTCTTTTCTTATTGTAGCTTTAAAGGACTTCTGAGCTATATCAGCGCCATCCCTGGCCAAACACGACTTCTGGCTAGCCCACCTCTTCGAAGCACCCTTCAAACTTGCGACACGACTATTAGAGTCCTCATACTGAGAGATGATATATTCTTGAGGGAGAACGTCTTCCTCATTGTCCTTGACACCAGACAATATACCTTTTTGCTGCAAGAAAGAATTCCAGCTGACCTCTGCCACTTCCCTGTTAGCACGCGTCTTCCCAAAATCCTTCTATTTTCCTGCTGACCGATACTGAGAAGACTCACAAGTCTCCTCCTCCCCAAGAGGGGATTCTGAAACACAATGAATAGCCCCCAAAGAACCCTGAGTCTCAAGCCCAGGAGAGACAGACTTGGCTTTATCGGACTCCCAACAGCACTTATCCCCTTCTAACACCCTATCTCCATCCCCGCCTTGCACTGTTTCCCTGTCTGACTCCAGATTGCTATCCTCATCCAATGACTCGGTGTTATCTACCCCGCAGCCTCCCAAGCAACACTCCTCGCATAGCCTAATTTCGTACACTTTACCTGAAATTTCCGTCTCCAAAACCTCACTGATTCTATCCACCTTGCTTGTTTCAATCAGCATCCTCGCTCTACCCACGCGCACAAAACGTACATCCCGGTCGTCCATCTTCAGGAAGACACCATGAGGGGTTGCCATCCGCTCAAAATTGCTCTCCGCCACGCCACGAAAGGTAACCCAAGAATGCTAATCCACACGGATCTGGTTGTGGGATTGTCCTCCTCTCGCCATCTCTGCATCTTAGAGAAGTTATGGAGAACGGAACCATAGTCTTCAGAGAGACACTTCTCCAAATCCCCGACGCAAGCAAACTGGATTATCACTTTTCTTCCTCCCATTGGGACTATTTTGACAAACTGGATTATCACTTTTCTTCCTCCCATTGTCCCATCTTATTATTGAGAACTCAATCTTCACCTTTAAAAGTGTCTCATGTACATATTCAAAGTTGCATTTAATGCAAAGTCAAAGCAACATGTCTCATGTTATTATTGAGAACTCAATCTTCACATTTAAAAGTGCATTATCAAATCATTTTGGTGGTGACACGTGTCCCATTACATATTCAAAGTTGCATTTAATGCAAAGTCAAAGCTACCAAGTTTGACTTTTTTTTGGACATGTGTGACATACAGATTTAAAGATACATCATGATCTAAAAGTGAAATTTAAATTCTCAAATTTTCGAATTTTTAGAAATTCTCAATTGAGCGCTTTGCTCCCAGGATCACTTTGACAACATAATTTTATTTTTATCCCTGCATCCAACCATCCCCGCGAGGTTGGCTGCAGTTGCTCTTTCACTTAGGGGAGCGCGCTCGGTTGAGAATCATTAAAAATTAGAGAATTTGAGATTTCAAATCTCACCATTTGATCATGATACATCTTTGAATCTGCATGTGACACATGTCCAAAAAGCAAAGTAAAAAAGTGGCTTTGACTTTGCATTAAATGCATCTTGAAAGATGCACATAGTACACGTGTCACCACCATAATTACTTTATGACACATTTTGAAAAGATTGAGGTCTCAAATTCTCGAAATTTAAAGTGATGTCATTTGAGCGCTTCTTCCTTTCACTTATATCTTATCAGAAGCGATTGTTGTTGGTTCAGAAATGGTTGCGTCTATCTGCTGCTCGACTCCTCCTCGACCCATCATCCCAGGTACTCAAAATTTTCAAAAACCAGTGGCGATTCTTATCAATTTGCGAGCTCTAAATGTGCGATGAAGCCGTGTGTGTGTGTGTGTGAATTTTGATTTCAGCGAGTTGCGGTAATCGAAAGAAGGTTTCAATAGGGGAAGCTGGGTTGTGTCGATTTAATGTAAAATTGATGGCGAAGGCGACTCGGACTTCTGAAAATGGAACGGATTCTGTGGAGCGGCTTTACTTGGGGATGGATTTTGGTACCTCTGGAGCAAGGTATGCCCTCATTGATAAACATGGTGCGATACTGGCCGATGGGAAAAGAGAGTATCCGCTTTACATGGTAAGGCTTTACTTCTTTCTATAACCAAACTATTTCTTTGTTATAAGTTTAATCTGTATCAGCAGCTATCTCTCATTTGAGTTTTTATCTCATTTGCCCACAACTCTTTTGAGTTTTAGGTTTCTCAAATAGGGCTAACGAGTTTGACATATCTTTTTTGCCATGTTTTTAATAAGACCGGCATACAGGGTACTGTTATTCCTCATTTCTAGAGGATACTGGTATTCCACATTTTCGCGTAATAACGGTTTCCCCGTACCGGTATTTTGCGGAAATGAGTCTATGTCGGTAATCAACGTGGTCCACATAGGCCCCATATTCATTTTAGCAAAATACCGATACCGGGATGTCGGTATTTTATGAAAATGTGGAATACCTGTTCTCTGCGTTCCTGTCTTAACAAAAATAAGGCAAAAGAGATATGTAAAACTCGGTTGCCCTATTTGAGAAATCTCGGACTCAAAAGGGGGCAATTTGAATAAAAACTCCTCTCATTTTCAGTTTCCGTGTTCTTTGTCATGCTAATGTTATGAAATTATGCTTACTTTCTATCAAATGCTTTGTCTTGTTTTGGCTAGAAAGAGCGAGGAACGTGTAGACTGGGTTCGGTCATGGAAAGAGACACTTTTCTCCCTGCTCGAAGATGTGCCTGTGCACCTGCGCCAACTTATAGCTTCTATTTCAGTTGATGGAACGTCTGCCACAACCATGATCATAAACACTGTCACTGGAGAACCACTTTGGAGGCCTTTGTTATACAACGAGGGTTGTCCTGATGCATTGCCTTTGGTGAAGTCCATTGCTCCACCAAACCATACAGTCTGCTCAGCTTCTTCTACTTTGTGCAAGCTTGTCTCGTTTTGGACTTCGCACATTTCAGATAGAACTTCTGCTATCCTGCTGCATCAAGCAGATTGGCTGCTGTGGCTTCTTCACGGAAAGATTGGAGTTTCCGACTATAATAATGCTCTGAAGGTTTGTCACTAATTAGCTTTCACCTATTGGTTCCTTACTTTCTACACGAATTTCATCTTAAGGTACCTTTTTCTTCATGTGCACACAGGTTGGTTATGACCCAGAACTCGAATCGTATCCTCCTTGGCTTCTCTCACAGCCATATGCACAAATTTTACCTTCGGTTAAAGCCCCAGGGACTCCTGTTGACTATTTACAAGAGAGGATCAGAACACAGTATGGTAAAGAGCTTTTATGTATTCTGAAGGACAATATCGAAATAGCTAAGATTGAGTCTCCACAGATGTAAAATTCATCGCGTAATTGATAGCTTTATGTCCACAGGTTTTCCGCAGGATTGTGTTGTTTGCACAGGCACCACGGACAGTATAGCTGCCTTCCTAGCTGCACGCGCCACAAAGCCTGGACAAGCAGTGAGAATATCTCGACCAGTATCGTTTCAAAAATTCTAAATCAAATCCTTTGAGTTGGTCAATGTGTGCTGCACTGCAGAGATTGACATCTGACTGAACATGCCTTTAGGTCACTTCTTTGGGCTCAACACTTGCTATTAAGGTTCTCAGCACAGTAAGAGTGGATGATGCGCGATTTGGAGTTTATAGTCATCGTCTTGATGATAAATGGCTGGTTGGAGGTGCTTCGAATACTGGCGGAGCTGTTCTTAGACAAATCTTTACAGACGAGCAACTTCAGGAACTGAGTAAGGAAATAGATCCCGCTCAACCCTCTCCTCTGGATTACTACCCTCTTCGATCCATCGGCGAGAGGTTTCCTATGGCAGATCCTGAAATGCCACCCGGGTACTTAGACGCCCTTCCATCTCTTCGTTTATGGAACTTATTGTTCTTGACAGTATACAATAGTTGCATTAATTACCAGGTTGCATCCACGTCCTGATTGTGATGTCGAGTACTTGCATGGTATCTTGGAGTCCATTGCCCGTATTGAGGTATCCAAGCACACACCTTGCATCATAAATCATATTCGGAATCTCACCAAATCAATGCCTCAACAATTTTTTGTTGTTCAGGCCAAGGCTTACCACTTACTGAAGGAACTAGGCTCAACTCCAGTCCAGCAAGTGTTCACGGCAGGAGGCGGGTCGAAGAATGAAAAATGGATAAAAATCAGGGAACGAGTGCTGGGGTTGCCAGTCCAAAGAGCAACTCAAACCGAGGCTGCATATGGAGCAGCCTTACTGGCTTTGAGAGGTTCCTCATATAAAATCTGAGACATGTAGTGTCACTCATACTACAAGCTCTGCACTTTTCGGCTCATCGACTCGTTGTTCATAATCAAAACCTGTCCACGGTCGTATTCTCTTAACTTCTCGCCCTTCACACTTAGAATGTGCCTTGAAACAAATAGGTTAAATCCTATCTACTTATCTAGTGAGTGAAAGTAGTTTGAAAGAAAAATTTTCCAATTTAATCAAAATCGAAAATTCATTTCTAATTCTAGCCAAACTCCAAGTTCGTTTTCCAAATTGGCCACTTTCCTTTCGGTGTTGTTGTACACGACGCCTAATGCATTAAGCGATGTCTCCAACAGCGCCTTAGGCCTAGTGTCCATTTTGGATCGATATAATGCGGACTAAGCATATCACTTGGTAATAATAAATTAAGCGTTCTTCTGAATGACGCTTTTGTTGACAGCGCTTAAAATCCAGATACATTATAGCCCTAATTTCATTCTATTGTTCGGTTAGCTATCAAACCCGATATCCACCTTCAATCACTCGTCACAAGCCGATTTCGACCTTCCAAACATTACTCCACCGTCGTGCCAGCGTCGTCCGCCGTCCCGTCGTCCTCTAATCGCCCCGTCGCCAAACCCAATCATCCTCTGCCATCAGGTATGAATCGAGCTTTAGTTTCCCTAATTGATGAGACTCAGTTCTTCCTCTATTTCATTATCCTAATTCAGATTGCTTGCCTCTCTTCTCTCCAAACATATAGTGTAGAAAAGTCCTAAAATCGAAGGTTGCTTGTGTGATTTTTAACTTAAATTTACATTGTTTTTGTTCTGAGTTAGGCATTGTGGTTGTCGTGTTGATTTAGTTGAGCAGTCCAAAGAATGTATCCATTTTTATCCTTTAAATGTTCTATAATTTTTTCTCCAAATGATATGCTAGTGTTAGAGGTTATGAAGTTGGGGATGGTCTTAGGTGCTTGTGCTAGTGGACTGTGAGCTTTGAATTGGTTTGTGTAGTTGTTTGTTATTGTTTTTTTTTTGATGGATAAAGTAGTACAGAAGTTGAACATTGACAGACTCAATGACTCAATCCTGTACCTAATTCGTACTGAAGCGCAGACCAACAACGGCCAAACCATCAACTGCATCAACAGATGCACTAATGAAACAGGAGAAAACCTCCTGGAGCTAAAAAAACTCAGACCGCAAAGCGGCTGAGAGAAAACAACTCAGACCGGAAAACCGGCTGAGAGAAACTAAACAACCTAACCAAACAACCTAATTAAACTAAATGGAAAATAACTAAAACTAAAAACTACAAACAAAACGATCACCAGCGAGATGAGGAGCTACAAGGAAGAGGCCAAGCCGTCCAGATCCAACAAGCCACCCCCTCGTTCGACAGACATCACCGCACCTCCAAACCCACCAGCAGCCAAAACCGTCGGCACCAAAGCCATCCAACCCGCATCCGCAACCGTGCGAGCGCCAACCATATCCTCCCAGCCAAAGCGCAAACGCAGCCTTCGGATCATTTCAATAAGGTTGAGGATGGACGTAGGTGCCAATGATAGTGGAATTTGAGCTTTGAATTGGTTTGTGTAGTTGTTTGTTGTTGATTTGTTTTATTGGTTCTAATATAGTATTTATGTTGATTTATACAATCTTTTAGCAATGGTTAGTGATGAAAACGAAGAAACATCGGAAGCAATTATCGAAAAATTTAAAGTTCCTGTATTCGACGAGTATGATAGAGATTATATTGGAAATTTAAATATTGAAGTTTAGGAAGGCTACGTTGAAGTGCCCATATGTGGTGAAGGAGTTAATAATTTCCTATGAGATTTTTATGTTTCCGGTTTGATGAGCCATCCGACTATAGATGATCATGAATTTAATAACAGTCAGTTTAATACGAAAGTACTCAAAAAAGGCGATATGTTTATGCGGAAGGAGTTGCTCATATATGTTTGTCAAAAATACTCTATCAAACACTGTCGAGAATATGGAACTTCAAGGTCTAGCCCAACACGAATGATTCTTGAATGTCGCCTAGGCAAGGACAAATGCAAATGGAAATTACGAGCTTCAAAGAAGAAAAAGAAGGCATGTGGAGAATAAACAAGTATGAAGGAGATCACACGTGCGAGGTTGAATATAATCGAATCGGGATTTATAGAGCCCGCGATGGTGTTGGGTGTCGTTGGGCTTGGTGTGAGGAGAGAAGGGAGAGAAAACAATTTGTTTCTTTAACTTATTAAGGAGGAATATTTGAGTACAGATTGTAGTATAGTGAGAGAGACAAAGGTTGTATATGATCATCATATTAAAGATATAAGATCATCAACAATGCAATGATACTCTTCCATCAAAAAAAAACAATCCAATGATACTCTTATTTTATTTTATTTTATTTTGATAGAACAATGATACTCTTATTGATGGAACTCGAAGTTTTATTCTTGTGATTAGACTGAATGCGTGTTGGACTACAACACCATCCAATATAAGGGTGGGCAAAATCCGGTCTGGTCCGGTCCACTAAATGTCGGATTTAACCCAATCCGTTATGAGTTTCGGATCGAGTTAGGGTTGAGGATCGGGTTACCCGATTTCATAAGTAATATAACAAATACTAGATTTTTAATAAGATTCAAACCTTACACCTCATCTGAATAAATACGACTACACATACCAATTAATTTATTTGTGTTCTCGTGAAATATTACATTACATACGAATATGTAATTGATTTGCATGAAAAATAATACCGTAATACTAAACTTTAAATCACAAATCAGTGATTTAAGCTTATATTTTCAGAGTATTTGTATTGCGATAGATGATATTGAATATTTTATGTCTATTATAAATTTTAGTTTTATGATCGGATTCGGATACACATGATTGACCCAGTCTTTCGGGTCGGATTATGATTCAAATAAATGACCTGATCACTATCTCAGATCAGGTTAAGAACGAGTAAAACCCGCCACACCCATCCCTATCCTATAGGCTCGGTTAGTGCATGTGGCCTGGCCCATCGAGAAGGTATAAACATGTGTTATAGGGGGGCTGATGTCATTGCTGTTTGTTGCTTAAGACTTCCTTAAACTGATTTCCTATTTATATAATTTGAAAAGTTATGACCGTTTCCAAAAACTTCAATTCTTTTACTTCTAATTTTCAAGATATAGACATGCTGAAAAGATGAAGTCCGAATTTAATTTTTGGTACAAGGAGAGCGTTCGGTTGAGAATCCTTAAAAATTCTAGAACTTGAGAATCCAAATCTCACCATTAGATCATGATGCATCTTTGAATCTGCATGTGACACATGTCCAAAAAGTAAAGTAAAAAAATTGACTTTGACTTTTCATTAAATGTATCTTGAAAAATGCACATGGACACGTCACCACCAAAATGACTTGATGATGCATTTAGGGTCTCAAGTTCTCGAAAAAATAAGGGTTCTCATTTGAGCGCTCCTCTTTGGTACAAACTACAAATCGACAAATTATGGTATACATCCTACGAACTATGACCCTGGTTTTATCCAAACGAATTATTTATCATTATCCCGAACTTAGTTCATAAGAAGTGTACCATAATTCGTTGATTTGTAGTTTATACCTGTCTTTTTCCAATACATGAATATTCCTAAACATTTAATTAAGTATAGAAATCAAGATAGCCAACTGCCATGTACAATACCATTCAGTTTCAAATGGGTAGTCTGTGTACAATATATCCTCTCTGGTACAATGAACTGACATGCTACATCTGGGGTGACAAGGTGCTAGCCAAATTCAAACTTTAATAGACTATCAACCAATTAGAAAGGATTGGGAATTTGAGAATGCGTGAACCGAACTAATTACGCACAAACAATAAACCGTCAATTGTTCACGGTAGTGAATGTTTTATGGTCTGTAAATGTGATGCGCAACTACAGAAGGACGCGAACCAAGGCAAGACCAACAGCAGAGATGGAAACCAGGGTACCTATGCAATATTTAATGACTTCGTATTTCGCTGCCTCCAACTGAGCTCTCAATGCATGAATTTCCTGAGGAACAGTTTTCATTTAAGGTCAATGTATTTGTTTCGTTTGATGAGAATCAATGAGTTGACGCGATATTTTGTTTGTTCACGCTGAACTTACCCTGTCTAACTTGTTGGTGAGGTTGTTTGTTTCTGCACTCTGATTGGCTAACTCATCACGTATACGCCTGCACCAAACAGAAGCATGGTTGACAGGTGAGGTAAAGAAGGATATGAACCCAACAAAAGAAAACTAGAAATAAAAACTAGAAGGCTAGGATGTCTAGCAATGCGATTGTTAGCATCCGTACCCTCTTTCAAGATTCAAATCCAAACGCTGGCCAGCAGTGACCTTATCGATTTCATACCTTCAAAACAGATATGAGGTTGAGGGAATGAACTTATGAATAGAGAAAGTCTTATAAAAACAGGAGCGGACATCTTGCTGACCTAAGTTCACTACGCATTTTGTCTATATCACCACGAAGTTTCTCAGTTTCACGTTGCAACATGGAGAAATGATGCTCCTGCAATGTACCAACGGAATGGCAAAAAATCATATTATTCAAGCTAATGCAAACGTTATCGATGCTATCAACGAGCATGTCAGGATAAATCCTGTCTATCATCAAGTATTAACACAATAATAAAGCCTCACCATTTTTATCAATAATGAAAAAAACTAATGGCAAAAACATGTTCCGTCAAACATTGTTAAAAAGGTCACTGGCGAGTACCTGAGAGCTTTTGACCTCAGATTTGAATGTCGAGAGGTTAGCTTCTTGAGCCATCATATTCTTCACATGACAAACAAAAGAATCAGCAGGGACGACATTAGTATACAAATAATATCACAATGATTCCCAACATCTGTTGAATACAAATGCAGTAAGTAAAACAAATAACTGTGGCCGAAAATTCCCCCAAGCGCTCGGAGCAGCAATGTGGGCAGACATGGAATATCCATATTGTTTCCACACTATCCCCATACCATTAGATTCGAAATTTATATCGCATAGCTAAAAAATTGTATGCATCACGATAGCATATTTTACGGAGGATGCTCAAATCGAATACCTTTTGCATCTCTGCCTTGGAAACAAACGACTGGGCCACATTTTCCAAGCTATCATTCAAAACTTCTATGATAGCAGATGTGATTGCTTCTGCTTGTTTAGAAGGAACACCTTGTGATTCCAAACTCTTAACCTGCACAACAAAACAAATAAAATCTAAACCCTAAAAACTTCACCAAAAAAATATCAGAACACTAAACCTAACCAATGAGCAAAATTGACAGCAAGCAGAACTTACCAACGCCAAAGTATCGACAAGAAAAGCTCGATTTGCACTAGATTTGACGAGCTGCGAGAGATTCCTGTATCCAGATCGACCCAGCGGATTCAAACAACAAGCAGAAGTCAATCCGACAGAAGTCGATAGCTTCGAAGTAGCCCCCCCAATCTGAATCATTCTCCTATACAACGCCATTGAACAATCAAAAAGCAAGTTCACAAAATCATTTGTTCTGCCATCCAAATTCGCACGAACTTTGACAAACCCTAAGCGATCACTTAAAATTAATATCTTATTTATTTTTTTCCTTCTATTTTTAAACCTATATGTTAACAATCAAAAAAAAAAAAAAACCTATATGTTAACGGCGTCGTATGTAAGTCCGAATCTCAACTATTATTTTTTTGGAATATAAAACATCAAATATGATTCAAGATCAAGACAACCCATACAAAAAAACGCTCGTATATAAGAATAAAAAATGAATTACACGTCTAAACAATCAGATATGCTTTTAGGTAAAATGCTATACTTGATTTCCAGTTTCACAACTAGTCTCTTGCCTTTTTTTTTTATTTTTTATTTAAGCTCTGAATTACAAAGACAACGGTGAATCGAGGTCTTAAAGCTGGGATAAGTTAACCACCAGTACAGACAAGAAAAATAAATATGAATAAACATGAGTCCGCTGCTCCAATTCGCCTTGGCGTAAACACGACATCCCGTCATTCACAGCTGGAAAAAGGCAGGACCATCCTGGATAGCATCCGCCTTTTGAGAGCTCGCTACCATGGCCCTCACAGCATAAAAAAATAAGACGACGACCCGACAATCAACATCCCCGAAACCGGTTGGACCGTCGTAGTATTTACAGTCGTTAGGTGGACTACAATATACATGTGTCCAAACTAGCAGAGAGATTAAAAAGGAAGCAAGCCACCTCCAGCCAGCCACTTGGAATATAACATGGAGAGGAGTGTTGTAGTGCCTCCAGCTGTCCCACCTTATCCAAAGCAGGCAGCAGTCATCAGCCAGTATCATCAAGGGACACCAAAAGAGGAACATGGAAAAGTGTGACATGGGCCGACGTACCGTCGACGGTGAAACATCCACAAACACCGGACAGTGCCACCAACACAGAAGAAATTTGCTGCAGAAGCCGACCAAAAGATAAACAATTGAAGTAGCTACTGGCAAAATGAAACGGCAGCACTAGAACCGGCGAAAAGTCTGCGAGAATGGAAAAATCACTGAAACCAAAACATCCACAATCCAGCCCGAAAGGCTGGAAAGGAAAGTCTCTAGCCTTTTTAGTAGTATATATCCGTGATTGTGTTGCATTCTTTCAGAATAAGGTTCAAATTCCAACAAATATTGACTTCCAATAACTCGAAGCAGGATAAAGTTTGTTGCTTAGAGCATCCCCACCACGCTTTTTTGAATCATAGAAAATAATCATGAGAGATGATAAAAAAAATCATGCACCCCCACCATGATCTTTTTTTATCATAGTTTTGATCATCCCATGATCTTTTTTTAGTTTTGATCATGAAATGTGAACCAATCGCAACGCGACACGTGTCATGTGTAAGAAACAGTACAGTTTTTATTTTGATCTTGCAATGAATATATCTTCTAAATTACAAAGTAAAAAAAATCAAAATAAATACCAATATTCGTAATTTTTAGAGCTCTATAAAACGAGATACACTTTGATATATTTTTATTAATCTTAACATTAATGAGCTATAATTTATGTAGCGAAAATAGAGATTGATGATAAACTTTTTTTTTTGGATCATGAGTGGGATGCATCTGATTGAAAAAACCATGAGGGATGATTAGATGAGAGAGAAAAAAGATGAGAGAGATGGAAGGCATGATTTTTTTTATCACGGTGGGGATGCTCTTAACACTGTCTATTTCACCGTCCTCCTAAGTGAACCAATTCACAATTACTCTAGCACAATTAAGTCATGTCCATTTGAACTTATATTTTTGACGGTTAAGATAAGATAAGTTACTTTTAGTCAATATAAGTTAATACAAGTTAATTTCAGTTAATATAAGTTACTTTCAGTCAATGTAAGTTAATATAAATTTCAGTTAAGTTAAGTTTCAGTTAAGTGAAGTTCAATTTAAATCGATTTTTTCATCAATTCCATCAACAACATCATGATGATGACCATCATCATCATCATCATCACATCACATCATATGACCATCATCATATCATCATAATGACCATACCATCATCATCATACCATCATCATTATATCGCCATCATACCATCATCATCATATCATATCATCATCATCATCATCATACCATCATCACCATACCATCATCATCATACCACCATCATCATTGAAATATATTTTATCATTTAACAATTGAAATATATTTTATGTTTAATTTTTTTTACCATTATCAGGAATATTTTTTTTGGACCCCTATCGTGAGCCTGGATCCGCCACTGTCCGGGGACATTATTTGTACAGCGATGACTCCATGTGAAATCAATGTCCATGAAACTTGGAATCTGTGCAAGCAGCCTATGATAGGCACGCATGCATGACCTCTATATTAAAAATATATATTACTCTTCTGTTGGGCTACGTGTCTCTGGCTGAGAAACAGATTTGTTTGAATACAAAGGATCTGGAGACATGTCATAGCCGCACACACACTCCTCCAAATCTGGTCAACCTATCTGATCAATGATCTTGCATTGATAGAGAAATCTCGAGTTTATCCAGAAAACAACAACTCCACTCATGTTTGGAGTGTCCCAATCTTCAATCTGTAATATAATATTAAAAAAAAAGAAAAGCTGAGCTGAGGGAGACATTAATATATAGGACTAGGAGGATTGGTTGAACTTGGAAAAGCAGGTTGTCACAAGATGCAGGCTGCTGCTGCTGGGACAGTTGAAGGACAGGTGATTGATGGATCAGATATAATGGAGCTGGTTGAGAATGAGCAAGTGTTTAGCAACTTTGTGGATCACAAGTTTCATGAACTGGATAAAGATGGTGATGGGAAGCTTTCTCTCAAAGAGCTACGGCCTGCTGTTGCTGATATAGGTGCTGCTCTTGGCTTGCCCGCCCAAGGATCATCAAAAGACTCTGATTACATTTACACCGAGGTATCACTTTCCTCGCAACACTCTTACATAAATTTAGTCCAATTGTAACAATCGGAGCCTCTGAAGGTGTACAAATTTCTTGTTGCAGGTTTTGAATGAGTTTACGCATGGTAAGCACAAGAAAGTGACGAAGACTGAGTTCAAGAAGGTGTTATCTGACTTTCTATTTGGCATGGCGACCGGCTTGAAACGTGACCCGGTAGTGATTCTGCGCATAGATGGTGAAGATCTTCATGAGTTCATATCTGGTCCGGGCTTTGAGCCTGAACTGGTGTCTATATTTACCAACATTCAGTCCCCTGATAAGTCTCTGCGCGATCATATCCTTAATGCATTTGGGAGACTCACTGTTGCGCAAGGCGTGCCTCCTTGCTCCGATCCCATGGTAACAAATCTTTTCCTTTCATTTAAAATTCCCAAATCTCTTTAATCTTCATTTCACCTGATGACTTTTAATTATAGAACTGAGTTTCTTTCTCTGTATACGATGGGCATCGTTCAGGTTAGGAGAAATGTGGTTGAGCCAGCACTGGATTGTTGCGCTGGCCTTGATATCCACCTCCAGCACCCCATCACCCAGGAGGTGTTTCTGGACCAATTCAAGAAAGTGGCAGAGTATTTAACACAGCATCTAAAAGAGCAGCCAGTAATCGTGGCACATAGTGAAAACACATTTGACGGCAGCGGCATCAGAAGGCTTCTCTCGAACAGGTTTGAACTGGACAAGGTACAAGAATCACAAGAATCACAAGAACCCCATAAATGTTCCTTGAAACTAGATGCGGAAGGTTCAGTAACTGATAGATTATCTTAACTATTTTCAGGCTCTGGACTTGGCTCTGCAGACCATACCAAAGGGTCATCATCATACTATCAGCAAGACAAATTTACGCGTAGCCCTGGACACATTGGGTCCGTCAGCCAAATTGCCTCCCATTGGGGCAGTGGACGAGATTGACAAGATCATTGTTGAAGCACTAACCATGATGAAAGCTGATGATGGGAAATCAGTCACGGTCGACGAGTTTAAGAAACTGCTAACTGAAGTCCTGGGCAGCATCATGCTGCAGCTTGAAGGCAGTCCTATTGCTGTGTCTCTGAATTCTGTTGTTCGTGAACCTTTACCCTCCACTTCATCGCCTCTTTTACAGATCAATCCCTCTTCGTAGGAAAGCAGCTTCCTGTCCACCTGCAACTTTTTTTTTTTGATTGTATGTCCACCTGCAACTTGAATAATGAAGTATCAACTGTTAAAACTATGCTTCTAGTTATCGTTACATATCTTGCACTGATTTATTGAGCTGCCTATCAGATACTAAACTGATAAAAATATAAATAATCAGATACTCTAAACTCACAAGACCATAAGAAACTCAATTAAATTAAATTTATTTCAATTTAATCTGTTTTAATATCAGAATAAATGTTTTGAGAATTTATTTAGCAGAAAATTTTGATTCTCAAAGTCATGATGAAATTTGAGGTTCAAAATGTACTGACAAAGGACTGTGAGCAAACCTGCACCAGGTGACAACAGAAATCAGCATGTCCAGGAGGCTGATCTCTTCGTGACAGGTTTCAACTGCTTGTCTTCCTCAAGAGCAACCATGCCTAGGTGGGATGGGTCCTCTAGCATCATCTTGGCCCCTAAATATCCGGCTACAGGCCATGTTTGGGACTTGCGTGCTTGTTTGCCAACGTAGCGTCCGAGGTTGTCATCGGAGTAGTCAGGCCACTTGTCTTTTAATAGTCTCGCTTCGGTAAGTTAGATGGTGCGTCTGGCTATCTGGGGTCTTCCTGTTTTTAAGAAAGCAAGCGTGAGGAGAACCAAAAGCACTGCAGTGGCAACATTGTAAAACGTTCTTCACATACTCTGCAATTCAGAAAATTACCATCTCGCTAAAGGGATGGGGTATCGCGCACGTATGAATAATGAGGAAAAATGAACATGACAAAACATCTAGAAGTCATTTGAAAGCTCAAAGCGTGTAGGCGCTTAATGATTCATTCCACGAAATCTTTCTCCTCGAGGTCATACTTAAGCGAGGTTAAAGCGCAAGGCCATGAAGAAAACTGCCTGTATCTTAATTGGATATCCGTACACACCTACGGAATAGGGTACCAAATAAGAACAAATTAAGAGAAGCATAACTATTATTGTTTGACTATACAGAACAAGGAAACAATAAGCTTGGAAACACTCAGGATTCTCATATCAATCATGCAGCAGACATCTGTGCAGAAAAGTGACAGAAATGTGTCAATCGTTCAGATAGACATAAACTGAGGATAAGCCGCATACCCTTTTGGCATTCTGATTTTTCTGCCAGGGTAACGTCTCCGGTGGATTTCGTATAAGCGCGAAGAAATATGATCCCCCAAAGTCCTGAAACAAAAGGAGCGACTCTTCTCATTGAAATTCACCAAATCAGCAATCAGAAATCAGCGTTTCGTAATTCCTTACTGGACTGGGGCATCACTCCTCCTAAGTGAAATTGGTCAAAAATAATTTCTCACGAGTCTTCATTAAGAAATTCTTGACTATTTCAGCCTCACCGTTCATCAGAAACAGAAAGGCTAATGCACTTGGTATGAAGTCCCTCACAAACACCAATTCGAACAGAAAACTTAATAAGCTAGTTTATTTCCCAGGAAAAAAATATTATATGAAAGGCTGCCCAAATTCAAGAGATGAGATTGCTTTCGACAAAAGTACAAGATGCATAAAGAGATGGAGAAGTAGAAAGAGTCTTTGTTCACACATAATGGCTTGCTGGGTCTGTCTATAGACTATAACAACCTTGAGAATTTACTGTCATCTATTTCGAGCACCCAATGCAACACATCACCATTGGTGTTTCTAGGGGATGAATAAGGGTGTGGGTCTATGATTCCCTCGCTAGTTCAGATACCTGCAATTGAAGAGCATATGAAAATCACAACCTTTTCATGAATACGCAAATAAGTAGTAAGTACCTCAGTTAGCATAAGAATCCGAGAGCCAGATAAACCCATCTGATTGCTACCCATAAAATGATACAATTCAATCAAATCAATACCACCCAACTTGCCAAATCAGACAAGTATATGAAGGTCGAATTGCAATTATCCTAGAGACAGATACAGATGCAAACTGGTTGAAATGGATATGCAGACTATCGTGCAGTCGCCAACTACATCAATTGATTCATTGTGTGTTTATAAACAAATATATCACTCATCAACGATAATCCACAGATCAAACAACAAAACGAACAAAAGCAGCAGTCTACCGAAGTACCGATCCACCACCATCGCTTAGGGCTTAATCCAAAATCCCTAGCAGAACATCACAACACCAAAAACAAATACAAATCCCTTCACCAAAAGAACAGCAACACCACCAACCTAACCATAATAATTTCAATGGAGCAAAGTCACAAATAGTAAAAAGAAACAAAATTTTCAACAACAAGTAGTGACTCTCGCATTGCAACTTTTAGTATACCATATGGCAAAGCACTGAATCAACCTGGGCAGTCTGCTCAGTCTCCGAACACCAGAAAGGATCACAATTGAAATCGAAACTGCCCATCAACTCACTCAATTCTCAATTTTAGCTACCAGGTTTCACACGCCCATTGCCCAATTCGGATCAGCATCAACAGGTTTGCTTCTTTTTTTGTTCCCTTCCGATAAGGGCTGCAGCCTGCAAACTGAGTTTTTTTTAAAACGGACCCAAACTCGAGTTTAGATTTCAAAACTGACCTACGCGAATTTCACATTTCAAAACTGATCCATTTTTAATGAGACCGGATTCCCAGGATCCGGTCTTCTGTGTTTTTTACAAAATCGGTTCCCCAGGATCCGGTCTTATGTGCAAACGAACACACGTGTAGTTCTCTCATTCGAACACGCACAGAAGACCGGATTCCCAGGATCCGGTCCCATTAAAAATGGGCCAATTTTGAAATGTGAAACTCGCGTGAGTCAGTTTTGAAACCCACAAACTCAAATGGGTCAGTTTTAAAAAAAACTCCTGCAAACTACTAGACTCGAGTTTCGAGCTTTTTGAACTCGGTTCAATCAGATATATTTTGTTTGGCTCGAGTTAATCTGAAAAAAAATACTCGGTTATAATTTTTTAAAATATTCGAAATCTGCCGATATCTTATCGAGCTCAAAATATAAAGAGCTGATCAAATTCAGTTCGAAAACTTAGTCTTTTTTTTTGTTGATAAACTCGAAAGGAACGAAAACAAGGACACGGGAGGACTTTACAAACAACTGGGAAAGATAGGTAATTTGGGAATACAATCCAGTCCGGACCAGCTCCATTTGTGTATCCGTGTGAAATTAGCAAGTGCGTCAGCTGTTCTGTTAGCCTCTCGCCTAACAAGTATGAGATCTGAATGCAAGGAATTAAGTAATCGTCTAGCTCGGATGAACCATGGTTGTGTATCGCTAATGTTTTGATGCCCTTTGAATATCATCTCAAAAGCCAAGAGACAATCTGTAGCGATAATAACTTTAGGGTGTCTTAATTCATGGGCTAGCATGAGTCCTTCCACGATTGCTGTGCCTTCACATTCGAGGATAGTGGACATCGTCGGACAAAAATAGCAACGCACTGCTGTAACATAACATGAGTCATCCCTGGCTTTTGCAGCCACACCTCCACAACCAGTTAATTGTTGCCAAGAAGCGTCAACATTAATTTGTAGATACCCTGAAGGTGCCGGCTTCCATTGTAAATCAGTTGATGTATTGATCCATCCATGTCGTAACTGCCTATTATGAGAGCGGTGATATTCAGATGTTAACGACCTGATTCTGATAGCCGCAGAGCGAGGGTCAGTGTCTTGATTTTGGTGCGATGCTCGATTTTTTGCATACCAAGTATACCATAATGCTGTGTAAATTAGTGATAAAATAGAGGCACTGTGACGTTGGTAACAGAAGAAAGCCAAGTCTGCAAAATTAGTAAAGTTTGAGAACAGGTGTGCCCCATCAATGTGAAGTATTGACCATAAAGCTTGAGGCCACCAACACCGAACAAAAGTGTGCACGGCATCATGTGGCCTAAAACCACAGAGATCAGAAGCTGCATCCTGTTTGATTTTCCTTTTGTAAAGGTTGTATGATGTAGGTAGCCCATTATGATATGCCCTCCATATAAAGATTTTAATTTTGCTTGGCAACTGTAATCTCCATAAGGTGTTCCAAAACTTGTGGATCATAATGGCATCTAAAGAGGATGCTGGGAAGAGTAGATGGTTACTGAGTGTGGTAATGTGTTGATAAACTGATTTTGTTGTTAAGTCTCCAGATGTTGTATATTTCCATTTGACAGTGCCAGCTTGTGGATCCATGATACAGCCATCCTGCATGTCGTGTATAACCTTATGAAGGCTGCACCAACAATAAGACGGCCGATAACCCAAGGTTGCATTGAAAAGATTCCCTTCTTTGAAATATTTTGCTTTAAAAATTGTAGAAACAAGCAAATCCGGCATCGTAAGTATCCTCCAAACCTGCTTTGTAAGAAGTGCCAAATTCATATGACGGAGGTCCCTAAAACCCAAACCGCCGCTCATCTTATCTTGCAACAAAACGTGTTTATTAACCCAATGTACTGGCTGTCGTGTTCTTGAATTCCCCCACCAGAATCGAAGAATAAGCGCATTCAATTTAGCTATAATATTGTCTGGTAGGTAGAAGCAATGCATCCAATACATCGGCGATGCTTGAAGAACAGCCTTAATAAGCACTTCTTTGCCCCCGACCGATAGTTGAGAAGAATTCCAACTGTTGGTTTTACCTGCAACCTGGTCGGTAAGTGTAAAAAATGTTTCTGCAAGACGTCGATTCATTGTTAGTGGTAGACCCAAGTATTTAGCGTGATGAGGGACATGGCGGACTTCGAGAACTTGCTGGAATGCAGCAAGTATAGGAGTTGTGTAGTTGGCACAAAGAACAAGTTCTGACTTTTGAAGATTAACTTTCTGCCCAGATAGTTTTTCGTAGTCCGAAAGTAGTTGTTTCAAAGCTGCTGGAGTGTGAAAATCAGCTTGAAAATATAAAATGGCGTCGTCCGCAAATAGTAAGTGTGTGATATGTGGTGCAGCTCTGTTGACGCGAATACCTTTGAAGATGTTGTTGGCATGTAGGATGTAGCTGTAGAATTGCATGACTGAACCATTCGGTGCAAATTATAAAATGTAGAGGCGATAAAGGATCGCCTTGTCGAAGTCCTCTTTCTGGTGAAAACGGCGTAGAAAGTTCCCGTTAATGCGCAAGCAATATGAGACCGTTTTGATATACTGCATTAGCCTGGAAACCCAAATCGCATGAAAACCTATACGTAGCAGGACAGCTTCCAAAAACAGCCATTCAATTCTGTCGTACGCTTTAGACATGTCAAGTTTTAATGAACCACAAATCTTTTTGCTTTGACCGACGTTCTTGATATAATGAGACATTTCATGTGCAATGAGGAAATTGTCAGTGATGCTACGGTTGTGTAAAAATGCAGTCTGTTCAGGGGCTATAACCTCCGTTTGAATAAGCTGCAACCGGTTTGTAATGGCTTTAGAAATTGTTTTGGCCATAACCGTGCTAAGACTGATGGGGCGAAATAAATTGACCAATTTTCGAACACCGGGCACCGTAGATTCACCGTGATTAAATTACAAACTCAATCAAATGAGTCCCGTTAATAGCGACTCAATAAAAAAGTGTATTGGTGTTAACGGAAAAAGATCGATTTAAAACGTTAAGAGTTTATGATGAAATCATCGGGCTATTTTCAACATGGTTCACATGATTGATTTCGCAATTTAATCACGGTGAAGTTATGGTGCTTGGTGTTCGAAAATTGATCAATTTATTTTTTACTTTGCCCTTAGATTGGAAAATTTGATAGTTTGGACTTTCAACTGGAAAAGAGCGGTAGTTCGGGACACCATTGTGTACTTTTCCCTAATTAATAAAATGATTAGCATTTTTTTTGGTTAGTTACATGGTTTCAGATTCGGGGTCATTTCTGTTAGGAACAAATGACACCGTTTCAGCCTAAACGTCATTATCTCATTATATTGTGTGGCAGATCTTAGCTTTAGACAACTTGAGAAACAAGGCATCCATCAATCTCCAACAGACATACAGTTTAGATGAACAGATGACAGATATATGCTCTCATGCCACTAATTAATACACAACAATCTTCATTATCATCAAGCCAAAGTTTGATAAAATTCTTGAAATGGGTGCTCAGGTGACAAAACAGGTAGAGAGGAGAAAAGCCATCTCAACCGAAAAGAAAGCTCTATGTGACCTTAATCAAAACTGTGGCCAGGATTTTCCAGGCTCAGACTACCATCCACCAAATAGAAAAACATGGATGGCTGGCCTAAACCCTCAAAACCTCCACATCACCCAAATTGTCTGGCCAGGAACTCATGACTCCGCAACCAATAAAATCGGCGTTCCGGGCATCACTAGGCCTTTCGCTCAATGCCAGAATCTGTCCGTATACAATCAGCTCGTTAGAGGTACAAGAGTGCTCGATATTCGCGTGCAACAGGATAAAAAAGTTTGTCATGGGATTTTGGTGACTTATGGTGTACAGGTTGTTATAAATGATGTCAAGAAGTTTTTAACCGAGACAGAGTCGGAGATTCTCATTCTTGAGTTCAGGACTGAATTTGGTCATCAGGATCCACCTGATTTCGACAAGTACTTAAACGACCAACTTGGTGAGTTTCTGATCCATCAAGACGACAATGTGTTTAACAAGACCATTGCGCAAGTACTTCCCAAAAGAATTATATGTGTCTGGAAGCCACGAAAGGCGCAGCAGCCCAAGCATGGAGGGCCATTATGGGACTCGGCGTATTTAAAAGATAACTGGATTAACACGGACTTGCCATCAACCAAATTTGAGAGTAATTTGAAGCATTTGAATAACCAGCATCCAGTGTCAACGAGGAAGTTTTTCTATAGGGTGGAGAACACTGTGACGCCGAAGCCTGATAACCCGGTGGTTTGCGTAAGGCCTGTCACCGGACGCATCCGAGGATATGCTAGGCTTTTTATTACACAGTGTTTTGCAAGAGGGTTTGCTGATAAGCTGCAAATATTTTCGACTGATTTTATTGATGAGGATTTTGTGGATGCTTGTGTTGGGCTGACTTATGCTAGGATTCAAGGCAAGGCCTGATGTATTTCACTCAATTTCCTGCCATTAAAATTCACAACACCCTTGTGGCACTCACTAGAGATGTTTATGTGTCTGGTTTTCCCCCCTGTAAATTGTGAGTATAAGAATGAGTCTGGCAAGTAGACATCTGCCAAAAAGAGTTGGCAGCTTATATTAATAGATGAACTTATTATTTATAAATATTTAAAAAGTGAATAAAAAGAAGAACAGAGCAACGAAAGTTTCTCTATTATTTGTCCCCTTTTCAAACTCATCTTTCCAAAATACTTCGTTTGAAACTGAAATATCCAGATTATCCCATTTTGATTAATACCGATTTTCTGGGAATCAGTATTTACAAGACCGGTTTCCATCGTACCGGTTAGTTCAATTACAACCAAAACCGGTTCCAAGGGAACCGCTATCTTTTAAAAAATGCAGATGTGGCTCAGTTTGGGGCCTACGTAGACCAACCGAACCCCATTTGTGCCAGCATGGTATCCACGTCACATATCGGTAGCCCGGGAACCAGTATCCCTATCTTACTGGTACCCCGCGTACCAGCATTCTCTGTAACAAGACTGGTTCGTGGAACAGACTTTTCAGACATGGCCAGGGCATCACGGACCTGGTCAGGATGTGACTACACTATAATGATACCGGTTTGCCGGTATTTGATGATATCGGTTCCTCGAAAGCCATCAACCAAATTTGAGAGTAATTTGAAGCATTTGAATAACCAGCATCCAGTGTCAACGAGGAAGTTTTTCTATAGGGTGGAGAACACTGTGACGCCGAAGCCTGATAACCCGGTGGTTTGCGTAAGGCCTGTCACCGGACGCATCCGAGGATATGCTAGGCTTTTTATTACACAGTGTTTTACAAGAGGGTGTGCTGATAAGCTGCAAATATTTTCGACTGATTTTATTGATGAGGATTTTGTGGATGCTTGTGTTGGGCTGACTTATGCTAGGATTCAAGGCAAGGCCTGATGTATTTCACTCAATTTCCTGCCATTAAAATTCACAACACCCTTGTGGCACTCATCTGATCTCAGCTAGAGATGTTTATGTGTCTGGTTTTTTCCCCTGTAAATTGTGAGTATAAGAATGAGTCTGGCAAGTAGACATCTGCCAAAAAGAGTTGGCAGCTTATATTAATATATGAACTTATTATTTATAAATATTTAAATTGTGAATAAAAAGAAGAACAGAGCAACGAGAGTTTCTCTATTATTTGTCCCCTTTTCAAACTCATCTTTCCAAAATACTTCGTTTGAAACTGAAATATCCAGATTATCCCATTTTGATTAATACTGATTTTCTAGGAATCAGTAATTACATTATTTACAAGACCGGTTTCCATCGTACCGGTTAGTTCAATTACAACCAAAATCGGTTCCAAGGGAACTGCTATCTTTAAAAAATGCAGATGTGGCTCGGTTTGGGGCCTACGTAGACCAATCGAACCCCATTTGTGCCAGCATGGTATCCACGTTACATACCGGTAGCCCGGGAACCAGTATCCCTATCTTACTGGTACCCCGCGTACCGGCATTCTCTGTAACAAGACTGGTTCGTGAAACAGGCTTTTCAGACATGGCCAGAGCATCACGGACCTGGTCGGGATGTGACTACACTAGAATGATACCGGTCTGCCGGTATTTGATGATACCGGTATTTGATGATACCGGTATTTGATGATATACCGATTCTGCGTATAGCCATTGGCTACATTCACTTTATTATTTAATGAAAAAGTGTACGTAGGGCTGGGGTAAAATGTGTATTGCGAGCGGTTTAATGAAAAATTTCTCAAACGTTCCCATTTGCGCAATTCATTGCGCGCACTAAAATGCAAGTGGCGCGCGATTCTCCCTAATCGAATTCTCAATTTTGTGTAAAAGAGTTCGTGTCAATAATCTTTGACACTCTAAATTTCCCAACATTCCTTCCCCATTTTAGGGTGCCCTCTTGTTTTCTATTATACATTTGATACAAACTCATGCATCAACGAAAATGTCACAAGGATTGAATTTTCGCTTAGTGTAACTAAGCATTCCAAATATCCGAAAATCATGGTATCTAAAGGATTAGAGATAAAATAATCACGAGGTACTTCCAAACTATAAAGTTTAACTTGGCTCTTTTATGGCCAAGATGTGACTTGAATGACTACAACTTTGTAGTTTGAACCAATAGCTGATTCCGTCGTTAAAGATGTCCAAATTGAGCTGAAGTCTGCTGTACAGAACGCACTTGTGTCAAGATATGTCAACAATAGGTGACATTGCATTCTGAATTCATCTGTGTCACCTAATAGGTGACACAGGCGACACATGTCCGACGGGCCAAATGAGCCAAAAATTCAATTTGGGCTAGGATTTTTGGAAAAAAAATACAAAAAGTAAAATTAAACAAAAAGAGAAGAAGATGACAGCCGCCAAGGGATATTCCATACACACATATTCATTCTACACACTAGGAGACGACGAAAAAAGAGAGAAGGGGGCACGAAAACTCGAGGATTTTGATTGGATCAAAGATTAAGGTTTGAAGGGATTATCAACATCGATTTCAAGGGTGTAGAAATTCCCTTTTCTCGTTTTGTAATTCTAGTCCCGTTCATGAACATGACTTGTATTTCCATGACGATGGATAGTGAGTAGTGACCCACATTTTGGGGTCATGCGAATCTTTACTTGACTATGAATCGTTAGATAAAATAATTGTTGCATGAAATGGATTGTCTTGCATGATTTGTATTTTCTTAGCGCTGAAACCCCAGCGATGCATACTAGGTGTTTGAGAAAATGCCTAAGTGTATTGCCTTGAGACGTCAAGCCAACAGCGCCGAAACGGTGAGGCTAAATTCCGACTATAAAGTAAACACGTTACGAACTCGGTGACTACGAGGGTGGCCCGAGATTGTGACGGGAAAGGCTAGGATTATGACAAGTACTCCCCATGTTTACGCAACGAGAGTTGGTAAACATCAACAGATTACTTGATTCGAACCAATAGCGCCGAAAGGGTGAGGTTCGTAGTTTAAGGTACAATTCCAATTTGAACCAATATTGCTGAAATGGTGAGGTTCTTACTTGGATTGTGCTGCTATTTTCCAATAAATATAGGAAAATCCTTTTATGATAGTTAATAAACTCGATTCTAATGTTGGGTAAGTGAAGTAGTTCCCCGAAATACTTCTCGACATTCGTTAAAACATTTTCTTACTTTCTTGCATATTTAGATTGATTAGATTCTTAAACTAAAACAAACACAAGTTTCGGACTAGGATAAATAGAAGCATAACCTTACATAGTGCGCAAGTTTACAATTGCTCCCTTGAACTACTCGGTACTTACCGATTTTATAAATTATTTTTGACCCTCAAAATACTACACGCCACCCACTAATTAAAGCATAACAAAGCTTTAAAAGCTTCATACTAGTACATCCTTTGCAATTTCTACTCAACACTTCTTTTGTGAATGAAAGTGGATTCCTAAAGAGAAGCTGTAGCTGTTGGTGTCTGATTCCTTTCCACTTACTAGATTTGCAGCAGTGAGTTACAGCCTCCTCAGGACTCATATACAGTGGCGTGGTGAGTCCTTGAAGCATTAATCATGAAACATCATCTGGGTATTCATGGAAATGGATCCTTGATGGCAAGATGAAGCAAAAGATTTTGAGTTACTATTCTCATGTATATCTGAGTAATAGTCCACTTTTTTTTGTTTCATATCATTTTCAAAGCCTAGACACATATGCAGAAATTGATGATGATTCCTGGCTTTTCTATTTTAATGACCAAAAAGTTTCTCAAACATTAAACAGACAGATTACAATGAGCTACCACTGCTGCAAGCAAGCTTGGTTTCCAAACTCCAACTTTCATGTCTTCATTCTTCTTCACCTCTGATATGGCATTAGAATTGAGCATAGTGGATGATCATTCACTTGATCATTAACAAAAGTGCTAATGGTGGTGGTAGGATGGGGAAGGGGCGAAGGCGTTAGCCGTAGCATTAAGGTGGGGCGCCAACAGTGGTGGTGGAAGGTGAGAGACTCCTCCGCCTTGCGCAGGGCACTGGTAGCACTTGGTGAAGAGTCCAAAAGTGTCGATTTGACGAACAAAGTTGATCATGCTAGCCCAGCCTCCAAATCCAAACCCAACCAGCAACACCCACACAACTATAAACACATTGATTGTGTATGTCCCAGCCCAGCTTCCTACAAACCTTGGTGGTTGCTCCACTGCGTTCTGCAAATCATCAACAATAACACTTCATTAAACTATTAATTACACCATTTTGATTTCTGCATTTATCAAAACAAGCAATTACAGATACATAATGGACCCCACATTTCAGGTTTTCAGATACAATAATAATGTATCTAAATTGGAGCAAGACCAGCATCTGGTCTGCCGAAATGTAGCATCTCTTTGTCTTTTTCAACACTTAAATCAATTAGTGCATGTAAAAATTTAGTATGTGGTCGAACAGCTGCTATTGTTTGTGTCTATTTTTGAACAACAAAAGCAGCTACTAATCTCGCACCCGTTGAATTTTTTTATGTGTGCAGATGCTCTTAGTAAACTAGGAAGTAGTGAAAATTTGTGTAATAGAAATTTGATATACCTCTCTGGCAGCTGCAGATTTGAAAGTGAAGATGTGGGCAAGGGCAGGTATGATGTAGACAGTGAAGCTAACCAGGAGAGATCCAACAGTGGAGTTGATAGGTCCAAAGAAAGGGAAGATGATGGCCAGGAACCAAATTGGGATCACCACTGGCAACCTGGCTGCTGCTCTCTTGCACATACTCTTGCACTCATGCATCCCAATAGCCTTCTCCCACACAAAATACAGTGGTGTGCATGCAAACCCAAATGTGATAAACTGCAATATAAAAATGAAACAAATTAAACCCACATTTTGAACTCAATAATATATATTATTGTTTTGGTTTGAAATTATTGATTGAGAGGGTAAGCATGCCTGGTGGATGAGCATCAAGATGACAGCCATGTCTCTGAATGGGGACTTTGGAAGGAGGGCAAAGGCATTGGAGTGGTTCAGAAGCAAATCACCAAAAGCCCAGTAAACAGCTGAGGCTGAAGGGAGTGTCAGTGTCAGCACATACACAGTTGCTAGCAAGTATATGGCTTTGAACTTTTGTGGCTTCCACATTGCATGCATTATCTCCCTGTCACCCAAAATCAAACTGTCAATGGATATCTTTGGTGAATATTTTTTAGCTAAGGGATTTGGTCATAATTAAGGTCAGATTCTGGGATAAAGAAAGGTTGAGTCTTTTTCAACATTTATGTATTCTAGTCCAGTGTGTATTTATTTAACTACTGGCAGATCAGATCAAGGACAATGTTGGGTACGTAACACTAGAAAAATGAAATAAAAAAAAGATATGAATGTCTTACACAGTGACAGCATGTCCACCAAATGTGTAGAGAATGTTTGTGGCACCTGTGAAGTATAGGACCATCTTGGTGGGACCTGAGTGCTTCACTCCTTCAACCTGCCCCATACAACAAACCACATATGGCTTAAACATATGGGTACTGCTCAGATTTTTGGACAAAAGGGTATGTTGTATATATGTACCTGGCCATGGAGGATGGAGGCAATGGCTAGGTACCAAGCTGTGTAAGTGGTCATAATCAGGCCTAAAAATGACCATATTCTGTAGTTGTGGAATGAAGGAATGAACACAGTTGTGGCACAGCAAGCTCCAAAGATGTATGTCCATGTCCTCTTGTCCAGATTGTCATTTATGTAATATATATTGCTGCATATATACATCATCAAAACCATGTTACTTGAATCAGATTCAAAACCTTCATTTTTATTATATATCTCATTGGAGGTGCCCTTTGGAGCAGTCTGGAGGGTCTGATAATAATCAATGTGTGTGTGTGTGACATTTGTTTAATGTTTGCAGCAGCAGGAAGATACAACAGAGCAAGAGTTAAAATGTAGTAGTAAGGGAATATTTAGACCAACTAGCTAGCAGACTAGGACAGTAGAGGACTGAAAAGGGTGTAGATGATTACCTTGCACAAGCTATGAGCTGAATCACAGATCCAAACAAGAGAAATGTGCAGTTGAAACCCAAACCCACATTCCTCCAGTGCTTCCCCAGCAGCCCATCCAGGACTTCAAACCACTGTTTTTCAAAATTATACCATCTCAGCCATCAATACAAAAAAGGTGTTGTGACTTGTGGAAAAGCATCAGTTTTGGGTGTACTACCTGTATGACATGGTTTCTGAATTCAGCCTTCTCTCTTTCCTTCCTTGTTCTATACTCAATGTAGAGAACACTGATCAAGTAAGCAGTCCAGCTTCCTAGTATTCCATAGAAGAGCTGGAAGAGAATACCAGAGAGCATCCCCAGCTGGGAAAATGAATATGGCAAGGTCAACAGCACTTGAGCCACCTGAGAAACACATCAATTTCAGCCACAGGACTCACATTCCAAAAGGGCTACTGGGCTAGGACTAGTACAAGAATGAAAGAAAACAAAGACACAAACTTGACCTGATTGGAAGCACAGCTGAACCAAGCATCATAGGCTGAACCACCATGCCAAAAGAAACTTGAAACTCTTGACTTCAAGTCCTTAACAGGCTTCCCTTCAGTCTCCATCTCCACATAGCTTCCTGCTATCACAGTCTCCACCACTTTATCCTTGTCTGATGCCATTGTAGCTAGACTACACTGAAGCTCAAAAAAAAAACAGGCTGAGCTGAGAGCTGAGACCTTCTTGCTTCTTCACTCCACTGGTACTGATGTGCTATATTGAGATTCCTTAACCAAAGTCTGGTCTTTGTTTTGATATGACTGCATGCAGACACACCCACATATATATAATGAAAAATACACAGCTAAAAGGACAAAAAGATAGATTTGGGGAAGAGGGTCATCCACTTTTTGGGAGAGTAAAAATTACTTAATACTGAATATCCTTGATCTTAGAGTCACTTTTTTTTTTCCATCTTCAGCTAATTACAGTTTTGTTGTGTAGCTAAACTTGCATTAGAATATAGCCTTAAAAAACTCTAAGCTGGTCTCTGCACGGGTGGGTTTTAGGCTTTCACAGGCTCAAAGAAGCCATGATTACACACTAAGACAAGACCTAACATGTGTCATGATCAGTGTATTAATTTACAATACTAATAAAAAAGGGTTTAAAATGGAGGGCCTAGGGGACAAGGCAAGATTTGAATATTACATCAAGCAATGAAAAGAGGGGAGTAGAGATCAGAGTTAGAGAAGTTAAAAAGAAAGTGAGCAAAATCATTGCAGGCCAAAACAGGCGTGGTGGCATTGAAGAAGTAAAAGCTACTTTTATCACATGGGGTTAGAAAATCAATTAAGCTTTGCTTAAGCGCTCTCTCACTCACTCTCTACTATGGCGCTATCACTGCTTCTTATTTTCTTCAAGTTTGGCAAGTTCAACACATACCCATGTTCCAACATTCCATTCCATATTCAAGTTTGGCAACTTCAACACAATATCGTCCATGTTCCAACATTCTTACATTGATTTAAACTTGTTCATGTCCTACGCTACGGAGCGGAAAGGGAATGGGTATGCGGAGTTCTTGGGGCAATGTTCCGAGTGTGTGACGATATGATTATTATTGTTGAAAGATATTCGTTTGACATCTCTAGTCTAGCTAAGAATAATGAAGGATGACAATTGATATTTTTAATTTTAGGAACAACATTATTTATAAACTAGACTTGTGATTTAAACCGAACTAGAATTCCAGACATCTAAATTTTTTTTACTAGTTCATGATCCATTAAAACCTCGACTTTATTTTCATCAGAATTCGAATTCGAATCCAGATAGATGGATTGAGTAATTGATATCTCTGACCCTCTTGATAGATATATTGGTAGTAGATGTGTAGCAACTTAGGTTCATGAGCCTAATGGGCGAGGATGATAGATGGTCACTTTGTTAAGGTGGGGGTTAGTCAATCCAATTTGACCACCAAACAGGGTCTCCTGAGTGCCCTCCATGTCAAGGAGCTTTCAAATGTTAGACCCACTCTACTTATGAACACAGAAGCAGCTACCAAAAGCTAGTAGTGGCCAAACCAATGATTATTCCAAATGGCATGCATAATGAGCCTGTTTTCTTGACCTAGCTCTCAAAGACTTCAAAATCCTCAGTGAAATGTCTCATGCTTAGTCCTCCGCCCTGAAACATTGTCCCACCTTGGCATCCTTTTGTTGGGCATATTTCATTCTTTGCTCTCAAACAGCCTTTTGGGTTTTAATACACTTTAATTTTCTGACCTTCACTTTAACAACAACTTACACTTTTATCAGTATCTGACATCATGGTTGATGAGAGGCTGCAATCATCAGTTAGAACCAAGACTTGTCTCTTTGATGTTTCAAAACTGTTGATGAGATGACAGCTTTATGAGGCATGTATGTCCTTCTGCTAGACCAAGAGAATATTTGTTCCTACATAGAGTAGAGAGTTGTGGAGGAATCTGCTGCAAACTGTAAAAACTGTTACCTTTTTTTTTAGGCAAGGCTGCCTCTTCTTCTAAAAAGAAGACAACACATCATCATCCTTTTTATTTAAGTTTTAATTTGTGATGATAAGAAATGGTTGAGTCAAATTAAAATTATATCGTTCGATGTAGACAAAAAAAATCGGTTTTATTAGCGATGGAAATGATAAGTAGATGGAGATGGCAAGCAAGGCCAAAGAAAATCAACTAGTGGGTATGATCACAAGAACAAAATACAAAATTAGAAAACTTTGTTTTGGTCAACTTATGATGATGAGCAAACTCACTCGAAAAATGCAGAAGCATGTTTTGACATGGAGTGGAAAACTCGTCTTAGGAGAACGATGTTCGACAGTTGAAACTGGGAATCTTTAATTTTTGATACATGCTAATCAAGAGACCGCATGTGAAAACATGTCTTGGTCAACTTATGAGAAGCCATTAGAATCCGAAAAATTACAACACTGTTGATATGTATTATGTAGTATCCATTAGAGCGTGATCAGGAGGAAATGTTACTAGTGTTAACAGACTATTATGTACATGTACATGTACAAGATATAGGGTGGTTGGGCGAAAATGGTGATAGTTGAGCTGGATGAACTATTGATTATAAATCAAGAGGTCAAGTATTCGATTTCCCTGAGTATCATAATTTTCACCTAGTTTAGGTGGACTTTTTCTAGTCCTACTTTATGTGTGGACGGTGGACCTTTCCTAGCCCAACGCTAGCTAGTGTGCCATGGATGACTTGTGCATTGCTTGTGATAAATGTGCTTGATGATTTGTCCTAGAATTATAAATTTTAATGATCTTGTATGAATTGTAACCCATCAATAAAAAAAAAGATATAAGGCGGGTGGAAACTCCTTTTCAAATAAAAATTAAAAATTAATTTGATTGGTTGATTCAATAAAAGGAAAAGTACATAACTTCTGAACTACCATCCTCTGTCAATTTTGTGTCCGAGCTATGAAATAGTGCGAACTATATATAATTTTTTTTTAAATGGGGTAAAAGCTAAGAAGGAATGTGGCGGAGATAATTAACTCTCTTAATCTCCAATTACGAATTGAATTTGGCCGTAACTAACTCTCTTGTGATTGTTAATAGAAAATTACTTAATGTGTAAACAAAACAAGAAATACTCTTCGGTTAGTTTCGTTTCACTCATAAGAAGCCTTAAGTCTCACTTTTCCGATTCTCGCCTTCCCAATCTGTCAAGGTTTGCAAAAATAAGAAGCCGCTTCAGTCGGATGTCCTAATTCAATTTGTGGGTCAATCAATCTCTTCAGTTTGTCGTCAAATAACCGAGTCTGATGTCGCTATTCGAAATAAATCAGTAAGTCGATTTTGTAGGATTGTAGAGCTGATTAGATTATTGGACTATTCCAGTTTTAGAAACCCGCAATTATGGCAGTCACACTTACGGTTTCTATTATCTAATTAGATAATTAAGGTTTAGATGTCACCCTATTTATACCCACATTGAGATTATTGTAATTGTGTCCAATATCTCATAGTGTAAACTCTGGCTTGGTAGTGCCCTGCCCCCTGACGTAGTCACCGTGTAGTGACGAACTGCGAATCAAATCTTGGTGTCCTCGCATCAGTTCTTTTGTTTTTTTTCTCAACATCGCTACTTACGCGACCTTAACAGAATTTTATCTCATTTCGATTACATCAGTAGCAATGAAATTGAAAATTATGCTTGTATTGCTTCTTTCAAGTCTTTAGGATTTTGTAGCTTTGCTAGGGATTAAGTTGAATTTTATGTAACGCATGCAGCTTGCTTTACACTAATGAGTTTTACCATTTTGAGGGGTATAATGGAAGGATTAGTGAAATTCCAAATCAGATATGGTTGTAAATTCATTCCAAATCTAGATGTTTGAGGGGTATAATGGAAGGATTAGTGAAATTCCAAATTAGATATGGTGGTAAATTCATTCCAAGTCTAGATGTCGAATAATCACAAAGCTAATAACAGTGGTCCGTGACAAGGTTTCTTGCCTAGACTTCAAAAGATTGGTGGAAGAAGGTGGCTATAGAGATATCGTTGCTATTTATTTTAAATTTTAGGAGACACATATAGCTTCAGGATAGAGGTAATTAGGAACTGATGGTGACCAGGAACAAATCCAGGAATGGAAACTTACCCTGGCTAAATTTTTTTTTGATTAGTGTAGTATTGATAAAAAATATAAATAAAACATATATGCACTCCAATTCATTCTGAATTCATAATATATTTATGTGTTGGACAATATTTATCAAAATTTTCAATTGGCATGGTGGAATGGACAACAAGTTTAGTACAAATGGGGAGTGGGTTCGAAACGCACCTCACACACATTTCTTTTCTACAAAACTTACCTGGGCTTCAGCCCCCTAAATAGGGCCTGCCTCCGTCCCTGATGGTGACGTGTGCTGACGTGATGGAGTCATGAAGATATTGGACATTAGCGTAGAACATGAAATGGAGATGAATGATGTTGTTGTTTTAGCAAGTGATGTTGAGTTTTGCCATTCTCTCAAATTCCATCTATTGATGATGAAGTTGTGTACCTGCTGAAGTCAGAGAAAAGGAGAGGTTTGATGAAAATAACAAGGTTTGTATCTAACAATGATCAGTTGGCTGTGGGCTTACAATTTCAGGTTACAATTGTTTTTAGAAGGGTCTTCGAGAGAACTTGCTATTAGAAACAGGTTTGACTTCGATCACATATCAATAAAAATAGAAATAATCAGATTAACGCACAATGTTGAAATGAAGACTGTCCTAGGTGAATCTCAGTATCAAATCAAGTTGATAAAATGGTGGTGTGTGTTTCCAAATCAAGTCGATGCATCCACATAAAAATTGTAGACAAGATTTTGTAAGTACAAAAATCACTTGAAAAGTATTTGCCTATACATTATTTGGAGGCATTTAGGGACAATCTGAAGTGAGAAATAGAAGCATTCCAACGACATGAGTTTGAGGTAGATGTTGGAGACATTCACTACTATTGAAGGAAGTGTTGGTGAACAATAAAAACTTGTTAAGGTTTATTGTACGACATTGAGGGCGTGGAATCCTTTCACTTTAGTTTATTTGACAATAAAAGAGGGTCATTTGAATTGTATATATTTCTTTATATGCATGTAAGAGGTTTTTGGTTGGATGCAGACCGATTATAGGCTTAGATGCCTGCCACTTGAAAGTATATCATATAATTGACAAATTCATATAGTTGTTGAGAGAGATGGTATTGACAACATGTTTTCGATTGCGTATATGCAATATGCGGGTCATCGAAAATATATGACGTTTTGGTTCCTTGAAAATCTTTTAATGGACATTGAAAATTCGAGAAATGATGTATGCATGGTGTTTCTTTTAAGACCAACAAAAGGTGCGTATGAGCTTTATTTTATTTTATTTGGTTATCTGTGACGCATATTTTTTGGCTTGTGTGATTATATTCATAACATATTTACTCAATGCTTCCTTTTGAGCTTTAAATGTTCGATGGACATTTAATGATTTATTTCCTCACTTCTATCATTTGGGATCTCACTTAAATTCCTTGCAGCTAGCCATGCATGTGCCATAATAAGACTACATGGAGACTTAGCTGATTATGTTCACCAATTGTATAGGAAATCAAAATTCATGAAAACTTATGAGTCCCACATTCAACCACCAGGTGGACCATCACGACGGCCACAACGGGAGGGAAATTTTTTTTACCTCCACTTTTTAGAAGACAAGCAGGGAGACTGGGACGTCAATGCACAAGGGAAGTTAAAGAGCCAATTAACGTGCATAAGAAGCAAAATGGTGATAGCACACAATGACTTGTAGTCATTATGAGACTGCAGGTCATAATGCACGATGATACAAGGAAAATATATCTAGCCCTAAAAAAGACAGAGGAAAGGAAAAAGGATATGCTGCCCGGGCTGCCATAAATAGAATGAGGAAAAAGCAAGCTATAACGGAATAAGGCAATCGCCCAAGAAAACTGAAAGTAGGGATGTCGGTGAAAAATTCAAGGAAGCTAGTGCAATGTTTCTAAACTACAAGATGATGCTTTTTTTTGGTTTCACCTTGAAAAACATTGATGTTATCTTTTCATAGCGGCAGGTAAAGAAGAAAAAGAGGTTTCAATAACCTTTTATCGTTACTCAAAGTTAGGTTTGATTGTTTACGATTATGATGTTTGTTTATAAAAAAATATCTCATTCTTCAACTCTGTTTATATGGTTTTGTTAGCACATAGTGTTTTTGTTTTCTTTTTGCTCCAACATTATAGTCGACATTTCTCCCTTCGTATGTTCTTCACCATTTGCGGTCATTCACATAAATATTTTCACAATCACTTCTAAGTATTTCTAAAAGTTGAAAATATACTTGGCGGAGAATGGCAAACTCGTTAAATTCTTGCGACTATGATGACATATGTTGGTTGAGTTTGCATAAATAATAGGGTAAATTACAAAAAAACATTACCTGGACTACCACCTGATTTCAAATTAGGTACCGGACTTTTTCAATTTTCAATTTAGTGATTTTTGTATCAATCTCCACATGTTTCAATCATATTGATCATATCTCCAACCATGATAAAAATAAAGTTGACCAAATTTGTTAACTATAAAACCAAATTCATAAGTTTTCGACTTTAATTCCTCAAAAAAACATCGAATTCGTAAACAAAATGTATGCAAGTTGATGCAAAAATCACTAAATTAAAAATTAAAAAAGTCAAGTACCCGATTTGAAATCAGCCGGCAGTCCAGTCTATATTTTTGTAATTTTTTTTGATAAAAGAACAATGACATACAAAGCGATGAAGGCAAAGAAAGACAACACAACAAACAGATGACCGACGTGTACTGGAACAGAACATCTAAACAAGCAATGCAATCCAAACACAACTAAGTAATTTATTCACTGATGATGCATCTTCACGTTTCTAAAATCAATACATGTCAAAATGACCAAACTGAAGAAGCGATGATGAAGCACTGGCCACTAGGAAGGTAACAAGCCGAATCATCATCTCATCGGCCCGCGCTCGGCTCTCATCTCAATTCTCAGGGGTAAATTTTTTTTTTTATGAGAATTCTCAGGGGTAAAATTATATATAGATCGAACATGAGGTGGCATAATCGAATTATAACAGAAATTTCGAAAAAAGCTTCCACATTCTTCTTCCACATATCTCACTCGCCTGAAAAAGCAAATCGGAGTTTTTCACAATTCTCAGAGCTACAAATCTCTCCGGCAATGGATCGACGCCGCTTAATCTACGCCACAGTTACCGCCTTTCTCGCTCTTTCACTCGCACCAGGTATGTCGGTTTTCAGTTCAACCACATCTCGAAATTTGAGCAGCTCTGCTGCTTCGATTCGTTTTTGGTGATTTTTGCGATTGATTTTGACTCCAGAAGTGGAATCCGCCAAGTTCAAATTCGTAAACAGGTGCCGGAAGACGATATGGCCAGGAGTTTTATCCGGCGCTACTTCGGCTCCGCTCACGCCGACTGGATTTGCGCTGAGAAGTGGACAATCGAAAACCCTAACTGCGCCGACTGGCTGGTCTGGTAGGATGTGGGCTCGAACACTCTGCTCGCTGAATTCAACAACTGGTAGATTCGCATGTGTTACAGGCGACTGCGGGTCTGGTCAAGTGGAGTGCATCGGCGGGGCCGAGCCGCCTGCGACATTGGCGGAGTTCACATTGAACGGAGCTGATGGTTTGGATTTTTACGACGTGAGTTTGGTGGACGGGTACAATCTTCCGGTGTTGGTGGTGCCCAAGGGTGGGACTAGGGGAGGGTGTAGTCCAACTGGGTGTTTGGTGGATTTGAACAGTGCTTGTCCTAAACGGCTCAAGGTTGTGGCAGGTAGGGGTAAGCGGGGAGTGGCGTGTAAGAGCGCTTGTGAGGCTTTTGGTGATCCAATGTTTTGTTGTAGTGAGGCCTATGCTACGCCTGATACCTGCCAGCCTTCTCCTTATTCGTTATTTTTCAAGCGTGCTTGTCCCAGAGCTTATAGTTATGCATATGATGACAAGACCAGCACTTTCACTTGTGCATCTCCCGATTATGATATCATTTTTTGTCCAGCTCCTTATACCAGGTACATTTATGTTTTTATGAAGTGCATTTTGTTAGTGTTGACTAGAATTGCTGAATATGATGTTTTCAACATGAGGACCTAATTAGGAGTGTGTAATTGTTGATCATGTTTGAATTATCATAAGTGAATGGTTTACAGAATGGCTTTTAAGTTTTATGTGAATGCGATCGTGTCCCTGTGGTTTTGTTGAGTAGAAATTAGAAGCTAAGAGTTGAACAAGATCGCAGTTCAGAGTAATTTATGTAAACTAAACTAGGTTTAATTTTTTTTATTATTACTACATATAATGTATAGAGTCTGGATGTATTGAACTTAAATGTTGATTTTTTATAGATGTCACTAACCTTTCTGAAGTCGTTCTTTGTGAGAAAAATTCTGTATGCATAGGTGTGCTCTGTACAAGTGTGACTACAACTCTCAATGTTGTATGTCACCCTTTGATTACACCTTGTGAAAACTGAAAAGAAGCATGAGTGCACCACTGAGTTATGTGAGGAACACAAAGAAGGTTGAGCTGAACTCAATGCATATCAGTAAATTTATTGACAGACCCTGTAAATAGTCAAGATTATCGGTTGAATTGTCCACCTTGTAAAAAGTCGTGTGCAATCTACTGACAGCTCACTGCCTAGTTATATGAGGAATACTGAGGGTGAAGCTGAGCTTAAGTTAAGGCTTATCACTAAAGTAAATAAATAATCAACAGTCGCTGTGACAAGAAAAGATACCGATTGAGCTGCTGTGCTGTTTTATAAGTCAAGTCGACCATATGAACCAGAATGTGAGACTACATGGTGACTAGGCTTTAGTTTGTTTTGAGATTGATATAAATTTCTTATACTAGTCTGAAAGTATTCTTCGTATTACTAGCACGCACACAATCATTGACTTTGAGCTGTTGTATGATCAGCATACAAATCTTAACCCCAAACATTCCCTTTCTATATTGTTTGGTATTTAACGTGTTCCCCTTTCGTCCAAATATTTGATGAACTTGTTTATGCACTTGTCTAAGTTTACATGGTTTTATGTCATGCAGTCAAAAACTGTTGGGTATTCGTAAACAGCCTGGTGTCCTTCCTCTGGTGAACAAATCATATATGTATCTGGGAAGATAGTATGTAGACAATGCTCTCATTCCAGGTCAAGTTAAGTTTGTACAGGTCTTCTGGACGCAACTTGGACTCGCTGTCTTGCCGGCTTCACGAGACATTTTTGCCATTTTGATTAGTTGAAACTTCATTTTGTGATGCACTACTGCACTTATAGGGCTAAATGTCTGATTTCCTGTTAGCCTGGACTTTCAGTGTCAGGTAATACCTCTCTCCCAGCAGCTATAGGCTGTAAATAGCTGTAAAATTTTACATTGTGTATCCTTCCAATAATTCAGTATTTCGTTACTAAACGCTTAAATGACTACGGAGGTACAGATATGGAAATGGTTTTTTTTTTTTTTTTTTTTTTGCAGTTGAATATCAATTCATGAAGGATTGACAGGTGATCTAGCTCCGAGATATGAACAACAAAAACATCTCATATTATTAGAGGGAATTTCATACATCACTTTCACCACCAATTTTAAAATCAAATCAAAATCAATAAACATCAATTGATATATGTAAATCTTCCACTAAAAAGGACAGGAATTTAGGTGTTATAGATTTATCATGTTCTCTTTTTGTCTATATTTTATTAGGATGTTCTAGGCTTTTGCCATTTAATATTCTTGTACGAAAAAATATCAGCTAGGACTGAAATTCTCGAGTTACGCAAATACAATATATACATTCGTGCCCAAAACGGTCCAATTCATTTCTACTGAATACAAATATTAAAATAACATTTCCCGTTATCAAAAAAAAAAAACCAATTCCCAGAATATATATATGAATAACAATATTCCTCAGCTTTCAATAAAGCAATTGGCATCATTCCCAGCTCGGGTCCCTTTAATTTAATTCCACATCTTCTCTCTGCATCCGGAAAAGCTAAGATTTTTTTTTTTTTTTTTTTATACTTGGGTTAGTGTTAGTGTGTTAGTAGTTATGAGGATTCGAACCGGGCACCATTAGGCCGGGCGAGTATGCCAACCACCGGACTAAAACCTCGATCCTCCCATAAAAGCTAAGATTAAACTTCACACTTTCTCCCATCCGAAACGGCGACGTTCCCTTAGCCACTGATATTTTTGAATTTGATATTTTCACGACCGTTATTGACTTATTGTTAACCGTGTCCGACTCAGCGGATTTTTGTAGCGACAAAACTGTATAAATTGTAATTAGTTAATAATCAAAAATAAAATTAATACAAACCATTTATATCTTCATTTCATCATTCTGCAACGTTCAATTTCACTCACTCAATTAGATCAGTCACTCCTCACTGCTCCAATGGCGGATCTTCGCTTCATCATCCTCACCCTCTGCTTCCTCAAAACCCTATCTACCGACACTCCCAAAACCTTCATATTCCGCGTCGACAGCGAATCCAAGCCCTCGATTTTCCCCACCCACTTCAACTGGTACGCGTCACAATTCGCCGACGCCGGTCGCATCCTCCACGTCTACTCCACCGTCTTCCATGGCTTCTCCGCCAGTCTCACCTCCGACCAAGCCGCCTCCGTGTTACAAAATCCATCCATCCTCGCCGTGTTCGAAGACCGAAGAAGGCAGTTACACACCACTCGCTCCCCACAGTTTCTCGGATTGAGGAACCAGAAGGGTCTTTGGTCGGATTCCGATTACGGATCTGATGCTATTGTTGGTGTTTTTGATACAGGGATCTGGCCTGAGAGACGGAGCTTTTCCGATTTGAATCTCGGCCCGGTGCCGAAGCGGTGGAAGGGAGTTTGTGAAATTGGGGAGAAGTTTACTGCTCGGAGTTGTAACAGAAAAGTAATCGGCGCGAGGTTTTTCGCGAAAGGTCATGAAGCTGCTGGACCTGGTGGATTCGGAGGCATCAATGGAACGATTGAATTCATGTCGCCCAGAGACTCAGACGGACATGGAACTCACACAGCATCAACAGCCGCCGGCCGCCACGCCTTTCACGCAAGCATGAGCGGCTACGCTCCCGGCATCGCGAAAGGAGTCGCGCCCAAGGCCAGAATCGCCTCCTACAAGGTCTGCTGGCACACCTCCGGCTGCTTCGACTCCGACATCCTCGCCGCGTTTGATAAAGCCGTTACAGACGGCGTCGACGTCATTTCGATATCCATCGGCGGAGGAGACAGCGTCTCCGCACCTTACTACCTCGACCCGATCGCGATTGGTGCGTACGGAGCCGCCGCACACGGCGTGTTTGTATCCTCCTCCGCTGGTAACGACGGGCCTGGCGGCATGTCGGTGACGAACATCGCGCCGTGGATGACGACAGTCGGCGCCGGGACAATCGACAGGAACTTCCCAGCCGACATCGTCCTCGGCAACGGCTTCAAGCTGTCAGGCGTTTCTCTATACGCCGGCCAACCTTTGAACGGCCAAATGTATCCTTTAATATATCCCGGCAAGTCAGGCACGCTATCTGCATCTCTGTGTATGGAAGATTCATTAGATCCGAGCTTAGTGAGAGGCAAGATTGTCATCTGCGACAGAGGAAGCAGCGCCAGAGTCGCTAAAGGCGTAGTCGTTAAAAAAGCCGGCGGCGTCGGAATGATACTCGCAAACGGAATCTCCAACGGCGAGGGCATCGTCGGCGACGCTCATCTTCTTCCAGCTTGCGCTGTCGGATCCACTGAAGGCGACGCTGTTAAAACCTACGTCTCCTCCACCTCAAACCCTACCGCGACCATCAACTTTAAAGGCACCATTTTGGGGATCAAACCAGCTCCGGTTGTCGCCTCGTTCTCCGGAAGAGGTCCGAACGGGTTGAACCCGGAGATTCTCAAACCGGATTTGATCGCGCCGGGCGTTAACATTCTAGCAGCGTGGACGGACGCGGTTGGGCCGACTGGGTTGGATTCCGATAGTCGTAAAACAGAGTTCAACATCTTGTCGGGAACTTCAATGGCGGCGCCTCATGTCAGCGGTGCTGCTGCTCTCCTCAAATCCGCTCATCCCAATTGGAGCCCTGCAGCTATTCGATCAGCGATGATGACGACAGCGAGTACGGTGGATAACAGAGGGATGACAATGCTTGACGAATCGACAGGGAAGGCAGCGACTCCATACTCATTTGGCTCCGGCCATTTGAACCTCGGCCGCGCCATGGATCCCGGTCTGGTTTACGATATTGAAGCCGTTGACTACGTCAACTTCCTCTGCTCAATAAAATACGATCCGAAGACTATCCAAGTCATCACTCATACGCCTGTCAAGTGTCCGGCGAAAACTCCATCGCCGGAGAATCTGAACTATCCGTCAATCGCGGCTTTGTTTTCCACCAACGCGAAGGGAATCTACACCAAGAGGTTTATAAGAACAGTGACGAATGTGGGAGAAGTGAACTCGGTTTATAAAGTGAGCGTTGACCAAGCGTGGAAGGGAGTCAACGTGTCGGTCAAACCTTCGAAGTTGATGTTCAGTGCTGCGGCGAAAAAGCAGAGCTTTGTGGTGACGGTGACAGCTGATGTTAGAAATCTCGGAGTGGATGAGTCCGGTGCGGCGTACGGGTCGTTTTGGTGGAGTGATGGGAAGCATATGGTGAGAAGTCCCATTGTTATCACACAATTGAACCCGTTTTAAATTGAACCGGTCGAATAAACCAACTTGGTTTATATACGGTGAAATTTGTTGGTTTCGGTTCAAAGTTGAATCAGAGTTTTTAGGATGTTTCGTTTTTGTTGTTGTCGGTTTGTGAGTGTATGAGCTGTAGGAATGGGCAGTGGAGAAAAGGGAGTTGACTGTGTGTGGCGACCAACGCTTCTTTGTCTGGCACGTGACGGTTGTTTTATGATTTGGATTTTGATTAGTGTTTTTTACTCTAGTGTGTGTAAGCATGCAGAGCTTCAATAACGCTCTCGATCATGTTTTCTCATAGCTGTTATATTGTAAAGAAAGTTATATATTTTGATTATCCAAAAGATTTCAAATTAGCTACGTATGGTTGTAAAATGAGAATAAATACGAACTAGAAACGAGAGAACATATGACGAGAGATATTTATTCTTGTTATTTCATTATTTACAATGAGAGTGTGAAGTTCATATATAATTTTTTAATAAAAACTTGTAACTTTTTAGAAAGATATCACGTGACACTTAATGAAACAGCATAATTTCGGTCATACTGTAGTTTTGGTCAAAGGTTCGAATCTCACCGTAGCATTTTTCTTTCCACAATTTTGTGGAGGGGGTGCTTTTTGCCCCGCATACTTGTGGACGCGTTGTTCCTCCCTCGTGGAGATGTTCTTCGTCCCGCCTCGGCGTGGAGGTATTCTTCGTCCCGCCACGACGTGGACGTGTTGATCCTCCTTTGTGGAGGTGGTGTCCGTCCCTTGTGAACGTGTTGTGTCCTTCCAAGTGTTGCCTTGCGGACGTGTGTCGTGTCTTTCCAGGTGTTGCTTGCTTCATGCGTGGAGGTGCATATTCGATCGTGAGGTTTAAAGATATAGATGTCTTATGACATGTGCTTTAATGTGGACGATTCAAGTATCAATCCGGGTAGGCGCCATGACCCGTGCTCCAAAGTCTAGTGATTGTGTATGATAGCTTCATTTCAATCCCTCATTGTTTTCATAAATAACCCTCAAGATCTCACCAAATATTTATTATAAAATTACTTGGTAATCCAAATAGTAATTTTATAATCTACCCTTTGAAAAGCAAATGCTGCTGCAGAAGGGTTGTTGTCTAAGCAGTCATAGTTTTGGTCGAATAATAAGAAGGTCGAGACGGTCAAATCCCTTGAACGCGTCTAGTGAAATTTAAAATTTTTATAAAGAAAAGCAAATGCTGACCGTTTAGGTGATTGAGGTAATGATTTATACCTCAATTATGCTTGTAAAATTTTTATATGAAAATATTTTTCTGATTTCGATAACTTTCATATAAAGTATTGAATGATAGAGAAGTAGATGAAACGTATTAGAAATTACTGGTGCGACTCCATTATTCATTCAAATATCTTTAGATTTTAACATGCTTTCTTTCAAAAAACATGACATGTTTTCAAAAGGTCCTTCGCCACTTATTGATCTGTTTTTGTCACACAATAAACAATCTATCCTAGTCACGCTGCGCATATGGTGACCGAGCTCTATACCGTTTCACCTAATACAAAACGGCATCGTTTCTTCGCTCCATGCGCATTTTGTAGATATCTACACATAATTCCGATGTTGAAATTTTGTACCGGTTGATGCTATTTGGAGTGTTCATAGAAGATAAGTTATATGAGGATAAGGCCTAAGGGTGCCCCATTTGGAATAGTTTTTTTTTATGGAAAAATAAAGGCATTTGTCTTGTATTGATGTGCGGGTGGGGGTGCCCCTTTGAGTTTGGGGACCCCTTGCAAGACTATTTAGCATGAAAAAAAGCCTCAAGTTATGGCTCGTCTTCATCTCAATCTCACCAAACCACACCTTCATTATTAAGATGTTGGATTTACACTGACTTTGATTCTTGCTTGATTGCCGCAAAAATCTTCTTTATCATTTTTTCCTCAAAAGAGTATTTATTATTATAAATAAATCAATATACAATAGTAAATCATAAACCTTGTGTCGGCCTACTTGGCTGGGCTAAAACGCCAGATTTTGGTTTTATAATTAGAGTGGAAGTTATTTGACATGAGCCCAGCCCAATACGAAACCAAGTCACCTCTTCGTCGTAATCTTGTTGGATTTCTGCTGTGAAGGTGTTGTTGCTCACAACCTGTTATAGGAAAATTATCTAATTTATTCAATTTGAGCAAGTTATTTCCTAATGTATTCGTTAGAAACGGCGTTTAAAACTCAAATAGCTGTTCCCGATAGCAGTCTAATCCTAATATTATTTTTGCTTAAAATGATACTGACACAGTAAGTTCTTGTGAATATTTTCCCTTAGCAGCCGTTGATAACAGCTACCAAAAGACCTTTATTGTGTTTGTGTTAGCTAGCATTTATTATAATTGTTATTCATTATTTTGATTATAGGTAGGCAATACGTAATACCGTAATAGGAAGCAGTAAAATGTAAAAAGTGGGTATTTCTCGTTGGAATCCAATCACAAAATGGGAAATATCAAAAAAAAATTTTATAATTTCTTAGTTAGAGTTAAAAAAAAAATAAGTAAATAATGAATGATATGTCATAGTCATAGATGGAGCTAATTGGTTTGAATATTGAATTTATTCTGTTGCCTCGTGCTGCTGCAACCAGGGGCGGACCGCGGATGCACGTTAGATGGAGGGAGGCAGTTGCTCCCAGTGATTTTACGATAAGTTTAATGTATTATATGTATATGCGTCCACTGAAATTTTTAGTTTGCCCACACTGATATACAGATATGCACAGATATGTCACGTAAGTTTTTACTTTTTACATGTTGCCCCCAATAAGAAAAAATTCTGGAACCGCCACTGGCTGCAACACCTCTTTCATTATTGTTTCCTTCTATGGAGATTTTATTTTTATTTATTCTCTTCTCTCATTCTTATTTGTGCCTCAAACTCAAATGTAAAGAAAAGAAAGGTGACCCAAACATAAAAAGATTCTCTTGGCCGCCTGTTACCAACGGAAAAAATAGCCATGAAAACACGTTGACTCATTATCCGTTTAAGTAAAAATAATATTAGCATTAAATCGCTGATGAGAACATCGATTTAAGTATTAGGCGCCTTTGTGAACAACGCCTTAGTGAAAATGAATATTTTAAAAAATAAAATTTAGAGATTAAGTACATTAGGAAACAATTTGCTCAGTTTGGGCAAATTGAAAAACTTGTCCATTATCTTTTATAAAAAGATTTAAAGATTTTTACCCAGATAACACTCCAACCCTTTTACAACTCTCTTAAGTTATATTAACAATAGACATAAAAGGAAAAATCACCATCTTCGTCATCATATCATCATCATTGATGTATCAAAAAATTTAAAATATTGATTTTAATGCCTTTTTGTCATGACCCAAACTTAAGGCCGAGACCACAGCCTTAACCAATTATCAAGCAACCCTCATAAGTCATATCTCACTTCTAACTTTAATAATACTACTTGTTATTGACATTAAAATCGAAGTAACATAAATAAATGAAATTAAAATGTTATTTGTTTAACCGTAAAAAAATCCAACCCAAAGTACAACAGAGCAATAATCTAGCTGAAAATGAAATAACGATAAAGAAGAAAGTAACTCCAACGAGACGAATGATTGTGTGGCACCATACGTGAAATGAGAAGTTCCTAACTTGACGACTCACTTATCTGAAGATGGACGAAGAGGGAGTGAGTCATAATGACTCAGTGAATAATTAATAGTTTTATTGTGATAACCATATTCATAAGCACGTATTTAAAACCGCACACTTCAAATTTCACAATGATATCATATGCAGTTATGTATGAATGCGTGAATGTGTAAAATGCAACCATCGGTGGGAAGTCGTCACTGTCGGTCCGGACCATCAAACCACAAGCGAACTGAACCACAACCGGGCTGAGCCTCACCAGAATAAACGACAATCGTGCTGAGCCTCGTCAGAATAACCACAAACAGGCTGAGCCACGCCAAAATAACCACAAGCGGGTCGAGCCTCGTTAGAATCACAACTCATGTCAGTATGATGCATGTCGCGTATGCAATGATGCACATATGTATACCAAAATGCTCTACATAAAGCATGTCATATTAACTGAACACGCATCATATATGCCACTTATATTTAACGTCTTCGCAAGACGAGGGATTTTATTTTCATCAATTTCGCAAGCACCCAAATAATACAATATCACATACCAGCCAGATCCTGTACAAACCGCTAAATCATAAAAACTGCAAACAGATTAGGCCCATTGAGTTAATTAATCGGATGGCTGATAATAATTAGATTAATTATATTATTAGCCGAATTTTAGTCATGTTAATCTCATCTTAAGGGGTATAATTGACCGACAAATATTTTATATTCAAAATCAAACTAGTTAGTATCCCCAAAATTAAGCACTACTGCGAATAGAAACCTAGATTTTCGAAAGATTCTACGCACTTTGAAGACCAAATCCCAGCGCACGATAATCTTCTAGTTCGTCGTTTAGTCTTGCGTTTTGTTGGCGTTCAAATTTTAGGGCTTGATTTATTGCGTTTCCGGGCTCGACGAGTTGTAGTATACTATAATTCGTCAAAAGTGTACTATATTTCGTCAATTTTTCTAACAAATTATAGTGTAGTTTTGACGAACTATGACTTAATTCGTAAAAAGTATACCATAATTCGTCGAGCTCGAAAACTCAATAAATCGAGTCACTGACGTCCAATTGTAACCTAATCATTCCAAAAATTGAACACAAACCTATGGTGAATCCCTAAAACCCTTTCCTCTCAATATTTATCCTCTGTAAAAGTTGCTCTTTCAACAACGGTATCGGCGACATCAACGTTGACTATCGCTTTCTCCAAAACCTAATTAGCCGCCTCAAAATCCGCCAACCGAATCCACTCCTCCCCAATCCCTCAACAACCTACTCTTAGACGTCATCTCAAACCTCTCCTCCGACGATGACGAAAGTGGTTATGACTTGTGGTGGTGAGTTTTGATGGAATCCATGGATCTCATGATTTAGAGCAATGCTAAGGAGATCTGGATTATTAATCAAATTGCAATAGTTCATTTGTTGTTGTTCAGTTGTTGATGTTTCCCGAATCCGGAAATGGCGATGCTGCCTTCTACAAGGGAGCTTGTACCTGTGCCGAGAAGTAGTACAGTTATTGGTCTTAAAAGGGGAACACATGTATGACTATGAATGTTATTGCTAGCAAGCGAGATGACTATTACTAGATAAGCCGGAATTGATTCCATATCCTGGTCAAGACTGGTTGGTTATCTTTTTAATACATGTTGTTTGACCTGTTTTAGTCATCTTGTAAGCATGTTATGGCTTTGTACCCTATCAAAAAAAATTTGCAATAGTTCATTTAAATTTTTAAAAATTGGATGAAAATATATCAAAATGCATGTTTGTTTATAGATCCAAAATATGATAAACATTGATAATTTTTTTGTATTTTTTTGATTTGTAATTCGTAAGATAAAATCGTTATAAGTTTACAATTAAAGCCTACTAATGAGAAATGTGTCTCATTTTTATTGGGTGATTCAATTTTCTGTGAGCTTAATCTCGCATGACCATATTTTAAAGATGGTCACTGGGTGACTAACTTTCAGTTTGGTCATGTGTGATGAATTAAAAAGTCATTAGTGTAGTCATGATTTTTTTTGGGTGAGTAGTCATGATTTTTTTTGATTACCCAATTTAATCATCTCTTATGATTGAAATAGTCATTAGTGGGAATGCTCTTATGGACCAGACCCTCACCATACAACATTTAAAGTATATTTCAGAGCATTTACCTTCGTAGTGGCAGTACATATTGCTTTAGCTGCTACTCAAAATTGGACACAAAATACTTGAGTTTGAGTTGAGGCCTTTGATATTGCTATCAAAGTTTTCAATGGGGCCTTTTTTTTGTTTACCCATTGTAAGATTGTAACCTAATAAGTCTTGTTCATTCATTTGGAGATTACTTCATAGCGATACCGTAGGATAGGATAGATACATGGATAATGTCAAAACCATTCAGATAAATTGAAAAATAATTTATACCAAGAGTTGCTTATATCATTGTCGTGGTAACCAATATCATGCATGCATATATTTAAAATTACGTTTAATGAAAGATCAAAACTACCAAATTTGCTTAGAATTTACAGTACCAAAGAACAAAGGGTAAAAATTTGAATCTCTAATAATATTCATATACTCATCATAACCCAAAACCCCAACTGGATCAGAGATATTCAACTCATCTCCAAGCTTCTGTAATCCAAGATACCACCTTTAAATCCTAAGAAATCATGTTGAACAACTACACTGTTGTTGCCACTATTGCAACTGCAGTCTTTGCTCTTCTTCAGCCCCAAGCTACAAGCAAAGCAGACTGCAGACCGGTTTCTTCCACTTTTCAATAATGTCTCTCGTTGCTGGTACTGATAGCAGTTGGGTGGGCTGATTTCAAGCTCAAGATTTATGTCTGGAATACCTTGTTGTTTTTGTTGTTGAATAGGAAATTGCTCAAGCTTGCATTCAAATATACCACTGACCATGCTCTTCTGATCTTCTACTTGATCTCTGCTTGCAGAAATTATGTTGTCCTTGTTGGATGCACCAAATGAAATGGTTGTGGAAGATCGTTCCGGCGTGGATGGTTCATTGATGCTCCGGAGCGTAGCTGGATTGATTCCTCTGTTCAATAGCTTCCTTCTTATATGTGTGTTCCAGTAGTTTTTGATTTCATTGTCGGTTCTTCCTGGTAATCTTCCTGCTATCAGTGACCATCTGAAATTCAACCAACCTTAAAGTTAGCATGACACAAGAAAGAAATAAAGAGACTGTGAATTAAAAAAGTTTGGGAGAGCGCTGTAAGAGCATCTACACCCATGTAAAAATTCAGTAGGTGCTAGATGAGCAACTGCTGTTGTTTTTGCTTATTTTTCAAGCACTGTTTCAGAAGCTGAAATGGCAGCTGCGCTACTCGAAAATAGGCACAAATAATCGCACCTGCTCGTCCAACACCTGCTAAATTTTTATATGGGTGCAGATGCTATGAGAATGGTTACATACTTGTTGCCAAGGAGACTATGGAGTTTGATGATAAGGTCATCCTCCTGGTCAGTAAAGTTGCCTCTTTTCAAATCAGGTCTGAGGTAGTTGATCCACCTTAGGCGGCAACTTTTGCCACATCTGAGTAGACCAGCAGCCTTAGGAAGGGATCTCCAGCAGCCTTCCCCATGAGCTCTGATGTATGATAGCAGACGATCATCTTCTTCTTTAGTCCATGCTCCTTTGTTGGTGTGAGCTTTCTCACAACACGGTGACCTCCCCATTAATCAATCACTCTTTAGATTTGATGATCAAAGGATTGATTAGGCCAGGGTTTCTCTCTTTCCTTTACTCTGCCTCTGACCTCCAAGGGTTGTGATTGTGGTTGTCGCTGGCTTGGAGTTTTATGATATGGGGGTGTTATATAACTTTTGACTACTCGCAACTCGCATAACTTAATGTGTGTGTATATCAATATTGTTAATGCTTCTAGATGTGAGTAGGTGTGAATAGGTTTAATGGATATGGGCTGTCATCGTCATATTCATATAATATAAATATTTAGGTGATACTAATCAGTAAAAGGGACATCATCAAGTTTTATCCGTTCTGTTCAAAAATGAGTTTGAGTTTTTTTGAAATAGGACAAACGAGTTTGATATATTTTGTTTGTCTTAATTTTATTGAAACCATTGAAACCGAGAAGCGGGATATTGGTATGTTTCATATTTCAGAGAATATCGACTCATAGCATGCCGGTTTGTTGTAACATGCCGGTAAGTTACGGAGCCCTTTGTGGATCAGTCAGTATGTTGCGACATACCTGCATCTCCTAAGTCAGATTCTTTAAAAAAAAAAAAGACATACCAGTATCTTATATGTCGATTTCAATAAAAACAGGACAAATGAGATATGCAAAACCTATTTACCGTATTTGGGAAACCCTAAACATAAAATAAGACATTTGTGACAAAAACTCAACATCATCATTATCAAACAACAAGTGATTTTACTGGGTTTTAATATGACGATATACTTGCTTACTCAAATATTGGGGAGATTGGATTAATGTATAAATATGTTAGCCAAACACAATGGCCAGCCAACATGTACTAGGGGCCCAGAATACATGTGGGGGAAAGCATTGTATTTGAAAGTTGTTGGGAACTAACCAATCCCATTGGACATGGGTCCCTCCCTCTTTGTTTTAAATTTCTATCCTTTTGGCCTACTTCCAGTTCCCTCACATGTCTCTTTAAGGGCATCCGCACCGTTGGAGCATATTATCTCCTTAAACTTCCTCACGGAGCAATTTCTATTACTATTCAGTGAACAAAAACAGTATATTTGCATATTCTGTGCAGCAATGCCATCCTGCGAAGAACTTCCTATTACTATTCCTGAATAAAAAATTATTATTTTCAAAATCTTTTGAAAAAATTTGAAATTCATGACATCAATTTAAAAGAAATTGAAATTACATTAATGCAAAATACATAACTGAATGGAAATAACATTTTACGAAAATGAAAAATACATGAACTAAAAACTCGGACGGTAACAGTCTGAATAATCTCCAGGAGCATCTTGGTCATTGTTAGATTCCTCTTCCTCGTACTGTCGAAGGATGACAGCCTTCCTCTTCGAAAAATATCTTTTAGAATTTGGAGTCATCACATCTACATTCATTTGTATGATCTTCGTTTCTTCCTCCATTTTTGCAAGGTTAAAAGCTTTTTCTTGCAATTTGAAGTCATTCTCCATTTGCTTTTGGCTCAAATCTAAAAATTTCTTTTGATTTTCTGCAATGGACATCAAAGCCTCATTTGATGAAGGATTTGCTACTTTCTTACCTTTTCTTCTAGCTTCCTTGGCCGTTTTCACTCCAGGCGGCCTAATCGGACACGTGGAACTTCCAGGATTGCTTTCGGGTGTAGAAAATTCCGGAACTTCACTTGACGGAGTTGGAGGTACGTCAAGTGTATGCTCTTCTTCGACTACCAGACTTGTTTGATATGTGTAAGAAAGGGGGGGTAGTTGCTTCAATAATTACAAATGTTGGATGATTTTTTACTTGTTCCCAACAATCAAAATGTATGAATGTTTTCTTCCTTTTCGCCACATAGAGTACTTGTGCTTTCCTTATCTATCATTTTAAAAATTCAAATATCAAAATCATAATCAATATATTATAATATAAAATTTGCATTTAACAATTTACATATACAAATTGCATTTACCTCATCTTGCAAATTGCATCCCGATTCCGGATTTCTTCTAGCGTACGAATTACAAGAGCCCCAAAGAACCAAATTTGGCTTCAGCTTAGCGAAACGTGATTGAAGAGCAGCATGAGACCTAGGATCGGTCGTAATTATTTCATCCTCTCCCATGACCCAATTTGCTTGAAAATCGGTGTGAACTTTTTCCCACAACTTATCAACTTTTTGTTTGGCGCCGGTAATTGGATCAACCGATTGACGACAATAAGATATGCAAAGTTGCACATCTTCGGACATAGACCAATTGCTAGACATGTTATGAGAGAATTGAAAAAGAAATATTATTGTGAGCAATTTTGGTGTGAATTGTTGTTGAAATGAATGATATATTTATAGGGAATTATTGATGAGATTTTTTGTGAAATGTTACCGTTGGTGAGATGTTGCCGTTGAAATGTAGCCGTTGTTGAAATATTGACGCGTCTAACCGAGACATTATCCGCCGCGCCTGCTTTAGACATTAGTTCATAATGTCAATGTGAAACGCGGTGCTGGTAACGTTGAAGCCTGGCGCGCGGCGCTCGCCGCGTCACATGTAGACATTAACCTTCATCACGTCTGGTTTAGACATTATCGCTTAATGTCAATGTGTAACGCGGCCTAATGTTGAAGCCTGGCGCGCCGAATTAAGGAAGTACTGTTCATCATCTTATTCGACGGATTGTTCGTTCGGCCGGTTTTTAAGCTCCAATTGATGTCGAAATTCATCTACGAACTGAGCGATAATGTTTTTAAGATTCAATTTGATCGATTTCGATCGATTTGTCATTTACACGCGGCTCACGCGACACGGCTCACTCGCGGAGAACGTCCGCTCAGGCGTTCTCGTCCAGCATTTCTGAGCGGACGTTCTCGTCCATAATTCCTAGCCTAGCACGCCATCTCGTGGAGAATTTCACCGCTGCACAAAAAACTACCTGAGAACGTCCCCAAATCCCATTGAGTATGTCACCGCTGCATATGCCCTAAGTCTCATTAAAAGGGTCTTTTAGTTTTTCAATCACGTGCTGATCTTGATCCATACATATTATACATAACAGGGGAGCGTTCGGTTGAGAATTCTTAAAAATTCGAGAACTTCAGAACCCAAATCTCATCATTAGATCATGATGCATATTTGAATCTGCATGTGACACAAGTCCAAAAAGCAAAGTAAAAAAATGTGTCTTTGACTTTGCATTAAATGCATCTTAGAAAATGCACAAGTGACACGTGTCACCATATGCATTTTAGAAAATGCATCTTGTATTTTGGATGGTGAAGATTGAGGTCTCAATTTCTCGAAATTTAAAGGGGTTCTCATTTTAGCGCTCTTCATACATAACATAGTTATTTACTTTACCAGTCAAAACATTCCAGTGAAAATCTGGTCTATTGTCTCTTTGTTTTTTTGAGTAAACTTTAAAGAAGATGTATATATGTGTGTGGCAGACGTGCCCCTTTATTTATTTGAAGGGTTTTATCCTTAACAGTTGGTCCAATAGCCTATAAATTAGGACAACCAGCTGAGCCATCCCATTACAGGGTGACAGGCTCCACCTAATGTCCAATAGTTTTATTCTCCTTGTAAGTGTTTAGCAGGAATTAAATCTGAAATCTTGTCCAAATCAATTACCTACCCACCCACTCGGCCACCAACTATATTAGCGTTGTACCTCTTTATTCCATAGGTTGCAATGTTGCATATATCATCCACACATCAAAATCAAGCATGAAAATTAATGTACCGTTTGCTATATCAATATCAACTTTAAGAAGGTTTTTATCACTATACCATTTTTACATTTAGACAGTTAGACCACACAATATTCAAATACTGTCGCTCTCGCTTTGCTTAGGATGTAAAGTGGTGCAGTGTAGTTTGTGGAAAAGGTGGTCATGTTGGGTTAAAGTGCAAATTGAAGTGAAAAGGAAGGTCTGAGCAATAAACTTGTGAAAGCGTGGTGGGAGTGTGATTGTGGTTGTTGAGTCTGAGCTTTGGTTTACCTTCCACTTCTCCTTTCCAACCTCCCCTTTTAATACCAACCTTGAGAGTTGAGTGTGGCTCAAGTTCCATTTCAGCTAGTTACTATGTAACTTACTGGTTGTTTATAGTTTACATTTGCATTGCTAATTTCTAACACCACTACACTCTTGCTCTCACAACTCACAACTTCATTCAATTCCAGTCTTGGTAGATGGTTGGGTGTAGGGGCAGGTCGGGGCTGGTCCGACCCTTACTGAAAGGGCGTACGATCGAACAATTGACGTTGTATACAATAACCTTTGGATACAGTCTTAACGACTGAATCAACTCTTGATATAAATTATTAAAGTGTAACCCTTCAAATAAGGAATCAGATTAGAGTTGCACAGCAATTTGCTGCCAGCCTTTGAAACGAACCCGTTTAAACTAGATTTTTAATTGCACTTTAATAGCCTCAAAACACTGTCGTTTAGTGATTATAAACTTAATCTTTGTGGCTGAATCACGTGACTCATTAATTTCAATTTCACTCTCTTTCTTCCCAATCTCCATCTCCGAAACTGGCAGCTCTGTCAATGTCTTCATCGTCGACGACTGCTCACGGTGTTCCTCGACCACACGGATGAGCTCCGCCACGTTTAACGATTTGGGCTTCATCTGGGTCGATGGGCGAGGGAAGTAGACATGGAATGAACATAAAACGCTTTCCTCGTCGACGGCGGCGGAGGAGGTTCATCATTCACTCCTTAATTCAACGTCGAGTTCAGCAGAAGGTGAAGTGTGCGCCTTCCTGGGTGTTTTCAAGGCAATTTCAGTACCACGGTTTTGGGTGCTGTCAGTGACGATTTCTGAATACTCATTGACCTTTCCTTTCCTCTGATCATACAGTAGACATCTGATCATAGAACCCATCTATAGATGCATCTCCCTGCTGTAGTTACTGCTCCCGATGAACAACACTTAAGAATAAAGAGTCACCAGTGGGCGCATAACGATCCTGAAGATGGGCCTACATCAACTGGGTTGATTCCAAGCAAACAATCTCTGAAGAGAGTGACACCTCCATACTGGCCACAATAATGGACGCGCCGCGGACATCCTCGTCCATCCATGCTAGGTAGGCAGTGTTCAAGAAAATGCTAGGCGGGAATCGGGCGGTCAGGGTCCTGAAAGGATTAATCGGGGATTAATCGGTTTCGATTTTTATATATTTTTAATAGTACTGTATTAATATTATTTTAATTTAAATCATTTTGATATATTAAATTTACTAATAGTACGGTATTAATATTATTAATAGTATTATATTAATATTATATTAATCGGGGATTAATTGACTAATCGGGACGGATTGAAGAAAATGACCGCCTAGGCGGCCTAGGCGGACGTTTTCTTGAACACTGACTGAGTGTGGAAAGATTCCATGGCATCATCAATTTGTAAGATAAAATCGTTATAAGTATAAGATTAATTTTTATTAATTTGGCGGGTGTCAAGTTTCTATTGGTGCATTCATATTTGTGTGGGTCCCAATCTCATTACCAAATTTTAAAAGTTGGTCATCATGTGACCAATTTTGTGTTTTGTCATGTTTGATGACTTAAAAGGTCATTAGTGTAGTCATGATTTTTTTGCTCACCTAATTTTAATCATCTTTTATGATTGAAATGGGCATTGGTGGGGATGCTCTTAGGTTGAACAACATGCAACACATTGATGTGTATGCTTGCCATCTATATTGGTGTTGAGATAACTAAACCCTATATTAAATGAACTCACTTAAATTGGGTTAGGGTCGGCAAAGGGGCGGGTCAGGTAAGCCCTAGTCCTATCAGGTCGGGTCGAGTAGGGCTTTTGATGAGCCCTAGCCCTAACCCTTTGCACATTAGCACCGGGTCGGACCGGGCTTGAGAAAATTCATCGGCCCTAAAGTCGTTATCAGCCTTTCATTTCATAGGGCTTTTCAAGCTAGGATCGGGCTCGGGCTAATTTCGACCCAAAATGAATGACTAATTAATCGATAAATAACTCTTTAAACGCAAATGCTACTAGTTTGAATGTGTGAGATTTGATGGATGTGAAAAAATACATTCTTTTTATGTCAAGAACGTCCTTAAATCAATGAATATGCAATTTGAAATCGGGCTCATATTTCAGGGCGGATCTAATAATCAAAGCCTTAGCCTAACCCTAAGTCTTTTGAGTCAGACCATAAGAGAGCTTGCGTAGGACTAGGGCCAGTGTCAAACTCGGGCCGCTCTAGAGCTCATTTTGACCTTAGGCCAAATGCTTAGCCCTAAATTAGGTAGTGGTGACGAGAGTAAGCTATTGATATAAAATCAGTGGGGGTGAAAAGGATGGATAGATATCATGTGTTTAGCATCTTAGGCAATGAACAGGAGAGAGGGTCTAGTAAGTAGTGAGGTGGTCGGGATGGGGTGGTCCTTTACAACTCGCCTTACCTACCTGCCAACTTTTACCCTAAATCACCACCATTTTCGGTCCTCTCTTTCTGATCAGTGCCATCCCATGTGAATCAGAACGTACAGCTTTGAAACATCATCAAACTTTTCCATAACATCATCTGAATTATCCCCCTCCCCTCCCATTTTCATTTGTATATTTATCACATGGATATGAATTGTGACCTTTGAAAATTTTGACGTGTCTCATATCATAACAATGTGTTTTAAAACTTAACATTCTTATATATGGGTCGGCAAAGGGCCGGGTTGAGTATGGCTTTTGGTGAGCCTTAGTTCTAGTTCTTTGCACATTAGAGTCGGGTCCTGAGAAAATTCATCAGTCCTAAAATCGTATCGGCCCTTCATTTCATAGGGCTTTTCGGGCTATGGTCTGACTCGGGCTAATTTGGCCATAAATTGATGACTAATTAATCAAAAAATAACTCTTTAAACGCAAATGTTACTAGTTTGGACGTGTGAGATTTGATGGATGTGAAAAAATACATTCTTTTTATGTCAAGAACGTCCTTAAATCAATGAATATACAATTTTAAATCGAACTCATATTTCGGAGTGGACCTAATAATCGAAGTCTTAACCCGGCTCTATGCCTTTCGGATCGGGTAATAATAGAACATGTGTAGGATTAGAACCAAGCTCGGATCAGGATCGAACTCGGGCCGCCTAGGGCTCATTTTGTCATTGGGAAAATGCTAAGGCCTATTCCTATAGCAGCAAATTTAATGATGACAAAAGTTACAGGTAGGGAAATAACGTTGAGTCTGTAGTTGAGAGTTTCATTAAATCTATCAAAAAAAGACTTATTAAAAATATATCGAATTTTGAAAAAAAAAAGGTAATAATAGCTCAATTTTTGTTCAATAATAATCCAGTATAAATTATTTGGATAACAACTCAAATCGTCAATAGGGATCCGCCCAGGATTCGAACCCTAAATATAAGGATCCATAACTGACTCATTAACCAACAACAACCACCACTGTTGGTGGATAATAGCTCAATTTCTTTATTGATAAAATATAGACTTGTTTCACCAAATGCTCGGCCTCACAATATATTAAAAAGCGGAAGAGCGATCAAATGACGCAGTGAGACGATCTCGGTCGTCCATCTAACCCCCGTGCATCTGAGGGTTCGTCACGTGCGCACGATCAAGTCGATCAACGACTCGGATCGTGCCTCACTGCCTCATTCTTACGGGCCTCAACCGAGTGCTCCTCTTAAAAAGCGACTCTCACAGATTAAAGCATATAAAATATGGGCATGTTAGTCGATTGCTCCATCTTCCGAACAGAACAGACATTATAAGATAAGAGAGCTGAAAGGAAAGTTAGGTGAATAGATAAGCAGTGAATGATCTTGTGTACAACCAACCATGGGATTGAACTGATTTCAGCCGTACATAATTATTAAATTCGAAGGGAGCAATGTGCAACAGGTTCAGATAGATCATTCCTAACTTTGTAACTAATTGATTAATCACGCTAATTGTTAGAATAAGTGATTAATACCAACCGCCACGTCCATATACTACTTGCAACGGAAACCAATCCCATTGAGATTGTAAATTTGTAATATCAGAAAAAGATCAATTCAGAACATGTAGATTTTATCGGAACTTAAATTTTTTTATTATCCGTCATACTAAATCATCTACAATGCTTAATTTAGCAAATACAATCATATTTTAATTATAATTTATCTTATTTAAGGGCATATTAGTCAATTGCAAAATCAATCCACGATCTTATCCTAGAGAATCCCATGATTTCACGTGTCTAACAATCATATCGCAGACAACGAAAATATTCATGCTCTTCTCTGTCTGGCGTTCTCTTCCAGACAAAAAAAAGATCAAATATGAATCACACGAACGACGCCAATGCAGGTGAAATTATATGCTTTCAGATGAACTATACGTCGATTTTTCTGTTTTTTCAAAATATACAATCGAATTGGTTTACTATAGGACGGCGCATATTGTCGCAAGTGTTAATTGTTTGTGAATCAGAACTTATGTTCGTGATTTTTAACAGAACAATGTTGATCATAACCACGAACAACATAGACATATTCACGAATAATCAACACGAACTCATAAATGACTATATTCTAAAGCACGAATTTTCATATTATTCAAAACCACGAACAACAGAGGCATATTCAGGAAAAACCAACACAACGAACAACAGAGGCATATTCTCGAATAATCAACACGAACACATAACTATATATGACTATATTCTAAAGCACGGATTTTTATATTATTCAAAACCATGAACAACAGAGGCATATTCACGAAAAACCAACACGAACCTAGAAACACCCCAACATATGGATGTTACCTTGGACATGTTAAAAGATACGGTGCTACGAAATCTATAGCCGTAGTCGATGGAGGAAAAGATATAGTGAGAATGGAGATGTTCGTGATTTTGATTTTTGAAAATCTATGATTCGAAATAACAAAACGTATATTTGACTAGATATTCGTGGGATTATAATATTAAAATATAGGGGAAATGACAAAGAGGGATATGAACTACCACTCATTGACAAATCACGGTCCGAACTATGAAAATTGACAATTAAGGGCAATTTCAAAATATTTTAATCCTCATATAACACTTAATTGCACTTAATTGACGAAATATCACTTTGTCCATTAACAAAGTTAACTAAATAAATGAATTGAAAAATTCTTCTTGACCTTAATTTTGAAATTGAGAAGTAAAGTATTTTGAAATTGCCCTTGATTGTCAATTTTCATAGTTCGGACCGTGATTTGTCAATGAGTGGTAGTTCATACCTCCTCTTTGTCATTTTCCCTAAAATATATAGTATCATTCCTAATATAATTATGATATGAGCCATTAAAACGATTAAATCATTATTTATTTCGAAATAATATTGATTAATGTAAACCGTGTAGATTATCAGATTCACGAACCTAATAAGTTCTAAGTTCTTACAAAAATCCATTAGTTCTGACCAAATCTCACCCTTTAATATTTTTCATACTATTAATAACAAGGGCAGAAAGGCATATTAAGCTATAATCGCCACTACCTGACTTGAAAAACCACCTTTAACAGTACTTGCAACATGTGCTCCTTGTTATTCGCATTCATGCAGTAGCTGATATATGATACGATCCAGTAGAAATTCAGGCATTTATTGTTGCCGAGGAGTAGAATGGTGAACTGGAATCTATTATCAATTCAACCTCTTGCGAACCTCATATAAGTAGCTGAAAATCACCACTGCAGCAGCCACAGCAACACCAACTGCGCTCTGAGCCAGTATCACACTGTCTTTCACTATAGGCTTTGAGCCGGAAGGTGGCGAGAATCCAAGCTCTGAGAGTTTCTTGTGTGATACGGCATAATCTCTGAAGAACACATCCTCATCCTGTTGTAAAAGAAGAATTCAGCAGTCAGCACACTAGCAGTCACAAAACAGCCAATAAAAAATAACAGGCAATTTATTGTCAAGAAACACAATCAGGACGGTCTGTGCCTACAAATATCTGGGGCAAAAAAAGTCCCAGCAGTTTCCTATCTTTGTGTCATCGGGGTTCTTGTTTGGGTTGGCTGGGCCTGGGGTCGCAGTTAGGCTTCAAACTGATGAAGGGTGACATAATCAAAACCTTTTACTAGGGAGTATATTACAAGTAGGATTTCAAAAGTACCTTTTGAAATTATTACCACCAAAATCAAATTATTACCACCAAATCATGGCTTTAAAGGGTTTGTCTTTTACTATAGTTCACTCATTGCAACACAACCTACCACATGAAGTGATTATAACTGAAAAGTGAGGCTGGACAGATAAATATCCTTTGTTTACCTTAGCATATAGCTCAACATAAGGGCGGAATGCAGGATCATCCAATAAAGCCTTGTCCGTTGGAAGTTTCAGCAACCCTTCTGCTTCCCCTTTAAGCAGCTCCCTGGTAGAGGATAATTAACAATGAATTAAGTAGCATAGTGTAATCTTATGGACGTCTTAAGATTTCAAAATTTATGACCAAATACAAATCTACAGCTGAAAATGTATATCTGATTGATCTCTATAGGAATCACAATTTGTTTAGCCTTACAAAAAATATGAGTTATCAAACTTCAGAGGTTCCTTGGTCCATGCACCTTCAAAGCCTGATCTTTCAGGATGTGCCCTTCCCTAGAGACAGAAACCAAGTTGATAATAACTACATGCTTCAAGGATGTGTGGAGAAAAACTACATATGGTAAGCACAAGATAAGCTCATAAAGCAGTGTATTGAGAGACGGCCAGACGGATACCAGAGTATGGGCTCCTGAGAGCGCAACAATATCCTTGTCGGATAAACCCATCCGATAGAAGATATCCTTAAGATGTGATGAACCTGAAGGCAATGTCAATGATGTGACAAGACGCATCACAATCAAAATCCGATAATAAAAAGTTCGGGTCCTGATAACCATAGTATGAGTGCAACTGAGTGCAAAATAATGAAACATATGAACAGAAAGCCCCTGCACCATATTCTCAAACATTTAATCATCTTAATATTATTACACTTAATTAATTCAACTCTCAAATCATTTAACAACAAGAGTTAGTGATGTAACAGAAACTTTTGACAATCCACATTAAAATGAAGCATCTCTAGAAGCACTCTTCACCAGAATTTATTTGGAAGCAACATTCCCTCACACATCGAGTAATCATCTAAAGCTAAAAGATTTCAAAGGAAACATTAATATGATACATCCAATTGTCATTACAGTGCAAACTGTATAATATAAACATAAGGAACCATTAACTTAAAATCCCATTGAAGGACACTCAGCAAATTAATCCAGCTCATGATTTTATCCAACTCATGTTTGATACTCATGATAAGTCGAGTTTTCGACTTATTAATACCCGTTTTCACTATAGCCTTAGTTCGTCTCCGGCGATAAATCGATGACATTTGATCTCTTTTCGTACGTTTCAGGTACAAAACAAGATATCTCAGTGTCAAAGCCAAAATACGAAAACTCGGGGAAAAATCGAAGACTTGAGCAAAATATGGGCAAAAACACCTCCAGTCGGTCGACTGGGAAGCTCCCCTGCACCAGTCGGTCGACTGGAATTAGCAACTCAGAAGGCTCACCAAGCATGTTTATCGAGTCGGTCGACTGGGACCTCCAGTCGGTCGACTGATAAGAACTTATCATGCGCAAAAGCTCGAGTCGGTCGATTGGGATCCTCGAGTCGGTCGACTGGAATTAGTAACTCAGGAGGCTCACCAAGCATGTTTATCGAGTCGGTCGACTGGACCTCCAGTCGGTCGACTGGGCGACCACTTCAAAGGGCAGTTCCTTCACCGCCAGTCGACCGACTGGGCTACCAGCATCTCCCCAGTCGACCGACTGGGACTGCTACAGTGCGATTTTCTACCGAGGCTATAAATAGAAAGAGGCAAGTTTGACCTACTAATCTAGATCTTTTGGGAAAAAGACAAGAAAAAAGTGAGCTCAATCAAGGGATCCATCATCATCTAATCAAGGAGGATTGAAGATCAAGGGAGCTCATTAGGACTAATCATCCTACTCTATTCCTCTTCTCTTCTTTTAGATTTTGTTAGAAACCCTACTCACATCATGTCAACATGATGTGTGAGTAGTCCCTTTGTGTTTTGAGGGTCTTATGATCCTCCTTGGTACTCAATGATCATTGTATACACATTAACATGCAATTTATGAAGTTGATTTCATTTTACTATGATTTCCATTTTAGACATGTTGCTAAGTGTTTGATAAAATGCCTAAGTGACATGTTTGTGTTAGAACTATGATCTAAGTATTGAGAGAGCTTAGTGATGGTTTGGATATAGTAAAATTGAACTTAACCAACATTTATGAGAGGTTAACTAGAACTTTATGCATATAGCACTTCTGAGAATAAATGCTATATAGTGAATCAATACCCTTTAATTGGTGAGATTCTAACTAAGATGACTTGACTAGGATTAGAATTGCATGATAGTTTGTCTAGTCCTAGCCTAAGTTAGGTTTTAAACCTATCAACTCATAATTAATTGAACTCTTGTATGCATGATCATTGGGAAATTGCCAAGGAGGGGAATAATCCCTCGAAACTCGCTTTTAATTGATTTTAATCCCCTAAAACCATTTCATTACTTGTTTTCATCATTGATAATCATCATCACACTTGAATTGAAGGAAAAGCCGAGTTAGAAATTAATAGACCTAGCGTATAATCCGTTTGCTCCCTTGGGTTCGACACCGGTCTTACCGGTCATTTATAAATTGTTTTTGACTAATTGCATTGCTAAAATCGACAACGTCAACTCACGCTTCCACTATTCTCTATTTAATGTGTATACTTCCCACAAGAATTAGTCCAGTTAATCTGGAAGGGACAGCAGATTACTAGTGTGAATCATTTACGAATTTCACAGCAATATCTCAAATCTGGTCATAACACCATGAGCAAAAGAAGTGAAAAAAAATTATATTTAGCAGCTAGTTTTCATTTGATCATATGTTGTACATCTCAGGCGTATGACCAGACTGCGTCTGCAAGGCATAAAAACTTGATTAATAGGTTCTATTCACCGTAGGGTGAAGCTTTTTATACTAACACACATGGTTTTCACGGCGTCACGGCGAATCACTAAGCTAACATACCACGGTACCCATGACAGACGATGGTTGTGTGCTTTCGATATAATACCATTCAAGTTTAAATTCAGTTTTGTTAATTTTTGTTGGTCAGCGTACGAGTCTGTTGTCAACAAATCGAACCACCATGACGTCATGGCGTCCATCGACTTGGTGGCAGAAACTCGCTTAGACAACTTGTCGTCGTCGTGAGAGCAATGCTAGCATCTATCACTATTGTTTGTACCACTTGCGCAACAATGCTAGTTTTCATTAAGCAGGATTAGAGCACAAGAAAACTGATCTTTTTGAGAAACGCAATTTAAGTAAAATTTAACTGCACTGAGCACCTTGTTTTGCATCTGGAAGTCTCCCTTCTTTGGTTGAAACCTTAGAATCCTAAATGTGGAGAAGAGTAACAAATGAGCAATCTGTTTTGTAAGTTTACTGGTGTAATCTTGTTAGGCTCATTAATTTACCTTTCTGCCAGGAACAAAGTCGATGGTAGGACCTCCAGTAACCTCAACAGCAACAACACCAGCAAGCTAAAAATAAAAATTGGTTTTTCTGAATAGGCTCCTTATATACAAATCTTGAGAAAAATCATGCAATATCTTCTTGGTTAACTTATTGATCGAAGCATGAAATAATTTGCAGTTTATAGATGAATAAATTTCGGAAAGCATTTTAATCACTTGAATAGGCAACATTGAAATGCTAAAGATATAAATATGTTCCCGGTAAGCAAAATCATATGTCTGCTATTACAAGTATACTCACACCTAATCATAAAAGCAAACTGGTAAGCTTCGCGCCTCTTCTATGTCTAGCCAAAAGTAACAAACTAAAAATATATTTCCACGGAACTGACGTTACTTTCTGCCTATGCTAGGCATATTCCTAGAGTGAGACATATGCAAGGTCTTTCATTGACATACTGACCTGATACAAGTCTGCATATGTAATCTTTGGGTATTTAGCTTTCACTTCCTCTGCAGAAAAAGGAAAAAAAGAAGAAAAGCTACCGAGTCAAAACGTCTGTGAAATATTTCTTCTGAATATCAAAAACTGCATAACAAGAGGTTTATATATATATATAGAGGTGCGCTTAATTGAGAACCCTCTATTTTTCGAGGTCTTTCAAAATGTAACACCCCAATAGCAACAGGACCATATTCGATAAGAATGATGACATGGTAAAACTACTCTAATCAACCACCAAATCAGTCTCATATATTTCTGAAACCAGATATTTACAAGTAGCTGTTATTTATTGTCATAAGTAAAGAAATCATGACTACTCACCACAGAAATTCAGGGCGATCGTTAAGCCGTTGTTAGCACCATGACTGTACTCTTCTTCATTTCTAATAGATCCATTGGGTCCGCCAGTTTTCGATTTACAATCGTATGTCCCAGCATCGTGCCACCTGAAACACGAAACACCTAAAAACTAAAATGAACAGATATTCCATATGTTTTTCAGACGAGATATCAATCGAACACGCTTCACTCACTGTGTAACATATCATCTCATCGGAGCCACAAAGCAACCAAATCACCAGACACTACACTACAAATACAACTTCAAGCCACAATGGAGTTCCATGTCTCCAGAAATCCGCTTACTAAACCAAAAAAGAAGTGAAACGAAGCTAAGTGAGGAAGAGGATGAATCTTACGCGAGGCGGAGCATGATGGGAGCGCAGTTTCGCTGGGCGATGAGAGCGCGGAGATCCCGACGAGCCTTATCGATTTGCTTGAGATACTCAGTGTCAACAACCGGAAACGCCATCGGAGCTATTCAATCTCTCTCCGTCGCCGAGATCCGAACTGGAGGGTACGGCTGGCACTGAAAATTCGCAGCGATTTTTGAAAGCCGAAGAAAAGCACAGAAATCAATGGTAAATTGTGGGCGATGCGATGGATGGATAACTTAATCAAACCATGCGATGCACAAGCGTTAGAAAAAACGACGTCGTTTGGTTACTAGGCGTTGGGCCCTTCTCGTTTCGGGAAACTTTAAAGAAAAGACGGACTTTTTTTTTTGTTTTTTTTATGAAGGGCACTGTGTCCCTGAGATAACTCGAACCCGAGATTTTTGGAATTGGGCGGTGAGCGCCTGTCACCAGGCTAACTCACTCTCATCAAGAAAAGACGGATTTAAATAAAGTGGGGAGCGATTGATGCTAATTGAGAGTATTCTTATTGCTGTTGGCAAACCCTTTTTTTTTTCTTTAAGTTACAAGATTGTGGTATTGTTGGCGTTGTCATGGCTCTTGTCTAAAGTGATGATGACAATGATCAAAGAGTCTTCTTGGGAAGGGGTTTGGCGGGAAGGCGTTTTGCAGGAAGGGGTTTTGCAGGAAAGCCGCACTTGGCTTGGATAGCAAGAGTCTTGGTGATTTGCGGGCAGGCGTCGCGGCCCTTGATGAAGTTCTGCCTGTTAACTCCAACAGAGCAAGATGGTTTCCCTAAGCAACGCTGCAAAAAGAATGGAATTTGAATCAGCATTGGTGAGAGTGAGGAGCAGATGTCGTGGAGTTCAGGATCTCTTTTTACCTTCTCGACGAGGTTTCTGCTAGCAGGTGCATTGCAGTTACCCATGGTGAACTTGCCGCAGACGCCAGAGGGATTGCCGAAGCTGGCAAAGCCTATGCTGACCACAACTTTGCCTTCAGGGCATTTGAGGTGGGCTCTGGCACTGGCCTCATCCACTACAGGCTTGATGTGGCTGTTCCTTCTTGCCCATGATTTGACATGAGGCGGGTTGACCTCGGAAATGAAGCTACAGATGGTATCCCTGTTGACTGTCATAATATCGATTTCAGCAGGGTTTCCACCCTCTTCCTCGAATATGACCAACAAGTTGTTCTTGGGCTTCAAGAAGGATCTTGGAACATGGTACCTGAAACAAAAATGATATATAAAAAACGAATAATGAAAGTTGTTTTTCGTGGAAAATAGGAGTTCACTATTTCAACTCATGGTAATTAAGTGCATACTCTTCTTGAGAAGCCTTCCCGAGAGGAGAGAGGTAAGATTGCCAATAGCGTCCAATGCTTCTTCCATTGACCCATGTCATACCTTTGCCCATGCTACTCATGTTAAGAGCAAGTGGGTCATTCCCTTCTGGTGCGTCAAAGTATGCCTACGCAAATACAGAACCAGTCATCAATTGTAAAATAAGTCGAGATATGCAGCTCACACCTTAAATACTGATAGTAAATTCCTTTGTTACCTTGTACCAGGTAAGAGGTTTGGCTGGCAGCGCTCTGGCCCATCTTACTTTAGATGATCCTTCCTGAGTGAAAACTCGAGCCCTTTCTCCATCTACACCAACCTGCCAATTTCCAGAACCGAGCTTTAGTATACAAGGATCAGGTTCCTGACTTGTATCATAAAGCAAAAAGAAAATTAGACACTACCTGATGCCCCCAGGTGTTTAATGAGATATCAACTGTTCCTGCGTTCAAACCAAGAATGGACACAAAACGAGGGCCAGTGAATCTGTGCTCCATGTAAGCTCCACTGTCCTACAGAACAAATAGCGCATTCATCAGCATCTAAAATGTCTTCCGCATTAATAGCAGCAAGATAAGACAACCATTATACTCACCGGGTATCCTGTCAAGATGCCCAAAATAGCAATGTGGTTAATTCCTGCTCTCAACTTGACAGCCCTTTGGAAAACAAATTCTTTTTCGACATGACTTCCATGAGCAGAACCTGGAAGGGGCCATTATCATTTAGTTTAGGGACATCAATGCAAATGATGTACTGTCTGCTGAGCAGAATACAAGTTTTTGCATGACAATACCAGCATATTCTCCATTGACAAATGCAAGCAAGGCATGTCCAAGACTTGCAATGCGAAGAACTGAGAGTGCATTTGCACGCATAGGCAAGTCAAAAGCAGACAACTCAAAGCTGCATGTAGTTCCATGAATAAATCAGACAAAGGAAATACAAAAGATTCAATCTGGGTGGCGTCCTAAAGAGACTCCTCAGCCTCAAAACTAATTGTGGCAAAAAGTTTCTGAATCAGATAGATTTACCTTGTTGTATACCAGGCATAGTCAGACTTGTCCTTGGTCAAGTCAAATAATTCCAGTGGTGTCTTGTTCATAAGTGGTGTGGCTTTTCTTGTTGGCACGATTTCTTTTGACATTTTCCATTTCAGGTTCTTGTGTGCTGTTGCTGACTTCACGAAGGCTCTCTCGCTATGCTGAGATACAATCTGTATAATGCAAACAAGCAAAAAATCATCACTAGAATCCTTTAGAGATAGGATGCAATGGTTAAGCTTGGGGTCTACTCTATTAGTATGCAATGCAAAGGTGAAACACATTTTACCGTAAAAGTATTGTAGACGACTGTCTTGCAGTCGGGTAAAATGCTAATGGAACGCCGGGGTAAGTAATATTCTGAACCCCTGAATGGGATAGTGTGAGCTTTCATGGTATCATTGTTGGTGAGAAAAGCAGCACAGATATTGGTTCCAGGTTTCTCAAAGGTAATGATCTGAATTGCAGAAGCAAAAATTAGCTTCAACTATAGATTAGCCTCCTGTAGACCCTTATCCTTTTGGCATGCACACATTAGTCAGATCATTATGGAAGCTCACCTCAAGAAAGGGAGAGACTTTTTGAACTCTAGGAGTGCCCCAAAGCAGAGGTTTCCTAGCCAACTTTAAAGCAGCATGCAGATCCTTAAGGTGGCCATATTTAGGTCCCCTCGGGAGACCTATCAATTTAAATAGAGAAGGATATCAGAAGTCCAAATTCATTTATGTAAGTGAAACTGCTAGAAAGATGAAATACTCTATAGGACCAACCAAATTCATCTAGTGGGGCTTCATCATAGTAGCGGGTTGTCATATATGCGGCACCTGTCCTACCAAAGTTTGTGCCTCCGTGGTACTGTGAGCATAAAATAGATGGGTTAAACCGAAGACTAAAAAATTAGGCTAAGACATAATAATTAAGTATATTGTACCATGTAGTAGTTTACAAGAGTTCCATTCCTAGCAAACCATCTAGCAACAGAGAATGCAATATCCTCTGCTGATCTTTGAGAAGGAGGATCTCCAAATACTCTGAATCTGTAATAGCACAATTTCGAGGAAAAAAATGGAATTTTACGGTCCGTCATGATTTGAAACTATCTTCTAAATGTAGCATTGTCAACTCATTCTTCTTTTCTGGTCATATTCATACATGCTAGTAAAACTATTTCTAATTGAGATCATATTCAGGAAAAACTTACTGAGCAGTCCAGTTTTCAGTCCACAATGCAGGTTTGTTGGGGCTGTTTGGTCCACTGAAGGTATCACCACAGTGCCTTCCGTTGCATGTGTTAATCTGACAATTGAAGGAAAGTCATCATTTGTACAGAAAGCAAGGGTTCCTACATCTACACCACATATATAGGTGGCAGCTAATGTTGCTAAAATACATACAACTGGACCAGGAGCATCCCTTTGCTTGCACATGACCCACGGAACACCAGTCTTCTGCCCCAAGGCCATGTTTGCAGCCCACTGAATATAACTGATACCTAGTCCGTCGTAGGCAAGCTGGATATGGTTATACTCGTTCTCGATCTGTATGGGCACGTCCAAGTAAAGTTAGTTAAATAATGCACAACTAATCTGCAAAAGCAGAATCGTAGACAGCTAAAACCTCAAACAGATTAAACATTCTTTTCATCTTGCTAATCACAAACAAGGGCTCTTAGCTTCTATAGATGCGAAACAAACCTGTGACAAGATAATTGGGCCACCTTGAGATGCATATAGCTTCTCCCTTTTCATCATGTTTATTACCAATGTCACCCACTTTTGCATGTAATACTGAGGAAACACACATTATATAATGAGCAGAGACTATACACATTTACATACAACTTTGGGACTCTGATATAGTAAAAAAACATCTAGCGCACCTTGAATGGCGCATTGTCCACGCGGAAAAGGATGTTCTTCTTTGTTCTTAGCCAATAAGGAAGACCTCTGAAAACAAGTAGATGAATGTGATATACCAACTATTTTTCATGATGACTAACCATTCACACAATTCAAATAAAAAAAAACTGAATCTCAATTCTCACCCATGGTTCCATTCTGCCTGAATAAATGGCCCAAGCCTGAGTGTGCAATACATTCCATGTTTCTGGACAAGCTTGATGAACCTCACCAAATCATAATTTCCAGTGAAATTGTACTGCAAAAAAAAAATCAACAACACAAAAAAAGAAAAAAAAACCGTAAGCCACAAACTGAAAACTCACAAGCCCTCCAGCGCCAACAATGAACTTCTAACAACAAATGTGTCCAACCTGGCCTTCCACTGGCTCGTGAATGTTCCAGAAAACGTAAGTCTGAATTGTATTCAGTCCTCCTTCTTTAGCTCTCCTCAGCAGTGTAGACCATGTCTACATCCATTCCATAAACAATCAACAATCAACTTCAGTTTCAGATAATAAGTTTAAAACAAATCAACAAGAGAATGAACCAATGCTCACATCCGGAGTACTGCGAGGGTAATGGATTGAACCAGAGAACACAAGGTCCCTCTTCCCATTAATAATCAACGACCTTCCATCATAAGTCACTCGTTTTGGCTTCCTTACCACAGTGCCATTCCTTTTCCCGCCATGTGCTTCAGCTACAACAACGAAAACCACCAACAAAACAGAAACCAGCAGTTTCCGATACGACAGAGCCATGACAAGCAATATTCGGCCCCTCTCAGCTTTCGGAAATCAAAATTACGATGTTACGCCGTCGTCGCCGTCGTCGTTCAACGACGATCGGCAACGGTGCTGTAAGGGAAGGTCCTCTCCTCTAAATGGAGACGATAAAGTTAGGGCTCTGTAACGAACTCCGTAAGTGCTTCTTTCGGTGTTATAGTGCTCCGATTGTCCCCCGAATTTGAGGTGCGAGAGAAAATATCGGAGTCGCGTAACGACATACCATTGGCTCGGAAATTCGTCTCTGCCTCCATTTCCTGACGGTCCGCTGCTTCGTTGATTCTTCTCCATATTCGGCCTCAGGCGAGCGACCTATGCTTTCGTTTTTTCTTATTTTGGGATTGATGCTCGAATAACAGCTGCTAGCCTGAACTGGCAGCAAAACGTCTCGACAAATACCACTCTGACAGTCTGACACGTGTCAGCTAAAGTCAAATGGGCCTTGGTTATATTTAGGGCACAGTGGGAGACATTTTCCGGCGAAAATTAGGGCTTTCTTTTCAGATTCCCTCTCTGTCAGTAATTTTAGGCCTCGTTTGGCCCACTGCCGATTTGGAGATTGAATTTTCAAATTATTCGAATTGGACGAGTTTGCATCAATTCCATTTTAAAACGACTCAAACCCAAAATTGGGCATCCACTATCAAAAAAATAAAAAATTTGGGCATCGAAACCGAATTTATATTTGGTGCAGCTAAGTATAGTGACCTCAAGACATCCTTCGTGGATGCTTTTTCCTCTTCACGCATCGCGCGTGAAGTTTCCTCCCTCGTCGAGATGCGGTTGTCGATGGACGTGCGTGCCGAGTCTTGCAAATGGTAAATGTGACCAACGTGACCTGAGCTAAGTGTCGAAGAATCTACCGTGATTTGGGGTGGATGTGCGGATTCATGCATGGTAAATGTTCCGAACTTGGCCTGCGCTATAGAAGTGGAGAAAATGTACCAGATGATTTCGGATCCGATCAAGATGTCTTGCTAGAGCTGCGGAGATCGATATATATAAATATATATATATATATATATATATAGAGGAGTATATAGAGGAGCGCTCAAATGTTATACCCTTCTTAATGTGTTATGTGTTACACCAATCTCATCCTTTAGATCAAATGATCTAAATGTGCAAAATAAAGTCAAAGTGCAAAATAAAAGTCAAAAGTGACCAAGTTGTTTGTCATTTTGCACTTTTGTCTTTTACCTAAAAGACGAAAGTGCAAAATGAATCTCAACCTTTAGATCAAAAAGATCTAAAGGTGCACAATAAAGTAACACATAACACTTTAACAACCCATAACATTTTAGCGCCCATATATATATATATATAGGGGCGCGCTCAAATGAGAACTCTTCTTAGGCTAAGAACATGAGAACCATTTTGCACCTTTGGATCAAATGATCTAAGGGTGCAGATTGATTTTGCACTTTTGTCTTCTAGGTAAAAGACAAAAGTGCAAAATAGTAAAAGCAGAAAGTGCATAGTAAAAAGCAGAAAATGCATAGTAGATGATGTGGTGCATTTTGGACCACTCATTTCAACAAAATGAGTGGCTGAGAATGATTCTCATGTTCTTAGCCTAAGAAGTGATTCACATTTGAGCGCTCCTATATATATATATATATATATATATATATATATATATATATATATATATATATATAGAGGAGCGTTCAAATGAGGACACCCAAAATTGGTAAGGACGTAGGGACAAATCTCATCCATTAGATCATCATCCATCTAACCCCCCCCCCCCCCCGTGCTTTGTGGGTGCGCCACGTGTCCAAGTACCCAAAATCCAATAAAGCAAATAGTAAAATCCCACTACCAAAAAGCAAATAGTAAAATCCACTACCACATGTGACACGTGGCAGCTTGTGGATCATTGGATGAACCTCATCCAATGGACTACATTAGTCCCTACACCCTCACCATAAGACCCGTCCTCAATTGAACGCCCCCCTATATATATATATAGGAGTGTTCAAATGAAGACACCCAAATTTGGTAAGGACGTAGGGACAAATCTCATCCATTAGATCATCATCCATTTAACCCCCCGTGCTTTGTGGGTGCGCCACGTGTTCAAGTACCCAAAATCCAATAAAGCAAATAGTAAAATCCCACTACCAAAAAGCAAACAGTAAAATCCACTACCACATGTGACACGTGGCAGCTTGTGGATCATTGGATGAACCTCATCCAATGGCCCAGATTAGTCCCTACACCCTCACCATAAGACCCGTCCTCAATTGAACGCCCCCCTATATATATATAGGAGCGTTCAAATGAGGCACCCCTCCTAAAAATGAGGCAATGAGGCACGATCTGAGCCACACATCTACCCCTGCACTATTCCCTGTCACATCATCAAAATGAGTGGCTCACAATGTGCCTCACTTTAACAACCATGCATCAACCGAGTGCTCCCCTATATATATGTGTGTGCTAGATGATAAGGCGTCATTACATTGTAATGTTCTGAGCTGTTGTAACCCATTATCAAAAAAAAGTATAGTGGCCTCAAGAATGATGGTGTTTTGATTGGGGAGTAGAGATTTACAAATCTTATTTATTTATATGGAAACGTACAAATTGGTACCTTGAACTATCGTCATTTTCCAATTGAAGGTCCATACTATTGATTTTTCCAATCAAGGGCAAAATAAAAAATAAATTTTCGAACATCGAGCACCGTAGCTACAACGTGATTAAATTACTAACTCAATCATGTGAATCACGTTAATAACCACTCAATAAAAATGTCTAATGGTGCTAAAAAAGAAAGATCGATTTTAATACGTTAAGAGTTCATGGTGAGATTGTCATGTTATTTTCAACCTGATTCTCATGGTTGAGTTTGCAATTTAATCACGATGTAGTTATGGTACTCGGTGTTCGGAAATTTGTGAATTTATTTTTTATTTTGCCCTTGATTGTAAAAATGTATAGTTTGGACATTTAATTGGAAAAAATCGGTAGTTCGAGGTACCAATGTGTACTTTTCTCTTATTTATATAAACTACAAACTGCTTAATAAACTATAAATTTGGACAAAATTCATATATATAAACGATTTTAAGAGATAAATCAATCAGAACACTAAAAAATTGTTACTTTTTGCTTCCATTCAACGAAAAATATTATTCACTGAATATTTTGGCTTAAGTCTGAACATTTTAGTTAAAATCACTGAATAAACATTCAGTTATTTTTTTGCTTTTTTTAAAAAAAACATTCAGTTTTATCACTGAACATTTAGTTAAAATAGTTAGAAACCTTGAAAAAGCAAAATTTTCAGTTATAAGGCAAAAATAATCAATGAAATTGATGAATTGAAGCAAAAAAATATTGATTTAGCCATATCATTGAATAATAAATTCGAAAATTGAAAAACATCATATTATCCGGTAATTTATAGTTTATATAAAAAGATAGAATTTGTATTTGATCCATTCTCGGGTATTTAAAATTACATTATTTAAATATTTGAGCTTTTATTTTTAATTTTTTTTACATATATGAAAGATTCAAAATGAAATAGTTTATAACAATGTAATTAAAATGATTGTCAATTTTAGTTTGACTGTTTTTGTCTTGACTATCGGATACGAGTCCATCCAAACCTTTACTAATGAAATTCACCGCAATGTTTCTATAGTTCTAATTAATATTAATCAGAGCCATCCTTGGTTTGAATCGTCCGCCCATCGTGTGTGCCCTGCTGCGAAGGTGGCCAGAGCCATGGCCTCCCATCCTACCTTGGCCATCAAAACCGGGACTCGGTTAACCTCTCATCGGCTGCCCGCCAAGCCATAGTAGGAGACCGCCTCCGTTTGCCCTCCCCCTGCTTGGACCATCAATGTCACTATCACTCTTCTTGGGTAGCTTCTTAGCTCCTCGTGTTTCTGCCCTCTTTTATCTAAGCTTGGTCGGTGCTTTTAGATCGGTGGGCATTATAACCATCGATCATCACTTGAGAGCCTTCTCTCCTTTTAGTGTTCATGCACAACCTCTTTGTAATTGTCATGGTTCATGCTTTTGGAACCATCCGTTCTTAGTAAAGGCGCTGGCCCCGTCCAGCTTCAACTAAAAAAAAGAATTAATATTAATCATAGAATCCATCATGTACACAAAGCACTTCACTAAGTGAAGTATGGGAGCAGATCCAATGAGAAGCACATATTACAAGAGAAATGATTTTTCTCATTTGTCCATCTTGTTTGATCTACAATCCAGAATTTGCCCTAACTAATCTTTAGAATTTATTTATTTTTCCCGATTATATACGAACGACGGGCATAATTGTCAAATTAAAAATCTAATTAACCGTAATCCCCACAAATCGGAAACGTATCCATTCACAATCTAAAATTTCTCTCTGGCGAACTGTAACCTAAATCGTTTAATAACAATCTACAATGACCGACGATCATTTTGCGCATCCGTAATTGACTAAGAAACCACTCCAACAACATTACGCTTCGATACAATGCAAAATTCATGATTGTTACAAATTTTGGTCATAAGTGACTGTTATTAGTAAAGTTCGTAACGGATGCGCATTTTGATCATTAGTGATTGTTATTAGTAAAGTTCGTAATTTTTATAAATTTTGGTCATTAGTAACTATTATTATTAAATTTGTAACTGATACGAATTTAGGTCATTGGTGACTGTTAAATTTTGATCATCAGTGACTGTTAATAGTAAAATTTGTAACTGTTACGAATTTGAATCGTTTTCGTCACCTGAAATCCTTATTGATCTTTGTCCTAAAAATAACGATGCCTTTATTATTGTCATCATTAATCGTGTCAGATCTTGAGCTTCAGTCATCGTCCCTTTATTTTTTCGACTTTATCTATTTTCAAAGTTTCAGAGAACGGTTACCTTATAAAAATTAAATTACCAATATACCCTTAAAACCTTGTAAAACAGAATTTTATCACTAAATAAATGGGAATATTTATTACTCCTAGGATCGTTAATATTGACATAGTACGATTAAGGCTAATTCTCTTTTGTCATGATGTCTCACACTTCTTATTTGATTTACCTCATTAAAGTATTGTATATCTATATTTACTCTTCTTTTGAAATCATACAATCATCGTGCACAGAATGATATGCAACAAAGATATGGTCTCTGATTTATGTCCCATCTTTATCTTAATAATGGGTCCTTTTTGCTTCTTTTGTAGGGTAGGAGCCTAGGAGGTCCATTGACATGGCCTTAAAGTTGACGTCTCTGTACTTTAACCTTATTCACAAACTTTTTTTTTTTTGAATAGGGAACTTTTAGAGATCCTGAAATCAAAATTTGTCTAAACATCCAGGGCTTTACACAACAAGTTGGATTGTCCAAATGTCAGATATGATTGATAAATAACTCGAAAATAACTCTCAAATGCAAGGAATTGCGAACGATTACAAGGCCATTTGGCTAGTCTCGTCACTATTACTACAATCGGGTCTCTAACTCAGAAATTTTATGCAGAAGCGTAAAAGAAATGAAAATGACTAAAGATCCCTAAAGATTTTCTGGGAATTAATGCTTGCATGTTAGTAAATGGTCATGTGACCTTGTATTAATAGTGCCTTGGCCAATGGGCGACTGGCCCTGGTCGTGCCTGGTCGGCCTTGGTGTCCTTTGGCTGGTTCATGCTCATGTCAAGGTCCATCTGCTGGAATAAATACGGGTTCTCATGTACATGCCTTCATGTAGATTCATGGCCTCGAATAAATACTGTCCACCAGGTTCATGTACCTCATAATGACGGGTCCTTCATCAACAGTAGCATTGCTTGGGCCCTTGAGACGCACATCTTCAGTGGGGTCGTTTGTCTCTTCGTCAGGTCCTAGGTCCTTGGCTGAACAGTCGAGGTCTTTTATGGTGCCTCTTGGACTGACTTGCACCCATTCGCTCGGTCCTTCAGCCTTGGTCTGCTCGGCTGTCTTGGCTGGATAGACGAGGCCCTTCGTTGTGCCTCTCTGGCTGACTCACACCTCTTCGCTGGGTCCTCGCCCATGTCCACGCACGGGTCCTTGCGCCTGAGTCCTTCGGATAACGGCCCCCGTCGAGGCGGTTCCTCGCCCAGCTCCTTGCGCAGATCCTCGTGCTTGGGCCCTGTTGGGTCCTTTCGACTTGGTCTGATTTGGCTGAATGTGCGTGTCCTTCGCTTAATTTTCGTCGAAATTCCCAAAGGCCCATGCGAGAACTCATCAGGAACCTTATTCATACACTTTTTTTTATTGGGACTTGGTTAAGTTAGTTAGTACACGTTTTTATCATTTGAAGATCTGAGGATTCGAACCGAGGACGATGCAGGCATATCGGTGAGTTTGCTCCACTGAGCCAAACTCAACCCTCCCTTATTCATACACTTGATTGTGAATGAATAGTTGTAATTTCTTGTGGTTGATCATCTGCCCTTAACCATCTCCCATTTAAATAATATGTCCCGCAATGCACCACATCACTCCTACCTATACAGAACATCAGAACAAAACATTTCACACACTCTTCATCTTCTGTTTCATGATTGGATTTTCCAAATTTGAAGATTAATTTGTGTTGTTTAAACGAAGGTATAAATTACTTTAGTGTCTATGCGGTCATCATTGATCATTAGTCTATTTAGGGGTTATTCTTTTGCACTTATATTTTCAGTTTTTAATTTCAATAAAATTAAATTAAGTTCGATACAGTTAAATTAAGTTCAGTATAATTAAATTAAATTAAATACAGTTAAATTAAATTCAGTATAATTAATATAAGATTAACACGATTAAATTAAGTTAAATTTCAATTAAACTAAGCTCAAAAGAACGGACCCTTATATTTTTCTAAATGAATATCATCAATCATCTTAATCATCCATATTCCCCAATTTGTATCATGGTATGGACTATGGAGCTCATCAAGACAAAGATAATCCCTACAAATTTTTATCAAATTTCCGGTTGCCAAAAATTGACGGAAAGTCACCGGATTATCGCCAAAATGTGTGTAACTTTCTGTGCAATTATAGCAACAAAGTTGACGCTGGCAAAATGTCCCAAAATTTACATACGGCAAAATTCTGGCCTCATTCCCGCATAACTTCGGCGACGTTAATTGATTAATAATTTCGGAGGATTTCTCGAGGTATACTAGGGATTGAATTTCATGGCAACTCTGGCACCTACAAAATGTTGGAATTTTGGTGTCATTTCGACGAAATTTTGAGAACAACGTGTATATTTCATGTATATGATTTACTATTTGAATTTTTGGCCGACAATATTTTGCAAAATTTGTAGTGAATTTGTCTCAGTACTCATTTTATCGACTCATAATTGTAAAAATGAGTCAAGATCAGGTGCAACCCTAATTTTTTGTGCAAACTACAAACTGATGAATTATTATCCACTTCCGACGAAGTATACCATGATTTTATCCAAACAAATTTTAAGCCACTTTCCGACATAGTTCGTAGAAAGTGTATCATCATTCGTCAGTTTGTAATTTACACGTTTAAACCTGATCTTTTTCCTTGTTATAATATAGAAAAATTTCTAAATTATTCTTCATTTAAAATTTAATAAGAAGTGTTATTTAGGAAATGTGACAACCTAAATTGAATATAACTCACTCCGATGCCCAATGATTTTAGGCACAGAGAAAGTGTTGCGGGGGACCGGGGGTGGAGTGGTTAGCGTGGCCACACACAGCAAATGTTCCTGAAACACGATTTTTCGTAACTGTTTGCGAGCAGCATTATTACATGTCGGTGATTTTACTTCTTTCAAATTCCACTCCTTCCCCGTGAAATTATTCAATTTTAGATACATATTTTGATAAACTCATTCAGTTTTAATTTTTTTTTGAGTAATTCAATTTTAAGTTCTGAATGCACAACCTTTTGTACCCTCAGCTTGATCTACAAGTGCGCTATTGGATTTCAAATTTTAAGTATTAAATTTCAATGGGTGTTTTGCGTTATCTGTGCTCCTAGGATATGAATGTTTATGCATGCCTTAGAAAGTACTTATAAATTCACAATAAAAAAAATTAGATTTAAAAATTATAGTAGTTGGGACAAAAGTTTATTTAACAAGATGGCTTATATAATTTTTCCAAAAGATATATCAATATCCCTGAAATCAGAAATTTTTTTGACCTCTCAGAATTCGAATTCACAACCACTTAAATATTAAAAATTTTACATCTTAACCCGTGACCGATTATTCTACGCTCTGAATAAGCGAAATCAGAAATTTTATGATGCATGGTCATGTCATTATTATTGCACAACGAAATAGTAGGACAACAATAATTGCATAAAATGTGTTGATTTGTTTTTTTATGTCTAACTTAATTTTTTTTGTCGTTATTACTTATTATCTCACGCGCTCGTGTGCGTCAACCCGCAGCAACCGGTGGCCAAAGTTTCGAGGCGTCAATGTCGGTGGAGCAACTCACCTGCGGGATTCCCCGGTTATCCCGTTGCCGGTTTCGTAACGCAAAGGTACCCTAAACCTCTTTTACCTCTCCCGATTTCAAATCCCCCAAAATCTCCGCGAATATCTACCCACTCTCTCGGCTCTTCGCTCTCTGCCGACGAATTTGGTGGCATTTTCGATTTTAATAATCGGATTGAGGACACGCGCTTGGTCAATTTTGAATGATTCGTGACCCGATCATGAGTATTTTATGGTTTTTGATCAATTGGGAAATTAGGGTTTTAATATTTTGTGGTCACTTTTTAGGCGTTTAGCGAGCGCTGAAGGAGTTGGTGATTAGGGGTGATGTAATTTGGCGGCAATTTCTTGCCTGTTATTAAAATGGATGGAACTGTTTTGAAGACTGGCTGCTGCGTTTCTGTTCCTTTCTGAGTTTTGGTAGGCCTACCAAAACTTTTGTCACCACGCCATTGTTGTTTACCTTTACTATCTCATTAATTTTTTTGGAGAATTTCTCATTTGCATTATTTCGTTTTTTGCTTTTGATTTATCTCTTTCGCATTTGTTGGTTGAGATGATTTGAGGATTTTTAGTAGAAAGTTATAGCCTTGTAGGGTTTCATGTGCAAATGATGAATTCGGTAGCTGAAGGGAATCATGGAATTGAAATGGGGGAGTAAATGCCTATGTGGGGCTCACCCCATGTTTTTGCTTGTGTGTTGAGTAATTGAAGTGCAATAAATGTATATTTCTGTTTTGCAGAATTCGAGTTATCTATTTCAACAGATGGAAAGAGGTTTCTAGATTTGTTAACACCTGCAACTGCAATTGGTTTCTTTTTGCAGAAGCTGGCTGGCACAGTGTTTATTTATCTGAGATTTAAGATACAATGACTGTTGAGGAGGAGGAGGGTCAGGCTGTTTTGAAGGGGAAGAAGGTTATTGTTGTTGGTGTGCAGATTGATAACCATGGCCGAGAGCTCCTCAATTGGGCAATTGTGAAAGTTGCCGAGCCCGGCGACCATGTAGTTGCTGTCTATGTTTGTAGAAATTCTGGTAACACTGTTCATCTTTCTGGTACTTGGGCTGTTTTTCTTGCTCCATAATTATTATTATTAGTTCTATTTAATGTGTACGGAGTTCTGATGCCTGTTTGGCATTCTTATGGTTGTAGATGCTGCGTCGAAAGACAAGTCTTTGTTGGACGGGCTTGTGGGTGCTTATTATGAATTATGTAACATCAAGCAGGTTTGTTATTCCTCAACTCTCGTTTCTTTATCATGCTTGAGCATCGGGGTTGAACATGTTTGACAAACCAAGTATGGTTCAGGTGAATCTAAGCAGTAGAATCTCATTGGGAAGGTCCATCAAGAAGGGAGTAGTTACCGAGGCGAAAGCAATCTGTGCCACTACTGTGATTGTTGGTATAACTATATCTGGCGCTATTGGGTGAGTACTACTTGAAAATTTCCAGAAATAGTGCTCATTTCTTAGATCTTAGGTGACATTAGATCCCACTTTTCCTTTAGGCAGGGGACGTCAGCTGCCAGATATTGTGCAAAGCACTTGCCGTTAACCACTGAAGTCATGGCTATTAACAACGGAAAAGTTGCGTACAGAAGTATTTCTAGTAAACAATTATCAGGTTAATATCAACAGGCCTCATACATGTTGCTAAATCTCGAGAATTTGTGTTGTCGGTTATGTGAACTAGTAACAAATTGAGTCTCCTAAAGCCTACTAAAAGGATATTCTATTGATGTCAGGCTTAAATGGAGATGGTAAACCCAGCCTTCAACTGAGCAAGAACTCTGACATTTCTGAATCTGAAATCCGCTCTGAAAGTCGATGGTCAAACAATTTACCAGCACTATGTAAAGGAGATATAATCGAGTCTAGAAGCTTTTCCCGCCGGCTCAAGAGAGTTTCAGTTAGACAAAGCTCGCAATGTACTGGCGACCCACTGGAGCAGATACCTGGTTGGCCGCTCCTCCGGACTAACTCTGTAATCACACCACCCAAGGCTACTTCAACACGGAAAATATCTGTCGTTCAGTGGGTCATGAGCTTGCCAGATCGGTCTCCGCCTCTAACTCCTCAGAGCTCAAATGAGTCTGGCAGTCCTCTCGGGTCAGAGTCGGTAGATTCTGTCAGTAATTATGGAGATCAAAGCGATAGAGGTAAATTTTCTTCGCGGAGAAGTGGTCTTCACAAAGAACTCAGACATCTTCTGAACACAAATTTCTCTCATCTTCACTTATTCAGTTATGAAATATTAAGCAATGCCACCTCACAGTTTTCCTCAGGTAATAGTTTGTCTGATATCATTTTGTTTCAACTTCTCTAATCAAATTAATTCAGTAAACACAGCTTTCTCAGGCATGTATTGATATTTGAATTTGGGTGCTTTTAATCAGCTAACTTAATCGGAAAAGGAGGATGCAATTATGTATACAAAGGAGTTCTTCCAGATGGTAAGCCGGTGGCAGTGAAGGTCATGATGTCTTCCAAAGAAGCGTGCAAAGACTTCATGCAGGAAGTTGAAATTGTTTCCGCCTTGAGCCACAAAAACATTGTGTCATTGATCGGCGTCTGCATTGAAGATAGCAATCTGATATCTGTTTATGATCTTCTGCCTAAAGGGAGCTTAGAGGACAACTTACTTGGTTGAGCTTTTCTTTACTAAATCATTTCCTTTTTGAAAAAAATGTAAGTGGACTTTACAGCTAACTGACTACAACTTATTTGATAACACAGATAGCAAAGCTCAATCTTCATTGACATGGGAAGTGAGATTCAATGTTGCAGTTGGAGTTTGCGAAGCTTTAGGTTATCTTCATAGTCAGTGCTCCAGGCCTGTTGTTCACAGGGATGTCAAATCTTCGAACATTCTACTCTCGGATACACTTGAGCCACAGGTGTCTCCTTCGGCTGATTTGTGCTTAAGCTATATGGTAGCGGAGTTCAAACAACCTTTCGTTGTCATGACATATTTCGTTTTTGTGACAGCTGTCTGATTTTGGCCTTGCAATATGGGGACCAGAGAAATCGACCTTTTTCACTCGAGCAGACGTTGTTGGGACATTCGGATATTTGGCTCCGGAATATTTCATGTATGGAAAAGTAAGTGAGAAGGTTGATGTCTACTCTTTTGGAGTTGTTCTCCTTGAATTGTTGTCGGGTAGAAGACCTATATGTTCCGAGAGTCCAAAGGCTCAAGAGAGTCTGGTCATGTGGGTATGTTCACCTTTTATTACTCATGCACTTTCTGAATCGGAAAAATAAAAATATTAATCCTGTCCGTTACTTAACATTGTTAAATCTGAGACCAGGCACGCCCATTGATAAATAATGGTGATCTGAACGGATTACTAGATCCAAACATGAGAGGAAGGGCTGATGAAGCTCAGTTGAAACGGATGGTCGCTGCTGCAACACTGTGCCTCACTAGGTCTGCTCGACTCCGCCCAAAGATGACTGAGGTATTGGCAGATCGTTCTTTTCAGCTATCTGAAATTTTCAAATAAAAAATGTAACTTGACATGGTTGATTGGAGATTGTAATTAGTCCATGTTTCCACCCTGCAAATAAATTCAGAACACCCTCTAATAGTCAGTTGTGTGCTAGGTACTAAAGCTTATAAGAGGCGAGCTAGCCCCCAAGTCGAAGTTGCTGAAGCTTGAAGCACAAGCTCAAGAAAGCTTGGCCAACTCAGATGACAACTGGGACGATGAAGTCTACCCAGAGTCATGCGCAGAGTCTCATTTAAGCCTTGCATTCCTCGACGTAGCCGAAGACTCAACTTCCCTAAGCAGCACCGATAGGAGCAACAGGCTCTCGGTCGAGGAATATTTGAAAGGAAGGTGGAGCAGATCCTCAAGTATAGAGACTAGCTAGCGTTGCATCATCTCCTCCTTTTCGTACACTTATCTTTGGCCCTCTTCTGCCTTTTTTATGGTTGTTGGAATGACTTGCCATTTATCTTGTACACTCAAGTCAAAGACTGAATTTAGAGATTGCACCCATTTTGAGGTGTTTTTTTTAATTTATTTTAATAGCTTAAAATGTACTTTAGTTTAATTTCGACTTAAAATAGTATTCGTATGCTATATTTTTATGGGTTGAGTTCTCGTCAGAATCATTTGTTTTTGTCAGAAATCAGAGCTTTTAATATCCATTGATCGGATAATCTCAATGGTTTAGATTAATCAAGATTAATTCAAATAGAATATTATTTAATCATTTTATGGTAAAAAATGGTATATTAGGAAATGACAATGTATATTTTACATTTAAAATCCTCGAAATATTGAGTGAATATCTGTTTAGATATAACGAGCCCTAATATTTTGAAACAAACTCACGAACTCCAATCTCATCTTTAATCTATTTAATTTTTTTCATCAGTCGACTACAAACTCCGATTTGAGAACTTTAACATAAGATTTGAGATTAAAAAAATGCGAACATAATGACGAACATATGTAACATGGTTTTACTGTATTTATCAAAATCACGAACAATGATTTTGTATTTTTCAAAACCAAAAAAGCATATAAAGCAAAGCCATGAACATCAGGATCAACTGAGATCTTTAACATAAGATTTGAGATTTAAAAAAACACGAACATACTGTTGTCGTTAAACGTCGACAGCGAAAATCACACGAGGATAATTCTGTTATAGATGAACGTCCTATGATAATTATGAACAGTGTTCTAAAAATTCCCGCCTAGGCCCCGTCTAAAAGGTGAAATTTACGAATCAGGCCGATTAATCGATCATTAGAAGGTTTGGAAGATCACGCGATTTATAGGCGTGGAGTCGCCATCTAGACCCGCCTAGTCGCCGCCTAGACCCGCCCTCTAAATCCGCCTAAGCGTTAACCAGATGACCAACTTCTTGATCAAAATGAAAAAATTCTTTTATTTTTACATAGTTTACATATATCTGTATATCATTTTAATATTTGATAAACTATTAAAATATCTTTATTATCATATTGATTTATATATATATATATATATATATATATAGAGGAGCGTTCAAATGAGGCAAGCCAAATAAGAATGAGGCAGTGAGGCACGATCTCAACCACACATCTAACCCCCCGTGCTTTGTGGGCGCGCCACGTGTCCAAATAGTAAACCCACTACCAACAGTAAAAAGCAAAAAGCAAATAGTAAAATCCCACTACCACATCTTTAAATCTCAACCATTAGATCAATATCATCAATGGCCAAGATCATGCCTTACTGCCTCATTCTACCAACCTTGCCTCAACCGAGTGCTCCCCTATATATATATATATATATAGAGGAGCGTTCAAATGAGGCACTCAAATTAGAATGAGACTGTGAGGCACGATCTCAACCACACATCTAACCCCCCCGTGCTTTGTGGGCGCGCCACGTGGCAAATAGTAAACCCACTACCAACAGTAAAAAGCAAAAAGCAAATAGTAAAATCCCACTACCACATCTTTAAATCTCAACCATTAGATCAATATCATCAATGGCCAAGATCATGCCTTACAGCCTCATTCTACCAACTATGCCTCAACCGAGTGCTCCTCTATATATATATATATATATATATAGAGGAGTGTTCAAATGAGGACACCCAAATTTGGTAAGGACGTAGGGACAAATCTCATCCATTAGATCATCATCCATCTAACCCCCCGTGCTTTGTGGGTGCGCCACGTGTCCAAGTACCCAAAATCCAATAAAGCAAATAGTAAAATCCCACTACCAAAAAGCAAATAGTAAAACCCACTACCACATGTGACACGTGGCAGCTTGTGGATCATTGGATGAACCTCATCCAATGGCCAAGATTAGTCCCTACACCCTCACCATAAGACATGTCCTCAATTGAACGCCCCTATATATATATATATATATATATATATATATATATATATATATATATATATATTAAAATACAATAAAATATATATTATAATAATATTTATATGATTATTAATTATTTAAAATATTTAAAAAATACAAAATTGTAAAACCGATTAATCCCCGATTAATCTTTAAGGACCATTTCTGCCCGATTAGCGCCTAGCGTTTTTTACAACCTTGATTATGATACCTTACTCTCAAAGGAAAAATAATTACATGATCTGGGTATAAACAATCATAAATTGTTACAATGGCATCTTACAATCCCGAATTTCTGTAATAATAGTATTGATCCCCAATATTAAAAATAAATAAATCAAGCAATGGCATCTACGATCATAATATTGTTACTATTTCTTTGATAAAGTTTGTAGATTGTGTTAGAGGTATATTTGAGTACTTATGTTAAGATATACATCATAATATTTGATTATTATCTGATGTATATATTTGATATGAGGAGCGTTCAAATGAGGCAGCCCCCGAGAGTGAGGCAGTGATGCACGATCTCATCCACTCATCTCAGCCGTCAAACTCATCTCCTTGCGACACGTGTCCCACTACCAAAAATCCATCAAAAGCAAAAAACAAAAACTATTCCTGCACTATTCTCTGCTACATCTTTAAAATGAGTGGCTCACAACGTGCCTCACTACCTCATTCTTACAACCTGCCTCAATGGAGTGCTACCCTATTTGATATTATATGTATCTCTATATGATGTTTATAAGGGTTGTTTAACCTTCTATCAATACAATCAATCATTCATATTAACATGGTATCAATAGCTTACGGTTCTTATTTCGATTATGAGCTTTCTTTGTTGATCAAGTTCTTCTAGGTGGTGGTGTGTCATTATTTGCGCACCACCACCGGCAAATAGCTTCCGCAATTTTCAGTTTTTTTCCTAGAAGAATAACAATCGTCGCATTCCCTTTACTTCGACGACAAACGTAGCCCCGATCTGCCAGTTGTCGATGTCGCCTACATCTGCCGCCGCCGCGTTCTATATGCCGCCATCGCAATCTAAAGCCGCCATCGCAATCTAAAGCCGCTTCGTCATCCAGATCTATCCATCGCCGTCACTTCCGCTCAGATCTGACAGCCGCTGCACACCGTCCTCAAAACAAGGGAAGATGCAATGCTACGTTTTTTGCCAACTGCTTCACTGTTGCAGCCTTTGATACAACAATAATTTTGTCATTCCAAACTCATCGTGGTTAACTATCATAAGTTTGTTAGAGGGTGTTAGAGGTGTCATGACCAACTCAAGCTAATAGAGGGCCTAATGCAATAAAGAAAAAAAAAAGACCTTAGAGCATCCCCCACCATGCTTTTTTGAACCTTAGAAAGTGATCATGGGAGATGATCAAAAAAACCATGCACTCCCACCATGATTTTTTTGATCATCAAAAAGATCATCCCATGGTTTTTTCTAAAAAAGATCATCCCATGATCTTTTTTTGTGTTTTGATCATGAGAATGAGCTCATCGCAATGCGACATGTGTCTTGTGTAAGAAACAGTGCAGTTTTTATTTTGATCTTGCAACGAATATATCTTCTAAATTACAAATTAAAAAAATCAAAATAAATACCAATATTCATAATTTTTTGAGCTCTATAAAACGAGATACACTTTGATATATTTTTATTAATCTTAACATTTATGAGCTATAATTTATATAGTGGTGAGAGAGATTGATGATAAACTTTTTTTTGGATAATGAGTGGGGTGCATGTGATTGAAAAAACCATGAAGGATGATTAAATGAGAGAAATGATGATTAAATGAGAGAAAAAAAGGATAAGAGAGATGGATGGTATGATTTTTTTTATCATGATGGAGGATGCTCTTAGTTTACCAAATCTTCCAAGATTAACTAAGTTATAACACATTATCGATTCTTGTTCATTATTCTACTTTTGCCTTATATCTCTTACAAAAAGGATTCAGTGTAAATGACATATTTTTTTTGTAAAAAAATACAAACTAATCACAACCTTTGATTTGGTCATTTGAACGAATGTGATTAAATCTCGTTTATGGTTAATTTCTCGGTGAAGAATTATAAATTATTCGTGACGAACTATGTCGTACTTTTGGTTTCTCGGTGACGAATTATAATTCAGTTTTGACAAACTTTACATTTTGCACTAAAAATATGCATTGTAGCTGATTTTTACTCATATCTCTTATTGAAATGTTATTTTCCTAGCAATTTTAAGAAGCATGACTATTTATTATCTTCATGATAACTCTTGAAACGTTTGTTTTTTTATGTACGTAGATCTATCACAATTCACAGCGTCGCTCGATTGATAGGTGTCCTTGACCAAGTAGCTATCTAGACAACGACTAGGCAAGCCATTGTTTGAATAAAATAAAAGAAATTGTTTTAAATATTTACATTTGGGTGCGGTTCTGGTACAAACCGCTTTATAAATAAAAACTACAAACCTAATTTTAAGCTGACACGTGTCCAATTTTAGTCGAAATCCCGAACAACACACGGAGGGGTATTATAGTCATTCCACACGGAGGGGTATAAAACTAATAATGTTATTTGCAATTTAGTCATCGAGTTGTCAATGATCAGACTTAAGAACAAGATGCTCAGACTTAAGCGCAAGATGATCAGACTTAACGCATGTAGCAAGACGGTCAGACTTAAGAACAAGATGCTCAGACTTAAGCGCAAGATGATCAGACTTAAAATTACAAGATGCTCAGACTTAAGCGCAAGATGATCAGACTTAACGCATGTAGCAAGACGATCAGACTTAAGAACAAGATGCTCAGACTTAAGCGCAAGATGATCAGACTTAACGCATGTAGCAAGACGATCAGACTTAAAAACAAGATGCTCAGACTTAAGCGCAAGATGATCAGACTTAAAAACGTACTGTAGCGAAAGTCGAATTTTACTGTAGCAAATTTTAGGACGATTATACCCCTCCTATCTTTTATATATTTTTAAATAAGTTTTTTTTATTTACAAAAAGAACCCCGACAGGATGAAAGTTCGGATGAATTTTGATTGGTTAATTTTGACACGTGTCAAATTTTTTATGGATTTGTAGTTTTTATTTATAATTGTGGTTTGTATTTAATCCAAATCAAAAAAATGTGTCTACTATCCAATTGGTCTTGAATATATTAAAACATAAGATTTCAAAATAAAAGAAAAAACTATCATGATCGTTTCTCCTGGGTCATTCTTAAGGGACATATTATAATAGAGATTGTGAGATAATAGTAAGAGAAGAAAAAGTAATGATCTTTTTTTTTTAAAAGATCATTGGTAAGGATGCTCTCAGTCTCAGAGTCATGAGCTTCGGCCGAACCTTATTAATATTCTTATTCGATATAAATTCATCGTTCTTTATTTAACTCGCAAATAATTTTACAAAGTTACTCAATTCAGCATAGTCAACTATGAATAATGATTAAGTACAAAGTACATTTTTGATGAAAAATATAAAGTTCGTCACCACTACGTTACAATTCGTCGCCGAGAAACCAGAAATACGAAATAGTTCGTCATGAATAATTTAGAATTCGTCACAGAGAAATTAGTTATAAACGAGATTTAATAAGATATTTAATCTCGTCTATCCAAATGATCAAAACAAGTGCTATAATTGGTTTATATTTTTTACAAATTTTTTTTCTAGAGTTTCAGTTGGCGAATGTAGTCGGTTGTGCGTTGCTGATTTGAGATTTCAATCAGGTGCTAGCTGTTGATTTCGGACGTCAATTGGCCACTCCGGCCCGGTAATTGGTATACTTGATTGATTTTTTTGTTCTTAGAACTTGAATAAGATGGTTTTTTAAAATCATTTTTGTGGAAGATGGATTTTTTAGGACATTGATATGGATTTGATGCAAGAGAAAATGCAACAATCAATAAGGGACAGATGGCAAGCTAAGGCGAGGAGAGAGGGAGAAGGCACGTGCCCAACGGTATTCAAGCAAGGAATACGAGCTGGCTGAACGCATTGGGAGTGACGGAAGGGAGCGAATGGTTGAAGGGCACGTGGACCAATAGATAGCGAGTAGAATACGCTGGCATGTTATGCATGAATGCTGTTGAGTATGTCAGTATAAGAGGAGGGAAGGTGATTGAATAAACATAAAGGATTCGGAAAATTGAAAAACCCAAACTATCTCTATTCTCTTTTACTTTCTATCTACTCTGCACAATTTGCATTATTTGGTGCTTCTTCATTGAGTATGCCTGACACACGTAGGCAAACAGAGGCCATTGCTGCGCTCTCGCAAAGTGTTGTAGATCTGACAACTCGGTCCAAAGTATTTAAAGCAAAGCAGGATGCAGACAATGCTAAACGGGATGCGAGACTCGATAAAATCAAGGAGATGTTCGAACAGATGATGCTCGGCAAACACCCTCTCGAAGGACGCCCTGATAAAAGGCCCAACGGTGCCAACGGAGACGACACCACTGCACCACCTTTCCAGTCCACACCTCCGAACTATGCAGAGCTGCTGAGCCGCATGACAGTCCCCGCTCGCAAGGAATGACTGTCCAGTACGCGGGCCAGTCGTTGTCCGAAATCGCTCCGGCTAACTGGCAGCTCAGGATCGATGTTCCCCTCTTCTCTAGTGACGCAGTGGAGGGCTGGATCTTCAAGATGGGGCTTTTCTTCTAGTTTAACCGGATTCCACCGGATCAACGCATGGCGGTAGCCACCTTCTACATCGCAGGCGAGGCGCTGCGTTGGTATCAATGGCTACACATAGCCCACCAGGTGAGCGACTGGTTTGTTTTCACCAAAGACCTGATGCAACGTTTTGGACCATCCATGTATAAGAGTCCAGGTGTCGCCATTAACAAGTTGGTCCAAACTACCACCGTCGCTGCCTACATCAATGAGTTCGAACATCAGTCTACCCGCACTCTGAAGCTTGGCCCTGAGAACTTGTTGGATCGGTTCCTAGCTGGGCTAAAGGACGAGATACAACGCGAGTTGGTCATGCTTCGCCCAACCACACTTTCCACAACCATGGGCATGGCACCGATCGCCGACCAAAAGCTGCATCCCATGCGTTGGTCATCGAGTCGCCCACCTGGCTCGCGCCCCTCCTTGCTCGCACCACATCAAACCACACATAACACCGCACTAATTCATAGTGGGCAACCAGCACAACCCCTCCCTACACGTAAACTCACGGTGGCCGAGATAGCAACCCGTTGTGAGAAGGGGCTCTGTTTTACTTGTGATGAGCGTTACCAACCAGGGCACCAATGCAAGGCTAAGTTTCATTGTGTCTTGATGAATGACGACCACCTGGAGGAAGAGGAAGACGGGATGCCCGTAGCCGAGTGTCAACCGCAAGACACTGAGGTGATTACCCTTGATGAGATTCCAGCCATCTCATACCATGCCATGCAAGGCCAACCAGTACCACGCACACTGCGTTTGGAAGGAGCTCTAACGGGGCGCAAGGTAACCATACTTGTTGATAGTGGTTCTACACATAATTTTTTGTAGTCCCGTGTTGCTAAAAATGCAGGGCTCGTGGTGGAAGACACCCATCACCTTAGTGTCACCGTAGGCAACGGAGATGAGTTGCGCTGCGAGGGGTTATGCAAAGACGTGATCGTCAGCTTGGGGGTGAGCTATTTACCATAGACTTTTAATTCCTTCCCATTTATAGTGCAGACGCCGTCTTGGGCGCACAATTGTTAGCAGACGTGGGGCCTGTCAAGTTTGATTACAAGAGTTGTGGCTCAGTTTTGATCACAAAGGAGAGGAACTTAAGTTGCGCGGCATGGGTTCAACAGCCCAGTTAACATCCTTGTCCTTGGGACAATTACGGTGCACACAACAGACTGATAGTGTGATGACACTTTTTTAAATGACAGTGGTAGAGTGTCATAAATTGGAAGCCCCAGCTGCCTCGTTACCGACCATTCCCACTACCCTAAAAACCACCCAACATCAAGACTTACACACACTCCTAACCCAATTCACACCATATTTGAGCCACCAAAAAGCCTTCCCCCGCCCCACGCCAATGACCATCACATCCCTCTAGTTCCTGGCTCAGCCCCAGTCAGCGTCCGCCCTTATCGATATTCCATATTTCAAAAACATGAGATGGAGAAACTCATTGCGGAAGTGCTTGCTGAAGGTGTCATTAGACCAAGCACCACCCCGTTTTCGACACCCGTCTTGTCGGTCCACAAGAAGGATGGGACATGGCGCTTTTGTGTCGACTATAGGGCATTGAACACTATTACGGTGAAAGATAAGTTTCTCATCCCCGCAGTAGATGAGCACTTCGATGAACTAGTCGGTGCACAGATTTTTTTCCAAACTCGATCTCCGCTTGAGTTATCACCAAATACTCATTGCTGCCGAGGATATCCACAAGACTGTGTTTCGCACGCACGATGGCCATTATGAGTTTGTGGTCATGCCGTTCGGCCTTACTAATGCCCCACCACATTTCAGTCCGCTATGAACTACATGTTTCGTCCCGTTCTTCGAAAGTTCATCCTCGTTTTTATGGACGACATTCTGATTTACAGCAAATGTTGGACAGACCATATGGCGCACCTCCATGCAGTTTTTGAGACCCTTCTCATCCCACAGCTTCCTAGCCAAGGCGTCTAAATGCGACTTCGCCCAACCTCGTGTCCAATATCTTGGTCATTTTATATCCGGATCGGGCATAGAAGTTGACCCTAACAAAGTGCATGCAATGCAGCTTTGGCTGTAACCAATAACTATAAAGCAGTTGCGGGGATTCCTGGGTCTCACGGGATACTATAGGAGGTTCATATCGAATTACGCCCAGATTGCACCTCCACTGACTCAGTTGTTGCGCAAAGATGCATTTGTGTGGGATGACGCAGCCACAAACGCCTTCACCGACCTCAAAGCTAGCATGGCCTCCACACCTACGTTGGCCCTCCCTGATTTTGCTTTACCATTCGTAGTCCAATCAGATGCTTCAGGTATGGGTATGGGCGCGGTTCTATCCTAGGGAGGTCGGCCAGTAGCGTTTTATAGCCGCCAGTTCACCGCGGCATTACAACGCACCTCAACGTACAATCGGGAACTGGCCGCAGTCGTGATGACGGTCCAAAAATGGCGTCAATACTTGCTTGGCACGCATTTCATACATCAAATCCTACTTTTGAAGACGGCTCTGGAGGAAAACGTGAAGCTTTCGACGAGAGAAGAGACTTTCTATTTTCATTCAAGAATATTTGTGTTTTTGTTATGGCTATGAGTAACTAATTTTCTTATTTCAGTTTATGGTTTCGTTTATTGTGACTATGTTTTGAGACTCTTTTCTTAATGCAATTTCATGTTTTACTTATTCTTATTCTTCATCCCATGAATTAAATTGTTAGATTATGTGGAAACTTTGTCTGCTTAGTTTGACAACAATTCTTACAGTTAACATCTATTGGATACTTTGTCGTAACAGTAGATAGTCACACTTAAGCTTAATAATACCTTTGTCGGATTATTGTGTTTAGGAAAGAACTAGAAGTCTGACACCATTGTTGGGTTAGATTGTGATGTATCACTTTTGTCGGGATACTTAGGGTTGTTACCTTTGTCGGAATAACCACACTTAGAAACTTGAAATTTGATCATTAGATGTCTATGATAAACGTGTCACAATAGAAACCATAAGCTGAATATATTCTCTGATTGAAACATTTCTCTTGTGTTTTCTCTTTTGGCACTCACACTGCTAAAAACATCCCTCTTCTTTAATTGTTTACAGATTCAACTTCACAAATCAGCTCTCTTGGGTTCGACCCTGCTTACCGCTAGCTAGTCATTGTAGGAGATAATAATTTTAAGTTTGACGCGTCAGTGTTCTCAAACATACCTCGGTGTTACGTTCTCAAAGTCACCAAATTTTCTCGCTCGTCTCGATTATACAAGTCCATCCGTTGGGTTCTGTCTCTAGCATAGGCATGTTCATTTCTCTTTTAGGCTATATAAAAACAGATTAGACAACACGTTAATAAACATACACTAAATTGTTCAATCGAACAAAGTAATAGATGATGCCTTATCAACAAACAAAAAACAGATGATGCTAACAATTCATTTGAAACTACCCAATCTTTATAAATATTGTTGAAGAACGCTTTCTAACAGCTTCTCGATACTAAAGGAGAAAAGGACAATTTCGGATTGAAACAGGAGAAATTGGGATACAAACTGAAGAAGAAAAAAAACTTTATCATTTCGTGTCAAACTCAATCATCAGAAAATACAAATCAAGATGAAATCATAATCTTTGGAATGACCATGATATCAGACAAAAGTTATAAAAGGGAGTTGCTCTTCGCACCCCCGTCGACAAAAAAACCCTTGCAAAATGATTCAAATGCCCTCTCCTTTTTATTTAATTACATTCATATGCCCTATTCAATTAAATGATAATTAATATTCTATAAATTAATTGTACCATATTTATTTATTATTATTAATCAGAAAATATTCTATAATAATTAATAGTAAAAAATTAAAATAAAAATACAACATGTAGCAATTTTTTTAAAAATTATATTGTACTTGATTTTTTTTAAATTTTAATAGAACTTATAATTAGGAGTGAGTGAGTAACTAAATAAACAAAATTTCCATTGTAGTAAAATATTATTTAGACAAATTTTATTTATGATTTATATTTAGAAAATAGTTTCATTTTATTTAGGGCGAATAATAATTTATTTCGTTTAATTAATAATTGATTGGGTAGCCTAACATTAATTTGGATTAAAAAAACATGCAACAATGCTAAAAATAAATACATAAAAAAGTAGACATATCTAATCAATATTTCCTCCAAATTGTGCTCCTGGAGGTCCCGTGCTTGTGATTTCGCGCCATAAATCAGCACGTATCTTATATGAAGATGCCCATCCTTTAGCTTTGTACGATGAATTATCCCACCACCACATTGGTACAGGTGGCACCGGATGATAAGGGTGTAGAAAAAGTTGAACGAAGTGATTGCCAACGTGTCCGATAGCATTATATATATGTTGGTATAACTTAATTTTTGTTTAATCAATAATGTATTCATATTTAAAAAATATGTGTTATATATTTAATTTATATATTGTTTTGAATTAATGATAATATCTCATTAATTATAATATATATATATATTAATGTTAATTTCTAAATAGTTTTAAATTAATAATTATATTTTAATTGTTATATTTAATTGAGGGATGGGGATGGGAAATAAACGTGGGATCCACTGGGGGTGTGGGAGTATGAGAGGTGTGAGGAGAATGACCCTTATAAAATTATCAATTGCACATCCGTCCGCTGACCCCACTATGCAACATTATCTTTTACAACTCCCAAAAAAGCAAAATTACAAAAACTAAAAATGAAAATAAAAAACGCACATACACTCTAATGAAAATTATAGTATATCTTACACAAAATATCAAAGATCATGCTACATTCCATAAACTTCATCATTTCACTTCTTCCAACGTTTTTCACATGATGACACACGCTTGAGGGTTATCATCGCTGAATGCAGTGGTGTACCGCACCTCAGTCGAGCTGGCCCGAGCCAACTGGTTGATCTGCGGGTCGTACGCGTTGCGGACATACCCAGACGGTGCCTTTTTATCATACACTCCCGGCGCGTAAGGGTGAGCCACGACGTCGTACGGTACGTAAGGCCAGAGCTCGGCGTGCTTGCCGGTACGATAGCGGACCCGAGCCACCACCTTGGCTGGATCGACGTAGCCGACTACAGTCAGCTTGTGCTGCTTCGGCTCGATGTCTACTGACGTCACGCCTTTCATTCCTTCCACTGCTCGGCGCACGCGCCGCTCGCATCCCTCGCAGTCCATCTTGACCTTGATCTCCACCGTCTGTTCAATAGCGTAATAAAAGATCAACGGTCATTATTTATTCATCAAATAACGCTTATTTCACGTGAATCGCACGTGGCAGGAAATGAGCCGCGAGGCGTGCTTAACTCGTTCGTTTCGAAATCCAGTTAATCCGATACATCTAAGACCGCGTTTGAAAGCTTTTTAATTTTCAGGATATGGAATCTTAGAAAAAAATGATCGCCAAACAAACACGGCCTTATGCTCTGTTTTAGGTATAGTACAACATACACCTCATAACGCAAGATTCTATACACCATCGGGTGAACACCTGACCCGAATTATAAAGTCAATAATTCGAACTATATAAATAAATAAAAAAAGCGAGATTCTATACAAGAAATTGAAGCGGGTTCACGAACCTGGAGCTGCCTGCGCTTTTTGAGCTTTCTGCGATCGTCGCGGGCACAGTCGAAGACGTGGGAGAAGTGATCAAGAACACCCATTTTCTCCTATGAACTGAAAGCAAGTAAGATGCACAAGTACTTTGTCTTTCTCAGTGTTGATAAATATGCTTTTGAGTTACCTTCGAAAGGAGGTTTTTGAGTTCAGCAGTTTTTAGAATTAACGAGAATGAACTGACTGATCCGATCTACATATATAGAAAGTGAGAGGTAGCAACGAATGTGGAGTAACCTAAGCCGTTGGATCTGTCGGGTGAGATAGCTATGTAGTCCGACACGTGTCGTTTGTTTAATATCTGGATCAGTAGAGAAATAAAGGGCCAGCGGGGGAGGTGTTTAATTTCGGCTATGGGCGTGTCGTGTTGTTGACTTGTTGACATTTTGACTATGTTTTGATCTCCACCGACCTGTGACTTGTTCCTGATCTCATATGGGCGCGGGTAAGGAAAGCTTGGGGATCCTGCGAATGAGATATCGACACGTTGCGAGTTTGCATGGGGGTATGCCGGTATGGTGTGTGCGTGTCTGGAATTGTGTGAATTTGACATGTAGGGGATGTGTTTGGTTCGGTGTGAGAGTGACTTTAGACATTAATTAACGATGTGGTTGGAATTTGGACGGTTAGTTTGGATTCAGATTTCTTCTATTTAATTTTATGGGTGCGGTTCAGGTACAAACCTGTTTATAAATAAAAACTACAAACCGATTATTAAGCCGACACGTGTCCCATTTTAGTCGAAATCCCGGAGAAAACACGGAGGGGTATAATAGTCATTCCACACGGATGGGTATAAAACCTAATAATGTTATTTTCAATTTAGTCCAAAAGTTGTTAGTGTTCAGACTTAAGATGGTAGTGTTCAGACTTAAAAATACTTAATAATCAGATTAATTAAATGGTAGTGTTCAGACTTAAAAATACTTAATAATCAGATTAATTAAATGGTAGTGTTCAGACTTAAGATGGTAGTGTTCAGACTAAAAAATACTTAATAATCAGATTAATTAAATGGTAGTGTTCAGACTTAAGATGGTAGTGTTCAGACTTAAAAATACTTAATAATCAGATTAATTAAATGGTAGTGTTCAGACTTAAGATGGTAGTGTTCAGACTTAAAAATACTTAATAATCAGATTAATTAAATGGTAGTGTTCAGACTTAAGATGGTGGTGTTCAGACTTAAAAATACTTAATAATCAGATTAATTAAATGGTAGTGTTCAGACTTAAGATGGTAGTGTTCAGACTTAAAAATACTTAATAATCAGATTAATTAAATGGTAGTGTTCAGACTTAAGATGGTAGTGTTCAGACTTAAAAATACTTAATAATCAGATTAATTAAATGGTAGTGTTCAGACTTAAGATGGTAGTGTTCAGACTTAAAAATACTTAATAATCAGATTAATTAAATGGTAGTGTTCAGACTTAAAAATACTTAATAATCAGATTAATTAAATGGTAGTGTTCAGACTTAAGATGGTAGTGTTCAGACTTAAAAATACTTAATAATCAGATTAATTAAATGGTAGTGTTCAGACTTAAGATGGTAGTGTTCAGACTTAAAAATACTTAATAATCAGATTAATTAAATGGTAGTGTTCAGACTTAAGATGGTAGTGTTCAGACTTAAAAATACTTAATAATCAGATTAATTAAATGGTAGTGTTCAGACTTAAGATGGTAGTGTTCAGACTTAAAAATACTTAATAATCAGATTAATTAAATGGTAGTGTTCAGACTTAAGATGGTAGTGTTCAGACTTAAAAATACTTAATAATCAGATTAATTAAATGGTAGTGTTCAGACTTAAAAATACTTAATAATCAGATTAATTAAATGGTAGTGTTCAGACTTAAGATGGTAGTGTTCAGACTTAAAAATACTTAATAATCAGATTAATTAAATGGTAGTGTTCAGACTTAAAAATACTTAATAATCAGATTAATTAAATGGTAGTGTTCAGACTTAAGATGGTAGTGTTCAGACTTAAAAATACTTAATAATCAGATTAATTAAATGGTAGTGTTCAGACTTAAGATGGTAGTGTTCAGACTTAAAAATACTTAATAATCAGATTAATTAAATGGTAGTGTTCAGACTTAAGATGGTAGTGTTCAGACTTAAAAATACTTAATAATCAGATTAATTAAATGGTAGTGTTCAGACTTAAGATGGTAGTGTTCAGACTTAAAAATACTTAATAATCAGATTAATTAGATGGTAGTGTTCAGACTTAAAAAAACTTAATAATCAGATTAATTAAATGGTAGTGTTCAGACTTAAGATGGTAGTGTTCAGACTTAAAAATACTTAATAATCAGATTAATTAAATGGTAGTGTTCAGACTTAAGATGGTAGTGTTCAGACTTAAAAATACTTAATAATCAGATTAATTAAATGGTAGTGTTCAGACTTAAGATGGTAGTGTTCAGACTTAAAAATACTTAATAATCAGATTAATTAAATGGTAGTGTTCAGACTTAAGATGGTAGTGTTCAGACTTAAAAATACTTAATAATCAGATTAATTAAATGGTTTAAGTCTGAACATTGTTTTTTTTAAGTCTGAACATTACTGTAGCAAATTTTGGACGTTTATACCCTTCCTATCGTTTATATATTTTTAAATAAGTCCACATGTATTTTTTTTATTTACAAAAAGAACCCCGACGGGATGAAATCTCGGCTGAATTTTGATTGGTTCAATTTGACACGTGTCAAATTTTTTATGGGTTTGTAGTTTTTATTTATAACATTGGTTTGTATTTGATCCAAAGCCTAATTTTATAAATATATCATTTATGATGCGCCGCTCAAATGAGAATCTTTTAAATTGGACGTGTCACATATACATTTTCCAATATACATTTAATGCAAAGTCAAAGTCACATTTTTTTACTTTACTTTTTGGACATGTGTCACATGCAGATTCAAAGATGCATCATGATCCAATGGTGAGATTTGTGGTCTCTCGAATTTTAAGGGTTCTCAATCGAGCGCTCCCATATCCTTTATTATATTTCAATTTAGTGGTTTTTTTAATATAAATATATATTGGGTCAGCGACATTGTGAAAGAGTTAGTATCATATAAAAAATAATAATTCTCGTGAGAAATATTTGATGACGGTACTCAATTTTTGGACTATTTAGAATATTAATATATATTTAATATGTTAGTAAGGGCAAATATGTCACGTTTATTAGAACCCTGTAAATTTGGATCGCGTGTCGATCGTGTGCAATTCCCTGCACTTAAGCTAGGCGATCGATTGCATCGTTACGTGGTTTGTGAATCTCCAAGAATTGAGGAAAATCAAATTGTATAGAATACGTTTCTATTTTTTTTGTCATTGATGGATTAATTAGGGTTGGGTTTGGTAGAATTGTGAATGCGGATTGGAATCCAAGTGGATTAGGGTCTGAGAAATTTGAGTGTGAGGGAGTCAGCAAGCATGTGCGAGGTGGTGATTTGGGTAAGGAAGAAGTCAAGACGCGTTGGAGTTTTAGAAACGGGGATTGGAGAGTTCAGAAGATGACGTGTTTAAGGAAGTTATTGAGCCAATTAATAGTGCTACGAATGTTACTAGGCTACGAATGATTTATATAAGGCACTTTTAACTAATTTATGAGTACAATAGTTGTATGTGATGTTGTATCATGTGAATTACGCACTTTTAACTAAAACAAGCTGTCTCTTTACCTCCTTGTGTCTTGTTAACCATATCTTTGAAATTTGGTTGTGCTGAAGCCAGGGACGGACCTACGGCCAAGGCATATTGGGCTGTGGCCCAAGTAGTTTTTGCTCAAAAAAAATTTTTTGGTTACATTTTACATATATTCTAAAATTTTATTTACTTTTATTGGGGTTATGCCCAAGTAATTAGAGATATAATGTGAAAAAATTATTTTTTGCCCAACATCATTCTCAGTCCCGGATCCGTCCTTGAAGCTTTTTTGTAAGCACTATCATAATTTTGTATTACTGTGATCAACAGTTTTGCAGCTTTTTATGCTCCGTGACTTTTTGTTGGTGTTCAAGGAAACATAAACAGATATACAGTTACGAATTTTATAGTTGTCAACATATAATTCGTATCGGGTTAAAGCACTAACATATTACAGAAAAAAAAGTAACATAGAAAAGCTACGCATTATAATTCATTTACCAGTAATATAATGCTATGCATTTTATCTCCGTAAATATGAATATTATGCTACACATTTTAACTATGTTACTATGAATATTATGATTTTAAACGTATGAATCATACACTCTGCAGAGTAACATAATCCTCTTTTATAATGTGTATCTTTCTAGTTAAAATGTGTATATATGCAATTTCTGATAGGCATACATTTATAATGCATAGCTCTCTGTTTAAAGTTTGTAGCAGTCATAGTGACTATTACGATTTTTGTTTGCAATTGTTACGCATTTTAGTCGGAAAGCACCCTCAATTACAAATTACGAATTCTTATTTAGGAACTACGCATTTTAATCATAGTGACTGCTACGAATACTGTTTGTAATTGCTACGCATTTTATTCATAAAGCACCCCCAATCACAAAACCCTAAATCTATGATTTGGAGATGAGTCGACGTTGCCGATTGAAGCGAGGCTGAAGCGTGCCATCAATTTTGTACACTTCGACGTATAATTCGTCGAAAGATTACGATTACGATTCGTTGAACAATTTTTCGGACGATTACGATTCGTCGAACAACGGGATTTCCATTTTCAGGAATATTAAGTGGACTAAGGTACCCCCTAATTCGTATATTAGTCATCGGATACGCGTGATTATAAATTTTAATACGATTTAATTCTAGCCGTGAATCAACTAAGATGAAGGGCTGAGAATATTTCTCATTTCTCATCATAATTGCACTTCTCGCCCGAACCACACTCCATTGTGAAATTCATATTCCTCTTATCCCTTTTATGACTCCTCTTTCTCTTGGTGTTTCTCTTCCTTACATTTTGGGTCCTCATGTTAGGATCGCGCAAGCAGTTATGTCGAGAGAAAAATAAAAGGAACGATGCGAGGACACCAAACTTTGATACCCAGTTCGTCACTACACGTGACTACGTCTGGGGGCACTACCAAGCTATGGTTTTCTTCACTATGATGTTGGATACAATTACAATAATCAAGTTGGATATAAATAGGGTAACCATCTAGACCATAATTATCTAATTAGGAAATAGAAACCATAAATATCACTACCAAAATTATGGATTTCCTAAACTGGACCAGCCCAATAATCTAATCAGGCTCCACAACCCAACACTTCCTCCGTTCTTCTACGATAATTTACTTTCTCCGACTCCTTTGATTTTTTTAAAAAAAATTCACTATTATAAGCAAGGAATGGACAAGCCACAAACTCATGTCGGTGCATCCGAGGGAGTTCGAACCGTCAACCCCTGATCATTCGGCCAAGACTGTGACCGCTAGACCACTACCCATGATTTAGCCGACTCCTTTGATGATTGCTTTAAAACACTTAAAGAAGTTTTAGAGCCTCCAACGAAACCGCACAAAAAAAAAGAATGCAAGACTTCTTTTTTTTATTACAAGTGTTAGTATGTTAGTAATTGTTAGGGTGAGGCATCGAGCCCGGACACCTGTGGTGCTGGGAGAGCAGGCTAACCACGCAAGCTATACTCGATCCTCAAGAATGCAAGACTTTTGATGATACTAAAAATGCACTTTGGGCTTCAACTTGTAATAAAAAGAAAGACCTTAATATTATCTGGTTTTGACCTTTTTCTTTATTTTCTTTTTTCTTCAAATAAAAAAAGTTTCATTAAAAAGTGTTAAAATATATATTAAAAAGTCTCAAAATAAAATAAAATAAGATTGTGAAGTAACATGATAAACACGGCGGTCCGGCTGTGGGTAGGACCTTGTCTCCATAAGGAGGAAGACGACACTGGAGATGATTTTAATTAGCAAGTTGAGCTGTGACAACTGATAAGTCCGCCGAAAGCCGTTAGGGTCACAAGAGCCAGATTTAAGTCTGGATTAAAATCATATTTAAAAAAGTCGGATTAAGTGGACGAGGCTATTAAGAGCATAGCCATTGTATAAATATCTGAAATGGGATCGCTGATTGATATTTTTGGCATTTATAGTTGGAAATCTCACATGGAAGGGTTGATCAATACATGCATAATATTTTGTTTAAAGACTTTGATTAAATTAGCATTGAAGTTTTTGTGGCAGGCTAATTAAGTCATCATTGTTTAGTACTTGACACACAGTTGTCCATGGCCATATCACATGGTAAAAAGTCATTCATAATTCTCAACTTCAGTTGTGCCTTTTTGGCGGATTTGGAGTAGTAGTGAAGACCCTTTGGCCTGTCACTTTATTTGTTTGTCAGGAATGAGTACGTTATTATTTCCGTAAGCTGGCCAAAAATTCAGTCAATTTTTGTATTGTCGGTTACATGCCGTGTATAAAGAGCTGGAATCGAACTGAGGGCATCTACACCGGTGAAAATCTTCAGCACCTTCTAACTTAACACTTCTCAGAAATTAAGCATAAAATTAGAAAGAGGTGTTCTAGCACCTTCTACTTCAGCATGTGAGAGAAGATGTTTATGTTTAATTTAAGCTAAAAGGAAGGAGGTGCTAGGTGAAAAGGTGTTGGGGCTTTTCACCGATGCAGATGCCCGGACAACATGAAGAGTGGGAGCAGATTCACACAAAATTGAATCAAATCTTCAATAAATACATTCTATCTAATTGGTGTAACTAGATGCAAATAAATAGTATTGTTTTTTTTCTTTCACCTAACAAGCTTTAATACTGTCATTTGTGGCAGGCCCCGGCACAAAGAGAAACAATAGCGAGCCCCGATGTTTATTTTCCGGGCCGAAGCCCCATAATTATAGAAATGGGTGAGAATTCAGCGCAAAATGGTAGCACTGGCACGGACCTCACCGGTTTGAACAAATTTGCTTCCCATTTCAAATCAGACTCAATTTAACTTTGAGAAATTGCACGTCAACAACGGTGTGGCATAGTGATCGAATTTCAATCTTGCATTCACAAGAATGAGGGTTCAAGCTCCACTCATGAATTTTCATTCCACAATTTACATTGATTTTTCCTAGTCTCACAAATGGTGTGGACCTGTACTCCATCATTTGCCTATGTTTTACTCTTCCTCGTCCCTTCTGGACGTTTGCAAGTGTTATTCCCTCTCGAGGAGGCATGCTTAGGCGCTCGAGTTTAAAGTTAGAGGTGTGCCAAGATGGCATGTGCTTCAGCAAATGACTCAAGTTCAAATTCAAGATGGTGCCATTTGTGTGGCCTGTGCTTCAAATGGTATAGAAATAAATATGTTCCCGAGACATATTATGTATGTGATGTATTCCTAGATATGTTCGATGTAAACAAACAATCAAAAAAATTTAGGTAGGGCAGAGCTATTCTTGGCGAAAATCACCGAATCCAAAATTACCAAACTTAAACAATTTGATTATTCGATTGATAAAACTAGAAAAAGATCAGGTGCAAATTACAAACCGACGAATTGTGGTACACTTCTAAGAATTATGTCATAGTTCGAGAAAGTGACATATAGTATGTTTGGATAAAATCATAGCATAGTTCGTAAGAACTGTACCATAATTCGTCAGAGTGTAGTTTGTACCAAAAATCAGATTTGTACTTGATCTTGACTCAATAAAACTAACCATTTAATTCAATTGATGAATTGATTGGTGTTTGTATTTGGACGGATCTTTAGTCGAACCACATAAGGCCAGCTTATGATAAATGAATGAACATAAATTAGCAACGTAAGGATTTGTTTAGATGAGTGCGGAACAATAAGTCAATTTCTTGCACCAAAAACATGAACGTAAAAATAAAATGATGCACAAAGTAGGATCTGGACCACTAACAAATCCTTTTTTTCGCATATATTTCCAGACCAAACTCAGAGAACACGATCTTGAGTCAAATGACGCGCATGCAGACGGATGATACTGCCTCGAAACCCAAGTCAGCATTTAACAAAACAACAAATTAGCATCAATATTTCCCCATCAAGCCAAAGTTTTCAATACTAACAGAACGGTTTGGCTTGCACTTTGTTTTTATACTGACTTTTAAATAGAGTTTAGAGTTGCTATTCATTCAAAATGGACATCGAAAATGAGACATTTTTATTGAATTCTGGACACGTGTGGAGTGTGGACATTAGAATATATATTCATCAAATCTAGTCTTTCCAAAGCCACCAATTTCGAAGCATTCAACTAGCTATTTGAATTTTTTTTTGATAATGGGTACACCAACTAGGAATAATACAATATATATGATGCCTTATCATACATATATATATATATATATATTGATATCTGAAGCTCTAGTAATGCACCGACCGAAATCATAGGTACATTTATCCACTTCTGAAGCGCAGGCCGGGTTCGACACTTTTACCATGCATGGATCCGCACATCTACCCCGAATCACCATCAATACTCGACACTTTGAGCCAGACCACCTTGGGAACCTTTACCGTTGTAAGACACAATATGTCCATCTTGACGGTCGGAAGAATGTGAAGAGGAAAGCATGTACGAGAGATGTGAAGCATTCACGCACGAGGCGGGACTCGAACCCGAAATATAAGTAAACGTATGCGACTACTTAACCAACAAGCCACCCTCCTCATAGTACTTCAATTCCTTTGTTATAAAAACACTACACCAATTTACATCTTATGACACACTTTTTTCACGTCGCGTAAACAGCAAAATTGGTCGCATATACTTTATGTGACGTTCAGTGTGTCGCGTAAAGTTGGTCGCAAAATCGAAGTAGCGAGATGTTTACGCGACAATTCGAAAAAGCGATAGTCGCGATATGTTAAACGATTATGCGGCAATTGACTATGTTTGTCTCATAAAACTGAGATGATAAATGTTAAATTTAACCATATGATTGTCGCATAAAACCTTTTTATTTTTTTATTTCAATGCTACAAATATTATAAATATTAAATAAAACTTTGTATTTGAATTTACTTTTACATTAATCATTAAATAAAATTTATATTCAAATTAAAAATTACATTATTATAAATAAATGTACTAACAATACAAAAATTCAACCAAAAAAACTAGACAAACATTACAACAATACATCATCATCCCTCGCACTACTTCATTGCTCCTTGCAGCTTAGCAAATTAACAGCTTAAGGTCATCTATCTTCCTTATGTCCCCCACTCGTAGTCTGTTCCATGGATGTGTAATGTTTTATGGCTTCAGGACTTTCACTCACTACCTGGAAAGCACAGAACATTTTGTTTGTTTGTTTAGTTTACCATTAAATTTACATACTGCTCATTCCACAAGTGCTAGAACTAGAAACCACATAACAGTGTCACAACATATGAAAGTTACAAAGAAATAATGAAACAATGAAAATTCAAAGAAATAATGTTTCTTTCAAAAAAAAGAAAGAAATGGATTCTCAATCCCAACTCTGTAAAAATGCAAAATCCATTAGTAATGAATTTAGTGATCGATGTAATGAGAGAATAGAAGAACAATCGATGGTTGTGGTTGAAGTGGAGATGGTATACCTATCAATACGATTTTTGAGCTTACGGAGGAATTTCTCATTGTCCTCTTGAGCAACCTTGACGAGCCTCTCAACGAGATTCTTCCTCTCCTCAAAGCCGAGATTATTGATGTTAGATTCACGAGGCTGACCACCTTGAGGATCAGTCCACAAACCTTTCTTGAGTCAGTTGTAGGTCGGGAGTTTCTCAAGAGCTGCTGTTATAACGGGTTGGGTACCAAAGCCAACTTGGCCCGAAACCCGATTGCTGAGATGAAAAGAAAAAGCAAGCCTTCGATGAAGACAGCTGTTGGCGTTGTAGTCAGTGAGAATGCTGGCGTTGTCGGCGAGGATGTAAGCCATGAGGAAGGTGGCCGCGCCTGCTCGGAGTTCGGTCGTGAAAGTAGTGTTGCGTTGAGAAAGTTTGAATCTTTTTCCGAGGCGGGTGTCGTCGACGTATGAGTTGAGCTTGGCGATGGCTGAGGGTGGTCGTGGAGGCCGGATGGAGTTGAGTGAACCGAGGAGCTCTACCGAATTTGATTCGAAACGAAGAGATTTCGCTAGGGTTCAAGGAGATGGAACGAAAATGGAGGTTTGGGGACGAAAGGTGAATTAGGGTTTCAAGATTTGGGGAGATAGACGAAATCGAATGGGAAAGTATGGGGTGAAGAGGTGTGGATTTGGGTTTTATCGATTGGGCATTGTATTTTTTGGGCCAAAACGTACCTTTATGTGACATTTTATGTCAGAACGGTCGCGTAAAGTTTTACGAAATTTGATATTTCACGAAAATTTCATTTTCCCTCCAACGAAATGTACTTTTCCCCCAAAAATGAAATCGTCTTTTGCGACATTTTCACCTATGTTTGTGCCTTAATCCATCATCATGTGTGTACTTAGCAAAAACGCCCAAACACTTTTCCACCCTTGCTGTTGTTAATTTTCAACTCATATCCACCTCCAAACACTATGACAGAGTATTAACTTGAACAAAACTTTGAAAATTTGAAGGATGCAAAAATGACAAGTACACATATATATGAGAGTATATATGAGTGTATATACCTTTAAAAAGTGAGCCTTTCACATGAAGATCTTTCAAAAACCTTAAAAAACCTTAAAAAACACTTCCTGGAGCTGCCAGAGGATGTTCTCCGACATATGGGGTCATTTGCATTTCAGTTTCAGAGGATTAAGGTGGTTAGAACTCGAAGGCAGAATAAATTTGGAGTTCTGTTCTGCATTTAATATTTACGTTTACGCGACTTACTTTGGATAAAAATGTCGCTTAATCCAAACACTGTAGGTCACCTCTCTTTAATGCACAGAAATTTTGAAACATTGAAGGGTTGTCATGCCAGCACCTGCTTCGGGGATTTTAATTCGTACTATTATGCGGCATATTTTCAGTTGTCGCGAAAATAAAGTCACATGATAGGTTTAACGTGACAAACTTTTCGTGTCGCTTAAAATAATGTCGCAATACCCATATTACGTGACAAACTTTTCGTGTCGCTTAAAATAATGTCGCTTCATCCTCTTTATGTGACAACATGTTTTGCGTCGCGTAAAATAATGTCGCATATTTGTGTTATTGCGACAAACACATCAAACGTAGTCGTATAAACCGTTTAATGCGACAAATCTTTTGCGACGACGTTCAAAATTTGTCGCGTAGGATGTAAAATGGTGTAGTGAAAAAACTAGCTACTTGAATTCCATTGCTATTAATTATTCTAGCATACAGACTACTAAAAATAGCGACAGGTGTCCCGATATATGTGAAACGAACTCACTATTGCGTTTGATTATTCCACACATGGAATATTTTTTAAAACATTATTAATAATTGACTATTCTATAGCTGCTTACAATATAAGTGTGTGAATACAATTATATATGCATGGTTGATCATGTCGACTCGTCAAAACACCCTGAACACGTAGCCATAAAATGTGATCTCATCATCATTTTCTTTATAAAAAAACAATTAATAGTTTAAAGACTTACCCTTTCGAGCATTTTTTTTTGTTTAAGACATACGATTACTAATTGAACTTTTGAGTCTTGGTTGAAAAATATAAATCAGTCAAGGTGTCAAATTTACAAGTCAGACATTGTATGGTGTCTTATGTGAGAGCGAAAAAAGGAATATGTATAAGTGTTTAGATGACACTAATGATTCTTTACAATAAAAAAAAAAGAAAGGAAAATAACAAAAAAGGGTCAGAAAATATCACATTCTATCAAATATTACGGACCCAATTGACATAAATAACAAGTATTCAAGGGCAAATTGAGATTTTTTAAACTAACTAGCTAGTCGTCTCCCATCAAAAAAAAAAAAAAAAACTAACTAGTCGTCTAAAAATGTAGGTTATTATGGAATTGAAGGCACATGAAATCGCATTTTAATTCATTTTGTCACTATAACATTTATTTATCAGTTATAGGTGAGAAATTAATTTCGACTTGCCCCTGAAGTATCAATTCTGAAAGTTCGGCTCTTAATTTGACAAAAGATGATAATTTATTATCATTTTTTTCTCATTTTATCCTTCTTCTTTTTTGTTGAGTTCGATTGATCTAGCTAGGAAATTGAACCTGCTATGTCCGGCCGATAGATTTTTATGAATTTAATTTTTCTCTCGTGACATTCATTTTATATATCTTATAAAAATTTACTAAAAGCATGTTAATAATTGTATTAATTAGTAAGAAGTTGTTATAAATACATTGCATTTTTTTGATGAAGGGTACAACGATTCATAACATTACAATACATATCGTGATAACCTTTATCATTTAGTACATATGTATTAATCTTTGAAGCTCTCTTAAGGCCTCTCGACAGGATCCCGAAGTCATTGGTACATATATCCCCATCTTGAAGCACATGTCATGTCCAGCACCTTACTATGGATCCGCGCAAATCTGCCCGTGAAATCGTTGATACATTCTTCGACATCTTGAAGCACGGGCCACATCGAGCACCTTTACCCTTGCAAGACAGCGCCTCCAGAAGAGCAACACATACACGCACAAGGCGGGTCGAGGCAAGCATCCTCGAGGAATGTAGGAAGCATCCAATTGCGAGGCGGGACGAAGAAGAGGAAAGGAAGAAGAAAGAAGAAAATCTCACAAAATTGTGAGAGAATTGGTGATTTCGGGATTCTGGAGCGTAAGGATTCTTATCTAAGTCCACACGCTGGTGGCTAAATACATAGCAGTTAAGTTATAAGTATGAAAGGCAGACTGTATTGTAGCATGATGTGTTTAAGGTCTGGTGCAATGTCTTTTTCTGCACGACGTATCCATCACGTCTCCCACGGCAGCTAGATAAGATCCATCGCATTTTGTTACAAATCCTAATTTGCAGCAGCCAGTGACACATGGGTTAGGTTAATTTATTTGCAGAAACAAATTTAAATCTGCGTGCTCTCTGTTTGATCTACAGTGTCAGAGTAAATATCAAAACCCTAATAATATGTAGATGTAAGTAGATGGGGAAGAAGGATGAGCCACGTGCATGCATGACTTTAACATAACTTTGTATATACTAGTAAAAGACAGAGGACTATTCAAATAAGAATCTTTTTTTTCGAGGACTTTTAGAACTCTTTCGTTATGCAGTTTTGTCTTCGTTATGTATTTTTGAAAATGCATCAGTTTTTACCTAAGTGTAATTTCCGAAAACTTAAAATATATTTAGTCAAAATGCAGCTAGAAACTGCATAATGAAGGAAAAAAACGTTAGTATCATATGTATCACCTCCACATTTAAAGTGCAACTTGATCCATTGGTGAGATTTTGAATCTCAGGTTCTCGAATTTTTAGACTGCTCTCCCTAAAAGACAAACTTTAACAACTGAAAATCTCAAGCATACTCCACAGGCCTACACAAGGTCAGATTATCAAAGAGAGACATTATTAGACACTGCAGCAGTTCCGCTCATATTATGATGATGGGTCAGTCAGTCCCAGCGGTAATGAGTCGGTCAAATGGTGGAGGTGTAGTGTATGGCAGACGCACGATTCATCAGATGCTTTTGAGGGTTTCAAATGCATTAAGTCGGTTCAGACACATGTAGAAAATTAAACAAATACGTAACTCATTTCTAATTGTTTGAATTTTTAATTTTAGTTTAAGCAAAATGTAAACTTCTACTAAAATAATAATAATATTTGAGCCACTTTTGGAAGAAATTATTTTTGTTTTTCAATTGAAAAAAGAAACCCCAATGTTGTCTCCTAAACATGGGTTTTGGACGGATTCAAGTGCCACATGGACCTCCTCGTCCCCCTCCAAATTTCCCTCTACGCAATTCTTTCTCTCGATGCCTTTCCTCCACTTTAGGTCCTCCTCCGTTTTTTTTATGGTAATTCTTCCTTTTTCGATTTATCATCTCCATTCTCTATCAAACCAACAATTGTTTCTTAGTTCATTCAAAACTCCAAATTTAATGTGGTGTTTACTACCCTCCATTGGTGGCAAGTGAACATGTGATAGATGAAAGCTCTCATGTTGTGGTGATAACTACCTCTTTGATGGCTGCAATCTATCTCCTGCAAAGAATACGAACTCTTCAATGTATTCGACCAACATGAGCCTCAAAGTCAACCACCAATCGTTCACACTTTTCTATCTTCGAATCATAATGCGACAGCTGCTCCATTTGTGCTCAGCTCACTCTAATTTATCGCCTTCCTTTTCTTTCATATTGGGTATTCCTACCGAGTATAGATATGTCCAAAGAGTTATTGAATGTTGTTGTTTTCGATAACTCACACTCAAAAGGCTTCTTTGATGATTGTTCCAAAACTTTTGAAAAAAAATAATTTTTGAGCCTCTTCCGAAGGACCGAAGCAGCGCAAGAAAGTGGAATCCAAGACTATTGATGATGCTGATAATGCACTTCGTGCTTCAGCTCGATCCTGTGCCAAAAAGGAAGATATCAATTATATTTTGTTTTCACCGTCTTTTATTTCATACATTTCTTTTTTTATCGAACAAAAAAATTATTTATAAAATTGTTGTGTCCTAAACATTTATGAAATGAAAATATTATTTTGATTAAAATAAAAAAATATTTTACTTGTTTTGAAAAAGCAACATAAAATGAAATGTAGAGTGCACGAATAGTTCTTACAGTCCAATAGGAGCCATTGAGTTAGGATTTAAGATATTTTCGTTAGATTTCAATTTATTGAGGATTTATAAATTGCTAGTTTCAGAGGGATGAAATATATTTTTTGGATACTAGAGATGAAAGTTTGGAGTGTGAAGAAATATAATATGTGACGACTAATGAATGCTTCATTGTTATATTTTTGATGGTGGACGAATACTAATGATTTCGGGATCTGTCGAGATACCTTGATAGAACTTCAAAAGAATAATATATATGTATTAAATTAATATAAGGTTATCACGATATGCATTGTAATAATTATGTCATAAATCGTTGTACCCCTTCAAAAAAAAATATGTAAAGAATCTTAATCCTATTACATATAAGGATTCGATTTATTTATATAAAAATTGACATTACTGGAAAATGGGCGTCAAAAATATAAACAGTGAGCATCCCTGAAATTTGGCACTGATAGCAGAATAATATAAAATCAGTAAATTGGTATTCTTTGCCACAATAGTCAAATATATTTAATTAAGTTTTGAAAATTCCAATGTTTAATAATGAATTATTGGTCCACCATCAACCACCACCTTGTACATAAAATACACACCGTCTAGTTGATGCTATTAAGAGGTGAAACAAAAATAGCTTGTTAATATACAAGTAGGGGAGTACTCGGTTAAGGTAGGGTTGGTAGAATGAGACACGTGAGGCACGATCTCAACCTTCCGTTGTGACACGTGGCGAAGCCACGTGATTTGAGCCGTCATTTGTGTTCACACTACTATTGGTAGTGGGTTTACTATTTGGACACGTGGCGCGCCACAAATGCACGGGGGGTTAGATGTGTGGCTCAGATCGTGCCTCACGTGCCTCATTCTAATTTTGGTGTCTCATTTGATCGCTTCTCTATACAAGTATATATATTTTATTCGTTCCGGTGAGAAGTGGTAGTTATGGTGAGAAATGATAACTAATCTCATTCGTTTATCTTTGTTATCAATGGTTAGGATTAGATTGAATAAAGTACGAATAATGTACTGCTACGAAGAATCCTTTGAAGTACTGCTGCGAAGAATCCTTTGAAAAGGTACGAATTATGTAACTGTATTCAATCTAATCCTAACCATTAATAACAAAAATGAACGGATGAGATTAGTTCTCATTTCTTACCATAACTACTGCTTCTCATGTGATCTTTACTCTTTATACTATATTGATTCAAATATAAGAAACATTTAGTATAAACGTTATTAAGTTAATTATTTTTGATGGCGCGTTATAGAATTAATTGGGATCATATGTAAGCTGAAATCGAATCCGATGTTACATTATATCAATGGTTTCCTAGTTTGAGATAAAGTATCTATGTTGAACAAAGGCAAAGAGTTCGATGATGTATGATTCCAAGCATGACAATGTTGGACAAAGTCACAAAGGGACTAGTTTATCCATATAGCACAACATTCTCGAAACTACATACAATTATATCATCAGTTGCCAACTATGACATGAACTCTTCAACAACTTAAATTTTTTCGCATCGAGCTTATCAAATATGACACACGAAGTAAGGCTAATTGATGTGCTGGCAATCGCGAAACCATGGAGAATAAATCGACGCGTTTACATAGAAAAAGCATGACTATTTTGTTTATGGCCGTATAGATTTTTCTAGATATACAATTGAATTTGTGTGATTTTCGATACATAATGCAAACATTATTCAATTAACATTTTAGTCTGACACATGCGTATCATATCCAGATTTATATCCGTTTTGCAGCTAAGTTAAAAATAGTCATTTCAAAACGACAAAGTTTATGTAAAACAATATCAATACTATGTCATTTTAATTAATTTAACTTCTAAATTCACTACAAGAAAATATATTATAAACTACAAATTAAATTCAACGGAATATATTTTGTTGAAATTATATATAAAACCTTCAAAATTTGGTTAGAAATAAATCCGTTGAGATTTATATGTTATAAGCTACGACTTGAATGCAACGGAATATATTTTGTTGGTATTATATATATAAAACCTTCAAAATGTGGTTGGAAATAAATCCGTTGAGATTTATGTGTTATAAGCTACGAATTAAATTCAACGGAATATATTTTGTTGATAATGTTTATTCAAAACCTTCAAATTTTTGTTAGATATAAATCCGTTGGGATTTACGTGTTATAAACGACGACTTAAATTCAACGGAATATATTTTGTTGGCAATATTAACATAAAACCGTCAAAATTTTGTTAAAAATAAATCCGTTGAGATTCATGTGTTATAAACTACGACTTTAATTTAACGGAATATACTTTGTTGGTAATATGAACATAAAACCGTCAAAATATTGTTAAAAATAAATCCGTTGTGATTCATGCGTTATAAGCTACGACTTTAATTTAACGAAATATATTTTGTTGATAATATTTATATAAAACCTTCAATTTGTTGTTAGAAATAAATCCGTTGAGATTCAGGTGTGATAAGCTACAACCTAAATTCAACGGAATATATTTTGTTGATAATATTTGTATAAAACCTTCAAAGTTTTGTTAGAAATAAATCCGTTGAGATTTATGTGTCATAAACTACGACTTAAATTCAACGAAATATATTTTGTTGGTAATATTTGTATAATACCTTCAAATTTTTGTTAGAAATATATCCGTTGAGATTTTTTATGACTACTACTTTTGTTTCTCAATTACATTTTGAATTCAAGAAAAAAATGACTACATCTTCAAGTTCCATTCTTTTTTTCTTTTTTTTTTGATAAGCTTCAAGTTCCATTCTTGACTGATCTGCTGAGTTGCACTTTCTTTAACTTATAATCTGTTATGTCATATGTGTAAAAAAAAGGATTGCTATGAGTACAAGAACTCCCTTTCTTACCACCTGCTACATTTTTTATGAGTCTCGTTTCCCAATATAGTGTTCTAACTAATTGATGCTAATCTTTACTCAAGTTGACTATGTATAATTTTCATCATCTGAAATTATATACCAAACTTGACAGTTCATTTGAGGTTGAGTGTACTACACTTTCCACCTGGCCCCAAGGTTAACGTTTTTATGAAGAAAAAAAAATTTCGATCAAGTTTTTATGAAATTTCGAATGTACATAAACATTATTTTTCTCTTAAAATCCTAGTATTTTGGTGGCCAAACGGATTATCTACCAAACTTGACTGTTCATTATGAACTTGCAGTTCAACAAATTGCATGCATTTGGCATCGGGCCTCAAGGTTTAATATCAATGAAATTGCAAATGTACATAAAAGATTGATTTTACATTTTTATTGTCTTAGTACTTTGCTGGTAATGCCTATATTTCTAATATTTTTCTTTGGTTAAGCAAGGTCACATCCTATGGATTTTTTCAACCTTGGTCAGGGTTGTTCCTTGATAAATGATACTAGCAGTCTTTGCTAAAGTACAAATAAAACTATCAAGAACTAAAGTTATGCTATGTGAAATTTTACTATCAAGAACAATAAATTAAAATTTAAAACCTCGACTGGAAACCCCCACCCACAAAAGACGTGTTGATAACTAATAGAAATTAAATTAATAAAGAAATAAAATATATGAAGACATTTATGGAAATTTTGGATTATATGGTGAGATATACATTCCTAAAAATTCTCTAACCACCACGATTATATCCCACTTTCTATTTAGTAGTTTTACTAACGCTATAGATTCCTAAGTCCTTCTCATTCTGCCGCCCGTCTATTCTCACTTCAAACATAGGTGCGAGAGTTAGGGTTTGAGGTAACGATGAATATGGCTCGCGCGAAGTGCGATGGTTCTGCATAATTTGTTTTGAAGGTAAGCCACACTTGCTAATCTAACAGTTATGATAAGATGCTTTTATGAAGGCGTAATTTGTTTTGAAGGTAAGCCACACTTGCTAATCTAACAGTTATGATAAGATGCTTTTATGAAGTTTTATAGAAACAACTTAAATTTTGAAATCAGATTGCGCATCTGTCGGATTTGTGTATGATTTATTTGGTGGGTTAACTGTGTATTCTTCTCTCAGGAGCGGGCGTAGATCAGTCATTGGCTATATTCGAGATTTCACTGAAAGAAAATCAATTGTAGTGAGTTTTAACTTTCTTATTAATCATGCTTGGTAATACCTTTGTATTTTGTTGTCGATTTTTATGTCTAGGTAGTTTTCACTCGTTCCTTGTTGTTTTTTTACCAGTAAATAAAATGCTTCCAGTTCAGAAAATAAATCCTTAAACCCATGGCTTGTATTTACCAATGCTGTTCAATGTAACCTTTTTAAGAAACAAAATCAAGCTAACATATAAAGACATGTCATAAATCAGAGTTGCTCATATTCTGGTACTCGTTCTTAAAGCACTTATTTGTATCATCAAATGTGAAACAATTATTTTTGTCCCTGTTGGTTTGTTGTTATTAGCAATCCACCATTAACTCAAGGCACTTTACATATGAATTTATCATATGTAACTTATGTATTTACATTTTACTTATTAATTATTATCATATATTTTTCAGGAAAACCAATTTAAATTTTTATCATATATTTTTCAGGAAAACCAATTGCTGATCAATTAAATGGATGGAGTTCTACCAAGTGCCAACAATGTCGAAGTTACAAAAGACTAGCGAAATGATGCCGAAGTTACAAAAGAGTAGTAAAAATGTTCCGAAGTTTAAATCTTTTATAAGTTTTACGTCATTATATATATTTACTTTCATTTTGTATTGTCTTTTTATTGTTTAGCCAGATGTAATACTGTGTTATTCACGCATATATGTATTTATTTTCTTTCTTATTAATGACCCATTCATTTTAATTTATGGTTATATATTTTTTTCATAGTAAATCAGACAATTTATTATCTTGCACTATTTTTAAGAAAAAATAAATTTTAATAAGAAAAATTTATTATCTGGCACTACAAATTAAAACTCACAAATTTTTCCGTTGCTTTATAAAAGGTCATAAACTATATGTAATTGTAAAAATGACGGCTAAATGGTAAGAAATTTTTGTCAAAATTAATAAAAGGGCATAAGGGTAAACATTGCTAAAAATATTATTAACAAACATTAAACTTACAAATTTTTCGTTGCTTTTATGCATTTCTTAATTTTTCAAAAATGTATAAACAACAAAAAATCATTGTAACAAATAACATTATAAATCCGTCGTAAATAAATTAAAAGGGTATAATTGTAAATGTATATTATAAATGTTATTATCTACAAGCTTTAATACCAACAGATTATCGGTTGGTTTTTACTATTTTTCTCTATTGTTCTCCGTCATTATGATCAACGGACAATCTGTCGAAAATGACACGAAAATCAACGGATTTGATAAAACCTACGCCTTTATTACCTACAACTTTCCAACAGAATAATCCGTTGAATTTAATTCCATTTTTAACGGATACTGCTTAAATACAACGGAATCTACCGTAAAAAATGAGGCTTTTTCTTGTAGTGATTGATAGCTGAATTATTTTCTAAACTATGCAATTCTGACTTAACGTCTCATACTCTCATTCCTTCATGTGACTATTTTCCATGTTGTTACACGAGATCTCATTTCATCATATCTACATAAATAAGACAAGGGATCTTTAGGTTTTGGTAAATGCATTAATTTTAGTCAACTAGCGGACAACAGATCAATTCACAATAACCACAAAAATGACTAAAATTTTCATCACAATACCTCTTGTCACATATTATTATCCTATTTTAGCTTTGAAAATTAACACAAAAAGGGTCAATTCATAACGGACGGTGAAGTTCATATATAAATCATGTTTTTATATAAAATTTTAACCCCTTACAAAGCTGTCACGTGACACTTAATGAAACAATGTAGTTTTAATCATAATGTAAATTTTGATGCAATTCATATATTAGAACGACTTTAAGAGATAAACCAATCAGAATACTTAAAATCTTTACTTTTCGCTTCAATTCTTCGAAAAAAAAATTATTCACTGAACATTTAGTCTTTATCACTGAGAATTTAGCATTATCACTGAACATTTAGTCTTTATCACCAAACATTTAACTAAAGGGTTGAGCTCTGTTCAGAACCACCTGTTTTCGTTAGAAATCAAAACTTTTAATATCCGTTGATCTGATAATCTCAACGGTTTAGATTAATTATAAAGAAAATTCTAATTAAATAATCTTTTAATCGTTTTTATGTTAAAAAGGGTATTTTAGGAAATGACAATGTATATTTTAAAATCCCCGAAATATCGAGTGAATATCCGTTTAGATATTACGAGTCCTAAAACTTCAAAATAAACTCACGAACTCCGATCTCATCTTTGGTCTACTAAATTTCTTTTCATTTGTTGACCACTAATTACTCTGATTTGAGAACTTTAACATAAGATTTGAGATATAAAACACGAACATGATGACGAACATATGTATCGTGGTTTTGCTGTATTTATCAAACCACGAACACGTAAAGCAAAATCACACGAATAATGTTTTTGATGTATTTATCAAACCTACGAACATATATAAGTAAAACCACGAACATAAGGATTAACAGAGAACTTTAACATAAGATTGGAGAGCAAAAACACGATCATAATGACACTATCCACGAATTATGTGCTCGTGGTACCATAAAGATGGTAAGAGCGACATACTTAGAGCATAGACTGTTATCGTCGACTGCAAAAATTACACGAGAATAATTTTGTTACGGATGAACATACGAGGTCATCAAATCTTGTTCAAAAATCATGAGATTTTGTTGATATAAGATCGTGTGAATTGTTTTTCAATTGATTAATATGCCCTCTCATCATATATATTGTAATTAAATAATTATTGTGTTTGCTAAAATTAAGGACCGTAGATGATTTAATCGTACATATATTAAAAGTTCTGATTTCTGACGAAAAGTGATTGTTCTGACCTGATCTTTTACCTTCGCTAAAATCACTGAAAATTCAAAAAATACGTGGACAATGTCTAGTAACATGGGAATTTAGCCAAAGTACGTGGAAACCTTGAAAAAGCTTAATGTTCACTGATACCTAAATGTTCACTTAACATTAAATTAATTTTTGATGAACTGAAGAGAAAAGTAACGATTTGGCCATATCACTAAACAATACAACCGGAAATTGGAAAAGAACATATTACAAATGACTGGTATCATGATTTTAAGTGATTTATAATTCATATGAAAAGATAGGGTTTATACTTTCATCCGTTTTCTCATACCCGATAAGCAAAAAAGAAGGATGCAAACAAAATAAAAACCTAATTTTGACCTAATTGACTTTTAGACATAATTGTAGAGAGCAGACCCTGATAATTGACTTTGTTTTTTTTCTCGTCTTTCCGTTCCTTGCCAGCCGCTCCCTTTCGGCTCAGCTCCTCCCTCTTGTTCCCTTCATCTTGCGAGTTGCTCCTCCGGCGCTGGTTTCCTGCTCCCGCCAGGTCTCCTATTGCTGACTTCGTCGCTGGTGGGGCGTCTTTGCTGCTTCTCCTTGTTTCGGTAGGCGTGTTGCTTGGGTTGCTGGATGGTGGTGGGCGACACGAATTTGGTGGTCGGACGAGCGAGTGGTGTCTGGCGTTGCTGTCCGGCGATGGTTGTTCCGATTGGAGGATGGTGGTGCTCTGGAGTTTGGATTGGGTGCTGGCGGTGCTTCGGCGGGTATTTGGTGGATGGGGGGGAGTTTTTTTTTTTGCCCTGTTTTGCAAACTCAATCTCGCTTTTGCCCTGCTTGAAACTCAAATCTCGTTTTGCCATGTTTTTAAAGGAACCGATTTGGGCAAAATCGGTTTCAGTCATTTTTGATTGAAACCGGTTTGGGAGAAACCGGTTTGCTGACTGTGCGCCTACGTGGACCGAAAGAAATGTAATTATGGCCACGTGTACAAAACCGAATTCCGCCAAATCGGTTTCATGCGGAATAAAATTAGGAATTCTTCTCTTTTCTCCTTAGCCAATTCTTTTCTAATTAGATGATAATTAGATGAATTAGGTAGTAATTAGTTGAAATATTTGTATTTTTTTGAATTAAGTGTTAATTAGTTGAAATGTTTGTGTTGAATTGAGTGTTAATTATTTAAAATGTTTGTGTTTAATTGTTGAATTTCCTATAATAAAAAAACAGTTGTTGAATTGAGTATTAATTATTTGAATTGAGTGTTAATTAGTTAAAATGTTTGTGTTTAATTGTTGAATTGGGTATTAATTATTTGAATTGGGTGATAATTAGTTGAATTGTTTGCATTGAATTGTTGAAATGGATGGTAATTAGTTGAATTTTTCAAAATAATTGTCGTTGACTAAAGAAAACCGATTTTATTAAAAGAAAGGAAACCCTAATTTTATTCCGCATGAAACCGATTTAGGAAATCGGTTTTGTACACGTGGCCATAATTACATATCTTTCGGTCCACGTAGGACCAAGTAGTGCCACGAAGGCGCATAGTCATCAAATCGATTTGGGAGAAATCGGTTTGGTTGATTTTCAACGAAGCCGATTTCTCCCAAATCGGTTTCACTCAAAAATGACTGAAACCGGTTTTGCCCAAATCGGTTCCTTTAAAAACAGGGCAAAAACGAGATTTGATTTTCGAGCAGGGCAAAAGCGAGATTGAGTTTGCAAAACAGGGCAAAAAAAACTCATGGTGGGTGATGCTGATCCGAAGGGGTGGCAGCTGGTGGATGTTTTGGTAGCCGACGTTTGTGCGGCTCAAACGTCTCAGTTTTTTGAGCTTGTTCTGTCGTCGTGAAGGCGAACTTCTAGTCGCTTTGTTACTTGTGTATATGTAGTTTGTTTGTTTTTTAGATTTGCTTTTTAGGTCTCAGGTGTAGTCACATGTTGCTTTCATCTGGCCTGAGCTTCATAGTTTATCTCGAAGTTGGCCGGTGCGCTTCTTCAGTGTGGGCCAGTTTTCTGTACCGGGTCTTAGTGTCTGGTCCTTGTATGTCTCTTGTTACAATCAAAAAAAATCTTTGACAAAATTTAAATTTCTAAAAGAGAAAAAAAGTAAATTTATTAAATTCAAAATTTTAATTTTTATACATTTAAGTTTCCCTCCCGAAATGGATTAAATAGTACGTATAACCCAATTAGCTTAAAACAAGGATCAAATCACCTAATCAAAATGTGACAGAAACAGAATCAACTACTGCACCGTCAATTTTCATCTTTAATATCCATCATCACCTTTTTGAATAGTATTTAAAACATCTTTTATTTCCAAAACAAAATGAAATCAATTCTATACAAGTAACTTTACTTGATTCACACAATCTTTTAAAAAAGTTTTGAACTTCCAAAATCAAATAGGAAAAATGTCATTAACAAAAATATATACCAAAAATCATATATGACAGGGAGTATAAAAAGTACATCGGTTTAAAGCAGATTATTTTTGTTGCATCCATAATAAAGAGAATATTTTTATAAATTTAATAGTTAACACATATTTTTGTTTACCTACCGTGTAAAGTTCTACTAATTCATATCCATATTTCTTTTAATATTACTCTTCTATTTTAAGAAGGAAATATTACAGTAATATATATAAAAATAACAGTAACGTGAAAAGAAATGTCAAATGCATGACTGATGATTCGGCGACTAAATTTCTAGTCACAAAATCTTTAAGGGTACACTTTTGGCCTTTTCTTTTATCCCGTAATTAAATCCGGCCATAAAAATTATTGTGGAAAATAGAAATTTGTTTTTGATAAAGGTGGAAAATAGAAATTAAAAAAAGAAAATCAGCACACAAAAAAGTATTTAACAAAAAAAAAAAAAAATCTTGAGGCATTCACTTCTTGCCTGTTTTCTCTCTCTTTCATCAGAATCGATCTGCACCATTTTTTTTTGCTGCCTTCTTTGCTTTATTTATTTCGATTCACATCCACCACTTTCCTCCAATCTCTCTCTCTCACCGCATTCAACCATTATATAAACGTTGATTGATTCACAGAGCCAGTCATCATCCATTTTATTGAGTTGTTCGTCTTCTGACATGGCGATTCAGGCGCAGATGTACCCGTACTGTTCTGGGTTTGGGATGGCGGATTGGGGTGGCGGTGGGGCGGTTGGGCTGCATGATGAGATGTGTTTGAATCTCCAGCGGCAGCAGCAGTTTCAGGGTCATATTCCTCCACCGACCCAGTTGCAGAATCAGAATGCTGGAGTGAAAAACTTCACCGATGCGTCGTCGTTTTCCGTTACTGGTTCTCTGGTTCAGAAACAGAGCATTGAAATCGACCACTTCATCCGCTCTCAGGTTACAAATCAATCAAACGAGTTCGGTTTTGAAATTTTATGATTTTTGTTCTTAGAATCGATTTTTTTTTTGTTACACAGAGCGAGAGATTGAGACTGATTTTAAGAGAACAGAGGAGGCGAGAAGTTGCAGAGCTACTGAAAAAACTCGACGCCAGAACGAGCCTTTTGCTTAAGCAAAAAGACGTAGAAATCGCCAGAGCATCCAACCGCACATCGCAGCTGGAATCGTTGATCATCAGGTTACAGAAGGAGAACGAAACATGGCAGAACATCGCAACACAAAACGAGCTCTACGTCTTAAGTATCAACAACACTATCCGACAGTTACAAGATTCGGCCGCCTGCGAAAATATGAACGCGGCGGTGGTGGTTGAGGATGCAGAGTCATGCTGCCCGGCTGAAAATTTGAACATGATGAAGATGGTGTGCAGGATGTGCGGAAGCAGGGAGGTTGGAGTGGTTTTTCTGCCATGTCGGCATCTGTGCTCATGCACGGTCTGTGAGCCCATCATTAATTTCTGTCCAGTTTGTCAGACGGAGAAGAAAGCCACTGTTCAGGCTCTGTTATGAACCAAACTAGGGGTCGGCAAAGGGCCGGGCCGGGTAAGCCCTAGCCCTATCGGGCCGGGTCGGATAGGGCTTTAGGTGAACCCTAGCCCTAGCCCTTTATACATTAGGGCCGGGTCGGGCCGGGCCCTGAGAAAAATCGGCAGCCCTAAAATCGTTATCGGCCCTTCATTTCATAGGGCTTTTCGGGCTAGGGTCGGGCTCGGGCTAATTTTGGCCCTAAATAAATGACTAATAAATCGATAAATAACTCTTTAAACGCAAATACTACTAGTTTGGACGTGTGAGATTTTATGTTTGTGAAAAATACATTCTTTTTATATGAAAAACGTCCTTAAATCAATAAATAAACGATTTTAAACCGGGCTCGTATTCGGCCCAGGGCCGAACAATCGAAGCCCGAGCCCGACCCTAAGCCCTTCGGGTCGGGCCATAATAGGGCTTACATAGGGCTAGGGTCGGGCTAGGGCTAGGATCGGGCTAGGGCTGCCCTAAGGCTTATTTCGGCCCAGGGCCAAATGCTAACCCCTAAACCAAACGATGTCTTTGTTTCTTTTAGGGTTTCTGTTTTTTAGCCTAAATGCAGCATAGGACTGTATAGTTTTTTTTTGGGGGGTTCAGAACAGACAGAGCATCTTTGATTCAGATTTATAACCATTTAATGCTTTCGGGATGTGTCTTGTGATTTGCAGCAGGAGGGGGTCCTCTGATTGATTGAAGATTTTGAATGGCGTGTCGATGCCACCTACTACAGTATTAATTACGTAAATCTTACTGTAATGTGCAAGCATTGGAATCGAACGAAAAACACAATGTCCTCTATTGAATCACGTTGTTCAGAAAGCAATCAATGAGAAACAACTGTTTAAGCGGATCGTGATGCAGTGAATGAGTGATGGAAGAGAAGAGGGAGGCGCTTTCTCGTGCCCGTCTTGGGCCTGATTGCAGTCAATGATGTCCTTTCCGCCATTCACTTTATTATTTTACGTTTCTTTTCGTTCCTTCGTACGTCCTCCATCCTCAGCCTGGTTTCCTCTGTTCTGTTGTCACTAAACGCGTCGATCAAATCAAAATCTGCCCTTTTGTTGACTGGACTAAGAGTGGGACCCTAATCCGTATCTCCGGAAACAAAACGGTGCGTTTAATATGTGAGGGAAAAGGACTGTCCACGGGGAGCCTCGATAAAACCAAGGCTTAATCAACAGAACAACAATATGATACTACTCCATCATTTATGTTTAAGAAAAATGATTCGGTGCAAAGTTAAATTTTTGGACAAAATACAAATTAATCATAGTCTTTGATCTTTTGATTTGAATGGTTGATATTAAATCTTGATTTTTTTTGTATTTTTATTGGTGACGAATTATAAAATGAAACTGACGAATTATGTCGTCTTTTCATTTTTCGGCTCGTCTTTTTTATTTTTCGGTTCGAAAAGTGACGAACTATAAAACAAACTGACGAATTATAAAATGATTTTGACAAATTTTGTATTTTGTACCTGATCTTGACCCTAAAGCTTAATAAAAGTTTAACCCTCATTCCAAAAATATTGATACTATTTACATATGTTCAGTAGAGTAAACTGCAAACAATATTTTTAGTGTAAATTATAAAATTCGTCAAGCGAATTAAATTTGTCGTCGAAATACCAAAAGTACAACATATTCCATAAAAAATGATTTATAGTTCATCGCCAAAAAATCATACATACGACACGAGGGACGCGCTCAAATGAAAACCATTCTTAGGCTAAGAACCTAGGAACCAATGTCAGTCGTTGGATGATTTCATCCAACGGCTCCACAACGCGCCACATGTCCCACTACCTCACAAAGCACGGGGCCCATTGGACATTTGAGTGGATGAGTGAGGTAGTGAGACACGTGGGGCGTTGTGGAGCCGTTGGATGAAATCATCCAACGGATGAGATTGGTTCCTAGGTTCTTAGCATAAGATTGGTTTTCATTTGAGCGCTTCTATATGACACGATTTACAAATGCACATCCGGTCCGACCCGAATCGGATTTTTTTGAAAAAATGGACCGAGGACCGGATTGGACCGTAATTTTATACTATAATACGTCCGGACTGGACCGGAATTTTCTGAAAATCTAGACCGTGGACTGTATCGGATCCGGATTTTTACCCGGATTTACGGTTCAATCCAATTTTATGCATCTCTAGCGATTTAATCTCATCCGTGCAAACTACCTCAAATCAAGTATTATTATTACTTTGTATTTTTTATGTACATTTTCAAGCTTCTTATGTCGGTTAACAAGTTTAGTAAATTTTAAAATGGATAACCCTTAGCAATCGAGATCGGGCCAACATTTCAAGTCTGAGTTTTAAAATTAAAGTCTTGACCCTACCCTATGTATGAAAGGTCTGGTCGAGTTGTCTCGCGTTTGGACTCTTTCGAACTTCGGATCGACCTTAGAGCTTCGGTGGCTTTAGAGCCATTTGCCGACGCCTATCTTGTTCAGAGAAGCAACGCTAGTTGCAGATCGACTAATCGCACAATGGAAAATCATGCATCCTAAAACGAAGCCGTTTGAACATACTTGGAATAAACCGACGGCGTTGCGATCAGATGCAATTCTTTCCCATCTTCATGTCTGGCAACCGCCTGAGAAAATCCATCTGCGAAAACTCACTTGCACTGTTCGCCATCACGCTAATCCGAATCCGCATCGAACACTCCTTGCGTCGGCGCTCGTTTAGCTGGTCAATCAGTAATCAGTCGATTCTCGGATAAGCTTCGATTTGATCCGAGGAAGTAACGCGACAAAAATTCATCCAGTCTTTAGAGAAAGTGCACCTACCGGATCTCAGCAGCATTCAATTCTGATTTCCATTTTTGATTTCTTTTTTCAGTCGGATCTGGTCAAGAATAATCAAATTCGAACTTCACACTCACTGTGTGCATTGAATTTAGAAGAAAGATGAGATTTCGAAGCTAGGGTTTTGATTTTAAGATGGAGGGTAAAGAAACCCAGCGAGTGTTTTCCACGAAATTGACTCGAAGAGGAGACCGAGAAACTGCCTATCAACAAATCAAGGGTATGGACATCATGTTGATTCAACTCCTCTTGCAGTCCATTGAGTAAATATTTCTGATCATCCTGATGTGTGTGTGTGTGTGTTTAGATGTTGAAGGGGTTTCAGGTTTTTCGGTTAAGTTTCCTCAGGATTATCCATTGAGGATTTTCTGGAAGAAGGGGTTCGTTCGTCTGGTTTTAGTTGCTGGGGTATTATGGATGCTACTTATTATGCTAGTCTTGTTGCTTCATGTTTGGTCTTGTCAATCTTCCCTTGCATTTTTCTCAGGTATGTTAGATAATGGTTTGTTGAAAGCTTGGAAGCTCTTCAGTTTTGGAGCATGGTTACGATTGAGTTTTTGCCTTTTGCTTGCTGCAGCTATTTGTAATAGAGATGGAAGGGTTTTTATAATGTTGGACACAATGGGATTCGTACCAAAGCCGGCGCACCGTAAGTTTATGGGTGCTTTTTCAGTTGGTGATTCAGTGAATGGTGTTACTAATGAAATGATGTTCTTGTAAAAGGTTGTTCAATTCCTCTAGCAAACAATGTAGACAAGGTAGCTATTCCTAAGGATACAACTCCTGATGTAATTCTCGAAAACCTGTCCTATATTGAGGAAGATGTTGATCAGAATAATGGTACTGAATTGACTACTCCTTTGTTCGGAGGACGTCAAAGCTGGGCACAAAGAGATCAGAGTTTCAAACTCGAAAAAACCATGAAGGTACATGATAATGCTGTATTTTAAACCTCTATTACGTTCAAAAGTGATTAATTTCAAGGGTCAGTTGCAATTGAGTCATATAATAATTTATGGTACCTGAGGACTGGGGTAACTTAGAGTCGTCCGAACTATGATTATGAGTCTATCAAGTATGCATTTGTTTTTCGAATCAAGGGTTTGTGGGTGGCTAATATGCAAACTGAGAATAGGAGGATACTTCGGAGCTCCACTCAGGGACATAAGTCAATACTAGCTTGAGTGAATTATACAAATGTTATGCGAAGCTCTCATGGTGTAGATACTTATATGCTCATCGATAGGCTAGCAACCATGCAAGCTAACGTTGTTGGTCGCCCTACCCCTAGCATGTTACATTAAGAGGCCTAAAGTCCGAGTGAGATACTTATCGAAGCGTAGGTCAATGATGCAATACTCAAAAATCAACTTATTAATACCGAACAATGTGTAAAATTAGCAAGAGGACGAGTTTAGGAGATAACTTCCTTGACTACAAGTTCACAATTATTTTACAGGCTCGATTTCTCGCCCGCCTTCGTTAAGACTTGGTCGTCCTTGAAGAATTTCATTCTTATTAAGTTAGGATTCTGAGAAGCAACTCGATATCATTTGAAAATGAAGTTTGAGCTGTTTTTATAGCTCTAGTGTACAAACACCGCCTGGGATAGGAAGGTTCAAGTAAGACGACGTCTAGGTTCAGAGTTCAGACGTCGCTTAGAATATGGCCAGCGACTGCCTTTTGACTTTTTTGACTCGATACTGCTTATAAATCGACATCTTTTGTCCATTTTTTGTAAACAATCAAGCTGTTACAACAACAAGAACATAAAGGTGACAAGTAATGCGCATAAATAACACAAAATCTATAAGGAGTAAAGTGAATAATGTGGATGTATATCAGTGAATAATTAGTAAGTATTTCTCATTTTTGATGTAGGCACAATATTATGGAATATGCGAATCGTTCTGTGCTTATTTTATATAATAGAAATAATTTGACTATATCTGCATCTTTTGTTATGTAATTTGACTTCTTTGTTAATTCATGTTTTGCTCATAGGTGCATTGTGGATTCATTCGTGGAGGTGGTGCGGAGATGTCACTAGAAGATATCGAATATGTCAAGAAATGTAAATTTGTAGTTGCATCTGGCATTTTTGATGGTTATGATGTGCCTCATCAGCCTACTAATATAAGTCAGCGGTCACGGGAACTATTTTGCTTTCTTATGGTAGTTGATGAGGTTTCTCTTAATTTCATCAAAAGTAATGTTACTGTTAATGAAGATGAAAACGGGGGGAAGTGGGTTGGTATTTGGCGCCTTATTCCTTTAAAAAATTCTCCTTACGATGAGCCAAGAAGAAATGGTAAGGTTCCAAAAATTTTGACTCATAGATTGTTTCCACAAGCGCAGTATAGTATTTGGATCGATGGTAAAATGGAGCTGATTGTGGATCCCTTGCTGATGCTAGAAAGGTACCATTTAAAAGAAAATTTCGAAAGATCATCTTCTGGCTGGTTAGAAACAGATGCAAAGAAAAATGTGTATAATGAAATCCTATACAAACCAGTTAGTTTTGTCAGAGTGACTGGAATCTCAAACCTGTGTTTTACTTGCAGATACTTGTGGCGTGGAAAGCATTCTTTTGCAGTTGCTCAGCACAAGCATCATCACAGTATATATGAGGAGGCCGATGCTATCAAAAGGAGAAAGCGATATGCTCGACCACTTATTGATCTCCATATGAAAATATATCGGTATGAAGGAATGCAACCCTGGAGTATACTAAAGAATACAGCCAGTGGTAAGAAATTTCGATAACCCAAAGATCTACTCTTTACCCCTTTTTACTTAATCGAAAGAATCGAACAAAACACTGGTGGATGTTATTCAGTTTCGTTCCTTTTCGTAGTCATGAGAACACTCCCTTGTTTTTGAAACAAAACTTTGCGTTTACGTATTGACAACCACTTTATGTACACGCAGATGTGCCTGAGGGAGCCATCATCATACGTGAGCATACACCTCTCAACAATCTGTTTAGCTGCTTGTGGTTCAACGAAGTCAATCTCTTCACACCCAGGGACCAGCTGAGCTTCGGATATGTTGTGTACAGATTAGGCGATGCTTTCAAGTTCCACATGTTCCCCAACTGCGAGTATTATTCACTATTCATTTTACATCCCCACACAAGAGAGCACTCATCCAAAATCGAATGGGTGAAAGACTTGAAGGAGCTCAATAAGGGAAATAGCAACTTGAAAGAGACTAGGGGAGGTTTAGGTTTGTGGACTCCTTATCCCGGAGACCTTAGTTCAGTTGTATTACCACCTGTTGCAAGAACATCCAAAGCTGGATAAAGTTCTCTAATTTCAACCATTTGTGTCATTTTTGAGATCTGCCAATTCCAGTTTGGTCAACTAAGATTCCTCCATTCAGTACAGGACTACAGGTAGGACTTAGTAGAGAATTGTGTGATTTAGCTTTTTATCAAATGGATTTTATCCGGTTACATTATTTTAATTTGTTCCCAAATTGAATTTATCATTATACTGGTAACTCAATTGAGCCTTGTGTTAAATGATATGTTTACCAAGATTACTGATTGTCTTTAGAATTAATTAGGTTCGGTATTCAGAATTTATCAAACTTTTTTCTTTCTCCATATTCTATTTGAGTCATGTTTTTGGTGCAAACTGCAAATTCGTTAAAAGTGCGTTATAAGTCGTCGCTTAAAAATCAAAAGTACGACATAGTTAGTCAAAAGTGATTTATTATTCGTCACCGAAAAATTATCCACACGATGAGATTTAATCTAATCCTATCAAATGACCAAATCAAGGACTGTCATTGGTTTGTATTTTTTATAAAAATATTCTGTTTCCACTGAATTTTTTTTCTATTTTGAATAATGACTAAGGATCATATGAGAAATGCACTAAACCATGAAAAATAAGAAATTATGTCAGTCATCGGATCAAAGATCTCACGGCTCATAAAAAATAGAATCTTTTCCATATTATCACGTCTAAATATGGTTATAAGGGTACTATGGTAATCGAAGTATGTTCAGATCCTATTTTTTCTCAATCAGTTCGATCGGTTTTTGTGCATGTTTGATCTTCGATTTCATCTGAGAATTCAATTTTTTGCACCGGTGTTCTGAAAATTATTCATCGTCTACGTCATTTCTAAATTTTTCTTCATTGGTGGTGCTATTTTTTTCACGACCCGGGTTGATGCATTGTATATAATGCGTATTTTTTAACATATAATTTGTAGCGGACTCAGACTACATGCATTGCATATAATGCTTAATTTTTAACATATAACTTGTAGCTGACTATGACTGCATGCGTTGCGTATAATGCGTAATTTTCAACATATAATTCGTAGCATTTTGATACGAATGCGGCTTTTATAACCCACACATTTAAGCGGATTTCTTTGTCACTAATTGATTCGAATTTTAGTTTTCAAATTACGAATTTTGTTCATTCACAATGATACTCAGTTACGAATACCGTCTCTCAAATTATTCCCAATCTCTCAATCGTCGTCGTTGCCTCTCCAATGGTTTTCAACGCAACGAAATCCAGGCCTTCGGCGCCGCACCGTTCGCGTCGCCATTGTGTCCGATAGAGTCGGTCGAACTTAGTGTTTATTTGACTATAATACCCTTAATCAGGATTATGAAACAAATTATTAGTTTTAATTAGTGTTTAATTAAACTGTCAAGCCAAGAAAATCAATTATCAAAATTTCACTCTATTATTGATCAAAAAAAAAAATTCACTCTACTAAAGACATTTAATGTACGAAGTGTCATCCATAAATCACCGGTAGTTCAGAGAACAAAACACACTTTAATGTAAATAATAAATCCAAATTTCTCAATTACATTACAATATGATGCCTGACAGTTCAAGAGAGCCTTGTTGCCTGACAGACGACCACAAGAATATATAACTAAAAAAACAAGGCAGGCCTGTCTAGAGGAGGCCCTCATTGAAACATTAGTCACAATTATGTTCAGCTGACTAGTGTCTGATTTGGGGGCTTGGAAAACAGCACAAACCTTATTCAAGATGTAGTGAACATGAGAGAGCAGAAGCGAGCTAGGAGGCAGTGTAGTGCAAAAGAGCTGCAAGCGAAGGACTTCACTGGTGGATAGAGGAATACAGGAATGTGTCGACTATGTTGTTCCCTTGACTTGACTTAAACACCAGCATCACGACTGTAGTACTGATCGAGGGTCTTGGCTGGAATACGGTGAAGAAGTTCACGAGGGAATATACGGAGCAAAGTCCATGCCAGATCCAGTGACTGGAAAATGCTACGGGTATCATAGGCTCCTTGGGCGACAAATTTTCTCTCAAATTTGTCCAAGAATTCCAAATATAGCTGTTATGACCAATGAAAGGTGTAATTTGGTTAGGTGTTTAACTTTGGATTTGACTTCGAGAAGAATGAAGATAGTGAGGGTACCAAGTCCTCGGATGAAAGTGCTTCTTCTCCTACCACAGCTTTCATGGCTTGTACATCCTTCCCAATGGCATAGTTTGCATATAGCTGAAAGAAAAGGCAACTATTAAAGACACAGAAGGTCACGCTACGCATTGTAGGACAACATGGTAAGGTGTCAAACCTGATTGGACACATCAGAATGGTCCCGGCGAGTCATTCCCTCACCGATGGCACTCTGCGACAAGACATCAATGATTGTTAAAAAAAATGACTTCATTTTAATAGTGCACCTCAGGATTGTAACTTCAGGGCATCATAAAATCACCTTCATCAATCGAGACAGTGATGGAAGGACATTGATAGGAGGGTATATCTGTAGAGGTGAAAAAGAAACATCATTATCGTAATACACATGTAGTGGTTTCAATTATACGCAGACAAAATTTTATACGAAGACAACACTACAGACATAATCAAGCCAGATAATCATTATCCAATTTTATGAAGCAAACTGACTATGTTGTCCACATCAAACAAGGACAAGTGTGTAACACCTTACCTGTCTATTGTGGAGCTGTCTGTCGATATACACCTGTCCTTCCGTGATATACCCAGTAAGATCTGGAGTAGGATGTGTGATATCTGGTTCAATGGAACAAGTAAGCTCAATTCTCTGTTACTGTTACAGCAAATGTAAACAACTGAGACCTTATTTGCATTACCGTCATTAGGCATGGTCAGGATTGGAATTTGAGTGATGGAGCCCTTCCGTCCTTCGATACGTCCAGCACGCTCATAAATGGTGGCCAAATCTGTATACATGTATCCAGGATAACCACGCCTTCCAGGAACTTCTTCTCGAGCAGCAGACACCTACATTAATCTTCTTTAGAATATTACGCGCATATCCACTAATTAGTTCAAAACAAAAATTAGTTACCTCACGAAGAGCATCAGCATAAGAACTCATATCGGTTAATATGACCAGAACATGTTTGCCACACTCATAAGCTAGATACTCTGCAGTGGTCAATGCGATACGCGGAGTGATGATACGCTCAATAGTTGGGTCATTGGCCTGAGCATTAAAAGTCTCATCAAGAGATGCCACTAATCACTATAACCAGCTACACTAGCGCACAACTGAAATAAGAGAACGTACCAGATTGAGAAAGAGCGTCACTCTTTCCATAGAACCATTTTCCTCGAAATCACGTTTAAAGAATTGTGCAGTTTCCATGTTAACTCCCATGGCAGCAAAAACAATGGCAAAATTGTCATCTTCTCCATCCTGAAATAAAATAATTTCGGCACATTTAGGCTTTTTCATGTATGATGAGTAACTCAAAATAAAGCAGTTCAGTGTTCAGTCAAACCTCCAACAGATTATCAGCTTTCTCCAGACGTTTCACAAGCCCAGCCTGACGGCATATCTGTGCAGCAATTTCATTGTGAGGAAGACCCGCAGCTGAAAAAAGAGGGATCTTCTGACCTCTAGCAATTGAGTTCATGACATCAATTGTCGAGATACCAGTTTGGATCATTTCTTCGGGATAAGTTCTCTCACTAGGATTTATGGAACTTCCTGAAAATCAAATTTCAACAGAGAGAAGTGTCCGAGTAGCATGATAGATGAGAAGGAAAAAAAAGCATAGGAATTTACTAGCACGCCATATCTAACCAGAAATATCCAAGTATGCCTCAGGCAAGATTGGTGGACCATTATCTATTGGTTTGCCTGAACCATTAAAAATACGACCAAGCATGTCCAATGAGACAGGAGTTTTCAGGACCTGTAATGAGGGGTGGGAGTGATGATATTAATTGGACAACTTTCACTTATAAAGGTTAAAGGCTAGCGAGGATTCTTACCTCACCAGTAAATTGGACAGTTGTATATTTGTTGTCAATTCCAGATGTTCCTTCAAATACCTGTTGCAACCCGGATTTCTAATTAGATGAGACTACCAAATCATCGCGAGAAATCTGGAATGATTATATATCTTCAATGACTCCTGAACCAAATATGATCAAAAGAGAAAGGTCGGTAAAAGAAGAGCCAAAGTAGATTTACCTGCACGACAGCCTTCTCTCCATCGACTTCTAGTACTTGGCCACGACGAGTTGTTCCATCTCCCAAACGGATGTTAACAATTTCCTGATATTTAGGCCCCTAATACACCAATAACAAGACCACATTACATTTACATTTATCACTCAAAAGAGCCATATACTAAAAGACTATAAAACAACAGTGTTAGCCTACCTTGACTTTCTCAAGAATAACAAGCGGTCCAGCAACACCAGATACAGTCCTATATTCTGCAACGAACATCGACAGTTTACTACCAAACTCCGAAGCTGAGCAAGCGTTGACTAATTTATCTTATATAAATCAACACAGAAGGTCACAAAGTAAAGTTAAACATTATGATCTATGTGCTTACCCATACCAACCTCCAAGGCTCCCTCCTCCAAATCCACATTGCTGTTCGGCACCGCACCCATCTTTATCACGGAAAACATATTCAAACAGATGATCAACAGACAACAATCTAATTACTTGTCTTTTAAAAAAAAACTATCCAATTACATTTCCAACATATATAGTCAAAACTATACTTCAAACTCCATACAACTTAAACCTCTTTAATCACCATCTGCTGCAAAACACCAATCTAAAAATAAAAGTCGCCCAAAATTCCAAGTCAATCAGGCAAACTACACATTTAAGTATAACCATGCATCTATGGATAAACCCTATCATCCAACTCAATCGAATCCACTATATCCATTTACAGAATGGTGAAACTGAAACAAATTCGGATTGGAGCAGCGATAAAGCTCGTACCTTCTGATCCTGAGCGACAGTAATCAGCGTCCGATGATCGATGCGGCGGTCGGAGCAGATATGAGCAGCGCAAAAAGGCTTGAACCTCTACTGGGATGAAGCATGAATAATAAATGAGAATTATTGGCTAAAATCCAAAGATAAAGAGATCACACCTAGACCTATTTTGGTCAGTCAGTGTTTTTGCGCGATCCACAAACGAAGGTCATCTTCACCACTTCTCCACGTCGCAGTGTAAAAAACCAATCAGACACAGCCACGTGTTCGATTGCCACATGGACTTCTCGTGACTAGATATAAACTTATGTGGGCCCATCAATGTGACTTCAATAAAACAGCTGCTGGACCTTCTCTTAATTATTAACTGTCTAAAAGGAGCGCGCAATCAAATGAAATGAAGTAGTGAGATACGATTTGAGTCATACATTAAATTTCGTATTTTGTGGACGTGTCACGTGTCCTACTATCAAAAAGTAAAAAGTAAATAGCAATTCACTATTCCCTGCCACATCAACATAAGGCTCACAATGTACCTCACTGCCTCATTCTATCAATCTTGTCTCGACGGAGCGTTCCCTTGTCTAAAATTATCAACAAAAAAAATGACGAACTGTTTCAATTTTCATATTTGATCAGATCGGTTCAATTGGATCTAAGCTCGGTCTAAAATTACAAATGAACTGTTGGTATAATTGAGATTGGGCTGAAACAACTTCAATTCAGCCCATTGGCTTTTTTTTCTCGAAGTGTGATTAATTAACTTTGTTGTGTTCGGAGTCGCCTACTCCTCCGTCGTCGTCCATCCGATTAGGTTTCCCGATTTCAACCACGACATCCCCACCCTCTCCATCGCTCGATGCCAAATTAAGCGATTCTGAAAGCCCGTAGCAGTCGATCTCTGCAGCACGATTATTCTAAGATGTTGTTTTGGTGCGGCGTCAGGCAATCGCGAGCTACTCTACTGCACCAAATCCGGAGACTCCACTTGCAGAGTAGTCACGGGTCCTCTTTACATAGTTCAATTAGGTCAATTCCGAGAGGTGTGTTTGAGATTCCGGATTGGAGAATTTCCAGAAGACCGACCGAGTTTTGCGACAATGCCAGATTCTTCGCTGCACCGGTTCAGGTAAGTTTTTTTTTTTGGCGAGGTTTTAGTAATTGAATGGATAGATGCATATTGTTGTTTGACGATGAGCGTGTGTGTAAAACTTCAGCCGAAGCAGAAGCAGAAGGAGGACAAGGACAAGACGGGACCCCGGGTCAATGAGAAAATTACAAGCGATGTTGTCAGGCTAATCATATCTGAAGATGGTAATATATAGCTCGTTATAATATTCTAGTTTGCTTATTTCTTACTTCTTTCGTCTATGAATGTGATTAGTTAGTTTCTTTATACATGTTACACTTTGACTACGAGTTTTAGGACACTTGATTCAATAAGAGGGCTTTGGATGGAGAACCGTATGGAAGGTCATGTTCCACATTTTCATTCGATAAGTCATAAATGTTGTATTTCGACAAGTTCGTAACTCTGTTGATGTTTTGCCCTGAGCTTTTATGTTGCTCGTTATCTTATTTATGTTTGAATAGCTCCTTCGAAAGATGAAGTCCTTTTTCACCACGTTTTACTGTTTTTCTCTTGTAGAACATGTTATTATCTCTCTGAGGGAGGCCTTCCAACGTGCTCAGAGACTTGGGATGGACTTGGTTGAGGTACTGAATTGTTTGGTCCTAAGCGTGTTTGTTCTTTTGGTTTGTGGGTAAGCTAGACAAGATTTAGCCGGTTTTTATGCCTGACAAAGAATACATAGTTTACATGTTTTCCCCATAAGTATTTGTATTTAAATCACAAACGCAAACATCGGAGCAGCAGTGTAGCATGGTCATTCTCGTTAACTATTAAGTGAACATGTTTTGTTAAATATTTTCATGGATTCTCATAAGTGTCTCATTGCTTTTGAAAGACGTCTCTCTCATCTGATTCTAAGATTTATTTAGGGTGATCCTCATTTTGTAGGTGGATCGCAAGGCACAACCTCCTGTCTGTAAAATTATGGACTTTCATAAAGAGAAGTATTTAAAAAAATCGAGGGAAAAGGAGATATCGAAAACAAAGGTTCTATTGAGTAGTTCTGTAGCTTCGGCAATTCTTGAAGTTTCATATAGTTTTCAATTGCGTGTTCTCTGCCCGGTCCTCAGGTTTTAATTGGAGTAGCTGTACTTTCTGGATATTAATGAATGTTCTCTTGATGCAGACAAAGATGAAGAGCGCGGAGTGCAAAGAAATTCGCTTGACTCCAAAAATTGTGAGTTGTTGTAGTTCGAGTGCTAAGTAACTGCTCATGGATAATATAAGCAAGTGTTGGCCATTATAAATGTCAGTTGTAAAGGGTAGTACGGATAGCTTGTCAGCTTGAATGAGAGGGAACTCAGGTTCTATTTGAGGTTATTTGATGCGCACTGAATTTACCAGTTTGTCTTGGTATGCTTCCAGTTGGAAGTCTTCGTCAAACTGATGGATGAAAACTTCAAATTAATACTCAGTATAAACAATCCTTGCTGCTTTTTATGAAATTTACTTTTGTACTTGTTTGTTGATCACCAGTTCGGCGCCGCACTAGTCATTAACCCAAAACATTCATGCAATGCACATGAATTCTTCTGAGTTACTGTTATTTGTTTGCTGATTTATTTCCTTAGCATTGATAAATCAGTGGCTTCTCTCTTGCTTCTTCACTTTCTAACTTCTCATCTTTTTTAATGTTTTCACAATATTCTTCAAATTCGTGAGTAAATTGAAATCCTTAGTTTCAGTTTTGAAAGACTGCCATGTATGTTTCAGGAACAAAAAGATCTTGAAATGAAGGCAAACAGTGCAATTCGATCGATGGAGAGTGGTTACCGTGTCAAGGTAGTATTTTTAGTATCTTGGATTTTTCTTAGATACTCATGAAGATGCCAGGTCTGTCGACAAATCATACTAAATTGAGCTATGTTCTAGACTCCTACTTGCACATAATTGTAATTGAATATTGTGTTTCAAAAGAATCGCTATCTTTCGCAACCTTGAAGTTGCTGAGGAACAGTGATTGGACACATCATATTCGTTTACTTTTCTTGATCGAAGTTGCATCTCAACCAGGTGTTGTAGTCTTCTTATTGTCAATGACATTTGGACAATATGATAAGCTTGTCTAAAAAGTACCAAATTTATGACAAGTTCTCCTGCGTGTTCGTTAGATGACTTTGTGCGACTGATTGTGTGTTTTTGGCTGGTAATTGAACAGTGTACCGTGTCAGGGAAAGAACGCGAGGACTTAGGTGGAACCCTAGCCCGTCTTTGTGCTTTGGTAAAATTTGTTATCACATTTTGTACTTAAGACCGTGAATACCTGAAATATTTAGGAAACCCTCGTGAAAAATATTTTTGCAGTTTGAGGATGCGGCTATTGTGGAGAGTGGGCCAAGGGTGGATAGAAAGCAGGCATACATTGTGGTACGACATGCCAAATTTGGACCATCAAAGAGCGGAGGAGCGAAGAAGATTTCCCAGATTTCAGCCGATGCTTTCCGTAATATGGATCCCACCGTAGCTGAAGATGCAGACAATTCTGAACCAGAATCAAAACAGAATGCCACCCTTGTCAATGAAGATCTTGACAAGAATAAAAAGACCAGTTCAAGACCAGGTGTCTCTGATTCTCATATACCAAAGTCTTCACTTATCCAACCTCAGCCCTCGGTCGTCATTGAAGATAGGTACAAGAAAATTAATCCTACAAGTAACTTTCCACATAAAAAACCAGCAGATGGTATGCGGCCACCAGCTCAACCGCCTAATAGAAACAATGGATTTCCATCACTTACACGGCATGGGCCCAATGACAGAAATCCCAGTCCACCTGGTAAAGAAATTCCCAGGCAGCACCAGCCCATTCTTGAACCTCCAAAGACTGCAACAAGTTTTGGTGTCTTCAGTAGCGATCGGAAAACAAATTCTAAAGACGAAAGACTAGAATCTGAACGCCGACCTGAAAGTGATCGCAGGCCTCTAAGACCCACTTTGGAAAGTAATCCCAAGCCAGAGAAAACATTTGGAATTTTCAGTAAAAGATAGGTCTTCAAGCGGCACACAACTATTTATATCCAAAAGGAGCAATGATCTGTGATCACACTTTGCGTTTGCTTCATATTTCCTAATACCAGATTTTTGGAATAGAGCCTTTAATGAATTGCTGCGTGGGTTCTTGGTGAGTAACAGGGGATTCGCCTCAGCCGTGTACCATTTTAAGTTGTCTTCTTAGATTGGAGAGCAGCTGCATTGGCTGGCTCAGCACAGCTGCCATTTTTTTATTCGGAACTAATGTTTATTTATGGGTGTATTCTGGAACTCGTAGTTTCATCCGTATCTGATTGACTAATATTTATGATAGATCTCTGTACCTACCTTGGAGTTTATTTCCCCCTGAGAGCAACGTCAAGTCACAAGTGTACCCTTATCAAAAAAAAAAGTCACAAGTGTACCGATTTGTGGCAGATCCTTGGAAATGATGGGAATTCTCCCATCGGATCACAAGCCGCGGCAAGCACCTTACAAGACACTCGAGAGGCGAGGACCCAAGTCATGCTCAAGGTCCTTTTCAAGCAAAAAGCGCCCAAGGAACCCCCAACCCAGGCACCCGCCAACCATGTACTAGCTCTGAAGGCCCACCTAGACGAGATCCAAGCCCGGTCATCTAAGGCGCCCTCACCCAAAGCCCAGCCATTCGAGGCACAAGCCCAGCATGACGGAACCCATGCCCCATGTACTTCACATTTGAAATTCAAACGGCAGTCAAAGTATTTAAGGCACGAGGAGGTTACTCTTCCACCCTAGTCAACTCCTGGATGGGGCCATTAAGAGGCGTCGGTTACTAGAGTACATTTGAATTTCGAATCAAGGCAAGGCCTACAAATAGAGATCAAGGCAGCTGCTCGAAGGCATCAAGATTTCCCAATTAGAAAGTTCACTTCTTGATCATTTCTAGATTAGCATCGAGGCGTAGCCTTTGGGGCGAGACCTTGCCTTCCTACAAGGGCATTCTCTCGCATTGTTTAGCTATTGTAGTCCTACTATCGCCATTGTTTTTCCCTTTTATCAATAACAAACCGACCATTGCCTCCATTTTCCGTCCATCCATCATCAGTTTCATACAATTCCGCTGCCTAAATACTCTTCCCGAGTGAGCCAATTTCCAGGTTCACATCAAATTGGCCTCAGAGCAGTCGATCCACCGTGCAAGATGACACCATCCAATCGCCAAAGCACACTCTTGGAGCTCAATGCAAGACCAACGGCTTTAAAAGCCGAGTCCCAAGCACTACGCGCGGAACTCGCACAATTGACCAAGAGGGTCGGAGAGAACCATGCCACCACCGAAGTCGTTCTCGGATCTATCAAATCAATGGTGGTCGCACAAACGGAAGGCAAGCATACCTCGACGGCCGAAGAAAAGACCTAGGAACCAACGGCCAAGAGCGTTGCGCAGGGAGCCCATGCCTTTGACCTTTTGGCCTTGACACAACTCTGGGGGGGGCCCAGTACGAGGACTCATACTTGGGCGAGTCACTCAGCATCAAAAGCCAGCATCAACCAGGGGCGTTTGAAGAAGAAAGGCCCAAAGACACGGGGCGCCCAAGGCCGTGCCATGCCACTAGCGGAGAACCGGGCCTCTCGATTACCCAAGGCAACGAGGAGAGAGGAGGGCTTCTACGCGCCGAAAGGTATTTCATTGGAAATACGATAAATAACCTTGATAAGATTGGCGCACCCAGGTTACGCTTAGAAGAAGGGCACAACTAAAGGGAAAGGAGCCGGCCTGCCATGACTCAAAGTTTACCGACCAGGCACTCAACTTAGGTCGCATCAACAAGGGAGGCAGGGAGACCATAGCATGGGGAAACAGCGCTCGGGGAAGGTCGGAGGACCTGCACGGCATACGCACCCCAGCACCACCTTAACTTCTATGACAGTGGCGCGAGGTCTCCCACCACCAAGATAAACCCATCCGTGGAGTCACACCAATGGCTGGCGATAACGGTTCCCACGGTACTCGACTGGGAAGCTCTTGACGCCGACAACCAAGATCCAGGGCTGGAACCACTCAGAGATCTCACGGCACAAAATGACCTAAGGTACAAAGTGCTTGGCACTCGTTTATTCTATAAGGATAGTTTTGTGTTGCCTTGTACATCCAAGCAGGTCTCCCGACTCTTGCACGAATTCCAAGCAACCCCGGTAGGTGGACACGTGGGAGTTACTAAGACCTACTAGAGGATCCCCTCAGAATTTTATTGGGAAGGCATGCGAGGGGATGTTCAAAAGAAGGTGACCGAATGTGAAGAGTGCCAGCGCAGCAAGTACGTCGCCATGAAACCAGCCGGGCTGCTGCAACCCTTGGAACTACCCGAGCAAGTATAGGCGGAAGTAACCATGGATTTCATCGAAGGGTTGCCCAAGGTAGACGGTTATTCAGTGATTCTAGTGGTGGTCGATAGACTGAACAAATATGCTCACTTCGTTCCGCTAGGGCACCCCTACACCGCCAAATCTGTAGCAGAGGCCTTCATTAAAGAGATCATCCGCCTTCACGGAGTGCCCGAGGTAATAAAATCAGATCGGGACGCAATTTTTATTAGCCATTTTTGGAAAAACTGTTTAAATCCCTAGGTACAAGCTTGAAGAGGATCACGACCTACCATCCCCAGACAGACGACCAAATCGAAGATATGAATCGAAGCTTGGGCGCGTACTTGAGGTGTTTCGCCAGCGAGGAACAAAGGAAATGTGTCAAGTTGCTGCCCTGGGCCGAGTACTGGTACAACACTTCCTATCACACTCGAGCCAATACAACGCCTTTAAAAATCCTCTATGGGCGAGACCCTCCAAGGGTGGTGCCCTATGAAGCCGGCTCAAGTCCACTACAGCATGTTGAAGCCACTCTCATGGACCGCGACGGAGCAATAAGGGAGTTAAAAGGTCACCTGCGCAAGTCTCAGAAAACCATGAAGCAACAAGTGGACGAACGCCGCCGAGATGTAAGCTATAAGGTGGGCGATTATGTGTATGTGCGGCTCCAACCGGGACGACAAATCACCGTAGCCCGAAGGGACAACCAGAAGTTGGCACCAAATTACTACGGACCCTATGAAGTGGTCAAAGTCGGGGTGGTCGCGTAAGAGTTGAGAATGCCCAAGGAGTCCCAAATACATCCGGTGTTTCACGTCTCGCAGCTCAAATTGGCAAAGACTCCCCCGAGGCCCGACCACTTCCAACAACTTAGGTGGTTTCCAGGCTATCAACCAAGGTATGAACCCGAAGCCATCCGAGGCGTCCGAGGAGTACAAGGCCTGAAGGAAATATTGATCAAGTGGACGAGGATGCCGGAGGAAGACGCGACGTGGGAGCCTATGGAGTACTTACTGGAGCAATTTCCGGACTTCAACCTTGAGGACAAGGTCGCCCTTTGGGAGGGGAGTATTGATGGGAATTCTCCCATCGGATCACAAGCCGCGGCAAGCACCTTACGAGACACTCAAGAGGCGAGGACCCAAGCTATGCTCAAGGTCCTTTTCAAGCAAAAGGCGCCCAAGGAACCCCAACCCAGGCACGCGCCAACCATGTACCAGCTCCAAAGGCCCACCTAGACGAGATTCAAGCCCTGTCATCTAAGGCGCCCTCGCCCAAAGCCCAGCCATTCGAGGCACAAGCCCAGCATGACGGAACTCATGCCCCATGTGCCTCACATTTGAAATTCAAACGGCAGTCAAAGCATTTAAGGCACGAGGAGGTTACTCTTCCACCCGGGTGTTACTAGTCAACTCCTTGATGGGGCCATTAAGAGGCGTCGGTTACTAGAGTACATTTGAATTTCGAATCAAGGCAAGGGCTACAAATAGAGATCAAGGCAAGGGCTACAAATAGAGATCAAGGCAGCTGCTCGAAGGCATCAAGATTTCCCAATTAGAAAGTTCACTTCTTGATCATTTCTAGATTAGCATCGAGGCGTAGCCTTTGGGGCGAGACCTTGCCTTCCTACAAGGGCATTCTCTCGCATTGTTTAGCTATTGTAGTCCTACTATTGCCATTGTTTTTCCCTTTTATCAATAACAAACCAACCATTGCCTCCATTTTCCGTCCATCCATCATCATTTTCATACAATTCCGCTGCCTAAATACTCTTCCCGAGTGAGCCAATTTCCAGGTTCACATCAGGAAATGACGCTACAATAGTGGACAATGCTTAAATAATTTCCTTGTAACGAAGAATTATCAAGCCCCAAAGGCAAAGCCTATCGACTACACTAAAAGACCAAGAGAAGACTCTTCAATATGAATTTCTTGATATAGAAATGAGCTGCCTCGTCCACCTTTTATAGTTGTCTTGATTCGAATTCAAAAATAAGTAACCGACACCCATTGATGCCTTCTTAAATGAGCCCCTTTGACCTTGATTTCTCAAGGGTAACGGCTATCCATTGATGTGCGAAATTATGAATGGATATTTGAATTTGAATCTTGAAACGCAGCCTTAATGGATCTCATGTTGGGCCGAAGTTTATGCTTTTCCCGAGTGGGCTTTCGACTCCTTAAGACCCCCAACCTTTGATGCACGTTTAACCCCAAATTCTTGTTCCAAGGTACATGTTTTAAGCCCAGCGACCTCACTGTGTTGGTCTAGAGCTTGAATTTCCGAGAATCTAACGATGTATGCAGCACAACAATTTGTTTTCAAATTGGAAAACATCGTCGTCTAAGTTTTCATTCTTGACATCATGCTGTTTTGTTTATTTATAATTGTCACATTATTTTGTTTCTTCTAAGTGAAAATGACGCCGTTTCAACACTGATAAATGTGAACAGCCTCATTTTCATATGACGGCAAATTGATACGCTACACCAAATCTCAATCCGAACTTGTACCACTTGATGATTTGTAGTCTAAAGCAATGGGGGATTGTTATGTGTGTTTTTTTAGCTCGGTTCCTTTTGAATGATCTCGGGTCGAGTTTGATTGGGCGTCGGCCCATTACGGGGGCATACTATGCTAATTGCCAAATCCGCCTATTTACATTGGTCCTCTCGGCTCCAGCTTCCCAGCGAAATTCCTCTGAGCGAAAATCGAACCGAAATTCTCGGTCGTCTTCAAAATTCTGTAGCGTCAACAACAGTAATCGACGACTCAAAGGTAATGTGCTCAGATGCATCAACTTGTTATTATTCAATTCGTCGTTCATTTTGTGCGCATCCGAATGTTGTCGGATCGACAATTCGATCTAGCTTGCTAAGGAAGAAATATGCAGAAACCCCAAGGTCACTGTTGTTCGTTAGCTTCGGATCGTTTATATTTGCGGCGCTGTTTGCTAGGGGTTGTGCTGAAGTTGTTTGGTATTTTAGTATCGGGATTTAAGGTTGTTTTGCTGTCGGGTTTGATTTTGTTTTATAGAGTTAGGAAGGGAAGATGACCATGGATGTGGACACTAAGGAGACCCAAGATCCTTCCATTTCAGTTGCTTCTGGAAATTCAGAAATTTTGATGCGTAAGAATTTATGTGTCGACATGCAACTTCTGCTGTTACTTACATATTAGTTTATGAGGTGATCTGATTGGAATGGTGGAACAATTTGGATTATCAGAACTGAAGGAATGTGTATCGCTCATTGAGACTGGAGCATATGCCCGTGAGGTGCGGAGGATTGCACGTGCTGTGCGCCTGACTATGCAAGTGAGGCGGAAGCTGAACACATCAGTCCTTTCTTCGTTCCTAACTTTTACTCTCGTGTCGGGCTCTGAAATTCATAGCAGGCTGCTGTCGTTCCTGCCGAAGGTAATAGTAACCTTTTTTGCCTTCCTTTGTGACCGCAAGGTTTTTATATTACTACTTGTAGAATTATGAAGGTGGTTTTGCTACTTGTCTGATTTGAATAGTGTTCCCTTTCCGTTCACAAATTCCAAGTGTTAATTTAACTGTACTGAACTTAATTTAACTGTATTGAAATTTAACTGTACTGAACTTAATTAAACTGTATCGAACTTAATTTAACTTTACTGAACTTCAAAAGCCCCTTGATGATTATTGAAAACATTTGGAAGGCAAGCTAAATCCTTCAGTAGAGCTTACATGCATTAGGTGTTTACTAATTTTGTCAAGATAATGGTCACAGGAAGATGAACATGATATGGAAGTTGATACTGCAACCTCAGCCCCTGCAGTTCTTTTGAAGCATCCCTTGCCAGAGCTTGAGATTTACTGCTATCTTGTTGTGTTAATATTTCTGATTGATCAGAAGAGATACAATGAGGTACATTAACTATTCAAGACGGCCAAAAGTGATGGCCATTTTCTCGTTGAAGTAACAGTTTGATTATGTACTCTGTACCTCAGGCTAAGGCTTGCGCATCTGCTAGCATTGCTCGCTTTAAGAATCTTAATAGGAGAACCGTTGATGTATTAGCCTCAAGAATTTACTTCTACTACTCACTCACATACGAGTTGACAGGGGATCTTGCTGAAATCAGAGGGTGAGTTTTGTGTTTGGTGATGTCAATTCCATTTCGCTTGTAAGTTGCAAGTGCAACTTTATGACTGTTTGTATACATGTTGACATGTTTTCTAAGTCATAACATGTATAAAATCAAGTAACAAAAATTGTGGTAGTTTCATAGTTGTGATCTTGTTTGACTGACATGCACCAAAACAGGAACCTGCTTTCCCTTCACCGTATTGCAACCTTACGCCATGATGAACTTGGCCAGGTGTGTTTATTTGACTAAACTATTGGACTGAATTTTCCTTGGCATAGCGATTCATAATTTCAATTTTCTGATTTATCCTAAACCCAGGAAACACTTCTCAACTTGTTGCTTCGCAATTATTTGCATTATAACTTATATGATCAAGCAGAGAAGCTGAGGTCAAAAGCACCTAGATTTGAAGCTCATTCAAATCAGCAGGTAATCTTGAGGCCTTCACGCCTGTGTCTGTATATATGGTGTTTTCCTCGACTTGCTTGCATTAGATTGTTTAGAACCATGTACCATCACTTAAGGTGAATCTCCAGGTTGACTTGCGCTTAGATTGTACTGTCATGTGCAAGTTGCAAAACATGTGTAATTAAGTATTTGAAGTCTACTAATTTAAGTTTCTAAAATCGCGTCTGATGAATGAATCAGCATAAACATATTAATACATTGAAGTCACGTCTTCTATTTAATTATATTATTATATGGAAGACAAGCCTAATCACCTCTATTTTCAGTTTAGCAGATATCTGTTCTACTTGGGGAAGATAAGGACAATTCAGTTGGAGTATACAGATGCAAAAGATTCTCTGCTGCAAGCTGCGCGTAAAGCCCCTGTTGCAGCCCTTGGTTTCCGAGTTCAATGCAACAAATGGGCTATTATTGTGCGCTTACTCCTTGGAGAAATCCCCGAGAGGACTGTGTTCATGCAAAAGGGCATGGAAAAAGCATTAAGGCCATATTTTGAGCTTACAAATGTAAGTGAAAATTTTCTTCTTTGAATATTTTTACCTCTATGTGGAGTGCTCATTTGTAGTTTGCAGTAAAGAGACTTGAGGGGATACAGACCTCATTGTTATGTTAGTTATGTCTTAAAATGCTGTTGCCTCTTCTGCTTTTTTACGGTACTTAGCGGCTTAGCCCCATTGTGGATTTTACAGGCTGTGCGTATTGGAGATCTTGAACTGTTCAGGACTGTTGCTGATAAATTTTCAAGCGTCTTCCAAACTGATGGGACTCATAATTTAATAGTAAGACTTCGACACAATGTCATTAGGACTGGGCTGCGCAACATCAGCATATCGTACTCCCGTATTTCATTGGTTGATGTTGCCAAAAAGCTTCGGCTAGACTCTCCAAATCCTGTTGCTGACGCTGAGAGCATTGTAGCTAAAGCCATTCGTGACGTTGCCATAGATGCTACTCTGGATCATGCAAATGGGTACATGGTTTCGAAGGAGACTGGTGATATTTACTCGACCAACGAGCCACAGCTTGCATTCAACTCGAGAATTGCCTTTTGCCTTAACATGCACAATGAAGCTGTACGTGCCCTTCGCTTCCCTCCAAATTCCCACAAAGAGAAAGAGAATGCTGAAAAGTGGAGAGAGAGGCAGCAGCAAGAGCAGGAGCTTGCGAAGCATATAGCTGAAGAGGATGATGATGATTTCTGAGATGAGGATGTGAAATTAAGACAAATGTATACTCGGTGATTGTTTGGCCGAAGTATGGTCCTTTGGCACATAGACAGTTTCCAGGTCTACCAGCACGACTCTAGGATAAAGGCATAACTCGTTTCATTTTATGTGAGATTGCTATGTTCATATCTTGAAAGTTAGATCTTATAGCATCAATTCCCAGAATCACTGGCAAATTTCATATTGTACAATTTCAGCTGGTAGTAAAGTTACAGGCACCATTTATGTATCCAGTGCCAAAATTTATAAGAAAAAGCTTCTTCATGAGAATTTCCCAATCCATAGGATTCCAGTGTCTGGTACTTTGGCATTTAGCATAGACACTAAAAGGTGGAACCAAGCAAATAAATATATTAGCTTTTAATGTACTGAGTAACATAACTGCATATATCTTACATGTTGCCTAAATGATAAACCCCACGGATCAGTCTCCTTGAAGAAATATATGAGCTGCACTGGCTTTGTGTTTTAGCAAATGTAACATACACTTAAGCAGCTGAGTTTTTTCCAAATGATTTCACAATAGTGCTTACTCTCGCTGCAAATGTTTTGGAAGTGATCTTCTTACCCGGAACATGGAATGGGTTTGACACTGCATCCACATATACTGAATGGAATTGGCGGAAGAACTGGTGGAGCGAAATCCATGCAGAAACAACAAATGAATAGTTAAGTCACATAATGTTCAAGAAATCGCACGTTCTTATACGTAAGCTGGTAGCAAATAAAAACTTACTACACCAGCTGGTTAACTAAAATAAAGTTTAAAGTATATCATCCATGGTGACTAGAACCATAGTTTTTTTTTTTTTGATGGAACCAGAACCATAAGTTGAACTCTAATTTGCAGTGACTTCAAGAATAGAAAAGTCAGATGGATGGGCTCTCTAGTGAATCATAGTCCACTTCTTACAGAAACATCCAATGCAAATGTAATGCTTATTACTTCTAAGATCTACTACTCTTATTTATGAGACAAAAATGCATCCTTTAACTCGCACAGTATAGAACCAAAGTTGATAATTGTACAGGGATGGTGAAATTTGGGTTATCCTTTTTTCTATTGGTTGGTAGCAAAACCAATACTGAATTTATGAGATTGGTATACTCTCCATGCTTAAACTCTCATAATAGTTGTTTAAAAAAACGCTAGAAGCAATGAATACTAGAAATAGTGGATAAAAACATGTCCAGGCAATGGTAATTCTTACATTTCTCATATCTCCGTCTTTGACATCTAAATCCGTCGTCACCAAAATAAATTTCACCTTTGTATTAGTCAAATAGCCATATCTGCACATCAAGTAAAAATATGAGCACCTAATTAATGTGCTTACAGATGACATTAAAGCTTCAATGCCTCTCCAGTTGAACAGACTACAAAACTCATTGAAGTAGCAGCTGCAACTTACACTTTGTAGTTCTCAGTAGGATAAAGCAAACCGAGAAACGTCTCATTCAGAGTTGGACCAGCCTTTTTTGGGTTGTTCACTGAGTTTAGATATGAATACACATTTTCCATCAGAATAAACACAAAGCGAAACACTATAAGCAATCCACACACTGAGGACAAGTCCCACTATCAAATTAATCGGTGTTCATTTTTTTCCAGTTATTCCATCAACTTTCTTTACTAATTTATGCTTTATTGCTAATAGTCACCGAGAAAACACCAATAAAACGAGAGAACACACATATATCACAGCTGAATTAGCTTATCTAAAGTTTTCAATTAAATCTCACTTCCCAAATTCAAAATGCATAAACTCACTAGATCCAAACATCGAGAATGTATAAATAGTCAAACTATGGGCAGCTTCATCGAAAATTGAGTAATGAAAACAGAAAGGATATAGAAACAACGAGAATGACAGACCGCGTTCGTCCACTACATCCAAGGAGCAATGAACTATATGGTGAAGCTTTAGGGCGTCATCCGCCTCCGTGAAGCTCTGTATGTAGAGCGGATTGTTCTGCACGCCAGAATCGGTCATAATCGAAGACTTAAAAAAAGTCGTAGAGAAATGGATGGAGAGTGAAGGGACGCACCTGATGGCCGACGACGGCGACGCAGACGATCATCTTCGTCGATCGATCTGGTTCGATTTGATTTCTGGTTTTCGTCGACAGCTGCGAAATAATGCTAACTACACATAGCCCCTTCAACTCTCATGTATTTAAACTCGAGGGCTTGTAGTTGTAGTAAAGCATAAGAACGATGCTTTCAGTTATAGTGAGCCAAAGGGTCGGGTTGAACTAACTCGACAGGTTGACCCGAACCTTATATAAAAAGATCAAAGGGATTCTAATAAAGATTTGGGAACTGAAAGTTCACCAAATACTCAAGTGTACAGCCGAAGTAAGATAACAATGGAAAATATGGAAAAGATGGTGAAGTGATGGATGAGTATGGTTGTAAATGGGGGAAAACGTCGAATGATTGTATTGAAGTAAAAAAGAAAAGGTTAGAAGTGGGGTAGGACACTACAATAAAGAGATAATGCAACGATATTCCCCTTGTAGTAAGGAAATATCGTGCCCCAAAGGTTGCTAACCTCGACACAAGCAAGAGTGACCCAAAGAGGGATTCTTAGTCTATTTCATTGATGCCTCATACCTAGAACAAGTTGCCTTCATTTGAATTCAAAAGGAAGTAGTAGCCGATGTCCCATAAATGCCCCCTTTGAGGCGCAGATCCTTGTCTTTCAATTAGTAACCCCAATTGCGATTTAGTAACCGTCCAGCATTGATGCCAAGATCTCCATTCGAATTTCCCTTTGATATGTATCTCGTTTGGGCTTCCTTCTCGTGGGCTCCGTCCATGTCACTTGCCAAGGCCCCAGTTATGCCCAGGTATGCGTTCGTGGTTCCTTGGTTGCCTCCAAGTCCCTGCGCGCGAGCGCCTTGCTGTGACACTCGGCCAAGGTAACTTTGGCCACTCCATCATTACCCGCCCCTTCAAGTTCGACCTTGTCCTCAAGGTCGGAGCCTCTTCCTTCAATCTTTCGGGACAATGCGTCGGCCGCCTGGTTCTCCTTCCCTGCCTTGTATTGAATCACAAAGCCGTAGCCTAAAAGTTTGGTGAGCCATCATTAGTGCTCCTCAACCACCAGCCGCTACTCCAAGAGGTACTTGAGGCTCCTTTGGTCTGTGCAGACAATGAAATACCGTCCAAGCAGATAGGGCCTCCATTTGTTAACGGCCAAGACAATGGCCATTAGCTCTCGCTCGTATACGCTCTTTTGCCGGGCGCGGGTTGAAAGGACTTGGCTAAAATATTCAACCGAGCACTGGCCTTGCATGAGGACCGCTCCGAGTCCATGGCCAGATGCATCCGTCTCGATCGCAAAGGGCTCCTCGAAGTTGGGAACTGATAGGACCGACACTTGAGTCATGGCGGTCTTGAGCTGTTGGAATGCTCTACTCGCTTTCTCATTCCAGTCAAAGGTGTCCTTCTTGAGTTGCAAAGCGTCAAGGGCGCGGATATCTTGCTATAGTCTTTGAAAAATTTGCAGTAGTACCTCGTTAGTCTGAGGAATCCTCGTAGCTCTCGCAGGGTCTTGGGCTCCGCCCACTCGATCATTGCTTGGATTTTCATCTTTTCTGCCGAGACACCTTCCTCTGACACCATGCTTCGCTGGCCAAAAGAGCTCTTCTTGCGGTTGACCACCAGTTAGTTCCTCCCCAACTCCTCAAGGACTTTCGTTAAATGAAAGGCATGCTCCTCCGGACTCCGACTGTACACCAATATATCGTCGAAGAACACAAGTATGAGTTTCCTTACAAAGGGTTTGAGTACCTGATTCATTAAGGCCTGAAATGTCGCCGGGGCATTGGAGAGTCCAAATGGCATGACCAAGAACTCGTACTGCCCTTTGTGTGTCCGAAATGGTGTTTTTGCCTCGTCGCCTTGGGCCATGCAGATTTGATGATATCTGGACTTAGGGTCGATCTTGGAGAATATAGAGGCACCATGTAGCTCGTCTATCACCGGTATGGGAAACTTGTCGGCCACAGTTTGTTTGTTGAGCGCCCAATAGTCTATGCAAAAGCGCCAACTCCTGTCTTTCTTCTTGACCTAAAGTATCGGGCTACAAAAGGGAGTCGTACTTGGTAGGATGATCTCGGCCGCTAGCATCTCGTGTACCATCCTTTCGATCTCGTCTTTTGTGATTGAGGGTAGCGATAAGGCCCCACACCCACTGGTGTCATCCCCTCATTGAGTACTATGAAGTGTTCGTGCCCTCGTAAAGGTGGTAGACCTTCGGCTCTTTAAACACACCTTCGAATTTTCCTAGGACCTTACTGTTAGGCTCGGGTGGCTTTTGCTCTAAGGCCGCGGTCTCCTCGATGCTCAAGGATACCAAATAGCAAGCGGTGTTCGTCTTCTTCCCTCGGACTAGTGCTCCAAAAGTTGCCTCGGCTTTGCACAATTCGGTCTCTCCAAGCAGCTCCACCTTCCGGTCTCCATCAAGGAACTCCATGCGTAAATTCTAATTCATCTTGACATCTCCCAACGATTGAAGCTATGGCTAACCCAAAATTGTGTCCGTCCCGCCCATTCTCAATGGTAGGAAGTCCGCGTGAACCGTGTACCCTGAAAGATCTCGGCGCACCTCGGACAATATCCTCGGCTTTCCTCCACTTGGCCGTTGCCTAGGATAACCTTGAACCTTCCTAGATCACTCGCCCAAAGACCCTCCTCCACCAGAGCCTATGGAAATGAAATTGTGCGAGGCTCCACTATCAACCAAGACTAGCACCTCTCGCCACTCTATCCTTCCCCTCAACTTTATAAAACGTGGGTTGGTCACCCCCGAGAGGCTGTTGAGTGATACCTCCACTAGGCCCTGGTTTACCAAGTCCTCGTGTTCTTCCTCCTCGTCAAACTCATCCATCAAAAGAATCTGCAGCCTCGTTGCCTTTCATCAGTGCCCTGGGAACCATTTCCCATCGCATCGTAGGCACAAGCCCTGAGCTTTTCTTGCGGTAATGTCTGCCTCGGTCATGCGTCTTGGTCCAGACATGTCCCTCGCGAAAATATGGAAAATATAGTGAATTGATGGATGAGTATAGTCGAATATGGGGTAAAAACGTAGAATGATTGTATTGAAGTGAAAAAGGAAAATGTTACAAGTGGTGTAGAATACTACAGTAAGGAGATAATTCAACGATATTCCCCTTTTAGTAAGGAAATACCATGCCCCAAAGGTTGCTAACCTCGGCATAAGCTAGAGTGACCAAAGATGGGTTCTTAGTCTATTTCTTTTATGCCTAGAACCAGCTGTGTATGCTCCTTTATATAGTGGCTTGCCTTCGTTTGAATTCAAAAGGAAGTAGTCACCGACGTCCCATAAATGTGCCCCCGTTAAGGCGTAGATTCTTGTCTTTCAATTTGTAACCCCCATTGCGATTTAGTAACCGCCCAGCATTGAAGGCAAGATCTCCATTCGAATTTCGCTTTGATATGTATCTCGTTTGGGCTTCTTTCTCGTGGGCTTCGTCCATGCCCAAGTGGGCTTCGTCCATGTCACTTGCCAAGGCCCCAGGTATGCCCAGGTATGCGTCTGTGGCTCCTTGGGCGCCTCCAGATCCCTGCGTGCGAGTGCCTTGCTGTGAGACTCGGCCAAGGTCACTTTGGCCACTCCATCAGATTCATATCCCGTGCAGCCAAGCAAAAAATAGATATTTGAAAACGATGTAGTTTTGATAAAATTATATCCAAACTACGTCGTTTCATTAATATATCTCCTAAGTTGAAAATTGAACCCTTTAGAAAACTACATAGTTTTATTTTAAAACTTACACAACTATATCTTTTTTATTTTGACAGCAAATTGCCGCATTGCTTGGGATTTTATTCTAAAAAGACCTTAATTCGAGCGGACACAAAATCGAAGTCGGGTTAGGGCCTAATTTTAAAAAAAAAACACTCCCAAAGGGAGATGATAATTATATGGTGAAAAGTATGATTTATCACATACTGTTTGAAGAAATAATGAATATAATCAGAAAATAAAATATGGTTAAAAGTAGTTTAAAAGAAGAGTACGATATACCAAAAATTGAACTCAGTATGTTCTACAATTTTAAAACTTTAAAAAATTGGGAACCAAACTGTTAGGAAAAGAGGAATAGAGACCATATATTGATAAGAGACAAAGCATCCAATATATATAGTACAGGTTGAGATGAAGAGACAGAAATATAAACAGATAACAGATATGAAAGGTCTCTAACACCCCCTCTGAAACTCATGGTGGATAAACCACGATGAGTTTGGAATAACAAAAAAAATAATATTGTATTAAGACTGCGTTTGAGTGAAGAGCTGACAGATATGATGGCAGCACAGAAGGTATAAATCCTCACGTGCAGTTGTTGATGTTGAGAAACTGACTGGTCTTTCTGGAAGAGACCTGAAGAATCGATCGAAAGAGATCGAGAAGCATCGATCGAGAGCACACCGAAAAATAATGGTGGAGAAGAGACCGGAAAATATCGTCAAGACAAAAAAACCTGGTCGATAAAGTCGAAATAAAACTCATCGTTTCTGACAGCAATCAACCGACAATGATAAATACTTAATCCGCAGCCATCCTCCATCTATAGCCTTTGTAAGGTTGTAATCTACTTGTTCAATACATTACAAGCACATACCAGTAGGGATTAGATCGTGCTCCATCTATAGCCTCAGAGATTGGGTGGTCTCTGGCAATTCGTCGAGAGGGTTATAAAGCAGCACGATCCTCTTGAGTAATGAAGTCTTCAGCCTCCTCTGATGAAGAGATTCCAGAGAGATCACCAGCTATTGGGACTCCTCGTGTCGAGTCAGTTCCAGTCGGATGAGACGGCGGAAGAGTTTCAGAAGCTATCCCAACTGATTCATCAGCATCATCTGGGGCAGTCTGCTCAAACACTTCATCCTTGATTTTGACATTGATAGACTCCATGACGGATCCTGTGCGTTTGTTAAACACCCGATATGCTCGACTGTTAGAGGAATATCCTAGAAAGAAACCCTTATCACTCTTTGGATCAAGCTTCTGTCTGTACTCACGATCATTTAGAATGTAGCACACACTCCCAAAAATGTGGAAGTACTTGACAGTGGGCTTCTTCCCTTTCCACAGTTCATAGCAGGTCATCTCAGTACCTGTGCGTATTGTCACTCGATTTATAATGTGGCATGCTGTGTTCATAGCTTCTGACCAGAACTTCAGGGGAATCTTCTTGGCATGAATCATTACGCGAGCCATCTCTTGAATTGTACAATTTTTTCGTTCCACAATGCCATTCTGCTGGGGTGTGATGGCAGAAGTAAACTGATGAGCAACCCCGTGTTCTGCACAGTATGTGGCCATAGTGGTATTCTTGAACTCTGTGCCGTTGTCACTCCTGATACTCACCAGGTGTTCTCCTTTGTCTTCCCTCTCTCTCTGGAGTAAGGTAGCAAGTTCAATGAACTGTTGTGCGGCTTCTGTCTTGTCTCGGAGGAATCGAGTTCACGTAAACCTGGTGAAGTCGTCCACACAGACCAGAACATACTTCTTGCCGCCATAGCTCTCAACCTGCATTGGGCCCATCAGATCCATATGGATCAGTTCCAACGGTCTGCTGGTGCTGATTTGCATGGTGTTGGGATGTGAAGCCTTCATCTGTTTTCCGATTTGGCATTCTCCACATATAACATCAATATCGCCTTTCACATTAGGCATTCCGCGGATGAGACCAGTTGAGCAGAGCTTCTTCAAGGTCTTGAGATTAAGATGACCCAAGCGCCTGTGCCACAGAGCCATCTCATCCGCTTGACTTGATAGGCACGCTGATGCAGCAACTGTGCCAGCAGATCCTATGAGGTAACAGTTGTTGGCTGCTCTACTGACTTTCATCATTGTCCCTCCTTCCTTATCCAAAACTTGGCATGAGTCATGAGTGAATTTGACATGATGTCTGCCATCACATAGCTGACTGATACTGATTAAGTTCACCTTCAATCCTTCAACAAGGAGAGTATCCTCGAGTACAGGGAGATCCGGAACCTTTAATGTCCCACAGCCAATCACCTGACCCTTTCCTCCATCTCCAAAAGTGACAAACTGCTTCTTTATAACAGGTTGAATATGAGCAAGAAACTTAGAGTTACCTGTCATATGAGCTGATTGCTCGTAAATATAGCAGAAATATTCAATAAGAATCAAACACTTATGCTAGTCACTGTGATCAAAACATTTGTAAAGACTCGGGTGAACCGAGGTCGTACCCAAAGGATAGGTGATTAAACCAATAATGCTAACAATTTACTTAGAATGTCTAATGGTTTGGGGGGGGGGGGGTTTGTTCCTTTAAAAGGATGATAGCAGAATTTTACTATCCAAAAGAGAGATTTGATTAACTAAAAGTGGTAAACAATCAATTAAAAGATGACTAGGGATCTAATTCCCCACCTAGACAGTTATTGTGATAGTAAAATGGGACACCATTGATGAAATCACATGCACATATTTAGAATCTAGCCATGCAACATTGATACTAAGTTCAACTTTCGCTACAACTTAGTACAAAGAGATTACATCTCGCATAGTACCTCACACTCACGCTTTATTGGCACTATAGAACATGCATATCTAGCCTCACACTCGCGCTTTATTGACTGGATAACCATGTTTTTGTTAAATCCAAGCCATTCTCATTAGAATTAGAAAGTCGCCATGTAACTCAAAAACCCTAATGCTTCTTCATTTAGTTCATTTGAAATCATGCTTTTCAACGTTAGCTACATCAAACATGAAATCAAGCAGGATTCCTATTGAGGACTTCTCACAAACACCTTATAGGTAATCCGAAACATTAAGTTCAAATGAAGAAGAATCACGTGCAAATCATTCATCAATAGCATCCATAGTATTTACAACGTCACGAACATGTCTAGGGGATTCATAGATCCCCAACCAAGGTCACTACTCACTCATGGTGAGTTTACAAGCAAAAACATCAATAAAAGTGCAAACAACCATATGAAAGTGGAGTTCAGAACTTCAAAACCAATATGGAGATTCAAGATGTTGTTGAAGCTCTTCCTTCTCTCTAAAATCCCCTGGCGGCTGCTCCAAAACCCCAGAAAAGCTCCCCCCTTTGTTTAGAAACCCTAAGTTTCTTTTTATACCCCAACAGTAAAAATCTGATTTTTACGACTTCATGCGAGCGCATGAATGAACCATGCGAACGCATGGATTCTTGCTGGCCTTTTTTCGCAGTCTTAACATCCGAGTTAGGTCTTGACGTCAACTGAAGAGTTGTAGCCCTTTAAGTTACCTTTCCAACAAGCTAAAGATCAGCCAAATCGGACATCGGACGCCTTGGTCGTCCAAAACAAGTTGCAAAGGTCAATATCTTGCATGCGCTCGCATGAAAAATCCATGCGACTGGTTTATGTTGTGCGAACGCACAGGGGCGACTGTGCGAACGCACAAGGCTGTTTGGAAATCTTAACCTCCGAATTTGGCCTCGGCATCAACTTGAGAGTTGTAGCTCTTTGAGTTAGCTTTTCAACAAGCTTTGAATCGACCAAATCGAACACCAATTGCGATCTGTAAGTCCAAAATACTCCGGCAAGGTCGCTTTGTCCCGTATTGACCGAAAGTCCATATTTTTGCTCTGAAATGCTTGGTTTTGCTCCAAAATGCTACTCACTTGTGTTCTCAGCTTAAACTCTATAATTTTCCTGAAATGAACCACAAAGCATCAAATAGCAAGTGAAATCGTAATGGAACGATCGAAACAATAAGCATAGAGGTCGCCTAAAGTGCATATATTTTAGCGCTATCATGAGCGGAGCATCCACTATCGAAGTACCAGCGATCTTTCTCCATGTGACTCGAAGAGCTGAAGGCGACCAAGCATACGGAGTCTGCAACATATGCGACAAAGTTGGTAGTTTCATTGCCATTATCCTCATCAGCTGACTCATCGTCACTGAGATTCGCAACCATCGCCTTTTTCTTCCTGAGGGTGTTGGCACATTCGGCCTGGAAGTGAATCCCCTGCATTCATGACATTGAATCTCTTTCCCGTTTTCAGAAGAGTCCCGATTTTTCTCACTGGTCCTCGTCTTATCTGTTTTCCAGTTGCGAGAGTTACTCGAGAATGACTGTCCTGACTTAGTACCACGTCTGTTGAGTTTTTTGACCATCCTTCCAAAATTTTGACCCATCATAGTCAGTTGCTAAGTCGAGCAGTTAGTCTCAGCCATGCCTTCAGACACTTTTGCCCTCAGGGCGATTCCTTTTGCTTCTTTGGGTTGTCCTTCGTGATTCGTCTTGAACAGTGCTAGGATCCCACTCAGTGTGTCGAGTGTCTGCTCTGATACCAATTGAAATATAGTAACCTGTTCAAGATACTGTTTAAGGGACGGTTTGCGACAGACCTTGAACACCTTTGTGACAGTGCCGCAAGCAGCACAAAGTAAGAGCACACACAGTATGATACCCAGTTCGGCCTTGCCTACTCTGGGGGGTTTCCCACACCCTAAAAGGGACACAAATCTTATTACGAGTTTAGGGCTACAAGTGGACTTACGCTTAGACAACACCTTGTTTGTAATAGCCTAGCCTCTAACACTCCGCTCACGGATTTGCAATCTCGGTTCACCGCGGCTCACCTCGATCCCCTATGGGTAGGACAAGACTCCCTCTCGACCTAGTCTTGGACCTCCCAGAAGCCCAGTCGCCTTCTCTCAAAGACGTGTCTTGATTACTATGTGTGAGCGCTTGGTAGTTCTTCAAGAACAGTCTGAACAGCACCCTGAACAGACTGCTTCTTCGCCGTTGATATTCCGGTGTGGAATACTCAGCCGGCCGTCGCTCCTCCTCCAATCTCACGAATGCTCTCGTGTTTTCTTTTACTCAGGAAGCGATGCAGGTTAGGTCGCCCTAGCTCTTGTTTTTATAAGAGCGGTGAAGACCAAATCTGCTTTTGATAATCATCCAAATATTTAGGAAATATTTCCTAAATATTTTCGGATATTATCTCTTCCAATCTTTGGAAATATCCAGAGATACCTTCCACGACAAGTCAGCCATCCTTCTTCTAACGGAAGAGAAGATATTCGTTTGAATATCTGAAGCTCGAATTCTTCGCTGGCCGACTTCAGTTCGAAAAGATCTTCGATCTTTAGAACCTTCCGGAACATATCCTTGTGTCTGCTCCACGCTGTACTTGAGTTCCAGAATATGTTCGAACTCCCCATGAACGCCTGCTCGAACTGTCTAAAGGCGTTTTGCCAAATACATGCCATTTAAGGGAACATCAGAAATCCCAATTGCAATCAGTGGTAGCCTTGTCTTCCACTGAAGCTGAATATATTGCAGCCACTGAAGCAGCTGATCGGTTGAATTCTTGACCTATTCTTCACTTCATTCGATGATGGATTAGGTCTGTTTTCCGAATAATTTATTATCATTTAACCTCTTTTCTAATGTTTCAGATCATATATCACATATCTAATACATTTGGATTGATCCGAAGCAAAGCAAAGCAATTGGTGAAGATTTGGGCAAAAACAGGACAAAACAGGGCAGATTGACCTTTCTGTCTTATTTTGCACGCACAGATCGCATATCGGGTCCGAATTGATTGATTCAAAGCTTGTTGGAAAGATAATTCAAAGGGCTACAATGTTGTAGTTTACGCAAAGATCAAATTCGGAGGTTAAGACCATGAAAAAGTCGCCCGAAGTCTCTGCCATTTTGCATGGCCGTGACTGCCGTGACAAAAATACAACGTCACGGGAGTCACGGCCCCCTTATGTCCCAGTGCACTTTTGGAGCATGCCGAGCATGCGTGACATGTCTAAATGTCACGGTAGTCACGGCCCCATCGAAGACAATTTCTAAAATCAATTTTTGGGCTTTTTGACAGATTTTTGGACTTATTTCCTAATTTCGTTTTTAGGCTTTTGGCCTTTTGAAAAGCTATAAAGAGGGTAGTGGGGACGAATTGAAGGGTGTGGATGATTGGCGAGAGTTGGTTCTAAATTGGAGAAGACCTAACTTGGAGAAGACAGAGATCATCGCGAGATTGAGGATTTAATGAGCCACCGCGTCTTTACGGTTTCCTCGTCCTTATTTCTTCATATACACTACTTTTGGTTAACTTACCATGAGTAGTAAGTAGTCTTCTTATTCCGGGATCCTACGGATCCCGTGCTATGTACCCAACTCTAATGTGATCAATTAAACGTTTTTATTTATGCGATTCGAATGTTCAATTTCATTGTGCTTAATTTTATCGTTCTTGCAAGTATTTACATTGAATGGGATGTTTGCATGATAGAACGTATTTAGGTTATTTACCGAAAGATGGATGGGTCCTAGGTATTAATCGGCTTACATGAAATTGATGTTAGGTCATGTTGCTACAATGGTAGTACATGAATTAATAGGAAAACCTTTAGTTTAACAATCGAGATAGTTGATAATCCGTGGATGGGCGGCGTTCAACGATTGAGATTAATCTAGACAATGATCCGTGGATGGGCGGCTTGTCTAGTGTTATTTCAGTTTAATTCCATATTCGATAGCATGAATAATTACGTGACATGATTGCATGATTAGTGGGGTTAGCACGGGAGAAGTATGGTTCTGGAATTCTTTCTCTAATCAAATACAAACCTTTATTTTTCTGCTATTTAAATTCTGTTATTTTTCACCACAACAAAACCTTGAATCGTTTGGAATAGCTAAATAGGTCACTTGTTAGCTAGTATTCACACACACTGTTCCTTGGATCGACCATTGGCTTACCAAGGTTATAAATTTTGTTTGACTGCCTAACACTTACAATTTGACGACTATAAAGGGTTAAAAATACGCTTGTCAAAATGGCGCCGTTGCCGGGGAACAACGCTTAGTGTGATATTAGATTTAACGTGTGTAGTTTAGACTATTCCATTTTTTTTATTACTTCCTTGTACATACCCTATATATACTTCTGACCTTCACTAATCACTTTTATTTTGAATGTTGCGAGGATGTTCTCTTTTGGTCATCAAGACGCCTAGCCAAGGGAAGAGCCTTATTATCAGACATATTCATATGATTCAAATTGGGAAGGAAATCAAAATCAGTTCCATGATCAACATTATTATCAAGATGATCCTTATTATGAGAGCTGCCAGAATCACTCGCAGTAGCAACAGTCTCAGGCCACTGGTGGACCATCGCGTTTAGAGTCTATGTTGGCTAGCTACTTAGCGGAGCAAGAGAGGTCGTCTCGGGAGAATGCTGCGACAATAAGTGACCTTCGAAAGACGGTTGAATTACCAGGACCCTGTTATCAAAATGACCACTATTATGAGAATTACCAGGACCAGTCACAGTAGTAACATCAGTTTTGTGATCAATCGTATTATCAAGATGACTGCTATTATGACAGCTACCAGAACCAGACGCAGCTGCAACAACATCAGAACTCTGGAATAATATAAAGTATCGAAGCCATGCTAGCTAGCTTCATAGCAGAACAACGAGCGGAGGTGGAAGAACAACAAAAGACATCTCAAGAGACGACTGCGCAGCTAAAAGACACCATAAAAGACCTCCGGAAGACGATAGAGAAACTCGCAACAAGGTAAAGAATCCTAAAGGACCAGTTAGAGCAACAAGCCATTGCAACCACCAGCAGAGATGAGGACATCGAGATGACAGTTTCCTATCATCAAGAAGTTCAAGTCTATGAAGCACATTCATCTTCAATTTTATTTCCAATCCACGTGGAAGATGATCAGGATAAGAGAATGCTCTCTAAACCAGAACAACCTGTTTGTGAGGATGGTTTTGAGACGTTGAAAATGGTTGACAAGGCTTACACTGAGTTGGAGGATGATGAGTTTTGTACTGATGACGTCTTAGTACATGAAGATACATCTCTCTCCACTACGACTGCTTCAAGAGGTCATTTAGATGAACACACGGAAGAGAATATCATTCCACTAGTTTCTCTGGGCGCTGATGAGCTATCAAAGGATTATAGGTACGAAGACTTTGTTGATGTGTACCTCAGCTCGATTACAGAGGATCCTCGCATACATATGAATGTGATACTGAAGGGAAATTGTGGAGTATGGGAGCGTGAGTTTTTCCCTATAGAGTATACAGGAAGTGTGCTTGCTAGAGCTGGGCTTGACGATGCATATCTTGCTGCACCACCTCCAGACAAGTTTCGACAGTTCTTACCATATATCTTGGAACTGCCGAAGAGGAGGCCCTACTACTCCTTGATTCTTAAAGGACTTACACTTTTGAAGGGGTTCTATTCTTTGCCCAGCATCCATATTACTCTTGATGGATGTAAATTTCAATGGGGTTTGAAGGTGGATTGACACCCCTCTCTCTGTTGAAGGCCCTGTGAGAAGGGATCCCAGCAAAGGACTTCTCACGAGTGATTTATATGGGGCGCTTTGCTGATGTCTCGCCAAGACGTTAAACTAGGCCTCTTCGGGGAGTAACCTGCACTGTAAGTATCGTTTCCTTCCATTCTTCATTTGCATTGTGTGCTTTGAGTGTGTACATTTCAGGAATCTAAGTGTGGAGTGTGTCACGCTCAGACCAGTAAAAGGGTTCTGGAACAACAAATGACTACTAGGGAGTATTGGTGCCGTGACACCCGTGACACTATGGATCTGTCACGGCTGTTACGGTAGGCAAAAAGGGCAGTAAGTTTTCGTAGGGGCCGTGACACCCGTGACACAATGGATCTGTCACGGCTGTCACGGTAGGCTAATTCCTTAGCCAGTTTTCGGGGGTGCCGTGACACCCGTAACATTCTCGGATGTCACGGTTGTCACGGCCAAATCATTCTCTTCTTCCCCAAAACTCAAATTAGAACCCTATCACTTGCCTTGTTTCTCCACGATTATCGATGCTAACCTATCACTTGTGCAGCTCTGTGTTTTTATCTATATATATACCAGCTCATGAGTCGCATTTCACTCCCCATGCATCGCTTAATCTCCATGGATATTGAGCTATCACACACGAGTGAAGTTCCTATGCGCTTTCTCTTATCTTTTATTTCTTCGCTTAGGGACTAAGCTCATTTTTAAGTGTGGAGTGGGTAGTGCATAGCCACACACATCGCATATCACACATTCACTCTTGCATATGCTCAACTGTCTATGTATCACGCTTGAAATCCTCGTTTTTCTATGATACTCCTTGATTGACTGTCACTCTTTTGGATTCAAAGTCTAGGACTTGAAATAGTTTTATTCTTGCGTGTATTCTCTCGATCGATAAAGTCGAAATAAAACTCATCGTTTCTGACAGCAATCAACCGGTAATGATAAATACTTCATCCGCAGCCATCCTCCATTTATAGCCTTTGTAAGGTTGTAATATACTTGTTCAGTACATTACAAGCACACACCAGTAGGGATTAGATTAGGCTTAAGCAAGCATGAAGAGAGCAGCTGAGAAACCTGGGTTGGAGCAGCAGTGTCACGGCTGTCACGGGAGTGCTGACCGTGACAAACCAGTGTCACGGGTCGTGACATACAGGTCGAAAAGCTTCTGAGCAATATACGCGCCGTAACAGCCGTAACAAGTAGGAGTGTCACGGTCTGGAAGGACTTGTCACAGCATCTGCAGACTGGAGCTGTCTTAAAGTGAAACGGCAGCGTAAAGGCAAGGCGCGAGAGTTCGGTAATATCGTTGAGGCTAAACGGGAGCGTATTGGATGAAACGAAGAAGTAGAGTTTAGTTGAACGACGCAGTTTCACGCGAAGCGGGAGTTGACCAGTTTGACCCTGAAGGTAAACGACTACGTTTTGTTCCCAGCTGGAGCCGAGCTATAAAAGCCATATAACTTGGGATTTAGGGTTTAATCCGAAAAATCCCAAAATTGAGTTTTTCGAGCGAGCGATTCTCCAAGAAAGTGACTTCCGTTCGTGTGTGCGAGATCCGATTCGAGTGTTCAGATTGACGTGGGCTGTGCCACTGGGTGCTGGAAGCTTGTCGAGTACTCAGGAATCGAGGCTGATCTCCGGCGGGCGCAGACGAGTGGTGGAGCGGCGTTGCTACGACTATTTCCGATCAGGGGCTATCGGAGGGGGCTGAAATCCATCCAGTCCATTTTACTCTGCGTTCTTCTTCATTGCTTGCTTAAGTGTTCTTTGTATCAGACTTGATTGGTGTGCTTGATTGAACTTTGGAGAATTACTCCAATGCTTGTGTATTCTTTCATTCAATCAATAAAAACAGCCATTCCCTTATACATTCATATAACAGCCTTTTCTTTTTTCTCTCTGTGTTCTTTCCACTTTGTCTGCCAATTGAGCTCACGTCTCAACTCCCTTCTTTTTCATTTTTTATATTAATCATAAAAACTCAAAAACATAAATACGACAATGAAAACCGTACCGAAACTATCACCACGTTGAATAGCCACCTATGTGCAATGAACCCTTCTTGAAATATTCACATAGTCCAAAAGACCATCAGACAAGCCCCTTCATGTACCTCCTCAGGATGTTTACTAGATTGGAGGAGTTGTAACCGTGCCAGTGAAACTGTATCTCCTATGATTGTGCCTTTTAGTATGAGTGGATTGACCATTGAGGTGAAGTCTGCTGAGATGAACAACATGTTCTCTGGTAGCAACCGAGTCGTTGTGGAAGATGATTTCGGACCAAAGCAACATTGAACGGACAAAAAAAAAATCAAACAAAACAAGATCAAAATGGAAGCGATTTGGTGTTGGGTGGTGGTGTTTTAGGCGGCACCATCACCCAAAAAACGATCACAAGATCGAACGATTGGAATCAGAAAAAACCGTATGCTTTTGATACCATGTTAGGAAAAGAGGAATAGAGAGCTTATATTGATAAGAGGCAAAGCAGCTACAGGTTGAAATATAGAAAGACGAATATATATAGAGACATAGATAATCAGATATGAATGGTCTCCTAACACAAACAGATAATAAACAATAGTCGGTAGCTCATATGACTATGATTAAGGGAAGCGAAACGCGTCAACAGACATGCCACCGTCAACGCAGATAACTTGTCCGGTTATATATGAAGATGCCGGCAGACAAAGAAATGCTACGAGGGCCGCCACTTCCTCAGGCTCACCAATTCTCCGACACAGAGGTGCCCTACTCTCGATTGCATCTCTATACTCATCACTCACCTTCAACTGAAATACAAAATTTTAAAAGAAAAAAAATCAAAGCTAAATCTTTTTCCAAAATTTCCTATCTATACATTTTATATATTTTGAGCGCAACCTACATTTTTGAATATTGGCGTCCTGATAAACCAAGGCGCAATGCTGTTGCTCCTGATATTATCTTTGGCCCATTCACAAGCCAAATCCTTGGCCAACTGATTTATTGCTCCTACAAAGTAGAGAGACTTAATATTAGTTGCAAGTCAATTTGCTTATACCCTCCAAATTATATTGAAACTAGGAAAAAAGTAAGTGCAATCGTACAAATTACAAACCAATGAATTATGATATACTTCCTACGAATTATATCATACTTTGGTAAAGTGACACATAATTCGTTTGATAAAATCATGACATAATTCGTAGGAAGTTTATCATAATTCGCCGGTTTATAACTTGCACCAAAAATCAACTTTCCACTTAAATTCGACTCATTAAAATCAACTTATTCAGTGTAACCTTTCGAAGCGGCATAGATGGACCCGACGTTAATCGAGACCACACCCGCAACTGATCCCATGAAGACAATGTTCCCACAACCAGATGCCTTGAGAAGTGGATAAGCCATTTGGCATAAATGGTACGCTGAGTTGAAATTTGTGTCCATGGTTTTGGTAATCTCCTCATTTGTATATTCCTCTGTCTTTCGACCTATGTAAATCCCTGCATTATTTACCTGTGCTCATAATAAGTACAAATCAATCACTTGTCCTTATAGTTGAAAGATAACACACAAAAACAAATGTATCGGGTATCGCTCGGTCGAGAACTCCCTTATAATTCGAGAAGTTGGAAACTGAAATCTCTCACTATTATATTTAGATGTATATTTGAATATGCACCTGACACGTGTCAAACTAGCAGAGTCAAATATAATTATGTGATTTGACTTCTTATTAAAAACAAATTTGAATATGCAAGTTAGACAAGTCGACACAATTACGTTCTTGACGATGATGCAGATTGTATTTTCAAATTCTCATACTTATTTATAAAAATATTATTTACGTGTATCACTTATTCCAATAAAAACACACAAAGGAATTGTGATTATGAAGGGATATATTGTATACATACATATTGAGTTTATATATATATATATTTTGAAACAGAGTTTACATATATTAGAATTACAAAAATTCAATAAAATCAATACCCATTTAATTCCATATTTATTATTTATTTGAGTTTACAACTTATTGTATGCATTTAATAATCATATAATAAAGTTAATTTTATATTTCAATATAAAATTAGTAAGTTATCGTCAATAAGTTACCTCTCATATATCGTCTATTCTCACAAAATCGGCATCCCATATGCACTGTACATCTTCTTTATCAAGATTATTTTCTTTTTCTTCTTCTTTCAGTTCATGAGTTTTCTTAACGAACTGGTTCATTGTTGAGCTCCACGTTATAGGTTCAATCCGTCTTCGTGAGTTAGGTTTACGATTAATGAAAACAATTAAACATTATAGAAAATACTATTGATTCATTCATCAAATGAAAAACTACTAAAATTTCATAACATGACATTTGTTTACATATTAATAAGTTTTCGTTTGTCACCTCCTAAGTCTATTCCTGGACCCGTTCCTGTTGACGATGCGCTTTTAAAGTTGCAGATCTAATTCTCAAGTTCTCAGGCTCGTTTATAAAAATATTATTTACGTGTATTTTTTGGAGTCGTATAGTTGAATCAGAATTCAATAATGATAAATCCTAACACTTACTCCAACAAAAAACTAAAACTAAGGAATTGTGATTATGAAGGGATATATTGTGTATACATACAAGTATGTTGAGTTTGCCACCAAATATGGAGGAGACGCTCTCAATCAGCTGAACACGCTGCTTTGGGATGGTAAGATCACATAAAGACCCAGTGACATTGAAGCCTCTGGCCTTCCACTCTCCAAGTCGGGCATCGAGTTCTTCTTGGCTACGAAGACCACATGTATGCACAGTCGCTCCGAACCCAGCCAATTCACCTACAATCGCATGCCTACATTCAAGAAAGTATTAATAAGTTTCTCACAATCAAATAAAACACAGAACATGGTAGGTATAACTGATCTTACCCGATGCCTTTGGTTCCTCCGGTGACGATAGCGGTCATTCCACGGAGAGACCATCGGCCAGGATTGCTACCGTTGAAATTTCCAATTGCTGCAGCCATTTTGAGGTCACTAGATAGTTGATTTTGTGTGCTAGCTGCTTCAATCATCTGCTTCTTTTATAACACATTCTAGTCACATGCTATATAGTAGTAGATGTGGATAGATAGATTATTGTGTATAGACTAGACTAGGATCAGTTTCCTGTTGTGTGGCCAAACTGTGTCGTTTTACCTTCAAATTCAAAATGGCAGTAAGTAAATCTTGATATCTGAACCATGTCATTTTTCTCTACTATGCCATGTTCAGAGTTGATATAACTAGACCCAACTCATAATATTTGATATGTACAAATAATGTCAAGCACAAGGGGCAGTCGGTTGAGGTAGGATTATAAAAATGAGGCACGTGATGCACGATCTGAGTCACTCATCTCAGCCGTCAAACGCACGTGGCGTTGCCACTTGTCCCACTCACTTGAACGCGTTCACACTACTGTTGTGAGTGAGACACGTGGCGCACCCACAAAGTACGGGGTAGATGTGTGGCTCAGATCGTGCCTCACTGTCTCAATTTACTGTTCAATGCCTCATTTGAACGCTCCTCGTCAAGCACATATATCTAGTTCTCGATTGAGGATTGGACAGCTTCAAACTTATATCATGAATATGTCACGCTAAAACTTGAATTATTGACTTTTATAACAACAGTCAGAGTATTCACATAAGTAAACCATCACCCTATTGGTTATAAGGGCATGTTAGATTAGTTTGTGTGCCACTCGACTTTAGTGTCTATGATTACAAAGTACAGCTCATGCTCAGGCAGTCTGCTGAGGTAGGGGTGAGCACCACACGTTTTGAAATTTGGACGAATATAAACACGATCCGGTACTGAATAAGTCGGGTCGGGTTAGTCATCGAGTTACCCGTCTGTATTGATATCAAATAAAATAAGAGTTTACCTAAATTTATTACACTTGAATTTTGTTTGACTATGTGCATAACAATATTTTATTACAATAATATGGGCGATTAATATACTTTAAGCTTAGTTTCTTTTTTCTTAAACTATTTTGTTTTAGCTACTCAATACTTATGTTATAAGTCTATTTTTGCAATTGATTTGGGTTATCATATGCAACCCGATGAATATTTAATGTCGGATTTCGATTGCCCTAATTAATCCAATTATTATTTCAAATCAGGTTAGGGACGAACCAAACCAGTAACACGATAACCCGGCTAGGTGTTACAAGTTTGGACTACGGTGCAAAAGTTGACGTACAACGCGCCCACCCTTCAATAATGAAGCATTATCACGCTTCAATAATGCTGCATTATCACGGGCTTGATTTTTTTTTCATCCACTCAACAGACAACAACCATCAGTCTCTATCTCGTTTTTGGCTTTAACAAATATGTATGTACCATGTGCCGAACAACAGGCCCTCTCGTTCTCGATTTGTTTCAGATCTTGTACCCTACAATAAAGTGAAATTAAAAGAGCGTGCCATTATAAATGCTTCTTAGTTTATTTATCATGCATGTCTCTGTCTGGCATAAAAAGTTAATCGGCCTCTCCACCATTTTTGAGAGATTTAAATATTAGGAATGTTTTATTGTATATGTCACGCTACAAAAGAATATGATTAATTCTACATGGCCAATAAGATTTATGTGATTAACCATGTAAGTGTGATTTAGTCTTTATGATTTGTAAGATATATTACTAATCCTCCCAGAATCACAATAAATTTGGGCACACAATTCTGACTTATTTTGGTAGACTGCAAGATATTATTAATCCTTCCAGAATCACAATAAACGTGACACACAATTCTCACTAATTTTGTTAGACAGTATACGAAGAAAATAATTGATTTATTGTAATAGAACGGAAAACACACTCGTACAATAAACTACGAAATATAATCACCACACTCAAAGAAAATACAACTTATAAATAGAGAATGAGGTTTTTAACTTGACAATACTGGATTTTAGAGGGAAAAAAAGAGCCAAGGAATATTTATCTACCCAAGGATTACTAGAATTGGAGATTGAAGAATCAAGGGGAGAATCAAATGCTTGATCATCCTTCTTCCTACATTTATTTAATTTCTACCATAGTTTTTTTTATCAAACCTGTATTTAATTGATCACAATATGTAGTGAGTAGTCCTTTGTGTTTTGAGGATCATTATAAATGCATATTAATTCATGTTGATGATCATTGATTTCATTTTATCTTGAGCTATGAGATTACTATGTTGACAGGTGTTTGATAAAATGCATAAGTAGTAAATTGAACTAAAACTTGAATTTATGACTTGAAAGAGCTAAATCATAGTTTTCGTATGGACAAAATGATACATACCTTAGTCTATCAAGAAAGTGAATTCTAAGAAATGGATGCCTAACTTGAACTAAATGCCCATTTCATTAAATTTTGTCTTGTAATGAAAGTTATGGAATAAGTTGATGAAATAGAGCGAGTCAACAGTCTTGAAAGGGCGAGACTCTATTATTGATGTTCTAAGACTTTAGGAAATGTCAACGAAAGTCTTGGGCTAGGTTAAGAGGCAAATCATCAATTAATCTCATGAATAAATTGTGTTTTGATCATTAGAGTTGCTAGGGAGGGAAATAGCCTTAAAACTTCTTCAATCAACCTTTTAATCTCTAATTTGCTTGTCAAGTAGATTTTAACTATAAACCACCATCTTAAACCATTTGATCGGAGTAGATAAATAGAAAACACATCATCGACTAGCGTATAATCTTCTTGCTCCCTTGGGTTCGACCCGATACTTTATCGGTAAAAATTGTTTTGATATCCTACAAACCTATATTAGTTGACGCTTTTAGGAGGTTAAATAACAATAGCTTTTCAGTCTACACTACACCAGATATCCTAAGCTCATTGGGTTTTAACAACGCTAGTTGGATATCTAATATAGCATATTTGAAACCCACACGTGGATGTTTATTCACTTTGGGACATGTCGTTGTGCTTTGGAAATCCTCCGAGCAGACATTGATAACCAGATCAATGATGAAGGTTGCGTTAATTTGTTGCATTAGATAAATGTGGCAAAGAGTGACATGTTTCATGAGAAATGAGAAGTCTTAATGACCATTAGATTATTAATTTAATGGATGCTAATCAACGCTAACTTATTCGCACAATCAAGTTTTAATTACGATTAAAGGGTAATTTAATAATAGGTTTAAACCTAATCTTATACAACCTCGGCGTTCGCCGTCAACGCCGATCTGGCCATGATCGGAGATGTCACCTTCGTCATCGCCCATGGAAATCGCATCGGACTACTCGGAACTGTGACAATTCATCGGCGTCAGTCGAAACCAGTCGTCGTTTTGTGTTTTAGTCGACAGATGAACAGTAATCGTACATGATGCGCGCCCATCCTTCACATTAACGCCGCGCTCAACCTTTACATTAACATGTTAATGTCTTCTTTGTGCGCAGCTCACTTAATGTGAGCATGGAGCACACGGATCAATGTTTAAATGCTAAGAATTATCTTTTGAAAATGTACGAATTTTGTGTATAATTACTACGAATTATAATGTGTAGCAATTTCAATGAAATTCGTAGCAGTCATGTTTTGGTGCTTAATGACTAAAATGGATAGCAATTACATACAAAATTCGTAGCAGGCATGATTTGGTGCTCTGCGACTAAAATCCGTAGCAACTTAATACAAAATTTGTAGCAGTCATGCTGCTTAGGTGCTTTACGACTAAAATTCTTAGCAATTACATACAAAATTTGTAGTAATTATATACATAATTCATAGTTTTTCAAAGGATATTGCGGAGCATTTACACAGTGATCTGCGAGCTCCACGCTCACATTAAGTGAGACGCGCCCAAAGAAGACATTAACAAGTTAATGTAAAGGCTGGACGCGGCGTTAATGTGAAGGCTGGGCTTTTGGTGTAAACTACAAAGTTGTAGCACTTCATCTCAGCTTTCTAACAAGCCATAGATCATTATATTCGGACACCGTATGCGCTCTGGGCATGCGCAACAAGTAGGGATGTCAATCCACCTACTTTTGCCTTGTTTTTGCCCAAATATCCACAAAACGCTTTGTTTCTCCTTGGATTCATATCTTCACCCAAAAGCATCAAATTGTAGAGTTAAAGCTCATAAGAAAAAGGAAAAATATTGAAAATCAACTAAATGTGGAGCTTAAATATAGTAAAGATTTATGCTCATCAGAAGTCGTTGATGATGCACTCATCCGTGATCTCTTCATCATTACTGTCATAGTAGTCAGGATGTTGATCAGGAGATGCACTGGTACAGGTTCTGGCTGACACTTTACTCTTCTGATCCGTCTTGACCGTGAGTGCAAGAAAGTGGTTGAACTCATCTTCCTCCTTGCTGCTAGTGGACTCACTGTCACTCCAGTTGACATCATAGGCTTTCTTCTTTTTTCATGTGTTAACACACTCTGCCTGAATGTGTCCGTAGCCTTCACATTCTTTGCATTTGATCCCTTTGCCTTTGTTGTCCTTGCCATAATCTCCAGATTTGTACTTTCTCTGAAACAGCCTTCCAGCAACGGTGGTCGTGTGATGTTCTGCCCTTCCCTTAAATCCATCTCAACAACCTTCGGATCTCACTCTATGTGTTGAGTGTTCGCTGTGATACCAATTGAAATATTCCCCTATTAGTTGAGATGTTGTTCTGATCAAGTACAGAACAATTTCTAGAACAACTTGTGCAAAATTAAATGCAGTGCGGAAAATAAACGACACGCAAAATTATTACCCAGTTCGACGTTAACGAACCTACGTCTGGGGGCTGTCTCCTTAGCCCGGTGGATACAATTCACTAATAATGAGTATTTAGAGTACAAGATCTTACGTTTACAGAATCCCTCTTAAACTGTCGGAGCCTCTAACACTCTGGTAATCGCTAACTAGGTCTTCCCCTAGATCAGAGCCTCGCCTCCAATTCAACGAGATGATCCTCCACGAGAATTAGTGCATTCGGGAGAATGCACGGTAATAGCAACAGTGCGTGTATCGTCAAGTTGTTCTACGATCAGTCTGTCGAGCACTAGAACAAACTGATTCAGAGCGCGTTACAATTCATCAGAATAATGACTTAACACCGATGAACTCCTCCAACCCTTCTCTGAATATTAGCATGAATAATTTCTCCAATAGTGCTGAATTCTGCTATTCGTTCAACCGCCAGTCTGGGACAGCAACCTGGAACAAACTGGACAGCATCGCCGTGGGTTCACCGGAATAAGGAACTCAAGGCCGATCGATCTCTGTCTTCTCTCTCTAAGTGTGTATCTGCGTTTAGCTCAATGATCGATGCAGAATTGGTAACCTCAGCTCTGTTTATATTGGGGTGGACGATTCCAAATCTGACTTGTTCAGCAAATATAACCGCCTATGATCTTTAGGAAATCTTTCCTAAATCCTTGCGCATATCTCTTGTAGATAATTCTTCATAGATCTTCAACTCCGTTTAAGAAACTCTTCGATTATCTTCTTCACTAAGTTATCTTAAAGCGCAAGTCTTCCCTAATATCTCTCAATCGACTCCTCAGATATGCATGAATATATTTAAAACCGACACCAAGATCGGCGTCATATCTTCATTGTATAGCACCACCGACTTGCCTAATCTGTTTTAGGAAACTAATTCCGAGCGCGTTACAGTTCATCAGAATAATGAACTTAACACCGATGACCTCCTCCAACCCTTCTCTGAATATTAGCGTGGATATTTTCTCCAACAGTGCCGAATTCTGCAATTTTTTCAACCGCCAGTCTGGAACAGCAACCTGGAACAAACTGGACAGCACCGCCATGAGTTCACCGAAATAATGAACTCAAGGTCTATCTCTCTCTCTCTCTCCTCTCTCTGAGTGTGTATCTGCGTTTAACTCAATGATCGATCCAGAATTGGTAACCTTAGCTCTGTTTATATAGGGGTGGACGATTCCAAATCTGACTTGTTCAGCAAGTACAACCTCCTATGATCTTTAGGAAATATTTCCTAAATCTTTTGGGGAATCTTTCCTAAATCCTTGCGCATATCTCTTGTAGATAATTCTTCACAGATCTTCAACTCCGTTTAAGAAACTCTTTGATTATCTTCTTCACTAAGGCAAGTCTTCCCTAATATCTCTCAACCGACTCCTCAGATATGCATGAATATATTTGTGTCAACCGACACCAAGATCTGCATCATATCTTCATTGTATAGCAGCACTGACTTACCTAATCTGTTTTAGGAAACTTCGGCTGCGTCTAACTTGTTCTACGTCGGTTGAACAAGTTACCTAATCTGAATTAGGAAACTTCGGATCTTTCCTTCCATCTGCAACTGTCTTGATCTCCGTCGGTTGACTATGTTGCCTAATCTGAATTAGGAATTATTCATTCTGCTTCGGACTTGTTCTAGGACAGTTGCCTCTGCCTTCCTTGAAGTCTTCCTTGTACAACAGCTTGAACAACTACACATAGTTTTGTCTAACATGCACCACTTGAAGGAACAATCATATTGTTAGCCATCACTTTACCAAAACCAGAGCCACCTCCCTTCTGCAACTTATATCCAGGTGGGTACCCATGGATCTTATAACAAGTTTCTCTAGTATGTCCTTGTAAATTACAATGCGAACACACCAAAAACTTCCTATTTTTTTGACCTCCATTGTTTGATGATCTATTGAAGGAATTGTTGTTCTGATTCTTGCCATTATAATTATGTCATTGTGAACTATACATCGCTGAAATTTCAGGGACAATGGTCTTAACGACACACCTTTGTTCTTCCTCGGTGATCACCATTCCATATGCCTCCTCTATGGTCGGCCTCGGATTCATGGCCAAGATTTGGGTCCGCACTGGGATGTAGATGTCATTTGAGCCCATTAAAAATTGCATACTAGCTTTCCGTAATAAGAAGCCAATGTTCTTATCCCCTTGAGTCAACGTTGTGATCTCTTTATGCAACGCAAACTCTCTTGATCCGTTTAAACTTGCAAATCTCATTTGTAAGCTCGATCAGAGGCATGAATGCAATTTCGTGAGTGAATGAGCGAGGCTGCAATTTCCTTGGAAACAGAGTTGATTAACCAAGAGTGAATGACGCTGTTGCACTTGTCCCATCTATCTTGCTGATAAGGATCTCCCGGACGAGGAAACTGACCTAGGATGAAACCAAGCTTCATTTTCACTCCTAAGGTCATTTCCATGGAATAAAGTTATTGGAGCCAGTTAGCTGTTGAGTCACTAATGAAACATCAACATTTTCATTTGGACTGACAAATAAGGGATCATCAGATGGATGAACACACTCATTCTGATTCCCAGATGGTTGAACACTTTCATTCTGATTCCCAGATTGACGGGCACTCTCATTTTGATTCCCAGCCTTTACGTGGTTGACAAATTCTATTTCCCGTCGGTCCCTCTCGGCCGGGCTAGATCAATTGAGTTGCAAAGAACAAAGAAAAAAAAGAAATCAATAGCCGAGGAAATGGAGTGATTGAAATATGATTTGCTGTGTTTTTGCTCCAAAGACGATAAACTCTTGCTTGGATACCATGTTCGAAGTCATCGGAAGCAAAGATGAGCAATCGAAAAGAATAAATTTGAATGGTTGCAGAAGATTATCATTTGAATGTGAAGCTTGCTGGACAATTGAATACAAGAAGTGAAGAATGACTATTGATCTATCCTATTAACTCGCTATGACCCTTCGACTCAATAAAACGGAAGCGATTTGGTGTTGGGTGGTCGTGTTTTATGTGGCACCACCACCCCCAAAAAAAACGATCACAGGATCGAACGATCGGAATCAGAAAAAAACCGTATGCTCTTGATATAATGTTAGGAAAAGAGGAATAGAGAGCTTATATTGGTAAGAGGCAAAGCAGCCTATATAAATAGTACATGTTGAGATATGAAAAGACGGAAATATAAAGAGACACAGATAATCATATATGAATGGTCTCTAACACAAATAGATAATAAACAATAGTCGGTAGCTCATATGGATATGATTAAGGGAAGCGAAACGCGTCAACAGACATGCCACCGTCAATGCAGATAACTTGTCCGGTCATATATGAAGCTGCCGGCATACAAAGAAATGCTACGAGAGCCGCCACTTCCTCAGGCTCACCAATTCTCCGACCCAGAGGTGCCCTACTCTCGATTGCATCTCTATGCTCATCACTCGCCTTCAACTGAAATAAAAAAATTTAAAAGAAAAAAATCAATTCTAAATCATTTTCCAAAATTTCCTATCTATACATTTTATATTTTTTGATCGCAACCTACATTTTTGAATAGTGGAGTCCTGATAAACCAAGGCGCAATGCTGTTGCTCCTGATATTATCTTTGGCCCATTCACAAGCCAAATCCTTGGCCAACTGATGTATTGCTCCTACAAAGTAGAGAGACACTTGATATTAATTGCAAGTCAATTTGCTTATACCATCCAAATTATATTGAAACTAGGAAAAATATCAGGTGCAAACGTAGAAATTACAAACTGATCAATTATAATATATTTTCTATGAATTATATCATAGTTTGGTAAAGTGACGTATAATTCAGTTGATAAAATCATGACATAGTTCATATGATGTATATCATCATTCGCCGGTTTATAATTTACTCCAAAATCAGCTTTGCACCTAATCTCGACTAATTAAAACTAACTTATTCAGTCTAACCCTTCGAAGCGCCATAAATGGACGCGCCGTTAAGCGAGACCACACCCGCGACTGATCCCATGAAGACAATGTTCCCACATCCAGATGCCTTGAGAAGTGGATAAGCCATTTGGCATAAATGGTACGGAGAGTTGAGATTTACGTCCATGGTTTTGGTAATCTCCTCATCTGTGTATTCCTCTGTCTTTCGACCTATGAAAATCCCTGCATTATTTACCTGTGCTCATATTAAGTACATATCAATCTACTTGCCATTATAATTGAAAGATAACACACAAAAACAAATGCATACTCAGAAGAAAATTTTACGTGCATCACTTATTCGAAAAAAAACACACAAAGGAATTGTGATTATGATATTGTATACATACTAGGATGTTGAGTTTGCCACCAAATATGGATGAGACACTCTCAATCAGCTAACACGTTGCTGTGGAATGGTAAGATCACATACAGACCCAGTGACATTGAAGCCTCTTGCCTTCCACTCTCCAAGTCGGGCATCGAGTTCTTCTTGGCTACAAAGACCACATGTATGAACAGTCGCTCCGAACCCAGCTAATTCACCTACAATCGCATGCCTACATTCAAGAAAGTATTAATAAGTTTCTCACAATCAAATAAAACACAGAAAATGGAAGGTATAAGTATAACTGATCTTACCCGATGCCTTGGGTTCCTCCAGTAACGATAGCGGTCATTCCATGAAGAGACCATCGGCCAGGATTGCTACCGTTGAAATTTCCAACTACTGGAGCCATTTTTGGGGTCACTAGATAGTTGATTTCGTGTGCTATCTGCTCCAGTCATCTGCTTCTTTTATAACACATTCTAGTCACATGCTATACACGTAGTAGTAATAGATGAAGGATGGATTATTATGTATGGACTAGGATCTCAGTTTCGTGTTGTGAGGCCAAACTGCGTCGTTTTACCTTCAAATTCAAAATGACAGTAAGTAAAATCTTGATATCTGAACCATGTCATTTTAGTTCTCTACTATGCCATGTTCGAGTTGACATAACTAGACCCAATTCACAATATTTGATATGTACAAATATCGTCAAGCACATTTATCTGGTTCTCGATTGATTTTATATCGGTCTGTTTTTTTTTTTTTTTTTATGATAAGGATTGGTGAATATGCCACGCTAAAACTCGAATCATTGATTGGTGACGTACAACACTCCCACGTTTCAATAATGCTGCATATTCATCACGCTTCAATAATGCTGCATATTCATCACGCTTCAATAATGCTGCATATCACGGGCTTGATTTTTCATCCACTCAACAGACAACAGGCCCCCGTCGTTCTCGATTTGTTTCAGATCTTGTACCCTACAATAAAGTGAAATTAAAGGAGCGTGCCAGTTTCGGATAACTAATTATAAATGCTTCTTAGTGTTGGAAAATGTGTGTTTGAAGGTTTGAAGAAAATGGTGGTGAGCCACATTTGAGACCAAAAATTGAGCGTGGAGGACACTTCGAATTGTGTTGATAAAATTAGATTAAAATACTTTGGATTGAGAGGTATGAAATCGAATGTTGAAATGCCAAAAACGAAGCTATATCGAATGAGAAATCGATGGCCAAAGTTTGACCAAAAACTCATGAAACTTGACTTAGGTAGGGATTGATATGAAGATGGATTTCACTTGAGTGAAATCTTATATCCCACATTGGAAGCCAAAGAGGAACATGTTATGTTCTTATATGATTTCAAAATCATGGATATTAAGTTGTTAAGTCAAGGTCTCCCAAAATGCCTACGCCCCCTCCCCCCACAGGGGGAAATCATGTCAATTTCTCAACGGGTTGCGTGGTTCACTTTTGCTAAATTCAATTTTCGTGTTTTGCATCAAAACGTCAACATGACTAAGTCTTGGACAGTTGAGGCAGTTCCGAGAAACCTGGTCATCAGTCCAAGTCTTGGAACTTCCCACTTCTTCAGGTCGTGGCAGTTCAACTCGTCACTATAAAAGAAGACAGTGACTCCCACACGAGACTGAGCTTTAAATTTTTAATGATTCTAGGGGAATTGGATGAATGGTCTTCTAAAAAGTAGTGCGAGACTACTTGAGTAACCACATAGCGGATTGTAGGTCTATGCAACGTGAAAAGAGTTACTTATGTGAGAAGAAGTGGGACTGCATGTTAAGAGAATTCATAAGCTTAGCTCTTGGATAAACCTCCCTGAAACAGGCAGGGTGTCATGGCTGAAATGAACCCAACAATGAAAACTGCCATGTGTTAGAGAGGGATAAATTTGTGTAGGATATGTTCTTTGTTTGCGCAAACGACTGTCGATTCAAGAACATCACATCTATCTAATACTCAATATACAAGCATATGTTGCCAAGGATGGATTCAAGGGCTATGCCTATCTCTCTTATGCACATGTAGACCTCAGAAGCTATGACCACTTAAGTCGAGTGGGGTTAGTTCAAAAAATTGGGTAAATTTGTGTGAATAAAAATGGGTGGTGCGTCATCATTTGGTGAGCCGAATTAAGGTGAAATGTACCTCTAATTAAATGGAAAAAATCAGATTAAAATACCATGTAGTATGAGGTATAGAATCAATTATTTGTATGTTAAAATCGATGTCTAAACGATTGAGATTTTGATGCTCAAAGATTGCTTAAAATGATGTGGAAATGTGAGTCCACGACCACGAGGAATAGAAATCTCATCGTGTGAGTAGAGCTTAAGGTAATGTGTTTAGTCCCACAATGCCTTTAATTGAGATTGTATAAGTTTATATTCCATCACACTCCTCGTACTTGGTAAAAACTTAACCAGCACGACCTTCTCTACATGTATGTGTGTCAGTAGTGTAAATCATGGACCAATTTAAGCTCGCAACCGGATTTCAATGGGCGTAACTGAATCACGTTGACACGAGTGGTGGATCTGTTGATGGGCGGAATTGTCATTTCCTTTTTGCACATTATATATGTGTAGGCGCCACCTGACATATGAAACGCTAGGTACTACCTCATATGTAAGGGGGCGTCTGACATATGAAACGTCATGCGCCGCCTCATATGAGAGCGTCGCCTGCTGCTCGGCATATAAAAAAGGCCATTTGGAAAAATTGATCAGAAAGACTTGAAACACACATATGAACACTCATCTCCAATAGTCCTCTTGTGGCGCCACATTTTTTGAGTTGAGTCTCATTTGGACCATGAAGTGTTAGAAAAACTCTCCATGGCTATCCAAAAGCCAAAAGGTACAATAAAAGAGTCTTAAAAAGTAATATATCATCAAAGAAGCGAGTACAGAATCACAGTTGTAGCGAAGAACCTTTTATTGCCGGCAAAGTCCTGTATAATCAAAACCAAAAAAAAAAAAAAGGAAAATAAATCATGCATGTTTGGATAGCGTTTAGTATCTTTCTTGCTCCTCTGGGATGCTGTGAAGCATAGGCTTCCAGGGACTCTCTTGATCATTAGCCCTCCTACTCTGTCGTCGTTTTCGCAAGATAATCAACCGCTGTTCTATTGCAAATGAACCAACAACATCTAATAAATTTGACACATGCAAACTCCTCCGCTTCTTGTCATCATACGTTCGTCTAGATACTTCTTCCAGCATCTTCATTAGATCCTGCTTCCTCACCAATAGCTTCATTCTAACCACTCCTTCCGACACAATATTTGCCTCTTTTACCTTTGCCATTGTCCTCATCCCCAAAATCTTCTTCTCCCATGCCCAGGTCTATACCTGTTATATAAGGAATTATAGCCTAGCTGCTGGTACTGCACTGGCTACTTTACTTATATAATAAGACATTGGATCTTATTTTAAGTTTCAAAGTTAGTTTAAAAAACACAAGCTAATTCCTTATTCCAAACACATCAAATATAAAAACATGGCTTTTTCCAAGCAGAGAATGTCTTATGCTACATGGTTTCATTTGTCAACTGAATAACAGAGAGTTCTGCACTTCTGCTAAGCAAAAGTCGGTTACAATGATACAATTAATAATTTGACTTGCATGGGAAGGACCATATATCCTCAACAACCAAAACACCTGCTCACATGCAATCCATTCATTGTGGCGGATATAAAGCATTGAACATGGTATGTTATACGTCGGTGTATATGGACTTTGACAAACTCCTCCATATATTGCTGTTCTTAACAATAACAACATACATTCAGACTTGTTCATTTGAAACATCTAATACTACTGGTTGGTATATGCCAGGTAAGTTGTACGCGTTCGCAGCAAGCTAAGGATTGTGTAGCGGTCATATTTTTAGTCGAATCAACAAAAGGTCGACCATTCAAACCCTCTCGACATATCTAATGACATGAGTTTGGAGGATTGTCAATTATTTGCATGTCATAGTAGAATTTAATTTTTAAAAAAAATTACAAGCGCTCCCTAACCAACTGTTGCGACCAATGTGCACCTAACCTAACTTTGGGTTTCAACTTGACGGCTTAGGTGGTTTAATTATTGCTGCAATCCATCCTTAATCTGTTTTGCAGATAACGTGTTTAGTGTTGAAAATAATGATCCAGTGATTGTTAGAATATGGAGCCGAAAGGTGGAGTGTCGAAAGCAAGTTGATTATGGACAATAATGCAAGCCGAAAGGCAAAAGGGAAAGTGGGAATCTTGAGTTAACAATTGGACAAAGTGCTTAAGGAGGAGCGGGGCTAAGTCCTATAAATTGAAGCTCAATTGTCTATCCCTCTTCATCCCTCTTCTCCTCCTTCTCTCTTAAGTATTACATTTGAGTGAATTTGAGAGTGTTACCTCTTTAGTATCCTAGCTTATTTGTACGAGTGTGTTTTCCGTTGAGTACAATAAATCAGTTATTATCTTCCTTTACAGTCCACCAAAATTAGTGAGAATTGTGTGCCACATTATTGTGATCCTAGGAGGATTAGTAATAATCCTACATTTGGCCTCAGAGCGAGTGTTGTTTACCAAATATCAGGAGCGATATTTTTGTATTGTGGTTCAATTATGTCGAGCACAATTCCACTTCAGCTACCGAAATTCAACGGGAAGAATTTCAAAAATTGGTCTATCCAATTGAAGGTATTTTTCAAATCCCAAGATTTATGGAGTTTGGTCGAGACGGGCTACACCGAAGTAGTCGGACAAGCTTTTAACGAGCTTGAAAAGGAAGATAGAGATTTGTTGGCGGACACTCGGAAGAAAGATCATAAAGCATTATTTGCGATCTTTCAAGCTATGGAGGAACCGATATTTGAAAAAATATCAGAGGCAGAGACATCCCACAAGGCATGGACTATTTTAAAGAACGCTTACAAAGGCGATGAAAGAGTCATGCGGATGCGTCTACAGACACTGAGAGGAGATTTCGAGTCACTACGAATGACTGACTCATAAAGTGTGTCGACATACTGTGAACGGGTTCAAGCGGTCGTTAACAATTTGAGAGTTAACGGGGAAGCGCTGGAGGAACAACGAGTCGTCGAAAAGGTATTACGCTCGTTACCCGCTAAATTTGAATATGTCGTAGCAGCTATTGAAGAGGGACATGACATATCAAAAATGTCGATGGATCAACTCATGAGTTCGCTGTGTTCACACGAGCAACGGATGAACCAGAAGACGAACGGTCCTAGTCAGGAACATGCTTTGCAAAGCCGAGTCGAAGCACGAACTCGCGGAGGTTACCGTGGAGGTCGAGGACGTGGACAAGGCCGAGGAGGAGGCCGAAATTATAATGGTGGACGAGACCAAGCCAGTAGCAGCAATATTCAGCAAGCTCGAGGCGATCATACTGGAGGACGTGACAAGTCTAGAGTCCAGTGTTACAAATGTCAGAAGTTCGGACACTACAAGTCTGAATGCCGAGCAAATGAGCGAGTGGAGCAAGCTTATGCTTCCGAGGCGCATGATAATATGGTTCTAGCATGCAAGACGAAGGATACTTGTGGAGGCTACACTGATGTGTGGTACCTTGACTCCGGATGCAGCAACCATATGAGCGGGAGAAAGGAGTTATTCTCTCGCTTAGACGAATCTGCTCGCGCTGAAGTCAGTTTTGGAAACAAGTCGCAGATTCAAGTCATGGGCAAAGGCGACATCCAAATTCAGACTAATGACGGTACATATGCAACTATTGCTAATGTATATTATGTACCAGGTTTGTGCTGGAATTTACTAAGCTTGGGGCAACTATCGGAGAGAGGTCATTCCATTTCTATTCGAGATGGCGTTTGCACAATTGAAGGCAAAGATCGGAGGATCGTTGCGAAGGTCCCTATGACAAAGAATCGAATGTTCCCATGGATTCTTAAGAAGGGAGTTGAAGTGAACTTCCAGACGATGGTGAGAGACAGCAGTTGGCTGTGGCATCTCAGATTTGGCCATTTAAATTTCAACGGACTGAAATTATTGGCTACAAAGAAAATGGTGACGGGATTACCGGCAATTCAAATTCCTAGTCAACCATGTGAGGCGTGCTTACGAGGGAAGCAACACAGAGAGCCATTTCCAGTTGGAAAGGCAAGACGAGCGAACCAACCGTTGGAGCTGGTTCACATGGATCTATGCGGTCCAGTTGAGGTCGAATCTCTTGGAGGAAAGCGATACATGATGGCACTTGTTGATGATTTTTCAAGAAAGACTTGGGTCTATTTCTTGAGAGAAAAGTCGGAGGCTTTCCGCACATTCAAGGAGTTCAAGACATTTGTTGAAAAACAAAGTGGCTACACTCTGAAGACGTTGAGATCAGATAGAGGAGGAGAATTCACTTCAAATGAGTTCTCAGGCTATTGCAGAGTCGAAGGAATCAGACGGCAATTGACTGCAAGCTACACACCTCAGCAGAACGGCATTGCTGAAAGGAAGAATCGCACAATCTTTGAGATGGCCAGAAGCATGTTGAAGGCCAAGGAACTACCGAAGCCATATTGGGCAGAAGCGGTATCTTGTGCAGTATTCTTACTGAACCGATGTCCTACGAAGGCAGTTCAAGGAAAGACTCCAGATGAAGCTTGGAGTGGTGTGAAGCCGGATGTATCTTGTCTACGAGTATTTGGGTGTATTGCATATCCCCATATACCAGATCAGCGACGGAGGAAGCTGGACGACAAGAGTAGGCGATGTATCTTCATCGGGTACAGTGCTGATACGAAGGGTTATAAGTGTTATGATCCTGACACGGGAGAGTTGATTATCAGCCGAGATGTACAGTTTGCCGAAGATGAGGCCTGGGATTGGTCTCGAACGGATGCTAGAGAGCCCTGTGTAGAAATTGAGGAGGAGCCTACGAAAGATAGGCGTGCGCCAGTTGTTGATTCACCTGAGAAATCAACTGCGTCAAAGTCTAGCAGTTTACCACCACGACGGAGAAGATCACCAGTTCGATATCATGACTATGTGGTCTACCGAGATGATGAGGCAGACACACCTGATGAAACTATGGTGAATTTTTGTCTATTTGCAGATTGTGATCCTGTAACGTTCGAGGATGCAGCAAAAGACAAAGGGTGGATTCAAGCTATGGATGCGGAGATAACTTCCATTGAGAAGAATGATACATGGGAGCTAACGTCTTTACCAGTTGGTAAGAAGTCGATTGGAGTGAAATGGGTGTACAAGACGAAGTACAAACCCGACGGTCAGGTGGACCGTTTGAAGGCAAGGCTAGTAGTGAAGGGATACAGGCAGAAACCTGGTATCGATTATTTCGAGGTATTTGCACCAGTTGCTAGAATGGATACCATTCGAATGATTATAGCACTTGCTGCACAGAACAGGTGGAAGATACACCAGATGGACGTGAAGTCAGCATTCTTGAACGGAGTTCTAGAAGAGGAGGTGTATGTTGATCAGCCACCAGGCTATGTGCAAAGAGGGAAAGAGAAAAATGTGTACAAGCTGAAGAAAGCACTATACGGACTAAAGCAGGCCCCGCGAGCATGGTACGCGAGGATTGATACGTATATGCTGGAGAACGGATTTCAGAAGTGTCCTTACGAGCACACACTCTACATCAAGATGAGTGCTGAAGGACAGATGCTGATAGTATGCTTGTATGTGGATGACTTGATATTCACAGGAAGTTCGGAGGAGATGTTCATCGAGTTTAGAGAAGCGATGACTTGTCAGTTTGAGATGACTGACATGGGACTGATGTCTTATTTTTTAGGCATCGAGGTTGAGCAGGCGGAGAGTGGAATCTTTATTTCACAGAAGAAGTACGCCAAGGATATTTTGAAGAAGTTTAAGTTCGAGGGAATAAAGGCGGTCAGAACACCAGTTGCAGAGAGGTTGGAGATGATGAAAGAAGGTACTGGAGAGTTGGTGAATCCCACATACTTCAAAAGTATAGTTGGAAGTCTACGATACTTGACTTCAACTAGACCAGATATAGTGTACGGAGTTGGACTAATCAGTCGCTTCATGGAGCAACCGCAGCAGTCGCACTTGCTAGCAGCGAAGCGCATACTCCGATATATCAGTGGTACTAGTGACTATGGGATTATGTATTCTCACACAGAAGAGTTCTGTCTGACAGGTTATACAGACAGTGATTGGGCCGGTGATGTGGAAACTCGGAAGAGTACATCAGGTTATATTTTCTATCTTGGAGATGGAGTGGTTTCATGGTCGTCAAAGAAGCAACAGGTTGTTGCTCTTTCTACAGCTGAAGCGGAGTACATCGCAGTAACTACCGCAGCTTGTCAAGCAGTCTGGCTTCGACGGATATTGAAAGACCTGAAACATAAGCAGGAGGGCCCATGAAGATTATGTGTGATAACAAGTCGGCTATAGCATTAGCCAAGAATCCAGTATTTCATGGTAGGAGCAAGCATATTGGGATCAGATATCACTACATTCGAGAGTTAGTCAAAGATGGTGAAATTGAGTTAGAATTCTGCAGGACTGATGAACAAGTTGCAGACATCTTTACCAAGGGTCTCTCAAGTGATAAGTTTGAATTGTTTCGACAGATGCTTGGAGTTGCAAGATCGTGGATCAAGGAGGAGTGTTGAAAATAATGATCCAGTGATTGTTAGAATATGGAGCCGAAAGGTGGAGTGTCGAAAGCAAGTTGATTATGGACAATAATGCAAGCCGAAAGGCAAAAGGGAAAGTGGGAATCTTGAGTTAACAATTGGACAAAGTGCTTAAGGAGGAGCGGGGCTAAGTCCTATAAATTGAAGCTCAATTGTCTATCCCTCTTCATCCCTCTTCTCCTCCTTCTCTCTTAAGTATTACATTTGAGTGAATTTGAGAGTGTTACCTCTTTAGTAGTTCCTAGCTTATTTGTACGAGTGTGTTTTCCGTTGAGTACAATAAATCAGTTATTATCTTCCTTTACAGTCCACCAAAATTAGTGAGAATTGTGTGCCACATTATTGTGATCCTGGGAGGATTAGTAATAATCCTACATTTAGCTTAATTATCGTTTTCTCAAAAGCCGTTGGTGACAATAATTTCCATTAAGAATGAATTGTAATTGTTCCAGCCAGGCTAAGTTTTGAGAATCAAGCATCTATCTTAGAGCATGTTAAAAAAAGTCTCCACAACATTTGACTGGTTCAGTACCCCTGGCCGTGTGAGAATTTCCGTACTTTAAGCAGCTGGTTATATCATTATATTAGATCTCGGTCTAGCGGTTCAGCCCCTATGTGATAACACATTTATCAATATGAGTATGGGGTTGTCCATTTCTTTTTTAAAAAAATCTTTGCTATTTACATACATTTTTCTTGAAACGTTTTTGTCTCCATGCATAACTTCAGCATTCACATTTATGTGAACACAGTGAATTATTAGGTTAAAGCACTCAAATAACCCTGTTAAATACATAGCATATTAAGGCACAAGGCCGCACACCTAATTTTAAAGAAGTTATAGATCGGATCGGCCGGTCTTGATCCTAATTTTAAGGTTTAGGATCGGGTTAAGCGGATATTAAAGAAGTTTGAGGAATTTTAAGGGCCGGATCGAGCTGGTTTTTAAGCAAAATTATAGACCCGAGGACACCTACGACCCTATGTTTCAGATGATCAATATGGCCGGATCGTGCCAACTTTGTTTTTCAGTGTCAGGCCGACCTATTTCTAAGGGTCGGACTTAGAGCTTTCGTCCTTCATAAATATTATTTTAAATTGTAACAATCATTTAATGTCAATCATTTAATGTAAATGTACGTAAACTTCGTTGGTATCATTCAAGTTATAAGTTCCACAACATTTAAACAACAATTTATCATATTTTGCTAGTTCTTGCACATTGATAAATGATTATATCGGTTTATAAACTATAACATAAATTTTTGAAACGCGAGAGGGTTCAAGTGTTGTGTTGGGCTTTGGTACCTGTGTTCAAGTATTAGTCTTTAGAGGCAAATTTTTGTAAGGCTTCAATTAGAGTAGTGTCAAGTTTAGGATCAAGTCGAGCGTATAATCTTTTTTAGGAACTTATGAGGCCTAGGCACCACAATCACTAATGGGCTAATGGATGGCTACCTATGTAGCACGGAAACCTCTACATGGGTGAGGTACCGGTTTCGTAAACCTGGAAACCTCAAGAAACCTACGGAAACCTTAGTTGACCGTTTCTTGAGGTTTCAAAAATGGTCAACGAATTGGAAACTTCTAGTACATGGCAAGAAACCTCTGGAAACCTTTAAAACCCCAATTTTTGCATTTTATTTTTGAAAATTTTGGAAAAAATGAATTTAAATGATAAATTAAATTATTTTAAACTAAAATTTGATTATTTTAAAAAATCATAAAATTATTTATATATTTAGTACAACGGTTTCTTTTTTCCTTATTTTTGGATTTGCGGTTTCTTGCGGTTTCCTTTTCGCGTTTCCGTGCTACATAGATGGCTACTTCAAACTTGGCAGACCTTCTATTAGCGCTCGCCAATTGAAGCTCAAGTGTGAAAATTTTATTTGGCCGCAGAGAACTTTCTCTGCCGCATCCTCCTTCAGCACGCCAAGTCGGACGTCCTCGCCATCACCTCCATCTGCACGTTGCGCTGCGTAATTCACCTACCTCGGACATCCTCAATTTCATACCGGACGTCCGCAATTGCATCTGCATATGCATTAGGATATGAGAGATATATTAGAATACGTCAGAATATATTAGTTGAACTTATGTATATAATTGATATTATTTGTACTTGTTTTTTCTCTTTATGTTTTGTATATAAGGATTTATTGACCTATAATTAATATAAATTATTTTGTTTTTAACCGTTCTCAATTCTAACAACACCATTAATTTGATGTACCCAAAAAAAATACAGCTTCCGCTAACAGTGCGCTCTTGATCATTTGAGGTTTTTATTATCATTTAAGTTTTTTTTTTTGTGAAGGTTTGTTGATCGTTTAAGTTGAATTTATGAAGTTACACATATTATTATTGACGTACATTGAATTCATTTGTAAGAGAACCTCCAAAAATTCATCAAAAGGAAAATTCCATTAACGGTCGCAATATGCTTTTTTCGGATACCAGAGTACAGACAAGAAAGGGACATGGTGAGTCATGTTTCAACTATGCATAGAAGTCATGGACAATCCATATATAGACATATAGTGGTTGTCGTTGTGGACAACATCGACCACAAAACTCATTATCCGGGCTGGATATATTTTCCCGTATAATTGGTGCACTTCTTTTGGGCTTTACCTCTGTTGGAAGTATTGGTTATCATTTTAATTTTAAAATTCTGAAAATTTTATTAAAATATAACAATAAGCATATTTATTTATAGATATCAGAATAATATAATCACTGATATTTTTTTTATATATTTTTCATTTGTAATTTGTAAGATAAAATCGTTATAAATATAAGATTAAGTTGTGTTAATCTGACTTGTGTCCATTTCCTATTGGTGGTTCATTGCTTTTGTCGGAGAGGAAGTTCTTTTTTCATTCACTAAGTAACGAAAAGTTCAAATTGTTTAATAATGAAATCCATGGTTCCCAGTACTTTGCTAGATATCCCACTTATATGAGTTATTGTTTGTTTACTATATATATCATTCATTTCAGCAACAAGCGTGTGGTCGTCCACGCTGTGCATTCTTGCGCTATGTTGCTATCATCATCATCTGCGCTAACTAGTCGACCCACAAATCTATATTTGCCATTCGATCTAGTTGTTGTATATCGGGACAAAGTTTGAACCTCGTCGCAAAAGGTTCATCGTATAAAACTCTACATGCGACTACGATTTGACATGTTTGTCGTCATATCATAAATATGCGGCAAATTTTAATGCGCCATATCATATCATAAACAAATTAACGCGACATATTTTTAAGCGACACAACATTTATGTCCCGTTATCATATAATTGCGACATAGTTTTATGCTAGCGACACGAAATATAAGTCATGTTATATATTTCATGTGACTTAAATTTAGCGACAACTGAAAGTATGTCACATAATAAGAAAAATTAGATTGCCAAAGCAGGTGCTGGCATTGACCCAGCCTATTTCATTGTGAAATTGACTCGGCATTAAATAGGGCGACCTACCATTTGTGGATTAAGCGACGTTTGTGTCCAAAGTATGTCACGTAATAGTTAAAATTAGAACGGCAAAGCAGGTGCTGACATTAAAGAACCCCTTTGAGTTTTAAATTGACTAGGCATTAAAGAGGGCGACCTACCGTTTGTGGATTACGCGATCGTTTTATTCAACATATGTCGCGTAAACGTAAATATTAAATGCAGAACACATAACTCCAAATTTACTCTGCCTTCGAGTTCTAACTACCTTAAACCTCTGAAATTGAATTGCAAAAGACCCCATATGTCGAGAACATCCTCTGGCAGCTCCAGGAAGTGTTTCTTCCTAGGTTTTGGGAAGATCTTCATATGAAAGGCTCACTTTTTGAAGGTATATACACTCATATATACTCTCATATATATATGTGTGTACTTGTCATTTTTTTCATCCTTCAAACTTTCAGAGTTTTGTTCAAGTTAATACTTTGTCATAGTGTTTGGGGGGGTGGATATGAGCTGAAAATTAAGAGCAGCAAGGGTGGAGAAAGTGTTTGAGCGTTTTTGCTAAGTACACATGATGATGGATTAAGTTAGGCATTTTTGCCCAAACAGCGCCTGCTATATATACATGGCCATTTTTCTGCATTTTTGATGTCCCTTACTAGCTATTTGGAGATGATTTAATATTGCCGTCCCTGCTATTTGCTTTGGCATATATATAACCCCACTAATTTGTCTCATATTTGGTATTACATATAGGTTAATCATGGACAAAAGTTGGATGAATTTGTCGGATAAATGTGATCCGCGGTTTGCAGAGGGGATTACGACTTTCATAAACTTTGTCAAACAACACAAACCCCGGAGAACTACGCACAAATGTCCATGTAGGCGTTGTAGGTTGCACCATATGCAATGTTGTCATTAGATGAAATCCAAACACATTTATTTCGGTAATTGCGTAAACATCTCGCTACTCGGATTTCGCGACTGATTTTACGCGACACTCTAGCGATCGCGTAAAGTGTATGCGGCCATTTTAGCAGTTTATGCGACGGGAAAAAAAGTGTGCTCTAAGATGTAAAATGGTGTAGTGATAATATTCAGACTATATTGCTATTAGTTTTGGGTTTTTGAGGACAAAAAAAATTAGAAATGCCCTAGTTTTGAGTTTCAATTCCTTAATATTATGGTGTTTGGGTTTTTATTGTTATCCTACTTTAAGAAGATCGGCTTTTGCAAAACGGGCTCTTTGAAATTTTTCTAAGAGACTGGTTTTATCAAGATTGTTCGGTCTCTTTTAAAGTTCACTATATACATATCATCTGTAAGGAATTTTGTAAGAGAACGATCTATTCAAGATTGGCCTCTTGTATAGCTCATGGAAGACACTGGTCTTGGTAAAAATGATCTCTTAGAGCAACTCCAGCGGCAAGTTAAAATTGGGCTAAAAGTTATATTTAGCCCACATGTCAACCATTATAGCCATAACGATGAAAACGCCCTCCTCCAACGCCGTCGACCAAATTTGCTAAATTTGCCTCTTTTGATTCTAGCCTGCTATATCTACGATTTCTCTCGCTTGCTATACGACTAGGGTTTTCCACGCAGGCAGATGTATTCAACTGGTGGGATGAGATGATTGTGCTCCAGCCCGGGTAGAAAGTCGCAATTTTTTTTCTAGGGTTTGCTCAGGAGCGAGCGTCTCTGTCCGAGCAGCGATTTGGAGAAGTAGTGAGCAAATTCCAAGCAACTGAGCGCAAGCGTCTTCCGTCTCTGTCCCTGATTCCGAGTCTCGAAGTGCGACATAGCCACAAAGGTGAACCATGATTCATGAGTGACCATTTTGTTCATTGTTTCAGATTGATTCTCTCTGCTTTCATCCATTGTTAACTTGTTCACTATGATTGCGAGTTCCCATTTCGGCTTTCATCTATTGTCCTCACTGATTTTGATTTAGTATAATCCATTAAAGATTCTGACTTTTATTTTAACGGCGGTCAACATCTAAACTTATGTTTGGAAAAGTAATGATATTTGAGAATTGTTCAGAACGGTCGTAGTCAACATCTAAACAATTTTGTTCATTGTTTTACATATTTTCATATCTGCATTGGAAGTTTTCAGTTCATATTATATCATTAGATTTTGATAAATTCAACTTCTTGTTGCGATGGTTTATGCGTTGTAGGTGTTTAGATTTCGAAAGAAATCAAAGTGTACATATTGATGGAGTCTTCATTCACCCGATTGCTCAATGAAGGCATATGCGAAGCGAACGAACAAATGGGTTCTCAAGCACAATTGTCCCAGAAAAAAGGGCGATCAAAGAACTTCTCCATAGCGGAAGACATGTTACTCATATCAGCTTGGGAAAATATAAGCTTCGACCCGATAAGAGGGAACAATCAGACACAAACTAATTATTGGAGTAGAATTGCAAGCTATTTTGACGAGCACAAATCATTCACAAGTGAAAGAACTCCAGTAGCTTTGAGTAGCCGATGGTCAACCATACAAAAATCGGTTAGTAAGTTCCAAGGATTTTTTAACCAAATAGAGGGAAGAAATCAAAGTGGAATAGGTGAAGCGGACAAGGTATACATTTGTACTTTTTATATGTTGCTCATATGAAAGTCATTATAAAACTTTTGTCATTTTTGATGAAGATTAGTGATCTGCCATAAGTTACTTGGTTTTAATATTATTTGATATATAATTAAGTTTAATCATTCGCTATATTTTAGGTACGTCAAGCTATGGAGATGTATCAAAGCATACAAGGTAGTGCATTTGCATTCTCACATTGTTGGACAGAATTGAGGAACTCACCAAAATTTGCGTCAAACATGTCCAAAAAAATGTTAAAGCGACGAAAACTGATGTTCTAAGTTCCATGAGATCTTCTGAAAGTCCGGTGAGTGTAGATTGTGAGGACGAGGGAGAAGGTGGGTTAGAACGGCCAATAGGAAGAAAAGCTGCTAAAAAAAGAAAAAGAATGGGGAGTGAATTGCAAAATGAAAGCTCAAAGACTTTTTTCACCGATATGAGAGAGCATATGTCTACATCAGCTAGTAAGAGACAAAAGGAATATGAAACCATGGTAAAGATAGAGGAGGAACATCTTGAACTAAAAAGAAAAGAAGTGAGAATTAATGAATTAAGAGAAAAGCGTGAGCAACAACTCTATGAAGGTTCAATTTTGGCGATCGATACAGCCAATATGGAGCCGCAAATGGCTAGTTACTATAATTCACTCAAAGCTGAAATATTTGAGAGAAGGCAGTAGAGGTAGCCACTGCTTCTTTTTGTTTTCCTGATGTGGTAATTTTTTGTTTAAAACCTAGGTCATATTGTTGCGAACATAAGCAAAGATGTTTGGGGAATTTTGGGGTGGTGATACGTGATAGTTGGAGTGGACGTGATAAGCAAAGATGTTTCAGAGTAAGATTTTTACAATTTTTTTAAATTTTTTGAAGTCTGGATTGCTGATTTGTTGATTTCGTATGCAAATTTCCATGTTTATAGTTTCTTCATTATGATGAAAGCACTTTTTGACAATTTCAGTTTAATAAAAGTGATCTATTGTTTGTGGACTACTGGACTTGACATTTTACTTTCAGTTTTAACAAATGATTCCCTCTACTGTGGTTTTCATTTCCTTTGTGCATTGGTATGGAATGGTCTAAATTGTTTTTGTCTTTTGTTGTAGATCTCCGTGACAGAATGACTAGTATTTGCCTGTATGGTGTGGTTACCGACATCTTTCGTGATACAAGCACCCAGAAAGTTGTATTTTCCTTACAATTTGAAGACACTACTGGAGCTATTTGGGCCAAGTTTCACTTCAATAACTCCTGGTATCCATATGGTTACATAATTCTCTATAAACATATTAAACCTTGCATGTTTTAATGTTTCTTCTGGTTGCAGGTCATTTAGGAGACTCTCCACCAGTTGAGCTGCCAAACATGTCGCTGAGCTAGAAGACTCTCCACCAGTTGCAAAGCTCCTAATGGAAGTTTTTTTTGGAGTCAATTGATGTTGAATCTTCTGAAGAACTTTCATTGATATGCACCATACTTTTGCCAAAGATGTTCTACAAGATCCGTTTGTAATTGAATATGACTTTGTTTATCTCGGATTCGATGATGCACTTGTATGAACTCCATTATGTTACGCGTACGATTCCTGTTCAGTGAAACATTCACACTTTCGCCTACTGCATCGTAGTTGTACTCAGGAGTATGTAAATCTCTCTCGTCTTCAACAATCATGTTATGCATAATGATGCATGCAAACATTATGTATTTCATCGTATCCACGTCCCAAAATCTCGAGGGCCCGCGTATAATTGCAAAACGAGACTGTAGCACGCCGAATGCCCGCTCGACATCTTTTCTAGCAGACTCTTGGGATGCAGCAAAGTATTTTCGTTTGTTACCTTGTGGAGATGGAATCGTCTTTACAAAAGTAGGCCACGAAGGATATATACCATCAGCAAGATAATATCCTATATTATATTCATGACTGTTGATGGTGTACGACACTTCCGGACCACGACCTTCAGCTAATTCTTCAAACAAATGAGAACGATCTAACACATTTATATCATTTAACGACCCTGGTAATCCAAAAAAAGCGTGCCAGATCCAAAGATCGTATGAGGCCACAGCTTCTAAAATAATAGTGGGTTCATGAACATGACCAGTGTACATCCCTTGCCATGCAGTAGGACAATTCTTCCACTTCCAATGCATACAATCAATACTGCCCAACATTCCTGGAAAACCTCGATTTTCGGCAACAGTTAAAAGTCTAGCAACATCTTCATTATTTGGTCTTCTCATATATTCGCAACCAAATATTTCCACAATTGCTCTTACAAATCTTCTTAAGCTTTCTATCGCCGTGCTTTCACCGATTCTTATATAATCATCGACTGCATCAGCGGCAGTTCCATATGCAAGCATTCTAATTGCTGCAGTTATTTTTTGAAGAGGGGATAATCCACGAACTCCCGCCGCATCTTCTCTTTGAGTGAAGTAATCATCATGCGTTGAAATCGCTTCTTGAATTCTTAAAAATAAAGATCGACGCATCCTAAATCTTCTGCGAAACATGGACTCTGGATATGTAGGATAGTCAGAAAAATAATCACGGTATAGTTTAGCATGTCCTTCTTCCCTATCACGATATATTACCCGACGATTTATTACAGACCCTCCTCGTCGACGCGATGAACCTTCACTTTCAACTTCTCGACAATGCTCATTAGCAATAGATATTACTTGTAGTTCGTCTTCTTCTTCTTCTTCTTTCATCTTCATTCTCCACCATTTTCGAAGGTTGTTTGGCATTGTGTTTTGAAAAATTGAAGATTTGCAAATGAAGAGTGGAGAGAGCAGGGAGAAAGAGAGAAGATAGGAGAATGAAGTGTGGGTGGATAGGATAGAATAGCATAGCCACTTGTTTTTTTAGTATTTTATCAATTATCTTCTTCTTTATTCTTTTTTTTCTTTATTTTTATGTTTTATCTAATATATTTTTTGCATAGTTACAATTTTGATAAAATTGAATAAATCTTTTATTTAAGAAAAATAAAATTTTACCTATCCAATATACACAACCCATTGGAGCACACACTAATTTTCAATCTCTAAATTATACCTTACTTATATTATATATATATTTTAGCTATTTAGTTTAGCCATTCCATTGGAGTTGCTCTTAGAATCTCTTGAAAAGTTAGTACAACTAGGAAAAACTCAAAACTAGGCATTTTAAAATTTTAATTATGAGTCGATATACTTATTTCCAACAACTTTTTGTTAGTATAAAGTCACAGTAGGTTGGACTAGCATAAGTATTCTTAATCATTTCATATGCTCACCACATAAAGATACAACAATAGCTAGCAGTTAGCAGCACTCAACCCTTGCACATCTTTTTTGAACTCTCATCTCTCTCACTTTTTTATCAAAGGTGTTGGAGCTCACACTGAAGTCTTTATATGCAATTGATTAAACAAATAAAAGGAAATAGTTGATCTTATAGTTTTCTTCTGTTTGCAGAGAGTTGTGAATAACGAAGCTTCAAAAGATCAGAAGAGATGGATAAGGAAACAAGTAGTGGATCAGTGGTTCACTTGTTCATCACAGTGTTTTTATCAAATTTTGCAGGCTTTATTGTTTCTCCGGCCATCACTGATGTCACCATGTCTGCTGTTTGCCCCGGAAAAGATGAATGCTCCCTAGCCATATACCTCACCGGCTTCCAACAAGCGGTAATTAGTCAATTTAGCTTCACATCTTCTCTTGTACCTCCCAGCTATGTTTTAGTGAGCATCTCCACCCATGTAAAAATTCAGCAGAGAATCAAGAGCGACTGCCGATGTTTGTGCCTATTTTTTGAGCATCAGCTGCCTTCTCATCTGCTGTTTCAGCAACCGAGACAACAGCTGCTGGTCAAATATAGCACAAACAATCGCAGTTACTCCTTTAACACCTGCTGAATTTTTATATGAGTGCAGATGCTCGAAGATTAGTTCATCATGTGCAGCTGCGTGTGAAGTTGTATCTCTTAACCATAAATGATACCCTTCATCAAAAAAAAAAAACCATAAATGATACCCTACTTTTAATGGCTCCTAGGCAAAAATATCTGAAATTCATACATGTGAATGTTTCTCATTAACTCCTTTTCTCAACAAAAAAAAAAAAAAAACTCAAGACTGTACTAGAAAAACTTAACGTGGATAATAGTTCTCATTATTAGTCGTGTTAATGAAGATGAAGAGTGTTTGGTGATACATGTTTTGAGTGTCCTCTAGCTAGCCTAATTGACGTCGTTGTTTCTGGAGCAAGACAAGTGACAGAAAGCTACTTATATATATTAGTGATTTTAATTATAATGTTTCGTAAAGTTGTCTGCGCTATTATTTATGTCCAAGTATTTGGGTTATGTATTTGATTATAGAGATGCAGGTAACAGGATTAGGAATGGTCTTGTTTACTCCACTGATTGGAAATTTGTCGGATCAGTATGGAAGAAAAGCTCTGCTCACAATTCCTGTCACTGCCGGCATCGTCCCTTCAGGTATTATAATTCAGAAATCTCGGTTGAATTACGCGACTTATTATTTTCTGTACCACATGAAGGGGATTTTCAGAATTGATTAAGTAGAGATTTAGACGAAAGTGTATCTTGATTGATCTTTCCCATCAGTTAATGGCTGCCCTTCACTTGTCATTTTTTTCGCTTTTGTCATACCATCGGGCGGGACCAATAACATGACAAAGACTTGTTTGAATATACGGTTAAGGCACTGATTGTAATTATCATATCCAAGAAAATAGAAAACATGTAAAAGGCGAAACTCTTTAAAATTCAAGAACCTAAAGAACTAAATCCAATCATTAGATCATAATGTATCTTCTTATGCGCATGTCTTACTAACAAAGTTAAATTTGGTCTCTTTGACTTTTCATTAATTGTATCTTTAAAAATGCAAGTAGGAACACCTGTCATCACCACATTAACTTGATAATGCACTTCTAAAGGTGGAGATATGGTTCTCAAGTTCTCGAATTTAAAAGGGTTCTTATTTGAGCGTTCCTCTTCATATGCTTATGCAAATTTGAAGCTGACATGATGAATCTAATCTGGAATATGCAGTTATATTGGCATATAGCAGGGAAACCAAATTCTTCTATGCTTACTATGTATTGAAGACTCTTACTGCGATGGTTGGCGATGCAACTATCAACTGCCTTGCACTTGCTTTCTTGGTAGCTACTCTTGACATCTCTTCCTTGTGCCACTTCGTCATTCTGTTATAATCTAAGTAGAGGTGGTTTTTCAGGCGGACAATACCGGAGAGGACAAAAGAGCCTCAGCATTTGGAATACTGTCTGGTGTAAGCACTGCTGCTTTTGTATGCGCCACGATATGCGCTCGTGTCCTTCCCGAAACACAGACTTTTCAGGTCATTTCCAAACTATCCCTTCCCAACTCGTATGTATTTGTTTAGCAGTTTGAAAAATAAAGTAGCAACTGTGGTTGGCTTCAGGCGGGCGCTATTGTGTCGATGGCTGCTGCTGTGTATATGAGAATTTTCCTCAAGGATACAAAATTACCAAATGACTCTGCACATCAGTATCTTCTATGCGACTCTCACCAAGATATAGAGTCGTCGAAGAAGGTGCAGGACTTCAAAAAAATACCCACTGTCCAAGATATTGTTTCCCTCTTTAAGGGCAGGTTGTCTTTATGGTTTCTAGAGCAATACTCGGTTAATTCAGGCGCCGATCTTCTGCACATTATTGAATTTGCAGTAATTTTTTGTACAGCAAGATTATTTCACAAGCAGCTGTAGTTGTATTCTTCAGCAGTCTCGTGGATGGTGGGATGCAGGCTAACGTACTGGTATAACATCATCTTTACGTATGCTAACCTTTATTTCCTTTGATGTATCAAGTGTGGGAAATCTGAACTGACTGTGTGACTTATGCAGTACTATTTAAAGGCCCGATTTCATTTCAACAAAGACCAGTTTGCCGACATCTATCTGATCGGTGCATTTGCTGGCACTGTTTCACTGGTACCATCTTACACTGCCTACTCGTTGTACGAATCTCGCAAATTGATTTCAGGCAGCTAACTTGGAAACTAATTCCTTTTGCAGCTATTTGTCATGCCTATAATGGTCAAAGCTGTTGGACCTGAGAAGTTGCTCTCTTTCTCACTCCTTTACGGCTTCATAAGTGTATGTTCATTCTTGGTGACATCCATGTCTTTTCAGTTAGGAGTTACGGCCCTTAAATTCTGATTCTGACACACTGAAGTTACATATTCTGTTTTCTTACGCAGTGGGGAATCTACAGCCTATCCTGGTCTCCATGGGTATGTATCATTCTGAAAACTGCAACTCAAAGTCTCTCTTATTCATACTCCACCGTAAAATAAAATCTGATACCCAATTCTTCCGTTTGAACCAGGTTCCATATGCGCTAGCCGTGAATTTCTTTTTTATTTACCTCCCTGGACCTTGTGTGAGTTCCTGATTCACAGTTTGGTCGTTCTTGAAAAGTTGCCTTTAGTTATTCTGCTGGAGGTTTCACACGGATAACTCACAGTAGCTGCTGTATCTGTGCAGGCACGTAGCATTGTGTCAAAACAAGTTGGACCACATGAACAGGTGAATTGCAAATCACAACAATTAATCATCAGCTTATCCTTCCTACCCTTGTGCTGATTCTCCGTTTATGCAAATATTGGCAGGGCAAGGTCCAAGGTTGTATTTCAGGCATTAGCGCCTTGACCGGAATTGTTGCTCCGTTGGTCTTTAGTCCTCTAACAGGTAACACCATGAGCAAAAAAAAAACTAGCTTCTTCGAAAAATTTCGTAACCTAACTGCTTGCTGCTCTATTGTACTCCTCAGCACTCTTCCTGTCTGACCAAGCACCATTTTACTACCCCGGTTTCAGTTTATTGTGCATTGGATCAATGGATGTAAGTGACACGTTCCTTTGCAACTGCTATCCTTCATTTAATTTTTGCGACCATTAGCAGATGGTCTATTAACTGAAACCTACCTCTGCAGCTGATCGCCTTCGCTCAGAGTCTAATGATAAGGTCAGACCACTCCATCGCGATTTCTGACAGCATCGACAGCTCCTCCAATGTGGGAGCTGCTACCACACCTGAGGAATGAGTATCAGACAAAAATATACATATCCTTCGAAATAAAACGCGTCATTAGGTGATGATGAGACACCTTATATATTGAAGAAGTATGTATAGGCCATCATCATCTATGTACGTCCATGCCAAATATATATGAAAAAAGCTCCTTTGCCCAGTTTCTGTTCACTTCATTTATTCAAAATTTCCAATAAGCTTAGATACAGACAACTATGTCATAGCCATGGAAAGCTCGACAGAAATAAAAACTTTGTAAGCAACCAGTCAAATATGCAAACATGACAAAAAGGAAAGGGTGTAATAAGAAAACCCGACTCATGTTTAACTAAAGTTTGTAAAAACAAAAAGCATTTACACTTGAAGAAAAAAAGCATGTACACAACTATTCTACTAACTCGGAGGATACTCCTATTGTTATTTTTTGATAGGAAGAGGACTCTTATTTGGAACGACACAACATATCAATGTGACTGACTGAAGCCAACTTGTATGCCCTTTGTATTATTAGCTACATTCTCATAAGCGAAATTCCTCTCAATTGCGCAAACCTGAATTGATGGCAGAAATGCTTTATACTTCCATGAAGACATGTTTTGCAAAATATACAAAGAAGTTACGAGTCCGAAGGAGGATTGCCATCCCCAGGCTCATCATCAATGGAAATATCATGGTCACTTTCTCCAGAGTTGCAAGACGCGTATGCCTCGTAATTAAACTCCTCATCTTCACTAACACTGTCTTCATCATCTTCCTCTTCTTCATACTTGTCCATGTCAATGCTTTCGTCTTCCTCACTGTCATCTTTGCCTCCATCACTATCATCGTCGTCATCATCATCTTCTTCTTCAACATCATCTTCATCATCCTCACTTGTCTCTGCAGCGTACCAGTCAAAGATGGATGCCTCTTCATGGGCAAGAAAATGCATTGGACGACGCTTCATAGGCTACATAAGAAGTTAGAAAGGTTGTTGGTTACTCTTGCAAGCATATGCACTGAGTTAATAATCAAAGCCACATTAAAGCAGGCATTTATATAACCCTTTCTAATTTAATGTAACATAGCCCGGAATCATACAACTTACCCTACTGACTGTAACAGGAAGAGCAGCTCTCTCAATGGCCTCTGGATGCCATATCTTCAAGTCACTTTCTATGCCGCTACTGGCAAGCACCATGGTATGAGGATGGGATTCAATACAGTTCACTATATACTTATCTGCTTCCATGACTCGAATCAACACCCCGCCCTTTTTCTTCCAAATAAATATTCTGCCACAATCTGACCCGCTTGTCACATAATCAGAATTCGGGCCAAAGAAAGTCACGCCTTTGACGGTTTCATAATTGTTGTGCCCACTATAGACTTGAGGAGTGATCTTGTTGACAACAATTGACTTCGATATAGAATCACCAGATACAGTATTTTCATGAGCGTCACTATCTGTAGTCAATAGAGAGTTCTGAACAGTATTCGTTCCTGACCCCATGTCACTTGTGAACAAGTATATATTATCGCCACTGTATGATACGAGAAGCTCACTTTGTTCGGAAAAGGCCAAACCTGTTATTCCCACCTTGTTGTTGCGAATTAAATGCGGAGGGCAAAAACAGTCTAGTGGTTCACCGAAATCACTAGACCCATCATGTTTATATCTGCGTATATCATATAGTCTGGCATACCTATTTGACCCTGCTACTGCAAATAGATTCGGCTTCCTTGGATCTATTGCAATGGCATAGAGGACAACAGGCATGTAGTTGGTGCTATGAGCGTAACACTTGAATAGTTTTGTGGCAGTGTGAATCCTTAAATCAAACTGAAATGAGAATAGTAAGAAAATCAATCACTACCTACTGTTAGCATAAACATATAAATAAATCAAGCGAAGCTGAAAAAAATACTGAGTTACTACAGAAAAGTATTAACAGTTGTGTTGGGTTATTTATGTAGATACACATACAAATGCGTCTATGGTTTCAACTTTTGTCCGGTAAAGACTTACTTGCAATTATGCCTAATTCATGCAAGAATTTTAACAATCATTACTTACATGCTGAACAAGTCCATCTTCTCCGCAACTGTAGAAAATATGAGAGCTTCCAGGTTCAATAGCTAACTTATGTGCTCGCCCTTCGTGCTTAGATAAGAGTGTCGTTCCAACGACGCCACCATCTAAAATTTCAACAAGCCTAACCTGAATGTCAAAATTTATTCATTTTCAAGCTATGAAAACGTTATATATAAACAATTGTAAAAGTAAGACAAGATGCAAAAAAAGTACAACCCATAAAATTACCTGCCCATCTGCAGCACAGGTCACAATAGTACGATCTTCGGTGTAAGGCATAAATTTTGCTTGAAACACATTGTCCATGTGACCAGATTCAAAAGTAAGTTTTGCAGTGCCGGTCTCCCAATTCCACAGTATAATTCTCTGATCATCGGACCCTGATATAATAACGTCACCATCTGCATTGAAGCTAACTGTGTTGACACAACCTCTGTGTTTCTCCAATTTCCTGAAGAGATTAAGCCTGAGTACAAGATCCTGAAATAGAGCGAAATTAGTTAAACAAAACATATCATATAAGATTAAGAGCTTCAACGAGCAGTGGTTTACAGTTTAGTTACGCTTCCTCACAATTTTATATCAATTATTTTCCATCAAAACCTTCATCAACTCAACCCTAAATCTTATCAGATAAACTATCCTTAAACAAACATTCAAAACAGCATACAATGCAACTACGCAGCTTCGTTAATCAATTTGTCATTGAGATATTCGGCATTGAGAATTCTGTAACTCTTAACCCTATGAACTCAACAATGCAGCAGAGACAAACACAGCAATCAAATCTATCTGTAAGACTTAACTGGGTGACAAATACCACTCAATAGCCCTAATCCCAAATCAGACGAATGAACACTCACACTAAAACAAAGTGCTTGATCGACCCAGAACCATACAGACGAAAGACACAACCTTCAAACCCTAAAAAATCAAAAAAAATTAATTACTCATCTCACAGAAGAAAAGGAAGGCAACCTGAGAGCCACCGAGCGTCCGCGAGAAGCTTCTAGGAGTGACAGCCCCAAGCTCCCTCTTCCACAGATCAACGGCTGCCATATCGAGGCTGCTACGAGCCCTCTTCCTCGTCATTCAATAATTAGATGTGGACCGATCGAGATAATGAGAGATGTTCAAGGGGATGAAAAAGCAAACAGACGCAAATTTTAAACAGATTGCAAAATAAAGTAACATAATTGTTTTGACATATTTATCGAATGAGGGAGCGCTCGGTTGAGGCATGGTTAGTAGAATAAGACACGTGAGGTACGATCTGGGTCATTCATTGTGCCACGTTCACAGCCGTCATTCGCGTTCACACTACTGTTGGTAGTGGGTTTACTAATTGGACACGTGGCGCGCCACACAAATGTACGGGGGTTAGATGTGTGGCTCAGATCGTGTCTCACTGTCTCATTCTAATTTGAGTGCCTCATTTGAACGCTCCTCTATCGAATGATATATAAATTATTTTGAACTTCGACATATTTAACTATTTTGTGTTAAGTATTCGGTAGGAAAGGGTCATACACCAAACAGAAAAAAAAAATCATGTCAGAACTATCACTTTTCATTTAGAATTTGAACTTTTAATATTTATAAGATTAAATTATCTACGGTCCTAAATTTTAGCAAATATAATAATTATTTAATTACAATATTTATGATGGGATGACATATTAGTCAATTGGAAAACAATCACACGATCTCAACAAAATTCCACAATTTTCGAACAAGATTTGATGTCCTCGTATGTTCATCCGTAACAGAATTATCCTCATGTGATTTTCGTGGATAATGTCATTATGTTCGTGTTTTTTTTATCTCAAATCTGATGTTAAAGTTCTCGGTTGATCTTGATATTCGTGGTTTTGATAAATACATAAATATATAAATGTGTAAGCCATTGTTGTCTGTATTCGTGGATAATGTCATTGTGTATGTGTTTTTTTATCTCAAATCTTATGTTGAAGTTCTAAGTAATTCCTGATGTTCGTGATTTTGCTTTATATGTTCGTGGTTTTGATAAATATAAAAACATATAAACGGATATTCATTCGATAGACAGAAATATACAAAAATATAAATACAGAAAGATGAGACCAGAGTTCGTGAGTTGGTTTCGAAATTTTAGGGCTCGTAATAGCTAAATGGATATTCACTCGATATTTCGGGGATTTTAAATTTAAAATATATATTATCATTTCCTAATATGCCCCTTTAGCCATAAATCGATTAAACAATTATTTAATTTGAATAACTTTTGATTAATCTAAATCGTTGTGATTATCGTATCAACGGATATTAAAAGTTCTGCTTTCTGACGAAAATAATGGTTCTGGCCAGAACTCAATCCCATAAGAAAATCGCTAACTTTCATGGGATTTTAAAATTTTATCAATTAATCAGTGACACGAATATGATGTATTAATTAAATCATTTTATTAGAAATATAATGATAAAATATGAGTTAGGATCATATAAGAAGTAATTAAATTGATGAGAAATAAGAATTAATAATAATCGTTCGATCATTGATTCAACGGGTCATAATTTTCGGAATATATTGAATATAAAAATCTATTTAATATGTCCATAAGGGCATATCTGTAATTTTGTTGGACTTTTATATTTCTTCTTCTTTTTCATTAAAAATTAAAATAAAAAACAAAACACAGCAGAAAAATAAAACAAAAAAAGTCGTCTGGTGAACTACCCAAGCAACAACAACACTAAGGCATCATGCAAACAAGCCTTCATCCGATCAGGCATTGTCTCTGCGTCAGATTACCTCTCTCTTTCTGCTCATTCCTACTTTTATCGATTTGAAGCGATGCTTTCTTCCTGCCAATGTTGGCCAGCAAAAGCTACAAATTTTGATTTACTAACTACGAATTATATAAGTTAAGCAATGCTTGTTTCGAACGAATTTTAGTTTTCAAAATACGAATTTTAGTTTTCAAAATACGAATTTTGATCATTAACAGTCACGAATTTTAATTTTCAAATCACAAATTAGTACTTCAACCACAAAATCAAAGTATAGAAAAAAAACATTATTTAGTGTTAGGTATGAAGTTTGCCCAAAAGATTGTATCTGCAATTTGTATTCTCAAATTTTTAGGGATTCTCAACTCATATATGTATATATACATATCATGGGGAGCGCTTGACAAGCGTATTTCAAACCCTTTATAGTTGTCAAGTTATATGTTTTAGGGGTCAAGTTGTAGTCAAAAATAATTTATAAACCTTGGTAAGCCAAGGTTCGATCCAAGGAACAGAAGCGTGCATGTACTAGTATGCAATTAATGTGTTCAGCTACTCCTATAGGAAAAAGGGTTTGGTTATTACTAAATCCTAAGTGACACTGAAATTAGGAAATGTTTGATTCAATCAGGGAAATAATTCCAAAATCAAACTTCACCCGTGCCTGCCATACAATTCATGTGATAATATCATGCAAACCAAATATGCCATCAAATATGAAATAAATCAAAATAACATTAGACAAGCCGCCCATCCACGGATCATTGTCTAAATTAATCTCAATAGTTGAACGTCGCCCATCCACGGATTATCAACGATTTCGATTATTAAGCCTAGGGTTTTTCAGACGACAATGTCAACTTTCCTATTAATTCATGTACTACCGGTGTAACTACCATGACCTGATATCAATTTCATACAATCTGGTTAATACCTAGGACACATTCATCTTTTGGTAATTAACCTAAATACATTCTAGCATGCAAACATCCCATTCAATGTAAACTTGCAAGAACGATAAAATTAAGCACAATGAAATTGAATACTTAAATTGCAATAATGAAAGCGTTTCCATAAATCACATGAAGACTACTCACGATTCATGGCTATCAACCACAAATATATATGAAAAGATTAGAAACGAGGAAACCGTGTTTTGATGAAGCGTAGCCTCGAATCTTGGTCTTTCTGGAGCTCTTAGTCGTCCTCCTTCTTCAATCTAGGTCAAAATTGATCCCCAAAGTCAGCGTACTAAAACTCTGGTCTGAAACTGCTATTTATAGCTCAAAATATCCGCGGGAGTCGTGACATATGATTTTGTCACGGGTGTCACGACTCCTCTAAATGTTTCTGGGCAATTTAGGGGCCGTAACACCCGTGACATATTGTTTTGTCACGGATGTCACTGCAGGGCAAACTGATAGATACTTCGTATGACTTTTTGGAGGTCTAAACCTTTGAATCTGCTCTTTGTGTCAACTACAAAGTTGCAGGCCTTTGAGTTAGATTTCTAACAAGCTAAATTTCGACCCATTTGGACAGGATATGCGCTCTGGGCATGCAAAATACTTCGCAAAGGTCTGTCTGCCCTGTTTTGTCTTGTTTTTTGCCAAATCTTCACCAAATGCTTTGCTTTGCTTCGGATCAATCCAAAAGTATCAGGTATGTGATATATGACCTGAAACACTAGAAAGAGGTTAAATGATAACAAAATATCCGGAAAATAAACCTAATCTATCATTGAATGAAGTGAATAATAGGTCAAGAATTCGACCGATCAGCGCTCGGTTGAGAACCCTTAAAAATTCGAGAACTTAAGAACCCAAATCTCACCATTAGATCATGTTATATCTGTAAATCTGCATGTGATACATGTTCAAAAAGTAAAGTAAAAAAATGTGGCTTTGACTTTACATTAAATGTGTCTTGGAAAAATAGATATGGGACACGTGTCACCACCAAATGCATCTTGCATTTTAGAAGGTGCAGATTGGGGTCTCAAGTTCTTGAAATTTAAAGGGGTTCTCATTTGAGCTTTCTTCTACGTATCAAAAATTTTAATACTTAGAACACAAAGTATACTGAATCCATTGTCAAAAAAAACATTTAATCGACGAACAATACCGATTCAGCGGGCGTAACGCTTTGTCATGTCTCTGTCATTTTGATATCGCTTGAAGTCTGTGATCTAATCATCTTCTTTTTAGATCGATAGGTCCTTTCGATTTCTTTTTTTTTTTTTTTGATTCAAAGCCATCCGGCACTTACAAAGCCCACCAAAGCTCGGCCGTCTAGCCGAGACAGACGACAACTTACAACGAAATATCGAACAGGGGCAAACAAGAGACGAACTCCTGGAGATCTAGCTCAGACCGAAAGTCGGCTGAGACTTAACAACTAACACCTACAAGCTCAGACCGATAGCCGGCTGAGAAGAACAGCTCAGATCGAAAACCCGACTGAGAGAAGCTAAATTAAAACTAAGACTAACCTACAGCTAAAAAAACGAAAACCAAAACAATCACCGGCATGCAAAACGACGATTTTTGACTTCTACGCATGCAAAAGAAAAGGTCCTATGAGGGGGATCAATAGCATTGTGTACACACACAATTTTTTGAATTACTATGCTAACAAAATGAATTATCTATATGTGAGAATATTTTTTATTTACAGTTACCAAAAAAATTTGTAGACATGTACAAATATCGACACAAATATACAATATTTACAAAATAGGCTCATTTTCTTTTCTTTTCCAATAACACATTTATAATGACAGGAAAAGATCATATGGGAAGTAACAAATTTGGTGAGAAAAGAGAAGTAATCAAAATTCGTAGCTTAAAGAACAAAATTCGTAATGTAAATAAAACTTAAAGAATCAAAATTCGTAGACTTAAAAGAATAAAATTCGTAATGTAAAAATAGTAGAGCTTGAAGATCAAAATTTGTAGACTTAAAGAATAAAATTCGTAACAACGGTAATTATATGGATATAAATTTACAATAATGCCCTTACGAACATATAATATAGATATTATGATTAAAAATCTGAAATATAGGATTGTTGGATCAAAAATTTAATTGTTGTGATTACTTCTTATTTCTCACCAAATTTGTTACTTCTCATGAGATCTCAACCCTTATAATGACATGTTAAAAATAACTCTCCGACAAATTTTGATATTGTTGTCAAAAATAATGTATAGCCTAGGTATGTCTAGGATCGTCCAAGGAACTACTATCATGTAAGACTTAAGTAGTATCAGCTTCTACTAAATCTATTATCGTCGCGCTATTGGTTTGCCTGGCTTTTAACTAAACAATTTGGAAACTAATGAAAAGGAGCGTAAGATGAACCACTGCTAGGCAAGGGGTAGCTGTCGTTTAGGTTACTCACACTCACCTAATCTAATACATAAAATTAAGCGCAACAAATAATGCAGTATAAAACTACTAATCATGTCATGATTAGCCAATTCGAGTCAACATTACTACAAATCAAGTATTGCGCTAATTCTTGGAATTAGGATCCAACAAGAGGGCTAGTCAATTAGAAGTAGGCGAGTATAGGACAACCGGTTCTGTTACGACTAGCTATTGGAGGAGTACAACCTTTTTTCTTGCAAATTGCCGTTGTTGGGACTACTCTCCACTCCTTGTCCGGACGCGTCTTGGCATTTGAGTGCTTCGCCTCTTATACTAGAACTTGCTCGCCGCGTCTTTGAAGATGTGTTTATCATTTGAATTCAAGTTATTTTGGAATGACCCATGAGCTCCCTTGTATAGTCACGAAATGAGGAGGCGACGATGCCTTCTTCAGGGATGGGAGGCTCATATAGAGGCAGCGCCTCTACTCTTGTATTGTTTGATCTCTCATGTCACATTTGCCGGAGGCGATGCCTTTGGTCCAGTCTTGGTCAACTTTGATATGATTTTTCCCTTTTTCGTGATTTGCTTCATTTTCGGTCCATGTGAGCTAAAAACACTTTAAAAAGCGGGTTAGAGCGAGAAAAGTCGTTAGGACATGTAACGAAATCTATAAGTAATAAAGCCTAAAAAGTGATATAAAACTCGTCGATCGTTGCAGATCTATCTTGTTCCCTGTAGTTTTGATTGAGAAGATATCGACTCGAGGTAAGACCTTTCCAAGAAAAAGCCACACTTTGTTTTTGTAAGAATTTCCGAGGAAGATATGGACTCGAGCTACGCCTCAACGTTTTGTAGGGCGCTACTGGAGCAGGGGCGGATCCACAGCAATGCATATGGGGGCAGCTGCCCCCACTCAAATTTCCAAAACTTGCTTTACTGTATAGTTAATTTGATATATGCCCCCACTGAATTTTAATCTTTGCCCCCATTAGTTTTTAATCTTAGCTCCTAAATCATTAATTTAGAAATTAATTTTAAGTTATGTTTATCCTTAATATATTAGTTTGACGTTATAACCAATCAATATAAATCTAATTTATAACTTCAAAATAAGTCTTATAACCAAACAAATAATATCGCAATTGAAATTAGAATAAAGTTTCAAACTCTTAACGGCGGTGTTAATTTTTTCGGTGTCGGCAGAAAAAGATAGAGAGACAGAAAACATATGGACAGTTTGACATGTGATTTAAATTCGCTCCTGACTTTCTGAAATAGAGTAATTTTACTTGAGATGTGCCAAAACTGTATTCTAAAAATCCTCCGTCTAGCCCGTCTAAGTCCTACCTAAAATTTCATGAACATGTTCCAATTTTTTGAGATGTTATTTAATACAATTTAATAATTTTGTTATATACTATGATGTTTCTTTGACATGTTATATGGTGATAAGATCTCATGGTGCATATAAACGAAAGTAGCATAATTTTAGTCATAAGTCAATGTGTCACGTAAGCTTATTAATTCGCCCAAGTCAAAAATATTTTTGAATCCGCCACTGTACCGGAGGTTTGTGCTTATGGGACGGGTGTTTCTGCTTTCCCCTTATGTGGTTGTAGTAGTTTAACTACAGTTGGTTCGTTTATAAAACAAACTAAAAATATTCTAAAAACTGAGTACAAATGGACTCAAGTTTTTCAAATTGAGCGATTGAATTTTTTTTTCAAATTATAATGCGAAAGCCAGACGTATTTTTTTTTGATGCATCTTCTTGATCCTTCATGGCTAGAAGTTCATTATCGGATCGGATCAAGTCTTCTTTTGTAGTACGCTTTATAGATACCGTTCCATCAAGGCATGCTTTTCTAGTACCGCGCAGTTTCAAAGTTTTTCTGCCTTTATTGGGAGACTTTGTGAATATGGGTGAAGCAGGACGCAACTTAACTTTGTGATTCTTTAAAGCAGGATGGTCGAAAGCAAGTATAGGAATGCAGTCAAAAATGTCTCATGTTTCGATGATGGCCTTAACAGGGGGGTTTATTAAGGATTTGAAGTCGTTTTTCTAGCTCTATCTGGTACTCTTGCTCTTCAGAAATTACTGAGAGGATTGGCGGCAATTGAACGAAGCTTCTTAGCCACTCTTCCATTTCACCATCATCTCCAACTGACCCATTTCCAGTCTCAACCTGATGAATTTGAAGCTGAGCCGGTAAACCAACTGAATATGTATGACTCCCCAAATGCAAGCGCTTTGTTTGACTTGAGGGGCTGTGTTAACAATTTTTGAAGCATCTTTCAATCCTAAGGATGTGGGCAAACCAGAGAGGACATCAGACCAAGTGCAATCATCAATAGCATCATCTGCAGCAGCATTCAGCATCTGTATGCTCGAATTCGCTAGCTGAGCAAACTCGAATTGCCCTCTGCAATTCCAACAGCTATTCATCCATTTCCGCACCGATTACGACCTTTGATTGCGAAAGCGAGAAGTTGAAGAATGCAAAATTCTGACAAGAAAGTCATGAGAACTGATGTGAGACTACTCTCCTGAAAGACTATGGAGAGTTACAAATAGACATGAATATAAACACTTGATTTACACAATGAGACTGACATCACTTTAGTACAACATACACACCCAAGCACTACTGCTGCAAGGAAACAAACAACTACAACATGTGGATCAGCCATTACTAACTAGGAGCCCATTAAAGCTCGATATATCATCAGGCATGTGCAAATCCAGAAGAACTTAAAATTAGAGGCGAACTTGTGGAGATCGTTACTGGTCGAAATTGCCATTCCTGTCTTCATCCTCGTCGACTACGTTATATACACCAGATGTGTATAATCTATCAGCGTTGGCCCACTGATCAGAAGCCAACTCCTCGCCTTCACATGCAATTACTAGGAATGGTCGACTTAGGGTTAGAGCATCTACCAGATTTTTGTTCACGCTGCCACATAGTCCTAGCCATCTCAACCTAGGAAAGTAAGGTTTGTTCAGCCAGCAAAATGAGAGAGAGTGAACACCGCCACAGTTGTATAGATCCAGAACCTTTAAGCTACTTCCTTCCCAACCATTACCATTGACTTGCATTGAAGCCAAAGCCACAACAGATGTGTTGCCAATGCGTGGACAGTTTCGCATCCTAAGCTGAAGGAGAGGGATCCGACTTTTTGCAAATGATAAGATTCCATTGTCTGATAAGTTGGGAAGGTGTGATAAGTCCAACTCTTGCAAATCCATTTTACTAGACCCGTCAAATAGATACGAAATGCTCTTGTCTGTCACTCTCTTGCACCCTCTAAGTGACAGAGATGAAAGTGAGCTTATTACTCTTTCCTTCAAGTAGGAAAGGCCCAAGTCACTTATGTCCGACCCATCCAACAGTAAAATCTTTAATTTACAAAGAGAACCAATTGCCCTCAGTGCTTCATCGCCGAGGTTCCTACAATGTCTCAGCTCGAGTACTGTCAGAGATGTGTTAGCCACCAAATGTGCCACTGAAAGATTGCTTATAAGACTACACCACCTCAAGCTAACATGTGTCAGAGAAAGAGATGTTGCCGACACATCATGAAAGACCAAGTCTGTCAATTTCATCCCACAAGACAATCTGAGCTTGTGTAGATTAGAGCAGGAATGCAACATAGTTTTGAAGCCAGTATCTGTGACACGACAAAACCCGCCGAGAGATATACTTTCAATTTTGGAGCATCTGTCAGCCAGAAACAGCAGACCGAGATCATTAACTCTTTTGAAGTAGGAGTTGTAGAACTCTTGGCTACGTATAAGGGACAGATGTTTCAACTTCCTGTTGAGATTGATTTGCTGAATTCCGACATTGCTGAGGTCGTATGGCACATTTGGTTCCATCAAGGGAGCATCTCTCAGTTCCAGATGGATTAATGAGGGGAGACCTTTAGATAATTTATAAACCATAGTGTCAGTTATGTAATCAACTGATAAGCATATCTTTTGAAGGTTGGGAAACACATATGGGTGTTTCTGTGTATGTTGAGGTTCTAATAGTGGGCTGAATAATTCCTCCACTGTCGTTGAATACACGTAACCAAGCTCAAGAGCAATGAGTTTTGACGAAGCAATAGACCAAAGTTGAGCACAGTTGTAAGGCAGGAACAACGAGACATCAAACATCAGGACCAATGTCTGCGAAAGACAGCAATATTTAGAGAGACAATAAAATAAAAATAGATCATATAAGAAGTAAGCCCCTACCTAATAAGTAATAAGCAACATGATTAAATGGGAATCTTAGATACATCACTCATAATCAGAGCAAAAAAAAAAAATTAGCACTGCCTTGATATGAATAAATTGTGGAATGCAATGAGCAAACTATCAGGCCATGATTAAAAAAGTTAATTGTGGTTTCCTGCCTAGGTGAACCCACCCATCAGTAAGGATGTGATGAGCTTGAAGCACTCTTCATATAAATCTATGGCAGAAAAGGTGAATAAAAGGTCATAGAAATATTTTCATCTGCAATCAGCAATCTAATAAAGTCCAGTGGCAGTCAACTTTATTATGGCGTCAACAATGATTTTTCTCACATGGCAGCTGGAGCAATGCTTTACTTCGACAACAAAATAATAAAACTTCAATGCAAATAGTAGCATGCTTAATAATTCATGGATAAAGAAAATCTTGACAACCAATACTTGAAGTATTTACAATGAAAAATACTGACATTTGATCAGCTAAAACAGACCTTCAGTTCCACCCAACGACCCAGCTTATATGGTTTCGAACGCCACTAAACTTGAAGTGGTTTAGACATATCCAATTAAGGTGGGAAACAGGCAGAGCAGTGCCGAGTAGTAGGTTGCTCATGCCCGGCTTGTTTAACTTTTTACAAATATGAGCTTGGGCCGAACTTAATCAAGCTTTAAAAAGAGGTTTTTTTGAATTTGACTTGTTGAATTTTCACAAATTCTAGAATTCAAGCTTAATATTAGTAATTTAGTTAATTTTATTAAATTAATATTATTATTTATGATTAACGAGCTTTCAAATGAGTTCAAACGAGCTTTTATCGAGATACTTGCTTAATAAATTAGAATATAAATACAATATAATTTTTTTGAGTGTAATCACTCAATCGCACTCATACACGAAACATATAAAACTATGAATTTTTAAATGAACATGTAACGAGCCCTACACCCAATTTAATTAATCCTTCATATGTTAGTACATTTAAGTTAAGAACAATACTCCACTCAGTTCTTCTCTTTTAAAAGTCATTTCAGAAACTAAAGTTTCAGTTTAAAAAAAATCATCTTTATGTTTTTCTTTTAATGCTTACTTCTAAATTTGGGCAACCAGCAAGTAAATCCTCCAGATCAGATAACTCTACAGACCGCCCTCTGTTTTCTGCTACGAAACCCAAGTAGAGAGACCTGTAGACAAAAGCATGCATGGAAAGCTAATAACCCCCATCACCAAAAATCCATGACACATTTAGACTTTACACTACCAGTATTCATCAAACACATCATTGTTGGTACGAAAATGCAGAATAGGTAACATCATACAAAGAAAAAAAGATTACCTTAAATCTGAGCAACACTTTCCAATGGCAGAAAGCAGCTTTCCATTGAAGTCAAAGCAGTTCTGCAGGGATAACTCCTGCAACGAAGGCCTAACCAAGTGGCTAATTGCTGAATCCCCGAGCTTGCTGCAATCGATTCTCAAGCTTTTTAGATACTGATTCGGCGGCAACAAGGGCCTCAGTACCTCAACAGGAATCCCAATTTCCTGAAAATAAGGTCAACGAAATTAATCATTCCTCATCATAAATAGCGAATCCTTCCATCAAATTGCTAGATGTTAGATGTAACTGCTTACGGTTAGGTGGAAATTGGGTTGGAAGCACAGCATCTGAGAAGCGCAAGCGCGGAGAGTCTTGCACGTGGATCTGATGGAACACATAGAAGCTATGTCCAGTTTCGTCATGATAGTCGCCACAATTGCTGCCGGCAGTTGGTCCAGGCAGAGCTCGCCGGATTCGGGGATCGCCATTTTTCACAATGGTCAATCAATCTCTCTCTCTCTCTCGACAGGAGAATCCAGACCCCGTGAAGATGACGAACAAGTTAGTTGGGCCGCTGATGTAATTTGGGCCATAAAGTGACCGAAATGGTCGGGCTTGACTCACCCACAATTTTGGTTTTGGTATGCAGACGATAGTATCAGAGATCTCCACCATGACAAAAAAAAACATATCATCCCTCTCTTTTTATCCATTTTCTCTCTCATCTTATCATATCTAATAACTATTTTGATTAACTGCACCCCACTTATGACTAAATAAAAAGTTCATCATCATTCTCTCTCATCACTGCATAAATTATAGCTCATAAATATTTAGATTAATAAAAATATATCGAAGTGTATCTCGTATTATAGAACTCAAAAAATTATGAATATTGGTATTTATTGTGCTGATTTCAAAGTGTATCTCGTTTTATATCAAAGTGGCTCATATTGTGCCTAATAAAAAAAATTAGTGGTTAATCTCGTTTTATATAAAAGTGTATCTCATTTTATATCATATTGTGCCTAATCAAAGTGCACCTCCACGTTGTCACGGCCTAATAAAAAAAATTATTCTCTGTCACATCACCACAATGAGTGGCTCATATTATGCTTCACTGCCTCATTCTACCAACTTTCCTCAACGGAGCGCTCCTCATGTAAGTTCTATTACTAAACTGATGAAATTAAAGATAAATATGTTTATTTAGTTTTTATTCAGGGTTAAAAGTTTTTTTATAACAAATAAATTTCTAAAAGCCACAAAACAAAGAAAAAATTTCCAATTAACTAAAATTGAAGTTTCGTTTTCCCGTGTGGTCAGTTTCTAAATTTGTTTTCCAAAATGGTCACATTCCCTTAGGCGCAGTTGACTTAAGGCGTTGTTTTCCAACAACGCCTTATGCCCAATGTCATTTTTACGAGAGAAAGAATGCTGAGTCAGAGTCAGTATTAAATTGCCTACTAAGCAAAGAGCGCTCTTCTCCACATCGCCTAAAATTAACTTATACTTTCGAGCCCTAATTTCTCCGTTAGTTCACTGTTGTCGTCTTTCTCCATAGTCGGAAATCAATCCTGAACCTGTGAAATCGTCGCCGTCTTCCGTCGTTAGTCCTGTCCGCTGCGCCGTTCGAATCAACTTACAATTGGAGGTGTTGTGGTGGGTAGCGCCTAAGGGTATATGCAAGGTCAGCCTGCTTACTCAGCATTATATCAATCCAAAAACAGCGCCTAAGGGAATATTGCCATTTTGGAAAATGAATTTGGAAATTGGCCAGACGGGAAACTGAAATTTCGATTTTGCTTAAATTGGAAATTTTTTCCAAAACAAAAGACTCAAATAAACACAAGAAAAATAACTCAGTTCCAACAGTTTACTCTAGCTTTGCGCATTAGGAGTCGATTTTTTTTCTTCAAATAGACCCAAATGAGTTTGTGGGTTTCTCAAATAAACTATATGAGTTGGTATATCCTTTTTTTTTTTGATAAAATATGAGTTGGTATATCCTGAATGACCATTTTTTTAATAAAGTCGATTTCTGCGATACCCGTTAGTTGGGTATTTTAATAAAAACAGGGTTCCCGGGATTCGGTTATTTAAAAAAATGACACGCGGACGACACCTGGACTTATAAACATACCTGGAGGATAGAAGGAAAAAATTATTTTTTTCACAACACCGGTTCCCCAGGAACCGATTTGTTTGAAGAAATTGATTTTTTTAAAATCATATAATGTAGTCGGCAGCCATCTATCCTCATGGGTTTTAAAAAAATCAATTTCTTTAAAAACCGGTTTGTGAAAAAAAATTTCTTCATATAACCGGATCATGAGGAACCGATTTTATTTAAAAGGATCATTCATATAACCAGTGTTGTTAAGTCGCTCGACTAGTAGCGACTAGTCGACCAAGTCATTTTTCCTTTTCCGACTTGAAACTTCGACTTGGTGAATCGCGACTTGTTCGACGGATAACAGTGGCAGACCCAGAAAATATTATCAATGGGTCAAAAACTTACGAAAGAATAATGTTACATGCATTTACCTTACTTATCGATTGACTTCTGTAATTTTATTAGATTATTTTTTGGACGAGACATAAAATTGTTGAAAAAAGAGGGCATACGCCATAATATCAAAATCATTGGGGGCATATACTAAAATTATTGGGGACATAATACTAAAATTATTAAAATATTAATCTAATTATTTACTTTTAATTGAAAATATGAAAAATCATTGGGGCGGCGACCCCCCATCGTCTCTAAGGTGCGTCCGCCTCTGACGGATAACCATCTTTGGGCTCGATAGGCGATCCAGATCGAACGTTCCTAAACGCTGTTACAGATCGCACCCAGTTTGAAGAAAAAATGCAGTTGTTCATGGCGGCGGGTGGGATTTAGGATGATGAACAGTACTATTTGTTTTATTTATATTACATAAAAGTCCTTTAAGTTTAATGTTATATTTATACCCCATTTATTATATCATCTTTTCGTATTGCACCCAAATCATCCAAAAATGAATTTTTTTTATTTAAACAATAAAAATATGCATGTTTAAAGAATATATTATGCATTTTTGCACTCTAAACAAAAGAAACTTATTTTTTATTGTACTTTTTCTGAATTTCGTATTATTTTTCTCATTTTATACATAGTTTTATTTTTTATTATATATGAATTGTATATGCCGACTAGTCGCCGAGACAACCTTGCATATAACCAGATCATGAGGAATCAATTGTATCAAAAAAGGATTATTCGGAATATCCCAAAGTCATTTGGGCTATTTGAGAAACCCATAAACTCATTTGGGTCAATTTGAAGAAAAAAAATCTCCACGAAGTCAGCCAACCAAGACGTTTTCCTCCCTAGAGATATGAGTCAGGGACCAATGGGAATTTTCGCTGAACCTCTTCAGGACTAGATCATACCATCCTAGACACCAGGCTCCACCAAACATTCTTATGTGTAGCGCTGGCACCACCGCTAAAGAGTCTGATTTGAATTCGACAGATCTAAAATCTTGGAAGCTTGCCAAAGAAGTTCCTCTCTCCAGCGCAGCCTCTTCCGCGTATGAGGCAGTCTCACCCTTTTTCAACCAATAAGAAAACGCAAACAGAATCAAGCCATTAGCCCACATTGCTAGATCTTGCATCCCAGGAAGTTGCTACTAGGAGCATCTCCTCAAATGAAAGGACATACACATACCCATAGCAAACCAAGTTGGAAATCCGAAGACTTCCTTAACCCGGATAACTTTCACATTGCATGCACACGTCAAAGAGAGGCCATATTGTGGTTCATCAGTTAACTCAAGTAAATAGAAATTTCACATTGCATACATCCTGTTCCCATATGTTAACCAGGACACGAAGACAAACAAGAGACGAAAGGAACAGATTATGTTGAACTTCATGAAAATTAAGGATGTCATGAAATGATAGTATTAGCTTTGAGAATTGGTGGTGTGCTGTAAAACTATTTACAGTCATGGGATCGACAAGCGATCATTGGATTTACATGCAGCTCCATTTCCTAACACAATACTGAAGATGGACTGGATTTGATTGACAAGCAGTTTCTGACCATAATTTTAAGAGCAGTGTGTTCCTTATGCAAGTATAGGGCCAGATATCCAATTCACAGAGACAGATCTTCCAATTGACAGTCCACCTGCAGTAGTCACTGGATTAGCACTTGGCAATGTATTGATTTGAAGAAGGTACATCAAATCAAAATTGGTTAGAACTTAGAAAGAACACAATTGTCAGAGATAACTACTATGACAAATATATCGAGATTTTCCCACACAAATGATTCATACATTGGGACATACATCAAAGAAAATTACACTTATGTCTTGTACTGTTCTGATTGTAAGATGAATCCTAGAAATTGATCATAGCTAAACCAATGTGGTATAACAAGATTTCAAGAATAAATATAATTATGTTTTGCTAAATGTATGCTGTAGCATCAAGCAAAGCAATGCAGGAACAGGCTTACATGATCCATGTTACCTAAACTATCCCAACATAAAATTCTAACATGCTTAGAGATTCTGACATCGCAGCACAAATAACTATCATTCGCAAGATAATGACCAATTGAGCTAAGGGAGAGAAAAAACCAACAAAGAGTAACCTGGTTGACCTCATTTCAGACACCAAAATTCCAATGGGAATCAAATGAACAGTCAAGAAGACTACACGAAGCCAGTTGAGCCAACAGATGGGTAATAATCACAAAATGAAATGATTGGTCTTACACAGCCCAGACGAATGAATTATTACGGCTTCTTTTAGAACTAACGGGCACAAAATAACTACAGCGCCCACATCTACAAGTGCAGATTACCACCAGAGCATATGATTATTTTATTATACAAAAACAGTTGAGAATGGAGGTGAGCTCACAAAGCTCTAAACATTTTAAAGGTGGCATTCTTTCTTAAAATAATCAAATATATGTATAAACTATAAACACAAAACCACGGAGCACGTTAATGGGCTTGTGGTACCACCAGAGCTAAGAACTTACCCCCATAGTAGTTGAAACCCAGGAAGGAGGAGGCCAAAACAATTTCCAATGTTCAGACTCAGAGGTTAGAGACTCAATCTTACTGCTATTCAACCGGTAAACTCCAATGTCAGTTGCCTGAAACTCGCCTGTTCTATCATCGCCTCCATTTGTGCAGTTCATAATATAAATACAATTCCCTTCATACCCAGAAAGATCAGCAGTCGAGATAGAAAACGTGCAGTTCTCTCCCAAAAACAATATCTGATCTCCCAAACTCTCCATCTCAAACCACCTTTTCTCCTTCTCCGTCAGCTTGTAAACCTTAAACCTAACAATTCTCTCATTTAGTGACCTCAGAAATTGCTCTTCGCCATCATCCTCCTGACCTTCCTCTACATCCATAGTCAAGTACATATCAACCAACAACAAGCCCCCACAAGACTCAACTAAATACTTCTTATCCCCACCAAACACAGACTCGGCCACAAGTTCAATTTTCGAAGCAGATTCCACCATCACAGTTCTCCCACTGTTATCTACGGCATAGAATTTACCTCTGTAAAGCTTCACATCATCATAAGGAGATTGCATCTCCTTGATCACCTTCCATTTCTTATCACCTGACTCAAACATAGCCAGCCTCCCCGATACATGAATCGTCATAAGCTTATACCTAATAGCAGCGGAAGCAGCCGCATCCACATGAAAATTAGGGTTTCCATCTTGACGAAACACCACCTTCTCCATATACAAAGTGGACGCCTCTCCCAACGAATTCGCCAACGGCCGATAATCAATGTAACTCATCACATACTCCTGCCCCAATTCACAAACCCTAAACTTCAAAATATCTAAATTCCTCACAAACGACGATGGCAGAGGCTTGAACCGCACTCCAGAGAGCGGATTAAGCAGATGCATTTTGTCAGGAACATCTTCCTCGATCTTGACGATCCAGTGATAACTTTCAGTGGACGAAGATGGAGACTCGGAACCTGAGTCCGGATGGGGGATTGAGATGCGGTAGATGGTGCGCTTGGAGAGGTGGAAGCCCCAGGTGGTGTTGGAGATGCCGTCGTTGGGGAGTATCGGGAACCGGTTGGGGAGGCGGCGGGGCTTGGGAGGGACGGAGGTGCGCCAAGTGGAGCAGACGGATCTGAAGCGGAAGACGTCGAAGGGAGCGTCGAGTGACTCCGCGATTTGGATTAGTAGATCCTTCGGTAGCTGCGACCAGTCCGCCATCGACGATACGCAGCGAGCATTTCCTCTTATAAATATTGCTTTGCCTTGCTTCATTTGATGGAGTCCCTCAACCGGTTCGATTCTTAAACCGAATATAAACGAACCCGATGCAGGAAAAATCGTGAGTCTGGTTCAAATATTAGACCGAAGATAAATGAACAACGTGGTTTAGACTCTAAATTTTTTCCAATAGTCAAAAATTGAATTTGAGTTTCTTTTCTAGCCAATCTCTCAAATTGTTTCTCAATTTACTTTTTCCTAAGACATGATTGGAAATGACGTCTTAGGCATCATGTCTTTTTTGCTTATACGGAAACTGAATCAACATGCTAATATGATTCTTACTTTAAGTCGATATTAAGAAAAACGTCTTAGGGGAGTTATACGTTCGAGCCGTAATTTCACTTATTTTAACCATTTATCTCAAATCCCTTCCTAAATCGAAATCAACCATAATCCCTCGGAATCAGATCGTTCTCAGCCATAATCAGTCACGTCACCGATGTCCGCGTCCATCCTATCATCGATGTACATCGTCGTGCATTCCATTGCTGCTTTGTCGAGCCTAAGGTGTTGCTGACATGAGCAGCTTATGTTTAAGACGTCGTGGTCAATAGCGTCTTAGGAAAGGTATTGCTGACGGAAGCGACTTATGTTTAAGACATCAGGAAATTTGAGTAGGTAGAAAATGAACTCAGTTACGGATTCTAGGTAATATTGAAAAAAATTTCTTTAGACTAGTAGGAATAGGAATGGTGAGTCGGTTCAAATCCTGAAACCAAACAAAGGTGAACCAGTTTGAATTAAATGAAACCGAACAAATACGAAGCCTGTGGATCACGACCCTTTTCTCACTTTGCCTCCAGTGGAACTAATAACCAGTTGTGCTTGTTGTTGTTGTGAACAATCGATGTGAAAACTGAAAAGTGATAAAATGACACAAGGACTAGGACGCCTAAAATATGTGCCCAAGATAGCTAATCATAAAGCTAGGCTGCGCTTGCATTGATTTTTGTTCAACTTTACAGTCAAAACCTGCTACTACCATTTCACAGTCACTTTTATCGCAGCTGCGCATTTCAGTCTTGAAGCTTTCCAGCTCCCGAGTTGTCAACTAGTGACCATACTTTCTCCAAATCTGCAGTGCAAGGTTTTTTTATAACAATGTCAGGGGACTTCTTTAGTCCAAGAGTTGGAAATGTCTTTGTCGGGCTTCCAGTGACTGGTGTTGAGGGTGAGAAGGTTGGCGTTGCAAATGGGGATCCGTAAGGAGTGTGCTTAACTGAAAACGGGGTCGGTGAAATCCGCTTCTGCAGGGGAACCCCTACAAGGATTCTAGTGCTGAACTCGGACGTTGAGTTTAAATCAGTGGATTGCTTAGTGGCATCATCCGCAAAAAGGACATCATCTAGCCTGGCAGTGATGTTGAAAGCCAGACACTCCAGTATCCTCGAGTAGCTCTCGAGAATGGACTGGCCCACATCCTGCATTAAATGACAACTTGGTAAGATTCCCCTAAAGATGTACAGATGCTATCATATTTAAAGTATGTTCTTCAAGTCCATAAGTCCCAAACACTCGAAAAAAGTGAATGCATTATCTTAAAATGAACCTACTTGAGTGATGAAAGTTACCTTATTGTACTGAATCTTATTCATATCAAGTGCGGTCTGTGGGAGGGCGGGGAAGCGAAGCCTAAGGCTTCCTAAGAGGGTTTCAGCTCTCTGGACTAACACTTTCTTCTTTTCGAAATTAGAATGGCCCTTGACTTTGCTGCGCCACGGAGCCCGCTTAGATTTTGTGTGACTAGTATGCCTTTGTTTGACTTTCTGCTTCCACACATGTACAGCCGCCTCGATTCTATTTGCGATTTCCAGTGTATTATGCTCAGATTTCAAATCCATGAAATCAAGCAAGTACTCCGGTGAGAATTTTTCAGCAGTAATGTAACTGTAAATGATATCTCCAAGACAATCTCGCCCACTCTGCAGTTCGAAAAGAGAGCAAAACATCAAAAAAGGCTCAAACCCATACTTACTTGAACGAGTTAGTTTTTGTCCTCCGCCAAACAACCAAAAACATTCAGCTAAACAACAGATAAATACCTTAGGCAATGTTTCCAAGTAAGCTTGGGGAATCTCCATTTCAGAAAGAACGCAATTATTTATAGCCATGGCTGCCTTCAATATCTGATTTGCGCAGTCTCTGCACTGCTGCAATTTATTTCTCGTACTCTCAGACAAGCCTTTAGAAGGTATCTTCGGGCATGGAAGCCACCACTTTTCTTCTTGTCTAATAGAAGGCCTCTCACTAGATTTTAAAGATGTGTAACCATTACATCCGCTTTCACCAGCCAAGGCTATCCCACGATCAACGTACCAGAATTCAGTATTAGTAAACCCATCAAGCATAGCTAACAACATAGCATCGAGTTTCTTAAGTGCTGGAAGATTAGCATAAAGGTCAGATCTTGGACGAGTAGACATGACCTCGTACGTCCCACCACCAGGAAACTGCTGTACTGAAGGTACCAGCTCGACTATCGAATCACTCACACATAACAACAACTCCATCTCCCTATACCACATAACCTTCTTTTGTTGTGCCAAGGGTTCCAACCGCCACAACTCGCCGAACACAGTTGCTAAAATCCATCCAAATCACATTGTGAGAATTGGGACATGTCAATCAAAAACAACAAAGCCGATTTAAACCAATCGTACTAACCCGACAGATTAGTGATTGCATTGGAGATGGCCAGTGCAGTACAAACTCCTTTCCCACCGCCAGACATGTCTTCCCCGAGTAAAAGCTTAGCGAATCTTTCCTTCATCATGTCCACTTCTGCACGTAGTCCAAGATCACTCACCAAGCCAACTCCAAACAACCGATCTTAAACACAACTCGGTAGATAGAAAAAAAATGCTGATTTTCTAAATAAAGCAAAGCTTTGACAACCGATCAATAAATGCTGATTATCTTAACAACGACCCCAAATCGATCAATAAATGTACTGATTATCTAAACAAAGCAAAACTTTGACAAGTCAATCAACTTAGAGTAACTAGGGCGTTGATATAATTTATATTTCAAAGTTGGGACTAATTTAATCCTGCAATTTTGGCATCATTTTATATTCCAAATCCAATATCTGCAGACATGATTGATAAATGCCCTAAAAATCAGTTTTTTTTTCTAATCAATAAAGTAAAAACATTGTTCCAGCAAACAAGCAACTCAAATTAGGGTTTATAAAAAAAAGCTCACCAGAGACATCAAGCCGCCGCTTCTCCACCTTGTCATCCCACCTCACCACATCCTTTCCACCAATCACCGCCATCATCACCGGCGGCGGAAACCCAAAACCCCCAACACCAGGGCGAGGCGACGAGGCCATCGAACTCGACGCACCGTCTCCATTAAACCGGCTGTACGAGAAGCTACTACAGCTCTCCGACTCACTCACATCCGCACTTATGCTGTAGCTACCGCATCTATCACTCAGCTGATCCGAACACTCCTCCGACAAATCGTCCGCACTCCCTCCCATCGTAAATTTCATCAAAACCTCGCAAACACAGGTCAGAAAATCATCGCAGATCTACGTAGTGATGTGTAGCAGCTGGTTTGGAGACGAGGTGGGTTGGGAAGAAGGGTCAGAGAATCCGCGTTGCGTGGTGCCTCGGATTGCAGAGAGCGTGGAGGATTAAAGAGGTTGAGAGCTCGTAAAGGAAATAAAGCGTTACTGGAGTAGTAAAGCAGACATTAAAGCAGAAATCACTCCCGTCACTCTCTCACTCTATTTTTTTTTTTAGCTCTGCTACGTTTCTGTAGCATGTGTACACTGTTCAGCGATGAAACAACGACAATGACGTTAGCAGTCTTGTTGGGCCTCGTTGGAAGCCTAATAAGGCCCATATTGAGTGGCAAAGAATCCAATTGAGCCGAGAGGTGTGTGGTTTATTTGAGCAACGGCTGGTTTTTTTAATTGACCAATGTTGGTTTTTTTTTGTTTTTGAAAGGTTGACCAATGTTGGTTGATGGTCGAGTTGAGATATTGGAATGGAAAAGGTGCTATTCGATAATATTTTTGTTATAAAAGTGAAGAACTAGGGAGATAAGATAAGCGGATTTAGGTAATTTTCATTTCGCTATCAAATATGATTATTATTTCCTGATATATTTAGGTTGGGGTACGTGTCGTGTTCAGTTGAATCCCACTTTTTTTTGGATTCAAAGACAAGGAGACTAATACAGCAACCACCGGGGGAAAAACATAACTATCCTAAACACAACAGAAAACAACACAACTAACAAAGCTATATAACAACTGACCAAAGACCAACACCTGACCAACTAACATACCTATACAACGACTAACATAGTGAAACAACCAACAAAGAGATAGTCGACAACAAACCCATTATCGGTCGACAACTACATACAGACAGAACAAGACTTGACAATACCCCAACTGGATCCTGAAAAGCTCCATGCCTGCAAGGGCCTCAACATAGACAGAAACTCGTCTGCAGTCTTCACTTAAGCCTCGGCCTTCATAAATGACCAAGGCTACACAAGTATTCTTCATATATCGGCTTCCTGCCAAGGGTAGCACACCACCTGAACTCCAGAAAGAGGACTTAAAAGCTAGGACAAATCAACTAGCCGGGAACAGTGAGACGCTCCACTTCGCCTCACGCCGAGGGAGGTGACCAGACCACCGAAGACAGAAAACTACTAATGCAACAAGTGCAGCCAAATAAAACCAAAAGCAAGAAAAACAAGAAAATAAAACCGAGGAAAAATCTACAAACAGCTTCAAAACAGTCACCGGCAACGCGCTAACGGCCTCCAGTCCAAGGCTGTGTCGTCGAAACCACCATCAAAAGATAAGCACCATACCCACGATGAAAACCCACACCACCATCAACGACCACGCCCCAACCACACAACCAAAAAAAAACCTCATAACCCGCAGTCATACCCTCCCACAGTTGCACAACCCCGTCCACAGTACCAGTCTCGTCGCCGGCGCAAAGGCCCTCTTCCAACCCGCCGAAGCAGCAATGACGGGAGCGACGCCATCGCAGCTCAAGAGACCGACCGGTGACATGGAAGAGGAACCGGCAGAGGAAAGAGACGGCGAGAGAGGGGGAAATGACGTCGGTAGGGCGAAGCGAGGGGCGACAAGGGATGGAGGAGCGCTATGGTAGAGGTGACGGAAACCAAAACCAGCCTTGAGGCCTAAGGCCCGCGCCCGCCGGCGGGCGGATCGGAAATTCGCGGAGACTTCGGAAGAAAACTTTTTTTCCCTATCGTTCGTGCTAATTTGGTCTTACGGATTTTATTGTTGGCTTCAGGATGGTTTTCCTACAATGTTTATTGATAGTTAGTTTGCTAAAATATTATAACAAATTTACTTATTAATTGTTATGTAAAAATAGTAAATAAAGAAAATTATATTTTTGCTATAAAAAATGAAGGGCTAAGGAAATTTGATAAGAGGATTTAGGGAATTTTCATTTCGTTCTCAGATACAATACCCATTTCCCGATGAGCGCTCAAATGAAAACTCCTTTAAATTTCGAGAACTTGAGACCCTAATCTTCACCATCCAAATGCAAGATGAATTTTGATAGTGATAAGTGTGTCATGTGCATTTTCCAAGATCCATTTAATGCAAAGTCAAAGCCATATTTTTTTTACTTTACTTTTTGGACATGTGTCAAATGCAGATTCAAAGATGCATCATGATCTAATTGTGAGATTTGGGTTGTCAAGTTTTCGAATTTTTAAGGATTCTCAACCGAACGCTCCCCTCATTTCCTAGTATACATTGAGGTGGGTTTAATTGAACCCATCCAAGAAGATGATTTACTTCCCTACAATGTTTATTGCTCCTTAGTTTGCTGAAATACTATGATAATACACATTTATTAGTTAGTATGTAAAATAGGAAAATATTATATCTTTGTTACTTTTTATTATTATGATATTTTTGTTATAAGGCATATTGCACCCATGAACATGAAATGCTAGAGGAAGACTTCCTCACCTAGTATTTCCATGCTTATGGGTGCGGATGCCCTGATAGTGAAGAACTACGGTAATACGACAAGAGGATGCAGGGAATTTCATTGTCAATTACAACTCTCATTTTCTCGTTATTAGGTTGAGGTACGCTCAAATGAGAACCAAAATTATTAATGAAATGTATTGGAGGGTATTCACGGTAAAAATACTTTTACACCATCTAGTTACATACTCTTCTCTCTTAGAGCATATGCAGCGCACATCTAATTAGGCTTGCTATATGGGATTGCAGCAAGTTTGAAGATGAGAAAGTGCACAGCGGTGTAGGGGATTGAAGAAAGAGCAGGAGAATTGCTCTGTCAATTGCTGCCATCGCCAGTCAGAGAGAACGTGCTCTGCGCGTGGGCTAGGGTTTTTGAGTGTCGGTTGTACTCACGCGACAGAGATGAAAAAAATAAAGCGCGTGGACTTGTCAGGCCCAACAGATATATTTGAGCCCAACGAATATTTTTAAACGGTCCATTAATCCGGACCCTTAAATTAATCAAACGGTTCATATTAATTGACCGTTATAAATTTAAAGAAAATTAAAAATTATTCAAAAAAATCTGGAAAAATTCCAAAAAAATATTTTGATTTTTTTCAACTGTTTATCTATAAATACTCAGTTTTATATGCTCACAAATCACTACAAATTCACTACAAACATATCTTCAAGCATTCAAATCTCCTACCTCAAATGGCTAATATCAATTGGTCCGATTCTGAAGATATTCAATTGTGCATATCATATTGCCGTCAATCCGTTGATCCAATTACCGGGAGCAAGCAAAAGAGGGACAAATTATGGGAGAAAATTTACGCCGACTATCAACAAAATTGGGTTAGAGATGAGCATGAAATTAGCATAACCGAGAGATCTCAATCCGCTCTCCAATCTCGTTTATCCAAGTTGAAGCCGCTCTTGGTTTATTGGGGTTCTTGCCTCGCGTATGCAAAACGCAATTCGGAATCGGGATGTAATTTACACGATGAGGTAAAAAATTACATTTTTCATTATATTGAATTTACTAACTCATTTTATACATCATGATGATTTATTATGGCTAACATCTCATTATTTTTTTTATTTTTAGCTACGGAAAGCTCAAACTCGATTTGTTGGCCATTATAAAAAAACATTCACCCATTTCGCATGTTGGGAAATCGTGAAAGAACATCAAACTTTCGCAAAGGTTGAAACTAGTACTCCGCCAAGTTACACATATGAAGCGACCACGATAGTTGATGGACAACATACAAATGAGGTACCTACGGATCTCAACTTTGAAGAACCGGAATTTTCTACACCGGATAGTAACCCAAGAAATTCTTCAAGTCTCGTAAGACCAATGGGAGTAAAAGCGGCGAAAGAAGCAAGAAGAAAAGGTAAGAAAGTTGCTACTCCAACCAATGAAGCACAAAATGCGGCTTTATTAAGTATTGCGGAAACTCAAAAACAACACCTCGAGCAGAATCAAATACAAATGGAACGAGATTGGAAGATGCAACAACAACTTCTCGAGCAAAATCAACAAAAGATGGACCGAGAATGGAAAATCCAACAATATCAATTTAATTTCAAAAAAAGGGAGGAAGAATCAAAAATCATGCTCACGGATATAGACAAAATGACCCCAAAATCAAAGAAGTTCTTTTCAAAGAGGAAGGCAGAAATACTCCAACGTGATGAAGAAGATGACCACAACGAAGCTAATGGTTCTGATGATTTCTCAAATTGTTACCGTCCTTTGAACTTTGATGACTAAAATGATTGTTGCTATTTCAAATTCCTTTAAGCAATGCAATTTCAAGTTCTTTTAATTTATATCATTAATTCCATGCTTATGAATTTTAAAAAAAATTTATAATAAAAAACATACAAACAAAAAAGAACAGCCAAACTCGAGTACTAAAGACTGTAAAGTAATTTTATTTAAATAAAGTAACACATTAGAGATGCTCTTAAGGAAACATAGAAACGTACAAGCACTCAAACTTAATATTGAAACATAATTCATAAACACAACATCATAATTGTTCACCGGTTTCCATAAACCAATTATGCTTCACTAGATCATCTTGTAGTTTTGAATGTAGCTACGCAGACTGAAGGGTTACTAGACGATCACCGAATACATGTGATTGTTGAGCTCTTTCAACAGGATCATGTAGCATTGGATTACCATTTTGATCTATTGGTCCATCATATATCGAGAAAATATTATATGGATTGTGTGGATCCTCGTCTTCGCGTTCCTCGAAATCATCTTCTTCAAACTCTTCCTCAATGATCATGTTATGCATTATAATGCAAGCTAGCATAATATTTTTTAAAACACTTAACCTATGACTTAGACCTGCATGGCGAACTATAGCCCATCGAGATTGTAAAATTCCAAAGCATCTCTCAACGTCCTTGCGATATGATTCCTGTTTCCTTGAAAATAATTTTTCCGAATCACTTTGTGGATTCGAAATTGTTTTAACAAAAGAAGAGTACCTCGGGTAGATTCCATCAGCCAAGTAATAAGTGTTGTCGTATGTATTACCATTAACTTTGAATGTTACCTGATGGGAGATTCCTTCAAGATAAGAATCAAATATATCTGATTGGTATAAGACATTAAGATCATTTTGTGCTCCCGGTACGCCGATAAAACTGTGCCATATCCATGTGTCATACGAAGCTACAGCCTCTAAAATGATGGTTGGACGACGACTACATCCTTGCCACGCCGTTGGACAATTTTTCCACTCCCAATGCATACAATCAATGCTTCCTAGCATACCTGGAAATCCGCGTTGTTCGGCCCTTGTTAAAAGTCGATTGACATCTGTAACATTTGGAGACCGTAGATATTGATCCTTGTAATGATGAACTATTTGAGCGCAAAACTTCTTCATACACTCTAGGGTAGTTGATTCACCCATTCTTGTGATCTCGGCACATTGATCAGCACATGAACCATATGCTAGCATCCTTATAGCAGCAGTCATCTTTTGTTCCGGAAGAAAGCCAAGCATACTAACGACATCCGACCGTTGATGCCAATATTCGTCATGGTTGCAAAGCTTCATCTTGATACGAGCGAATAAGTTGCTACTCATTCGATACCTTCGACGAAAGTCTGCCTCAGGAAAAATTGGGCACTCAACAAAGTAGTCTTCTAAAAGATTTTGGCCCCTAGAACCTCTCTCCCTTTGTCGATTTGGTCGCCGAGGACGGGGCGCTTCATTTCCACCACCTGCAGTTGCTACAACTATCGCACTCGTAATGTACGCATTAGCCCTCTCGTTTGATGCTCTTCTTCTCTGTTGATAAAGACGAAAATTCTCATTGATATCGAAAGGATTCATTGCACGAATGAAAGAGAAAGTAATGATGGAGATGTGATTACAAATGAAGAAAACACCTTATTTTATAGAAGTTCATATCTTATCTTGGAACAAAATCCATGATACGTGTCATGTATTAATTGGAAGAAAATCTTATCCAAGTTCTCGCTCAATTATTGATCAATAATTGAAGTTCAATCAAATGAAGATATTTTTTGTAAGATTTTAATAATATTTTTATTCATGAATAGTAATAGAAAGTTCTCTAATAGAATGTCTGCGCTGCGCAAAAAATAAGAAATGCTATTACTGTTTGATGAATAGTAATAGAAATTGCTATGTAAGAACTTTCTCAAATAGCATATAGCATTTGTAGCGCTGCGGATGCTCTTACTTGCAATCCATTGAGTTTTTTTGTTCTTTTCCAAAATAACTCTTTCTTTTTTTTATTAATCCAAAATAACTCTTTTGAATTTCCACTTTTACGAATTACGTAGAATGAGTTTCAGAATCAAAATTCCTTTTTTTTTATTGAAACCGGTACGCAGGGTACATGTTTATTTAAAAAAACTACCCCACGCATGGACCAATGGATTAGATTTTAGTCCACGCTAGTCGCTAGCAATCCAAATGGACACGGGTACCCGTATTACTGGTTTCACTAAGTGGATGTGTTCAGTCTGAAGAGTCATTTTTTTCCCGATAGAGTTACACGTCATATACGCTACACGAGAGGACTGCTCGCAAGCGAGAAGGCACAACATAAAGTTGGTCAGCTACCAAAGCCGACACTAAACAACAGATAGAAAGTCCACATGCCCAACAGTTCTGGGAGACAGACAACAAGGTCAGCCATGGGCTGACGAAAGAAAACATCCAAATCTAGCAACAAAACAAACAACAAGCTAAAACAATACACTAGTATAACCAAAACAATCACCGGTATCATGTCTACCGCCTCCTAACCCTAGGGCGTATCGCCACAGCCATCCGTCAAAATGAAGACACGCACACCACCATCGAAACCTGCATCAACACCATCACCCACAGTAGGGGTCAACATTTGGCCCTAGGGCTCAAAAGCCCTAAACAAAGCCCTACGACCTATGAGCCCTAGGGCCGACCCGGCCCTGAGTTTAAGCCCTCGAGCCCTACCTAAAGGCTGAAAGTCGAACAAAGGCCGTGATTTCAAAGCTCTGTTCGGCCCTCGAGCCCGACCTAACTATGACCTAAAAAGCCCGGCCCTGTCCGCCCTAAAAAAGCCCGACGCAATTACGACCTAACAATGCTCTACTCGGCCCGACCTAAAAAAGCTCTATCGATAAGCCCTTTCATATTTTACTTTCAATAAATCAAATTATAATATACTAGTCAATTAAGTACATTTTTATGTATAATTTTCAAATAATGATAAATAATATAATTCAACATATGTATTAATTTTATAGTATGTATGTTTTTACAATTAATTGTAATAATCTATTTACCTTATATTAATATTATTAAAATATGTATGTTTTTGCGACTTTGTAATTTTTTATCGATGTGCTTAATTAAAATAATACAATTTTTATTGGTACGCTAAATAAATAATTTTATAAGCCCGACCCTAAGTTTGACCCTAAAATATAGGGCCGATTCGGTTCGGCCCTAAAAGCCCTTTCACTACTCCGGGCTAAGGCCGGCCCTAGGGCAGACATTTTGAGGCAAGCCCTGCCCTGCCCGGCCCTATTTTTTTCGAAAGCCCTTCTAAAATGTCATATGTTCGGCCCTAAGCCCTTTCATTAAGGGCAAGGGCAGGGCTGCCCAGCCCATTGTCGACCCCTAACCCACAGCTGACAACCCAACCACCCAGCCAAACACCCAAAACCTCTCATCCCGCCGCCACACACCTTCAAACGCCCGAATCCTCCAACACCAATCACCAGCACGATCTCCAGCGCCGAATCCAACCACTAACGCCTGCAGAACCGCCGCAGTAACGAGGGCAGTAACAACTCAGCTCAAGAGAACAACCATGAAAGGGAGAAAGAGCCGACGAAGGAAGGGGACGGCAGGGGCAGCGGGGATGGCAGGCGACTGGGGGAGAGCGAAGGACGACGAGGGAGGTGGGAAAGGTCGAGGAGGAGGTCGGCGAGACAAAAATCAGCCCTAAAGACCTGCAGGATGGCACCCGCCGGTGGAGAGAACGCTGGACTCTTGTGGGTTCTTCTGGAACGGTGGAGAGAACAATTGTCTGAAGAGTCATTTGAATTTTATTAAAATTATCAGCTCTCGGCAAATCGGTATTTTATGTGATGATACTTTTTTTTTTTTTGATAAATTTTTGTGATGATACTTGGCTCGCCTCTTATGCCACGAATGCATTTTGGGAACAAATCAAGTTTGGGGATATCAGGCAGGCTGTTGCGAACTGCAACTAATCGATTCCACAAGTACCGACAAAATAGTGAATACCAATACGCCCCAAACTGCTAGTTTTTTTTTTTTTTTTTTTTAATACAAGCGTCTCATTAAAAGCAATCGAAAAAAAAAGCGTCTCATTAAAAAAAAAAATACGCCCCAAACTGCTCATTAAAAAAACAATTGCAAACAAGATATGTTGTGAAAATGGAGAAAAATTCTAATTCAAGTCGAGACTCAAAATAAATCATTTTGGAAAAAAAAAACTCAACCATCTCCCAGGATCGAAGTTCGAAACCCTAGAAAAATCCGAATTGGATTTGGTGGGTGGAAGTTGTCGAATTTTTATTCCCGTTGTTGTTTGCTACCGGTGGTGTGATTTGGAGCGAAGATGCCGAAGAAGATGGGTGTTAACAACAAGGCGGAGGAGGCGAGGGCGAGGAAGGGCGCGACGGAGGCGGAGAAGAAGGAAAGGGAGTCGAGGGAGAAGGAGGAGCAATACTGGAAGGAGGCGGAGGGAGGGAGGTCTAAGGCGGCGAAGAAGAAGGAAGAGGAAGCGGAGAAGAGGGCCGAGGCTGCAGCGAGGAAGGCCGAAGCGAAGCGGATCGCGGAGATGGAAGAGAAGGAGCTGGAGAAGGCGATGAAGAAGCCGGACAAGAAGGCCAACAGGGTCGCGATTCCGGTGCCGAAGGTGACTGAGGCGGAGCTGAGTAGGCAGCGGGAGGAGGAGAATGCTATGATTTTGAAGCGGGCGGAGGAAGCGAAGAAGAAGCAGAATCGTTTGGCGTCAGAGGAGGAGTATGAGAAGATGGTGCTGGTAACAAATACCAATAGGGATGATTCGATTATTGAAGCCAGGAGTGTGGAAGAGGCGCTGGCTAAGATTACTGTTACGGACACCTTGCCCGTGGATCGTCATCCTGAAAAAAGGCTCAAAGCATCCTTTAAGGTGAGCTCAATTCGATTTCCGGGAAAGATGAGTTTTTAGCATTTGACATTAATTTTAGTGGCATAGATTTCTGATTTTCATATGCATATTGAAGATTATGCGCTTAGTTTTTTTGTAGCATCATAAGGTAGATTGTTTGATATAATAGCTGAGTAATCAATGATCATATTCATATCGTCAAACCACATGAATTCATATTCTATCTTTGTCTTTGCATTAATTTGTGAATCTTTATTGGAAATGGTGCAAGTAGTGTGTGTGTGAGATGTCATTTAAGTTTACATAATAGTAATCTTGACAGTTATAAGTGTGTAATAGTTGAGGGGTGTAGTAATTTGTGGGCTTTCAAAGGGAGCTTTAAACATGCAAGAATGATAGGTTAAAGATAACTACTTCCTAATATAATTGATAGAGTGATATGAGTTCGCTGAAGATGAAGTTTATAATTATTTGTAGGCTTTTGAAGAAGCGGAGCTTCCAAGGTTGAAAGAGGAGAAACCAGGTCTTACTCATAACCAGTATAAGGACTTGATATGGAAGTCATGGAAGAAGTCTCCAGATAACCCTCTTAATCAGGTAAGTAGCGAGCCATTCTTCTTGGTTTTGCATGTCTAAGTAGTTCTTATGTGCGGCTTGGTTATCACAGTATTTATCTTTGGTTCTTAAGAGATGTTAATTCGCTTATTGTTTTAGTAGCCAGCGCGCTTAGGCACCTTATGAAAAAAAAATTGTTTGATTTGTGTATAAAGATTTATCATGCGTGACTGTAATTTCGAAGAGAGCTGAGTGTGTGAAACTACAAATTTGTATAATCTTTGAAGATATTTAATGACATGTATATGGGTTTGATATCTGGGACGTTATTGGTGTCAAAATTAGCTAGCTTCTACATTCATGTCGCAGTTACACGCAGTTCAGTTTCCCGGTGCTAACTACTGTTCGAAATACATATACACAGGTTGAGAAGGCCTAGTGCAAGCCTAGTTTCGGAGCGTAAAGCCACCTCAAGAATTTCCTTTTTGAAGAACACCGCATCATTTGTAAATGAGTAAAGAACATATGTGACTTACTTAAGCTGTCATGAAGTTATCTAAGACTTATTGTGGACCAAATACCATGTAAAATTTCAGTAAAAAAAGATTGAACAATAAGGAAGGCCAATGAGGCTGTAAAGTATCACAATGTGACTTCAGTATCCAAGTTTTCTTTATTTTATTTCCCCTATCTTTGTAATCACCATGTCCTCAGCATGAGGAGCCACTAAATGATCCATCAGAATGCTTAGAGCATGAGTAGCTCATTCATTTTTGAATTTCCCAACTGCTCTGCCGCACTTGAGTGTATTTGCAGGTATAGGCACTTCATCTCTAACCGAACCCGATGATGTATAAACTCTCAAGTATAATTGTTGCCCCAAGTATTGGCGCGCCCAGATCTGGTTTCTCAAGTTCCACATACCCACGTTGTCTAACATCACGTAAATTGCTGTCCAGGACTGCGGATACACCTGCATTGTTCGCACAAATTAAGGTCAGTCTCCAGCATGTCAGTCATGTATACTTAAGCTAAAAATCATAATCTCAGTTTTTCCCCACCTGTGCTGTGCTCCTGGATACTGCATCTGCCAGGTTGTACTGGCTCCTACTCGTATTCGACCAACTTCCCTTCTCCATCCTGTATGACAGATTTTGAGTCAGAATACTGTTTAAATTTCTAGCGAAGGTATCAGAGTTTACACTTACCCTACGACGTAGAATGAGTAGCCATCAAGATGCCAGCTCTGGAGAATTTTCTCTCTGTTCTCAAACACTATCTCAACAAAAATCCTGTAATCAGTCCCAATAACGGACGTATCCAATCGAATGTTCCTGATGTTTCCTGAAGGGGCATCAGGAATGCTTCCCACCCGAAACACGCCGCTGATGTTGAAGTAATCAGCCAGCTTTAGCGGCGTATCAGTAGGGACGAAGGACACTCCGTTGACAGCATACCTCTGCTTACCTTGAACTAGGCCAGCAGAATTAGCCAGCTTAATAGTCCTGACAAGTGGAATCGTCCCATAGTGAAACGAGCCTTGCGGATTGGGTCTGGGGCCGCTGGCAGTGAGGTTTGTCCGGATAGATCTCGCTTGGTTGATTGAGAACTCATAATCAGTGGGTGCTGCGGGAAGAGGGCCAGATGGGTTGGTGCTGGCTGAGTTATTGTACTGAAGAACAGCAGTTGCGGTTACGACTTTGTCAGTGAACCTGGTGGAGGCGACAATGTAGTAGGCGTTGGGAGGCTGGTTGGCTGTGATGAGGACCGATAACGACTGTCCAACGTGGACGTCTATGGAAGTTAAAGACTCCTGAACTGTGTGTGTCCCTTCTACTTCAACTAGCAGCATTGTGTGGCCTTGGATACGAAAGTTGAGTGTGTTCTGCAGTCCCACATTCGCTATCCGAAGCCTGTAAGTCTTCCCTGGATCAACTTTGACACTCTCACCGTTGGCCCGGCCGTTGATCAGAACCCCATCTACTAAAGGCAGCTTCTTCCCTTTGTCCAGCACTCCCTTCAGTACCTGGCATTTTGGAGCAAATGCAATTCATGTATCAATAAATGGGAAAAGATCATACACCTGATTTTTGGTGCAATCTATAAATCGATGAATTATTATACACTTATTATGAACTATGTCATGGTTTTATCCAAACGAACTACACAATAATTCGTCGATTTATAGTTCCAGCTAATCTTTTTTCCTCAATAAATACCACAAAATGAAGGGAAAAAAAAACTTCGAATTCGATTTGAAATGTAACTCACAGTGTGATCAGTTTTGAACCAGTCTCCAATGGCCAAGTTGATCTCACCAGCTGGAGGGGCAAAGGGGACCGGAATAAGTGGCCTACTGAGGACCTTGATGATTCCGAACCCTCCGGCAGCCTTGTGGAATTCAGTAGATGGGAAGTAGAAAAAGGTCCCAATCTGGTCCTTGACCTGTAACTTGTAGGTGAAGTTACCACCAGGTGGGATTGGACAGTTTGTCCCTATCACTCCATCTTCGAATGAATTTCTCCTGTGCTGCAACCCATTCCTGTTCACAAATCAAAAAGTTCAATGCTGTTATTACCATAATGGTTTAGTTTTGAATATCTGTTCAGAGAATCCAATACCAAACATAATAAACCTTCTCCTTTTTTATATGTAAACCAAAAATTATTCATAAAAAGTTATCTAGGATAAAAAACATAATAAATTATTCAGGAAATACTAAATTATTTAGTTGTACGTAAAGTTATTTAGAAAATAATTTATTTAGAGTGATATCAAAATGTTGTATATGAAATATAATATTCATAAATATAGTAAATTATTCAGAAAATAAATTATACGAAATAATATTAAATTGTATATAAAACATAACAAATCATTTAGGAAATATCAAAGTATTTACAAATATAACAAGTTACCTGAGTACACGTGACAACTTTTGAGGGGTTTACATAAAATGGTTTTATTTATAAAAAGGGAAATTACATTCGAATCTCTTCTCTGTAAAATCAATATATTACGTAGCATGTCATATATTAAATTAAACTAATAAAAACATTAAATAACAAACTATCTAAAATTCTTAACGACCAAAAGCACCGACTATAACAAAAACCTCTCAAATTTTATCGTCAGCATTCGGTAAACAATTTTCATTTTCATTTCCAATTTTTATTTATTTTTACCTTTATTGGCTTATTAAGATACCAAAAAGAGACAGAGCAATATGAAATTCCAAATTCATTTAATATTTACATAATATCAAAAAAACACGTTTCAAAACTAAAAAAGGTATTTTTCTTAATTTTACAGTTTATTCAGGCTTACCATGTTAGCAAAAAGGGCTCCTTTAGCTGATTGTGAACATTGACAATGAGATTGTCATTCGTTACAGAGTAAATCTCCGGCCCCGGGAACTGCCCGTTTATCAAAATCACCTGCCCGGACAATACCAAATATTAATCACCTTAAAAACACACATGAAAAACTACAGCAGTTACAATGCACAAAAACTCCGACTGGTTATCAATCGAGTCGATTCTGATGGTGAAAAATGAGTGATCAACAGACCTGTTGGCCGACTCCGAGTGGGGAAAGATAACCGTAGGTTACTGTCCAGTCAAAGAATCGGTAAGGATCCTCGGCAACGGCCGCGGCCAGAAGCAGAGTGACAACGTAAATATAGAGAATCAAACGCATTGTTTTGATTTGATTGTGAATGTGATCGTAGAACACGATAACTGAGTGAGCGAGCGAGCGAGGGAGAAGAGAGGTCGGACGTTTTGATGAAACAGAGTGTTGTTGAATTTATAGTTGATGAGAAAATATGGGGTGAAATTGTCAGTATGGGAAGTTTGGGGCCGTTTATGTAATTAAGCGAAAATGGTAACGGAAATTTTGGTAAATGGAAATTTAAAGTTAATACTGAAAAGAATTCATATGGTAATTTTCAATCCGCATTAATAGTATATACTATGGAAAAACGGGTTATTTAACTTTCACACATTATAAGTTTCATAAAAAATTATCTCACGGTTGGATAACAAGCAAGTAAACAAAAAATAGTCTATAAAAACTAAAGTTTAAAGTGATAAATTTTTTTACTTACCATCATTAATTTAACTTCAAATTCCCGAAAACAATAGAATTTCGTACGTCAAAAAAGTACTGAATGAAAATGTGTTTATCTGTCAACAAGGTGGTGGTTGAATTGGTAGAACACTTATCTTGCAATAGCAAGGTCAAGGGTTCGAACCTCACCGTGACATTTTCCTTTCCACAATTTTGTGAAATTTTCCTAGTCCACACTATCTTTCCTCCATCCTTCGGGATGTTTTCCTCTTGACATTTTCCTAGTCCACACTATCCAGCGTGACATTTTCTTTCCACAACAAGATGTATCTGGTGTATTCCTTGATGATATGTTGGATGTAAAGCCATAATAAAAAAAGAAAACGCGTTTATCTCTTTTTATTATTATTATTAAATGGTAATGCATGCAAAAAAAAAAAAGGGTAGATAATCTCGTTTCAAACAATAATAAATAAAAATGTTGAACAAATATACGCTGTTGCTATTAGCGCGTCCACGTTGGTTCTTATAAAGCAAATTTTATATAGATACGATATGAGGATTTGAGTTGATTTCGTTCGTAATTGTTCGTTAAACAATAGAGGCATTTTCTGATCGGATTTAGTGATTAATATGGTTGGTTCATAAATATGTAAAACAAGTTAAGATAGGTTTATATATATATTAGAAGGGGAGCACTCGGTTGAGGCAGGGTTGGTAGAATGAGGTAGTGAGACACGATCCGAGCCGTTGATTGGCTCGATCCGAGGCAGTCACAGTCGTCATTTGTGTTCACACTAATTTTATCAAAAGTAGTGTGAACACAACTTTTGGACACGTGTCACGCAACAAATGCACGGGTGATTTAGATGTGTGGCTCAGATCGTGCCTCACTGCCTCATTCTTATTTGTATTGCCTCACTTGAACGCTCCTCTATATTAGAAAATCAAATATTAAGCTAAAAAGGACAACGAAACACCACATCAATTTTTATGGATAAAAATACAGTTTGTAGTCCTAAACTATTGTCGATTTCCAATATATGGGCCAAATTATAAAACTCTCCTAAAATAGTGCCAAACAAACTATATTTTTCCAAACGTTGGGCACTCCGCTAATACCATTAATAATTCTTTTAAATTAAAATATAAAATAGAGAACTTTTTTAAAAATTTCAATATGTTCGTTCAGAGCCCAAAATTTATATTGAGGGCTTTACCTTCAATATTGGTTTTTCGTTCGTGGGATGATTGCGAATGTTCTTAATGTTGGTTTTATGGGGTAAAATTTCCAATATACTCAGAATTGGAAATTGATTTCCCCTTTCACTCAATTTTTTAAAACTGATTTCCTTTTCTATTCACTTTTCCTAATACGTCGTTACCAACGACATCAAAAGTTTAAGACCATGTAGCCAAGGATGGCTTGGGCCTCGTTTCTCTTTAATGCTGAGTCAAAAAAAATTGCCACATAATCTTAAGACGTCATGGCGTCTTAAGTCAAAATAAGCTTTGATCCGAATTCCAATTTCTAACGCCAAGATCAACAGCTCCGCCGAGCATTACAAAGAGCCATAGTCTTAAAACTGGGATGAACATTTTATAGTTCCACTTCTTCTCACCTCAATTCTTGCCCCAATTCGCGCTCGTCATTGCCAATTCGTATTTGATTGGACAGAAAGGAAGTGGTGTTGGGTTAATTTTATAAATTAATCAATTATGTGGGGTCACACATGTAAATAAAATAAATGTGTGTGCTATCGTTTAAATAAGCATAACTAAAGTGACCTAGTTGTGATTTTATTGGCTTATGGGTATAATGTTATGATGGTTATTGTGTAGATACCATTTTGGTAATTATCTTTATATGAGAGACGGAAAAATAATTATGACAATAGTGGTTGCCCTAGCACACCACTATTTATATGGGTTATGGTCCCCGGTCCAACATCATCTTAACGACGATCGCTTTTCTTGCCCTCTCGGTGGAAAGGCTGAGATGACTCTGGTGGCTGGACTGAAAAACCTAATCCGGTGTACTCATGTACACGTCTACTTCAGAGATTACGCTTCCGCATATTGAAGTTTCTAACGGTACGTTCTCTTTAATCTGATTTGAGTTTATGATCATGAATGTATTACATTTGATCTCACTACTTTATTTCTAACAAGTGAAGCCGCCATGAAACTGAAAAGTAATATGACAACCATGTTCATGAGGCTTGGAAAGCAATCTGAGTAGTTGATGCGAATCGGTCAATCATCCTCTCAATCTTGGACTTCTACGTCGCCATCTCTCTCAATCCTTACTATCACCTCCAATGTCTTCAAGCCTCAATCATTATCTAATTCATAAAATTTCAAAAGACGAATGATGATCTTGACCTTGAAGCTGACGCCTAGCTTCCCGGAGCCGTGTCAGCATCTCGTCGATTTCCGAGCCCGCTATGAACGCTTTCGAAGCTCCGGATCTCTAATATTTCTAGTGATTGGTTCACGAAACTTATTTTAACCTAAGACGTCGTTGTTAACAGCGTCTTAGGACTATGTGGCTATTTCTTTTGCTGACTCAGCATTATTTATGTTGAAAAGAGAAACGAGGCCTAAAGCGTTGTTGGCGACAACGTTTTAGATTTAAGACGACGTTGTCAACATCGTCTTGAAAAGCGTGAGTACAAAAAGTGCCCCGAACGCGATGAATTTCGATTGGTCGATATTTACACGTGTCAATATTTTATTGGGTTTGTAGTTTTTATTTATAATTGTGGTTTGTATTTGATCCGAATCCTTAACTTTTAATATAGATTTTATAGATACTTTAAAAAATTGAAGAAATTTTTATGTATTTTTAATTTTAGAGTAGTGGGGTGATTTGTGGCTCTAAACACTGCCTTTCCTTTAAAATACTACTAAACGGTATCGACTTATTGTTAACATCACTAATGGAGTGTCATTTTCGAAAAATTATTATTAGTTCAACATCTTTTTTAGAATGTTTTATAGTTTGGCTATGACATGTATTGTTTTGAGCGTCAAAAATAATTTATAAAATCGGTAAGTGTCGAGTCATCCAAGGGAGCAATTGTAAACTTACGCACTATGTAAGGTTATGCTTCTATTTATCCCAGTCCGAAACGAGTTTTTGTTTAAGAATCTAAGTAAGAAAATGTTTTGACAAATTTCAAAGTATTTCGGGAAATTACTTCACTTGCCCAAAATTAGAATCCAGTTTATTAACTAGCATGCAATGATTTGCATGTATTGATTGGAAAATAGCCGCACAATGCAAGTAAAACCCTCACCCTTTCGGCGCTGTTGGTTCGAATTGGAATTGTACCTTAAACTACGAACCTCACCCTTTCGGCGCTATTGATTCGAATCAAGTAACTCGTTGATGTTTACCGAATCTCGTTGCGTAAACATGGGGAGTACTTGTCATAATTTTAACCTTTTCCGTCACAATCTCGTTGTTAAACTACTCTTCTTCCACTTGGGGCATGTAAGACAGTTGGGCCCAAATGTAAAATGGTAAGATTTTATCCCGATTTTAACGATTAAAAAATCGTGTGAAATCGTTTCAACAACCGAGTTTACCAGCGATTTGACACGAATTTCATATATAGAATCATAAAATCGGACAATTTTACGTTTTAAAACGCGATTTTAACAACCTTACTCATGAGATCTCAACCCTATCACCAATAACTTCCTTCATTGTCCACGTAGCATTTCTACTAGGCTAGTCACTCATTCCACAGAGAAGCCATTGAATTGAGGAAGAATTGAATTGAATGGATATGATTGGGATGTATGGTTACAACTTTTTGAGGGATTGCAGTCGAACGTGACTCTATAGAGGAGGGATATAAATATTAAAGGCCTAATTACTATTGATATGCGGTGACCAGGTCCGGTCCAAATAAATTTATGGTCTGAAGTAAAGAGGAGTGTTCAAATGAGGCACCCCTTCTTAAAGTGAGGCAGTGAGGTACGATTTGAGCCAATCACGTGTCCCACTCAAACCCCCGTGCTTTGTGGGCGCGCCACGTATCCCACTACAAAAAATCCATCAAAAAGCAAAAAGTAAACAGCAAACAACTATTCTTCCACTATTCCCTGCCACATCATCTAAATGAGTGGCTCACAACGTGCCTCACGTGCCTCATTTTTATAACCCTGCCACAACCGAACGTCCCCTGAAGTAAATTATCAATTTGGGACCTCATAAAGAGACTTTGTTAAAAAATAAGGCCGCGTGCATACATTTTTTTTAACGAATGTGGCCTTTTTATTACGTAATACATTTTTCGCAAATGATGCTTTTTTTTAGGGGACATATGAGGCCTTAGGGGAGCACTCGGTTGAGGCTGTGTTAGTAGAATGAGGCACGTGAGGCACGATTTGGGCCTCATTGTGACACGTGGCGAAGTCACGTGAGTTGAGCCGCCATTTGCGTTCACACTACGAAGTAGTGGGTTTTACTATTTGGACACGTGGCGCGCCCATAAAGCACGGGGGTTAGATGTGTGGCTCAGATCGTACCTCACTTGCCTCATTCTAATTTTGATGCCTCATTTGATCGCTTCTCTGAGGCCTTATATATATATTTTGAGTTTTGAAATAAGGCCTGAAGCGAACCCTTCACCTGCCTCACAATAGAGACGGCCTTGGCGGTAGAATTGGACCCGATTGTTGGAGGGACCAAGTGATAACAGGAAGAGTTACGAATTAGGACCGATTGATAGCCAGCTTTTTTTTTTTCAAACTCGAGTTTTGGTTGAGAACAGAGATGTAGTTACATGCTCATAAGTCATACAAGTCTTACAGTGCACTGGATGGAGGCAGCTGGATCCAATTTCAAAATGCTGGATGTCGACCAAGTGCTTATACGTTGCCAGCTATCTCATCATATTAATCCCTTTCATTTGAAAATTAAAAACAAAATACATCAACACACAATAACAACTACAAAAGTATGTGTGAAAATGTAGACTTCTAATTCATGGTATCAAGATGATCAGAAAGTGGCCACTACACACTAATGCATGCTCCACTTACTCAGCTAATGATATCAACCTCTCCGAAGCCACGATGCTTGTTTGCTAGTGCCCCTATAATGATTGTCCATTTCAGCGTTAGGGCATTTGCATCGGAGCAGCAATTGAGGATGTTTTGAGCGATATAGCCTGCAGATGGAGAAGGTGTCGAGAATGTTTGACTGGGTGTGCTGAAGGAGGATGTACGAGAGAGTGCTGAAGGAGGATGTACGAGAGAACGTCCGAATAAGTGGGAGTTAGCGTTAGAGTCTTAATAATGCATAGGAGCCTTAAGTTTTGTAGCCATTTAAATCATCTTAGTCTGAGTCATTTACTACTCTTTTCTTTTTATGTTGATAATGATAGCTTGAGCCAACACCCCATAAACAGTGTTACTTCTTAATCATACAATTGGAATTGGATATGAAGCAAGTCTCTAGCAAATCATCCCAACCCTACCATAAATGGTGACTTAAAATGACAATTCATAAAGCTAGTAAGGTGGTGATAGAGTTGTTAAAACATTATCTTGTAATAGTATGATCAAGGGTTCGAACGCTACCGAAACATTATGAATGATTTAAATTTAAATCCGGATTGTTCCCTTTGCGTGATTGTACTTTAAATGTTGTAAGTATATATATATATATATATGTACCCAGAGGAGCGCTCAAATAAGAACTTATTTTTTCGAGAACTTAAGACCCCAATCTTCACCTTCCAAAATGCAAGATGTATTTTCTAAGATGCATTTTGGTGGTGACACGTGTCCCATGTGCATTTTTCAAGATGTATTTAATGCAAAGTTAAAGTCACCTTTTTTTTACTTTGCTTTTTGGACATGTGTCAAGTACAGATTCAAAAATACATCATGATCTAATGATGAAATTTGAATTCTCAAATGCTCGAATTTTTAAGGATTCTTAACGCTCCCGTATCTACCCATATGTATGATGACTTATGAACCCACCATAAGAAAAAAAAAATTACTGATCATTAAATGACCTTATTGTCTACGTCTTGAATCCAGCTCATCCCATAAAATAGTCCCATAAAATAGTCGCCATCCCAATGCCAAACCCAACACTCTCACTTGCCTCCAAAGCTAAGCAGACCTAATCACCAGCTCCAAAATTTGACCCTATTTGTTTAATATATGTGCACACCACAACAGCACTAGTCACTAGTTTGACTCCTAAGACTCGTCTGTTAATTGAATCCCAGCTGTTGGCGTGCTGGCTAAGATCGGTAAGCATACCTTATCAATCTTTGTTCCGCCGCGTATTGGTAATTGCTTGTCTCTTTCGTCACCATCTAAGCACCTGCTGTTCATTTCTCAGTATGAAATTGATGACCTGGATACCTCTTTCTCCTTATCCTTTTTTGTCACTACCATCTCCTATTTAATGCCCTCACTTTGATGCCACTCATCAACATTAAACACAACTCACAGTTCAGCAGAAATGGCTTCCTCTTCTTCAATATCGTTTCTCTGTTACTTATGCTTCCTGGTGGTGTCTGTTAGAGCTTGTGATCGATGCTTGCATCAGTCCAAAGCTACCTTCTTCTCCAGCGCCGCAGCTCTCAACTGTAAGTTGGTTTTTGCTTAATTTTGGATTTGACCCAGTTGAGTAAATTTTGACAATTGCCCAGATGAAAACATTTTGAAGAGGGTGATGATTGATTTTGTGATTTGTTGCAGCTGGAGCATGTGGGTATGGCTCCATGGCCATAGGCTTTAATGGCGGACACTTAGCTGCTGCTGTGCCATCTATTTTCAAAGATGGTGCTGGTTGTGGCGCTTGTTTTCAGGTCCTTTCATCTCTACCTCCGAGTCACAACCTTGTCAAAAAAAAAATTAAGAATTGGAGCAATAATGAATAATTAAACTTAGTACCACCACTCTGAAAGAATACTTAAATTGTGTTGCAGATAAGATGTAAAGATCCCAAAATGTGCAGCAAAACTGGGATTAAGATCATTGTCACGGACCTTAGCAAGGACAACAAAACTGACTTGGTGTTGAGCAGTAGAGCCTTCAAGGCTATGGCCAATAAGGGCATGGAAAGAGAGATCATCAGATTGGGGATTGCTGATGTTGATTACAGAAGGTAAGTAATAATAATAATGTCTGGTGATCATAACGGTCCAATCCTACATACAATTTGCTTCAATGGAATATGTGATTATTTATTTCTTGGAACAGGGTGCCCTGTGATTACAAGCAGAAAAACTTGGCCGTCCGTGTAGAGGAATCCAGCCAGAAGCCACACTATCTAGCAGTCACATTCCTCTATCAAGGTGGCCAGACTGAGATTGTTGGTGTTGATGTTGCCAAGGTACAGTTGAATTTCACTAGTTTAAAAAAATATCAATCGACGTTTGACATTTTATTGCACTACATCTTTTTCCTTTTATTAGACTCTAGTCTCAATAATACTCAATGGTAACCTTAAAGACACTGTTGTTACATGTACCATGTAGGTTGGGTCAGCAAACTGGGGGTTCATGAGCAGGAAATCGGGTGCGGTCTGGGACACCAGCCGGGTCCCTGAAGGGCCGCTTCAGTTCCGGTTGATCATCACAGCCGGATTTGATGGGAAATATGTGTGGGCTAAGAAGGTGTTGCCCCAAAACTGGAAAGCTGGTCAAGTTTACGATTCAGGGGTTCAAATAGAGGACATTGCGCAGGAAGGATGCTTCCCTTGCGACGACAGTCAATGGAACTGATGAATCAAACTACAGCCTTTATACAACTGATCAAAGAATTTGCATATTCATATATTGTAATGACAAGTTTAATAGATAGTAGCATGAAAGAAAATTTTCTACACTCCTCTTGTAACTTGTTGTCTATATCAATATAAATTTTCATACTTTTCTCAAGTGTTTAGTGATACAACTAAATAGTGTTTAAGAAAATGGCTTTGTGGATGGTGGAGGCGGTCTTTTTTTTAATCCGTTTTGTTTTTCTCAAAACGGCCCGGGAATATAATAATATTTATTTATTGAAATAGTTTTTTTTTGAAGAAAAAAAAAACTATTTCAATAAATAAATATTAACAAATGAATACTACTAACCTAACCAGTCCATATCAAAAAAAAAAAATAGTTTTTTTTTTGAAGAAAGATTAAAATTACAATTTCTGAAAATAGAAAACAAAAAATATATTTATTTAATTATTCTGTTATAAAAAGTTATTTTTGAATACTTTTAAATAACAATGGATAGTAAATATCAGATACAAAATATATTTTTGGCGCAAAATGTAAAGTTCGTCAAAACTAGGTTATAATTCGTCGTTGATAAACCAAAAGTAAAACATAGTTCGTCACGAATAATTTATAATTCGTCACCAAGAAATTAACCATAAACGGGATTTAATCTCATCTGTACAAATGACCAAATCAAGGGCAATGATTGATTTATATTTTTTGTAAAAATATGCCATTTGAATTGGATCCTTTTGCTGACAATGGATATATATTATGAATGATTTAGAATTTACTCAGTAAAGTATTATATGAGTTTAGTAATAAATATTAAAATTTAAAACATATTAATCCCGAACTAATCTTTGATTAATCCTCGATGAAAAAGAATAGGTCAGAACAGAACCATCACATTTCGTCAGAAATCAGAACTTTTAATATCCATACGAGTAAATCATTTATGGTCCTTAATTTTAGCAAATACAATAATTATTAAATTACAATATATATGATGAGAGGGCATATTAGTCAATTGGAAAACATTTCACACGATCTTATATCAACAAAATCCCACGATTTTTTAACAAGCTTTGATAACCTCATACGTTCATCCATAACAGTATTATCCTCGTGTGATTTTTGCAGTAGACGGTCGACGACAACAGTATGTTCGTGTTTTTTTATCTCAAATCTTATGTTAAAGTTCTCAGTTGATCCTGATGTTCGTGGTTTTGATAAATACAGCAAAATTATTATTTGTGGTTTTGCTTTATATGTTCGTGTTTTTTTATCTCAAATTTTATGTTAAAGTTCTCAATTCGGAATTCGTAGTAGACTGATAAACAGAAATTAAGTAGAGCAAAGATGAGATCGGAGTTCGTGAGTTTGTTTCGAAATTTTTTGGTTGTAATATTTAAAAGGATATTAACTCTTTTGGGAATTTTAAATTTAAAATATACATTGTCATTTCCTAATATACCCCTTTTAACCATAAAGACGATTAATAGATTATTTAAATTAATCTTGATTAATATAAACCGTTGAGATTATCAAATCAACAAATATTAAAAGTTCTGATTTCTGACGAAAACAAGTTATTATGATTAGAACTCGATACATCTTCAGTTAGGACTATCATTTTCCTACAACCTTGCCATTTAAATGAATATTGTTCACAATTCTTACTTTTTTTTTGATAGGCTGTTAGTTGTTAGATGTTAGTATCTGTTCGTCAAAGATACTTGAACCCGGATCTATAACACCTGAGGAGCGCCTACTACTGAGGCAACTCTCTTCGCCCTGTTCACAATTCTTACTCGAGTGTCTGGCTGGAAGTTGTAGTTTTCATCAGGCCCAATTAGACTTGTGGGACTTTTGACCTTTGAATGGGCCATTTAACCTCCAAAGACAGCAACCGAATTACCATGGCCTCTTCAATAATTTGAAGACAGATGAGACATGCTTGGTTGTTGAAACACTATGCAGCAAAATTTGATGTTCGTCAGAGATTGAACACAGTACAATATTAACTGTAGAAATCAGGGAATGTGAAAGAAAACATCATCCGACAGTGAAATCAATTTAGTCTCAGATGGCTACTCTGTCTACTGCCCATCACCATCACAATCATCCACAAACCCTAATCCAGTTCCAAACGGATCAAGCAAACAGTTCTAACGAGTTCGGCGATGAAAAATTGTTCGAGGGTAGTTGCCAGAAGATCGAACAGATGAAAACTTGGTGGATTATTTTCATTGAGACATTTTGTCGAACAGCTAACGCAAAAATGGTACAATATGGAGGTCAGAGCGGAATCCGGATGGCCCATCACAAGTTAGAAGTTACCAACTCGAAACTCTCCCTACCCACATAATTCAAGGACCATAGTAGCTTTACTGGGTTTTCATTGTTTTCTCCAAAGGTGGGACCTTTTGCGATTAAAAGGTACGATTTTTAGTCTTCTTTAGAATTTTCAAATTACACAAAGATGCCATCACATGAGTGACCTTTATCTATCTATCTGTCTCCTCCTGGCTGCTGCTGCTCCTGATAACTTCTGCTGGATAATGATGACGATGGGAACTGGAAAGAAATTCAATCCCAACTCCTTATCACAACTTTCCCTAACGAGAATTGATTGGGAGTTGCTTTTGCATACATATTTGTCCTCACTATTCCCTAACTGTGAAAGTTCAGATCCAACCTCAACCATTTGGTTAACTTGAGCTCATCACTCCAATCAAAAAAAAAAAAAAAAAAAAAAACTTGAGCTCATCACCATAACACTCGTACCAAAACTGTGAAATGAATGTCCTTGCTTTGTATGTACAATCATGGGCCCTCAAGGCCTCTAAAACACCCTGATGAGTCTAATCCTAGTTTGGTTTTCAGTTTGTTCTACAGTGAAACTTTGTTGATTAACCAACAACTACATTTAACTCTTTGTTACATATGGAAAGCATCATGTTTGGATTGAAATTTTGGTGACCTCTCCATACTCAAAAATGGCTATTTGATAAAGCTTGGAGCTTTATCAGTTCACATGGACTGTAAGAATACTCTCTAAGACATAGACCCATTTAAGAGAATAGAGACTGGAGTTTAGTGATGTTGGTATTGCTTTCTCTGACTATTGGCTTATAAAGTTAGAAGTTCAATTCAAATCGTGACATATTTTCGATATGAATAAAATATGTTGGCTTATGAAAAAACCAACCATTTGTTTCATGTGTTGCTATAAACAATAAAGCTTTGATCTTTGCATGTTCCTGGCTGGTTCTACAGGTGGTGCTTACTTTACTGCAAACCCTAAGACACTGCAAATGATTTATTGGTCCCCAGAATCAATCATGAAACATTACTTATGGAATAAAGGGCTTAAATTATTGTTTGCAGGAGATGACAATACCCACAGGTGCAGTCACTACTCACTAGTCACACTACTAAACACATTTCTTCACTCTTTGTCTTACTTTAACTTGCTTTTATATGTAACTTCTCTGATTATCCTGCTACTACTTGCTGATAATGTGAGAAGAAAGATGAGGCCTAGGGTTTGCAGAAGAGTGGGATTAGAGCCTGCAGAAGCACTTCTTTTGTTTCTTAATAATGTTAATAATGTCTGGGTCTGTTTTTGCTCATGTTTAGTCCTCATGGCTTGATTTGATCCTGACTAGACCTGAGTTTGTATGTACTCTGCACGTGTGTGTGTGTGGGTTCTACTGTATTCTAATCTCACTTATTTTACCTACACCAATCCCCATTGTTGCTGGATTCAGAGAGGTCTGCAAGAGCCTTGGGTAAATAAAGATGCAGGGATAGTGCCTTAATTATATACACAAAATGGTGAAGCTCTCAAGTTTAGGGTTGTGTATAAATTTTGAAAATTCTTTGATTTCTTGTGTCCATCATACGATGACACATGTCAATAGAGGGTGGGGAGGAGAGAGCACACATCCCAAGGTCAAAATTGTCTCTTTAATCCTTTTGTCTCTATTTTTACACTGTGCTGTCCTCAAGGCCTGAATTTCTCTCTATATCCATCTATTTTCCCTTTCTTTGATTTTCTCCTTCTCTTATGACCTAGAAATCGTTCCTTTCTGTCAGATGCAACATCTTTTTCACTGCTTCCCACTCCACTCCATTTTCCTCCTCTATAAAAAGCTTACCATCTATTTACCCAGAGCTTTGAGGATTCCATCAAACAACTTCAACTGGTTGTAACATTGTGAAACCTGAGATGGGTTCATTGCCAGAGGCGGAGAATGAGAGAGATGTGGAGGCAGTGGTGAGAAAGGGCTCAAAGTTCAAAAGGGTTTGTGTCTTCTGTGGAAGCAGTACAGGGAAGAGAGACTGCTACAGAGATGCAGCCATTGAGCTAGGCCAGGAATTGGTACTGCCTCCTTTATAAATAAACACATTATTGTTTTCTTCAGATTCATATGATTGATTCATCAGGTTTGAGCTGTGTAGGTTGCTAGAAGATTGGACCTTGTTTATGGTGGTGGGAGCATTGGGCTGATGGGCTTGGTTTCTGAGGCTGTGCATAATGGTGGAGGACATGTTTTAGGGTACACATTTTCATTCAAAGTTTGAAACTTTCTTTTCACCATTGTAGTGAAACACATTTATGTTGTTGATTGTAATATTGCAGAATCATTCCCAAAACTCTGATGTGCAAGGAGGTATTGAAATTGAATGCTTTGTTTAATCTTTGTTTTACTGCTACGTGCTACCCTCATTGAGTCTCTCTCATTTTTGTGATAAGTACTGGGTTGGTTGTGTTCAGATTACTGGAGTAACTTTTGGGGAGGTGAAGTCTGTTGCCAACATGCATCAAAGAAAAGCTGAAATGGCTCGCCATTCTGACTGCTTCATAGCCTTGCCAGGTCTCTCTCTCTCTCTGTGGCTTTTTTACCCCATTCCTCTCTCTTTCTCTCTCATTATAATTGATCCATCTTTGTTTCTGATTATGTTTGGCTGAGTTTTCTGAACTAGGGTGATGTCAAAAATCTGATCTTTTTCAGGTGGGTATGGCACACTGGAGGAGCTGCTGGAAGTGATAACCTGGGCTCAGCTGGGCATTCATGACAAGCCTGTAATACGCATATTGGAACGCTTATGAAATTACAATATGCTTGAAGCTTTTTGAAGAGCTCTTCTGTGGGTGTTCAAAACCTTAATTGTTGAGGGGGGGATGTTTGCAGGTGGGGCTGCTCAATGTTGATGGTTACTACAATTATCTCCTTACATTCATTGACAAAGCAGTCGATGACGGCTTCATCAGACCCTCCCAGCGTCACATCATAGTTTCAGCTCCCAATGCCAGAGAGCTTTTTCAGAAGCTAGAAGTAATTATAATGCGTCTCTCCATTCTCCTCCATTATGACAACCTCAAATTTACTTGATCAGCTTGCTGGTGGTGATGATCTGATGATATGGTTAAGTTTTGTTTTGCAGGAGTATGTGCCTAAACATGATGGAGCTCTAGATAAAGCCTTGTGGGAGGAAGAGCAAGTGGGGTTTAGTCCTGCAACAATGCCTACTGAAATTCCTCTGTGAATCTGAAATGGATTGAAGATGATGGTAGGTTGTCAGGAGAAGCAGGCAGATGGATGATGTTTGTTTGTTTTGGGATCTGTAGTAGCTAACTTTAATGGTACATGTAAAATACTACTACCATACCCATTGTACTCTCTAGGAGGATGACTAATGTAATGTTGGTATTGTTAATTTTGCTGATCTAAGGCACCAAAGAAGTGTGAGTTGAAAGATTATTCAACTCTTGGCATGGATCGTCAAGGAAGTGCAAAATTCGGTAAATTATCGTTTATCATATTTAATTTATTGTTATCGATCGAATTAGTTGGGTAAAACGATAAATTGATAAATTTATTTTCGGTAAAATGGTGAAAATAAGTCGGTAAATTTTGAAATCGGTAAATTTACGATTTTACCGAAAAATATAAATATATATTATAAGGAAAAGGATCCGGTGCAAAGTTAAATTTTTGGTACAAAATACAAACTAATCATAGATCTTGATCTTGTGATTTGAATGGATGAGATTAAATCTTGATTTTTTGGTATTTTTATTGGTGACGAATTATAAAATGAAACTGACGAATTATGTCGTCTTTTCATTTTTCGACTCGTCTTTTTCATTTTTCGGCTCGAAAAGTGACGAATTATAAAATAAACTGACGAATTATAAAATGATTTTGACAAATTTTGTATTTTGTACCAAAATTTAACTTTGCACCAGATCTGACATCTATATTATAAAGCATTTTTTTGAAAAACATATATAAATATTAATAATCAACATATATATTTATAGCTTAATAAAAAAAACATATATATTTATAAGATGTATAATATGAGGAGCGTATAAATGAAAACCTTTTTTAATTTCGAGAACTTGAAACCTCAATCTTCACTATCCAAAATACAAAATGTATTTTCTAAGATGCATTTTGGTGGTGACAAGTGTCCTATGTGCATTTTTCAAGATGCATTTAATTTAAACAATTCAATTTAAAGGGTTTAGCGGTGTTGGTTTGGATATAATTTTTAAAATTCAATTATATAGTAAATTGTCAAAGATAATTAGCAATGTGATGTTTTCAATTTTATTGAATGATATGATATTCATATTATAAATAATTCAATTTTAATCATTTTATTTATGATTAAGCATTTTTTTATTTATGATTAATCATTTAAAGAGTTAGATGGTTTAATGGTGTTGATTTTACAAGTTTTATTTGATTTTGGACGAGTTCACTTGGCTAACTGTTGAGCTACTTCGGAAAGTTGCACCCATTCGATCGAGGAATCCCGCCTTGCCTTGGTCTTGCTCGCGCAAGCCCTGGTTAGGTCCTCGAACAGTCTCGCCTAGTCCCGCGTAGTACAATTTGTTGGCTCGAGGTCCCTCGGATGCCTTCAGATAGATCCTCGCATGGTCTTGGTCATCGCCTGAGGATCCTCGCATAACTGTGCAGGTTACATGGTCACTTTGGTCCTCCTGGTCGAGGAACTTCTCGAGGCTCGTCCTCGACTGGCAGTTCGTCATTTCGGGTCCTTTGGTCATGTCCCGCTTGAAGGTCCTTCGCGAGAATTCACACAGGTCCTTGGCTGGACTGGGGTCAGTTCAGCCGAGGTCCTAACAATGCCTTCCCCTTTGAAACCGACCTTGTCCTCAAGGTTGAGGCCTGATCCCTACGCCTTTGTTCATAGTTAGCGCGGTTGGTAGGTCTTGAGGCGTTTGAAAGATATCCTCCTCTGTGCCCGACTACTTCATTGCCATTCCTTTTTCCTTCGGCTACGTCGATGCTCCTTGCATTAATGGTCGAGAGCACTTCGTTTGCTTCGCTCGGCTTTAGTTCCACCATGTAACACTCGACAATACTCTTGCGCCGTCGGACTACGTTTTGAAAGAGGCCTTCATCTTGCATAATCCTTGTTCGCCAATGAGTTAGACCTTATTTTCTGCATCATGGAACTCCATTCGTAACAGTCGCTAGTTGGTCTTTATGTGCCCCACTGTTTGCTGTACCTAGAAGTTCTAGATGAACTCTTGGACAGAAGCCTCGACTTTCCTCCACGATCCTTAGCGTGACTCGAGAGCCATCTTTGTCCAATTCTGGATTCCTTCCTCGTGCACTAGTTGCTGAGAAATGAAGTTGTGGGTTGCCCCACTATCGACTAGTATTATCACGTCTCGCTTGCCAGTTCTCCCTTTGAGCTTCATCGAGCGTGAAGGGATAAGTCCATACACACTTTTCAGTGAGACTTTGGCTAAGCTGTAGCCTTGGCCATGTTCCTCCTCTTAGGGCCCAATTGCGTCTCCTGGGTCATCTTCCTCCTCATCGGACTAAGATTACTTGGAGAGACTTCAAACTACAGAGATGTCCCGATGCACATCGTTCCTCACAACGATAGGGCAAACCCTTTGGTCGTTTCAATTTGAAGTCTGCCTCGTTCATTCTCTTGATAAATGTGGGTTGTTTGCATCCAAAGTCTTAAACTCGCTCTCGAGGCTGCTCCTTGTTTCCGGCCGAGTTGGTCCCAAAAATTTTCATGTTGTTGCCTTGCGCGTCGCGGTGATTGTTGCCTTGCTGAGAGTTGCCCATTCTAGGTGTGCTGCCTTGCGCCACACGCTAAAAACTTTCATTGCCATTCATGACTTGCTCGGTGGCCACTTGCTCATTGACTAGTTGTGCGAGGGTCATAGGCCGCTCAGATGGACGGATTCAGTCCCTTCATGAAATTATGAAATCTAACGCGGATGAAAGACTCGGATAGCCGTGTATCGGACGAAGCAAGCAGACAATTCGATCAAGACGCGGCTGGATCCTTGCAACGGAGACAATTAATGTTACATGACTTTGATGGTTACTTGAGGATTTTGGTGTTTCAGTATCTGCACCTACTCCTCTTTTGTCCAAGTACATAAGGTTATTAGTTATCCAAACACAGTGCGAGGCCAATTAAATTCATCCGCATTTGCTATTTTTCACTCCTATCCTTAGAGTGACTCGAATCCGGAACCTTTGATCCTAGGTAATGGGTGGCTAACCACTAGACCAACCTCACTTCGTTCTGTTTTGTGATAGTGATTAACCCCATTAGCTCTTGGTATTTGTGTGTTCGTCCATCATTATAATTGTCAACATTTGGTTGGCTTTTGGATCGATTCCTTCTCTTTTCTCATTCTTGATGTTATGGATTTTTTTTTGTATTTTATTATGACGTTTTTCATACCCAACCTTCAGTCAGATTCGATCCTCTAAAGAATCTTTTCACAAGCTTGTTTGTATGGTGTGTAAATTGAATGTGTGTACTGAAGCAGACAATTCAAATGAAATTATACCAACTTTTTTAAACTTTCTTGTCCATTGCATTAACTTTCTGTGGTACATTTAAGACATATCATTCCTGTCCCATAAAAACAAGTGCTGTTTCAGGTTTATTCATCACGTGCTATAAAAGAGAGGAGAAGCCAAGGCCCACGCCCAAGGAGAGATTCTACTAATCACATCATCTGGGGTAGCCTTCCTTACATGTCAAAATAATCAACACATCAGCTTGGCCAAGTAGCCCAGAACAAAACAATCAACACATCTGTTACTCACCAAGATTAAAAATAAAAAAAAGAGTCGTCAAGGTCTCTGCCCATGCTGGGTTTTCTTGCAGGCTGATCCAGCATGGCCATACGATAACATATATACATGGGAAAGTTTCAAGATACACGATTCACAGAAGAAACTATCAGTAAATCATGATCTGGCTTCATTTTCAAAGATTTACTCATGTTCAGTAATGTAGCACAAAGGGATCATTCGTTTATTCTAAATTATGGTACACCCTTAGACGCAGTTCATATATGCCAGGCAACCTATATACAGGTTGAGTATAAATAAGGGACGAAATTGCCTGACAGAAATTAAACTTACCTCTCACCTTCTTACAAAATTAGGGAGCATTGTTCCCTTGTCCTATCTCGGCAGTCAGCAGCCACGCTGCAAGTGAAGCTCACTATCAATCATTTCGTCTGGATCGCTCAATAAAGAGTATATTACTATATACATCGGGAGAATATACCAACGGCGGTAACCAGCGCTAGAGATATGTACTGTAATCCTCTGAGAATATCGGAGTTAACAGGACATATAATAAAAGATTATGAATCTCTTGCACTTTGTTGGGAAAGTCTGTCCTCTTCAATACGTTGCAATAATTCTTCGTACTCTTTCATGGAAGAGGCTGTGAACCTCTCCATCGAGTCAAATACAAGCTGCAGACTGGTTTTAAAACTAGCCTTACTTGTGTCGCTCTGATATACAGCCTGATCTGATAGTGAAAGAAGTCCAGGGGCACCAGAAGCCACGACCAACCTCTTATCTAAAGCCTGTATCTCTTTCTGCATTCTCTGATCCTCTCTGTCCAATTCCCTTACTTTGCTTTCCAAAGCCTTTGTCGCATCCATGCTCTGTCTTAACATGCTTTTATCTTGCTCCCAAAACTGTCGTACACACAAGATCAAACCTCGCATTGAAGAAATTACTTCCTTCTCTGATATCCTATCAAGTGCCTGTGACCATTGATGGCATATGATGAAGATCGACGGTGCACCAATTCTACCGGGTGAGAAAGGAGCTGGACCATCAGGCGTTTCTTCAGGTTCATACAGCAGACACTTAAGCAGCCAACAATTCAAGGATTTAATGAACTTCCTTTGTGTGCTAACCCAGCTAGAGAATCCGAAAGTCCAAGCGCAGAGCTCTTGAACGAGTCGATTCATCGTTTCAAGATTAGAATGACTTGGCTTCTTGTGAGCTGCTACAGCATCCAAATCGTTAGCTTCTCCGATTGCTAACAACTGATTGTGATGACACTCTACCATACAATTCCACATTCTAGCAAACCTGAAAGTTTTAGAAAAGACGAGTCACCACTTTGCATATATTCAAGAACTATCAACACTCATTCAGTACAAGGGAAAATGAGCAAAGTCTCTAGCAGGTTCACATTCCTGATGAATTAAAGTCATGACACTTAAATATAATGTGTTGCTGCATAAGACAAGCAGGAACTTGTGTGATTGAGACCGCTATTGTAATACATAAATAAATTTAAGGCTAATATAAGAGGAATATACCCGTTAATTAAATCATTAAGTTGAGGCCACAATTCATCATCCCGTATATTGTTTATCGTCACGGAAATCTTGTCAACAATTTGAATAGCGATTCTTATTTTTGTGGAAAGATTCCTTATCAAGGTTCGAGTTGCCTCGACCTTGTGAGCCTCAGCACCCTTTTCGTCCAAGTGCTTCAGTTTCTGACGCCTTTTATCATGGTCTTCCCTCATTTTTTCTTCGGCCTAAGCACGATAACAAGGAACAAAATTTTAATGGACAAACTCATCAGATAATAATTAGAGCATACTGTGACATCTTTCAGGCTATGTTAGGACTGAGAAGCAAGCACTTTTTAAACTACTTTCTCAAAGAACACAGAATGAACGCATACTCAAAGTCAAACAATGCACACCTTGACTTCAGCATAAAGTTTCTTTTCCCAGACTTGAAGTTTGTGTAAGGTGGCTGATAGGCTCTTTGAGCTATGACCAGTAGCTTCATCAATGTCGGTAAGATTGGAACTACCAATCTCAGAAGCGCTGGAAGTAGTAGAAGGCTGTGAGGATACTGAAGGTTTCATGGCATGGAGCATATTGGATGAAACTGTTCGCATTGGTAAAAATGGTATGTTAGTTGGGACTTACAAACTCTAAAAAATGGAAATATTTTACGTCCATTGAGATTGTACTACCAAGCATCTAATACTGGTATGTCGTTAGAATATTTTCATCCGAAAACTTAACTGCACAAGATTATTAAAATATCAACCAAACCAGACTAAAACTGAAGTAAACCTTTTCCACGATATCCACGAAGCTTTCTGCCATAATGATGTTTCCCGACTTCAAGCATTGACCCAAGCTCGTTACCAGCTTCCGAAGCCCTCTCAAAATGAGTTTGAATTTCTCTCACAACTTCAGAAACACCCAGGGAACAACCACCGCCTTTAGTCCTAACGCCTTCAGACTTCTCACTATCAACAACTTTCTTATCCACTACATGAACCTCATACTCCATTCCTTCACTCACGTCAACAATAGGCCTCGCCTGGTACATATCCTCCCTCTCATTCACAGTCCTCTCCTCATTAATTACAGCCGTCTTCTGATTGTTGCCATTCCCACCCCCCATACTAGGGCGACCGTTAGCTCCAACAAATTTCTGATGCCCGTGCACTTCCTTAACAACCTCATGCTGATAATCCTCTTCCAAATCAGGAATCCCCTCAGCCGCCCTCACATCCACTGAATTCCTATTGGGCGTATAAGCAGCATAAAATCTATCATTATAATTACTCTCGAAAAAGTTCAAAAAGTCCCAAGTCGACCCTCTCGGCGGGGAAGGCGGTGGCGGTGGAGGCTTTGAGGATGAAGAACCGGATCCCTCACCCATCCCACCACCAGCTCTGAAACCACCTGGTGAACCATAATAACCGCCATTCTGACCACCAACACCATATCCATTAAATTGCTGATAAGAGGAAGAACTAGGAGCATTACTATCACTCGAATAATAATTATAAGGAAAATAAGAGGCCTGATTCATGTTAACAGCCTCAGGGCTCATCGGTTTCTGCTGATACGACACAGCTGCGGTCGGCTGCTTCCTCATATAATTCATATGCATATAGCCACCGCCATAACCTAGGGTTTCATCTTCATTCATCATAGTATAACCTCTCTGAGGCTGCAACGGAGAGCTACCTGAATGATGCCGATGGCGATGGTGTAGAGATCCAGAGCTCATATCGCCATCCTCATCCGAATCAGTGTCGAAATTCAGATGCGACCCGGAATTCGAGTGCAGATGATGAGGCAAATCCTCAGGCGAGCTCGTCTTAGACTCCACGCCTTTCTTCGTCGCCTTCGGTAGCGACGGCGCCGCCGCATACGGCTCATCGTCGTCCAGATCCTGCTCGATATAATCCCGCAGCGAAACCCCAATTCGCTTCAAAGACTGCATGTAAAGCAGGTGCGCTTGAGCAAAGGCGTAACGCTCCTTCACAGCCGCGTTTAAAAACTCGCATCTTTCTCTACATAGCTTAACCGCCGGAGACTCCTCGGGCTTCGAGCCCACGCAACCCATCAAAATCGCTGACCAAAAATAAATAAATCAGTAAACAAACACACCCTGGTCGCCGATTTCAGCCACCGAAACTTTGGTTTCCTAAAGTCGCACCTTTTCACATCACCAACTCCTGTCGATTTTACTCCGGTCTACGCGAAGAAACGAAAGTCGAATACAATAAAGCGAGGACGGAGAGAGAAGAAGAAGAAGGGAAAGCGAGAATCTTCCAGCGCGGAGTCGCTCGTCGGGACGTAGCAGAGAGAGAAATCTGCTGGCGAGTGAGGAATGGTGCATCTTCCGTGTCCAAAAGAAACTTATTTTTCCAGAAAGGAAAAAAATTCTTTTCATTTTAATATAGTAGCGCTTAAATGAGGTAGTAAAATTAGAATTATGCAATGAGCACGATCTGAGTCACATATTAGTCTTTTCTTGTTTTGTGGGCGTGCTACGTATTCCACTACCTAAAAGTTAAAAGCAAACAATAACACAGTATTTCTTGCCACATCCACACAATGATTCACAATATGTCTCACTATCTTATTCTATCAAAATCCTGCCTCGAAGGAGCGTGTAACTTTCATATCATTGAGTTTAAGTATTTACCGATTGGTGACTGTTTTGAATAATTTAAAATTTAATTAGTTTGTGTTTTGTGTTAGATAGTAACGGACGCATCTTTTTGGTGAGACGACGAAACTTCACTGCTGCCTGCCGCCATTATCTTTATGGCGGTTTTATTTTTTGTTGACAATGACTAAACTGCCCTCGTTAATGAAATTGAATGTGGGGCTTTAAATATGTCGTTGTCAATTAGTTTATTGACTCAATTAACAGCTCAAGTCAAAGAGTAAAGATGACATATGGTAGTTATGGTGAGAAATGAGAACTAATCTCATTAGTTCATCTTTGTTATCAATGGTTAAGATTAGATTTAATTAAATTACATTAAATTACATAATTTGTACCTTTTCAAATGATTCTTCGTAGTAGTACATTATTCGTACCTTTTCAAAGGGTTCTTCGTAGCATGCATATACATGAAGCTACGAAGAATCCTTTGTAAAGGTACGAATAATGTACTAGTTCTCATTTCTCACCGTAACTACCACTTCTCACCGAAACCGAACTCTAAGTCAAAAAAAAAATCATAGTTAGTGCGAAAATTTTGACCGACCTTAAGTTTCCAAATTGTTTTCCAGAAATATTTCATCCTTCTCGCATCCGCTTGCTCTCCTATTCTTTCAGCCACCTTCCTGTCCTCCTCTTCCTTGAATTTAGTGTAGGCTGATCTTGATGTCCACACCGACCCCTATCACCATCTCCTACTTCAATCCATCGTTGCATCTTCCTCCCCACATTCCAAATGCTCCTCTAAGCTAGAGAAGGTCTCTCTCCCAACTGACAGTCAAGAACATTAGAGTGCTTATAGTATTTTGCTCTCATCAGTTTGGACACTAAGCTATTCTCAGAAACCAGCAATCTCCAAACTTGTTTTGCCAGCAAAGCTTCATTACAAATCTTCAGATCTCTAAAGCCTAAGCCACCATCACTTTTACTTTTACACAACTTGTCGAAATTGCACTAGTGTACTCCTTTCCCATCCTTGTTGTTGCTCCACCTATATTTACTCACAATACTTTACTATCCTTTTGATCAAGTTATCAGATCAATGCATACATAGGCATTGCCTGGATCACCGCTTTTATCAGAATATCCTTACCAGCCATAGATAGAGTCTTTTCTTTCCATCCCTGCACCTTGTTCCAGACTCTTTCGATGACGAACTTGAATAGTTCAGACGTGTTATGACTGAAAGCAATAGGTAGCCCCATGTACCTTTGAGACTTGCTCAACATGTCTAACTCCCAGCACACTGCATATGTACTGGTTTTTAATCCCTCTGGCTGAAGAACATCTCTGACTTGTCAAAATTAATCATCTGACCAGATAATCTCAATATCTCCCTCGGCCAAAAGAGGTTGTATAGTAGATACTCAGTGCATGTTATGTGGAAAACAGGGAGAGACCACAGTCCATTCCTTACTGAAGTGTTGGTGGGGGCAATTACTTTCTGGGAGGAATTAGGAGTACATGGGGACTTCTTGAATATACAGTTCACAAGCTCAGGAGACTGGATATGGTTCTACACTTTCAATTATGATAGTTTGGAATTGGCTACCATTGTACAAGGAGCGAGGCTGATTTGGTTTAACAGAAATTTGGTATTTAACGGAAAAGATGCAGGGATGGGATTGTGCCAAAATAAATTTGTTGTCACCGATTTCAGCGGTGATGTATACTGGAGAGTACCAAACAAAGGATACATTAAGATCAATGTCGATGGTGCATGGGATAAGAGGACCAAAGATGCAGGGATGGGATTGTGCGCAAGGAATGATGAAGGTCTGGTTGACGCAAACTGGAAGGAAGGTGTAATATCAAGTAGGCAAGCGGAGGAATGGGCTTTGTACAGGGCTATGGAATAGGCTGAACAAAGGGGAATGCTGAAAGTTATTTTTGAAATGGATTGTGCAGTGGTTTTCAAATAGCATCCTTCAAGGCACCATGAAAGAAATTCAATTATCCAATATGTTGCAGCGCTGCCGTGACCTTATGGAGAAGAACACCTATTGGGAGATCAATCTCACGTGAAGGGAGGCTAATGGTTTTGCTGATCGACTAGCAAGAAAGGCGAGAGAAGAGCATTGGAAGTGGTCCTACTATGAAGCAATTCCAAATTGTGTTTTCAGTTGAATATTTTGTGTCTTTGATTTTGTTTCAGTTGTCTCTCCTGGGATTTTCCCAAGTGTATTGTGAGGATTGAATTCAAGTTCTAAGAACTCTAATTAGTTAAATCCTTACCCTTTATTGATTATTAGCCCAAAAGAGTTCATACTCAAATGCCTAATGGAACAAGTCCTAATGTTACTCAATATTACAAAGCGTATTGTAACCCGATACAACAATGTCAATCCAAGCTACCAGTTTAGAACTTCCCTGAATCAAAACTGATGAGAAGACACCAGCCGCGCCCTAACCGGAAGTGCTGCTTTGCGGAGGCTCCCCGACGCTCGACTGCAGACTCTGCTGCAATTGAGACACGTCGCGATGCTCCAGTGCTCTCTCGACTCCAATCGTCCAAGTATCGCTCTCGAAGTTCTCTCAAATTGAAACGCACGAACTGAGACCTAATCCCTAATTCCAGCTGCCTTTTAGACGAAACGCAGGACTCGAGTAAAACGACGTCGTTCAGCTTAACCCAATAACAGAATAACGGACACTCGCGCTTCCTGAAAACGCTGGCGTTTCATTAAACCGAAGACTCGCGCCTTTGAGCAAAACAACGCCACTTCCTTTGGACTTCGAACTCGGACATTCCCGTTTGAACCAAACGACACCGTTTTGAGCCTTTTAGCTCAAAACTCAGCTAAAGACTTAAGACTTAAAACCATATCACCAAGCATGACTTCTCCCCCTTCACAATGCTCTAAATTACTAAAGAGGTGCTTGAGGGGAGTAGCATGCATGGTGCAGCCAGAATCTAGGATCCAGGAGCTGCTGTCATCTCCATGGGAGAAGACAAGAAAAATTCATTGTTATATTGGGGACCCTTCTCAAAAATATTAGAGAAACCAGATTGGTTTTCTCTTGGGGGCTTGTTTTTAATATCCTCTTGCTTCTTAAAGCAGTTATTGGCATAATGCCCCAGTTTTGTACAATAAAGACATTTAACAGGGGAGGTTATTTGGAAAGAACCTTGTTGTTGGGATTTTTCAGGATTCCTTTTATTCAGAGAATTGTTAACATTAGACCCATTGTTCGATGTACCTTGAGAACCTTGGTTAGGAGTTTTATTTCTTTGTTTGAATTTATTCTTACCCTTAACCATCATCAGTTCTGACTTACTCTCGGTTTTAACCCCATTTTTAGTCTTAAAAACTTTAAGGCTGTCATTCTTCTGAGTTACAGCTTCAACAATCTTGGAGACTGTTAACTCATCTCTCCCATATTATATGACATCCTTGAGTGTGTCAAACTGAGATGGGAGAGAGCTGAGAAGAATGACACTTAGGTGTTCAGGTTTAATCTCATCCTTGCACTTTTTTAGATCTTGAGTTAGTTTTAAGAAAGCATCGAGGTTCTCTTGTAAGCTCGTGGAAACGTCCTTTTTGAAAGTGAAGAGCTTGGTTAAAAGAGAGAGATCATATTGGGGAGAGACTTAGCCATGTAAATGTTTTCAAGTTCATCCAACAATGTTTTAGGTTCAGTCTGATGCATTACTTGTCTAGCAATATCATCACTTAGTTTCATCTTTATCTCAGAATAAGTAAGCTCTTTCATATCAGTTTTCTGCTGGTCAGAGGTGGGGATTACCCACTCCTTTGTCACAGCCCTATAACACTTCTCTTTGACAAGAATGGCCTTCATTCTCATCTTCTACATAGAGAAGTCAGAGATGCCATCAAAAGGCTTAATCCTCATGGCATCAGCCATCATAAGAACTATGATCAAGGCCAAGGCACAAACAGGGAGACTAATTAGCATACAAAGGGAAATGTAAACAACCCTAAGACCGTCAAGAACACTTCAAGAACGGTCTAAACGACTCTGATGCAATTGAGACACGTCGCGATGCTCCAGTGCTCTCTCGACTTTAGTCGTCCAAGTATCGCTCGTCAATTTTGGTTGTCACTCTTGAAGGTCTCTCAAATTGAAACGCACGAACTGAGCCCTAATCGCTAATTACAGCTGCCTTTTAGACGAAACGCAGGACTCTAGTAAAACGCCGTCGTTCAGCTTAACCCAATAACAGCACAACGGACACTCACGCTTCCTTGAAAACGCTGGCGTTTCATTAAACCGAAGACTCGCGCCTTTGAGCAAAACGACGCCCCTTCCTTTGGACTTCGAACTCGGACGTTCCCTCTTGAACCAAACGACACTGTTTTGAGCCTTTTAGCTCAAAACTCAGCTAAGGACTTAAGACTTAAAACCAGAACTCCTACAAACTTAACTAGGCATATGTACAAGAGTAAAGCATAACTTTGGGCAATCAATATAGCATCATATCACCACAAGCATTATACCATAACATGTACTTGTTTTGTCAGGCTTTGATTCCCTATAAAAAAAACAGATAAAATCATATGGAAAAGTTTGAAGTTTTTCACAAAATCGTTTAATTAAATTCATTTACTTAATGGAATATCAATTTAAATTAAAATTAAAAAAATCTACTTTCATAAATGAACTTATGATCACAAGAATTTCTTTTGTTTGTTTGAGTTTCTTAGGAAAAGAAACATCTAAAAATCTCTTATTTTGTAAAAACTAAAACCAAATTTCGACCTTAAAATATTCTCGTCTGACTGTAGAGATTATATATCAATTAAGGGAGCGGATCTTATGAGAAGTCCAATTTGGTAAGAAATGAGAATTTATCTCATCCATTGATCTTGATTCATCTACGGACAACATTAAATATGTTTAAGTTCAAATTTGTTTAAGAAATCATGATAAGATACGAACTAAGGGCAAAGTTGTCCAATTAAAATCATGTTAACCGTACCGTTGAATGCGGAAACGTAACACGAACTAAATCCTTAAATCTCTACGAAGACGAGCGACTCAATGACCTAGTTCTCTTCCAATCTCCGTGCGATTGCGTTGTCTATACGTTGCTTCATAGTTTCAATTTTGGAATTAGGGTTTCGGCATTCATTAGGTTGGAGATGGATACGAATTTTGTTCGTAACTGTTACAAATTTAGGTCATAGAGACTGCTATGAATTTTCTTTGCAACTATTAGGAATTTTGCTTGTTAGTCACTGCTACGAATTTTGGTTAGAGTGTTTGTAACTGTTACACATTTTGGTCATCAGTGGCTGCTACGAATTTGGTCGTAACTGTTACGAATTTTTGGTCGAAAAACATCTCCGCAACCCGAAACCATATATCTACGATTTAGGGATTTCTTATGCAATTAAAATGAGCGACGACCATTACCGATCTAAGATTTGGTGATTTCTTATGCAATTAGAATGAGCGACTACAATTACCGATCTAAGATTTGGTGATTTCTTATGCAATTAGAATGAGCGACTTCAATTTTCGGATTGCGGCAATTAAACGTGCAGAATTCCCAGATGCAAATCAAAGATTGAACGGGTGCACGATGATCACACGAATTGTCTGTTTTTAAAAACACATAGTGCGTCGGAATAATAGGGATATGAATTTTTTTATAATGACAATAATACCCTTACTTACATATTATATAGATATCAAATTTATACAAAAGCCAAAAAATAAGATCCGGTGGATCAGATATCGAGTGGTTGAGATTAATTATCATTTCTCATTAAAAAAATGTCACTTCTCATAAGATCCTCTCCCTAGTAATTAAATCATGTGAAAAATCTGATTTTACATAGATTAATAATATAATTGTCATTTACTTTTATCAATAAATATTTTATTAATCAGTTTTAAGTTTCCTAATTCGATTTGATTATGAAAAACGAGATGGGGCAGATGAAGGGAACTAAGCGCTGATGAGCTTGACTCTCTAACTGCACCCTCTCGCTGTCTATTTCGATGTTCGTTATTGTCATAAGGTTGTCACTAAGAAGGCAATCACGTTGTAGGAGGCCGTTATTGTCATAAGGTTGTCACTAAGAAGGCAATCACGTTGTAGGAGGCCGTCGACGCAATCAGAATCATTGCTTGTGCCGAAGATGTTGCAGCTATGCAACTGTCTCCAATTGTTGATGTGAACGAGCCTCAAAATTGCAATGGAGATTTGTCATTATTGAAAATGAAGTGGAAGCACCTGTGGAAGCTTCGATTTTGCCAGAAGAAGTTGAAATCATGTGAAGAGGAGACGAACTATATATTACTTTCCACGAACAATGTCATAGTTCGTGGTTTCCATACCATAATTTGTTGGTTCTTGGTTTTTGCCGATTTCCTGAGCTTGATTTTGTCGAATGGAGATCAAGTCTGCTTTGGATTTTACTAAATAGAAATAAAATATTCGACTTTGCAATTTGTATGAATACTGCCTAATCTTAGCGAAAATCTAGTGATTTGGGTTTCTAATCATTAAATAATTAATATAAAATTCGATTTAGTTGTAAATTTTCTAATTAATACGAGCACTTAGATTAGTCAAATTTAACCGCGGTGACTAGCTTATAGTTTTCACCATATTTCGGGTTTGCACCCGATCCTAACCAGTGGCGGATCCAGGATCTTTTGTGACTGGGGACAGAATAAAAATGATTTTTCAGAGATTGTCGAATTTGCTCATACAATGTTTCGTAGAGGTCTATATCTTATAATTATTAATGAAACTCGAAAAAATTATAAAATGAATGTTGGGTTGTAACCCCTGTTTTATTGAAATGAACTTTACATGAAAGTGCAACAGAATAAAATTTAGCATAAACACACATGGAACTAAAGTGAAAAAACTTTGTTTAAATATATCTCTTTAGCTGTTTAACTCAACTATTTTATGAATTATATCATCTCCAGTAAAGATACGACTGAAATCTTTTTAGATTTTAATCAAATATTTAACTTTAAATTTATTTTTGATCCATTAGGGGTATAATATAAAAATTATTGGGGGCGGAATGCTAAAATGATCCAAAAATTTAATCTAATTGAACTATTTTAAAGGCAAATATTAAAAATCAATGGGGGCGGATGCCCCCACTCCCCTATTCTTACATCCGCCACTGATCCTAACCCCTGTTTTTATACATTTTTATTTGTTTATATTTGGTCCGTAGGTCTTCTTTTGTGTCAACGTACATGTGTGTCACCTCAAAATTTTGATGGGGGGGGGGGGGGGGGGGGATAATAGAGTTTTTGAACTGTACATTGCGGACGATTGATAGATCATTAAAGTTAGTTCTTTGGATGAGAAGATGAATTTAACGTGAGATAAATATGCATTGATCGATAGAAAATATATTAAATAATGTCTATGTGATTGTGTGCCGATTTATATGAACTTATCTATAAAATAAGATAGACAATAGAAGGTTATTACGTCACTCGAGTGTTATACAGTATTTGCATCATCGATGGCGACTTGACTTGTAAATTTAGACATTGCGCATTAAAGAGGCTGCCGAAGTATATTGAATGCGCACATTATCAAACAAGTTGTTGTCAGCCGGATATTTGTAATTTCCTGAACAAGTTGTTAATGTTATATTTGTAATTGCTCTGTACAATTTTCTATATAACTGCAAAATTGGCATATTTCCCTCTGGATTATCTCTAAAATATTCTCAGACACGTGATAGCTCTTTAGGAGTTTACAAATTATAGAAATAAATGGAGTTTGCATTTGATCCACTATATACATTCATATTCAAAACAATTATGTGTAATAACATATAGAAAAGGTATGATCGGGTGCAGAAAGCATACTTTGTAAAAAACATAAATCAATGACAGTCTTTAATTTGACCATTTAGACGGATTAGATTAAAGACGGCAGGAGCTAAAGATGACAGATGAGTGGAAGAATATACACTAGATTTCAGCACTGGCTCCTACTTATCTGAGGCTAGCAGCCCCTAGAAAGCTTGGAATGGCCTTTAACAATCATTTCTGCATCTACTTTGAGGGTAGCCACTTAGTATATGTGTGCGCCTTACCAATGTAGGGGTGCGCGTTCCATAATTTGTCGAGTTTATTAATCCAAATTTATTGAATAATTTTTTTATTTCGATTATTGAGCCGAATCTACCGTTTTATCGAAAGTCGGTAAACTTTGATATACTATCGAACTTCACCAAATTTATCGAATGTTTTTTTTATGATGTTTTGCCAAAAAAAATAACATTTTTCCAAAGATCGACTAAGATAAAAAAGAAACACAAAAAGTTTGAACTATTCAACATCATAGAGAGACTAATTAGTCAATTTCATCACAAAACTTTTTTTTTTGTTGATAACGAGGTACAACAACTTGACATATTATAATGCATATGACGTCTTATCATCTAGTACATATGTATATTGATATCCGAAGCTCTAGCAAACCATCTCAATCGGATCCGAAATCATCTGGTACATTTTTCCACTTCTGAAGCACAGACCAAGTTCGACACCTTTACCACGCATGGATCCGCACATCTACCCCAAATCATCTCGGTACATTCTTTCACAATTGGAGCTCACGCCACCTTGGGCGCCTTTAACGTTGCAAGCAGTGGCGGATCCAGAGTTTCGTGTGAGGGGGGTCCCAAAATATATATTTTTGATGAATAAGGGTATAGGTTGGATTCGGCAAATTTTTTCTGTATATATATTCCTTATAGTTGATGATATAAGTCCTTTTCTAGTAAAATATTGAAGTTTGAATTCATATAAAGTTCATTGACGATCAAATTTTGAAAGGCCATGAAAGACATGGCAATTACCCTATAAGATCGAGATATATATCATTAGAGAGATAATTTAACGGCCTACGACTCTTCAATTGATATCAAGATATCAATCAGACGTTTAAGCAACCAAAAACATACGTAAAGTAAGAACGCATAACAAGTGTACATAGTCAATCACATGTAACCTTAACAAATTTGCTAACATATAACGGGTAGACTGAGCATCACTTGAGAAATCAATCATCTTGCGCATAAAGCTAACGATAAGGGCTACAACTTCTATGCTAACATCTAGACACAAGTCTAATGTTAAGGTGACCGAAAACTAAGTCAAAATAAGCTATATGTATGAAGTCCGCTAATGATTAGCCAAACTTTTGAAGCTCATAGAGGCATCATCCGGTGTCCGTTGCAGATGATCTATATATTGATAGAAAGCTAATTGAATGTTCTATAACTTTCATGTTTAATGCAAGATGAATTTCGGAGGTTAAACTGATAAAATCAACGATCAAAGATAGTTGATTAATTAAAATTTTCCAAAATTGAGGGAATCCGAGCCAATCTTCTAAAGCTCATAGAGGCATCATCTGGTGTTCGTTGAAGATGATCCATATATGTATAGAAAGCTAATTGAATGTTATATAACTTTCATGTTTACTTAAAGATGAAATTTAGAGGTTAAGCTGATAAAACAGCGACCAAAAATAGATGATTGATCGAAGTTTACCGAAACCAAGGGGGTCAAAGCCAACTTTTTTGGAAGCTCATAGAGGCGTCATGCGGTGTCCGTTGAAGATGATATATATATATAAATCTGATTGAATGTTCTATAACTTTCATGTTTACTTCAAGTTGAAATTAGGAGGTTAAGCTCATAAAAATAGCAGCCGAAGATGGGGATTTAATCAAAATTGTTAGGAGGTTAAGCTCAAATGTGAGAGGGGTCCCGAGACCCCCTAGGACCCCCTTGCATCCGCCACTGGTTGCAAGACACGACAAGTTCATCTTGACGGCCAGATGAAGCATTCACGAGGGATGTAGGAAGCATCACGTGTGAGACGTGAATATGAAAGCATATATACAAGGGATGTAGGAAGCATCCACGAGCGAGGCGGGACGAGAAAAGGAAGAAGAGGAAATTCTCACAAAATTATGAGAAAAATGTCATGGGTGGGGCTTAAACCCTCAACCTTGTGAAAGCAATATTAGAATTCTTCCACCAGACCACACCCTTATTGTCATCACTAAAATTGTTAAAATTGGTGAAAATTACTTAATCAAAATAGTAATTTTTATATATTTTTTATTAATATTAACTAAATAACTACTTTTTGGTAAATGGGAAGTACCAATAAAGGAATTCAATCCGATTATCATTTTTTTTTACTGTTTTACTTATCGATAAATTGTCAAATCTATTGATTTATCAAATTTATCGAATTAAACCAATTCGAAATTAATTCGGTGAATCACAATTGCCGAATAATGACCATCCTAGTGCTGGGTTTGGTGCATATTAATGCTATTAAATTATTATTTTCGATAAAAGTAAGATGTGTAAAGCATATTTTTGGTACAAATGTAAAGTTCGTCAAAACTGGATTATAATTGGTCGCCGATAAAACAATAACACGACATAGTTCGTCAAGAGTATTTTATAATTCGTCGCCGAGAAATTAACCATAAATGAGATTTAATAAAATATTTAATTTCATCCGTGCAAATGATCAAATCAAGTACTGTCATTGGTTTGTAATTATTTTTTAAATATGCCCTCTGCGCCGAATTCTTTTTCTTTTGGATAAAAGGAAAACTAGTTGTACATCTATCAAAAGGAGAAGGTCCAATATGGCAATGCTCTATTGAGTTAAAATTAATCTAAGATCAACTTCATTTAACTGTACTAAACTTAAATTAACTATCCAAAATTGAAAATTATGCTTCTTTTTAATACTGAAAGTTCAATGTCTGAGTTATCAAATCATTTATCAACAGTCACCGTAAGTACTTTTTAGTCATTTATCGTCACTTAACATAACTCGTATGCAAGTAATTTTAAGAGATGATCTAAGCAATTAATATGAGATCGTAAAATAATCAAAATATGAAATGTTCATAACGAGTACAACAAAGCCAAATACGTCCATTTCAAAACGAATGCAGTAATGTCTGAAGATGTGTGGAAATAGGGCAGAGCAGAATTCGGTAAATTACCGTTTACCGAATTGAATTTACCGTTACCGAATCCATTCGGTTCGATAAATCGGTAAAAGGTAACCGGTAAATTTACCAACGGTAAAACGGTAAAAAAAGTTGGTAAACCGAAATTTTGAAATCGGTAAATTTACCGAAAAGTATAAATATTATATATATTATAAAGAAAAAAATTAAAAAATAGCCGAGATTTATAGTATATTATAAGATTTAAAATATATATTTAAAATTTTACAAAATAATAAATTCGGTAAATTTACCGGTTTACCGAAATATCGGTAAAACGATACACGGAATAAAATTTTACAATTCGATAAAACGGTAATTAAATTTGAACTAAACTGAATTAAAAATGAACTAAAAAAACGAAAAAAGGCTAAAAACTTAATGGTTGAACTATCAAGTCATCTATCATTGCTCACCATAACATATTTTAAGTCATTTACCATTACGTAAGTCACTTACCATAACTCATATTTAACCAAGTTTAGAAGACATTCGAAGCAATCAATAATGAAGTCATAATAATCAAAATATGAAATGCTCTTATTTGATGCTTGTTAAACATAATTACGAAACACTTGAATTCATCAACTGATATTCGTCTTTACAAATCACCATTGAAGAGCATTTGACATCCTTAAAGGTCTGATATGAACTGAATTTAATCCGAATGTACTGAACTCCATCTAACTTTATTAAGTTCTACTGAACAGTTTTGAACCAAAATGTGATAAAAATATGAAATTAAAATTCAACAGAACAATCCGTGTGGAAAAACTGAGGGCTCACTTCTCACTAGTAGAATACCGACTAGGGATGCACAAATTTGGACCCGTGTGGAAAAACTGAAGGCTCACTTCCCACTAGTAGAATACCGACTAGGGATGCACAAAGGACCGGTCCGACCCGCACTGTAAACTTCCGGACCGGTTGTGCATCCCTAATACCGACACATAAATTTTGTTGGAAATTTTGGAGGAATAGATAGATGGTTAGTGAAATCATTTAATGTTGCAATGTGAATGAAAATTGAATGACAAATCCACCTTTGGCGAGGTCAAGGTGAGATTCAGCTTGCAACATAACATAAGTGGGTTCTCTGCAGATTTTACAGCAAGAAATTGCTAAGCTTTTCAACCTCAATGATGTCATTAATCATTTAAGCTCCACCTAAAGTATCTGTCTTCAGACATGCAACGCTCATTCTGAAGAATGCCTAGGCAAACATAAAGAAAGTCACACAATCAAACTCTTTGTGCTGTCAAAAAATCTTATGAAGCCAAGCCATGCTAAAATCAACAATAATACTAAAGTGAAATCCCATTCCATGAACCGAAGAACATAGAAAATCTAACTGCTGCAAAGTGGTGTCTATAAACATTAGCAGTATAATAAAACTGCAACAGAGCAGCGAAGACGTCGAGTAAACTACAGTAATCATATCAGAGTGAAACACTCAATGTTGCGAACGACAACAGCTTTCGCTTGTCGAGTGTACGCGAAAACTAAGAGATGCTCCTAACCTTGTTTCTTATGAAATTCTCGAAAGGGCAACACACATGAAAAAAGAAAATAAAAGTTTCATCTGAACTGACAAAAATTGTTACGAACATCCCACTGCAAAAATGGAGCTAGACTAAAGCATATACAACAACATTCGCTGACAAAGGAGCAAAACCCAACAAAGAATATGAAACACAACAATCATCAACAATACCACACAGCACCAACCATATAGCAGCCTCACCTTGCCACATCATGGGTCTGAACTATGAACAAAACAAGGGAGTGCAATTCACCATCTCCAATACTTGACAAACAAGTGCAAGCACAAACCATCAAATTCAGAAACCATATGATCAAGTCAAAGGTATATTAATTCTTTATCAAAAAAAAGAAAGAAGTCAAAGGTATATTCATTCGACATATTAGGGGAAAGCCTGTTCCCTGTACTCTCTTCAAACCAGTCAATTAACCCAAAAGCCTCACTCTTTCAGATTCACCACAGAAATTACCAGGCCATAATCATCAATCAGCAATCCTGAAATTGTAAATACAATTAATATCAAAATAACGACAATTTGGTACCAAGACCAATACTCAAGTCCACGATACATGATATGTTTAATCTTAAATTCTTAATCAAGCCTGACAAGAAATTTTTACCTTGATGAATAAAGAAAAGCAGAGAACGTAGATGAGACTTGTCCAGTTTAGGAAACTCGTCATGTTCATCTATGAAGCAATGACCATCTGAGAAATGAACTTTTTGTAGCTGTGGTTGAGAAATCTAAGTTTCTAGTCAGAGCAAGAACCAGAATTGTATCCAGCTGCAATTCGCAGTAATAGTGGGTTGTCTCAGTTTGGAGAGTGGAGACGAAAAGCAATGTGGAACGTCATTCGCGCGATTCAGAAGCAACCGAATTTAACAACGTATATTCGGTTCGACCAAACACCCCGAACCGGATGGAAACATTGCTTCAACAATCTGTTACAAATCTCACCCCAACTATGTCATTTTGAAGATATGAGCAGCCTGAAGACGAGAGTTCATTTCACAAGAACCCAATTTACACCACATATATTTGGCTCAGCGGAATTCCAAACAGAGCGGAACTATTGGTTGAACCTGCTGATAGTGCTACAGACTTCATATCAATGATGTCATTATGGAGAACTGATGCAAATGCTGAACAGAGCTGATGATATCAGCAGCCTGCGGATGAGACTGATCCCCAGCAAGAAACCTGCAGGCCTTATTATCAACATGCACCAGGCTGTAACCAGATTCTACTTTAGCGCCTCGCTTTTTGGCCAGTGATCTCAGCCTCGCTGCGTCTTCCCAAGTGCCATTAGCGGCATGAATGCTTGATGCGAGAAGATACCCAGCTGAGTCTGAAGGGTCTAATTCAAGTAAATGAGATACAACTTTGGGAATGAGTTTAAAGTTTCCATGGCTTCGGCAAGCGCTCAGGAGGCTAGACCAAAGGCTGGGGCTGGCTTTCAGCTTTGCTGGCATGGCTTTGATTAATTCCAATGCAATCTCGAGGCTTCCAGCTCGTCCCAACATGTCAACCATGCATGAGTAGTGATCAGTCCCTGGCTCAGGATCATTGGCTTGGACCATTTTTGTGAAAATTGAGAGGCCTTCCTGGACCATCCCGCCATGGCTACAAGCTGACAGTGCTGCGAGATATGTCACTGCATTTGGCTTTGGGCCGTGCAGCTTCAGTTGGGCATGTAAGGCTAAGGCGTCGCGAGTGAGACCGTTCATTCCATAAGCTGTTATCATAGCGCTCCAGGATATGATGTTTTTGTCGCGGATTTGGTTGAATGCCTTCTTAGCAGATTCTATGAGCCCACATTTTGCGTACATGTCTAAAATCGCAGTCCCAACTGGCACTTCTTCAGCAAAAGATTTTCTTATCGCAATACCGTGAGCCCACTTTGACTTCTGCTCGGATAAAAGAGAGCAAGCATCGATAAGGTTTAAAATGGTGACTGCATTCGGAATTGTTTCTGCTTCAACCATGGATCTGTACAGTACCAATGCTTCATCAGGCCTGCCGCAGTTGGTGAATCCTACCAGCATTGTGCTCCAAGATACGACATCTTTTCTCTCCAAGCCACTGAACAACCTCCACGCACTATCAATAACGTTGCACCTAGCATACAAATCAAGCAGAGAATTCAACACCAAAGGATTGGACTCCATGGCCCTACGAAGAAAATGGCCATGAACAGATTTGCACTGAATCGGATCCGCAGAATACTTGCACATTTGGAGAAGGTTCACCACGGTCACCTCGTCCAAATTTATTCCTTCCCTTCCCATCTTCTCAAATAGTAACAATGACTCGGGATACTTTCCATTGCTAACCAATGCAGACAGTAGAGAATTCCATGACACTATGTTCCACAGAGGCATCTGATTGAAAACTTCAATAGCCGAATCAACATTACCACACTTAGAATACGTATCCACCAAGCCATTTCCGACATAGACATCCCCGTCAAAACCTCTACAAATCGCAATCCTGTGAACTAAGCATGCCATGGTAGCATTGCCCAGATTAGCACATGCTTTAAGCGCCCCAAGCACCGTCACTTCATCCGGCTTACAACTCCCACAGCATAACATATCATGAAACAGCTGCAAAGCCATCTGAGCCACATTTCTGGTCACAAATCCACTGATCATCACACTCCAGGAAATCACATCCCTTTCAGGCATTTCATCAAACAACTTACCAGCAGCACCCATATCAACCTCTGAATACAAACCAAGCATAGAATTTTGAACAGAAAGAAGCCCAAAAACCCCAATCTGGATCAAGTACCCATGCAGCTTCATCCCTCCAACTACATCTCCAGATTTCCTAAAAGCTTGAATAGCAAGCACCAAAGTTGACACATTGGGTTCAAATCCAGCAACCCTAGCTTTACAAAACCACCTCAACCCATCACTGAAATCCCCAGAACTAAACCCACCATGAATAATAATATTCCACGACACAGAGTCCTTGTTCACAACCTTATCGAAAACATTCACTGCCAATTCCAACTTCCCAAACTTGGTGTAGAAATCCATGACAGAGTTGGCTACGGACGTGAACGAGTCCAATCCCTGCTTCAACAGGCAAGCGTGGACAGACGTCCCATGCTCAAACGAGAGAGCTGAAGAAGCTTTCATGACAGAGGGGTAAACAGTGTGATCGGTGAATTGAACTCCGGATCTCTTGGATTCTCGGTAGAGCAAGAAAACATCTTTCCATCTGAATTCGGCGGAAGATTTCTTAATCCTCGGAATCCAGTTCGTCATGCAGGAACCCAGTTGCCCGATTTGAGGACACGTAGCAAAGATTCAGCAAAATGAATTGCTTGACAACAATTGCACAGAAATGGTGTTTTTTTAAATACGTTAAGTGAGTTTCAAAAAAAAAAAATCTGTTTGCCTTGTTTTTTTATAAAAAATCAGTTCATGTACCATTTTGTTACGTTTACTAAGATATCGGGTACCCATCACAATTCACACCTTTCTCTTCCGTTTATCAATGAGATCGGCACCTAGCATCGTTACTAAAATTGTTTTAATTATGTTTGACAAAAAAAAGATTAATGTAATAGGTAAAAAAGATTATTTTTGACAGCGAAATTAACTGTTTTTTTTGTATATCTAACAGATGAGGCCGGATCTGGTGCAAAGTCCAAATCTGATGCAAAATACAAAATCATCAGTACCGTCGATTTGCATAATCCTGTGGGTGTAAATTAATGAGATTAAAATAATTAATAAATGGATTTTGAGCTTATCTCACTCACTCAAAGGGCATAATTGACCCCAAAAACAAAAATCCAAAATCCAAAAAACACGAATTCAGAGCAATGACAATGGATGAGCGTCGGCGTCGTCGCCGGTGTCTTCGTCGGCGTCGTCGTCCATGGTGTCGTCGGCGTCCGCGTCAAACAACCACCAACAAGTTTCACCAGTCGTTGTCCTTGTTAGTTGTTGCCTTTCCCTCCCTGAAAGGCTCTTTCCCTTCGTGGTTGTTTGATGCTCGACTCTACGCTGCTCTCTGTGCCTGTTGATTTCTCCATGGTTATTTGTTTGCTGATCGGAATTCTGGAAAATCAGATCGGAAATTGATAGGGATGACGACCTACAAAATAGTCATGACGAACTATAAAATTGGCATGATGAATTATAAGAAATCGGACTTAATTCGATCAAATTGAAGGAGTAAAACTTCGTCGAACTCAGTTGTTCACACTCTGGATCATCTTCGACATCAATGGAACTCAACCCAAAATGCAATCTTCAGTTTTCAAAAATAATAATTCGAAAATGTCATGACGAACTATATAATGGTTGTAACGAATTATAAAATGTCATGACTAATTACACGATAATACTGTCAAATTCTGGACGAATTTTAGTTTACCTTTGACGAATTATAGCATTGTTCGTCGAAGTGTACTACAATAAGTCGTAATTCTTGACGAATTATAGTCCACTCTTGACGAACTATAACATAATTCGTCAAAATTGGACTACAATTCGTTAAGAATTCTCCATGATTTTCCAGTCCTTCTCCCATTAACAAACACACGATTGCTGCAAAGGTCAAGATTATCCAGAAAGCTATCTTTGTATATTGAGATTTCCACTGAACTTGGAACTGAACCCGAAAGGTGGTTTGACGACAAGTCGAGGAAAGTTAGTCTTAAGTTCCCAATTTGGTCTGGGATTGCGCCATAGAACTGGTTTGCTGACAAGTCCAGTTCTAGCAAGCCAGGTAGACTGCCGAACTCTTCAGGTATCAAGCCGGTGAGCTGGTTGTTACTGAAATTCATTGAAGTGAGTGAATACCATGACAATATATCTGATGAAAATTCCCCGGATAATTTGTTATCATCTAGTAAAATAGTGGTCAAAAGAGGGAGGGCTGTCAACTCTTTTTGAACTTTACCAGTAAATCTGTTGCTACTGGCCTTAAGGACTATCAAATTTGTCCATCTGGAGACTGCCAAAGGAATTTCACCACTAAATTCGTTATTATGAATCTCAATCCTTGTGAGATTACCTCCCAGTTCACCCGGAAGCTGTCCGGTGAACGAGTTGCCACCAATTGTCAGTGTTTCAAGGCTGGGTAAGTTCTAATCAGATTAGACGCCGGTGAGTATGGTCTTACCCGGAGAGCTCGTGTTCGCACTTCCATTTGTAACATGCTCGGACGACAATGAATCGAGGGAGCAACTTTACCATGAACGAACTGGAAATTAAACTCGATTTGATTTGATAGAACACGACAGTTTATGAAATTAGGTTAAGATGAAACCAATTATATATTAATTGTATACCATATTTGCCCCTATTCATATTAAAAATTGAATTTATACTGATTTATTCTCAATTAATCATATCCATCCAATTAATAAAATGAAGAGTTGAGATGATTTTGTATTTTTTACATTAATATGGACTTTGTACCTGAAACCTTCTCTGTAACCAATTTTTTAAAGCTTAAATTCTAAAATAAATTAGAAGGGTTGTGAACATGTAAGAAGCCCATATTATGTGAGAAATAAGAATTAATTAGGGTCATAGTTATTGTGTAATCTACGATCCAAATTATACCTAATTAAACCTAAATAACAGCGTAATTAATATAATAAAATTGGATTCAGTGGCAAATTAGTCCGACCAAATTCACTACCACCCTAGCCGCTCAAAATCAATCCAATACACACTCCGAGCATTTGCTTTCGCCAAGTACAATCTCTCGATAGAGGATGAACGACATGGACCTAGATAGTTATCTCGTTCACATATTTCTGCACTCTCCTCCCTGGGAAAAAGACTGGCTCGTCATCCTCGCCGTTTGACGAGACGGTTGCATCCGGATCGGTGAATGAAATACTTAGTCGCTTAGGAATCCGCTTGTTAGACTGAGAGACTTGCTTTGTGGTGAAGCTTTTATGCTCAGTGTATTTAACGGGATTGAAGATGTTTAGGTCCATGTCGTTCATTATCCATCAGTGGAGAATATAATCAATCAATCTCAACCTCATCAATAAGTGGAGAATATAATCAGTCAGATCATACGTGTTTTAGCTACGTATATATAACATGATATATGTTACTTAACATGTTATATAATGCTACGTATTTTAGCACTTCACTTAAAACGAAATTAGGCAGCTTCATAGATGATGTTACGTAACATGATACATAATGCTACATATTTTAGCACTTCACTTAAAACGAAACTAAACAGCATCATAGAGGATGTTACGTAACATGATACATAATGCTACGTATTTTAGCAATTCACTTACAACAAAACTAGGCGGCTTCATAGATGATGTTACATAATGTGATACATAATGCTACGTATTTTAGCACTTCACTTAAGACGAAACTAGGCAGCTTCATAGATGATGTTACGTAACATGATACACAATGCTACATATTTTAGCACTGGACATGCACAAATTCGGGTCAGCCCGACCATCCCGATCCGTTCGCCCGGTCATTTAAACGGACTTGGACATACATTATAGCCTGACGGACCAGCCCGACCCGGACCGTATTTCTATTAGGGCCGGGCATGGACACATATTTTAGGCTGAAAAGCCCGCCCAGTGACCCGTTAAAAATTAAACCTAATTTTTATTATATTTTAACTTAAAATAAAAATCAAAAGAAACAGTAAACACTAACACAAACAGAGGTCGGTCGTCATCATTATCTTCCGTACGAGCGATTTTCAATCGATTTTCTTCTCTCGCCTCCAATTCCATCAACTCGAATCATGTCTACAGTACGACAAGCGGAGATTCGCCTCCCATTATTCACCTGTTCATTCCCATCCATCTTCCTCTCCATTTATATTTCTCCCACAAACCCTAATCTTATTGGAAACTCTCAAAATCGCCGCAACAACGCTACTCACTGTAAGGTCTTTTTTTCATTCAGGTTTGTTTTATAAAATCGAAAACTCTCAAATCACTGCAACAGTTCCAGTGTTGATTTTCACAAGCTAGTTCTTTTTTTATAGAGATTTTTACAGGCTAATTGATTTTACAGTTAATCTATTAAATTTGAATGTGTGAAAGGTATTTTCTACTGAGAGGAACTCTCCCGACTTTTCCCGAACCTCCTTCCGTTTTGTAGTTTTCGTCGCTCAGATCCGCCCGGCGACGAAGGCAGGGGCTCGGATGTGGGCCTAATTTTGTCGCCATCGTCGCAGCGGTTGTGCTGTTCCTCCATCGTTTCCCTTTGTTCCCCTTCGGCTGTTCTCGTCGCCATCAGCGGGATGGAGGTCGGCGTCGGCCCGGTGTTAAGGTTTGTGGGGTGCGCTTCGGTGCGGGGTTGCTGGGTTTGGAGGCGTTGACTGGTTGGTGCTGGTTTGGCTTGGATGGAGGTGCTGTTGTGGCTGGCGGAGGGTTTTTGCTGCTCGATGGTGTTGTGGACGGCGTTGGCTCTTCTTGGATGTTCCCTGCATCTCGCTGGTGATTGTTTTGCTGTTAGGTGTAAATAGTTTGTAGGCAGTACATATTTGTGTTTTCTTTGTTGTAGGTCGGCTTCGGCCGGAAAAGTGTCAGCTTCGGCTGGATCAGTGTCTGCTTCAGTGTTTAGGGTTAGATGTGGTCGGGTAAAACCGAGTGTTTTCGTGTAGGCCGGGTAACTCCGGGTTGAAGGGCACGGCGGCCTCTTATCTGGTTCTGTAGTGTCGGCTGCTTCGGCCGGTCGGCCAGCTGTTTGTCGTGCCCTTCTTGGGTGTAGTGTCCTTCTTGGGCAGATGGATCTGGTTGTAGCCAATTTTGCGTTTCTCATAAAAAAAAGTAATCAAGTATTTGAAATCTGATTATGTTACTTAAAGTTCATATGAATTCCACTTAACTAGATTAAGATGGCAGGGGCTAGTAATCACTTGTTGTAGGATCTCTCTTGCATCCTCAACTGTTGAAGCACTTGGATCTAAAAAATTATTACTTGTTGTAGGAGCTCTCTTGCATCCTCACTGTTGAACCACTTGCTTGTCAAGAGGATTGGCTACGTTCAAAAGGATTAGATCTAGGTAACTTCTAGTTTTATCATAGTTATTTTTACTATTTTAATATCTTATCTCTAACTAATATGTTCTTTTTGAAATTTTTAGGTCCTCATAGCTGTTTCATCATCAGTTCTCGTGCTAAAAATGAAGAAGATAGTAACTTTTCCGATGCAACTAGAGAAAGTGTTTCAAGTATGTTCTGAAAAAGTATATTACTGCTATACATTACTGCTTTAATGCCGCTTTTACTTCATACACTCGTGATGATGATGGAGCATTTGTTGTTGTACAAAGACAACATGCTTTCTCATTTACTGGTTATTTATTGATTTATTTGTATGAAATTGGCATATGAGGATGAAGAAAGTTTGAATGGAATGGTAAGCCACAAAGCAGATGCCTTTGAATATTTGTGTCAAACATTTTTATCATACATATTGTGAAATATGCTTAGGCTAACTGAGTTATTCATTGAATGCAGTTCAATGTACTTTTTCACAAGTGGTGGTGGATCAAAAACTTGGAGAGACACCAAGAGAACATTATGATATTTTGAATGTATTACTTTTACATTATGAGCCAGAGACTGTTTTGTTTATATTTTTATTTATGTTTTGCATCAATGTGGTGGTGGATGTTTTGTATTGTGAGTCTGTTAGACACATTTTGATTCATGAACATTATTTTGTTAATGTTTTGGATTAATCTATTATGACACATCATTAGACATCAGGAATGTACTGTTGTTGGGCAAGGAATTATTTACTTTTATTCAAGTTATACGGGAAAGTTAAATATGTATTAACACATGTTTGTAGCGGGTTGGCCCGATGGGTAATTCGGTCCAGTAAATGGGCGGGCCTGAACACAATTTTGAGCCCGAATTGAACGGTCATGTTTAGCTCGGTCCGGTTGTATGGGCTATAAAATATTAAATAGCCCGGTCCGAACCCACATTTGTGCAGGTATATTTAGCACTTTTAAAACGAAACTAGGCGGCTTCATAGATGATGTTACGTAACATGATACATAATGCTAATCAATGCTTCCAAATACGTCTTCAATTCCAAAATCAAAATTCGTAACCTATTTCTCATCAAAATTTCTTGAAAGTTAAAAACATGAAATTGCCTCATTAAAAGTTGAAGATAATGTTTAAATTGAACAACAATCTGCAAGTGAAGTACATGAATTTCAAACAAGTAAACACTTCCACCACTTCATCCATTACACTCACATGAGTCAATTTCTTCATCCGCTTCATCTTCGGAGTAGCAAGTGGCGGCGACGACGGCTCAGGAAGTGTGAAGAGCTCAAAATCGTCGTCGCTTTCCATCTCGGCTGGGCGATGATCGGAAATTCGAGTCGTCGATTTTGATTGTGATTTAGGGTTTGTCTCTTCTTCGATTGCTAGGACGAGATCAAATCTCACGAAAAATATGATCGAATCTGCACGACTGTATTATTTCTACCAAAATTACCCTTCAAACCATAATTTACATTTAATTTAATGCCAAATTTTCTGTTTAATTACAACCGTTTGATCTTGGATCCAATGGCTGATTTCAATTCTCATTTCTCACGAGAATACACACTTCTCATATGATCTCAACCCTAAATTAGAATCCCTTTGAATGAGTCATCAAATTATTGAATCATAAATTAATTTTTTAAAGGATTGGAGGCAAAATGCTAAAATTAATGGGGCTAATTACTAAAATTATTAAGAATATTAAATAAATTAACCTATGATAATCTAATTCCCTATGGGGGCAGTCGCCACCAATGCCTTCAAGGTAGGTCCGCCTCTACACCTAGCGTATCGGTATGTTAGTGAAATAGTTTGTCAATGCATGCAAGTAAGAGGTCTTGTAAAATATCGATTTCCGGGCTAAATGGAGAATTGAAACCAAGGTTGTCAAAATCGCGTTTTAAATCGTGAACTCGTACGATTTTACGTTTCTAAATGTACATTTCGTGTTAACTCGGACCTGGACTCGTTTTTTTTTGCTGAAATCGGACCTTAAAAATGATTTTAACCGATTTTACACGGTGTAAAATCGTTGAACTCGTGTAAAATCGTCCGATTGTAACATCTTTTAAATTTTGGGCTTGGCCAGTCAAATTTTAGCCCATTACTTAATTTTAGTTTTTTAATTATACAAAACCCTAGTCTAAAATCACGACATCTGCGTTCGACGATGGACTTGTCGGTAGCGGCACGGTATCTGCGATCAACCTGAGCATACTTTGAAACAGAGATTTACCGAGAGACTTATTGGAAGCGGCCCGACATCTTGACGGTAAGTAAGTTTGCTTCTCGTTTAAACAGAGATTTTTGGCTGGGAATGAGAGTGTTGGTGAAGGGTCCTCTTCTGGTTCTTTCAGAGGTAAAGGTAGACAAAATATGAAGGGAAATAGGACTGATCTTGGGTGGCGATATGGAACAGATGTTTTGGGTGATGCTAAAAAAGTGAAATGTAGTTTTTGCGCAAAAGTTATAAGCGGAGGAATTTTCAGATTTAAACATCATCTTGCGGGGACTAGTGAAGATTGTGAACCTTGTGCACAAGTGTCAGATGAGGTCAGATTGACGATGTTAAATTTAATTGCTACTGGAAAGGAGGCATCCATGAAAAAAAGAAAAATGATTGAATGCAATGATGAAGGTGGAAGTTTAAAAACGGAGGGGGAGACATGTTCCTCTCCCTGTCCCTCTGTCTCAAAGCATACAGAGAAGGGAAAATTTGCTACTTCTAAGATTCAGTCCACAATCAATCAAATTGTCAAGAAGCCCCTCAAGTAAGAAGCCGATGATTTAGTTGCCATGTTCCTTTACACAAGTGTTATTCCATTTAATTGCATAAAGAATCCAGCCTTTGCAAAAATGTGCGATGCAATTGGAAGGTATGGGATTGGCTATAAACCTCCTACTTATCATGATATTAGAGACAAGCTTTTGAAAAGGGCAGTACTTCAAACTGATCAAACTGTTGAAGATTTTAAGGATGAGTGGAAAAGAACTGGCTGCTCAATCATGTCTGATGGGTGGATGGATAGAAAAAATCGTTCGATTTGCAATTTTATGGTGAACAGTCCCGAGGGGACATTTTTTCTCTATTCATTGGATACTTCGGATATTTCCAAAACAACAGATAAGGTTGTAAGATGCTAGATGATGCGGTTGAATTTGTAGGAGAAGAGAACGTAATTCAGGTGGTTACCGATAATGCTGCAAATTTCAAAGCTGGTGGGGAATTACTTATGTTGAAGCGAAAGCATTTATATTGGACTTTATGTGCTGCTCACTGCATTGATTTGATATTCGAAGATTTTGAGAAAGAGTTGATTCTTCATCATGTTACTATAAAGAAAGCAAGAAAGTTCACAACTTATATTTATTCCAGGACAATGCTCATTACCATGGTGCGGAAATTCACAAATGGGAGAGATTTGATTAGGCCTGCAATGACAAGATTTGCAACAGCTTATTTAACTCTTGGATGTCTCACTGATTTAAAATCATCATTGCTTAATTAGTTTAACTCAAATGATTGGAAGTGTAGTAGGTTTCACAATACAGCCGGGGGAAAAAAGATTGAAAAGAATGCTTTGGATACTCGATTTTGGAAGAATTTTATTATGTGCCTAAAGACTGCGGCTCCTCTTATGGAAGTATTGATGGACTCCGATGCAAAGCCTTCCATGGGTTTCATATATGAGGCAATGGATTCTTGCAAAAATAAGATTCGAAAGAACTTCAGTGACGTCCAAAAATAGTGAGTTTCATTTAAACAAGTTTTTTAATTTGAAATATCTACTTTGACATATGATACTTATCGTATATGTTTTATTTTTATTGTAGCTATGAACATGTATGGAAGATTATTAATGAACGATGGAAGCGTCAACTCCATAGGCCATTACATGCTGCTGCGTATTATCTTAATCCTCAATATCACTTTAGCAATGATTTTGAAGGTGACAATATTAGGGATGCAGACCGGTGGACCGAAATTTTCTAAAATCTTGGACCGTGGACCGGACCGGATATATATGGACCGGGACCGAAATTTGTGTGAAAGCTTGGACCGAAACCCGGACCGGACCGGGACCGACCGTAATTTGTGTTAGGTTTAGGGGTTAGAAAATAGAAAGTAAAAATAATATTAGGAAAATAAAAAAATCCGGTCTAGACCGGGACCGACCGTAACCCGTAATTCTCCAAAAACATGACCCGTGGACCGACCCGGTACCGGTCCGGTCTTGGACCGACCCGTAATTTCTGGTCGGGTCCGGTCCGGTTTTCCGGTCCGGGTAAATTTTGTGCATCCCTAGACAATATCGATGTTAAAAATGGGTTATACGATTGCTTGACAAAATTGGTAAGTGATGCTGCGGAAAGGGACAAGGTAAATATACAACTTGCTGATTTTCATTTTTGCCAAGGACCTCTCTTTGGTACCGAGTATGCAAGAAATGCAATTTCTTGGTATCAGAGCCAAGGACCTCTTTTATTACACATTTCCAAAATACGTCATGTTAGTTTCAAAAAAAACAAGGCAAAATGTGGATAGGAAACTCGGAGCTTCGTCAATCTTATTTCTCCTGGTATCAGAGCCAGTTGCACCTCTGGTCAGTGAATCTTGGAACATTTCTCGTGTTATTTAAGTATTTGTATTCATTCTGAATTTGGTTGATTTTTGTGGTACGACTATGGTTGATGATTCATACTTCGTGAACGACAATAAAATGATTGGAAATCATATTGTTCATAAAGTCTTGGTCAGCCAAGAAACCCATGTCTACTTGAAAGCTATGTTGCACGGAAACCTCTAATGGCAAAGGGTTTCCGTTTCATAAACTTCCGAAAATCTGGAAACCTTAGAAAACTTTCGGAAATCTCAGTTGACCGTTTCTTGAGGTTTCTGAAATGATCAACGGATCAAAAACTTCTAGGACACGGCAAGAAATCTCTGGAAGCTTTTAGAAATCCAACTTTGCATTTTATTTTGGAAAAGTTTCGGAAAAATGAATTTAAATGATAAAACGAATTATTTTAAACTAAAATTTGATTATTTTAAAAAATCATAAAATTATTTATATATTAATATATATTTATTTAATTTTGCGGTTTGTGCGGTTTATTTTTTCTTATTTTTAGAATTTGGCTTTTGCGATTTCTTGCGGTTCCCATTTCGCAGTTTCGTTTCCATGCTACATATCTGGAAAGCAATCAATGTTGATTGCACTGTCGATAAAGTCGAAGTTTGCCTTTATCAATAGTATACGAAACCATGGAGTGATGTCTTGATTAATTTGTTCAGTCTCAAAGATGATCGTTGGTCAAATACTAAACGCTAAGGATGTGATGACAGCTTGAAGAAACTTGAATTTTCTTTTGCTAAGACTAATCCTGCAAGGATATCAATTTTGCAGACAAAGCTGAGTAATCTTGTTCAAGGAGATCTAAGCGTTGCCGTGTACCGTGAGAAATTGACATCACTCTGGCAAAAACTAGATTCAATTAAGAGTACAAAGTGTCCCATGGAGGAACTTGTAAGGATATTCCACTTCAGTCCCTATATGGTCAAATTATGTGTAGTATATATATTTTACAATCAATTCATGCAGGCCCTATCTATGGATCTTGAACCGAAAATAGTCCTAACTGTCAGTCCCACATAAGAACATCATAACATAAGTTGTCAAGGCTGGAATCTACTTCACCGACGGCCTTGGTCACTTCACTAATGGTCTACAACCTCTCTGTGCAGCCCCCTCGGCCGGTTGGAAAATAATTTATAAGAATAGTTAGTAGTCATGCTACTTGCTGTTACAACTGCAATGCTAAATCCGGCTGCTTTGAGTCCATGCGAGAAGAACTGGGAGAGGCCGGAGATTGGAATTGGACATTAAGGTCAGGAGGAACTGATTCTGAAGTGGGTTCTGGATGAAACTGCATTCTACATGCACCAGCCATAGGCATGGATTCGGGTGTTGGGTTGCTGGATGAAGCCATGTTGGCCATGTTTTTATTTGTCATAAAGAGGCGGGTTTCCTCACTGGCAGAAGAACTTCCTGGAATAGGATGCGATGCATCAGTGCCTGATCTTGAGACCAAGTTGGTTTCTTGCGGATAATTATGATTGAACCCAGGAGGAGTCCGTAACTTTGGGCCAGCATGATTCATCTGAGATTGAAGATTAAGCTGATTCATCTGCTGTTGATGAAGACTATGCTGGTTCAGCTTGGGTTGCATGTTTAGCATATTCATCTTTAGTTGCATGTTAAACTGGCTCAACTGTGGTTGCGGATTTACTGGTGGATTCATGCCTGTATGTATGGAAGGACCCTGCCGCTGAAACTGAAAAGGAGGCTTCTGTCCAGAGCCACCAGTACTGCTTTGAGGTAAGTGGGTCTGGTCTTCAGGTGACACTCTATCTACTTCTGATGCTTGCACAGACATCTCAGGAGGCCTTGCAGACGAAGATGGGATCGAAATGGTTGCAGCAGCTGGCTGACAATCTAAAGCAGCAACTACGGATGCCAGCTGATAGCCCAATGAATTATCTCCTTCCTGTTGATCTGTAGATTTATCACCATGTATTTTCATGGATGAATGTGCGGCAAGAGAAGGCTGAGAAAATGGATCTGATGCTCTTGCCTGACCTGATGAGCTGGGTTGTATCAGCACTGGCCTTTGTGGGTTGACATCGTCATACCCCACCCATCCAGGGCCAAAATTGACTTCGGGAGGCAAAGACTTCTCGATTTTCTTCGAGGCAATGCCCCAGGCTACAGGACCTAACCCAGCAGAAAACCGTGCAAGACTCCTTGCATAACCGTGCTCAGCATGAAGGCCGACCTGGTTCAAGAAAAAGCTTATTTTAAACAAAATCTGAATCACAGAAAACAGAAGCCTGAACGGATCAAGTTATACTTACAGGAAGTAGCATTTTCTTCTCGACATCGAAAGTAGAGAAAACAGAGGAATTGTTCACTGCTACTGATGGATGAAATTGCTTGTATGTATCACGCCTATTCTCGGAAGGAGCGACGGGTTTTTTGCCCTGCTTGTAAGATCCTCCCCTTAGTTGAGAACCTAGTTAGAGTCAGCAGTCAGAAGGCATCGAAAGCTTCAGTGTCAAGCAATACGAATGGCAGACACAATTTAAACAAAGAGTAATGCTACCCATTATAAACCCTATTGTACTTGTTGAATCCAGGGGCAAAATGTAAATGCAGAAGAATTTCTACATTTACAATCCCAGATATTCATTTGTGTAGCACTACAAGTAGGGACATTTTAGTAAAATCGACGGTCAGCGCCTTTAGCATTTCCATTTATACGAAAAAATCAAGTTTAACAACCTGTGTGGTCATTGTTCCTGGATAGTTTCTGCTGTGACAGCCACCCGCTGTTGTATGCTTCACTGTTAACAGGTTTAAGGTGTGAACGTCCTGCTGAATCACGAGATCCAGCCTTCTCCATGGGACTACATTTCCTCAGGTCATAATTCGACCACATGGTGCTTTCTCTACCAGTAGCTAGAGTTGCACCTGATGCATTATCTGACCCAGCACGATCCACAGGAGGCCTGCCAACAGGTTTTTTCAAATGCTTAGTTGGCGGCCTGCCTCTCCTCTTTGGCTCTTGCTCATCATCATCAGCATCGCTGTCTCGCCTCAGATTATCAAAGCTCTTTTCAGCAAGCTCTTGAATGGATCTTGCCTAAACATAACGCATCAAGTAAAAATGTGACTAACTGAGAAAAATGTAATAAACCACGATTGTGTGAACAGTCCTACCTGTCTGAAATACACAGTATCTGGAGCATTATACTGCATCGCATTTGAACATATCAAAAATACATCATTCTGCACATGAAAATAACCCCCAAAAGAAATGAGATTATGACGGAGAAAAATTAACAACTAACATGTCTCTGGACTTTATCCAACACAAGTAAAAAATAATGACAGCAATCAATAGCATTTCCGTAAATCTGCAGTTTGAGTTGCAACAAATAATCAAAGCTACTGGAAAAATAACAAAAACCAGGTCACTCGTAATTGCCTATATGTATCAAAGCCAAACAATTCAAATTCTTGTATTTGTCAAATGTACGCCTCAATCAAAAGTGGTGAAACCTCCAAATAACGCGTGAATTATATTGCAATTAGAGGTGGTACAAACTAGCGAAGTTTCAGCTTCCAGTTTACACAGTCGAGAGGATTAAACAACAGATAATGTGTTAAATGGTGAAAACCAACATTAGTGCACTACAAAGAATTTATAATACTTAAACACATGATGACTTGCCTCAAAGTCTTCCAAGTTGGCATATACTCCTCCATCAAGCTTTTTTCTAACAGTCGAAAAGTCCATGGCATGCTTAACGACTTCATGGTAATCTGGAAGCTGCAGAGAGGCGGAAAATTAAACGGGGGCAAAAGAAAACAGCAAACGATCGGTACGGAAGAAGGTTTTGAGCAATTACCTCCTCTGGATCGACTGGCTCAGAGAATACGCCATACGTGTCCTTCCTAATATTACAAAAATATAATAAGAATGGCTAAACTGGAAGCAATAAGATTTATGAACTCGTACATGGAAATCAAATTACCCACTTTTCGAGCCGATCGAGGATGAAGACCAACAACTTCTTATCAGGCAAGGGTGTTCCATTTCCATCATCCGCAACAGTCCCTGAACAAGCCAACACGGTCAGTACTAAAAAATAAGAGCTTTCAGAAGCTGACTTCGGATGATACCGAACCTTGATGAGTGTTGGCGTTTGTACCCCCAGAAACAAGCTTCTCTGACTGTAGAAGATCAAACCCCCAAACGCAGTTCAGATAAGTAAGCAAACACGCATTTTCTTGATGACAAAACACAAGTGCACTTGACATAGACACACACCACACACATCCATAATATGTCAGATCTGGTACGTGCAATGAAAATGCAAATAGCAGCAGCATACCAATCAAATGGTTGCACCAAAAGTACAAAACTACCAACTCTACAAAGCAATTAAGAAAAGACAAATCCAAACTTTATCAGATATGTTGTTATTTGACTAAAAGATAGGGATTAAATGCCACATATCAGAGAATAGAATAACATCCAGAGCAGCTTAAAAGTACTGAAAAACACAAGACAAAATTCACAGATCCAGATGGATAGAGAGGAAAGTAGCAACAACAAAAAGCAAAGCACCACCGACTGGCTCAAATTGACTGCTGCTTCAAAAAAAACAACTTTCAAAGAAAAAAAAGACAAAATTAATGATATTAGAATTCCATTCTAGATTTTCAACAACGACAGAAAAAAAAAGTATAAACATATATATGTTCATTAAAGGTGCGAAATCCAAGGAGCTTTCAAATTCCCCACCAAAATTAAAAATAAAAATCGCACATTTAATTCACTGCAAGTACAGAAATCAACGTTAACGGTCCACCAATTTGAAATCAGAAACCCCAATTCGGCGGTTAACCCAAACCCCAAAAAAGCCCTAATTTTCATCACCAACCTTATGGTTTTCAGCAGAACCGGATCCATCCGCAATTGCATTGATCTTCCGCTTCTTCAGACTCCTCTCATCCTCCTCAATTTCATCCTCCCTGTCTGAATCGGAATCCCTCCGGCGTGACGAGCCACGGTCCAGTTTCTTCTTGCAGGATGATTGGTCCTCTTCATCATCATCTTCTTCGTCAGAGGGGTCAGGAGGAGGGTTGCGGCGTGTGGATCGGCGGCTGGTGTTGGAATTAGGGTTGTGGGATGTGGATTTGTGGTTTTGTTGTTCTAGTTCGGCTTGCTCTTTGATGCGTCGTTTTTGTAGATCTAGAAGAGACGGCCTTCCTTTCTTCTTCTTCTTCCTCTCCACTGCCTTACCCATTTTTTTGGCTTGGCTTTGCGCGACGCCAACTTCACCCTCCTCTTTCTCCGTCCCCTCTCTCTCTCTCCTCCCTGCCCCCTTTTTCTCTCTCTATCAGGATTGAAGAGTTTTTAATTTTACTATTTCAGTCAATAAGTAAAATGCAGAATGCATTTTTATAATAAATAAAAAAACAAAGTTAAAGTAATTTGTTGCAGTTTATACGGATTTATTGTCTTTTTCAAAACCTGTGTATATTTCCCATCAAAAAAAAAAAACCTGTGTATATTTATATCCTACTCCCTCCGTCCCCATTTGTTTGTCCAAAAGGACAACTGACACGCTAATTAAGAAAAGTAAATAAAGGATGGTGAGAGAACGAGAAAGATGATATGAGTGTATGTGGAGGTGGGTCCGCATACGAATTATTACTTTTTTATGATTGAAAGTACAATTTTTATAATAAAAATAATTTTTTTGGTAGGAAAGAGATGATTGATTTGATTATTGGGTTGTATATAAAAAGAAAATGGACAAATATTAGGGGACACCCAAAAAGGAAAGTGGACAAACAAATAGGGACAGAGGGAGTATATTTTTTGGTTTTTTTATAGAGGCAAGGAAAAAGATTAGTTGTAAATTTCATTTTTGAAGCAAATCGTAAAATTTGCCAAAAGTTTGAGAAATTAATATTACAATATAGTTTTGTTAAAGTTGTCTATAATTTATCGCGCGAGATTTAATCACAGATTAGTTTGTATTTTTTATAAAAATATGTTGTTTACATCATATCCATTTCCGATATGTAAATGAATTTACAATAGAGATGAAGTACAAATTAAGTATATCTCCTTTTATATTAATGTTTCAAAAAAATTACTTATTCAATAATGCATGGTTTGATATAATATTACATTTATCAATCTTCACTTTTTTTTGATTTAATTTATCAATCTTCACTTAATTCAAAGAAACGATGACTTCGTGTGGGATACTTAGATTCCAGTAGTTGTAAATGCCTGCGATTTTTCGTTAATACAAAATAGTAATTATTATTTCCAATAAAAAAAATAGTAATTATTATTGTGTAATTTTTTTTTGATGGGCGCTCATTTGAGCTTGTTAGTATCTGTTAGATGTTAGAATGAGGATTTGAACCCTAGCTGCTTCGCAAGCGCAGGGGGAGTGCTCCACTGAGCCACTCCACTTGACCTCAATTATTATTGTGTAAATTTGAACTCACATAAAGGTGACATCAAAAATGAGATTAATCACACTTCTAATAATCAGAAGAATAATATTCCAGTGGTGGGGTTTGAACCCTTGACTTGTCATTACTGTTGGGGAGTAGTCTTCAAACATAAAGTAGTAGTGCATGGAAAATAGGCAGAGAACAGACAGCTTCTTCTTCTTCTTCTTCTTCTGTTGTGATTCTTTTGAGAATCAGTGAAAGTTTGGATATCAAATTTGATCGTGTAGTCGCTTTCCGAATTTGATATTTCGACCATATAGATTAGCCGAGGGTTGCACGAAATCCAAGCAGGGATAATCAAATTGACAATTTCTACTCTCGACTAAAGATGAAGAAATCAAAACTCGGGTTTGAGGTTTTGGAAACAAAGAGAGTTTTAGAATCCAAGGAATGATTCTCTGGGTGTTAGAGCACTTTTTCTGATGTCTTTTCCCGACTACTACGACCTCCAATTTATAGGAGATCAAGCGGGACGAAGAACGGATGCGACCTGAGCTGAAAGTCGCGTCTGAGTCTGTCCGCCGCACGCCCACAACACACATTAGTGTGTCGCGCCCAGCGAAGACATTAACTTAATGTCTTCACTGGATGCGCCAAGACTTAATGACTTCTATGGGCACGATCCTCACTGGTTCAGGTACCGAACTTCGCTCAATTGATGTCTGAAAGCTCTCATTTCATTAGGATATCCTACCATAACATGTTGGAACATGATGACAGGTCCATAAACCCTAAAATCGCCAACAATCACTACTACAAACGATGCATTATGCATCGGTTTTTTTATATATTATGCATCGGTTTTGGTTCCGATGCATAATGAAGCGTTGCATAATGTCAGACATTATGCATCGGTTCTTTAAAACCGTTGCATAATGTTAGACATTATGCATCGGTTTTTTGAAAAAACCGTTGCATAAAGTCTGACATTATGCATCGGTTCTTAAAAAAACTGATGCATAATGTAAGATTTTTTAATTTTTTTTTTTGCATTTTTGGCCTGTAAATTGCTCAAATCAACTTGAAAATTCGTAAATAAATTTCATAAATACACTTGCTCATATCTAAATCTTAAAATACTTTTTATTCAACCAAAATATAACATTTCATACACGATGTCACTTTTAATGTACAACATTTATTTATTCAACAAAAGTTTCATTTATTTTCCTAGTAATGGAGAGCCTTCTTCTTCCTTGAAGCTGTATACATGTAGCTCTCAGCAAACTTGACAAGATTCTCAGGACGTGGGAGACGATAAGCCAAACCTACAAGATACCGATCGCATTAGCTCAAAATCTTGGCTGCCATGGCACTTACATACATTTTGGGCACTACTCGAAACACATAGCACAATAATACACTTGTGAATACAGAGCACAGAAGCTCTTACACTTGTGAATTCTACAAGATTACAGAAATACAGAGCACAGAAATAATCTTATGTGTATAACACTACACTTTGCAAAAATACAGAGCACAGAAGCTTCAAATTGACTACTAAAATTCTGATAATTAAGCACAGAAGCTTTGTGAATTCTGATAATTAAGCTCATCATTTGTGATAATAATGTACCTTCTTATACAACTGTATGATGTTGGCTTCATCAAATGGCAAGTAACCAGCCATAAGCACAAACAGAATAACCCCACATGACCAAACATCAGATGCAGTGCCATTATAACCTTTATCATCAAGCACCTGAGAATGCAAATCAAAGACATCCCAAATTAATTAAGGCAGCCAAGTCACAGCTGCGCCTGCAAGGGAAAATATATACCAAATTGTACCTCAGGAGCAACATAATTTGTGACACCAACAGCAGCTAACAGTTATTAAACACTAATAACAAATGTGACACCAACAGTAGCTACATAAATGACCTTGGTATGAGCAAGTATGATCGATTACAGAAATGTCACCTTGCCATCAATTTCATCCATCAGAGGCACTTGTCTATCTATTTCCTGAAAAATAGAGGTGATAAAAGTATCCCTCAATATATTTCACTTAACCACTTAATCTTTGAAATAAAAAAGAAAAGCATGTTTAAGCAGTACACCTCATTCATGACTCATGTCTGTTGCCATGTCCCTCAGTGTATCCAATCCTTTAGCTAGATAGTCCAGACCTTCCATCCTGTAAGAACACTCAACTTTAACATGTTGCATATGCTATCCAGAAAAAATAACAATTTAGACCTCAGAGCTCAATGCATAAGAAAACCCATTAAATGGAATACATAGCACCTCAGGTATGTCCTCAGTGCGTCCTTTTGATGCAGTCACCAAATCACACCTCGAGCCGCAAGCTCCTGTTTTGGCAATCCTTTGTTCTAACATGCATGATAACACCAATGCTTGTAAACATGTTTATAGTTATACTATCGGATGAGTTCTAACAAACTAAAACAGCTTCACCCAACAATGAGCACTATAAAGTATACACCATATGAAAATTGAGGAGCTGCAGAGTATGATAAAACCAGTACTCCTTTCCAATTTCAATGGTCGCCTTCTAATTAAAAGCCAGCCTCGGCAATTTCCTCAAGCAAGCTGGCCTTGGTCCTCCGAATCTCCGCTCTCATAGCAACCACAGAAGCCCTACTCTTCTCTACCGATGCAAAATCAATAATCGAAAAATCAAAACTCTATCCCGAAATTCCAAGCGAAAAAGATCTCCATCATTCCTCAGCTTCACATTTCTAAAGCAACACAGAAAACCAAATTCCCAACCCTAACTCCCCAAATCGACCAATCCATAGTAAAAGAAACGATACCTGCACATTCGCTTCAACCTCCAACTCATTACTCAACTGCCGCGTATAATAATCTAGCAAAAGCAATTCAGACTCAGGGCTCAAATCTAGCAAAAGCAATTCATTACTCAAATCTACCAACGATACCTGCACATTCGCTTCAACCTTCAACCTCCAACTCATTACTCATTACTCAATCCGCTCAGCCGTCTTCCTCGCCTCGTACTCAAACTTATCATTCGCCGTCCGCCACGCGTCCTTCCACGCCTCTCCAGACGAAATGCGCCTTGTGAAGCTGTCGAAATCGCTCCTCTGAAACGCTCTGGCGACTCGCAGCTGACGCGGAAAGCGAGATAGCCGAGCGCCGGTGTAACGAAGACTGTGATGATGATGTGGGTTGGAAAGCAGGTTGTTCTGCAATGTCGCCTGCGGAACTCGCTCTCGTCGGCGTAGATAGGAGAGACGGAGGAGAGAAGAAGACCTAAATAAAGTTAAGTATTTAACTTCGACAATATGCATCGGTTTTTCAAGAACCGATGCATAAGATTCACTTTATGCATCGGTTCTTGAAAAACCGATGCATAAATTGAATCTTATGCATCGCTTTTTTATAAAATCGATGCATAATATAAAACCGATGCATAAACTTTTTTTCGAACCGATGCATAAAGCCTGTTCTGTAGTAGTGAATTACAAGTATCCTTTCCGACAAATACCTAGATATCATGCTCACAATTCATATAAAGAGAATAGATAACTTTATTGATACTAAGCTTGAACATTCCATTACACAAGTATCCTTTTCCGACAAATACACCACCCTTTGATAAAATATAGTTATCGGCTTCATACACTTGCCGATAACCTAACTTATTCAAGACAGTACCCGATATAATATTTTTTCTAATATTTGGTACAAAGAGAACATTATTAAGAACAATAGTCTTTCCCGAAGAAAACTCTAACTCTACTCGGCCTATTCCTTCCAGCACTGGATAAAAGTTGGTGTTTCCAGTCATTGATCTTCTTCAGCATTCTTTCCACTCGATCATTCTAAAAAGTGATGTCTTCTTGTTGCTGAACATAAGGGGTAAGCCCAAATAGTTTCAACCAAACTAACCTGGAGCCTTTCTTTCAATGCGTTCTTGATGTCAACAGAGACACCACCACTGCAAACAAAACTAACCTGGAGCCTTTCTTTCAATGCGTTCTTGGTGTCAACAGAGACACCACCACTGCAAACACTTTCAGATTTCGAGTAGTTCACTTTTTGTCCTGAAACAGTCTCATATATATCACCAATCCACCTCACAGAGTCACTTCCGGCCTTTAGAAAAATCATCCGCAAACATCAAATATGTAACAGCAGGTGCATTTTTACAAACTATTATACCTTCTATTAATCACAACCCCTGGTATTTATCAGTCAGCCATTCAGCGCATATCAGAAACAGATCTAAGGCCTCTACTTGGCCTTATGACATCTGATATAATATCATTAGTTCTCACCCTATATGTCCACACAAATCTTAGTTTTCCTCACCCAACTTTCCGCAAAACCCAGAACCCAGCAGCATCTTCTCCAGAAATTTCCATTCTATCCTATCATAAGCCTTGCTCATGTGGACATGAAACCTGGCTTATGATCTTTCTTGCCCTTAATGCAGTGTGATATTTCATGAGCGATTAATATATTGTCCGTTATCAGCCTCCACTTTGGCTCTGGGAAATTATAATCCTTCAATCTGTTAGCTAAGGCCTTGGTTATTATTTTCATCAAAACATTACATAGGCCTCATATAGTTAACATGTCACCTTAAGGTGCATGTTAAAGGGTGTGTTGGGTGTTCAATCCCCACCACCAACAACCTACAAGGTTTCAATTAATTGTGTCATGTGCTCTGTGCCAATAGTGCCAGATTCAAAGCCATGTGCCTGGACCTTGAGAATGGTTGGATTGCAAGTCTGCAGACATTGTTGGGCCGAGAAGTCGGCAATATAAATACAACACTTTCCACTTTTTTCACCTTAGGCACCAAAACTATCAACGTCTCATTTAACTCTTCATTCAGCATGTCATTATTAAGGCTTTTCAGCACCTCTGTTACTACATCTTGGCCTACCACACTCCAGTTATTTTGGTACGTAGAAAAGAGCAGAGAATCCGTTATTTTGGAGCTTTCGAAGGATGCATCATCTGGAACAAAGCTCTCTTAACCTCCCCTTCCGTGAATGGAGCTGTCAGCATTGCATTCATTGACCAGTTTCGGAATGTTGTTCCCATCTCCCCATCTTGCATTGCTACCTGGGATTTAAAAATATCAGAGAAGTAACTTGTAATTATTATATTAGTAATTTCATGTTCTGTTTCGCAGAACTCCCCTGCTTGATTTCTAAGGCGGGAAATATGGTTTCTTTTTCTTCTCTTGCATGGAAGTATATATGAAGTGTTTCTGTCTCCATGCTTCAGCCGGGAGTGGCAGTGATTTGATCATCCATAGATTCACTTGTCAGACTCAGAGTATGATGTCATAAGCATCCCAACAGTTTTCACAAGATCTTGGCGTGTACGAATCAACAGTAGGCAATGGCACTGAGACGTTTTTGACAAATAATAGTTGTGCAGTATCAAAATCCCTGATTAAATTTCATAACCAAACTTGGCACATCAGTATCAAAATCCTGATTAATACCTTTCAAAATAACTGTTATGATGCCTTATCGTAATTATTTAGAATTTGTTAAATTTAATTAGGTTAGGAAATTATCTATTAGTGTAGATATATGTAACCAAATATATTTCTAATAAGAATCAGTTTAGGTATGTTTTCTAGTTAGTTTAGTTAGGTTTCTTAATTTAGTTTAGGTATCTATGAATGCTATAAATATAACCTTATAATAAACTGTGAGTCTCAGTCATTCTCTGCTTTTTAAAAAAAATAAGAATTCATCCATTACGAAGCTCTCTCAAAAGCTCAAAATCACGAATCGATCTATTGGAGATGCATGGCAAACTGCTTGGTCAGCCGTGATGTTGGGCCGGAGCACACTCAGTATCCTAATGTTACCGGAACATCAGTGATCGGGGTTAATTACAAGGACGGTGTCCTAATTGCTTCAGACATGGGAGGATCGCACGGCTCCACCTTGTGCTACAAGAGTGTGGAGAGAATCAAATCCATTGGAAAATATTCTCTACTTGGAGCAGGCGGGGAAATAAGTGATTTCCAAGAAATTTTGCGCTATCTTGATGGCCTTATCCTTAATGACAACATGTGGAGTGACAGCAACTATTTAGGTCCCAAAGACGTGCACAATTACTTGACTAGGCTCATGTACGAAAGACGTAACAAGTTTGATTCGCTATGGAACTCGCTTGTTCTAGGAGGAGTTGAGAACGGGCAGACTTATCTCGGCACTGTTAATATGATTGGTGTACACTATGAGGACGATCATGTTGTAACTGGTTTCGGGAATCAACTTGTACGACCAATTCTATGCTCAAAATGGCACAAGGATATGAGCTTTGAAGAGGCTGTTAAGTTACTCGAGGAATGCATGCGAGTATTGATCGACCGTGATCGCTCTGCTATCAACAAGATTCAGGTTGCACAAATCACCGAGGAAGGTGCCAAGATCTACCCACCATACTCGCTGAAGATGAAGTAAGAAGCAGTTCAGAAGAGAACAATAATTTAGCAGCGTATATCTTTTTTTTCAATTTTTAGTAATTTTTTTTACTATGAAAACTTTAAAGCCCACCGGTGTTGTACAACTTTTACATATCTTTTATTAAATAATAAACATTATCTCTGATATTTTTCGGTGGATTCGAAGAGTCATTCAAGTTATAATCGCTTGTAATTTAAATTGATTCTGTCCTAATATTTTTAAAAAATAAATAAGAATCTGTCTACGACCTCCCCAAGCCAACCAAACCAAAACTCAGATCTGATTTGGGCTGATTTGTTGGACTTAGAGGAGAGATTTGATGTGAAGATAGATTGTTCATAGTTCATTTCCTTAACCAAATGTTTAACGTCATCCAACATCTTCGACGAGCTCCGACCATGGTTTCGGTTGGTTTGAATTGTATGTTTAGGCCTATGACGAATTCCTCCCAAGTAGCGACATGAAACCAACTCCACTACTACATCTTCTGGTACCATTTTAGGACCTCTCCGACCATATAAGATGTTGCTATCTGTTACGGGCTTAGGAGCAATAAGAATGATGAGCAGGAGACCAAACGTACAAAAAGGAAGCCTTGATGTGCCCGATCGCAAGGGATGACTACTGACGGTGGTTGGGGGTGATGATGTTGGCCGTTGGGTTGTTTTGGGGAGCTTGATGGGATTGAGCCGTTTGAGGTTTGTAATGCACCACAGGTGTTTGTGGAAATGTCTGAGAGGGAAAACGTTGTAAGCTTGTAGGAATTGAATGCTGGAGGGAATGTTTGTGGCTTGGGCTCCGTAGGATACCAGCCCAGTAACATGTAGATGTTTCTTTGGGATTTCACTTTGTTGAATTGCAGGCTAGTTAGTGCTCGTCTCGTTGGCATAGTTTAAAGTTATTGATGCCATTGTGCTGATGGTTAATGGTAATGCTCAACTTTGATCAGTGGGCTGACCACCAACTCTGATTATTGGGTCCCTCAGATGGAAAACATGAGGCTAGGCATAGGTTTTAAGTTTTACAGCAAGTGTCCTTTTTAAAGGAGTTAATTCTCAGATGCAATTTGGTTGGTTGTCTGCAATGAGTTGTTTCAGGTTTTTTGAGCATCATCTGTTCTGTGATTAAAAGAGACATAAGTGTTAACCATGGCCCACCACATCCAACCAGTCACTAGAAGCCATTCTGCCCAAGTGGTCTCCTTTACCTCTCTAGAAGTATTCTCACAAGAAACTCTAAAGTATTACGAGGGTGGTTGCTCTTGACGCCCATCTACCTGATTCTTTTTTCTCACCCACGCCTCATTCTGTCTCAAACTTTGTTTATGTTCTCAGATAATCTTCTTCCTTCTGCTTCCTTTGCCTTAAACTATCAACCCTTGGTTAAGGTTAATGCTCTATATTTCATGCCTGTTCAACTACATGGTACTCATGCCCTTTTGTGTGGTCATCTAGCTTTTTGGGGCTTGGCTTCTGGGATATCTTTGATTTCAACTTTTTTCTTTCATGTCCACTTGATAGCTCTATCTTATTTTATCCGGATGCTGTCTTAGCTCGAAGGGTTTTCTGATTACCTTTTCCTTTTAACTGTCATGACCCATCTTTAGATTGTTAAGCTGTGATTTTGCTTCATCATGTGTGGCATGTTTTTCACCTTTCCTTAGCTTTATATATATATCTATACGCCTTTTGATTCTTCTGCGCTTTGATTTCAGAATTTGTACATGTCTCTATCTGGGAGATAATACTTTCTGGGGTCGACTGCTTGCATTCCAGATGATCTATTATAGCCTATAGGATATCGTGTTTCTGATGTTTCAAAGATCTAAAGCGGGGTTCACATTGGAGCGCATACTTTGAGATCAGATTTTCCGAGCTTAGTGTCGCCATGAAATTGGTACTGTTGTGGGTGTACATAGCTTTTGTAGTAGTATACTCGGAAAAAAGCACAAATAGTGACTCTATCAGCATTGGAGCTATAATAGTAAGGAAGAGTGTTAACGGCCGAGTTTCGGAGATTGCTCTTAATGCTGCTGTTAATGATGTGAACTCAGACCCCACGATTCTCGGTGGGAGAAAGCTGTCCTTGAGCATCCATGATTCCAATTACAATGGGTTTCTCAGCATAATGGGAGGTAAGCTTTAGTGCTTTAGTAAACGCACCACTTCAATAACCAACAACATTTTCTTCTTTACTAATGTGATTGGTTTCTTTGATTGGAATGCAGCATTGCAGTACATGGAGACTAATACTGTGGCTATAATTGGCCCACAAGGCTCAACAATGGCTCATGTGATCTCTCATCTTGCTAATGAACTTCACGTTCCTTTATTGTCATTTACAGCATCAGACCCGACTCTTACTCCTCTCCAGTACCCTTATTTCACTCAGACTGCACCAAATGATATGTTCCAAATGGCTGCCATTGCTGAACTGATCGGCCTATATGGTTGGAGAGAGGTCACTGCCGTTTTCAGTGATGATGATCAAAGTCGGAATGGTATAACAGCATTGGGAGATAAACTTGCCGAAAGAAGATGTAAAATTTCTTATAAAGCGATACTCCCACCGGACACAATGGGCACACGGGAACGGATAACGGAAGCTCTGGACAAAGTAAAACTGGTGGAGTCTAGGGTAATTGTTCTTAGCACGTATGCTACAACTGGTCGTTTGGTTTTCGAAGTGGCTGAATCTCTTGGGATGATGAAGAGTGGATATGTTTGGATAACTACTTACTGGCTGTCTACACTTTTGGACTCTACAAAAATATCTACAGAATTTGCAAAATCCATTGATGGAGTCATCACATTTCGTCCACACGTACCTGATTCGTACAAAAAGAAGGCTTTCTCAGCGCGGTGGAATCAGCTTAGTAACGGATCCATTGGGTTAAATCCTTATGCACTCTATGCCTATGACACTGTATGGATCATTGCCAATGCTCTCAAGGCATTTTTTGATCAGGGTGGCACCATATCATTCTCCAACAACTCGAATTTGAGCCCAATTATAGGGAAGTCTCTGAATCTTGGTGCACTGAGCACTTTCAATGGAGGTGAAAAGCTTCTGAGGAACATCTTGGAGACCAACATGACAGGTTTAACAGGCCCCATTCAGTTTGATTCTAACAGGTTTCCTTTGCATGCTGCATATGACATTATAAATGTTGCAAGAGGTGGGTTCCGAAATATTGGATTTTGGTCTAACTACTCCGGCCTATCTGTTATCTCCCCCGAGGTACTATATGAAAAACCAGCCAACCGCTCTACTTCGAACCAGCATTTGAGTAGCGTGATATGGCCTGGGGAAACAATAAAACAGCCTCGTGGATGGATTTTTGCCAACAATGGGAGCCCATTACGAATTGGTGTTCCAAGGCGAGTAGGCTTCAAGAACTTTGTTCGACAAGTTGAAGGTAGCAATGAGGTTGAAGGATACAGCATCGATGTATTCAAAGCTGCAGTGAAACGACTGCCATATGAGGTTCCCTACGTGTTCATTCTTATTGGAGATGGTCACGAGAATCCAAGTTACAGCGGGCTTGTCAGGATGGTGGCTGCAAATGTGGGTCGAGCTAAAAGTATCTCTTTGAAAATACCCCATATTTGTTACTGTGCTATTTTATGACAATGCTTGCAATCTCTTGTTTTCAGATCCTTGACGCTGCTGTAGGCGACATTGCTATTGTTACAAACCGTACAAAGATTGTGGACTTTACGCAGCCATATATTGAATCCGGACTAGTTGTTGTAGCCCCGGTAAGAAAGCAGAACTCCAGCGCATGGTCATTCCTGATGCCTTTCACCCCATGGATGTGGGGCGTGACTGCTGTATTTTTCCTACTGGTCGGTGCTGTCATTTGGATTCTAGAACACAGAACTAACAATGAGTTTCGTGGGCCTCCCAAGAAGCAGCTTGTCACAATTTTCTGGTGAGGTTTTGCCTAATATATCCTGTATTTGATAGCATGTTTGTTTCTCTTCTTAATGACGAACTCTTGTTTTTCCATTCTGCAGGTTTAGCTTCTCAACTATGTTTTTCTCTCATAGTAAGTAGACCCACAGGGACAACTAACTCATACTTTTTAGACCAACCTTGCCATTTTTATGCCAATCTTAAGGATAAGTTGTGTAATTTTTAGGAGAAAATACAGTGAGCACTCTTGGCCGCATGGTGCTGCTCATCTGGATGTTCGTCGTGCTGATAATAACCTCTAGCTATACTGCAAGCTTGACGTCAATTCTCACTGTGCAGCAACTATCCTCTCCAATAGAAGGGATTGATTCTTTACTCAATACCAATCAACTGATCGGATACCAAGTCGGTTCTTTTGCTGAAAACTATTTACTTGAAGAGCTCAACATCCCAAAATCCAGGCTCGTTGCTTTGGGCTCGCCAGAAGCTTATGCGGAGGCTCTCAAAAATGGAAGTGTTGCAGCCATAGTAGATGAGCGTCCATATGTGGATTCTTTTCTTGTTGGCCGTTGCCAGTTCTCCATCAGAGGGCGTGAGTTTACTAAAAGCGGATGGGGCTTTGTGAGTACAAAAGTCCTCAACATTATTTCTCGAAAAATTTCCAGATGTTCAATTATTTGACATTGTTATTATTTCATGCAGGCCTTTCCGAGAGACTCTCCATTGGCCACAGATCTATCAACTGCAATCCTCAAGCTTTCAGAGAATGGGGACCTTCAGAGAATCAACAACAAGTGGATTACAAAGAGTTCCTGCGCACAAAGCGCGCTGACAGAAGTTGATCAGCTCCAAATAAAAAGCTTCTGGGGCTTGTTCCTCATATGTGGCACAGCATGCTTTCTGGCTCTTATTATATACTTCTTCAGACTACTGCGCCAATTCCTCAGGCATTATTCAGACGAATCTGATCCATCGAATCGTTCAAGCACCGCCAAATCTGCTCGCATTCAGACATTTTTGTCATTTGTTGATGACAGGAAGGATGAATCTGTGAGCAAACTGAAGAGAAAACACGCAGAGGTTTCACAAGTTGGTAACCGAGACGAACCTTCTCCTAGGGAAGACAACTTGTGAACCCATCAGAATTAAAACAACACTAAGTCATCAAAGGTCGATATTCTGTTTTGCTACACCAAATTGTGCCATCTATCTGCTCCCATTACTATCACAGATGAACTGTACCGCAGGATAGGATTTTTGCGGAAAGGGACAATTCTGACAGGACTTATACCTCAAATTCAGGTCAGTGTTCTGGATTGCGGACTAGCTGAAATTCTTGACACATACAAATTGTGGATTGTTCTGCAAGATGAGTCATTCATGGTTCCTAGTTCAAATACCTAAGCCACTTCGGCGAGGCTTTTAGGCATGTAAATCTGAGCTGTTATGGTTTAGGGAGTAAATCAATTTTTTTTTTTTTGAGGTTAAGGGAGTAAAGCAACTTGAATTGGAATAATGTAGTTGAAATTAGATGGATGGAGCAGTATCTCAGTATAAGGGTGTGTCCATTTGAACTCTAACTTATAGTGTCTTATCTTATCTTAACTGAAAGTAACTTATAGTGACTGAAAGTAACTTATAGTGACTGATATTAACGTAACTGAAACTTATATTGACGGATGAATAGTAATATGATGATGATGTTGAATAGTAATATTATGATGATGAATAGTAATATACTGACGATGATGATGGTTGTGATGATGGTGATGAATAGTAATTTGATGATGATGATGGTATGATGATATGATGATGATGATGGTGATATGATGATATGCTATGCTGATGGTATGATGATGATGATGATATGATGATGGTATGGTATGATATGATGATGATGGTGGTGGTATGATGATGGTATGGTATGATGATGATGATGATATGATGATGGTATGTTGAAAGTAACTTAACTTAACTTAATTTAACTTAACTTAACTTAAACTTATATTAACTTATAGTGACTGAAAGTAACTTATGGTGATTGAAAGTAACTTATGTTATGTTATCTTAACCATCACAAAATAGAGTTCAAATGAATAGGGCCTAAGACGGCGGTATTTATTGTGTTCCCTTTTCTCCATGATGTGTGCACCATTAAGTTTTTTATGTTCTGAGATCTGGTAAGGCATTAGATTTTTGTGCCAAGAGAAAAATGATATGAACTTATCGAGTCATCTTTACACCATGGATGCTGGTTATGATTTTTGTCTTTGACGTAAAGCAGGGTGGCATGCCAATAAGTTATGTTTGCCATGCCAATAAGTTATGTTTTTGTATGTACAGATTCGCTTCGTGCTTCTCATCAGTCGGCAAGAAGTGAGGTTGATTCACCATACTCGTATAAGGAAAGAACCAAGGTTGGGCTTGGAGTTGTTATTTTTGCTTGATACTGGTCTGTTAACTTGCAGTTTCCTGTTCATTTCAATTTTTCTGTCTACCTTATCGGCATTATAATTTCAGACTCATTATGAAGCAGTTGTATATATGTAATCTTTTTTCTGAAGTCTTGGGACGTTGACGCCACACATATGCCATGAGTATGGATGTAAAAGCTATGGTTCAAGCTCTTTGGATCATATTAACAAATAAAAAAGCTTATTTTAACATTGAGGCATTCTTTTTCACTTTCGCCTCAGGCAATCCTAAGGTGTTGAGCCGTCACTGAACATAGACAATGAAATTTGATGGACCGAGGAATTTCATAAATAGACGAGAGATGCTTACAATTTCGAAAAAAAGCCTCCCATCAATTCTGCAGTGCAATTTTAATATTTTATTCATGAAGCTGCGCAAAGAAAACTTAATTCAAGTTCAGGTCAACATTATCAGGTCTGTTGTTTGGAGTCTGAGAGTTAAATTAGCGGGCTTATATTCAGCTAATTTGGGACTGCACGATAAGATGTGGTTGAAGAGTTTGGGGTTCATTCAAATGTTTAGTGTTGCCTCTGTTAGTGTTTTTACTTTTTAGCCTTTCAGCTAGTTTGTTTTCCCTGCAGTTTGTTTTTCTTTTGGTTGTAGTGGTTGTGTAGTGCGTCTACAGGGATGTTGTGTTCGTCTAGTTTTTTTTTTTTTTTTTTGGATCAAAGTTTAACTTTTATTAAAACGAGAATAAACTGCCCCCGAAGGGACAGAAGTCCTAGAAAGGGCACGACCAAACAGAAACTGTTCTGGTCGGACCGACCGCAGTGGCCGACACTACATAGACGAGTTACGCACCGTCGTGCCCTTTAATACAAAGCAGGAGACGAGCTCCTGAGACTTAAAAACTAACATCTAACAAGCTCAGACCGATAGCCGGCTGAGATAAACAGCTCAGACCGGAAAAACCAACCGAAAGAAACGTGTTCGTCTAGTTGTACATCCTTTTTGATCAATGATAATCATCATCTTTTCAACAAAAAAAAAAAAACTTAATTCAAGGGATCGCAACATTTTAATGTCAATTGTAAATGATATCTTTATGCAAAGTTTAGTTAAAAAGAATCTAAATCATGAATAAAAACTTAAAACGACATCGTTTCGGGATCGATAGCATAAGTTCGACATCGTTCGGTTAGTTGTGAGGCACGCTAAAACAAAAAGTGCGTTTCTGAAGGAATAAATCCTGGAGGTGAGCGGATAACTCCGTCCATGGCGACGTTATCGCTTTTTCAACCGTCTTCAACGCAGTGGCTCGATCGACAAGTAGATTCAGGGAGAATCTCGCCTTCGCGGCGAGCGAGTGGTCGTCTTGGATTTTTCAGGTATTTTAAAGACAAGCGGCGGCTCACTTCGAATTTGCTGATTCGGAGATGCTCTCGCTATGGAAATCCGGTCGCTGTGGCGAGTGAAGAGGCGTATGGGAACAAGGAAGTGATCAGCCTCACTCCTCGGATCTACGACTACGTTCTGTCTAATGTTCGAGAGCCTCAGGTTTGCTGCATTTTATTTTGTGATTTGGTGGATTTGAAGTTAATGCTTAGACCTTTTTTTTTTTTGTCTTGATGTAGATTTTAAGGGAGTTGCGGGAAGAGACTGCTTCCATGAGAGGTAGCCAGATGCAGGTTTATTGATCTAAATCCTTCTGCATTTTGCAGCTCCTGCTAAATGTTTGAATATGATTCTTGAAATTTTTAACAGGATGATTTGGTTTGTAGGTTTCTCCAGACCAGGCGCAGTTGCTAGCTATGCTTGTCCAGATGCTTGGAGCAGAAAGATGTATCGAAGTTGGCGTCTTCACGGTAAGTGTAGTGTTACAGAAATGGAGGGACGCCACATCTCTATTTGTATGTATTAAATGTTTCACTGTGTTTTGTTGTTTCGGCTATTGAAATTTGTGTTCATATTCAAATTGTTCTTGTGGTTTGTTGCAGGGATACTCTTCTTTAGCTGTTGCATTGGTTCTACCTGAGACGGGCTGCTTAGTTGCTTGTGAAAGGGATGAAAAGTCTCTCGAAGTTGCTAAGAAGTACTATGAGAGAGCTGGTGTCTCACACAAGGTGAATTACTGGCTTAATTTTTTTAATTGGAGGAACTTTGGTCTATGACTGTAGAATGACTGCCTCAGTTGTCTTCAGTGGACACTTTTTGTTGATCTCAATCCCTTACTTATCTTTCTAAAATGAGCTGCGTTTGCTGAACTTCATCCACTGAATAGGTAGATGTGCGACATGGGCTGGCTGTTGATTGTCTGAAATCACTACTTATTAATGGTGAAGCCGGGAGGTGACTTCCTATTGATTTTCACTGCAATTGTTAATTCTTACAGATTTCTGTACAGAACATCTAAAGCTGCTTATGTTTACATCTTAGCTATGATTTTGCATTTATCGATGCCGAGAAGAAAATGAATCGGGAGTACTTTGAGCTGCTCTTACAATTGGTAAAAACGGCCCAAATACAAATTATCTGTTATTTTGCGTGGTGGAGAACCTGATGTTTCTTCTCTTATGTAGGTCAGAGTTGGGGGAGTGATTATAGTTGATAATGTTCTATGGCATGGAAGGGTTGCTGATCCATTGGTAAACTGATTTTCAACTTTTAACTATTATTTCCATTTAATGTAAGTCGTATTATATACGAACCTCTTTTTAAGACTTGATAAAGCCCTACATAGAAAATAAAATATAAAATTTTTTTTGTGAAGCAGGTAAGTGATGCAAAGACTGCCAGCATCAGGAATTTCAATAAATTCCTGTATGAGGATAAGAGAGTAAATATCAGTATGGTTAGTGTTTGTTTCGTCCGTGGCCTATCAATTTATTTCACCCTACTTCTTATTAACTCTGAAGTGACGGCTTGATTCCTATCTCTAGGTGCCGATTGGAGATGGCATGACAATCTGCAAAAAACTCTAACCTTTGAGGGATTGGAAAACATTGATTTAGCTGAAAGCTTCTTTTGCATAGAAAGATGCACACTTGAACTGGGAGCATGTGCTGAAGCCCGTTGACATAATTAGAGGACATTGTAAAGAATGAAAAATAGGACAACCATAATAACACTTCCTAAACCAAACCCACCATAATCATTACTGGGACTTCCAAGTGATGCAGAATAAGATGAGAAGAGAGTGGGAAAGAAGACAACAAGAAATTGTATCAGAAGCAACATCAACACGAGTATCAGCAACAAGACTAGGGAGAAGATGCCCGACTCTTCACTCTCTCCCCAGAAAAATGGCAGCAAGAACATTACAACGGAGTACAGAGTTGGTCCGCAGATTATCAACCCCAAGCCTCCCACTGCCACTAACGGCACCCATGGAGCTGGCCCACTTCCCCTCATTGTTACTCCTACTCCACCGCTTACCAGAGTTCAACAGAATATAAATAGAGGGATTAAGGGCAAGGAGATGGATTAGCATTAGCTGCGGTTGGCGATGACTTTGGGACGAGATGATGCCATCATTTAGCTTAATCTATGGTGCGATAGGGACCTTGAGTTAAAAAATGTCATCTGGCCAAGTAATGGGGTAACTCATTGGTATTATTCAATGTTAAATGGGAACAAAACAGATTGGCTGCATGCAGTGTGATCACGCAATATTCTAAGATGAAGAACATTTGTCTCTTGCAACAGGTTGAAGGATGGTACAAATGCGAAAATGACAATTATTCTTTGCCGATAATTTTAATGAAGATAGGTGGCAAGCTGAATCGAACAAGTGATTTGAAGTGGAATAGGCACCTCCGGACATGAACATCATGAATTTTTAAACACACAAGCTAGCAATAAAGAAATCAGGTAACAAGGAAGTGTAAACTTCAATATGAACAAAGAAGAACGTTTTACTCGGTCTGGCGAGAGGGGTGGGGTTTTAACCCAATGTCGTATCCGACCGGATCTCCTACCCGCTAGCCTGCCTGCTGCCTTCTCTTGAATTTTCCTCTTGCTCTTCATTCCCATTTCAACCAATCCCATTCTCACACGTGTAATACCACTATAGTTTCTCTATTGTTTTTTTTATAATCTGGCTTCTCTATTGTTTTTTTTTTTTTTTGATAAAAGGCTTCTCTACTGTTTAATTTGGGAAGATGGGGTAACAAAGTGTTGTATGAGTTGGTTGAACAGTTTGACTAGTAATGATAAAGTTTAAGTATTCGAATTTTACAATTTGTGTGAAAATTTTCTACTCTCACTTATGGTGTAGATCTCTTTCTTCAGGATTGGTGTCATTTGCGTGTCATGTGTTTCAAATGATTTGAAAATATATGTACCCGATAAGTATTATCTACGTTAGGTATTCAAGTAACGTACTTGAAATGTTTGATATAGACCCACAATTAGAAAAAATTAAAACAATTAGCATTAAGGTATTTGGGTAAGATTGGTCATTGTGTGGACCTCTTCATTAGGGATGCATTTGATCCGGATCGTAAAAACATCGACTCGGTGCACAGTCCATAATTTTGAAATTTTCCGATCCACCGCTTTGACCCGGACCGTAAAATTTCGATCTGATCCGGTCCATATATATACCCCGGTCTGGGTCGGACCTATTGTGCATCCCTACTCTTCCCCCATTCTTCGTGAATGTTTTCCTCATTTCCTTCCTTTTTGCCGTCACTTGTTGACGCATGCAGGTGCTATTTAGGTGTATCATCTCGTGAATGCATGCTTAGATCATACTATGGTCTTTTCATAGAAGTGTGTGTCCACCCGTGAGTTTCGAAGTTAGTTACAGGTGTCAAATGACATGTGCTTTAACGAATGATTCAAGTTCAAATCTGAGTTGGTGCCCTTTGCGTGGCATGTGCTTCAAATGTTTTAGAAACATATATGTACCCGAGAAGTATTATGTGTGTGATGTATTCATATAGTACTTGAACTGTTCACAATCCAACATTTAATCCACATATTTCATACTTTAATATTTGTTCATACACATTCCAACATGCACTTTCCACACGATCATATATTTAACAAGACATATACATTAAGTTTCTGTACTTCGGCATTCATTTGGTCTTATGCACACGTCCAAAATAAATTCATACATCAAATTGTTTACACATATTCAGAAAATCCAATATTTTAATCGACAGATGCATACTTGTTCACAATACAACATTTAATCCACATGCATACTTCAATACTTGTTCATACACATTTCAACATTAAATCTACACATTCGAACACATGAGTGACATATAGTCAACAAATAGATTGCCACTATTGCATCATATATTTAGCAAGACATAATAAAAAGAAACAGATTAAAAGAAATACCATTATCTCAGCATATTCGGGTTCTTGGGAATAGACCTCAACATATGTTGCAACATGGAGTGCTTTGTGTCCTTTTTAGAGGTGGTTCATTGCTCTGATGGCCATAGGAGTCTTTCCTCCACGATGATTCTTTTTTCGTTTCTCGGGCCTCCTTCATCCTTTGTGATTTTGCCTTAAAAAAAGAGTAAATTCCCATGAAACAGATGAATAATAAAAAAATTAAACTACAGTTGAGTTTGGTCACCACACTTCACTTGCGTTGCAGATTCCTAAAAATGCGTCACCAGCCATGTCCATGCTTTGGGTGTCTTTCTTTGGCATGCTCTGAAAAAAAAGTAAACTACCATGTAATGTACTCCCAAGTAGAGTGTCTTTCTTTGGCAAAAAGAAATGAGGCTGCAAACATATAAAATCAGCGTGTGTCAGATTTACAGTGAGATAAAAAAAATTGTAATTAAATAAATACAACTTGCACTGAGATAGTTCACCACGACGTCCCAATGCTTAGGTTCTAGCTCGCTGTATGTCGGTGCTAACATCGACACCTTTAGTCTCACACACGCCCCGATTTGGTTGCACACTATACTCCTTATTTACTTGATTATTGGGTCATTTGCCTCTTCAGAGTAATCAATCTTGATCCTTGTCCCCAATGATTGCACTAAAGTAGCAATCTTGGTGCCACACACAATCCCCTGACGCTTTCTCTTCTTTGAGGTTTCACCTTCACTTACTTGATCATCCTCCTCTTCTCGCATTACGTAACAAACAATTTATATTAGTATTTCAAAGTAATCTTCCTCATCTTCATCAACAGTATGAGATTTACCTTCAATCTCACTCATGTACAACTTACAATACATTACACACTCTTGTGCAATATATTCCTCGGCAATGCAACCTTCAGGGTACCTTGTGTTTCTCACAAACTTCTTGTACTTTTCAAGTTGCCTACATATAACATATAACAATATAATTTGCGCACAATAAATATGATTACAATGTACTCATCGAGTTTTTCCATACTTTCCATAGGATACCTCCAACTATAGTGTATTGGGCCCTGGAACAAGATTTGATCTGGAAGGTGAACCATGAGATGTACCATTATAGTGAAGAATGCCGGTGGGAAAGTCCTCTCTAACTGACACAGAATCTGATCTATCTCTAGCTTCATGTGACGCGCCTCCTTCTTCTTAAACTCTCTGCAACAGATTCTACGAAATCAATGTGATAGTGATATTAGAGGGTCAACAACATTTCTAGGAAAGTAAGGTCTAATGTAAACCGCCAGCAGTCTCTGTAATTAACATGACAGTCATGTGTCTTCAATCCAATAAACTTTTTATCTTCAAAATTAATCTTATTTTTTAAACTTCCAGCGTGCCCAGATGAATACTTAGCATCCTTTATGTACTCATGTATCTTTAGCTTCTCATTTGGAGTCACTGTATAGGGAGCTTTAGTCACTTTTTCTTTCCTTGAGTTTGACCCGGATGGTTTGAACCATAATTTTCTACGTACCCCCCTGCTCTTCCAAACCTTTTCTAGCCTTGATATCATCTTTAGTCTTACCTACAAATTTAAAACAAACGTGAATAAGTACTTGTATTCTCTTCAAATATATGTTAATGTATAATGTGTCCGAATATTTTTCATTCCTTCAATCCCAAGTATGGTCCTAATGATGTTCTCAAAAAATATTCTTCTCAATATGCATAAAATCAATTGAATATAGATGAGAGAATGACTTCCAATATGGTATCTCATAAAATATAGACATGTTTGTCCATATTGCTTTGCAAATTCAACAAAATCAGTAATGCCTTGAATGTACCGTGTGTCCTTTCCAACCCCATCCAACTTTTATCCATTGTGAATCTTCAACTTCAAAATGTAATAATGGACACAAATTAACAAAGATGGGCAACAAACATCAATAAGCAACAAATTAACATTAATAAGCAACAAACATCAATACCTGGGTGTTCGACGGAATGTGTTTTCAGTCGTGACTTGAAGGAAGGAGAGGAATGACGAATGGTAAGATTGGTGGAGTGTTTTTTGCACAATGTAGGCCTTTTCTTCCTGGGCCTTCAAATATGGTCTTTTTCTATTAAATGGGGCATTCTCTAGAATAAACTGGGCTTTTCCCCCTTTTAATTTACTAATAAAAAATTTTCTCAACTTGATAGGATCTGACACTCCCCTTATATGTGCAGCTGGCCATGCAGTTCAGTGTGTATCATTAACACTTTTCTGTTCTTACCTTATTCCTAGTAGAAACTAGAAAAATAATAATTGGGCGATAATATTTTATATCTTTAATTCACATAAGTTTAATTATAAACTATGTTAACGTTCCTACAAACTTTAAGGAAAAATGATTCTTTTTTTAATTTAGAAAAAATACCCAAAATGTTTAACTCGGTGGATTTTGTATTATTATAACTAATATATTCAAACACTAGAATGATATTTAATGTTGCATATGAATAATGCATGACAACAATTCTAATCGTTCAGATCCTTATAGACAATTAACTAAGAACATTGCTTTAGTATACATAACGATCAACCAAAATATTGCCGTGATTAATTTGAAAAATTACATGACTAATTTGAAATTAAGTTGTGTTAATGTACTTGAGTTGGCCAACTTGCAGTTAGGGCATTGTTATTTTCTCAACTACAGTATGCAGATATGAATGTAACATTGATTTATAGTCGAGAATGATACATTTGGTGAAAGCATATATATGAAAGAGCATACATTTCTTGATTGGTTCGGTTCAGAAGTTGTCTCATTCAAAGTACCTGATTTGTCTTGGACACCTATTATCTCACATCGCTTGACAGTTCTGTGTGTGCAAGCTTGATAAGCCAACCTACTAGCTCTTATGTCACCAATCTACCATGGTCTTTTGTGATCGATTCTAGATTGTGGTGACCTAGGGGAGGACGGTGTCATGACAGCTAGAACAGGTCAGGTTTATAACGGCTCGGATCTCATCCTCCGGTTGGATCGTTACAGTTTCTTTCAGTTTTTACAAAAAATAACATATGTTTAATTATTTAAAAATTCATATATACATTTGGAAAATACACCATCAAGTGGAACTCATTTAACTAAACATTATATTTTAAAATCGAGACTAGCTAGTCTATCTAAACAAAGTATAGAAAATAATGACCCGATAATACGTTACGATCAAATCCCAATAAGTCAATATCGAATTCTAAATTTATGCAGACAAGGAAAAATAAAACTATGCAGACAAGGAAAAATTAAAAGAGACATATTGTTACCATAAGTAGGATCAAATGGATAGGTTAGAAGGCTAACCAATAATTCTGAAACTTCTCCCATAGTTCCTGCTGAAATAGAAAGCTCACCAAAAGTCAAAGCATGCTAAAAAAATGATGTTTAAAATGTGAACGCTGTGTTCTATCAAAAAAAAAAAAGTGAACGCTGTGCAGTTCCACAAGTTTATTGGGAAACATTCATAAATTATTTATGCAAATAATATTCATAAAATAAATGCAATATTCACAAAATAAAGATTAATATTCAAAAACTGATAGAAGTATTTAAAGAATGAAGGCAATTTTTTTTTTGATAATGGGTACAAATAGGAATAATACAATGCATACGTCGTCTTATCATCTAGTACATATATATTGATATCTGAAGCTCTAGTAAGACATCTTTATCGAATCCGAAATCACATTTCTCCACTTCTGAAGCGCAGGCGAGGTTCGATACCTCTACCATGCATGGATCCGCACATCTACCCCAAATCACCATCGGTATATTCTCGACACTTGGAGCTCAGGCCACCTTGGACACCTATTTACCGTTGTAAGACACGACACAGGATGTAGGAAGCATCCACGCGCGAGGCGGGACGTGGAAGAAGGAAATGAAAAGGAAGGGAAAAATCTCACAAATTGTGAGAAAAATGGTGTCTATAGGACTCGAACCCGAGATGTAAAGAATCGTATGTGACTCTTTAATCAACAGGCCACCACCCCTGTTGGCAGGATGAAGACAATATAAAAATCACAAAATGAAGGCAATATTAAACTAAAGGGAAAACTAGATCTCCATTACTTAATCTATTGTTCGCGAACATAAACGAGTCGAGCACCCTCTTGCTCATACTTGACTCGTTTATTTAATGAGCTTCAAATTTGTGTTCGAGTTTGACTCGTTTAAGATCGAATCGAGTTTTGACCGAACCGTTCACGAGTAGCTCGCAAACATATCGTCTCGTTTGCAATTGGGCATAACCTTGTGATATTGTTGCGAATTAAGACTAATATTGATATTATAGTTTTATTATTTTATTGTGGACTTGGACTCTTCAAATTATATATAAACTTCTTATGGCAATGATGTTTTGTTTAGATCATAAATAGGTCGAATTATAATGTAATATATACATTTTTTCTAGTGTAAGGGACTCAATCCAGATTAATCCGTTGAATCACTAATCCATTAATCAGATGACCTAACCGAGTCGGTTTTCACAACTAATGCAAAACTAAGTAATTTATATATTTAATCGATTTATTTATTGGGTTCAAAAAGCCTGAGAATGACGATTACATCAAAGCCTCTCAAGCGCCAAGTCATATGGTTATAGATTCCATGACTTTAAAAACACCGAACAAGGCTAGGACAAACAGCAACCTGACCGGAGCCCTCAGCTGAAGATAACAATGAATTGGTGTTCTCTTCCCGCAGTTTTTGTCCCTTATTTTAATTTTAATATTTTGATTTCCCTTATTCAATTTGAATAAAATTCAAAGCTATAATATATTAAGTACTAAATAAGTAAAAAAATTAATTATCCAACAAGGCAACAATATTCTTACTTTTGTTTAACATCCAAAATTAGAGGTCGGCAATGGGTAGGGTAAGGGCAGGGTATGACCATTTTTTCGTGATCCAATGAACATTACATGACAGGGTAAGGGCAGGGTAAAGTAGTTTTTCTATGCCCGCATGGTACTTATGAACAGGATAAAATTAGGTAAGGTCGGGTAGGGTAGGGTCTGATAGAATAAATTTAAGCATAATTTGAGAAAAAACTTATAATATGAATGAAAATATTAGGGTAAAGGGTAGGAAGGCAGGGTATGATATTATGGCAGTAGGGCAGAGTAAGGTCTATTTTTTCGTGACCCTTAACCTGCCTTAGGCTTTGTGCAATGTACGGGGATAGGACATAGCAGGGTACGTGTCGGATAGACTAAGAGTGACCTATAAGCATTTTGACGCTAGGGTCAAATGCCTACCCCTACCCAAAATCATAATTTTCACTGCAAAACATTTTGTGGAAAACATTTTTGCTTTCTGTCCATACACGAAATTTACAAAAGGAATGTGAGGCTGACCTCATTTATTGACAACCTTACTTAATTTAAATGAATTTTGGATTCATATTTGTTTTCTTACTAAACATACCAAAGAAATTACCCAAAATCCAATGATATTATTCTACATTTTAAGTAAACACCAAAAATGAATTTCATCACCACCAAAAGATTTACCCTTTTGAGTTGTCTCCAGACCAAAGATAATAAGTGAGATGTAAATTCTAAATTCATTGTACCTTTTTTTTTTTTACTGAAGCAAAGAAAAACCTACCTAAATTATATATTTGAAAATTTGATATTCTCCCTTTTTTCTGTACGATTGCTTACTTAATCTATTCTCCATTCGTTACTATATATAATGCTCATATGATCCACATTTCTCCATCATATTTTCTAGCCACAATGGCAACAGCCAGATGCGCGTCCGTTGCCCTTTTCGCCCTCTCATCGCTTCTTTTGATCGTGGTCTTATCCGCTAAACCAACCCGCAATGGTTTCAGCCTCCCTCTCATCCCCCGCGAGTCCCCAAACTCACCGTTACACAACTCGAATCACTCCTATTACACACAAATCCAATCGGCTATCGCTCGCTCCAAAGCCCGTGCCAAACACTTCTCCAAACTAAGATTCGGTGCGGAGTCCAAATCCTCTGAACCGGAATCAGAAATCATCTATGCCGCCGGGGAGTATTTGATCAATGTTTCCTTAGGCACACCGCCATTTCCGGTTTTGGCCATTGCTGACACTGGCAGCGACCTGATTTGGACTCAATGCGAGCCATGCGACAACTGCTACAAGCAAAAAGCACCTCTTTTCGATTCAACAAAGTCATCCACTTATCAACCTGTATCTTGTTCTGCACCACAATGCACCACTGGAGTCTCCGGGTTCAATCCGTCATGCGACAACTCCAATAAGTGCCAATACTCCGTCGCATACGGAGACCAGTCCACCAGCAATGGAGCCATCGCCACGGAGACCTTGACTCTCGGATCCTCTAGTTTTCCTAATACTGTGTTCGGATGTGGGTTTGATAACCAAGGCACCTTCAGTGCAGCCGGGTCAGGAATAGTCGGGTTGGGAAACGGGCCGGTTTCTCTAATCGGGCAATTGGATAAAACCATAGGCGGGAAATTTTCATACTGTTTGGTACCATTATCCAGCACCGGAACTAAATCCAGCCAGATTAACTTCGGTGACAACGCTGTCGTTTCAGGAGACGGCGTCGTTTCAACACCACTGATCACCAAGGATCCTCCAACGTTTTACTACCTAACCCTAAATTCCATCACTGTAGGCGATGAGGAGATTCCTTTCACCGGCGGTTCTGGTTCCAGCAAAGCCGATGCAGACGGGGGAAACATCATCATCGACTCCGGAACGACACTTTTGATTCTGACGCAGGATTTCTACGACGCTGTTACAGCAGAGATTCAGAAGCAGGTGGATGCGAAGCCGGTGGACGATCCGTCCAGTGGGCTGGGATTATGTTATAATGCGGAGGGATTTAAGGCGCCCGAATTGGTTGCGAACTTCGACGGGGCGGACGTGAAGCTGAACGATTTCAACGCTTGGTTGCCAGCATCGGATACCACGGTGTGCTTCGCTGCGTCGCCATCTGATGATATAGCGATTTATGGAAATGTGGCACAAATGAATTTCTTGGTCGGGTATGACAAGGAAGGGCAGACCGTTTCATTTAAGCCAGCTGATTGCACAGAGTCAAACTGAAGTATATCTACATATTGTTCTTAAGCTTCCACAAATAATTGTTTGATCACTTTCAAACTTAAATCATTATTATATTTTTATTATAAATCATTATTATACAATTGGGGAGTGCACAAAAGCATCTAACTAATTCAGTATTACTAACATTTTCCTACTATCAAAAAAAAACATGTTCCTTATTTTTATTGCCTTGTTAATTTATTTTTATTATTTGTCCTAGTAGCAACAAGAATAATAGTGGGGTAAAAATAATATTATCAATCTTTCCTTCATATAAGTTTTTAATAATCTATACGCCCATTCAGTGACGGAGGCACTAAGGAGGCATATTGGGCTTTAGCCCAATATGTTTTTTCACATTTTGATTTTTTTTTTAAATTTCAAGTCTATTTCTTTAAATTTTTAGACAAATCTCAGAAATTGCCTTAATAATTTCAGAATTTTTTTTAGCACAAGTTAAATTTCTTTTCTGCCTCCGTCACTGCGCCCATTCCTGATTTCCTCCTTACAAAGTATAATAATGTACAAAGAGAATTCATTTTAGGCCAACATGGGGATGGTGGCTTGATTGTTGAATCATTGCCTAGCCATATAAATGTGCCTGAGAAGTATCCTTGTACATCATATATATGAATATTATTGAGAAGTACTTGATGTAAATCCATAATATAAAAATGATTCATTTTACTAATGGTTAATTATAGACTCATTTCAAGCACATATTTATCATGCATGCAATGCGCTTATTGGCCTAAAGTACTTGACCTGTCGTATATATAAATGATATCTTACTCATTAGGTTAGCATCGTATTATGTTTCAATGAATATTGTAACAAATGTGTTTTTGGTATGTATTCCAGTCAATAGTTAAATACGTTCAGTCAGGTGATAGATATCATTGTGAATATAGAGATCATATGAGAAGTGATATATTTGATGAGAAATGAGAAATGAGAAATAATCACAACTATTTAAATCTTTGATCCATCCGTCCTCATTTTTCAGATATTTTTGAATTTAAATATTTATTTTATATCTTTGTAAGGGCATTACTGTCTTTATATCTTAAATCAAATCCCTTTATTTTTTGAAAATGAAATCTGGATTCGTCGAACGACCAAAATTCAAATCCCTTTAATTTTGAAAACGAGATCTTGATTCGTTACTACCAAAATTCAAATCTCTTTAATTTCAAAAATGAGATTCGGGGTATTAGCTTTGAATTTGATTTTTTTTGCCTAATCCACCCTGCTTAATGGCGTAATTCAGCGTAATTCATGGGTTATAATTTTATTATTTTGATTAAACTTCAATAAGTAAGTTATTATCTAGTTATTATATTAGTTTAGTGATTCATAAATGAATTATATATATATATACATAAATAAATATAAGATGACAAGATAATTCTTGTAGCCTAGTGGTTTGATGAGTGTGTTATGGTTGAGAAAGTTAGGGTTCAATTCCTAGGAAATGCAATATTTATTTAAAAAAATTTAGGGTGGATCTAGAGGGGAGGGCTTCCGGCGGGGGAGCTTCGGCGAGGTGGCAGCGTCCGGCGAGGAGGTGGTGGTTCGACCGGGAAGTCAGGCGAGGTGACGGCGTCCGGTGAGGAGGAGGTTGTCCGACGGGGGAGCTCCAGCAAGGAGGTGGTGGTCTGGCGAGGAGGAGGTTGTCCGGCAGGGAGCTCTAGCGAGGTGGCGGCGTCCGGCGAGTGTATAATAGTAAATACATTTATTACTTACCACCTTTAAAACCAACGAAATAATTCCGTCATAAATAATGAAAAGGGTATAATAGGAAATACATTCAATTGCTATAACATTAAATTCAACGGTTTATGCGTCAGTTTTCTTGATTTTTTTCACTTTTTTAATTTGATATAATCAACAGAAATATCCATTGTAAATGACGTTAAAATCGACGGATGTGATAAAATCGACAGCCATATAACCAACAACTTTTCAACGGAATATTTCGTCAATTTTAATAACATTTCTTACGGAAAAAGTGTAAAAGCAACGGAATCGACTGTTGATAATAAGCATTTTTCTTGTAGTAAATACATTTATTACTTACCACCTTTAAAACCAACGAAATAATTGCGTCATAAATAATGAAAAGGGTATAATAGGAAATACATTCAATTGCATAACATTAAATTCAACGGATTATGCGTCGATTTTCTTGATTTTTTCACTCTTTTAATTTGATATAATCAACAGAAATATCCGTTGTAAATGACGTTAAAATCGACGGATGTGATAAAATCGACAGTCATATAACCAACAACTTTCCAACGGAATATTCCGTCAATTTTAATAACATTTCTTACGGAAAAAGTGTAAAAGCAACGGAATCGACCGTTGATAATAAGCATTTTTCTTGTAGTGCAAAATGCCAAACACTGAAAATGAGTGGCGGTCCAGGATTTTTCTCGATTGGAGGCGAGATTTTACCTTCTAAGTGAGTTTAGACAGGTTAGATAGATAATTTTTAGAACACTAATTTCAAGTTACACCACGAGTTTGAAACCTAGTTCTGTTAGGATAGTATTCATTTGGTTACAAGATTTATTCGGATTGAAGTTAGATTTATTTTGATTGGTTATAAGGTCTACTGTATTTTGAGTAAGAATATACCTTAAATTGATTTCTAAATTAATAAAAGCGTAATGTCAAAAAAATTTTGGAGGCAATCTGAAAAAATGGGGCTTTCACTGATTTTTTTTTATTGTGACTTACAATATCTCATGCAAATCAGGTACTACACAAATACATCTTGTATAAACTACAAGAACACTTTTTTACTCTGGTACAATCACAAGACTTTGGAGCACGAGCCACGCAAGGCACCAACCCGGATTGATACTTGAATCGTCCACAACGAAGCACAAGCCATAAAGCACTTCTATATATCTTGAAAACCCACGATCGAATAGGTACCTCAACGCTTCGTGCAAGCAACATCTGCGGATCTACAGGACACAACACGTCCGCAATGGACGGACAAAGCCTCTGCGAAAGAGAAACAACACGTCCACGCCAAGGCGGGATGAGAAAAGCACCCCTCCACAAAATTGTGGGAATGAAAATGCCACTGTGGGGTTCGAAACCTTCACCTTGCTATTGTAAGTGCTCTACCAACTCAACCACCACATTGTTGACGGGTATTAATTAAAAGTAATCATATATTAATGAAAATTATAAGAATTCATTGGGGGCACATGCACCCATAGCCATGCTGACAATCAAATTTTCATCACAAAAAGGGTTTTGTCTTGTGATTGAACTATTGGTCTCATTTGTTCCTGCTTGTCCACTTGTCCGTTGGTTTTCAAATTAGAAGTGTCATAAGGTGTGTACTTTAATGGATAATTCAAGTATCAAATTCGGACTAATGCGTTTGTGGGGCCGTGCATCAGTAGCATAGATATTTATAAAGGAATGCTCAAATGAGAACCTCTTTTTTTTCGAGAACAATTGAAAACCCATCTTCACCTTTAAAAGTGCATCATGAAGTCATTGTGGGGGTGACACATGTCCCATGTGCATATTCAAAATTACGTTTAATGCAAAATCGAAGCCACCATATTTGATTTTGCATTTTGGACATGCATGTGTCATAATCAGATTTAAAGATACATATATCATGATCTAACGGTGAGATATGAATTCTCAAGTTTTCAAACTTTTAAGGGTTCTCAAGTTTTTGAACTTTTGAGGGTTCTCAACCGAGCGCTCCCCGATATTTGTATATACTCAATTAGCATTCATCTAATATGTATGAAATGTATTCTTGTAGTACTTCAGATGCATGCGTTGTAAACCCATAATCAAAAAGAGTTATTCATACAAAACCTCTCATGGCCTGACAATCGACTCTTCGGCAATGTTGTTAACCATATCAATCAAATCATCATCTTCCTATTCCATATTACAATCATCTATTAGTGGCGAAACAACTTGAGGTGCATCGTTTCGTGGTTCAGACTCAACGTGCATACGCCATACTTTGTAATTGGGATTGATAACGCTTAACAATAGGTGGTTTACCAATTCACCGACTTTAACTTTTTTACTATTCCAACAACTCATGCACGGATAGTGAACGTATTCGGACCCATTTCGTTCGGCAAATAACTTCACGAAATTACAAAAACTATGAATTCCTTGCTCGTATTCATCCGTTAGACGGTTAGCTGACATCCACGCTCGGTTCATTATCATCAAACTATATGTATAGTATTGATTAAGGATATGAAAAGATTGCAACCTATGTTTATATTGGACAAAAGAAATGTAGCAAAATTAGCATGTATATTTATTTTTCAAGCAAGTATATCTAACAATTATAGTACATACAATTTGCATCAAAATTACACATAATACATCAATTTCGCTCCAAGGAAGAAACACAAACTATATAGAGCAATGAATGAGTCGTATGTATACGACTCGTCGAATCAATTAATCCCAGTTATTTCGACACATTATTATGCGAACAATTACTTTTTATTATGGTTTTGCATTTCAGGTGTTTCGGAAGCTCTAGGAGGAAACGCGCATAAAAGACAGCATTTAGTGCCAAGTCAGCACAATGGCATATCAGACCATTTGGAGGTTCGACGGAGTGCTGGGAATCAACCATTGATCATAAAAATACGAGCTACATGCCGATGCATAGCTGACTCAATTTCCTACAACTCTCTAGTTCACACCGAGAGCAGCTGAGGTCATTTGGAAGGTCGAATCGAGAGTCGAAGTCAAAACTGGAGCGCATAAAGGAGCAACAGAACTCAGTGTGCACCACGTCCGCTACTGTCAACGCTGAGCGCGGTGATAACGTAAGGGCTGGGCGCGGTGAGCCACGAGGTGCTGACATCAGCAACGCGCTTGATGACGTCAGCAACACGAGATTTGGTAATTTGGGCCAAAAAAACAGACTTGGAAACTCAGTTTTATTATAAATAAGAAGCTTGGGGTTAGGGTTTCCATCACCAGTTCATAATCCTACATTCTACGAAGATTGAGACGGCTCTGGAGAAGACGAGGAACGCGAAGCTTTCGGTGATACCGAGAATTTCTACTTCCCTTTCATAAAAAATATTTGTGTTTGCTGTCATGACAATGGGTAGCTAAATTCATGTTTCAGTTTAGGGTTTCGTACATTGTGAACACGTTTTGAGATTTTCGTTCTCAATGCAATTTGATATTTTACTAGTTCTTGTGCTCATTCTTATGAATTAAATTTTGTTAGACTAAGTGGAAGCTTTGTCGCAAAGCTTAGTCGAATAACTAATTCTTACCGTTAATATCTACTGGATACTTTTTCGTAAAGGTAGATAGTAAAACCTAAGCTAAATAATACATTTGTCGGACTATTTAGTTTAGGAAAGAACTAGAAGTCTAACACCTTTGTCGGGTTAGATTGTGGCGTATCACCTTTGTCGGGATTCTTGGGTTGTTACCTTTGTCGGAACGACCACACTTTTAAATACAAAATTAATCATTAGATATCTATGATAAACGTGTCACAATAGAAACCCTAGACTGAATATTCTCGCTGATTAAAAACCCTAATACTTGTCTTTTTCTCTTGTGTCTTACAATATTCGCTCACAAAATCCCCCCTTTTTTTTATTGTTTTCAGTAACAGCTTCAACAACCAGTTCCCTTGGGTTCGACCCTGCTTGCCACTAGCTAGTTCCTTGCAGGAGAATTACAAATTTAAGTTTGACGCGTCAGACGAGGCGCGTCAAGCAACAACACATAGACAAACACTACACAATACCACCAACGTAACATCAAAAGAATATACAACAAACAATTCTTACACGCTCTAACCCCTTGCCAATCTCCATCCATCCACAATGTCAACAAGCTCACCTTAAGTCTCACACAAACAATTCTTAATTCCTAGATATTTTTATTGTTATCAATTTGAGCTCACCTTATGTATACAAAACTGGACCACTCCCCCGCTACCGTTTCAACTATGGGTTCACTCCTGCAACATGACATTAAGGTAAGATTCATGATGATTTGCTTACAAAAATAGACATCGGAAAGGTATGAGTGTAAACCAAATAAGCCTCACTCACCTTCACTTGGGCGCTAACCACCAGCAAGCTATTTGCTTAAATGCATTGATAAACAAACTAACTCACTACCAAATAAATAATCAAATTCAGCAACTTCATCGCATCAAAATTCAGCAATTTCAGTGGCTATGTACAAGCTTACTCACTAAAAATCAATGTGAGTTATGAACCCTAACGATGGTGGATTTCGGTTGCAACTTACCTCAAGGCTAACGAACTCGGACGATGAAGGCAGAATCGGAACTGAGCTACGATTTCAGCAATTGGTACTGTGATAACCCTAACGAATGAAATTGAAAATCAAACACCGAATGAAATCGAACAAACTGAACAAACACCGATTTGACTGTACATTGTCACTGGCGGTGGCGAAGAACACGACAGTGGCACTGGGGGGATCGAAGATGGTGATAATTCAAAAGTGCTGGTAATTTCGAACACGACTGTTAATTTCGTCGACGACGGTGAGATATATGTCGAGTAAAAAGTAAGAAACTAGATCTAATATGTTTTTGGGTTTCCCTTTAGACAGCGCTTTTGTCATAAGCGTTGTGTTAAGTCTACATGTAAGACATCGCTTTACCCATAAGCGATGTATATTGTATACTTAAGACAATGGCTACTAAAAAGCACTATTTAAAGTCTAAACAAAAGACATCGCTTATGTAAAACGCTGTCTTAAGTGAACATTAAACAACACCGTACCTCTTGACAAGCGTTGTCTAAAGTGTATATAAGACATCGCCTGTCTCTTAAGCGCTGTCTAAAGTCCACATAAGACATCGCTTATTGACAAAGCGCTGTCTAATGTCCAATTTTTGAAAGACATCGCTTATCTAAAGCGTTGTCTTTAGTGTGTTCTTTACTAGTGTGGAGAAACCTATTAATTTTTCCATGTAAATAGACAATAAATATCTTGATATGAGGGCTTATTTAATTCATTTAAAAAACCTTAACCAACATATTACCTCGTTCTAAACATTTAAATTGCATCTTTAACATTATATCTAGTGATCAATTCCAAAACAAAAAAAGAATTATTCACCCAAAATCCGTGATATTCTACAAATAATTAGTTAATCGATTCACTCATTGCACTCTATCACATTCCATTTCCATTAATTATAACACAAAACCCTACAAACCCCTTCATATCCCCATCTTCTTTCGAACTAATTTAGAGAATTTATCCAAACTACTTCAGTTTCAAACTCAAATCTCCAATATACATCGTTTGAAACTCAAATATCTAAAATACACCATTTGGATTAATGTCGGCTACCCGCGAACCAATATCATGTATTTCTTACAATACCGGTTTCCCAGGAACTCGGATTATAAAAAAAACAAAGTATCACATTTGAACGGATATCGATTGGTCCACGTAGGCCCCTAAGCGAACCACATCAGCATTTTTTATTAATCCCGGTTCCTATGAAATCGGGATTAATAAAAATCAACATTACCGGTTTCTCTCCTAACGGAATTATAAAAAAAAAGAATACTGGTTCCTGAGGAACCGACATTTAAAAAAATGGGATATTCTGAATATTTGAGTTTTAAGTGGTGCAAATGAAATATTTGAGTTAAAAGTGGGTTAGATTGTATAGAAACGCACTAATTTACAATATATTTTTACGTCGAGAAAGGCTAGATATAACCCTCTATTATCACTGTACAAACTTAAATCATTTTTAAGTCTCACACAAGTGATCTATCTAAAAGCCCGTGTAATTTCATGATTAAATTCGTATTAAAATCAATGCCCCGTGGGGAATATTAGTTGGTCATTTTAATCATCATATAAAAAATTTATCCTATTTTAATCTCTATTTAGCCAAATTTTAAACAATTATCCCTTGATTAACCGGATATACATTAAATTAATTAATTAATAGGATTCATCACATTTTTTTAAATCAACGAACCAAATTGATTATACATAAACCTAAATCTAGGGGAGCACTCGGTTGAGGCAGGGTTGGTATAGAATGAGGCACGTGAGGCACGGTCTGGGTCACTCATTATGACACGTGGCTTCAGCACGTGAGTTGAGCCGCCATTTGCGTTCACACTACGAAGTAGTGTGTTTTACTATTTGGACACGTGGCGCGCCCACAAAGCACGGAGGTTAGATGTGTGACTCAGATCATGCCTCACTTACCTCATTCTAATTTTGGTGCCTCATTTGATCGTTTTTCCCTAACTCTATATATAACTACCATATATATAATATAATCACCAACTTCATCGTCATCATCATCTTCTTCTCATATCACATTTCCTAACCACAATGGCCACATGCACTTCCATCACTTTTGCTTTGCTTCTATTTTTCGCGGTGTCGTCGGCAAAATTGACCCGCAAGGGCTTCACCTTCAATCTCATCCACCGTGACTCTCCTCCAAACTCACCTATGTACGACCCAAACCACTCAGATTTTACCCAAATCCAAACCGCTATGTCTCGCTCAACTGCCCGCGCCAAATGGATTTCTACCGTTGCGCGCACTTGGGTTGGATTCAAATTATGCTGATGCTGAAGCTGAGATAATCAATTACGAGGGATCTTATATGATGAATATTTCAATTGGAACACCGCCATTTCCTATAATGGCAGGTTTGAACATTGCGAGGGGTTATTGCCTCGTTTGCCCCTCTTTCAAACTCATATAACCCGTTTGCCCCCTTTCAAACTCAAATAACCGAATTGCCCCTTTTTATTACATTTCCGGCTTTTCCTAAACCGGTATTATCAATTTTGCACATTCTCGGTTTATTAGTAACCGGTAATAATATTTTCGGTTTTTTGAAAAATTTGATTAAACACCCATCTTCGATCATTATTTTTATGAGCTTAACCTTTGAATTTCATTTTTGAGTAAACATGAAAGTTATAGAACATTCAATTAGCTTTCTAACCATATAAAGAACATCTTAAACGTACACTGGATGACGTCTCTATGAGCTTCCGAATGTCGATCGAAATTAGCCGAAACCGAAGGGGGTCCGAGCTAACATTCGGAAGCTCATAGAGGCGTCATCTGATGTCCGTTTAAGATGTTCTTTATATGGTTAGAAAGCTAATTGAATTTTCTATAACTTTCATGTTTACTCGAAAATGAAATTCAAAGGTTAAGCTGATAAAAATAGTGACCAAAGATGGATGATCGATCGAAATTTGCCGAAACCGAGGGGGTCCGAGCTAACATTCGGAAGCTCATAGAGGCGTCATCCGGTATCCGTTTAAGATGTTCTTTATATGGTTAGAAAGATAATTGAATGTTCTATAACTTTCATGTTTACTCGAAAATGAAATTCAAAGGTTAAGCTGATAAAAATAGTGACCAAAGATGTTCGATCGATCGAAATTAGCCGAAACCGAGGGGGTCCGAGCTAACATTCGGAAGCTCATATAGGTGTCATCCGGTGTCCATTTAAGATGTTCTTTATATGGTTAGAAAGCTAATTGAATGTTCTATAACTTTCATGTTTACTCGAAAATGAAATTCAAAGGTTAAGCTCATAAATATAGTGATCGAAGATGGGTGTTTAATCAAATTTTTCAAAAAACCGAGAATATTATTACCGGTTACTAATAAACCGAGAATGTGCAAAATTGATATTACCGGTTACTAATAAACCGAGAATAGCCAAAATTGATAATACCGGTTTAGGAAAAGCCGGGATTGTAATAAAAAGGGGCAATCCAGTTATTTGAGTTTGAAAGGGGGCAAACGGGTTATATGAGTTTGAAAGAGGGGCAAACGAGTCAATAACCCCATTGCGAGTGACTTAACTTGGACTCAGTGTGAACCATCATGCTTAAGCTGTTACAAGCAAAAAGCACCTCTTTTTAACTGGAAAAAGTCCTCCACATATAAGCCTGTATCGTGCTCTTCACCTAAATGCAAAACGAATGATTCATTGTCAGGGTTCATCCACTCTTGTGCAGATTCTAAATGTCAATATTCGATATTATTCGGTGATAACACCTCCAGCAATGGCGTGATTGCCACCGAAACCTTCACACTCGGATCCTCTGGTGGCAAATCTATTAAATTTCAAAACATTCTGTTTGGATGCGGTTTAGACAATCGACAAACCTCAGAAACATACGGGTCGGGAAATATCGGGTTAGGAAACGGAGTGAATTCGCTCATCGGGCAATTGGATAAATCCATTGGCGGGAAATTCTCTTACTGCTTGGCGCCACTCTCCGACAAAGAAACCAAGTCCGGCGTGATTCACTTCGGTGACAACGCTGTCGTTTCGGGTGAAGGCGTAGTTTCGACTCCTCTTGTCCTGAAAGACCCTTCAACGTTTTACCACTTAACTCTAAACGCAATTACAATCGGTAAGAAGAGAATCACATTCATCGACGGCTCAAGTTTTGGGGTCAAGAAGGGGAACATTATCATGGACTCTGGGACTACGACGTTGTATTTGCCTACACGTTTTTATAGGTATGTTGTAGCGGAAATCAAGAAGCAGGTGGATGCAAAGCGAGTCTACAAGCCCTCCATACCGCTCGACATATGCTACGATACACATCGTTTTAAGGCACCCGAGATGGTGGTTCATTTCGACGGAGCGAATGTGAAGCTGAATCAATATAATGCTTGGGTGGATGTGATGGCTGGCGTGGTGTGCTTTGCTGCATCTCCGACAGAAGACGCTGCGATTTATGGGAGTCTGGCGCAAGTTAATTTCTTGGTTGGATATGATAAGCAAGGAAAGAAAATTTCCTTCAAACCTGCTGATTGCACACAACAGAACTAAAAGTATTTATGAATTATATTATGTATTTCAAGCCCAAGTCGAAAAGTCAAAATCACTTCCTTATCGATCGCTCACTCGAATTTCATTCTTTAATCTCATATAGCCATTTACATTTTATCAAAACATGAATACTTGTCTCCGGATAAAATTAAATTATCATTTGTAATTAATTAAACACATTTAACCATTCATCTTGTGCAACATAGCTGCTGTCATCAGCGTTGAGACTAAAATCCATTGTTAGATCCAATTTGCCCTTACGTTTAGTGCGTATGCTTCATTGTACGACTCAAGGATCTAATTTAAATCGCTGGCAAGTGGCCACTGCTTTAGTAGTCTATATATTCATACTTACCAAGTACTTATATAATATTTATGATCCGTGTTCATATAGTATTTGACGTGTATGATATATAAAGTCAAGATTAAAAAATTATTAATATGAAAACTCTGAATTTTTTTGGCATATACCACTTTTTGAAATGTTTGTTGGGATAATGCCACCCTATTAAATTTTATTTGGGTTTTCCCACAAACCGTTATCATCATTAGCGGTTTTTGGTGTAGTCAAATATGCTGCCTACGTAGAGTTGACCTGATGATTACATGGAGTGACATGACAAACTGCTAACCATAGTAGCGGTTTGTTTTAAACCAAAATGTGTGGGAAAAAGAAACAGATCCCCACAAACCGCTAACCCTATTAGCGGTTTGTACTAATTTAAAAAAAATTCTACTTTTTTTTATTATTCATAAGTGGAATTGCACCACCAAAAATAACACTAGCAAAGCCAAAAGACAGGCAAGCAACAACACTGAAACAGAACACCGCCACAAGCCACTAGAAGCCCGCACTGAAACGACAGCACTGAAGAAACACTAAAAAACACACAAGCACCATAACAGCAGAGAACACTACTACCACCCTCCACAGCCTACTCTGAAATGATAAAAGGGACTAACTCCACCCTACACTCCACCCAAAAAGCTACAAGGCCTCCCTCGCTCCTTCGAAACAACTCTGAACAGACTCATTTGAATAAAGACACTTAGAGCCACGGGGATACTACCACCGCTCCGCTATGATAACACTGATCCTCCACCACCTCAACTGGACTACTCCGATAATGAAAGCTCCTCTAGATCCTCTCCTCAAAAAAAACCTTTATGAGCCCCTGAAGAACTCCTAGACTCTGCCAGCAGGAAGTGTGGTGCTCATCTGCTATCATTAAACTCCATCATTGCTCTCTATTTCTTCTTTACTCCTTCTCTCTTTCCCTTATCCGTTCCTCATCCATGTTTATGAAGATCTGCACTACTTCCTCATCCGGTAAACTTGCTTTAATCCCTAACGCCTTGGCAAACTTGACTGTCTCCTCTAACCCAATTAGCGGTTTTTGGCAAAATCCAAATAAAATTTACAATGGTGACATTTTCCCAACAAAATATTCAAAAAGTGGCACATGTCAAATTATTTCGAAAAGTGGCCTTCTCAACTTTCAATGATATACCTTGAGATTTGCCTGCTTGCCTCCTAGCCATTTTCCTCTCTGCTATCCCAGCTTGGCTTTGCAGGTTTGCCACAAGTTCTTCCAAAGTGACATCTTTGATGCCCTTCTGAGCCTGGAGAGATGTAGTCACTGTATCACATCTGGAGCTGAGAGCATGCATGAATTGATGGGTTATTTTCCACTGTGGAAGTTTCTCATCTAGAGAGTTCAGTTGTGCGACGATTACTTGAAATCTGGTGTAGAAGTCTTCCAGAGATTCATCCTTTCGCTGCTCGACTGTTTCGTAGTCCTTCGTGGCAGCTAGAATTCTGTTCCTCTTTATATCCTCATTTCCCTCGTACAGTCTAGCCAGGCCATCCCACTGCTCCTTTGCAGTTTTGTATACAACCATTTTTACTTGATCTCCTGGTGAGAGAGCCATGTACAGAACCTTCTTAGCCCTGGCATTCTGCTGGAGAGACTTGTAGTCAGCTTCTGTATACTTGTCTTTCTCATTCTCTTTCGGGTTGGCGGGATCTGTCACATCCAGAATAGGGAAGTTACCCTTTTCAAATACATGCCACAACTTTCCATCCAGGGAGCAAACATGAGCTTCGAGCTGACCCTTCCACCAGTCATACTCTCCCGAGTTGAGCACCGGCGGCTTCCAGAAGGAGTCGTTTGCGGCAGACATGATTTCCTGCAAGGGCTACCACACAAAATCTAGAGCCTCGCTCTGATACCAATTTTTGGATCGTTAGGTTAGCCGTCTATGTGAGGGAGATCACTAAGTGGTATCCCTCAGACAGATGGCAACGGAAATTGTCTCAAGTGCAGGAAATAAAGTGCAGAAAGTAAGTGCTCACAGATTTATAGTGGAAACCTTATTGCAATCCTTGCAACAGGCGAAAAACCACTTACCTTCTGGAAGGTTCCAGAAGGGTTTCAAGATCGATGTTATTACTTGACGAATATGCTTGTAGAATTTACAATCTGTCTCACTCAGTGACAGTGAACCAATTCTACTCAATTCGAATACCAAATAACAGATCTTGCTCTTGTCCGCACACATCAGCACTTTGTCGACTACCGGAAATGATCGCAGCTTCAATCTCCGATTGCACTCCTTCAACAGCCGAACTTCAAACAGTAGAGCTGCTCTTCCTTTTATAGTCGGCTTCAATCAGCAAATCTGATCGTCGTCAAAGATCCGATCTCTATCCTGCAGATATGATTTGGTTAAGATATTTCCATATCTTAACCACATCAGTTATTTCCCTTCCATATCCAGCTTATATCTATCCAGCTCGTATATATCCATATCGTATCATATCCTGAATATATCTTGCTCATTAACTCGTATCTAGCTCGTATATCTTCATAGCGTATCTCGAGAATATCTTTCAGATTCCGTATCCGTTATCCAAGCACAATGTCGGTGCTGATCTCGTCCCTCACGCAGATCTCATCTCCCTCGCAGCGCCAAGCTCTCTCAGGGACAACCAGTCGTCGTTTCTGTCAGATAGTGTGATTTCTGCATACTCAATTCAAATATTAGGTAAGTGTTTGTTATCATCAAAACACAAAGGGTCCAACAGGGTGGATGTGATGGCTGGCGTGGTGTGCTTTGCTGCAGCTCCGACAGAAGACATTGCGATTTATGGGAGTCTGGCGCAAGTTAATTTCTTGGTTGGATATGATAAGCAAGGTAAGAAAATTTCCTTCAAACCGGCTGATTGCACACAACACAACTAAAAGTATTTATGAATTATTATGTATTTTAATAATTTAAGTCGTTTCCATGCGATATTAATCGAATTTGATCATTCGACTACACCGTACCTCTAGTCATGAATTGCATCCATTTGTTGGAAAATTGCCCGAGGCCGAGTCTAAGTGCTTCGCCGTGCTCAATCCCAAGCTGAAAGTCGATCGCTTCGTTTTTTGATCGCTCACTCAAATTTCCTTCGTATAGCCATCTACATTTTATCAATTTCTGGTTTTAGGTTTCTTAATCAACTCCTAAATGTGTCAGACACGTAACAGATACATTTCCTCAATCATCGACCATTTAATTATATCCATAGAGTTACTAACATCTAAATAACTTCCTGGTTCAGTTTCATCTATTTAGCAAAAACTTTATCTATGTAATTTACCAAGAAAACGGGTTCACATCAAGGTTGTTCAAATTGCGTGTTAACTCGTAAAATCATACTATTTTACGATTTTATATGTCCATTTCGAGTTAAATCGCAAGTAGAAACATTTTTTGCTAAAATCAGACCAGAAAACTATTTTGGACGACTTAAACTCGTTAAAATCGATTAGAATCATATGATTCTATTGTTTGTAATTGACTATTAAGGTCAGTATCAAAACTCTTACCTAATTTATTTATAACGCGACACCAATTGTACTTCAATGTCCTACTCTTGAATGACATTTTGCATGTGTCATCAAGCAATCAAGTTATTCAGTCTCAATTAATTCAAGTTGTCCCTCAGCGCGACGTTGTTGCGTCTATATTAAGAAAGCGTAATCCAAGAAAAACAAAAAGGCGTGGATATAGCTCGTTGTGCGAGGCCATGTTACATTTGTTGACCTAAATGTCAGTTTGGCTTATGTTCGGCAGGTGAATGATGTTTATGTTTGTGCTGGAAATGTGAGATTATTTTTTACATCAAAACCAGCTGTTGGAAGCAGCGTTTCAATTTTGAATCAAAACTTGCTGATATATCTCAATAGCGGTTACTGTGAAAAGTGTTTCTACAATCAGCGGTTATCGCCACATCAGTAATTTTGTTCCACGTCAGTGCTGACTGGACGTGTCGAAGTTGACTTTTGGTGAAAACCGCGGTTGAGAGAAGTAGTTATAAAAAAAACATGGTATAATCCAAATAAAACTCAAAACCGAGATACCCCAAACTAGAAATTTGCATGGTGATATTTTTCAAAAAATTTCGCAGATACATTATAAATTAATTATACTCTTTACCAACCTAAAATGTTAAGCGCCTAATAAATAAATTTATTCACCCAAATGAGGTCAGAGTAGAGTTGGGTTGAACTCTTGACTTAAAAACCAGAGATTAAGAGTTCGACTCTCCAAATAGCATATTTCTCCTCACATTTTGTGTATGCATATTTTTTGTTCCGCCTCGACGTTGAGGTGTTAATTGTCCCTAGTGAATGTGTTATGTCTCACAGCTAGACTTACGGGTACTGCTTAGACCTATCTCTTCTATGGAGGCTTGTAAGTGCCTACATGTTCATTGATTTTCAAATTAGAGGTGTCATATGGTCCGTGCGTAATGGGCAATTCAAGTATTTTAAAATCCGGGTTAATGCCCTTGTGGGCCCTCTACTTCAGTAGTGTAGATATTCATATATACTCAATCTGTACAAATCTAATATGTATGCAGTGTATTCGTGTAATACTCGAAATATATGAGATGTAAACTCACAAGCACAAGGAATTATTCATATAACAAACCTCTTATGTGATCCAACAGGGTGGTGGTCTGTTGGTTGATGTGTTGGTCAACAATGCCTCAAATTCCAAGTTTGATTCCTGCTGACTGCACCAATTTCTTTTGTTGACTTCTGTCACTTCCATTTCTTCTGTTTGGCCCATAGGCCTTCTATTGTGCCACTGTACAGGTGCGCCGCATCGACTTGATGGTGATGGTGGAGTTCTAGAACTGCACGCTGCGGACATTGATACATCGGTGAAGTCTGATCTCTGGATGGAAAGAAGAGTGTGTATGAAGGATATGCGCCTCAATTGATAAGAAAATGTACTAGATAGTGCATATATGTAATGATTCTATACTGATTTGTAACCCATAGTAAAAAACCACTTATGTGAAACCTGTTAATTTCTCTGTGTAAATAAACAATAAATGTCAAGTGGTCTTGGTCGAGTGGCTTGATCTCTTGATAAATTATCAAGTGGTCAAGGGTTCGACTCCCCTAACTATCATATTTTTTTATAATTTTGTGAGAATTTTTCCTCTTCCTATTCCTTTACCCCTTCCTCGTCTCGCCTTGCGCGTAAATGCTTTCTACATCCCTCGTGGATGCCTTCCTCTTCCCGCCTTGCGACGTGGATGTGTTCTCCCTTCCTCGTGGAGGTGCTATTCGACCGTCATGATGGACGCGTCATGTCTTACACCGGTAAAGATGCCCAATGTGGCATGTGCTCCAAGTATCGAAGAATGTACCGACTTGGGTTGATGTGCGGATGCACGGTAAAGGTGCCGAACCTAGCATGCGCTTCAGAACTGGATAGATGTACCATATGCTTTCGGATTCGATCAAGATGTCTTGGTAGAGCTTCAAAGATATATATGAGTACTAGATGATAAAATTATCTTCATATGCATTGTAATGTTCTTGTACCCACCAATTATAAAAAAAACAATAAATGTCTCGATAAGAGGGCTTATTGGATTTATACAAACACTAAAAATTAAACAATTAATAGGATTTATCGCATCTTTTAAATCAACGAACCGGATTAGTTGTACTTAAGCGTAACCATATACAATATATAACTACTGCCACCATATAATTTAATCACCAAGTTCGTCATAATCTTCTTCTCATAGCACATTAGTAATTTATACCACAATGGCCACATACACTTCCATTACATTCGCTTTGCTTCTATTTATCGTCGTGGCGTATGCAAAACCAACCCGCAAGGGCTTCACCTTCAATCTGATACACCGTGACTCTCCATACTAACCTTTGTATGACCCAAACCACTCACGTTTCACCCAAACCCAAACAGCCATCTCTCGCTCCACCGCTCGCGCCAAATGGATTTCTACCGTTGCACTCGGATTGGAGTCAAAATCTGATGTTGCTGAACCTCAGATCATCAGCTATGAGGGACCTTCTTATATGATGAATATTTCAATTGGAACACCGCCATTTCCCATAATTGCAGGTGTGAGTACTGCCAGTGACTTGATTTGGACTCAGTGTGAACCTGAACCATGCTATTACTGTTCCGAGCAAAGACGGGATTTTAACTGGAAAAAGTCCTCATCATATAAGCGTGTATTGTGCTCATCACCTAAATGCAAATCGGATAATCTATTAGATGGCTACGACAATTTGTGTATTAAAGACTAAATATTGCCAATACTCGGTCACACTCGTTGATAACACTTCCAGCCATGGCGTGATTGCCACACTCAGATCGGCCTCTAGTGCCGAATCTGTTAAATTTCAAAACATTGTGTTCGGATGCAGTTTTTACAGTACTTACCGACAATCCGAACAAACATATGGGTTGGGAAATATCGGGTTAGGAAACGGACAAAATTCGCTCATTGAGCAATTGAATAATTCCATTGGCGGGAAATTCTCTTACTGCTTAGCGCCGCCCTCCAGCAAAGAATCCAAGTCCTCCGGCGTGATTCAATTCGGTGACAACGCTGTCGTTTCGAGTAATGGCGTTGTTTCAACTCCTCTTGTCGCGAAGAAGGACTTTTTCAGGGATCTACTACCCTTCAGCGTTCTACTACATAACCCTAAACGCAATTACAATCGGTAAGAAGAGAATCGCGTACTTATTCGGCCGCTCTAATTTTGAGATTCAGAAGGGGAACATTATCATAGACTCTGGGACGCCGTTGTTGTATTTTCCTACGTATTTCTACAGCTCTCTTGTATCAGAAATCAAGAAGCATGTGGATGCAAAGCCGGTTTACAAGTCCTCTGTGACGCTAGAGTTATGCTACGATACGCATTGTTTTAACGCACCGGAGATGGTGGTCCATTTCGACGGAGCAGATGTGAAGCTGAATCAATATAACGCCTGGGTTGAGGTGATGCCTGGCGTGGTGTGCTTTGCTGCGTCTCGCGCAGAACAATTTGCGATTTATGGGAGTCTGGCGCAAGTTAATTTCTTGGTTGGATATGATAAGCAAGGAAAGAAAATTTCCTTCAAACCTGCTGATTGCACACAACACAACTAAAAGTATTTACGAATTATTATGTATTTCAAGTCCAAGCCGAAAAGTCAATCTCTTCCTTTATTGAATCGCTCACTCGAATTTCATTCTTTAATCTTCATATAGCCATTTACATTTTATCAAAACATCAATATACTTATCTCCGGATAAAATTAATTTACATTTGTAATTAAAACACCTTTAACCGTTCTTCTTGTGCAGCATATAGCTGCTATCATCAGCGTTGAGACTAGGATCCATTGGTAATCAAAGGACCTAAATTGTTTATTAGATCCAATTTGCCCTTAAGTTTAGTGTGAATGTTTCATTGGACGACTCCAAGGATCCAATTCAAATTGCTGGCAAGTGGCCCGTGCTTCAGTAGTTTATAAATTCATACTTACCAAATAAGTACTCATATAATATTTATGACATGTGTTCATATAGTATTTGACGTGTATGATATATAAAGTCACCGTTAAAAAATTATTAATATGAAACCTATGATTTTTGGGGAAACCTATGATTTGTGTTGTTTTGTGTTTGTGTTTAGGAGGGAAATGCAGGTTTAGTTGTGTTTTCAGTTGTATGGCAAACGTCGTCGTTCTCGTCGCGTGTAACACTGCGTTGGCAAGAACGACGTCATTTCCTTCTCTGTATGTATTCCCTCCAGTCCTGCTTTTGTCCTGTAACATTCATTTTACAGAATTAATCAAACCCTAGCTTTCCCCAATTTGTGCGATTCCGATTTCTCCGCTTTCGCATCGCAATTGCAATCGTCTCCGATCGATTGGAACTCCGACGAGTTTTTTTCACATTTTGAACTGCTGGGAAGCAAACAGAGCATGGAGCATATATATGTACCGGGAGGAGATCACCTTAACTGATAGGTTCGCAAACTAGACAACAAGAAATAAAATCTTATGGACAAATGTGGACGCGATTCAAATGAGCTGCTCTAAGGTTCTCCGGGACTGGAATTTACAATGCGAATGGCGCATTATGGAGTGTGAAGAGTCAATGTCTTGGAGGGGAGGCTTTGCTGTTTCAAGGGGATGGACAAAGTTTGTCTCCGCTAAAAGGGGGAGTTGTATATATGTTAGTGTCTTTATGTTTGTCAGTGTTGTTTTGGTTGGTTTTATATTCAGTTTGTGTTGAGATATTTGGTGTAAAGTAGGGTGTTTCTATGTCTTCAGGTCTGTATAGTGGTTGGCTGTCTTGTGTGACAAGCTTGTTCCAGTTCTGTAATGTTGTACATCCTTTGTGTTGCAGTTTTTAGTCTGCTCTTATCAGTTCGTACTCTCGTTTGTGTTTGGGCTTTTCTTTTGTTACCCCTTGATGTTTTGAAATTTTTTTAAAAAAAACTATACATTTTCATTTCACTCTTTAAGCTTATTTAATGTGAGTGAATTTCACCACTTTTTTTTCGTATCTCCATGTAAAGCCATTCATATGAAATTAAACATTATGCTGTCCAGTTACCCAAAGCCGCAAAATCAATATTTACTATTTCTCCCATACATATAAATTAAATTTTAAAAATCAAATGCGAGTGTATATCTTATTTAACTTTAAATAAAGATAAGCTAAATGTATAACGTATGTATGTATTAACATTGTCTAATTTACAACAACAAAAAACATCGTCTAATTTTGTTTTTATCTATTTACTAATTTTACCTTAAATTAACTTCTCAATTATTTTATCCACATCGTATTAACTTCTAAATGAGTTAAATGTCCATTATGCTGCGTTCTTCACATTCTCGAAAGCTACATACGTTATTTCTTTTTTTTTAAAGTTTCCACATAAAGCCTTTATGTCAAAATTTAAGTAAAGTTAGACGACTGTTCTTTTACCCAAAATGTTCAAAACTCCTAGCATTATTAACCAACGATTACTCTTTTTTTATATTTTTTTTGTGTGGATTTGAAACATCAAAATTGTAACATTATATTTAGTAAACAATGCCAAAAATGAAAATTAATTATTACCCAAAATCCCTTGATATTCTACCTTTTAAACTTGTTACATTTAATTACTCAATTCATAACATCACATTCCATAATTAAATTATAATGCATAAAAGCCTATACCCCTTCATATCCTCATTATATCCTCCTTCAAAACTTCACAATATATATAATCAAGCATTTCAACATCATCTTCTCATAACACATTTTTCTAGCTAGCTAACAACAATGTCTACAACAGCCAGATGCACTTCAATCATCCTCGCTTTGCTCTTCTTCATCTCGGTGTTGTCCGATGCCAAACCGTCCCGCAACGGCTTCACCCTCAACCTCGTCCACCGTGACTCCCCAAACTCACCTTTGTACGATCCAAAACACTCTGATTACACCCAAATCCAAACCGCTATCTCTCGCTCCATAGCACGGGCCAAACGGTTGTCTACCTTTACTCTCGGGTTAGAGTTAAATTCAGCTGACCCCGAAGGTGAGATCATCTCTGCCAATGGAGAGTACGTGATGAATGTTTCGATTGGAACACCGCCGTTTCCCGTATTAGCGATTGCGGATACGGGCAGCGATCTGATTTGGACTCAATGTAAGCCTTGTTCGAATTGCTACGACCAAACAGCACCGCTTTTTGACTCAACCAAGTCCTCAACATTTAAGCCCGTGTCCTGCTCTTCACCTCCATGCACTACGGCAGTATCCGGCTTCAACCCGTCTTGTGTCGACTCCAAATGTCAATACTCAGTCAGCTATGGCGACCAATCCACCAGCAATGGCGCGATTGCCACCGAGACTTTCACTCTCGGATCGTCTACTGGCTCACCTGTTCGACTTCCCAACACCGTGTTCGGATGCGGTTTTGACAACCAGGGTACCTTCAGCGCATCCGGGTCGGGTATAATTGGTTTGGGAAACGGGCCGGATTCACTAATCGGGCAATTGGATAAATCCATTAGCGGCAAATTTTCGTATTGTTTGGTGCCTCACTCCAGCAAAAGATCGAAATCCAGCGAGATCAACTTCGGCGCAAACGCTATCGTTTCAGGTAAAGGCGTCGTTTCGACTCCACTGGTGGCGAAGGACCCTGCAACGTACTACGTGCTAACCCTAGAAGCAATCACAATCGGTAAGGAGAGAATCGCGTTCACCGGTAGCTCAAATTCCGGCGAAGTGGCTGAGAAGGGGAACATCATCATCGATTCCGGGACGACGTTGTTGATTCTGCCGGAGGATTTCTACGCAGCTGTTGAAGCTGAAGTAGAGAAGCAGGTGGATGCGAAGCGCGTTGACAATCCGTCTCAGCAGCCAAACTTGTGCTTTGATGCTGCGGCTTTTAAGGCGCCGGAGATTGAGGTGAATTTCGAAGGAGCGAATGTGAAGCTGAATGATTATAATGCTTGGGTTGCTGTGGCGGATGATGTGGTGTGCTTTGCTGCGGCTGCTTCAGATATCGGGATTTATGGAAATCTTGCTCAGATGAATTTCTTGGTTGGATATGATAAGCAGAGGATGAAAGTATCCTTCAAGCCTGCTGATTGCACACTGCATAACTGAAGTACGATTTTTAATTCAATAAATTCATCTATTGGATGTCATTCCATTCAGCAGAAGTTTCTGAAGCTGTGATGTCACACGAATTTGATTTTATCATATTTGAATCGAAGTATTTGGATTTATTTCTGGTTTTTGATCCAGTTGATTATATTGCTCCCTCTACTTGTTTTTTCATATCAACAAAGTATTTGCAACTGTATCTAAATGCCTTCCGGTTATAATGAATACATTTGTGGAGCATGTTTTTGGTGATTATAACTTACAACTAACCTTTTGCAAGGGTAGTCCCTGAAATTATTGGGATGTATCACCAACATGTGATGGCATGGCTCTCAAGTCTGCAAGCTTCCTTCTTACTGCTTACAAGCCTCGAGAAATGATGGCTTTTCACAAATGGATGGGCATGTATGTGTTCCCAAAGGTATGTGTTCACAAATGGATGGCATGTATGATGGCCTTAAATGTCTTCCTCTCGGGGCACTGGGCAAAAATGTTTACATGTTCCTTTCTTGCATACAGTTCCCTAACTTCAATTTAATCCTTCATATGCACAGCATCAACAGTTGACACTCAAAATCACAATGTAATCTTGCATCTTCTTCACATTGGAAAACCTGAGTTTTCGTTGTGTTGATCAATCTTTACTGCTCTTATAAGATAAACCAAAAACAAATGATTCAGAAATGTCAGAGATCAGATGAGCTATCTTTTTTCTTTTCTGCTCTTATGAAGATTAAAAAAAAATGCTGATTCAGGAAGGTCAGAGTTCGGATGAGCTCATTGCATTGCATGATCAAAGTGCATCATTGACAAAATAAAATGAACAACGAATGGTTGATAAGCTTTCATTTTCTATGTTGCAGGAATCCACCTTAAACATCACACATATGCAGAAACTCAATCAGGATGACGAAGAGGATGTTAATGGGATCTCACTTTCCCTTGCCTTGTTCTCCTTCCCCCTTGTCCGAGATTCCTCTTTCTCTCCATCATCCTTGTCGTCGAGGCTATCCTGATCCTGGTTGCTGTTTTCCTCAGAAAGTACATCATCTCCGAATTGAACATGCAGGTTGTTCTCATGTGGCAAATTCGGAGCAGGTGATGTCGGTGATTGGCCAGCGTTGCTGCTGGTCCTGTCTGTCATTGCTGTTGACCGCGATCTCTGACTCATGTTTGCCTTAGGGAAAATCCGCCCTGCATTATTCTCCATGGCACGGGCATTTCTATACATCTTAATGCAGCTGTATATATATGTGAGTAGCCAGACAAGCCAAGGGATCCCGACTAGAACCATGCCGGCTAAAGCATACCATGAGGGAGAGTCAAGGCGGAGGACATACAGGGCGAGGAAGGCTCCACCACCTACAATGCATAGGAAAAAGAGTGCCACGATTATGTGGATTCTTATGTCGGTGGGCGGCTTTTCATTCTCCATTGCTGGAGGTGCTTTTTGGTTGATTTGTGATGAATTTAGGGTTCTGAGTTGAGGTAGATTGATGGAGTTGTGGTGATTGGAATTTCCATGGCGATCTTGCCATTGGTCAGATTGAAGAGAGCGTTTGTCGGACAGGTTTGTTACTTTTTGCTGTTGTGATAATAAATAAGTCAATTTTTTTTTTTGATTCCATAAATAAGTCAAATTTGAATATTAGACTAGTTAAATACACCAACTGAGCCTTTCAAAAAAAAAAATACACCAACTGAGTATGTGCAAGGATTGCTTGCTTGATTCTCATTTTTTTGTATACTTTATACTACAAATGATCGAATTTTCCAATAAAGGTCCGAACTTTCCAAATAAAGAGTAAAATTAAGCGAAAGTAACTATTTTGTTATAATTGATTAACAGGTTTAACACCACAGATCAATTCTTGTTAGATGTGTGGTTCAGATCGTGTCTCACTGCCTCATTCTAATTTTGCTGCCTCATTTGAGCACTTCTCGTTACAATAGAACATGCATGGATAGAAAGTAAAATTTTCATTTTCTTGTTTCATGTTTATAAAACAATGAATGACAAAAAAAACATACTTATCCTAGTATGGATAATTGGCATGCCCTATTAAATGAGGAATTTTGTCCTCGAATACATAAAGCGCATAATACATAGCTAGAGTTCTAAACTTTCCTATGATTAATGAGCTCACAAATCATAACACTTGATCTTCTTCCTTTTGTACTGATTGGACGATTAGAAGTATTAGTATATGTGGGACAGTATAGTTGGCCCCTTGTGATGGAATCCGTAAAGATTCATAGATTATTGATCTTTCATAAGGAATAACATTTCCTATAATGTAGTAGTCTGAATGTCAATCTCGTATTAATTATCAACTTGTAGGTACTTATATACAAGCAGGTACGAAGGCAGGTAGGCGTACCATGGGCTGTAGCCCTAGTTGCTTTGGGCCAGATTTAAAAAAATAAAGTTTAAAACATTTTTATGAAATGTAAGTTGGGTTTTAGCGGGCCCAATTCAGTTAGTTTAGCCGACAAATGTTCCTTTTGGTAAAATTCATTCAATACTGAAGCAGTAAAAAACTAAAAATGTCATGCTGGAAGCTTGCTGATGCTTAAAATTTTTCTTAGCCCTACATAGATATACATCCTGGTTCCCGTCCTTGTATACAAGGAGCATGCGAATTTGATAGATTAATTTTCATAGATTTAATTATTTATAATAGAAAAGGGTTAATTTGTTTACAATTAAATGTTTTAAACTGTTTGGAGTCGTTTGGTAATAACATCTCCACAAAACTCAGTTGCTATGAAATTAACTAACACATAAATGTTTCTTTCATTATCATGGAATTTCGGTTGCACACATGCGATGCAATATAATTCGTAATCTGCTAATGAGAAATTTCAACGCATACAGACGCCATGGACATACTGAGCGTTCCTCCGCCGGACACTCCAACATCAAAAACTTGGACTCCGAGTCCTTTGACTCTCTATACTAAATCCTTTTGTGTAACGAGTACTCCTGAGCTGCAAAGACGACACCTTCTTTTTCGTTAAACAACTTCGTTAGATAAAGCTTGTACTTGTCGTAATGACTACGATTTCTTGTCACGTAATCGTCTTCGGATTCATAAGCATCTCAAGCATTAACATCATTAAAACCTTAATCTCATACATATTGACCGACAAAACCTTCATTATGAATTTACATTTTAAACGGTTAGGGGGGGAATTTTGCACAGCAATATATCCATAGTTCTATCGATAGTACTCCATTTTGCACAAAATTTACCTCAAAACACTACACAATGCATACATTGCGAATTTATAACTAAACTTTACCTTTTAATCATTCATTTCAATACCGATACAGGGCCGTTGGAATCGAAGGGGGATTCTCGGTTAAGGGGATAGAATTTTGGGAGGAAGAAATGAGAGGAGTAGTAGAGGTGAAGGATGTTATCTCCATTGAAGATAAACTCAGCATTGATAGTGCCGAGTTTTTTTTTTTTTTTGTGAAGAATTGGTTGGTGTATTCATTCAAAGGTAATAAAAAACTTTACACAACCTACTAACCACAATAAAGAGGCTGCAAGACACTACTACTATCCACAGCAAATAAACTGTAACAAACTAAAATAGATCAACCTGACAGCAGTTACAAAAACAGGCCAGAAGACTCTTTAAAAATAAAAGGGCCCTGCAAATACCAACACTGTCACACAACTTGGATGAACCAAGCCAGAGCTGCCGCACCATTCTTTGTCTTCTTAACAATCTCCAGCTTAGCCCTTATCAACCTTTGAACATGACTACGTCTCTGAAACTTAGAGATGTCTTCTTTTCTACCATATTTCGTACACTGCCGCATTTATTAGAAAGAAACAAATCTCCCTTTGCGCCCTGCACCTCCAAACCTTTGCTTGTTTCCAACTAATCACATCTTCCAATCTACTGTGAAACCTATAATGGAAAGAAATTTCCCAATTGGATCTCGACATTCTGGCAGTTGAAGAAGAGGTGTTCCTTTGTCTCTGCGTACATTCCGCAACCTGAACACATATATGATGCAACTTGGACTCCTCGTAATCTATTTAATGTGGGTAGCCTATCTTGGATGGCGAGCCAACAACAAAAACCTGTGATTGGGCGGGGATAAGGTGTTCCACACTATGTTGTACCATCTCTGAGGTGTTTCCTTCTCGGCAATAATGTCATATGATCCTTTTGATGAAAATTGATCCGAGGTTCCCATCCATGTGAGCGAGTCATCCCGTTCAATACAGATGCACTTAGCAGCGACATTTCTCAATCTCAATAGATTCTTGATCACCCAGCTATGATGACTTTTTTTTTGCTTGCACGACATCCAGTTTGGTCTCTTTCGGTCCACCTCGCCGTGCTTGAATAAGGTAACAAGATCAGCACTAGGGGCACCGATTAACTTGAAAAAACGTAACTAATTGGCACTACTAGTACCGATTTCATCGAACTCAAACTTTGATAATGACAAAGAACGTTACGAAACTTTGGAATAATAGGGCAAAAAAATCCAGTTAAAATGGACCATTTGAGAACTAGTTGAGATCGACATTGAATATGTGAAACTGATATCAGTTATACAAATTGGCCACCCATCTTCTCCTTACGCTTTCTAAAATGATGGAACCCTTCAGTAGTCAAAGGATCACCTCAAGCGATTCATCCAATGGAAGCAAACCCTGAGAGCCACTAACATTCTTCCATGTGCAATGAAATTTTGGGACTACTGGAACATATTACATGTACAGTCACACTAACCCCCCTGATTTTACAAATCATAAATGATCAACATTAAATCCCAATAATGGAATCACCATTCGTCCCAACAATTCAAGAAGTCATTCCACATGGCAGAAGCGATGGAATCTCGCAGGGAGTAAGTGATCTGCTCTTGCAGTGAGGAATTCAACTGCATACCAGGTTGATCCATGGCTTCTTCCAAGTTTCTTTCTCCAACACTAGCAAACAGCCAGTCATTTCTTTCATCACGCCGAACAAAGTTATGTAGAACACATGTAGCAATAACCAGATCTCTTTGAATTTCGAATGCATACTGAGGGGCAAGTTTGAGAATCGGAAAACGCTCTTTTAGGACGAAGAACGATTTCTGGATGGCATTTGTTAGAAATGAGTGCCTGTGATTGAAAAGCTCCTGAGCACTTCTGGGTAATTTATTGGCCCCTCTGAATTCACCGATGTTGTATCTTACTCCAGGAAATGGAGCAATAAACCCTTGCACGTTTGAGTAACCTGAATCAACAAGATAATATTTACCTGCAAAAGAAGATACTTAAGCGCTTCAATCAAACAAATTTATCTAGTTCAAAACGAGTGCCAATAGAGTGGATATGTGTATTTTTAACTAAATGAAAACTGAAAACAATGTGTCCGAAGAAGTGACCACTAAGTAGTTCACCTTCAGGTAGTTGAGGGAAATTCTGATCCGGGTCTTCGAGTACTGCTTGCAATACTCTAGAATCTGTAGCTGAGCCCTCCCAGCCAGGGTATACAAAAATGAACTGCATGTCGAATGTACAAGCTGCCAACACATTTTGAGAGAGAATCCCTTTCGCATTGCGAAATCGAGGCTGGTCTTTAGCGGGGACATTGGCAGGGATGTGCATGCCATCTATCACTCCAACACAGTCCTATTAAATAAAAGAGTGAATTGTGAGTAACAAATGCAATTAATTGGTAATGGTTAAAAACGGTTTTGATGAGAAACCTTGAAATATGGATAAAATCTGTTACTCTTGAGGATATCTGAAGGAGTGTCGAGTGGCGGTGGCTCCAAAAATTCACGAGATAGGGACTTAATTGCCCTCAGTACACTGTTAAAATGCCGGCTAATGGTTTCCCCAGAATGCCGAAACCTCTCCTGGATCACTCTGTTTCTCTCATTGTGACCAACAATATTCAGAAAAATGGATAACTGCTCCTCTATCATCATACCAGCCGTATCACGCAACAAGCTTCTTTGACGAAGAACGTCACAGAACTTCTGAAAAACATGCTTATCCATCCGCAACGTATCTCGACAGACATCATCAGGGCTATTCAAAATTTCACTCACGAAATCAGACCCTTTGTAAGACAGACTCCTAGGAGACTGCTTATTCAAGGTGTTGTAATAATAATATCCTGCTGCAGCTGCAACCAATTCCATCTCATCCAACTCTAAATCTAAATCGTCCATCGCCCGCTAGTTTGTCTGTACGAAAGAAACCGCAACTTATTATCATGACAACTAATGACCACCAACACAACAGAAATTAGAAGAGGCGCCAGGAGAACATACAACAATATTAGACAAAGTAAAACCAATTCGCTGAAAAAGTCTAATGTTTGATCCGTAACCTTTAGAGCCAAAAATCCCTTCACAAAAAGCAGCAGATTGAGAACAAACCCAAAACAACGAAAGCTTAATTGCTTCAAAATCCCAAGTCACCAAAATTGCAATTTACTAAAGTCCAGCATCTAAAATGGTTCCAAAATGCTCTCTATCCAATTTGATTTCTCCAATACCACTGAAAACCAAAACTCCACAGACACCATGGAAAGCTAAATCTTTAACGCACACACAATTCAATTTCAACAAATTATCAAATATAAATATAAGTATCAGTAGTGTTATAGCCTTCTGTTTACATGAATCAGTTGATAATTAGTAACTTGAAATTAAAAAAAGAAAAGAAAAGCATACACCAGAAACTGCAAGCAGAAAACACAGCAAAAAGGGAAAACGCGGAGACGGCGACAAGGGAGAAGGACAAGTTACCATTGATCAGCGATTCACTCTCGCGCTCTTCTTCAGGTTTTTGACTCCGAGAAGAATCTCACATAGAGCCCTAATTTTCTGACGGACTTGAGGCATTGTCATTCAGCCCAGACCGGGATTTAGGACGTTCATGGATCAGGTCGAGCGAAGGCCCATGTTCGACTTTCCATGCTTTCCATGGGAGACAATTTTAGCCTAAAACAGCAATACCTGCTGGCTGCTGCTCTTCTTTAACACCGATCCAATTGCACTTGAGTCGTACTACCAATCGTTTTGAAATAATAAATTTGATAGATACTAATGGCTAAAAGGATTGGTCGTCCCACCATCTATCACTTTTTCCTCATCATGTCTTATGATCCATGTAAATTCTACTCATGACTCAATAAAACGTTAATCATCATTTTCTCTCATACTTTTTCATTTAACCATGGTTGTAAGGGTCCAATTATAAAAAATTGAAAAATGCATAACATGTCTGTCCATTTTTTTTGATTGTGGGTTTTTTTTACATCTCATACAAATCAAGTAGCACTTTTTACTACTCGGGTACATACGATTCACTATAGGAGCAAGCAAGGCACCAATCCGGATTAATACTGGAATCGTCCATTGAAGCACATGTCATCGTAAGACATCTCTATCTTGAAACCCACGAACAAACACATCCACGCAACCATGAAGACTTGCGGCTCTGAAGAACACAACACGTCCACGCCGAGGCGGGACGAAGAACACCTCCACGAAGGAGAAACAACGCGTACACACATATGCGGGACGAAAAATACTTTTCCACAAAAGTTGGGAGAATTATGCTACTCAGGGGAATCGAACCCTTGACCTCTTGACACTTGGTGAGTGGAGATTAGATTAGATTAGATTAGATTGTGTTGGGTGAGATTGGATTGTGTTGGGTGAGATTAGGTTGGTTCATAGAACAGGCCCTTCACCTAATCTCACCCAACACAACCTAATCTAATGTAATCTAATCTAATCTCCACTCACCTAAACTACTCTCCACTCACATATTATTTAGATTATATTTATTATAAAATATATTAATTTAAATTCATAAACTGGGGCTCACTCACATAAACTACTCTCCACTCACATAATTTTATAAATATCTAACATTTTTATAATATTATTTATAAACTGGGGACTACTCACATAAACTACTCTACACTCACCTAATCTAATACAATCTAATCTAACCTCATCCAACACAATCTAAACTAATCTAATCTCCCAACACCCTAAATCCAACACCTAAAGAACATGCCCTTAGACCAAACCCCTTTTCGCCATGTCTGTCCATTTATAGATCTCAAAATGTTGTAGCCAATAATATATTTTACTTTCTAAGATAAATCATTACATGTTCAAGTTTAGAATTTATTATTATTCTACTTTTCCTTCTAATTTGGTAAAGTTCAGCAAATTTATTCTCGTTCTACTCAATTTTCTATATTGGGTTTTTAATTTGTCCATTTTTTATTCAGAGCGTCGTTTGAAACAACTTCTAAGCGTTAGGATATTGCAAGACCCTAAATCTAATTGTCAAATTCAGACTAACAGAAGCGCAATCAGCGCATACGTTGTATAACTAGTAATTAGACTTCAGCTATTAGAAAATGTGGCCAAATCGAAATCTAAATTCCTTAATAAACGACATCGTTTTACCGTCATAAACAAAAGGATTGGCTGAAAAAGATCTAAATGTTATGACGTGCCAGCAATATCTTCTGAACAAAATCTTAAACTCGATCTAAGGCTACACTCTTCCCATACCCATTTATGTATTTGTCCTCGCAAATCCATCTAGCATGGGCTGCGGTGGTATTCTTCCCCAGTTACTGAAATCCTAGTCTGGTCCCTTCCTATGCCTTCTAAAATCTTATTCTCAACAAGCAATGCACCCCTTTATACTTGAATTGGATAGTTTGATGAACTCACCTTCAAGATAATTTGCGGCTCTCATATCATCATTAATACTTAATTAACTAAATTTTAGTTTATTTCTTATTCAAAAGTTTGGATTCGTAAGTATATTAAAGTTCAGTATGAACTTTTGCTTTAAGTTTGACTATCCAAGTGCCAACAAGGTAATGAATGAGTTATTTGAACGCTCTGACTTATAGGCTTGTAATAACAAGATTAAGAGTTCAAATCTCACCGTGATATTTTTGCTTCCACAATCTTTTTGGGTTGGAGTCCTTTTTGTGACTGTACTTCAAATGGTTTAAAATATATATGTACACCATAAATATAAGGTTTCGGTTAATGTCTCTCGAATTTAACTAAATATATAGACGAAACCGATACAAATTTAGTGGAAAATGATCAATATTTTTCTAGATTGATGGAGAAAAATGATAGGGAATTTTTACATTGATTGATTACATTGTCAGTGGATTTGGGGTTGGGTACTTTGTAGGGTGCCACCCCTAAACCTTTTAAGGAATTATGGGTGTGGACGTGTGGTAGTTGCCTTATTCGGAACCTCAGATAACCCATATCCTTCACAACACTCTCTGTATGTAACACTTTTTAGCTGGCTTCTTATCCTATTTGAAGTCTTTATAAAACCAGGCCTTACCTTAAATTGTAGGACACCAAAGGGCAGTGCTAGATATGAAGATACAATGTGATAGCTGTGGCAGGGCGGAAGCAAAGGTCCTCTGCTGTGCCGATGAGGCTGTTCTGTGTGATGTGTGTGATGAAGCTGTACATGGAGCTAATAAGCTCTCGTCGAAGCACCAACGCGTTCTACTGGTTAAACATCCACTCTCTAGTGCCGCAGCTCTGTCTCCATCCTGCGACATTTGTCAGGTAAAATTGAAAAGGAACTGTTAGTTGAGTAAAGTGAAGTAGCAGAAAGGATTGTGGTCAAGCGGTCATAGTCTTGGTCGAATGATAAAGAGGTCGACGTTTAAACCCATGTACACACCTTATGACATTAGTTTGTAGATTGTTCGTTTCTTATTTATCATAGTAAAATTTAATTTTTTTAAAATTAAGGTGAAGTACTAAGTACTTAAATGAACTGAAAACTTGACTTATATAACTTATTGACTGAATCTTTTTTTAATCCGAAAGAATGTGACCTGAAAAGGGACATGATGTTAATGGATTTTGATCTATTTGGGGAATGCAGGAGAGGAAAGGGTACATTTTCTGCTTGGAGGACCGAGCAATGCTATGCAGAAACTGCGACGTGGGGACGCATAATGCCAATCCCTACACTTCAGCTCACCGACGTTTCCTCATCACCGGAGTCCAAGTTGGGCTTCAGTCATTCTCCTCGATTGATTCTCCATCGGGAGTTGGTAATCTGCAAGTGAGGCAAGAAGAGGAAATAACGCAAGGACATGGGGACATGGGGATGGACTTGACCGTCTCATCCACGGACACTACGACTGAGTTCTCATCCTTGCAGCAGCACATAGACACTTCTGAAATGATTGAGCAATGGTCTGCAGTCCCAGATATACTCGACAACAATGTTTTTGCCTACTCGTTTGATTTTTCAGACATGAGATCTGGTTAAGAATGTAAAATGTAGGTAATGTTAAAAATAAAAGTAACAAACAATAATATGTCAAGGATCTTATAATTATTGATATAATTGTTGTAGAGTCTCGGCAGCTGCGATCTTGTAGAAATCGAATGAAAACAACAAAGAACACAGAAAATTTATACTGATTCGGAGCCCCAGTGGCTCCTATTCTGGTCTAAGAGAGGGACGAACTTTATTGATCAAAATTGATGGTAGTACACAGTTACACACAATCACCAAAATCTCTATGAACGAAATCGCTAACCAATTCAACTGCAATTGAACGAATTTCACGAATTCTCTCCAAGAACCCTAATCCCAATTTGGATATCATACTGAGTTAACTCGCGCGTTGCTACAGTGCCTTTATACCCGTTGCAGCTTGAACTCGAACCAAGCGCTACCATTTCTCCTTTTGGTGCTCCAATTGTCTTTCATCAAACACAGTCGTTTCATGAAGCTCCAGGCGTGCACTCCTTTCGCTCAAACGATGACGTCCAGATCTCGTCCGAAATCTCGCGCCAACCTTCAAACGAAAGTGTATCGACTTATACATTGAACTTCCATAAAACGACGTCGTCTTCCAAAAACTTACTCCCGCATTTGCCAAACGACGACGTTTTACCATGGAACACCCAAACCAAGCTCCTTTGTTCAGGTTAATCCTCTAGGTTATACTAGCCTATTAAAGCACCTGCAATCCTTATATACTACCATCAAATACTTCAAGTAATTGAGAAATCATAATCCACAAATCTCCACCTTGGTTTTCAGTTACTTTCCAAGCCATCTTGTCCGTCTCTTCTCATCCTGCTCTAGAATTCTTCCATCAACCCAATCAGCTCCAAGCAATACTCAAACTTATCACTTGGGACTGATTTTGTCAACATATCAGCAGGGTTATCCTTTATTCCTATCTTCACCACTTAAACAGCTCCAGTGTGAGCAACATCCCTTACATAGTGCATCCTCACATCAATATGCTTTGACCTTTCGTGAAAAACTTGATACTTGGATAGATGAATTGCCCCTTGACTGTCACTATGCACCTTTACACAACTTTGTCCATGTCCCAGCTCTGCCATCAGACCTTTCATTTATAAAGCCTCTTTGACTGCTTCAGTTATGGCCATGAACTATGCTGCAGTTGTGGACAATTCCACTACCTTTTGTAAATTTACTTTTCAAGATACAGCAATCCCAAAAACTGTAAGAACCAGTCCAATTTGTGACTTTTTGTATCCACATTTTCCGCATAGTTTCAGTCCACAAAACCTTGGATAATATCAGCACTGAGTTGCCCCTTCCCAAATACCAAGCCTTTTCCCAAAGTACCTTTGATATATCTCAACAGCCATTTAGCTGCTTGCTAGTGATATTTCACGGGATTATCCATATGTCTGCTCACCAAACTCACTGCATGAGCTATGTTTGGTCTTGTACAGATCATAACATACATCAAACATCCCACTACATTTGAATAATACACATTTTCCATAGACCTATTCTTCCTTGGTCCGAGGCTCTTGATCCTTGCTTAATTTAAAGTGACTTGCCACTGGTGTCAATTTGGCACAGATCAATTAGTCTCTTTTCCTTCTTATTTCTTTTAATTTGCATTCCCAGAATTTCTTTGCACCACCAAAGGCCTTAATCTCAAAATTAGTATTTAACTGCACTTTGAGATCATTAATAGCAGCAATATCATGACTTGTAATTAACATATCATCCACATACAACAGCAAATAAATCACTAATTTACCTTGTACATGTCTATAATAAATACACCAATCATAGTCACATCTTCTGAAACCACAGTTAAACATGAACTCATCAAATCTACTATACCAAAGCCTAGGTGACTGTTTAAGTCCATACAATGATCTCTTTAGCAAACATACTTTCTTTTCAGGATCTCCTACAACAAATCCCTTAGGCTGTCTCATGTAGAGGGTCACATCCAGGTTACCATGCAGGAATGTTGTTTTTACATCTAGTTATGCTAGTTCATAACCAAAATATGCAACCAAAGACAACATAATTCACATAGACCTATGCTTCACAACAAGGGAAAGTATTTCATTGAAGTTAATACCTTTACTTTGTGTAAAGCCTATTGCAATTAACCTGCCCTTCAACCTTGGAGGTTCCACACCAGGTATTCCCTCCTTACTTGTGAAGATCCATTTGCTTGCTTATGAGGTCTATCTATAATTTCCCAAGTCTTTATTTCTTAAAGGAATCCATCTCATCTTGCATTGCCTTTAACCACTGTTTTCCTTCATTACTATTCACTGCATCTTTGACACTCTCAGGTTCTTGGTTAGAGACATTTTCAGCAACATAGCAGACATAATTTACCATATCCTCAAAACCATAAATCACAGGAGCTTTATGATTTCTTAGGCCTATCTCTAGTAAGCCAATAGTCATTTTCCTCACCATGATCCCGGGTTTCCTCATCATAATTTTCTAAATAATCTTCAACATGAGATTCATTTTCAGCTGCAGTAATATTATCATGTTCAAGCTCCACCTTAGGTTTAATATCAATAGTTCTAGCACAAAGTAATTTTCATTATTTTCCAGATTTACCTCCACCCGTTTAGCATTTTTCTTAAAGAGAAAATTATATTCATCAAATCTAACATCTTTACAGATAATGACTCTTTTATGACCATCTTCCAAACACCACAACCTATATGCTTTAGTACCATCAGGATATCCCATAAAAACACATTGTAAGGCCTTAGGTTCTAGTTTACCCTGCTTCACTGTTGCATAAGCAGCACAACCAAAAATCCTAAGCCTATCATACTCATCTAAATGTCCAGTCCACACGTGCATAGGAGTTGTAAAGTTCAAAATAGAAGGACTTTTATTTATCAAGTAACATGCAGTATGGGCAGCTTCTGTCCAAAAAATTTAGGCAATCTAGATTGTATTAGCATAGATCTTACTCTTTCTAAGATAGTTCTATTAAATCTCTTAGCCAAGCCATTTTGTTGGGGATTACCAGGTGATGTATGCTGTTAACTATGTCATTCGCTTTACAAAAATTCAGAAAAACACCATCAAGATATTCAAGGCCATTATTAGTTCTTAAATACTTTAACTTATTACCAGAATGATTTTCCACCATCATCTTCCGGTTTGTTGAAGGTTTCGAATTCTTCAGATTTTTGTGCTATGAAAACTACACAAGATCTTCTGGTAAAATCATCAATGAGTGACATAAAATATCTTTTACCACCATGTGATTGAACCCTTGTTGGTCTCCAAAGTCAGAATGTATATAGTCAAGTTTTTCTTTAGTAACATGTCTACCTTTTCCAAAACTTAACTTTGTGGACTTACCTAAGACACAGTTTTCACAAAACTTAATTTTTCCTACTTGTTCATCACCAAAACAGCCCTGATCATGTAGTTTTTGTAGGCCTATTTGGCCTAAGTGCCCTAGTCACAAATGCAACAATACAGTCCTATCTTTATCAGACGTACCATAGTTAACACTATTGATTGCTCTAGTGTCACCCTCTAGCACATAAATCTCATTCTGTCTCTTTCCCTTTAATTCAGCACATTCTCTTTAAACACTTCTATTTTTTCATTTTCAACTTTAAAGGTACAACCAAGTGCTTCTAACATGCCCAATGAAATTAAATTCCTTTTCAGTTCAGGTACATACCTCACACCTGAGAGTTTGATCTCAGGTCCATTCTCCACCTTGATCCAAATGGTTCCTATTCCCACCATTTACATGCCTTGTTGTTGCCAAGATGCAGTTCCTTGATCTTTTTGGACAAACTCCATGAGTCTTTATTTATGTGGTGTCATGTGATATGAACAACCATTATCAAGGATCCATCTACTGGTTGGATTAGTCTGAGTCACAATGAGAGCCTCAACTATTTCATAAGCCTCTTCAGCCAAATCAGCATCACCCTTTTCAAGACCCTTTTGGGCCGACTGCTTCTTCCTTTCAGGACAGTTCTTCCTCCAATGACCAGCTTAGTGGCAAAAGAAACGGGTGAGCTTCTTTTGTTCATTTTGTTGAGAAGTGCTTGAACTAGGCTTCCCTTGAAATATATGATTTCCAGGCTTCTTTTGAAAACTTTTCTTCTGAAAAACCTCCATAAGCAACTAGTCCATCAGCCACCTCCCTTTTAGGCTTCTGCTCCAACTTTTTTTGTTTCAAAGCAGCCAATACCTCTTCCATAGATAAAGTTTCCCTTGAATATTTTATTGTATCAACCAATGTCGCATATGATGGAGGCAAAGCATTTAACACCATTATAGCCTCATCTCATCCTCAATTTTTTCCTTGATATTTTCAAGATCAATCACTATTTTTGCAAAATCATCAAGGTGTTACCAATGCATTTACTGTCGTCCATCTTGAACCCAAACAACTTACCTTTCAAGTAGATTCTATTTGTCAGAGTGTTGGTCATGTATAAGGACTCCAACCATACTCCAGCAGATGTCTTCTCCTTAGACATTTCCCTTAAGACATTGTCTCCAAGATGAAAGAACAATGTACTATATGTCAGCTCCTTCATTTCTTCCTTCTCATTATCTGTGAGATTCGCTGGGAGAGTGTTTGTCAAAGCCTTAGCAACCTTCATCTGAACCGAGATCGCCTTCATCCTTTGCTTCCACAGCGTAAAGTCACATTTCCCATCAAATCTCTCAAGCTTCACCTTCGTTGACACCATCTCTGCAACCTCGTGGCTTTGATACTAATTTATAGAGTTTCGACAACTCCGATCTTGCAGAAATCAAATGAAAACTGGTAGCTCCTAATCCAGTCAAAGAGAGAGACGAGCTTTATTTGATCAAAATTGATGGTAGTACACAGCTACACACAATCATCAGAAACTCTATGAATGAAATCGCTAACCAATTCGACTGCAATTGAACAAATTTAACGAAATCTCTCCAAGAACCCTAATCCCAATCGGAATATCAAACTGAGTTAACTCGCGCGTTGTTGCCTTTCTACCTGTTGCAGCTTGAACTAGAACAAAACGCTATCATTTCCCCATTTGGCGCTCCGATTGGCTTTCATCAAATGCATTCGTTTCACTCAGCTCCAGGCGTGCACTCCTTTTGCTCAATTCACATCCCTAGTTGAACAATTAGGTAAATGAACAGTGGTTTCTGAAACAGAACTTTCTGCTGCAACAGACTTGTGCATTGGAACACAAGGAAAAATATCTTCCACAAATCTGACATCTCTTGAAACAAAAGTATCATGATTGGTTAGATCAAATACTTTGTATCCTTTCTGATTGAAAGCATACCCTATGAAGATGCAAGAAATGGCCATGCTATCAAGTTTAGACTTTCCAGGTAGGATATTAGTCATATAACAAAGACACCCAAATGACCTCATGTGCTGATAATCAGGTTTTCTTTTGAAAAGAACTTCAAAAGGTGTAAGTCCATTAAGGACTGAAGAGGGCAGCCTGTTGATGATATAAGTGGCAGTAAGAACACAATCTCCCCATAAGAAATCTGGAACTCTAGACTGAAACTCCAGAGATCTGGCCACCTCTAGAAGATGTCTATGCTTCCTTTCTACAACACCATTTTGTTGAGGACTATAGGCACAAGAAAACTGTTGAATACACCCTTGAGCCTGTAGAAAGCTGGTGACCTTGTTGCTGAGAAATTCAGCTCCATTGTCTGATCTGACAATTTTAATAGAGCATCTGAACTGAGTCTGAATCATGAGGTAGAAACTGATTAAATGATCAGCAGCCTCACTCTTTTGTTTCATCAAATAAGTCCAGGTAATTCTGGATTTGTCCTCAACAATAGTAAGAAAATATTTTGCTCCATTAATAGTTGGCTCCTAATAAGGACCCCAAATATCAACATGAATGAGATCAAACAAAGTCTGACTGGTAGTAGTACTACTAGAAAAGGGAAATCTTGTCTGTTTAGCTTGGGGACATATATCACAGTGTATATGATCATTGTTACAACTAAAATCAGAGAGACAATGTTTCAAAATGCTGGTAAGCTTCTTGTATGGCACATGTCCCAGTCTGTAGTGCCAAAGAGTGGCTGAAGAGGATTTGCCAACAGCTAAACATCCACCAGCAGCAATAGGCTTGAAATGATACAGACCTTCAACCAGAGTACCAATCCCTTGTAAAATCAGCTTGGCTTGGTCCTGTATAAAACATCCCTTTTCAGTAAACTTGACCAATAGCTTGGAATCTTCCACAAGCTTGGCCACGGAAATCAAATTAAATTTGATATTGGGAACAAGAAGAACATTTGACAGCTTGATAGAGTCACTTAGAACACAACTACCAGTATGAGTAACCAAGACTCTTGTCCCATCAGGCATAAGAACACTATAAGGCACTTTAAGACTAAGAAGATCACTTAGCAAATGAGCATGAGGAGTAATATGATCAGTGGCACCACTATCAATTATCCAAGTATCTTTACTGACCCTAACAATGGAGAGACAGGTGATACCTGCAATGTGATCAGTGGTGCTAACTTCACTATCTCCCAGAAGATGCATCAATTTGCTCAGCTGATCTGATGTAATTTGCAAAGAGCTGAGAGAGACAGAAGATGTTGCATTGCAAGTGCTTTGTTCCTTGCTTTCAGACCCTGCATTGGACACTTCAGTAACAACATTATTAGCCATAGCCATACCTCTATTGTTTCTGTTACCAGTACCAGCTGCCCTGTTGTTATTGAACTTATATCCAGGAGGATAGCCATGCAGTTTGTAACAGGTCTCTTTGACATGACCTTGCAACTGGCAATGAGTGCAGAATAGAGGAGGTTTTCTAGGCCTGTTTGAGGGAACTGGTCTATCAGATGACCTACCACCTTGTCTAGAGTTAGCATTATCATCCCCAGAGAACCTAGAAGCTTGAGAACTGCCACCAGGGGACTCTAACCAGCATAAAGGGCTGACATTTCAGTCACAGTTGCCTTTTTGGATTTCCTTTGATTCTCATCTTGAATCAACTGCTTGTAACACTCCTTTAAGGATGGTGAAGGCTTCATCTGAAGTATGTTTGATCTGGATGTTAGATATACCTCAGTAAGGCCCATAAGAAACTTCATCCTTCTGTCCCTCATCTTTCTATCATTGGAGCACCTTCTAGCCTTACACCTTGAACCAAGTTCACAAGCAGTCTCCACAGTGAGAGCATCCTCATCACCCCACAACTGAATCAACTTATTGTAATATTGAGCGATGCTCTTATCTTCTTGCATCAACATAGATATGTCATGTTGAATAGAAAACACAGTGAAATCATTGGAACCAGAAAAACATTCCTCCAAATCTTCACATGCATGCATACAATCAGTGGCATGAATTAAGGATGAACCAATTTCTGGTGAAACAGAATTTATGATCCAAGAATGCACAACATTATTGCATTTATCTCATCTAGCACCTTGATACACATCAATAGGTCTAGGAAACTCACCACGCACAAAGCCAAGTTTCATCTTTATCCCTAGCGCCATCTCCATGGACTTCCGCCAGTTCAGATAGTTGTTGTCCCCAACCAGAGGTTGAGTCACCAAAGAAACTGCCACATTCTCATTGCTGTTGACAAACAATGGATCATCGGCCAAGTTAACAACCGGCACCGTGGACGACGTAGCCGCCGCCGTAGTCGACGCCATAACGCGCACGAAATCAGAAAAACAAGAATCGAGCGAATCAAACACAGCGAATGACCGGATCGATTAACCTTCAACTGATACCATGGATCATCGATGATCGGAGATGTAGAATGACGATCAACGATAATCAAAGCTCACAAACTAACGAGAGAGAGAGAATTAGCTAAACCTAGATTTTCGAATTAGAAAAAAAGAAAGAGACGCAAAAGTATGTTATAATAGACTTTTGCAAAGTTTACAAGAGTTACACACGGAATCCCCAACTAACAACAAATACAAAACCTTACTGAAAATAATTACAACCAGACCCCAACCGACCGGCTGGAGACGGACCTAAAACTCAACCGGTCGATTGATTACCTCCTAACAAGTCCAACTCCTTAACAACAAACACCACCTTCTTTAATCCAATCTTCAAAGCTAGCTTGATTCCACTCAAGACTACCATGCCTTCCACAACTCTAACACTCTCCTGATTCTTTAGTGAACTTGCAAATAAACATTCGACTCTCCCTTCATGATCTCGACACATAACACCAATACCAGCCTTCTTCCACAAATCTGTATCCAGGAATAATAAATTCACTTGTATATACCTTTTGTCATGGCTACTGCAACTGAAATTTCCACACCTTCATTCTTATGCCATAACTGATTTCTATTCTTCCAGATCCATAAAAAATATGTATATCAGTTCCTCCCACTCATACTGATGAACACAATGCCACTTAACAACCCCTCCTCAAATTGTTCGCCACCGGTATAGCATTGTGAAACAATTTCCACATTAGGATTTTGCTTTCCCCTGAACCCTTACTCTCCAGGATCTCTTTACGCTTTTCCTCTAACAATAGCTCGTAGGCTTTTCTGGTGGAAAACTCATATCATTATTTCTCATAGGAAATCTGAAGCTCAGAGCACCAGCAAACTCCTGCAACCATCTCTTAAGCACTTGGCACCCTCCATGTATACTTCTCCAAGCCCATGAGGGTCTATAACCTATCTCTGCATCCAACATTTCTGAATCACCGAAGTATCTCTCCTTGTAAATCCTACTCACCAGCAGCTCTGGTTTAGTCAGAAAACGCCAAGATTGTTTCATCAAGAGCGCTGAATTAACAAGATGGAAATTTATTAATCCCAGCCCCCATCTTCCTTTATCTAGCCACGCCTACCTTTGCATCATTCCACCAATAAGTCGACACTCTCTTGTCCCATTTATCGAAAATACTCTTAGGCATTCTGAAACAACTCATGGCATAAATCAGTATTGTTTGGATTACCGATTTGATCAAAACCTCCTTCCCGGCTGCTGATAACAGTTTCCCTTTCCACCCATTAACCTTCTTCCACAACCTATCCTCAATAAAATTAAACAAAAAGTAGTTTTCCTCCCATTCAAACAAATAGGCAGAACCAGGTACTTCTCTATCTTGTCAACCACCTTAACTCCCAATATACTGCCCAGACATCTAGCTATATTCTGACTGACATTGTTGCCCACACAAATTTATATGCCACTATCCTGACATAAAACATCACCTTGTTAATCCATGAGACCGGAAATCCCATCCTCTTCTGAACTTCCTCTAAGAAATCCTATTCCATTATGTCGTATGCCTTGCTTTGCTCATGTCCAACTTCATGCAACAGTAACCTGCGCTGCCTTGCGATCTAGTTTTCATGTAATTTATAAGCTCATGAGCTATGAGGATATTATCCGATACTAAACGGCCTGGGACAAAAACACTATGGCTAGCTGATATACACTCATTCAGCACCTCTTTCAATCTATTGCTCAGCACCTTAGTAATGATCTTCATGCCAACATCACATAAACTGAAAGGTAATCGGGTTTTTGTCTTGGGGATAAGAGTAATTCAACTCCCTGATTTCAATATGAGTAAATGATTAATGTAATCTTGAATTAGTTATAATTAAATTGATATAAAAATTACTAAATTGAAAAAGTCCGGTACCTAATTTAAAATCAGGTGTTAGTCCAGACAATGTTTTTTATAATTTACACAATAATTTATTATTAAAGTTAATTTAGAAATAATCTCAACTGCAAATGAGTAGATCCTAAGCTAAGGTTAGTTCTAAATTCGCATCGATTAGATGGTTTGCATGTGATCATTTTTCTGAATACATGAAACAAAGGTTGATATACATGTATGGCCGGCCCAAAGGTTGAAACTTACGCTTACTGATCTTTTATGCTACTGTTTTTGGTTTCTTTCAATGTGGGGGCACATTGGTTGCCATGATAATTGAACTCGGACCAAAATCCTGTGTGGCAATGGCTATTGGCATTATGTTCTTGTCTAGTTCATTTATCAATCAACCTGATATAATTTAGTTTTGAGCTGACACAACTCAAGTCATTGCACCTGATCTTTGTGGCGTGATCACGTTGAGGATTTTGGGGTTCCATTCAATTGATCATCTTCGTTTGAACATTGATCCTCTCCGTTCAGAAGCAAATCCACAGCACTGCGTTGCTGTTTGGGGTTCGATTGAACTTGGTGATTTGGGGCAGAGTCTGTCTCCCTTTTCATGAACTGGAAACCCATCACGTATCTGTACTCCCCAGTGCCAAGGCAGCGCGAGCAGTGGGCAAGGCCACTTCCTCGGCATGTTTTGCACCTGTAATAGAGTAAAACTGAGACATACGGAATCCGTGCACGTGGAAGGTAACTAAGTGAGAGTTGATGGGAAAGATGAAGAGTATAATACCTCACCATTTAGGCCAGACTCCCTTCGGAAGCATGGATAGGTCAACATGATTTGTCCTGCCTGCAAACATTGAGGATATGCACATATTAGCCACACATAAAAGAAAGTGAAACTGATAAACTAGACTTCATTAAAATATGAGGAAAACCAGAATCATAAATAGGCCACGCCCCTAACAAAACATGTCACCTAAGTAGAAAGATGCATGTTATGGACAGATATCGGCTTGTTCTTTCAGTACAACCAACTACGTTTTAGACAAAAAAACACCATGCCAATCCAGTCAGATCTCACATAGTTCTAAAATTTTAATGCTAGACATGATGCAACATAATTATTGAGCGGACGCTTTGTTAACTTGCGGAGTACCCCAAAAAAAAGAATACAACACTGCATAAAGAAAAACCAACCCATAAACACTCACGAATAAGCATACCATACAGATAAAAAAAGTGTCGTTACACAATCAAACAAAAATTGTTTCAAAACATATTACATTAAAATGAATATTGCACTAGATTCTGATTTCATCTTACATCTTGTTGCAAAGAGCGTTTTCATTGTATTTATCCATGTAAAAGAGCAAACTGGAAGACTCATAATAAAAGGTAACGCCTTGTACATAAAAGGAAAAAGTACACATTGGTGTCTCGAACTATTGACATTTTGCAATTGAAGATCCAAGCTATGAATTTTTTCAATAAAGGGCAAAATAAAAATAAATTAACAAAATTTCGAACACCGAGCACCATAATTACACTATAATTAAATTGCTAACTCGATCATGTGAACCCCTTTTGATTTTCAAACATGTTTGATTTGCTTTTTGTTCTAGTCGACCAACGATTGTTCAAAGAATAAACATATTCAAAATTTGATATCATAATATAATTGGTTCAAATACAAACTTTTAATTTGGATACACCTACAAAATTAGCATAGTTTAATTGTTTATTGTAATTGATTTTTAGTTTAGACTATTAAATTTGAAATTAAGGTTAAAACTTATAATATTAAATTTGCATTGTTTACAAAAAAAAAAATTGGAAACCCAGCCTCAAGTAGTTCCGTCCCTGATCTCTGGAATCCAAATGACCCAGATGATGAAAGCACATATAAACTAATAAGTTAATATATCAAATTTCACATATAATAAAGCTTCATTTAAGGCTTCGAGCCTATCCACTCTTATTTAAAGTCTGATATAATATAGTGTGATTTATCAGTATAAATATGGATTAATGACCCAAAAGCCAGTTGTCAACATCCAAATCAAAAGTGTACCTTCTGTTTAATAATGAAAATGTAAACATTTTAAACTCACGGGCAAGCTATATAACAAAGCAACCATCTCACAACAGAGAACAATTAAAATGAGCAACAAAAGCACTGTATTAGACCTATACAAAGAAGTAGAGACCTTTTCCACAGCAACCATAGCATTCCACTCTTCCGCTCCCTTGGCAAACCACGCAAGGAGGATTTGGCTTCTTTCTCACTTCTTTCCGGACATTAGACTGCCATAAGACTCAGAAATTCAATAAGCTAATGAAAACTGATGCAGATTATCTGCAACAGAAAAACTGTCAACCATCAAACAGCAAAAACCAAGTACTCCTATGTCAAACAAAATAACTTCAATTCAACAAATGACTACACTTTCAGAAATCCCCCCACAATTCACTTTTTGATGACTTCAGAGCTTCTCTCTAGTCAAAGTGAGTCAAACACTTTCAGCAGCAATCCTAACACAGTACTTTTCACAACCACGAATCGCTGTAAATATCACAAACTGAAATTCCTTCCCGAACCAAACTCCTAAATTTATCAACTATAAAAAAAAAAAAAACCGAAGTGACGGATTCGAATTTCAAAACCCTAACCTCCGATTTGACTATCCACGACGGCTTAGATAGCGATAATCGAACAGAGGAAGGCTCCACGCTTCTCGGAATAAAAACATCTCCTGTATCCATGGATTCGGCCGCCAGCGCCATCACCAGAATCCTCGTCGCCGCCATACACTGAAACATAACACAACTTGCTTCAGGTAATTATAGACAACTCAAAACAGAAGAAAACGAAAGGATATTTCTAATGTTTACGGGTTCAGCTCGCCGGCCGGAGAAAAGTAAAAGATTGCGGTTGAACTCGGCTAGTCCCCTTCAGCTTATCCGAAGCACTCTGGACATTTGAGGTACTCCTAAAACTAGGGTGGGCATGGGCCGGATTGGTCTCGTTTCTAATCCGATTCGAAATAAATTTTTTTTTTTTTTTATGAATAAAGGTATAGGTTGGATTTGGCAAAATAATTTATGTATATATATATATAGGGGGTGTTCAATTGAGGACGGGTCTTATGGTGAGGGTGTAGGGACTAATCTTGGCCATTGGATGAGGTTCATCCAATGATCCACAAGCTGCCACGTGTCACATGTGGTAGTGGATTTTACTGTTTACTTTTTGGTAGTGGGATTTTAGTATTTGCTTTATTGGATTTTGGGTACTTGGACACGTGGCGCACCCACAAAACAGGGGGTTGGATGGATGATGATCTAATGGATGAGATTTGTCCCTACGTCCTCACACTAAGAGGGTGTCCTCATTTGAACACTCCTCTATATATATATATTCCTTATATTTGATGATATACGTTATTTTCTAGTAAAATGTTAAAGTTATAAAGTTCATTGACGATCTAACTTTGAGAGGTCATGGAAGACACAACGATTACCCTATAAGATCGAGATATATATCATTGGAGACATAATTTGACGGCCTACGACTCTTCAATTGATATCTAGATATCAATCAAACGTTTAAGTAACCAAAAACACACGTAAAGTAAGAATGCATAAAGCATAACAAGTGTACATAATCAGTCACATGTAACCTTAACAACTTTGCTAACATATAACGAGTAGACTGAGCACCATCTGAGAAATCAACCACCTTGCGCATGAAGCTAACGATAAGGGCTACAACTTCTATGATAACATCTAGACACAAGTCTAATTTAAGGTGACAAAAAACTAAGTCGAAACAGGCTATATGTTTGAAGTCTACTAATGATTAGCCAACCTTTTGAAGCTTATAGAGGCATCATCCGGTATACGTTGAAGATGATCTATGTATTGATAGAAAGATGAATTTCGGAGGTTAAGCTGATAAAAACAACGATCAAAGATAAATGATTAGTTGAAATTTGATAAAATTGAGAGGATCTGAGTAAATCTTCTGAAGCTCATAGAGGCGTCATCTGGTGTCCATTGAAGATGGTCCATATATGTATAGAAGACTAATTGAATGTTCTATAATTTTCATGTTTACTTAAATATGAAATTTGGAGGTTAAGCAGATAAAAACAGTGACAAAAAATAGATGATTGATCGAAGTTTGTCGAAATCAAGGGGGTCAGAGCCAAGAGCCAACTTTCGGAAGCTCATAGAGGCGTCATGCGGTGTCCGTTGGAGATATATATATATATGGATAGAAAGTTAATTCAATGTTCTATAACTTTCATGTTTACTCCGAAATGAAATGAGGAAGTTAAGCTCAGAAAAATAGCAACCGAAAATAGATGTTTAATCAAAATTATTCAAAAAAAATTCCTCAAATGTGAGAGCGGTCCCGAGACCCCCTAGGACCCCCCCTGGATCTTACACTGATTACGGATACAAAGCGTGACGATCGATCATATTGTACCAAATGTGTAAAAAAAATTCAGCCCTAGCGACTCTCAAACATGGTTTCGCCCCTTGTCACGACCTAAGGGATCTAAATTATTAGATAATTTTTGTTTTCTTAACTAATAATTTTTAATTTAAAAAATTGTTATATACGCATTTGAATATTAATTAAGTAATTATGTGATGTAGGAGGCTGAAAGATTTAGGAACTAAATCTTTTAAAAGTTTTCATATTATTTTTAGCAACTTTCTTATTTTAGTTTTTTTTAGTGATTTCCTTTCTTATTTTAGGTTTTAGTAATTTCTTTATTTTATTTCGTTTTCTCTATTTATAGCCCGCTTGGCTTGTAGAACTTTTCACATCTTTATTTTGAATAAAACTTTAGCTTTGCTATTCTTTTCTGGTGGATTCCAGAGTTATCTTGTCTGGTGGAGTCCAGAGTTTTCATTCGAGTTCACGCTTGTGAATTCGATCACTTATCCTAGGTTTAGCGCTTGCTATTCCTTCCAAGATTCCGACTGCGTCAGGTGGTATCAGGGTAGGTCTTTTCCTGTTCTTTTTAAAGCTTGAACAGTCATGGAAGATCAACCGTTAACCAGAGCAAAACTTAAAGGGATTTCGACGGCTTTTACCACGACCCTTACTGCTTTGACCAATCAGATTGTAGCTTTGACGACAAGAATGGAAAACCACAAGAGTCATCGTAGAGACTGGAGAGAGGAACTGAATATGGTTCCGCAAGGTGAGAATAATTATTCAAATATCTTTGCTAATTTGAGTTTGAAAGAGGAAGTTGACCATGGTGATCGACAGAATAATTATGATTGTCGAGTGTCTGATATTCCATTGTTCTACGGAAACATGGGAGTGGAAGAGTTTCCTAATTGGCAGGTCGATGTTGATAGGTTTTTCGACGTCATGGGTGTCCCCAAAAACATACAAGTTAAGATGGAAGCAATGAGGTTGAAGAGTGTAGCTTCTGTGTGGTGGGACAAGCTCATTACTCAGAGGCAACGGGAAAGAAAGGGGCCAGTTAGAACGTGGAGGCGAATGAAACAATTGATGATGAAGCATTTTCTGTCTGAAGATTACGAACAGATCTCGTATAAGAAGTACGTCGAATGCATTCAAGGAAAGAAAATTGTGACGGAGTACACGAATGGGTGTGTGCAGCAAGGGCTTCCGAAAGCGATCCGAAGACGAAAGAGGTTATTGTGGTGGAGGAGGCGTTGGAGGAGATTGATGAGCTAGCGATCCTGAGAATTTTGTCTGCTAATTTTGATGAGGAAGGTGAGGAGATTGAGTTAAAGAAAGAAGATGTTATTGTGGCAGAGGAGACATTAGAGAAGATTAATGAGCTGGCAATGCTGAGGATTATGTCTGTTGATAAGTCGATTTCTCGACTATCTTTCTCCTACTTTTACTAGATGTTTTGACTCGTTCCAAGTTTCTTTCGATGTCATCTAACCCTCGTATTGGCTATTTCAGGTGGGAAACCGATTTTATGGTCCATGGACTTAAGAGTATCAATTATCAAAGAAAATCGAAGTTTCTCTGCCAAAATGAAGATTTTGCATGCAAGCAGATGGAGCTCGCCCGGGCCAAGGCAAGCTCGACCGAGCGTGCTCGTTGCTCAAACCCCCTGCCATTATTTACTCGACCGAGCACGAAGAAGCCCGCCCGGTCCTCAGCGCCTGGGACATGAGCGAGAATCGCCTAAGGAAAATTGCGTCCGAGCTCGGGGAGGCTCGCTCGAGCGTGCGAGTGCTCGAAACCCTCTGCCAGAAAAAGCTCGCCCGAGCTCAACTTCGCTCGCCCGAGCATTGCGTTCTTCAAGCTGGATCTCGCAAGAAAGCTCGCCCGAGCTCAACTTCGCTCGCCCGGGCCACCATCCATCCTTCATCTCATCGATCAAGCATTAGAGCGCCCGAGCTCGGCGAAGCTCGGCCGAGCGTCGCCCACATGCATCGCACTGCCATAATTCGCTCGGTCGAGCTCGCACTGGACCGCCCGAGCCTCGTCCGCTTTCCCTTCCCCTGCTGCTGGAGCCCGCCCGAGCTCGACCGGGCGCGATGACGCTCGCCCGAGCACAATGGAAAAGACCAGATTTTTATGCTTTGGCTATAAATAGGAAGTTTCGGCTTTGGTCACAAGGTATCATCTATCAAGGGTTTTGGAGGGTTTTTGGAGACAAGTTCAAAGGGTTTTTGAAGATCAACTCACCACATCAAGCACTCTAAGGATATAGGGGGATCCTTCACTCTAGATCCTTACTCTTCTTTGTGTTTTCTTCATTTTCCTTGAAACCCACTACTATTGTTTGTCTATAACATGAGTAGTGAGTAGTCCATTAGTTTCTAGGGGTCTATGGACCTCCTTGGTGTATGAAACTCATTATCTATTGATTATATGCATTGAATGAATACTTGTTATGATTTGTGAATCTACTTGGATTAAACGTCTATTCTATGCCCACCAAGTGTTTGACAAAATGACTAAGTGGACTAGAAACATGAATTTGAAGTTGAGTGTTCTAGCGAACGAGACTAAGAGTTCTAGAACGAAGTAGATTCACCCTTGTTAGGTGGTGATCACTAGCGTGACCCATCTTGGCATTGAGATAGGCTTGATCTTAAACCGCTCATTGGTTATCGATCACTTAACTAGCGTTGATGATTGAGAGCCCTTGAGTAGGACGTGAGCTAACAATATCTAGCGATTGAAGCCCACATGCGAGGTGTCCTTTCCTTGAATCGAATAACAACATCTAGCGATTGAATTTGATTTAATAGGGACACGCCTTAATCTAACATTTACATTATTCGTTCTTGCATGAAATTGAACCATTAAGAGTCGAAGGCACCAAGGAGGGAAGTAGTACCCTAGGAACACCTTTGAAAACCTTGAAAACAACCTTTTACATTGCATTAATCATTATTTGACAATTGACAATCACATTTCTCACAACCGATTGGAAGTAGACATATTGAGTAAGATTGAATAGTGATCCTAGGTTTACAATTGCTCCTTGGACGACCCGGTACTTACCGGTTATAAATTGTTTTTGACCAATCTATTGCTTTCGAATCCTACACATTTGAAGTGCATAAATTACAACGTTCAAAATGGCGCCGTTGCCGGGGAGCAACGAATTAACTTAGGGAACTAGAGTAGATTTTACAAGATTTGGATTATTTCACCTGTTTCTCATTCTATTGCTTGTGTTATTGCTTGCGACTTAGCGGTTCTCCTTGATCTTGTAGGTCTTGATTGAATGCTAACGAGACTTAAAGCAAAGGAAAAAGCAAGCATTAACTTTGAGGAATCTTTAAGGTATTTCTTGGATCAAGAGAGAGCCAAGGGAGAAGGCTCTCGGAACAAGAGACTACCGCGCAAGCGAAGACCACAACCCATGGCACAAGTACATGATGATGAACCTAATGGGGAGAAGCCCCTAAAGGATTATTCCACTCCAAGCCTCACCGGCTTTCGGTCACCAATAGCTCCACCGGGAGTAAATGCCCCTCAATTCGAACTCAAAACGGCGTTGATCAACATGGTGGGCAACAATGCCTTCTCCGGGATAGGAAATCCCAATGCCCATCTAACATCCTTCCTTGAGTTGTGCGAGACATTCAAGATAAATAACGTGCCAAAGGAAGCCATTTATCTAAGGCTTTTCCCTTTCTCTTTAATGGGGAAAGCGAAGGATTGGCTATGGAGCCATGATGCAAGCACCTTCACAACATGGGACGAGCTAGCTCAAGCCTTCCACCTCCAATATTTTCCACCGGCTAAAACTCAAAGGCTCAAAAACTTAATCAATGCATTCGAGCAAGGAGAGGATGAGAGTTTCTATGAGGCATGGGAACGATTCAAGGAGTTACAAAGGGAATGCCCACATCACAATATAGACAAGCCAACCTTGATCCAAATCTTCTATCAAGGGATATATAATGACTCAAAGAGGCAAATGGACCAAGCCGCCGGTGGTGCATTCATGGAGCTCCACCCCACAAATGCCGGAGCTATTATAGATAAAATTGCAAGAAATTCTCACCATTGGGGGAGTGATCGGAACGTCCCAAGGAGACAAAGCAAGACGAGGGAGGTAAATGAGGCGGATTCAAAAGAAGATGTCCGAGCCCTTAGTAGGAAGATTGATGCTTTAACCAATTCTCTTAGTGCACTTCATGTGAAGCAATCACAAAAGCAACCTCGAGTATGTGCCATTTGCACAAGCCCCTCTCATAAAGAAGATGATTGCCCTCACACCTTCCCTCAAGAAGAGACCCAAAATGAAGAAGACATTAATTTCTTGCAAAGGAATCAAGCAAACTATGGGAGAGACCGGGATCATCCAAATTTCTCGTACAAGACAACCGAGCCAATCAAGTATGATCCCAATTGGCGTCAAAAGAACAATGCTCCTCCCGGTTTCACCCCAAAGAACCAAGATTACCAAAGGCAAGGGCAAGGCTATCAAGGGCAAGACTATCAAAGACAAAGCTACCAAGGGCAAGCTAGCCAACCTAAACCTCAACAACAAACTCAAACCCAACAACCACCTAAGGAAGACGCCTCTATAGCTCAATTACTATCTTCACTAGTTGCGGGTCAAAACCAAGGGATCGAAGATCGAAACAAGCTAGCTCAAGATCAATTCAAAGCCTCCCAAGAAAATAAATTCATGTTCCAATCCATCAATCAACGGCTCGATGAGATGTCCACCCATCATAAGATGTTGGAGAACCAAATCGCACAACAAGCTAGCTCATCTACGAGATATCAAGGGAAACTTCCCTCCAAGCCGGATTTCCACCAAAATGAGCATGTGAATGCTATATCATTGAGAAGTGGAACCACCTACAAACCCCCTACACCCAAGGAAAAGGATGTGAGCACGAGGATGCCCATCATTATTGAAGAAGGTGAGGAAGAGGTTGAAGAAGAAAATCCCACGCCAAAGGAAGTTGCCTCTAAAGGTTCAACGAAGGAAGTCACTAAGGAGCCCTCCCCTTACAAGCCTCCCATGCCTTTCCCTCAAAGGCAACTAAAGAAGAACAATGAGTCACACTTCCAAAAATTCGCGGAGATGATGAAGAAGATCAATGTGACACTACCAATCTCCGAGGTAATATCCCAAATGCCCCTCTATAGTAAATTTCTTAAGGATGTTATCTCTCATAGGCGTGAAATTTCTGATATTAGCTCGGTAAATCTAAATGCGGAATGTAGTGCTATTGTGCAAAATCCCATGCCTAAGAAAGAAAAAGATCCGGGGTCATTTTCAATTCCTATTACTATTGGTGATGTTAACATAAGCAAGGCATTGTGTGATTTAGGTGCTAGTATTTCATTAATGCCCTACTCGCTCTATAAGAAACTTGATATGGGAACTCTCGTGCCTACCTCCATTAGTCTACGCCTCGCGGATCGCTCCTCTAGGATCCCTAGTGGAATCTTGGAGGACGTGCCCGTGAAGGTGGGGAAGTTTTATATCCCCGTGGATTTCTTCGTTCTAGAGATGGAGGAGGAGCGAGAGATCCCAATCATTTTGGGAAGGCCATTTTTGAAAACTACTAAGGCGGTTATAAGTTGCATAAATGATTCACTAGAGTTTGAAATAGGGGGAGAGAAAATCAAGTTCTATCTAAGACAAGCATGTAGTGCCCCTAGTGATTCATTGGATTGCAATTTGCTTGATGTTTATGATGATTTCTCTTGTGATGAACTAACTTCCATTGAGCAAGAACTTTTGAGTGATGAAAGCATAGGTGACTCTATGATGGATTTGTTGATGATGGATGAGGACGATCAAAAGGAGGAAAAAGATGATGGAGAAAAAGAAACGGAGAAAGGAGAAGGTAAGGGATCTTGTGGGATAGAGCTTAAGGCTCTACCTACAAGTCTAAGGTACGAATTTCTAGGTCCAAACTCTACCTTTCCCGTAATAGTGAATGCCTCTTTGAATGAGCTTGAGACCTCTAGACTTTTGCATGTGCTTAGAACTCGTAGGGGTGCAATTGGTTATTCCATTGATGATTTGAAAGGGATTAGCCCCGATATATGCATGCATAGAATTACATTGGATGATGATGCTAGACCAACCCGAGAGAGGTTGAGGAGGTTGAACCCTACGCTAGGGGAAGTTGTCTTTAAGGAGATAACTAAATTGAGGGAAGCGGGAATCATTTATGCCGTTCCCGACTCGGAATGGGTGAGCCCAATCCACGTAGTCCCTAAGAAAGGTGGCTTGACGGTAGTCAAGAACGAAAAAAACGAGTTGATCCCCACACGCACCGTCACGGGGTGGCGGATGTGTGTTGATTACCGTAAGCTAAATAAAGCCACAAAGAAAGATCACTTCCCTCTACCTTTCATTGACCAAATGCTTGAAAGACTAGCCAACCATGAATATTTTTGTTACCTTGATGGGTATAGCGGATTCTTTCAAATCCCTATCCACCCCCAAGATCAAGAGAAAACCACCTTCACATGCCCCTATGGAACCTATGCGTATAGACGTATGCCTTTTGGGCTATGTAATGCGCCGGGAACCTTCCAAAGGTGCATGATGGCCCTTTTCTCCGAGTTCATTGAAAATACAATGGAAGTATTCATGGATGACTTTTCGGTTTATGGTTCCTCATTTGATTCTTGTCCAGAGAACCTTTCAAAGGTTCTTGACAAATGTATTGAGACCGATCTAGTCTTGAATTGGGAAAAGTGCCATTTCATGGTGCAAGAGGGAATTGTGCTTGGGCATCTTGTCTCTAATAGGGGAATTGAAGTGGATAGAGCTAAGATTGAAGTAATTGAAAAACTTCCACCCCCTAGAGACGTTAAGGGAATTCGAAGCTTTCTTGGTCATGTCGGGTTCTATCGGCGTTTCATTAAGGATTTCTCTAAGATTGCCAAGCCGTTAACCGATCTCTTGCACAATGATACTCCCTTCTTATTCAATGATCCTTGTGCTAAAGCTTTCGAGAAGCTAAAATCTGCCCTCACATCCGCTCCTATCATCCAACCTCCCAATTGGGAACTCCCTTTTGAGCTAATGTGTGACGCAAGTGACTATGCCATTGGAGCCGTTCTAGGGCAAAGGGTAGACAAGAAGCTACATGTTATCTATTACACGAGCAAGGTCTTGGACCAAGCTCAATCAAACTACTCCACGACGGAGAAGGAGATGTTAGCTATTGTCTATGCCTTCGAGAAATTTAGGCAATACTTGGTGGGATCCAAAACCATTGTCTATACCGATCATGCCGCCATCAAGTACCTAATTTCTAAGAAAGATGCCAAGCCTAGGCTCATAAGATGGGTACTTCTACTTCAAGAGTTTGACATTGAAATCAAAGACAAGAAGGGAGTAGAGAACTTGGTCGCCGATCACCTTTCTAGGCTTGAACCTTTGAGGGAGAAGACCTCAAGTGAGGAGTTGCCTATTGAGGACTCTTTTGTTGGGGAAAACTTGATGAGAATCGACAATGCCCCCATTCCATGGTACGCCGATATAGTGAACTTCAAGGTTTGTGACGTGCTTCCTCCAAACATGAACTACAATCAAAAGAAGAAATTTGCGCATGATGCAAGAAGATACTATTGGGATGAGCCTCATCTCTTCAAGCTTTGTTCGGATGGTATTTATAGAAAATGTGTAGCCGACGAAGATATTCAAGGAGTCTTGCACCATTGCCATTCTTTACCTTGTGGAGGCCATGGAGGTAGTTCGAAGACCGCGGCTAAGGTGCTTCAAAGTGGACTCTATTGGCCATCAATATTCAAAGATGCATACAATTTCGTGAAGGCTTGTGACAAGTGTCAAAGGAGTGGTAATATCTCCAAGAGAGACGAAATGCCCCAACAAGTTATTTTAGAGGTAGAGATTTTTGATGTTTGGGGCATCGATTTCATGGGTCCTTTCCCCCCTTCCTATGGGAATCGCTACATTCTCGTAGCGGTTGACTATGTGTCTAAATGGGTTGAAGCTATAGCCTCCCCGACTTGTGATGCCAAAGTCGTAACGAAACTTTTCAAGAAGGTGATCTTCCCTAGATTTGGAGTCCCAAGGACGGTTATTAGTGATGGGGGATCTCACTTCAAGGAAAAGCAATTTGGGGCACTATTGAAGAAGTATGCGGTCTACCACAAGGTCGCTACACCTTACCACCCCCAAACTAGTGGGCAAGTGGAAGTATCGAACCGGGAAATCAAAGCTATACTTGAGAAAACGGTGGGAAATTCTAGAAAGGATTGGTCCTCAAAGCTTGATGATGCTCTTTGGGCATATAGGACCGCCTTCAAGACACCTATAGGGATGTCTCCCTTTAGGCTCATCTATGGGAAACCTTGCCACCTACCGGTTGAATTGGAGTACAAGTCATTTTGGGCGGTTAGAGAATTGAACTTCAATATGAAAACCGCCGGAGAAAAGAGGCTATTGGACTTGAATGAACTAGATGAAATAAGACTTGACTCATATGAGAATGCCAAGATCTACAAGCAAAAGCAAAAGAAGTGGCATGACAAGAAAATCTTGAGGAAGAAATTCAAAGAAGGGGACCTAGTCCTACTATTCAACTCAAGATTGAGGCTATTCCCGGGAAAATTAAAGTCAAGATGGACGGGTCCATTCATAATTCAAAAGGTGTTTGAGGATGGACATGCAAACTTATTCAACTCACGTGGGGAAATCTTCAAGGCCAATGGGCAAAGACTCAAGCTCTACCACGGAGCCTCCCTAGATCCGGAGAACACCTCTATCACCCTGCATGACTTGACCGATTGAAGCCTCCTCCTAAAATGCATTCCTAAAATTTTCGCGAGGAGATTCGGCTCGGTCTTTGCCAAGACGTTAAACTAGGCCCTCCCGGGAGGTAGCCCGTCGCAAGTGTCCATTTTCATGCTCATATTTCCCATGCTTGGTATGATCATTGCAAGTCTTGAGAAGCACACTCAAACCTAAGGGTGAAGTCAAAATTTCCAGATCGAGAATGCTTGAGTTTAGATCGTAAAATCATGCTAAACATTGCCCAAGACTCAGCGCTCGACCGAGCTTTCTGGTGCTCGCCCGAGCCTCACAATGACCATTGTATCTGCCGTATTTCGCTCGGTCGAGCTCAAGTATGCTCGCTCGGTCTTCACGCGTTCCCTCGCCTCAAGTGCTCAATGCCAAAACACTACCCGATCTTCGATAAGCTCGGCCGAGCCTTCATGCCTCCTCTAGCCCCTGCCGTTTCTCGCTCGATCGAGCATAACTCTGCTCGCCCGAGCCTCCTTTCTCCATAGCTCGCTTGATAGCCAAGCGCCCGCCCGAGCGCCTCAGCGCTCGACCGAGCTTTGCGTTTCTCGTCCGTCTCCGCCAATTTCTGCTCGTCCGAGCTCGGCTTCGCTCGCCCGATCACGGCTTTAACTCCAAGGCCCCATCGAATCTGCTAAATCTCGCTCGCCCGAGCTTGCTGATGCTCGCCCGAGCCCCCTTTTAATTCAAAAGCTCAACTCGTTCTTCCCCAAATTCGAATCGATTTTGCCCTAACCTCTTCAACTCCTGAGACCCCGATTCCCGTCCACCGACGCTCGCTTGCACCGCACCTCCCTCTCGCCGATTCTGCAGCTCCGTCACTCGCCATTCCAATCCCACCGAGTTCACCCATGGCTCGAACAAACCAGCAATCCGCGAGCAAGCCTCCTGCCCCGACCAAAGCTCCGCCCTCCTCCTCCAAAGTGAAGAAAACGACTCACGAGGCCTCCACGACCTCCGCTGCCATTGCCACTCCTCCCGAAGATCCTCCCACCTCTTCCAAGCCGAAGAAACGACTTCGGAAAGCCACCTCGAGCCCTACTCCATCCGAGGACCCAGCTCCTAGCGAGAAACTTCCAGCTGTGCATTCGTCTGAGGAGATCATTCCTCGTCCATCTAAGAGAGGAAAGGCAAAAGAAATTTCCGCACCGACTGAACCACCTCTATCGCTGCCAGAGCTTAGCCAGCCCTCCACTCTCGCTCCGGCCCCTCCAAATGCCCAAGTCGGGTCCTCTGACCCTATCCCATATCCATACGATAGAACCCTGGCCTTCAAGAATGCAAAACACAAGGATAACTTGGCGTTGATCACCAAGAAGAGAAAGGAGCCATTGGTCACGCTATTCCCTCATTTAAAGACCCTCACTGACTTGGGATTGCACGATGAGGTACACTCTCGCCTTGCCCATTGTGGTTTAGGTATATTATTCATTGATGATCCGGGGATGTACCCCAAGCTTGTTAGGGAATCTGTTAGATCTTTTGAGGCAGTGAGAAATGATGAAAGGCAAATCACGCATTGGAAGTTTGTAATGGGGGGGAAGAGCAAGAGAATGACCAAGGATGTGGTTTGTGAGACGTTGGGATTTCCGTTGAATGGGGAGAGTGTTCCTAAATTTTCAGAGGTGGATAGGTACTTATTTTGGAAGGAAATATCGACGAGGGATGAGTGGTTTGTTTCGGGCTATGCAGCTACTACAATTAAGAGCAAGGTGTGGAGGGTGATTCACCGTTTCATCGCTATGGTGATTAATGTGCGAAAGGATGGGGCGAGGATGGTGACTAACCAAGACTTGGACCTCATGCTAGCAATCAACCAAAATAAGGTCTTGGATTGGTTTTCCATTATTGCAACAAGATTCGAAGATGTCGTCAAAGAATCCTCGCAAGCAAAGGCACTTGGCGGCGGCTCATTCATCACTCACTTAGCCCTAAAGTGTGAGTTCACCTTTAGTGGGAATGATTGCCCACCGCCGGAAAAGAAGGAACTTAATGCGGATGCAATGAAGGATATGACTATGCTTAAGGCGGATTTGAAGTCTTGGTTTCATTCCGACGAGCCTCATAAAGATCCACTCCGGAGAAGGGCTAGAAAAATGAAGAACAAGTTCAATGCAAGGAGGAGAGAAAAATTTCGTGGTGATCACTATCCATTCCCCGATGCCCGCGAGTCCTCCACATCATCATCTTCCCATGAGCCTTCGGTCCAAAGCCAACCTCGCTCAAAGAGAGTCTCCCCAAATGAGAAACTCGAGACCATCTCCTCGGACCTTGCTAGCTTGAAGACCACCATTTCCTCCGTCCATGAGCATGTTGAGAAATTAGAGGATTTTGTTCGCGAGAACTCTCGTTGGGTGGCCACTACATTGACGGACATATGCCGTGCCTTGAGCATCATGCCTTCCACCGCTCCTCCCTCATTCCCGGGGTATTCTAGTCCCCAAGAGCACGCTCCTTCACCCATCATTCCTCCACCCACTGTTGCCGAAGCTAGTGCTCCACCACCTACTAGTGGCGAGGAACCACCACATACCATTGCGGAGATTGATGAAGGTATGGTTGCTCGTGTGGAGGATGGAGAAGAGGCCCCAAGAGAGGAGAATGTCACTGCACCATTGGGTGACGAAGATGTCCATGCTTTTTAGGCTACCCTGTTCTTCATTTTCATATTTCATTACCTTGGGATGTTTACTTTTGTATTTTAACATTGTCATGATGATTTTGATGATTAAGTCGCCATTGGGCGCAATTTTGAGATGTTCGACTCTTGGATATTATTCTTATATTTCATTCCTTTGTTTTTGCTATTATTTACATATTTGCATTGGAACTAACTTGTCACTTAACTCTATATGTCTCTAATATTCACAAATCTTCATGTCTTGTGCAAGTTAATCATCCATTATTGTGCCTAGCCATAAAAGGGAGTAAGGGACTTTATCTTTGCCAGAAAGTCGTGCAATGAGGGAAAGCTACATTCTACAAACGAGGGGAGTTTCCTTTGCGCCTTTACCCTTATTTTATTACCTTTTGCGCTTAAGGGACTAAGCTTTGATTAAGTGTGGAGTGTTTGGATTTGGCGCTTGATTCACATGTTTATGCCATGCATACCTTTTGAAAATGAACACTTGCATCATGCTTTATCCCAATCTTTCTTGAGTGTTATACTTCTAAAGGCTTGTGACTATCAATTCGCAACTTCTATAAGTCGCATCTAGCTCGCAATTCCCTTTTTACATGATTTAGAGTCTAAAACCAAACTAGCTCTATTGAATACTCATTCTTGTGGATCAATATTCATTGCTATCTTGTGCCTATCTAGCAATCTAAGTATTTTTCACGCATGATTTGAAAAGTTTTAGCAAGCACGCTTTGAAAACTTCATGAAAACTTAAACCTCTCGATTGCTTTTAGGTGACTTTAGTTCTCTTGCCTCGTGCCTTGTTTGTGGTTGTTTCTCGCACATTCCATATTTACATTGGACATATTGTCAAGTCTTAAGTGTGGAGTCAAAAGAGGGCGAAAAATAGGCCCCATCAAAAATATTTTACATGGTCAAAGAGGGCAAGGCCCCGACTAAAAACTTTCTCGAGTACTAGAGAAGTTTTATTGCAAAAAGATACAAATGCCGGGGGTTAGGAAGAAAAGTTCCCCCTCGAAAGTATTTGTAGGCCAAAGGCCAAATAAAAACCACTTAAACTTGACTTTATGCCCTTCCATCATCTCTTATATGTGTGAGTACACCACGTACATTGTGTGCTAGCAAGTTGATCTTTAGGACGACCCTTGTGATTTCACGTGAGCTATTGATGGGTTTATGCTTGTTTTAAGAACTCTTGTTGTCAAACTCCTCTTTCCTTATGGATTACGACTTTAGCGTCTAAAACTTGGAAATGAGTTATATCGTGAGCCCGTGGACTAGCCCTAGCTAGCACAAGTGATCGAACGACGTTTTTGTGCAAAAAGCTTTAACCATTTTTCAAAAACCTTGTTTCAAAGATAAATAGACTTCTAGGTTAGGCACTTGATAGCGCTAGTATTGACCTCCTTGAATGTGCACCCTCATGTGGATTTAAACGGTTTGAAAACTCTCTTGAAATGTATAGTGATTGTGATACTAGCTTGGGATGTGAAGTAAGTTTTGAGAAATCCATGCCTTAATTGTTAAACACTCTTGCTTTTCACTCTTATGGGATAAACGCATGTGGGATTTGTGAGTATTCCCGGTTCTGAAAACTCTCACGAGACTATAACTCGTCCACTAGGGTAGCCTAGGGGTTTAAAGGCTTGGTGCATATGCTAAATGCACCCGTAACACCTACGAAAAGGAGTTTGTTTCCTAATAATGAGTGTCGCCCTAGAAAGATGTATCTTCATCACCCTTGTCGCGCTTGTTTTGTTCTTATTGTTTGCTCGGGACGATCAAACTCTAAGTGTGGAGTATTTTGATAAGTCGATTTCTCGACTATCTTTCTCCTACTTTTACAAGATGTTTTGACTCGTTCCAAGTTTCTTTCGATGTCATCTAACCCTCGTATTGGCTATTTCAGGTGGGAAACCGATTTTATGGTCCATGGACTTAAGAGTATCAATTATCAAAGAAAATCGAAGTTTCTCTGCCAAAATGAAGATTTTGCATGCAAGCAGATGGAGCTCGCCCGGGCCAAGGCAAGCTCGACCGAGCGTGCTCGTTGCTCAAACCCCCTGCCATTATTTACTCGACCGAGCACGAAGAAGCCCGCCCGGTCCTCAGCGCCTGGGACATGAGCGAGAATCGCCTAAGGAAAATTGCGTCCGAGCTCGGGGAGGCTCGCTCGAGCGTGCGAGTGCTCGAAACCCTCTGCCAGAAAAAGCTCGCCCGAGCTCAACTTCGCTCGCCCGAGCATTGCGTTCTTCAAGCTGGATCTCGCAAGAAAGCTCGCCCGAGCTCAACTTCGCTCGCCCGGGCCACCATCCATCCTTCATCTCATCGATCAAGCATTAGAGCGCCCGAGCTCGGCGAAGCTCGGCCGAGCGTCGCCCACATGCATCGCACTGCCATAATTCGCTCGGTCGAGCTCGCACTGGACCGCCCGAGCCTCGTCCGCTTTCCCTTCCCCTGCTGCTGGAGCCCGCCCGAGCTCGACCGGGCGCGATGACGCTCGCCCGAGCACAATGGAAAAGACCAGATTTTTATGCTTTGGCTATAAATAGGAAGTTTCGGCTTTGGTCACAAGGTATCATCTATCAAGGGTTTTGGAGGGTTTTTGGAGACAAGTTCAAAGGGTTTTTGAAGATCAACTCACCACATCAAGCACTCTAAGGATATAGGGGGATCCTTCACTCTAGATCCTTACTCTTCTTTGTGTTTTCTTCATTTTCCTTGAAACCCACTACTATTGTTTGTCTATAACATGAGTAGTGAGTAGTCCATTAGTTTCTAGGGGTCTATGGACCTCCTTGGTGTATGAAACTCATTATCTATTGATTATATGCATTGAATGAATACTTGTTATGATTTGTGAATCTACTTGGATTAAACGTCTATTCTATGCCCACCAAGTGTTTGACAAAATGACTAAGTGGACTAGAAACATGAATTTGAAGTTGAGTGTTCTAGCGAACGAGACTAAGAGTTCTAGAACGAAGTAGATTCACCCTTGTTAGGTGGTGATCACTAGCGTGACCCATCTTGGCATTGAGATAGGCTTGATCTTAAACCGCTCATTGGTTATCGATCACTTAACTAGCGTTGATGATTGAGAGCCCTTGAGTAGGACGTGAGCTAACAATATCTAGCGATTGAAGCCCACATGCGAGGTGTCCTTTCCTTGAATCGAATAACAACATCTAGCGATTGAATTTGATTTAATAGGGACACGCCTTAATCTAACATTTACATTATTCGTTCTTGCATGAAATTGAACCATTAAGAGTCGAAGGCACCAAGGAGGGAAGTAGTACCCTAGGAACACCTTTGAAAACCTTGAAAACAACCTTTTACATTGCATTAATCATTATTTGACAATTGACAATCACATTTCTCACAACCGATTGGAAGTAGACATATTGAGTAAGATTGAATAGTGATCCTAGGTTTACAATTGCTCCTTGGACGACCCGGTACTTACCGGTTATAAATTGTTTTTGACCAATCTATTGCTTTCGAATCCTACACATTTGAAGTGCATAAATTACAACGTTCATCTGTTGATTCTTAGGAGGAATGTGAGGATGTTGAGATAACTGGAATTCAGCATGATTCGTGATTAGTGAATTCAGACAATTTGATAAGTGTTGTGAAAGATGAAACAATTCCAGATGAGGTGCGCGAGAAAGTGCAGGATTTTGAAGAGTTGATTGTAGATGAGCTGTCAAATAATTTATTCCATCTGCAAGAAATTCAGCATCATATTGACTTGACCCTAGGGTCGAGTACAAAAAATCTGGTTTCTCATAAATCTGTTGGTCATTTCAAGTTGCCCACAGAGCCTCGTGAGAAGCCATATGCACTCGATTTGATGAGTAAGAGTTTGCAGCTTCAAGTGTCGCCGACTGACAGAGTTCCTATTTCCATTGGGAAGCACTATAGAGAAGAGATTAGCCGAACTAAAGATTTGAAAAAGGAGCCTAACCTGGAGAAAGTTTTTATTCAATTTTTTGGTACTGAGGAAATTATAGTTGTCAAGGAAAGTGTCAAGGCTAGATTAGAGCCTATACGGAAGAAGAACAAAGTTGCTGCTGACAAGCGCATGAAGGTTAAAGTTTTAAAGGAATGTCATGATAAGATGATGTTTCCACATAAGAAGAGGTTTCTAGTTGGTACTTACGGCAAATTACAGCCTCACATGCATGGTCTATTCAAGGCGGATGAGGTCCTATATTCATAAGAGAACTCGGGGTCGAGTTCTTTGGAAGTGAAAGAGACTGATGTAGGATAGGCTGAGAAAGATTTAGGAACTAAATCTTTTAGAAGTTTCCATATTATTTTTAGCAATTTTCTTATTTTAGTTTTTTAGCGATTTCCTTTCTTATTTTAGGTTTTAGTAATTTCCTTTTTTTATTTCGCTTTCTCTATTTATAGCCCGCTTTGGTTGTAGAACTTTTCACATCTTTTATTTTGAATAAAACTTTAGCTTTGCTATTCTTTTCTGGTGGATTCCAGAGTTATCTTTTCTGGTGGATTCCAGAGTTATCGTTCGAGTTCACGCTTGTGAATTCGATCACTTATACTAGGTTTAGCGCTTGCTATTCCTTCTGAGATTCTGATTGCGTCATTATGGATACGTTGGATTTTCTAAATAAACTAACCATATATGTTATGTTAGTTTTAGTGGCATAGATTTTGGTAAAATAATGTAAAGTTGTTCAAGTTGTTGTACAAGGAAGAGTTCAAGACCAGAGAAGAAGAACCGACGTTGAACAAGTACGATGCATCAGATGTTTCCTAAAACAGATTAGGCAAGTCGGTGCTGCTGGAACATTGAAGATATGATGCAGATATTGAAGGCGGTTGACGCAAATATATGGAGCATATCTTGAAGTCAGCTGAAGACATCTTAGGAAATATATGCGCATGGAGATTACTTAGAGAAGAAGATAATCGAAGAGTTTCTTAAACGAGTTGAAGATATATTGAAGATTATCTAAAAGATTTAGGAAATATTTCCTAAAGAGATAGGCGGTTGAAGATTGGAATTTTTGTCCTATGATTTCATCCGCCACTATATAATGAGGGCTGAGGCATTCGTTCTACTCAGCACTCACGGAGATATTACTCACGCATATATTCTGATCTGGAGGTGGAGGTCATCGGCCGGAGAACTTATTACTCTGATAAGCTCACGGCGCTCAGCCCATCAGAGCATAGAACAATCGGTCAATGGCTAAGACGTAAAACCTCCAAGTGGTCGTGAGTTCGAATCCTGAGGGGGTCAAAAAAAAGCTCACGGCGCTCGGATACATTTTGTTCTAGTGCTCGGCAGACTGATTGCAGAACAACTGAACTTACACGCACTGTTGTTGTTGCTGTGCAATCTGCGGAAGGCGCTGATCTTCGTGGAGGATCATCTGGTGGATTCGGAGGCGAGACTCTAATCTAGGGGGAGAGCCTAGTTAGCAATTACTAGAGTGTTAGAGGCTCCGACAGTTTAAGAGGAATTCTGTAAACATAAGCTCATGTACTCTAAACTCAACCTAGTGAATTGCTTTCCACCGGGCTGAGGATACAGCCCCCAGACGTAGGCTCGTTAACGCCGAATTGGGTATCAATTTTGCGTGTCGTTATTTTCCGCACTGCACTTAAGTTTGTTAGCTCAATATTTTGCGAGTTGTTCTAAATATTCCTATTCGATATACATCCAGAACAACATCTCAATATACACGCCGGAAGTATTTCATGTTACAAATTCATATATAAAATGATGTTATTACTTAAACCGATCCCTGAATTCGTTTGTGTATCATTGTTGATAAATCACTAAACAAATTAATTTTCACTACAGACTAGTAGTGACTCTCTGTGCGGTACATTGGAACGACGTTTATTAAAGCAACTCTCGCTAGTAACCCGACCAAAGGCGCGTTGAGCACGGTGGACGGTTCACTTTGGCTATAACTATCCCTAGAATCAGTGTACGAGTCATCTTGATCAGGCCCTCCAACAACAGCGCCTTCTATCACATTCGGGTTGGGTGCATCCTTGTTGAAATACAAATCGAAGCCTGCCTGGCATTGGACCGGTGTAGGGTCGTCTTTGATGGAGACTATGGAGGCACCTCGGTGGTGGACTCTTGTAGGGTAATTCTCTCCGAATCCGACCATGTAACTTATTTGGTTTGGGTTTGATCCCAATATATAGTCCACCTATAATAAGAAACGGTTCAAGTTGTATCTGAGACATTAATAAATAAATATTTATGTATGATTTGATTCAAATTTGAACCTGTGATTGTGCAAAGTTGAGAAGTTCGGAAGGCGAGACAGTTCCATCGGGACAGGAAATTGTACCGGCGGATTGTGAGAGGTAATCAGAGTAAAGTGCTATGATGAAGCAGGCTGAATTAGTGTACTCGAAGTTGCTCGAGGGGTGGAACCACAACATACCGCCTAGTGACATCTTCACATTGTTGGTTCCCTTCTGCAAGCACGAGCAAATGAACCCCTCCCCGTCAGACTTGGCTTGCGCCCATGGACCGCCGTCGGGCACATCCCCATCCGCTATCAACTACCACAAAAATACACAAAGCACACCATCAGTTATAAGATAAAATATAAAAGGTACACAATGTTTAATAATTTTCTTTCCTATGAAGTAAAAATCTAAGCACCTTTGCGATAATAACTTGTGCACCGACGTACTTATCGTCCCACGAAAATTCTGACCTAACACCACCGGTATCCGAGGACTGAATATCTGTTAAGTACTTGTTATCCTTGGTAGCTCGATATAGCCAAGCGGCTGCCCAGACTAACTCGTCCTACAGTTCATTTATTTAATACACAAGAAAGTCGGATTAAAATTTGGAAATAAATCTCTTTAGGTTACCTGATAGCCACTGCTGCTGTAAAACTGTCCAGCATTGCTGATGCTGTTCTCATATTGTGCTTGATAAGTTTGAGCAAAATCATACAGCTGCAATTAAGGGACCACATTCTAAGTATATAAACTTAAATACACAAAATCAAAAAAATCGTAAAATTTGGAATAATTTGAATTATCAAAAAAGTTAATAAAAGATAAATATTTAAATAAATTAACGAAAAATCTGTAATGAATTTTATCAGTCAGCTACTCAGCTCACATGTAATTAATTATTATAGTAATTATTTGTCAAGAATCGAACAGAAAACTCATTATTAGATTTTAAATTATATTTTTTCTCATAAGACAATAAAAATAATGTAGGTTTAATTTGTAAATTCATTAAGGTGAGTACCCGAAATCGAAATTCCCCAAACTTTTAAGCTCACCTGAATCGCATGTTGGAGAAGCTCAGCCGCGTACTCGCCGTCCTCCGCCTTAAATGCGATAGATGCGGCCGCCAATGCGGCGGATGTCTCGCCGGCGAGGTCGGAGCCGGGATTCTGGGCGTCGATTTGGAAAACGGGACGAGGCGTTGTCATGTCCTCCGGCCGCTGCCAGCATGCGTGATCAGAATCTCCGTCTCCAACCTGGCCGTAGAGGACGTCGGGCTCCGGATGAGCTTTGATCAAGTAGTCGGTGCCCCAGCGTACGGCGGCGAGGGTGTTGTCGTACTCGCCGTTTGATTTGAGAGCGTAGACGAAGTCGACGGCGGCCCAGCTGAGCATGGTGATTGTGAAGGCGTGGGGGAAGCCAAACTTCACATTGTCGCCAGCGTCATAGTACCCGCCACTCAGGTCAACCTGGTCAACCATTTCATTTATTTATTTATTTTGTTAAAACAAACAAATTTATATAGTCTAATTCAGTATTTTTTTTATGTAGCCTATTCAGTTTTAAAATTATTGTGTTGTATAATTATTTTATTTAACAATATATAAAGTAATTTTCAGAAATAATTTTTTATTTAAATACAGATAATTCATAATAATTTATTTTCTATATTTTTTAAAATACAAAATATGAACGTTTAGCTGATTTTTTTTAATAGAAAAATTGCTGTAGAACGTGGGAAATTTCCCTTATTTTTTTATAAATAATAAATTCCACTATTATTAAGTAAAGAATGGACAAGCCTCAAACTCATGCTGATGCATCCGAGAGAGTTCGAACCGTCGACCTCCTAGTCTCGATCAAGACTGTGACCGCTAGACCACTACCCATGATGCAAATTTCCCATGTAATACAAAACGCAATAAATCAATGAAAAAGAGGGAGACTTACACCACCGTCGCTGCCGTCTTCGAGGGCGGAGTCGCCACGCCAGGTAACTCGCTGGTCGGGCGGGAGCCTGCCGGATCTCTGAGCCTCGAAATACAACAAAGACTTGGTTAATGCAGACTTGTAATCTATGGGAGCGGCTGCTGAAGAAGCAGCTCCAAACAACTGCACTGCTAATATTAGGGTAATAAGTGGCATAACAAGTTTGCTCAAATAAGTGTGACCCGCCATTTTTAATGGATTTGATAAAATACGAGTTGTTGATTTTGATGTGGTGAGATTATTCTTGTATTTAAAGTATGAGAAAAATCCATGCATATTAATTAATTTCTCAACGGTGAATCTAGAAAAAGATAGTTTTATTTATTTTTTATTTTTTTATCTAGAAAAAGATAGTTTGGTGGTTGATGAATTTCACAGCTCAATATGTTGCCGGAAAATAATGCAACAATTAATGACCGAATTTAGCAATTAATTAGTATTAAATCAAATAAATCGGATTCATTTTGGCTGATCGAGGCGCTGAAAATTAGAAACAAAAAACCGGAATCATTATGTTACTAAGGAAGTGAAAAAGCGTAGTGACCTAGCGATTATAGTTTTGGTCAAATGATCAATAGGTCGACGACTCAAACGCCCCTTAGATGCACGTTACGGCATGAGTTTGGGGTTGTACATTTCTTGCCTTTGATAGTGAATTTAATTTATTTTAAACTAAGGAAGTAAAATATCTATATACCTAAAATATATTCTCAATACGAGAAAATAATCGATTAAGCTAAATTTAAGTAAGTGAAAAAGTTATTATAGTAACTATACATGTTTAATTATTAATTAATTTTTTTAGGAAAAGAATAAAAAGGGGCCTTGAACCACCTCTCTTTTCCAAATTGAAAATGAACTACCATATTTTCCAATGAGAGGCAAAATCAAAAAATCTGTTAAAGTTAACGGATGAAGTTAACTCTGTTAGTCAAATTACAATTAAATACTTTTTTGTTTGATTTAATCTATGTATATCTCATTCTATATTTTTAACTTATAACTTACTTATATATTTTAATTTTTAAGAAATCTCATACTACAAATGAATGTTATTTTCAAATTCATTGTTTGCGTTTTGTCGTTTCATAATTTACCATAAAATATGTATGAATAAAAATTAAACAATATGTATGGATAAAAACTTAATTATTAATTTATATATAAATTAAATTAAAGAAAATAACTTAGTGGAAAATGTGGTATATTTTAACATTGAGAACGGATCAAATACAAACCACATTTATAAATAAAAATTACAAACCCATTAAAATATTGTCACATGTCTATTTCGACCAATCACAATCCGAGGTACTCTTTGTAAATAAAAAAAAATTTAAACGGACTTATTTAAAAATATATAATTGATGCGAGAGTATAATTGTCCTTAAAATTGCTACAGTAATAGTTTAAGTCTAATCATTTCTGCTTTAAGTCTCATCATTCGCTACAGTAATAGTTTTAAGTCCGATCATTCGCTACAGTAATAGTTTAAGTCCGATCATTGTTGTTTTAAGTCTGATCATTGTAGTTTTAAGTCTGAGCATTCCTATTTTAACTCTGATAATTGCTACAGTAATATTTCAAGTCTGAACATTGTTGGTTTAAGTCTGATCATTACTCTTTTAAGTCTGATCATTGTATTTTTAAGTCTGATCATTGTTGTTTTAAGTCCGATCATTGTTGGTTTAAGTCTGATCATTGCTTTGTAAGTGATGTGGGTCGAATGGCGCTAACTTACATGCAGAAATTGGAACATCCGAAGAATTTTACGCAAAATTTGATGTTTATGCGCCTGTGTCAGAATTTGATGAAAGCCTAGTGTTTTTTGGGTGGAAACGGCATTCTGAGCAAAACTCACTGCTTTGCTGTGAGCTCGGCGTTTTTAAGGTGAATTCCTTCATCTATAGGGTCAAATTCGTGTTTTATTCTTCTTTAGTTTTAAGTCTGATCATTGCTTTGTAAGTCTAATCGTTGCTTGTTTTAAGTCTGATCATTGCTGTTTTTAAGTCTGATCATTGTTGTTTTAAGTCTGATCATTCTCAATTTGTAGTCTTTTAGTTACCAATTTTAAGTCTGATCATTCTCTCTTTAAGTCTGATGATTCTCAATTGGTAGTCTTTTAGTTACCAATTTTAAGTCTGATCATTCTCTCTTTAAGTCTGATCTTCTCAATTGGTAGTCTTTTAGTTACCAATTTTAAGTCTGATCATTCTCTCTTTAAGTCTGATCATTCTCAATTTGTAGATTATTGGGCTGGTCCAGTTTAGGAGGTCCATAATCTTAGCAGTAAGGCTTAGGGTTTTTATTTCCTGATTAGATAATTAGGGTTTAGATGTGTACTCTATATATACTCACTGCACATTGATTATTGTAATTGTATCAGTGAAAACCATGGCTTGGTAGTGCCCCCAGACATAGTCACGGTATAGTGACGAACTGAATATCAAATTTTGGTGTCTTCGCTTCAGTTCCTTTATTTTTCTCTCAGCATCGCTGCTTGCGTGGTCCTACAATGCAATCCAAAAGTTGAATTGAATACGAATGAGATTGGGATGAGATTAAGAAGACAATTGAGATGAGGTTTAGGCGAGAATTGAGATAGATTGAGATGGGATGCGATTAAGACCGAAATTGGGATAGGTCGAAGCGAGACTAGTAAGAGGACACAACTTAGCTTCCATTAATCTAAGTAACTAACATTAATAAAACTATCACTACACCATGCATCACGCCACCGCAACACTACTTCATAACTAATCTAAACCATTCTACCACTACATCTAGTTTGCCACGTAATATTACGCATGGAACTCCAAACTCGTTCGCGCAAGATATCCAGATTTTGCTATCAGAAAGCCTGGGAGGATATCATCTTGCTTTCAACAACTTTTTTGTGTGAAACGTTTGATCCCAAAATGGACTTGCTGAGAGGTACAATAGAACTATTCTTAAGAGAGTCAGATGTATGCTGATACAGGCATGTCTTCTAAAGATTTTGTAGGCTGAGGCTGTTAGCACAGCTTATTATCTGATAAACATATGCCCTTCTTCAGCTATAGGTTTCAAAACACCTATGCAAATGTGGAGTGATCACCTTGAGGACTACAAAAGATTGAAGGTGTTTGGATGTGCAGCTTATGCTCACATCAGACAGGATAAGTTGGATTCAAGAGCCCTGAAGTGCATATTTCTAGGATATCCTGATGGAGTGAAAGGTTACAAGTTATGGTGCCTGGAAAACATTGGGAAGATGTCTATCATCAGTCGAGATATGGTATTCAATGAGTCAGTTTTTCCTTTCAAATATCAAGATCAAAAAGGTAAAAACAGCCGGCAAGATCAGCAAGAAAATAAAAATGAGAATAGTGAGAAATTATCAATTGAGGTGGAGTTACCAGAAAAAGGTAGAGTCAGTAACAGAACAACAACATGAAAATACTGATGAGGTTTCTAGCATTAGTGATTCACAAGATGAGGAGCTGGAAGCTAATTAATCAGAGTGATATCAGTAACTACATGCTAACTAGAGATAGACAGAAACGAATTCCCAAGTCTAATACAAAGTTTGGCATGAACAATATGGTCGCATTTTCTTTTAATACTCCAGCAAAAATAGAAGAGGAAGAACATGGATCCTTCAAAGAGCCTGTAAATTCTCAAGACAAAGATTTGTGGATCAAATCTATGGAAGAAGAGATGGAGTCCTTAATGAAGAATGGAACATGGGAACTGGTAGACATGCCTAAGGAACAGAAACTGGTGGGATATAAGTGGATCTTCAAAAGGAAGGAAGATATACCTGGGGTAGAAAAGCATAGGCTAAAAGCAAGACTTGTGGCCAATGGGTTCACCCATCAAGAAGGTATAGATTTCACTGAAATCTTCAGTCCAGTGGTCAAGCACATGTCTATCAGAGTAATCCTGGCTATTGTTGCTAAGTATAACTTGCATTTGGAATAACTAGATGTGAAGATAGCATTCTTACATGGGAAAGTTGATGAGACAATATATATGAGACAACCAGAGGGATTTACAGTAGGGAACAATGATGAAAAGGATTGTTTGCTGAAAAAGTCTCTATATGGACTCAAGCAGTCCCCAAGACATTGGTACAACAGGTTTGATGAGTTCATGGTCAATCAAGGATATACAAGGTTTGCATATGATTGGTGTATTTATGTGAGTAAAGAGGACAACACTGAACATAGAGTGTACTTAGTCTTATATGTAGATGATATGCCAATTGCTAGCAAAGACAATAGTCAGATACAACAATTAAAGAGGCAGCTCAACTCAAGCTTTGAGATGAAGGACCTTGGACCTGCTAAGAAAATTCTTGGTATGCGGATATTGAGGAAAAGGGAACAAGGTATCTTGTTTCTAAGTCAGTAGGGGTATATTGAGAAGGTCTTGACCAAGTTTGGGATGAATAATACCAAGATAGTTCTAACACCTATGGCTCAACATTTCTGACTACATAGAGATCAAAGACCTTAGATATATGTGTGAGGTTCCTTATTCTAGTGATGTTGGATCATTGATGTATGAAATGGTCTACACAAAACCAGACATGGCTCATTCATTCAGTCTTGTGAGCAGATTCGTCGCACAGCCAGGGAAAGAACATTGGCTTGCTATAAAATGGATTTTGAGGTACTTAAAGGGAAACTCAGGAAAATGACTGAAATATGGTGGAGATGGGCATGGTGAAGCTGGAGATGAGCCTGATATGATTATTGGATATTGTGACTCAGATTATGCAGCTAGTATAGACACTAGAAAATCTCAGTCAGGCGTTGTATTTACAGTTTTTAGGACAGCAGTCAGTTGGAAGGTAACTTTACAACCAGTGGTGGCTTTGTCAGCAACTGAAGCAGAATATATTGATATAACTGAAGCTGTTAAAGAGGCCTTGTGGTTAAAAGGACTACCGGTAGAACTTGTCTTTGTACAGAAATTGGTAAAGTTATTTTGTGACAACCAAGGAGCTATACATTCAAAACATCAAGTTTTTCATGAGAGGTCTAAGTATATTGATATATGGATGTACTTTGTGAGAGATATACCGGAATCAGGGGAGGTAAGTATTGAGAAAATTGCATGCACTTTGTCAATAATTTAAAATGTTACGTGAAAAGACAATGCTATCTTGGATTCATGACGGAGAGAGGGCTCGGAAAGCTAATAATAAGATGAAATTGTCCCTCTCGGATGGCTCGGCTACAGATAATTGAGAAATCATTGGCCCTGCAGCGTGGTTGAATTCTACAAAAACTTATTCATTGCACTCCGAATCAGGAAGACTTTGGTCTGCCATGATCACAAAGCCTGACAGGCAACTTATATATGAACTTTCTGGAGCTGTTTTTTAATGATCTCATGCAGCGGGGAGCACTCGGTTGAGGCAAGGTTGTAAGAATGAGGCAGTGAGGCATGATCTTGGCCATTGATCATATTGATCTAATGGTTGAGATTTAAAGATGTGGTAGTGGGATTTTACTGTTTGCTTTTTACTGTTGATGGATTTTGGTAGTGGGACACGTGGCGCACCCACAAAGTACGGGGGTTAGATGTGTGGCTCAGATCGTGCCTCACTGCCTCATTCTTATTTGGCTTGCCTCATTTGAACGCTCCTCCTCATGCAGCCATCCATGTACGATATATATATATATAGGAGCGTTCAAATGAGGCACTCAAATTAGAATGACACTGTGAGGCACGATCTCAACCACACATCTAACCCCCCCGTGCTTTGTGGGCGCGCCACGTGGAAAATAGTAAACCCACTACCAACAGTAAAAAGCAAAAAGCAAATAGTAAAATCCCACTACCACATCTTTAAATCTCAACCATTAGATCAATATCATCAATGGCCAAGATCATGCCTTACAGCCTCATTCTACCAACCATGCCTCAACCGAGTGCTCCCCTATATATATATATATATATATATATATATATATATATATATATATATATATATATATATATATATATATATATATATATATATATATATATATAGAGGAGCGTTCAAATGAGGCAAGCCAAATAAGAATGAGGCAGTGAGGCACGATCTCAACCACACATCTAACCCCCCCCCCCCTCCCGTGCTTTGTGGGCGCGCCACGTGTCCAAATAGTAAACCCACTACCAACAGTAAAAAGCAAATAGTAAAATCCCACTACCACATCTTTAAATCTCAACCATTAGATCAATATCATCAATGGCCAAGATCATGCCTTACTGCCTCATTCTACCAACCTTGCCTCAACCGAGTGCTCCCCTATATATATATATATACTTGATACAAATAGTGTGATTTAGAGATCATGTTTTGTCTAAACATGGCGTTTGATTTCTTTAGGATTTGACGTAAGCTCAAATAAGCTAAACTAATAGTCAGAGATTCATGGAGGGCGAAGAGAGTTGCCTCAGTGGTAGGCGCTCCTCCGGTGTCATAGACCCGGGTTCAAGTCTGTTGAGGCAATGGCCTCACATGGTTTTGATGAGTGACAAACCGGTTTAATGGTTTACTTGAGTTTGTGTAAGTCAGGAACTTACTGGAGCATGGAAGTCTCTGAGGAACCGAGAACCTGTGTATTGGTCAACGGTCAAGTCAAGGGAGCAGTTGAGGTCAAGTCAACAGAGCAGTTGAGAACGAGAGTCAAATACATCATGGTGTGATGGCACGTCCCCACAACACACATCAAGGAGATCATGGGTTGACAGTTACAAGCCATGATCTATGGAAGTTATCTCAAGAACCTATCACGTCTCCATAATAGTTAACAAGGAGGAAATGGAGTGACGGTTACAAGCCATGATATATGGAAGTTATCTCAAGAACCTATCACGTCTCCATAACAGTTAACAAGGAGGTAATGGAGTGACGGTTACAGGCCATGATCTATGGCGGTTATGAAGTCAGTTACCTCAATACCTATAAAGAGGATGGCAGCTATTCTGCAATACTTGGCTTTTGTCCAGGGCTTTTGCCCCGGGCTTTCGCCCGTGCATTCATCCATATCGGGTGTGCATCATTCATGTCTGTGAGTGCTTTCCAAGTGGGGGTTCCCAGAGAGAATATCAGAGTGAGTGATATTCCAGTGATCGAGCTATTCTTGATCAGTGCCGGAAAGCTACGGGGGTGCCAGGACTACGGCGACGACGAGAAGTCAGTCAAGGAAGTAGTCAGGTTTTGCTTGTGTAGATCTAGATTTGATTTACACTGAATAGGCAATTTTGTACCAGTTGAGTGTACATGCTAAATAGTAATAAAAGAAACTATTTAGGTTTATTCCGCTGCGTATTCTGTTTTATTGATTATCTGCATACAAAGTCAGGTTCCTAACAGTTCCGAACTTTGTTAAGTCTTCGACTACTAACCACGATCCTATCAATTGGTATCAGAGCCGCAGGGTTCTAGATTTTGGTTAGCTTTGCAGGTATGTCAGGTGATTCATTCTCAAATCCTCCGAAATTGAAGCCAGGCGAGTATGAGACCTGGGCGGTACGATTTGAAGCACATGTAATGGCTTCGGATGGGGAGGTATGGCAGATCATCGAGCAAGGGCAACAGCACATCTATCTTGAGGGAAGTGAGACGGAACTTAAGCCAAGGATTCAGTACACGACTGAGGACTATAAGAAACTGGAGAAAAATGCAAGAGCATTACGGGTTCTTCACAGTGCTTTGGAACCTGGAGACCTCAAGAAGGTGATACAGTTCAAGGACCCGAGTGATATTTGGGACTCACTGAAAAAGATCTATGAAGGATCCAAGGATGTGAAAAGGAATCGAATACTTGCTGTTCAGTCTGAGTTCAATTCCCTGAGACAAGTGAAGAACGAGTCACTGCATGATTATCATTCCAGATTTCAAGGGTGTTTGGCTACACTTAACAATCTTGGAAAGAAGTACAAGAATTGGGAAGTCACTAACAGATTCATGCAAGGATTAGGTCCGGAATGGGATGACATCTCAAGAACCTTAGCTGCTCTCCCAGATACTAAGGAGAACTCCCTGGAGGAACTGGTTGCGAGCTTGGTCAGTAACAAGTCTATTGAAGACGTCAAACTGGAAAGTCGGGAACATTAGAAGGCAGCTCGACAAATTGCCCTGGTTGGAGAGAGTTCTAGATACAAGAACTATAACGGAAAGCATCAACTTGGAAAGTTTGATCCTAGAAGCGATCAAGGAATTTTTGTAGATATGTTTTGCATAGCAAAGCCTACAAAGTATTCAACAAAAGAACCAGACAGGTTGAGGAAAGTGTTCATGTCATCTTTGATGAGGAGACTATGGGTAATGAACCTGAACAAGTTCCTGACATTCATGCTACAGATGATGTTGAAGACTTTGTGTTGATTCGTCCTAGGGATGACACAGTTAGTGCTGATACTGAGAATCTGGACACAGTTGATCAAGTCAATGGACAAGTTGCTGAGGTTGAAGAACCTGGAGAGCAAACTGAAGTGAATGGAAAAGTCCCTGAAGTTGGTGAAGTTCATGGTGGAACTGAGGAAATCCAAGAGACTCAGGAGGTCACTGAGTTGAGGAGAAGTACACGAGCTAAACAGCCGAGTGTTGCACTTCGTGATTATGTTTGCTATGCAGCAGTTCAGGGGGAAAGAGTCATGAATGCCTTTGTGTCCTTGATTGAGCCAAAGACAGTTCAAGAAGCACTGAAAGACCCAGATTGGATTCAAGCGATGCAAGATGAGTTGCATCAGTTCGAGAGGAATAAAGTTTGGAGACTTGTTCCAAGGCCAGAGAATCGGAAGGTGATTGGCACCCGCTGGATATTGAGGAACAAATTGAATTCCGAAGGAGAAATAGTCAGGAACAAGGCCAGGTTGGTGGTGAAAGGCTACAGCCAGCAGGAGGGCATTGACTATGAAGAAACCTTTGCGCCAGTGGCAAGGTTGGAGGCTATCAGGTTGTTGATAGCATATTCAGTGCAGTTTGGAATCAAACTCCATCAGATGGATGTTAAGACGGCGTTTCTGAATGGGTTCCTTAAGGAGGAAATCTATGTTGAACAGACTCCTGGATTTGAGGTTCCTGAGCATCCAGATCATGTGTACGTTCTCGACAAGGCTCTGTATGGATTAAAACAGGCGCCTAGGGCGTGGTATGAGCGCCTATCGGAGTATCTGCTAGCTCATGGATATGAGCGAGGTAAGGTAGATAAGACTCTATTTTTGTTGAGAATTGATAAGCACTTACTCATTGTGCAGGTGTATGTCGATGACATCATCTTCGGATCCACAAGTGACGAACTTGTGAAGTCCTTCACCAAGCTCATGGAGAAGGAGTTTGAGATGAGTATGGTCGGGGAACTGACGTTCTTTCTTGGTATTCAAGTTAGACAGCTGGAGAATGGTACTGAGATTTCACAACAGAAGTACCTGAGTGAAGTTGTGAAGAAGTACGGGTTTGGAGGTTCAAAGCATGTGAACACTCCTAGTTCTCCGAATGAGTCCCTGACAAAGGATGATGCGTCTCCAAGGACAGATGCTACAAGATATCGTGGCATGATAGGTTCTTTACTATATTTGACTGCTTCTAGACCTGATATAATGTTAAGTGTATGTCAATGTGCTAGGTTTCAAGCGGAACCAAGGGAATCTCACGTAAAGGCCGTGAAGAGGATACTGAGGTATCTGAAGGGCACTGAGAAGCTGGTCCTGTGGTATCCGAGAGTGAGGTATCTCAGTTTGGAAGGATACTCAGACGCAGACTTCGCTGGGGATAGGACTGATAGAAAGTCCACATCCGGGAAGCATCTGAAAAGCTGAGAATGGAACTTGGTTTAATGAGCCCAAAATGAGGTACTTCTAATCTTACTCTCAATGATTGGTTAGAAGTTAGGGTTTACAACATGCATGATTGTCATCTATGTGAGTGCCTTCTTGAAGTCTCTGAGTGACAAATTTATTGTATGCTTATACTTCTTGATTAAACTTGATATATTACATGCATGCTTGAACATGTTCCTTGAAGCCATAACATACCTTCCGGATTTTTGTACCCCAATAGCCCCATGAAGGAAGTGTATGAAGCCACCTATGCCATATACTAATTGTGTTCTTGTCCAATGACCTCTTTGCAAATTTTCTGGACATACATGATTAGAAGTAAAATTTATGTGTGATTGAGTGTTTGAGTTGTGATGATTTTTACATATTATACCCTTATGGTAAGCCGATCCATCACAACGTCCCTTGTGAAAAATTCATGATTTGGAACTGGTATGGCATTCACTTGGTCAAGATGTGGACTAGTTTGGACTGAAGGACCTGACGAGATTCTGAAGATACAATGAATCAGTTGCATTTATGAGGATTATATGGTTGACCGGTTCAGAACGTGGGAAACCAATTAGATGGTTTTTGGTTCAATGGTGCGGACCAGACTTTAGAGGCTCTGGAACAGCTTGGATACATAGCCAAGTTCAAGGAAAGCTCACGTGGAGAACCCATAAGGGGTTAAGGCTGTTGTTGTGAAGAACCCAGTAGGGGTTAATATTGTTGCTATGGAGAACTCAGAAGGAGTTGTTAATTCTGATGATACAGAATTTTTGTTTGCATGTTCTCAAGAGAAGGGGGATATTGCAAAAGATGCTGGTGAGCCATCAGTTGGAGTAGAAAAATCTGAAAGATGAACTGGAAGAGATGAGCAAGATTGCCAAGTTCAAAGGAACTGAAGTTGCTGAGGACATCGACTGTGAGGTAGTTGAAACGTCCACAACTGTTTCAAAGAAGAAGATGAAGAAACCTTTGCCTGTAAGGATTCAACCACTGAGGGAGAGTGGTAAAAGAAAATTAGAGGAGAAGGAAGAAACTGCTCTGAAGAGCTCTGTCAAGAGAGCTAAAAGGTCAAAATCTGGGAAAGAGATTTTGATGGAGATGGAATGCTCTGAGAGGTTCCTGATGGGTGAAGGACTCACAGAAGTGTTTGATATTTTAAAAGCACAAGGCTGGGAGAAGATGTGTGAGAGTCAGGACCTTGTGTGTCCTGAGGCAGTCCATGACTTCTACAAGGAGTTGATTTTGGCTGATGGTGAAATACCAGCTCTGGAGGTGAAATTCAGAGGACGAAAATTCAGAGTTCCTAGTATGGAATTAGCTCTGATTTTGGGTCTACCTCACTCAGGTTATGACCTGTTCCGTAAAGGGAACTCATGGCTAGAGAGGCTAATTGCTGTGGACGTTGGTCATTCAGAATTTCTACAAGATCTCGTGTTATTCAGAGATTAAGTGCTGTGGAGAAAGGAATTTGTGACTTGAAGAATGATCTGAAGGAGTTGAAAGTAGAACTCAGGGAGGTGAAGGATGGAGTCTTAGCATTGCTCTCAAAATTCAGAAGTTCTTCAGTCTGAAAATGGTCACTTTTGATTGAGAGAATTCTGTGGCCAGTTCTAATCTTGGATTTATCCCCTCTTTGACCCCTACCATGTCATTTCCTTTCTTGCTGACTATCAAAATTTGATTTTCTGTTCAGCATGTGTGCTTGACTATCTTGTTTAAATTTGAAGTGGTTGCATGCATTTATGAGTTGCTATGACCTTCAAGATATCTCTCATTGTTATGACTGCATTGTATGTTATTTACCCTTCTTTGATGATGCCAAAAGGGGGAAGGGTTAGGAGTACCGATTCAGGGGGAATTGAATCAGGTTCTTGACTTGGTTCTTGACGTGCTAAACCTATATAGGTCTTTGACTTAATAGATTGTTTGTTAGGTTCCTAAGGGTGTTGGAACTTGGGGGGAATTTGTCCCAAGGAGAATATGTTCTCATTTGATGATGTGTGCATGTTTAACATCTATTAAGTTTGTCAAGTTTTTCCTCATGTTCTTGACTGCTGTGTATGTTGATTAACTCTTCTTTGATGATGTCAAAAGGGGGAAGGGTAGAAGTATCAACTGAGGGGGAATATAATCTGAGGTTCCTGAGTAGAAATACCTCTGTAGGAATTTGACTTAATAGGATGTTTACCAAGTTTCTGAGTGTGCAGGAACTTAGGGGGAATTTGTCCCAAGGAGAATATGTTCTCATGTGATGCTGTGTGCATGGTTAAACATCTATTAAGTGATGATTTGGTATTTTTCCTTGTTGGTTTGTCATCATAAAAAGGGGGGAAATTGTTGAGGCAATGTCAGCACATGGTTTTGATGAGTGACAAACCGGTTTAATGGTTTACTTGAGTTTGTGTAAGTCAGGAACTTACTGGAGCATGGAAGTCTCTGAGGAACCGAGAACCTGTGTATTGGTCAACGGTCAAGTCAAGGGAGCAGTTGAGGTCAAGTCAACAGAGCAGTTGAGAACGAGAGTCAAATACATCATGGAGTGATGGCACGTCCCCACAACACACATCAAGGAGATCATGGGTTGACAGTTACAAGCCATGATCTATGGAAGTTATCTCAAGAACCTATCACGTCTCCATAATAGTTAACAAGGAGGAAATGGAGTGACGGTTACAAGCCATGATCTATGGAAGTTATCTCAAGAACCTATCACGTCTCCATAACAGTTAACAAGGAGGTAATGGAGTGACGGTTACAGGCCATGATCTATGGCGGTTATGAAGTCAGTTACCTCAATACCTATAAAGAGGATGGCAGCTATTCTGCAATACTTGGCTTTTGTCCCGGGCTTTTGTCCCGGGCTTTTGCCCCGGGCTTTCATCCATATCGGGTGTGCATCATTCATGTCCGTGAGTGCTTTCCAAGTGGGGGTTCCCAGAGAGAATATCAGAGTGAGTGATATTCCAGTGATCGAGCTATTCTTGATCAGTGCCGGAAAGCTACGGAGGTGCCAGGACTACGGCGACGACGAGAAGTCAGTCAAGGAAGTAGTCAGGTTTTGCTTGTGTAGATCTAGATTTGATTTACACTGAATAGGTAATTTTGTACCAGTTGAGTGTACATGCTAAATAGTAATAAAAGAAACTATTTAGGTTTATTCCGCTGCGTATTCTGTTTTATTGATTATCTGCATACAAAGTCAGGTTCCTAACAGTTCCGAACTTTGTTAAGTCTTCGACTACTAACCACGATCCTATCAAAGTCCCTCTGACGAACAGATACTAACATCTAACAACTAACAACCTATCCAAAAAAAATAGTCAGAGATTCATGTAGACGCCCAAGGATTCAAGTCCCACCAGAGACATATAATTATACTCGGACGTATAGGAATGATTTTGTCCAACGCAACGTTTTGTTATATTTGAGTGATCTTCCCTGCTTGCTAGTTCAGTTACAAAATTTGGTATTACCTGAACAAAATAGTTAACACAGATTAACCAAAGGCTTTGGTTTTGTCTCCCTATAGCCTATACTGTTCTAAAACTCACATAGTAAACTTCGGTTTGTGTCTGCAAACACTATAACGAACTATCATGCACGAGCGACAGTATCTTGAGAATGACTACTTTCCCTGAGCTTAATCCTGTCCATCTGTGAAAGCATCACCTCATACACTTTCTCCTTCAGCTGCAGCAGATGACATTTTTTGCAAATAAAAGTGTTAGAAGATAATGAAAGGCTATAAAATTATGTGGTGCCGAACACGCTCAGATACACAGATGGGCATATATTTAAGAGAGTTGGACATGAAGTGAGCGGTATTTAGAGTAACAAACCTCGTCCAGCCTGATTTCACTTGTGACTGAAACGTGGATCGATCCTTCAGGTCCCGACTTTCGGTAACTGGCTAGCTCAAGATTATCAGCACTGGGATCTTCTGTAATAAATGTGATAGTAGATTCTTTTAACAGATCGCATTTGGACACCACGTCAAGCCAGAGGTGATTGCCAAACTTTTCCTTGATTTCCTTGTATACGACGAACTAAGAGAAGTAGGTGTTAGTTTCTAGAAACCAGCTGGATATGTCTCGTGGATATATATGATATTGTGCAGTTTTAAGGAATGGTACCTGATCAGTTGGTGATGTTCCACATTGGCCGGACAAGTCATGGACAAAAAGTATGGCAGTTGGTAAATGTGAGAGAACGGCAAGTGTCAACTTCTCCAGATTGTTTCTATCTTCTGCTCATTGAAGTGAAAACATATTTCATCGCATCGCAACAAAAAATTACATTTAGTTGTGTCCGGCGTCCGCTAAAACATTACACTCTTTGTAGTAATCCGTTTTATAAAACTATTGACCAAAAGACAAGTTTACGAAGATATGATGGACTATGAACACTTCAACAACAAAATGAAGACGGCTTTTGCAGCCTTTAATAGATTAGAGTACAAACATACAAATAGTGGCACCATTAAAGAAGTCATGAATACAAAAGCGAGGAATTTAGAATTTGCTAACCATCATGTCTGTTTAGAAGTCCTGGTGTATCTGTCACCTGCATTTTTTTATCCACGCATGAAAAACAAGGGCAAGGTTTTCTGTATGGCCGAGAACGAAATCACTAAGTTACTAACCTGGAAAACCTCAGAACTTATTTTTATGTGTCCCATTAGAATTCCTCTAGTGGTAAAAGGATAGTTGCAGACCTATACCATGATATGTTAAACAATAGAATAAATTATCAATGATTAAAAGAAGCTGTGTGAAACCAAATATATAGATTTATGCTGCGAAGCTGACTCCAATTCACGTTAAACAATGCTAACAATCTCTATTTATTACTGAAATAGTTCTCAATTAAATCATAAGTATGGAAATGAAACTGAGTGAATATGGCGAATGGCATAGCAGCACTCACCTCAGGCTTCCCTGTTGAGAGTATACGGACCAGGGATGATTTCCCAACATTAGGAGCACCGACGAGACAGAGGGTTGGTGTTTCAAGATCAACAACAGGCATCTGTCGCAAAATCTGATGAAAATAATAAAAAATATCACAAAGGTACCCACCACAAAGAGCTAAGATAGTAAGAACATGCATCCAAACAGCAATTGTTTACACCGTGGCAGTGGACTGATATTCATCACACCTATAATGTCAGTCTTTTGCAATGCATTATAACAAGAAGCTTATTACAGATGTGACTGCGACTATCATTCTCAAGAAACTCTTGCCATCCTTAAAGACTCAAAGCAACAACTTTCATGAATGTTAATTTGACGAACTGCATTCTCATTCTGAATAAAAGTGACTCTTCGTAGATTCAAACATATACCTTGGCAATGTTTAACAAGTCATCAACCGCCCGTCCTTCCCGATTGAATATAACTTCTAACTCTTTTACACCCTGAAAAGTATCCCACCAGTCAATCCGAATTCTTCACCAAAACAGGAATACACATGGTGGTGTTAAACAGTACCTCAGTAAGTCGTTCAAGTGCTTCTCTCTTTGTCAGTGACTGAATGATGCAAACGAAGGAAACCAATATGTGAGAATTGCAGATATATGATGAAATTTTTTATTTATTGGAAATACGGGATATCTGACAGTTTTTCTAAAGATAAAGAAAATACAACTTTGAAGAGGATAAAGCCATAAAAAGCATAAAAAAAGAAATCAACTCAATATTCGTGATTGCAGGCTGTAGTATACTGCAAAGCTGTCAAGTATCATCGGACACAAACAAGTACAACATGCATTTAACCAAGGACTTAACGGGTATGTCACCTTGGCACAAAGAGAAGCATGTTCCTTTCCAACAGATACCACCTTTTTCCTCAAAGAATCTACCATACGCAACACCTGTCAAATGTTGCAATATAAACTCAGGGACATTTTAAGTGGGATCACATCTTACTGCATACTACAATTCAAGTACACACTTGAGGACTTTAATGCTGTCAATAGTCATTGAGTACCTGTTCGTAGTGTCCATCGCCTAAAGTCAATTCAATAAGAGACCGCTCATAAGGGTGCAAAGTATTCTTGTTCGGAAAATTCTCCGTATACACTCTCAACGGAACTCCGAGCTCCTGTATTTGAAATAACAAAAGCTTGCATTTACTGAAAGCACAAGCCCATGTCCAATGTAAACATACAAACATATTATCACCAGACATTTTTTATATTGCTTATGTTGGCAAGTAGAGAACAAATTCCTTACTTTCATCAGTGCATCAAGTTGCTTCGCTCCTTTATTTCTCTCCCGCTTCGCAATGTTTGCAATCCCTACAAGTAAAAACCAAACAGAACTGGTTTAATTACAAGACCATGTATAATAGCAAAAAACCCTACAACAACAATGGACCAAATTCTAATCTATGATTACCCTTTGTAGGAGGGATTCTTTTCGCCTTCTTAATAGCAGACTGTAAGATATCAACTGCCGGCATCACCATCGGAAGCTTTTGAAAAGCACCAACTGTTTCCACCTCGACTTCAATGTTTTTCTATGCAACATTACCACTAAAATCACATACTTGCCCAAGGACCCCATTGCTTAAAAAATTAAATAACACCCTAGGCCTGAAAAAGAAACCTCTTTTCTGTCCAATTCAAGGGTTTTAGCTGTTGGAACATAGCTCTTAACCGCAACTGCATGTGCACAAGACTGTAACCCCTTGCAGAACCTCAAGGTCTGATAAATTTCAACCCCAGACACTAAATTAGACCCTACATTCAAACAACAATAAGATTCACACAACAATTCAGAACAAGAAAATAATAAAAATATATGGTTTATTGACTGTCTTAAGGGTTTTTCATCATCCAAAACTCATCAACAACCCACAAACTTTAATTGGGTATGTAAGCAACCACTGGAAATGGATAAAGGGGGAACCTTTATAGAAATTGGAGCTTCTGAGGAGCCGCTGCGCCGATGGAATCTGACATAAGTGGTTCAGGCTTGAAGCTCCAACTCTTATCATCGTCTTCCTCAGTTTAGCTCCTTTTTATTTGGTTACAGATTGTATAGGATTTTCAGAATACGTTTCAGGCTGGACTGGACAGGAGCTAAACGACATCGTTTTGTCATATGTTTTTTTAGTTTTTTTTATAGATCGTTTTTTTATGTTAAATTGTAATTATTTTGAAAATAAAAACAATAACACGTCATCTGATGTGTTTTTGCATATCTGAGGTTGTTGTTCCCACCCATTATCAACAAAAAAAAGTTTTTGCATATCTAAAACATTTTCTGCCAATAAGGGTGTGGCCAAGTGGTTAAATTTATATATTAACAAGAGGGTTCAAACTCCTGAGTACCTTGTGCTTCAAAGGACCTATTAATTCATATGTACCCGCAAAAATATACGATCTAAAAATCTATATAAAAAACACTTCTTTCCTACCCAACTTCAAAAAGATAATCTATATCGTGTCATTGCAGCTCAAGCCTTAAACTGACATACATAGCTTCAATAATTTCAAAATGCATCTGCATATCTGGACTCCGGTCACCGAAGTAAAACCTCTCGTTCACTGCTAGCTTCCCATGGCTGGCCTGAGACTCTGTTTCAAGTAATTCAACCATTTTGTTCTTCTCATTCAAAATACAGACTCTATTCCTGTTGTTCCATTGCCTAGGAGTCCCATGGATCATGAATCGAATACATGAGCCTCCAAGTACAGCGCGGGTAGAGAGTCTTTTTATTGTGTCTTGGTCGGTTAGATATGCGCCCGGAGAATTTAACCCAACGTCCACGTAGTGGATCTCTGTGATGCTGTCTAGGAGGATTTCTTTTGAGGCGGGTATGATTTGATTCTCGCTGATATTTGAAGGATTTGTTGCAGTAGGCATTATGTCTGAGAAGGCAAGCTCTGTAACTAGCTGGTTAAGCACCGTGCCTCCCTTGCTGAATCCGAGGATGATGGTTTTGGGGAGAGTTGCTTTCGTGGCACATTTTGACGTTTGGATTGAATCTTTCTGGTGTTCCTCAGTCAGATTCTTAACCTGAAATGAGTAACATAATTCTGAACTATTTGGAATCTGTCTAATTCAGGAATCAACCCGTGAAGCTTAGACCTCCAATTGCACGTCAACTGTTGTTCTCAACATATCAATTGCTTAAGCCTAGCGAGACTATAATTTTGAGAAGAAAGAAAGTTTCACGCAAAAGACACCAAATCCGAACGACTATATTGCGGATTTATTTGAAAAGGCCATATAAAATGATATAAGTACCTTGATGAGGCAATTCGACAAAAGCCTCACAATTGACGAAGAAGCAGGAGATCCAGTTGGATTGTATGAACTGGGTTCTCCCCATTCGTTGACAGAAGGTATGAAATCCTTATACACAGCAAAAGGGCCATTGAAGGTTGACGCTTCAATAACCCACACATTGATGGAGCTACCGAATTTAGAAACTAAAATCTCAGATATATGTTGTGCATTAGACAGCTTTTCTATCACCGGATTGCCAGTCCCTTCGACTCTATCTCCGCTAAAGAATATGGCATTTGCAGAAGGCACCTGCTTTATTAGAAAATACACAATCAAATAGATCCTGAAGGCAAAAATCATAACCACGATTCGAACATCTCATCACCGTGTTTAGTCTATGCACTAATCTGCAAAGCAACAAACTTACTTGTAACGATTTCAAAGGTGTCAGACAAAGCGAGGCGGCAACTTTATAATAAGCTCCACTGTTTTGACACAACGGAACTTTTAAAAGGCCACTCCATCTCTCCATCATCTAATTAAATTCATAATCCCTGCATTAAAAAAAAATTATTCTGATTCATCTAGATGACCTCCAGGGAACTATCAATTAAAGCTCATCCAACAACTCTCAGCTACGCATTTTCACAAACACCTGGCGCACAATCTGAACCCAGCAGTATGTAATCAAAATTCACCACACCAATGGGAAGTGGGAACAACCCAATACTCATCCTGAGCCTCACCTGGCGGCTGGCACCAAAACCCTAACCCTCCGTCCAAGCAACAGAAACGAAGACGCGCATCTTCGGGAGTTTTCCGACACGGGGAGACACAAAATTGTTCATTCTGTAACTTTGAATTAAATTTTGAGATTTTTGAGATTTATATATTTTTCGGAATATTTAAAAAATATTTTTTTCTTGATTCTTTTTTTTATTTTTTATTATCAAGCGTCGCTGAAAGCGTCACGGAGGAGAAGCGAAGGAGAGCAAAATGTCGAGACAAGTGTCGGAAGCTCACAGCAACAAAGCCGCCGTTCAGGCCACCAACGACGATGCTTCTGCTAGTAAGCTGTATGATATCTCTACTGATTTAACAACGCGTTTGTCTAACAGTTAACTCTCCAGTTCCAGCATATTTTTGTGCCCTAAAACTTGTCTTTGTATCTGAACACTAAGCATCAACTGTCAGATTTGTTCCTTTGTAGATCGTGTTTATGCACTATGATGATCTCACCGACAGTTTCAATTCATTGTGCGCAGAATCTGCAATGGAATCTGATTGACTTGCATTAATGGCAAATTAATGTAGTCCTTTTTGGTGTGGAACTTAGTGACACTTGTCAGCGCTTATTTATGGAGAGTGATGGCCTGTTATGTTTTTCTCAGGTCTTGTGTGAAGAAGGGATATATCAAAGATGACTACGTTCATTTGTTTGTAAGGAGGCCTGTGAGGAGGGCACCAATAATTAACCGTGGTAAATCCTATTCAGTGATACTTTGAGTTGGAATAATTGCTGTGGGATGTGGGCTAACTTTTGAAAATTTTGATGCATGTGATTTTGGAGGTTATTTTTCTCGTTGGGCTGCATTTCGGAAGCTACTCTCTCAGTTTCTTGATGCTGGGAAGGACGTTGAAAGTGGGGGTTCAGTGAAGAAACAAATACTCTCACTTGGAGCTGGATTTGACACGACCTACTTTCAGCTGCAGGTTCTTGTCCAAGTTGACCCTTCAATGGAACTGATTCCATGGTTTTTGCAAACCCAACTTGTTTTAGGTGTCTAAAAATATGTATTTTCATGAAAATGATGATGAAATCTTAGGTTTATTGTAGGATGAGGAGATAGCCCCCTATTTGTATGTGGAGCTTGATTTTAAAGAGGTTTGGCTCATAACATTACACAGTAGCAGTTATGAATCGGTTTACTTTCACGAAATTCAACTGATTAGCTGGTCTTTTCACAAACTGGAATATAATGATGTATTCTGTGCTGCAGGTGACAAGTAAGAAGGCCTCTCTTATCAGTGCCTGCCCTCAACTGAGAGATAAAGTTGGCGAAAATGCTACAATCACGCCAGGTTTCTAGCTAGTTGGTGTTTGAACTTCGAAGTTCTCATAGTTGAAAATAACACAGTGGTCCTATGTCTAAGCATGCAATATCTTTTATGTGTGTAGGCACTTGGTTTCTAGTAATTACGTCCACATATTGGTTTAAACTACACTTATAACTGTTTTGGCCGCTAATTCATGAATATCGTCATGATAGGATTCATACCCATTTGTGAAGAAAGATTTACAACATCGTATGTTAGTTGGTAAGGACATTTTATGTGTCTTTTGTGGTGATAGAATTCCATACTAAGGCCACACAAAAATAGGTTAATCTTGTGAGCCCAGTAAAGTCGTTTCAATCAATGTTGACACGGTGTTTGTTTACCCGGGGTTGCCTTACCTCATTATACGAATACTAGTCCCAAAGGCCTAGTCATATCATCATAGTGCCATACTTTTTCTAGTACAGATACTTCTTTTTGTGAGGTCATGGTTACAGTCAAGGGTCATGCAGGTGTAGCTGCAAGTAGATGTCTTTTGTTTTGACTTTAGCATGACTTCAAAGTTAAAACGGTAGTATATTGAAGCATAGTGGTGGTGGGTTTGATTTTGAATTGTGGTGGAACATGTTATAGTGAGCTTTCCTGCTTGCCGACCATTTTATGCCGTCCCAAGACCATTGCTTCGATTCTCATTCTTATTTATGTTAAATACGAATCAGATCAATACATACCCACTTGCAAAGAAAAAAAAAAGATGCAACAATAACAGTTTCTATATTTGTGAAACTAGTACGACTCTGAATAGATAATTATTTGTTTGATTGGAGCATTTAATATTGACAAGCTACTTAGGGTAATAGAGATCGCTCAACCAGTTTGATTTATGATGTAAATGGTATTATGATACTAATTGTGGATATAAATATTTTTAATGCAGACGAAGGTGAAGTACTCAGTGATCACTACAAACTCATTCCAATAGATTTACGTGATGTACCAAGGCTGGATGAAGTTATAGCTAAAGCTAACATGGATCCCAGGTATGTCGGAATTGTTGTGTCTACTGTCAATAATCTATATATTTTAGCTTATATACAATGAACACATCATGTTGTACCAAACTTCATCATTCTTATGTTTAGTATTCAGCCAATCCATATCCAAGCAATTGATGCTTAAAGCGACAAACCTATGATGATCGCTAAGACGTTTCTTGCAACATTTCATTCTTGATTAATTCCTTTTGCTGGCGTTTTTCCTATCACCCACTATATTGAACTATTATATTGCATGGATATAACTAATTACAGTTCCGAGAAGAAGAAAAAAAAGAATATATAGAATTAAAGCTTTCAGTTGCTCTTCTCTTCAATGCATTGTTTTAGTTTAACACAAATATTGTGTTGCATTGGAAAACCTGAAAAATCTCCTTTCATATGTATCATCTACGCTCAGCAAATGAGTACGCTAATCCATTCTGACGTTGTTGTCAGCCTGCCAACATTTATAATTGCAGAATGCGTTTTGATATACTTGGATCCAGATTCGAGTCGGAATATTGTCAGCTGGGCTTCTAGGACTTTCTCCACTGCAATATTTTTCTTATATGAGCAGGTTTTTTTTTTTGAATCATGTTTTTTTGTCTCCGTCTAATTGACAATTTTTTAGTACCCTTTAACTTGCTCTTTAATCTTTTAACAAACAGTCTCTCAATCTGCAGATTCTTCCAGATGATGCTTTTGGGCAACAAATGATCAGGAATTTGGAGGTGCACTACATTCGTATCTCTGACTTAGTGTGATGGCATGCCACCAGTCTTATTGCGCATGAAAAACATATTATGCTATTTTTTCTTCCAAAGTTTGCAGTCATAGACTGAAAGTTATCATTGTGCTGCCTGCTTCATCTAATAAAAAATTGAGCCTATGACAATTTATTTTTATGCTGTATACTCCCGGATGTCCATGTTTTCCCATCCTCTTTTTGACTAGCAGAAATTTTGTAAAATAGTTGCCATTGCCAAGCTAAGAAGTAGGCTGATAAGAATCAGAGGTTTAATCTGAGGACCCCTCGCTTCTTCTCACATCCTCTTACACTCAGTATATCAAAATCAGGCGCCCTCATACCATGTTTTCTCACCCTTGTGTTGGCTGAATATTCTTTTCCGTTTTTACCACATTCGTGATGCAGCAAATTTGACACACTTGTTTCATATGGAATCTATCAGATGTAATGTACGTATATGTAGATAAATGTGTCATTATATAATTCCAGACTTTCAAGCACAATTAGAACAGTGATTTGCTTGCTTTAGGGTTTTAAGGAAGTAGTTCTGGAAACCATTTAGCTTATTTTGTCTCTTATACTTCTCCAGAGTCGAGGATGTGGGCTCTTGAGTCTTTATGCCACACCAACTTTACATGCAAAGGAAAGGCTGTTTCTGGATCAAGGATGGGAGGTATATCTCATTATTTGTTTTCATAGAAAAGAACTTGTTCACTCTAAGAAATGAAAAATGCATAAAGGGAAATTACCAGATAATGGTTGCGCAGTTATTATTGTTAGGGCACAGTCTTTGATGTGTTACAAGTTAGAATGTCATCTGTTCCCTGGCAAGGGGTTAATCCTAGTTTCTTGTTGTAGATGAAATCTTGGTATTGCCTTGTTGTACATACATGAGGGGGGGCAGTAAGCTTTATCACTGTCTAAACTAAGACTTAGGAAGATTAGTTATGGTGTCATCAGTATTTGTAATGAACAGCCTATGTGTCATCCTTCTTTTAAACCTTAGGGTCTTCTTGAAGACACAATGTTTACTTCAGTCCTCATTTTCAGAGGGCTCTTGCTTGGGACATGCTGAAAATATACAGTCAGTTTATTGATCCTCGAGAAAGGAGAAGGTTAGTCTGCAAGTTTTGGACATTAGTTCCTTTTGTTCTTTGCATCGAATATATTCAGGTTTTACTTACCTTTAGGCTTCTTTTAGGATACATTTCCAAGTTTTCATAAACTGACAAATGCGCGAGCAACTTTAATCATCAAATGCTAACAAGTAACTACCAAGTACAATGCTAAATGTGGAAGTCAATAATCAACTTTTAATTTTGATTAAAAGCTGGATACATCTTCTGAGTGACAATCATACCTGAATATGATTATTGTGTGCGGTAGGTTTCCATGGTTTATGTAGTATACAAACATCTAATTTTCACAATGCACATATTGCAAGTGTCCACATTTTGATCTTGCTGCAATCTGTTTCCTTGATATTCAATGTTTGGTTTTTTTTTTTTTTGCTTTCGCATTTCTTGTTTTTCACTTGATCACGCCTTCTAGAACTTTCATGAAACAAACCTTTTGAATGTTCCATTGGCCAGGATCGAGCGACTTGAATTGTTTGACGAATTTGAGGAGTGGCACATGATGCAGGCAAGTGATGCTCATTTTACATGATGGAATATCACCGGTTTTATCTTTATAGTTGGTCCCTATAACCCAGTCAGCTAACAGCCAATCGAAGTGTTACTCCGTATGATTAATATGCACCTGAAATGGTCAACCATCGTTCCATTTTCATTGACATGAACAGGATGTGCTTTATAGTAATACAACTACGAGTGTCCCTTGTTATTCCTTGTGCTTATGGTTGTCCTCGATTGTTGTTTTTTCTTCAGGAGCACTACTGTGTGGCATATGCCATCAATGACGCAATGGTATGAACATCTTGAAACTCTGGATTTTGTCACCCTCTCCACACTGCATCTAATACTGAAACCACAGCTTGGTTTCCTCTATCTCATCATGTGCTTTGCTTTCAGAATCCACTTTTATGTGTTGAAGTTGTCTACCTTATCTGTCATAAACAAGAGAGGATCATTGTAGTTAGGAAAGACAAAAATGGAAAGTCTCATTGCAATTTAGCCTACCTAAACTCCCTCACAGCCTTCTGTGTACCTAGTTTTCAGTAGAAGATTTAGCTCCGAACTGAATTCTTTCCCTTTGAACTTATTTCAATACACACAGTGCGTATTTGTATTAGTAACATCTGTTGCTCAACTGATTTTCAGGGCCTTTTTGAAGAATTCGGTTTTCCCGGCGACAAAAAGGATCCAGATCCAGACACCTCTGCCGCTACCAGTTCTTGAAAGTCAATATTTTAAAATTACTAAGCTGTTATCTCGATTTTGCAAAACCATACTGGATGAAAGAAAGGTCAGTTAAGAAAGAGATTCCATTCCTTTTACAGATACTCAGGCTTATATTTACAGTAGGGTGATTAGGGTTGTTCATTTTGTTTGATTGTGAGATGTTCCTTTAGACTTGGTTATACTTCTTTTCCGGTGACTCCACGGAAATGAGTCGCACAAAAACTTTCAACCTTTCTTTCTTCCGTAGAAGTTAGAAGCATCAATTGATTCACTGGCTGGAAAATATATCTTTAAATATGTGGACAATTGAATTGAAGAACTTGGTCCACTAACTGATAATGCTTCAAATAGTATGGAGGTAAAGAATTTATTGAAGTTGAAAAGACTAATGATATTTAGGAATTCATGTGCAACATGCGTGCTTACTCTTATTCTCCAATAAATTGACACCCGATCTAAATTCAAAAATGTGATTGACAAGGTAAGGTGTTTCATCATCTACCTTTACGTATACAGCAAGACTTTGCGCATGATGAGGAAGTTTGCACAAAAAATAGACATGGTGAGGCCCTAAGTTACAAGATTTGCAACTTCTTTTCTCATTCCTAAATTTGATGGATAAAAGGAATTAGTTGAGTGATATGGTTAGTAGTGACGAGTGGAGTGAAAGCACGCATAAAAAAGTGCAAAGGGAAACGTGACTGCGAGTATTGCTTCGAGTTATTTTGGGATCGAATAAGTCTTTGTTTGAAGGTGTTTGCCCCTCTATTTAAAGTGCTCCGCCTTGTTGATAGGGATCAAAAGCGGATCAAAAGCCTTCGATGGGTTTTATATGTGGAGATTAACTCAAAGCTACAGAAGAAATCAAGATGATTCACAAAAATCATGAAACACGCTACCGTATTATTATTGATAGGAAAGCCCATAAACGACTTCTTAGTCTACTACATTTATCGGGATATCTTTTGGATCCTGTATGTTGATCCAAGCATTGCAAATGATGAAGCGTCATGAACGGGTTTATTGAATGAATGTATAGTCGGTGATGATGTAAACTTTCTAGACAAGGTGATAAATACAGAATTGCACAAATAATTGAGCAAGGAAGTATCATTCAAGAAACTAATGCTTTGAAGGGGTGATCACAAACGAAAGTTATTATCTTGTTAAGAAACTTTTCATTATGATTAGTATTTAGGGAAAATGGCAAAGAGGGGGTATGAACTACCACCCATTGACAATCGAACTATGAAAATTGACAATTAAGGGCAATTTCAAAATATTTTGCTCCATATATATAACACTTAATTGATGAAGTCATTTAATTGATGGAATATCACTTCATCAATTAACAAAGTTAACTAAATGAATTAATTGAAAACACTTTCTTGCCCTTAATTGTGAAATTGAGGATCAAAATATTTTGAAATTGCCTTTGATTGTCAATTTTCATAGTTCAGACCATGATTTGTCAATGAGTGGTAGTTCATACCCCATCTTTGTCATTTTCCCTAGTATTTATGTTTGTGTATAAGTGTACTGCAAAGGAATAATGCTTTTTTGTTTTTGATATTCTTTTGGTAGTAATATAAGATGTTATTGTTTGTGATTCAGTGTAATACAATTAGTGTATTATTAAGAGCATCTTATATAGGTTTTATTAGTGTGTTATTGACTTGTTGTTTGATGGGGGCCAACAACAATATTCATCCTAATGGAAACAACAAGGAACACTCGGAGGTATTTCCTTTTTTTTTTATGAGTGGAAGTTTACATTTGAGAGGCTCCCAGACACAGTAGCTTCTGAAGCAATAAAGAGTTTTGTCATTATGTTCAGAAGACATGGAGAGACTAAATTCTAACACTGATTAGTGGTATGTTTTCTGATATGGTGGAGATTACAATATAACTGAGACATGTATATATTCAACTATGACCCTATAGTCCACAACTGAGCTTAGAAAGAGGACCTTTAAGACACAAAATCTGGCAACATGGGATGAGGTGATGAATTGTCTATTTAAGGCTACAAAGTGAATTAAAAGAACTCGAAATCTACATACTTACCCCCACAATTGGGTTCTGGCTCTGTTCCTACCATTTTTTTACTGGCACCGCTGCCTATCCCAACTGAGTCCGTGACAGGTCCAAGTGACTCCACTTCAACCGGTCTTGGAACTTCAGGTGGTGTGCTACATCTGATAAGAGCCCAGTTCACTCCCTCAAAGAATGGGTGTTGCTTGATCTCGGTCGCTCCTCTCTTTACACCTAACCTGTGTTGTGGTTCTTTCACCAGCAAGCCTCTGATTAAATCCCTGGCAGCATGGCTGGTGGCAGGAGATTCTGGGAATTTGAGCTGTTCTCCCACAACATTGAAGAGGGTTGCTCGATTTCCCGATCCCTTGAATGGTGTTTTACCATATAATAACTCGTGTAAGAAAACACCAAATGTCCACCAATCAACCGCACTGCCGTGGCCTTCTCCCTTGATGATCTCCGGTGCTAGGTATTCATGTGTCCCAACAAAAGACATGGAGCGTGCAGAAGTGGGCTCTGCAAGAAGCTCTGGCAATGCGCTGGACTTTCCTGAAGCTGTTGATGATTTTCTATTCGATTTGCTGAACAACTTTGGCAGGAAACATGCTGGTTGAATGCAAGCTGAGGATGGCTCTATACATGCAGGTTGAACACAGAATGCACCATTTGACTCAAATGCTCTAACTAAGGTCGGTGAAAATGCACATCGGAGGGACAAGTCAAAATCAGAGAGCATTATGTGTCCATCATCGCGGACCAGAACATTTTCAGGTTTCAAGTCTCTGTATACAACTCCAAGCATGTGTAGGTATTCAATTGCCAACAGGACCTCAGCTGCATAGAATCTACAGGGGACATCAAATAACCCAAATCAGTTTAATTTAGCAATAGACATGAAAACCGTAGCTGTCTATTTCCTCTACTCATTACGAAGCCCATCATGATACATGAGTTGCGGACACAAAGGACACCCAAGAAGAAAACTGCATTACGATCAATGTGGCAGGAGGCGGCAAAGCTATTACAGAATTTAAAGGTTTAAACTACTCAGCCAGAGGTTTTATAACAGAATTTAATTGGCAGATAAAATAATAAGTAGATTAGAATACTTACTTGGCTGCATACTCAGAAAAATGTTTCCCAGGCTGTCTCTGCCTTAATGTGTGCAGATCACCTCCTGGGCAAAATTCCATAACCAGACATGAGAACCTGTCAGTCTCAAAATGTGTGTACAAGGTGGGTAGGAAAGGATGGTCCAGAAGCTGTAGGATTTCTCGTTCCGTCTGAGCTCTCGTCAATTTCTTCCTGCTTGCAAGGGATGCCTTATCCATTACTTTCATAGCAAAATAACAGCCCGTGGCACTAAGCTCAGAGAGATAAACACTACCAATGTCACCACATCCAAGCCTTTTGAGTAATCTAAAATGACTCATGCCCAGAATCCCATCTCTAACTCTGATTGCGAGAATAGCCTTCCACCTTGGATCATTACCTTTGTGGGGCTTATTAGCACCATTTGTGATATTACTCCAGTTACTGTCATCACTGAGGTTACTGCTGTCACTTGCTCGGCTCATGCTTGTTTTGGGACTTTCAATATCAACTCTGGCAGTCCCCTTCTTCCCACAGATAAAATTTATGTCAATACTTAGCATGCCGTCACTTGTAATTGCATCACTTTGGTACGTACTGGCACAATTATGGACAATGCTCATGGCTGTAACAACACCGACACTGTCAATGCTACTGAGTGGGCTAACATTTCCACTAGGAGGTACAGAAGTGTCCCAAACACATTCTTTCTCTTCAGAATCTGCTGGAAGGGAATTATCTGTATTCAGAGATGCTCGAGGACCCAGAGCATTAGGTTTGTCGGCCACACTTCGGGTTTGGGAAGGTGAAAGAACGCTCGAGATTGGTTTCAACTTGGACAAGTTAATCGAAATATCTCTCAGACACGGACCCTTTGCACTTGCAGACACGCTTGTCATCAGGCATCTGCCTTCTGATTTATTCTGTGTAATCGGCACAAAAACTGTTTCAATTAGATCTGTATCCACAGGCTCTGGAGGATGACTCGCTCCGGCAAAAGAACTAGGGCCACCTTCATCAGAATCACAACTGCCTTTAAACGAAATAACATCAGGCATAAGTTCCTCCTGTTCCTGCAAATATTCTTTTCCTTTCCACTTCCTAGGAGGTGGCGAAGTGCTGAACTCCAGAAATACATCAGACCGATCCCCTAGCCTAGAGCCGGATATAGAAACCCCACTTGCTGGTGGAAACATATCCATTTCAGTTGTCGTTTCCATTTGTTTCACAAAAAAGCATTACCAGGAACCAGTTGCTTCTGCAATAGGAAAGGAAATTCAGTTTAAATTGCAACCATTGATATCCAGTCATAAAACATAAGACTCCTCCTGCACATGTGCCTCAATGACCACATTCAAGCCTCCCCCCAAAGAACTGGTCCAATTTCAGCAATCATCATATGGAAACAGATACATGGAGATTGGAAATGAATTTTGAAACACTCAACTTATAACAAACTTCAAGAACTCAACTCGCTCAAAAACTTTTCAGACCCTCTAGTAATCTGCAACAATTATTCCCTCTAAATGTAAGTACCAATTTTGAAAGATCCTAGAGCAAAGATGCATTGAGAATACAAGCTTAGCTCACAAGAACCACTTTAATTTCACTCATTCCAACCAAGCCCTAACTTTAAAAAAAAGGGAGACAAAGAGAATCAGATCAAATGATTGACGTCAGAAATACAAATCCCTTGATTCACTAACACACACAATGACACAACACAGCCAACCAGCCAGCTCGAGCTCATAAAGGAAACCAGAATCATCACGCCATCCAAAATTGCAACAAATATTTTGAAGGATTTTTAGCAGAATCATTGCATTGTGTTACCAAATATCATCAGCAATTCCAATTCTATCCATTCCGTCTCAGAAAATCATTATTTGTTTTAATAAATAAAAAAAAATCATTTACAAAATCTGCAGACCGTTTTGAAAATGAGCAATGCATGTAAACTAGAAACTGGAGAAGTAATAAGGATGTAGGGTTTTGTACCGCCAATGTCAGCAACAGCAGCAATCGGAGAAGCGCCTCTCCAACTCCGAGTCAGTAAATGTGGAGAGCTAAAAGAAACGCGGCAGTCGTACTCAACAACACCGTCAGAAACGAAGAAGCGTCAATGTACGATGGATAATGAGAGAAAGAGGCAGCCTCACTTCTTGTGTGTGCTGCTAGTTACGTTGATGCCTGTGAATTATGATGACAAACAGAAGCTGGGCCCGGATCGGATGGCCCGCATTTGTTTCCTTCTTTAACCTGCACCTGCACGTCTTTTTATTTTATCATAATAAAAATAGATTGGATTATTCTAAGAACTTAGTTAAGTATTTATTACTGTAACAATTTTTTTATTAAGGTCCTGTCCTCACGTGATCCTTCGGGCTCTTACGAAATTTAATAGCCCGACACTAACCTACCCTACCCTACCATGAACCAATCCACTAGCCATCTAAAAGTAAAGCCTTGCCTCACATGCGAGTCCTCCTTCCTCTTCCGTTTCAATTTATGTAGTGAATTAACCAATGCATGTAGGAAAATAGAGTAATTTTTTTTGGTACAAAATATAAATTAACCATAGTTATTGAATTTGTGATTTGAATGGATGAGTTAAATTTTGATTTTTGGTGTATTTTCTTGGTGACGAATTATAAAAATAAAACTGACGAACTATGTCGTCTTTTTTATTTTTCGGCTCGAACAGTGATGAATTATAGGTTGATTTTGACAAACTTTATATTTTGAATCAAAAATTAACTTTATGCCTGACCGATGCATGCATACAAATATTTTGAAATAATTATGCTTACAAAATGTAATTTGAAAACAAATATTTAATAGACACTGAAATTTGATGCAAGAAAGTAGATAAAAACTAATTATTTAATTATGAACATGCATTTACAGATTTACTGCGTGCTGAGGGTATTTTGGTAAGACTAGGAGAGGATAGCGCTGTCCATTAGAGCATGTACACCGGTGCTAATTGTAGGACGTCCTGAGCCAGATTTGAGGACGTTCTCGAAAAATAAAGTAAACAGCGGTTGAAGGAGGACGTTATGTGCGGAGGACGTTCTCCAGGACGTGCTATCAGAGGACGTTCTGTGCGGAGGACGTTCTCCAGGACGTGCTATCAGAGGACGTCTGAGCGGACGTCCTCAAAAAATAAATTCGTTTGTTTTAAATACAAATTGCACTCCAATTAAATCTACGAACTTCTGATCACCGATCGATTATCACCGACCGATTTCCGATCGATTGCAGAGTTTTTTCTTTATTGTTTGCAGGTAACTTGGGTCGGGTAGACGGGGACGGTCGGGTGCACGGTCGGTTGCACGAGGGATTTCGGTCGGGTAGCCTATCGGACGGTCGGGTGTGCGATCGGGTAGACGGGGGACGGTCGGGTAGACGGTAGGGTGTGCGATCGGGTAGACGGGACGATCGGGTGCACGGTCGGTTGCACGAGATTTCGGTCGGGTAGCCGCTCGGGTGCACGGTCGGTTGCACGAGATTTCGGTCGGGTAGCCAGTCGGGTGCACGGTCGGTTGCACGAGATTTCGGTCGGGTAGCCGATCGGGTGCACTCCAATTAAAAAATTATTTTTAAATTTTTAAATTTTAATTTCAAAGTAATATTCAAAAAATTAATGAATAGTAATAGGAGGTCCTGCATGTTTAACGGCTGTACAAATAGCGAAAATAGGAGGTCCTATTTTCGCAAATAGTAATAGGAAGTGCTATTTGAGGAGGTCCTCAAAACACAGAACTTCCTCAACCGGTGTACATGCTCTTAGAGCAAACAAAAAAAAACAGAATCTTGGGAACAGACAGAAACTTACCTGGCTCCACTCCACGTGATTGGTCCGAACTGAACGGAAAAATTATTAATCAGCTGAACCTGCCGAAGGCAAACCATTGCAACAAATGTCCAGTGATTTTTCTAAAAAAAATTCATCTTATTTGCCTATCGTCCTATGCTCTCTGTCTAAGAGGTATTTGTATAAATCTCTCGATCAATTTACAGTCACCTTGGTGGTTAGAGTATATAAACAAAACTAATGAAGTCGTTTATTTCTGATTCTTTACATATTTTTAATGTTTGGTATACTACAATGCTATAAAAATATATACCTTAATAGTAGTTACATAGCTATTGTTCATTCATAAATTTCAAATTTTGAAAAACTGAAAATCGATTAACCTCAAATTCATTGTCGAAAACCATTCACATCCAATTGAGAAAACCCCTCCTCTTAATTTTGAACTTTGTTTACGGAATATTTGGAAGAATGTGCTGGGTGAGGAGGTGTTGACCCTCCTGACTGGCGCTGCTAATGCCCTTTATCTAACTGTCCAACTCCAACACCATGAAAAATAGAGGAGTTGTGAATTGTGATGAGAAGATGCAACCAATGATTTCATTTAAGTTAACAGATCTGAAATGCACTCGCTCATTAAGAGCACATTGCCAAAAAAAAGTGAAAGAGGTGTTTCCAATACTGTTAATAGGGTAGGGTCATCTTTTGTCTCACCGTTTATTCATTCCATACATGACAAAAGCAGATTGTTTAGTATTCAACGTTTGAAAGTGAGTGAGGAGGATTAAAGTAGTTTGTTATGTTGCATTCATTTCAATGTGCGCTTTTCTTTCTTTTATGGAAGAGTGCAGTGCCTAAATGGATGAATGACTCTTTACTTTAGTTGTGGCACTTCGAATAAGTGCACATCGTCCTTTTGTGTGTTTTGGGGTTTGAAGGGCTGTGGAGTCTTGCATATTTGCATAATCCTTGTAATAAAGTATGGATTACTTAAGCTTAAAATTTGCATGGCTAAAATCCTAAGAATACTGATGCGAATAAATAATGTCGGCCTTGGGCTGATTGAGGTGTTTATGATGATGAAGACACATACTCGTATTGTTAAGAGTTTATTAGTATAAGATTGAAAATGTATATCGAAAGAAGACAATCAATGAATGAATACATTCTTCCTTAAACCCTAATTCTTCTCTACTCTTCAATCATTCTTATTCTCTTCCTCATTTCATCTCAACACATCTCTTCCTAGTTCGCATCAAATACGTGTAATAGTTGATATAAAGAGGAGGTATTGCAATAGAATTTTAAGCGTACTGTTGAGCATTACTTCCTCTCTCACCTACTAACACCTCATCTCTCATCGGCTGAAAAAGCATATAAGAGAGAAGATGTCGCTAAAAAATAAACATAAAATGAACGTGACATCTATAATTTCTCTTGCAGCAAACATTTCATATGCTCTAAGTTTTAATGGTTTGTTATTATTATTATTTATTCTTGTTTCAGAATGTTTTGTCCACTGTCTGATCGCACTCAGATCTAGTAGATTTGAGGAATCTTCCATTCATGTGTAACTCAAAGAACAGAAACATGAATCTCTTTCAAGCTAATGGCATTGTTAGATTGCTTTTTTCAAATTTGAGTGATTCTGAGGAATTAACAAGAAGGCCATTTTATGTTAAATCTGTCTACAGTCCAAAGTTAGAGTCTAATGGAGATTGCTCTCTAGCGTATGAACATGTCACTGCAATTTCTGGGATGTTATATAACCTCTCGTTCTTTTCTGAATCAAAATATGAGCTAAAAGTTAGTATGCTGATGGACAGAAATCACTATATAATCTGAAAACTCAAAATTTCATCTATGTTTACTCCAAAAATGTACATCTTCAAGACGGACATTTATACCAACTAAGGTTGAAGAAAGCTGTAATAGTTAAACCTGCATTGGATCTGACCACCTTCTCTTTACCTCCGATTTCCATCTCACTTCTTTCAGTTTCCCATCTGTACCGTAATCTCTTTCCATCACAAGGTTAATTCCTTCATCCGAGTACCAGCTAACTCCAATGCATAAAATTCCTTCCTTATCAACGTCTACATATGCCGTGACACCCCCAGGTAGCCACAATATAGTTGCCTCCTGCATGTCTAAAAACTCTTCTTCTCCAAAGTGTACAGGGTTGTCGGGCAGACTTCTTTTCTTCATTGTTTCGTTGCATAAGTACACATAAGGGATGTCACTACCATTGCTTTCCTCTGCGCCAAAGATTGGGGTGGCGCTCACCTCAAATACTTTCCACGGCCCAGTCAGCTGTGATGGCTGGGTCCTCTTACGTTGAGAAAATGGCTTCAAATCAAATTCTCTGCCACTGGAACATTCAGAGATGCACATAAGCATGACAAACAATTGTGCTCGGAGTAGTCACTTGCCTATCACTATGAGTAGTGAAACAAATGAAAGAAAAGAGAAGATACCTCTGATCATCCATACTTGCAGGGCTGTCCCATTCTTCTTCGTACACTGCAACCCTCATTATTTGTATGTCTGCACCTCCATTGTTGAAATCTATAGTATGGACTATGCGAAGTCTCCTGTGACAGCCTTTAACCAGACACTAAACAAAGGTCACGAGCATCAATGACTGAGAAAGCTAAATAAAACTCAGTTGGAGGAAACATTACAAGTAATCTCAAACCATTGCAGGAATAAGAAATTATTGGGACTTAATTTATGGTTAACTTACTTGTTCAAACTTGAAAGTTGGAGGAATATTAGAATCTTGTGCTTCACCAACAGGAATTTCTACCGGACCTCTGGAATAGGAACCATCCTATTACGGTACAAGTATTTCATTATTAATGAATCGTCAAATATATTATTCATAGCGCTGGTCGCTTGAATTCGAAACTAGATACAAAATACACTATCAATGGCTTATGAAGTCTCCTTAACCAATACTATTTATCTTATTCCAGATAGATGCATAATATTCGAGTGATTAAGATTAGTACGCTTGTCTCGTGGCATCAAATACTGTTAAGACATGTAAGTTATTATTCTCCTTTCAAAATACAAGACAACTTATGGGCATGTTTGCAATAGTTATTGGCTATAGAAACTTATCAGTCTTGCTGTAGTTATATAGTATGTTATTCTAATCAGCCATCCTACATACAAACCGTCGACAAAAGTACCTCAAAATAGACAAGGCCAGGCTCCATTCCCATAATGTCTTCTTCCATGACATCACTCTTTGCAAAATCAAACGACTCATATGTAGGCATCACATTATTTGACACGTCAGATATGATACCATCCTTTAACTCACCAGCACTCATACTACCCTTTCCATTCCTTTTTTGCAATTCACCAAACGGATTCAATGTCACCCAATTTATAACTCTTTGTATCTTCGCAACGTTCCCTCCAGAAGTGGCCGGAACAGGCACTATGCGAGAATATGTATAGCAGTCATACAAGTACTCGCTTTTGGATCCAACATCAACAGGCTCCATTTCAGCTGTTACGGGTGAGAATACCGCTCCCACACCCTTCCATATCCCACTGACACTACTTGCAAATGTAGTCCACGAAGGCTTCACAACAGGTTCCTACAAACAAAAAAACCCAATGTCCATAATACAATTTTCTGATCTGTCTTACTCCTTTCCACACACGATTAAACATCAAATTGACGACCAAAATGCAACAGGCTATACATACGCAATACCTAATTTCTTCAACTCTGGACAATTGGATTTGATTGCTTCCAAATCATTCATATAACACTACTTAATACGAACAAATTCAAATCCTATCCAATCAACTAAAAAAATCAAGCAAGCATCAAACTACCTGAGTCTGAAGAACAGTTTCAATCTCCACCAACATGGCACCAGAAACCACAACTCTCCCATCACCACTCCGCTTCCTCACACTCTTCACTCTCCTCCCTCTCTTCTGTCTACTTTCCCCCTTCCCTTCTTTCTCCGCCATTTCATTATCGATACTCCAAACATTCTCCTTCCCCTTCGGCCTCTGCTGATTCACTAGCTTCTTGCTCTTCGAACCCCGATTCCCGCTGAAATTGCAGGTCACGTTCGATGAGCTGCGGCGCTTCGCGGCAGGAATCGGAGACGGAACAGGGAGTGCAGGTCGGAAATGAAACCCTAAAAATTTCTGGCGGAGAGATGTCGTGAGGTATTCGCTGGCGACTACGCATGGCGATTGCATATCGGTGGAAATCTAGATGAAACCGAGCCGACAGTTTCCACTTTCCAGAAGCTTTTGAAAATAAACATAAACTCATGCTAAAGGCATACACCGAGGATCGGTACCTCGAATTTCTGTCCACCGATAAAAAGTAGGAGCATTTTCATAATTTTCATTTGAGGAAGTTTTTTTTTATAGAAGAAATTGGTATATATTGGATCGTTAGGTTAGCCAACTATGTGAGGGAGATCCCAGAGTGGTATCCCTCAGACAGATGGCAGCGGAAATTATCTTTAACACAGGAAATTATGCGGAAAGTAAAGACTCACAGATTTATAGTGGAAACCTTACTGCAACCTGTGCAGCAGGCTGAAAACCACTTTGCCTTCTGGACAGTTCCAGACGGGCTTCAAGATCAGTGTTATTGATAAAGGAATATGCTTGCAGTTTGTTACACTTGTCTCACACAGTGACAGCTAACAAAACTACTCAATTCGAAGGATCAACTAACACGATCGTCTTGTCCGCACACAACAGCACCTTGTCAGCTCCGGAATTGATCACTCTTCAATCTCCGATCGCTATCTCCAAAAGCCGAACTTCTTTTTGAAGACTTCTCCTTCTTTTATAGTAGTCTTCAAGTCGGCGCTCTCTTAGATCTGAATGCATCCAGCAGATATGATATGGTTAAGATGTTTCCATATCTTAACCACATCACATATCTTCCCTTCCAAATCTGGCTTCAATCTTTCTGTCGAATATACTAACATCTCCTCGTGTATATATTTGCATTAATAATCTTAATCAGATATTACATGCATATATTCTTGTATCTTTGATATATATATATCTTCGAGTATCTTTTCCCAGATCCGATCTCATCACATGTCGGTTCGTCTCTCGGACAGATCGTATCTCTCTCGCAGCTTTGCTCTCTCCCAGAGATGTCCAGTAAGCTTACCTGTCAGACAGTGATTTCTGCACACTCAAGTGGATTATTAGTTAAGTGTTTGTTATCATCAAAACACAAAGGGTCCAACAGTATACATAGACCCGGAAATAAAATAGAATAACAACAGTAACACAATCAACCAACAAGTACAGGACATAACATCCAACAAGAAAAATAATTCGTGCAAAGTTAGACAATCTAACTGCTGCGTCGTTAGCTCCGCACATGAGACGCTCCAAGGTCAATCCATGCCAAAGCTGGCCAAACAAAAGAAGTGGCTCGTCAACCAACTTCAAAGCGATACTGAAGTACTGGCTAGGGCTGAGCATTGTTCGGTAAATTCCGAATTTACCGATTTAATTTACCGAACCGACTTAATTCGGTTCGGTAAATTCGGTAAACGGTAAATTCGGTAATTTACCGATCGGTAAATCGGTAAATTTTTGTCGGTAATCGGAATAGATTTTCTAATTCGGTAATTTACCGATTTACCGAATTTACCGAATAAGAATATTTTATTATTAAAAAATAAATATTTATTAAAAAATAAATTTTTTTAAATGAATTATTTGTTTAAACTTCAAATTTTAATAAATTTTAAACAACAATTTTTGAAAACTTTTGTGATTTAATTGTGTATATCCAAATTTTGAATTATCTTTGTGGTTTTTTTGTTATTAGATGATTATTTATTATGTTTTAATAATTTTAAAATTAATCTCGGTAAAATTCGGTAAATTCGGTAAATTCCGACAATTTACCGAATTTACCATTTTACCGAAAGTCGGTAAATTCGGTAAATTCGGTTCGGTAATCGGAATAAAATATTTGGGTCGGTAAATTCGGTAACGGTAAATTCGGTAACGGTAAATTCGGTAATTTACCGTATGCACACCCCTAGTACTGGCTAAATTTCCACTGAAAGCTGGAGAGGACTACACTTGTATTCTTCATATATCGGCTTCCTGTGAAGGGTAGCTCGCCACCGGAGCTCCATAGATGGCAACAGAGAGGACTTAAAAGCTAGAACAAGTTAACTAGCCGGAAGCAGTGCGATGCTCCACTTCGCCTCAGGCCTAGGGAAGTGACCAGACCACCGAAGACAGGAAAGCAACAAGTGCATCCACCCAGTAACCAATTGCTGAGTAAAACGAAAAAAAACTACATATAGCGAATGGATAGTCGCCGTCACAGCAACTAGTACAACCAAGTAGGAACAAACCTAAAAAAACCGACACGTTAGTGAAAATCCTAATTCCTAACGGCGTTAGACGGTGCCCCTTGTTTGGAAAATTGTTTCGTAGTTCGCCCCTTGTTTGAAAGTTTTTATATTTCAGTCCATAAGTTGGAAAATGATGATAGTTTATGTCCCCAAAGTGTACTTTTCCCTAAATTTTATGTTCTTCAATTAAATTAAGTTCAATTCAGTTTAAATGCAGCAATAGAGCAAATTTTGGGCAGGAGCTAGTTCCATGTATCTCTATACCTTGTGAGTTGCTTGTAATTTGTAAATGGTCCTCAGTAGGAGTAGACATAAATAGACTTATAAGCACTGGATAAGAATGGTCAAGTCTGGGCACAGTAAGGTTTGTCCAACTAGTCTCCTGTAAGGAGTAGGATCACCCAAGACCTTTTACAAATAGATAGGCCTAACTTGTGTGTTACTGTCCATGAGTTTGGTGAAGGGTTTGCAATCCAATAACCCAATATCAGATATAAGGTTACGAACATACTTTCTTTGATTTATGAATAAGCCAGTACGAGCCTATTCCATCAAGTAGTGAAATTGCCCCGAAGCACTTTAATCTTGAACTTGGAATGAAAAAACCTTGTGAAAGAATCAATCAGTGTGCTTCGTGTTTCCAGTGATAAGAATATCATCAACATTACACTAGGTGCTGTATGTGAACAAAGGAATAGTCATAAGGACTAGGAGTGAATCTAAAATTGATTAGAGCATTAGTGAATTTTGCAAACCATTTTCTAGAGGCTTGTTTCAAAACAATATAGACTTTTAACAAGCTCGCAAACCTTTCCTTGTTCTTTTTCAAATTTATAAAAGCCAGCAGATTCTTATTCTTGTTCAATAAGTTATTCGCTCTTGCATTTCTTTATAACTGTTACCATAATTTTTTAAAAGTGCAGTATATTTACCAAGTCAGAGAGCTGGTCATTTTCTATAGCCTCTTCTTCTCTCATAGCCGAGGAGCAATCGATTTGAGAAGTTACTAATCAAGTAGTATATCATACTTTCAGTGTCCATATCATATAATGATTTGTTAAAATACTTTACAATTCCAATCAATTGAAATAGATTGCTTTCATTCAAGTTCAGAATGCAAACTATGTAAATCCATTCAAAACAACATTGTTTGTAACACTTGATAAAAAAATCATAAAGATAAAGCTTCTTGAACTAATAAGGACTAAAAAACTCTTATGCGCCGGTAAAAGCTTTCTTTCCACCAGAAGATCCGGCAGGGATAACCTTTAACACATTGAACCTCACAGTCTTAGACAAAGGCCTGTGTATTCAGAATTCTAATATTAGTATCTTGCAAAGAATTGGGTGAATACACAAAAGGTACTGTGTACTGAGAAGTTACAAACCTGCACTGGCCAATGATGACATGATCCCCTTCCTTAACACGGAAACAAGGGCTCACATGGGCAGGAATGTTAGAATGCCTCTTTTCATATCTACCCCAAGAAAAAAAGGTAGAGTTATTACACAGTTTACCCAGACAACGAGCAGATGAGGCGTTTACAAACATAAATTTAAAACATTGTGGCGGTTAAATGATCAAAACACAAAGTATGACCTATGAAAATTAACCTAAGAATGTTGGTACCTCTGGTATTTCTTGACCCAGTGAAGGTAGTTCCTGCGAACAATGATGGTCCTGTTCATCTTTGCACTATGACAAGTTCCTGCTAGGATACGACCTCTGATTGAAACATTAGAAGTGAAGGGGCACTTCTTGTCAATATACGTCCCTGCAATGTGCACAAACAAACACCACGTCACATTTAAAACAGCCATACCAATACTTTGCCACTGCTGTAAAAACCTCTGATTTGTACACACTTAAGTACTAAAAAATGATTCAACTGATCAAAATAGTGACACTAACAATATAACATTTTCAGCCATATATGCAATAACAGGCATTGTAACCAATACAAAAAACTATGTCAGTGAAATCAATACAAACCTTCGATAGCCTCTCGAGGGGTCTTAATGCCAAGACCAATGGCCTTGTAGAATCTGTTTCCTCCCTTTCCTGGCCTCTTTCCCTTTCCAGTCTTCTTTGAACTGAAAGTAATCAATTCCAAATCAGTAAAACATCAAGCATATTACAACTCCTACATCCAACACCAAATAACCAAGAGAAAAATAATCACCTGAGAAACACATTTGGTTGCTTGAGAAACGCCTTCTCCGTCTGCAACAGCGAAAATAAATCACTCATAAAATCTCATAATCAACGACTGAGCCAGTTCGCGGCGCGCCACATTAAAAGCTCCAACTTTTTGAATCAATCAAATATACCTGTTCCGCCATGGTTGAATCCACAAGCAGCCGACGCAGTCGTTGGAGGAGAGTGACGACGAAGAAACCCTAGCTACTAGAGTTACAGAGATTGAAGACTGGGTTTATATCTGTTGAGTAAAAGACACAACGTCTGGGCCAGAATTTAAAGTGGGCTTCACTATAATCTTTATTTATTTGAATTGGTCCATTAACTGCTGCCAGCCATTTGAGCCCAGTTCTCAGGTGCCTCATCCTCACAATATAATAAGTATACTATTACAAAATTGGAACGACATTTTTTTTTTATAATGGGGTATAAGAGCATTCCACCATGACAAAAAAAATATATCATCCTTCTTTTTCATTCATTTTCTCTCTCATCTTGTCATATCTCATGACTAATTGACTATTTTGATCAAGTGCACCCCACTAATGATCAAATAAAAAATTCATCATCATTCTCTCTCATCACTACATAAATTATAGCTCATAAATATTAAGATTAATAAAAATATATCAAAGTGTATCTCGTTTTATTAAGCTCAAAAAATTATGAATATTGGTATTTATTTTGATTTTTTTTACTTTGTAATTTAAAAGATATATTCGTTGCAAGATCAAAATAAAATCTGAACAGTTTCTTACAAATGACACGTGTCGCGTTGCGATTTGTTCACGGCTCATGATGAATAAAATCTGAACAGTTTCTTACAAATGATCAAATCTAATTTTTGATCATGAGATGATCTTTTTTACACTTTGTCATGATGATCAAATCTATGATCAAAAAGATCATGATGGGGATTGTATATTTTTTTGATCATCTCTCATGATAGTTTTCTAAGATAAAAAAGATCATTGTGTGGGATGCTCTAATAACTCAAAACATCACAATGCATATGACTCATAACGGAAATTATTAATTTAAGTTTTTTTGTTTAACTAGGTTGTAAATGGATCCGATGCAAACATCATAATTTATAAAAAAAATACAAATCAATGACAGCTCTTGATTTGGTCATTTAGACGGATGTGATTAAATGTCGTCGTACGGATGATTTTTTTTATGACGAATTATAAATCACTTTTGACGAACTATGTCATACTTTTGGTTTTTTTTGCGACGAATTATAACTCAATTTTTACAAATTTTACAATTTGTACAAAAATATGATTTACACTTTATATACTCAAGCCATGTCAAATTGTTTATACTCTCGAAGTTTATTTTGCATTTTATCGTCTTCAAAGTGTTGGAATGCAACAGAAGTTTCAACGATTTTCAAACATACGTAATCCTATCATGTTTTCAGTTATGTCTGATCAAATTAAATTTTATCACTTGATTATTAAGCTTCTTTAAGTTCATTGGAAAAAAAATAAAATAGATAAATTGAACGAAAATTATAAAGCAAATGAGATTTTGTGTTTGATTTATTATAAAATAATTAACCACAAAAACTTTCTTTTTTTCTCACTAATTTAAAAAGAGGATAACTTCTGTTTATTCCGTAAAGTAGTACTACTTTTTCTTTTCTTATTTTTTACTATGAAAATGTGTTATCCTTTTTGACAACATAAGAGCAGCTGATCGTATGTTTGAGAAATACAGTTTTATTTCTTGAATCCTTGGATTACTTACATGCATTTATAAATTTGAATTTTGTAGCACAACTATATTTAGTATTTTTTGTTATGGTCACATTTATTTTGGACAGAATCTGAATCCGAATCTTCGCTAGAAAAAAACTTGAGATTATTTATTAACATGTTCATCACATATTTAAAAACTAGTCGGAGCCTTGGCCCTTGGGAATCATTTTCATCTTGTAACATGATTGTTCACGAAACTTGGGCACAATATCCGGAGCAAAATCCTCCTAGATGATTGTAACAAACAGATTCAGTTTATTCTTCCTCCTGTCCTTTCGCTCATGCAAAAATTTTACAACGACACGTATAGTTAGCAAATCAGTAGCGGCAGTTTGCACATGGTTAAAGATTCTCATAGGATTTGACGAACAAACACTTTAACTTAGTATTACCAAGATCTAGCACATGGTCCTAACTACTAAGATTTATATACATGATGAGACTAGTTTTTGACAACTCCAAGCGAAAATGGTAATAGTCAAGCTCTTGATTACAAGTCAAAAAGATCAAGAGTTTAATTTTCAAAGTAACATATTTCTCCTCATGTGTGTTGCGTATTTGTTTGATCGTACTTAAGTAGTCACACCTATATACTTACATTCAAATAATATATGTATTAGTGCAGCACTTGATACATATGAAATGTAAATGCACGATCAAAAGAAAGATTTATTGATGGCCAACAATGGTGTCATCTAATGGAAAAATTCCAATCTGCTTGCATTTACAAGGTTGAGGGTTCAAGCCCCCACTCATGGCACTTTTCTCACAATTTTGTGAGAATTTTATCTTCACGTCTCGCGCGTGATGCTTCCTCTGAACCATGCATGGTAATATTCGAGTTGTTGTACTCCATTGTGTTAAGATCAGGTACAAAGTTGATTTTTGGTACAAAACGATAAAGTTCGTCAAAATTGATTTATATTCCATCACCGAAAAATGAAAAAGACGACATAGTTCGTCACTTTTTCATAAAATTCGTCATCGGAAAAATGCACAAAATATCAGTATTTAATCTCATTCCTCCAAAACACAAGATTAAGTTTTTTCCCTCTTTTTCCTTACTCCATTATCAAAAAAAAAATTTGATGAGTCAAATAAAAGTACAATGACACTATAGTAATACAAATTTGTTATTTAATTATCTACATACGTTGAATTGCTCACGTCTAGACAATCCATTACTTTTTTTTTTGATACGATAGACAATCTACTTAAAGATTCCCCATATGCCAAGAAATAATTCATATTAACCGACATTTTAGGCATGCCGATGGGTCGCTGAGGCGCATTATTTAAACAAAGAATTAGAGCCATGCTTAGTTGACTTGCAATTCAAAACCTAAAAACCTCATCAAAAAAAAAGAAAGGAAAAAGTATAAAAGAGAGATCCGAACTACAACTCAATTCCAATTTGAGGTCTGAATTATCACAATTTCCAATTAGGGGACAAATTTAATAAATCCGTTAAAGTTAACGGATGAAGTTAACTCCGTTAGTCAAAGTAAAAGTAAATACTATTTTCTTTAATTAAATCTATATATTTTTCAGGGTATACATTTAACTTTTAATTTTATTGTAATTTTTTTATTTTCTTTAAATTTCATACTACGAATGAGTATTACTTTTAAATTAATTATTTACGATTTTTAAATTTATCATATAACATGTATATGGTCAAGATCAGGTACAAAGTTAAATTTTGGTACAAAATACAAAATTTGTCAAAATCATTTTATAATTCGTCAGTTTATTTTATAATTCGTCACTTTTCGAGCCGAAAAATGAAAAGACGACGTAATTCTCAGTTTTATTTTATAATTTGTCACCAATAAAATTAGCAAAAAATCAAGATTTAATCTCATCCATTCAAATCAGAAGATCAAGGGCTATGATTAGTTTGTATTTTGTACCAAAAATTTAACTTTGCACCGGATCCTTTTCCACATGTATAAATAAAAATAAAATAATTTTTTTTCTTGATTCATATTGTTAAATTTTCAAGTTGTTTCCCTTATATGCATGATGGGTGACTATAATATTTTAAATTTATATAGTTTGACAATTTACCATATAACATGTATGACAAATTAAATTGTTATTTCTTGACTTATTTTCATAAGAAAATGAATATAAAAAAGAATACAATGAAGTATATATATAAAAATATAGAAAGTTAATTTAAAAATAATGCTCATTTGTAGTATGAAATTTAAAGAAGATAAAAATATTATAATAAAATTAAAAGTTAAAAATCTACAATGAAAACTACATAGATTAAACTAAATAAAATATATTTAATTTTACTTAGACTAACAGAGTTGACTAACGGAGTTAACTCCATCCGTTAACGATTTATTGAATTTGTCCCATAATTGAAAATTGTGATAGTTCGGACCTCAAATTGAAATTGAGCGGTGGTTCGATGTCCTTTTTTTTTTTTTTTTTTGTACTTTTCCCAACAAAAAAAAAAAAAAAACCCCTAGAAACAGATAACGACCTTTAAGACAATCTTAAAAACACATACCCGCTGCCCGCATGACTACTCCTAGCGTGGAAGCATTGCCGTCGTCCGATGACGCTTAAACTTTTCCTAGGGACAAAATCAATTTACTCAGTCAGCAGCCAATCAGGGGATAAGTCTTACCACGCGCGTGAGCTGTATGCGTCGGCTGTATGATGTGGTCATGCCGATAAAACAAGCACGGGCAGGTGTGTCTGATTAAGAAAGCTTTACGTAACTACCCGAAACGGTGAACGGGCAGCTGCTGTAGGCCCGGGATGTTGACATTGTGTATTGTAAAAGAACAGTCCAAGCATCAGGGATAGTGGGCCCATTTCTCGGTGCTTTTTTAAATTATTGGTGTATGGGTCCGTGCTGACTCGACTCCGAGTCTATTATTAGAGGATTTTTTTTTAGTACTATTATTAGAGGACTTAAAATGCGACAAGTGGTAACATTATTTGCCATTATAGCATGATATATTTAGTTTGAGGACTCAATTGTAATTATTTATTTCAAGCCGAGGTGCAGATAATATATATATATGTTAATCAAAAAAAATAAATAATATATATATATGGACATGCTGTCTCTAATCCATTCGCACCAGAAAAATTACAAGGCAAATTCGTCATTTTATTTTTCCTTTCATAATTATGAGTGGGAAATTGAAACGCAATATTATTGTAATTTTAACACGTGAGAAATGCTTAGTTTTAAATAAGTTGAATAATGGAGAAAATGTACGTGGACACACATCAGCATACCATTCACCTCCAAGAATTTAGCCCGTAAAGTAACCTTTACATAACTCAAAATAATTAATTATTAGGTGAAAAAAAGACCCGGCCGTCTGATCTGATCCTTCCAGCGATCCATATTCATTAAATTTATTTATTTTCTAATAATTTTTTTAATTTTAAATCTTGTCTATAAATAGCATTGTCACTCGTCTTCTTTTCTCGGCATTTTCTACCTTCTTCTCGATCAATCTCTCTAACGAACTTCGGCGACATTTCCGTCAAGGTTCATCGAATCCCGCAGACCTTCCCAGCTAAATTCATCATTATCGCAATCTCGAAAATGAGCAGAGGACTATTTTTCTACAACGAGTGCGAAGACCAGAGCCACGAGGACCACGTCCTCGAATCCTGCTACCTCTGCGCCCGACCATTCGCCGACGACTCAGAAATCTTCATGTACAGGTGGGGAGTCGTTCCAAGCTCTGATTTTCATATTATAGAATCCGATACGACCAGATCTGTCGCTGGAATTGTTTGCTGATTTTGTTAATTGAATTTGTGCAGAGGAAATACGCCGTTCTGCAGCGACGACTGCCGGCAAGAGCAGATCGAATTCGACGAAGCTAAGGAGCGGAAGAAACAGAAGAAATTGGTGGCTATGAGGAAATCGGATTCCGATCAGTCGAGTCCGAGCAGCGACGTACGGCCGGGCAGCATCCAGGTGGCTTGATCTTGAGCTTGACTTCAACTTGTGTTGTCAGATAGTTTGAATGCCACGAGTTGAATAATGTCAATTTGTCATGAATCAATCTCAGTCTCGCGAGAAATTTTGTTTACCTTGTATACCTAATATTTTTAAAATTAGGGTGTAGTTCAGTGTTTGAACTCTTTGTTGGAAAAATGTGTGTTAAAGGTTTAAAGAAAATGGTGGTGCGCCACATTTGAGACCTAAAATTGAGCGTGGAGGACACCTCAAATCGTGTTGATAAAATTAGATTAAAATACCTTGAGTTAAGAGGTATGAAATCGAATGTTGAATTGCCAAAAACGAAGCTATATCGAATGAGAAATCGATGGCCAAAGATGGACCAAAAAATCATCTTTCTCAGCGAATTGCGCGGTTCGGTTTTGCATAATTCGATTTTAATTTTGGTTTGATCTCAATTGTGAATCAAACGTCTTTAATTTTGGTTTGATTTCAATTGTGAATCAAACGTCAACACAAGAGTCAATTTCAATTTCAATTTGATTTTAAGACTGAGTCAGTCTACGAGGGGAAGTTGCGCAAATCATGGGCAGTTCGCTTTTGATAAGTTCGTAGACTGTGGCTGAGCTGATCGTGGCTGTTCCCACTATTCCGTAAGTCAGTTTTCTTCTCGGCAATTATAAAAGGAGTGACTCCTCCTCTATCGAAAACACACGAAACAAAAATCCCTCACACTCTCGACTACTTTTGTTTTTGCTTCGCTCGGTGATAGTGGAAGGTTGAATAGGTTCGTACAGCAAGGGTTCGGTGCTCAATCGCTTGCTGTGATTCTTTCATCCTGGGAAGCTCGTTGCCATCAGACCCAGCACCTACGGGAGGCAATACAGCTTTAAGGACAGCGTCCTCATTGACGTGACTGAATCTTCGGTTTGCTGTCCTATTTTGTTTCTGTGTTTTAACATATCGCAATGTTCAATCTGATAAGCATGTGTGTTCTGTTTGCTTGAAAAACTGCACGACTGTTTTCTATTACATGAAATTCAGCATCTTCATTATGTATTGTTTCTCAGTAAACCAGCATGATTTTATCAGTGAATGCTTTAGTTTAATTGCTATGTTATTTACAGATCAGTGAAGTTCAGTTTGCATATTGTTTTAGTCAGCCTGCCTACTGTCAATTACATATAGTTGCTGCATCAGTTACTTACTTGCTGTTACAATTTATTTGTATCACTTTCTGTGACTTGTTATTCAAATACTCAGTTAATCACATATATGTTCTGTCTCAGTTTTAAGCTGCATGTGTTCTTATATGTTCTGTTACTCAGATTTGTTTACCAGTGCTCACTGCTTTAATATTCAGATTTTACTAAGTGTCCAACATTCTTAAAGCTGTACTTGTTTCTTAATCTGAATATTAATTTCAGCGTACTAACTAATCTGTCTTTGCTGTAGCAATGTCTGAAAATATTCAATCTGTGAACATGGGTGCTCTGAACCAACCTCCTGAGGTCGTTGCCGAATCGACACATGCTGCCACTCCAAGTGTACCAGCAGTGATGCCTATGGGCAGGAATGGACCTGCGGGTCCAGATCCAAATACTGTTGTGGCACAGATGCCTGCTGCAGTGTTGGCTGCTGAAAAGCCTGAGAAATTCAATGGATCGAATTTCAGTACGTGGCAGCCAAAGATGCATTTTTATCTCTCCCAATTAGGGCTTGCACGGTATCTGACCGAGGAGACGCCTAGGGTTGCTGAGAATGAGTCTGATACTCAGGTGCTCATGGCATACAATGCCTGGAAAGATGCTGAATATCTGTGTCGAAATTATGTGTTGAACAGTCTAAGTGACGTACTGTACAAGGTGTACAAAACCAAAAACTCAGCTAAGGAGCTTTGGGGGTTGCTTGATCGGAAATACCGAGCAGAGAATGCTGGCTCCAAGAAGTACCTTGTGGGGCGCTTCCTCGAATTTCAGATGGTGTTTTCGAAGACTGTGAGCAGTCAAGTGCATGACTTGCAGCTGATAATGCATGAGTGCAACTCTGAAGGAATGAAGATCAATGATCCTTTCCAAGTTGCTGCAGTCATTGAGAAGCTGCCTTCGGGGTGGAAGGACTTCAAGAATTACCTAAAGCACAAGCGAAAGGAAATGTCTATGGAAGACCTGGTGATTCGCCTCAAGAATGAAGAGGACAATCGACAATCTGATAAGAGGATGAAGCTTCCTTCTGAGAGGGCTAATATTGTGGAGCATGGTGGTAGCTCCAAAGGGAAAAAGCCCTTCAACAAACTTGGACCCAAGGGTGGGACTATTAAGAAGAAGGCGCAGCCGAAGTTTGCTGGCAAGTGCTTCAACTGTGACAAAGAGGGTCACAGATCTGCTGACTGCAGACAGCCAAAGAAGAAGAAGGCGGATGTCGCCGAGGTGGAAGAAGAGATTCTAGTAGCTGTGATTTCCCAGCTGAATTTGGTGGATTCCAACCCAAAGGAGTGGTGGCTGGATACTGGTGCAACCAACCACATTTGTTCTGACAAGAATGCCTTCTCAGAGCTGAAACTGTCTGATACAGGAGAGAAGGTTTACATGGGCAACTTGGCCACCTCAGAAGTCAAGGGAAGAGGAAGTGTGATGTTAAAGATGACCTCAGGCAAAGAGCTGAAGCTGACGAATGTCTCTTATGTGCCTGATGTCAGGAAGAATTTAGTGTCTGGAACCTTACTTACTAGTCATGGTTTCAAGATGGTATTTGAGTCCCAAAAGGTCGTTCTTTCTAAGAACGGCATGTATGTGGGACGTGGTTACGTGAAAGATGGAATGTGGAAGCTCAATGTAATATCTATCAATTCTATCAATAAAAATTCTTCTGCTTACTTGCTTGAGTCATCTAATTTATGGCATGGTAGATTAGGTCATGTGAATTATGACTCGATAAGGAATTTAATGAAATTGGACTGTATACCAAAACTCCAACTTGATTCCGAACACAAGTGTGAAATTTGTGTTGAAGCAAAATTAACAAGAACATCCTTCCATAGTGTTGAAAGAGACACTGAACCCCTTGATCTAATACATAGTGATCTATGTGATTTGAAATTCATGCCAACAAGAGGTGGAAATAAATATTTTGTGACTTTCATAGATGACAGTTCAAAATATTGTTCAATATACTTGCTAAAGAGCAAGGATGAAGCAGTAGAGAAATTTGCCATGTTTAAGTTGGAAGTGGAAAACCAACTAAATAAAAAGATTAAGAGGCTACAAAGTGATCGTGGTGGTGAATATGTAGAACCATTTGGGGCACTGTGTGCACAAACTGGAATCATACATGAGGTTACTCCACCTTATACACCTCAATCAAATGGTGTAGCTGAACGTAAGAATCGCACTATCAAAGAAATGATGAATGCGATGTTGCTTAGTTCAGGGTTACCCCAGTCAATGTGGGGGGAGGCCGTTTTGTCTGCTAACTATCTGCTAAATCGAATACCCCAAAAACGGAAGGAGGAATCTCCCTATGAATTATTTAAAGGAAGAAAACCTGCTTACAAACACTTGCGAGTGTGGGGATGCTTAGCCAAAGTAATGGCACCCGGTCCTAAAAGAATGAAGATAGGACCAAAGACAGTTGATTGTGTCTTTATAGGCTATGCGCATAACAGTAATGCGTATAGGTTCATTGTGTATGAGTCTAAAAACCCTGATATACACAAGAACACAATTATAGAATCGAAGACTGCTTCGTTCTTTGAACACGTATTTCCTCATAAAGAAATGCGATCGAGTCCATCTTATGAGATAGATGAAGATACTACTGAAATGTATCACCAACAAGAAGAAGTATCTGAGGATGATACAAATGTGGAGGAACCAAGAAGAAGCAAAAGAGCAAGGGTTGAAAATTTGTTTGGACCTGATTTTGTAACCTTTATGGTTGAGGCTGGACCTCCTACATATAATGAAGCTATAAGCTCCATTGATGGCCCTATATGGAAAGAAGCCATAAAAAGTGAACTAGACTCCATTATGCAAAATCATACTTGGGAGTTAGTTAATCTTCCTCAGGGATGTAAGCCACTTGATTCAAAGTGGATTTTTACTAAGAAAATGAAAGTAGACGGTACTGTTGAAAAGTACAAAGCGAGACTTGTGATCAAAGGATATAGACAAAAGGAAGGTCTAGACTACTTTGATACATTCTCACCTGTGACAAGGATCACATCTATAAGGATGATAATTGTCATTGCAGCCTTGCGCAATCTAGAAATTCATCAAATGGATATGAAGACTGCTTTCTTGAATGGAGATCTTGAGGAAGAGATATATATGGAACAACCTGAGGGTTGTAAAGCGCCAGGACAAGAGAGAAAGGTGTGTAAACTTGTTAAGTCTCTCTATGGTCTGAAACAGGCACCAAAACAGTGGCATGAGAAATTTGACAAAGTGATATTGTCAAACGGTTTCAAAATCAACGAGTGTGACAAATGTATATACAGCAAAATCACTGAACACGGTTATGTGATCTTATGCTTATACATCGATGATATTCTCATTGTGGGAAACAATGAAGAAATGGTCAAATCCACTAAGTCCATGTTAAACTCAAGGTTTGATATGAAAGACTTAGGCCTGGCCGATGTAATTTTAGGGATTAAAATTACAAGGACGGCAGATGGATTTGTCTTAAGCCAAGCACACTACGTTGATAAGATTTTAGACAAATTTGGGAAAGATAGTATAGGAGTCTATAAAACTCCTATAGATATGAACCAACACCTGTCTAAAAACAAAGGGGAGAGTATCTCTCAAGTGGAATACTCGAAAGTAATAGGCAGTCTAATGTACTTAATGAATTGTACTAGACCTGATATTACTTATTGTGTGAGTAGGCTTGCAAGATATACGAGTAACCCAGGAACTGAACACTGGAAAGCCATCGTGAGAGTACTGAAATATCTACGATATACTCGTGACTACGGTCTACATTATACCAGATATCCTGAAGTTATTGAAGGTTACACTGATGCAAGCTGGATATCTGATATACAAGATTCAAAGGCCACCAGTGGATATGTATTCACTTTGGGAGGTGCAGCCGTGTCATGGAAATCCTCGAAACAAACTCTAATAACCCGATCCACGATGGAAGCTGAGTTCGTGGCATTAGATAAATGCGACGAAGAAGCAGAGTGGTTAAGAAATTTTGTAGAGGATATTCCTGGTTGGAAAAACCCGGTGCCACCAATATGTTTATATTGTGATAATCAATCAACAATTGGTAGAGCACATAATGTCATGTATAATGGTAAGTCTAGACACATACGTCGAAGACACAATACCATAAGACAACTTCTCTCATCCGGAGTCATAAGCATTGACTACGTGAGGTCCAAAGAAAATATATCGGATCCGTTAACCAAAGGGTTAAATAAGGACCAAGTAGAGAAGACGACTAAAGGAATGAGACTGAAGCCTTTTGATTGCTAAAATCAAAATATAGGTTTAAGCCCTTGGGCATTAAAAGTCGAGGCAAAGGAAAACCCTACCATGATGACTGGAGATCCCAAGAACTTGGTTCAAAGGGACAACCGACCTGCTAAGACTGGGTGAGGTCACTGTGGGGGCAACCCCCCATCCTATTCCTTGATAAAACAGTGACTCCCGCACGAGGCTAAGCTCGAAGCTTTTAATGATTCTAGTAATTTGAATAGTGAGATTCAAATGGGTAACGCGGGATTACTTTGAGAAAGAATCACCTATGTGAGAGAGAAGTGGGGTCGCTTCAAAGGAGAATTCACAGGGCTTAATTCTTTAGAAACTCTTGCAGAACCAGGAAAGGGGTGTCATGACCAAAATGAGCCCACCAGTAAGAACTGAATAAGATCAGGGTAATATCTGAGGGAACATGATTTCGTTTACAGTATAAGACGAACAGTTCAAGGACATCACGTCTACTGAATAGTCAGTAAAGAGATCTTGTGATCCCAAGGGAAGGTTCAAGGGGGTAACCTACCTATCCTGTGCAGATATTATCTGTAGAAGCTATCACCACATCAAGTCGAGGTTGATTATCGAGGATTATTGTTTTATTTGTTTTCACCACTCGATTTTCTTCATGTGGGGGATTGTTGGAAAAATGTGTGTTAAAGGTTTAAAGAAAATGGTGGTGCGCCACATTTGAGACCTAAAATTGAGCGTGGAGGACACCTCAAATCGTGTTGATAAAATTAGATTAAAATACCTTGAGTTAAGAGGTATGAAATCGAATGTTGAATTGCCAAAAACGAAGCTATATCGAATGAGAAATCGATGGCCAAAGATGGACCAAAAAATCATCTTTCTCAGCGAATTGCGCGGTTCGGTTTTGCATAATTCGATTTTAATTTTGGTTTGATCTCAATTGTGAATCAAACGTCTTTAATTTTGGTTTAATTTCAATTCTGAATCAAACGTTAACACAAGAGTCAATTTCAATTTCAATTTGATTTTAAGACTGAGTCAGTCTTCGAGGGGAAGTTGCGCAAATCATGGGCAGTTCGCTTTTGATAAGTTCGTAGCCTGTGGCTGAGCTGATCGTGGCTGTTCCCACTATTCCGTAAGTCAGTTTTCTTCTCGGCAATTATAAAAGGAGTGACTCCTCCTCTATCGAAAACACACGAAACAAAAATCCCTCACACTCTCGACTACTTTTGTTTTTGCTTCGCTCGGTGATAGTGGAAGGTTGAATAGGTTCGTACAGCAAGGGTTCGGTGCTCAATCGCTTGCTGTGATTCTTTCATCCTGGGAAGCTCGTTGCCATCAGACCCAGCACCTACGGGAGGCAATACAGCTTTAAGGACAGCGTCCTCATTGACGTGACTGAATCTTCGGTTTGCTGTCCTATTTTGTTTCTGTGTTTTAACATATCGCAATGTTCAATCTGATAAGCATGTGTGTTCTGTTTGCTTGAAAAATTGCACGGCTGTTTTCTATTACATGAAATTCAGCATCTTCATTATGTATTGTTTCTCAGTAAACCAGCATGATTTTATCAGTGAATGCTTTAGTTTAATTGCTATGTTATTTACAGATCAGTGAAGTTCAGTTTGCATATTGTTTTAGTCAGCCTGCCTAGTGTCAATTACATATAGTTGCTGCATCAGTTACTTACTTGCTGTTACAATTTATTTGTATCACTTTCTGTGACTTGTTATTCAAATACTCAGTTAATCACATATATGTTCTGTCTCAATTTTAAGCTGCATGTGTTCTTATATGTTCTGTTACTCAGATTTGTTTACCAGTGCTCACTGCTTTAATATTCAGATTTTACTAAGTGTCCAACACTCTTATCTTGCGGGTATCCAGAAGGTGGAGGGTTCAAGGCCACCTATCATTTTTCTTCTTCAATTTTGTGTCAGATTTTCTAGTCCCACTTTATGGTGTGTGTGTAAATGATATATGGATGATCAAGTCTTATTTCCAATGATCTTATGATCTTAAGTTCAATTAGTGCTTTGAGAACTTAAGAAAATAACAAACAAGAGTAACGTGGTTCAGGGGATGCCCCTAATCCACGGGGTGCCTCCAGGGGAGGAGGCGAGGATCAATCCACTATAGAATATAATGGTTTGGTACAAGCAATGTCAAGAACCCTAATATGACTTATTGTGCCCTAATTCAATCAAGTAATGCTACGACTAAATTAACCGACAATAAGTATAAACAATAAGGACGAAAACTTCCCTGATATCTGAATCGAAGATTCCGATTGGCCCGAGACTTTGACGTCGCCGGAAAAGAAGAACCGCTCCGGCTGGACTCCGACGAAGCTAGCAGTGATGAAGCACTGCGCAAGCCACCGAAGTTCCAATTGAATGCGCGGACGAGATGCGTGAACCTTCGAAGACCGAATGTGCTCACTCGTCGCTCCAAGAATCGCCTCAGCTCGAAGAATCGATTCGATTGCACTGTCTGACCTAAATCCCAAAACCAGCTCGTATTTGAACGAAGCGAAGAAGACGGATTAAACGACGACGTGCGGCCAATATTCAAACTCGGACGCGCCTCGCTAAAACGACGCAGTTCTACTAATAACCGAAACTCCCGCGTATGCAATACGCTGTCGTCCAACTTAAACTGCTTCGCGCCTCATGGAAACCACACCGTTTCCTCTTGTCATAACCCAGAAAGTCCCTTTGGTTTACTGATCATCCTCAGACCTTTCAGGCCTTCAAACTTGATCAATCCTGCACATAACAAACAGGCAAACACATCACAAATATACTATTACATGTACTCTATATGTTCATGTCATAAACCACTCCAAAGGAGCCTCTATAAGGCCTGACTCTAGGTCTAAACATGCAAGGACACACAGGCAAGTATGAGGCACCAATTCCTCACAGTGTGGATTTCTTCCTTCATCCTTGCGGATGTTTTTCCTATATTTTCTTCTTCCTCGTCTTTGTGGACGCTTGCAGATGTTACGCCCAATCCCCTCGTGGAGGTGTGCTGGCGTGCTTCGCTACTATGCTTTTTCCATGGAGGTGTTTCCATTTGTGGGTTCAAAGTTAGAGCTGTCAGTTCGCATGTGTATGTCCTGTGTTTCAAATGGACTAGAAATATATGTGTATTCGAGAAATGTATATATTCCTGTAATTTTCAATGTAAATCCACAATAAAAAAAATCATTTTTATCTGTAAAATAATGTCAATGGGAGAAAAAAAAGAGTGCAAAATACTTTTGATTCTCCATATCAAATAATTTGGATAAATGGATAAAATTAATTCTAAATATCTATCATGTTTATTGATTCTCCATGTAAAGTGGTTGATTCCTAACAACATTTTTCACCATGATATTTTAAGTTTGAAGTCATGAAAAAGAGTGAGGGAGACTAAATAAATAATTTATTCATGATTTTTTCCAGTCACGTCATTTCACGATCAAATCAAATTTGGTTGTCCGTAAGTTTAAATCCACATGTTACAATAGTGGAACGTTCAAATGAGGCACCTCCCCTAATTGTGAGGCAGTGATGCACCATCTCAGTCACTCATTTTAACCGTCAAACTCACCTCATTGCGATACGTGTCCCACTACAAAAAATCTATTAAAAGCAAAAAGCAAAAACTATTCCTGCACTGTTCTCTGCCACATCATCAAAATGAATAGCTCACAATGTGTCTCACTGCCTCACTTTAACAACTCTGCCTTAACCGAGTGCTCCTCTGTTACAATAAATATATCTTAAAAATTAAAAATTAAAATAACCATAGATAATTATAATTTTTGAAATCTATAAGTAGAGATATATTTTGATATATTTTCGTATTTATATGCTTGTATTAATGTAGAAATGAGAAAAAATGATAAATTTTATGTTTGATCATGATGAACCGTACATGATCGAATAAAATATAAAAATAACAAAAATATTAATGATGAGAGAGATTGACAATATGTTTGTATTTTTTTTTTACCATCATCAAGAATGCTCTTATATGTTTCGAAAAAATAATATTGACGATAGATGGATAGGATAGAAAAAGTGTTCGACTGTAAACAATGTGATCACTTATCGGATAGGGACTTGAGAAAGGGCAATATGATATACACGGACTCAATTTGAGGTTGCCATGTGTAGAAAAATTGACCAGTTACAATTTTTTATATATATAATCTTATCCACATTTTCAGGTTTGTAAATCTTATCCGTTCAGCGGCCGGTTTGATCCGATGACAAGCATAACACTATTGTTTTAAGAGGAGTTTCAATTCAAATTCGTAAATCCTAGAGTTTTTTTTTTGCCCGGTTTAGAAATTCAAATTTCAATTTTGTCATATTTCAAAATCAAATATTGTTTTTGCTCTTTTTTTAATAAAATCGATTTTGGGGAATCCGGTTTCGCTCATTTTCGATTAAAATCGGTTTGGGAGAAACCGATTTGCTGACTGTGCACATGGGTGACATTATTTGGTTCTAAGTGAATCCAAAGAACTGTACACGTTTGAAACCGGTCGGCCAAAACTGGAGGAGGACAAGTTGTGCGTTTGTGGCGATGTCGGCGATGGCCGGGGAGGGTGGGTGTTGTGGATTAGAGGGGGCTGTCGGTTAGTCATTTTAATTTTTTTTTGGTGTACATATTAATTTCCGATTTTTTGGTGCTGGCTGGATAAGGGTGATGCCTTTGCTCAGATAAGTTGTTATATTCCTGTCGCCTGCAAGCTTGGTGTTGCTTGTTTCTTCAGGCAAGAAGCTCGTTATTGTGAAATTCCTTTCCATGAAGATGAATTGGACAAGCAGGCGAGAAAGCAAGCGAGGCTGCTCGGACTTTTTGAGTGTACATATGGGTGCGTCTGCGGGGTCTCGTCCGGGCGGGGATCTTCTGCGGCGTTGGACGGGCAGCGGCTCCGCTAGGTGCTACTTGTAGGGTGTCCGAGCAGGGACGAAGCCAGGAATTCAAAGTTACCAGGGCTGAAAGTTAGTGGACGTAAAAAATTTTTTTTGAGGTTTGGAACCTAGTGGGAGGCTCATCCTCACGCCTTTTTTATTATACCTGCCAAAGCACATTACAACTACAACTAGCTAAATTTGACCCTTCGATGTCCACTCATTTCAAACTCGGCAATTAGATCATCATTACTAATACAATCAATAAAAGTCCTCTCAATATAAACAACCATGAGATCATCAAGAAATTCATCGCTCATCTTATTCCGAAGATCGTTTTTTATGATCTTCATCGATGAAAATGCTTTCATTATCACTTGAAGAAACATTACTTTGAAAATACATTACTACAGAACAGACCTTATGCAACGGTTCTGAGGACCATTATGCAACGGTTCCTCATCCGTTGCATAAGCTACCGTCGCATAAAGTCATACTTTATGCAACGGTTCAATAAAAACCGTTGCATAAAGTATGACATTATGCAACGGTTCTAGCAACAAACCGTTGCATAATGACATACTTTATGCAACGGTTTGTTGCTAGAACCGTTGCATAATGTCATACTTTATGCAACGGGTTTCCTTAAAACCGTTGCATAAAATGTGGAAAAAATTCTGGTATATTTGATTGTTTTATAGCTCAAATTCACCTTAAAAATTAAACACAAATTGCAAACAAATGTAATTCCCTGTTACTCATTTTCCAAACATCAAATACTTTCATTTCACTCAAAATACGACCATTCATTACATCATTCATACAACTTCACAAAACAATCAAATGTAAACACTACAATAATTTATCTTGCCAAAATTAGATCATGTTCAAACAAATAGTCGTGCAAGTAGCCGACGATGTCATTTCTCACGTCTTGTATCTTTCTTCTTGAATCTGTTAGACGCATGAGCATTCGATTTCTAGGAGTGAGCTGGAAAACAACGCAGGAGATGAAGTGTGCACAGTTTGGACTTATAGAAGCCAATCAGCTGAAAAGTATGGAGTTACAAGAAAATATTAGCTTGAAAGAAAAACATCTGGAACAGGAAATAAACATAAATGGAACAGATCTTTACAAGTCTGTTGCTGCTAATGAAATAATCAGAAAGGTGGACAATACACAGGTACTATAACTGAAGATATGGTAATCGGAATAGATATTAGATAAAACTAATATTGGCTTACCAGCAACATCACCTAACCTGGATGCACTCAACAGTTTCAAGTGTGTCATGACAATTGACAAGTAGAAGATACAAAAGTCCAGTAAATCTGTCTACGACTCACATAATTACTGCAAACAGACAGGGTTTCGTTTGTAATTGTAACACAAACAACTGAAACTGAAAAAGAACCAGATGTAATAAAATATCATACACACCTTGGTACAAAGAAGCCAACAGGGTGGTTGATTTCCAAAATATCCCGTCCCTAACATAATAAGAAAGTCAAAGTCAGCAACACTCCAATTACAATACATTTCCACCTCTAAAATCTCATAAACTTAAAACATAACCTCAAGTTCAGCTTCCAGCTCAAACACACTTAAGTCTCATCAATTAAAATATGAAACAGCAAAAATGATAGAAACGCACATAACAAGCACATAAGTCACCAATGGACGTACCAATGAGCTAGAAAATTCACCTATGCGGAGTAGTAAAGGCAGCACAAACTCAAACAGAAAGTTCCTCATATAGCTGATTCCATTCTCCACCAGTAAATTGAATATCATTATACACAAAATCCTGCAAACTATGCAATTCCTAAACTGTTTAATCAATCATAAAAGTTAGGTCAAAATCACCCCCAAAATCGAACAACTGAATTCACAAAAATGCAAACTCACCCCTGGCTACCTCTCATCGAAGCAGTCTTTAACATACCTGAAAAATCCACGACGACCACTCGCTCGCCGCGAAGGCGAGATTCTCCCTAAATCTACTTGTCGATCGAGCCACTGCGTTGAAGACCGTTGAAAAAGCGATAACGTCGCCATGGACGAAGTAGCTTGCGTCGAATCCGGCTGGGAAGAGCGGGCGACTGGGAAGAGAGACTTTGGTTTGTTGGCAGCGAAGAGCGGACGACTGGGAAGAGAGACCTTGTGTTTTAATTTTAGGGTTTACTATAATAATAGGCAACGGTTCGAATTTAACCGTTGCATAAGGTACACATTATGCAACGGTTATTAAGAACCGTTGCATAAAGTATACATTATGCAACGGTTCGAATTTAACCGTTGCATAATGTGTACCTTATGCAACGGTTTTTTTTGAAAACCGTTGCATAATGAGATTTTTGAACCGTTGCATAAAGTCTGTTCTGTAGTAGTGATACGAAAATATACTCTTCAAACGTTTATGCTTTCTATTATCCATCGATACACCTACAATAATACAATACATGGGTAAATGATGTTAGAAAATACAATAAATACTTGACAATTCGGCTGCAATTCACCAAGAATTCGGCTGCAATTCACCAAGAATTCAGCTGCAATTCAGCCAGGGACGAAGCAAATCAAATCCATACTGTCACTGTCTATAAGTATAAAGCAAAAGTTAATAAAAAAGGGCAGCAGGCAGCAGCCAGCAATCACAATTCACAAGCAGACTGCTTGTGCTTCACAGCCAGCAATCACAATTCACAATCGTTTCCGCTTGAAGCAGTCGCAACAATTCACAATTCACAATCGTTTCCGCAATCACAATTCACAAATCACAATTCAAATCAAGGGATAATACGAGTTAGTTAATTTGTTACCATGACACCAAAAGCGATTGCAATTCAGCAGCAGGTCGCTCGCACTTCACACTCGCATCGCAATTCGCAGGTCAGAGTCGCAACTCGCAGTCGCAGGTTAGGTCGGAGTCGCATCGCAATTGTAAAGTCAAAAAAAAAAATGGTCTGAAACTTACCCGGGCTGCAGCCCGATAAGCCCACCAAGTGGCTTCGTCCCTGTGTCCAAGTGTAGTTTTAGCTCTTTGGGTCTTGTGTATTCTCACCTGTTTGGTGGTGTATTCCCACTTGTGTGGTGGTGTACTTCCGTCTGCTAGGTGGTGTCTTCCCACATGTTGGTACTTTTATCGGTACTTTTGCCGGGCATGAGTGTCGACTGCTTTCGCCGGTCAGCTTTGCGTTGTGCCCTTGGCAGGCAAGAGTCTTGTAGCCTGTTATGCGTCAAAACTTTATCAAAAAAAAAAAAAAGTCTGTCACACCATATCATTTATGTGTTCTATAACGCTCTCAATCAAGAAATTGTCCGGTGTATTTCCATCAAATTTTTTTTATCCGGTGTAATAGTAAGTGGAGTTTAGGCTGTGTTTGGCCTTCAAATTTATCAATGTTTTATTCTTTGAAAATTAGGGCCACAAAAGAAGAATATTGGCCCCAGAACCATTAGTGTGCCAAATTGTCTAACCACATGAGGCCCAGCCCATTTTCTCAAGATGCTTTCAAAAACAAAAGAACAGCAGAGCTGTACGAACATCCCGCCGCCGTCGACTAATTTTCTCCGGCTAGGAGAAACCGTCGTCGCCGGGAATTACGCCGACGAGTTTAAGTTCTATCTTCATCACCACGTCCTCCATTAAAATGCGCTATGCTTTTGTCAATCTGAAGCTGCTTCATTCACCTCTACGTTTCTCTTTCTCGAAGCTTCTCCGTTTCTTAAACCCTGCCCAAACCCTAGCCGTTTTCCAAAACTCACTTTTCCCTTTCAAATTCTACTCTTCCGGATGCACCACGGCCGATAACGTGACGTATTCCGGTCGCAGGAGTGGTGATTTTCTACATCAATTCTCGCCGTTTCGCGATGCATATGAATTGGACGGCGTGCTCAATGCGAACGAGCGGCGCAAGATTGTAGTTGGACTGTCGAAGTTGATTAAGCTCAATGAGGTTTGTGTGTTAGAAAGTTTTTCAGAGAGCTTTTGTCCAATTGAGTTGGCTGAAATTATGATGTGTCTGGAAAGCCGGGAGATTGCATTTGCGTTTTTTAAATTTGCAGCTCAGGATTTTTCAGCTAGTTTTGTTGTATTGTATTGCACAGTGGCGCGAGTGCTCATGGTGGAGAAAATCTATTTTATGGCTCAGGACTTGCTTACCTGGGTAGTCAAAAATGTTGGAGCTTGTAGGAGTAGGGAGGTGATTCGGGCTTTGCAAATGGAGGATTCTGTTGTAGTTTGTGATTTTTATATTTATGATTCGCTCATGAGAGCTTTGATGGGTGCTGATGTGAGATCAGAGGCGCTGGAAATTTTAGCTAGGATTCGTGATATGGGACTGACGCCTAGCGTATCATCAATTTCAATCTTGTTTAAGTTGTTACTCAGAATTGGGGATTATGGTAATGTTTGGAAAGTATTTGGTGACTTGCTTCGTCGGGGGCCTGCACCTACAATTGTTATGTTCAATTCAATAATTCTTGGATTTTGTCATAAGGGTTTTATCAGTATCGCAGAGAATCTGGTGCATATAATGCACAAATTTGGGTGCTTTCCTAGTACTATATCGTACAACATTGTGATTAATTCGTATTGTATGAATGGAAGGACTCCGGAAGCACTACGGTGGGTGAATTCAATGATTGGGGATGGGTGCAATCCAAGCACCTATACGTTTAGCACACTTATCAATGCTTTGTGTAAGGAGGGGAATGTGGTGGAAGCTAGACGATTCTTTAATAAACTCCAGGACAATGATGTGCAGCCTAATACTGTTATATATAATGCTTTGCTAAATGGGTATGTAAAAGTAAGGGATATCGAGCAGGCTTCTTTACTTTATGAAGACATGTGTTTGAAAGGCGTTGCTCCTGACTGTGTAACCATCAACATATTAGTTGTTGGGCATTACAGGTATGGGAAATCTGAAGATGGTAACAAGTTACTAAACAGTTTATCTCAATCACAACTGCTTTCAGATGGTGTCCTCCTGGATGTATCTATTTCCGGATTGTGTTGGGTTGGTCGGTTGGATGAAGCAATGAAATTATTGTTGGAAATGCTTGAGAAAGGAATGCCTCTTAGTATTTATTCTTTCAACTCTGTTATTGCAACTTATAGCAGAGCTGGTTCAGTAAGCAATGCATTCATAGTTTATAAGTTAATGCTTGAATATGGCTTCTTTCCATCGAATTCTACCTGCAGTTCTCTGCTAATAGGCTTGTGTGGAATCGGTTGGCTGCCAAAAGCCTGGCAGCTTATTGAAAAAATGACGTTGAAAGGATTGTATGTTAACAGAATGCCCTTCACAATCCTTATAGATGCACATTTCAGGGAAGGAGATGTTGAGGGTGCTCAAGGCCTGTGGACAGAGATGAAATGTAGAGGTATATTTCCTGATGCAGTTACTTTCTCAGCATTGATCAATGGACTTTGTAAAGTCGGTCTTGTGGAGGATGCATATGAGGTTCTATCTGAAATGCTACAGAAAGGATTTGTGCCCAACAATTTCACCTACAATTCTTTGATAGGCGGTCTCTGTGACCTTGGAAAGTTAAATGAGGCAGTCAAGCTAAAAGAAGAAATGAGCCAAAGGGGTCTTATTCCTGATATTTTCACAGTTAATATGATCATCAATGGGTTTTGCAGAGAAGGCAGAATGAGGTCTGCCATCAGTATGTTTATGGACATGTACAGGACAGGTATGACTCCTGATATAGTTACGTATAACACTCTGCTCTCTGCATACTGCAGGGAGTTTGACTTGATTAATGCGGATAGTGTTATAAGTAAAATGCATGCCAGTGGATGGGAACCAGATATCACAACGTATAATATATGCATCCACACTTTTTGCTCCAATAGGAGAATTAATCAAGCTGTAATGATTTTGAACAAGCTTATCTCAATGGGTGTTGTTCCTAACACTGTAACGTACAACACGATGCTCAATGGTGTTTGTGGTGATGTCCTGGATCGGGCCATGATTGTGACCGCTAAATTACTTAAGACTGGCTTCGCTCCAAATGTTGTTACCACTAACGTGGTCCTGTCTCACATCCGTAAACAGGGTATGCCTCGAAAGACCTTGACATGGGGACAAAAACTGAGTCAGATAGGGTTTCGATTCGATTACATCACACATAAGATAATGGAACAAGCGTATCATGACATGCAGGAAAATATAGAGATTTCTGGAGAAGAGTCTCAAAAGAGTTTATTTTTGGATTTCCTTATGTATCTGACCTATGAGCATTTTTCGAGAAATAGGCATCAGGTAGATGGGGTTTAACATACATCCCGGCGTATGTTGAGCATGGGTTTACCTTGAAACTTAATTTGTGGAGCAAACAGCATTTCATGCTTCAATCAGAACTAGGCAGTGAACTTCAAGAAGTGTACGTATTTTATTAAATGTTAACGTAACATCACTGGGAAAAATTATTTTTATCTACCCCATTTTAAAGCCTGCTTCTGTTTATTATCTTAGCAGCGCCAAAAGCTTGCATTGCTGCGACATGTGAATTAGACAAGCTTTATTGCTGCTTTGGACCGGACTGTGCTAAGATGCTAGTAAGTGTATGATTATGATTTTCCTAATGCATGTTCTTCCAGTATATTTTTGTTATTAGAGTATTAATATTTTGCATGTTGGTGAACTTGACATCGCAGTTACGTCAAACAAAATATCTGGTTTCAGTGGCTGGGAGGAGTGGTCTAGTCTTTATACTAAGATGCGGCAGTTAAATAGAATCACGTTGCCACATTTATTGACAAGCTTCGTTTCAGGCTCTCACCAGAACCTCATTCATTACTCTGAGTATGACACACTCTTCACCATGTTAGCTTGTCAGCCAGAAGTTGTCACCAGGTTAGTAACCTATGAAACTTACCAGTTACCACTTACATAAGCAAGAAATCTTGATCTCATAGCTTCACGTATAGTCCTTGCACTGTATAATTTTCCTGTAATTTGTATATAATGAATATTTGAACAATTGTCTAAATCTACAAAAGCTAAAAGCTAGATCCTTATTTGCTTAAGACCATGTCCATCTGCATAGGATTCATAAAATGTTTTGTTGAATTTACTCTTAGGTGTTAACTTGTTAAAACTTTAGTTTCTGTCATGATAAATTAAATTAAGTTGGTAGATTTTAAGTGCGAAAGAAAAGGTTCTCACTCTTTTTTGTGAATGTCAGTCTTTGCATAGAGAAACTCTGAGATGGAAATTTGATCAGGAATTTCTGTATGACAATTGCGCTGCTGCTCAGTCCATCTCCGACTCCGTCAAAGAGATATTTTCCATTCATTAGCATTGCTTGATCATAAGGTTGGTACGACCCCGCAAAGTTTTTCATACTGTGGCACCTTCTCGCGAAGTTTTTTGACACTTGATTCTGTATATTATTGCGCCAGTGTTGCTTGTTATGTGCCTAACGTCTCGCTTTGTTGCATGAAGCACGACCACCAGAGCATTGTAGGGTTTTAGCCATGAAAATTCTTTCGTGCTCTCTCCACTTGTCTGAAGAGCTGCCGGGCAACAATGAAAAGGCTTGAAATATCACATTCAAGAGACTACTGCTGAAAAAGAGCCAAGAGGCGTTCAGAAGAGAGCAAGAAGAGGCTAATAAAGCGGACTAGTAAGATAACACAAACAAAAGAAGAACTAGAAGAAAAGAGAATTCAAGATAGGCGCAGCATGCTGGGTAACTTCAGAGGCTTATCGAGGAGTTATTCAAATAAGTACAGTCATCTGCTGTAATTTGTTCATTCATTTTTATGTTTGATGAGTTAATTTATTCATTCATTTGACATTGAAAAAAAACTTAGAACCAATTACGTTAACTAATTTAAAATATAAATCATTTGTTTGATCATACGTTTACTTTAGAAAATTTCATTTTAGTCCTCAGTGTTTTAAAAGCATCAGTTAGCCGCATTTAAGTTTGTTTTTCATACGGGAATTGTTGAAAACCTTGACCTTATCCATGGCGTCTGCATTCTTCTCCGTAACTACCAGCCCCCTCACTCTTAACCGAGCCCCTGCGTCTTCCGTCTCCACTCAAAAGTTACCTGGTACATTCCTTTTTCAGATTTTGCTTTAAACTGTTCAAAACTGGAATCTTCAATTTTTGTTTCTGCTTAAATTGGGAGTTTTTGATTGATTGAGATAGGTCTGAGAAGCAGTGGATTGAGGGTCAGTGCGATTGCCAAGAAATGGGAACCGACTAAGGTGTGTCAATGGATTTTAGTTTACATTTTTATAATAAAGGTTTTGTGGTTAGTGTATTGTTATTGATGTTTTGGTTGGTGTGGTTTGTAGGTTGTTCCACAAGCTGATAGGGTTTTGATTCGGCTGGAGCAGCTTCCTGAGGTACAAATTCATCAACTATGGGTTGACGTATCAGTGTTGTATATGTTAATGTTTATGGCTTAGTAATTTGGTAGCTTCGAGCTCGGCTTTGTGTATTATTGCGTTGTTTAGTGGGAGCCGAATTAATTGTAAAACTTTCTGAATATGCATGGTTCAGAAATCTGCTGGTGGAGTTTTGTTGCCCAAGTCAGCTGTTAAGTTCGAGCGGTACCTGATGGGTGAGGTAAGTTTGGCTTACGCATGAAAGGCAAATGCTGTTGTTTTGGAAGGGATATGGTAATGAGTGTATGTGAAAGAATGAAATAAGTGTTTGTGTGGTCTTGCAGATTGTTTCTGTTGGTGCCGAGGCTGGTGAAGTTGAGGCTGGGAAAAAGGTAGGGTTAGCTTAGTGTGTGTGTTCTCTGTAGTTTCCTTGTCAGAATTTGAATTTGTTGCATCAATTGTAATAACGTTTTATATTTTGCATGTTCTGGTTGTGTTGCATCGCTCACAGGTTTTATTCTCGGACATTAACGCCTATGAGGTTAGTCTCTAACTTGATCCGACCCGATTCATGTATTGTAGTAAGAAGGAAAAAAAAAGCATAACTTCATTGTCATTTGCCTCTTTATGAACGGGATGTTAGTGATACAATTTCAGAATGTGATCATTTGCTTACCATGCTCAAAAGCCTACAACATGAGTCTAATTGTTGACACTGAGCTGCCCTTCGCTTAAACAATGTTGAAACTACTTGGATGATAACAAAATCCAGTCTTGTAGAGATCGTTCTGCAAGATGTGTTCCGCTAATTGTATGTATTTGGCGTATATATGAAGCTTGTTCATTGTTGATGAGATGTATAAAAAAGGGCCAATAAGTATACCGCCATGACTTCATGATTCATGATTTCAAGTGGTTGGTCATATTTGTATGGGTGGTTTTGTTAAGTTGCTGCTCTAAATTACTATCTGGCAAAACTTAGATGCCGTGGTTATGTGTTACACAGTCAGTAATTCACCATACATTGATTCAGTTTGTCGCCCGCTAATCCGCACTGTTTGCTGAATCAGATTGATTTGGGAGGGGATGACAAACATTGTTTCTGCAAAGCGAGTGAGTTGCTAGCTGTAGTCAACTGATGTCATACCCAGGGGGTGAAGAATCAAAGTGTAAGAGATGACAATGTTCTGTGCACCTTTATGATGGTTACAAGGAATTATCAGAGAAGCCTCGCTCGTATGTGCGATACATGATCATTGTAGAGCAGAACTCTTGATTTTAATTGTGATAAATCATCAACATTTCTTGAATTAATAGAATAGTTTGGTTCAGCCTCTATGTTTATCTATGTGACGATTCTGGAATTAATTTTGTTTCTGTTTGTACATACTTTGAAAGTTTCTAACAAGCTGAAACATTATAATATAATAATTATAAAATTAGTTCTAAAAACTGAGGTTTGAGCATGTCGAAAATGCGCGCACAAGTGAGGGGCACTAATCTATTTGAATGGATGGGAAACATTTGTTCACAATGAGGCCACGAGGTGGCAAAACTGAGACGGGATTAACTCAAAACTCAAATAGACGCAGCTCAATCATGCCCTCTTTCCTTTTTGGAGAATACCAGGCTACCACTTTGCCCGACTTCAAGAGTTTTAAAGAGTAAGTGAGGCTGTATATAACATCTTCAGGGTTGGGTTTCCGCAATGAAGAATCGAGGGCAAATTTAGTGTCTACTCGAAATGCTAGAGGCCCAGCCACCTGAAGAAGAAAAATGATCGTGAAGTAAACACCATAGCACAATAGCGTCATGCCATGGGCTGGTCGGTTTCAATATCAGCCCATGAGTCGTCAGTGACCATTACACAAATTTTTGGCTATTGCCTTTGCATCATTGTCATAGGTAAAAAAATACATCTAGTAAAACATGCATACCATTTGTATCCTTAAAAAAGAAGATAACCCTCTGTCGCAAGTTACCAAGGTCTAACAGTGCAGACTTTTCAAATGAACTGAACTAATATGGACATTATTGTGAGACTATCAGACTAATAAAACTAAACTAAATTGAACTGAAACTACGAATAGTAATCGGAATCACATGTTGATGAGAAACACACTTTAACTATGAAAGCTGACACATTATAAGGGTCTACGAGTGTACCTGTTGTTGAAATATGAAATTGAGCTTGGGAGAGGACAGATTATTTTGCATCCCAGTGACTGGAGAATTTCCCAAGGAATTGAAAACTCTTTTGGCCAAAGCTGTAGCAGAGTTCACATCAATGCGTGCATCCAGCCGGGTAAGGTCATTATAGCGTTCCCTGAATTGGCCGTGTTGGAATGTGTAGCAAACCGATCCAAATAAATCAGCAGTGACACTACTTTTACCAGAGGTTATACCAATGCCATCAGCAGATGTAATACTGGAGACACCTCCCTTTCCTCCAAAAGCAGCCGCAAAAGTTCCACCTGATGTTTGAGGGATGTCAATATAAGCCATGCTAACCAAAAAGAAATATAATAACTGTTGATATCATGGCTGGACCAACGTGGGATACATGATCACAGGGCTAGTCAACAAGTAGGGCACAAATTCTATTAATTTGTCAAATGTTTCTTAGTGTTAGCTGCAAGCCTACAAGAAAAGCATGCAATTGGTTTTAGACTAAATCATTATGCAAGCATACTTGTATCAGCAACATGCAAAGAGTAATTAATGTTTACCCGGTATTGTAATAAGTAAGATATCAGTGTAGTGCTCAATCGAACCATTTTTTGCCATTTTCAATACACTTATGAATTGAGACTAAAGAAGTTTACAAAATAAGCACAAAGATAGCTTGAAAAACTATGAATTTACCAATGATTCCAGATATTGCTGAATGTGGTTCTTTAAGACGTTCATCATATGAATGCCGCCAGAACCAGCCCTTCTCGGTCTTAATTACAGTGTCTTCTTTTCGCTCTTTCCGCCTCCAAAAGTCATGAATTTTCTCAAACGATAATGCTGCATTTGCACATACTTCAGACATCAAGGCTCTGGGTACTTGGTTAGTGGCAGCAACAGTATTAACAGCCTTGGGAAAGCCACTATTTTTGTGCAGACCAACACGGTATCGTAGTCCAGGTTCAGGGTTGAGAGACGCCAAATTCAGAGAAAGTGATCCAGGCATATCCCAGTACCCTCCACTACCGTCTACAAATAACTCAGGCCATGCCGCTTCCACGGTGAGGTCATGGTGAGGCAACTGGAAAAGACGATTAACATAACAAGAGACTTTACCCGGTAGGACAAGAAAAAAAATGCCCATACAAGATAAATCAAGAATTGTTGACTAATGGCCACTATGATCAAAAAATGGTATTGGTTCACATTTCACAATGAATCCCTATGTTTAGCGGCACCTACAACCCAAAGATGGACAAACTGTATTTATGAGTAGCAATAGAGGCCTACACCTTCAAATCTGTTCAAGAAAAGGAAAAAAGGTGAAAGATGACAGTGAGAAAAACAAACACCTACCTGCTGATAGAATGTTGCTTTAATCCGGCGTTTTGTTCTCTCACCGTGAGCTTCAGCAGTGAGCAGTATTGATGATGAATCAGTTAGAGAAACCTCTGAACATAATCCTAATGAATAAAGTGACTTATCCAAAATTCTCTTCGCCATGTCTTTAAATATAGGCAGGCCACCATCCTTAGCTCGAGCAGCGTCAGCTTTGATAGATGAAATCAGTTTCTTAGGACGAAATTGCCCAACTAATCCAAGCCACCTATTCATAGACACCCCTACACAGATCAGTAAAGATCACCTCACAAACTATAAACTTATAGCAAATTTGCCAAGCTCAACACATTTACAGGGTGTTCAATAAATCAAATTAAATCAAATCACAAAAACAAAAACAAAAATAAAACTTTCAACTCAAAGGCATATCCTGCGGTTGTTAAACTTACCTACAATACCAGTATACGTAAAGGCATTTTGCTCCATGTTACATGGATTATAACTTAGAGAAAGACTAGCTGGCTATGCAACACGCATAGTACAAAGAGAAAATGAACTTCATATTTCAGATAACAACTTCAGAAAGGTCTGGATACTAGTTGTACCCAAATTCAATCAAATTGTCAATCACAATGGTAATATGGTACAAAATCTAGCATTACTAAAATTTAACATAATTGTCAACCATCAATATTTCACGACTCCATTCCTCGTCCTAACAGCACGAGCTAAATAACTCCATAAAAATCTACAACCTACCATAATAATTCGCATTTTCATCAAATCATGCAACTAAGATGTTTACACTAATCCACAGCTCCACAATTCTGAATAATTCACTTTACATTTATATATACACTAACTCAAAATTCAAAATGAAGCATCCTATTGCAATTTGGCAGATGTATCCAAAACCAACATACAAAAATCCATTCAGGTATCCGGATTCAAACTGGTGACATTACAAAACAGAGCTTCAATCTCATTTCTAACATGCTACAATTTCAAAGTTGAACAAAACGTAAGAAAATAATCTACATTTTCAAACCAACAAGTTTTCAACAACCATTACCCGTTAGGAAAAGTAGGCCTAAGCAGCAGCGTCTGAAGCGCAAATGATCCAAGCTCCTTCTCACAAGTCGGAGCACACGATGGCACGAGTCCGAATGGAAATCCCTTCTTCATCACCAATAGCTGCTGGACTCGAACCACTCGGCTGGCTCGAGCCCCGTCGAGCGGCACCGAGTCCCCCGGAACTGACTTCGCAATTCCGTCCAAGTTGAGCGGCGACGAGACGTCGAGGTCCCAGAACGACGCGTCCATGGCCGTCCGCAGGTTCGCCATTTTCAAACCTCCTCTTCTCGCTACTTGCCAACTCTTCTGCGTTTCTTATCTTTCGTTTTGTAAATTAGTATTCCTTGAGGGGTCAGTTTACAATTTACGAAAAGTATGGCCTGCTAGCCCTAGGTTTTTTTATTTATCGCTTCAGAGTTTGAACTTAAGGCCGCGTTTGGCTAAATGTTTCACCTCATTAGTTTTTCGATTTAATTTTTGGACCTGCCCATCAAAAAAAAAATTTAATTTTTGGACCTGAGCGATTGGCCCAATAATGGCCTGCAATACTAGATTTTATTTGACCGGTTCGTACTTGTTGCAAACCGGTTTCAATAGTTTCTTCGTTAATGCGGGCCAATTCGGTTTGTCGAGCCAAATTTGGGTCCAATCTGTCACATAATCATGATCCTGATGACATACGATACGACAAATTAAAATTTCATCTGTATTTAATTGGGAAAATTTCAAAAACATACCCTGGACCACCGCTCCATTTCAAATCAAGGACCGGACTTTTTCAATTTTCAATTTAATGATTTTTTGACTAATATGCAAATTTAGTTTAACACCGTTAAAAACCTCCGTTTACTTTTTTTTTGATAGACTCCGTTTACTTTTAAAAAAATAGTGAAAAGTCAAAACTGTTTAGTGACGTTGAATTTCTGATTGGGTTGCTCAGTATTGACTTGAATGTAGTCGGATTAACATCGTAGTTCTTCTTTTCTATGTTTATTTAGTCACAACATTTGCAGCGCAGAATAAACACTGTTGGACCTTCAGTGTGTTCATGTTTAAATTTCTTCCATCCTCGATTTTCATAGTTCGGTATGCTTCCCTGATTTCAGATTGTTGGCAATGTTTAGTTTAAAAATCACAATAATGTTTTGTTACTATCAAAGTTGCAAAAATGTGATCCGCCACTTTTGCCAGATATTGAATTTGCAAAGAAAAAAAAGGATTGAAATTTATTCTGCATTATTAAATACTTTTCAAATTTTTGTAAACCAAACAAGTGATATAATTGGATTGAAAGTTTTGATTTCTAAAATTTGAAAAATAATCATAAATGGTGTTAACTAACGGAGGTTTTTAACGGTGTTAAACTAAATTTGCATATTAGTTCAAAAATCATTAAATTGAAAATTGAAAAAGTCCGGCCCTTGATTTGAAATGGAGCGATAGTCCAGGTATGTTTTTGAAATTTTCCCTATTTAATTTTGATATAGAGAATCTTATTAAAGATAAATAAATAGATATTTTCGTCAGATGATAATACTGTACTAAATAACATCAGAGTGTTTGAGCAGAGGAAAGCCAGCGACAAACAGAGCTTCGCGTCGTTGCCAAGCTCGATCGAATCCGTCGCTCAGGCAACCGAAATCTCGCCGGCGACTCGTACGTTCAATTCTGCGACATATTTGGATCGGAACCATGACTGGTAATATACCATCTACTGTTATCGAAATTCGAAGATGTCTTTGACAGTTGCTTGGTCGGTAATCGGTTAGGTTTTACATGTGTCGAAATCGGTATTGATTTTGTATGATTATGTAGGGCTAATGATGTCAGAAAACGATTGTGAATTATATGTAACTTATCTGATAAGAGTTAGGGTGTGCTTGTGATTCGAATAGGGTTTGTGCATAAATGGGGCTGGGATAATTAATGAGAATTTGCTATGTGTCATACATATAAGGATTTGGAGATTATAGTTGAAGAAAAATTTTAAGAAGGAAGAGAAGAAACTGATTTAGGAGTAGGCCTTGCTTGCCTCCTGGGTTTGGGAGGTTAATGAACCTTGTGAACTTGTTGTATTAAATTTTTACAAATAAGAGATTAATATTTTTACATTCACTGGCGTTTTTATCTATTTTGAATGACACTAGGCATGTGCAGTGCCATGTTTAAGGCATGCAATGTGTCATTTCATTTAAATAATCATTTGTTGACCATCCGTGGAGGTCCTTCACTATTTACTTCATTCATCTGTTACATGACTATCGGCCTAGAAGCATACGGAGCATATCAAATGGAACATGTGTTTTGAGATATGGTTTTGTAAAACAATTATTTTAAGCTCAGTTGACCATGTGGTTTGGGCTAGTTTGTAGACTGTATTTCATGTTTAGTACACGGTTTTAAACATTTATTGTGTAATTTCATGAGTTACCAGGAGTCTCACGAAATTTTCATATTTCCTTTGCATTCAGATAACAGAGAACCTATTTTGTCAAAGGGAGAGTTACCCTTGTTGCGTGGACTCAAGCACTGGCAGTGGTGGGTTTTAGTTGCTCTCAACGTCTTCTTTCTCATAGTAGGCCAGGCTGCAGCTGTTCTTTTAGGCCGATTTTACTATGATCAGGGTGGAAATAGTAAATGGATGGCTACCTTAGTGCAAACTGCTGCTTTTCCAATTTTGCTAATGCCCTTCCTTTTTCTTTCTTCGTCCACCGACGAGAGTAAAGCTTCTGATTCTTCATATCGGCCTTCGTTCATCACTCTGGCTGCAGTTTACATCAGCATTGGGATACTTATAGCTGGTGACAACATGTTATATTCGATCGGACTCCTGTATCTTGCCGCATCAACTTATTCTCTCATATGTGCTACACAGTTGGCTTTTAATGCCATATTCTCCTACTTTATCAACTCTCAGAAATTCACTGCTTTGATAGCCAATTCCGTGGTGATACTTTCTTTATCTGCTGCTCTCCTTGCAATTAATGATGACTCTGATGCACCTGAAGGAGTTTCCAAGTGGAAATACGTTGTTGGGATTTTAACTACTCTTGGGGCGTCTGCTTTGTATTCATTGCTTCTATCGCTAATGCAACTTTGTTTTGAGAAGGTTATAAAGAAGGATACTTTTGCTGTTGTGTTGGAAATGCAAATATACACTTCCGTGGTTGCCACATGTGTTTCCACCGTCGGGCTATTTGCAAGTGGCGAATGGAAAACTTTGCATGGGGAGATGAACACCTTTCATTCAGGGTCAGTTTCATATGTTATGACTTTAGTCTGGACTGCAGTGGCCTGGCAGGTTTGTTCTGTTGGAGTGATTGGCTTGATTTTTCTGGTTTCGTCTCTCTTCTCCAATGTCATAAGCACCGTCTCTCTAGCTGTAGTTCCAATTGTTTCTGTTATTATCTTTCATGACAACATGAATGGGGTAAAGCTAATTGCCATGCTTTTTGCCATATGGGGTTGTGGCAATTATTTCTATCAGAATTATCTTGACGACTTGAGAGAAAAACGAGGAGAAACAGATGCTAATATGGCTGTCAATAATGCTTGTTGACTACTGTCCGTACATATGGTCGCAGATGGTGGATTGCTTGATCGCTGGCACATCTCAGCATTTTCACAATTACGTAGTTCCCACTTCCCAGTAGGTTAGTTGTCGTTTTAGCCTTACACGTTATCCATTAATGATTTATGGTTCATTAACGATTGTGCATTATACATCATTGGAACTATTAGTTATCAAACACGATGAATGTGCCCGATGGATCTGTATCAATGTTAATTTTCTTTTCAAGAGCATTATGCTCAAATTTTATGTTCTCACCATGACTGGTGTATGATATTTTCTGGTATGTATAAGATGCTGTTGGTGGGAAACAATGCATCCCAATCAGAGCTCAGAAAATAAGAACCTGGTGCAGTGTGGTGCAGTGCAATCCTGGTCTGCAACCTGTCTCACGGTGTCAATGTTTTTTTTTTTTTTTTTTTTTGAGTTGAGACAATTAGAGAAATGTCGTACATTGTTTAAAAGAAGAATAATATTTATAACTTATATGGTTCTATGCGGGGAATAATATTTATAACTTATATGGTTCTATGCGGGGACGGAGCCAGGTTGACGCAGCCTGGGCTCTAGCCCTAATTACTTTTGGGCCTAATTAAAAATATATTTATCAAACCTTTTTTACAAGATGCAAAATGTTTTCTAGCCATTCTTTTTAACTTCCACTCGTTTTTTGGGTCGAAATTCAACCAATTTAAAATTGAAGCAATCGACAACAACAAACATTCGAAGCTGTGCCGTCAACCCTTGAGTCGTAATTGCTGCATCATTGGATTCCAAACTTAGAAGAAAAAAATTAGTCCTACATAGATTCAAATCCTGCCTCCGTCCCTCTATGGAACCATGAATCGTAAGCTTGAGCTATTGAGTCAGATTGTGAATCATTTGATTCAGGCCCGGCCCAATACCCTAGGCCACTAAAGCAATGGCTTTAGGCCCCAAAAAAATGTGGTCATTAGCTTAAAGAAAAAAGGCCTCAAAAAAATTTTATATAGTCTAAATACATGTCATGCAAGGCCCCCAAACTTAAAATAATATAATAAAAGGCCCATAACAATTGAGCATTTCAGCCCAAATTTTTTTATATAGTATAAATGTGAGTTTTATAGTTAAAAAAAGGCCCCATTTTAAGCTTTGTTCAATAAAAACTTAGGTTGAAAAGGCCCCAAATTTATCATAACATGTACAATTTAATATTAAAAGGCCCAAATAAGCCCAATCTTACTTAACAAAATATTATTCAGTAAAAAAAAAATTAAAATATCTAAATATATTATATATTATTTATAATATTTAATTATTAAAAGGCCAAATTTTTTTTTTTGCTTGAGGCCCCCATATGTCTAGAGCCGGCCCTGATTTGATTAGCCCCTTGATCCAGATCTGCTGACAAGATCTAGTTAGCATTTCCTTTTTATGGCAGTTTGGCTTGGCCAGTTTTTCTGCCTTAGTATACCTGTATCAATTTATGGCTAGTACAACACTGGCACTGACTGCACAATGAGATGAAATTATTCTTTGCATTTCTCCTCTTCATTTCTAAGAGGGTATATAAAGAAAAAAAAGAACACAACAAACAAGAAGATGTTCGTTCGTATTGTCATATTTACCGCGCGTTTTTAGATTCTAAAGCGGGGTTTGGCAGTTTGATTATAACCAGTCACAATTCATTCTCGAGGCAACGCCACATCCAAAGAGCGCCTAAACGTTTTGCAAATGTCGTTACTCACACCTTCGTGTTGTCTCTCGGACGACAGCAGTTTCAGGAGTTTTTTTTTCCCTATTTTCAAAACTCAATCTCGTTTTCCCCTGTTTTAAACTCAAATATCGACTTTGACCTGTTTTTAAAGAAATCGGTTTGGGGGAAACCGGTTTCGCTCATTTTCGAGGGAAACCGGTTTGCTGACTGTGCACATATTTGGTACTACGTGGACCGAAAGTAATTGCTACCACGTGTAAAACCGATTTCCGCCAAACCGATCAAACCCGTTTGCGACCACATATTAGTTAAATTTGTCAAAAATAATTGTTGTTGACCAGTCAATCCGGTTTGGCGGAAAACGGGTTGACCAGTCAAATCGGTTTGGCGGAAACCGGTTTTACACATGGTCGCAATTATATTTCTTTCGGTCCACGTAGATCCAAATATGTGCACAGTCAGCAAACCGGTTTGGGAGAAACCGATTTCTTTCGAAAATGAGCGAAACCGGTTTCTTTAAAAATAGGGCAAAGTCGATATTTGAGTTTAAAACATGACAAAAACGAGATTGAATTTGTAAAACAGGGCAAAAAAAAAAAAAATTACTCCAGTTCCAGCAATATTCACCGTCCCAGGCTCCCAGCGCAGCTTCCTCGAAACGGATTTCCATTTCGTATTTTGACGACCGAGATAAGATTGGAAGGTATTTCGACAAACCCTTTTTCACCCCATTATGTATCTCAATTTTTTAAGGTTAAAATCAGATTTTCGCCACTGATTTCCTCTGAACTACGGTTCTTCAACGGTAGTGTTTTCTTAAAGGTCGAAGCTTTTTGTCTGTGCAGCTAAATTCGCTAATGTTGATAAAGCTTATTGAAATTGGAAACATTGCATAGTTGAGCGCGTTGCCAATTGGGATAGTTGAGCGTGCTGCAGAAGAATTTGGATTTGAAGTGGACTTCATTGATCTGAGCGTGTTGAAATTGAAATTGAAGTGGACTTCATTTATTGAAATTGGAAACATTGCATAGTTGAGCGTGATGCAGAAGCTGAGCGTGTTGCCAATTGGGATTTGAAGTGGACTTAATTGATCTGAAATCATGGCTTCTACGCTCTGTAGAACCATTCAGTTTCAAGCCCACAATTTCTTGTTAGCTTCGACTGTGATGTTTAAGAGACACAGAGGTGTCAATGTCATGTACTGCACCATGAAAAGCACTCAGACTCCGGATGCAACCAGAGCAGTGAAAATGCCCCAAGTGAAGGTTGCGCCTGATAACTATCGAAAGCTGGATAAGGTCACTGAGGGTTTCGAGGCAGTAATTGGGTTAGAGACTCATGTTCAACTTAACACTGTTACTAAGGCGTTTTGCTCTTGTCCATACAGCTATGGTTCGCAGCCAAACACAAATATATGTCCTGCTTGTATGGGTTTACCGGGTGCTTTACCAGTTTTGAACTCGAAGGTTATTGAGTGTGCTGTAAAGTTGGGTTTGGCACTCAATTGCAAACTTGCTTTTACGTCTAAGTTTGATAGGAAACAGTACTTTTATCCGGACCTTCCAAAGGGGTATCAAATATCTCAATTTGATATACCAATTGCAACTGGAGGCTATGTTGATGTGGATCTTCCGCTTGAGTTTGGTGGTGGCCACAGGAGGTTTGGTATCACCAGGGTTCATATGGAAGAGGATGCTGGGAAGCTAATTCATACAGGAAATTCTGCCTTCTCACAGGTGGATTTTTTTTTTACTGGATATCTGCCTGTAGATATTATTTTATAGTTCTACTTTTGTTTGTCACACCATGAAAGCTTTTTATACTTATTTTGTAAGACTTCTGTTTGTTGAAGAAACCGCTTACAGCATTGTTATAACAGCAACAGCAACTAGCACTTTTGTAGGTTGATCTTAATAGAGCTGGAGTTCCTTTGCTTGAGATTGTCTCTGAACCTGATATGAGAACAGGCGTCGAAGCTGCAGAGTATGCAGCTGAAATACAAAGATTAGTTCGTTATTTGGGGATCAGCAATGGTAATATGCAAGAAGGTTCACTTCGTTGTGATGTTAATGTATCAGTACGTCCAACCGGGCAGCAAGAATTTGGGACAAAGGTACTTATGTTTCTTGCTTCTTGTCCTTTTTTATGATGATTATGTTTGTAATCCTGTTTCTCTGTAAACTAGAGACCATCTCATATCATTCGCCTTTTGCTATTTTCCTTTGATTCTGGAGATTACATTAAATGTTTTTTTATTATGTATTATATCCACTCGTATATAGAAGATAACCCTGGAGCATAAATGGTTACACATACTTGCTTCAAAAATTAACTAGTGATTTGATTTACACAGCATTCGGATGTGTACATACATTTCTACTACATTTACTCGGACACAATTATTTGTGTGGCCAATCACTTTACCGAAGGACATTATTTTTCTTGTCTTCGTACCTGTTCCGACTGAATAATTCCATCTTTTAGACTGGTTTTTTCTTCAGAAACCTCCTTTACTTTGTTTGTAGTCAGTGGTTTTGATTTGTCTGGAGTAGTTATTAGCATACAAGTTTACATGAACTTCTTCAACTAGTTTGAATCTACTTTTTTCAGGTTGAGGTGAAAAATCTCAATGCATTTTCAGCAATAGGTAGGGCTGTTGATTACGAGATTTCAAGGCAGTCACTTCTTTATAGTAAAGGCCAAGGTGATGAAGTTGTGCAAGAAACACGCCTTTGGGAAAAAGGCTCACAGGTTTGATAATAACCTCTAGCTTTTTGGCCATTTTGCCTTCAAATATTTCTTCGTCATGGATACGTATGATGCATTAATTTTTGTGTTACAACTTAGAAAACAATTACAATGAGAAAGAAAGAAGGGCTTGCTGATTATCGATACTTTCCAGAACCAGATCTTCCAGAAGTAGTTTTGAGTGAGGGGTATGTGGATCAAATTAGACATTCTCTACCTGAAATTCCAGAAATGAAACGCCGTAGATATGAAAAAATGGGTCTGGGCATGCAAGATGTTCTGTTCATTGCCAATGATGTCAGTGTAAGTCATCACTTTTTGATTCTTATTTTTTACAATTAACATTGGCGACATGAGGTGACAAAACAAAAGTTGACATGTCAACTTTGAGGGTGATTAAGAAAGGTTTCTTCCCGAAAAAGAAGGCCTATTATTTGGTGATTAGTATAAGAGTGTGGAACATGAATACCAGGTTGCGAAATTTTTTGATACAACTGTTGCGAAGGGTGTTGATGTGAAGTTAGCTGCCAACTGGATAATGGGTGATGTCGCTGCCTACTTGAAGAATGAGAAAGTGTCCATCAATGACATCAAGCTCACCCCTGATGAGCTGGCTGAGCTGATAAAGTCCATAAATGATGAAATCATAAGTGGCAAGATAGGGAAAGAGGTATTCACTTTAATGTTTAGTGACATTCCGCACGCCAGGCTTTACTATGATCAGCTTGGTAAAAGACAAAATATACTCTAATATCCTAATCTGTTTAGGAGCATATTTTTATTTATTAGTTGTTTTTTCCATCTCAATCTTCCTAATAATAATACTCTAATTCATTGAAGTTGAAGCCACGTCATGAATCTCTTACGAATTTTAAGGTACCTCATTTTGATGTATGGTAACTGTCTCAAACCTGTAGATTCTATTTGAGCTAATTGCTAAAGGCGGAACTGTAAAAGGGCTGATTAAAGACAAGGATCTATTGCAGGCAAGTGATTTCACCTTCTCGCATTGTATTGAAGGTTTAATATTTTCATAGTATGAGATATATTTATATTCGTTAAAAGGTGTGTGTTCTGGTCTGAACTCTCTGGTGCCTTGTATTAATACAATCTTATGGCATAAATAAAAGTAATCAACCAATGTTTTATTTTAAAGTACTTAAATATTTTGTTGTTTGAGCGTCTTTACTTTACCTAGCAGCCTATGGATAATCGCATCATGACAATGATAAAATGATGAGTGTCATGAAATGATCTGACTGTGTGAATTTTGAATTGCAGATAACGGATGCTGCTGAGATAGAGAAAATGGTAGTTCAAGTTATATCAGAAAATCCAAAACAGGTGGAGCAGTATCGCAGAGGAAGAACTAAGCTACAATGTTTTTTCGCTGGCCAGGTATGTTTATTTGTTTAAGTAAAATTTCATCAGTATTTTGCCTTATAGTGGTTCCAAATTTTCCGATCTCACCCAAACCCAGGTCATGAAAATGTCGAAAGGCAAAGCAAATCCAGTTATTTTAAACAATATCTTGCTAGAGAAATTAAATTCCTCCAGCTGAGAACTTCACGCGCATTGTCAGATTGTTATTCCTTCCCACCTCTAGGTGATTGCTTCGTTAATTAATACGTTGGACTAGTTTAAATGGGGGTATCCTCAGTTACCGTTAAGCAACTACATCGTGTTCTAAACCAGGTATCCACATTGCAGCCAGTGTTCTGAACTACTATCTGATGCTACCGATGCTTTACGCGCAGCTGTAGTAGACAACTGTGTTTCAGCGAGCAGTAAATACTCGGAACTGCTACCTTTCAAAAGATGGTGATGGACTGAACTGTTTGGAAGACAGTATAGAAGAAGTTCATCCAAATAGCTCTGTTTGTAAAAATGTGTTTATGGATTTCACTATTATTGGCCCTTCTGGTCATTCGACCAAGACTGACCGCTAGACTAGTACCGATGATGGCGATTGCCTATGAGAACATTTTATTTTTTGGCTGCGAAATCGGTCTGTGATGCTCATGACTGGTGCACAATCAAGTTTTAACATCTGAATTCTTTGTGGAGAGGGAAAAATTTACTGTGTAGCCGATGAGTGGTGGACACTATGTTCTCACTTGTGGACATTGAAGAAGTTGTTAATGCGACCTATGATAAGCGTTCAAATGAGGCAGTGAACAGTATATTGAGGCAGTGAGATACGATCTGAGCCACACATCTAATCCTCGTGCTTTGTGGGCGCGCCACGTGTCCCACTCACAAAAGCAGTGTGAACACGTTTTGGGTGAGTAGGACACGTGGCGGTGCATTTGATGGCCGAGATCGACGCACCGGATTGTGCCTTACGTGCCTCATTTTTACAACCATGTCTCAACCGAACGCCCCCCATCCGACCTATCATCTATCTCGAGACCGTGATATCAACAAAAGAAGTAATATTTCACAGTTGGTTCAAAATCGAAAAGAAACTGATTACAGGGTTGGTTAACACAATCTGAAGATTCTCGCAGTAAATAATTGTGATGTACCAGATATCGGTTGGCGTGTCACATAATGCCCTAAAAAATAACATTTAAATAAGAAATAATTTAAAGCACTCCACAAGTTCGAATGCTTCCTTATGCTGTCGAAGAATGTCACAATGGCAAATGAGGCGTGCTTGGATTGACCGGTTGCTATGATGCACACATGTATGTATAAATTGATAGGCAGGTTTTCCATGGACAGGTCAATAATATGTTGTGAGTGAACTTTAATTGCAGTTTTCAAATTGAAAGCTCTTTGTGATGGTGCTCTAGATTACGGAGCACAATTCGAGCAAAGATCTTGGCTTCAAGAGGGGCGCTCGCTGCAGCTGCTGCAGCACGCAAAATACGTGCAGCCCCAGCATTTTGTAATAGTTTGGAATGGTGCATGGCGTGTCGACCTCCTGGGATGGTGAACTGCAACATTTGCAGAAATTTGTAAATATCATAAAGATCAGATGCAGATCTGATTTTTTGGTGCAAACAGACGAATTATGGTACACTTTCTACGAACTATGCCATGATTTTTTTCTAAACGAATTATAGACCATTTTTTCTGAACTATATGTTTCGCAACATTTTCAAATACCCAAGATAAATACTATGTGTGCAATAATGATTGATCAGACTAACCTGGAGTAGAGCAAAAGCAGCGCAAGCCTTAAGTATTGAGGAGGGGTTTCGAAGCATGCTAACAAATCGTCCTATCTCAGAGCCACTGAATGCAAAGACAGCAACATAAAGAAGCGGAAACTAAGACACTGGGAATACAGAAATAATTCTGTAATGCAACAATGTGAAAGAATTAGGGAAACCTGACAAATAATTTCGGAATATATGTTGTTTCAACACTTCCTCTAAAAAAGAAGCATTGAATTAATCGGATAGGATCCTGAAAAATGGAAAGAGAGTTGGCACCTGCATCTCAAATGCCCAGCTTCTTGTATGCGTGCAGCTTCTGTAACCTGAACCAGCGCTGCTGGAGCGCAAGATGCAGAGGCAGCAGTGTATGCTTGTGGGTTAGAAAACATGAGGATGAAACGATCAATTTGCTTCAAAGCCATTCTTCGAGCTCCGTCCAGATTAACAGCCTTGCCTCCGCTTTCTGATGATGTTCCCATTAATGCAACTTTGTCCATCCTGATTGCAATATCATGAGCAGTAACAATTAAGCTTAAAATAACAGCAGAGAGTTAAAGCTGTCGGACATAGTTAAGCGCTTTGTCTGTGGTTAATACCTTCCATCAAACATATATGCCAACGCCAAAGCAGCCATGAAACGCGCCATTTTAGAAGCTGATGAAGCACAAAGATGTACAAGAGCAGGTACGCCTCCTTCTTCCACTATACGAAGAGCATTTCCAGGATTGAAAGCAAGATTCCACAGCGCGCCAGCAGCGGTCTCGTGAACATCCTAAGTCATAAAAAGTCAAATATGGATGATAAGAAAGAAAGTACAGAAATTAGAACCGAATAGTTTTTTGTTTTTGTTTTGGGCTACACATACCTCTGTCTCAGACTGTGCCAGTGCGATAAGAGGAGCAACCCCTCCTTCTTGGCCTATGGCAATGCTGAAAAAAACAATTAACCGCAAATTAATCCCTAACGAATCTGTAGACTCAATTTTTTTTACTAATACGGGCCTTTAGATTTCGGGAAAAATGGGCTTACCTGTTGACTTCTGATACAGATAGTCCCCAAAGAGCTCCAGCTGCCCTTTCCTGCAGACCTGGGGAAGCATTTGCACAAGATTGTGCAAGTGCGACCTAGTAGTACATGAATGGAGCATACTTTTCAGTATAACAATGAACGGCAGTTCAACCCTAAATACTTGCACTGATAAAACACAGAAGCAAATGTGTTATTCACTGCCACGAACACAGTTAGTACTGTTAATCTAGCAAATTACGATTGTCAAATCCATCAAAGAATGCTGATAAATGAGCCCGTTCAGATGTGATTGACAGTTTCTTTACATTAATATATTTTTCCGTGTAGTAAATAAAGACCCTAGAGTCTATAAACGTCTATGAAGTCACTTACAAACATCCCACAAATCTAAACTCAAAGAAATGAGGCATGCAAAGTTTCATACCAGAGCTTCAACTCCACCAGCTGTAGCAATCGCTTCTCTATTCCTGTCATCGAATGATAAATTCCAAAGTGCACCAGCTGCCTCTTGCCTGTTTAAAAGCACCACTAAATTAAGAAAATGTCCACAAAGGATTATCTACCACTTACAAGTGAAGCAAAAGCTTAAAGCGTTAAGGCTAGCTATGAAGGGCTATATAAAATGACTTACTTACTGCAACCTGCAGCAGCAAAACGAGCTCAATTGCTAATTTGAACAAACCATAGTTAATACCTGACGCCTTCATGAGTTGATTTAGTGAGCTGCACAAGAGCTTCAAGAGCACCTGCCTCTTGCCCGACAGCTGCATTGTTACTATTGCTATCTCCATGAGCAGCCAAATTGGCCAAGGCACGGGCAGCCTGAACAATAAAATTATCAAAACTTAATTTATGAACTCGAAGTCACTTTGTCGTAGCGAATTTGTAAACTCGTTAGTTGGCAGTAATTTAAAGCTATGATCTCCGAAGCATATTATCTGTAGATGACGGCACAATTGTCCATGCTTGTAAACTTTATCGGTCCTCGTAAGTATTACACCCAATGAGATGAGACGGGTTGTGATCCCTCTATTTCAATTTACATAAGCCAACATTATTGTAATGAGCTGAATGAAGATAAAATGTGATTTCTATTACTTTCACGAAATTGATTGAAAACATTTGAGGAATATGATAGATAATGTGTCGTTAACGAGACACAAACCATAAGATACTCATACAAGTGAAATCCTGAGCATATCAGAGAGGCTACATACTCATATAGTTTAAGAGTCAATTAAGAGTACTACGCCGGTGACAAGTCTTGGACTGAGGTTACAAGTTATTATCAAGGAAATTGAACCCATGACAGATAACGGTGGCCGTATTTTACGCTTGCTCCTAGTGAATTTTCAGAATGTCCATCTATGAGTATATTGTGAATGACATCATTAATTTTATCAATCTGAAATAGCAAAAATTTAATGTGCAAGAGACGCCATTGTCAAAACAATAGGTGATGATTTTGAAGACCCACTATGAGCTTAATTAGTCAGGGAATCATAGAGCTGACATCAGATATTTTTCAATGATCACTTATGGAACCCCACCATAGAGATCTTTTTTAAGCATCGCATGCTATATATACGTCAGTTGATAAAAAAAAATCGAGTACAAAATTGGTTTCAGTCATGAAGATAAGGGAGAACCGATTAATTATGACCAGGCATATATAAAAACAATTAAGCTACCTGCTCTTGAACACCTTCAAATTTACAGTTCCGTGCAAGCATCACCAAAGCATGCACTCCGCCGACCTGTGCAACCTCCATACTACATTTATCATCAGCTGCGAGGTTTGCAAGTGCACCAGCAGCACGTTCCTTGGCAATTATATACTTAATGTCAGATTTGAAAAGCAAATAAAAATTTAATATGCATATTAATATTTGAAGTATACCAGAACACCATCACCGCCCGTGGGCCATCTGAAAATCAGGTCAACAAGTGCCTTGACTCCACCAGCTTTCGCAATAGATCCCTAATGATATGAATATGCACTATGAGAATATGAATTACAAATTATTGAACGAGGATGAATCATTTGACATTTAGTAACCTTATGCTCCTCTCCGACAGAAAGATTCCAGAGCCCACCAGCTGCCTCTTCGGCAACTAATCTGTTCATGGACCTGGCCAGTCCTGCCAGCAGAGTGATACCTCCTTCTTCAGCAACAGCTTTGGCAACACTGCTATTCACTGACAAATTCGCTAGAGCCTAGAACATGAAAATCAACTTGAGGCCATAATGTGACATGAGATAGAAGGAAAAGCGGCGAGAACTATGTATCATGTCGAGGAGAAAAGACATATATGCTGCATGAGACGAGTCATATTTTGATAATGAGTACAATGGCTCTATTTCATGGCTAGTGTATGTTGATTGATTTTAACCTTAGCTGCTTCTGCTTGGAGCCCCTCTCGAGAGGATTGTGCGAGGTTTAGGAGTTGTCGAATGCCACCATCCTGCATGACTGCTTCAGCCCTTCCACCGTCAACAGTAGCAAGCTCATCATCGATGACAACGAAAGTTGCAAGGCCGGTGGCTGCTCTTTCCTGAACATCCTCTTGTGAGCTCTGCATTAAACTTAGAAATAAAGATGCACCTTGTTTGAGCCAAAAATTGTCGAGACCCTGCTGCGGGTTGGTCTCAGCAATACGCAACAATGTAAGGGACAATGTCCACTCAAGCCAAATCATAAGCTCCTCTGAGCTTCTGTTCTTATGATTAGTCTCTCTCCAAGCAGAAAATATATTCTTCTCTTTGTTCGTGATATCGGCGAATAAAGACTTGAGTCCCTTGAATATATCTGTGAAAAGATCAACCAACAGTTTTCCCTTGGTATTACTAGCTGCAAAGTTAACATCTTCCTCGAGGACAGAACAATTCAAAGCGCACAAGACTTTTAAGCTCTTGGATCCAGAAAATAAACTTGAAACACTCATTGGACCGATATCAGTTCTCGACACATCCAGCCCAACCAAATTCGGAAGGGCACTCCAAACATGTGGAGCCACGTTCCAGTTAATATTTGAGGTTCCCGCGAGTGAGAGGAAACGAACAGATGTGACATTTCCTAAAGCTGCAGCATCAACTACAAGACAGTCCAGAAATCCAATATCAGTTAAATTTTTGCATTTTGCAGCCAAAGCATTGATGGCATCAGCTTCAATATCTCGAAGTCCTGAAAGGCGAAGTTTCTTCAATCTTGGGCAGCAAAAGGCTATCTGTTTTATAGCATCACCACTGATCCTCTCACAGAAATCAGGACCTAACTGAAGCGACTCCAGAAGCTCATGTCTAGCCGCAATCACGCAGAGAGTGGAATCAGTAATCTTCCTGCAGTAATCCCCGCTGATCTCAAGCAGACCTCTAGCTTTCAAATTTATAATAGCATCCGCACTTTCTACCCCGCGGAACCGAAGCTTCTTAACATGAGCACATCTAGAAGCAAGTAAAGTAGCTACGGAAGCATCACATTTATGCGCACGGAGATCTAGTGAACTCCAAAGACAAGGTGACTGGCCTAAGGAATTCCACGCCTTGCAAGTAGATGACAAACTCGCCCTATCCCGATAATTTAAGCATGAGAACAACTGGATCACTGTATCATCAGGCAACCTAGTCCAGTCCACATCCTTTGTTTGATCCAAATCTGATTCTTCATACTCAACTTCCGAGTTACACCGCAAGTCCACATTTTCCTTGCCATTCCTCCCAACCTTACGCCGAACTCTCCGATTCATCTCTCGGCCATACAAAAACACGCCCAGATCACAATGTACTCAAACCTGACAATTACAAACCAAACCGAATTCAGACCCTGTCAACCGAGTTCTCCACTAAAAACACAAACACCCTTTACAACTCAGGACTCAAATATGAAATATCCCAACCAGACGCAATCATCACCAACTTCAAAAGCCCTAGTCCCACACAGCAACAGCGAAAACCAAGCACAGCCAAATCAAAGACAATTCAGATTCGAACACCTGAAAATAAAAAACAATATCAGCACCAGAAATGCAAAAGAAAAAAAAAGAGGCAGCACTAGATAGCAAAAAAAGCACTGAATTTTTACCCCAAACCTGATGAAGTCAGCTACTGCTTTCTGGGGTTTGTTCCAAACACCCAAATTCACAAACTTTAGATGTCAGAATCTGTTTAGGGATTGCATTGAGGAAGCTTGCGAAGTGGTGAATAAACAACAATCTATTGGATGGGATTGTAGGGAAGAAAGAGAAAGAACAAGAGACGAGGGTTAGGGAGAATTCAGGTCTACAAATGAGAGACGAGAAACCCCTCCTTCATTGCGATTCCACTTTGTGTTCGATTGATGTTACAAAAACTCCCATGTCTAAGGTATGCCTATCATTTTATACTACCACAATAAACATGATAGTAAAAACTACAATGATATATGAAAACTAAAAATTAGATTTCAAGTTGACACGTGTCTAATTTTCTCGAAATCTCGGATATAATATGGAGGGATATTATAGTCATTCCACATAACCTGGATTTTCGATCAGAGTTACCAATTTCCAAGTTAAGTCCGATCACACTTAACAATGTCCAAGTTAAGTTCGGTCAGACTTAACAATGTCCAAGTTAAGTCCGATCAGACTTAACAATGATCAAAATTAAAATGATCAGACTTAACCTGGAATTATCAGAATTAACATGGAATGATCAGACTTAACTTGGAATGATCGAACTTAACTTGGAATGATCAGACTTAAATTCGAATGATCAGACTTAACTTGGAATGATCAGACTTAAATTCGAATGATCAGACTTAACTTGGAATGATCAGACTTAAATTTGAATGATCAGACTTAACTTGGAATGATCAGACTTAACTTGGAATGATCAGACTTAACTTGGTGATGATCAGACTTAACTGGGTAATGATCAGACTTACATTGATAATGTCCAGACTTACAAACATACTCAATAATGTCCAGACTTAAATTGGTAATGATCAAACTTAACTTGACAATGATCAGACTTAAATTGATAATGTCCACACTTAAATTAGTAATGATCAGACTTAACTTGGTGATGATCAGACTTAACTTGGAATGATCAGACTTAACTTGTTGATAATCAGACTTAACTTGGTAATGATCAGATTATGTCCAGACTTACAAACACACTCAATACTGTCCAGACTTAAATTGGTAATAATCGGACTTAACTTGGTAATGATTAGACTTAAATTGATAATGTCCATACTTAAATTAGTAATGATCAAACTTAACTTGGTGATGATCAGACTTAACTTGGTGATGATCAGACTTAACTTGGCGATGATCAGACTTAACTTGGTAATGATCACACTTAAATTGATAATGTCCAGACTTACAAACATACTCGATACTGTCCAACTTAAATTGGTAATGATCAGACGTAACTTGGTAATGATCATACTTAAATTGATAATGTCCAGACTTAAATTAGTAATTATCAGACTTATCTTGGAATTATCAGACTTAACTTGGAATGATCAGAATTAACTTCGTAATGATCAGACTTAACTTGGTGATGATCAGACTTAACTTGGTAATGATCAGACTTAAATTGATAATGTCCATACTTACATACAGATTCAATATTGTCCAGACTTAAATTGTTAATGATCAGACTTAACTTGGTAATGATCATACTTAAATTGATAATGTCCAGACTTTAAAACACACTTAAATTGATATCAGACTTAAATTGATAATGTACAGACTTAAATTGGTAATGATCAAACTTAAATTTGTAATGTCCAGGCGTAAAAACAGACTCAATACTGTCCAGACTTAAATTGGTAATGTCTAGACTTAAATTAGTAATGTTCAGGCTTAAGCATGTGGGGTTCTAGTTGAGTTGACTCAACCCTTGGCTTTGTTACCAAGTGGTCATGAGTTCAACCCCCACAAATGCACCATTCCCACCAATATTTGGTGAGGAATTTCCCCCCTTCACAGGAGATGTTCTTCCTCCCTTCGCAGGAGGTGCTTGAGATGGCTTCGCCTTCACCACGATGCTAGAGAAGGCTTCGACCGTGAGCAGGTCAATTGCTCGAAGATTTGCTTCAAGAACGGATGAGTCAAGACGCCACATGGCTTGTGCTTCAATAGAGATAAATGTACTAGATGATTTGCTTATAAATGCATTGGTCTTGTACAATATGTAAAATCCCCATCAAAAAAGTAATGTTCATGCTTAAAAACACACTTAAATTGATATCCAGACTTAAATTAGTAATGTCCAGACTAAAATTAGTAATGTCCACACTTAAAAACACACGTAAATTGAAATCAAGACTTAAATTAGTAATGTCCAGACTTAAAAATACTCATAAATTGATCTCCAGACTTAAATTAGTAATGATCAGACTTAAATTGATAATGTACAAACTTAAATTGGTAATGATCAGACTTAAATTGGTAATGATCAGACCTAAAAACAGACTTACACAATAATATCCAGACTTAACTTATGCATTTGTTAAGTCTGAATAATTTTTAGGACATTTATACCCTCGCATCTGTTATATATTTTTAAATAAGTTCGTTTTAATTTTTTTTATTTACAAAAAGCGCCCCGAATTATAATTGGTTGAATGATACACGTGTCAATATTTAATTGAATTTTTTGTTTTTATATATAATCGTGATTTTTATTTGATCGAAAGTCACAACTAAGACATGTAAAGTTGTAAATGAGATGTTCATGTTTTACTCTTCTTCTTCTTCTTTTTTTTGAGAAAAGGAGAGATGTTTTTGTTTTGTTTTTTTTATAGTGGGGTTTTTTACATAACAATCACCATTCGAATACATCTTATACATACTGCATGAGAACTTTTCTTATTGGGTACTTGTGATATTCGACTCTTGGAGCACAGACCACACACGACACCACCCGCGCATTTGATACTTGAATTGTGTCCATTGAAGCACCATCCACTTTGAAACCCACGAGCATAAGCTTGTAATTAGACTTAACTTGGTGATGATCAGACTTAACTTGGTGATGATCAGACTCAACTTGGAATGATAACACTTACCTTGGCGATGATCAGACTTAACTTGGTAATAATCATACTTAAATTAATAATGTCCAGACTTACAAACATAATCATTACTGTCCAGACTTAAATTGGTAATGATCAGACTTAACTTGGTAGTGACCATACTTCAATTGATAATGTCCAGACTTAAATTAGTAATGATCAGACTTAACTTGGAATGATCAGACTTAACTTGGAATGATTAACTTGGTAATGATCAGACTTAACTTGGTGATGATCAGACTTCACTCGGTAATGATCAAACTTAAATTGATAATGTTCATACTTACATACAGACTCAATATTGTCTACACTTAAATTGGTAATGATCAGACTTAACTTGGTAATGATCAGACTTAAATTGATAATGTCAAGACTTAAAAACACACTTAAATTGATATCAGACTTAAATTGGTAATGATCAGGCTTAAATTGATAATGTACAGACTTAAATTGGTAATGATCAGACTTAAATTGGTAATGATCAGACTTAAATTTGTAATGTTTAGACTTAAAAGCAGACTCAATACTGTCCAGACTTAAATTGGTAATGTACGGACTTAAATTAGTAATGTCCAGGCTTAAAAACACACTTAAATTGATATCCAAACTTAAATTAGTAATGTCCAGACTTAAAAACACACTTAAATTGAAATCCAGACTTAAATTAGTAATGTCCAGACTTAAAAACACACATAAATTGATATCCAGACTTAAATTGGTAATGATCAGACTTAAATTGACAATGTACAAACTTAAATTGGTAATGATCAGACTTAAATTGGTAATGATCAGACCTAAAAACAGACTTACACAATAATATCCAGACTTAACTTATGCATCTGTTAAGTCTGAATAATTTTTAGGACGTTTATACCCTCGCATCTGTTATGTATTTTTAAATAAGTTCATTTTAATTTTTTTATTTACAAAAGCGTCTTGAATTATGATTGGTCGAATGATACACGTGTCAATATTTAATTATATTTTTAGTTTTTATATATAATCTTGATTTTTATTTGATCCGAAGTCACAACTAAGACATGTAAAATTGTAAATGAGATGTTCATGTTTTACTCTCTTTTTTTTGAGAAAAGGAGAGATGTTTTTGTTTTGTTTTGTTTTTGTTTTTGTTTATAGTGTATCAAACACCATTCGAATACATCTTATATATACTGTATGAGAACTTTTCTTATTGGGCACTTGTGATATTCGACTCTTGGAGCACAGGCCACGCACGACACCACCCGCGCATTTGATACTTGAATTGTGTCCATTGAAGCACCATCCACTTTGAAACCCACGATCATAAGCTTGTAATTAGCTCCTCCACGTATCTGGCAGCTTGTTCCGGGTCACATAGATCTCGTAATATCCGTGGCTCTGCAACATAAAAACATACACTAAAAATACCAGAAGCAAGAATGATGAAAAATAAATGGATCCTAATATGCAATTTATACCTCAAAGTTTGCCTAAAAATTTTCGCTGTCAAGTTCCTCTGTAGTATGCAATCCTTAACCTGTCAAATCTATTCCTGTCATCTCATTCATTGCGACCCAAGCTGTCCATTTTCCCTTACAAGCACCATAATAGTTCTTCATTTGTATCACAGTCTTCGGACGATTCATGGTCTGTGAGTTGTAAATGCATTCAATCTTATATTGTTACGGGCATTTCTATACTCATTTAAAATTGTGAATAACCTGCGACTTTCTTCGGTACTTTAGTTTTGTGTGCCATATTCTTCAACAAAACAATAAAAAACATGCTATCAATTCAACACTCCGAATTGGGAAATAGAAGATCCAAAACACCCAAAGTTCAAATCATCATCATCTTAAACACAAACTGGAATCACACAGTAAAAAATATACCCTAGGTTACAAAAAAGCTTCACTACAGATCTTTGTCTAAGCGTTTTCAAATGAATAGCAAAAACAAACCGGTTTACCCTACACATGTAATCTTCTAGTCTAGTCAATTCCCAACCGGGTCCGTGGTGTCTGAAAAGCCTGCTCCATGAAACAGTTTTGTTACATTGGATACCGGTTTCCCCCAAACCGGTATCTTTCTAGTTAGTCACATCCCAACTGGGTCCGTGATGCTCTGACCATGTCTAAAAAGCATGTTCGCCTAATCTCGATTTCTCTGGCACCCGTATGAACATGATCACGGTTCCTAGGGAACCACTATCCCAGTTGGATTCCATGCTGACACTGATGGGGTTCGACTGGTCCACATAGGCCCCAAATCGGGCCACATCATCAATTTTACTAATACCAGAAATCAGTATTAGCTCAAATCAACATAACCAGTTTCGTAGATACCGGCATTGTAAAAAAAAATGAAGGATTCCAGTTCCTTAGGAACCAGTATTAATCAAAATGAGGTAATCCAATTATTTTGAGTTTTTTTTATTAAATTATTTTTATTATTGGGCCACATCATCAATTTTACTAATACCAGAAATCGGTGTTAGCTCAAATCAAAATAACCGGTTTCGTAGGTACCGGCATTGTAAAAAAAAATGAAGGATTCCAGTTCCTTAGGAACCAATATAAATCAAAATGAGGTAATCCAATTATTTTTGAGTTTTTTTTTTGATTAAATTATTTTGAGTTTTGGACGATGCAAATTCGAGATTGAGTTTGGAAAAGTGTTAGTTTGTATTGAAACCCCAATAATTTGGGAGACTGGACTATAATATTATTTGCAAAATTTTTCCCAACGCACCCCAAATATTAAACTCCGTCCAGATCCATTGCAACCAACATCCAATAATTTCCTCCCGCACGATTCTCGCGTGTCTCGTGTACCAAACCCGCGCAGCTCAGCTTCGAAATCTTCCACCTCAGCTGAACAAGACAAGCCTCGATCCACTGAAGACATGGAAGCCGCTAAGCCTTTCGCAATCGATCCGAAATCGGACTCCGTATATGCGCCGTCCTGCTGCTCGCGTTTCTGGAGCTCCGCTCTCCGCTCAAAGCCCTTAGACACTTCATCGTCGTCGTTGGGTGAATCTTCAAGTTCGAACTCGGGAAATGAGCTCGTTCGTCGCCTGGGAATGTTTGATTTGATTCTGATCGGGATTGGCGCGTCGATTGGCGCTGGGATTTTTGTTGTTACTGGCACAGTGGCTCGCGATGCTGGTCCAGGTGCGTTTGTCGTTTAAGTGATTGATGAATTGTAATTCCAGTTCGCTGAAAAATTGAAGTGTGTTTTGGATTCCCGTGGATCAAGGCGGTTGTTGAAATTTTTATTTTAAATTTGCCTACCTTTGACTTCATAATGCAGGAGTGACAATTAGTTTTATATTGGCTGGAGCTTCTTGTGTGCTGAATGCACTTTGTTATGCGGAGTTGGCGTCTCGCTTTCCTGCTGTTGTCGGTGGAGCTTATTTGTATTCGTACACTGCATTCAATGAGATTACAGCATTTCTGGTTTTTGCACAGCTGATGCTTGACTATCATATTGGAGCAGCTAGCATCGCTCGCAGTTTGGCCAGCTATTTGGTTAATATGTTGGAGCTGATTCCTATTTTTAAAGATAATATTCCTGATTGGATTGGACATGGGGGTCAGATGTTTTTAGGTGGAACCTTATCTATAAACATATTAGCTCCCATTCTACTTGTGATATTAACCATAATTTTATGCCGGGGTGTTGGAGAATCATCTATTGTGAACTCCTTTATGACGTCATTGAAGGTATGTCGTCCACTTACCTTAGAAATAGTATGACATGGTTATGAATTGCGAAAGTATTCTTATATTAATCTCGAACTTGAAAGGATAGGTAGCTTGTGCATTTTGGTTTTTCTGGATGAAAAGTTTTTTTTCTTTTTAATTTATGAGGTGCTTACATTTTTAGGCTAGCAGGACAACAACATTATCTACATACAAAATAATATGTGAGGTTTCAACAAATTCGGGAAAGTTTGCATCCCATGCTAGATTCAGCCTACATGCCCTGAATTCCAGTGAGTTGAAAACACTTTTCTATAAGTTTTAAAGGAGCCTTTCGTTTTGTGAGACTGATTATTCACCGTAGGGTCTCAAGACTAGCTTGTTTAGACTCCCAGAAAAACATATGTTGTTCTCATTTATGTAGAAAAGGTCACATTCACATCCTCTGCTACTTCATGTTGCATATTTATTTTCATCTTTGTTTTACTGTTAATTAGACTTTCATTTGCATATTCTATTTTGTTGATGCTCAGTTGGTGTACTGATAAAAATGTAAACAAATCTTTCATTTTCAGTTATACATCGATGACTCCAGTACAAATATTCCATATAAAACTATTATAAACAAAAATAGGTTACACAGGAAAAGAAAATAGTAAAGCGTTAATGTAAGAAGATGGGAAGGATTTGAAATAAATACCTAATCGGGCAAAGTTATACCATCAGGGAGGAGCTCCACGAAATTCCCAGTTTCTAAGAGCTGAATTTCTGTAATATTTTTGTTTCGGTGCTGGCATGATTATGTACCGGAACCTTCATGTGTGTCATCTTCTGATAGTTTCATTTCTTAGTTCTTACACTAGTTAGATACATTTCCCTTTCAGGTAATCATCGTTATTGTTGTTGTCATTGCTGGTGCATTTGAAGTTGATGTTGCGAATTGGTCTCCATTCATTCCAAATGGCTTCCAGCCAGTATTAACCGGTGCTACCGTAGTCTTTTTTGCTTATGTGGGATTTGACGCAGTTGCTAATTCTGCTGAGGAATCTAAAAAACCACAGGTACACCAGATATAATTTTGTGACATCTGGCTTTGTATATTCAACAAACAACAGTTTATATTTACACCTATCTTTGCCCTCTGACATTTCAGCGGGACTTACCCATAGGCATCATGGGAAGCCTTCTTGTCTGTGCTTCACTTTACATTGCAGTCTGCTTAGTCATTACTGGGATGGTACCATATAAGTTACTTGGGGAAGATGCTCCATTAGCTGAAGCTTTCACTGCTAAAGGAATGAAATATGTTTCAGTTTTGATTAGCATAGGTGCAGTTGCTGGACTGACTACGACACTTCTTGTTGGTCTTTATGTTCAGGTAAATTATTCCACCTAATAAAAACTATCCAAATTTTGAGCTGTGGATATGCAAAAGACCCAGCTTTTCTGTTCTGCAGTCACGACTGTACCTTGGCTTAGGAAGGGACGGTTTGTTGCCTGGCTTATTTGCCAAAGTACACCCTACACGACACACCCCCATCCATTCTCAAATTTGGGTTGGTTTGGTTGCTTGCATTTTAGCAGGCTTATTCAACGTGCACTTGCTCTCCCACATCCTCTCCGTTGGAACTTTGGTATGTTTGTTTTCTTAGTCCCTCTTTCTTTATCTTGAGTATTTTGTTCCTCAATTGATTCCAAGCATCTGATTGTTTACTTTCAATCATAGTTTATGTGTGCTTCTTCCCTAGAGTATTTGGGAATTATTCATCTTTTAGTCACCAAATTGTAATGTCTCTTTTCACCAATGAAACTTCAAGCCAGGTGTAAGTTTTTCACTCTCCGGTGAGCAAGTAGGAATAGTAATGTATGTAATGTAAAGAATAAGATAATGTGTTATATCATAGTTAGTTCTCTGAGTTTACTCAGTATAGTCAGATGCTACAAATGTTAGCCACTAGAAAACGGATCTGTTGGACAATGTGTTGTATAAAGCTTTACCAAACATTGCTCCATGCTTTCAGTTGCATAATCTCACTTAAATTTGTATTCTTCCAGACAGGCTACTCTGTCGTTGCAGCATGTGTTGTAGCAATCCGCTGGGAGGACAAGTCTGGAAATGTAGTTACTGCAAGGGGGACTGCAGCCTGGAGGGAAGGCACCTGTTGCCTTCTAATAATTGCTTGTTGTGGTTTCGGTGCTGGAGTCTGCTACCGTTATAATGGTTCATTCATAATTGTTTTGGTAGCTGGAATTATAGCAGTATCTGCTTTATCAGCTCTATATTGGCGCCAAGTAAGTGCTTGATATCTGTAGCTCCAGCTGTGTCAAATATCCTCCTATCCATTGAAATAAACAAGGAAGAAAAAACCTAGCGATGCATCACTTAATCTCTCCCCTGCACTGCATGTTTATGTACCATTGATTCACTATGTATATGTAATTTTTTTACCATTCCTCCTCATTTAACTATATGCCTTTTATTGTGGTTCAGGTCTACGGCGAGACACCAGGATTTTCTTGTCCAGGGGTTCCCATTATTCCGGGCATTTGCATCTTGTTCAACATGTTTCTATTTGCTCAGGTTTGTATAAGCTACACCAAACTGTCTGATAAATGCCAGAAAACTTTCAGTTTGAGAACTAATTTACTGAACTGGTTGCTGAAATTTATTTTGCAGTTACACGAAGAAGCATGGGTGCGATTCTTGGTATTGTCTGTTGTCTCAGTTGGCATATATGCTGCTTATGGTCAGTACCATGCCAAACCACTAAGCTCAAAGCAGACAACCCAGTATCACAAAGCTCCAGGTGAAGATGTTTAGCAGCTGATTGGTTTGGCCGCGAAAGCTTTCAACATTCTGCTGCTTGAATTAGCCCCGTCCCATTTACCACCGTGATTTTGTATATGGGCATCATTAGATATATCTCGGTACAAAATTCATGCAACTACATGCCTCAACAGGATGTTATTACGGCGAAGGTGACTGAATGTATGTATAAATTGTACATATTGTATCTGTGTATTTCCAAAAGTGAACTTATCAAACAGGTCCAAATTTTGTAACAAAAAAATTAGCATCTTTTGCATTTTGCTACCAATAAGCTTCCCCAAGCTTCATTGGCTCCCCTGAGCTTCGCTATCAACTCATTACCTTTTCCTATTAACCTGATGTCTGTATATGTGATTTGATAGCGATCAGAATGATTTGATAGCGATCAGAATCTTGGTCGAATAATCACAAGGTCGACGGTTCGAATCTTCTCACTATAGTCTTAGGATAAGGCCATGCAATGATTTTTTTTATAGTGGCTGGGTAAGGTAATGCCAATGCATTTCGTCGCGTTGATACAGGGCACGATGGTAATGTTAACGATGGGCGTGCGGATTCTGCAGGTTCGGCGCGTCCCAGTTGACATTACCTGAGCTGCGTCATAACGTTAATGTCTACACTAGGCGCGGGCATAACGTCAACGCTGCGCGCGTGTCATCTGTTACACAGACGTGGCTGTTCAGCCGTGAGCCGCACCCATTGCTCGTGTCTGATTACTCATCTATATATACGAGATGTTTTCTCGTGCAAAGGAGATCAGAAAATACTGTGCAATTGTTAGAAACACCATCATTCATCTTAGATTCTCAAATCCACCTCAAACCCTAATTCTACTACCTGAAATAACAGTGTACTTCAATTGGATTATCCCACTTCGAGTTTCCTGTAACCCGATGCAAATAATACAAGGATGGAAATATCGATTTCGGAAAGCGAATTTACGCGATCCAATCTGATATCGAAAATTACATGTCTACACATTTTAACTAGAAACCTACGCATTATAAAAAAAGTTATGTTATTTTGCAGAGTGTATGATTCGTGCGTTTAAAAACATAATATTCGTAGTAATATAGTTAAAAATGCGTAGCATAATATTCATAATTACGGAGATAAAATGTGTAGCATTATATTGCTGGCAAATGAATCATAATGCGTAGCTTTTCTATGTTACTTTTTTTTTCTGTACAAAATTAGTGCTTTAACCCGATACGAATTATATGTTGACAACTACGAATTTTAAAGTCGTTAACTAAATTACAATACGCGATTCCATTACGCATTATATGTTCAAAACTACGCATTTTATATTTAAAGTCATGCCGTCCTAGTCCGATATGAATTATATGTCGAAACCTAAAAAAATTTATTCATAAATGTTGTAATTGTAACGACTTTTGGACCAAGTTCATTGACGGAAAAAAATGAACTCAGGCAATCAAATCCGCTCAATCTGCCGCCATCTCAAAGACCTCCACTGGATCCATTCACAAGGTCCAAGCTATCAAGGCAGTATACTCCTCCAAAAGAAGAGAAGATCTTTGATATAAGCAAGCAGAGAGCTTGACTACAGCCGTCTTTTTTCCTCGATAAATGCTTAATCTGGTTATACATTTTGGCCTGTATTTTGAGTCGATTTTAGGTCAGATTCCATTGGTTTCGATTTTCTATGGAGAAGAAGGATTCGGGTCGGACGCTCTGCCGACATCCGCATTCCGGACGGCGATCCTGGTGGAGCTACTTCACTGAGCATCCAGGTAGTCTCGAAATCCTATCTTTCTCTCAGTACTCGAAGACCAACCCGCGTCAACTCAAATTTGAAACCTTAATGAGTAGTAAAAATCCACATACAACTCGCCTTCCTTTAGGAAGATTGATCCTCGCCGGTCTTGAATCCGGAGCGAATCTCGCCTGTTGATTCTGATCCGGCAGCTGATTTGGCGAGAAAGTCCAGACCTTGTTTTGTAATTGTACGGTTGATGTGGCCGAGTCAAATGAAATTAAAGATAATGATCATTATAACCTTTTGTTACTATATTTACAATTAAATAATCTAATTAAAGCATCTAATCTGGACCATTATTTGATTTGATCAAACAATTAATATAACTTCTCATTCTCATGAAACTTATAACTTCTCGATCCTAACTCGTCACAATTTACCATATAACTTGTATGAATAAAAATTAAATTATTGCTTGTATATAAAGAATAAACTCTAAAAAAAAATACAAATTTTTGGATGAAGGAATATAAAAATAGTTTATTTCCATTCATACGAGTTACGACAATGTGAATAAAAAAGTTAAAAATAATGTTATTTTTTTAAGGTTAAAAATAATGTTATTTTGTAGTATGAGGTTGTATGAATTATTGAAATTCAAAAAATCATTAATAAAATTAGTTAAAAGAATTATATTAAAATATGAGCTATATACGAATTAAATTAAATGAAGAGTATTTAATTGTCATTTTAAGTATATTCAAACAAAGTAGACATAATGGTGCCAACTCAATCGGTTAATTTTAATAGAATTTTTTATTTCGCCTCCTAATTAAAAAAATTAGTAATTCGTTTCCTAACTTGTAAAGCAGTAATTTGTAACCCTCTTTTTTTATATATTTTTTTTATCCAAATAAAAGTCGACCAACTGCTCTTTTTAAAATAGGAAAAAATACAAATTGGTGTCCCGAACTATCGCTTTTTTTCAATTAAAGGTCCAAACTATCAATTTTTCCAATCAAGGGCAAAATAAAAAATAAATTGACCAATTTTCGAACATCGAGCATAGTAGATTCACCGTGATTAAATTACAAACTCAATCATGTGAATCCCGTTAATAAAGACTCAATAAAAAAGTGTATTGGTGTTAACGAAAAAAGATCGATTTAATACGTTAAGAGTTTATGATGAAATCATCGAGTTATTTTCAACATGGTTCACATGATTGATTTCGCAATTTAATCACGGTGAAGTTATGGTGCTTGGTGTTCGAAAATTGATCAATTTATTTTTTTACTTTGCACTTGATTGGAAAATTTGATAGTTTGAACCTTCAATTAGAAAAGGACGGTAATTCGGGCATCACTTTTCCCTTTAAAATAAACTCAACTGATCCCGTATTCTCAAACTATTAGACTTCAACCCCTTCAGAAATGTTATTATTACATTTCACCCCTAAAGTCTTACATAAAAACACTACATCAGACCATGACCACCACAATCCACCAGGCTACTCACCATGCTCTTCGTCGCAGGGCGGCTGCTAAACCCTAAGTTCTCCCGCCGCTACACCAAACTCTCAAAACCAATCCACGAAATTCTCTCCCACGTTCCCTCCCGCCACCGCCGCAGAGCCATCCAAGAAGCTCAGCAAGCCCTCACCGACCATCTTCACACCACTCGCGCCATACATATCACCTACGCCGAGCAAATCACCAAAAACTCAATCTTCTCACTATTAAACGCAATCTCCAAAATCGATTTCTCAGTAGCCAACTTCGCCGAACAATTCTCTAAATTCCTGACCTACCATCCGATCGACGAGCTCGACTTCTTCTACGAAAGCATCGGGATTGATTACAAGGAATTGCGTCTCGTCTCGCCTTCTGATCAGGTTTTTATCAGCCAGGATTTTAGGGCTTTTAATGTGGCTTGTTTGTTGTTTGGATTAGGGTTTCCTTGGAACAGATTGGGAGAATTGTATAAGAATGATAGCGTAATTTTCAGTATGGAGCCCAAGGAGCTGGATGATAGGGTTTTGGATTTGAAGCAATGTGGTTTCAAGAATACAGCTCTGGTTGGCATGTGCTTCGCTTTTCCTGATTTGCTGCACATTGAGTTTGATTCTGGTCATGTTGGTGTGGTGCTGGATGCTTTAAAATTTGCTAATCAGTTGGCAAGTGAGCAGCAGAATTTGGATTTTTGGTGTGACTTGACATCCATCATCAAAATGGTGTACAGTATTGGTGTAGAGGGCGGCAATGTACATAGTCTGATGGATAAGTGTAGAAGCGTGTTTGCGATTCATTCGGTTGAAGTTTTTATTAAGAGGGTTCAGTATTTTTGTCAGCTAGGGGTTCAGAAGAAGGATGTTGTTATGTTACTCCTCGAAAGGCCGGAACTTCTTGGCTTTACTTTGAAGACTAAAGAGTTTTCGCTATTGGGGTTTTTGAAGCATTTTGGGATGAGCGAGGACGAAGTGGAATCCGTTGCACAAGATTTTCCATATGTGATGGGTCGGAATAAGATGGCTAATCTGCCTCGTGCAATAAGAGCCATGAATATGCAGAATTGGTTTTTCAATCGGTTGAAGACTGGGAATCATGCATTGTTGGGTAGTTATGTTATGGATGACCCCGACAAAGAGGCTGATAAATTATACAAATATGGGCTGGAAAAGATTTTGTCTTCAAGCTGCGCTGTTGAGACAATGAGGAAGCTGAACACCGTTCATAGTATTGGGTTTGGGGAGAATGAAGCCACGCTGAAAGTGTTCTACATCTTGAACAAATATAGCACTTTACAAGAGAGTTTTGACTGTTTTCTTGACTTCGGGGCTGATTACTCCAGGCTTTGTAGGGCAATATCATGTTGGCCATCAATCTTGAGGCAGGATCCAAATACAATCACAGAGAAGCTAGGTTTTCTTGTCAATGAAATGGGGCTGTCATGGTCGTCCTTTTACAATCATCCCGAATGTTTTGATTTTGACTTGGATAAGCGGATTAAGCCAAGGTTGAAATTTTATGATTGGCTTGAAGAGAAAGGTCTGGGCACAAGCTCATACAGCCTATCTAAAATACTTAAACAACACAATGAAGCTTTTGTAGCCAGCGTGTCAAGCATTCACCCGGCTGCCCCGAAACATTATTTTGAGTGCTTTTCACTCAGTCCAAGAATCCGCCCTCCTCCCAACAATAACCACCCAAATCTCCTTAAGTCCGGATGCAGTATCCTATCTAATGTTCCTATCCGGTATCATGATCGAGTGATCCGAGAAGCTCAACAAGCCCTCATGGACTATCTCCACACCACTCGATCTATACAATTCACTCACGCGGAGCAAATCTGCAAAAATTCAACCTGCTCCCTCTCAAATGTCATCTCAAAGATGAATTTTTCAGTCTCGACCTTTATCAAAGATTTCGTTAGTTTCCTCAACTATCATCCGATTGACGAACTTGACTTCTTTTACGAGAGCATTGGGTTTGATTTGAAGGATATCCCGTTCTTGTCACCTTCTCATAAGATACTTAATGGTGAAGAGTTTAATGCTTTCAATGTGGCTTCTGCGCTGCATGGATTGGGATTTCCATGGAATAGGTTGGGAGAATTGTATAATGGCGGCATTTTCAGCAAGGAGCCCAAACAGTTGACTGATAGGATTTTGTATCTGAAGAGTTATGGTTTCCAAAATATAGCAGTGGTCGGGATGTGCTTAGCTTTTCCCGAGTTGTTGCGGGTGGGGTCTGAAAGTGGTGATGCCGATTTTCTGCTTAATGATTTTAAAAGGGTTTACCAGTTGACAACTGATGTGCACCAAGTCTTGGATTCTTCATATGATCTTTTTAGGAAAATCAAATTGCTTTACGGTATCGGCTTTGAAAAGGGGGAATTATGTAATTTGGCAAATATGAGCAGAATTTTTTTCATAAATTATTCAGAAGATGTTTTGATTAAACGGATTGAGTACTTTTGTAAGCTAGGGGTTGAGAGAAAAGATGTTGCTCTATTGCTCCTCAAAAGTCCTGAGGTTATAGGTTTTGATTTGACTACACCTGAATTTTCAGTGTTGGGGTTTCTGAAGCATTTTGGAATGGATAAGAAAGAACTCAAGTCTATTACAGTCGAATTTCCGCACGTGTTGGGTAGGCATAAAATGGCAAATATGCCCTGTGTTATGAGAGCTTTGGAGCTTCAGAATTGGTTTTTTAATGAGATGAAGAATGGGAGTCATGAATTACTTGGTAATTATGCAACAGAGGATTCTGACATTGATAAAGATTACACAAATGGATTGAACCAGATTCGTTTGTCAAAGTCCCGTATCCGTGCTTTGAGGAAGCTGAAGTTTCTTCATGGCATTGGTTTTGGAGAAAACAAATTGACCATGAAACTCTTGCCTCGCTTAGGTGGCCATTATGCTCGCTTACAAGACAGATTCAATTGTTTTATTGACCTTGGGGCCAATTACTCGAAGATTTGTGAGGTTATACTTCGTGTACCAGCGATTCTGAACAATGAGCCTGATGCAATAATAGACAAGGTGAATTATCTTTGTAATGAAATGGGGCTTTCCATGTCCGATCTGTACAAATTTCCTTTATATTTGGAAACTGACTTGGATAGGCAGATCAATCCGAGATACAGATTCCGTGAATGGCTCTTAAAGAAGGGATTGTCTACAAAGCCATTCTCTCTTGTTACTCTAATTACTACTAAAGGTCCTAGATTCATGGGTATGATATTTCGCATACACCCAGCTGCCCCAAAGCACTATCTTGAAAGCTTTTTGTACAGAGAAATTTAGTTGAGTTCCTTGACCAAGTCATCCTACATTCCTACTCTCAGCATTGTTTTACTTTTACCCGATGCTCAATGTCAGGTGGTTAGCAAAGTTGCAGCCAGGTTTGCAGAGTAGTTCCCTCAAAGCAACATTCCTCTCCACAGCCAAAGTTTCTGCATGATATCTTATAATCCCTCATGCTGATGATATAATCATATAAGTCCTGGAGATTCGAGTTTGATGTTCATATGCAAGGTCATCTCTCATTTCTGTTATGTGTCTAACGCCTTCTGAAGGTTGCATCCAACTGTGCTCAAGAATATCCGAACAGAAATACCCACATCATGCAAATGCATTCGCGAGCTCACTGGAATTCACCAAAGGGAGCTTACAAGACAAAGCTTCCAGAAACCATTCAAATGACTGTGGAATGACTTGCATTAAGTAGTCAGGTTCATTTCCAGCATTGTCTGAGTCCGAGTTATCATTTTCTCTACAAAGTTTTGTACCTCAATGTAACTGCAGAGCTCATGTGCCGGTGGCATCTCGCTTTCTTGCTGTTGTTGGTGGAGCTTATTTGTATTCATACACTGCATTCAATGAGATCGCAACATTTCTGGTTTTTTCACAGCTGATGCTTGACTATCATATTGGAGCAGCTAGCATCGCTCACAATTTCGCCAGCTATTTGGTCAATATGGTGGAGCTGATTCCTACTTTTTAAAGATAACATTCCTGATTGGATTGGACTTGGGGGTCAGAAGTTTTTGGGTGGAACTTCGTCTAAAAAATATATTACTTCCTACTCTACTCGTGATGTTAACCATACTCTTATGCCGGGGTGTTGGAGAATCATCTATTGTAAAGTATTTTATGACGCCATTGAAGGTATGTCTATGTCATCCACTTACCTTAGCAGTAGTACTTGTGTGACACGGTCATGAATTGCAAAAGTGTTCTTATAACATTCATATTAATCTCGAGAGCTTGAAAGGATAGGTAGCTTGTGCATTATAATTGTTCTTCATTTATAGTCTTTTTCTCTTAATTTATGAAGTGCATACACTTCTAAGCTAGAAGGAAAACTACATTGTCTAAATACAAAGTAATATGTGAGGTTTCAACAAAGTCAGGAAAGTTTGCATCCCATGCTAGATTCAGCCTACATTCCCTGAATTTCAGTGACTTGGAAACATTTTGCTATAAGTTTTAGAGGAGCCTTTTGTTTTGTCTGACTGATTGTAGTTCGCCTGTGGGTCTCAATGAGCTTCAAATGTTTGGCATCTGTGCTTTTTCATGTTTGGAAGCTGTGTCTCACATTTGCTCGCTTTCAAACAAGCTGAGATCATGTACAATTTACATCAAAGAGATATTAAAAAGTTCATAAACAAACATGCTCATAGACTATGTTGTATTATGATTGTAGAGGATACTGGTCCTACCCATGTTGTCTTCATCTATTGTGCTGATCTGCATTGGGTTGTTTACAAAAGGCTTCATCGTGTAGAAATTAGTGTCTTCATCTATTCTGCTGATTCTTCACTCTATATATTGCAGTTTGCAAAGAATAGTGGCAAGTACGTCAGTGAGAAGAAGCTGCGAGTGGTTCTTATTAGCCCTTTTTCAGAAGTTATACAAGTTAACGGAAACTCAGAGAAAGGATTACCAGAGAAAACACTTGATCAAATAATTTCTCAATGCAAGCACCTTGCTCACATATATGCAGCTTCAGCAGAAAAGAAAAGTTCACCTCTGTTTGTATTGTTGTTTGTTTATAACGTCAAAAAAAAAAAAGTTTACCACCAATAACATTGTATGCTATCAAATTGAGTGATGGAGTGATGCATCGTTAGGAGGACAGAGACACTTTAAAGTTTATTATTCTAATTTTCCTCATTTTTCTTATCCATACAAATATTTCTTCTCTCTCTAAAATTCGTATCCCAGAAAAAGGTTGAATGTTTATACAAATCTAAGGAGTGCATTGTTTATTTATAAAAGAAAGTAGAGAACTACCTGATGAAAGTTTAAAATTATTTCATGCTATAATTTTAAACTGAATGCAGAATAATTATTTAACGATTTTTAGGCTATAATTTTAAAATTAAACTGATTTGTCGTTTGTAATTATATGTCGTTTGTAAGATGCGTACTAGAACGAAGGTGCAGTAATTTGTACAAGATGACAACGAATTTGCAGTATGTTTTACAAGATACCGACGAATGTGCAGTGAAACGAATATGCATTTACGAAACTAAGATGCATCATGTATGAAACAAAAATGTATTTAATAAAACAGATGTGCAATAACGAAGACACGAAATGAATTTGCAGTATATTTGACAAGATACCAACGAATGTGTAGTTTATTGTTAAACAACGTAGCGAAGATGCATTTACGAAACGAAAAGTACTATTTGTGATGTATACAAACACGAAAAGTACATGGTTAATATTCATACAAAAACCTGGAAAATGCATTGTCGGGTTTATACAATTTACAAAAAGAGTACTATTTGTTATTTAAACAAATAAGAAAAAAATGCAACATCAAAAAACTGCAGTCACTCTTTCCCTAGTCAATTTGCCGCATCCATTGACTTGATCATGAATGTGTGAAATACAATGTTGTCAGCAGAAGCAATTTTGGAGTGTACAATGTTGATCTGAGCATCACTGTATGCTCGAATGACTCCCCCTGCAGAATGGGCTTCAAGATGGCAAGTTGCCTTGACGAGAACCATAAATCAACAGCATGGATAGTTAAAGCCTTTAAATTTTGTATCCAAACAAGCCTTTAAATTTATATTTTATAAATTCAGCTAAATTAAATTATGTTATAATTACCTTGGAAAATATGGAAAATTTTGGGACTCGTTAAAACTCAAATGCATTGAAATGTTATTGAATAACTAGAGAGAAGGAGGAGGTGAAGGTGTATCATATCCTTCACCCGAACACCTCTATTTATACTACAACTTACCCAACATACATCCGTATTTCACTCAATTTACATCTCATTTTCTTTGGTGTGGGTCCCACATGACATATTTTTATCCTTATGTGCAGACCATTTATAACACTCCCTCTGGGATGCACATTAAGCGTTTTAGGCGGCCTCATTAAAACCCTTAGTTGGAAAAATCCATTGAGATAAAAATCAACTTAAGGGAAAAAGAGTGCAGCGACGCGAAGCTCCTCCTCATATTGGCATGCGTGATGTGCTCATAAATTTTACAGCTTTCGCATTCCTATGTCGTTGACATGTTTTCGGAATGTTGAGGTAGGGAGAGCCTTTGTAAAAAGATCTGCTATGTTTTCATCAGAACGAACATATTGTATGCTGATAACTTTGTCTTTTTCCAGCTCTTGGGTGAACGAAACGTATTTGGGATGGATATGCTTTGTTCTATCACTTTTGATAAATCTTTCCTTCATTTGAGCAACACACGCAGCGTTGTCTTCATAAAGAGTGATTGGATGATTTGCTGGTAGAAGACCGCGTGTAGTTCTGATATGTTGTGTCATAGATCTCAGCCACACACATTCACGACTTGCTTCGTGTAATGCGATGATCTCAACGTGGTTTGATGATGTTGCAACGAGTGTTTGTTTCTGTGAACGCCAAGAAATTGCAATTCCTCCACATGTAAATACATAGCCAGTCTGGGACTTCGCTTTTTGTGGATCTGACAAGTAACCTGCATCTGCATAACCAATCAAAACTGGTTTTGTGTTGTTAGGATAAAATAATCCTAAGTCAATCGTTCCTTGAAGAAAACGAAACACATGCTTGATTCCATTCCAATGTCTTTTGATGGGAGCTGAGCTAAACCTGACTAATAAATTAACAGCAAAAGCTATGTCAGGTCGAGTACAATTAGCAAGGTACATAAGAGCTCCAATCGCACTGAAATATGGTACTTCTTGACCAAGAATCTCTTCGGATTCTTCACACGGACGAAATGGCTCTTTGTTTACATCTAGGGATCTAACAACCATTGGGGTACTTAATGGGTTTGATTTATCCATATTGAATCTCTTTATTATCTTTCTCGTGTAATTTGATTGATGCACAAGTATTTCACTTTGTATGCTCAATCTGTAATCCGAGACAATATCCCGTTCTCCCAAGGTCTTTCATTTCAATTTCCCTTTTCAAGTAAGAGATTACTTCATGAATCTCTTCATTCTTTCCAATGATATTCAAATCATCGACATAGACAGCGATAATCACACACCCGAATGTTGTTTTCTTAATGAAGACGCAAGGGCAAAGAGGGTCATTGACATATCCCTTTTGTAACAGGTATTCACTTAACCGGTTGTACCACATGCGTCCGGATTGCTTTAACGCATATAAAGATCTTTCTAGTTTGATCGAATATCTTTCTCTGGACATTGAACTTGATGCTGCAGGCATCTTGAATCCTTCAGGGATTTTCATGTAAATATTAGTATCAAGTGATCCGTATAAATAGGGTGTAACAACATCCATAAGGTGCATTTTTAATTTTTCATGGACTGCTAGACTGATAAGGTATCGGAACGTAATTTCATCCATCACAAGAGAATACGTTTCTTCAAAGTCGATACCAGGTCTTTGAGAAAAACCTTGTGCAAATCTCACAATCTCATTTTTTTCGTTTCTCTTTCGGACAAATACCCATTTGTATCCAACGGGTCTCACACCTTCAGGAGTGAGCACTATTGGTCCAAAAACCTTGCGCTTGTCAAGCGAGTCTAGTTCAGCATCGATTGCCTTTTTCCATTCAGTCCAATCGTGTCTGTTTTTTACATTCAGTCACTGACTGAGGTTCAGGATCCCCATTATTTTCTTCCATGACTTCACATGCTAGACAATAAGAGAATGCATCATTTATCGTAAGTTTTGTGCCATTCGACAATGTAAAATTTGCCTTGCCAATTTCTTCAACTAGGTCTAGAGGACCTGATATTGTATTCACAATTGTTTGTGTTGATTTTATCTTTGAAAAATATCTTTTATCCTTCAGGATAGTGTGCGTTGTCCCACAATCAAGTATGCAAATTTCTTTAATGTTAATCACTTTGTTGGCTTGATGATTATCTTTGTCCATATTAAAACTTTAAATAAAAACAAAGAATATGTTAAGAAAGGTAATGGAATAAAACATTGTACTAGTTTATTTCAGATCTTAAAAGAAAACATGCAGATAAACATCGGACAACTTGACTAGTTTATTTCAGATCTTAAGAGAAAACATGCAGATAAACATCGGACAACTTGGCTTCATTCTCAAAAGGGGATTACATAGTCCCATCATCTGTTTTTATATCTCCGCAGAACCTCAAATGGGTTACAATTCTAACTTTTTTAAAGTCTTGGAACCGTAAAGCGGTTCATTCATCGCGGTAAATTTGGGAGCATCACAGCCTTTTGATGGTCATATCTCTCTTTGAGATTTTTTCATAGTTCACATGATTTTTTCACTGTGAGGTACTCATTTTTTAGATCCTCATGTAGATGACGGCGAATTAAAATCAAAGATTTTGTCATGTCTATTTCTGAGGGTCTAATTCTCTCCTTGATTGTCTCAGAGAGACTCATTGATTGCAAATGTATTTCTATGTCCATTGTCCAGGACATGTAATTGGTTCCAGCAATGTCAAAGGGACTGAAGTCTAGTTTCACCAAGTTTGTCATGATGTTAACAAAAACAAAACAAGTAATATTTTTTTATTAATTCAAGATATACAAGTCTACAAATAGTGTAAAGAAGAAAAAGACATACATTATTACAAGCATTTTTAAACAATGATAAAATTCATCCGTCGGAACATCTTCGGTGAGGACACAAACAGTAATTACAAAAATAATTATGAAAACAAAAACTAGCATTAGACGAGACATTTTAAGGCAAGATTTTCTTAAGAAGATTATGCAGTAGAAGAGAGAATGAGTGTGATTTTGAATGGTCAATGAAATTGAATTTATAGAGAAAAATATAACCGTTTGTTACCGTTGGGCATGTTATGTTACCGTTTGTTACCGTTGGGCACTAATATTAACAACGTAATATCATCAAATAAATTATACAGTTCAAAGAGAATGAAGTATTTAAAGTAAAGATAGTTACTTTGCAGATCACAACACTTTACTATGGGGCGGTAATCTGCACATCATAATAATATGTTGTCCTACATTAAGAAAATAAAACAAGTTGTAAGAAGTAGTAAAACATACATAACCGTCACCGTAATAGGATTTCCAAACAACGCAAAAAGTAAAGGAATTCTTAGTTTATTCATCCAGAAATCAAGTCACAATCTGGAATTGTGAAAGAGGGAGAGTAGAGCTCCCTTTGATGTAGTGAACCCCTTATGATATCCAAGTAGAAAAGATGAAGAACAAAGCGGAAGTTGAGAGACAAGTGAGGAAAACACTTAACCTTTTATCGATCTTTGTTCGAAACTTACGGTATCTCAGTTGGTTAGAACCTCGTGCTGATAACGTGTTATAATTACCTTGGAAAATAGGAATAACTTTGGGACTCGTTAGAACTCAAATGTATTGAAATGTTATTGAATAACTACAGAGGAGGAGGAGGTGAAGGTGTATCGTATCCTTCACCCGAACACCTTTATTTATACTACAACTTACCCAACATACATCCGCATTTCACTCAATTTACATCTCATTTTCTTTGATGTGGACCCCATATGTGGGTCCCACATGACATATTTTTCTCCTATGTACAGATCATTTATAACAAATTAAACCAAATTAAATTCAACTTGTTATAAATGGTCTGCACATAAGGAGAAAAATATGTCATGTGGGACCCACATGTGAGGCCCACACAACAAAAAAAGAAGATGTAAATCGAGTGAAATGCGGATGTATATTGGGTAAGTTGTAGTATAAATAGAGGTGTTCGGGTGAAGCATACGAAACACCTTCACCTCCTCCTTCTCTCTAGTTATTCAATAACATTTCAGTGCATTTGAGTGTAACGAGTCCCAAAATTTTCCATATTTTCGAAGGTAATTATAACACAACTAAGCTAAACTAAATTATATTTGATTTAAGTTCATCATCATCATATTACCATCATCATCATATCATCATCATCGTATTACCCTCATCGTATCATCATCATCATATTACCATCATCACATCACATCATCATCATCACATCATCATGACCATCATATTACTATCATCAAATCACATCACATCACATCATCACCATCATCTTATCGCCATCATCATATAAACCATTGTTACCCGGTACGCAATTCGATACAATTCGCGGAACAAAAACGAAAGCGAAAAACGCTACTTCTAGTGATTTGGGTACGATGCGTATAGGTTCATTTTTATTTAATTTTTAAAGTATATAATAAAGAAAAACATAAGCATTAATGAAAAACGTTAAAAAAAACTAATTATTCATATAGAAAGCTTTTCACGTCCTTTTCCTTTTTGATGATGATGCTCCTCCGTCTTCCATCAAACTCAAGTCTATCAATCGCAAAGTTGAATCATCTAAGTGGGAGCTTTCGGGGTCAATGCCCCACTTCTTGCAAGGTCCTTCCTTGTAGTTTGATGTAAAGCGTGATATGAGTCGGATGTTTGAATGAATGAAGACTAACTTGTCAGCACGGTTAGCATTGAGTTGATTTCTCTTAATGTTATGAATGTACGAATATGTGCTCCAAATTCTTTCGGCCGAAGAGCTACTGATAGGCTGAGACAACACTTTTAAAGCTATTTTTGCCAGCTCCGGGGTTTCAGCACCATAAGTTGACCACCAAGACATCGGAGTCATCGTCACAGCATCTTCCTTAGCGGCATTGGACCCAAAAATTCCAACCGTGCCTTGAAATTTAGCCATCTGATCACGTAATATTCTTCTTTCAGATTCATCATCTCTAATTTTTTCGAAGGCTTGAAGTACTCCCGATACCACTTCTTTATCCAAATTTGGAGCTCGTCTAACTGTTCCACCCGATGCAGGAGATCTCAAGTAGTTTATATCATAGAAAAAAAGGATTGAGGGCAAATCCTAAGCAATGGATAGTATTCATCTTTTCCCATCTAGCCACCAAAATTTCATTCATTTTCTCAGCATGAACAGTATACTTATTGTTCTTCATGATATCGCTTATTTCACCAATCATGCAGTCCATCTTTTCATAAACTTCACCCATCTTCTGTCCTTCACCGTCAACAAACTTTATCATCAAAAATATTGGCTTTGTAATAGTTAATATGATGTCGACCTCATCTCAAAAATCATCATTAGAAATTGTGACTGTAACCTCACCGCCTAAGCTTCTTACACGTTTATCTGCACAATTAGTAACCCAATCCTTCCAAGACCTAAGCAATGTTGTTGTAGCAAGAGCTTACCTGCAATCTGAAAGCCGCTTCAACAATATATAGTGGGAAGCAAATCTTGTTTTAGCTACCTTCAACAACTCCAACTTCGAATGAACTCTAAAAATAGCATGTGCATGTTGGTGATTGAGAAAAAATTTAACGATATTTTTTCCCCTCTTATATGTATCAATCATCCATAGGAATGCCGTCGCAAAATCTTTAAATATCAAATTCAATGTATGCACCACACAAGGAGACCAGAATATGTGCTTGTATACCTTTTCGATCTCCTTTCCTGCTGCCTTGCAATTCGCAGCATTGTCAGTTACTACCTGCAGCACGAGCCGCCATTTGAGTTCACACTACGAAAGTAGTGAATTTTACTATTTACCACGTGACACGCCCACAATGCACGGGGGTTGATTGATGACTGAGATCGTGCCTCACTTACCTCATTCCACCAAGTCTTGCCTCATTTGATCGCTTCTCCGTGCCTACTTTTATAAAAATATAAATATTTACTTTCTTTTAGTTACTATAGATAATTACTTTGTATTATGATTTTTTCTGCTGTCATGATTTGATTGCGCAGAAATATATTGATACTTTTGGAGATATAGAAACAATATCATTATATGGGGTTCAAGTGTAATATTTTAAACATATAAGATCAAATAAAATTAATGATTACTATTCATCTTGTTTATTGACAAATCCTAAATCGATATCGATTTGAGTCACCGCCGCCGGTCTAAAATCGCCCAGAGTTTCGTTTCGTTTTGGCTCGCGATTGCAGACTCGTATTTCGTTTCTTGGGCGTTTCGGACCGGACAAATCAGATCGCCGGTCGCACCACCGTACCGCGTAACAATGATCAAAACCATATCATATTACCATCATCAATTTTGGATGGTTGGGACCAGAACGTGATTGCAATTTATTAGTGATATTTATATCAAAACGTGGTTGCAGTTTTGGGTGGATGATAATTTCTTTTTATAGAGCAAATGTATAGGAAAGTGGGTGACAAATTTATTGCAATTTGGTGATAGTATTGAGATAGCTTTCGGTATTTTGAAAAGCACGTGGAAGATAGTTCGGGCTATGCCGCAAGTTTTTGAAGAGTGTCAAATTAAATATCATTTTGATCACGAGAGACACTTATGTCGGTAAAGTAAAATACGGAGTATCATAAATGCACTAATGACCCAAATAGCCTTCAAAATTAGAAACTACAATTCATATTGAAATTTAAAAAATCAAAAAGTAAGGATGATAATGAGTTTGATGAGAAAAAAAAAGGGTCTAGATGATGTCTCAAGGTCTCAGCTTAAAATAGCCTGTCTCATTTGAATGCTTATCTTAATTCGAGACGGTCTCTGAATACCTAAGAGGAACTTGTTGATCGACGGCAAGATGAAAGAGTAAATGTTGCAAAGAAATCCACTTTGTTTAAAGCATTGAGGACGACTACACTTCTCGCTCATCACAGTCAAAGCTTAGCTTTTCCATTTATGATTTGTGGATTGATAATTTTCTTGAAATTTTTTTCTAAAATGATCCATTTGATATCCAATATCTAAAATGACTTATTAGAGTTTGTCATTTCGATTTTAACTTATTTTTAAAAATGACCCATGGGATCCGTTTTTTTGTTAAAAAACCGGATGGCCAGAAACTAGTTATATGTGAAAATTATAAATCGGATCCCCGAGATCCGGTTTTTTTAAAAAAAATTGATAGGTGGACAAAACGTAAATTTTAAGTGTACATGGATGCCGGGTGGAAACTTTTTTAAAATAAATCGGTTCCTGTGGAACCGGTTTTCGTATTAAAATTTAATTTTTTAAAAAAATCCTTCTTCTCCTCTGTAGTTAGTTTTTCAAAAAAAAACGGGTGTTTGAAAAAAAAATTATTATTTTTTCACTGGTATCCACGTACACTTAAAAGTTCATGTATCGTCCGCCTGTCAATTTTGGCAAAAATCGGTTCCGGCCACTCGTGTTTTAACAAAACGCATAAAAACGGATCTTCAGGATCCGGTTTTATTAAAATAGGCCAAAATTGAAATTGCAAACTCAAATGGGTCATTTTAGATATTTGAAAACTCAAATGGGTCATTTTTGAAAAAAAAAAACTCCATTCCCTTTGTAAGTAAGAAATGAAGAAAAAAACTATCTAAATTTTGAGCTGTGGATTTGCAGATGACCCAATTTTTCTACTCGGCAGTCACGACTGATAAATATCCATTTAAGGCTGATAATTATCCATTTAAATTTGATAAGTCTGAATTATCAATTAAGTCTGATCATTATCAATTCTAAGTTTTATCATTATCAAATTTAAGTCTGATAAGTCTTATAAGTCTAAACATTATCAATTTTAAGTCTGATCATTATCAATTTACGTCTGATCATTATCCATTTCAGTTTCATCATTATCAATTTAAGTCTGATATGTCTGAACGTTATCAATTTTAAGTATGATCATTATCAATTTTAAGTCTGATCATTATCGTGAAAGAGGTGTTGGTCGAGTTGGTTTGAACACTTGACAAATTTTCATGAGGTCAAGGGTTCGACTCCCTTGAGTAACATATTTAATTTCTCCTCAATTTTATAAGGAGTGCTATTCATCCCTTGTGCATGTGTTTTCGTCCCGCCTCGACGTGGGCATGTTGTCCTTCCCTCGCGGAGGTGTAATTCATCCCTCGTGGACGTGTTGTTCGTGGGCGTGTTGTCCCTCCCTTGTGGAGGCGTTATTCATCCCTCGTGGACGTGTTGTTCCTGCAGGTTGGCGATTCTGGTTCGTCTATTCCTTTCATGTGCACATGGAGGTGCTAATTGCATGATTATACACGTGATTTCAAAGTGGATGGTGTTTCAATAGACACAATTCAAGAATCGAATGCGGGTGGTGCTATGCGTGGGTTGTGCTCAAAGAGTTGAATATGGCTTGTACCTGATACGAAAAAGTTCTCATACATTATGTAAGAAGTATTTGAATGGTGATTGATATATATGAGATGTAAAAAAACCCACTATCAAAAAAAGTCTGATCATTATCAATTTAAGTCTGATTATTATTCGTTTAAGTCTGATAATTATCAATTTAAGTTTGATAAGTTTTAAAATTATCAATTTTAAGTCTGATTATTATCCCTTTAAGTCTAATAAGTCTGATCATTATCAATTTAAGTCTGATAACCATTATCAATTTTAAGACTGATCATTATCAATTTTAAGGCTGATCATTATCCATTTAAGTCTGATAAGTCTGATCATTATCCATTTAAGTCTGACAAGTCTAACATTATCAATTTTAAGTCTGATCATTATCAAATTTATGTCTAATCATTATGTTTAAGTCTGATAATTCTGAACAATATCAATTTAAGTCTGATCATTATCAATTTTAAGTCTGATCATTATGCTTTAAGTCTTATAAGTATGAACATTATCTATTTTAAGTCTGATCATTATCAATTTAAGTCTGATCATTATCCATTTAAGTCTGATAAGCCTGATCATTATCAATTTAAGTCTGAATGTTATCAATTTAAGTCTGATCATTATCAATTTAAGTCTGATCATTATCCATTAAGTTTGATAAGTCTGAACATTATGCTTTAAGTGTAATAAGCCTGATCATGATGCTTTAAGTCTGATAAGTCTGAACAATATCAATTTAAGTATGATTATTATCAATTTTAAGTCTGATCATTATGCTTTAAATTTGATTATTATGATATCAGTCCGATCATTATCAATTTTAAGTCTGATCATTAACTATTCAATTCATCCTGATTATTATGCTTTAGGAAAGATTTTATGAACCTGCAACTACGCTAGCTAAATCGTCCATCCCTTAACTAACCATAAAATCAGGAAGATTGAATAGTTAATGTAGTTTTCAAATTAGAGACTAAATTGAAACTAAAATTAATTACAATAATAACAGGATTATGTGGAATGACTATAATGCAGCTTCGTGTTTTATCAAGAATTTCGATTAAATTGGACACGTGTCAGCTTGAAATATTATTTTTAGTTTTATATAATTTTGGTTTTTACCTGAACCGCACTCTTGCACCAAAATGATCCAAAAAATGAAAAAAATTATTTAAACAATAAAAATATGCATGTTTACAAAAAAAAATTCTGCATTTGTGTACTCTATAACTAAAGAAACTTATTTTTGATTGCACTTTTTCTAAATTTCGTATTATTTTTCTCATTTTATACATAGTCCCTTCTTTTATTATATATGAATTGTATATGTCGACTAGTCCATGACTCATCGACTAGTGAGAATCCTATCGATTCCACTCACCTTGTTGCATTACATCTCTATCTATATTAAATATGTCTCTAAATGGAGCGCTAGGAACATTTTGATCATAGGGCAGCAATTTTGTATTCTAAACTAATCTTTCTCCATATTTCTCAATAGTCCATACTTCTTTTTTCTTGGATTGGACTTCTCAAATATGGAACTTTTATGGGCTTCCATTTAGATCAACTTAATTTAGACTAGGGCTTTGACATTTACTGAACTTTAATTTGGATATGTAGTTTTTATCAAAAAAAGAAAAATTGGATATGTAGTTGTATCAATATAGGAGACTATTTCTTAGAATTGAAATGTACAATTACTTTCATCAGTAACCCAAACTTCAACAACCCCAACTCACTTGCCCATACTGTTAACTTTGTGTAACCCAAAACTGACTTGGAACATAGTTTTGAACTAGATATGGTTCAGACTCTAGACAGGCAACGGTATTCGTGCAATGTAACAAGCGAAATTACGAAGGATCAAGTATTGGTAGAGAGGATAGCGTAACTAACGCCATTCTCGCCAGGACGCCCCAGATATTCAAGGTTCTCTGAGGTACATGGTTGGTCATTGTTATGAGTGATGGATCTTGTTAAGTGTGCATGTGCGCAGTATTCAACTTCATAGACTTCGGCCATATCGTCTCTCAGGAAAGCAGATACTGCTACGCCCACTGCTTCCCCTGAAATGAATAAAAACATTCGTGTCAAGCAAAATTGGTGCAGAAGGTGATGATAATCCTAGTATTTGGAGTGATAAACTAAAAACACTAACTATCACACATACACCATTTTATCAGGAATAGTTACTAGCTCAATATTGTCACCAAAATCCTGAGCAGAAATGGTATAAAAGAACCTATTTAGAACTTATCAGCAGTATCCAAACAAGCGGGGCTTAAGATCTACATTGTGAGGATCCAAAAAGGCACATTATAAGAAGGTCAAGATGATTAGCAAAATGAAAAAAAAAAATACTGGCCAAACACTCATCATAAAAACAGAGACCCACAACTCATAAACAATCACCAAAATGGCAAAAACCTTCACCCATAGCGTGAAATGATGAGTCACATTACTGAAAACATGACCTTAAACCGACCTCAGAAATTTATCAAACTCATGATAAAAAAAAAAAATTCTTTTAGCCAGTAAAGGCAACTTGATGACCAACCATACTTGACAATAAAAGGTCGGCCGCCGGAAATATAAAAAGAGAGGTGGATCATACCGTGTGTCACAAGCAACAAGTTCTCGGTTGGGTACTTATCAGCAAGTGCCTTTATAACATCTGCATATCTTTTCCTGGCACAAGCCTGCTCCTCTCCCCACTTTGGCATCTGTGATCCCACAAGCAATGCATAAACTCAGCACCATTACAATAAACACTCCAAAACCTTTATCTGAAACTGCCAAAATAACCTGTTTATAAACTGGCTTCACCGAGCGGTCCACAGTTCCAGCCGAAAGTAAAGCTTCAAGCTCTGGTACTTTGAAACCCCATTCTCCATTAGTAGGAACAGAAACTCCCCTGATTGTTTGACTGTTCAGTACCTCGCACAACCCCAACTCAATTGCAACCTACATTCTCATGTTAATCAGCTTCAGAAATTGAAACTAAAAATCTAAGCAAAGCCTCAACTCTTTCACAACAATATCAGCATAAGAGAACTCCTATTTCACGTAATGATGCATAAGAACTTTAAGCATTAGTTGAACCTCCTATTTCACGGAATCAAACGATGTCCACAAATGTAGTTTATAAAAATTAATTACATCTGCTCTCAGTTGCGCATTAAAATTAATTACATCATTACATGAATCAACAGATAGACGAGCTGGTAGGCATTTAATTCACATGAATCAGTACGTTGCTGAAAACCCTAAAATCTCAATTTTCTAATTTAAACTAAAATGATTCAAACTGACAACATATCTGAAAAAAATGGATATCGCATTTGTGGAACAACGCACCTTAACTTTGGACGAATCAATAGCAACGCCCTCGCTACTAATCGCCGTCGGATCCTCCTCTTTAGCGCACAGCGCGGTGACGACTTCAGCCGCAGTCTGCACGCATCTGAGAAACGGCGAAACAAAGACACGGCTGATCGGGAAATCAGCCTTGGCGCGGATTTTCCTTCCGGCGCAGAACGCGCGAACCTTTCCAGCGTCAATGAGCGGCGGATCCCAGGGCCGCTCCGCCGTCAAAACCCACATTGGCTCAAAATTGTCCATACGATCGCCGTGCCGCATAACGATGACATTCTGAATGAACTTAGGTGCGGCGGATTTCTCCATATTTTTTGTTTCGAATCGGAAGGTGTTTGTTTGATTTGGAGAGGAATGTGAGAGAGATGGAAATGGAGACGATCGACCGGTGATGGTGGAACGAAAAGAAGACTTTGTGCATGTGAACATTTAATTATTAACGGATTTGAGATTTGGAACATATAATTAAATATTTCAATTGTAAATGTAATGCAGCACTCATTACGCTATAACGCAGTCTTTTTCTCTTCTTTTTTTTGATACACACAAGGGAGTTTTCAACGAGAGACAATAATCAACCAAATACAAACAGAGTAGGTCGAGGCACTCTCGATTTACAAAGTACAAGTTTGGGTTTACAATACACAACATAACTTCGGCTAGTGCTGGAGTGCGCATTTACCAATTTGGAAGGTTCACTCTCTTAGGCCTTAGCTAAGCTGAGTTCAGGTGCCAGCAGAAGCACCAATTCTACACATCAACAGGGAAAAATAAATTAAAACGAGTTTCTATTTCAGAGGCCTGCCTTTGATATCAAACATCAGGGAATGTAAATAATTGTGATGTCTCTGACAATTTCTTGTGTTACCTGCATAAAGACGTGGTCACGAGAGAGTGAACTTCTTATGTAAAGATATTAGCAGCAGCAGCCACTCCAACTGAAGAAAGTCAGGACTGGAAAGGTGGAGAAATAAATAACCAAAAGAGGCAAGGCTCAGAAATGGTCTTTGATATAAATGAAGGAAGAAGTCGAGGAGGAGAATTCCAATCCACCATTGCATGGGATGACATGGAAAACTTTACTCTCATAATGAAGTTCTATCTCTTGAAGTAATACCTGTAAAATCATAAAAGAGTGGAAGAACTCTGAACTAATTTACAAGACAATCCAAAGAACAATTAAGTTACATAATCTGCTAGTAAAAAATGGACGCGGATAATTTTGCTTGGGTGGGGATTAAAACTTACACATATATTTTTATGCCGTACATTGATGCGTATTTCCGTAGCATGCGTTCGACAGTGTACCACACCGAGCGATCCGATCCATCTTGGTATCCAATTCTTGGCATATGGATTGAAGCTTACATGAAGAGAATACATAGTTAGATCTAACATCTAAGCATCCATATTTTGCAATAGCCTTCAGCCACCCTAAGAAACCACAAAATATAACCTTGCAGCTATGTTTACGAATTACTCCAATATGTTCCATGTGCGGCGAGAATAGATTGGCAACTCAAAGTTTACAACACTATAGCCAATCAGATCACTCAATGTTTACCTGAATTTTGAGCAGCTACAAATGATGCTTTAAGCAGGCAACTTTCTAAGTCAGGAATGGATATACTACTTCTGGGAACTTTACGCCTTGCACTATATGATTGCACAACAGCCAAAGCCACCCACTCTGGATATTCACCAGACTCCTGATGGCCATCTAGTTGATCTGTGAACTAAGTCATTTGAGAATATGAGATATGATGAGGTAGAGGCATACTCAAGATTGAAGGAATTTTCTGCAAACATTTTAACTGCTTGCAAGACACACCATACTAATCACTCGAAGTATATTGGCCTTCTATGCTAATACAGTTTTCTCATCAGAGGCCAGACCTTCAATTTTTATCAGATGAAGATCGCCCAAAAGCAAGTCATCAAACTCGGAAGCCCTATGGTATGCATCAGGGATAGTTGTAGATAGTCTGGATAGTGCATCAAACATTCCTCCATGTCCCCAGCTCCCAGAATTATCCACACAACTGCAAAGAAAACAATATTTGCATGATTAATGGAGTTCTAAAGGGGCAATGCATTTGTAGCACTCGGAGGATTAGTGTTAATGAATAAATGATCAGAAGCACTGAAAAAATGTTATGCACAAACCAACACATTAGATTTGAATCCTTCCCTCAAATATTTTCAGATGGACGTCTGTCCATTCAAAACAAGCACTCTACAAACTTTTCAAAAGGCAAGTACATTTAAACTCCAGTCAGGCAGTGAAACTATCAGAGCTACCTGTTGTAGCGCATAAACATTATAATTTCCTGGTCTTTCTTATATGCACCCTACTATGTTCATATACCGTTTGGACAATACATGAGGAGGGCTGGCATACAAAGTATTCACAACACTAGAATTAAAATAAGTGAAAATGTCTCCTAAAAACCAAACCTGAATATGATAGTGGGGCTGCTTGGACAGACTTTGGAAGGGTGAGTGCAATCTCCATAAACAAAATCAACAGAACCAAGAGCTGACATCATGTCACTAAATGCGAGGGGAATAACACCTTTGACACTTAAGGAATGATAGCCAAGGGTTTGCCATTTAGATTGCTTCTTTTCTTCTGCAGCCTTTTTTGAAACTTCAAGTTTCAGGCGTCTTTCCTCGGGTATACTTCTTCTGTTTCCCAATTCCACACTTGAAGTATCAGCAGACGAGGACACTTCCTTGAACTTTTCAACCCAGGATCGGTATGAATTTTCATCAAGAGAAGCATCGAACTCAGAAGATGCCTTACCACTTGTAGTAACAGCTTCTTCAAGTGGCATGTTCCTTGTGCATATCTCAAACCTCCTGTCTTCACTGTTAGATTTGTGTCGGTCGCGCATCAGGACAACTTTCTCAACCATGGCACTAATCTCTGGTTTTTTAACTTCATTCATGTTATCATCCTTAGCATCAGCTGGATCAAACAACTGTAAACCAAATATGATTGACCGCAGATCACCAGTGTCAGGATCAGCCATATCATTACCTTCCTTCCCAGTCTCCTCATCACCAACAACACTGTTACTAAGCTGTAGTTTCTGCTGAGCTCTGCGCATAACAACCTATAGAAGGATAAACAAAACCCAATATCACATTTCCGATAAAAGAAATGACATGGTTGTTGAATGGTTGACTTGCCTCCTCCACTGAACGCTCTGTGACTATGTTTATTGACAGCACATCCTTCATTTGACCAATTCGGTGTGCCCTCTGTAGGGCCTGTTTATCTACTTGGGGATTCCAATCCTGCTCGTAGAAGATAACCTACATATTGAAGAACCCGGGTTCTTAAGGATTTGCAGATTAAATTATTCAACAAAGAAGCGAGTGGCAGAGATAACTCACAGTATCAGCAGCCACCAAGTTCAAGCCAACACCCCCAGCTCTTGTCGAAATCATAAAAACAAATGCCCCATCTTGGTCATCATCTAAGCCTCCACCTTTCCCTTGAGGCCCACTGAAACTTCTGATTGCCGCAAATCGCTCCTCAGCGCGAATCGATCCATCAAGCCGTTCATATGAATACTTACGTAACTCCAGAAAATCCTTGTATCAAAATGATATTTGTTAAGTTGATATATTGGACATTACAAGCGCCCACGATGGATAATGACATTCAGATAAGCGTGTGAACCTGCAGAATGTCAAGTGTATGAGTCATTTGTGCAAAAAGCAAGACACGGTGCCCAGAACGGTTCAGCTTTTGAAGAAGTTCATCAAGAATCAGAAGTTTTCCGCTGGCCTGGGAGTCACAAGTTTGAAAGGTTAGCCGTCTTTTTTAAACTGCACTGAAAAATGATAGGAAATGTACTGATTTCAAGACAAACTGGATATAAGGAATTGAACTTGTATTTGAAGAGAAAATATGTAGCTATTTTTTCCTTTTGTTGACAACTCCAACTTTTACCGCCCACTAAATTATATTTACACATATACTTCATACGATACCACCAAAATATCTAGAATCTTATTAGCAAATGAACTTGGCAAGTTACCTGTATCAAGTGCTCACCCTCTTCATATGGTTCAGGTTCGATGCCTGGAAATAAATAAGGGTGACTACAAGCTTTTCTCAACTGTATCACCTGACAAAATTATGGAAATGGGATGCACATGTTAGGAACGATTGATATTCACAATGCGTCTAGTGATAGAAACATCAGTTTTGGATATAGCTTTGAAGAGCATAAGCTTAAGATGCAAGAGACCAGTTGAGCATAAAGTACAGTTTTTTTATAGAGGTAATCTATGAATCAAATTGAAGACTGTGGCTTAAAAGACTTTAGCTATCCGTTATGAAAACTTTGCTAGTAATTTGGATAGCAGTCCCCAAAGCATAGTGCTAGCAAGCGCCCAATAGACTATTTGTTTTAGTTTGACAGCCAGGAGAGGATTATATCTCAATTTACGCTTAGCAGTACATACAACATTCTGTAAGGATGGAAGATTTGCAGCTCCGGATGAATATGCAAGAAGCTTTGGAAGCTCTTTCCTTAAAATTGACAAATATACTCTTTTTTGCAATCCCATCATCGGAGCCATCCTACACAAGACAGAGAAAATCAAGAACTGGATAGAAACATCTCTAATCAAGGTTGAGATAAGTAGTTGCTAGAGAATAGACAAGATGATAGGATCAACACTGTAATTTCCGTGAGAGATGGCAGCACCAAGTTTCCACATTCAATGAGCTTAGCTTTTGTCCGCCGCAACATAAAAGCTCCCAACACATATTTTAATGTTTTAAGCTGGTCCACAACTTTGCTTCTTTTACGACCTGTAACAAAGAAAAAATAAACATTGTTAAATATGTTTTCACAAACAGTAGTTTCCTATAAGATATAACATGCCAAAGAAAAGAAGACAGTGAGGAAAAAGCAAACTGGCACTGAAAAAGGAGATTATAAAATTGATAATCATCTCCCCAATTGACAAATGGATAGACTATGGACTACCTGAATGGTAGATCAGAGTATCGAAAACCGGAAGGAGGTGACCACCAAATTCAAAGACCAGACGCATAACAATGCGCAAAAAAGCTATATTTTGTGAGGCACTAGAAAAAAACCTGCTGAAGACTCTCCAGCTTCCCTAAATGTAAGCAAAAACTCCTCAGCCCCTTTAAAAATGGATGGCATGCAGAAATGTATCAAAGACCAGAGTTCAGTGAGGTTGTTCTGTATAGGGGTACCCGTCAACAACAGCCGTCTGGGCATTATGAAGTGCTCTTTTAGGATATTATAAAGAACCTGCGAGCAAGCGTCCAGTCACCATATAGAGCGATAAAACAAGAAGCTGACTAAGCTGATACTATGCGAAGGTCAGAGTAATTAGTGAAAAAACAAGATCAGAAGTTACCAGAAAGTATTAGAAATAGTTGGAAAGTAGAAATTATTAGTGAGCACGATATCTTGCAAATGACTGCAAAAATAGATTCTCTTTTACATAATTTGTGACTGAACATACACTGGAAGGATTTTTTAGTCTTTGAGCTTCATCAATGACTGCATAATGCCACGGAATTTGAGAAAGGAAATCTTGATCCATCAACACGACGTCATATGTTGTTAGTAATACATCAAAAGGAAGATGTAACCCCTGCGAGTTGACTAATTTGTCAGCTCATACATTTTCAATTAGATAAAAGATGACAAATATACAAGACCCCTGAAGAAGTTTGGTACCAAAAAAAAAAGAACTTACACCAGAAGCTGGAGACTTCCCATTTACATACTCATATATCATCCCGCGTTGAGTGCGTCTATGCACCTTTTCACCAACATATTTAAGAAGTCTTAACTTTGGAGTAAAGTTGGTCATTTCAGAGACCCAACCTTCTGTCACACTTAAGGGGCACAACACCACTGCACAAAATACACAAGCCTAACCAATTAGTCTGAATATGCAAGAAATGAGCTATGACAGACTCGATATTAAAAGTATCACTTACAAAATGGCCCAGATGATATCTTCAAAGCCTTCAAGTAACTCAAAAACGAAATTGCCTGTAAAGTCTTTCCCAAGCCCATCTACCAATCACACACATTACAAAACTGAACTCAAAAGTGTTTGTTTACTGAAACAGTTACATTATCTGCATGACATGAATTCTACAATACATAGTCTAATGTTCTCTTCAACCTAAATAAAATACATGCATAAGAAACTTAAATGAGGCCCTAGAAAGTTGGTAAAAGAGACAGTGAAATACCTCATCCCCTACAAAACCAAACAGAAATACCAGAGTTAGCCCCAGAAGAAAAATTCCCTTATCAATTACCAGCGGAAAGCCTAAACTAAAATGACAAAACAAAACAAAATCGTACCGAGAATGACGTTAACTCCAGTCTTATATCTCCGGATCAGCCAATGAACCCCTTCCACCTGATGCGGTTTCAATGTCGCCTTTACCCCAATTTCTGCACAGTTCAACGGCTGGTCGCCGGCAGCATCTTTATCCCGGTCCAGAACGATCCTGGCAGCGGTTTTTAGCCTCTGTTCGTAACTCATCTCCATGCGGGACATCCCAGAGGAAATCAAAGTCTCGGAGAAGACCAGCTCGCAGAAAGTCAAAAGACAACAAAATTAATGAAATGAGTATGACGATCGATTTTAGGGTTTTTAGTTTAATTTTGGCGGTCTGACTTACTTTACAGTAGACTTTCAAAACGCTTTTTGAATTACACGTGGCGCGCGGCGAAGAGATCATCCGATGACGTGAACGACGCTTGTATTACTAAAGAACGACGTCGTAAGACTCAAGGCATTTCATCACTGAGTTTACTATCATCGCTACAGCCTCTTCGGTTTCATAACACGTCGGTTGCGCAAACCGCAAATCAACGAAGTCGATTTCAAGACGACGCCGATGATCGAGATTATACAGTCGCATTAATCTTCGTTTCCCCCGATCGGACTCGTCCCTCGTACATTTTCGGTCACAATCATCTACTCGAATCGATTGATTTTTTGAAATTTATGAATTTGTGCCTGTGTATTGATCGTCGGGATCAGAATTTTGTTCGAACAATGTGAATTTTAATTAAGCAGTGTAAATTCTCGCGTAGGCTCGATCGGTTTTGAAGCGTTTGATTGAATGTGATTGTATCCCTTGGTTGATTTTTTTTTTGTGTGTGGCGTTTTTCAGTTGGATTTCGGATCAGGATATATAAATGGCGGAGCGGAGCGCTCAATCACATTATGTGAAGTTGACGAAGGACCCAGGCGATGAGGAAGTTGAGATCACGCCTGGTGAGCTCAATCAGCCAATAGAGGTCCCTCAGGTAATCCGTAGCATTTTTTATAAGAGAGTTTTAGCATTTCAAAATGTATAGCCTAGTAAAGCTATATGTCATACTGTGGACCAACATTTAAACTCGGTTTCATAGAAATAGTTGAAAGGCAAAAGTGTAAAGTGCTAGTGAATCCTTGAGCCTATTTGTAAAATTTTCAATGTACGAAGTGAATTTTAAAGAAAAGATAATGCTTCTTTATTGCTTTGAGAGCTCGTGTTAGCGTTTGTTTCAGTTGTTTTAAGTCTTTGGGGGTAGAAATCATTTCGCTCGTTTAATACGATCTTTTGCTTGTGTTAACTATTTATTTGGATTCCAGTTGCAAGTCAGGAGTTGCTTTGAGTGTGGCCAACCTTTGCCTGATACATACCAACGCCCAGCTGACGAAGATTGGACCACTGACATATTTGGTTGTGCTGAAGACCCTCAGAGCTGTAAGAGTCTTACTTTTGTTATTATCACCGGGTTAGACGCATGATCCATTTTCCATTACCATCGCTTATGATGGACTCTGGCAAGGTGGTGAATAAATCAAAATGGGGCACATCTTTGTTTTTGTGGCACACCTTTTCTGAATCTACGCATATATTTTGAAATGTGTATCCGTCATTCCTTATGCCATGGCTATGTCACAAGTTAACATGTAAATACCACAGGTTGGAAGGGATTGTTCTGCCCATGTATATTGTTTGGCCAGAATGTTGAAACTATGAGAGACGAAACCACTTGGACTGGACCATGTGTCTGTCATGCTCTCTGTGTTGAAGGAGGCATGGTAGCTGCAGCAGCAACCGTGATGTTCTATGGTGTTGATCCAAAGACATCCTCCCTCATTTTCGAAGGCTTCTTCTTCACATGGTGGCTATGTGGCATCTACACTGGCATAATTCGTGACTCATTGCAGAAGAAATATCATCTCAAGGTTATTTATTTAACCTTTCATATCATATACTCGTGAGCTAGAGATTTAAAATCCAACAGTGATGTGAACTACTTCCGATGCTAACTGCTCTTAATACTTATTAGCTCTTGTGACGCGGAGCAAGTTTTCAGTTATTTCGTTTCATGTTGATCACTATCTCTTGAGCATATACCATTTCTGATCAAGGCAGCCTCGTTGTCTTGCAGGACTCACCTTGTGATCCATGTATGGTACATTGCTGCTTGCACCCATGTGCTCTATGCCAAGAGCACCGGGAAATGAAAGGTCGTCTGTCTGACAATGTTGATATGACAATGACTGTGATTAACCCACCACCAGTTCAGGCAATGAGCACGAACGAGACTGAGAATAGAGATTCCAAGTCATCATTAGGAGAGCTTGAAGAACATCATACTAGTACTGAACTTCAATTACAACCTGTACTGACATAGGAGGCAAACAACTGACTCAGAATTCTTATTTACATTTATTCTTTGACTCTACGTACGGACGGTTAAACTCTTAACTGTTTGTTACCATCACAATTATGCGAGAAGGAACAGATCAAATAATTATATTTCCTTGGGAATGATACAATTAAACAAATGTCTCACGACGCCTAAAAAAGAGTGGAGTGTTGACTTATAAGTTATATAGTTATACAGAAACAAGAGTCACAACCTTGAGTTTTTGAGCTACATTCTTACTAGTACATGCTTATGAGTACCATGATCTAGTAAAATCCAACATGCTTTATCAACACTCATGCCAGCTACCACAATTTTTATTTATTTATCAAAAACCCTAAAATTTAATACTTCCATTTATAAAATGAAGTGCTTTTAGGATGGTGAGTTCGAAGTTCAAACCTGACACTAAAATATCTAGGCGAAGGTCGGAGCTCAATTTCTTCATGTTTCTTTTTTGCTTTCTCCTATTAGAGTTGAGATCTCATTAGAAGTCTATATTAGGTAAGAAATGAGAAATTATTTTATCGATTCGTCCACCTTAATACATCTATGTCGAAATTAAATTAGATTTGTTTCATAATTCTTAATTATTTCAAAGTTGGTATCGATCTAAAGGGTAAATTAGGAAAACAAAATATCAAAGTCAAACAAAAATTCCATTATTTTCTCTCTCATCCCACGACATAAACAACAATCTGCAAAATCAATCTACGAATTCAAGAGAAGAAAGAGCGATATTTTGGCAACTATTGACGACTTTGTGCGACTTGATCAACAATTCGTAGTCAATCGATTTGCTCTCTCGGATCTTCGATGGCGAAATATGCTGCTTTGATGCTCTTCGTCGCTCTCTTCGCTGCCGTTATCGCGATGTTGTCTGCTCAGGTCAAGGCTCCTGCTCTTAGTCATGACTCTCCCGCCTCCGCTCTTCTTCCACCGGCTTTCGCTGCTTTCGGCGCATTCATTTTCGGATCTGCGTTGAAGATGTGAAGATGAATCTAAGAAGGATTAATCGGTTCTGTATTTGATCTTGTTTGTGTAGTGGTGTGTTTTGTTCAAGGGATTTGTCTGATTGTATTTGGACGACGATTCTTATCATCTTCATCGTCTTTGTTTGAGTTATAAAAATGTGTAGCATCCTCAATAACAATTCGTAAATGCGCTCGTACCAGAATGCGTGGGATAAAAAATGCGTAGCATCCTCAACAACAATTCGGAGCCGCATTCGTACCAAAATGCGTAGCATCCTCAATCACAATGCATAACATCCTCCGCATTCTTACCAACAATGCGTAGGTTATAAATGCATATCACCCTCAATCACAATGCGTAGCATCCTAAATAACAATTTGTAATTTGCAGTCACGTTGACTACAAAAGGTAAATGTATATTGAATTTTGGTTGTTCGACGAATCCAGATCTCACTTTTGAAATTATAGGGATTTGAATTTTGCTTGTGATGAATCCAGATCTTATTTTTGAAATTAAAGGGATTTGAATTTTGGTCGTTCAACGAATCCAAATCTCGTTTTCAAAATTAAAGGGATTTAATTTAAGGCATAAAGACAATAATGCTCTTACGAAGATATTATATAATATTTAAATTCAAAAAGAATATGAAAATAAGGACGGTTGGATTAATGATTGAATGATTGTGATTATTTCTCATTTATCACTTCTCATATGAGCCTTAGTTTTTCCTATTAATTGACCAAGCCCAATTAGACCTGCCAGAATCTCATGGACGTGACCAGACACCCGAACCGATTTCCTAAAAACATCAGATTGGTATCTACGTATCAACGTTTCTCTCAAAAGTTCACAAACGGGTGTGAGGAACTTCGAGCAAAGGCAGACTATCATCGAGTGATACTATGTAATGCGCCGTGAGAAATTAATGAAGTGGTGATCGTAAAAAAACACTATAAGTACACAGTTTGCCGCGAGACAAGAACAAGCACGTGTGAAAATGGTCATTATTTCATTTTCCTTTCAGTCATACTATGACAGCTTGCAAATACACACACACATAAATTATGCCTAATTTGTTGCTCATGAGTATACGCAGGAAGCGTACAACATAACTTGGAGCTACTATTTCACTCAACTACTTGATGGATGGAGATTATATGAGGGACTTCCCCATGTTCTTAACCCCGATTTCAAACGTGCAAAAGACGGGAGAAACCCATCAAGGCGGAGGCATAATGTGAGATAGATAAGAGCGATGTCGGTGAATCCATTAGTCAAGGGGAACTTCAGCAATGGCAGGTTTAGGAATCCAGAGATGCAAGATATATCATCAAACATGTCATAAAAATAGGGATAGGGCATGTCCAGCTTGAAATGCAAGCTAAATGATCCCTTATGTTTCATTTCTTATTTACGACATTGTTGTTTAAGTTGTGTTATATTACCTCTAAAATGTTGTAACCATTTTGCTTCTTTGATCTAATCTGTTATTGTTCCAAACTTTTATTTCGAATTTTTTTTGTAACCTATGTAACCCAAGAGAAAATTATAATGACATGAGAAGATTTGAATTTATAATCAAGAGGAAACCGACACCCCCGCAATCCAGTATCCTTCCATGTCGGTCTGTTAGTGAAACCAGACCCATGTACGTTTGATCACTTTCATCACAAATTTGGCAGGTTTGCTTGAGCCTGGTCCGTTAATAGGAAGAACTGACATACGGAAAGTTGTGTTGTTGGAAAAACAACATAACAATAACTGGGGTGTCATTTAAAAAAAACAGAACAATCCAAATAAATCACACTTGATACCGTCAAATGGAAAGCTGAAACCTAAAACATAGGCAAAATAAAAAACTTGTAGAAACACAACATACTATATGACTGAGGGAGTACTGCCAATAGGGTGATAATCGGTTGGTTGAGGTGTTTGGCAACACACCTCACGTGCCGCCTCGTGACTGGTGAAGTTCTGAAATTGCGTGTTGTAAATATTGATACTTCACTAAAGTATGAACTTTGGACGAAAAGAATAGTCCAATATATTTTTGCTTCAATAACATATATCCAAAAAAAAACAGAAAAAAAAACTGAGTTAGTGTTCGAAATAACAAAAACCAACTAAACGAGCATAAACATGTTATTGTAACCTAAAGGGGCTAAGTGTAATTACACAAAACCTGTAAGCCTCCGTATTGGCCTCCTCTTGGACGACTTTTTGTTGCAGGGTTCAGGGCTTAACGCACTCTTCCCGACTCCATTCCGCAACCCTGACCATGTCGAAGTTGGCGCGCCTCACCAACGCGCGGCTGCTCTTCACCGTACGCTCATCCACTAAAATAGCGCCTTCCACTCCCACGCCATCGCCTCCATGTCCGTCTTCGCCTTTCTCACATCTCTTTTCCGGCCAGAAGAGATTCTTCTCTGCCGGAGTTGCGCGGGTTAAGGATGAGAAGGAGGCGTGGTGGAAAGAATCGATGGATAGGTTGAGGAATATCGGAATTTCGGCGCATATTGACTCGGGGAAGACGACGCTCACTGAGCGGATTTTGTTTTACACGGGTCGGATCCACGAGATCCATGAGGTTAGAGGAAGGGATGGAGTCGGAGCTAAGATGGATTCTATGGATTTGGAGAGAGAGAAAGGGATTACTATTCAGTCTGCTGCTACTTACTGCACTTGGAAGGACTATCAGGTAATGTCATATTTGAGATTATTGACTTTGTTCTACGGATATTAGTTTAAGTTCGTGATACAATGTTTAATTCAGAGAAATGATGTGATAGTAGAAATTTTACTAAGATCCATTTGAAGTATGTATGTAGTTTATTTCGACAATGTATGTGCCACTTTATGATGTCTGAAATCAAACTGATTTTCTATTTGTGATCAAGCTTATATATTTTAGTTCATGTCGAAGCAAATTCAGACTGGATCATCCGTGATCAAGTAATTTTGAGCATGTAAATACTGCAATAGGAGTCGTATATGTTTTTGTGGTACATACAGCAATGTCTGAAACTTGAAAAAGTATGTAGAGAGTGTGATGGCTGATGATAATTCCAGTTAGCTGTTAGGCATACAATCAGAAAGAATCTGGTTACTAAGTTGATCGCCTGGATGACGGGAATGAGCAGCATGTTAACTGTTTCTTAATGAATGGTATGAGAAGAAAAAATGGAGATTGATCTTGCGTTATGATAATTTTGTGGGATTTATCTAGTTTTGATGCATAATGTTGCAGGTTAACATAATTGACACACCCGGTCATGTTGATTTCACCATCGAAGTTGAGAGGGCATTGCGGGTTCTTGATGGTGCCATTCTTGTTCTTTGTAGTGTTGGTGGTGTTCAAAGTCAGTCCATAACCGTGGATCGGCAAATGAGGAGATATGAGGTTCCAAGAGTTGCATTTATAAACAAACTTGATCGAATGGGAGCAGATCCATGGAAAGTTCTTAGCCAGGTTGGTTTTTTGCTCCTTTGATTGTGTGAGGGTCTACTAATAAGAGTTACTTTGCTTGAATGAACGTTGCCATGACAACTTTTGCTAAGGATATTAGAGCTGTTATACATGAATGTCTTCACATATCCCATTCCAAAGATCTGGTTTCACATAATAAGCTTCCTTCTCAGTATAACCATTCATTAATTCCCTAGTGTTGGGCTGTTGGCAACTTGACATCTCATTCCCTAGTCTTCTATATTGTTCTTTCTACGCTAGATATTTAGGGCCTAGTTGATATGTTCAGTCTGAATGTCAAATCTTAACTGTTTTTTTTCTTATGATTAAAACATGATTTTTGACTCTGAGCCTGCTAGCTGTAATCATTTTAAAATATCATGCTGTACTGAATATGCCGTTAACATGAATTTTTTCTGTTCCTCAATAATGAAGATTCATTTTCATTTTTATAGTTGAGGTCTAAGCTACGACATCACAATGCTGCTGTGCAAGTGCCAATTGGCTTGGAGGAGAATCTTGAGGGTCTTGTTGACCTTGTAAACCTTAAAGCAATGTATTTTCACGGCCCCAGTGGGTATGTGTTGTACTGGAATTCACTTTTTTCTTCTTCGATGCAACATATTAAGAGCTGTTCATAATCTTTTTTTTACAGTGAAACTATTGAAACTGCTGAAGTTCCTGAGAATATGCTGCCGTTCGTAACAGAGAAAAGGCGAGAACTTATAGAAATGGTTTCTGAGGTTGATGACAAACTTGCTGAAGCTTTCCTCAGTGATGAGCCAATATCATCCAAGGATCTTGCGGTATGAAAGCTGACTAGGCAATACTTCAAGATTTACCCGAGTTGTTCATTGTATTTTCTCTCATTCATACTATTTGTTGCTTGGAGAAGAAAATATATTATCTTATGGTAATCAGTATAAATTATTATGAAAACGAATTCATTTGCACCAAGCACCACATGTCTTCATTAGAAATGTAATTTATAAAAAGTCATTTACCTGCATATCTTAGGATCCATTTTTATTTGTTTCTCCTTTATAAACTGTCTGTTTTCTGCACAGGAAGCAATCCGTAGATCAACTGTAGCTCGTAAATTCGTTCCCGTTTTTATGGGAAGTGCATTCAAAAACAAGGTACCTAATCAATTCCTTCTTGTTCCTTATATACCTTGTTCGTGGTGCTATGGTTCCATTGCAAGTGTTTGGGTGAAATTTGCACACTGGTCTAATCAAGTCTCTTTGAATCTTAATTTTGTTGTTTATTTGATTTGATAATATTGATTTACACACCATAATGGTCATAAGAATACTTTTTTTCGTAGATCAGGAATAATTCTGATCTGCTTTATGCCTTCTGTATGCGTCTTGTATTTTATAAATGGATGTCGAATCTTACGTGCCTAGGTTTCATTTGATCCCCTTAGCAATTGTGAACACTAAAACCAAAATCATGTGCTTTCTTCTGGTTCTTTGCAATCATCTTAGGTAGTTGTAAAGAGTCTGCAATCCACATTGACTTATGTTTGCCTTGTGCTGCTTTTGGGCACAGGGAGTGCAACCTCTTCTTGATGGGGTGCTCGATTATCTGCCTTGTCCCACAGAAGTGACAAATTTTGCACTTGATCAGACCAATAATGAGGAGAAGGTATTCTTCTGGGACCTCTATTGCTCACTAGACTTCATGAGTAAATTAGAATTCAAGATGGTCATGTTTTCTTATAATGTGCATTTCACTTACTTGATTTTAAAAGGTTACACTCTCCGGAACACCTGATGGACCTCTTGTTGCCTTGGCTTTTAAGTTAGAAGAAGGTCGTTTCGGTCAGTTGACATATTTAAGGTAAGGTTCAGCAATTATTTTTGAAGTGGACATGAATATGACATATTCAAAAGTATGTGTACTATCACGGTATGCTAACTAAAATTCCCTATTTTTGAAGAATATATGAGGGTGTCATCCGTAAAGGTGATTTTATAATTAATGTCAACACTGGCAAGAAGATCAAGGTACTTTCTAATATTTGCATCCATTTAAGTCTCATACATTTGGTCAATAGTAGCTGTTTTGGCCCTTTCATGATATGTGACTGTTACTGTATTGCCCCATCATCGTATCTGTATCTCTCTCTGACAATGCAAAGTTGTATTACAGGTTCCTCGCTTAGTCCGGATGCACTCCAATGAGATGGAGGTTTGTATCAAGTAGTTGACAACTACTGCTAATTTCCATTCGGATTGCTAAATATGATTGCCCCTCAAATGGGAATAACTGACTCCAGGATTCATGAAATTTTATGTTGCCATATTCATATTTCGTATATCCAATGTACGTCTTGAAACTGCCATTCGGGGTTACTTTATAAAGTACTGGTGATTTCTTCTCTAAGAATTTCTTCACCGGAACTGAGGCCTATACATCTTTTTGTGCTGGACCCGAAATATCTTCCCAGTGCTCTCATTCATGGAATCTTGTTGGTTATGTTTTTGCTGCAAGTCATATTGTAAAGCATGAGTTTCCTTCTAGCAAGAATAGCTAACCAGTAGACAAAGTAGAAAAATCATTTATTTATTGAACTGTGGATACAGGATTTGCAACTGCTAAGCTAGTGTAGACTATCTTGAAGTTGTGCTAACATAAATTATGCCATTTTTTGTGGTTCATAAATCACGAAATTGTAAAGTGAAGCTGCTTCATGAAGGTGCTTGCATGAATCTTGAGTTGTCTCTGTATTGTCCTCAACCCAATTCCTAATTAGTCTAGTTCTTCAGGATTAGTATAATTTGTTGCTTTATTACTGGAAAGTGCACGCTAAAGAACCTTAGGGTATAACATTTTGCAATTGTAAGGGAAAACAATGTTTCTGTTGTGCTTTCCAGGACATACAAGAGGCACACGCTGGACAAATTGTTGCAGTGTTTGGTGTGGACTGTGCTTCAGGTAAAATGTACTTTCCATATGCCTTCATGTCAACTACATGCTTTAGCTCCGAGCTGTTTATGTTTTTAAAAAACTCATCTACCCAAAGGAAAAAAAGACTACATACCTATTACCTGCAAGAAGAAAAAAGAAGACATTGTCATATTGAGTAAACACTTTTGCACCGTGTTGACAATTTAGATGTACCATTGGTGGAAACTTTTCTTGTCATCTTGTTAAGTTTAGGCGTGCATACGATTTTCAGGGCTGAATTGCTAGCTCATACACTTATTTGTGACTATTATGTCATCAGGAGACACATTTACTGATGGGACTGTCAAGTACACTATGACCTCAATGAATGTCCCTGAGCCAGTTATGTCATTGGCTGTTTCACCAGTTTCTAAGGATGCCGGTGGACAAGTGAGTATTTTCTAATGAGAGATACATCAACTCACGTTTCTATTTAGCTCATTGTTTGTAATCAAAACATGTTTTCTCTTCAGTTTTCAAAAGCCCTGAATCGCTTTCAGAAAGAGGATCCTACTTTCCGTGTTGGTTTGGACGCTGAAAGTGGACAGGTACTTCTTCACGATGTCCATCACACAGAACTAGAAATTGGAACTTGTATTGAAAATAATCAGTTGACTTCATGAGCAGACTATTATCTCCGGAATGGGAGAACTGCATTTGGAAGTTTATGTGGAACGTATTCGGAGGGAGTACAAGGTCTTCTAATAAATATCCAACCTGCTATATCTTTTCATGTGAGCCAATTGTCTTGTTATTTGAACAAATCACAAGCTCATTATATGTTATAATTTCAATCAAGGTGGATGCAACTGTCGGCAAGCCACGAGTTAATTTCAGAGAAACTGTGACTCAACGTGCTAACTTTGACTATTTACATAAGAAACAATCAGGAGGATCAGGTCAATATGGGCGTGTGACTGGGTACGTATTTATGACTTGTCACTTGCAAAAAATAATTTCTGGTAGTCATTGATTGGCATGACTACTTAGTAGCAAACATCAATATCATCCCTTCATAGTGGATTACTTAAACTACCTCAACTCCACCAAACTAGTCCACTTGTAAATGAGTGGGAGAGAAATATACCAACGTGGGAAAGGAGGCAACATAAAGCATAATCTGCATGGTTTTCCTTCTCAATGATATGCACCGATTTCGTTAGTTTCTTGATTGTCATCCTATTTTGATCTGGATAGATCTTAAGCAGTTCCTCAACCCTTTTGCCACAAGATATTTATACAAGACTGTTGTCAGCCCTCGTTTGGGATTGTTAGAAAACTCTATAAACATTGTTATCAGACACCTTTGATATGTACAAGATATATCGATTCCATGGTTGTCATTTTGTCGTTATACATTTCATTGAAGTGATTTCTGGTATACACTTGATTAATTTTCTGAGTGAAATATACTTGACAGACATGGGCATCACCTATTATGTGTATTTGTTTTAACTTTTTGGATGACATTCTTGTTGAACTGTTCGTAATAATTAAGAAATGAGCATAGTGCACTACATTCTGGAATGACATAAATTACTTCACATTTAAAATTATGATAATCTCTGAATCCTTGGACTACGTGCTTTCAGACCCATCAATCTCTGTCATATCATGTCCTACCATTCTTCTTAGACTTACTGTTTCAGTATTATGTCCACTATTTCAGGTTTATCGAACCTCTTCCACCAGGTTCGTCAACCAAGTTTGAGTTTGAGAATAGTATTGTCGGACAAGCAATCCCGTCTGGTTTTATCCCGGCCATTGAGAAAGGATTCAGAGAAGCTGCCAATTCGTGAGTCGTATTCCGTGAAGTTCATATGAGTCATTATACCAATGGAGTACTTTTCCTGAGGGTGCATGTTTTTGCCTTTCTAGTGAGACAATGACAACTTGCTTTTCTCCTCTATGAACAGTGGCTCTTTGATTGGGCATCCAGTTGAAGATATCCGTGTTGTCCTGACTGATGGTGCTGCCCATGCAGTGGATTCGAGTGAACTTGCATTCAAATTAGCTTCCATATATGCGTTTAGACAGGTAACTCTAAACTGACAAGTCTATGACAACTATAAACTTGGAGGCTGAAAGCTATTGAACAAATGCACTGTTTTATGCTCTGGTGTCTGGTTTCTGATATGGATCTTCGCGTCACTAATTTACAGTGCTATACGGCTGCAAAACCTGTAATTTTGGAACCTATAATGACAGTGGAATTGAAAGTGCCAACTGAATTTCAGGGGCCCGTCACTGGTGACCTTAACAAGTCAGTGTTTATGCTTACTTGTTCATAATTTGCAGCAATAATAATGTGTTGCAAAATCTAAACATGTTTGAACATTATAGGAGAAAAGGGATGATTATTGGAAATGATCAAGAGGGAGATGATTCAGTTGTCACAGCAGAGGTATGTCTCTATCTTCAGCTTATATATAACAGAACAATTTTCTACTATAAATTGGGATGTGCTTGGCTAATGGAAGTTTTAATGCGAGTGTGACTTGGTGCATATGGACCTTTGAATATGATGAGTTTGCTATGTCAACTAATGTTACTGTCATGTGATAATCATCTGAATTATATTCTGTTTTTCAGCAATTATTTCTCTTGGCTTCTGCCTTACCAATTTATGCGCATATTCAGGTTCCGCTTAACAATATGTTTGGTTACTCAACAGCTCTACGTTCGATGACACAAGTATGAATTACTTGAACTTTTACAGTCATTAGGAGCTGACATTTCAATTTGACTGTTTTTCTCCATATGTTTCAACTAATTCTACTGTTTAACAGGGGAAAGGTGAATTTACAATGGAATACAAGGAGCATGCGGCAGTTTCTAATGATGTGCAAACTCAGTTAGTGAATGCTCACACAGCCACTAAGGGAACCGAATAAATCCAGTTAAGTTTACTTATATGGGAACACTTGCAGTACATGGCCAGCTGAAAGAGACGTGAACTCCAGGTTCTACTCTCCGACATTACTGTCCGCGTAGAAACTTGGCTGTAACCTATTGTAGTATGATAATATTTATTAGGACTGTAGGGAAAAGAAGGATATGTCATTAAAGTTTTGATACCGATTTATTTCTAGGTCACGCCTTAAGTCCATGTTGCGACTTATGACATCACTGTCCGAGGAAACTTGGCTGTAACTTATTGTACTATGATAATATTTTTTGGTACTGTAGGGACAAGAAGGATCTATAAGTTCAGTTTTGATACCGATATATTTCTAGGTCGCACCTTAAGTCCATGGTGTGACTTATGACCTTGATATACAAGGAACGGAATAAAAGAGTGGATTTTTAGGACAAAGCTACTTTGTGGGACGTTTGTTTTGTCCGATCTTGTAATCTTTAATCCATGGACGTTAATGGTTCCAGCTTCCAACCACATTTATCCAATTTTGTTCCTGGGTGTGGATTGTTCTCTCCTCTTGTTTGATGATCTTTTCACTAACATTTGACCGCATCATACAATTATTTATACATTTCTACTCTATCATACTCTGTTTCTTACTGTTTACAACGAGTTCATAACTGGCACAATGCACATGAACAGAATGGATAGAGAAGAACATCTATACATTGCATTCCAATACTTCAAAGACAACAGCGGGTAAGAACCACACAAATGATAATAACCGTACGAACACTTTAACATATTATTATATAAAATCGCAACAGCACTTAAGCCATTATTGGCTAAATATACAGGTACATTACAAATGAAGAACTAGAGCAAGCTCTCAGTGTATATGGCATGCTTGACGAAAGGGACATTAAAGAAATCCATGCTGAAGTAGATGCTGATAATGTAAAAACTCTTTTATATCACATCTTATTCCTATTTGATATTCAATTTTTAAGTTTAGAAACTAAATTTTCCTCTGTTTTTTTTGAACTGTAGGATGGTCGAATCAACTACGACGAGTTTGTAGCAATGATGAGAAAAGGCAACCCGGTTAATAACCTAAAGAAAAGACGCGATGTCAACCTTTGACATGCATGATTAACTCTCTAAAAGTGTGGAGTAGAAGAAAATGTCGATATAAATGTTGTCACTAATATAGATTTCTCAACAAAAAAAATCCGCAATTTTCAACTAAGAATACATTTAAATGAAAAGAGGCCAGACTTGGTTGTAGAAAAGGAGCAGAAGAGAAACATGTGTCAATATGTAACACATTTTAAGTAGAGTTTTCTCTCTGACCTTCATGTTCAGCCTTTGTTTGTTAACATGACTTCAGTTGGAGTTTGAACTTGATTCGAGCTAATTAACATGACTTCATATTAGCAAGTTTGACCATAACATCAACACTCAAAAATTAGCCATCTTAAGCTAGCTCGTATAGGCCTACGACATGGCCATCAATACATCGCATCGCTGCAACCTGAAAACAACAATAAGCTTGACAATCAATGGATAGATGCATGTAAAGTCAGTCGATCTAAGCTCCAGAAACCAGAATGGTGGCACTATATTCAAAAGAGCCCCAATTCCTCACACATCTCTTATTCCAAAACAAAGTGATGTTAACAGTAAAAACCTGAAGACGAATGACCAACTTACTACGGAAATGAAAGAACAGAAACCTGAAACAAATATGTTTTCACGTCCGCAATTTCTGTGTAAATCTGAGAGCCTAATAAGCACACACATATTCCAACACAAATTACCTTCCCATGAACCTCGTGTTTAATGCTACCGTCAAGTTCAGCTCCTAAAGCTATCAACTTCGCCACTGTATGGTTGATGTCCGGTACTGTGAATGATAAAAGCGAGGAATACCCCTTTTGAATTTCATGGGCATTCCAAAATAAAATAAATAAGCAACCACAATCCATCAAGTTCTTTACATGAACCATTTTTAATAATGCAGTTCCTCCATTATATTTTACTCCAAACTACAACTAATGCCAAACAAAAAAATTACGAGCATGTCAATCTCCTTATATTCCGTTAATTTATTGCAGAGAATTATCAATAAAGAGCCAGAAATTCATGCAAGACAATAACCATTATTCTGATAGTCTACATAAACATCCCAAGGAAGCGGAACGGCAAACCCTAAACCCTCCAAGTAACAAATGGATTAATGATATAGTTGATCATGTTCTACACACCAACATGGGTGCCACCGCAGTGGGACCGAGACGGAAGCTCATGCATGCTATTGACTGCATGCACTACAAATTTTACAAAATTTTCCGGCAAGAAATTCCGGTGGAAATCCGGCCACCCAATTTTGGCCGGAATAATTCCAGAGCGGTTCCGGCGACATTGCCGTGCAACTTTTCTGACTCGCAAAATTCGGTGTTATTCCTGCGAATTTTCGACGCATCTTTTTCCGGCAACAAATGTGTCCCGGAATTGCCCCGGATTTATTCCTGCACAATTTCGGGGAAATTCCTGGGAATGTCCCAGAATTCCGCGGGAATTGTCCCGGATTTATTCCTGAGCAATTCCGGGGAAATTCCAGCGTACAGTTTGGTGCCCCAGAATTCCGCGGGAATTGCCCCTGAATTAATCCTAGGCAATTCCGGTGGAATTCATGCGAACAATTTTAAGTACCAAAATCTTGCCATATATTCCCCGGATATTTAAAACACCACTTATTCATCGAGTCCCCGTAACTCTAAACCAGATCTGAGATGTCATTTCTATTCTTATTCGATTTCAATCTCAAAACCAAACGGTTTCTGCGGCCACATCTTGGCCGAACGTCTTCCAGCAGGCAGAGAATCGCAACACAACTAGAAGTCACCAATCGAATCGACATCTCAGCAGAAATCTCAATTTCTTTCTTCACTCGTCGCCAATCTGAAAGCCCTATAGTTACTCCGTCCAAGCCAGGTAGATCCTCTACGCTTCATCGCCAGGTTATCATTCGGTACCAGCTGCCGTTGATTGATCTTTTTTCCTCATTTATATTGACATCTAGCCGAAACAAGTTATTCCTTTTTTTTAATTATTTGATTACGGACTGTTTGGCGTTGTTTAGAATTATTATCGACTGTTTTCCATTGTCTCAATCCGATGTTTGCATATTGTTACTTCTTTCTCATAGGATAAAAATGACTACTTTGACAAATGTGTTTGAATCTTTGAATAATTTTTAAGCTCCCTAATTTGAGCTACTTTGAAATGTCAGAGCCAAATTTATTGGAAGGGAAAAATGTTGGGATTGTTGAGGCAAAAAGTGGTTTAACGAAGTTACTTTCAGGTGCTCATTTTAGCTTCTAGTCTTCTCCTTGAAGTTTTTACATTTCCATTTATGTGGATTTGCATACTGTATTTGATGTAATTTTATTCTTTGCAGAATGTCAAACAAGCTGCAGCTGCATTGCGAAGAAAAGAAGGAGAGGGAGAAGGAGTAGAGGAAGCGACGCGAGCGTCATCATCGAGCGGTCACTAGCAGGATGCTTGCTGCGGAAATTTCCCTCTCCCGGCCTGCGCAGACTTGAAGCACATGAATCGCAGCTCGCTTCGTTGCAGGTTTGGCTGTTTTGTAATTACGGTATTGGCTGGCTATTTTGAAAAGTGAATTTGGGTGTTTGTGTACTAGGTTTGTTGTTTGGTGGTTGAAATGTTGGAGCTTTGGTGTTTGATGATATGCGGATGTGGGAATGAGTGTTTGATGTTATGCGTATTAGCGCATAAGGAATATAACAAATTGTTTTGCTAGTTAAGTTTTGATATTTTGAGAGTATGAAGAACAGTATGTAGTTTATTTTAGTGTTGATCCTTCGTGCATAGAGTCTAGCTGCGCTGGAATTAGTTATCTTTATCTATGTTCCTAATGCACATGAATGAGGTCTAAGAAACTGGGTCTGTTTTGGTAATTTTGGCTTTGATTTCCGTTAGGTATTTGTCCAGAAAGGTAGGTGGTATATATGAAGTGTTGACGATGTTGTGAGTTTTTGTTGTCTTGAACTCTTCAAATGGGCAGATAGGGAATTTTTTGTCTTTTCAAGTGTGTTAAATGTGATTCTTATGTGTATCAAACTCATCAAGATATGAGAGGAAGCTGCTCTTTCAGACTGATTACAGATGCAAGATGGTGCCCAATCGAATGCAGGTTTACAAAGGAAAAGACTTGGACATATTCACATGAGGCATCTGTTTTTGCTAGTGAATCAGTTGCCTAGGATCCAGAAATTCTTGGAGGTGGCTGAAAATTCTTGTTGCCTCTACAGGCTACAACGATGATGATGCCAATGGGTGTGGTGTCCATCTTTCAGCCTGACTGGGTTTGAGCCGATCTAGGAGAAGACGACTATAAGCAGTAGATTTAGGATGACATACTAATTTTGTACCCTATTTTTTTATATTTATAATGAATATTGTTTTCTGGTATCCAATGTTTTATTTATTTCATTGAATTAGCCGCAGAAAATATTTTTTATTAACACTAAAAATTGAATTATATGTTCATTTAATGAATAATTGTAAAAAAATAAAAATTTTAAAATATACATTGTCGCCGGAATTTCACATGACTTTCCCCACATTTTTGTCGCCGGAATTTCGCAGGACTTTCCCCACATTTTTTGTCCCCGGATTTCCGCAGGACTTTCCCCACATTTTTCGTCCCCGGATTTTCACAGGACTTTCCCCGTATTTTTTGTCCCCGGATTTCTGCATGACTTTCCCCACATTTTTTTGTTCCCGGATATTCGCAGGACTTTCTCCGCATTTTTGTTCCCGAAATTTCACCGGAATATTATATGCTCGTAATAGCCCCGGATATTGGCCAGAGTATTGACGGAATTTTTCCCCGGAATTTCCACGAATTTATAATTCGGGGGACGTTTTGCCGGCGACAAAATTTTGGCCGGAATTTCGCCGAATTTTATACCTTTTCCGATGAAAATCCGGCGCATATCCGGCCGGAATTTCTTGCCGGAAAATTTTGCAAAATTTGTAGTGATGCCTATTGTTTTGAGTTGCGTCACATTGCAGCCGTGCAACCTGCTTGATACCATTTTACTTTTTCCTTATATTGTCTATGACCCAAATATATACATATCTGTAAATGTAAATAGTTAATATTCATTTTTTTTGAACTGCAGGATGGTCGAATCAACTACGACGAGTTTGTAGCAATGATGAGAAAAGGCAACCCGGATAATAACCCAAAAAAAGATGCGATGTCAACCTTTGACATGCATGATTAACTCTCTAAAAGTGTGGAGTAGAAGGAAATGTCGATATAAATGTTGTCACTAATATAGATTTCTCAACAAAAAAATCCGCAATTTTCAACTAAGAATACATTTAAATGAAAAGAGGCCAGACTTGGTTGTAGAAAAGGAGCAGAAGAGAAACATGTGTCAATATGTAACACATTTTAAGTAGAGTTTTCTCTCTGACCTTCATGTTCAGCCTTTGTTTGTTAACATGACTTCAGTTGGAGTTTGAACTTGATTCGAGCTAATTAACATGACTTCATATTAGCAAGTTTGACCATAACATCAACACTCAAAAATTAGCCATCTTAAGCTAGCTCGTATAGGCCTACGACATGGCCATCAATACATCGCATCGCTGCAACCTGAAAACAACAATAAGCTTGACAATCAATGGATAGATGCATGTAAAGTCAGTCGATCTAAGCTCCAGAAACCAGAATGGTGGCACTATATTCAAAAGAGCCCCAATTCCTCACACATCTCTTATTCCAAAACAAAGTGATGTTAACAGTAAAAACCTGAAGACGAATGACCAACTTACTACGGAAATGAAAGAACAGAAACCTGAAACAAATATGTTTTCACGTCCGCAATTTCTGTGTAAATCTGAGAGCCTAATAAGCACACACATCCAACACAAATCACCTTCCCATGAACCTCGTGTTTAATGATATAGTTGATCATGTTCTACACACCAACATGGGTGCCACCGCAGTGGGACCGAGACGGAAGCTCATGCATGCTATTGACTGCATGCCTTTGCCAGCCCTATTGTTTTGAGTTGCGTCACATTGCAGCCGTGCAACCTTGATACCATTTTACTTTTTCCTTATATCGTCTATGACCCAAATATATACATATCTGTAAATGTAAATACTATGCATTTACAAAATGGATCTTAAACTTGGCCAGGCCACTACATGTTGGAATAATATAGTTGATCAGTAGCAGTCGCATTATACTGAAACTATTGAAAAAATATGGATCGAGTCACATTTGTCGATGTCCTTGAAGCAAGATTGATGTCAGTAGGTGATGAGACTCGCTGACAATATGATTCCCAAGATTAAAAGATCATCGACAAGAGACTGTGCACCAAGTTTTACTGATCGAACTAGTTTTGATCTTCTGTTATCACCGACAGACTCAAACGAATGTAAAATAGTGGGGAGGAGAATTGTTTCTTTTTATGTCTTAGAAGTTAAAATCGAACTACTTTATATAGGAGAGTTCTCATGAAGCCGAACCGCTCTGACTGCCCCCATTATTCCCTGAAGGTGAACCGTCCATCAGCCCCATAACTCTATGAAGGCAAACGGTTCATAGACCAGCAATTGATGAGTTTTCGTGCTCCAAGAGAAACCAAAGTCGTTTTGACTTGGTTTAATTATCAAAATGAAAATGTGCAATACAAAACTGCCCCAAGCCCGCTCAATCGATGCGACATTCGTATACCGCGCCACGCGAGCGCACACATTGGAAGCCAAATCCGATGTCGTCGGACCGGATGTTTTGCCCCCTGCGCACTAGTGCGCGTAGAGAGCCTCTCAGCTTACCATCTTTACCAAGTATAGGAAATGAACTTATATATAACAATATAAACATATAATGTTCTCATTTGGTTTCAATGTGGGACAATGGATCTTCACTTAAGTGAATCAATCCACCCATCTATTCCTACTAACATCATATTTCCATTGATTTTGGTCCACCTTTGAACATTGATTTCTACATTCGACTTCATACCCCTTATTGAAAGGTATTTTATTTTAATTTCATCAACTCATTTAGAGGTGTCCTCCACGCTCAAAATTAGGTCACAAAATGGGGCGCACCACCATTTTCTTCACACTTATTAACACACAAATTCCAACAATCCCCCACGGCCCACATGAAGAAAATCGAGGGGTGAAAACGATAAGCAATGAAACTCGATAATCAAGACTCGACTCAATGTTGTGATAACTTCTACGGTTGATATCTGCATAGGATATCTCCCATGTATGATTTTGCAAAATGGAATCTAATTCACTTTTTATGACTTCTTTCCATAAATGACCTTCAATAGAGCTTATTGCTTCGCTGTACGTACGCGGTCCTGCCTCAACCCTAAAGGTAAGAAACTGGTGAACATAAATTTGTACTATATTTATGCTCCATATTTAGTTGACTTTCGATCGTTTTCTTTGTTTTTATGACCTCTCACTTTATGGTTTGGTGATTTGTAGGTGAAAAATGAATCCAAGGCGAAATAAAGAGTTTTGTGAGAATTTGGGCGAAAACAATGCAAAAATTGGAGGATTGACATCTCTACTTGTCACGCATGCTCAGAGCTCATACGGTGTCCGAATTCATTGATGTATGGCTTGTTGGAAAGTTTTAATGAAGGACTACTCTACAACTTTGTAGTTTGAACCAGGAGGAGATTCAACAGTTACAAATGTCAGAATATGAGTACAAGATGCCATCTCATTCTGCGCTTGTGTCACCAAAATAGTTGACACAAGTGACACGGGCAAGATAGAACTCAAAAAATTTAGCTCTCTGGAATTACCTATGTCATCTCTGTCACCTATTTGGTGACACAAGCTGAATGGGCCAAAAATTAATTTTTGCTAGGTTTTTGGAAAAAATGAAAAAAAGAAAGAGAAATTGAACAAAAAGAAAGAGCAGCAGTCCGTCAATTTCTTGTAGGCAGTTCTGGTAGAAAACTCTCCACTACAATCCAGTATCCATCTTGGCTTATTGTCTGGTCCATCCCAACTGATCCATTCTTTTATCTCCTGTCATACCTTCCATATCCCACTCCAAGGCTAAGAGGCATTGTAACTTAGGCCACCGTTTAATGGGTCAGAGTCCCTAAAGTATTTGGCTTTCAGTGTCTTTGTCACCATTATCGCTGGATTGGTTAAGAGTCTCCAAATCTGCTTGGCTAATAAAGCATCGTTAAACAATGTCAGATCTCTGAAATTTATTCCACCCTGCTCTTTGTCTCCGCATAACTTGTCTTTTGCTGCCCAGTGTACTCCTCTTCCATCAGCCTCTGTCTGCCACCAAAAATTTCCTATGATGCCTGATAACCGCTTACATATCGAATCAGGAAGTTTATAGCACATCATGGCATATTGAGGTATGGACTGCAAAATAGCTTTTATCATGATTTCCTTCCATGCAGCCGATAGGTGGAGCTCCTTCGATCCCAACACCTTTCTTCCATGTGTAGCTTATTAATTAGGAATCTGAACATTTTGGTTTTATTGTGGCCGAACATCACTGGCAACCACAAATACTTCGTGTGAGATTCAATTTGGTTGTACATGATGATATATGGGGACCATTTTCTCTATCAACAATGAGGGAGTACGATAATTCTTTAGCTTAGTCGATGATTATTCTCGGATACTTTGGACATTATTGTTGATGCCATTTTTAATGCATCAGAAGTTTGAGGTCACAAATAACACTATCAAGTTCTTTGCACTAGTGAAAAATCAATTTGCAGCTAAAGTTTGAGTACTTTCTAAGTGTTGCATCCACCAGAGAGAGTTCTTGCCCCTACACTCCTCAACAAATATAGAATCGTTGAGTCTCGAAAGGAAACATCGTCATTTACCAGAAGTTGCCTGGGCACTTCACATCTAATGTACCTATGATCTTTTGGGATGATACCCACAACTATTCTACAAAGTCAGGATCTGAAAATTTGGCATGAAAATGGCCATAACAAGATATGACCCATTTCTTTTCTTCAGCAAGTTCATAAACGGATGCTTGATTGAATTTGCAAACTCACTGGCCTCAATCATGTCTTGGAACTCTGCATTCACATCGTCAATTCATCTGATCATGACAAGAACTCATCGCCCTTTCTCTGTCCGACCTCGTTCGATCAAGCTGTTCGGTGTCTCGGGGAGGAGCAAGCCTCCAACAGTCATTAAAAGCGCCGGTGCAACGGCCAGTCATAGTGAAAGCCTCCAGCCCTACAAAGAGATTTTCTCTGTTGGAAGTTGACCATGTTTGCTGTGAAAATCCCAAGTGTGGTTGCTAGCTAGATGGAACCACAAGTTCAGGGCTCCTCTAAGGTGAGTTGGGGCAATTTCGGACAAATATAGCGGAACCGCCTTAGAACAACATGAGAGATAAAAAATAACATAAAATCACATAAATGGAATAAAAATTTACGGACCGTGAGCTACGATTCCTCGCAATGTTCGGATCGAAATTTTGAAACTGGTCATCGATAAACAATAAAATATTAAGAAAGATAATCGAGAGATATCAAATTAGGTGATTATTGACACAATGATCACTCTATTGCATATTTATCGCCATTATAAAATGGCCTACTGGAACAAAGTCGCCCTCTTCGCTTTCCACCTCTTTATTATGTCAATGCTCATCGTCGACGAATTAACGAATTTCGCTAATTGGAAGACGAATTATATACACTACCATACTATGCTTCACACTAGTCACCACGAACTTTACTACTTAGAATACGAATTATATAAAATTCGATTTCCCACTTAATCATCACGAACTTTAGTTTGGAATCACGAATTTTATGTTATATCGAAGCGCTATGTTGTTGGGGTTAAAATATTATAAAATTTTAAACTCTAATAAAATTTAGAATGATTTTTACTTTGTTATCTGCTTCAGTTCATCAATACTAATAGATTATCTACGCATACATTATGCACAGAGGAAATGAATCTACAAGTGGAAGTTGATAAATTAGGTCAGTTAGATGACTTTAAACAAAGTTCAGTATATTTAAATAAATAAAATTAAATTCAATAAAATTAAATAAAGTTTTTTTTCATCTCTATCAAACAACACCAAGTTCATTTTTATGGAGCGGACCGAATCATTCGGGCCTAGGGGTCGGCAAAGGGTCGGGTCGGGCCGAGTAGGCTTTAGGTGAACCCTAGCCCTAGCCCTTTGCACATTAGGGTCGGGTCGGGCCATGCGAAAATTCATCGGCCCTAAAATCGTTATCGGTCCTTCAAGGGCTTTCGGGCTAGACTCGGGCTAATTTGGTCCTAAATGGATGACTTATTAATCGACAAATAACTCTTTAAACGTAAATGCTACGAGTTTGGCTGTGTGAGATTTAATAGATTTGAAAAACACATTCTTTTTATGTTAAGAACGTCATTAAATCAATGAATATGTAATTTTAAATCGGGCTCGTATTTAGGACCAGACCTAATAATCGAAACCCTAGCCCGACCCTAAGCCCTTCGGATCGGGCCATAATAAGACTTGCGTAGGGCTAGGGTCGGATCAAGCCGCCCTAAGGGTTATTTTGGCCCAGGACCAAATGCTGAGGCCTATTCGGGCCGACCCGTCTTTGTACACGTATATTAGAAATGTAGAAATTACCGAACCGGAAAGTCTTAGTGGTCCATTGGTTCATTACAGTACCGATCGGTTCGACGGTCGAACCGGCAGGTTCAATAGCAGGGTCGAATTGACTGGGTTCGTTTTCATGTGAAATGTTCACACAAATCGCATTGTAACGAAATCCATTTAAACCTCGAAGCGTCAGCCATCTCGCGATCTTCGTTCCTACTGCGCGCCCCACTGTTTCGAGCCCTAGCTACCTGTCCGTCCGACTCACCGTCAACATGCCGGATTTATCAGCCGTGGCCTCGAGCCAGATTCGTCTCCTTTTACAAGCCTCCTCCTCCTCTGACTCCGACTTCGCCTTCCGCGAGCTCTGCAAGGTAACAACATACACTCTTACTGATCCACCTATTATTATTCGATTTGGATTTGATTCATCCCTCCTGACTGGGAATGGTCCATTGATAAGTATCTTTTAATTCAACTGCACACTCGGATCACTTAGCCGATCTTTGAATTTGAGATTTGTGGATAATATGACAAAGTGAGCGCTGTAAGGTTCGGTTTCTATTTTTTTAAATTTCTAATAAAATGTGGATTTGTTGTAGTTTGAGTGGGGTTGTATATTCTGCAAGTTGAGAAATGGTCGGTTGGATTGTAGAGTCTAGCGCGTCCTAGTCCTCAAAAATTGAATTCCAGTTAGGTGTTTTTGGATTCCTGTTAACATGTTTAGTTTAATCAGAGCTATTAAGAAGAATGGCTATTCCTTGCAATAACCTTGGCAAGGAGACATGAGACTGCATGAGCTGATATAATTTAATGGATGAACTGTCTACAGTATATCACTGTACCTCCAGTCATATGCTAGGTGTTAGAGAGGTTTTGTTTCCAGCCATCCATCACATTTTCATTTGCTTGCCATTTTTTCCTACACATTAGATTTTGTCTGGACTTCATTTGTTACCGGTGATGTATTTACTTGTGGTTTGCGATCGATGTGCTGAAAGTATTAATTTTATTAATAATAATATAATACCTCTCTTTTATATATATATATGCAACCCGTGGGCAACAGTCACAGGAACTGTGATTATTAGATGAGTATTAGGCGTTACTCACTGATGTTGTACTGTTCTTTATAGTTTGTTGATAATGGTACCAAAGAAAGCATTTTGGTGATGCAACACTGCTTGGGTAGTCTGGATGACCACGATGCTTCATCAAAAGTCTTAAGGAATTCACAAGAGAATTTGGCCACTTCATCGATTTTTAAGTACATGGTGAATAAGCAAAATATCAGTACTGTTCTTGGACTGTCAATTGGTAGTTCATCTGTTGATCCTGGGTTCCTTGAAAGCCTGTCCAATGCATTCAGCTTGTCCACATCTGAAAGACTGATTGTTGGCTTGGCACTAGCTGAGTCCGAAGATCATGAAATCAGATTGCATGGTAAGTGTTGTTCATTTTTATGCTACTTTTTTCGTTGAATTACTCTCATGGGGGGTGCAATGTTTGATTTCTACTTTACTTTTGTTTTCTTTCTAAATTTGAATAATTTGTTCTTCGTTTTATTTATAGGGAAGAACTTTTCCATCGCGCAGATTGACCAATTGTGTGCTAGCCCTATAAATCCTACCGAGCAAATTCATAATATCATTATGCTTCTTAATCAGTCTGAAAGTCTCTCGAAACATGTTGATTCAATCATGAAGATGATATCTCTAGACAATAGCATAGACAGAACCTCATTTCTCTTTGCTCCATTGCTCTCAGATGACTCATGTGAGGCCAACATAACAAGGTTAGATTTATCGACCCCAGATGTGCTATCGTATTCATTATTAGTGTCCGGTTGGTGCATTTCTTGTTTACCAAAGATCTTATTAGGGATTTTTTGTAATGTTAGTTTGTTGGTTCACAGAGTTTTTGACTTCTTCTCTGTAAACGGCGAAGATGATTATGATTCCATATTAGAAGAAATGGACACGGAAAGAACTCCAAGTGATATACTTATGGAGCTGGGTTATGGATGCACAGCAAACACTACACAATGCAAGGAGGTCTTATCTCTTTTCTTGCCGCTGACAGAGCCTTCAGTTGCCCGAATAATTTCTGTAGCTGCTCGGACATATTCAGGTCTTGATGACCATCAACATGCAGTTTCAGCTCTGACCTTGGCTGTTGGTAATGGCAACATATCAGATCTACCTTCAATGAGCTCTTGGAATGTTGATGTGCTACTCGATTCAATCAAGCAGCTTGTGAGTTTTCTGTCGTCATAACCCATAATCAATTTGCTTCTTGGAGTATCCCGGAATAATAGTGAATATCTTAAAATTGTGATAAAAATAGGCTCCTGGAATCAACTGGACTGCTGTCATTGAAAACCTTGATCATGATGGGTTCTACTTGCCCAATAGGGAGGCGTTTACTTTTCTGATGTCTATATACAGACGAGCATGCCAGGTATAATGTTTTATTGCTTGATACTTAACAATTTACACCTGTGGTATTTGCACTTATAGGATGCATGCAATATGAGTATATACTGTGATATTTTGCAGGATCCATTCCCGCTTCATACTATTTGTGGATTCATTTGGAAGAATACTGAAGGACAGATATCTTTTCTTCAGTATGCAATTTCAGCACAACAAGAAGTCTTTACCTTTACACATTCTACTAAGAAGTTGGTATGGACTTCTTCTTGACATACTAGTTTCATTGAAATTGTCCTTCTCGGTGTGACATTACACTCTTGCAGGCTTGCTTTGATGTTGTGCATGACCATAAGTCCCATGCAAGGCTTGGGAATCACGCATGGTTGTCTCTGGAACTGCTGGAGGTGCTTTGTCAACTCGCTGAGAAAGGTCATGCATGCTCCGTTAGATCAATGCTGGACTATCCCCTCAAACATTGTCCTGACATGCTCCTGTTGGGAATGGCACAAATCAATGTACGGCTCCCCTTGTTCATGTGCCGCTCCTTAAATTTATCATCATTTTCATAAGGCTCCGTGTTTATGAATTTACTGGCTCTTAATAACACCTCTTTATCTTGTAGACCACATACTGCCTCTTGCAGAATGAAGTTTTATCAACGGTTTTTCCTAGTCTCTGCAAAACGGATGCAGCAAACGGATTGATCCTCCAACTTTGGAATTTAAATCCAGATATGGTAGTGAAGGGATTCTTAAAGGCTTGCAACATTGATCCATTTAGTATTATAAAGATTTTGGATATCTGCATTGAGCTCAAGGTATGAAACGGAACAATTTACTCAAACTGCATGCTGTTTCATACAAACTGCGTCTGTCCCAACAAGATCAAAACGTCATTGAAAAAGGGGAACTTATAATATGCCCGGTTTCTTGAAAAGGAACTTATCATATCCTTATCGTACTATTCTCCTTCACCGGCATTGTTACGGAATCTGAAGGTTCTTTTCCTGAAATATTGGCAACACTAACAACGCACTGTTTTGCATCTAGGCTCAATTTTTTGTTGAAATAAGCTAGAATTTGTTGTCATGTAAAGTGTTCTCTGAGTGGGAGTTGCTGTTTCCTTTCTAGAACCTGGCACTAGTGCTGGAGATGGTTCCTATATCCTTTGGTATCAGATTGGCGTCTCTTGCTTCCACAAAACATCACATAGACCTTGAAAAATGGCTGATTAGTCATGTAAACACCTACACAGATATCGAGGTATACGATTGTTGAATTTACAAGTAGTTGGGTATATTTTCAAAATCAACCCTGAAAGCTCTGGTTTCTGACTAATTTAATGCTTTTTGCAGCAATGTCTCGTGTTCTTGAAGGGAGCTCAGGTCGGTGAAGTTCAGAATGTGTCACCCAGGTCTTCTAATGACTCTGGTGCTCTTCCGAACCTCTATGCCTTGACAAAGCCAATATTCCTCCAGGTTTTACTTCTTTAAGTTGTTATTGATGTCCAGCACAATGCGATGTTGTCTTTATATGAAATAGGTTGTCAAACTTATGCAGGTACTTCAAGCTCATACTAGTGTAGTCACCTCTCCTCGCTTGTCTGAGGAAGTAAGTGAATTACATAGAGCGCTCACTGTGGGCTCTGAATTGAAAACTGAAGGACTTGGTTCTTCAGTTTCTATATTGGAAATAGAGGCTGAATCAAACTTGCACTTCCACAAATTATTTAATGGCGAATTATCAATTGATGCCATTGTTCAGATACTTGCTCAATTCAAAGAATCCCCTGCTGAAAGGTGTAGTTGTATTTCTACTCTGTCTGTTCATACAATATGTATATGTATATAGTCATATCAATATGTTCAAAGTACTATTAAACATTTAGCAATGCAGTGACAAAATGGCTTCTCAATATGTTCACAGGGAAAAATTAATTTTTGGTTGTATGATCTCCAATCTATTCGAGGAATATAGATTCTTCCCCAAATATCCTGAGACACAACTTAGAATTACTGCTGTTCTATTCGGTGAGGCTTCTTCACTAGCGTTATTTGCCAAGTATCATGTATACGTTTCATAAACTTTGTTATATATTATCTCAGTTACACTTTCACTCTGAAGACCAAGTACCATATAGCTGTACGAAAAAAATTCAAATTTCATGCAGTTTCAGGCTCTTTTATTTGTAAATGCTTTCATGTTCTGCTGTTTTCCAAAAGCATATTTGCCTAAGAAACTATGTTTTAGTGACACATCTTGCTGTATGTACTGTTTCATAGGCTCTGTAATCAAGCATCAGTTTGTGACTCGCTTGGAACTTGGAATCGCCCTGCGCTGTGTCTTGGATGCGCTACGTAAACCTGCAGACTCGAAAGTAAGTATATCGTGAAAAAGAGGTCTTACATTGTGAAGTTCATGTGATCTGACCAGGGCGTCTATTGTCCAGATGTTTGTATTTGGGACTACAGCGTTGGAACAGTTTGTTGATCGTGTGATTGAGTGGCCACAGTATTGCAATCATATCCTACAAATATCACATCTCCGTGGTGCACACCCTGAGCTTATGCTATTTATTGAAGGGGTTCTTGCTAGGACCTCAGCCAACCATGTCGATCCTCATAGTGGAATTATTGCTTCTGCTGATCCAAATCTTATATCATCTCTAGCAAACTTGGTACGATTATCTAGCACTGTATGAATTGCTTACAGAGTATGCTTAATTATGAAGGTTCAATGTCTTGGTGATGGTGAGTGGTGACAAATAATCTTATATTGATTAATGTTACAACAGCTTTAGCAACTTAGAAATGTAAGTTACCCGCATCAATTAGCATTGTCGTCTATCTCTATTCCCTGCTAAATTTATGTTCTTTGGTTCAAATATGGACCCCTCACAACCCTATTTGCCTTAAAATAGAATGACAAGCTTCTGAAAGTAGTCACCTTCGTTTATGCCTTTACTTTGAATGTCCCTACTTTTTGCTTGATCTGGTTATAACTTGTAAGTGCTCTCATAAGACAGATTTTATATATTTCGTAGGTACATCTCAACTTTAAAGCCGTCCTCTGCTTTGTCACAACCTTTAATCAACAGTTGGATTTTCCTTGTTAATTCTTCTTCTTTAGTCATCAAACCAGGAAAACATTGATGTGATAGGATACAAATATCCCCGATATGTGTTGTACTATTGTTACATGTTGACTACGTAAGCATACCCATGGGTACAGATTTTTTTGTTGTTGTGCCATGCGTATGTCTGTCTCTTGCATGTGTGTTCACACATATATTTGAGTATGTTGCTTACATGGGCAGATCCATGGAACAATGTTGTTACTCACTGAATTGTATGTAAATATGGTGTTATAGGCTATGGAATCAAGCTTGAGACAGCTTGGACAGCAAGACTCTTCTACACCCCAGCATTTGCATAGACATCAAACACCCATGGACGAGAAACCGAAAGTACCAGTAACTTTGGCAAATCATACTAAACCGGTGATATCTACTCCTGGACACTTACCTTCTCTTTTGGCCTCGGATTCTCCTTATTCTCAAAAAGTATGCTTGTTATACTTTTCCCACCATCAACTATTTTGTGTGTGCTGCAATATTTACTCTATACTTTCATATGCCACTATACTAAGTTGTTTTATTCGTGCAATTTTGCAGCCACAAAATGCACCTAATGTCCCCAACGTGCCCAACTCATCCCCTCAATATATTCGTCCATCTCGTGCTGCATCAAGTATGTACAACTCTTACATGTTTCGTCACAATACTCAGTGAGTTTCTATCAAGAGCTATCTAAAAACTGTTAAATGCTTATGATGTAGGCATTTTAAGACCACAATCGTCAAGCTCATGGTTTGGCTCGGCGTTGAATATTGAGACTCTTGTTGCGGCAGCAGAAAAGAGAGGAACTCTTATAGAGGTACTTCAGTAGGTGTACATTTCTTTCTGGGAGCATAATCTAGTATCCACATATTAGTTCACGGATTTGCTTGTCTTGCATTTCTAATCAAATTATAGTTGATATATAGTTTTTAGTATTACTAGCATCGCTAAATTAAATCGGTACGAATATCTCTTTCGTGTGCCTCATTTGCCCTAGAAAATTAAAGTCGGCTTTAGCGAAGCCCAACAATGCTGTACTTTCAGTTCAGCCATTTCCTAGTGTTCACTTTCTTCACTTGAATTGGAGATTAAAGGTTTTGCATTTATGGAGTAATATTGTCTACTTGAGAACTGAATGGAGAGCCTAGCTGACTGCGTTTTTCATGAATACCAACCTCGAATAAAGTTCATAAATATTTATTTTCATTTGCAGGCTCCATCACCGGAGATTCAGGACAAAATAATGTTCATCTTTAATAATATCTCCATGGCTAATGTTGACTCCAAAGCGAAAGAATTCTCTGATATTTTAAAAGAAAATCATTACCCATGGTTCTCGCAGTACCTTGTGATGAAGAGGTCAGCATCTTTATTGGTCATGTCTAGTTATAAAGCTTCACAAGCATGCGTTCAGAAAGCTAAAGGCTAAGTGCTTGACTTGAACTAGAAACTTTGTTGACTTGTTTGGTTTGTTTCTTGACAGAGCAAGCATCGAGCCCAATTACCACGAGTTATACTTAAAGTTTCTTGATAAAGTTAATTTGAAGCTTCTAAATAAGGGGATTCTGCAGGCCACTTGTGAAAACTGCAGAGTATGTTTTAAGAATGTTTCATTTTTTTCTTGTTATTTGGAGTGCATTTATAAATATTTAGATTGTGCATTTTATAGGTCCTTCTAGGATCCAGTCTCATCAAATCAAGTTCAGAAGAACGCTCATTATTGAAGAATTTGGGTAGCTGGCTGGGGAAATTTACAATAGGAAGAAATCAAGTTTTACGAGCTCGAGAAATTGATCCCAAGTCTTTAATTATTGAGGTAATTCCATTGATTTGTTTAGTTCACTGTATCATTTCTTTATGTGTCTTGTTTTAACAACAGCCATAGAAACTTGTATGTGCTATTATTCTCTAATATAGTGCAAGTGTTTATTGATTTCTTTGCTGTGTCTGCCTGCTTCTTCTCTCTCTCGCTGTATCTGATCTGCAACCTATACGCCTCATCCATTTTAGGCATACGAAAAGGGTCTCATGATTGCTGTAATCCCGTTCACGTCCAAGGTATGATCATTCTTAATGTTAAACATAGTTGAAAGCACTTACTTGATATTTCTATTATCAATGAATATCATAGTTTGCTTTTCTCTGTAGATTTTGGAGGCATGTCAAAATAGTATAGCTTACCAACCACCTAACCCGTGGACAATGGGTATACTTGGATTACTATCCGAGATATATGCAATGCCTAATTTGAAGATGAACTTAAAATTTGACATTGAGGTATATATTTTTGTTTTATCTTTACCATTTACTGATTTTTGAATTGTGCAGTACATTTTTTGAAGTTTATTTGCGTTGTCCGTGGATGACACCTGAAAGAAGGGTTAACAAACACATTGAATTTTTTTTTGTCTTTTGTGAAAACCTAGGTTTTATTCAAAAATCTTGGGGTAAAAGATGTTCCTCCTACTAATCTTCTTAAAGACCGAGTGAGGGTTGTGGAAGGCAATCCCGATTTCTCAAACAAAGAAATTGCTACAACCCAACCGCCACCAGTAGTGACTGAATCTAAATCGGCAATAATACCTGCTCTTAATCAGATTGAACTGCCACTTGAGATATCCAGCCCATCTCTGTCTGGTGGTCATACACATATGTTACCAAAGGTAGGTGATGTTCATTGCATTTTCAGTATAGTATTGCTTGCTTCTTATCAAAACCATTTTGATAAGCAGTATGATGGTTCACGTTACTTGTCTTCCGGTGCAATAATTGAGGAAGAAAAGCTGGCTGGATTGGGTTTGCCTGATCAGATATCATCTTCTCAGGCAATTTTGCAGGCTTCACAAAGTTTCCCTGTTAGTCAGGTGTGTCTGGTTCTGAATTTAGCCTATCCTCGGCTTGCCAATTTAAATATATGCATTGAGTTTGTATATTTCTTACCAGCTATCTACATCAGTACCCAACATTGGAACTCTTGTGGTCATTAACCAAAAGCTTGCTGCCTTCGGATTGGACGTACCTTTTCAGAGGTTTGAATTGTTTGGTTTAGATTTAGTCATATTGCAGTCTTTTTACTAAGGAAGTTTATTTCTTTCCTCATTCAGAGTTGTACCTATCGCCATGGATAGAGCTATTAAGGAAAGTGTTACTGGCATTGTTCAGCGAAGTGTATCAATAGCAACTCAAACTACAAAAGAGCTGGTGTTGAAGGTTTTTGCCTTCCCTTTCTTCTCTCCTGCTATTCCTCGTTAATCGTTGACTTTATAAATTCATTTTTTTTTCTTTCCAATTGATTATTAATTCTTCTACCGTGACAGGATTATGTGATGGAATCGGACGAGTCTCGTATCTATAATGCAGCACACTTGATGGTAGTTAGTTTGGCTGGAAGTTTAGCTCATGTTACTTGCAAGGTATCCGAATCTGGTCTCGAACAATACATTTGTACATACCCAGTTTTCTGCATGATACATATAATATACTAGTGTACACACAAAAAACTGTGGCCATACTTAACCTGGCTGCAGCCTGTATACTTATTTGCACTAATCTTGCACTGAATCATAAAATTAGTATCCATCCCTCTACTCAGAAAATTTTCTCATTTTAACGAAAAATTGACGGTTAATCTGCTGTTTACTTTTGCTAGGAGCCCCTCCGTGTCTCCATATCAAGTCAGCTAAGGAATTTGCTCCAGAGCCTAAACATAACAAATGAACTACTCGAGCAAGCAGTGTTGCTTGCAACCAATGATAATCTTGACTTGGGATGTGCAATAATTGAGCAGGCTGCAACGGATAAGGTAACCGTGACGATTCATGTCAATTTGTGTGCATCTGAACCTTAGGAACGATGTCCACTTGCGTATGGAATTATGGATCACTCTTATTTCTCATCTCCTAGTTTTACAAATACCTATTCTCCACTCAATTTGTGATCACAATCTTGTTGCTCCGTTGTTAAAATTTTATTAACTTCTGCTAAAGCCATTCATTATTGTTTCTGGTAATGTAAATTGATTGGCTGTCGTTGTCCAACCTGGTTATGTGATGTCTCTCTGAGGACAAAGCTTTCTCCACTTCATCATTTTTTCTAGAAATAGTTAGGAAAACTATATGTAGATGAAGTTGGTGTGTTATCTTGTTTTTACTATTCATGTTTTCTTCCTCAGGCTCTACAAACCATTGATGGGGAAATAGCTCAACAGCTTTCTTTGCGAAGGAAGCACAGAGACAGTGTTGCATCTGCAATGTTTGAATCTAATATTTATGCTCAAAGTTCATTGGGGGGTGTAACTGCTTCATTGCGCCCTACGCCTGCATCTGTATCCATGTCACAACAGCGAGTTTATGAGGTGAACCCTTTGACCATACAATGGGCTAAAAATATTATTTACATCTTCTTGAACTTTTCTCTTCTTGTGTGTTTTTTTTGCTACTCGGCAGGATTTTGTTCGCCTCTCGTGGCAGAATCAGTCTGGTCAGAGCTCCATTGGCAATCAAACTGTTCCCAACAGTGGCACCGTCTCAAATGCTAACTTAGCTTTAGGGCAGCTGAATCAAAGAGCTGTATCTTCAAGCCTTGAGATAACAGGAAATCAGCTGATTGATTTTGCCCCTGAGGAGTTTTACTCCAGTTCTTTACATCAGCTTGAGTATGTATTCTTTTTAAAGTTTTGCATTCTCTTTCGGCATTAGCATCTGTATTAGTCTCATCTGGTAACAAATTCTCAGTAGCTCTTCTCTTCATGGTGGGGTATCTCATGACTTTGCACACGGTGTTGATACTGACAGTGCTGCTGTATATTCTTCGTCTGCTCCTGCTCCTGACTCACAGGAAGCTGAGCCTTCTGTTACTGCAAAGGTAAAACGAATCCATCAATTCATGTAAGTTCAGTCATATATATAATTATATACACAAGCCTCTACTTAAATTCGTATATGATCGTTGGTATTAGGATTCTGGTGCTTCTACGCTGCCGATTCCCTCAGGTTCTATTCCTGAACGTCCTGGAAGCAGTATTGCGGAACCTTTGCTGAGCACAATGGATGCATTAGACAAATACCAGCTTGTTTTATTAAAGGTTACTAGTAGCTATAGCTTTTCTCGTTTTAGTTTGAGGCCAAATGTTTTCTAGGCTAATGTAGGCACACATTTACTAGTTGCCATTTGTTTATAACCTAAGGCGCAGTTTATTTATTTTATTATAATGCTTAATTTTAAGGTCATTCATCTGTTATTTGTGGCTATATACAAAGAAAGATTACTCCTTCCGGATTATTATTTTCACTCTTTTAATAAAGGATTTCGTTAACAACTGGTTTGCTTTGTCACTGCGCAATGGCATACAAAGGCTATCCAGTAAAGCATGGCATCATTCTTTACCTCTGGCACTATCAATTTAAAAGATGCCATTGTTTGACAAATTTATATTGTTGCTGAAATTAGGCAGTCTTTGAGACTTGCATCAAATTTCATAACTGGCACAAATGCACCCATTATTAGGATGTTCCTTCCTCGCCTTCTACTAGCCCAATGACATCTTTGTTTCTCTTCATATTTATATATATTACTTAGGAAATTATATATTGTTATTATATCTGATTTCTTGAACAATCTACATTTTCAGCTTGAAGCACTTGTCAAAAATGATGCTAAAGAAGCAGCAGATATTCAGGTGCAGATAATCAGATATAGTTCACCTTCTTCATGTTATAGCACGTTGTTTCTGCTTTTCTGTTATGTTTCCTGTTATGTTTTCTGTTATTTGTATCTTCTCCAGGTGGCTTTGAATATGTAAATTTAGATTCTTCTTTTATTTCCAACATTGGTTAGAGTTGAGATTATATGTTTATTGTCGCATATGCATTTGCTTATCTTGATTACAGGGAGTCATCGCTGAGGTTCCTGAAATTTTGTTAAGATGTGTAAGCAGGGATGAAACTGCCTTGGCAATGGCTCAAAAGGTTTGTATCTCTATTAGTTATTTTCATGCATATATTTTAAAGGTCACTCATTTTTTCTTGCCTTCTATTCAATCTAGTATCGTGAAACAAAAATACGTCATGTATACATCAACATTATTGTGTTACTGATGATTATGAGAACTTTACAGGCATTCAAGGGTTTGTATGAGAATGTCTTGAATAATGTGTCTATCAGCTCTCATCTCGCGATATTAGCAGCAATTCGAGATGTATGCAAGCTTGTTGTTAAAGAGCTTACTAGTTGGGTATGTCTGTCTACTTGTATATTTTGTTTAGTAACAACCCCTGCAGCTTGTTTAGCTGTAGATTGTTGACATAGATCTTAGCAGGTTCATAGTTTGCTGTGCAAATGACCAGCATTTATAATTATATAAATAAACTTTTCTGCACAGGTCATTTATTCTGACGAGGACCGAAAATTCAACAAAAATATCATTGTTGGCCTTATAAGGCTAGAGTTGCTCAACCTTGCAGAGTATAATCTTCACATGGCCAAACTCGTTGATGGCGGACGAAATAGTATGTTTCATTAGCTGTTTGTAACTATTATTTTGTGTGCCTTTTTATTGACATTTTACATGGCACTCTGCAGAACCGGCTACTGAGTTTTCGACTGCTCTTCTTCAAACATTGTTCCTTGAAGAATCGTCAGTCACTTCGGAACTCCCAAATCTCATAGATGCATTAACCAAGGTCGGAATCTATATATATTCGAGTAGTTAGTTTAATTCTGTGGAGCGTATTGTCTCTGACTTTGATCTCTTTCAGATTGCCACAAGACCTGGATCTCCGGAGTCATTACAGCAGCTGATAGAGATGCTAAAAAATCCCTCTAATGTTTATGCTGCAAAAGATGATAAAGCCAAGCAGTCCAAGGATAATAAGGTCATTAGATATGATATCTAGTCTTTTGTTCATTCATTTTGTGTTGCCACAATCCTTATTTAAACTGTCTCTTGCCAGACCTCCGCGGCTCAAGAAGAGTATACTATTGCAGAGTCCTCGGAACAAGAACCTGAAGGATTCTGTGACCAGGTACGATGTGCTTACATCTGCCTGTCAAGTGTATTGTGTGTAACACTAACTGTTTCAAAACAGTAACCCATATCAGGCAAATCCTTTTCCCTATAGTTTCTCTCTGACCAAAATATTTGTATAGGTGTCTGCATTGTTTGTGGAGTGGTGGCGAATATGTGAGTTGCCGGGTCCAAATGACGTGGCGTGTTCCCATTATGTTGTGCAACTTCAACATAATGGATTATTGAAAGGAGATGATGTGTCTGATTGGTTTTTCCGCATACTGATTGTAATTTGCGTCTCCTTGAGTGATTCCTCTTACTTCAGTCACTAGTACTTCTTAACACCTTCTTGTCCTTTTACTTCACCAGGAAATATCAGTATCACACTGTGTGTCTTCTGAAGGAATTATGTCAGTCTCATCACTGTCAACTCAACAGTCCCAGCCAATGTCATTTTTTGCCATTGATATTTATGCGAAACTGGTCTCATCAATCTTGCAGGTGCCGATTGCTCTTATTTTTCCTTAAAGATGTTTTTTCTTGTTTTTCTATACACCTAAATGTTTTTTCTATTCTTTCTGCAGTATTGTGTTGCAGAACAGGGTTCCAGTAAATTATTTCTTTTGTCAAAGGTAGTTAGTTTTCTTGCTTTTAGTCTACCCTCACATAATTAATGGTTTGCTTTTCATGTGATATTTGTAGATTCCTTGGTTTACTTTGAATTTTCTTATTATTATTAAAAAGAACACTAGCTAAGCTGTAGGAGCCTTTTTTGGTAAAATATTTTAACAGGTGCTAGCTGTCACAGTGAGATGCATTCATAAGGATGAGGACGAGAAAAAGACATCATTCAATCCAAGACCTTATTTTCGATTATTCATTAATTGGCTGCGAGATCTTTGCCCTCCGGACCTTGTCCTGGATGGTGGGAACTTTCAGGTTTTCCATGCTTGGCAACTCATTCTATATCACTACCTCTAATATAACTGTTATCGCTTATTCCTCTCATGTATTGCAGATTTTGACTGCATTCGCCAATGCTTTCCATGCTTTACAACCCCTTAAGGTCCCTTCTTTCAGGTATTGATGGCAGAAAACATGAATAAAATGTTTTACCCTCTGTTAGATTGTGTTTGGATTTTGACGTGTCTAAGACCTCGTTAACCTGATGTGCATGACATGAGACGACTTTGTAGACAACCTTTTCATCTGTCTCATTTTTCATTAATGAATGGGGAATTTCAGTTCTTCATCAGATGCTTATCCAAGTTTTCTTAATGCTTGTGCTCACCTGAATGTAATGTTTGCAGTTTTGTATGGCTCGAGCTGGTGAGTCATAGAACTTTCATGCCAAAGTTACTCGCTGGAAACTCACAGAAGGGTTGGCCGTACGTGCAGCGGTTTCTGGTTGACTTGTTCCAATTTCTGGAGCCTTTCCTAAGGAATGCTGAGCTAGGAGAACCGGTTTTTCACTTATTCTAATCTCTAATCTATTTACTTTTTATTGTGATCGTGAATGTCAATCGTAATGAATGTGAGTGGCTTATGTCTACAGATTCAGTTGATGTACAAAGGAACGCTGAGAGTGCTTTTGGTGCTGCTTCATGATTTCCCTGAATTTCTCTGTGACTATCATTTCACCTTCTGTGACGTAATACCTTCTAGCTGCATACAGATGCGAAATATTATTCTTAGTGCTTTTCCTCGGAATATGAGGTTGCCAGACCCATCTACTCCCAACCTAAAGGTACGTAACTTGATGCTTAAGATTGAAATTACTTGCAGCTGAGCGGGTTGATCCATGCCCTATCTTTCAAACACGTTAATGCAGATTGATTTGTTAGCGGAAATTAGTCAATCCCCAAGAGTTCTCTCTGAAGTTGATGCTGCTCTCAAGTCCAAGCAAATGAAATCAGAGATTGATGAGTATTTAAAGGTGTACTTTTAGGAGAATCTCTTCTTTGTTTTACTTTTCCTTTACAATTTTTGTTTGGAGAATGGTTCTAGACATTTCCGCAAGCTCTCATTCAGTTTGCATGCCCACACTTTAATTTCTTCAGGCAAGGCCACAAGGAACCTCATTTTTGACAGATTTGAAGCAAAGACTTCTACTACCGCCTAATGAGGTGGCTCGTGCAGGGACCAAATATGATGTACCTTTGATGAATTCCCTTGTGCTCTATGTTGGAATGCATGTACGTAATTTATTGTTGTGGTTGTGCAATCTTAAATACTGTTTGGGTTGTATTTATCTGATTTCAACGATGTAGTGCATACCAGCATATGCTTTAGTCAGTTATTTATGAGTTTTGCTTCATTGCATTTTTGACTTCCCAGGCTATTCAGCAGCTTCAGGCCAAAGGTCCTCCTTATGCTCAAGCGGTGGCCAATCCGCGGGTGTATTTAGTCGGTGCTGCCTTAGATATTTTTCTAACTCTTATTGGGAATCTGGATACCGAAGGGCGTTATCTCTTTCTAAATGCTATTGCAAACCAACTACGTTACCCGAATAACCATACACATTACTTTTCGTTTATTCTGCTACACCTCTTTATTGACACCGACCAGGTAAAGACCAGTGACTAGTGTATATATTCATTTGTTTGCATATTAATGGTTCAAGATGGATAACAATCTTGATTTAAATTCTGGAGGTCTATTCCCTGCGTGTACATTCTTTCGTAGTTGATTTACACTGTTGGTGTGGCGCATCTCGGCGATTGATAAATTATGATGCTTTGTGGTGCAGGAAATTATCCAAGAGCAGATAACCAGAGTGTTGTTGGAAAGGCTTATTGCAAACAGGCCTCATCCATGGGGTCTTCTGGTCACCTTCCTTGAACTCATCAAGGTAACATTATTTGAACTTGAACCATAAAATGCCAATCTACTAACCCAACACAAAAAAATAGTTTCATCCCCTTATGATATCTATTTTGCAGAACCCGAGATACACCTTCTGGAATCGACCTTTCATCAGGTGCGCCCCGGAGATAGAGAAGCTATTTGCATCGGTGTCAAGGTCTATTGGTGGCCCCAAACCAGGCAATGAGGATACTTTGGTCTCAGCTTAGCAAGCGCTCCAAACAGTTTCCATTCTTGCAGACACTGATGGCTTTGGGTAGACAATTTCCTTATGAAACTTTTACAGCAACGTGTATAGCTAGCTAGGAGAGCTTTACGACTTTAAATGTACAAGTATTATGTTGACCCATGTTCTAATGTTTCATTATCTATGTTCTGCAACTCGTTGACAGTAGTGCAAGTTCTCTACACAAAAGAGTCAGATATCTGACGCATCTCTAGAACAGAAAGTGCAGTATATATTGTGAAATGATAAAACTTTGCATTAGCCTTGTGGAATCTGTTAGATATTGGCTTCATCAGATGATACACATGATAGTCTCCCCTTGGCCTTCTTTTCTGCTGCCTTGCTTTGAATCCTAGTCATTTTCTGCTGCAATTTCTCGACTGCCTTCGCCATCTCCTTCTTCTGCTTGCTCTGCAAAATGCCACATCACATCTCACTCAGCAATAACAACTAGAAAATTACTACGCCAATTTAAAACCATCACAATCTTTATTGTTTTCATGGTGCCTGAAAATTTTCACTATTTTGTTCACACCTCCAGCTCTTCCAGCTCTCTGGCTGCTTTTCTTGTCTGCTTCATCTCCCACTCTCTAATGGCAGCTTCCCTCTTCCTCCACCTGCCACAACTTGAGATCTCAGCTGGATCGCCAGTACATGGAAGAAAGCAATAATAATAATGAGCATACTTTTCAATATGGTCATTCTGCAATGCTTGATCCCATGCATAAACCTTGGACTCAACCTCCTGCTTCTCAACCTCATTCAAGAACTCATGATAAGGCTTTGGTCTGCTCAGCAGCTTATGGTATGGCAGAAATGGACTCTCTTCCTCATCATGCTCATTCATCTCCTCTTCATGAATTGAAGCCAGTGTCACTTGATCTGTCCCTCCGATCGCCGACTCATAAACTGATGAACAGCTCATCCATGTCTTCCCTTCATCTCCTTCTGTTTCAAAAGAAAACCAACTTCAGTAACCACACAAACACAACTCTGGAAGGAACATATTTAACTGTGAGAAGGAAGGGGAGATACAGACTTGTTGGCTTTGAGGGTTGCTTTCTGCCGTCTCGAATCCAGTCATCTATGTCCACTGATGAGACTGAAACCTTGCTGGGGCTCTGGAGCAATGCACATCCATCAATAAAGTGATATTTATTATTAAAAAAAGGTCAACTTTCATAAAACAGACCATTGATTCAAGAAAATGTATAATCAAAATCTTAATTTTGAACATCTTGCTAAATGCCCAGAAACAATTTGATACAACCGAATCCAAAAAGGTTCAAACTTTCATGATCGGGCGAACAATTGAATAAACCCCAGATCACCCTAATCAGAATCATACAGAAAACAACACATTGATATCCGAAACATCATGAAGAAGTGAAATGTGGATCACTGACTACATTACCTGATTTCTCGGAGTTGAGAAATTACAGTGTACCCCTGAACCAGAAGAATCCGATCCCGGCGACCCAATTGGGCTACAAGTGCTGCAAACAGGCGATGGAGTGTTCTGAAGCCGAGACGCTAGAGACCCAATGCTGCTCCAAACAGGCTCCGTTTCCACAGAGTCTCTGAAACTCCTCCTCCTCCTCGCAGCCATTTTAGTGATCTTGATTGTCGCATTGGAGATTGACTCATTATCATCAACATCACCAGCATCATCATATTCAAGAACTGATTTGCGTGGCGGAGAGAAAGCGGCTGGATTGTTCGCATTAGGGCGACGGCTGGAGATGCTGCAGAGGAGGAAGCTGAGCAATCTGCTTCGTCTTCTTCTTCCTCTTCTCGGATGTTGTGGCTTCATTTTCTTGGATATGGATCTGATGGGGCGCCAAACTGGGTGGGTGTGATTTTGATTTTGAGTTGTTCTTGTGTGGTCTGTTTATGATGGATTTTGCTGGCAGGGAATGTAACTAACTGTAAAGTTGTGTAGTAACAGACTCAATTGTTCACTATGAATTTATTCTTTCTTGTGTGCTTCTTGCTTTCTTCTTTTCTTTTATTCATCTTTTTATATTTGACCAGCTGGAGATTTTAATAAGTTGGTTCACTTTGTTTTCCTTACATTCATAATGAGTAGGGAAAGTTTAACACCCAATTGGCCAATTCATCTCCTCTGGGTATATCTTGTCATTTATTTATCATCATCATTTTACATTTATATTTTTATTTATTTATCCGCACAATTGATTCATTACAAGATCATCGAACCTCATAACTATCATCTAGTACAATCCATTATCATCAATGAAACGAGCAAGATGCAACTCACGTCCACGAGGGACGAATGAGAAATCCACGCCTGAATAGGATTGATTACAAATCTATGGGACTAAGTGTTCAACCAACTTAACCACCAACTTGTTGGCACCATCTTTTTAAATTTACAGTTGATTTATAGGTTGTGACGATCTAAAAAAAATGGTCTAATTCTCAGATGGCTACATGTTTTAGCAGCTGTATTCACATAGAGAATGCAAATGAGGACAAAGGGAACCTCAATGTATTTGGATAACCAGAATTGTTTCAAACATATTGTGACAAGTAGAAACAGAGGGAGCTGATCTCATTTCAACTACTAGAATAAAACTAGACTGCTTGGCCCGAGGTTTCAGCCTCTCAACGGACAAAATAAAGCTTGCCAGCTACATGAAGTACAGCTACAAAGGCTATGAAGCCAATGCTCATGATGAGGACGACATTCGGAGAGATTTTGAGACCTGGAGCATCGTCTGTGTAGAACTGAAGCATGGTTCCACTTCCTCCGGCTGTGGCACCACTGCTTGTGGTTCTTCTCCTGCGTAGGCTGGCAGCTGCTGCTGCAGTTCCTCTTTGAGGGCCTCCTCCGGTTGAAACCATCTATAGAAAAATGCCAAAAGTAAGATACTTACACGAAAACAGGTAGATGAAGATATACTAGAGCTGCAATGATTGAAAGATGCCTCAGCCCTCAGACAACCATTATTACACAATTCTGCATTAAAACTGACTAGATTGAACTTCCAAGCTAAATAAATTAGCTACTCCTACACCGTCACCTCATTATTGCTTAGACCAGCAAATACATTTTCTTCGTCACGAATTTAAATGTACAAATATATTGCGGACAAGGATCATAAAAATATTGAGTGAATGAAATAAAGTTGTAGACCAACAACAAGGGCCATTAACATCATAACATAAATTCACCACTATACACTACATAACCTTAAATGGTACCCTGATATCGAAATTCAGCAACAAACTGCTGAAAATTATATAAATGTCATTCGGTCCCCATATAACACAGCCAGGTCCAGAGTTTTAGATCAGTCAGATTTCCGCCTTAATTATTATAAGTAATATTTATAAAAAAAATCGAAAATTAAGAAAATTTCGTATACACCGATCACGATCACCAATCTCAACCAAAAATTAAACAGAGAACAACAAAGACATGAAATCAAGCAAAATGAGAGATCGAATTTTCCAAATAAATCATAACAATGTAATCGTTTAATTCAATCCATGCTATCAGACGATCTAGCATGAAGAAGAAAAAAAAACAGAGTTTTAGTAAAGCAGGAATTGGGGTTCAAAAGCGGCTGGGGATCTGACCTTCGTCGACGATGTTGACGGCGAGAACAAGTCGGTTTAGATCCGCTAGAAGGAAGGAAGAAAGAATGAGGTCTGAACGAAGGATAGGAAGCTTTGCTTCTTTTATTTACCAATTTTGACCACAATATCCACGTCATTCCCTCCACGCATGCCGACCAATAAAATCTCGCCACGTCACATTTTATTCTCGTTTTTAACTACTTAGCTGGATTTATTTTTATTTTTCATATTTTTTGCCAAACCTAATTGATCAGAGTAGAAGTTTTCTTAAATAGTCAAAAAAAAATATTATAGGGTTTAAATATTTGAATATAATTTTCAGTAGTGGGTTCAAAATTGAGTGCGGTCCGATAAAATTTACGATTATATATGAAAACTAAAATTGGATTTCAAGTTGACACCTGTTCAATTTCGTCGAAATCTCGGATATAACACAAGCACATTATAGTCATAGATGCGAGGGTATAAACGTCCTACAAATTATCCAGACTTAACAAATGCTTAAGTTCAGTCTAAATATTATTGTGTAAGTCTGTTTTTAAGTCCGATCATTACCAATTTAAGTGTCAATATCAATGTAAGTGTGGATATTACTAATTTAAGTGTGGACATTACTAATTTAAGTCTGGATGTCAATTTAAGTGTGTTTTTAAGTCTAGACAGTACTAAGTTAAGTATGATCATTACGATAAGTCTGATCATTCCGAGTTAAGTCTGATCATTCCATGTTAAGTCTGATTTGAAATTCGGGATATGTGGAATGACTATAATGCCACTCCGTGTTATATCCAAGAGTTCGACGAAATTGGACACATGTCAGCTTGAAATCCAGTTTTAATTTTTATATATAATCGTGGTTTTTACCTGAACCGCAACTTTGGATCAAATAAAAACTACATTTAAATATAAGAGTGTGGTTCAGGTACAAACTTATTTATATATAAAAACTACAAACTCAATTTCAAGCTGACACGTGTCTCATTTAGTCGAAATCCCGAACAAACACACGGAGGGGTATTATAGTCATTCCACACCGAGGGGTATAAAAACTAATAATGTTATTTTCAATTTAGTCCTCTAGTTGTTAATGATCAGACTTAAACTTGGAATGATCAGCCTTAAAAACAGCAATGATCAGACTTAAAAAAATGATCAGACTTAAAACAATAATAATCAGACTTAAACCAGTAATGATAAAACTTAAAAAATAATGATCAGACTTAAAACAACAATGATCAGACTTAAAAAACAATAATCAGACTTAAACCAGTAATGATCAGACTTAAAATTATTATGATCAGACTTAAAACTTGACAATGATCAGTCGTCATCGCCGTTCTTTCCTCTCCCAGTCGACATATCCTCTCCCAGTCAACATAAGTCAATTTCTGTGTTTTTAGTCGACAGATGAACAGTACATGACATGCCGCGCGCCTAGCCTTAACATTAGTGCGCCGCGCCCAGTTAAGACATTAACAAGTTAATGTAAAGGCTGGGCGCGACGTTAATGTTAAGCCTGGACGCGCGTCACCAAAATGATCAGACTTAAACGCGTGATGATCAGACTTAAACAAATTTTAGGACGATTATACCCCTCCTATATATTATGTATTTTTAAATAAGTATGCGTTAATTTTTTTTATTTACAAAAAGCGCCCCGAACGTGATGAATTTCCATTGGTCGATATTTACACTTGTCAATATTTTATTGGGTTTGTAGTTTTTATTTATATTTATGGTTTGTATTTGATCCGTTTACTAAATATAAAAACTATAAACTATCGAAGAATTTGACACGTGGCACTCTCGACCAATCATAATTCAGGACGCTTTTTGTAAATAAAAAAATTAAAACGGACTTATTTAAAAATACATAACAGATGCGAGGGTATAAACGTCCTACAAATTATCCAGACTTAACAAATGTATAAGTTAAGTTTAGATATTATTGTGTAAGTCTGTTTTTAAGTCTGTTCATTACCAATTTAAGTTTAGAATCAATTTAAGTCTAATCATTACCAAGTTAAGTTTGGACAGTAGTTGAGTTTGTTTTTCAGATGGACATTATCAATTTAAGTCTGGTCATTACTAAGTTAAGTCTGATCATTACCAATTTAAGTCTGGTCATTACCAATTTAAATGTGTTTTTAAGTCTGGACATTACTAATTTAAGTCTGGACATTACTGATTTATGTCTAATCATTACCAAGTTAAGTTTGGACACTATTTGAGTTTGTTTTTAAGTATGGACATTATCAATTTAAGTCTGATCATTACCAAGTTAAGTCTGATCATTACCAATTTAAGTCTCGACATTACCAATTTAAGTTTGGACATTACCAATTTAAGTCTGATCATTATTAATTTAAGTTTGGACGGTATTGAGTCTGTTTTTAAGTTTTGACATTATCAATTTAAGTTTGATCATTACCAAGTTAAGTTTTATCATTACCAATTTTTAAGTCTGGACGGTATTGAGTCTGCTTTTAAGTCTGGACATTATCAATTTAAGTCTAATTATTACCGAGTTAAGTCCAATCATTACCAATTTAAGTGAGGACATTACCAATTTAAGTCTAATCATTACCAATTTAAGTCTCGACAGTATTGAGTCTGTTTTTAAGTCTGGACATTATCAATTTAACGATCATTACCGAGTTAAGTTTGATCATTACCAATTTAAATCTGGACATACCAATGCAAGTCTGGTCATTACTAATTTAAGTTTGGATATCAATTTAAGTGTGTTTTTAAGTTTTGGACATTACTAATTTAAGTCTGATCATTACCAAGTTAAGTTTAGACAGTATTTGAGTTTGTTTTTAAGTCTGGACATTATCAATTTAAGTCTGATCATTACCAAGTTAAGTTTGATCATTACCAATTTAAGTCTGGACATTGCCAATTTAAGTCCGGACATTATGTGTGATCATTCCAAGTTAAGTCTGATCATTCCAAGTTAAGTCTGATTTGAAATCCGGGATATGTGGAATGACTATAATGCCCATTCGTGTTATATCCGAGATTTCGACGAAATTCGACCTCTGTCAGCTTGAAATATGATTTTTAGTTTTCATATATAATCGTAATTTTTACCTAAACCGCACTATTATATATATTTATATAATTGTATTTTTTTTGATAGTGTTTAGAATTATATTTAGAACACTTCATTTTCTATTTCTCCACTTTTTTACCATGTCTGAATTTTCTATTGTCCAATTATTTCCCTTTTTTGTATAAATCTGTGAGTTCTACCTTACTGATAAGATGCTTCTTATAATCTGAGAATGGACTGAGGATTTTTTTTTTTTTAATTAGATAAGATGCATTTTCAGTAAAATTTTTACATAAGAAAATCTGCTGCTATACAACCCATAAAATGATAAAAACATATCTTTACAAACAGAACTACTTGGATAAACATCTTCTATAGAAACAGTGATCTTCCATCTGTAAATTAAGCGAGGCAAGTCACTACGGTTGATACGAGTGCATTCCATCACCATCTTTTGGAAGGTAGCGGTTCCGAGTTTGTAGAAGCACTACAATAATTAAGAGCAGGTTGACTCGTAAACTGCCAAGAAAATTCACCAAAGTTTTCTGCAAATAGCCATTGTAATTATCATGGTCATATTTTCCTAAAGTGAGAAGATATGCACATATATCAGAGTGAAAACAGTGAGGCCATTTTGTAGTACAAACATGTTACCAGAAACAATCAAAATCCATGTACATATGAATTATGATAGTCCTGGTGATAGTACTCTTCGACAACAGTCTGACAAAAAATTTACTGTAGATTTATGCTAAGGTAGTTTTCATAAACTCAAAGCAGAAAAATATATAAACATGAGACTTCACAACACGATATATATGCAGGTATTTTCATGGAAAGCGGAATTGACTAGGTCTTTACATCTCAACATCAAAATTCCAAAGACTAAAATGGTCATGTTTGAAAATACAAATGCTATAATAGTATGAATTGCACAAATGACATGTACAACAATGTATAAAAATAGAAAGAAAAACTAACTGCCATCAGGCATCATTACAGTTTTTCTAGCTAATCTTGATTTCGTGATAAATGTCCGCTGCATAATTTGTAATACCAGCCTAATTATTCAATAACACTAGATGAATGTATTAGGGCATTGTTAATTACCTGGGATCCAGTTGGGCTCTAGCAAGTATGGATCACTCATGTAACGTAATAGCTCCGGTTTCATCACCTTTTTTTCTCTTAGTAGTATAGAGAAGATGTCAAAAGAATCTGCAAAAAAATGGAAAGACACGACAAAAGCATACATCCAAACAAATACCAATCTCAGTTTTCAATCAAGACATTGTGCCAGTCCAGTTTACTATATGACAACATATCATCTGGAGATAATGAAACTGGTATACACAAAATAAGAGTAAAAATCCGACTCATACAACAACTATAAACCAAACTACACAAGTGTGGTGTAGGAAGTTGTAGACAAACTCTTGAATGAAATTTGCCAAGGATAGATCCAGATGGTTTTGTAAATATAAATTGAAGGATCCTCCGTATTTGATGTTCTCTAAATACTACACACATGATAACACGAGAGTTTTGCTGCCATGCGAGTATTTACTGCTCGCTGAAACAAAGTTGTCTACCACAGCTGCGCATAAAGCAGCAGCAGCAGATAGTAGTTCAGAACACTTAGTTTGACGCTTGACCTTTAGGAAAACATATACTCTCCACCAAATAAAAATGGGGACTGAGATGTTATGCCTGCCGAGGCAGCGACACCTCTTTGCCAAAATGGATTATCTTTTGTTACCACCAACCTTAAGCGTCTGAAATTCAAGAGAAAGTCAACATAAGAATCACGCAGGACAAATATTGAAATATATCGATGAGAGTCTTATTAAGGAGTAACAAAACAGTGTCCAGGTGAACTGTGTGCAATTATTACCATACATCTACATCCATTTGCTGAAAACAAGAGAAAGTCATTCAAGGTTCATACCCTTTTGAAAAATTTACCACCTTTCTTGCCTATTCCTGTCATCTCTAAACTAGCTGAAAGAAGAGACTTTGAATCCGGCCGCCATTTTAACTCTTTAAGGACCCCAAACAAGGACGCCACTCCAGGAGTTATTTCACTGTCTTTTATATTATTACATGATACTACTTTAAGCCTTTCGAGCTCTGTCCAAGAAAGTAAAACGGAATCTAGACTTTCCATGGTTAGCAATGAGCATCCTTCCAAATACAGGAGCTTCACTCTCCTAGAAAAAATAGATTTGTAAACAGACAAATAAATACTGCAGGCGTGATAAAAAGAAATCGAATTTTTTTGGCTATCAATGACGAAATTACGTCATTGATTAACAGAAGACTGATTGGGGAAAAGATTTAGTACCTACAAAGACTAGCTCTCCTAAATAAGTCATCATCTAATCCCCAACAATCTTCCAGAACAAATTCCGTAACATCTTCACAAACGACAAACAGCGCAGCCAAACTATCCTTGTCCCGCAACTGACACTGATGCAAATGCAACGCTTCCAGAGTCGGACAAGCACCCAAATGCTCACTGGGTCCTGGACTGGCGTCAATAATCTTACATAACTTGAGTTCCAACGTCCTCAAATTGCTAAAATACTGAAGTGCAGACAACCATCCCTCATCCATTCTATGATCACAAAATGTCAGCTCCATCAGCATTGGGCAACACTGTGCAATAGCCTTCACTCCAGCATAACTCCCTTCGCACCCGCGTAACTCCAACTTCAGTAACCTGCTACACCCTTGCGCTAAAATTGTAAACCCGATATCTGAAACCAAATTAGCATACAAACCATCGACCGAGCCTATCAATTTCAATATCTGTAAATTCTTACAACCGGAAATCCCCTTCAACGCCATATCAGTACAATTGTGCAACTCCAACTCCTGCAATGTGGAGCATTCAGCAGCCACACTCCGCAACCCTATCTCACTAGCGCCACTCACTACAAGCCTGCGTAAACTTGGATACGCGGAGGCCACAATCCTTAGACCTTCATCAACTACACTGGCTGGCAACAAGTACTCACATTCTACTATCTCATCAGGTAAACACTTAACATCTAAATGAACCGACAGCAACTTGTGACTCACCACAATTCCAGAATTCCTAGGAGACTTGACACAAGCTGAAACAAGGTCAATGTCAGTTAGATTCGGAAACCTGGAAACGACCCGACCCGAATCCAAAAAATCCCAGTCAGCCAACTTCACGGACCGCAGCAACCGACCAGCCACAGCCATCCACCGCTTGCACACGAGCGAAATCGACAGATGCTGCTGACGTGACAGGAACGAAAAGATGTGAATTAGTACTTGGTCGGAGATGGCGGCGGTGTGATCGGGTTGCTGCGGGTCTAGGGTTTCGGGCGGCGGTGAATTGGGAAGTGATTTGAGCTGAATCTTACGTAGTACGGCGGTTTTCAAGGTCTTTGAGTGTTGTTGTGGGTCTCGTTTGAGGGAGCTTATGTCCGGCAAGGTGGGCCCTCGCTTGAACAATGGCGGCTTGTTGTTGTTGTTGTTGGAGTTTGAGTCGTTGGCGCAGAGATCTGCGGCGGATGCGAAATGGGGGTGCATTTAAGGAGAAAAGGAGTGGGATTTCGAGAAATGGGGTTGTGTCGGATTTTGGACAACCGATTGGATTGATTGATTGATTGCAGCTTCGATCAATGCATTTCGTCGTCTCTTTTGGTGCACTGGTTTTTCATCTTGTTCTTGTTTTGCCCTCCTCACAAGGTTTTGTTCCACTGCGAGCCACCCACAGTTTCCAAGTTGCGTTTTGGCCGGAACGACGCCGTGTTCTCTTTGATGTTCCAAACTGTTAGAATTTTATGTAAGTATTTATTACCTTTAATAACTTAATTACTTAAAACTACCATTTACTGCAAACTAATCATTTCATTTATGATCAACTTGCCAACATGGGTGGTGGCCTATTGGTTAAGGAGTCCATCCAAAGATGGTTGGATCCTTAGACAACGATCATGTTCAATCTACTCAAAAGTCCTCCTGTGGCCTTGTTTTCACTCCTCGAAAAAAAAATCAACCAAGTTGTATGGTAATTTGAAGTATGCCAATTTGATAATAAATTCTGGAAATTCGATACTTCATTATCATCATTGATGATTTACATATCCGGAATAGTATCATATGAGAAGTGATAAAAATGATGAAAAATGAGAATTAATCATAACCATCCAATTTTTGATCCAACATTTCTTATTTTTTGTTTGGTATTTTTTTGAATCTGAATACCTATATAATAATTTCATAAGGGCATGTATGTCATTATATCTTAAATCAGATCCTGTAATTGGAACCCTAACCAATCTCGTTCTTTGTTTTTCCAGGAACGACCTTCGTCAATAATGTTCGAAGCTGTTGCTACAGCCACTACCATTCTCGTTTCCCACATCAAGCCACTATATCAATCTCTCATTAAAAGCTTCAGTCGCTTGAAATACTCTTTTAAAAGGATCAGAGAATCGTTTTTTATGATGCCTAATAAGTACGAAAGTTAATATTGCAGCGGGGTCATAGAGCTCAATGCATAACTAATTCAAGTGTGATATGTCATTGTTTTTTGAATAAATCATAAAGGGTAGAAAGATCGTAATTGAATTAGTAAAATTCGTAATTGTTAGTAATTTTCGTGCTCTAATTGGTAAAGTTTGTAAGTGTTATGAATTTTGGTCATTAACATTAACAAACTTTATTATTTAACAAGTACGAATTTTATTCTTTAGGACTACGAATTTTATTCTTTAAGTCTACAAATTTTGTTCTTTTAGTCTACGATTTTGTTCTTTAAGTTTACGATTTTTACATTACGAACTTTGTTCTTTAAGTCTACGAATTTTGTTCTTTAAGTCTACGAATTCCTGTTATTTAAGTTTATGATTTTTACATTACAAACTTTGTTTTTTTACGTCTACGAATTTTGTTCATCAAGTCAACGAATAATGTTCTTTAAGTCTATGATTTTTACACTACAAACTTTGTTCTTTAAGTCTACGGATTTTGATTCTTTAAGTTTTACGAATTTTACATTACGAACTTTGTTCTAAGTCTACAAATTTTGTGCTTTAAATGGAGCTTCATTTCCCTTTCAAAAAAATGGAACTTCATTTCATCTTGCCAAAGGAGTCGCATCGGAAAATTCCAAATCTAATCATATACATACACATAGCGACAACAAGTTCGTAAAGTTACGAATTTTGGTCATCATATATTAGTAAAGTTTGTAACTGTTACAATTACGAATTCGGGTCATTAATGAATGCTACGAATTTTGGTCACAGTGACTGTTACAAATTTTATTATCTACTGTGCAACTTCAATTTTTTTTGTCAACTTTGAAAATCTATTTTTGAACCAAACCGCACCAAATAAAGTGGTGCACTACATATTTGGTTTTAATTTTTCTGGTGCGATTTACGGTTTGCGAAATTTACAATCCAATTATGTGGTGCGGTTATGAATTTATTCTTAAACCGCACCGCGCCCACTCCTACTTTAAACGCATGCGCCTCTTACGTCTCCTTCCAACGAAATCAACACGTACTGTCTACCTTTTCAATTCTCTCTTCTTCTGTGTAGTTAACGCTCTCTTCTTTTGGAATGTCGAATCAATTTCTTCGCCGCAACACAGAGTGCATAATTAGCGTTTATAGTTTAAATTAGTAATTGATTAGATGAAAGTATCCTTATTTGATCGACTAAATGAATTAAAAAAGAATATTAGTATTTAATTAGAGTTAATCTGAACCATTAATCTCATAAGATCTACGCACCTAAACAATTCTTATTTTGCATAAGATCTACGTAAACAATTATAAAATTATACGGTCGCATCTGTTATTTATTTTTAAATAAGTCCGTTTAAAATTTTGTTTACTTACAAAATGTGCTTCGAATTATGATTGGTCCAGAGTGACACGTATCGAATTCTTAAGTGGTTTATAATTTTTATATTTAAATGTGTTTTATTTGATCCATTCTCCACATGCAAACCTCAATTATTTATATAAACTACAAACCACTTAATAAACTATAAATTTTGACGAAATTCATATATACAAACGACTTTAAGAGATAAACCCACCATAACACTAAAAATCGTTACTTTTCGTTTCAATTCATTGAAAAAATATTTATTCACTGAACATTTGGCTTAAGTCTGAACATTTTGGCTTAAGTATAAACATTTTGTCTTATCCTTGAATATTTTAGTCAAAACCACTAAATAGTCACAAAATACGTGTACAATTCACTGACATTAAGCGTTATCACTAAACATTTAGTTTTATCACTGAACATTTAATTAAAATAGGTGGAAACCTTGAAACCAAAAAGGTTCGATGGTAAGACAAAATGTTCAGTGACAAGGCAAAAACGTTCGGTGAATAAATTTTTTTTGGTGATGAATTGAAGCGAAAAGTAACAGTTTAGCTAAATTACTGAACAATAAACTCGAAAATTAAAAATGATCATATTATCCGATGGTTTATAGTTATACAAAAATTAAAAATGATCATTTTATTGGACGACTATTCTTTAATTTTAAGATCCAATTGGGCGTCTGGGTTCACTTACTTTATAAATGAATGTTGTTATTAGTTAAATGGAAGATTGATAGGAATATAAGGATGAACTCCACCAATCTTCTGAAGTCGGTAAGTAGCCGACCCCATCTTCATATATGCATTAGTCGGATATGATAGCTGCTCAGCTGGTAGATTTTTAGGGCGAGAGATCGAGGAGCCTTCCATATTCCCTGCGATAAAAAACATACTTAGCAGATAACAACAAAACAAGTCGTTGTAGTATAGTGGTAAGTATTCCCGCCTGTCACGCGGGTGACCTGGGTTCGATCCCCGGCAACGGCGATTTTTGTCACATTCTCGTCGTTAAACGACGTCGCATGAAAGATCAGCCCATCATTTAATATTTCATTCCAATAAACAATTAATTTTTTTTTTGATAGAACAATTAATTTTTTTTAAAAAAAATCAAAAATTTTGACGAAACGGAAACTCCGAAGATAAAACAGACGAGTAAATTCGCCGATCAGCCTCAGCCTTCGGCCACCGTCGTTATTTTCTCTCTCATCGCCGTTCATGGATTCAAAGCAGATCATCGACGCCCTGACCGCCCACATATCCATCTACCACGCCTCAATTCCACCTTCGCAATCTCAAAATCCTCAACAAAGCCCTAGATCGTCTATTCTCAAATGGTTCTCCTCACTCTCCGTCCACCACCGTCTCGCTGCACTGACAACCGTCGACCACGCCTTCGTGCAAGTCCTGGTGAAAATGCTGATCATGCTGAACAAGCGCGGCCGCGGATGCTTCATCCTGCTGCCCGATCTGCCGTCGGAGGAGGATCCGCGGCTGCCGAGCCTGTGTTTCAGGAAGTCGGAGGGGTTGTTGGCGAGAGTGAGTGAGCGGGATGAGGCGGAAAGAATTATTTGGGAAGGGACGAGGCTGTTTGAGTCGAGGGAGGGTGAGAGGGTGGAGGAGTGTTCGTGTTCGGCGAGGGGATTGGACGCGGTGACGTTTCGGGAGGAGTTGGTGGAGGACGTAGAAAGGTTTCTGGAGGTGATGGATAGGGTTTCGGGTGGGGGATTTTTGAGAGGGGAGGAGGGAGGATTGGGCGGGGATTGGGTGGAATTGAGCTGGTTGAAGGGGAAAGGGTATTATGGGATTGAGGCTTTTGTGGCGAATAGGATGGAAGTGAGTTTGAGACTGGCGTGGTTGAATTATAGTGGTGGGAAAAGAAGGGGAGTTAAGTTGAAGGAGAAGGTGGATGTGGCTGGGGTGGCTGCCAATGTGTATTGGAGGAAGAAGGGGTTTGTTGATTGGTGGGAGAAGTTGGATACTATCGCTAGGAAAAGCATGTTAACTATGATTTTGGGAAAACAGGCTAAAGCTCTGGTACTTCTTGCAAACTTGGTTGCAGTTCTGATGTACTTATTGCCATTGAGTTTGTAGGATTGTTTTTGTTTAGTGTGGACAAGGTTGATTTGCCAGTAGCTCGATTGTTTGGCTTCTTCGTCCAAAATCTGGTTTCACTATATAGCTGACAGGCGAAGGTTGCACTATCAGAAATACTAATTTAGAATGTATATATAACTTCGCCAACATTTTATGCTGTTAACAATTAACATATGAGAGTGGGAGCTGGGAGGCATTCAGAATACAGATACAAAATCTTTAGATATTAATTTTATTTGACCATGTTGGGTTCGGGTTGTCTAGAATACCGTCTGTTAAAACGTAAAAGTATCATTAAGGTGTTTGTTTTACAATATGAACTCATAGTTAGCCCCACAAAAATTTTTGAGACACAATCTTGTTGTCATTATTGTCAAATTTTTACCTTTTGATTTGATTGTAACCCAAATTTAAGGTGGTCTAAGTTTTGATCACCCAAAGTTTTCAGATTGCTGAAGCGAAAACTGTTACCAAAAGTGAAATGGCAAATGAGTTGAGGCTTTCTGGTCAAGGAGCTATTAACGAGGGGAGGCACAAGCATCTGAAGCAGTGTCGAACACTTAGCTCTGTGGTTCCCACCTCAGGATTCAACTCTTTCTTTGGTTCCTCCACACATTCTCCTCAAAATAACTCTTTCGGAAATGCTGTTAAAGGTCTGTTGTTGCTGCAGGATATTCACACTGTCAGCAGATGTTGTGATTCTGATAAAGAGAAATTATACTTTAGCAAGTTTGAATCTGTAAATTCTAGTTTGGATAGTATATTCAGAAAAGTTAGAGGACTTCTCATGGCTATCTCTCTTCAGTCCACTAGATTGGAGTTATTGGATGAGGGGAATACAGAGTTCCGCCCTATAAAATGCAAAGTTAAGAGTGTTCCTGGAAATAGGAGAAAAAAAGGGAGACCGCGAGATGTTAAAAGACGAGATCTTGTGTCCGAGTTACAAGGTGATGGATGCTCACCTGATTCATGTATCATCAAGGCAAGTATTGTCCTAACTCCCAGCTTAAGTTTCTATGTAATGTTGCAATATCAAATGATGATGCTTATGCTGCTCAAAACTATTTCAGGATGATGGAACTAGATCACTGCACCTAAATAACAGTAACAAGGGAGAATCCAAGTGTTTGACTACTAATCTTCAGGTGAGAAGTGATGTCTCTTGAAAGATCAACTATTTGCTGTTCTTGATGTCGGTATATATGGTGTTTATTTATTTTTGACAACTTTGTAACTGGCAGGAGCATACTGTTGATTATCCCAATTTATCAGCTAGTGGAAAAGCTTTAAGTGCTTCGAGGAAAAATAGGAAGGAGAGGAAAAAGAACAAAAAAGTTTGTGTAAATGATTCGGATGAAGCGGGTGATAGACCAACACTCATGAAAGCTGCTTCACCGAAAACTAATCTTCAAAAAGTAGCCATTGAGAATAAGAGACTTTCCAACTGTTCAGCTGTCCAGAATGGCGATTCAGTTGTTGGTGACAAGGCCACATCAACTTTAAGCTGCTGTATAGTAACTAATGATAGTACGACGAGGGAAAATGTTGCAGGAAGCTCTCCTCTTGTCAATATCTGCCATCAATCTTCAGACATTGTGGTTGAAAATCCTGCAGATTCTTCTAATATTCCTGAATCTAGATGTGTCAGGAATCACATAGATATACCACGAAAAGCATCTGTAATGGAGTTTCCCTCTAAACTCAGTAATGGAGAATCCAGTTTCCAGAATGCTCAGGAAGCTAAGACAAGGCCAGGGTGTGAAATTATTGGCTCAAGAGAGGAAATGATTCGTAAGCAGCAAGAGCGCGGGAACTTTTCCGATTCTGGGCCTACTACCTCAGAATATATTTCTTATGAGTGGCCTAGTGTATGTCATGGTCAAACCTCAGTGGCTAACTCATATCTTCCAGCTGCCACTGATAGGTTGCATCTGGATGCAGGTCACAACTGGCATACTCATTTTCATCGATCGTTTATACCACCTATGCATCAAGCCAGAAATCTTTCCATCCAAAGCGGACGTAATCGTGTATTTCCTCGCCCAGTACCAATGAGCGTAGATTGGCCCCCTGTGGTGAGAGGCTTCAGCAGGGTGGCTCCATCAGTGGCATGTAGTTATGATTCTGGATTTATTTCGAGGCGCCACACTACATTTCACCGTGCATTTACTAGCCAACATTTGCCGATTAATCCTACATCCATTGAAGATGAAAGGAAGTATGCCATGGAGCTATCAGATTTGACATCTAATCAAGACGTAGCCAGTGAATGTGACAGCATCTGGATAACAGAAGAAGAGCTTAAGATGCACGCAGTCCCTACATATGACTACAATCAATATTTTGGTGGTGGCGTGATGTACTGGAACCCTTCTGATTATACAGGGGGGTGCGTTTCTCGTCCTCCGTCTCTTAGTTCAGATGATAGTTCATGGGCTTGGCACGAAGCGGAGATGAGACAGGATGTCGACGACATGGTTGCATTTTCCTCTTCATACAGTACAAATGGGCTGACCTCGCCAACCGCCTCTTCATTTTGCTCTCCTTTTGACCCTTTAGGAACTGGATCACAAGCTCTTGGTTACGTTATACAGGGCAATGATAAAACAGGGAAGGTAATACATTCTTCCCCAACATCAGATGCTAAAGGTGAAAACAAAGACTCTGGATCTTCAGTTCATATACCTGATGACATTGAAGGAAAGAGTGCGGAGATACATCCGTATCCTATTTTACCCTCAATCATAATCCCAAGTACATCAAGAGAAAGGTCTAGATCAGAATTACGTGGCCATGATTACAAAACATCTTCTGTTTCTTGGGATCCACCCCAAATCACCCGACCACCATCACCAATGGTGCTCTGTGTGTCCCGAGCGCCCCGCCCACCTCCACCGTCTGCAGCTAGCGACTCCAGAAAACAAAAAGGATTCCCTAGTGTTAGATCTGGCAGCTCCAGCCCAAGAAATTGGAGCTTAAGGAGTATCTACTCTGATGTCATAAATGTTGACGAAACTCTTGTATGCATGGATGGGCAAGAAGTTGTATGGCCTTGGAGGAGTAGTAATATTGCAGCATGCCCAATGGTCCAGCCTATATCCGGAGCATTGCTCCAGGATCGCTTGATTGCGATTTCCCAACTAGCTCGTGAAAAAGAGCATGTGAGTCAATTTCCAATCAATTTGATTATCATGCGCTAATGATTTTTTTATGGAAGTTTTTTTTCTTTTTAAAAACAGCCCGATGTTGCATTTCCTTTACAACCACCCGAGCGACTGAACACTAGCAATTATAAGGCATCACTCAATGTGATATATAATCTTCTGCAAGATGAAATTGAATCTTTTTGTCAGAAGGTACACGTATTTCATTAGCTTACTTTGTTATTTTCTTTTTTCATGCATTATTATTAGCCCCGTCAGAAAACTCTCCACATTATACTATCAGTTACATTTGATAATCATGTATTGTTAAAGCAATTGATCTGTTTGCATTTTGGGGTTTGTAGGTAGCATGGAAGAATATGATTAGGAAGCCTTATATCAATTGGGCTGTCAAGCGTGTTAGACGTTCTCTACAAGTCCTGTGGCCCCGATCCAGGACAAATGTATTTGGTTCAAATGCAACTGGTTTGTCCCTTCCATCTAGTGATGTTGATCTTGTTGTCTCTCTACCTCCAGTGAGAAATCTGGTGAGACATATATCCTTAATTCTAATTTATTTAAATTTTTGCATAGAAGATAATTTTGAGATACAATATGGCCATTGACATGGAATTTGGTTATCTTCAACTCACAGTCCTGTTTAATAAAAATAAATAGTAACTTGCAACAATGCACTTAGATGGTAATATTCGATTTAAAAAGGTGAATAAAAATTAATTAAAGCATTTATAAACCTTCTTAGGCTTGGAGCGATTGTGTGAATCAGCCCTTGGACCATGTAGCTAGCTCATCAATGAAGCGAAACTATTAAAAAAGAACTGTGTAGTGTTGTGCCGATATAGTTCACCCATTCTTCTATACAGCTTGAGTAACAAGTCATGGAAAAGCACTTATAATCTAACTAATTGCAGGAACCTATTAAAGAAGCTGGGATCCTAGAGGGACGAAATGGTATCAAGGAAACTTGCCTTCAGGTATAAGGAAAAAAAGCCATAAATGTTTCAAACGCTGGTTGTCATTGAAGGTGTCGCTTCCTTTAGTTAGATGTGCAATGTTCAAGCATTGTGGTTCAGCATGACTGAACATTTCTGAACAAAGATTATGTTCTTCCTTTTAGTGATGTTGCATTGTGTGTTCTTCCTTTTATCCTCAGCATGCAGCTAGATACCTTGCCAATCAGGAATGGGTGAAGAATGATTCACTAAAGACTGTTGAAAACACAGCTGTAAACCTCATATGTTCATTGTTCCATTTGTTTTTGCTTGTTTCTTATACTTGTTGCTTATGTGTTCCCTACACTTTAACTTTCAGATACCCATCATTATGCTCGTGGTTGATGTTCCCCATGATCTTGTGACATCTCTTAGTTCAGATGTTCGGACAGTGAATGCAGAGTCATCTGATGTAGCTGCTGAACCAGTGCATGTTTTTGCCACAGATTCAGTCTGTTCAGAATCAGTTCGACTTGACATAAGTTTCAAATCACAATCACATACAGGACTCCAAACTACTGATCTGGTAACCTATTATTACAAACATATGCATATTGCATACCCCACTTTTCTTAACTTGCTTGTTCAGGTTATTAGGGTCTCAATTTTTGAAGTGATAAAGATACTGAATAGGGATAGCTAAATTTTTACACTACACAGTCTTCACTGTATGATTTGATGGTTCTTAAAATATCAGTTATGCATGGTTTTGGAGCATAATATTTATGGTGTCGCCTCCTGATGCTTTTGACATGTCACGTCTAGTAATAACAGCTGGATGCTTGAACTGAAAAAATAACAATGTCTGGGACTTGAAATTAAGTATCAAAGCCAATGGTACTCTATAATCTAAACTAGTGAGAATGAATATGAGGCAGCCAGAAGCATTTTCGAGAATACGACTTTTTGATACGCACTTTGATTTGTCCTTGTTGGTTTTATAATATGATGTTCATCATTTAGAGGTTTCTCTATTTGCATCGTAGGGCCTGTGGTTAGTTACTGAGAAATAACATAGCACTTAAAGCTGCTTCTTTTAATGTATTATAAATTAATCATAAAATCCCCACTATTATCTCTTCCAGTTAACACTCTGCATCTGTTAGCTTTCCAGCATACAATACTTTTGTTATTTTGGGTGTATTCTTTTTAGCTCAAAACGACAGTAAGGACTTGATTGTTTCGTATCAGCCTAATCAATTGGTAAAGAACACTACCTGGGCTATAACTGCATGTCTCTATGTATTTATGCTTCTCAACACTATCACATTAACATCCCTTCCTGGACTCTATGTCTCTACACCCTTGCTAATAAAACTGAAACAGCACCAGATTCCAAGCAATCTTATATGTCTACCCTGCTTTTTCTGCACTTCAGTCGTTTCTCAGTTGAAGAGTGTTATGCAGGTGAAGCAGCTAACTGAACATTTTCCAGCAGCTACACCCCTTGCCTTGGTATTAAAACAGTTTCTGGCAGATCGCAGCCTGGACCAGTCTTACTCTGGTGGCTTGAGTTCATACTGTTTGGTAATCTCATACTTAATCTTGCATTATGAAGAGGCTATTCCTTATACAGTGGTTTATTGATGCTGTGGCTTGACTTTTACGTTTAAGTAATTTGGCACCCATACAGACGCTTGGAGATATGCTGTAATACTAGACCACGACTATCTATTCCCACACCTTTCTTGTTCTTATTTTGAAGGATTTCAACCTTTGGTAAATATGTATAAACATTCTTGTCACAGCTGTTGTAATTTGTTGCTAGTACTTTGTAGGTCATTATTATTACTCGTTTCCTTCAGCATGAACATCATCTCGGCCAGCCTGTTAACCAGGTAAATCCTTATACTTTCGGGGCATCTGCATGTATTATTACAATATTTTGGGTTATAGATTGATGTATTTGTAACACCATAAGGCAGCAGCCGGCATATGATAGTCAAACTGCTTATCAGTTGCTATGGAAGTTCTGACTACTGTTAAACTGGAAACGCTTGTTAAGAAAGTTTTTTTTTTTGCCTCCCAACTCACTTGTGCTAAACATATATGTAGTCTAACAAAGTGTTGTTATGCATTGTAGAATTTTGGGAAGCTCTTGATGGATTTTCTTTACTTTTTTGGGTAAGAGTTAACTACCATTTTTTGCACCATTTGTTGATTGCTGTGTTGTCTTCCTTAAAAACTACATTGATTCATAATACAAGGTTTTCTTTTATTAAATCAGGAATGTGTTTGACCCTAGACAAATGCGAATTTCTGTTCAAGGCACCGGGTTGTATATGAAAAGAGAAAGAGGACATGGGTACTTGCGGCTTTATTTGTGTTTCCAATATTTGTACACATGCTATTTTGCTGTGGCCTTTCACTTTAGTTGCTTATATGCTTTTTGGTGCAGTAGTATTGATCCCATTCACATCGATGATCCTCTCTCTCCCACAAATAATGTGGGACGGAATTGTTTTCGAATACATCAGTGCATTAAGGTCAGCCCATCCTTTTTGACTATCGTTAGGATACTGCTAATAACACAGCCATAAACTATTTTGAAGATCAGTGGTTACATGATTTTAATATAAAATAATTGTGTAGTGACTGGTTTAACTTATTAGATTAGATATTAACTGTGGTGAGGCACATGATATTAGTTCCCTCTTTATGTGGACCCGTCTCTTTAAGCTATATATATACATTCTCATAGCTATTTTTTCCCCTAACCTCGACGACTGCTTCAAATCAGGCATTCGCAGATGCTTATACAATTTTGGAGCAAGAACTCGCACATTTTATGGAGAATGAAAATTATAGTTCAAGTCCGCCACATAAGCTACTTTCGAAAATCATTCCTAGTATTCATCCAGTGTAGAATCTCTGAGGTGGATCTTAAAAATTGGAAAGGTACCTTGATTACATGGAATGTTGAGTTGTGTATACATTTCTGAAAAAGCAGTCCAATTTTATGCTGATCTATTTTTTCCGCGGAAAAAAAAAAGTTCCGGGAAATAACTACCTCATTGACTATTTGTTATCTAGTAGAATGAGATGAAATTCCCAGTACTATTTTACTTTATTAAATATCCGTGTTTAACATGGTCTTCTTTTACAGGGATGATATGGTTTGCAACAATATTTTGTGGTTGCTTACTGGGGTGAGGTTTTCAGCATCAGCACAGCGCCGACCCACTCCATTTATTAAAGAAGTTGGATTTCGCTCCATGGATGTTGCCTACCTATTTGACTATTTAGCAAAGATCGTTGCTACTATGACCGTCATGGCCAATTAAAATTGTCCGACGAGAAAAAGGAGAATATCTGAGACTGTTTTTGTATGCAGCAGGTTGATAACAAGGTAAACAGTGAACAGATTACACATCTTAACAGATTGAACTTATAATGGAATACATTATATGTAATATTTGTCTATTTTCAGAGAGCAGAAGTCTCGCCTAGGCCTCTGAAAGTCTGAGCCCAAGTTTCACCTGATGTGTTATACCATCATGAGTCATGACATGCCGAATGGTCATCATCTCTCTTCATTAAAGGTATCATACATAATCATAACCTTAAAACAAATTCAAATGAAGCTCAAAATAAAACTAGGTTATAATAATGGATCATGCAACTAACTGCGAGCTGTTCTTGAGGTTTACATTTTTCTATTCGTAGTCATGTTGATCAGCGTAAACAACACATCACTTTTGACATGGTCTGAATCGTTCCATCATGTTGGAAGCTATATAGTTGTATGGGATCGGAAGCAGTGATTCCATCATGCTTGAAGCTATACAGTTGTATGGGATCTGAAGCAGTGACACCGTTCCAAGTGTTGTATCTTGTGTGTCATGTGATCATCACATGGTTGATTGGGTTCTGCACGACATTCTTCTTATACAACTCACTAGCTACAAATGGGCTGACGGTATCTCAGTATTCAACTCGACTTGCATCGCTGTCAAAGAGTTCACATCCCAATTGAACGGGAGAAATAGAGGTGGTCCTACGCGAGAGACCGGAAAAAATTGAGAAAGATTGCAAGTACAGTATATGAAACATGCCCAACCAGATTCTTCATTAGATATGAATATTTTGGTCTTAAATCAGGACCTTAGAGAGGAGAATGATTTTTAGGCAATTCGTTGTTCCCCTTAAGATTGCTATCTTGGCCTGATGGTCGAGGTGCCGCACCTGTAATAGAATAAATGAGCTTGAATAATTTAGATTGGGCAAAACGTTATTTCATATTTAGTTTGTTGTATAAGCTGCAAATAAAATAAAAACCTCAATTACAAAATTTTCGTATGATTTTTCAGGGAAAATGATTCTATCACTATATTATATTTTATTTCTTTTAAGCGCTTTTCACGGTACAAAAAGAGGCTCTGGATGTGGAGAGGATTCAGGGGTGAGGAGGGGAGTGAATATTTTTAACTGTTGGTTTTTTTTATCTTTTTTTTGGTTTGTTCTCTCGACTGTTTTGGGCGTGGATGGTGAACCTCTTTCCTTTTTCCGGCCACTGCTTTCGAGAGGGGGTTCATTTCAGTGTCGAGTTCGGAGGCAATTTTAGCTTTCTTGTAGTTCAGTGTTTTTGCTGTCGGAATTCATGGTGATGCAGACTTTCGAGCCGGCTTTTCGCCGGAAAAGGCTTGATCTAAAATGGGTTCCTGGATGTGTTTGGGGTAAGCTGACAGGTGACTTTAATCCTTATGCAACAATGGCAGGTGTCTGCATGTTTGTTTGTTTGTCTGTTGGCAATGTGGTTGTATGCACATTATACATCTTTTTTTTATACCCTCAGGATTCAAACTCACGACTACTTGGACGTTTGAGGTTTCATGGGTACCTATTGTTCTACGCCATGATGGGCTTATACATCATGTTTCAAAGTGTGCTGGAAGTGTGCCGTGCGCCACGTGGAAGCTTACATTTTCCTTAGGGAAAATGACAAAGAGAGGGTATGAACTACCACTCATTGACAAATCACGGTCCGAACTATGAAAATTGACAATTAAAGGCAATTTTCAAAATATTGTAATCCTCATAGTATACTTAACTGCGGAATATCACTCCGTCAATTAACAAAGTTAATTAAACGAATGAATTGAAAAAACCTTATTGCTCTTAATTCTTAATTGTGAAATTGAGGATTCAAATATTTTGAAATTGCCTTTAATTATCAATTTTCATAGTTCGAACCGTAATTTATCAATGTGTCTCGTTCATACTCCTTTTAATCATTTTTCCTTTTCCTTATGCTTGCATAGACTATAAGAGCAGTCGACTCTTACTTAATCAGGTCATTTTCTATTGTCCGTTCTCATCCTAGCTAGATTATTTTTCTATCTTTTAAGTTTTTCGTTTATATATTTGCTTTATGCATTTTATCCACACAAAAAAAAGTCATCTGAAACTACAACTCAGGGGACCACTTTTCAAATAAAACAGAAGTTGAGGGGCAGTACATGGTAAATAACTAAAATACTGGCAAAGGAAAACGAAGCTTACTCCGTCCCAAATCATCCAATTTTCATCTGAAAACTAAACTGTTGTTGTTTCCCCCCGACCATCTTTGCCGCTCCGATTGCAATCCGGATTCGGTAACTGGTAACTTCAATACCCGAATTGCTCCTCACCTCTTTGAAATTTGCGAGAAAATCTTTTCTTTAATTTTAAGTCATGTGATTAAAAGTCATGAAATTTTGTTCTGGGGCTTCGATTCTGGTTCCTTTTACTGAGGTTAAGATGTTATCTATTTACTGATGATTTTGTCTGGTCCATTTGATGATTTTGTAGCTGTGATCTTAATCTTGATTGAGATTACGGCGTGCTTGATGTGTCCAAGAGGTTATACATTTCTGAAGATTTAGAATAAAATAGATAGTAGAGATACGCTATTTTTTGTCAAGGCTCCTATTGCCATTTTTTTAAGGTAAAGGTAGTCTGTTTTAAGGCATTAGATTGTAACTTTGAGTGTTCAGTTACGGAAAATAACGTAGAAAGTTTGTTACAAGTAGGGGTGAGGCAAAGATGCAGTGATATTAAAAAAAACTGTGTCATATTAACATGGATTGATACGATTAATTATCCTATATCCAGTGACATGGTAACAAACTACAACATGTTAAGAATAGAAATTATAACTACATCATGATTTTGAATCATTTGGTTCTTCATGCTAGTTTCCGATACCTTCCAGCTCAAAAAGGCCATGTAGATTTATTATTAGTGATGTATTTAAAAACATCAGTACAGTCCCTTAGCAACACATTTTGTTTGCATATCACTTAGGTTTATGCTCCACGATGATTAAATTGTCCTTTAGCATGCTTTTATTCGTTGTTTGTTCTATATCTATTTTTTCCTTCTCATTCTTATGACTTGTGTTTTGTAGGTCGTGAACCGTGCATTGTATACACCACATTGAGTTTTCAGGCTGAGCTGAGGATGGCATCTTTGACTTGGCTTCTTCCTTCCACAATCAGCAACCCACTAATAAAATCCAAAAGCTTCAAATTGCCTCCCAAATATATCCGTTCCCACATTAAAATTTCGCCAGTTTACTGCACAAAGTCATCTCCATGGGAGCCTTCACCAGTCACATACGCTCCTCTCGACGATGCGGATAATAAGTTTTTGGAAAAGACAGCCAACATATTTGAAACCATGAGTTCTGAAGATGCAGTTGAAGCCCCAGTAGTTAAGACAGACGAGACCGCACAGACAAAATCCAAGCCTCCAAAATCATCTGTGCAGATTCTCAAATGGCCTTTATGGATTCTAGGACCTTCTCTGCTCCTCACCACAGGCATGGTTCCGACGCTATGGCTTCCAATGTCATCAATATTCATCGGCCCTAACATCGCAAGTCTACTTTCCTTGGTCGGCTTGGACTGCATGTTCAACATCGGTGCGACCCTCTTTCTCCTAATGGCAGATGCATGTGCGCGTCCCAAGAACCCGAAAGAATCTTGCAACAGCAGAGCCCCTTTCAGCTACCGGTTCTGGAACATGCTAGCTAGCCTAACCGGATTTTTGATTCCCCTAGCCCTCGTGTACGCCTCAAGAAATGGCATCCTCCAACCCCACCTCCCGTTCATCCCGTTCGCCATCCTACTTGGCCCCTACCTCTTGCTCTTATCAGTCCAAGTCCTGACTGAGATGCTCACATGGCATTGGCAGTCGCCTATCTGGCTAGTGACCCCAGTCGTCTATGAAGCTTACAGAATCCTACAGCTGATGCGAGCACTGAAACTCGGGGCAGAGCTGACTGCACCAGCCTGGATGATGCACACTGTCCGCGGCCTCGTCTGCTGGTGGGTTCTAATCCTTGGTGTTCAGCTTATGAGGGTTGCTTGGTATGCTGGCTTCTCTGCCAGAGCCACCCAACCACAACCAATACTTGCCGCTACCAAGTAAACTTGAACATCCTAGCATTTTTTTTCTTTCTCACCAACATATGACATTAATAATTTTGTAGCACTTATACTAATTTTTGTACTAATAATTTCTTATTAAAAAACTCAACGTATTGTTTGTAGATCATAATCTATTATTTAAATTAGGGTAAATTGCAAAAATATTGTCTAAACTAACGGCTTGTTCCGCATTACATTTAGTGGCATACATTTAAACTTGCATACATTTTGTTTTTGAATTTGAGTTTTTGGAAAATTTTAAGGGTGAAAACTTATAAATTCGGGTATTGGGTTAATTTAATTTAGTCGAATTTATTTTTATTGATTTTTATTGTGGTTGGTGATATGATTAATTGGATGAAACATCAAACATGTGCAAATGATGCAGAAGTCACTAAAACAATTGGAAAAATTTGGTACGTAATATGAAATGGAGTGCGGTTCACGTACAAGCCATTCTTATTTATAAAAACTACAAACCGAATTTCATGCTGACACGTGTCCAAGTTCGTCGAAATCTCGAATATAACACGGGAGGGGCATTATGGTCATTTCACATATATAGGAATGATCAGACTTAACATGGAATGATAAGATTGAAACAGCAATGATCAGACTTAAACTGGAATGATCAGACATAAAAATCAGACTTAAAACAGCAATGATCAGACTTAAAAACAACAATGATCAGACTTAAAACTACAATGATCAGACTTAAAACTATTATTGTAGCAATGATCAGACTTAAAACAGCAATGATCAGACTTAAAACTACAATGATCAGACTTAAAACTATTATTATAGCAATGATCAGACTTAAAACTACAATGATCAGACTTAAAACAGCAATGATCAGACTCAAAACTATTACTGTAACAATGATCAGACTTAAAATAGCAATGATCAGACTTAAAGCAGCAATGATCAGACTTAAAACTATAAATGTAGCAAATGATCAGACTAAAACTATTACTGTAGCAAATGATCAGACTTAAAACTGTTACTGTAGCAAATTTTAGAACGATTATACCCTCGCATCTATTATGTATTTTTAAATAAGTCCGTTTTAATTTTTTTTATTTACAAAAGCGTCCCGAATTTCGATTGATCGAAATATACACGTGTCAATATTTTAATGAATTTATAGTTTTTATTTATAAATATGGTTTTCTATTTGATCCGAAACCAATGAAATGAATTAGAAAATTTTGGTACGTAATATGAAATGAGACAATAGTTCAACTAATATTTTTGTTGTAAAGCAATTATCAGTCTTTTTTGAAAGTAATTGTCAGTGTTAATAAAAAAAAAGTGAACATATTATTTAATTAATTAAACAAGACTGTTCAGATGAGCTATCATCAACGCCAGCGATGATGAGTTGACGACGTCGCTTTTTTGAATCTCGTACTGATCCAACGCGCTGAGCTGATCGATCGAATAAATTCTCGCGTCGCCGGGATCGGCGAATTGCAGTCAAACGGACGACTGCGTGACCGATCGATCGACAAAGATGAGTCCGGATGAGCTACTCAGTGTCGAGCCCCGTGACCTCGAATTCGCATGTGAGTTCGCTGCCGAAGCTGTTTTCTTCTTTTTCAATCGCGATTTGGTGATATCTGTTTCTAATTTTGGCGTTTTTTTTGAATATATTTCCGAGAAGTTGAATTGTACAAGCAGATCTCGTGCACGATGTTTCTCTGGAACAAGTCTGATGATTTTGTTGCTTTCAAGGTGATTTGATTTGCTTGCAGTTTCGCTTTGTGAGTTTCGTGGAGCAGTTTGTTCATCTTGTTTGGATTTGACATTTATGTTAACTCGTGCGTGGTTTTAGGTGAAGACGACAAATCCGAAGAAATATGGTGTGAGGCCTAACATCGGAGTTGTGTCGCCACACTCCAGTTTTGAGGTTTTAGGTACATTCGATCACTACCACTCCCTCCCAGTCATTCAGTCTCCTGACTTTTTCTTAGCGTGTGAAAGTGAAAGTTGGCTTCGATTAATATTCGAGTCTGTTTGGAAATATGTACAAGCTCTGAAATGCACTGACTTTTCTGTTTGGATTCTATTTAGTTACAATGCAAGCTCAACGGGAGGCTCCTGCTGACCTACAGTGCAGGGACAAGTTTCTACTTCAGAGTGTTGTTGCAAGTGCGGGAGCTACCGGAAAGGATATAACTCCAGAGATGGTAAACTTATACAGCACATGCTATATATATGGGGGGTTGTCTTGGAAGAATTTATGTAACCTATGGGAACTGATCCTGTTTGTTTCTATTTGTGGTTGTCTATTCACTTAGTTCAACAAGGACTCGGGAAGTTGTGTTTTAGAGACAAAGTTAAAGGTCGCCTATGTTCCAACTGCAACGCTGCCATCACCAATTAGAGAAGAAGCTAAGGAAGATGCATTGCCCGCGGACTCAGCTGGTGACAGTGGAAGTTATACTAACCTTACTCAATTTAAATCAGTGAGTTCTCGATACTTAATTGATTATATGTATATTTTATCAATGAGATTGCGATCTTATACAGTCTCTTGTAGGCTTCTAGAGCACCTGCCGAGCCAGAAAATGATATGTCAGAGGTTTGTTCAATCTTTTCTATATTTTACATTGTTTGATCCTCTCTGAATTTTAGTTTTTTTTAATAAAAAAAAGGTATAATTGTATTTGTACTCTTGATTATGCTTTATTGCCTTTTGGTAGGTTGAGAGGTATCTAATATTAGGACGTAGGGTTGTTGTTGCAGTCTATTTTAGTTCCATTAGAGTAAGTCTATGGGGTTCCATTTTAAAATCAAGAACAATTGTGAAAACTGACTGTATTGATATTACTTTTAAGCACGAGGAAGACTCTTATTCAGTGAAATATTCAGTCCCGCTAATCCATGTTCCCGGTTTGTTCATTTGCATTATCAAATGGTCATAGCATATGGTCAATTATTTATGGCATCTATGGGGCATAAGAAGTTAAATCAATTCTGAACTATTGGGTTGACCAATTATCAAGTGCGGTAGCTATATTTTCCATCTATTTCTGGTGTCAGCAGTTTTCTTCATTGATCTTTTTGGTAGACTACTACATGGGTTGTTGGTAATAGAAAACCTGTTTGTCTTGCTCTTTTGGAGTCTTATTTAGTTGGTTGGTTCTCATTATCTCCCATTCATGAGCTTTCTACTGATTTCCTTATTATATATTTTTTTTATATTTTTGAAACAAGATCAATGTTGTTTGTTATATGGAAAATAATCCTTTGTTTTCTTTTTCTCTTCTGTATCCAGGCAGTAGCTCAACTAATCTCAAAGTTATCGAAGGATAAAATGTCTATCGTGCAGGAAAATGATAATTTGCGACGTGAAATGGTGAGACGAACTCAAAGTTCACACCTCTTTCTATTTCGTTCATTTTGCCATTTTCCAAGAAAATTTCATTGATATTGACTAGAAATAAACTAGAAGCATACTTTATTATTATTTTTGACATAGTTTGGTTCAAAGACCAACCTTTCATTTTAGATAATGTAGCATGTCCATCAATATCACTAATGAGTTCTTGGTAAGCAGAACCTGTTGAGGCGTCAAGGCACCAGAGGTCGTGAAGGCTTCCCATTTGTGTTCGTGGTTATTGTTGGACTGTTCGGAATGCTAATGGGATACATACTGAAGAAAACCTGACTAGTTATCATCCGACAAGCAGAGAAAGTGTAACAAACCTAGAAGTAAAAGCATAGTCTGAGCCTTCATTAATTCTGCTGATTGATTTTGTAGGTAGACAGCAGTTTGTATATGAATTGATGGGCTTGAGCTATAGATTTTCAAGATACTAAATTTAACAAGTTGGTGTGTTTGCCTCAATGTTCGTCTCATTTCATCATCTACATCCATTAAATCAAAAAAATTATTGCAAAGGTAAGAAGTATACAAATAGAAATTGGGGAGCGTTTAATTGAGAATCCCTTATGAATTATGATTCGAGAACCAAAAAACTAAAATCCAACAATTGAATTAGGATGCATCTTCAAATGTTCATCTTGCACATGTTCATAAACAAAGTCAGACTCGGTGCTCTGATTTTTTGTTAAAAATAAAGTATGCCATACTTAAAATTTTGAACACTTATTAATTTATATCGTATGACAAAAGAACTCGTCTGAACTTCAAGTATATATAGTTAAAACATTGTTAATGAATTAGTTAATTAATAAGTTACTAGGAAATCTAAACAAGAAATGAATCCGGTATATATTTTCTAAGTGAGTATTTATATTAGGGTAGATATCAGGTAAAAACCACATTTAAAAATAAAAACTATAAACCTCCTCAAAATTTGACACGTGTCATATTTGTCGAACGTTCGTAATCCAACACGGAAGGGCAAAAATACTCTTTTGGTATTTTCGTAATTAATTTTTTTAAAAATCAGACTTAATGTTAATGTTCAGACTTAAAAATCAGACTTATTGTTAATGTTCAGACTTGTTTTTGTTAAAAAAACAGACTTATTGTAAATGTTCAGACTTAAAATCAGACTTATTGTTAATGTTCAGATTTGTTTTGTTATTGTTCAGACATGTTTTGTTAAAGTTCAGACTTGTTTTGTTAAAAACAGACTTATTGTTAATGTTCAGACTTGTTTTGTTGATGTTCAGACTTAAAATCAGACTTATTGTTAATGTTCAGATTTGTTTTGTTAATGTTCAGACATGTTTGTTAAAGTTCAGACTTGTTTTGTTAAAAATCAGACTTATTGTTAATGTTCAGACTGTTTTTGTTAAAAATCAGTCTTATTGTTAATGTTCATACTTAAAAATCAAACTTATTGTTAATGTTCAGACTTTTTTTTGTTAATGTTTAGACTTGTTTTGTTAAAAATCAGACTTATTGTTAATGTTTAGACTTGTTTTTTTAAAAATCAGACTTATTGTTAATGTTCACATTTGTTTTGTTAATGTTCAGACATGATTTGTTAAATTTCAGACTTGTTTTGTTAAAAATCAGACTTATTGTTAATGTTCAGACTTGTTTTATTAAAAATCAGACTTATTGTTAATGTTCAGACTTAAAAATCAGACTTATTGTTAATGTTCAGACTTAAAAATCAGACTTATTGTTAATGTTCAGACTTGTTTTGTTAATGTTCAGACTTAAAAATCAGACTTATTGTTAATGTTCAGACTTGTTTTGTTAAATCAGACTTGTTTTGTTAATGTGATTTTTATTTGATCCAAAATCTTTATATTAATCTTTAGATATTTAAACGTAATCTTAATTTCAATAATTTGTGGGTCACAATAAATTTTCTTAATGGGAATAACTTAAAATATATTTGTTAGTCAAAACTGAATCTGCACACATTAACTTTCAGGTTAGTTCGCTCGTGGTTTTCAAATTGATACCAATTCTAAACAAGTAGGTATCCTACGCGGCTGGCAATCAAATCTAGACCTGCATTAATCCGGGTCAGCCCGATCGGATCGCCCAGCTCGCCCGGTCAATATAACGGGTTTGGACAAGCACACTAGTCCGAAGGACCAAGCCCGACCGATCCGTATTTTTATAGGGCCGGACTTGACACATATTTCGGCCCGAATCGGGCTAATTGGCCTCGCGCGTGGATGTTGGTGCCAAACATGGTCAGTGCTTTAAGCGACGAATATATATGTACCAATGATTTCAGGATATGATGAGTTGAGCCGCCATTTGCGTTTACACTACTATTGGTAGTGGGTTTACTATTTGGATACGTGGCGCACAAATGCACGAGAGGTTAGATGTGTGGCTTAGATCGTGCCTCACGTGCCTCATTCTAATTTTGGTGCCCCATTTGATCGCTTCTCTATATATATATATATATATATATATATATATATATATATATAGAGAAGCGATCAAATGAGGCAGTGAGGCACGTTATGAGCCACTCATTCTGATGATGTGGCAGGGAATAATGTAGTGCTGTTTACTTTTTTACTTTTTAGTAGTGGGACACGTGTCATGAGGAGATGAGTTTGACGGCTGAAATGTGTGGATGAGATGGTGCCTCACTGCCTCATTCTAATTTGACTGCCTCATATGCGCTCCTCTATATATACTACTCCCTCTATCCCTATTTGTTTGTCCACTTTCCTTTTTGGGCGTCCCCTAATGTTTGTCCACTTTCCTTTTATATATAATCCAATAATCAAATCAATCATCTCTTTCCTACCAAAAAATTATTTTTATTAAAAAAATTGTACTTTCAATCATAAAAAAGTAATAATTCGTGTGGACCCACCTCCACATTTACTCGCATCATCTTTCTCCTTCTCTCACCGTTCTTTATTTACTTTTCTTAATTAGCGTGACGATTGTCCTTTTGGACAAACATTTAGGGACGGAGGGAGTAGATGACATGTATTGAAATGTATTGTATCGTTGTACCCCTTCAACAAAAAAATAATAATAATCTGATACATGGGTTATTCGATCACGAATCTTTGATCGACCTTTTTCTATCTAGGAATAGGAATAGACCTGACGTGATGAGACTACACACGTACTTGTTGTAATTTGATATGGGATTATTCCATCATGGATTTATGTTTTAATTTTTCTTCCAACCGTATCATGAAATTTTCGTCTTTACTATATAGGGATAGATTACACGAGAGTACACATGTTTAATTATTCTAATATGGAATTATTCGGTCACATTTTTATGTTTTATCTTTAATTCTCTATTCTAACAACCGCATGTTAATAAAATCCTATCTAACAACCGCATGCTCGCCTTTGCCTATCTAGGAATATATCTTTCGTGAGAATACGTCTTTTTGAAGACGTACACTTTATTGATTTTCCTAAAATTAATGACATGGGAAAGACTAATTCCCTGTTATTAATGTAAATATTATCATATCATAGATCAGGTTAGTCCATCACCATGAGAGCCAATATCTATATATATAGATGACATGATGACCAAGTAGTAATGCACAAGTAATTTCATACACATGTACAACTGATCGATGCTCTAAAGTTGAAAGACAATGAAGTTCAAGATTGCTTTGATGATACTTGCACTTCTTGTAACCTTATACGTCGTCCCGGTGGTGAATCTGAGTTCAACAAGTACTCATGCTCAGATAGTACAGCACGAGCACGATATGCCAAAGCAGTTCGAGTACTTGAGCAAGATGGTTTACGACCGTCATAGGAAGCTACCAGGGTTTCATGTGGATTACGCCTTACCTACAGATCACCCTCCTCATCATTACAAGTAATATATGCTTTGGTGGTGTGTTCTCCCATATTTACCTTATTCATATATTAATTAGCAAAATAAACTTTCTCTGACGTTGAGAATCGTATACCCTTTAGTTGGAAGATAAGATATAATTACGTGAGCCGCTCTAATCTAGTATAACTAACTGCGCAGCTAGTTCATATACTGTGACTCTGTAATTCCTTTTTTTTGCTATTTGTGTACATGTGAGATTGACACATGATGATATACAATATGGTTAGAAAGCTAGATAAGCTTATGTCATTGTACAAAGTTTTACACGACATCCAAACTATAATGTTATACCGAAAATTATATGACACTGATCTTAGTTCAATCACCCAAGTGGTTCATTAGAGCGACATATCCATATGGTTCAATCGCTTAAAGTTCAGACGACAGAGACACACATTAGATTCAGTCGCCCAAATACGTGTGACGACAACACATGGACGACTAACCGTTAGTCATATAAGTTCTCGAGTGACTATAAATGAACCTAGGCGACACACTAATTGTTTCTATCGCCAAAGAGGATATAATTAAAAAAATTGACCCGTTTACATAAATAATGATAATATATATGAACGTATACAATCAATAAGAAGGAGGAGGAGTTAGATAAGAGAATAGGGCAGGAGCTCTCTCTATAATGAGGATTTGTGAATTTAATTAAGTGGGCATTGACTTTGTACAAATTTCTAATAAATAATTTAAATTCCCAATTACAAAATTATGATGAATCAAATCAAACAAGAGAGTATTCTAATATGATCACATTTCGTCCACTCAAACCAAGCTAGCAATCAGCTAGAGTGGCAACACAGTCAACATGTAACCCCCCTATCGGCTGGCTTGGTCCTGAATCCTGATTGATCTCAAGGACTAGGTGGACTTCAAACTCAACCTACAGACCAAAAACTTCAAGTATACACATGGACTGTATTTCCTTTTTTTCTTCCTTTTTTTTGTCCTGATAAGGGTTAATTATATCTGGCCAGAAAAGAAAAGAAACAGAGAGGACTTATGATAATTGGACGAAGGAAACAAGAATGGGGCAAAAAGCTTCCAATTTGATCCAGTTCCAATCTTTGCTTTCTGCACCAGCTAAACCATTTTTAAGATTTGTATATTATTGTTTCATATGATCTTTCTAAATGCTTATTAAAAGTGGGAACCATGGTCTCACTCGTCAGTATTTGCACATCAATGATCTTTTAAAAGTTATCTTAAACTTGTAACGTTAGAAGTATAACCGAGCAGAATGAATTCAAGCTTATAAGAGACAGAATATGGCTACACAATCAAATCATGCAAACATGGGTCCTGTGACACTATCGCCGTATTTTGCCCTACGACTAGGCAGTAGGATACAATACTTTGCCCTATGGCGGGGCACCAGGAATCATGATCCGATTGTGAGCCTTTAGGAGTACACATGGATTGTACGTGAAACAGGAAAGATGACGATTTTACGAGACATGATAAGTTGTAAAATCACGAGACGGGATAATTTATAAAATGTCAAGACAGGATGATTTGTAAAATCACGATCTGGATGGTTTGTTAAAAAACGAAACAAGATGAGTTGTAAAATCACGAGACATGATGAGCGATAAAAATGACGAGAAAGTAAACATTCTTTTTACCAAGATAAAAGAGCTTCAGAAAAAGTTATACTCAAGATCCGAATTTATTAAAGACAATAAGTTTTCAAGAGTAACAGACATGCCATATAAAATTCACGAAATAAGATTTTGAAAAATAACTAGACATGTCCATATTACTTACCTCGAATCCGCATCACATAACCTCCAACAAAATTCATATCACGGCGAAATCAAATAAAGCATCACCTAGAAGTCATATGCAAAAGAAAATATACTTGCACCCTTAGACTCATAAACCCACTCTTGAATTCCAAATTATAAGGTGTGGATCACATGCATTAAATCTCCAAATTTGAAAATTTCAGGTTTAATGTCCCAACTTCAAATTTATTTTTTGAAATACTCAAGAGGAACTAAAATATTTTCTGTATACTGCTAGAAAGATAACTTCGAGTACTATGGTATAGAATTTTAAAACACCCAATTTGATCACTTAAAACATAATTTATGCTCATTTCAAAACATGTGGTCAGATCTACCAAAATTACAACACAGCGTAGAACGTCAACTTCAAATCTAATTTCAGAATAACTCAGAGACAACCTATTCATATATTATATATATATCATTAGTGTTGGACCCTTCGTGTTTTGATGATAACAAACACTTAACTAATAATCCACTTGAGTGTGCAGAAATCACTGTCTGACAGGTAAGCTTACTGGACATCTCTGGGAGAGAGCAAAGCTGCGAGAGAGATACGATCTGTCCGAGAGACGAACCGACATGTGATGAGATCGGATCTGGGAAAAGATACTCGAAGATATATATATCAAAGATACAAGAATATATGCATGTAATATCTGATTAAGATTATTAATGCACAAGGAGATGTTAGTATATTCGACAGAAAGATTGCAGCCAGATTTGGAAGGGAAGATATGTGATGTGGTTAAGATATGGAAACATCTTAACCATATCATATCTGCTGGATGCATTCAGATCTAAGAGAGCGCCGACTTGAAGACTACTATAAAAGAAGGAGAAGTCTTCAAAAAGAAGTTCGGCTTTTGGGGAGAACGAATCGGAGATTGAAGAGCGATCAACACCGGAGCTGACGAAGTGCTGCTGTGCGCACGAGACAGATTGTGTTAGTTGATACTTTGAGTTGAGTAGAATTGTTAGCTGTCCCTGAGTGAGACAAAGTGTAACAATCTACAAGCACACTCTTTCATCAATAACACTGATCTTGAAGCCCTTCTGGAATTGTCCAGGAGGCAAAGTGGTTTTCAGCCTGCTGCAAAGGTTGCAGTAAGGTTTCCACTATAAATCGTGAGTATCTACTTTCAGCATTACATTTCCTGCAGTAGAGATAATTTCCGCTGCCATCTGTCTGAGGGATACCATTCTGGGATCTCCCTCACATAGTTGGCTAACCTAACGATCCAACAATTGGTATCAGAGCAAGGCTCTAGATTGTGTGTTAGCCTTTGCAGGAAATCATGTCTAACGGAAACGATTCCTTCTGGAAGCCTCCAATGCTCAGCCCGGGTGAGTACGACTGGTGGAAAGATCAGTTCGAAGCTCATGTCTGCTCCCTGGATGGAAAGCTGTGGCGTGTGTTTGAAAGGGGTAACTTCCCCATTCTGGATGTGACAGATCCCGCCAACCCAAAAGAGAAGGAGAAGGACAAGTACACCGAAGCTGACTACAAGTCCCTCCAACAGAATGCCAGAGCTAAGAAGGTTCTGTACATGGCACTCTCTCCAGGAGATCAAGTAAAGATGGCTGTCTACAAGACCGCCAAGGAACAGTGGGATGGCCTTGCTAGACTGTACGAAGGAAATGAGGACATAAAAAAGAACAGAATCCTGGCTGCCACAAAGGACTATGAAACGGTTGAGCAACGGAAGGACGAATCGCTGGAGGACTTCTACACCAGATTTCAAGTTATCATCGCTCAGCTGAACTCCCTGGATGAGAAACTCCCACAGTGGAAGATAACCCATCAGTTCATGCAAGCGCTCAGCCCCAGATGGGATACTGTAACTACAGCCCTCCAGGCTCAAAAGGGGATCAAAGACATCACTCTGGAAGAGCTGGTGGCGAATCTGCAGAGCCAAGCTGGGATATCAGAGAGAAAGATGGCCAGAAGACAAGCTGGAAAATCTCAAGCTATAGCACTGAAAGTGGAGAAGGCCTTGGACATAGCTCAAGTAAGTCTACCATCCAAAGGAGAGGACGAGGAGATAGCTCTTCTCTCAAAAGCCTTCAAGATGGCAACCACAGGCAGATTCCAAAACAGAGGTGGCTCTAGGGGAGGAAGAAATAACCAAAAGGGGAACAAGGGAGCTACCTCAGAGGAAAGCAAAACAAAGGCAGGATCAAAGGAAGAAAGAACCTGCTATCACTGCCAGAAAAAGGGACATCTTGCTAAAGACTGCTACAGCAAGAAGAAGGGCGAACCTCCTGCCCCGAAGGAAGCTCAAGCCATGTTCGCTGCCTGGGGTGACTCAGACGAGGAACACAGTGATGGGAAGCGAGCTAAGGAGCCATGTCTGATGGCAAGATCCACGAACGATGAGGTAAATGAATCTGATTCCTTTGTCAATGAAGTCTTTAGTGAATCCGATTTTGCAGAAACCATTGCCGAACTACTGAAGAAGATCACGAGCCTTAAGGAACAGTTTGAAATCATGAAGGATGAACATGAAGATGACATGGAAAACAACCGCCTCTGGTCAACTAAAGCTATGCGACTCGAGAGAGAAGCAAAGGAACACGTCTGCAAATGCCACACCTGCGACGATGGAGACACACAAATGGACAGGTTGAGTAATGATCTGAGGTGCATGAAGATTGACGATACCAGTCCTACAGAGATCAGAACTAAGAAGGCAGGATCAATTGAAGAATCAGTCAGGGTCCAGTTAGATAACGAGGAACTTCGTCAGACAGTCGCAGATCTCAGACAAAAGGAGACTGAAAGAAAGAAAATCTGGCTAAGAGAACTAGAAGCTAAGAAGGCTGAAGAAGTAAGACAGGACTACAAAAGGAAGTTTGTCAGACCTGGTCTCGGGTACATTGAAGTGACTAACAAAGAGGAGGAAAACAGAAGGATTGCCAAAGGAAAGGGAGTGATGACTGAAGTCGGCGAGGGGTCGCACCAGGAGAAAAAGCTGGGAGCCACCAGACAGTCGGAGAAAGCGGCGACATTCCCAACAGAGAGCCAACTCTATGACAGAGACTCCGTACCCTTCAAGGCCGGAAAAGCCTTTGAAATTTGGAAGAAGATGAGCTCCAACCCTCAACCATTCTCTCTTGATCCTCACGGCCAAAGGTATAGGAGACCCACCCCCTTAGAAAGGAGGAGGAAAACTGGGGTCGTCTACTATCGTGTATGCTGGCACTGTGGTCACACTGGCCACTACAGATCGAACTGCAGGGAACTGGAAAATTCCAACGAGAGGTATCACAGTCATCAGAGGGAAGTTTCCTCTCACAGCAAGGACGACAGGGGTAAATTGGGTCGCCCTTATCATAACACAGCAACCTACGGACAACCCAGGAGAACTCCCAGGAAGAAAATCGATCTCACAAATGATAACGATTCACACCCTCTAAAATTCCCTTCTGCTGTTAAAACTGCACCAAAGCCCAGTAAGCCCAAGCTTGTCTGGGTTCGTAAAAACTGATTTCTCTCTTGCAGGACGGAGTGAGGAGCAAGCCATGGTATCTGGACAGCGGATGCTCCAAACACATGACAGGAGATCCAGGATGGTTCATCTCACTCCAAGCCTACTCCGGAGGAAGCATTATCTTCGGAAACAAGAGTACAGGTAAGGTCGTTGCAACAGGAGAGGTAAGAATCTCAGAAACAATCAAAGTCCGACAAGTTAGTCTAGTTGAAAATCTGAATTACAACCTACTGAGTATATCACAATTGTGTCAACTGGTAAAAATCAAGTGATATTCAACTCTAATGATTGCTTTGTGAAATGCATTGAGACAGGAAAGGTAATTCTTAGAGGCGTCCGTGAAAATCAAATTTATACAGTGGACCCAGAGTTCGTTCCTGAGGAAGAGCTGTGCCTGGCTAGCATAGCTACCGACACACTGCTGTGGCACAAAAGGTTTGGACATGCAAGCACGAAACTGATTCATAAGCTACATCAGAATGAGCTAGTGGATGGATTACCCAAGATAGAGAGCTCGATTGATCAGGTGTGCAGTGCATGTACCATGGGCAAGCAAGTACGCACTTCGTTCAAGTCAAAACAATCAGTAAGTACGTCAGGTCCTCTGGACATGATCCACATGGATCTCTGTGGTCCAGTGAACTTCGTCAGCCGCGGAGGTAACAAGTACATACTAGTCATTGTAGACGACTACTCCAGGTACACTTGGACAATTTTCCTATGCTCTAAAGATGAAACATACTCTGAATTTGTTTCATGGTTGAAATTAACTGAGAACAAGCTGAGTAAGAAGCTAGTATCCATTCGTACTGACAACGGAACCGAGTTCCGGAATTCCCAGTTTCTCTCGCTGTGCAGAACTGCAGGAATTGATCACAACTTTTCAGCACCACGTACTCCTCAGCAGAATGGAGTGGTAGAGAGAAAGAATAGGACGCTGGAAGACATGTCCAGAACAATGCTGATAGCCAGTGGCGTTCCCAAAGGGTTCTGGGCAGAGGCTGTGCACGCGGCCAGCTACATCCTGAACCGTGCATCTCTACGATTTCTGATAGGAAAGACACCGTATGAACTGCTGCACGGCAGAAAACCTAACATTGCTCATTTGAAAGTTTTTGGATGCAGGTGCTACGTTCATAACAATGGAAAGGACAACTTGGGAAAATTCGATCCAAGGAGCGATGAAGGTGTGTTCGTTGGCTACTCAAGCCACAGCAGAGCCTATAAGGTGTATAACCTGAGGATGGAACGGGTGGAGGAGAGCATCCACATAACCTTTGATGAGAACTCTATGACAGGTCACAAAGTAAAAGATCCTTCATCACAGGACGATGGAGAACTTCAGTTCACCGTCAGGGATGACCCCGACTGGAAACCTCCTCAAAATGGGGACATGGAACCAGTTCAAGAGACTGCTCAGGGAGCCGGCCAAGAACCCGCAGATAATCAAGCAGAGTTGCCCGCTCAGGAACCTGTTCCTGATGTCCCTGTAACAGACATCACTGCTGAGACTCACAACGAAGAGGTAACTGACAATAATCCCCCACCTACAGTTACAACGGTGGAACCCAGAACTACAAGGAGCGGAAGAGTCGTCCAGCCCCCGTCCAGGATGAGGGACTACCAGTGCTATACATCACAGGATCAAGTAAGTCTGGATGACCTATGTCATTTCTGTGTATTTGCATCCTTTGTCTCTGTTACAGAACCAAGGACAATAGCTGAAGCATTAAAGGATCCGGAATGGGTAAATGCCATGCAAGAAGAACTTCATCAGTTCGAGAGGAATAAGGTATGGCGCCTGGTCCCTAGGCCTAAGGACAAGATTGTGATTGGAACGAAGTGGGTCTTTCGCAACAAGATGGACAACAAAGGAGTCGTTGTAAGAAACAAAGCCCGCCTGGTAGTCAAGGGATACAACCAACAAGAAGGGATAGATTACGATGAAACTTTCGCCCCAGTTGCAAGGTTAGAAGCAATCAGATTACTAATTGCGTATTCGACTTACCATGGCTTTGTTTTACAGCAAATGGATGTGAAAACGGCCTTCTTGAACGGAATTCTAAAGGAAGAGGTATATGTAAGTCAAACACCAGGGTTCGAGGATCACACTCACCCGGATCATGTCCATATCCTCGAGAAGGCGCTGTACGGACTGAAGCAAGCCCCTCGCGCCTGGTATGAGAGACTGTCACAGTTCCTACTATCTCACGGATATACCAGAGGAGAGGTGGACAAAACTCTCTTCCTTCTGAAGGAAGGGAAGGACACCCTGGTGGTGCAGGTATATGTGGATGATATCATTTTTGGTTCAACTAACCCTAAACTTGTCAAGAAGTTTACAGATTTGATGTCAAGCGAGTTCGAGATGAGCATGATGGGAGAGCTCAAGTACTTCCTTGGACTTCAGGTCACTCAAGAGGAGGATGGAACCCGAATCCATCAGCAAAAGTACGTAAAGGAAATCCTGAAGAAGTTTGGGATGGAGTCCGCCAAGACGTGTGCCACACCGATGTCCCCAAACGATGCCCTGACAAAGGACGAATCCTCAACTAGAGTGGATCCAACTCTGCATAGGGGAATGATCGGTTCACTACTTTATCTCACTGCTAGCAGACCCGATATCTTATTTAGTGTCTGTCTGTGTGCTAGGTTTCAGGCTGACCCCAGGGTGACCCACGTGAAAGCTGTAAAGAGGATATTACGATATCTGAAGGGAACAGATGATTTGTGCCTGTTCTATCCAAGGGGAGGTGAATTGCGCCTGGAAGCATACACTGACGCAGATTATGCTGGGTGCAAGACAGACAGGAAGTCCACGTCAGGGATGGCTCAATATCTTGGACCATGTCTCATCTCTTGGGCTTCAAAGAAGCAGTCCTCAATTGCTCTCTCCACCGCAGAGGCAGAATATATTGCCGCCGCTGCTTGCTGTGCGCAGCTGCTGTGGATCAGGCAACAGCTAAGTGATTGCGGTGTTATTACTAATTGTGCTAAGATTCTGTGTGATAACACTAGTGCTATTAACATATCTAAAAATCCAGTGCAGTTCTCACGCACTAAGCACATTGAAATTCGATATCATTTCCTACGAGACTGTGTAGAAAAGGGAACAATTGAGATGGAATATTGTAGAACTGAGGAACCGATTGCAGACATATTCACAAAAGCGTTGCACGGAGAACCCTACGAAAAGCTGAGGCTCGAACTCGGTATGGTCTCTCTCCCTTAAAGCTATGTTCAAATAGTGCTCCCTCAGTGATTGGCTAGACTAGATACACATGAGTCACGTCTGATGGTGAGCTTAACATGACTGTTCTGTGCTAGTAAGAAAGTAAGTTGTGTTCATAATGTAGCCATGCATGCTTGCTATGTGATTGATAACTGCATTAGGGATCGAAGAACATGAAATTCTGAATTCTTTCTGCCCAAAAGAGACCTCCATATTTGATCCCACACTATAAGCCCAGGAGGTACTCTAGACCAACCATAGCCTATTCTCCTGTGGAATGCTCTTGTGAGCCCGTCGTAATGTTACTTTTCGGGAGCTCTTCCACATGAGGTATGCAGACATTATAACATACTTGGTTGACTTCTTTTTGATTTATTGTGTGTGGTGTTATTTGTACCATTTGGGTAAAGTTAGCGCACCATACCAAAACCTTGTGTATCCATGAGACAGTAAGATTGGGGTATCACTATGAGCGGATCACCTTTGGCTGGGAAACGGTCTTTGTGCCAGTTGTGAAGTTAGGTTGTATGCGTCCTCTGTTGAAGTTGGGCTTGGGAAGAGGTAAAGGGAAATTGAAACATGAACAGTCTCTGCAGCAGGGAGTTGTCGCGTCGGATGCTTATGGGACAACACGCTTAACTAAAGTGACACGTGTCACTTCCCTGTCTGTTAGCGCATGCCCTCTCAGTTGGTTCAATTTTGGCAAGTGTTTACTACGAAACCGTTTTTGGAAGGAAGAAAAGGATGACAATTACCAAATTGAAGGCAGATTATTTATTGGAAAGAAGCGACGTTTGGGCTTTCTAGCGTCTCACAATTCCTAGGGTTTGAAAAGGATACTTAAAGCACGCAGTAGAGTGCCTCGTCTCTCAAGCTCAGACAATCAAATTGAAGGCAGATTATTTCACTCTTTCTCTCCCCAAATTTAAGGTTCCGAAAGGTTCAATGGCTTCCTCAAACCCTAAATCTAGCCTTTCTCCTACCGCCGCCGCAGCTATGGCCGCACAGTTGATCGCAAAGGGAGTAGATCCTCTATGTTTGGAAAGCATTCTGCAGTCGGTTACGCCAACCGGATCTACTCCGACAGACTCTGCAGTGGCCAGGGACCGCGCTCTGCTCGAAGAGCTTGGGGAGGATTCCTGCTCTCAGCGCCCTGTTCGACAAGACTCCTCCGTTGCTGCTCGGTCCGCTGGCAAGCGTGCGAGGAAATCTACAACTCCCTCTGCCCGGAAAAGTCACAGATCTACTAAGTCTTCCGCTCCGCGGATTAACGAAGAAGGAGAGTCGGACGAAAGTGCCGAGGAGTCGGAAGAAGTCGGGAAGGGTTTTGTTCAAGAGTTGGTGTTACAATATGAGTGGCTGGTGGAGTATAAGCTGGAGGATATTGTTGTGTTACTGGAGACCCAAGGATGGGGCGCACTATTCAGGAAGCCTGTTCTAGTGGACGAGAAGTTGGTAAGGGAGTTCTACTCAAAACTGAAAGTTGTGGAAAAGGAGAAGGAAAAGGGAAACTGGGAGCTGTCGGCTGTCATAGGTGGTGATGTGTTCACAGTAAGTATGAGGGAGCTGGCCACCATCCTACAAGTCCCCAAAGGTGGGTATGCCACATACTCCAAGGGGACGTGGCCAGGCTCAGTGGCCAAATCGGAGGTGTTCGAACGACTTGGACTGGATCCCGCTGCAAAAGGTCAGAGGGAGATCTACGGCATGGCTGTGCTTCCGAGGATTCTCCACAGAATCCTTGTGTCAAACATCTCTCCGAGACGTCACAAGCATAATCTGGTGACCTTTCAGGACATGCTGCTCCTAGATCAGATCCTGCAGAAGAAACAAGTCAATCTGGCCTTCCAAGTCATGCGCCATATGGAGAACAACAAGGAGAACCCATCCAACGGACTACCCTTTCCTGGATTTGTTAAGGAGATACTGAAGTACTGGGAGACATATGACCCCGTGTCTGAGAAGGTGCTATCGTCTGACCTTGGTGATGAGCAGATTGTCAAATTAGGTCTGGAGTACAAGGCAGAGGTTGGTTGGATTGTCCCTGTTGTTAAAGAAGAGGCTGATGATGAGGATGTTGTTGAGGTGGTCCCTATGAATGCTGTCGCTCCTGTTCGTGACGGAGTGGTTCCCCCCACTGAGAGTTCCGGTGTGCTGGTGGAGATGCTGAAAGAGGTCCGTGATGAGGTAAAGTTGTTGAAAGCTGAGATGAAAGATGTCAAGGATGAATTGAGGGAGGTGAAAACCGAGTTGGTGGATACAAAGATGGAGGTGACTATCGTGAAGGACAAAATGATCGCCCTGGAGTTGGCCATCACTGTTGATTCGGGTGCCATGTCGGTGGCAGTAGCAAGTTTCCCTGATCAGATGAAGGACCTTGCCTCAGAGATTGTTGAACAGATGAAGGCCTCGTTCATAATTGATCCCACATCTTAACTGTCTCATGGAACTCCCATCCTTGCTATCCCCTCCCACATCTGCCCCCCAGTTTGTTTGACGTGTTTTGCTTTGAATTTCATGTTTTAGAATTCTATGCACTTTGAATTCTCTGCCGCATGTGTGGTGTCTGAATGACACGCTTTTGACTTGCCGGCATGAATGAAATGTTTTTCTTTCCATTACTCTGTGTTCTTATTTGCCTATCTTTTTTGATGATGCCAAAAGGGGGAAGAACTATATGAGCACTACACTAAGGGGGAATAACCAGTATCAAAATTTGAGCGGATGTCTATCTGAGGGGGAACTATGCTAGCTAGACGTTAAATAAAATACTCAGTAAATAAACTCTGAAGCAGCTAGTCGTCCTAGGGAAATGCATATGATAGTTCCATGCCATAGCTATGTGTGATTTCCCATTTGTGAAGAAGTGTTTGTCATCATCAAAAAGGGGGAATTTGTTGGACCCTTCGTGTTTTGATGATAACAAACACTTAACTAATAATCCACTTGAGTGTGCAGAAATCACTGTCTGACAGGTAAGCTTACTAGACATCTCTGGGAGAGAGCAAAGCTGCGAGAGAGATACGATCTGTCCGAGAGACGAACCGACATGTGATGAGATCGGATCTGGGAAAAGATACTCGAAGATATATATATCAAAGATACAAGAATATATGCATGTAATATCTGATTAACATTATTAATGCACAAGGAGATGTTAGTATATTCGACAGAAAGATTGCAGCCAGATTTGGAAGGGAAGATATGTGATGTGGTTAAGATATGGAAACATCTTAACCATATCATATCTGCTGGATGCATTCAGATCTAAGAGAGCGCCGACTTGAAGACTACTATAAAAGAAGGAGAAGTCTTCAAAAAGAAGTTCGGCTTTTGGGGAGAACGAATCGGAGATTGAAGAGCGATCAACACCGGAGCTGACGAAGTGCTGCTGTGCGCACGAGACAGATTGTGTTAGTTGATACTTTGAGTTGAGTAGAATTGTTAGCTGTCCCTGAGTGAGACAAAGTGTAACAATCTACAAGCACACTCTTTCATCAATAACACTGATCTTGAAGCCCTTCTGGAATTGTCCAGGAGGCAAAGTGGTTTTCAGCCTGCTGCAAAGGTTGCAGTAAGGTTTCCACTATAAATCGTGAGTATCTACTTTCAGCATTACATTTCCTGCAGTAGAGATAATTTCCGCTGAACGTAGATAATTGTAGAATCAAAAAACACTGAATTTGAATGAGTAAAACATAAGTTATTTTGCTTTAAAAATGGTTCGACAGAACTGTCCAATGTTTTCAACACTTGACTTTAAAATCGGTTTCAGATCAGCTCAAATAAAATTAATATATGTATCATACACCGTTCGAAAGATCTTATGTAGATGATTCTAGAATTTTGAAATGCTCAATTCGGATAAGTGAAACATAAATTATTTTCAGTTGAAAGTCACGCAGTAGATCTGCCCAGATTTACAAAACAATTATTCATCTCAACTTCAAATCCAATTTACAAACAGCTCAAAATGAACCAAATTACAAGTCATATACGGCTGGAAAGACATTTTCGGCTAGAACGTTTCAGAATCAAGAACCACACGTTTTGAATAACTCAAATATAAGTTACGGGCAACTTAAAATAAGTCGACAGATCTGTCCATAATTTCAGAAAACAGTTTTCAATAAAACAGTTTTCAATACTCAACTTCCAAATTAACTTAAGATCAGCTTGGTTTGAATTAGAACACAAGTCTTATATTGTTTCGAGTAGAACAACATAGTATTCAGAAATGCACTATTTGAGCAACGAAAACAGAAGTTATTGTCAGTTTAGTTTTACTCGTCGGAACCGATATTTTCAGAATACCATAATCATACAAGAATCCAAAGAATAAGAGCATATACATCCGTTGAGGAAGTTCTCTGTTTTGAGGACCTCCTCAAATAGCACTTCCTGTTACTATCTATGATAATAGGAAGTCCTATTCGCGCTATTTGTACAGCCGTTGAACATACAGCACCTCCTATTACTATTCATACAATATTAAAATTTAAAATATTTATAGATTGAAATTTAAAATATTCAAAAAAAATTCAATGTTAACATGACCGTTGGACCAGAATTTTTTTAAAAAGCTAATATGGTCGTTGGACCAAATATGTCCGTTGGAACAAATATGGCCGTTGGAGCAAATATGTCCGTTGGACCATGATGGGAAGCCAAAATAGTTGATCAGAAGATGATATAAAAAGCTTTACTTAATGTATGCTTTCAACTCACAAATTTCATGTCACTTTTCTTCACTTCCACTCACAAATTTGATGGATCCTTTCAACTTTGACAAAAGTTTTAACATGAGTGGTGTGAACAAATAAAAGCAATGGATGAGACGTGTAATTCGTTCGTCATGGATGCGGTCGCATTTGTAACAACCGGTGATGAAGATGATGTCCAACCTCGACGTCGTCGACCAAATCAACAGAGACAACGAGGGCCTAGAGGGCAGATTCTGTTAGACGACTACTTCGTTGAACATCCAATATTCCCGGAGAGAGACTTTCGTAGGAGGTATCGAATGAGCAGAAATCTGTTCAACCGTATCAAGACTACGCTTTGCAACCATGACCCCTTTTGGCATCAACGACGTGATGCGGCTGTAGTCCTTGGTCTGCTTCCTGAACAAAAGATGACAGCTGCTATAAGTATGTTGACATATGGGTCGTGTGCAGATCAGTGTGCCGAAATTACACGGATGAGTGTAACAGCAACACTCGAATGTATGAAAGAGTGGTGTGCTGAAATTACACGGATGGGTGTAACAACAACACCCGACTAGTGCATTCACGGTATATGATGGACCAACCGATAGAATGGTAACCGCATTCGTCATGATCCTGTCGGAAGAGCACAACGTTCACAAGCATTTGACGAGCGTCTTACAAGCCTCCAATCTGTTTATCTTCATAGACAACTTCAGAGTGATTTAGTGAAGCATAATTGGTTTATTGAAATCGGTGAAAGGCTATAATTTCAGAAGACTGTTGTGCTTGTTTAATTTCGGGTGGGTTGTTTAATTTCTATGTGTGTGGTTTATTTCTGCAAGTGTGGTTTAATTTCCGTTGTGAGTTTGAATTTCAGTATCTGCTTAAATTACTTTATTTTCGTTCAAACAAGGCAGGGGCATCATTATATTCGTTCCCGTTCAAAACCCATGTATCAAAACACTTCTTCCTTCAAGCTTTTCCAAGTTGCTTCTGATCAGAACCTGCCGCGTCGAACCGCAACATTAAGCGCCTCGTTCTCTTTAGACATTACTTCCTAATTTCGACTTTAAACGCGGTGCAAACGTAGTGTTAGAACGCGCGAAACTTCCCCTCCGTGTCCCATGTAGACTTTAAGGCTGCATCGCGCTCGGTTCAGACATTATTGCTTAATGTCAACATAGGACGCGATTATAATGTCATCATCATCTTCGTTGACAGACTGATTAGGGCAAAGCGAGCTTGACGACGAAACGAAATTTGATCTATTGAGAGCGTCGCGCAATCCCTGGCTCACCAACGACCGTTCCCCGTGCGTAATTTGATGACCTCAACCGAATTAGAGAACATCCGCTCAGACGTGCTGCTCGAGCACGTCCTCGCGCACGTCCTGGGTAGAGGACGTCCTCCCCAAACCGTTGCACAATTTTTTCGACACTAACATCCCTAATTCCAACAGAGAACGTCCTCAAATTACAACCGGTGTATATGCTCTAACATATCTAGAAGTTGACATCTCAAATAAAACCTTCGCCGCATTGAACTTCATCATCTCTGAGTTTTCTTTTATCCAATATATTTTGTTGTCGCTCAAGTTATAACCAAAAGAAGAGAAACGTATAAAACAAAGTACAAAATCCTTTCCCCTTCTAAAAATGAACCTTCACCTTCCAAACCCTACGTTTCCATTTTCTTTTCTTTTCTTTAAAAAAATCATTTCCATCATATTTATATTTTTTTAAAACTTTTTTTGATTGTAGGTTTACATCGAACAGATAAAAGAAGACAATACATATATAACATGTTTCGGGTACATATATATATGTCGTTTGAAGCACAAGGCACACAAATGGCACAACCCCGGACTTGATCATGATTCACCGTTGATGCACATGCCATCTTGGCACTTGTAACCCACGAGACACACACCTCCGTGGTAAGGCCATAGTAGTGCCTAAGCACGCCATCACGAGAGGATATAGCATAGCACCTGTAAACGTTCACATGGGACGAGGAAGAGGAAAGGAAAGAGGAAAATATTCGCGAGGGATGGAGGAAGAGGTCCACACCATAGGCGGGAATAGGAAAAACCCACACAAAATGTGGGGAGGAAAATGCATGGGTAGGGCCAGGGACGGACGCAGGAATGAAATCTTTGTTGGGCAAAAAAAAATTTTTGAGGTTTGGAACCCAATGGGAGGCTCATCCTCACGCCTTTTCAAAATATGTTATAGGGGACATAAACCAAAACCCTATAAATGTACAAAATGCGAAACTAACTAAATTTTACCCTACGAACTCCACTCATTTCGAATTCAGTCAAAACCCACTCCTGTAAGATGAACTAAAAATAACAATAAAATGACTCTCCAAACCTTCAAATTCCAGTCAAAACCTCTGACAGTGGCAATGTAGAATACATGAGCATCATATACCAAAAACAGCCAAGATATTAAAGTTCTTGCAACCAAAACAACGAATAAAACTGAGCTACCTATGGTAAACTAGCAGATAGCAGGGAGCTATCTTAAACCAAGTGCTTGCCAAAATCAGACTAGATCTTCACAAAACCAAACCTAGCAAGATTCACCGCAAACCCAAATCCAACCAACAGAAACAATCCAAAAATTCAATGCCGAGCAAGCAATTGTCAGATCTGAATAACCACACAACAACAATCACCAGAACCCTAAATTAAACCCAATCCCAAACTACTAAAAAAGCCCTAAATTCAATCGACCTGAGACCAAAGTTCGAATCCGATTCCAATCGCATTACCTCAACAGATCTCGAACTACAGCCGTGTCTTGGATTGAGCCATTGAGGAGTACAGTTTATCCGATTTAAGGCTCCCTGTATACAAAAATTTCATACCTATTCAGATCCAAATGGACTGGAGATGCTGGAAAGTGGAAACAACAATTATAACTTACCGCGAGGTCAGACGACCGGAGGACTGGAGATGGCGAGCGGCGAGTTTCAGAACTGAAGATTAGTGACGAGCGGAGCGGGTGTGCGAAGACCGAAGAGGCTGATGAGGATTGAAGAGCCGCCCAGTTTGTAAATTTACAAAAAAAATTATTATTTTGGCCGAAAAGTACTTGGGCAGCGGCCCAAGAAGCCCTCTACCTGCGTCCGTCCCTGGGTAGGGCTTGTCGGCTTGAACCCTTCACCTTGTGGTTGCAAAGTAGGAATTTAACCACTAGACCACACTCTTGTTGGCTATATTTTTTCAACTTTAATAGTACTAAATATATATAAAATAATTTGAGTTATTACAATAACAACTTGATTGCTAGATATGATACATCAAACTGATCAAAGTGCAGCTCTTGCGGGAATTTAAGAAAAATCGGTCAGCCGAAGTAGACAACTTTAAAAAAGGTTGTTGCACCTTACCCTTCTAATAAAATCGGGTATTATTTAACAATGGAGAATCCTATTCATGAAATATCAATTCTCTTTCGATTCCAAAAATCAATGATAACAAATTTGAAATATTGTTGTCTGTTCAAAACAAGATTCAGATTGTGTTCTAACAGAGACTATAACACCTTAGCAGATAATATCCGAAAGTAAACAGCGCAAGCACACCCGATATACTTCCCAGTTCGGCAACCAACCTACTCTGGGGGGCTTCCCACGCCATAAAGGATAGCAAATCTTATTAAAAGTTTCGAGCTATAGCTGGATTTACACTTACACAACTCCCGTTTGTAACTTCATGGCCTCTAACACGTTTCTTCTCGATTTGTGATCTCGGCTCTCCCTCGATCCCCTGTGGGCAGGTCCGAGACTCCTTCCCGACCTATGCTAGAACCTCTCCCGAAGTCCTGACACCTTCTCCCGAAGCTCAGTGCCTTCTCCCGAATGCGTAGCAACAAGTGGTGTGTGTGTGTGCAGCGTTAGTTCCACGGGATTACCTCAATGCCGTTTAGTTTTTCGGTGTAGAAAACTTTCCGCTCGTTGTCTCCTTCTCGGCTTGAGTATTTATCGAGTATAACTTCTCCAATAGACGAACTATCGAATAGGGAAACCATATCCTTGTATTTATAGTGCAAGACAGATTTCCTATTCGGTTGAGATACGCTATCTCAAATATTTAGGAAGATCTCCTAAATATTCTCCAAGCTTCCAAATCTTGATCTTGATAAACATCTGAGTATCTTCTTTGATAATGTTGGCTAATCAAAGATATTGCTGGATATTTGATAATGTTTTCCAGAATATTTTCCTTTGATCTTTTAGCCAGCCACTCCGATCTTCAACAGACTCCATTCTGCAATATTTGGAAATTCCAAATTTGGAAACTTCCGTTCTTTAGTTCTGTGCATCATCCGTATTCCAATCTTCGGTTGAACAGCTCCTTGACTTCTGCTTGAACACTCTGAAGTCATTTTTCCAAAAGCCATGCAAGATATAGTTCATCGCCCACTAAAAGACACTGGATCGGTGTTAAGCACATCCTACGTTATTTACGTGGAACAACTGATCTGGATTTGTTTTTCTAAGGAACAAGTGGAGTACCAAATAGTGAATTGGTTAGTTATGCCGATGCGGGTTATTTATTTTACACACACAACGCTGTTTCACAAACGGGGTGCGTAATTATGTATGGAGGAACTGTCATTTCATGGCGTTTGACAAAACAGACCTTAGTAGCCAAATCATCAAAACATGTAAAATTGATTGCATTATACGAAGTTGGACGAGAGTGCGTTTGACTTAGATCATTTATCCACCACGTCAAGACCTCTTGTGGATTACTGATGAGTCGTATTTATACGACTTGTGGAACTAACTAATCCCATTTATTTTTGACACTTTTATAAGCGCACATTTAATTTTCAGTATGATTTTTCATTTCATGTACGGAAGCTCTAGGAGAGAATGGCAATAAAAGACGACGTTTCGTGCCAAAACACCACAGTGGACAATCAGACCTTTGGCGCTTCGAAGGAATTCTGGGAATTGACGATTAATCATAAAAATATGAGCTAATGACGATGCATAGCTGACTTAATTCTATACAACTCTCTAGTTCACACCGAGAGCATCCGAGGTCATTTGGATGGTCAAATCAAGAGTCGAAGTCGGAACTGACGCGCACAAAGGGGTGACCGAAACAGTGCAGGTCACGCCCAAAGAAGACATTAGCGCATTGCTAATGTTGATGCTGGGCGCGACGATAACGTCTACGCTGGGCGTAACACATGACGTCAGCAATGGGTATTGATGACGTCAGCATGTCCGGGATTTGGCAATTTGAGCCCAAAAATAGATTTAGAACCCAAAAACTTATAAATTAAGGGTTTAGAGAAGGGTTTCCATCATTCTACATTCCTACATTGAAGAACCAACACGACGGCTCTGGAGAAGAACACGAAGCTTTCGACGAAAAGAAGAATTTTCTTTACTTTCTTTCCAAAAACACTTGTGTTTTTGTTATGGCTATGTGTAGCTAAATTCTTATTTCAGTTTAGGGTTTCTTTTATTGTGACTAAGTTTTGAGACTCTTTTCTTAATGCAATTTCATGTTTTATTAGTTCCTGTTCTTCATCGCATGAATTGAATTGTTAGGTTAAGTGAAAACTTTGTCGTAAAGCTTAATTTGACGACCAATTCTTACTGTTAATATCTACTGGATACTTTGTCGTAAAGGTAGATCGTAACACCTAAGCCTAATAATACATTTGTTGGATTATTGTGTTTAGAAAAGAACTAGAAGTCTAACACCTTTGTCGGGTTAGATTGTGGTGTATCACCTTAATCGGGATACTTAGGGTTGTTACCTTTGTCGGAACAACCACACTTAGAAACTTGAAATTTGATCATTAACTGTCTATGATAAACGTGTCACAATAGAAACCCTAAGCTGAATATCTTCTCTGATTGAAACCTTCTTTGCGATTTTGTCTCTTTTGCACTCACAACTACTTAAAACTCCCCTGTTTCTTTATTTGTCTACAAATACAACTTCAAAAACCAGCTCTCTAGGGTTCGACCCTACTTTTCACTAACTAGTTATTTGCATGAAATAAATAAATTTAAGTTTGACGCATCAGACGACGCGTGTCAATTACTATCGGACAAACAAAGTCCAACAGTGATATATGAGGATAATGTTGCTTGTATCACCCAAATCAAAGAAGGATATATTAAGGGTGATAGAACAAAGCACATATCTCCGAAATTCTTCTTTACTCACGAGCTTCAAGTTGAAGGGAAGATTAATATGTTTGCCAAATACAATCCAGTAAAAATTTGGTAGACTTGTTCTCCAAATCATTACCGACAAGAGTTTTCAAGAAGCTTGTAAATGACATCGGGATGTGCAGTTTGAAAGACATACCAGCTTGAGGGGAGCATTTAGACTGTACTCTTTTTCCTAACTTGGTTTTTATCCCTTTTCGGTGTTTCTAAGTCGAGGTTTAGCGAGACAGTCCATATGATGTGTACATACAAACGGCAGTACGAATCATCCAAAGGGGGAGTGTTATAAATATTATATTAATTGGATTGACTCTTTATATTTATTCATAGTCATTATTGCTATCATCTATATTTAGTCTTATGTAATTATATAAATATGTGTCATTTGGAATGAGAATGAATAAAAAGAAACAAAGAATTCCTCTCTACAATTTCTCTCTTTACAAGCTCTCTTTACATATTCTCATTCGAGTTCCTCATATGAGTCATATCCAATATTTAACAACACTTGATGAATTTTTGTGTTTACTTTGTAAATAATTTGGACCATTAAACGCACAATCAAATGGTTCAAATTTGTTCTAAGTTTTCATATAAAAACATATTTGTACATGATATACGTACTCCCTCAATTAATAGAGATTCAGAATGCAATGGATGTCCATTAAGTACTAACTGTAAAATATCAGGGGCGTGTTCTAGTGGTAAGAGCAGTGATGATCATTACTCAAGTTACGGATTTGAATCCTGATGAAGTCAGAATGAGTTTCGTCCGATGAGTAGGGTTTTACGTTAGGGGTAGAATAGATATAAGGAGTGAGTGTGGTACTGTTCGATCCTTTTCTTATTTCATAAACAAAATAACTGCAACACAAGTAAGTTGCCAAATTTCTAGTTGAATGATTACATCGGTGTCCTTCACAATTAAGTCCACAATAATGATGGAATACAATTTTTGATATTTAAAATTCATATATAGAAATATAATTCTTGATATTTAAAGTTCAAAATAAAGAAATGAACCAGTATTTTAGTTTTATTTATTACAATTTTTCATTCACAACTATTCAACATTAATGACATAATATTTATTTTGGATATTTAATGACAGAATGCTTCTGAAGTCAAGTAAAACTAAATTGAGAATCCAATGTTTTTGTTGACTTTTTACATTGTTTTCATTAACAAATTTTTTATTGATGGGTTCGGGTTCGCTATAAGTGAATCAGTACATATATGTACTATGGGGAGCGTTCGGTTGAGAACCCCTAAAAATTCGAGAACCTGAGACCCCAAATCTCACCGTTGGATAAAGTTGCATCTTTGAATTTGGAGGTGACACGTGTCCCACTCACTTTTTTTCCTTCATTGTGCAGTTTCGAGCATTATTTTTTCCTAGATGCATTTTCAAGTTTCGAAAAGTGTATTTAGGCAAAAACAAAAATGCATAAAGAAGATTCTCAAGGTTCTCGAAAAAAAAGAGGGGTTTTCATTTGAGCGCTCCTCTATGTACTATTAAGTAAATTTTTGATCAATTGAAGTGCATGTCTCATTTATCGAGCTCCTCTTCTAATCAAAATATTAGACTTTAACGATGATCAAAGTTCGCAATGCGCAGGTTTAGAACTCCACCATCAGTATCAATGTCTTGAACGACATCAAAGAAGGAGGCCTATGGGTTAAACTGAAACAAATGAAGAAACCAAAGTAACAGAAGCCAACAAAAAAAATTAGTATGATCACCAGGACTCGGACATGAGACCTAAGACATGGTAAATCAACACCTGAATAATCAGGATACCACCTTGATGATACATTTTTTTCATACAATTAATTCAAAAACATACAATGATATAATATATTTTTCAAATTAGATAACCCAAATAATAAAATGATTAATTAATTTTTTGATTAAATATTAAACATTTTTCATTCACTATCTCAAGAATACTGAATCTAAAATTAGATATAATTAAGATGTTATTCATGCATGGTGACCACACTAATTTCTTTTGTTGATTTCTGTTATTTCTATTGCTTCCATTGCTTCTGTTTTGCCCACATGTCACATTTTACTGTGCCACAGTGCATGTGTGTTGTCTCAAGACCTTGATGGTGATAGTGAAATTTTGGAGTTGCGCGCTGTGGACGTTGATACATCATTAAAGTCTAATCTTTGGAGGGGTAGAGGAACTCGATTTGAGAGACATGCACTTCAATTGATAGAAAATTGTACCAGATTTTGCATATATATACTGATTTGGTACCGACTTATAAAGAACCCATTAATCAAAAAAGTTTAAATAGCACAGAAAAAAAGAAATTAACAAATATTTTATGGAATATTTATATCAGTTCTGTTCAACATACATCATAATCCTCAAATTATATAATAATAGATAAAGAAGTAACCAACATTTTTTCATGAATGTTTAGATCGTTTTCATTTTTCTTTTTTTTGATTGGGATTGTTTTCATTTTTCATTCACAACTAATTCAACAAAAGCAACTTAATGTTTAGGATAAAGTACAGTTCAGGTCCTGAAATATCATCAAATTTCAACATGTATCCCGAACTATAAAACTTTCCAAAAAAAGCCGCGAACTACAATAATTTTCAAAAATAAGGGCACTCTGTTAACATTAACGGTGTTAATAATAATATTGAAAATAAAAAAATATAAAGAATACAAAAATATTTAAAAAATTAAATTGTTTTTGAAAAATTTTAAATTTTTTTAAAAAAGTGAAATTGTTTCAAAACTTTAAAATTAAAAAAAATTAAGAATAAATATAGACGGTTTAAAAATATTTTAACAATATAAAAAGTTTAATAATATTAGAAATTGAAAATTTTAGACAAATTCTTTAATAAATCCATAAATTTTAGAATAGAAAGTTTTGTTTTGATAATAAAAAGTTCAAAAAGTTACAAGTACTAAAATAATCTAAAAAGACTGAAAACATTTAATAAATCAATTCGAAGCTGACACGCGAAACATGAACGAAACAAATGTGTTTTGCAAGCAATCTATCTACTTTCCCATAAAAATTAAAAAAAGTTAAGATACTAAACTAATATAATAAATAGGAAGTTTTTTTGTTTTATTGATAATGGATGGGGTACAACAATTAAGAACATTACAATACAATGACGCCTTATCATCTAGTATATATATAGGGGAGCGCTCGGTTGAGAATCCCTAAAAATTTGAGAACCTGAGACCCCAAATCTCACAATTAAAAAATGTTCAGTGATAAGGTAAAACGTTACTTTTCCGTTCAGTTCATGAAACAATAATATTCACCGAACATTTTTACCTTATCACTGAACATTTTGTTTTATCACTGAATATTTTTCTTTTAACTACATGTTCAGTGATAAAACTAAATGTTCAGTGATAACGCTTAATGTCCAGTGAATTGTACACGTATTTTGTGAATATTCATTGATAAGGAAAAATGTTCAGTGAATAAAAAATTTTCTCAATGAATTGAAACGAAAAGTAACGATTTTGTGTGTTCTGGTCGGTTTATATCTTAAAGTCGTTTTTATATATGAATTTCGTCAAAATTTATAGTTTATAAAGTGGTTTGTAGTTTATATAAATAAATGAGATTTGTATTGTGATCCCTACCTTTTAAAAAGGTGATTAGATTGATTTTTATCGAATATTAATTACATCGTCACTTCACAAATCATATTTATATGAATGTATGTTTATAGATATGCATCATCTGTCAATTAATTTTCCTCACTATTACTGAATAGGCGGTTGAAGAGAAATATGAAAAGGGCGAATGCTTCTCTGGTTTTGGCAATAATATTTTTAGGGTTTACTGTTGAGATTTGCAGTGCTACAACGTGTTTAAATCAGTGCATGCTTGATTGCATACCATTTAATCCCCTAACGCCGTTTATTTGTGTGGCTCTTTGCATTAAAAAATGTAAGCCTAAGAAAAATGGTGAATGTCTAGCAAAATGTGCTTCCTCCACATGTGTCAACCTTGCCGAGATGAAACCAGCAGGTAATAATAACTTTTCTTCTCATTTTATTGTGTAATTTGATTGTTTTGAACATCTTTTTCAGATAATTAGTTTCCCAGTTTTCTTTTCCTTTTTTCTAAAATAAATAAATTTTGATAGGTCAGTCTGTTGATGTTGATATAGATCATTCAATTTAGATTTGAGATGTTTTGTTCAACTTGGTAATCGTTTTTTTTTTTTTTGCAGAACTGGGGCAATGCGTTAATGGTTGTGAAGGACAATGTCCTTAATTTCAAAGCTATCCCTGCAGAAGCTTGGACAAAACCATATATTTCCTTTCATGTACTTGAAATAAAATAAGTTGATAATAAATTAATGCATTTATATAGTACCTATTAATTTTTTTTCTCGTAATGGTTTAGTTGGATAAATCCCAAAAACAAAAACATATTAAATTGAGCATCTCAACATACACATATATTCTATATATTAGTATGAATAATTCATTGAACTTATGGATCAGATTGATGAACTTCATAAAAAGTAATAATGATGGGCGAGGCATGCATCTTGATTTATCATATGATCGGTTAGTTCCTATCAAATATCGTCGACCTATAATGAGAATGATCATGATCAAAATAAACTCGAGCAACATAGGCTTCGACAGCATCGCATCAAAAACCTCATTCGACATTTGTCCACAATTTCATACTTTTCTCTCAATATATTATTATGTAAATCGGAATTGATTCTACTTTATAAAATAGTGCCAACAAGTCTCAAGTTCCAAACAAAAAATTTACTCGAACACACACAACTTAAAGAGAGGCAATAATCAAAGGGGACTTAATATGTAAATCTGATTTAATCAGAATAATATTTATTTTGTGAATATTACTATTGGTCTTTCTTAACAACAGATCAAAGATATTGTGAACATTGTTAAAATCTGGTGAACAATAATAATCTTGTGAATTTCTGTGATTATATTGTGATTTTTTTTACATAATTTGGACCATTAAATGCACAATCAAATGGTTCAAATTTGTTCTAATAAGTTTTCATATAAAAACAGGTTTGTACCTAATCTACTCCCTCAATTAAATAGAGATTCAGAATGCAGTGGGTGTCCACTAAGTACTAATTGCAAAATCGTCCTTCAGGAGCGTGTTTTAGTGGTAAGAGCAGTGATGATCATTACTTAAGTTACGGGTTCGAATCCTGATGAAGTTAGAGTGGGTTTCCGGCCTTCGGTGAGTAGGGTTATGTTGGGGGATAAAATAGGTATAAGGAATGAGTGTGGTATTGTTCGATCCTTTTCTTATTTCATAAAGAAAATAACGGCTAAACAAAGAAATTTGCCAATTTTCTAGTTGAATGTTTACATCGTTGTCCTTCACAACTAATTCCACAATAATGATGGAATATGATTCTTTATATTTAATAATTAAAAATTAAGAAATGAACCAGTATTTTAGTTTTATTTATTACAATTTTTTCATTCACAACTAATTCAACATTAATGACATAATATTTTTTGGGATATTTAATGATAGAATGTTTAGGGGTGGGCATGACCCGGCCCGGCTCGATAACCTGGCCCGGCCCGATGACCCGGCTCGACTCGATGATTCGGCTCGGCCTGGCCCGCGCGATGACCCGACCGGACCCGATCAACTTTATTTCGGGTTTAACATAATCCGGTATAAGTTTAAGGTCAGGTTAAGGTTGAGAGTCGGGTTACCCGACTTCATAAATAATATAAAAAATATTAAAATTTTTACCAAGATTCGAACCTTACACTTCCAAAGAATGAATGTACTACCAAACCGATTAGTCTATTTGTGTTCTTCTCGAATATTATATTACGTATGAATCATTATTTGATTTGTATTAACTATTAAACAACAAAACGATAGTACTAAATTTTACAATTCACTAATCAGTGTTTTGAGCTTATATTTCCAAAGTGTTTATATTATGATTGTTGATGTTGAATGTTTTATGCATTTGAGCATTTCAAAGGCTATTTTAGATTTTAGTTCTAGAGTTGGGTTTGGGTTCAAATTAATGATCCGGTCAATATTTCGGATCGGGTTAGAAACAAGTGAAACCCGTCCCACGCCCACCCCCAAGAATGTTCCTATGTTTCTGAAGTCAAGTAACACTAAAATTGAGAATCCCGTGTTGTTGTTGACTTTTAATTACATTGTTTTCAGTAACAACTTTTTTTTATTGATGGGTTCGTCATAAGTAGTCAATGATTTAGTACATATGTACTATTGAGTAAATTTTTTATCATCTGAAGCGCATGTCTCATTTATCGAGCTCTTCTTCTCATCAAAAGATTAGACTTTAGCGATGTATCAACGTTTGCAACGCGCAGGTCTAGAATTCCACCATCAATATCAAAGTTTTGAGACGACACCAAAGAAGGTGACCTATGGGCCAAACTGAAGCAAAAGACGCAACCGAAATAACAGAAGCTAACAAAAGAAATTAGTATGATCACCAAGACTCAGACGTGGGATCTAAAGTATTGTAAATCAACACCTCAACCATCATGACACACCACTTTCTTTCTTTTTGATTGGAGGACACACCACCTTGATTGTACATTTTTTTCATTAACAATTAATTCAGAAATATACAATGATATAATATATTTTTCAAATTAAATAACCCAAAATACAGAAATATTAACTAATTTTTTGATTATATATTGCACAATTTTCGTTCACTATCTCAAGAATACTGAATCTAAAATTAGATAAAATTAAGCTTTCATTCATGGTGACCACACTAATTTCTTTTGTTGATTTCTATTATTTATGTTGGTTCCATTGCTGTTTTGCCCACATGCCACTTTCTATTGTACCACGGTGCAGGTGTGTTGTCTCAAGACCTTGATGGTGATAGTGGAGTTTTGGGGTTGCGCGCTACAGACATTGATACATCGTTGAAATCTAATCTTTGGATGAGGAGAGGAACTCAATTTGAGAGACATGCACTTCACTTGATAGAAAAGTGTACTAGATATTGCATATATGTATTGATTTGTTACCGACTTGCAATGAACCCATCAATCAAAAAAGTTTAAATAGCACAAAAAAAAAGAAATTAACAAATAATTTATGGAATATTTATATCAATTTTGTTCAACATACATCATAATGATAGAATTTAATCCTCCAATTATATAATAATAGGGGCATGTATTGGACTTCTGTCTCTAGCGCTAGACACAAGCTTGGTTTCAGCTACTAATGTAACACCGTTATTCTGAACAACGTTGCGGTCATCCTGACATTTGGTATAAAAAAAAACGTTGATGTCAAATGCTTTATATGAATTAACGTTAGGGCAAGGTCCAACACTTAGCCACTTAATCAACTCGTTGATGTCACTGTTCGGGTCAGTGCCACCATCTGTGACCCCATTTATCTTCAACCAAGAAACAAATGATTTCTGATGTTTTTTCTGCACCCACTGCTCGGGTCTACCTCTGTACAAACTTTGTATCATAGTCAAATAACGCTATATGAATGGAGAGATATCTGTTATATGTTGCAGAACATAGAAATGAGCCATATTTAACTCTTTAAACGGTACGGTCATGATTCTATAACTTATTGTGCCTTTACCGCGAAAACGATCATAATGATGCGGGTTTGGTATCCCAACGGGGCTAGTATTTCCCAAAAAGTTGGTGCAAAATTCGATGGCTTCTTCTGCAATATAGCCTTCAACTATAGAACCCTCGGGCCGATTTTAGTTTCTCATGTAACCTTTTATAACTTTCATGTACCGTTCACATCCATCTCATGTGAACCGGTCCAAGGATCTTATCCTCACAAACCAGATGAACCGTAAGATGCACCATTATATCGAAGAATGAGGGTGGAAAGTACATCTCGAGCTGACACAAGGTAACCACTATCTGGACTTGAAGAGTATCGAGTTCCAATAAATCGATAACCTTAGCAAAAAACAAACTGAATATGACACACAATTTTTGAACAACTGCCCACACTTTTGGAGGCAATATTCTTCTGATTGCAATGGGAAGGAGCTGCTGCATCAAAGTGTGGCAGTCGTGCGACTTTGAACCATTCAGTCTGAGGTCTATCATCGAAACCAGGCTAGAAATGTTTGACGAGAAACCATAAGGAACTTTAACTCCTTTCAAACAACCACAAAAGCTCACTTTCTCGGATCTAGAAAGAGTGGTACAAGCTGGAGATAAATATGTTCATTGTCCTTGCATTTCAAGAGCAAGTTGTGTGCGTATATTCATATCAACCATATCCAACCTAACTTTGATTCTATCTTTCGTCTTCCCTGGTACATTCAATAATGTACAAATCACGATGTCACAAATATTCTTTTCCACATGCATCACATCAATATAGTGTCGTCCCAAAAAAATTGAACATTTCTTCCATGGGCCATATTCGTTGCACTAATTTGGTTTCCCGAAATGATTTGGAAAATCACGAATCCGTTCAAATGTTTCAAAGCCAGAGACAGGTGGTGGGAAGACTATGTGATCTTTTCTCCGTTAAAGGCAGCCTTCTGTCGCCTATAAGGATGCAAAGTCGGTAAAAATCGATGATGTTCCATGGAAACAATCTTGCGACAGTTCCTTAAATGGCATGAATCTGTATTCTCGCCACACACGGGACAACCTTTATAACCCTTAACAATGTAACCAGACAAGATACCATAAGCAGGGAAGTCAATAATCGTACAGAACAGCATGGCACGCATGGTAAAATACTCTTGTATTGATGCGTCATATGTGCAGACACCGTCATTCCAAAGAATCTTCAAATCATCAATCAATGGCGCCAAATACACATCAATATTATTTCCTACCTAACGAGGCCCCGAAATCAATAAAGAAAGCATCATATACTTGCACTTCATGGTCAACCAAGGAAGTAGGTTGTAGATAATCAATATCACAGGACACGTGTTATGTTGACTGCCAAGATTTCCGTGTGTATTGACCACAATGTTACAAAAGTCAAAACGTATATTTCTAGATTCAGATCTAAAATCGGGGAATGTTTGATCTACATTGACCCATTGTGGTGAGTCAGCAGGATGTCGCATTTTTGTGTCAACTATAAGTTTGTCAGCATGCCTCCTCTTATGTTGTGCATCTTTAGGATCAGAATTTAGCCTTTGAAGTATTATTGGAAGATACCACAGAACCTTGGCCGGAGAGCCTTTTGAATTAGTTATCAGTCCCTTGTTAGGCTTATAACGGGAAGTCTTATACACCGGGCACTCGACCAAATCACTAAAATCATTTCGGTACAAAATACAGTCGTTGGGACAGGCGTGTATATCTTCTTGTAGCTGATGCCCATAGGACACATCACCTTCTTTTTCTCATAAGTACGACTTGAGAGGGAGGATGTTCCCATCCGAAAGCATTACTTTCACTAGCTGCAGTAGTTCAGTGAAGCTCTTATCACTCTAACCATTTTTTTCTTTCAGGTTAAGCAACTTTAACACTGATGAGAGCTGATGGACCAAAATTATACGAATCATAAACACAGTAAAACCCCCTTAATTAGACACTTTGTCTATTTAACTTTTGCTTGTTAGTTCCGATATATTTCTACAGGGTATTTCAGAGCTTAGAGAGAATACATGCTAAAGAGGAGCTTTTAAAGCAGAAAAGATGTTACGAGTCATTCCGAGGTCAAGATCATATGCCGACTGAAGAAATATCAAGGATCCTGACGTTGAATCACTCATAACAAATTAAGCAGAAGAGGAATCAAGTCAGCCCGGGACGAAACACACTGATAGTTTTGTGAAAAGACTGCACAAAACTCACAAAACTCATCCATTTGCCTTGGTGACCGACCACTTGAAGAGAAGGTGGCCAAGGGAGGAGCTCCTCCCCTCCATGACCGGCGGCTCCTCCTCCCCACAATCGACAACCGGCGGCTTTTGCTCCCCCCCATGTGGCGCCTCCTCCTTTCTTCCTCCTTCTCCTCCCTTGGATCAAAAACCACATGCCATCATCTCCTCCATCCATTCCCCCCTTCTCCTCCCTATAAATGGAGCTCATCTCCTCCTCATTTGTATCATCACAAAATCAAAATCAAATCCATAAGTTTGTAAACACTTCTCTCTCTAAGTTTTGTAAGTTTGGTTTTGGAAATAAAGGATTGCTCCCTTGGCGCTTCAACGGTTGTAAGTATTTTAATATTTATTTACTGTCTTTAATTTCCAATTCCTTAGTTATAATGTTTAGCGCGATGAATAGTAGCTAAACTAGTCGTTCGGTAGAAGGGGTGGACTTGTATTATAAAATGTTTTAGACTATTAACTTAGTGTCTCGTCTTTGTATTCAAAACTTATTCTATGTGCCATATATAAGATTAGAACTTCCAAGGTTGAGTGGACGATTTGACGGGCAAAGCTCTTCCTTGGAATTCGTGAACATACTCGGGTAAGTGGATGCTTTGACGGGCAAAGCTTATCTGAGGAGTTCGATCTATCTAAAAAACCATTTGGAAACTGGACCAAAGGGACCAAATGGATGCACATAAGGCTAAGATACTTTGGAAGGAGGAATTAGTTGAAGTAGAATAAGTGCTCTACGACCTTAAAAAGGCTAGACGATGTTGCAAGTCTTGAGCTAGGAATAGCCTCGATTCATGTTTGAATACTTAGAAAATTCACTAAAGGTCAATGATAAACGGGATATAATACAAGGCCCCTGAAACCGAATGCTTTCTTTTAATTATAATAATTATCAGTTACTTTCCAGTACTAAAACCAACCAACCAATCAATCAATCACTTAGCTGGTAGCTTTAAAACCAACCAACCAACCTAAAACACGCTCTCTCGCTGAATAATCCCCTCAAAGAACAACTATCCCCCTAATTCCTTTGGGTTCGACCCCTACTTACCACTTACTACCCAGTAGTGAAGTCGCGAGTAGCGGACACTTATAAATTTATTCTTGACGATTGCGCATAATGACTGTGCAACCATCAAGAGCCTGGTAAACTTTGTACAACGGTAGTTCAGAGTAATTTCTTAGTGTCTCCAAAACCTGCGGTCTGATAGTCGAGTCTTAGGCAACGTTGTTAAACATATTAATCAAATCGTCATCTTCACATTTCATATTGAAATCATCCATTTGTGGGGAAACAACTTGAGGTGCATCGTTTTATGGTTCATGCTCACCATGCATATGCCATACTTTGTAATTGGGATTGATACCGCTTAACAATAGGTGGTTTACCAATTCACCGACTTTAACTTTTTTATTATTCCAACAACGCATGCACGGACAATGAACGTATTCGGACCCATTTTGTTCGGCAAATAACCTCGCAAAATTACAAAAACTATGAATTCCTTGCTCGTATTCATCTGTTAAACGGTTAGGTGACATCCACGCTCGATCCACTATCATCAAATTATATGTATCATGATGATTAAGGATATGAATAAATTGGAAACTATGTATATATTTGAAAAAAAGGAAAGGCAAAATTAGCACGAGTATTTATTTTTCAAGCAACAACATATCTAATAAGTCTCGTACATACAATTTGCATCAAACTTGTTCATAATACATCAATTTCAAGGATGGAACACAAACTATATCGAGCAACAACATATGGACATCCACTACACAATACCATCAAATCAACAACATGTATGACATACTATCAAAATTATACACAAGTAGAAACATAAACAATTCAATGACACACTTTCGATCATTTAAATCCAAACGTTAAATAATGGCACAACTTACTTAGGTCAAGGAGAAGATATCTTAAAAGACAGTGGTGAACGTTGCCGCTTGTCAGCTTCTTCTGAGCTATGTTCACGAAACAAAAAACATTAACCAACAAGAATGAAGTCATGGCGATGAACTTGACAAGTAAAACAAATAAATCAAGCTGAAATAGTGATAAGACACAAACAAGCCGAGTAACTCATAAATCAATTTTTACCACATACCTCTTTATGCAAGCTCTGTTTGGACGATGAGATGGACTTAGATCGGGAACGAGAGGTGGAGGTGGAGCGGGAGCGAGAACTGGACTCACTGGAAAACAACAATCATTTAGTTCGGTTAAATAACCCCTAATTGGAACGAAAATCGTAATTGAAAACCCTAAATTCAATTTGCGTAGGAGGTTGAATACCACCACGAGAACGAATACTATGGAAATGAACACGACGGCGAGAATGAATTCGGCGATGGTGCGGTCGAAGACGACGGTAAGAATTCAAAGTTCTAGTAGTTTTCGACTGTGTAAGCTGAGAGAGTGAATTTTCGATAAAAGAAAAAGGAGATAGGTAATTCGAGATCTGTAATTTTAGGTTAGGTTTAGACAACGCTTCTAAGACAAGCGATGTCTAATGTGAATATAAGACAATATTTTTATGAAAGCGTTGTCTAAAGGTTAGACTTAGACATAAGACAACGCTTTCTGGACAAGCGCTGTCTAAAAAACAATATACATCGCTTCTGGTCAGGCGCTGCCTAAAGTTTAGACATAAGACAATGCTTTCTGGACATGCGCTGTCTGAAGTACACAATAGACAGCGCTTCTGGTCCAAAAGACCAAATCAATGGTTGTCACTGCAATTTTTTAAAAAAATTCCGTCTCCAAAAAATGAGGGAAAGTTGACGGAATTGTGCCAGAAATGCCTTGTTTTCCGGGAAAATTCCGTCACCGACCACGTTGACGGCATTTTTCCAGACGGAATTCAGTTTTCGTCAAAATTCCGTCATCCATTTTCGTCAATTTTACATCACTATTCCGTCTAAATTCCGTCACCCAAAATTCCGTCACAAGTCCGGCCTCTTTCCGTAGTTATTCTCCGTCTAAATTCCCACAAAATTCCGTCATCTATATTTTCCGTCCTTATTCCCACAAAATTCCGTCACCCATAAGTTCCATCTAAATTCCCACAAAATTCCATCACCAATTTTTCCGTCCGTATTCCCAATAAATTCCGTCACCAATATTTTCCATCTCAATTCCCACCAAATTCCGTCATCAAATTTTCCGTCATTATTCCAACACAATTCCTTCACCAATATTGTCTTTACAAATACAAATATTAATTGGGGGCATTTTTAATAGTAAATGCATTTATAATTTAATTTTTTTGCATGTGAATTGCATTTTTTATTTTAAAAGACAGATTTCAAAAGTAAATGTATTAATAATAAAATACACATCATATTTTTATTTAATAATAAATGTACTGATAATAAAATACAGGTTCATGTGTTCCTCAGTGTGAGCAAGATAATTCTAATGGCTGGTCTGCTGAGCAAATTTTTGACGGTGAGAGGACTGTAGACTGGACTGGAGAGTGTGGTCATCAGAAGTATTTTCTTCTTGTGCTCATCCTGCTGAATCTCAGTCTCTGCACATAACATCTTCTTACTCATAGCAGCAACCTCGAAAACATGTCTGGTGATCCGCTTCTTACTCCTAGCAGCAACCTCAAAAGCTAACGAGAAGCCCTTTGAACAGGAACCACTGCTTGAACCAATAGCCTGTGTTTGTTACTTGATGTCGATGATATTGATCGCTTCTTGCAATTAAATCAACTCCAATCTCACTAAAAGTAGAGAAGGCAGAACATACTTAAAGGAGTGGCAGGCGCGCACTTCAATTAACATTTTTCAAAACGTCCGAAATCCCGCGTTAAGCGAAATTTTTGTCCAAACGTCTGAAATCCTGCTCAAATTAAATAACATTTTTCCATCAATATTCCGTCATTTTTCCATCAATCCCGCTCACCATTTTTAATCATTTTTAAAACCAGGCGCAACCATTTTAAATCATTTTTAAAAACAGACCATTAGACAGCGCTTTTGTGGAAAAGCGCCGTCTAAAAACAGACTTTAGACAGCGTTTCGTTACAAGCGCTGTCTAAAATTGAACATTAGACAGCGTTTGGTTGCAAGTGCTGTCTAAAATGGACCATTAGACAGCGTTTGGTTACAAGCGCAAACGCTGTCTAATGGTCTGTTTTTAAAAATGGTTGCGTCTGGTTTTAAAAATGATTAAAATGGTGGTAAATTAAAAATATTTTTTTGGAAGATGGAATAGTGACGGAAATGAGACGGAAAAAATGAAAAATATTTCTACCATTTACAGGTGACGGAATGGTGATGGAATGTGGAGGGAATTGGGAAATTTAATTTTTTTTATCAGATAGAATCATCGTCAATTAGGTTCCATCAAATTTCCGTCAACGACGACGGAAATTAAATGTGATGGAATTTTTTAAAATATTCAATGAAAGGTAACTAAAAATAAATATTACAAATTTATGCGTCGGATGACGGAATGAAAGGGGGAAAATAACGGAAATGCTTGGATGATGGAATCGAAGGGGAAATATAACGGTAAAAGAAATGACAGAATCTAGGGGAAATGTCACGAAAATATTTCTGTCAATATTTCCGCTCATTGTCCGTCAACTTTCCGTCAATAAAATTCCGTCGATTTTCCGCGTCAAATATTGAGATGGAATATTGTTGACGGAATGTTGACGGAAATACAACGATATTTTTTTGTTGACGGAATTTTTCCGGAAAAATAACGGATTATTTTCTGTCGGCATGTCTGGTGACGTCTCAGTGACGGAATTTTGAGACGGAAAAAAACCAAAAATTTGTAGTGTGTCTTGATACTCATTCCACAACATTTAAAAGGTGATTCCCACATGACTTCAACAAAAAAAAATGGTGATTCCCGCATTTAATAAGCGCTGAAAAAGGAGATTGATTTTATCGACCATTAATTACATCTCATCTTCACAAAACATATTCATATAAATGTACGTTCATAGATATGCACCTGTCAATTAATCTTGCCCATTAATATTGAACAGGCAGTTACGTTGAAGAGAAAAATATGAAAATGGCTACTGTGACGAATTCTTCTTTGGTGTTGGCAGTAATATTGTTAGGGTTTGCTACTGAGATTTGCACTGCTAGAAGTTGTTATGATCAATGCCTTCTTGATTGCATACCATTTAATCCCCTAACGCCTGAATTTTGTTTCATTGGTTGCATTGATATATGTAAGCATAAGAAAAATGTTCAATGTCTAGCAAAATGTGCTTCCTCCACATGTGCCAGCCTTGCCAAGACGAAACCAGCAGGTAATAATAACTTTTCTTTTCCTTTTTTGTTGTGTTTGATTGTTTTGTAACATATCTTTCAGATAATTTGTTTCCCAGTTTTATTTTCTTTTTTTTTAATATAATAAAATTCGATAGACCAATCTGTCGATATTGGCAAATTAAGATCATTCAACTTAGGTGAGCTTTGTTGTGGGATATTTTGTTTTATTTTCTCTTATGGTGTTTTCTTTGCAGAATTGGAGCAATGTGTTAATGGCTGTGAAGGACAATGTCCTTAAATTTCAAAGGTGTCCCTGTTGATAAAGCTTGGACAAAAAACCATATGTTTTATTTCATGTACTTGAAATAAACTAAGTTGATAATATATTATTGCATTTATATCAAATTGAACATACGAATCACATCAAATTGATAAAAAGCAATGAGCGTGGAATCTTGATTTATTACAAGAGGTCAGTTCCCTATCAAATTGCAAATTAATGATGAGCATGATCAAAATAAACTCAAAAGCAGCATAAGCCTCTACCACCATAACATCAAAAATCTCATTCGAACATATTTGTGATCCGTGTTCAAATTCCACACATATTAAGAATTTTCACCTTTATAAATTAGTGTATTGAACTTCATTACAGAAAGTTTATACCCTAAATTATGAGACGTCTACGGCCTTAATATAGTATGCGGATCAGTGTTATTAAAACCGGACCGGTCATCGAACCGGTCAAGTCACTGGGTCGATGGGTCAGTGGTTCAACCGGGTCGAACCGGTTTGACCCGCATGAATTTAAAATAATAAAATAATAAACTTATATATGATATTATAATTTAACATATTTATAACTTGAATAAATCTAACATGTTTATGATCTGATTACAATAACATAGGATAACAAATTTAGAATTTAATAAAGTACAAATCAATAATACAACAATAACAATTTTAGTCTTAATTTGTAAGTCACAACAATAAGGGATTTCTAAGACTTATTGAATTTCTAGCTAAATTGATAGTAAGTAATAAATTTTATAGATTTGATAAATGAATATACATTATTGAAACAAATAATAAAACAAGAATCATGTTTAGCTTGGTGGAAGGAGAGGGGATAATTATAGAGGAAAACTAGGTTCGAGTCTTGTCCAAGTCAAATTACATATATATATTTTTTCAAACCAAATCGAACCGATTGAACCGATCAAATCACGTTTTAATGAAAAATTGGGTCAACCGGGTCAACCCACCGGGTCAACCGGTTCAACCGACCGGGTCTTGACCGGTTTTTACCGGTTTTCACCGGGTTTGACCGGTTCTTGACCGGGTTTGACCGGGTTTGACCGAGTCGTTGCATAACCGATCCGATCACATAACCGAACCGGTCACCGGACCGGTTCCCGGTCCAACCGGTCGAACCGGCCGGTCCGGTCCGGTTTTCACAACTATGATGCGGATATGTAAATTGGAATAGACAAAAGAAGAAAAGTAGACCTTTTTTTTCTATAAGAGAAGAAAAGTAGACTTAGAGTTTGGGATGGAGGGAGCAATATATTTCTCGAATTAGATAATCCAAAATAAACAAAGTAACTAATTTGTTTGACTATATGTTTAGAAAGTTTTCATTTAATAACTTTGAGAATAATGGAAAGGTCAGATGTAAAATTAAGTAGCCCCAAAAAGAAATTAACACATATTATTTATGGAATATTTATATCACTGTTTATTCAACATACAACATAGTAATAGAATGTAATCCCTGTTTGGGGTAGTCCATTTATTGTTTATATCATCCTGATAGTGATTCTAAATATGTATTAGCTCATCAGGGGCAAGGGTCTACTGGTCGAGGGATAGGGCGTAAAAAACATAGTCACAAGGGTGATGGGTTGGATTCCTAATTGAGTTAAAAGTGGATTTCTGCTGATGGATAGGATTCGAGGGGTATAAAAAAAATAGTTGAATTACATGATTATAGATAAAGACAGTAACCAACATTTTTTTTATGAATCGCTGTTCACTTTTTATTCACACAACTAACAATGATAACATAGAGTTAAGATCACATGAGAAGTGATAGTTATGGTGAGAAATGAGAACTTCTCATCCGTTCATCTTTGTTATCAATGGTTAGGATTAGATTTAATTAGATTTAATTAAATTACATTAAATTACATATTTGTACCTTTTCAAAGGTACGAATAATAAATTACATAAATTACATGAAGCGAAGAATCCTTTGAAAGGTACGAATAATAAACTACTTCTCATTTCTCACCGTAACTACCACTTCTCACCGGAACCGAACTCTGATAACATAATATTTATATATTCTCAATCAAATGAGAACCTGACGTTTATGTGAGAACTTAGAGCTAATCCCTTCTATTCATTTATTTAGATAATCAATGATCCAAATCGTAACCAATATTTTATTACAATCAATATATGTTGAAATAAGGGCACACTCATAATTTTCTGTATTTATTGTGTTGATAAAGTCAAATCTTATAAATATCTCTTAGTTTTAGGAATCAATATTTCTCTTGTTTTTACATTTATTTTATTTGATAAAATTAAAACAAGTAAATATCCGTTAATAATTTTAGGAATCACGAAATTATTCTTTTCAAAATAAATGTATTTCAATTGACGAACTATGCATGGTAAACCCACGAACTATATACTGTTCTTCGTTGTCAGGTACGGAGCCAGCCCATTTTTACGGGGCTGAAGTCCGGGTAAGTTTTGCAGAAAAATATATGCCAGTGATTGGTTTCGAACCGACTCCCCCCATTTTTACTAAACTTGTTATCCTCCACCATGACAATTGAAAATTTTGATAAATTTTGTCCAATGTTTAAATATATTATGAATTCAGAATGAATTGGAGTGTATATATGCTTTTATTTTATTTTTATCAATACTACACTAACCAAAAAAAATAGCCCGGGTAAGTTTCCGTTCCTGGCTCTGTCCCTGTTCGTAGTGATTCAAATAGTAAGTGAGATTAATACAACAAGCTCACGAACTATTAAACTATATATTGTTCTGCGTAACAAGCAGGGGCGAAGGCACGTGTAAACTTCATCGGGCTGCAGCCCGAGTAACTTTCGGCCCAAAATTTTTTTTTTTTTTGCAATCCTAATTCCTAACTCAGGCCCTGTCCACTTTGACTCTATTTTTTGACTTGTAAGTTAGGATAAGTTAATATCAGTTAAGATAAGTTAAGATCAGTTAAGATAAGTTAAGATAAGTTAAGTTATTTTCAGTCAAGTTAAGTTAAGTTGGACCACCACCCACCACCACCACCGCCGGACCGCCGCCGGACCACCGCGGACCGTTGCCAGAGCCACCGCCGACCACCGACGGACTGCTGCCGGAGCCGCCGCCGGCGGTGGTCGGCGGCGGTGGGCGGCGGTGGTGGTGGTGGGGCCCTTCTATTAAGTTAAGTTAATATAAATCACTATAAGTTTCAGTTATGTTAAGATAAGTTAAGATCAGTTAAGATCATTTAAGATCAGTTAAGATCATTAAAGATCAGTTAAGTTTCAGTCAAAGTGGACGCACCCTCATTCATTAAAAAATCAAAACCTAATCACGGTTCACGGCATCGTTCGATCTGCATTAGAAGTCTGTTCTTCGCTCGGAACCTCAGTTAAAACATCAGAAGTCTGTTCTTCGCTCGGAGCATCGCTCGATCTGCATCCGCTTGCCCTGGCCTGGCCAAGGAGTGATTCCTCTCGGTTCTATTCTAAGGTTCGGTTCTTCTACTTCATCCACAAGCCTTGCTGATTGCTCACTTATTTTTTTCACTAATTTAATAAAATCCCCAATTGGCTTCTTCTTTAACGGTTTGTTCAGCTGATTTCAGTCTTAGATTGACCATTTGAATATTCCCTTTCCCTCCGTGAAGCATTTTTATGCAAAAAGATCCATATTTTCCTTTTTCAATTTGAGGAAAAAAATTGTATGATCTAACATTATTTTCCCTCAGCTGATTTCAGTCTCTGACCTTTTGAGCCGGCCGGTTCAGATTGTTGCACTTATGTGAGCCGGCCGATTCAGATTATGACACTTATGTGAGCCAGCCGGTTGAGCTCTATTATTTATCCCGGATAACTTTCAAATCCTGACTCCGCCCCTGGTAACAATCTACAATATAATTTGTGCGACTAATACAACAAACTCATGAAATATAAATACTAAAGTCATGAATTATAAAGTTCAGCTCTCATATTAATTAAGAAAGAAAATTGGGAGTGTTTAATTAAAACAATTAAATAAATTATCAACCATAACTACAAAATACAATGAATTTTATTATTATTTCAATTAAATTTAAAAAAGTGATCAAGTGTAATTGCCAAAAAAAAAGGGAGATGATCATTTGAGAAGTGGCAAATATGATGAGAAATGAGAAATAATCATAACCATCCAATTTTTGATCCAACAATTCTTATTTTTGATATTTTTTTTTGAATCTGAATAACTATTTAATAATTTCATAAGGGCATATATGTCTTTATGTCTTAAATCAGATTCTGTAATTGAAACCCTAGCCGAAGCTAGCTCTTCATTTTTCCAGAAACGATCTTCGTCGGCATTGTTCGAAGCTGCTGCTACAACCTCTACCATTCTTGTTTCCGACATCAAGCATCGATCCCGCATTAAGAGCCTCAGCCGCTTGAAATGCTCTTTTAAAAGAATCAGAGAATCATCTTTGATGAATATAATGAATATATTGCTCTTTAAGTATACAAATTTTATTCTTCAAGTCCTTCTTAGTCCATGTCCATTTGAATTTATATTTTTGAAGGTTAAGATAAGTTAATTTCAGTTAATACAAGTTAATTTCCGTTAATACAAGTTAATTTCAATTTCAGTGAAGTTAAGTGAAGTTCAATAAATCGATTTTTTCATCAATTCCATCAACAACATCATGATGATGACCATCATCATCACATCACATCATATGACCATCATCATATCATCATACCATCATACCATCATCATCATCATACCATCATCATCATATCACCATCATACCATCATCATCATATCACCATCATACCATCATCATCATCATTTCACCATCATCATACCATCATCATCATATCACCATCATCATCATCATATCATCATCATCATACCATCATCATCATCATATCACCATCATCATACCATCATCATCATCATATCACCATCATCATCATACCATCATCATCACCATACCATCATCATCATCATATCACCATCATCATACCATCATCATCACCATACCATCATCATCATACCATCATCATCACCATACCATCATCATCATCATATCACCATCATCATACCATCATCATCACCATACCATCATCATCATACCATCATCATCACCATACCATCATCATATCATCATCATCATCATACCATCATCATCATCATACCATCATTATACCATCATCATCATCATACCATCATCATCATATCACCATCATCATCATACCATCATCATACCATCATCATCACCATACCATCATCATCATACCATCATCATCAGCATACCATCATCATCATCATACCGTCATCATCATCATCATCATCATAATCATACCACCATCATCATACCATCATCATCATACCGTCATCATCATCATACCACCATCATTATACCATGATCATCATACCATGATCAACATACCATCATCATACCATAATGATGATGGTATGATGGTGGTATGATGATGATGGTATGATGATGATGATGGTATGATGATGATGATGATGATGGTATGATATATGACGATGATATGATGATGATGGTATGATGATGATGATGATGATATGATGATGGTATGGTGATGATGATGGTACGATGATGATGATTATGGTATGATGATGATGATGGTATGGTGATGATGATGGTATGATGATGATTGTATGATGATGATGATGGTATTTTGATGATGATGGTATGATGATGACGGTGGTATGATGATGATGATGATTGTATGATGATGAGGATGGTATGATGATGACGATGGTATGATGATGATGGTATGATTATGATTATGATGATGATGATGATGGTATGATGATATAATGATGATGATGATAAGTTAATATCAGTCAATATAAGTTTCAGTTAAGTTAATATAAGTTAATATCAGTTAATATCAGTTAATATAAGTTACTATCAGTTCAGTTACAGTTAAGATCAGTTAAGTTTGAGTTCAAATGGATATGCCCTTAATTGCCTACCATTTAATCCCTTAACGCCTCAAGCTTGTTTCGTTGGTTGCCTTAAATGTAATCTTAAGAAAAATGTTCAATGTCTAATGTGCTTCCTCCACATGTGCCAACCTTGCCAAGATGAAACCAACATGCAATAATAACTTGTCTTTCCTTTTTATTGTGTTCGATTGTTTTGAAGCATCATTTTCAGATAATTAGTTTCCCAGTTATTTTTTTCATAAAATTTGATAGACCAATCTGTCGATGTTGACATTGATCATTCAATTTAGGAGTGAGATAGGTATTTTGTCAAACTCTGTAATATATGGTGTTTTCTTTTGCAGAATTCGAGCAAATGTGTTAATGGCTGCGAATGTCCTTCATGTCAAAGGTGTCCTTGTTGAAAGCTTGGACAAAACCATATGTTTTATTTCATGTACGTACTTGAAATAAACTAGGATGATAATAAATGAATGCATTTATATATTGCCTATCAATTTTCTTTTGTTTTGTTTTCGTAATGGTTTAGTTGGACAAATCACAGCAACAAAAACATATGAACCATCTGATGATCATATATATATGTTGGATAAATTTCTTAATTAACTAATTGGGGACCGAATATGCAACAAATATTGTATGATCTACCATAAAAGATAGGCATATATAATATATGTGATTTAATTTGTGATCGACTTAAGGTATAGTTATCTATGAGAATATATTGTGTAAATATCGCAGAAATAATTACTAAATTCTTTGAGAGACGGAATTTTTTTTTCTTTGAGAGACGGAATTGATTGCGCAAAAAGGTGGGAAATATCATCCATGGCAGCTTGTAACGAGGGGGAGCGTTTGTGAGGCCAAAGGGAATTAATCTAAAAGTGGCCTTCATGCTTCTAAAATGCGGTCTTGTGGACAGCATGAGGATTTGAAGGTACCCTACTCTTAAGTCCCATGTTGTGACTTGTGAGATGTTGGCTCCTTGCAACTCATCAAAGTGTCCATCTAGAGTGGGCAAGGGGTACCCACGTTGATGGCATTGTGTGTGCGGCGCAAAACCTTCACCTATCATCCTTCTTGCGCACCAAGAGCACTGGAGACGAAAACGGGTTAGTACTCAAATGTATCACATCTTTACTAATATTTTCGATTTCAAGCTTTTGGTACATTTGGTATTGATAAGGGCGAATGTCCACTGGTAATGCTCTTGGAAGTGGGGGCATATTTCCTTTCACAATTTTGTGGAATTTGTCTAGTCTTACATATATATGGTGTGAATATGTTCCTCTATCATTCGTGAATATTTTTCTCTTCCTCTTAATCTTTCTCTTCTTCCTCGTTCTTTGTGGACGTTTGCAGGTGGTATCATCTCGTGGAGGTGTGCTTAAACTGTGCTAAGGTCCTTCCATTGAGGTGCGTGTCGATTCGTGGGTTCAAATAGTTTGAGGTGCCGAGATGACCTGCGCTTCATAGAGTGATTCAAGATCAAATTCGGATAGGTGCCCTTTGCGTGACTGTGCTTCAAATGATCGAGAAATATATATGTATGTGAACAATATAATCTACTAAATGTATTCCTTGATATGTGATGTACGTCCATCATCAATATAAAAAGCTCGATCCAAATTCCCTAATTATTATTTTTTTTATTGTGAATTTATATCCCATACACATCAAAATTCCTAATTAATTTTCATATTTTCCATAATTTCATACTAGTCCCAAATTTTAATCATTCAATTCATGAAATTAAGGATTATGATAGATTGCTACTTCTCACGTTAGTATTCTTATTTGATCGGAGGCCCTATTACTATTACAGATGATATATAATAATAAATAATAATAAAAAGAAAACTAATCAACCGCACCTGTCTAAAAAACCGAACCAAATGATCTGCCCCATCTATTACTGACCTCCTTTTTGCTGACGACAGCATTTTATATTTTAAAGCTGATAACTCAACACCGGCAGTTCTAAAAAAGTTGCTCGCTGATTATGAAAGCTTGTCAGGCTAACTAGTTAATTTTCATAAGTCGGAATTGGTCTTGAGCAAGAATGCTTCTCCAAATTTGATTGATCTATTTCACCGGACATTGCAAGTTAAAAAAGTCTCAACTCACTCTAAGTACCTGGGCATGCCTTTACTACTAAAGAGAAAGTTGAATGATAACTTTTCAAGCATTGTTGACCTTTTCTGGAATAAGACTTAAGGATGGTCTTCCTCGCAACTTTCAACGGAGAAAAGGAGGTACTGATTAAATCAGTTTTGGAAGCTACCTCAATATTGGATGCAATGTCATTTACTTCCTGTTTGCATTGTGCGTAAGTTACATACCTATATGCGTCAGTTTTGGTGGCACAATTCCAGCTCTCGTCAGCCTGTGCATTGGATTAACATTGTAATTCTCACAAAAGATAAAATGAATGGTGGAATGTCTTTTCGCGACTTACAAATACTGAATCTGGCTTTTTTGGCTAAACAGGGTTGGAGAATTATGAACAATCCTTATCTACTGGTTTCGAGAGTTTTGAAGGCTAAATACTTTAAAGATGCGAATTTCTTCAATGCGACATTGGGTTTTAAGCCTTCTCCTTGCTGGTGTAGTATTTTTAAAGCAATACCTTTATCACATGAAGGTTCAGTTCATTCTGATGCATCACATGAGCTTCTCTGAAAGTGGAAGGATTCAGGTGAATTTATAATAAAATCTGCTTATCATTTGGCATCTCAGTTACATCCTTCAGATCAAGCTTCACAAGGTCAAGTTTCTGATAACTCCCAAGTCAGATGTTTTTGAAAATGCTTTAAAAGACACCTTTACCTAGAAAGGTGAAAATATTTGCATGGCGAGGGTATCATAATGGTCTTTCCTACAGCTTACAATCTGTACAGAAGACATATTTCTGTTGACGCTACATGTCACTTTTGTGGTTGGACTTCTGACACTGATATTCATGCGTTAGTATCGTGTTGGTGGGCCAACTCGGTTTGGGATATTTTGCATATTCCAGGCACTGATCTTTTTGCGAGTTTTGTTGGTTTCGCATATTTGATCTTTTACTGCTATCGTCATTTTGATGTACATGTTTTCTACCTAGTTTTGATATCCCTTTGATATATTTGGTTTGCAAGAAATAGATTTCGCCACACCGGCTTTATATGTGACCCTCAAGCGGCAGTTTCAAGAATCAGAATGTTACTAGCTGACTTTTTGAGTAACAATTGCAACTCCTTGTGGACTCCTTCAGACTATGAGTTTCAATAGAAAGCTCCTTGATCAGTCGAATTTTCGACTGATTTATGGCTATTCTTCCCTATAGTTTTGGGTCGTTTCCGATATTATTTTGATGTCATTTAACTTCTATCTCTACATTTCAGGTATAAAACAAGTTTCCCCCATGGTCAAGGCCTATATATGAAGATTGGTTGAAATATTGAAGTTTCGGCGCAAAACAAGGAGTTTAGGGGCAAAACCGAGCAGATTGACCTTTGCGTCTTGTTTTGGACGCCCAGGGCGCATACGGTGTCCGAATTGGTTGATTCAAAACTTGTTGGAAAGCTAACGCAAAGGGCGACAACTCTCCAGTTGACGCCAAGACCAAATTCGGACGGGAAGACCACCAAAAAGGCCCCAGTCTGTTGACTGAGAAGTTCAGTCGACCAACTGTGTAAATGTCCAGATTGCACTGAGTTCTCGCCCACTTCAGTCGATCGACTCCCTCCAGTCGGTCGACTGGACTGCTACAGTACCGGAAATTTCAGTTTTGGAGCTATAAATAGAAGGAGAGGTTTTTGACCAAAGTGTGGAGGTTTTTGGGGACAAGAAGATCAAGAAAAGAGGTCAACCAAGGTCATCAATCATCAAAAGATCCAACCTAAGAGAAGAAGAGAAGATCAAAAGGGAGTTCAAGGATTAACCATCTCCTTCCTTTACACTTTTCCATTCTCTTTGTTGTGTGCTTCATAACCTACTCACACCATGTTGTCTTACATGAGGTGTGAGTAGTGATCTTGTGTTTTGAGGGTCTTATGACTCTCCTTGGTACTCTTTGATCACAAATATACATTGATATTCATATGGATGATTGTTGATTTCATTTTTCTCTTGTGTTATGAATGTTATGCACTCTAGGTGTTTGCTAAAATGCCTAAGAGACAACTTAGACTCAAAAGTTGAACATATGCATTGGAAAAGCTAGTGGATAGTTCTAGGATGGAGAAAATGATCATATCTTAAGCATGAAGTGAACCTTATGATATGATGCATTGACTAAGGATTGAATGTTTAATTCATTGGAGTTGGTCAATTAGCAAATCATCAATTAATCCCATTAAATGGTGTCAAATTCATGTTCACTATGCTCTTTATACATGTCATGCTACTAAGTGTTTGATGAAATGCCTAAGTAACATGTTGAATCTTAAAACTAGACTTAAGAATCGAACGACCTTAGGGATAGTTTGGATGTAGTGAATATGATCATTTCTAAGGATATGAAATGAACTAGGTTCAACACTATTTGACTACCATGAAATGTTTGAATATCATGTATGTGATCATTGGGAAATTGCCAAGGAGGGGAGTAACCCCTCGAAACACCTCTTATCTATCTTTTATCTCTAATTACTCACCACATATGATTTAGAATATACACACCTTATACATTTTTGATTTAGAATAGCCGAACGGAAACACAATCTTGAATAGTGCATGTGCTTGGCTTGCTCCTCTTGGTTCGACCCGGTACTTTACCGGTTAATATAAATATTTTGACACTACGACGACCCTCTTCAAAACCGACACATCGGGAGGGTAAAACTAGACGTTGTCACTCCTCCCTCCGGATATATCAAAATTAATATCGATGGGTCTTGGGCGGCTAATAACAATCATGCAGGTGTTGCGGCTGTTGCAAGAGATCATTTGGGCGTTGTTATTGCAATACGAACTTCTTTTATCTCTGTTGCAATCAGTGCAGCACACTCGTAAGGTTCAGCTCTTCTTGAAGCATTTCAGCTTGCGAAACAAATGCACTGCCATAAAATTTTATTTGCTACAGACTGTTTACATGTTTTCAAAACCCTTTATTGTGGTGTCTCCATAGCAGATAGCCATAGTTTTTGGTTAGTTTGCTGTATGAGAATGTTGTCTATGTATAATTGAAGAGTTCTCCTGCTAAGGCGTGAGTCTAACGGAGCAGCAGATTATGTTTCAAAGTACGCGCGCAAAAATCTTTGGAGCTGGTCCCGACTGGACTGTTGTCCAAGGCTTATTTCCTTTTTCAGGTGTTTGTAAAGTGCACTGTATGACTTGTTTGTTTGCTATATGCAGCTAATCAAAAAATATAAATATAACCGAACCAAATACTTTTAGTTGTTTTTTTTGATACAACAAGACGTACAAAGACAAGACAACATCTCCACAGATAAAAATAAACAACAACACTGACTATTAGCTAACAGACACAGAAAACAAGGCAACGTAATCCGTGTAGAGCATCAGCGGCTGGATAATTTTCACCACAGAGAGTCAGCATGATCCATAGTACGCCAAGGTGGCCAAACAGAAGAAGCTGCTCGGGAACCAACTTCAAAGCCTTCGATCTAGCGCCGGCCACATTTCTACAAAGAAATCCAGCAAGAAAGGAGCCTGCCACTCCAGCTGGATATCGCCAATCCACAACACAGGCAAGACAGGAAGAGACCAATCCGCAGGTGCTGACACCGGACCCAGGACGGTCGCAAAACTCCTACAACGAAATACAAAAGAAGTCGGACCAAGCCGACCAGATTACTAACCGGAGAGATCACGAAAGAAAACTCCGGGGCAACATAGGAATACATAAAATATGTACAAAGATACAGAGGGGTCGAAAGACCCAACTCCAAAATCGGCACAGCCCCAACCCAGACTCCAGCCCACCCACCGGACGAAACCCACACCGCCAGCCAGACACGAACCGCCACCACCCACGACCACCGCGTCCGAGGAGCAAATCGAGACACTAGGCATAGTAGAATCGTCACAACCGGCCCAAAAAGACCACCCACCACCTTTGTCGAATCCACTATCGCCCCATCACCGCCAAAGAGGTGAAGAAAGGGACGGAAGCGAAGACGACGCCGGCAGCGATGGCAAAGGAGGGAGAAAACGAAAAAAAACGAGCTTTGGTCGCCTTCTGAAACCTTCGCGAGAGTTCTCAAATAGGAGAGAGAAATTGGAATTGGATCTCTTTTTAATACTTTTAGTTGTTATCCGGAAGTCAATAGAAACTGCCACCGTCCGTCAGCCAAGCATCAAACGCGATGAAATAAATAGAAATTTGAACATAGCACGACGAATTGGGAAACGTGTGAAAAAGAAAACAATATCCATTCATTCATCGGCGTTATTTAATTTTTATTATTTATTTAATTTTAAACAATTAAAATATAGTAGTATAAATTGGGAATGAGGCTTCGCTGCAAGCAACCTCGCATTCATTCATTCAACCAACCAAATCTCGAATCATTCTCTCTCTTAGCGCATAATATTCTCGTCCAATTCGTCAACGTTGTTGCTCGACGCTGTGATTTCGTGTCAAGATCCAGGTTATTTTGATGGCTTGTTGTAAGCGATTGGTGAAATTGGGGACCGATTGCGGCATTCGGATATCCAATTCACGCCGATTCAGTTCATTATCTCCTTCCTCGTCCAAATTGCAGCCTAATTTGTTGACCTATCGTCATCTCTCTCAGCTTGTTAAATCCAATGGAAACCGAGCATTTCTCGTCGACACCTTGGCTCTGGTAATTTCCTTTTCCTTTTATATTATTTCTGGGGAAATTTGATGTATTGGAGTAGGGTTTCTTGTCTGATTTGGGGGTTCTTTTGTGTTTAAATTCTGGTCGGTTATTGTTAATTTGATAATTAGATAAAACTGGTTAGGTGAGGAGTTTAGAAGCACAAGGTTTGCCTTCCAAGCAAGCCGAGGCCATTACATCCGCCATTACTGAAGTTTTGAATGTCAGCTTGGAGAAGGTTGTTCAATCCTTTGTTTCAAAGGGAGAAATGGATAAGGTAATATTTCTCGTGTTATATCTTAGATTCATTTTTATATTTTGATTGACATTTTACATATATGAATCATATTCGTTTTGCTGCATATTTTTGTCTCTGATGACAGAAGTGCCTTTTTTGAGACTCTTGGTGTGATACAAATGTTTTTTTTACCCGAATCATATGCGTATTGGCTTTTGAGATGTTCCGGATAGAGTATTGCAATCTGTTACTCCGGTCTCTGTTGCATGTACTGTACCAAGAAAGCTTCCAGTGACTGATCAACTTTTTGTCTTACAGCAGCGCATTTTAATGAACATTTCATGGTTAGGATGTAAACTTTAACATGTTATTTGGTCCCTTTATAGGTGGAGATGGTTCACGAAGCAAATCTATCCAAGTTCAATTCGGAAGTAAAAAGTTCCCAGGTAAATTATATCTCACATCTGTTGCTAGTATTTAATTATAAGTGACTTGGTCTTTTTGTTCCAGGATCAGTATATGTTCTTATACCAGTTGATACTGTGCGAAAGAATGATAGAAAATGAGTGTAGATTCTTCTTTTTTGCTTAGTGCTTAGTATAATCAATCTCCTAGTTATTGGTCAGAATGGGAAAATAAAATCATGCTTCAAACGTATCAGCTTGACGCAATCATATGTGATTTTCATTATTTGTGAAGAACATCATCAGCTTTAAAAACTTGCAAACCCATGATTCCTTATATATGTGTGAATTTGGTTAAATTCTTTTTCTTCTGTCATTCCTTTTTTTTTCCTTATGTTTGTCCATTTGACGATTAGATGCAATGCAATGCTACAAACCATGGTGATGCAGCTTGTTGAAAAATTCTTATATGTGTCTTGCAGGAACATCACTTCACTATGCTGCACCGTGAAACTGAAAAGCTTAGATCTGATATAGAAAGACTGCGTAGTGAACTTAAGTAAGTTTGAAGATAAACAAACTGACAAGTTTTTATGTTGTGTCTTTTTATGTTGCCAATAAACATTATCTTATTTATCTCCTAAGGTACGAAATCGACAAAGTCACTGCTGGTCAACGTCTTGACTTGAACCTTGAAAGAGGGTAAATTTATCAGCACCCTTTCAACTATGCTTCAAAGTTCTTATTTTTTTCACTTTCTCATCTTCTTAGTTGTACCAATATGCAGACGCATTCGTGATGAGCTAGCCAATCAAAATGCAGAAACAGCCAATCTTACAAACAAACTAGATAGGGTGAGCACATGTCATCTCCTTCAAGAAATAAATATGCCACATTGCAAACTCCAGTTGCAAGTCATTAACTGTGAAACATGTTTCTTCAGGAAATATATGCATTGAGGGCTCAGTTGGAAGCAGCTAAGTACGAGGTAATCAAATACTGCATAGGTACAGTGGTCTCCATATCTGCCGTCGGTCTTGCAGTTCTCCGTATCGTGTTGTAAATCGCCTCATCATTCAGATTTCAGAGTAACATGTACACTTGGTAATTTATTCTTTCCATGGCTCGTTTGCTTCCATGGCAACTGATTGAAAACAACTTCCTCTGTACTGTCCAGATCTAGCCATTTTCATTCACTAGATCGGTCAATCTTAGGTTGCTCTGTCTTCTTGTATCTATGTCTTCTCCTTTCCTAGAACAAGTGACATATATATTCATGTAAACCCTTGCTGCATGTGCATATGGTCTTTGAAAGGCAAAATACTGACCTTTGTTGTACATATTCTCTACATTTTCACTATTCTAATTTAAAAGTATTGAATTGTAAGTTCTAATATAATTCAATAAAACTTTTATTTTCTTATTTCTTTTTTTGTTGTTGCAAGTGATGATCTAATTAAATATCTCTTAACAATTATATTCATGTGGACTGCTGACGCGAGTTTGAGTGTCGCACCAGGAATCAGAGATAAGAACGGAAGAATTACTGAAAATTGAGGGGGAGAAAAGACGAATTAGGGTTAGGGAGGAAAAGAATCAGAAGAGGAGATAAGGGATAAGGAATTTGATTTAATTCATTCATTGCCTTTCTTCCTTCTTCTGATTCTTATTTATACAAGCATATAACAAAATACAAGCATTCTTCCTCTTGAAAACCACTTTGTCCTCGAGTGTCATTTTTATTTCTTTAAAGTCTCGATTTTCCCTTAGTTCAATTTGTGTCAATTACTAGTGTCGGATCCTCAAGAATTTGGTCAATTGAACTGATAAACTGTAAATGAAACTGAAAGAAAAGGATACATAGATTATAGTGGTTCACCGAGAAATAAGAGTATCCACTTGATGATTTGAGCTCATTGGCTTTATAACTTGCTGAGATGTGAATTATCCAATACAAAGAGAAGAAGAAGGCTTTATACACCCAGACTAAAAATAAATACGATACCTCGCACGAATGAAGGCTTTTTCCATGCGTCTTCTATTATGATAGGTAATGAATAGACAACTCATAAACTCTTGTCATAAGATGCATCAGGGGGTTTGAACCGTCGATATCGTGGTCATTCGATCCACAATTATGACCGCTAGACCACTATTCCTTCTGCGAAATTAAATATTTTAAAAAAACGAGTTCGGACAAAATCAAAATACGACCTCCCGAAGAACTTTTTGACCTAGAAAATATTTGATGACCCCTACCGATCTACCTGCATATAAGCGTATGAGAACAATTCCAAAAAATTGAAGTGAATGAAACCGAAACGCCCCATGGCCAGCCTCGAAGTGTTCTTGGACGCGGTAAGTACGCTCAGCTATATAAATGATGATGCAATATTGCCCTTGTAGTTTCATTCATACATGTACGCACGTTTCTCCATTTAGACATGTCAATGAGAATCACTACTTTCATTCATTAATGAACTTTCTTAATTGGTTCTTTTGTGAGAAGGTGCATTTTGGTCGTTAGGAAGCGCGGCAATTCAATGTTTTAACCCAAAAATAGCAATCTGATGGTCGACCATCTCCTCCTGCGTTCAATTCCAATCCCTACCCATCAAAAAAAAAATTCACCTAAATATATTTCCACTTTCCCCAGTCCCCGCCACACAAACATATCCATCACTGACGGTTCGTTTATGTTTTTATTTATATTGCAGAAAGAATTATGGTCTAATGTTTATAATTCTGATTTAACGTTTAAATAAAATAATTAAGACATCGACGATTCAAACACATGGATGCATTTGGAGACATAAATTTTAAGTTTATCGAAATTTCATAAATTTTGACAAATATTTGTTTTTAATAAAAAGTAAGGATGAAACAAATTACGACCGAGGTAATACTCTTGTTTTGTCCTTCTACACATATCAAAGTTACATCTTTTATTCATCACAAATGGAATCCAAATGGATTTGGAATGCCTTCAATTAGTAGTACTATAACTTAACTATGCCCATGACTTCCTTCAACATCATAAACAGTCTATTAACCTAATGATAAAACAAAATATCATAAGAATGAAACACTCAAATTCAAATGTTTAAAGATTTTATGTCAAATGCCCTGTTTTGAATTGGAATTTCCCAAATACGATAAACAAGTTTGACATATCTCGTTTGCCTGTTTTTTAAAAATATCGGCACGCGAAACGCTGCTTAGTTGCATTTCACAACATACTAGCTTGTTGGGTGTCGGTTAGTTGATTTCGCAACATATTGTTTTGGGAGATACCAGTACGTCGCGAAAAATGCTTACAGGCCCTTCTGCGCATATTTCAACCAACCAAAATACTGACATTCTCAAACCGATTAATTGCAAGATGCAACTAATCGGTATTCACTGAAAATGAAAGGTATCGATACACAGGGTACTAGTTTCTTTAAAACCAAAGTAAACGACATATGTTAAACTGGTTTGTCGTACTTGAAAAATCCCAAAACCAAAACACCACATAAAACACGACATTTGGGATAATAACTCAAATGTTTAATGTGGTGACATAAACATGAGTTAGAGACAAACAGTCGGTCAAAGTTCAAAATGTGTATAGCAGCAGCCATTAATTATTACAATCTGCTACATCGCCTCCAAGGCCAAGCTCTAGCTACTTAATTACTACCGCTAAGACTAATTAAACTCCTTCGCTAGTCTCTTAAAACGACGTCACACACGCCGACCTTCCGATGCATCTCCTCACAGCTCCTCAGTCATCCGATGAAACAGATTAGCTGCTGCTGTTGTTGTTGTTGTTGGTGGATTCATGTTCTCCTGAGGAATCAATGTCGTAAGAATTTTGTCACTTTCTTCAAGCAGAGGTAGTCGTTCATAAGTTGTGACGGCGAAGGAAGACACAGCGATCACAACCATCTCCGACGCCACCAGCGGCCCCGCCACTTTCCCACCCACCACCCGACCCTCTCCGCCTGACAAAAACACACTCATCCCTGACGCTGGAGGCGGTGCCGGCGGCGGAAGAAATGCTCCCGACAAGGACAGAATCTCAAACTTCCCTGTGAAATTCAGCACAGAAAAATGCTGCGGTGGTGGCTGGCTGAGTGCGACGTTGGTGACGCTGCCGGTGGCGCTGAGGATGCAGATCCCTCTCTGCCGCTTAACAGCGAAGTCTGAAAGCGTCTGGACGATGTCGTGTCCAGGTGGGATTTGTAAGAAATGAGATCTGAATGAATTGGGGCTGTCGTTAAGGATGACTATCGGTGGCTTCGGCTTGTTTTTTGACCCGGCGGGTCGGCCTCGGGCCCGGACCGTGGATGCTTCTCTGCTCAAGTCATGCGGTGGAGGCGACGGTGGCAGAGGAGGAGTTTGGTGGTGGTTCTCTTTCTCCATTGAAACTTTGGATCAGTTGTGAAGTGGATTTTTCAGAGGAAGGAAGGAGGCAGAAGCTCTGCTCTGCTGTTCGGTGATGAGTATTTATACAACCCTGAGGGTTTTGGGATGGTCTGGTGTGTGGGGTCCACATTCATCTCTACCTCTAACGCTTGCTTTGTCGTTGGACTGGTAACATTTCATGGTTCGTCAAACTCACAATTGAATTTTTTTTTTAGGAAGGAGTAGGATTAATAATATTTTAATACAAATCGTAATAACTTTAATAGCGCTCAATTGAGGACACCTCAAAATGAGGAGAATTTAGGGATAATTCTCATTCATTAGATCATCACATATCTAAACTCCGTGCTTTGTGGGCGCGCCACGTGTCCCACTACCAAAATTCATCAACAGTAAAAAGTAAACAGTAAAATCTCACTACCAAAAATCCATACCTTTAAATCTCAACCATTAGATCAATATGATCTAATGGCTGAAATTTGTCCCTACGTCCTCCCCATTTTGGCTGTCCTCAATTGAGCGCACCCCATCTAGTGTATATATATATATATTTATATCAATCTTCGAAATTCTATTAAGGCATCTCGAATAGATCCTTAACCAACAGGATACCACCCCGGTTGGCAACTGAGAAAAATCCTCTATTTTCGGTTCAACCATTCGTTAGCATTTTCGGTTAGTCTAGATTGTTTGATTTTATTTCTCTTTTTGTTTCGTTTGAAATTTATTTAAAATGTAAACTTAGAAAAAATAAATAAGAAACTTAATTAATTGAATATTTTTTTGATAAGTAAATAATTGAAATTAATGCACAGGCTTAGCGAGCAATCAAATTGATGAGAACGCAATTGATTTGCCAGATAACAACGCAATGATGAATATAATGAGAAGCGATCAAATGAGGCAGGGCAAATAAGAATGAGGCAGTGAGGCACGATCTCGACCGTCCATCTAACCCCACGTGCATCTGAGGCGCGCCACGTGTCCAAATAGTGAGGCAACGCAATGATGAATCTTATTCCTACTTTGAAAAAGTAGTGTGAACGCGTTTGACGACTAGTGACACGTGGCTTCGCCACGTACGTCCGATCAACTCTATCAACGACTCAGATCGTGCCTCACTGTCTCATTCTACCAATCATGCCTCAACCGAGTGCTCCCAAACATAACAAATAAATGGATGACGGGAGTTCTCTAATTAATGCTTTAATATAGTGAACATATAATTTCAGAAGTAGGCTTACACAATTTTTTTTATAGCTTCTCAGAGGATGTCATGCTGATTGACGTGTTAAATGTTGTTGGATGGAGCATCGATAATAAATAAGTTAGTTGAATATTTAATTTACAGCGTTCATGCAACTATATATATATTTTTTTTTGAAAGGGTTCATCCAACTATTTGAATTTTATATAGGTTTCCGTTTTTCTTCCATGCAATTATACTCTTTCGGTTCCACAATAAGAGTTCACTCTTTTTCGCCAAAGGTAGTGGTCCGTTGGTTGAGATATTACTTGCAATATTTCAGGTCTCGGGTTCGATCTTCGATGAACTAAGACATAAAACCTCCGATGCCCAAGCGATCATATGTTCAAATCCTGAGGGGAAAAAAAAAAGTTCACTCTTTCTTTTTTTGGTTGTTTCAAATTACATATCCATTTACTTATTAAATAAAAATTTAATGATTAAAATAATTTTATTATGGCCGTTAAACCACTGTCTCGTCTGTCTACTTCATCTTTTTTTTGATGGTAGGTTTTACATATCATATAAATCAAGTACCACATGAATACATCTTGTACATATTACATGAACACTTTTTACTACTCGGGTACATATATGAATCACTATAGGAGCACAGGTCATGCAAGGCACCAATCCGGATTGATACTTGAATCGTCCATTGAAGCACAGACCATCATAAGACACCTCTATCTTGAAAACCTACGAATGAACACCTCCACGCAACCATGAAGACTTACGGCTCTGTAGAACACAACACGTCTACACGGGACATATAACATCTCATATTATTAAATGATTATTTTTCATTTGACTGCACTAAACCTCATTTTCGGACTTAGGAGTCGGCAATGGCAGAATAAGCGTAACTCGAAGCTAAGAGGGTAGGGTACGGACATGGTTGGACCATTATTTCATATACAAAGAATAATGTGCGAACAAGATATTGTAGGAAAGAACACCTTTTTTTTTGGTACCCATAGCATAATCTATGGACAGAGTCCTAGTAGGATATGATAGGGGCGAGTAGGTTAGGTTCAACTGATAATTTGAAGTAAAATTTTAAAAATATGAATAACGAAGGTAAGACATGGTAAAATATGAGAAGAGATTAAGGTGTGAAAAGAGAACATCGTACGAGAATAGAATAAAATATTTTTATGACTTTTATCTCGCTTAAGGGTTAATGGGGAAGGTATGATATATGATGCCAGAACAGAATACGAAAAGTAAAACGTACTGAGTATTTTGACAATAGGGTTAAATGTTGAGGGAAATTTTTCAAAATGTTCAAAATTCAAAGATTGATTGTACTTAATCTTATAGATTGACTTCCCAATTTACTTACGTTTCTTACGACGCCGTTACACATGGCGTCTTAGTGGTAAGCCGCGGCGTTTTTTAGCCAAAAAAAGAAGTCATGTGGCATAATATTGTCAAACAAGCCTAAGACGTTGTACAAGACAGCGTCAAAACGAAGCCGCTCATCGTAGGAGCGTCTTAATAGAATCAGGCGATCTCTTCTTCTAGAACAGTTATTGCCTGCTGTAGTTCCTCGTCTTCGCCCACCTGTTTCTCTTTCTTGTATTTCCTTTTCACTACAACCAGTTCCTTGTTCTCTTCTTTCTTCTCCTTGACCTCGAGCCCTTCTAGTTGTTCGTTTCCTTTATCAACCTTAACTTGTTCATCTTGTTTCTGTTCTGATTCTGGATGGTGATGCCTATTGTATCGCAGTATGTTTTTGACTTGTACAACAAGTGGAGGAGTGAACTTGTGTAAGTTTTCCGCGGGCATGGATCTGGACGAGTTCGCAAGCTCTCATTGGAGCAGCAAAACTAGTGTGAAATTTGAGGTTTAGTAAAAAATGAACTGAATATTGTTTTTTTAGTCTCAGTCTTTTTTTTTATTGTTTCCCGATTTCCATCCTGCAATTTTTTTTAACATGTTAGTACAGTAGATGACTATGGGCGATCCATCAGTAGAGATCTTGAAGGATTTCCCTAGACATGTAGATAGGTAAGTTTATTCACTTCATGCATGATTCTAGATATCGATAGAACAGTTATTAGTGTCTGACAATACCATGATTTTTTCTTATATTAGTGGGAATGCTTACGACAACATGATAGTCTTGAAGCAAGAATCTCGTTTTACAAAGGCCAATGATCAAGATTTGACTCGAGTAACAGGACTAAGCCGCTGTCCTGGATAGCATTTTAGCTTTTGACTTCGAGCTGCTATCCTGGACAGCGTTTTAGGCACATCAACCTGCTGACTCACCTTAGTATCAAGAAAGAAGGTCACGCGGTTTAAGCCGCCGTTGTTTGAAGCGTTTTACAGCTAAAACGCAGTTACCCACGACGTCCTATGAAACGTGAATAAATTGGGAAATCAATCTGACAGGTTGAGTATAATTGGAACTCAATCTTGAATTTTGAGCATTTTGGAAAATTTTCCTAACCACTATAACACTTGCTGCTCACCTCAGGCTTTATTGACCGACATGATGACGTGGCACTACCCTGTTCTCGCCTCCTCGTGGTTCCATCTCGCTACTCTCCGTTCTAGATTGCAGACATTAGAAGTTGGCCAGACGGCCCGGCCCCAGTTTCAAATATTTCTAACATAAGAATGAAATGTTGTCGATAATTTACAGAACTCAAGCTACAGTCCGAAGCAAACCCAAAGGGCTGTTCATACGACAATAAGAGATTAAATATGAAACATGTGGACACTCGCCATCGTATTAGTACAAGATCTAAGGGAACAAAAAGGGAAGCCATTACTGAAGGAGCTGCTGCGAACAGGAACTGAGCAAGACAGGGCCGACCGAAGTGGCTAGCATTTCACTCAAAGCAACTTGGACCTCATTCGAACCATGCTCGCAGCTGATCAGGCTGGATAGCATCGGGAAGAAGCTGGACAAATTCTTTTCCAAGGAGGTGTCACCTAATGAGCAAATGGCTTGGAGGGTTGTGACGATGAGAGGGGCCCTGGCAGCCAGTTCTCTTCTTTTACCTGACCCTAGAGGGATTGCCCATTTGGGTTGTGCTCCTAGGGATGACTCTGATGCTAACCCCGTGCCTGCTGTTTCTATGTAGAACTGAAGAACCTCTGAGCATAGGTCGATTAGGTGGGATTCCACCTCAGACTCATCGTAAGTAGGAGGTCTGTCTAAGATTAGATTTTGCAGGAATGCTAGGCAAGATTGGTAGGACTCGTTCTCTAGTCGGAGCAATGGGGGATCTTGCATTTGAGTCATGGAGCTAAGTTCCTGAAGCTTGGCACGGAGGCTGGAATTAGTATTTATATTGTGCGCATGTGCTGCTATGTCGTGCAGTGCGCCAAAAAGCACAATTGTGTTTTTTGCTGAAAGTTGAGGTCTGTGCATGTTGTAAATCTCCATCACAGCCTGTCAGTGAAAGGAGAGAGATATCACATATTTGAAATCAGAATCTCAGAAGACTGGACAGTCTTAACATTCATGCAATAGTCGTTAATAATTAAGGATAAGAAAAGTACCTGAATCAGGAGGAGTTGGACTGCAGCTCGGCATTTGATGTCGGATATAGCGTTATAGAGACGGTGGGTCATTAAGCTCTCGGGATTCTCTTCTGATAGAGCAGAATCACTAGTACTCTGCGTGGCTAACACTTGTTCACTAGTCTTAACAAGACCATCACCAGATATGATGTATGAGAAATCGGGAAGTGTTGCATTAGCAGCTTCCTTCAAATATGATACAACTTCAAACCACTTTTCATCAGAAAGTAAGCCTCCAGCATTGCTCATCAAACGCACAAATGCAGCAATGCCAATACCTGCAAGACTCTGGTGAGGTCTCTTGATGAAGCTAACAAGAAGGGACAACACCTTTTTCATGAGCGGGTTCACAGTGCTGTAGAAGCTGACAAAAAGGTCAACGACCAGTTGGAGAGCCAATGTGCATGTCTCATAGAGCCATGCATCTTGATCAAGTTCACTTGCATCACCATCAGCTCCGTGTTCAGGTGAGCTTCCACCGGATGGGTCGATTGCATGTCGTACATAATCAAATATTGGGAACAAAACTGACTCGAAGACCTTTTCCCACAGAGAAAGTGAGAAACGATGACCATGGTTTCTTAAAGTATCAAACAAAACTTGTAGGGCACCCTTTCTAATTTCTGGCCTTGGGTCGAAACTAAGTTCGGATAATCCTGCCAGAAATATCAGAAGCAACTCAGATTCATTATACTGCTAACAATTAAATAAAAATATTTTAACAAAAATTCAGAAGGAATAGTGGACTAAAACAAGATTGAGGTTCAGCATTGAAAAAAAAAAACATTGCAATGAAATTCTTAGTATACAACATTGAGGTTCAGCGGTGAAAAAAAAAAACCTTGCAATGAAATGCATAGTATTGAACATACCAGCCAACAATGGGAACCAAAAATAGAGATGGTCCTCTCTATCTGGCAACTCCATGGATTCTTTGTCCTTTCTATTTGCTGAGCCAAGATCCCCTTCTGATAGTTTTGCAGCGCAAAATCGCAGGAAGGAAATGGCATTCAAACTGATTTCTTTGTTAAACCGACTGTTTGTAAATGCAATCAAGCAATTAACACAATCAGTGAATGTGGTTGTTTCCGTCTCAGTTATGTAAGGGAAATAATCTCGCACAATTTTCTCAATAATTTCAAAAGCCAGCAGTACAATATTTTTGTGGTCGTCATAGGCAGCAGTTGTAAACACCTGCAAACAAAAAGAAAAAAAAATGGAAAATGTGGTCAGGTTTGTATCATCCAGGGACGAAAATTATTCAGTTGCCCCTCAAAAAATTTATCAGATATATTTGAGGCATAAAAGATAACTTCATTACCATGAACATACTTTTCCACCCTGATTTAACATGATTAACACGAGATAATACCATCTGAGAAACACATCGAATAATCAACTCTCGGATCTCAACAGCATTACTTTGACGCATAACAACAACAAATGGCTTCATAAACTCATTCTGAAAATTGTAGTTTGCCAGCTCTTCCCGCTCCAAAAATTTCATAGATAATTGACGCAAGGAATCCATTGCAAAAATGGCAATTGAAAGATTCTCAGAACAGCCGATTGTCACAAAGAAATCAGAAAGCACGTGCCAGATGCTTGACCAAACAAGCCTAATGCGGTTCATATTGTAGTGCCTGTTGTCCGATAAAAAAAATGGTGAGATTCTCATAGTAAACGCTGAAAATAAATAAGTACTCCTAAATGGAGATTATTATCAACTACTTCAGTAAAGAAAATAAATCATACGCTATCTCAACAATCTTAGTGAGACTGAACACCCGCGGATCAGTTGGAGATCTCAGTTCCTCCATGGAAACCTTGCATAAAGCCTTGACAAAATCAATAATTCCCTCACTGTTTAACTTTTGACTTCTAGTGAATATGCGGTTCATCTCAGAACTTCCAACTTGTTCCAGCATGTTTAAGTTAGAGACTAAATTGCTCATCTGTTCAGATGTAACAGAAGCATTACCACCCTTGCCAGCACCATCATATGAACCCCTTCTTACAGCAGCAGCAGCATATTGAATCTTTCCGGGTCCTTTCTTCTTCAGAACAGGAAGCATGGCGGACTTGCCTTGCTTTGTCTTGTCAAGATCGCTGAGAGGAAGTGAAAAAAATGTTGCATCTGGCGGAGCACCTTCCCCCAACAAATGCAGATGTTCAAATCTAGAAACACAAGTCAAAATATGTTCCCATGCTTCCTGCAAGTAATTTCCGTCTTCATCTGCAATGGTAACAATCGCCTACAAGGGAAATTCAAACCCTGTTAGATTCTATATTTAAATTCCAAAACAGTACAGGATGCTTGAAAAAGACAAGTGTTGCAGATGAACACAAGAACAAATTACAGCACAATCATATATAATGTGTACAATAAAACAACTCATAACAATATACAAATGACCAGAGTACTCAATCATCTCACCAAGGCATCATATCCAGCATCCTCTGTTGGGAAAAAGGCAAATATGTAACAAACCAACCATCATATATACTCATGAGTGCAATCTTTGTGAAGTCAAATGGAAAAAAGAGGCAGCACGGAGAGAGAGAAAAAATTTAAGAGGTATGAATTTTGACAAATCTATCATAGAATATAGCTATGCACTGGCAGTAAAGATAAAAACAAATGCCGCACCAACCTTGATTGCATCTATATTTTTCTGTTTAATATCAGCTGGTGAGTGGAGAGAAGTAAACTTTGCAAGTGAAGTCACAAAAGCATCTCTATGAGTCTTCATGGACATTGCAGCAGTAACATGAATCGCGTGACGAAATCCCAATATACATTGGGCTATTATCACTTCATCATCACTTTGATCAAGAGGTACACTGAAGGCAGCAAGCATAGGAGCCCAACATACCTCAATCATGAACCTCAGGATGACCACATTTGTCGCTGCATAATACACAGACCTACAAATTCCCATATCAAATTCTCTAGTTAGTGTTAAGACCCAATAATCGATATTCAAATAAAATGTGTACACATTCATGGGAATATGCGCAGAATGACTTTGAAATCAATTCAGATCTACTTTACTTTCAATAGTACTTATGTGACATGTCAATAGACTTACTCTGACTTGCGAGCTTTTTCTTTGAACTGTTCTTGCATATGCTTTATAAGATCGTCACTGGTTTCCAAGTTGGTATCCCCACGTTTGCGAATCACAATATTTAGTATACTGTCCAAGCCAGAAATTTTGTTTGATTCCGAATGTCTCTGTTGGTTAGACAAATCATCTTCCTTCATCTTAATCTCGTTTTTTGAAATTCGTTCGTACAATGATCTTAGGTACTCTTCTGGAAGATCCTTACCATCATCAATGCCACGATTATTTCTTATGAAATCTTCAGGAGACATCTGCAAAGCGTCACAGATTAAGAATAAAAGCAATGTAAAAAAGTGAAAGATGAAGACTCCAGATTTCATATGTACCTTAGTCTTGACCATAGGATTATGAGCATCTGTATTCAGCAAAATAACAGAGTACGCGAGCACATAGGCTGTATCTGCACTGCTAAATACTTTTGGATTACACTTGCAATAACGCTCAGCGAATTTTTCCATAATCCTGTCAATCTTTTGTGCCTCGCCTGGCAACCTGAACCCCAGTAAAAAGGTCCTTATTGCTTCATCAAATTCCAGACCTTGAAAATCAAATGCTTCCACATATGCATGCATCACCTTCAATGACATTTCTTCTCTTTCCCCTAGATAATCGCCTATCATTGTCTTGCTCAAGCCAGAACCATTTTTAAGAAATGCAGCTATTTCTTCTGGTGAGTTGCCAACCTTATTAGCAGATATAAGGAATTCAATTCCTTTTTTTGGTTTCCGATTGAAAAGAGATATACCTTCCTGCCACAAGATGAGCACTCAACTTTATCGATCTAATTTCTGAAGCAAGACAACAAGAAATGCAATCCATATTTATGAACTACAATCATAAAAAAAATTGAAATAAAAACCTTTACCTGAAGCTCTAGCTTGTAGGCCCTGCGCTGCTCAATATTTGTGACATCTGAAACTTCACTTGAGGCATCAGATGGAGAGTCTGAACCTTCAACCGACTCTTCTTCATGCCCATTTTCAGTGGTCAAATTTCGTGTTTCTAGACTATTCTCAACTTCAATTTTCTTCGGAGAATGAGTATCAGGTATCCGTAACTGTTTATTCATCCAATCCCCCATTGATCGCAAAACAGCAACTAAGTCCTTCATAGCTTCAAGTTTCAGAGTAGCCTCTTGTGGAGGTAATAATGTAGTTGCAGTTCCAGGAGGTACCCCTTGAGCAGTTTTTAGGAGACCATTAACCATTCTGTTTATTTTCAGTGAAAGATTAAGAAAAGTCAGAACACCATTAGCAGAAATATAGTTGGAGTTGCAGTGAACACAGCCCCTGCATGAACTCCAGCTTAATGTATTAAATACAGAAACAGATCACCCGGGTCATGATGTACCTTTCAAAAATGTTAGACGAATTAACATCACAGTCATAGTTTATGAATATGTCCACCAAAATTTGTGAATCATCACAAAGCTTCTCCAAAAACCGCAGCACTGTCATCTTCTGTTGAAAATTAGGTTGAGCAACATTCTCTAGGACTCGAAGGACAATCATAGGAAAAAACACCCCAATTTCTGCTTTTAAACCAGGTCTGAACCTTGAAACCAAACTGATGAAAATCGAGCATGAAAGCTGGAAAACAATCATCAGAGTTGAGGCACTGTTCTTCAATAGGGAGAGACATAAGTACTGTTTGATGGCTCCCAAAAACCTGTCTCACCAGAACTAATCAAGTTATTAAAATAATCACGTAGGGGCCAGAGTAACAGATATAAAATACGATGAAGAATGTAACAAATTAATGAGTTAATGTAAGAAGCACTTCATTGCTCATCAGAAGTGAGGCACTATACAGAACGAGCCAAATGATTACAGAACTATATGAAAGATAACTGAACCAGAATTCACCACGACTAAAGGTGTGCACAAGTGAAAAGAAAGAAAGAAAGGGCATGCAACTAATCGAAGGCATAGGAGTACCTGTCACTTGTCCTGAAGACTGCTCCAGCATTTTCCAATAATATCTTTAGAAGCTCTAAGGCCACAATTTTTCCACGCATCAGTTGTGGATCAACCAAGGCTTCTTTAGGAGGGGTCTTCATTGAGAGTTTACAAAGTGCTCGAAACACCAAAAAGGCATCTCGTCTCAGTTTATTGCCAATTTGAACTTCCAAATCCTCATCCCGTTCCACCTCCCCATCTGCCAATTCCCCTTTCCTGCCTTCCAAAGCTGTCTTGTACATACTAATCTCCCAGTATTTTGCATCTAACATGTCCTTATCTGTCGAGTCCAGCAAATCTGCAGGATTAGTTGTCTCGACAGTGGAAGTCTCAAATGCTCCATCATGAGCGCCAATCGATGCCCTGCCAGGTGTGGCTGGATTCAACACGACATCTATATCCTGCACTATCTTAGTAATAAACCCTTGTACAAACACAGTCATGCTCCCATCCACATTAGATTTCTCCGAAGGTTCCATTAACTCTGCCACTACAATTGGCTGAATTGGGACTGTAGATGAATCTGCCTCCATTCTCCTGAACACAATGACCAGCATCTGTATCAATGACGCCTTGGCAGTTGTCTGATTAACCATATTCTTACTCTCTAGATAAATATCATAGCAAGTCCTCACGATCAGCAACAAGCAATCGCCATGTATTCTAATAGACACCGAAGTCACAGCAGACAACAATGTCTTCAAAATCAACAACTCAATCCCCTCATCTCCAAGCTCCCTACACTTACAAACCCCTTCAACCAACTTAGACAGCAACTTACCTTCCGCCCCTCCAGACGGATCCGCCTCACCACGCAAATACCCGTGCGCAATCAACCTCTGTATACAATTCAAAGCAGGATCAACAATCTTCAACATCCCCGATCCACAAGCACCGATCAACGGACTCAAAATCGCTTCCGAATCCGCAAGCGTATACTCCACCGCTCCGCCATCATGCAAAGGCCCAGGCAAATCTTGCTCGGCATCCGCCGTCGGAGAAGGAGGCGAGAAAGAGCCCTGATTCGGCGACGCGAACTTCTCGAGTATAGATTTACATTCATGAGCGAGCTTGGAGTGCTTCCTCCACGAAGCGTTGTTGATGATCTTCTCTAAGGCAGGTACTAGGGCTTGACTGAGGCGGGAACCGGCTTCCGAAGAAGCCATTCCCATACAGTGAAGCGACTAAGTTTGACTGAAACTGGATCTGAGATTCCAATCGACTCCTCCGGTAGCGGATCCTCTCTCACCTACGCTCTGATGTCCCGCTAACGGCTTCCAGCTTGAAGCTTGCTTATCAAAGAGATGACGAAGTTGAATTGTGGAGATGAAAATGGCGAGTGATCGGAGAATGTCGCAAGAGTTCGATGGTGGTGCGACAAAATGAGTTTTTCAGATCCCCCGTTTTGGGATTATTATTATTATTTTCATATTTCACGGAAAATAAATGTATATAAAAACCAAAATAAATTTAAAATAATTTTGTAAACTAAAAGTCAAAAATAGAGTTGCAGAAATGCAGATGGAATATCGAACTGACCATTATACCACTTCAACCTTGAACTCTCTAGAACGGCGACGTTCTCAGTTCCTTTCTCTCTTTTTTTTTTTTTCCTTCTTTGCTGCACAAACCTTGCTCGAATTCTTTGCCCTCCGATTCGATCATGCAAATTAATTATGATGGAAAACAATTCAGAAAAGGTATAAAATGACAAACCAAACCACACTCAGTTTTCTTCAAATTATCTTTCCATGTTAGAAACATTCCTCGAAACAAATAGTGTCTTGAGCTCACTGTAAATGAGTCGATACACTCGCGAACAAGTTCGATTCGATCTTAAACGAGTCGAGTACGAGCATAAGTTTCACGCTCGTTTATTAAACGAGCCAAGTACGAGCCAACTAGTGTTCGGCTCGTGTATATCCGTGAACATCTCGTTTATGTGATTGTTTATATAATCGATTAAAACTTGCCTATTTTGTTTAAAGCTTATTAATGAGCTCGGTTAAGGTAATTTTATATACATATTATTTTTTAGTGAAAGCTCGATTGAAACTCGTTAAATACTCGCTCGAACTAGTGAAAAATTCGATTAAAGTTTGTTAACTATAAATAATTATATTAATTTAATTTAATTAAAATAATCGTATAAAGCTCGAGCTCGGCTCAAACTCGTGAAAATTAAACGAACCGAGCTCGAAAACATATTTTTAATACTCGATAATGCTCGGCTCGAACTCGTCAAATTTTTAATACTCGACTCGCACTCGTCAAACGCGCTTGAACAATCTAATACGCGGCTAGTTTACAGCCCTAGAGCTCACCATTAAATTAGGTTTAATAATTTTCAGATTTTTGTTATAAAAATAAAACACAATTTTGGAAACATAAGCAGATTTTTTTTTGATGGGGTTAGTGAGTTAAGTTAGTATCTGTTCATTTTTGAGCTGGTGAGGACTTGAACCTTCGCCTCTGTGGGCGCAAGGGGACGCCCTTCCACTGGGCTAATCACTTTGCCTCGATAAGCAGATTTTTTTTTGAATGAAAAACATAAGCAGATTTGAAATTTTCATTTTGTTGATTAAATGTTTGGACAAGTTGAGCTGTCATCCCTAACTGTGGTCATTTATTATTATGAAACTAGGCAGACTGGTAATTCTGAGTCCTAAAAATCAGCTTGGTTCCTGTCACTTTACTTTCATACACAAAAAGAGTTGTGAACCAAAACAGCTAGTGGCGCCGTGGACATCCAGAAGAAATTGCATGGTTGTGGAACTACAGGTCGAAAGATCGCACGAGACGAACTGAAACATAAGCCCTTCATCATCCCACGATTAAGAGCTGTTGTTACCTGTCCATGGCGTTGGAATTGGGCAAGTGTCCACTGTCAAATAATCAATTTGTTAGTGTTGGAAAAGCCTAATCCTGATAACAAGCAGAAATTCATGTTAACACTTAAAACATTCAAGTCTCCCAGATTTGGCTACAAAATAGATGAATAGAAATACAACTGGTACCTGGAATCGGCTATAAGTGTTTTCCAGTCAGAAGGCATCTCGTCGACATCAACTACAATGTTGACAACCAATGGGGCAACTGGCACTCTTTATTTGTTCGAACACACCATATCAGAGCCAATGCAATTATACAGGGATCAAACCAGATCGTGGAAAGGATTCGATCTTGCTTGATAAAATGTACAAGAGACTTCTTTACAAGGTATAAGGAAAAGAAAATCCAAATGTAATTGAACGGGGTTATGATAAAGGTAAACATGAATTACTAGTAAAACATTTTCCATAAGGAAGCCATTACATTACGTACAACAACATGAAATAACTTTAAGACATAAGACAAATAAACCGTCCACACACTATGTAAAACACCTAAGTAAGCATTTTATCAGCCAACACCATCATACAGTTCCAAATGAGTTCAATAAAAATTGACCACAATTACATATGACCACTTTCGCTACTCCAAAAGGGGTCATCATTTATGCGTGAGAAATTCAATGGGCATAGTTTACAAAACTAACCATGGACAGAGTTCCGGGGAAGCACATAAGAGGCCTCCTTGAGTGTACATAATGTACAATCCGCTTCCTGATGAAATAGAGGAGCGGTGGCTGTACATCCTTACGATCAGGTTAGAAAGTGGAATCCCACAGTTTTATGAATCTACATCATATCCGAAGTGTGAAACCCTCCATCCTCACAATCCGCACCCGTGCCCAACCCACAAGGAGAGTCGTACCACTTTGGGTTCTCCGAGTAAAAACTATCAACATGTACACTGTCAAGACCCACTACCTCCGTCCCTAGGCTCTCTTCGTGTGTCAAAGGCTTGGGTAACTTTGAGTCTTCGCATTGAAGAATACTTTTTTCATCAAACTCACTACACTTCAACCATTTATCAGGTTTACATGCTTCACTCAGGAGATCTTTCTGACATCTGAATTCGGATCTCATTTCATCCCATTGCACAACATCATCAAGAGTTTGCTCAAAGCAATCATCATCTTCGTCAATCAGCTCTGGGTCCTTTCCGTCTCTAAATAACCTACCGTGGTGATGATCACCCCAATCTGCCAAATCATTGTCTACACCGAGGACATGATCCAGATCTTGCTTATTAGAGAGCAACTCGACTGACTTCGAACTATCTTCGCCTAAGCTCCTAACTTTATGCACAATATGAAACAATTCCTGAGATACTGAATGCAGCTGATCGCAAGGAACTTTTCCGATCCTCCCTTCAAGCAACCCAAGTTCAGCTTTTAACTCCTGAACCTGATGCAAAACTGAAAGGTGGAAATGCCCATCATCCTTACCCAACAGCCCATACCCCTCATCCCCATCGTCAGTCACCCCATAAACCACATCCTGATCTATCAGAAGCGCACCCTTATGCCCCACCAACCTATGCATAATCCTTGCATTCCCATCAAGTGGTCCCGGTTCATGACCTGAATGCACAGCATACAGCTTAAAAACAGCCACACCCTCATCCTGATAAACAAACGTCTTATCCTTCTCATTATAGTTCATAATTGGCACAATCGCCCTAATGCGAAACCCGCACCCGCACCTCTTGGAAGCATAAGGCTCCCTCTTCAAAACCTTTGATTTCTTCGAGGCAGGCTCACCCGCTCTATGGCACGCATAATCTTTAACTTCAGCCATAAATGGTTTATAACGAATATACTTTTGCCTAATACACAACACAACCTTATGCTTGGTAGCCAGCTCCTGCAACCTATGCTGCACATCTTTAGCGGGGACATCAAATGACTCGGTATACTCAAACCTCCGGCGCTTATTCTTCCCACCAGCCGCTCCATCCCCGCCGGAACACATAGCACACGCGGAAACGAAAACCCTGATATAACTCTCGGGAATTCCATAAAACTTAGCACCTACGGTCCAAACCTGCTTAATCCTATCAACAGTCTCCTTCAACGCTAAATGCTTTGAATCTCCATCGGTATGAAATGATGCGACAATGTGATGCCACTGATTGACATGAGGCACAAACTGCTGCGAATTGTTCTTAAAAAACAGAAATTCATTACCGGTTTGGTCCCGGCTAGCGTTGAGCTTGTCCTGAATCCTCTTCCAAGCCGTCAAATACGCCGTGTCCTCATTTCTGTCCTTCCAGACGGACCTCCAGCTTTTGAGCACCTGACGCGGCGTGACTGCGCGGATCTCGTCGGAGGAAGCGAGGCGATTCTCGAGGAGGCAGCGGATCATTAAGGAGTGGGATTCGGGATTGAAGGTGTAGAATTGAGTGGAGATGTGGGGGTCGGGGCTTATGTAGGGCTGGGGAAGAAGAGGGATTTGGAGTGGAGGAGAGAGGAAAGAGTTAGGGTTAGGGTTTGGGATTTGTTGGGGAGTTGGGGGAAGTGGGTCGTCAGGGTCGGAGGAGGATGAGTCGGATGAGTCGGAGGAGGAGGAGGAGCGGAAGAGGGACATTTCGGAGAAGGTTGGGTCGGGTGGGGCGGAGATCGAGAGGTGGTTGGGGATGATAGACGGCGGTGGTGGTGGTGGCTGGAGGAGGAGGAGGTCGTGGTCATGGTGATTGTGATTGTGGTGGTAGAAGAGATCGTCGGCTTCGATCTTGTTAGGGTTCATCATCAGTCATGAAAGGTTGGGAGAAGGATCGGAGCTTTTTTTTACTTTCGACTTCGACTCGGTCTTCGCCGTTGTTGTTCCTCAGCTTTGGTCTCACGACATGTTTTTTTTTTCCTCCCTTGTTTATTTTCTCTCTCTCTCTCTCTTGATTCTCACGGTTTTTTTATTATTATTCCATTTTATTTTTTGATAAATATTTGATATATAAAATTGTTGACTTAACTTTTTGTCAAAAAAAAAAAAAAACTTAATTCTCCAAAATATGGGCAAAAGTTCAAACTATTAATTTTTTTAATTATGGTAAAATAAAAAATGAATTGATAAATTTTTGATCGTCAAGTCAAATAGCTACATGACGATTAAATTGTTAACTCAATCATGTGAATCCCGTTGAATATAATCCGACGATCTCAACATAACCTCTTAATGTACCAATTAGATATTTCTTCTTTAACACAAATAAACTTTTTTATTGTGTCGTTTTCAATGGGTTTCACATGATTGAGTTAACAATTTGATCACAGTGTACGTACGACGCTTGACGTTCAAAATGTTTTCAATTTTTTATTTTATTTTGTACTTGATTGAAAAAAATCAATAATTTAAACCTGCAATTAGAAAAAGTTGATAATCATGAGTAACTTTTCCTTTGTTTTTAGGATAAATTACAAAAACATTGCCTAGACTACTACTTGTTTTCAAATTAGGTACCGGACTTTTTCTATTTAGTGATTTTTGTATCAATTCGCACATATTTAAATTCTATTGATCAGATCTCCAACCATGATAAAAATAAAGTTGACCAATTTTGTTAACTATAAAACCAATTCATAAGTTTTCGACCTTAATTCCTCAAAAACATGTCGAATTCGTAAACAAAATGTATGCAAGTTAATGCAAAAATCACTAAATTAAAAATTAAAAAAATCCGGTACCCAATTTGAAATGCATCGGTAGTCAATGCTATGTTTTTGCAATTAACCCTTGTTTTATGTTGGATTAGTAGTAGAGATGGAAGTGGGTCGGCCCACGGGTCGGACTGGGTCGAAACAGTGAAATTTGTGTGAGTTCGGGCTGGGACCGACTGGGTTCAAACTGTAACTAGTCAACCCACGGGTCGGGTCAAAGCGAAAAATTTGGACCCACCCCAACCCACGGGTTGGATCCATCATAAATGGGCTGATTCGGATTGGGTCCAACCACGAATTTGACCCACGGGTTTGACCCAGGGATTTGACCCACGGGTTGAACCCATAAATGATTAATTTTAATTAAAAATTTAAAATAATCAATTTATTAAAATCATTTTTTTCATACAATTTATATTTAAAATAACTTATTATCTAAGTAACAAACCAAAAAAAAGCTTCAATTAATATTTCATTTAAAAAATTAGTTTATTTATTAAATGAGAGCCAAACTTCCTGGTTCGGGGAATTACACACTTAAGCGAAAGACTAACACAAACTCTAAATTGAAACTTTATAAATAGTTCTAATTTACAAACCTAAGGTCAATTGATCATGAAAGATACTCGGAAAGTAAAAGATAATAGTAGTGAATAATCAAGACATTCACACAAGGCATAAATAACATGTTAAGTCGACGGTGGCAAGAAAGAAATAAAATTCTTATAAAGAAAAGAAACGATACGGCCACTCTGATTCCGAAATATTCTGACAAATTCCCTAAAAATCATCATGCCATGCCGCCACCCCACTCTGGTGGCCTCAAACTCAAACTTTATGTTATTTGAGCATGTGTTTATATTGCACAATGATTAATTCGGACTAGAATCGCAATCTCTCAAATTGACCAGGATAAGATCGGATCGGAACTAAATATGTTCCTTTTGGCATGTACCAAAAATGTTGATGGCATGTACCAAAAATGTTCCTTTTGGTTCTAGAACGGTAATTTTATTATGATTTGTAGGTAATTAAAAAACTATTCCAGACTGTGAACTACTTATCATTTTCACATGCTTGAATTTTACTAGTAAGGAGTTGTGGTTAAGGTTTTTTTTTTTTGATTTAAGCTGTGAATTACAAAAACAACAGCGAACCGAGGTCTTAAAGTTGGGACAAATTAACCAGCTGGGTGCAGAAAACAGACAAAACAGATAAAACGTGAAAAAACGAGAGTCCGTTGCACCACTTCGCCTCGGCGTGGGCACGTCATCCCGTCATTCACAGCTGGAAACCTGTACATACAGAGATGTACAGTCAAGAAGCAACTCCAAGCGGAGCCGCCGTCCTACCACCATCACCAGCAGTCGAACCGAGTCACGGACCGCCAGCCAAAAAGATAAAGACAAAAAACCCAACCCCCAACCGCCAGCCGTGAGTCACCATCCACTTCATCCAGCCACCGCCGACTGACACCACCATCTTTGCTTCTGTCGCATCCACCGAACGAGCAGGGGACAGGAGAAGAAAAGAAGACAACAGGGCCGGCGGGGAGGAGATGGAAGAGGAGGGTAAGGCGTTAATGATTTACTAGGGGATTGTGCACATATTTAGTAAAAGTCGTGTTATGTATGTGATAATCCCAGTTGTGTTTTGAATGAGTATTGAGACCATTGTTTAGTGTTTAGTCCAGTACAAAATGTCTATTTGAGTATGCATGAGTTTCTGGTTTGAGTCCTTAAGCCATCTACTGGTTTTGTGATGAGAAGCACAAAACGACGTCACTTCATGCGAGAGGGAAATCCTGAGTTTGAAGATCGCCCGAAGCTGCGTCGTTTTGAGAAACGCGGGAGTCCAGCTTTAAATGAACGCAGTCGTTTGCGAGACGCGCGAGTTTCAGTTACGATCGAAGACGACCGCGTTTAGCAAGTAACGAACCCGGACTCAACTTCAAAGGCTGCGACGTCGTTTTCATCCTCTACACATCTTAATACATAAGCTCAGCTGATTTGGGGGTTAGGGCACATAATTCGTTTCTTCTCTCCGAATTCAAATTGAGCGATTCTTCGAGACGTGAGATAAAATTGACGAACGAGCGAGACTGTCAGAAGGCCAACGAGTGTGGATGTACTCCGGTGTGGCTCGACTGCAAGGATTGTAAGGCGAACGCACGGGTAATCTCTTTTGGACTCGGTGGCAAGACTGAAGCAATTCAGGCGACTACAGAGCTTTGGTTTCACAGGAAAGTTCTTTCAACTGGTTGCTTGGATTGATGATATTCATTTCTTGTTTGTTCTGGTTTATTTGGACTGGATTAATTGCTTGTAATTCGTTTGGTTTTTGCTTGATTCAAGCATTGTTTGTAAAACCTAACATTTGGTCCTCAATTAATAAGAGAAAAGGTTTAAATAAGTTCATATTCTTGTAATCGATCTCTTCAACGTGATATCAGAGCCAAACTGTGTGATCTTGAGCTATCTTGATAATCATTTGTGCTTGTTTGCCTTTTCTTGTTAACCCTTGGACTTAATCTCTCTTTTGGGATGGCTGATGCCATGAGAATTAAGCCCTTCGGACCTCTGATTTCAGTATGTGGAATATGAGGATGAAGGCTATCTTAGTTAAAGAAAAGTGTTATAGGGATGTGACTGAGGAGTGGATAGTTCCCACCTCAGACCAGCAGAAAACTGACATGAAGTAATTAACGTATTATGAGATCATGATGAGACTTTCTGATGATATAGCTAGAAAAGTAATGCATCACACTGAACCTAAAACATTGTGGGATGAATTAGAAAAAATATACTTGCCTAAATCTCTCCCCAATAGGATCTCTTTACAGACTAAGCTCTTTACTTTTAAGATGGATGTGTCCATGAGCTTACAGGAGAACATAGACATCTTCTTAAAACTTACTCAGGATTTGAAAAAGTGTAAAGATGAAATTAAAGATGAACATCTCCGTGTCATTCTTCTTAATTCACTTCCTTCTCAGTTTGACACTCTTAAGGATGTCATTCAATTTGGAAGTGATGAGTTAACAGTCTCCAAGATCCTTGAAGCTGTCACTCAAAAGAATGAAAGTCTTAAAGTTTTTAAGACTAAAAATGGTTCAAAAACTGAAGTAAAATCTGAGGTTATGATGTTTAAGGGAAAGAATAAGTTTAGACCAAAGAATAAAACCTACAATAATGGCTCTCAGAATAACAATGAATCTCAGAATAAGAAGTCCTTTGATAAACCTCAATCTTCACAAAACCACAACAATTTTCGAAGGAATTCCCCTGTTAAGTGCAACTATTGTGGCAAGCTAGGCCACTATGCTAGCAGATGTTACATAAGAATGGAGGATAAAAAGAACAAATGGAATAAAGATAACCAATCTGGTCAGTCCAACATTTGTGAGAAGGATCCCCAATATCACAATGAATTGCTTCTCATGTCTGATGGGCATGGAAGTGATTTTTGGATCCTTGATTCTGGTTGCACCATGCATGCCACACCACACAAGCATCTCTTCAGTTCTCTGAAGCTTTGTGAAGGTGGTGAGGTCATGCAAGGTGACCACACATCATTGAGAATTAAGGGAATTTGATCAGTTCCCTTAAGGATGTTTGATGGTGCTGTGAGAACTCTCCAAAATGTGAGATGGGTTCCCCATCTTAGAAGAAGTAAGTCTAATGTCAGAATCAGCCTTTGATAAGCTTGGATGTAAGATAACCACCTTTAAGGGAGTTAGAGAAGTGTTAAGAGATAACAGATTAGTAATAAAAAGCATTTAGAAGGGAGGCCTCTACCATGTGATCTCTTCTTCTGAAATTAACTGTTCTGATGAAAACAAAACTCTGTTAGACACTAAAATTTGGTATTCGAGGCTTGGTCATATAGGGAATAAAGGACTCCATTATCTGTCTAAATCTGGTTTGATTGATTGTAAGCCTATTGATCTGAAATTCTGTGAAACATGTGTTTTTGGTAAAAAAAATCAGCTCATCCTTTTGGTGAATCTTTTGTTGTTGTTAAGAAACCTTTGGAGTATGTCCACTCTGACTTGTGGGACCTGCCCAGGTCTCAACAAAAGGAGGAATGTCATATTTCCTATCCATTATTGATCAATACTCTAGAAAAGTATGAAAGGTCATATTTCTTTTAAAAACCAAGGATGAGGATTAATGCTGGAGTTAAAACAACTCTTTGGGGAGAGGCTGTGGTCACATGTGCTTATCTGATAAAAAGATGTCCTTCCTCTGCCGTTAACTTCAAAACTCCCCAAGAGCTTTGGACTGGGAAACCTCCAAACCTCTCCCACCTCAGGCCTTTTGGCTGCACCGCATATGCCAAAGTGTCTGATGGTAAACTCCAGCCTAGGGCTGCTAAATGCATAATGCTTGGATATCCTGAAGGTGTTAAAGGCTATAAACTGTTAATGATTCAACCAGGAGGTTACAAAGTCATTGTGTCTTGTTCTGTTACCTTTGATGAACTAAATTTCTACTTTAAGTCTAAACTAAACCATGTTGTTGAATCTCAAGGCACACCTGAAGGTGTGACCAGTTTTATTCCATCAGGTTTTAACTTGAACTAGGGAAATGATGATGGAAACCAGGGAGATGAAGCGGCTGAGATGGGACAGTCACTGGGCTTAAGTGATGGAATGCTGGAGGTAACAAATGAGGGGAGCAATTCCCCTGCTGGTACAGGTAATGAGCCACTTAACCAATTAGGTGGGGGAGGCAGCACTGTAAGTCCTTCTCACTCAAACTCAGAATTAAATCCTTTTGACACTAGTGATCAAAATGTTGTTATAGGATCATCTAGTTTAGGCATCTCTACTGCTTCTGCTGCCATACCTGATTTGCCAAACTTGCCTGATGATTTGTATGTTGATCATAGTGAACATTTGCCTGAAAATGTGACTGCAAATGTTGATGATATGCCTGAGTTATCTGAGTCCCCAGTGCATGAAACTGAACCTAGTGTTGATAACTATCAATTAACTAGAGACAGTGAACCTAGAACTAGAATTCCTAATAGAAATATAAGGCTAACATAGCTGACTATGATGAGAAGCATGATGATAAGTGCTGTAATATTGTTGAGTTTGCTCTAATGGTTGCTGAAAAGATTAAATATGTAATACATGATTCATATAAGCAAGCCTTGTCTAGTATCTGAAAAATGGAAAAAAGCTATGATAGAAGAAATTCAATCTATGCATGATAACAATACTTGAAAACTTGTACCTAGGCCTGCTGATGTTAAACCTCTTGCTTGTAAGTGGATATATAGGATAAAAGAAGGAAATTCACATACTGATCCACCAAGGTTTGAGGCTAGGTTAGTGGCCAAGGGGTTTCACAAAAGAGAGGGCATTGATTTAATGAGATAGTTGCTCATGTTGTCAAGTATAAAACACTGAGATTGCTTATTGCTATGACTGATGTCTTTGATTGGCATATTGAACAAATGGATGTGAAAACTGCATTTTTACATGGTGATTTGCTTGAAACAATTCACATGTGTCAACCTGAAGGTTTTGTTGATAATACTAAGCCTAATCATGTCTGTTTGTTAAGGAAATCCATCTATGGATTAAAACAATCACCTAGGCAGAGGAATAAGAAATTTGACAGTTGCATGCTTGACTTAGGATTTGTAAGAAGCAAATATGATACATGCCTATATCTGAAAAGAGTGAAGAATAATGCCCCATTGTTTGTGCTGCTCTATGTTGATGACTTGCTGCTGATCAGTTCTTCCATGCTTGATATTAAAATGACTAAGTCTGGTTTGCAAAAACATTTTGACATGAAAGACGTAGGTGTTGCACAAAAGATCTTAGGGGTAAAATAACAAGAGATAGAACAAATGGAGTTATCTGTTTGTCTCAGTCTGATTATTTCACTAAGGTGTTAGGCAAGTTTGCTATTGTGAATGTTAAGTCTAATGATATACCCTTAGGAGGGCATCTTGTGTTCACTAAGGAAGATTGTCTTAAAACTGAGCAAGAAAGAAAGAATATGATGAATGTACCCTATGATGTGGTTGTTGGTTCTATTATATATGGTATGATATGTACAAGGCCTGATATTGCTTTCTCTATTAGTGTTCTTAGTAGATATATGTCTGACCCAGGCACAAAGCATTGGGAAGCTATGAAATACCTGTTAAGATACCTGATAGGGACGAAGAGATTAGGACTAGTGTATAGAAACCATGAACCAAGAGCTGGGATTGTAGGATATGTAGATTAAGATTATGCCAGCAATAGGGACAAATAGGAAGTCCACCACAGCTTTCTATTTCACATGGAATGGAAACTGTGTGTCTTGGAAGAGCCAGTTTCAGCCCATAGTAGCATTATCATCCACAGAAGCAGAGTACATAGATGCCCCAGAGGCATCAAAGGAAGCCATTTGGTTAAGTGGGATAGTGAAGGAAATCAGTGGGATTAGTGAGAGTCTCCTAGGATCTTCATGGATAGCCAAAGTGCCTTATGTTTGTGAAGGGATCCAGTGTATCATGAGAGGTCTAAGCATATAGATGTGAGAATGCATTTCATTAGAGACCTAGTGGAGACCAAAAGCATCATGGTAGATAAGATACTTGGTGAGGAGAACCCAGCTGATTTTGGAACTAAAATAGTGCATGCTAACAAGTTTGTTTTCTGCAGGGAAAGCCTGCATATTGATGATGTTGGATAAAGCTTCAAGTCTGAGTTGTTTGAAGCCTTCAATGGCTGGTTATGCCTTTTATTCTTTGAGGTCAGATGTACCTATTTTTAATTCATTCATTTATCACAACTAGTCTTAGGAGGGCATTTGTTTTTTTAAAAAAAGAGGATTATTGGATTTTCAATCATACCCCCTGCGGTGACTCGAACCCGGGATCAAGAGGACCAGGTAGTGAGCGCCTCTCCACCAGGCCAACTCAACTTCGTCAGGGCATTTGTTATGTATGTGATAATCCCAGTTGTGTTTTGAATGAGTATTGGGACCATTTTTTAGTGTTTAGTCCAGTACAAAATGTCTATTTGAGCATGCAGGAGTTTCTGGTTTGAGTCCTTAAGCCATCTGCTGGTTTTGTGCTGAGAAGCACAAAATTGCGTCACTTTATGCGAGAGGGAAATCCTGAGTTTGACGATCGCCCGAAGCTGCGTCGTTTTGAGAAACGCGGGAGTCCAGCTGTAAAGGAACGCAGTCGTTTGCAATACGCGCGAGTTTCAGTTACGATCGAAGACGACCGCGTTTAGCAAGTAACGAACCCGGACTCAACTTCAAAGGCCGCGACGTCGTTTTCATCCCCTGCACATCTTAATACATAAGCTCAGTTGATTTGGGGATTAGGGCACCGAATTCCTTTCTTTTCTCTCCGAATTCAAATTGAGCGATTCTTCGAGACGTGAGACAAAATTGATGAACGAGCGAGACTGTCAGAAGGCCGACGAGTGTGGATGTACTTCGGTGTGGCTCGACTGCAAGGATTGCAAGGCGAACGCACGGGTAATCTCTTTTGGACTCGGTGGCAAGACTGAAGCAATTCAGGCGACTACGGAGCTTTTGGTTTCGTAGGAAAGTTCCTTCAACTGGTTGCTTGGATTGATGTTATTCATTGCTTGTTTGTTCTGGTTTATTTGGACTGGATTAATTGCTTGTAATCGTTTGGTGTTTGTGAGTCAAACATTATTTGTAAAACCTAACATTTAGTCCCCAATCAATAAGAGAAAAAGTTTAACTAAGTTCATATTCGTGTAATCGGATCTCTTTAAGTCGGATATGGACTGAATGGACCCTGTTGAGTTTCAAAAGGTGGAAGTGATGGCCCATTGAATATCTAATCATTAATCATTATAGTTGGATAAATTTATAATTAATTTTTACGTAAATATTGTAACTTTTACGGAATCCAATCGCTGTGTAATTAAACTCGGAGGGCGTGGGCATTTGGCTGAGTGGTTTAGTCCCTCACTCGTGGCATGTGGCGGCCCGGGTTCAATCCCTACAAGTCCCTATATGTCCAAAAAAATGGATACTACACTGGAAAAAAAGTTGCGCCATCGAAAAAAAAAAAAAACTCGGAATACATACACGGTTGGTGGTGGGCTAAGTGATTGAATCGAATCACAAGTGCAAGAATTCCGATCCCGTACCCAGAGTTCTTGTCTATTCTTTTGCGTATATGCTGCTTTGATCTTTCCTTCCTGGAGGCCTGCTTTGATTCGTATATAGTGTCACATGGCCTATGTTTCATTACATCATTCATCAAATCAAAATTCAGTTTGGTCTCCTTTGCTTGATTCCATGCTTCATTAATCTAGAAATGCATAATTATTCGAAATGTACTCAAATATATATTTATATGCATATATGATGAATTTCTACTGTACTTTTGTTATTATTATTATATATTTTTTATGTAATTAATTGACAGTAAAAACTCGATTTTTATATAACACCATTAAACTTGATTCGGTTTCTTATTAGTCACAATTTAATGAAGGTAATTAAGGTAGGTTGTAATAATACATAGGTACCAAAACTTGCTAGCATCCACCGTAATATAGCACTTTCATTGGAAACAAAGGATATTCATTTAAGGTCACACAATTTAGAACTCAGTCGTGTTTAATTAGCATAATAATTAATAAGGCCGGCCGGTTCTGGTTTGTCTCATGGGCACTACATATTTAGCTTTGATTTCATCCTCAGGGAGAAGTTGTGGGTGGTCGGAATTCAAACTCGGAAGACAAATAATGCTTCGACAAAAGCTGTCGAGCAAAGGACTCAAGCTCCTCCTCCTCCCCATCATCCACCTCTCCCTGATCGACAAAAGTGCTAGCCATGTCATCAGCTGACCATCCCTGCTGCAATAAGCTCCCACATTGCATGGATTCAAAATCAGCCACCGGATGGTCAGGTGGCTGCTGTTGCCGATGATGAACAGTCGCTAGTCTAGCCTGCGTGTAACTCACCTCTGCTTGCAGATTCATAACCTGTAAAATGTTCAGTATGGAAAGCAGTAATGAAAGGAAATAACAAAAGAACACAACTGTTTAATTATCCCAGTTCGTCACAACATATTGCGACTATGTCCGGAGGTACTGCCAAAGTCAGTAGATTTTCACTATGTTGATGAAATGCGTTTACAATACTCAGAACATATATATATAAATGTGCACTAAGAGATAAATTTGAACTTAAAAGAAGTTTAGGGTTTTGAGTTTAACCTGCTGCTGGAGGGAGAAGATTTGTGCGACGCATCCATAAACGGGATCTCTGACCCGAGCCAAAGCCTCATAGCACATCGAAACGACAGCGTCCAGGCGCTTGTGGGGTGGGATGGAGAGCAACATCTTTGATGCATTGCTTGCACCAAACACCTTATGAACCGCAGCAAAGTGAGCTGCGCCTTGGTCCAACTGGAAGTAAGGCGCAAACACGCATCCCTTCACACACTTCCTCCTTAGAAACTTGCACGCACCGCAAGGCCCCCCCATGATCACATTAATATTATTACTACTTCCGCCTGCATCGCCTTCCTTTCCTCCTCCTCCTCCCCAATTGATGCTGCTGCTGCTGCTCATGAGATGGTTAATTTATAATTTTGTGTTTTAGGGTTTTTGGTTGAGGAGAGAGATTTATAGAGAAGTTGGGTTTGTTTGTGTTTGGTGTTGTAGCTAGGAGGGTGAAGGTGAAATGAATAGGTTGAGACACGTTGAGTGGTTTGATTTTGGAGACAAGAGAGGAGAGAGATTTGAATGATGGGTCACCACTCGACACCCGACATAGTGTTTGAATGAGACAGTCATATGTTACTGTTTTGTGTTATTCACAAGCTACGGCATTGTTTGTATATCTGTGCGCACTTGCATGCATGCCCCCCCTCTTTAGGTTTTCTCTCAAGTTATGTACTCCGTATTTCACTGAAATGTGAAATGAGATCTGATCTAATTTTTAATTTAGTTTAGTTTTATTCTTATTCTATAATAAAAACTATATTATTTCATCGAGTCAAAATTAGGTGCAAGCCTGTTTTTTAGTATACAATATACAAACCGACGAATTCTGTTATACTTTCTAATAACTATATCATGGTTTAATCCAAACGAATTATAGGCAACTTTTCCGAACTATGACATATATAGTTATTATATGCCACTTTCCCAAACTATGACATAGTTCGTAATAAGTGTGTATCATAATTGATCGGTTTATAGTTTGTGCCTAATCTTTTTCCTTGTTTCACTATGATTCAATTAAACTTTTTCAATAAAAAAAATGCACTCGTCCTAATAAGTGTTCCAGAAGAGTATAAAAAGTGGCATTAATCAGATGAAGATGCACTCAAGTGTCTAGTCATTAGCTAATTAAACCTTATTTTAATGAGTTTAACCACAACATCTCAACAAAACAAGTAGTTGTTGGTTGCATGATATGATACCAGAAGGGACACGAAGACAGATAAAGCAAGCTAGTTATGGGTGTGTTAACCTATTTGTAGTAAACAACATAAGCTGCTCTCAGGTCAGTAGTACTCCGTAACAAGTATATATATAAAAACAGCAAGCTAAAAGGCCTGTGCTGCTACTGATTTTGTATGAAACTTTGAAGCCACGGAAGCTGAAGATAAAAACAGTAAGCAGCAACAGGAAGCAAACTAGCTTGCGTGAAGCAACCTTTGTAACATAAAAATACATGCAAATTAAAGACCCAATCAGATAACACAAACAACTGGCCTGATGTAGATTATGTTTCCATAATGGAGCAACAAGTGTCATGCAATAATCCACCCAAACCAACCTATGTCAATGTTTCTATATACGGGTGAAAGTGAGTACACTACTCAGTTCCTGCTCCTCCACATGTGAACTCCATATATCAAAACTTAAATGAATTAACAATTTAATTTAACATATTTTTTTAAAATCATTAAATAAAAAATGTTTGATTAAACGTTCAGTTAAACCTCTCTTCATTTCAAAAAAATTTGAAAATTTCATCTATAAATTTAAATGTACATCATTAAGACGTTATGATGCTTTGAAATGTGACTAAATGCAATAATTGGAACACGTGTCAACTTATTCATGTACCTTCTCGTTCGATTAATATGTTTATATTTGTCCACATCAAACTTGTTTACATAGATATATGAAACTTGTTTGTGTCGTAATTAATTTTCCTTTAAATTTATGAACTTTATAAAACCTGATTTGATTAAACAAGTAACTCCGAACATAAAACAGAAGGTGTATTTTAAGGAATTATTTCACTCATAAGTGTTTTAAGATTCTGAGAGTTCAATTTCATGCAAAATACTTGTCCTAGATGATTTGATTAAGGCTTGTTGTATATCTATGAAACAAAAATTTAACTCTTTTTCACGTTAATTTCCTTCTTTGGTTTGATGAAAATATATCTTATACATATGAGTCTCAACATCTCTATCTGTTGAATCGCGTCAAAGTCATACTCATCAATCACAACCACTAGGTCTATTGGCCATGTCACGTGAATGTGTTATGCTCTAGCAATCTCAATGCTAGGATGCGCCAATCTTGTGCGCATAGCGAGGGTGATTTACTTGCTTCCCAGAATCATTGGCTCCACCTCTCGGTTACGTTCCATAGCTTAGGGTTCCTTATTGACTCGCTACGTAGATACTTTGGAGTCCACCTATCAGTATTTTGACAGGCCTAACTAGCCTTGAATAGTATCGAAGGTCCTTTTTGCGCGTTATATATATGTGTAGTGACTCTGACTTTGGCTCTTATTTAACATCTGAGTCTACGTACTCTTCGTGTAAATATCAAAGTTGTAGCCCGTCCCCAGTTAGTGCCAGTGGTATATGCAACAAATGGATTTCTTAAGATAACGCGTGGTTAAACTCCTGCTGCCATTTTTTTAATAACTCTCTTTTAATTAATGTGATTGGGGCACTTTGGGTTCGAACTGGTTTGATAAGTGCCAGGGGCATGTGTAGTGGGCATGTGGATCTCTGGTGACATGATCTGTGGTCATTTCTCTCATTTCATTTATGAAAGCCCCAAGTAAAGAGAAGATTGATTTTCCAGGTGATTTGATGTGGATTAGCTGCTGCTGCAGCAGCTCCTTTTGACCACTTGGACTTTGCTGTGATCACAGACACTGCCCTTCTTCTTGAATTGCTAGTTGTTATAAGCATTCGTTTCTCCACGAGAGGATTTTTAGTTGGAGAGTCAACAACTGTTAAACTTCCCAATGTTAATTTATATTTCATTAATTTAAATGCCCAAATTTGGGGAAAATTTTAGGCAAAATGATCAGTAATTAATTTGGTTCTCAATCTTGCAAATTATTTCTCAAAATATTCATTTTGACTTAAGCTGAAAACATCATTTTTAGACTTAAGCTGTTCTTATTACAGCGTCTTAGCTGGTTGCGTGATATTTTTGCTTAATATGATGCTAAATCTTCATTATCAAACCCTAAACTGCTCACCCATCTGTGCTTCGTCCTAACATCCATATAGGAAGTGGTCGATTGCTGGGTGGGGGATATCCATGTGGCCAGAAACTCTAGAATGAGCGGAGGAAGATGGAACTGTGTAATAATTTCTGGTGACAAGAAATCATCTAGATTGAGGAGCTAGCTAGCCTAAAGTTCTGTTGGTAAGAACTGTAAAACGCCGTTATCAAAACAACATTTTAGAAAAAATGAGTATTTTGTGAAATAATTTGAGAGATTGAGATCATTTTTGAGCACTTTGGAAATATTTTCAAATTTGATCAGTAACTTTTGATTCAAAACAAAAAAAAAAAGCAATCCAAAATTCAAAAACACACTCAAACCTACAAAAAAAAGTGTATGCAAATCCGGTCAAAAGAGAGTGATTGATGATCAGCTTCAATCAAATCTTGTGAGGACCTCTTAGCTTAGGTATATGACCCCTATAAACATATAGCTGGCTGTGCTTGGATTGACCATCGTGTGCTCCTTGTTCCACGGATGCATGGCCCCAGCCCCCAGCTGCAGTTGATGTTCAACCCCACTAGTCTTTACTTGTCTGATCTGCCACAATCTCTACCTACAAATTCCTGTATGTATTGATCTTCAACCTTACTTCTTCTACCTCTCTCAAAAAACTGGCCGTACTATCTTGCTATATTTTTTTAGTTTATTCGCATAATATAATGAAAGATCATCGTCGTCTCTCGTATAAGAAATTCAAAACCCTCCTTTGGAAAATGCAGAGGAAAAAATATATTAATTGGAAACTAAATGAAGAATTCATTACTTTTCATTACATACTTAGATTATTTGTTTGCACTGTCCATGGAAAACTAAACATGAATTTCCACCGAATGTTCTTTTCATCCCAAAAAAATAAAATAAAAATTTCCCATGAGCTAAACGGAGGGAAAAGGAATGAGAAAAAAATGGGCCCCAAATTTAGTAAAACTGGTCTCTCATTTTAAAAGCTCTGAAAGATACAAAATGTTAATAACTTTCATCTATTATTTCTAGCTTGATGATTGATCATCAAAATATTTGTAAGATGCAACGGCTAACAATCCTGAATCCTCCTCCTTTTTTCTACCCTTTTTGGTTTACCTTGTCCATTCTCCAACCTCATAATTATTTCGCAGTTCAAAACTTCAAATTTAATATGGTGTTTACTATCTCACAAATCAATTTTCTTTTTTCTTTTTTTTCAATTTCATCACCATTTCCAAATATTGGTCTTCAACGTGATGTCTTTCAATTAGCATCATCGTCGTCTATTTATCTGACTTATTCTCTTTTGACTTTTTTCCACAAAGCTGATACCTCCTCCACAATCGAGGTTTTATCATTCTGAAAGGTCAAAGTCGTCATTTGAACGTTGTCATCATTGTCGACAACATAAAAAATTTCGTGGGTCTTGGATCCGCCGTATAAGAAATTCAAAGAAATTAACGCTCCTTTGGAAAATGCAATGGAAAAAAAAGAATTGGAAGCTAATAAATGAAGAACTCATTTTCCAAGGAAGGGAGTGGAACGATTTTGAGTTGGAAACTAAATGATGAAGTAGTCATTTTCATTGGATACTTTGATTTTGTTTGCATTATTGTCCATGGCAAATCAAACATGAATTTGCACAAAATTTTCTTTCCGTCCTAGAAAATTTCCATGAACTAAACGAAGCCAAAAATAATGAGAAAAAAATGTGTCTAAAATATAGTAAAACGCTGTGGTCTCATTTTAAAAGCTATGAAAGATAGAGTTTGTAAATAACTTTTATCTATTATTTTTAGCTTGATGATTGATCATCAAAATATTTGTAAGATGGAACAATTAAGAATCTTCTTCTTCTTCTTGAATTATTAAGTGTTGAGAAATTAGATGAGTGTCTAATTCTTCAATTGAAGAAAGTGAAATAAAAGATGTAAAAAACAAACGAATACAAGACACCAAATGTTATATACAGATTCATCCAGGGGAGAATCTAGGAATGAAAACTTACCGGGCTAAATTTTTTTTGATTGGTTATGTATGTTTTGAAAAGTATTTGACAATAAATACTACGTAGCTTGGTTATATCCTAGTTGGATTGTTGTGTTCGAATCTGGGCGCTTAACATTTTATTTTGTTATACCTTTGTGGTTTCATATAATATATGTTGTATAACCCGCTATGAAGCATCAACTATTGTCATTACTCATTAGTCTAGTGGATATGCAAATCCTATTTCAGTCACTCCACCTGAGTTCGGATCTAGGCTGAAGCTAAATATTTTTGGATTTTCAAAATTCTACCCGGGCAGCCCACCAGCCACATCCGCCCCTGGATTCATCCAAGACTGGTTACGTCATGTGTTGTTGCTGCTATTAGATGGCGATTTTTTCTTTTATGAGGATCTATCAAATAGAAAACCATGGTTCTATTTATAAATGTGATTTCTACCCAAGAGAAGATTTGTCTTTGTCGATTGATAAGCCTTCATTCTCAATCAGTTGGCTTCTTCCATATACCCATGATAAAATAAGGTTGATTCACACCCCTTGCATCAATAAGGGATGAGTTGAGAATATACTTTTTTCTCCCGATCCCCAGCTTAATTGAGATTCTAATGTCTACGTGCATGCATTAAGGTGACCTTTTTTTATATAGCTAATCTTCATATATTAGTTTTGAACTCCATTTGTTTGTTCCTGAGTTTATTGAGCTTTGTTAAAGTTTTGGATCCGTTGGGTCAGTTGGTTTTGTTTTGTTCTGGTTCGTTGTTGAAGTTTGCAGGAAGGCTTGAAACAGATTGCATCAAAACTGAGTTGTTTCAGGACAGGACTGAACGACGTCGTCTAGTGCATATGCAGGTGGAGCGGGAAGCACGTGTTTGGCTCGTGCAAGTCGTTAAGTCTGTTATTGTCTAGCTGGCAAGTAAAACGAAGTCGTCTTGGCTTCCTTTATAAGCTTCAGTTCAGGAGCGCCTGGGTTACACGTTCGTTCTTCATCTTCTCCGAAAAGCTAGGGTTTTCAGAAAGAATTGGGGATTTCAATTCTTGTAGAAATTAGCTAGTGTTATTCATTCCATTGATTCGTTGTAACAGTGCGACATCATCTGTAAACTGTATTCGGTTCAAAGCTCAATAAAGTGCTCTCGATTTGGTTGCTGGAGTAGGCACAGGAGGTGCCGAACCAGGGTATATCGCGTGTCGTCTTTTATTGTTTTTGTCTCAATCGCTCTCGTCATTGCTGTTAGATCCGCGCTAGACTCGTACAATTGGTATCAAGAGCTTGAAAGGCAGTGATGGGTCCGATGAAGATTCAAATTGACCGGTTCGATGGCAAGGGCGACTTCAGCCTATGGCCTCAAAGGATGCGGGCGATTCTTGTTCAGATGAAAGTGGTTAAAGCACTGGATGGTGAGAATGATTTCCCGGCGACAACGACACAGGATGAAATTGACGAAGCTAAGGAACTGGCCTACAGTTCAATCATTCTACACCTGGGCGACAAAGTGCTCCGGGAGGTGGCGAAAGAGAAGACTGCGGCGAAGGTGTGGCTGAAGTTGGAGTCACTGTATATGACTAAATCTCTCACGAACAAAGTCTACCTCAAAGGTAAATTGTTTGGGTTCAAGATTAGTGAGGATAAAGACCTTGATGATAGTCTAGATGAATTCTCCAAAATCATCCTTGACTTGGAGAATCTGGAAGTCAATGTTGATGATGAAGATCAGGCTATAATGATCCTTAATGCTCTGCCCTCATCATATCATTCCTTTGTGGAGACGATGAAGTATGCAAGGGAGACTTTATCCTTAGAAGAAGTAATATCTGCCCTGAAGTCAAAGCAGATTGAAGGAAGTGGCACAACGGCAGATGCTGAAGGCTTGAGTGTCCAGAGGAAATTCGGTAAGAAGAACTTCCAGAAGAAGGCACAAAAGGGGGGCTTCAAACCCAAGACTCAACACAGCTCTCCTCAACAAGATGGAGCCAAGAAACTGAAATGTTTCCTATGTCATAAGGAGGGACATTTCAGGAGAGATTGTCCTGAGAAAAAGAAGCAACAAACTCAGAAGGAGGACAAGGCTGAAGCTGCATATGTTGAAGAGGGCTATGAGAGTGCTGACGTGCTGGTGGTGACAGAGGCTGATACTACACAAGGCTGGATCATGGACAGTGGCTGCTCCTACCATATGACACCAAACAAGGCATGGTTCCAAGACTTCAGACCAACAAATGGAGGGATGGTTCTGCTGGGAAATGACAAGGCCTGCAGAATGCAAGGTGCTGGAACTGTCAAGCTCAGCCTAGCTGGTGGCCAGGTAATAACTCTCCAGGATGTAAGGTATGTCCCTGAACTTAAACGCAATTTAATTTCTTTAGGTACTTTGGATAAATCTGGCTATGTGTTTAAGGCTGAGAAGGGGGTGATGAAAGTCTTGCTGGGATCCATGGTTGTGATGAAGAGAAAAAGGGCTAATGGTGTATATGTATTGATGGGTAATTCTGTGGTTGGTTCAGTGGATGTAGTGGCTGATAAGGAGAATGGGAATGTGAAATTGTGGCATTTAAGATTGGGTCATGTTAGTGAATTAGGCTTAAAGAAGTTGTATGAATCTGGATGTCTTGGTGATCATGTTCTTGGAAAATTGGATTTCTGTGAAAATTGCATTCTTGGAAAATCAAGTAAGGTCAGTTTCAGTAAAGCAGTTCATAGGACCTCAGATAAACTTGAGTACATCCATTCTGATCTTTGGGGGCCATCTAGAGTGCCCTCCCATGGAGGGAGGAGGTATTTTGTTACTTTTATAGATGATCATACTAGAAGAGTTTGGGTGTATATCTTGAAGATGAAGTCTGATGTGCTGGAAACATTTAAGGAATGGAAGACCTTAGTTGAGAATCAAACGGGGAAAAGGATTAAAAGGTTAAGGACTGACAATGGCTTGGAGTATCTTTCTACTGAGTTCATCAATCTATGCAAGTCTGCTGGTATTTCTAAGCACCACACTGTTGCTGGTACCCCTCAGCAAAATGGACTTGCTGAGAGGTATAACAGAACAATATTGGAAAGGGTCAGATGCATGTTGATCCAGGCAGGGCTGCCCAAAGTGTTCTGGGCTGAGGCAGTCTCAACTGCTTGTCACCTGATAAACAGATGTCCATCATCTGCTATCAACTTTAAGACACCTATGCAGATGTGGTCAGACCATGAGGAAGACTACAAGAGACTTAAGGTGTTTGGATGTGTTGCCTATGCACACATTAAACAAGACAAGCTGGGACCAAGAGCAATCAAATGTATTTTTCTGGGTTATCCTGAAGGAGTAAAGGGATACAAGTTATGGTGTTTAGATAAGGAAGGGAAGTTGGATGAAGTAATATATATGAGACAGCCAGATGGTTTTGTGGTTGGAAACAAAGAAGAAAAGGTTTGTTTACTGAAGAAATCATTGTATGGCCTAAAGCAGTCTCCCAGATTATGGTACAAGAGGTTTGATGAGTTCATGATTACCCAAGGATACTGCAGGTCTTCTTATGATTGCTGCATTTATGTGAGCAAGGATCAGACTGCAAATGCAAGGGTTTATCTCCTATTATATGTTGATGACATGTTGATAGCCAGCAAGAGTATGAAGAAGATAGAGAGGTTGAAAAATCAGCTCAGCTCAGAATTTGAGATGAAAAATCTGGGGTCAGCTCAGAAAATTCTTGGTATGCAGATTGTAAGAGATAGAAAGAAAGGTTATCTGTTCTTAAATCAGCAGGACTATATAGAAAAGGTCATCTCAAAGTTTGGCATGAGTTCTTCAAAGTCAGTCTTAACTCCTATGGCGCAACATTTCAGATTGCATAAAGGTCAAAGTCCTCAGTCAGATGAAGATGTCAGGCAAATGCAGGAGGTTCCTTACTCTAGTGCAGTTGGGTGCCTGATGTACTCTATGGTTTGTACCAGGCCAGACCTTGCTCACTCAGTCAGTCTTGTGAGCAGGTTCATGGCAAATGCAGGGAAGGAGCATTGGCAAGCAGTCAAATCGATCCTAAGATACTTGAATGGCAGTTCTGGAAAGGGCTTGATGTATGGTGGAGCTGGGAGTGAATCAGATATGATAACATGATATTGTGATTCAGATTATGCAGCCAGCATTGATACAAGGAAGTCACAGTCAGGCATAGTGTTCACAGTCTTTGGGACTGCTGTTAGCTGGAAGGCTACTCTTCAACCAGTAGTGGCTCTATCAACCACTGAGGCTGAATACATAGCCATTACTGAAGCAGTTAAGGAGGCATTATGGCTAAAGGGGCTGTTAAGAGAGCTGGGATTTGAACAAGGCAGAGTGAAGGTGTTTTGTGACAATCAAGGGGCAATCCATTTGTCTAAGCATCAAGTGTTTCACGAAAGGAGTAAACACATTGATATCAGAATGCATTTTGTAAGGGATATCATAGAGTCCGGAGAAATCTGCATTGAGAAGATTGCAACCGAGGAAAACCCTGCGGATATGCTAACCAAGCCTGTCAACTGGGATAAGTTCAGATTATGTCTGGACTTAATCCAGCTAAAGGATTGACCAGCTGCAGGTAACCAATCGAGAGAGGTTTGTGTGCAACAAATGTGAGTCTCAAGGTGGAGATTATTAGTTTTGAACTCCATTTGTTTGTTCCTGAGTTTATTGAGCTTTGTTAAAGGATGGATAAGTCACAGTGTGCTATTGGATCAGTTGGGTCAGTTGGTTTTGTTTTGTTCTGGTTCGTTGTTGAAGTTTGCAGGAAGGCTTGAAACAGATTGCATCAAAACTGAGTTGTTTCAGGACAGGACTGAACGACGTCGTCTAGTGCATATGCAGGTGGAGCGGGAAGCACGTGTTTGGCTCGTGCAAGTCGTTAAGTCTGTTATTGTCTAGCTGGCAAGTAAAACGAAGTCGTCTTGGCTTCCTTTATAAGCTTCAGTTCAGGAGCGCCTGGGTTACACGTTCGTTCTTCATCTTCTCCGAAAAGCTAGGGTTTTCAGAAAGAATTGGGGATTTCAATTCTTGTAGAAATTAGCTAGTGTTATTCATTCCATTGATTCGTTGTAACAGTGCGACATCATCTGTAAACTGTATTCGGTTCAAAGCTCAATAAAGTGCTCTCGATTTGGTTGCTGGAGTAGGCACAGGAGGTGCCGAACCAGGGTATATCGCGTGTCGTCTTTTATTATTTTTGTCTCAATCGCTCTCGTCATTGCTGTTATATCCGCGCTAGACTCGTACATCATATAATATATATAGGAAATTTCGAGAGGCGGAGCAATATATAACTGGAGAGCAAGCAGAGGGGTGGATGAGGAAATGATGATAACTAATTTGTCAGAAGATCTTCACACCAGTATTCGACGCCATCTTTTTAGATTTCTTAAAACGGTATTCTTTCAATATATCAACTGAATAAAAATGGTAATTTGATCAAAAGTTTAGGAATTACATGAGTGGAGGACAAATACTTTTTCCATGCGATCCAATAAAAAAAATGAAATTCATCGTGCATGGAAAATTATGGTAAGGGTCGGAGAAGATGGGGTTAAATGTTAAATTGTCTGAAGGAGTTGTTTGTGGCGAAGAACTTGCTTCTACCTTGGTGTCTTGAAAATTCTTTCCATACAAAGGTACATTCACTAATTGCCCGGCCTACATATTCTTGTGAATAGAACTGCATACAAATTTGCCTTCACTTTTTTCTTTTTGAAATTCAAATTATATGCCTTCACTTAATTATTTCCCTTTATTAAATGATTTTCTTGAGATGCAAGGTAAACCTTGGATTAAAGGGCAGAGACCAATAAGCAACAGAAAGGTGAGATGCTTAACCAATGTAGAAGTAGTCAGTATTGGAGCTTCAGAGATAGAAGAAATCGATCACCAATATCTTCGCTATAGTCTTCCAGAGTCCTCGAATTCAAAGAGGCGATTATCGATATATTCTCGCTCTCAGGCAGAAGGTGATTATTCACATCCAAAGTAATATCAACCAAGTAAATTGTCATCATAACTTCTATGTAAATGCAATCCATCAACATGAAGCACTATGCGACAGTTCTTGTAAGAATCATAAACATCGGGACAAAAATGCTCAAAATGCATGCATGGTTCATCTCAAGTAAATCCCGTTTAAAACTGTTGAATTGGAGACGCAGCGTTTTGTTTTATTCTAATTTCGCTTTTTAAATTTCGAATTCTTGACAATTAATAAAACATTAAATTAATATAATCGCAGTGAAGACGACGGTGATCGTCTCGACCGCTTCTTTCGCTCCAATTTATCCCCTTTTTCAATCCGTCCGTTACATTTTTCCTTTTTAGGGTTTTCAAATCCCCCAAAATTTTCCTGCGCGCAGTTCCTCACTCAGCTCTACTTACACGTACAACCTCGTCATCCGAACTTAATTTCTCACCGACACGCACATCGAATCGATCAGGTGCGTCATCTCCATGTTCCCATACTTAAAACACATTTACACATAAAACATAAGAAGTCAGCGTAGTCAGTTGATAGTGCTGATGTAGGATGTGTCGGTGTCTGCAGGTTCCAGTTTCGCGTGATATGGAGACGACTTGTGGAGCTCTGCTGTCAGAACTGCAGGTATTATATATATGATTTAGAGGTTTTTTTATTTTTATTTTTTAATGATTCGATGTTGGTTGAAGAAGGACACTTTTTGTGATTATTGTTTTATTGGGACATTTTGGTCAGATTATATGGGATGAAATTGGGGAGTCGGATTCGGAGAAGGATAAAATGCTTGTTGAACTTGAAAGAGAGTGTCTAGAGGTGTATAGGAAGAAGGTTGATAAGGCTAAAAAGGGTAGAGCTCAGCTACGGCAAGCAATTGCTGACGCTGAAGCGGAGCTAGTAGATATCTGTTCTTCGATGGGTGATATGCCCATAATACATGTGAGACAGGTCGGTTTATGTGTATCTCATTTTTAAGATTAAAACTGTCAGCTCTTTATTTGTAGCTTTTTTAGTTTTTTGCAATAAATTTACCTGAATATTTGTGGTTGATCGAATAATGAATGCAGAATGGTTGTGGGAGTTTAAAAGATGAGCTTAAAATAATTATTCCTCTGTTGGAGGAAATGTGTGCGAAGAGAAGTGTTAGAAAAAAACAGTTCCTTGAAATCATTGAACAGTTGCAAACTCTTTATGAAGAGATTCATGGATCAACTGATGGGAGGAAGGTTTTCTTCGACGAGAATGATTTATCTGAAATGAAGTTGGAAGATCTGAGAAGGCAGCTGCAGGAACTTCAAAATGAAAAGGTTTGACATTTGTTCTTCCCTTTTTCTTCCTTTTAATTTAGTTTGTTAACGCTGGAGTACGGCCTCTTATTTCCATGATTAATCAGTGTTTGTTTTCATTTGCAGACTAACCGTTTGAAGCTGGTTACTGGGTATCTTCATACCTTGAACTTGCTTTGCACGGTTCTTGGTATTGATTACAAGGAGAAAATTAATGAGATGCACATTGGAGCGCATGACTCCGATGGAGTAAAAGGCATTCACAGTGACACTATTGACAAGCTTTCTGCTGCCATAATAAGTTTACAAGCTTTGAGGACACAGAGAATGCAAAGGGTTGGTTTTTATGATTTATTTTTTCGTGTCCATGTTTAATTCTACTGTTGCTGTATTTCTAAATATCAATTCTGCATCAGCTCCAAGAGATTGCTGCCGCTATTTTAGAGCTTTGGAATCTGATGGATACCCCAGTTGAGGAGCAACAGAAAGTTCAGAATATCACCAGCAACATAGCAGTTTCAGAAGAGGAACTTACTGAGCCCAACATACTGTCTGCCGACTTCATTAGCTATGTACGCAAATTGTATTCTTAGGGATATACACTTTTGCATGTTCTTTTTAATATTTACCAGCTTTTCATTGCCATGAATAATATTTTTGCTACAGGCTGAAGCAGAATTGTCAAAACTTGAGCAGCTCAAACTAAGCAAAATGAAAGACCTTGTCTTGAAAAAGAAATTGGAGCTTGATGATGTGTGTAGGAAAACACACATAATTCTGGATGAATACGCAGTTGGTTGTGCAGTGGCATATCTAGACACTGGTAATTTTCTAAAGTTTGCCAGTCTTCGCCAGGACTACACTCATCAGTCGTGATGGATGGTTCAAACCTCATCCTGTGTTCTTAGTTTTGTTTTCATACATTCAAGTTATCGGCATTCCATTGTCGTTAGTGATTGACCGAAAACTTTCCAGGACTTGTGGATCCTATGTTCATGCTGGAGAGTATAGAGCTTCAAATAGCCAAACTGAAAGAAGAAGCTTTCAGCAGGAAAGAGATACTAGAAAAGGTTGAGAAATGGTTCACTGCTCGTGAAGAAGAGGCTTGGCTGGAGGAGTACAATAGAGTGTGATATCTTCCATCTGCCTCTAGTTTAGCTATTATCCCTTTGCATGAATCTCTCATTAATATATGTTGAAATTTCAGGATGACAACAGATATAATGCTGGACGAGGCGCACACTTGTCTTTGAAGAGGGCTGAGAAGGCTCGCATTATAGTTAACAAGATTCCCGGTACTTTTCACCAGAGACTTTTTTGTTTAGTTCTTCTGATCCTTTCTCTCCTATCCATATATACTTCTATGTTGTGTGTTGGTGTTTTCTCTATGTTTGTTTTTCACTACATGCAAGGAACAATTCAGTTCATATCTTTGCCAGGATGGTTTCTTGTTATAAAAAAATAAACTAATAATGATTACAGAGTACAATTTACATGTTTGTATTGTAAATTAATCTTAAGAAATTACTACATCTGTTGCCTGTTATAATAATGATTTGTTATACTGGCCTTTTTTTTGTTCTTGAATTATGTCGGATCAGCAACGGTGGAGGCATTGACTGTCAAGGCCAAGCTCTGGGAGAAAGAAAGAGGGTCGGAGTTTTTATATGATGGTGTAAGCAGCCTCTTTGAATATGTTCATTATCCTTTCACTAAGCGAATAGTTGCAGGAAGAGTGACCTTTTACTGTTGTTTAGATTAACCTAAGCTGTTTTGTTCTTCAGGTTAGTCTTTTGTCAATGCTTGAGCAGTACAACATTTTAAGGCTGGAGAAAGAGCAAGAACGTCAAAGGCAAAGGGTATGCTCATGATGTTCGATCACGTGATGGATACTTAAAATTTCCTTCTGTTACCAACTTAAGTTAGCATTGCAGGACCAAAAGAAGCTCCTAGGACAACTGATGACAGAGCAGGAGGTACTGTATGGTTCAAAACCGAGCCCATCCAAGAGTGGGAAAAAGGTCCCAAGAATGTCGTCGGTTGGACCTGCCAGCACTCGAAGGGCCACAATGGCAGTGTCCATTATTCACACCTCCAAACCAGAAAAGGCTGCTTTTCAAACCCGAATAAATAAGAAGGTTGATGTTGTGGGAAGATACAACATGAACCGTCAGCAAAATAGTAGTGTTCTGACAGGTTCGTAATTCGATCAGTTTTCTGCTTGCATTTGTGACAGCAAACTCATAGTCATTATCATTCGTAAAAAATTTGTTTGGAAATTATAGATGAAGTCCTGATTGTAATTATGCCGTGCAAAGTCCTAATGGGGTATCTTTTTAATTGCTGCGCAGGTGACAGAAATCCAGTGAAAAAGTCATCTTCGAGCACTACAAACACACATGAAAATGAACTAGCATTCATCAGGAAGCCATTCTCTCCTGTTTCACCAAACATAACTATGGTTCCAGATGATCAGAACAAAATGTACGAATACAGTCCCCCAAGAGTACTTATAAGCAACAAAACGCCTGTCAGCACGTCTCCCAAGTCCAGGACTCCACCTCCAAGACAACATTTCTCAGACGAGGAAAACAAAACTCCCAACATTATGCATAATCCTCAGCCAACTACACCTTCCACGGCATCAACTCTTCTTATGTATTCAGCCATGACAATGACTCCAACTACGCCTCGTGTGCCTTCTGTGGTCAGACAAATCAACATGGGCGGTGATGAAGCTGAATACTCATTTGAGGAACTGAGAGCTGGTTTCTGTCCATCTTAACTGAGGCTTAATTAGATGTCTTCCTTCAGATTTCTCTTCCATATGTGAAAAGTTACTCCAGTTCTAATAAGAGTTGGAAAATATTATGAGCTTCAATTTGACTGTCAAGCTGCTTGAAAATATTCTATTTTACAGTCCTCCCACAAGGTTGTTTTCAACTTGTTAATCTCATGCTAATAACCATGAAATGATCATAATATATTTATATCAATTTTCATATTCATCGTGTTGATATTTAGTGTGTTATTAATTTTTTATATCTAATTGGTTTTATGTTTAATACGCATAGTGTAATATAGAACTCATTAGGAGCGCTCAAATGAGAACCTCTTTATTTTTCAAGAACTTGAGAATCCAAATCTCACATTTGAAAATGCATCATCAAGTCATTGTAACGATGAGATGTGCACTTTTAAAGTTGCATATAATGCAAAGTCAAAAGTTATCAAGTTTGACCTTATTTTAAATATGCATCATGATCTAATGGTGATATTGGAATTTTCAAGTTCTCGAATTTTTAGGGGTTCTCAGCCGAACGCTGTCCTATTGTAATATAGAACTCATATTTACAAACTACAAAAAATTCTTCAAACATTTAAACTATAAAAAATTATCACATTTAAACTTCTTCAAAACAATCTACAATTTGTATGTGTAAGATTTTCAGGTTGTCCTAAATCCAGATTGCTGACTAGAATTTGAGGTATAAGTGCTGTCTGAATTGTCACTTGACGCAAAATTCCTACATTGCGGTACAATTCTTCTGTGATAATAAGGGGAGCAGATTGATGGCACAATATGGTGTAGCAAAACAGAATATCGGCTTTTGGTGATTTAGTGTTGTTTTAATCGTAAGGATTCACAAGTTGTCTTCCTTTAGGACTTAGGTGAAGGTTCGTCTCGGTTACCAACTTGGGAAAGCTCTGCGTGTTTTCTTTTCAGTTTGCTCACAGATTCATCCTTCCTGTCATCGGCAAATGTCAAAAATGTATGCATGCGAGCAGATTTGGCGTTGGTTGAACGATTCGACGAATCAGAGTCGTCTGACTAATGCCTGAGGAATTGGCGCAGTAGTCTGAAGAAGTATATAATAAGAGAGCCAGAGAGCATGATAAGCCACATATGAGGAACTAGCCCCAGAAGCTTTTTATTTGGAGCTGATCAAATTCTGTCAGCGCGCTTTGTGCGCAGGAGGTCCCCTTTCTCTAAAAGCTTGAGAATTGCAGTTGATAGATCTGTGGCCAATGGAGAGTCTCTCGGAAAGGCCTGCAAGAAATAGTAACTATGTCAGATAATTGAACATTTGGAAAAAAAATTCGAGAACTGATATCGAGGATTATTTGTGTACTCACAAAGCCCCATCCGCTTTTAGTAAACTCGCGCCCTCTGATGGAGAACTGGAAACAGTCAGCAAGAAAAGAATCCACATAATGGACGTTCATCTACTATGGCTGCAACACTTCCATTTGAGAGAGCCTCTCTGCATAAGCTTCTGGCGAGCAACGAGCCTGGATTTTGGGATGTTGAGCTGATCTTCAAGTAAATAGTTTTCAGTAAAAGAACCGACATGGTATCTGATGCGATTCAGAAGTCGCACCAAGGACTACGGGGGCGATATTTTAGAGTTACAGTACAAATGGGAAAGGAGAAGAAGATGATCGGAAGAGAAGTTAGAAGATAGGGAAGTTGATTATTCATTGCTTGATTTGTAACTCTCGATTACACTTCTTTTATAGTAAAAAAGTTATACAAAATAGTAATGCACCTCTTAAGTTACTTGTTATTCCATTACGTAACAGTATCTGATCAGTTGATTGGTATCAAGTAAAGAATCAATCCCCTTCTATAGGAGAGGATAGCTGCTGCACAGTGAGAATTGACGTCAAGCTTGCAGTATAGCTTCAGGTTATTATCAGCACGACGAACATCCCCAGATGAACAGCACCATGCGGCAAAAGTGCTCACTGTATTTTCTCCTGAAAATTACACAACAAACTTGGAGCATCCCTAGTGTTGACACTATAAGTAAGACCCTTGACACTATAAATTATATGCATATTATTATATTCTTTTTTAAAAATTCAGAAGTCCTATAAATAAGACACTATTGTTGACACTATTTTCAATATTTATCTTTTGTTTCAACCATACATACATTAGCAAAGTCCAAATCTTCATGAAAAAATGTCTCATACTGCAACTGAAATAGAGAGTGAGGTGGGAGATTATGAAGTTATGGGAGATAATTATGTTTCTGAGTCTGTCATCTTTTCCACGAAAGAGCCGGTTCTTTCACCTCCGATGACGCATAATTTCTCACAAGAGGCTTCATTACATGTTTCAACAACCATTGCAAAAAAATGATGGTCAAAAAGAGAGGATGAGGCGCTATTTGCTAGCTTCTTTGAATATTATACTGAAGCGGCGCTAATTCTTTCACCGAATTCATTGATGATCGACTCCGGATTAGAGTTAGTCCACGCACATCAATCCATGAAGAGGAGCCATTTGAATATTACAATGAACGTTCATTCGATTTGGATGAATACTTGACTACTACAAGGGCTGCAATACGCAATCGAACAACTCATGTCTCTCTTAAGTCAGATTTAATTGAGCATATTTGACAACAAGAAGTAACGCCCCAAAATCCGTAACCTTTAAAACAGCGTCACATCGACCGTACATTCCTTAAAACCACCAACGAAACGTATGAAGCCTCTAGCATTCGATGAAACAATTTCAATAAAAATAGTACAAATTATCTAATAATATTAAAATGACCCAATAAATTTTAGCAGCGGAAACATTTCCTAATAACTAACAAAGCATACTTCAGTATTATGTTTGAATGAGTAAATCTACTAAGCGTCCTCACTGTCACACACATCCCCAAGCAAGTCAATCATTCATACCTCAAACAAAAATAAATGTGGAATGGGTGAGTTCCACGGTTTAATAAGCAATATAGACCTAAACTAGTTGAATCATGAGTGGGAGACAAATACTTAAAATAACCAGGATTACTTCAAAAGTATATGCATGTCAACGAATATGACTCACGACAGAACAGAACAGACTTTTCAGAACTATATGTATAAAGGGCTACAATCGATAACAGAATATGACAGACTTCAGAAATGGCTACAACCGATAACGGAATAGAACATACTTCAACAAAATAGACTTCAGAAATGGCTACAACCGATAACGAAACAGAACACTCTAAATTTCATAATACATAATAGGCTTCACACTCCACCTATAACAGTCATTTCCGCGGTGGGCAACAGAAATACGGACGGACTGTGGGCCTTCAGAACGAACAAAAAGAGGCAAGACAAGTATATTGACATGATACAGGATTTCAAATGACAAGGCTGCAAAAGTACTCATGACTCGAAAAAAGAAAATCGCTCAGCGAACCTGTCCGGATTTATTGGACAGATTACAGCACCAACTTCAAAATTAAATTACTCTTACATCCTATTGAATTAGAAACCTATTTATACATGGTTGAAAAGCTCGTTTCGACTACTACAACATAGCATCAAGAATTTATGAATTCCCGTAAGCGAAATAAAAGTTATTCTCACTTCAATCTAAGTCAATAGATCTGATTTTTCACCCAATAAACTCAAAACTTAAAATCAAAACCGAAATCTTACCCATTGTTTATAGCTTCCCAAACCATCCAAAAGCGATGTCGCAACTTATCACTATCCTTATTTTTTATATATATAAATAGGATAATTTTAGAATTCGGGTTTTATAAGGATTTTAAGGTAAAAAACTTATGTGTTTGATTATCTGGTTAATATAATTAGATCGAATTTATTTTTATTATGGTTGACGATATGATTTATAAGATGAAACATGTGTAAATTGGTGAAAAAATCACTAAATTTAAAATTGATAAAATGCAGTATCTAAATTTGAAATGATGCAGGAGTACGTCATATGTTTTTGTAATTTGCCCTTTAAAAAACAACTCAGAGGAAAGCTAAAGAAACTCAAACCTCAGTCTCCCAATTTGGTGCCCTAATTAGTCTCTCGACCTCTGAACCAATCGATCTTCAAAATGACGAAACAACACGCTAACTGGTCGCCATACGATAACAATGGAGGGTAAGCCGATAGCAACTTTTTCAGTTAAGCATTTGAGTGATCGATTCTTATTTTAATTTTGATTTGGTTTCGTGGTGGCGATTTGACAGAACATGTGTTGCGATCGCCGGCGCGGATTACTGCGTCATCGCATCCGACACTCGGATGTCTACTGGGTATAGTATTTTGACTAGGGACTACTCGAAGATCTACAAGCTGTATGTCTATCTTCTTTCAAATGTACTTTATATATTTTATTTTAGATGGCTAGTTAGGTTTTGAGAGTAGAGAGAATTGGCCACCTTTTGATTTCGAAATTGATTTAGATAGTAGCTTTCTTTTTGTATTGCAAGTCACTTGAGGTATGTGTAATTTTTTTGGGTTAGAAAGGACTGATTCTGTGAGGGATGAGTTTGTTATTGAGAGTGAGTTTGTCAACTTATTAGGTTAAACAATGTTATTTATAACTGTCATGATTTAGGAGTGATTGGAAGGTTTTTGTTTGATCTTATTTACAGTGCAGACAAGTGCTATATGGCATCATCAGGATTTCAGGCTGATGTCAAAGCTTTGCAGAAGCACTTGAATGCAAGGCACCTGGTGAGGGCTTATTGATATATTTGTATCTATGTATGTATACACATGGATAATAATTGGCAAGGAATCGGAAGGGATTCTCAAAAGTTTACTGATTTGCAAATACGAAGACTTCATGCTTGGATGAAGGTTTCTTATCGATTGTGATGTTAGTGGACGGTGAAAAATTATACAGTTTAAGGGGAAAAAAGAAGAGGGTAACTGGGTCTTGATATTGTACTCTCATATTGCTTAGGATGTACAAGGATGCCTATCTTTAGAATGGCGCCTACTGCCATGTGCCATATGTTATCTTTCATGTCCGATCCTCACTAAACCACATTGATAATAGACTTGTTTGTATTTCTATAGTGTCCTCGCTTTTCAGCTGCTAGTCTTTTTTTTACCTGGCAAATAAGCAGCGCAACTTTGGCACCTGGAAAGGCGAGCTAATTCATGTTCAGCTGCTAGTCTTATTTGGTTACCATATATAATTGAAGCCGTTCTGGCTTAAAGAGGGAGTAACTTGTTGGATCAGTGACTTCAGGTTTCTTAACCCTTTCATTACTTTCAGATCTATCAACATCAACATGGCAAACAAATGAGCTGTCCTGCCATGGGTCAACTTCTTTCCAATACTCTCTACTACAAGCGCTTTTTTCCCTACTACTCTTTCAATATATTAGGTGGCCTTGATAATGAAGGTAAAATGCTTTTTTTATTCTTCATTTGGTGTAACTATATTATCTATTTATCATGCTGTTTTATTTATCATTTGTCTTGCAGGGAAAGGTTGTGTTTTCACCTATGATGCCGTTGGCTCTTATGAGCGGGTTGGGTATAGTGCACAGGGTTCTGGTTCGACACTCATCACACCTTTCCTTGATAACAAATTGAAGTCCCCAAGTCCTTTATTATTGCCTGCTGTGGTGGGCCTCATGCCTCCTTTTTACCTTCTACCTTTTTGCTGAGAAAATATGAGAAAAGTACATGCTTAATTTACATTGTTGGTGCAGGATGCTGTTACTCCTCTTTCAGAAGCTGAAGCAGTCGACTTGGTGAAGACTGTATTTCAAGGAGCCACGGAGAGGGATATTGCCACTGTAAGCTTTTTTTTCTCTATTTGTTCATGCCACAGGTTACCATCTGTAGAACTTTCTATCATGTTCTTACTTTGTTGAGATGGTTTCCAACCATTGTTGCGGTTTTCCTCTCTTTGATAGTTGTTAGCGTCATGGTAAATTAGGCTCTTGTGCTAGAGATTGACAGTATTTAGTTCTATGATTTTAGGAAATATTGAACTGTCATAAGCGGTTTGATAAAAAAAGTGGCAAATCCCAAATAGTTTTCAGAATGGTGGCATATTCTCAAACACATTTTCAAAACATGGTATAGTCTAAACTTTTACAAGAATTTACTACTTTATGAACTATGTTTATTTCATCTTGTGGATTGAGTGTTGGTACGGGTACAGTTGAGCGGTTGAGCTGACCCTTGAGTTTGGGAATAGCTTTCCAGTCATGGGCCTTTTTCTTTCTTTCCTGTTTATTATTTTTATTGCCCAAAATCCAACTAGAGCCCACCTACGTAGCCCATCAGGAAACAAATCCTGGACTTGATGGAATCCATACACCTAATCTATTACCCGGCAGTGCCTTGGTGTTTGTATGTGTATGTGTTGTATATTTAGTGCATCGTCGACCAATTTCTTGTTAACAAGCTTTTCTTGCTTTCAATGCATTCTACATCAGGCTTAGGTAGGTTGTAAGTTGTGCTGCTTCATTATTAATATTTTGTGTGGTTATTATAGGGAGACAGGCTGGAGATAGTTGTGCTGAGAGCCGATGGGGTTACACATGAAAGCATGAAGCTCAGGGAAGACTAGATTCATGGATGTCCATTGTTGATGCTTTTTTTTTGCATTGTCATTGTTGAAATGCAATCATGTACTAAGAGCTTCTGGCATCATAGTTCCAAGTAGATGTAATCTTAAAAAAGGTCCCAAGTTTAGTTATCTAAATTATGTTTGCTTGAGACTCTGAATGCATCCTATGAATTTAGTAAGTCTAATGGCAGACTCTTTTTCTTATGGACTTATGCTTCTGGAAAGAGGGATTTTGTTTGCACTGGCTGTCCATTTTATTATATTCAATGGAATGGTTTCGGTGAAAGAAGTTACTACGTATGGCTGGCTGATAACCCAGAAGAAATGGAGGGTGTATAATGTAATGTGATTCTTTCCTTTTGTATTTAGAAGATCTAGGACATGAATCACTTTCCTCGAGGTATTGTCCATTCACTATTGCCTATTCGTAGGTACACGCTCGGTGTCTCACTGTAAGTCATGCATAGATGGCGCACTTGGGATCTCATTCTCATCCACTGTCTGCAGAAGCCCAGCCTTTCTTCTCCAATGCCAATCGCAATGCCTGTTCAATTGTCACAATGCATAAAAAAAAACCCATATTTTTTTTATATAGTTGGCAATTGTGGGTCAAATAGTGACTGTGAACTCACCTTGATCCTCTTTCTGTTTGCATCAAAATCCATTATTCCCATTCGTGAAGCAGATCTGTATTCTACTATTGAGTCTTTGCCTGGTGGAAACCAGAACTCAACATCGTCTACAAGCTTATTGAGGATAAACCAACATAAGACTACTGTTTCACATTTTCCCTTCACAACAACAATTTATATAGCCTTTTCCGTATAGCAAATATTAAACAGAATAGAAAACTTGGCCCGACTTACTCCTAATATGGGGCTTTCATATTCCACTCTAATGTAGTCTTCACGTTTCTCTGCAATCTGTGGTATAGACTTGTCCGCTTTAGTCGTTTTTATCTGCAGGAAGATAGATGTGCCAAGTAATCTAGCTTCAAAAGTTAAACATGGAAACATTTCATAATATAATCTTATTGGTTCAGCTAGATAATATTCCCAAAATATTTATGCGATACATGTAACCCTGCTTCCATTAAATTTTAGACATCGGATTATAAACTTGAATGGTCCAAACATACCACTTGAAGAAGCTCTTCCATTGCCTCTTCTCTGGTCACAGGCTTTCTCCTCCTTTGGCCTTCCTCTGGGTTGTAAGTCCTGTTAGAAATAAAATGTCTCATGGTCCGTAACTAAGGAAATCAAATAGAAAAAGTCATATCCTAAATGTGCCAATGATATAGCTGTCATTGAGTTAATTCAACCATAAAATTAAAAAAAATTAAAAAGAAATCACTGGAGTTGTAAGTTGCAACCCATAATGTATTTTACATGACTCCATTCTTCAGCTACAGTATTAACAGTGCAACAAATAGAGCTCTATACCAGGCATTCAAATTATGTGTTCTAAATCCAATTTGCTGGGACAAGTGGATGCAGCTCTTTAAATCCAATACTGGTATGCAGCTCCATACCAGTCATCCTAACACAAGCTGACTGAGACTCTATTCTACCGCGTTTCTCAATTAATGACAATATCACAAATCTCACCAGGGCGGAACATAGTGCACGAGATCACTAACATTCTCAGATGTGGAAATGCAGTTATTTGTAGCAGGGCAAAGCGCCAAAGCCGGGTAATTCTTCTGCACACCCAAGTAATCAGGCTTCTTCCCACTGAAAACACATCCATAACCATACAAAGCAGTAAGAATAAAAAAAAAAGCAGATTTATTAGTTAGAGAATCACTGAAATGAAAACACACCTTAAGTTCAAAATGGCTCCAATAGCTGCAATCTCGCTGCTCCTCAAGACAAGCTCCCTTCAGAAACAACAAATTCCGATTTCAATTACACCATGCATAAGTACTACCAAATCAATCGTGTTAATTGATTGAGAAGTTGATCGAAGAAACCACGTACGTACCGGCGACCGATTTGTTCGTTTGGTAGCTGATTGCGACTCGGCTCCGGCTCCGAGCGGGATAGATATACACGATGGAAACGGCGGGATTTGTGGTGCTTCTGGTAACAGAAGAAATTGATTCTGGAGGAACACACCATGGATGAAGATGATGCCATCTTTGAGACTCCACCTGTAAATTTGCAAGGTTAAGGCTCAGCTCCATCACAAAAACGGCGACGTGTTTATAGTTTTAACGTCCAGACGACAGCGTGGGGAATTTCTCTAGCTTAATGGACGGCGCCACGGCGGCCTAACTTTAAGGGCGCGTTTTTTTCAGCTTAAATAAATTAGTGAAAATCTGATTTAGTAACCGGCTCACAACAGGGACGCGGACGTAATTGCTACATTTTTTAAAGATCATACATGCAACATTTTATTAGGGCGCGGGTTTCGGCTGGGTGGTTTCAGCACTCCCCTGGACTTGTGGCGGCCCAGGTTCGATTCCCTACAAGTCCCTATCGGCGCTTAAAAAAAAAAACAGATACTACACTTGGAAACAAGGTGTGCGCCTATTAAAAAAAAAATAGATGCAACATTTTATTTGTTGTTTTTAATAACTTTAAAATTAAAGATTGTCAAACCTTTTATCTTGACCACCGATTGTTGAGCAACAATTTGACTATCAAAGTTTTTACTGGCCAAAAATAAAGCTTGCATCGATGGGTGTATAATATATCAATATTCAAAAATTAAAAGTGTGGATTTAAAAATAACAAGTAAATATTTTTAGGGAAAATTAAAAAAAAAGACTATTTGGATTGTCGCATGATTTCAAATCGCGGTCTGGACTATTTCATTCATTTTAGTGTTTTTGGACCAAATTGCAAGCAATAAACTAACACCGTTATGTTTACAAATGTTTTTTTTTAAAAGTCTCCATCTAATTTAATATTGTCGAATAGTTACACATATCCTCTTAACAAAAGGTATGAAAATAACTTGAGGGTGACTAAGAAAATTTTCATGACTAGGTTAACAAGGTAAATTGTTCATCTGACCGCACAGGACGGTAGAAATATATCAATTAATATCCACATCATCACAAAATAAATCCTCACGATTAAGGTTTTATTTTGTATCAGAAAAGTTTGTTAATTCATGGCTTGAACCTTCAACATCCTCACTCGACAAGTCTAGTGTGGATGTACCATAGCCCGTCGAGTTGTATTGAAACTCTGGTGATAAGGGTGGTGCAATAGCCGTGGTTTGAGCGAAGGAGGAGTAGAGGGAGTTGTTAACTTACTTGTTGATAATCGGAAGCGGTTGATTTTCATCTAGTGCATGTGTTCCAATTGGGGATGGGATTGAATTTTCTCGTGGCCGAGGATGGGAATCAATTGATTTGAAATCAACTACATTTGAAACCATACATAATAGATAATAATTGTAAACGGTGTTAATTAACGGCATTATTTTATTGGTTGCAATTTAGTCCAAAAATACTAAATTGAAAATTTAAATAGTCTAGTCCGTGATTTGAAATTGCCTAACAGTTCAGGTAGTCTTTTTGTAATTTTCCCATATTTTTATAACAATTACCAATATATTTGTTTTTCCAAAATTTACAAATAGACATCCATTATATTTTGTTATATTTTGAATTTACTATATTTCCTACCTTAATAAAATATTAAATACAAAAGTGAAGGAAATGGAGGATGATCTTTTAAAAAGGATTTATCAAATAAGATTACAGGATAAGTTTAAAATGTTGTGAATATTAGATGATCTTTTATAAATAAAGATCATCACTAAGGATGGCGTTAGGCACCCAGAGGGTTTTTTCTTCATAATTTCTCTTTCTTTAACCACAAAAAATATGTCTTAATAAGAATGGATGATCAAAATTATAAAATCTTGAAACTGAAGTTTTTTCAAAAATAAAATAATGAAATAACCCTTAATTATGCAAAAATGTTTTATGAAAGGTTATTTTTCCATTTAGCCATAGAAATTTTAAAATTCTGATTCCATCCGTGAAAGAACGAAAGATGAGATCATAGACGATTTCTTGACTCTTCTTGATCGCCTCCCTCGGCTTTTTTTAGCAGCAGCCTTTTTTCCTGTTCCGACGAGTGGGAAAGGCCATGGCTGGCCTGCCCTTGATCACAATACGACCAATTCTAACGTACAAATCTTTTGACGATAAACTCAATGAAGAAAAATCTGGCTGCATGCGCCATTGCTGAAAGAAAGATGCAGTTGTTGCAGTTTGTGAGAGAATGATGAGTATCATGGGTAGTGGTCTAGCGGTCATACTCTTGGTCGAATGATTAAGAGTTCGACAGTGCGAACCCTTGGATGCACCGGCATGAGTTTGGGCTTGTCCATACCTTTTGGTTATCGTAAGGAATTTAATTTTTTTTTTAAATCACGCCCATATTGATACACACTTAAAAAAAACAAAAGAGAGAATGATGACGACAAGAAAAAATAGTGAGAAACTAATTAAATAATATCAAAATAATGTTAGAATTATGTATAATAACTATTAAGGGGAGCACTCGGTTGAGGCAGGGTTGGTAGAATGAGGCACGTGAGGCACGATCTGAGCCACGTGAGTTGAGCCGCCATTTGTGTTCACACTACTATTGGTAGTGGGTTTACTATTTTGACACGTGGCGCGCCACAAATGCACGGGGGATTAGATGTGTGGTTCAGATCGTGCCTCACGTGCCTCATTCTAATTTTGGTGACTCATTTGATCGCTTCTCAACTATTAAGTATATAAATTGGGTCGCTGCAAAGAATGGTCCTTCCACACTTCATGTTATAAACATGGTAGACTACGTACATAAATGTTTATATTTTTCACAAAGTTAAGATTATTTTTCTAGTTGTCTTTCATATAGTGCATTGCATCTTTTTATAGTAGTGAAATATTTAAGGAAATCATTCGAAAATCAATTCTTATATGAATTCGTTTATAGTGTGTGACTGTGTATCCTTCATAAACAAGCAATAGTCATTTCTTTGTTTCTGGCTACTGCTTAGGGGTGCAAACGAGATGATACGTTCGCGAGCTACTCGTGATCGAGTTCGGTCAAAAATCGACTCGATTTTAAACGAGTCAAGCTCGAACACAAATTTGAAGCTCGTTAAATAAACGAGCCAAGTACGAGCAAGAGGGTGCTCGACTCGTTTATGTCGCGAACAACTCGTTTATGTGCTCGTTAACATACTCGATTAAAAGTCGTTTATAAACTCAATTAACACTCTATTATATTGTTCGAAACTCGTTAATAATGAGCTCGATTAAAGTAATTTTGTACACTTTAAAAATACTTTTTTCAGTGAAAGCTCGTTTCAACTCGTGAAAAGTTCGATTAAAGCTAGTTAAAATCAGTGAAAAGCTCGATTAGAGTTTGTTCCAACTCGTGAAAAGTTCGACTAAAGCTCGTTAATAGTAAATAATCACATTAATTTAAATTACTTTAATTACTCGTATAAAACTCGAATTCGGCTCGAAACTCGTGAAAATTAAACGAGCCGAGCTCGAACACATGTTTTCAAAACTCGATAATACTCGCCTCGAACTCGTCAAATTTTAAACGAACCAAGCTTGAGCAACCTAATACTCGACTCGACTCGTTTGCAGTTAGTTCCGCTATAGTCACACACAAAAAAACTCTGCTCAGTCGTTCTTTGATAGAGAAAAATGGATATACGGGCCTTGGGAGCTGGTACTAGTTGGAGGTGCTGGCACTTGTAGCTTTTGCAACGAGGACTCACAAGTCTTTCACCCGGAGGTCTCGGACATGGCATGTTCGGTCGTGGGAAACGGCAAGTTCAAGCGCGGGAAGCATTGGCATGTTTGGAAATGATTCATCTTCCAAGTTCCAAATACATATGTTCCGAGAGTTACAACTGCTGCTCCCAGTATTGTCATCTTAATTATTCTATATTATGTTATATGCCCAAACTGCTTGATGCACCAACTTCTAAATGTTCTACTCAGAATATACATGTAATTCATCTACAGAATAAAATGTGTTAGAACATTTTAAAAGCAAGGGGTCTATAGTTGAAGATGATGATGACATCAGTGGTATTGATGAGGAGCGAAAACTTTTCACGAATGGATAGAGGAAGATGTGGGAACTTGTGCCTTAGTAGCATAGAGGATTGTTGCATTTGGTCCGAGAATATTCTTGGGAATGAGTGCAATGATGTTGGTGTTTTTTTTTGATAAACTGTAAATAACAAAGACAACGGCGAACCGAAAACTTAAAGCTTGGAAATAACATCCAGCTGGGATCAGTACAGACTACAAAATATAAACGTGAAAAACTTGAGTCCGCTGCTCCACTTTGCCTCTGGCGTGGGCACGTCATCTCGTCATTCACAGCATAAAAAAAGACAGGACACCACTGATTAGCATCCGAGCAACATCCGCCTGCCGAAAACACCGATCAAATGTCGGTCGAGAAGAAACATACCTACACAAAACTTGTGTTTGAACAGACACAACGAAAAAAGCTCAGACCGTAACGGCTGAGGGCAAAAAGCTCCTACTTCCCAGCCAAGAAGCCAAAAAAACACCCCAAACGTCATCCCCTCCAACTGCCACCGGGTCGAACCACAAACGCCGCCAAAGCTCTCTTTCCATCAGCCGGCAACCCTGCACGACCCCCAACTACAAATCTGAACAGGAAGAAAATCCAGAGGAGCACAGAGCTTGGGGCCGAAAAAAAGGAAGAATGGAGGGACGGCGGAGCGATATGGGGAAGATGGAGGAGGAGAGGGGGAGGAAAAGAGAGCGAGCCGAGCGAGGGTGTGTCGAGGGTGTGTCGGTGGTGGTGCGCAGGGAAGGGAAAGAGGAGAGAAGGAGGAGCTTCCTAAGAAATTATGTGATTGATTTAACATGAAGAAGATAAATTTTTAATAGATGGGTAATTTGGAGTGTGAACTGTTGAGTGAAAACTAACGAGGAAGAGGAAGAGAAACATAGGTTATTTACCGAGTGCTATAAGTAAAGTCTAGGCAAAGTAAGGTTGGCTTCAAAGTCATCAACAAGTCAAGTTTTGAGGAAGAACAGTGACTCTCACATGTTACAAAGATGACAAACACTACAGTATCGAAGGATGGCCCGAGGGGATGCCTGTAAGGTAAAATCTGACCGAAGAACTGATGGATGAACAAGGATGCACTATTCTTGTATAAAATTTAGCTTAGCTTGGTGACATTGTTTTAAAAACAACAGCCGATTTTCACAAGTGAAATGTTCCTCAATATGGTAGCCTGGTAGGGGGCCGGAATATGGATGCCAATTATCGAGCACTGACCAATTCGATATCATACACCAGCCACGAGTCTGGAGGTATATTCTCGCCATTGCCTTGGCTCCCATAACTGCATGGAACAAATAGTTGCAGATTGTTTAGATGACGAGAGTTTCGCGATATATTTAAATTTTATAGAAAGAACAACTAAGATAATGAAATTAAATGAAACGAACCCTAGAGCCGGCGGAATCGTAAGGCGCCGTTTGCCACCAACTCTCATACCTGAGAGAATTCACATGGTGTATTGACAAGTGCCAAACTTAGTAACATAAATATGACACTGATTCGTACAAATGAGAAAATCAGTAAAAGTTGCAACAATCAATCTAGTATTACCTTCAATGCCAATATCCCATCCCTGGATGACTTTACCAGCACCTAACGAAATGATTCAAAAAAATCGTTAATCAAAGAAGAAAAATAATTGCGACACAAGTTTAGACCATTTTTTTAGGAACTAAGTACCTAGACGGAACTTGTAAGGAGACTCGTCGAAGTTACTTTCAAAAACTGGCCCATTTTTCAAGTTCCCAACATATTTAATTTTAACCTGCTCACATATACATCATAAAATTTTAACTGCAGTGGTATGCAACATCTATGCATTTCAAATTGGCTGATGGACTTACCTTTTTCCCTCTACAAGCTAATTTTCCATCCACCTTCCCATCTTCTAGCTCTTCAATAATCAATCCACTGGACAAAGTCCTAATCTGGGATGCACTATGATCGAATATACTGCTCTTAATTTCAGCAGGGATTGAGTTTCCGTTGCCACCAAGCAAAGGAGGCATATTAGCACCATTATTGTCTTGTTGCATTTTATGTTTCTTTTTCTTGTTCTTCTTATTTGTCACCTCAGGTTGATTTATACCATTCTGAGTTTGAGAGCGTAACTCTTTGTGCGTGTTTGGTTCAGTGTCCAAATCCTCTTCCTTTTTTAGGTCACTGATTTCTTTTACCTTCACTTCGTGATCTTTTTTTCTTTTCTTCGTCTTAGGGCCTTCATTGCTCACTGTTTCATCTGGGGAAGATCTTTTCAAGTCACCTCCCCTGCAGCATACAGATAATGAAATTATAAAGGGCTCGGGGAAAATAAGCAGAAAAAAAATCAAGTGTTATTAAAAAAATCAGTTGAGTGATAATCACTTCGTGCTCTGCTGGTCTCTTGCCAATGAACCATTCTCCGGGCTCACAATTGTTTCTTTGCCATTGGATGATTCGAATATATCTCCCTTATGTACCCCTTGCGCTTGCAGTTTTATGTTGGTTTCTTTAATTTCTGCCTTACCCAGAGAAGAAAGTGGAAGTAAATCATCATCATCGTCGCTTTCTACTATTGAGGCACGATTTCTGCGGCTAACACGTTTATTTTGTTCAGGAACGTCAACAACAACAGGCTCATCCGCTTCATATTGTTTCTTGAGTCTATTTCGGTTTTTCCCTTTTATTGGCTTGCTGACACCTGTTACTTCATTATCATCTGCAGTTTCAGCAGTGTATCCAATCTTAATAATGGTTGGACGATAACATATGAACATTAGTCCTGCTTATGTAACGTCTACAAATTAGTTGATCAATAGAAATGCCAACACACTTTGATAGTTTACAACACAGATCATAATTCTTGACCCAGAATTTCACAAGTATATATATAAGTCGGTGTATAGGTTTTGAAGCTGAGAAGAAGAAGCTAATATCTAAAGGCTAGACTGAACTATTGTTTGTTGAATATGAAGGTGAACATTGTGTCATACAATTCAGTAAGTTCACTGGAAAAATTTCTTGCCCGAAGTGTCATTCCCGACTGACATTAAGAATCATCCGAGTCAAGTATTTGATTGATAGGTTAGTGAGCGGTACTGTTTTTCAAGACCTAACAATTGCTATCTGAGTGATAAACGTAAACGAAAACAAGTGAGAGGGAGATGCATTAGGTACCGCTGTCAATGGATGCTGCTGACGGCGGACGATCTTTCACATCATCATCATCGATAAAGCTATCTTCATAGTCATCATCCTCGCTACAACGAATTGATTCATCATTTTCCGAATTCACTATATCCTCACCATACGATTCTCTAACCACTTTGATTAAGGAAGAGAAATCAACTCATCAATGACACTATAACACAAGTTACTCTCAAGTTTTGCACATCTAGTGTCCTGCGTATTCTGCAGATAATAAGAAATCAAACAAATGTCGACATCCAGAATCAAACACAAGGATACGATTCATCATCTCCACCCAATTGCGGACGAGAAGGCAAATAATAACCAGTGAGATGCACACTGCGAGGCCCAATCACAGAAAACAAGACATCATCCGCCTCCTGAAACTCCAAATCAAGGCTACATGACTCGGTCTTTCCAGGTAACAAAGCACACAGGAAAACTGGATACTTCTCTCCAACATTACACTGAACTAAACTCTTGTTCGTCCCGGAACCTATCCCCAATGTTGCCTAACCAATCACAACAAACATGGCAGACTCAAATCAATTACATAAATTTAAAAGCACATATTTGTTAAGGATTTCAAAACTGAAGCAATCAGTTCTCCACCTGAGATATATGAAGCCTTCCTTTTGAAGTTTTTGAAAAGTGAGTGTAAGGGTTTCCAGGCTTCACTTCAATTCCTGCAAAGAGGAGTAAAATTAACAAGCGTCAGTCCCGAATAGCTGAAGTAACATTTTTTTTTTCTGGTAAGAAAACAAAAAAACTAGGAATTGAGAGAAAAACGCAGAATATGAGCATGTAATAGAGATGGATAGTAACCCCAGAAAGCCATGGTAATCTCAAAATTTCACAAAGTAGCTTCAAACCCTAAGAAAAATATATAGAGACGAAGACGAAGAGGCTCTTCCGCTCCCCTTTCTTCTATTATTTTTATCTTTTATTTATTTTGAATCCCTGTTTATTTCAATAATGGATTTATATTTGAACAATTCTTGATTTTATTTAAATCACATTTGGCTGAATAATGGATTTTTCTGCATCCAAAACGTGCCTATACTAAAATAATTCTTCTTTTCTTTGAGACCGGAAAAAGTTTCGTTATTTTTTTTCTTGTACAAAAGACAAAACCATGCAAGTGTTGTATTTTTAAACAAGTAAATATGATAAGATACACAACCTACCTACCAGTCAGTACCAGAGCTGACCTGATCTGAAGCAGAAGCAGTGCCATATAAGAGACCTCCTAATCAGTTGTTGCAGAAGAGCTGGGTAATCAGATACTTCATCTTTGAATCCATGGACTCTGATTCTGAGGTATGCCCATTTCTCTACACTCCTTGAATTTAAACGCCTAGGTCAAATTGAAGTAAATATTAAATCCTCCTGCTGATTGAGAAGTTGCAGAGAAATGCGTATCAATCATCGCCCAAAATTGTGCTGTATTCCTACTGGCAGAGCTCATGTTCCTGGCGAGTTAGATTCGCGTTGCGGCTAAAAGGTTGAATCCTAAACCACTGTCTGCCTGTTTACTTTGATTGTGTGGTTCACACTTTTGGCATCTGATGTGTGATTGACAGGACTTTGTTTTGAGTATAAGGGTGTCAATCTTGCAAAAGGAGATCAATTTAGCGCAGGTGAATCATACGAACATATGTGTTGAAGTTGATTTACCTAGTTCAGAAAATGGCTTGGAATTTCGGGATTTATTCTTTTGGATTTGCAGAGTTTGAGAAGTTGAATCCTCTTCGTTTCGTGCCTGTGTTGGTTGATGGGAGCTTGGTGGTTGCAGACTCGTACGCAATCTTACTGGTAAGCAATCTTTTTCCATTGCGAAGGAAGCAATAAACAACATGATAGTAGTCCGCTTTTTTTCGGTTGAATTGTGTTGTCTGCATGACTAGTATTTGGAAGACAAGTATCCCCAAAATCCCCTGCTACCTGCAGACCCTGAGCTAAAGGCGATAAATTTGCAGGTCAGTTGGTTGAGGTCATTCGATTTCAGAATGTGATTCAACATGTGTGTCCTGGGGTGCCAACTAACTAAATTCAACAGTCAACGACTTCTCCGCATGACTCTATTTGTTATGCAATATGCAGATTGCTAGTATCGTCAACTCAAGCATACAACCACTTCATATGCTTGGAATCCTGGTACAACATATTGGCCATTTTTATCTTCATAATTGGGGTAAAATGGTGGCTTGCCGAGTTGACTTTCCTTTCCTCTTTTCTTGTTGATAGAAATGGTTCGAGGAGAAGTGCGACCCTGATGAAAGTCATTCATTTGCCCAATGCAATATCGAGAAGGGCTTTCATTGTAAGTTTGTTTTTTTTTTTTTAGCTTTCAAAAAATGCAGTGCCTTTTACAAGACCATAGATCAAACAATCCTGAGGTTAACCAGTGAGGTGAACAATAAGGGTATAAACTACATAAAGTATGAACTGCTGACTAATTTTGCAGCCCTGGAGAAGCTACTACAAAAGTACAATGGCAGATATGCAATAGGGGAACAACTGTGCATGGTCTCTTTTGAATCCCTTCTTTTTAAATTAAATTCGATTGACGTCCTTAATGCCAAAAAATAGTAGCTGAGTGTACATATATTCTAACCTGCAGGCAGATGTATTTTTGGCTCCACAAATAGCTGTAGCCACCGAGAGGTTCAGTGTCGACATGGTAAGCTATCACGAACATAACTGTATCAACCAACAGTGTATGTAGATCATGACTTCTTTAGTTCCTACTGACTGATCCATATATAAATATCTTTGAATGCTTTACAATCAAAATATAATTGGTTTTTACTGTTTATGCAGTCTAAATTCCCAACCCTAGCAAGGATACATGAAGAATACAAACTCTTGCCAGAATTACAAGACTCAAGTCCCAAGAAACAACCAGATGCTGAGCATTGATATTCGAGATCATATTTCGATTCTAGAACTGAGCATTGTATGCAATTTTCAACTTCAAACAACAAGCCCGTCTAGCTCAGTTGGTAGAGCGCAAGGCTCTTAACCTTGTGGTCGTGGGTTCGAGCCCCACGGTGGGCGTCAATGGATTTTTGTTTCATTTTTCCAACTCTATTAATTTAGTATTAACCACTTAAATTACAAGGGGTCAATAATTGGTATTTCTCATTTTTGTTCCTATAAGATTTCCAATAGTAGGTTCCGTGAATTCCATGCACGAGAGAGAGTGTGTTCAGAATTTGAGCCCTTCCACTGACAGATCTTGTTCTGCTAGCAGCTTCAATTTCTGAACGATAAGAGGGGGGAGCACACAGTTTAAAAGGTTGAAAGAGCTGCCACACCATAAGTAAGTCCTCCCAAGAAACGTGAGCATCAACATATGCATAATAAAAAACATATATTTGAAGGTGCATCAAAATCTCAAAAGGTAAGGTCAAGTAGGAAAATTACCGTTAGATATTGGGGAGGGTCGTCAATACTAGAAGAACCCAGAATGATTTCTCTTTTTAATTTTGTTGTAAGTTTATGACAGACTCGCAGCTGAGACATCACATAATATTGAATTAGAAGAGTATATTGTGAACAAGACCTTGAGAAAAAATGACCTGAACCATCACCTCTGATCGGGTTGCACCTCCAATAATAAACACAAAAAGGCGTTGCCCCATCTTTCTGAAGTCGTTAGATAATGCATTCTTCAATACTGAATCACTGCAATGATAATTTTAAGGTTTAGTCAAGGCACATCAATATAGCATCCTGATTCCTTAATTGTTACATCCAAAAGAATGTATTGCTGGTGTTACCTTGAATACCCATCATCTGAGTGACGAGGTCGTGCCCAGGTTGCGGTCCTTCTTGATCTCATTGAATGAGGTGTCGTAAGTTGGGTCGATTTAGGTGGTGGAGGTGCATTTGATGATCTAACAGAACAATTGCGGGCACTTCCTTCAGAAGTGGATTCAGAGTCATTCATACATGGATATTGACTCTTGGGTAATTCCCCTTTGCTAAGATTCTCTATCAACTCCTGCGGCATAGACCAGACAACAATATTAAGTGATATTGTCACTTTAAAACCTTTGTAATTTATATAAGAAAAAGAAGCATGCCCAGACTCTGTTGTCCTAGGTGCAAATATACCAAATCCCATTAAATATGGTATACAGTGTGAAGTGAGTGCAGCCATGACACTTGCTGGGATCAGGAAGTACATCCTACTAAATTTTGAACCTGTGTTTGTGGTTTCTGTTTCCACATTGTTTTTACATTTTCCTAAGGTAAGGCTTGAAAGTCGTAAAAGTTATTTTAGAAAACTGAAAAAGTCATTCATTTTTCTAGAAAAGAAAAGGTTGGGCCACAAATCATTTTACCTCGATCATCGGATAGAATCTGAATAGTTGCCACGTTTCCTCTTCTTCACCAGCTCGGTCTTTCCTAGCTGCTTGCTTCCTCTAAGAACAAGAATGAAGCGTTTTGGTACTAGTGAAAGCCTGACTTAGCTAGATGTGATATTATGTCTTCAGCAAAACTCTTAAAACCCATACCTTCTGGCCATCAAACTTAAGAGAGAAGTTTCCGGATGAAGCTTTTTTCTTATCTGGTGTTCCCTCAAGCATTCGCATGTTATTCACAAACTTCATATCCTCAGGTGCTAGTTTGGCAAGCTGTAATGAGGAAAGTTTAAACCGTCAGTAAATGCCAAGACCATAAATACATAAAGCATGTCCTTCACTGTGGAATAAGTCCACATAATTAGAGCATTGCTTTAGCAAATTGATTGCTTATATAAAGAGTTGAGATCATGTTTTTTCAAGTCACACAAATAAATCTTAGAAATCATGTGCACCATTATAAGATGTACTCATCTCTTAGGTGTGGTTGTTATATGTCCTGAATCTAGATTATCCCTTCTGCACAATGAAATGTGATAGTCACTCAAGTTTTAAAAGATGAATTTTCCTTCACCTAATTGCAAATAAATACCCTCCTGATGGTTTTCAGCAAGGAGTATTATAGAAGCATTACATCTGAAGATAAAGCTTCAACTGATGAATAATAGAGGCAATCGAAGAAAAGAACTAACAGATTTATCCCTGCATAGATACCTGCATAAGTTTAGCGCCTTTATCACCTTCAAACTTCTCAGGATAAACAGATGCGTATATTAATAGTAGGCGGAGTTTATTCTCAGTGGTTGCATCCTGGAATGGATAAGATAATTTAGATTAAGAGAGGAGATTATCCAAGACATGAATAAGTGTATATCTGTAACCACCTGCTTTGTTCTCAAAAAATTTATCACTTCTTTTGCACCAGCATCACCAAAGACAAGATCCTGCTCCAGTTGTCCGAGTTCCCGGAGTCCCATATCTCTAATTATTTTGTTTATTTTTCCAGCAATCTGCAATACAAAACAAAGAGAAAGAATGCGGAAAAGATCAGCATTATACATTAAAGTCAATTGTCATGAACGAACAAATATGGTGTTGCTGATAATCTGCTCAATAAATTTTGGGCTCAGAAGGTAGGTACCATTTTTTATGACTTGAAATATGATTACCATTTATACACTCGAAAGAGTTCTCTTGGGGGTAGCCCGCGAGATTCTTGGTTCTCAAAATAAAACAGGAAAATGAACTAATTACGAGAACTATAGTTCCCAAATAATGGCGAGGCATTTTATACCTAATAGAGTAGGTAAGTCTAAAGAAAGAAAGCATTCTTGGGAAGGAAGAAACTCCAGAATGATGAACCAAAGGTAAAACTGGTTGAAGAGCTTCACTTGATTAATAGGCATCATTTCACATAACATAGTTACAACAAATACATCCCTACAAAGAAACCTGACCTCTACATGAAGAGAAAGCTTGTCCATTTGTTCATTATATTGTGGTAGTGCTTGAACCATTTTTTGCAAGTCTCTCGTAGATAATTCACTACCATCTCTGCACATAGAGTCCAAAAAATAAAGTCATACTTCAGAGAAAAAAAACTTAGATTTACGAGTTTTCAAAATAGAGTAGACAAGGTTTCTGACAAACAGAAACATAATGCTGGCCTGCATCAAATTGTTTGCAAGGCTTAGTAAACTTTTTACACTCTAACAGCCATTTCTAAATGTCATTTATCACCAACTAATTTCTCTCTCATTAAAATTCATCAAAACAAATATTTGAAACGAAAAAACTATAAGCATTAATAGAAGACATCCGTTTCAGGATCTTGCTATATCTGAAGCAGAAGCTAACGTCCTCTCAAAGAACTCATGCAGTCCGGGAAAGGAGAGTGACCAAACTCCCATTAACAGAATTATTCAGTGACTGGATGTACTGTAGTAAATCTATGAAGTCTGGTGACATTGGCAGATGCCAGCACAAAAATTTAAACAGTATGCACTTCCTATCAGCTTGGTAAATTATTCTGAGAATCATTCATAATTAGGATCTTGGCATCTATTTAAGAGTAATGCATTGGCTTTGTGGGATATTGTTGCAACTTGAATGCTCAATCTGATTCAAATACCCATTCATCAGACCGTGTTTTAAAAGGTAAGACAGATCCTATGTTGAGTTGTTGACAAAGGTAGTCATAGGACCCAAATCGATAGTGGACCATAACAAAAACAGGTCATGGCAGTAATATGAATGAAATTCTGAAATAAACTTGATTACTGAAACAAACCTCTGTTGGAGCTGAGCAGCTTTATTCTTCGACATAAAATTACTCATCTTATCATGCAACCGTTCGCTAGCCTGATAGTCCACTAAGTCATTTAGGTAACACTCAAAGTGGAAATTTAATCAAATATTCCATGTCAGGGAAACTTCAATGATATCACGTACATCAGCAATATGTGCATGCCGAAGTTCGAGCCAAACAGGATCCTGATCTTCTAACAGGACCTCTTTTTTCTCAGGTTCACCCCCTGATTTGCTAGGAACCTAATAAAGGTGGTTAATATCACCCTTCAGCAAACTATTCTGAAACTTCAAAAGATATCATTGACTTTAGATAACATGGACTGGATTCGAGCAAACTACATACCTCCTGCACATACTTATTACTGTCCATTTCTAGTAAATCATGGCACATTGCATCATACGTCCATTCGTGGATGACAGGTGAAATCTGGCCATTGAAGGTCAATTAAGCTACGTTTAACAACGTTGATAGGGACCATCTTAAGGAAGCAATTGTAGGGAACTCGGATATAACCTGATCTATGGACCTGTCAACTATGAGCAATTCACAGGTTTCAGATTGTGGAAAGTTGGGGATGGTAGACTTATAATACTTAATTGCGTTCCAAATTAGAGAAGCAAGCTTTTCTGGGACTAATTCTCGGAAAGAAGGCGGTGTTGAAATGTCACCGGACCTGGCAGCACGATAGCGTATATTTGGGAGCTCCTGCAAGGGTTTAAGAGCACATAAAGCTTTTAGAACTTCGGACATGCTCACTAGCGCAGAAATGACCCTGGATGAAATTGAGAATTCCATTGATGTTCCAAGGACCAAGGGTGGCATAAAAATTAACAACGAAAGAACTTGCTCAAAGATTATATAACATGGTGAATGAAGAGCTACAAGAACTAAAATTTACTGCCAACCGTGTCAAATTAGTATGTTGTACCTTCAGTGAAGCAAAAACAGTCCCGATTCGAGTGGCCATTGTATTTAAGCAAGTATTGAATCTACGTGAATTCTCCACATTTTCGCCAAAAAGTTCCTCTAATGCCATCTCGTGATCAGTGATAAATGCCTGAGAGATTATTAAACGCTTATGAAAGAGCTTTACAATAGATGGTGACTGACATTTATATTCACCAAAGGGAATGTTATAGATAATTTACAATACAACTCCTAGATTCACCAAGGGACTTAATCTCATGCCAAGCGCACACTGTGACGTCGATGATGGTTGACAAACAACAAAATAACTGATCTAGAGACAAAAGATACGACGGGAAAGAAAATACCTGATTGTCTACAGGAAAATACTCTAGGTTCATCTGCAAAAAAAAGGCGAGGAAAACGTCAGGAGTGAAGTGATACTCTATCTTCTTAAGCAGTCTGAGTAACAACAAGAAACTGCATAAGAAGAAAAGATTTTAACCTCTCTCAGTGCACCTATTCGGGGCAAAACACTTGTGTCACATTTTATGTGGTTTACCAAATCCTTTGGAACTGGGGAGCTGAAGAACAAATATGCTCTGAAACAGAGGAATAGATGTCAAAAAATGTCATAGGCAAATGCTGAATCTAATGATTTTAATTAAATATACAAATCGTTTTCATATACTTTTTGTACAAAGGCACTCTTCCTGACATATCTGACAGGAACATGACTACGCTGCAAGAAAGGAAAGGTATCCAATTAGAAGATATCTAAAAGTCAAATCATAGGCCTCTCACGATAAACTACACATTAAGACAAGAAAAGAAAAAGATGCAAAACCGTTTTCCATTTGTCATGCCACTAGAAACAAACTGTATGGTTAACTACTACAGTGGAGCAACAAACTGCATGCTTAAATATGGTAGAAACCAGTAAAAAGAAGTTCACTCCGCATTTATTTGAAAATATTCTGAAATTTACTGTTGCTTATCGGAACATTAGAAGCTCTCCTGAAGCATTATCAGTGTAATACTCCGGCGGATGGCACCGACATGGTATCTAAGGTAAGAAAGCTAAAATGAACTTCCAATGACATATGACTAAAAATCAGTGTGAGATGCAATGGGACGTCATATTCTAAATTTCAACAAAGTCATAAACAGAAATATGTTAATTACATAACATACTTTTCTTTTGATGGCTGGATAAAATATATGGCATCCATGGACGGCAATGGTTGCCTTCTCCTGAAAAGATCTTCTACCACTGTTTTAAGAGTTGACAACTAATTCAGAATTGACTTCGTCAAAATTCAGAAAAAGGATATGATGCAACTCAATGTTATGATGCTCAGATATTTACAGGAAGCGCATAACAACAAACTATTTGAAATTTCAGATCCCAAAATCGAAGCATGGCCTCTGCATTATATCATTATATATACTATGCCCTGCACAGGCCAAAAAAACTGTAATTGTAAAAGTAAATTGCACGGTTCTCACATGAAATTCCTTGGTCAGTAATATCTGCCATTTTACATGACTGAGACATGACTTTCACCGTCACTTTATCCATAATGAGCACCTGCATTGCCCATTTAGTGAGCAGAGGGAAAAAGACTACACTGTAGTTATTTAATAAGTAGAAATGTAGAACTTAATGGCTACTTGGTCAAGTTTCCTACAATCGTAAATAATTTTCCACTGTCAAACTCCCGTTATTCGATTCCCGAATAATACAGAGGCATATGTAATAGATTATTTGCAACAACTGTTGGCCAACATAATTATATCATGCACCACAAACAGAGTTAATGGCTCATTCCGCTAAGTCACATGACTGTACTTAGTATGAAAGACATACATCAAATAAATGATCGACTGTCATGCGGTGATATCATCATATGCAAGTGATCCTGCATGCTTTTTTGCAGCCAGAATTTTCTGCTCAAAAATTAAGATGATAAAATGCCAGAATTTTCTTCAGCAAGTTTTTAGAAACAGTCTCAGATGTCACAATTCCAAATTGTAACTAGAGCTGAAATTAACAGGCAATACACTTGTGCAGAACTAAAAAAGGAGATGGAAAAAAAAAATCAACAAACCTTCCAACTTGATTTGGAGGAATCGGATTTGGCGGATCCTAGCAACTCATTTAATAATCCTGAAAAATCAAACAAATATCGAACGATCAAAACTGCATAGAGCATCAACTCGCATTCACAGTAAAATGCACATTCTTCCAGCTCAACATGGCTCTGATTTCTCTCGATTCATAATCGAAGTCTCGGTTTCATTTCCACGCGAGCGCCACAACGATCAGACATATACTCGAAAACAAAACGACGCACGTAGATCAGTGGTTAGGGATTGGGAAACTTACGGTCACGGCTGATTTGGCGGAAGAACTTGTGATCTCCGCCTTGAGAAGAGACCTCGGAGTCGGAGAAGGACATGAGTGATCGATAATTAGGCGCGGTTGTTCAACGATCGATCTTCTCTGATTCGACAATAATAATGTGTCGATTGAAATGTGAATCGGAAATCGGGATGCGACGATGCGTAGTGATGAGGATGTGGAGCGACGTGGGGAGCGTGTTGGTCGAGTCGCTTTTAGGCAATAAAAATGTTAGCGGGAAATTCGCTCTCTCCCTCGCTTGCTGCGAGCTTTGTTCATTGGATCATCAACATATGGGTTTAGCCCATTAGTAGCAGCAAGTCCTCACGAAGAGGACGACTTCCGTGCACAGCATGCTTCTTTCCACTAGACCGTTACGAAAACTAGGCCCAATGGAAGGATGTATAGCTACGGGGCGGCTTTCATTATCTTCGGTCATTGTTCTAAAAATCCTTCGTCTAAAATCCGGCCTATAAGGCCATCCTTATCAATGATCTTTTACAAAAGATCATCTACCCTTCTCTCTCATTTCAAACTTAAAAGATCATCCACAATCTTTTTTCTCAATGTTTTCTCTTAACAATGATTCAAAAAAAAAAGATCATCAATTTTCTCTCTCTCAATATTGTAGTTATACCCATCATTTACTCGCTCTCATCATCCCCTCACAACAACTAATATTTAAATTTTAAAAAGGTAAAACCATACGTACATACGGATGAAGTTAGATATGGATAATTTTTTTTTAAAGAAATTAGTAATATATGAGAAAAAATGCTTCAAATTATAGTAAAATTGGTCTCATTTTGTAGAGCTATTAAAAATAGATATGTTGAAATTTTTAAATATAAATTTTAATTTGTAATATTTAAGTTACAATCATTTTCATGCTTATAACAACATTATTTGTCTAACCTATCAAAAACTAGCAAGTGGCATTTTTAATTTTATCATCAATGCAAAAACACGTGTCGCAACGCAACCACCTCTCATCTTCTAGATCGTGAAATCAATCGTGCCATGGCACAATTCCACGACCGTTCATCCTTCGATCTTTATTTTTATTGCTATTAAGAGAAAAAAATTTAAGATTGGATCAACGATCTTAAAAATGATCGTTGTTAAGGATGCCCTAAGGTAAAATTTATGAATTCGTTCCCATTTTATATAAATCGGTCCATCAAAGTTGATATCATTTACTCCGCCATTCACCAATTCAGTATCTCACCATGAGATCGGTCAATATCACTAGTATACTGTTAGCATGCCTTGCATTACATGTATACTCAAACACTTTGACACGTTAGCATTTTTTGAACCACATTTGTTTACATGGACGCCGAGTTGGGCAAATCTTAGTTCTCTACAATCAATCAGTCGAGACATAAAAACTTCAGTGATGGCATTTAACACATACGTTTATTTATCCTTGAAGATGCAAAACAGCTTAGTTTTTTATTATGATTTTAATTGGGCCAAATTGACTGATAGACCAAAAGACATGTCCATTGAAGTTGTCTAACTATAATGTTCCCGGTTGACATCAAAAGAAATTCAGCCAGCAGATGGTGACTTTCGTTAATATGGCTAGCTGTATCGTGATGATTTGAATAAGTGTACTTATTTGTGTGTATGGATGTGGTTATGAGATTTTTTGTTATGTCTCTTGTATTTTGGTACGAGCAAGGACGGAGTCAGGATCCAAAGGTTAGTAGGGCAAAATAATTTGATAGAAAATTTTTAGGTATGAAACTTAACGGGAGCTTTAATCCTCACGACAAAAATATCAATACTATTTAAATAAAGTCTAAGCTTACATGTTAGGATTTTTTTTATTTCAAAGATAATAATTTTTTGCTATCAATGAATCATCCTATTTTAATTTGAATTGTTTAAATTACTATAAGACGAAATAACAGGAAGTGTTTTCGTTATTTATTATACTCTAACTACACCATATCAAAGCTCATTTTTGACCGGGAGGTGTCTCCTTCTCCCGTTTTCTCCAGAAGCTCCGAGAACCGCCGACCACTGTTTTAGCTTTTCCGGTCTTCGCCAGGTGCCTTCTCCATTTTGCTTCGTCTCCCCTATAACTTTCCTCGGGCTGGCCGTCATCTCCCGCGCCTTTTCCTTCTCCCCAGAGCCTTGTTGCCGGAATCATCGGCGGCGGCCGTCTCGGCTGCTTCTCCGTGCGGCTGGCTCCATGGTGTTTCGGCTGCTGGTTGGTGGTAGGAGCCGGATCTGGTGGCCAGACGAACGGGCGGTTGGTGGTTATTGTATGTCGGTGTTGCTGGTTGTAAGGTTATGGCGGTTTTGGAGCTTGGAGTGGCTGCGGTTGGATGCTCCGCCGGGTTGAGGATGGTGGGTGGACTTTGACGAACTGATGGAGGTGGTTCCCGGTGGACGTTTTGGCAAGCCGGCGTTTGTGCGGCCCTAACGCCTCTTTTTGAGCTTGTTTTTGTCGCCATGACGGCGACCTTTTTAGTCGCTTTGTACATATGTTTGTTCTTTTTCGCTTTTAGTTTTTTAGTTTCAGGTTTAGCCACCTGTTGTCTTATTATGGCCAGAGCTTAATCGGTTTCTTAGAAGTTGACTGCTAAGCCTCTTCGTCTGTACGGGCCAGTTTCCTATTCTGGGTCTTCGTGCCCAGTCTTTGTATGTCATCTTGTGGCAATAAAAAAAAGCTCATTTTTGACCCACAAAAATTCATATTTTAAATGGTTTAAGTAGTCTATTTTTTTTATTATTCGGCTATGCTCGTATAGACTCTTAGACATCTTCGATTTGAAATTAAATAATCACAAATACTACGTACTAAAAGACAAGAAGTAAAAAGATGATTTATATTTCTGATGAGAATTAATAGAATTGAGTATCAACAAATAATAAATGAAAAGTGAAAAAGAACCATTCACTAAAACTTGAAATTAGATAATGAAAAAAAAGAGACTAAGTTCTTATATATACATAAAATTTGTTTTGCGATATAGATAATACAAACTATTATAATAAATTAAATTGTTTAGCTAACTCATTTGGTTAGATTAAGTTTACAATAAAAGAGTTATCTGTGGTTCGAGTTCTCACAAACCCATTTCTCTATAACTTTTTTGGCTGAAATTCACCTTGGGCTTGGGCAAGTGACCAAAAGAAAAGTACCTTCTCAAATCATCAGGAAAACGACGGTGGTTCATCTGCAGGTCAACATCATGATGCCTTACCATCATTTCTAACCTCCTAAAGAATGAGATAAAAATATGCAATGTACCTTTTACCCAATGACCGTAAGAAGTTTTGCATATTTCTGATAGTAAAGCAAAAAGTAGCAATCCAAGTCCAACCAACTATCCCCATTGTGAAGAGCACCTCTCATAGGAAATAGCTCGAGGTTTGATTATCCGTCAAAGTAATTATTTGCTTCGCGCGCAGGAAAAAAAGAGAGTAAATCACTGCGACGAACATATGAATTTGGCATAAATGTAAAATTGAAAACAACTGAAAAGGGTAATTAGAGATGTACATGAAATCCCCAAAGTAGTGAATACATGTATCGTTTGACGACACTGTGCTCTGTGGTAAGATTCATTGCTTGAATATAGATCCCATAGTGAAATACATCTTTGTCAAAGCACGAAACCGCACAAGGGTTCTTTCTCCAGTAATCAGGTTTTTGAAATGCACCAAGATGCTCATCATCGAAACTATTCCCACAATTTATTAGCCTCTCGCATGAACTTAAGTTTGAATTATGCCAAGCATCCCTAAGACATTGGTTCACCCTATTGAAAATTATAAGGTATACGACGAAGTAAAATTAATAGTTAATTAAATGATTTAGAAATGAACTAAATTTGTGCAACATCAACGAACTTGTAGCCCTTAAAGGTGCAGGCTTGATCCAACGAAATGTCCAGCCAGTAAAAAAGTGAAAAGATTTATGATGAAGTTTGCCCATGCTGATTCGAAAATGAACCCGGTTGCAGATTGACCAACTAGTAGAGGAAGAAACCTATAAAACCTCGGCAAGTATGTTGCAGTAGATTGGAAAATAATTGTTTTCCCCAACTTTCTGCGTCTCTATAATGTGACTTATGTATCACATCCGGTTCAACGGCTGTTACAGCCATAAGCATATATTGTGACTTAAGTAGGAGCTATACAAACATGTGTTCAATTGTTTAATGACTACATAGGGAATAAATTATTAACCGTATAAAATGTAAACTTGATGTTAGGCCTTGGTCGTGGGACTTTAGTACCAACAACTACAGGAAAAAAAACTAAACTACAGAAAAAGGAAGAAGAGGAAACATACCTTTGATTTCATAATTGTATCGTGAAAGTGTTTTTGTGCACCGTCGTTATTGGTATGAATTGGGCATGTGGTACAATAAAGGTCACTACATACCCCGAATGGTCCAGATTTTCGAAGATGTTCATATTGATCAGACACTTCAATCTCTTTAATATTAATCTCTTTATATATATAAAAAAATCTCGGTGTGGGCAAAGAGTTTTCAACCCGGTCAAAGTATATTATATAGTACATATGCGATATATATGCATTACATATGCACTATTTTTTTTTGGGAAGATGATGAATAGTACTAAAAGTTCTAAAGATTTCACTTTAACCCTTAATTAAAGTTTGAAACTTTACTATTAAACGATGTAGTTTGAAAAATATTTCAATTTGATCCAATAAAATTAACTTTTAGTAGAATTAACCCCTCAATTGAATTCTTTTTTATATTTGTATTGGGATTCTATTGTCTACGCGCTTTAAGGTGACCCTTTTTTTGCTCAATCTTCACAAAATATAGGAAAATTTGAAAGGCGGATCAATGTAACTGGAGATCAAGGAGAGGGGTGAATGAGGAAATGTTGATGGACAATTTGCCAGAAGATCTTCAAACTTGTATTCGACGCCATTTTTTTGGTTTCTGAAAACAGTAGGCTTTTAATATATTAATTAAATAAAAAGGTAATGTGATAAAAAAAAAATCTAAATAAGTTTACGTATCGTCTACAAGTTCGCATATTTTCTATCATGGATGAACGTGTCTTGGATTCCATCTCAGAGAGACTAAGACATAGGAATTACATCAATGGAGAACATATACTTTTTCCTGGTGATTCAATTAGATAAATGACATTCATCGGGCGTGGAATAACGGAAAGTGTCGGAGAAGATGGGGTAAATGTCAAATTGTCTGAATAAGATGTTTGCGGCCAAGAACTTCTATCTTGGTGTCTTGAACATTCTTCATCTACAAATATACACTTCATTAATTACCCCTACATGTTATTGTGAACAAAATTACATATAAATAAGCCTTCACTTAATTTTTTCCCCTTTATTAAATAATTTCTTAAGATGCAAGTAAATCTAGGTTAAAGAGCAGAGACCAATAAGCAACAGAAAGGTGACATGCTTAACTAATGTAGAAGCATTCACTTTGGGAGCTTCAGATATAGAATAAATTAACAATCTTTTTTGCTACAATCTTCGTAAGTCCTCGAATTCAAGAGGCTATGAGGTACACTATTATATCACGCCAACATGCGCATCAACGTCAAAACGGGCACGCTAATTTAGTGTGTTCCGTTATCATACCATTTGTAATTTCATCTTTAATAATGCGTGACCACAACTGAATTGTCCTGTTTCCAGATCTGAATTCCCCCCTGGACAATACTTTCTTCAAAGAGACTTCAAGTTGCAGGGAGAAAGAGAATGAAACGCTCAAAGTCGTTCCGACATAAAAAATGCTTAGGGCCAAAGGATCACTAATGATTGCTAAATATGCTTTATATACATCTTACAAGTTGTTTAATTAAATAGAGACTCGAAGTTATGTAGTATGTACAATCTAGTTAACCCATTTCCACTTGTAACCTTTAGCCCGACTTTCAAAACTTAAGTTACATATTTTTATTTGATAAACTGCAAGTAGTAGATACAAAGGCGATACAGAAGCCTTGAAAGTTGAAATACATTTCAAATAAGATCGTTCCTACAAAATAAGCCCGTGTGATTAAATAAGTAGTCTACTCTTCACTTGGCATCACGCCTAGCTATGTGGGCACACCACCTTGAAACTCACAGCATCAGAAAAGTAGGAAAAGCACATGATAATGATCACGAAAACAAAACACCATCTTGTACCGAAGTCAGGCATGCCCCGATCTATTCCGGCGAAGAAACTAGCTGGAAATATACGACAAGACGACCACAAAATAACATTCTGACCGAAGTCGACTGAAAATGACTCCCTTAAGCAGTCAACACTTGGAGAGAAAAACTTCCTCTCGTAGCTGTACATACAAATATACACACTCAAATTCACTCTCCTTCTACCCCGCCCACTGTCATCACCCACGCGACGCAAGCCTTCTTAAAACTCTACAACCACCAGATCTGATTTGGCCAAGACTCCCCGACGAAACTGACTCAACAAGCCTGACTTGAACTTGAAGTCATGAGCAGAAGAGTCGTGAAAAGCAACCCGAGGAGAGTACTGAATTATTATTTGACCTAGCCAAAAATAACTTAAGTTACATATTTGATTCAAGATGACTTTAGCAACTTTATTTCAAATCTTTTTGCAAGTTGTGATTTGCACACACCCATATCTACCATATATTGTGTCAAATTTCCACTACCAGTCGATGCTCACTTTCACTTACACTTGATGAAGTAGCCTTTTTTAAGCATTGTGATATGCTATTGCAACGTTTGGGAGTTCTATTATCCGTCATTGTATTCAATAAACCTACAGTAATATAACAAAGTGTTAAGTACCTAGACATTAATGTAAACATTCTTGAATTAGCTGGAGTCTATATAAACCGTATGGCCACAAGACAGGAACAGTAAGTCATCCAGCAAGTCGAGGATTCTGGAGCTTGGTTGGTGCACATTCATGATCATACAACTCGTTTAGGGGTTTTTCAGTGATATTAATTTGTCTGGACTCTTTTATCCTCTTGTACATTATTATTTAGGGAAAATGACAAAGAGGGGGTATGAACTACAACCCATTGACAAATCACGGTCCGAACTATGAAAATTAACAATTAAGGGCAATTTCAAAATATTTTAATCCTCATATAACATTTAATTGCACTTAATTGACGAAATATCACTCCGTCCATTAACAAAGTTAACTAAATGAATGAATTGAAAAAATATATTATTGTCCTTAATTTTGAAATTGAGAAGTAAAATATTTTGAAATTGCATTAATTGTCAGTTTTCCTAGTTCGGACCGTGATTTGTCAATGAGTGGTAGTTCATACCTCCTCTTTGTCATTTTCCCTATTAATTATTCATACTTATTCACATGTCCCTTTAACGTTAAACCCCAAGTTAATATCGTATTAATTCAATTTTTGTATGATGTTTACAAAAGAATCCCGAAACTATTGGTTAAAATTGATACCTGACAACTTTTAAACAGATTTATAATTTATATGAGAGGATGGATTCTCCATTCTCCATTCTCCATTCTCCATTCCTTACCTGCGAACTTTTTTTCTAAAATGAAAACCAATCTCACAAGTCATAAGTATGTCATCATTCATTGAAGGTGTCACTCATAAAATAATTTCTTATACAAAGCAGCCCAAGAACTATAAGCAGCCCATCAACAAAGGCCAAAGGCCATCCAAATTCCAAACACATGCTATACCAAATAATTACAAACTTCAAGGACTCAAATCCAAATATCGCAATCTACGTCAAAACCCTAGCCCAAGCTCCTCATCGACCATATTCATTAGGGTTTCACCGATTTGATTTTGACGGTATTTGCTTTAAGGATCGTCCGAGCTTCGTCTTCCTCAATTCGACGCAGTCATGGGTCGTATGCACAGCAGAGGGTTCGTAAATCCCTATATTTTCTAACATCTATGTCAGTGTTCGGTTTCTTATATAGCTAGCACTCGAAATTGGTTATTTTTCACACTAATTTTGGATTTTGTTTTCGTTCTCAGTAAGGGTATTTCAGCGTCTGCATTGCCTTACAAGAGGACGCCGCCAAGCTGGCTCAAGATTTCTACTCCGGATGTAAGTAGAATGCTATTTGCATCTGGTTGTTTGCAGACTATATTTAGGTTGTATGGTTAAATTACAATTTTCGCCATTCGTTCTCTCATTTGTTTATCTCGACATGTTAACCATATTGATTTTAACAGGTTTAGACCTCAATACATACTGACTATAATTGATTATCTTTTTCAGAATGTTATATTTTTATGTTAAATATTTGGCTTTGTATATGCAAGTTGTCCTCCTAATTCAGTCAATTGTGCTACTTGGTAGCATTTACTCGGGGCATGGTTTGATAGCACTCAAAGTTATAATGATGAAACATCTGCATAACTGTCATTTATTTATTTTCTTTACAAAACTAGGCTGTGTAATATTTCACATGTTTTATATTTGCATGGAATACATGTACGAATTTATGTTAATTGTCACAGGTTGAGGATAACATCTGTAAACTAGCAAAAAAGGGTCAGACACCATCTCAAATTGGAGTGCTTCTTCGTGATTCCCATGGAATTGCTCAAGTGAAGAGTGTCACTGGTAGCAAGGTTTTGCGTATACTCAAGGCTCATGGTATGGCTTCTAACCTTGACTATCTTTTCGACTTTTTGGGTTGTGGGGACGTTGATGTCCTTACAAGTGTGCATTTCACAGGGCTTGCTCCTGAGATTCCAGAAGATCTGTATCATCTCATCAAGAAGGCAGTTGCCATCCGAAAGCATTTGGAAAGAAACAGAAAGGATAAGGATTCAAAATTTAGGTTGATTTTGGTTGAGAGCAGAATTCACCGCCTTGCTCGCTACTACAAGAAGACCAAGAAGCTTCCACCCACCTGGAAATAGTAAGCCTGAATTATCCACATTGCAATTCTTTGCTCACCATTTCCCGTTGCATTATATCGCGTGAACCACTGCATTCCAGTCTCCAGAGGCCTTATCTATATAAGCCATGCGTAATCATTAGCATTATTTGTCATGCATGTCACATGCATTTGGAACAGTCCATGTTTCCCCAATTGCTTCCTTCACAGTATTTTGCATCTCCTATATTTATCGTTGATAATGTTTTGTGTGTGTGTGTGCAGCGAATCAACAACTGCCAGCACTCTCGTGGCTTAGTCTGGAAATTCAAGCTACGCAATTGTCATCAAAGGACCTTTGAGTTTTGAGTATTCTTCCTTGGTTTTGATGCTTGTAGACGAAACTTATGGCACTGTGTTGCATTTTAAGCTGCTTTCTTTTTGAGAACTGAACTGATGGTGTATTCAGCAACATGTTATTTGCCATAACAATTTATCAAAGACAGTTTCAGTGAATCACTATTTTATTAGTATTTAAACTATTCAAATCTGCATCTGTTAAGTAGTAAGTAGTGCTTAGCTTATCAAAAAAAAAAATGTAGTAGAGCTTAATTTAGTGCTTAATTACCTAAATGAGCCGAGCTAGAGCTTAAAGTATATCTAATCGAGCCGAGTTTGAGCTGCCCTTTCCAATACTTGGCTTGGCTCGTTTACAGCCCTAATTATGTAAACCTTATCAGAACCAAGCAACTAAGGGTGCGTGCAGGCAGCCTTCCTGATGCGTTCCCTGACCCTTAAGTTTGCTTCCTTCAAATCTCAAACGTTCATAGGCTCTGGCCAGTTCCAGTCTCATGTCATTGCTAATATTCTCTTCTCTTTACTACTGTTGAACTGAAAACTCAGCTAAATATGTCAAGTCCGAATCCAACCATATGATGCTCCCGGCCAGGGTTTGCCAGATCCATTTCTATCGCTATGCAGAGTTTATTTCTCAAAGCTCATCAAGTCTTCTTGAGTGCTTGGTGTGATGAACTCCCACCACTCATACGACGTTAAATGTACTCAAAAGGCAAACAAGTTCTGTGTTAAAGCCTCAATGACTAAAACTATACAGCAGGGTTCCCTGGCATCAGATATTCCCAGGCTGCAGTTTACTGTTGAAGAAATTCAAAATACAAACCATCAAGTATGAAATGTCTTTTGCTGTATATTTGCAGAATGCAGAAAGAGTTACAGATGGATAAATGCTCTCTGTAACTCACTGATTACTACAACAATGCCGCAACTACAGAGACATAAAAATATGATATGTAGCTTCAAAAGCGGTGTATCCCCCGTATAACAAAACAGCAGGGCCCTCCTCCTTGGTCGCGCAGGTCATATGATGAAAAGCGAATATAGTGGAATAAAAGGAGAGAAAATGGTTAAATGCAATCCGATGAATCACCATGGACAAGAATTCTGAAGGATCACTCAATCTCAGGATCCTGAAAAGAAGAAAAAAAAATCAGCTTCTCATAAGGCAGCACTCTTCTTCTCCCCATAGTAACTCAGATACCACCGCACAAACTTCTTTAACCCGGTCTGCAAATCCGTCGTCGGTTTATACCCAAATTCCCTCTGAGCATAACTAATATTAGCATGAGTGAACTGCACATCGCCGTTTCGTGGCAGCTTCATTATCTTCTTCTTCGCCTTAACCTTCAGCAGCCTCTCAAGAATCCCAACCAGGTCAGAAACCGGGACAGGCGAAGTATTCCCCAAATTAAACACCCTCAGTTGAGCCGGCCCTTTCTTCTTCCCACCACTGCCGGTACTCTTCTCAGCTGTGTCCAGCGCGCCCAAACACCCTTTCACAATATCGTCAATGTAAGTAAAGTCCCTAGCAACCGTCCCGTGATTCGGCGCCTCAAAGATTTGTATCGGCTTCCCCTTCAACATATCCCTAGTGAAGAAAAAATAGGCCATGTCTGGCCTGCCCCAAGGTCCATACACAGTAAAGAATCTCAAACCGGTCAGTGACAAACCGTATATATGATTATAAGTATGCGCGATTTCTTCACCAGCCTTTTTCGTGGCAGCGTATAAACTTGCAGGCTGATCAGTCCTATGACTTTCGGAAAACGGAACATTAGTGTTCAATCCGTAAACGGAGCTGGAAGACGCCCAAACAATGGCAGGCTGGGGATTGGCAGCCTTGCAAATTTCTAACAAATTAACAAATCCAGCAATGTTGCTGTGAACATAAGACATTGGATTCTCCATAGCATACCTGACACCAGCTTGAGCTGCTAAATGCATTACATGAGTGAATGTGACGACTTCAAATAGCTTGTTCATCAGATCTGCATCATTGATATCTCCTTCAACTACGAAGATTCCAGATCGTTCTAGAAGGGCTTGGCGAGCGCGTTTTAGAGACGGATCGTAGTAATTATTGAAACAGTCTAACCCTAACACTCCATCTCCTCTTCTTTTCAACGCCGAGGAGACGTGCGTGCCGACGAAGCCAGCAGCGCCGGTGACGAGGACGGAGAAGCCAGTTTTCGACCGAGGCTTGGCGGAGATCCGGACGCGTTTCTCCCAAGCGGGTCCGCCATAGTTGGAAGTGCGGAGAGATCTGCGTGAGGGAAGGGAGGAGGAGGAAGGGGATTGGAGGAAGAAGATGAGGATGAGGCCGATGAAGAAGAGGATGGACCACAAGGTGAGCTTGGAGAAGGAGGAATGGCGGAGGCGGTGGTAGGGAGATTTGTCCATTTTGAACTTGCCTGGTGTTGATGGGATGTCGTCGTCCAGGTGAGATGACATTGAATCCAAATGTGATTTTGGGATTGATTTGAAACAGATTTAGCAACTGCTGCTGCTGGTGGTGTTGTTGGTGATGGGAACAAGGAATGAATATGTGCTTTGGATGGATTGGTTAGCTTTGGTTGCTTGCTGGTGATCTTTCTCTCTCTCTCTCTCTAAATCTTTCTTTTTCTGTCAATGATTCTTAAACTCTTTTGTCTCATCTACCTGTCTCTGAAATGGGGTCAATGCTTTTTTACAGATTAAAACTTCAAAGTTTCAAAATTCAAAATAGTGATGGATGATGAGCTTAAATTCAGTATCTTCTAAACAATGTCAATGTAAGTTTTTTTTTTAACAAACAAACAAAAAAATTGGTAAGGTCCGGACAATTTCAGATTCATATCATAAATAAGTCATGATATGACTCGTACTCTCAACTTTAAAAATTCAGTTAGAGGCTCACACAAAACAACTAGACCGCCACACTTTTGGTTTAATGGAGTTTATTCTTTCACTTAAAAATCAACATTAATTTTGTACCTTTTTATAACACAAATATAACTTTTTTTTTGTAAATGTTTTTCTATCCGTTATGTTATTGTCACATGAATCTGTTGGATGCAGAAAAAGCTTCTCTATGCAAGTAATGTGTGTGATCAACAGAATCTATCCATCCATTGTGCAATAAATGGATGCAGTAGTAGCAGTCCTACCCGTTCAGAATTTACTGTCATTGGTCAAGTATCATCAACTTTAGGACCCTATGCTTCCTAAGACTTTAGTTCCTTTCACACTTTCACTTGCTCCAACTGTGTTTATATTTATGATTTGAGATCTAAAATGATTGTATCAATTTTTGGTTATTACTAGATAATATCACCCTTTTCTTTCACTTTATAAGTGTGCCTTTCTCTAATACATGTCATTTACTATTTCTTTTTTTTTAATTTCAAATTTTAATTTACAAAAATCATATTGCATCATTATAATTAACAACGATTAGCATTGTCAGGATATAGTCAATCTCGGCTCAGAATTGGAGGCCGGGCCGAGATTAACTTGAATGGCTTTTTTTGGAACATGATTTTGACCAGGTCGAATTTCAAATGTAAATTCCTTACCCGATCCGATGATCAGAGGCACATGCTTCGTTCAAACCTTGACCGGGTCAGATCGAACTCTCTGAGTCTTGGACCGTCCTAAATTTATTATCTTGGGGCTTGTGACTCCAAGTGGTTAAATCTGTGTTCCATTCTCATTTCCTAATTTATAGCATTTGTGGTTTTTTATTTGCGCAAGTTGAAGTTGAACCTTGAAGTTTGAAAAGTTATATTTTCAGGTTAATGTATTCGTTCGCTGCTGTTTCACTACATGTATATTTTGGCTTGTGGTTTTTTGACTTTGAGTTTCAGTTTTGTGAAAAAACAATCTTTTTTTTGTGTGGATAAGTTGTGAAAAACAATCTTGAAAGGATTCAAAATTTCGAATCTATATGAATCTTGAAAGTTGCACCATACATGATTCCTATTGCTGAGTAGAGATGGTTGGATGATATAATTTTCACGTGACTTCAATTTTATGATTCTATATTTTTTTTCCTGACACACCATATTCGTGCCCTAACATGACATATTTGCGGTATGAGTCAGAATTGTCCCGTCCTTATCATTTTTGTTTTAATTAAAATTTGATTTATGAATGATATTTGGAGAAAATAACTGTCTTGATGTGATAATGATGATCTTCACAAATATGCCAACATGTTTAGCTTTTCTGATCGATCATGTTTCTTTAGCTTCCAGCTGAAATGGACAATCAATCATTTGTTATAAACCAGTGTAGAGACCTTAAATGAACACGAAGAACGTAAACAGAAAAAAGAAAGAAAAACATTTGTTCACAGAATAAATCCACAGATGACGAAGGACAGGAATATGAATCCATCAGTACGTGGCATTATGTTATGTTTGTAGCAATGATCAACATATATCACAGTTGTAGTCTAGAAGAACAGCTTCAGAGAATGAAGTACATTACCTCAAATCAATATTACATACCCTTGTACAAGGTTATTCTGCTTGATCCGAAGGGTAGCCAGTTACGAAATACGATGGGACACACAGCATAAGAAATTCTGAAGTTTGATATCATGGTGGCAACTGGCAATATACAGATCGTGCAGAATGTCAATGAGAACAATAAGTCACTTTCCTCAGAGCTCGCCCAGGTATATCAAAAGTAGCTATTTTTGCCGTTATCTGAAATGTTTTTACTTTTTAGACTACTTTAGTCTTAATTCCCGTGGATTCAGCAGGATCGTCAGGGAGGTTTCCCAAGGAGAACTTGCTCTTTAAGCTGCAGCAAGAGATAGGGCCATGTTCATTCTATGATCATTGAATGTTTATAAGTCATCACGTTAAAATTCACCGGTGATGTAGCTATGCAATAATTTGGTCCTTTCTCAACATCTGATTCAAGCAGATGGGGATGCAGAAGTCCATACCATTTTAGATAGACGACTCAGCAAATAATAAATTTAAATAAAGAAATAGATGGCTTGAGTGCGAGACTCACTTACCTAAGCTCCGTGCAGACAACAATGTCTCTTCTGCCTTTTCAACTGTCAATTTAGCCTGAGCAAGAAAGCAAATGTGATTAGATTCAGATGATGCCTGAGTTGTCATTTACTATATGTATCTAAAAGTGCAATAAATCTTTCAAACAGTAAAAATAGATCCACAAAGGCATGAGAAGCAGATATTTTGGGAAGAAGTTCAAAACTTGAAATTACTTATATGAGAGAATATTGTTAGAGTTGTACCATCTCACATGGCTGACATGTGTCGTTTTACTTGTTCAAAAACATTTATAATCTCCACTACTCGTGGCTCACTATTGGATTAGTAGAGTGGTAAGTAGGGGTCGAACCCAAGAGAGTCGTGTGGAATAGTTGTTCTTTAAAAAGAAAGAAAATGAAAGTAAAGACAGATTGGGTTTTGGGTTGTTTTAAGACTGAAAGTAAATGACTGGAAACAAATGAAAGTAAATACGGAAAGTAAAGTATTGAAAGTAAAGTGCTTGAAAGTAAAGAACTGAAAGTAAATGGATGAGAGTGATATTCAGTCTAGGGTCTCAACTTGTGACACTTCCATCATAGACTTCGAATGATCTCTTTTACAATTCTAAGTGTGGTTGTCCCGACAAAGGTGACAACCCAAATACCCCGACAAAGGTGGTACTCCACACCCTTAACCCGTCAAGGTGTTATGTGGTTGTCCCGACAAAGGTGACAACCCTAGTACCCCGACAAAGGTGGTACTCCACAACTAAGCTTGACAGAGTTTTAGGCTTCTAGCCCTCTACTAGAATGAACAACCCGACAAAGGTGTTGCTCAAACTAGGTGTCACTATCTACCTTTGCCGCAAAGCATCCAGTAAATATTGACTATAGGGATCATTTAGCTTGGCTAAGCTTTGTGGCAAAACATCCACTTAGCCTTGCCAAATGACCCTTGAAATAAACTTGAGGACTAGAGAAATGTAAAAGGCATTAAAAACTCAAGTCTCAAGAAGTCGGCACAAGGATTGAAACCCTATACCGAATATGAGCTTTAGCCCCTTGTACTCATGTCAAAGAATACAAGAGCCATGACTAGAACAAGGAAGGTAAAGAAAGCTTTGGATTCAAGAACAAGTAGAGAGCATTTGATTAAATAACAAATACAAGTAAGGAAAATGGTGTTTGTATTGAAGTGGGAAGGAGAGAGGAGCTCTCACTTCCAATGGATGATTTGAAGTGGCTGGTTGTGCTGCAATTTATAGTGCTTTGTCCAGCCCCAAATGTTGAAGGAAGACAGGTTGTTGCCCCCTTTGTAGACTTATGCGCCCAAGTCCAAGTTAGGCACCTCCCTTTGGACTAAGTAAGTCCAAGTTTGGCACCTCCCTTTGGATAAGCAAGTCCAAGTTTGGCACCTACCTTTGGCCCAAGTATTAGCAGCCATATTGGAGTCTAAGGAGCAGGCAACGGCTGTAAGGATTCTGGACTCTTGAGGGCGCCTTGGTCTTTCTCGCATTATGCATTAGTCGCTTGGGGCCCCAGATAGTTTTGTCGTGACACAGTGAGTTTATTCACTAGTGCACATAAATGGACCCTTTTAAGCATATCTGTCGAGCTAGATTTCTCATATGATGAGTTTGAGTCGAGGATTATCACATCATGCCCATTCTGCGCGCATGGCCCTCGCTAGATGGCTTTGCCTTGACTCGGTGGGATTATTCGTATTTCCACATATTTGGCACATTATAAGGCTATATGTCGAAGCAGAATTATGATATGATGAGTTGTGCTCGATGCTTTTCTTAACATGCATAATTTGGGCGTGTAGAGCCCTGTCGGGGCCCTGTCTTGACCCCCTTCGGATATTGGCCTCTTCCCATATTTGCATTGCGATAAACCTTTTGGTCGAGCCAGAAATCCCATTTGAAGACTTTCGTTCGATGATTTTTGCAGCACCCAAATTCTGTGCGAGCAGGGCCCTGTCGGGGCCTGGGACGCGGCTTGGAATTGGGCCAACGGACAATCTTCCCGAGCTTTCGTCTTGTTTTTCCGACATTGTCCACCTTATTTTCCATTTGGATCATTTTGCTCGAGGCGGTTTTGTCAGATCAGATGGTTTGCCCGGGCAACTCGATTTCAGTGCTAGATGGCTCGGCTGGGGCCTGGGACTCTCCCGGCTTGTGCGTTCGCACACTTTGACTCATGCGTTCGCATGGTCCAAACCCGTGGCATAAAAATACCGTGCGTTCGCATGGCCTTGTGCGATCATAAATGGCCTTGTGATGATTTTGGCTTAAAATGCCATCTTTAATGCGCTTTTCCTCCAAGTGCTTCCGAATCACCTGAAATGCAAAACCATACTAAAAAGTAATTGTTCGCATGATAAAGTGTCAAAATATATGGGATTAATTGACTCGACGAGTCGTATAAATACGTCTCATCAAATCACCCCACACTTGAACTTGTTCGTCCCGAACAAGGCCTTAAGTCACAAGAGGAAATAAAACATCATAAGTCCTTCTTGGCACCCCTAGATAAATGCTAGTCTAGATTTCCCCTTTCTATGCATTCTCAATCACTACTCAAGGCATTTGCTAAAACATGGAATTAACTTGATACATGTACCTTTGAGTCGAGATGCAAACCAATTTGGATGAGTGGGAGATAGTCCTTTTTAGACCCATGATCTACACTCTTGGGTCCGGTTCTTATTACATGGTTATACTTGTTGCTTCTTCTAGCACTTGATGTATTCGAGCTTAAGGATTGAGTCTTTGGTATTTGCTTGGACATCTTTGTAGTGAACTTGGCCTTCGGCCTTTGTATGGCATTGATGTACTTCACTTTGTTTCGGGTAAATCTCCACATGAGTTGATTTTTCTTTGAGCCTTGCTCCTTTTTGTGAGTTTCTTTGTCCGTTCCTTCTTGGGAGGTCCAATCATCGCCCTCAAGCATATGGAAATACCTCCCCGCTCTTTCTCATCCTTGTCATTTCGCGCGAGTCAAGATGAGGGTCACTCACCTATTTTCCCGGCTACTAAGACTAGAGATAGGACGGTTTGATTCTCGTCCCACCACTTGCATAAACGCTGCAATGGTGGAGTCACTCTATACCACAAGTCTCGAAATGCAGCCTCCACAAGTTTGTATAACCATGTAACTCGAATCCCGGATCCTTGAGTGCTTTTGTCAAGCCTCACTAGGACATTTCTATCAACTCCACATCCCTTTTTATCTCAACTCATAAGGACACATAGATAGTTAGATCACATGTTAGTCGCACAATTAAAATTTCATAAGAGTAATGCATGTACTTAGTTCCATCTATTGCACATCATCAAAGCTCAACATCTCATCCCTACGCATTTTATTCACAAAACTACGCATTTTATTCAAAAAAATTAAAAATTTTAAAGGGAAACGTGCTGACTCATGCATGTGCAAGAAAGTAAACGTGATGACACAACAACTGACTCTCCCACCCCACACTTTTGAACAAAGCCGTGTCCTCACGGCACAACTTAAGTTCAAGACACATAATGCATGCAACAAACAATAGGGAAAATAAGAGAGCAAAGAGTGAACAGGTACTTCCCTCGTGCGATGCGTGATGTTCAGGAACAGCTGACCATCTCCTTTGAGTCCTCGAAGAGTACCATTGCGCCTACCTTCCTTTGGTAGAAACTTGTATCGCAACGTGGGTTTGTCACAAAAGGAAAGGATTATGTCAAAGAAATTAAGACAAATCAAGGATTCCCAGGAGATTGGTGGAGTCACAAACGGTCTCACTTAAGAACCAATCTCCTTAGACTCGTAAGTCTTGGTGACAGAATCCTCAAAAGCTTATTTTTCTCGACACAATACTTTCAAGATGTGAAACTACCCCCGATGGATGGCAGTCTTACGCAAACATCTCGGATGGTCTTGTGTGCTCGCTTGCGGTACGCTCGCACAGTTTCCTGCATGAAAATCATCTTCTTTCCCAAGCAAATAAATCTATAGAAAAGAAATGCCGGGCTGCCTCCCTGCGAGCGCCTTTGTTTTACGTCGTTGGCTCGACGGTACCTCATTTAGGGATCATAAGGTGGGATCCCATGGGTGAGTGAGGTCAAACTTCCTCACGGCCGCTCTTTTACACCGTCCAAAGATCTCATGGAGTGATGTGGTCGGTTCTGTTCTCCATTGCTCCGACGGTTTCTTCTTCACATATCCTTGAGAAGGTGAGGATTCCATAGCTGCTGGTCGTGGCCTTGTATTTCTCCATCCCGGCTTCCATTCCTTCGGGCCATGTCTTTGTCGCTTTCTCATGTACGAATGGTTGGCACCTTTGCAATTCTGGAAATTCAGTATTGTGCCATTAAGTGTAGGCGACGTCAAGCATGCGCCCATGTTAAGCTTCCTCTTTGTGGCAGCGGCGATGGGTTGCATTGGAACGAGAGAGTTTTCCGAGCCGCTTTGTTGAGTAGTGGTGAGTGAGCGCTCCATTGATGGTTTTCTTTGCCCTTGATCCGCCTCCAACTCTCCTTGCACCGCATCATTATTGTCTACATGCTCTTCGGTGGATGTGACATGCATAAAACATGAAGGGTTAAGTTGGGGTCTCTTGGCCATGAGGACCGGGTCTGTCTCGGGCAGTTCGGTGGTGAAGTCCGGGCCTGGCTTGATTTCCTCGGCCGCTTCGACAGTGAGGACCGGGACTTCCTCGGGCAGTTCTGTAGTTAGGACCGAAATTGATTTGGGCAGCTTGTTAATGAGGTCCCAGAGCTGGTTTGATGCTTCTTTTTGAGCCACCCATGATTCGTCGCTTTTGACCTGGATTTGGTGTACCATGTTGGCCAGTTCTTCGAGCAGCTTGGCCCGTTCTTGTCTTGACCTCTCAGCCACATCATTTATCAAGGACCAAAGCTCATCCATGCTTAAGTTATTCACCGAGCCTCCTGCCGCAGCATCATTAAGCTTATCCCAATAATGTGGCATCATCCCACCGAGAAACCTTTGAAGAAGATATAAATTTGTGAATCCATGGTGCGGGCAGCTCGTCACAAGGGAATCGAAGTACCATAAGTACTCGTCTAATGTTTCATCCCGGGATTGCTTAAGGTTATTGATCTTCTCGTGGACTTCAAGTTCGAAGGAAGGTGGGGAAAACTCCTCGTTGTTCCAAAGCTCACATCCACAGTAGGAAGACATATTGGGCTGCAAAACAAAAACAAAAACAAACAAAAAGAACAACTATTCCTATTCACAACTCCCCGGCAACGGCGCCATTTTGACATGTGTCGTTTTACTTGTTCAAAAACATTTATAATCTCCACTACTCGTGGCTCACTATTGGATTAGTAGAGTGGTAAGTAGGGGTCGAACCCAAGAGAGTCGTGTGGAATAGTTGTTCTTTAAAAAGAAAGAAAATGAAAGTAAAGACAGATTGGGTTTTGGGTTGTTTTAAGACTGAAAGTAAATGACTGGAAACAAATGAAAGTAAATACGGAAAGTAAAGTATTGAAAGTAAAGTGCTTGAAAGTAAAGAACTGAAAGTAAATGGATGAGAGTGATATTCAGTCTAGGGTCTCAACTTGTGACACTTCCATCATAGACTTCGAATGATCTCTTTTACAATTCTAAGTGTGGTTGTCCCGACAAAGGTGACAACCCAAATACCCCGACAAAGGTGGTACTCCACACCCTTAACCCGTCAAGGTGTTATGTGGTTGTCCCGACAAAGGTGACAACCCTAGTACCCCGACAAAGGTGGTACTCCACAACTAAGCTTGACAGAGTTTTAGGCTTCTAGCCCTCTACTAGAATGAACAACCCGACAAAGGTGTTGCTCAAACTAGGTGTCACTATCTACCTTTGCCGCAAAGCATCCAGTAAATATTGACTATAGGGATCATTTAGCTTGGCTAAGCTTTGTGGCAAAACATCCACTTAGCCTTGCCAAATGACCCTTGAAATAAACTTGAGGACTAGAGAAATGTAAAAGGCATTAAAAACTCAAGTCTCAAGAAGTCGGCACAAGGATTGAAACCCTATACCGAATATGAGCTTTAGCCCCTTGTACTCATGTCAAAGAATACAAGAGCCATGACTAGAACAAGGAAGGTAAAGAAAGCTTTGGATTCAAGAACAAGTAGAGAGCATTTGATTAAATAACAAATACAAGTAAGGAAAATGGTGTTTGTATTGAAGTGGGAAGGAGAGAGGAGCTCTCACTTCCAATGGATGATTTGAAGTGGCTGGTTGTGCTGCAATTTATAGTGCTTTGTCCAGCCCCAAATGTTGAAGGAAGACAGGTTGTTGCCCCCTTTGTAGACTTATGCGCCCAAGTCCAAGTTAGGCACCTCCCTTTGGACTAAGTAAGTCCAAGTTTGGCACCTCCCTTTGGATAAGCAAGTCCAAGTTTGGCACCTACCTTTGGCCCAAGTATTAGCAGCCATATTGGAGTCTAAGGAGCAGGCAACGGCTGTAAGGATTCTGGACTCTTGAGGGCGCCTTGGTCTTTCTCGCATTATGCATTAGTCGCTTGGGGCCCCAGATAGTTTTGTCGTGACACAGTGAGTTTATTCACTAGTGCACATAAATGGACCCTTTTAAGCATATCTGTCGAGCTAGATTTCTCATATGATGAGTTTGAGTCGAGGATTATCACATCATGCCCATTCTGCGCGCATGGCCCTCGCTAGATGGCTTTGCCTTGACTCGGTGGGATTATTCGTATTTCCACATATTTGGCACATTATAAGGCTATATGTCGAAGCAGAATTATGATATGATGAGTTGTGCTCGATGCTTTTCTTAACATGCATAATTTGGGCGTGTAGAGCCCTGTCGGGGCCCTGTCTTGACCCCCTTCGGATATTGGCCTCTTCCCATATTTGCATTGCGATAAACCTTTTGGTCGAGCCAGAAATCCCATTTGAAGACTTTCGTTCGATGATTTTTGCAGCACCCAAATTCTGTGCGAGCAGGGCCCTGTCGGGGCCTGGGACGCGGCTTGGAATTGGGCCAACGGACAATCTTCCCGAGCTTTCGTCTTGTTTTTCCGACATTGTCCACCTTATTTTCCATTTGGATCATTTTGCTCGAGGCGGTTTTGTCAGATCAGATGGTTTGCCCGGGCAACTCGATTTCAGTGCTAGATGGCTCGGCTGGGGCCTGGGACTCTCCCGGCTTGTGCGTTCGCACACTTTGACTCATGCGTTCGCATGGTCCAAACCCGTGGCATAAAAATACCGTGCGTTCGCATGGCCTTGTGCGATCATAAATGGCCTTGTGATGATTTTGGCTTAAAATGCCATCTTTAATGCGCTTTTCCTCCAAGTGCTTCCGAATCACCTGAAATGCAAAACCATACTAAAAAGTAATTGTTCGCATGATAAAGTGTCAAAATATATGGGATTAATTGACTCGACGAGTCGTATAAATACGTCTCATCAATGGCATTAGCCGAATCAGCAAAGATCGGAACAACAATGAGAGTGGTGTCCACATCCACTGTTTTATCGATATCAACCTCAAACAGACACGTGTTGTCCCGAAAAAAGCTTTTGCTTTGACCTTTTACGCTAGCCCTGCTTCTCCGAGACTCTGACCAGGTACCTTTTTTTTTTCTCACCCAGTAGCTCGATGGCCTTAGTAACACGTGAGTGATAAAATAGATTTAGAGGTCTTCAAATCACTAGTCTATATATACTATTTCAAAGCTGCAAATTACTGCTGGAGATCCCAGCCATCTAAAAGAGTTTTAAAAGCCCCGTTGGTGCAAAAACAGCCTTCCAGCATTGAGCAGCATACCTAAAATCAAACAACACATTTCATAATGTGAGAATACAAAAGATATTTATATGCTTATGTGCAAAATGAAAGTACGGCAAGGTACTGGCCTCCAGCCGCTTGATTTTGATTTTGAGTTGGGACATGGACTTCTTTACAGCGACGGCATTTCAGATGCCCCAACAGCCATCAAATCACATTATATTGTGATCGTCAAAATTTGTTTGCATGTCTTATGATGTTGCTTGTATATGGTCTAGAATAACCTCCATATGAATTCTCCAGTTACTCAATACCTGTTTAAACAAAAAAGAAGACTAGAGAATATGTACGATCTTCCATAACCAAGTTGTTAAATTGAAAGAGAAGGAATGAACTAGGAGATGCTCAACGATCACATACTTAAATGAATCCAAGAAGAGACCAAGGGTTAGACCAGCTTTCCAATAATTAAACATGGTTACCATGTTTTTGATCCTGTCTAGAAGAGGAAAGGATGCCCTCCTATACATGAGGGCTCCGATTCCTTCTACCACAACGACAGCCAGCCCAGCAGAAAGTATGTCCCAGTCACCCGTCTGGCCAATTACAGTGGCAAAAGCAGTTGCGCAGTAAAATCCAACCAAGAAGAAGAGTACTTTCATTGGAAGATCTTTCCTCAGCTCTTTTATTCGAACATCCAACTTCAATCTAATGACTTCTATGGTCCTAAATAATCGAGTCCTGCCACTGCTGGCTGACGAGTTTCCACTACCGCCATCAAGATTGCTTCTAATGGACAAACTCTTTCTTCTATAAAATTGAAATAAGTCCAAATTTATGATGAAGTAGGTTTTATATAACAATGACTATACTTATGTTTCAGCCAGAAGGCATAGAAGTTAACTCATTCCGAGCACTGGTCAGTCTCATTTCCGTTCCAATAGAACAATGTTTAATAGAAAAGCTAAAATACCCATAGAAAAATAATTTATTACAGAAAAAAAGAGAGAGAAAAGAAGCCTGATATGAAGCGGGGAACTTCAATTATTACACAAAAAGCATTTATCATGTGTTATCATCAAGGCATGCAGGTTAATTAACATAACGGTTTCTGGAAACTCAATGCAACTATTGAGACATGTCGAAGCCACAAAGATGTTGTTCTAGCTCTACGCTTCAAGCAAGTTAATTAAAAAATCAACACCTTACTTGAGTGGTTGGGCTACATGAAGAAAACGTATTTGAGGAATAAACTTCCAGCCAAACTTTAAAATGCCTCTCTGAAGGCAAGCCATGACCCCTGTGACTGGAAACGCACATCTGGACAGCTTAATGTATGACGGTACCCCAACAACTAAATAGTTCGGCACCACCATCTTAGAAACCAGTAAAGGGTAAGAACCTAAGCAAACAAAATAGAAAACGATCAATCAGAGAAACACAAGACCATATGTATCAATTTTCCTGTACATTCTCGAACATCAGTAAAAATTCACGCCCACCTCATCAACAAAACTCTAAATTGATTCAGCTTTCAAATTGAATCCTAAGATTGAGGTTTCACTAAAAATGACCATCTTTTTTTTTTACCTCCCCTTCCTCTAATTTCACCAAACCACATAAACAAAACACCCAGATGCCAGGTGGACTCTAAATCGCACCAATTTTCTAACCGGATCCTAAATTCAAGTTACACAAAAAGTGACCAATCTTTTCAATCCTCCAGTTAACTGACTCAACCAATGAGGCTACACTATCCACCACTCAATAGATCGCCACCATCAAAAAATGATTTCAGGAAACATCCAATTGAGTACCAGACAGCACAAATCTCCAGAAACAGACTCTACCCATTGTCCATACAAACCTTGGTAACTAATCAATTAACCTACACTGAGTGCCAGTGGACAAAGAAATACCAATATACAAATATACCAGTGTACCTGCTTTCTACCCGCCGCCGAGATGAAAGAGCGTGAACTGGAGGCGTCAAAGATTTGCGCTTTGTGGAATTCGATTGAGGCAGCAATCAGGGCTGCATCCGGTTTGGTTTATGGCTCTGCGCATAAGCTGCTTCCTATGGGGTTGTCCGGCTCAGGCGGTTTCCCTAACACACAATGAAAATATACGTAGATAGAATATTCTTCAAATTTTTTTAATTGTTTACCTTTAATGAACGTAAATATTAGGGGTGGGCGCGTTCCGGTTGGATGCGGTTTAAGTTTAAATCCGCAACAGCATCACATTAACTGGTTTGTAAATTTTTCAAATCTCAAAAGTTAAAACCAAATATGCATCACATCACTTTATTTGGTGCGGTTTCGTTTAAATACCGATTTATTTGGTGCGGTTTCATTTAAATACCGATTTTCAAATTTCATTTAAATACCGATTTTCAAAGTTTACAAAAAAAAGTTCAAGATGTACAGTAGAGACTTTGCCTTTTTATTTCAAATCAGTTGAATGCATAATTGAATTTTAAAAAAATCATTAATATTTGAAAGTAACCTAGAATAGAGGATTATCAAATCCCTAAACAACAACATCTACATAAGAGCCAACCAAAATCCCAATTAAATTTTGAACTAAAATACTTACGAATTTCATAATTCAAGAACGAAGATAAGACCAAACCGATAACGATTGAGACTCTCGTGGCTTGGCCGCTTGGGGAAGACGAAGATATGTTGTACCGAAGAACGAACAACGACCGAAATTAAATTTGCACTTGTGTTATTTTATTTCGACTTAGTTTTAAATTGGGCTTGCGCTTAAAGTATTTTTTTGTAATAATTTTTAATTATGTATTTATATATGCGGTGCAGTTTAAAGCGGGTAGTTTGAGATATGGAACCGCTTCCGCGCGCGCTATATTCGATTGCGGTGCATTTTTTAACAAACTGGGTTTGACCATAAACGGTGCGGTTAACCAAACATACTTTTGCGGCGTGGTGCGAACAGTTTTTAAATCCAGAGCGATTTTTGTCCACCCCTAGTAAATATAGTAACAAATAATAATAATAATAATAATAATAATATAGAATTTCGAAAACATATTTTGTACTACTGCTCCATTTGAAATCGGACATCGAATTTTTAAAATTTTGATTTATTTGCTTTTAGACTAATATACAAACACAAATTGACACCGTTACTTAACATCATTTATGATTATTTCATATACAAAGTTGGACAGAAAGTAGTATAAAAGATTAAAGTACTATTAAGTTAAATAACTTATTATCACGAAAAAATCCGATATAGTCGAGTTGGTTAGGGTATTTGTCACTCACCCGAAGACCTGGATTCAAGTCCCCGCAACGAAGGATTGCACGTTTGCTCCTGATCTTTTTCCTAACCAGATTAACAGAGGGGTTGACTATTTGTTTCATAGTTGCTCTTGCTTATTTGAGTTCTGGCGTATTGAAATAGTATTCGTTATATGCCATACAGAACTGGTTTAAAGATTCGTTTTATATGACATACATGAACATCAGAGGATGGTGTCCTTTTGGTTTTGGTCAATAGCCACTTAAGTTTTAGATATCTCTAATTCAAAAGGTATATACATATTGAAGAGGAAAAATGCTTATTCTATGAGATGTTGAAACAAATCATATAAACATATAGATCGACACATCAAATTTTGAACCAACTATAAAAAAAACTATTTACCCAGTTCTGGGCAAACAGTTCCAGAAATTTTTATTTGACGGAACGGCATATTTGATTCTACCCTCTACAAATAACCAATAAAACATCACACTACAATTGGTGCAAGGAGCCACATGCGCGTCCAGGAGAGGTGGAATGACGATCAATGTGTTGAAGTTGCTTAGTCTGCTCTGGATTGACCAGCACGAGATGACAAGATGATGCCAACAATAAGCCCGTAAAGAGCAAGAGCTTCAGCAAAAATGAGAATGAGGATCATTCCGACAAAGAGTTTAGGCTGCTGTGCATTGGCCCTGCAAGCATGCCCACAAGCTTAGAAAAACTATATATGAAAAGCGGACCCAATCAAGCAATGAGGCACTGTTCAACTCCTTCGACATAAGAAAAAATTAAGAAATTTCCACCTTTTATTACCAACCTAATGTAAAAGTCAATAATGGAGAAAGTAGTGTCCATTGACACTTAAATTCAAAGGGCAATGATAAGTTCGCCACAAAAGCTTTAACAGCCAAAAGTAGTTCTATGCAAAGTTGCAAACATAATTATCTGTGGACTATAATAACCATGGATACAACTTTAATCAATGTTTTAATCTAATAATTGTATCTTTTGTTTTATTCGGATATTACAATAGGGTTTATTTGGAATATTATATTTAAACTTTAACTGAACCAAAGGCTTGCCCATCAGGACCAGCCAGGTGGTTTGACTAAGTTCTAAAACCCCACGATCGTGGGCTGGACGCGCTAAGAGAAAAAAGAAAAAGAAGAACGAAAGGCCTCAGGTATGAACATATCCCAAAAATGTTAACCACTTACTCAGATTCAGTTTTTCAAGCCTTCAGAAAGACTCCATGCAACAAATAGAAAGATGCAAGAATTAGATTAATGGTCGAAGAGATCCACACCTCATTTACAAAATACCTCAAGGTACTGAAATATGTTTTCGAATATTTTGTACAGAAAGCACTAAAGGATTAACTATTTCGTGCCAGACTACAGCCTATGCATACAGTTACAATGAAGTGATACTACAAGTACACCAAGCAAACCATGGCATAACCAAACTTTCTAAAGTACTGAAACGACCTTAAAAAACCAGCACACCAATAAACAACGCAACTACACCATAAGAATAATCTCACTTAATTGAGAAATGCAACACATCATTAATGGCAATAACAACATACCTGACACCAGCGTCTCCAACAATACCGATAGCCATACCGGCTGAAAGTCCAGCAAGACCACAAGCGAGGCCAGATGAAAGATGTGCATAGCCATCAAAAAGATAATAAGACTTAGCCTTGGGATTGATCCCAGTGCTGATAATAACAGCAATAATCAAACCATAAATACCCAACACTCCAGCCATAACAACCGGCACAATAGACTTCATCACAAGCTCAGGTCGCATTACTCCCATCGACGCCACTCCAACACCGCTCTTTGCTGTCCCGTACGCCGCCCCCATACCTACCAATTAACCACCAAAATTCAACATCAAAAAAAAATAAAAAACTTTTATTTAAAAAATTAACATCAAAATTTACGCTAGGATGCGATTTAAGTACACAGAAGTCAAACATAGGATGAAATGAATGAGGTTGGTGAAATTAGGGCTTACAGGAGAAGACGAGGGCAGCAGCGGCGCCGAGGAAGCCGAAAAAGGGGGCGGTTTCATCGCCGCTGAAGGTAGAAGACATGTCGACAGATGGATCTGATCACCGGAAGAGAGTCAATCTACTGATCGGCGGATCGGATCTGGTCCGAAGCTATCCTTCTCTCTCTTCGTGAGGCTACGTGCAACCCAATTATTTGCATTGAATAAACTTTGTTTGGATATTTATTATTATTTAATTTTATCATTTTCAGTGTTATTAATTATTACTCCCTCCGTCCCACAAAATTCGTCCAAAAGGACAACCGGCACGCTAATTAAGAAAAGTAATTTAAGGACGGTGAGAGAAGAAGAAAGATGATGGGAGTGTATGTGGAGGTGGGTCCCGCACACGAATTATTACTTTTTTATGATTGAAAGTACAATTTTTTAATAAAACTAAATATTTTTGGTAGGAAAGAGATGATTGATATGATTGTTGGGTTGTATATAAAAGGAAAGTGGACAAACTTTAAGGGACGCCCAAAAAGGAAAGTGGACAAACTTTGAGGGACAGAGGGAGTATTACGGATCGGATAATTGTAATCATAAATAAGAGGACGAATGAAGGGTGGACACGTCGGTATGGGCTTAAACGATATATGTTGTTACGGAGCAGCGTCATCTTCGAACTTAGCCATGCTTTTTGATACAAAACTTAGCCATGCTGGCGAGCTGCGACGATGTAATCTATCAGTGCTTTCAGCTGAGCCACGATCTGACCTACCTGGTTTATGGGCCGAGAAGGCCCAAATTTAACTGGACCTGTACAGTCAGGATCTGAGGGTGCACTGTAGTTACGGTGAGGCTTCGTGTTCGCGTTGGTCATTTTCTGAATCTAGGGCTCTCAAGGCGTTTACACTGGACGTCGTTGAAGGGATAATTTGGGCTCGATACGATGACACCGCCGCCTGGACCTTACTCTGGAAAGAGCACGCTTGCTCTTGTAATTATCGCTTCTTTTTGTGTGTCTGATTGGAATGTTGCTTTATTTGATTTTCGATTCCGATTGTTTTGCTGATATGGTTTTTTGTGTGTTTAGGTGGCTCGTGCTTCCGCATTTTCTTTCGGAATTGTGTATGGGAGTATCAAGCTCAAGTATCTGAAGGTACTATGATGCGATTTTGTTCTTTATCATTTATCTGGCTTTGTCAGTGTGTCAGTTTCTCACGAAAATTCATATTGATTTAGCGGTGATATTTTGAACTGTTTTTATACCATTTCATATTATACAGTTCTTGGACTTGCATAATTGCAGTTGCAGGTTTAAGGTCTTAGTGTATATTTGTTCCTATGTGTAACAGCTGCCTGAACTTGAAATAGTTTTATAGGATCGATGGGCTGGTTTAGATTAGTCGATAGCCTGATATGAAAGAAAGCTCTGCAACAAAATGATCCATTTATTCCACCATTATGTTCATACGAACAGAGAGCACTTGTAAAGATGTTCCTTCATTTTAGTTCTTAAATATCTTAGTCTTGTTAAATTTTTGTTTGAGTGGTATGGATTCTGTTGAGTGATTTGAAAATACAGTGCTGGCTGCATCTTTCTGTACATTCGTGTCGGAATTCGCTTCTCTTAATGAGCTGCAAATTTTAGACAGAATGGCGATAATCTGAAGGGTAATGCCTGTTTTCATTATATCAACTTCAGTTATGTGCTTTTCTTGATTCCATACTTATCCTACCGAGTTGTGAATTCTGTATAGCTAAGCTAGGCGCACATTATCGAATGTTTTTCACGCTTTCACATCTAAGGCCATACAATTAAAAGACAGATTACAATTTCTCCCAAAGCTATGATTATTAATTCGTTGGGAAATTCGATCTCCTTTGTGTTTTTTCATTTTTTTTGCAATGTTTATAAAGGAATTTAGTAACCAAGACCCTGATTGATTTGCATCATAAGAATTTGTGTGTCAGCCCATTCAGTTGGTTATATCTAGGTCTACGCTGCAGTGTATGACCACATTCTACCTTACGGACACAGTTACTACAGACCTGACTGATCAATGATGTATCTTTTTTACTAGTGCGTCAATTCACTGCACTGCTGATGAGTCGTTTACTTTAAAGGAAGTACCTTTTGTAAGCGGTAAGACATATCCTGCAAGTAGTAACATGTTGTGTATCCATCTTTGTGGCAGGCAAAGAAGTCTAGGGCAGAAAAGCAAGCACCAGCAGAGGGACATCACTAGAGAAATTGAGTTTTACATTGTGGCGTCTTAAAGATAATGCCCATGCTCCATGATAGAACATAATCATGAAATTTTTGTTTCATAAAGCTCGCAAGACAAACCTGTACGGGATTCCTTTTTGAGTGAACAATTTGAGGAAAGGTGAGACACAATCATTCCCTAGTTTACAACAATAATACCTCCTCAACTCCTTTCAAGTTGTGAACTGTCCCAGAAAGTAATGTTGAACAATGTCCATACTGGCTTGAGAGCCTAGCCTTTATAGACAGATATGATGTGTCATGGGAAGTCTATTATCAGGAAAATACTTCAGTAAGCAAGGTTGTCACGGCGAGTCGAGTCGATAGGGAATCAATAGGGTTTTCACTAGCTGACATATACAATTCACATATGTAACAAAAAAGAGTGACTGTATAAAATGAGGAAAATAATACAAAATTCAAAGAAAAATAAAGGCAATCGGACAAGAATTTTATTGTTGTAGAGTACAAATCAAAATTAATAAAATTCGGAAATACATTCAAGTGTTGTCATCAAGCTCAAAGTCTTCATTTAACTGACGATCAATACTCTCATGATTAGAAGTAGTTGGTCATCCATAATCACTATCAGCATCTTCATCATCATTTAAAATGATATCACCCTCATCAATATAGTATCTCTTAATTAATTTTTTAAGTTATTGGGCATAGTCGAGCCCAAAATAATTAGTCGTTCCTACTAATCCTTGACCAAGTTTCGCTATTCACCAAGTCGAGCAAGGAAAAGTGACTTACTCAACTAGTCGAGCAACTTAATACGGAGTATGAAAAAGTAATATCTTGGAAATTGGGACCTCTAATTAAGTACTATATTAGAATTACTTGATTGATTTTCTTTTTTAGCTTATAAATTGAGTACTATTCTCAAGTACTTCAATTAAATTATTTAGTTGAATTCATCAATTGAACTTTTCTGTGTAGATCAGGTTAAGTTTAATCAACTTGATTTTTGAGTTCAACGGAACACCCTATTTGATCAGTCATTTAAATGCGAGTTCTGATCCAAGGGAAAAAGGCATGCACAGTCCTAGGTCACAATCACCCGTAGAACAGTCAACCACGTGGCGTCACGACCGTATACAGCACTAAATAACCACACCACACCACACTCCAAGATGCCGCAGCTCCACGGCACGCAGACGATGAACCTTCCTAAGTCATTTTCAGATTGCCAGCCCCATTTCTGAACCTTTCCATGGTACACATTCGTACCGTCTCATAAAATGTTACTCTACATATTCGGATCCCCCTTTCAATGCATTCAAACAAAAAAATGTCACTTTTCGATGTATTTAATTGACATTTAGACCAACGTTGAATATTTCACTAGACTGATATTTGTGGTTATGAGATTAATGACCTGAATGACAAGGTGTCTTACTAAGTCGGCAAGTGGTTATGCCTACGCTATGCCCATTCTTTATTTTCGTCCATTCGATGTTTTGGTCAAGTTACCAAGTTGATATGTTCCAAGTGATTCGGCACCACCATAAGATAAAAATCTTTGATCAAGCAAGATAAACACGATTTTTTTTCTTCAAAATGACATGTTTGAGTTTCAACATATCTAAAATGATTCAAATGGTTTGACATTTCAATTTTGGTCTATTTATAACAAAACCGGATCCCGGAGATCCGATTTTCTGCGTTTTTAACAAAATCGAATTATCATGATCCGGTTTTATGTGCAAACGAGATGGCGTGCGAATGAGAGAACTCCACCTCTTCTCGTTTGCACATAAAACCGGATCCTGGGGATCCGGTTTTTTTTTTAAACGTAGAAAATCGGATCCGGTTTTATTAAAAACAGGCAAAAACTGAAATACCACATTCAAATAGATCATTATAGATATGTTGAAACTGAAATAAGTTATTTTGGAAGAAAAAAACCCGATAAACAGGAATTTTCATATCCTGTATTTTTTTTCCGATACAAATATCCAGAGTTTTTTTTTTGATGAGCGCTCATTTGAGCTTTGTAAGTATCAATATCCAGAGTTTTAAAGCATCAAATCACATCAGACCACACGTACCGTTACAAACATGAAATTCTAAATAACATATAGGTTTTTTTTTTTTGAAGAGTAACATTTTACTAGTTAATTATGCGCAACTTGTCTGAATTTCTGAGCATGTATACTATTATCGAGTAAATGTTGACCTGGTATTATGACTCGTTTTAGATCTAAAGGCAGAATTGTTTATAGGGTACTTTGGAAATTTGATCCGTACGGTTCCACATGATGATCTGACAGCCAACATTAGTTACCTCTGTTAAATTTTTTTAAACAAGACATATTTTTGTGGGTTATTTTCCATTAAATGCTTAAAATTGAGATTGAGTTTCAACGGTACTCAATCTCATAGATTGTATTCCTAATTTATTCAGGTTTTCTTAGACGTCGTTGCCAAGGGCGTTTTAACATTAAAACGCTCCAGTCAACAACGACTTAAGCCTCGTGGCGTATATATGTGAGTTAGCAGTCTGATGTGGATAATTTGAATTTTTTTTTTACTTAAACGCCGTCCGAAATAGCGGCTTAAGTGTATCTAAGTTTCGAGCCCTAATTTTTCTCTTCACCGTTTCATTCCGACAAATCTCTCAAAATCACCCAAAATCCGACCTCTGTATTCTCCCATCCGCCGCTTCAAAACGCTGCCGCGCCCGTTCGCCACCCCTTCTCCGCTCCCCGTGACGTCATCCCACGCCCGTAACGCTGTCATCCAACTGAGTTATTGATTGCTATTAAAACGCTCCTAAGATGAGCGGATTGTGTTTTGTCGCGGCTTACGCTTGTTTGGCAATATTATGTCACATCATAACTGAAAATTTTTTTGCTCAAAAAGGCTACGCCGCTATTGCTTGGAGCATTTTACAATCAGGACGTCGTTCCTAACGCTTACAAAACATGAATAAATTGTGAAACCAATCTGGCAGGTAGAATACAATTGGAATCCAATCTTTAACTATTTTGGAAAATAACCCTATTTTTCTGCTAAGATTTTTAGTCACGGATGCTTTGGAATTATGCTTTCTCTGTTCCATTGCAGAAATGTGCATCAGCTCTGATCACGGGTCTCGGTAATACAGCAGTAGTGATATGAACCAAATTCCCCAGTTAAGAGATCTGTAACAGCTCACTGAATATATGTAACTAAATATGATATTTGATGATTTAGTACCAAGAGAGAAATTTTTGAACTGGAAGCCAATGAGCTACAATTTTTTATCGTCATTTTTACAGATTTGGTCGCGTCGTTGCGTCACTGGACCTTACATAATGATCGGAGAATCAACATGTAGCGAAAAAAAAGATGAGCAGCAAAATAATTTTCCAAGCTGCTTCATCTGGAAAACATGGATTAATCTAATCTCCAGAACCCAATAATCTTGTGTCCTGGCAACAGTTCCTAGCTGTAATCGGGTTAATTATTTTCCTAACTTGTGACATTTCAGCATCTGATAGCTGATGTCAGTGTTCGGAAAACCACCTCCTCGCAAGGTATGGTGAGACCGAGTTCATGCTGAAAGCCAAACTCTTCTTCAGCTTGCCGCAGAAGGCACTGGAACTCAGGATGGGCTAATAATGAAATTGGTACTATATATCTACTTCTGTTTTCGCCCACGTATACCGCGAAGTGCCCCTTTGGAACATCGTGTGGGAGTCCATTTTCTGATATATTGCCGCCTTGTTTCTTGACTAGGCTCGCACATCTTTTCACTAGCTGCTTCATAATCGCTGCCTGTGATGATGACCGTCTTGTGGCTTTTCCTGCAGACATTTTCGAGTATAAATGAACTTGAAAGACCTAAGAAATGATCTGATGGGATTTTTTGTAGTGAGTTTGCTTCGCTATTTATAACCAAGTTTGGGAGGAGAGGGTCTTTAAATTGTACTTACTATTTGTACCCATGAGCCCAAATTTACTCGAAAATCAGTTATCAAGTACGTGAACCATACGGTCTTTAGTCTAATAAATATGCGCATTTATCAAAGCCATGACTCCTGAAAATTCATCGATTTAGTGTATTCTGATGTGACTCTTTTTGTTGTGATTCTTTATGTTATTGTTATAGCAGGCGCAACCTGTATAAAGTACTCGAGATTCGGCAGGTACGCATGTGCCCAAGTTATAACTGACGACGGATGGATCATTGTTGCTGTTGGAGCGTTCCTTGTTCTGTTTGAATTGATAACAAAAAATGGACCACCAAACTCAGATTAGAATTAAGTATGATCAAGAGATTCCTCATGAAATAAATAAATAAATAAGTTAAACTTATAATTTCTCATCAGAAAATTCAAAATTTAGTGTACTGAAAAGTACGAGCCAGGACAAAGCTTGGTTTTATTTTACCTCCTTGTCTGGATTTTAGATTCTTTGTGCCGAATGATAAAACAAGAATGTGTCAGGTGTTCAAACCATTAGATGTCAGCACGATTACTCGGTCCACGGTTTAGGAACCACGTATTCATAAACAATAAAAATACCCATTCTGATACACATACTAAGCTCTTGAACTTGAAAATGTATCGAATTCGATAATAGAAAAATGTGCTACAAATGAGGACTAAGAAATTTCATATACAAGCTATTTGTTTCTCCTCAAGCCCGGACCGGCTGGGACATATATATATATTTCCTAAATCTACATGGTTTGTCGATAGCAGCTCAAGGAAGAAATGAGCTTTACAAACTCATCTTCATCGCAAGGAATTCTGAGTCCGCCGGTCGGGTACTGAAATTCAAATTCTTCCTCAGCTTGACGCAGCAAACACTGAAAAGCAGGCCGGTTCAAGTACTTTGCTGGCACCACAAACCTCCTCTGCCTCCTTCCAACATATACCGCTAAATGACCTTTCGGGACGTCAATCGAGGAACTTGAAACTGAAAGAGATTTAAGTAGGACTTGGCGAATACCCATCGTCTGAATCTGAATTATGATTTTAATGGTATCAGATGCAGAAGATGATATGCTGCACAAGTCCTCTGTATATCAAGAAACAGCCTGATGAACTTGATTTTTGAATGTTGTCACTAGCTAGTATATATATGCTCGTCGCACCGGAAGGTTCAGAGATGGCGACAGGAACGAGCTTTGAACATTCATGTACATACAAGTCGGTGTCATAACCTTAGTCTTCTAAGTATTTATCAACTAGTGGCCAGTGGGTGGACCTGTGGCTGGCAACTCTTGAAATTATATATTTATATTATGTAAAATTATGTCAATTTATTAGTTATTTGACCATAAACTCATCCAAGTTTTTATGATGAATTCTAATAGTGAAACTATTCATTTCGGTTTAAAAAAAATAAATTAAATTTCATTATGATAGTCAAGAATTGGACGATCCCAAACTCCTACAATAAAATGCGTCGAAAAAGTTTGAACCGTCAACTTTCTGATTTTTGGCCTCATTTGCTCGTAAAAAGCGGCAGCTTACTGATCACCAGAAGCAGATGAACCAGTAATTTTGAAGAGAAAATAAATTTAACTAAGAAACCTTGGAACTGAGGCTGTTTTGTATTTTATTGATGATAGGATATTTTTAGATCCAATGAGATTTTGGTCAACAATTTTTGCATTTGAGCTTATTTTGTTATGTACTATTTTTTTTTTTATGTACTATTTTTTTTTTGTTATGTACTATTTAGCCACTGCAATCATAAGAGTTGCAGATCGACTAGTCACGCAGACTTGGTCAATGGTTTGAGTCAGCTTTGTCGACGGCTAGCTTCATGAGTTTGATCGCATATCCATGTCGGCCAGTTATGCTAGGCTAGGGGTGTCAGGTTGGATCGTGGCGCCGGCTTTAAATTCTATGAGATGATGATGTAAGCTTAAATTGCAGTACTAGTTTCGACTTTTTCTTTAACTGGATAAGCGTATCTTTTATAATATATTTTATTTACTAGTTTGTCACTTTTTGGTTGCATATTTAAATAAGCTTAGTTTATGTGAGAAATGAAAAATTATTTCAAAATTTATAATTATTTCACATTAATACGTAAGGTAAATTAGGCAAACAAAATTCAGAATTAAACAGAAATTCCGTTATTCTGTCCCATCCCATGGGCTAAACAACCTCGCACAAATTGCTCTACGAATTCGATCCAACAAAGCTGCGACTCTCGGTGACTCTCCGCGAAGTTGATAAGCGAATCTAATAGTTTAGTAGAATTAGTGTTTGCTGGGTTCAGTTTTGGGTAACTTGATAAAATGCATAGCATCCTCAATAACAATTCGTAGCCGCATTTGTAACGAAATGCGTAGGTTATAAAATGTGTAGCATCCTCAATCACAATTCGTAGATGCATTGGTACCAAAATGCGTAAGTTATAAAATGCGTAGCATCCTCAATCACCATGCGTAGCCGCATTCGTAGCAAAATTCGCAGGTTATAAAATGCGTATCATCCTCAATCACAATGCGTAACATCCTCAATAACAATTCATAGATGCATTCGTACCAAAATGCGTAGGTACTAAATTGGGTAGCATCCTCAATCACTAATACGTCTACAAATTTTGGTCGGAAGCATCGCCACAACCCAATGTTGAACATTTTCGAAATTAAAGGGATTTGAATTTTGGTCGTTCGACGAATCCAGATCTCGTTTCTAAATTAAAGGGATTCGAATTTTGGTCGTTCGACGAATCCAATATATCTCGTTTTCGAAATTAAAGAGAGGCATAAAGATAATAATGCCCTTTCGAAGATATAATATAGATATTTAAATTTAAAAAAATCCGAAAAATAAGGACGGTTGTATCAAAGATTGAATGATTGTGATTAATTCTCATTTCTCATCAATTCTCATTTCTCATCAATTCTCATATGATCCTTACTCATCACTATAATTGTAATTAACAAATGTTTGCATTATAAGATGTAGCAAGTGTTGGGATTAAGACCAAATGCTAAATATTGAGTTTGATCACAGTAAGTTGGGGCCAATACGGGCCAGACTTGAAAGGTCGGACCATACTTAGTTCAGAGGACTTACTTTGGATCGGACTTTTGAACCAAGCTTTTAGGTTGGGTCGGACTTCAATTGCCAAAACCTAGCCCAACCCTAAAAGCATAGGGTTAACTTTGGGTATGGTTTTCGGTCGTCGTTTGGTTTTTCTCATTTTTTTCGCCGGTCCTCACCTCTGTTTTGGGGCGGTTGCTTCTCCCTATCATGGTCGCGTAGTGCTGGGATGGTCGCATGTGCCGCTATCCTTCTCCCCTGGGTTGTCCGGGTGCTTCCCGTGCCGGTGGGGGCGTCCGGCTCTTCGTTTCTGTCCGGCTGTCTGCTGTGGTGTTGGGGGTGTTGGTTGGGGGTGGGTCGCCTGGTTGATAGCTGGAGGAGTGGAGGGCGTCGACTGCTGTTTGGTGACGGTTCGGCAGCTTGGATGGTGGCGGTGCGGCGAAGGATGGCGGTGTTGGCGTGTGACTCATGGTGGCGTCTGGGCTGGGCGGGTTTCTGGCTCGGATAGGTGGTGTGGCCGGTGGACGTTTTGGGATGGCTGGCGTTTTTTTGCGACTAAACGCCTCATTGTTTTGAGCTTGTCTCGTCACCCTTGCGGTGACCTTTTATCGTATTTTTCTGTTTTAGCTTTGGTTAGTTTTAGTTAGTAGTTTTAGTGTTAGTTTTAGTTTTTTGGGGCTGCACTTGTTGCATTTGTTGGTCTCCTGTATTTGGTTGGTTGGCCATCCCTTTCGGCGCGAGGCAAAGTGGGGCATTTCTTTGCTCCCAGCTAGCTAACACGTCCTAGCTCTTAGTCCTCCGTAATGCCTTTTTATGAATTCTGGGTGGTTTGCTGCCAGTGCAGGCGATCGGGGTTTGAAGGATCACTTGTGCAGTCTTCTCGTAATTCAGTGGAAATCGGCCGGAGCTTTAGTGAAGATGCAATTTGGCCGAGTTGGCATGGATCGATTTGGAGCTTTTCGGCGTGATTATCTTTGAGGCCTTGCAAGGCATGGATTGCGTTTTTTAGGTTACATATTCTGGTCCTGTTTTGTTAGTCCTTTGGTTGTTATTGTAGTCATGTTGATTTCTCTGTGTCGGTGTATGTCACTTCTTGTTTCATCAAAAAAAAAACTTTGGGTATGGTTTTGATCGGGTCGTGTTAGTTTAATTTATAAACTACTCAATTTATGTGTGGTCAAACATGAAAATAAGATAAACGTGCATGTAATCATTAAATCAACTCATCACATACTTCAATCCATTTTAAGTTATTGACCATAATTGCTATGAACTACAAAAGTAATGTTGAGTATTGTTTTTTTGATAAGCTAACTAGCCATTCAGGCAATATAGAAACATACATAATTGGACAATAAAGATAAATACACGAAAAGCATCCAAACTGCTTCAAAACTACTTCTCTCCAAATCAGCTACTTGGAAAGAAAGTCTGAGGCGGCGTAGGCTTCTGTCCTGAAAAGAAGATTAATCCCAACCTCGCATGCATCATGAATATAGGAAATTTCCGGAACCAAGGCAAGTCCACAACGCCTTATCCAGCCTGCCCTTATCACCCATCACAATATCCTTGAAACCTGACTCAAGGATACCTCCTTAACCTCCGCTAGCCAGAAAAAGCAAACAACGAAGTAAAAAAATCAGTCAGGACATGCCCGACAAAGAAAACAAACCAGCCAAAGGCCTGACAACAAGTCAAGGCTTCTCCCTAACAGAGAAAAAGAAAAGCATCCGGAGTTCAAAAAAGTACATATGAACAGCCGGATAAAAGAAACCCAACAAAGGGCTAACCCCCAACACCTCCATCATCAACACCCCAAACGCCCCATATTAACCAAAAACCTCACCATCAATCCCACAACCCGCTGCTTGACTCCCACAAACCCCACACACCCGGAAAACCCTCCACCAACCGACAACACCACACGCCGCCATCGTCCAACATCTCCACAACCCACAGATCCAAAAGGATCAACTGAAACTGCAGGCAACAAAGGAGAAATCAGAGGAGACAGTGGGGAGATGCGGGGAGTAGAGCGGCCGGGAGAAAAGGGGAGAGAGAGAGAGGAGGAAGCGGCGAGGAGGGGAGATGCAGTGAGAAAAGGCAGAGAGGAGAAGATGATGCGAGGGTGGAGGAGAAGAGGCGGTGCGAAAGAGCGGCTAGGGTTTAACTTGTTGCGGTGATGTTTAGCCGAGCAAGGCTTTCAAGAGCTTACCAATTTGTGTTGAGTATTGTTAACTCATATATATCACTGTAATACCAGAGCTATTTAAAAGCTTAAGTTTGCGAGTCACGGTTCTATAGAACCATATAAACTAGCATTTCACACTTTTCCTAGACGATGTGGCGCGTTTCTTTATTTGTATTGTACTCAACAAATACTTTTGAATCCGAACTTCAATTTCATTTTCTACATTATTATGGAAAAATGATTTGGTGCAAATGGCAATTTTTTGTAAAAAATACAAATCAATCACAGCCTTTGATTTGGTCATTTGGATGGATGAGATCAAATCCTGTTTATAGTTAATTTCTCGGTGACGAATTATAAATTATTCGTGACGAACTATGTCGTACTTCTGGTTTCTCGGCGACGAATTATAACCCAGTTTTGACGAACTTTACATTTTGCACCAAAAATATGCTTTGTATCTGATCTTTACTCTAAAGGAAATTAAATTCGTTTTGTGTATCATTGGTAAGTTATGGTCGGTTTATTTTAGTTGACGAAATTAATTATTTAAAAAAAGATCAGAAAAAACACATTCCAACAATCAAAATCTTCTCACATTACCTATCCAAAAAAAAAATCTTCTCACATTATACCTTGTATCCATATAATTTCTTTGTTTTTATGAACATAGAACATGAAAGATGTACAAAAACGAAAATAAAGATAACTGAAGAGGGAGAAGAAGAAGAGAGCAACATTTAAACTTCCTTGAAACTCCACGCTATGTTTGGTTGCAAGAGCCAAGAAAGTAAGGATGAAAGAAAATAATAGAGAAAATAGTAAGCAAATATTTTATATGAAAATCTCTATATTTTATGTTTGGTTATATATGGAAATTTTAATAGAAATTTTAATGAAAAATTGAAGGATGTTTGGTTCACAGGATAATAAATGGAAAGAAAATTATGGACTAAAGAGCAATAAAGAAAAGAAAAAGAAAGTGAGATAGAGAAACTGGGTGACCGATGATGGAGACAACGTAGGCGACGATTGGAGATCAATTTTGATCTTTGAGCAGGGACTCAAGAATCCTCCTTGCTCAAATTGATGAGACTATGCCCCTGTCTGGATCGAGCCCACCGTCAGGGCCGTCTCAAGCTAATCGGAGGTCTGAAGCGAGATAGAAAAAGGAATTACCTTCAATAGTAGTAATTCAAGACAATTTTAGCGATCGATATTCATTATTTTTATTTTTTTTCATGTCTTTTATTTAATTTCAAGTAATTAAGTTTTTTGTAAAACAAAATTATCTTGTTAGATCTTCATTATCAAATTTCGACAAGCATTTTTAAAGCTTACAGCATCACAATTTCGGTACTTGTTTCTTTAATATACATTTTTAACAAGCGATTTCATAGATTAAGTTTTCTTTCATTTATACTACGCTAAAATAAAGTAATTAACAATTAAATAAAATATTTTTTGTTGGACGTAGAGTATATTTTATTGGGAGTTACAAATACCTATTAAACAAAGCAGAACCATTTTATTGGGCCCATTAAACTTTAAAACAAATATTGAGCCTAGAATATATTTCAGATGAGGTTAAAATTGAATCAGAATATATTTTGCTGATGTCTAGATGAGGTCAAAGTTGAACATTTATATGTATTTAAGAGACTTTGGTGCCTTAACTATATTTTATGGGGCCTTAAACTAAAGCCTTTACACCGTCAATAAATTTGGGGCCTGAAGCGGTCTAAAGTCGTGACATGCAAGGTCGAGCGAGATGCTAACTGGTTCGTGGGTGGCATAGCAGCAAACATTAAAGGTACGCGTCTCAGGTACTTGTGTATCTCATGGATTGACATGCTATCTGGACGCCATACTGGTCGAGAGCTGTTCCCGCTTCTCTGATGAGCCCATTGGAGGGCGAAACCAGTGAGCATCGGGGACGGATAAGGCTTATCCTCGGGAGATTGGCAGTGCTGGGGAACCGCACGGGTATTGCGTCTGCGCCAAAACTATAATCTCGTGACAAGTGGTATCAGAGCTCACCAGTGTGTTAGTAATTCGGTTCGCCATGCGCTCTCAAAGCCGCACTGGTGAGTCCAAGGGGGTGGATTGCACAAATGGTGTCCTCCACGAGGCGAGGACGAGTAGGCAGGGAACCATGCGTAAGTTCGTCAAGAGCTCTATACCACGATGGCGGGTTCTCAAAGGAGATAGGACGAGCAACGGGGAAGCTCACATCCAAAAAGGGAAGGGTGCTTGCAAATGGGTCCAAGCGAAAGACGGGCATGCAGGAAATTGCAAACTGAGATCCCGACACAATAAAGAAAGGCGGCTTAAGAGTCCACCCATGCACGAGGGCGTGCATGAATTGGGTGGGAAGAGAATGTCACGGCCTTAAAGTCATGAAACGCAAGGCCGAGCATGATGCTAACTGGTTGGTCTTAATGTGGGTAGCAGGGCCGCAAACATTAAAGGTACGCGTCTCAGGTGCTTGTCTATCTCGTGGATTGACATGCTATCTGGACGCCACACTGGTCGGGACTGTTCCCGCTTCCCTGATGAGCCCATGGGAAGGCGAAACCAGTGGGCATCGGAGACGGATAAGGCTTATCTTCGGGAGAGTGGCAGTCCTGGGGAGCCGTCTATCACCTAAGACGCGTACCTTTAATGTTTGGTGCTCCACTACCCACATTAAGTACAACAAGTTAGCATCTCGCTCGGCCTTGCGTGTCACGACTTTAGGTCCGTGACATTCACCATCACCCAATTTATGCACGCCCTCGTGCATGGGTGGACTCTTAAGCCACCCTTCTTTATTGTGATGGGATCTCAGTGTGCAATTCCTTGCTTGCCCATCCTTTGCTTGGACCCATTTGCGAGCACCCTTCCCTTTTTGGGTTCGAGCTTTCCCGCCGCTCGTCCTATCTCCTTTAAGGACCCACCATCGTGGTAAAGAGTGCTTGGCGAACTTTTGCATGGTTCATTGCCTACTCGTCCTCGCCTCGTGGAGGACACCACATGTGCAATCCACCCCCATGGACTCACCAGCGCGGCTTTGAGAGCGCTTGGCGAAACGAATTACTAGCACACTGGTGGGCTCTGATACCATTTGTCACGGGCTTAGAGTTTTGGCGCAGAGGTAATACCCGTGCGGCTCCCCAGTACTGCCACTCTCCCGAGGATAAACCTTATTCGTCGCCGATGCTCACTGGTTTTGCCCTCCTATAGGCTCATCAGGAAAGCGGAAACAACTTCCGACCAGTGTGACGTCCAGATAGTATGTCAATCCATGAGATAAACAAGCACCTAGGACGCGTACATTTAATGTTTGCTGCTCCGCTACCCACATTAAGTCCAACCAAGTAGCATCACGCTCGGCCTTGCGTGTCACGCTTTAGGTTCGTGACAGTCCCCCCACCTAATTCATGCACGCCCTCGTGCATGGGTGGACTCTTAAGCCGCCCTCCTTTATTGTGCCGGGATCTCAGTGTGCAATTCCTCGCCTGCTCGTCCCTCGCTTGGACCCACTTGCGAGCACCCCTTCCCTTTTTGGGTGCGAGCTTTCCCATCACTCGTCCTACCTCTTTTGAGGACCCGCCATCGAGGAACGAGCAGGCAGGGAATTGCACACTCGCGAGCGGCTCGTGAACAAGCTCGGTTTGATTTTTCACGAGCCAAGCACGAGTATAAATTTCAAGCTCGTTTATTGAACGAGCCGAGTACGAGCATAATGGTGTTCGACTCGTTATGTTCGTGAACAACTCGTATATATGCTCGACTATTACTTAATTAAAACTCGTTTAAAACTCGATTATTGCTCGATTATTCAGTAAGTAACTAATTTTTATCATATAAACGAGCTAAAAATGAGTATCTCGTTTATAGCTCGATTATGGTTCGAGCTTGATAAGATATCGAGCCGAGCTCGAGTATCTTAAAAAATAAACGAGCCAAGCTCGAACACATACATTTAAGGCTCGCCGAGCTCGAGCTCGAGCTCGAACCGAACATACACTCAAACGAGCCGAGCTCGAGCCCCCCAATACTCGGCTCGTTTACACCCCTACCTGAAACGATCGCTTCTTCTTCAAATTCACTACCGATTTCCTCTCCCGCGACAATCCCGTCACCGTAGAGATCTTTGCTCTCGGGTACGTAAGTCAAAGATCCGCTCATCGGTACCGTCCGTACCTATCTCAGTAACATCTTACCGGCTTCCACACCCTCTGCAGCATCCAATTTAAACCTCTTCTCTCTCCGTCGTTAACGACTGTCGAGATTTGCCTACCTTCCAGAGCGTCTCGCAGTTAAAAAACGTACGGCGAAGGTCTGAGTATTTGGAGAATCGTGGATTTTGATTTTCCTCTCCTTTTTTGGAGGAAAAGTTTTGAGGAAATTTTGCTGAGTTTTCCAACTTATTTTCCTATTATGTTTCTTTCCTTTTGGTTTTCTCTACAACCAAACAACATAATTTAATTTTCCATCTTCGAAACTTTGCTTTCCCCTTGTTTTTCCTGCAACTAAACAGGGGGCTAGAGTTTCTCTTCAAAAATTTGGTTTATAAATACATAAGGGGATCTATCAGCAGGCATACACAGTACAAGAGCATTATACAAGATTTTCCAGTTTGGAATACTCAAACTGCACAACTTCAGATGTCTTTCCAGCTGTTCATCAACATCTGCTCAATGTGAGATTGAGACTAGTTACTAGGATTCTGACTATTAGCAGCCGCTTAGCTCAAGAAAAATAAATAAATAAATGTAATAGTACTTTGGAGTTGGAGACATACTGAAATCATTAATGAAATTCATTTCATTAAAATAAAATAGTGAACTTCCTACAGCTATGCCCTGATTTACAAGTAACATCTCCTAGCTAAAAAGTACCGAAGTTAGAATTGTCCGAAGTAGTTAAGAGTTACATTCTCAATTTAACTGGGAAGTGAGCTGGTTGAATTCATCTTCATTGCAGGGAATTGTCAGGCCACCATTCGGATGATCAAAGCCGTATTCTTCTTCAGCTTGGCTGAGAAGGACTTGAAATGCTGGCTGGTTTAAGTATGCTACTGAAATTACATATCGTCTTTGGTTCTCTCCGACGTAGACTGCAAAGTAACCCTTTGGGACATCAGCTCAAAATGCTCGTCGAGAACCTGAAAGCGATCTTTGGACAATTTTCTTGGCTTGGACAACTCCTGAAAATCGGAAACCCATTGTACCTTCCAAAGAAACTTTGAAAATCAAAGATTGTTTTGGGAGAAGGAACGTAGCGCTTTTTTGCAAGTTTGTTTTGTGGATTTTGTAGTGCTTGAAACAAGCCAAGGCCTTGCTCATATATAGATGATGATAATTAATGTACTTCGTCTGCGTCGCAAAAGAGGCCGTGGTGGAGACAGAAATTGGAAGTAACCACATGGTTTTGCTTCCTAACAAATGATCAGAAAATAGGAGATGCAGGTAGATGAATTTCAGCAGAACTCTCCATCTCATTGAATGGCTAAGCTACAAGTAGGTCCATGGCAAAAGACACTCAGCAAAGGCTCACATGGTTTTGCTACCCACCTGATCATCAATGATATGTTCTGGCCAAGTGATTGATGCTAAGTGGCTGAACCTTGAATGACTCGGACGAAAACAAGGCCATAATTAACCTGACCCCATAGATGCTGTGGTTAATGAAGTCAATTGTTGCACAATGGAGTAATTGTTCAATCACCAAGTTTCAAAAACTTCTCAACTTTCTTTTCCTACTTTGAAACATAAAAAAATGGGCTTTCGGTTGTCAAGCGTCGTCCAAGCTAAGAAAATTCTCAGAAGATCTTTTTCAGGCTCACGACAAGCATCTTCAATCGATGTTACAAAAAGTTACTTTGCAGTCTACGCCTGACAGAGTCTGAAAATAATACTTAAACCAGCCTGCATTTCAAGAGGGGTTGCTGAGCAAAGCTGAAGAAGAATTTGGCTTTGAGCATCCAAATGGTTGCCTAACAATACCATGCAGTGAAGACACGTTCCAAGAGCTGATTTCCAAATTCCAAATTTAACATGTTCTGAAGATGCACCATGTAACATGCATAAGGATGTTTGTTAGCATAACCAGAATGACAGAGTTACGTTTTTATATAAAATAACTTTGGGCAGAGATTTATGTGTACTTGAATTGAACCTACTGCTAATGCAAATTTATTTTTACCAAGATTGAGTTCTCTCTTGTACACCTGTCTTGATTGGAATCATCCCATGTTAGCTTTTGAAACCTCAAGAACATAAAAAACATCAAGAGACCTTCTGAAACCAAATTGAGAGTTGAGACGGATCGACTTTCTTACCCTTGGAGTATTCAGAAGTGAACAACATATCCCAACCCGATCATGTGATTTTTTCCACCTACTGGATTATTATCAAGTATATCTTTCCCAAGTCATTAGAAAATTTCAGGCATCTTTGCCTCTGAATGTGTCTTACCCATTGGAAAGGGCAGATAATATTTCTTGAGGCAGTATTGAATATGTGGAGTGATACTGAAACACCATAGACCACCCATGAGCCAACAACTAGTTCATACAATCACAGGATTCATTGTCAGCTACCAATTTGCAGTGTATAACAGACCCTGTATCACAACGCAGCCTCTAGTTTTCTGCTGATAGGCTGACAGTGATGCCCAATGGAGCCTGAGCCATTGTGTTTATGATATGTCCCCTTTGGGACTCACATTTTTCAAAACAAGTCACATGCTTTCTCAAGCTACTTCTTCATAAAGACTTGTCAAGAACATGTTTGAAGATTTTTGTTGAACATAACTACCAGCAGTGAATATATACTTTAGACTCAAAACTTATCTGTCCACTTCCCTAGCTGAGGATTTGGTAGGTGGCAGAACCATGTGATCCCTTATGATTCTTGCCTCTAAAATGGTCCCAGTTACCTCTCCATCATTACATCTATATATCTGCAAGCATCAGGCTCACTTCAAGTATATCCACAAAATTCTCAAAACAACAAACATATAATTACCTGATTTCAAAAATCTCTCAAGTTCTTCTCTTACTCTTTCTTTGCAAAATACAATGGGTTTTCGGTTGTCTAGCGTCGTCCAAGTAAAGAAAATTCTCAGAAGATCTCTTTCGGGCTCATCTTCAATCTATGTTCCAAAGGGTTACTTTGCAGTCTACGTCGGAGAGAGTCAGAAAAGAATGGTGGTTCCTGTAGCGTACTTAAACCAGCCTGCATTTCAAGAGTTGCTGAGCCAAGCTGAGGAAGAATTTGGCTTTGATCATCCTAATGGTGGTCTAACAATACCATGCAGTGAAGATACATTCCAGGAGCTGACTTCTCTGTTTAAAATGTTCTGATGATGCACCATGTTAATTACCTGTAGGAATTTTTGTTTTATAACATTCTTATGTAAATCATTTTAGCTGAAAAAGCCAATTGACATGAACTTACTGCTAAATCGACTATCTTTCTCTAATGCTCAATCATGGTACCGAGCTTGAGTTTTTCAGTAGTCTCCTACCTTACTCGAAACTTTTAAGGACTAATTAATAAGTAATCACCTACAACTTGAACCACCCGTTCGTCAATGATGTATGCAGTTTATCAACTTGCACTGATATGCTACTGATGACCACTAATAATCCGAGCTTTTGACAGATAACAATGTCGTAATGCTTAGAAATAAGTACAAGGTCCCAAAAATAAAGACTTGACGCGGTTATAAACAGTTGTTCAAAATAGTACCTGAGCTTAAAAAATAGAAGACTCTTAAGTTGATTATGACATTTGAAAGACTTGAGAAGAACAGACCATGTGACCCAACATGAGCTATGTATGTATCTCACCTCATATATGCTGAGGTTGACGAGGACAAGTAGTACCCACAGGAGTAAGTTTTCAGCCGGCTATTTGTATGTATGTATTCGCCAAACGGGGGTACTGACATTGCAGTTGAAACAGACCGTGTACCACAAAACAGTCACTAGTTTGATTGAGGTCTTTCATCTCATAAAAATAGTCACATGATTTCACCAGCTACTTATTCATAAAGACTAGTCCAGAACATGTTGGAGGAATCATTTTGCCAAAAGGGAACATAACAGCTAACCCGATGATCCGTAGCCTTTCACTTAATATTCAAGGACTAGCAAGTCGCAACTTATCCGTCCACTTCCGAAGCTGATGATTCTGGTGGGTGACAAAACCATGTGATGTTTTGCCTCTCAAGAAGGTCCCAGTTACTAGTTTTCTCCCAACTTATCTATAAATGCACAAGCATCAGGCTCATTATTGCAAACATCACAAAATTCGTTAAAAAAACCTGCAAGCAATTACCCTTTTTCATTTTCCACGAATTTCTCAAGCTCTTTATTTCTTCCATATAAAATACAATGGGTTTCCGGTTGTCTGGAGTTGTCCAAGCCAAGAAATTATTAAGGAGATCTCTGTCAGGTTCACGACAAGCATCTTCACTTGATGTTCCTAAGGGATACTTTGCCGTCTACGTAGGAGAGAGTCAGAAAAGATTCATAGTCCTTGTAGCCTACTTGAACCAGCCTGCATTTCGAGTCTTGCTAAGCCAAGCTGAAGAAGAATTTGGGTTTGATCATCCAAATGGAGCTCTGACTATACCCTGCAGTGAAGAAGCATTCAGCACGCTGACATCCCAATAGAACTAACATGCCGTTCCGTTGTAGATAGTGTGTTACATTCATATGTAAATTACTTCCTGCTGAACAGCTTGAGAAGAATACATGTACATCTACATAAACTTAATGCGATATCTTTTTCAATCAAAAGTATTATTTAGTACAAAGTTCAACTTCCTGTACAGCCACTTTACTAAAATTATTTAAGGTTTTGTCCATCACCGGGTCCTTAGACATTGCTATGAGAGATGACATACACAAGAACTTCAGATATGTGCCGTTTTAAAGACACCATATAAAACACAGTTGGCTTGAGATGGATTCTCTTCCCTACAATGTTTGCCTAATTAAACAGTCAGCCAGTGGAAACTTGAAACAGAAGGTTTTTTCAAAAATCATATTATTAATCTCGGAAAAGGAACAGTATAACTAAAACTAACAAGACCAGGTGCAAGGGATGCCAACAGACAAAACAAAAAACAACAGAATCTACTGAATGCCTGAAGCACACCGTTGATCTCATTTGGACTAAAAATGAAAAGAGAAGAAGAACTTAACTAGATACCACAAGAAAAGGAACCAGCAATGTTGAACAATGTTTAGTCTCTTCATCAATTTAAACTTGAAACTGAAGTTAACAGGTAGCAACGAAAATCATACTTACCCTCCAGTCAGTTTTCTGCTTGTATGTGAAGGGGATTATTTGAAAAGCTACCTGAAATATTCGCATAAGATGGTAGATATCAAGCTGTTAGGGTGTAGTTACTAATTGCAATCTAAGACATGTTCCATATCCCAGGATCCAACCAGGCAACCAGACCTTGTATCACAACACAGCCTCCAGTTTTCTAATGATAGGCTGAAAACCATGCCCAAGTGAGTCACTTTGTCAGGTGTCCGTTGGGTGACTCATTTTCCAATTATCTCACATGAATTTCTAGGTACTTCTTCATAAAGCCTTGTCGAGAACATGTCACAAAAACTGTCCCACAAGATCACATAACAACCAACTGATGAGTCATACCCCTTCACTGAATTTATACAAGGAACTTATCTGTTCACTGCCCCAGATGATGATTTGGTGGGTGGCAAAACCATGTGATCTTTTATGATTCTTGCCTCGACGATGATCCCAGTTTCTTCTTCACCATTACAACTATATAAGCACAATCATCGTACTCATTGCAAGCATCACAGATTCCTTTAAACAATATACAACCTCATTTACCTGGTTTCAAAAATCACTCAACTTCTCTTCTTGTACTCTTCCTTAGAAAGATACAATGGGTTTTCGATTCTCTGGAGTTGTCCAAGCCAAGAAAGTCTTCAGAAGATCTCTTTCAGGTTCACGACAAGCATCTTCAGCTGATGTTCCTAAGGGTTATTTTGCAGTCTATGTGGGGGAGAGCCAAAAGAGATTCGTAGTTCCCATAGCATACTTAAATCAGCCTGCCTTTCAAGAGTTGCTGAGCCAAGCTGAAGAAGAATATGGCTTTGATCATCCAAATGGTCTAACTATACCCTGCAGTGAAGACGCATTTAGTGAGCTGACATCCCAGTTCCACGCCGTATGAATAGCAACTGTGTAATCTGTAGAAAACTTTATACTAGGATGTTAGCAGTACTAGAAACAATTTCTGATAAAAATCACTTCCAGCTGAACAGCCAGAGGAAGAGATTCTCTGTATAAACAAGTTATAAACTACAGCTAGATACAACAATTTTTGTAATCCTTGTGTAGCACCAAGCTTTACTCAAAACATTTAAGGACTGTCCATGATATATATGACAAGTTCCGGTAAATCCATCCTTGTATCAGTATTGAATTTCATAGGTTAGACACGGAAAAGTCCACAAGTTGCAAGGCTGCGTGAAGACTCAAAAAAAGTCATTTTGTACACAATGTAGCAAATAGTTTCTGAATCAACACAGAAGCATTCTTTCTAATTTACAGAGCTGCATACTAACATGATGGGGTCAACTCTACTTAAAAATGTTCTTCTAGCAAATTTTTGAAGTCAGCTTAAGGAATGCCTCTTCCCTGCAAGGAATAGAGATGCCACCCATTGGATGATGAAACCCGAACTCGTCTTCAGCCTGTCTCAACAGGTGCTGAAAAGAAGGATGATTCAGAAACTTGACAGGAACTACATAACGCTTCTTTTGGTTTTCACCAACATAGACAACAAAGTATCCTTTAGGCACTTCTGTTGTCTTAGGTAACGAAATAACGCGTCGTGGGATTCGTTTTGCTGGAATGACCATTGGCACTTGCATACCCATTTTCAGATTCAGCGTCAAGATCTTTGCCTTGCAAAAGGTTTTTATAAGTAAGATTATATGAACTTTTTGATGGTTTGGTTTACTATCAGGAGCTATTATTTATAGATCCCTCTGAATTTTACTGTGGGTATTTTATATGATCTTTAACAGATATTACCATATAATACGTTTTGACTGCATCCAAACTGCCAAGGACTTCGTTAAATTTCAAGCACAATTCCCCACTGAATTTGAATCAATACAAGCAAGAAGTACGGAAAAAACAAAGCATTCCTCTTGTTATTATTGTTAAGTATAAGCACTTGACAAGTTATCCCACATCGCCCGTTTCAAAGAAGAATGACTACCATATATTGGGTTACACCACCACAACTCATAAGCCTTGGCTTTTGAGTTGAATGAGGGTGTAAGTCGGATATGCTAGCATTTCCACATGGTATCAGAGCCGAAGGCACACGACCTAGGCCTTGTACGTGACGCGAGGGATGCGCCTATGTGCGCCAAGTGCATGACGAGACGCCCGTTTGTCAGCCATGTTGGTCAAGGGGAGTTGCAAGTTGCACACCCGCCACACGAGCTTATGCGTAGGTTAACAAGTCGCATATGCGCGCCTACTGCTTTTCGCTACAATAGTTAGCGAGATTTCACGGAGCACGTCCAACTTCTCAAGTGAGGGGGAGTGTTAAGTATAAGCACTTGACAAGTTATCCCACATCGCCCGTTTCAAAGAAGAATGACTACCATATATTGGGTTACACCACCACAACTCATAAGCCTTGGCTTTTGAGTTGAATGAGGGTGTAAGTCGGATATGCTAGCATTTCCACAATTATCATTAACGAGAGATTTCCGTACATACCTGGATGAAACACAAGGCATACTAAAGACTTCTTTGATTCACTCGTCGTTTTAGTCGTACACTATGTACCGTGTTGGATTCACCTGCATTAGAAAACTGCAATCATATCCCGGTTGTGTATTTGATAGGGTCTAGAGACCAAGCTCATGTTTCAGGGACGCTGCCTCAGAACCCCCATCAGGCCTACAGGCCATACACCCCAACTCATCAGAGATGTTGTCTAGAGAACAAGCCCACTCATGGGGCAATTGCCCTCTAGGCCAAGCCCATGAAAATGGAACGCTGTCTCAGAACCAACACCTGCAGGATGTTAGCAGTGGAACTCGAACACGAGATGCCCACCTCCCTTTAACAAAGGTTTTAGTAGGATATGGCCTCCCATGCAGGCCCGGCTCTAGACTTGTGGGGGCCTAAAGCAGAATTTTTTTTGGGGGCCTTTTAACAATTAAATACTATAAATAATATATAACATAGAGGTATTCTAATATAGTTTTTTTATGAGGCAAAGAGATTAGCCCAGTGGAAGGGCATCCCCCTGCGCCCAAAGTGGCCAGGGTTCAAGTCCTCACCAGCTCAAAATGAGCAGATACTAACTTTAACCCACTAACCCCATCAAAAAAAAATTAAAAAAAATAAAATAAAATAAATAATATAGTTTTTTTATTGAACAATATTTTGTTAAATAAAATTGGGCTTTTTTCGGCCTTTCACTCCATGTTATGATAAATTTGGGGCCTTTTTTTTCTTTTGATAGGAATTTGGGGCCTTTTGAACCTAAATTTTTATTGAACAAAGCTTAAAATGGGGCCTTTTTTTAACTATAAAAAAAAAAAAATTGGGGCCTAAAACCTTTGCTTTAGTGGCCTTGGGAGTTGAGCCGACACTGCTCCCATGAATGGGCTAGGCACAGACTAGGCACTGTGAAGGGTTAGGGTGTATGCATGCAGGCCTGTTAGGGCTTTAAAGATCCTATCAGTATTTCTCCAAAGAACCGCTAAAAGGAAACCAATTGATCGTCGTCATTCCCTATGCCATAAAGAAATATGTTAATTCACAGAGGTTGACTAACTGTCCATCTATTATAATATGTCAACTGAAATCCCAGAGAAAGATTGTAACAATGTTAGACTGAAGTAGAATATACCCTCGTCGGTCGTTGATGTTTTCGTGCACGGGTAATTCAGAATTCGGGGTGTTACATACAACCCACTTACTCGTTAGGAGGAAGCAAGACAGAGACACACATGATCGTCCATCCATTCGAGAATTCAGGCCATTACATACACTACTCGTTAGGAGGAAGCAGTACAGAGACACACATGATCGTCCCTCCATTCGGAGACCGCTCACGGTCCCGATCCGAGTCGTTATAAGCTTAGCCTTAGCTGTCAGTGACATGATAAGCTAGCACAAGCACTACTCCCACTCGATGTGGGATAATAGTCGATTCGAAATTCGGGACATTACATACACCCCACTTACATAATCCTAACGTCCTCGTTAAGAACAAGCAGGACAGAGACACACATGATCGTCCCTCCATTCGGAGACCGCTCACGGTTACCTACTGCGGAGGTTCGACTCTGATACCATTTGTAACGACCCGACCGGAGGACCCGATCTGAGCCGTTATAAGCGTAGCATGTCTTAGCTGTTAGGCTACCGCCCTCCCCTAGCTCACCACAACCTAGAGTTTATCACAAAAGACCATGGTAGATTGGTGACATGATAGCTAGTAGGCTAGCTTATCAAGCTAACACAAGCACTACACCCACTAGATGTGCGATAATAGTCAATTCAGAATTCGGTGCGTTACAATAACACCCTGCCAAACAGCCTGAATTAAATCAATCAGAAACTGCCCCACAAAAATGACTGGAACCAAAAGAGGCATTTAACATGTATTCTAGGGGTGGGCACAACCCGGCCCGGCCCGACCCGATAATGTCGGGTTTAACCCAACCCAGTATGAGTTTCGGGTCGGGTTAGGGTTGAGGTTCGGGTTATCCGATTTTATAAGTAATATAAAAAATACTATATTTTTATCAACATTCGAACTTTACACCTCATCTGAATGAATGTGACTACCATACCAATTAAGTTATGAATAAGTAACTGGTTTGCAATGAAAAATAAAATCGTAATACTAAACTTTACATCATAAATTAGTGATTTAAGCTTATATTTTTAAAGTATTTATATCATGATAGATGACGTTGAATATTTTATGCCTTTTATAAATTTTAGTTTTAGGATCGGGTTCGAATTCACATAATTGACCCGATCTTTCGAGCCGGATTAGGATTCAAAGAAAAGACTCATCATTATTTCGGGTCGGGTTAGGAACGAGCCCAACCCGGCCCATGCCCACCCCTGTAGTCCCAAATTCTAACTAACCTGAAGAATTAAAGCAGCCTTCTTTTGCTGGAAATTCGAAGTCATCGCTAAAAGGCAACAGAAGGTGAAGACTGGAGAGCTCGTTGCTAAAGCTGCGTTTGAATCAGGCGCGTTTCAGGAGTCGTTGCTAAAGCCTGACCCACTTAGGGACACATGAGTTATGACAAGAAATGGCATATGCAAAACATGACTGTTTATAAGGACAACTTATCACTAGTTTGTCCTTTGAGTTCCTCATTTTCCAAGCAGCTCACATGATCAATATCTCTAGCTACTTTATTCATAAAGCCTTGTCAACAGCATGCCAGAAAAAAATCAGTCCCACTAGATGACATAACAACCAACTGAAGAGTCATAAGCTATATTAATTGAATTTACACAAGGACTGGCCACTTTTAAGCTCAACTTATCTCTTCACTTACCTGGCTGATAATTTGGTGGGTAGCAAAACCACGTGATCTTCTATCACTCTCGCCTCAATGATGGTCCCAGTTACATCTTCACTACTACATCTATATATACGCAAGCATCACAAGTTCATTTAAACAATATACAATCTCATTACCTGGTTTCCAAAATCTCTCAACTTCTCTTCTCTTACTCTTCCTTAGAAAGATATATACAATGGGTTTTCGGTTCTCTGGAGTTATCCAAGCCAAGAAGGCCTTCAGAAGATCTCTTTCGGGTTCACGACAAGCATCTTCAGTTGATGTTCCAAAGGGTTATTTTGCAGTCTACGTGGGAGAGAGCCAAAAGAGATTCGTCGTTCCCATAGCATACTTAAATCAGCCTGCCTTTCAAGAATTGCTGAGCCAAGCAGAGGAAGAATTCGGGTTTGATCATCCTAATGGAGGTCTAACGCTACCATGCAGTGAAGATGAATTCAGCGAGCTGACGTCCCAGTTCAACACCTTATGAAAATGAACCATATAACATGTCAAAATTTTTGTATTAGGATGTTAGCAGAACCAGAAATAACTTATGATAAAAAAAATCATTCCAGCTGTAATAGCTTGAGGAGAGGATTAATGACCTGTATATGAAGTACTGCTAATAGAAGAAATTTTTTAAACCTTGATTTTCATACCAAGCTTGAATTTGAATTCTTCCTTGTATTTGAAGTTAATATATAAGGCTAGAAAGAAAGATCTATGCATTGCAAGGATGCAAGGTGACTTCAAAATTTTCTTTTGGTGCCATAACCTTGTGCGGATAGTTTCTCGTCGATACATAGATCTGTTTATATCAAATTAATGACGTTTCTTTCAAAAAGGATGCGACATTTATTTTAAATTTACATTCCGCACTGGTGCCAAATCACACTATGTAGACTTCCTGATTTCTCAGAACTGCAGACTACGATAGAAACAAATTTTTCTAGCAAAAAAATTTGAAGTCAATTCAACGAAGGCCTCTGCAAGGCTGCATTTGGTTTACATATGATGATTCTGTCATATAGTACAGCTACTCTTAACTTCCATGACAGCTCTAACTTCTAACTAGAAGATGTTAGCATTTTCTCAACACAAGCGAGAAGTGAGACTAATAAACATGTGTTCGCGACACGGGATCGTAAGGCCACCCGTTGGGTGTTCATATCCAAATTCTTCTTCCACTTGACTCAACAATGCTTGAAACAATGGATGTCTTAGGAAAGCTACAGGTATCACAAAACGTTTCATTTTTCTCTCCCCAACATAAACTGCCAAGCAGCCTTTTGGGACCTCAAGTGATGCGGCTTCGTATGCGCTAGCAGAAAATCGCCTAAGCAAACGATTTTTTCTGTTAAAAGTAGGTTTCAGTAGATATGTCCAAGGAAAGTTTTGGAAGTATAAAGAAAGCAGTATAAAAACTCACCTATATATACAGGTGATTAAAAATGTGTCGTAAGGAAGAAGTTTACTGATATGATATGAGCGAGTCCTGAAGACGTCTTTAACTCTGGAAATGGGGTCTCATAATTGGCAAAAAGAGGGGTCACAACTCACATGGTCTTGCCCCTCCGCTAATCAGGCCTTAAATCTGGACAGACCAGATATCCACAATTTGCTTGAAAAAAGATTTGCTCCCCGACCACTTTTTTAAAAACCACCAATACATAACGATCTCCGATTCAAGTTGACAAGAATCGCATAAATTAGTAACAGTAGACTGTATGCCGTTCATAGTTTCTTACTAAAGATTGTCATAATTGCAACTTGTTGTTAAGCCATGTCACTCAGATATATTAGGACTCCCGGAACATATGGTGTGATGCTCACATGAAGCCGTGACCCACTTAGCTATGGATGGATGACAAGAAATGGCACAAGCAAAACATGACTGTTTATAAGGACAAGCTGCCACTAGAATTTTAATTCAAATCTCTTGTGCTAAGGACATGTAGGATTGGGACATACCAATTTATGGAAAATTATGAGTTGGTTCACCATGTAGAAGGGTGGATGCCCTCCTTTGAGTTACCTGCAATCAATACAAGGAGCACCTGACAGAGTTGAGTTGAATGAGAAGTCTCTGCAAGTTATGATCTGCAGATATTCAAGAGGTACATGTACTTGGTAGGACGTCCTTAGTACCCATACGATACTTTAATGGATGAAAAGGACTCATATGCTGTGATCTGTTTCAACATTATAATCAGAATAGGGCAGAGAAAATGGGCATTCTTTAGAAAATGCTACTTTTACACTCTACCAGAATCTCGATATAGCTGTAAAGCTTTCCATATGAGCATAATTCTAAGCACCCACAATAATTCAAACGTGAAGAACATAAACATATCCACTATATCTATGGAATTATTGGGTAGCTTTCAAGATGATATGATAAACGTAGCGCAATCAGCTCCTCCAAATGGACATTATTTTTGAAGAAACCAAACCTATGTCACCGGACGACCCAGGGAAGTCTGGTTGTTAGTTAGTTGGCACACATATAGAAAACCAATGTCTAGCTAGGACTAAGTTCAATGCTTTATAAATAGTATATTGTAAACTTTAATGGAATTATTGATTAATTAAAATTTGGAAGGGGCTAAGGACCCTCCATGTTAAGGACACAGTGAGTCCTATAAGGTCCTATTCTCTATAGTATACGAGTTTCATATCCATTTGCTGGGCATTTTTCATTTTTGTCTCCTGATATTAGGGGTGGGCGTTGGACGGGTTGGGACGGGTTGTGTTTGGTCCTAACCCGACCCGAAATAATGATCGGGTCATTTATTCGAACCCTAACCCGGCCCGAAAGACCGGGTCAATTATATGAACCCGAACCCGACCCTAAAACTAAAATTTATAAAACGCATAAAACATTCATGGTCATCTATCATGATATAAATACTTTAAAGTTTAGTATTACAGTTTTATTTTTCATTGCAAATCAATTACTTATTCATATGTAGTGTGATATATCACGAGAATACAAATAAATTTTTATTCAAATGAGGTATAAGGTTTGAATCTCATTAAAAATCTAGTATTTTTTTATATTATTTATGAAATCGGGTAACCCGAGCCTCAACCCTAACCCGACCCGAAAATTATACCGGGTTCGTTAAATGGACCCTAACCCGATATTAAGTGGACCGGGTCGGGCCGGGTCGGACCGGGTTTTGTCCACCCCTACCTGATATGGTAGGGCACCGTGTCCTAAAACTCATCAGGCAGAACCATGTGAGGTTTCAGAATTGATTTCCGTTCAAGTGCTTCCTTTCACAATTATGTAGCTTCATGATGCTTGTAAGTTCTAGTATCATTGTTTTGTATAAATATGGATACTGAGAATATATCATCTCAAACCACACAAGTCTTCCTCCAACGCAAACTGAACAAGGAAACATTTTCCCTAAGCAAAAAAATCCCAGCCAAGTCTAGAATCTCAAAAAAAAAAAAAAAAAAAAGAAGCTACCAGGCAAAAGATGGGCATTGGAGTGATGGGAATTGGCCAGGCCAAGCGTAAGCTCCAGAGAAGTCTCACTCCGAGAAATGGATCAATGACATCTTGTCACAGTGTTCCCAAAGGTCACGTAGCCATTTATGTGGGGGAAACTCAAGTGAAGCGTTTTGTGATACCAATCTCATACTTGAACCATCCACTGTTCGCAAATTTACTACATTTGGTTGAGGAAGAGTTTGGATTTGATCATCCAGGAAACTTAATGATTCCCTGCAGTGAAGATTACTTCCTCAACTTGGTTTCATGTCTAAATCGTTCATAGGTTAAGGGGATACTTATTACCTAAGTCTCCAGTCGAAAACAAGACTTTTTTTTTTGTCTATACATCCCGTAGGTTCTCCGATTTGAAAAATCCAAATAGCGAGAGAACCAGCCTACTAATATCTTTGAATTTGTAAGCTTTACCATTGATTTATTCCTAATCCCAGTTACATGTATCGGTTTTTGCCCATTTTGTAACTCAACATTGCCAATAATTTTTACCTTTATTGTTTCATTACCAGTTTTTCATCTTCAGCATGCAACTCCAAGATGTGCATATATAAAAGCGAAAGTGTAAATAAACAGATACCTTCACGAAAGATAAAGCTGCAGGGCATTGACATTGAAGCAAGTTGTGCTGCATGTCATAAACAAGAATCAAATCAATATGACAGTTAGTTACATGTTCAGAACATTCAGCGAACTTAGGAATAATTTTACAAAAATGATACCTCTAATGAATTATAACAGATGATGGTTGATAGAATTTCAGACAGAAAAATACAGTTTGAAGCACAAGTTGGTCTATGTCATCAACAGCCGTTAGAATTGAATCGTTCGCATGTCGATGACACAAAGCCTACAAAACCTGTAGATATTAATGCAATGATAAACAATACGCAGATGTATACGCTAGAAAAAGGGCCCTGACACCCTCAAAACTGGACATCGTATGATATTAATACCTTCAAATATCACAGCTTATGAATCTCGACTAGCAGAAACTCAAACCGCAATCACACAATCCTAATCCTAATCCTAATTGATGTTCAGTTTCATGGCGGTTTCTCAATTTACATGGGAGTTATCTACAACTAGCTAGCATAACAAGATAAAGGTAAGCTGTCCAGCTTTGCCTAAAATATCCCAAATCATTTGTTTGAGTAATTTCTTCTGTTTCATTTTTCCGATACAGTGAATGTATAACAGATCCTTTCAATGACATCCACAACTAAAATTGCTAGGCATGTTACAACCTACAGCATTAAATAAGAAAGGCGGCTCCATGGATCAATATTAAGAGAAACCACTTGCTTTGTTATCTGTTTATATATCTCCTGTGAGCTGCAACCTTATGCTATCCATCTACTCAGCTGCACAACGAATAGAATGATCAGCGACGATTAATGCTTCTTTTTTTCCTGTGTACCGCCATCTAGTTTCCATTTTAAAAACCAGCTTCATCCGCCCAAGTGTACCATTATGTACAAGTCTATTCTGAACACCATAGAGACATTTCAGGGCTGTAAATCAACTGAGCAAACCCATGTGACCCTTGATTGTACGGGTCCACTGTGTCAGAAGTCAGAACCCATTTGGAAAGCGGAAGGCCTAGCCTTTCGAGCCCTGTAAACTGGGCCACTGGGGTTATAAATAGCCACTTCATTCAAACAAACCAATTCAATTATAGAATCCCAGCTTCAGTTGAGTGACTTAAGATTTTCTCATAACCATTTATAGCAATGGGTATCTATTTGCACTCCATTGTCAGTAATGCCAAGCAGATTTTAAAGCTGCAGTCACTTGTTAGCGGTAGGAATCAACTGGAAGTTCCAAAAGGACACGTTGCAGTCTATGTAGGAGAAATTCAAATGAAGAGGTTTGTGGTGCCAGTAACTTATTTGAATCACCCTTCTTTTGCTGCGTTACTGAAGAGAGCTGAGGAAGAATTCGGGTACAACCATCCGATGGGTGCTCTCACAATTCCTTGCAGAGAAGAGGCCTTCATTGACCTGACATCAAGACTAAATAATTCATTCTTGTGATGAACCCATAATCCTTTTATTTCCTACAGCCATATGTATAGTGCCCATATGTACTTATGAGCTTATTCTCAGATTTTAAAAGTAGATTATATTTAACCCCGCAGTATGAATCACTTTAGCGCATCCTTTGCTTCTTAGATACTGCCTGTTACAAACACTCCATGCATTTAAAATTCAACCTTAATCCAACATCCTAAGCTGTAACAAAGACAGCACACGCTACAAAGACGAGTTACCAGACTGCTGATTATTTCATAGCAGCAACTACTGACAAGCTTAAATTCTCGATGATATGAGTGCAAAATTTGCAGCAGCACACTTACAATGATAAATGGTGCAAGGATGGACATACGCGACTACCTGTGGATAATTAAAATTTCCCATCATAAACCAAAAGGGAGTTTATTACAAAGCATATGTCAAACAGCTTGCACTCCATGATATATGGCTCGATAGTTATTATATTCTACCAGTTTAGTACTTACCAAATCAATGCATATATACATAAAAAAGCAAGTAAGATGCCACCATATCTGTACGGTGCAGCGGTACAGCTAGATGATCACATTCTTCAATAGTGAAAAGTCAGTGTATTATTCATCAACTGAGAATATGTATGCGCATACTTGACTCCATACCTTATTGAGCTGTTTCAGCTAGTGGATCTTATGTGCTTCAAAGATTGTTTTCCTTATCTTCTTTGCTGAAATTTGCAAAATAAAAATTGAATTAAAACCATCACTTTTAGCTATTGCCAAAGAAACAACTATTTAGATACAAATTGTGTGGGACTAGCCACTAAATAAATAGATAGGTAGAAAGACAGAAGAATAGATGGAGAATCAATTAAAGTAGTTGAGCAAAGCCATGTGACCCCAAATTACAAGGGTCATCTTTGTCAGATGATCGATTGTCAAGTGGGCCGAGATTCTCTGCCCCTTCATCATATTCTAATCATTTTAAACTATATAAAGAGAACATCACCATGTAGCTTAAACATATCCAAAACATTCACATAATCCATAGCATCTATCTATCTCAGCTTCAGATTCATAATCTCAGAAACAATCTGACAGAAAGAAATCCTTTTGAGTCATGGGTATCAATTTGCACTCCATGATCGGCAACGCAAAACAGCTTTTCAAGCTGCAGACACTCATCAGCAGCAGAAACCAAATGGAAGTCCCAAGAGGCCATATAGCAGTTTATGTAGGTGAGATACAAAAGAAGAGGTTTGTAGTTCCTATCACTTACTTGAGCCATCCCACCTTTGCTGCTTTGCTGAAGAGAGCCGAAGAAGAGTTCGGGTACAATCATCCAATGGGTGGCCTCACAATCCCTTGCGAAGAGAATGCTTTCATTGATGTAACTTCAAGATTGGGCAACTCTTTCCAGTGAGAAGACATGATCAACCAAGAGAATGTAACTAGAAGCCCACTTAGAGTAGAATGTAGTTTTAGAAGTTTTCAGCTCCTCAAAATTTTGTATAGTGGGGTCACTAATTCAGTTCTGATCCAAGACAGTAATTACCTTTTCAGTTCATAAATCAAATAATTCCTATGATTCTTGAATTTTTTTTGGCGCAAGACAGTATCTACTGTTCAGCATTCACGGAAGTAGGACATTGTCTTGTCAATCCAAAATGATCTTGCACTTCTTAAAGGCATGGTATGTGAACTGCAAATTCTATAACCAAAAAATAATACACTTTCACACAGATCAAACAGTAAAGAAAACTGACTTTATAATTCGAAGTCTATCTAGAAGTACGAAAAGTAGCTTATCCATCAGAAACTGATAGACCATGTCATAATGATTAATATTAGCAAGTTCACTGCTTCTAAATGCATAACATATTCCAGTTAACACATAAAACTAACCCAGAGAGTAAATAAGGTTTTTACCATGTAGATATTGTGATGAACTTAAGTTTTTAATGATCTTCGCCTTAACTTAAAATGTTTTCGGATCTAACTGATATGTGAGTATCCATCATTTAAAATACAGCCAACATTGTATATTTCCAAGAAATGAAGAATCACAGCATTATGGTCGTTAAGAAATACCTCTAACTTCATGGGAAGGTACCTCTCGACTAGATTACAATATCCTTTATTATACTGACAGCAAATAATATCATTGTTGTACTTCAGTGCCCTGTACAAGTTGTATATCGTTTGACCCCTTGATTATCCAATAACCAAATTATATGTCCATGATTAAGAACAGCCTCTTTTCAATCCATATTGGTTAAGTAATATTTAAACCTGAATGACGCTTTGTTTGTTTAATATAACCGAAAATATACAGTTCTACAAATATTTCTTACCAATTTCACTTAAAATACACTCATATTATTGCAAGTTGAAAACATTGACTCCAGAACTCTGAGTTGTTTTCTCACATTTGACGGATAAAGCATCCTTATCAATTTGTTACAGTATTGAGAATTCATTATTTGATTTAGTATTGAAATGATGTTTGTAATTAGGTTAGCAGTTCAATCGAGCAAAACACTGATCTCAAGATCTAAACCTTTGATCAGTTTAGCTATTGGTCTGATCTCAAGTCCAATTTCAGTTTGTTCGGTTACTCCAGTGATTCAATGTTGTTAACTAAAAGATTTAGTGATGGGTTTCATCATTATGGCATCACCAGATTTCTTTGTTTGAGTATAACTCAAACAGTTAAATGGCGGATCTATCCGTTAAAAGCATATAAGCAAATGAATTTTAAATGACTAATCCATCTAAACCCATTTATTTAATGGGTCATCATTATGGCATCACACACTTTCTTTATTAATTAAATGGGTTTTGACCCATTTCGCCACCTCTGTATATCTGAGGCACTACCTCCAAGGGATCATAAGTCTGATGCCTGAAAGGGCAAATTTACCAACCCCTTCTCATATCTGAAACTATGTCAATTGATGTAAAACAAGTAGATAAAGAGAAAAGGATACACATTCTAATAATAAGAATGCAATCCAATAAATATTTCTCATTAAAGAGTTCACCATGGACAGTAACGTCAAACTTTTCGAAAAGCTTAGTCTATCGAGTTAGTTATCTCTTTAGACCTCACCCTCCAACATTTTCTGAAAAACATGAACCCAATTGCCAGCAGTAATTAACTTTTAAACTTTTTTTATTTGTATCATTTTTTATCAATTAGCCAAAGCAAGAGACAAGAAAAGATAAACACTATACATCATAAGAGATTATAACCTCCCTTACTATATCAATCAACAGTTCACATACAAGTTTAACCAGAAAATTTAAGACGAGAAAGCATTACTCACTCGACAGCTAGACTTTCACGTTTTCTCAAAGTGCTGGTACAGTGGTACGTGTATCATAATCTGCACTTTGATCTTCTGTGAGCTTTTCGAGCGACTAGGTAAACAAACTCCAAGCTTATATTATCTTCTCAGTGCCACTGACCCCCATAACTGCGCAAGCACAACGAAAAGATGTTCAGAATATGATTTTCCTATGTACAGGCAGCTGATTTTGCCAAACCAGCTTAGCAATGCTTAACTGAAACCTATTCAAAGTAATGAATGTTTCCATGCTGCTTAATTGCCACGCAGAACATAATATTAAGCAGCTGATAGCTATGTGTTAAGTCATTGTGTAAAGGCCTCCATGTCAAGTGGCTTAGTTTTCTGCAAACATATTGTCACATCTGCCAGGTTACAAACTATATGGAACCACTCAAAGTCCCACATCATATCGAAAACATCCACCTATATCAGGAGCAGTGTTCAAGAAAACGGCCGCCTGGGGCGCCTAGGCGGTCGTTTTCTGGAATCCGTTCCGATTTTTCCGCCTAGGCGGTCATTTTCTTATTTATTTAATATATATTTTTATTCGACTGTTTTAATTTTAAATTGGCCCAATTTAGGCTCATTACCTTATAACATACAATAAATCAGGCATAATACCAATTATAAAATTTTAAATTCTTTAAGTTTAGAAGTTTATGACTCATATTTGAAACTACTATATTAAACTATCCTTTTAAGTATTAATTTCAAATTAAAGTAATATTGATACAACACTATATAATATATTTTTGTATATATATTTAAAAATATAAAAATTCGAAATCGATTAATCCCTGCCTAGGCCCCGATTAATCCCCGATTAGTCTTTTCGGGACCCTGTCCGCCCGATTCCCGCCTAGCGTTTTCTTGAACATTGATCAGGAGACACAATTCTCATTTTCATTCGTGCAAATTCATTTAGTGAATACTTATTTCAGTAATTGACAGTGGAAAGCTGCTATGCAAGCTGCAAGCACTTGCCTGGAACAGAAAACACATGGATGTTCCTAATGATCATATTGTGGTTTATGTAGGAGAAATTTGAATGAATAGAATTGTTATGCCAGTAGCTTACTTGAATCATCCATCATTTACCGAGCTTATAAAGATAGCCGAAGGAAATTATGGTTCAGCATGCAATGAGCATACTCAAAATTCCTTGCCAAGAAGTAGCTTTCATTTGTCTTGACTTCAAGGTTGAATAACTCCTTTTTATGAGGAAGAGCGAAAAAGAATACTCTGCTTTGGCTCAGTCATATGTACATTTTTATCCGAGGGAGGCTCATCTCCCCTTTGAGATCACAGCAAGTATCAATCCTCTTTTTCGATAATTGTCTGATTTCTGAAACAATGACATCGGTTAGATCTACCCTGCAACACTACTATAAGAATCTTGAGATTGCCACTACATGAAATGAGACTCCAGAGAAAGCATACCTTTTAAGTTCACACTTTATGTAAATTCAGAAGCAAAACAAGCCTGATAAACTAGGGTATTAACTTGACCTCAGGGTTCATAATGGTTTTTAACCTTCAGCAAGATGACGCAAAGTAGTGTATACCTACCCTCTGCGGCAATATACCTGATTTCTAATGGTAGCATAAACTGACCTGAAGATATTACATGCTTTGTGCTCTCCCAATTCAGATTTTGAGGGCGGATAAGCTAGACCATAACGCGTAGTTGCCTATGTTTTATACAAGATAGACTGACAAGGAGCATAGACTTTATATGAAACATTGCCTAGTTTCATCAAGAGAAAATATATTCCATCTAACGAGGACTGTTACATAATGGTGATCCCGATAGCCCATGAATATAGCTACGACGTCACTAAAAGAATTTATAAGTTGTTCACCTATGCTCTCTAGAAACATATTATAAATAGATGTAATAATGAAATAACAGGTTTCAACTTGATGCTAGAAAAAATTCCAACAATCTTATGCACATGGAAACCGATCATCATTGAACAATTATCAACAAAACAATTTATAAGCAAGCACAACAGAAATACTGTTTATAAAGTTAGCGTAAATAGAATTAGTATTCAATGTACCCCATCGGTAAACAATCTTCATCAAAAACTAGTCTACTCTAATCATGAAATAGTGGAAACAAAACAATAGAAAGGAAAAGGAAAATATTCAATGTCTCAAAACTGCTGATGGGATTTCCTTCTGCTGTGAACTGTTCACAGTAATCTGTAACCATCACAGAGCTCGAGTGCACAATATGCCCGCTAATAAAGGTTGTAACTGATTGCAATTCCTGTTTTTTCAATCCAGCCTCCTTAATAAATAATACTTAGAGACAGAACAAAAAACTAAACTACTCCTGAGGGTAGACGTAGCACAAGCTGTCCTCCAAAAACACTGCAACAGACAAAATAGATACGTCAACTCGGAAAAACAGGTATACAGATCAACTCAGAGAAAATAGAAGAAAGTCGACAATAGTTTCGGCATACCTTTGGATGTAATAATAACAGAAGTCTGCTAGAATAAACGTTTGGACAATTTCAGAAATCAAAACCATAGAAGGCCACAATCCATAACCCAGAGCTACAAGTAAATGTCCACGACTGTCCAAAACCTGTGGTTAAAATTATAAAAGATAAATGATAAAATATAAGATATTCGAACCGTTACCCCATACTCAAAAGTAATAATCACAAGCTCAAACCTGAAGTACCCAATGGGCACAGCTCAAGAACCTAGCAATGCCCAATGCAAACACATAGTGCGCGGTGAATGGTTCAACAATCTACAATAGACAAGAAGGTAAATTCAAGATATTTACTTCATTTCACATTCAGAGAACAACATAGACCCTACATCAATAGTATTCCTTACTTCTCACTGTTGAAGTACCTTAGTATTCTGCATGACACGCAACTGAGGGAGAACGGAAACAGCTTCAAGATACACACAAAAGGCCCACAAAATCCTGTTTATAACGTGGTGTGATGTTGACGGGTGGATTAAGAGAGCCAAAACAGCACAAGGTCCAACCTGAAAGGAAGTTTAAGACAAATCAGACTACTTTCTTGCACCTGTGATGCCCTTTTTCCTTTTTGATGTTTTTTATAAACATGTTATGAAGCAGTACTGTCGCCAAATAATGACAGTAGTCGAGCAAACAATTGGCCAGAACACACTAAGAACAAGCATGAACACTTTAAGTTGGCAGTTGGGTACATTGCTTTTCTATCTAGCTATATTTGCTAATTCCTCTAGATGCAGTCCAGAAACATAAATGGCCATGGAAGATGTTCTATAATGCATATGCAGTTCTTTGTTTGTTACTATGGCAGTCATTATTCTACAACTATGTAAAAAAAAAGAAAGATGCTTGTTTGAAAATGTTGAAAGCCTACAACGCTCCAGTTGAGAGAACGAGTAGGATGCAGGCTCACCACATAGTAAATTGCAAAGTTATCCTTGTCCTCCATGTAACTCGACCTCAAGTTGAAACGAATCATATAAATCACCCACAAAGTGGTTGCCAAAGTAGCCAAATCAAGCAGCGTATGAATATCATACTCCATGACAAAGCTGCAGTACAATCTAGCAGCTAGAAATATGGCTGTCAATTCCTGCGACTTCAATGAAAGGCCTGCAATGAAAATTTTAAATAATAAAAACACCAAACTACACAAGCATCATCATTCTCAGAGGTATCACATCCCCTCAACCAATTCAAAAATAATAAAACCCTAAAACCCCAATCTGGACAACACCAAAAGAAACAACATACATCTTCAAAATGTAAAAAGAAAGATGAAAATTTAAACCGATACCAGCGCAAGTCTTCTCCTTCATGAGCTTATAAATCAAAACGGAGATACCAACGGAATGCACAGCCTCGGCGGCGACAAAAAGGTTGTCGTGATCGCGCACAATGAGGCGCAGCAGCACCAAGGTCATCATGCCCGCCACGACGGCGAGAAAAGCTTTCACCTTTGGGGGTTGCCGTCGAAGCCATGTAGACGCGGAGTGAATCGGCCTCTTGGGTGCCCTCATGATTCGATGACGTTGAGGAATGATGGACGATGTCCGATCCCGATTTTGCTGATGATGGATTTTCTCGTATGCCCAGAAAGTGGGAAAAAAAATTCAGAGGAACAAAAAGATGATAGTGTGACCGAAATCGGTAGTGAATACCGACTCACTCGATACTGCCACGTGTCGTATACGTAAATTCCCAATAAGAAAATGGACAAAATGTATTGTAAATTCCATTGATATCCCATCGAAAAAAATATATATGAAAATGGACAAAATGTATTCGTATGCTGTACGGCCTTTTTTTCATTTTGGACAACTTTCTAGGATGCTAGTGGCTTAAACACGCCAACGACTCTGGCTAGCTAGAGAAGTATAAGTCTTTAGGGTCTTGCCGTTTTGTCCGGGCTATCATCTCAATAGAAGGGTGCACCGTATTAGTTACTCCATCCAAATTTCTATAGTTTTCTTTCTTTATATAAATTATAAACAGTTAGAATTCATTCATTTCATTCATCACCGATAAGTTTAGCTTTTATACGGTTTTTAGCTTCTCAAAATAATGGCCAGTGCAAGATCGTCGTGTATTCTCGGGTCACTCCTTATATTGGCGGTTGCGAGCTTCTGCTATGGTCGAGCACCACCCGTTGAATCACCTACTAAGGTGCCCTCCATTGCCCCAGACGCTGAAACACCTTTCGGTTCTCCTTATGGGGGAGGACCCGTTCCCATTGATGTGTACTATGGTCGAGCACCACCCGTTGAATCACCTACTGAGGTGCCCTCCAATGCCCCAGAGGCTGAAACACCTTTCGGTTCTCCTTATGGAGGAGGACCCGTTCCCATTGATGTGTACTATGGTCGAGCACCACCCGTTGTATCACCTACTGAGATGCCCTCCATTGCCCCAGAGACTGAAACACCTTTCGGTTCTCCTTATGGAGGAGGACCCGTTCCCATTGATGTGTACTATCCGCGACCAGGGCAGACCCCACCGGGAGCGATTTAAGAGCACGCCTAGTATCTGGAATCGAACCAAATCCAGCAATTTTACCATGACATCTTTTGAGTATTAAGTTCTTGGGTGTTTGTTTTCCGTGAGAACTTTTGTTATGGGTATCAATAACAATAAGATGATACTTGGGTATCTTCATTAAGGATTGCTAAAGGTTGTGGAAACTACTTTCTAACCGATGCAACTAAGAAATAAAAGATAATTTTGTAATTTTTTTTGTATGATGGTTTGCATTAGGCCCGTTAAAAAGGACGGATAGGTAATGAGCGGAACTTTAACAGTTAGTGGATTATATAGGTCAAACTCGTCATAGTACATTCGTGTTACACGGGTGTGTTAGACGGATGGATTGTTAACAAGCAGGACTGTATAAGTCGAAACCGTTATAGTACACTATCGTGTCAAACGGGTGGGTTGTTAACAAGTAGCGGATTAAACGTGCGGGTTGTTAACAAATAGCAGGTTAAGCGGGTAGCGGGTTAAATTGGTTAACTCAGTTAACACATGTAATCGAAACGGATTAACTTGCTTCACCTGCCGCTCCCTGTTAATAATCCGCCACTCAAATCGTTAACTAAGCAGATGAATTTGTGCAGACCGTTAACAAAAGGGATTGACAGATAAAAAGGTTTAACTGTCACCCTAGATTGCATGATAGCTCTTTATTAGAAGAGCATCATTCCACCATTATTAAATGAAATTGGCACATCTTCTCTCTCATCATTATTCTCTCTCAATGTATATATGTCCTTTTTCTTGAATAAATATCTATATATAATAGGGGAATTGGAACTTTTCTTTATATAATTTTTCAACTAGTGGCCTGAAGTGGGATCGGATTCAGTGCAGTATAGCATTTTGCAAGGTGTAAAACGGTGTCGCTTTCATTAAAACAGTGACATTTTATTATATTTAAAAAAAATTTCAACCAAAACGATGTCGTATTGACAAAACTGACGCTGTTTTCTTTTTGCAGTAAATTGTTGCACTGCACCGGATTTTTTTTCTGCATAAAGCATATGCTTCTTTGCTCAACTATAGGGACGGCCATGCATAATCCAAATGCTTCATTGAATGGAACATTTTACTTTCGGACTCGTTCTGAACGAGGAATGCGACTCTACTAACACAATAAATCTTCTTGAAGGGTTGAATGAGATAATGATATGCTCTTAGATTTGTTGAACACCAACCAATGAGATTGTCTCAATATTTTATTTCATTATTTCGACGATGCTCGCCTCGATAATGTGGATGATTCAAATATGGATGATTCAAATATGGAAGAGTAGAAAACAGTAAGAAGAAAAAAGTCTAATTTTATTTGAAATGAGGGAGGCACTGCTAGTGTCGAATTTGTCAGAAATCATAAAAAAAAAACCAACATTTATAGTGTCGTCCCACCGGCACTGGGCAATGCGTTTATTGTGTAATATACAAATCATGTTCTGAGTGCTCTCTAGTAATATTTTGTGTACTGATCTATCAAAGGTTGCATGAAGCCATGCATATAAAGGATACTAGTTACCAGTTTGTGTTCCTTTAAAAATCATGGACAGCAAATACTCTCTAATTACAAATTTAAACAAGAACAAAGATCTGAATGATGAGTCAGAGACGGAATCTTCGACATCGAACTTGCCTGGAAATTGGGAGAGAGAAAAAGTTCAGTTCAAACCACTCAAAAACCCACCAAATCAGACTTTTCCTTACTGGCGGGCGCAGCCCTTCGGCTTTTCATTTTTCTTACTTTTTTTTTTTGACTCTAATAAATTATATATACCCACCACATGTGCCTGCTTCCACTAGTATAGACTACTACTAGCTCCTCGTGAGTCGTGACCCATTAGTGCTACCACAAACTGTGTCTTCAGTAGTAAGTTTTAAATTTTAATAATTCAGCCGCCAGCCTCCACATGTTTGTTGGCGATATTATTGAATTAACAGACGGATATGAACAAAATTACTGAATAGACTAAATACAATACATATTCAATTGAACGGAAATACAAGTACAAATCGTAGTGCATCGAGTCGCATTCGACGTTGTCCTTAAAGAAAGAGTGGCACCCTACTGGTGTTGAGATTCGCTAGTAGTATGCTTTTCAGAATGAAACGATCATCGGCAATAGACTTAGCACCAAGTTTTGCCAATCAAACCTTGTGCATCTATAGCTGTTATCTAGTAATAATAGTCGAGCATATAAACGAATTGTTCACAAACATAAATGAGTCGAGCACCAATCGACTCGTACAATAAACGAGCTTGAAATTTATGCTCTTGATCGTTCGTTTAAAATCGAGTCGAGCTTTGACCGAATTTGTTCACGAGTCGTAAACTTTTTTACAGCCCTAAGTACAATTAGAAACTGCATCTTGAGTTAGTTTTAAATTTTAATAATGCGGGTTGAGACCCATGAGAAGCTTAGTTTAAGTGAGAAATGAGAAATTATTACATCCATCCATCCTCCTAATACATGTAGAGCCAAGATTAAAGAAGATTAATTTCAGTATTCGTAATTATTTCATCATTAAATACGACTAAAAGGCAAATTAGGCAAACAATAATATTAAATCTTAAATCGTAATCCGGTTATTATCGTATTCGATTCATGATAAATCAAAAAAATTATTCATGATAAAATTCGTAGACTTAAAGAACAAAAATCGTAATGTAAAAATAGTAAAAACTTAAAGAACTAAAATTCGTAGACTTAAAAGAATAAAACTCGTAAAACCGGTAATTATATGGATATAAATTTACATTATTGCCCTTACGAACATATAACATAGATATTCAATTTTTTTTTTAAAAAAAGAATCCGAAAAATAAGGATAATTAGATATAAAAAAAATCGAATGGTTATGATTACTTCTCATTTCTGACCGAATTTGTCACTCTTTTCCCTGATAATGCCAGCTTCAACGCGCTCTCTATATAAACTTATCGAAACTGAGAAGTTGTTTTCACATCTCAAAGCTTAATCAGCTTTAGTTCTTCTTCAAAATGAGCAGTGTAAAATCAGTTTGTGTTCTTTTGTCATTTCTTATACTACTAGCCATTGCCAGCTTCAGTCACGGGCAAGCAGCACACAAGGACGAGAAGACTACTGCTCATGTTTCATTGAGCAATAAGCTACCTCTGATGACGATGACGAAGACGGTGACTGATCTCCCAGTCCCATACTCGAAGCTAACCAGTAGACATTTACTAGGAATTACAATTCCACCAATATTTCGTATTCCGCCTAAGCTGCCGGTTATACCCAAGGTGCCAGTGAGAGTACCCAAGGTGCCAGTTAGACCCAAACCCCCAAAGGTATCTCCTCACGTGCCAACCTTCAAAATTCCACCGCCACCCGGTCATCATCACTATTAGTCTAATTAACCATATCCTCCCAAATAAGAAGGCAATCTTTACTAGCTGAAAGAGTACGTCCGTGGTCGATCAGGTTCAATGTGAGAGTATGTCATCAATATGTCGTTATGGTTTGTGAAATTAAAATCATGTAAGACTACTATAATAAAGTGTTGTGTTTCAGATTCGTTTATGTGTATAAGACCATTAATAATTAATTAGTTATGGTCTTGACTTTGTATAAATCGATCATCGGGCAACTATTGATATCGCTATTATTCGAAAAATCTAATTAATATACAGAAAAGTCGTACGTCTTGTGTGATGAGAATATTATTGCAAGCTAGAAAAGAACATGTATGCCTACAGAAGTCCACAGTACTAAAATACACCAGGTAGTGGAGTGGAGCTGAAGATGATATATATATATGTTGAGCAGGTTCCCAGAAAAAAAAAATGTAGAGTCACAAATTCTCTGACCCTAACTTGACGTTAAGAATAAATCCCGGTCATGCACTGTCTATATATCTCAGTTGACTGCACCGTGTTAGCTACTCCCATTGGATTAAGAAATATAAGTAAATGACCTTACTTGTCTATATAAAGCAAATCCATTTTTAGTGATTTTACTCACCTCCAAAATTCAGCTCATTTCAAGTTTTAACGTTCCAATATCGTCGCCATGACACGACCAGCTGTTACCGTCCTGATCACACTCCTCATGTTAGCCGCTGCGACTTTCAGCTGCTACGCATATTCACCGAGGTTTCCACCATTTTACGAAGAACCACCACGTTTCAGGTATCCGCCAAGACCCAAATCTGAACACCATAAACATAAGCCTAGGAGAACTCCAGAGACTCCCAGTGGGACTTTTGCTGGAAGACCAGGACCCAAGTATCCATACGACTCGCCCCCAGTTCCAAGTAGCTCCACGCACTACAAATTTAAACATTTTATCCGGTAATAAATAAGCAACGGAAAGTCGCCGCACATTCGCTGCATTTTCTGAAAAAAGAGGGGAAAATGCGGCCAAAAGTTAGTCCCCGCCAAAAGATCCCCCGAATTCAAGCAACTGGGTAAATCCGGGGAACAATTACGGGAAAAAACAGGCAACATTCCGGGGACTATACGTCTCTAATATGTAATACACATTTCGGGGGATAGTGAGGTGAAAATCCGGCGTTAAAATATGCCGGCCATAATCCGGCAAAAGTTTGTTAATTAGTGGAAAAACCAGGGATATTCCGGTAAAAGTTTTGTCATTTTGTATATTAAAAATAATAATAAATGAATTGTTTTATATTACAGTAATTTAATTGTGCAGTTAAAAATAATCGTAATTTTGTAATAAAAAAATAATAAATGAATTGTAAGGCATATATAACATTCATTTACCAAAAGAGCGAAAACGTTCATTGCCAAAAGAGCGAAAACATTCATTGCCAAATAAAGTGTCCGAAATCAAAAGAGCGAAAACATAAATTCATTCATTTGGCCGGGACGGTTGCGAATGCTGGTGCTCACTTAGGGATCCACCGTCGCTGTTCTGCAGAAACTGGATAATCATGCGCATGGTGTCAACCGGTAACACTTGCCATTTTACCTTCTTTTCCTACAAATGAAAAGCATCGTACCCATTAGATGACGCAAAACAAATAAAGAAATAGACATTGAAAGCGACTTGTTGGGGGATGTAGTCCTTACATGGACTGGTCCTTTCGTCGGTTAACGCAGTCGTTGGGTGCCTAGGAGGTCGAACATCAGACAAATTTGATAGACTTGAAAATGTGTTCCTATGCGTACCATTCCCAAGACCACCTCGGCCATTACCGCGCCCAGTGCCAATGCCCCTATATGTATTTCGACTTTGTCAGGCAGAGCTTGTGTGGCCGGAAGTAGTGCCAGTTGGGGTATTCATGTTTCCTACATACAGAAGTATACAATCAATGTTAGTAACCATTTCGAAATCACAATGTTTGAAAAAATGGATCATTTAGGATCGGCACATTTGTTGTAGTACTGAACATTTCATAGACAACAAATCTGATTTTCCCAATACAAATTAGTCATTAAAAATGGACTATTTTCTGCGCAGCGCGTTCATCCCCGACATGCGTCGACCAGCGACAGAGAAATTTGGATGAAGGAACAAAGTAATTTAAGTAAGCATGTCTACATCATACATAACGGAAGAAAAGTGAAAATCATACACAAATCAAAATTGGATGAATGCGGACATCAATGAAGCCGCCTGAATCATACAGAAATTAGACATTGAGTTTCGAATGATGCTCACCCGACGATGACATTATTGGAGAATCGCGGACGGATGTGGACGATGCTGGCCGGGAGGATTTCGCCTTCCGACCTTGATATCCGGTACAGATCCAGATCTGTTTTTCAAATTGAAAATTGAGCTGCGAACTCGGGACAAATACATTTGGGTATAATAAAATATTTAATTCATCCGGACGGAATATCGCCGGACTTTTGGCAGACAAAATCCGGTAATTGTACGCTGCATATATTGTCGCCGGACATAGTTTTCCCCGGATTATGACACTTTGACGGAATATCGCTGGACTATGGCAGAAAAATCCGGCACTTGTAAGGTGCAAATAGTGTCGCCGAACACATTTTCCCCGGATTATGACACTTAATAACATTAATTTTTAAATTCGTCGCTTTGTCCCCGAAAATTGGTCAGATTTAATCCGGGGATGGATCTACGCCGGATTTTCTCATGAATATGTCGCCGGTCAAAAATTGAAAATTTGTAGTGACGCCAAAAGAACGTGTTTATCATATTGAACCGTTTCCGGGAGTTTGAGAAAATTATATGCACTACTTCATGATGGGTGGATAAGATCACATGAGAACCTATATTCTCAATTAGATCAAAAAATTAAGTTTTAGTAGAAAAATAAGATATGCATAGCTAGGGGGCGTTCAAGTATTATAGGTTGTTAGAGTGTTATGTGTTACTTTATTGTGCACCTTTAGATCATTTGATCTAAATGTCCAGATTACATCTTGCACTTTTGTCTTTTAGGTAAAAGACAAAAGTGCAAGATGACAAACAACTTGATCACTTTTTGACTTTTGACTTTCATTTTGCACCTTTAGATCATTTGATTTAAAGGATGAGATTGATATAACACATAACACTCTAAAATGGGTATAACATTTGAACACTCCTCTGCATAGCTATTACTCTAAAACATATGATTTCAATTGCAGCCTTGCTTCCTGTTTAAGTGTTCAGCAGAACATTTTTACTATTTAAGTCATGTGTAGTGATCAGTCGATATTTCGACTAATTAATCACTGCATTCAATGAAGGATAATACTCGTTCTCCGAGCAAATCGTCTCTATTTGATGTCTTTCTCTAGTGTTTCAGGAAAATAACGCATATCCTTGCCCCGCGAGCCCATGAGATTGAAAGAACGGAAAAATCGGCGAAAAAGACATCTGAGCCTGAACAAGCCCGTGACAACCGTGACACACTCACCTGTCACGGGAGTCACGGCAATTGTCCCCTTGAGCCGAGATTTTGGCTCAGCCCGTGACAACCGTGACACACTCACCTGTCACGGGTGTCACGACGCTTTTCCTCTTGAACCGTGATATTGGCTTAGCCCGTGACAGCCATGACACGCCTGGCTGTCACGGGTGTAACGGGCTCGTCGGCAGGCTAACTTTAAGCTGTTTCCAAAAATCGATTTTGGGCTTTTCAGCCTTTTTGGACGGTCTATAAAAAGGAAACACGACCAGATTAGAGAGGCTGCTGTTATTTTGGAGAAAAACCCTAACTTGGGAGAGAAGACAGAGCTTTCAGCGTGAGGACCATCGAGCTACACCGCGTCTTTACGGTTTACTCGTTTCTTCCTTTCTTTACACTGTTTTTGGTTAACTACCATGAATAGTGAGTAGTCTTCTCAATTCCGGGATCCTACGGATCCCGTGCTATGTAACCCTAACTCTCATGTGATCAATTAAAGTTGTTATTTATGCGATTCGAATATTCAATTTCACTGTGTGCTTAATTTTATCGTTCTATGCATGTATTTACATCAAAGGGTATGTTTGCATTGATAGAACGTACTTAGATTAATTACCGAAAGATGGATGGGTCCTAGGTATTAATCGGAATACATGAAATTGATATTAGGTCATGTTTACATGATTTAATAGGAAAACCTTTAGTTTAATAAGTCGAGATCGTTGATAATCCGTGGATGGGCGGCGTCCAACGATTGAGATTAATCTAGACAATGATCCGTGGATGGGCGGCTTGTCTAGTGTTATTTCGGTTACATTCCATATTCGATAGCATGAATAATTAACGTGACATGATTGCATGATTAGTGGGGTTAGCACGGGTGAAGTATGGATTCTGGGATTCTTCCTCTGATAAAAACACAACCTTTTACTTTCTGTTATTTTTCGTGACAACAAACCTCTTTCAAAAACTCTTTTAATCGGAATAGCTAAATAGGTCACTTGTTAGCTAGTACTCGCACGCACTGCTCCTAGGATCGACCCTTGGCTGTACTTCATTTTTACTTTTAAAAAAAAATTACTAATCAGAATAAAAAGAGTTTAGTAGAACATTCAAACTGTGTGGTCTCCTGGTCCTGATCCTAGGAGCTGCTTTTGTTACCAGCTTTCTGATTACACTTCGCTCAGGCCTAGCTGATCTGCATAAGACTGATGCTTGAAGATAAAACTGAGCTTGTTTACAGACCTAAAACAAAACTAAAAACATATTATAATAGTCTTCTTTATTAACTAAAGAAAAGGACTCTGCTTACTTTTCTATGACAAAATGGCCAAAGAATTTTCTACTAGCATGTGACTTACCATTTGAAGAGTCTTGAGGTGTTTCTGTCTCTCATCTCGGCTCACAGTAACCATATATCGTTGAAATTTCGCACATGACAAGATGCACTCCTTTTTTTCTTAGAGGCTGAGTAGTGTAGCTCCCTCGGCCACAAAACAAACGCAGTGTGTAGATGCGTTTAATAGGAAAAAGATCTGGTGCACCATAAGGAAAAGCTGTGAGTGTCAAAACGGTGTGTTTCAATGAAAATGATATCGTTTCGATTGATGTAATTTTTGAAATAAGACAAAGGTAATATTTTGCTACACTCCACTGGATCCGACCCCATTTACTAGTATTCTCTAGCCTAAATTTGTATTGAGCATACTTTCACAGGCGAACGATCAGTCGGAGGCGAACGAGTAGTCAGAGGCGAACGAGAAGTCGGAGGCAAAGGCGGAGGATGAACGAATAGGTAACGATGACAGTCAGAGTCGAAGGCGGGCAACGGAAGCTTGGAAATCGAGATTTCGTATCTGAGGATGAAAATTACAGATGTAAAAAAAGCACTTACGGTAAATTTGTATTGAACAATTAAGCTTCGGTTTTAAAGAAAAACCATGCCTAAGGTCAAGCTTATGCATCGGTTTTGGCCGAATCGATGTGTAAAGCCCAGCTTATGCATTGATTTTGGGTAACCGATGCATAAGGTGGACTTTAGGCATCGGTTCGACCAAAACTGATGCATAAGTTTGACCTTAGGCATCGTTTTTCTTCAGAACTGATGCTTAATCCTAAAACGATAAATAATGATATACACAGAATCGATGCATAACACTCAGACTGTAGTAGTGAAATAATGGAGGATCAAAACTACAAATTCAATAACCATATTGTCAAAAACAAATTTCAAAACTAGAGCAGATAAAATAGAAATCGACTTTTAATCTGATGAGGCTCCTTTTTTTTTTGGGATCGAATCTGATGAGGCTCCTTGGTGCTACACAAACTGTTGAATACATATTATTTATGTCTACCTTATTTGAAAAACAACAATTTCTTTATTTTAATATTTTCTATGTCAACAAGGCGGCAAATGATCAATATGGTTTTTATACTACAAAAATGAACAAATTTATAACTACTACATTCTTTTTCATTGTTGAAAAAGAGCTGGTGTTGCGCAGCTAAATGTTGCGAATGAAAACGACACCGTTTCAATCAAAATGACGTGGCTTTCGTGCTTGCAGCATTCAGCTGCGCTGCACCGGATCTAAAACAGTTACTATAGAAGTAATATAATTTTCAAAATAACAACAGTGATGGTATTTTATCAACCCCCATTGTGAAATAAATTAGACAATTTCGTGAAAAAATTAATTTATGGATAAATTACAAAATGACTGTAACTTTTATATTTAGTTACCTCCGGATCAATTTGAATAAGTTTTTTTTAACAAATTCAAGTTTCTGAAGCGATTGAAGTGGACAAAAATGTGGAAAACGACCAAATTAAAGTAACACTATAGTCAAATTAATATTGTTTTCTACTTGAAGCTCCTTGAAAACTCGAACTGGATACCCAATTAATGTGTGCATATTGATATAAAAGTAACTCATTTTAAAGATGAAAAATGTGGTACCTAATTTGGAATCAACTGATTATCCAAATAATATTTTGATAATTAACCCCTTAATTTTAAATATTTTCATTAAACGCGCAAGAGAGATTTCACCTTGAAACCATAAAATGAAAAAAAAAAAAAAGGCCTTCTTATCTTCATATTGACTAAAGACAAGATTCTGTATTTATTATTTTGATAAATTTTTGTCATTTATAGGAAATGATCAAATATTTATTAAAAAAACACATACTTAGAGTAATGATGCAACTGAGTGAAAATGCATGTTATTAGAAAATGTTTTTCTTTTATCAACCAACCATAGTGTTTACAAAAGTTAATTGTTTGAATGAAAATTTCCTCGTGATAAAAACCTTTAATAAGATCTTTGTGACCGTTGACGCCAAATTAGGTGTTTCATGAGCAAAATAGCGTCAAATTGTCGTTCGAAATGTTGTCGAAATTTAGCAGCAGTTCGAAAACAAAGAAAACATGGCAAAAATGACATACAACTTGACAATAGTACGACGGCGGTTTGACGCTATCTATTCAACATCATTTCGGCATGCATTAACAAGTGTTGGACACAGAATGCTTTATGTTGACTTTCTATATCATCTGGATTTGAAATTTATTTATTCATGCTCTTTCACATGAACACATATATGTATATATTCAATTATCATGAAAACAATCTTGAGGACCGAAATATATTCTATGACCAGTAACATCGTATACAATAAACTGATTTGCTTGTAGATCAGATCCTATAACGGTCATCCTTCGAGCGTCTGATGGAATAATTGACAAACAAACATTTTCATACCGACTATCATCACCATCGTCCAAAATAATTTCAAATGCAATATCAGGTTTAACCACCAAATGAGCATTCCCCTCAAAATGAAAAGTAATCAAAGGTAGATTGCTTTGTCCTCTAAATGGTTTCGACGACCGATAGCACAAATCATATCTGAACATCTGACCTACAATTGCCAAGCTTGTCACATATCTTGCTACATGTTTTTCCACTGCTTGCTTAACCATTCGATAAGCCAGTGGCGAAATGCGAGTTATTATGCTTCCTGAGTCAAAAATGGTTCCACCAACATCAGGTCCTCCCTTTTGAAAATAGCTAGATGGGATATTGAGTCGCATACCATTGATGGAAATGTCTAATAAATTGACAAAGTAGGTTTGATGATATCGATATTGTATCAATATAGTTCCATGCAAGGTAGAATATGAAGGAATATCTGAACCAAATCGAAGAAATACAGGTGATCCTCGAGCAGCTTGGATTCTTGGAGGAAAGCAGTAAGAGAACCGGCCATGAGTGATCGAATTTGTTTGGGTGACAAAAGATAGAGGACCTGCACCTAATCCCAAAACACCAGCCATTACGAGGTCATGATGTTCATCATTTGAATTATGATTTTCAATGCCACATCCAAAAAATAATGGAATAATTTCCTCACGTCCGGTACTTGAAGGAAATGCAAACTTCTCTTGGGCTAGAATCCCAACAGAGAAAGAACCATCACCATATACAAGATGGTAAGAACATGAATCTCCAATACAAATATTTGGAAAACAAAGAGGATGATTGCCACAAGAAAGCGGTTGGTACGATCTAGACTTGCTATTAGGAAATGGTGGTTCAGATTGGCGATAACAATGATGTCGGCTTTTCTTGAAATCTTCGCACTGCAGCCATGTGAAAGAACTAGCGGTATCTAGAAATAAATAATATGACTTACGTGAAAATCCTCTTAAACTAAAAAATGTGCCAAGGCTCACCTTCACTAAATAAATAGAATGATATAAGCTTAGATGTGGACGAATAGTTTGCAGATCGAGTAAAGTCCCATTTCCCATTTTACGCCTTCTTGTTTGGAAATTTAGCTTTTCAATTATTTCATGGTCAGTGAGATTGGGGTTGTGAAATGGGGACTCTGGTGCATATTGATGAATGAGCTTGATGTTGAAGGCCGTAGGTTGCTCAATAACACAACAAGAATAAAGTATGGCAACAAAAAAGAAGTAAAGGAGAGGAAAATGTATCTTTGGAGCCATTGCACATCAAAATGTTATATTAAGAGGGAGAGAGGATATTTATTCTTTTGATCTTCAAAACTCTTCACTTATTTATAGCAATATTTTATGTGTTATGCTAATGTAAATCATGATATTTCATCAAATCTAGAATAAAAAAAGGATACAATTCTTATTGTTGATTTGTAGAACACTTTTTAGTCCATAGAGAGGGGGAATCAAATGAAAACCCTTTTATATTTTAAAATTTTGAGAACACAATCTGCACTTTAGAAAATGCATCATCAAGTTAATAAGGTGGTGACACATGTCCTATTTGCATTTCACAAGATGCAAAAAATCAGAAGTGAAAGCCAACAAGTTTGACTTTGCTTGTGGGATATGTGTCAAATGTTGATCCGAAGATGCATCTTGATCCAATAGTTAATTTTGAATTCCCTGGTTCTCGAATTAAAAGGGGATCTTAACCGAGCAGTCCCTGGTCTATAGTGTATAACTTTATAAAAGCATATATATATAGGTCGTTCGGTTGCACCCCTTACAATTCGCAAACCTGAAAACTCATCTCAGACCATTGAATCAAGATGCATCTTCAAATTTGCATGTGACACGTATTCTTTTTGCAAATTCAAACTTGTTGACTTTGTATTTAATGCAATATAGAATATGCACACGTTTAAAATAAGTTAGAAAATTGTATGTTAAATGGTGAAGAAAATGATGGTGAAACTCCATTTATTATGTGAGTTGTAAGGGGGTTACACACTTCTTATGGAATGAAAATTTTGAAGTATAATAGTCTTTAGTATGTGCATTTAATAGAGTAAAATTGCAAAGTTTTCATGGCCCATTGAATATTCCAAGGAGTTGCTTAGGAACCCTACATACCATTGGAAACAAATAACATAAATCATATATTGTCATTTTCACGACTTGCGGAGAACTCCAAAGAATTGATCTTGGTTGAAGACAAATTAGAGACAATAGTCTTATATAGGGGAGCGCTCGGTTGAGAACCCTTAAAAATTCGAGAACTTGAGAACTCAAATCTCATCATTAGATCATGATGCATCTTTGAATCTGCATGTGACACATGTGCAAAAAACAAAGTCAAAGCGACCATTAGATCATGATGCATCTTTGAATCTGCATGTGACACATGTCCAAAAAGCAAAGTAAAAAAAAGTGGCTTTGACTTTGCATTAAATGCAGCTTGGAAAATACATATGGGACGCATGTCACCACCAAAAATGCATCTTGCATTTTTTATGGTGAAGATTGGGTTCTAAAATTTTCGAAAAAATAAAAGGTTCTCATTTGATCGCTCCTCATAATCTTAGTGACTATGAACTTTTATTTATTTTGAGATGAAAAGAGTTACATTTTAGAGTCGACACAATGTAAAAAAAAACATCAGCACAATGCATGTTAATAGCAAATTTCTTGTCGTCAATATGTTACTTACTAGTTATGATAGTGAAATGGTACTTTTTTTCGTTCCTCATTGACCGGACTGTGATTATCAAACTGAGATCAATTTAAGCAAGAACTCTATTTTGTTCCATAACAAGTTTAGGTCTAAATTTAGTTCAGGCCAATATTATATGTAAATATTTAAAATGATATTAAATTTAATGTATTGCATGAAAGATCAAATTAGAAACAAATTTTAGAATAATAATTGCCAGCAAATGATCAATAAATACATTCAGATACATATTATTCCGATAAACATTAAATGACAAACCAATGGCAAAGAAAACTAATGTTCATCAATAAATTTTAATGTTCCAGTTATATACAAACAATTTAATGTTCAGTTTATTATTTTTCAAAATCTCAGTTTTTCCAATCCAAAAATAATAATCTCTGTTGTTCATCAGTATTTTATTATTCGTCAATTTGGAGATCTCATTTTAAAACTTGATTCTCACTTTATACTAACGCAGGGTCTAATTTATTACAAAATTTAAATATACAAGTGAAGTATTAAGTTAAGTTGTTTAATTTAAATGCTTATTTAAATTAAATTTCCATTCATTACTAAACCATTGTTTGAACATATCAAAATGAGGTAAGGAGCTATGTGAAGCCTATAACTACATTTTTTTTATAGATAAAACTATATTTTTAGTGCTGGATATGGCGCATTATAGAGCAAATACAGTTGTGAGGAGGGACAGCAGCACTTTGTGATAGCACATCCCATCTACTTTTGTACTTGGTTTTGATAGTGAGGGGAGGAGGTGCTCACCTCCTCACCGTTGTATATGCTCTTAGGCATCCTATAGCCATACACTACTTATGGTTGCTGATATTTTTTTTAAATGGGCATGGTGCCCCTGTATTATTAGGAATCACGTGTGTGCCCAGACCTGGCACAAAAAACTCACTGATGGAGGGGTACAAACGCCTCAACTCTATCGCAGGAGGTATCATAGGCAAAGACATTAGTAAAAGCAAATGCTAAATAAAGTTGTCGTCTCTAGTGTACCACACCCATCTCTTTGTTGGACTGCGTGATCGCACCTCTCCATACACGCCCTAATGGCAGATTGGTCTTGCACCAAAGATCTCTTAACGGCATCCGAGCACCTGTCAATGACACCCGAACGAGTTATGCCAAAAGCCAAGGCTAAGGCCGGGCCATTGGCATAAGGACAGACATGCAAAAACCTTACACCAGGGAAATCCTTCATGAAAAGGCGCTGATTTAGCAATTCGTTCCAAGGGACTTCATGCTCCAACTCTCTATCCAACCATCTCATGTAGCTATACAAACTTGTAACAAATTTAATGCATTGATGAGGAATCTGCAAGGTCCGCACAGAAATTTTCGCAAAGAGTGAAAACCATCCGCATTGTCATCATCCAGAAAATAGCCAAACAGCCACAATACTTTCCCAGCACCATCATGCAGCACAGCTCCTCCAATGCGCGTACCCCCTTTTATCAATAATAGGAATAGATAGAGTGGAATCAACCGGGTGAAGACTAATTTTCATCCATCGCTTATTGACTATACTAGTATCATAATGCTCGATTTGAAATAAGAACGCCAAATTGCGAGAGACCCTCTCAGTGCCCAACTTATGCGGGATCAAGGCAGCAATATCCCTTCCCCAACAGATAATGCAACGTATGATACTTGTCCTCTTCTGGTTATTCAGAAAGTCATTCCTAAGCTTCCACAACTCCCATAATGTACAACAAGCCAAACCAATTTTCATAGCCGAGAAGACATCATTTTTTGAGTCGTTGATCTAGCGAATGAGACTAACCTTTCCAGCAATGTCCAACAGCTTCCCCAAGAAGTCCCAATAGGTTGTCGCCAAATCTCCTTTAAAAAACAAGTGGTTACAGGTCTCTTCTTTTGGCATTTGGCAGCAATAACACCTCGAAGCAATAGAAATTCCTACTTGCTTAATCCTGTCCTCTGTTGGAACACCGTTAAGAAAGAAACGCCACATAAAGCAACTAATTTTTGTGGGCAGCCATTGACACTAGATCCTCCTACCCCAATCCACCTTTGGCCAGACTGTTTGGAAACTCTCCCGAAACTTTTTAGTAGAGAAATCCCCAGAATTACAACCTTCCCAAATAAAGACGTCAGCACCACTAACTCAGCTCCAAACTGTCGTAAACAGACCTTCTGTATTCAGGAACCGCCTCCAGCAATTACGCTTTCATGTTACTGTCTTCAAGCACCTCCCTGAGAGAAAGCCCTGCGAGCTCCCGAGGGGTCTTGATAACAAGCTTGAGACAAAACAGATTAATAGTAATGTCTCCTGTACCCACAATCCAACGAGAAGATTCTCTCAAAGTCTGGACTAGAAGCGAAATAGAATTCACGACACACGACCCACGACTGCCAATATGATACCTTGCTCTTGCATACTTAGCCCATAGGGAAGAGCCATTAATAAACTGCCACGCCAATTTCCCATTCATAGCCAACATCACGTCCTCGAGCTTGCGCACTCCGAGGCCACCAACTTTCTTGCTTCTACAAACCGGATCCCAACGGGCCAACGCACCCAATGCCTTCGCCTTTCGTCCCCCTTATCCCAAAGAGAGCTACAAATCATGCTGTTTATGCGATGCAGGACAGTTTTTGGGATAGGAAGGACTGCCATGCAATGGGTGCTCAAAGAATTTAAAACCGATTCAATGAGAGTAAGCTTTCCCCCAGAGAAAGAATGTTCTTCATCCAACCTCCAATTCTCCTCTTCACTTTATCTTCGAGATGTTGAAAATATTCGATCTTCACTCTCCCTGGAAAGAGAGGCACACCAAGATATTTTGTAGGAAATTCTCCCTTAACAAAACGAGTACTATTCAAAATATTTTGCTGCCAGGTTGCATTAATGTGCTCGGAGAAAAATATATTGCTCTTCTCAGCATTCAATTGCTGGCCAGAAATCCCCAAAAAATCCTTCAACAAACTCATCAGGTTCGCTAGAGAGTTCTTATGGCCATTAGTGATGATCAAAACATCGTCCGCAAAGAGAAGATGGTTAATCCTGGGGACACCAGCACCATTATAGAAACCTTTGATCAAACCCCCAGCAACCGCTTCATTAAGCGCCTTAGAAAACCACTCCATTGCGATAATAAACAGGGATGGCGAAATAGGATCCCCTTGGCGAAGACCTTGAGTAGATTTGAAGTAACCAAATATCCAGCAATCCCATTTAATAGAGAAAGTAGGACAAGAAATGCAACGAATGATAAGATCCACAGCTTTCTCGCAAAAGCCATTAGCCCTTAAAGAAGCAAGAATAAAACTCCAAGATAAGTGGTCATATGCCTTTGACATATCAATTTTAATAAGAACATTGCCCCCTTCCGATCAAGGTCAAGAAGTAAATCATGAGCCAGCGCAATATTATCATGGATGCATCTACCTTGCACAAAACCAACTTGCTCCGGACTAATAATCTTATGCAAAAGACCCGATAATCGAGTATTCAACAATTTGGAGAAGATCTTGTGTATGAAGTTGCACAAACTAATGGGGCGGAGATCAGATATACCTGGTGGCGTTGAGGATTTAGATATGAGGGCCAGCCACGTAGCCGCTATAGACCCTGGAAGCTGAAGGCCTGCGAAGAAACCTACCATCGCCTTCATCAGGTCGGCTTTGATAACATCCCAACAGAAAATATAAAATCTTCCAGTAAAAGCCATCAGGGCCCGGGGCACCATCATCTTTTATTCCTCTAATTTCGTTCAGAACCTCCTCCTCGTCAGGGCACGCACAGAAACTATCATCCCCGGAATATGATATAACTTTCGAAAATAAGCCAAAGGCATCCGATCCCGGAGGAGAGTTATACCCACACAGCAGATTAGAGTAATATTCCACGGCTGCCTTACCTTTTTTTTTTTTTTGATGGGGGCTGCCTTACCTATTTGATCTTCGCTGAATCCTAATCAACCACAAAATTTACCTTTGACCTAATTCGCCGCGCCTTGACTGCAGCGTGGAAGAAGGCAGTATTGGCTTCTCCTGCCTTTAAGCCAGTCCACCCTCACCTTTTCCTTCAGGATGTCAGACTCGGTGCGAATTAGGTTTTTAAGATCGCTTCGACACGGAAATTTTTTCCAAAATTGCTAAAAATGAAGATTGCTTTCCAATTTACACTATATTTCTAACACGCGGTTGTCGAGTGAGTTTTAATATTAAAACGCTTCTGTCAATAGCGATTTAAGCCTCGTGGTGTTTTTGCGCCAAAATATGCAGTCATGTGACATATATTATCAAACAACTGTAAGCTGCTGTTGGGGACAGTGTCTCACATTAAAACGTTGTTGGTAGGAGCGTTCTAATAGAAATGGAGAGGAAAGCGACGGCGACACATGCGTAGGATGATGGCACGGAGAGCGGATATGGGGCGGCGGACAGACGACGCGCATCGCGGTGGAGCAGCGAATGGGAGAATAGGGAGGTCAGATTTTTGGGAGATTTGTTAGAACGAAACGATGAAGAGAAAAATTAGGGCTCGAAACTTATGTCGGCTGTTACGGACGGCGTTTTAATAAAAAAAATAGATTTAAACGATCCACATCAGCTGCTCACTCACACATTCACGAGGCTTAAGCTGAAGTTGGTAGGAGCGTTTTAATGTTAAGACGCCTTTAGAAAATTAGTATAAATTGGGAAACCAATATAGAGATTGAATAAATTGGAAAACAATCTTCATTTTTTACAAAGGACCAGAATCTTTAAATGGGCGCCCTCAGTCTTCTTTTAACATCGTCAAAAATAGCCCAATTCCAGTTGTGAAGTCTGCATCTCAAACGGTTAAGCTTAAGACCAAAATTCAAAATAGGATTTGGGTGAATATCTCCCGCCCAGCTCTCTTCCACTTCACGGCGAAATCCGACATGACTCTCCCAGACCTTCATATAATGAAACAAAGACTTCCTTGACGATGGACAATCAAGCTAAATCCGTAGGGGGACAGTGGTCTGACTTCACTCTCGCTAAATGGGTAATTTGGAGCTCCATTACAAAGGACTCTATCAATCCTTCAGTTTTGTTGGAATTCTCATAGATTAGAGTATAATAAAATATGATCAAGGTTCAAGGCAATTGACTAAATTTTTGTTTATAATTAGACTTAAGAGTATCCCCATCATGTTTTTTTTATCATAAAAAAGTATCATGAGAGATGATCAAAAAAATTATGCACCCCCACCATTATTTTTTTGATCATCCCATGATTTTTTTTGTAAAAAAGATCATCTCATGATCAAAAAAATGGATTTGATCATGAGTCGTGAGCCAATCGCAACGCGACACGTGTCATGTGTAAGAAACATTACATTTTTTATTTTGATCTTGCAACGAATATATCTTCTAAATTACAAAGTAAAAAAATCAAAATAAATACCAATATTCATAATTTTTTGAGCTCTATAAAACGAGATACACTTTGATATATTTTTATTAATCTTAATATTTATGAGCTATAATTTATGTAGTGATGAGAGAGAATGATGATGAACTTTTTATTTGATCATGAGTGGGATGCATATGATTCATTTGATCATGGGGGATGATTAGAAGAGAGGGATGACATGATTTTTTTATCATGGTGGGATGCTCTAAGAGGAGGTGGTTTAATTCTTTTGGTGGTATTCATATATTTCTACAATTGTTAGGAATTATTTTTAGTACTTATTTGCGTTCCTTGTGGTCGTTGATAGTTTCATCTTGTCCCCCCGCATTACTGATAGGCATACGCAGTTCTCATGATATAAATTGAATTTGAGCTCATAAGTTCTTCTCCATTTAGTTACCGTTGACTTTTTTTGGGAACTAAATAATGATAAGTGGTGTTTATTTGTATTTTGTTATGAATGGTCTACACATAGGTTGGAAAATAAGTCATGTGGGATCCACATGTGGGGCCCACACCAAAGAAATAAGTTGTAAAGTTGAGTAAAACGTGGATGTGTGTCGAGTGAAATTCACTATAAAAGAAGAGGTGCGGGTGAAGGAAAATACACACCTTCACCTCCTCCTTCTCTCTAAATCCTCAATAATATTGCAGTGCATTTGAGTTCTAACTAGTCCCAAAATTCTCTATATTTTTCAAGATAATCATAACACGTTATCAGCACGAACGCTCTCCACTTCCATACCGTAAGTTCCGAACAAAGGTACATAACGAAATTTTCTCTCTTCGATATTATTGTATAACGTCATTTTGTTATACAACGGGGCTACGCTACTGTATAACAAAATGATGTGATTTACAACTTGTCTCTCAACTTCCGCTTAGTTCTTCATCTGTTCTACTTGGATATCATAAGGGGTTCACTGCCTCAAAGGGAGCTCTACTCTCCCTATTTCACAATTTTCTGATTGTGTTGATAGCTGAGTTTTTCTGGATGAAAAACTAATATTACAATAGTTTTCAGTTCTATTCTGTAGTTTGTCTTTGGTGCGGATTGCGCTTGAAACACAGCGTGCGACAACCCAAATACATACTGTCAGAATCGTATTGAATACGATTGTGATCTTAAGAGGTTAAAAGATAGCAGTAGTTGCGACGATCCTTTAATGTATAACAACATATTATTATGATGTGCGGATTACCGCCCCATAGTAAAATGTTGTGATCTACAAAGTAATTATCTTTACTTTAAATACTTCATTTTCTTTGAATCATATTTGCACAATTTATTTGTTGATATTACATTGTTAATTTACCATTTTACCCTTAGTGCTCAACGGTAACAAACGGTAACATTGTGCCCAACGGTAACAAAAAAACGGCTATTTTTTCCTCTATAAATTCGATTTCATTCATCATACAAAATCACATTTTCTCTTCTACTTCACACTTCAAACACACTCAAAAATTTCAAAGCAACAAAATGTTTAGCTTACTATTAGTCTTTGTTGCAATAATTATTGTAGTACTCACTATTTGTAATTTCACCGGGGATCTAACACCGGATGAATTCTATCATAATTTAGAAATGCTTGTAATAATGTATGTCGCTTTCTTCCTTACAATATTTGTAAACATTTATGTTTTAAATTAATCTAATAAACTTTTTCTACTTTTAGTTACCACCATGTCAAACCTCGCAAAACTTGAGTTCAGTCCACTCGACATCTCTGGAAAAAATTACATGCCGTGGACAATAGACATTGAGACACATTTGGACTCAATGGATCTTCATGAAACAATCATTGTGGGAAACACCTCATCAAAAGTAGAGAAGGCAAAATCTTTGATTTTCCTTCGCCGTCATCTTGACGAGAATCTCAAGAATGAGTATCTCACTGTGAAAGACCCGAGTGATCTATGGAAAAAATCTGAAAGACAGATTTGATCACCAAAGGGATGTAATGCTTCCCTTATATCAGGATAAATGGGCCGCTTTACGGTTCCAAGATTTTGCGAAAGTCAGTGAGTATAATTCTGAGATGATTAAAATTGTGAGCCACTTGAAATTTTGTAAAGATAAGATAACTGATGCTGAGATGATGGAAAAGACTCTGTCTACATTCCATGCATCAAATGTAACCTTGCAGCAGCAGTATCGTGTACGTGGTTTTGAAAAATACCATGAGCTGATTGGTACACTTCTAGTGGCGGAAAGAAACAATGAATTGTTGATAAAGAACCACCAATCTCGCCCAACGGGCTCCAGAACATTTTCTGAGGTACATTTTGCCAACTCTAATGAGAGTAGACCCATGAACTATTTTCAGAGTCAAGGGCAAGGCCGAGGTCGTGGACGTGGACGAGGTCGAGGTCGAGGCCGTAGTTTTGGCCAGGGGCGCGGTCGAGGTGGTTATCCCAATAATCCACCTCAAAAGATCGTCAATTATCACCAAAGGAGACAACAAAATGTCTGGAACCATGAGAACTCCCACAAAAGGGGAGGTGGTCCAAGTTCATCAAAAGACCCTGAGACCACTTGTTTTAGATGCGGTTGTAAAGGGCATTGGTTTAAAACCTGCCGAACCCCTGAACACTTATGCAAACTCTATCAAGAGTCCGTGAAGGGAAAAGGAAAGGAGGTCAACTATATTGACCAAACTCCTATGAATGAGTTTACTCGACTTGGAGAATCTGATTTCAACAATGAACTTGTTGATACAGTTGGGGATTGTTCAAATGCAAATGAGATCAATTTTATTGAGAATGATCCCATGAACGAGTACACTCATCTCGGGGAACATAATCCTAGTGAGGACTTCCTTGGTGATATAACTGGAAAAATGACTGGTGGGAACTGAAAGGGAAAGTTGTGTAAACCCATGGGATGAAGCCAAACGGTCCGATGTTTTAATTTGATTTTCTTATGTTATATGTATGTTTTTCTTTTAAGCATGACTATGTTTTTTGCGCATGTAATAAAATATGTCTACCTTTTTCATCTATCTTATCATTTTCTTGTTTACTCAAAGCTTTAAAATGGACAAAGCCAAGGTCAACCAAAGGATTAATATTGAAGAAATGTGCATACTTGATAGTGGAACAACGCACACAATCCTGAAGGATAAAAGGTTTTTCTTGATGATAAAACCAACACGAACCATTGTGAATACAATATCAGGTCCTGTAGATCTGATTGAAGGAATTGGCAAGGCAAACTTTGCATTGCCAAATGGCACAAAGTTTATGATACATAATGCCTTATTTTCGCCAAAATCCAAACGAAACTTATTAAGTTTCAATGATATTTATTCTCATGGATTCGAGACTCAGTCTATGACTGAAGGTAACATGAAATTCATGTTACTCACTATGTATAGATCTGGAAAGAAATACATAGTTGAAAAACTACAAATGCTTCCCACTGGATTGCATTACACACATATAAATGTGATTGAGTCAAATGCGGTAGTTATGAAATCTTCAATATTAACCATGTGGCATGACCGATTGGGTCATCCAGGTTCAAGTATGATGCGAAGAATTATTGAAAATACGCATGGACACCCATTGAAGGGTCATAAAATCCCTCAAGGAAATATTTTTCCATGTAAAGCTTGTTCTCTTGGAAAGCTTATCATAAGGCCATCACCGGGAAAGGTTAAAACAGAATCACCTATGTTTCTTGAGCGTATTCAAGGTGATATTTGTGGATCAATTCACCCACCATGTGGACCATTTCGATACTTTATAGTATTGATAGATGCATCTAGCAAATGGTCACATGTATGTTTGTTATCAACTCGCAATGTGGCATTCGCTAAATTGCTTGCCCAAATAATAAGGTTGCGAGCTCAATTTCCTGATCATGCGATCAAGAAAATTAGACTTGATAACGCTGGTGAATTCACATCCCAGACATTTGATGAATATTGTATGTCAGTTGGGATTGTGGTCGAGCATCCTGTTGCTCATGTCCACACACAAAATGGTTTGGCTGAATCATTGATCAAACGCCTCCAACTTATTGCTAGGCCATTGATAATGAGAACAATGCTTCCTACCTCGGTATGGGGTCATGCAATATTACATGCCTCTGAATTAATTCGCATCAGACCAAGTGCGTATCATAAAAGTTCTCCACTACAACTTGCATTTGGTCAAGAACCAAATATATCGCACTTAAGAATTTTTGGTTGTGCTATTTATGTGCCTATTGCACCTCCTCAAAGAACAAAGATGGGACCACAAAGAAGCCTTGGGATATATGTGGGCTTTGAAAGTCCATCTATTGTTAAATTTCTTGAACCTCAAACTGGAAATATTTGCACAGCACGTTTTGCTGATTGCCACTTTGATGAGGAAAATTTCCCACCATTAGAGGGAGAAAGAAAACAGTTTGAGAAAGAAATTACTTGGTCTGTACAAACATTATTGCATCTTGACCCTTACACAAAAGATTGTGAAGGTAGAGTACAAAGGATTTTACATTTGCAAGAAATGGCAAATCAACTTCCTGATGCATTTACAGACACAAAGAGAGTGACTAAATCTCACATACCGGCTGAGAATGCTCCCGTACAAATTGAAATTCCAAAAGGGAGGCCGGAAAATAAAGGCATTCATGAAATCACAACACGGTTAAAGCGTGGAAGGCCACCCGGTTCCAAAAATAAAAATCCTCGAAAAAGAAAAGGGGAAGAAAAGCAAAGCGATCCTATGGTGGTGGAAAGTATTCCTGTAGAAATACAAAAATGAAAAGGATCGAGAAATTTCGATTAATTATGCTAAGACAGGCATATTATGGAACCGAAAAGAGAACATTGATGATGCATTCTCTTATAATTTGGCATGTGATATTATGAATGAAAATAATGGTGATCCCGAACCACGGTCTATTACTGAGTGTAAAAATAGACACGATTGGTTTGAGTGGAAAAAGGCAATTGAAACTGAACTAGACTCGCTCAATAAACGCAAAGTCTTTGGGCCTATAGTACTCACACCTAAGGATGTGAAACCTGTTGGATACAAATGGGTTTTCGTACGAAAAAGAAATGAGAAAAATGAAATTGCGAGATACAAGGCTCGACTTGTTGCACAAGGTTTTTCTCAAAGGCCTGGAATCGATTTTGAGGAAACGTATTCTCCTGTCATGGATGGAATTACGTTTAGATACTTGATAAGTCTAGCAGTTCATGAGAAATTGAATATGCACCTCATGGATGTTGTTACCGCTTACCTATACGGATCGCTTGATACTGAAATTTACATGAAAATCCCTGAAGGTTTTAAAATGCATGAGGCATTAAGTTCCAAACCTAGGGAAAGATATTCAATCAAGTTAGAAAGATCTTTATATGGGTTAAAGCAATCCGGACGCATGTGGTACAATCGATTAAGCGAATATTTATTTCAAAAGGGTTATGTCAATGATCCCCTTTGCCCTTGCGTTTTTATTAAGAAAACAACATCCGGTTGTGTAATAATTGCCGTTTATGTTGATGATTTGAATATCATTGGTACCAGTAAAGAAATTCTGGAAGTAATCTCTTATTTGAAAAAGGAGTTCGAAATGAAAGATCTGGGGAAGACAAAGTATTGTCTTGGTTTACAGATTGAGCACATCCAGAATGGGATATTTGTGCATCAATCGAATTATACGAAGAAGATAATAAAACGTTTTAATATGGATAAATCAAATCCATTAAGTACCCCAATGGTCGTAAGATCCCTTGATGTGAACAAGGATCCATTTCGTCCATGTGAAGAATTTGAAGAGATTCTTGGTCAAGAAGTACCATATTTCAGTGCGATTGGAGCTCTTATGTACCTTGCTAATTGTACTCGACCTGACATAGCTTTTGCTGTTAATTTATTAGCCAGGTTTAGCTCAGCTCCTACCAAAAGACACTGGAATGGAATCAAGCATGTATTTCGTTATCTTCAAGGAACGATTGACTTAGGATTATTTTATCCTAACAATACAAAACCAATTTTGATTGGTTATGCAGATGCAGGTTACTTGTCAGATCCACATAAAGCGAAGTCCCAGACTGGCTATGTATTTACATGTGGAGGAACTGCAATCTCTTGGCGTTCTCAGAAACAAACACTCGTTGCAACATCATCAAACCACGCTGAGGTCATTGCATTACACGAAGCAAGTCGTGAATGTGTGTGGCTGAGATCTATGACACAACATATCAGAACTACGAGCGGTCTTCTACCAGCAAATGATCCAATCACTCTTTATGAAGACAACGTTGCGTGTGTTGCTCAAATGAAGGAAGGATTTATCAAAAGTGATAGAACAAAGCATATACATCCCAAATACTTTTCATTCACCCAAGAGCTGGAAAAAGACAAAGTTATCAGCATACAATATGTTCGTTCTGATGAAAACTCAGCAGATCTTTTTACAAAGGCTCTCCCTACCTCAACATTCCGAAAACATGTCAACGACATAGGAATGCGAAAGCTGCAAAATTTATGAGCACATCACGCATGCCAATATGAGGGGGAGCTTTACGTCGCTGCACTCTTTTTCCATTAAGTTGGTTTTTATCCCAATGGGTTTTTCCAACTAAGGTTTTTAACGAGGCAGCCTAAAATGCTTAATGTGCATCCCAGGGGGAGTGTTATGAATGGTCTACACATAGGTTGGAAAATAAGTCATGTGGGACCCACATGTGGGGCCCACACCAAAGAAATAAGTTGTAAAGTTGAGTAAAACGTGGATGTGTGTCGAGTGAAATTCACTATAAAAGAAGAGGTGCGGGTGAAGGAAAATACACACCTTCACCTCCTCCTTCTCTCTAAATCCTCAATAATATTGCAGTGCATTTGAGTTTTAACTAGTCCCAAAATTCTCTATATTTTTCAAGATAATCATAACATATTTTTATTTATTGAGTCATGCATATCATGACTTTTTCTTACAATTAAAAAGTCATAGCTACTTTAAAATTAAAAATTGTCCACATCTAGTTTTTTTTTTGTTTTTTTGATGAGTTTGTCCACATCTAGTTTAAACATTAAGATTGGGTTTTGGTGCATGTTGGGGATAAACGTGAAGAGAGTTTTGGGCCATTTAGATCTTGAAATTTTTGAAAAATGAACAATTTGTAGCAAAATGAAAAGAAATTTTTTTTTATTGTGGTTTGACATCTCATCCATATGAAGCATTATATGAATATATCTTATACATATATTACATAAGTACTTTATGAGGTACACATGAACATTTAGACTCTTGAAGCACGGGCCGCACAAGAAACCAATCCGGAATTCATACTTGAATCACGCCCATTGAAGCATAGGTCATAAGAGACCTCTAACTCGAAGCCCACATTGGACGAACAACACATCTGCAAGAGAGCATTACTACAGAACATACAATAGACAGTGTTTGCTTTAATCATGTCTTTAAAAAACGGACCATAGACAGCGCTTTCTTAATAAGTGATGTCTATTATGCACATTAGACAACATTTCAAAAAGTACCGCTATCTATAGTGAACTTTGTTGGATCTTTGTATCTGAATATACTTGTAGCTTAAGTAATAATGAAACAGCAAGCATTGCTAACTAATCTGAGAAACAGAACATAAGTTCATGTAAACTGATTTCATGCAGCTTGAATAAATTAAACAGACAGCAAGTAAACTGATCCGAAATAAAACAGCAGGTAACATGTACTGAAATTAAAACAGATCATTCATATGCAACAGCCGAGAGTAGTTACAAACATACAAACATATGTGAATTTGAACATGCAGCAGCAAACCGAAAATCATACATCAATTTGAACAAGACTAAAATAAAAATCACTGATCATGCATATTCATATATCATCATTCTGGAAAAACAGATCATGCAAAACAGAACAAGTAGTTGGATAGCAAACCGAGTTGGCGATTCAGTCACGTCAATGACGCTGTCCTTAAAGCTGTATTGCCTCCCTTAGGTGCTGGGTCTGATGACAATGAGCTTCCCAGGATGAAAGAATCACAGCAAGCGCTTGAGCACCGTAGCCTTACTGTACGAACCTATTCGACCTTCCACTATCACCGATCGAAGCAAAAACAAAAGAAACAAAGGTAGCCGAGTGTGTGTGATTTCGTTTCTGTGTGTCCGACAAAAGAAGGGCTGTCTTCTTTTTATAGCACTGAGAATAAACCAATCCCAGTCATGGGTTCAACTGTCCAAGCCCATGATATCATTAACTGTCCACAAGCCCATGATATAGTAACCGTCCAACTTTCGAGGACTGACTCAGTCTATGTGTTGACCGTCCAACTGCCGAGGACTGATTCTAACCAAAATTGAAATCGAATTAAGTCAACACGAATCGAGGTGTCCTCCACGCTCAATTTTAGGTCTCAAATGTGGCGCACCACCATTTTCTTTAAACCTTTTACACACATTTTTCCAACATTAGAGAGCGTTTGAGCACAAGTGTTGTCTAATGTGAATAATGGATATCGCTTTTTGTTAAAACGATGTCTAATGTCCATACTTAGACAACGCTTGTTAATAAGCGTCGTCTACTATGCAAATTAGACAACGCTTTATTAAAAAACATGTCTAAAGTTAACCCAAAATTTAAAGATCTATCTCCGCAGACAAATTTTCATTCAACGTATTACAAAACCTGAGTTTCACCGTCAAATTCTTTTAATTCGCACCCTCAAAACTTTGAACGCGCCACACAAATGCTCGTTTCTAGTCGTCGCCCGGTGAGTTAGGTGTTTTGTTTTGTTTATTAGTCGCAACTGAACTGTTATTTTGTTCGTCGTCGTGTTCAATTCCCCACTGTTCTTCTGAACCCTAATTTTGAAGTGTGATTCTTGTAGTAATTCAGAGCGAGCCACGACGAGTACGAAGTGCCTTCTTTGAAACATGTTGGTGCGAAATTGACTTATTCTCAAGTTAATCTTACTTTGAGACTTCTAAATGTCATTTTATTGTTGTATTGATTGTTCGCTTTCCCTTATTGAATGACTTATTAGGTCAATATATTAGTGCATCTTGTTAGCGTTCCCTTGTTAGGCTGTTTTGAATCACACCCATTTGCTGGCTGACTCTTAGGGATGCATACACAGATTTAGGGGATGCTTGATTGAGCTGAAATTTATGTTAACTGAATTTAATTTATGTTATATTAGCTGAATTTTGTTTATTATATTATATTTTATGTTAATTTATGTTAGTTTAGCTGCATTTAATTTAGTTTAATTTAGGTTAACTTAACTTAGCTTAGCTGAATTTAATTTATTTTAGTTTAACTTATATTTTATACCAACTTAACATTACATCATCATAGTCGTCGTCATCATCATCATCATCATCATCATCATCATCATCACCATCATCAACTGAAATCATCATTAATCATCATCATTATCATAAATCATCTGAAATGATTTTAATCATCATCATCATTATAAGTATTACATAGTTCAATAACGTAAGACACGCCAATGATGTTATATTACATCACTTTAAGTTTCATCGAAATCATAATATAAATAAGCTCAGGTCTCGTCCATGTTATCTTCGACTTCATTTTCATTGCTCGCTTTCATAATGTCTAACGCTATCATATCTCGCACTATATTCATTTGTGGTTTTCGATCTACATCTAATATACACCCTGAACCTCTTCATGTGATTGAACATGAATCCTCAGTTTATGCATGAGAATAAAGTTGTGTAAATGATATGAGTTTGACACTGTCCTGAAACTTGCGGCATAGCCCGAAGTGTCTTCCACGTGTTTTTCAAAATACTGAATGCTCTCTCAATAATTGTCCGTAAAGATGAATGTCGATAATTAAAATTTTCATAAATCCCACTTGGCGTCTGAGTTCTGAAGTCTGACATATGATACCGAACAGATTTATCTTTATATGGAGCCAAATCCCATTTTTTCCACTACCATTATTCACACTTTGGACTTTTATTATACCAATACCATTATTGAACTACCATTTGATAAGACATAACAATGATATTCTTGCTTCAACTCCAATCCAAGTAGCATGTTATCAAATAATTAGGATGACAAATTCACCCACTTTGGACTTTTCTACCACTACCATTATGAATGCTTCCCTCTAGTTTGGTTTTGTGTGCATGTTATCAAATAATTACGATGAGAAATTCACAGGGTTTTACATCAAGTTCTTGGTTTTACGTGTTAAATTTATATAACATATTTAGGTTTACTAATTACCACGACCATCCATCATGTCATGTCATCATCATCATGTCATCATCATCATCATCATGTCATCATCACCATCATCATGTCATCATCATGTCATCATCACGTCATCATGAGCATAATGTCATCATCACCATCTCATCACCATTATCATGTCACCATCATCGTGTCACCATCATCATCATCGTATCATCATCTGTGATGATGATGATGTCATGTGATGATGTCATTTGATGGTGATAATGATGATGTGATGATGATGATGCTAATATGATTATGTAATGTGTGATGCATGATGATGATGATGTCATGTGATGATGGTGACATGATGACATGATGATGATGGTGACATGTTGATGATGATGGCGACATGATGATGATGTCATGTGATGATGGTGACATGATGATGATGTCATGTGAAGATGGTGATGATGGTGATAATGATGATGATGATGATGTGATGTCATGATGATGGTTATATGATATGATACGATGATGATGGTGATGATGATGATGATAATGGTGACATGATGATGTGATGTGATGTGATGTGATGATGATGGTCATAATGATGATGATGTGATGATGATGATGGTGGTGACAATGCATATGATGATGACGATGGTGATACGATGATGATGGTGATATGATGATGATGATGAACTTAAATCAAATATAATTTATTTTAATTTAGTTTAGTTTAGCTGAATTTAATTTACTTTAGTTTAATTTAATTTAATTTAACATAACTGAATTTAATTTATAATGCATAAATTTAAAGCCAACAAAACAGGCTCTTAATGGTGGGGCTAAAAATAATAATAAAAGTCAATTAACGATGGTAAACCATTATATATATATGTAGAAGTAGTGTGGGTGAAACTCTATCACATTTTGGACATATTTAAGGGTCTCTCATGATCAGTGGCGGATACAGCGCTTCGTGCGAGGGGGGTCCCAAAAAAAAAATTCAAACGATCGTATTCAGCAAAATTTTTTCTTTATATATATATACTATATAATAAAATAAGGTTTGACTGTTTAAATTGTCCAATCAATTTTACAAATTATTTTTTTTCTGATAGGAAGAATTTTTTTTTGTATAATATAAAAATTGATGTTTAATTGTACTAAAATCTAATTTTGTTGGATCAAAGTATCAGATTTTTTTTAAATTACCAACCTTTATAGTAAAGTTTTAAACTTTAAGGGTTAAAGTGAAATATTTGAAAACATTAAACACTATTCATCTTCATCTCCAAAACAAACCCTAATGTTTCCCGACTCCCATCCCACCAGCTACCTGTCGAATCCTTTCAATCCAAGCAATTATATCATCAATCTAAACGAGAAGGAGACGATTTGGACAACAAGACAATAGTTCAGACCACTTATTCGACCTAGGAAGTTCTATATTTCTTCAAAAAAAAAAATACACTCAAATCCGAGAGGGGTCCCAGGACCCCCTGGATCCGCCACTGCTCATGATCCCAAAGCCAGCTCAAACTATTGAGGGGCCTGAAGCAAACTCAGAAAAATGGGCCTTTTATTCTTTATTTGCGGTCTTTTTTTACTTGCTTGTATGTATATGTGGCCTTTTTCTTGAATAAATATCTATATATAATAGGGGAATTGGAACTTTTCTTTATATAATTTTTCAACTAGTGGGCCTGAAGTGGGATCGGATTCAGTGCAGTATAGCATTTTGCAAGGTGTAAAACGATGTCGCTTTCATTAAAACAGTGACATTTTATTATATTTAAAAAAAAATTCAACCAAAACGATGTCGTATTGACAAAACTGACGCTGTTTTCTTTTTGCAGTAAATTGTTGCACTGTACCGGATTTTTTTTCTGCATAAAGCATATGCTTCTTTGCTCAACTATAGAGACGGCCATGCATAATCCAAATGCTTCATTGAATGGAACATTTTACTTTCGGACTCGTTCCGAACGAGGAATGCGACTCTACTAACACAATAAATCTTCTTGAAGGGTTGAATGAGATAATGATATGCTCTTAGATTTGTTGAACACCAACCAATGAGATTGTGTCAATATTTTATTTCATTATTTCGAAGATGCTCGCCTCGATAATGTGAATGATTCGAATATGGATGATTCAAATATGGAAGAGTAGAAAACAGTAAGAAGAAAGAAGTCTAATTTTATTTGAAATGAGGGAGGCACTGCTAGTGTCGAATTTGTCAGAAATCATAATAAAAAAAACCAACATTTATAGTGTCGTCCCACCGGCACTGGGCAATGCGTTTATTGTGTAATATACAAATCATGTTCGAGTGCTCTCTAGTAATATTTTGTGTACTGATCTATCAAAGGTTGCATGAAGCCATGCATATAAAGGATACTAGTTACCAGTTTGTGTTCCTTTAAAAAATCATGGACAGCAAATACTCTCTAATTACAAATTTAAACAAGAACAAAGATCTGAATGATGAGTCAGAGACGGAATCTTCGACATCGAACTTGCCTGGAAATTGGGAGAGAGAAAAAGTTCAGTTCAAACCACTCAAAAACCCACCAAATCAGACTTTTCCTTACTGGCGGGCGCAGCCCTTCGGCTTTTCATTTTTCTTACTTTTTTTTTTGACTCTAATAAATTATATATATATTTAAAAAGGGACCCGAAAAGTGTAGGGTACACTCCCACCACATGTGCCTGCTTCCACTTGTATAGACTACTACCTCCTCGTGACCCATTAGTGCTACCAGCTACCACAAACTGTGTCTTCAGTAGTAAGTTTTAAATTTTAATAATTCAGCCGCCAGCCTCCACATGTTTGTTGGCGATATTATTGAATTAACAGATGGATATGAACAAAATTGCTGAATAGACTAAATACAATACATATTCAATTGAACGGAAATACAAGTACAAATCGTAGTGCATCGAGTCGCATTCGACGCTGTCCTTAAAGGAAAGTGGCACCCTACTAGTGTTGAGATTCGCTAGTAGTATGCTTTTCAGAATGAAACGATCCTCGGCAATAGACTTAGCACCAAGTTTTGCCAATCAAACCTTGTGCATCTCTAGCTATTATCTAGTAATAGTCGAGCATATAAACGAATTGTTCACAAACATAAATGAGTCGAGCACCAATTGACTCGTACTCAGCTCGTACAATAAACGAGCTTGAAATTTATGCTCTTGATCGTTCGTTTAAAATCGAGTCGAGCTTTGACCGAATTTGTTCACGAGTCGTAAACTTTTTTACAGCCCTAAGTACAATTAGAAACTGCATCTTGAGTTAGTTTTAAATTTTAATAATGCGGGTTGAGATCCCATGAGAAGCTTAGTTTAAGTGAGAAATGAGAAATTATTGCATCCATCCATCCTCCTAATACATGTAGAGCCAAGATTAAAGAAGATTAATTTCAGTATTCGTAATTATTTCATCATTAAATACGACTAAAAGGCAAATTAGGCAAACAATAATATTAAATCTTAAGTCGTAATCCCGTTATTATCGTATTCGATTCATGATAAATCAAAAAAATTATTCATGATAAAATTCGTAGACTTAAAGAACAAAAATCGTAATGTAAAAATAGTAAAAACTTAAAGAACTAAAATTCGTAGACTTAAAAGAATAAAACTCGTAAAACCGGTAATTACATGGATACAAATTTACATTATTGCCCTTATGAACATATAACATAGATATTCAAAAAAAAAATTAAAAAAAAGAATCCGAAAAATAAGGATAATTAGATTAAAAAAAATCGAATGGTTATGATTACTTCTCATTTCTGACCGAATTTGTCACTCTTTTCCCTGATAATGCCAGCTTCAACGCGCTCTCTATATAAACTTATCGAAACTGAGAAGTTGTTTTCACATCTCAAAGCTTAATCAGCTTTAGTTCTTCTTCAAAATGAGCAGTGTAAAATCAGTTTGTGTTCTTTTGTCATTTCTTATACTACTAGCCATTGCCAGCTTCAGTCACGGGCAAGCAGCACACAAGGACGAGAAGACTACTGCTCATGTTTCATTGAGCAATAAGCTACCTCTGATGACGATGACGAAGACGGTGACTGATCTCCCAGTCCCATACTCGAAGCTAACCAGTAGACATTTACTAGGAATTACAATTCCACCAATATTTCGTATTCCGCCTAAGCTGCCGGTTATACCCAAGGTGCCAGTGAGAGTACCCAAGGTGCCAGTTAGACCCAAACCCCCAAAGGTATCTCCTCACGTGCCAACCTTCAAAATTCCACCGCCACCCGGTCATCATCACTATTAGTCTAATTAACCATATCCTCCCAAATAAGAAGGCAATCTTTACTAGCTGAAAGAGTACGTCCGTGGTCGATCAGGTTCAATGTGAGAGTATGTCATCAATATGTCGTTATGGTTTGTGAAATTAAAATCATGTAAGACTACTATAATAAAGTGTTGTGTTTCAGATTCGTTTATGTGTATAAGACCATTAATAGTTAATTAGTTATGGTCTTGATTGAATAAATCGATCATCGTTCAACTATTGATATCGCTATTATTCGAAAACTCTAATATACAAAAAAATCGTCTTGTGTGATGAATATTATTGCAAGCTAGAAAAGAACATGTATGCCTACTGGAGTCCACAGTGCTAAAATACACCAGCTAGTGGAGTGGAGCTGAAGATGATGTATGTTGAGCAGGTTCCCAGAAAAAGAAAAAAAAAGTATAGTCACGAAGTCATGACCCTAACTTGACGTTAAGAATAAATCCCGGTCATGCACTGTCTATATATCTCAGTTGACTACACCGTGTTAGCTACTCCCATTGGATTAAGAAATATATAAGTAATGACCTTACTTGTCTATATAAAGCAATCCATTTTCAGTAATTTTACTCACCTCCAAAAAATTTCAGTAATTCAGCTCATTTCAAGTTTTAACATTCCAATATCATCGCCATGACACGACCAGCCGTTACCGTCCTGATCACACTCCTCATGTTAGCTGCTGCAACTTTCAGCTGCTACGCACGAGTTGTGAGTAAAGAATCAAGGAATGGTGTGTATTCGAGGAAACCTTCCTCCAGGTTTCCACCATTTTACGAAGAACCACCACGTTTCAGGTATCCGTTAAGACCCAAGTCTGAACACCATAAGCATAAGCCTAAGAGCACTCCAGAGACTCCCAAGTATCCTTACGACTCGCCCCCAGTTCCAATTAGCTACACGCCAAAAGAACATGTTTATCATATTGAACCGTATCCGGGAGTTTGAATGAATCTGGACCTCAAGAAAATTGTATGCACAACGTCATGGGTGGCTGAGATCACATAATAAGAACCTATTTTCATAGGATCAGAAAATTAATTAGTTTCAGTTGAAAAATAAGATATATGCATATTGCATACCTATAGTGTAGAACATATGATTTCAATTGCAGCCTTGTTTCCTGTTTAAGCGTCCCCCAGAACATTTTTACTATTAAAGTCATGTACTACATTTTTACTTAAAAGAATTTACTTATCAGAATAAAAAGAGTTCAGTAGAAGTGTAGAACATTCTAACTGTGTGGTCTCCTGGTCCTGGTCCTGATCCTAGGGGATGCTTTTTGTTACCAGCTTTCTGATTACACTTGCTCAGACCCAATCCCTGAGACCACTAACCCCACCTCCAAGGCTCCAATTTACTAACCATAATTGGCTTGCATCTTCAGCTTCATTATAAGATGACTATAATCAATGTTATACAGAATGTCTGCCTCAGTTAAGTAATTTATGTGTCTTAGTTCCTACTATGTGTATCCATGTAATATGGGGTTCACAATTAGCCAAAAAAAAGTGAAACTTATTTTTGATTTTGCTCTACCAATCTTGACTTGCTGATCTGCATAAGACTGATGCTTGCAACAAAAATTCAGCTTTGTTTACAGGTCTAAAACAAAACTAAAAATCTATGATCATAGGGTTTCCAGTCTTCTTTATTAACTAAAGAAAAGGACTCTCCTTACTTTTCTATGACAAAATGGCCGAAGAATTCTCTACTAGCATGTGACTTTAAGTACTAAAAGACACAATGCAGAAGCATGGAGACAGCAAACTCACCATTTGAAGAGTGTTGAGGTGTTTTGTCTCCTCCCGGCTCCCAGTAACCATCATTGAAATTTCGCACAAGACAAGATGCACTCCTTTTTTTCTCTGAGGCTGTGTAGTGTAGCTATGTAAGCCACAAAACAGACGCACTGAGCGTAGATGCGTTTACTAGTATTCTCTAGCCCAAGTTTGTATTATGCTTACTTTCACTGATATGGACTACTGGCACATTGTGACCATCAGATTCTCAAACTGGGTCCTCAGTTTTAATGGAGCACGGAAAAATGGTATCAGGCCGAACAGTTTGACCACATGATCAATATGCAGACTCGAGGTGTCTATATATAAATGGACTATAATCTAGACTTCATTTTCATGCCTCAAAGCTCAAGTAGTTTTGGTTACAAAATGGCCAGCGTTAAATCAGGCTGTATTCTGCCATTCCTTATACTAGCTGTTGTGAGCTTCAGCTACGGGCAAGGGGAGAAGGAGAAGGCTCATAAAACGAGTCATGCTGCAGCAAGGACCCTTCCTAGTCTCAGACGCGCCAGGCCTTCTCTGCATTCTGCTCTGCCGGAGTCGAAGCCTTCCCCATATCGACCAAGATCCGGTAATCCAACAGTTCCTTATTATCCATTTTTCCCATTACCACCGCCACCATCACACCGTCTGCCTAATAACCAGCCACCAAGGAACAAAAAACCTTACAATCCTCCAAGCAAAGGGAATCCAGTAATTCCTTACTTTCCATTTTTCACACCGCCACCACCACCTCAGCGTCTGCATAGCCAGCCTCCTATACGCTGTAAGCCACAGAAGCCTCCAAGGTCGTTGGATCCAAAAATTCCTTATTTTCCATTTTGCTTTCTAGCACCGCCACCACCTCAGCGCCTGCCTAATTAACCAGCCATCCGAACACCATAAACCTCACAAGCCACTGAGCTCTGTGGAATCAGTAGTACTTCCTTAAAACTATGCATTTTTCACACCACCACTGCCAACTCATCCACATTAGGCTAAACATCCTCCCATTTACAGCAATCCTTTAAAGATGCCAAGATCCCTTAGGCCATCGGCTTTTATGTATTCATTGTCTCAGCTTCACCTCCATATTCCTCCATATTCACATTACAACGCATGCATATTGGAGGAATCATATATATATATATATAACCTTGCATCCAGCTGGTACGTGCACGCACCCTGTGTAAAATGTATCCAGTGTTAAAAGGTATATCTGTTTTGGTAAAGTAATTAATGTGTCTGAGTTCCTACTATTTAATCTATGTGTAATTGTATCCATATAATACAGGGTTTATATCTAGCCTAAAAAACTGAAACTTATTTTTGATTCTGTTCTATCAATTTTGACTAGCTCAGCATAAGTGATGAAATGCTCACCTTGTTTACAGGTCCAAAACAAAACAAAAAATTTATGATCATAGTATTTTCAGTCTGCCATATTAACTAAACGAATGGACTCTGCATACTTTTCTGTGACTAAATGACTGAAGAATTTTCTATTAGCATGTAAGTACTAAAAGACCCAATGCAGAATCGTGGCCAGTGAACACGACAAACTTACCATTTGAAGAGTCTGTAGATGTTATCTGTGCCTTCCTGATAACCATCATTGAAATTTAGCACAAAACAAGAAATACGCTCCTTTTTTTCCTCAGGCTGTGTAGCTCTGTCAGCCCCAACACACACGCAGTGAGCGTAGACGCCATTACTAGCTCTAGCCCAAGTTTCTATTGTGCATACTTTTACTTGTATGGAGTATGGACTACTGGCTCATTGTGACCCATCAGGTTCTCAAACTGGGTCCTCACTCCTCAGTCTTAATAGAGGATGGAAATTTTCAGTTTGACCACATCAATATGCAGACTCAAAGTGTCGCTACATAAATGGACTGAAATCTAAAATTCATTTTCATGCCTTAAAGCTCAAGTATTTTTGGCTCCAAAATAGCTAGTGTTAAACCAGGCTGTATTCTGTCATTCCTTATAGTGAGCTTCAGCTATGGGTATGCAGAGACGGACAAGGGTCATAGAACGAGTCATGCTGCAGAAACTACCCTTCCTAACACCTACTTTCTCACAAAGTATGCACACTCCTTCGGCATAGGTTCCACATTTCCATCTATGCACATGCTATCATTGTCTATTGCCCACCACACGACCGTTCGTGTTTCAGTAAACATGCTGGTTATGAGTCTCAGACGCGACGGGCTTTCTCGGTAATCTGGTTTGTCAGAGTCAAAGCCTTCCCCATATCGACCAAGACCCGGTAATCCAAAAGTTCCTTATTATCCATTTTTCCTGTTACCACCGCCGCAATTACACCGTCTGTAAAACTCAGAATAGCCGAGTTATGTATTCAATTACACAATTTTATGCTCAAATCAAATTTCTTGAATTGGGGCTCAATTCCTAGAACTTAAGCATGTGAATACCTAAACTATGACACCAAGAATTACAAGGTTCGAACAATGTCCCCCAATAAGAGACAATGAATTGGTGAGCCTCTTGGGAGAAGAGACTAGAGATAAATCCACTAGATGCTTGTTTCTTCCAGTTACACCAAATCCTATATGCAAGGTTTGACTAAATCTAAAGCCATGACTTCTGATGCAATAATCAGTAGTAGAATAGCTGCAAACTGAACAACACAACTTCCCTGAATAGCGCAGAGGAAGCACAGCAGCCGTCGGAGTACCACGAGTCAGCCGGCAAGCACAGCAGCACAGGTTCACAAGGCCATCAAATCGGCTAGTTCTCCAATCAATCGATCGTAATACAAGTCGAACACCACAAGGGAGAATACTGAACTCTTCAATTCCAAGAGAGCTCCGAGAAACACGCAGATCGCAAAAGCCCCAAATTGAATCTATAAACCCTAAATATCGAAGTTTAATAATGCATTTTTAATCAAATAAAAATGTGTTCGTTGAATATTAGTGGTATTATATTTCAAACTGTGATTATATTTGTTGAACTGAGAAACAAAGGTCTGGCAATATATCAGGAAAATCCGTTTTACTGGTAACATATGAGCTCATTTGTTAGCATTTCCATATGCATTTTCTTATTTAGGTCTTTGATCAGGCGACACTAATCGAATGGAATAACTTCCATTTTCCGAAGTCTCTGAATGTCTCGTGGTGATACAGACCACCATATCCATGGTTATGACAACATAGCTGTCAAAATCAGCGACCGAGGCGACATGTCTATGCCAATTGCTTTCATGTAAAGAGAGCTTAGGCTTCTTTTCTTTTCTTTTTTATTGTGTGTAATTGCTTTCATGTAAAGAGAGCTTTAGGCTTCTTTTCTTTTCTTTTTTATTGTGTATTTATCTCCAATCCAACGTATTTAGGAATACATCAAATATATTACGAGTAAATATAACAATCCAAGGGTCAGCGCTTGAGGACTTTTTTTGTAGTTGCCTCGGTTTTGGCTTTTTCGAACCTCATTAATAAAGTGATGGCACCGATTCAAATTTTCTAAAAAAAATACATATATATTTCTAGATCATGTGCTCAAGCGCACACTTTCAGAATTTTGGTTTTTGAATAATTTCATTAAATATTTCACTACTTTTTCTAAAGAAAAGTTCTACTGCACCACTAGAAAATAGTCCAGACTTTGTGAAAAATGTAAACATTCAACTACTCTAACATGTTAACATGAAAGTGTGAAACGGCCCAACGATCCACAATTTATATACTTAATAGTTATTATACAACGGTACAAAGCGTTGCATAATTCTAACGACATTTTGAATTTATTTAATTAGTTAGCCCTCATTTCTTCTACTCGTCATCATTTTCTTTCACACAGTAGCTACATCATCGGAATATCAAGAATAATATATCTCTTAGCGGTTAACATGAAGTTCCTAATTTTAGAGTTGATGAAGGACGGCTGATTCTCATTCCCAAAACAGGAAAGAAAGAGAGGTTCACTCTCTCGCACCTCACTCACACTGTCTAACACTTTCGCTTACACTTTCTAACACTTTCTAGTACTTCTCACTCACCCTCATTTCGAGTCATTTTTTTCACACTTTCTAACACAAATGGTTATAGTCTTCTAATTTATCTCTATTTATACTAGAGTCACTCCTAAATGAAAGGTTAGAATCAATTTTAATTATAACGATTAGAATTTAATATTATAGGAACATCTACCAAAATATCTCATATCCATCCTTTACCGTAATTAGAATCCTCTGTAATCTTCTCCATTTTAACTTCACTTGATTTGGACTTATTTAATTACGTACTCTTAAATTTGGGTCTAAATAAATTCTTTACCTAAAAATTAGGCACTGATTTCTCAATAAAGAAATCGTCTTCTTTCTCATCTTCGTTCTTCTTAGAAAGGTGAGGGAATGCAGACATTTTCAGGAACAGATGATTTTATCTGAGAATAAAGCTAAAGCTCTAGGTTTGAATACCTTCCAAACATGCCATCATGCTTCTCACAAATGAACTTGCCCGGCTTGAATTTCCCACGACCGAACATGCCATGTCCGAAACCTCCGAGTGAAAGATGGTGACTCCTCGTTGCAAAAGCTACAAGTGCAGCACCTCCAACTAGCAAACCTGCACCAGCTCCCATGCCTGCTCCTTGACCTGCATATCCATTTTTCTTTATCAAAGAATGATTGAGTGGAGTTTTTATTTTATTTTTATGTGGCATAGCGAAAACCAGAAATAAAGAGACAGTTATTGATCGCTTCTGAAGGATACACACTACAAACGAATTCATATAAGAATTTTGAATTTTTAATGATTTCCTTAAATATTTCATTACTATTCATCTTGAAGCAATCAGGTAAGTCCCATACCACATTGTTGCCTAGTTCAATTCCATAATAATCATAGCTTCTATATATTTTTAATATTCTCCAGCCTCAACCGAAATGGATGCTCAGCCCCAAACTTTAAAAGCTCCCCAGCTACCAAGTTTGACAAAATGCGCTATCACTTTAAAGATGAGTCCCCTGACCCTGATGAAACTATGTCTCTCATAAATTAAGTATCACAGCCCACACCAAGTCTCATCTTTTACATACCCTTTTGCAACTGCTTAGCCAAATGCAATGATGCCTCCATTTTACATTTTAGTAAAAAACTTCCACGTGAAATGAGCCTTTTTTTTTTCATCTAAATATTATTTTATTCGATGAAAAAGAATAACATAAAACATACAAAACAATGTTTTTTTTATTTGAACGACGTCATTTTGATACTCGCAGTAAATAGTTGCGGTGCACCTAATTTATTTTCCATATGAATTGGTCTATTTCTTTTTAGTCCGGATCGAGCTGCAGCGCGAAGTACACTATTACCATATTTTCGTGGTAGGATAGATTTGATGAAATGGGCCTTCTATCAATGTTTCACAATTCAGTTACACATCCATTTTTACTATTCCAAACTGCTTAATATCTTGATTTTACTTGGGGAACTTGTTCTTGAAATGAAGAATAACTGGTTCGATGTCGACTAATATGAAATGCTTACCTCAAAAGTCCTCTTTAGTTTGATCCCCTTGTCCTGCGCAAGAACTACAAATTAATTTAAAGTGCTGCATTTATGATCACAATCCAGATCCAAAAATGCCAGAAAAAACTCATAAATGAATGCAGTTGGGAGCTGGTGCAGATCATCAACTTATTTATACTCCCTTCCTGCAAGTAAAAAAAAGGTGTCTCATTTAGTATGTGAATTCCATTTCCAACAGAGTATTTTTGTATCTTTTCCAGCTGGGAATTTCGATGGATGTCCTGCAGAGGCCTTGGTTTGTGCTCTTAGCCATTGTATGTGCTGCAGCAGCCATTTGTACGACTGAGGCGACGAGTATAGTAACCGGCACTGTGTTTTGTGACCAGTGCCGAGATGGGCATCTGTCGTTGTTCGACTATCCACTGTCTGGTAACCTTTTCAAAACTAAACACCTCCATTTTACAATTTTGAAGCTTTCCCATGAAAATGAGGCCTTGATGTACGAGGCTGTCTTTGCTAAGTTTCTTGTGGATTCCAGAGTTATCAATCGAGTTCATCGTTTGTGGATTCGATCATCTATACTAGTTTTAGTGTTTGCTATCCCTTTGAAATTTTGACCGGAACAGGCTTAATGAAAAATGTAATGTAGGTATCAAAGTGGCCGTAGCTTGTCCTGGTTCAAACGGGCAAGGGGTCATTGTAGGAGAAGAGACCAGCAACTGGTTTGGAAGCTATTCTGTAAAGTTTGATGGCACACCGGACTTGAGCAGCTGTGTTGTGCAAGTCACAGGCGCAAATGGAGATACACATAACTGCGCCGCGTCAGCTGGACCGGCTCAGAGGCTGAGAGCTTTGTTCAAAATGTTCGGTTATGCATTTTACTCCGTTGATTCTTTGCTTTCTCAGCCTCCACAGCCCATGTCATTCTGCCCCAAAACAAGTCCTCCTACACCCACTCCCACTCCCAAACCTCCAACCACGCCCACCCCTGTCGCGCCTCTGCCGCCTACTGTAACCCCTCCGCCACCCGTCTACACCCTTCCACCTGTGTCTGGCTTGCCACCAATGCCTCATTTGCCGCCAGCGCCATACACCAAAGCCTCAGCTTGTCCGCATCAGTGAGTAAACTTAACTACCATTTTTACTTCTTAAATTAGATGCATCAAGTTCGAACAATATTACAGGGAAAAAAGATCCGTGCAGTGCAGACAAATGCTGCGAGTACCTCATTTAATATATAACTCATTGTAAATCTAATGATTTGAATGGCAGGAGTTGGACAATGCCGCAGTACAGATGCTACTGGAGGGCAGTGAACCCGGACACGAAGGTGGCGTTACTATTTGGACCACTGGCAGCGGGGCGATACGGGACAGACATGACAATGTGGCAAGGATTGCAAGGTAGAGGTGATCCATACCGCACACTTTTGAGAGAAGGCACAACTGCATATCTAAACTCATTCAACAGCCTTCAGTTCCCGTACAACACGCTTGCGGTGGTGGTACATATGAACTCAGCTCTGGCGGGGTCGAAGAACCAAGTCCTTCTCACCGCATTGCGGTTCATTAGAGCCAATGGCGGATACAGTGGCAACACTCCTTGCAGATTCACACCCTGCAAGTGACCAAATTCCATGTCTCTATATGTTCTTTCATGTTCTCATTCCTTTTCTCATTCTCTTATGCAACATTACACCTTAAACTAATAAATTATTATTATATATATATATTTATACAAAAGCGTTCAAAGTTATTGATACTAGAGGTTTAATGTGTTTCGTTTGGAGCATGTATAACGGTTGGCTGTTGTAGAACAACATGCGGAAGTTTCGCTCAAAAGTAAGCTTTAAATGAGAGTGAGAGCATCACATTAAAAAATTGCACTTATTTTGCAATTTCCTATTTTTAAGCGAAAAGTGCATAACTTTCTTTATTATTTTTTTGATAGGTCAAAAAGTGCATAGCTTTCGAAAGTATACGAATCACGCCATCGATCTGATCATCAAACTTCAAAGGGCCTAATGGCCGTATTTGACTTTAAAGTGCCACATTTAAAGTCACAATGAGCATACTCAAAGGCTCGGAACAAAAAGGTAATCATATTGGAGTTCTTTTTTTCCGTTTACACTTTTACGAAATTGTCCAAATGAGTTTCATATATAAATGAATTGACCTATTTTGAATAAAGCCGATAACCGGGATGCCCGTTTGTTGCATTTCCTAGCTAACCAATACCCCCGATTACTTGTTTAAATTTGTCACATGACAGGTTTTTGTTAAATAGTCACTACCACGGCTACCAATTTTATTTTAAAAAAAGGTCAAACAGGATATTTGCAACTCATTCAAGTTATTTTGTACCAAAAAGTTTATTTAGAAAAGTAAAAATCTCATCATAGTGCTTATATTATAGGTTTGATGGCTTGATTTTTAACAAGTGCCAATGGATCATCAATTGTGCCGATTCTTCACACCAAGATTTTGACAGGAATAATAAACTCTAAAGTTGAAACCTTTTCAAATCTAACATGACTTTTTTAAGCTACTCATTCAATCTTCAAACCAACCCACCTGCACATTTACATTTATATAAACCCTAAAACAGAGATGCAACTCGAATCACAAACAAATATGGCACCACATTTCTTCATCATCGTCTCCTTGCTGATACTCAGCTCAATCGGATCCGGGTCGGGTCAGGAAACTACAACATGGGCCAACAAGGTCACAACCAGCGACGGGTCGACCACAACCAACCTCCAATTCTACTTCCACGACACGTTCAGCGGGAAAGACCCAACAGCAGTCCGAGTAGCGGAGCCAACAAGCCAGTCATGGAACCTTTTCGGCGCGATGGTGATGGTTGACGACAAGTTGACCGAAGGGTATGACGTTGATTCGAAGCTAGTGGGTCGGGCGCAGGGACTATACGGGTCGGCTTCTCAATCGGGTTTGGGTCTTATTATGGCCATTACGTACAAGTTTGTGGATGGGGAATATGAAGGAAGTTCGTTTAGCATATTGGGATTGAACCAGGCATTGTATTTGACCCGAGAGATGCCGGTTGTGGCTGGGACCGGGTTGTTTAGGATGGCTAAGGGATTTGCGATTGCTAAGACGCAATGGGTTGATGTTACTGGGAGTGGGGATGCCATTGTTTGGTACAATGTTACACTCTTTCATTAATCATTACCTAAACTTGTTGATTTAGAGCATTTTCACTAGCAGCACCATTTATTCTGAATCCGAATTTATCTTAAAATTTAGTATAAAACACTACGTACATCAACAATTATTGAAAAAAGTAGCAATTATCACTGCACATACTCTTATATATAATCGAATCAAGGTTGACATTACATTAATAAAGGATCAACGTCTAAAGATATGTTTCTTCGGACGTTTAAATGTCACTCATTTGGTTCACCATTTATTTACGAGTTTTAATTAAACATATGATTACAATATTAGAAGTTCCGTTTCAACTTAGAGTATCCACAATGGTTGGCGGATTCAACGCCCTACTTTTTAACTTCCCAACACTCCACGTCATTTTCTCTCTCTTCCACCTAATAATTCAACAACCATTCAACTTTTACACCGACTCTACAATAGTTTTGTTTAATAAAATTCAAAACACTTCCAACAACCATTCAATTAATAAAAGACGTTTTTTATGTGTCCAAATCAAATGAAACAAGTCTCTATTTATAGAGTACAAAAAATGATGAATTTTGGTTTAAAAAACTTTAATTTTTTTTTAATTTACTATGAAATAATTGATCCCAAATAATTAGGATTGGATAAAAATAAATAAAAATCACAGCTGCCAATCAAAACGCGTCACGTGTCAAGCCTATCCCATCAGCTCCATTATTCAACCTGTTGAATTCTTTTAACACCAATTAATCCAAGTGTATTAAACAGTCGTTTTCAACTCTCAATTGCAAGAATTCAACCGTTGAATTTTCTTTAGATAACCCCATTATGGATAGTCTAAGATTGAGAATCATTAAGTGATCAGTTCAATAATCTATGTAAGGATAAATTAGGTTTTGGCCTCGTATAAAAAGATCAATGAGGGCGTAGATTGCAATGAATAACCGTATAATTGATTACAATCATATTCGAGAAAAATGAGTGAGATTCAGCTAGACTTGCAGCACTGCTTTGAATTCGCAGACAAAGAAAGAAAGACAAAAAACATGGGGACAAGACACAGACCATACTGATATTGCCATGATTTTTACCATATTTATTTTGACTGTCAGTTGACCGTTGACTAGTCACTTCACGCTTTTCACCCTCCTTGTCCTATTCTATTTGCTTTCTCAGTTCTCCTTCTCTTTTTTCCATAAAAAAAAAAAACTATTTTCAAGAGTAAATTTCATTATTACCAAATAAGTGTAAATAGGAGAGTAGTTTTTTTTAAGAATGAAATTTAAAATACCCAGCAGGGGTGGTAGGCGGTTGGTTAAAGAGTTCACCTTAAGATTGTTAAATCCTTACGTCTTCGATTCGAGTCCCGGGGCCACTAATTTTCTTCTTTCCTTTTCCGTGGAGGTATATGCTTGTGAATCCAATCAAGATGTATTGGTAAGAGCTCCGGAGATCAATATTTATGTATTAGATAATAAAACTCATAGACATTGTAATATTCCTAATTGTTGTATCAACCCACTATAAAAAAAAGAGAACGAAACTTAAAATACTTCACATTTTTAATTATCTTTGATTCATCATAATTAATTATTATTCAAATATAAAATCAATTAACATTTTCGTAATAAACTAATTATAGAATATCTAATATATTTTTCCTTATATAAAATTTTAATTATATATTACAAAATAAAAAAAAGCTCACCCAGCACTGGCCCTGGTGAACCTGATACGGTGCAAAAATAAAACCAAACCGACCCTATTTCTTCCCCATGTGGCCAAATCTGTAATTTCACCTAACAGAAAAATAAATTAAATAGCCTTAAAACAAGGGACAGTCGTTGAGCGCATCATCAACAAGCTCTTCAGCCTCAATCAACGGTCCCGATTGAGTCTGTTTGTCATTCATTTTCGACCGCTAAGATCACCATCGACTACATCCGACCGTTGAGTAGCATGAATATTACTGTAAAAAGCAACTTAATGAAATAGCTCCTGCTAAATCCGACGCGTCCAATAGTCCACGTGGCAGCAGATGGAATCGCAGAATCGGTATATAAATACACGCTTACTTCTTCAACCCTCCTCACGCTTCAAAGTCGATACACTATTAGGGTTTGACGTTTCCGCAGTCTTTTCTAGGGTTTGTGTGAGGTCGGTCGATCGATTCGAAAATGAGTGAGCGATTGACCGGAACTGTGAAGTGGTTCAACGACACTAAGGGATTCGGTTTCATCACTCCCGATGATGGCTCCGAGGACCTTTTTGTCCATCAATCGTCGATCCAGACCGACGGATTCCGCAGCCTTGGTGAAGGTGAGACCGTTGAGTACCAGGTGGAGTCTGGTGATGATGGGAGAACTAAGGCCGTGAGCGTGTCGGGACCTGATGGTGCTCCTGTGAAGGGAAGCCGTGGAGGTGGTGGTGGCGGAGGAGGAAGGGGCGGTGGCGGTGGAGGATATGGTGGAGGCGGCGGTAGTTATGGTGGAGGTGGTGGTGGATACGGCGGAGGTGGCCGTGGAGGAGGAGGAAGAGGTGGTGGTGGTTATGGAGGAGGAGGAGGTGGTGGTGGCGGTGGCTGTTACTCCTGTGGTGAAGGTGGGCATATGGCCCGTGACTGTCCATCTGGAAGTGGTGGTGGTGGCGGTGGAGGAAGATATGGTGGAGGCGGTGGTGGAGGCCGTGGAGGTGGTGGTGGTGGCGGAAGCTGCTACAACTGTGGGGAGTCTGGCCACTTTTCCCGCGACTGTACCAGTGCCGGAGGCCGTTGAATCTTCAACCTGATTGAAGTTTGTTTTTCAGTCGTTTCAAGTGTTTTTTTGGTATGTTGATCTACTGAGTTTAGATCTTAGTTCGGTTTCAAGTTGTTTTGTGATGTTGATGATGGCTTCATAGTCATTCATCATCCGCTGCAGTGTCTAGAAGTGCCAGTTAGTGATGCTGCTTGGTTCTTCACCTTTTATTATTATTATTATTATGATTATCAGTCGCTTTGTTGGGTTTGGATCTGTAGTGAGGAGTAGATTGAGCTTGGTATCTGGTTTCATGAGACTTGTACCTACCTTTATTCGCTTTTTGTATACAGATTGTTCTTCTCTTAATTCCAATGGTCCTTTGTTCACTTTCTCATTTGCTGCCTTTGATCAAAAGATTGAAAGCTATGTTTGAAAGAATTGGGTTTTGAGCTGAATTTATGTTATCTATTTTCCCTGATTAACTCTTTAACGAATGTGGATGTAAGAGTGATGGTAGTTGACTGGTTACATCATCACTTTTTCCACAGTCGTCCCCACTACGAACAATAATTTCATGGACAGAAAATGGAAGAACACGTAGATAATGTTGCAATTAATGGGGTTCCTGGGTGCTTTTTTTGACCATCTGCTTGAGGATGTGGTTGAGGGCTGAGCTGGCTATAATGACATCTCAGTGTGCCTCTCCCAAAATGGGAGAACACTTATAATGTCTATGAAGCGAACTACTTTTAATTTCTTTGTGGAGGCCCAGACCCCAAATGCTCTTCTGCACCTTTTCACTTGTCACAGGCACATGGCTAAAAGATATTTTCTTTGGGTCTGATGTTACTTATCACTGAGTGAGTTCCCCTGGTGGATAGTTTTCTCGTTGAGTCTCGCATGTTGGGCCAACCTTATTATATGTATGTAAATAAAAGGAAAAAGTATAAAAGGGTGGTATGAACTATTACCCTTTTACAAACTCTTGTCAGGACTATCAACATTTGCAAAACACAGTCAATTTATACTTTAAGGATCAAATTGCAATTACAATTAATTCCATAAAGTACCCCAAACTATAAAATCTGCTAAACACAATCAATTTCTACTTTAAGGACCAAATTGCAATTACAATTAATAACATAAACTACCCAAATTAAAAAAAAAATCTATGTATATGTATTTAGTTCAATTTAAATGTATAATTTGTAATCCCTTCAAAAAAAATGTATATTTTGTTCTAAAATATTTGGTTCGATCTAATGATGAATTTTTTGAATCAATCAATTTTTTAAATTGCTTAAATTTATACAATAAATTTCTAATTTTAAAATAATTTATACCATAAATCTTTTTATGAATAATTTACTATACATATAATATATATTTTGAATCAGTAAATTTCTAATTTTCAGATAAAATATAATAAAAGTTTCACAAATAAGTGAAAATATCAATAATTTATTATTATGATGATTTTGATCCTTGTTAATATTCTGTTAAATTAATATATTTTCAGATCAATTGTGATACTTTTATGATAATATATATTTTCAAGCAATTTTATTATTGTAGATGCCTATCGTACAATTAGGTCATTTGATACGGTTGTACGAAAATAATTTTGATTTTAACATTTTTTGTATAAATTTAGATCAAAATTTATATATTTAAAGATTTATGGTATAATAAATTATTCAAAAAAAATTTATGGTATAAATTATTGTAAAATTAGAAATTTATTGTATAAATTTAGGCAATTTAAATAATTGACTGATTCAAAAATTTATCATTAGATCGAACCAAATATTTTAGAACAAAATATACATTTAAATTGAACTAAATACATATACATTGATTTTTTTTAATTTGGGTAGTTTATGTTATTAATTGTAATTGCAATTTGGTCCTTAAAGTAGAAATTGATTGTGTTTAGTAGATTTTATAGTTTGGGGTACTTTATGGAATTAATTGTAATTGCAATTTGGTCCTTAAAGTATAAATTGACTGTGTTTTACAAATGTTGATAGTCCTGACAAGAGTTTGTAAAAGGGTGGTAGTTCATACCACCCTTTTGTACTTTTCCCTAAAAAAAACAAGAGCGGACAAGTTTGGGAAAGATGAATGGACATCTTTTTCTTCTTCCCTTCAGTCACTCCTCTTCTCACTCGACAAGTAATTATGTCATATCTCAGAAGAAGTCGATCGTAGCTCCGTCGGATAAATGCCAGGGATTGAATGGGTGACGACGCAATAAAATTTGGCAGAAAAGGTACATAGTTACGCTGCGTTCTTTTCCATTTCCTATTTACAAAATTACACAGTTTGTGCTTATTACAAATGCACCCCTTGTGATTCTAAAGTTCGCATATTATCTCCAATATCCTCCACAAGTTTGGTCGTGGAGGAAATTTGAAACGCCGAGCTTGGTGGAGAGCTAATAAAGGGTGTCAGCTGGAAGGGTCTTTATAAATAAGTCAGTCCGTTGCACAGGCAATTCAAGAAACTGTGGCGCAATAAATCCAATAATGAAGTGTTGCCGAACCAGATGACATTCCTGTTCAAGTTATTCCGTCCTCTCATGATAGACGGGATTTCGGGCAATGTGGTTTGTGACCTTGTTATCACAATGGATTATAATAGGAGTGGGGACTGGGATGCGAAGATCTCATAAAATGGCAGCTATCCAGACTAGTCCGCAGCACATGTGTCATAGTCCGGTCTACGAAAGATTTGGAGACAGTCGGCTGCTTTCTAATTCACCAAGAAATTAAATAAGGCCCAGGTTGATACAATAACCATAAGTGGAGCGGCGCGAGATTGGACAGGATGCCCAATCTGCATCACATAACCTTAGATTTGCTCGTGCTAGACAAAATAAGTCTTGAGCAGGAGCATTTTTGAAGAAAACGGAGCACCCTTGTGGCAGCTTAAAGGTGTTCTACAGTCAGAGCAGCAATAAACTGGCTAAGAACATGATCTGGAGGCAATGTCAGGTGTGGTCCCATCCAGGTAAATTATTTTTCCTAACAGCCTTCCATATTCTGTAGGATCATATAGTTTCTTAGATATAGATAGAGCTAGTTTTTGTTTGATATCCAAAGGAGTGGAACTGGGTTTGCAAGCAAGTAATCCATCTTATAAGGGTAAATCCATGACATATTTGTCAGAATCAGACCTAGCAACTTCCATGCCTAAAATATATTTGAGTAAACCAAGTTGTTTGATTTAGAACTCAGAAGAATGAAAGACTTAACTGAAGAAATAAAAAATGTAGATGTTTAATTGAACACCACATCATCAACATATACTAGTAGTATGAGATAATCACCATCATGTGCATAGGTAAATAGGGAATGATCATGAAAAATCTGTTGGAAGCCGTAAGTCAGTTGAGCATTAGTATATTTGATGAATCATTGTCTAGAGACTTCTAAGACCATATAGTTGTTTAGCTTGTACAACATACATTTTTTTTTTCTTTCTTGTAAAAAAAGCTAGGGGGGAAGTGGCATATATATCTTCTCATTTATATCCTCATGTAAGAAGGCATTATTCACGTCAAACTGAAATAAGGGTCAGTACTCTGATGCTATTAGAGCTAGGATAGTGCCCACGGTTGTCATCTTGACAAATGATGCAAGGGTTTCATTATAATCAAGTCCTTGTACAAATCATTTTGCAACCAAACATGCCTTATAGTGTTCAATTGTGCTATCTAGGGGTGTGCGCGAGACGAATTAGGAGGGGTTGGTCTTGTCCCTAACCCGGCCTGAAACATAGACCGGGGTCACTTAGTAAAACCCGAACCCGACCCTAAACATTGGTCGGCTCTACAAATTTTGGACAAAACTAAAGATAAAGGCTCTGCGATAACATAGGATATCGTGCGTTTTATACGATCGAATTGCGATAAATTGTACGATAACATGATATTTAAATATTTTTATGCGACAACTTGTACGATAACATGTGTTATCGCTCAAACCTATTATCGCTGCTATGGGTGTGTTTTTTTTTTTTTTTTTTTTTGATGAAAAAAAAAAAACACCCATAGCAGCGATAATAGGTTTGAGGCCTACAATTCGCTCATGTTCCATGGTTTGTCCTCCAATGGCCTCTCAAGTTTCCCATTTTGCTTGCAATATGACCATTGATTTTCCTCTTTGTTGATTTATAGGTCTTCCTATCCATGAGGTGGAAACATTACTACTTGGGTGTAGTTTTTGTTATTGTTATTTTTTTTCATTTCAGTTTGAAATATGATATGCTGTAAATTGGTATACTTGTGGCGAATTCATGGAACAATGGTACTTTGTAGCGTTTGATTTGTTATTTGGTAGTGCTTGATCTGTTATTTGGTATCCTTTAATCCATCTGTTTATTTTCTGGTAAAAGAATGTTCAGGAACTCAGGTTTTGGTTGATATATGATAATATATATGTTACAGGATTTGTTGGTGGCCGTTGAAAAGTTGAAAATGCTTAAATACGAAAATGAATACATGGAGGACTAGCTTTTTCCACCTAGATGACCTCGAGGCTCTGGGACTTGGTATATTTTCACTTTCTGATGTAATTTATTTACTAACTGAATTGGCTGACTGTAACCAATATGACCACATTAAACTATTAAAGTATGAAATAGAAATGAGAGACTAGCTTTTGGCTTCTCATTTATGTTCTTGAAGAACCTGACATATTTCTTACCATCATTGGACTGGTTTTACAGGCCCCAAAGGGAGATCTTACTTGCTGCTACTTGTTCGCATGAATCGTTTGGCAAAATATCAGGTATTTCAGTCTTGGAGATAGGATTGTTGAGATTTATTTGAGTGTCAAATTCAAAATACCAAGTATGGAAAACTTGAGATTGAGGATAATGTCGCAGCTTCCTCTTCATTTTATATTGCTTTGAGCTTTCCCTAGGGTTACTGAATAATGTTCAAATGTTGTATATGATGTTTAAGGCTCTTTGGTTACCATTAAGAGTTGAACGTTTAATCATGCATATATGTTAAAGTCGTTTCTGTATTTTTTTTTTCCAGATTGTGATTTGTCTCTGCAAGTTTTGAGTATATTAAGTATGGGGAACACTCGGTTGAGGCAAGGTTGTAAGAATGAGGCAGTAAGGCATGATCTTGGCCATTGATCATATTGATCTAATGGTTGAGATTTAAAGGTGTGGTAGTGAGATTTTACTGTTTTCTTTTTACTGTTGATAGATTTTGGTAGTGGGACACGTGGCGCACCCACAAAGCACGGGGTTAGATGTGTGGCTCAGATCGTGCCTCACTGCCTCATTCTTATTTGGCTTGCCTCATTTGAACGCTCCTCTATTAAGTATAAGTAGTTGAAGGCTTGAAGCATTGGTGGACATACAGCAAAAAGTATAGGAGCACACTCACAGACGGGTTAAGCCTCCAAAGTCGGGATGACAAACAGCTAGACGAAGATCCATCGCAATTAGTTTTATGATTTCACATTTGATCAATTTGTATTATTTTTGTGGATCTACAATTGTCGATATTTTGGTTATATAAAATTGGAATAGTTTATTTTGTATAATGAAAAATATTTTTTCTGTATTTCAGGTATTAATTTTGATGTAATTTATTTTAATTTATTGTATTTCATTATTAACAAAATAAATTAAATTAATTGAAAAGGCAAAATATAATGCTATGGTAACGTTGTCGTATTGTTATCGTACAAGTTTTACGTACGATAACAATATTGTACCTATCGCAGGATTACCGTAGGGTTATCGCAGAAAGTTATCGTAGAGTCGTCGTACGTTTCCTACATTGATCAATTTTACGATAACCCTATGATAATTTTGTGTTATCGCTAGTTTTGCCTAAATTTTATAGTGATTTTGTCGCGTAAGGTCGATTACGAGGCAGATTTTGTTCCGTCGCGTTACAATTTGTCGCGTTATTCAGCTAATGCGGCGTAGATTGCTTGTCGCGTTATCATTTATCGCGTAAGTAACTATAAACAACACATCTGTCAACATGTGTCAGGTTATATGTTTTATGCGTCAGATGTTTATGCGACGACAAGCAAATTTTGTCGCGCAATTGACAGAATGACGTAGTGGGGGTTTAGAACAATTGAAAAAATGTCTCACATTGATTGGTAAAGGAGACAAATGCAAGATTATATGACTATATAGAACCGTAATTCACCAGCTTAAACTTTTAAATCACACTGGGATTATTCTCCTACATAAGCTAGCAAAGTTTCAACACTTTTTTTCTTCAACAATTATATCCATCGCTTTTAGACAAGTGCTAGATTATATGTTCCTAAACTACTGATATTGAATCAATACCAAACCGAAACTTCGTGAACAACGTGAGCCATTAAAAATGAGTATCTTATGTTCTCATTTTAATCTAACATTCTTGAGTAAACTTCCATGAGCAAGAAGCCAGATCTAAATGCAGCCATCCGACAGGTCAGACCAAGACCCACATACCTACCCTCACGCTTCACCCCTGCTAGGTTGGATCACACCACATGGAAAGTAATTCTGATGAGTAGCAGAGCTGGCAATGTGTGTGGCCTCAACCTCAACAAGGTTTAGTTTAGTACAATTATAAAGTACCTCTTAAGTGGACATGTTTCCTGTCCTCTGATCTCTACTTCGTCACTATGTGGCTGGTTTTTGGTCTTTGTTTCTATCCTCATAGCACCCTACCATTGCCTATGAATAGGATCAACTCAGATGTCATCTCGTCAGAGTACTGATACTAAAGTTCAACATATATGTGTATGTTTTTTTATGACATGAGACGTCAGGTTATACAGACCAAGGTTGTTCGAATCAAATTTGTACCTGGACTCATTTTGCATAGCTGAAATTGAAAAGTAAATTCGACTCGTAAGATTGACCGAGTGTACCTATATTAAACTAATATTAAGCATTATATAAATAATAAGTCAATATTATATTAAACAAATATCAAATATATGATAATATTAAATATTTTCCATTTTATACTATTTTACTTATTTTAGCAATTTTACCCGATATTACTCTGTCTCTACCCAATTTTACAGGATGTCAAACCGTGTTAATGTTCGATTTTATCCAATTTTACAGGAGGTAATTAAACCAAGCACTAATGTCCGATTTCACACCGAAACTATTTTACCGGCAATTTAACTCTAATTATGTATGTAGAAACATAAAATCAAGCGTTTTAAGTGTTAGAATGCGATTTTAACAACCTTGATAAAGACATTCCATGTCTCGGGTTATTGAGACATTCGGCTCGGGGATAGCGAAGGGGAAGTTGAAAATGGGTGTTAGGAACTGTCGCCCCAACTTGTTGAGACAATGTTATTGGAAATGACATACAAGTGATGCATGGGTCGAAATTGTGCCTACATAAGATAGGGCTCTGAAGCTGCACAAGAGATCAAACTTGATATCTGCAAGGAAGCTTCTCAACTTTTGATACACACTAATTCACCTTTAAGAATGCCAAAGAAGCATAGATTTCTAAACCCTTTGGCAGCTTGCTTGACTTTCAAGCAAAGGGTTCAGACTAATTAAAAGAGGAAGAGATGAGGACCCTATAATCAAATTAAGGGTATGTTGGAGTGTGTGTATGATGGCGTTTGATCCAATGTTGACATACATGGGACCAGATCCTCTCAAAACAATGGATGCGTGTTGCGTGTATGGGTAGTAAGACCAGACACAAAATGGGTGTTACAGTTTTTGATTTGGATCATCTAAATGGGAGTCACTTTTCTGATTGATGATTTTGGAAGCATATTACTTGTACGTCGTGAAGATTCCCTTTCCTTTTCTGTTTTTTTTACTACATATATGCTTTTCTTAAGAGGAGCGCTCAATTAAGAAGTCCTTTAAATTTCGAGAACTTGAGACTTCAATCTTCACCCTCCAAAATACAAGATGCATTTTTGTGGTGACACGTGTGTCATGTGCATTTTCCAATATGCATTTAATGCAAAGTCAAAGCCACAATTTTGACTTTGCTTTTTGGACATGTGTCAAATGCAGATTCAAAGATGCATCATGATCTAATGGTGAGATTTGGGTTCTCAAGTTCTCGAATTTTTAAGGGTTCTCAACCGTGTGCTCCCCTGCTTCTCAATATGTATATCATTACAGATCGGTACAACATGAAATTGTTGTGTCTCATTCTTGTCGAAATATATAGCATTCATCATTTTCTTTGCTAGCGGAAATATAGAGTCATCATATAATTGTTCTTATACATACCAAGTGTTATCAATATATGAATCGAGTGTATTATTGATAAAACTAATATGTCATCATATAGTAATTGTCAGGAATAGATATGGTAAGTACAATAATGATATGAATATACAATGAGGGGAGCACTCGGTTGAGGCAGGGTTGTTAAAGTGAGGCACATTGTGAGTCACTCATTTTGATGATGTGGCAGGGAATAGTGCAGGAATAGTACCGGAATAGTATTTGCTTTTGATGGATTTTTTACAAAGCACGGGGTAGATGTGTGGCTCAGATCGTGTCTCACTGCCTCATTATTAGGAAGGCTGCCTCATTTGAACGCTCCTCTATACAATGAAATATTAAATTTATATTATGTATATTCTCTAACACCAATAACAAACATTTTAAATTATAGTACATGCACCACGCAGTTTTGTATTGGCCACAACATTTGATCTGCCTGTCAAAATACCTATAGAGTGATCGTTATTTACCCGATCTTTACCTTATCCTGCCATGTCCCTTACCATATATTATTAGGGGTCCGTGTAACACTTAGCTTAGTTCAAGGACCTACTATGTGTCCTATTCATTTTGTATTAATATTTACACATAAGTACTTAATTACAATCGGGTTTTTGAACTAAGCTTAAGTGTTACATTGACCCCTAATATATATGTACCCTGCCCATTAAATCTTGGGTATGGTAAGGGTCATTAAAAACAGAACATAGTCTGTCCTCTTTCTAAACCCTACCTTACCTAGTCGTACCCTATAATTTTTAATCACATATATTTTCAACTGTTACTTCAAATGATGCTGGAACCCGCCCTACTCGACCCTATCCTACTCTTGATAAAACATGAATATATTTACATATTTTTTTATAATATGAATATATATACTTGATGGAAGCAGATCCGTGCTGGCAGCTTGCTGCCAATGCGAAACTGCATCGTTTTACTTTTAAAATTTGAAAATTCCCTTAATGCCGTCATGAAAAAAAAAGACTTGTGTTTCACCGATAGAAGCCCTGAATCAAAATATCCCCATTTCAAATCTCTATCCATCTGCAATCGTGTTCTACATGTCTCCCTCATTTCATTGTCATTCGTCGTGAACTCACCCCTCTCCTTCTGCGACGCTGCCGAATAGCAGGATCGCGTTAGATAGGCTCTCCAATTGCACTGTTCCGGCCAAGTTTGAATTTTGTCCGCATGCCCTAGTTCCTAACTTTCTCGAATCTGCAACCACCAAATCCTAATCCGAAACAACCCCTTTAATCAAAAATCGAAAAAGATTCAAACTCGACCGGAACAGAAACTACCCCTTTAATCAAAAATTGAAAAGATTGAAACTGATGTTCGTTAGGGCATCTGCAGCGGTGCAGATTGTGAGACGTCCTCGGTTAAATTTGGGAACGTCCGAGGCGAAGAAATCCTGCAGCGGTTGAATGAGCACGCCCTCCTGGAGATCGTTCGAGCGGACGTCCTCTACTCAATCGCCACGATTGAATCTTTCAATTATCCGCCCATCTCATGCGGATTTTGGATCGAACGATTTTATTTTAATCCGGGGTTGCGTTCGCTTGATGAAATTGACGGTCGGGGGCTTAATTTCTCGATCTGATTTCGGAATTTGCCGATCCGGTGTATTTTTGTTAGTTTGTTTAAATGTGGGATTGAGTTATTGTGGACTTTTGTGTGAATTTGGAAATTCAGGTGCATCCAATTTTGCTTTCTTGTATCTTTGTCGTGTGAAACATAGATTTGATTTGGTGATTAGGATCCTCAAGGAGGTGCTGCACTTGCACCGCTGCATAAACAAGTCGTCTAGCATCTTCTTCTTGGATGAACAATGCGAGAAAGTGCTAGCCGGGGAGATCCTCCGGAGATAGCACCTCCTTGACGGGTGCATATATGCCTAAGGGGGCTTCTGTCGGTGATAGAATATACACAACTATTTTTTCATTTTTTCATGAGGGCATTAATGGAAACTCGAAAATTTAAAGGAAAACGATGCAGTTTCGCGCTGGCAGCTTTTAAAACAATAGGAAAAGGAGACATGAAAATTGATTAATTAGTTTTAAAAAGTAGTTGCTAAAAAAATGATTTTCCCAAAATCTTTTTAAGGTAGCGTATCACCACAATAACATTATCTATCGGCATATTACGCTAAAGGCTCTAAATCAATTGTTCACCTGTTAGGGCATATGCAGCGGTCGCATGCTCGACGGGATTTGGGGACGTTCGACGAAGGATTTTTGTGCAGCGGTGACGTTCTCGTCGAGATCGCTTGCTGGAGGAGAATTTTCGGACGAGAACGTCCGCTCAGAAATGCTGGACGAGAACGCCTGAGCGAACGTCCTCCGCCAGTGAGCTGTGCGCATGAGTGTCGCGTGTAAAACCAATCGAACGAAATCGATCTAATTGAACCTTGAAAACTCAGTCGCTCAGTTGCTAGATGATTTTCGACATCAATTGAAGAATCAAGAACCGGCGGAACCAACTGTTGAATATGAAACCACGTTGGGCCTGTGTTAACCAACGGGTTGAACCACGTTGGGCCTAGTTAACCAACGGGTGATAACAAAGGCCTGCATGCCATGCACCCCAACCAAGTCTCAAAGCCCAAGCATAATTGCTGAAATTGGGAACCTTGCCGGTTGTTGGTGGGAGTCGAACCATGGACATTCCCCACCCTTTAACATGACCTTGCAGGCAACATATTAACCATATGAGCTGCAGCCCATATGGTTAACATGTTGCCTGCAAGGTCATGTTAAAGGGTGGGGAATGTCATGTGTTCGACTCCCACCAACAACCGGCAAGGTTCCCAATTTAAGCAACATGTTGCCTGCAAGGTCATGTTAAAGGGTGGGGAATGTCCATGGTTCGACTCCCACCAACAACCGGCAAGGTTCCCAATTTCAGCAATTATGCTTGGGCCTTGAGACTTGGTTGGGGTGCATGGCCTGCAGGCCCTTGTTGAGCGCTTGATGGGCGCTATATAAAATCAGTAAAGCGCTTGATGGGCGCTATATAAAATCAATAAATCAACAAAAGTGCACTTTTGTTGAATATGAAACCACGTTGGGCCTATGTTAACCAACGGGTTGAACCACGTTGGGCCTAGTTAACCAACGAGTGATAACAAAGGCCTGCAGGCCATGCACCCCAACCAAGTCTCAAGGCCCAAGCATAATTGCTGAAATTGGGAACCTTGCCGGTTGTTGGTGGGAGTCGAACCATGGACATTCCCCACCCTTTAACATGACCTTGCAGGCAACATATTAACCATATGAGCTGACCAACAATCAACATTCCTGAGAAGATGATGAACAGTTCTTCCGCCTTCCGCGCGTCCAGCCCTTACGTTAGCGTCGCTTTCCACGTTGACATTATTTGTAATGTCTGAAGCGAGCGCGACGTTTAATGTTGCTGTTGGACGCGGCAGACTCTGATAAATTGACAGCTAGTTGGATGGTTGTCGCTCTGTATGTTTTTGCCAGCTAGTTGGATGGCTGTCGCTCTGTATGTTTTCGTAGATGAACACCATTCTGTTTGATAAATTTGTTGCTGATGTTTTGAAAATGTATACAATTACAAAACATCAGCAAACAATTTATGTTCTTCTGAGAGGATGTGATATAAAGGGTAATTGTAAGCCTATGTGTGTGTGGTCTTCTGAACATATTAGTTACAGAACATATTGGTCTTCTGAAGCAATTTGGATTGCAAGCCTATTTGTGGGCAGTGGGCAAGAATCGTGAGACGTTGGTATCTCCTTTGAGCGTTGCGAATTGTTGGTCAAGGCAATTGAATGTCTGCTTCCATGACTTCAATTGATTCGTAAGGTTTAGAGAAACTGTGAATATTTTCGAATTCCGATTACATTTGTCGTTGTTATTTTAATGGAGTTAAGAATTTTGTACAAAAATGCTCTTATTGATAAATAATTCATGTTTGATCAAATTGGTGGAAATATTTTTCAAATTTTTTTATTCATGAATAGTAATAGGAAGTTGTCCGCAGGATGACATTGCTGTACAGAATATGCAGAAATGCTGTTACTGTTAATGAATAGTAATAGAAATTGCTCCGTGAGAAAGTTCTCGAGGAGATAAAATGCTTGAACGGGTACGGATGCTCTTACTGATACTTTATTAAGAAAACTAATATTAGAACAATTTACTACATCTCTAGATCAAAACACTTCAATTTATTAAATGGAACTTTTCAATTTACAATATTTTACATTTAATGAATGGTAAGAAGGGGGCGTTCGATTGAGGACGCCTCTAGAAATGAGGACGTATGGACTAATCTGGACCATTGATCTTGTTGATCCAATGGTTGAGATTTAAAGGTAGTGGGATTTTACTGTTTGCTTTTGATGGATTTTGGTAGTGAGACACGTGTCGCGCCCACAAAGCACGGGGGGTTTAGTGGGGCACGTGACGCGTTGTGATTGATTGTACTCACGTACTCATTTCTGGAGGGTGTCCTCAATTGAACACTCCTCATGGTAAGAATTTACTTTTTATTATTAATCTCTTATTTTAATAAATAAGTGAAGTTATAGTATGTAAACATTGAAAAAGAATAAAATATTACAATGAGCTTGGATGGTCGATTAAAAGACGAAATTACCCTCAACTTTCTTTTTTCGCGTGTATAAAAAGGCGCACCCCCTCTGAATCGAATCTCATTCGTCACTTTCGTCAAAAGCAGAGAAAACGAAGCAGCACCAGCAACAACTATGGCGATGGCTTTCAAAATGGTAAAACCTCAACCCAACTCTCTGATGTATCAATTCGCATCGTTCATCGGCGCGTCGCAGTTTGGTATTTTTGCGCTTTTTCTAATTTCATCGAGCTGACGGATGATCGGATCGCGGAATTCATATATGGTTGGTTGTGTTTGCAGGCGACGACGGCGATGTGCCTGACGGACGAGTGCAAGAGCTCGTTCATGGCGATGAAGTGGAAGAAGGTTCACAGGTACATCGTGTTCAAGATAGATGAGAAGTCTCGAGAAGTCACTGTCGACAAGGTCGGCGCAGCTGGTGAAGGATACGACGATCTCGCCGCTTCTCTTCCCGAAGACGACTGCCGCTACGCCGTCTTCGATTTTGATTTCGTGACCGTCGATAACTGCCGCAAGAGCAAGATCTTCTTCATTGCATGGTCCGTCCCCTTAATTTCCACATATTAAGTTCAATTTATGAAACCCTAGCTAAATTTTCGCCATCCTGATTTTGAAACATTAATTTAATTTTGTGATGATGAATGATTAATTAGGTCACCGGCGGCGTCGAGAATCAGGGCGAAGATACTGTATGCGACGTCCAAGGATGGGCTGAGGAGAGCACTGGATGGGATTCACTATGAGGTGCAAGCGACTGATCCGGATGAGATGGGGTTTGATGTGATCCAGGACAGAGCTAAGTAGATATAATGAACCTGGAGTGGCTATTATCAAGAAGATATGAACACAGGTTGGATTTGTGACATGTTTAATTAATTGATCACTTGTAGATTTTACTACTACTACTTGCTAATGATCATAATCAACGAACTACACATGTCATCATCAAGCAGAGCCTTATCTTCGCACCCTGTATTAGTATCTAATAATCCGTTTCAATAACTCTGATCTGTAGTTCTGATCTTCTCTTTGGGTTTCTGATCTGTGCTAGGAGTTTGATGTAGTTTTGATATTGTTAACATCTGATGTTGAGGTGTGGCTGAAAAGGGTGTGTACCTTTTGGTTTTTATTTTGTAGTTTGGTCTGGTTTGGTGGTGTATCAATGTTGTCTACTCATCATGCTTATCAAAAAAAAATCATGTTTATCTCTAATTCAATAACAATGGGCTTTTGGATGTGACTAAAAGCTAAGTTGGAGGAAGGCTAATGGGACTTTGTTTTTGCTACCAAACCTGAATTGTCTATTGGCCTCAATAAATAGGAAATAGCTCATGTCATGAAGATGAATAAAACAGAGAATGCTTATGTTTCATTAATGAAGTCAACTCACTGTTAGAAACTTCGAATACAATATAGCAGTGGTAGCTTCCATTGGATACTTGATGCAGTGATATAATATAGAAATCTCAGAACCAGGGAAGCAATTGGTTTCTTGTGATATTCATATAAATTGGTTTCTTCACTCTTCAGTGTAAAGTAAGTGACGTTGACTATTCTGATGTCTGAAGCCAAGGCATTCATTCATAGAATGTAGTCTCTCCTTCCGCTGTTGTTGGCTTTGGCTATAATCAAACTATATTTTAGTATTTGAATACACATTTGATTAAGGGTTAGCATTTGGCCTAAGGTTAGAATGAGCTTTAGGGTGGTCCGAGTTTGGCCCTAGCCTTATGCAAGTCTTATATGACCCCGGTTTAGAATTACATATGTTTTTATTTAAGTATATTCTTGACATAAAAATAATGTATTTTTTCACATTCATTATATCCACATCATCCAAACCTAGTAGCAATTGCCTTTAATAAGTTATAAACAAAAATAAAAGATTCACAAAAGCTTACAATTCAAGCATGATTATCTCTACGGTTCAACGACACTCCGAATAAGTGCAATTGATGTGGAATGATAAATAGTTATACCAAGTGTTGTTGATTCGATGCTAAGAGATATACATATTCGTAACAAAATTTGTTGATTATTTAGTCATCCAATTAGGGCCGAAATTAGACCGAGCACGATCCTAGCCCTAAAAGTCTTAAGAAATGAATGGCTGATAATAATTTTAGGGTTATGAATTATCTTAGGATCCGACCCAATGTAGCCATAATGAAAAATGCTAGGGCTTGAGCTTACTTAAAAAACCTAACCGATCCAGCTTGATAGGGCTTGAACGTAAATTCTCACTCTTTCTTAGATTCATGGACCCAATTCAATTCAGTGGGATCTTTGATTCCCATTTTTTTGCAGCAAGAACGGTTGCTAAAACTCTTTGACCCCCGAATTTGGAGTATCCTACTTTCACGCAATTCACAGGGTTCAACAAGCAATCGATATTTCACGATCAAGGGTGTAGTACTATTTGTAGTAGCGGTCCTTATCTATCGTATTAACAATCGAAATATGGTCGAAAGAAAAAATATCTATTTGGCAGGGCTTCTTCCTATACCTATGAATTCCATTGGACCCAGAAATGATACATTGGAAGAATCTTTAGGGTCTTCCAATATTAATAGGTTGATTGTTTCGCTCCTGTATCTTCCAAAAGGAAAAAAGATTTCTGAGAGTTGTTTCCTGGATGCGAAAGAGAGTACTTGGGTTCTCCCAATAACTAAAAACTGTATCATGCCTGAATCTAACCGGCCTGGCCCTTTGACGGCCTCTATATTTGATGTGCCACCATTTCAATGTATTTAAGAAATCTACGGGTGATTTTAAGCATCCTAGGTGTAGGTGTCTAGGTGATAGCAGAATAGAAAATGATGATACAAATTGAGCTTGAGCTTAGTTTTGGGCCACTGCAAGTGGGTTTTTTTTTGGTGGCAAGCCCAATTCCTTGTTAATAAAATAATTTGGAAAAGTGAGATAACATTTTAAGAGTTTTGTTTGCCTCGTTTGAATTTCAACATTTACTTTGTTTAATTATTCATAGCACTCCGGGTATCACTACACCATTTTACATGTTACGGGACAAACTTTGAAAAGTGTCGCAAAAGATTTGTCACACAAGCATGTTTATACTACATGACTTTGAAACGTTTGTCGCAATTACATGTAAATGCGACAAAACTTTATGTGAAACCGAAACTATGTCGCATAAACAGTTTCTTGCGACATGTCTTTACGCGACACAAAAGTAATGTGTCATAAACACCATGAAGCGACATTGTTAAACGCGACTTCTAAATTAAGTCTCTTTTACTCCTTTACCCGACTCTGTATATGTCTCGTAAAAATGTTGACGCGACATTATTATAAGCGGCATTTGAATTAAGTCCCGTTTAACCTTTTACGCGATTAAGTTTATGTGACAACTCGACTTTTGTCACTTAATAATGAAAAGTAAAGCGATATATGTCAGCTGATTGCACGACTCACCTATTTTGTTTGAAATTGACTCGGGCATTGAAGGGGGTCGACCTACCGTTTGTGTTTTAAGCGACATTTTTTGCATAAAATGTCGCTTAAACGTCAGAAATTAAATGCAGAACAAAATGCAAGTACAGAAGCAGGGCATGGGGTACACATTTCTCAGCAACCTGCGACTGAACACAGCAAATGCCAATTTTTGGCCGGATTCTTCTGCAGCTCCAAGAAGACATTTGCTCTAAGTTTTTGGCCAGATTTTCAAGTGAAAGAAGGCACACGTTTTGAAGGTTAAATACTTTCATATTCTCAAATATATTATCTTGTCATTTTGCATGCCATTTTTTTGAAATTTTTGTTAAGTGTTTTGTCAGATATATTTAAGCTTCATTTTGCTGCGAATTTGTCAAATTTAAACATTGAAATGAGAGATCTAGATGAGTGTACAACACATATCATCAGCAGCTAGCTTTGCTGTCGAACATTATTACATACATATTAGAAAGATTGAGTTGGTTTTTGGCTGAAATGGTGAAAATGGAAGGGGATGAAAAAATAGGCAGGCACCACAAAAATTTACTCAAGGGTTGGCTGCAGATGGCCGGTGGCTGAAATGGTGAAAATGGAAGGGGATGAAAAAAATTACACACATGTGTTGGATGATGGCTGAAATGGCCGGTCAAAAAATCACTTTTGAGTATAATAGTGATATAAATGTAAATCGGCTTTGTAAAGTGGCTTTGTATATCACTGCTATTTACATTAAACAATGTATATTTATATGTAGGCACAAATGCGAGACAGGGTTCGTCAGGTGATGGGAGACATGCATGGTGACGAAGCTGGTGATGGCATTGTCCTCGATGACCAAGAACCTCTTCAGGTTTCTGGAGCTGGTAAAGCCTTCAAGAGGCCACCCTTCCCTAGAGGAGGTGCAAGGAATGCCGAGCTGAAAGACCAACTCCAGAAGCGAAAGGATGAGCTAGTGGAAATGAAGAACGAATTTCAAGCGAGGATTCGTGTTCTTGAGGAGCTGGTGGTACGGGGTGGATTAGCAAACCTAGCAAAACAATAATGCTTCAGAAGGTGCGACGTCTTATGGACCTGTTGTTTAATTACATGTTGATAATGGTGTAAGACTGTTGTGCTCTTGTGGCCGTGTACACACCTGAACATCTTTTGTGTGTACCCTTTTGATGTTGGCCGGAATTCTATTTTGTTGGCCGGAATCATGTTCTGTAAAACATTTTCCTTTTTTGTATGAAGACTGAAACCTGTATCTTTATGCGACAAATAAGTATCCACATTCTTAACGTAATCTGTTCTATACGACAATAGTATATTTACATTTTAAATCATCTGTGCCTTTACACGACAATATAATTTCATGATTGTAACGTAAGCCAGTTTATACGACAACAATATATTTAAAGTTCTAAGCGTATGTTCCTTAAAGAGACAAATATGTTTTCAAGTTTGTAACGTGAGGGTGTTTATACGACAAATATATTTTCAAGTTTGTAACGTAAGGATGGTTATACGACAAACATATATTTAAATTCTTAGCGTATGTAGTTTTATACGACATTAAGATGTAAATGTTTGAAGCGTATAAACGTTTACGAGACGAATTGGAGAACCTACCATCTGTAAATTCGATCACGTAAGTCAGTTAACCCGACAAAATTTGGATTGGAAATGTAGCGTATGCCTTGCACCGAGTCGAACTCGTTCTAATGTTTTTGGGACATATAGAAATGAATGTCGCATAAGAGTTACAGTTTACGCGACGTTTCGTCATTTTTTTTGTCGCAGGGACATTACGCTACTTGGATTTCGCGACATTTTTTTTGTCACAGAAACTTTATGCGACTAATTTAGGGGTTTATGCGACGGAAAAAAAAATCTCCTAATCTAAAAAATGGTGTAGTGTATGGGTTTGTTACTTTTTTTTTTATAACAAATCGATTTCTCGGTCGCCACTTTGTTACGAAATGTAACAGATAGTCGTGGACCAACAAGCAAGTTTTTAGGTCACGTGAAAAACCAGTACCTGACGTGCAAATCTATTTAAGAAACCGGAACCCAGCGTACCAGTGTTATGCGAGATCTAAATTCATCAAATCCTCTTTTGATCTCTTCTTCTTCATTTCAAACAAAACCCTAACTAATTACTTAACCTCCGTCACCCATCTCTGGCCACCATTATTATTTCCGAGCACTTTTCACTAGTAAATCTTTTATTCTCATTCTTATTATTATAGTAGGTGTAGACCCTCCCATTATTCAGTTTGTAGATGGTACTTTTCTCTAAATTTTTATTCTATTTCTTATTTGTTGGGAATATTACACTTGAAGAAATTATTCCACATTGCTAAATGAGGAGAAGAATTGCTAGCTTATATATGATTACCAAACCATGACTCTCAAGCCTAGGCTTTTGAGTCAATATAGGGAGGTAGTTCCATATGGGTTAGCAATTTCTACATGGTATCAGAGCCCGAGTTGCGATTCGGGCCAAGTGCAATGGATGTGGGACTCGTGCGGAAATATCCTTGATTAAGTGCTCAAGTGGAGATACCTCAATCGTTTGGTGAGTTGGACCCCGGTTTAGCCTGTATAGGGGAGTTGCATTGGGTCCAATTGAGGGGGAGATTGTTGGGAATATTGCACTTGAAGAAATCGTCCCACATTGCTAAATGAGGAGAAGAATTGCTAGCTTATATATGATTACCAAACCATGACTCTCAAGCCTAGGCTTTTGAGTCAATATGGGGAGGTAGTTCCATATGGGTTAGCAATTTCTACATTTTTGTTACAGTGATCTTTCTAATCTACAATTAACAGTTTACGCTACATTTACATTTACCACATTAACGTATCACTTTCCCATGTGACATGCCATTCTCTGTCAAAATATGTTATTCATTGGTCCACGTGCAGTGACGGATCCAGCGCCTCTCGACAGCCCCCAGCACCGCCCCTGTCCACGTGTACATAAAGGATCATTGTACACAGTTTTATAACAAAACGGTACGCGGGATACCGATTTGTTAAGAAATGGAACAAACCGATACATCACTACGTACCGATTTGCTAAGAAATGGAACATACCGATACATGGCATACCGAAATCTTCAAAAACAAGACAAGGGGATACGGGTAAATCAAAAACAGTATTTCGTAAATGTGCAAAGGGCAAATTGGAAAGAAGAAAAAAAAACTCCATTTTGATGTATTGTCAGCAGACACGGGATAGATTGTTGCTTGCTTCAAATTTTACCAATGCAGAAAAAAGAAAAGAATTTGCTTGAAGAAATAAAGAAGAGGAAGCTTCTAATGTTGTTTGTCCTCATGTTTTACCTAACACCCAATCTGATCTGATAGAGAAGAAAATACCACTGGGCTGAAGGCTCACAAAATAGATCAAAGAATATGGTCCATGCATCCAGCCGATAGTTTAGTGTATGTTGTCTAGTTGCTAGCTAGTCATTGTTTCAATGTTTAATTTGGCATACATAATTATTATTCTTATCATCTATGAAATTATCAGGTAAATGAACACGACAATTCTTTTATTGTGTCAAATATATCGAAATAAAATGATCATCAGTTCAAATATAGTAATATAATTCAACATATTTATTTGAATATTAATGCTTTTTATTTGTATGGTGTATCTTTAAATTCCAAGCTAAATCATTATCCAAGAGAATATGGCATGATGACATAAGAAGAGGTGAGAACTAAAAATTATAGACTAGATGTATTCAAGGAGTTTTGAACCGTCGATCTCTCTTACTAAAATTATAACCGTTAGATCATAATCATTTTCGTCACCCAAGACCGGATAAAGTTCGAAACGTGTATTAAAATTGTGGATTTACAGACACAAAAGGTTTAAAAAAGTAAAAGGGAAAAATTAAAAAACTAAATCATTATGGACCGATCAGTGGAACCTGGAACGCAAGATCAACCAGAAAGATCAATTTAATTTATTTCATCAGATGGACACCATTTTCTAGATCATTCAAGTGCATTTATATTATGGTAATGAATTATAATAGTATTTCCTATGGTAGTATATTACATCATGTGAATAGTTTATGGTTGGTTGTGCTTGTGTCATGCAAATATAAATTGGTAGTTTTTTTTTGGGTAAAAGTATGTATTGTACAACTCATACCATTTTGTAAATTCAAAATCTTAACTTTGCAAGTGGAACACGTTACACCTATCAACACCACAACGATTTAATATCGTATTTCTAAAGTTGCAAATGAAGTTATCAAGTTCTCGAAATATATATATAAAGGGATATATGCTCTCCTAAGAATATAATATATCACGTTCATAGAAAATATATATAGTATTTTCAGACAAAATTATATCTAATTATTGAGGATATACACTTGGAAATGCTCAGATGATTCATTCGTTGTTAAATACTTAAATCATTTCAATCAAGCCCTCAAAACATATTCTTTTGAAATGTTTCATAGAAACAAAATTTAGATATAAGACATGAGTTCAAAATTCATCTCATCAGCATTAGTCTTTGGTCTCATATATCCCCTCCTCCACCTTGCAACCCTAAAAAATCAAACCCACTAACACCGCCACTGCCACTCACACTGCTCAAATAATCCTCATCAGCACTGCAACTGCAATCCTGACCCTTCATCATCTGCAGGCCTGCTAGACCCACCCTAGAAGTAGTAGTACAATAATCCAACTCTACCAACCCCTCTTCACTCACCAACTTCCTCTCAGGAGGACTAATCTTCAGCTCCAAACTGATCACCTCCCGATCTCCAGCACCACCAACCAAACACTGATGATCATGCTGCTGCTCCCTCTCCACTTGGCTTGAGCTTGATGTTACATGAAAGCATGCAAACAGACCAATGTTGTTGTTGTTTGCAGTTTTTTCATCTCTTCTGGCATCAGTACCAAATGATATGGTTGTGCAAGTAGAAGGGTTTATGTTGTTACTGTGGTGATCTTCATCATCAAGATGATGATCAGCTTTGAGTAGTGTTGTTGGTGCTTTGTTGATTGACTGGTGAGTTACTGGATCGATTCCTCGGTTGAGAAGCTTCCTCTTTATGTGTGTGTTCCAGTAGTTCTTGATCTCATTGTCTGTTCTTCCTGGTAACTTCGACGCTATCAAGGACCATCTGTAGCGTTACATATATCAAAAAATACTCTCTCAATCGATCATCTAAACTTGATAACCCTAGAGAGAGAGAGAGAGAGAATGTTAATTACTTGTTGCCAAGGAGGCTGTGGAAATGGATGATGAGTTCATCTTCATCACTAGTAAAATTGCCACGCTTGACATCAGGCCTCAAGTAGTTGATCCAACGAAGGCGGCAGCTCTTACCGCAGCGCAAGAGGCCAGCGGCCTTGGGCAGAGATCGCCAGCATCCCTCGCCGTGGGATTTAATGTAAGCGGTGAGACGGTCATCTTCTTCTTTAGTCCATGCTCCTTTGTTGGTGTGAGCTTTCTCACAGCATGGTGATCTTCCCATGAGAGATGAGATAGACCCAACAACAACAACAACAGCCAACTAGCTAGGTCTAGCAGAAAGGGTTTGTATGGTTGTGTGAGGGTGTATAGTTTTTGGAATAGTCTAATTGTGATTGAGTAGTGTGTGTTGGTTGTGTACTGTGGTGAGTGATAATACAAGTGACAAAGCATTAAAGAACACCAACCTTATTTATTAATGAATTTAATTGCTCCAACAAAATTAATTAAATTTGATAACTACTAATAATCAATCTACTAATAATATTAATGTAAATTAAGTGGGTTTTTAGCAAGAAGGAGATATCGGACGGTAAGATATTATAACGGGGAGGAGCGCTAAATTGAGAACCTTTTTTTTTTCTCTCGAAAATTTGAGTATCTAATCTTCACCTTTAAAGATACATCATCAAGTAATAATTTTGGAGGTATCATCAAGTAATTTTGGAGGTGACACGTGCCTCTTGACATATTCAAATTGCACTTAATACAAAGTTAAAGCCAACAAATTTGACTAGTAGGACGCATGTCATGCATGTGCAGATTTAAAGATGCATGCAACATAAACTAATGATTGAGTTCTCAAATTCTCGAATTATAAAGGATTCTCAACCGAGTACTCTCCCTTCTAATGAAAATGGATCTCTATCTTATATAAAATATATATTAATGACTGTATTTGAATTGACTCAATGAAGAAGTTAAAATGCATAAACATAGGTATTGAGTAGTGTGAACGCGTAATGGCGGCTGGGACACGTGGCTTCGCCACGTGCGTCAGATCGAGTTGATCAACTATTCGGATCGTATCTCACTGCCTCACAATCAGGGACTGTCTCATTTGATCGCTTCTATGGGTATTGATACCTTGAAAAGAAAAGGGAAATATATATATATGATAATTAGGGGTGTGACATGAGAAAAGGTGTGATTGCTTCTAGATGGATGTGGGTAGGTGAGAACAGGTTTAGACATTATTGTGAGGAGGCGTTGTAACCCTTATCAATAAAACAATTGCATTCATTATACATTAATACATATTAAACTTTAGGTTGGTGGAAAGTAAATCTACATGACCCTGAACAACTTCCTGGCTCTAGACTACAGTGTCCTTCTTTTTTGTTTCTAGAAATCAACCCATAAATTTCAAATTCTGCATGTTTATATCTTTCGAAGTGATAGTAGAAATCGACATGATATGGAAGTGGAACGAACTAGATAAATATATCCAAAATTTTCTTTTTAGATGTAGAAAATTTTATTATTAGTCAAGCTTTTGATAATAATTAATATTATATTTCATATATGAAGATCGACACCACAACAGTCGTTTAGTTACGCTCACGAGTATGTTCATATATATGATATTTTGACCAGAATCTTTAGAATAGGAGATGATATATTTTTATAGAGGACTTTCTGGTAATTGTCCCATCAAAGGATTGTGTAAATACATGAGTGGATTTGGATTACATGCAATGTATCTAAAATACTATGAGTGTCAAAACGACATCGTTCTTTCAAAGTGACGTCATTTTGATTCAAATAAACTATATAACCTAACAAAACGATGCACTTTTGACATCGTTTCGAAATTCACAACATCTGATTGCTTTGCACCAGATCTTCTTCCTGGACCAGATCTTTTTCCCTACATAACTCATATGAGTAGGTAAATAGGGTTGTAAATGATTTTGAGTATGTTGTTGATAATAGTTTTGAGGTTATTGGTAGGGAGTGGGTTTATGGGGTCAAGAGACACATGACACTAGCCCTTATTGGGGTTGGTTGTGTTGTGTTCTCCTTGTATTCTAATGCACAACGACCTTCTAGAAAGAAAAAACATTTGCTTTATTAGACTAATGTAGCAATACAACATATGGTCAGCGAGACTATCTTACTCGAGAAACAATAGTCCCTAGATGGATTTCACAATCTAGGATTTCAAATAAGAATCCCTTTCTTTTATAAAAATATTATTTGAATTGTCGCCTGATTTTAAATCAGGTAATTGATTCAATTTTTTATTTAGTATTTTTTATTTGCCCCAACAAAATTCGAATACACAACCGCTTGAGCATCAGAGGTTTTATGTCTTAGCCCTCGACCGGTTATTCTACACCCTGATGGACACAATTTAGTGTCTTTTGCATATCAATTTGCACTTATTTCATCCTATTGATCTTATCATCAACCACCACAAAAATAAATTAGGCCAAATTAACTCTGTAATTTATAAGTTTTCGACCTTAAAATTTCTAAATCTCAAATTCAGATACAAAATATATATAAAGAAACAAAATGTATATATATTGTTACAAAAATCAATAAATTGAAAATTGAAAAAAAATCGTAATTTGAAATCAGACTAGTCCAAGTGAATTCAAATAATCTTTGTGATTTACCCTTTTATTTATTGCGAGTATAATGAAGGGATTAGGTTCAGAATTAATGCTAATTAAAGCGGATAATAGTAATGTAATTAGAATGGAAATGAATATATAGGAAAATAACAAAGGTCTCGGGGACCAATAAATTGAGAACTCCACGACCACACAAGCTGAAAAAGGCATCATGTGAAGCTCATTGTGGCCAACATTAGTGTCACCTACCCTCCACACTACCCCATCATCCGTGACCAAAATCACACGCGTCCTCAAGAACCCAACTAGCACAAACAACCAGACAAAGGCTCAAATCAGGCTTCATTTTTGTGGTGCATTGTACACTAGCAAGTAGCAACGCTTAGGTTGGCCTTAGGAGCTGAACTCAACCGAGACGTGGTTTGAAAATTGAAAGTTAGAGGAGAGATGAAAAGAACCTGATGTTTAAGATCATTCAGGCTAGAATCTTGATGCGGCCATAGATGAAACTTTGGTGGAGGACAAGTGATTCAATAAGAAAATAATAATAATTTTTTTGAAAAGAAAACTAAACTATTGGCATGGTAGCTGCACTGACCTTTTTTTTTTATTATACACGAACTCCGACCAGGTCCTCACAGCTGATTTAAAGGCTCAATGGTAAGTATGCACGAAAAGAACTTTATCAACTAAAACTTGACTGGAGGAGTGCTTTGATTGGAGGAAGTGATGGGTGAAGAAGTCCTACTTTTCATCACGGGTGCATATGCCCTGGGCATAAAGTTTGAAAAGAGTGCCAAGAGGGTGGGAATTAGTGAACAATAATCCGCGGGCACAGGTCTTACCCTTGCGCCTTTTGCCCTACCGACCATTCTCTTCCATTCCTTAAGTTGTAGTTCACTATTTACCGAACCAGATGTTCAGGATAGTCAATAATTTGATAAACTTGTGCTATTTGAACAAGTATACACATGGTAAGAATATCTCTTTCCGCATAAACGATACTCAACTGTCAGGAAACTATAGTGTATCATGTACTACACATGGTAAGAATATCTCTTTCCGCATAAACGATACTCAACTGAAGTGCAATATTTTTGTTAGATGAGGAGAAGGATCACATACATTTACGATGACGTTCGCCACTGAAGCTCAATTTGAATACGTCCATTCTTGGAGTCTATGAGGTTGTACTTCTCGTTGATTCTTTTGTTGTTAACCACATCAGCAAGGCTTATATCAACGTACCCCAGAGACTCCTGTTAAATCAATTGCAGCATGTGAGGGAATCAGTCAGTCACACAGCTTTCTCAATTAACTAATTTTTATCTATCTGATGCGTTCGAGCTTCGAATGGTAGCTTAAACCAATACCTTTGGATGCAGGATCCCAATCCTTGAAGAGGAGCTGTATACTTCAACATGCAGCTTATCATTAACTGGAGGCTCTTCAACTGTGAACTGAAACTCCTCTTCCCATCTTGGATCTCGGTTCTTCTTTATCCGCTGCCAAACATTCATAAGCACTTGTGAGATTCCGTAAGACGTTTCTTAATTTTAAAAAAATTTGGTTATACATCAGTCTGTTTAAATCATGGATATAATGATATTTTGGACTGCAATCACTGAACTGTACCACCGATGTGAAACTCAGCATTACTAAAGATGAATACTTTAAAAGTACTGGGATACGTACATGTGCAAAAGAAGAGCAAGTTACCTTGGTTTTCTTTTCCTCTCCTCTGAAAAGAATCCGCGCATATGGATTAGTATGATTCTTTCCCTCAACATCCTGAGCTTCATGAACTATAACTACAAGCAGACCTCCACCAGCAGGAGTTCCTTCAGGTGCCTTTTGTACCGCATTTGAATCTTCAAAATCTTTTGGCATGTCTTCCTCCTTAAATGGTTTGTAGAGTAGTTCTACCACCAACTGCCCTCGTGATTTCTCATTTTGGACATCGTTGGGATCCATGTTTTTAAGCAAATCCAGAGTCATCACTTTTGGTTCATTAGCAGGCAAGTCCTTCAAAGGAACCACATTCATTCCCATCTTGTCATGTTTTCCAACCTGGAAACAGAAGGGAGAAATCATGTTGCTGACAGCAAAAGGACACACACTGACTTTTAGATATAGTCTAGCACATATTCTACCTGTTCCCAGTCATAAACATTGAACTGTATTGCTTGAGTTTCTGGGTCTCTCACAGCATATTTAAATTCCTCGTTCCATTCAGGATTCAAGTTCTTGTGCTTCACAGTTGTTTTCTTTGATGGAAGCTTGTCCTCAGTTATCTTAATCTTCACGTAAGGGTCTGAAGCACCGAGTAGATCTTTCTTTTTTAACTTCATGGCCTGGATGACCTTCACATGTAGAATTCCTACAGGCTTTCTCATAGCTCTGGAAGTCAACAAATAGTCGAAATAAGTACATCATAGGAAATCTTACTCAGCAAATGAAACAAAGTTTTAAATAGGTGTTCTACTTAGTTGGATCCATAATGGGTACTTCAAGGGTTTTAGGCCACAAGTACAAGTTGCCAACCTGCTCCTTGATGAACTCCTACAAAAAAGTTGGATGGTACTGAGTTGCACAAAACATCTCAAAAAAATACAAGAATATCTTATAATGGGATTGACAAAATAAGGACAACAAAATAAGAAGAAGACCAAGTGTAGGGATAAAAACTATTATTAATATTTGTTTCAAATTACTTTCAGCTAGACAACTATCGTAGCGTTCATAGAAGTACACTACAGAAAAGAAACGAGATTGAATGCACTGAAGTTGCTTAGTCGTATTATACAATTCAGTTAGTAATACTGGAAAGCGACAAGAACATCCCAGCTATGTTATTGCAGTATATCCAGCTAGCCCAACTGTTCTCCATATACACCAACTTTAATAAATTCATGTCCAGCAGACAAGCCATCATCTCCTCAAAACCATCATAGTCCAGTTCAGTAAAAAAGCAGCTTGATTTCATAAAAACTGTACCTGAACAAACCTATACAAGCCAGGAATTGACATAAGATCACACCCAACAACCTTCAACCCGAAGTCAATATGTGGCTGCAAACCAGGGAGATGATAAGCTTGTAAAATCGCAAATTCAAACATGAGAAATCGATTACAAAAGTAAGAAAGAAAATAGTTGATAGTGGAGTCCAACTATTTAGTAAATAACCACGCAAAGAATGAAACATAACCATTCTGTTCGAAGACATTTTTCACTGAAGCTGAGAGTCAAGTCCCAAGCAATTTTAACATAAGCTGAAACTGAATGAAATATGCCGGAAAGCGAGTGAAGGAAGTTTGGTAACATCCATAATAGATTATACCTTATCCATGAGAGACACGAGTATTTTGGCAAAACAAGGGAAGCTAGGAACTAATGGCTTCAAGGTGATTCGAGGAGCGGCAAATACTTGAACATCCACAACCTATCAAGGTAACACCACATTTAATAGTTCTGAATAATTCAACATCCAAATACGCAGGCATACACAAACCTCCTAAAAAGGCATTGTCCATCATTTTAAGAAATATTGAGCATGTTCATGTTAAACCTGGACAGTGGCTTTTAGCCCAAATGCTCTGGCAGCAACCAAAATGTTAGGATTTGCAGCCCATTTTAGAAAAGGTTCCATAATAAGCTCTTTTTCATCTGTCATATATACTTTCATTCCTTCAAAACAAAATACACACAAATGAGAACATAACCATGATTTCTTTACAGGTTCTAAATGTAAACTAACAGTTTCACTATTATGAAAATAAGATACCATAAACAATAAACAGAAGGACCACTAGCATATTTATCTGGGGCAGATAGAGTGATATAAAATACAGGAACAAAGGCAACGTTAACAATCACCCGCCAAGTATGAACCTTGAATGAGATCTCTTGGCAATCGAATACTATTAGGTGAAGCCAAGTTCAGAAGAATTTACAAGATTTTTATGCGTCAAGCTAGGAAGCACCTAGTAAAGATGTAGTTATGGATACAGTACACCAAGATTCAATACATCAATTTTCAAAAAGAGTGCCAATACGTGGGGTTTCTTGAAGGTCACAAAGAAGTGTGTATTGATATGACATATTTTTAAAAAAACTTAATAAAAATTCAAAAACAAATTTTATGGATTTAAAATGTAGTTTATTATCACTTGGAAATATATAGAATTCAGTTTATCTTTTCTTTCTAATTAAACGGCAAAGAGTCTGCGCAAAATATCTGAGAAACATGAAATGGGCCACGAAGCACCAATGAGATTTGAGATGTCTATTGTCTGTGTGCTATGACTATCATTATTTCCAATGTGGCGTTTATTTCTGTGAACAGACTCACATCATGTATATATACTAATGATAATAAAAATTAAGTGTGACTGAATGTGGTTACACCTCTATCACTTCCCATTTAGAGATAAAAATGAACAAGGATAACCCCCTTCAGAAGATATCACTTCAATGGATGCAATTTAGTAACAAACGGTAAATAGTAATATTAACAGTAAATTCAAAGAGTATTATTCTCAAACGTCATCTGATAATGCACATGAGCAAACTAACAAATATCTTCATCTCAAGAAAGCGTAAGTGTAAGATCTACTAACCTTGAAAAGTAGGTGGCAGGGACCCTAGTGTCACAGCTTCAAATTCAACAGAATCAATTTTATATTTTGGTATTTGCTCAGCAATAATAGGCTTTGCAATGTTCTTCGCCATCTTGCAAATTGCCTGAGTAAAAGCAATTGCCATCACAACTCAGAACATATGATCGATTGCCTAGATCAAAATAACATTTTATACAATGAAACTACCTTGTCAAGATAAGGCCACATGTACTCTAAAAATTTGTTAATCCAGTCAACCTTCAAAGTAGCCAAGTAATGGGTTAGTGCATCAAATGCTTGTGCAACCTAACTATACCAGACATCTTAACTTCCTAATCATTACATACCCTATCATAATCTGGATTTTTCACCCACAGCGGAATCTCCGGGAGCAAGCACTCCAGTGACTGGGAGTCTTGTTCGGCCAAAGGGCGTATAACAGGATCCTGAAATAATAATAATAATAAAACCGGTATAACTGTGTTCACATTTGTCAAGGCAATCAACAATTGATGCTACCTACACATGTAGTGTTTGCTCTATGATTTCTGTCTTCCATTAAAAACATCTCTCTGGAGAAACCAGATTTTTAAAAAAGTGAATCTCAAACCTAACTTCTCCTCATAGGTCACAATAAAATGTCAAATTAGTCTGACATAAAACATTATAATGTCCCACAATTTTTTTTTTTTAAAAGTCTCAATGCAGATAACAAGCCCAAACATATGACAAGACTTTAATTCAAACCTTAACATCAGTTGGCTGGCTGTAGATAAAGATGAAATATCCAATCACAAGCCCGATCGATGTCCCGAATCCAAATCCGAAAAATCCCAAAACACCACTAAGGAAACTCATCTCAACAGCACTCTTCTACTCCGTCCTCCCCCTACAACAACAGCAGCAGCAACAGCTACAATAACAAAACAAAAAACCTACAACTTCTCTCTCCGTAATATCCGCTCGCAGCTCCTCGGTTTCTCCACCGATAAGCCAAGAATCGATTCTTTAATTGAAGGTAAAACAAAGCGAAACAAAAAGCAGCGAATACGAAACCGAAGGCGTTGGTGGATCCGGCAGGTGACGAGATGCGATTCTCCGATCAGTGAGGGCGAATCGAGTCGTGCGGTAGCTCTTGGCACGTCGCGGTGGTGGATTTTTATTTTTGTATGTTTGTAGGGTTGTGATGGAGATTGAAAAAAATAACAGATGGCGCTCATTTGGCTTTCCACAGCATCGATGCGGAAATGACACGTCAGCATCCGATTCAGAGTAGGCGCAAGCGAAAGCAAAGGGAATATTTTCCAAATTACACCACAATTGACATTCAATTCCCATTGTACACACTTTTTAGATTGGTTTCCCGATTTACACTAGTTTTATAAGCCGTTGTTGCTCACAGCGTCTTAATGTTAAGACGCTCTTGTTGAGAGCGTCTTAAGCCCCGTGACGTTTTTGCGCCAAGTTTAATGTTGGGTCTAATGTTTTTTTCTCATTAAATGAAAATGTAATTGTCTATTTTTTTTATTTTATTTTTGATAACGTAATCCAAAGCCAACAAGGGCAAGCCAGAGAACTTCACAAGAGTTGGAAAAGAAATTAAGCCGTGGACAACACTCCAATTTGGACCAACACCACCGAGAAGTTCTAGCCAAATTTGCGAGGTGATCAGCCACTACATTTGCCTCCCGCCTAATGAGGACTACATTCCAATCATTTGTTGCTAAAGCTCTTGAGCTATAAGGATACCAATTGCTATGCAAATCTAAGTTGCGCAATCCAAATTTGAAGAGCTTGAAAACATCAAGACAGTCTGTTTCCAAAACAATTTGATAATGCCGCAGTTGTTCACTTAATTTTATTCCTTCAAGAAATGTCAGGCCTTCGCAATCCAAAATACTTGACGTGTGAGGAAAAAAGTTTGAACGAATGTCGATAACCAAACCGGTGTGATCTCTGGCAATAGCCGCAACTCCTGCAGCTTTACTCTTAGAATCCCATGAACCGTCTACATTAATTTTGATGACACCTGCTGGCAGATAGTTCCATTCAAAATCATTAGCAAACTGGGAAAGTAGCAGGCTGGTGTATTGACTTCTAAATTGGCTAAGGTCTTGATGCGCAGAGTCACAAAAGTCGGGGATTCCCAAGAATCACCATGAGAAACTTTGTTCCTAACATACCAAGAATGCTACAAGGTAGTGAGCACCAAACATGGACTTTGAGGAGTTATTTAACAAAACAGTAGTAGAGAAAATCTGCCATATAGTAGAGAAGTTCGTAAAACATTCGGAGCCACTGATATGCAACATCTCCCAAACACAAGAAATCCACCAACATTGAAGAAAAATATGTACATCAGATTCAGCCCTCCAACCACACAGAGCACAAGAAGCGTCGACAACAATTTTCCTGTCATAGAGATTACGCCTAGTGGGAAGAGCATTGTGAAAACATTTCCACACAAAAATTTTAACCTTCCGCGGCAATGGCAGCTTCCAAATGAGTTTCCAAAAAGAGGACATATTACTTTTGTTTGAAGGTTCACCAGCAAGTTGGTTATGCTTAGAAGATTGACTCAAGGCCATCTTATACACAGATTTGATAGAAAAATTCCCTGAATCAGAGAACTTCCAGCGGGGAGCATCAGTTCCTTGATTGCCACAACACCTTCCTAAAGAAGAAATAAGGCTTTAAAAATACTTTGCCAATAGTGAGAGGGTCTGAAACCCAGAGATGCATTCAAAATGTTTCCATCTTTAAAATAGTTCACTTTGTATATTTGGGACACTAGCAACTGAGGCTTGTCAATAAAACGCCAACCTTGTTTCGAAAAAAAAGCAAAGTTGACAAATTTTAGATCACGAAAAGCCATGCCACCACATTGCTTGTCCTGAAGTAAAATGTCATTCTTCACCCATCGAATCGGTTTGGTTTTACCAGAACTATTCCACCAGTAATTATGAATGTAGGTATGAAGCTTATGAATAATATTTGATGGAAGCATATAACAACTCATAAAGTACTGTGGGATGGTTTCCAAAACAGACCTCGTTAAAACCTATATACCTCCAATCGACAATTTTGAAGGATTCCATCCTTCGGTTTTGCTCCAAATGCGATCCAAGTGCATGAGCCGTCCATTGATGATACCTTGGTCAATGTGCCCGGTTACTATTTTTAGCCATTTTGCCTTGGTTTCTTGTCCCCTTGGTGGTTGTGTCGAGGTTTTATATTTAACAAACTTTGGGACCACGAAATTGCATGGAATATGTGGGAAAATACTTTGGCTTGCCTTGGTTTTCATCGGTTCACCCTCGATTTGATGGTCCAATTGCTTCGGTTCAATTGCGCCTTCTTTGGACTGAGTTTCTCCTTGATTGGGCTCATGTTGTGGGCCTTGTTCCAATGCGCAAGGGCCCAGAATCTGAATGGAAGGGAAAATGGGCTTGACTAGTAGGTGGCCTCTAAGTTCAAAAGGCTTAATTAGGGCGAAGATCCAACCCATCAGTCCATCTGGCGTGGGGAAATTATGTGACCATTCAGACATTCTCGCGTCAAACTAATCAGATAAATTTAACTTGTCTTACTCTTCATAAATACTTCTTTTTTTTCAAAATATTCCGTAAAATGAATTTAAAACTTAAACAAAATTAACAATAACTTAAACATGAACCCTATCCAAGCTGTATTATTCGGTTAACCTAACCTGGAGCTAATATGTCACTATGCTAGTATATAATAACGGAATATTAATATAATTTAAAATCCAAGCTGTTTTTTGTTCCAATCATCTCTAATTATACAATAATTACAGTTCAGTCCCCCAATTAAACATTAGTGCCACTCGTCGCTTCGACTTCTTGACGAATATTTCCGATCATTCTGGTTCGTTCATTGCTTCTCCTCTCTATTTCAACTTTCTCATCGCATCAATCAACCTCGCTAGGGTTTTGTATAGCACTCTCGTGTCCACCATTTTCGGTTTCTCTTGCTTCGTGCCTCAGGTAAGTTACTCAGTTATGCCGCGGTCGCTTTTCCGATCCGCAATTTTCTAGGTCCAATTTTGAAATTTGAGTTTTGTTTGTTGAGCGGTTTTTCTGTAATTAAGCGATTAGGTTGGTGAGTTTGGATTAATGGATCTTAATTTTGGCTGTTGATGGAAGTCACTGAGTTTCTCTTTTTCCTCTAGGGTTTCTGTGTATTCTGAAGTTGTAGCCATTTGGTTCAGCTTGGGGATAAGATTTGGTCTTATCTGGATATATTGAACGGCTTTCAGTTGCTCGCTTCTTTAGTTTATTTGGTTGCTATGGATGACGGGGAGCTGGACTTTTCCAACCATGAAATGTTTGCAGATTCAAATTTGGGGGATTTACCTAGTAACAGTTCGATGGACACTTTTTTGGATGAACTTTTGAAAGACTCGCTTGCATGTACGCACACACATACGTGTAACCCGCCTGGACCTGATTCGTCACACACTCACACATGTTTCCATGTGCATACTAAGATTGTGCCAGCCTCGAATGAGGAGCAGCATGGATCTGAGGATACTGCCGAGTCTGAAGAGAACAAGGCTAAGAAGCGGCCATTGGGTAATCGAGAGGCGGTGAGGAAGTATCGTGAAAAGAAAAAGGCGAAGGCTGCTTCTTTGGAGGATGAGATTGTGAGATTGAGGGCAGTCAATCAGCAGCTGGTGAAGAGGTTGCAAGGTCAGGCTGCTTTGGAGGCTGAAGTATCTAGGCTTAAATGTTTGCTTGTGGACATCCGTGGGAGAATTGAAGGGGAGATCGGATCGTTTCCTTACCAGAAGCCCGCACTTCCTGCTAATGTGCACCCTAATTATGCTAGCGGATATGGGCCAAATCCGTGTAACATACAGTGCAATGATCAGCTATACTGTGGAATTGGTGGAATGCAGCCCGAGGATTTTGATGGGTGTGATCTTGAACATTTACAATGTTCATCAAGTCCTGCGTCTGAGCTTAAGGACATTAAAGCTGGTTCTTCTGCTAAGAACAAAAGAAGAGGTAAATTCATCATTGTATTAATCTTGTTTTTGTATTTGACTTGTTGAACGACTCTGAGATAGGCTTCTTCTTTAAACCTTAACCATTAAGTTTGAAGATATTGCTCAAAATTATGAGAAGAAACTATTTACGGCAAGTGAAGTTATAGCCCGACACAATATAAGGATGCAATACATTAGGTTGCAAGCAGGATCCTCTTGTATATGTAGTTAGTACACAATTACATGAAATGTTATGGGCACATTAGAAGTGGATTAAATTTTCAAGATGGATATGACTCGATGTGATTCCATTTGGTGGTTACTTCATCATGATATTATTAGGCTATTACAAGCGACATAGAAGGGTCAAATAAGCATTTCAGTTTTTTTATAATGTTACTATGTGGTGCAATTAAATCCTAAATCAAGAATAAGAATACACTTTACATTAGATATGAGGAATTTCAATAGTGTTTTTTTTCTTTAATTATTTGAATTGTATTCATTAGTGTGTCATACACCGCTCTTTCTTTTGTTGTTTATGCTGAGTTAAACTGCAATATAGATGTTGTAGTATTTTTCAGTCTGATTTGCAGCTACATTCAGAATTCTTACTCTCACTTTTGTTCTTGAATTAGGGAGCAGCCGTGGAACAAATGCCTCTAGTTAGAGTGCACAAATGAAACGGTGTCTCCATTATCGAGGGTATATATTCCAATAAGCAGTGTTGTCGAACTGCTGCACCACCTTCCCTCAGGTTATCTGGTACTATTTTATCTTTCGCCCCCTCCGGATAAACTGGCATCAGTTTTGGTATATGTCTAAGGAATACTATGGTTCTGCTGTTATGTCCTACCGTAAAATCGCTGCAATGCGCCAGTCCTATGAGAATGTTTTGTATGTTTGGGAAACTGATCAGATGCTAGTCTGTTTGAGTTCACTAAATGGCTCACTCGCCAAAACTATATGGTTGTACTGTATGCCATCCTGATATTATTGTATCCAGTCAGTAACTGGTATGACTCCATAAAATTATTTTTAATATTTCTAAAAAAATACAAGGGTTTGTCCTTTTCATGGAACTTGAACTACTACTTCATTGCTGATAGAGTGTTGGGCACATCAATCCCAATCCGTGACTTGCTTATTGCTTTGAACAGGGAAATTGTAGGCATCTCCATGGGGCCATGCCACCATCCTAAGTTTCTAGAATTTCATCATGTGAACTCGAATTGAGCGCTAATGCTACGTTCTGTTAATGTACAATGTAATCTCAAGGGATGTAACAGAAAATGTTAGCTATACTCAACAGTTCCTGACCAATTTTTTCAGTACTGTTAGGTTATTGCTGAGAATCTAAAGAACAAGGATACAGTCTCCGATTCATTGTGATACTTCAGTGGTTTCTGTTTGTTTGATTGCACATCTCTGTCTCATTATTATTTTTAAGCAGTCATTGGTGTGATGTATAATTGCTGACTTTGGCTCTTAAATTCAGTAGCATTGTACAAAACACGGTAGCAAGTGCAACAGGCACGTCTACACAACTCGGTCACTTGTGTGTTATATGGATCATCAACTGAGGCCAGGGTTATACATAATTTGATTTGCAATTCAGCGCTTGTCAATATTATTTTGCAGTGTCTATTCGGGGCTAAATCAGCCTATAGTCCTATTTCATTTGCTGCTGTGACTTGGCAATCTATACCTTTCTAACTTAGTTCAATGACCGTGCTAATATTTGTATCCCACCTGGGCTATATAGAACCAAAATGACATTTTGAGTGGACTTCATGGCCTGAGATGAACTAAACAGTTAATCCAGGCTACCACACCCAACACCTGCACTGCAATTGTCTACAGAGTTGGCGCGTACACTTTATGCAACCTCGAATTCAGTTTGGCCTCGCCATAAGAATGAACAGAGGGCTGCAAATGAGACGATGTACTCGTGAACAACTCGTGAGACTACTCGGTCAAAACTCGGTCAAAGCTCGACTCGATAATAAACGAGTCGAGCACGATCACGATATTTAGGCTCGATTATTAAACGAATCGATCACGAACAAAGTGATACTCGACTCGTTTAAACTCGTGAACAACTCGATTAAGTACTCGAATAATACTCGAATAAATACTCGATTATTCCACATATATCTCAGAAATTACAATTGTAAATTCAACTAGATTAAGTGGAATGAGTAAATTAGATTTTGGATAGTGTTCATCTATATATATTCTCATTTTATTTGTTTTGTAATAAACATCCAATGTGGGACAAAAGTAAACATTATAAAGAAGCATTGAAAAAATCAAAAAGCAAGTGAATGTCCTAATATCCCACATTGCTTGATGTCAAAGAGTTTGATTCACAAGTGATTATAAAAGGAGAGAGTAAAACCCAATCCATCTACAACACCAAAATCCTAATTTTTGGGCTAGACTAATATTGGGCCTTGAGGTCCTTGAGTTGCTCTTTGGATTTTTGTGTAAAAAGTTTAATATTTTCCTATGTAAATAAGCTTTGAAATTGAGGCTTGTCATTGGGGAAGTGTTATTTAAGTTTTTACTCGAGTATCGAGTCAAGCTCGAGTATCATGAAAACATTTCGAGTCGAGTTCGAACAAATTTTTTAAAGCTCGTCGAGTTTCGAGTCGAGTTCGAGTTCGATATATATTCACTCGAGTCGAGTTCGAGCAGCTTAATACTCGACTCGACTCGGCTCGTTTGCAGCCCCAGAGATGAAGAATATTTTCATCCTTTAATGAGTTAGTACCCGAATTCGGTGCGCGTAGCATTATTCAAGTAAAAAACACTGTCATGGATTTCCAATAAAAGTATTCATATGATAATTCATACTTCAGGTAAAATCTCTTAGGAGCAGGCAATGGAAAAATAGCAAGTTAAATCATCTCCTCAGGACTCTCTGATATATTTCTATTACATGTAAGCACACTTTATTGAGAAAGAGAATCTTTCCTTCAAGCTAATCTGACACCTGCTTCTCACAACTTCTGCTGGGTTCCATTAAATAGGTGTTTGACCAATGCTTGTTCCTGCGCCTCCAAATACAGACATTTTCCAAACCAATCTCAGAAATCATGGCATAATCAGGATGAAGGCGCTCTTCTGCATGTATTCTTAGCTGCAACAAGTGAAAAGGCCCCAAGAGCTCTAAATGTAAATAAATTTGGTCATAAGACATAATAAGATAAAACTGAGCGACTAGCAACAGGAAATAAGCAATCATAATATTTCAGTTCTCTCCAACTGATCTGTAGAAATCACTAAAAAATTTAAAGACTTGGAAACCAGTAATCTCTAGCAGTAAGTTTCAGCGCACTTATTAACTATTAGCTGACAGAAGAAGGGACTCTACCTTTTCTTATTCAAATGGTTCAAGGAATAATAATGAACCATGAAAGCTCCTCAACTCAGCAGAAAACCATTCTTTGTCAAAGTCATCATTTGGAGATGGTGCAACTTGGATAGATTCTAACTTCGGGCAGCAGTCAATTATGGTACAGATGAAATCAACCTCATGTCCCGATCCTTGTAGGTCAATAAGTGTAACAGCTTGAATTCCACTCATGATTCCTTTTGTCGGTTGTGCTGTCAAAAAGTCTGAAACGGCTATCTCATTTTCGTCGTCGTCAGTGCCTCCTTCATAGATAACCTACATACAGCAAGTGAGAAGATACTTGTAGGCCTTATGCTGGACGCGAGACACAGAGTACATGAATAGGGAAATAACTTACACTGATGACGAGTGACTGCAAATTCGGTGAGCTTCGTATAAGGCAAAAGGCACATGATAACTCCATCAGAGAAAAGATGTCAATGAAATGCAGTTCCAAATGCTCCAAGTTTTTGAGCATTGTTGGAAGCCTCAATGGAAGGTTATCACAAGCTAACGACTTAAAAATGAAGGCAGAGATAAATATGTCAGAAATGATCGAAATAGGATGTGTAATCAACAAAGATAGAACAAAGTAGAAACTCACGTCCAAAGTTAATCCAGCTAAAACAAGCGTCTTAATCCTCGGCAAAAGTCTGGCAAGCTGGTTCAACTCGAATGTCTCATTATGGCTTTCTGGTAGTATCAACAATGTCCTGATTGCTGCGTCAGTTAAATTTGGAGATTTCTTCAAACAAACTGGGTGAGATTCATCGAAGTCAACAGTCAATGACTTGATTTGAGAGCCTCCGACCTGAATAGGATCGCCAGGCGCAGAGCAAACTCTCAGAGTTTGAAGCGATGGGGAATCAGTCATTATTTCCCATTCTGTTTTTGGTATGGTACAGAGATATACCTCAAGATTAGTGAGATAAGGAAATCCATTAAAGCCTTTTGAAGGCTCAAGTTCACAGTCAGCTAGTCTCAAACTTCGAAGACCAGAGCATTTGAAGAGAGTAGCACTGATTAAATGCCCTCGTCCATAGATTGTAAGGTCTCTTACATCATGCTCCCAAAGATAATTTATCCATCTATCCAAATGTGAACTCCAACAAGTAGGAATTACACCACAAACAAGATAGAGATCAAACTTCAACACTGGACTTTTTTGCTGTAAGAGAATAGAGTCAACAATCTTGACATATTTATGCTCCTTGTCGTAGCCTTTAACATACTTCTTCACGAAGTCTGGTCCAAAGTCTAATTTTCCATGTCTTGTCCAGCAGTTGCTCCACCTTTTTGATAAAACTCTAGTCCTCACTACATCACGCAAGGGCAAGCGCCCCAGAATACAATCTAGTATATCATCTGGCAGATCACTAATTCTATCATTTGAGTCCTCACTTTTTCTAGTTCTTTTGCAACCAATTGCCCCCCTTCAAAAAAAATTAAAAACAGCGTCGTGATGAATTTGTAAACATAATAATTCTGACACAGAAACAAAGAAAGCAGAGATATCCAATCAATGGACTTTGACACATTGAATGTTACGAGAAGAGCAAGGGATCTTGGAGTTAAAACATTCATGCATGTTTAAATCTGAACTAAGAGTATTTAAATCAAAATGAAAAAATTCAGAGACTTACGCAGGGCATCTCATATCTTCCCCTGTGATTTTGTATAAAAGTTAATATCCCGATGTCTAGAAACTGCAATCAATAACCTTCACTCTATACAACACAGCCAGAGATGTCGATACTGGATACTTCACCAACACCGGCATATTGCTAGTTTGCCTTCCGTTTCTTCCTTATATTCTCTCTTTCAATATTTGATCCGGAGTCGGCGATTTTTAAGACCTCCTATATATGAAATGCGTGCCCCTTCACTTATTGATCGACAGTGAGATTCTGCGGCATCCCAAAACCCTACTTCTGTGATGGCCAGTGCTTTATATAGGCTTGATCAATTAAAAGTTCTCGTAGATGTGTACACGTGTTTAATTTAACGGCTGGATAAGGTCCATGAACTTACAAGTAATCTAACGAATTATGGCCTCATTTCGGAATCCCTTTATGGAAGTTACAAAAAGAAGATTATGCTTCTTGAAGCTGAACTTTACAATCTTTGTACCTCCCTTAGACTCTGCCATAATAACACAAATTAACACTGCCTACTGATCAAGATTTAAGGGCTCTCTTGATTCTTTATCAGCTTTTATATAGCGAAGTAGAAAATCAAGCCTCAAACTGCCCAGAAAAAGGTCTAAGGTCTGTGATGACATTGTCCAACCTCTTCACACCTTTATTTGGTCCTAATTGAGACCAATCTGAAACTAGAAGTTCCATGTTCTTCTCACCGCTGGGTAACAAAGGGGTAAACGAAAGCAATATATACCAACTCCTTTGTTCCATACATTTATTCTAAGAACGCTCGAGAAGTCTGTAATAATTTAACCATCTATTTGCTTGCTCTAAAAATAAAAAAGAGATCCGAACCTGCAATTATTTCCACCTAGCGAGTACTAACTGCCCCAAAGTGCCGCTGCCTCAAAGAGTACCTACTATGTCACAAGGGTGAAGGTTCTGGCCTGTTCAAAAGATTATCCTCGGTTGAATTCACATGCCAAACCATTTGTGGTTATTGGACTTCTCGAGCTACCTCTTCGGGGTTAGCATAGTCAAGAAAAAAAAAGCCACATCTCTGTTCTTCTATGAGTATCACAATGCCTTATAAGCCCAATTCAATATATGACGCAATAAGAAGCAGTCACTGGTGTAGCATAAAGCAGCTCTCGGCCACAAAAGTGATGGTTCAGGTTTTGAACTGCAGCAAGTGAAACAAAAGCCATAATATAACTCCCCGAAACTGACCTAACCTCTCATCTTCTGAAAGAATTGTTTCAAATGGAACATGAGGACAACTTACAGGTCGAATTGCGGATCCAACACCTGATACGGATCAACGTTTGGTCACACTTTCTGACGCCATCTGAATCGGCAACCCTAAGAAGTAACTTGTGCATTTTAATTACACAGAAATTTAGTTAATAAATAAGTCAAAAGTGATTTATAATTTGTCCACCAAAAATTATGCATATGAAGAAATTTAATGTACCAAATCAAGGGCTATCTAGTTTGTATTTTTTTACAAAAATATGTTATTTTGCATCAAATCTTTTTCTAATAAATAAATACAGATCCTTTTTCTAATAAATAAATACGTACTACGTAACAAGAAAAAATAATGTGCAAAAACAACATTTGCTTTTACATTTATAAGAGCATCCTCCATCATGATCAAAAAAATCATATCATATCATCCATCTCTCTCATCCTTTTTCTCTCACATCTAATCATCCCTCATGGTTTTTTCAATCACATGCACACCCACTCATGATCCAAAAAAAAGTTTATCATCAATCTCTCTCACCACTACATAAATTATAGCTCATAAATGTTAAGATTAATAAAAATATATCAAAGTGTATCTCGTTTTATAGAGCTCAAAAATTATGAATATTGGTATTTATTTTGATTTTTTTTAATTTGTAATTTAGAAGATATATTCGTTGCAAGATCAAAATAAAAACTATACTGTTTCTTACACAGGACACGTGTCGCGTTGCGATTGGCTCATTCCAAAGAGCTCTAATGTAAATAAACTTGGTCATAAGACATAATGAGCTAAAACCGAGCGACTAGCAACAGAAATAAGCAATCATAAGATTTCACTTCTCTTCAACTGATCTGTAGAAATCACTAAAAAAAGTAAAAAATGTTGAGACTTCAAACCAGTAACCTCTACCTTTTCTTATTCAGCTGATTCAATGGACAATAGAGAACCATGAAGGCTCCTCAGATCAGCAAAAAACCATTCTTTGTCAAAGTCATCGTTTGAATCAGGTGCAACTTGGATAGATTCTAACTTCGGGCAGCAGTCAATTATGGTACGGATGAAATCAACCTCAAGTGCCGATCCTTGTAGGTCAATAAATGTAACAGTTCGAATCCCACTCATGATTCCTTCCGTCTGTTGTGCTGTCAAAAAGTCTGAAAAAGCCATCTCCTCCTCCTCGTCAATCTCGCTTTCATTGTTCAACTACAGCAAGTGAGAAGAATACTTATAGACTGTATGCTGAATGTGAGACACATAATACATGAATAGGGAAATAACTTACACTGATGACGAGTGACTGCAAATTTGGTGAGCTTCGTATAAGGCATAGGGCACATGATAACTCCATCAGAGGAAAGATGTCAATGAAATGCAGTTCCAAATGCTCCAAGTTTCTGAGCATTGTTGGGAGCCTCAATGGAAGGTTATGACAAGCTAATGACTTAAAAATGTAGGCAGATATCAACATGTCAGGATTAATCAAAATAGATTGTGTAAACATTAAAGATAGCAAAGAGTAGAAACTCACCATCAAGGTTATGCCAGCTAAAGTAAGCGTCTTAATCCTCGGAAAAAGTTTGGCGAACTGGTACAACTCAAAAGTCTCCTTGGGGCTTTCTGGCAGTACAACCATTGTCATGATTATTGCCTCGCTTAGATTAGGCGATTCCTTCAAACAGACTACCACAAATTCATCAAAGTCAACAATCAATGACTTGATTTGAGAGCCACCAACCTGAATAGGATCACGACCGATCTCAACATGATCAATCATTGTTTCCCATTCTGTCTTTGGCATGACACAGAGATCGATCTCAAGGTTAGTGAGATAAGGAAATCCATTAAAACCTTTTGAAGGCCCAAGTATACAACAGGAAGCTAGTTTCAAATTTTGAAGACTAGATCATTTGAAGAGAGTAGCATTAACATTAATAATTTGTCCACGTCCAGAGATTGTAAGGTCTCTTATATCATGTTCCCACAGGAAATTTATCCATCTTTCCAAATGTGAACTCCAACACATAGAATTTAGACCACGAACAAGATACAGATCAACCTTCAACACTGGACTTTTTTGCTGTAAGAGGAGAAAGTCAACAATCTTGACATATTTATCCACCTTGTCCTCGCCTTTAGTGTACTTCTTAACAAAGTCTGGTCCAAAGTCTAATTTTCCATGTCTTGTCCAGCAGTTGCTCACTTGCTCCACCTTTTTGATAAAACTCTAGTCCTCACTACATCACGCATAGGCAAGCGACCCAGAATAAAATCTAGTAAATCATCTGACAGAGTACTAATTCTATCATTAGAGTCCTCACTGTCGCTTGTTCTTTGGCACAGTGAGATTGTGCAGCATCCCAAAACCCTAATACCGTGACGGTCAGCGCTTCTTGCTGATATAGGCTTGATACATACAATGTTCTCGTAGATGTGTACACATGTTTAATTTAACGGCCAGATAAGGTCCATGAATTTACAAGTAATCTAATGAATTATGGCCTCATTTCAGAATCCCTTTATGGTAGTTACAAAAAGTAAATTATGTTTCATGAATCTGAACTTTACAATCTTTGTACCTCCTTTAAACTCTGCCATAATAACACAAATTATTACCACTGCCCACTGATCAAGATTTTAGGGCTCTCGTGATATTTTATCAGCATTTCTATAGCAAAATAGAAAATCAAGCCTCAAACTGCCTAGAAAGAGGTCTAAAGTCTGTGATGACATCGCCCAACCTCATCACTCCTTCATGCCATCATTTTATCCTAATTGAGACCAATCTAACACTACAAAGGCCATATTCTACTCACCGCTGGGCAAGAATGGGATAAAAGAAAGCGAAATACACACCAACTCCTTTGTTTCATCCATATACTCTTTAAAAGCTCAAAACTTAATAATTCAACCATCTCTTCGCTTAATGACTTCATAAAAAAAGATAGCCAACTGCTAAGTACTAACTACCCGCTGCCGCAGCTTCAAAAAGTATCTGCTATGTCATGTCAAGGGTGAAGGGTCTGACCTGTTCAAAAGATTCTCCTCGGTTGAATTTACATGTCAAACCATTGGTAATTATTGAACTTCTCGAGCTAACTCTTCGGAGAGGGTGGGCATGGTCAGCACCTCTGAATGGCTCATCAATTCAGAAAAAAGCTACATCTCTGTTCTTCTTTCAGTATCACAATGCCTCATAATCCCAATTCCATAAATGATCAATACAATAAGAACCCATCACTGGTCTAGCATAGCTGCATAAATCAGTTGTCACAGTCACAAAACAAGCGATGATCCGGGTTTTGAACTGTATCAAGTGAAACAAAAGCTATAACACTCCGAAACTGATGTGCTTGTATGAATCAAATCAACCTAACCAGGGGTAGTGAATATTCGTACCTCATCTTAATATAAATTTCAAAGAAAAAACAAAACAAAAAAAGTTCTTTAAAATCGAACATGATGACGACTTACAGGTCGAATTGCGGATCCAACACCAGATACGAGTCAAATCTTGTTCACATTTTCTCGACCGAGCGAGATACGTCATCTGGCTCGGTAGCCCTAAAAACTAAAGTGAAGGTACAGTGTCGCTATCTCGGATTTTAATTCCAGACAAATGCAATTAATAAATACGGAAAAATAAATAAATTGGTGTCTCGAATTCTTAAAATAATCAATCTTTTAAATAACGGTTCAAATTATAAAAATTTCCAATAAAAAGTAAAGCGGACGAATTTTCGAATGTCGAATATCATATCTCCACCGTGATTAAATTGTTAGTTAAATCATGTGAACCTTGTTGATAATGATTCAATAAAAATATATATGTGCGTTAAAGAAGAAATATCGATTTAGTACGTTAAAAGTTTGTGATGAGATCTATGGGTCTTTTTTTTAAGGAATTCAAATAATTAAGTAAAAACTTTAATTATGGTGTAATTACGATGCTCAATATGAAAGCTCATCAGTTTATTTTTTATTTTGCCCTGATAGAAAATTTTAATAGTTTGGATTGTAGTTTGAAAAACGTTGGTAGTTCGGAGTACCAATGTGTACTTTCCCTTCATTATAAGCACAAGCACTATCTGGTCTACACTCCACAATGCAACCAGCTGGGTGTTGGGACTTCGCCCCAACAATGGTAACCTGCCCCGCCATCGCTTTATTGCCTTCAGTTTCTTGATCATTTCGGACTGGACCAAGGCCTCCAATACGGGTCCAATCAAGAAGAGAACCGGCCCAAAGAAAGTGCAATCGAGTCGACGTCATTGGATCAAGCAACCGAGGATGCACCAAAGGGAACCAAGCCGAGCCAATGTATTTCCCCACATGTTCCACATGATTTCGTGACTCCAAGGGTTATTATAATTAGCGCCTCGACACAAGCACCAAGAAGCCTTGTTATCAATGCAAAGGAGACTACTACCAAGGGAGCATAGCTAAATTGGGCAATCAAGCACAAGGAGCAAGGCGCCATCAATGTGGTTCCATGCACCTGGCCGAGAGGGGACAGTTTCAAGGAGGACGTTGCTGAACTCAAGGTGCCAAGATATCTGTATTCATCCAACAACACCACACCCAAAGACGTCATTATTGCCTCGGAAGCCAAGACCATCATTGCCCTAAAAATCCAGGCCATAAATGTTCCGACTCTCCAAGGGGCATACGCGGAACTATAAAAGGAGAGCACCATCCAAGGCTTTAATCATCCAACCATAGAAGAAAATCTCTCGAACTCGTTGAGTCATTTAGGGGTCTTTGCTATTGTAACTCACCATTCTTCCGCATCAGTAACATCATCCATCTTTTCGTCAAATTTTATTTTTCGAAACTCAACATTGGATTAATTCGGTGTGATCAAATGATTGAAGATCCATCAAATAAACAGACCAGGAAGGCTTGATGCGATCTCTTTTGGAATCTTCAACTAGGCTATGACACAAGCGTATATGTGGATTGATGTTGAGTAATCGAGTTACATTGGGATTTAACTGCTTTCACCTTTAGTTGCGTAGCTAAGGCCTAAGAGCATTCCCCACTATGATCGTTTGGGTCATGAAAAAAGAGTCATGGGAGGTGATTGAAAAAAGCATGCACATCCATCATGATTTTTCTAGTCAAAGAAAAGATCATCTCATGATCTTTTTTTAGTTTTGGTCATGAGAGTTGAACCAATCCTAATGCGACATCTGTCACGCGTCAGAACTTATCAGTTTAAATCCAGATTTTGTAACAAATATATCTTAAAAATTACAAAGTATTAAAAATAAAATAATCACCAATATTCATAATTTTTGAAGACCTATAAATAGAGATACATTTTGTTATATTTTGATATTTATATACTTATATTGAGAGAGAGTGATGATAAACTTTATGTTTGATCATGAGTGGGATGTCCATGACCAAATAGATCATGAAGTATGACTAAATGAGAGATAATTGAATGAGAGAGATGGATGACATGCTTTTTTTTAATCATGGTGAGGATGCTCTAAGGGCTCAGTATGCAACAGATGACTGGTTGACTGCCATCAAGTGTTGTGACGGCATATCTTTAAGCTCCCGTCCCTTAATGTTTTCCATCTAAATTAACTGCAATCCTCCAATGGCACGTTCCAATTCCTTCTAAAATATACAGACCCACAAAATGGTTTTTCTGACGTAGTAAAAAAAAAAAGGTTATTCTGACGAAAGCAAACAACTTGATATGTGGAGGTTGACATAAACAAGTAAAAACTACCCATATGTTTTTTTAAAAAATAGTATCAAGTAAAAGTATCTAAGCATATGCAGACTTTTTTTTTTTTGATCGGGCTTGTTAGGGGTTAGGTTAGTATCCGTTCTTGACGGGGTGAGGAATCGAACCAGGGCAGCCATTAGCCCCACCGGTTGCATGAAGCATATGCAGACTTAACAAAACGGGAAAAAAAAGTTTCCATGATATTATGCACAAAGTAGGATCGTGCAACCTCAGCGCCAAGTACCAAAATATATATAATTGTACTCCACTACACTTTGAAGTAAAGGCAGGATGGGTTGATGCTTTCTTGCCGTGAGACTTTAAAAGCACACTTAATTTATGATCACCTCTAGGTGACTGAGGCCAGAAGGAAGGCAAGCCAAGAAGAGAGAAAAGTTGCAAGAACCTGGTTACTCGACAGAAGCATTCGAGGAATGTGAAATTTCCCAACTCTAGTTGCCTGCATCGCGACTGTAATACTGGTCGAGGGTCTTCGCTGGAATACGGTGGAGAAGCTCGCGAGGAAAGATGCGGAGCAGAGTCCACGCCAAGTCAAGGGACTGGAAGATACTTCGGGTGTCGTAGGCTCCCTGTGCCACAAACTTCCTCTCGAATTTGTCCAGGAACTCAAGGTATAACTATTCAGGTCAATAAAGTAGTGTCACAAATTTTTCTTGCATAACGAGCATCAATAGAGTAAATAGGTGACGCCAATTTACCAGATCTTCAGAAGACAGAGCCTCCTCTCCCACAACAGCTTTCATGGCTTGCACATCTTTCCCAATTGCGTAGTTAGCATATAGCTGGAAAGAACATTGCCGTTTAGTTTTTTTTTTTTTTTTTTTTTTGATGGAGCCGTTTAGTTAATGCATACTATAATGAAAGAAAATAGAATTAAGTTGCTGCATGCCAAAACCAAACCTGGTTGGATACATCAGAATGGTCCCTTCGTGTCATGCCCTCACCAATGGCACTCTGCAAAATAGGCCAATAGTTTAGTTAATGCACACCATAGAGGCAACACCGCAACAGTTAATATCTTCATGTTTCAGTGAGTTACCTTCATTAGACGCGACAAAGATGGAAGAACATTGATAGGTGGGTATATCTGTTAAGCACAAATAATAAAGTGAACATGTGAAGCTGAAATGCAAATTTGCAAGCATTTGTTGGAATGGATGCATATAACCAGCCAAGGTGCATTGCCGTTCTGAATTCAATGAATACACAAGGATACACACCTGTCGATTGTGCAGCTGTCTGTCAATGTACACCTGTCCTTCAGTAATGTAACCCGTAAGATCAGGAGTGGGATGTGTGATATCTGATTCATCAGAGATATAAATTTTGTAAGTGTTTGATTTTGTTCCATAAAAAAGATAGTCTAACTAAAAAGGTTAGTTCTCACCATCGTTTGGCATAGTCAAGATAGGAATTTGCGTGATTGAACCTTTTCGACCCTCAATACGTCCAGCACGCTCATATATTGTTGCCAAGTCAGTATACATGTACCCAGGATAACCACGTCTACCAGGAACTTCTTCCCTAGCAGCAGATACCTAAGCAATAAAGAGGTTGCAATCAACTCAAAGGTTCATACTAATGGTTTTAGTTGGTATCTTTAAATACTATTGCAAGTTTCTACTTTGTTTTCTGTCCTGCCTTTCTTATTTAAGCAATAAGACATCCCCAAACGTCAGTGTATGTACTTATATGATTATGACTACACTTACCTCACGAAGTGCATCAGCATATGAACTCATATCTGTTAGAATGACAAGGACGTGTTTCCCACATTCATATGCCAAATATTCCGCGGTGGTGAGAGCTATTCGTGGAGTAATGATACGTTCAATAGTTGGGTCATTGGCCTGTATTGAGGTTGAGGCACAAACAAATAAAATTATCATCAGTAATATAGCAACTCTGAAATTTATTATATCCAACCAAGGTTAAAAATAATACTCTCACAAAAGTGACTTTAAAATTTTAAGTTATTCATGTAGATTACCAAATTTAGAAAGAGTGTCACTCTCTCCATGGATCCATTTTCCTCAAAATCACGCTTGAAGAACTGAGCTGTCTCCATATTGACACCCATAGCAGCAAAAACAATGGCAAAGTTGTCATCCTCTCCATCCTGCGCATCAATGAATAGAGAGAAATGAATATGTCAGTCTAAACATCGTGGTCTAAGACGGCAACTAAAATATTCAAAGCCAAGTTGTATTGCAAATAAGTACTACGCAATAGTTTTTTTCATTGTGAATTTATATTCGAAACAATATAAAATATAGAGCATTAACCAATATCCATTATCCAATATTACATGTTTGTATTCTGGTTTAGTAATTATTAATGCTTCCTGCTCAGCAGCGAGGCATCAATAGTTCAATGAATCCATTATGCAACTTTCCAAATCAACAAATGCACGAAATAGTATGCATATATAAAGAATAATATAACGCAAACATGATGACATTACCCTGATTCAAAACTGCTATGTCATACACACTTTTCTTTAACTTATTGGCAACTGCCCAAGAGCTTCTTACCTCCAGTAGATTTTCTGTTTTCTCCAAGCGCTTTACGAGACCAGCCTGCCGACATATCTGAGCAGCTATTTCATTATGTGGAAGACCAGCTGCAGAAAAGAGGGGAATCTTCTGTCCTCTAGCAATGGAATTCATGACATCTATTGTTGAAATGCCAGTTTGTATCATTTCTTCAGGGTAGGTTCTCTCACTAGGGTTGATGGAACTCCCTAGATTTTTATTCAAAAGTCAGGAAAATTGAATAGCTAACACTCAGACCAAGAAATCGTGATCATGCTGGAACATTTACCAGATATATCCAAGTAAGCTTCGGGAAGGATTGGAGGGCCATTGTCAATTGGTTTCCCTGAGCCATTGAAAATGCGCCCAAGCATATCCAAGGAAACAGGGGTTTTCAAAACCTATACAAATGAGAGGAAGGGTGTAAACAAAACCATTAGGCAATTTTCTTCGATTTGCTGAGTTTTCTTGAAAAGTAGAGGAATGAGATGTAAATTGAACAACGATCTCGGCATTAACTGAACCTCAAATTCAAGACATCAAGGAGTCTTGCTCATCAAATTTAGTAGCTGAGTTACAAAATGCTCATTTTCGAAGCTCTAGGCGTCATAGCTTAATGATAGACCTTATATTTACACTTGACCGCAAAGTTTGCAAAACTTATCGTGTGTTCTTACTTGAGCAGTTCAGAAACGAAAAAAAACTATTTGAACTGCATCTTAACAAGAAAAGGCTTAAGTTGTACATCTGATCTGATGGTAATGATACAAATACTTTACACATGACGTTCTTTTTCTTTTAGTTCTCAATATCTTGAGGTATTTTTGAGACTAACAGGAATGTCATGATTAGCAAGAAGACATCACTTTGGTAGACTAAAACATATTCTATAACCAGGAAACCAGAAACCCATCCTTATGTACGATGGAAGAGAATTACAAAATGCTGTAAGTAAAGGTTTGCTGACCTCGCCAGTAAACTGTACAGTTGTATACTTGTTATCAATTCCAGATGTTCCTTCAAAGACCTGATAATATAGTAATTAATCCGAATACACCAACAGTTAGCAAGGAAGACCCAAGCACAATGAGCCAGCAGAAAAGACATAGAAACATGTATCCCTATTCACTAACTTAAGCCATCTGGAGACTATATCAAATTGCATGGCGGATCATGGCCATGCAGCTATTTTCACATCAGCATTTTAGTTGTCATAATGATGTATTGCCATTTTCGCACTGATCATAATTACTGGCGTATTTTTAAAGATGATTACCATATGCATGAGAATGTTAAGAGATAATTTTCAACTGAGAAGCACAACACAGGAACTGGTTATGAATTAAACAATGAACGAAACTCAACGCTCATCATTCATCCCCAAAAGGGTTATCATATAATCAATACTCAATAATACAAGGGGGGCTTTCACTGAAGAAGGGTGAAACAGAGCTTACAATGCATCAATAATGGAAGGACAAGAACACCGTATTGAATCCAAATTAAGAATAAAAAGAGTACTGCAAGCAGAACCCACCTGGACCACAGCTTTCTCTCCATCAACTTCTAAAACTTGACCACGCCGAGTAGTGCCATCTCCTAGTCGTATATTGACAATTTCTTGATACTTGGGTCCCTGATATTTAATCCCAACAGGAATCAAGATATATAAATGCGAGAAACACATATATTTTACACCACTCATTCAAGATTTCTACCTTCACTTTCTCAAGGATGACCAGCGGACCAGCAACTCCAGAGACTGTTCTATATTCTACAAGTCACAAACAAAACACAATTTTCATTCAGTATCACATTCGGTAGCTCACAATCCACGCCATTCAACTTACCCATCCCAACCTCCAGATTGCCCTCCTCCAAGTCATTACTGTTTTTCTTAACCTCCATTTTCAAACTGCAAATCAACATGCACTAATACTATCAGGATAAATTTTCAACATAACCAAACAAATACCTTCAGCAACATAACCTAAACACAATTTTCAAAAATAAAGCAAAACAATCTTCAACCACAATAGAAATGGATTAGGCAGTCAATCTATGTATCCGATGATGTAAAATTACACGGCAGTAACTTCTCTTGCTGCAGTTTGTTCAATGAAGCGGAGTCTGAAGGGCAGCGAATTCCGATCCGCTGCTGCTGACTGATTTCCAAGTAGACTACGTAAGCGCGAAAACTATGATAAATCGGAGAAATTGAGATACCTGTCGGTGATGATCGGAGCGATGAAAAAAGAAGGATTGACGCACGGGAGATGAAGTTGAGAATTGAGATTGCGATCTGACGGACACAAGAAATAATCAAATTGAAAACTGTACAAATATTATTAGCACTAAATATCCATAGTCATTTTAACCTACAAATGTCAATATCAACAATACTAAAAAATTATATTTATTTAAATCTAAAAAATTATTTAACCAGGTATATAGGGTGCATAAGTTAAAATATCCCAACCTTCAATTTGAATCGTGGAAATATGTATAACAACTAAATGTTTGGTCGAGTGGCTTGAACTCTTGACAAATAGTAAAGAGGTCAAGGATTCGATTCCCATGAGTAGCATTTTCTCTTCACTGGACGTATTGTAGGTGCCTCCTCCTATGGAGGTGTCTTATGGCCTGTGATTGTATCAATCCGGGTTGGTGTCGTGCGTGACCATATTCATATGATAATTGATATGTATAAGATGTAAGAAACCCCTTATAAAAAAAAACTAAAAAGAAAGCAAAATTAAAATTTCATACGAATATGATCTAACAAAGAAACTTATTCAAATTTCTACACTTTCTTTTCATATCTCGAATACTGCAATGGAAAACATATAATATTTATCATCCAAACTACTGTAGAACAATGTTGAAACTGTAAAAAACAAAGTTAATAATATATCACGCATGGTAGGGCTCTAGAACATTTAAATTCATTACAATCATTTAGTTCATCTTGGCAGAGCGCTTCATGCTCCAGATAGTCATCTTCTCGATCGAAACAGGCGTGGTGCCATTATTGAAAATAAATAAGTGCACGTTATTCTTTACAGCTAATGTTGGATAAATCTGTAAAGTGATGCACAACTTGCCTCCATCTCCAAAACTTTCGGAGACAGAATGGTCAATCCGAGACAAAAGAGGTAATATTATATTGGCCAAAAGAAAAATGATGTTTCCAAACTTCGGAGTGATAGTTTTCCATCAGTTAAGTGTGCGTCAACATAGTCTACGAAAGCCGGTTTATACCATTTTTTTTCTTTGAATAAGGAAGACCCAGTCATTTTTTTATGAAGCAAAGATAAAATGGATAGGAAGAGCCAATAATACCTTCTTGCAGCAGAGCACGTGAGAGTGATGTGTTTACCTCCAGCTTTGTTCGGAGAAGCTCTGAAGAAAATTGGGGTGTACTCTTCAAGATTTTGTGAAGCCAAGTTCTAAGGCCAAACGGACCAAGTCCTCCTTTAACATTTGATCTCTTCTTTTTTTAAATATCTAATGCATCTAATTTATCCGAGCCACGCTCCAATTTCTCAACTTTTTCCAAGTTTAACCATGGAAACTTGGCTGTGACTTCAACGTCAGCCTGTATACAGTAAGTACACCAATCATAAGAAATGATAATGCTATTTATTCGGTCCATAAAAATGATTATGTATGAGGTGAGGAATAATGATAACATGTGTCGGTCTGATTTCTTCAATTTCAAGTTTTGTCCCATAGGTAATGGCTTGATTACTGAACTCGACCAATTGTGACTTTAGTTGTTCTATTTCTTCAATAGGTCGTTGCAATAGTTGCTTACCACTGCGACCGGGCCACAAATCCCTTGGAATATTCTGATTAGAATGTCAAAGTTATTACTAGAAAACATCATCAAAAATAGTTTCTCGCAAACAATTCAGTAGATCGGACAAATATATTAGTACCTGAATACCAATCCATTATTTTGCAATAACATTTATAGCAGAATCAGGTTCATGAGCCCATTCCCATAAAATCCTTCTATTCTTAACATTATCAAATTATATCTTAGAAGCATAAAAGTTCCCATAATCGTATCTAAGTCCTTTCCAACCATCTACGACACATCCGTCAGGAACATACCTATTCTTACCCTCATCGTAAGTATCAATAGTATTGTACTCATACCTAGTTAAATTTAAGCTGACCTTCACAACACATGTTTCACATCTTCTCCCTCGACTAACGCTTCTAGATCAACCATATATTTTGTAGAAAAAGAATAAAAGTTAGGACACTCACACATACCTGTTTCAGAACTTGAACGTAGAGGATCTTCAGCGTAACCTATTTCAAAAAAAATCATGACTTATAAACTATTCCTCTGTGCTTGTTTTTACTTCCAATAATTATTTGCCAAATCCCGTCTTTTCCAAGTCACGTCATGGTTGAATCACGAAAGGCAGATGCATTAACGCCTTTAGTTGGAACTATAATAAGATGTTGCTCACGAGGTTGTACTTATTTAATGAGAAATGGATTACATAGTCCTTTCAAAATAAAAGTGTTGAAAAATGTGTTTGCGATTATTATCTACAGTTCTGTTTTATTATTCATATCTACATATCTGTAATTGTTCAGTAACTCCGCCTGTTTTTTAAGCAATACGTCCAACAAAAAGTTACCAGTTCTGAACTATGTTAACTAAAAAAAAGTTCTTAGGAACTACAAAATTTTGAACTAGCCTTTCCTGGGGATTAATTCATGTGTATAAGATTATCGACTGGTTACAAAGAAGTATCGTGACCAACAACCCTTTATGTCGAAGGACTCAGTTAGATAGAGAGTCGGGGAGGGGGGGGGGGGGTGACTCCCTATTCAGATGGGTCTGTTAAGTGGGAATGAGACATAATATGTCCCATGTCGCGCCTTTTGGGATATACTGGTAGACCAAACGGTAGTATCCCTGAAGTACATATGTCCTATGAATAACACAATCACATCAACGGTATCAACATTACACAAGACAGACTTAAAGGAAAAAGTTCACAAAAAATGAGGAAAAAAACATAACTCACCATTTGGGTCTGATTACATTCATTCATGTTTAAGATATGGCCACAAGAGACCCCAAAAAGATAGAAATCAAATTAGTTGAACAGGTACCAAATGAAGATCTCAATATTATAACATTATGAATGCAGAATTGAAAATTTATTATGTGACAGGCAATATAAACTTCAACAAATGACTAGCCTAATTAGAACATATGTAGAACAGAAACACTATTGCCTGCATTATCATACATCGGCGATGAGGTATTGTAGCTAGTCAATATTAGTGCATTCATCGTCGATCCTAAACCTCAGACGTTCCCTCAAAAACTAAGTAATGACTAATGAGGTATTATAACTAGTCAACGTTAATGCATTCATCATCGCTCCGAAACCTCAAGACACTCCCTAAAAAACTAAACCTCAACAAATGACCAACCTAATTAGAACATATGTAGAGCACAAGCACTATTGTCTGCTTTATCATACATCAGTAATGAGGCAATATAGCTAGTCAACGTTAATGCATTCATCATCGCTCCTGAACCTCAAGACACTCTCTCAAAAACTAAACTTCAACAAATGACCAACACAATTAGAACATATGTAGAGCAGAAGCACTACTACATGTATTATCCATTATTAATGAGGCATTATAGCTAGTAAATGCTAATGCATTCATTATCGATCCTAAACCTCAAGACACTCCCTCAAAAACTAAGTAATGAGGCATTATTGATAGTCAACGTTAATGCATTTATCATCGCTCCTGAACCTCAAGACACTCTCTCAAAAACTAAACTTCAACAAATGACCAACACATCTAGAACATATGTAAAGCAGAAGCACTAGTGCATGCATTGTCCATTATTAATGAGGCATTATAGCAAGTAAATGCTAATGCATTCATTATCCATCCTAAACCTCAAGACACTTCCTCAAAAACTAAGTAATGAGGCATTATAGGTAGTCAATATTAATGCATTTATCATCGCTCCTAAACCTCAAGACATTCTCTAAAAAAACTAAACTTCAACAAATGACCAACTTAATTAGAACATATGTAGAGCAGAAGCACTGCTGCCTGCCTTATCATACATCAGTAATGAGGCATTTTAGCTGGTCAACGTTAATGCATTCATCATCAATTTTACACCTCAAGACAAATTACCACCATGTTTAGAACATATGTAGAGTAGAAGTTCAACTATCATACATCAGGAACGAGACATTATAGCTAGTCAACATTAATAAATTCATCAACGATCCTAAATCTCAAGACATTCCCTCAAAAACTATGTAATGATACAGTATAGCTAGTCATCAATGCATTATTATAAAACATCAATGATGTATTATAGTTAATCAACGTTAATACATTCATCATTGACCTTAAGCCTCAAGACACTCCCTCAAAACCTAAGTATGAACATTTTGCCACTTATAGTAGCATGTTCGACCATTATCCTTGACCCGTATGACCATAAGAGATTGTAACTGAGTACACTTTGTGCATAGAATTATAGTGACCCGTAAGCCCACCACTCTACGCAAACCTGTAAGAAATAAACTTTATGTAATGTAGACCTAAAAAAAAAATGAAAAACACATGTTACCCCATGTCACGCCTTTGATAGAAAACTATTTCTAAGAAAATATTATTTCTCATCAAAAAATAAATCCTCCCATTTATTATGTTTGAAAATGTTTTTGTTTCCTTTTTGTATATATAAAATATAAATTATTACATTTAATTTGCAGTATTTGAAGCGCAATTGGCGAGAAATCAATCTGTGAGAATCGCACTCTTTCTAGACTCGGATTCACACACCAAAACTATCTCATACTCGCGGCTAATTCGCTAGTTATTTCATCTCCGCCGTCAGAAATTTTGCTTCAAGTTTCAATTTTTGTCTCCGCTGCTCAGGCGTATAGCTGAGCCAAGAATCGGCCGTACGTTTTCGTAACCCTAATTCGTGTTTGTACTGTCGATTTGTGGTTAACGAGTCTGGTGACGTTATGGTCTATATTGTGAATTGGTATTGCCATTTGAAGCTGGAGGTTTTCTCACTTGGTCAAGTTGATTGCTCGTTAATCTTTTTTGTGGTTTGGCGGCGTAGGGTATTTTTAGGGTTTTCATATGTTGATGTGTTTTGAGGTTTAAAAGTATGATCTTTTGCAATAGATAATAGGGCATTACATTAGGCACTACTGCAGAGGACTGGAATCCAATTCAAGCTCGTTAAAGTTGATAGTGTCTTCAAAAATATAAACATTGTGGCTGTTTTATATCCCTCTTAACTGTCAGCTTTAAGTAGCTTATATGGAGTCAAATTCCATGAAAATTGTATTAACAGCTGATTTACAAGATTTGCTTCATGTACCATGTGACACTCAATGCTCCAAATCGAAAGATCTTATGGTTTTAGGTTTCTCAAACTAATGTTACTTCATTTAATCAAATACCTCAAGAACATGATTGTCTGTGTTGTGCCTCAGATCTGATTGTACTTTACTAACACATTTGCAGATACATAGCAGTGTTGAAAGTTCATCATATGGATTTTGATGAATATGATTACCTGGAGAAGGCAGTCGAGAATCCCAAGTCTCCAGAAGTAAAAGAAGTAGGTAATGGTGGTGATGATGTTAGGAAATCCAATGATAAGGAACGTAAGAGTTCCAGACACGGGGGTGGTCGAGATGTAGAAGATGCAAGGTATTCATCTAAGCGCTCTAAAGATGAATCTCGTGAGAATGGTCGTCGTGATGAGAAGGGATCATATCGTCATCGTTCCCCATCAAGAGATCTGGAGAGGAGTGAAACAGATCAAGGAAGGAGTAGACACAGGAGCAAGAATAAGGAAGAGCATGATAAAGATAGGAGGGAAAGAAACACTGAAAGGGATGAGAGAACTGGAAGAGAGAAAAACCGGGATGGGGATCGCGAGCGGGATCGTCACAGAGAAAGGACAGAGCGTGATCGTGATAATGGAAGAGAAAGGGATAAAGGTAGAGACAAAGAAAGAGATGAAACAAAATCACGTCGAAGTAGGAGCCGTTCAGAGAGACACCATAATGGACAAGATGTTGAAAATAATCAGTTGTTGGAGAATCAAGAAAAAGAGAAGGAGAGGGACAAGGAATGGGACTTGAGGGAGCGGGACAGAGGAAACAGGTATCTTCCTCAATCTAACATTTATATTTTATGACGTTTCAGTTATCTTTTTTTAGCAAAAGACAGACATGTCTTTATGTAGAAGAGGCTCTGTGTTGCTGTCAACAAGCAACCACATTGACATTAAAGATCATTGTAACCATGAGAAAAAATAAGACAATATGTTTTCCATGTACTATTTTCATATTTTGTTCCTGTTGGGTATGGGTAGCTTATAAAGTTCTCCACAATGAACATTAGATTCTCGAAACTCGCAGATGCGCTTGATGATGTCCTCAGATGGTCATTCGGGTAACCGAGCCAAGTGCCCACATACAGGTCACTGGTATTTAAAGTGCGGCTCTAGTCATCTGGAATATGTATAAGGCTTTCATTGTAAAGTTAGTTCTGACTTGTTTTGTGGAAGATATTTTCCGGAAGGGTCATCTCTGTGTCATGATTTCCCTTGTGTTCCATCTTTAAAATCACTTCTTGATTAGTGTTTATGGTGTCTCAGAAATGATTAAATGACATTGAAACAATGTTTCTGTTTTTCCTAATTGGAACTACACTTTGAAGCTAATCACAAAGCATTGATCTATTGTTGCACAGTTCCTTGAGCAGAAACTTTAGTTAATATATTGAACATTTCATACAGGCTGCATCTCCTATCTGCACGTCTATATAAAAAATGTGAGAAATATTGGTTGCTGGTTGAAGCTGTGTTGATTAGTTTACACATTGGTATTTGTTTCCATCATCAGATACTTTATGTGTTGTTAGTTCCAATTTTAGCCACATGAACCATTCCTGTAGTGTTAACGTATTGGAGTTCTCTGCAGGACAATAATGCAAGTTCGGTCCTTATCAACCATACCAGAAAATAATGCTGCTATATGGTTCCACCGATGTCATTCATTCTCATTCTTTGCTGTTATGTTTTACGTATTTATTTTTTGAAAGACTTCAAGGTGTCATTGGACTGAGGCCACGGCTTTGTTTACAAAACATTTTCAGTTATCCACATCTATGCTCTTTTTTTTAACATTGTATGTTGTAGCCTTTGATTCTCTTTTTTCTTCACTTGGCATAAATTATATGTTCAACTGTTTTGTAGACGGCATAAGGATAAAAAAGATGCTGAGCCAGAGGCTGATCCTGAACGGGATCAGAGGACCGTGTTTGCCTATCAGGTTGCTGTTATCTTAGGTTTTCTTTTGGTTGACATTGGAACCTCTCTGACTTGTCATTCATCTTGCAGATTTGTATTAAAGCTGATGAAAAGGATGTGTATGAATTTTTCTCGAGAGCTGGCAAGGTTGGTCTTTGCCCTCATCTTCTTGGATATGTTATTTGATTCAAAGCAATGAATATATCTATTTTCTATCTTTGGTGGCATGTGTTCATCTAATAGTGTAGCTGATCGTAGTTAACATAACATAAAGATATAATTGGCGGCTATCATATATTTTTCCAGTCGATATGATTGTTTTGCTTGTGTTTCTTAGAAAATACTGACCATGTTTTAATCTATACTTTTGCAAACTTTTATTCTTTCTGATTGTTCAGTTTGCAACTACACTTTCCAGGTACGAGATGTACGCCTGATTATGGACCGTAACACAAGACGTTCTAAGGGAGTTGGGTAAGGTTCCTTTAGCTTTCATGCCGTTGGCAACTCCGTATGGTTCGAGACAAAATTTTCTATTGGATTTTTATTAGGTGCTTGCTGTGTGGGTAATCGTGCATTCTCTTTAATGTAGGAATACACAATATGAATATGGGGTTGCTTTTGGATCTTGTAGGGTGTATTCTTTCAACCAAGATGGAGTTTAACAGAATCGAAATGAGCTTTTCAAATGATACAATATGATCTGATATTTATATAGCAGAAAATTTAATTAGTAATTAATGTCAATATAGTGTGGGGAGAGCGCATCTATAGCTACGCAGTGACATCAAGTATGTAAACAATATTAAGTTACCACCATTTACTTTTGTGTTATTTTCATGATACATTTTTTCTCATATTTAGATGGAGAACCTATTCACAGTCCCTTCTCATTCCTTGGGTGATTCATGTGCTATTTGCTCCATGGCATACATGCATCTCTTCTTTCAATATTATTTTTCCTTGTCATGTTTGAACATGGTTTGTAATGTGTTTTTCAGTTATATAGAGTTTTATGACTCAATGTCTGTGCCCATGGCGATTGCACTTTCTGGGCAACTTCTTCAAGGTTTACCTGTGATGGTCAAACCGTCAGAAGCTGAAAAAAATCTTGTCCAGCCAACAGCAAATGCTGCCAGTGGTGCAAATAGTCTTTATTCAGGGGGAGGTAGAAGGTTGTATGTTGGGAATCTACATTTTAACATGACCGAGGAGCAACTTCGCCAAGTATGTGTTTCTGTCAATTTATAAAGATGCATGACACCATACACTAGATAAGTCATTGATGTTGTTTAAGAATATGTGAGAATCGAACCGACCACTCTGAGAACCTCAATAGTGTTTGTTGCTCACGCTTGACAAAGATCTTTTTAACCTGTGTTGATTATGCAGGTCTTCGAACCCTTTGGTACAGTTGAGCTGGTGCAACTACCACTTGACGAAATTGGACGTTGCAAAGGCTTTGGTTTTATACAGGTGCATGCTTTTTAGTTCTTACCCCTGAGAATAAACTTTAGCTGCTGGAATGTTTTAGTCCTGTTGCTATCCAAAGCTCAGAGATCGGTTCTGGAAACAAAATCATTGCAAGTTTGCTTTAGGAAGCACACTAAAGGATTTGTGATGGATAATAATAGAATTTTTTGATTGAAGTGTATGTGGAGAGGAATTAGATAATGATGCATGGGTTTTTAATCAAGCCAACAAAAGACAATGCGAGATTGTCTGTCAATTCTTGTCCTTTTATTAGAAAATTAGTTGACTAATTAATGTTTTATTTGTAGTTTTCACGTCTTGAGGATGCAAAAGCCGCACAGAGTTTGAATGGACAATTAGAAATTGCAGGCCGATTGATAAAGGTAACGTCGCGGAATATTTTTCTTTGAATGCATGCATTTATGCTGTCACATGTGATTTGGCTTTAGCACTTCTATGTGCTTCAGATCTTTACAAAAATGCTCAATTGCTCATGGAGCCTCAAATGCTGCATATTGCCTCCGAGTTTATGTGCATAGGGTATACGGTGTTCGGTAACTTACTGAATTACCAGTTTACCAAACCAAAGTTACTGATCTTTTTACCGGTTAGCAAACTGATTTTTACCTTTCTACCGACCATTTCGTAAATCAGAATCTACCGAATAAAAGTTGTATTTGGTTCATACCAAACTAAATTAATTATTTGCTTTTACCTAACCGAAAAACGTTGGTTAACTTAACTCGGTTCGGTAAATTGGGTTTACGAAATTCGCTCTCCTACGAATGTGTCCATAGATACACCAAATATTACGCTGCTTCACTTTTCTATGTTCATCCATTGTATTAGTCTTACCATTATTTTTCAGGTTTCGGCCATTACTGATCAAACTGGGATGCAAGATGCTGGGGCGAATGCTGCTGATCTTGATGACGACGAGGGTGGTGGCCTGGTTAGTAGCTCTTAATTACCAATTTTGAGTTTCTAAGTGAATTAGTTTTTAAATCCATGTTGAAGTCTGTTCTCCATATTAATTCAAGTCATTTCATATCATTCTGGTTGTCAAGGAATAAATTTGATTGTATGAGAATGATACCGTGCACATAGCTCGGTCTTTGAAAACGAGCTAGAATGGTTGCTTACTCCATTGCTGTACATTGATGCTGCTTTAGCAGCTCATTGTCGCTGTTACAAAACATAATAATCTTTATTCTCATTTCTTCTATGGTTTGCATTTGCATTTTACTAGAATAATTTTGTTTTGCAATTCTAGACAGAATAAAGATTGTACCCGTCATTGGATTATTATGAATTGAGAATGCATTAAAAACCCCGACTCAACTGTTAGCCGTGATGTGTTGCTCCAAATGTACAAGTGTGACAAAAATAGACATTGTAACTTTTTAGAAAACCCTCGGTATCGAATTCTTCTAAAGCCCATACTATTTCGTTATTGCTCGTGTATCCAGATCAGTAGTTGACTATATTATTCGTTAGATGCCATTACCAAAATGTTCGTAATTTGCAGACAAGTTTACGTATCATTGTATTGCTGATATTTGATTCCTATGTCAATCTCAGTCTTTGAATGCTCAATCTCGGGCAATGCTCATGCAAAAATTGGATCGCACCGGTGTCAGTTTGAAGTATGTATTTATCTAAGTTGCATCGTCGTCTTAATACATTAGCCTTTCTCTTTCTCGGAAGGTGTTCACTTGCCAACTAATGCAATTGTCTAATATGCAGCATTGCAAATTCCTTTGGTGCTCCTGCTCTAAGTGCCTCTGGCCTACCTTTACCACCTGGTTCAGTCTTTGGGACCACGCCCATTGTTCCTTCCTTTGGTCAGCCACCTGTTGCTGCTGCTCCTATTGTGGATCCAATTGGCATCCCGAGTGAATGTCTGTTACTAAAGAATATGTTTGATCCTAGTTTGGAGGTATGCATACTAAATTATCTTTCTAATAATTTTTCCAGATCGTTCTCATGCTGGTTTTAATAATTTCTTAATTTTCAGCCAACAGAATCGGATTTTGAGCTGGATATTAAGGAAGACGTGGAAGACGAATGCTCAAAGTACGGAAAAGTGAAACATATACATGTTGACAAGTAAGTTGATTCTTATTCTGGTGCTTGTTAAATAACTGAATGCCAGTGGCAATGAATAGCTCACGTCATGCATTCATGAGCAGGAATAGTGCCGGTTTTGTCTATCTGCGCTTTGAAAATTCGCAAGCAGCTATGAATGCACAGCGAGCACTTCATGGGAGATGGTTTGCTGGGAAAATGATCACATCAACGTTCATGGTATGTTTCACATTTTATTGTCCTGCCTACCGTTAAGTAGGCTTCCCATGTGTAAATACTAATTAATACTTTTTTTTGCAAGCAGGTACCGCAGAACTACGAGGCCCAGTTTCCCAATAGCTCCTAGACAGTCTGTTACACAATGACTCTTCGAGTCTCACAGATCACAGTGAAACTGAAGCCAGAAGCAGATGTCACTGAAACGATCACATTCCCTCAGCCTTTTCATAAGGGAACAAAACTAGAAATGATGAATCTGGTTTTTCTAAAAATTGAAATCTTTTTTGCAATTCGAGTGATACTCATGTTGTATTAGTTTGTTTTAAGTCGGCAAACTGAGTTGTTTAGTCCTTAAGAAATGCATTTTCAGATCATAATGCATACAATCAACTATTTTGATAATATTTTGCATTACACAGAAAGGATTGTTAACAGTACATTTTATAGCCCCAGAAGAAAAAATAAAAATTCTTAAGAGTCGATTTCTGTAACAGCAAAGCTAAAGGTCTCCATAATCAAAATGGACAGATGAGTGAAGGCACCGTGGATACATTTAACTGAAATCTGCAGTTGCCACTGTATATGTTTCATATGTGTCTAGCCTGCAAGTGTAAATAAAGATTGGTACAAACTGAAGTAACATCTAAAGATGGTTTCCAATTCATAAGCAGGAACACTGAAAACATTACTTCAGCTATGGTGTCTGAGCTTGATCAAGATTTGTTAATACTCTTCTGCAGTTGTCGATGTTTATGCCTCCACGTCAGCAGTAGAATGTAAACCAGGTCCCAGACAAAAGCTCCCTAGAGACTTTAAATTGCCCCACATCAATGAATTAAGGTTTTCTTCGAAGAAACAACGCCAAGAAATAGCAGAGGCCAGAATCAACAGTAGCCAAAGCAATGATTAGCAATGCCACAAGGACGAGAGTGAGAGTAGCAGTCTTGAACTGCAGTAGATATATTGGTTAACTCAAACTGTTCGAATCAATGGTTCGCATAGTGCAATCACAAGCCCAAAAGTTAACGTTAAACTAAGCAACAACTTATTCATATTGACCCCCTAGTAAATTAAATAAAAAAATATTGGCCACTCTATGTATCTCAACTGACGTGGTTGATCATATAAGAAGCTGAACAATGATTTTATAGCCCTGCAAAGAAGAGCAAATAAATTGGGACAATTCAATATCATATACATGTAAGCATCTGCATAATTTTAAGCCATATCGAACAAAATCCTTAGTCAGACTCAACCAAAAGGGTTCCTCATCCCTGAGTCTCATCTCCGAATGACTCCTGCCTGCAGAAGAGGCGGATATACAACCCAATGGCGCATCAAACTGACGCCTTGCACCACACCCTAATAGCTGACAAAATTAAAGTATCTCGTTCTCATCCCAGGGGCCAGCACCAATAAGATGTTCAAAAGTTATCATACAAACTGAACGAAGCTGAAAGATATACGATCGTCAATATTCAATACTCACCGGCTTAGCCATCGAGCCAATCTTACTTCCTGTAGCCAATCGACTACTACGCAATCTGGGTCCGAGATATGATACTTCAGGGTGATTATATTTTCTTGTAACCTGTAAACAGATGCCGTAACCGTAAACCGAACATAATCTCCTTGTGATAAAAGCAAAACTTTTAAGGTTTACAAATCATACCTGAACAACCAGGTTGAAGCAATCCACATGTTGCCAACATCCTATAAGATAAAAAAACAAGACCCGAACTTTCATCCATCAAGAAAACCGAGCACTAAGCATTAAATTTGGGGGAAAGTAAATCTTTTTATTAAAAAAACATAACCCTCATTTGTGAAGCTTCAATTTTTCAGAAAAAAAAAGTAAAAGCTTTAATTTTGCACGAAAATTGACAACGCAAAACCCAAAACAGAAGTCTACCTTTCCGCTAAAACAAAACCTTCCTGCGTCCCACACACTGAACTATCTTGTGAATAAGAGTTTATAATTCCGAAGTGTAGCCCGTCGGAACTGGCCACGCGATAGAAGAAACGACTTCATTTTGAATATCAAGCTTAAATTTTTCAGATACCAAAAAGTTAAAAGCTTCAATTTTGCACGAAAATTGACAACGCAAAACCCAAAATAGAAGTCTACCTGTCCCCTAAAGCAAAACCCTCCTGCGTCCCATACACTGACCTATCTGGTGAATAAGGGTTTATAATTCCGAAGCGTTGCCCGTCGGAACTGGCCACGCGATATAAGAAACGACTTCATTTTGAATATCAAGCTTCAATTTTTCAGATAACAAAAATATAAAAGCTTTAATTTTCCACAAAAATTTACAACGCAAAACCCAAAACAGAAGGCTACCTGTCCGCTAAAGCGAAACCCTCCTGTGTCACACACACTGAACTATCTTGTGAATAAGGGTTTATAATTCCGAAATGTAGCCCGTCGGAACTGGCCACGCGATAGAAGAAACGACTTCATTTTGAATGTCAAGCTTCAATTTTTCAGATAACAAAAACTTAAAAGCTTCAATTTTGCACGAAAGGTGACAACACAAAACTTAAAACAGAAGCCTCCCTGTGTGCTAAAGAAAAACCATCCTGCGTCTCACACATTGAACTATCTTGTGAATAAGGGTTTATAAATCCAAAGTGTATTGACACGCGTATTTTTAACCCTTTATAGTTGTCAAATTATAAGTTTTAGGGGTTCAATTGCAGTCAAACAAAATTTATATACCTTGGTAAGCCAAGGGTCGATCCAAGGAACAGTGCGTGTGAGTACTAGCTAACAAGTGACCTATTTAGCTATTCCGATTAAAGCTTGTAAAACAGTTTGTTGTCACGAAAAATAACAGAAATTAAATGTGCAGAAAATAAAAGGTTGTGTTTTTATCAGAGGAAGAATTCCAGAATCCATACTTCACCCGTGCTAACCCCACTAATTATGCAATCATGTTATGTAAATTATTCATGCTATGAATATGGAATCAAACCGAAATAACACTAGACAAGCCGCCCATCCACGGATCATTGTCTAGATTAATCTTAATCGTTGAACGCCGCCCATCCACGGATTATCAATGATCTCGATTAGGTCTCTACAGACCAAATCAAGAAAGGAAAAGATCCTTTTTTATTTATATATTTCATATATACAATAACAAAGTCTGATACAATTTATCTCATTATTCTTTGTAGTACAATATTTCCCTTTAGTTATTATTTAGTTTAGTTTTAATTTAGACTTATTCTGTAAAATGGAATTTCAAATAAGGAGTCTTTATGTCGCGTTACCGAGGGCCTCGTTTCAAAAAAATACGTCGGCTGGGGGCTTTACCGGGACTAACTAGTAAAAGACCTAGAGTTGGAAGTGATCTTAGAAACCAATCACGTTCCGGTAAAAGATCCCAATATCGTATTCGTCTAGAAGATGGCTTAATATCAATTTCATGTAATCCGGTTAATACCTAGGACCCATCCATCTTTCGGTAATTAACCTAAGTACGTTCTACCAATGCAAACATACCCTTTGATGTAAATACATGCATAGAACGATAAAATTAAGCATACAATGAAATTGAATATTCGAATCGCATAAATAAAAACTTCAATTGATCACATGAGAGTTAGGGTTACATAGCAAAGGATCCGTAGGATCCCGGAATTGAGAAGACTACTCACTATTCATGGTAGTTAACCAAAAACAGTGTAAAGAAAGGAGGAAACGAGTAAACCGTAAAGACGCGGTGTAGCTCGATGATCCTCACGCTGAAAGCTTTGTCTTCTCTCCCAAGTTAGGGTTTCTTCTCCAAAATAACAACACCTGTCTAGTCTCGTCGTGTTTCTTTATATAGACCGTTTAAAAAGGTCGAAAAAGCCCAAAATTAGATTTTAGAAATATCTTGTAAAACAGCTCAGCCGACGATCCCGTTACAGCTGATGTGTAACGGCTGTAACGGGCAGGGCCGAAATCACTGACGAAATTGTGCCCGTTACACCCGTTACAATCCAATCTGTAACGGTCTCTGAGGCCTGTAACGGGACAGCTCGAAATCTCTGAGAAATTTGAGGCCGTTACACCCGTTACAATCCAAGGTGTAACGGTTGCTGAGGTCTGTAACGGGCTGTCCTTGCATATTCTCGATTTTTGGCCTTCTTCGATCGATCTTTCGTTCTTTTCGACACTTTGGCTCCAAGGGGCGACGATATGTCAATTTAACCTGAAACACTAGAGAAAGACATCAAACAGAGACAATTTGCCGGGAGAATGAACGTAATCCTTCCTCGAATGTAGTGAATAACTAGTCGAAACATCGACTGATCAAAACACTCCACACTTAGGATTTGTTCGTCCCGAACAAATGTCGAACAGATGACAGAATAAATACATGAGAGGATGCAATGTCCAACGACCATAAAAGCTACCCTACTCAAGTGACATGTGATCAATTCTAACTAAACATGAAAATAAAATGATAACTCACTGTCGTAGAGGACACGAATGCATTTAGCGTATGCATCAAGCCTTTAAACCTATAGGCTGCCCTAATAGGACGAGTATAGTCTCGTGAAGGTTTTCAGGAATGGGACTACCTACAAATCCCCTGCACAACTATCTAACGTGTATGCATGAAACGATGCTCAACGAGTCACAGTAAAGTCATGTCATACCTCGGATTCATCGTGTTACCTCGACTTCAAGTCAAACATCTTCATCAAAGGTTTCAGACAATCAAAGATTAACCAGGTTATGCATTCAAACGGTCAGTACACACGGCTAGCAAACGACTAATCACACGTTCTAAATAGTTCTTTAGCAACATTATAAGAACATGAATAGTTACACAAAACATGCTCGCCATTCACCTATGCTATCTAGGGATAGTCCACGGGCTCTTGGCGCAAAGCTCATTCTCAAGTGCCAAGGACTAGGCAATGACCCGTAAGAGAAGAGGAGCTCGGCTTAAGGATTTTCTGAAAAGTAGTACGAAAATTGCATCAAAATTTCAGTGCAAGCACGAGGATCGTCCCTTAGTTTCTAGTATACGAAATTGCAAGACAAGTTACGATTTGCACGCAATGAGAAGATGGAATTACACTACGTCAAGCAAAAGGGGCAGAAATTGTTTCAAAAGTGTTTTCCATACACAAGGGGCGACTTTCTCACCAGGTCCTTGGTATTTTTCTGCTCTCGCAGAACATTTTTCAAAGCTTTTGTTTTCACGAAATTATTTTTCCCTTTCTTGAGACTGGTTTTCTTTCAAAAACAAGTATGCTTGGGGCCTTTGAAAATAAAGATCTTTGTTCTTTGAGGGAAAACTTGAAGGCCAATTGCCTAACTCCACACTTAAAACTTGACATAGTGTATAAGTAAAGGCGGGTGCATGCAAATCACAACAAGTATATAGAAACACATACTAGTACTAAGGTCACCTAGAAAAAGAGACGCATATTTAAGTTTTTTGACATTTTTGAACCGGTGCCTACTAATTTCAAGTCTCAAACATGCTTCAAGAAATACGTAGAACATGTGATAGGCAAAGGCTAGCAGTGATACTGACTCAAGAGAATACGCACACGATTTTCACTATTTCAAGTCCTAGACTTCGAATCCAAAAGAATGTCAATCAGTCAAGGAGTATCGTAGAAAACAAGGATTTCAATCGCAATACATAGACTGTTGAGCATGTGAACGTGAAATGCAATGCATGTGACTATGCGCTACCCACTCCACACTTAAAAATAAGCTTAGTCCCTAAGCGAAGAAATATAAGAGAAAATAAGCGTATAGGAACTTCACTCGTGTGTGATGGCGCGATATCCATGGAGATTAAGCGATGCCCGGGGAGTGAAACACGACCTGTGAGCTGGTAGATATATAGATAAAAACACAGAGCTTCACAAGTGATAGGTTAGCATCGAAAATTGTGGAGGGGCACTCCACACTTAGAACTTTGAAATGTCCACACATAATGCAAATGAAAAATGCAATAACAAAAACTTACAGCGCGGGTTACTCCCCGAAGAGGCCTAGTTTAACGTCTTGGCTAGACTCAGCAAAGCGCCCCATATAAATCACTTGTGAGAAGTCCTTTGCTAGGATCCCTTTTCACGGGGCCTTCAACAATAGAGATGTGTCAGTCCACCTTCAAATCCCATTTGAATTTACGTCCATCAAGAATGACATGGACGTTAAGTAGTAGAGCATGCAGTCCCTTCAAAAATTGGAGACCCTTAAGAATCAAGGGACTGTAGTGACTCCCAAATGACAGTTTTAAGATGTAAGGCAAGAACTGTCGAAACTTGTCTGGAGGCTGTGTATCAAGATATATATATTCCGAGTTAGCTCCAGCAAGAACACTTCCCTTGTACTCTTTAGCTAGGAACTCACGTTCCCATACTTCAAAATTTTCCTTCAATATCACATTCATATGTATGCGAGGATTCTCTTCGAAGGAACTCAGGTACACATCAACAAAGTCTTCGTACGTATGATCCTTTGATAGCTCATCACCGCTCGGAGAAACTGGTGGAATAATGTTCTCTTCTGTTTGCCCATCTAAATGACCTTTTGAAGCAGTCGTAGTGGAGGGAGATGGATCTTCATATTCTGAGACGTCTTCAGTACATAACTCATCATCCTCCAACTCAGTGTAAGCCTGGGCAACCGTTCTAAATGCCTTAAAACCATCCTCACAAACAGGTTGTTCTGGTATAGAGAGCATTCTCGTATTCTGATCATCTTCCACGTGGATTGGAAATAAAGTTGAAGATGAATATGCTTCATAGACTTGAACTTCTTGATGATTGGCCATTGTCATCTCGATGTCCTCGTCTTTGCATGTATTGTTGGCTGCAATGGCTTGTTGCTCCAGCTGGTCTTTTAGTATCTTATTCCGAATGGTCAGCTGCTCGAGTGTCTGCTCGAGTACTTTCACTCGCCTATCCTGCTCAGCCATAAAACTAGCCATCATGGATTACATGCTAGATGAGCTGCCAGACTCCTGTTGCTTGGGCTGCTGCGGCTGATAATTGTACTGCTGATCATAAAACTGGTGTTGCTGCTGCGACTGGTCCTCGTAACTCTCGTAGTAGTGGTCATCTCGATAATACGACTGATCATAAGACTGATGTTGATTTCCTTCCCAATTTGTATCATACGAGTATGTCTGACAATATGTCTCTTCCCTTGGGTAGGCGTCTTGATGACCAAAAGAGAACATCCTCGAAACATGCAAAATAAAAGTGATTAGTGAAGGTTAGAAGTATAAAGAGTATGTACAATGAAGTATATAAAAAGAATGGAATAGTCTAAACTACACACGTTAAAGCTAATATCACACTAAACGCTGCTCCCCGGCAACGGCGCCATTTTGACACGCGTATTTTTAACCCTTTATAGTTGTCAAATTATAAGTTTTAGGGGTTCAATTGCAGTCAAACAAAATTTATATACCTTGGTAAGCCAAGGGTCGATCCAAGGAACAGTGCGTGTGAGTACTAGCTAACAAGTGACCTATTTAGCTATTCCGATTAAAGCTTGTAAAACAGTTTTGTTGTCACGAAAAATAACAGAAATTAAATGTGCAGAAAATAAAAGGTTGTGTTTTTATCAGAGGAAGAATTCCAGAATCCATACTTCACCCGTGCTAACCCCACTAATCATGCAATCATGTTATGTAAATTATTCATGCTATGAATATGGAATCAAACCGAAATAACACTAGACAAGCCGCCCATCCACGGATCATTGTCTAGATTAATCTTAATCGTTGAACGCCGCCCATCCACGGATTATCAATGATCTCGATTTATTAAACTAAAGGTTTTCCTATTAAATCATGTAAACATGGCTTAATATCAATTTCATGTAATCCGGTTAATACCTAGGACCCATCCATCTTTCGGTAATTAACCTAAGTACGTTCTACCAATGCAAACATACCCTTTGATGTAAATACATGCATAGAACGATAAAATTAAGCATACAATGAAATTGAATATTCGAATCGCATAAATAAAAACTTCAATTGATCACATGAGAGTTAGGGTTACATAGCACGGGATCCGTAGGATCCCGGAATTGAGAAGACTACTCACTATTCATGGTAGTTAACCAAAAACAGTGTAAAGAAAGGAGGAAACGAGTAAACCGTAAAGACGCGGTGTAGCTCGATGATCCTCACGCTGAAAGCTTTGTCTTCTCTCCCAAGTTAGGGTTTCTTCTCCAAAATAACAACACCTGTCTAGTCTCGTCGTGTTTCTTTATATAGACCGTTTAAAAAGGTCGAAAAAGCCCAAAATTGGATTTTAGAAATATCTTGTAAAACAGCTCAGCCGACGATCCCGTTACAGCTGATGTGTAACGGCTGTAACGGCTGTAACGGGCAGGGCCGAAATCACTGACGAAATTGTGCCCGTTACACCCGTTACAATCCAATCTGTAACGGTCTCTGAGGCCTGTAACGGGACAGCTCGAAATCTCTGAGAAATTTGAGGCCGTTACACCCGTTACAATCCAAGGTGTAACGGTTGCTGAGGTCTGTAACGGGCTGTCCTTGCATATTCTCGATTTTTGGCCTTCTTCGATCGATCTTTCGTTCTTTTCGACACTTTGGCTCCAAGGGGCGACGATATGTCAATTTAACCTGAAACACTAGAGAAAGACATCAAACAGAGACAATTTGCCGGGAGAATGAACGTAATCCTTCCTCGAATGTAGTGAATAACTAGTCGAAACATCGACTGATCATGTATCCCGTCGGAACTGGCCACACGATAGAAGAAACGATTTCATTTTGAATATCAAGCTTCAATTTTTCAGATATCAGAAAATTAAAACCTGCAATTTTGCACGAAAATTGACAACGCAAAACCCAAAACTGAAGCTTACCTGTCCGCTAAAGCGAAACCCTTCTGCGTCCCACACACTGAACTATCTTGCGAATACGGGTTTATAATTGCGAAGTGTAGTTCGTCGGAACTGGCCCTGCGATAGAAAAAACGACTTCACTTTGATAGCCATGCAAAGAAGAGCAAATGAATTGGGACAATTCAACATCATATACATGTAAGCATCTGCATAATTTAGGCCCTACCCAACAAAATCCTAGGTCAGACTCAACCAAAAGGGTTCCTCATCCCTGAGTCTCATCTCCGAATGACTCCTGCCTCCAGAAAAGGCGGATATACAACCCAATGACGCATCAAACTGACGCCTTGAACCACACCCTAATAGCTGACAAAATTAAAGTATCTCATTCTCATCCCAGGGCCAGCACCAATAAGATGTTCAAAAGTTACCATACAAACTGAACGAAGCTGAAAGATATACGATCGTCAATATTCAATACTCACCGGCTTAGCCATCGAGCCAATCTTACTTCCTGTAGCCAATCGACTACTACGCAATCTGGGTCGGAGATATGATACTTCAGGGTGATTATATTCTCTGTAACCTGTAAACAGATGCCGTAACCGTAAACCGAACATAATCTCCTTGTGATAAAAGCAAAACTTTTAAGGTTTACATAACATACCTGAACAACCCGGTTGAAGCAATCCACATGTTGCCAACATATCCAACAAGATAAAAAACAAGACCCGAACTTTCATCCATCAAGAAAACCGAGCACTAAGCATTAAATTTGGGGGAAAGTAAATCTTTTTATTAAAAAACAAAACCCTCATTTGTGAAGCTTCAATTTTTCAGAAAAAAAAGTAAAAGCTTTAATTTTGCACGAAAATTGACAACGCAAAACCTAAAACAGAAGTCTACGTTTACGCTAAAGCAAAACCTTCCTGCGTCCCACACACTGAACTATCTTGTGAATAAGAGTTTATAATTCCGAAGTGTAGCCCGTCGGAACTGGCCACGCGATAGAAGAAACGACTTCATTTTGAATATCAACCTTCGATTTTTCAGATAACAAAAAGTTAAAAGCTTCAATTTTGCACGAAAATTGACAACGCAAAACCCAAAACAGAAGCCTACCTGTCCGCTAAAGAAAAACTCTCATGCGTCCCACACACTGAATTATCTTGCCCATAAGGGTTTATAATTTCGAAGTGTAGCCCGTCGAATTTGGCAATGCGATAGAAGAAACGACTTCATTTTGAATATCAAGTTTCAATTTTTCAGATAACAAAAAGTTAAAAGTTTAATTTTGCACGAAAATTGGCAATGCAAAACCCAAAACAGAAGGCTACTTGTCCGCTAAAGGAAATCACTTCTGCGTCCCACACACTGAACTATCTTGCGAATAAGGGTATATAATTTCGAAGTGTAGCCAGTCGGATTTGGCCATGCGATAGAAGAAACGACTTCATTTTGAATATCAAGCTTCAATTTTTCAGATAACAAAAAGTTAAAAGCTTCAATTTTGCATGAAAATTGACAACGCAAAACTGAAAACAGAAGCCTACCTGTCCGCTAAATCAAAACTCTCATGCATCCCACACACTGAACTATCTTGCGAATAAAGGTTTATAATTTCGAAGTGTAGCCCGTCGGATTTGGCCACGCGATAGAAGAAACGACTTCATTTTGAATATCAAGCTTCAATTTTCCAGATAAGAAAAAGTTAAAAGCTTCAATTTTGCACGAAAATTAGCAACGCAAAACCAAAAACAGAAGGCTACCTGTCCGCTAAAGCAAAATCATCTTGCGTCCCACACACTGTACTATCTTGGGAATAAGGGCTTATAATTTCGAAGTGTAACCCGTCGGATTTGGCCACGCAATAGAAGAAACGACTTCATTTTGAATATCAAGCTTCAATTTTTCAGATACCAAAAAGTTAAAAGCTTCAATTTTGCACGAAAATTGAAAACGCAAAACCCAAAACAGAAGTCTACCTGTCCCCTAAAGCAAAACCCTCCTGCGTCCCATACACGGACCTGTCCGGTGAATAAGGGTTTATAATTCCGAAGTGTGGCCTTTCGGATTTGGCCACGCGATAGAAGAAACGACTTCATTTTGAATATCAAGCTTCAATTTTTCAGATAACAAAAATATAAAAGCTTCAATTTTCCACAAAAATTTACAACGCAAATACCAAAACAGAAGGCTACATGTCCGCTAAAGCGAAACCCTCCTGCGTCACACACACTGAACTATCTTGTGAATAAGGGTTTATAATTCCGAAGTGTAGCCCGTCGGAACTGGCCACGCGATAGAAGAAACGACTTCATTTTGAATATCAAGCTTCAATTTTTCTGATAACAAAAAGTTAAAAGCTTCAATTTTGCACGAAAGGTGACAACACAAAACTTAAAACAGAAGTCAAACCGTCTGCTAAAGCAAAACCCTCATGCGTCCCACACATTGAACTATCTTGTGAATAAGGGTTTATAAATCCAAAGTGTAGCCCGTCGGAACTGGCCACGCGATAGAAGAAACGACTTCATTTTGAATATCAAGCTTCAATTTTTCAGATAACAAAAAATTAAAACCTGCAATTTTGGACGAAAATTGACAACGCAAAACCCAAAACTGAAGCTTACCTGTCCTCTAAAGCAAAACCCTTCTGCATCCCACACACTGAACTATCTTGCGAATACGGGTTTATAATTTCGAAGTGTAGTTCGTCGGAACTGGCCATGCGATAGACATAGAAGAAACGACTTCTATTTAATAGCCCTGCAAAGAAGAGCAAATGAATTGGGACAATTCAACATCATATACATGTAAGCATCTGCATAATTTAAGCCCTACCCAACAAAATCCTTGGTCAGACTCAACCAAAAGGGTTCCTCATCCCCGAGTCTCATCTCCGAATGACTCATGCCTGCAGAAGAGGCGGATATACAACTCAATGGCGCATCAAACTGACGTCTTGCACCACACCTTAATAGCTGACAAAATTAAAGTATCTCATTCTCATACCAGGGCCATAACCAATAAGATGTTCAAAAGTTATCATACAAACTGAACGAAAAAACTAAACGAAGCTGAAAGATATACGATCGTCAATATTCAATACTCACCGGTTTAGCCATCGAGCCAATCTTACTTCCTGTAGCCAATCAACTATTACGCAATCTGGGTTGCAGATATGATACTTCAGGGTGATAATATTCTCTGTAACCTGTAAACTGATGTCGTAACCGTAAACCGAACATAATCTCCTTGTGATAAGTGACAAACTTTTAAGGGTTACAAAACATACCTGAACAACCAGGTTGAAGCAATCCACATGTTGCCAACATCCTACAAGATAAAAAAACAAGACCCGAACTTTCATCAATCAAGAAACCGAGCACTAAGCATTAAATTTGGGGGAAAGTAAATCTTTTTATTAAAAAAACATAACCCTCATTTGTGAAGCTTCAATTTTTCAGAAAAAAAAAGTAAAAGCTTTAATTTTGCACGAAAATTGACAACGCAAAACCCAAAACAGAAGTCTACCTTTTCGCTAAAACAGAACCTTCCTGCGTCCCACACACTGAACTATCTTGTGAATAAGAGTTTATAATTCCGAAGTGTAGCCCGTCGGAACTGGCCACGCGATAGAAGAAACGACTTCATTTTGAATATCAAGCTTCAATTTTTCTGATAACAAAAAGTTAAAAGCTTCAATTTTGCACGAAAGGTGACAACACAAAACTTAAAACAGAAGTCAAACCGTCTGCTAAAGGAAAACCCTCATGCGTCCCACACATTGAACTATCTTGTGAATAAGGGTTTATAAATCCAAAGTGTAGCCCGTCGGAACTGGCCACGCGATAGAAGAAACGACTTCATTTTGAATATCAAGCTTCAATTTTTCAGATAACAAAAAATTAAAACCTGCAATTTTGGACGAAAATTGACAACGCAAAACCCAAAACTGAAGCTTACCTGTCCTCTAAAGCAAAACCCTTCTGCATCCCACACACTGAACTATCTTGCGAATACGGGTTTATAATTTCGAAGTGTAGTTCGTCGGAACTGGCCATGCGATAGACATAGAAGAAACGACTTCTATTTAATAGCCCTGCAAAGAAGAGCAAATGAATTGGGACAATTCAACATCATATACATGTAAGCATCTGCATAATTTAAGCCCTACCCAACAAAATCCTTGGTCAGACTCAACCAAAAGGGTTCCTCATCCCCGAGTCTCATCTCCGAATGACTCATGCCTGCAGAAGAGGCGGATATACAACTCAATGGCGCATCAAACTGACGTCTTGCACCACACCTTAATAGCTGACAAAATTAAAGTATCTCATTCTCATACCAGGGCCATAACCAATAAGATGTTCAAAAGTTATCATACAAACTGAACGAAAAAGCTAAACGAAGCTGAAAGATATACGATCGTCAATATTCAATACTCACCGGTTTAGCCATCGAGCCAATCTTACTTCCTGTAGCCAATCAACTATTACGCAATCTGGGTTGCAGATATGATACTTCAGGGTGATAATATTCTCTGTAACCTGTAAACTGATGTCGTAACCGTAAACCGAACATAATCTCCTTGTGATAAGAGACAAACTTTTAAGGGTTACAAAACATACCTGAACAACCAGGTTGAAGCAATCCACATGTTGCCAACATCCTACAAGATAAAAAAACAAGACCCGAACTTTCATCAATCAAGAAACCAAGCACTAAGCATTAAATTTGGGGGAAAGTAAATCTTTTTATTAAAAAAACATAACCCTCATTTGTGAAGCTTCAATTTTTCAGAAAAAAAAAGTAAAAGCTTTAATTTTGCACGAAAATTGACAACGCAAAACCCAAACCAGAAGTCTACCTTTCCGCTAAAACAAAACCTTCCTGCGTCCCACACACTGAACTATCTTGTGAATAAGAGTTTATAATTCCGAAGTGTAGCCCGTCGGAACTGGCCACGCGATAGAAGAAACGACTTCATTTTGAATATCAAGCTTCAATTTTTCTGATAACAAAAAATTAAAACCTGCAATTTTGGACGAAAATTGACAACGCAAAACCCAAAACTGAAGCTTACCTGTCCTCTAAAGCAAAACCCTTCTGCATCCCACACACTGAACTATCTTGCGAATACGGGTTTATAATTTCGAAGTGTAGTTCGTCGGAACTGGCCATGCGATAGACATAGAAGAAACGACTTCTATTTAATAGCCCTGCAAAGAAGAGCAAATGAATTGGGACAATTCAACATCATATACATGTAAGCATATGCATAATTTAAGCCCTACCCAATAAAATCCTTGGTCAGACTCAACCAAAAGGGTTCCTCATCCCCGAGTCTCATCTCCGAATGACTCATGCCTGCAGAAGAGGCGGATATACAACTCAATGGCGCATCAAACTGACGTCTTGCACCACACCTTAATAGCTGACAAAATTAAAGTATCTCATTCTCATACCAGGGCCATAACCAATAAGATGTTCAAAAGTTATCATACAAACTGAACGAAAAAACTAAACGAAGCTGAAAGATATACGATCGTCAATATTCAATACTCACCGGTTTAGCCATCGAGCCAATCTTACTTCCTGTAGCCAATCAACTATTACGCAATCTGGGTTGCAGATATGATACTTCAGGGTGATAATATTCTCTGTAACCTGTAAACTGATGTCGTAACCGTAAACCGAACATAATCTCCTTGTGATAAGAGACAAACTTTTAAGGGTTACAAAACATACCTGAACAACCAGGTTGAAGCAATCCACATGTTGCCAACATCCTACAAGATAAAAAAACAAGACCCGAACTTTCATCAATCAAGAAACCGAGCACTAAGCATTAAATTTGGGGGAAAGTAAATCTTTTTATTAAAAAACAAAACCCTCATTTGTTAAGCTTCAATTTTTAAGATAAAAAAAAGTAAAACTTTATTTTTGCACGAAAATTGATAACGCAAAACCCAAAACAGAAGTCTACCTTTCCGCTAAAGCAAAATCTTCCTGCGTCCCACACACTGAACTATCTTGTGAATAAGGGTTTATAATTCCGAAGTGTAGCCCGTCGGAACTGGCCACGCGATAGAAGAAACGACTTCATTTTGAATATCAAGCTTCAATTTTTCAGATAACAAAAAGTTAAAAGCTTCAATTTTGCACGAAAATTAACAACGCAAAACCCAAAACAGAAGCATACCTGTCCCCTAAAGCAAAACTCCCATGCGTCCCACACACTAAATTATCTTGCGCATAACGGTTTATAATTTTGAAGTGTAGCCCGTCGGATTTGGCAATGCGATAGAAGAAACGACTTCATTTTGAATATCAAGCTTCAATTTTCAGATAACAAAAAGTTAAAAGCTTCAATTTTGCACAAAAATTGACAACGCAAAACAAACAACAGAAGCCTACCTGCCCGCTAACGCAAAACTCTCATGCGTCCCACACACTGAATTATCTTGCGCATAAGGGTTTATAATTTCGATGTGTAGCCCGTCGGATTTGGCAATGCGATAGAAGAAACGACTTCATTTTGAATATCAGGCATCAATTTTTCAGATAACAAATAGTTAAAAGCTTCAATTTTGCACGAAATTGACAACGCAAAACCCAAAATAGAAGCTTACCTGTCTGCTAAAGCAAAACCCTCTTGCGTCCCACACACTGAACTATCTTACGAATAAGGGTTTATAATTTCGAAGTGTAGTTCGTAAGAATTGGCCACGCGATAGAAGAAACGACTTCATTTTGAATATTAAGCTTCAATTTTTCAGATAACAAAAAGTTAAAAGCTTCAATTTTGCACGAAAATTGACAACGCAAAACCCAAAACAGAAGTCTACCTGTCCCCTAAAGCAAAATCGTCCCGCGTCCCACACACTAACCTATCTTGGGAATAGGGGTTTATAATTCCGAAGTGTAGCCTATCGGAACTGGCACGCGATAGAAGAAACGACTTCATTTTGACTATTAAGCTTCAATTTTTCAGATAACAAATAGTTAAAAGCTTCAATTTTGCACGAAATTGACAACGCAAAACCCAAAACATAAGCTTACCTGTCTGCTAAAGCAAAACCCTCTTGCGTCCCACACACTGAACTATCTTACGAATATAGGTTTATAATTTCGAAGTGTAGTTCGTAATAATTGGCCACGCGCGATAGAAGAAACGACTTCATTTTGAATATCAAGCTTCAATTTTTCAAATAACAAAAAGTTAAAAGCTTCAATTTTCGAAGAAAATTTACAACGCAAAACCCAAAACAGAAGGCTACCTGTCCGCTAAAGCAAAATCCTTCTGCGTCCCACACACTGAACTATCTTGTGAATAAGAGTTTATAATTCCGAAGTGTAGCTCGTCGGAACTGGCCACGCAATAGAAGAAACGATTTCATTTTGAATATCAAGCTTCAATTTCTCAGATAACAAAAAGTTAAAAGCTTCAATTTTGCACGAAAAATTGACAACACAAAACCTAAAACAGAAGCCTACCTGTCTGCTAAAGCAAAACCCTCATGCGTCCCACACATTGAACTATCTTGTGAATAAGGGTTTATAAATCCAAAGTGTAGCCCGTCAGAACTGGCCACGCGATAGAAGAAACGACTTCATTTTGAATATCAAGCTTCAATTTTTCAGATAACAAGTTAAAAGCTTTAATTTTGCATGAAAATTGACAACGCAAAACCCAAAACAGAAGCTTACCTGTCCGCTAAAGCAAAACCCTCCTGCGTCCCACACACTGAACTATCTTGCGAATACGGGTTTATAATTTCAAAGTGTAGATCGTCGAAACTGGCCACGCGATAGAAGAAACGACTTCATTTTGAATATCAAGCTTCAATTTTTCAGATAACAAAAAGTTAAAATCTTCTATTTTCCACGAAAATTGATAACGCAAAACCCAAAATGGAAGCTTACCTGTCCGCTAAAGCAGAACTCTCTTGCGTCCCACACACTGAACTATCTTGCGAATAAGGGCTTATAATTTAATAGTGTAGCCCGCCGGAACTGGCCACTTGATGGAAGAAACGACTTCACTTTGAATAGCATGCTTCAATTTTTCAGATAACAAAAAGTTAAAAGCTTCAATTTTGCACGAAAATTGACAACGCAAAACCCAAAACAGAAGTCTACCGGTCCGCTAAAGCAAAACTCTCCTGCGTCCCACACACTGAACTATCTTTTGAATAAGGGTTTATAATTTCGAAGTGTAACCCGTCGGAACAAGTCACGCGATAGAAGAAACGACTTCATTTTAAACCCGACTCAACGGTTAGCCGTGATGTGTTGCTTCAAATGTACACAAGTGTGACATTGTAACTTTTTAGAAAACCCTTAGTGTCAAATTTTTCTAAAGCCCATATTATTTCGTTATTGCTTGTGTATCCATGTTTCGTTTTATCCAGATCAGTAGAGTAGTTGACTACATTAGATGTCATTACCAAAATGTTCATAATTTGCAGACAGGTTTACATATCATTGTATTGCTGATATTTGAATCCTATGTCAATCTCAGTCATTGAATGCTCAATCTCGGGCAATGCTCATGCAAAAATTGGATCGCACTGGTGTCAGTTTGAAGTATGTATTTATCTAAGTTGCGGCGTCGTTTAATACATTAGCCTTTCTCTTTCTCGGAAGGTGTTCACTTGCCAACTAACGCAATTGTCTAATATGCAGCATTGCAAATTCTTTTGGTGCTCCTGCTCTAAGTGCCTCTGGCCTACCTTTACCACCTGGTTCAGTCTTTGGGACCATGCCCATTGTTCCTTCCTTTGGTCAGCCACCTGTTGCCGCTGCTCCTATTGTGGATCCAATTGGCATCCCGAGTGAATGTCTGTTATTAAAGAATATGTTTGATACTAGTTTGGAGGTATGCATACAAAATTATCTTTCTAAGAATTTTTCCAGATCGTTCTCATGCTGGTTTTAATAATTTCTTAATTTTCAGCCAACAGAATCGGATTTTGAGCTGGATATTAAGGAAGACGTGGAAGACGAATGCTCAAAGTATGGAAAAGTTAAAAATATATCCATGTTGACAAGTAAGTTAATTCTTATTCTGGTGCTTGTTAAATAACTGAATGCCAGTAGCAATGAATAGCTCACGTCATCCATTCATGAGCAGGAATAGTTTTGTCTATCTGCGCTTTGAAAATTCGCAAGCAACTAAGAATGCACAGCGAGCACTTCATGGGAGATGGTTTGCTGGGAAAATGATCACAGCAACGTTCATGGTATGTCTCAAACTTCATTCTCCTTCCTACCATTAAGGCCCTGTCCACTTTGACTCTATTTTTTGATTTCTAAGTTAAGATAAGTTAATATCAGTTAAGATAAGTTAATATCAGTTAAGATAAGTTACTTTCAGTCACTATAAGTTAAGTTAAGTTTCAGTTAAGATAAGTTACTTTTAACATACTATTCATCATCATACCATCATCATCATCATACAATCACACTATTCATCATCATCATACCATCATCATCATCATACTATTCATCATACCATCATACTATTCATCATCATCATCATACTATTCATCATCATCATCATACCATCATACTATTCATCATACCATCATACTATTCATCATCATCATACTATTCATCATACCATCACACTATTTATCATACCATCATCATCATCATCATACCATCACCATCATACTATTCATCATACCATCACACCATCATCATACCATCATACTATTCATCATACCATCACACTATTCATCATCATACCATCATCATCATTATACCATCATCATCATACTATTCATCATACCATCATCATCATAATACTATTCATCATCATCATACCATCATACTATTCATCATACCATCATCATCATCATACCATCACACTATTCATCAGCATACCATCATCATCATCATACCATCATCATCATCATCATACTATTCATCATACCATCATCATCATCATCATACCATCATACTATTCATCATCATCATACCATCATACTATTCATCATCATCATCATGCCATCATCATCATCATCATCATCATACCATCATACTATTCATCATCATCATCATAATATTACTATTCATCATCATCACAACCATCATCATCATAAAATTACTATTCATCACCATCATCACCCCATCATCATCATAAAATTACTATTCATCATCATCATAAAATTACTATTCATCATCATCACAACCATCATCATCATAAAATTACTATTCATCATCATCATAAAATTACTATTCATCATCATCATCATCACAACCATCATCATCGTAAAATTACTATTCATCATCATAATATTACTATTCATCATCATCATCACAACCATCATCATCATCATCATAAAATAATACTATTCATCAGTCAATATAAGTTTCAGTTAAGTTAAGATAAGTTAAGATCAGTTAAGATAAGTTAAATTCAGTTAAGATAAGTTAAATTCAGTTAAGATAAGTTTCAGTTAGTAAAATAGAGTCAAAGTGGACGGGCCCTAAGTATGCTTCCCATGTGTAATTACTAATTAATACTTTTTTCGCAAGCAGGTACTGCCAAGGTTGTAAAAAACGTTAGAATCTAGACGGGCGGAAAGGGTCCTTGAAAATTAATCGGGACCTAGGCGGGGATTAATCGATTTCGAATTTGTATATATTTTTAATATATATGTATAAATAAGTCATTTTATAATATAACAATCTGATTTTTAATTTAATATAATACATTATACTATTAATTTAAAATTTTATTTTGAAAGATGGGTCTTATTGTAATGTTGTGAACTTTAAGGATTTAAATGTAATAAGTAAAATGTTCAATTTTACTGTTCACCATCTTCCCCATTCAACCCTATCATCCTAACACAGCCTCGACACCCATGATCGACAATTTTGAGACCAACATAATTTTTAACACCTTAAATTGGTTCAATACAAGCAAAAATTTCGCCTAAACACACTGAAATCAGCCCAAACGCACCTAAATCCGCCTAATGACCGTTTAATTGATTAATCGGAACGGATTGTTAAAAAAGGCCGCCTATGCGACCGTTTTCTTGAACACTGGGTACCGCAGAACTACGAGGCCCAGTTTCCCAATAGCTCCTAGACAGTCTGTTACACAATGACTCTTTGAGGCTCACAGATCACAGTGAAATTGAAGACAGAAGCAGATCACATTTCCTCGGCCTTTTCAGAAGGGAACAAAACTAGAAATGATGAATCTGGTTTTTCTCAAAATTGAAATCTTTTTTGCAAACTGAGTGATACTCATGTTCTATTAGTTTATTTTAAATTGGCAAACTGAGTTGTTAACAATCAACAATTTGAAATGATCAAACTGATGCTATCAACAAGAAAAGAAGAAGATCAATCACAGAACAGAAAGGATTGTTAACAGTATATTTTATAGCCAAAGCCATGTTGCTAAACTGCACTCTCTCTGTAAGATGCCCCCAGAAGAAAAAATAAAAATTCTTAAGAGTCGACTTCTCAGGGGGCTCTCAAGACTCTGTAACTGTAACAGCAAGCTAAAAGGTTTCCATACTCAAAATGGACAGATGAGTGAAGGCACTGTGGATATTCATATATCAATTTGTGTCTAGCCTGCAAGTGAAAATAAAGATTGGTACAAACTGAAGTAACATCTAGAGACGGTTTCCAATTCATGAGCAGGAACACTGAAAACATAACTTCGACTATGGTGTCTGAGCTTGATAAAGATTTGTTAATACTCTTCTGTAGTTGTCGATGTTCAAGCCTCCACGTCAGCCGTACATGTAAAACCAAGTCCCATACACAAGCTCCCTAGAGACTTAAATTGCCCCACATCAATTGACTAAGGTTTTCTTCGAAGAAACAACGCCAAGAAATAGCAGAGGCCAGAATCAACAGTAGCCAAAGCAATGATTAGCAATGCCACAAGGACGAGAGTGAGAGTAGCAGTCTTGAACTGCAGTAGACATATTGGTTAACTCAAACTGTACGATTCAATGGTTCGCATAGTGCAATCACAAGCCCAAAAGTTAACGTTAAACTAAGCAACAATTTATTCATATTGACCCTAGTAAATTATATAAAAGTTTTTTGGGAAGTACATTAAATAGCAAATCATATTGACCCACACTAACCGTGCTACTAAAGGTTGGCCACTCTATGTATCTCAACTGACGTGGTTGATCATATAAGAAGCTGAACAATGATTTGATAGCCCTGGCAAAGAAGAGCAAATGAATTGGGCCAATTCAACATCATATACATGTAAGCATCTGCATAATTTAAGCCCTACCCAACAAAATCCTTGGTCAAACTCAACCAAAAGGGTTCCTCATCCCCGAGTCTCATCTCCGAATGACTCCTGCCTGCAGAAGAGGCAGATATACAGCCCAATGTCGCATCAAACTGACGCCTTGCACCACACCCTAATAGCTGACAAAATTAAAGTATCTCATTCTCATCCCAGCCACCAATAAGATGTTCAAAAGTTATCATACAAACTGAAAGAAGCTGAAAGATATACGATCGTCAATACTCACCCGCTTAGCCATCAAGCCAATCTTACTACCTGTAACTAATCGACTAATAGGCAGTCTGGGTTGCAGAAATGATACTTCAGGCTGATTGTTTTCTTTGTAACCTACAGGGACGAAGCCAGGAATTCAAAGTTACCAGGGCTGAAAATTTTTATAGTGACGTAAAAAAAACTTTTTGAGGTTTGGAACCCAATGGGAGGCTCATCCTCACGCCTTTTTTATTACGCCAGCCAAAGCACATTACAAATACAACTAGCTAAGTGGGAGGCTCATCCTCACGTCTTTTTTCTTGGATAAAGAAAAAGATCTTTTGAAAGGTGAATGGTTGGTAAATGGAATTTCATAACCAGCGAGAAAGAATCAGAAACCAACTGATATTGAATCTCAACAAATACACATGGCTAAGAAAAGATGGATAGCACACCTCTAAAGCAAACATTCAGTACCTGAATAACAACCTAACTAATGAGAGCTTTAAACTAATAAATAAGACACAAAAACTACCATTGAATCAAAGAACACAACATATAATGCAATAATTAACTGCACATAATGAAAAAGCAGATCAGCTACTAACAACTCCTGTGGATGTTAAACCAAGTATAACATACACAACAACAATCCAATCCCAAGCAACAGAGTTTAGAAAATCAATCCTGAGAAGTCACAATTGATGATGTGTTAATGTTTAAAAAGAGACCATTCAATGTCAGCAGAGAAACCACTAACAAAATGCACACACACTTCTCATCATTGAAACAGTAGTACCAAGATAAAGGCATATAGATCTCCACTCCCGCAGGAACAGCACTGAAACAACAACTCAATCAGCATAAATCAAGGACTGAGACCGAAACAGGCACATAAAACAATCACAATCGGACTCTTGGTGACCACAACACCTACCACAAACCAAGCTAGATCGAGCACAGAAAGAGACACGAAACTCAAATCCGGCAGCATTTTCATTTAATTCAGCTGAAAAATGGTACAAAACTAGCTAGGGTTTACGCAATCTAGTACGCGCTTACCTTGTCGGCATCCATTTCGGAGCAGCGATGGGCGGCGACAGTTTTGGCCTGGTGCTTTTGATCGCTGGCGGTGTTGAAAAGTGAGGAAGGAATAGGAGGGAGAAGTGGTGGAGGTCCCCATAGGCAGCGAAGCCATGTGAATACAGATAGCAGCTGCTCTCTTCTTCTCCACTAGGCAAATATGTAGTTTAAAAAAAAAAAAAAAAAGTGGGCTGAATTCTACCCGGCTTCAGCCCGATGGCTTCGTCCCTGATAACCTACAGGTAACTGTAAACCGAACATATTCTACTTTTGATAAAAGTAAAATTTTTTAGGAACAAAACATATCAGGTTGAAGTAGGGGTCAGTAATGGGTAGGGTAAGGGTGGGCTTCAGTTCAATTTTCGGTACCCTATGAACAGTACGTGCAGGGTAAGGGTCGGGTCTGGAAATTTATAAGTACCCTATGGACGACCCGTGGACAAGGTAACCACCGGGTAGATAGGGTCGGGGCAGTGTCCACCCTATGGGCATGGTAAGGGTTACCTTTAAAATTTTCATATTTCACTCATTTAATTTTAATAGCCTAATAATGACCCTTACCCTAGGCAAAATAGGGCAGGGTAGAAGAGTAGAATTTAGGGTAAAAAGGTAGAAATTTTCATATTTTTATAGTGACTCATTTAAATTGGGCAAAATTTAGGGTAGGGTCTAGGGTGAGAGGGTCGGGTAGGAGGGTAGGGTGAGAGGGCATGATAGAATTTTCTTTGACCCATACCCTGCCTTAGGCTTAGTGGGCATGGTAGACACCGGGTAAATCTTAGGGTCGGGTAGAATTCTGATCGGATAAAATTAGGATCACCCTATGTACATTTGGACCGTCAAATGTCGACCCCTAGGTTGAAGCAATCCACATGTCGCCAACATCCTACACTTTCATCAATCAAGAAAACTGAGCACTAAGCATTTAAGTTTGGCGGACGATAAATTATTTTATTAAGTAACGAAACCCTCGTTGCTGAATTTCAAACTTCAATTTTTCAGATAACAAAAGGTTAAAAGCTTCAATTTTGCATGAAAATTGACAACGCAAAACCGGAAAACAGAACCATGTCTGTCCGCTAAAGCAAACCCCTCCTGCTTACCACGCTCTTGCGAATAAGGGTTTATAATTTCAAAGTGTAGCCCGTCTGGAACTGGCCACGCGATAGAAGAGACGACTTCATTTTAAATATTATTATACAGAAAATATATGGTACAAAATTATTATTTCTATTTTTTAGAGGAAATTTTTTATTTCTATTCTAAACAGAGAAAAGTACACTTTTGGGACTTGAATTATCACTATTTTTAATTTGTGGACTGAACTATAAAAAATTTCCAAAAAAGAGACAAATGATCAAACAATTTTCCAAACTAGGTGCACTGTCTCCGTTAGTCAATAAATTAATATAAAAGTAAAAATAATAATAAATTATTACAAAAAATTTAAAATTGGCCGGCTTTTTTTTAAGAGTTTGGATCAAATACAAACCAATATTATAAATAAAAACTACAAACCCATAAAAAATCGACACGTGTCAAAATGAACCAATCAAAATTCAGCCGAGATTTCATCCCGTCGGGGTTCTTTTTGTAAATAAAAAAAATACATGTGGACATATTTAAAAATATATAAAAGAAAGGAGGGGTATAATCGTCCAAAATTTGCTACAGTAATATTCGGACTTAAAAAAACAATGTTCAGACTTAAACCAGTAATGACAATACTTGAAAAAACAATGTTCAGACTTAAAAAAACAATGTTCAGACTTAAACCAGTAATGACAATACTTGAAAAAAAACAATGTTCAGACTTAAAAAACAATGTTCAGACTTAAAAAACAATGTTCAGACTTAAAAAACAATGTTCAAACTTAAAAAAATAATAATGAGACTTAAACCATTAACGATCAGACTTAAATAACAATGTTCAGAGTTAAATAACAATGTTCAGACTTAAACCAGTAATGACAATACTTGAAAAAACAATGTTCAGACTTAAAAAAACAATGATCAGACTTAAAGATGGTAATGATCCGACTTAAATATGGTAATGATCAGACTTAAAGATGGTAATGATCAGACTTAAGAATGGTAATGATCAGACTTAAAGATTGTAGTGATCCGACTTAAAGATGGTAATGATCAGACATAAAGATGGTAATGATCAGACTTAGGAATGATAATGATCAGACTTAAAGATTGTAGTGATCCGACTTAAAGATGGTAATGATCAGACTTAAGAATGGTAATGATCAGACTTAAAGATGGTAATGATCAGACTTAAAATGGTAATGATCAGACTTAAAGATGGTAATGATCAGACTTAAAGATGGTAATGATATAATGGTCAGACTTACAATTTGCTATAGTACGATTCTAAAATTTGATGTTTATGCGCTTGTATGAGAATTTGATGAAAGCCTAGTATTTTTTGGGTGGAAACGGCATTCTGAGCAGAACTCATCGCTTTGCCATGAGCTCGGTGTTTTTAGGGCAAATTCGATCATCTGGAGGGTCAAATTCGCGTTTTAATCTTTTTTTTTCTTTTTTTTAAAAGAGGATTATTGGATTTTCAATCTGTTTTTAAGTCTGATCACTGCTGTTTTTTAAGTCTGATCATTGCTGTTTGTAAGTCTGATCGTTGCTTGTTTTAAGACTGATCATTGCTGTTTTTTAAGACTGATCATTGCTGTTGGTAAGTCTGATCATTTCTTGTTTCTTTTCTGTTTTTAAGTCTGATCAATGCTGTTTTTTAAGTCTGAACATTTAGTAATTTAATCTCTTAAGTCTGAACATTAAGTAATTTAATCTCTTAACTCTGAACATTTAATCTTTAAGTCTGAACATTTAGTAATTTAATCTCTTAAGTCTGAACATTTAATCTCTTAAGTCTGAACATTTAATCTCTTAAGTCTGAACATTAAGTAATTTAATCTCTTAAGTCTGAACATTTAATCTCTTAAGTCTGAACATTTAATCTCTTAAGCCTGAACATTTAATCTCTTAAGTCTGAACATTAAGTAATTTAATCTCTTAAGTCTGAACATTTAATCTCTTAAGTCTGAACATTAAGTAATTTAATCTCTTAAGTCTGAGCATTTAATCTCTTAAGTCTGAACATTAAGTAATTTAATCCCGTAAGTCTAAACATTTAATCTCTTAAGTCTGAACATTTAATCTCTTAAGCCTGAACATTTAATCTCTTAAGTCTGAACATTAAGTAATTTAATCTCTTAAGTCTGAACATTAAGTAATTTAATCTCTTAAGTCTGAACATTAAGTAATTTAATCTCTTATGTCTGAGCATTTAATCTCTTAAGTCTGAACATTAAGTAATTTAATCTCTTAAGTCTGAACATTTAATCTCTTAAGCCTGAACATTTAATCTCTTAAGTCTGAACATTAAGTAATTTAATCTCTTAAGTCTGAACATTAAGTAATTTAATCTCTTAAGTCTGAACATTAAGTAATTTAATCTCTTATGTCTGAGCATTTAATCTCTTAAGTCTGAACATTTAATCTCTTAAGTCTGAACATTTAATCACTTAAGCCTGAACATTTAATCTCTTAAGTCTGAACATTAAGTAATTTAATCTCTTAAGTCTGAACATTAAGTAATTTAATCTCTTAAGTCTGAACATTTAGTAATTTAAGTCTGAACATTTTGAAACAGTACAGTTTAAGTCTGGTCATTGTTGTTGCTTAAGTCTGATCATTTTTAATTTTAAGTCTGATCATTAACAACTCGTGGACTAAATTGAAAATAACTTTATTAGGTTTATACCCCTTTGTGTGGAATGACTAAAATACCCTTCCGTGTTTTGTCCGGGATTTCGACTAAAATGGGACACGTGTCGGCTTAATAATCGGTTTGTAGTTTTTATTTTTAAATCGGTTTGTACCCGAACCGCACCCTTTTTTTAAATGTTAAAAAGTTGTAAAAAATAACGAATTTATAAAAATTATAAAAAAAATTTAAAAATTTAATTTTTAATAAAAAAGAATATAAATTTTTTGAAAAATAAAAATGCAAACTTTAGAAAAAATAAACACAAAATGAAATTTTTTTTCCAAAGTCCCCCCACCCTTACAAACAATTCAATAAAATATTAATTATTGTTCCTATCTAGTTTGAACTATATATAACAGGTATTAGGGATAAAAAAAATAGATTTCTTTTTCTTAAAAATTAAAGTTTTCAATTTTTTATAATTTTTAACATATTTTAAAGTTTTTTGTAAATTGTTTTGATTTTATATTAATTCATTAACTAACGGAGTTAACGCCGTCCAACGACGTTAGTAAAAACCCTAACAGTGTTGGACGATGCCCCTTGTTTAGAAAATTATTCGATAGTTCGCCCCTTGTTTAGAAATTTTTATAGTTCAACCCACAAATTGAAAAATAGTCATAGTTTGTAAATATTGTCTCTGACCTTTTTGATGGTATGAAGTCTCTTACTCCATCCCCACTCACCATGACAAAAAAAATGTCATCGTCATCCATCTCTTATCCATTTTTTTCTCATCATATTCATATCACACTTCGCACATGACAAAATCAATCAAGTGTCTCCCGCTCATGACTAAATTTTATTTTGATCATATCTCTTTCTCCTGCTTTGTTCACATACATTTACCATAATTTCTATCGATACTACTGTCTTTAAAATTTTATGTAACATAAAATATTATAATTAATATTAATATAAGTAAACGAATAACAAATAATGTAATATTTAAATTTATTAGATAATTTAAAAAATTAAAACAAAATATTTTTTGAGAAGTATATGAAAATATAGGAATATGGGTATCAATTTATAGATCTAAAGAAGTTATAAATTTTGATATATGTTTTATATTTTATTACTTTAATTTTTTTAAGATAAAATCACTACAAAATTAAAATTTATATGTAAAAACTGCCCATGTTCAATTTATATTGGAAGATATATGATTTTGTGGAATCCAAATTCTCATGACCAAATCCAATTTTTAATGCTGAGATGATCTTTTTTTCTAATTGGTCATCCTATGACCTTTTCTATAACTTATTTGATCATGATGAGAGAACATGATTTTTTAAATCAACCTTCAAGACTCTTTTCTATAATAAAAAAGATCATGGTGGAATGCTTTTATAGTGAGTCAACCATGTGTTATTATGTCTTTATATTATTAATTTTCATTTGTCTTACTATAAAAAAAAAGTTGTTTTTATTTGCAAACAATAGCATCAATCAACAATATAATTCTCTACATTTCTCAATTCATGTTATTCTCTATTTAAGTTTCATTCACATTCATATTTTCACAACACAAGACTCTTAAGGTAGTGATACAAGAGCTTCTTCATCGCGGTTTTAATAAATGCGATGATGACAAGTTTGATTGGATTCGGAAAAAAATATCTCTATAGCATTTATATTTTCACCTCTTGTGTGTATTTTCACTTTAACCATGTTCTTTAAACTATTAACATGGTTAATCTTATACGTCGAGAAAATCATTGTTGTGATCAACAGATTTTGTTTCGCCATGCAGGAGCGAACCAGACCCATTTTAGGGCACCCCCAAAGTTTTTAGGATTAAAAATATTCATATACTAAACTCATAAAAATTCAATAAATGAATATACATATAATTAAGTTAATTTAATATTTTACAACTTAATAATCAAATAATATAATCAAAACTATATGAATTTAATACCCATATAATTTATTATCTAAATTTAAATTTAATAAGTTGTCGTCAATATAATTACAGCCTTTTATCGATCAAACAAAATTACAGCCTTTATAATTTATTCTCATAAAATCAGCATTCCATTGAACATGTCTCTCCATTATCAAGGTTATTTTCTTTTTTCAGTTCATGAGATTTTTTAACGAATTGGTGCATTGTGGAGCTCCACGTCCCATATTCAACCCGTATTTGTGAGTTTCGTGTGCGTTTAATGACAAATAACTTAAGTATTAAGAAAAATACTATTGATTTATTCTACAAAAGAGAAACTACTGGAATTTTTTAGCATGACATTTATTTGAATAATAGATGATTTTTGTGGTATGTTAATTTTTTTTAGTAATAAATTTTGGTTTGTCACCCCCTAACTTGATTCCTGGGTCCGCCCCTGTCGCCACGCCAGTACTGACTTGGTAAATTTCGATTTAAGTGAAAACTGCTGTTGACATCACACATGAACTTTTTGAACAACATGGTATGAACCAAATAAAATTGGCACTCCGCACTCGTGCTATATTGAAAGCTTGTATGGTGGCAGTTTTCAAAACATTTCATATAAGTGGTGCTGTGATTATATATTTGGCATATTGTGGCTCGAATTGGTTTCATAATCTTTTAAAGAGAAGTAGGACGCTTTTGTTGTGAAGAAATGAAATATGTGATGTTCTTCAATTCGCGGTGCAATAGAGATCCGTCTTTTAAGAAAACTCATTTCTGAACTGCTTTCCATGTACAGTAACAGTGACTAGTAAGAACTTGTTATTCTGGAAGCAAAACTTATTATGCATTGTATCGATAATAACAGTAATTTACATTTGAAACAAGCCGCAGTAACACGAAGGGAGATGGAAAACCCAACAATACTGATCCTCTCAGCTTTTCTAATTTATTCCCCCAAAAAAAAAAATACTCCATCTATTTTTGCTAGATAGTATAGTATCTGCTTCTAAAAACTACTCATAAATAGTGTCCATCTTGTTGAACAAAATCTCAGAAATTGATTCTTTTGGCTCAGCCAGTACCTGGTGCCCAACCTGGAGGCACTCTGTCTGAATTCACCAACGGCATATTTCGGACATTAATCTCGATGGGGTACAAGCGGTACTGGACATCAAGATCACGGAAAATTTTAACAATCTCTTCAACCAGCTGGGCTCTCCTGATCCATTTCTCTCCCATATCTTGATGGTTCATTCTATGAGATAGCCATACTGCGAATTTCAGTCTTTCCAGACCATCCATATCCTTGAGAATAATAGTTGGTGATGGGTTCCAATGCTCGCTCTTGCTCTCAATATAACTGCAGTCCAAAGGGAGCATTAGTATTCTTCTAGCTGCGTATGAAATAGAACAAACATGAAAAGGGAATATTTTGTACCTGAAGATTCTCTGTTTCATTAGAGCAATCTTTTCAACAGGAGTAGCAATGTGCACTAAAAATTCGACGGAGTCACCCATGTCCGGGCTTCTAAAGAAATTATGAATAGCCTTCGTAGCCAGCACACTGTTCAGGTATATAACCTTCAGGTTGTCAAATCTCAAAAATACTGTAGTTAAGATGTTCATCTCTTCTACCACCATCTGTATTCATAACATATTTAATCAGGATCAGATTGATAACCAAAAAGAAATTATACACGTGCAGGCTGAAAGCGGTTTCTCATACCTGAGCCCCATCGATCTCGCATCTATCACCCACGTCAAAGGGATGAATCACAAATAGGAAGATTATAGCTTCAAATATTGTCTTCAAAGTATTCCCAAAAATAAAGGCTGCAACAACAAGCTGGGAGCTTAAGACCAGGAAAAATTTGCTGCTGGCAATCTCAAGTATGATGAGCCAAATTACTCCAATCATAATGCCAACTATGACATTCACCACCTGGTGGAGCTTGTTCACAGCTGTTTTAGTATCATTCAGAGTCAAGGCAAGTGCTCTCCGCTCTCTGAATGCACTAACCTATAATGTAGTTTCCAGTGAGTTAAAAGACCAGATTTTTATGCCGAAGGTGCAGATGAAACTAATAGGTAAATGTAGGTAGGGCAAGGACATACCACCCAATTCTTCAGGCATGACTTGCTTATCCTCATCCTTTCGTTCGCGCCTTCATAAAGGGTCAACGTTCTGTAAGCTTCATCTTCTGGCATGAACCTCATCAAGTCTTCCAGGTATATGTATCTAAAATTTGAGAAGATACAAGATTCAGATTTTTAGGTAAATGTCTTTAGCTTGTTAAAAGAAATGCAGCTATTGTCAGCTTTAAACTCATCAAGAAATGCACGTCAACTATCAGAAAACTAAAAATGAGAATGATTGAGCAACATAATACAAAAAAAAAAAAAAACCTATCAAAATATCCCAATGGATGATAAATATAAGTAGTGGAGAACTTACTTACAACCTGGCCTGGCCACATTTTGAAAGATTTGCCTTGCAGCGCCCTTTGCCTCAACTTCACTTCTGATCTGCATAGATTTTTCATCGTCTTGCGTGGTATCAAGTATACGCTCATCCAGTGTGGAGAGGACACCTCGTCTAACTATATTCATCAATCTCTTCATATTCCACGCAGAGACATTTTTATGGTTTAGCTTCTGCAAGTGATCAACTGTAATACCATCATCTGCCTTCTTAGTCATCATTCTAGAGAACTTGATGCTTTTGGCTTTGCCAGCCTTCTCAAGCCCTCCACTTCCTATAAGCCTACCACTCTTTTCTTGCGGAAATGCAGATGCCTTAAGATCAGGTGGGATTCTGATTCCTGCATTTTGTATCCTCTGGAACTCAGCCATAGTCCTCTCCTCCTCTTCCTCAACCATTTGCATCTCTACCAAAGGCGGACCTGACAGGGTCTCAATGACATACTGGTTAAACAAAGACTCCTGAATCCTGTCAAAATAAGTGCTAACATGGAAAGAGGAAGCCAAAACCTTAACCATGAGTGTCTTCAACAACCATAACACACAACCCACCAAAAAGCAAACCAAAACTTTAGTCACATACTTAAGTGCCTCACTTTTAGTCTCCCTCTCAACCTTCTTATCAAACAAGAAATGCCAAGCAATCAATACCTGACCAAGCCATAAACAATTCCTCACAGCCTTCCTCAACCCGTAAACGAAATACAAAACCCGCTTTCGCAGCAGGAAATTTCTCTCAATGAAGAACACAATGACCCTTATTCCCCATCCAGACACCAACCTACCACATATCAAAACCAGAATCAAAACTTCCCATTTCCATAACCTAAGTTGCCATAAATACCTTTTCCTCAACACAGGAACAGCCAGACTACAAATCAAAGCACCACCAATCACTAACAAACTCACCCATTCAATAATAGCAATAGCATTTAGTTTCTCCTTCTTAAAATCATCAGGTAAATCCTCCTCCATGAAAGGATCATCTTCTTCCTCTTCAGTCAACTTACTTGAAATCCCTGACTTGATCAGCGGCCCTGATCTTAGCTGCCCGGACCTCAGCTGCCCAGACCTCAACTGCCCGGAATTCGGTATCCTCCCGGATCTCCTGTCAGGGTGCTCCGCCGGCGGATCTAGCAGCCTGGACTTGGTCTTCAACCGCATCAAACTAGGCTTTCTCTGAAACGACGCATTCGAAGTACATCTTAAAACCTCGGCAGTTCCACCATTACCAATATTTCGTTTTCTATACCCTTGTGTTGTCGATCCCTCTTCAGAAGACGAAGCCTTGTCCTCCATAATCTCCTTCGTCGCCGGGGCCTGAAAAGACACTTTCAGATCCTTTGAATTCACTCCCGGGCTCCTGTAACCAACCGGCGTGTCGGCCGTCGGCGGCGTCAACCCGTCGTCAGCTCGTATCTCATTCATCTCCAAATCCATCTCCCCAGACGACGGACCTCGGTTGTTCACAAACTGACTAGCTACCAGCTTCGGCGGCACCGATTCCTGCCTGAACCGAAACCTTCCATCACCATTCTCACCTTCTCTCCAAAAATCGTAGCTCGAGTCTCGCCACAGCCGGCTCCCTCCTCCACCTGATTCTCCTACTTGCATCACGTTCCGAATACCGTCCCCGCCGTTACGGCTGCTAGAGATACTGCTTCCTTCTTCGTCTACCTTCACAATCACCTCCCGCCTATCCGGCGAATCAACCGGACTCATGATCTGAAGCTCGTCGACGTGCTCCGACAATATCGGGAGCTCCTCGTAGTTGGAATCGCTGCTTCCGCCGGCGGAGAGTTTCCCACCGTGCTTTTGAGTTTTGAACGATTTGCTCAGCGAGAAGTCCATCGGTCGAACGAAGCGTACCCCTAGGGCTTCGCTATAACCATTTACTACCGCTTGAAATACACGAATGGCGTTGTCACTGTCAGAAAATGAAGATTACAACGTCGAGATGGAAATTTCCTGATGAACGTCGATCAGCACATCAACGGAGAACAGACTCCGATTCGTAGACGGAAGATTTTCGCCAGAAAATATGCAGAAAATATGCAGAAAAATATTTTATATTTTTGTTTGTTTGATATGTAAGCCGAGAAATTTGCAGCTTCTGGTGAGGAGAGTTTGTTTTAGGAGGAAGGACACGTGGTGGAACAGGAGTGAAATGGAAGCTGCGTACACTTGTGGGACGTCGAGTCGTTTTCGGTTGGGCTGAACTGCTGAAGGATCATGTGTGGTGTTGACTGGGCCGAGCGGTGGGATGTAGACGCGGCGACTAGGGCTGGTTCATGGGATCGGGATGCACGTGCACGCTTCTGTTTATGGTTCACTACACACACGGGTGTCTCGCAAAAGAAGCCAATAAATGATTCCTAGGTGCCTTGAATTTTATAAATGAGCTGTGATTGAATTTTTTACAGCTGAGTGAATGTCAGCCTGTTGAGACATTAAATGATCAAGCAACATGGCGAAGCAGAAGCAGAAGCAGAAGCAGGTGAGCATCTCATGACTTTTTGTTGAGTCGATTCTGGAGATGCCATTCGATCTCATTTGGCTGTTGTGCCGCGTCTGAGGACAGATGACAGAAACCCGCCAGTGGATTTTTCCTTGCGCTCGGCCGATTGAACCTGTGAGCATGTCGTTACGGTTGGGTTTGACTAATAGGTAAGATGAATATGAATATTAATATGATGTGTCGTACCTCTTTGGCTATTGTTTCAAGAATGTCTATTATTTCGGTGAAGTCTGGTCTTGAGCCTGGGTCCTTTAGCCAACATCTATGGAGAAGTTCGGTTAACTTTGGATGAGTGTTTTTCGAAGTTGTTGGACGAAGACCCTGGCATTATATCAATGAACTCAACCATTTAGATTTAGCTATTACTTATTGAAGAGGATACATCAACTATGAACAATGAACTTGATTTGGCATTGTATGGTCGTCAAAGAAAGTATAGATGTTACCTTCTGAACTACACCAATGGCTGCTTGTAGAGGCGTCATGTACTCGTACGGAATCTGGGATGGATAATTTGAGGACATGAGGTCTGTATTATGAACTATTAACGCATACGACAAAAGAAAAATTGAAAACAATTCTGCTCCGCTGTCAAGTGGTTAAAAAATACCTTTCCAGTCAGCAACTCCCACAACACAATACCAAAGCTGAAAATGTCAGCCTTGTGGTCGTAAGGCTTGTGCTCTATGACCTTTGTGAGTACACGAAAGGAACAATTGTCATACAAGGTACTAAGCCAGTTTCCATATTACGTAATGGTAATAAAAACCCAAAAGCAAGTGCACCTCAGGAGCCATCCATCTATAAGTTCCGGTTTCGGCTGTCATCACTCCAGATTGAGCTTTCACTCGCGCGACACCAAAATCAGCCACTTTAACATTCTACAAAGCAAACGGTAGCCTAACTGTTATTGGATAGTTCGAATTGCATTTACATCTCTGTAAATTTTTAAGAAATACACGAACTCCAAAAGGATTAAGTCCTAGAGAAGATAAATGAAGAAATCTCAGCATTGAAACTCTCAATAATTAAAAATATAATATTGAGTTATTCTATCGAAGACATTTACATCTTACCTCTTTATCATCCAACAGAAGATTCGCAGTCTTCAAATCTCTATGTATTATGTCATTATTGTGCAAGTATTCCATTCCTCTCGCTATGTCAATTGCTGCTTTTAGCAAGACTGGAAGCTTAAAAAAGCCCCTGTTTTTGTGAAGATAGTCATACAAACTTCCACCTTTCATAAATTCTACGATACAGAAATGGAAAGTGAGTAAAAAACAATCAAAATGACCATTGAAATGATAAATGGATAAGCATATACCTGTCACTATACATAAGTTTGGTGGCTTCGTACTGGCACCAATGAAATGTACAATATTTTGGTGTCGAACTTTTCTGCAGTTCATTTATTCAATGATAAGCATAAGTTACAAAATGATGGAAACATTACCCCTTACATCAAAACTCAGTTACAGTCCTACCAAATGAACCAAGGAGCAAAAAAAGATGTAGTGATAGTGAATAGTGATACTGAGCTACACATACCTCATTATAAACACTTCTTGGGCGAACTCTTTCTGCATATTTGCATCTACACTCTCTTGCCTAAGAACTTTAATAGCCACTTCTTGATTCCAATATGTACCTTTGTACCTGGAATTAATATGTTTTAACATAAAATTCTGGGACATGCTAATAAAATGGAATAAAATTCAAGGATGAGGAATTTCTCTTAAGGGTTGGATCACACTTACAATCTACCAAATGACCCAGAAGCAATTTTTGTCTCGAATTTCAGCTTTTTAATATTAATTTCCCAAACATCAAGCCCATCACTGGGTATCTTAACATGGTCATGCTCTTCCTCTTTGTCTTCGCTCGTTTCTTCATTCTCAATCGCGAGAGGAGACCAGCAAGGGATTGGCTGACACTGTTTCTGTTACAATTGGTTAAAATGGATCAGAAGTGTAGGTGAAGTCAAACGGAGCCTGCAAACACTTCTCTATTTGTAAAACCATATATAGGTTGGATCAGGATTATAATGACCACATCTACTAAAATCTTAACACATTAATCTTCAAGAAATCAGAGAATCTAAGTTCGCAACAACTTGTCTGAATGAGTTCATGTAGAATACAAAATAATTCTCCACCATAGAGTTGTCATTACTTCTCAACAATTATAAAATACAAATCAGTTACTTCAAGATCGCATTACTTCAGGACCATGTACAACGAAAATCACAAATAAATAGATATTTCCATGCTCCCTCTGGACGATTAACCAAAGAACAAGCAAGTCCTGACAACAACCAACATGTCAATCAACATAATTATGATATGGTGTCATTAAAACTAACATCAGTATTAGCTTCGAAGAAGCATCATGCCATAAAATATGATAAGTGACCTAAATTCTATAGCATGACAAGTGACAACTCAGTGTAATCATTTTATGCAACTGTTAACAAATAATGGCGTTCAGAAAATACGGGTGGTTGAACATAATGGTAAAGGGCGAGCTTATGATACCTCTAGATGAGCTCCTTTCTTCTGCAGAGTGGTCTTAAGCAGCTCTGTTTCCTGCAACCAATACAATATTTCCCATCAATTTTCAAAGAAGGTGTATCATAACAGGTCAAAAGATTACAAACGATTTAAACACCTTTGATGTTGGAATTACATAAATGCTGAAAACATCAGAGGGAGACATTTATGCAAATATACAAAACCTATCAAAGAATGCCATTAGTTAAATAGCCAATAAATATTTGAATAAAGAATAATAATTAGTTGCTGCATATATCGTGTCCTATGATCATTATAACAATTAAGATCAAACCCAAAAAATATAACAAAAAAGGAAGATAAGACCAACCTCATATGGCCAACCATCGACCACAAACACATCCAGAGAGTAGCTATCTGTTGTCGAGAAAGCAACTGCTTCTTGAATGTTGAGCCCCATATCATTGAGAATGCATGTCAACTGCACATCATTTTGCTAATGTTATAATAACATCCAACAAGTATAGATCAACATTGATGTGAAGCGTCGATGTTTTAGCAGAAAGATAATGTTCATTGTTCATTCTTATTATTTGAGACAAAAACAAGAAAGTAAACAACAAGAGAACCTAATGTAAGAGTCATACTACAGCTAACAACTATAAACCAAACCTATGATTATCTGAAATTACTTCATATCAAGGGCAGGAAGTGTATTGTTTCAACATTCCCAATGCTCTAAAAAATACCAGGTTGAACTCAATTAAACAGGAAAACAATCACCTGATGGAGTAGTTTTGGCTTTTCGCTCGTAATGTATATAATTTCATGCATAGGCCTACAAGATTGTTGGCAAAGTCAGATCACTGAATTGACAGTTCATATGATTTTTGCAAAGGTTTTCAAAAATGAGAACTAATGATAGAATGATTCAAATTGCGTCAGCAGATACAACTAACTCGTATACATTGTGATGGCTAGAGGTTAGTTAGCCTTCCCACCATATTAGAAAAATGTAACAAATACAAATTCAACTTTGTATGACTCACACCAATAGGAGCATGAAACAATAAGATATGTTTATATGATTATATGATCTTTTATTCATCATCTAAATTATGTAGAAAAACAAAATGCACAGCAGTAGAACAGGATAATAATTTGTATATTTGAGAAAATTTTCATCCAAGGTTACAGGCAGCTGAATTTTAAATTTACTGTTTGCATCAATATCAATAATACAAGAGCAAGCACATGGATCAATAATTTGGCATGGTTCTAACAAAGAATATAAAGTGACCATTGTACATACTACAAAACTCGGTCTAATAGCTATATGTACACCCACAAGCTTGAATGCAGAAGGATTGGTCACAAAGCTCATTCTAATAGCGATATTATTTACCTGGAAAACCAAGTATTTGCATGACAAGAGTCTTCGAGATGCAATTCTTCTATATCCTGTCCCTCTTCACAAGATTGATTTTCTTTTAGTACAAGGGCTGCAAGATTCTGAGACGAACCAAAGGTTGGAGGTGGATGAATGCTAAACACACAGTCAGAAACAGCAATATCATCAGTTCCAAAAGATGGGCTGCACAAAAGCAAGATAATGAAAATGCACAACCTGTTTTAAAAGATAAGTACCGAGGCATGAAAATAAATGTCAAGTTAGAGAGAGCATTACCCCTTATGAAAATGGTTTGGAGCAGGATTTTCACATGGGGAGGAGCTAGGAAGATCGGAATCTGCAGCAGCATCTGGTTCATTGGACCGAACCTAGAAAATGAAGCACGGACAACAAAATAGAATAGCAAGATTTGAGTACACCGCAAATAAAAACTTATATACAAAGCATATGTAATCCTATGGTGGCTGTTTTCTTCTTCAGAAGATGTTTTTCAATCCATATGGTGCTGTGCGAGAATGATCCCAATGTCAATAAAAAATTTACATAGTGTCTACACAGCACAGAACAGGAAACTGATCTCACACACCTCGCGACGCAAGGTATGTGCATCTTGAGGACTATGTAGGTTGCAATGTTAATACCATGCGACCCATAACCAAATAGGTAGCATTTTGTAAAGAAGTAAATATGTCATCATGTTACCTGAACAAGGCGAACTTCAACAACTGGCCTATTAGCAGGGTCTTCAGCCAAACACAACAATCTCTGATGCCTCAGCACATCCTCTGCTCTTCTAGAGTTCAGATCAGTAGCATACCTGGATTACACACATAAACAAAAACCACCAGCAATTGTAAAAGCACGCTTATTCGAAACAAAATCAAGCTATTCAGCATTGAAAAATAAAATAATGCATCTGGCTGCCACGGAACATTGCATGAAATTACGAACACAAAAAGTCAACAACCAAATATATAAGCAATGGATACCTAACAGGAAGCCTCTCGAAGTGACTCCACAGCTCAGCATCAAAACCAGGGCGCTTAGCCTCTTCAACACCAGCCTCCTTAATCCGGCGAAGGATCTCATTGTAACCATCTACCTTCTCCTTCAGCAGCGCCGGACTTACAGGCAACGAATCCCCAATCTTCACATCCCGTCTTCCATCAGTTCCCATCCAAAATCAACCAAATCTAATAGTCTCAGAAATGAAGCAACAACAAAAAATCAAGGGCACCGATCGGTTTGATCTCAATTACAATTTATTGTTCAACACAGAGCACCAGCTGTAAACCTCAAATTCGTCAAGAAACTGACTGACCTAAATAAGAAACGAAACCGAAAACTGAGCGCTAATCGAGCTCCATGGCTTTGGTTGTATGATCAAATCGCTTTGCCTCGCCCTAAACCCCTATGCTTTGAATGCATATAAGTACCTTTGAGAAAATGGCGTAGTGCGTCGTAGGCGTATGTTAGCGCGATGAAATGGATAAGGCTAAAGTGGACGGTGTTGCCTAATTTAGTAAGCTAGTTGGGAGTCCAAAAGTCGGATTTTCCCTCTAATTTTCAATAAATAATGAAACGTGGTTATTATAATAATAGGGTGGATTAGTTTAAGAAATTGAGTATCACGAATATGCTCAAAACTTACTCTTCATCCTCATCCAATTAGATAGATCTACTGTATTTTTTAAACAAAATATTATTATTATAACATGCACATTTAATCCGTTATAGGAAATAAAATAAATGCTCTCTCACTGTGTTATTAATCTGTCAATTAAATAATTGTTTAAGTTATTGAACAATTGTATAATAGTTCTCTATATAACCGTCCTTCAAGTGATACTTTAATTTTTTTTTTGATAATGGGTATTTATATCTCATATATATCAATTATCATATAAATATATTTTATGTATATTGATTATTGCATAAGAACTTTCTTTTATCGGGTACATGTAAATATTAGACTCTTGAAGCACACTTCATGCACGAATTCAAGCCAACTCAACCAACTCCTCTTTCGCTTCAAGTGATACGTAGTTAAATGCAGTTTTATTTAGTGTAATTTTTAAAATATATTAAAACTACGCCGTTTTAATTAAACGATATTGTTTTGGTGTTGGCAACATTCAAATCCGGCTCATGATTACAAAATCTTTTATCATGAACAACATCGTGGTGATCGTAAAATTTCTACAGGTCCAATATTCATTAGACTGGCAAAACAATTTTACGCGATTGCACAATGAGAGCCTTTTTATTTAAATGACGGTTAAAATGAACAACAAATGTGATCGATGCATCCTCATTCACTGGAATTTTAAAGGAAAAACCACCTTATTATTCAGTTAATGTCTACTTGCGGTAATCAACTCGATTAATAATTAAGACCAGGATTTGTAGGTGCGATGTGGAAATTCGACGACGTGGTTACAGGTATGGAACAAGATAAAGTAATATTCGGCCTAACATTATTAAAATAACAGTAGGATAATATGTGACATGTGAGCCGACATATGGACCCACTAGTACTGTTACGTGTCGGTATTATCTGTGCACCCGACAGATTCACAATGTATGCTGATGGCAGCAGGCAGATGCAAGCTATAACAGTTATCACCGTCTGTCTGTCTCTTGTTGTTCCAAAATTGGTAGTTCCGCACTGAAAATGACGTTTGGATTTGAGGAAGAGGCGAATGGTAATAAGTGGTGACGTGTGCGGCGGCTGTCGATAACTGGCCAGGTCCACATTACAAAAAGAAAAAGAAAAAAAAAGAGTGCAATGGGAAACGTGGGGAATGGATGAAGCTCATTGTTTTCAGGAATAATAAAATTAATGTATTTGCAAAACTGTGAATGGGACATGAGATGATGAGATGAAAATAGTAAACGGTGTATGAGAAAGATTTGTTTCTCTAAGGAGGAATTAATATACTTTTCTTTTCTTTTTGATAAAAAAAAAAGCTTCTTTGCATGGAAGACATCCAAACGCAGAGTCGTGGACGACTCTAGTCTAGACCAGCTCCGATCCGATTATTATTATTATTTTGCCTTTTTATTAACTATAACATCAGCTAGTCTATTCGCCTCTCTAGCTACTAATGGCTGCAAACTTCCAGTGTGGGTGGTTTTGTTGGCCAGGATTTTACAGCAGTCTTGCTCCCCAACTACGTATTTGTTCTGACAACAAGTATGCTTTTAGGATATGAATTTCCTGGCAAGTATTAGCTAGGCTAGACTCCAATAATATAAATTGCAGATTCTCATATCCAGTGTTGTTGTTTTAAGTCCCCCCAAAAAGTGCACGTCCTTCCATTTCTAGTAGCAATTATTCACACAAAAAGCCTTTTAAGTCCTCTTACAACACGACGGTCACTGTCCCTGATCACTTGTTGTTATCCCTCTCTTGTTTTTTTTTTTTTTGATATGTTGACCTGAGTTGGACTCATAGACTTATGCCCAAGTACAAAACACTGAAGTGGCTGGCCACTCTAACTCAATTCACTCTAATAGACCTCTCTAAACAAGATTGGTAAACACCACTCTTGTCCCTCACAAACTCTAAACACCACGCGTTCGACCCAACTTGATTTCCGGTCTAACTCAATAAAAAGCCTTTTGAAGCTGCACTCTCGACAATCGACTAGAACTCTTCAGGGCGGAAACCTCAGTGATACACCCTCAATCTGCCAGTAAAAGCTCAATACTCTACTCTCTATACTTGAAAAATATGAATCTCCTCGGATCCCTCAACCTGCGAGCCTATGTGAATGGCTCGAGACGGAGCAACTCTCGAAGATCGACACTGGGAATTGGCTTCCAGAACCACGGATATTTTACCCATCTATCATTCTACTAGCTCTACCAAAGAGCTCCAAGTCCCTATCTAGAAACAAACTATGATTGCCCCTCCCCCAAAAGATCAGGAGATGGCCTCATTTTGGCGCTCTACTGCAATCACTGCACCCTAATTCACCTTCTCTCGGCATTGTAGCTCCGTTAACTCTACCACTATTCGAGCTACTGATTTGCATGTTATGTGGCATCTCTTTTCTCTTTGCTTCCATGTTTATGACTGAGAACATCTGTATAACCTCCTCATCTGGCGCATTACATTCCAAGCCTAAACTTTTTGCCAATTGGTAAGTCAGTTCAGCTTCTCTCCTTTGATCATTTATCCTCCTCTTGTTCTACGCTTTTTGTTGTTGGGGTTTGGGGTAAGGGTGTGACTTGTAAATTCTGCTCCTGGTCAGGCACATTGCTCTGTTTCCCATTCTTTTGTTGTAAATTGCCTCCTCTTTGAGATTTTGTTTTTAGGTCTTGAACTCTATTTTTCCTCCTCGCATATTTTATCTCTCTTTCTTCTGTTTCGGTACCATTCTATCAGGTTTTTGAATATTTCATCTATAAAATCATCATCCTCTTTGTTACCTCCTTTTGAAAGTTCTAAGCTGCTTTGTGCTCCCTTCTTTTTTTAAGGGTTTGAGATGGAGGTAATAAATCTACATTCTGCTCCTCACCAGGTACATTGTTCTGTTTCTCGAGCTCTACTTTCTTTTTTTCCTTTCTGATGCTTTATTTTTTTCTTTTTCTGAGGCTGACGAGCACAAATGGTCTTATGTCTCTTTTGTGGAGGGATACTCCAAAGTGTACATGATCCTTATGGTTCTCCAGCTCCTCCAGGACTTTAGAAAAAATCTTGTACGCATTTCTTTTTCCAGTTGGGATAATCTCTTTTAATTCAGCAACTCCACAGCTTCGAAACCATTCTACCTGTTCCGGGACCATGGCCAAAGACACACACCCTCCTTATTCTCCGGTTTTGGTTGTTGTCTTCTCTGGGTTCTGATTACTTTTCTCTTGTTAAAAGCTCCATCGCAGTTGATTTAGCAACTTCCATTCCAGTTTGTGATTAATTAGTGCTAATAATAATCTTGTTCACCTTTGGAAGTCGATGTAAATACTACTTTTGACATATTGGTTAATTAATCTCAGGGGCCGCACATATGCTGATTTTGATGCTAGTCTCTGTGTTACTTATACTGTTAAACAAAAAATGTACCTAGCTCTGTTAGGCATATTTCCCGAAGAGTATCAGTGTCATAGTGACTAACAATTTTGATATAGCAGCTCTCTATCTATGCTCCTTCCAAAGACATATACATTATTGCCCACTAACAATTTAGAGGAAGATCTGTCTCGTAACCACAAAACTTGTATTCCCCAGCTTCTCATCGACCATTTCGAAAGACTAGAATAGTGTATATTTAATATATCTTCAAGCTGCATAAAAAGTTCATTACCAAAGAAGATTATTAAAATGGCCATATCTATCCCAGAAATAAATTTAAAAAAAAAAAAAACATAGTACGCAGTTCAAGTTGGTCTTGTGCCTGGACCACTTGCTGAACATATATATTAAGGTTTGGTACATACAGCAACTGCCGTCAGAGCATGATTTCCTGATACATATTGTTGAATGCAGTTTGTGCAAATTTAGCCCTCTTATTTGTAAGCTTAATTATGAACTTCTTCAGCAAGTAATTAATAAGCAAGATCGGCCCTCAGGATCTAAATCTGTCCCCCAAAGGAAAATAAATATTTCAAATATAACGAACTATATTTGTATGGAGTGAACACATAAGATAATATTTACGTATGAAAATCATCGCAAGATACACACAGAAGTTAAGTTATGTTAATTACCTTTTTTTCTTTGTTATCATAAGTCTCAAATTATGTGTCATCTCTAATAATAATAATTTTCCCCCATCAAATGTGTTGGATCGATTTAGCGTTAGCAAACTATCAAACGGAAGTTTTCCCCCATCATAAGTCTCACTCACGCCATTTAAGATCCATCATCCCTTTTAAGTTGCAAGAACATCTCAAGTTGATCGTTTTTTTTTGTTGGAATTGGGTTTAGCAGATTAATGAGCTGAGGTGGTATTGCCCGATTTCTACGTGGGATGGACTGGAAATTCTGAAGAGCGTCTATTCTAGGCAACGTACTAAGCAATCTCGGTATTGCAATCTGAAGCGTAGTTAAACACTGAGATGTACTGGAGTTCAGAATGCTGTGACCATTGATCAGATGGATGAATGGATCCATGTAATAGTAAACCCCTGCCCCTGGCTGGTGCTCGTATGTAGAGAGATCAACTTTGCGAAAAGTTTCATATATACCAGACCGCAACACTTCCCTCGCTTGGTCCTTTTGCTCAAAGTGGTGTTGCAAGACTGAACATGGTCTGCACCTTCTTCTTTAGCTTCGTCTTCATACAAAACATGAATTCCATGAAGACAAATCTCTAATATATCACTAGCATTCAGCTCTCTATGCTGTGTAATAATAGGCCAATGGGTCAGCCATGTATAGGGATAGGGCCTTCTCGTTACCTCGATACTTAAAGGATATAACTTTGGGACGACATACAGCCATTTGCACGAGCTGCTCTGATTATGTACTTCAATGATTCCTTTTTGCAATAATATCATTACACTCGTAGACACAGCAGATGTTAAAGGCTCGAATCCGGAGATCAGGAAAGGGATGGCACGGTATAGTTTAGTTTCGGTGCTTGTGTGATTGTGGTAAACCATTTTGCAATGTGGTCTCTCCAACAAGGAAAACACTGTACAGTCCACACTGATATACACCCTGTGACAGCAAAATTTAACAATTTTAGGAGAGGTACATAACAGAGAGAATCGGGGATTGATTTAAATGGAGAGAAACAAGTTCAGCAAGAAACAATGATGTTCAAAAATTGAGCAATGCAGAAGCTAGTAACTAAGAAAATCCGAGAAACAAGAGGCAAATCAGATGAGTAAAGAAGAGAGTAATATTGATTTACATCAGTCGCAAACAGATCAAGATAGATCAGAGAAGGCGACACACACATAAGGTCTGCATTGCATCTTATACACTAGCAAATAAAGTTTGAATCTTTGGATTTGAATCTCATGTTTGTGAGTTTCAGCAGATGATGATTCATGGACTAGTCTCGAGCCTCGAGCATCCATATCCTCACTAGCTAGAACAAGACAACACCAAGATCTCAATTGCTGCTTGGGGTATTCAGTTACAGAGTTGTGAAATCGAAGTCGCAACACCAAGATCTCAATTGCTGCTTGGGGTATTCAGTTACAGAGTTGTGAAATCGAAGTCGCAACACCAAGGTTTTGAAATCATCGAAAATCACATCAGGAGATGGGTATAATGGGAAGCAGGTACTTTTTTTGGGTTTGAAAGGTCACGTGAGTAATAAAGTGAGATAAAAATAAAAAAAAGAAACGGCGCCGTATTAGAATGCCATGATTTGTGGATCCAACACATTCTACGAATTTTACACTTAGTTGACCGAGGAAACCATCGTTATTAGAAACCCATTAAGGCAAAACTTTCCGAATCTTTTGGAGACATCTTCGCTCATTTAGGGGTCGGTATTTGGCTCTAGGCCAAAATAAGTCTTAAGATGGTCCTAGTCCGAGTCCGGCCCTAGCCCTACGTAAGCCTTATTATGGCTCGACTTGAAGGGCTTATGGTCGGGCTAGGGCTTCGACTATTAGGTCGGGCCCGAAATACGAGCCACATTTAAAATCGTATATTTCTTGATTTTAGGACGTTCTTCGTATAAAAAGAACGTATTTTTCACTTCCATTAAATCTCACACGTCCAAACTAGTAGTATTTGCGTTTAAAGAGTTATTTGCGATTAATTAGTCATTCATTTAGGGCCGAAATTAGCCCGAGCCCAACCCTAGCCCGAAAAGCCCTATAAAACGAAGGGTCGATAACGATTTTAGGGCTGATGAATTTTCTCAGGGTCCGACCCGACCCGGCCCTAATGTGTAAAGGGCTAGGGCTAGGGTTCACCTAAAGCCCTATTCGACCTGGCCCGGTAGGACTAGGGCTTACCCGGTCCGATCCTTTGCCGACGCCTACGCTCATTTGATGAAATGACAAACGGCTGTCAGTCCGTAAAATTTGATGCATTGAATGGCTCCCGTCATCATTAGCTTTAGCTCTCAGTAGACAATCTAAGTGAAAATATCTATAACAAACTATTGAGGCGGGACGAAGATGGTGAGATCAATATGAGACAAATTTCCTATTTTAATCTTGTGACGTAATAGATAAACAAAAATGATATTAATTCCGTCTGTTACGATGGTGAGATCAACGAACTCGATGGGTTCTACGTACTCATCTAATTCCTAAGTTTTATCAAAACTAACCTATTCATTTATCAAACTTTTACCATTTGAAATTCGTGCATATTAGAAATGATGAATATATTAGAAATACAATAAGCTTTAACTTTATTATTTCACAAGAAACAACAAAAACAAATAACTGAAATTCTTGTCAGAGGGCACATGTCCTCTAAGAATTGGTGCAATCAAAGGGCTTGAATGATACAGTTCTGGCAATCTTGTCAAAACCAACCATGAAATTTTGCTGAGCGTAAGACCCGTAAACACTTAACCCGTCACTAATTCCAATAGCCAAGCAACTGACAGGCCCGACATCCACGAATGCATTATCCCGTTTTAAGTGAACATCTCCACCTCTGAAGTGGGCAATGATGCTTGGGAGTTGCACCCCTTCTTTCTCGAAACATAAGTCGAGTCGGCGAGCACGATCAGGGATAGGGACAGGAAGTGCATTTGTTTCCATTGTCACAGCACGCCTGATTTCGACATATAGGTGTCTCGGCAATCTCACCATGGCCGTGCCTGATTTTATAACTATGTTGCCTTCCTCTGTTATCCCGGACCTATGAATTCTATCGTCGTCTTGCCGACAGTAAAAGCTTCTAATGTAACAAAGTAATAAGATTCTGGCTGCTTGTTGACCAACGGAACCCTGACTGTTCCGGGTCCATGAATATATGCGTCTAGACCGAAATAAATATGACTGACTCGATCTTGTAATGCAAGTGGGACCAAGCAGTAGGAGAATCTTTGCATACTAATTGGCCCCAGTTGACTTACTAGTGACTGTGGCCCTGCACCGAGCCCGATTAAGCCAGACGACCAGCCGTCACGAACAAACGGTCCATTATTGTCAGTTCCACAACCGAACTTGTAACTGGGTATTTCAATAACCGGATGGTGAGGATTTGTTGATCCCATTCTCATAGTATCGGTGGAGAGGAATCCTTTGGTGTACGTGCCATCGATGTATCGAATTTCATGGTGGCAGAATCCGTCAGCTTCGCATTGGCTCTTAGACCCCGGAGGGCAAGGGTGGGACGGACCACAGGAAACTCTGGCATAAGTTGAAGACCCTTGAGAATCAAAAAGCGGCATTTTCTGTAGCATGCAATTGGTGCAAGGATGACATTGCGTCCAGGTGAGATCACTACATGTATCAGCCAATGCGATGATATCAACTGGAGGCGTCCCAAGACTTATATTCATAAGATACAATGAACCATGGCTGCTTAAGTCAGCTAAAGGCGCATTTAGGGAGACCATGTTGGACCTGTTGACACTACGAGCAATGGCTCTAAGAATAATCTCTGTTTCGGACAAAGTTGGATCGTATAATGGGGAGCCATACGAGTCTCGCTGATAGAGCTCGGCGCTGAATCCGAAAACATTTTGAGCATTGAACAAAGACACAACAACAATGAATAAGGCCACGCATAGTGAGTCCATTTTATGAAGACAATGGTCAAATTACTTGCCAATTGCTAATGAGATGAAGATCAGGCAACACACAAAATCAATAGCCCCTTTAATACCCCATTCTTGTTGATATCCTTTTATATTTCAATATGAGTTGTAATAAATACAAGCTTGCCTCGGAATTTATAAATATTAATTACAGTATTTTAAATGCTCAGAGGGTCTAACTTGCATTTACATGTAGTGCAGCGCAACAATTTCATGCCATTTGCAAAACGACATTGTTTTAATTTTCCGTAATTGAAAAAACGTCTCTTTGAAAATTTTAAAATTATGATTCGTGTAAACTATGTTGTTTCAATAATGAATAACCTAAACGATGTTGTTTACATATTGATAGTAAATTGTTGTGCCACACTGAATCTAAATCTTTTTGACTTAAGATAATTGTCACGTTTGATATTCCATAATTTAATGCTCAATGGGAAGAGGTTTTAGTAACTTTAACTTAGGAAGTTGTAGATACTTTGAATTGTCAACAATTTAGGTATTTATAAACAATTGCATATAAACACGTGAAATAAATGTGATTTTTTTTTATAATACATGTAACAAAATAAAAATTGAACCGTGAATAATACATGCAAGATGCCCGATGGCTGTGAGGTAGGAAATGAAAGTTAGTAGGATCACATTTAAAGGTTTTATTAAAAATGATGGATCCCCATATATTTTTTCTCTTATAATTATATAGATGTTAAGACTTATGAATAGCATACCATTCAAAAGTTAAACATCAGAAAATATAAGATATTTCAATTGAAATGTCTAAACATAAATAAAGACCAGATCAACATTAACGTTGAAAGCTAAAAATTTACTAAAACAATAAACATAAGAGTTCGGTTCCGGTGAGAAGTGGTAGTTATGGTGAGAAATGAGAACTAATCTCGTCCGTTCATCTTTGTTATCAATGGTTAGGATTCGATTGAATAAAGTACGAATAATGTACTGCTACGAAGAATCCTATGAAAAAGGTACGAATAATGTACTGCTACGAATAATCCTTTGAAAAAGGTACGAATTATGTAACTTTATTCAATCTAATCCTAACCATTAATAACAAAAATGAACGGATGAGATTAGTTCTCATTTCTCACCATAACTACCACTTCTCATGTGATCTTTACTCATAAACATAATTATATATTACCTTTTTAAAAAAACCGGGAGGGGCTTCTTTCTTATTGTATTAAGGGACGAAAAAGCCTTGTCTGGGGCTCTTAGGGCATCCTTAATAGGATGACAAATAAAAGATTGTGGGTACAACCTTTTCATTTTCCTCCTTAATAGCTCAACAAAAAAAGATTGTCCCATGAAAGATTGTGATGAGTTTGTGGTATGAGACGAACTTCTGGACGATCGATCATCAAGTGGAGGTTGCTTGCACACTTGACAAGTGTCCTCTAATAAGAATTTTTCTTTTGATCGTAATATAAATAAGGAAAAGAATAGAGTGAATGATCTTTTTATTTTGATCATTGTTAAGGGTATATAACAGAATAAGATTGTTGAATAGTTTTATAATGCCAAGAACAGTGGACGATCTTTAATAAAAGGTCATTGATAAGGATGGCCTTACAATATTATGAAGAAGAAAAATTCTCAGCGCAACCAAATCACAAGGGACTTCATTGGATTGGGCGATTCACCTTTTCCTCCTATCGGCACAACAACTATCATTGGAAAACCATGTGAGACCCTCAGGCAGGGCGCAACTTCCCTCAATGGGTTGTAAAAAGAAAAACAAAACAAGTAAAACATATTTCAGTGAAGTGATAGATCATCTGAAATGCTATTAGAAAAAAAATATTGTCATTATCGATCTTTGTGGCTGCATCCTGGCGCGCAACCAAGAACTTGATGAGGACCCTATACGCCTACAAGCTGATACATCGACTAAGGATGCTTATCTTGGTCCAATGACAAGGAATCAAGCCAAACAAATTTAACATGAGGTGGATTCGCTCCTAACTAACTTTTATGATAGTATTAATGAGAATTATATACTACCTAAGTCTCGAGTACTTCTTCTACTCGGGTTTTCACCCACGGGGGTAATTCAAGATAAAGGAGCATACGAGGATAATCAAGGCCTAGCTGTTGGAGTTCATTGTTTGCAAACATCAATCTATGAAGAACAAGATATGCTGAATTCTAAGATGAAGAACAAGGTATGCTGAATTCAAAGATGGACACAACAACCCAAAGATTTCCTAGCATTAAAAAATCAACAATGGCTGCACAACAACCCCAAGACTTCCTAGTATTCAAGAATCAACAATGGATGCACAACAATCTCAAGACTTTATTGCTTTCCTAGCAAGACCTTAATGTTTTCCTAGTATAAATACCCCATTTGATTTTTAGCAAGAGACACTTCAGATTTGAATATGTTTTTTCACATGAAGCTTAGCCAAGTGCTATTCCAATATCAATGAGAGATTTCTCTACCCCTTTGCTCTTGTAATTTCCTAGTAAGATTGCAAAAGCAATCGTTCGACGGCAACCTCTCCGTGCTTCCAACTTCGTGCGTGGTTGTGTGGTTAAGAAACTTAGAGTGTGATTAGGCGTCTATTTGTCGCAGGTCATTGCATTAGCAGTGGTTGACATCAAGAATCGTCGGGTTGCACTATTATCCCCAAATTTGTTCTTAGTTGGAGTTGGTGGCAGCAGCAACTTCTTCAAGTAGTATCTAATATTCCATTGCTCAAATCCTACGTCGTGAAGATCAAAACCACGCCCGTATCATCTGGTATCAGAGCGCATGGTTATCACGGTAGGATCTATTCCATTCTAGTTTACTTCAGTTTGCTTCATTGAGAAAAAAAAGTTTCTGCTTCTTAGTAGTTCCTTGCTAATCAAAAAAAGAGAGAAAAAAGGAGAAAAGAAAAGAATGAGAAGCAAGACTAGCCAATGTTTCGAGGATAGTTAGTTTTCTTGTATCACTCATTTCGTTTTACACCTATTCTTCCCGAGCATCCCAAGGTGGCCACTGTTTGTGTAATTCTCGACTTGTATGCGCGTGATTATCACTATATTGTGACCTACCACAAACGCCACAATTGAGAAGGACTCTGCACTCACTTGGAATAGCCGCACACTCCAAGTAAGAACCTCACCCTTTCGGCGCTATTGGTTTGAATCAAGTAACTCGCTGATGTTTACCAACTCTCGTTGCATAAACATGGGGAGTATTTGTCATAGTCCTAGCCTTTCCCGTCACAATCTCAGGCCACTCTCGTAGTCACTAAGTTCGTAACGTGCATTTTACTTAATAGTCGGACATTTAGCCTCACCCTTTCGGCGCTATTGGCTTAACGTCTCAAAGCAAAACATTTAGGCATTTTCTCAAACACCTAGTATGCATCGCTGGGTTTTAAGCACTAAGTAAAATACAAATCATGTAAACAATCCAAATCATGCAACAGTTAATATATTAAACAACTCATAGTCAAGTAAGATTCGTAGGACCCCAAAATATGGGTCACTACTCACTATCCATCGTCATGGAAATACAAATCATGTTTTGTTCGAAACGAAAACTATAAAGAGAAAAAGGAATGACTACACCCTTCGAGTTGATGTCGATAACCCCTTTTAGCTCAATCTTCGATCCGATCAAATCCTCGTGTTTTCGTTCCCCTTCTCCCTTTTTCGTCGTCTCCAAGTGTCGGGATGTATGTGCGTGAGTGGATGTCTGTGGAGAGTCCCTTGGCGGCTTAAAAATCCTTTCTTTTTGTTTAATTTTGTATTTTTCCAAAAACCTAGCCCAAATTCCGTTTTTGGCCCATTTGGTCCTTCAGGCATGTGTCGCTTGTGTCAGCTAATGGGTGACACGGTTGGATCCAGAGAGGATGCAGTGTCACCTATTATTGGCAGATGATGACACGGGCGACACGGATGCGTTCTGCACAGCAGACTTCAGATCAAGTTTTGACGTCTTTAACGACTGAATCAGCTCTTGATCCAAACTACAAAGTTGTAGCTCTTTATCTCAGCTTTCCAACAAGCCAAAGATTAATGTATATTGGCACCGTATGAGCTCTGAGCGTGTGCGGCAAGTAGGGATGTCAATCCACCTCTTTTTGCACTGTTTTCGCTCAAATTCGCACAAAACACTTTGTTTCGCCTTGGAATCATTTCTTCACCTAAGGGCATCAAATCATAGAGTTAGAGCTCATAAGAATAAGGAAAATGATCGAAAATCGACTAAATGTGGAGCATGAATATAGTACAAATTTATGCTCATCAAAACACTCCACACTTAAAGTTTGTTCGTCCCGAACAAACATGAACTAAATCCTGAAAAAGTGTCACTAAATCCTGGAAAAGTGTCACTAACTGGAAAAGATCATAAGAATAAAGTTCTTAAGTTCTTACGTGGCTCTTTTTGGTCAGTAACAAAAGTGTTCATTTGGTATAGTGTCACTAACTTGTTTTTATCAACGGCTACAAGAAATCTGTTGACAAGTCCTGGAAAAGTCCCGGTAGCAGCTTCAAACCTTCCAAAGTTGTAAATGCATCATCTTTCCCTATCCCTAGGGATGTGCAAATTAGACCCGGACCGGGAAACTGGACTGGACCGATTTTTCCGGGTCGGTGTAGGACCGGACCAGTTTCGGGTCGGTCCACGGTCCATATATTTTGTAGATTCCGGGTTCCGGTCCGGTCCGGTTTGGACCGTAAACTTTTTTTTTGATTTTTTAATACTAAATAAAATACAAATAAAACCCTATATATTTTTAAATATCAAGTTTAGACTGTGTATTACTTGTTTTGAATATTTCATTTGTGGTCTAATGGGCATGCTGTGTTACAAGAATCTGGGAAAGGTAAGTATTTTTTACCAGGCAGTGTTCTTTTTTTTGCTGATGAATCAATGTGCTTCATGTCTCTGATTTTTGAAGCCATCTTGGTTTGCTGATGTTGAATATTAACTGAGAATCAAATAGACTACGGGATTTGTTGCTTCGGTTGAAAATTGAGTGTCTGATCTATGTTAACTGTTGTTTCCAATAGTTACCTCTGGCAAATTACATATGTAGCTCATGAGTTCAAATAAGTTGTCTGTAAATCCTAGCCATTGGAACAGGTTGATCGAGAAGAAAGACCAGATGTTGATAAGGTAAGACTAGAATGCTACTGAAAATTTGGTAAATCAAATTACCGAAAATGTGTATCATATGTCTCTTAACAGTAGGACTTTTGAGTTGATATTGTAAACTCAAACTTTTGAATTTTTCCGGTCCGGTCCACCGGTCCGACCCGACTCGGAAATATCCGGTCCGGTCCGGTCCACGGTCCTCATTTCTAGAAAAATCCGGTCCAACGGTCCGATTCGGACAGTCTGAATCCGATCCGGTCCGGTCCACTGTCTTATTTTCAAAAAAATCCGGTCCACCGGTCCGACCCGGACCCGCAAAATCCGGTCCGGTCCGGTCCGGGTCAGACCGGATGCACATCCCTACCTATCCCGACAAAAAAGTGTGCAATATGAAGAAATATAAGTCCTTGGTAACTTCGGCTTTAATGGAATCAAAGCTGAGTTTAAGGATACTCTGAACTTTATCATAAACACATTCCCATAATTCTGTAGCTAGGTTTAGGTTTTCTAGATATTAACATAATTTCCCATAATCCCTTGCTTGTGTTACGCAATGAAGAAGCCAAAATGCAAAGTTTCTGTGGATGTCCTTGACAGTAGTGGTCAATAAATCTCCTTGACAATGTCATAAACTCTGGTGGTGGCTGATCTGACTGGAAGGCATGCAAGCTGAATAGCTTAGCTGATTCATCATTGCTCAGTTCACTTAAACTAAATTCTTTCTTGAAGTTGCAAACTTTCCCCATTTTTTGATTTCTAGTTGTGATGATAATTTTACTTCCCGGATGGAAAAAACCTCGGTCACCAAACATTGCCTCCAGTTGTGACAGTTCGCCAACATCATCCAAAACAAGTAGAATTTTCCTGCAACTTACAACATCTCTAACTTGAGTCAAGCCTGAGGGAACATTGTATATTTTCGCTGATGGTTTCTTTGATATATCTGAAATTATTTGTTCCATCACATAAGTAAGACCTCTGCCTTGTGCCGCTTCTGTTTGAAAATCTGCAACAAAGCAAGACCCAGAAAATTTGTCCAAGTAGTCATTATATACAATCTGGGAAACTGTCGACTTCCCAATCCCCCCTGGTCCATAGATCATCCCTAATTGAGCATCATTTGATCCATCTTGCAGCCACATGCTTATGTTGCAGACAATAGAATCTCGCCCAACTACGTTTTGCTTGACAAATAATTGCCTCGTGCACAGTCTCTTCTTCACTTCCACAATTACGTTATCTACCAATTGCCCCTCATACCTTAAGTAACATCATCATATCTGGTTAAAAGTAGAAAACTAAAACCTACTCCTAGATGAAATGAAATTTTGGGTCAAACAAGATCAAGTGTCGTTGTGCAATTGAACTGAAAGGCGTACCCATTGGTGTCTTTCAAAGAGAGGCATCTAAGCTCAGTAACTTGCCTCAGTGCGGTCCTGTATTCCATGACTCTGCCCATATCTTCCTTAAATTGATCTTCAAGCGCTGTGAATGACTTTTCATACGGTCCGGTCTGGTGTCGTACATCGGTTGGCTCGACATTGTAGAGCACAGGTAACACATGCTGATGGCCATTTGAAGTGGTCTTGCACTTGATGATCTTCACAAGCTCATCAAGACACCATGTAGAGTCACTATATCCAGGGGAAAAGGTAACTAGAAATATCTGTGACCGCTCAATTGCTTCAAATAAAAACGTGATTTTCTCCCCATGCTCGAGGTCAATGTTGTCCAGGAACACCCTCACTCCCTCATATTTCAAGCGACGAAACAGATGATCAATGAAGCCCTTACGAACATCTGCTCCTCGAAAACTCAGAAACACTTGATACTCAAACCTACTTGACGACTCTTCGATATGATAACTACTACTACTACTACTACTAGCCATGTGCACCATAGCAAATATTGAATCCAAATTGTGTGACAGAATGTTGAAGCTCAACCACCTGAACAGAAGAGAAAACAGAATAGAATTACTGAATCAAATTAATTTTCAAGAGCAGATTTGAGAATGTAATAGAATTCATATTGACAAGTAAATCAACCTGCATATATATTCAATTGCATTTAATCCACCACCAACAACAACAACAAAAAACTTACAAAAATGAAATCACTTTTTCGTAGGACCAAACTAACACAATATCAGATAAGGAAAACTTCCATCTTCGAAATCACAAATCTAGATATGTTCATGATCTCCGACCCATTTGAATTTTGATAATCTATCATCAAACTTCTCCAAAAGAAATGAAGTACGAGGTGATTACCAGCAGTGACAAAACTCACCGGGCTAATCATACACCAATCGATCCACAGATAAGCAGAGCCAAAACTCAAAATCACAAACCCAGACAATTTTCCAGCTCGATCAGGTAAGCGGAGGTTGAAGTAGGAGAGACGACTAGTGTAGCAATATTTATACTTACGCCCATCCTTAATAACGACGCAATTTTCAGAAAAGGTGTGTAAGAATTCCTTTTAAAACTGCTGACACATATATAAATGAGTCAAACAACTACGATGACGATGATTGTGCCGACATATATGAACCAAACTGCTGCAACTACCAGTGGCATGTTCAGTGGAATTATTGAGATAGCCATGAAGAAAGCAGTAACTCCGAATAAGACTCCGGTGACCATAAAACCATGAGAAGTGGGTCGGGATCGGTCAGAAATGAGGGTTGCAATGAGGATGTTACTAAAGGCAAGACTGAAGATAATTGAAAGCAAACTGTATATGAACTCATTTTGTAGCTTGATTTCTTTTGGCAAGAATTGCAGACCAACCGCCCAAGCGCAGCAAAATGGCACAACTAGTTGGAACAATGTCTTTTTTCTTTTGTCAGCTGCCGCCGCCGCTGCATTTCCCTCCGCCTCATATGGTATTATCAAGCACATCAGCTTGAAGATGGAAGACCGCACAGCCTCCGCGGCATTCTGTGATGCATCAGCTGCCGGGATAGCTATCGGTATTTGGACTTCATCATGTAACTTTTCTCCATTGGCGAAGAAGGTGGAGACGGAAGCTAATAAAGATTTGAAAAAATCCACCATGACCGCCATGTGAGAGTTTTCTTGAAAGATCAAAGGAGAATTGAATTGGTTTGAGAAGGAATTGGATTGGTCGATCTCGGGTATTTAATTATTTATAGTACTCTACTGGAATCAGGAAGAAAATGAAGCAGACATGTATTTATTGGGAATTCGACGACTCTTTGATATGATGAGATATTAAAGTTTAAATTTTGCTGTATAAATAATTTGTAAATTAGGATCATTTTGGTATTTCTAATATTAACAATACTATTTTGTAATAATTTTGTAACCTTATTAATTTCTTCTAATTTTCTTCTAGCACTTAATTAAGCAATAAATTTTTTTTGTGTGTGGATAGAAAGCGATAATTAAGCTTCTATTTTTCTAGCACTTATGGGGCTGTTCTTTTGAACTTAATTTAACTAGAATTTTACTGCACTGAACTTAATTTAACTGTATTGAACTTAATTTAACTATACCGAGTTTAATTTAACTATACTGAACTTAATTAAACTGTACTGAACTTAATTGTATCGAATTTAATTTAACTATACTGAACTTAATTTAACTGTATCGAGTTTAATTTAACTTAACTTTACTGAACTTAATTTAACTGAAACTGAAAAAAATTATATATACACTTTTTAAAACTCGAGTATATTTTTATGATTATATTTTATAAAGTATATTTAAATATAATGTAGTTGAAATAAACATGGATGAAGATGATGTTATGTAAATGTTTCCATTTATACTACACTTGAATGACATTGTACGTTTCTATGTAACATATGTATTGTATTTATATGTTTATTTCTACATGTTCGTTCGATTCATATGCTACAAAGTTTACTTCTTTTTTAAAACGGATGCAATAGTTTCTGAAGAGGTGTGGACACAAACTTGAAAAATCATTACGATCATGTATGTCTTAAAGGTTTTCCAAAAATTATTGAGGAATAGCAAAAGGAGCAGATGAATATAGTACGCGACATGATAGCGTTTCAAATTATTAGAATTGTCCAGATAATGTAGTGGAAATGAACATGGATAAAGAGATGATATGTAAATGTTTCCATTTGTACTACACTTGAATGTCATTGTACGTTTCTATGTAAAATATATATTGTATTCATATGTTTATTTCCACATGTTCTTTAAATTCATATCGAGTGCAACATAGTTTACTTCCATTTTAAAACGGATGCAAGAGTTTCCAAAGAAGTGTGGACATCAACTTGAAAAACTGTTACATCATATAAGCAATAATTATTTTCTAGCACTTAATTAAGCAATAATTTTAACAACGCGTTGCCCATCAACAAAGCTTCCATCCCAGCAATCTTTGATTCCTTTCAACGCGTTGCTGCCATGGTTCGTGGAACCATCAACGAAGCTTCCATCCGGCAATCTTTGATTTCTTTCTTATTAAGCAATAATTTTAATCCTGGCTATTGCTGCCATGGTTTGTGGAACCATCAACGAAGCTTCCATCCGGCAATCTTTGATTTCTTTCTTATTAAGTAATAATTTTAATCCTGGCTATTGCTGCCATGGTTCGTGGAACCATCAGCGAAGCTTCCATCTGGCTATTGCTGCCATGGTTCGTGGAACCATCAACGAAGCTTCCATCCGGCAATATTTGATTTCTTTCTTATTTAAGTAATACAACATATTTTCTGTCAGGTGGCCTCTTTGATCAATAAAGCCCGTACGAACATCAGCTCCTCGAAAACTCAGAAACACTTGATATTCAAACATGTATTGGGAATTTGATGACTCTTTGATATGATTAACTACTACTAGTAGCCATGTACATCAGAGCAAATATTGAATCCAAAATTGTATGACAGATGTTGAAGCTCAACCAACTGAACAGAAGAGGAAAACAGAACAGAATTACTGAAACTATGAATCAAAGAGCAGATTAATTAGATGTTGGATGGAAGACGGGTACCTCTCTGACCTACGCAGATCTGAGCAGTGATCTGAACAGAATGGAATGGAATGGAATTCCTACACCCTCCTGCATGCATATTCAATCCACCAACAACAAGAAAAACTTACAAAAATGAACATAAGTAAATTAGTAATCACTTTTGAATTTGATAATCTATCATCAAACTTCTCCAAAAGAAATGAATATCACTAAACTAGCTAGTACCTTACAAACAACCTTCAAATCCAAGTATGAGATGATATTTCGAGCAGTGATCATCGAGGAAGCATCAACTCCAAAACAGTTCCCCCCCCCCCCCCCCCCCCCCCCCATCAGACAAAACTCACTGGCTGATATCACCAATCGATCCACCTAAGCAGAGCCCGACCCACAACTCAAAATCAATTTCACGATACCCAGGTAAGCGGAGGTTGAAGTAAAGATTGTCAGATGAAAGGGTAGCAGGCCTCCGCCGCCTCATAAACATGGTTACTATTGTATCCCATATACGTCTCCCATATACGTCATCCAGTTCATGGATCCATATCCATCTGCAACAATGATGCGGACTGATACAAATTTGACGAAGAACCGGAGAGAAGTCAAGGAATTGGTATGTGAGAGAAGTCAAGGAATTGGTATGTGATTTGGTTAGTATTATGGCTTTATAGAGAAGGTGGAAATGAGCAAATGTTCCTCGGGTGTTTCTCCTCCCCCCACCATGGGTCCCACGGCTATTTTCCATTATACCCCCACCCTCCCCGATTATAACAATTAAAATATAATTATTGATTTAAAATTATTTAGAAATTAACATTAAGGGGGGCGTTCAATTGAGGACATGTCTTATGGTGAGGGTGTAGGGACTAATCTTGGCCATTGGATGAGGTTCATCCAATGATCCACAAGCTGCCACGTGTCACATGTGGTAGTGGGTTTTACTATTTGCTTTTTGGTAGTGGGATTTTACTATTTGCTTTATTGGATTTTGGGTACTTGGACACGTGGCGCACCCACAAAGCACGAGGGGTTAGATGGATGATGATCTAATGGATGAGATTTGTCCCTACGTCCTTACCAAATTTGGGTGTCCTCATTTGAACACTCCTCTTAACATTAATATATATATATATATATATATATTATAATTAATGAGATATTATCGTTAATTCAATTAAATATGAATACATTATTGATTAAACAAAAACTAAGTTATACTCAACATATATATAATACATAAATTATGAATCTAGTCAGTGAGTTGTCTATTTTGTGTTTCGTAATGTACCAGTGAGTTGTCTATCGTAATGTATTGTCAAATCTGTATTAAAAGTTAATACATAAATAAATAGTGTAATTTGCTTTTTCCAGAGAATCTAGTCAGTGAGTCGTTGTCTATTTTTTGTTTCGTAATGTATTGTCAAATCTATTTTTGTCCACTAACTGTTTGGATCACAAAATTTTTAAACGTAAATAATTAGTCTATATAATGGATAAACTTATGAGTAGCAAGTTACTCACTCACACTTCTTTTAGACTACCATATCTCTCTATCATGGATAATGATCATTTTGCGGGATTTTCAAATAGCTGGTCATACGAGAGTGTTGTTCGCAGTGAGGAAAGTATATCCAACAAGAACCGAATTCACCACAAACCAGGTTAGTATCATTATTGTATGCTTATTTAGTATTTAATTTTGAAAGAAAAAAATTATAAAAGTAGCAAATTTCATCATAAATGTTCATCATTTGTGTAGATATTTGAAAATAGAGAAGATATGCTAAATTGGGCGAAGAGGGTTGGTTTAGAAAATGGCATTGTAGTGGTGATTAAAAATTCTGCAAAAAAAATAGGTGGTAAGATGCCGAAGTGTATTCTTGCGTGTGAAAGAGGAGGGAAGTACAAACCTCCCTTTCTAGTTGAAGAGACATCCCAAATTAAAAATACCGGAATCAAAAAATGTGAATGTCCATTTGAGCTAAGAGGTCGACCAATACCTCCAGAAGGTGTCATGTGGGGTTTGAGGGTAATATGTGGTATTCACAACCATAAGGCAGCAGAGTTCATGGATGGCCACGAGTACCCGTCTAGGTTAAAACCAAAGGAGAAACAACTTGTGCTGGACATGGCCAATAGTACTGCACCTCGTGAGATTCTTAGTATTCTGAAACAAAAAGATTCGTCAAACAGTACAGGGATAAAAAGCCTTTACAATATAATTGGCAGAAACAAATCTGCAAAACGGGGTGGTCTAACTCAAGTTCAATATGTATTGGAGCAACTAATCAAAAAAGAATACCTACATGATTATTGCACAAATCCAGATACAAATGAAATTACTGACATCCTTTGGGTCCATCCAAAAAGTCTAGCCCTTGCTGTCAATTTTTCATCTGTTTTGATTATTGATGCCACATATAAGACTAACGAGTATCGCTCGCCACTACTGGAGGTTGTGGGTATAACGTCCACAATGCGAACTTACTCGCTTATGTTCGCATATCTTAGTCATGAGAGGGTAGAAAATCTGACATGGGCATTAAGCATTTTGAAGAGACTGATGGTTGAAAAAGGGGCGACATAGCCATCTGTATTTGTTTCGGATCGAGATTTGGCGCTTATAAATGCCATTGGAACATGTTTTCCTTTGTCGCATCACATCCTTTGCATTTGGCACATAAACCAGTGTGTACTGAAGAAATGTAGACCCATGCTTGGTCTGGAGTGGAATCAGTTTTTTTCGTCATGGCACTCCCTCATAAATTCATCGACGGAGTGGTCTTATAACTAAAAGTGGAAAGTAATGTGCGAGGAGTATCAACGATTTCAGCGCGCCCTAAAATACCTATGGGAGACATGGTTGCACCCTCATCGAGAACAGTTTGTGTCAGCATGGATTGACGCATCTATGCACCTTGGAAGCAATTCAAGCCAAAGGTACAACTAATGAATTATTTTGAATGTTATTTTTATTTTATTGTAAATATTATAGTATATGTGATTGACAAAGAATAATATATATTTCAGAGCGGAAGGGGCACATGCGAGATTGAAAATGTATTTGGGAGATACTATGTCGTCCCTAGATATATCATTTGATAAAATACACGTTGTTGAGATATTAGATAAGATGAATCCGGAAATGCGGGACCATATGATAGATCGGTTTCTTGATATGGCAGATCCATCTCAAAGCACGGTTCGAGTCCCTTCGTACAATATAGAGCGTAAAGGTTGACCTAGTGACAAAGACGAGCGAAACAGACGCCGCATGCCTTCTTTTGTGGATATATCCACTTCAGGATCTGTGATCAATCAGAAAAGTGTAACATCTCCAAAGAGAGGCCGACATAAGAGGGGATCTGGGGTTCGTAGTACTACATCAACCAATAACCAATCTAGAGTTCCGAGTACATATGATATCTACATTGATCAATTACATGTGGTTATGCATCACTATATTTCTGACATTGTTGACGTTGCACCAGATGGTCATTGTGGATTTAGGGCGATAGCTGCACTAATCGGATACGGTGAAGAGGGTTGGATGCAAGTACGATCGGATCTTATTGATGAGATTCAGCAAAATAAGGCTCAATATGATGTCATTTTTCCAGATAACAGTACATCAGACAATCTACTATTTTTGCTAGATTATTTTGAGAAACCGGCACCTGAAAGGCATTGGATGGAGTCTATGACTTTGGAAATTGTCATAGCATCAAGGTACAACATTGTACTTCATACATTTGGTAGAACTAATTGGAGTTGTTTTACCCATTTGCCATTAAGATCCCCTCCGGTTAAAGACAACGAGCGCATGGAAATAGCTATCGGACACGTTGGCAATCACTTCGTGCAACTTTTTCTACACCCTTATCATCCGGTGCCACCTGTACCAATGTGGTGGTGGGATCATTCATCGTACGAAGCTAAAGGATGGACATCTTCATATAAGATACGTGCTGATTTATGGCGCGAAATCACAAGCACGGGGCCTCCAGGAGCACAATTTGGAGGAAATATTGATTAGATATGTCTACTTTTTTATGTATTTATTTTAAGCATTGTTGCATGTTTTTTTTGAATCCAAATTAATGTTGGGCTACCCAATCAATTATTAATTAAACGAAATAAATTATTATTCGCCCTAAATAAAATGAAACTATTTTCTAAATATAAATCATAAATAAAATTTGTCTAAATAATATTTTACTACAATGAAAATTTTGTTTATTTAGTTACTCACTCACTCCTAATTATAAGTTCTATTAAAATTTTAAAAAAATCAAGTACAATATAATTTTTTTAAAAATTGCTACATGTTGTATTTTTATTTTAATTTTTTACTATTAATTATTATAGAATATTTTCTGATTAATAATAATAAATAAATATGAATGTAAACATTTAATTGAATTAAAGAATATATAAATGACATATGAATGTAATTAATTGAAAAGTAAGGGCATATGAATAAATGTGCTGGAGGGGGTTTTGTCTTCGGGAGCGATGAGCACTTCCCCTTTAATGGGCATTTCTCCTCACACCCCCCACCCCCCACACCCCCCAATGGGACCCACGCTTATTTCCCATTTTACCCCCACACCCTCCCCAAATATAATAATTAATTTAAAACTATTTAGAAATTAATATTAATATATATATTATAATTAATGAGATATTATTGTAAATTCAAAACAATGTATAAATTAAATGTATAACACATATTTTTTTAAATATAAATACATTATTGATTAAACAAAAACTAAGTTATACTCAACATATATATAATACATAAATTATGAATCTAGTCAGTGAGTTGTCTATTTTGTGTTTCTTAATGTACCAGTGAGTTGTCTATCGTAATGTATTGTCAAATCTGTTATTACTACCTTTTATTAAAAGTTAATACATAAATGAATAGTGTAATTTGCTTTTGCCAGAGAATCTAGTCAGTGTGTTGTCTAATGTATTGTCAAATATATTATTATTACCTTTTATTAAAAGTTAATACATAAATGAATAGTGTAATTTGCTTTTGCCAGAGAATCTAGTCAGTGAGTTGTCTAATGTATTGTCAAATCTGTTATTATTACCTTTTATTAAAAGTTAATACATAAATGAATAGTGTAATTTGCTTTTGCCAGAGAATCTAGTCAGTGAGTTGTCTAATGTATTGTCAAATCTATTATTACTACCTTTTATTAAAAGTTAATACATAAATGAATAGTGTAATTTGCTTTTGCCAGAGAATCTAGTCAGTGAGTTGTCTATTTTTTATTTCGTAATGTATTGTCAAATCTATTTTTGTCCATTAACTTTTTGGATCAAAAAATTTATAAACGTAAATAATTAGTCTATATAATGGATAAACTTATGAGTAGCAAGTTACTCACTCACACTTCTTTTAGACTACCATATCTCTCTATCATGGATAATGATCATTTTACGGGATTTTCAAATAGCTGGTCATACTCATGTGATGTTCGCAGTGAGGAAAGTATATCCAACAAGAATCGGGATTATACATCCGAATTCACCACAAACCAGGTTAGTATCATTATTGTATGCTTATTTAGTATTTAATTTTGAAAGAAAAAAATTATAAAAGTAGCAAATTTCATCATAAATGTTCATCATTTGTGTAGATATTTGAAAATAGAGAAGATATGCTAAATTGGGCGAAGAGAGTTGGTTTAGAAAATGGCATTGTAGTGGTGATTAAAAATTCTGCAAAAAAAATAGGTGGTAAGATGCCGAAGTGTATTCTTGCGTGTGAAAGAGGAGGGAAGTACAAACCTCCATTTCTAGTTGAAGAGACATCTCAAATAAAAAATACCGGAACCAAAAAATGTGAATGTCCATTTGAGCTAAGAGGTCGACCAATACCTCCAGAAGGTGTCATGTGGGGTTTGAGGGTAATATGTGGTATTCACAACCATAAGGCAGCAGAGTTCATGGATGGCCACGAGTACCCGTCTAGGTTAAAACCAAAGGAGAAACAACTTGTGCTGGACATGGCCAATAGTACCGCACCTCGTGAGATTCTTAGTATTCTGAAACAAAAAGATTCGTCAAACAGTACAGGGATAAAAAGCGTTTACAATATAATTGCCCAAAACAAATCTGCAAAACGGGGTGGTCTAACTCAAGTTCAATATGTATTGGAGCAACTAATCAAAAAAGAATACCTACATGATTATTGCACAAATCCAGATACAAATGAAATTACTGACATCCTTTGGGTCCATCCAAAAAGTCTAGCCCTTGCTGTCAATTTTTCATCTGTTTTGATTATTGATGCCACATATAAGACTAACGAGTATCGCTCGCCACTACTGGAGGTTGTGGGTATAACGTCCACAATGAGAACTTACTCGCTTATGTTCGCATATCTCAGTCATGAGAGGGTAGAAAATCTGACATGGGCATTAAGCATTTTGAAGAGAATGGTGGTTGAAAAAGGGGCGACATTGCCATCTGTATTTGTTTCGGATCGAGATTTGGCGCTTATAAATGCCATTGGAACATGTTTTCCTTTGTCGCATCACATCCTTTGCATTTGGCACATAAACCAGTGTGTACTGAAGAAATGTAGACCCATGCTTGGTCTGGAGTGGAACCAGTTTTTTTCGTCATGGCACTCCCTCATAAATTCATCGACGGAGTGGTCTTATAACCAAAAGTGGAAAGTAATGTGCGAGGAGTATCAACGATTTCAGCGCGCCCTAAAATACCTATGGGAGACATGGTTGCACCCTCATCGAGAACAATTTGTGTCAGCATGGATTGACACATCTATGCACCTTGGAAGCAATTCAAGCCAAAGGTACAACTAAATTATTATTTTCAATGTTATTTTTATTTTATTGTAAATATTATAGTATATGTGATTGACAAATTATAATATATATTTCAGAGCGGAAGGGAGTCATGCGAGATTGAAAATGTATTTGGGAGATACTATGTCGTCCCTAGATACATCATTTGATAAAATACACAAGATGTTGACAAATCAATTCGGAGATATTCAAAAGTCATTTGAGAGATCTCTCCACATTCCGCGCCATGCACATTTACATGACAATATTTTCAATGAAGTGAGGTGCCAGATTTCGCTAGAGGCAATGGAAATTATTTCCGCCGAGCTGAAATGTGTTGATGATACGTCATACCAATCAGTGGGCAACTGCAGCTGTGCAATTAGAAAAATATATGGACTGCCGTGCAAGCACGATCTTGCACATTATCGTCACTTTTCTATTGCAATTCCTATAATAAGTATCCATGCTCATTGGAGGAGGTTATCAATGCACGTATATGACCAACCTAATGAGGAATCACGGCGAAATAGGACATCTCACGTTGTTGAGATATTAGATAAGATGAATCCAGAAATGCGGGACCATATGATAGATCGGTTTCTTGATATGGCAGATCCATCTCAAAGCACAGTTCGAGTCCCTTCGTACAATATAGAGCGTAAAGGTCGGCCTAGTGACAAAGACGAGCGAAACAGACGCCGCATGCCTTCTTTTGTGGATATATCCACTTCCGGATCTGGGGTCAATCAGAAAAGTGTAACATCTCCAAAGAGAGGCCGACATAAGAGGGGATCTGGGGTTCGTAGTACTACATCAACCAATGACCACTCTAGAGTTCCGAGTACATATGATATCTACATTAATCAATTACCTGTGGTTATGCATCACTATATTTCTGACATTGTTGACGTTGCACCAGATGGTCATTGTGGATTTAGGGCGATAGCTGCACTAATCGGATACGGTGAAGAGGGTTGGATGCAAGTCCGAGCGGAACTTATTGATGAGATTCAGCAAAATAAGGCTCAATATGATGTCATTTTTCCAGATAACAGTACATCAGACAATCTACTATTTTTGCTCAATTATTTTGAGAACCCAGCACCTGAGAGGCATTGGATGGAGTCTATGACTTTGGGAATTGTCATAGCATCAAGGTACAACATTGTACTTCATACATTTGGTAGAACTAATTGGAGTTGTTTTACCCATTTGCCATTAAGATCCCCTCCGGTTAAAGACAACGAGCGCATGGAAATAGCTATCGGACACGTTGGCAATCACTTCGTGCAACTTTTTCTACACCCTTATCATCCGGTGCCACCTGTACCAATGTGGTGGTGGGATCATTCATCGTATGAAGCTAAAGGATGGGCATCTTCATATAAGATACGTGCTGATTTATGGCGCGAAATCACAAGCACGGGGCCTCCAGGAGCACAATTTGGAGGAAATATTGATTAGATATGTCTACTTTTTTATGTATTTATTTTTAGCATTGTTGCATATTTTGTTTGAATCCAAATTAATGTTAGGCTACCCAATCAATTATTAATTAAACGAAATAAATTATTATTCGCCCTAAATAAAATGAAACTATTTTCTAAATATAAATCATAAATAATATTTGTCTAAATAATATTTCACTACAATGGAAATTTTGTTTATTTAGTTACTCACTCACTCCTAATTATAAGTTCTATTAAAATTTTAAAAAATCAAGTACCATATAATTTTTAAAAAAATTGTTACATGTTGTATTTTTATTTTAATTTTTTACTATTAATTATTATAGAATATTTTCTGATTAATAATAAATAAATAAATATGTTACAATTAATTTAAAGAATATCAATTATCATTTAATTGAATATGGCATATGAAAGTAATTAACTAAAAAAGGAAGGGCATTTGAGTCATTTCGCAAAGAGTTTTTTGTCGCCGGGGGTGCGATCAGCAGCTCCCCCTTTAATATTTAGAGGTGCAGTGGGCCTCGTTTATCAAAAAAAAAGTGTAGGAGTGAGCCTCATCTTTGATTGATTAAATTTGTGTTACTTAATAAGAAAAAAAAATAATCAAAGATTGCCGGATGGAAGGTTCGTTGATGGTCCCACAACGCGTTGATACTTGACGTATAAAAATACTGTTGTTAAAAAAAAAAAGTGTTGTTGAAATACTGTTGTTAAACTTAAACCTAATACAAAAAAATGGAAGCGAGGAGCTGCACCGCTTGATTATTGCTCATGGACTATCAAAATATTGGTTCAAGTCCATAATATTCCAGCCGAATATAGAGACAGGGCAATCCCAGAAGAAGTAGCTGAGCTAGCAGGTAAAGTTATTAAGGACGAGAGTCAGGACAAAAATAAGGATTTGAAGAGGAGGAGATGGCCTAGATTCAGAATTGAGTTGGATGTTACGAAGCCTATTTTACATGGTGTGTTTTTGGCTGATGAAGACACTAAACCAGTATGGATAGAATTTAAGTACGAGAGACTGCCGGTGATTTGCCAGAGATGTGGCCGATTAACTCACGACTCTGATCAATGCTCATTTGAGAAAGAGGAACCATTGAATAAGAAGTTTGGTCCGAGCTTAAAGGTTGAGGTACATGTTAGTAGTGGTCCGATTGTGGAGCAAGCTGAAGAAGATAGTCAGTCAGTAGAGGATGGATTGAATCAGCTGGGGTCGGAGTTGCAAGTTCCGGCGAATAACAGTGTACCGAAGGTCCCAAAAGGCATAAGGGATGATGTGGAGGTGGAGCCTACGGATCAGTTGTTGTATGAGGCGTGTGGCTCGAGGAAAGCTGGTTCTGCAGACTCGAAAGTCGAGGTGAAAAGATGCATGTGGAGCAGACGAATGAGAAGCGGGTTGACTCTATGGCGATATCATTCTTGGAGAATAATATTCGTAGTCCGGTGTCGCATGTTGATGTTTGTCACCAATGGGTGGGCCTGGGAGTTGGGCTGGGCCAGGAAGGGATGGGGCCTAACAAGATGAGAAGAGAAGATGGAGATTTGGGGCATGTGATTAAGCGCAGGCCTGGGAAGTTGATCTGCAGACGGATCAGAAGGTCTGTGGATGCTTCAAACCCTGATCTCAACCTAACAACTGCGCGGTTTCACCCCTATCTTCCCCGTAGCAGTGCTGAGTTCCCTCGGAGTAAAGTGTCGGAGTGTGATGAATTTGTTATCAACGCGATATCGGCGGAGGCAGGTAACTAGCCCCGCCGGGACCAATGAAGGTCTTAAGTTGGAACTGTCGGGGTTTGGGGAGGCCTCGAACAGTTCGGGCGTTAAGGGAGTCAATCCGATCCCTCTCTCCTCAAGTAGTGTGTCTATTGGAAACGAAAAAGATGGCGAAAGAAGCGGAAAGTCTGAAATTTAGGTTAGGTTTTGAATCTCCTTTTGGTGTAAGTAGTAGAGGAAGGTCGGGAGGCCTTGCACTGTTTTGGAAGGATTCGGTGTGTGTGGATATTAAAAGCTACTCCTTTTGGCATATTGATGTTGTTGTTGAGGAGAAGACTGAGTTTAGATTGACCTTGTTTTACGGGGAGCCTTCTGTTAGTAACAGAATAAAAAGCTGGAATCTCTTGCGAAGGTTACGTAGTTTGCAGAATCGTCCGTGGGTGGTTCTGGGGGACTTTAATGAGATTATGTGTTCGAATGAAGCCCGGGGTGGGAATCAGAGGCATCAATGGCAGATGAGGAACTTTAGGGATGCAGTGGAAGATTGTGGGCTTTCAAATTTGGGTTTTACGGGGTTTCCCTTTACTTTCTCGAACCATAGGCTGAGGGAGGATGAATTTCAGGCTAGATTGGACAGAGTGCTTGCAGATGTTGATTGGAGAAGATTGCATCCGAGGGCTTCAGTTTCCCATGTCCCGCTTCATGCATCAGATCATCAGCTCTTAGCTCTTGATACTGATTCAAGGTGCAGGATTAGAAAAGCGAGGCTTTTTAGACATAAGGCAATGTGGTTTGATCACCCAGATTATGCAAAGATGATGGAGGTTTTTTGGGGAAATTCTGGAGCTGATAATCGAAGGTGGTCTGAGAAGCTGGAATCCTGCAGGGAGATGCTGAAATCGTGGAACCTTTCTGCCTTTGGTGATGTTCAAAAGAGGATCAAGAAGCTTAAGCAACAACTGGAGGAAGTTAAGTGCGAACCCCGGACAGCGGAGATAAAGGAACGAGAAATGAGAATCTCAGAAGAGTTAGACTGGTGGCTAGTCAGAGAGGAGACTTTGTGGCTGCAAAGATCTAGAGTGTTGTGGTTAAAGCAAGGAGATAGGAACACAGTTTTTTCATGCCAGAGCTAGTCAGCGTTGTAGAAAGAATCGGATTGAGATACTTCAGGATAGTCAAGGAATTATTCAGGAGGATCAGAGTAAAGTGCTGGAAATGGTCACAACATACTTCAGCAATATTTTTCAATCCACTTTACAGCGGTGTAATATGGACTTCGAGGCTCAATTAAGGTGTATTTCTCCAGTCATCAGTTATGATATGAATGATTGGCTTATGAGGGACATTTCTGAAGAAGAGGTTAGGGCAGCTGTGTTTGCCCTAGGTATCGATGGCTTCCCGGCCATTTTTTATTAAAAGCATTAGGAGGCTGTTAAAGAAAATGTCATCAAGGAAGTAAGGGACTTCTGGGCGTCTGTGAAGATAGATAAGGAGATAAATAAAAGCTTGATAGTTCTCATTCCTAAAAAGGAAGAGACTACACGCATTGAAGACTGGAGGCCAATCAGCCTATGCACAGTGGTCATGAAGATCATCACGAAGATCATCTCTCAACGATTGCAGTCTATTCTGAGTCAGGTCATTTCTATTTATCAGAGTGCATTTGTGAAGGGGTGGGTTATAACTGATAACTTTGTTGTTGCCCATGAGATTGCTAACTTTCGTAAGTGCTGTAAAGATACGGATAAATGCCTCGGTGAAAGTGGACATGAGTAAAGCATATGACCGTATGGAATGGACCTTCTTGGAGAATCTACTACTGAAGATGGGTTTTGCACAGGAGTGGGTTGTAAGGACCATGGAATGTGTCAGCTCTGTCTCCTACCTGATAAAGGTTAATGATAGAATCTCTGATCCGATTATTCCAAGTAGGGGCCTTAGACAAGGGGATCCCTTGTCGCGTACTTATTCTTGCTATGCACTGAGGTGTTGAATGCAATGGTCCTTGAGAGAGTTGATAGTGGCTTGATCAATGGTATCAGAATCTGCGCTTCAGCTCCAACAGTGTCGCATTTATTTTTTGCAGATGATTCCATCTTCTTTATCAAGGCGAATCCCAGTGAGGATCTTTGAAGGAGGTGTTAAAGCAGTATTAGGCGGTTTCCGGGCAAGTAATTAACTTTGAAAAGTCAGAGATATGTTTTAGTAGAAACACACCAGCTGATGTGAGGATGAGTATATGTGATATTTTTCGAGTTCCACAAGTTAGTTGCCACTCCAGATATCTGGGACTCCCTCTTATTGCAGGTCAGAGAAAAACTGAGATTTTTAGGGAGATTATGGAGAAAGTCTGGAGGAGAGTCAAGGATTGGAAGAGCAGATTATTATCAGCAGGGGGTAGGGAAATTTTAATCAAATCCGTCCTTCAAGCTATCCCAACCTACATGATGTCTGTCTATCGGTTTCCTCATAAAGTTTTGAATGAAATTTATAAGCTGATTCAGCACTTCTGGTGGGACAAGAAAGAAGGGAATAGAGGCATCAGATGGGTTAGACAAGAGGTTTTACAAAATAAGAAAGTTGAAGGTGGTTTGGGCTTCAAAGACCTTGCTATCTTCAATGAGGCAATGTTATTAAAAATTGACTGGAAGATCAAGTTCCCAGAGCTGTTAATGTCTCGAATTATTTGTGCCAAGTATTGCAAGAACAATAATATATTTGAAGCCAGGCTGGGCTGTAATCCTTCTCAAATTTGGCGTGGAGTTATGAAGTCTTTGAATTTTTTTAGTGGAAGGTTTATGGTGGGATGAGCGGTTGGCTACATACAGATGGAGGTTCTCTAGTACTGGAGCTTACACAGTTAGCTCTGGTTACGAAGTTATTAAAGCTTGTAGGGATAGTTGCAATTTTAGTAAAGGTGAGCAGTCGGATAAGATTATGCTGGGGAAATTTTGGAAGGGGATCTGGTCGGCTAACATTCCTAACAAAGTCAAGATCTTCTGCTGGAGATTATATCACAATGCCCTTCCCGATGCTGTCAATCTTTGCAAAAGGGGAATCGATATTGATATGAAGTGTAAGCTGTGTGGTTTTCAGAATGAGACTGTTTTGCATGTGGTCAAGCATTGCTGGTGGGTAAAAATGCTTTTTTCTCATCTTCATCTCCCCCTTTCTTGGTTGGTTGCAGAAAGGGAGACCCCGGCAGATTGGCTATGGTGGTGTTCCAAGAGTTTGATAGGAACTGATTTCACAAAATTCCTGATTGCGACATGGCTTTGTTGGAGGAATCGCAATAATGTTAGGCATGATAAGGAAGGTTGGACAGTCGATAGGGCTGTTATTATTGTGAAGAATATGCTGAAGTTATTACATAGTCTTCCTGATCCGAGCTCGCTGGTGTTTGTTAACCAATCTGATAGCTGGAGTCCTCCGGTAGGGGAGGTAAAGATCAATGTGGATGGAGCTTGGGATGCGTCTTCAGGAAGGGGTGGTATTGGTATTGTGGCCAGAAACCATTTGGGTTTGTTATTGTGGTGCTGGGCAGTTCCCTGGGAACAGGGGTATTGCTGTGGTGACAGGCGTTGCTTTTGAGCATGAAATTGGCTAAGCGCTTGGGAGTGAAGACGATCACCTTTGAGGTTGATTCATCGGATGTCTTTAGAGTAGTTTCTTCCGGTGTTGGCTTAGCGGATTGGTGTCACACATGGTTGGAGGAAGTTATCGATTTGATCCGGCCAAGCTCAGGTTGACAGGTTCAAGCGATCAGTAGGGAAGCGAACAAAGTGGCGGATTGGTTGGCGTGTAAAGCTAGTATTCAAAAGTGGCGGTGGAATAGAGTTGATGCTATTCCTCTTCTGTCTGTTTCTATGCTAGTTTAGCTCTTCATTCTGTTGGCCATTTGTTTGTTGTCCTGCTGTTGTTGTGGTGTGTCTTGCCTTGTACCCTATCAAAGAAATTGATAATATCTCTCTCTTCAGCTCTTCTCTCATTTTCCAGCAGATTCCACCGCCTTCCAACTCTCTTTGGTTACCTTTCAGTCGCCCCACCCTGCCATTTAACCCCCGCCAGTGAGTCATCCTCCTCTCGTTTCTTCCCTCCTCCTCCGGCTCTTCTCGCCGGCTCCTCTCCAGAAGGTGTCATGCTGTCCGATTGTAATCCTTCTGCACCATCGTCGGCCTTGCAGTGCAAGGGTCCGGTTCTGGGGCTGGAGGATCGTATCGGGGCGTTTTGGACGGCTGTTTGGCGGTGGAGGCTTTTCGGTGTTGAAGATGCAGAGTTGAGAGTTTGAAGATGACGGTGGATGGCGTGGCTTTTTGGATGGTCATCGCTCGCTTTTAATTTGTATACTGAATGTTGATACTGTTTAAGTCTTTCAACGTTTATCAAAAAAGGAAAAAAAAGTCTTTCAACGTGTTTGTGGTATTGTTACTGTGTGAAACAAGTTTGTAATAATGATTTCTTATTGTGGTCTTTAAATCTTCAAAATAGGTACAACATATGTTATACTATGCGACTAGAATTAAAAAATAATCACCCAAAAGTAAACAAGGCGGAAAACACGTGACTGACAAAAGTAAACAAGTTTGGGCATGTTTAGTCCGGTCCGATTGTATGGGTTATAAAATATGAAATAGCGCGGTCTGAACCCGAATTTGGGCTGGTCTAGGGACCGTGCACTGGACAGGTCATATTTTTATGTTATGATTACGGTTTGGATCAACCCGGACCTTAAAATTTTGATATGATACGGTCTGGGTCGGATCGTGAGACCAGAAATTTCAAAAATAAAGTGGATCATGGACTGTGGAGTGGACTGAACTCGAGCTTATATGGTCCGGTCCTTGATCCGGCAGTTAATTTCTGGTTTGGTCAGACTTACGGTTAGGAGCTTCATAACTGGTCCATCAGTATTTCGTGTCTGACTGCGAGTTGCTATACCGACCTCTCTACCCCTTGAACTCGCATATCTTGGTCCAAAGTCAACTTCTCTTGCTTCGCCAAGAAATCAGCCAACATGGACTCTATAAGCGAGAAGTCAAGGAGTTGATTAAGGAGAGTTAGAACTCAATTGCTGCACAGAACTGACTGCTGGAAGTTTCCTATTTTCGGAGTTCTCAAATATCGAAGTTTCTAAGATATGGAAGTCGGCTAACAAGAAGATCGAATATATATTTAGGAGAATATTATCAAGCATCATGCAATATTATTAAGAAGTCATGATTATCAAGAAAAGATTAATGGAAGATTATCGAGATTGAAGATTTGATATCTAACTCAGCAAAGTACTCGGTGTCAACCGGATTTAGGGTAGAATGGCTCTAGCCTCTCTCTACTAGTCCCATTGGGGCTTGGCATGGCCACGACTGGCCACTTACGCCACCTGACACAGGCGAGGCACGAGCTGGAAATGTATCAATAACACCTCCTGGGAATGCTGGTACTTCGGTCAACGGCCGCTCCTTCGCGGCGGTGACAAAACTCGGTCCGGAAAGGCGCTTTCCACCCATACGGCTAGCTGCTAGGCAGTATGGAAGCAAGGATGGAAAGCCATCCATCTCATTCACTCCTGCGGAACTTCAAGCAGGAGTTGATAACCTTAAACACTCCTTGATGGCGAAGTTCTCGGAAGGGCGGCCACCTATAGATGAGGTCCGCAAGGCTCTTCTGACAGCTTGGGGGCTAGGCGGTCATTGTTCCATAGGCGCTTGGGATGCTAGACACATCCTGATAGTGCTAGACTCGGAGCTTGATGCGCGAAAAGTCCTGTCCCACCCCCTACGGAAGACCGGCCACGCTTTCTTTAGGGTTTTTAGATGGACAATTTTTTTAAACTCAAAGCGTGAACCCACTTCTACTACAGTTTGGGTGCGACTGAGCAACCTTCCTCTTCAGATGTATAACCAAGGTTATATTGAGCTCATAGTTTCTTCCTTTGGTAGCTTTCTAGCTCTTGACAGCAAAACAACAACCTTCACCAACCCAAGTTATGCTCGCGTGTGCATGGAAGTGGATATCTCGAAGGAACTTCATGACGAGCTGTGGATTTCCACAGGGGCGGAATCAGGATTTTGGCAAAAGGTGGTCTACGAAAGCCGTCTTCTTTACTGCTCTAAGTGCCGCCGCCACGGTCATGAGCTCGTGAACTGCCGCAAGGCGAAGCTGAGGAGGGAGGCGGAACAAACAACCTAGGAGGCGCGTGACGAGTTTGGTCTCCCGAAAATAACCCTACAAGCCACAGCGCCGCAGTTTCCAGCTAAGGAGGACATTTCACTTTCGTTGACCAAGACTCAATATGTGCCAACACCTGCGGATGATAAGAAGGAAGGTTGGGTGCTTGTCCGAAAACGGAAAAACAAGAAAAAGAAAGACCTATCGTGAGCTCAGAAAGTTACAGGCTTTGCAGCCAAACAAGAAAGAGATGCAGCAGGATAGCATTGCTCTGCAACACGATAAACAGGAGACTACCTCGAGGTTCGAGGTGACAGGAAACTAAATCATAGCTTTGGATCAAATTAGTGGGCCGGAAGGCTTGCCCAAGCTTGTTCTGGCCAGCCCGTCGGACGAAATTGTGTTGGAGCAGTCCAACATAACTAATAAACCTTTAGTCTGTCAAGCCCAATATTGTAATTCAAGACAGAATTACTAATCCAATTATGTTGTGTTGATTCAATTACCAAACCCTAAAGTCGATTGGAAATTGAGAACTTGCGGAAAGTAAAGTGACACACCAGATTTTATAGTGGTTCACCTCTAGGTGAGAGGCTACTCCACTCGAGCTCACTAGCTCAGTTGGTTTCACTATGAAGAATCGTCAGAATCGACCTTAAGTCACCGGAGTACAAAATCTCGGTTACAAAAGTCGAACACCAAAGCTACGAACTGCGATCTCTCTGTGGACCGATTCACCAGCCTCAATCGAACGCCAAACCGTGCGGAACACCCTTGCGAACGAAAGCCCTCAATCGATTGCACGAACTGATCTCTCCCAGATGTCGAACGAAATCAGTTTGTGTTTCTTCTTTTGATAAACCCTAACTGCGCTCGAAACCCAGCTTAAATACGCATCTGTCCGGATCTGATCCTAGCCGTCCATCGCGTCTGATCTTGTCCGTCCAATTTTAAACGAATCCGCGCCACGGATTGAGCTGAGGTGTCGCGCTCTCATTCGCCGATCTCCAACGACTTGTAACGACTTTGCCAGCTGTAGCAACGAACTTCGGTCTTTAGCAACGGACTGAACTCCCTTCTGCTTTGCACGACCGTAACCCAGACACGGCAAAGAAAAACCTCAGTGCTTTTATCTTCCTTCTAGTCACTCCCGTGATGCACGTGACCCCAGACACGGTCGCGACAGGAAGCAGCAGTCACGACCCGTGACACCGAAAGGTTACGGTAGTCACGGCCTGACTGAATTGAATAGCAGCTTTAATTCCTTCAATCCTCCACCTAAAGCAGCTATTCCATTAAGCCACTTTAGGCCTTCTACTTAATCCCGAAACCATTTCCATAGTGAAAAACCAACTGAACCCATTCATTGCTCAACCTGCATAACAAATTACTCCAAATGCAAAAGTTTCAAGCATAGCTTGAACTTGGTGTAAGTGACAATTTTGGTGCCCATATCAGCAGGGTTAAACTCAGTCCCAACTTTCTCAATCACAACATCACCATTTTCTACCTTATCTCTAACAAAATGATACTTGATATCAATATGCTTAGACCTTTCATGGTAAACAGGATTTTTACTTAAACAGATGGCAGACTGACTATCACATTTAATCACAGCAGTCCCATTAAACAGTTTAGCTTCACTAAGCATACCCTGCAACCACATAGCCTCTTTCACAGCATCACACAATGCAATGTATTCAGATTCAGTAGATGAAATAGTAACAATAGATTGAAGTTGAGATTTCCAGGAAACACAACAATCACCAAGAGTATAATATATAGCAGTTGTAGATTTTCTAGTGTCCCTATCTCCACCAAAATCAACATCAACATATCCAGTCAATTTAAATTCATCCTGCCTTTTCTTATAACACAACCCAACATCTAGTGTACTCCTGATATATGCAAATACATGTTTCAAAGCCAACCAATGTTCAGGTCTTGGGTTGGACATAAATATACTTAACAAAGATATGGCATACGATAAGTCTGGTCTAGAACTAATCATGGCATACATGACTGATCCTATAACATTAGCATAAGGCACTTGTTCCATTTTAGCAAATTCAATATCAGATTTAGGACTTTGTGACTTGGACAGAATAAAGTGAGGAGCTAATGACACTTGTACAGGTTTACAATCAAGACTACTAAACTTAGATACTATTTTCTCTAAGTAAGGCTTTTGATGTAGTTTTAGAAAGCATTTACTCCTATCTCCATCAATAACCATGCCCAATATTTTCTTAGCCTTTCCTAAATCTTTCATGTCAAATTCTGAGCTTAACTGTGATTTCAGCACATTGACCTTATCAACAGACTTACTTATCAACAATATATCATCCACATATAACAGCATATAAACAGGGCACTCATTCACAGATGCATAGTAAAAGCATGGATCAAAATTGCTTCTCACATAACCAAGTTTCAGCACATAGGAGTCAAATCTTTTATATCAAAGTCTGGGACTTTGTTTCAAACCATACAAAGATTTTTTCAAGTAGCAAGCATGTTCAGGGCATTTCTTATCAACAAAACCAGGAGGTTGCTTCATGTATATTTTCTCATCTAACTCTCCATGAAGGAAAGCAGTTTTAACATCAAGTTGTTCAAGTTCTAAGTCATTAATAGCAACCAATGCAAGCATGATTCTAATAGTCTTAAACTTAACAACAGGTGCAAATATTTCATGGTAATCAATACCTTCCTTTTGGGTAAACCCCTTAGAAAAAACCTTGCCTTGTACCTTGGTGGATCCTCAACCTTGATCCTGAACAGCCACCTACAATCAACCAGCTTATGGTGTTCTGGCCTTTTGACCAGAACCCAAGTATGGTTAGTCTTATGAGACTCCATTTCATCAAGCATAGCAGCCTTCCATTTCTCACTGTCCCTACCCTCAATGGCTTCCTGGTAAGTATCAGGTTCATTTTTAATTTCCTTAGCAACTATTAGGGCAGTGGATACTAAATCAGCTTGGGAATATCTAGAGGGTAATCTAGGCTCTCTTCTAGGCCTATCTCTGGCAAGTTGCCAATCAGCTAACTCATCTTGGGTAGCTACATCATATTCCTCCACCTGATCTAAATTCTCAGCTTGTTCATTATGTTCATTTTGGTCATTGCCTGGTTCTGGTTGGGGCATATCTTATTCTACATGGTTCTCTACCTGATCAGGCTGCTCATGATTTTCAAGGGGGTCTAAATAATATAGGGTTCTATCAGATGGAGGTGCAGGGGAGCTATCAGAATTGGCTACAATGTTATTCTTATATGGGAAAGTGTTCTCATCAAAAATAACATCTCTACTAATCAGTATTTTAATTCCCCTGACATTCATGTCCCACAATCTATAGCCCTTAGTACCCATGGACCTCTGATATCCTAAGAAAATACACTTGGTAGATCTAGGATCAAGTTTTCCCTCCCTAGTGTGAGCATAAGCAGCACATCCAAAAAAATTTAATTCATTCAAATCAGGTTTCTTACCATTCCACAGTTCCATAGGACATTTAAAATCAAGCATCCTATTAGGAATTCTATTGACAAGATAAGTAGCAGTATAAAGGGCTTCACCCCAAAAAGACTTAGGTAAACTAGAAGTGAACAATAAGCATCTCAGTTTATCAAGCAATATTCTATTCATTCTTTCAGCCACTCCATTTTGTTGAGGAGTTAGTCTAACAGTCTTATGTCTCAAAATACCATGCTCATTGCAAAAGTTATCAAACTCAGCATTACAGAATTCCAAACCATTATCAATTCTTAATGCCTTAACCTTTTTATTAGTCTTATTTTCCTCTTGCAGTTTCCACTCTTTAAACTTAGTGAATGCCTCATCTTTAGTTTTTAGAAGGAAGGTCCAAACTCTCCTAGAGTAATCATCTACAATGCTCAGAAAATACTTATTCACACCATGAGTTTCATTAGACTCTGGTCCCCACAAATCAGCATGTAAATACTCTAAGATTGTCTTGCTTGAGTGAACTCCACTGGTGAACTTCAGCCTATGCTGTTTGGCTAGGACACAAGGCTCACAAAAGGGTAGCTGAGTCACCTTTTCAGCAAGGATACTGATGTTCCCTTGAGTGGCATGTGTTTGGCAAAACGTGGTTAGACAGTTCGAGCAGGAGTTCAGGGGGAGTTCGAACATATTCTAGCACTCATGTACAGCGTGGAGCAGACGCAAGGATATTTTTCGGAAGATATTGGCAACGAAGATTTCGTCAAGTTAAAGATGGCGTGCGACTTATTCGAACAAGATATTCGAATGAATATGCTCATTGAAGACGGCGTGACTTGCTTGGGAAAGAAGACGTCTTCGTATATTCTTCCATCCGATTGGATAAGATATACATCAAATATCTAGGAGTATCTCCTGAATATTTGATGGGATTATCTTGTGCAGTTTAGGGTTTCGTCCGAAGCATATAAATACATTGCTGAGGCGCCCTCATTCTGCATCGCTTTCAAGATCAAACATACACGAGAAACCCTACTGATTGGAGAAGAAGAAAGCGACGACCGTTTGTACTTTCCCCACTGGAAATACATCGGTGTGAGCTCAGTCTGATACGTGCCATTCAGACTGACCAGAGGTAATCACGTTCAGTGCACAAACAGAACAACCTGCTTTCGAGAGAAAGCGACCGAGCTTCAGGAGAAGATCGAGTACGTTCGGACAGAGAGTCTGGACGAAGGGGATCAAGGGGAGTTGCGACGAACCTTGGTTGCAAATCTGAGAGACGGAGGAATAGAGGCTAGGCAATTACAAGGTGTAAGTGTAAGTCCACGCGAAAGCTCTATACTCGTAATAAAGATTTGTTGTCCCTTTTTTGGGTGTGAGAAACCCCCCAGAGTAGGCCTGGCCGAACTGGGTTATCAACCTGTGCGTGCTCCTGTTTTACTGTTCTGTTGGATCTGTTTGTTGAACTGTTGTGGAGGGAGTTCAAGGTCTGTCGACACACGACCTAGAACACTTGCTTGAACAGGGGATATAATTTCAATTGGTATCAGAGCAAACACTCGACACACTGAGTGGGATCCTGAACTGTTCAAGATGCCTCTGAAAGAAGGACAAAGCATCACCAGACCTCCGTTGCTTGAAGGATCGAACTATGCCACCTGGAAACCTATGATGCGATCCTTTCTGAAATCCCTTGACGAGAAAGCATGGATGACTGTTCAGAGAGGCTGGACTGAACCTATGATGAACAATCTAACTGGTGAACCTATCCTGAAACCAGAAACCTTGTGGAGTGAAGAAGAGAACAAGGCATCCATGGGAAACTCAAAGGCGATGAATGCTATCTTCTCGGCTGTAGATGAGAACGTCATGAAGTTGATCATTAACTGTGAAGTAGCAAAGGATGCGTGGGATATTCTCCAAACGGCATATGAAGGCACGGACAAAGTTCGCAACTCGAGAATGCAGATTGTCACTACTAAGTTTGAAGAGATGAAGATGAACGAGAGTGAAACTATCTCTGAGTACAACACTAGAGTTCTGGAACTGTCCAACGAGGCTGCTGCTCTAGGAAAGCCGATTGAGGAAGAGAGGATGGCCAGTAAAGTCTTAAGATCACTTCCTCCGCAATTTGCTATGAAAGTCACGGCTATTGAGGAAATGCACGACATCTCCAAACTGAAACTGGACGAGCTGATGGGGTCTCTCAGAACTTACGAGATTAACCATAAATTCCAAACCGGAGATATGAAGGGAATCGCCCTGAAAGCAGAACTGTCTGAAGACAAAGTGGAGGCTGGCTGCACCACTGAGCAACTGGCCATGATGGCTCAAAACTTCGGCAGAATGGTGCGCAAGATAAATAGAAGTGAACAAGGTCAGTCTTCATCAACTGGTTTCCGAAACTGGAAGTCCGACAGATCAAGGTCCAGTGACTCAAGGCAAGACTCCTCTGACAAAAGAAAGGAAGAAATTCAGTGTCATGAATGCAGAGGTTTCGGTCATATTGCTTCACAATGTGCGAATACTCTCATGAAAAAGAAGGCAATGGTCGCGAGCTTCAGCGATAGTGAGTCAGACGAAGATAAAGGAGGTACAACCACCAACTTTGTGGCCTTTACTTCCACTCTGGATGGTTACAGCAGCACCAGTAAACCTGTTCTACCTCTGTTGGAACTCCCGGCTGAAGATGTCTCAGACAGTGATGGTGAAGAACTCACGCAGGAGGCTCTGGGTGAGACATATAAGGATCTGTATGAGAAGTGGCTGCTTCTGATCAAGATTAACAAAAAGCTGAATGACACAGTTGCAAGCGTCACCCTGGATAAGGACAAGGTCTGGCAGGAGGTTGAGATATTACTTACACAGAAGGTTGAGCTCGAAGGCACGGTAGACTCTCTGAATACTCGTCTAGCTGAGATGAAACAGGAAAGGCTGTGTCTCCTTGCTCAGAAAACAGAGCTCTTAGGTACTGTCTCCTCTCTGAAAGTTGAAATGGAGAATGACCGTGACACTCATCCTGTAGGCATGGTGGGTCTAAGAAAAACCATCACAGATCTGAAGCGCAAAGAAGTGTTCCAGTTAAGAAGGGTAGAACAGCTGGAACTTCAGCTAAAATCTAAAAGCATGGAGCACTCAACTACCAAGGAGGAACTGAATCACCTCAAACAGTCGGTAAGAATGCTCAACTCTGGCACTAAAGACTTAAATGACATTCTCGGATCTCAAAGAATGGAGTCTGGACATAGAGGATTGGGGTTCACAGGAGAAGGCAGTTCAAAAGGTACAACGTTTGTTAAAACAAAACCAGTGTCGGAACAGATGCCTGAACAGAAGGTGAGAAAGCACCCTAGACAGAAAGTGGATCTGTCCCAAGACAAAGCCAAAGGCAGGACTGGCAAAACTCACTCCAGTTCCACCTCCAATCAAAAGAAAGATTTGCGCACATGCTGGTACTGCTTTCAGGATGGTCACATCAGATCCAAGTGTCGGCTGTTTCTTGCTAAACGTCGAGGGCATAAACAACAGATCAAACCTCGACAGAAACAGGTATGGGTACCAAAGGAACAACAGACAGTATGCATGGTGGCCTGTTGCTCCTCAAGAAAAATAGTGCAAAATAGTTGGTACTTCGACAGCGGATGCTCTGCTCACATGACAGGTAACTCTGAATATCTCTCGAATATTAGACCTGTTGAGCAGATGCGGTTTGTCACCTTCGCGGATGGTAGGAAGAGTCAGGTGATCGGCTGTGGGACATTGAAGGTTCCGGATCTCCCTGCACTCGAGGACACCCTCCTGGTTGAAGGTCTGACAATGAATCTTATTAGCATCAGTCAACTGTGTGACAATGGACACTATGTGTCATTCTCTAGTGACTCATGCTTGGTTCTAGACGAGAATGGTGTTTCTGTGATGAAAGGCAAAAGGATGGCAAATAACTGTTACACCATCAGCATGGGAGTCGAAAGTTTTGACAAGCCACGGTCTACTCTAGAAGCCATACATCGGGTTATGCGAGGGGGAGTGAATAAGACCCTGCACACAAGGTCAGATAGGAGAACCGCACAAATCCATGTTGGCAAGAGTACCAGGAGACTGCTGGATCAAAGGGTGTCACAGTTACAGAAGGAATTCGAACAGAAGATAACACAGCTGAAAATGGAGTTCGAACTGTTTCCACGAATGAATGTCATTCCACTGGATGAGAAATTGAATAAGATTCAACAGTTTGGAACACCCAGATCCTCCTTGGGTCTGCGTGGTTTCATAAACTAAGTGTTCCAGGCAGTGGTCAGTCAAAGGCGAATCCCCAGCTACATCAGTTGGACTGACCACCGAAGAACGTGAGCTGGAACAGCTGGCACAATTCTTAAAAGTCAAATATTTAGTCTGAAAGATTTGATTTACGCCGTTTCTATTTTGGAAAGCGACTTGGCTCTTTTTGGGAAGTTGAAGAGGCAGAAAAGACTTTTATTTTCAAACCACAACTGCTCAGCGTATTTTCTCTCCTGTCTCAAACCCTAAAACGGCGAACACTCTCTCGACTGCTCTCTCCAAACGACGATGGTGAACACCAGGAAATCTGCAAGGTCCGGCGTCAAATCCGCTGAGAAGAAGAGCATGCAATCCTCAAAGTCTCTGACGGCAAAACCCCAAATTCTAAAGACGAAAGCTCCGAAGGAGAAAAAGACGGCACCTTTTCTCCCTGATTCTAAAGTCTTGGGCGATACCAAGAAGATTGGCGAAGGAACTGCCAGTGAGGAGCTTCAGACGACCGCGGGCGTCTCTTTCGTCCCTTGTTCAACTCAAGCTTGTCCCCAATCGGAGGTATTTTCATCTATACCTTCAACTTCTGCAAGTATTCCGACAGTTGAAAATATTGTGTTGAAAGAAGTTGTGAATGTGAGTATTGGGGAGGCGGTAAAGTCTGCTGGTAGTGATGAAGCCAGGAGGGCTGAGATTTGTGTTGACAAGGGCAAGGTTGTGTCTTGTGATACTAGTAAAAAGGGTGATGATGTCTCTAAGTGTGTTAAAGAAACGGAACCCAGGCTGTCAGAGACAAGAGGGTCTGGTATTTCAGATGTGTGGAAGGCGAAAATTCAAGCTTCCGGGTTCGTTCGCCCAGGAGGATTTCAAAGAAAGAAGGTAACTCGCCGAGCTGCCTCTCCCAGACAATGCCTGGCAAAGATCAGCTCTATCAGAAGGAGGGTCTCTGATATTTCTAATGAGGGAAAGAAGAGTATGAGGAAGTTGGTAATGGAAGATGCTCCTGTTGTTGGCTCGGCTGAGGAGATTGGAGTCTCAGAAGGAGAAGTTGCTGAGACTGTGAGTATGAAGCCGGTTTTTTCAGTAAACGGTGTTGGTGTGATTGATGAAGAACCTGAGGTTGCGGAAGGAGATGAAGATCTGGACAGTGTGTTCAAAGATATTGATGATTTTGCTAAAAATTTGCAAAAAGAGGATTTTGGTGCTCTGTCAGGAGTGGAGTCAGGTGGTACTTCAGTTCCAGGTGTTGCTGAGGAGACTGTGCTTGTCCCAGCTGTTGCTCAAGATGATCTTCTTCGTGATCACATGGAGGATGTTGGTGCATCAGTTCGTGAGGATACTACGAAGCCAGTTTCAAAGGAGGGTACACTGCCAGATGATGACCAAGATATTGCTCCTCTTATCTCTCTCAAAAGGCAAAAGAAGGACAAGGGAAAGAAGAAGGTGGCGTTTGAAAAATCTACCAAGGGAACAGTCCAAGAGTTTGCAAAGGAGGGCAACCTGGCAGGGGGAGCTGATTCATCTAAGAAGAGAAAACGTGAAGCTCCTGTCCCTGTTTCAGTGGATGCTGGAAGATGTGAAGTTCCATCTCCTGAAGCTGATTCTGTCCCAGTGGGATTGGTCAAGAAAGGCATCTGGTTCGTCAGTCGTGATGCATACAACAAGTGGAACTGTGTGCTGAAAAGAAAGATCATACCTGAGAGGTTGCTGGAGGAGTCCAGTTACAAAGGGAAGGAAGTGATTAAGGTGCTTAAAGAGTCGGATCTGTTCTGGACGTTGGACAGATGCAAGCCGTTCAACGAACAGCTGGTGCGTGAGGCCATGGCAAACTTGCCTCCAAAGTTTGGGGCCATTGGTGAGGCAGATTATGGGGTTTTCTGTGTAAGGGGAAGAAGGATCAAGATTGATCCTGAGCTGATCAATGTATTCTTCGCAATGGACGACCCAGCAGTAGATGAAGAAGAATCCAGCTTTGAGAAGATAGTAAGCACCATCACTGCAGGCTCTGTTCAGTGGAGGCCTGAGTCAGTTGTGCATACAGCAGATCTTTCTACATTCTATTCAATGCTGTTTTTCATTGCTGTTTTCAACTGGAGGCCGTCTACTCATCGCTCAACGGTCAACAAGGACATGGCTCATCTGCTTTATCAGATAGGGAATAAGCTGAAGTTCAACCTGGGCAGAGTGATGTTCAATCAGATTGCTGAACATGCCAATTCGACGAGATCTCTGCATCAGATTTGCTTCCCGTCTCTGATATACGAGCTGATCATCCATCAAGCTCCTGATTTGAAGGCTTCGCCTGACCAACTCTCAAAGGCTCCCAGCAAGTTCATCGTTGACCACAAGTTGTTTAAAGGGCGTCACGTGAACGATCTCAAGGAGAAAGGAAACGATGTGGCGGAGTCCAGTCGAGGGGGAGCCAGAATGGGCCGAGATGAGCGAAACAAGTTGCTCCGAGATCTTAATGCCATCATTGCTGCGGACAAGGAACAGCGCCGCCGGATCAACAGGCTTGCTCGTGCACTCAGCTACCCCAGTGATGATGAATCAGAAGCTACTGCCTCTGCTGAAGTCTCCATTGAAGAAGCTTCTGATTAAAGGTCCACTGTCTTCAAACTCTCTGAACTCAGTTTTCGTTTAAAACTTTAGCTATTTTGTGCTTGTTCTGGCACAGTTTGATTTGCTGTTCGAACTAGATCGGACCCCTTGCCAGTTTGTGGCAAAAAGGGGGAGTATTTTGAGGTGGTGACATTTTTTTGTTCCCTCAAGGTTGTCGACTGCCTAGATAGTTAGATAGATCTAGTTATCTAGTAGATTTGGTTTTGCCAAAATGCCAAGGGGGAGATTGATGTTCCCTTGAGTGGCATGTGTTTGGCAAAACGTGGTTAGACAGTTCGAGCAGGAGTTCAGGGGGAGTTCGAACATATTCTAGCACTCATGTACAGCGTGGAGCAGACGCAAGGATATTTTCCGGAAGATATTGGCAACGAAGATTTCGTCAAGTTAAAGATGGCGTGCGACTTATTCGAACAAGATATTCGAATGAATATGCTCATTGAAGACGGCGTGACTTGCTTGGGAAAGAAGACGTCTTCGTATATTCTTCCATCCGATTGGATAAGATATACATCAAATATCTAGGAGTATCTCCTGAATATTTGATGGGATTATCTTATGCAGTTTAGGGTTTCGTCCGAAGCATATAAATACATTGCTGAGGCTCCCTCATTCTGCATCGCTTTCAAGATCAAACATACACGAGAAACCCTACTGATTGGAGAAGAAGAAAGCGACGACCGTTTGTACTTTCCCCACTGGAAATACATCGGTGTGAGCTCAGTCTGATACGTGCCATTCAGACTGACCAGAGGTAATCACGTTCAGTGCACAAACAGAACAACCTGCTTTCGAGAGAAAGCGACCGAGCTTCAGGAGAAGATCGAGTACGTTCGGACAGAGAGTCTGGACGAAGGGGATCAAGGGGAGTTGCGACGAACCTTGGTTGCAAATCTGAGAGACTGAGGAATAGAGGCTAGGCAATTACAAGGTGTAAGTGTAAGTCCACGCGAAAGCTCTATACTCGTAATAAAGATTTGTTGTCCCTTTTCCGGGTGTGGGAAACCCCCCAGAGTAGGCCTGGCCGAACTGGGTTATCAACCTGTGCGTGCTCCTGTTTTACTGTTCTGTTTGATCTGTTTGTTGAACTGTTGTGGAGGGAGTTCAAGGTCTGTCGACACACGACCTAGAACACTTGCTTGAACAGGGGATATAATTTCAGATACCTTGCTTATTCAGGCACTCCGGTCCCTTTTGGCTCATGTGCCCTAGTCTAAGATGCCACTTTACAGTTGCATCTTCACAAACAGCAGGGCATGCCTCTTTAGTTTCACCATGGTATGAACCATCAAGAATATACACACTGCCAGTCTTATTTCCAGTTAACACTTGCCTATTGTTTTTGAACACAGCAAGCACACCATTTTCAGCATTATAAGAGCAACCAGAATCATCAAGAGCACCAAGGGAAATCAAGTTTCTTCTCAAGCCAGGGAAATATCTCACCTTAGTCAAGGTTACTAATTTTCCATTAGTTAATTTCAGGTTTATACTACCCATTCCCATGACTTTACACACATTGTTATTTCCCATGTACACATTTTCACTGGCAGTGTGAGCTAAGTCATTGAACCAATTTTTGTTGGGACACATGTGAAAGGAACAGCCTGAATCCAAGACCCATTCATCACTAAGATCCCCACTGGTGACAGTTAGAACCTCAGGTGATGAATTTGCCTTATCAGATGTCAAGGCTAAGTTAGTTTCAGAGTTCCCATTAGTCTTAGACTTAGCTAACCATTTATAACAATTTCTCCTTAAGTGATCAACCTTCCCACAATGATAACACTTAGTTTGAGAGGACTGACCTTGTTTAGAACTGTTATCATTTGAGTTATTATCATTCTTATCAGACTTAGGCTTAGACTGGAACTTATGTTTGTTATTCTGAAAAGAAGACTTGTTAGACTTAACAAACAAACCAGAGGCGGATTTAGCTTTTTGACTTTTAAGCTCTAACTCCCTAGTTTTCAAAGCAGTGCAAAATTTATCATAAGAAGGCACATCACCAGTATATTGGAAAACATCTTTCACCACATGATAAGACTCAGGTATAGCATTCATCAATATCATAACAAGACTAGTCTCATCAAGAGCATGTGGAGTATCTCTAAGCATCAAAGACATTTTCAAGAACTCGTCAAGATTCTCATCATTAGTTCTAGCAGAGTTCATCTTATATGCAAACATGATGCTTTCACATATGACAAGTTAGGGGCAATCTGATTAGCATGCAATGTTTCTAACTTTTTCCACATTGCAAGACGAGTTTTACAGTCACATACCTTTCTGATTATACTGTCCCCAAGGCTCAGTATGATCAGGTTGTATGCTTCAACCTCTATATCAGGCTTCCTCTTCTTCTCATCTTCAGACCACTTAGTGGAACACGACCTTCATCTTGAGGCACCAGACTTGGAAGTCACCCTTCCCATCATAAGGAACGATCTCTATCCTTGCTTGCACCATTTTCACCTCGCAAGCAAAAACAGTCAAGTACAAGAATCAATTCAATTAAATAGAGCAGAATCAACAACAACAACAGCCAAGAATCAATCAAATCCGCTCTGATACCACTATTGTAATTCAAGACAGAATTACTAATCCAATTATGTTGTGTTGATTCAATTACCAAACCCTAAAGTCGATTGGAAATTGAGAACTTGCGGAAAGTAAAGTGACACACCAGATTTTATAGTGGTTCACCTCTAGGTGAGAGGGTACTCCACTCGAGCTCACTAGCTCAGTTGGTTTCACTATGAAGAATCATCGGAATCGACCTTACGTCACCGGAGTACAAAATCTCGGTTACAAAAGTCGAACACCAAAGCTACGATTTGCGATCTCTCTGTGGACTGATTCACCAGCCTCAATCGAACGCCAAACCGTGCGGAACACCCATGCGAACGAAAGCCCTCAATCGATTGCACGAACTGATCTCTCCCGGATGTCGAACATAATCAATTTGTGTTTCTTCTTTTGATAAACCCTAACTGCGCTCGAAACCCAGCTTAAATACGAATATGTCCAGATATGATCCTAGCCGTCCATCGCGTCTGATCTCGTCCGTCCAATTTGAAACGAATCTGCGCCACGGATTGAGCTGAGGTGTCGCGCTCTCATTCGCCGATCTCCAACGACTTGTAACGACTTCGCCAGCTGTAGCAACGAACTTCGGTCTTTAGCAACGGACAGAACTCCCTTCTGCTTTGCACGACCGTAACCCACCCGCGACACCAGCAAAGACTACGGCAGTCACGGCAGGGAAAAACCTCAGTGCTTTTATCTTCCTTCTAGTCACTCCCGTGATGCCCGTGACCCCAGACACGGTCGCGGCAGGAAGCAGCAGTCACGACCCGTGACACCGGAAGGTTACGGTAGTCACGGCCTGACTGAATTAAATAGCAGCTTTAATTCCTTCACCCAAGATAACAACCCCAAACCCATTTTGGTTCCTTTCAAGGAAGGTCCTCTGCCCATGCAAAATAGTGTGGATATTGAGGATTCCACCTAACTCGCCAGGTGATCCAACTCAAAGTTTTTCTCCTTAAGGCCAATGCCGAAGGCCCTCAACCCATAGCTGCATCACACCAGATCCACCATGGCATCAATATCGTGCCTGTTTCGTCTCCCGCCTTCGCTGAATCAACTCAAGGAGCTCAGTCAGGTACAACGACTAAAGTGCTCAAGTGTGACTCCCAGAAGGAGGTAGACGTAAAGCTGAAAGCCCTATCTAAAGCTCATTCAGAACTTCTCCAGTGAGGAGTTCAATATGTTCACAACGCTTCATAGCGCCCCTATCACTACAAGGAATCACCGTCCCCGCAAGATCTCTTTCAATGAGACCATGCATGTAATTCGAGCTTCAGCTCGATCTTGTCCTAAGGAGAAAGACCCGAACTGTGTTTGGTCTTAATCCGTTTTCTATTTTTAATCGAATAAAATAATCTTTCAAAAAAAGATTTGATATCTAGAGAATATTTAGGAATATTGCCTAAATATTTGATGGAGTATCTCAACCGATTAAGGAAGCAGTCGAGGACAATAAATATAAGGCGAGGGCTTCTTTTTCAAATCAATCATTTCTGGACAAATTATTCACGATACACATTCAAGCCGAGGAGGAGGAGAACGATCAACCGGCTGGTTTATCACACCGAAAAACTAACGGCTTTGAGATAGACTGTTCACTGTGCTAATCAGTACTGTCAGTGGAACACACACCGCTTCACACACACCTTGATGTCACCACACATTCGGAAGAAAGCGTCAGTGCTTCGGGAGAGGTTCGAGTAAAGATCGAGAAGGAGTCTCAGACCGAACCGCGAGAAGACATGAGGGAGTCTCAGACCTAAGGGGGAGCCTAGGTCACACGTCTTTGAGAGTGTTATAAGTTAGACGGTTTAAAGAGGGAGTCTTGTAAACATAGGTTCGCTGCAACCCTAAACTCCATATTAAAGAAGTGTAATTCCTTTAGACTTGGGCATGCGACGCCGCCAGAGTGTAATTCTATTTGGCAAACTTTGGTTCATGGTCCGCTGACTAACACAACATCAACATAGCCTTTAAAAGGTACTGTCTTTCCCTATCAGTCCTTCAAAGTCGCAGCCTGCGAAGCAACGATATCACCTTCCTCAACTTGCTCCCTGGGCTTGCTCGACATCTCTGCGCGACTGCGCCTCAACCCAGGTTTGCCAAAATGGAACCGCTGCCGTGAGAATCGAAGAAACTAGACGTAGGATAAAAAAAGCCCTAACCAACGATCACGCGCGTGAACTTCTCATTGCTAAATAATCCAATTAGGCACTTTTTGAAAATGTTTCACAGTTATCAAGATCCAAGGGCTGTGATGTGCAAAACACGAATTAAGCATTGTACAGTACATAATAATTCTATTAACAAAGGTTCAACGCTGCCTACTCATATTTTGTTCTTTCTACGAATGAAGAAATTACTTGGAAGTAGCCAAAAAATGAAAAAGGTCTTTCTTTGGATGAAGATCTTTAAGCTGGTAGTAGTGTGGGGCAATGTCCACAATCCATTCTGGTTTTATTTCACTCACCTGCCGGATATACTCCCGACTGGTGAGGACCAGCTCGTGGTACACCACCCATTTTGGCCGTGACTGCAACAAGCCTGAGCCGGGATGTATCTGCACACATTGAGCCGATTGAGCAGATCTCCTGATTGTACGATAAACTCCATCCTTTTCCAACCTTGCACAATGCGAGAAGTACCCAGTTGTGATTGACTTCAGAATGGCTTGATGATCACTCGCTCCAGAAGTCAGTTCAATGTCGATCCTTTTTAAGAGTCCCTCCAGTTGATCCCTAGCCCTTTTCATGCTTCTGAACTGGATGTAGTTTTCATAACACCACTGAGCTGAAAAGCCTGTTTCTCTCCATGCGTTGTAAATGTTGAGCAAGGCAACATGATCCCCAACTACTCCGACGTAGAAGTTGCTTCTTGCATTATCAGCGTGAACCTTTTTATCCTTAGGGCGGTAAAAAATGGCATCGCCCGCTGACAGCATTGCAGCAATGGAAATGATCTCAGCCGAGCACTCGTATTTTTCAGATGCTATTATCATTCTCGAGAGCATTGGGGCTAGAGGAAATTCTGCCATCAATCTGCCAACTTTAGTCAGCTCACCGTTCTTGTTCAAATCACCCAGTGCAAAGAGAAGCTCCAGAGCATTCATTAAGGCTTCTACAGAAGGAGCATCTATAAAATCGAAATGAACCAAATCATTTATACCCAAACTCTTAAGCGTCAGTACAACATTAGTCAGGCTCGTCCGCTGTATCTCGGGCACACAGTTTTCTTCCAACTCAGTCTTAAAGTGGTCTTTGGTGTACAAACGGTAGCACTGTCCAGGACCCGTGCGCCCAGAACGGCCAGACCTCTGCATAGCTGATGCCTTCGAGATGGGAGTAACCAATAGGGACTCGGTTGCAGTTTTGGAGTCGTATGATTTCTCCTTGCAGTAACCAGGATCGATAACATATTTAACGCCATCAATAGTTAAGGAAGTCTCCGCAATATTGGTAGCCAATACAACCTTGCGAGCCCCTTCAGGAGTAGGCTCAAAAATCTTAGCCTGCAATTCTGATGGTAGATTGGCATGTATGGGGCACACCATCAGTTCCGCAATCTTTTCCCCAAAGCCTCGTATCCTGCTCTTAATAACTTCCTCTGCTGTTTCTATCTCCTCTTGGCCCGTTAGGAACACGAGAATATCACCTGGTGGCTGGGTCAAATGAATGCGCAGCGCAGTGACTATCGCAGTATCTAGATAATCAGCCACTGGGGCAGTTGCATAGTGAGTCTCAACAGGGAACCTCCGACCAGGAATGTTAAAAATAGGAGCTGAGTCAAAGAAATCACTGAACTTCACAGTGTTTAGCGTAGCACTTGCGATAAGCAACTTCAATTCAGGCCGATAGCGCGCAACATCCTTCACTAACCCCAAATAACAAATCTGTAGCAATTGTCCTCTCATGTGCTTCATCAATAATCAGAACACTATAGCTACATAAATCAGGCTCCAACAAAAACTCTCGCAACAGCATACCATCGGTCATGTATTTCACCACTGTTTTATCCGACGTGCAGTCCTCAAATCTGATGGAGTAGCCCACTTCGTGTCCAAGCTTGATGCCCATTTCTTCAGAAACACGAGCTGACACGCTCATAGCTGCCACTCTCCGCGGCTGGGTACACGCAATTTTGCCTCGTTTAGTATAGCCAGCCTCGTGTAAGTACTGTGGTATTTGTGTCGTCTTTCCGGAGCCAGTTTCTCCCATGATGACAACTATTTGATGCTCTTCAATGGCTTTAAGCAAACTTTCTTTGTAATGGTAAACTGGGAGACTCTTTCTTTCCTCCTGAAGCTGCTTCCATGCCGAGTCCTCAGAAATTTCCACCAACGGTTTGATACGTGACACATTTGTACATCCCCCATCAATTACGTAAGAAGACTTGATAAGCGCTATTTGGTCCTCGAACACGAAATCAAAATCAGACACTTGTTTGACACTCTTCGAAAAGTAAGCCTTATTCATTTGCTGCTGCTCCCACTCTGACGCCTGTGGTGTAGAAGACAAATTCTTTCTCAAGCTATCTTTAAACTGATCATTCAAAACGGAAAATCTCTTCACCTGATTAACAAGGTCATCTGCATCATATGCCTTGGGAATCATATAACCAGAGGCATCCTGCTCTTCCAATGGCCGTGTAATCGCCAGATCATACACTTGCTTCTTGTGTCTCAAGTCACATTGCTCCGTGGCTGTCACAGAGCTCTCATTAAACAAATACATCTCGTCCTCTATATCATCTTTTAATTCTCGAAGCTTCTTTTGCTCCCTTTGCTCCAAATACTCCTGCCTGGACCGTTTTCGCAGCGTAACAACAACTTCTTCAGCCGCCTTATCCAAACTTCTCTTCTTATCACACCCCATTGCTAAATTTCAAGGGCTCAAGTTAAATAAATTGAAACCAACAAAGGAAGCAGTAATTGCTGATAATCACACAACCGGACCAACAACTTGAACAAGAAATCAACAAGTAAACAAAACTAGGGTTCCTGAGTACAACGAACAACAAATATCCAAATTGATCGGAACAATTGATTACGGATAATCACACAAGCCGGATGTCACAAGAAATAGGCAAAATACAAGGGTTATTGAGTTCAACCAACGATGAATTTCCCAAATCTGATTCAAAACCAGTACATAAAAGGGAAATCTGAATTAGGGTTTTAGAAATACCTTGCTCAAAAGTGAATTGCGTGGATGTAGCATTGTTTTACCGATGTACGTTTCCGGACGGTGGATTCAACAAAAGATGAGAATAAGAAAGGAAAAGATGAAGGAAGACAGTGGCTGTCGTTGATGTATAGATTTCCAGAGCTTGGTTTTCTGGTCACCAATTTATATAGAAATATCGTGGGTCGCAAGTTACAAACAAACTTTTCCAAATTTGTGTTCTGCTGAAATTAAAATAATTGATTTTACGCTTTCCGCCCGTCACACATCATTCATATCTCGTGCTGCCGGTGCCAACTCAAAAATATCCATTTAAAAATGACATATAGTTTGAGGCTTGAGCTGTCAAAAAAATAGAGAAGAAAAAAGAAAACGACATCATATGAATAAAACAATTCATTCCAGCAAAAAAAAAATCCTTAAATTAAATACTATGCTTTTTTAAAAACTACTCAATTTGAATTTAAAATACTCAAAACTACGCCGTTTTATTAAGTATCTATTTTTGGCTTACCCGCATCAGATCTCATTCTCTATTTAACTTTGTATTTGAAAGCATTTGAGTTCAACATTACTTTCTAATAATTCAATTGGAAGATTTTAAATTTATTTTATAAGCATTAACGATTATTTTGTAAATTTAAAATATCTTTCATCGGACGGGTTGATATAAGTAATCCGGTCTTTAGCGTTGAATTTGGTCTAAATAAGTGACCCGGTCACTATTTCGTATCGGCTTAAAGAGAAGCTAAAGCCGCCCCCCGCACGCCCCTAACGAAAAGCACAGACCATGGCGAAAACTTTATGCTAGAGTGATTAATTTCGTGTTGCATATGAACATCTAACGTTTATGAATCTTCTCCTCATTATTTGGAGCCTGAAACAAAAATCGGTCTGCAAAATTATGCATATGAACTAATATCCTTGTTTGGAGAAAATCGATTCTAGAGAGTTTATCTTTGATTCTTCACAAGATAACTCAGTGGGTAAGGCTGAACTTCAGTCATTTACTTGAATCCGAAAAGTACACTTAACTTAATGAAGCTAGATTACAATTTCATCTAGGTGTTTGTTCTACAACTGAAAGCCAGCCACAGCTCAATACTCTATGCAGTTGTCGAGGAAATCCGATCAGAATTACAACACAGGTGGTACCAAAATCACACACTGCTGAGAGAATTACCTCCTTGCTAGTGGAGCACCCCGGCCGGCAGCCTGAGCCTGCAACGAAAGAAATTATTATTAACAAAATTCAATTCATAGGGCTCAAATGTTTATCATAATTCCACGTTTTTTCTTCTTCTTCAGTAAACGTAGAATAAGGCTCACCCTAGCACGCATTGCAACATCACGGCCTCGACCAACTTCTAAAGCTGAACCCTTGCCCTTTAAGAAGTTACAAAGAAAATTAGAGATGCAAAAGCAACACAGAAACTTGTTTAAATATATAATAGAAGTTTTTCAGTCGTCTACTACATACCTTGATTTTAGCATCTAGACGCATTTTTCAGCATGTCTGGGATAACAACCATAAACCTGAAATTGAGCAAGATAATGGAATAGGAAAGAACAAACTACATCTCAACCCATATCATGTAACAAAGCAGCCAAGTAATTACCTGACTTTACTTCCTCGGATGAAAACATGTTCAAGTTGAGAAATCTTGCCATCCTTGAAAAGGCAAAAAAAAAAAAAAAAAAAAAAAGGGATGCGCTTAGCCAAAATTAGATCAGAGTTAAAAAGTTGCGTATTTTTGAAAATGTAGCTTGAAATTGAAGCCCAAACAACCAGAAACTCCTGACCATTTAACTACCATGAGACTTTCACAAAATACAGACGATTCAAACTTTTCCAACCAGATGACGAAACACACATTCATATAAGTATAATCTAACAGAGATTATAAAGTTCACTTCTTTGTTCATTCAATATGCAAAAAGCTGATCAATTGGGTTAAAAACCAGAATCTCGAATCCATAATCTACACATAAGCAACTCTGATCCAGTTTCTTAGTAGAGCGTACGATTCTTATGAATTCACACAGAAGTAAGAAACTTGGGTATGGTGCCAAATCTAAGCTCATGATCCTCACCGAACCCTAACAAAAGACATCAAAGAACTAAAACTTCAATGCACAACATTGTTCTGCATGTGTACACCCGCTGCAATTGCTCGTCGAGAAACATATCATCATAAACAAAACTAACCAGACACAAAATAAACAAGATTAAATCATTGTCAGACTTATAAATTTATTTAATTTCTTAACAAACGAGAACGTTATCTCCATGATGCTGCGAAAATACCTTTCATGCTAGTTGCTAGTAATTACAATATGAATTCATCCAACTGACAATGGAAGTATCTCCAGTGTTACATGACCAAATGGAAGTCAGACCAATCATCACCGAATGAAACATGATCCAGCACTACGGTCTGGAAATTAGACCCTAATAAAAAAAAACCTATGACACTGAAACGACCAAAAATTTGCCATCAATTCACTTACCCAAAACCTAGCCACTCCAATCCAACACTAATCAGCACCAAAAGCTAAGCCAAAACTGACACACAAAAAAAACGAATAACATATGAACCTTAGACTTGAAAGTGATGTTTCTCGTTCCTTTTCACTGCTTTTTTGTTCGGGGTTCAATAATGCTGCCGCTATCTCGGTCGGTTTATAGTATTTCATATTGTCTTGATTCAAGGCTTAAGATACAAGACTAACCATGGAAAATTCCCATGAAATCAAAAATAAGACATCTCCTTTTCAGTTAATGCAACAAGGGTACAATATGAGAGTTTGAGAGGCCTTGAAAATACAAGATCTTGTTTCTCATAATGCCACATAAAATACTTGCCTCTTGGATTATTTCACTGACAACATTTAGACAGCAATATGACCGACGATTAACTCGATCAGTGAAGTTCAGACACTAGATAACGGTGGTTTTGAGTGTTTCCAAAACGAAGTACTTTTGAGCTTATAACTGCCACTCGCTCCATAAAAAAGCCAAATGTAGTGTTTTAGTAGCTTCAAGGCTGAAGATACTAAACAAGTCTACGGAGTTCTGCAGTATCCAAGCCAAAGTTCCTATGCTGTGCCAAGACGGATGTGGTTTTGACAGCCTCTATGCTTGAAGCAATATCAATGTTTTCAAGTCCTGATTGGTGTTTGATTGCATTGAACACTGTCTGTAGGATCTGCAGAGGATCTCCATGGCTCACCATCAATATTGCACATCTGCAATTGACAATATGCAACGAAATGAACAAAAATAAGCCAACAATCATCACTAAATGTGAAAGCATGCCTATAAGCCTATAACAAAAGAAGCATACTTCTCATCATTCATCTGAATTTATATTCTGCAGCAGGTAGAAATGTTGAACATGTGTCATTTGTTAATCTGTACTCACAATAAGGAATCTGTCATTTGCTGGTATGGTGCTTTGCTAAAGTATGAAACCGAGAGGCAATTTCCTTTCCTACTTCCTACTTTTGCAGATGATTTATTTTGTCCCTACTCCCTTCCTCACCAGTGAATGCAGGCAAACATGTATGTGAACATGCTAAGGCAATGCGCAAGTGCCTACTGCCTAATGGCCTTTGCCTTCTTCTATGATAGCAACTCCGTGAAATCTTTTAATTTCAGAAATGAAGGAGCTTACAAGAACATAGCATTTGTTTCGTGTCTTAATTCCCATTTGCCCAAATGAAGAAATATCTATTATGCTTGGACATGAATAATAAAGGCCAAATAAAATAGAATGAATGTAACAAGTCGCTGAAGAAAAGAACGGAAAAACAATACCCTTGAAATTCTGACTCAATAGTCTCTAAAGCTTTTGAAAGTCGATAAACGACATCGAAAACACTTTCTCCACCCTCAGGACGTGAGGAAGGATCTTTCGCATCAAGATCCCATATCTCCGGATACTGTTTCGAAAACCAGTTCAACAAAAAAGTCATATAAATAGCATAAGCATTCTAAATTAAATCTTCATGTCTATAAGGATTGTTTGTATCGTGATCAAAACTACTAAAAAAGAATGAAGTATAGTTCTAGCAATGAAGTAATCAATCTCAACAAGCCCTATTATCAAAATTATAAATATTGGAATACTATAGGTATTACTTACCTTTTCATGAGATCCAAGCTCAAAAGTTGGACCAAAGTAACGTTCTTTAAGATCTTCAATTACCTGCGGAGCAGAAATACAAACAATCCAAATAAATATCAGTATATTACTAAGGATAAGAAAGAAAATGAAAGCAAGTTCAGTTATAATTTTGGAAATGAGTTAAAGGTATTGCATTTTTCTCAGCTGATATGTATATCCTATCTGTCTAAGACATTGACCCTGAAGAGGTCAGTGAATCATATTTCCTATACCATAAAGATGTATCAAGCTCTTCACCAATGACTCAATAGAGCTCCTCGAAAGTTGGATAAGCTATCACTATTTTGCAGAAGTATTGTATACTAATTACTTGAAAGTAACCCTTAACTTGATTAGCCAATCTTACATAGGCATAAAAAACCCAGAAAGCCAATATACGAATCTGCGATATTAACGCATGTTTTCTACCTTGCCTTGCGGACCTTCTAGAGAAATGTTCAAAACAGATGCAACAATTTTAGCCGTTTGGGTTGTTCTAGAAAATGGCGAATAGCAAATGCGAACATTTTCAATTGGTATATTATTCTCCTTCAACTCCTGCACAAAGTAAGCTAAAACCATCAGCAACCCAACCTCAGTATGATCTCACCGACACAAAATTTAATAACCGAAAGCACTATATACATAAATATGACAAATTCATTCCAGTTGACACAGTTAGAAATCCAAAAACACGTTCTTTTTCATCCTTACAGGAAGCATACAAACACTGATACACTACAAAATACCTTGAGGAACAACTCTCCAGCAGCCTTTGCCTGATCAACTCCTTCAGGACACAACTGATACTTCTCTAGAGTCCCATTTTCCTGCTCAAAAAACACTTACTTATTACAACTATTAATTCATATTAATCTGCAACAATTCAACAATCCATAACAATCCCATAAAATTGGATGAGATTAATTAAATAATCAAATCTAAAGAGGAATGATTTTAGGGCTAATAAAGGAAACTACGTACCATGGAGGAAACGATGACGCCTATATCGTTGGGTATGCTCTTGCCGTGCCGCAGAATCCAATACCTGTTCCGCGGAAACGACGACGATGCCGCCATTGACGACGATGATCGCGAGTCGCGACACTACAGCGACCTCAGCTTCTTTCCTCTTCCTTAGATTTTCTTTTTCCTTTTTTTAAATATTGATTTTATGCTTTGGAAAATTCTGAACGCAATATTGATTCCAAAAAGAAAGAAAAGTATATAAATAATGGAATATTCCAGATGCTAGTGAAACGTGGCATTATGTTATTGGCTGACATATTGGTGTGTTATCAAACACTGGAGCATAGACAATAAAATGACCACACCGAATCTGCTACTTGGACGAATTCACAAACAATCACGAAAGACACACCCACCGCTGAACCAAAATTGGGGAAAACCTCGAACCCTCTCCATTAGTCGATTCCTTGTCCACAATCCTCGGATTGAATCTCACATCTCCCGATTGCATCAATTCCGCTATCCAATTTAGGGGTTAAGGTTTTGAGTTGCGAATTTGACTATCGTCTTGTTCGATCTGTGTTGTTGTTCGACTCGATTTGGGTGAATAATGGGCGCTGAAGGTGAATCGACCGAGACTAGTGTTGGGGAGGGAGTTCTGATAAATGTTCGGTGCTCTAATGGAACGAAGGTGGCCGTGCGGGCTAGCCTTGAGTCGACGGTCGGGGAGTTTAAGGAGGTCGTTGCTCAGAATTGTGATGTCCCGGCTGCTCAGCAGAGGTTGATTTATAAAGGGAGGATCTTGAAGGATGATCAGACGCTTCACAGCTATGGTACTTGATTTAATTACTTATATGTTTTGCAATGAGTATGGTGTCGTGTGCTTAGTATTGTTGCTGACAGTGAACTGTTAGATAGTGGAGTTAGGTTCTATGTTTGGGATCTTGCGAATTGGTGGATGATTGTGTGTTACAGTTTAGTACTTTATGACAAATACTTTGTATACCAGCACACCATCCTTTATACTCGGTTGTCAATGTTTTCCGATTCGTATGAATTTTTTTTCTTCTGTTTACTGCAGCATCTGAATTGAAAAGTGCTGTATGTGAATGAATTTGTGACTTTAATCGGTGAAGAGTGGTTAGTGTTATGTATTGTAAGAATTATACAGTAGCCATGGTAAGTTGTTTCCGCAATGGTAATTTGTCATTCAGTTAAATTATCTATTCTGTTGTCATTATTTTTGTTTTAAGGTTCATTAAAAAAATCTGCTGAAGAGTAAGCTAATTTTTACACGTGTCTGGATTGAAGGTCTACAGGCAGACCATACTGTTCACCTGGTTCGTGGTTTTGCCCCATCTGGATCTACTCACACCACTCCGTCCGTCAATGCACCCACGGGTGGTAATACAAACAGTGTTGCGAATGTGCCTGGTGCCACACTTGGAGCTGGAACTGAAGGAGCTACGGGTGGTGCAGGTTTGGGGGCTTCACTTTTTCCTGGTGCTGATTTCAACTTTTTGGGTGGGAATGGCAATGGCAACCTTGGGGCTGGTATACCCGGACTGGAGCAAATGCAGCAGCAGTTAACTCAAAATCCTAACTTGATGAGGGACATCATGAACACTCCTGCAGTGCAAAGTCTGATGAACAATCCTGATTTAATGCGCACTATGATCATGAACAATCCTCAAACAAGGGAAATAATTGACCGAAATCCGGAGCTTGCCCATATTCTTAATGACCCAAGCATTATCAGACAGACACTAGAAACCGCAAGAAACCCTGAACTCATGCGTGAAATGATGCGGAACACTGATAGAGCAATGAGCAACATTGAATCTTCCCCTGAGGGATTTAACATGCTGAGACGCATGTATGAGAATGTTCAGGAACCTTTTCTTAATGCTACGGCTGGCGGTGGTGGAAATGACACGGCTTCCAATCCATTTGCTGCACTTTCGGCTAACCAGGGTGGAGGTGGAGCTCAAACTGGTTCAAACGCTCCAAACAATGGCTCTGATACTACCGGTGCAGTTCCCAATTCGAACCCTCTTCCTAATCCATGGGGTAAGGCTACTTGTTGGCTGTGGCATGACACTTGATTAATCTTGGTGGTGCTGTGACTGTAATTTTTAAATGATAAATACCTGCATTAATCATGTGTTGGATCTTAGTTGTTTGATTTCCATGCGTTACAGGTGCCCCACAAACAAACACTGCTACAAGAACTCCATCTAATGCTCCAAGGACAGCAGGCGTTGGTGGGTTGGGTGGGTTAGGTCTCCCAAATTTAGACCCCTTGTCTGGTGGCATGCCTGATCCTGCTCTAATGAATCAGTTGTTGCAAAACCCTGCAATGTCACAGATGATGCAAAGTGTTCTCTCTAATCCTCAGTACATGAACCAGGTAATACTTACTGTGTTTTTATGAATACTATGTCAGGAGTTGGGTACATTTTGAATAATATCTTGAACTTTATAATAAATATTTTGAAATTCCAGCTTCTCAACTTCAATCCACAAATGCGTACGCTGTTGGATTCAAATCCTCAAATGAGAGAAATGATGCAGAACCCAGAATTCCTTAGTCAATTGACCTCTCCGGAGACAATGCAGGTGTGGTTTTTTGTTGTGTTTTTCTCATGTATATATTGGGACTTGGGAGAATACCTGTGTCTGTACAGATGCGTGCTTTAGAGTTTAGACCCATAAATCTTCAAAACTTGATAGATGATAGGATGTTTTGATTCTTCTTATGGCTTGTTGATTTTCCATTTCGACGAATCTACTTTTCGAGCCCTTGAAATAGGATTGTTACCAACATTAAAGTGTTCAGTTTATCTTTTAACCCCTCAATTTTTTTTTTGCTTTCATGCAGCAAATGATGACTTTGCAGCAGTCATTGCTACCGATTCTCAATCAGCAGCAAGGTGCTAGGTGAGTGAGGATACTTTTTTGTCTTACTATGTTTAACATTATTATTTTTTTGATTCATAAGTGGATTTTAACCACCGAAACTACAACTAGCACCCGTGAAGGTTCGAAAAGAAACACTGAGGTCCATAGGACCAAAACACTAAAGAACACACTGAGGTCCATAGGACCAAACCACTAAAAAACACTGCAAAGATCTCTCTCGCTAAAAAACTCTAGCACACCCTCTATCAGATCTCAGTAGAGCTCTCTCGAGCACTAGGGCGCTTAACACTAGGGAAAACCACTAACAACGCTGACATGATAGCCTCCCGGCATCAGACAGCCCTCTCAAAAAGCTCAAGGACTCTGAAAAGGACGCATTGCTACCTCTGGGGACCTCTACTAGACCTGCCGAAGGGAACCCGCCACACTCCGCAAAAACCTCTGCCATCAACCTCAAGAGAAGCTATAGCTCACCTCTCTCGCCCCTCTTTGAGAAGATTTTGCACTCCTCGGACACTCGAAGTCTCCCTTTCCATCCTCAGCTCCTTTCCCCTTCTTCTCTCCTAGATTGGACAATAGGATCTGGATAGCTACCTCACCCGACACACCGGTTTTAAGCCCAACCAACCTTGCAAAATTGAGACAACATCACAGATGAAATTTCCATTAGCTTTTTCTTTGTTCGCTTTCTGTTTTTTTGTCATAACTTTATCTCTTCCTTAATCAGGGTTGCAGGTCAGGCTGGTGACGCTGCGGGTATATTTGCAAAAATTTTTTCTTTTTTTCAGCTGTGAATGTTTAACTTTATTTTTACTCTACATTCTTACATAAATCCAATATTTAGGCTTGGAAATGTTGATGAACATGTTTGGTGGACTTGGGACTGGTGGCCTAAATGCCCCTCCTTCTGGTAAACCCAATCAACACTATCAACTTTCATTTGTATTTGCGAGGCACTCATCATTACCCTCTCCCAATTCTGCAGGACCACCAGAGGAGGTATACGCTACTCAGCTAGTCCAGCTTCAAGAAATGGGTTTTTTTGACACCCAAGAGAATATCAGAGCTTTGCAAGCAACATCTGGGAACGTCCATGCTGCAGTTGAAAGGTTATTAAACAATCTCGGTCAATAGACCCAACGCGACATAGTTCCGGATCATGCACAATCTACCTGTGTTGGGTCTCTCCAACGTGTCATCTCCTTTGGCAGATGAATAAGCAAATTCACTAGAGCAACACATACTGTGTTAGATTTTTAACTTGTGGAGAAGTACGTATTTATCCGCAATGTCATCCTCTCTTTGTTTTCATGTGTTTAACTACTTGTACATACTTATTCAAATATTACTACAATGGTGAGATTGCTGTAGCATGATCCCACTAATTATAAGCCTAGTGAATTATAAGTCACTTTACCTGATCGAGTTTTTGTAAACTGTTTCACGCAGATGGATCTGAGCCACATATCTAACTCCCGTGCTTTGTGGGCGCGCCACGTGTCTCACTATCAAAATCCATCAAAAAGCAAGCAAACAACTATTCTCTGTCACATTATCTAAATGAGTGGCTCACAATGTGTCTCACGTGCCTCATTCTACGAACCCTGCCTCAATCGAGTGCTCCCCAGCAAATCCTGAACTATAAGTGAAGGATAACCCTTGAGGCATTTTCAATTTCTTTTATGAGTGAATGTAGAGTATATAACCTTAGATAAAAATTAAAAAATAAAGTTCATCCATTAGCTCAAGGTGGTTTCTAAGAGGTTCAATACCTCAAACTATCAAATCCCGAGGGGCAAAAAAAAATTGATATAAAAACAGACCTAAATTTTACGGGAGATAGATTAGCTTAATGGTACAATACAGACAAACATTTGGAGTTGCCTGCCTGTGTTGTAATCCATGCGCATAGTTATAACATTTGGAGTTGCCTGCCTGTGTTCTAATCCATGCGCATAGTTATAAATTTTTTTTATGTCCTCTGGGATCCTATATTACATCTAATTGTATTTTTTTTTTTCCTTTCCATAAAAAAGATAAAACGTTTTAATCTAAGCCAAGGAGCTACTACGACCCCTTTCCAAATTCATGTTTTCAAAATATATCGTTTGAAACTCGAATATCCAGATTGACTTGATTTTAATAATATCGGTTCCCACATAAATCTTATTAGGCGGCATTTTTGAAAAATATCGATTCCATGAGAATCGATTAATTCGATTTCAACGAATACCGGTTTCCGGGAAACCGGTTTCATGCAAAAATGTTGACGTGACTCGTTTGGCCCCAAGCGAACCCCATTTTATGCCAACAAGACACGCACGTGGAATATTGTTCTCAGAAAATCGGGATTCCCTTTTTACTTCAGCAAACACCAACTCCATAAATTATCTAAAAGAAAAGGTTGGAAAGTCAACATCCATGGAAAATCAAAAGGGAAAAGTACAAAAGGATGGTAACTACCACACTTTTACAAAGTCTCTTTCCATCTATTAACATTTTCAAAACATGATCAATATCTACGGACTAAATTGCAATTACAATTAATACCATACAAACCCAAACCAAAAACCTTTGTATAACTTATATATTTGTTTCAAGGGGAGCGCTCGGTTGAGGCAGAGTTGGTAGAATGAGGCAGTGAGGCACGATCCGAGTCGTTGATCGTCTTGATCGGACGCACGTGGCGAAACCACGTGTCACGAGCCGCCAAACGCGTTCACATTACTTTTTTCAAAGTAGTGGGATTTCACTATTTGGACACGTGGCGCGCCTCAAATGCACGGGGTTAGATGTGTGGCTCAGATCGTGCCTCACTGCCTCATTCTACGAGGCCTGCCTCATTTGAGCCCTCATCTTTGTTTCAATTTAAATATATATTTTGGTTTAAAGTATTTGGTTCGATCTAATGATAAAATTTTATAATCAATATTTTTTTGAAATTACTAAATTTTATACATAAATTTCTAATTGTATCATAATTTATACCATAAATCTTTAAATATACAAATTTCGATCTAAATTTATTTGTATAACCATATCAAACTATCTAATTTTACGATGTAAGCGTGTACAATAACAAAATTGCTTGAAAAATAGTTTATAGTGAAAGTTTTACAAACACATCAAAATATAGTATATTAACCAGGATCGATATTCATAACATAACAATAAGTTATTGATATATGGTTTGAACCGTGAAGGTCATTTGATACGGTTGTACGAAAAAATTTGATTTTAACATTATTGTATAAATTTAGATCGAAATTTGTATATTCAAAGATGGTATAAATTATGGTACAAATAGAAATGTAATGTATTAAACCAAAAGAAAAGGATCCGGTGCAAAGTTAAATTTTTGGTACAAAATACAAACTAATCATAGCCCTTGATCTTGTGATTTGAATGAATGAGAGTAAATCTTGATTTTTTGGTATTTTTATTGGTGACGAATTATAAAATAAAACTGACGAATTATGTCGTTTTTTCATTTTTCGGCTCGTCTTTTTCATTTTTCGGCTAGAAAAGTGACGAATTATAAAATGATTTTGAAATTTTTTGTATTTTGTACCTGATCTTGCCTCTTAAACCAAATACATAAGTTATACAAAAGTTTTTTAGTTTGGGTATTAATTGTAATTGCTATTTAGTCCATAAAGTAGATATTGACTATGTTTTTAAAATGTTGATAGTTCGGACAAAACTTTGTACAAGGATGGTAGTTTATATCACTCTTTTGTACTTTCCTAAATCAAAACCCCAAAAATCAAACCTGACAGGACACCAAATACAATTTAAACAAACAAAATAAATTAGAAACGGAAGTGCTCACATGGCCTAGAGAAGCGTTCCAGTAGCCCCGACATCCGACCTGCCATTTATTTCAAGCAACACCGGTTTTGCAATGCCGGTATCATTAAGATACCGGGTCCTCGTTAAAATCGAACTAACCAGTTCTAGAGGCGAAATTCTTCAAAAATACCTAATAGATCTGGGACCGATATTTTTAAAAATAGAACGATCTGCATATTTTAATGTCAAGTAGACCTGTACAAATTCGGGTCAACCCGCCCGGACCAGCCCGCTCGACCGGTCATTGAAACGAGTTTGGACATATATTTTAGTCCGATCGGACTTATAAGCCCGTCCATTGACCCGCTTCAAATTAAACCATAATTCTTATTATGTTTAACTTTGAAAGAAAATAGTAAATTAATCAATATGTCATGAAGAAGTATTTTGATATAACTAAAATTGTTTAACTTAAACATGTTCTTAAATAATGTCTTTGATCACATATATATGATTTGAAATTATAATTTTTTTATTCAAGATATGCAGGGAAAATCAAAACGTAGATGTATGTAATCGTAACAGTCTGGTCTGATGGATTACCGATCCGGTATTTGTGCAGGTCTAATTTCAATGCTACCTGTTTAGTTGGGTTTGAAAAGGGGCAAATCGTAGAGAATCTCGCTACGCACGCAAAACCGGCGGCGCAGGCTGAATTCTACAAATCTTCCCAAGCTACTATATATCATTCAATCCACGGCCAGCACGTTTCAAAGATCGCAACTTTCTATAACCCTCAATTCCTACAGCATGTGTATCGCCGTGTTCATGTGGAAAGCTCATCCTTTGTACCCTTTCTTTCTTCTGCTCAACAGAGACGAGTATCACAACCGGTCAGTCATCTCGACTTCCCTGTATTCCAATTTGAGGTCACAGTTGTGATGTTAAGCGTTTGGTTTCAGGGATACCAAGCCGCTGGGGTGGTGGGAAAGCGGCGAGATTCTTGGGGGCAGAGATGAGGTTGCGGGCGGGACGTGGCTGGCTTGTTCTAGAAGTGGGAGAGTGGCTTTTGTGACCAATGTTAGGGAGCTTCAATCGCTTCCTCAAGCCAAGAGCAGAGGAGACCTTCCCGTCCAGTTCTTGCTGGTAAGGTTTTTATTCTGCTCTCAGGCATCACAAGTGTTTGTTTTATTGTCTCTGAGAGCTTCATAGTATTTGGTCTAGCCAGTTTGATGCATCAAACCCTGAAAAATAAACTCTGATCTGTTAATAACCGCTGAAGTTAGTGAAGTTGTTGATTTGAGGGTTTTTTTCATTTTAAAGTGAGGTTGCGAGGTTATGCCGGATTAGTGTTGTATAAAATCGTGGTATAAGTTTATGGAACAATAGCAAAATGCGCTCTTTTTTTCCCGGGGTTTTTTCCTTTTTGAGCATTGGTTTGGAGCAGTTTGTAGTTCGTTATCCTTTTTACAAGTGTCTGCGTCGCTCAATTATGGTGTTTGATAAGGCTCTAAGAAAGCAGCCACTTTTTGCAAACCTTACAGGCCTGTTCATATTGTTTGTTAGTGTGATAGTATTTGTTGGAGTCTTATTGACCGATGACAATGTTAAACTACTTGAGGTTTGTTTTCTCTGATAGAGCAGGCAGAGCCCCAAAGAGTATGCACAAGAAGTGGCCACAGAGGCTGATCTATACAACGGGTTCAACCTAATAGTAGCTGACTTGTTCACAAAAACAATGTTCTATGTCACTAACAGACCAAGGGAAGGTCGGGCTTCCATCATAGAGGTGCCTCCAGGTGTTCACGTGTTAACAAATGCAAGTCTGGATACTCCATGGCTTAAGGTAAAAGCTTCCCAAAATTGACCAATTTTCTCAAAGTTTGGCTTGAATTATTTGTTAATATATTTTTGTTTTTATTTGTAGAATTTTCCATTTTCCAAATACTTTATTTTTATTATGGCGATGGCTTGCTAATTGAAGTGTAATTTTTAACAACATCATAGGCTGATTTTGAGTCCATTCTGGATGCAGGCGAAACGATTAGATCATGGCTTCAGAGAGAAATTGAAGAGTTACAGTGACTCGGAGCTCCCAGTTAAGGATTTAGTTGAAGGTCTGATGACAAACACCACCAGAGATGATTTTAGCTTGTTACCAAAAATATACCCTCCAGAGAGAGAGCACCAACTAAGTGCTATATTTGTTGAATGTGACACTCCATTGGTAAGCCAGTCATACAACTAGTAGGTAAATAATCATTTTAGCTGCAGTCACACATCATTCTCTCGTCCCTTGTTTTAGGGACGGTACGGAACCAGAAGCACCTCTGCCGTGACTGTAAAAGCTAGCGGAGAGTTGAACTTCTACGAGAGATACCTTGAAAATGACACTTGGAGAGAGCACACAGTAGGCTTCATGCTAACGAATTGACAATAAACAGCAGCCTCATATCTAAGTATTACAATAATTTAGAATTATCTCAAGTATTCGCGCGTACGAAGGGTAGAGTGGTTTTGGAGGTCTCATGTCTAAGTAGTACAATAATGATGGTTGCTTGCTTATCGATTTGGATTCAAACTTATTATCGTACTCGAATGAAAAACATGAATAACGGACACAACACACTTCCTAGTGATAGATTGTGAGACTTTATGATGCTACAACCCAACACTGTATGTGAGTTTTAGGAGAACGCAGATGAATGGTGGACTCTGGAAAAGGTTATTTAGGATTGAAATGGCGATGGTGGTGAAGTACCCATCACATGGTGTATCTCAAGCATGCATTTAACCGTCAATATTTTCCTGATATCATTCGCTTCAAGGAGTAAGAATTTCTTCATTTGGGAAAGACAAGTAGCATGACTGTTGCTAAGCATCAAGCTGGATTTGAGAAACTTGCAAAGTGTGCACCACCCACACTTGTTGCTACTGATGCAGATCGAGCAAATCATTTTTTCTTTGGTGTTAGGACCGATATCAAGAAGGATGATGTGGTGATGTTTCTACCTTATACATTTGCTAAATCACTGAAAAAAGCGAGGATTGCAGAACAATATCTGAATACATTACGTGCTGGAAGAGGCATAAGCCCGACCACCTTCATAAGAGACACTCGGGCACTCATCATAGGAGGACACACCACTCAAGTAATAGCAAGGGTAAATTGTTAAATTCAAGATATGTGGTGGCAATCATTATTCTTGTGAGGGTAGGAGGTCGACTGGTGCATGTTTTAAGTGTGGGAGCCTTGATCACAAGATTGCTACTTGCCCACGTATAGATGTTGAAGTTTGACCTAAAGAACCTCCTCGTGTGATCAACTACAAAAATAATACTCAGTCATATATCGCATGCCCATGAAGAGTTTAGGGTAGGATATGGTAGGGTATGGTAGGGTGGATTCCAGCATAATTTGATGTAAAAGATCGAGATATGATTGAAAATGGTAGGATAATACTGACGAGAAGCGCTCAAATGAGGCAAGACAAATAAGAATGAGGCAGTGAGGTACGATCTCAATCACACATCCAACCTTCGTGCATTGTGGGCGCGCCACGTGTCCAAACGCGTTCACACTACTTTGTAGCGTGAAGGCAAATGACGACTCGTGACACGTGGCTTCGCCACGTGCGTCCGATCAACTCGATCAACGACTCGGATCGTGCCTCACTGCCTCATTCTTATAACCCTGATGTCGCCGAGCGCTCCCCTAGTACTGACAATGTATATTTACCCCTTTGTAGTTGTCACATTTAGATTTTAGGGGTGGTTCAGTAAAAAACGATTAATAAATCTGGGTAAGCCAATGTTCGATCCTAGGAACAGACACATACATGTATAGTATGCAAGTAATATGTTCAGCTACTCTTACATGATAAATGTTTGATTATTATTAAATTCTAAGTGACATTGGAAATCGAGAGACATTAAAATAAAATGTGTTATAATGTACGATTTAAATTCAACGGAATATACTTTTGTTGATAATATATATAAAACCTTAGAAATTTGGTTGAAAATAAATCCGTTGAAATTAATGTGTACCCTACAATTAAATTCAATGGAACAATATGTTGTTGATAATATATATAAAACCTACAAACTTTGGTTGAAAATAAAATCCGTTGCAATTTATGTATTATAAGCTACAAATTAAATTCAGTGCAATATGTATTGTTGATAATATGTACATAGAACTTTCAAATTTTGGTTGAAAATAAATCCGTTGAAACTTATGTGTTATAACCTACAAATTAAATTCAACGGGAAAATATGTTGGTGATAATATATATAAAACATACAAATTAAATTCAACATAATATGTATTATTGATAAGGGTCAAGATCATGTACAAAGTTAAATTTTGGTACAAAATATAAAATTTGTCAAAATCATTTTCGTCAGTTTAATTTATAGTTCGTCACTTTTTCGAACCGAAAAATGAAAAAGACGAGCCGAAAAATGAAAAGACGACATAATTCGTCAATTTCATTTTATAATTCGTCACCAATAAAAATACCAAAAAAATTAAGATTTAATCTCATCCATTCAAATCACAAGATCAATGGCTATGATTAGTTTGTATTTTGTACCAAAAATTTCACTTTGCACCGGATCTTTTTCCTTATTGATAATATGTATGTAAAACCTTCGAAATTTGGATGAAAATAAATTTGTTGATACTTATATGCATTATAACTGAATCCCAAATACGTTATTATTCATCTTCTCCCCCGAGGAGAGAGAAAGTTTTCTCTCGTTTTTCCTGAAGCTTTTCCCAGAAACTTTTCGAACCCACCGTTGTGCTGTTTCTCCCTACCTCAGCCGGCCCTTTCGCTGCCGGGACCAGCCATGCCTCCGCCCGCTCACCTTATCCTTGGTCGTTCGCCCTTCTGCGGCTCTCTGTGGTGGTCGCGTGGGCTGGCTCTGCGGGTTTTGGGTGGGAAGTGTGGGGGTGTTTTGGTGGTTTTGGGTGGTGGAGGCGGTTTGGTTGGGGGTGGGTTGTAAATCTTTTTGGTGTTCATAGTCGTGTGTTGTTAAATTTTGGTTGAAACTTGGTAGTTTCTTCTGTAAATATGTGTGATGTGAGGCTCTCCGCTAGTTGTGGCGTGATTTTGGATGGACTACGTCCGTGTCTCGTTTGGTGCTGGTAGTGTCGTCGAGAGGGATCCCTGAGGACGAACCAGTGGATGTTGGCGACGGACTTTTTTCATTCCTCCGATTCGAGGAGGTTACAGGAGGTTGTCGTCGTCTTGATGGAACGACGTTGTCGCAGGATGAGGAAGGCGGTGTAAATTTCGCCTTCACTCCAACATTGCTATACTGCCTGTTGTTTTGTAGAAATATGGCCGGGACTCCATGGATGATCTGAAGTTGACTCTTCGCAGCTTCGACTGTTTGGCCATTTGGCATCTTTCGACCTTGGTGCAACTCGTAGATGAAACAGTCCAATAGCTTTCGAAAGGATTATCTTCTACACAGATTACCCTTCCAAGTTTTCTATGTTTGTAGGTTTTCGTGGCTGTTGTTTACTTTCATCTTTGTTGATGTTTGCTTGTCGTTGTATGCCATTCGTTCCATCAAAAAAAAATGCATTATAACTTACAAATTAAATTCTATGAAATAATTTTTTTGTTGATCATATATATAAAACTTACAACATTTTGGTTAGAAATAATTCCGTTAATATTTATGTGTTTATTTATGACAACTTTTTGTTGGAATCCAAATTGTTGATTATATTTATGTTATAATCTACGTCTATTTCGTGGGTAATATAGATTTGTAGCTTTAAAATTTAAAATTGTTTTCATCAAGTTGAATAAATAAATTCATGTCGATTTTCCTTTTATTTTTTTCAATCGCAAATCGGTGAGGCAGATGGTCCTCATATAAAAATATCATAAGAATCAACAACTTTGGAGCCGAGATCGCAAATCGTCAAGAAGAAGTGTTAGAGGCTAGATGATTATATTCAGGAGATTGTAAGATTAAGACCATCTGTAGTTCTAAACTTTTCAATTAGATTTGCTACCATTTAGGGTGTGGGAAGCCCCAAAGTAGGCTGATTGGCGAACTGGGTATTACATTGTGTGTGCCTGCATTGTTTTGTTTCGATTACTGTCTACTGAGGTGTTCAAGTTTAGTTCGAACACCACCTGGATCTCATCATGGATAAGACAACATTATTTTCATGTTTCATTGTGTTTCGGGTACAAATTAAGTCTTAATCCCAGTTTGGTACCTAAAGTCCAAAAGAGAGCGAAATTGGCCGAAGACACGCAAAAAATCAAGCGTCACCTAGTTATGCGGCATTGTGGCCCGTGTCAGGAGTTACCAACACGGGGAGACACGGGGGAAATTCTGGCAGAGGAATCCGCGCGCAGTTAACACTTTAATAGTTGCGCACGTCTAACAAAATGAACATGGCACGCAGCACTAAAGTGATAGCAGCGCGCGGCGACGTCGGTAGGTGTGAAATATGAGAGGACAAAAAGGGTAATGAGGATAAAATCTAGAGAAGATTGGACACGGAAATTTTAAGGGATTGATCGAAATAACGCCATACAGATTTGAAGATCATTATCATCAATGTGTGAACAGAGATCGTTCTTCTTGTTATCTTGTTTCGTTCATGAACATGAGTTGTATCATCATATCCATGGATAGTGAGTAGTATTCCACGTTCTGGGGTCCTACGAATCTTACTTGACAATGAATCTTTTAATGAAATAATCTTTGCATAATTTGGATTATCTTTTATGATTTGTATTTTACTTAGAACTAAGCGATGCATGTCAGGTGTTTGAGAAATTTTGAAAATCCTTTTCTTGCATACTTGTTTACTTTAGATTCTAAAAACAAATAAAATTCGCTTAAGACTAGACAGGAATTGGTTACATTACATAGGATGGGCACATTGCAATAATTTTTAGGTTGCTACCTGCCGTTTTTGTGGTAGCTGCCAAGCTCAGGAGCCCAGCTCCTTGTTTTGAGTCTTAGTGTTTTGGTCATCTGTGTTTATAGGTTCCATTTTTTGAATGAAAATCAATTTCTTATTTTAAAAAAAGTTAAAGAAACGAGAGGTCAGGTCATATTCAGTGAGAAATACTTAAAAATAAATTGGAAAGAGCAATTTTTGGATTTTAATTTCCAGATGGAACTTAAGAAGACGAGAAGTTCCTAGTGTCCTGTTTGGTTTGTATGGTATTATATTTTTGAATGAATACCAACTAATGACTTGCTGTCAGTGTCAACTATTTCATTATAAAAATTACAAATCAATGGAAACAAAAGTTTTTCTCACGGGAAAAAAGGAAAATTACTAAGCTCAACCTCAACTTCTTCAGTAGCATTCACAAGGAGTTTTTATCATGTCAAACCTGTTTGGGTCAGATATCATTTTACTAGCCAGTAGCTTGCTGAGCAGTTGTCATTAATAATTGGTACAGATCTTCATCAAATGATTTGCTCTTGTACATTTCTTCTCACTGGACAGGTCCATGATTTTGACTCTTTGTTAATGCTGTCATTCTCACAATGCCAAACCATGACCATCTGGTTCTGTGCATGATCAATCATGTACCATGACTCATAACTGAAATCCTATTTTGCAGTTTGCACTGACATCTGCTATCCAACCCAAAATCCATCAATCAACCAGATATTTGATACAAGTGTGTTTTACTGAGGTCACTGAGCTGTTGGAGAAGAAACATATTGGCAGCAAGAGCGTGTAATTAGCTTGGAATAAACTGCATCTGTTGGCTGTTCATAACCTTAACTATGATACTGAAAAATTAAGCACTACTGTCCAGCACTCCCTGTAAAAGATTTAACCCTTCTGCAGAAATACTCCTTTTGAATTTTGATTTCGGAAGCTCCACCCGAGGAGGGGGATCTTGGGAGAAGCAGACTACAATGACAGTCAGGTTGTCACATGTGTTGCGTTTAAGAGCCTCCCTGACAAGTTCTCTAGAGCATCTCTCAGGGTCGTTATGTATCATCAATTCTTTTCTCACAATTGTGACCGCACATTGACTGCTCATCACGTCCCAAAGCCCATCACACCCGAGGATTAAAAACTCGTCTTCTTCAGTCAGCAACAATTCTTCCACTTCGGGTTCTGCACTTAAGGGACTTGAGGATCCCCGGGGACCTTTCATGTGCCAGTCTCCGAGAGCTCTTGCTACTGAAAGTTGGCCGTTGAGGTAGCCATCGTACACAACACCGCCTAATTTCTCTATTCTCAGCCTTTCAGAGGCCGCATTGGGTTTGTGGTCTGTGGTTAACTCAATAGCTCTGCCGCGTTTCCCCAACACAGCTCGGCAGTCTCCTGCATTGGCGATCAGCACCATCCTGAAATTCAGCTTTCAATTAGTTATGCACAATTGTTTGAAAGTATGCTAACAAGGAGGACGATATGCAATTGTACGGACTGCATTTAGGAACGCGACTCGTACCTGCCGGAGATAAGAGCAGTCAGCGCAGTAGTACCGGATGAGCTATCGAGGTAATCAGCATCAGCAAAGGCACAATCAGCCTTTAAAAAAGCATTTCTGATGGCCTTCTTGATGCAAATGGGAAAATGAGAGTCCTCCACTATAAACCTAAGAATATTCTCTCTGATGAAAATTGCCGCATCTGTTCCACCATGTCCATCAAATACCTGGAAACCAATCAAACATCTCAGTGAAGTAGAAGTTCTCGATGAAACATAAGCCTGATCAGCACACAACATGAAACTTGAAGTATATGCATTTACTGACTTACAGACCCCATAAAAGCCTCCAGGAGAGGCAAAATGCTCAGCAAGATCAAGACATCCAAGAATATCATCAATACATATGTGTTCATCCTCCATGTAACGCTTAGGCCCTATCTCAGAACAGCTCCCTGAACGGAGAATAGGCAAGAATGTCATATTAACTTCAGCTTGTGGCTGCACGTGATTATCTCCGTTATCCAACTCCTACAAAACGGACACGTGCATTTAGTGAAAGTTCCCTTAATTAATTTTCGGCCTCAAGAGGATATTTTAGAAAACCTGAAAACAAATACTGCAATATCTGCTGCTTCAAAGCATGGATATAACAATTAACACGTCCTTACCAAGTCACTAGAGGCAGCTAACTGTGCGTAACTTATACAATGCCGTATAGTTGACAAATGACGTGGTGGCTTCCCATAACTAACGTTTTTCCTACGGCCAACTGTACCACTGTCTGAATCCTCTGCAGCTGTAACATTCTCTTTCCTGTGCTTACTGTCCTGTAAAGTAAGCGGGCAATCCTCCTCTGGTGACATCACCCTTTGCAAATCATGAACTTCTCCATGAATAATCAAAACCAAAACTGGCTTCCACTTCTCGAACCTCCTGACCTCAATCAAATTCCAGCAGTGATAAAATCTGGCAGAGAAAAAAAGCAGCAGATTCGATTCAAAACTACTTTAGTATGAAGTATGACAAAGCAACAAGAACCAGGCAAAACACAAATTCAGTGGGAAATATCATCAAACAGTTGGTGTGCATACAATAACGAGCAACGGCAACCAAATCACTCATCTTCAATCGAAACCCTATCCACCAAATCTGTCACCAGAAATGAAATTTAACAAAACAAAATTCGACTTCATCACAATTCCATCAAAATCTAGAATATTCACAGCATCCGATCATCAAATTCTCGACTCAATCCACAAAACCCTAAATGCGCATCTGCTGCATACATGACTGTGAAGCCAGATATAGGATAAGATTTGGGCACTCACCTGATAAGACTCGCGCAATCCACAAGCACAGTATATCTGATGGGATCAAAAGTATCAAACACCACGAATGAGATGATTGAGGAAAATCAGAAAGCGATTTAGAGAGGAAAACACATGTCATTGCGTGTCTTCTGGTTATTGCCGGTTTTCAAACTCGCGACACGACAATGCAACTGACACGTGTGCTCGACCAGATTCGTCATCGGATCAACAACGCCGTTGTTTCAACGAATGCGGCTGTCCGATTTGCGTCCGTTGGATCGAGGTGGGTGGGTGAATTGATGGCCAAGATCCGATCTTTTGCCTTGTTGGTTGTGAAATATGGTTGGGTCTGATTTGATTACTGCTAGTTTGGAATGAAGGAGGAATGATGGGTGTGAATTTCTTCAACCCACCAGAAATTCTCGTAGTCACATTGTTTAATCTTTTGCTGTCGTTGAGTCAAAGTTGAGATTCAATTTCAGAAACTGAGTTGTTGATCTCCCGTGTTGAATTTGTAGTTCTTTTCAGCAGTGCATGGTACTTGTTTGAGAAAATGCGTCTGAGGAATTTCCGTCTTTGGGGCTTGTGTGCAATAGCTGCTGCATTTTGTAGGGACTGTTTTGGTCACTGTGTCGAGTCAGAAGCCCAATGTTTGTTTGATTCACACGTTTTCTTGCCATTTTTAGATTTGAGGAACCTACTACTGTTTGTCTACACCCATCTATGGATTATCGGTAATTATGAGTATCGCGTTGTCCAAATATTGACTGGATTTTATTTCTGCGTGAAGACGAGATATGGAGAATTTGAGGAGCAGAGACGGTCACTTCTCAGCGCTGAATCTTTCTTTTGGATGATGGTTAAAATTAAAGATCATGCTATTGCATCTTCTCAGAAGTGTATCCGTTTGCAGCTCCTTTAACGGCTTCTTTCTTGTTCCTGTCTAATCCTGTTGCATCAACTGGTTAGATATCTATCCGATATATTCTTACACATCACCTCTGCAACGTACATGCATGTATAAATGTACCTGTGTCTGTTATTGATTGCTAAATTTCCTTTTTACTGTCAAGTGATTTATGATAGCGCATTCTTGATCCAAATGTACAACATATATTGATTTGAGCGACGGATTATTTGTTTCAGACATTGTCAGCTGATGAAGAGACGCTGAAGAAAACTATACCTTACCTGTTTCATGGGCAACTCATGTTGCGGATCTTTCGAAGGGAAATACTTTCAGTTTGGATCCGATCAAATTGTTGCCAAGAAGTTCACTAGAGACAAAAGTAAGAAGAATAATAGCAATTCCCCAAAAGTTACTCGCGGCATGAGGAAAGGGAGTGATAATCAAGCTTTCTATGTATTGGGTCACAAGACTGCCGATACCCCTGATCTCTATACATTTGGATGTAAACTAGGGCAAGGGCAGTTTGGTACTACTATTTTTATGTACAGAGATTGCCACAGGAAACGAGTATGCATGTAAATCAATATCCAAGAGGAAGTTGATCTCAAAGGAAGATATATGGATGATGTTAAAAGGAAGATTCAGGTTATGCACCATTTGGCGGGACACAAGAATCTTGTAAAGATCAAAGGTGCTTATGAGGATCAGTTGTATGTTCACATTGTGATGGAGCTTTTCAGACTAGTGATGTTCATTGCATTTTATGGAATCGATAGTGTTGATGCTGTTCTGAAAGTGAGAACATCGTTGGTTCAGCCAGCTAAAACAAGTACACAGTCTAGTTGCGGTAACGCAAAGAAACAATCAATGTCAGGAAGTGAGCCAATCTTCGCCGATAGACCGTCTGATCGAAGCAAAAAATTAATTGACCCAAATTAAGAATATGCCCAAGAAAGTAAACCAAATACGAAGAATAATATGGAGAAGTCTAGAACATCATAGAGAATGGTGGGTGGAACACGGATATTTATGAGGAGATAGGGTGTGTCATATGTGTTGTATGCACTTGAGTCTTGAGAGAGTGAGTGAGATAAAGTTGTAAATGAGTCTCTCTTTATAAGAGTTTCTCCATCCAATAATAAAATTGTTATTTTGTACACTGCGCAACTCAACATCCAATTTTTGGAAATAATCCTCTTCCATTAGGTTTCGAACCCCTGCCTACACGCATGTATGTCTCTCTTCTACCATGTGAGCTATAAATGATATATGTTTTATTTAGAAAAGAGTAAAATTTAGTATTTGAAGTTGATTATTTGATTTAATATCTCAATTGAGTATGTTTGATTACTTAATGGCACTCAACTCAGCATTATTTAGATCTAAGTTAACTTATTTTTTAGCAACTAAGTTATAAAACAAAATAAAATACGTATTTATTAATTAAAATAAACACCAATTAATTTAAATTCTATTACTAATAATTAATATGTAATTTATATTAAAAAAATTTGATCGCGCTCAAATAAAATTTTTTTGGGACCCCCTCTCCAGAAGCGCTGGATCCGCCACTGATTGCAATTGCTAGAATATTTTCCGAAAACACCCATTGCTTTAGTATGTGGCAAATGTATTGTTAGTTTGTCTTATAGGTTATATCTTAATCCAACGATGGTATCCGATTTAACATTATTGCTGTGTTGTATAGGTTGGTGTTGCCTAATGTAATCAATTTTTTTTGTCAAAAACATTAGTTGAGCAATCTGGTTTGACCATATTTAAGGTTATAAACGAGTCGTGCCGAATATTAAGTTGTTCGAACTCGGCTCAATTGGATATACATTAGGGTCGAGCTTAGTTCGAACTCGACGAGCTTGGAAAAATGAAGTTCGAACTCGACTCGATAAATTTAAAAAAAAAATCGAGCTCGGATGGGCATCTTAAGTGAAGCTCTAAACTAGCCTTAATCGAGTCCTAAGGGCATCCACAGTAAGGGGAGCAATAAACAATAATAGAGAGACTTTATTGCTTATTGCTCTCATGTAGCAAGTGAGCAAAAAAAGAGTAAAACGCAATGCTTGATAGGTGAGTAATAATGGAGAGGGTGTGAGATATGAAAGCAATAAGTGGGGCCCACATATATTTATGAAGAAAACAATAGGAAATTACATTTTGTTGGTTTTTAATGAACTAAAAATAAAAAAGGTCATAAATTGAACGTTAGATGGACAAAACAAAAAAATAAATAAAAAAATCAGAATAAATAAAAAAATCAGAAAAATTAAAGAATCTTGGGACAAAACAAAAAAATAAAATAATAGAAGTGATAATTTTGGATAATTGAATAGTTATGAGTATATCTTTTTGCTTTTTGCTCTCTTGCTGCGTTAAAATATATAAAGCAAAAAACCATTTTTGCTCATTGCTTTTAGCTCTGCTTTGCTACATAACTTTTATGAGAAAATACTATTTTTGCTTATTGCTCATTACTCCCTTACTACGGATGCCCTAAATGAGCCTTAGCCGATCCCTAAACGATCCTTAGCCAAGCCCTAAATGAACCTTAGCCGAGCTCTTAACTGGCAGACGAATCAAGTGTTGGCTAGCTTGATAATAGCCCAAAGCTAGACAATAGCTCAAACACTATATTCAAGTTTGTGATTGGATTTAAGGAGTAAAACGCAAGCCCAGTGGGGCAGCGTCCCTCTCGCCTACGTCGCGTCCAGGGTTCGAAACTCCTCTAACATAACAGGTGCTACAACTTAACTAACCCAGTGCCCAATCAAGAAAAAAAAAGTTTGTGATTGGATTTAACTCTCTGGCTTTGGAGAAAAAAACTTGTCTCTCTAACTTTTCACACGTAGAGAGAGACTGTTAAAGTTTCACACAAGGTCTGGAAAGGTACGAAGATCCTCTTTTCTGTGTCCAAAAAAGCTAATTTTTGTGTTCAAACTAGTTGCCTGTGGGGCTCTCTGAAATTCTTAGTTGCCTGTGTTCAAACTAGTTGACCAGACTCGTCACATGATCCATCAATTATAGTCCGAGGAATGAGTCGGCTCTCACGACGAGTCGACGACTCGGGTGCAGTTTAACCTCTCACTATTGTCACGCAAATTATATATATATTATGCTTTTTTTTATTTTAAAAATTGAAAGTTGATTTTATAAATATTATGCTTTTGACGATAGTAGAGTAATTAATGGCAGTATTTATATATTCCAACTGGGCCAATGTATTTATTCAAAAAAAAACTGGGCCCGTTTATGTTTGCTGAACGTCAGGCCCAGCACTGGGTCTAGAAACTGACCCACTTTCCGGGCTTTCCTCTGTATATCTTATATTATACTATCACACAGGTGACTTAATCGGATCCGGATCCTCTCCTCACCAACAGTGCCTCCTCATATCTCCTCACGCATAGTAATTGATAAGTGTCAACTTGTGATTGGCTCGTGAATAGTAACGACAAATGTCACTTTTTGATTGGCTGAAAATAATTAATTGAAATCATATAACTTTTAACTATTAGAAATATGATAAATCATACCATATAAAATGAAAAAAAATTATAAAATATATTAATATTTTTAATTTTCCGGACTCTATTTATAGAGACCCATATTGCATAAATATAATATTATATAATATGTTGGTATATTAAACCACAAATAAAAAAGATTGAAAAAAGATACTACACATTTCGGGTGAAACTTGCGATAACCCATATTTATTTTAGAGTTATCGTATTGTGCGATTTTACGATAACAATACATTTTATCGCAAAGTTATCGCATTCATCCTGGGCGATAACTTTTGAAGAAAAATATGGGACGGAGGGAGTATATAGTGCTTTTTTCATTTTAAAATTTTAAATTTGATTTTATAAATGTTATCCTTTTGAAGATAGTATAGTAATTAATGCTAGAATTCCAACTGGGCCAATTTATTTATTAAAACAAACTGGGCAAATTTATGTGTGCTGAACGTCAGGCCCAGCTCTGGGTCCAGCAACTGACCCACTTTTCTAAATCACAAACGTGACTTGATCAAACGAAAACATGATTTCATTCTCCGCAGCAGCACGATCTGGTAAGAGTAATCGTCTTCCACGTTTATCCTTGATGATTTGATTTTAATCTCGTGAATCATTCAATTTTGCGAAAGATTTGAATTAGGGTTTCATGTGTTGCCGGTATATTTTATTAGGTATAAATCATACTGGCATTGATTATGAGTTTGTGATACAGTTGTAGTCACGACTCGCCAATTTTGTTTTATTTTGTTTTGTTTTTTTATTCGGTTTGGTTTGTTGATTGTTTCTGGGAATGCATGCCGAGATATACATTTGTTGTTGTTGGTTTTTCTGCTGTTCTTCCTCATGTTTTTAATGTCACTACTGTTAATGCTGATTTGAGTGATTTTTTTTGTTGACATTTTTATGATCAGTTGAAATTTTATATCAGCCACGACCTTCGATTTGTGATAATGGCAAGTGTGGTGGAAAAAGATGCTGTAGAATTTACACCTTTTGGTGAATTTATCTGTGAAATTACTGGGGCATGTGTGGTGGGAGTTGTTGTTGGTTCTGCTTACTACTTCTTGAAAGGAATGTATTACTCTCCTGATGGAGAGCGTTTTGTTGGTGGCACCCGAGCTGTGCGCAAGAATGCTCGTCGAGTTGTCAAGGGAGCGGCTCTATATTATGGCTTATTTAATGTGTGTTATAGAGCTATGGATTATTTAAAACCAAAAGATGTAGGTATTCGGAATGACATGTTTGCTGCAGCAGCTGTTGGAGGGTTGACACATATGCGTCAGGGATGTCGTCAGGCTTCTAAAAAGGCCTTGTTATTTGGAGGGGCGTTTGCTATGTTTAACAGTGCTATGGTCATGTTCATCTTTCCCGAGGGTTACCTAGAGAGCAGGATGCCTGCTGCTTCTGCTGCTGCCTGCTACTCAACCAGAGTAATTCTCATATGATTATTTTTTAACAATGATGTAATTTTTTTTAGTCTTTCACCAGTTAATGCCCCCTTGCCTGTCTTAGTACGGTCTGGATATTTTGGAAATTGTTCATTGTCTCACTTTCTTTTGCTTTTACTGTTGCCAGATTAGCAGAGCATATATGCGCCTCTAAAATCCACTTTTTTTATATAGAAAATATGGCATACAACGACCAGACCTGGAAACAAATAACCCTTGAACAATAACTACCACATAAAGTGAAACTATTGAACCTGGGGAGATACATAAAGTAGAATAACAACAACAAAACAGTGAATCGTCAAGCACTGAACAATAACGACCAACAATCCAAAAGAATTGTGCAAGACTAGCGAGCTTCCCCAAAAGTTATTCGCGGCATGAGGAAAGGGAGTGATAATCAAGCTTTCTATGTATTGGGTCACAAGACTGCCGATACCCCTGATCTCTATACATTTGGATGTAAACTAGGGCAAGGGCAGTTTGGTACTACTATTTTTATGTACAGAGATTGCCACAGGAAACGAGTATGCATGTAAATCAATATCCAAGAGGAAGTTGATCTCAAAGGAAGATATATGGATGATGTTAAAAGGAAGATTCAGGTTATGCACCATTTGGCGGGACACAAGAATCTTGTAAAGATCAAAGGTGCTTATGAGGATCAGTTGTATGTTCACATTGTGATGGAGCTTTTCAGACTAGTTCATTCAGACTAGTCATGTTCATTGCATTTTGTGGCGTCGATAGTGTTGATGCTGTTTGATGAGTCGTATTTATACGACTCGTCGAGTCAATTAATCCCATATATTTCGACACTTTATTATGCGAACAATTACTTTTTAGTATGGTTTTGCATTTCAGGTGTTTCGGAAGCTCTTGGAGGAAACGCGCATAAAAGATGGCATTTCATGCCGAAAATACTACACTGGCAGATTAGACCTCTGGACGTTCGACAGAGTGCTGGGAATTGGCCGTAGATCAGAAAATTATGAACGACATACCGATGCGAAGCTGACTCAATTTCCTACAACTCTCTAGTTCACACCGAGAGCAGCCGAGCTCATTGGGAAGGTCAAATCAGCAGTCGAAGTCAGAACTGCAGCGCAGAAGAGCAGAATGATGTACGATGACATCAGCCGATGACATCAGCAATGACGTCATCTCAATGTGGGAATATAAATCTGATCATAACATGGTGATGACTTTACCTAAAGGCTTAAAGACATGCATCACATGGAGATGCCCCTTTCCTAAAAGCCTAAAGAGAAACATCACATGAAGATGTCTTTCCTAAAAGCTTAAAGAGATGCCTCACATGGAGATGCTCCTCTCCTAAAGGCTTAAAGAGATGCATCACATGGAGATGCTCCTCTCCTAAAGGTTTAAAGAGATGCATAACATGGAGTTGCCTTTCCTAAAAGCTTAAAGAGATGCATCACATGGTGATGTCCTTTTCCAAAGATGCCTTATGGTGTCCTATAAATAGAGGACTTGGGAGAGGGTTGAAAAGATCCATTCAAGGATCCAAGGATCCAACAATCTCATACACAACACTCTCCCACATCTCTCTACATCATTCCTACTATGAAGAATTAGAAGACGGCTTTGGAGGAGAAACCGAAGATTTCGACGAGAGAAGGGGTTTTTCTACTTTTATCATTTATGAATGTTTGTGTTTTTATTTCCATGAACATGAGTAGCTAAACTCTTAATTTGGTTTAGGGTTTCATTCATTGTGACTACGTTTTGAGATTTCCGTTCCTAATGCGGTTTCATGTTTCTCTAGTTTTTGTGCTTCATTCCATGAATTGAATTGTTAGGTTAAGTGGAAACTTTGTCGTAAAGCTTAATTTGACAACCAATTCTTATCATTAATATCTACTGGAAACTTTGTCGTAAAGGTAGGTCGTAACACTTAAACTAAATAATACCTTTGTCGGATTATTGTGTTTAGGAAAGAACTAGAAGTCTAACACCTTTGTCGGGTTAGATTGTGGCGTATCACCTTGGTCGGGATACTTGGGTAGTTACCTTTGTCGGAACAACCACACTTAGAAACATGAGATTTGATATTTTGAAATCTATGATAAACGTGTCACAATAGGAACCCTAAGCTAAATATTCTCTTCGTTAGAACCTTCGTGCTATCTTTTCCAAAGCACTCACAAACACTTAAAACAACCCCCCTTTTTCCTTTAATTGCTTACAGTTACAACTTCAACAACACCAGCTCCCTTGGGTTCGATCCGTGCTTACCGCTTTACTAGTGTTTTGCAGGGAAATTATAAATATTAAATTTGACGCGTCAAACGACGCGTGTCACTGTTCTGAAAGTGAGAACATCGTTGATTCAGCCAGCTAAAACAAGTACACAGTCTAGTTGCGGTAACGCAAAGAAACAATCAATGTCAGGAAGTGAGCCAATCTTCGCCGATATACCGTCTGATCGAAGCAGTATGTATGCTATATTGAGAAATAAATGCCTAATTTGGGCTAAAAAAATTAATTGACCCAAATTAAGAATATGCCCAAGAAAGTAAACCAAATACGAAGAATAATGTGGAGAAGTCTAGAACATCATAGAGAATGGTGGAACAAAGATATTTATGAGGAGATTTCTAGATAGGAAATCTCCACCGTAGGATTAGAATAATCTCAACCATCCATTAGGGATATTTAGTAGTATAAATAGGGGTGTGTTATATGTGTTGTATGCACTTGAGTCTTGAGATAGTGAGTGAGATGAAGTTGTAAATGAATCTCTCTTTGTAAGAGCTTTTCTATCCAATAATAAAATTGTTGTTTTGGACACTGCGCAACTCAACATGCTATCACTATCAAAATGAAATTATTTACTCTTTTAATAAGATATGAAACATACTAAATATATTTATGGAAATTGTCAGGTGAATAGAGAGTAAGTATGCTATCACTATAAAATGAAATTTTGGAGTATCCGTGCAACATAGGTGGTGAATCGCCATGCAGAAAAAGTTTCCTATTCTCCATTTGAGTTGCTTCCATTCGTAGACTTTGCATCAACTCCGCTAGGTGTTGAACATGTACTCGGTGATATCTCGAATTGCAACCCAATTTAACCATTCTTTCCTCATCAGTATTGTACTCCTGATTGTTTCTTGGAGCTTCGGAGCCATCCTCATCTTGGGTGTTTCTTGGAGCTTCAGAGCCGCGTGAGCCGCGCCATGGAGGTGTCCTACCATTAATCACAATGTCCCACACCCAGCCATACAACTGCTTGGCACCCCCGACTCTGTGGTATAGCAGTTGGAAATGGACTCGGCGAAAAGTGGCGCTGTTGATGTAGATGGCGCGGTTGCTGTAGATGGCAGAGATGGAGATGGAGATGGAGTGAGAAAAATGGCGCCGTTGCTGAACATTATAAATAGCTGATGGGCTTCCAGCCCAATTAGAAAAATAGGCCCAAAATTTTAGTTTCGGGCGACTAGCATAATTTTTTTTTTAGTTTCGAGGTGGGTGGGTGAATTGATGGCCAAGATCCGATCTTTTCGCCTCGTTGGTTGTGAAATATGGTTGGGTCTGATTTGATTACTGCGAGTTTGGAATGAAGGAGGAATGATGGGTGTGAATTTCTTCAACCCACCAGAAATTCGTAGTCACATTGTTTAATCTTTTGCTTGTAGAAATCTATACATCGAGCAACAGCGATCGACGAAGGCTGGAAGCGAAGGCAATCGCAGCTGAGGAATCGCCAGAGGCGAGTACGATTAACTAACCCTAATTTTTATTTGATTTTCGTTAACCAAAACAAGAAGGCGCCAGAAGCTGTTATAACAGACTTTTGGCAAGTTTGAACAAATTACAAAGGCACCCCTTGATTATCAACAAAAAACAAAGGACAAGAACTGATAATTACACAGAGGCCCAATCGGGCGGCTGAACACAAACCTAAAACTCAGCCGACCGGCTGGAAACAGACTAACCAGGATTCTTCTCTTCAATACCCCCCTCAAGCCCAACGTGTGAAGCTTGTTGAGGACGTTGAGCTTGCGTGAAAGATGATGCAGACTGTCCGCTGAGAGGGCTTTAGTTAGAAGGTCGGCTGGCTGTTCAGACGAGGGCACAAACTGAGGACTAATCAGGCCGGAAGTGAAGTGTTGCCTCACAACATGGCAGTCTAACTCCACGTGTTTGGTTCTCTCATGGAACACAGGGTTCTTGGCAATATGCATAGCAGCTCTATTATCACAATGGAGGGGAACTGGGACCTGAACAATCACCTGGAAATCAGTAAGAAGCCTGACAAGCCAAGAGACTTCACAACAGGTGTGTGCCATGACTCTATATTCAGCCTCAGCTGAAGACCTGGACACTGTAGCCTGCTTCTTGGTCTTCCAAGAGATAAGAGCATCCCCAAGAGTCACAGCATATCCAGTAATAGATTTCCTGGTCAGGGGACAAGCTCCCCAGTTTGCATCACAGAAGGCTGAGAGCTGGAGAGGCTTGCCCCTTGGATAAAACAAACCTTGAGCAGGTGTCATCTTGATGTATTTCAGGACTTTATGAGCAGCCTTGAGTTGATCTTCATTGGGCTTGTTCATAAACTGACTAAGAATATGAACTGAGTAAGCTAAGTCAGGTCTTGTATTAGTAAGGTAGATAAGTTGGCCAACTAGTCTTCTATAAGGACTAGGATCAATGAGAGCAGGAGCATCTGAGAGACTCAGTTTGTGATTAGTTTCCATGGGAATAGTAGATGGTTTACAGGCCAGCAAACCTGCTTCAGAAATGAGCTCCAAGCCATACTTCCTTTGGTTCACAAATAGACCATTAGAGGATCTGGAAACCTCAAAGCCAAGAAAATATCTGAGCTGACCAAGATCCTTGATTCTGAATAGGTCATGAATAAAGGCCTTAACCTTGGTAATAAGAGCAGAAGATGTACCTGTGAGAATCACATCATCCACATAGACTAGAAGAGCCAAGAATACACCTGCCTTGTTATAAGTTATCAAAGAATGATCATTTTGACTTTGAGTAAAGCCAAAGCTGATGAGGGCATCACTGAACCTAGAATACCATTGCCTTGATGCTTGCTTGAGGCCATACAAACTTTTAAGTAACTTGCAAACTTTGCCTTGAGCCCTTCTCAGCTTTATAGAAATCAGGAGGCAAAGACATGTATATTTCCTCATCTAGTTGGCCATGAAGAAAAGCAATGTCTACATCCAACTGAAACAATGGCCAGTCTCTTGAAACTGCAACTGCAAGTAAAGCTCTAATAGTGTTCATCTTAACCACATGAGCAAATGTTTCATGGTAATCTAAGCCTTCCATTTGAGTGAAGCCTCTTGCCACAAGCCTAGCCTTATACCTCTGGATTGTCCCATCTAAATTTTTCTTGACTCTATAAATCCATTTGGAACCAACTGGGTTCTTTCCTGGAGTTAAGTCAGTAATCTCCCAAGTGTTATTGGTGTGAAGAGCATTTAACTCAGCCAACATTGCCTCATTCCACTTAGGATCCTTGGAAGCCTTTGTGTAACTAGTGGGTTCCTCATCAGATAGAACTTGCATAGCATACTGCTGAAGAGTAGGGGAACAACCTGAGTAATCCACATATTTATGAATAGGATACTCAGCAGCAGAAGATGTGACTGTATTGCACACAAAGTCTCTTAAAGTCCTATTATGAACACAAACTCTTGTAGTCCTTCTAGGAGCAGCAGGAGCAGGAACTCCTGAATTGGTAGCTTGTTCATGAGTTGCATCTAAGGGAGTGAGATCAGCAGTGGCAGCTGAAGATGCTTCTTGAAGTTGGGTAGGCACATAAGAGTCACTGGTAGTACATTGAGGTAGAGGAACAGTGTTTTCAGAAGGCAAGTGAACAGTAGCATCTGCAGGCTTAGATTCAGCACAAGGAAATATATCCTCAACAAACTTAACATCCCTTGAAACATAAGTGACATGATTGGCAAGATCAAACACTTTATACCCTTTTTGATTAAAGGCATAACCCAGAAAGATACAAGGAGTAGTTTGCTGTCAAATTTGGACTTTCCAGGAGTAATATTTGTCATATAGCACAAACAACCAAACACTCTCATATGAGCATAATCAGGCTTTCTCTTAAACAGTACTTCAAAAGGAGTGTGGCCTTGAAGAGCTGAGGAAGGGAGTCTATTAATGATATATGTGGCAGTAAGCACACAGTCACCCCACAAGAAATCAGGAACTTTGGATTGAAATTTCAGAGATCTAGCAACTTCAAGTAAGTGTCTATGCTTCCTTTCCACAATACCATTCTGTTGGGGACTATATGCACAAGTAGTTTGTTGAACACATCCTTGAGTTTGAAGAAAGGTAGCAATTTTGTGACTAAGAAACTCAGCCCCATTATCAGACCTGATGACCTTAATAGAACACTTGAACTGAGTTTGAATCATCATATAAAAACTGATCAGATGATCAGCAGCCTCACTCTTGTGTTTCATCAAATAGGTCCAGGTAACTCTGGATATATCTTCAACTATGGTAAGGAAATACCTTGCACCAGAAATAGTTGGCTCTTTATAAGGGCCCCAAATATCAACATGAAACAACTCAAACAAAGATTTACTAATGCTGAAACTGGTAGGAAAAGGAAGCCGTATTTGTTTGGCTTGAGGACAAATATGACAATGCATATTAATAGTCTTACAACTGAAATCAGGAAAACAATGTTTCAATGTGCCAGGTAGCTTATTGAATGGGACATGCCCCAGCCTATAGTGCCAAGTACCAGCCTGAGAAACCTTATCAACAGCCAGACATCCTGCAGCTCCAACAGACTTGAAATGGTACAGCCCCTCAACAAGCTCACCAGTCCCTTGCAAAATCTGTTTTGCTTGGTCCTGTATGGAACACCCCTTTTCAGAAAATTCAACCAATAACTTGGAATCTTCCACAAGTTTGGCAATAGAAATCAAGTTGAACTTGACATTGGGAACTAGAAGAACACTAGATAACTTGATAAAATCATTAAGGACACAAGTACCAGTATGTGTTACCATGACTCTAGCCCCATTAGGCATGAGAACACTATAAGGCACCTTAAGACTGACAAAATCAGTAAGAAGATGAGCATGAGGAGTTATATGATCAGTGGCTCCACTATCTATTACCCAGGTATTCTTATCCACTTTAATAGATGAGAGGCAAGTGATACCTGCAATATGATCAGTGGTGTTGGATCCATTTCCTCCCAAAACACCATCAGTTTGGTGAGTTGATCTTGAGTGATCTGTAGAGAGCTGAGCTGAACAGTGGAAGCCTCACAGCTGGTGTTATGATCTTTGTCATCATCCCCTGCATGAGAACTTTCAGCAACAACATTGTGAGCAGCAGGTCTAGTATTTCTGTTGTTTGTAGAACCACTTCCTTTGGTATTATTGGTTTTGTATCTAGAAGGATACCCATGAAGCTTGTAGCAAGTTTCTTTGACATGACCAGGCAACTGACAATGAGTGCAGAACAAGGACCTTTTATTTCTATTCTGAGAAGGCCTCCCAGACTGTCTAGAGTTAACATTGCTACCACCTGAGGATTGATTACTTCCTTGATTAGTTATTAAGGACTGAGAGCCTCCACCATTATAAGACTGACTAGCATAAAGAGCTGACATCTCAGTCATAGCTGCTCTCTTTGATTTCCTCTGAGTCTCATCTTGTATTAACTGCTTGTAGCATTCTTTGAGGGAAGGAGAGGGCTTCATTTGAAGAATATTACACCTTGAGGTAGTATACACTTCATTAAGACCCATAAGAAATTTCATCCTTCTATCTCTCAGTTTCCTATCATTGGAACATTTTCTAGCCTTGCAGCGAGAGCCAAGATCACAAGATGTCTTTTTAGTGAAGGCATCCTCATCACCCCAAAGCTGCACCAGTTTATTATAATACTGTGCTATACTTTTATCCTCCTGCATCAGCATAGCTATCTCCTGCTGAATGGAGAAAATTATGAAATCATTTGAGCCTGAAAAACGCTCTTGCAGGTCCTCCCAAGCATGCATACAATCACTGGAGTGAATCAAAGAACAGCCAATTTCCGGAGAAACCGAATTAATGAGCCAAGAAAGAACCACATTATTGCACTTGTCCCATCGTGCACCTTGATAAGCATCAGTCGGCCTAGGAAATTCACCACGAATGAAGCCTAGCTTCATCTTAATTCCCAGCGCCATCTCCATTGATTTCCTCCAATTAAGGTAATTTGTGTCACCAATTAGCGGTTGCGTAACCAACGAGACAGTAACATTCTCATTACTATTGACAAATAACGAATCATCCGCTAGATTTACAACACTAGTAGGAACATGTATACTCGTACTCATAGTGGAAGGCATCGAAGAGGACGTAGCCATGATCGCACAACAAACCAGAGATCACCGAACACCACAAACACGAAACAGAGAATCGGAACAATCAAGAGACAAGAATCATACCGGATCGAAGCCTTTCATCTGATACCATGTAGAAAAATATACATCGAGCAACAGCGATTGACGAAGGCTGGAAGCGAAGGCGACCGCAGCTGAGGAATCGCCAGAGGCGAGCACGATTAACTAACCCTAATTTTTGTTTGATTTTCGTTAACCGAAACAAGAAGGCGCCAGAAGCTGTTGTAACAGACTTCTGGCAAGTTTGAACAAATTACAAAGGCACCCCTTGACTATCAACAAAAAACAAAGGACAAGAACTGATAATTACACAAAGGCCCAACCGGGCGGCTGAACACAGACCTAAAACTCAGCCGACCCGCTGGAAACAGAGTAACCAGGATTCTTCTCTTCAATATTGCTGTCGTTGAGTCAAAGTTGAGATTCAATTTCAGAAACTGAGTTGTTGATCTCCCGTGTTGAATTTGTAGTTCTTTTCAGCAGTGCATGGTACTTGTTTGAGAAAATGCGTCTGAGGAATTTCCGTCTTTGGGGCTTGTGTGCAATAGCTGCTGCATTTTGTAGGGACGGTTTGGGCACTGTGTCGAGTCAGAAGCCCAATGTTTGTTTGATTCACACGTTTTCTTGCCATTTTTAGATTTGAGGAACCTACTACTGTTTGTCTACACCCATCTATGGATTATCGGTAATTATGAGTATCGCGTTGTCCAAATATTGACTGGATTTTATTTCTGCGTGAAGACGAGATATGGAGAATTTGAGGAGCAGAGACGGTCACTTCTCAGCGCTGAATCTTTCTTTTGGATGATGGTTAAAATTAAAGATCATGCTATTGCATCTTCTCAGAAGTGTATCCGTTTGCAGCTCCTTTAACGGCTTCTTTCTTTTTCCTGTCTAATCCTGTTGGATCAACTGGTTAGATATCTATCCGATATATTCTTACACCTCTGCAACGTACATGCATGTATAAATGTACCTGTCTGTTATTGATTGCTAAATTTCCTTTTTACTGTCAAGTGATTTATGATAGTGCATTCTTGATCCAAATGTGTAACATATATTGTTTGAGCGAAGGATTATTTGTTTCAGACATTGTCAGATGATGAAGAAAACTATACCTTACCTGTTTCATGGGCAACTCATGTCGCGGATCTTTCAAATGGAAATACTTTCAGTTTGGATCCGATCAAATTGTTGCCAAGAAGTTCACTAGAGACAGAAGTAAGAAGAATAATAACAATTCCCCAAAAGTTACTCGCGGCATGAGGAAAGGGAGTGATAATCAAGCTTTCTATGTATTGGGTCACAAGAGTGCCGATACCCCTGATCTCTATACATTTGGCCGTAAACTAGGGCAACTGGCAAGGGCAGTTTGGTACTACTATTTTTATGTACAGAGATTGCCACAGGAAACGAGTATGCATTGCATGTAAATCAATATCCAAGAGGAAGTTGACCTCAAAGGAAGATTTGGATGATGTTAAAAGGGAGATTCAGGTTATGCACCATTTGGCGGGACACAAGAATATTGTAAAGATCAAAGGTGGTTATGAGAATCAGTTTGTATGTTCACATTGTGATGGAGCTTTTCAGACCGTATCATTCAGACTAGTGATGTTCATTGCATTTTGTGGCGTCGATAGTGTTGATGCTGTTCTGAAAGTGAGAACATCGTTGATTCAGCCAGCTAAAACAAGTACACAGTCTAGTCTAGTTGCGGTAACGCAAAGAAACAATCAATGTCAGGAAGGGAGCCAATCTTCGCCGATAGACAGTCTGATCGAAGCAGTATGTATGCTATATTGAGAAATAAATGCCTAATTTGGGCTAAAAAAAATTAATTGACCCAAATTAAGAATATGCCCAAGAAAGTAAACCAAATACGAAGAATAGAGTTTTTTTTTAAAACTGACCCATTTGAGTTTGTGGGTTTCAAAACTAACCCACGCGAGTTTCACATTTCAAAACTGACCCATTTTTCTGTGTTTTTTACAAAACCGGTTCCCCAGGATCCGGTCTTCTGTGTTTTTACAAAACCGGTTCCCCAGGATCCGGTCTTATGTGCAAACGAAAACACGTGGAGTTTCTCATTCGAACACGCACAGAAGACCGGATCCCGGGGATCCGATTTTGTAAAAAACACAGAAGACCGGATTCCCAGGATCCGGTCTTTTAAAAAACGTAAAAGGATCCGGTCTCATTAAAAATGGGTCAGTTTTGAAATGTGAAACTCGCGTGGGTCAGTTTTGAAACCCACAAACTCAAATGGGTCAGTTTAAAAAAAAAACTCCGAAGAATAATATGGACAAGTCAGAACATCATAGAGAATGTTGGAATAAAGATATTTATGAGGAGATTTCTAGATAGGAAATCTCCACCGTATGATTATAATAATCTCAACCATCCATTAGGAATGTTTAGTAGTATAAATAGGGGTGTGTCATATGTGTTGTACGCACTTGAGTCTTGAGATAGTGAGTGAGATGAAGCTGTAAATGAGTATCTTTTTGTAAGAGCTTCTCTATCCAATAATATAATTGTTGTTTTGTACACTGCGCAACTCAACATGCTATCAACTGTCAAAATGAAATTATTTAGTCTTTTAATAAGATATGAAACATACTAAATATATTTATGGAAATTGTCAGGTGAATAGAGAGTAAGTATGCTATCACTATAAAATGAAATTCTTTACTCTTTTAATAGAGAACTGAAACACTAAAATTCTTCCGCTCACGCTGTTATGAGCCTAACAGATAGGATGTACCACTTCTGAAGATATATGGAAGGCTTACATCTGTGACGATTTCGGTTGGACGACAAGCTACAAATTACACTTACTAAATAAATGCCAAGTCAAGGATTCAAGCTGAGTGTTGTTGCAGTCGGCATTATTAAATCAGGAGATCATATGGTCTCAGTTCACAAACATCCATAGAGAACGCTAAGAGTAGAAAAATATCAAGAAGCGAGAACACCTTAACAATTAAGCAGTCGCTATCCCGGAATGTGAAACTAAAGTCCCCTGTTAGTCTCTAACATACGGAACCTGCCACCTTCAGCCTCGCCTGACGGCCTCGGCCATGGAAATGGCCGACCATAGAGAAAGATTTCCCACATCTTGGCATGGAAATGAACGACTTCGCAGTTATTTTTATAAAAAAAAGTAAGAAAAATGGCGTGATGGACCCTTATAAATAGGGCATAGTTATTAAACCAATTGGACCGGAAACCGGTTGACCCGATTTTTCATTAAAACGTTGATTTGTTTGGTTCGATTTAGTTTGAAAAATTACTTATTTTGATTTGGACAAAACTCGAACACAACACCCACTTAATAGTTATTCTCTTTCTTTACATTAGGCTAAAGACGATTGTTGTTTTATTATTTGTTTCAATAATGTATATTCATTTATCAAATCTATAAAATTTATTACTTATTATCAATTTAATTATAAATTCAATTAGTCTTAGTAATCCCTTATTGTTGTGACTTACAAATTAAGACTAAAATTGTTGTTGTTATTGTTGTATTATTGATTTGTACTTTATCAAATTCTAAATTTGTTATGGTATGTTGTTGTAATCGGATCATAAACATGTAATATTTATTCAATTCATAAATATGTTAAATTATAATATCATGTAAACAGATCAAATACAAACCATAGTTATAAATAAAAACTAAAAACCAAATAAAATATTGTCAAGTGTATATTTCGACCAATCGGAATTTGGGGCGCTTTTTGTAAATAATTTTTTTTAAAACGGACTTATTTAATTTATAGTTCATTATCATCGCTTACATTAATTATGTGACCTTCATAGTTTGTCGATAATATTTTATTAGCCATTAGAAACCACAAGAGTTTTGTTACAAGGTCGGTTAATCGATGTTGATAACCACAAGAGGTTTGTTACGCTTGTGCTGGGTTTGATATCTAACGAAGACGTGGATTCGTATTCTTGGCTTGTAAAATGTTTCTAAGAGCCTATTTTTGGTGTACCTAGTGTGTAAGTCACTAATCAAGACCCGAGAATGAAGGTTGCTATCAGTGGCGGAGCCAGGAGGGAGGGGGCCCACGACCCCTCTCAATTTTTGCAAATAATCCTCTTCCATTAGGTTTCGAACCCCTGCCTACACGCATGTATGTCTCTCTTCTACCATGTGAGCTATAAATGATATATGTTTTATTTAGAAAAGAGTAAAATTTAGTATTTGAAGTTGATTATTTGATTTAATATCTCAATTAAGTATGTTTGATTACTTAATGGCACTCAACTCAGCATTATTTAGATCTAAGTTAACTTATTTTTTAGAAACTAAGTTATAAAACAAAATAAAATACGTATTTATTAATTAAAATAAACACCAATTAATTTAAATTCTATTACTAATAATTAATATGTAATTTATATTTAAAAAAAATTGATCGTGCTCAAATAAAAAAATTTTGGGACCCCCTCTCCAGAAGCGCTGGATCCGCCACTGGTTGCAATTGCTAGAATATTTTCCGAAAACACCCATTGCTTTAGTATGTGGCAAATGTATTGTTAGTTTGTCTTATAGGTTATATCTTAATCCAACGATGGTATCCGATTTAACATTATTGGTGTGTTGTATAGGTTGGTGTTGCCTAATGTAATCAATTTTTTTTTGTCAAAAACATTAGTTGAGCAATCTGGTTTGACCATATTTAAGGTTATAAACGAGTCGTGCCGAATATTAAGTTGTTCGAACTCGGCTCAATTGGATATACATTAGGGTCGAGCTTAGTTCGAACTCGACGAGCTTGGAAAAATGAAGTTCGAACTCGATTCGATAAATTTAAAAAAAAAATCGAGCTCGGATGGGCATCTTAAGTGAAGCTCTAAACTAGCCTTAATCGAGTCCTAAGGGCATCCACAGTAAGGGGAGCAATAAACAATAATAGAGAGACTTTATTGCTTATTGCTCTCATGTAGCAAGTGAGCAAAAAAAGAGTAAAACGCAATGCTTGATAGGTGAGTAATAATGGAGAGGGTGTGAGATATGAAAGCAATAAGTGGGGCCCACATATATTTATGAAGAAAACAATAGGAAATTACATTTTGTTGGTTTTTAATGAACTAAAAATAAAAAAGGTCATAAATTGAACGTTAGATGGACAAAACAAAAAAATAAATAAAAAAATCAGAATAAATAAAAAAATCAGAAAAATTAAAGAATCTTGGGACAAAACAAAAAAATAAAATAATAGAAGTGATAATTTTGGATAATTGAATAGTTATGAGTATATCTTTTTGCTTTTTGCTCTCTTGCTGCGTTAAAATATATAAAGCAAAAAACCATTTTTGCTCATTGCTTTTAGCTCTGCTTTGCTACATAACTTTTATGAGAAAATACTATTTTTGCTTATTGCTCATTACTCCCTTACTACGGATGCCCTAAATGAGCCTTAGCCGATCCCTAAACGATCCTTAGCCAAGCCCTAAATGAACCTTAGCCGAGCTCTTAACTGGCAGACGAATCAAGTGTTGGCTAGCTTGATAATAGCCCAAAGCTAGACAATAGCTCAAACACTATATTCAAGTTTGTGATTGGATTTAACTCTCTGGCTTTGGAGAAAAAAACTTGTCTCTCTAACTTTTCACACGTAGAGAGAGACTGTTAAAGTTTCACACAAGGTCTGGAAAGGTACGAAGATCCTCTTTTCTGTGTCCAAAAAAGCTAATTTTTGTGTTCAAACTAGTTGCCTGTGGGGCTCTCTGAAATTCTTAGTTGCCTGTGTTCAAACTAGTTGACCAGACTCGTCACATGATCCATCAATTATAGTCCGAGGAATGAGTCGGCTCTCACGACGAGTCGACGACTCGGGTGCAGTTTAACCTCTCACTATTGTCACGCAAATTATATATATATTATGCTTTTTTTTATTTTAAAAATTGAAAGTTGATTTTATAAATATTATGCTTTTGACGATAGTAGAGTAATTAATGGCAGTATTTATATATTCCAACTGGGCCAATGTATTTATTCAAAAAAAAACTGGGCCCGTTTATGTTTGCTGAACGTCAGGCCCAGCACTGGGTCTAGAAACTGACCCACTTTCCGGGCTTTCCTCTGTATATCTTATATTATACTATCACACAGGTGACTTAATCGGATCCGGATCCTCTCCTCACCAACAGTGCCTCCTCATATCTCCTCACGCATAGTAATTGATAAGTGTCAACTTGTGATTGGCTCGTGAATAGTAACGACAAATGTCACTTTTTGATTGGCTGAAAATAATTAATTGAAATCATATAACTTTTAACTATTAGAAATATGATAAATCATACTATATAAAATGAAAAAAAATTATAAAATATATTAATATTTTTAATTTTCCGGACTCTATTTATAGAGACCCATATTGCATAAATATAATATTATATAATATGTTGGTATATTAAACCACAAATAAAAAAGATTGAAAAAAGATACTACACATTTCGGGTGAAACTTGCGATAACCCATATTTATTTTAGAGTTATCGTATTGTGCGATTTTACGATAACAATACATTTTATCGCAAAGTTATCGCATTCATCCTGGGCGATAACTTTTGAAGAAAAATATGGGACGGAGGGAGTATATAGTGCTTTTTTCATTTTAAAATTTTAAATTTGATTTTATAAATGTTATCCTTTTGAAGATAGTATAGTAATTAATGCTAGAATTCCAACTGGGCCAATTTATTTATTAAAACAAACTGGGCAAATTTATGTGTGCTGAACGTCAGGCCCAGCTCTGGGTCCAGCAACTGACCCACTTTTCTAAATCACAAACGTGACTTGATCAAACGAAAACATGATTTCATTCTCCGCAGCAGCACGATCTGGTAAGAGTAATCGTCTTCCACGTTTATCCTTGATGATTTGATTTTAATCTCGTGAATCATTCAATTTTGCGAAAGATTTGAATTAGGGTTTCATGTGTTGCCGGTATATTTTATTAGGTATAAATCATACTGGCATTGATTATGAGTTTGTGATACAGTTGTAGTCACGACTCGCCAATTTTGTTTTATTTTGTTTTGTTTTTTTATTCGGTTTGGTTTGTTGATTGTTTCTGGGAATGCATGCCGAGATATACATTTGTTGTTGTTGGTTTTTCTGCTGTTCTTCCTCATGTTTTTAATGTCACTACTGTTAATGCTGATTTGAGTGATTTTTTTTGTTGACATTTTTATGATCAGTTGAAATTTTATATCAGCCACGACCTTCGATTTGTGATAATGGCAAGTGTGGTGGAAAAAGATGCTGTAGAATTTACACCTTTTGGTGAATTTATCTGTGAAATTACTGGGGCATGTGTGGTGGGAGTTGTTGTTGGTTCTGCTTACTACTTCTTGAAAGGAATGTATTACTCTCCTGATGGAGAGCGTTTTGTTGGTGGCACCCGAGCTGTGCGCAAGAATGCTCGTCGAGTTGTCAAGGGAGCGGCTCTATATTATGGCTTATTTAATGTGTGTTATAGAGCTATGGATTATTTAAAACCAAAAGATGTAGGTATTCGGAATGACATGTTTGCTGCAGCAGCTGTTGGAGGGTTGACACATATGCGTCAGGGATGTCGTCAGGCTTCTAAAAAGGCCTTGTTATTTGGAGGGGCGTTTGCTATGTTTGACAGTGCTATGGTCATGTTCATCTTTCCCGAGGGTTACCTAGAGAGCAGGATGCCTGCTGCTTCTGCTGCTGCCTGCTACTCAACCAGAGTAATTCTCATATGATTATTTTTTAACAATGATGTAATTTTTTTTAGTCTTTCACCAGTTAATGCCCCCTTGCCTGTCTTAGTACGGTCTGGATATTTTGGAAATTGTTCATTGTCTCACTTTCTTTTGCTTTTACTGTTGCCAGATTAGCAGAGCATATATGCGCCTCTAAAATCCACTTTTTTTATATAGAAAATATGGCATACAACGACCAGACCTGGAAACAAATAACCCTTGAACAATAACTACCACATAAAGTGAAACTATTGAACCTGGGGAGATACATAAAGTAGAATAACAACAACAAAACAGTGAATCGTCAAGCACTGAACAATAACGACCAACAATCCAAAAGAATTGTGCAAGACTAGCGAGCTTCCCCAAAAGTTATTCGCGGCATGAGGAAAGGGAGTGATAATCAAGCTTTCTATGTATTGGGTCACAAGACTGCCGATACCCCTGATCTCTATACATTTGGATGTAAACTAGGGCAAGGGCAGTTTGGTACTACTATTTTTATGTACAGAGATTGCCACAGGAAACGAGTATGCATGTAAATCAATATCCAAGAGGAAGTTGATCTCAAAGGAAGATATATGGATGATGTTAAAAGGAAGATTCAGGTTATGCACCATTTGGCGGGACACAAGAATCTTGTAAAGATCAAAGGTGCTTATGAGGATCAGTTGTATGTTCACATTGTGATGGAGCTTTTCAGACTAGTGATGTTCATTGCATTTTATGGAATCGATAGTGTTGATGCTGTTCTGAAAGTGAGAACATCGTTGGTTCAGCCAGCTAAAACAAGTACACAGTCTAGTTGCGGTAACGCAAAGAAACAATCAATGTCAGGAAGTGAGCCAATCTTCGCCGATAGACCGTCTGATCGAAGCAAAAAATTAATTGACCCAAATTAAGAATATGCCCAAGAAAGTAAACCAAATACGAAGAATAATATGGAGAAGTCTAGAACATCATAGAGAATGGTGGAACACGGATATTTATGAGGAGATTTCTAGATAGGAAATCTCCACCGTAGGATTAGAATAATCTCAACCATCCATTAGGGATGTTTAGTAGTATAAATAGGGGTGTGTCATATGTGTTGTATGCACTTGAGTCTTGAGAGAGTAAGTGAGATAAAGTTGTAAATGAGTCTCTCTTTATAAGAGTTTCTCCATCCAATAATAAAATTGTTATTTTGTACACTGCGCAACTCAACATGCTATCACTATCAAAATGAAATTATTCTGACATTCGTAGACTCTGCTTCAACTCCAGTAGCTGTTGAATATGTCCAAAGTGTAATAAAAAAAAAGAATATGTCCGGAGTGATATATCCAATGGCAACACCCCAATTTAATCATTCTTTCACAAGCCTCATCATTATTGTCCTGATTGATTGTTACGCTTACGCCTTCACCTTCTTCATTCTTGCTCATTCTTGCACCTTCTTCTGCAGCAGTACCTTCAACCTGATCGCCTGACGTCGGTCATGGAAATGGCCGACCATAGATGAATATTTCCCACGTCTTGCCATAAAGCTGCTTAGCCCCGCCCACTATAACTTCACTGAAGAATAGTTTGAAGAACGACATCGCAGTTATTTAAAAAAAAATTAAGAAAAAATGGCGCGGTAGACCCCTTATAAATAGGGCATAGTTATTAAACCGGTTGGACCGGGAATCGGTTGACCCGATCGGTTCGATTTAGTGAGAAACTTTGATTATAGTTTAGAAGCTGAGAAACTTCTAATGAGATCCATTAGAAGTTTAGTTTAGATGAGAAATGAAAAATTATCTTATCCTTCCACCCTAATACATCTATGCCAAAATTAAAGCAGGTTAATATTAGAATTCGTATTTATTTCACCATTAAATACAACTAAATGACAAAATAGGCAAACAAAACATCAAATCGTAATCTCATTATTCTCGTATTCGATTCAAGTTAAATCAAAATTTGTATTCATGATAAAATTTATAGTTAATAAATCAAAATTCGCAAACTTAAATGACAAAATTTGTAATGTAAAATAGTAAAACTTAAAGAATTAAAATTCGTAGACTCAAAGAACAAAATTCGTAATGTAAAAAATTGTAGATATAAAGAATAGAAATTCATAGACTTAACAAAATTTGTAACACCGGTAATTACGAATTTATAATAATGTCCTAAAATATATAATACCAATGTTCAAATTCAAAAAATTAAAAAAATAAAGGCCGTTGGATCAAAAATCGAATAATTGTGATTATTTCTCATTTCTCACCAAATTTGTCACATCTCATATGATCTTTTCCTAGAAGCTGAAGATGCATAAGAATTAAAGTTTTAAGTATAGCGTGTTGGGTTAAGATCAGGTATAAAGTTGATTTTTGGTACAAACGACAAATTTCATCAAAATCGACCTACAGTTGTCACCAAAAAAACAAAAAAGACGACATATATAGTTCACCACTTTTCCATTCATTTACGAAAAATCAGAATTTAATCTCATTCATTTAAATCAAAAGATCAAGAACTAAATTAAATATGGAATAAATTGTACGGCACTAGCATATGGGCAGTTGATGTTTAGTAAAATTGTGGAAATTGTTATAAAGAAAGTGCGTAAAGTTAAATCTGACTCTACATCAGGGTATAAGCGATCAGGTGCAGTGTATTAAACCCAGGCCGAACTGCCTGGTTTGATCTGTTAGATCGGGAATCGGTTATCGGATCGGTTTGGTTTTGTTATCGGACCGTTATGCAATTGACTCGATTAAGATTCGGTTGACCCGGTCAAGACCAGGTTTCTCATTAAAACGTTGGTTCGATCGGTTCGATTTGTCTGAAAAATTATTTATTTAACTTTGACTTAAACAAGTCTCGAACTCGACCCCAATAATTATCCTCTCTACTTTCACTAGGCTAAAGATGATTGTTGTTTTATTATTTGTTTCAATAATGTATATTCATTTATCAAATATATAAAATTTATTACTTATTATCAATTTAACTAGAAATTCAATTAGTCTTAGAAATCTCTTATTCTTGTCACTTGCAAATTAAGACTAAAATTGTTATTATTGTTCTATTATTGATTTAAACTTTATCAAATTCTGAATTTGTTATGGTATGTTGTTGTAATCAGATCATAAACATTTAATAATTATTCAAGTCATAAATATGTTAAATTATAATATCATTTATAAGTATTTTATTTTTATTTTTTAATATGTGCGAGTCAATTTAGGTCAACCCGGTTGCACCAATGACTCATTGACCCAGTGACTTGACCGGGTCGATTTACGGATCTGTTTTAATAACATTGGGTGCAGTGGCGGATCCAGCTATTCTGCGGATCCAGCTATTCTTGATAGGGGGTCCTAATTTTTTTTTATACAAGAGTGGTAATTTTTTTTAAAATATAAACGATATTTTAATTACTAATTATAGAATTTAAATCAGTTGGAGTTAATTTTAATTTATAAATATGTATTATATTTTATCCATATTGCTTAGTGATAGACCATGAAGTTGAGTATGATTTAGTGGTAGAATATATACTTGATTGCAGAGAAAGGATCCGGTACAAAGCCCAAATTAATGTACAAAATACAAAATCATCTGAACCTTCATTTTATTATTTGGATGACCAGGATTAAATGAGTATAAATCTATTTAAATTCAAATTTTAATATAAACAGGGGCAAATATGATATATCATTAAAATTAATTTGGTTTCCTAATGTAAACAGAATCAATTTTCATCAGTCTCCTCCGATCCTCTCCCCTAAGCTCCGATCTGCATCATTGTTTTCGCCAAAGGTGTCAATCGCCATGGCCATGTCCGCCATGTCCGATCAGCCAGTGTAAGCTCCGATCTCATCATCGTTTTGACGAATTCTTAACGAAAAACATGGACGAATTCTTAACGAAAAACAGCCATGTCCGAGATAACGGCGACAACAACATCCGGATCTGATTGAGATGATGAAGGCATACGTCCGAGATAACGTCGACATCAACTTATGGATCCGATTGAGATGATGAAGGTGCATGAAGCTGAATTTTCTCCATGACGAATTATAATTAAACCATGACGAATTATATATTCATAAGCAGAACTACACAGAACTACCAGCATTATAAGTAAACCATGACGAATTATGATCCGATTGAGATGATGACGGCGCATGAAGCTGGGTTTTCTCCATGACGAATTATAATTAAACCATGACGAATTATAAATTCATAAGCAGAACTATACAAACTACCAGCATTATAAGTAAACCATGACGAATTATAAAACCCTAAAATCGTTCTGTGACGAATCGCGAGAACTCCAAACCCTAATTTCGTCGATTTACGGAGAGATTTTGGAATGAATCGCGACTTGGTCTTCGAGATTTTAGTTTCCTAATTCGTCGGGTTTTTGTGTGTGTGAGGAGAGATACGGGGTTGTTTTTTAATTTTTGTTTATTTTTTGGTCAGTTATACCCTTTTCTGTGGAGAGATACACTAATAATGGTAAGTTATTAATTTATTAATCTAATTATCATCAGCCTTTGGATTAACAAAACGAACGGATGAGATGAGTTTGTATTTTGCACAGTATTTGAACTTTGCACCAGATCCGACCTCCTTGATTGCAATATTAAATCATATGATCGACTTAATATATTCAAATACTAGTGTGAACTGAGTTAAACATAAATCTCAAACATGTCAATTGGTAGAGATTGCTCCGTATAACCAGGGCAAGTTGATCATATGTGCGCATTAAAGTAATGGACTCGAGTCTTGATTGAAATCAATTAGTAACTAATATGCTTATTTATGATACATTATTCATATGGTATGTGAGGGTCAAGATCAGGTATAAAGTTAATTTTTGGTATAAAATATAAAATTCGTCAAAATCATTTTATAGTTCGTCAGTTTATTTTATAGTTCATCACTTTTCGGGTCGAAAAATGAAAAAGACGACATAGTTCGTCAGTTTCATTTTATAGTTCGTCACCAAGAAAATACATCAAAAATCAGTTTCATTTTATAGTTCGTCACCAAGAAAATACATCAAAAATCAAGGGCTATGATTAGTTTGTTATCGGTACAAAAAAAATAACTTTGTACCTGATCCTTTTCCTGGTATGTGATATTGAATTGTTTGTGTGATTAAGAAAGTGATGAAAATGAAACCTCATCATCTTGCGAAGCAGTTAAATATAAGTGGCGTATATTGACATGTGTTTTGGTGAATATGACTAAATGATTCTGTGAAGTATTTCGGTATACAAATGTGCATCATTGCATACATGACATGCATCATATAGACTTGAGATGTGATAACGGCGAGGCTCAATCCGTTTATGATTATTCTGATTAGGTTCGGCCTGGTTGTGGTTATTCTACCATGGCTCGGCTCGCTTGTGGTTAGATGGTCCAGACTGGTTGCATTTCACGTGTTCATGCATTCATACTTTATTGCATATGATATTATTGTGAAACTTGAAGTATGTGATTGTGAACATGTGCACATGATTATGATTATTTTAATTAAACGTATTAATTATTCACTGAGTCATTATAACTCTTTCTCTTGCACCACATTTTTAAGATAAGTGAGTTGCTAAGTCATGAGCTATTTGTCACCTTTTACAAGGAAGCTTCTCGTTTCACGGATGGTGCCACAAAACGAGTCATATTTGAAGTTACTTTTATTTTTTTAGTTAATTTATTTTCAGTTAGACATGTCGCTCCGTTGTACTTTGGGTAGGATTTTTGATAGTTAAAAACAAATGATACTTTTATTGCATTTACTTATGTTACTTTTATTTTGAAGTTCATATCAAGTGGTATTAATATTAGTTAGAAGTGGCATGTGGGGGTTCTAATTGAGTTGACTCAACCCTTGGCTTCGTAACCAAGTGGTCATGAGTTTAACTCCCCACAAATGCACCATTCCCACTTAGGTGAGGAATTATGTCCCATAATAGGTGGACTTGAAGAGAAAGGCATTGAAGCTTAGTCAAGAAGGTGCTAAAGCTCAAAGAGGTGTGTGATTTCATTGGTCCCGAGTAAAGTGAAGCCTCGAGGACGATTTTTCTCCCTTCACATGAGTGTAGATTCTCCCTTCGCAGGAGTATAGATTGGGTTCATCGATGTGGAAGCAACAAAGCAAATCAAGCTCTACGCCCTTTGAAGATATGCTTCACAAAGTGGATTAAAAATGGGATTAGATGCCGCATTGGCTTGTGCTTAAGTAGATACAAATGTACTAGATTGTACGACTGTGAGATATCCTGTATCCCTTGTAGGAAAAGAATCCGGTGCAAAGTTAATTTTTTGGTACAAAATACAAACTAATCATAGCCTTTGATTTTGTGATTTGAATGGATGAGATTAAATCTTGATTTTTTAGTGTTTTTCTTGGTGACGAATTATAAAATGAAACTGACGAATTATGTCGTCTTTTCATTTTTCGGCTCGAAAAGTGACGAACTATAAAATAAACTGACGAATTATAAAATAATTTTGACGAATTTTGTATTTTGTACCAAAATTTGACTTTGTACCTGATCTTGACCCAACTTGTAACCCATATCAAAAAAAAAATTAGTTAGAAGTGACTATAAAAAAAATTAGTTAGAAGTGAGATGAGGATTGCTTGACGGTTGGTCCAGCGCGGCCTAAATTTGGGCCGTGACAGATACACCGATGTTTGATCAAATGATCCAGAGGGAAGGGACTCCGATCATATTATATGATGCGAGGAGGCTTCTAAGATCAAAGCTTGAAATTCAAAAGGCAGAGTTGTGGCATTGGAGTGGCTTTCTTATAGGATTTCAGTCTTGCTTTCATAATTGTTTGGATTATATTCGTTTTTGGTAATTATATTTGGTTGGTTTAACCGTCATGCCCGGTAGAGGCATGTTTTTCTAGCTGCTTTCTGGTTGCTTTACTGTCTTTGGAGTCTACTTTAGTGTTGCAGGGTGTCTTTCGTCTCTTGCATCGTTTCATCTCTTTTTGAATCGAACTCCCCGCTTTCTTATGAACAAAAAAACATCCTACCAGATGGGTTAGTCTTTTAAATTCGACCAAATTACACACATACGGATAAGCGGAGACATTCTTCATATTATTATTCATAAATCATATTTTATATGTAAAAAAACACTAGGAACTCTAGCACCAAAACCTTCTGGTTTACCAAAAAAAATTGCAGACAAAAAGTAACAACTATTTGGACCTTGATGGTGATGGAGAAGCTTACACTAGGTGAAGCAGACCCAGGACTGGCTCATTATGGCATCAGTTCGGTCTCGCCTAGGCCTAACGATATACTTTGTACCACTATGAGCACATCATGTCATCTCAGTTTTCTCTATCCATCTGATTGCTCAAACGGTACCCGGACAAACAACTGGCCGTGAAGGGTTACCACAGCTGACGTCTGATGGGGATCGATTCTCGAAGGTAAACTTACCACCTGCAAACAGAATATTGATTGGTATTTTTGGTTTCATAAACTGATGTTGAAATTGCAGTGTTTTCCAACATCTCTAGTGAAAATCTCTATGAGCTAATAGTCTAAATGAACCTTCTTAAATGGTGTTACTCCCCAAGGATTATCCAGTCGCTCTGGTTCACCAGAAATAACCAAGCGTCCAGCTGGATCAGACTGGACTCGCACCTAAATTGAAAATGAAAATGACAAAGTCAGCACTGATGAAAGAAGAGAGTATACAGCAAGATAGTAAATGATGCACAAACAATTTCAATAAGATGATAGTGAAAACCAACCTTAGAGAAAATAAGAAATTATGAGGACAGCAGAAGATAAATTTTTTAATGGCGTGATTATACTATCTCGTGCATCACATTAGATGACAGTGAAAACCAACCTTTGAGGAAATAAGAAATTAAAATAAAAGTAAATGAAAGAGGTGCTGATTTATAAGGAGACTGACTCACCTCTTCACGCAAAAGGCCAGGAACTAATGCATATATCTCAAAGCAGTCTTTCTGTAACAGAAATAAAATTGTCACTGATACCTTGACAATGATACAAACACACGAAATCAAATTCTATTCTCTACTAGGATCATGTACAACTTACAGTCTTCCGGACATTAATTTTAACCCATTCGGCAGGCTCTCCAGCATCGACGACACTTATTTCCATTCTGCCAAACACAATTGCCCATGAGTAACCAAGATGGATAACAATTTTTAATTATCGAGCCTTATGTAATTATAAATGCAGAAGCAATCTAATATCTCAACTGTGGTCTTGGTGATTTAGTCCGTGCTAGTTTGGATGGGTGTTCATACGACGAAGTAATTTTACGTTTAAGAGGAGCAAGGTCTGTAATTTTCACCAAAAAGGTAATAAGAATCAAAGACACCCTTTCAAGCTGAAAATCACAGAAAAAATAGGATGGATAATATAAAAAAAAGAAATGGATACGAAGAATTAAACCGTTGCCTTTTCCATGCTTTTCACGCTTCTGAGTGGAACCCGAACTCTTATCCTGCACAATGCCCAAATAAAAACTAGTGCTTAGTACAGATAAAAGGAAGGATACTGTATATGAGTTTGAACTTTGAAGTATCTGAAATTCTGCAATCCTACCTTGGTAATTGGGTCACCAATCTCACCATTACTCAGAGCCCGCTGTGAATGCCAACCCTGCATAGCCCGAGCTGCAGAGTCTCTCCTTACCCTCCCTGATCCTGGACCCTGGCTACCACCTGACTGCACTCCATTCCATGTAAATAAAAATAATAATAATTTGTAAGGTCTGACTTTAATAAGTTATTTTTTAGTGTGAAGGTTATGTATCAACGATCACTTGTTAGAGAGAGGGTTGTGTGTGGTGGTGATAGCACTGTAGCAGGACATCAGCGATTTTCATGCAGCTTTTACTATTGTACATAACTGAGAGTCCAAAAGAGTATAAAAAGGTACCTGAGTTTCTGTATCAAATTCTGTAAAGGAACTGTCATAAGGGAGATCGCCATCGCGCATTTTATGCTTTTCAAATTCAAGTAATGCCTAAAAATAACAGAAATCATGATCTTAAAAAAGTTGATATACGAAGCTGCATACTTATAATCACGGTCATTAACGGATTCTAGATCCATTCATGAATGATATGCTTGCCCGTCTCTCCATTAATCATGATAAGTCCCAACAGTGGTTATATATAAGTATAAAAGTGCTTGCAGCCTCTTTTCATACAAAACTTGAAGACTTAATAAATAAGAGTTCAGAGAGTTACCTTCTCATAAAATAATCGAAATGTCCACGAGACAGTTGTGCATGTCCTGTAAGGTCAAAGTGTAATGTGATATCAGCATAATGACAATCTTTACACTTGTGCGTGTAGGTAGACACAAGCTACTTTCATGATACGTGTGAGATCCCTATTCAAGAATGAGGGTCATTCTTCCACCTAAAGTCTATAATATTTCATCCAATAATGAGAAAACACCAAGAATATGCCAAAAACAACATATATGGACCCGAGTATCAGCAATAGCAGCATCTAACAATAGCAGCTGGGATAACATTATCCCAACAAAGCAGAATTAAATGGTGCAGCTGAACTCTATGCAAAACTTATTTTGGTTGATAATATATAATAATTTATGTTCTCACTTTGGAGGATTGAACGATTCTCCAATTTGCCTCCACAATTTGCAAGAAGTAACCTATAGAGGAGAAATAATTGAAACAGATTAGGTTACCAGGGGAAAGAAAACACTTGAGAACAGTTAAAATAAGTGCCCACCAAAGAATACAGAGCACATGACATGTCCGATGTATGAATGGTTAAATACACAAATCCTTAATGGTTCCACCACAAATAAACAAAGCTGATTATTTTCCAAGGTAAACTTGAGATATGAAAGAGATTGCAGATTGCAGTCTCTTACATATTGTCAGCGAGGGAACTTATTTTCCATGTTGTGAGCATGGTCTTGTTTCTCAGGTGACTTAAGCATTGACTTTGTATTATCCTTTAGTGTTTGTTATTCTACTTAGAACTCTGTATGAGTTTTTGTCAGTTTAGATACCTAATTAAGAAGAAAAAATGAAAGAGACAGAAGTCGTATATGATCAAAATTGACTGGCCACAAATATCCTAGCTTAGGTTTATTCATATAATTAACCAAAAAAGACGCGATAGGAAAGATGCAGCTGACATATTTAATACACTCAGTAGCCAGAAAAAGAAAACAAGGACTGAGAGTAAAACCTGTTCATAACCGCCAAGCCGGATCACAGCTCTCCACAACCTAACTCGCAAGCAAAATGCAATTAAATAGTTACATTGAGATGTTTAACTAGCACGCAGGATTAGATGTCATGAAGTGATGAAAGAAAAAATGTTTAATTGTACATACTTAAGCAAATTCAATGGTTCTCCATAAAATTTTGGGGGTTTAAAATCTGCGCCTCTGGCTTTGAAAAAGGTTTCAACTTCTCTAAAGAATAGTACTTGCTCCTCTTCCGTCCCTGATTCATCACCCTCAAGGTATAATGAAGAATTTAACTTTTCCTCAGTAACTTTTGGATTTTCCATTTCTACTATTTGAGGATCTTTTTCATGGGTTTCAAAATTGTGCTCTTTAGTTTCATTGTCTTTATCATTTGACATAGCCCACTCCATCTGGCTCATTCCATTATCGGGTAGAACCTCTGTATCAAAATCTACCACGCTCAAGACATCCAATTTATCTCCATCATTTTCAACTATGGTATTTGATGCAGTAACACCTGCTCCAAAGGCACTGTTTACTGTACCTTCATGGACGACAGCTTCTGCTTGACATTTAGCTGCAACTGGCATCTCTAAACACTCAGTGTGATCTTCTTTCTCGTTCACAGCAGATGAAGGATCCGCTTGCTCATATTCCATGTTTTCACCGGAAGGGTGTTCTGCCATTCCAACAGCAGTGTCGTCTATTTGAATATCTGCATCTTGATTATCAATTACTTCTTTCACATCAGGTTTCTCCGGTTGCTGAAATTCTCCTATGGCATTGTGTTCCTTCAATTCCTGAACTCCATTCACATCGGATGTCTCTGCTTGTTGCACTTCTTTTCCATCATGTGCTGCCAAATTCTGAATTTTCTCACTAGCATGAGATAACACAAACTGCCGAATTTCATCACTCTGATGTTCTTCCGACTTCTGAATGTCTTCTCTCCCTTCAAGGATCTGGGAATTTTGAATTCCTTGGCCAGAATCAATTATCTTTGATGAAAGTATTTCTTCGTCACCTGCATGTACCTCCAACTGCTGAACTTCTAAACCCTCTCCAATCGCCTCCAGTCGTTCTTCCACATTCCCCTCAACAGCAGCACCGGCAACCGCTTCTTTCTGCTCCACATTGTCACTATTTTTCTTCCCATCATCACCATGTTCATCTACAATACTTTCAAGTCTTTCCCTAATTTTCTCATCATTATCACTTTTCTTCTGTACCTCTAATTGTGATTGCACACCATCAACAGACGGTTCCTCTTCAGCCCCAGCATGTGATTCCTCCATCTCTGGTCCTCTCTTACTAAAACCATCACCACCAGCCCCGTCCACCACGTCTCCTAGTTCTTTACCGACCTCCATATCTTCACAACTCACTGACACATCCCAATAAAATAAATATAAACCACCAGCAGCAGACAAAACAGCACAAAGATAAAATCAAACTAGCCAAAAACAACAAGAAAAATGGGAGAAAAAAAACCCTAAAATTCAACAATCAATCGTATATCCCCACAAAAAGGCGCGCCGATCACCAACATCGCAGAGGACGCAAGAGAGCAAGAGAGCGAGAATCAAGGTGGGATATAATTCGGAAGGGATCATACCTGGCGGGGAGTTTCGTCAAGTGCCGAATTAGCAGAGGACGCAATGTCAACCACTTCGGGAGTGAGAACTGAGAATCGGAGCGAGCAAGACAAAACCCTAGAAACAAAGATGCAGAAGATGAGAACAAAAAAAGATAGAGCCATGCCTAAATTTGGTAGCATATTTATGGGGGCAATTTCGTCTTTGGATCAAGAAAGTTATGGCCTTTTTTTAGCCTCCGATTATTTCAGCGGTTGAATGGCGATGGCCTGTAAGATGCTTCAACTCGCGCCGCTTGAAGCGGAGAAGGAGACGGAGGTCAAGATGAGACAAGCGTTTGAATTTCATGAGCAGAGAATGAAGCCGCCGTTTTTTATTACTAATTTGACCCCAGGTGAGTACCTGCAGCTAAACCAGGCTTTAGTTTATGGGGTTTTATGTGAACCTAGTTTGGCTAGGGTTCACATGAAGCATTTACATGGTATTGTGAGTGATGGTTATGCTTGTTTTGTGGGTTTGCTTGTGAAGATTGTGAATGAGTTGTATGTTAAATTGGTTGGAGAAGTGAAGCTTCAGTTGATTTGGGTCACTAAAGAGATGATTGATGTGTCTGGTGTTGGGACTGATGTGTTGGTTTTGTCGCTTTTGAGGCAGATTGTTGGTGGAGATTTCAGCGAGGGAAACTTGTGGTTGTGTTATGAGATGGTGAGTGTATTGTGTGAGAATTGGGAGTGGTTGATTGAAGAGGAGCCATTGGTTGTGCCGAGTGCTTTGTTTGTATTAATGAGGGTGTTGAGTGATCACTGCAGGCCGTCAGTAGATGCAAAAGTGGCTCCTTTGATAAGAAAAGAGATTTCTTTTTGTGTTAGACTCTTGAGGGAGAAATTCCACTTGTGCATTAAGATAGGGCGGGAACTTGTTCGGATCTTACAGGAACTAGCTCATGTACCTGAGTTTCGCGCTATCTTGGAAGATCTGTTTCTGAATCCTGCTGCATTTGGAATTCCTGGGTTTTCAGATATTCTGCAGATTTATAGAATGCGAACCTCGAGCCGATATTTTTTACTTCGGGTCACACCTGAAATGGAAGCACAGCTTAGGTTTCTACTTACGTATGTGAAATTTGGGAACCAAAGGCGGTATCTAGAGTGGTTCTCAAAAAAGTTTCTTTTTGGACCAGAGAAGGAAGTGCTTGTTTGCGACATGGTTAGGTTTATATGTTGTGCACACCATCCATCAAATGAAATTATACAATCTGCGGTTATTCCGAGATGGGCTGTCATAGGGTGGCTGCTGAAGTATTGCCAGAAGAATTATGAGGTAGCAAATTTTAAGTTGGCCTTATTTTATGATTGGTTATTCTTCGATGAAGGATTGGACAATATTATGAATATCGAGCCTGCAATGCTCTTGATGGTGCACTCTATACCGCAATACATAGATGTGACGCATACTCTTCTAGAGTTTTTGATCTGTTTAACAGACAGCTACGACATTGAACGAAAAAGAGAGATAGCTAGCGGAGTAATATCGGCTTTTAGTACTCTTGTGAAAAGGGGAGTGGTTCGCTCCCTCGATGTCTTGGCTTCAGGTAAATTACTTCGTCCAGTTCTTAGAGAGAGGCTTCAGCTACTTCTGAAACCAATTGATCCTATAAAAGATACAGTTCTTCGTCCTGGTGCACTTGTTCCCTGTGTAAATTCTTCAACCTCATGTCGTGTGGAAACAGAAAGGTCAGCTCTTGAGGCTGGTGAGGAGACCGGTTGTTTTGATAATGACCGGTCTAGCCAGGAACATAAAGAAACACTTGGTTCGCCCTCCAATGTTCAAGTCAATCCCTGTATCTTGATTGAGAAAGAGAAAACTATATTAGATGCTATTGAGACCATTTATCAAACTCTTCGTAATGACATTAGAAAGTCTTGTGCTATGGGTCTCCAGAGTTTGGACGATTTACTGAATCTACTTTCGAAACTTGACCAGGATTCTCTCAAAACTAATGTGGAAGCTATACTTAAAGAGATGTTGACGGACTTTGAGTCGAATGGTCACAAATTATTTTCATCACATAGTTTGCTCATGAAGGACGCAGAAGGTGATTTGAAAGTCCAGGCTGCAACTGCCATGATAGTTCGTAAATTAATAATTTCTCCCTGTAAGGGGATGTCAGAAGTATTTGCCTTCTTCTCAAGAGAAGATTATCCAGTACGGGCGCTTATCTTATTTTATTCACTTAGGCTTGCGTATGAAGTACAAGTAGGCAGGACGGAAAATCTGCTGAGTGACAAGCTTCTGTGCGCTGATGACCAAAGAATAGCATTACTAAAATTTCATATCGATGAGTGTATAAAGTTGAAGATAGACACTCAACAAGCGGTGACTTTCGAACCTGATTCCAAAAGTAACCTCTTGGATGAATTTGTAGCTCGGGCTTTTACTGCTTATCGATCATATCTCTCGTATTCCAAAACTACACACAAAAATGGACTAGGTGAGACATATGTTGAGCTCCTCGCTTATGACTTATTATCGTGTTTTGAGTGGGATGATAGCCAACTGAGTTTCAAAATAGGTAGCATATTTTATTTTCTTCATGATTTGTTGGTTGGTCAAGAAGTCCTCATCAGGCTATTATTGATTCGGCTGAGCCACGTTGAGATGATTGACTTGCAGTTTCAATTGGGATTGAAAAAATTTGTAGTCTTTGGAAACAATACTGAAGTGATTCTCCTCATCATCAAGAACTCCCTTGGGTGGGATTCCTCCATACAGCACAAGCTTTGGGGTCTATTAAGATCCGAACTTGCTGTATCCGGTGTCAAACTGGAGAGACTAGTCCTGGAATTTTTTGGTTCTGAAGTCCTGGATTCAAATATAAGTTCAATTGCCGTTGAAGGTCTACTGACCCTGTGTTGTTGTTGTGGTCCGACACCAGAACTTGTTGGAGCAATCATACTCTTACCTAATAACAATTTTCAGGGATTTTCCGCTGCTGTGTTGTCTACATGGGCTGCAACCAGTTCATCATTGCTGTTCAATAGCTGTGCTGCGTTTGTGGAGAAACTTCAGACAACTAATAATGGTTCCATACTTTCTGAAAATGGACTTATGATGAACCAATCTGCCATCCTGTGGATGTTGAGCTATTGCAACGCAGAAGGATTAAATGTTGATATCCTGCGCAAATTATCCTCAGTTGTTTCAATCGATTAGTGATTCAGCTGTCACAGGTGACAGATGGAAAATGTAGTTTCTCCTTGAAGAGGTATCTACCACTAATTTTGCCTAAAAAGTAGTAAATTGCCACTTTTTTCACCCTTGAATTGTTACTCATGTTCTTGTTTCTGCACTCTGCTCTGCAAATGTATGTTCAGCTGCATCAGATACCATCAATTGATTAATCTTATCCGGACTTCATAGATGCGGCTCTCGGGACAATGTTTTGTATGTCATCCATCTGTTTTACTGTTTCGTTGGAAAGAATATGATGACTGATCTCAAATACCCCTTGAAGAGTACTACTGTTCCTGTTTGGGCTGTTTCGGTATGTTATATAGTGATTTCTGTGGGTGGTCTTGTCATATAGGTTTGCAATGGATAATGTTTCTCTCATGTCTCCTTAATTTCAGATTTATGCGGTGCTGCTGACTATGGCGGTTTTCCTTCTTCTTTTTTCCCTGAATCCTAACATGTGTGTATCTTAATCTCTCAACTTAGTTATTACCATCCAGGTTTATGATGCTTTGGGAAATGTTATCCGTCATGGTGACAAAAATGTTATAAAGGAAGGGCATAAAAGTTTCCCTAGCGGTCACACATCATGTAAGCTATATTGTACTATGCCTTTTATTGGTATGAATCGTATCGTATATGAGTATAGCGCTTTATGCTTTTACCCTCTTGCCTCTTTGTCTGGCATGGTCAACACAAGCTTGAATCTGTTGTTACTAATTACTACAGTTTTTTGTTAGGACTTAGTTAACCTTTATCAAATTGTTTGGTGATCCTGTTTTTGTAATGCATTCACAGTAGGGTACCTGCCCAAAATATTTCTTCTTAGTTACACTTTTCTGATAGCTATCTGACTAATGGGCATGGTCATTTGCTGTACTTATCAGGCAAGATTCAAGTGTTTGATCAAAAAAGTCACGTAGCAAAACTCTGCCTTTCCTCTACTTGCTGGATCGCTTGTTGGAGTTTCTCGAGTCGATGACTACTGGCAGCGTGATTTTGCTTAAGGCTTTTTAGGTACTTTCCACTCTCATTATCACTACTTCAGTGACCTATCTCCATTGTAATGTACTGACTTCTTATCACTTTTATAGGGCTAGCGATCCCTACATTTTGTTATTTGCAGTTCTTCCCTCCTCCTCCATATCATTCTGAAGGTACATTGTATTTTATGTATTTTGAGAAGCCAGATGTAAAACTTGGTTGCTTCTATTGTTGGTTTTCTTCTCCTGAATATCTATAAACAGTACTCTTTTGCACTTACGTGTTGCAGGTTGGGGACCATACGCATATTTCAAGATGCTGGAAGAGTCCGGAGCAGTCTCATCTAATGCAGCAACAACAAATACTCACAACGGCGTCTGACAGTCATCAAGATGACGAGGATGAAGATAATCAATACATTCATGGGTCTGGCTTTAGCAGGATGGTCAGTCTGACCCCAGAAGCTGGAACAAGGGGCATTGTGATAGATGAATTTCTGTATACCCAAGATCGTGAAACCCAAATCATGTTAATCAAGCACACAAGAAAATTTCTTTGATGACTCTGAACTCTTCCGGTATCACCGGCAATGGATCTTCCAGCTTTTCCGCACAACCCTTCGCCGGTAAGATTTTGAGAGAAGAATAATGCTGAAGTTAAGTGTGTAAGACCGGGGACCACTACCATATATAGCGTTGTACATAACCGTTATATTTCTGATAATTACAAATACTTCCCCTCAAAAGAAGTATAATTATCAGATCGATATCTACACATATTATATTTCCATGATCATAACTTTAATTATACTCTAAAGTCAATTATAAAATAGATCACTTTAATATCTGACTTATGTTGTTATAGCATACACATCACTTTACATTTACATTATGATTCTAACATTAGATTATATTAAATAATCTAACAATCTCCCACTGGATCATACATGTAAATTCGAACATATGGGTAACCTTCATACAATATTCATCAAATGTTTGGGATGTGAATTCGCCGGCGTTATCAAGTCTAATTTTCTTGATTGTATGATCAGGAAATTGAGTTCGCAATTTTATTATTTGGGCAAGTAATTTAGCGAATGTCATATTGCGAGTTGATAACAAACATACATGTGACCATTTGCTAGATGCATCTATCAATACCATAAAGTATCGAAATGGTCCACATGGTGGGTGAATAGGCCATCAAATATCACCTTGAATACGCTCAAGAAACATAGGTGATTCTGTTTCAACATTTCCCGGTGATGGCCTTATGATAAGCTTTCCAAGAGAACAAGCTTTATATGGAAAAATATTTCCTTGAGGGATTTTATGACCCTTCAATGGGTGTCCATGCGTATTTTCAATAATTCTTCGCATCATACTTGAACCTGGATGACCCAATCGGTCATGCCACATGGTTAATATTGAAGATTTCATAACTACCGCATTTGACTCAATCACATTTATATGTGTGTAATGCAATCCAGTGGAAAGCATTGGTAGTTTTTCAACTATGTATTTCTTTCCAGATCTATATATAGTGAGTAACATGAATTTCATGTTACCTTCAGTCATAGACTGAGTCTCGAATCCATGAGAATAAATATCATTGAAACTCAATAAGTTTCGTTTGGATTTTGGCGAAAATAAGGCATTATGTATTGTAAACTTTGTGCCATTTGGCAATGCAAAGTTTGCCTTGCCAATTCCTTCAATCAGATCTACAGGACCTGATATTGTATTCACAATGGTTCGTGTTGGTTTTATCATCAAGAAAAACTTTTTATCCTTCAGGATTGTGTGCGTTGTTCCACTATCAAGTATGCACATTTCTTCAATATTAATCCTTTGGTTGACTTTGGCTTTGTCCATTTCAAAGCTTTAAGTAAACAAGAAAATGATAAGATAGATGAAAAGGTAGACATATTTTATTACATATGAGAAAACATAGTTATGCTTAGAGGAAAAAACATACATATAACATAAGAAAATCAAATTAAGACATCGGACCGTTTGGCTTCATTCCCATGGGTTTACACAACTTCCCCTTTCAGTTCCCACCAGTCATTTTTCCAGTTATATCACCAAGGAAGACCTCACTAGGCTCATGTTCCCCAAGATGAGTGTACTCGTTCACGGGATCATTCTCAATAAAATTGATCTCATTTGCATTTGTAAAATCCCCAACTGTATCAACATGTTCATTGTTGAAATCAGATTCTCCAAGTCGAGTAAACTCATTCATAGGAGTTTGGTCAATATAATTGACCTCTTTTCCTTTTCCCTTCACGGACTCTTGATAGAGTTTGCATAAGTGTTCAGGGGTTTGGCAGGTTTTAAACCAATGCCCTTTACAACCGCATCTAAAACAAGTGGTTTCAGGGTTTTTAGATGAACTTGGACCACCTCCCCTTTTGTGGGAGTTCTCATGGTTCCACTCATTTTGCTATCTCCTTTGGTGATAATTGGCGATCTTATGAGGTGGATTATTGGGATAACCACCTCGACCGCGCCCCTGGCCAAAACTACGACCTCGACCACGACCTCGGCCTTGCCCTTGACCCTGAAAATAGTTCATGGGTCTACTCTCATTAGAGTTGGCAAAATGTACCTCAGAAAATGTTCTGGAGCCCGTTGGGCGAGATTGGTGGTTCTTTATCAACAATTCATTGTTTCTTTCTGCCACTAGGAGAGTACCAATCAGCTCATGATATTTTTCAAAACCACGTACACGATACTGCTGCTGCAAGGTTACATTTGATGCGTGGAATGTAGACAAAGTCTTTTCCATCATTTCAGCATCAGTTGTTTTATCTCCACAAAAGTTCAAATGGCTCACTATTTTATCATCTCAGAGTTATAGTCACTGACTTTCGCAAAATCTTGGAACCGTAAAGCGGCCCATTTATCCCGATATAAGGGAAGCATCACATCCCTTTGGTGATCAAATCTGTCTTTCATAAATCACTCGGGTCTTTCACAGTGAGATACTCATTCTTGAGATTCTCGTCAAGATGACGACGAAGGAAAATCAAAGATTTTGCCTTATCCACTTTTGATGAGGTATTCCCCTCAATGATTGTTTCGTGAAGATCCATTGAGTCCAAATGTGTCTCAATGTCTATTGTCCACGGCATGTAATTTTTTCCAGAGATGTCGAGTGGACTGAACTCAAGTTTTGCGAGGTTTGACATGGTGGTAACTAAAAGTAGAAAAAGTTTATTAGATTAATTTAAAACATAAAAGTTTACAAATATTGTAAAGAAGAAGATGACATACATTATTACAAGCATTTCTAAACTATGATAGAATTCATCTGGTGTTAGATCCCCGGTGAAATTACAAATAGTGAGTACTACAATAATTATTGCAACAAAGACCAATAGTAAGCTAGACATTTTATTGCTTTGGAAATTTTGAGTGTGTTTGAAGTGTGAAGTAGAAGAGAAAATGTGATTTTGTATGATGAATGAAATCGAATTTATAGAGGAAAAAATAGCCGTTTTTTTGTTACCGTTGGGCACAATGTTACCGTTGAGCACTAAGGGTAAAATGATAAATTAATGATGTAATATCAACAAATAAATTGTGCAAATATGATTCAAAGAAAATGAAGTATTTAAAGTAAAGATAATTACTTTGTAGATCACAACATTTTACTATGGGGCGGTAATCCGCACATCATAATAATATGTTGTTATACGTTAAAGGATCGTCGCAACTACTGCTATCTCTTAACCTCTTAAGATTACAATCGTATTCAATACGATTCTGACAGCATGTATTTGGATTGTCGCACGCTGTGTTTCAAGCGCAATCCGCACCAAAGACAAACTACAGAATAGAACTGAGAACTATTGTAATATTAGTTTTTCATCCAGAAAAACTTAGATATCAACACAATCAGAAAATTGTGAAATAGGGAATTAAGAACTCCCTTTGAGGCAGTGAACCCCTTATGATATCTAAGAATGACAGATGAAGAACTAAAAACAAAGGATTTTATTGAAAGCTTGAGAGACAAGTGAGGAAAACACTTAACCTTTTATCGAATCTTTATTCGAAACTTACGGTATCTCAGTTGGTTAGAGCCTCGTGCTGATAACGTGTTATAATTATCTTGAAAATATGGAAAACTTTGGGACTCGTTAGAGCTCAAATACACAGAAATGTTATTGAATAACTAGAGAGAAGGAAGAGGGTGAAGGTGTAATTTTTCCTTCACCCGAACATGTCCTTTTATAGGGAAAATTTACCCAACACACATCCACATTTCACTCAAATCATTTTCCAGTTTCTTTGATGTGGGCTCCACATGTGGGTCCCACATGACAAACTTTTCTTCAATGTGCGGACCATATTTATAACATCAACATAAAATTTTAATAATTCATAAAAGAGCGTTCAGATGAATCCCTAAAATTAGTGGAGCCCCTTATTTTTTTTTACATTAGATGCACGAGTTTTGCACTTAATGCAAAGAACCGTAGCACATTTTTGTCGCGCAGTGCTCGTATTTTCATGCAAAACGACAAAAACATGCTATATTAACGTTGCAATACTTTCCACTAAGTTCAAAAACTCTTACATATAATATAAAAAAATAGAGGAAATTCACGAATTGACAAATTTGGGAATGTAAATAGCATGATCCATAATTCATATACCCAAACAACATTTATAATCACTAACTTCACTTTTTTGTAACTTAAAAACATTGACTCGTAAAGGGCAATATTTTTCAAACATAATAGTTTTTCCATTGAGAATGTAAGAGTTTTTTTTACTGTGGGGTTTTACATCTCATACATATCAAGTCAAATACATTTTTCACGCATTGCATGAGAATTTTATCGGGTAAATGAATATCTAGATTCTTGGAGCACATGCCACTCTAGGCACCACCCGGATTTGATACTTGAATTGTGTCCACTAAAGCACAGGCCATAAAGCACCTCTTAACTTGAACCCACGAGCGTTAACTTGATACTTAGCACCTCCAGGCGTGCATGGACGGAAGAGAAGAAGCAGCTCCGCAACACGTCAGCAACTCCTCCGCAACACGTCCACAAGAGACGAACAACACCTCCGCGAATGAGGAACAACACGTCCACGCCGAGGCGGAACGAACAACACCTCCACGAGGGAGGAAAAACACTCCACTATAAAAGTGGAGAAATTATGCTACTCAAGGGAGTCTAACTCTTGACATTTTGGCATAATGTCAAAGGTACAAGCCACTCGACATAATGTAAGAGTTAAAATGTAATTAATTCTATAAAGTACCTTATTTATTCTTTACTAAAATTATGAAGCTAATAAAGAAATTTAATTGAAATAAACATTAAGCTTTTAAAATTGCTATCTGAATACCGAATACTCATGTCAACAAGGTGGTTGTCTGTTGGTTAAGGAGTCACACACCTACATCTAAGTGTTGGAAAATGTACCAATGATTTGGGTGGATGTGCGGATCAATGCTAAAGGTGCCGAATCTGACATGCACTTCAGAAGTGGAGAGATGTACCAGATGATTTCGGTCATATGCATTGTAATGTTCTAAGTTAACCCACCCATTATAAAAAAAACAAATACTCATAAGTTTTCAAATCTTAATTTTTTAAAGGGAAAAGTACACAATGGTACCTCGAACTATCGTCATTTTCCAATTGAAGGTCAAAACTATCAATTTTTCCAAATAAGGACAAAATAAAAAATAATTGACCAATTTCCGAACACCGAGCACCGTAGCTTCACCGTAATTAAATTGCGAACTCAGTCATGTGAACCTCGTTAAAAATAATTCGATGATCGCATCATAAACTCTTAACTTATTGAATCGATCTTTCTATTTTAAACACCAATAGACTTTTTATTGAGTCGTTATTAACGGGATTCACATGATTGAGTTTGCAATTTAATCACGTTGAATCTACGGTGCTCGATGTTTGAATATTGGTCAAATTATTTTTTATTTTGCCCTTGATTGGAAAAATTGATAGATTAGACATTCAATTGAAAAACGACGATAGTTCGAAACACCAATTTGTACTTTTCATTTTTTAAAATATAGACAAAAATGGCAATAAAAAAAAGGATAGAGACAAAAATGTAACTGCACTACCTATCGAGTATTGACATGTTGACTCTCTGTATAAGTCGGTGTGTACAGAACCTGGCATATGTACCAATGTAAACCGATTCATCACTGTGAAAGTGTGAATAGCTGTTGCTTTCTCCATGGCAGACACCTCAAATGGGCCCTGACGCTGACCGGCTGCTTCTCCTCCGCCCTCACCATGTCCACGCTATTCAAGTTGATCAGACTCTCCAAACTCAACTCCACCGCATTTTATCCGGTCCACACATATTCGGCTTCACTCATGTGTCATGTATCCCCGGATTATGCGCACATTCCTTCCTCGTCATCATCAGCAGCAGCAGCTTCGTTCTTCTCTGCTCCTGATTTTCACACTCGTCGTCAGCTGCAGCGTCACCGTCAGCTCCAAAATGGTTGATTTTTTCATTCAGTTTTAATTTATTATGAAAGTGTGTACCGAATTAGGGTTTTATTTATTTAGTGGATTTGGAATTATGAGCGGTTGGTGAATTCGGTTTCTACAGATGTCTTCTGCCGTGGATTTTGAGTCTGCTAGATTTTTGAGGACTGAGGCAGGCAAGGATCCCTCGTCTATTTCGTGTACCACTTTTAATATTTTGGCTCCTATCTACAAGCGTCTGGATTGTAAGGTATTCGAGAATTGAGAGTGCTTCAATGTTATCTGTGTTTGTTTTATTTATCTCTTCTTCTTTTTTTCCAAATTGATTGTGAGATTTTGTTTTGGCTTGGAGAGGCGGTTTGAGTTTGTTTTTGGTATATCTGAGTAATTTTGGTTTTGGCAGAATCAAACTGTTCGCGAAAGTCATTATAGGGAAGTGTGGCTTGATAGGAACCAGAAGATTTTGGACTTGTTGCTCAAGGAGAGGTCTCTGATAATCTGTTTACAGGTATGCTTGTTGAGAAAGCTTGGCTTTCTGTTAGAGGTGTGATGAATTTAGGATATTTGGGTGTGATATGTGTATGCCTGATTGATATGTTTCAGGAGTTTTGGGTCGGCAATGAAGAATTTTCCAGTATGTACTTGACGGGACTTAAAAGGGCTGGATACGTGAATTTCAAGCTTGCTAGAACCAATAATCGTGGCGATGGTTTGTATTATGATTTCTACTAGTAGTCACTCGTGTGACTTTAGTAACAGTTTACCAAATGAAATATGTGATGAATCTCAAAGTAGTTATCACATTTGTGATGTGCGTGTAATGTAGGTACTTTTTATGAATTGACTAGTAGCCTGTGATTCCTGATTTACTGTGGCACGCACATGGAAAATTATATTCAAAGTTACTTTGTAGTGATTCGACGAGAGTTGAGACTAACAGTTTTGAGCTTGATTTTGAATGATTTAGGATCACGTTCACTAACACTATTGTTCCTATCAGGTCTCTTGACTTCTGTGCATCAGGACTACTTCAGGGTCATAAACTACAGAGAATTACTGTTCAATGATTTTGGTGACCGTGTTGCCCAGTTGGTCCATCTCCATTCATTTATCCCCCTCTTGGCAAATTTAGAAGAAAACCTCCAACAAGAGATTATCTTAGTGAATACTCATCTGTTATTTCCACATGATTCTAGTCTATCAGCTACTAGAATACACGAGGTAACCAGTATTTCACCTGCTCCCTCCATTGATATAAAAGTGCTTACATTGTTGTAACTTGTAACTTTTGTTTTGCTTCCATTAGGCATACAAAATACTGCAATACCTGGAACACTATCAAAGAGAGAATAATTCAACTCAAGCTACTGTCATTTTGTGCGGGTTAGTTTTACTCTCCATTACCGTCCTGAACTGCTAATCGATATCGAGACTGATAGCTGTATCACTGTTTATCTACTAAGATTCTTATGTATTTATCAATTGGTGCCATCTGTGCAGGGACTGGAATGGAAGTAAACGAGGGCACGTCTATAAATTTCTGAGATCTCAAGGTTTTGAGTCATCATATGACGTTGCACATAATTACTCTGACAGTAATGATGATACTCAAAAGGTGCATGTCACCTGTCTTGAGTTGTCTAATTTTCAATCTAGTATAAGTTATCCTGACCATTGGATCTACTTTCGGTTAAATGTGGTAGTGGGTAAGCCATCGAAATCATAGGGGGGACATCTGCGGTGTTGACTTTATATGGCTTCTCAATCCCTATGAATTCCGAAAACCTTTGAAGGATAGCTGGGGTGATGCATTGCTGAGCTTAGTAAAAGTGAGTTATATGAGTATGTACTAGTACAATGTAGATAAGTCCTATCAATCTTTTTTTTCTTTCTGTTTCATGGTTTGGAAAAAGTTTGCCTAAAATATATTCTTTACTTATAACCTTAATGTTTTCTGATAAACAAATAGACTGCATGGTTACCCAAGATTTATGCCTAGCTTTGCCAGTGACTTGTCCATTGTTCAACATCACTTAGCTCCTAGTTAATAGAAGGAAAGCATAGGCAATTTTGCATCTAATCAGGGTCTCTTTATTGTCAGTATCAACTTCAAAAAGCATTGCTTGACAAAAGAGGGGCGTTTGCCTTGTTCAAAGCTGACAGTTCCGATGGTGATTCAGTTACATACTCGGGATTCTATGAAGCGCTTCGGCAGGTACTGTATATTATATCATCATGAATAATTATTCTCTTGTTGCACTAATATTATATATAAAAAAGTGAATATTTTCATTTATACAGATAAATTTGATAGGGCATCCTTATGGACTCAGTCCTGAAGATGTGGATGAGTTATGGAAACAAGCGGATGTTGACAGAAATGGGGTTATTGACTATGATGAATTCCAGGTATGTCTCCAGTGATGGCAACAACCACAGTTAAATTTACTATGGTATACTCACAATTTGAATAAACTTCTGATCGCACAGGACAAAATATGGAATCAGTTTCTGTCAAAGCAAATGCTAAACGACTACAACCAGGACACTAAAACAAAGCCAGAGACCGATGCTACAGAGAAGGAAGTGATTGGGTTGAAAGTAAAGGATGCTGTTTTCCATCCACGGGAAGTAGAAGAAGGAACGTGGCCCAAAGATTACAATATTTCCGATCATGCGCGCCTCACTGTATTTTTTACACCAGTGAAGCTGGATGTGCCATCTCCGTCTAAACTTGCAGGTAACCCAGAGCCACAGATGTCAAGAGGCCCTAGTGATGAATTATGAGTCCTTTCAATCTGCACAGGGTATAGTACCTACTATTGTTATCGTTATACACATACAAAAGAAGCAAGTATTGTAGCAAATTTCTGTCTGTCAAAACCAGGGAAGGGAACTGAATTCTGTCGTATCTGATGAGCCTTTTGTCCAATAATAATGATTTCAATCTATTTCTGTAAAATATGGGGGCTTTGAGATGGCCATGCATCCAACCATCAAACCTGCTGCTATAAATATATAAACACATTCAACAGATGAGCGAGCCTTATGATGATTTCACTCACCATCATACAAGACAAATCTTGACCTGAAAGAGACATTTCTGCCATTTTCTGGGTGAGCACTGTTTTCCCTTAGTTCCTTCCTCAATCTTTACATCTTCATCTTCTTCTTTTTTCAATCTTCAGACTTATTCAATATGAATTAATTCTGCATCTCTTTTTGTTGAATCTCTGTGCTCTCAATTCAACCCTATTTTTCCTCATTTTTGGTTTTGGATTTGGATTTGTATCTCATTTCTTGCTGGTGAATTCTTTATGTGAGAAAAAAAAAATCTTCATAGAAAGAAAATAAAAAGGTGCAGGGACTGCATGATTTCTGAGTCTTAATTTCAATTTGCATATTAAGAAACTACGTTTATGCCTGATCTTGTCCAATAGGATTTTCAACAAACATGATGATCATGCACAAGTTTTACATTTTTCAGAACAATTGGATGATCTCTGCATTTTTATTTGAAATGTTTTCGCAGGAAGTATTCTGATTTGAAGAACCAATGGGTGACCGAAAGGATGAGACAAGTGACAAAGGTCTCTTCTCGAGTCTAGCGGGATACGCAGCTGGAGCTGCTGCAACGGGGCACCACCACCATCCTCCTCCAGGTGCCTATCCTCCTCAGGGTTATCCACCGCAGCCATATCCGTCTGCACCCTATCCTCCAGCTGGATACCCTCCTCATGGAGGTCACCCTCCAGCCCAATTTGGATACCCTCCACAGGGTGGTTACCCTCCAGCAGGATATCCCCCTCCCGGTGGCTTCCCTGCGCCTTCTCATCATGGTGCATACCCTCCAGGAGGGTATCCAGCTCATTCAGGACATCACCATCCAGCTCCATCTGGGCATCAGTATCCGGCTCCAGCAGGGCATCAACATCCAGCTCCAGCAGGACATCACCATCCAGCTCCAGGTACTATTTAGTTACATTTGTTTGTCTAAACAAATTAGTTTTGAGGATTGAAAGTTGATGCCTGTTAATTTTATTTTGATATAGGTTTATATATTCATTAGCTTAGACTACTTAAATGTTTATCTTTTTCACTATGTCTGGATTATTTTGTAGTACCGTGCATTGCAGCTTTTTTTTTAGAACAGAAGTTAACTATTTAAGGATATCATTCACAAATCAAAATCCCTGTATGAATTCGTTTAATCCTTCGAAATGAGTTATAATTATCTCTTTGTTTCTGGCTTCGTCTACGTCAAATAAAAATCTCTGCTCAGTCGTTCTTTGATTGAGAAATAATGGATATGCAGGCATGGGAGCTAGTACAGGTTTGCTAGCTGGAGGTGCTGCACTTGCAGCTGCTGCAATGGGGACTCACCGTCTTTCACATGGAGGTTATGGACATGGCATGTTTGGTCGTGGGAAATTCAAGCGGGGCAAGTTCAAGCGGGGGAAGCATGGCATGTTTGGAAGGCGCTGGAAATGACTCCTCTTCCAAGTTCCAAATATGTATGTTCCGAGAGTTACAACTGCTGCTCCCAGTATTGTCGTACTTGTTCTATATTATATGCCAAAGCTGCTTGATGCACCACTTCAAAATGTTGTATTCAAATAATACAGAATAAAACGTGTTGGAACATTTAAAAAGCAAGGGATTGATATTTGACAGAGTAAAGAAACCACTGCGTTAACTCTAAGCCCTGTTATCAATGGAAGTAAAATCCCATCCCTGTGCCTATGCTACCACCAGCCATGGATATAATCAGTTTCGATTCCGCTTGCTTCCCGCTCTACAAATATCCAAGCATAATGACATAAGGAAACTACAAGAGGAAAAAATAGGCTCATCTCAGGTTCAGTTTCTAACCTTCCAGTTCAGAAAGTATTGCCACACCTTTGTTTCTCAGTTCAATCAATATGATCACAGTTGTGGAATATAATACCACTGATATTTCTGAACGCATTTTTTTAATTGTTTAAATAAATGTATTCTTACACTTTGGGTAACTAGATGATAAAAGACATTTTAAATTATTTACATTACACAAATCAGAATTTAACAATAAAATTTATCTTCCATTTCCATGAATACAGGAATGAGGAATCCGTCACTGCCTCTAATAACATGAGCAAAGAAAACTGAATCTGGGAGGGCTAATGAATATTCAACTGGTAGGGTGGGAGTTGCATTTTCGCTCCAGCCATGTCAGTCGCCTTTCCATCTTAAGAGAAATGAAAGTTTCTCTTGCGTTTGAGTTCTCGAATAAATCCAGTGCGAGGAAGTAGATATGTTTGTCAACCCCCATCTCGTCTAATACTTTGATGCATTTGCTTATGGAGAATGGGTCTTCGTTCTTCATGATAGCAGTAGCTCTCATTTTGGAAGCAGCTGCTATTTCAAGCATGGCATCAACTATGGCGTCACCGGTCGCTTTGCGACCTCTCTTGCGTGGGGCTGAACTTGAGGGCATACCAGATTGGCGCTTGTGTCCATCTAGCATGCTCATGTCATCTCCAGAGCCAGATGTTCCATCATCATCCGCAAAATTCATGGTTGAAATTGGGTGAGCAGACATGCTGAACATCTCAACATATAAGGGAAATAAGATATAATTAGTCATATCTATGATACACCGACGAAAAAGGGAAATATAAGAACACAAGATAAATGAGCATGCATAGTCAATGACGAAACATGATAGACAAATGAAATAAACAAAAGCTGAACTGAAAGAGTACACATGTCTCAGAGTATAACAATTTGACACACTACTTGTCGTTTGCAGCAAACTGACATCAATATGATCACTTCTGTAACTTTGTAATCTGATCATATATGATTCATTGATCAGACTAAGGGAAAGGGCGAAATGCCGCTTAAGTCTTTTGGTTATCTCCGACACCTAAATCATCAAAAACGAACATTTTTCAATCTCAATAAATATAACTACGATTCTGTTCTAGTCGCCAAAAATTAGCACCACTGAATTAAACTCTTTTTAACTATAATAGTCGAGTTGAATTGGTGAAAGCAATTTCTTTTGCCTTTTGCAAAGTGAAAACTCCCAAACATAAGAGTATTTCACCTGCCAAAATAATCACAAAATAATGAATAACACTTGAACTCATACTGGAAAAAAAATTAACAAGTCCAAAATATTAATAAAAAGGGTCTAAATTACACAATAAAAAATGCCAGTTAAAAAACACTATTTTCGTAGCGGCATGCCACCACTGCTACTGCTCAGGTAGCTGCTTCATAATTTCAAATGTGAAAAACAACCGCACAAACATTACGTCTAATCTCAATTCACAAGAACAATCAGAATTAAGAAAAACCGAAAGCCAATAAACATCAAATCATGAATCAGAAAATTTCTGAGTGAACGCGAAACTTGGATACGACTGATCCACATTGAAACTGATTTTGGACATAAGAGGTGAAATTGCTCACCGGTCACCGCTAGATGAAATTCATGCGATCGTTGAGCTGCGGAGAACTGATACGCAGATCGAATTGAATTGTCGTCTTCGTCTTCTCAGTTTGATCTGCGAGTTTCAGTTACGCTGATTTGGCTCACAAAGCCCTAATTTTCAAATTGCATTTCCATTTTAAATTCACAGAATATACAAATTTTAAACTTCAAAAAAAAAAAAAAAAAAAAAACTCTGGCATGGGCCGCGACAAGCGACATTAGTACAATCTTGTAAACTACGCCGACGTCAGAAACGGCGTCGTTTTGGAAAAAAGATGCGTAAGTGTCGCATACTAAAAATACCTGTGAAGAACCGGTTTAGTAGGTTGACTCAGTTTTCTCCGTGTCCATGAAAGGTAGAGAGAGCACTTCACTTATCACCACAAGTTTGTGACTTGTTTTGATTGCTAGTTGTGTATAAATAGGTCCCTTCCAAACACCATTTGATTTCAGTTATTATTTAGCGCACGGTTTAATAAAAAGACATATATCGACGAACAAGGAAAGATGCAAGCCATTAAGGATAAAATTAGCGACATGAAGGCCATGAAAGAGGTCAAAGCCGAAGCAAGAGCTGAGGAGCAGGTATAGAGGGCGAATGCCTAGCTAACTTCGATATTGATATGAACTGAATTAAACTGTATGTTGCATGTGTGACAGGCGGAGAAGGACATTGCGAAGGCGAGAATGGAGATAGCTCATGAGGCGCGACTAGCCAAGGAAGCCGAGGCCAAAATGGAGCTTCATGTTGCTAAGGCAGGCGAAAAGGCACAAAGAGAGATAGCGAAACACTCTCATTCCGATCATAGTGCAGCTAGCGAGGAAGATGTGTACTATGATGGTGTGTATGATGATGAACGTCGAGGAGTTGGAGGACCGGCACCTGTTTACACGGCCGACATGGCTGGATCAGCCTCGATGCCCTCGTCGCACTCGCATACCACAACTCCGCCCACGCACAACAATCTCATTTGAACGACATGTCGAATTTCGGCATTTAAGTTAATATTGATTACGTTAAATGTTAGATGATTTACGAATAAGAAATAGACATGTCTCAGTTTGGCCAATAATATATACCTACATGTGTGTGTAGTCCTGGATATGATGTTAAAACTAAAATCTGATTGTTTACATTTGTATCGGATGAAAGACAATATAAATGGTATTTACATTTAGAATATAACCTGTACATTTTTATTATGGAAAATTTGATGCATATTTAATTTAGGGAAAAAGTAAACACCCTTTTACAAACTCTTGTTGAACATTTTTAAAAAGCAGTCAATTTCCACTTAATTGTTATATGTCAATTAAAAAGAGTTTAAAAAATACCTCTTAATTGTCATTCTCAATAGTTCTTCCCGTTATTTATTATAAGTTCGTACATCCCAATGTCATTTTCCCTAATTTTTATATTTAAATATAATTTTTATTTAATCCAAACCCTATATAAAAAAAATAGATTTTCACCATCATTTCACTCATAATTTTTTTTGTTCTTACTACAAAAAATTATGAAGTAGTTTGAAAATGCTTTTAATCGATTTTATAAAAATATCGCACTTGAGTTGAGACACTGTATTCAGGGAGAAACGTTCGGAGTTCGGACGTCCTTCGTTTTGGATTAGTTGATATTAACTGGCCTTATTGAAAAAAAAATGAAGTAGTTTCACTTTCAGGGTTTTGATTCCCGACCTCCCTAATTTTTCCGCTGGAGCAAAACAAGGCTAACAAATAATTGTTTTGTTGCTCATGTAGGCAACTTTCTGATGCACGGAAGGTGTTTGAGAATTTGTCACAATGGCATTATTGTGTAGTGGTTGGAGGAGGAGGAAATGTGGTTGATAGAATACTGAATTCCTGCATTGCTGGATTTTGTCAGCGACATTAAACTAGCTCGGGTATATATCGCGCATTTAATTTATAGAAAAAGATAGGCACACTAGGTGTATAGCAGGACTAGGAATTGAGCTATCTTGTGTTCGAATTGTTATACTCTACATGACATGTTACAGCGAGCTAGCCGTTAAATTACAGTATGTCTGATACATTTGTCGTTCCGGTAATTTGCCTGAGATCCCATAAGTTTAGAAGGGCATCTCTAACGCGTCAAGCTGTGGAAGAAATCATCATCATACCCTATGTTGCAGAACCCCAGCCACATAAGAGCACAGAAGTACATCATTTGAATTTTCAGCTTAATAGAAACAAGTAAGCCTGGAGAATGACATGATATGATCAGTGTTAGTCTCTGACTATTTTGCATTAGTAAATTAATGTAGTCACACAATTTCAACTAAAATTGTAGAACCTAGTTTTTGTAGTGAGGCATTGAGTGGCCTAACCTGTGCCTTGTAGGCATACACGAGGATGAACAATGAGAGTGTTGACCTTGTCTTGTTCCAGTTTGTCCGTGAATAAAGCTCTGTGAGATTGTGATCTGTGCGCGTATTTTGTTGTTTCTTTTGAAAGGCCTTGAAATGATGCATCCATTCTTTCTAAACTGCATTTCATTGGAATGATATCAGAGTGCGCTTTTGAAATTCGCACCCGCATAACCTGCATTGATAGATAATCTCCATATAGTTCGACATCACCTGCGTATTGTTTGCACTGACAAGCACGGCTATGAAGTGTTTGGTTTAGGGTGTGATTCTTCGAGCATTTAATATCTTTGTAGATTCCTGGTGTTGTGTCTATCAGTTTTTCAAGATCATCGGTAGTTGAACACTTATTAGTCGATTCAGCGATATTCGAAATGCTACATCCAATGTCTACTTCTGGAAAACTATTTGCCGAACTTTGGAATTGTGTCCCTGTCTCATCGTCAATTTTGTGACATAAAATAGTAGACATGTCCGTAGCAGATTTCTTTGGGCTTTCTATACTTGGCGATTCATTCGATTGACCTTCAACCTTTTTTTCAGTCTCATCATAATTTACTGGGACCTCAAAGCTCCGTGATTCGTGGCCTGGTAAAGGTAATCCTTCTTTCTTGTTTTGTTCCCTAACTCGAAAATTTCCTTCCTGGATTGGTAATCTTGATACCCATTTGCTCCTAAGATAATTATTACCAATAATTGGTTTCTGATTTTGGTGACTTGTTCTGTGGGACACAAACTTCGGTATATTTCTGCATATCTGAAAATCTGTGGTTTTGATATCGCATTCAGAAGTGCATTGGCTGCGTTCCGTCTCATTGTCCACATTACTGATCACGTTCGAATTCTCAACACAGCTAGTTATGGAAGTGCTGCAATCTGAGCTATTTGCATCTTTTCTTTTCAAGGGGAAAGACACAGAGTTAGCCCGCTGGGTTATTGACCTTCTCCTTCTCCTCGCAGAAGCTCTCGATTTCTCTTCAAATAATGTCAGCTCTATCCCGGATTTCCTTCTACTGCAAACTGTTGGCTGCATGAACCTTGGCAGCTCTGACCATGGGAATTGTGGCACAATCCCGAATTTATCAGTACAATTCATAACAGATTTGGACACCCCCATGATCAGCTGAGGATCTCCTGCTAGCAGCATTCTTGGTGAATTTGATGACGCCTTCGTCAGAATTTCCAATGTCTTATTTAGCATTTCTATTTTGCTCATAATGGTTTGACACTCATCTTCAATTTGTTCCATCTTCTGCTGCAGACTGATCAATGCTGCCTTCTTGCTCTCTTTGAAGTCCTGGTTTCATTATCTCACTAGCATTAATGCTTTACTGACGACATGAAAAATTGGAGGGGAACCATAAACTGTTACTATTTTGCCAGGGACTCCAAGGTTATATGGTTTTTCAAATTTAAAAGTTAAGGTGGCTTAATTTTTTCTGGCATGATGATATGCAATTTAAAAGTGATCAAAATTATTAATATGTTTTTTATTATCATAAAAGAATTAAAAAGATAAATTATATTCCATGTTAGATAAGGTTGGAAGAAATATGAACCATTGATCAGTGTGGTTTACTTACTTGTGACTCTCCTTTACCTAAGTTGACGCTTCTTGCTCGTGTAGCAAAATTCAAAGAACACACGGACTCACAAAGGTCTTCTTCTTCTGGACTGACATGTACAAGCATAAGAGTTTTTGAATCCTCCCCTGACAAAAACATGCAGGTTTCATTCTACAATCACTTTTATTGAATTCGAATGCATGGAAAATGAGAATTATAAACATGCACTAATTTAGGGAAATAATCTAAATTCTAAACATTGAAATAGTTTTCTAGGAAGGAACGCCAATATAGGTTTTTTTTACTGAAACATATGGAAAATAACAGTGTTCCTACATTTACTAAATCACCAAATGCTTACTTCACATCACACTTTACGTTACTCAGGGTAGAAACTGACAGATAAACTGAAGGTAATTTTACCTAAGCAGTCTTGCAGAATCAGAGTGAGCTTGCTGTTCCTGTCAGGTAAAAGTTCAGATATCAGGGCTAAATACATAGTAAATTGTGATTGACTAAATTCGTCTTCAACCAGCTTAGAGCTTGGTTTTAGCTGCTGCCCGCAGCAGTCCTAGAGTGTGAGAGCTTAGTCTTGTTTCAGTACCTATAAGGTATATGACATTTTTTTCTTTGAAGTGCATCTACTACATCTCCGAGAGCTGAAAGTGACAGATTAATAGATTTTCCCTCTTCAAATCTTCTACCTTGTGCCTTGGTTTTCAGCACACGCTCACTCCCCCCTAGATCAACCATCCATAATTTATTTGTCTCCCTTCTTCTTTCCATTGCATTGATCGAGTTGATTTTGATGCGGATCATGCTGCAAAATAGCAGTATTAGATTTACAGAGTTCAGTATCCAATATACACATATGATCTATGATAACAAACTATTTGACATGAAAATAATTGAGATAAGATTTTCGAATTCTGAAATCGTGTTACCAGCACTGGTTTTGTTAACATAGTAACTTATTTTGGTAAATTCTTACCAATGGGATCGGCTTGAAGCTTTATTTAAGTTTGTTGAGGCTGTTGATCTTAGTTTACATCCAAGTCTGTACAGTCTCAGAGCCTGCTCAGAGTCGCTCACTTGTACGGATGTAAGGTTATCAATCTCTATTCCACCACTTGGATCAGTTTTAATGGAAAGGCTGCAAAGTAAAGCATGACTGATTCTGAAACATAATCTTTAGTAGCTGGTACAAAATGTATATCCTGAACTTGACTTGATGCTCACCATGGTGGAATACAATCAAATATTCTAGAGGACTGGGGCACCAGCAGATCCTTGATATGTCCTAGATAAATTTCAAGCATACTGAACATTATTGTAAAGTCTTCGTTACTGACTGTTGCTTGTTTGAACAGTGCCTCAATTCCTCGCTGCACGACCCCTGGACTTTCCGGAGTACCTTCCTGATACACGAATAAAGATTTTGCAAGCTTAGAGGTAATGTTATTACAAAATAAAACTAGTTTCTGTATTATTGCAATTAGGGTTCATGATGCGTACCATTGTAAAAGTTTTGCCTGATCCCGTCTGACCATACGCAAAAATGCATGCATTGTAGCCATCCACGACAGTCTTGATTATAGGCTCGATATCTGAGAAAACTTCATCTGAAATACAAGGATATTCATAAAGCTTCCGTCATTTTTGTAGTTTACCTTCTTTCTCTAAAATTTTAAGGAAAAAGAAGAAGAAGAAGAAGAGAGGAGCTCATACATGTCTAAAATTCTAAGTTATTATAAGACTAGTGTGCGAAACCACCTTGAGATGAATTTGGCTGGAAGACCTTGTCGAAGCTATAATATTTGCTCTTGCTTTCAGAAACATTTAAAAGCAAGTCACTCGAGTTCAGCGCCACAACAGGACTCAGCTGGTTGGAGTCAGGCTCCATCAGTGTGGGTCTAATACGGCAGAAAACTCGGATGTTCCCTGCAGGAGGCCAAGAACATTTGCATTAGGTATTACTCTTACAGAATCACCAAGTTCAACTAGTAGTATCCTGTTGAAGAGAAAAGTCCATACATTAACTTGTATACCTTTCAAGTCTAGAAATTCATTCAGCAGCTTCCTTCGTTGCTTATTCAACTTGTTTATAACGGAAATAAACAGTGCAAGTTCATCTGTTTCAGAAATTCATAACAAGTACAAGCTCAAGCATGAACATACACTGGCTGGTTAGTATTGTAGAATTCTTCTTACCTCGTGTCCTGATAACATCCATGTTTATTAAATCTGCACCATTTTTAACAGAACATTGCTCTTTGAAGTCCTTCTGAGCTTCTGTGTGTGTAGCGGGTGCGGCTTCTGATGGAAGGTTTCTGATTATACTGCAGACTGAATTGACCCAAGCAGAGGTAAGATGTGCCTTAAATCCCAATAAGGAATGGATTGACTGTGCAAGATTTTGGACAGGCTTTCTAGAATCCATGTCATTCATTTTTCAGCAAGTAATAATCTCACATGCATCTGATTCGAGTATACAGATTCCTGTATCTTGCACCTCCTGATAGAAATGAAACTCTCTTTCCTGAAAGAAAAAAGAGTACACGAAGAGTTGCGTTGTTAGATCAAATATGCGCAGACCCAAGAATTACGCCGTGGCCTCTGATCCCAGGTGATTTCAGAACTCGAACTAGTTCTACCAACTTGGGAATTAAGGTAGAAGAGAAGATATGCCTGGAGGTTAACCAGTAATCAACTGTTGGACTTGTGATGATAGTCCCACACCTAAGTAGTTAGTAGGTAGTACATCAACCTAAAGGCTGGTAGTCTTAATTTACTGAGCTAAGTGTATATGAATATGCATACATATAAAAGAAAATGCCACCAAATTAAGCAAGGAACTGCAATGTTACTCACACAGGAGTTGTCATGAAAAAGTCCCATGTGAATTGCAGCCAAACGCATTATTGGAATCTCATTTTAATCTCTGATTTTGTTGATAGTCAGGCTTGGATTGTAGCTTCTGGACAGAGAGGGTTCTGTGTAGCCTTGTCTGGGAATCAATGAAGAAAGAGAGTGATAGGGTCCCAGCCCAACCCTCGGGTAAAATTGCAGTAGTATTTAATGATTAGTGTGGGACTGTAAAAAGGAGTTAGTCACTGCTTCAATATGTTCTATTATGCACAAACCTCATACTAATTAAGCCGTGTTTAAACTAATCTAATTTTGATATCATTACTCAATGAAAGTCTGCGTGCTCTTACTATATCAAAGCTCGCGTAGACTGAAGAAGATCTACTTCTAACGTACGAACTCCATTGTGATGAAATGAAATTGTGAACGATTTTTTTTACAAAACAAAACTGAAGAGGGCATTAGGCTGTATGTTTAGATTGGACCTTGTCCTTGGAGTGAAGAGCCTATTCACTGCTCTCCATTTGGGTTTATCTCCCTCCCTCCAGTGGCTTGTTACTATCAGCTACCAACCAAAGGGCCATGTTCATTTACTCCTTCCATTTTTATTAACGGGAGTGAGAAACTCAACTATGGTCTATGGCAGAGCCGAAGTTTCAGTCAACTTGAATCAGAGATGTCTAACTATCTCTCATGTTATTTATTGCAAAACTATCACTTATGATTATTGAATGAGAAATGCATTTTCTTGTGACATAGTTATTGATGAGTTGAGTATCCAGTTGAGTTGCAGATCAGTTTTGTGGTGTCGTCGGTTGAGGAAGTAGCATAGCTTATCGACGATTGGAGCATCTACTTGCCGGACAGTATTGTATAAAAAGTTAAGTTGTGACTTTGTTTTTCCATTCTGTACAATCTACGACAACTTGAACCAATGGAGAACATAGAAGACTTTGTTCCATACTATAGAGATAACATCGAGGTCAAGATATAAAAGTTCTTTTAGATTACTGTGACCATATGGTGGTCCTGTTTCTTTGTTTATCTTTTGTTAGTACCATGAAATGATGAAACTGTGCATCTGACAAATGATCTTACATAAGCGAGATCTTAGAATGTTTCGTTGAATTTAGTTAGCTGCATCAGGTTGCAAGAATGGACTTAGCTCAATAATATAATTGTCCGTTGTGTTTTCAGGAGCTATATTATAAACAAGCTCTTCATTCAATCCCCCGTTGAAATAAATCAGTAAGTTCTCCTTCAAATCAGTACAATCTAATGTTGTTAACATGGAATAAAACAAACATCAATTGCATCACCCTCGTCAGCTGGGTCTTACTGATTGACTGAAAGCTTGACCTATGTCAGCAGGGACGGACCCAGGAATTTGGGTAGGGGGTGACAATCAAAAAAATATTTTGTATTATGAGAAAACATACAATTTATTTCGTCTTTTGTATTATGAAAAAACATTTTGTATTATGAGAAAACATACCATTTCAGATCTCACTGTGTACATGACTGTCTTTCTCTGAAATTTCTGCAGTTTTTCTTTTAAAGAACGAATCAATAGTTGATATTTTCATCTATAAAATCAGAAAAATCAAAGATCAGAATCATAATGTAACACAATTTATTTCAATGTCAAAATAACACAAATCGGCAAACCCTAATTCATGCAGTCCAAACTAGCGAAAATCAAAACAATACAAATCAAATTATAATACCAAAATGATGGCAAGTGACTTCAGCGTACATCTATTTTGTCGAAATTTTATGAATCATAAAAGAAAAAAACCTGGAAGACGACTAGATGAGAGAAGCTGACGAGCGACAACTCAGGACCAGCGTACTCCAACTCTTTGTGCGGCTCAACGGCTGCTGTGATATTAATAATTTGATACTGATAAATTTCTAAATTCTAAATGTAATACCTAATTTGAATAAAAAAAATTATATGAAGAAAATTTTTTTGGAAAATCTTGCCCACCCACACGTGGTTCCGTCCCTGTATGTCAGCCCATCTGATCTTGCTTTACCTAAACTTTGAGGGTGGCTAGTGATTGCATAATGCTGTGAGAGATGTATTTGTATATTTTAACGATAATTTCTTTTATGCAAAGACATTTTTGGAAAAAGTTCGAATTTGACCAAATTAAAGTCTCAATCTACTCTGAAATTGTTTTCCAATTTACTCAATTTTCCGATGGCGTTGCTGGGCTTCATGTGACTAAACCTAATTTTTGACCAATAGTGAGCGTCGGTAGCAGCGCTTCTCTGCTCCGCCTAGCTTTCAGGTCGCCAAAGGTCTTCGACCCGTCTCTCGCCTCCAATCGTGCCTCCAGAGGCCAAACGTTCTTAGCGGAGCCACCGTCAGAATCGGAAACCTTCCGCACTAGAGGACGAGTCAGGAACAGATCATTCAAGTCAGTCGTTGGTTCCAGGATGTGCTTTAACAAATTGAGAAAAGCCTTTCTTTTTTTTGTTTTGTTTACCAGCTCCTTGTATACGCAGTACTTTTTACATGACGGTGAGCTCTCTTAGAAGTTCAAGTGTTGTTGTGAATGCTGATTTGTGATTTATCAGCTAGTATTTTAAAAATAATTTGACAAATTGAGTAGATCGAGAAAATTTTCCCACATTTCATGGATTATCATTATTAGGGTTCAAGATTATTTTGATCTGCTTATCAAAAAAAGAAGATGATTATTTTGATCTGTGTGCTTAATTATTTTACAGATGTGAATCTAAGGCTGGGGTAATGGCTGGTCACATGTCAAATTATTTGTACAACAATATTATTTGATGCACTCTAATTAGTTAATCCTACTCTAAATTACTGTGTAAAGTAGTTGTGTAATTTTATTCAACGTATAGTATAGGTTACCCTAAATCTGAGTTCACTCTTAATCCAGAAATTAAAGTCCAAATGCTTAAAGAAATTATTGAGGAGAGGAAGTCTGTTAAGCAATAACCAGCCGACCGGCTGGGTTATTGGTCAGTTGTCAGCCGCCCGGCTGGGTTAATTTATAATTATCAAGAGTTGTTTTCTGTATATAGTTGAAAGTTAGGAGCTTCTGGTGTCCATAGTGTAAACTTGGTAAAAGTCTGTTATAACAGACTTTTGCGCCTTTGTAACAGTTTATCAAAATCAAATACAAAATTAGGGTTAGCTAAAATCCTCTTCCGATCTTTGATTTCTTGAGCTCCGATCATCACTGATTGTTCTCTGAACTTGTTCTGGTGATGATCGATGTTGTATTTCTACATGGTATTAGATGAACGACATCGGTTTGGTATGATTTTTGCTCTTTTCCGCTTGTGTTCTTGATCGTTGTGTTTGCGTTGTTTCAGTTTGTGTTCGTTTGTGTCAATGACTTCGACAAGTACGCAACCTGCAACTACGTCTGCTACGGCATCTACTGTCATGAATGTGGCAGACGATCCTCTTTTTGTTAACAGTAATGAAAATGTGGCTGTTTCACTTGTTACTCAACCATTGCTTTGGGACAAGAATTATCTTAATTGGAGGAAGTCCATGGAGATGGCTTTAGGGATTAAGATGAAACTAGGTTTTGTGCGTGGTGAATTTACGAGACCGGCTGATCCTTAACAGGGAGCTCGATGGGACAAATGCAATAATGTTGTGTTATCTTGGATCATCAATTCTGTTTCGCCTGAAATTGGCTCCTTCTTGATCCATTCTACTGACTGTATGCATGCTTGGGAAGACCTAGAGGAGCGTTTCTCAGATTCCAATGACTTCACAATCTTCTCTATTCAACAAGAGATAGCCATCTTGATGCAAGAAGATAAGTCAATTGCTCAGTACTACAACAAGTTGATTCAGTTATGGGGTGATGAGGATGCTCTAACTAAAGAAATTTCTTGTGAACTTGGGTCCAGATGCAAGGTTAGACGTTGCTCTAATGATAGAAAAATGAGAGACAGACGAATGAAGTTTCTCATGGGCCTGAATGATGTCTATATCACTTCCAGGTCTAACATTATTCAGATGAAACCATCACCAAACTTGAAAGAGTGTTACAAGCAGTTGGTTCAGGATGAGACTCAAAGGAAGTCTAAACAACTGTCTCTCCCTGAGGTTTCAGCTCTTTATGCTGGGCAGTCTTCTGACTCTTCTCATGGTGGCTCTCAAGGTTCCACTTATCAGCAGTCCAATTCTCAGTCCTCTGGTGGCTCCAACAAACAAGCTACCAGGACTGCCTCTTTCAACAAGAACAGAAAGTCTTTATTCTGTACCTACTGTAAGCTACAAGGACATGTAAGGGAGACTTGCTATAAGCTTCATGGGTATCCTCCTGGATACAAGTTCACCAACAACAGCAACAAGCCTAATTACTCCAATAATAGAGGCAGTAGAGGTGTTGCTAATAATGTTGTGGCAGAGGTGTCAAATGCAGGTTCTGAAGAGAAGGTCCATCACTCTACTAGTGAAGCTTTTCCTGTTCAGATCAGTTCCTTGAATATGACTCAGGATCAACTCAATAAACTCATGGTTTTCCTTGGCAATGGTGGAGCTCAGACTCATGATCATATGGCAGGTATTACCTGTCTCTCTTCTGTTAAAGTGTGTAGAGACACTTGGGTTATTGATAGTGGTGCCACAGGTCATATAACTCCTCATGCTCATCTATTGACTGATCTTGTTAGTCTTAAAGTTCCCTATAGTGTCATTATGCCTGATGGAAGCAGAGTTATGGTCACTCACATTGGTTCTTGTATCTTAAGTGATGACATAAAGCTATCTAATGTTCTGCTGGTTCCAAATATTAGATACAACTTAATGTCAGTAGCCAAGCTTGTGGAGGATGCTAAGCTAGTGGTTCAGTTTAATGAAAGAGGTTGTTGTATTCCGGACCAAGTAAAGCAGACTTTACAAGGGACTGGTGATTTGGTTGAAGGCATGTATCACTTCAAGACTGTCAAGGTTGGAGGCTGTCTTTCTGTTGACAAGGATGCTACTCTTTGACATTATAGACTGGGGCATTGACAAGCGTATTTTTAACCCTTTATAGTTGTCAAATTATAAGTTTTAGGGGTTCAATTGCAGTCAAACAATATTTATAACCTCGGTAAGCCAAGGGTCGATCCTAGGAGCAATGCGTGTGAGTACTAGCAAACGGTGCGACCTATTTAGCTATTCCGAATGAATTTTTGTAAAAAGGTTTTGTTGTCACGAGAATTGCGGAAATTAAATAACAGAAAATTAAATGGTTGTCTTGATCAGAGAAAGAATTCCAGAATCCATACTTCACCCGTGCTAACCCCACTAATCAAGTAATCATGTTATGTAAATTATCCATGCTATCGAATATGGAATCAAACCGAAATAACACTAGACAAGCCGCCCATCCACGGATCATTGTCTAGATTAATCTCAATCGTTGAACGCCGCCCATCCACGGATTATCAACGATCTCGATTTATTAAACTAAAGGTTTTCCTATTAAATCATGTAAACATGACCTAATATCAATTTCATGTAATCCGGTTAATACCTAGGACCCATCCATCTTTCGGTAATTAACCTAAGTACGTTCTACCAATGCAAACATACCCTTTGATGTAAATACATGCATAGAACGATAAAATTAAGCATACAATGAAATCGCATATTCGAATCGCATAGATAAAAACTTCAATTGATCACATGAGAGTTAGGGTTACATAGCACGGGATCCGTAGGATCCCGGAATGAGAGGACTACTCACTATTCATGGTGATTAAACCAAAAACAGTGTATATTGAAAGGAAGAAACGAGTAAACCGTAAAGACGCGGTGAAGCTCGATGATCCTCACGCTGAAAAGCTCTGTCTTCTCTCCCAAGTTAGGGTTCTTTCTCCAAAATATCAACAACATGTCTAATCTGGTCGTGTTTCCTTTTATAGACCGTCTAAAAAGAGCCAAAAGCCCAAAATTGAATTTAGAAACAACTTGTAAACTTTGGCCAGCCGACGGTCCCGTTACAGCCGAGCCTGTAACGGCTGTAACGGGCAGAGCTGAAATCACTGAGAAAATTGGTCCCGTTACACCCGTTACAGTCCAAGCTGTAACGGTTGCTGAGGCCTGTAACGGGACTGCTCGAAATCTCTGTTGGAATTGAGGCCGTTACACCCGTTACAACCCAAGGTGTAACGGTTGCTGAGGTCTGTAACGGGCTGTCCTTGCATATTCTCGATTTTTGGCCTTTTTTGATCGATCTTTCGTTCTCTTCGACACTTTGGCTCCAAGGGGCGATGATATGTCTATTTTACCTGAAACACTAGAAAAGACATCAAATAGAGACAATTTGTCGGGGGAATGAACGTTATCCTTCATCGAATGTAGTGAATAATCAGTCAGAATATTGACTGATCAAAACACTCCACACTTAGGATTTGTTCGTCCCGAACAAATGTCAAACAAACGGCAGAATAAATACACGAGTCAAAGTAATGCTCAACAACCATATGTTTCAAAGCTACCCACTCAAGTGACATGTGATCAATTTTAACTAAAACGAAAATAAAAAGAAAAAAACTCATAACTCACTGTCGTAGAGGACACGAATGCATTTAGCGTATGCATCAAGCCTTTAAACCCCTAGGCTGCCCTAGTAGGACGAGTATAGTCTCGTGAAGGTTTTCAGGAATGGGACTACCTACAAATCCCTGTACAACTAACTAACGTGTATGCATGAATGATGCTCAACGTGTCACAGTAAAGTCATGTCATACCTCGGATTCATCGTGTTACCTCGACTTCAAGTCAAACATCTTCATCAAAGGTTTCAGATAATCATAGATTAACCAGGTTATGCATTCAAATGGTCAGTACACACGGCTAGCAAACGACTGATCACACGTTCTAAATAGTTCTTTAGCAACATAATAAGAACATGAATAGCTACACAAAACATGCTCGCCATTCACCTATGCTATCTAGGGATAGTCCACGGGCTCTTGGCGCAAAGCTCATTCTCAAGTGCCAAGGACTAAGCAATGACCCGTAAGAGAAGAGGAGCTCGGCTTAAGGATTTTCTGAAAAGTAGTACGAAAATTGCATCAAAGTTTCAATGCAAGCACGAGGATCGTCCCTTAGTTTCTAGTATACGAAATTGCAAGACAAGTTACGATTTGCACGCAATGAGAAGATGGAATTACACTACGTCAAGCAAAAGGGGCAGAAATTGTTTCAAAAGTGTTTTCCATACACAAGGGGCGACTTTCTCACCAGGTCCTTGGTATATTTCTGCTCTCGCAGAATATTTTTCAAAGCTTTTGTTTTCACGAAATTATTTTTCCCTTTCTTGAGACTGGGTTTCTTTCAAAAACAAGTATGCTTGGGGCCTTTGAAAATAAAGAACTTTGTTCTTGAGGGAAAACTTGAAGGCCAATTGGCTAACTCCACACTTAAAACTTGACATAGTGTATAAGTAAAGGCGGGCGCATGCAAATCACAACGAGTATAGAGAAGTATATACTAGCACTAAGGTCACCTAAAAAGATATGCAATTTTAAGCTTTTGACATATTTGAAACGGTGCCTACTAAATTCAAGTCTCAAACATGCTTCAAGAAATACGTAGAACATGTGATAGGCAAATGCTAGCAATGATACTGACTCAAGAGAATACACACACGATTTTCACTATTTCAAGTCCTAGACTTCGAATCCAAAAGAGTGTCAATCAGTCAAGGAGTATCGTAGAAAAACAAGGATTTCAATCGCAATACATAGACTGTTGAGCATGTGCAGGAATGAACGTGTGATATGCAATGTGTGTGACTATGCGTGACCCACTCCACACTTAAAAATAAGCTTAGTCCCGAAGCAAAGAAATAGAAGAGAAAATAAGCGTAGGAACTTCCCTCGTCTGTGTGAGCCCGAAATCCATAGAGATTGAACGATAACCGGTGAGTGAAATGCTACGTGTGAGCTGGTAGATATGAAGAAGGATATAAAGAGCTGCACAAGTTATAAGGTAGTCATCGTTAATCGCGAAGAAACCTGGATAAGGGGATGCCAACGAAGAAAGAGGTAAACGATGTGAGTAAGGATATATAACATAGACAAAACAACTCAAACATCGAATAACATATAGAAGATTAAAGTAGCATCCAAAAGTCAGCATACAATGAGAAATGACATGAACGTGCAGTAGCTGACATAAAAAGCAAAAAGAAGGCATAAAGAGTGCAGTGCAAGGAGACTAAGAAACTCCATCATCGGCAGCATCATTATCAGAGCCAAACATCTTCTCAATACTGTCGGAGGCTGCAGCATCGGTGGGACGAGAGGGGAGCAATGGATGCCGGTCGGAATCGGGTGGATTGGAGAGAAGGGTGGTCGGCGGTGCTTGAAGATCGGATTTCGGGAACTTAGGGTTTAGAAAATCTGAGAATTGAAGTTGAGTTTGAAAAGGAAGACATGCCCGTTACAACCGAGCCTGTAACGGCTGTAACGGCTGTAACGGGTACTCCTGAATTCTCTGAGTTATGACAGCCCGTTACAGCCCATGTGTAACGGCTGTAACGGGACCTCTCAGATTCTCTGTTTGTGTTCAGCCCGTTACATCCCTTTTGCAGCCCGTTACAGTCCATGTGTAACGGCTGTAACGGCACATCCCAAATTCTCTGCCAAAATTTGCTTTTTCTGAAAATTCAATGTTGTTCACTCCACACTTTGATTCCTGCACAGTTCACACACAAATCGTACAATGCAAAATGCAAATAAATAAGACTTACAGCGCGGGTTACTCCCCGAAGAGACCTAGTATAACGTCTTGGCGAGACATAGCCGGGTCTAGACAGACTCATGACGCATAAAAAGCATTCTCGGAGAGTCCTTTAGCTAGGATCCCTCCCCGAGAAATAGATTATCGTTAATGCCTTCGGGAGGTGCCAGATGCTTGAGTATGTGGTAGTGCTTAAGCCGTTGCCCGTTTACCACCATAGATTTTCCTCCTTCCACGCTGAGCTCCACATGCCCGTCTGGATGTGCTCGTTCCACTGTATAAGGGCCACTCCACTTGGTACGCAGTTTTCCAGGAAATAATCGAAGGCGGGAGTTGTAGAGAAGAACTCGCTCGCCTTCATTGAACTCTCTGCGCACAATTCGTTTGTCGTGCCATTTCTTTGTCCTCTCCTTATAAATGCGAGCGTTCTCATAGGAGTCTAATCTGATTTCGTCGAGCTCATGTAGTTGCAGTACGCGCTTTTCCCCAGCTGCTTTCATGTCCATGTTTAGCTCTCTAATAGCCCAAAGAGCCTTGTACTCGAGTTCGACTGGCAAGTGGCAGGTTTTTCCATAAACAAGTCTGAAAGGACTCATCCCAATGGGAGTTTTGAATGCAGTCCTATATGCCCACAGCGCGTCATCTAGCTTGGACGCCCAGTCTTTCCTGTGGCTCGAGACCGTCTTTCCCAAAATGCTCTTGATCTCTCTGTTAGAGATCTCTACCTGCCCACTGGTCTGAGGGTGATAAGGAGTGCCAATCTTGTGGTGGACGCCATACTTCTTCAGTAGTGTTTCGAAGTTTCGTTCTTTGAAGTGAGAGCCACCGCCGCTGATAACTGTTCTGGGCACTCCGAACCGAGGGAAGATCACCTTCTGAAACATTTTAATAACCACCTTGGCGTCGCAAGTAGGAGTGGCCACTGCCTCAACCCACTTGGAAACGTAGTCGACCGCTACCAAGATGTACTGATTTCCATAGGAAGGTGGGAATGGTCCCATGAAGTCAATCCCCCAAACATCGAATAAATCCACTGCGAGAATGCTCTGCTGCGGCATCTCCTGCTGCTTCGAGATATTTCCAGTCCTCTGGCACTGATCACAGGCTTTGACGAAGTCATGTGCATCCTTAAATAGCGAAGGCCAAAAGAAACCGGACTGCAGAACCTTTGTAACTGTTTGCGAACCAGCTCCATGTCCACCGTATTGAGAAGAGTGGCAGCGTTCCAGAATATATGGGATCTGGTCCTCGTCGACACAAGTCCTGTAGAGACCGTCATCACATAATCTATAAAGGAAAGGGTCATCCCAGAAGTACCTTTTAACATCGGAAAGGAATTTCCTCTTCTGGTTGTGCGAGAGGTCGGGAGGGAGGAGTCCACAGGCCAAGAAATTAACAAAATCTGCGTACCACGGGACGGTGTCCACGTCAATGCGCATCAGCTGTTCTCCTGCTAGAGAGTCAGTCATCGGGAGTGTGTCCTCTTCGCGGTCAAGCTCTCCTAGCTCGAGGCGTGACAAGTGATCTGCAACCAGATTTTCTGCTCCCTTCTTGTCTCTAATGTCAATATCGAATTCTTGGAGGAGGAGGACCCAACGGATGAGGCGAGGCTTGGAGTCCTTCTTTGACAGCAAGTATTTGATTGCAGCGTGATCGGTGTACACTATGATCTTCGAACCAATTAAATACTGCCTGAACTTCTCGAAAGCATAGACGATGGCCAGCATTTCTTTCTCTGTCGTAGTGTAATTAACCGCTGCTCCGGCGAGGACCTTGCTGGCGTAGTAAACTACGTGTAGTTTCTTGTCGATGCGCTGCCCCAAGACTGCTCCTACTGCAAAATCACTTGCATCACACATTAGTTCAAATGGCAGCTCCCAATCGGGAGGCTGCACTATCGGAGCAGAGGTGAGAGCAGTTTTCAGATTATTAAAAGCTTTTAAACACGAATTATTGAAATTAAACTCAGCTTCCTGGCAAAGTAGATCAGTGAGCGGCTTGGCTGTCTTCGAGAAATCCTTGATAAATCGCCTGTAAAATCCAGCGTGCCCGAGAAAGCTCCTGATCCCTTTCACATCTTTTGGTGGGGGCAGCTTTTCAATCACCTCTACCTTTGCGCGATCAACCTCAATGCCTCTGTGAGAGACCATGTGTCCAAGCACTATACCTTCCTGCACCATAAAGTGACACTTCTCCCAGTTTAAAACCAGGTTAGTATCAACACAACGTTGAAGGACATCAGTGAGGTTAGAGAGACATGCATCAAACGAAGAGCCGTACACCGAAAAATCATCCATGAATACTTCCATGGTGTGCTCTAAAAAATCAGAAAAGATAGCCATCATGCAACGCTGAAATGTGGCTGGTGAATTACAAAGACCGAAGGGCATACGTCTGTAAGCAAATGTGCCAAAAGGGCAAGTAAAAGTGGTCTTCTCCTGATCCTCGGGGTGTATAGGGATCTGAAAGAATCCACTATAACAGTCGAGGTAGCAGAAAAACTTATGCTTAGCTAGACGTTCCAACATCTGATCAATAAAAGGCAATGGGAAGTGATCCTTAAGAGTGGCCTTATTCAATTTCCTGTAGTCAATGCACATACGCCAGCCAGTTACAGTACGAGTAGGAATTAATTCGTTATGCTCATTTCGTACAACAGTCAGACCTCCCTTCTTAGGGACAACGTGCACATGACTTACCCACTTACTATCAGCAACAGAATAAATGATGCCGGCATCTAATAATTTCAGAATTTCATTCTTAACAACATCATTCAATTTGGGGTTCAAGCGTCTCAAGGCATCCCTACTAGGTCTAGCATCGTCCTCAAGGTTAATTCTATGCATGCATAAATCAGGGCTAATTCCCTTGAGGTCGTCTATGGAATATCCTAGGGCTGGTCTATGTTTTCGCAAGACATCGAGCAATTTCTGGGTCTCTACATCAGTCAAGGATGCATTAACAATCACCGGATAGGTTGAGTTAGGGCCCAGAAATTCATACCTGAGACTTGCAGGTAGAGGCTTCAGCTCTACCGTGCAAGATTCCTTACCTGCGTCTCCTGCGGCATCAGCTGCGTCCGCGCCCTCTATGCTTATAGCGTAGACATCCATCGGTATCGGGCAGCCTGGTACAACCTTGTAAGACTCAATAGATGTTAGAGAAATGGGCTGATCAATATCAGCAGAGTCGAGCACATCACAATCAGCTAAAAGACTAGGAGTTCTGCACATGTCAGGTAAATAGAAAACAACACGTTCGCTGCCTACTCGCAAAGCTATAGATCCCCTATCCATGTCAATAACTACCCTAGCCGTGTAAAGGAATGGTCTACCAAGTATAATGGGAATGTCAGTGTCCTCTGAAATCTCTAGCACAATAAAATCAGCAGGGATGTAAATATTCTTCACCTTGACGGGTACGTCTCTCAGAATCCCTTTCGGGAGTCTACAAGAACGATCCGCAAGTCGAATAGAGATATTAGTAGGACAAAGATCACCCAAATTCAGTTTAGCATACAACGAATAAGGCATGATAGACACACTAGCACCAAGATCGCATAAAGCACGTCTAATAGTAATGCCACCAATATCACAAGGGATAGAAAAACTCCCTGAATCCTTAAGCTTAGGCGGCATGGGCTGGTGCATGGCAGCGCTACACTCCTCACTTAGGGCCACTGTCTCGGTCCCGTCCATCTTTCGTTTCCCAGTCAGAATCTCCTTCATGAATTTTGCATAGGTGGGGATCTGGGTGATTGCATCAGTGAAAGGCATCGTAATGTAAAGAGTGCGAATCTTGTCTACGAATTGCATGAACTCTTTGTCTCTTCTAGCACCCTTGAGTCGCTGAGGGAACGGAACCGGAGGCATATAGGGGGTCGGCTCAACTGTTGGAGCAGAATTTTCGGCTCGCTTTTCAGCTTCTCTGGACGTTTCCTCATCAATATGCGCAGAATCGGTTGCTGATTTTGAGGCATGGGACCGAGTGGTCTGAGCTGGTAGCATCTCAAGCTGTTTGCCACCTCGGAGTGTGATAGCATTGCCCGATTCCCTAGTGTTGTGCTCTGGTTTTGAAGGGAGTTTCCCATGTTCTCTCGTTGCTGAATTTGCCTGCTGAGCCACCTGAGTCTCCAGTATTCTGTTCTGAATGGCGAGCTGCTCAACAGTCCTTCGTAACTCTCGTACCTCGGCAGCGGTGTCCTCAGATGTCTTTCGCTGATCGGTCATGAAGCTTGCTAGCATGGCTTCGATGTTTGAAGTTGAACCAGAATTCTGATCTCGCTGTGGTTGATCTCTACTGTTGTAGCTCCCTGAATTCTGATTTTGCTGCCCTTGTGGCTGATTGTTGTACTGAGGCTTCGGCTGGTAAGAAGTATTATTCTGCTCTTGAGCTCGAACGTTGTATTGGCCTCGTGGCTGATACGGTGTATTGCCCTGCTGTTGTTTGTAAGGGAAACTCGGAGGTGCTTGATTCTGGGGCTTGTAGGACAGGTTAGGATTATTCCTGTTCGGATTATCCCATCTGTTCGTGGGTGGTCCATAGCTGGGACCAGCCCTTTGATTATTCTGCCCGACGAAGTTTGCGTCCTCCTGATTACCGTTGTTATCATCCGATCCGATCACTGGACAACTATCCGCATAGTGAGAAGGGGAGCCGCAAATCTGACAGTACACGCCAATGTGAGCGACGTCTGAGGACTTCATGGTGTTTGCTAGCTTCATACTTTGAATCTCGGTGGCGAGTATCTTCATCGTATCAGCTAACCGAGCCATGTCATTAGTGCTCTCGGCTTGGCATAAATCCTGCACACCCTTCCTGTCTTTAGGATTACCGCGATCACTCGTCCAGAGATGGTAGTCTTGGGATGCCCTCTCTATAATCTCATAGGTGTCTTCTAGTGGAACTTGGTTCAGTCCCCCACCTGCTACTTGATTGATTAAGGTACGCATCCCCTGATCGATCCCCTGATAGAAGGTGTCAATAATCTGCCACTACTCTAGGTTGTGGTGTGGGCACATCCGCGTCAGCTCCTTGTATCTCTCCCATGAGTCATACAGAGTCTCCCCATCAATAGAGCGGAACGATATGATTTTGTTCCGGAAATGAGCTGTCTTCGATGGCGGGAAGTACTGCTGGAGAAAGGCTTCGGCCAGCTTGTTCCAGGTGGTGAAGGTCCCCTCAGCGTGGCTGTCTAGCCACCTGCTGGCTTTGTCGGACAGTGAGAATGGAAATAGTCTGAGATAGTAAGACTCTGGAGGGACACCATTTGTCTTAACTGTATTGCACATTTGAACAAAGCGCTTGAGGTGCTGGTGAGGGTCTTCATTAATCCTTCCCGAGAATTGATTATTCTGCACCATCTGGATGAGTCCGGTTTTCAGTTCCCAAGTGTTGGTTTCAATGCCGGGTGGGGCAATAGCTGACTGAAACCCAGTAACACGTGGAGTAGTGTAATCTCCAAGGGTTCTGCGCACTGGTGGCTGCACTCGTGGTGGCTGGTCGTCTTCGACCCTTTCATTCAGCAAGTTCTGATTCATGGCCATTGCTGCGTAGTTGCGGTTCAGTGCTCGTAGCTTCCGAGCTTCGATCTGGGCCTGACGATTGTTCTTTCGTTGGTCCGGTGTGTCGTCGTCTGAAATGTGAATTTGCTTCTTCCGTCGGGGTGTTTTCTTTGGCATGAACTACCTAGTACCTGCAAAAGCCAAGAAACACCGTGAGTGAAGAAATCACAGCGGAAAAACAGATATCAAACGAGGTGGAATAGTCTAAACTACACACGTTACTCTAATATCACACTAAACGCTGCTCCCCGGCAACGGCGCCATTTTGACAAGCGTATTTTTAACCCTTTATAGTTGTCAAATTATAAGTTTTAGGGGTTCAATTACAGTCAAACAATATTTATAACCTCGGTAAGCCAAGGGTCGATCCTAGGAGCAATGCGTGTGAGTACTAGCAAACGGTGCGACCTATTTAGCTATTCCGAATGAAGTTTTGTAAAAAGGTTTTGTTGTCACGAGAATTGCGGAAATTAAATAACAAAAAATTAAATGGTTGTGTCTTGATCAGAGAAAGAATTCCAGAATCCATACTTCACCCGTGCTAACCCCACTAATCAAGCAATCATGTTATGTAAATTATCCATGCTATCGAATATGGAATCAAACCGAAATAACACTAGACAAGCCGCCCATCCACGGATCATTGTCTAGATTAATCTCAATCGTTGAACGCCGCCCATCCACGGATTATCAACGATCTCGATTTATTAAACTAAAGGTTTTCCTATTAAATCATGTAAACATGACCTAATATCAATTTCATGTAATCCGGTTAATACCTAGGACCCATCCATCTTTCGGTAATTAACCTAAGTACGTTCTACCAATGCAAACATACCCTTTGATGTAAATACATGCATAGAACTATAAAATTAAGCATACAATGAAATCGAATATTCGAATCGCATAGATAAAAACTTCAATTGATCACATGAGAGTTAGGGTTACATAGCATGGGATCCGTAGGATCCCGAAATGAGAGGACTACTCACTATTCATGGTGATTAAACCAAAAACAGTGTATATTGAAAGGAAGAAACGAGTAAACCGTAAAGACGCGGTGAAGCTCGATGATCCTCACGCTGAAAAGCTCTGTCTTCTCTCCCAAGTTAGGGTTCTTTCTCCAAAATATCAACAACATGTCTAATCTGGTCGTGTTTCCTTTTATAGACCGTCTAAAAAGGGCCAAAAGCCCAAAATTAAATTTAGAAACAACTTGTAAACTTTGGCCAGCCGACGGTCCCGTTACAGCCGAGCCTGTAACGGCTGTAACGGGCAGAGCTGAAATCACTGAGAAAATTGGTCCCGTTACACCCGTTACAGTCCAAGCTGTAACGGTTGCTGAGGCCTGTAACGGGACTGCTCGAAATCTCTGTTGGAATTGAGGCCGTTACACCCGTTACAACCCAAGGTGTAACGGTTGCTGAGGTCTGTAACGGGCTGTCCTTGCATATTCTCGATTTTTGGCCTTTTCGATCGATCTTTCGTTCTCTTCGACACTTTGGCTCCAAGGGGCGATGATATGTCTATTTTACCTGAAACACTAGAAAAGACATCAAATAGAGACAATTTGCCGGGGGAATGAACGTTATCCTTCATCGAATGTAGTGAATAATCAGTCAGAATATTGACTGATCAAAACACTCCGCACTTAGGATTTGTTCGTCCCGAACAAATGTCAAACAAACGGCAGAATAAATACACGAGTCAAAGTAATGCTCAACAACCATATGTTTCAAAGCTACCCACTCAAGTGACATGTGATCAATTTTAACTAAAACGAAAATAAAAAGAAAAAAACTCATAACTCACTGTCGTAGAGGACACGAATGCATTTAGCGTATGCATCAAGCCTTTAAACCCCTAGGCTGCCCTAGTAGGACGAGTATAGTCTCGTGAAGGTTTTCAGGAATGGGACTACCTACAAATCCCTGTACAACTAACTAACGTGTATGCATGAATGATGCTCAACGTGTCACAGTAAAGTCATGTCATACCTCGGATTCATCGTGTTACCTCGACTTCAAGTCAAACATCTTCATCAAAGGTTTCAGACAATCATAGATTAACCAGGTTATGCATTCAAATGGTCAGTACACACGGCTAGCAAACGACTGATCACACGTTCTAAATAGTTCTTTAGCAACATAATAAGAACATGAATAGCTACACAAAACATGCTCGCCATTCACCTATGCTATCTAGGGATAGTCCACGGGCTCTTGGCGCAAAGCTCATTCTCAAGTGCCAAGGACTAGGCAATGACCCGTAAGAGAAGAGGAGCTCGGCTTAAGGATTTTCTGAAAAGTAGTACGAAAATATAGAGCGCTTGTGTAAGTTTGAAAATATAGAGCGATGAATATATTTAGAGACTTTTAGCTAGAATTGGGTAAGGATATTGCATTTTCGTGTACTAAACAACGGATTTCGATCGGGGTCTATTTTATTTTCATTGGCATGATTATTGGTTGTGTAATTAAAAACCAATCATGCATAAGATGATTATCCCCGGTCTAATCCTTTTCCTCCATAAAGTAAATAACATTGCTACATCCAATTATTACAAACTTGAACATGTGAAAATCACCAAAACCAAGCTTTTAAACCTCAGATTCTCCATAGCTCGTGTGCAATGCAAAATACACTAATGTTTCACTATATAATGAGTAATAATTACATATTATAAAGAAAAAAAGAATAGAAATAACATGTTAAATAAAAAGGAATGATAAATCGAAGCCTAAAAATAATATACACACATAAGCATAAAAGTACATATATATCAAAGCTTTAACAAGCTTCAAACCAATAATAATAATAATAAGTTGAATTGAGAAGTGAGAAGAGGATCAGTGAGTTATCGTAAAAGAATTAGTTGCAATGTTGCTTTTGTTTCTTTCACCAATAATGATCGTACCAAATAATCAAATATGCATATGTATTAATGACTTTCTTGTCAAATCATTTTTTATAACATGATACATGTCTAAGTACATGAAAATAATTGATATAAACAAGTATAAGGTCTTCCTTAGGTTAAGATTTGTGTTTTTTAAAATTATATTTATGTATGGTGATAAAGTTGGTATCAGAGCGGGAGCATTTCTACATACACAATGTCTATTAAAATTTTCATATCCAGCTGCCATTTATATCAAACTCAATAACATGAAACGAGCTTAGATTCCAAGCTAAAATATAATTACATAATTTATATCAAATAATGGTGAAAATTTAAAAAACAACTTATAGCAATTTTAACTACTTTGTAAAAACTCAATAGATTAACTTTGTCATGAAAATGTACTAATCTTTCAAATGTAACTTGTAGTAATAAATTAAAGACACATTCAAAGAATTAAGACATACGAAAAATACTAGGACTTGGTCCTCTGTGTGCATGAATAATTTTACTACTTACATACGTTAGAGAGTAGAATAAAAAAAATTAGAAGCCTGCCTAGCAGAGAATATGCAAACAATTTAAGCTCACTATATAAACGTCATCTTTTTAAAGTTGGATCCTTTATATCAGACGGTTTTAGCTTAATTCTCTCTTAGGTCAAGAGACGGAGTCAGAACTCAAAAGGTACCAGGACATAACCCACAAACAATTACATGTTTAATTTTTTCGACGTTTGACTCCCAACAATACAACTCATCATCTCGCAGATGCTATTCATCCCTCTTGGACGTGGTTGGTATATAAGTGGAAGTTGATAAACTTAATTTGTTGTACGATCAAGCACCAGAGTAAAAGTAAGAACTAAAAATATCATATTCCATTAATACCTAGAAAATCGATAATTTTCTCGCATTTGCTCATATAAATATCATATGACAAAGTGAGCCTAAGAGTTTTATTTTGGATATATATTTCTACTAGTTCCCCTTAACCTCCTAAAAACTTTTTTTGACCCATCAAGATTCACACTCGAGATATTTTAACTTCTTTAGATTTTCTGTTTGCAACGGCTACGCGTCTTAATATGCTTTTATTTAAAACACTATTGATTTGAAACCAAATAATCAAAAACTCTATTTATCTTTAACTACAATGCACATGAAACAAAAAAAATTTCTAATAAGATCACATTGAGTTTTGAAGTGAATTTTTTCAAACTATAGGTGCATGTAGGTTGAAACTTGAAACTAATAAAACCTATACAATTATTTGAAAAATACAGGGTAAATTACACAAAGTAACAATAGCCAAGTTGGTCAGAAGTACATCACACTATCTTTCTTTTTTAGACTATTAAGAGGACAAAACTTAAGACTGCACATAGGCCTTAGCATTTGACCCAATCAGGGGCAGACGCACCTTATAAGGTATGGGGGCAACTGCCCCCAATGATTTTTTCAGTTGTTCTTTAAAGCATAAGTAATTTGATTCATATCATGTTAATTTGTACATTTTGCCCCCATTAATTTTTACTCTTTGCCCCCATTAGTTCAGATCGGTGCCGGAATTTGTACAATCAGGCTGGTTTGCAGGTGACGAACTATGGTTTTTTTGGGGGAGATGATGAATAATACTAAAAGTTTTAAAATTTTCACTTCAACCCTTCAAGTTTAAAACTTAACTTTTAACTGCCCCCAATAAACAAATTTCCTGGGTCCACCACTGGACCCAATGCCAAAATGAGCCCTAGGACGGCCCGAGTTCGACCCTGGCCTTAGCCCTATGCAGACCTTATTATGGCCCGATCCAAAGGGCTTAGGGTCGGGTTAAGACTTCGATTGTTAGGCCCGACCCGAAATACGAGACGATTTAAAATTACATATTTATTGATTTAAGGACGTTCTTGACATAAAAAGAATATATTTTTTTCACATCCATCAAATCTCACACGTTCAAACTAGTAGCATTTGCATTTAAAGAATTATTTGTCGATTAATTAGTCATCCATTTATGGTCGAAATTAGCCCGAGTCCGGCCCTAGCCCGAAAAACCCTATCAAATGAAGGGTCGATAACGACTTTAGGGTTGCTGAATTTTCTCAGGGCCCGGTCTGGCCCTAATGTGCAAAGGACTAGGGCTCACCAAAAGCCATATTCAACTCGGGCCGATAGAACTGTGACTTACCCGCCCGACCTTTTGCCAACCCCTAACTGCACATATAATCTTTTGTCCTGGGTCCTCCTCTTACCCGCCAACCTCAAAAATGTTTAGAAGTAGCTAATTTTGGACATCGATAACTAATTAACAGATGTACCTAACCTGTGGTTTTATTTGTTCATTTGTTTCTTAAGCTCACAACATCTAACAATTAGAAATGACAGTTGTTGACTTGGTTTGCTATCCAATTATGACAAAATTTGTAAATATATGTCTTCCATCAATATATAAATACATTTCTTTAATTGTTTTCGACATTTATTAAGCTCACAACCCCAACCATAATAAAGCTTACTCTAATCCGCTGACCACTTAGGGGCCCAAGTTTTACACCAAGTTTGGCTCTATATACGTTTTATATCATGATGGCAGCAAATTGACAATTTATTTTTATATTAAGCAGCAGCAAATTATTATTCGGGTGGTGTATGATAGTTAATTAAGGTGTTGGTTTAAAACGCATCAGACTCCAAATTCATTTTTTTGGTGACCGCATTAATTCCTTTACATCGCTTCTCCCAACTATATGACAAATTAATTGAAACCAGATCGATCTGGAAATCTCATCTTTGTTCTAAAATGACAATATATAACGTTTCTCACACATCATGGTTCAGCAGGCACAAGAAATAGCTGCTAGTCAGGGTACGAGATAATGTTATTATCACAGTACGATGTATCTCACCGGTCTGGCCGGCTTATCAATGAAGCAAATAACTGTCGAGACAATGAGCATGAATGCATTTATATCATATTCATCCCTTACTTCTGCACATTTGAATTACACATGGTATTTGTCTGGCTTTGAAATGCAAGCTTATATGCAAAATTTGACATTTATATACGATCCAGAGGCCGTCAATTTGTAGAATTAAGTAATTCTGTATACATACTTAACCTTAAGAAAAATCGTATTTTTTTAGGTGACTTGGATCATTAAAATCTATCGTATGTTTTTCTGGCTAAAAATATCAAATGAGTAAAGTATATGATAGGATGATAGTAGATGGCCATGCGTTGATTTAGGCCGGAAGGAGAAGTAATGTTAGCTAGGTTGTCATCCGTCTTGATCTCCATCGGGATTTTGGCATATCGGAGGCTCACACTAAGTAGATGATGATGAGCTGTGGGAAAGTTGTACATCGTACTATTAGGCAAATTTATTGTGTAGCAACTACTTTTTCTTTATACTGAGTAACAAACTGCAGCCAGTAGGTGAAGACATTAACAATTTTTATACACAAATATCACAAAACAATCATCTTTTGATATGTTGAACAGAGTTGCTATTTTGAGTATCGATTATGAATTTTGATTAAGCTTTTTTTGTATATAGCACTTTGTTAATGAATCAGCAACTCGGCAATCGTGCTTCTAGAACTCGATCGATCGATCCAATGAGTCACATCCACCATGCATGAAATAACTTGCTGTCTACTTGGAAGATGGAATTTGAATTTTCAATAGCTACTTGAATTTACTTTGGCAAGAATGTCAAGGTGGAGATGGTGAAAAGGTTCTTCATTGTTTATCAAAATCTCTAAAAAGCAAAAGATTGTGAAACAAGACAAAATATCTTGTACCGCCAGTTTGTGAGATTCTCTATATATAAAAATTTGACCGGTCAGCCTCTAGAATCATATCGTAAATATGACACGATAAGATTAAACCTTTAATTGACTCTATAATTTCAATCAAGTGTTCATACAACTAGACCGTCTGTTGGCGGATTCTCTATAAGTAGCTCTCAAAGTTGGCACAAAGGGTATTCATTCATCTATTCTTTTGGACCTGAAAAACTCGGATAGATAACAAGTTTCAAGCATGGCTTCTAGACCGGGCATTCTCACCGACTGGCCGTGGAAGCCCCTCGGAACCTTCAAGGTATGCTGCTGCACAAGATTCCGAGTCCTTTTTTTTCTCCTTCAGAAAGTTATGGTAACTTTGCTAACATGTTTGTTGAATTTGTGTGTGTGTGTGAAGTATGTTATCATCGCGCCTTGGGCAGTGCATAGCACGTACTCGTTTATTACCGCCGGTGAGAAGGAGAGGGATTATTCCAACGTTCTCATACTCCCATTCCTCTTTCTGAGGATGATACATAATCAGATTTGGATATCTTACTCGCGCCACCGCACTGCCAAAGGGACTAATAGAATCGTCGATAAGAGCATCGAGTTTGAGCAAGTTGACAGAGAAAAAGACTGGTCAGTATCACGTTCTTATCAGTCTTTTTTTTTTCCTTATCAAATCTGAAATGTAAGGACTAACAAGTCCTTATCAAAACATGCTTTCATTTTGTTAGAATTCGCTAATTCAATTGGAATCACATCCTCATGTTTATTTCTGTAGGGATGATCAAATACTTTTCAATGGGATATTGTTCTACCTAGGTAGTGCGTATATCCCTGGAGCGTCACACTTACCAATGTGGCGCACTGATGGGGTTATACTCACAGCTCTTCTCCACACAGGCCCGGTGGAGTTTCTATACTACTGGTTCCACAGAGCTCTCCATCACCATTTCCTCTATTCGCGCTATCATTCCCATCACCATTCATCCATTGTCACTGAGCCCATCACTTGTCAGTAACTAACTACATATAGTTCCTTCCATATATCAAATTAAAGAAGACCCGAGTTGTGGTTGACGCATAATTTCTTTCTTGTGCAGCTGTTATACATCCATTTGCGGAGCATATCGTCTACTTCATGCTGTTTGCTATACCTATGTTGACAAGCATTTTTACCGGTATGGGTTCTCTTGCTAGCAATACTGGTTACCTGATTTACGTCGACTTGATGAACAATATGGGTCACTGCAACTTCGAGTTCATCCCAAAATGGGTCTTTTCCGCGCTTCCACCCATCAAGTACATTATGTACACCCCGTCGTAAGTCCTCAGGGTCATCTTTTTGGAACTAACGGCTTTAACACAAATTCTTATACTAACGTAGCGAGCGGCTTTGTCAGGTTTCATTCCCTGCACCATACAAAATTCAGGACAAACTATTCATTGTTCATGCCATTTTATGACTACGTTTATGGAACAATGGATGAATCCACGGACACCGTTCACGCAAATGCACTTGAGAAAAAAGAAGATAAGCCCAAGGTGGTGCACTTAACCCACCTGACAACGCCCGAATCCATTTATCACCTCAGGCTTGGGTTTGCAACGTTTGCGTCACATTCATATGCAACTAAATGGTTCATGTGGCTAATGTGGCCTGTAACTCTCTTGTCTGTAACGTTGACTTGGATCTATGGACGCACTTTCGTTACTGAGAGGAATCGGTTTAAAGAACTCATCTTGCAAACTTGGGCTGTTCCAAAATTCAAAATTCAGGTAACATATATAAATGCTTAAATATTTTTGTTCAATCAGAAATAAACTCACTTACAAATCACACTATGGTATGAACTTTTTTTTTTGGTATAGTACTCGATGCAATGGCAGCAGGAGTCGATTAACAGGTTGATCGAAGATGCCATAATAGAAGCTGAAGAAAAAAGCGCGAAAGTTCTCAGTCTTGGTCTCTTGAATCAGGTAATTTGAACACCTTTCTTTTTCTAATTACAGAACTGTCTTTCAAATGGTTAAAAAATTTGTGATTTGTACGATTAAAATCGACATTTGTGTAACTAAATTCTCAGGAAGAGGAACTAAATGGAAATGGAGAGCTATTCATTCAAAAGTACCCAAAACTCAAAATTAGACTAGTGGATGGAAGTAGCTTGGCAGTGGCAATTGTGCTAAACAATATTCCAAAAGGAACTTCCCAAGTACTACTCACCGGAAAAGTCTCAAAGATTGCGCATCATGTTGCTATTAATCTGTGCAAAAGAGGAATCAGGGTATGTATTTTTCTATATAAGTTTTTTTTTTCTTCTGAAAACGAACTGATCAAAGTATTTATTCTTGTTAAGGTTTTTATTTCTTTGTCAGATTTTGAAGTATTTTGTGATCTAATTTAGGTTCTGACGACAAACGAAAATGTTTATAATACACTTAAATCTAGTGTCAACGTGATCGGTTCAGGGCACAATATCATTTTCTCGAAGACGTATGACGTCCAGGTACATCGACAAACATCGTTTAATCATTCAATATACAGTTTGAAATGATGAACAAGTTGGTTTAAAATGATCTTTTTTTTTTCTCTCTAAAAATTAACAGATATGGTTGGTTGGGGATGGATTGAGTGAAGCTGAGCATCTAAAAGCACCAAAAGGTGCGTTGTTCATTCCATTCACGCAACTCCCACCTAAGAAGTTGCGTCAAGACTGCTTCTACCATTCGACCCCAGCTATGACAGCTCCACCGCCACTCGAAAATATTGACTCTTGCGAGGTAAATTCTTTTGAAAAGTTTGTGCTATACTAACTCCGATTTTACTCTCTTTGTACACTTAAGTTCTTATTCCGTGTTGCATCTTAATGTGCAACAGAATTGGTTACCGAGAAGGGTCATGAGCGCTTGGCGCGTCGCTGGGATAGTTCATGCCTTGGAAGAATTTAAAGAACATGAATGTGGCTCGACGATTTTAAACTCCGATGCAGTTTGGCAAGCTGCTTTGAAACACGGCTTCCAACCATTAAACGTCTAAAACCCATGATCCAACAAAACTCCAGCAACAAAGTTAAAGCCATGTTTTACAGATTTGCCAAAATCCTATCTATAAATAACTCTACTCAACTTTCTTATAAAAAATAAAAAAAAAACTCTACTCAAAATTTTCGGTAATAATATTTGTATCTATGTTTATGCCTGCTCTTCCCAACTCGTGACGCTTTTGTTTCGCAACATGTGAATGGGGTCGCGACATGTATCTACTTTTTTTTATTGCAGTTTGCAAAACAACTAGCAACACACTATAAATGTCACTAAATCTTGTCAGAATCCAAATTTCATCATGTGGGAGATTGCTGGCCTTTGAACAATGGCTGGTGTATGTTCATTTTCTTCACACATTTTCCAACAGCTGGAAAATAGACAACAATAGCTGTGAATTTAAGGCAATAATATCTACTTTCCTGCCAGTTTTGTAAATGAAGAATAGTCCTAGCTAGTTGGGTACGTAGTTTTCTGTCATTTCATATCGAAGCTTCCATTAATTTGCCAGCATTCCCCAAGTTGTCGACATGCCCAAACACTGTGTGCATCATTCATCAGTCAAAAGTATCCCAAAAAAACTTAGGCCTAGTCTCAGAAAAGATGTAAATTCTGGCACTTTAAAATTAGTCTCTAGTCGTGGCGTCGGTCTAACAGACACGTAACGAGATTTAGCACAGAGTAATATAATACTACAAGCTAAGCAGAATCCCAGGTGTGAATGACATAACACCTGGCATTTAGGTGACTCAAATAATTGCCATAAATGCTGCTGGAAAGCAGGAGAGAAACTGTAAATAATTTTTAAGGACTTTGAACAACCTTTTCTGGCATAAGAATTAATGTGGAACTTTCAATTATCAACCAATCTCGTACTATCTTCACAGCTTGCAATTATGGGTGACAGATAACTGTCAAGATACTGTTATGTTTGTCATGACATTTATTTTTCGAGCCCCAAACATCTAACTGCTTTGTAGAAAAATACGTATTTTTTTTGCAACTTAGTATCTCAGAGGCTGTATAAATTGATGGATGTGCAACAGTGCAAGTCCATCACATACTCATTCAGCATCTTCTTAGTGCTAAAAATTTGATCGACAAAAAAAAAAAAAAAAGTTACGACTCATGGCCTCGAAACCTGGCATTCTCACTGACTGGCCATGGAAGCCCCTAGGAAGCTTTAAGGTAAAAATTATCCAGCTTTTCCAAGGCATTTTGATATGTAGAAATAATGGATATCAACTTTTCTTCAGTTGTTTATTTTTGTTCACTTGTTTTTTTTTTGTTGAAGTATGTGATCCTCGCTCCGTGGGCGTTGCATAGTACATACACATTTCTGACTGCGAATGAGAAGGATAGAGATCTGTCCAACTTTCTTATATTCCCATTTCTCCTTCTGAGGATGCTTCACAATCAGATTTGGATATCTTATTCACGCTACCGTACTGCCAAAGGCGCCAACAGAATCGTCGATAAGAGCATTGAGTTTGAGCAAGTTGATAGAGAAAAAGACTGGTCGGTATATTATTTACATGAACCAAACTCTTCAAGAAAGAATATAAACCCCAGCTAATAATGAAATTATTTTTACAGGGATGATCAGATACTGTTCAATGGGATACTTTTCTACCTGGGTGCGGCCAAAATCCCCGGGGCTTCACATTTACCACTATGGAGAACCGACGGAGTTATTATGACAGCAATTATCCATACCGGTCCAGTAGAGTTTCTCTACTACTGGTTTCATAAAGCTCTTCACCACCATTTCCTCTACTCACGCTACCACTCCCATCATCACTCTTCCATTGTCACCGAGCCCATTACTTGTAAGTAAATTAGCTGCTTGTCAGTGGCCTTCGAGCATTTTTGGAATTCTACAAAAAAAAAAAAAAGTGACTGATTTTTATTTTTATTTTTTCCTTGTCAGCTGTTATACATCCATTTGCAGAACACATAGTTTATTTCATGCTGTTTTCCATACCATTGCTGACAACAATTTTAACCGGGGTGGCTTCTGTTGCTTGCTTTGCTGGCTACTTGATTTACGTTGATCTGATGAACAATATGGGACACTGCAACTTCGAATTCGTCCCAAAATGGGTCTTTTCCATGCTTCCACCCCTCAAGTATCTCATGTACACCCCCTCGTAAGTCCTCAGACTTTATATTAATCCGTAAGACCGGATCAATGGATTAAACGTAAAGAACCAAACTGCTCTAAGCCATGCAGTGCTTAAAATTCTCCTAGTGATATTTTCAGATTTAAGCTAGCTGTGTCCTTTATGCAGGTTTCATTCACTACACCATACCCAGTTCAGGACAAACTATTCCTTGTTCATGCCGTTCTACGACTACGTCTATGGCACAATGGACAACTCGACGGATAAGGTTCATGAGACTTCACTTGAGAAAAAAGATGATGAGCCGGAGGTGGTCCATTTAACCCACTTAACGACGCCTGAATCCATTTACCACCTGAGGCTGGTGTTTGCAGCATTTGCCTCTAAACCTTACGCAACCAAATGGTTCATGCGACTAATGTGGCCAGTTACCCTCTGGTCCATGTTGGTGACCTGGATCTACGGCCGAACTTTAGTACTTGAGAGAAACCGGTTTAAAGGCCTCAAGTTGCAAACATTAGCTATTCCCAAATACAAATCTCAGGTAATTAACAATCAGTGTAGAACTATTTACAATAAAAAGTACCTAAAAACAAAGCTGGATTATTATTTCCCTTTCCTGATAATATTTGTCTCGCGTATGTTGTAGTACTCGATGCAATGGCAGCGTGAATCGATCAATAGCTTGATTGGTGAGGCCATATTAGAAGCTGAAGCCAAAGGCGCTAAAATTATCAGTCTTGGCCTCTTGAATCAGGTATAAAATAAATTCCAAAGTACCCGAAAAGTTCGCACTAAAATATATTTGCGGTAAAAAAAACTGAAATGTGCAATGACAGGGAGAGGAGCTGAATGGGAATGGTGAGCTATACATTCAAAAATACCCGAAACTGAAAATCAGAATAGTGGATGGAAGTAGCTTGGCAGTTGCAGTTGTGCTCAACAATATCCCGAAAGGGACTACCTCAGTTCTACTAACTGGAAAAGTCTCCAAGATCGCGCATTCCCTCATCAGGAAGTTATGCAGCAGAGGCATCCTGGTAACGATTTTCGGGGGCCTTAAATTTTGCGAAACATTAGTGAGAGATTTTTACTGTCCTGGAATGGTTTTTTTTTTTCTTAATCTCATTCAGGTTGTGACTACAAGTGAGACAGCTTATGCAAAACTGAAGAAAGGCATCAACATGATCGATGCAGGTCATAACTTGATCCTCTCGAAGACTTGTGATGTCCAGGTACGAGTACCAACACAGTCGAAAATCTGGTATATAAATTTTCTATAAGAGTTAATCTGACGAACTTCGGGACTATTGGAAATATCGCAGACATGGTTAGTTGGGGATGATGTGAGTGATGCTGAACTACTCAAGGCCCCGAAAGGTTCCCTGTTAATTCCATTCTCGCAACTCCCTGTCAAGAAGTTGCGCCACGACTGCTTCTACCATTCCACCCCAGCCATGCTGGCTCCTCAGTCACTTGAAAACGTCGATTCCTGTGAGGTAAAGCTCAAGATCGACATATTTATTTCTCTGTCTGAATTCGCCACAATCAAGAGATTTTAAAGTTGTAAATTTGAACTGTGGTGCAGAACTGGCTTCCGAGAAGGGTGATAAGTGCATGGCGTGTGGCAGGGATAGTCCATGCGTTGGAAGGTATTAAGGAACATGAATGCGGCTCAGTCATGCTCAATTCTGATGCAGCTTGGGAAGCTGCTCTTAAACATGGCTTTCAGCCATTGAATCTCAAAAACATGGTAACTGGCTGCTTTTAATCTCAAAACCAGATGATCTTTAGCAACTGGATGCGCTCTCAAGCTATTGAATCAACGTATCTGAGACTACTGAAATCAGCTTGGAGCTGTAATATCTACCAATAAGCACAATAAGGTCACTTTTAAGTTCAATATGCATGGCCACAAATATGAGATTTGAAGTTTTAATTCACACCAAAACTGAATCTCTTGATACAAAATCAAAGGCACCTTTTCTGAATTCTGCACAAACAACTGTTGTTTCTCGATTTGGTTGATATGAGCTGGGTCCATTCAAAAACAAAATAAAAACTTCATGTATATAAGAATTACTAAAAAGTGAATGTGTGTCCACAAATTGGTTTCGGGATCTCACAAAAAAGAAAGGGCAGCAACTGAGCCAATGCCTTTCAAACCCGACTAATGGAGGCCGTATGAGGGACTTCTCATATTCTTTAATTTGATTTCAGACGTAGAAAAGTCGTTAAGGTGGAGGCATGATGAGATGGATCAGAGAAATATCGTTGAACTTGAACTTGAACCCAATAGCCAGGGGGAGCTTCATGAGGGTATATAGGCGAATTCAGAGATGTAAGATATGTCATCTAACATGTCATAACAAGAAAGCATGTCCAGCTCGAGTTGTGAGCTAAGAGCATATACACCCATTGAGGAAGTTCTCCGTTTTGATAACCTCCTCAAATAGCACTTCCTATTACTATTCATTGCAATAGGATGTGCTATTCGCGTTATTTGTACAACGTTTCAACATCTAGCACGTCCTATTACTATTCATCAAATAAATTTTTTGAATTATCAATTGAGATTTTCGATAATGACAAATAAATGTGCGACATGTGTATCTTTTAGATTTTCTCATAATCTAAAAACGGCTATTATTTCTATCCTAAAACTATCTCATATGCTCATTTCATCATTTTTCTTCTTTCACTCACAAATTTGATGGTTCCTTTCAACTTTGAAGAAAGTTTTAGCATGTATGAGAAACAAATGAGAGATATGGATGAGATGTCTAACTCGATGATCATGGATGCGGTCGCATTTGTAACAACCGGTGATGAAGATGATGTCCAACCTCGACGTCGTTGGTCTCCTTCTTGAAAAAGTTGCTATACGTATGTTGGCATATGGGTCGTGTGCAGATCAATGTGCCGAAATCACACGGATGGGAGTAACAACAACACTCGAATGTATGAAAGAGTGGTGTGCTCAATTTATCTACAATTTCGGAGTTCATTACTTACGATCTCTGTATGGAGCTGACTTATCTCGACTTTTATGGAGAGCAGAGCAACAAGGGTTTCCTGGTATGATTGGAAGCATTAATTGCATGCATTGGGAGTGGAAGAATTTCCCGACAGCTTGGCAAGGGTCACACTCAGCGCGTAAAGGTCATCCAACCACCATATTGGAGGAAGTTGCCTTGTATGACACTTGGATATGGCACAGAATGTGTACGGTTGGTCCACGTATGCCCCAAACCAAGCGACGTCTTCATTTTCATACATTCTCGGTATGAGAGAAACCGGAAATATAAAAAAATGAAGAGTAAGATTATTAAAAATGGGATAGATTGGTTATTTGAGTTTCAAATGATGTATTAGGGTAATTCGAGTTTGGTTTTGGGGTTACTTTGCTAAATCTTTATTCTTTAGCTCGTCGACACATTAGAGGATCCGCTCCGGTCTTCATCTGCTACACGGCCGCTTAAGACTCTCACTTAGAGACGCGTCATCTGAGTCGCTCGCTGCCTCCCGGCCGGATCGAACGGACGAGCCTTTCCTAGACACTCAACATCAGGCCAGTCTCGCTCCCTCCTCCGCTTCCGGTTCTTGACAAGGACGTCGAGATGCCGACACTCGTTATAGTCGACGGCCAATAGGCCATCCGATTCGTCGGGATTAGGTTTGGATAAATGGCGTCTACATCGGGACGTTCGACTTTGGATTTGGAAAATAATGAAGCTTTGGCCAATGAATGTGAGCGAATTTATGGCGGATTTTGAAATTAGGGATTTCTTCTGGTCGTTAAATGTATTGGGCGCCCCTGATGTGGTGGTGGCTTATGTGCAGTAGGGTTGTGTGGTTGACAAGCCATTTCATCTGTGGCCTGTTGAGGTTTCTGGTGATGATAAGTTGCCAGTTTTGAACCCTAGCTTATTGTTGTTGGTGGAGAAACGTTCATCTTTGCTGATGAGAGTAATAGTAGTTACTGATCAAATGAGGCGCGAAAGTTGAGCATTCTCATATGTAAAATCGGTCTCTGAATGCTGCTCGTACCAAATGAACTTCGGTTAGACAGGTACATTTCCTACTTTGATGTGTTATTTTTTGTGGATGTGTTAACGTTAAAAGTTAGGTTTGGATTTGGCATGGATTGGTGATTCGAAGCATATGTGCCCAAGGGGACTTCGACACTGCTGGATTATATTTTGTGATCACATTGTTGTTGTTTGTGCAAATTTTCGTTGGAATTACAAGATGGTATTTGTCAGTCATAGTTGGTTGTTGTTTACAACTCTGCTTGTTTCACTATTGGATTCATTATAAATGGTTCGTGCAGGAATCGCCTACGCCTAGTACTTAGTACTTACTAGCTTGTGGAGATAATTAGTGGGGGGAAGTTGAGTTCACAAAATGTTCATGTTAAGAAGTTGAGAACTGATACTGTTATGAACCTGTGTGTTTCTGATCAAACTCAAGATCGGCGTAGTAAGATAGTCTTCGATCATCCTCAAGGTGTCTCACGGCAGTTACACAAGTGCGTTGTGGCTCATTCGAATGGACTTGCTGTAATGTCCAGGTCAACAGGTATGTTTCTGATTTTTCTTAATATCTGATCTCTTTTCAGCTATGGAAATATTGATCCTGATCCATTGGCATAGGGACATGTAGACAATCTATATAGATTTGGTTTTGCATGCCGTCAAACACATATCGTCTTTTGATATACAGTCGACCATGAGATTCTTGGCATCTAACTTTACTGGTTGGTGGATTTGTAAAGTTCCGCTATTCTGGATTTTCATTAATTATCCATGGCAGATTCAGGAGTCATCGGGTCATTTTGACAATTGTAATACATTCGTGTGAAGAAGTTTCTGTGAATCGCCCCCATTCGTGTGAAGAAGTATCTGTGCAACGCCCTTGTTCTTGAGAAGAGGTATCTGTTACTTGGATAAATACAAATCGAACTGACTGTTCAATGTTCAGTAATTATAGTGACCCTTTCATCTTCTCTCAGCTGCTGTCTACTTGGAAAAAGACCAAGTCATTTCACGGTCCGCGTCAACCTTGAAACCATCATAAAGGCCCCTCATCTTCTCCTTCAGCCGCAGCTGTGATTCAAAAACTCCCATACCCTTTCCTCAGGGTGTTGTAATTTGAACACCTGATCAAAAAACCACAGCACAGCTCTTAAATCTCAATTGGACACAGGGTGTTGTAACTTGTAAATCTTGAAAACTCAATTTATTCCAAAGGTGAAACTAACATCTTCAACAGGTTTTTGTTCCTCATTTCATTGCTCAACTAGTCCGCCATTGTTTCAAATCCACTGCTGCATTTTCTTACCCAATAAAGCTTAGGAACAAGGCTATCTGCCAACTTGCCTCACCCTTCGTTCTGTGCCACAAAACCAAGCTGATCCAATAAGCCTTGGCTGTTACTCGCCACAATCAGAACCAGTCAAAATTGGAAGAGAATGCCACCAACTGTAGCTTCTCTCCAGATCCATCAGCTACCTCATGTCTCCTCGAAACCGGTAAGACATCATCTGCAGACCAGATTCTGTGGGGACAACACCCATTTCAGATTCGCCGCCGTCCCATCTTCTCGGAGGATGGTCTCAACATGGTATTGTTCATAGCTTATTCATATTCGAGTTTCCAGTTTTCTTAATTGTAAGTAGACAGTAAATTGCTGCTGATGCTTGATGCTGTGGTTGTTGTTGTATTTAGCAAGTCTTCACTAGCATCAGTGGCTCCGGTTGAAGCCATATATTTTGACATAGACGGGACGCTCTGCGATTCAGACCCAATTCATTTCCTGGCCTTCCAGCAGATGCTTCAAGAGGTAGTTGACTTTTTTTATCACTTTTATTTCACAAAATGAAATGTCTGTCATTAGATTTGTTTTCTGATAAAACTATGTGGTGCTTGCTCTCAGGTTGGTTTCAACCAAGGGGTTCCTATTACAGAAGAATTCTTCATCACCCAAATCAGTGGAAAGCATAATGATAACATCGGTCCAGTTCTCTTCCCAGATTGGGATGTCCAGAAAAGCCGTCAGTTCCTTGATGACAAAGAAGCATTGTTCCGAAGGTATATCAACAACAAAAATTAGTCAGTTTATTGTTACCGGGTTTTGTGTTATTGGCCTAATATCATGGGACTCATGCTACTGACATTCAGGCTGGCTGCTAAGGAAATTAAGCAGGTTGATGGCCTTGATAAGTTGTGCAAATGGATTGCAGACCGTGGGTTGAAGCACGCGGCAGTCACCAATGCGCCAAGGCCAAATGCGGAGCTTCTGCTGTCAATGTTAGGGCTAGCTGACTTCTTCAAGATGCTTGTGATTGGGACTGAATGGGGACGGCCCAAACCATGCCCGGACGCATACCTGAAGGGTCTGGAAATGCTCGAGGTTTCTCATAAGCATGCCTTCATTTTTGAGGTATAAGGAGCCAATTTTAAAATTTAATGTGCTTGTGAGGCTCATGAGTCGTGCATCACTTGCTGAAGAAAGTTGGGTCTATTTTTTTGTTAAGGACTCGGTTTCAGGGATCAAAGCTGGGATTGCGGCTGGGATGCCGGTGGTGGGCGTTGCTTTAAGAAACCCTGCAGAGCTTTTAGAGGAGGCTGGAGCTGTTTTCACCATCAAAGACTTCAATGACATTAAGTTATGGACAGCTTTGGAAGAGCTGGACAAGATTGCAGGTAAGCCCACAGTCGCAGCTTGAAGAGCTCCACTTAGTATACACTTTTCTGTGTTCCATGGAAATGGAAACTGAACATGTTTTTGTTTAGTCAGTCAGCTAGATCATTTTTTTTAAGGAACTTTTATTTATTGGAAAGGAAAAATCAAAACAAAATACAATAGATCAGGACCAAACGAAATTGGTATCCTTCTTTTTAGGGCAAGCTCGAGCTGAAGCGCGAGAATTCTTTTTCTTCCGGTGACGGTTTTTTTGCTGAATTGGTTGAATCGCTTCGTCCAGATCTTCGAAAATAATTTTATCATCCTCGCCTCCTGCCTTATAATGCAAGTAAATGGCTCTAGCATCAGCCGTACCCTCAAAATCTTTACAATAAAACTGCCTAATACCATAGGAAGAAATTTTTTGAGCAATTTCTTCCGGTATTTGCAAATCACTATTATGCGTTTCCTCATTATGCTCTTCACTACCATCAAATTCCCCAGGAACCACATTGAGAGCAATAGTATCAGTGGGGTCGGTAACCACTTCAGTGTTAGTACCAGTCAATTCCTCCGGTGATTGAAAATCACTACTCTGCATATCCTTATTATGCTCTTCTCTGAGATTTGTAAGGATCTTTTTTGTTCTCAAGCTTATATGAAATTATTTCTCATTTTGGTCTCATCCTTGGCAAATGAAGCTGTCTCCAGCATCTGTTCATTTCTATTGAGACACTGAACGCTGCCACTGCATAAATGTCTGTCGTTCAGTTCAGTTCAATCGAGTCGATACATATCCTCCCTGACCTGACTTATCAGCAACTTTAGATTGAACTTCAAAATTAGAGTTACTTTAGAATCTTGTTGAGCTAGCAAATTCAACATTGTGATCTCTGAAGAGTATCAGAGATGGTGACGTAGTGGTAGGATTGTCGAGTCATTAGTATCACGCATCATAAGTACATCCACACTAATGTGTCCCAACGTGATTCCATGTTAGTAGTTATAGAATAACGACAAGGAAACAGCAGGAATCTCCTATTTCTTTCCAGTTACCATCGGGACCTGTTGACGTTTCATTGGCCAAAACTGCAGGTACAATGGAACCTTTCTGAGGATCTTTCTCTACCATTGCATGTGTATTGTGGCTTATTTAAAAGGGCAGGCTGTATCTGATGGTAATGTTTAACTGCTAATGTTTACTAATACCTTTTTTTTTTTTCAGTCTGATTTATTATCTGCCACTCACACAGTTGAAGATATTACCATTAAAACGATATTTTAAAAACACATCGTAATCTTGAAGATCTGTCTTCTTTTCCATTTTTTTTCTCTTTGATTCTGATTCGTGAGGGAACACACACCTATCAACCATTCTGATTCACCATGACAGATAGAGATGATTTATTGGGTTTAATAACCTTTATTAATTATTGGTGCCCGAGTGTTGATTAGTCTAGTTAAATCATGTCAGGGACGGATCCACATGGTGGGGGCAGTCGCCCCGGTCGATTTTCCGATTTTTCTTTAATATTAGACTAATGCGATGTATTTTTGAATGATTTTTACATCTCGCCCCAATCATTTTGATTATATGCCCCCTTTAGTATGAAAATAACTTGCTGGATCCGCCTCCGGTCCGAAAATATTTATCTCACCACCGGTCCGAAAAATTCCTGGATCCGCCCTGTCTGCCAATGTACTATCAGTTAATTTATTTCGCTAAGTGTTGGCCATTGTTTTATGTTTCTTTTTTTTTAATTCATTAAAAGCCTGAAAATTGTTTCATGTTTCTGTTATACATTTAAAGTGTTGCCAGTGGAGTATCATCTAGTGATTCTAAATGAAAATGAGGTAAAACTAAGGAAACTATATATGAGTTCATTTGGCAGCAAAGAGATTGTCAGAATGACGCTAATTAACTTCAACTTTGGTTTCTGTTTCTGAATTCTGTTTAGTTGCTGTGCTGTAACCACATTTCAGAAACTGCGAAATTCATCGGAGAATATTGCAGAAATCAACCAATACTAATATTATTATCGAATCGAAACATTCGAGTAAATGTATTACTAGTACTGAATGAGCTAAGTTTACTAAATGGTTGTGCTGCACCGGATCTTGTTCCCATTTAAATAAGCGAAAGCAATCGTTTTAGTTATAATGAAAATTTAAAATAATTTAGCTAGCGAAGTTTGACGAAAAAACTCTTTAAAAGAAAAGAAGGTTTGATTGGTTTCCTTCCCCATGTTCAGCTAGTACATTTTCCATATGTGTTCTGATTTGTGACCTCTCAACCATTCTGATTCACCATGACAGGTAGAGAAGATTTATTGGGTTTAATAACCTTTATCAATTATTGGTGCTCGAGTGCTGATTAGACTAGTTAATCAACGTTCTGCCAATGTACTATCAGTTAATTTATTTCGCTAAGTGTTTGCCATTGTTTTATGTTTCTTTTTTTTTATTCATTAAAAGCCTGAAAATTGTTTCTGTTATACATTTAAAGTGTTGCCAGTGGAGTATCATATACTGATTCAAATGTAGTAAAACTAAGGAAACTATATATGAGTTCATTTCGCAGCAAAGAGATTGTCAGAATGATGCAGCTCATTTCAACTTTGTTTCTGTTTAGTTGCTGTAACCACACTTCAGAAACTGCAAAATTCATCAATCAGGAGAAGATTGCAAAAATCAACCAATACTAATATTATTATCAAATCGAAACATTCGAGTAAATGTATTACTAGTACTGAATGAGCTAAGTTTACTATATGGTTGTGCTGGCATCGGATCTTGTTCCCCATTTAAATAAGCAAAAGTAGTCGTTTTAGTTATAATGAATATTTAAAATAATTTAGCTGGCGAAGTTTGACGAAAAAACTTGTTAAAAGAAAAGTTTGAAAGGGCTTTTGATTGCTTTCCTTCCTCATGTCATGTTCAGCAAGTACCATTTTCCATATGGGTTTGTCCCACAGAGCCAATAATGTCGACCACCACTCCAAATTTATTGGAATCAAGGACCCATTTTTTAAAAATAAAAACCCACTTGTGAACTAACTGTTATTGGCTTTTTTGCAGTCGACTCTACGGCCAGAAAAGCGCAGCCTTTCATACATTGACACGTCTACAATAATTCATACTCGAAGAAATTGGATCCTGTTCGCGAAAATGATGCTCTGTAATAATGCAGTAACATGCGCATTATACGAAATAATTATGTTTGGTTCTTGTGGAAAACTGACTATAAAAAGACCTGATCAAGCCTAACAAAAGAATCACACCTGAAACAAATTGTTACTTGGAGCGAGCGAAAGACATAATGCCATCAGTTTCCTCTCTGCAGCAGCTCACTCAAGCCTCCGGCATGGCCTCTCAGCAACTTGTAATGAATTCTTCAGCCCTTGGCCTTAAGAAAAATAAAGCAAGCTTCTCCGGTGACATCAGCCGGTTAAGCTTTGCTCCTGCCAACCCATTTGCTCAAATGTTGCGCGCATCCTCCCGTCTGAACTTGTCACCAGTTTGGTATGTCATTTGATTGGTGCATTTAATTCCATCAATCTGAATGGCATAACATTTTTTGACGTTTTTTGTCGAAGTGCAACATTTTCACCAATCATATTCGAGTTTTTATCAGCTTGTTATTTCTAATCTGTCAGCAAGTGCTCCCTCATTTCCAAGGCTCCTGTTGATGCCGTATTCTTCGACATAGATGGGACCATGATTGATTCTGACCTGCTTCACTTTCGGGCATTTCAGGAGTTGCTTCTTGAGGTACTAAAATTAACACCTGTGAAAGTAAAATCATTTTCAGTCTGACAGCTACTTTTTTGTTTCTTGTAAATTTGATGAGATGAATTAATTTTTGGTAACACAGGTTGGTTACAACGGAGGAGTTCCGATCGATGAAGAATTCTACGTGAGGGACGTATGTGGAAAACACAACGACCTCCTCGGGCAATTTCTCTTCCCCGAATGGGATGCCAGAAAAAGCACGCAATTCTTGACAAACAAGGAAGAATTATTCAAAAAGTAGTTACAAAAATAACCGAATATCTATCTATTTATTTAACCCTCTTAGCTGCTTCTGAGGATTTTAAGAACTTAAGGTAATTTAAATTATGATGCAGAATGGCTGTCAAGGAATTGAAGATTGTAGCTGGCCTTGACAGAATGTTTAAATGGATAAAAGACCGCGGACTGAAACACGCTGCAGTAACGAACGCGCCGAGACCCAGTGCTGAGTTCCTCCTGTCAAGGACAGGGCTAGGTGACAAGTTTGAGACAGTCGTGATCGGAATCGAATGGGGGAGACCTAAGCCGTTCCCTGACCCGTACCTAAAGGGTCTGGAACTTCTTCGTGTTTCGAACAAGCGGGCATTTGTGTTTGAGGTAATCAATCATATCAACAACATGCCACGGCCATTTATTTCATCAAAAATATTCAATTAAGAGGAGGGAGATATGAATTATGTATTTATGATGATGTGCAGGACTCGATTGCGGGGATAAAAGCTGGAGTGGCTGCTGGATTGCCAGTAGTAGCGGTTGCTATTAGGAACCCGCCGGAGATTCTGGAGGAGGCTGGAGCTGTGATGACAATCAGGGACTATAATGATCCAAAGTTGTGGAAGGCATTGGGAGAACTGGACAAGATTGCTGATGAGGCCAAAGTGGCTGTGGGTGTTCGAAGAATGTGATAGAAGAAGAAGACAAGACACATCTGGCATTATTGGGGTAATAGTAATACGACGTACCATTACCCTGAGACTGGGACACTCCTCTTATGTAAATCAAAAGGAAACGTCAATGAATCCCCTTATTAATAAAATCTAAAATGTTCGATTGAGACTTTCATGTTGAGTTTGGAATTTAACCGAGGCCTGAATGTGTGCTTGTGTTCGTATCGTGAGGGGCATAAAAAAATTTATATGACTAAACAAAAAAAGTTTGAAAATTAACACAACAAATCTGATAAAAACAAGTTAAAACTGACTGAAAATCCGAGTAACTGTGTACTGGGTAGGTCATTTTAGGATCAATGTAAGGGATGAGATCCCATGACAAGTGTAAATATGGTGAGAAATAAGAATTAATCTGATTTATTTATTTATTTTCAATCAACGATCAAGATTATATCTCATAATTACCAAAATCAACCTAATCCCTCCGCTAATATACGTATCAGGGGTAACTTTGTCCAAAAACAATCTCTCAAAAAATCAAGATTATAATAATTTCTCAGGCTCGTTCTCTGAGTTTTCTCGTCCTCCAAGTAACACCAATAAAAACCCTAAATTTTAATAACTGTGATTACCATAATACTCTTATATGTGTTGATCTTTGGAAAAGAATCTGTGATTTATTAGCCGTTAAATCTTTGATCGGACGGTTCACATTAATTCTCATTTCTCATGAATTAGTGCACTTCTCATATGATCCTAATTATGAATGTAACTAGATTTTATAGCAAGCAACCAATTTTTTAACAACAGCAACCGAAATTAGAAACTGTTGTGTTGTTAAATCTTCGCTACATTTATAACACACAAGAGTATGTAGCAATATCTTGATGTGAGGACTACCTTCACATGAATTGACACATACCTTACAGCCTGTTGGTGTTCACTATAAAACAGACATTCCAAAAATTAACCCTCTACCGTCGTCTCAAAATTAATTTTCTCCCCCAACATACCAAAGGGATCGATTCGCAAGATCAAAATATGACTGTTGATATTTTCTTTAGCTCTCGGTCCTCATTTGCATTGGTTGCGTGTATATCGGAATCAATATCGTGGCACACGGTCACTGACGCAGTGAATAGCTATATGCATATATGCTTATTTTTTTAGCTAAAAAGAAGTAGGTGTTAGGTGAAGACGTGCTCCTCCTCATCACCGGTGTATATGCTCTTAATGAAAAAGAGAGCATGTCTCGATTTAAGTTTAAGGTCCAAAAACAAACTGCCTTTACGAAGGTAATCTCAACGTCTTAAGTGTTCTCTACACTACACTTTTTTTTTGATAACATGGTACAACAACTCGAAATATTACAATGTATGACACCTTATCATCTATTACATATATATTATCCTCTGACGCTCTAATAAGGCATCTTGATCGAATCCAAAATTATCTTGTACATTTCTCCACTTTCGAAGCACATGCCAGGTTCGACACATTTACCATGTATGAATCCGCACATCTACCCCAAATCATCATCGGTACATTCTTCGACACTTGGAGCTCAAGCCACCTTGGGAATCTTTACCGTTTGTAAGACATGACATGTCCATCTTGACGGACGGAAGAAGCATCACGCGTGAGACGTGAAGAGGAAAGCATCCACGCTCAAGGCAGGACGAGAAAGAGGAAAAGGAAGATGAAGAGAAAATTCTCACAAAATTGTGAGAAAAGTGTCATGGGTGGACCTTGAACCCTCAACCTTATGAAAGTAATTAAGGTTGGAATTCTTCCACTAGACCACACCCTTGTTAACCTGTACACTACACTCTACTTGAAGTGTAGCCAGTGGAGCATCATATAGTGATTCTAAGTGTAGCAAAAATAAGGAAACTATATATGAGTTCGTTTCGCAGCAAAGAGACTCTCATAATGACGTTAACTTCAACTTTGGTTTCTGTTTCTGAATTCTGTTTAGAAATTGCAAAATTCATCGATCAAGAGAAGATTGCAAAATTCATCGATCAAGAGAAGATTGCAAAAATCAACCAATACTAATATTATTATCAAATCGAAACATTCAAGTAAATGTATTACTCGTACTGAATGAGCTAAGTTTACTATGGATGCGCTGCACCGGATCTTACTTCCATTTAAATATGAAAAGCTAGTATTTTTGGCATGAATCTGCCACAAGTCTATACACTGAAATCAGGTTCACATGAAATTCTAGCACCAACAATACATCATACAATACCACTCCATTCTAAAGGTGGCAATCTCCCTTATTTTTTATCTCAAAACATTCACCATAAGGCAGAGTAACTCTATGAGCATCCTTTAATTCATGGCACCAACAATACATCATACAACTCAGATTTTCTAGCCAAATTAGTCTCTGCATAACTGAACTCAAGTATTTCCCAAGCAGTCATGACATCTTTAGTATGTAAAATTTCTCCTACTATTTTCTCTGACACAGAACATATGAGCCAAGACATTACCACATCGTTACACCTCTGCCATCTTGCAGCCATATAAGCATCACTCGGTATAGGATATTTTCCTTCTATAAATGACAGTTTCGATCTACCAGATAAGGCAATCTCCATCTGCCTTTTCCAACCAGCATAGTTTTCTTGACCAATCAACACTTTACTCACAATCGGATTTCCAGTTAACTCATTATTGTTAACGGAGTACGGATCATCTCCGGCGCCTATTGCACCATTACTCACGCCATTCGAATTCATCACAACTTGACTAACAGTGATCGGACTCGAATCGGATCCAAAAGCGTCCACATTCGTCATCGAAACAAATACCAATAAACAATAACAAAAAAATGGATCAAATTGAAGAGAGACACACCTGTTGCTCTGATACCATGAGAATCGGTGACGATCGGACTTCAATAGTAATCTGCAACAAACTCAAAACACCGTAGTAATCTGCAAACGCATTCGACACCGTTGAACGTCAAACGCAAAACAACACGCCAACGTATAAACGACACCGTAGTAATCTGCAACAAACTCTAACTGACTTTCCCTCCAACAGGATACAGACTCCATACTAACAAAATGAAACCCAACATTAAAACTCCCAATTTCATTTCCAATACTATGGATGCGTACCGAATCTTACTTCCATTTAAATATGAAAAGCTAGTATTTTTATTCATAATGAAGTATAATTTAGCTAGCGAAATTTGACGAAAAGACTTTTTAAAAGAAAATAAAGTTTGATTGCTTTCCTTCCTCATGCTGTTCAGCTAGTACCATTTTCCATATGGGTTTGTCCCATTGAGCCAACAATGTCGACCACCACTCCAAATTTATTGGAATCAAGGACCCATTTTTTGAATCAAAAAACAACTTGTGAACTAACTGCTTTTTTGCAGTCGGCACTCGGCTCTACGGCCAGAAAAGCGCAGCTCCCATACATTGACACGTCTACAAGAAATTGTATCCTGGTTGAGAAAATGATGCTCTGCGTAATAATACAGTAACATGTGCATTATACGCAATAATTACGTTCGGTTGTTCTTGTGGAAAACTAACTATAAAAAGACCTGAGCAAACCTGACAAGAGAATCACACCTGAAACAAATTATTACTTGGAGCGACTGAATAACATAATGCCAGCAGTTTCCGCTCTGCAGCAGCTAACTCAAGCCTCAGGCATGGCCTCTCAGCAACTTGTAATGAATTCTTCAGCCCTTGGCCTTATGAAGAAGAATAAAGCAAGCTTCTGCGGTGATACCAGCCGGTTAAGTTTTGCTCCTGCCAACCCATTTGCTCAAATGTTGCGCGCATCCTCCCGTACAGACTTGTCACCAGTTTGGTATGTGTGGATTTAAACTCCATTAATCTGTGCATTCTATCTCACTGAATGAACGGTATAAATTTTTTTTGAGATCCAATGCTCCCGTACAGACTTGTCACTCAAATTTTTTTTATTATAACATTTTCACCAATCAGATTCAGAGTTAAAACAAAAAAAAAGATTCAAAGTTTTCATCAGCTTGCTATTTCTAATCTGTTATTCTGGTTGTGTATTCAGCAAGTGCTCCCTCATTTCTAAGGCTCCTGTTGATGCCGTTTTCTTCGACATAGATGGGACCATGATTGATTCTGACCCGATTCACTTTCGGGCATTTCAGAAGTTGTTTCTAGAGGTATTATTCTGTGAACACCTGCCAAAATAAATCACTTTCAATCTGATAGCTACTTTTTTTGTTTCTTGTAAATTTGATGAGATGAATTAATTTTTGGTAACACAGGTTGGTTACAATGGAGGAGTTCCGATCGATGAAGAATTCTACGTGAGGGCCCTCTGTGGAAAACATAACGACCTCCTCGGGCAATTTCTCTTCCCTGAATGGGATGCCAGAAAAAGCACGCAATTCTTGGCAAACAAGGAAGAATTATTCAAAAAGTAGTTACAAAAATAACCGAATATCTATCTATTTATTTACACTCTAAGCTGCTTCTGAAGATTTTAAGAACTTAAGGTAATTTAAATTATGATGCAGAATGGCTGTCAAGGAATTGAAGATTGTACCTGGCCTTGACAGAATGTTTAAATGGATAAAAGACCGCGGACTGAAACACGCTGCAGTAACGAACGCGCCGAGACCCAGTGCTGAGTTCCTCCTGTCGAGGACAGGGCTAGGTGACAAGTTTGAGACAGTCGTGATCGGAATCGAATGGGGGAGACCTAAGCCGTTCCCTGACCCGTACCTAAAGGCTTTGGAACTTCTTCGTGTTTCGAATAAGCGGGCAATTGTGTTTGAGGTAATCAATCATATCAACAACATGCCACGGATATTTATTTCATCAAAAATATTCAATTAAGAGGGAGATATGAATTATGTATTTATGATGATGTGCAGGACTCGATTGCGGGGATAAAAGCTGGAGTGGCTGCTGGATTGCCAGTAGTGGCGGTTGCTATTAGGAACCCGCCGGAGATTCTGGAGGAGGCTGGAGCAGTGATGACAATCAGGGACTATAATGATCCAAAGCTGTGGAAGGCATTGGGAGAATTGGACAAGATTGCTGATGAGGCCAAAGTGGCTGTGGGTGTTTGAAGAAGAATGTGGTGGAAGAAGACACAGCTGCAATTATTGATGTACCGTTATGAGAATGACCTGGGACTGGGACACTTATCTTATGTAAATCAAAAGGAAACGTCAATGCATCCTTAATTAATAAAATCTAAAAATGTTCGATTGAGACTTTCATGTTCGGTTTGGAATTTAACCCAAGGCCTGACTGTGTGCTTGTGTTCGTGTCGTAACGGGCATAAAAAAAATTTATATGACTAAAAAAAAAAGTTTGGAAATTAACACAACAAATCTGATAAAAACAAGTTAAAACTAACTAAAAATTCGAGTAACTGTGCACTGGGCAGGTCATTTTAGTATCAATGTAACTATGGAAGGGATGAGATCCTATGACAAGTGTAAATATGGTGACTTATTCATTTTTTTCAATCAACGATCAAGATTATATCACATAATTACCAAAATCAACCTAATCCCTCAGCTAATCTACGTATCAGGGGTAATTTAGTCCAAAAACAATCTCTCAAAAAATCCATGTTGGAGCATAAAGTGCCATATAGGCAAAGCACAAATCTGTACAAGATGTACTCGAATTGGACTGTGCTAGCATCTGTGCAAGGTCTATCTTTCAGTTCCGAAAAATCTGCTCAGTAACTGATTTTTTTGGAAAGATAGAAATCTTTCGAATATTCTCGACCGCCACATCACCAAACCGACTCTGATGAGATAAAGATATACAGATCTCAACGGAATTAATTCCTATCTTATCGAGGGTTTTTAGGAAATATAATCTAGGGTTTTCTTATCACCTAGATCCACACGGCTATATATATAGAAGAGCAGAACTCAGATTTTCTTTAAGCAACACTTGAGAGACGCCGTGTGGAGAGCCTTAAATCCGTACGCTGAAATCATATCTTCGAGCTTTTAGTCGTCAAGCTTTCATTGGAGGATTAAGGCTGCAAGTTGGTAAGCCTCTTGCTTTACTTGTTTCTTGAACTCATATATTGTTGCTGCGCACTACAACGTCCAGAGATCAAGAAGGTGTTGTCGCTGCTTAGTACCACTCAGGTCTAGCAGATCGACTGTCACAGACGACGACCCACCACTATCTGAATCTACGAGTTGGATTCAACTTCGTCAGTCTCGGGAGGAGGTCTGATTGTTTAGACGGGAGTCTCTGGATCTAAGGGTCGCTTAGATCACCCAATTCTCTTTTAAAGTAGTATAGGGGATCAGTAGTTTGGAAGGTTGTTCAAACGTCAAACTGTACTATACACCGTGATAGTGAATTGTTCCTTGGACTTGGGAGAAGTCCCCCAGACGTAGGCTACATTGAGCCGAACTGGGTCACCAAGTGTTCTGTGTCCTTTACTGTTTTGCACTTCACTTTCATCTACTTTAGTCTGTGCAACCAACTGTACCACAGAGTGTTCAACATCGTGCTGGTACAGTTGAGCTCATCTCACGCGTAGCAATTTCAATTGGTATCAAGAGCAGGTTCTCAACATACGGAGTTGGATCTTGGGAAGCTAGCTACTGTTCTAAGATGAGTATCAAGGAAGGACAAAGCACTACTCGCCCGGTGCTGTTAGAAGGGCCTAATTATGGCTACTGGAAAGCCAGGATGAAGGCGTTCATCAAAAATGTGGACGAGAAAGCATGGAGATCTGTGTTAACTGGCTGGAACTCTCCACTGCAAGTATCTGATGACGGAAAGATTGTTCCTAAGCCAGAAATAGAATGGTCTGAACAGGAGGAGCGTCTCGCTATGGGAAATGCCAAAGCTCTAAATGCCATCTTCTCTGCTGTAGACGAGTCAATTTTCAAACTCATCCTGAACTGTGAAAGCGCTAAGGAGGCATGGGATACCTTGTCCACTCACTTTAAAGGAACTGACAAGGTGAAACAGTCCAGAATTCAGATGTTGACATCCAGATTTGAGGAGCTAAAGATGCAGGAGGATGAATCCATCAAGGACTTTAACGCCAGAGTCTGTGACCTTGTGAATGAGGCATCTACCCTTGGTGAAGCTCTACCCGAAGAGAAGGTTGTGCAAAAGATTCTGAGGTCTTTGCCTAAACGTTTTGCCATGAAGGTGACTGCTATAGAAGAGGCAAACAATACAAAGACCATGAGCTGGAAAGAGTTGATTGGCAACCTATGCACTTATGAACTGCGTCACCTGACTGTACCAGAACCCAAGGTTAAAGCTGTAGGTTTTAAGGCTGAGACAGTACTAGACGATACATCCATCAATGGAGTAAGCGAGGAACTGGCGTTTCTCACGAAGAACTTCAACAATCTGTTGAAGAAGATCAATCGTAAGGGTGCTGGCCAGAACAGCCTGAATCAGTCTAAATATCAAGACACCAGGAGAGTGGATTTTCAGCCGCGGGAGAGACAGTCTGACCAGAAGGAAAATGGCAAAAGCGGATGGACCAAAGGAATAAAGTGCAGGGAATGTGGAGGTTTTGGCCACATACAAGCAGAGTGTGCTAACACCCTGAAGAAGCAGAATAGCAAGTCCCTGAATGTCAGCTGGAGTGATGACGAGACTGAAGAGAGCGCAGAGGAGGAAGAGACAAGCAACTTTGTTGCTCTGACATGCATGATAGACTGTGTCACAGACTGTGCCAGGACTGATTCCAAAGACTGTGCCAAGAAAGAAGAAGCCGAGGTAGAAGAAAACGAAACTGAAGAAAGTGATGAAGAAGAAATCACTGATGAATGCATTGCTGAGAAATACACACTATTGTGCACAAAGTGGACTGAGCTGGTAGACATCAACAGGAGGCTAAATGCAGGAGTTATCACTCTGAAGCTGGAAAAATAGGAACTGGAATCCAAAGCCAGCATTCTTGCACAGGAGAAAGAAATTCTGGAGAAAGAAGTAAAAGAGCTGAAACAAAAGGCTGAAGGAGACAATCAAGAATCGAAAAAACTCTTGAAGGAGATGGGTTCAATCAAGAAGCTCCTGAACAGCCTGAACACAGGGTCCAAGAATCTGGACCAGATCCTGTCTGTGCAGAGGAGAATAAAAGATACTACCGGGCTTGGTTACACTGGCAAGCAGAAAACTGGTAATACAAAGTTTGTGAAAGCAGGTGGCACAGTTCCTAAAGACATCAAACACAAGACAGCGGACAAGTTCGTCTGTGACAGAGAAAATTACTACCAGCTTCGTGGCCCTAGAGATAATGAATGGCAACGTGCTAGGGTGTGCTACTACTGCAGTAAACCTGGGCACATCAAGCGTCATTGCTATCGTTATAGACGTGACTGTCAGTACAAAGAACCTACAAGGAAACAAAGCAGCATGGTGTGGAGACCCAGGAATGATGAATACTGCTATGTCTCGTACAGTTCGTTTCACAAGGAAGATGAAGAGAGCTGGTTCTTTGACAGTGGGTGCTCCAGACACATGACTGGTGTTCGTAAGAATCTTGTCAATCTGAGACCCATGGACGGCCAACATGTGACTTTTGGTGATGGGAATAAAGGAAAAGTTCTAGCCAAAGGAACCCTGAATGTTCCAGGCATGCCACGCCTTGATGATGTTTACTGGGTTGACGGGTTAAAAGCCAACCTGATTAGTATCAGTCAGCTGTGCGATAACAGTAATCAGGTACAGTTCACAAGAAATTCCTGCCAAGTTTACAACAAACACGGAGTATGCGTAATGGAAGGAGACCGTGCAAGCAACAACTGTTACTTACTAAGTCGTGCTGCAACTCCAGGAGCAGTTACTTGTATGCTGAGTAGGTTCGATGAAATACATCTTTGGCATCAACGCTTGGGACACATCAACTTCAGATCTCTGAAATTTCTCTCCAATGAGAAGTTGATTGAAGGTATTCCTTCTATTAGAGGTGATATGCAAATTATTTGTGGTGATTGTCAAGCAGGAAAGCAGACTCGAGCAGTCCACAAAAAGGTGGATAAAGTTTACACAAAGCGTGCACTGGAGCTACTGCATATGGACCTGATGGGACCTATGCAGGTGGAGAGTCTCGGTCGAAAGAGGTACGCATTCGTATGTATAGATGACTATACCAGATACTCTTGGATCATGTTCTTGCGTGAGAAATCTGAGACTGTGCAAGCTTTTATTCAACTTGCTACACGTGTGATCAATGAGAGGGGAGATCGAGGAGAAAATCTTTTGTCCATTCGAAGTGATCATGGGAGGGAATTTGAGAATGAGAAGTTTGCCCGGTTCTGCGATGAGCAAGGTATTGTTCACCAATTCTCATCTCCCATCACACCGCAACAAAATGGAGTAGTTGAGCGGAGAAATCGCACTGTGCAAGAAATGGCAAGAGTCATGCTACATGCAAAGAACGTCCCCTGCACTTGTGGGCCGAAGCTATGTCAACCGCTACCTACGTCCTGAACAGAGTTCTGATTAGACCAGGCATGGACAAAACCAGCTATGAGCTCTGGAAAGGAAGAAAGCCCACAGTCAAGCACTTCCACGTGTTTGGTAGCACTTGTTATGTGTTAACCGATAGGGAGCAAAGGCAAAAATTGGATAGAAAGTGCGAAGAAGGCCTATTCCTGGGCTACTCTCCAAACAGCCGAGCCTATCGAGTCTACAACAAGAGTTCCAGAACAGTGATCGAGTCAATCAACGTTGTAATCGATGATGCTAAGGACTCACACCTAAGGCACGAGTCAGATGATGATATGGAGATCCAGGCCACTCATCCTAAGCATAGACAAGGTTCAGATCTAGACGCACACTCTGAAGTTGTGCCTAAAACTATGAATGAACCAATCGAAAAGGATGGTGACGTTCAAATGCAAAACAATGAAGCCCCCCAGTCTGAGTCTGTTGAACGAGCTGTACCAGATGAAGACTCTGAAAGGGTGCCAGAAACTGTGCTAGACTCTGCAAATGAGAACACTGACGTATTCATGCATGAAGCAGAAGGTAGTGAGGTGAACCAAGCCGGTTCAAGAAGTGGTGACACAAGCATACAACCATCAAGCAGAATCCAGAAGAATCATCCTCTCACAAGTATCATTGGGAACCCTCAAGACAAGATCAAGACTAGAGGTAAATCTCGTGTTAATTACAGAGAAATGATTAATCATAGCTGCTATTTGTCGAAGGTGGAACCAAAGAATGTAAAGGAGGCCTTGAAAGATGATCATTGGATCACTGCCATGCAAGAAGAGTTGGGAGAATTCACCCGCAACGATGTATGGGATCTAGTTCCTCGCCCAAATGGAGTAAATATCATCGGCACAAAGTGGATATTTAAGAACAAAATAGATGAAAGCGGCAACATTACGAGAAACAAAGCCAGGCTGGTTGCTCAAGGATACACTCAGATAGAGGGTATTGATTTTGACGAGACCTTCGCCCCCGTTGCACGCCTGGAAGCTATTCGACTTCTCCTCGCAATCGCATGTTACTTGAAGTTCAAACTATTCCAGATGGACGTAAAGAGTGCCTTCTTGAACGGTCTGCTATTTGAAGAAGTGTACGTGGCTCAGCCTAAAGGTTTTGAAGACCCACACTGCCCGGATCATGTCTACAAACTAAAGAAGGCGTTATATGGACTCAAGCAGGCCCCTAGAGCTTGGTATGAAAGATTAACGCAGTACCTCATGAGCATGGGATACACTCGAGGAGGAATAGACAAGACGATGTTCGTGAAAAAGGATAACCAACACTTTATCATTGCTCAAATCTACGTCGATGACATCGTGTTTGGTTCTAATTCTCAGAAGATGGTGGATGAGTTCGTGGCCCAGATGCAAAGCGAGTTTCAAATGAGCATAGTGGGTGAAATGAACTACTTCTTGGGACTGCAGGTTGTTTAGTCGAAGGAAGGAATTTTCTTGTCTCAGGCCAAGTATACGAGAAATCTAGTGAAGAAGTTTGGGCTGGACAAGGCTACCCACAAGAGAACTCCAGCTGCTACACATGTGAAGATCACCAAGGATGATGCAGGAGCTTCAGTGGACCAGACCTTGTACAGAAGCGTGATCGAGAGTCTGCTATACCTGACTGCTTCCAGACCAGATATTTGTCAAGCAGTGGGAGTCTGTGCCAGGTATCAGGCAGATCCGAAGGAAAGTCACTTGCTACAGGTGAAGAGGATCATCAAATATGTAAGTGGTACTGCTGATTATGGTCTGTGGTACACTAGAGATACAAGTGGTTGTATTGTTGGATACTCCGATGCAGACTGGGCTGGTAACATCGAGGACAGAAAGAGTACTTCTGGTGGATGCTTCTTCGTAGGCAATAACCTTGTATCTTGGTTTAGCAAGAAGCAGAACAGTATTTCACTATCGTCTACTGAAGCAGAGTATATGGCTGCGGGGAGCTGTTGTACTCAAATGCTTTGGATGAAGCAGATGCTCAAGGAAGTGGGACTGGATCAGAATACCATGACGTTATACTGTGACAACATGAGTGCAATCAGCATCTCTAAGGATCCAGTACAGCATTCACGGACAAAGCACATTGACATCCGACACCATTTCATTAGAGAGCTAGTTGAAGATAAAATCATCGGTCTGTTCCACATGCCAACAGAGAAACAACTAGCGGATATTCTGACAAAGCCGTTGAACGCTGAGAGGTTTGAGACACTAAGGTCTGCACTTGGCCTTTGTGTCATGAAAAACTAAAAGGCTTTGACGTCAGGGGCAGTCAGCTGAGTAGAACTATTATAAGTGTTGCTGACGTGCCATGTAGTAAGGGGGAGCTGGTTTTATATCAAACAGAGCAGTATTCTTTATCTTCAGTGCTGATATAGAAAGACATGAAGAGGAGTTGTCCCTTGCCACTATTGAGACAAAAAGGGGGAGAATTGTGCAATGTGGTGTTTCTTTTGTGGCGTTCGTGTTGAAGGGTTATCGGTTATCTGCTGCGAACGTGACATGCAGAAGAAGTGTTTTGCCTCACATGTCAAGGGGGAGATTGTTGGAGCATAAAGTGTCATATAGGCAAAACACAAATCTGTACAAGATGTACTCGAATTGGACTGTGCTAGCATCTGTGCAAGGTCTATCTTTCAGTTCCGAAAAATCTGCTCAGTAACTGATTTTTTGGAAAGATAGAAATCTTTCGAATATTCTCGACCGCCACATCACCAAACCGACTCTGATGAGATAAAGATATACAGATCTCAACGGAATTAATTCCTATCTTATCGAGGGTTTTTAGGAAATATAATCTAGGGTTTTCTTATCACCTAGATCCACACGGCTATATATATAGAAGAGCAGAACTCAGATTTTCTTTAAGCAACACTTGAGAGACGCCGTGTGGAGAGCCTTAAATCCGTACGCTGAAATCATATCTTAGAGCTTTTAGTCGTCAAGCTTTCATTGGAGGATTAAGGCTGCAAGTTGGTAAGCCTCTTGCTTTACTTGTTTCTTGAACTCATATATTGTTGCTGCGCACTACAACGTCCAGAGATCAAGAAGGTGTTGTCGCTGCTTAGTACCACTCAGGTCTAGCAGATCGACTGTCACAGACGACGACCCACCACTATCTGAATCTACGAGTTGGATTCAACTTCGTCAGTCTCGGGAGGAGGTCTGATTGTTTAGACGGGAGTCTCTGGATCTAAGGGTCGCTTAGATGACCCAATTCTCTTGTAAGGTAGTATAGGGGATCAGTAGTTTGGAAGGTTGTTCAAACGTCAAACTGTACTATACACCGTGATAGTGAATTGTTCCTTGGACTTGGGAGAAGTCCCCCAGACGTAGGCTACATTGAGCCGAACTGGGTCACCAAGTGTTCTGTGTCCTTTACTGTTTTGCACTTCACTATCATCTACTTTAGTCTGTGCAACCAACTGTACCACAGAGTGTTCAACATCGTGCTGGTACAGTTGAGCTCATCTCACGCGTAGCAATTTCAATCCAGATTATAACAATTTATGCCGCTGATATGCTTGTACTATGAGATTTCTCGTCCTCCGGATAAACACCAATAAAAACCCTAAATTGTAATAACTGTGATTACCATAATATCCTTATATGTGTTGATTTTTGGAAAAAAATCTGTGATTTATTAACCGTTAAAATCTTTGATCGGACGACTCACATTAATTCTCCTTTTTCATGAATTAGTGCACTTCTCATATGATCCTAATTCTCAATGTAACTAGATTTTATAGCAAGCAGCCAATTTTTCAACAACAGCAACAGAAATTAGAAACTATTGTGTTGTTAAATCTTCGCTACATTTATAACACACAAGAGTATGTAGCAATATCTTGTTGTGAGGACTACCTACACTGACACATATCTTGCAGCCCGTTGGTGTTCACTATAAAAACAGACACGCCAAAATTAACCCTCTACCGCGTCTCAAAATTAATTTTCTCCCCCAACATACCAAAAGAATCAATTCGTAAGATCAAAATATGGTTGTTGATATGTTCTTTAGCTCTCGCGCGGTCCTCATTTGCATTTGCATATATGCTTATTTTTCAGCTAAAAAGTAGGTGTTGGGTGAAGATGTGCACCTCTCATATCCGATGTATATGCTCTTAATGAAAAAGATAGCATATCTCGATTTAAGTTTAAGGTCCAAAAACAAACCGCCTTTACGAAGGTAATCTCAATGTCTTAAGTGTTCTCTACACTACACTTTTTTTATAACAAGGTACAACAACTCGAAATATTACAATATATGACACCTTATCATCTATTACATATATATTGTCCTCTGACGCTCTAACAAGGCATCTTGATCGAATCGAAAATCATCTGGTACATTTCTCCATTTCTGAAGCACAGGCCAGGTTCGACACATTTACCATGTATGGATCCGCACATCTACCCCAAATCATCATCAGTACATTCTTTGACACTTGGAGCTCAGGCGACCTTGGGCATCTTTACCGTTTGTAAGACATTACACGTCCATCTTGACGAACAGAAGAAGCATCACGCGTGAGACGTGAAGAGGAGAGCATCCACGATGGATGTAGGAAGCATCCACGCGCAAGGCGAGACGAGAAAGAGGAAAAGGAAGACGAAGAGAAAATTCTCACAGCAAAGAGACTCTCAGAATGACGCTAACTTCAACTTTGGTTCCTGTTTACAAACTGCAAAATTTATCAATCAAGAGAAGATTGCAAAAATCAACCAATACTAATATTATTATCAAATCGAAACATTCGAGTAAATGTATTACTAGTACTGAATGAGCTAAGTTTACTATGTGAGAATCGATGACGACCAGACTTCAACTGACCTTCGCGAATCGCTGGAGAAGGTTGGAGACGAACGAATTCGAAATCGGAAATTTGGGATAAAGGTTTTAGGTTTTCATTTCAGTTAATTTCAATGTTACAGAGTCAAAGTCTGTGAAGGGAAATATATGCAGATGACTAACGACGTCATTTAACGTCTAACGCAAAACAACACGCCAATGTATAAACGACATCGTAGTAACCTGCAATAAACTATAACTGACTTTCCCTCCAACAGGATACAGACTCCAAACTAACAAAATGAAACCCAGCATAAAAACTCCCAATTTCATCTCCAATACCTTCCTTCAAGCTGCGGAGTGTAAAAAGTTAGACACTCCCAGCTTGAAACACAGATAATGAAGCTGCTCTTGAGTCAATGGCTTAGTAAAAATATCAGCCGATTGCTCATTGGTTGGAATATGAAGAGGAGTAACGAACTTGGATATGACATGAGCTCGCACAAAATGACAGTCCAGTTCTGCATGTTTCGTGCGATCATGGAACCCCGGATTGTGGGCAATGTGGATGGCGGCTTTATTATCACAATGAAGTGGAATGGCGGACAGAACTGGAACTCCCATCTCAGTAATTAATCTAGCCAGCCAAGTAAGTTCACAACACACCGCATCCATGGAACGATACTCAGATTCAGCGGAGGATCTGGACACCACTGGTTGTTTCTTGGTTTTCCATGAGATGGCACAGGGCCCTAGCTGTACACAATGATCTGTGATAGACCTTCTTGTCAATGGGCAAGCTGCCCAATCAGCATCACAAAAAGCGCGCAAAGTGAGGTCAGACTGAGTAGGAAACAATATGCCCTGAGCAGGTGCTCCTTTAATGTACCGAAGAAGTCTAAGAGTTGTTGTCAGATGATCCTTCGTAGGGTGTTGCATGAACTGACTGAGTATGTGTACTGGATACGCGAGATCCGGTCTGGTAATGGTCATGTAAATTAACTTGCCAACAAGTCTTCTGTAGTGTAATGCATCTTCCAGAACAGGGGCAGTAGACAGACTCAAATTATGTTTCAACTGCATAGGAGTTTTAGCTGGCTTGCAATCAGTAAGCTTATGTTCCTCTAAGAGTTCCAGAGCATACTTTCGCTGATTCAAAAAAATGCCATCATCTGATCTTGCTATCTCTAACCCCAGAAAATACTTCAATGGTCTCAAGTCCTTAATTCTGAACTTTTGGTGAATGAACTGTTTGACCTCACTAATAAGTGACTCTGAATTTCCAGTGATGATTACATCATTGACATAAACCAGTAAAATCAGGAAGACATTGCCTCTGGTAATTGTGAACAAAGAATAATCATTCAAGCTTGGGGTAAAACCAAATTCAACCAAAGAGGTGCTAAATTTAGCAAACCATTGCATGCTAGCTTGTTAAAGACCATATATGCTTTTTACCAACTTGTAAACCTTCCCAGATGCTTTGTACTTCTTATAAAAACCTGGAGGAAGCTTCATATAAACCTCCTCATCAAGGATGCCATGCAGAAATGCATTGTCTACATCTAACTGATGCAGGGGCCACTTTCTAGCAGTAGCAATAGCCAACAAACATCTCACCGTTGTCATTTTTGCAACTGGTGCAAAAGTGTCATGATAATCAAGTCCTTCCACTTGAGTAAAACCTCTAGCTACCAGTCTGGCTTTAAACCTCTCAACTGTGCCAACAGACAAATATTTGATCTTTTAAATCCATTTACAATCCACCAAGGTTTTACCTTTGGGTAACTCAGTCAATATCCAAGTATTATTAGTTTCAAGGGCCTTAATTTCCTTGTCCATAGCCTCTAACCATTTGGAATCTTTACTGGCTTGAGTAAAAGAAGTTTGCTCTTTGACACTAGATATTTTCAAAGCAAAGGCACTGTGATGAAGAGCACATTTGGAGTAAGACAAGAACTGGGCTAGCATGTGAGGAGAAGTCCTTTTAATCACAGTGTTACAAATATAATCTTTGGACCAAACAGGAGGTATATGATTCCTGGTAGACTTCCTCAATGGTTCAGAAACTCCAGCATTTAAATCAAGTGATGAATCAATAGCATCTGTAGTGGGTAAATCTACAGGGGAATCAGATAGTGTAGAAGCACATGTTATCTGATTGTCTGAAATCTCTGCCTCAAAGAAATCTAGATCATCTGAATTAGTGGTATCAAAAAATGTTTGATCATCACCAGAAGTAGTATCAGCAAATAAGTCCTGATCATCGAAGGCTAGATCATCAGGAGCAAGAGTAGAAACTGATATCACAGGACTGGGAGTATTTGTGTTGAATTTTCTCTTATAAGGAAATACCGTTTCCCTAAAAATAACATGTCTGCTAACCAAAAACTGATGTATGGATAAACAAAATAGCTTGTATCCTTTTTGGCCAACTGGTTAGCCCAAAAAAATGCATTCTATTGCCCTGGGATCAAATTTGTCTCTTGAATGACTATTAGTGCTGGCATAACATGAACACCCAAAAACTTTTAGATGGTCTAAATGTGGTCTTTCTCCAAACAGCATTTCCCAAGGGCTCTTGCCCTTCAAAACAGGTGTATGAAGTCTATTGATAATGTGTGTTGCTGTCAATATGCTATCCCCCCCCCCCCCCAAAATGTTTGGGTAAGTTTGCCTCAAACATAAGTGCTCTAGCTATTTCAAGGATGTGTCTGTGCTTTCTCTCTGCCAATCCATTCTGCTGGGGTGTATAGGGACAACTACTTTGATGAATACAACCCTTGGACTTTAAAAATGAACTGAGCTTGATGTTAAAAAACTCTCGTCTATTGTCAGACCTAAAGACTTTAACAGTCTTCCCAAACTGCGTGTTAATCAAGTGAAACAAATCAACAAGAATATCTGTAGTTTCTGACTTTGTTTGCATCAAGAAAGTACACACTGCTCTAGTATAATCATCAATCACTGTTAAGAAATATTGATGCCCTGACAATGTAGGAATATGGAAGGGTCCCCAAACATCACTGTGTAACATATCAAAAGGAGCATTTGTAGCATGTTTGCTTATAGGGAATAAGAGTTTGGTCTGTCTAGCCAAAGGGCAGACATTACAATTATACTAGAATGTCTTACAATGCACACTGGTGACTTGTTCTTTAACAACTGTTGTATGATATCCATAGGGGCATGTCCCAATCTGTTATGCCACAATCCAACCTCCTGATGATTTTTCTCCACTTCAAGGCTATTAGCTGCATCTGTTTTGTAATCTTTTCTCACTTGTTTAGTGCTGTATAAGGCTCCAATAGGCTACCAGTCTCTAGGATTGTCCTGACTTGATGGTCCTGAACAATGCAATTATTATCAGTGAATAAAACTTTGCACTTCAAATCTGCCACAAGTCTATACACTGAAATCAGGTTCACATGAAATTCTGGCACCAACAATACATCATACAATACCACTCCATTCTGAAGGTGGCAATCTCCCTTATTTTTTATCTCAAAACATTCACCATTAGGCAGAGTAACTCTATGAGCATCCTTTAATTCATGGATGTTCCTCAATAATTTTTCATCATATGTAAAGTGGCTCGTAGCACCACTATCAAGTAACCAGTCTCCATTAATCATAAATTGAGGTTGAGAGTTTGCTATACCTGCATGTGAACTTGAACGTTGTTCTTGTCAGTTAGACCATTCCCCTTGATCATGGCTAAGAGTTTCTCAATCTGCTCATTTGTGAATTGCTTAACAACATTATCACTTGCAGTTCCATCAGAACTAACTGTTGTAGTTGCTGCATTAGCTGAGTTCCTTCCTCCAGCATTGTTACTAGCATTTGTATTTGTATTCATGTTCAATCTATGGTTCTGAGGATATCCAACTAGTTTATAGCAGTTCTCCTTCAAATGTCCAGGCATTTGGCAATGACTACATAAAAGCCTAGGCATGCCTCTACCAAAACCTCCTCTATTTGCATCTCTTCCTCTTGTCTGATTATTGTAAGTAGAACTGTATTGTTTCACTTGTCCATTTGAACTATTATTCATTTGACTGTTATTGGCCTGATAAGTTTGAACAGCTAAAGCTGACCCCTTAACCTTACCAACTTGCCTTGCCTTCCTTGAGGCCTCTTCTGATAAGGCTAATCCATAAACAGTGCTGAAATTTGGAACTTCACTCAAGGCAAAAACATGAGTTCTCATTTAGGCATATTCACCATTCAATCCCTTTAAGAACTTGATGACTATGTCACCCTTACAGTCCTCATCGACTTGCTTACAACGAAGGCAATTACCAACACTGATACACTTATCATCTTTGAGAGCATCTAACTCCTGCCACAATGACTCGAGCTTCCTCTTATACATAGCCACAGACAATTCACCCTGAACTAAGTTCCCTAGTTCACGCTGCAATTCAGATTTCCTAGCCAAATTAGTCCCTGCGTAACTGGACTCAAGTATTTCCCAAGCAGTCATGACATCTTTAACATGTAAAATTTCTCCTACTATTTTCTCTGACACAGAACATATGAGCAAAGACATTACCACATCGTTAAACCTCTGCCATCTTGCAGCCATATAAGCATCACTCGGTTTAGGATATTTTCCTTCTATAAATGACAGTTTCGATCTACCAAATAAGGCAATCTCCATCTGCCTTTTCCAACCAGCATAGTTTTCTTGACCAATCAACACTTTACTCACAATCGGATTTCCAGTTAACTCATTATTGTTAAAGGAGTACGGATCATCTCCGGCGCCTATCGCACCATTACTCACACCATTCGAATTCATCACAAATTGACTAACAGTGATCGGACTCGAATCGGATCCAGAAGCGTCCACATTCGTCATCGAAACAAATACCAATCAATAATAACAAAAAAATGGATCAAATTGCAGAGCGACACACCTGCTGCTCTGATACCATGAGAATCGGTTACGACCGGACTTGAATTGACCATCGCGATTCGCTGGAGAAGGTCGGAGACGAACGAATTCGAAATCAGAAATTTGGGAGAAAGCTTTTAGGTTTTCATTTCAGTTAATTTCAAAGTTACAGAGTCAAAGCCTGTGAAGGGAAATATATGCAGATGACTAACGACGCCGTTTAACGTCAAACGCAAAACAACATGCCAACGTATAAACGACACCGTAGTAATCTGCAACAAACTCTAACTGACTTTCCCTCCAACAGGATACAGATTCCAAACTAACAAAATGAAACCCAACATTAAAACTCCCAATTTCATCTCCAATACTATGGATGCGTACCGAATCTTACTTCCATTTAAATATGCAAAGCTAGTATTTTTAGTCATAAATGAAGTTTTAAAATAATTTAGCTAGCGAAGTTTGACGAAAAGACTTTTTAAAAGAAAATAAAGTTTGATTGCTTTCCTTCCTCATGCTGTTCCAGCTAGTACCATTTTCCATATGGGTTTGTCCCATTGAGCCAACAATGTCGACCACAACTCCAAATTTATTGGAATCAAGGACCCATTTTTTGAATCAAAAAACAACTTGTGAACTTACTGCATGTTATTGGCTTTTTTGCAGTCGGCACTCGGCTCTACGGCCAGAAAAGCGCAGCTCCCATACATCGACACGTCTACAAGAAATTTGATCCTGGTTGAGAAAATGATGCTCTGCGTAATAATACAGTAACATGTGCATTATACGAAATAATTACGTTCTGTTGTTCTTGTGGAAAACTGACTATAAAAAGACCTGAGCAAACCTGACAAGAGAATCACACCTGAAACAAATTATTACTTGGAGCGACTGAATAACATAATGCCAGCAGTTTCCGCTCTGCAGCAGCTCACTCAAGCCTCAGGCATGGCCTCTCAGCAACTTGTAATGAATTCTCCAGCCCTTGGCCTTATGAAGAAGAATAAAGCAAGCTTCTGCGGTGATACCAGCCGGTTAAGTTTTGCTCCTGCCAACCCATTTGCTCAAATGTTGCGCGCATCCTCCCGTACAGACTTGTCACCAGTTTGGTATGTGTGCATTTAAATTCCATTAATCTGTGCATTCTATCTCACTGAATGAAGGGTATAAAAAAAAATTGAGATCCAATGTTTTTTTTTTTGATAACATTTTCACCAATCAGATTCAGAGTTTAAAAAAAAAAGAAAAGATTCAAAGTTTTCATCAGCTTGCTATTTCTAATCTGTTATTCTGGTTGTGTATTCAGCAAGTGCTCCCTCATTTCTAAGGCTCCTGTTGATGCTGTTTTCTTCGACATAGATGGGACCATGATTGATTCTGACCCGATTCACTTTCGGGCATTTCAGAAGTTGTTTCTAGAGGTATTATTCTGTGAACACCTGCCAAAATAAATCACTTTCAGTCTGACAGCTACTTTTTTTTGTATCTTGTAAATTTGATGAGATGAATTAATTTTTGGTAACACAGGTTGGTTACAATGGAGGAGTTCCGATCGATGAAGAATTCTACGTGAGGGCCCTCTGTGGAAAACATAACGACCTCCTCGGGCAATTTCTCTTCCCTGAATGGGATGCCAGAAAAAGCACGCAATTCTTGGCAAACAAGGAAGAATTATTCAAAAAGTAGTTACAAAAATAACCGAATATCTATCTATTTATTTACACTCTAAGCTGCTTCTGAAGATTTTAAGAACTTAAGGTAATTTAAATTATGATGCAGAATGGCTGTCAAGGAATTGAAGATTGTACCTGGCCTTGACAGAATGTTTAAATGGATAAAAGACCGCGGACTGAAACACGCTGCAGTGACGAACGCGCCGAGACCCAGTGCTGAGTTCCTCCTGTCGAGGACAGGGCTAGGTGACAAGTTTGAGACAGTCGTGATCGGAATCGAATGGGGGAGACCTAAGCCGTTCCCTGACCCGTACCTAAAGGCTTTGGAACTTCTTCGTGTTTCGAATAAGCGGGCAATTGTGTTTGAGGTAATCAATCATATCAACAACATGCCACGGATATTTATTTCATCAAAAATATTCAATTAAGAGGGAGATATGAATTATGTATTTATGATGATGTGCAGGACTCGATTGCGGGGATAAAAGCTGGAGTGGCTGCTGGATTGCCAGTAGTGGCGGTTGCTATTAGGAACCCGCCGGAGATTCTGGAGGAGGCTGGAGCAGTGATGACAATCAGGGACTATAATGATCCAAAGCTGTGGAAGGCATTGGGAGAATTGGACAAGATTGCTGATGAGGCCAAAGTGGCTGTGGGTGTTTGAAGAAGAATGTGGTGGAAGAAGACACAGCTGCAATTATTGATGTACCGTTATGAGAATGACCTGGGACTGGGACACTTATCTTATGTAAATCAAACAAAAGGAAACGTCAATGCATCCTTAATTAATAAAATCTAAAAATGTTCGATTGAGATTTCATGTTCGGTTTGGAATTTTACCCGAGGCCTGACTGTGTGCTTGTGTTCGTGTCGTAACGGGCATAAAAAAATTTATATGACTAAACAAAAAAAGTTTGGAAATTAACACAACAAATCTGATAAAAACAAGTTAAAACTAACTGAAAATTCGAGTAACTGTGCACTCGGCAGGTCATTTTAGGATCAATGTAAGGGATGAGATCCAATGACAAGTGTAAATATGATGAGAAATAAGAATTAATCTGATTTATTTATTTTTTCAATCAACTATCAAGATTATATCACATAATTACCAAAATCAACCTAATCCCTCAGCTAATATATGTATCAGGGGTAACTTTGTCCAAAAACAATCTCTCAAAAAATCAAGATTATAATAATTTCTCATGCTCGTGCTCTGAGATTTCTCGTCCTCCGGATAAACACCAATAAAAATCCTAAATTGTATCACATAATTACCATAATACTCTTATATGTGTTGATTTTGGAAAAGATTCTGTGATTTATTAACCGTTAAATCTTTGATCGGACGGCTCACATTAATTCTCCTTTCTCATGAATTAGTGCACTTCTCATATGATACTAATTATGAAAGTAACTAGATTTTATAGCAAGCAACCAATTTTTTTAACAACAGCAACAGAAATTAGAAACGGTTGTGTTGTTAAATCTTCGCTACATTTATAACACACAAGAGTATGTAGCAATATCTTGCTGTGAGGACTACCCACACATGAACTGACACATACCTTGCAGCCCGTTGGTGTTCACTATAAAAACAGACACTCCAAAATTAACCCTCTACCGCGTCTCAAAATTAATTTTCTCCCCCAACATACCAAAAGGATCGATTTGCAAGATCAAAATATGGTTATTGATATGTTCTTTAGCTCTCGGTCCTCATTTGCATTGGTTGTGTGTATATCGGAATCAATATTGTGGCACACGGTCACTGACGCAGTGAATATATGCATATATGCTTATTTTTTAGCTAAAAAGTTGGTGTTGGGTGAAGAGGTGCACCCCCTCATCTCCGATGTATATGCTCTTAATGAAAAAGACAGCATATCTCGATTTAAGTTTAAGGTCCAAAAACAAACCGCCTTTACGAAGGTAATCTCAATGTCTTAAGTGTTCCTTACACTACACCTTTTTTTTTGATAACATGGTACAACAACTCGAAATATTACAATGTATGACATCTTATCATCTATTACATATATATTGTCCTCTAACGCTCTAACAAGGCTGCTCTAACAAGGCATCTTGATCGAATCCAAAATCATCTGGTATATTTCTCCATTTCTGAAGCACAGGTCATGTTCGACACATTTACCATGTATGGATCCGCACATCTACCCCAAATCATCATCGTTACATTCTTCGACACTTGGAGCTCAGGCCACATTGGGCATCTTTAACGTTTGTAAGACATTACACGTCCAACTTGACGGACGGAAAAAGCATCACGCGTGAGACGTGAAGAGGAAAGCATCCACGATGGATGTAGGAAGCATCCACGCGCAAGGCGAGACGAGGAAAAGGAAGATGAAGAGAAAATTCTCACAGCAAAGAGACTCTCAGAATGACGCTAACTTCAACTTAGGTTTCTGTTTAGAAACTACAAAATTTATCAATCAAGAGAAGATTGCAAAAATCAACCAATACTAATATTATTATCAAATCGAAACATTCGAGTAAATGTATTACTAGTATTGAATGAGCTAAGTTTACTATGTGAGAATCGGTGACGATCAGACTTCAATTGGCCATTGCGAATCGCTGGAGAAGGTCGGAGACGAGCGAATTCGAAATTGGAAATTTGCGATAAAGCTTTTAGGTTTTCATTTCAGTTAATTTCAAAGTTACAGAGTCAAAGCCTGTGAAGGGAAATATATGCAGATGACTAACGACGCCGTTTAACGTCAAACGCAAAACAACACGCCAACGTATAAACGACATCGAAGTAACCTGCAATAAACTCTAACTGACTTTCCCTCCAACAAGATACAGACTCCAAACTAACAAAATGAAACCCAACATTAAAACTCCCAATTTCATCTCAAATACCCCCCCCCCCCCCCTTCAAGCTGCGGAGTGTAAAAAATTAAACACTCCCAGCTTGGAACACAACTAATGAAGCTGCTCTCGAGTCAATGGCTTAGTAAAAATATCGGTCGGTTGCTCATTGGTTGGAATATGAGGAGGAGTAATGAACTTGGAGATGACATGAGCTCGCACAAGATGACAGTCCAGTTCTACATGTTTCGTGCGCTCATGGAACACCGGATTGTGGTTAATGTGGATGGCGGCTTTATTATCACAATGAAGTGGAATGGCGGACAGAACTGGAACTCCCATCTCAGTAATTAATCTAGCCAGCCAAGTAAGTTCACAACACACCGCATCCATGGATCGATACTCAGATTCAGCGGAGGATCTGGACACCACTGGTTGTTTCTTGGTTTTTCGTAAGATGACACATGGCCCTAGCTGTAAACGATGACCTGTGATAGACCTTCTTGTCAATGGGCAAGCTGCCCAATCAGCATCACAAAAAGTGCGCAAAGTGAGGTCAGACTGAGTAGGAAACAATATGCCCTCAGCAGGTGCTCCTTTAATGTAACCGAAGAAGTCTAAGAGCTGTTGTCAGATGATCGTTCTTAGGGTGTTGCATGAACTGACTGAGTATGTGTACTAGATACGCGAGATCCGGTCTGGTAATGGTCATGTAAATTAACTTGCCAACAAGTCTTCTGTAGTGTAATGAATCTTCCAGAACAGGGGCAGTAGACAGACTCAAATTATGTTTCAACTGCATAGGAGTTTTAGCTGGCTTGCAATCAGTAAGCTTATGTTCCTCTAAGAGTTCTAGAGCCTACTTTCGCTGATTCAAAAAAATGCCATCATCTGATCTTGTTATCTCTAACCCCAGAAAATACTTCAATGGTCCCAAGTCTTTAATTCTGAACTTTTGGTGAATGAGCTGTTTGACCTCACTAATAAGTGACTCTGAATTTCCAATGATGATTACATCATTGACATAAACCAGTAAAATCAGGAAGACATTGCCTCTGGTAATTGTGAACAACGAATAATCATTCAAGCTTGGGGTAAAACCAAATTCAACCAAAGAGGTGCTAAATTTAGCAAACCATTGCCTGCTAGCTTGTTTAAGACCCTATATGCTTTTTACCAACTTGCAAACCTTCCCAGATGATTTGTCCTTCTTATAAAAACCTGGAGGAAGCTTCATATAAACCTCATCATCAAAGATGGCAAGCTAAAATGCATTGTCTACATCTAACTGATGCAGGGGCCACTTTCTAGCAGCAGCAATAGCCAACAAACATCTAACCGTTGTCATTTTTGCAATTGACGCAAAATGTCATGATAATCAAGTCCTTCCACTTGAGTAAAACCTCTAGCTACCAGTCTGGCTTTAAACCTCTCAACTGTGCCAACAGACAAATATTTGATCTTGTAAATCCATTTGCAATCTACCAAGGTTTTACCTTTGGGCAACTCAGTCAATATCCAAGTATTATTAGTTTCAAGGGACTTAATTTACTTGTCCATAGCCTCTAACCATTTGGAATCTTTTATTGGCTTGAGTAAAAGAATTGGCTCTTTGACACTAGATATTTTCAAAGCAAAGGCACTGTGATGAGGAGCACATTTGGAGTAAGACAAAGAACTGGGCTAGCATGTGACGAGAAATCCGTTTAATCACAGTGTTACAAATATAATCTTTGGACTAAACATGAGGTATATGATTCCTGGTAGACTTCCTCAATGGTTACTCCAGCATTTAAATAAAGTGATGAATCAATAGCATCTGCAGTGGGTAAATCTACTGGGGAATCAGATAGTGTAGAAGCACATGTTATTTGATTGTCTGAAATCTCTGCCTCAAAGAAATCTAGATCATCTGAATTAGTGGTATCAAAAAATGTTTGATCATCACCAGAAGTAGTATCAGCAAATAAGTCCTCATCATCGAAGGATAGATCATCAAGAGTAGAAACTGATATCACAGGACTGGGAGTATTTGTGTTGAATTTTCTCTTATAAGGAAATACTGTTTCCCTAAAAATAACATGTCTGCTAACCAAAAACTGATGTGTGGATAAACAGAATAGCTTGTATCCTTTTTTACCAACTGGATAGCCCAAAAAAATGCATTCTACTGCCCTGGGATCAAATTTGTCTCTTGAATGACTATTTGTGCTGGCATAACATGAACACCCAAAAACTTGGTCTTTCTCGAAACAGCATTTCCCAAGGGCTCTTGCCCTTCAAAACAGGTGTATGAAGTCTATTGCTATCAATATGCTATCCCCCCAAAAATGTTTGGGTAAGTTTGCCTCAAACATAAGTGCTCTAGCTATTTCAAGGATGTGTCTATGCTTTCTCTCTGCCAATCCATTCTGTTGGGGTGTACAGGGACAACTACTTAATGAATACAACCCTTGGACTTTAAAAATGAACTGAGCTTGCTGTTAAAAAACTCTCGTCCATTGTCAGGCCTAAAGACTTCAACAGTCTTCTCAAACTGCATGTTAATCAAGTGAAACAAATCAACAAGAATATCTGTAGTTTCTGACTTAGTCTGCATCAAGAAAGTCCACACTGCTCTAGTAAAATCATCAATAACTGTTAAGAAATATTGATGCCCTGACAATGTAGGAATATGGAAGGGTCCCCAAACATCACTGTGTAACATATCAAAAGGAGCATTTGTAGCATGTTTGCTTACAGGGAATGAGAGTTTGGTCTGTCTAGCCAAAGGGCAGACATTACAATTATACTTGAATGTCTTACAAAGCACACTGGGTGACTTATTCTTTAACAACGGTTGTATGATATCCATAGGGGCATATCCCAATCTGTTATGCCACAATCCAACCTCCTGATGATTTTTCTCCACTTCAAGGCTATTAGCTGCATCTGTTTTGTAATCTTTTCTTACTTGTTTAGTGCTGTATAAGTCTCCAACAGGCCTACCAGTCTCTAGGATTGTCCTGGCTTGATGGTCCTGAACAATGCAATTATTATCAGTGAATAAAACTTTGCACTTCAAATCTGCCACAAGTCTATACACTGAAATCAGGTTCACATGAAATTCTGGCACCAACAATACATCATACAATACCACTCCATTCTAAAGGTGGCAATCTCCCTTATTTTTTATCTCAAAACATTCACCATTAGGCAGAGTAACTCTCTGAGCATTCTTTAATTCATGGATGTTCCTCAATAATTTTTCATCATATGTAAAGTGACTCGTAGCACCACTATCAAGTAACCAGTCTCCATTAATCATAAATTGAGGTTGAGAGTTTTCTATACCTGCATGTGAACTTGAATGTTGTTCTTGTCAGTTAGACCATTCCCCTTGATCATGGCTAAGAGTTGCTCAATCTGCTCATTTGTGAATTGCTTAACAGCATTATCACTTGCAGTTCCACCAGAACTAACCGTTGTAGTTGCTGCATTAGCTGAGTTCCTTCCTCCAGCATTGTTACTAGCATTTGTATTTGTATTCCTGTTCAATCTATGGTTCTGAGGATATCCAACTAGTTTATAGCAGTTATCCTTCAAATGTCCAGGCATTTGGCAATGACTACAGAAAAGCCTAGGCCTGCCTCTACCAATACCTCCTCTATTTGCATCTCTTCCTCTTGTCTGATTATTGTAAGTAGAACTGTATTGTTTCACTTGTCCGTTTGAACTATTATTCATCTGACTGTTATTGGCCTGATCAGTTTGAACAGCTAAAGCTGACCCCTTAACCTTACCAACTTGCCTTGCCTTCCTTGAGGCCTCTTCTGATAAGGCTAATCCATAAACAGTGCTGATCTTTGGAACTTCACTCAAGGCACAAACTTGAGTTCTCATTGAGGCATATTCATCATTCAATCCCATTAAGAACTTGATGACTCTGTCACCCGTACAGTCCTCATCGACTTGCTTACAACGAAGGCAATTACCAACACTGATACACTTATCATCTTTGAGAGCATCTAACTCCTGCCACAATGACTCAAGCTTCCTCTTATACATAGCCACAGACAATTCGTCCTGAACTAAGTTCCCTAGTTCACGCTGCAACTTAGATTTCCTAGCCAAATTAGTCCCTGCATAACTGGACTCAAGTATTTCCCAAGCTGTCATGACATCTTTAGCATGTAAAATTTCTCCTACTATTTTCTCTGACACAGAACATATGAGCCAAGACATTACCACATCCTTACACCTCTGCCATCTTGCAGCCATATAAGCATCACTCGGTTTAGGATATTTTCCTTCTATAAATGACAGTTTCGATCTACCAGATAAGGCAATCTCCATCTGCCTTTTCCAACCAGCATAGTTTTCTTGACCAATCAACACTTTACTCACAATCGGATTTCCAGTTAACTCATTATTGTTAACGGAGTACGGATCATCTCCGGCGCCTATCGCACCATTATTCACACCATTCGAATTCATCACAACTTGACTAACAGTGATCGGACTCGAATCGGATCCAGAAGCGTTCACATTCGTCATCGAAACAAATACCAATCAACAATAACAAAAAAAACCCTAAATTTTAATAACTGTGATTACCATAATACTCTTATATGTGTTGATCTTTGGAAAAGAATCTGTGATTTATTAGCCGTTAAATCTTTGATCGGACGGTTCACATTAATTCTCATTTCTCATGAATTAGTGCACTTCTCATATGATCCTAATTATGAATGTAACTAGATTTTATAGCAAGCAACCAATTTTTTAACAACAGCAACAGAAATTAGAAACTGTTGTGTTGTTAAATCTTCGCTACATTTATAACACACAAGAGTATGTAGCAATATCTTGATGTGAGGACTACCTACACATGAATTGACACATACCTTACAGCCTGTTGGTGTTCACTATAAAACAGACATTCCAAAAATTAACCCTCTACCGTCGTCTCAAAATTAATTTTCTCCCTCAACATACCAAAGGGATCGATTCGCAAGATCAAAATATGACTGTTGATATTTTCTTTAGCTCTCGGTCCTCATTTGCATTGGTTGCGTGTATATCGAAATCAATATCGTGGCACACGGTCACTGACGCAGTGAATAGCTATATGCATATATGCTTATTTTTTAGCTAAAAAGAAGTAGGTGTTAGGTGAAGACGTGCTCCTCCTCATCACCGGTGTATATGCTCTTAATGAAAAAGAGAGCATGTCTCGATTTAAGTTTAAGGTCCAAAAACAAACTGCCTCTATGAAGGTAATCTCAACGTCTTAAGTGTTCTCTACACTACACTTTTTTACCATGTATGAATCCGCACATCTACCCCAAATCATCATCGGTACATTCTTCGACACTTGGAGTTCAAGCCACCTTGGGCATCTTTACCGTTTGTAAGACATGACATGTCCATCTTGACGGACGGAAGAAGCATCACGCGTGAGACGTGAAGAGGAAAGCATCCACGATGGATGTAGGAAGCATCCACGCGCAAGGCAGGACGAGTAAGAGGAAAAGGAAGATGAAGAGAAAATTCTCACAAAATTGTGAGAAAAATGTCATGGGTGGACCTTGAACCCTCAACCTTATGAAAGTAAGGCTAGACCACACCCTTATTAACCTGTACACTACACTACACTTAGAAGTGTAGCCAGTGGAGTATCATATAGTGATTCTTTTTTTTTTTTGATTACATTGGTTAGTGTTGTGTTAGAAAGTTAGTATGAGGAGTCGATCCCGGGCACCCTTAGGGGCCGGGTGTGCACCAAACCACTGGGCTAAACCTCGACCCTCGTATCATATAGTGATTCTAAATGGAGTAAAACTAAGGAAACTATATATGAGTTCGTTTCGCAGCAAAGAGACTCTCATAATGACGTTAACTTCAACTTTGGTTTCTGTTTCTAAATTCTGTTTAGAAATTGCAAAATTCATCGATCAAGGGAAGATTGCAAAAATCAACCAATACTAATATTACTATCAAATAGAAACATTCGAGTAAATGTATTACTAGTACTGAATGAGCTAAGTTTACTATGGATGCGCTGCACCGGATCTTACTTCCATTTAAATATGCAAAGCTAGTATTTTTAGTCATAAATGAAGTTTTAAAATAATTTAGCTAGCGAAGTTTGACGAAAAGACTTTTTAAAAGAAAATAAAGTTTGATTGCTTTCCTTCCTCATGCTGTTCCAGCTAGTACCATTTTCCATATGGGTTTGTCCCATTGAGCCAACAATGTCGACCACAACTCCAAATTTATTGGAATCAAGGACCCATTTTTTGAATCAAAAAACAACTTGTGAACTTACTGCATGTTATTGGCTTTTTTGCAGTCGGCACTCGGCTCTACGGCCAGAAAAGCGCAGCTCCCATACATCGACACGTCTACAAGAAATTTGATCCTGGTTGAGAAAATGATGCTCTGCGTAATAATACAGTAACATGTGCATTATACGAAATAATTACGTTCTGTTGTTCTTGTGGAAAACTGACTATAAAAAGACCTGAGCAAACCTGACAAGAGAATCACACCTGAAACAAATTATTACTTGGAGCGACTGAATAACATAATGCCAGCAGTTTCCGCTCTGCAGCAGCTCACTCAAGCCTCAGGCATGGCCTCTCAGCAACTTGTAATGAATTCTCCAGCCCTTGGCCTTATGAAGAAGAATAAAGCAAGCTTCTGCGGTGATACCAGCCGGTTAAGTTTTGCTCCTGCCAACCCATTTGCTCAAATGTTGCGCGCATCCTCCCGTACAGACTTGTCACCAGTTTGGTATGTGTGCATTTAAATTCCATTAATCTGTGCATTCTATCTCACTGAATGAAGGGTATAAAAAAAAATTGAGATCCAATGTTTTTTTTTTTGATAACATTTTCACCAATCAGATTCAGAGTTTAAAAAAAAAAGAAAAGATTCAAAGTTTTCATCAGCTTGCTATTTCTAATCTGTTATTCTGGTTGTGTATTCAGCAAGTGCTCCCTCATTTCTAAGGCTCCTGTTGATGCTGTTTTCTTCGACATAGATGGGACCATGATTGATTCTGACCCGATTCACTTTCGGGCATTTCAGAAGTTGTTTCTAGAGGTATTATTCTGTGAACACCTGCCAAAATAAATCACTTTCAGTCTGACAGCTACTTTTTTTTGTATCTTGTAAATTTGATGAGATGAATTAATTTTTGGTAACACAGGTTGGTTACAATGGAGGAGTTCCGATCGATGAAGAATTCTACGTGAGGGCCCTCTGTGGAAAACATAACGACCTCCTCGGGCAATTTCTCTTCCCTGAATGGGATGCCAGAAAAAGCACGCAATTCTTGGCAAACAAGGAAGAATTATTCAAAAAGTAGTTACAAAAATAACCGAATATCTATCTATTTATTTACACTCTAAGCTGCTTCTGAAGATTTTAAGAACTTAAGGTAATTTAAATTATGATGCAGAATGGCTGTCAAGGAATTGAAGATTGTACCTGGCCTTGACAGAATGTTTAAATGGATAAAAGACCGCGGACTGAAACACGCTGCAGTGACGAACGCGCCGAGACCCAGTGCTGAGTTCCTCCTGTCGAGGACAGGGCTAGGTGACAAGTTTGAGACAGTCGTGATCGGAATCGAATGGGGGAGACCTAAGCCGTTCCCTGACCCGTACCTAAAGGCTCTGGAACTTCTTCGTGTTTCGAACAAGCGGGCAATTGTGTTTGAGGTAATCAATCATATCAACAACATGCCACGGCCATTTATTTCATCAAAAATATTCAATTAAGAGGGTGATGTGATGATGTGCAGGACTCGATTGCGGGGATAAAAGCTGGAGTGGCTGCTGGATTGCCAGTAGTGGCGGTTGCTATTAGGAACCCGCCGGAGATTCTGGAGGAGGCTGGAGCAGTGATGACGATCAGGGACTATAATGATCCAAAGCTGTGGAAGGCATTGGGAGAACTGGACAATATTGCTGATGAGGCCAAAGTGGCTGTGGGTGTTCGAAGAAGAATGTGATAGAAGAAGAAGAAGACAAGACACAGCTGGCATTATATGACGTACCGTTATGACTTATGAGAATGACCTGGGACTGGGACACTTATCTTATGTAAATCAAACAAAAGGAAACGTCAATATATCCATAATAAATAAAATATAAAAATAGACTTTCATGTTCAGTTTGGAATTAAACATAACAAATCTGAATAAATAAAAAAACAAGTTAAAACTAACTGAAAAATCGAGTAACTGTGCTAGTATTCCAGTGGGCAAGTAAGGTATGACTCCTTGTAATTAAAAAATATTTTTGGAAAACTCGGTTGTAAGCTAAAAAGGGAGGCACGGGCTTGTAACTGTGCTAGAATTCCAGTGGGCAAGTAACTGTGCTAGTATTCCAGCGGGCAATTGTGTTTGAGGTAATCAATCATATCAACAACAAGACCACCAGCAGATATTTGCTCACGAACGAAGTGATAATCTATCTCGATGTGTTTCGAACGTCAGTGAAAGCGTTGATTCTCAATAGCTTTTTGTAAACACATTAGCAATTTGGTCTAATGAGCGAAAATGACAAACAACAAGATCACCGGCAGCTATTTGCTCACGAAGGAAGCTATTGTCTATCTTGATGTGTTTCGAATGCTGGTGAAACACAGGGTTGACAGAGAGAAATGTAGCATTGAGATTGTCACACAACTGAATAGGTGGATGTGAAACGGAGACTTGTTGTTGGGGCCTTCGCATAGATGCACCGAAAGGAACTCACTGCTGGCAGATACGTAAGTATTATGTAGACCACATATGTCAGCATGACACTATTTCAAAAGACAACATTCATCTGACGAAGAAGTACATCGCGAAGGAAATTTAGTATGTCATGACCAAAAAAAAAGAGGTCAAGTGCTGGAGAGATATAAGCAAAAGTCTTGTTAGATTATGGGTTGGACATATCATGCTTGAAGACTTTAGCAAGCCAAACAACTAATATTGGTAACATTTGTTAGGTTAAGAATAGGTCGACGAGAGTGAGTTAGCCTGGTGGTAAGCGCTCACTATCCGGAATTAAAAGTTTTAGGATTCGAGTCATGTCGTAGGCAATATCCCCATTAATATAAAAAAAAATAGGTCGAATGATCACAATAAAAAAAAAGAACAGAATGATTGAGGTCCGGGTTCAATTCCTAATAACTAAACTAGTTTGAGTGATTTGAGAAAACTCCAAACGCAGATAGGTTAGTTATTAGGAATTATTAGCTAATCAAGAGGTTTATTAACTTTTTAAACATCGAGTTCTGTCGGTGTAGTCAATGGTGCCTTTAATGGAGGCTAGGTGAAGCGCTCTTATCGGGATTTTTTCCCGCATCCGCTGATTTGGTGCTTGAAACAGCTTATCATTTGGGTCTGCCTGTCTGCCATGTTATCTTAGTGTATGCACCAAACGAATTATCTTAAGAGTTGTTATCACTGATTTTTCTTCATACTCTTTAGATATAATTACTATATTCCAATCAAAAAAAGAAGAAGATATAATTACTATATTAATAGTAGTATTATTATTATAGAGATATTGCAAGTCACCTAAACTTTGAAAAAAATGTCACTGATAGAAAATACAAGGGCAAAAGGTGTAACTCATAGACTTATGTTCTCAGGCATTGATTGGCCATTTGATCTTGAGTCTCCTCCATTTTAATTTTAGTTTGCACTCTGCGATGTGTTTCATATGATATAAGTATTGGATTCCTAATGTGAGAAGCTGTAAAGTGGGTGCCCATGGTTGTTCCCGAAGGACTGACAATGTTTAATATGATTATATATCCTCTCACCCATTGCAATATCTTTGTGGCCATGCTCGAAACTCGAAAGAAGTATGACATCAGCCTAACTTATTTTAGGAACCAGACATGGCTACTAATTTGATATGAAAGGGTTTTATAGTTTTTTATGTTCATCTTCTTTGTTTTGTTGGGTCTGGAAAGAAACCTGATCAACAGGTAGTTACGATTTTGTTTTCATCCCTAGATAGAATTGCTTTCTTTATCAAATAATTAGTTGTATGAAAATAGAATATGAGTTAAGAGTTCTAGATTATAGTAATACCTTCTGAACATGCTTATGGAATAGCTGCTGCTTGCAACCTTGGGGGAGCAACTACTTTTTGGAGCTTGGACCTCTTTGTTGATTGGTTTTCTAATGACATGTGTAACCTTATGGTTCTGGGTTCATGTTCACCTTCTGTCCCAGTATCAATGCTATCTTATAATGATATTCAAGTGACGATGCTGTTTTTCTTGCCTATGTAATTCTGTTTTTTTTCCTTCTTCGCTGGGGGTTATTTTACTATTATTAAGTCCTGCGATTGTATCATGTGTCCAGAAATTAGTTAATACAATCACAAACATACGTTTTGTTCATTGTTTTCAATACTGTAATAGTGACTGTTCTAAAGTATCTCGTGCAACATATATACATTTTTCCCCGTCATTTTTAGTGTTCAACAGTTTTGTTGCAACTTGTAATGCAGGTCACACCAGATGTCCATTTTCAGAAGGATTTAGGGCTGGATAGCCTGGACACTGTAGAGATTGTGATGGCTCTTGAAGAAGAGTTCAAACTGGAAATCCCTGATAAGGAAGCTGATAAGATTGACTCCTGCAATCTCGCCATTGAATACATCTACAATCACCCAATGGCAAGCTGAAATGTTTTAAACTTCTCATAAACTGTGGCTGGAACTGTGTCCAGCCATATGCCAAACAACAATAATAAACCTCTTGACTTGGTCACTGTTAATTTTAATTTGCAAGCTATCCTCGTCTTTACGTCAGCAATTCTTCTCTTTAGTTACGAAATAGGGAGTGGTCTTGATGCTTGAATTTACGAACTCTATAAAGTTTGTGTTTAGTTGGTAAAGTTCAAGCATATTTTTCACGAATTACGCACTGTGATTTACGAACTTTACGTAATTCGTGTTTTAAATGGTACGAAAATCGTTTGAACACAAAAAAATACATCTGGATTGAATAGAATTTGACGTACAAAAATATTTGACAACCAGTCGATGGACTTTGGAAAAAAACCGTAACATAATCTGGGTTCATAGTAATAGGGATTTGAATTAAGAGATAAAGATATATATGCCCTTACGAAACTATTAAATAGATTTTTCAAACTCTAAAAAAATTACAAAAAAATAAGGGACATTAGATATAAAAAAATTCGTGAAATTGACTATACAATATTGTGGACATAGGATCAAATGCGAAGTTATAGATTTCATGAGAAATGAAAATTAATCTTAATCATGCGATCTTAGGGCATCCTTAATAGAACACATAAAAAAAGATTGTAGCTGTAATCTTTGATTTTTGACTCTTAATAGACAAAAAAAGAAAGATTGTCCCATAGAAGATTGTGAAAAAGTTGCATCGCTCGATTGAAATCACGATCCTAATGGATCCTTAAAAGGAAGACATGTGTAATTGAGTATTATTATATTTCATTTAAGGCTCAACTTGGTTCATACTTGGCACATTTTGATTGGCCAGAAAAAATATTTAGTTTTCAATTATAAAAAAAACCTAAATAATGAATATATATACAATGAAAATAAATTAAAAAAAATGTATCAATATTTTTATTTTTCCAAGCTCTATAAATTGATATCCATTTTAATATGGTTTGAGCATATTTTATTTGATATAAATTTTAATAGTAATATATAAGGGATAATGGGATGATCTTTTTTATTTAATCATTATTAAGAATGAATTTTTGAGAAAAGATTGTAACATAATCTTTTACCAAGAAACAATCTCACGATCTTTGTTTTAAGATCATGAATAAGGATGGCCTTAATATCAACGATTCTAATAATTCTTATTTAATTAAATCTAAAAATATGTTTTACAAGTTATTAAGGATTGCACTCATTTTAGCTCTCGACATGATTTCTTCTTTTTTTGACTACGACTTTTGGTTTTCAAATTACAAATTTTGCTCACTAACCTAGTCGTTACGCATTTTAGTTATCAAACTACGAATTAAAGATGTTTTGTTACTAGTCACTATGAATTTTGCTCATTAATAGTCAAATTTAAGCGTATTGCTACTACGAATTTTAGTTTTCTAATTAAACATTTTGCTCAGTCACAAATTTAGCATAATGGACCAAAATCGTCGACTCGTCTCTCAAATTATTCTCAATCTTTCAATCTTCACAGTACTCTTTCTAATAGCTTCCGCCGCATCGAACCTCGATGCCACACCGATCGCCTCACCCACCAACCTAGAACTGTGTTTTTCAGAGCGCATCAAGTATAGCTTTGTGACATATTGCCAACCATCTAAAAAGTTCTGAATAACGTGTGCACATGGCTGGTGAACCCAATTGTCATTCATCGAGTGTCTTTGAAATTGAATCCTTTGATAAGAGGCGTGATCTTCTTGGCTTAGGTGCTGTTTGATAGAGCTGAAAAAAAATTAATTTAACTTTATTGAACTTAATTTTTACTTTATTTAACTTTACTGAACTTAAAAAAATATTTCTTTTTGAATAAAGGTGTTTAATTTAAGTTTTAATCATGTTGAACTACAAAATTGAAATCTGAAAAATTTAATTAATTTAACTGTACTGAACTTTATTTAATTTAATTGTACTGAACTTTATTTTAACTTAAAAACATGAAATTTAAGCTCTACAGAACAGACCCTTACTCTCATGTATCATATCGTGGCCTAAAAGCGATTCCCTCCTCTTGGCCATTGTCCTCTCAACCTCCGCAACACTGTGTTTTTTAGTGTGCGGATGGGAGCGAGTGCGACCTCGATTGTGAATCTGAGGAAGAGCGCAGTGAGATTAGTCGATCGGCGCTACTATGGATACGTTTGCGATTTTCAGAGATGGAGTCAATCGAATTTAGAGTTTTATTAGACTATAATACTCTTAATGCGGGTTTTGGAACATATTATTAGTATTTAATCAGTGTTTAATCTGAATCGTTGATAAACTGAGATCTAAGGGCGAAAAAATTTCTCACTTGTCATGAGATTTGAACTACTCATTGCATTGTGAATCCGTAATATTAATATATTGTGAATTGCGTAATATTAATATTTATAATATCGATTAATAAGAAAAAGTGGAAGTAATAAGTATATGAGAAATTGGTGGGTAGACGCGTGAGCGCGTGTACCAGTTCGAAGAATGACGTGTGTTTTTCTTCTGCATTGTCCAGTTTCATCACCTAAAAAAACCTACTTCGCCGTTTTTGACCATGTTTCATCACCTCACCACGATCCCATTCTGACCTCGTTTCTCCGAATCCCAATCCGGCATTCGACCCCAATCCAAAAAAACCCTAAATCCCCGCACTCCACCGCTCCCTCACTCCTCTGCAAAGGTTTCTATTTTTTTTTATTTTTTTTGTGCGTGTGATGATTAATTGGCCGACGGACCGGCGTTCTCGCGCTTGATTGTCAATTTGTGGTTTTGGATGTGCTGTTTTCTTGGTATTGATCGGTGTGGTTTTTGGTTTCAGGAAGTTTTAAACTTGAATTTGATAGAAAGGGAGGGGATTGAAGGATCGGAATTTATGTCCTTCAATCAGTCTCGCTCCGATAAGAGTAGTGATTACAGGAAATCAGGCAACCGATCCGGGAATGCCGCTGCATCCTATCATAGGACCAACTCCGGCAAGTTTTCCGCGGGTGGAGGTGGTAGCAGGTTTTGTATCAATTTGCTCTTGTTTGTTTCAGTAACTATTGCTGTAGTTTTTTTATTAGGTTTTTCTTGGATTGTGATTTGTAGTTTCTAGTTGGCTAATCTGTAATGTAAGCTTCCAACGTTTTTTAACTAGTTTCAACTTAACAGTCAGTTGTGTTAGTAAATGGTATGTTTGTTGAACCTTGGTCTTGTAGCTTTAAGAAACCCAACAATGTACAAGGAGAACAATCAAGGGAGAGTGCCCAGTCAGTAACTCCGGAGCTCAACTATATGGCTGCTCCGCCACGGAATGTTCAGAATGGTGTCCATCAACAAGTTTCATCTCGAGGTATGATGTACGAGGTCCATGACATTGACTTTCTTAATAAATCATTTGCTCAACTTAGTAAGATTTTACTACATGAGAGTGCACAAATTTGTAAACTTGAGTTGTAAGTGCCAGTTTGCTGTAACAAGTTGTTTTTCCCTTTGTAGGAATGGCTGATGCTTCAATTACTACAGAGTCTAGCAGGACCAATTCATCTCCTACAGCCCCAAGTAGCAATCCAGTTGTCCCTAAATCCTCACAACCTGTCTCTGTGCAAACCCCTCCAAAGAGTTAGTATTCCCTACTTAGTTTTCATATTCTTGCGAGTGTGTGTGTTGATCGAAGTGTTAAGTTTCATTATAACAGTTTTTTGATTTCTTCATAATCCTGTGCTAAGTGTCTTTTTGCATGCAGCTGACGGAGGCCCGCCGAAGGGATTTTCATTGCAGTTCGGGTCTATTAGCCCTGGGTTCGTGAATGGAATACAGGTATTTTTTATTTTCGCTAAAAGCTATTTTTTCTCATCGCCTTTGAGAGTCTTGATTTAAAATTATTCTTTTGTGATTGTTAGAAGTATTTCATGTTATGATTTCAGATCCCTCCTAGAACTAGCTCGGCGCCTCCAAATTTGGACGAGCAGAAACGTGATCAGGTTTGTTTGCTCAGACACTTTATTCAGCAAATGCACTTTTATGGTTGAAAAAACACGATTTACTTCAGTTATTTTCTGTTCTCATAAATTACCTAGTTCTGGTGAGCAGTTCATTGTTTTATATTGTTTAGGTCTTAAATTTTTTGAGCTTTTCCTTCTATCTCAATCATGCAATCTGACACCAAATACAAATATTATTCAATCCTCTTTGTGATAGTATTAAATTAACTATTAGGAAACTCCTGGTAGATTTCTACTTACAAATCATGCATATTTTGATCCGAATGTGATGTAAATTCTTAGGCACAGCGAGGTTTTTCAAGAACTGCACCTGCTCCACAATTACCTTCTATTCCAAAGCAGTTGTTGCCAGTGAAGGAACCCAATGTTGTTGAGCATCCCGTGGTTGCATTGCCAAATCTGAAAAAGGAAACACAGATGTCATCTCCAGCCTCATCCTCACCCCTGAAGCCTTCTGCTTTTCCTGCGGGCGAAACGCCCATGCAAATACCTTTTCACCAGACCCAAGGACCCGTCCAGTTTGGTGTCCCTCTCCCTCCACAGTTCCAACCTCAAGGGGTACCATCCACATCACTTCAGATGCCAGCTATCTTACCTAAAGGAAATTCTCCCTTAGTGCAGCAGCCCATATTATTTTCACCTATTCAACCTCACCCAATGCAACATCATGGTATAATGCATCAAGGACAGGGCATAAATTTCACAAATCCGTTGGGTCCCCAGTTACCCCATCCAATGAGAAACATAGGCATTAACTTGGGTCAGTTCACTCCACCACATCCGGGCAAATTCAGTAGTCCTCGTATAGCAGTAAAAATAACACACCCTGATACGCGTGAAGAGTTGAGACTTGACCAACGAGGAGAAACAAAAGCTGGAGAGCCTCCAAAATCAGGGATCCAAAACACTGTTCCTCCTCAGCCGCAACCTGTTCTGTCTTTTATATCTCCTGATCCCAGTAATTATTTTTCTAGCTCAATCAGTAGTCCTGTTTATTACCCTCCTACAATTTCTGCGCCTCTTGGTACACAAATAGCTCCAATCTTACAGACAGCTAGCGCTCATTATCCCATCAATCTTAAAGACGCCTCTATTTCTGTGAAGAGTCCAACTTCAACACAAACACAACCGACTTTAGCCTTTGGGGTATACACAAGCAATGAGTGTAGCAAGAAAGAGTCTATGGGCAGGTCAAATTTAATCAACGATCAGCAGAAGAAGCCAACCCATAAAGAACATCATCAATCTCAGTCGCAGGTATCTTCGCGGGGACTATATAGTTTATTGATTTATTTTTTTTATCCACCTTTTTTCGCACTGAATTTATAAATTACAGGGAGGAGGAAATGCAACTTCTACTGTTACTACTTCATTGCCTTTGAATGATGGATCTTCCAGAATCACTGATGGTACCAAATTGGTGTCAAGTGCATCTTCTTTAAATCACGTTGCTCGTGATGCCTCTGGATCCCCAAAACTCACTATTCCTGCACATACATTGTCTGAAGAATCTAAAAAACAGGTTCAGAGCATACAGAATAAAGCCATGGAACAGGCTTCTACTGAACTGAAGGAAGGAACTAAGGAGGATGTGAGGAGTAAAGAAAACTCCTCACTTACCGCTAAAGTTGAACTAGGTGAAGCGCAGAAGAGTTCAACCGAGACTATGAAAGTGGGATACTCAACGCCTGCTGCGGCAGGCTTGGTTCCATCAGCTGTTTGTACAAAAAAATCTGATACAAGTGATGAATCAAATCCACCTAAGGCAGTATTGGAATCTAAAGGTACTGCATCACTTGAAGAAGGTACTGCATACCCTATTGATCCTAAAAATACCCATAAAGCAGGTATGTCTAGTAACTAACTGCATACTTGCAGAGAAAGATTTCTGTGCACGTGCATATGGACATTGTTGATATATATAAACTAAATTGATGTCTGTTTTGTGTTTGTTTCATGTCTCGTTCATTTTCAGGTTCCGATGATGTAGTACCACTGGAGTTGAATAGACCTAAGAGTGCCACAGCTAAAGGTAAAAAGAAGATAAAAGAAGTACTCCAGAAAGCAGATGCAGCAGGGACTACTTCTGACCTCTACATAGCATACAAGGGTCCGAGGGAGAAGGATATTACTTTGTCTACTGTAACCGCTGAAAGTGGGTCATGTAGTGTTGATGTGAAGCAAGTACCTGCTGACACCAAGGAAGATATAGATACCTTAGCTGGCAAGAATCAAACCCATGCTACGAGTGAGCCAGACAATTGGGAGGATGCAGAGGATATTACATCTCCCAAAATGGATATTGCTGATAAAAGCAAATCTGGCTCTAGTGGATCAACTCATGATGCAAATGAGATGAAGAAGTATACAAGAGATTTCCTTATGAAGTTCAAAGATCAATGCAATATTCTACCTGAGGGTTTTAACATTCCCCAAGAGGTATTACGTGTTTTATTGGCTTCAAATGTCAGCTCACAAAAGCTTGATCGTGATTCTTACCCTAGTCTTGGAAGAGGGTCCGCGCCCGACAGATCAACTGGCGCAGCTCGGTCTGAACGTCGTGAATATCTTCCAATGAATGATGATAAGTGGAGTAAGGGAAATGCTTCATTCTCTTCAAGGGATCAAAGAGCTGATTTAGGCTATGGAAACAATATGGGAGGATTTAGACCGGGCTCGGGTGGAAATTCTGGTGTACTTAGATATCCACACGGACAAGTTGCTGGGCAGCATTCTGTGGGAATCTTATCTGGTCCCTTACAACCCTTGAATTCATTTCATAGGGAAAATCCTGATGGTGACAGGTGGCAGCGACCCACCAATTCATCTCCTCAAACCCCAGCTCAGATGATGCACAAGGCTGAAAAGAAATACGAAGTGGGTAAAGTGTCTGATGAAGAGCAAGCCAAACAGAGACAACTTAAAGGTATCTTAAACAAGTTGACGCCACAGAATTTTGAAAGGCTCTTTGAACAAGTAAAGGCTGTAAATATTGACAATGCAGTTACTCTTACTGGTGTTATCTCGCAAATCTTTGACAAAGCTCTAATGGAACCAACTTTTTGTGAAATGTACGCTGATTTTTGCTTTCATCTTGCTGGAGAGTTGCCTGATTTCACTGAGGGTAATGAAAAGATAACATTTAAGAGAGTGCTTCTCAACAAGTGTCAGGAGGAATTTGAGAGAGGGGAAAGAGAACAAGAAGAAGCCAATAAAGTTGAGCAAGAAGGGGAGGTTGCTCAGTCTAAAGAAGAAAGAGAAGAAAAAAGAGTTCAGGCTCGAAGACGCATGTTGGGCAATATTCGGTTGATCGGGGAGCTGTATAAGAAGAGAATGTTGACAGAGAGAATCATGCATGAATGCATAAAGAAATTGTTGGGTCAGTACCAAAATACAGAAGAAGAAGATATTGAAGCTCTGTGCAAATTAATGAGCACAATTGGAGAGATGATTGACCATCCTAAGGCAAAGGAACACATGGATGCGTACTTTGATATGATGTTGGCGCTATCAAATAACATGAAATACTCATCTAGAGTGAGGTTCATGCTGAAGGATTCTATTGATCTGAGGAAGAATAAATGGCAGCAAAGACGAAAAGTTGAAGGTCCAAAAAAGATTGAAGAAGTACACAGAGATGCAGCTCATGAACGACAGGCACAGTCTAGCCGCCTTACTCGTGGTCCCAGCATGAATGCATCTATTCGAAGAGGAACGTTGACTGATTATGGTCCCAGAGGTTCAAATATTTTAGCTTCACCAAATTCTCAGATAGGGGAAGTTCGTAAATTCCCTTCTCAGGTCCGAGGGTTCGGTGGTACTCAGGATGTCAGGATGGAAGGTAGACAACCTTCAAACGAAAGTAGAAATGTGTCGGTTCTTTTACCTCAGAGGGTTGCCGGCAATGATACAGTAACTCTTGGTCCACAAGGTGGTCTTGCCAGAGGGATGTCCATGAGAGGAGCACCTCTTGCCCATATTACTCCTCCAACAGCTAGGTTGAATGGTTACGGGACTGCAAATGACAGATCAGCTTATAGTTCAAATGAAAATGCACTTCCTAGGTCTGCATCTGGTCGATTAGTTGTGTCGGCAAACAATCAACCTGCAGAATTAGATCGTAACTTATCTTTGGAGAATGAAATGAGAAGTTCTGGTCGTCATACAGATAGACCTACGACTACGGTTTCTTCCATGCATGATCAAAGCCTGTCTGAGGAACGCCTGAGAGATATGTCCATAGCTGCCATCAAAGAATTCTACAGGTACGCACGTGCTGATCATTGTATATGTTTCATTGTTATTCTTTTTTAACTGTCCTGCATTTTTCATCAGAAAATTTGAGCTGTTGTAGACCCTGGACCATCCAACAAAAATATACTCGGGGAAAATAATTCCTACATAGGATTCTTTTTCTCTTCATGTGTTGGTTTTGTTTATAATGCACGTTTTTCTTGTGAAGTGGAAAGACAGATTACTGAACAGACTTCAGTTACTGGTTATCTGAGGTTATATTGGTTGTCGTTAAATGTATGTGTTTCAACTTTTATGCCCGTCAGCTCTTGTGACTAGTGATCATTGATTTGTTCATATAAGATATAACATGGAGCATCAAGCTTCATTTATATTTAGCTGTGAGCTTTCTTTTTGCAGCCAGTATTCGTAGAGATTATTCATTGCTGCTGTGAATTGTTCATAAAAATTAAAACTATTAAATAAGATTTGCCACTTGGTTTCTTTGTGTTCATGGTTGCTTGTTTGCACAACTATATCTATTGTCCCCTCTTAGATTTGTAAACAATTTTTTTGAAAACAACATAAGTCTCGACGTGGTATATCATGATGCATAGACATACGGAAAAACAACAAAAAGCTCAGTCCATTCTCCTATACAAGAAAATGAAAGGAAGAAAAAGACTAAGGGATAGGAAGGAGAAGGACAATGGTTTTTTGGCCGCTACTTGGCTTGGACTTAATATTTAAGTTTAAGCTAGTAAGCTGGAATCGTAGTGTTGATATTGAGGTGCTATTTATGGAGCTACTTCTGTCATAATATCTTCTTCATGACAATAGTCATCATATTCTTGATGGTTTCTTTGCATGTACTATGTGCATGCTAAGTCGAGGCCTTCTTCCCAAGTTGACATGTTTATACTTTATTAAAAAGTATTTTATAGCTGTGTTTGTAATTGATTTTGCATGCATTTATTTCGTTATCTGATTGCAAATTATGTGATTTCAGTGCGAAGGATGAGAAGGAAGTTGTATTGTGCATAAAAGATCTGAATACTCCTAGTTTTTATCCTAGTATGGTTGCTTTGTGGGTTACGGACTCCTTTGAGAGAAAGGATATGGAAAGAAATCTCTTGAGCACACTTCTAGTTAGTCTCGTAAAGGCCCAGGACAACTCTCTGACCTGCAATGATTTGATCAAAGGGTAAAGTGTGTTTAAAAGTTGCTACATTGAAGCTGTTTCAACATCTGCTTAAACAGTCATTTCTTTTTTGTCTTTCAGGTTTCAGACAGTTCTTACGGCACTGGAGGATGCAGTAAATGATGCTCCTAGAGCACCAGAATTTTTGGGTCGCCTTTTTGCAACCGTGGTTTTGGAGAATGTCGTTCCCCTGGGAGATATCGGGCAAATCATACACAAAGGTGGTGAGGAACCAGGTAGTCTTGTTGAAAGTGGGCTGGCTGGTGATGTGATTGGCAACATTTTAGAGGTGATCCAATCTACTCACGGTGATTCCTATTTAAACGAAACCCTTTCCAGCTTAAGGTTAGAAGATTTCAGACCGCCCCATCCTTTAAAATCAAGGAAACTAGACAAATTTTTGTAGTAGATAGATGCTCACTGGATCCTGTCAGCTAAGGAAGGTAAGAAACTAAATCAGAGTGGTTTGTCATACATTTGCATATGGATGCAAGAAGGTATATTTGTGATTGGTGGAGGGTTTTACTTTGAAGGGTTTGATTGAGGAAATCGGTTAAGAGTGAAGGACTGGTATTATTTTCGTTGACATGGATTAGGATTATAACCTTACTCCTTAGAAGGATGTTTCGAAGGATTAGGGAGGATATTACTTAATTATTTTGTTTGATTGGAATTTTATTTCAATTTTGTCTTGTTTGGACTAAAATATATGGAGAAGTGCTGTGGTTTGGTTTGGTGACAACCTTACTTGTTTCATTTGATGGTATTTGGTTCAGTTACAACTCAGAAAGATGGAGTCTCTTGTTTCTCACCAGATTATAATGCTTAATTGCTTTATTTACTTGGAAATTTTTAATGAAGAAAATCAATCTAGAATTTGGACACCAATCGTCATCACTTGGTAATGTTAACATGAACAGTGGTCATAGGTACTTAGAAGACTAAGGATCATATGAGAAGTACACTAAATCATGAGAAATGAGAAATTATGTGAGCCTTGGATTAAGAATTTCACGGCTCATAACAAATAGAACATTTTTCATATTATCAGGTCTAATCAAGTATATTCAAGTCCTATTTTTTTCTCAATCAATTCGATCGGTTTTTGCGCATGTTTGATCTTCGATTTCGTCAGAGAATTCGACTTTCTCATCCGTGTTCTGAAAATTATCCATCGTCTATGTCGTTTCTATTTTTTTCATCATTGATGGTGCATTTTTTCACTATCTGGGTTGATGCGTTGCATATGATGCGTAGTTTTCAATCTATAATTCGTAGCGGACTCAGACTGCATACATTGCATATAATGTGTAGTTTTCAACATATAATTTGTAGCGGACTCAGACTGCATGCATTGCATAATTTTCAACATCTACTTCGTAGCATGAATGAATTTGTAGCATTTTGGTACGAATGCGGCTTTTATAACCTATGAATTTTACAACCTACACATAAGTGAATTTCTTTGTCACTAATCGCTACGAATTTTAGTTTTCAAATTACGAATTTACTCAATCACAATTTTACTCAGTCGAATCGGCCGAAATCATCGTCGTAGTCTCTCAAATTATTCTCAATCTCTCAATCGTCGTCGTCGCCTCTCCAATGGTTTTCGACGCAACGAAATCCAGGCCTTCGGCGCCGCACCGATCGCGTCGCCGTCGTGTAATAGAGTCGATCGAATTTAGTGTGTTTATTAAATTATAGTACCCGTAATGAGGGTTATGAAACAAATTATTAGTTTTAATTAGTGTTTAATTTGAACTGTTGATTAAATTATATCTAGGGATGAGATAATTGCTCATAGCTCATCTAAAAAGGCATTCTCTTGATATTTCAACTCGTACTTTGAATAATAGTTTTAATGGGGCGCGCTCAAATGTTACCCCTCCTTAGCATGTTACCTCTTATTCTCCTCTGATTGGTTGGATGGGTTTCATCCAACCAGTCAGGACGCGCCACGTGTCCCACTACCAACAAAGCACGTGGTCCATTGGACATTGTGAGTGGAGGTGTATGGTAGTGGGAGAGTTGGCGGATTCTGATTGGTTGGATGAAACTGATCCAACCAATCAGAAACGAGATAATAGGTAACACTCTAAGAGAGGGGTAACATTTGAGCGCTCATCTAGCTTTAATTATGTAAAGATCAAGATTACATAAATATCCTTCTTCTTTCTTTTTCTTTTTTCATTTGAAATGCCATTAGAAGTGAAGACTGATCAATGCTCTCAATAGTATAAACGGGCTATGGTTTGCAGTTAAGAAATCCAAAAATGGGTTGCAATTGAAAAGCATCGATGAGAAACAAGATGACGTAAGGGTGGGAAAGAAACGATTTTTATACAGTATATGCATAATTTCACAATTTAATTTAACAAATTAAAACTTAATAAAACTACATAAACTTGCTAATATGTTATTCTAGTTGTTCTTCCTATTTCTTGTGAAGATTACAAATAAGTAATGATATCGTTCTCTATGTGTTGATTAGGGGTCGGTAATGGACAGTATTGGATACATTTTGTCCTAACACGGGTCGGTAAGTCTTGGCCTAATATGGACGCTTACAGGGTTATTTGATATCGATAAATAGTGCTAAGGTTGCGCATGATCAGTTGTGAAATAAAAATCTTTAACCTGATTATAATTTTCTTTAATAGTGATTGGATCCTTACGAGCCTAAGAGGTTCGGGCCGTATTAGGCCCTTAATGTCTAAGAGGACAGCGCTCGGAGGTCGGACAAGATAATATTTGTTTGACCCTTGCCCACTCCAAGAGTCAAAGGTCACGGTCAAATATAGCTATGTTTAGGACACGATCGGATCGAACTAGGAGCGCATTAGAAATTTTTTTATCCGCAAGTCATTTGGGTCACCCATAACATTAATGGGGTATGATGAGGTAGTTATATTCATGATATTATGTTTCTAAGGGATGAACAAGATTATTTTTTTTAGCGAGTCATAAGAAAACGTAATAATAATGACAAAATGTAAGACTTCATGGGCCGCTTATAGAAAAAAGACTTCATGGGCCCACGATCCGATTGGATTACTCAAGTCGGGTGGGGCGTATAAGACGATTCCAGATCATGAGTCTGCTAGGGTTTTGCTGAAGCTGCTGCATATCTCCCTCCCGCTATCATGGTACGTCTGCTTGCCTAGTCCCAAATTCGCTGGATGTGCTACCGACTTGTGTATTTCTGCTCCACGTCTGTCTCAATTTGTGTACAAGTCTATGTCGATCTACCAATTTTTTTTACCTTTTATGCACTAACGATAGATCGGGTCCACATTATTCGTAGATTGTGAATTCTCGAAATTGTGTTTTGTGAATTTTTTAGGTATTTTTCATCGAGTTTGCAATTTGAATTAGTAGCAAGAAAGTTGAAATTGCTACGCAGCATTGATCGATATGGCTCAATGTGACTAAAAACTGTTTCTTTATGTTAATGTTACTGATTACTGAAATGATCTTTTGTATTCTGAAATTATGCAGACTAAGAGAACCAAGAAGGCCGGAATTGTCGGCAAGTATGGTATGTCACTGTTACAATCACAGTTTTTTTTAAATCATTTTCTTTTACTGAAGAATAATTCAAGTATGCATCCGGGCTTGGTGATATTGCCTGCTTCATAAGTTCTTTAATAACATAAATGTTGTCTTGTGTTGGGATTTTCTTAGAATATGTATGTTTTATTTTTAGGTACCCGTTATGGTGCCAGTTTGAGGAAGCAGATCAAGAAAATGGAAGTTAGTCAGCACAGTAAATACTTCTGCGAGTTCTGTGGAAAGGTGTTTGCTTTGTTCTATTTTCCCCCTTCATTACAATATAATGACATTTTGTTGTTGGTTAGATACTCAAACCACTGCTGCTTTTTTTTCAGTATGCGGTGAAGAGAAAGGCAGTCGGTATTTGGGGCTGCAAAGACTGTGGCAAAGTGAAAGCTGGCGGTGCCTATACGCTAAAGTAAGTTTCTCAATGCATTAACTATTCATCCGGTTTAGCAAAAAGGACCTGCTGAAACTGTTTATTAATTACGAATTCGCTTTTGAATCTTTGCAGTACCGCTAGTGCTGTGACTGTTAGGAGTACCATCAGGAGGCTCCGGGAGCAGACTGAGAGTTGAATCTAAACTTTCGTTTCATTTTATTTCAGCTTATCTTGATCAAGTATTTTTTTCGTAGGGATGATATTGCCTACTGCAATCAATGTATTTCGGATATCTTACCTTTTAAATACAAAACTGAGCTTTGTGCTATGATTGACTTCGAGATAAGTGTTGTCTTCTCATTCTGTTTCTAGTGTTGATTAATCTTGGTTAATTTTCCTTTTAACTCTAGTTTTATCTACTTCAATCATCTTTTGGCTGAGAATCACTCAATATTGTTGATTTTTTTGATGGAAAATACTATTGATTTAATCTTGGTTAATTTTTCTAATCAAAAACAAAAAATCTTGGTTAATTTTTCCTTTAACTCTTCATTCAGTTCAGTCTCAGTTGAAACTTGGATGTATGGGATTTTGAGTCCCAAAATTCGATCTCACAACCTCTCCAATTTTATCTTCCTTGATTAAAGTTTCCCTAATCTTGATCTTAGACCAGGTACACCAATGATCTGAAAAATTTGATCATCCCTCTCCCTCTATCACTTTCTCTTTCATCCTCAAAATTATTGTCAAGTCTCATGACCATTTTAATCATTGATATTTTTTTTTGTATTTTTTTGATTTGTAATTTATATCATGAAATCGTTATAAGTATAAGATAAGTTGTATTAATGAGGCGTGTGTCTATTTTCTATTGGATCTTTCATGTTTACATGAGTTCCTATCCCATGACTAAATCAGGTGACCAATTTTATATTTGGTCACGCTTGACGATTCAAAAGGTCATTGATGTTGTGTCTATTTTTTTCAATCACCTTAAATGATCATCTATTATGACCCAAAAGTTCATTGGTGGCAATGGCTCTTATAACCTCTCCTATTTCAGCTTCGTTCATCAAAGTTCCAACTTTTTAGCGCTGGTTGGTCAGAGAGTTGAAATCAGAGGTTTCCTAATTGTTCTTAGGAATATCGAAGGTAGAATTTGTATAATATGTTCTCTTTTTGTCCCTTTTACTAACCGTTAACTGATTAGACAAGAAATTTAATGGAAATACGTCATATCTGAATCCTTGATTGCCAAGCTGACTTATGCACTCCCGAAGATCACTCAGGCACTCTCAATTTGATCGAATGTGAGCTGAGTCGAAAAGTCCCAATTTAATGGATTCGAGAACACGAATTTACCCTTGCCCGGAATGCCCTTATGGACACCAAGCAATCCACTACTATGGTCTATGGAAGGCAATTACAAGTACAGAAGATGCAAAATCGAATCTCTCGGAGCCCAAGCACAGCTCGCCGAAGTTACCACAATCTCCAGTTTCCGACAACTCTACCTCAAACTATCATTAGCTCTCTATGCTACTTTTACATAGAATTCTTGCTCGATTCTAGCTGTACAGTTTGTAACGAGATTGATTCAATAATAAATTCGCTCCAATTATTATGCCCGATCGTAATCAGCTGTTGACGGTGCATTAAACTAGCCGTTGGGAGCTTTTGAGCGCGCCACGCTGATACGAGAATCGAACCCCCGAGCAGCTTTCGGTTCGAACGAGGTTCACCAATTAAGGGCCTGTTCTTTAGGCGGTGGATTTTGGGTGTTGGGAGATTAGATTAGATTGTGTTGGGTGAGATTGAATGAGATTAGGTTGTATTGGGTGAGATTGGATGAGCCATAGTTTAATTTATGTGAGTGTAAATATAATTGAAATAATATGTGAGTGGAGAATAGTTTGGGTGAGTGGAGATTAGATTAGATTGTGTTGTGTTGGATGAGATTAGATTGTATTGGGTGAGATTAGATTGTATTGGATGAGATTGGGTGGGATTGATTCAATCTCTAAAGAACAGGGCCTAAGCAGCAGAATTGAACTTAGGCAAACTTGTTTGAAGACAATTTCCAACCGTTTCTAAATTTTGAATAGCTTAACCCCTGCAGGAAAATAAAAGTGAAAGTAAAAGAAAAATTTGGATAGAAAATCAAATTGGGCTGTTTGGTTACATGGAATACAAAAAGGAAAGAAATTTAATTTGAAAACGGATTGGAAAATTAACCCGATTTTGCTCGAAACTTTTACGAGAGAAAAGTCAAAATCCACAATGGGAGACTTCCGTCTACTTCGATTCTTTTAATCGACGACGAAACCAAGAGCCATCAGTGGAGAGCAAGGTCGTCGCGCCGGAAATCAGCGCTTAAGAAGCAAAAGAGGAATGGGCTTTGGCGAAGAAGGAGGCGTTAGAAAAACAGAAGATTCATAATTCTGAGAAGCGAAAACTCATCTTCAAGCGTGCAGAGAAGTATCCGAGCAGGTTATTCAATTTAGTGAAATTAAAACTGTCAACCGCGTTGTTGTTGTTGTTTTTTCCGTGTATTTTAGTAGGAGTTGACCAGGCTGAGGGAGATGTGAACCCTGAGGCCAAGCTCATCTTCATCATCTGTATTCGCGGGTCAGCCTACTGCTGTATTAGATGATATTTAGTTGATTGAAGTATGTTATTGGTGAGCTCAATCTTGAGGTGTTTGAATCATGTGCATTCGTGTATTGGCGATGTCAGTCTGTAGTCTGTGCTAAATAAAAATGGGATATAGTTTTGTATTGTGTTAGTCAGTGTTTGAGTAGATGCCTTTATTAAAGTGTCATTTATTACATTCATCTTCATCTTTGTGATGTTACACCTTGATGAGCTTTTGAGAATGAGGGGCTGAGAGCATATTACTCATACTTCTTTGATAATATGATCTTTGTGATAGAGCCTTTAAATAGTTCATATCAGAAGCACCTTGACTATCAGACGATTCTTCCTGTTTTGGTTTGGTTGAAACTTGATTGTTTTAGATCATTTTAGGCTCTAGGGTGCAATTGTTGTACAGTGAGAACTTGTTAGTGAAATCTAGTATTCCGCTAGTTGATGTTAGTTGTCTTGATAGCATGGAAGATTGTTGGTGCCCTTTTAAAGGTCAATCTGATGTATCAGTTATGTTGAGGTACAAATTAAAGTCGGGATTATGACTTCGGCTCACATTGTTGAAGAATAAATGGCTTTAACGAGGTCCTTTTGGCTTGCGGGTACTTGAGTTGAAGGAACGGAATGAGGATGACGCAATGGTTGTGGCTAATGTTAGCACCCTATTCTATATCGTCACTAACTCACAACTCTTTTGTTGGGCAAAGCCAAATACTATGAAGCTGGTTGCTAGTGTCTTGTATCTGGTGAAGACATAGATTCGAGCATCATGGGTAGTGGTCTAGCGGTCATAGTCTTGGTGGTTCGATGCACCGGCATGAGTTTGTGACTTGTACATTCCTTGTTTATCATTGTAGAAATTTTTTTTTTTTTAAAGACATAGATTCGAAGATAAAGTATAATAAAATTGTTATGTAAACTTCCGATTTCCATGAAAGTACTTTCCTTACTATTTTTCTTATTATTTTATTCCATCTGAAAATCCAAGAACCAAACAGGGCGTAAATCTCAAGTTATATCCTAAATTCCAGTTTCTCAAATTCTTGTAAAACCCGCCATAATCACTCGCTTCAATTCCTAAGCTCACGAATTTACATACTTCTTACAATCACCTTCGCTCTCTGAATCTCTGTTCCTCTACGAATTTTCACTGGTAGTTCCTCGGTATCAAAGGTTAGTTATATTATATCTCGTCCATTTTCTCAATTGTATTCCAACCCCTTGGTAATCAGACACATATTCGGGCGAATTAGGATTAAATCTATGATGGGTTTTCACTTTTGGATTTGAAAGACCCGATCTTTAACATAAATTTCCAATCTTGCGTTTCTCACAGTTTGATAATGGCGAGGAGGAAAAGTGGTAAGAAGCCTCCACCAAAGAAGAGATTGCCAAAGCTTGAAACAACGTTCACTTGCCCATTCTGCAACCATCCGGAATGCGTTAAATGCACATTGTAAGTTAGACTTCAAATATTTTATCCTCCGTTATCTCGATATTCTGCGAATCTATCAGCTGTTAAAGTTGTTCTTGAACTGGCGCTTCGATGTGTTATAGTGACAAGGAGCTCAAGATCGGCGAAGCCTCCTGCCTTATTTGCGACGAGTCTTTCTGCACTAAAATTAACTGCAAGTACCTCTCTCTTCTTTGGTTGCTTTTAATCAATTTTTCCCAGCTGTTGTTTCATGATTGTTGCAATCATATGAGGTTGTCGGTAACTAAGCTGTTTCTTGTCCGCAGTTTTGACAGAAGCAATCGACATGTAAGTTTCTTTCCATCCTGACAAACCTCTTAAACTGATCTATTTTATTAATTTCTTCTCCTGTTGTCTGCCATATAATCAAGTGTGCGTGGCAATAATTGGCTAACTCTTTGCTCCAAAACCTGCAGATACAGCGAATGGATCGATGCTTGCGAGGCCGTTAATACCAGCCCCAACCCCAGAATAGAAGATGCCTCTAGGCAAACAAGGCGCTGTGTTATTGATTTTATCGATGATTAAGAGCTTACTTGGACGTCAAGATACACGACCAAAATGACTACTCTAATTTTTATTACTTTTATGTGCATCCAATCCGCAATTGTACTGATCCAACTTGTTGATTATTTCTTGAAGCAACAATTTCATCAAAATGTTACCATTTAATGACACTGTCACACTAGTACACTACAATCTACAAACCTCCAGCTCTTACTGTAGAATTAACCTTATCTGTTTCATTGTGACCGCAACAAGACAGCCTCGTTTATCTGATCTTTTTACAAGTTGAAACTTAAGCAATCCTCCTTGATTTTGCACGAGGCGAAAACGGCTTGGTATTCTGTATTTTCGTTGTTGCGACATGGGCGCATGTGTTGATCAATAGATCTGACAGCCCTTTGTTTCATTCACTTGTAAAGGATGTTAATCAATTAAGTTAATCCAATTGAATAATGGTATGTATATTTTGGCAAAATACAATACTACCATATACGTTTACTGGATCATTAAACATTTATCTGGGTAAGGATCGAATCTATTAACCCCGAGGATTAGCTTGCCCTAATTTCTATTTGATCAAACCAATTCAAAATCAAACAACAAGACACACAATCTTTTTACCAGGTTCGGGGATGCCCTACTCCTGGGAGCCTCGGGGGAATTGCTCAGCCCTTTTCCACTATAACCAATGTTCAATTACAATCCTAATAGCGCAATTCGACTTCTAAGAACCCTAACTCTATGTATACAACAATACAGAAGAGTAGAAGAAGAGTTTGAGAGTTTCAGCCCCCTCAAGGCAGCGCCCGCAGTCCGTCGCGTCGCAACTCGTCTTCCGACAGCTCGAATCGGAGAGTAGTGGCTCGAATCGTACAATCGGAGTTCTTGGAGCGTTCTTCGTTTTCCAGAATTCCCAAATTGAGATGAACCCTAATCCAGCTGAGTCCAGGGCTTTAAGTAGCGTCAAAACGCAGCGTACAACTAACGCCCAAACTGAGTTTTTCCGCCACGCCAAAATGACCTCATTTCGTCAAAACTCGAAGTCCCCGCGCCTCAGCGAAACGTCGTCGTTCCATTAAACCCGTCTCGCGCCCGATGTAAACGACATCGTTTCCTTCGGTCTTCAAATCCAGCTTCTTCGCGCCAGTCCAAACTACGCTGTTTTGCTTCTTGATCAGACTTAAGCAAAAACTACCCTAAGCCTAATCTACCCAGCAATATTGAATCACTCTTGACATCTGATCCATGTTGCTTGGAAATAAATCCAGTGACCTTCCCAAGCAAGTTGGGATTACAAGGCACTACAATATGCCCTCCTAAGCCTAACTTGCTCTCTATATGCAATTGAACAAAAGTTTATAGTGGTATACCATATGGGAGTGGACTAAGGGGGGAGAGAAATATTCCCTTCATTTGGCTCAAGCCTTCATCTCATCCAACCTCTGAAATGTGCAAAGCATCCCTGCAAAACACAAGGTTATTTGATACAAAGCAATATTCCCTTTGTTTTCTATGGGTTGATTAGGGGTTGGTAATGGGCAGTATTGGATACATTTTGTCCTAACACGGGTCGGTAAGCCTTGGCCTAATATTGGCGCTTACAGGGTTATTTGATATCGATAAATAGTGCTAAGGTTGCGCATGGTCAATTGTGAAATAAAAATCTTTAACCGAGTTAAAATTTTCTTTAATAGTGGTTGGATCCTTGCGGGCCTAAGAGGGTCGGGCCGGAAACACCCGACCATTCTCTCATATTTATTCTGTTTTTGATGTGCTCTTATACATCAAGTATGTTTAGTTTCATCAATCCATCAAATACAGTACTGCATTTTTCTTATTTTTTCTTCCAAGTTTTTGTGTGAAATTGGACTAAATACAAAAGTGTGTGAACGCGGTGAAATAGTTAATTACCAATGATGACATAATTTCTTTATGTAACGAGGATCTAAACTGTGTTAGGAATTATTTTTGGTGTTACCAGTTTGATGCTTCAAAGGATCTTGCAATTGTTACCAGTTGAGACACTTCTGCTATAATATACTGCATGGTTTAGAAATATATGTTTAGTAATATGAGGAGTGCTCAAATGAGAACTCTTTTTTTTTCGAGAACTTTGAGAATTTCCGTTATGCATTTTCGTTTTTGCCTAAGTATACTTTTCGAAACCTGAAAATGCATATAGGCAAAAAGAAGGCTCAAAAATGCATAATGAATGAAAAAACATTAGTGGGACACGTGTAACCTTCATATTCAAAGATGCAACTTGATTCAATGGTGAGATTTGGGGTCTCAAATTTTTGAATTTTTAGGGCTTTTCAACCGAGCGCTCCCCATAGAAATATTATTTAGAAATATATGTTTCGAAACATGATTTAGTGCATAAAAAAAAGAAAAAAAGAAGCATGATTTAGAGAGGAGCGCTCAACCCCTTAAAATTTCGAGAAATTGAAGCCCAAATCTTCACCTTTAAAAATGCATCATCAAGTCATTGTGGTGATAACACGTGTCCGATGTGCATTTTTCAAAATGTATTTAATGCAAAGTCAAAGGCACCAACTTTGACTTTGCTTTTTGTACATGTGTCACATGCACATTCAATGATGCATCAGGAATCTAATGGTTGGATTTGGGTTCTCAAGTTCTCGACTTTTTTTGGACTATCAACCGAGCGCCCCCTTTAAAAACATGGTTTAGAAATATATGTTTAGTCAGTAAAAAAACAAATATATGATTAGAACCATGATTTAGTGCATAAAAACATGATTTAGAATTATATGCTTAGACATCACGCTACTAACCATCACACAATTTCTTTTACATCGATCGTAAGGCTCTGTTTTGTTTCCCCAATTTCTTAACATTCACTCTCTTCCGTACCCATCCTCTCTCAATTAGGGTTTCGATTCTTGTGATTTCAGTGTTTACTTCTGCGACCGGTCCATTTGCTTTTGACTTGTGCTCGTTGATTTTTGTTGAATTTGGTTCTTTGGTTTGGAAATTCATGTGATGGGTACTGAGACGGTTAACCAGTTTGGCGTGACTAAGCCTCTGTCAATGTCGGGGCCAAGTAAATATGACAAGAGGAATATTAAGTTGGAGAAGTTTCTGTTTGATTCTGGGCTGTATGAAAGCGAGGAGGAAGATACGAAAGAGTAGAGGTTTTAAATATCATAACTACTTAAATTGGAAATATCATAATTACTTAAATTAGAGAGAACCATCACACTACTTAGAAGTATTATAACTACTTAAATTGGAATCCATTTGTACAGTCTCGACAAACCGTAACATCACCACCAGGTTTGGTTGACTTCCTAACGTCCTCCCTTCCTTCCCGTCATCTGTTGAAAATCTTGCTTACAAAAGAGGATTTTATTAGCGAAAACTCTCTTACGATGGAAATCTCACTAAAATCACTCACTTTATGGGGAGACCACTCTTTGATTTTTGAGTGCTTCACCTCTAAATTCACACCCTTTTTTATGCTAATGTACATAGCAAATGAATGGTTAGATCATTTTGATCCAATGGCAAAAAATAGTACATCTAGAAGACACTACACACTTGTCATTTATCCTTCCACATCCACACTTCTCCATAGTTCTCTAGAAGGGCCGCTCTTTGAATTGGGCTCGTCCTTCTTGGATCATACTTCTTTGGACTCTTATTTGAACTAGACTAGACATTAATCTTTTTATTGGGCCAATTCCAATATTATCATTGTCGCCTTAACGAACGTAAAAAATAATTTAAGGAGACTGTTTTGATAAGTATATGTGCATCGATGCACACACATCATTGCATACACGTCTTGCATCATCATTGACACGACATATGATTCTGACGAGACATGATCCGCACTCTGATAGATTCCAGCGAGACATAACTTGCATTCTAATATAATTCTAGCTAGACATGATCCGCATTTATATACGATGGGTCGAACCAGCAGTGACGATTGCCCACCATGGATAGTAAGATTGATTGATATGGCAGTGATGGAGCTTTTTTCACATAGAAACGGGGCCTTTTTTATTAAGCATTTTCAGAAATATGAAGGCCTAAAGCAATGGCTTTATTGGCCTCTCCTATTGGGCCGGGTCTGGCTCGAGTAAGACTTATATATTACTAATACAAAATAAGAAATAAGTAAATAAATTACTAATCAAATATCCTATGTATTTTATTTATATGTTTTGTTAAATTATAAACGAATTAACAAATGAGTATTAAATAAATAGCTCGTTTATATGCTCGACTAGAGCTTTATAAAGTTTAGAGTCTTGGAAACTTCCTTCCGTCAACGCCTGAGTTCCAACTTCACTTGAACAGCTCCTTGGCTACTAACTTGAACACGTTGAAGTCGTTTTGCCAAAACTCATGCCACACAAGAAGTAACAATTTCAAGTCAAATTCAAGCTCAGTAAATATATAATCGAGTCAAATTTGTGTTAGTATTCGTCTCGACTCGTTTAAAGCCCTAGCAATGAGGAAAGGCCAGACCCTTTCTCTCATATTTATTTTGTTTTAGTGTGCTCTTTATGCATCAAGTATGTTTAGTTTCATTAATCCAATAGGTTCATATCTTCAAACAGTACTGCATTTTTCTTATTTTGTTGATTAAGTTTTTGTGTGAAACTGGACTAACTACAAATGTAAATCTACTGATTTTGGACAGGGTATGAGCTCAATGAATTAGTTAATTACCAATATCAACATAATTTCTTTATGTAATCGGGCTAAATTGTGTTAATAATTATTTTTGGTGTTACCAGTTTCATTGCATCAAAATATCCTTATATTGTTACCATTTCAGACACTTCTCTTATAATGTACTGCATGATTTGGGAATATATGTTTACAAACATGATTTAGAAATATATTAAATTTTTTAACAAAAAAAAACATGATTTAGAAATATGTTTACAAACATGATTTAGAAATATGTTTTGACATGATTTATAAATATGTAAGGCGCTGTTTTGGGTTTACACAAGTTTCCCCAATTTTTTGACATTCTCTCATTTACGGTGGGTTTCGATTCTTGCGAATTTGCAACCGGTGGAGGGTTTTTTTTTTTTGACTTGCGCGCTTGTTGACTTTTGTTGAGGTTGCTTGTCTTTTGCGGCCGTTTGGGGATTCATGTGATGGGGGAGACGTTTAAGCAGTTTGGCGTGACGAAACCTTTGTCGGTGGTGGGGCCGAGCAGTTCTGATGGAAGGAGGAATCTGGAGTTGGAGAAGTTTCTGTTCGACTCTGGGCTTTATGAAAGCAATGAGGAAGATGCTAAAAGAGTAGAGGTTCTTGATCGCATTAAGAAGATTGTAGTTGACTGGGTGAAGCAACTTACCCGCTTTAAAGGCTACACTGATCAGATGGTCGAGGATGCCAACGCTGTTATACTCACATTCGGCTCCTATCGTCTCGGAGTCCACTGTTCTGGAGCAGACATAGACACTTTATGCGTTGGGCCTTCGTATGTTGACCGCGATCAAGACTTCTTTTATACGTTACATGGTATTTTGGCCGGAATGGAAGAAGTAACAGAGTTGCAGCCAGTGCAAGATGCTCATGTGCCGGTGATGAAATTTAAGTTTGATGGAATATCAATTGACTTGCTGTATGCGAGTGTTTCTCTTTTTGTAGTCCCCGAGAATTTGGACGTATCTGACGTGTCTTTATTATACGATGTTGATGAAGCTACTGTTCGGAGTTTAAATGGCTGCAGAGTTGCTGATCAGATCCTTAGACTTGTTCCGAATGTTGATCATTTTCGCACGACTCTCCGATGTCTGAAATATTGGGCGAAAAGGCGTGGTGTGTATTCTAATGTGACTGGATTTCTCGGTGGAGTGAATTGGGCGCTTCTAGTCGCTAGAGTCTGCCAGCTATACCCGAATGCAGTACCAAGCATGCTAGTTTCCCGCTTTTTCAGGGTGTACACTCAATGGCGCTGGCCTAATCCCGTGATGCTGTGTGAAATAGAGGAGGACAAACTTGGTTTCACTGTATGGGATCCTCGAAAGAACCCCAAGGACAGAATTCATCGCATGCCGATCATAACGCCTGCTTATCCGTGCATGAATTCTAGCTATAATGTCTCGACGAGTACATTGAGGGTTATGGCAGAACAGTTTCAGTTAGGAAACAAGATTTGTGAGGAAATCGAGCTGAATAAATCAAATTGGGATTTACTCTTCGAGCCATACTCATTTTTCGAAAGCTATAAGAACTACCTTCAGGTGGATGTTGTGGCAGCTGATATAGATGACTTGCGCGCTTGGAAGGGTTGGGTCGAGTCCAGACTAAGACAGTTGATTTTGATGATAGAGCGTGATACTTATGGAAAGCTACAGTGTCATCCGTATCCACATGAATATGTTGATACATCAAAACGCTTTTCACATACTGCTTTCTTTATGGGGCTCCGGAGGAAGCAGGAAGGGGATGCAGTTGAAGATCAAGGCCAACAGCAACCATTTGACATAAGGGGAACAGCTGATGAATTTAGATTATCTGTTTACATGTACTTGTTCTGGAAGCCTGGTATGGATATATATGTTTCTCATGTTCGAAGAAAGCAAATCCCTGGTTATGTTTTTCCGGATGGTTACCGTTCTGCAAAAAGAAAGAGGTGTCCAGAGAAACGGCAACATATCAGCCCTAAAGGATCAGTGTGCTCTTCAAGCATAAACCCTGAAACAGCCACCATCAGTGTTTTGTGACGAGCTAATTTTTGATTTATTGCTTTCTACGTTCTCATATCTGGAATTACTTAATCATGTGTAAAGATAATAATGATATGATGCATAAATAGTTGGATCACTTATTATTCGAACTCTGAAAATATAATGTGTAGGTGTACACAGAGTTCTTTGTTACCATTGAGATGCGAAAGGAAGAATTATGCGAACAATATTTCAATTATGCAAATAAAATCCGACTATTAAATACAGGTATAAGATTTTCCACCCTGCTAATGCCATTGTCTATTTTATACCCTGCCGAGTATATTTGATGCATCAATTTATATTTTCATCATCATTATCCGACGACCCTTCTTTAATATTTCTTCAACTGTTTTCAATTACTATTTGCATTTAATTTTCACGTTTAATGATCTTTCAATATTAGACACAGTCCCTCCCTTTAAATTCCTTTAAATGCTCTGCAATATCGACAAAATATGACTATCACCCCTTAATGATTATATGTAGAATAGCCACCTTGTCTAGTAAATTTCTCATGACTTTTAACAACGAATCAGTGTTTTCATGTCGACGGAATTCATGTAACGGAGAGGTTGCACAATTTTTATTCGCTCACATTCCGTCGAATTTAAGTAGGTTTATACCGTAGGCCAATTTCGTCCACATTTCGTCCCTGGGACGCGACACAAATATTTTAATATTGTCCGCCACACAATTCCGTCACTTGTCCGCCATCAATAAGGGCGACGGAATATATTCAGTGACAAATTCTGTGCCTTTTCGTCCATTACTTCTGTTTTCCGGTCAAATTTCCACCTGCCCGAATTCTGTCGGGTTTCGTTCAACAAATTGTGTTCGGATTTTCCCAACGGACTATTAACGGAAATATGACGGAACGTGTCATCCTGCACCCTATAAATACATGTACAAGAATTGGGTATAGTTTGTGTCAACAACTTCATCCATATAATTTATTATAATGAGTTCAGATTTTAAAGTGGAACGTATATTCGCTTCGTGGTTGGAAGAAGAATCAAGTGGTTCCGAAGGATATATTTGCTCCGCTCAAGATAATATATATCCTTGTGATTGGGGCCGGGATTGTGTAGGAAATCATAGCTTTAGTTGAACAAATTATAGAGACGAAGAGGAATCCAGTAGACAAGGTCCGTATTAAGAGCCAGAACCGGTTAAAGGTGATGAAGAAGTTGACAAGTCGTCACCGCAAGGGTCTCCTGGAACTCAAGGATCTCAGAGTGGTTGAAATTATTATGTCCGACTTCCGAATTAGCTAAAATTATCACTTCCTTCTGTTTTAAATCAATCGTATTTTCTTGTTTCTGAAATGAAAATTGTTATGTTGAATAATAATAATGTTTCAAAATTTGATGTGTAAACATGCAATTAAACTTGCTCTGTTTTTCGTACTGATGTACGTGCATTATTGAGTGTCATAGGAGGGATATTTCCCCCGACTTTATCGTGTCGATAGAATTTGGACATAATATGGACGTACATTTGACGGAAAACGTCGTAAATTTATACACAATACATTATTGACTGTCAGTAACCAAATAACCTTGCCGACACAATTTCCGTCGACGTTACGTTAGAAGTCGATCACTATCGACAGAATCCCGACTGAAAGTGGACGAAATAGTCTTCAAAAGATAGTCAAATTCATACACAAATACATTATTGACTGTCGAGAACTAAATAACCTTGTCGACACAATTCCGTTGACTTTGCATTTAATGTCCGATATTTTTGACGGAGTGCCGACAAAAATTTGACTAAATAGTCTTCCATCGAATATTAAAAATTCAATATAGGTTAACGGATCATGGACAGAATGTTGACGGAACATCTAAAATATTATTTAAAGAAAATGACGGAATTGAGATGGAAAATTGACGAAATTACTGGACGGTGTTAACGGATTAATAAACAGAACGATGACGGAATCATTACATTCATATTTAAAGAACACAACGGTTTTGAGACGAATTGTTGACGTAATTAGTAAATTGAATGTTACGTATGACAATACAATATTGACAGAATTTAGACGGAAACAAAATAGATCAGAACACAAAACACAAACCCTTCTCTGTCTTCTTCGTTTGTTCGAAAGCACATCCGATTTCCTCCGACCCCTGCTACGATTTCCGACAGTCTCCAAAAATAATAACCAGTTCACAACCGAATCAACCCAAACAAAGGGTACATGTCATCCATTTTGTTAAATGTTTATGAGAAATTGATTTGGTTTGATTTCAATTCGTGAATCGGATGGGTTATGTAGATTTTGTTTGGTTTTGTTAATGAAATACAAATTATTCGAGGCATGTGTCCGATTCCATTGTTTTGTACATTCTGGTGCTTAAAATCAAGGTTTTATAGGTTTTATTGCATCAAACTGTACTGGCCGGAAAACTCATATGCGTCGGCTGCCTAAAAATCTTATCTGCAGCTTCAAGCGAATAGAACTCACTAAGTTAACTTAGTGAGTTGAATTAGTTAGTGAACTCAGTTAGTTAACTCGATAATTTTTTTATTTATTTTTCAATTTAATTGAATTAATCATGTAAATACAAAATAAATAATATATTATTTTGTTAATATTGTGCAACCATTAAACATATTGAATGACGATGTCATTTTTTCTTTCTTAAAAAACATATTAAATGAGTATGCAAATTATTTTTTATTCTTATTCTGGTTTACTAATTCCGGCTTCAATTATTTACAAGTGATATGGCACCACTAAAATGTAATGTATCAGGCAAGCCATACAACAGTAATGGTAGAGGTTCTGGCAGTTTTTCTCAGCCCAGTCTCACAGACATGCGAGCACCGAGACAGGAGAGGCAGGTCACGCAAAGGACATCATCCACTAACGCTGACAGACGTCAGCCACCAAATGTGTACATGCCTTCCATGCCTGTAGCGGAGCCTCCCGCTGCCGATGGATGAGGACAGGAACTTCGCAGAGGTTAAAACCGGGAAGGACGTCAAAACCAGAGCAAGAACGAAGACAACAGCAGACATTAAATAATTTCAGTTCAGTTGTGAATTTTATAATCCTATGTTTACTTTCCCCAATAACTACTTCTTTAAAGAAATTTTAAATTACTAAATTTGTCGATTATTTCAAAATTTCGATTAAAATAAATTTTAATTTTAATTTTCAAATTTGACGGAATGTTTATAGAACTCCGTCAGTATTCTTTAAGGTTTTGATTTGGAGGTTCAATACTTACAGTTAAATTTTGATTTTGGGTGTTTACTTATTCAATTTTGTCGGTCATGGCTTCACATTAAAGGCACACAAGACAAGAGCTATATATGACTTGTTTAAGAACTGCCTCAAAGCTTTACAAAGCTGCAAACAAAGGAGACTGGGAAAATGCGTGAGTGCTCATAAACACTAAAGAGACCTCACTGAGTGAAGATATCACACCAGTTTCGAAGACAATTCTGTAGTTGTGGGTCAACAAAATATGAAATTCATAAAAGAGCTTCTGAGCTCATTCAAAAGAACATTTGGAGCAGAATGATCAATTTGGGAGCACTACTCTCTGCTCATCTGCAATTCCAGGAAATACTGATGCTGCAAAACTTTTGGTCAAAGGTGATCCAGCTTTGCCATGCATATTAAGCAACCGCGACTATTCCCCACTTCACTATGCTGCTAAGTATCGACATAAGTGAACCGTTCAATATCTCCTGTCTGCCGGTTACTAAGTTTAATTATCAATTGCCGCATCTCACCCCTTTTGGTGTCAAATTTATAATCTTTTTGAACTCTTGCTTTTGGGATTTTATTATTGATATCAGAGCGCTTCCTTACATATTATTAAATTTTATGTTTTTATATTTTTATTTATTTTTATGTGTTTCATTTTTTATAATACATAAAAAAAATTCTGAGAATTATAACACAATCATGTTGAAATAATTGAAATTTTAAACGATCATTTTTTGTAAATATAAATGTGTTACACTTTTATTCTTTGCATATGAAATGCATATATGTACATTACGTACTGTCTTTTTTGAGTACCGAGTGTGGAAGTTTTCTCAGTTGATCACAGGCCAACGCTACATATTATGAAGCAATGATTTCAAAATAAGATTTGTTTTCTTGAATGAAAATTTATATCAACGAGTAAAGAACTTTTTGGTAATACATACTGGTTATGGAAGAACTTTGTTGTTTTTCTTGGTGAAATTGAAAAGGCCAGTCATTTCTTTTTCCGTGCTTCTGCCAATAACAGCAATTAACCAATCTATCACGTTCTGAAAATTCTGTTTCTGACAGTTAATTCGTTCCCAGAGCAATTCAATACGAAAAAGTTTTCGTGTAATATGTATGCGCAATATTTTAAGATATTCATGAAATATTTGTAAAATATAAATCCACAGTCAAAAAAAATTAAACAGATGTGTTTTCTTTTCTTTTTTTTATTACAAGAACACGTGCAAACAAACCACACCCTGATACAAATAATGTGTTTGATGAGCAACTATATTATATTTAATAGTATCTAATGAGAGGCTGCCTAAAACATTAAGGCCTCCATAGATGACGAGAGACATGCGGAAGAAACAGTCAATCACAGTATGTTCATTCTCTCTCCATGGCGCTAGATCTTGTAAAACTTAAATATAGATGGCCATGTTGGTGCGAATGAGAGTAATTACGGAACTGTAAAATCAGAGAGGGTAATTATCAGTTGCGGAAAGAACAATTGTAAAACTTTATGGGGGCAAAAGACCACATTGTGTTCAACGTAGGTCCGCTACTGGTAATTATTAGGGTGGGCGCGGAGCGATTGGTGCGGTTTAAGAGTAAACTCGCAACCGCACTACATTAATTGGTGTGTAAATTTTACAAACCGCAAACCGTACCTGAAAAATTAAAACCAAATATGTGGAGTTGCACTGTATAGAGTAGAGACTTCATTTTTTTTAATAAGATACATTAAAGTCAAAACTTGGAGAGATTGAAAGCAGAGTTTGGAATCAACACAATGATAAAATTCAGCAAAGAGATGAAGGTCTAACTTAAGTAACCATCAACAAGAAAATTTTTAACTAAAAAACTTACGGATTCCATAATTAAAGTACGAAAATAAGACCAAACAATAACGATCGAGACTCTCGTGGCTTGGCAGCTTGGGGAAAACAAAGATTTGATGTGCAACTGACGAAGAACGAACGAGAAAGAGAAAGAGAAACAACGCTAACGATCAACAATACAAATTAATTACGACTAAATTTTAAATTGGATTTGGGCCTTAAATTATTATTTTTGTTATTTTTTTATAATAACTTTAAGGGAGAGCGCTCGGTTGAGAACCCTTAAAAATTCGAGAACTTGAGAACCTAAATCTCACCATTAGATCATGATGCATCTTTGAATCTGCATGTGACACATGTCCAAAATGCAAAGTCAAATGCATATTTGAATCTGCATGTGACACGTGTCTAAAATGCAAAGTCAAAAAGGTGGCTTTGACTTTGCATTAAATGTATCTTGGAAAATGCACATGGGTCACGTGTCACCACTAAAATGACTTGATGATGCATTTTGGTAGGTGGAGATTGACTTTCAAGTTCTCGAAAAAATAAGGGGTTCTCATTTGAGCGCTCCTCTAACTTTAAGTTTCTAATTATTTATTTATATATGCGGTGCGATTTAAAACGAGTGTGGTTCATTTTTCCGCACCGCTATATGCGGTTGGGGTGAACTGGTTTTTGTCCAGAGGGGTGCGATTAAGCAATAATACATTTGCAGTGTCGTACTGGCAGTTTTAAATTCGATAGGTTTTTGCCCCCTGATCTTTATTATCAGTAAATGCTGCCAACTGCCTCAAAGCTGATCCTATCTGTATATACGAAGCATCAAACTGGATCAATTATTTCATATCACATAGTATAGTAGCAGAATCAACGACAGTCCTCAAACAAAGTTACCTTTGCAGTTTGAGGTTAGGTTCATTATTTTCTTCATTTCCAGCAATGGAGGAACTAGGCAGCATTGTGGGATTCCTCGAGAACAAAACGGTTTTGATCACCGGATCTACTGGATTTGTATCAAAAGGTAGGTCATTTATATATATATATATATATCAGTTTGTGGCATGGGACTGAAGTTCAATATATTGTTAATAATTTGAGTCCTTTACACATGAGCATTTTTGTTGTTAGTGTTGGTGGAGAAGATTCTCAGAACCCAACCAAATGTGAAGAAGCTGTATCTTCTCCTAAGAGCAACTGATTCTGCAGGTGCTACCAAACGCTTGTACGATGAGGTGTGTGCCTATGCATTCTTTCAAAAATGAGACCTTATATATGAGATATGTTACATGATTAATTAATTAGGGTGGTTATGCATGCATATAAATGTGTAGATACTTGGGAAAGAGCTTTTCTCGGTGTTGCGGGAGCGATGGGGTACAGACTTAAGTAGCCTTGTTACAGAAAAGGTTGTGATTCCAGTCCCTGGTGATATTGCTTATGAGGACTTGGGAGTGAAAGATGAAGAGTTGAAGAACCAAATGTGGAATGAGATCGACTTGGTTGTTAATTTGGCTGCAACCGTTAATTTCGATGAACGGTTAGTATATATATATAATGTCCATATTCACAAACTACACTTGAGGATTTCGGAGACCTAAATAGCATTTTGTAGCCTGGGAAAAGCATAAACTAACATGAACATGCCTACGGTGGGTGTTATAAGGTATGACGTTGCTCTAGGGATCAACACACTGGGGCCAAAACACATCTTGGATTTTGCAAAGAGGTGTGTCAACCTGAAGGTCTTCGTTCATGTTTCGACCGGTAGGAAATTTCTACACATATGTAATTAATCTCTAGTAGTGAATTGAAAAGCTATATATATACATATGCTGTCATATAACTCCTGTTATTCTATCTCACTATGATTCAGCATATGTGTGCGGCGAAAGGGAAGGAATCATAGAAGAAGCACCTTTCGAAATGGGGGAGACCTTAAATGGGACATTTACTTTGGACATTGACCTTGAACTTACGGTCACTAAGGAGAAGCTGCTGCAACTGAAGGAAGAAAATCTATCACGGGATGACATTACCTCAGCAATGAAAGAATTCGGAGATGAGAGGTTGGAAAATCAACTGAGATTCTTAATGTTGTGATACTGATATTATATATCATCCATGGACCCGCTTAATTTGAATCTTGTTTGGTCAGGGCCCGGAAGTTTGGATGGCCAAATACCTACGTCTTTACGAAATCAATGGGTGAAATGCTTTTAGGTCAATTGAGAGGAGATATTCCCTTGGCCATCGTCCGTCCCACCGTTGTCACTAGCACTTACAAAGAACCTTTTCCTGGATGGACCGAGGGTTTAAGGTAACAAGTCAGATCATTACCCCTAGCTTTAATGCATTCTGATTACATGCATTAATTGGATTTTACTCTTAAGTCTATTCTTTTGTGATGTACGTAGAGGAATGGACAGCGTAGCCATAGCTTATGGAAAGGGCAGAATCTCTAGTTTCCTTGCCAACCCTAAGACAGTTATAGACCTAATACCGGCGGACATGGTTGTGAACTCCATTTTGGTGGCTATGGCTGTACATGCTAATAGACCAGGTCAGACGGTATATCAGGTCGGTTCCTCAAAGAGAAATCCGCTCAATATTTCAAGTACATTCGAAAAAATTCATCGCTATTTTTCTCGAACTCCATGGATCGGTAGAGATGGTAAACCGGTGCGAGTCAGCGGGGTAAAGCTATGGGAGTCAATGGATAGCTTCAAAAAGTACATGGCTATTAGCTACATCTTACCCTTGAAGGTTCTTCTCTCATATTATTTTGTGATACGTACCATGCTAAAGGTAATATCTAAAACCCTAAACCTAAAATTTACCTTCTTTTGAATTTCAGGTTCTTGAATTAGCTAATAATGCATCGTGCCATTACTTTGAGGGGACCACTGTGAAAGCTAAGCGCAATCTTTACGTGGTGATGAGATTGATCGATCTATACCGCGCTTACTTGTTATTCCAGGGAGTGTAAGTACACTTATATACCACACATGACAATGTTCACATATCCTCCATTATTGATTGCCATAATGCCATTACGACTGATAGATCTCTTTCTATTAACCCAAGATTCGATGACAATAACACGGAAAAACTAAGAATGGCAGCAAGGAAGAGCAAGGATCCAGCCGACATGTTACATTTTCAGTTCGACCCCATATGCATAGACTGGGAAGACTACTTAGTGAACACCCATTTCACTGGTGCAGCCAAGCATGTTTTCAAATAGTCAACAAATTAAGGATGGTATGTATGAAATCTACTCGGTCCCTGTTTTCCTAGTATGTAATATGTTTGAATTGCTTATTACCCATATTGTCTTTTTTTTTTGATATAATATTACCCATATTGTCAAAATGACAATTTTATGTGTATTTTTGGGTCAGTGTGTTGGGGAAATATCTGAACTTTCAATTTCTAGAAAAAATGATAATATAATTTTATAGTCTAACACACATAGCAATTTGTTTCGGAGAGCTAGGTATAGAAGATAATAACTGTTGGTGGTTGCACAATGAGATAATATGTGGCAATAACAATTGAATAAAATCTGGTGCAGCAAAGCTATTAAGTAAAACGACGTAGTTTAATGTATTTAAAGATAAAACTAGATAGTTTTAAATGAAACTGCGTAGTTTTGAAAAATGTTCAGTAATTAATTTAGGGGTTTTATAAATGAAACGACGTAGTTTTTAATGTTGTTTTATCAAAACTACGTCGTTTCAAATGGCTGTAAATAGACTTGCTGCACGGGATATGAATCCAACAACTACGCAATTTCTTCCATATATTTTTTTTGAATGAATTTCTTCCATATTAAAACATCAAAATTTTTGGATTTCCATATTATAACTTTAACTTGAAGCCAACAAAAGCTTTTGCTGCGCAATAATCAGATTTACATATTGCTGATCATCCACAAAGCTCTTACCCTCTCATATATATTGAATCACGCCACTTTTATTGTTTCCATCCGCACAGTTGATCTAGCCGATTCTGATTTGATCCGGTGAGCTGATCGTTTCCTCTTCCTCCTCTCCTCCGCATCGTCCATCTCAATTTGCTCGTGTCTGCACTCCGTACTACAAAACGACAAATTTCCTCTGCAACCAAAATCATTTTTAGTTCAAGTCAGCTGAAATGAACTGAACAAAATAATTCAACTTTGTAAAATAAGTTAACACTGCTAACCTATACATGAATATGTCTGAGCTGCAGCCTAGCGGCTTCTCACACATGAAACAAGACTCCCGACTAGGCGATTTCGACACGAGAAGGCTGCAATCGTCGCATTCGGCGTAGAAGAATATGCCTGGGGCCATTAGGGGTAAGAAACTGGATCTAATTAAGAATTGGGAGAAGGTGATGGTAGTAAGATAATTGAATAAGGTTGGAAGGAAGGAAAGGAAAAAAAAAGGGAGCTTTGAAGAGATGCCAGGGCGTAGGTTATATAATTGAGAAGCTAATCATAATAAATTGCAAGTAGTACATGTTGCTGTCCAAACGAGACAAGTTGTATCGTTTTTAGTGGTTTTATTGTAAAATGTTAGGTCATGTGGTGTGGCCTGTTGATTTTTTTTATATATAGTTGGTTTATATGTTATATAGGTCATATCAAGTAATACATCGCATATAAAATATGTCTCGAATACATATATTTTTAGCCTATTTAAAATACCTTCACGTAAAGTGCACCACCCGGATTTGAACTCGAGTCACTCGGTGTAGTTATAATATGGATTAAGATCAGGTGCAAACGACAAAATTCGTAAAAAGTGACCTATAATTCGTCGCCGAAAAATCAAAAGTACGACATAGTTCGTCATTTTTTCATATAATTCGTCATGCACCAAAAATTAAAAATTTAATTTCATCCGTCTAAATCACCAAATCAAATGATGTGATTTGCTTGTATTAAAAAAAAACTCTTTACACATATCTTTTTACGTTATAACATAAGTACGACAAATGTGCTAGTGTGATTATGATTACATTTTAATCAATGTTGCATTAATAACGCAACAAGTTGACTAGAAAATATGAAGATATTTTAGTGGAAGATGTGCTCATTCTCATTCTTTATATCAATCGAATCGAACAGTACTATAAAATATCCTCCATAGTTTTCTGCTCAAAGTAAATTTTCTTGGAAGTGTCGACATTATTTATGGAAAGTGGTTACATGTAGCTGTCAATTTTCTAACAATTAAATGCTTACAAACCACGTATTTAGGGCAAATTTAGTACTTCTGTCAGTTTCAAATCAGTTTTAATTGACAAGTTCACATTTCTTTCTTTTTTTCATCCGTTCCAAGTTACATGGTTATATACTATACGAAGTGACGATTTTTTTTTTTGATTGACAAGTGATACAGAATATCAAATTTATTCTTAGATATCTTATTTAAAATATTTATTCACTTCTATATTCAATAGAATTTGATATATTATATGAAATGAGGGCAGAATAAAGAATAATCTAACGTTTATAGTCTTTGTCAAATAACTAGAAAATTGGTAGTTCAAACTCATAGATATATCTTACGCTATGAATTTGTGAATTTAAGTATCATCCTTCCAATAAAAGTGAATATGTCTAAATCAATTGGGCGGGGATACAGTACACCTGGTTTTGAAGCGCAAGATCCAATTTTTAATGTTTTATGCAAAACAATAAATAAAGAAGTTTCCCGAGATAACACATTTGTGAGCCATCTGGTTTTTAATTATGAGCATATGAATATCTAGATTCTTTGAGCACAGACCACTTTCGCATCAATCCGGATTTGATACTTGAATTGCGTGCACTAAAGCACAGACCATAAGACACCTCTTAACTTAAACTCACAAGCGTTAATCTGAAACTCAGCACCTCCATGCGTCCATGAAATGATGAGACGAAGTAGCACCAGTAACACCTCCACAACATGTCCACAAAGGACGACCAATACTTCCGCGATGGAAGAACAACAAGTCCACGCTAAGGCGGGACGAAAAGCACTTCATCACAAAAATGGAGAAAATTATTCTACTAAAAAGAGTCGAACCCTTGACATAATATCAAAGATACAAGCCATTCGACTAAACCTTTTTCGTGACGAAATGAAAAATGATAACTTTCTTAATGTTATAGTTATTCTTACAATAGTTTATAATAGATTCGTCTCGATGGAAATATAAAACCAATATACTGAAAAATGCTGTTTTATTTCGTATTATTTAGTTTAGTAGTAACATTTAACCATTTTTGTTTTGATAGAACACTTTTTAATTATTTTATATGTTTATTTCTTATACAATTATTTATGTTATGATTGTTTTATGAGTTGGGCTGTGACAGAGTCGGGCCCGCTAAAAACACCAAATATAAAGGAAAGTGGGTCCTCCATGACAAGGGCAGTCCGCACGTACGCCGTGCCCGTGACACCTAGGGCAGTAGAGTGGTTTAGCGAAGGCTTGGGCCTTGGAGAGTGGATTCTTGATGGCTCGGCAGGTACCAGAGGTTGGGATAAGCATCAGACTATATGACAAAATTCTTTTCAGACCCTAGTCATTACTTATACTAGGCAAGATATATTCATTATTTGTTTTAGTAAATATCTTGTAAATATCTTTATAAACATATTTCAGTCGTTCATACTAGTTTAGCCCGAGCATATATCGTAAAAAAAAATGTTATTAAAACCTCCTGGATTAATTAGATCGCCATGGATGGTTGACAGAAAAATCATTTACGAGGATCGATCATATTATGGTTCTATATGTAAATTACATCATTCATCAAAAAAAAAATATATGTAAATTACATGGCCATGACTCGGCGGCTTGGGCTCAAACGCCGACCGTCAACAACCACCTGACCTGCCCAACTATCTATACATGGACTTACTTACCTCCTCATAGCCCAAATTTTCTAACCCAGGTTGTTTGATTGCAGGCTTACTTCAAGTAACATTACCAGATCACAAATTCCAGCCCAGGGGCCCAAAAACTACTAGGAAGGAAAATAGAGTTATTTAGGTGCAGAATCCTGATGCTATCAATTCTCTGCCGTCATATTCATCCAAAAAGTTCAAATTTGTCCGCATACATTAAGCAAAAAGTAGATAAGGAGCGCTCATCGATCTAGTAGTTGATAACATCTTTTACCTATATATAACATGAAGGCCGTCAAAGCTTTGGCCACTTCTTGCAGCATTGGTGGCTCATTTTGAGGACACCTCGAGTGATCCATTCATTGAACATCAACTGAATGTGGAGAGGTCCATAAGCCAGTAAGTTGAGTACTTCAGCCCTGCAAATAACAGTGACACTCTCAGTAACTAGAACACATTATTACGCAGTTCAGATCTCAAGCATGACACGAATTGGCATCTAAAATAGGAATGTCTCTCCTTTACTCCTAATCAGTCGTTAGCGGAAAAACTTCTTTACCACTCATTTACAAAAATGAAAACAGCAGTAAAACCTTTTCTTCTTCTTATTTTTAGTATACGAATTGAGAAGTCATAGACTCATAGTCGTATGTTTTGTGTTCGACTAAAATGAATGCTCCTTTGTAAAATATCATTCCTTATCTTTGTTCAGCAAAAGCAACTCCATAACTTAAAAAACAAATTAAGACTACGACCACATGCGTGTATATGCGCAATAAACCGCACTCCCATAAAAATATTACAGTGACACATTAGGTCAAGTTGCCAGCATATTTTTAGATATTTATGAGTAGACAAACTTTGTTTCTAGAGCAAGAAGAGAAATTGATGGCTTAAACTTTTGAATATTAAGTGTCCTACACGTGTAGCTTGTGGAGGAAAACTATCTAACATACTATTGGAGAGTTCCCACAAATCGAATTATTAGTAATGGGAAAAAGGTACGCACCTAGGATGTCATTGGATTTAAATGTTTGCTCCCAATCAAAAAATATAACCATTTAGTTAAATGTCCACATGATGATCTATAAATAGGGAATGAACTTTGGAAGGAAGCTCATCCAAAAAGACAAAACTACACAGATAAGCATGGGAAGCCAAAAATCACGTTCAAGCACAAGCTCTAGCTCGAGTTTGACCTCATACACAAGCTCTGACTTAAGTTCAAGTTCAAGCTTGGATTCAACATTGAGTTTGAGTTCATTTGGATCATTATCATTAGAGAATGACATACCATTTACCAGTGCTATGGCATTGACGCAAATGGGTGTTCCTCGTGTCCCAGAAAGATATGTTCTACCACCATCCCAACGTCCAGACACTGGTTTGACCCCAAGTCCAGACAATTCTGATCTACCAGTGATTGACCTCTCTTTGCTGGATGATGCAACAAGCAAATCCCAATTGATGACTGCAATCAAGCGCGCCTGCAAGGAACTGGGTTTTTTCCAGGTATGTGTTTCTTCCTCTATTTGGATGATTTATCCAGCATGTACAGCATTCTGTCCTTGGTAATACGAAACATTAAAAGATATAAAAATGGTGTCTTTCAGAATTACAGCGCTCTCTGGAAATGGTACATATGTAAACAAAAGCTTTATTCATGTACATGCTGCCGAAAATTCTATGTTGTCAACATACCAAGGAGTTCCCACATTTCTATATCTGAACACGCCTCAAAATGCAATAAACACAATGTCTTTCAATCGTACATACATATCCGCAGGTGACCAACCATGGAGTTCTGCAGTCTGTGATGAAAGGAGCTCTCGACTGTGCATCTGACTTTTTCAACTTGCCTGCAGAGGAAAAGATGAAACTGGGATCAGGCGATGTGCATAATCCTGTGAGGTATGGCACAAGTGTGAATCATGTTAAGGATGAGGTTAGGTTCTGGAGAGACTTCATCAAGCACTACTCGCATCCCATATCAGACTGGGTCCATCTGTGGCCTACAGATCCTCCAGATTACAGGTGAAACTTTTGACACAAAGTAAATAAAACATTTCCTGATTTTAATGCAGAGCCAATAGTTGAGCTAAGTTAAAATGAAGAAAGCAAGATAACATTATCAAAGCAGCAGACATTTACATTATAAGTTGGACCCTTAGCATTTGTTCTGCGCTGCAAGATTATACAATCTATCAAAAGTCATACTGGTAATTTATCCAATTGCTTAAAATTCGTTTCTTCACAGGGAGAAGATGGGAAGGTACGCAACAGCTCTACAGGGCCTACAGAAGAAACTAACAAGCTTAGTGTTTGAAAGCTTAGGTATAGACCCAGACTATTTAAGAGAGGAAGTTGATCAAAACTCTCAAGTATTGGTGGTTAACTGCTACCCATCATGCCCTGAGCCAGAGATGACCCTAGGCATGCCACCACATTCAGACTATGGAACATTAACCATATTGTTGCAGAGCTCTCCAGGTTTGCAGATCAAAAATAAAAATGACAACTGGGTATCAGTCCCCTACATTGATGGAGCGCTTATAGTTCAACTTGGGGATCAAATGGAAGTTATGAGCAATGGGGAGTATAAGAGCATAGTGCACAGAGTAACTGTTAGTTCAGACCAGAACAGGTTTTCAATTGCAAGCCTGCATAGTCTGGCTTTGGAGAAGAAAATAGGGCCCGTCCCTGCCCTTGTGGATGATAATCATCCAGTAAACTATCAAGAATTCAGCTTCAACGACTTTCTAAATTTCATACAACGGAATGAAATTACAGAAGGAAGATTTATCAACACACTTAAAATGTAACAGACCAACTGTCTCTGAAGCCAGAAGCAAGCAATTTACTGACACATTAGCAAACAGTCTCAAGAGATAACTAAAGCAGAGTCCTTTAAAAACTGTATTTTCTATATGCAATGCATCCCCAATGTTGTTGTCTTTCTTCTTTTAGCCGTCTTTATCAGAAACTTACAATCTCAGTTACTTCTATGTCACCATTCCATGATTTCAATGACCTTACATTGGACATATGGTTTTTCTTTGCAGTTAAATAAAGATGTGGTTGCATTTACATGTTTGGGTGGGTGGGGCATTGAAATAGGTTTATGTGGTTACTTTTACTGTTAAGTAAAATAGGCAGAAACCATAAACAACAAGTTGCAGTGAATCATTTGTGCGGCAATCTTTTAATGATGAATTCTAGTTACTACGTATTGACAAAAGCTCCTTCAATGGTTTTTATGCCCATTCCACCCAAGCTAAACATTAATGGGACCAAATGACGATTACGCATAACATCATGCGTAAATGGCGCCTGATTTCAATATTGCAGTTTGCTGTCCGAAAGTATAGCATACCTCATGCATCTGCACTTCCGACACATTAAAGTACGAGAGTGCAAAACCAGAATACTGCCTGAACATAATTAATGCCATTCACTGTTTGGTAGATTTTTATCACAGCCCAACATCACAACACTCAGCAAAATAAAAATAAAGAAAACGTGGAACATTATATATGAACGTGACTAGGCACCAAGTAAGGGGAATGTAAAGGAAAGTGAAGATGCTAGAAGCTGCACTTACTATCTTCTCAGAATTTCAAGCAATTGACAAAAGTTTCAAGGGAGATTCAAACATTAATATCATGTTAATTACTCCTCGATGTTCTCTATCCACAGAATAAGAAACCATAACCATTAATTTCATTCCAGTGACAGGCTGTCGAAGATGCATAAACAGATTAGCTCCGGAAAAAAAATCAACAATCACAAGAACATAATTGCACAAACTGAGAATTTACCAGATTAAGCTGGCCGGGCGGATTCGGACGAGATCCATGTCACGGATACAGACTACAATCGAAAGTGGACGATCTCCAATGAAACGGAAGGCATACTTACAGTGTCGCTTGACGACCAGCAACTGCTCAGCAATCTTGCTCCGTTGACGAGAGATCCGTGAATGAAATTCTCGAAAACCTAGCCTCGCCCGAGCCCAACGGTAAAGACGTGCAACAATGAAGAGTGCGATCACGCGCCGGGCGCGTGAAACCATTTGGTTTCTTTTTCTTTTTTTGATAGAAAACCATTTGGTTTCTCGTCCAACCAAAAATTGGATAACGAACAACACGATTTGGTAGTTTGGACTTCACATGATTGAGTTCATAATTACGATAAGATATGATGTTTGAAAATTCATGAAATCATTTTTTATTTTGTATTTTATTGAAAAAAATTAATAGTTTGTAACTTCAGTCCAAAAATATCGATAGTTAAAAGCAATAATGTGTATTTTTCCCAAAATATTATATTCAAAAATCAAAAATATTTTGTGAAGATATGGGTGAACAAAAAGATAGAATGACCTTTTCGACTTGTTTTACATGTCGAGAGCACATATGATATGCAAATGATGATAACCATAACTAAAATAACTATAACTTTGTAGTTTACACAGAGAGCAGACTCAAGATTAAATCGGTCAAAAGCGCCTTGAAAGTCACACAAGTCATTATAGTCGTGATGGATTTTTCCATCACGGTCAACTACCAAACCGAGCAAAAAGATAAACAATGATGAACGTGATGCCTTGACGACCTAGACGGAAATTTTGAGTATAAAATAAAGATTTCGGCACATAATTAGACACGCTGGTTTTGGGTAACAATTTTGACCAAAATTGGAGAAAAAGAACGTCAAGAGAGATAGAAGATTCAATCAACCAATTCGTCAACATGATTTCCTCATCGTTGATCTCTAATTACATTATTCTGGATTATTTTTACCGTGGAGTATTCTCTTTATTCCGGGATAATACGGATAGCTTCTTGTAACCAACTCCTCATGTGATTTATGGAAACGATTTTCTTTATTACAATTCAAGTATTTAATTTTATTGTAATTAATTTTATAGTTCTTGCACGCTACACATTAGTTGGATGTTTTCTTACTAGAATGAAGCTAGGTTAATAACAAAAAAGATGGATGGGTCGGAGGTAGTTAACCAGATTAAGTGAAATTGATATTAGGACTTAGTAGCTACGCTGTTTGCACATGAATTAATAAGAGAGTTGATGTTAATCATTAGAAAAACCCTAATCTTAAAAAAATCAAAATTGTTGACAATCCGTGGTTGGGCGGCGTTCAACAATTTAGGTTAATTTAGGCAATCATCCGAGCGGTTTTTTAATGTTATTTGATTTATTTCCATACTTGACATCATGTTTGAATTTGCCTGATATTACTGCTTGAATTTTGGATTGACACATGTGAAGTTTGATCATGAAATTCTTTCTCTAATCAAACACACCTTAGCGTAATTACGAAGTTTTAACTAGAAAATTCTGTTACAATCGATAATCATACATTAACTGGGAGTAGATAAATAGATCACTTGTTAACTAGTTTACACACGTTTGTTCCAAAGATCGACCCTTGGCTTAACAAAGTTATAAATTATTTGTGACTGCAATTGAACTCTAAAACTTAAACTTGACAATTATAAAAAGTTAAAAATATATTTGTCACCTCAACTAATTAAAACTAATTTTATCTAATTAACATATTTTTTCCAACTAACTTCGGAAGCAAGTCAGGTATGATTTGAATTTGCTTGCTTATCGAGCAACCTCATTTGGAGCCAAATTTCACATTTCCCAGGGTCTAATTAACATTTCACTTGACCGGCCGAAAAATATTAATTATGACATGAAGTTGATTAGGATCAAATAGGTAGCCATACGTATTAGAAGAAGTCATTTGACTAATCCTAAAAAAGTGGTAAAGCATTCATGTAAATAGGCACCTTCATTTAGATCCACACACATCATTGAACAGATTTTATCATTGGATAAACATTAAAACTCTCTACTCCACCTTTTCAGTCAACTCAGCACTCTCCATCCACACAAAAACCACAGCAGACAACTACAAACGAGGATTTGCATTTATAACTACTGCCACTGTTTTTTTAACCCCATATTAGCTGCTTGTTGTTAATTAAACTAGCTAGCTCTTTAGATGACACCACCCACTGCTATGTTTGTCCTCCTGTTTTGAATGGCTTACAGTGTCAACAACAACAATAACAATGCAGATCAAGAACACAATTTGAAGCATTTTTGCAAGATTTGCAAGAAAGGGTTTGGATGTGGGAGGGCTTTGGGTGGGCATATGAGAGCTCACGGAATCGGGGATGAAAGCGGGTTGATGGAGGATGATGAGGAAGAGGATCAGGCAAGTGATTGGGATGAAAAAATGGCTGGGACGAGTAATCCTGCTTCCCCGCCTACTAGTAAACGAATGTACGCGTTAAGAACGAATCCTAACAGGCTGAAGACTTGTAGATCATGTGAGAATTGCGGCAAGGAGTTTTCGTCGTGGAAGTCTTTTTTAGAACATGGAAAATGCGGTGTAGAGGAGTCGGATGACGATGCTGCGTCACCTGTAATATCGTCTCCAGAGTCGGATAGCGAGGAACAACGGAGAGGGATGGGATGGTCTAGGCGAAAAAGTTCTTTACGAGCAAATTATGGAAACTTCAATAATCCTAACTGCCCGTCGAGTGAGGAAGAAGATTTAGCTCATTGTTTGATGATGTTGTCGAATGCGAATGCTGATTATTCTTATCAAGCTGAGCCTGATCACGAGTCGTGTGCTTCGGCCAACAGGGATGATCACTTGAACAATCTGATGATGGGTCCATTTGCAAGAGCCACTCGGATTTCCGTAGGCATCAAAGCTAAGTCAGTTGCGACGAAAGGGTTGTTCGAATGTAAGGCTTGTAAGAAGGTTTTCAACTCGCACCAAGCTCTTGGTGGCCACCGAGCAAGCCACAAAAAGGTCAAGGGCTGTTTCGCGGCCAGACTTGATGACAACCATCAATCTCCTCAAGTTGACGACATACTCAATAACGACGAAGATGACCAATTTACCGTGCCAACATCGAAAACAACCGCTTACTCGCTCCAATTAGGCACCACTGCTGCCATGACACCCACCACGGCAGCCCAGCACTTTGCAGCCTCACCAAGCTCCTCTAAGCGAAAATCTAAAGTACATGAATGCTCAATCTGCCACAGAGTATTCTCATCAGGACAAGCACTCGGAGGACATAAGAGATGTCATTGGATCACTTCCAACAACAGTTTACACGACGCGACATTATCATCAAAGTTCGCACATTACGATCACCACCTCGCAAGCAAACTAGCCCAATCAGGACCGATCGATCTTAACTTGTTACCAGCCATAAATGACCATGAGCAGCGACAACCCGTTGCAAGAAACGCGTTAAGCTTCGAACTCTCGGCTGAAAATTACTTCCTACAGAACAATGAATTAAAAGGAAATGATGAAGTTATGATGATGGGTAACAAAACTAATAAGCAAAACCAAGTTAATAACAATGTGGAGGAAGACGATGCAAACAGTAAAATGAGGTTGGCTAAGTTGAGTGAGTTGAAGGATATGAAAGTTGGAGGTGAAGGCTCTTCGTCATCATGGTTACAGGTAGGGCTTGGTTCAACAACGTCGGAAAATGTTGTGGCAGTTGAAGAAAACAACCCTGGATGATTTTATTTTTTTTACTGTTCAGACTGGATAAATTGATTAGTTATATATATTTAGCAAAAGGATACAAACAGGTAAATATTGTCATTACAGTATTTGTAATTTTTGGGAAAAGTCACTCAACAAAACATTCATTATTTTATTCACTTACGTTTATCTGTTATTTATGAAAAAGATATCATTTTTTTTAACTTTCATGTATTTGCTTTTTTTTTTATAGTGGCCGGATACAACAACTAGGAACATTACAATGCAAATGAACTATCATCTAGTACATATATATATTGATCTCCGGAGCTCTTAGGAAAACATCTTGATCCATTTCTGCACTTCTGAAGCGCAAGCCACGTTTGACAACTTTACCGGAATTCAAAGATGTACTCCTTAACCAATAGGCAATAAGCAAACACTACTGTTGACAGTTGTATATGCTCTTAAGCATACATTTCTTCATTACTCAACCGGTCGGATTCATGAAATCGAACCGAATCTTCGCGGTCCAATTATCGAACCAAATCTTGCTATCTTCCCGTTGTCAGTTGGTTATGCGATGCGAGTGGGGAGAAATCCACGTCTGATGTTCGAGTGTGCAAAACGATGCTGCTATCTTCCCGCTTCAATATCTTCCCGAAGTTTGCGTTACCGCACTCGTTGAGAACGTTTCAGCCGCAATACGCAGCCAGAAGGCCGCCGCTAGATTTTCGAATCATGGCAGCGTCTGAGCGCAGACTGCAAAATGGTAGATACGGAATTCCTAAGGATTTGGTTGTTCTAGGGATAGAGACTAGTTGCGATGACACAGCTGCCGCCGTTGTAAGTGCGCTGGTATTTCAATTTGTTTTAGACTCAGCGTAAGCTTGAGATTTTGTGGACTTAATTGATTAGGGCTTGTTATAACATTGTAGGTTAGAGGTGATGGTGAAATTCTGAGCCAAGTGATCTCTTCTCAGGTATTGTGTTTCAAAATTTTATCAAAACTGAAGTTTGTGCACAAATTCTGGTATATTTACTCAGCATAGACAGTGATGAGTTGACCTCTCTGCATTGGATTCGTATTTAGAGTGTAGTTTGGTGAAGGTTGTCATTGCTACAATTGCAAAAATATCATTTGTATTCTGAATTTTATGGTTATGCTTGTAATGAGACTGTGTTAGTCTGCGTATGAAGTGGCAGTGTTGTCCATTTTCATTATTTTTCTTTCTGTTGAATAGAAAACTCCATGGAGAATGCTGACAAGTGACAAGCGTACTTTTTGAATGCCTGTTTCTTTTTCTTTTCACATCTACATATACATTCCCAAAAAGTATAGGCTGACATTTACTATTATTATGATGATTATTAGTATTATGTATTTAGCTGATTTCAAGTATTATAACTGCCAAGGCAGATTTGCTGGTTAAATATGGTGGCGTGGCTCCTAAAATGGCAGAAGAGGCACACGCACAAGTTATTGATCAGGTCAATTCCTCAAATTTAACATGCAGAGTTGTTAGCGTAACTAGTCATTTGCCGTAAACATCCTTTGTGGGATATGTTCAAGTCGGAATAGCTTCTCTCAATTGATGCCTGATTAATTATTGGTGATCCTTTAAGCCCTTAACTATCTAGCGAAGAAAACTCACACGGTTGTTCCAGGTGGTTCAAGAAGCACTTGACAAAGCTTGCGTGTCAGGGAAAGATCTATCAGCAGTTGCGGTTACAATTGGTCCTGGGCTAAGCCTTTGTTTACGTGGTAATCTTACTGGGTGTGGCTAAGCATCAACTTACAAATCAAGTATAGGTATTCAATTGATTTAGATGTTATAAGTGCACTAAGGGAGATGTTTAATGCTTGGCCCAGTGAATATGGAGTCTGTAGTCCACTGCACTGAAACAGAAAATTACTCTCTATACACAGCCAATTGCATGAGTTTAGTTTATCGCTCATTCAAAGAAAGTTCCTATTACATTTCCTTACTGCAATTCAGTTGGTGTCCGGAAAGCGCGTAAAGTTTCTGCCGAATTCGGTCTTCCAATTGTTGGCATTCATCATATGGAGGCTCATGCATTGGTTGCTAGGTAACAATAATATGCCCCCTGTAGCTTTGGTTCTACTTGCTCGTAGTTCAAATGCACTGACTTATTTAACTTTGCCGAGTTTCTTTCTTGTCTCGACCCCTCACTAATCACTATCTGCGCAGTTTAAACTACACACATGAGCATAATGAGATGAAAAATTGTATTTGCCTTTTGCAGTAATTCTAGACTACAATACTATAATTATGATTAGAAAAGTTTTAGTCCAATGGCTTAACTGTGCATATTTGTTTGCTTCAGGTTAACTGAGAAGGAGCTGCAATTTCCTTTCATGGTACTGCTGGTCTCAGGTAAAAATCAGGATAAACCAAACAGTTAATCTTGCTATTTACTTTGACATGCTATGGATGGATACTGTATGAACCTGAACCACCACGAACACATTGTTTTTGGAAGACTTTAGTCGTGCGTATATTTTGATGGCTCTGAACTTCGATTTGTTTTTAATATACATTGTTTGGCGAGACAGTAACTTCTCTTCATGTGATCAGCTGCTATAAACTCCTTTATGTTTTTATCATAGCTCGTGCTTCATTTCCTTAAGTTCATTTGTCTCCGTGATTTTTTCATTCTCAATTGATATATACACATGAGATTGTCAACTTCAATTTGTGACTATTATAATGTAGAAGGACATATTTGTATTAATTTCATTTTCCTCCAATTCCAGAAATAGTGTGGTTTTAACAGTTTATTTCCTCTTCTACTACCTACACTTTTGTAGGAGGACACAATCTACTCATCCTTGCCCGTGATCTTGGTAATTACTTACAACTTGGGACTACCATAGATGATGCTATCGGTGAAGCATACGACAAAATAGCAAAATGGCTCGGTCTTGATTTGAGTCGAAGTGGTGGGCCAGCAATTGAAGAGCTTTCTCTTGAGGGCGATAATAAATCGGTTAAGTTTGCGGTAAAGCTTCCTCCTGTTTGCTCATTTTCCCGGGACTTGTTCATTTATAGAAGATGTTCTAACCATCTACCTTAGCAAACATGAGGATGCGTACACTTTACCTCGCTCCTTTTCTGTTGTTTTTGGATTCCAATTGGTCGTAAAATACACATGTAAATTGAATAATATTTAGAAAAGAAATGCAAAGTAAGTTAATAATATGCTCGCTTGTATGTAAAAACGTCACTAATATAAAGTGAAATGGAGTTTTCCAGTGTCTCTTCCATGGAGAGCATAATGAACTAATCACTATTATGAAACTTTCCTCGGGTTTCTCTTTTGTTTTCCTTCCGTTTAATTAATCTCACCACTTAAACATTCACACTACTAGCTTCATCATTTTTCTATCCACAAGGTTCACTGAATCCAATCAAGGATTCAGTAACTAAAAATATGTATTCCATTTGTCCTGGACTCTTTAACTTTTGTGTTGTTAGATCCCAATGAAACAACATAAAGACTGCAACTTTTCGTACGCTGGTTTGAAGACTCAAGTGAGGCTAGCAATTCAAGCTAGGAATATGTACGTAAGCTGTGGTAATTAATTTAGATGTCAATTATTCAATTGTATGAACATGTTCACCCTTTTTCATGACTATTCGTTCACCATGTTGTTGTGGACATAAACTGGATCATATGCCTCACTTTTTGGTGTCGAAATCTAAATTGAAATTAAATGTCTGATTTGTCTTTCTTCAATGGAGATGGGAAACTTTACGTGGGCATGCTACCAATACTTGATGTGCATATGCAATTTTTATGTGCTTACATTATTATTATTATTATCTGACATGCTTATCTTTCCTTACCAGTAATGCTGAAATTCCACTTTCTTCCGCTAGTTGTGACGATCGTAAAGCAAGAGCTCACATTGCTGCTTCGTTCCAGGTTCTAACTACCTCATGTTGTCTAACCTCTTGTTCATATATTATCTGAAAACATTTCTCTACTCGACAAACACATCCTTTTTATTTATATCGCAGAGAGTTGCAGTATTGCATTTAGAGGAACGGTGTGACCGTGCTATTGAATGGGCCTCTAAAGTTGAGCCATCCATAAAACACTTAGTGAGTCATATTTTAATATCAAGTTTCCAACAGTAAGCATTTTATTGCCTGGAATATCTAGTTATGCCATTTTTTGCAGGTAGTTTCTGGTGGTGTTGCATCCAATAAGTATGTAAGAGCACGCCTTGATGAGGTTGCAAAAAGAAAAGGTTTGCAGCTTGTGTGTCCACCTCCCAGCCTTTGCACTGACAATGGTAAGCCATCGAAATAGTTTGATGTTAGATGTGAACTCAATGTCAATGGCATAAATCATTGAACTCACTGTAGTGAAAAGGTGAAACAAGCGTCATCTTATATAAGTTTGAAACTGGGATTAGGTGTAATGGTTGCTTGGACTGGCATTGAGCACTTTAGCAACGGAAGATTTGACCCCCCTGCGCCTCTTGACGAACCAGAAGACATATTGGTATACACTCAATCCATATTGTTGAGTGCATATTTGTAGTGATGTGATGTTTGTATTCCGAGTTTGCCGATCTTGGATTGGACACCGTACTTGAAACGCATTGGCTTTTATAAGTCTACTTTTGCTTTGATTAATGCCAGTATGATGTAAGGCCAAGATGGCCACTTGGGGAGGAACACTTGGAAGGAAGAAGTGAAGCTCGCTCCATTAGAACAGCCAGGATGCATCCTTCCCTGACATCAATCATTCAAGCCTCAATGCAGCAGTAGCAACACACTTCTAACAGCCATGGCTTTACAAACAAGTCCGGGCATCACCTGATCCGATCTACATTCTCCGGATTTGACGAGACATGCATTCATCTTATCCACAGTCCTCAGGACCCGGTGCGTATTGCTATGTCAACTAAACGGCCAGGCCGGGGATGACATTCATCATTTTGGCTGTGATCAAGACAGTAGATTGGGTAATTTTTGATGTAGGTGTATTCAAAGGGTGAAGTTATAATATTCAAAATATTGATGGTGAGAATTACTATTTTAATACTTCAAATTGTAAAAGTGAAGTTAACTTTATTAAGCTGAAGGGTTTAGCTCAACTGGTCTTTTTTTTTGTTTGTATGATGGAAGCTCAACTGAATTTTAAATAACTTAAATGTAGAGCTTAAAATAAAAATAATTATTAACCGAATTTATTAAGCTCAGGGCTGGCTCATCAAATACATTGACTTCCTTTCTCACTTTAAGCTTCTAAAATTGCAGACGCGTCAGCGGAACTAGTTTATGTTTTGGCGGGAAACTGGTGAAAGAGTCCACACTCCACCGTTGACGATGGAAGTTGAGCGATTGCCGATCTCACTGCCGCAGAAGAAAAGCCTGGTAAAAGCAGGCTACACTACTCTCGTTTCGCTGTTGTCGGTCTCACCTTCACGTCTTGCCCGCGGTATTTTACTTTGTTTTCTTTCCCAAATTCATTATTAAAGCGTGTTCTCTCGAGCACGAATCTGCCTGTCTTTCTCTTTTCCATTGACTGTTTTGACTGACGAGTGGCGTGGACCGATTTCTATGCCATCGTCGGAGTTGAGCATTGCCTGCAGGCTGTTTGATTTAGGGCTCATTGACATAAATTTGAAGTAGTCGTCCGTAGTACGTTTCTTGAATATGGCTGCCGTTTTTCTCCTGAAATTTTGCACCAGCTATTCTAAGAAGCGCTGCTTATTTATAAGTCGGAAAACTGACTGAGTGAGAAAGTATTATGTATTTTGTGGTACTGGCACATTCATTTGCGAAAGGCGAATTAAAACTCGGAACATGTGTTGCTCTTGAAGTTGCAGTATCAAATAGTGAAAGCCTGAAGCAGCTTGTATGTATATTCAGCCTGATGCTTGAATAGTGAACCTTTTTTTTTATATAGATCTGAACATCTCAGAGGCTGAAGCCAGTGAGATTCTTAGGCTTGCATCTGAAAGCCCTGTATCAAACAGTTCAAGTGGGAATCCTACTGTTAGCAATGGTAACAACTTCCGCCATGCTATCTTCTATTTATGTTGATTGGATGAAGCGCTGGAAATCCTGTGATAGTGCTCTGAAAAAAAATACTTAATTGATGTAAAGTTGTTTAATTTTCGTCTTACTGATATTTTCAGTATACCTCTTTTAGTCTTATCTTGTTCACAGTCTGCGTGGGACATGCTCCATGAAGAAGTTGTCTTTGGGCGCATCACGACATCTTGTGCTGAACTGGATGAAATCCTGGGTGGAGGAATAAGCTGCAAACAAGTAACTGAGATTGGTTTGCAATCTTGTCTCTAAATGAAGAATATCTAACATTTTCTAGTATTTTTTTGTTTGATAGACTCTTTGTAAACGGTTCTAACCATTACGGATCTTTTTAGGTGGGGTTCCAGGCATTGGCAAGACACAATTAGGGTAGGGTACATCTTGTGCTGATTTTTTCCTTCAGGTATGACTATGTTACCTGACATAGTCTCTGGATCATTGTAGGATTCAACTAGCAGTAAATGTTCAGATGCCTGTTGATTATGGTGGGCTTAAAGGAAAGGCAGTATACATAGGTAGGCTTTTCATCTTATTGATTTCGGTGACTTGCTGACCTTTTTCAAATAATGATCTCACTGGATGCATATCCACAATTTACATTGACATTACTGATGTTCATAGATACTGAAGGCAGCTTTATGGTCGAACGCACTTTGCAAATTGTAGAAGGTTGCAAAGAGGATATGTCAGCAAGTTGTAGTACAGAAACGGATTTTCAGGATTTCTTAGAAAAATGGCAGCCCAATAATTTCCTTAGAAATATTTTCTATTTCCGAGTCTGCAGCTACCAAGAACAAGTTGAGCTGATAAATAACTTGGAAACATTTATCTCAGCTCATAAAGATGTAGGTATGCTGGAATTTTGATGAGACATTTTTTATAGTGTTTGGATGCATCCAAGGTAGTTCAGTACCAGTACCAGTACCAGTACCAATGTTTTTAAGTGCTGGGATGCATCTAGATAAACATACTTTGTGCTCTCAAGTTAGCATGCGAATTTTAAAGTTGAAGAATTGGATGTATACGCAATGTTGATTACGAGTTTCGTTTAACTTTTAATGCACAGTTTGGTTTCTTATTACTTTTGGCATAGAATCTTCCCTATCCTTTTTGCTGACATTTGACTTATCCTAAGTGCATAATTACTAATAAAGATCAGCATGCACGGGCTTTGCTTTTGCTGCTATTTTATTGCCTTATTTTTTTCACTACCATGGTAAATTCTTCTAGTTTTATTTTCATATTAAACACAAAGATGGTTTTGCAGAGAGCTCTGATGCAGTTTTCACGCATTTGCAGGTAAAGATAGTAATAGTTGACAGTATTGCCTTCCACTTCCGCCAAGAATTTGAAGACCTATCCACCAGAACCCGAATTCTTAGTGGCATGGCGTCCAATTTGACAAAACTTGCGAAGAATTCAAAATTGGCAGTTAGTGAACTTATTTATGTTGTGGCACATAATTTTGTCTTATGCCGCATTCCCTACTCTACTTGAATGTTCCTAGTTCCTACCCTCGTTACGGAAACCGTTTTATTTATCTACCCTTCCACTCCATTTCCAAAAATGCTGATGTGAAAAATGATAGGCACGTATTGATAAAAAAAATTTATGAGGAACATAGTAAGTATCTGATCCAAGAATTTTGTTAAAGAGTGGTTGAAGTAATTGTTATCCTGCTATAACACTTTTTTTGTCTACTATTCTTACCACACCATCATTGACCTTGTTTACATTTTTCCTTTGCAGGTAGTGCTGCTGAACCAGGTAACTGCAAAGCACAAAGAAGGTTCTTTCCACTTAACACTAGCATTAGGTACCCAACAGTCAACTCATACACATCACGCCTTGTTATTGTCTCACTAGTTCACCCTACCTGATTGATTGTTTCTTTTCCATTATGCTTACCAAGGTGACACTTGGTCCCGACCATGCACCAATAGAGTCATTCTGTACTGGAACGGCAATGAACGATACGCCTACATAGACAAGTCACCTACTCTTCAATCAGCGTCTGCCCCATTCTCAGTCACTTCCAAAGGCATCCGCAGCAGCATCTCACATTGCAAACGCATCAAAAGGATGTGATCACATTTCTTAACTACCAATCTCATTTCGGATAACGCCTCTTTTGCTACCTAGATATGAGACATGTGCCAAATGTGCCCATAATTTACAGGTCTTTTCCTTCCACACAAACTCAAAGATGAGAGCTAGAAAAGGTAACAATAGCCACGTAACCTAAAGCGTGGAAAAATTAGAGTTTTTTTTTGCCCTGTTTGCCCTGCTTGAAACTCAAATCTCGTTTTTGCCCTGTTTTTAAAGGAACCGATTTGGGCAAAATCGGTTTCAGTCATTTTTGAGTAGGGTACATCGTGTGCTGTTGTGCCCATTTTTGAGTAGAGGCGCATGCGATCCCCTTTGAGCGCCAATCGAACTTCACTTGGGAGATCAGTGTTGTTGTTAAGATTTGTTGCTAAAAGGGCAAGAGAGGTCGCTGAGGAGTTGACAGCTATGCAAATGCGACGGATGTCGGTTCCTTTTAGGATGGCGAAGAGACGAAGGGCAATTATAATTGACAACACTTTGAATGAGAACGAGACGGACCCAGCTCGAAAAGCTAAGCTTGGTCTAACTTCATTATAAATTAGATGAGGCGTAACGTGATGGCATGTTAGTTAGGTAGGAGCCGATCCCAACCTACATCAGGCTTCTCTCTTCACTTTTTTTAATGATTCACATCACATGGTTTCTTTTAAGTATTTATTGAAACCGGCACATTATTCATTGCTTCCTTTGGTTCATTAGTTGTCCTGTTGTGTTGTCCAATATCGTACTACTACTACTAACGTCTTCATTTTGTATCTCATCTCTTCACTCAAATTTACTGCTATATGTATATAGTATGATATGCATCAAAACTGTGTTCATCAAAGCGTGGATTGGTGATAAGTGAAAGAGCAGAGGTCAAAAGTTCTAAACATCAGAGGCTGTTGCTGGCCTTAAGTTTTGGCACACTACGATCAACCATGTATGTTTGGATGCTGTTTTTACTAGCATAACTTCCAGATTTCATCTCGGTGTTAGCATGAAAGTCGTGGAAACTGTAAATTAACTTTCCAACCATATATAGAGCATCTTCAGTAGATACAGGATGAGACCTCTATGAGTTCCAGAATGTTAGTTCATCGTTAGCAAACTTCAAGCATATAAGCCTATTTCGCCGTAGTTCTAAGTCACCTTAACTCATGATCAGTTTCATCACCTCTAGAAGCAAGCTCCCGCAAAAATAATCTTACACGTAATAATTTTCTTTCTTGAAATCATGCAAACACTTGAACTATGCAGCTAAGATTTAGGAGTGCCATTATGGTCCTTGGATCTTTACAATGGATATAGTTCTCCTTAATAAATTCATATATTTAAATACAAAGTATAGCTTTATACCAATACGGTTTTCCTTTCGAGGTTATTACCATTACATGATAATATGTATGATGGCTGGCTGGTCTAATTCAATATATGCTTGATATTAACATTTGTCTCTTAATTTTTTTCTATAAGATAAATTTAAATCATATATTTTTTAAAAAGAAATTAAAAAGACCAGATCATTTAACTTAAATAGATAACTATATTTAGAAACTAATACACTGAGAATTGAGTTGAAAAACTTTTTTTAAAAAAGAGTTGAAAAACTTTAACAAGATTTTGGAAGATTCAAGAATAGGTTTGTGATGTAAACGGACTATTAAAAAAAAAACTCAAGTTCAACCCATAACAGTAATTAGTGCGTAGTGGAATTAGATCTCTCATGCAGTCAAGTTAAAAATAGTCAATTGTAGAAACGACGTAGCTTTATATGTTTTAAGATAAAGCTGTGTAGTTTTGAAAAAGCTTCAGTTATTAATTTAAGATTTTTATTTATGAAATTACGTATTTTAATATTATTTTATTAAAACTACGTCATTTTTCGATTAACTGTATTTAACTTGGCTGCACCGAATATAATTCCTTAATGCTTAATTAACCAAGTAACTGCATACTCCATAACCCTAGCTAGCTCCTCCACAAATAACTGTAAAAAATCAGTAGTTAGCTCCACATTCCAAATTCCTTTCATCGTTAATTCGATTCGAAATTCCATCCTATCGAATCCCGCAAAAATATTTACTTTGATTTTATTTTTTTTTAAAAGCGCGTCTCCACTTTCCATCTGATTGACAGCAAATTACAGCTACGCTACCCATCCATCCCCAGTTGACTCCAATCCATTTTTCATCCTCCTACATAAATTTCCCCAATCTCAAATTCGCCAATCCAGAAATCCAAATTGCTGACAACAATCTGAATTCAATCTCTTCAGAAAGGTGTCATCTTTGCTGCAGATCTAGCTAGGGTTTTGCCAACACCAATGTCTTCCCAATCCCACCTCGACGATATTCCATCCACGCCCGGCAAATTCAAGATCGAGAAATCGCAATACTTGTCTCATCGGACAAGACTCAATTTCGCATCTTTCACTAAAATCGGCCTCTTCGTCTTTCTCGCCGTCATCGTCCTCTTCTTCTTCCATTCTCCTTCCTCAACTTCACTCCACTCCGATCCAACCAGGAGATCTTTACGCACTTCCAATTGGGGCGGCGTTTCTTGGGAGAAACAAATCCGCACCTCCGCCAAGATCAGGAGGACTAACGGCATATCCGTCCTCGTCACCGGCGCTGCTGGCTTCGTCGGCAGCCACGTGTCACTAGCTCTCAAGCGCCGCGGAGATGGAGTTGTCGGCTTGGATAATTTCAACAATTACTATGATCCAAGTTTGAAGAGGGCTCGTCAAGCGATGTTGGAGAAAGCTGGCGTTGTTATAGTCGAAGGTGACATTAATGATGCAGCTTTGCTGAGGAAGCTTTTCGAAGTTGTGGCTTTTAGTCATGTGATGCATTTGGCTGCTCAAGCTGGAGTTAGGTATGCTATGGAGAATCCTAGCTCATATGTTCATAGTAATATTGCTGGATTAGTGAATTTGCTCGAGGTTTGTAAGTCTGCGAATCCGCAGCCGTCTATTGTCTGGGCTTCGTCGAGTTCGGTTTATGGACTTAACAAGAAAGTGCCTTTTTCCGAATCAGATAGGACTGATCAGCCGGCCAGTCTGTATGCCGCTACTAAGAAAGCCGGTGAAGAGATTGTGCACAGTTATAATCATATATATGGTCTTTCGATTACTGGACTGCGGTTCTTTACTGTGTATGGACCTTGGGGTAGACCTGATATGGCGTATTTCTTTTTCACTAAAGATATGTTGAAAGGGAAGTCGATACCGATCTTTGAAGCGCCTAATCACGGGACTGTTGCTAGGGATTTTACGTACATTGACGATATTGTTAAAGGGTGTGTGTCGTCGTTGGATACTGCTCAGAAGAGTACCGGGAGTGGTGGGAGGAAGAGAGGGCCGGCTCAGTTGAGAGTGTTTAATTTGGGGAATACTTCACCTGTGCCGGTCAGGGATCTTGTGGGTATTTTGGAGAGGCTTTTGAAACTTAAGGCCAACAAGAAGATTATGACATTGCCGAGAAATGGGGATGTTCAGTTTACTCATGCTAATATCAGTTTGGCTCAGAGAGAGCTTGGGTACAAGCCAACAACAGATTTGCAAGTAGGGTTGAAAAAATTCGTCAAGTGGTACCTGAGCTACTACGGCAATGGGAAGAAAAGTGCAGTATAAAGCAAATTCTGTTATGTTTTCGGTGATATATATATTCAGAATTGCGTTCTAATGGTTGTTTGATCATTTCTGCCCAATTATATTCGCTTTCCCTTATACATTAACGGTGCAATACAGTGCATAGAATTCTGCAGCGGAATGGAGGAGTTTGCTGGCATAAGGCCTCAAATGTCTGAGGAAGCTGGAAAGTCATTCATCTATCAGTCTATGTAATTGTTTTAGCTTCTGACATTGTAGAATGTGTATTCTTGACTGGCGACTCACAAATTCTGATCGATTGTTCCCAAAGAGACTTATTCATTTTCAATAAATACTTGCACTTGGTAATCTGATGATATCCATGGATGTTCCAACTTTTTACTAGTAGTTCTTGTTGTTTTTCTTTTGATAGGGAGTTAGAATGTTAGGTGTTAGAAGTTAGCATGAAACTTGAACCCGGGCGCCTTTGGTGCCGGGCGGGCGTGCCTACTAGCTGGTCACACCCTTTCGCCTCAGTAGTTCTTGTTGTTGAAGTAGCAGAAGATGATTGTTGTTTTTGTATGTGTTTTAGCTCGTCTTCAGTTCTGTGTTGCATATCCCAAATGTATATTATGCTTAGTAATACTTATATGAGCATTTTGAATGTGTAAAGGACATGTTTTAGCTATTAAAGTGAGCATGCGTCCGTTAATAAACTGCCAAATGGTCAGTTCGTTTGAAAACTTGCCCACTTTTACTGTTATTGCTTCTCCAACTGGGATGTTTTTTTTCTTCTATTTTGTGTTCCAAATATATCATTTGGGTGTTAAATTGTCACTTGTTTAGACTATCTTTTCACCAAGTGAATGAAATATTTCAAATAATGCATGTAGAGAAGGAAGGTCATAAGGAACTTTGCGTAGCAAGAGAAAGCATTTAGAAATTCATAGCTTTGACAGAAAGTAGAAACAATGCCAAACTTAGTGGCCACGATTGTCCTCCAACTAGGCTGATAAAAACAATGTTACATACACTCTGGAATTCCAAACCATATGGCTGTTTAATTTAATGGAATTGGTCTTCTATCCGGCCATGATTCTATCTTTTCGAAATACTTAACAGGCACCACGCCTTCAAAGCCTTCTGTCAGAATTACTTTATTGTCTGATATGTATAGCTTCATTCCATCTGAAAGAAACAGACAGTCTAGCTAAGACAGCAAAAAATAGAAAACAATCAAGATATAGTTGTTGAATGTAAAGCTTATCATGGCGTTTAACAATGCTCGCACGCAGATTAAGCTTTCAGATCCGAAAAATGTACCTGCCAAGGCTTTTCGAACATCTAGGAAGATCAATACATTTACATCTCTTCTCATGCCTGGCAAGAAGATTAAGAGATCAGCGAAAGAAGCACAATTAAATAGTCACTGGGAGCCACTGGTGAGGCTGGAAACCACCGAATGTCTGAAATTAAATCTAGGAAGATATTCTTTCATAGCTTTCCAGCTTACTCATTTTAACGGGAATTATAGTGCCAGACAATACATATGCAATCCAAGTTCAAGTCTTCAAGATAGTAATTACTAAAAAGTCAAAGGTAGGGGTGGATTCGAAGAACGTCTTTACGTTGTACACATTATCATCATGTTATAGCTAGCCAAATAACAGTTTCTTAATCCACCATCAGCAGTCAGACAGTTCGATATTCAAAGGTTTAACAAAACTATTCAGTACTCGTAACATTTGAAATTTTTTCCTGAATCAAGTTAAACAACTATAACTGTCCAAGAACAATCAGTTTGTAAGACATATGAATCACGAGTAAGACTATACTTTGTATGCTTACATGTAACTTACCACTAGTTACTCCCCCATCAGTTGGCAAGCCAGATGAAAAGTGAACATGCAACCTTTTCATGCATTTCAAACCAGACTGCAAGATCGACTTGAGATTCCTGATGTAGGTCCCATGTACGCAAACTGCAATAGATCAGTAGAATCAGCTCGCAGGAATCATGTCAGAAGAAGCAAAAATACATGAGGAACTTATATTATAAACCAAACAAAAAAACATATTAGCTTAATAATATGGGACATTTTCAGAATCCCATAAAGTGTATAATTCATAATTATGTATACCTGGAACCTCTTCAGGGGAAGTAATTGGCTTCAATAGGCTTTCAGACTCTACTGCCTGTTTTACATGTATCAGTAAGAATTTAAATGTCAATGGAGATGTGTTTGATGAGCTAAATCTTAGTCTTAGTCTAGCCTTTTTTGTTACTTGAAAAATATAACAGAAACTTGGGATATCACCTTAATGGTATGTCCTTGATTAGCCCGAATAAAAAGTTCACTATCTTCTTCCATAAGGCTAAACCGCTGCTTATTATCCCTTCTAACAGCCTGGGCGACAAGCATTAGATTAAACACAAGTTGAATGGACAGGACCAAATAGAGTGCCATCAAACTGACATTTATCAAACATGTCTCTTTCACCATTTATTTTCTTGTAGAAATGCACATTTTAGTTGATAAACATGTCACCATTTTGAAACTATTTGGTAATTCAGAGTTGACACGCCTTGATAGATACAATTACATATATATCATTAGTCCAGTGCCATAGTAACAAGAATGAGATATGATGAATTAAAAAAGGGTCAGAGAATGAGGCGACCAACCTCCCTAACATCCTCAACTGTATGCGACCTTAACGGATTGTTGGCATGTGTTTTCAGATTCAACTTCAACAAGTCGTTGACCTTGACATACCCGTCACTGCGGATATTCAAATTCAGCTCAGCTGCCACGTGCCTCAGAATTCTAGTTCTGGAAACAATTCCAGAGAAGATAATTATGAGATAAACACCATACAACAATGTGACATAAGTAACATCCAGAGGAGAGGCAAAACTGAAAAGATGGTTTACAAGAGTCTCCCAAGAGCATCGATCTTGTCTTTTCCAAAATTACTGCTGATGTCCCCTCTTCCTCTTCCTCCACTTGGTTCTTCTTTCCTTCCCAGACCTCTTCCAACGCCTCCACTGTCCACAACAACAAATATAAACAACTCCTTCATTGAAAAACATCACAGCTAAAAACGTTGAATTTGTGACCTACAAATTTTGAAGAAGAAAAAAAAACCTTGTACCGGCAGCAGTAGAGGAACTTCGACTAGCACTGTCCATGGGCGTGGCAGCCACACTAGAACGCAAAACAATTGGATGAAAGAGAAAGCGAAGATTGTTGCTGAAGGCTGCGAGGCGCATCGAGGGAATCAATCGGTCGGAGGTGCTGGAGCTGGACGACTTGCAATAAATCAAAGCTGCCAAGTGCCAACTGTTTTCTTAGGCCTGCTGCATCTCGGCCCATTTATCAAAATAGTGAAATCATGGTACCGTTTTGGAGAAAATGTCAAACAATAGTTTATTAGGAATTTTTGTTTTAAAATGAAATTGTTTGTTCTTATTTCAACACAAACCATGCAGAAGCAGAGCCACATTGACATCATTTGTAACAAATCCTAATGATATTTTCACAATAACTTTGACAAACATCTTCCAATATAAGCTTTGGAAGAACTTGTTTTTGATGATACAATCTTGTAGGTGACACCGCTGGTGTGCATTTGGAGATGGGAAAACGAAAAACCCTGAAGGCCTTTGCTGACTTTGAAAAAAAGGCAGGATTACAGGAATGAAGTTGCCCTTTGCACAATGATTTATCACATCTGTTAAGACTTAAGTCCTGCCAATAACACTCCAACTCCTTTTGATAAACATACGCATTTACATCAAAATTGATGTAAAAAAAGCTTTCTCTTCTGTCTGTAGATTGATCAGTAGTTAAAGTAAAAAAGAATAAGTATTTAAAGTACAATCCTTCCTACTTTCTTTGCTTTAACGTTGGAGGAGGACGTCCCAGCTCTATCATCAGTTTTTGAGGTTGCGACAAGACAATACGGCGCATCTTCTCATTCCAGTTCAGACTACTACTATCCACCAGAAAAGGCAAAACACACATAACAGATACTCAGAGACGGAACCGATTCCCATTTTCATGCCAATAATATATTATTTCTGTTCTACCTGGAACATGATGACTCTCTTTGTATTTCCTATGACTATCAATGTGTTTCCCAGCATTGCCTTTCCATCTTTCCTCAAAGCCCAGCTACCTCATCTTCATAAAAGACTAATAAAAATTTCAGTTTCTAAAGAGTACAATCACTATTTTTTAGCTTAATCATTCGTTTAGCAATACTAAACCTTCATTTAAGTTGTGTAGAGTCTGCACTGTTTCCACCTTCCCATCAGGCTAAAACACATCCCTTTCACTGAATGGCCCTGCATCATCAAATCCGAAATATATACATACATCGACTGACCAAATCAACAGTTGTGGTCACTAAAACTACTCAATGCACTGCCCTCATCAAAGTATTGTGTAAGTTCATTGTTATTGCTTTTCCAACCGGCATGTTTCTTTTTTTGTTTAAGTGTATAAATTATCACTTCTCTGATAAATTGTGTTAGTTGGCTATTTCAACTATCATGTCACCAAGTAGATGAAATATTTCAAAGAATGCATCTAAAGTATGAAGGTAGTAAAGAAACTTGAGAAGCAATGAGATGCATCCAGAAATTCATAGTATTGACAAAAACAATGCCAAACTAGTGGCCACAACTATCCAACACCAAATAGGCTGATAAAAACAATGTTACATACACTCTGGAATTGTATTGCAGAATTATTTTATATAAAGAGGATCTCCATCAATTGGGTGTTAATTTAATGGAATGAGTCTTCTATCAGGCCATGATTCTATCTTTGCGATACACTTGACGGGCACCACACCTTCAAAGCCTTCTGTGAGAATTACTTTATTGTCTGATATGTATAGCTTCATTCCATCTGATCAAACAAATAGCCTAGATAAGCCGGTTTAAATAAAACAAACAAAACATATATAGTTGTTGAACGAAAGAGCTTATCACGACATTTAAGTGTTTAACAGTGCCCATAATCAGATTAAGCTTTCACATAATCACATCCATAAATGTACCTGCCAAGGCTTTTCGAACATCTAGGAAGATCAATATATTTACGTCTATTCTCGAGCCTGGCAAGAAGATTAAGAGATTATTGAAACAAGCATCTTTTACATAGCCAGTGGAAGCCACTGGTGAGGTCAGAAACCACCAAATGTCAGAAATTCATTCACAAACAAAAGTCCTAGTAACTCTCAGAGACATTTTGAATTACATGTCCCAGAGATATATGGTACAGTAGACTTGACTATCTTACACTATTTATACCAATATTCATCTAAGAAGATAGTCTTTCATAGCTTTTAAGTTTCAAGCCTACTCATAGTAAAAGGAAGTAGTAACAGGCAATGCATATGCAATCCAAGTTCAAGATAGAAACCATAGGATACATTGAGGTTACGAAGTCACAGCTAGAAGTGGATCCGATGAACGTCTTTACATTGTACACATTATCATCATGTTATAGCCAGCCAAATAACAGTTTCTTAATCCACCATCACCAGTCAGACAATTCGATATTCAAAGGTTCAACAAAACTATTCAGTACTCGTAACAATTATACTTTTTTCCTCAATCAAGTTAAACAGCTATAGCTGTCCAAGAACGATCTTTTAATAAGACACATGAAACATGGGTAAGACTATTCTTTAAATGTTTACATGTATTCAGTACTCGTAACATTTACACTTTTTTCCTGAATCGTGTTAAACAACTATAACTATCCAAGAATGATCTATTTATAAGACACATGAAACACGAGTAAGACTATACTCTACATGTTTAAATAAAACTTACCACTAATTACTCCTGCATCGGTGGGCAAGCCAGACTTCCAACGCCTCCACTGTCCACACAACAAATATAAGTAACTCCTTGTATTGAAAAGTATGTCAACATCAGAACTCAACACCGTTGACCTAGAAATTACGAACAAAAGTAAAAAGTACGTACGGTGTAAGGGCATTAGAGGAGAAGGAAGAGTCTCTACTGGTCACACTGTCCATCGGATGAGCTGGACGACTGAGAAGCAGTGAAAGATTTGTGGATTTGTAAGCCCAAAACCCTAAATCAAAATGTGGTCAATCATAAATATCGTTCTGAAGAACAGATAAAAGATGAAAACAACGAAGATGGCGATTACTTATACCTTCGGACTGCTTTTTGCTTACTTTCTCTATTACTTTTAGTTTTTGAATTTGATTTTCATTCGAGTTTTATACATAAATCGGATATTGAGATCAGTGAATTTTTGTCTTTTTTTTTGTTCATTTAGTTAAAAGTTGAAACTGCTGACTTGGTTTGATTTCACATTTTAGTTCCTACAAAATTATTTTTTTATGGTGGGTTTACCGTTTACGTCACATTCATATTAAACACTAAACATTACATCTCATCTCATACATATGAGCACATGTTAATGTCAAGATCGTTGAAGCATGGTGTCAATCCGAGTGTGATAATTTGAATCGTCCATTAAAACACTGATCATATGAGATTTCACTTAAAAACTCAAGTACATATATCCACGCTAGTCCCTACATCAGTGGCGGACACAGGGTTAAATTTCATTGGGAGCATAATCGAAGTTTAGAGAAATTGATGGGGGCAACAAGAGTATTTCCTAAGAATATTAACATAATTTTGTCTAATTAAGCTTAAATAAAAGAACAATTGTAAAAATTGATGGGGGCAAATGACCCATTTGTTCAACGTAGGTCCGCCAGAGCCTACAACATTGTTTTAAGGAAAACAATATTATTTTGTCTCTCGCAGATAATAGTTATGCAGGAATCTGAAACCTTATCTTTTTTTTTGATAGCGGAAACTGCCATGAAAGGCTATAAAAGGCTTACAGAAGCTGAACAAGATTATGAATAACAGGTAAACTATCCAGCCGGTGCCAACACCATGTTTCCGTATAGGATTTTCGTGCGACAGCATCAGCAACCATGTTAGCGTCACGCCTCACTAACAAGACATGCCAGTTTGGATTCTCTGCAAGAAGTCTCAAGCATTCAGTGTACCATTCACTCTTCATAAAACCGACCTTTAAACCAAAGTTTACTGCCATAGCAACGTCTTTATTATCCACCTCAAATATCACCTTCGCTTCCTGCATTCTCTGTACAAGTTTCATGCCCTCCCAAAGAGCATGACCTTCACAATCAAAAATACTATTCACTTGGTGCAAATAATTCGCTAATATGGCCAGCACAACACCACCACAATCACGAAGAACAACCCCTATTCGCCCTCTCTTTCCTGATTCATTCCACGACGCATCAGAATTAACTTTAACAAATCCGGCTTTAGGCTGCTGCCAGCTAAGGCCTACTGGGGATAGGCACTGAATAATACCTCGATTATCTCTACAAAAATCATTATGTAACCTGATTATGCGATTAGCGGCTGTTATGGGTGATAAAGTCTCGCCCTCATGAAAGACTTTATTCCTATGATACCACATAAACCACAAAGCCACCATGACTCGATTCAGCACTGCTGGTCTCATAATACGGAAACAAAGGTATAACAAATCTGCAATGGATTTAAGACTATGACAGGCATCAAGAACTTTAATTCCCAGATAATACCACACTGAACGACTCCACCAACAGTCCACAAAAGGATGTAAATCATTCTCAATCTTACAATGACAGATTGGGCAACAAAAATTACCTTGGAAGCCTCTCTTCTGTAACTGTTCCCCAGTTGGAAGACCATGCATATAAGCTCGCCAAATAAATAACTTAATTTTCCGGGGTAAAGGCATTTTCCAAACCTGTCTCCAGAATTTCTTAAGATTAGGAAAAGGTTCGGCGTAGTCAATTGAGACCACTACCTATTGTTTTGTTATATTTTAAAGTTTACTTGTAATGAAACAATATTATTTTGGGTTAATTGCAAAAACATAGTCTAGACTATCGACTGATTTCAATTTGAGTATCAGACTTTTTTAATTTTTAATTTAATGATTTTTGCATCAACTTGCATACATTTTATTTACGAATTCGATGTGTTTTTGATGAATTAAGGTCGAAAACTTATAAATTTGATTTTGTGGTTAACAAATTTGGTCAACTTTATTTTTACCATGGTTGGAGTCTGGAAATATGATCAATAGAATTGAAACATATGCGAATTGTTACAAAAATTACTAAATTGAAAATTGAAAATCGAAAATGTCATGTTCTTTCCCATCAAAAAAAAGAAAAGAAAATGTCATGTTCTTAATAATGACCGTGTAACGCTAAATCCGAATTCATATTTTGGTGGACGGTGAGCTCACCATCATTATCTTCGCTTATTTGATAGATCATATTTGTTATAGTTGTATTCGATTAAAATTTTTGTGATATATATAATTTAAAGTTTGTTTCAAAATTAAATACAAATATGTCGGCATGCAAAATGGACGACCTCATTAATTTGTTTTTGGGTAAATTACAAAAACATACATTGGACTACCACCTCATTTTAAATTGAGTACCGGACTTTTTCAATTTTGAATTTAGTGACTTTTGCATCAATTTGCATACATTTTTCGTTAGAATTCGGGTTTCATAGGGATTTTAAGGTCAAAATTTTATGAGTTTGATTATTTGGTTAACATAATTTGATCCAATTTATTTTTATTATGGTTGGTGATATGATTTATAAGATGAACATGTGCAAATCGATACAAAAGTCCCTAAATTAAAATTTGAAAAAAATCTGTTACCTAACTTGAAATGATGCGGTAGTCCCCTATGTTTTTTGGATTTCTATGAATACATAAAACTCATTATGTTAAATATAATTTATTATAATTAGTTATATCATCCAGAAAAAAGATCCAGTGCAAAGACCATATTTTTGTAAAAAAATATAAACCAATCACAGTCCTTGATTTGATAATTTGGAAGGATGAAAATTAAATTTCGTTTATGGATAATTTCTCGGTGACGAATTATAAATTATAACCCAATTTCGATAAACTATGCATTTTGCACCAAAAATATATTTTGTACCTGATATTTACTCATATATTTATTAATTTTGTTTTTGGGTTTCTTCACATTTACTAAATCTAACTATTCAATCTTATTTAAATGATTTTAGCCCAATGTTAAGTTCCGATTAGGAGGAATATCAGAGAATGCGAATATTCTTTTTCGAGCTTAAAAGATCAATTTTTCAGTTTCAGTACATCATTTAAAACCTTTGGATTAAACACTTGTCCGAGTGCCCATCAAAAAAAAAAACACTTGTCCGAGTGAACGCATTACGAAATGGTCTGATTGGGCAACTGGTTTGCTTGGTCTCATCGGCCGCGCTTTCCCTTTATTTGTAACTGGCATTTGTCCTGTCTACCTCTTAATAACTACTATTTAGTATTTGCATTGCATTTTTGTTATTGACTTCGATGGACATTTGATGACTGTAGTTGTTGGTTCGTCTTTGAGCTTCACTTCACAGCAACAAGTATTGATACGGTTTTCAATGCGGGCTATGAACTTCGGTTGAATGCAGAGATCTTCCTCCTCGTGTGATGAATAAATGCTTGGATAGCAATTTGAATCACGTAATCGCTGTCCGAATTCAATATTTCCACCCTATTCTATGCCTTGGGTTGCAGGAAATTTGAATATGGGATACAATCCAAATTGTTGAAAACACTTTGTTTCTAGGCAAAGATAACAAAGCACAACTTAGGGTTTGGGTGTGTTGTAAATCAAGAGAAATGGATTAGGTTGTTTCTATGTATTGCACATCACTTTTCTGTATCTCAAACTCGAAAATATATCAAGTATATATAGCCATACAATTGGGTACGAGCAGGAGGTGCGAATGCAGACCGAACAGGCACACCTGTTGCATTCATGCTAGTGAAACGTTGCGAAATTTAGCCTTGTTTTGTAGCCTTGTGCGTTCGCATGGATCACTTCATGCGATCTCACAATCTCGACCAGTCGCATAGAAATCTCGTGCGTTCGCACGGTTCGCCTCCTGCGGTCGCACAGTCAAAACCAGACGCATGAAGAACTCGTGCGTTCGCATGGATCTCGTGCGTTCGCACGGATCTTGTGCGTTCGCACGCATGGCTCTTGTGCGTTCATTTTATTAGGTCCTAAAACCCTAAAATCACTAACAATCCTCCCCCATTTTTGGGTTTTCTTTTGATTCACAAAATACCTTGTTTTAAGCAAAAACACGCATAAACGGAAATGTCACTACGGATTGAATTTCCGCATAGCGTAATCACGCATACAATATACCCGAATTGAAATGGTGTCACTACGGATTGAACCAATCAATTCATTTGGGTACTTGACGGCGACACACGCATGTTTTACTTCACAAACCGTTAAGTTAACTTGACTCTTAATGGCCCTTGAGTCCCTATCCATTCATAAACGTATTGAGATTAAACCCGATCTCTCATGAAGCGACCAGAAACTTCACGTTTACATAGGTAGATTCCTTTGTGGGTCACACAGCCCAATCGTGCTCCTACACCTAGCTGGTGGTAATTTGTCAATGATACTTGACACCGAGATGGCTTCATCCATCTTCAGATTTCTTTGAGCAAATTGCCCCAAGATACGTTGTATCTCATGGAACTGTTCCATTACAGGACGAGAATCCACCATCTTGTAGTTATTGAAATTACTAACAAGAAATTTGACGATTGAGGCGTCCTCAGCCATATACTTGGATTCAAGTGTGTCCCATAACTCTTTTGCAGACTCAACGTTTTGATATAAGTCAAATAGAGGATCGGACATACCATTAAGGATATGTCCTCTAGCGATGTAGTCGTCGTTTTCCCATCTGCTTCTATCACGGAATGCAACCACCGGTGCGTCATCTCCAACTTCAGGGCATGGTGTGGACAGCACGTATACCACTTTCAGATTCGTCAATAGGAAGTGCATCTTCCTCCTCCAACGCCGGAAATCGGTTCCTTCAAACTTGTCCAATTTCTGGAATTGGTGCATCATATCTCTCACGCTCGCCATTGAATTACGGAATGATATTGAATTCGTTTGTAGTTGCTGGTTCGTCCTTGAGCTTCACTTCGCAGCAACAAGTATTGATAGGGTCTTCAATGCGGGCTATGAACTTCGGTTGAATGCAGAGATCTTCCTCCTTGTGTGATGAATAAATGCTTGGATATCAATTTGAACCACGTAATCGCTGTCCGAATTCAATATTTCCACCCTATTCTATGCCTTGGGTTGCAGGAAATTTGAATATATGAGATACAATCCAAATTGTTGAAAACACTTTATTTCTAGGCAAAGATAACAAAGCACAACTTAGGGTTTGAGTGTGTTGTAAATCAAGAGAAATGGATTAGGTTGTTTCTAGGTATTGCACAGCACTTTTCTGTATCTCAACGAAAATATATCGAGTATATATAGCCATACAATTGGGTACGAGCAGGAGGTGCGACTGCAGACCGAACAGGCACACCTGTTGCATTCATGCGTTCGCATGCTAGTGAAACGTTGCGAAATTTAACCTTGTTTTGTAGCCTTGTGCGTTCGCATGGATCACTTCATGCGATCGCACAACCTCGACCAGTCGCATAGAAATCTCGTGCGTTCGCACAGTTCTCCTCCTGCGGTCGCACAGTCAAAACCAGACGCATGAAGAATTCGTGCGTTCGCATGGATCTCGTGCGTTCGCACGCATGGTTCTTGTGCGTTCATTTTATTAGGTCCTAAAACCCTAAAATCACTAACAATGACCAGGTAGAGTTAACATCTCAACCTCGAAATGGAGATGGATGACGAAAGCCCTCCAATGTCTATGACACACCGACCTTTATAAGGTTAATGACGAAAACTTGGATTGATTCACCAAAGAGGCATCAGCGTGAAAGATAATACTTGATCACGATTGGAGAGTAGGAAGAAACTTCTAGGAAAACATTCTATATTATTGATCTGAGTGTGTGCACAACCAGAGGCATATTGTATCACATAACATTTTGTGATTTCACCTACTCTATGGGGATCCTTACTATTTTCTTTGCTCTAACTTCTGACGAGGAGGATGTCCTAGCTCTATCATCAGTTCTTGATGCTGCCACAACTGGGCTCATCTTCTCGTTCCAGTTCACAAGACTACTATCCCACCTTCCGCTACCGGCTCCTGTGTTTCCACCATAAAAAGCAAAACATGCATAACACATACTCTCAGATTTAGAACCAAGGTTTGATATTACAATATATATATATATATATATTTTTGAAAAGAAAATGATCGGACAATCCCAACTCAATCCTTATACATATTTCTGCACTCAATTAGGACATTTAAGTACAATATTGTTCCCCTATTGAAGTTAAGTCATTCAATTTAATTTCAGTTTCAGTTGAATTCAAAAGTTGAGCTACAAGCCGTTTCTATTCTACCTGGAAAATGATGCCTCTCTTTGTCTTTCCACTGACCACCGCTATGTTTTCCAGCATTGCCTTTCCAGCTTTCCTCAAATCCAGCTAGCTCATCTTCATAAGAGAGTAGCAAAAATCAATTTCTAAAAAGTACAATCACCAAATTTTAAATCAATCCTTCAAAACAAAGAATAAACCTTCATTCAAATTGTGCAAAGTCTGCACTGTCTCCACCTTCCCATCAGGCTTAAGCATCCTCGTAACCGAATGACCCTACAACATCAGTCCACAAATATCAATCTAAATTCTTATTTAATTCGCTGCGATGCTCAACATTGAAATACCTTATGTTGAATCCCTCTAGATATCCTATGCTCAGCTTGACCAGTGATTTTATCTGCAGCTTTACTTTCCTCTAAAACAACCTGTAGTAAAAAGTCATGTTTAAGTTGCAATCACAAAAATGTCACACAGCATACATATTTCGAACGTATTAGTGTTAGAGACAAATTAAACTCACTCCATCACTTCCTGTTCTTCTTGAAACCGTAGATGTGCGATATGCTCCATCTACACCGCCATACGTCACTTTACGGTAGCTAAAGCTCTGACTCTTTACCTGAGGATTCGCCTCATCCTTTTTCTCATGATCATTTCTCCTGATGACGTCACTGCTCTCCTTCTCTGAAACACATCAAAGCAAACAGAAATCAACGACACTCATATTTATTGATCATATTTTTTCTTCAAATATTATTTTATTTGATAAAATTGAAAAACAGACAAAAAATAATACAAAACAGTTGAGACTTTCTTTTTAGAGAGGATCGAGCTAAAATAGGAAATGCACTATTCTATTATATCATTTTATCACAAAGATTATTTTGCAATCTCAAATTTCATAACTTAAAAATGTTTTCAAAAATGAAAAAAAATAAATTAAAATAAAAGTAAATCACCAGCTGGGGAATGTTCTTGTTTCATATTGTCTTCATTTTCTTCCTCTTCTCCATCAGAGTTGAGCTCTTTAATAACCACTCCCTTAGCAGCAGGATTCACAACATCAAAATGGTCACTGGTTTCAACCATGTTCGACCCGAACACGCTGCCAAACGGGCGAGTGAAAAACGGGTCGTCAAACGGATCCCTAAATCCTCCAAATAAGCTCGACATCAGATTGCCTAATCCTCCAAAGGGAACACGCGACTCGCTCGCTCGTTCTCCTCCTTCCCTTTGCATATTCAAAGGCGAATCCCGGCGACGATGTTGGCGAGAGACGCGGCGCACCTCGCGAACGCTATCGTTGACCGAGATACGCGAACTGGGAAATTGTGGACTGAGGATCGAGGGATTAAAACTGGTTGCGAGGATCGGTCGTCGTGCCACGTGGCAACACGAATCGTCCTTAAAGTGCTAGAACGTTCTGGATATTAATATGTGAATAATACACGATGGCCAAGTAGAAACCTGGAGAAACTTCTACAATTTTGATTGTGCCATGCGTTGCATTTGCATTCATCCGATGCAAACCATAAAAATCAGATTATAATAAACTGAAAAGTAAAAACAGTCGAAACTAAAAATAACGTGGTTTTAAATTTATTTACTATTTAGATTTTTTTAATGGAGGGTACAACGATATGTGGTCTGTAATGGACAGGGTAAGAGCAGGATAAGACCATTTTTCTTTGACTCTATGAACAGTACATGACAGGGTAGATTAATTTTTCTGAACTCGTAAGGTATCCATGGACATGGTAATATTAGGATAGGGTAGGGTCAAGTATGACAAATTTAAGTATATTTTGAGAAAAAAATCATAATATGAATGAAAATAGTAGGGTAAGACAGGGTATGATAGGGTAGGAGGGCAGAGTATGATGTTAGGGTAGGAGCGGACATGGTAGAGTCTATTTTTCGTGACCCTTACTATGCCTTAGGCTTTGTGGGCAGGGTACGTTAAAATATGAGGATAGGACATGGCAGAACACGGGTCGGGCAGGGTAAGGGTGACCCTAAGAGCATTTTGACCCTAGGGTCAAATGCATACCCCTACAACGATACAATACATATCATCTAGTCTATATCCTGAAATCATTGTTACATATATATTGCATCTCGTCTATATCCTGAAATCATTGTTACATATATATTTGCCGCTTGAAGCACAGACCAAGTTTGTCACATTTACCATGAATCCGCTCACATCTACCTCGTAGTCGCTGGTACATTTCTCGACATATGAAGCATAGGCCACATTGGCACCTTTACTATTGCAAGCACTTCCATTATAAAGGAAGCATCCACACGCGAGGCGGGACAAGGAAAAAGGAAAGGAAGAAAATTTAAGAAAAGTGGTGACCTAGGGTGTAAGGATCCAACCATCTTTGGGTGTATTCCTTAACCAACAGGCCACCACCCCTGTTGGCAATTTACTTTTTAGATTTAGTATAAGTAAACCCTTAAAATAAAGTCGCTTTTTTATATGAAGGGGTACAATACAACGATTCATAACATCAATGCAAAGTACATATTTATTGATCTTTGAAGCTCTATCACTCGACAGGATCCTGAAATCATTTGGTACATATATCTGTATATTTGAAGCACATGTGAGGTCCAACACCTTCACCATGGATCCGCGCATATCTACCCCTGAAACATTGGTACATTCTTCATCATTTGGAGCACAGGCCGCATCATCGGGCACCTTTACCATTGCAAGACATAACACCTAGGAAAAGCATCCACGAGGGATGTAAGAAGCATCCACGCGTGAGCGGTACGAGGAAAATGGGGAGGAAAAGGAAGATTAAGAAAATCTCACAAAATTGTGTCGAACCCGGGTATAAAAAATCATGTCTGACTCCTTAACCAACATGCCACCACCCTGTTGGCAAAATAAAATCGTTTTAAACAACCAAGAAGCATAATTTTTATTTTTGACCGTTTTTAGATGGACGATATCAAATATTGATTCTTAAAATTGTGGGTCTGACCGATAATTGATGCGTAAATCTTAATGAAAATCACTTCAAACATCAATAGGTCGTAGACACAGGGCGAATGAGCGTTCCTCAGTGGTGAGGCGTTCCCCTGTGGTCTTCAACGACCCAGGTTCGAAAAGTCCCTACCCCTTCTCTTTAAAAAAAAAGAGAGCAGATACTAATGGTTAAGAGCTAGAGCTCAAAGAATCAAAAAAAAAAAAAAAAAGGTCGTAGACACAAATTGGAATGCTCATTAATTTATTCTTCTCCTTGTTCACTTTATATTGGTGGACTCTGGATAATTGAAAAACTTTTATTATTAATCTCATTTTATTATTTCGAGAATCTAAAACACCAAATTTTATTATTCGTCTCATTTGATTCATTCAATCACAAGTTGTCATATTTTATTTTCATTTCGTGATGTGATTTCGAACAATTTTGTTTGTCTATATGCACTTTGACAACAAAAATCCGAGTTTGAAAGAATATCACTAAGGAAATGAAATTATTGGGACACGTGATAATTCCAGATTCAAAAATACAATTTTGTTCGTTGATCATATTTAGATTCTCAAGTTTTTAAATTATAAGAGTCTTTCATCCGAGGGCTTTCTTATTCCCACAGTTCCACTAGCAGAAAATCCACAAAAAGTAGGAAGTTATTTTCCCAAACATTGTCCATGCTTCAAAAAATTTCATTTAGGTTGCAATTTTAATTAACATAACATTTATTTGTTCGTATTTGATACCATCTTTTTCTTTTTTTTTATTTAGCCAAGAATAAGGAGTGCCTTGATGTGGTAGCTATGCTCCAACTCTTTCACTAGTCTATCAAATGTTCAATGTTTTTGAAATTCATAGCCCTTAAGTTTGAAAATTTTATCTGAAATTATCCTTAATTAAAAAAATTCAAAGTTCAAATGATAATTAAGAAATAGATAATAGTTCTGGACATCAATATGTATCTTGTTCCGAAAATTTTACATTACAAAAACAAAGAGGGCTTTTTGTACCAATTATCCTACTGGAACGCTAAAACTGTAAATACATTACCCTCTCTATGGACACCAAGTAATCGGGAGTTCTTCTACGAGATAAGGTCCAAGCTTTTCCAATCACATCTGGCAATCTCAGTTTCTGTGACTTGTGTCTCACGTTAGGCCGTTAGCTGTATGAAGGCAAAATCATATCAGTTTGAGCTGGTGTTTGTCTACGCGATTCCCTTTTGTCGAGAGTTTAATGTCATTGCTTTGGAATCCATTTATATTGACCAGATGAAAGGATATTTACATTGAGCGACTCTTAAAACTCTTGGACTGAATCAGGTCTTGTTGGGTATTCTAGACCGTGAAGGGCTGGTATCGAGGTAAGGTCTTCCTGGGAATATGCAGGAATGAACCAATACCGTTTGTCCGTTCCAAATACCTGCAGCAAGAAACAAGATTTGGTTAGCTAGAGACAGGTAACTGTACATAACATCCACTTTCTCTTTCAAGACATATTTTCTCTCATTATAATTTTAACCAATTATGCAAATATTTCAATTGGTGTGAAAGATATTACAATTCAGATTAATTTAGTACTACTAAATTAGACAAACCTGTTCGAAATTCTTTCGGCGACCAATGTCATAACGCCAGCTTGGTGAGGTTTTCTTTTCATATGCCTGGAATTAAGGCATTGAAAACAAAGGGCATCCGCAGTAAGTATAGTTCCATAATGCAAATACTTAAAAATATTTCGTAGAGCAGATAAAAATATGACAGATATAATATTTTGGGTTCTTAATCAATGACTAGTGGAGTTAGGTGCGCCCATTGGCTACTAGGTGTAGTGAGTTTGTTTCACCAAAAACAAATTCATAGAATTATTTAACACACTTGAGTGGTAACGATAGTAGCTATCAACACACTACTTGTCCTTACCTCAATTGTTGTAGTGTTACGAGCCACCAGTGACAAGTGCATGATTAGAAAACCAAAGAGGCTCAAAGAAAACGCTAGGTTGAGGACTGCAGAAGACACGTATATAGATAATTTTAGTGGCTTATAGAAACCTCAAATCCCCACTGAAAGGAATAACAACATTGGGGTTTACAGTACCAAACACAAGAAAAGTGGAGGCTAGGGTCCCTGGATCGTCAAGAACATCGCTAAAGAATGCTAGGAAACGGGGCAATAGAGATGCAGCAACGAGAGTTGTCTCAAGAAATGTGTAAAACTGCACACGGAAGTTCAAAAAATTGCAATATAAACGCTTAGTATGTGTTAGAGTTAAATTATATCGTCACAAAGAAAGTTTTAATCTATTTCTTATATGCTTCATGATCAAAGGCCACAAATGAAAACAGAAAACGCCCACATACATAAACTATTACATCTGCACCAGTGAATTACGGAAAGATTAACATACCAGGAACAGAAGGAAAAACTTGTAATTCTTTGCTCCCACGCAGTTGACCACCCAGACGCAGTGATGATCCATTTTCAATATACACCTCCCACCTGAACCAAAGTTTTTATGTCTTCAACTGATTATTTTACTCCAAAAATCAGCGTTCCGAAATAAGAGAAGAAAAAAAAAAGTACTCACAAACTGAGCAATGGTGACAGCGAGGGGGTTTCGGCTGATTACACTTTCGACAAGTCCGGATCCCAGCATTCAGTGGATCACTTATTTCGATGAGATTACTTAAAGCATCTGTTTCTCCAGTCTCTTCATCCGTATTGGGCTTCCAATTCGGAGGTACACCACCCGGATCCGTTAATATGGTCGAAAAATAACTCCATAATAGCATCGTTAACTGGAAAGAAAAAAAAAACTTCAGTATCGTTATTCGTTACAATGATTAATTATACAGATCTGCCATAATTTTACTTCTACGTTAGGGTTCCAGGCCCTTATATTTAAAGATGCAATCAAGTACAACTTCAACTTGATTCTTCTTATAACATGTAGTCATGTACCATCACTCATTATCTCATGAATACAAAACTGGGAGAACCAACTTTACCGTCGCCGTTCTCAGAAAATGAATAAATGTATACAATGCAAAAAATTTCTTACAATAGTTCATGTGAACATCATTTTCCCATTTTTTTTCTTTCCATTATCCAATTGAAACTTTGAGAGATTTAAAAGCAAGCTAAAATGAAAGACCAGCAATAATAACTTCATAGAGACACAATAACCAGCTAATCAATATTTTTAAAACCTACAGGATCAATAAAGCAAGAGATGGAGCTACAAACAGCTAAAAAAAACCCCAAAAAAAAGTCACTAAATTTACCAAACCGTGAAATACGATCAAGACAGCGGCCGCAATGAGGGAGTCACCGAGATTACCACTGAACAAAGCCGGTCCGTAGCATTCCAATACCTCAACGTAATAAGTCACACCGACAATCGCGAGAACGACGAGGACCATGATTGAGCCCAAGCCCCTCAAAGCCGTGCAAAATTTGAACACGTTCCAGGCCATGGTGATTCCGGATCTATGCAGAACCATGCCAGATTGATCTAGTGGTTAGAGCTAGCTGCGGATTTGAATTTTGAGGATCAATCTGGGTTTGTGAATTGGGGTGAGTTTTTGGGTTTAGGGATACGATTAAGCGGGTTAGCGACACGCGATTTGGAGCCGGCTAAGGAGACCGAGTCCAGAAATGTATATGAAAAGTTAGCATCTCTTTGTTCCGTTATAAATTATATATTAATGAAAATGACATCATTTTGATCGAAACAAAGTTCAAAAAAGGAAAAGTAAACTTGAGCTTGTTGTCTTCATTATAGTAAATAATAATGGAAAAATGCAGAGATTTTAAGTAATTTAACTCCGCACACGAGTGTTCCCTTGCTACTTTTTTTTTTTTATAGTGGTTTTACATTTCATACAGGTTATATCAAAGGAATACAGTATACAAGATATTTCTAGGTACATATATATTTCTAACATATTTGAAGCACAACCACGTAAAGGGCACCACCCGAATTTGAACTGTAGTCACTCGATGAAGTGCATGCCGTCTCGGCACCTCCAACTTTAAACCCACAAATCGACAAACACCTTCATGCATGGAAGAACCTTAGCGATGTTTAAGCACGCCTCCGCGAGAGGGTAGTACCTACAAACGTCCACAAGTGATGAGGAGAAAGAAAGTCTGCACCATAGGTGGGACTAGAAAATTTTCACAAAATTCTGGAAGAAAAAGTGTCACGGTGGGATTTGAACACAAGACTTTACATATTGCAAGGCAAGTGTCCTTTGAAAAGATGTTATCGGATGCAGTCCATCTTGCTTCTTCTTCTTTTTTTGTAGTTTTTTTAAAATTTATCGATGAGTGTTTTTTGGTAGTTTTAAATGAGGGTAGTTTTTGGTAGTTTTAAATGAATAGTTATTATATAAGTAATACCGTACTATTAGTGATAAGTGAACTAAAAATACTCATCATTAAAAATATATAATGTAACATTGTATTATGATTTTTTTTATATTTTTAATATTCAAATATTAAATTAACAATAATAATTTTATGTTTCGATACTTGAATTGAAAAGAATTGATAGTTCGGTACTTAAATTGAAAACTGTTGATAGTTCAGTACTTGATTTGAAATGAGATAATAGTTCAGTACTTAGATTGAAACTTTTGGTAGTTCGGTACTTGATTTGAAATGACCTGATAGTTCAGGTCATGTTTTTGTAATTTTCCCAAAATTAAAATAGTAGAATTCATACCGTTTTCTTTATACTGTACTCTTTTGGATTTTGCGTATCACAAACGAGGAAGAAGAGTTTGACATATCTCGTTTGTTCAATTTTTAACAAAATCGGAAGGCGTGGTGTTGATATTCCCTATTTTCACAAACTATCTGTATCCCGTACCGATATTTTACAAAAATGAGTGCGTGTCACATTTGGGGTCTATGTGGACCAACCAGACGGGTACCACATTTCATTTTATCAAAATATTGGCATCTACCATACCTTTAATCTCTGAAAAACGAGAATATCAGTACCTGCACAGTAAAACTCTAAAGGCACTCCGTCCGAAGTACGATGGTATCTTCCATCGATCCCCGAGTTTCACTGATCGTTTGCAGACTCGGACGATAATGATAATATATAATGACATGCTGAGAAATGTATTACTCATACGAAAATGTATAATCCTGGTGACTCACATCAATGGATCAAAGTAGACTACACATTTACAAAGTTTGGATTAGAATGTATAGTTTACGCCTTGGCATGTGTACTATGGGGAGAATTCGCATGGAAATCTCAACAGTCAACATAATACATGACTTGTGATATTGGTTATCTATAGAGCTGCAAGCGAGTCGAGTATCATATAACTCGAACTCGGCTCGTTTAAAATTTTACTATATTCGAACTGATGGGGAGAATTCGCATGGAAATCTCAACAGTCAACGTAATACATGACTTGTGATATTGGTTATCTATAGAGCTGCAAGCGAGTCGAGTATCATATAACTCGAACTTGGCTCGTTTAAAATTTTTCTATAACTTGAAAATACACTGTCTTTTTAATCTTATTCCTCTATTATTCAGATTGTAATTGAGATAATAATAATAAGAAGAAGAAGAATAAGAGTAATGCACTAATGCAGCACAGCACACACCTCCTTGTATACTTGCAGAGCCTCGACTGGGAAGAATTGGGCATCTCGGCCGGCAGTTGTGCCATTGCAACGTCCTTGATCTCAAACGAAATAATTGCGTTAGACATCGTTGGCGGGGGCTGGTGTGGAACCATGTCAAATAACTTTAAGTGAATTGTTTGCTCTTCGCGTTGCTCTGTCTTGGTAATCAATTCGCGCTGCTCTGTCTTGGTAATCAATTCGCGCTGCTCTGTCTTGTTTGCAATTGTGAAGTATTTACAAATGGTTGGCTGGATCACATTTGCACCAACTCCTTCCCAAAATCGACAGATGCCGAAGATGTGATTCATATGCATTTCATATGCAAAACATAAGCGGTTTATATATATGAAACAAATATAAAAAAGTGTGTGATTTTGTATTCCCAATAGCAAATTTATTGTTTCGTAAACTGGATAACAGATCGACAAGTATTTGAGTGAACATGCTCACATTTAAGACATTGTTTGCACTCCACGTATAAATTAAAAACCACCACCATCTACCATGGAGTAGAAGCTGGATTTGTTTGAATATCTAAACGGGCAATTATCATACCAAACTATAACCCCTTTCTGATTCGAGCACCTCTGAGGGAGATCAGTGGTAGAGAAACTAACACATCTGCGACGTACAGTCTAAGTAATATCCCTCTGCATAGCGCAATGGAAATAACTCTTTCGATACCTTCAGCCTCCGAGATAATGTAAAAGCCATAGTCTATATCTTTATCGGAGGACACAGAAGAAATCAAAGTGTTCAGCTACTTTTTCATGGACTTTACTATAATATGACTAAAGGTAAACAACTTAAATCCAAATTTGATACGCATAAGGATTGGGATATGAGTGATTTAGAAATTACCAGGAAACTGAGAGCTGAGCTCGAATAGTGTGCGAAGTTAACTATTCGTAAGCCCATTAATAAGTCTAGTGAAAGAATCTTCAAGTGCATGGGAAGATTTAGTAAATGTTTTAGACTTTAGTGCTTGTTGATGAGAAATACATCAGAATTTGGGTTTGGAGGATGCTTCCATAACAAACAGTTGTTCGTAACTCAACACCAATTGTACAAGCACAAATTCGAAAAAATTTCCAATTTGATCAAAATTGAAATGTCATTTCCTCGTATAGCCAATTTTCAAATTCGTTTTCTAAAATGATCACTTTTCCTAAGGCGCAGTATGTCTAGTATCGTTTTTGTGCTCAAACGATGCACAATAAGCAGGCTGACCTGGCATATTTCCTTAGGCGCTGTTCTTAACGTCGCCTAAGACTTAAACCGCTGCCTCATCCTAATATTAATTTCGCGTAAATGAATGTTGACTCAGCGAGGCGACGTGGTTATTTTCCCTTAGCCGCCGTTGGCAACAGCGGCTAAGAGAAATGAAGGAAATGGGACAATGTCATTTGACTTTTCTTCCATCATCTGAGTTCATTCTTGGTGATAACTTGTAAGGAATGCCAGATTCTTATAAGGAATGCCAGTTTTGGACGCCTTCAACCAATCTATCTCACACCGAGAACATCCTTGGCGATAACTTAGAACAACAATCTCTTCATTGACATTGATACACAATGCCTCAACTCTCCCTTGACCATGCTTCTTCTCCGATCTCTGCTCCATTCTTCAATCTTAAACTGCTGCACTTCTCAGAAACTTAATCAAATCACTCAGTAAAGCTTTGTGTGAGTACTTAACTGTTTGTTGATGGTATAGCAGTAGTCAGCAATCAGCATGGTTTATATGTATATAATCGAGAATCTCATGGCTAGGAAACTGTACACCTACTCATCGACCACTGAGCATGAAGTATTTGATTAGCTTGTCTTTCTCAAATGATATCTTAATATGAAAAAAGAATATCAATGAAGCTGATCAGTTTTGTCTTCTTCTCTTAACATGTGGGCACGTAACATAGCTCTGTCACACGTAAAAGTCAAATGACATTGACCCATTTCCTTCGTTTCTCTTAGCGGCTGCTGTTACCGACGGCGGCTAAGGGAAAATAGCAGCATCGCCCCGCTGAGTCAACATTCCTTTAAACGAAATTAATATTAGGATTAGACAGCGGTTTACATCTTAGGCACCGTTACGATCAGCGCCTAAGGAAATATGCCAGGTCAGCCTGCTTATTCTGCATGGGTTGAGCACAAAAATGACACTAGACATAAATCGTTGTTGGCGACAGCGCTTTAAGTCTTAGGCGCCGTTGCAAACAACGCCTTAGGAAAAGTGGCCATTTTAGAAAACGAATTTGGAAATTAGCTATATGGGGAAATGACATTTCAATTTTGATCAAATTGGAATTTTTTTCCACAAATTCAATACAAATTAGGCTATTGCAGATTTAACAACATGGATCTACTTATACACCTTAAGGAATTTAATAGGTAATGATCTATTTAAGATAAACTATTAGGTGAAATCATATCGAGATAAGAACTACGATACAAATCACATTTTAGCATTCACAAGTAATTTGCCAAATCAAATCATTTTTTTAACGTAGGGCACACAACTTGTCGCTCCCAAAAGCTAAAGGTCTTATGACAGATTCATAACAATCAGGTATGAAGTGGAAATTATTTGTATTTTTTTAGATTACTCTTATTTATACTTTTTTAATGAATACTCTTATTTATACTTATTTACGGAAAAGTACAAAAATGGATCACGAACTACTTCTCCTTTCCAAATTGAGGTCCGAACTACCATATTTTCCAATTATGGGGCAAAATTAAAATTTTTTTTTGTTAAAGTTAACGAATGAAATTAACTCCGTTAGTCAACATATAATTAAGTGTTTTTTCTTAATATAGTAGAAATAGAGTCGCTATAAAAAAATATATATAGAAAAAGAGTCTAGTGCAGAAGGGCATATTTTAGTAAAAAAAATACAAATCAAGAATAGTCCTTAATTTGGTTATTTGGACGGATGAGATTAAATCTTGTCATATGGTTAATTTCTCGGTGGCGAATTATAAAATATTATTGACGAACTATGTCGTACTTTTGATTCTCGTCGATGAATTATAATCCACTTTTGACGAACTTTGCTTTTTTGCACCAAAAGTATGCTTTGTTCATGATTTTTACTCTCATTAATGTATATATCTTTTATCGCTAGAGGGATTGAGAGGAGCGATCAAATGAGGCACCAAAATTAGAATGAGGCAAGTGAGGCACAATCTGAGCCACACATCTAACCCCCCGTGCTTTGTGGGCGCGTCACAATGAGTGGCCCAGATCGTGCCTCACGTGCCTCATTCTACCAACCCTGCCTCAACCGAGTGCTCCCCGAGGGATTGAATGTAGAAACATATGACGATATCATGTAATTAATTTTTTTTGATGGAATCATTTGATTAAAATCTAATCATGTTAATCTTGTTTGTTTAATCAACTTTTAAATAAGAGTATAATTGAATTAAACTCGCATCAACTTTGATGGTGTATTATATAGGTAGCTTACAATAATAGCTAGGCTAAATTAGAGAATATATGCCCACATTAATAATTACAATAACATGTTATAATAAGATAAGGATCCTAATTATACCTAAGGGTTAGCATTTGGCCCATAGCCAAAATAAGCTTCAAGGGTCGTCCAAGTTTGGCCCTAGTCCAAGTTCGTACCTAGCCGGCTAGTCTTATGCAAGTCCTATTATGATCCGACCCGAACGAACTAGGATCGGGCTAGACTTCAATTATTAGGTCCGGCCCGAAATACGAGCTCGAAATTGATACGCATTTATTTAAGGACATTTTGACATAAAAAGAATGTATTTTTTAACATTCATCATATAAAGAATGGTTATGTCAGGTGTTGTTGATTCTCTGCTAAACAATCGACTTATTCATAACAGTATTTGTTGATTATTTAGTTATCCATTTGTTGATTCTCTGCTAAACAATCGGCCCTAGCCCAAAAAGCCCTGAAAATAAAGGGTCGATAACACCTTAAGGGTCGTTGAAATTTCGCGGGGCCTGACCCGACCCTAATGTGTAAAGGGCTATTGCTTAGGCTTAACAAAAGCTCTAATCAACCTGGCCCCATAAGGCTTTGGCTTAACCGACCTCTATACCTAAATATATAATCACAAAATCAAGGGGATGATTATCATATCATATATATCAATCACTTATTGACACAATCTCATGGTTGCCTGATTGTTTAACTTTAACTATCATGATCAATGAAAATATAATCATGACCTGAAGAATAAAAGTCCTAGCCTTCTAGTTTTCTGAAGTACATTGTTCAAGTAATTTAAAGAAAGCCAATGTGGATACACAACAAGAAATTCTATGTGAAATTTTAAGCATTTCAAACTCAACACATTTATTGACAGAATCGGCATTTCTTGACATGGGTCTCATGGATTCACTCTTCGTATAGTTTCGGATTCGATAATCTTGGGGTCGGGATAGCAGTCAGCGGAAACCTTTTCTTCAGCACGATTCCGAATTTTTCCTCCACATTCATTTTATCGACCCCCTCAGGTAATTTCCAGTCGAACGAGTGCAAAAGAGTCGCAAGCGAATACATGACCATTCTCTCACCCATGGTGATTCCTGCACATATCCTTCGCCCCGATCCGAACGGAAAATAAGTAAAATCGTTCCCGTTAAAATCATACTTGTTTTCACCAAGAAACCTCTCAGGACAAAACTCCAAAGGGTTGTCCCATATAGAAGGGTCTCTGTGAATAGCCCAAACGTTGATGAAAATCCTGCTGCCTTGCGGGACAGTGTAGCCCTCGACTGTGACAGTTTCGCTCGGGCAATGAGGAACCAACAAGGGCAGGGTTGGATGAAGGCGCAATGTTTCTTTCATTATGGCGTATAAATAGTGTAGTTTGGGAATGTCAGATTCTTCGACGATCTTTTCTTTGCCAACAACTGAATCCAACTCTTGTTGCGCCTTTTTCATAATTTCAGGCTTGTTTATGATCTCTGCCATGGCGAACTCTGTCGTGTTTGAGCTCGTGTCCGTGCCTCCCACTACCATATCCTGTTATAGAACACAAATTTGTTGGCACTATAAATTTAGTTTCGAAAAGTTAAATTCACCAATCATAGAATTCATATCCCGTGTAACCAAAATCAAAAAGAGTAATTGAAAAAGGATATAGTTTTAATAAAACAATATCAAAACTGTGTCGTATTTAATATTTATAATAACTCTTAAATTTAAAATTAAACTATTTTCAAAACTATGCAGTTTTAACTAAAAACACACAAAACTACGCAGCTTTATTAAATGACTGAATTAGGAAGGAGAAGAGGAAAATAGAAAACTAACCAGGAGGAGAGCTTTGAGGTGAACCATGGTGAAAGCCTCTTCTTCATACACCATCTTCAACAGAACCTGCAAGAAATCAGTGTTACTACTTTTGGTTGCTTCCTTGTCCATCTCCAACCTCTGCTGGATTATTGGGTGGAAAATTTTGTCAAACTTGGTCCTAATGACACCCAGCTTCCTCTCTACGCCCTGCAGATCCCAGCGTCGTAAGGCCGGAAAGAAATCAGACAAGTTAGGAGTCCCCAAGAGCGAAGTCATCTCCGTCACGGCCTTCCGAAACTCTGCCCCCAATATATCTCTTTCTTTTCCTTGCACCGTGTCGCCCCACAACATCGTAGTTATCACATTCATCACGTTTAAGAACAGTTGTGATCCGATGTCCACAGTCGATCCAGCGCGACTCGATAAGAATTTCACCGTGTTGCGCATTTCATTCCTTCGGAAGGAGTAGACGGAGTTGAGCGTCTGCGTGCTCAACATCTTGAGCACGCACACTTTTCTCAACATTCGCCACTCTGGACCGTACGGCGTCCAGACTATGTCTGACCCGCCATACGTTGCCGCTAGTCCCGCTGCCGGGACATCGCGATTCGCGAAAATGATGTCGTGGTCTTTCAAAACCTCCCGCGCCGTGGTCGGCGAGCTGATCACTATCGCGAGCTTCATGCCTAGCTGAAGCTTCAAGATCGGGCCATACTGTCGACCGAGCTTCGCAAAGTAGCTATGGAGCTCGGGATCCAAAAAAGGCAAGCTGCCCAACAGCGGGACGCCACGCGGGCCGGGAGGTAAAGGCGCCTCCATCTTCTTCCTATTGCTCAAAATTGATCTGATTCTGATAATTAAGATGAGAAGAGTTGGGATGAATACGACGGCCAGCGCGACCAATAGGCGCTGGTCAGCCTCTATCAACGCATCCATAAAGGCGTTGGGGAGCTCCCAGTAGCTGGTTTTGTTTGTAGATAACATTTTAGAGTTGCTGGTGTTTTTCTCGGGTTTCCGAGGACTGTTGAATATTTTGGGATTTGTACTATATATGACATGTGATCACTACGCATTTTGCCTTCATGTTCGGTTGGCAGAAAAATGAATGGACATGGTCAGATGGCCGGCAATGTTGAATAAATATGAGGGCATGAAAGACAAATAATGAAGTAAAGCATTGCCCAAAGGCCAAGAAGGTATCGAGATCTAATTTGATAAAAAGCCAAATAAATGATGCCTTTGAGTTGAGAGGAGAAAAATGATAAGAGGGTATCTTATTTGAATAATGGATCAGCTCAGCTGTTATCATCGTTGCCTAATTTAATTTAATTTAATTTCATATCGTCATCCGCATCTCTCTATTGTTCGTGTTATAATATGTTTGTCAATTGGTGACGCCAGCACAGAGATAGTTGACTAAAACAAAGCTCATGAGGGATTTGGGGTTTTGCAGGTAACATATTTGCATTTTGTTATTACAGAATGATGTTTTGAAAACAAAACTATGCACTCATAAGTAGTTGTGTTTAATGTAAACCCCTCTTTATGTTGTGTGAATTGTAAACATTCTGAAAAGTTGTAAAGAGCTGTTGATGAATATGTTTCTGTCTATTTTAAACTTCGTTTATTATAAATTTTATGATATTTCCGAGCGACACTTATCATTCTAACTTGGATTTTGAACGTTGTAGCTTACATGGACCGATATATGATTAAAACATGAAAACGAATCAAAAATGGATTAAACTGGCCCTAGGCGCCGCTTCGAGTAATCCAAGGATCTGCCTGAACAGGCCGTGCCTAGATTGTGGATGAATAGAGGATACTAGGAAAAGGAAGGAGTTCAGGCGCCGCCTGACTTCTATCTGACGTGATAAATAGTATATCGTAATTCTTTTTGTAAACATGACATGTGTTACTTTGAGGTTTCAAATTATACTATACCCTTAGAAATATAATTTTTGCAGGTTATTGGGAACAACTCAAAAGCATCGGCTTAATTTACACTCCGGGTGAATAATTATTTTACAAAAAATAAAGAATAACCAAGTGACTATATAATTAAATAAATAAAATGAAAATTCGATATATAAATATAAAAAATGAATCTAATATCATTAGACATGTGTATCGATTGACGGTAGGTGACTCGTATCGGTAGGTGACCCGTACTTTCATTAAACCGAACTATTACGTATTATAAATATGATATGTTGTATCGGAAACCCTACATGTTCTTACATCACGTCATGGATGAGCAAGCCGCCGCCCTTGGCATTTCGTGGAAACAACATTTAAGTGCAAAGATCGATCGCGGCGAAGATCATGATGTCGATGATAATGAGAGTTGTTCTTACATATTCACATTGAGTTTCAAAGATCGAATCAATAATCTATCAGAAAAGTATTTCGGTAAGGTTTCCGATTCATATGAATTTGTGCATTTAACTTTTTAGATCTTATCCTCATATCCCTATTTTCATTTTTTTTCTTCAGTTTTCATTGTTACAAGTTGAGAAACGATTATATACTATTGAAGATAATTACCAATTGTTAATTAAAATTTTATTATTTCATTTAGGAAGGAGAGTGTTCGAGTTTGAGAGAACGTATTGCGGCTGGAACTTCCTCCGATTCCATATCGCAGACACTCACGAAGGTCTAACATCTTATGAACTTCCTCATCTCATTATCTTTGATTCAATTTACATGAATGGTTTTAATAGTTGAATTTATTCGAATTTGGGGACAGTGATGCGCGATGACCTGAAGCCATTTGTTATAGTTTTGAGATGCTGTAAATTGGTTGGAATCGATTGCACCATGCAGTATCTTCTTCACAGAGTAGCAATGCAATTCTAATTTTGCAGGAGTTACTTCTCGTTACTTGGAATGGCGTAAACAAATCAGCCATATGAGGAATCATGTATCTAGAGATACATTTGAAAGGATTGTAAAGGTCAAAGGTGGGAAAACATCACCAACTTCCAAAAGAAAGAGTTTCACAAGACAGAGAAAAGTAAAGCATGAGGAAGATTCCGGCTGTGATGTGCTCAACAAACATAAAACATCAAAAAAGACGTCAAAGTACAGATGATACTGACCATGTTCATGACGTCCCTCCTGAATTTGAGCCCAAAGTTTACAACTTAAGAAGAAAGAAGAATCACAAATAACAAGTGCAGATGATGTTGACTGTGTTCTTAACGTCCCTCCTGGATGTGAGTCCAAATATTCACAACTTAAGAAGGTATAGTCACGAATATCAAGTATAGATGATATCGACAGTGTTCCAGACGCCCCACCTGTCTTTGAGCCCAAAAGTTTACAAATGAAAAAGCAAGAAGAATCATAAATATCAAGTACAGATGATACATACAGCATTCTTGACTTTCCACCTCGATTTGAGCCCAAAAGTTTATGACTGAAGAAGAAAGAAGAGTCACAAATACCAAATATAGATAGTGCATACAATGTTCTTAACTTTCCTCCTCAATTTGAGCCCAAAACACGTATTTATTATTTCAATTATTTTTATACTTAATTTCTTTTATATTATAAATTATTATTTGTTCAGTTTTTTTTTTGATAACTTAGCAGTAATCGCACAACCAAGTACGAATACGAGTCATCTACCAATACGAGTCACCTACCAACATTTATCCTCAATTCTGACTCTTCATCCATCACCTACCAACTCGTATTCGTAGACGGTAGGTGACTCGTATCGGTAGGTGACCCGTACGTTCATTAAACCGAACTATTACGTATTATAAATATGACATGTTGTATCTGGAAACCCTACATGTTCTTACATCACGACATGGGTGATCAAGCCGCCGCCTTAGGCTTTTCGTGGCAACAACATTTAAGGGCAGAGATCGATCGTGGCGAAGATCATGATGCCGATGAAAATGTCGATGATAATGCTTACATATTCACATTGAGTTTCAAAGATCGGATCAATAATCTATCAGAAAAGTATTTCGGTAAGGTTTCCGATCCATATGAATTTGTGCATTTAACTTTTTAGATCTTATCCTCATATCCCCATTTTCATTTTCATTTTTTTCAGTTTTCATCGTTACAAGTTGAGAAACAATTATATACTATTGATAATTACCATTTGTTAAAATTAAAATTTTATTATTTTATTTAGGAAGGAGAGTGTTCGAGTTTGAGAGAATGGATCGCTGATGGAACTTCTTCCGATTCCATATCGCATACACTCAGGAAGGTCTAACATCTTATGAACTTCCCCATCTCATTATCTTTGATTCAATTTACATGAATTGTTTTAATAGTTGAATTTATTCAAATTTGGGGCTATATCCTAATGAATCCCCTTCGCTATAAATTTGGTCAAAGAACTTGTGAATAACAAATCGACCGAATTGCCTGAATTGACTAAAGTTTCGGGGTGAAATTAAATAAAATTAATTTTAAAATATACTTTGAAATACTCGAACCACCTATCAACAACCTCGGGAGGGTCAAAAGTAAGTGTAGTCCATCCAGTGTGTAAATATGGGACTACACACTCCATTTGAATCCAATAGACACTCAGACGGGTTGAATCTGTAAGGTATACATAATTACATAAAACTACAATTAGAATAATTAAAACAAAAAATAAATTAATACAAATTAATAAAACTAACATATCATGTTGTCCCCACAAGGAATGATAGTAGGTCGAGTGTCCCCACCACCATCGTCGGACCGCCGGCGGTGGTCCTACGGTGGTCAGGCATTGGCCCGGCCGGCGGTTATCCGGCGAGGGCGGCGGCGATCCGGCGGCTCAATCAATATAAGTTTCAGTTAAGTTAATATAAGTTCATATCAATCAATATAAATTAATATCAGTTAAGATCAATCAAGATAAGTTAAGTTAAGTTTCAATTCAAATGGACAGGCCCTAAGAGAAGTATCCTATGGTAGTCCACCACCCCCTGGAAGAGCCTCCTCTGATAAACCCTGCCGGAGACCTATCATCATCCTCTAATAATTTTAACAAAATAATGAACGTCAATAAGAAGTCAAACTGATTGTTAATAAAATACATAGAATTATGGCGCTAGAAAAGGATCCGGTGGAAATGTCATATTTTTGTAAAAAGACAAACTAATCACAACCCTTAGGTTGGTCATTTGGTTGAATGAGATTAAATCCAGTTTAAATCTCGTTTATGTTTAATTTATCAGTGACGAATTTTGAATTATTCGTGACGAACTATGCCGTACTTTTAATTTTTAGGCGACAAATTATAATCCAGTTTTGACGAACTTTGAAATTTTCACCAAAAATATACTTTGTACCACTAATATGAAAACATTTTTTTTTGATCAACTAATATGAACACATTAACATGACCTACTTCTCGCCTCCGGAAGACCATGTTCTTGGGACCTCGTGTACGATTTCCGCTCTCTCCTAGCAGCTAATCCTACCACATCTTGGCATCGTGTCTCCCCTTTGAGCAACAATGCAGCCCTTGCCTTGGTTAACTGCTGCCCACAGTGGGTCATTAATAATATATTTATGTCATTAATAAAAATATTATTATTTTTGAATAAAAGGCGATTTTCATTCAAAAGAGGGACAAACACCCTAACAACCAACACAAAACGCCAGCAAACAACACCTAACCTAGGGCCAACCGAGTGCTCCCTCAAAAAACAAGCTCACCACCGCACCAAACACACAAAAAATCATGGTACGTACCATGCCCATTCTCCTAAGCCAATGCCTATCTATATCCCTGATTTTCCTACAATCAATGGCTCAAAGCTTCATTTTGAGACCACCTATAATTTCCCTACGACTAGAAATAATATTAACATCTTCGTCTTCAAAAAGCTTTTTGTTCCTCAAGCTCCATATCGTATACATTGTTCTTGTGGCCGCCTTATTTTTTTCCTTCTTCTAAAATTTTACTTTTTGTTAGGAACGTGAAGTTGGGTCGTCTCCGTTGGAACACAGTGGGTAACGACTTCCAGTGGTGTCCTTATGCCTCGAACGTGAACAATAACATCTTGTTTAGTAAGTTCTATCGAGACAAGATTGAATGTGGTGGCAGTGATGCGCGATGAAGATGATGACCTGCAGCCATTTGTTATAGGTTTGAGATGTTGTGAATTGGTTGGAATCGATTGCACCAAGCAGTAATCTTCCTCACAGAGTAGCAATGCAATTCTAATTTGGTCAGTCGATACTTGGAATGGTGTATACAAATCAGCCTTATGAGGAATTATGTATCCAGAGATAAATTTGAAAGGATTATTGTAAAGGTCAAATGTGGGAAAACATCACCAACTTCCAAAACAAAGAAATTCACAAGACAGAGAAAAGTAAAGCATGAGGAAGATGTCGGCTATGATGCGCTCAACCAACGTAAAACATAAAAAAAAAAATACGCCATGTACATTGATATCAACCATGTTCCTGACGTCCCTCCTGAATTTGAGCCCAAAAGTTTACAACTTAAGAAGAAAGAAGAATCACAAATACCAAGTAGTTGACAGTTTTCACATCATTTACACACATTATGTGTTAACAAATTGGCAGATCAAAGGCATTGTTGGTGGAGAATCTAGGCAAGTCTTGTGGAGGAGTACAGTGAGCTTACAAGCATAATTTTTGAGTAAATAATATGCTAATGTTTATTTTATATTATTTATATATTAGTACATATAATACTATTTGGGTAAAAATAAGTGAAGTAGAGAAACGGTATCCCCTCGTATTTTCAAAGACGTAAAACACATTATGAGTATCAATATATTATACTATTACTACGTACTGATACACTTGTGGAGACGAGCTGACGTTGCACATGCATCATTGCATTCACGACATGAGATGATTCTGGCGAGGCATGGCCCGCATTCTGATATGATTCTGGCGAGGCATGGCCCGCACTCTGAGATGTTCTGGCGAGGCTCAGCTCGCACTCTGATATGACGGTCCGGATCGGCAGTGACGACTGCCCAACTCTGTGCATTTACGCATCCACGCATTTATATACGCATGTGATATAATGAGTTATTGATGTGATATGAGTATTTGAGCACATATGAAATGTTATGTATATAAGAATAATGGTGTTACTTAAGTGTGTTATTTACTCGCTGAGTCATTTCGACTCACTCTATTTTTACCCAAATAATTTCAGATCAGCGAGCGGCTAGTTTGGGAGGTCATCAGTCAGATTTGTCAGACGGTTATTGATTCACGTATGGTGTCATCCAACTGTCTTCCTTTTCATTCAAGCACTTGCTATTTTATTATGTCAGCTAGTTCAGTCGCTCCGTAGTACTTGAGTAGGATTCTGGATTATGTTATTCTGTTTCCGCTACATTAATGCTACACAATTATGTTATTTCCCTATAAATGATTCATCAGTTTCATTATCAAGGCTTACATAGAGGCTTGCTTGGCAATTAGCATAAATGTCAAGCGCCCGTCTCGGCCTACATTTTTCGTGCCATGACAGATTCACTCTTCGTATAGTTTCGGATTCGATAATCTTGGGGTCGGGATAGCAGTCAGCGGAAACCTTTTCTTCAGCACGATTCCGAATTTTTCATCCACATTCATTTTATCAACCCCTCAGGTAATTTCCAGTCGAACGAGTGCAAAAGAGTCGCAAGCGAATACATGACCATTCTCTCACCCATGGTAATTCCTGCACAAATCCTTCGCCCCGATCCGAACGGAAAATAAGTAAAATCCTTCCCGTTAAAATCATACTTGTTTTCACCAAAAAAACCTCTCAGGAAAAAACTCCAATGGGTTGTCCCATATAGAAGGGTCTCTGTGAATAGCCCAAACGTTGATGAAAACCCTGCTGCCTTGTGGGACAGTGTAGCCCCCGACTGTGACAGTTTCGCTCGGGCAATGAGGAACCAACAAGGGCACGGCTGGATGAAGGCGCAATGTTTCTTTCAGTATGGCGTATAAATAGTGTAGTTTGGGAATGTCAGATTCTTCGACGATCTTTTCTTTTCCGACGACGAAACCCAACTCTTGTTGCGCCTTTTTCATAATTTCAGGCTTGTTTATGATCTCTGCCATGGCGAACTCTGTCGTGTTTGAGCTCGTGTCCGTGCCCGCCACAACCATATTCTGTTATAGAACACAAATTAGTTGGCACTATAAATTTAGTTTCGGAAAGTTAATTTCGCCAATCATAGGATTCATATCCCGTGCACAGTTTTAACTAAAAACACACAAAACTACGCAGCTTTATTAAATGACTGAATTAGGAAGGAGAAGAGGAAAATAGAAAACTAACCATGAGGAGAGCTTTGAGGTGAACCATGGTGAAAGCTTCATCTTCTTCTACCATCTTCAACAGAACCTGCAAGAAATCAGTTTTACTACTTTTGGTTGCTTCCTTGTCCATCTCCAACCTCTGCTGGATTATCGGGTCTAAAATTTTGTCAAACTTCATCATAACGGCACCCAGCTTCCTCTCTACGCCCTGCACATCCCATCGTCGTAAGGCCGGAAAGAAATCGGACAAGTTAGGAGTCCCCAAGAGCGAAGTCATCTCCGTCACGGCCTTCCGAAACTCTGCCCCCAATATATCTCTTTCTTTCCCTTGCACCGTGTCGCCCCACAACATCATAGTTATCACATTCATCACGTTTAAGAACAGTTGTGATCCGATGTCCACAGCCGATCCAGCGCGACTCAATAAGAATTTCACCGCCGATCCAGCGCGACTCAATAAGAATTTCACCGTGTTTTGCATTTCATTCCTTCGGAAGGAGTAGATGGAGTTGAGCGTATGCGTGCTCAACATCTTGAGCACGCACACTTTTCTCTTTCAACATCCGCCACTCTGGGCCGTAACCCGCCATACGTTGCTGCTAGTCCCGCTACAGGGACATCACGATTCGCGAAAATGACGTCGTGGTCTTTCAAAACCTCCCGCGCCGTGGTCGGTGAGCTGATCACTATTGCGAGCTTCATGCCTAGCTGAAGCTTCAAGATCGGTCCATACTTTCGACCGAGCTCCGCAAGTAGCTATGGAGCTCGGGGTCCAAAAAAGGCAAGCTGCCCAACAGCGGGACGCCGCGCGGGCCGGGAGGCAAAGGCGCCTCTATCTTCTTCCTTATATTGCTTAAGATTGATCCGAAAAAGATGAGAAGAGTTGGGATTGATACAACGGCCAGCGCGACCAATAGTCGCTGGTCAGCCTCGGTCATCGCATCCATAAAGGCGTTGCGGAGCTCCCAGTAGCTGGTTTTGTCTGTAGATAACATTTTAGAGTTGCTGGTGTTTTTCTCGGGTTTCCGAGGACTTGTAAATATTTTGGGATTTGTACTATATATGACATGTGATCACTACGCATTTTGCCTTCATGTTCGGTTGGCAGAAAAATGAATGGAAATGGTCAGATGGACGGCAATATTGAATAAATGAGGGCATGAAAGACGAACAATGAAATAAAGCATTGCCCAGAGGCCGAGAAGGCATCGATCTAATTTGATAAAAAGCCAAATAAATGATGCCTTTGAGTTGAGAGGAGAAAAATATTGGGCTATTTATTGTACGTATCAAATGTTGGGCCTCATTTTATAAACATGTGGGAGTCTTGTGATAGTTAAGTAGGGTTAGTGATGTTGTTGTTGGAAAATATACAGAAAATATATGAAAAAGGGTTTCTTCCCAAAATCCTTTTGCTCGCCGACTTGGAACAAGATTTGTTCCGGTGACGTCTCAACCATTCCTATTTCAGTCCTGATCTTCGACATCTACAAAAAATGATAAGAGGGTATCTTATTTGAATAGATCAGCTGTTATCATCATTGCCTAATTTAATTTCATATCGTCATCCGCATCTCTCTATTGTTCGTTTTATAATATGTTTGTCAATTGGTGACGCCAGCACAGAGATAGTTGACAAAAACAAAGCTCATGAGGGATTGGGGTTTTGCAGATAACATATTTGCATATTGTTATTACAGAATGATGTTTTGAAAATAAAACTATGCAGTCATACGTATTTGTGTTTAGTAAATCTGTCGTTCAATGTAAACCCCGCTGTTGATGGATATGTTCTAGGTCTATTTTAGACTTTGTTTATTATAAATTTTATGATATTTCCGAGTGACATTTGTCGTTCTAACTTGCATTTTGAATGTTGTAGCTTACATGGACCGATAGAGGATTAAACATGAAAACGTACGAAAACGAACCAAAAAATGGACCAAACTGGCCATAGGCGCCGCCTCGAGTAAACCAAGGATCAGTTTGAACAGGCGGCGCCTAGGTGGGAGATGAACTGAGGAGACAAGGAAAAGGAAGGAGTTCAGGCGCCGCCTGACTTCAATCTGACGTGATAAATAGTATAATCGTAATTCTTTTTGAAAATTCTCACTCAAAATGAATACTTATTAGACACCAAGACGGAAACATGACATGTGTTACTTTGAGGTTTCAAATTATACTTTACCCTTTGAAATATAATTTTTGTATAGCTTATTTGACTATTCTTTGTTCATTATGATTTAATTTGATGAATATACAACAGTTGAAACAACAATTCAAAAGCATCGCCAACATAGTTGGTAGCCAAGTGGGATGGGCAGGCAATTGAAATGGGAAAAGTTCCACGTTCGATTCCTACTAAACACTTTTAAGAGTTATAATTCCTTGGTAACTTGGTTGAGTCTGTCACCTTGCAATGAGGTTGTCGCACCTGTTTGTCCTGATTTGCAGGTTACCTGGCCACTAGTGGTCAAACAACTCAAAAAGCATCGATTTAATTTACAATCCGAGTGAATAATTATTTTTGAATGAATAAAAGATAACGAAGAGACTATATTTTTAAATAAATAGGATGAAATTTCGATGTGTAAATATAAAGAATGAACCTAATATCATTAGACCTGTGTATTGATAGACGGTAGGTGACTCGTATCGGTAGGTGACCCGTAGTTTGATTAAACCGGACTATTACATATTATAAATATGACATGTTGTATCAGAAACCCTACATGTTCTCACATCACGACGTGGGTGATAAAGCGGCCGACCTAGGCTTTTCGTGGCAACAACATTTAAGGGCAAAGATCGATCGTGGCGAAGATCATGATGCCGATGAAGATGAAGATGCCGATGATACTGAGAGTTCTTACATATTCAGATTGAGTTTCAAAGATCGAATCAATAATCTATCAGAAAATATTTCGGTAAGGTTTCCAATCCATATGAATTTGTGTATTTAAGCTTTTAGATCTTATCCTCATATCCCCATTTTCATTTTCAATTTTTTTTTTCCAGTTTTCATTGTTACAAGTTGAGAAACAATTATTGAAGATAATTACAACTTATTAAAATTAAAAATTTATTATTTGATTTAGTAAGGAGATTGTTCGAGTTTGAGAGAACGGATCGCTGCCGAAACTTCTTCCGATTCCATATCGCATACACTCAGGATGGTCTAACATCTTATGAACTTCCTCATCTCATTATCTTTGATTCAATTTACATGAATTGTTTTAATAGTTGAATTTATTCAAATTTGGGGCTATATCCTAATGAATCCCCTTCGCTATAAATTTGGTCAAAGAACTTGTGAATAACAAATCGACCGAATTGCCTGAATTGACTAAAGTTTCGGGGTGACATTAAATAAAATTAATTTTAAAATATACTTTGAAATGCTCGAACCACCTATCAACGACCTCGGGAGGGACAAAAGTAAGTGTAGTTCATCCAGTATGTAAATAGGGGACTACGCACTCCATTTGAATACAATAGACACACTCAGAAGTGTTGAATATGTAAGAATATATACATAATTACATAAAACTACAATTAAAATAATTAAAACAAAAAATAAATTAATACAAATAAATAAAACTAACATGTTGTACCCCGCAAGGAATGATAGTAGGTCGAGTGTCCCTCCGTATACTACTTAGAGGAGTATCCACCCCCATGGAAGAGCCTCCTATGATAAACCGTGTCGGAGACCTATCCTCATCCTTAAATAATGAGCGTCAATAAGAAGTGAAACAGATTGTTTATAAAATACATTTAATTATCGCGCTAGAAAAAGGATCTGATGCCAATGTCATCATATTTTTGTAAAAAAGACAAACTAATCACAACCCTTAGGTTGGTCATGTTGTTGGATGAGATTAAATCTCGTATTAAATCTCGTTTATGGTTAATTTATCAGTGGCAAATTATAAATTATTCGTGATGAACTATGTCATATTGTTGGTTTCTCAGCGATGAATTAAACCCAGTTTTGATGAACTTTGCAATTTGCATCAAAAATATGATTTGTACCACTAATATTAACACATTAACAATTTAATTTTAAGTTACTTAAAATTGAGTTTATATAAAGTTTGTTATTGTGTCATTAATAATATATGTTATTATTTTTTTAAATTACTTTTTGTTAGGAATGTGAAGTTGGGTCGTCTCGGGTGGAATATAATGGGGAACGACTTCCAGTGGCATGGCAGCGATGAAGATGATGACCTGCAGCCATTTGTTATAGGTTTGAGATGTTGTGAATTGGTTGGAATCGATTGCACCATGCAGTATCTTCCTCAAAGAGTAGCAATGCAATTCAAATTTGGTCAGGAGTTACTTCTCGTTACTTGGAATGGCGTAAACAAATCAGCCTTATGAGGAATTATGTGTCCAGAGATAAATTTAAAAGGATTTGTAAAGGTCAAAGGTGGAACATCACCAACTTCCAAAACAAATAAATTCCCAAGACAGAGAAAAGTAAAGCAAGAGGAAGATAACGGCTATGATGTGCTCAACCAACGTAAAACATCAAAAAAGATGCCAAGTACAATGATACAAGCGTGTTCCTGACGTCCCTCCTGAATTTGAATCCAAAAGTTTACAATTTAAGAAGAAAGAAGAATCACAAATACCAAATACAGATGATGCACATAATGTTCTTGACATCCCACCTGGATTTGAGCCCAAAAGTTTACGATTGAAGAAGAAAGTAGAATCACAAATTCCAAGTACAGATTATGCAGACAATGTTCTTAACATTTCCTCCTGGATTTGAGCCCATTTATTCAACTTAAGAAGAAAGAAGAATCACAAATATCACATATAGGTTATTTTAATTATTTTTGTATTCAAATTCTTTTATATAATAAATTATTATTAGTTTAGTCTCTTTATGTTTGAGAACTTAGCGTTAATCGCACAACCAAGTGCAACAGATATCCACAAATATAACTTTTAACAGTGTTCACAGTTCCTTTAACAGTTAACTCTATATTAAAATGAAAACGTAATGAGACGTTGTTTAAATGTTATGTTATTATTATAGACATTTATTTATTTAAATAAATTTAAACATTTTTATATTTTAAAAGGGTCCAAAAAAAATTTCGTACAAGCGCCCATGAAGTGTCAGGAACGACCCTTTTAATATATATTGTTCTCTCTTTTAGAAATGGTTCCAACTGATGAGTATGACAGATTAAATGCTTGAAAATACATGTCCCACAACTTCTCGGTTTGGTGAAGCAGGCTCCGCTGGATTTGAGTCGTCCCAGTTTGACGTCGTTTTGTCCGAGCTGAGCGTTGAGGCGCGGACTTCTCGTTACTTGGAATGGCGTAAACAAATCAGCCTTACGAGGAATTATGTATCCATGGATAAATTTCAAAGGATTATTGTAAAGGTCAAAGGTGGGAAAACATCACCAACTTTCAAAACAAAGATATTCACAAGACATAGAAAAGTAAAGCATGAGGAATATGCCGGCTGTGATGTGCTCAACCAACGTAAAACATCAAAAAAGATGTCAAAGTACAGATGATATTTGACCGTGTTCCTGACGTCCCTCCTGAATTTGAACCCAAAAGTTTACAACTTAAGAAGAAAGAAGAATCACAAATATCAAGTGCAGATGATGTTGACTGTGTTCTTAACGTCCCTCCTGGCTGTGAGTCAAAATATTCACAACTTATAAAGGAAGAGTCACGAGTGTCAAGTATAGATGATATCAACAGTTTTCCTAATGTCCCACCTGTCTTTGAGCCCAAAAGCTTACAACTGAAGAAGAAAGAAGAGTCATAAATACCAAGTACAGATGATGCAGACAATGTTCTTGACTTCCTACCTAGATTTCAGCCCAAAAGTTTACGATTGAAGAAGAAGAAGAGTCACAAATACCAAGTACAGATAATGTATACAATGTTCTCAAATTCCCCCCGGGATTTGAGCCAAAAATTCATAACTTAAGAAGAAAGAAGAATCTGAAACATCACGTACATATTATTTCAATTATTTTTGTATTTAATTTATTTTATATTATAAATTATTATTCATTCAGTTTCTTTATTTTTGATAACTTAGCATTAATGGCATACAACATTTATCCTCAAATTTGTATAAAAAAAACATTTATCCTCAAAAGTCGTTGACAGTTCCTTTTAACGGTTTACTCTCCAACAAAATGAAACTTCACATCAATATTTGTTATTCTCTCTTATTTATTGTTCTCTCTTGTTAAAAAGGTTCTAAGTTCCAATAGATGTATATGACAATTTTTTTTTGATAGTGAAATGCCATTAGGGCTTACAAGCATGAGTAAACTGCCTTCGAAGGACAGACCACCCAAGAAGGGCACGGCAAAACAACTGACCGGTCGACCTCAGTGACTGACACTAACTAGCCTACTGACGCACAGGCCGTGCCCTTCGAAAACAACAGGAGACGAGCTCCTGAGACGTAAAACAAAAACAACAGCTCAGACCTATAGGCGGAGGATACAACCCTCATAAGTGAAAACACTCACTTAGAGGGACTGAACTAAGCAACTAAACTAGACTAAACTAAACAACTAAACTAAACTAAACTAAAACCGCCAACTAAACCTAATCTACACCTGTACAACAAAAAACAGCCACCCTAATGGCTCCACCGCCACCCACCCGCGGAAGCCCCGCCCAGACCAAAACTGTACACCGCTGCCGGACAGTCCCCCGGCAGCCTCCTCCCCCACCTCCTCAAAACGCTCACCGGCCGCATCCTGCACTCCGACCGTAAACCAGCACTGGAATTGCTCAACGCCGCCAACGCCTCCGTGGTGAGGCCTCCGCCGTCCAACCCACCAGCAGTCGCCATCACCGAGAGAAAAAACCACCTGACCAGACTGGAACCCCCTACCCTCCCACCACCAGCGCAACCAACCGCGGACGCACAGCAAGCCAGCGTCAGTGAGAGAGAGGAAGGAAGGCAGCGTCGGGAGAGAGGAGAAGAGGCAGGGGAGAAACGCCGATTGCTATCGCTGCTTTGCGAGTCTTCGAGGCTTCGAGAAGTTTTTTGAAAGAAGGAGGAGAAAAAGTTTGTAGTAATCTCTAGATGTATATGACAGATTGAATGTCTGAAAATGTATTTGTCCCACAACGGCCCGATTTTGCTTCGCCGATGATGTGTGGGGGTGTGGGTTAGCCACGGGTTTCGTTTCGTCCCGTTTCAGTGGGTCTGTCTTCGTCGCGGTTAATGTGGTGGCGTGGTTGCGGGTGGGGCGGCTGGTCGGTTTGGGGCGTTGAAAGTTTGGTCGGCCTGTGGGGGCGGTGGAATGGCTTTGGCGACGGTGGGTGGTTCGCGGGTGGTAGTCGGCTTGGCTGGTCCTTCGGCTTCGTTGGTCGGCGCTTGATTGTGGGCGGCGGGGAAGGTGGTAGGGTGGCAGCGCGGTGGTGGTGTCGCCGGGATGGAGATGGATGTGCTGAGGGGTGGCGAACGGGTGCTTGGCGGTTGGGTCTCGGCTCGGTCCGACTTTGAAGCTTCCGGTTGATCGTCGGTGATTGTTTTGATTATTAGTTTAGTTTTAGTTTTTAGTTTAGTTTAGATAGGTAGTTTAGTTTAGTTAGCTTAGTTTCTCTCAGCTGGGTTTTCAGTCTGAGCTGTTTTGTCTCAGCCGGTTATCGGTCTGAGTTTTTTAGTGTTTTAGTTTTCTGTTTCAGGAGCCTGTCTCCTGCTTTTCTCAAAGGGCACGCGGTGCGTATCTTGTGTACTTAGTGTCGGCCACTGCGGTCGGTCCGACCACAACTGTATGTTAGGTCGTGCCCTTCTTAAGAGGGTGCCTTTCGGAGCAGCTTTCTTTCCTGTTGTAACCTCGTTGGTGCTATAAAAAAAATCAAAAAAAAAACTAATTGAGATAAACTTACATTCCGCAGTGCAGTAATTTTTGGTCATTCTTTATTTCTTAGAGTATCCCCACTATTGTTTTTTCAATCATGAAATTGGGTCATTAAAGATTGACTAATAAATATGAATCCCCATGCATCAATGATTTTTTTATTATAAAGTTGGTCATGGGAAGATCAAAATAAAAAAAGATCACAAGATGACCAACAAAAATTTAGGTTATGAGAAACAACCAATAAGAACATGCCACATGTCATGTTGTAAAACTTTTTTAGATGAAATTGTGATCTTGTAACTCATTTATCTTGAAAATTAAAATGTCAAAATTAAAATAAAAAATACTAACATTTTCCAGAATAAATACATTGATGGTTTGAATTTATCCAACCCATCAATGATATTTATTCATAGTGTCATATTTTGATGCGTGTTTAAACAAATTTATTTTTCCATTTGTAAAGTTAATTATATGGGTATAAGAGAGAGGTGATGAACTTTTGTTGGTTAATCATGCATGGGGTGTATATGACCAAACCGATAATAAGTCATAACAAAACTAGATGAGAGATAAAGTGAATTAGAGAGATGAATGAAATATATTTTTTTAAGTTATGGTGGGATGCTATTAGTCATTAGAGGCTAAGTTTTGTTTGAGTCACTTTGTCGTTGTAGCTTTGCATTTATTAGGACGGCAAGATCTATTTTATAGGGATGAGATTACATGGGCTGGACTTTAACAGAGCCACGTCGTTTTGAGACGTCCCTGTTTAACGTCGTTTCGTCCGAGCTTGAGTCGCGGACTTGTCCTAGTCTGAAATTCCCCAATTTGGCGTCTAAGCCCTAAATTGAAGAGTTGTAATTCGCCGAGTGTCCTGGGCTTATGAGCGTCGTTCGGTGCTACCTGCCGTCATCTAAAGCCTTGTAAGTCCATTGTTAGATCTGCTTGTCTGTAAGGCCAGGTTTCGATTGATTGGTGTGAATTAACAGTGTTGATTAATTAGCCGGTGATAGACAAACTGGAAATCTCTTTTAAATTCATAAGCCGTAGTGGATTACGGCTCACTTTGAGTTTCAAAGTTTATAAATGACTTGAGATCACCAGAATGAATACTTAAAATATTTTTATTTACAATTATGTATTAGTGTTCGGTATAAAGAGTTGAGAAATTGCAGGGATGCGGATTAGCTTTACAATGAAAAGTGAGTATATAATGAGATGGAAGGCCAGTCTCAATGTCATCGGATTAATTAAGCGCATTACAAATGGAGAAGAGAATTTTTTTTATATATAAAAAAAAGGAAGTAAGGTGGAAGGGTGTATGTATCGCACACCTTAACAGAACTAAGGGATAACAATGTTAATTGTTTGATTCAACTAGGAGTAATATTTAATATTTTAAGTTAGATCATCTGATTTTATGTGTCAATTAAGTATATTATATCACTACACACTCAATTTCGTATTATTTATTTTTTCTGAGCTTAATTAACTTATTTTTTTGACTACTAAGCTATAACAAAATACATATTTATTAATTAAAATTAACTCCAACTAGAGTCGCTGAATCCGCCACTAACGTCAGCTCTCTTTTGTCCAGGATGTCTTGCCATGGTATGGAGGTTGGTTAGGTTGGTCAAGTTCGAGGTGAAAGTAGCATGCATTTGTGGTGAAAGTAGATTATGAAGTATCAAATTAAAATGAATGATAAAAACATATGAGACAGTTATTTTTTTAATATCTGATGAAAATTTCAAATAGAATGCGCAACATATCAGATATTAAACTGAAACAATAAATTCGAATGGATCAAACACCTTTGCATCACCTGTTCTCTTATTCTTTATTAAATTCGATAGGTCCTCTCAATCTTGTACCGGAGGAGGTGTAGGTCTTGAAGGTCCAGAAGGAGGAACTGGACTACCCTTTGGCAGCCTGGAAAATTCTAGTATGACCCTTTCCTTATGTGGCGGAGAGGTGATAGGACTAGAAGGTCCACTAGGAGGAACCGGACCCTTTGGCAACCTGGAAAATTCTAGAACAGTCCTTCCATCATGAGGGGGTGTAGGTCTTGAAGGTCCAGAAGGAGGAATTGGACCCTTAGGCAACCTTGAAAACTCTAGAACGACCCTTCCATTGCAAACATGAACCAATAGCAACATAATATATAGCAGAGAAATCCCCATGAAGCCTCTGAAAAAAATAGCCATGGCAAGAAAGTTTTACTTCGATTTGGAATTGTGACTTTTGATGGATATTCTGCTAGTATATATATGAATTTATCGAAAGAAGAATCTTTACCAATAATCATGCTTTTAATCGTAATTAATGTACATATTTCTATTAAAAAAACAACATCCCTGTCAAAAAAATAAACATGAGAGAATATTTGGGGCAGCAATTTAAGAAAACGGCATAGTTTAGTGTATTTTGAGCTAAAACTGCGTCGTTTTTGAAAAGGGTTCAGCTATTAATTTATGATGATATTAATGAAACTACGTAGTTTTAATGTTGTTTTAGCAAAACTACATCGTTTTAAAATGACTTTAAGTAGCTTGACTACACGGGACATGAATCCGAATATTTGGGAGTAAAAGTGTTTGATTTCATCCCGGATTAGTATTATCTTTATAGAATAATTGGGAATAAAATATATTTTTAGTAACACGTGATTTTGTATTTATGCACTCCATTAAAATCATCATTTTCAATGCCTGATTAATTAGCAGATTTTCCCATGGCATATTATCAAATCAAGTAGAATCATAATCTTGTTCTTGTTCTTGAAATTTAAATTTGTAAATATATATTTTTGATTGAATATACAAAAATATATTTGAGTTGAAGGAGAATGCATTATGTCTAGTCATGGAGACATTTTGTAGGCATACACTCAATAACTCGAATGACATGTCTAGTTATGGACATAACTCATAAGCATACCATTAGGTGTCGTAGCAACAACGCCTAATAATTCGACTCTCACTTGATGGGAAGAAGAGAGATCTACGTTCAAAAGTCAATTTCGTTGTTCGTGAACGGAAAACAAAAAAGCCCCAATCTGGAAATCAGCATCACCACTCGCTTGTCAGTGAGCGGAACAAAAAAAAGCCCTAATCTAAAAATCAGACCGTTGCGTGAGATTTCAATTGGTGTTCTTCATCTTTTGATCGAAATTAAATAAAGATTTCTTCAAATGGATTAATTAATTTCGTCGATGTATCACTAATTGGTGCTCGAAAAGTGTCTTTATGGGTTCTTGATTCAATGGAGTCGACAATTTTATTGTCTTGCTTATGTTGAAAATAGATGTGTAGCTGCGATTTTATTGATTCAATGTCGTCAACAACTTTGTTGTCTTGCCGCGACTTCCAAATTGCTCACTTTTGAAAGTAGCCACACTGCTAAATGTCGTCAACAACATAAGAAAGTTAAAAATGAATATCAATCGAAGGTGTTCCTATCAACATCTAATGTTTATGTTACCTTATTTTTGTTAACTCAAACATTACTTATAATATTTAAATTTCACGTAGACTAAGGTGATGTTAGTAAGAGCGGTAAGTATAAAACGCTGTAGTCAAGATCACCTTATGGAAAATGAGTATTTTGGATAACGAAATTGGGAGATTGAAAACAATGTTAAACAAATTGCTCAAAGTGAGGTCACGTCTATGCTCCTTTTTAGTTTTTATAGGTGTGAAGATATCGTTTGAAGATTGTCTTAGATAGTTGTAGGTGTTCTATACTTGACCCTGAATATCATCCTAGATTGTCACATGGGTTGTAGGGCATTTGACATGGCGATCGACTTGACTGTGGAATATCAGTTTTAGTTCTGAACATAGCTTGAAGATTTCTTTACAGGGTTGTGAGAGTTATGGTGCGACAACGGACTTGAAGGTGGGACACCACCTTTAGTGTTATTGTCGCTTGAATATTGTCTTTAAGGGTTGTAGGTGCCCTGGCGTGGCGAGGTCACGTCTATGCTCCTTTTTGGTTTTTAATATCTTTGGATCTGATAATCTAAACGGTTTAATTTTTTTATTGAATCTAATTTAATATAAATAATCTTTTAATCATTTTAATGGTTAATAAGGGTATATTGGGAAATGATATATATTTTAATCTTATAATCCCACAAATATCGAGTCAAATATACGTCGATATTTTGAGCCCTATATTTTCGAATAACAAAATCATGAACTCTTCAAACAGCTTTCATCTTTCCTCTCTACGAACATCATGACAACTAAAAAGATTATTTTATACACGAACATCATGACAACTAGAAATGAGATGACATGATTATTTTATTAATTTCTGTATTTATAAAAATTACGAACGTATAAACCAAAACCACGAACATCATTATCAACTGAGAACGATATCACAACATTTGAGATAAAAAAACATGAACATAATGATATTATCCACGAATTATGTACCCGTGATACCATAAAGGTGGGGGGAGATCAAAACTTTTCTGCTAATAAACACGGACATCAAGTGCTGATTCACGAACAATGACGAGTTTGGGGAAGAAAATTTCAACGACTAAAAGACCCCACGACCTACAAACATAGAGACACGTGAGTATTTGTCCGTCCTACACAAATCCAATTCGATGTATATTTCGAAAATCCAATTCGATGTATATTTCAAAAATCCAATTCAACAATATGCGTCGTCCTATTAAAATCTGATTCGACGTGTATTTGGAAGAAAATAAGACGGTAAATAGTTGAACAAGTATTTTATCTGCATTGGTGTCGCTCGTGTGATTCATATTTGACGGTAATTATCTGTTTGAAGGGAACGACAGACTCAGAGCACACACTATTGTCGTCGACTGCAAAAATCATACGAGGATAATTTTTTTACGGTGGAAGGTACTAGGTGAATAATTTGTTCTAAAATTGTGGGATTTGGTGCATATAAGATCGTGTGATTTGTTTTACAATTGACTAATATGTTCTCGAATCATATATATTGTAATTAAAAGCAAAAATGGCTGTGGTCTAGCGGTTATAGTCTTGGTCAAATGATCAGGAGATTGACGGTTCAAATCATGCACCTTACGACATGAATTTGGTTTTGATTCTGACCTGTTTTTTTCCTAAAGAAAAAGCAAGAATGATGAACTTTTTTCTTTGGACATTATCGGCATATACTTTATCAATTTGGTCAAACCATACGTTTTTTTATGAAGGGGTACAATACACGATTCATAACATTTCAATGCATAGTACATATATATAGAGATCTTTTAAGCTATCTCTCGACAGGATCCCGCAGTCATTGGCACATATATCGGTATCTTGAAGCACGGGTCAGGTCCGACACTTTTTACCATGGATCCGCGCATATCTACCCCTGAATCATTAGTACATTCCTTAACATTTGTCGTACATGCCGCATCATCGGGCACCTTTACCATATCATGCATCATCGGGCACCTTTACCATACCATTGCAAGACATAATAACACCCACGCGCGAGGCGGGACGAAGAAGAAGAAAATCTCACAAAATTGTGAGAAAATTGGTGACCCCAGGACTCAAACCCGAGGTATAAGGAATCATGTTTGACTCCTTAACCAACAGGTCACAACATGTTAGGTCTTTTTTTTGTGTGGATAGAAACAACCTGTTAGGAAAAAAATATATAGCAACTTAAAATGAAAACTATAACAACTAACAAGAGCCAAGAGGTTTTTTTTTTGATATATAAAAAAGGTTACTGACAAAGCAAATAATAACAAATCATTCAAATACAAATCATAACATATTGCCAACACAGAAAGGAATTGCTTTCAAATCTTGCCATTGCCAATTGTGATCTCTTGCTTTCCTAGCCAATTTATCCGCTAATGTATTCGCTTCACGTCGCACTAGATATAGGCACCAGTTAGGAAACCGTTGGAAATAATCTTTACATGCAGTCAGCCTCATAGTATCTTCCCATATCCAGTTACCACCACAAGCAACTAATCTTACCATTTCAGCACTATCAACTTCAAAAATGGCTTTACTATGTTGGTTTATTTCAGCTATTTGCATCGCCTTGAAAAGTCTCAGCAGCTCTGCATCAAGAATATTCACTCGCCTTCTAACATATGAAGTAGAGATCCACAAGATTGAACCCTCCTCATCTCTACAAATATATCTTACTCCAATCACATTTGTTCCATCTACACAAGAAGCATCACTATTTATTTTCACATAACCTTTATCAGGTTTAGTCCATCTGTAAGCACCTTCTTCATTTGTCACCAAGAACTTGAATTTTGGAGAGTTATATTAATGTACTAACGCTTTAGTTTGAAAAGTCATAGCAGATGGTTCCAACATGTCTCCTCCATGTAATACTTTGTTTCTATGAAACCATATAAGTCTTGCACCATAAAAGAGTCAAGAGGTTTAATTAGTGCTAATAACACAATTATTTTAACATAATTAGAAAACAAATGGTTACTTTTCCATTGTATTCATAGGTTATCTGCGAGAGTCAACAATGGCGGATTTGCATAGCGACGAACGCCGGCAAGCGCGTGATCATCATCTACCGCAGGTCCTTATGATAAAAGAGACTCGGGTGTTGAGCACTTACCTCCCGGAACTATCCAAGCGATTCGAACTTCTTAAGGCGTACGAATCGCCGCTTCCGATCCTCGACTTCCTCGCAACTTACGGGAAGACGGTGAAGGCGATGATCTGCTCAGGCGCGACTAAGGTAGACCGTGAAGTGGTTGATAACTTGCCTTCGTTGAAACTGATTGTCACGACTAGTGCTGGATTGAACCAGATCGACCTCGCGGAGTGCCGGCGCCGTGGAGTTGCGGTTGCTAATGCGGGAGATATCTTCTCGGAGGATTGCGCTGATTTGGCGGTTGGGCTGGTGATTGATGTGTTGAGGAAGGTGACGAGTGGTGATCGGTTTGTGAGAACAGGAAATTGGCCTAGCAAAGGAGTGTTTACTCTCGGTTCTAAGGTTAGTTAGTATCTCTCTCATTTGATAATTATTGTGTTGTCAACGGAACTATGTCAGCACATTCAATCAAATACTGCTGCTTAAGTCTTCATGTTTACTTGGTTTGTCTCATTGGATTTTGGAGATGGCGTGCTATGGTGAAGACTAGAGAGCCTTTATATCTGCTTCGAATTCAATGAAGGATGTTGATGCAGTCATTGTTAACAGTGAATGACAAGTTAAGAAATTATTTGAATCTCGGTTGTTTTGCAACTGATTGGTGATGCTGAAAAAACTACACTATTTGGCATGCTTGAGCTTTTAGTTTCGTACCGCTTATATTGATACAGCATATGCCACACTCCTCACTTCATGTTCCATCCATTTGTTCAGTCTTCACACGAAGTATGAATATGCACTTTTGGAACAGTGTTCGATTTCGTCTTGTCTGCAATTTTGATTTGGTCCCACTATATTCTATAACTTGGTGGAAAAACCCGTTTTGTTTTTATCAATTCATTTTACTTATTTGAGAGGTGATCTTATAATGCTTGCTTGTGTGATCTGATCATAAGTGAGTGACGATTGAGATTACTATTCACATTTAGAGTTCCCAACTGAGCCAGAGTTGGGTTTCTTTGTGCAGTTGGGAGGCAAGCGGGTTGGAATAATTGGTTTGGGAAGCATTGGCATACAAGTTGCCAAAAGGATGGAAGCATTTGGCTGCAGCATCTCATACAACTCAAGAAAGGCAAAGCCTTCAGTTTCATACCCTTTCTATTCAAATGTTTGTGAGCTGGCAGCTAACTGTGATGTTCTTATCATCTGCTGTGCATTAACTCCTCAAACCCGCCACATAGTGAACAGGGAAGTTTTACGGGCTTTAGGAAAAGATGGAGTGGTCGTAAACATAGCACGGGGGGCTATAGTGGATGAAAAGGAACTCGTTAGGTGCTTAGTTGAAGGCGAGATTCTCGGTGCAGGTTTGGATGTGTTTGAGAATGAGCCTAATGTTCCCATTGAGCTCTTTGCCATGGATAATGTGGTGATGTCACCTCATAGAGCTGTATTAACTCCAGAATCAATTGGGGATTTATATAAACTTATTGTGAGAAATTTGGATGCCTTCTTCTCCAATAAGCCTCTCCTTAATTTGGTAGAGGAATGGGGATTGTCTGAGGTCCAGGAACTTCAGATAAAACAACTCTAAGCACCACAGCACAGTGAAGATGAGAGTTATATATATATATATATATATATATATAGGATGACGAGTAGCCATCAAATGTACCATCCGGCTGCCGCCGTGTCTGGAGTACTAAACCTGCCAGATGGTGGGCGGTGGTTACTCTAAACAAGTCTGTATGAACCAGTCTTTTTACGACATTTGATGAACTTGAACGCAGCATTTGATTAAGATTGACATGATTATTCTCATATTATTTTGATATCAGGCGCTTGATTTACCTGCAACACCAACATGATCGCTCTGACATATACAATACCGATTGCGACCGGTACCAAGTACATTTATGTTACTCATTCTTAGTACCGAATCGAAACTCCGTTTGCGAGGTTTTACATTGCGCCGGCGAAGCTTCGTCATCTGCATTGAGGAAGCCAGTTCGAGAGCGGCAGAGTGAGAAACGGTGCGTATATGATAAGCCTGTCACTGGCTTCGAAGCTTTTTGCCACATCAATCTTCTGTGAATCAAACTGGGCCCACCATAAACTACAGGCTTACTTTAATATTAAGCCCAAAACTCACGACACAGCGTTTAAGTGTGGATTAGTTGGTGTGGACTTGTGATTAATTTTGCTTAAAGTGTGGATCACTTAAGTGTTTGTTTCGGTTGTGGATTTTGATCTGGAATGATGGAATGGATAGAGTTAATTATGCTTCAATATTGGATATATTGTGTTGAAACACTTGAATTGACAGAGGTGTCTGATGAGACATGTGCTTTATTGATGAATATATGTTGACGAATATTTGGATGAGAATTGAGATGTCCTAATAGACCGTCCAGTTGCTAGAAAAGATAATAGTTGAAAGCTTTGAATCTTGTACCGAATCAGTTATACCCATCAATATAAAACGAAGAACTCTTAATAAGCGGAAAAATTCTCATAATTTGTTTGGCATAGCCTTTGCCTTAAAGAAAATACAAAATAAAAAGTTGTTCGTCACGAGATCTTATTCAGCTTGCACACCACCAGAAAAATTGCTTCGTCGACAATTCTAGAAAATCCATCTCAAGATCCGAAAACATAGTATTTTTTATTAAGATGAAGCTAAAGACAGACAGTATGTAGAGTGAGATTTCTATATATAAACGGATCCGCGGCTGCATTTCAACAGTCAAGTCTAATTTGCCCATCTAGGATGTCTCGATTGACAGTAACGTCAGCTCTCTTTTGTCCAGGATGTCTTTCCATGTTATGGAGGGGTTGGTTACGTTGGTCAAGTTCGAGGTGAAAGCAGCATGCATTTGTGGTGAAAGTAGATTATGAAGTATCAAATTAAAATGAATGATAAAAACATATGAGGCACTTTTTTTAATATCTGATGAAAATTTCAAATAGAATGCGCAACATATCAGATATTAAACTGAAACAATAAATTCGAATGGATCAAACACCCTTGTATCACTTGTTCTCTTATTCTTTATTAAATTCGATAGGTCCTTTCAATCTTGTGCCGGAGGAGGTGTAGGTCTTGAAGGTCCAGAAGGAGGAACTGGACTACCCTTTGGCAGCCTGGAAAATTCTAGTATGACCCTTTCCTTATGTGTCGGAGAGGTGATAGGACTAGAAGGTCCACCAGGAGGAACCGGACCCTTTGGCAACCTGGAAAATTCTAGAATTGTCCTTCCCTCATGAGGGGGAGTAGGTCTTGAAGGTCCAGAAGGAGGAATTGGACCCTTAGGCAACCTCGAAAACTCTAGAACGACCCTTCCATTGCAAACATGAACCAATAGCAACATAATAGATAGCAGAGAAATCCCCATGAAGCCTCTGAAAAAAATAGCCATGTCAAGAAAGTTGTACTTCGATTTGGAATTGTGACTTTTGATGGATATTCTGCTAGTATATATATGAATTTATCGAAAGCAGAATCTTTACCAATAATCCTGCTTTTAATCGTAATTAATGTACATATTTCTATTAAAAAAAAATAAACATGAGAGAATATTTGGGGCAGCAATTTAAGAAAACGGTATAGTTTAGTGTATTTTGAGCTAAAACTGCGTCGTTTTTGAAAAGGGTTAGCTATTAATTTATGATGATATTAATGAAACTACGTTGTTTTACTGTTGTTTTAGCAAAACTACGTCGTTTTAGAATGACTGTAAGTAGTTTGACTACACGAGACATAAATCCGAATATTTGGGAGTAAAAGTGTTTGATTTCATCCCGGATTAGTATTATCTTTATAGAATAATTGGGAATAAAAGATATTTTTAGTAACACGTGATTTTGTATTTATGCACTCCATTAAAACCATCGTTTTCAATGCCTGATTAATTAGCAGATTTTCCCATGGCATATCAAATCAAGTAGAATCTTAGGATCTGTTCTGTAGAGCTTAAATTTCATGTTTTTAAGTTAAATAAAGTTAATAAAAGTTAAATTAAATTCAGTACAGTTAAATTAAATTAAATAAAGTTCAGTACAGTTAAATAAAGTTAAATTAAATTAAATTAAAATTTTCAGATTTCAATTTTGTAGTTCAACGTGATTAAACCTTAAATTAAACACCTTTATTCAAAAAAAATTATTTTTTTAAGTTCAGTAAAGTTAAATAAAGTTAAGTAAAATTAAATAAAGTTAAGTAAAGTTAAATAAAGTAAAAATTAAGTTCAGTAAAGTTAAATTAAATTAAATTAAATTAAATTAAATTAAATTAAATTAAATTTTTTTTAGCTCTATCAAACAGCACCTTAATCTTGTTCTTGTTGTGAAAATGATGGATTTGTGGAGAATGATAAGAGATGTAGGGGAACTAAAATGGAGAAATGTATAGAGAGTAGTAATCTTTTCTTATTGATATTGATCTTGATTATTCATACATGTACAAATGACTCATTTATATAGAATTAAATGAGACAATCAAAAGACTAGCAATAAAAGAGGATTAAATTAGCAATATGAAAGACTAAGGGTCAATGGCATATGAAATGCTAAAAGTCATCAAATACATAATGATAATATATATTCATAACAATTTTGTATTTATGCACTCCATTAAAATCATCGTTTTCAATGCCTGATTAATTAGCAGATTTTCCCATGGCATATCAAATCAAGTAGAATCATAATCTTGTTCTTGATATTTAAATTTGTAAATATATATATTGTTGATTGAATATACGAAAATATATTTGAGTTCTAGTCATGGAGACATTTTGTAGGCAGACACTCAATAACTCGAATGACATGTCTAGTTATGGACATAACTCATAAGCATTAGGTGTCGTAGCAACAACGCCTAAGTAATTCGATTCTCGCTTGATAGGAAGAAGAGAGATCTACGTTCAAAAGTCAATTTCGTTGTTCGTGATCGGAAAAGAAAAAAGCCCCAATCTAGAAATCAGCATCACCATTCGCTTGTCTGTGAGCGGAACAAAAAAAGCACTAATCTAAAAATCAGACCGCTGCGTGCTATCTCAATTGGTGCTCTTCATCTTTTGATCGAAATTAAATAAAGATTTCTTCAAATAGATTAATTAAATTCGTCGATGTATCACTAATTGGTGCTCGAAAAGTGTCTTTTATGCGTTGTTGATTCAATGGAGTCGACAGTTTTGTTGTCTTGCGCTTATGTTGAAAATATAGATGTGTAGCTGCGATTTTATTGATTCAATGTCGTCAACAACTTTGTTGTCTTGCCGCGACTTCCAAATTGCTCACTTTTGAAAGTAGCCACACTACTAAATGTCGTCGACAACATAAGCAAGGCAGTTTTTAAAAATGAATATCAATCGAAAGTGTTGCTCCTATCAACATCTAATGTTTATGTTACATTATTTTTGTTAACTCAAACATTACTTACAGTATTTAAATTTCACGTAGACTAAGGTGATGTTAGTAAGAGCGGTAAGTATAAAACGCCGCAGTCAAGAGCACCTTATGGAAAATGAGTATTTTGGAAAACGAAATTGGGAGATTGAAAACAATGTAAAACAAATTGCTCAAAGTGAGGTCACGTCTATGCTCCTTTTTAGTTTTTATAAGTGTGAAGATATCGTTTGAAGATTGTCTTAGATAGTTGTAGATGTTTCTATACTTGACCCTGAATATCATCCTAGATTGTCACATGGGTTGTAGGGCATTTGACATGGCGATCGACTTGAGAGTGGAACATCAGTTTTAGTTCTGAACATGGCTTGAAGATTTCTTTACAGGGTTGTGAGAGTTATGGTGCGACAATGGACTTGAAGGTGGGACACCACCTTTAGTGTTAATGTCGCTTGAAAATTGTCTTTAAGGGTTGTAGGTTTCCTGGCGTGGCGATGGACTTGACGGTGGGACGTCACCTTTAGTGTTGATGTTGCTTGGAGATTTTCTTAGAGGGTTGTAGCTATCTTGGCGCGGCGATGGACTTGACGGTGGGACGTCGCCTTTAGTGCTAATGTCGATTGAAGATTTTCTTAGAGGGTTGAAAGTGTCCTGGCGTGGCGATGGACCTGACGGTGGGACGTCGCCTTTAGTGTTAATGTCGATTGAAGATTTTCTTGGAGGGTTGTAGGTGTCCTGGCGTGGCGATGGACTTGACGGAGGGACGTCACCTTTAGTGTTGATGTTACTTGGAGATTTTCTTAGAGGGTTGTAGCTGTCTTGGCGCGGCGATGGACTTGACGGTGGGACGTCGCCTTTAGTGCTAATGTCGATTGAAGATTTTCTTAAAGGGTTGTAGGTGTCCTGGCGTGGCGATGGACCTGACGGTGGGACGTCGCCTTTAGTGCTAATGTCGATTGAAGATTTTCTTAAAGGGTTGTAGGTGTCCTGGCGTGGCGATGGACTTGACGGTGGGACGTCACCTTTAGTGCTAATGTCGATTGAAGATTTTCTTAGAGGGTTGTAGGTGTCCTGGCGTGGCGATGGACCTGACGGTGGGACGTCGCCTTTAGTGCTAATGTCGATTGAAGATTTTCTTAGAGGGTTGTAAGTGTCCTGGCGCGGCGATGGACCTGACGGTGGGACGTCGCCTTTAGTGCTAATGTCGATTGAAGATTTTCTTAGAGGGTTGAAAGTGTCCTGGCGTGGCGATGGACCTGACGGTGGGACGTCGCCTTTAGTGTTAATGTCGATTGAAGATTTTCTTGGAGGGTTGTAGGTGTCCTGGCGTGGCGATGGACTTGACGGAGGGACGTCACCTTTAGTGTTGATGTTACTTGGAGATTTTCTTAGAGGGTTGTAGCTGTCTTGGCGCGGCGATGGACTTGACGGTGGGACGTCGCCTTTAGTGCTAATGTCAATTGAAGATTTTCTTAAAGGGTTGTAGATGTCCTGGCGTGGCGATGGACCTGACGGTGGGACGTCACCTTTATTAAAAATAATGGCGCCTGATGATCCTGATGGTGGAACATGTTGTTGGTCGTTGTTCATAGTTAATGTTGGCTTTGGTGGTGGAACCTGATCCTCAGAAATCACTCGGGCAGAGCAGCCCAACAAATGAACCAACAAAATAATTGGCAGCAACATTTTCATGATGCAATGCAACAAACTTGACAAAGAACCAAATTGCCCGAAGAAGCAAAAATTCGTACCAAAGAAAACTAGCTAGTTTTCTTTGGAAAGAATTTGTGTACTTGAGAAAACCAGGAATACCGATGTTGTATGTATATATAAATTTCTTTTCTATATTTGGGAAAAGATTAACGCACACAACCGGACACTTCTGCCCAATATGAATAGGTTTTGAATCCTGTAAAACTCATCCAGCAATGCCAATTTTTCATGCTGATTATAACTAATTTTTGTTAAAAATAAATTTACTAGGCTTTCTCTTCTGTCAAATGTATGTAAGTGTAACCATAATAATACAAAAGACAAAGACATTGTACATAATATGAATGGTTTAGAATAAAAGTCTCTAAATAACAACTTTTTAAAACCGAATGTGAAAATAAGGATGAATAGAGCTAGTGGTTCAGGTTCTGGTTGTTTTTAGTGTACTCGGAAGTCTAAAATACACTTGTTTATAATTAAACATATTACTCTACAATTTCTTTGTACCCTTCATTTAGATTAGAGTATACACAATTTTGAAGTTCATATTTGTCCTAGGGCCCATAAAGTCTCTCTTCCATAGAATGTAATGTAGGGTTGCCAAATGATTCTGTGGGCCTAAAAATACATGGGTTCTAAGTCTGGTCAGTAAATCGCCGTATACGGTTAAGGCCCAACTAGGCCTTTATTATTGGGAGTCCGGTACGGTCTACAGATCAGAGCTGCCCCTAGTTCGACCCGCCTTGAAGCCCTCTTCTATCAAAAAACGAATTTAGTCCACCAATATGTAAAATGACACATGAGTTTGTTCCATAATCCAGAAGCCCTCAATCTCAGAGTTGGCCTACAATGTCCCTGAGCGCCAGCAATAACGATACACATCACTGCACTAATATAGAATCTGCACCCTATGTGAAATTCGTACCCTTGGTATGGCTTACCGCATGGGCTCATCTCTGTTTAGTTATCATGGCTAGGACTCTCATAAGGTATATGTGGTGAGCTATGCTTGTCATCATGTTCAGGGCCTCCATAGCTTAGCTAAGCAGCAGGAGCATTGGCTGGGCTCCTAGCAGGGCCATCATAACTTTGACTTCTTTTGCGTTCATGGCTGGGACTTGGTTGGCCTTCATAACTCAGCCTTCTCTTACATTCATTGTTTGGACTTTGCTTGGTTTCAACATTATTAATCGGGCTCTGGTCAGTTCTTTCATACCCGGGGCTTTTCCTGGGGGTTCAAACGTGCAACTGGCTTGGACCCATGGTCGTAATCTGGGCTATCCCTGTCTCTATGGCGTGGATTAAGAGAACGCCTGCCATTGTAACCTCTCTCTACAGACCTATCTCGGCCTCTCCTATCAGGGCTTCATCCATTCCTTCTATTGTCATTCCTCTGGTTATCATCATCATCTCGACTTTCCAGTTGCATACTCAACGGATATAATCCTGTCCATGTACTTGCTGTATATGCAAAGACCCAATAAGTCATCTTCTTATGTACTATACAAGATAACTACTAATACAGTATCTTAATGGAAATTAAATTAAACCTTGAGTTTGTTGCTACTAGTGCTTTGGTAGCTTCTTCCTACGTGTCGAACCATATAAATGCAAAATTCTTTCTGATCCTGATATTAACAATTTTCCCATAAGAGTCGAAGTACCTCTCCAAATCTATCGGTCAAAGTTGATGACAAACAGTGTTCTCGAGGGTCTGCTGTTAATTGAAGCTTTTCTTGGATCATCAGACCTTCTACCACCCCTATCTTGCTGTAATGTTCAAGTAAAGACTATAAATCGAGGAAGCCGCTTGAGGCAATATTACTGAATTTCAAATTTCACGATAAACGTTGCAGAACATGTTATAGGTTATGCTAATAGCTAGTGAGACACTAAAGCACAAAAACAATACACATCGCATGGTCAATCAACTTGCCTTGGTCCACTCAACACGAAGTGGGCGTCCCTTTGGACCAAACTCTCTCCTGTCCAGTCTTCTCACCACATCATCAGCGTCTTGTTCATCTTCCATATAAATAAAAGCAAATACCTGAAGAGGAAAATAATGATCAAATAAATGACAGTAAGCCAAGTGAATTAACAAGACGAAAGTCTATTAAGAATAAGCCACGGATCCAGTCATGGCAGCAATTCATAAACTAGAAGAAGTGTGCTTCAATGCCAATTTTTACCGATGCAAAAAGTGAAACAACACCTGGGTTCACCATGAATTCTACGACGTGACATGTTTTAAGTGCACAACCGAGCATGTCACTAGGAATAAAAAAGGATGTTGTCTGAAGTGACGAAGGATGACAGTGCCAACGCAGATGAAGTTAGTTCTTCGAAAGAGGATGAAGCTTGGCGTCTAGACAGAAATAAAATGCAGCGGAGCTCATCCAAATAGTCCATGTAACTGAATGGTACATAACCCTGCCATAAAGAGATTGGTAAGTACAAAAATCGACTTTATAAAATGATCTCAGGTATTCATCATTTCAAATGAATTGCTTTATATTAATTCTTGATCAACATATGGAGCCTCGGTTCAGAGAAGGGCTTTTCACACACAGCCCAGAGTCTGCTAAAGAGCCCAAGAATTGTGGAACACGAATGCACTAAAAAAAAGAAAGATAAAGTGTCCTCTATATAGCTCCACAAATTTTTTTAAACACAAGTGCCAAGTTTTTTCATATAGTAAATTTATTTTTTCATAAGTTCTATCGAAGTGGCGCAAAAGATACTATGTAAAGTTTATTTGGATAAAGAATCCTTATGCTTTCAGTAATTCCATCCCCACTGCTACCTACGACATTCATGATTCATCCTTATCTGACACAAACACAACAACACAGGAGATCAATCGAAAATCAATTCTAGTTTTGCAACACCAGTTCCATTTTAAACCAGATCAACCAGATAAGTTACTGAAGCCTAAAAAAACAACCTAACTGCAGACGTGCTTCAGAGCTGCCCAGTAAAGTCACACACAAGAATCACCAACAGAAATACACGCGAAGTAATAGAACATACAACTGTGTAAATTTAGGTCCAAAACTGCTCACCAAATTTCAAATCCACCCTCTCCACATTCCCATACTTGCCAAACAGTCTCTCTATATCAGAAGATCGGTTTTACTACCCTTGAACTCATTCTGATAATCTTCAACCCTAATTTTTTTTTTGAAAACCAATCCTTAACCAGTCCCGATTCATTAAATTTCACATCTTCTGAGTTCTGAAAATTTGCCAGTTAAATTTTGTCCAGACAATACGATAAGGTGAGTAACCAAAACACCTATACGGAGTCATCCCTTTTATTAGGCATGATTGATGCCTTCTGGTACCTGACCTTATCAATCTCCTTCCCCAAAAAGTCCAGCGTTGTGTCTGTGATGTGGTTAGGCGAGCAGCCTGCGTCTAGCATCATTTTCAAATACTTGTAAGCATCCTTTAATAAACCAGCTTTGCTATGCACTTCAATGAGGGTATTATATGTGACAATATCGGGGTTCACTCCACTAGCCTTCATCTGTTCAAACATTCTGTTAGCATCCTCAATACGACCATCTTTCCCAAGAATATTGATAAGGGTATTGTACATCACAATGTCTATATACCCACCCTCTTCGACAAGTTTATCCAAAACTAAACTGGCTAGATCCACTCTTTGCATCTTCCCCAAACCTTGGATGACCACATTGTATGTTGCGATGTCTGTGGGGCAGATTTTTTCACCCATTTGGCGAAGAACACCGAATGCCACATCAAAATATCCCTTTTTGACAAATGCAGTCATCATAGAATTGTATGTATATGTCGTTGGATCAAACCCAGCATCGGTGAATATCTCAAATAACTTGCATGCTAAGCTCAGCTTCCCCTTGGACAGAAATATAGACAGATAAGTATTACTCATATCCATATCGAAAGTAATTGCTCCTTTGGCCTGAACTCGTCTGCCTCTACCAAGAAAGAAATTTTTAACAGGAATGTTACGAGGCTCTGCTTGATTGGCCAACCGGTCCATATATGGGGATGATGACCAGGGATCATTTTCATCAGAAGTTATATTCGTGTATTTATCTGTACTCGCTTCTGAAGTAGAGTCGGCACTGGGGGAGGAACTAGAAGAATTTATGAAGCTCAAGATCTCTATCAGACTACCGTCAGAAGGGAAAATGGGCATGCCATCTTTCTTCCTGCTTTGCTGACTCCTGAGAGAGGCTTCCATATTAGTTGTCCATTGAAGAGCATGAGGCACTAGATACCGCTCTCTCACTCGCTTCAAAAGCGTATCAGCCCAGTCCCACTTACCTTGCTTTTGGAGCCCGATTATGATAGATGATAGTGTAACAAGATCCACATCAAAACCCCTTGCTTCCATCTCTTCAAGCACATTTAATGCTTCATCAACATCCGCCTCTTTGCAAAGCTGACTCACAACAATGCTGTACGTGACTCCGTCAACAAATTGTCCTTTTTTCTTCAAATCGCAGAATATCATGTACGCTGCAACAGGTTTTCCATTTTTGAAAAGACCATCAATCAGTATATTGTGCGTCCAACACGAGGCTCTTATTCCTTCTTGTATCATCTTTTCATACAGTTGGCATGCTTCTGAAACTTGTCTCACCTTAAATAAACAATCCAATAAGGAATTGTAAATTACCGTGGTAGGCTGAAGTCCGTTATACTGCATCTCACCGAAAATCCTTATAGCATCATCACTTCTGTATGATTTACAGCAGCCTTGGATAATGATGCGATAAGTGCAGCCATCAGGCTCATGGCCAGACACTTTGAGTTCTTCATAAACAGAAATAGCATCTTTGAGCTTGCCGTCCAAACATAAGGACTGGATAAGGCTATTATAGGTGCATAAGTCTGGATCACAAGCTCCATGGCTTGAACATTTTTCTTTCATTTCTTTAAAGAGGGTCAGAGACGTATTCAATTCTCCCCAGCACCCAAAAGCATGGATGCATACATTGTAAACCTTTGTGCTCCAGGAAAAGCTCTTAGTCTCCCTTAATTTATCGAACACTTTTTTGAAGTCTTCTTTTCTGCTTGCTTTTCGGAGAGCAACAAATAGCCGGTTGCAGGCATATGCATCTACACCTATCGAGTCACTGGAATCAGATGTCTCTAAAAGCTTGAAAAGGATAGAAAGTGCCAAACTTAGCTGGTTTTTCCTTATCAGAGCAACCAAGACAGTGCTGTACACATTCTGATGCAACTCCAAGCCCGTTCCTAATTCTTCCATACGATCAGTAAGTTGTAAGGCTAAATCGAACCGGGCATTCCGGATAAAAGCATCGAGTAGAAGCTTAAAATCCACCGAGTTAATGACAACTCCATCTTCCTTCATTGAGTTGAGTAGTTGAGATACTTGATCAACATAACCTGCCCGACATAAAGTCCGGAGCATGAGAGAATACGCGGTAGACGAGTGTTTGTATTTAGGTTTTGAAGAACACCAGTTGAAAAAATCAAACTTCTTGGAAATATGGAGGGATGGTCTACGGAGGATTTCAAGCACAAGATGATCGGACACCTGATCATGATTAAGGTTGAGTGTTCCAGAGTCGGATAGGATCTTCGAGAAGTGGGCAACCACAAGAATATCTCCTAGTTTTGCTGCATTCTTGATACTGACAGAAGCAGATGCCACTGCTCTTCCATGGAGCATTTCTCAAATTGAATGCTATAACAGCCTCGTCCACCTCCACCCCCCTCGTCACTTGTTGCTTTGCCCAAGTGCCAAAACTTGTAACCGCTAAACCCTCATGGACTGTCGTTGACGCAATTTTTCATACCTACCCTGATAATGGATGCAATTACGAACTGAATTCACGTCTGGCTTTGGTGAGTCCATCTTCAACCCTAATTCCAATCACAAAAATACATACACATAACATAATTACTAAACACAGATACCATAATCAACAACACCAATTCAAAAGTTTCTAAAAAGAATATGAAAAAATAAATTAACTCTATCTACAAAATCTGCCAGACTTCACCTCAAAATCCAACAAAAGGAAAGGAAATAAAAAAGCAAAAAGAAAGGGCAAAACCAGAGATGCAGATACTGAAAATATATAAGTAAATCCTTGAAGCTCGACAAACCTGGGAGCTGTTTCCGAAACCCTAAAATTGCTAGCTAGCTAGCTCGCTTCAATTCTCAGAAATGCAGATCCAAAGATTTTCTTGAGGCTGCATCAGTCAATTATAACTTATTTAAAATAAATAAAAACAAAAACATTGGTCCCATCATCGAAACGACAGAGGATTACGCGTTTTAATTATATTGATATTTATACTAAAGTCCCTAAAGTTTATGAAAATGATGATCGGTGGCCTGAAGTTTGAGATGTTTCAGAAAGGTGACGAAATGTGGACTGGAATTAGAAGAGTATGCGTTGGAAAGACGACGGTTGTACACGCGAGAACGACGATGATATGAACAAACTGAAACTGAAACTGAAACTGAAACAATCTATCGGTCAAATTAAGCTGTAACAACTGTAAACAGTATTGCGCCTGATCCGACTTGCGATGAATCTACACACACCTTTCTCCAGCTTCCAACCAACCCTATCGTGTATAAAAATGCCCCACAATCTCACAATCCGGCGGATTTGTACTGGGTTTGGCGGGAATATTCGATTTAGGGTTTTCTGGAGTTTGGGTTTTGGTAAAGTTGTAATCTTTTTGTTGTGTATTGCCGAAAACTTTTCTTTTATTTAAGTTTTGGATTGAGACGATGAATCTTTTCAAGAAGATGAGCAGCATGAGTTCATATAGATTTGTGCTGGAGCCTGTAAGTTTTTTTTCCTTTTAATATTTAATTTTAAATTTTTTTTGTATTTATTCATTTTGTTTAGTTTGATTCGTGTTGTGTTTGCATAGTGGGATTGAAATAGCTAGACTGACATTTAAGAGATTGATGCAGCAAGAAAGTTCTTGGAGAAAGTGGGGATCTTCCGGCAAGAGGCAGAAAGGGTCTAGTGAAAAGTCTGCGGCTGTTCAGCAAGAAGGGGATGGCGTTGGTAAAAGTGATACGCAGTTGGTTGATGAAAGCATTTCGGAACAGCTTGTTACATTCGATCCAGCGCTAGTTGTTGAATCAACGGATGATGTGAAAGAGAAACAAATGTCCAATGAGCAACTTGAAAAGGATATTCGAGAAACAAAAGTAGAGAATATGGTTGATAGTCTTGAAGCAAATGTAAGGCCTTTTTCTTTTTCTTTTTTGTAGCACGGTCCTCGTTTTATTCATTGCGTTTTCACAGTTTAATTTTGAGCAACTTCTACATGATTTATGCAGGGAGAAAATCACACTATCATAATTGGTAAAGGGACTGAAATAGGCCAGATAATTTCGTGTACAGTTGGCGGTAATGATGGTCAATCAGAACAGGTGAGTCTGCCAACCAATTAAGCCCCCTATTAACATCGCAATGCCTTTTGTTTTTTTGTTCTCCGTCCTTGGTGAAGTTTGGTCGTGTGTTAGCTGATTTTCTTCAATTCATTTTGATGTAAAATTTGCAGACAGTATCATATATCGCAGAACGTATTGTTGGCAGTGGTTCATTTGGTGTTGTTTATCAGGTTGGTCATTATTCCATATTACTGTAGTTCTTTTTTTATCATGGTAATGTCCATCTGTTCCAGCCTGCTAATGGTGGTTTATTTTACAACGATGCAGGCTAGATCAGTGGAAACGAACGAAATAGTTGCAATAAAGAAAGTTCTACAGGATAAGAGATTTAAGAGCCGAGAGCTATCACTTATGCGCTTACTGGATCATCCTAATGTTTGTCAGCTTCGTAATTGTTTCTTTTCTGTTGAGAAAGATGATCTTTACCTCAACCTCGTGCTCGAATATGTCCCTGAAACCATTTATAGTGTTTCGCGGCATTACAGCAAGAGGAACCAATCCATGCCGCTTTTGCACATCCAACTTTATATCTACGAGGTACGCTTAAAAAGTGTGTTCACTTTCTTTTCATATCACTATATATTGAATGTAAATTGCTTTCAAACACCATCTCGTGTTATCTTACTATGGTCACGAAATATGTTCTTGCAGCTTTGTCGGGCACTTAATTACATACACAATGTTGTTGAAGTCTGCCACCGTGATATTAAGCCACAAAACATATTAGTAAGTTGTCTTTACTTGTCCACGACTCCGTCACAACAACTTTAGGGCTTCATATTTGAATATCAAGCAGGTTGTGTAACTGCTTTATTTTTTTCTCTGTACTGAAGTGTAAATCTTCGCATTGTAGGTGAACCCTCAAACACATGAAGTGAAGCTATGCGATTTCGGAAGTGCAAAGATATTGGTATACAATTTTTGTCTTCACTTTTCAGGACTTCTTTTCAAAGTCGGTTTGTGAGGACGTATTGACGTATTTTAGTTGTGATTGTAGGTTCCCGGTGAACCCAACATATCATACATATGCTCACGGTATTACAGAGCTCCAGAACTTATATTTGGGTCTACTAAATACACCTCGGCAATTGATATGTGGTCTGCTGGCTGCGTCATGGCTGAACTCTTACTTGGACACGTGAGTGACATGTTTATACTTATTGCTGCTTTTTTCGTGCTGCTTTTGTGGAACACGATTCTGATATCGACTATTTTCCTTCCAGCCTATATTTCCTGGTGAAAGTGGCGTAGACCAGCTAGTTGAAATAATCAAGGTATGACGTTAATCCACGTGCTTCTTGTCATTTTTCTTCGCTTGAATTGTGTACAGCATTAGGACTCGTATACTAACCACATGTTTTACGAAACATTGGGGTTTTTTGTGTGTACCACTTGGTACCCTAATTACTAACATCTATTTCGCCGTATCAGATATTAGGGACACCGACAAGAGAAGAAGTAAAGTGCATGAATCGTGAGTACAAAGAATTCAAGTTCCCCCTTATAAAAGCGCGTCCCTGGCACAAAGTTTTCAACAAAAAATATCCTCCTGAAGCGTTTGATCTTGTATCGAGAATGTTACAGTACTCACCAAAATTGCGCTTCTCACCTGTAAGATTCCCCTCCCCTTCATTTGGATGTAACTGTGAACATGACAATGTGATTTCTAAATGTAAACTAAAGCTCATGTTATCATTTGGCTGTGAACAGCTAGAGGCATGTGCCCATCCGTTCTTCGATGATTTGAGGTCTCCTGACGCATGCTTGCCCAATGGGCAACCTCTTCCTCCCCTATTTAATTTTACACCCCAAGGTATACAAGGAGCTGTATTTTCGTATCGTGTTTTGTATTCATTCATCCTGGTCATGCCTTCACCCTTTTTAACTACACTTTTGAACAAACAGAACTCACTCATGCGTGATGCGTCCCCTGAACTGCTCGAACGACTTATTATCAAAGACGGACAAAAGGTGTGAGCAGTGAAAGTGAAACTAATCGTGGAACGAGAGAAAAGAATAAACTACCTTTTTGTAAAGTTCACAAAGTTTTGGATCCTCTATGCTTATATAATATCAATCCGCCTCCAAATTCCCAGTGCTCTTGCTTCTCATTGCATCTAAAATCGCGTCGAAGATCCAAAGAAAGTATTCATGGAGGCTGGAGCATGGTAGTTCATTCCAAGAAAGTATTCTTTTGGATTTTCCGTTTTGTAATCTCCTCCTACTTTCTACTATTTCATTTGTAAAAGAAAGGGCAGTCAAAAGAAGGACACCAGATTTTGGTTTCACATATCACATTGGAAGAAACAGTAACTACCATGGTTCTGAAATTTCAGTAAAAAGAAGGACAAACAGAATTTTTTTTTTTTTTTTTGTCAAAGAAGCGATTTTCATTACAAGAAGGAAAACAACAAAGGTTTCAATTCAACTTGACTGAAGTTACACACACACAAGTATAAATATCTGTCTACAGAAACAACGAGTGGAGTATCAATTTTAACTCTCTTGCTGGTTTTGTTCATCGCCTTCTTTGTTTCTGGACTCTTCTTTGTCCTCTGCCGCCTCCTCATGGGCAGCTTCAGCTTCAGCTTCAACTTCCGCCGCTGCTGCTGCTGCTGCTGCTTCTTGTGCTGCCGTTTTTTGCTTAACAACGTCAAGAACATGGCTGTAGGTTCCCTTTTCCATGAATAGCTGAGCAAAGTGAACCTTGCAGTATAATGTTCCATCAAGTTTAGCATAGGATGAGTGTGTGAGCGGGCAACCAGCATGTGCGCATTTGAAGCATTGCTTGTGGAAGCATTCTTCCTCCATCGTCACCTGTATATATTTTCTGTTAGAATCATTGCAATGTTGATATGTTTTTTTGCATCCTGTTAGATAATGCACTAACCTTTTCCAACGGATACACTGTCTTTTGGCAGGCAGTGCATTTGTCTATGGTTCCAGAAAAGAAGGAAGAGAGTTTGCTCGGAATCCTAGACTGTCCAGAGGCGGCTATGTTACAATCTTTGGAAGTAGTTTGTTCATAAGCAACTTGTTGAAATACAATGAGATACTTACAAGCTCACTTGGTCGTTCAGGTTTGCCTGTTTGGAAATTCTTGCTGAAATTTCCACATTCCTTGAAAAGCTGCTCGAAATGTGTCTTGCAGTACAGGACTCCATCCATTGATGAGTAGTTGCTCATCTGCACACGGAAACCGGCCCACTTCATACATCAATTCAATATAATACATGAAACGAGTATTAGCGTGTTCCTCAAGCAACAACTTACGACGAGGGTTCCTTTGCAATGGGTGCATTTGAAGCATGGCTTGTGATAAGTAATCCCATCAGCGGTCAACAAATCAACAATGTAGACAGTCTTTTCGCAGGCATTGCATTTATCCAAAGTCCCGGTGAATTCCATTTCCTCTTCCTTTTCCTCCCTCAAAAGACAATCAATCAGGTCTTAATCTCCTGAGTAGGAAGGAAAAAGAAGTCGAAATGAAAAGAGCTTTCCTCTGGGGACTTCAGATAACTAGAAGATCAGACAAAGTCTTTCCATTGTCCAAGAAATGCTTGTTATATACTTGAATGAGAGTGGACGTTGAACCTCATTTCCATGGATACGGAAGGACAAAGTGATTGGATATGCATGTCTTCAGGTAAAAGATAGATAGACAGACAGCCACCATGAGTGCTTCTAAATTTAGTACCTCATGACTGAATGGGAGAAAATTGAGGTGAGCTTTTGCTAATTGTTGAATGTCCAAAACCATGGTTTCTGGTCATCAATGTTGGCAAAAGCGCACAATGAGTGGTCTCTAGCGACAAGGAATTCACCAAAGTCGATAGGGTTGTCTAGAAATGATACTCCTTATACATGTAACTTTGTTGTGTTGATCTTTGGGATTTATAGAACAACCATAAAATATTTGATGTAGATCTGTATGAGAAATATGATAGCCTTAAGTAGGATGTCTCTGAAGATCAAGGCAAGACGATTTTCTGGTTCAAAATAAGATCAGATATCGTCTTCCCATGCCGGTCAATTCTTCTTGAGCAATTGACACCACCATCTAGGATGTTTCGCACCACAACATTCAGCGCATGCACTCCTCTGGCGTCATAAATTTCAATCTTTAGATGCTCAATGACTTCCCTTTCTAGCCTGGCGTTGGCACTTGAATTTGGAAATAAAGTAGCACGGAGAAGTGGCCAAACTGCTCCCTTTATCCATTCTGGTGTTATCACCATCTTTAGCCTTAGTATATCTTGAGGGAAGTGCGGGATAATGGAGAAATTAATGTCGTTCCCTTTGTCACCTGCTCTGCAGTGAGCAACTTCATACAGTCTGATCTCCCGGTCAGAAGGTGCAGACTGTATAGCAAGTGTTTCAACTTCGGATGATGCAGTTAGATTTTCTTGCAATGTTAAGTTGGCCACTGGTGGACAATAAGTGCGGGAATCCTCACTATATACGTTGCACTTAGATGTTGGATTATTTGATTTTTTAACACTAGTCTGCCAATAAACATGCTCGCGATCAACCTGTATGACATAATAACAAAATCATCGTTTAGTTTTCCAGTTATTTTTACTGTCTTGTAATATTAAGACTGTTTAAGTTATGTTCAGTTGCTGATATAAAGGTCAGAAAAAGAGTGATGAGTAGAATTATCAAATACCATCTGATACATCACAGCTCTTATAGTAATATCTAAGAACCAGTATCAAAGTATTAGAATTGTGGAATGGAAATAGATAGAAGTGGTGCATACCAATTCTTTCTTCAATGATATTTCTTTCTTGTGTCCGGTGCTGCAATGAGTGAAAAAAAGCATTACAAACTGTCAAATCAAAAGAAATGCACAGTTCTTAGAAACAAATCAAAAGCAGAAAATGAAAAGGTTCCTGAGAGAGCGTCAAAAAGCACGATCTGCTCCAGGACTCAAATTTATGACCAAAGACCAAGTATAAACTATAAAGTAGAAGGCTCATAAGACTAACCTGATTCCTCCTCCTCCAGCGGGTCCATTTGTGTACAAGGCTATAAACTCCCTAGTAAACTGAACTGCATGATTTTGCTGTACAAATAAGCCATCCATTCGGAGCCTGATATCTTCATTTCTGTCCCCAATCGCAGTGGTGTCACTTATTGCTCCTAAACTATCCACACCAATAATGTATGATATTATGCAACTTCCAACACCAGGAGTGACTTCCTCCATCCAAGACCTTACCTGAGGATTTTAAAACATTCAAACAGATAATTGTTGTTACTGGGAAATAGTCTTACGACTTGTAAGTTGTAATCCGTTTTACAGTGAGAAGGTGCACCACAGTCATGTAATTAACAAATCACGTAAAAGAAAGGTTTATTTACCAAAAACTCTGCAGCCTCTGCACGCTTCACAGACTGAAATCCTCCATAAGAAATTTCACCCCAACCTTTCCATCCACAAGCCTGAATAGTGAAAAGTAGAGCAGTTTTAACATCATTAGCACATTGCAAGGTGTGGGTATGTATGAGTAACTGATAAACATAGAAAGTTAGATCCATATGCTGCTAATTGGTGGACATCAACAGTTGCTGGTGGACATCAACAGTTGCATCTAAAAGAAACAAAGTGAGCCGTGACGATGATAACACTAATGTCTCAGTTCAGAAGTCATGCTTAGTTATTTGACCAGAAGTCCAGAACATACCTCGGGAACTAGTCGTAGCAGATTATCAGGCACAGGTTGAGAAGATGGCTTTGCTCCAGTGCATAAAACTCGATCAGGTGATAATTCCACAAAAGAAACTTCTTGAATATCAATTATCTGGTCCAATAGGGAGCCTTTGACATTATTTGATGCAATCAAAGTTATAGGATCTATGTTGTTGAAGGGTTTAGCGCTAACTTACGATATCTGGGGTAACATAAGCTCCTGGATTTCCAACCTCATAAAGAAGTTGCTCAGCACATGTATTGTGGTTAAGAACCCCACCACTATTGCCTGCCTTTGCGACCCACACATCTCCATCAGCACTTACTTCCACGAAAGGAAGTGATAAATCCAGAAGCTTGTTGAAAGACAGATTCCTATATTTGTCTCCTGTCTCAAAGACAATCATAGGAGAGTAGTACACAATTTAAGTACAGAATCACTGCATTGCTTGACGATTTTAATGACATGACTTATCGAACAAACTTATACAAAAATCCCAACCAGCAAACAGAAGTTGAAAAGAAAGTTACCCGGATGCATGAAGTATCCCCCGGTGAGTTGACATCCACACTCTAGAAGGTGGCCAGCCAGCGAACCTTGCGCAAGAAGATGCATCTCGTCCCAATTCCATCCAAGTTCGTAAACCTGATTACATTCCGTGATTATTAAACAACATTTTCAGTTGCTACTTTGCAATGTAGAAGCCAAAATACAGCCTTATACATAGGCCGTATTGGCAATTAAAGGATGAATGCAGTAAGAATCAAAAGTGCTAAGTGAATATACAAGCTGATATTGTCTCGTACCATGGGAGCTACGAACAAGGCAGCATCTGCAACCCTAGAAGTAATAATGATGTTTGGATTGTGCTTCTCCAGACATTCAACGATAGGAGCTGCTCCCATGTAAGTGCTAGTGCCCTGTGCTAAATCAATAAAGAGATGATGGTTACTTACAGTCGCATCTTAGGTATGTAATGAAATAATTGCAATGGATACCTCAGGAAACTTGAATAAAAGTCCGCGTAACAGTTTATAAATCATAAAACCAGACAAATGGCGCTTTGGTTATGTAGTATACAAATTACAAAGGTACCTGAATCAGCATTAGAAATCTCCTGAGCAATAGCAACTGATACGTCAATACCCAGGGTTCGAGCTATTTCTATAACTTTATCCTGAGCCCCAACCGGATCCACTACACAGAAATAAAAAAAATCAAGAGCCTTAGAATTAAGAAATTAAATGTCCATGACAAACGAAATCTAAATTTCTTACTAGCTCCCATATTGGTAATTATGCAAACTCCCCTTTCCACAGCCAAAGGCAGAAGCAGCGAAATCCATTCTGAAACTGCAAGCCAATTCAAAAATGAAACACTCATTCCGCATATGCACAGATAACATATCACAGCATCACTTGAATAAAATATTGTTAAGTAGACTTCAAATAGTTAAAATCACAAGCACACACTTCTAGGATCAAATCCATCACCGCCAGCCACCATAGCCTGATAACGATCAGCAAGCGTCCGCTCCGCCAAACACTCTAGCACAAGATAATCAAGCTCTTTCACTCTCTGCAGCAACTTAAGCGCCGCCATCGGTCTATCGCCTCCGAATCCAGCTCCACAACCTACATACAACTTCTCCTTCCGCCTCTTCGGATCAACTCTCTGCATAATCAGGACTCCATAACTTCGCATTTCGCAAACATAAACATTAAAGCGATAAAAACAACTGAAAGATTACAATCCGAAGATAAACTCACCGGCTTGATCACACAGTTGTGAACATCGCCGTCGTAATGCTCCGATCGCTCCATCAACTAGCCCCGATGATCTCGCTGCGGATACTGAATCGAATTTCCGATACGAGTAAATTCGGTAAAATAGAACTTTACGATGATTGCTAAAATGCTGATTGCATTATGTATGAACGATATGAGTCAGTAAACATATTAAGGTCAAGCGTATATAATTTCTCACGTCTCATCTAAAGACTTATCGGATAAAATAATGTCATATGCATCATATGATAAATAACAATCATGTTGAGAAATGAAAGAAAATAACAATCGCGTTAGATTTTAGATCAAACGGTCCTGATTTTTCGAGATTTTATAATTGTTTTTATGCATTAAATTCATATTTAAGGATAAATCAGTCATTTATTCTATTCGAAATATTCTTCGAAAGATTATGATCCTGCTTTTTTGCGCATGTTCGATCGATTTTTGCATATTTTTTTTCTCCTCCTATTCGATCGGTTCGTCGGAATATGTTACCACGAATATTACGCTTTTAAAAATACGAAATCATACACTCTGCAAAGTAACATAACCTTTTTATAATGCATAACTTTCTAGTTAAAATGCGTAAATATGTAATTTCTGATAGACATACATTTATATGAGTAGCTTTCTGTTTAAAATCCGTAGCAGTCATAGTGACTATTACGAATTTTGTTTGTAATTGCTACGCATTTTAGTCGGAAAGCACCCCTCAATTACAACTACGAATTCTGATTTAGGAACTACGCATTTTAGTCGTAGTGACTGTTACAAATTTTGTTTGTAATTGTTACGCATTTTAGTCGGAAAGCACCTCCAATTACAACTACAAATTCCGATTTAGGAACTACTCATTTTAGTCATAGTGAACGAATTTTGTTTGTAATTGCTACGCATCCCAATCAGAAACCCTAAATATATGATTTGGAGATGGTAGATCGTCGACGCTCGTCTTCTTAATTTACTCCATCACCTCAGAAGGAAAGCTCTTCATATCTCCATGAACGCCCACATCGCTTCCATGACATGTTCGTGTCGGTGACGAGTAGGCCGATCCCTTCTCCTGGAATAGGGTTCGGCTCTGGGAGCGACTTCGTCGGATCAGGGGCATGCATAAACGTGAAGGATCTGGCGCGGAGACGGTCGACGTTGTGGAGCGAGATGAGTTGGTGGAGGGATTGAAGAGCTCGCCATAGTGGGATGAAGGGAGATTTTTGACGGATATTGGTGTGTTTGATTTTTAAGCCTAATTTGCCCCTAATTACTTGTTAATCTAATATTAATTACGAATTTTAAATTTAATTTTGATCAATTTCAGCCCTAAATGTGATGGGATTGAGGGTTGAGATTATTTCTCATTTTTCATATCTCATATAATTTAATATTATCATGGAATCTCAACTCGTCATATGCATTGTATTCAATCAGAGAATTTATTTAAAAAAATTAAATTTAAGGATAAATTAACAAAATATAAAAAAATTAAATATGACACTTTTATTCTTTTTGTATGTCATTTCGTTCATTTCATAAAATTTTCAATGTGCTACAAGTTTTTCAATATTTAACAAAAATCAGCAAAATTATAGGGGTTGAATTCTGATCAGCACTTAAAACTTTTATATTGGTTCATCTGATAAACTCAACGATTCAGATTAATCAAGATTATTTTGAAATAAATAATCTTTTAATCGTTTTAGTAGCTCATAAGAGTATATTAGGAATGATATTATATATATATTTTTAATCTTATAATCCCATGAATACAGTCAAATAGACGTTTCGTTATTCTGAGCCCTAGATTTTTAAAAGACAAAATTACGAACTCTTCAACAAGCGTCTTTCCTCTCAACGATTTCCTTTCATTAGTCGACTACCGTCTTCGATTATCCACATATATTTCCGTGTTCGTGGTTAAATTTGTTCGTGATTATGCCTATGTTGTTCGCGGTTCTGAATAAGAGGCTGAAACTCAGGTATGCGATAATATGAAAATCCGTGTGTATAATAACAATGTTTTTGGTTTAAAATATAGTCATATATATTTTTTGGGTTGTGTTGAATGTTCGTAAATATGTCTCCGTTGCTCGTGATTTTTGATTGTCAACACCGTTACAATCAAAATCACGAACATCAAGTTCTGATTCACGAATAATAAACCTCAAGAGAGTTGGTGGGCCAACCATTCAACAATGGCAAACGCGACCTTATACTTTTTTTCTTCCACGAAGCAAAATCTCATCTCTCTACTTCTGATTCTCATTGTGCGATCCGGGTCGATCACGACTTTCCACTATCTTCAAAAATCAGCGCTGCTTCTCTGGGATCGATCGGATATTATGGTTTCCATTATTAGAAATCCAAAGATGAAATTGAGAATGCTGGAGACAGATAAATGATAATCGGAAGGATATTATGAGAGCGATTCGTCGATGAGTGGAGATGGAGGTACTAGCGAGGATTAGGGATTTGCATATAAGAGATGGAGATTCATACGGAGAATATGAACTTAAAGTTGTCGTTTTAAAGATAAATTGATGAGATAAATTGTAATTAAAATATTACTTTATGTGTCCGGATCAAATACAAACCAATATTATAAATAAAAACTACAAACCCATAAAAAAATTGACACGTGTCAAAATCGACCAATCAGAATTAATTTCGACCGGGGTTCTTTTTGTAAATAAAAAAAAACACACGCGGATGCATTTAAAAATACATAAAAGACATTAGGGGTATAATCGTCCAAAAATTGCTACAGTAATGCTCAGACTTAAGAAAACAATGTTCAGACTTAAATCAGTAATGAAAATACTTGAAAAAACAATGTTCAGACTTAAAAAATCAATGTTCAGACTTACAAAAATAATTATGCGATTAAACCATTAATGATCAGACTTAAAAAAACAATGTTCAGACTTAAAAAAACAATGTTCAGACTTAAACCAGTAATGACAATACTTGAAAAAACAATGTTCAGACTTAAAAAACAATGTTCAGACTTAAACCAGTAATGACAATACTTGAAAAAACAATGTTCAGACTTAAACCAGTAATGACAATACTTGAAAAAACAATGTTCAGACTTAAAAAACAATGTTCAGACTTAAAAAAATAATAATGAGACTTAAACCATTAACGATCAGACTTAAATAACAATTTTCAGACTTAAAAAACAATGTTCAGACTTAAACCAGTAATGACAATACTTGAAAAAACAATGTTCAGACTTAAAAAAACAATGTTCAGACTTAAAAAAATAATAATGAGACTTAAACCATTAACGATCAGACTTAAATAACAATGTTCAGACTTGAAAAACAATGTTCAGACTTAAACCAGTAATGACAATACTTGAAAAAACAATGTTCAGACTTAAAAAAATAATTATGCGATTAAACCATTAATGATCAGACTTAAAGATGGTAATGATCAGACTTAAAGATGATAATGGTCAGACTTAAAGATGATAATGGTCAGACTTACAATTTGCTACAGTACGATTCTAAAATTTGATGTTTATGCGCTTGTATGAGAATTTGATGAAAGCCTAGTGTTTTTTGGGTGGAAACGGCATTCTGAGCATAACTCATAGCGCTATGAGCTCGGTGTTTTTAGAGCAAATTCGATCATCTGGAGGGTCAAATTCGCGTTTAAATCTTTTTTTTTCTTTTTTTTTAAAAAAAAATTATTGGATTTTCATTCTGTTTTTAAGTCTGATCATTGCTGTTTTTTAAGTCTGATCATTGCTGTTTGTAAGTCTGATCGTTGCTTGTTTCTTTTCTGTTTTTAAGTATGATTATTGCTGTTTTTTAAGTCTGATCATTGGCTATTTTTAAGTCTGATCATTAAGTCTTTTAAGTGTGACCATTGCTTCTTTTTAAGTCTGAACATTACCATTTTTAAGTCTGATCATTGAGTATTTTAAGTCTGAACATTGACTATTTTTAAGTCTGATCATTAAGTCTTTTAAGTCTGACCATTGCTTCTTTTTAAGTCTGAACATTACCATTTTTAAGTCTGATCATTGAGTATTTTTAGTCTGATCATTGGCTATTTTTAAGTCTGAACATTAAGTTTTTAAGTCTGATCATTGCTTTTTTTTAAGTCTGAACATCACCGTTTTAAGTCTGAACATTAAGTATTTTTAGTATGATCATTACCTATTTTTAAGTCTGAACATTACCATTTTAAGTCTGATCATTGCTTTTTTTTAAGTATGAACATTAGCATTTTAAGTCTGATCATTGCTTTTTTTTAAGTCTGAACATCACCATTTTAAGTCTGAACATTAAGTATTTTTAGTATGATCATTGCCTATTTTTAAGTCTGAACAATACCATTTTAAGTCTGATCATTGCTTTTTTTTAAGTATGAACATTAGCATTTTAAGTCTGAACATTAAGTTTTTAAGTCTGATCATTGCTTTTTTTTAAGTCTGAACATCACCATTTTAAGTCTGAACATTAAGTATTTTTAGTATGATCATTGCCTATTTTTAAGTCTGAACAATACCATTTTAAGTCTGATCATTGCTTTTTTTTAAGTATGAACATTAGCATTTTAAGTCTGAACATTAAGTTTTTAAGTCTGATCATTGCTTTTTTTTAAGTCTGAACATCACCATTTTAAGTCTGAACATTAAGTATTTTTAGTATGATCATTGCCTATTTTTAAGTCTGAACAATACCATTTTAAGTCTGATCATTGCTTTTTTTTAAGTCTGAACATCACCATTTTAAGTCTGAACATTAAGTATTTTTAGTATGATCATTGCCTATTTTTAAGTCTGAACATTACCATTTTAAGTCTGATCATTGCTTTTTTTTAAGTCTGAACATCACCATTTTAAGTCTGAACATTAAGTATTTTTAGTATGATCATTGCCTATTTTTAAGTCTGAACAATACCATTTTAAGTCTGATCATTGCTTTTTTTTAAGTCTGAACATCACCATTTTAAGTCTGAACATTAAGTATTTTTAGTATAATCATTGCCTATTTTTAAGTCTGAACATAACCATTTTAAGTCTGATCATTGCTTTTTTTTTTAAGTCTGAACATTAGCATTTTAAGTCTGAACATTAGTATTTTAAGTCTGATTATTAAGTATTTTTAAGTCTGAACATTAGTATTTTAAGTCTGAACACTAACAACTATTGGACTAAATTGAAAATAACATTATTATGTTTTATACCCATCCGTGTGGAATGACTATTATACCCCTCCGTGTTTTCTCCGGGATTTCGACTCAAATGGGACACGTGTCGGCTTAATAAACGGTTTGTAGTTTTTATTTATAAAGCGGTTTGTACCTGAACCGCACCCATACTTTATTTGCTAAATTTAAAGACACAGATAATTTAATCGAACGGATAAGAAAAGTTTTAAGTCTTGACGAAATCTACTAGCTCTGACTTGATCTATTTCCAAACCACAGAGCATGTACATTAGTTGAGCACTTCAGCTAAGGGACCTTTTTGCACCTTTCATCTAATAAAAGTTTTTTTTAATAAAATTTATTGAATAATGCATCGCCTAAATCAATTGCACTTTTTTTTTGATGATGAATTGCACTTTTAATTCAATAAATTGTTTTAAGAATGCATCGCCAAAATTAATTACCATTTTAATTCAATTATAATGCAATCAATTAACATTACAATTTTGCTGGAAAAGAAGTTTTAATTAAAGCAATTCTTCAAGCTTTTCCGCAGTACATGATGTCTGTTTATGCTTTTCCAAAGAAGACTATTGCTGAAATGGATAAAGCTGTAATGAACTTTTGGTGGTCTTGCAATAAGAAGAAAAGCATTCACTGGCTCAATAAAAATTACCTTACATGGGATAAACTGGAAGATGGTTTGGGATTTAAAGATTTTTGTTGTTTCAATGATGCTTTTTTGCTTAAACAGTGCTGGAGAATAGTAAAATACCCGGAATTACCTATGAGCAGATTGGTGCTTAGCAAATATTGCATGCGAAATTCTTTTTTAACAGCAAGACCGGGGAATAGACCGTCACAATTTTGGAGAGGTCTTTTTAAGGTGAAACATTTACTAAATATTGGCACTGTTTGGTCAACTGATAATAATTCTTGTAACTGGAAGTTCACAAGCTCAGGGGAGTTTTCTGTTAAATCTGCATATATTATGATTAAATCTATGTATGGCAGAGACGAGGGAAAAGTATGGGTGAATCATCTAACAGAAGTCACTGGCAAATCTTTTGGAAAGATATTTGGAGATTACATATCCCAGGTAAGATCAAATTGTTTATTTGGAAAATCTATCACGATATCTTACCTGTGGCGAGAAATTTGATACATAAACGAATGGCTGTGGAAAATATATGTAAACTGTGCGGTTATGAAAATGAAACTGTGCTACATATTTTGAAAGATTGCTGGATTGCAAAAGCTTTAGATTATCGGCTAAAACTTCCTACAAATATTTATGAAGCAACAATAAATTGTCCGGCAGATTGGTTGTGGTGGTTAGCCTCAAATTTTGATGCTGAAATCTTCAGGAAAGTTATGATTGCAGCTTGGTTTTGTTGGATTAATAGGAATAATTGCTTCTTTGAAGATAAGTCATGGGATATGTCAAGATTGGAGAATATGTGCAATTCTATGTTATCATTATTAAATGCATCTAATGACAATTTATTTGAAGATGGTATCATTGCAATAAAATGGAGACCACCAGCAGCAGGAACATTAAAAGTTAATTGTGATGCCTCTGTTGATAGTGGTCTGAGGCGTGCTGGGATTGGAGCGGTAGTAAGGGACTGCATTGGCACTATATGGGGTATGAGTTCGGATTTCTATATGTCTGTTTCTTGTGGGAATGAGGCTGAAGGTAAAGCTTTATTATTGGGAATGCATTTATGTATGGCTATTGGAGCAAAACAAGCCATACTTGAAACAGATTCGCCTGATATCTTCAAAGCTATAGTGTATGACAATGATTATTATGGAAGAAGATGCTCCTGGATTTCTGAATGTTACTATCTTCTTCATCAAAATCTTGGCGGGTCTCTTAAACTTGTTACGAGAAAGGCGAATTCTATGGCAGATGGTATTGCTAAGAAAGCAAGAATGGAACTTTGGAGATGGAATTCTATTGAAGCTATTCCTGTTATACTTTCTTCTTTCTTTGATGATTGTATCCATATATAACTTTAGGCCTCATCTGTGTATTGAATGATTTTAGATTGGAGTTTGATGCTTTGTATAGCTGCTGTATTGTTGAATGTTGTTTTGCCTCCGTCTGTTATAGACAATGATCATTTATATCAAAAATAAATAAATTAACATTACAATTTATGATAATGTGTAATCAATGATTAGGGCCAAAGTGTAATTTATGGAAAAACAGCAGACGCCCTAACCCTCGGCCCTCGACCAAAACGCATCGGAAGGAAACGAAAACAAAGGCAACGAGAATCACATTATCTAGAAGAAAAATACACTTCGTCGTTCTCTCGAATTCCTCCGACTCCGATCTCTTTACGCCGGTTGTTCCCCTCTGCTGTTCTTCATTTCCATTTAGACTGTTGTATTCTAACGCAGAGTTTGTATATACAGTAACCGTAGAGTCGTCTAGCGCGTTTGATTCATTTTCAACTTGATTCTCTTTTGTTATTGTTGTTAGGCGGTAGGTGCTGATCGGGTTTGTGTAAATTAGGTTGAGGAGTTGAATTAGGGTTACGATTTTTTTTGTTGATTTAGAGAGTTTTCTTGAGACTTGTGTCGCGATCCGAGTAACCTCGATTTTAAAGGGAGTTAATCGGTGTTGCGCGTTCAGAATCGTGGTTCAGGTTTTACTGTTTGGTTGATCCGTTAGATATGTATAATGCTAGAGGAAGGTTCCCCCCTGGGATAGGTGGTCCGGGACGTGGTGGGGCAAATGGTAGAGGATTGGGTGGTCCGGGACGTGGTGGGGCAAATGGTGGAGGAATGGGTGGTAACCCTAATTTTGAGCAGAGGTTTCCTCAGCAGCAGTATGTGCAGATGAATGTTGTACCCAACCATCAGCAGTTTCAGCAACAGCATTATGAGCAACAACAGCAACAATTGTTGACCAGGAACCAGTTATGGAAGGAGGCAACTGCTGATGAAGTTGAGAAGACTGTCCAAACTGATTCGAGGTATTCCAACTTTATTTATGAAGTTGTTATGGTACTAGCATGTGCCCTTGTTGAAACTTCTTGTGATAGTGCATTAGTGAATGGCGTTTTTGCTTGGGAATCCTTGATTGTAGAAAATGCAAGCACACGGTTATTTAAATTGGTAGGTTAAAGATGTTTGCTGTAGATTAAAGGAATTATAAACTTTCATATCTGCCCTAATAATTCTATTAGAAATTGTTAAAGATAAAGCATTGATCCCATCCCAATAAATTTCCTACTCTAGCGAGTCTCCTATTTGTGTGGGTTAAATAATATCCTCTACAAGTATAGTAGAGTCAATGCTTTGCAATAGCTTCTCTGTCTCCTCCTTGTAAGCAAATATCCGTGCACACAACCTAGAAATATGTTTTTTTTTCTATCATTAATTATATCCTATTAGTTATCACAGGCTTGAATTGTTCAGTATAACTTGCTCAATTGTTTTTTGTTCATTTTCATTCACATAATAGACTTCCACTATATCATGACATGCACTTTTTCCTTTCAGCTCCCAAGATTGGAAGTCACAGTTGAAGTTACCACCACCTGATACCCGCTACAGGACAGAGGTACACTAGAACTGATAACTTCATGACAAACCATAAGCAGCATATTGCTAATTTAGCTAGCATCATTATCTATTAGTTGGACCTATTATCACGCACAGAGTTGAGCATGTGCTTGAATCCAGTTAAGTTACTGTATGGTGCTGCTTTTGTGCGGTAGTATAACAAGAAAACTGGGGGCTACATTGAGTAGTTAGACATTTGTATTGGACTTGGCTCATTAGCATTTTAGGTTACTTGCATGTAGATAGGTATAAATTCAATGGTACAAGATTTCTATTGTTTACATTACTACTTGTCTGCATTGCATGTATACTGTTCACTTTACTCTGCTTTGTTTGCGCTTGTCACCAGAAAGATTTGATTTTCCTTAGTATCTTTAAAAAGGCATACTCATCGATAAGTTATAAGTACTGTTGAAAACATTTTTTGATGTTACCAAACGCATAGACAACATATGAATTATTGCGATTTATTGTGGGACGAGGGGCTCCCTTTTTAATACATCGCCCTGAATTGTTCTCTCAAATGGTTTTAGGATGTCACGGCTACCAAGGGAAATGAATTTGAAGATTATTTCCTGAAGCGTGAGCTGCTGATGGGTATTTATGAGAAGGGATTTGAAAGGCCATCACCAATTCAAGAAGAAAGTATACCGATTGCATTAACTGGTAGTGATATTCTTGCCAGAGCCAAAAATGGAACTGGAAAAACTGCAGCCTTTTGTATTCCGGCGTTAGAGAAAATTGATCAAGATAAAAATGTTATTCAAGGTATTTATGATGATCCAATGCGATTTATGCGCTTAAGTCAATATCTGTTGAATGAAAACGTTACTGTGTCGAAACATCGTCGGAAGGTCCTTTTGCTTGTGTTTGCTGACATAATTATCATATCAGGACAGTCAATATCTGCTATAAGAGTTGAATCTTAGATATTCTTGTTGTTATTTTGTTAATGATGCCAAATGTCCTAGATATCGTGTAAAGTACATAAACATATTTTTTCCATCATGAATATTCTGGCGCTGACAATATTCTGGCGCTGTACAGTTGTTATACTCGTTCCAACCAGGGAGTTAGCTCTTCAGACTTCACAAGTGTGTAAAGAGCTTGGAAAGCATTTGAATATCCAGGTTATGGTTACTACTGGGGGAACAAGTCTGAAGGATGATATTATGCGGTTGTATCAACCAGTCCATCTGCTTGTTGGTACTCCTGGGAGAATCCTAGATCTTGCAAAAAAGGGAATTTGTGTTTTGAAAGATTGTTCGATGTTAGTAATGGATGAGGTATATTTGGCTCTTACTATTTACGCAAACCTTTTGTTCTGTCAGATTCAGTGATCATATTCTAAATATGATCTGAGACTGGTTAGATCACCAAATATTGTTGCACGAATCCCTTTTTGTGTTGTTTGGATGTCATAATTGGTTATCCAGTGTAGTTCAGGACTAAATTGACATCAAGGATCTGAATTTTCAGTTATTTATAAAAAAGATCGCAACTTAAATCGTCTAATTTCTTACTAATTGTGTGATGCTGATAGTATTACAATTCATTTCATTTCCATCAGAGTTGATATCCAAATTTCAAATTTAGATGAAGCCATTGTATTTCGTCTTTCCAGCGTTTCTGTTGGCCATTGGGGCCAATATGACAAACAATGCTGATTTCAGTCGGTAGTTTATGTATGCGGACAATTCCATCCGTGGTTACCAAATTTGTTTCTCGAACATTAACTAACAATCCTCAATTGGTATAAACTAGATCGTGAACTTAAGTTAGAAGGGTTAAATTCCCAATTTTTAAAGATTCTCGATCCAATTAGAGTTTAGTGATATTATTTTCTTTTTGATATGGTATCTGACTTTAGTAACTTTTTGCAGGCAGATAAACTTTTATCTCCGGAGTTTCAGCCTTCAATACAACAGCTAATACACTTTATGCCCCCAACTCGCCAGATTTTGATGTTTTCAGCTACATTTCCGGTCACTGTCAAAGAGTTCAAAGATAGATATCTTCAAAGACCTTATGTTATTAATCTCATGGATGAACTTACTTTAAAGGGTATTACACAATTTTATGCTTTTGTGGAAGAAAGACAAAAAGTCCACTGCCTTAACACCTTGTTCTCCAAGGTATTTTCTCATTGCATCAACATGCTGCTGGCTTCAGTTTCTGTACTCCTTTATTATTTACAACTCTTTCTTTTTATATGCCTCCAGCTTCAAATCAACCAGTCAATTATTTTCTGCAACTCCGTCAACCGTGTCGAGTTGCTGGCCAAGAAAATCACTGAGCTTGGCTACTCTTGCTTTTATATTCATGCGAAAATGCTGCAAGATCACCGCAATAGAGTATTTCATGACTTTCGTAATGGTGCTTGTAGGAATCTTGTTTGCACTGGTATGATGCTTCTGTCTTCTTTTGGCTGTATAATAACTTTGTAGAGCCTTAGTAAATGCACTTCGTTGTACGAGGAAAATTGAGTCTAACAAGATTGAAGTGCTGATGAACTTGCAGATCTATTTACTAGGGGAATTGATATCCAAGCTGTCAATGTCGTGATCAATTTTGATTTCCCTAAAAACTCTGAAACGTATCTTCACAGGGTGTGTTTAATTTTCCTTATAAAAATTATAGACTAATTCTTCAGCCTTTTGCGGCAAATTTATTAAATATATGTCTACTCATCTTGCAGGTTGGTCGATCTGGAAGGTTTGGGCACCTTGGGTTAGCTGTGAATTTGATCACTTATGAAGACCGCTTTAACTTGTATGTATGATTGGTGTTCCGTGTGCAACTTTCTTTTTCGTTCTGGTTAGAAGCGACTTACTCTGTTGTGTTTTGTCCTACCAGGTATAGAATTGAACAAGAACTTGGTACTGAGATAAAACAGATCCCACCTCAGATAGATCAGACCATATACTGCAGCTGATAATGGTAATTCGTGTTCTCTGTTGTTTTCAGCGTAATTGTGTAAACATCATTAAGCCTGTAGTTAGAGGAGGCAAAGGTGATAAGTATTTTCCTTGTGCCTTATTATACTAGTGGTCTAGTGACACTTGTGCTTTCTGCCCTCTTACATTTTGTTTACATAAGATTTTGACTTTGATACCATTTCCGCTTCTCAGGTAAGGTTTGTCTTGGCCCCATATGAGGTGTGTGTGATCAAGCATTCAAAACAGTTCACTCAATTTCACCTGATGAAAGAGGCCATTACTTGCGGGCTTTGACCATTGGTGATCTCTTTAGTTTATGTACTTCCTAATAAGATGTTGGTAGCTAGCCAAAAAGATTGATGGAAGAAAAGATATTGTTATTGATACTTCCGAATGTCTGATTTACATCCGTTTAGCATCAAGCCAATGTATTTTGAGCTGGCTAAGAACACACCTAGTTGGTATCTTTGCCTGTAGCTTTCAGCAGCCAGTTTGTCTTTACTTGAGTCAAAAGTCTGAAACCACCACCTCCATCCTCTATTGTTATTTGCGTTAGTCTTTTTCCTGTCCAATAAATGTTTTTCACTTGCTACTATACTACCATCTTCTTTCTATTACTATAACCAATAATGTGGAAAATTAACTCCCAAATTGGGATTGACTGTGTGGCATTTTAATATAAGAAAAATATGAAACATTTTAGTATGTTTTCGGTAGTGTTATAAGAGAATGAGATTATTTTTTTGGTTTTTTTATAGCCGGTGGGTAAATCGGAGCATTTGCGTAAGGATCCAATCATCTTAAGGATAATATTTTATTTTTTTAGTTTGTCCGTTATGAATTTAAAATATATAGATAGCTTTTTATAAAAAAAAGGGAAAAATACAAAAAGACTACATGGACTATCACACCATTTCAAACCGCGACCTGAACTATTTTAATTTTCAATTCAATGTTTTTGGACACTCAATTGTACACAATCAACTAACAACGTTAATCAATTATTATTATTATTTAATCAAAATTATTTAATTTGACTGTGAACCCACTGTCCTAATGTAATAAAAACTTTCATATTCACTATTCAATCAAATTACAATATGAATTTTCTCCTCACTCCTGTTCCAAAAAAAATTAACTGATATTTTGCCTATCGAGCGAAATGATCTGTGGGTACGGATCGTCATCGTCACCCGTGGATCCCTGAAACTATTTCTTCATTTTCCTAGAAAGACAAGGAGCATCAGCAGCGGAGGAAGAGACGCATCAAGGCGACGACACGTGAGAGGAAAAGCCAGAAAGAGCTAGATTGGATACGAACGGATGAAATCTTTCTTAGCGTTGCTACTTGTAGGGCAGTTATACTTGCGGAATTTGTGAAGCTCGTCTTACAGTTGCTGTGGTACGACATCTAGTCCTAGTCGATAACGTCGTCGCAGCCAGTGAGACATCCGTCCATTAGATACCGGAAGAATTCTCCCAAGGCCACCATCGCCAGAATCAAATCGATTTGAAATCGGAAGTGGAGTGATAGGGAAGATCTGATCGAGCGAGCATTCTTTCATGAAGAGTCTTAAGAAGAAGTGAGCTACGATGTGATTGTAATTTGATTGAATCGTGAAGAAAAAGTTTATATTACATAAGTCAGTGTGTTCACGGTTAGATTAAATAATTTTTATTAAAGAATAATAATTATAAACGGTATTTTATTAACGACGTTAGTTTATTGTGTACAATTTAATCCACAAAAAAAACCGAAAATTTATTATGTTCAATTTAATCCAAAAATACTAAATTGAAAATTAAAATAATACACTTGAAATACAGTGATAATCCAGTAGTCTTTTTGTGATTATGTCTTTAAAAAAAATCACAGAGAATTAGATACTGTAAATAAATATTGGGTGGAGAATGACGAGTGGGTACAAGGACATGGAGGTGGACTACCGGCTTCTCTCCGACGACGACGAATGGGGAGTAAAGGTGAGCAGCGCCGCGCTTTCTCTCTACCGATCGCTTCCGAAGAAAGGGAAGCCCCAAGGCCGCGAGGTCACCGTCCTCGCCGCTTTTCTTCTTTCCTCTCCTTCCCAAGGTCATCCTCATCCTCCTTCCTTCAACTCACTCTAAATCAGTTACATACATCTTCATCTCTTTGAATTGATTGATTTTAGTTACTTCATAGTTTTCCGTGTGCTGGTGTAGATTTGCAAGTTGTGTCGCTCGGAACCGGGACCAAGTGTCTTGGTCGCTCTCAGCTTAGCCCTAGAGGCGACATCGTCAATGATTCCCACGCCGAAGTTATTGCCCGGAGAGCTCTCATTAGGTTGGTCAATCCTGTTGTTTTTCAGTTTTAAACTTGAAATTGTGATTGTATTCTGCTGGTTTGTTTTGTGTTGCCATAAAAGAGATGTCTCTTATCAGGTTTTTCTACACAGAGCTTCAATGCCTTTCTAATGGAACTAGGGAACCACTTCTTGACATGTACTTGGATGGAGGGAAAAAAAGATTTAAACTGAGAGCTGGATGGCAGTTACATCTGTACATATCACAAATGCCTTGTATGTTGGACCTCCTGTGTCCACTTTGTTAGCTGAACATAGTGGAATAATCTTATCGGTCATTTTCTGTTTCCACAGGCGGGCTGATTCCTGATTCCGAACAGAAAATGGCCTTAGTTGGTGAAATTAATTATCCGATAGATCAATCACAGGATTTAATGAAGGACGACAGCGGTAACTATGTAGGGCATGTCCAGCTTCTCTTCGTCAATTTTTTCATGTACACCGTGTTACTTCAATTTTCTTCATATTTTGAACATTGAGTTAGAATTATCAATACTAGTGCCACCACCATGTACTTCCTAATTGAATTTTAAGGCTTATGGTTGGATGTCTTGTTTAAATTTACAAAAGCTAATTATTTTAGTTTCAGTAACTTCACTGTGTGAGGTTAGCCAGCAGTATAGTGACAAAGCAGGCATATGCCTACTTTTATGTTATTCGGTACTTATTGATATATTATTCAATTACCTTCAACATTATAAATAGTCATCTTTCATAAATCATAATGTTTGTCTGTCTTCTAAATTACCTTCAGTCTGTCAATTTTGTGTGCATGAGGTGCATCACTTCTGCATGCCCCATATTTCCGCATTAGATATAAGATAAATTCTTCTCTCTAGAACTTATCATGTGAATTTTCATAAAAAGGGAGTTCTTTTATGTTAATTTCAGGTAATGATGCGCAAGCTATTGGCACGGTTCAACGAAAACCCGGTCGAGGTGATACTACATTGTCCGTGAGTTGTGCTGACAAGATCGCTCGTTGGAATGTTGTTGGTGTTCAAGGTCAGTCTCTTGGTTTTTAATGTCAATTTTCTATAATTTATTTACTGTTCTATGTAAGCTAGAATTTTCTTAACCGTGAGCTCGCAGAACTCCTTTTTTCAAAACTGTGCATCCAAAAGCCTTTTTTTGTACTTTCCTGTTGGCATCCAAGGTGACTGATAGAAGAGCCTTTTAAAAAATATCCAGTTCACTTATTATTGATGATAGCAAACAATGAATCGAAGTTTGTATGTTAACGTCCTTGAATTTGAGAGCACATGTGTAATTATTGTGTATTGTTAATTCCTGGTTACAGGATCTTTGCTTTCATACTTTCTCCAGCCTGTATATATCTCATCTATTACCATTGGCCAACCTCGAAAGTGCGTTGAACTTCAGCATTTGGAGGAATACCTGAGAAGAACTTTGTATGCTAGAATCCTACTTTTATCATCCAAGCTAAATAGACCTTATGCAGTTAACAAGGTCCCTTGTGTTATATTTGTATAATATAATGTTGATAGAAATCAAAATGCCACGATAAATCTTCTTCTTTTGCTTTTCAAAGCCTACTTTCTTCAAGGCTCCAAGTCCACCAGAAGAATTTCAGCAATCTGAGTCTGCCGCCACTACTTTGACATGCGGGTTTGTCCCGTTGGTTTTTGTGTTTTTTTTTTGGCTTTTCTACGTATTAATGACATTGCTCGAAAATATTAATGGAGATGCTTAAGCCCAAAAGGTTCCATCTCTGCTTAAAATTTGTGTTGACAGTTATTCAATATGCTGGAACAAGGCAAACTTGCACGAAGTAATTCTTGGAACTACTGGAAGAAAGCAAGGTGCATCGGCAAAAGGGCCATTATATCCATCTACCGAGTCTTCTTTATCCAAGTAGGTTGCTCTCTATACGTTGTAAGAAATTTGAGTGTGGAACAACAAGACCTTTAATTGTTTTTTGCTATACAATCTCATCAGGAAACGACTCTTAGAAGTTTTCAATGTTCATTTCCTGCACGAACTGCAATTGGATTGCTCAGAAAATGAGATTTCTTACCAGGAACTCAAGGTAATATATTTGTGGTGATGTTATTCTTTTTGGATGTGTAAGTTTAGTGTTAGTTTTCGATATTGTTACAGCGGTGTTAGTTTCATGGAATATTATTAAATCTTTGTCCTTGCTGCACGTTTATTGCTGCCACAGAGTGCTTTCATCACATGGGGTTGTCTGTGATTATCATATAATAAGAACATACATTTCCGCGTAACAACAAATGCAAATAAATTAGTATGAACTCACACGTGAACCATCCTTCACAGCCTGCTTTTTCACTAGTGTGCGTAACGACTTCAGCATATGATCAATAGTCTAGACTGTTACTGTCAGAGTGCCACATTCTTAGTTGACACCTAATCTGTTATGTTGTCACCCTTTTACTTTTTTCCCTTGAGAAAGATCCATATAGGTTGGTCCCTGTAATTTAGAGCTTTTTTTGACATAGTAAAATTTTATTAATTGAGATAGATTACAAGGCTTTGAAATTGACACATAAAAATAGGACGACTTCCTTTACTATATTTTGAACCTCTATGATGTTTTTAACAAAGCTCTTTAATACAGTATTTACTTCCTCATTAACTCTCATTCCGACACATCATTTTTCTAAATCATTAACTGCTTGTCTCTTCTGCATCGCTCCATGAATTATGTCATGTGGCTAGTCTCCACACTAAGAAGTTATTGCATTTTTCAGGCTGGATGTAGAGATTACACTTATGTTTCTAAGTTATTTAAAGGAAGTGCGCCCTTCAGAAACTGGCCTACCAAATCTGTGGAGTTGAACGGGTTCTCCATCACATAATAGTAGCTGCACACAGCACTACCGCAATTATCTCGATAAGACCCAGTCCTTCGTTCTAATTCAGGATCATTCCTAAGCTTAGGAGTAATGTTTGGTACTGGCAGATAGGCGACTTTTTATTTGCATTGTTGCTGATAATTTCGACACTGAAATCAGGACAGGTGCTGGTGAATTCATATTTCGGGGATGGAACTCGGTCTTTATTTACTTATCTTTTATTTATATAGTAGCTGATTAACCCCTGTATTATGCCATGGCATATTTCGACAAGTTTTTTTTATGTAGTTCAGTGTTATCTGGCATAATTTGGTGAACACTGTTATGATGACACTTTTCTAGATAGCACACATTAAAGCCGGGCAGTAACGAAAGTTAAGTTAATCTAGCAGCAGTGAAGAACACGTCAAAGGCTAATGGTGTCAATCATTTAAAGTTCAAAACTAAAATCTACAACAACTGCACATCTTCTGCAGAGTCCTGCACCTACAAGCTGCTGTCAAGGGAGCAACGCACCAATCTTTAGTCATGGCTGATAGGAATTAAGCTACGAACTGGTGGTAGTAGTTCATTCGCGCATCAGATCAATATCAGCATGGCCATCTCGCATGTCGATTGGCCTTATGTGTGGCCAACCACCCATAGAAGAGTTGGGCATGAGGCTTTGAGTAGAGTGGATGTTGCCAGGAGTAACAGTATTGTCGGCACCATGACGCTCTGAATCCATGGTATCTTCTTGAGCTTCTGGTGAACTATTCTTTTTTGTCTTTGAATTTCCCCATTCAAAGCACCCAACAATCACCTGGAATAAGACCATAAATTGACGGCTATAAGTTGCAAAAAAAAAAAAAAGGTACGCTCTAAGTGGATTCGAGGTCTAAACAAGCCAATCTGTGACAGCTTAACTAAGACGTCCTTCCAAGACCTAAATGCGATAGCTTTGTGATCTACAGCATGTGGATCAAGCTTAACTAAGGATTTGGAGTTATGACTTTACCACCTAATTGCGAGCCCTAATCCATTAACGTTGCTCATTGGTCTTCTTTTGGCTAAAGAGTTCTATCAAACCCTTTGCTTACCTTTGAGCACTTAATAACGAATAGCCCAGTAACTTGTCTTTGAGCAGAATTTTGGCAAAAGTGGACAGCTCTATCAGGAAGTGAGAGGAGTACCTGGACAGGAGATGCAGCAACGAGCATACCCCCGACTCCACCACCGAAAACTCGTCCATCTGGGCTTGCAAGAGATACGCTTAAACCACCACCCCTGTTTCGTGAGGCGTCATCATCAGTCAATAAGTAACAACCTGATAAACAAATGATCTCAAATCGTCCCTGCAGAAATCAACATGAAGTCAAATAGAAACACTAAAAAAAAAAAAGGCAAGATATGGAACTTTAGGATGCACAGGATGGAAAAGAATACATACAAAAATAAGAAATAAATAAGTCAGAGAATGTCATCTGATTTATTAAAAAAAAACTACAAAGATTGGTTAAAGCAGAGCCTAAATAGCCAAAATAATTGCATTATTAAATCAATGTTATTCCCCCCAACCTCATATGTGAGAGTGCCACCTGAGCTTGCAGGTTGTGCAAGAGTCGCAGTCGAAACAGATCCATTGGCTGACAAAATGCATACAGCTCTTGGGCTTTGTTGTGAAAATAACATAATCTTCGAAGTAATATCCTGCCAAAAGTATAACAACCATGTCATTTAGAAAATTTTCTAGCGCTCAAGAATCAAACTTGGATATGGGATATACAATCAAGCACACTTGTGTATGACCATTTTAATACCGTGAGTCACTGAGAAGTGATAACTGATAGATATACACAAATCTCAGCGCAGTTAAAGTGTATAAGTTATTTAATTAACTGAAGAATACTAGAATAGGACTTTGGTCGCAATGACAATTCTTGACAGATAACAAATACTTTATATTATATCTGACTTACGACTCCAGTTAACATACATCACACATGCCCTCTAAAGTCTAAACAATGCAGAGAATGAGAATACTCCTAAAGTCTTACCTCTCCTATTGCAATGGTGATGACATGTGGAGTGAATCCCGTTCCCGTTGAAGAAGTTATAGAGCCACCTGGCAACATCATTTCTTTATAGTATCAATATCAAACATCGACAAAGTTCGCTAATACAAGAAAACAATGAGCAATAAGAAGAAAAAAAGCTTATTTTAAACACTAATCTAGCCGGTGAATGTATTAATGAAGACAAGTACATAGCATTTACAAACAATCCAACTATAAATAAATTCGGTAACACTCTCGAAGAAGGCATACCAAATGTAGCAATTTGATGTTTCTTTCCAGAACCAGGTGGCCGTCCTCTGCCACGTTTCTGCTCTGATGCTGATGTTGTTGTAAGTTTGGTAAGAGATAGTGATTTCGTTAGTCCTAATGACACTCCTCTGTCTGGTCCATATTTTCTCGGCCTTCCTCTTTTCTTCCTAGGAGTTGTGGAGGGTGGACTCACATTGACATCATGAGTTGAACAAGTGGATAATGACTCTATTTGCAGCGAATCCATAGAACTGCCGCCTCCCACGTTAGACTGGAACTGCATATTTTGATTAGACATCTGTTGATGACCTTGGGATCCCTGTAACCCAGACTGCTGCCCAGGTCCTGATGTCATTCCTCTTTGAATGTAGTAGGATCCTGATCCGGATAGCGACATTGCATCGAAGCGTTCCATGCATCTGATTCTGAAAAGCTAACCTGATACCAACATATGAAATTTCTCAAAGCTGAAATCAGCCTTTCAAATTAAATAATTTTACTTTGGTACTTGGGTCAATGGTAGTCGGCAAAAAAAAACATGCTAAGAAATCAGTCCACACTCACATGTCTCTTTTGTATACTATATAGGGTACAAAAATATGAAGCTAAGGGCATTGACCACTAAAAATTTTCCAACTCTCTTTAAAACAGCATATTTTAGAATATTTCTATCCCTCATTTTTTTTCCATCTCCAATGTCAAGTGGGGCTAAAAATTCCACAATCTTACATATTACCTAATATTTCTTTGAGTTTTAAATATTTAAAAATATCAATTAAATAATATTGATTTCTGAACATTAAAGATTAAACATAGTGTTATGGTATTCTTTCTTTTTTTATTGTGATATTATGGTATTCTTAAAAAAATATAAAAAAAAGTAAATTAAGCAATATAAGTATCAAAAGACACAACACCTGGAGAAAGTATCAAAAGACACAACACCAAATATTATATGTAAGAAACAGATGAAGGTAAGCTATTGGGTGGGAATTGGAATGTTCACATGATAGATCTGCAACTCTTATTAGTATTTAATACTTTACCAATAACTTGTAAAAAAAATGAAAGAAGATTAAATAAGCAAAATCAAAGGTAGCCAAAGGTTTGTAGAGACACATTGTGTGACTACATCAGCACATAGATGGGAAATCCTAGCTCAAAACCATTAGCAGATAAACATACATTGAATATCAGCTCAGAGGTGATGAAATGCACAAAAGAGAGAAAGTGACTCACTTTGTTGTTGTGCTGTGCTGTGCTCGCTGGAGGATGAGGGTTTTGAAAATGTTGGAAGAAAAAAAATGGAAAGGGATGAGAGAGAGAGAAGCAATAATGGTGAGATAGAAGAAAATGAGTCAATTGGTTGTCACTTATTACTCTTACTCTTTTCTTTATCTGAATTTTTATTCCCGAATTCTGAATTGATTATTATCACACATCGATTTGGGAGTAGTGTTTGTACTAGCTTGATAAACTAACCTACTAACTATCCTATCACGAATCTACTATAATCTTTTGTGATAGACTAGGTTGTGGTGACCTAGAAGAGGGCGGTGACATGACAGATAGGACAGACTAGGCTTATAACGGTTCGGATCGGGTCTTCCGGTCGGGTCGTTACAGATGGTATTCAGAGCCAAACCTCCACAGAAGGTGACCGTGAGAGGTCTCCGAATGGAGAGACGATCCTATGAGGGCGTTTCGTTAGGATTCTGTAAGTGGGGTGTATGTAACGCCCCGAATTCTGAATTGACTATTATCCTACATCAAGTGGGAGTAGTGCTTGTGCTAGCTTGATAAGTTAGTCTACTAACTATCATGTCACAAATCTATCTATCTATCATGATCTTTTGTGATAGACTATAGATTGTGATGGCCTATCGGATCCTCCGTCCGATTGTTATATTTCAGAGGGGACAAAATATATTATTTTTTAAAGTAAAAAGAACAAGTTTAATGGAGATGGAAGAAGCAGGAATGCCAGCTGCGTGCTGAATCGTAATTCGTAAAACAAGATGATGTTTCTGCTGGACACCACAAATCAATTAGCTGCAGCTATTTCTTGTCCTACCCAAACATTTTTCAAATTACAAATAGACCCTAACATTTCGTATAAAAAATAAATTATATATTTAATAATTAAGGGCCCAACCGGATTCGAACCGGTGACCTATTGATCTGCAGTCAATTGCTCTACCACTGAGCTATAGACCCCCTTTTGATATTTTTGAAACGTTTCGTTTAATATTTCAAAAACAAAATATCTGAGCCCCAGAAAATTCTATTCCTGCACACAAAGGAGAATCCACTTTGTGGCCACATTAAAGTAAAGAACTAAGTAGTTGAGAAGAATGAAAACTATCTTTGCAGGACATTCACTTGGGGCTGCTGCATTACACTCTTTGCAGTTCCAGCCAAGTCAAGTTGGGCAACATCGTAGATTGATGTGATGTAACGCCCCGAATTCTGAATAATTATTGTCCCACATCGAGTGAGAGTAGTGCTTGTGCTAGCTTAATAAGCTAGCCTACTAGCTAACATGTCGCCATTGTCATGGCTCGTGCTAGACATCTTTTCACTCAACATGAATGTTCGATATGGAGACAATATCAAGTCAATAAAGCTACAAATACCACTTTAATTTTAACTCATCGGGAATTTTAAGCTCCTCTTCAAACCCTCATCTACCTGCATAACATTGTGGAGAGAATTCCAGCAGCAGATGCATAACATTCGGACGAATCCGGCGAGGAACCTGGCCAATCAGTGATCTTGATCAGATTATGTACAAGAAAATGAACTGTAAATGTGAAGCATCAATCCTGTTTTGTTTTGTTACATCAATTTAAGCATCATTGTATAAGAAATCATTTCAATATATGATGGAACTTGGACTCTATTGCATTACATTGAAGTGTGCGATTACATGACATTTACCTAATAAATTTCTGAATAGATTACAGCCCTAGCTACTCTTTATAGCTGTGTCACAAGATAAGTGTATCTATATATTACAGTCAATGAGGCAAGTATGTCTTTTGCCAAGTCTTGTAAAATCCAAAAGTTGCTATATTTGCCATGGATGACTAGATGTGGCCACATATTTTACATAACCACCTCTATTTGGTCGCTTAAAATGTCCCTTGTGTTGAAGATCTACTGAGTGGGAATCATTGCTGTATTTGGTGATCAATTATTGCTTCCCCTGCAAATAAGGACGCACAAGAGAAATTTGAAATGATAGAAGGTTTTCTTGCATAGAAGTAATAGGGAGTCTCGGTCATTGACTGAAAATCTAAACTGTCTGGTAAAAATGGAATGTTTTCAAGTTCTCACCGTGCATTCTCTTGACAAATTGGTCGAATTCCATTAAGTTCTTTTGCTCCATGAGTTGTAGACTGAGCCTAATGTAGTTGAAAGTGCACAAATGCTGTCCGTCTGGATTGTTGAAGGGTTTGGCAATATCCAAAATCTTGTTGTAAGCTCCTCGGTCATAGCATGGTAGAGAATTTTCACTAGCAACATGTATGCCAGCGTCCCAGGCGGCATTTGTCACCTGAAAAGGAGCAGATTAGCGACTTAAACAAATTTTTTAAAAATATTTATTTGACGGATCTACAATCTCCAGAGCTCACCTGCCAAATAAGACCATCAGGATCCGCAAATGCTTCCGAAATTTCTTCATGCTCGCTAAATACTGGCACCTCGACGCATGTAAAATTTACAATCGCTCCATGCTTCTTTAGCATGGAAACAACAGGAGCATAACCATCACGATTGGACGGATTGTAAAAGCCTGCAGTAAGTTCAGCAGCATGGCTGACTGTCTTGTACCACCAGTGAACACCTGGTAGCTGCTCAATATGAAAAATTATAGGAGTTGTCAGTTTACGAAAATCATTCACGTTATGCAAGATAAGATCCATATAGGTTGTTATTTGTTTCAAGGTACAGTGATATTTTATAAACAGGCCAGGGGATGAGAATTGAGAAGTAAATGTCAACTCCAATTTCTTGAGATGAGAATAAATTGTCTACTCCAATATCTTTGTGTTGCATTAACACAATCAAGAGAGTAACAAAAGAATCATGCAGGTTGAAAAATGACACTATTGTATCTCATTCTCAGACTCTGGTTATGAAATATTTACTTACTCATTATGAAAAAGTGGAGCTAAAAGCTGCCTACCTTGGCTGCAATTGGAGTCCCTTCAAAAGCTAGTTTTGCAAGAGAAAGCACCAGATCACCATGATCTATCAGAACCTGTGAGTACCACCTCAGAAAGAACCTGCCGTGATAGCCATCATAATCTCCACCATCACAGAAAAATCCAGTTTCAAACGGTCGAGAATTGTATGAACCAGTGTTATCTGGTGCTCTGCCCCAAAAAGAATGTCCCCTTGCTTCGGCTGACACAGCGAGGCTTTTCAATAAGTATTGATCATAACACTACAAAGAAAAATGAAGACGGATTAGCCGTGTAAGTTAGGAAATACCGTGTAAGTTAGGAAATACCCATCTCAGTAGCAATGACCTAATTCTAAAGAACACATGGCACTAAGTTCATTTAACATATACAGATGAACCGTTAACTTAAAATTCACTAAACAGTTCAGTAAGTATACAGTTGACATGGTCATAATACAAGTTAGTTTAGAGTTTAGACCATTACAAATCTCATGTAGCAAAAGATTTTTCCCTAAAGATGCCTAACAATCATCCTTATTATTTGGTGAGGACCACTACTCAGCCTGAATGGCATATGCTGTGATCCCATTAAGCCATACTATATATGTTGAGTCACTTTAAGTTTCAACTAGCGAGAAAAACTAGAAAATGTCTCCACATGTTTCCGAAGTAACTGTTACATATAGTTGCAAAATACCTGGAATTGTCCAACACCGGGATATCTCCAGCCATGCTTCACTGGATATGATGGATATCGCAGATCCCCACATGGACCCAATCCAATTTGAATCAAGGATATGCAACCATTCTCGAAGAACTCATGAAATTCTACTCGAAAGCTTTTCATGAAGTCAAAGTAAACCTAGACGAGTGAATAAACAATGAGAAAAAATTGTAGAACAAAAGTACAAACTTAAAGGATGAACAGGTGAAGCTGCTGTCCAGCATTAAGTAGCACAGGAATTGTCTTTGTAACTAAATGCCACAATCCGATAACAGTGGCACCTTATAGGAGGCTTAATACAATACCTCGATTGCAGTTCGACCCTTCAAGACACGCTGCTTGTCAATCCCCCAAGTAAGACATTCAGGGTTACGTCTTCCCTCTCTATCAGTAAAGAAAATATCAGGATTGTTTCGACCAACTTCAACTACCCAATGAGGTAGTGGTATACAAACATCATCCCCAACATTGCCTCCACATTCATGAAATGACATCACCACCTGAGTGAACGATGTGATGCAATTTAGTGTTAGTGGTAATCAATGAATGAAATATTAATAAAAGAAAGCAATGATTCCAATATCCTAAGTGCTCAAGTTTTTAGCTTAAACCAACGATACAAGAAAATAGGTGTTTATATGTATAAGCAAAAAGAGATTCAGAAAGTTGTAGAAGGCTTTTCTGGCATAGCATGTACGTGTTACTTACCTGTAACTTAAATTTAAGTTCACGTACGATCTGAAAAAGTCTCTTGTAACCATTCCAGTTGTACTCAAGTGGGGCATGTGCTTCTACTATACCCCACCAACAATCAACCATTACACCATCAATATTCGCCGACTTCAGCAAACTCAATTGCTTGATAAGACCATCTGGATCTATCATCTCGCACTTCAAATTGATGACACCTAGCTGCCACCATGCCAAAACATGATGTCGGAGACCAAGTAGTGGCAATATGTAAAAAGCTCTAATGAGAATAATGAAATTGATGACATCTAGCTGCCACCATTTACTTATGAATTCAATAAAATGAGAAACATCAAATTAGCTTTGAATAGCCAAACAGAAATTACTCGACGCAGAGATAGAAAGGCAAGAACATTACATGTCTGCAATAAAATAATTTTGAAATGGTTTGAAGGAGCGCATTGAACGGTGAAATTCATTTCTGTAGAGAAGTAATGGATAAATCTATCGAAGGATGTAGAAAGACAGAATAAAGAGTACATATCAGACTCACTGGTAGCATAACATATACAGGTATGTAGGAAGTGTCCGCAAAAACACGCTCTTGTGATCTTGTGGGCATTTCAACAATCTACAATAAGAAAGGAAAGCTTATGTGAGTGTAAAGCAACAGAAAGTCATCAACAGGCAATGAGCTGCAGGTAGTGGTGATTACGTGCAAGAAAAAACATACATGAAATCAAAAACATAGGACAGCAAACAGTCTATTATAATAACTACAATACTAATAGGACAGCATAGACAGAGTCAATTACGAGAAAAATCAACCATGGCAGACTGCCTTAATATTATCTTTTTGCATAAATTGAGATATTGTTTGTTCTCAAATGAAAAGTAATCTTCATTCATTGCATGGCAGGGCACATTCACTCATTCGTTGGCTTCTTATTTTTGGTTTTTACATGATATAAATTTTTTAACTCTCATACATAAGAATGGGCAGTCACATTGGGAAAAAAAACATAACCCAATGCACCAAGGTGGCCTTAATTCAACTACATATCTATTAATAGAAAATACCCCATATTAGTTAGTTCTTGTGGAAAGCAAATTTAAAATGAACGTTTAGAGGAATTACACCTCTATTAGCAAATAATTACAAAATACCTGATTGTCAATACTCCTCAGGGAACCATCAATTAAAGGAAGAACTCCGGTTTGGCCACATCCATCTCCCGCCAAAGAAGTAAGAGACATTTCGCTCGATGATAGATCATATGGCATATCACTGGACATGTAAACAGTTTTCAATCGACAGGGAGTATAATCAGCTGAATTAGGATAACTAGGGGATTCTCCTCTAAGAGAAGATGCAATTATTGGTTGCACTGTCATTTGTGATGGTGAAGGCGTCGTTATGGTATTAGAAGCACCATTCATGGGCGCAGGGGCCTGCAAGAGTCAATATGACACACTCAATGAGTTTTGTAAGAGCGTGCAACACTTAGGCATCAGATAGTTCAATGGTGATACTACAACGTGTTACTAAAAATAGCTGACTCGTTTTAAACTGAGAAAGAAGTCTTCAAAAACATTCTTTGTTTACCTGAGATCGTGAGGGAAATGTGGTTCCATCTGGAAGAACTGTCCATCCAGCTTCCCTTGCTAATGCTGCAATGACATCATTAATATCTGCTCTGACCCTGAGATTGTAATTCCCATGTCTTCGTAACCCGGCAAGTATCCTAGCAGTTATTGCTCTCCTATGTCTCTCGCGTAGCTTTGTCCTCTCTTTCTCCTCTACGGGTCTACTCCGCCTTAATCCCCCTTGACTACTGGACTGCTCCTGAAGATGATGCTGAAAGTGGTTGTTGGTCATGCCGTCCCCAAGTCCGGCCATCATCATAGCATTGTTCCTGGCTTCATCATTGCCTTCTTCCTTAACACCCATGTCCTCTTCGTCTTCGTCGTCATCCTCGCTTAATCCTATCATATTTTGCATCTTGGTAGCCATATCTACTTCTCTTATCCTTAATAACCTCAAAGCTGAAAACTTTGACAAATCACTTGCTCACTTTAACACCTCAAATTATATACGACCCCTCTCCCTTGTTATCATTACAGAAAATTTCTGGCATTTGCAATGCACAACAACAAACAGCATGCTCCTACAGAAGTACAACAACCAAAATGTGCCAGTGACAGCAACTGAAGCTCAATTCACTTCTTCACAGCCATCAGGCCATAAAAAGGCATGAAATTCAAAACATCAGGATCACAGTTACCTCGTTTCCGAGCTGACAACTCATACAGCAGGCAGTCCACAACAGCACGCAAATCCAATTCCTCCCACTCATCAAAATTTCATGAATTACAGCACCACCTAACCAGCTCAATTTCGAAAAATCAGCCGCCGAGCCTCTAAGTCACAGGATCAGGCTCCGCATTTCTAGGCGACGGGAAGACGCGAGTGTTGGACAGTCAGTCAACTTCCGGGCTTCAAATACGAGCGCGAGTCGAAGAAGAGGACGACGAAGTGAGGGCTCGAGATATGGCCGGTGAGCCACCGACGATGGTGTTTCCGACCGGCAATGGCTGAAATGCCAGTTAGGGTTTCACGCGTGTGGACGAGAAACGAATGAGGCGTGTGAGCGGAACGACTTCCTTCGTTCGGGTTTTGGCCCGAACCACACACATAATTGGACATGTCACGTGACTGACACGTGTTGAAAAATTTGGAAATGGATTTCTCAAAATTTTCTTATCTTTATTTATTATTTTCTATCATGTAAAAATAATACAACATTCACAGTTTTTTTTTTTGATAATGAGTACAATAACGCAAACATTACAAAACATATTACTAAAGTTTTATCATCTAGCACATATATATATTGATCTTTGTAAAGCTCAAGTAAGACATTTTGATCGAATTCGAAATCATTTGGTACATCTTTCTACTTCTGAAGAGCTCGACACTTGGAGCTCAGACCACCTTAAACACTTTTACCATTAGAAGACACCTCTATGAGGAATGAAGAACACAGAGGGATGTAGGAAGCATCCACAAGCGAGGTGGGACGAAGAAGAGGGAAATGAAGAGAAAATTGAAGAAAATCTCACAAAATTTTGAGGAAAATTGATGATCCCAGGATTCAAACCCGGGAAATGAAGATCCATAACGAACTCTTTAACCAACATGTCACCACCTTGACTAAATGTTATAATGTTGCCCATGAAATGAAGACATGCAAATTAGTTTGTTTTTAGTTTCCTGTTTTGCTTTTCAAGTTTCCAAAGTCAATTTGTCTCTTTCATAAATAAAAAAAAGAGAGTCAATTTGTCTCATTTCATGAAAATAATATTTCGTAGTCCTTCTTCAGCAAATTTTTTTGGGTGCAAGTTGTAGTGGTTTGCAGTTTTAGCAAACAAATGTAAATTTTCAATTAGTAGACCAATAGGGTTTTGGTCTGTTGCTTGCAATGAATTGTTTTTCGGTGACCGAATCAGTTTCTTTTGTTGGTTTATGTTCCTTTTGTTGCTACCCTGTGCGTGCTGGTGTGATGTCTCAAGACTTAGTTGGTCATAGTGGAGTTTTGAAATTGCGCGCTGCGAACGTTGATACATCGCTTAAGCCTGAACTCTGATGTTTGGCTGAGAATTGACATGAGAGAGATGCGCTTCAATTGATAGAAAATATACAATACACTACTCACTACATGTATCTAGTGATTCTATATCGACTTATATTAACTCATAAATCAAAAGGAGAAAATTTGGTTTAGTACATATATATTTTAGAACGATGATTAATTTAATTTAACTTAACTAATTTGATCGGGTGATTATTTGACCAGATCAAGAGATTTTTTTTTGATAAGCTGCAAATTGCAGATACAACTGTGAAACAGAGGACTTAAAGCTGGGAAAACTCCAGCAGCGAACAGAGCCTGACATTAAACCTCACTACGTGACTAGAAAAAAAGGCATCTGCTCCACTTGACCTCACGCCTCACTACGTGGACTCTCTACCTTGACTTACAACAACAGAAACGAAACGGAAAGCACAACAACCAGTCTGGACGAAGCCGACTGAGAAAACTCTCTTAAGTGGTTACAGACACACTTAGAGAGAAGAAGAAAAACCACAAAAACATACACGGACCATTTTCCGCGACACACAAAAGTGAAGCACAATGACCCCTCTCCCCTCCGCCACTCCAAAAACCCTCATATCCACCCACCGCAAGCCGCTGCCTTTCCCAATACCATCTGACCGGATCAAGAGATGATTTAACATCTCCAATTCAATTCCTAATTAGGGGAAAAAGCATGGTGGATATTGACGGTAAAACATGTAAATTTACCTACTAGGAGGGAACTGTTTCAAAACTGTGTTCCCAGTTCCCTAAAGCTAAAAGCTGTTTTAAATTTCAAAACACAACATAATACAAAATACATAAATAAAAAGTTACTGAATAAAACTTAAAACCGTGATTGGTCGCGCCGCTTTTCGTCCGCATTTCCCCTTTAAACTTGGATTTCAAATTCATCTGTTTACTCTCTCACAAAAACACGCCTTTGCAGAATCTCTGCTTTGGTTTTACTTTGCACACTTTTGTTCAAACCATGTCTTCCCGGGCTGATTTGAATCTCAAACAAACCTCAAGGTCCTCATTATAAATAAACACAACAAAACTCCACACAAACATTTTCAACAAGAACATCACTCAGACTTGGTTTCTGTTACAACATTTACTACACTATAATACCAAGAAGAGAAATGATCATGGAGGATTTGTTTAACAATGAAGAGCCTGATGAAGGTTCTGACTTGTACCAGCCTTGGCCTTCTTCGTCTTCGTCTTTGACGGACGACCGCTCCCTGACTAAATTGAGCATAGATTCATTCACTTATATCCGAAGCCTTTCGGGGACTTCTGTCATATCAGACATTGTGGATGAGTTTGGATTGATGTGCAAGCAAGGGACGAAGCAGAACAAGGAGGTTGTGGATCACTCAGGTCTGTCCATTTTTCGAGTTTTTTCATTATTCTTTAAAAAAAAAAAAAAAGTTCACTGTGACCGATAAACTACTGCCCTTTCTGCAGTTTATTGAATTTTGTGACTCACGATTTTGTATATTCGGACAGAGGTGGAGATGATGAAGGAGAGGTTTGCGAAGCTATTGCTGGGAGAGGACATGTCGGGGAGCGGCAAGGGTGTGTCCACGGCTGTCGCTATCTCAAATGCCATAACCAATCTGTATGGTGAGATTCAGATATGATTTGTTAGTGATCACTGTTGTGGCTATATATATATATATCTATCTGAAATGACATGAATGAACCTGTTTTTACAGCCACTGTATTCGGTCACAACCTGAGACTTGAGCCCTTGGACAAGGACAAGAAAGCAATGTGGAAAAGAGAGATGGAGTGCTTACTGGCTGTCTGTGATCACATGGTCGATTTCATCGGAAAACCCCAAAACGATAAGGTAAGAGCGACAGCCGTTCAATTGAGCATTTCATTTAGTACTTTTAATCAAATGTTTAAGCTAACTATATAATGTTTTAGCTTAAAAGTAAGTATCATAACTAAATACTTATACTAAATCTCACTAAGCCCGGTACTTTAGTCATATTCTCCTATTTAAGTTAAAGTTAAGTTTATATTCGGTTCAAAATAACACGCACGAGTCTGTTCTGTATAACTTTTTTTTTTTTTTGATGGAGTCTGTTCTGTATAACTTAAATTCCATGTTTTTAAGTTAGTAAAGTTAAATATAGTTAAATAATTATTTTTTTAGTTTTCAATTTTGTAGTTCAACTTGATCAAAACTTAAAATTCAACACATTAATTCAAAACTTTACTATTTTTTTAAGTTCAATAAAGTAAAATTAAGTACATTATGGTTAAATTAAACTGAGTAAAATTAATAAATTTCAGTTAAATTTTTTTTTTCAGCTCTACAGAACATCACCTTTAGTGACATGATTTTGGTCGATGTGGGATTAAAGTTTAGTTAAGTTAGGGACATTCAATGATTTGCAGGTGATGATGAGTAGACCAAGGTCTGACATTTGCATCAATCTTCCAGCATTACACAAATTGGACTCAATCTTACTGGTAACAAAAGTTTGGAAAACCATCTCTGCCTGATTTTCTTCTTCCTTATTATTTTTGCTTATTGTGTTTTCATTTTTTGTATGGGACAGGAGATACTAGACAGTTTTGCAGACAAGGAATTCTGTTATGTGGAAGATGGGAGTGTATCGATGAGCTCGACTCGTTCCGGCTCGTTTAGGAAAGTGGTTCATAGGAATGAGGATAAATGGTGGGTTCCTGTGCCTTGTGTACCGTCCGGTGGACTCTCCGACGAGTCAAAGAAGCACTTGAGAAACAAGCGCGATTGCGCTAGTCAGGTACACAAAGCAGCCATGGCCATAAATGCCAGTATTTTAGCAGAGATGGAAATTCCAAACTCATACATGGAAGCCCTTCCTAAGGTCATAGCATCCTCAATTTTTCCCAACATTTTTTTGTTTGTTTCATGGTTGAAGTGAATTTTTTTTTATTTATTATAATTGTCAGAGCGGAAAAGCGAGCGTCGGAGACTCAATTTACAAATGTATTAGCGGGGCAGGTGATGATTTCTCACCTGACGACGTACTTGAGTGTCTCAACATAAGCTCGGAACACGAGGCGCTGGAGCTTGCAGACCAAGTTGAAGCGTCAATGCATACATGGAGGCGAAAAGCGAGTGCAAACAATGGAAAATGGTCGTGGTCAGACATGGACAAGAACGAGACGTTAGCGGACAGGGCTGAGCACCTCCTGTTTCGGTTGAAGCAAAGATATCCCCAACTGTCACAGACCAGCTTAGACACTAGCAAAATACAAGATAACAAAGTAAGCATTGTTTATCATCATTTGATGCATAAGGAATGTGATAGTGAGGTAACTAAAGATTGAAACTGAATGCAGGATGTGGGGAAGGCTGTTCTGGAGAGCTACTCTAGAGTGCTAGAAGGACTGGCATTTAACGTTGCATCTTGGATTGAAGATGTTTTGTATGTTGATGACACTACTAGAAACAAGGAGACATTACCTGCCTGAAGTCTGTCCTTCGTTCGAATCGAATCCTGATGGGATCAGAGTAGGATTCCTCATTAGAATAGATAAGAAAAAAAAAATTTATAAAAGAAAAGCCTGCTTCCAAATCTCTTGTCATTAGACCACGCCCTGATAATTTAGCGGTAATTCATTTATGTGCAATATATCTTTATAGAATGCTCCAAGAGCATAATTAATTAATTTTCACTGTTAGGCATCCAAATTGGTTAGAGGAAAGATGGAATAGTGACAAGAAGAAGAAAAGAAAAAAACTCATTCCATTTGAGATGAAAAATCTGACTATTCTGGAACTGGTCGCTCACTATATACATACTAGTACACATACAAGTAAAAACATGTATGCATAAATGCATGTAACCGGGAGAAAAAGAAGACAACAACACTGGAGACTGGAGAAGACGATTAGTTACTTCCACATCTTTTCTCCCGGATAATTAGCGGAAAAATAGTCCTGATTAATATATGTACAATAGGCCTCCTGCGCAGTCAGCTCTTACAGAACAACAGTGTCGCTGGCGAAGGAATGAGTATAGAACAGTATGCGTACTTCACATGGATAGTCAGCTTCATCCCTTTAAAACCTTCTCGTGACTTCCTGCATCATGTGTTTAACACCACTTAGCTGCTATGCTGGAAGCCTGGAATGAAGAGTTTCACCCTTTTACGTTGTAGCAGTTGGAAACAATAATAGGTGATCATCTGGGGCAAAAAATTGGGAAGATAACTCAAATGTCTCTTAGTTGTCTTCGTCCACAGGACCAATGTATGTGAGATCAGTACGTCTCACTCTTATGGCCCCTTTAAGCCAGCTTGAAGCCTTTGTAGAGGCGTCGCTCGTTCCGACACCAGCCTCGACACTGGAGGAGGATCCGGATCCAGCACCATCTTCCAATAGTTGCCAGGGATCAATTTCAATATCATTTTGTTCTGGCTGCAAAAGTGAGGAGGCCTTGGCTTTTCCTGATGCGTTGGATGAAGCTTTGTTCATTGAATTTTTAAGGGGATGATTAAAGTTTCCTTGTGAAACACTTGAATTTGATGTGCTCAATTGGAGCTGAGCAACTGCAGTTGCTGGAACGGTGGGAGGTTGACAAGAGATGGAGCACCGGGCATTAGGCATCAACACTGGCATTGCTGACTGGATGCGCCGTTTTATGGAGTCAGGTAGTTGCATTCGTTCCAAATCATTCTGCGTCAAGAATGGATGTCAGTATCATCACAACGTAATTGTTTGCTAGAAAATGCGTAAATGTTGATGGAAACATATATGACTAGACTAATTTTAGAAACTAATGCTATTAGAGATTCAGTGTTACAGCCAGCATATCTCTGCAAGTTATAAATGACTACAAATTTGAACTTGTCAGTAACAGCATGAAGAGAAGATGTCTCTAATAACCAGACCTGCAAATTTTCCACCACATCACGATCAAATACAGATACATCTTTTGCATGCTCGTTGGATGACTTTGGGGTAGCCTTCGGTTTCAGCCAGCTAGGTCTGTAACTGCTTAATAGTCCATGGAGCACAAGCAACAAACGATCGAAGACATTTTCAGCAGAAACTGCTGTAGTAGAAAATTCTAATCGAGATTCTGTTTCCTTCGTACCCATGGAACTTTGTGTGGGAGGATACAGAAGGTCTGCGTCTTCATAGACGACAGGACTACCAAGAAGACGAAGTACAACTGATGCAAACAAGTGTCTCATGTTCCGACTATCCCTGTCCCTGGGAAGAGACCAAACTGATAAATTACACTTAACTCAATTTCTCATATTAAAGTGTATACGGAAAATAACTTTACGAGGTTCAGTGAAAAGAAAACTAATGAACAAATCATTAAGAAAATAAACCACAGACCTGCATTCAAAATCCACATAAATTTGAAATGAGACGGGCAGTTGCATCAGTCAATTGTTCGTAAAGTCTGTATTATCGTAGCAGACAATGCATATATGAACAGATCTATATATCTATCAGGCTAGGATTTGATGTGATTTTCATGATTTTAAAAGAACTACATAAACAAAACTATCAATAGAAAACTCAAATCTAAACTGAATCTGAAACTCTACAGCAGTTGAATCTCGGGAAAGAGTTAAATCAAACGTACTATGACTAATAAAATTAGGATATAAGAGATATATAGCAATAGCATAACAAGTATCTAAACAGTAAATAAAAAACAAACTTACCCCTCAGACCAAATAATGGGCAGCAATCTGAGAACGAACTGAAGTCGTAAAGACATAGAGGCTCGCAAAGAAGATGGAGATGTAGGTATTGACTCAGACTGCGCTGTTGGACGTCTAGTTAACCCAGGACTGCCACCTCTAATACCTTTGCGGTTATTTCCTTTGTTGGTTACACTCTCAAGTCCAGAAGGTAAATGGCTTGATTGTTTGCCCGTTCCACGAGTAATTGCTGCTATTTGTTGCTCAATGTTATTCAACTGCTTGATCAAATCAGTGGCAAAGGTATTTCGCGAGTCATCAGAACTCTGATCAATGCAAGGGAGAACCAATCCAGTGAAGGCTCTCTCAGTAACCAGTTGTTGGTTACTATTAAAGCCTTCAAAGTTGACCTTTTGGGATCCTTTACCAGGTCTGTTTTGTTCCACTCCTTCGGCGACTTCACCTTCTTCTAATGAGCTGGCTTCCTGCTTCCTCTTATTTCCTTCGCTCGATGTGTTATCTACATTACATCCAGCCCACCCCCAAGGCTTATGAAATTGGGGCTTTGTTGAAAGACCTTTACCTTCAGCTATATTAATGAGCCGTTGTCGAATAGATTTCCTACCAAAAAGAACATCTTGTCCGCCAAGGAACCATTTGGCCTGTAACAACATTGAATCATCAAGCGACCTCCCAAACAGATGGACTACTTCCGAAAATAATGGTGCAGCATCAGGTCTGACCAATAATCTAGTAAGTATCAACTCGATGAAGTTGTTTTCGTTTTCAGAAGCTGTAGCTTTATCAGTATTAGATGCCAGAGCGCGTAAAGCATCTGCAAAGGATATGTCGTGTGCAAAATATTTTTCAATCAATGCCTGTTCATTAAGCAAGAGTCTCAGCTCGACCCACTGCCAATGGAACTTTGCCGGCTGCAGTGTGTCCAAGACATGTACAAGCTTGTCAAGAAGTTTTGCATTATTTTCTGTGTAATAATCCTTAAGATCGACATGTCCAGCGACGGTGCGAACACCCTCATATTGTGCAGGAATTTTGCACTCAATTAGCGCATTCAGAAAAAGTCTGGCACGTAAAGGAATAACATTCACGGTTTTCAGTTGCGAATCAGGATCATTCAACTCCGTGATGGCAGCCAACTCTGCATCACATGCATCAGCAGCTGCAAGATCGTAAAAACCGCGAGTGTCTCTAAAGCACGCATCACGGAAGGGCAAATGATGAATAGCATCACTAACAGCTGATGTTAGCGAAACATAAAGCTGATGGATGTCTTCACGGCTGGCCAACTTTTTAAGAATGAATGATTTCCATGTCATAAATGCAAATATAGAGTACGCTGGAGGAAATATTAAACTGACGGGAAGATTTCTTTGCATCCTACTCAGTGCCACCACAACTGGTTCACCCAGAAGTTCTGAGATGAGACCATCAAACAAGGATCTGCAGTTCCCAATTAGAAGCCTAAACCAATGCACACATGTTTCAACTGAGTTCTCCATTTTGACTGCTCCTGCTGTGCGTGAGTTTCCATTAGCACCGGATATCGAGCTCCTAATAAACTGAATTACATCCAGGCCTTCTTTAACTCTTAAAATACTTACCATTCTCTCCAAGCTAATGATTCCTTGAATAGTTGCCCCAACAACTAGAGCTGAAACACCAGCTGCAATTTTCGTACACTTTCCAGGACCAGTCTTAGCAAAACTATTCAAAATCCCACTTGATGTACTTGAGCTAGCATCGAAGGCAGCTATCTTCCCAGAAACAAGCACTGCAGAAAGTGCAGAAGATGCTTCTGTTGCAAGAGCAATCTCAAATACACGGCTCTGACGCTCTCCAAGAGCATCCTTCAGCGACGACAAGCAAGTCACAAGAACCCGTATTATTCGACGAACGATGTTGAAAGAGCCAGTAAAATCAGAAAGCTTTGTTATGGCAGGACCTACATTGGTTACAATAGCAGAAACTGCAGAAGACACCAAAGAAGGGTCCCCTTCTTGAGCAGCACCACCAGTCTGCCTGATACACTCCATTAATCCTACAATTATTTGCTGAGAAATTTGGTATCCATCGTCCCATTTCTCTAAAGAAGGAATCTTAGATGCACCTGATGCTAGGAGTTTCCTCTCCTTGGCCAGAAAATAGTGAGTAGCTTCGTCCAAATGCTTTCGCACTAAGTCTCTCATGCTAATGCCAACTCTAGATAAAAGACCACCACTAATCTTTTGGCGAATAAAATCATCAATATCTTCAACTCCATTCGGAACTCCAAGAGGAAACCCATATTCTCCATCCAGTGTTCGTCCAGATTCAAGTTCAGAAAGAAGTCTTTTATCACACGACGTCTGAAAGTTTTTTTCCCATTCTATGACACTTGGCAAACTGCCATACTTCCTACGGAGATATCGAGCATAACACAAAGCAGACTGACTTGAAATCCTTCCATTAGAAGACATAACTGCTGCAGTTCGATGCATGCAGGCAGACAAAATTTGAGGAATACGATCTGTTGCAGTAAATATGTGCTCGTACCTGAATCATATAATCAACGTTAAAGACAAAAGTAATATCTGAGCTCAGAATCTTTTCAAATGAAACAAACGAGCAGAGGGAAAGGTGAGACATATCGAATACGAATATATGCCTTGATGGATTTATAAGACCAAGAGGAACGAAAAGAATATGAAACTAGAAACCCTTGTTTTGAACATATGTGTTTCTTTTCTATCAAATATGTAATCCAAATTTTTTCCAGAACCTTGGAATTGTATTACCAACCTATGTGCAAAATTTAAGGTATGATTACGAGCTTCCTTTATAATAAAATATTATGATGTCCAATTTGGCATATAAGAGAATTTAAAGCATACCGTCTAATTGATGATAGCAAACAAGCTTCTCCTACTTCACAGATATGATTTTCCATGTTTCTTTGCATCAAAAGGACATTCCTCCCTGTATGTGTTGCAGGGTTCACACTGCAAGGAACTTTGGGCAGCAGCCAAATCAGAAAATGGGTAGCTGAAACAAAATCATTGGACACGTCTAAAAGATAAAGTATGCATGATAGCTCATCTTCACCGAGCTTCCACCGTGTAGAATTCTTTTCTTCCCCGGGATAGGGCCTATTGAATTGACTACCCTTTATTTTCTTTTCCATCTCCTCAACGAACTGTCTCACTGTATTGATCAACCAAGCCGTTATTGTCCTCTGTTCGATGAAGCTAAGCCCCTTCAAAAAATTTCCAAGAGAAACAATATCTCCACCCTGGATTGTCTTCGTCAACTCTGCCGTCTTGACTGTTTCTCCCTCTAAACCAGATTTGTGATGAGGACAGCCAACTCTACTATCACACATGTGGCTTGTTGAAGCTCCTTGGCTACCCTCAATTCGAGCAGATGCTAGCTGAGCAAGGCTTTGCATCTTACGCACACCTTTTTGCCTACTTCTTGAGGTCTGCTTCATTTGCTTGGAAGGTGGTTCTACATTAAATGTGTCCACAATTTTAGTCCCCTTCCTAACCCACCAACTATCCTCATCATCAGAAAAACTTGGGGACTCCACTTGCATAGATGTTCCTCTCTCATCACTCAACTTCTGTCTCTTAGTCCTTTGACATTCATCACAACCAAGTTTCTCTTCGTCCTGATCCACCTTGTAAACACTGGTGCCATTCAGTCCCACTAGTTTTTCAAGAGTCGTACGTGATTCAGTAGTTACTGCATCTACAGAAGTAGATTGTGGGAACTGAAACAATAAAGATATAGCAGCCTTCAAATCAACAACCCCAGATTTGCTGCCACGAATTGAAATATCTGCTGATAAATGAGGTTTCACCTTTTTGGTCCCTGTATGAAACTTCTGTTCCGGTGACATGTTACTACTCTTACGTGACTGATCACGAAGAAGCCCATGAAGCACAAGACGCCGTTCATTTGAGTACACGTTCAACATATCCTGTATCTGCAATTCATGGGCAGTTTGTGATTCCTCAAGAATATCACGCAGGAAAGTAGCAGGCAGTTGCTTCAAAACTCGATGATGTCTCTTCCTCTTGTCCAACAAAGGCCCGTCTGCATCGGTATAACCACTCACTATCAGCTGCCTTACATATGCAGGAGGATAAAATATTCCAGACCTTGCAAGTTCCAAAAGGAGAAACTGCACACGTTTGGTACCTCCTCCCTGAGCTTCATGCTGATCAATCCAGCAAACAATGATATCATGCAACGGACCAGGGCTTTCAAAAACATCTAAAATTCCAGTGCTTCCTTTTTCTGGTATCTTATCAAAATTACTCTTGTCGGACCCAATGTCTGATACAGTCTTACCAGAAATATTGAGCTGTCTCCCGAAGCCCCTAGCATTACAACTCAATTCAGCTATACTCTCTCTGTTGCTTTGAGCTAGATCTTGCAAGTCCTTCAGCTTCATCGTTAACAGTCTGACAGCAATGTACACATGACAGAAATCTTTGCGACCACTAAACTTGAGGTTAGGAAGCCGCTCATTCCGGAAATCTCTGAATTCGCAAGTAGCCCATTCACAAAGGAAGAAAACAGAGCAAATAAATGACAAGCTGGTAGTACCAATCCACTTCAGTGCCGATTGCAACCCTGGGCTGACCTCCATCATCCAGATCTTATCAGCAACTCCATCGTAAAGATCTTCAAAAAGGAACCTATATGCCCCTCTTATATCACCATGTATGAGGGCTTTATCCAACGCCTGCACAGCTTTGGCAGCTCCATATCCAGGATACCCTGGGCTGGCAGCCTTAGCCAAACTATCTGCCTGTGCCTGTATGGATGCAACAATGTGATTCAAGGACGACCAGTAATGAGAATCATGCCTTCTGTCTTTGAATGAGGTAGCTTCCGAGAACATCTTTTTCTTCTGGGTGCCATCAGGAAGTCTTGGTAAGAAAGCAGCATCACTTGACAATACAAATTGTGGCAAGGGAAAACAGTCGAAGGCTACAAATGTCTCAGGAACAGCCATTATCAAATATCGGAGCAGCTCAGTCAGGGCAGAAGTTGCATATGCTCTTCGAGAATTATCAACGAGGTCAGAACCAGTAGGCGAAGGCTCTTTCATAAAACAAATGGCAGCTCCAACAAGATTCCGCACATGAGTTTGAGACATGATAATCAATTCTATAAGGGTATAAATTATAGGCAACATCAACTGAAAAGTCTCCACCCATTCTTTCCCCTGAGATACATAAAAAAAATAATGAGACCAAATTGATACTAAACTCCCACAAATAAACTGAATAATGATACCCCCCCAGTCAATAGAAACTGAATTGAAAGTGTATGCACAACATACGACCTGTAGCTGGCTGAGAACCCAATCAATAATAAGAGAAGGCAGAAGCAGCCCCTCTGAGTGATGCCATTGCAACAAGCGCACAACATATGACCACTTGAAGTGAAAGGAAGGACCATCCCCTTCAACTGCTGCTTGATCGCCCTTGTGATGAGTTGATGCAGCATACAATATTGCAGATCTTTCCCTGCCATGTGAAGCAGAACGAGAACTGACTCTAGAGAATAGTTCATCTAAAATGTACTGTAGATAATCAATAATGTCTTTTGTCCACAATTCTGAGCGTGATAGCTGAGTTTTGTCAGGGGTTCCAGATGTAGAGAATGCACCAGGACGAACCTGCCAAATTGCAAATTATTTACATTAGTAGTCAAGCATGGCTGCTTATGCTTTGATTAATATATTAATATGTAGAAAAATCGAAATTGATATGTTGAAGAATGCATACCTGATTAAGATAATTCACTTTGATAAACCATGTTGCCCTTAAAATTGGAACATTATTCTTGATAAGAACTTCAAAAAGAGCCTTTTTTCTGTAACCATGAGGGATTTGTGAAGCCAATGTTCGTAATCTCTTATGAGGTTGAGATAAACCCTGTATTGAAAACACAGTTTTTGATTATTTGCGTTGTAAAAATTGCTTCAAGCAAAACATTATATCAAGCCAGAAACCGAATGATCAACCCTTCAAAGATATATGACGTAGAATGGGGCAAACGATCTATACATTTAAGTATGCATATCAGGATGTATATCTGCTGTCCATTCTATAATCGATTAGCTATAGAGAGAGAGAACTAGAACTGAGCCACTGCGAACCCAACCAATGTGTCAATGTGGCATGCTCACCAGTAGGAGTTAACTAAGATAGCTTGCATATTAAATCCTTAAATTTAGATACAAAATAAACCTCAATCCATCTCTTCCGGTAGTCCTCTGAGCAGGGTTTTTGATCTGGAAAGACAGCAGGCTTAGACAACAGAGAACCAGCGAGGGGGACTCCATACACTTGGCCTGCCTATTAAAGCAAAAAAGAAAAATTAAATCAAGCTGTCTGTGTTGGCTCAAGATAAAAATTTCATGCTAACTGACTTCCAATGCATTAATAATCTAACACTAATAATTAATGACGTTTCATACTGTGTTAGTCATTTTAAAACCACAGAGTAGCAAAAGAATTTGATGTAATAGAACAATCCATCACCTTACGCTTTTGGGCTCGAGATTCATTTATAGCCCTGAAGCGCTTTTTAATGGCCTACGAGGAGACAATTTTAACTGTTAATCCAACCATCGAGAAAAACTCGAGGAGCATTGGGGAAAATATTATAATGATGCTACAACAGATAACTTTACTGAGTATGTATAATTCAATCACCTCTTTACACTTTATAATAACGGGCTTTGTAAAGGTCTGAACTTGAGATAGTGAAATCTCTCGTGCCTCCTGGATCACCAGGCCAGTAGAACATGCAAGAATATTATTTTCATAAAGGTATAGGTTTCAGAATTACAACTGCAAACTGTCATGATGTTTACCTCCAGCCCCTCCACCATATCTCTGTATCCAGATTGTGCATATTCTCGGGTAAGAGTTTCCTCAGGGCAGTTTGGATTTTGTGGGTGGTAGTCAGGTGGCCCAAGCCTGGAATAAGGAGAAAAATAACAATGTAAATTAAATTCATTTCTGGATGAATGAACTCAAACACAGAGACAAAGGTTCAATCGTAGTCAAGCAGATGATTTTATAATTTCTTTACAATAAAGTGCTCTGAAATCAAATAAGTACGGAACCAATACATCACCTAGAGTTTAGAGGGTCCTTATCACACTTCAACTTGTATGGGGTTATCTGGGATGACCTCCTGCAGTGTAAAAAACTTTAGATTAACAAATTTTATAATTACATTTGCACATGTTTAGATATGAAGGACCTGAATAAAGGAACAACATAAGTAACAAAGTGAAGAGGTCCACATGAAAAAACAATGTCTTTATCAACTTCAAGCGTACTTAACTTTTGTTTGCATCTTAGCAACTCAAGAAGATACAGCTACCAAGTGAAATTTGATAGCAAAAGGAATGGACATGGTTCCAACAAAACTGATTCGATGCCATACATCCTCTGATACACAAGACAGTAAAATATACTCACCTAGAGCTTAATTGAAAATTTGTTGAAACAGAAGACGAATCAGCACGCACTGTATCTCTGATGGGTGTACCACCAATACTATTGTTGTTCACTGCACTAGTGACACTAGGACCATGATACCTTTGCATCTTTCCAAACTATAATCAGCATAATGCACACACCATCAAGTCACCAGCAAGGAAGAAATGATACTCTGCCACTTCTCCAGGGAAGAGTTGGGGCATTCGCCGCTCAGATTCAGAGATGAGGAAATCACATGGGATGTGAATTCGAGTTCGGTGATTTGACAAGATCTATAAGTGCACATGTAGCGACATTTTAGGAAATAAAAATCAATACGAGTAAAGTAATACATCATTGTTCAGTTTTATACGATCAAAATTATGCGGACGACTAATAGACAACCATATATATTTAAACATATGCAGCCCAGTTACCAAAAATGAGAACACAAAATATATGAATGAGCTGCTGAAACTAACTCGTCTATACTACGACTTCGAAGAAGACAGATCCTTAGCTTAATTAAAAACGTTCGGGCTTGAGTAGAAATCATGTAATGTTTCATAACAGAACCTAACCATTGGAAGCTGAGGCGTAAACAAGGGATGTATAGACATCACACTAGTGTTAAATACCCGAATAAAAAACTGGATAAACTCAGAGTACCTACTTTTAACAAACCGCTGATTCAATTCAGCAATGGAAATGGAAACAGATCCAAATGCCGTGCGTGCAGCACGGATCTCTGATCTGCATTCAATGCGTAAAACCCTAAAATCAGTAGGAACAAGCCGACACATCTCCTCAAACTCGAAAGTAGAATAAGTAAATTCTCTAAAAATAATAGAGTTCCTAAGTTCATTCCCACTTCAGCAGCACACTTTTGCACCAATTGCATAAACTAATTATCAACTATCAGAATTAAACTAACGCAACAAACGCTCAGCGACCATAATATAAAAACTATAAAACTACCCCCAAATTATCATTCAAATTAAGGGCTTTTACTGAATTCGGTAAGGGCAGTTGAACGAAATCACATTCGCGTATCCCCGGGCAGAAAGATCATAACTTAAAGCAGAAAACAAACTAGGGCTAAAATTCTGCTGCTTCAAATCGAAATTTTGAAAATTCAAAGAGCGATGGCAACACGTGAAATCTACAATTGAATGAAATTGCGATTGGAACCAAATCAAATGCGTATCGTACCTTCTCAGAGGAATTAGGGTTTGGGGAAGCAAACCCAATTAAAGAGTACGACAAGAAAGAGAGAGAGAGTAATCTAGAGAGAGAAAGATAGGAGGCCTCGTGAGCGAAAGGGTGGCTTTGACTCTCTTCGCTTTGCTGATGACGACGATGATGCAGTTTGGCTTGTAAATTTATTTTATTATTTATTATTTTAAAACTAAAATTGTTGGGCTGGTAATATTGTAAAAGGAAATAATAATTAATTACGATAATACCCCCGGTACTTTCTGTCGAAACATAATACAAATAAGGTTTTTGTTTTTTCATTTTTTTTATGGGGATTACATTTGTTTTTTCATGAGATTCCACAGTTAATTTCTTTTCTCACGTTAAATTTTTGTGAGCTTAACCTCCAAATTCATCTTGGAGTAAATAGGAAGGTTGTACAACACTCAACTAGCTTTCTATCCATATATAAATCATCTTAAACGGGCACCAGATGACGTCTATATGAACTTCAGAAGGTTGGCTCGGACCCTCTCGATTTCGACAAATTTAGATCAATCATTTATATTTGGTCGATTGTTTTATCAGCGTAACCTCCGAATTTCATATTTTGGTAAACATGAAACTTATAGAACATTCAATTAGCTTTCTATCCATATGTTAATCATCTTCAACGGACACCGGATGACACCTCTATGAGCTTCAGAAGATTGTCTCGGATCCCCCTCAATTTCAGTAAATTTCAATCAATCATCTCTTTGGTCGCTGTTTTTATCAGCTTAACCTCCGAATTTTATTAGCTTTATGCGCTAGGTGATTGATTTATCAAGTGGTGCTCCGTCCACCCGTTATAGGTTAACTAAGTTGTTAAGGTTATATGTGATTGAGTATGTACACTTGTTATGCGATCTTACTATACGTGTGTTTTTGGCTACTTAAACGTCTTATTGATATCTTGGTATCAATTGAAGAGTCGTAGCTCATCAAATTATCTCTCCAATGGTATATATCTCGACCTTATATGGCAATTGCCCCTCTCAAATTTAGATCGTCAAAGAACTTTATATGAATTTAAACTTTAGTATTTTACTATAAATATAATCAAAGGGGAGCGCTCGGTTGAGAACCCTTAAAAATTCGAGAACCTGAGACCCCAAATCTCACCATTGGATCAGGTTGCATCTTTGAATGTGGAGGTGACACGTGTCCCACTCACTTTTTTTTCTTCATTGTGCAGTTTCGAGCATTATTTTTGACTAGATGCATTTTCAAGTTTCGGAAAGTGCACTTAGGCAAAAACGAAAATGCATAAAGAAGGTTCTCAAGGTTCTCGAAAAAAGAGGGGTTCTCATTTGAGCTCTCCTCTATAATCAAATATAAGAAATATATATATATATATATAGGGGACGGTTCAGGTACAAAGTGCTTTTAGAGTACAAAGTACAAAGTAATTAGATTCGTTGATTAATTAAAATCTACGATTAAGATTGATAGTCAAAATTTAACTGACGTTAATTCTCCGTCAAAATTAAAACACGAATAAGGGCATAAATGACATATTATTCATTAAACAAAATCATCATTATACGCCTCTTCTCTTCAATCACTCTGGCGAGATCTACAGACTACAAACCCTAACGATGAGATGTGCCGTGCGCCGGCTAGGCTTCATCTCCTTCTCCGTCGAACCGAGGAAGCTCTACACAGGCGTAATCGTTGCCTTTTTCGTCGGCGTCGCAGTCTCTCTTCTCCTCTTACCCTCTTGAAGCGCCGCAACCGTAAATCATTCACGAGAAGCTCGTCATATCCGATTACATCGCGCTTATCTTCTATGCGGTTCAGTTCAAAACCCTAAACCCCTGAAATCTCAATTTCTCATCAGTTTTTTTAGAAATGTTGGTTTTTTATTTACAGTGTTTTTGTTTCTCTGTTTATGATTTTGTCAGAGTTTTTAGGGGTGTCTAGAGCTCTTTTGGGTCTGAATAAACAGCAGTTAGAACAAGCCTGATATGTAATCTACTCAGGTAACTACTTGATGTATTTAGTTGTTTTAATTATGTGAACATTGTGTTTATCTTGTTTAAAACAATTAAATATTGTTCCGAGCAGTTATTTTTTTGAATGGTGCTCTTGTTTTGTGGATACTGCCTTATTTTGATAGCATTTCTCTCATATGTATAATATTCATTTGAGTTGCAAATACTTTTTTTACTTTCTGAATGTTATTTATATTTTGTGAACGCTTTTTGATCTTTTATGTGAATGTTTTGCTCTTTATGTTGTGAATTTTGTGTCGATTATGTGAATATTATTTTTAAACTGTGAACTAAGTGTTTATCTTGTGGACGAAATTGTTAATTGGAAGATGAATTTACTGTAGTCTAGTCGATTTGTGGACTACTTTGTGACTTTTAATTTGTGGTCGATCTATGGTAATGTAAAGTAGATAGTAAATTGGAAGGTAAATTTACAGTAGCCAATCCTGTTGATAAACCAGTTCTTATTATTGTAATTTTATACATGATGTTATCGCAATGTATCAGCTGTTCTAGCTTGGCTGTAATCCACAACATAAAAACTGACTGTCATAGTGGTTTGCTGCAGATAGATGCGAGCTTACCCATGGAAATATCGAGAAGCATTGCACTTGTTTTTAGACAGTGATGTTTTGTGTCGAATGAAAAGACTCTTTCTCAACTTTGATCATGTTAAATCTTCAAGACAAAGAGATGATTAATCTGTACAAGCGTTGTCATGTTCGAAGCTTAAGAACATTTGTCTAATTAATTGTCATTCAGATTCAGGCTTTATGTATTACCATTTAACTGTCATATTGTAACTTCAATGTAACAATTTCATATTATAAATCAGAAAGTTTGAAATAAAGAAATCTGCTTCCATTATCTAGGCAGGGTAAAAAAATTTTTGATGGAGATCTAGGCAGGGTAGATTATTTTTTTTGATGGAGATCTAGGCAAAGTATATTTTGAGTTCAGGCTTTGTTGTGTGCTCAAAATAAAACTTGTGTTCACATGATAGAAGCTATGTTTACTAAATAAAACGAAAGTTCACAAAATACAAAAGTATAATCCACATAATTGTGATGGTGTTCGCCAAATAGTAGACATGTTCACAAAATAATACCACTGTTCACAAAATTGATGTTCATATATTAGAAAAAATAAACATGTGTTGTGTTCACAACATACAGAGGCTTCCATAGTATACAAGTATAAACTAGTATTCAGATAATGTATAGAACAATTACAACTTCACTGAATAATTCATTATTGCTTACATTCCTAGCAAATTGAAAAAAAATAAAAGTGACAGGAACGCTGGATTAACCATGAAAGAAGAGTTAAGAGTGTAAGCTTTTATATTTTTCAAGATATGAGACAACTTCAAGTCTACTTGTCTGGAAAAATGTTCTTTTTGTGCATTCACTGCGATTGGCATGTCCGAGCAAGAGATGAGGTTCCACCAGTCCTGCGAGAAAGAAAACCAAACTGCGATGCGTTAAACCACCTAAAAATTGTAAGTAGGATAACTATACAAGTAGTTTAGATCGTATACGGACCATGATAATATTTTGTGAACGCAAGTCTTTATTTTGTGAATACAGTTATTGTTTAGTGAATACAACTATTATTTAGTAAACAAAACTATTAGATGAGTAATAATCTTTCCATATGTGCACATGATACATAAGTTTATCAGTCGTACATGAATATTGACAAACACAAACCAAAAAAAACCAGTGCTCATAATCCTTAAACATCCACAACAACAATAACCGTCAAAAGGCATAAATTTGCAACAAAACCATCAGCAAAACAAACCTTGAACTGCGCCCATCTCCTCCACAATATAAAACTGATGTCCACACAATAAGATTAGTTACAATTAACAGAGTAATAAAACAATAGAATTCAAATGATGACAGAAACAATCGCAACTTAATGTTTTGACACTACAAAATAAATTTCCACAGGCCATAGATGCATTCATCAAATTTTATAACATCCCAATATAACAGCGATGATCACAAAGTAGGTGGATTATACACACAAAAATAACATTATAGCTCTGGTTGCATTCTTTCCCCAATCTCAACATGTCAAACAATAATAATAATTAACAAAAATTACACAAAAGATAAAGATCTCATTATCAGATTAATCGGGAAACAATGTGGTGCGAAGAAATCAGCAGCGGCAAAACAAGGTCCAATAATATCAATAAGACTTGAACTGGGTTACAAGCATGATAAACACAATGAGAGAACTACATAAATAAAGTCACATTGTCACTACACAGCCATATCAACAGATGTTCTTCTATTTCTTTCTTCTTCTAACCTGCTTGTCATTCCCAATCAACAACACAACCCACCTAAACAACAACACAAGCAAGCTGTGTGCATTTGTTTGTTCAATTCACAATGTTATTAAAATTAAGATTCAAGATAGTAGATTGTGCATCAACCAAATCCAATCTCACAACCATCACAAAATCCACATATTTCAACAAAAGTCGAACATCAGTGAATCATGAAACCAAACCCAACTGATGAAAATTCATGAACCCGACAAACAAACACGAGAAAAGGCGGAACCAATTCAGAATCGTGGAACTAACCCTGGGCAAAGGCAATCGATAAATTCCGTCTCAAACTGTCGCAAAGTTCAACGGCGGAACCAATTCAGAAACCATGGAAGCAGCGGAGACGAGTTTGGCGAGATCCAAATCACCCAAAAAATTAACCCACGCCTTTCGAAATCGTAGTCCGCCCCGATATCGTCCGTCGCGCTTGAGCCATTGGGATTGTGCTGCTCTGATGGGGAATTCTGGTGCGGATGGTGAGTTAGGGTTCATACGAATCGTGGATTGATTGATTTTGATTTGAAAAATATACGATATATTGAAAGTTAACGGAGATTAACAGGGTTAATCATTCGTGTTTAATTACAATCAAAACCCTGATATATATTAGTTAATATGTAAATCTGATTTTAATTAATTAGATCTCAGCCATCAAAAATTTAGATCAAACGGTTTTAATTACTTTGTACTTTGTACCGTAAATATTACTTTGTACGTGATCCAAATCCTATATATATATATATATATATATATATATATATAGGGGGGCGTTCAATTGAGGACATGTCTTATGGTGAGGGTGTAGGGACAAATCTTGGCCATTGGATGAGGTTCATCCAATGATCCACAAGCTGCCACGTGTCACATGTGGTAGTGGGTTTTACTGTTTGCTTTTTGGTAGTGGGATTTTACTATTTGCTTTATTGGATTTTGGGTACTTGGACACGTGGCGCACCCACAAAGCACGGGGGTTAGATGGATGATGATCTAATGGATGAGATTTGTCCCTACGTCCTTACCAAATTTGGGTGTCCTCATTTGAACACTCCTCTATATATATATATAGAGGAGTGTTCAAATGAGGACACCCAAATTTGGTAAGGACGTAGGGACAAATCTCATCCATTAGATCATCATCCATCTAACCCCCGTGCTTTGTGGGTGCGCCACGTGTCCAAGTACCCAAAATCCAATAAAGCAAATAGTAAAATCCCACTACCAAAAAGCAAACAGTAAAACCCACTACCACATGTGACACGTGGCAGCTTGTGGATCATTGGATGAACCTCATCCAATGGCCAAGATTAGTGCCTACACCCTCACCATAAGACATGTCCTCAATTGAACGCCCCCCTATATATATATATATATATATATAGGGGAGCACTCGGTTGAGGCAAGGTTGGTAGAATGAGGCAGTAAGGCATGATCTTGGCCATTGATGATAATGATCTAATGGTTGAGATTTAAAGATGTGGTAGTGGGATTTTACTATTTGCTTTTTGCTTTTTACTGTTGGTAGTGGGTTTACTATTTGGACACGTGGCGCGCCCACAAAGCACGGGGGGGTTAGATGTGTGGTTGAGATCGTGCCTCACTGCCTCATTCTTATTTGGCTTGCCTCATTTGAACGCTCCTCTATATATATATATATATATATATATATATATAGGGGAACACTCGGTTGAGGCATGGTTATAAGAATGAGTAAGGCATGATCTTCGCCATTGATGATATTGATCTAATGGTTGAGATTTAAAGGTGTGGTAGTGGGATTTACTGTTTGCTTTTTACTGTTGATAGTGGGTTTACTATTTGGACACGTGGCGTACCCACAAAGCACGGGGGGTTAGATGTGTGGCTCAGATCGTGCCTCACTACCTCATTCTTATTTGGCTTGCCTCATTTGAACGCTCCTCTATATATATATATATACATACTTTTTTTTTGCCAAATCCAACCTATATCGTTATTCTTCGAGAAAAAAAATTAGGACCCCCTCCCACGAAGCTCTGGATCTGCCACTGTATATTAGTGATAAAATAATTGATTGGATTTGTTAATATAAATATTGTGCTTCTTATTGATATTAGGCTAGCAACCTATATATAGCGTACATGAGAATCAAATCATATCAGATCGACAGATAATATATGGTTAAAATATATACGGAGGATATACCTTAACCATATCCTAATATTCCTCTAACACTCTCCCTCAAACTCATGATAGCTGTACAACATGAGTTTGACTAGACAAAAGATGAGTTGATATGAGTCTTCTAAAAACTGAGATGACGTCGCAAGTTGCACTTTAGCGGAGAACGAGAAGAAAATTCGAGGCAACAAGATAAGTCACGACGGCAGCGAAGAAACGAGATCAAAGACCCAATGGGCGACACGATGGGTCGCTGAGGCTGCGGCAAGAAGGTCCGCGTAGGCAATTGCCATTGAACCAATGATGCAAATCTGTATCTGATTTTTCTTTGTCACCAATGATGGATGCGTGGAGAGGTATTGATTGATCTGCAACAAGAAAACAAAAAGGCGAAAAAAATAGCAAGGCATAAGTGATTTGGGGTGGTGGTGCGCGAGTGATTGTCGACACACCACCACCCAAAGAGAACAATCACGAACGCAAGCTCGGAATCGAGGAAAAAAACCGAAGCTCTTGATACCATGTTAATATGAATATTGTGCTTGTTATTGATGTTAGGCTAACAACCTATATATAACGTACATGAGAATCAAATCATATCAGATCAACAGATAATATATGGTTAAGATATATACAGAGAATATATCTTAACCATATCCTAATATTCCTCTAACATGATTTAACTTTGTCCCAAATCGATCGGGTTGGGACGCATCATTTAGGATGAATCGAGTCATGGCGTCCTGCACACCCTTAATCACAGGTCTCTTAATATCAATTATTTATTCAAATAATGTATATATAACAATAAACCTTAAAACCAACCAACAGGGTGGTGGCCCGTTGGTTAAGGAGTCACATATGATTCCTTACATCCCGGGTTCGAGTCCTGGGGGCACCATTTTTCTCACAATTTTGTGACATTTTTCCTCTTCCTTTCCATCTTCCTTGTCCCGCCTCGCGCGTGGATGCTTCCTACATCCCTCGTGGATGCTTTCCTCTTCACGTCTCGTGCGTGATTCTTCATCCGGCCTTCAAGATGGACATGTTGTGTCTTACAACGGTAAAGGTGCCCAAGGTGGTAAAGGTGTCGAACCCGGCGCTTCAGAAGTGAAGAAATGTACCCTATGATTTGGGATCCAGTCAAGATGTTTCACTAGAGCTTCAGATATCAATATATATGTGTTAAATGATTAGACATCATATGCATTGTTTTATTCCTAATTGTTGTACCCCATTATCAAAAAAAAAACCTCAAAACCTCACCTCAAAAACAAAATTCCAATTGAGCGCACCACCCCTACACAATTACAAAGAAAATGGTGTTTGCACTAAAACCATTTTTAATAACATTGGTGTGCACCAAAAATAAAGGTTTACTAATATCAATTACTAACTAAAAGGGAAAATTCAAATTAAAAGAATTAGAGACACTTATCGATCTTGTGTCTAAAAGGGAAAAGATTTTTCATCCTTAAAAGTTACGTTATAAGGAATATTTTCCAATTCGATCGAATTGAGTAAATTGCAACCTACGGGGTGTGCATTCGGTATTTTATCGAATTTACCAAACCGAATTTTCCGATTCAAATTTTTATTCTGATTACCGAACAGAATTTACCGTTTTACCGATATTTCGGTAAATTGTCGGAATTTACCGAATTGTTTTTTTGATAATTTTTCTTCATAATTTTAAAATTATTAAAACATAATAATTAATAATCTAATAACAAAAAAAATACATAGATAATTCAAAATACTGATCTACACGATTGAATCTCAAAAGTTTTCAAAAATTGCGGGTTAAAATTTGAAGTTTAAACAAACAATTCATTTAATTTTTTTAATTTTTTAATAATAAAAAATTCTTATTCGGTAAAATCGTAAAATTACCGAATTAGAAAATCTATTCCAATTAGCGACAAAAATTTACCGATCGGTAAATTACCGTTTTACCATTTACCGAACCGAATTGATTCGCTGCGGTAAATTAATTCGGTAAAATCGGAATTTACCGAATAGTGCTCTGCCCTAAACCTACACAATTTGACAGTTTATTTTTTCAAAATATTCACTTCTAAAAGCCTTGTCACGAAAAGTGCTTTACATGTTGGACACTTTTACAAACAAGGATTTATACTAAAGGTCTGTCTTGTCGAGCATAAGTTTCATATTTTTAAGTCAGTAAAGTTAAATTAAATTCAGTATACTTAAATAAAGTTGAATTAATTTTTTTTGAAATCAATTAAGTTTTAATTTTCAAGTTCGTAGTTCAATTTGAGCCTAGAGGTGGCAAATAGGGCGGGCGGGTTAATGGACAGATTCTTAACGGGTAGAGGGTTGAAATGTTTGAACCCTTTAAAACCCTTTTAGGTTAAAGGGTTTAATGGACGGATTCTTAATGAGAAGAGGGTTAAAATGGTTAAACTCTTCTAACCCTTTTAACCCCTTTAACCCTTCTAACACTTTTAACCCACTTAACCATTTTAATCCATTCATTTAATCATTTTTAACTCTTCTAACCCATCAAATATCAAAAATTAATTTTATTGATTTATGTCTTTTGTTTGTTCGTGAATATTAAATAAAAAACTTTTATGTACATATTTTAGTGTTAAAAGTTGAATTTCATTTAATTTTGTTTTACTTTACTCTCAATTTATATTAAGAACAAACCAAGACGAAATATATTTCTAACTTAAAAGAGTTATGATCAAATGAGAAGTATGATATTTCATGAGAAATGAGAACTACTCTTAACCCTCCATTTTTAATATCAACGAGCATAATAATTTCTGTTTATTTAAAATTAAAAATCTGTTTTTAAAATATGAAGGGCATATGAGTCATTTAGATTTTACCCTAACTCATCATTATTTCGTCGCTCTTTGCTATCGGCATGGTTTACTGTTTTCACGATTACGAGATGCCGAAGAGAATGATCGATGAGAGGCTGCAATCTGCACAATTTCACTACGATTGCACTGCAAACAAGCTTGGACACACTGGGAATTGAATCAATTCCCCTCTAATTCATAGCAGCAAATCCCAATTAGCAATTCCAACATCAAATCCCACCACACGCATCTCTAAACACCCCCGCACCCAAGCAGAAGCAAATACGCAGACCAATATTGAATCCGACTTGGTTGCGAAATGGATAATAACAAAAACGTTTTACGGTGACCCCTTATCTGGTTCTGAATTCGACGATATTTGAATTGAATTTTTTTCTAAACTGATCGATTGACCGGTGTTACGAATTTTACTAACTAGACTACGAATTTTATTTGGTCATTACAAAGTCATTAACAGTTGCGAATCTTACTAATTAGACTACGAATGTTATTAGGTCATCACGAAGTCATTAATAGTTACGAATTTTACTATTTAGACTACGAATTTTATCTAGTTGATAGTTACGACTTTTACTATTTAGGCTTTGAATTATATAAGCTACGCAATGCTTCGTGCTTAGTCGTTACAAATCTTAGTCTTCAAATTAGGCATTTTGCGTCGTATTGAAGTAATGATGCTAGATGGTTTCTCAGTGTATGTCAGCTCGTTGAATCGGACGCCGATGCTATTTTCGACATGAATAGATGCTTATTTAGATTCAGATAGAATTGTTTTTTTGTCATTTGTGATATCTCAATCCCTTCTTCCTCAAAAACCCACTGCGACCAAAAAATTTCATTCTTTGCTTCATCCTCTTGACATTAATTACAGTTTTGATTCTCAACGTAGTCCGATTTGTATTAGGGTTTGATTCGACCAAAGATTTCAAAACCCCCAATTGATTTTTGAATTGAAATGTCGAAATCGAATCCGTCCAAGATCGGTAGTGATCTTGGCGAGGCTTCATTGTCCGATCGGTTGAAGGAGCACTTTGACGATTATGCCCTTGTTCGTATTTAATAAACGAATTTTGAATTTAATTAGGATTAATTTGGACCATAGATTAAACGAGATGGACGAACGAAAAAACTTCTCATTTATCATATAATATATACTTCTCATGGGATCCGCACCCAACTTAAAATATGTGAGAATGATTCAACAATATGTAAGCCTGCACCACCTTTTGTTGTAGTAAGTTGAACTATCATTATTTAAATTACTAATTATTATGTTAATTATTTCATTTCAAATGCCAAAATATACTCCATCGAATTTATATTTCTAACACCAATGTGTCATGTTTTCTGTTTGTTTGCTTTTTCTTTATTATATTATTGCTAAAGTTAAGTTTAATCCAATTGAATTGATCAAAATGAAACACAACCACCGGGAGGAAGAAAATGACTTATCAAAAATATAATAAGTTAATTATATAAACAAGAGGCCAGATTTGGTGCAAAGTAAATATTTGGTACAAAATACAAAATCTGTCAAAATGATTTTATAATTCGTCAGTTTATTTTATAATTCGTCAAAATTCAAGCCGAAAAACGAAAAAGACGAGCCGAAAAACCAAAAGACGACATAATTCGTCAGGATTATTTTATAATTCGTCACAAACAAAAAAAAACCAAACAAAAAAGATTTAATCTCATCCATTCAATCACAAGATCAAGGGTTATGATTAGTTTGCATTTTGTACAAAAATATCAACTTTGTACATGATCCTGTTCCATATAAACAATAATAATAAATAAACATATCTCAAATTAACTTAACTTTTTACAATTGAACATGGCTATTCCGACTGAAATTTTAAAAAAAAACTGGAAGAGAAAGAAAATGTGCGGCATTTTTATGTTTATTATTAATTTAGAGTAAGTTAAAAGAATTTTAAAAGGGTTATACGGGTAAAAATCCTTGAACACTTTTATAAACGGGTTCTTAATGGACAAGGGTTTTCTCAACCCTTTTATCAAAAGGGCGGGCTAACGGACGGTCTAATTTCTCTACAGGTGTGCAACTAACTGGGGACATCATTTTAGTGTGGAGAGGTAACTGCAGTTTCACCACTAAAACATGTCTATTTTACCTTCAGCTATATTAATGAGACGTTGTCGGATAGATTTTCTACCAAAAAGAACATCTTGTCCCCCAAGGAACCATTTGACCTGTAATAACATTGAATCATCAAGCCACCTCCCAAACAAATGTACTACTTCGGCCAATGATGCTGCAGCTAGTAAGTATCAACTCGATGAAGTTGTTTTCGTTTTCAGAAGCTGAAGCTTCGCGTAAAGCATTTGCAAAGGATATGTCGTGTGCAATATACTTTTCAATCAATGCATGTTCAATAAGCCAGAGTCTCAGCTCGACTCATTGCCAATGGAACTTTGCCGGCTCAGTGTATCCAAAATATGTAGAAGCTTATCAAGAAGTTTTGCATTATTTACTAACTGATAGTATACTACCAGACCTACTTGTATTAGCAGGCCAAATCAGCAGTTTCTTATTTTAGTTTTTATTTAACTTTTATTAGTTTATTATTTTAGTTTTATTTAGATTGTATTAGTTTTTATTAGTTTCTAGATCGCAAACCTTCTTTTGTCTGTCAGCATCCCCATAATCATGTTGTTATTCTATTCTTGCCATTTATCACACTGAAATAGGAATGCTTTAACCCTGCTGACCAGCTTCTTGTCGAACCATACAAACCAACTTCCACAAACACATAGATATTATAAATATAATGAACTAACCTTGTTTAGTTCCGATAATTGAAGCACTTCGGTAATCTCATCCTGAGATTTTCCAATCTTTACCTGAGCATCACACGCATGACTACTTCAAACAATTCCATCAATTTAATGTGACGAGCCGCCAAGGCCAGCCTAATCAGTATATGGGGTTGAATTTCATCGGTGAATTCATCAAGAGTATCATCAGTTTCATGCGCAAAAGGTAAACATAAACAGAGTTATGAAATCAATTTAACAATATCAATTCAAATAAAATTATCTCACCTGATCAGAAATGCCATTATGAATTTGAACATAGTCAGCTATCAGATTTAGCAGATAGTTATTGACATGAATGTTTATGGGGCGTTCCTTAGTGGCACCGTATCCTTTCTTGAACTCCCGATACAAGAAAGAACAAGTGTCAACAATCTTTTTTCGACTTGAACCAAAGAACTATCATCAGTTTTGAGCCACACAGCCATGTGAACCTTCAAAATAGTAAAAGAACTCAGAGATGGGAAGATGTATCGACAACTGGTAGGTAGTCTAATCTATCTTACCCTGACAAGGCCATACATCTCCCTCGCAGTAGGCGTGGTGAGTCAGTTCATGCAAAATTCAAGAAAGCCACATCTTGAAGCAGTACATAGATACTAAGGTATGTGAAGGGCAATACGAACTATGGCCTCCTATATAAGAAGGGAGTTGAAGGAAAAGTCATCGGGTATAGTGATGCTGATTATGCTAGAGATCATGACACGAGGCGATCGACGACCGGCTATGTGTTTCACATGGGCTCGGCAGCTGTATGCTGGTGTAGTAAGAGACAACCGACGGTGTCACTGTCAACTACAGAAGCCGAGTATAGAGCACCGGTGCTTGCAACACAAGAGAGTACATGGCTTATACGGCTCATGGGAGATTTAAAACAGCCATGTGATTATCCAGTAAAGCTCCACTGTGATAATCAGTCAGCTATACGACTTATAGAGAATCTAGTGTTTCACGCCCGAACTAAGCATGTGGAAGGTTCACTATCACTTCATTCGGGAGAAGGTACTTGAAGGTGAGATCCAAATGGAGGCAATCAAGATAGATGAGCAAGCTGCTGACATTTTCACGAAAAGTCTGACTACATCAAAGTTTCTGAAGTTTAGAGAGCTGCTTGGGATGACTAGAAGACCGAGCAAGACTAGGCATTAAGGGGGAGTATTGAGGTTGACCCAAATAAAAGATTAATGCCTAGTCTAGTCCAAATAGAATTTCAATCCAATGTATTGAAGATGACCCAAGAAGAAAGAGCCCAATCCAAAGAGAAGATTTTTTGTAGAGAATTATGGAGAAGTGTAGAGGAGGAAGAAGAGACATAGATGTAGAGTTTTCTAGATGTACTATTTTTGGCCATTGGATCCAAATGATCATAGCCATTCATTTGTTATATGGATTAGTATAAATAGGTGTGTCATGTAAGGTAAGTGGTAATCACTCAAGTTAAAAAGAGTGATCTCCACCACAAGTTAGAGACTCTGAAGTTTTCCTTTGTAAAAGTTTTCGTTCAATAAAATTCTTTTGTGTAAGTGAGTTTCTCAACAATTTCCTCCCTATCTAGTGACCCATCACAGTAAACCTTCTTTTGTCAGTCTGCATCCCCATAATCATGTTGTTATTCTATTCTTGCCATTTATCACACTGAAATAGGAATGCTTTAACCCTGCTGACCAACTTCCTGTTGAACCATACAAACCAACTTCCACAAACACAGATATTATATAAATGTAATGAACTAACCTCGTTTAGTTCCAGGAAATACAGACACTAACACACCTACAAGAGCATATCCAGGAAATACACAGTATACAATAACTCGGATAATCATGCTTTTGTCTGTCTGCATCTTATTAATTCTATTCTTGCCATTGAACTAACCTCGTTTAGTTCCGCAATTTGAGACACTACTGTAATCTCATCCATACGAGCCAGTGCACGCATGACAACATTAAACAATTGTATCAATTCAATACGACGCGCCGCCAAGGCGAGCCTAATCAGCATATGAGGATGAATGTTATTGGTGAGTTTATCATTAGTTTCCTGCGCAAAAAAGGTAAACAGAATCAGATAAATTTAACAATTAAATATCAATTCACATAAAAATTAGCCAGTCATGCGTTCGCATGGATCATAGCATGCGTTCGCATGCCAGTGAAACGTTGCGAAATTTAGCCTTGTTTTGTAGCCTTGTGCGTTCGCATGGATCACTTCATGCGATCGCACAACCAAAACCAGTCGCATAGAAATCTCGTGCGTTCGCACGGTTCTCCTTCTGCGCTCGCACGGTTCTCCTCCTGCGCTCGCACAGTCCAGACCCGAGCATGAAGATCTCGTGCGCTCGCACGGTTCTTCTCCTGCGCTCGCATGGACCTAAAAACCCGAAAAACACTAACATCTCACCTGATCAGTTTTGCCAATTCGAACATAATCAGCAATCATATTCAGAAGGTTGTTGTCGACAGGAACGAATATGGCTCTTTTCTTGGTGTTACCATAGCCTTTCTTGATATTCCGGTTCAAGAAAGAACTAGTTTCAACTTTAGTTTTGTCTACTTGTATCAATGAACGATCTGCAGTTTTGATCCACACTGACACAGCCATATCAGGGTAATCTGATGAACAAATTGATGATCGGAGCCAAATCCGCAGAGAGAGAATAATCGAGTCGCAGCAATCCGCTGTAGAGAGAGAAACTGAGTGTCGCAATATCAAATTTGGGAGGGAAAAACTTAAAAAGGTTGACGCACGCCCACATTGCCGTGCTGAAAGGATTTACGAGGTTACGTGGAGTTTTTTTTTTGCCTTGAAACTCAAATCTCAATTTTGTCCTATTTTAAACTTAAATATCGATTTTACCTTGTTTGTAATAAAATCGGTTTGGGAAAAACCGATTTGCTGACTGTACACCACCTACGTGACATTTTTTGGTTATACGTGGACTCAAATCTCGATTTTGCTCTGTTTCTAATGGAATGATACTTCAAGTCAATCAACCACTAGGAATCCATAAAATTTCCATGAAAAGAAATAATTATTCAACAATCCACATGAATCAGAAACCTATCCTCAGAACATAACCGAGTTTTTTTTTTGCTCTGTTTTGAAACTCAAATCTCGATTTTGTCCTATTTTAAATTCAAATATCGATTTTACCTTGTTCTTAATAAAATCGGTTTGGGGAAAATCGATTTGCTGACTGTACACCTACGTTATATTATTTGGTTCTACGTGGACTCAAATCTCAATTTTGCTCTGTTTCTAATGGAATGATACTTCAAGTCAATCAACCGCTAGGAATCCATAAAATTTCCATGAAAAGAAATATTTATTCAACAATCCACATGAATCAGAAACCTATCCTCAGAACATAACCGAGTTTTTTTTAAAATTTTGCTCTGTTTTGAAACTCAAATCTCGATTTTTACCTATGTGTCTAGTTCTTTGGGTCCACGTAGGACCAAATAATGTCACACATTGCACAGTCAGCATATCGATTTCCACAAAATCGGTTTGGTTGATTTTCAACGAAAATAGTTTGAGGGAAATCGGTTTTAATCGGTTTGCTGTGATTAAGATGTTTATACGCATGCAGATGATACCGATTCTTCACCTACCAGTATCATTAGGATATCAGTTCCTCACAAACCGGCATTTGGCGTGTATGCCAGATTGGTTTGGATTTTGTTCCAATTGGTCCATATAGGTCCCCAAATGAGCCACATCAACAAATTTTATTAATATCGGTTCCTGGGAAATCGGGATTATAAAAAAAATGAAGAATACTGGTTCCTGAGGAATTATTAAAAAAGGGGTAATCTGATTATTTAAGTTTCAATTGGTGGAAATGGGTTATTTGAGTTTGAAAAGGGGGCAGTTTGGTTAATCAATCTATTAGAAAATGTAACGTGGTGAAACTGGTTTCCGCCGAACCGATTTCACACGTGTCCAGTTTGTTGGGTCCGCATAAGACCAAATAATGTCACACAGTGTATAGTCAGTAAACTGGTTTCCCAAAAACCGCTTTTAATCGAAAATGACCGAATTCAGTTTCCCCCAAACCGGTTATATTAAAAACAGAGCAAAATCGATATTTGAGTTTAAAACGAGACAAAATCGATATTTGAGTTTCAAAACATGGCAAAAATAAAAAAAACTCGGTTATGTTCTAAGGATAAGAAGTTTCTGATTCATGTAGATTGTTGAATAAATATTTCTTTTCATGGTAATTTTATGAATTCCTAGTGGTTGATTGACTTGAAGTAGCATTCCATTAGAAAATTTTGAACTGACAACCATTCTAAAGTATGTAGTCCAAGTTTTTCTGCCAAGTAGCCCTTCTTTAAGATCGACGTGTCCTGCAGAAATATTGCACTCAATTAGCGCGTTCAGAAAAAGTCTGGCAGCACGTAGAGGAATAACATTCACAGATTTCAGTTGCGAATCAGGATCATTCAACACCGTGATGGCAGCAAACTCTGCATCACATGCATCAGCAGCTGCAAGATCATAAAAAACGCGAGTGTCTCTAAAGCACGCATCACGGAAGGACAAATGATGTTAGCGAAATATAAAGCTGATGGATGTCTTCACTGCTGGCCAATTCTTTTAGAATAAATTGACTTCCATGTCCCATTTTTCTAAAGAAGGAATCTTAGATGCACCTGATGCTACGAGTTTCCTCTCCCTGTCCAGAAAATATTGAGCAGCTTCGTCCAAATGTTTTCGCACCAAGTCTATCAGCATGTTAATGCCAACTCTAGATAAAAGACCACCACTAATCTTTTGGCGAATAAAATCATTAATAGCTTCAACTCCAAGAAGAAACCCATATTCTCTATCCAGTGTTCGTCCAGATTCAAGTTCAGAAAGAAGTCTTTTATCACACGACGTCTTACAGTTTTTTTTTCCCATTCTATGACACTTGGCAAACTGCCATACTTCCTACGAAGGTATCTAGCATAACACAAGCAGACTGACTTAAAATCCTTCCATTAGATGACATAACTGCTGCAGTTCGATGCATGCAGGCAGGCAGACAGGATTTGAGGAATACGATCTGTTGCAGTAAATATGTGCTCGTACCTGAACCATATGAATCAAAGTTAATGACAAAAGTAATATCTGAGTTCAGAATCCTTTCAAATGAAACAAACGAGCAGCGGGAAAGGTAAGAAATATGTGAAGGCACAACAGATAGGAAAATATACTTATTGAATATATGCCTTGATGATGGATTTCAAAGACTAAGAGGAACAAAGAAGAAAATGAAACTAGAAACCACCATTTTGAACATATGTGTTTCTATTCTATCAAATATGTAATCCAAATTTTTTTTTCCGGAATAACTTTGGAATCGTATCATCAACGTATGTGAAAAATTTAAGGTATGATTACGGCCTTCCTTTAAAATAAGAAATTATGATTGGCTAATTTGGCATTTAGGCGAATTACCGTCTAATTGATGATAGCAAACAAGCCTCTCCTACTTCACAGATATGATTTTCCATGTTTCTTTGCATCAAAAGGACATTCCTCCCTGTATGTGTTGCAGGGTTCACACTGCAAATGACTTTGGGCAGCAGCCAAATTAGAAAATGGGTAGCTGAAACCAAATCATTGGACGTCTAAAAGGTAAAGTATGCTCATCTTCACCGAGCTTCCACCGCGCAGAATTCTTTTCATCCCCGGGACAGGGCCTATTGAATTGATTACCCTTTATTTTATTTTCCATCTCGTCAACAAATTGTCTCACTATTGATCAACAAAGCCGTTATTTTCCGCTTTTCAATGAAGCTAAGCCCCTTCAAAACATTTCCAAGAGAAACAATATCTCCACCCTGGATTGTTTTCGCCAACTCTCCCATCTTGACTGTTTCTCCTTCCAAACCAGATTTGTGATGAGGACATCCAACTTTACTATCACACATGTGGCTTGTCGAAGCTCCTTGGCTACCCTCAATTCGAGCAGATGCTAGCTGAGCAAGGCTTTGCATCTTAAGCACACCTTTTTGCCTACTTCTTGAGGTCTGCTTCATTTGCTTGGAAGGTGGTTCTACATTAAACGTGTCCACCATATTATTCACCTTCCTTACCCACCAACTATCCTCATCATCAGAAAAGCTTGGGGACTCCACTTGCATAGATGACCCTCTCTCATCACTCAGCTTCCGTCTCTTAGCCCTTCTACATTCTTCACAACCAAGTATCTCTTCGTTCTGATCCACCTTGTAAACATTGTTGCTATTCGGTCCCACTAGTTTTTGAAGAGTCGTACGTGATTCATTAGTTACTGCATCTACAGAAGTAGATTGTGGGAACTGAAACAATAAAGATATAGCAGCCTTCAAATCAACAACGCCAGATTTGCTGCCACGAATTATAATATTCTCTGATAAATGAGGTTTAGCCTTTTTGGTGGACTCTGTATGAAACTTCCATTCTGGGGACATGTTACTAATCTTACGTGACTGATCACGAAGAAGCCCATGAAGCACAAGACGCCATACATTTGAGTACACGTGCGCTATATCCTGTATCAGCAATTCATTGACAGTTTGTGATTCCTCAAGAATATCACGCATGAAAGGAGCAGGCAGTTGCTTCAAACCCCGATGATGTCTCCTCTTATCACACAAAGGCCCGTCTGCATCGGTATAACCACTCAATATCAGCTGCCTTACATATGCAGGAGGATAAAATATTCCGGACATTGCAAGTTCCATAAGGAGAAACTGCACACGTTTGGTACCTCCTCCCTGAGCTTCATGCTGATCAATCCAGCAAACAATGATATCATGCAACAAACCAGGGCTTTTAAACACATCTGAAATTCCAGTGCTTCCTCTTTCTGGTATCTTACCAACATTGCTCTTGTCGGATCCAATGTCTGATAAAGTCGTACCAGAAATATTTAGCTGTCTCCCGAATCCCCTAGCATTACAACTCAGTTCAGCTATACTCTCTCTGTTGCTTTGAACTAGATCTTGCAAGTCCTTCAGCTTCATCTTTAACAGTCTGACAGCAATGTACTACACATGACAGAAATCTTTGCGACCACTGAACTTAAGGTTAGGAAGCCGCTCATTTCGGAAATCTCTGAATTCGCAAGTAGCCCAATCACAAAGGAAGAAAACAAAGCAAATAAATGACAAGCTGATAGTACCAATCCACTTCAGTGCCGATTGCAAGTCTGGGCTAACCTTCATAATCCAGATTTTATCAGCAACTCCATCATAATGATCTTCAAAGAGGAACTTATATGCCCCCCTTATATCACCCTGTATGAGGGCTTAATCCAAGGCCTGCACAGCTTTGGCAGCTCCATATCGTGGATACCCTGGGCTGCCAGCCTTGGCCAAACTATCTGCATGTGACTGTATAGATGCAACAATGTGATTCAATGATGACCAGTAATGAGAATCAAGCCTACTGTCTTTGGAAGATGCAGCTTTGGAGAACAATTTTTTCTTCTGGGTGCCATCGGGAAGCCTTGGTAAGAAAGCAACCTCACTTAAAAATACAAACTGTGGCAAGGGAAAGCAGTCTCCGGCTACAAATATCTCAGGAACAGCCATTATCAAATATCGGAGCAGCTCAGTCAGGGCAGAAGTTGCATATACTGTTCTAGAATTATGAACGAGATCAGAACCGGTAGGCAAAGGCTCTTTCATAAAACGAATGGCAGCTCCAACAAGTTTCCACACATGAGTTTGAGACATGATAATTATTTCTAGAAGGCTATAAATTACGGGCAACATCAACTGAAAAGTTAACTAAGTTACTTGCACATTAAATGTTTGAATTTAGATAATAAAAAAATAAACCTCAATCCATCTCTTCCAGTAGTCCTCTGAGCAAGGGTTTTGATCTGGAAAGATACCAGGCTTAGACAACAGAGAACCAGCAAGGGGGACTCCATACACTTTACCTGCCTATGAAAGCCACAGAAAAAGAGAAAAAAAATCAAATCACACTGTGAGCCTTGGAGCAAGATAAAAATTTCACGCTAACTGACTTCCAAAGCATTAATAATCTAACATGTCATAAGTAATGACATTTCAAATTGTACTAGTCATTTTAAAACCACAGAGTAGCGAAAACATTTGATGTAATAGGGATATCCATCACTTTACGCTTTTAGGCTAGAGATTCATTTATAGCCATAAAGCGTTTTTTAATGGCCTGCGAGGACACAATTTTAATTGTTAATCCAACTATCGAGAAAAGGTCAAGGAGCATTGTGGAAAATATCATAATGATGCTACAAAAGATAGCTTTACTGAGTATGTATAATCCAAACACCTCTTTACACTTTATAATAATGGGCTTCGTAAAGGTCTGAACTTGAGATAGTGAAATCTCTCGTGCCTCGTGGATCCCCAAACCAGTAGAAGATGCAAGAATATTATTATTATTATCAGAAACGTATAGGTTTACAGCTGCAAAATGTCATAACGCTAACCTCTCCAGCCCCTCCACCATATCTGTATATCCTGATTGTGCATATTCTCGGGTAAGAGTGGCAGTTTGGATTTTGTGGGTGGTAGTCAGGTCAGGTACTCAGGTGGCCCAAGCCTGGAATAAGGAGAAAAATAACAACAATGTAAATTAAATTCATTTCTGGATGAATGAACTCAAACACGGAGACAAAGGTTCAATCGTAGTCAAGCAGATGATTTCATAAAGTGCTCTGAAATCAAATAAGTAGGGAACCAATACATCATCTAATGAGCGTAGTCAGATTACTCTTGTTGAGCGAGAAGCTCGTCCGGAGCTAGGGGTAAAAGAGAAGATTACCGCCCCTGTTTCAGCTTTGGCGTGGTTCAACAACAATCTCGAGGAAGAAACTTTGGGGAATGAAGGGATTTTGACCTCCAAATTAGATCCCGAGGTGATGAAGGAAAGGAAATGTAAGAGAAGAAAGAAGAAGGAGCGCCTAGGAAAACTAAAAAGAAGCTATATAGAGGCGCTGGATAATACAAAGGTTGTTCCCTCTGCTCCCATTCAAGTAAAGGAAGTTTTAATGTCAGTCGATGATGCCGTGATGGAAATGATACAGAGGAAGGAAGTAGAGGATTTCCTTGAGTTTGCCAGGTGGGTTGGACTTAAAACCAGTGTGTCGGGTGAGGAAGCTACACAGAGCCTATTGTCCAATTTGGGAGAGAAAAAAGGGAAGAGCGTAGAGGATGGAAAGGGAGACTTCAAGTGTCCGAGGGGTGCAAGAATCTTCTCAAGGAGGGGAGAGAGAGGTGATCCATAGCTTATCTTGAGGTTGATGGCCAGAGGTTTTTTTGCGGTTTTCCCTAGTGTTTAAGAGTCACTAGTGCTCGACAGAGCCCTATTGAACTCTTAAGAGGGTGTGCTAGAGTTTTTTGCAAGAGAGAGATCTTTGCAGTGTCTTTTAGTGGTTTGGTCCTACGGACCCCAGTGTGTTTTCTTAGTGTTTTGGTCCTATGGACCTCAGTGTTTTTTGTCGATCCTTTATGGGCTTAGCAAGGAGTGATAGTTGTAGTTTCGGTGGTTAAAATCCACTTATGAATCAAAAAAAAAACATCTAGAGTTTAGAGGGTCTTTATCACACTTCAACTTGTATGGGGTTCTCTGGGATGACCTCCTGCAGTGTAAAAAATTTTGATTCACTAAATTTATATTTGCATTTACACATGTTTATATATGAAGGACCGAGAAGCGATCAAATGAGGCACCAAAATTAGAATGAGGCACGTGAGAGACGATCTGAGCCGCACATCTAAACCCCCGTGCTTTGTGGGCGCGCACATGTCCAAATAGTAAAATCCACTACTTCGTAGTGTGAACGCAAATGACGGCTCAACTCACGTGACAACGAGTGGCCCAGATCGTGTCTCACGTGCCTCATTCTATCAATCCTGCCTCAACCGAGTGCTCCCTGAAAGAGACCTGAATAAAGGAACAACATAAGTAACAAAGTGATGAGGTACACATAAAAATGATGTCTACATCAACCTCGAGCGTACTGAACTTCTGTTTGCAGCATCTTACCAACTCAAGAAGATACAGCTAACTTTAAGTGATGTATCTAGCCAGTGGGCTGACCGGACTGCAGCCCGCCCGGGTAAAAATTTGGCCCAGTTTTTTTTTTTTTTACACGCAAGAAAGCTTCCCTTCGTCTCCGTGAACGCAAATGAAGAACAGCTTCGCTTAGTCCGTAAGGCTGCATCTTCGTTTCCACATAATTAGGCCCAACCAAAGACGACCAACGAAATCGTATTTTCCACTCCCTTCTCCCAAATCCGAATTCCGTAGCCCTAAATTTCACTCCGTCGCTGTCGCTCCAACACTCACTGGTCTCCGCAGTCGATCGCGAATAGGCTTTCCCCTTTCGCCGCCAATTTACTACTCTATTAGTTCACCACAGCTTGAAGTTGAATGCGCCTACTTGAACAACTTGGTTAGTGCGAACTCACCAGTTGCTCTTTTTTTTTTTTTGGTTTTTTATCCCCTTTCTTAAAATTATGCGAAATTATCAGCAATTCGGATTGTATTTATGAGATTACTGGTGTTTTTTTACTTCAATTGTCAGTGTTGATTTTCTTCACTGTTGAGTTTACTGCATGTTCTTTGTATGATGATCATCTTTTAATATGTAATCCATCTATTTAATTGTCTTAGGAAGACTAGTGCTCTCATTCTCTTTTCTGTTTCTAATCTTACTTTTTCAGGGCAGCCATTTACAGATGGATTGTTTAGTTTTGCAGTTTAGAACAAACCACAGTAAGTTGTTTTGTTTTGTTTTTATTCAAGAATTTAACACTATAGCGTCATTGCCTACACATCCCTTGTTTACGTCACAGCTTCCAATGGTTATGTTCTGTTTTGAAACATTACATGTTTTCTACTCAAGCTCAAATGTTTTTAATTAAGCTAAGTAGTATATATGAGATAGTTTCAGCAGCTCATTCATACATTTTGTATTATATGAAATGCGCTGCATGTTATATTATGTATATGCAGTTTTCTATTAGTCATCCGTAAAACATTAATTTTATTACTACACTTGTGTTTATTTTTTATTTCCTAAAATTTCTTTACAGGTATATTTATAGATTTCGTCAAATCACATTCACTTCCCTGAAGAATACATCAATCCAGGCTCATCAACTTGGGCAAAACAATGGCAAAGCGGAAGCTTCTGATTCCTCTTTCGACGAGTCTGCGCCAACTCATCTCACATTCTGCCTCTCCCGCTCTCTCCACGATCTCGTCTCGCCTTCAACCTGCTTCCACTACCTTCTTCCCTCCGGCTCTAGAAACCTGTAGACATTTCTTAACATACAGCTCCGAGCATCCCCGGAAATCTCTGATGTTTCGTAACCGCTTTTTGTCTTCCGCGGTAAATGGAGTCGACTTGAGATGCTGGAATTGTGATATTTCCGCACAAAACACTCCGTTTCTGTTCTGCGAGTCCTGTAGAAGCGTTCAGCCGGTTGATCAGTCAGTTGATTACTTCGATATTTTTGGACTGTGAGTTTTTTTCTCCATTTTTTAAATTATTTTTTCCTCTTGTGAATACGATCATTGGTCAGTCATGTGATTGTTTAGGAAGTTGAGTTACTTGCTGAATATATTGCAATCAGATAGTATTGTTTTCGAATGTTCTATAATGTGTTCAAAGCTTCAGATGTGGCATTGTATTTTTTTTTTTTACCAAATAATGTGAATCAAAATACTTTGTTAGGGATAAAACTTATGACATTGAAGTTGGCAGTCTTGAGGGGAAATATAAAGTGTGGCAGAAGAAATTGCATCCTGATCTAGTTCATTCCAAATCCCAGGTATGTAGCGAGTTCCTTGCTTATTTGTGAGTTGCGTTTTATTTTGTAAATTTGTTTACCCTATTGACTGCTATAGACTTTAGTATGTTTTTTAATGACAATTTTCACACCAGAGAGAGAAAGATTATGCTGCTGAACAGTCTTCTAGAGTAATAGATGCGTATCGTACGCTCGACAATCCGTTGTCAAGAGCAATATACATGGTGAGTATTACTGTCATTGTTTTGTTTAATTCTTTACTTGTTCTTTCGACTTTCGAAGTTTTCTATTTGGGAAATGTAAATACTTTCATGGTGATGTGGTAGTACCCAGTGTGCACTCAACCATCCATTCGTACTATTTATACTAACTAATGGCTGCCCCATAATGCTCATTATTATATGCACCATCACATCAATCCACCCATCATCATCCTTGTATCAATAGGACAGGATTGTAGTGCCTTTAGCTTTAATTTGATTATATGAGTGAGTTACAGTTTATGGTCTTCGAATCTCGGATTAGAGGGCCTATCATCTGGAAAACTTTGTTGTTGTGGGATATACCCAATTAAGGTCAATAAATTTGTTGGTTAAATTTTGAGCACCTCTTTTTGTTACACAGCTAAAGCTGAAAGGAGTAGATGTCGATGAAGAGCAAACAATTTCGGAACCAGAATTACTTGGCGAGGTGAAGAACCTTCATCAGTGCTTCTTCATCGATACACTAGTTTTTTTTGCTGAAGATCCACCAGAATGCAAGACAAAGTCTCGTCGTTGTTTACTTATGATAAGTATCAATTTTGTTCTCAAAGTTCAAATAATTTATTATCATTGATACTTATGCTCTTCAGATAATGGACATCAGGGAAGCTGTGGAAGAAGCTGTTGACTCTCAAGCTTTAACTAAGATTCAAATCCAGGTTTGATCTATCCCCAGGAATTAGTTTTCTGTTTACGAGTTCGATGTTTATGGAAATCATTATTCCGTCTTAGATGCAAGAGAAACTGAAGCATTGGGCAGAGTGCTTCGCAAGAGCATTTCAAGATCAAAACTTCGAAGTAGCAAAGTCATCTATTCAGAGAATGACATACTATGAACGTGTAAACAAAGAAATCGTGAAGAGGCTGTAATACAGGTAATGCTAATGGTATTTATTTCTACTTGAAATTTCCTAGAGGGGAAAAACAGTTTTTGAATGTAATGTTCTGATTTTAGTTCTTCTTAAGCTGGAAATCATATTTGGTGAAGTTTTAATACCAACACTTAAGGAGCTTAATGAGAGGAACATGCAAAATGCAAACCAGACGATCATGTTGCTTCAAAATCGTTGCTTGTGGAATGTGCGAATAGCATGTAATAAAATATAAAACTGTGGCATACCCAGGTGCCCATAATAAATGTGTCCTAAAATTAGGGTAGTTTGGTGCGTCAAATTACATACTGGAACTCAAAAGCCAAGATGAATGTTTTAAACCGCCCTCTTGACTAGTAAGCAATATCTATCTAGAATCATCATTTCAGAAAACCACAACGATGAACAAGTTCTCTGCTGAATGTTACAAATGAATTGCGTAAGTACTTTACCGTCAATTGATGATGGTTGTGTTGCTTATCCTTCGCTTTCACCTTATTGCACACCTCAAAATCCTTTCAGTTTCAGCTTTTGCATCTAGCATGTAGTCTTCCATCATGCCTCGGTAAAATAAATCACACGTCAATGAAGAAACAGTAACTAATCAAGAACTTTTAGTAGCTCAGTTTTGCGAAGTCATGTACTGTTTCTTTTGCCTTCACCTTCTAAACCATTGTATAGCAAGCATATTTCTTGTTATGATATTATGCCTGATTATTTCATGATTTATTATAAAACTGATTTGTTCCCATTTCTGTAAGAAAGCAAGAAAATCCACCTTCAGTGCCTTCAATTAACCTTCCATTATTTCTCCTGCATCACAGGTTCTTCTGAGACGACAATATAGAAGATGCTGAATGTCAGGAGATATATTCAAATTAATGTGTCTGCTGTCTGCTCATAGAGGAAGGCATTCATGTTCACGGTTATAGGAAACTCAATCAACATCAAACCTCAAGCATGATCGTCGAAAATAGAAAAAATAAAACGGAAAGATAATCCGTAACCTGTGCTACGCCAGAGACTCCATTCTGTCTATACATGTTGTGGGAGCCCTTAAATGAGTTGGCACCTCGCTCTCTTTTTGACATTTTTCCTACCCGTTTGAATTTCTTAAGAGGCTCCTTCTGTTTGTTGAACTTCATTAGATAGGTAGCTTCCTGCCATTTTCAGTTTTCTGTTGGCCCACTACTGACGGTCCTTGATTAATTTGCAAGATCAACTGAAATACATTGTAATGTATTCAATGGATGACACACAGTTGGTGGAAATACAGGAGTGCTTGTTGTGCCAGCAAATGCCAGCACTTGCAAAACAACTGATCACCTTAAAATCTTCTGAATCCAGAAGAAATACCATACATGAACAATAATTATAAAAGTATGCTTTTATTATGCGTTTCAATGGATGCAGAATTCAAGTAAGAATATGTGGTAAGATTTGGATGAACATACTGAGACGTGCAGGTCCATGTGGCTATATATACATATTGAACTTCTTAGCAAACTAAAAGTTGTCTGAAGTAGCGACACTGGGAGTTATTTGAGAGTGATATACTGATAGGAGTCCAAAAAACAGCAGCCAAGTATTCCTTTATCAGTAAAATAAATAGCGATGAAAATCTATAGTTCAAATTATTAGGGTATATGCACCGGTAGTATTTTTGCTCCAGCAGCTCTTGCTGTTGGGAGCAATTTCAAGTCCAGTTTTAGCAGTAGCTGTTGGCAGAAAAGCTAAATCAGCATCTCTGCTAGCGCGCAACTGCTGCTAAAAATGAGCATGAAATTGCTTTCAATAACATCAGGAGCAAAAATGCTACCGGTGCTAGTTCCCTTAGGAGTAAGATTACTGATGAGTGACGAGTAAAAGTTGAGAACCATACATGTCTTTGTCTATTCATATCTTAAACTTCATTGAGTTACCAGATATACATGTACTTCTTTTGTAAACGTGTTCACAACAAAATTCTAAAACCATATGTCCATATCATGCAACTTTGAGTAAGGTTTGGTTGAATAGACACTTCAATTAGTATTTTTTGTGGTATTCTTTGGCATATTATATACCTTATGACCTCACCAAGCTGTAGGAGCCTCATTTCAACGATTCCCATGGATAAATGATACACTATGTTTCTCTATGCAATTTATGTAACATAAAACACGACGAACGCTCAATTGAATCCACCACCATTATTTGGTGGATCCATGAATGAAACATATATGCACATTTGGATAAAATGATTCAAATATCAAAAAAAATTAACTCTTTTGTCTTCTACCTAAAATGCAGACTCTAAAACTACGCCTATTTTGTATACTATCTCAAGTACAAAACCTCATATATATATATACTTTTTGCACAAATTAAAATCCTTGGTCCATTTGATCCAAGACGAAACTTTAGAGTTTATAAATCCATCAAATAATAGTGGATTCAATTAAGGACTCCCTATAAAATACACTTGCAACAAGAATATATAGGAAACATGTGAGATGTGTCATTAATGGGTTACAAACTTTTATTATTTTATTAAGCTAAATCAACCCACGTATATGAAAATATCAAAAAGTCAGAGGACGGTTTATTTAAAAAACGCGTTTAACATCAACAAAACAACTTTTTGACCTCTCTTATAATTGAATCATAGGCAACATTCAGTGTATCTCGTACAATGAGACAATAAACTCTATTTCATCCATACGAAGTAAAGACATAGCTTTTGGGAAAATGATAAAGAGGGGTAATGAATTATTTTTCATTGACAAATTACTATCCGAACTATAAAAATTGACAATTATGGGCAATTTCAAAATAATTTAATCCTCATATAGCATTTATCTGGCGGAATATCGGTCCGTCAATTAACAAAGTTTTTTTTTCTTGAAGGATTTTACCCCTAATGATTGACCCAATAGCCTGCAAACCAGGACAATCAGGTGCGACCACCCCATTAAAAGGTGACAGGCTCCACCGAATTACCAATGATTTTTTCTCCTTGTAAGTGTTTAGTGGGATTGAACATGGGACCTTGCCCAAGTCAATTGCACACCCACCCACTCGACCACCAATTAACAAAGTTAACTAAACGAATGAATTGAAAAAACATTCTTCTCCTTAATTGTGAAATTGAAGATTAAAATATTTTAAAATTGCCCTTAATTGTCGATTTTCATAGTTCGGACCATAATTTGTCATTGGGTGGATATTCATACCCCCTCTTTGTCATTTTCCCTAGTTTAAATTAGGAATGAACCAAATCATGTTTGGTTTCCTAAGATAATATCCTAAAATTTTTAGGGAAAACTGTACACATTTATATAAATATCGAAAGAAATTTAAACCTCGAAAATTTTGAAAAATGTCACTGTGTAAGTTTGTAGTCTCGGATATACCCCGTGAATAAGTTTTATTTGGTTTATACCAAGTTTTTCAAAAACTTATGTTGACAACAGCGGTTTTCACGCCGACCCAAGTTTATGCGACCCAGTCAGCATTGATGTGGCAAAACGATCGATGGTATGGCCAAAACCTCTAATAGGAACAACGATTTTTGTAAAACCCGCTAGCATGATCAGAGATTATTACTGAAAATTAAGCGAGGGCACGGAATAGTGAAAATCGATGCCGTAATCGACGGCTTTGGCCTTAAACTATTGAGGATGTCAATTTCAAATTTTTTGCGTTCGACAATTTGACATATACTTATGTGCTTCTACTTCTCCAGCGACGATGAGGAGGCGGGCGAAGGCGTCGTATCGAGAGGGTTTTGACGGTTTCATGGGTCAGGTCGCTGAGCATCGCGTCCGCATTCAGCGGCGATGTGATGATTAAGATTGAATCGGAGTCGAGGGAGTTATCAAAGGGGGTGTCGTTTCATCAATTCTTTTCGGCGGAGGGCATATGATCCGAGAGGATTTTGATTCTCGGAGCCGAAATCGGCCACAAGATTTAAGTAATAATCGCTGATCATGCTAGCGAGTTTCACAAAAATCGTTGTTCCTACAAGCGGTTTTGGCCACGTCATTGATCGTTTTGGCACATTAGTGATGACCGAGTCGCATTAATTTGGTTTCGCGTGAGAACATCGATTTTTGAAAAAACGTGGTATAAACCAAATAAAACTTATACCCGAGTACATCCCAAACTACAAACTTATACAGTGACATTTTTCAAATTTCCTCTATATTATATTCTAGGTAAAAAAATTCAGATGAATTCTTTTATTTTTTAGAATTGTGTACATCTTTTTTTATCTACTCATCCAAGTCCAATATTAAGGTATACACCTCCAAATTGTTAGCAATTATTACACTCATTTATCACATGTGCTTGATTTTAGATTCCATCATCAACACGTTTAACACTCTTTAATCACATGGCTGTCACAATCTTTTCGCACAAATCGGTTCATAATTGTGAACAATTCACTCTCCGCACAAGTTAGAACCTAATTTTGGTTAAGAAATATTTTACACGCATGTTAAACTTCTCAAAAAAAAAAAAACAAGCATGTTAAGAAATATGAATGTAACCGAGAAATATCTTGTATGTAATGTATTCCTTGATATGTAATATATGAGATGTAACCTATGATTAAAAAAAAACTTTTTTTTAAAAAGAAGTACCATATTTAAATATTGTTTTTCATATTAAAGATTTATTTTTTTGATCTTATAATTCCGGTCAATAAATTAAATCCTTTTAATTGAGGTCAATAAATTAAGTTAAACTGACTGAGTTTTACTTAAATAAGTAACTTTGGCCAAAGGTTATTGTTGAAGTGGATTGTACAAATCTTATTGATCAAGTTCAGCTCAATAGATCCTAAGATGGTTGGATCTTTACGCTCTGGGTTCGAGTCCTGTAGCCACCGAATTTCTAATAATTTTCTCTCTTCCTCGTCCCACCTTGCGCGTGGATGTTTCAGACATCTCTCACGGATGCTTTCCTCTTCACACTTCGCGCATGATGATCCCTCGTGGATGCTTCCTCATAGCTTCCTACATCCCTCGTGGATGCTTCCTCTCCACGCCTTGCGCGTGATGTGCCGAGTTTTGTAATGGTAAATGTGCCTAAGGTGGCATGAGCTCCAAGTGTCGAAGAATGTACTAGTGATTTGGGTGGATGTGCGGATCCATGCATGGTAAAGGTGTCGAACATGGCCTGCGCTTCAGAAGTTAAGAAAATGTATCAGATGATTTCAGATCCGATGAAGATGACATATGACAGGCACTGCCTTGTCGCGAGGCAATGTGTACAAATAATATTTATAAGTCCGCTACTCGCGACTTCACTACTGGATAGTAAGTGGTAAGTAGGGGTCGAACCCAAAGGAATTAGGGGGATAGTTGCTCTTTGAGGTGATTGTACAGCGAGAGAGCGTGTTTTAGGTTGGTTGAGGTTTTAGAGCTAGTAACTGCGTGACTTTTTGGTTGGTTTTGATTTTTTTGTGCGAAAAGTAAATGACTGAAAAATAAATACTGAAAAATAAAAATAGAAGACTTACAGCGGGTGATGCGTGATTGGCAAGTCCTCCGGAAGGTGAGCAGTTGATAGAGCAGTTTATACTAAAATTAAAAGTAAGTGCAGGTGGTGTTTTTAATTTAAGGAAAGCATTCGGTTTTGGGGGCTTTGTATCATAGCCTGTTTATCATTGACCCTTAGTGATCTTACTAAGTATTCAAACGTGTATCAAGGCCATTCCAAGCACTCGATTTGCCACACTGTCTAGCCCATTCCAAGGTCGTAGAGCACTTGTTCTACTTAGACTAATACCTCATTCCAAGGTATATTAGCCTGTGTGCATCCATTTGGTCAGTCATTCCCGAGCAACCAAATGGTTTTTTAGAGAGGTCAAACTCCTCAGATAAGCTTTGCCATTCCAAGCATCCACTTATCCGAGTATGTTTACGAACCCCGCGGAAGAGTTTTGTCATTCCAAGCATCCACTCAACCTTGGAAGTTCTAACCTAATATATGGCACATAGAACAAGTTTTGAATACAAAGAAGAGGCACTAAGAGTATAGCCTAAAACATTTTATGATACAAGTACACCCCTTCAACCGAATGAAGAGTTTAGCTACGAATATCCATAGAGGTGGATACCATAGCTAAGTACTTACAGTTTTTGAAAGACAGTAAGTAAAGGAAAGGGGTGAGTACTTCAAGAACCGACAAGAGTACTCAAGACCGAACTATAATACTCAAGAACCAATAGGAGTATTATTTATATCAAAACCAAACTTACAAAGTAACAAACTTAGAGAGAGAAGTGTTTATTGATTTTGGGCTTATGAAATGAGGAGGAGGAACTCTCCTTTTATAGCCAAAGTGAAGAGGAATGGAGGGCTAGGATGGGAGCACATGGCAAGCCATCCATGGAGGAGGAGGAGCCTCCCAAAGCCGCCGGTCCTCTTGTCTTCTTCCCCAAAGCTGCCGGGTAGCCGGTCATGGAGGAGGAGGGGAGGTGGCTTTGGCCACCTCTTGCACAAAGCCGCCGGTCACCATGGGAGAAGGGAGAGTTTTGTGAGTTTTGTGCAGTCTTTTCACAAAACTATCAGTGTATTTCAGCTCCGGACTGACTTTGGTTGGATTTGTTTGGAGTGATTCCACGTCAGGATCTTGAGATTTCTTCAGTCAGCGTCTGATCGTGACCTTGGAATGACTCGTAATATCTTTTCTGCGTAAAAACTCCTCCTTAGCATGTATTCTCTCTAAGCTCCAAAATGCCTTGTAGATAAATATCGGAACTAACAAGCAAAAGTTAACTAGACAAACAGTCTAATTTGGTGGGTTTAACTGTGTTTTTGATTCGTATAATTATGGTCCATCAACATACTAGAGCTGCGAAGATCAATACATATATACTAGATGATAAGGCGTCATTACATTATAATGTTCTGAATTATTGTACCAACCCATAATATAAAAAAAATTCAGCTCAATAGACCAAGCAAGGAAAACTATATGTTGTCTAATGTACTCAATTGTTGGAGAGACAATTTCTGGAGCTTAAGTCATATTCCGAGAGAAGGCAACACTGTCGCTGAGGTTCTTTTGGGACTGTATTTTCTGGTTTGAGGTTCTTTTTCTCTCTTCCTCTACGAGCCACCGACATGCGCCTCTACTTCTCAGGCATTGGTCACTAATCCGGTAGAAGGTCTTTCGTCGGAGGCGGAGTTTGCTGAGGCCGTTCGTCGGGAGGCAGGCAGGGGCGGATCCAGGAATTTTTTGAACCGGGGGCGGGATAAATATTTTCGGACCGGGGGCAGATCTAGCAATTTATTGTCATACTAGAGGGGACATATAATCAAAATGACTGGGGGCGAGATGTAAAAATCATTCAAAAATACATCGAATTAGACTAGTATTAATGAAAAATCGGAAAATCAACCGGGGGCGGGTGCCCCCCCTCCCCACCATGTGGATCCGCCCCTGGAGGCAGGTGTAGATAGTAGGAGTTTGTTTGGAGCGGAGGAGGGGAAGAGGGGAAGGCCTTGTGTATCACTTATTGTGGATGGTTTTTCTCGGTGTATATATGCGTTGGTTGTTTTTCGTTCGTTTACGATGTGGTAAGTCAAAAGGTTGAAGGTCCAAGTAGTGAGGCATGAGGCCAAGCGGAGTAACTGTCTTCTTCTCTAATACTTATAGGCCCTACTCCCAGTTGGATTTTTTCCAATAAGTCCTCTATTTTGCCGTTGTATCTGCAACCTGCAGTTTATCAAAAAAAAAATTGAATAAAATGTAATTTTATATTTAGTCCATCAATTTCAAAATACATGTCAACATCCAAATTTCCACCTATTAAAAAAATTATATTAACCTCCATTTCTACCCATATATAATTTAATACGTTATGTTTAATTATATTTTTACTTCTTATTTAACTGTATACTTGCCAATAAGGGTGTGGAGTAGTGAAAGAATTTAATCTTGGGAAATTGAGGTTCAAGCCCCACCAATGACACTTTTCTCACAATTTTGTGAGAATTTTCTCTTCATCTTCATTTTCCTCTTCCTCGATCTGCCTCGCGCGTGGATGTTTCATACATACCTCGTTGATGCTTTCCTCATCACGCGCACGTGTGATGTTTACACATCCCTCGTGGATGCTTCCTTTTGATGCCTCGCGCGTGGATGTGTTCTTGATTTCGGATCCGATCAAGATGTCTAGCTAAGCTTCGAAGATTAATATGTATATATGTACTAGATGATAAGGCGTCATCTACATTGTAATGTTCTGAGTTGTTTTACCCACCCATTAAAAAAACTGTATACTTGATATTTTGGGCTAAAAAGTTAACTTAATAAACTAAATAGACATATAAATTGAAACATGAGAATATTGGATCAAATAAAAATCACATTCAGATATAAAAATTATAAACCAACTAAGAATTCGACACATGACACTCTCCACCAATCATAATTTGGGGCACTTTTTGTATTTAAAAAAGTTAAACGGACTTATTTAAAAATACATAATATATGTGACGGTATAAACGTCCAAAAAAATAATGTTAAGTCTGAACATAATCAAATAACTCTGAACATAATCAAATAACTCGAACATTATCAAATAACTCTGAACAGTATCAAATAACTCTGAAAAATAACTTTGAACATTATCAAATAAGTAACTCTGAACATTATCAAATATGGAAAAGTACAAAAGGGGCTCCAAACTACCACTGTTTCCAATTGAGAGCACGAACTACCAGTTTTTTCCAATAAGGGAACAACATCCGAAATTACATTAAAGTTAATAAGTTTGACTATGTTGACGAGCACTCCGTTAGTCAACTTTGTTTGACTGTGGTTAAAATGACAAATAATTTTTAATGCAATTTAATTATATATCTCACATTTTAATATAATAGTTTTTACTATAAAATTCATTAAATTCTTTTAATTTAAATATATCTCGTAATATTAATGAATATTACTTTTAAATTTATTATGCGCGGTGTCATAATTTACTATATAACATGTATGAATAGAAAATAAAATATTTTTCTTAATTCATCCAAAAATTTGTATTCTCTTTTGGAGTCCTTCTTTTAATGAACATGGATCAAAAAAGTAATACTTTAAGTTTTATTCATACATGTTATACGGTAATTGTGACACCGCAAATACTCATCTTAAAAATTATACTCACTCCTAATAGGAGATTGAAAGAAACCTGAAAAATTACAACAAAATTGACGTTGAAAATTTAGTATTTTTTTTTAACGGAGAAAATTTATTAAGAGGTGTAAACAAGCCTACACCAGGCAGAGTTGAAACACATCAATAACATACTAGCTTTTATTTTGAAACTGAGATTGTATATAACATGGAGGAATTGAGATCACATAATGACATATATGCAAACCTAAAACTACATAATCATAATTACCCCAATGTTTATTTTAATTACCGTACTGTTTAAATTTAATTTTAATTGACAATTCACAATATATACTTGCTCAGCTTTTCTGTATCCAATTTCATTCAAAACAATTTGGCTTAAATATCAAAAGCGCGTGTAACATACGCTAGAGCCAAACTCAGATTACGACAAGAATCGAAAAGGGCATCACATCAATGAAGAGCCGGTAAAATTGATTTAAAATTGATAGATAAATAAGAATAAATATAAATAATAATAATAATATTTAAAAACAAAACAGTACGACATTTCTTCATCATTATTTTCCGTCTCTTTCTCTCTCTCTCTCTCTCCGTACTTGGCCGACTCAGTCTGCCCTTCTCTCACGTTTTCCATCTCCAAATTTTCCGTTAAGCAAAACTCTCATGGAGCTTACGAGATCTGCGTTTGCTCTCATCCTTTCTCTGCTCCTCTTCCCGGTTGCTGTTTTCTCAGGCGATATAGTTCATCAGGACGATCATGCTCCCAAGAAGCCTGGATGTGACAACAATTTCGTTCTGGTTTGTTTCTGATTTTCCAAATATTTATATTTTGTCAATTTTTGATGAATTTGGAATTGATTGAGGTGGTGGTTGACTGGTTGATGTGTCAGTGGTTTTTTGCTGAGGTTGATTGAGTATTTTTCATGCATTTGTTGTGTATGTGTGTGTTTGAGTTTTGTGGTTGTGGTAGCTGTGATTGGGTTAATTTAATGATGTGCTTGGTTTGGAATTTGGTTCGGTTGACTATGGGTGGAAGTATGGGCAACTGGACTTGTATGGATTGGTTCAGTTCATTCTACCGGATAATGTGGTTGAAGAGTCTATAAGGACATTTTTGTGTGTATCTGATTGCTTTGTCTCAGATTTTTCTTTTAATGGGCGCTGTTATAAGATGGCCATGGGATTAAATTTAAGGGGAATGTATCAAGCACTTATTTGGCATATCAGTCAACCAGTCAATTTCGGGAATAGTGTGAGATCTTAGAAATAATTATGCATCCTGTTACCAGGAGTGGTGATAGATTTACTGAATCCTTTTTCCAGATATTTCTGAGCTTTGGATGGGGAAGAGTAGAGAGTCATGTCAAAAAGTGGCCAGGGTTATGGGACCTAGTTTGATTGCTGGTAGATATGAAATTTTATTAAGTTATCTGGTTTATCACATGATTTGCGGGTTGGACCGTACGTCTCTTTGTGTGTCACTGTCGACTAAGAGACTAAATTATACAGAGGGTGCATCATTCTTTTTACTTGGGTGAGGTGAAATTCTCATTCAGAGTTCGACTAGTTCTGGCATTATGGATGGGGCTGGTTATCATTTTCTCAAATGTAAAGTAGGGCTTATGTGGAAAATTTTAGTGTTTGCCAGGAAGTTACATTTTGTATAAACTTTGTAATTGATGCAAAAGAGATTGCATACTTTAATGATATTGCTGCTTTCTGTTTAGAGATCTTTCTATTTTAAGAATTTTCTCTAAACTGATACGAGTTTCAATTTGTGTTTATTAGTATCCAATTAACTTGCTGCTATCAGCTACCAAGTGGCGTTATTTAGATTGTTCCTGATGTTTACACGCTGCTTTGGTTATTTTTTGGCAGGTCAAGATCCAAACATTGATTGATGGCGTTGAAGATATTGAAATTGTGGGTGTTGGAGCTAGATTTGGCCCTACCTTAGAGTCGAAGGAGAAACATGCCAATCATACGAGGGTCACTCTAGCAGATCCTCCAGATTGCTGCAGTAAACCCAAAAACAAGGTTTGCTTTTCTGCGCCGCAAAAGGCATTCTCTCAACTTAAGAGCACTAGCATTTCTGTGATGCAAATTGTTTAGATATCATTTCTCTACTGGCAGCTAACAGGGGAAGTCATTTTAGTGTGGAGAGGTAACTGCAGTTTCACCACTAAAACTAATGTTGCAGAAGATGCGGGTGCTTCTGCTATCCTCATCATAAACAATCGCACTGGTAATTTCTCGCTTACTAATGTTTCCGTTATCAGTTTTACAACGGACTTGAATTTATTTGACTGAATAAGCACTCAGGTATCAATGCTTTTATTTAGCCGCAGGGTAAACTGCGTTACGTAAAACGTATCTGCAAAATACTTGTAAATTGGCGTTGTGACACTGTACAGTTCACTTCATCATGTACACATTCAAACTAAGGGATTCACAATTTCAGCTAAAGTTTGTTGAACTATAGGCAGGTAAAAAGAAGTGATAGCTGTTATCGTTTTGGTCAATATCGATCATAATTTGGTAGCAGCTTCTGGTCAATATCGATCATAATTTGGTAGCAGCTTATGGGTTGTTAAGAGTAACAAGTAAATGGGTTGACACGTCAGAATGATGAACCTGTTTCCTGACATCGTCCGAAATCTGGCTGTTCCATGACCAGAACAGCAACTTCCAATATCTCTTTTGGCGAACACTTTTTGAGTATACTTTCAGAAGTGTTTTTAAACTTTATCTTTGGACATCCTTTGAAATCTTTTGCTGTCGTGGTATTTATTCAGTATAGTAGCCTCAACTTGCCTATATTGTGTCTGTTTACCTATACTTTTCTATTTTGCAGACCTCATCAAGATGGTTTGTGAGGAAAACCAAACTGACCTGGACATAGCCATTCCAGCTGTTATGCTTCCACAAGATGCAGGTACAAGTCTGGAAATGCTCCTGAAGAACAATTCAAATGGTATGCGCTCTGTTGTGCGTGTTATCTATTGTGAACTACACACGATACATGATTCTCCAAAATGTTCATTAGCCTTTCCTAATTCCACCACCTGTTACTCAATTTCGTTTACCAAAATTGTTTCCATATATAGTTTCAGTGCAGATATACTCTCCACGCCGTCCAGCAGTCGATGTTGCTGAAGTCTTTTTGTGGCTTATGGCTGTTGGGACAATTATATGTGCATCTTACTGGTCTGCTTGGAGTGCTAGAGAGGCTGCCAAAGAGAGGGAGAGATTGCTAAAGGTTGTGCACATGATCTTCAATATTAAGAACTTCTCACCCTCAGTATGGAAACTCTTGGTTTATTGCTAAAAACATTTCCTCATTGCATATAGGATGACACAGTTGAACATCATCATACCCAGCGCACTGGTTCTAATGGCATGGTGGACATCAGCGTGACATCAGCTGTTCTATTTGTTGTCTTTGCTTCATGTTTCTTGGTCATGCTGTACAAACTGATGTCATTCTGGTTTATTGAGGTTCTGGTGGTCCTTTTTTGCATTGGTGGCGTAGAGGTGTGTAAAATTCCTCTTCATGCTGAAAGGATTTTGTTACTTATTATTTGTTTCTTAAATTGCTTCTCGGTCTTTTATTTAAACATGGAGACCCATAATTAACATGACTTATCTTTATTTACAGGGCCTGCAAACATGCATGGTTGCTTTGTTATCATGGTATGCGTATTTTCTCGTTGATTTGGTTGTTTGTATGTTATAAATTTTCAAACATAAAGCTTAACTCTCAGAATATACAATAATGAGGGTATGTGCTGAGGATAGGTTTCTGATTCATGTGGATCGTTGAATAAATATTTATTTTCATGGTAGTTTATGGCTTTGTAGTGGTTGATTCAGTCGAAGTATCAGGGCTCTCATTCCATTAGAAAATTTGAACTGACAACCATTGAATGTAGTTTCAGATGGTTTCAGCATGCTGGAGAGACCTTTATTGAGCTTCCATTACTTGGAGCTGTATCCTACTTGACATTGGCCGCATCTCCTTTCTGCGTAGCATTTGCTGTAATTTGGGCAGTCTTTCGCCGTGTTTCCTTTGCTTGGATCGGTCAAGATATTCTTGTAAGACTTCATTTGTTCTGCAGGCTTTATTTTATATGTCCCGTGGCGTGCTTTCTGTAGAGTAATAGATGAGTACTTTACCCGTGTTGCAACATTTGGTTTCTGTACGATATAGTCAGTATTAAAATGTCCAACCATTTGTTAAGAGTCGAGTCATCCCACTTCTGATATATGGCCTCAGGCCTCCTACAATGCCTTTGTCCTATTCGTGATATACAGTGGCAAACTGATTCTGATTTATCTTGGTTGAATATGATCTTCGTCATTTATAGTACTAAATCCTAAATGGTCAGTTTATTGTCGAGAAATATTGAAGTGCCAAATCTGTAAAGTTCTCAGACTTTTTTAAAGATTATAAAACTGCTAAGTCACGTACGAAGACGTTAAAATCCATTGTACATAAACCTATCTTTATAAGGGTTCAGCATAGAGCATATCATTCCCCCCAAATATTTTCTTTAGTATAAGAAATCTTTCTCCTACTCCAAATTAACTGCTAAAAGTACCATGATGTCCTAGTTGTCATGCATAAGTCGGAGATGAATTAAGTGTTTCTGAAAAAGATGATTTAAGGAAGAGGCTCTTGGTCAGTACATCCAAAGTCAACGAATGGAAATAACTTGTGTTCTTGGAATTTGCATATAGTCTCTGAATAGCTACATGTTTTTTGTACCGGTAGCATACATGTAGATACAGATGGTGGTAATTTGTGCTTATTAAAATCTTAGAATCATCAACTGCTGGTCCAAGTATCCACTAAAGAGATTTGGTTTTATGGTAATCAGGGCATTACATTGATAATTACAGTTCTTCAGATTGTCCGAGTGCCTAACCTGAAGGTAACAATATTTGTCAGGTTACAGCTTACTTATTTTGTCGAAGTTACAAATAACTTGAGTCACTTTGCATTTTAATTTCTTTTTGTTTCAGGTTGGAACGATCCTTCTCACTTGCGCATTCATATATGATATATTTTGGGTTTTTGCTTCAAAACTCTGGTTCCAAGAGAGTGTAATGATTGTGGTAAGCAATGCATGACTACTGTTTTCCATTGAAACGGTGCGGCCTAATGGTTTATTTTCCCTTCGCCTTACACTTCAGTATCACAAGACTGCTTTGAATTTATAACATGCAGGTAGCGCGCGGTGATAGAAGTGGAGAAGATGGAATCCCAATGCTGCTTAAAATCCCGCGCATGTTTGACCCTTGGGGTGGGTACAGCGTCATAGGGTTTGGTGATATTATACTACCGGGACTGCTTGTAGCATTATCACTAAGGTTTGGGTTACGAACTGTTTGTGCCGTCATCAGTCATCACATGCACTCAACGTTGAACGGTCTCCGTATCAAAATATGTTCTTATTTAACAGATTCGATTGGCTGGCAAAGAAGACTCTTCGATCTGGATATTTTCTTTGGGCAATGAGTGCTTACGGACTAGGTAAAACGAAAGGAAAATTTACCCGACTTCCATAAGTGTCATTCTAATTGGTCTCCTTTCAAATCAAGAAGTTCATAACTTGAAGCATTCCTACAGGCCTCTTCGTCACATATGTGGCTTTGAACCTAATGGATGGTCATGGTCAACCAGCGTTACTCTACATCGTTCCTTTCATTCTCGGTATGGATGACATTAAGCAAAAGCGCACATCTATAAACAAATGCTCGTTTGAAAACACAGAAGAGACGCTGTCTAGTTTGAGTCCCTGAATTGATAATCTGGTAATTGCAGGCACTTTCATAGCAGTGGGGAAGAAGAGGGGCGATCTACAGCACCTCTGGTCAGTAGGGGAACCTTATTTCCCTTGCCCGCATGTCAAGCTCCAGTCTTCATCTTCACAAAAGGAATCCTAACAGGAGCATGTGAGCTTTAACTTATGATAATTGTAGTTCCAAGTTAGCAGTGGCCACATAGCGGAGATATAGCGCTTGTGTATACAACTTACACCATTGTAATATTAGAAACTAGAATGGTTTACACCATTCATGTTAATAGAGACGATGTTTGCATTAACAGAAGCGGAATGTATATGACCTAAAGTGAGGCTCTGAATGTTTGTACCGTAAATTTGAACCTTTTTTTTTCTTTTCAACTGGACCATTTGTTTGATGTCGGTGGACGGAGCAAAAGCTTGTGGCTCAAACAAGACAAGAGCCTCGAAAAGTAATGAGACAGACGCAGACGATAGTTTGCTGACTAGTAGCTATTCTAATCTTAGGTTTAGTCATATGGAAAAAAGATGAGGTATAAAGTTGATTTTTTTTTGTACAAAATATAAACTAATCATAGTCTTTGATTTTGTGATTTAAATGGATGAGATTAAATCATAATTTTTGGTATATTTTCTTGATGACGAATTATAAAATGAAACTGACGAATTTTGTTGTCGTTTTCATTTTTCGGCTCGAAAAGTGACGATATAGGTTGATTTTGACGAACTTTGTATTGTCATATAATAAATTTTAACCCATAAAAAATGATTTGAATTATTGAAATTCATATCTAAATACTATCAAAAAAAAAAAGAGAGAGAAGAAATTCATATCTAAATTAGTGGGAAATCTTTATTCGATTATTAGGATGTAAAATATGTCCTTGGAAGGATAGTCTACTATATTATGCATTTTAGTTTTATATGCTTCAAGTTTTTTTTTTATGGTGGGTTTTTTATATCTCATACAATCCGATTCATACATCTCTGGTCAAGATCAGGTACAAAGTTGATTGTTGATACAAATACCAAGTTCGTCAAAATCAACCTATAATTCGGTTCTTTTTTAGCCGAAAAATGAAAAGGACGACATAGTTCATCAGTTTCATTTTATAATTCGTCACCAAGAAAATGCACAAAAAATCAGGATTTAATCTCATCCATTAATTCAAATCACAAGATCAATGTCTCTGATTAGTTTATATTTTGTACCAAAAAATCAACTTTGTATCTGATTCTTTTCCCGTACATCTCAATCATCACACAACTAATACATCTCAATCATATTGCATGAGAACTTCAACGGGTACATGTGAACCTACACTCTTTGAGCACGGTGTTGGAAATAATGCTAATAATGAGGCGGATTTCAACTAAGTTACTGAACATATATGCAAAATAGACAGTTACGCAGAACATATACGATTAAACAGACAGATATGCAAAGCAAGTGATTAATCGAAAAACCCAATTTGCAAACCGTAGTGGATCGAGTCGCGTTCGACACTGTCTTTAAAGCAAGATTGCCTCCCTACTGGTGCTGGAACTCGCTGAGAATATGCTTCCCCAGGATGAAACGATCCTCGGCAACAAACTGTGCACCAAGCTTTGCCGATCAAACTTTTCTGGCCTATGGCTATCACACTGACAGTCTGAAACAAACTGAAAAACGAGAAGGACTATTTGTTTTCTGTATGTTTACAAATGAACGTCGGGGTTCAATATATAGGATACTTCGTAACCTCTCATGACGTTCCAACTGGCCCATGAAGTCAAACGATTCGACAGTTGAAAAGATAGTGGAAGTCGAACTGTTTCCAAAAGAAACTGAAGAGACCAAGTCGTGTTTGGCTAGTTTTTAATGCTCAAAAACCGAAATTAAAACTAGCGAAACCGAACCGTGCCAAGGCGGCATTCGTGTCCCGTACGTCTCGGACGCACACATTGAAAGCCAAATCCGAGGTCGTCGAACCGGAAATCCAAATAAGTAACCCTACTATATCACCTTTGCTTTATCTCTTTCTTGAGGGTCTTTCCTCCTTTTTGCATTTAGTAAACCCAAAACTCTAAAGCAAGTATCATCAGTAGTGTTTTTTCCAAAAGCACCAATTTCTGTTACAAGAGAAAGGTAAGATTGCATATCTTTGTAACAAGATGTAGATATCTTAATCCTCGGTGAGGTAAGATAAATGAAGCATATCGCTTATCTCCTCCGGTGATTTTCCATGGGTTGCACGAGAATAAGTGCACGAATAGTTAGATCAAACACAGACCTTAGTTCAAGACTCCGAGCAGCGAATGGCAACTCAAGTAGTATATTTGGTTCTACTTTACCGAAATCAGTATCATGAGTTTTACGCTCGTGCAAAAGTCAAAGAGAAAGAACTATGACCTCTAGTTACCAAAACCATAACATCATAACTGCACAAGCTAGCTAGGCGACTTATCCATAGTGTAACAAAGTTTTCTATTAAAGTTTTTTTTTTAATTTTTTTTCTTTCTATTTTGTGTTAACCATTCGTTTGGATCTTGGAAAATTTGGTGGAAAGAAAATAAAATGAAAAACTTACAGGAAAGTAGTTTTCTTGTAGAAAATTGAGTGGAAATTTTTTGTAGTACATTCTAATTTTACTTTGTTTTGTTTTTTAATGACAACCAAACATCGAATGGAGATGACTAAAGTGTTTCTAAATTAGGATTGGTCTCGATTCCGATTCAATCTCCTTTCTTTTCTCTGTTTACTCAGCCTTTTAACATGTCGATCGGTCTCGATTCCGATTCAATTTTGAATCGCCAGTTAAATAGATAAAAGTGTCGATTGGAAATTTCATGTTTTAATTGCCGCGCGCTTTAAGCCTATTTTAGGGCCGCGCTCAATGACATTTTAACCTCCTAACCTTGTCTTTCGGTGCAGGAAGTAAAATCAGCTCAGGGCGCGATATCCACTTATCAGCACACCGAAATCAAGTTCAAATGCTTTTCGAGTAGAATCAATTCATTAGGGAAGTATTCCCTAATAGGTTTAAACATAATTAGATGTTCATAAACCCTTAAATCTCATCCTCTCCAATTTTAGGGTTATACTCTTGAACACTATAAGTATTCAATAAAACAAAACTTGTGCATAAATGAAATGTCGTAACGATTGAATTTCATATGGTGAAACATCTTCAAATATTCGAGAATCAGGGTGTTCTACAAATTGAACCCTTCAACCCATTTGAATACACGACAATGAAACACACACAAGTTTACTACTATTCCAAGTACAACTTGACACTATTTCAGCCTGTGTCCTTATCCATTCGTAAGTGCATACTTAGCCAAGCATAAGCTAATTAAAGCGGCTCACTTCACACTTACATAGGTAGATTCTCTTCGATCATGCACCTGCAATGCATTTTTCCAAAAGATCTATTAAGAAGATAACCTTTAACCTAAACCTTTCTCTGCAGGAAACAAGCACATACTTTGGGATGTAAATAAACATGTGTTTCAAATCTCTAAGTGTAGGCTTTCCGCATTGAATTCAGCTCTTGGCTACCAAGAGGGAATTGGGTGTCCTACCATTAGGGATTTTTAATGTGCTTTAAACCCATCCATTTACACGACTTGTGTACCAAGTCCCTAGCTAATCCCTTTGTCAAATGATCAGCAAGATTTTGTTGGGACCGATAGTCAATCGATATCACCCCGTGAGTGATCAGTTCACGGACCGCGCTATATCTAACGCCTAGGTACCTCGATTTACCATTATACATTTGGCTATAAGCCTTAGCCAAAGTTTCCTTACTATCACAATGGATAGAAATAGGTGCTATCGGTTTCGGCCATAAAGGAATCTCATGAATAAATTCCTTGGACATTCTGCCTCTTTATCGGCAGCCGCTAAAGCTATGAACTCAGATTCCAAAGTAGAACTAGTGATGCAATTTGCTTTTACAAGGCCCAAGAGATGGCACATCAACAAGCAAGAATATCCAACCACTTGTAGAAGACTGGTCTTCTAAATTAAAAAATCCAACTCCCACCTGAATATTCCTCCATAACCGAGGGAAATCCAACATAAGTCAAGTCATAATTCAAGGTTCCCTTTAGAAATTTAAGCACCCGCATTATAGCTCTCAGTGTTGAGTACTAGGATTACTAGTATATCTACTCAACTTTCCCACTTCATATGCTATGTCATGCCTTGTGCTTGTCATTGCATAACTTTGATGAATTTCTTAGTACTAACAACGGTACAACTTCATCACTTTTAGTGTTCAACAAATTCCATGAATTGTTCTTGACATTAGATATCAACAAGCTTTACTTGTACACAGTGGCGGATCCAGGACTGGATCGATGGGGGGGGCGGACTTTAAGTAAAAATAGAAATTTTTTTTGCGTTCGCATAAGACAGACCAGTCGCACATTGTATAAACCTAAAATCTCCAACAAATCAAACTACATTGACTCTTTACTACGAGATAATTGACATCTACGAGTCTCTAAACTTTGAAAACGATTCAAAATAGACTCGTTTTCAATTGTTGCAAACACACCCCTCTCGACAAATACCACCAAACTATCATTTAACCATTCATCTCCCATTTTGTTTCTCAAATCATTCTTCACATATTTCATGCCTGAGAATACCCTTTCAACAGATGATGTAGCTACTGGTAGAAGTAAAGCCAATTCAATCAGACGGTAGACCAATGGAAACAATCTATCCTTGTCAGTTTCCTTCATCTTCTTTGCAAGACTTCTGAAATCCCGCACTTCAACAAATCGTTTGTCTCGTTTTACATCACATAAAAATGAATCTAACTCTTGAGGAAACAGTGAACGATCCATATTTGAGAAGTCATTCGGATAAAATTGAGGAAGCCGAGCAAGCTTTTCCACATCAAAATTAGAGAATCCATTCTTTGGATCGAGAGATGCAAAGCAATCCAGTAAATATGTGCTTGTTTCAGAGAACCGATGCTCAAACTCTCGTAGAATTAAATCGAGAACCTATCATTTCAAGAAGATAAGAATAATTATTAAAAATATTTGATAAATAAAAATATAAGAAATAAAGCTATAATTTAAATTATTACCTCATAAAAAATCTCACACTTGTAATGGTGATGATTGGTTATGGAGACTCCATCTCTCTTCACACGAACCATCCTTGGAACGATGTGATCCATATTAATTACTGGAATTTCATTCGCTTGACAAAAGATCTCCACTTCTTGAACCATCCTTCACTTCTCAAGTTAGCACGCTGGATAACATAACCCACACTCTGCCTTTGATTTTTGAAATTTTCAAACTCAATTCTTGCTTTGTTATGTGAGCTGCCAACCGAGCCAACATGTTCTCTAAACCTCTCAGACGCATTTTTCCAATTACTAAACCCATTTGATGTAAATGCTTCCTCGCCCGGGTTGTAAAGCTTCGTCTTGAAAAGAAAGCACCAAAAGCAAAATGCTGCATCGTTTTGGACACTATACTCCAACCACTCAAAATCTTCAAACCAAGCATCTCTAAAGGCTCTATTATCTTTTCCATACTTCTTTCTAGGAAAATTATGTCCTTTGGGTTGACATGGGCCTTTAGCTACGTATTCTCTTCGAATACGATCTCTGATATTACTTTCATAACTCTCAATAGGTTTGCGCAACCCAGGATCAGCAACAATATCAGTCTCGATAATTTCAACTTCTTCATCATTCAAATTAGCTTCTAACTCAACGTTCGTAGTCAATATATCCGCATTTGAGGTTTGAGTTTGTACAAAACTACTAGAAGAATCAATAGAAACTTTTGGTCTTTTCGAAAAATATCTCTCCATTTTGATTCGAAGCAACAATCTTTACCTGTCAAATTTACGACAACAAAATCATACACTGGACAATTTTGCAGGATTTAGGGATACTGTCAATGGTTACAACTTACAATGGCAATAAAATCAACAAAAATTCGAGAGTTCAAATAACACAGACTTCACATATCCTTCACCATTTCAATTCATAAACCCACTGATCCAAATTTATAAATTAATCCAAATCAAACGGCTACCATATTTTAAGATTAGTCTAAATTAAATATCATAAATTGTTTATAGATTAGATACCTGCAGGGAGCCATGGACAATTTCAGGTTGAGCTTCCTGTCGCGGATGCCGTGCCTGTCTTTTTTTTTTTGATTGTAGAGGAGATTTGTGTCTTGTGAGAGGAGATTTGTGTAGGGTTTTGTATAATTAAAAAAACAAACAATAAGTAATGGGCCTGCCCAAGCCCAATAATTAAGACATTCAAAAAAAATGACGTGGAGTCCTCAGTGCTTTCTAATCTAACTATTTTTTTTTTGATGGGGCTTTCTAATCTAACTCTAACTACTAACAATTGTATCAAAAAAAAATTTGATGTGGGGTCGGCCGCCCCACCCGCCCCACCCTTCCATCCGCCACTGCTTGTACATGTATATTAATTGCGTCTAACCACCAAACTTGCCTTGAAGCATCATTTATATTGAATTCTCTTCTCCACTTAGAAGATATCAATATTCTTCTCCACTTAGAAGATATCAATATTCTTCTCCATTTAGGAGAACTCATTATGTGAATAAGGCATCACACAATCTTGACAAGTTGCTTTGTCTATGAACTTCAATTTGGTTAGTAACACACACCATTTATGCAACAAGACATGCAAACATAAATCAAGTGGCTTGTGAACAATAGAGTTATACAAATACACATACTCTACTAGCAAGTCACTGATACGTAAACTCATAATCAAACCAGAACTTGCATAGTAAACTTGAACATGCTTTAATAACAACTTTTATAAGTCACCATCAGAACATAAGTGTTCAACATCGACACGAACACTTAAAATATTTCAAACCAGAAAAACCCGAAATAATCACATAATCATTGATTATTTCAAACCATAATCTCCATCAATCAAGATTTACCAACACACTAAACTTATAAACATATTGAATGGAGTTTATACATAAGAAAATCCATCTGATTATATTCTGGTTGAAAACCATCACAACACATGTTCCACAAAATACACTCATCATGGTGTCAGCCTCAAATATATATAAAGTGGTTTCATTAGTAAATTTTCTAGATACGAATCTAAGAGCAATATCAATCCACACATGCTCCACAAATCATACACATCATCAGAAAATCCGACCGATTACTATGAACTCACTTATCATATTAAATCATATGTGCATGCTCCACAAACTAAAATTTATCAAATAAGGATTGAAACAACCAAACCATTTTGAAATTTCACCTTACGAAGCTTAAATTGGAGGCTTGAAATCCTGAGCGTTGCACCCATCAAGGCTTTATGTGAAAACCAATTGGAGCTTGGAAGCGCTGCCATTACAATCTTGAGCATTCGACGTTGAACCCTCTTACTGTTCAGATTCCAGACTCCTCTCCCGGTTGCAGTAATACTTTTTTTGGGAGTGTCTTTTATTATCAAAATGTATCCCCATCAGCAAATCAACCTGTCTAATTGGTAGACTTCTCCTGCTTGAAGCCACCAAGCCAGTGCCAGTGTCAAATATTTGTTCCTTTCAAACTTCTCTAAATAAGCAGCTCTCTGCACACTGCAATTACTTCCACTTGTGTCTGTGTGATAATGTCATCATTCTGTTACCTCAGTAGTGCTCGACTCGATAATGCTCCCTGTATAGGCACTGATCTTGGAGAGTCTCCAACTCCTAGCACAGAAACATATGCAAGCTAGTAATAGCCATTATTAAAATAATCGCACGCGCACTATCAAAGTAGGAATCCAATTATTCGGACAGTATCATCTGAATCAAGACCATTCCAATATCATGACAGATTCAACTTCAGATCTGACATCAAAACCTACAACCATCTCAGGAATGGAAAGCAGCGCAGAAACTCTAGCAAAGCGCAGTAACTCTAGCAATCCATATGGCTAAATTCTCTCCACCGGCGGGTACTCCGACGACCTATGCTGAAAATCATTCCCTCAACCTTCTCCAATTTTCCAATTTTCGATATCATCTCTCGTACTGATGCAGTCGCTATTGATTTAGAAACTATTGAATACGATTGTAGAATTTTTGGGTTTTCTTCAGCTTCAAATCAATAACAGACTTGGATATTGTTTAAATCGTGATATCACTTTCCATATTCAATATTTCCGAGATAAGACAAACGAAAAGAATACTTGAAATAAAGTTTTGATAAAGAGGATCTGAGAAGAACTTGAGGATTTCAATCTCCTTTCTTTTTTCTGTTTACCCAGCCTTTTAACATGTCGATTGGTCTCCATTCCGAATCGCCAGTTAAACAGATAAAAGTGTCGATTGGGAAATTTCATGTTTTAAATGATGCGCGCTTTAGGGTCGCGCTCAATGACCATTTTAACCTCTTAACCTTGCCTTTCGGCGCGGGAAGTAAAATCAGCTCAGGGCGCGATATCCACTTATCAGCACAACGAAATCAAGTTCAAATTGATAGGATCGTGGTTAGTAGTCAAAGACTTAAGATTGAAAGTCAGAGACTTAACAAAGATCGGAACTGTTAAGAACCTAACTTTGTATGCAGATAAATACTTAATCAGAATACGCAGCGGATTAAACTTAAATAGCTTTTTATTACTATTTAACCTGTACACTCAATCGGTACAAAACTTGTCTATGATGTATAAATCTACCCTAGATTTACACATGTAAGACCTGACTACTTCCCTGACTATCTCGTCGACGTCACCGTAGTCTCTGGCACCTCCTTGGCTTTCCGACACTGATCACAACCAGCTCGATCACACTGAATATCACTCGCACAGCTCGCTCGATATTCACTCTCTGTGTATGCAAAGCTATCTCGGATGTGGGAAGGCGCAGCCTTCTGAAGAGTTGGATCTGGCTTATATAGGTTCTTCAGTAACTGCCACAGATCATGGCTTGTAACCGCCAACCCATGATCTCCTTGACGTGTAGTGGGAACATGCCATCACTCCATCATGTATTTGACTCCCCTGTCAACTGATCTGTTGACCTCCACTGCTCAACTGTCCTGTTGACTTGACCTGGTCAACTGCTCCGTTGACTTGACCTGTTCTCAGGTTCTTGGTTACTCGGATACTTCCGCAGGTACTCAACTCCAGCATCACGTCCTTGAGTGCTCCAGTATGTTCCTGACTAACAGAATCTCAGGCAAACCATTAAACTGGTTTGTCAATCATCAAAATCATTGAGGCCTATGCCTCAACAATTTCCCCCTTTTTGATGATGACAAACCCACAAGGGAAAAATACCAATTTAGCACTTAATAGATGTTTGAACATGCACACAGCATCATCATATGAGAACAAATCTCCTTGGGACAAATTCCCCCTAAGTTCCTGCACACACAGAAACTCAACAAACATCCTATTAAGGCAAAAACCAAGTCAAGAGCATGAATTAATTCCCCCTCAGGTGATACTTCCACCCTTCCCCCTTTTGACATCATCAAAGAAGAGTTAAACAACATACACACCCGTCAAGAACATGAGTAAAAACTCTAAGTTCAGAGCAATTCATAGTGGCATGCATAAAACTTCGATGATAAATAAGACAATCATAACAAGCATGTTGAACACACATTGTTAACAGTCAGAAATAAATGGGAAAAGTTTGGATGGGTTCAAGGAAGGGGAAATCCATAGATGGAAACTGAGCTTAGTATTCTCAGAGTCAAGAGAGGTTGTCCTGGGGACTTCAGAACATCACAGACTGGCAACTAGTTCCAATAGTGCCTCCTGCATTTCTTTGACAGCGGCTTTTATCTTCCCAACATCCGCCTTGAGCCGTCTCAGATCTCTTTTGATGTCAACGATTCCTTGCTCCAGAATTTCCCACTTCTTATGTCCATCAACTTCAGAATCATCCTCATCCTCAACCTCCTCCTTAATTTCCTTTAGAACAGGTTTAGCTTTAGGCTTGGATTCATTGACAGGAGCTTTGATCCATCCCTCCACTTGGTCTTTTACCAAGTTCATCTTCCTGAACACATCTGGATCAAAGTCCTTCACTATTTGCTCCTCAGCATCAGATACAACCTCATAAAGATTATGTTTCAGAAGAACCTTCTTTATTACCCTTGAGTATCCGATCTGTGTCAGGTTCTTCAGATGATCCATTTGGTGAATAATCAGCTTGGGTAGGTTGACCCTTTCCCTGCTCAGCAGTTTGTCCAAGACCAGAAGATCTTGATGTTGAACATACGAGGGCTTCACTCCCCTCTGCAGAAAGTTGCTCACCAGCAGTTTGTGCAGGATCTTGACTGTGGGTTCCATGCACTGAGTACTGATTCCCAATCCTTTCTGAACTGATTCCAGCTGACAGATATTCTTCACCAGTTGGTTCTTATCAGCAATCTCCTTTGGCCAGACACTTGATTTGCAGAAGTGTTCGAATCCTTCATGCTTTATCTCCAGTATCTCTGCAAGCTCAGTACTTGACAAGTTGAATTTCTTCCCCCTGAAATTTATCTTCAATGTTGGCACTGGATCATCTGTCAGCTTCAACTCCTTATAAAAGTCTTCAACAGCTTCAGGACAAACGAAATCCTTTTTCCCGCACAGTTTCTCCCAACCTTGTGCTTTCAACAGGTCAAGGACCTCTGTGAGACCTTCTTCATTCAGGAATTCTTCTGAGCACTCCATCTCCATCAGAATCTCTTTACCAGATTTTGATCTTTTAGCTTTCTTGAAAGAGCTCTTCTGAGCAGCTTCTTCCTTCACCTCTAACTTTCTCTTACCGCTTTCTCTCAGAGGTTGAATCCTTAAGGGCTGGGTTTTCTTCTTCCTCTGGGAGACTCTTGGAGTAGACTGAACTATCTCACATTCGATGTCCGCAGCTTCTTTAGCTTTGTCGAACTGTGCAATTTTGCCCATCTCCACCAGCTCATCCAACAACTGATTTGCTGCTGACATCTCTGCTCCTATCGATGACACATCAGCCATATGAACCTCTTCCTTCTCGTCAGAGCATCCAAACAGATACTCAGTGTTACTGGAGTCGGCAACCCCTTCTGGGTTCTTCACAGGAATAGCATCAATAATTTCTATTTCTTCTTCTGCTTCGCCTACGAGACCAACCCCACATGGACAACTTCCGCCTATAACTCCTTCTAGAACTCCGTCATCCTCCACATCTCTAACAACTCCAGAGATATCAACCCTCTCCAGTTCACCAATACTGCCAACCCCAGCACAGTACTCAACAAATCTAGCGGATTTAGGGTTATAGACAGTGATTTGAAGTTTCGACTTACTTGCGTTCAGCATCTCAGCCACTGCACTCGGGACTTCATATCTGACACCAGCGATGATGAATGACTCCATGTCTGTTGTGTTGAGAAGGTTTGATTCGGAAGAGATTTAGGGTTTCAAATCTATGAGAGGACGAATGAAGAGAGGTGACTTCAAATCCACTTTAAATTCAAAATCCTGTCATTATCTCCTAATTACTCGCGTGCACGTATCACACTCAACCGTCCGACTTCCAAGGCAGAAACTACTGAACTGTCGTTTTATCATATCCAATACCTCTATGAGTCTTCAGTTCCAGAGACATTCGATCTTTGACTGAGAGAATGCCAGTCCATTTCCCTGACTATGGATTTTTCACAAGGGACATTGTGGTGGATCGGCTTACCATAAGGGTATATAGTGTAAAATCACCACAATTTAAGTCACTCAATCACACATGTGTATAATCAAGCATGTTCTGAATTTCATCAGGGAGGTTCATCAGACACACAGCCTATTCTAGGGTCAGGTGGTTTCACATACTTCCTTCATGGGGCAATTGGCAACAAGATCCAGAAGCAGTGTAGGGCATCAAGAAAAAATGTGTTCAACGATGCATGTACTATATCAGATTTAGCAAGGGAGTGATAGCACACACATTATCAACAACTTAGGAACTTCAAAAATTCACTCATGTAATTGACGGACATGCATGTTCAATACTCTATCATCTAGTCAATCACTGAGGAAAGTTTTAGAAGTACCTCACTGTGGGCTCATCAATCCAAGTTCCATCCTTAGCTTTTCAAAAGCATCCTTGTGTAGAGACTTGGTAAATATATCAGCAACCTGATCTTCACTTCTGCAGAAGTTAATAGTGACAAGTTCCTTTTCTACACAGTCTCTAAGGAAATGATGCTTAATTTCGATATGCTTAGATTTTCCATGTTGAACAGGATTTTTTGCAATGCTAATAGCGCTAGTATTATCACAAAAAATTGGAACTTGATCAAAGTGCAAGTTGAAGTCACTTAGCTGATTACGAAGCCATAGGATCTGAGCACAGCAGGCTGCTGCTGCAATGTACTCGGCTTCAGCTGTTGACAACGCCACTGAGTTCTGTTTCTTCGATCCCCAAGAAACCAAGCAAGATCCGAGGAACTGAGCCATCCCAGACGTGGATTTCCGGTCAGTCCTATCTCCTGCAAAGTCTGCGTCTGTGAATCCTTCCAAACTGAGAGACTTCACTCTCGGATACCACAGGACCAGCTTCTCAGTGCCCTTCAGATACCTAAGTATCCTCTTCACGGCCTTCACATGCGATTCCCTAGGATCAGCTTGAAACCTAGCACATTGACAGACACTAAACATTATATCAGGTCTAGAGGCAGTCAAATATAGTAAAGAACCTATCATGCCACGATATTTTGTAGCATCTGTTCTTGGAGACGCATCGTCCTTTGTCAGGGACTCATTCGGAGAACTAGGAGTGTTCACATGCTTTGAACCTCCAAGCCCGTACTTCTTCACGATTTCACTCAGGTACTTCTGTTGTGAGATCTCAGTACCATTCTCCAGCTGTCTGACTTGAATACCAAGAAAGAATGTCAGCTCCCCGACCATACTCATCTCAAACTCATTCTCCATGAGTTTAGTGAAGGACTTCACAAGCTCGTCACTCGTGGATCCGAAGATGATGTCGTCGACATACACCTGCACAATGAGAAAATGCTTATCAGTTCTCAACAAAAATAGAGTCTTATCCACCTTACCTCGCTCATATCCGTGAGCTAGCAGATACTCTGAGAGACGCTCATACCATGCCCTAGGCGCCTGTTTTAATCCATACAGTGCCTTGTCGAGAACGTACACATGATCTGGATGCTCAGGAACCTCAAAGCCAGGAGTCTGTTCCACGAAGATTTCCTCCTTCAGGAACCCATTCAGAAACGCAGTTTTAACATCCATCTGATGGAGTTTGATTCCGAACTGCACTGAATATGCTATCAACAACCTGATAGCCTCCAACCTTGCCACTGGCGCAAAAGTTTCTTCATAATCAATGCCTTCTTGCTGACTGTAGCCTTTCACCACCAACCTGGCCTTGTTCCTGACTACTTCTCCTTCGGAATTCCTTTTGTTCCTCAAGATCCAGCGAGTGCCAATCACCTTCCGATGCTCTGGCCTTGGAACAAGTCTCCAGACTTTGTTCCTTTCGAACTGATGCAGTTCATCTTGCATCGCTTGAATCCAATCCGGGTCTTTCAGTGCTTCTTCAACTGACTTTGGCTCTATCAGAGACACGAAGGCGTTCATGACTGTTTCCCCCTGAACTGCAGCATAACAAATATAATCGCGAAGTGCGCTACTCGGCTGTCTAACTCGAGTACTTCTCCTCAACTCAGTTACCTCCTGAGCCTCTTGGATGTCTTCAGGATCACCATGGACTTCACCATCTTCAGGGACTTGCCCATTCACTTCAGTTTGCTCTTCAAGTTCTTCATCCTCAGGGACTTGAGCAGTGACTTGTTCAGGTGTTTCAAGATTCTCTGGAACATCAACTACTACAACATCCCTCGGACGAATCAGCTCAAAATCACCATCTTCTCCAGCAACATGAACATCAGGAACATGTTCAGAATCGGTACTCATGGACTCCTCATCAAAGATGACATGTACGCTTTCTTCAATTAGTTTGGTCCTTTTGTTGAATACTTTGTAGGCCTTGCTGTGCAGAGCATACCCCACGAAGATTCCTTCATCGCTTCTTGGATCAAACTTCCCAAGTTGATTCTTCCCGTTGTTGTGAACATAGCATTTACTCCCAAATACTCGAAGATGCGAAATATTGGGTTTCCGACCCTTCAGCAACTCATACGGAGTCTTATCGAGGATTGGTCTCAAGTAACATCGATTGAGAACGTAGCATGCAGAGTTCATTGCTTCTGCCCAGAAGCTTCTAGCCAACTTGCTTTCAATAAGCATCGTCCTCGTCATGTCTTCCAGAGTCCGATTCTTCCTTTCCACTACTCCATTTTGTTGCGGAGTCCTTGGCGCTGAGAAATTATGGTCGATTCCCTGATCAGTGCAGAAGGCAATAAACATTCTGTTCTCGAACTCGGTACCATGATCTGATCTGATACTCTTCACCTTGAGACTGAAATTTCTTTCAACGAGCTTCATCCAAGTCTTGAAGCAATCAAAGACTTCATCCTTTGACCTGATAAAAATCACCCACGTGTATCTTGAAAAATCATCAACTAACACATACACGTACCGATTACCTTGACGAGATTGTACTCTCATCGGTCCACACAAGTCCATATGTACTAGATCAAACGCCCTTGCTGTACTGACTCCATTCTTTGAATGAAAAGATCCTCTAGACTGCTTCCCTTGAGTGCATGCACTGCAGACCTGATTAGGGACTTCGCTGATTTTCGGTAATCCAATTACCAAATTCTGATTATGCAGCCTCTTCAATAATCTGAAATTTACATGTCCCATCCGACGATGCCACATTTCAGATTCATCTGATCGAGAGGACAAACAGAGATACTGTTCCGGATCAAACGAAGTATCCACATAAAACACTCTATTTGCACACTTTCCACGCAAAAGTACTTGACCTGTGGAGACACACTTAACAAAGCAACCATCAGCTGTAAAAACAACCTCGTTTTTACCACCACGACACAACTGAGAAACACTAAGCAAATTAAACTTCAAACCATTAACTAGACTCACATTATCTACACTAACCTTGCTGGATAAATGTACCTTACCTGAGCCAATGACTTTACACTTACTTTCATTTCCAAAAGTAATGGAGCCACCAGAATGATGTCGCAGAGAGGAGAATTGATCCATCTTCCCGGTCATATGACCCGAGCATGCACTGTCAACTAGCCAGGAACCTATTCCTCTCTCGACCTGCACATAAACAATCAGGTTTTAGCAACCCAAACAAGCTTAGGCTTCTTGGGCTTAGATAACAAGGTAGATGAAGTTTTAGGGTTAGAAACATGAGATTTTGAAACTGCTTTTGAGTGGGAGACATCCTTGGTCACTCCTGAGCTAGACGGATCTTTTGCTGCTCTAGGTTTTCCACTTCTTTTGGATCCTGAGGATGTACCAGACTCGGAGCTTGAGACCTCAGACACTTTCTTGGAAATGCGCTTCCGTCCTTTGCATTTTCTCTGACTGTGTCCCTCCTTTCCGCAGTGAAAGCAGACTTTTTGCTTACTGAAGTCTATATCCTTGGACTCAGAGACTTTCTTCTTCTGCTTCTCGAAGTCAATAGGAACTGGACTGTTCCTTCGGTTGAGTTTTTCCCAGATTTGATGACCCTTTCCATAGGTTTTGCTGTCATCCAAATCAACCTTCAGTCTAGGTGTAGTTCTCTGTTGATTTTGTCTTTGTGGAGGTTTTGCAATGGTCACTTCTCCGTATCCAAGACCTGGCCTGGTTTTTGTCTTCTGTTTCTCTTTTCCCATTGGCGAGTCAAAGAAATGATCATCTGATCCTGCTACCCTTTTTCCAGCTGCTTTCTCGAGTCGCTGAACCTTTATGGATAATTGATGGTTTTCTTCGAACATCGACTGCATCTGTTTGTCTTGATCAGCCACGATAGCATTCAGCTCTTCTGCCTTGAGAACTAATTTCTTGATAACTGCAATGCACTGAGAACGTGAATAATAGCCAGATTGTGAATCATCTGAGCTTACCTCAGTGGATGACTCCTTTGAAGGAGTTTTCCTCGACAGTGAGGATGATGACGAAATCTGAGAACTTGAAGAATTTCCCTGTGCCATTAGACACACATTTCTTCTTACGTCTCCCATGCTATTGTCCTCATCTGAATCCCCCCAAGCAAACATTGCTTGCTTTCCTTTGTCATCCTCCTTCTGTTTCTCTTCTGCCTCAGCCTCATCTTTCTTGCGTTTGTAGCAGTCACTTTTGAAGTGACCTTTCTTCTTGCAGTAGAAGCATTCCACATCCTTCCGATCTTTTCCTTTACTTGGTCTGCTACCTGAGTTCTTGTCATCAGAGACCTTACGGGCCTTAGTCATCACTTCCTGTTCCTCAGTCTTTGAGGTTTCCTTTCCCTTATTCCTGTTATACTTCTTGTACCTGGAACTTTCTCCAACCAGAGCAACTTGTCGAGCAGACTTCTGAGGTTCTCGACTTTCCAGTTTAACGTCCTCTATGGCCTTATTACTGACCAAGCTCGCAACCAGTTCCTCCAGGGAGTTTTCCTTTGTGCTCGGAAGAGCAGCCAAAGTCCTCGAGATATCATCCCATTCTGGACCCAGTCCCTGCATGAATCTGTGGGTAATCTCCCAGTTCTTGTACCTCTTTCCGAGATTATTCAGAGTAGCCAGACATCCTTGGAATCTGGAGTGATAATCATGCATTGACTCGTTCTTTACTTGTCTCAGGGAATTGAATTCCGTCTGAACAGCAAGAATACGGTTTCTTTTCACATCCTTCGATCCTTCATAGATTTTCTTCAGTGAATCCCAGATGTCACTCGGGTCTTTGAACTGTATCACCTTCTTCAGGTCTCCAGGTTCCAGTGCACTGTGAAGAACCTTCAATGCTTTTGCATTCTTTTCCAATTTCTTATAGTCCTCAGTCGAGTACATAATCCTGGGCTTAAGTTCTGTCTGACTTCCCTCAAGGTAAATGTGCTGTTGCCCTTGCTCTATGATCTGCCAAACCTCTCCATCTGAAGACATCACATGTGCTTCAAATCTGACCGCCCATGTCTCATACTCGCCGGGCTTCAGTTTCGGAGGATTCGAGAACGAATCACCTGTCATACCTGCAAAGCTAACCAAAATCTAGAACCCTGCGGCTCTGATACCAATTGATAGGATCGTGGTTAGTAGTCAAAGACTTAAGATTGAAAGTCAGAGACTTAACAAAGATCGGAACTGTTAAGAACCTAACTTTGTATGCAGATAAATACTTAATCAGAATACGCAGCGGATTAAACTTAAATAGCTTTTTATTACTATTTAACCTGTACACTCAATCGGTACAAAACTTGTCTATGATGTATAAATCTACCCTAGATTTACACATGTAAGACCTGACTACTTCCCTGACTATCTCGTCGACGTCACCGTAGTCTCTGGCACCTCCTTGGCTTTCCGACACTGATCACAACCAGCTCGATCACACTGAATATCACTCGCACAGCTCGCTCGATATTCACTCTCTGTGTATGCAAAGCTATCTCGGATGTGGGAAGGCGCAGCCTTCTGAAGAGTTGGATCTGGCTTATATAGGTTCTTCAGTAACTGCCACAGATCATGGCTTGTAACCGCCAACCCATGATCTCCTTGACGTGTAGTGGGAACATGCCATCACTCCATCATGTATTTGACTCCCCTGTCAACTGATCTGTTGACCTCCACTGCTCAACTGTCCTGTTGACTTGACCTGGTCAACTGCTCCGTTGACTTGACCTGTTCTCAGGTTCTTGGTTACTCGGATACTTCCGCAGGTACTCAACTCCAGCATCACGTCCTTGAGTGCTCCAGTATGTTCCTGACTAACAGAATCTCAGGCAAACCATTAAACTGGTTTGTCAATCATCAAAATCATTGAGGCCTATGCCTCAACACAAATGCTTTTCGAGTCGAATCATTTCATTAGGGAAGTATTCTTTAATAGGTTTAAACATCATTAGATGTTCATAAACCCTAAAATCCCCGACATTAATAATTGTGAATATATTTAATTATGTATTTGACCATTCATGTCTAAATGAAATCGGATACATGAAATTAAGTAAAGTAGTTTTTAAATCGGAATTACACTCAAACTGTAAAAGAGCATAAAGTAACAAGAATGACCAAATAATCTCAATGAGAGATGACTAGATGACACTGCATGCGGACTATTGATTGTCCTTTGCAATGACGGATGCCAGTTCACTTAGATACCGGCTCATGTATAAAATAGATGGATAATAACAAGGTAAGTTAAAATGGTCATTTTAAGTCATAGATGAGCGTTCAAATGAGATTTTTTTTTAATTTCGAGAACTTGAGATCCTAATCTTTACGATCCAAAATGCAAGATGCATTTTCTAAGATGCATTTTGGTGGTGACACGTGTCCCATGTGTATTTTTCAATATGCATTTAATGCAAAATCAAATCCACTTTTTTTTACTTTGCTTTTTGAACACGTGTGACATGCAGATTCAAAGATGCATCACGATTTAATGATGAGATTTGGATTCTCGAATTTTTAAGGGTTCTCAACCGAGAGCGCTCCCCCCTTAAGTCACAAACACAAGTTCCATACTCCATATATAATACGACCTATGGATGCATGAATGAAAAATGATGCATGATGATGCACTACAATGTAATATCAATCAATCAATCAATCGTTATCCATGGTGGACACTCGTCACTGTCGGTCCGAACCATCATATCAGAGCGTGATCATGCATCCAAGAATCGTAAGAGAGAGCGGGCCATTCATCGCAAGAACCATAATAGAGTACGGGCAATGCCTCACCATAATCATATTAGAGTGGGGACTATGCCTCACCAGAATCACATACCATGTCAATGATGATTCATATCATGTGTGCAATTATGCACATATACGATATTTTTTCATAAATTATTTACTAAGTATTGATACGTCCACGTATTTTAATCGACAATGTTCACAGAATTTTAATCGAATGTTCAATCATAAATTCAATTTTTTTGATGGTAGGTTCATAAATTCAATTTAATATTCACATAATTTATTTATTTATAATTTCCATACAAAATTTCCATAAAGATTACATGAGAAGTGATATGTTTGGTGAGAAATGAGAACTAATCTCATCCATTCATCTTTGCTAATCAATGATTATGATTAGATCGAATTAATTTACATTATTCGTAGCTTTTCAAAAGATAATGCGTACCATTACGTTATTTGTAGCTTTTCAAAGGATAATGCGTAGTATTCATATACATAATACTACGCATTATCCTTTGAAAAACTACGAATAATGTAATGCTACGCATTATCCTTTGAAAAGCTACGAATAATGTAATTAATTCGATCTAATCCTAGCCATTGATTAACAAAATGAATGAATGAAATTAGTTCTCATTTCTCACCAAAATATCATTCCTCACGGGAATCGGATTCTTGTAGCAAGGCCCAAACTGTTTCTAGTAAAGTATTTTTACAAATAGTAAAAATACACCGTAATTGAAAGACCATACGGCGGACTGGTAGCAGAAAACATAACGTGTTTTTTTCTCTTCTGCATCCAATTTTTGTTCACACCGTCATCATCATTCGTATATCGACTCTCTCAGATCTGCCGCTTCAATTCCAGTTCCCCTAAAATCCACCTATTCGATTCTTCCCTCACATCCGCAGCACTGTAGTCCGATTGGAATCTTCCCCGATTTGGTGGAATCAGCTATGTGGGGCTCCATCGCCAATTTGAAAGAAAACCTCCATAAAATCTCTCTAGATGTGCATGAAGAGGACGACGATGAGGATGAGGAGTTCGAGATCCGAGGAAAGATTAATGGTGATCGGGACCCTCATTCCGTTTCCTCCAGGAGAAGCTCACGACGGTTTTCTTATTCTAATTCCAGTTTGCATTCTCCGGTCGCCAATGGGATCGCTTCGCCGCATTCTCCTGAGGTGCGTTTGCTTTCATTTTTGACTTCTTGTGTGATTGCTGCTGGAGATGGTTCTTAAATTTTAAGTATGAATGGTATTGGATGGGGGAGATTGGAACAATTTTAGGTTTTGATTGTTTTTTAGTTGAAAATTTTGTTAGGTAATGATGTTGCTCAAATAGAATATAAGTTGTTGTATATTGGCAATTAGATGGTTTTGCTGTGATCAGTCAGCTTAGGTTCATGCATCATGCTATAGAGGGTTACTTTACTAGTTAGTAGATCAATGGGATTCAAACTAGGTTTCTTAGTGTGACTTTTAATGGTAATTTCGCAAAAGCTCCTCCTTCGTGGAATCTAGTGTCTAAGTTCAGGTTAAATCAATAAACCGTAACTTGAGAACACATAAGAAGGTAAAAAATAATTCTTCCAATTGCCACTACCTGCAACCCTAAACGGTTCATTACAATTTCAGAGAGGTTTTGGGAACTGCAAAATTCATATATAACTGTTGGGTGTCTGGCTGGGAACAACACGTTGTTGCGATCTTGTTAGTCTACACTCTATAACAGTTCTTGCTTTGTACATTTTTTTTAATTTTTCCAACATTATGGAATGAAAGACGGATGAATTGATTTTAATTTGCTAGCCATTATAGAGACTAGTATATTATCGATAAGCGGAGATATTGGGAATGCTGTGATGCTCATTTTTTAAATGCTGTTACTTAATCGTGTCACAATAAACCATGTAATAGTTCACATATTTCATCATTTGGCTCATAAATAGTTTTGCGGACAAATCCCTAGTACTTGTTTACTCTTACAATGAAGTGCATTAAAGGCAAGAGCCTGGGCGTGAGCAAACTTGAACAAATATAACAGTGACCTACACAAAGAAAAATGAGTGATAACCCTCTTAGTCTTACTGAGTTTGACAGGCAGACTTGTTGGCATGTAGAATTGGTCATCCAAATTTGTTTTTGTGTTTGCGGATCAGATTTACGGATAACTGCCTTTGCCTTACGCAGGCTAAAGTGCCAGTTCTGCTTCACGTTCACACCCTGGACTTTGTTGTTACAAAAATACGACAAAAACTATTAAGAATTTTGTTCTGCTTCTATAATTTATTTTGAGTTTTATTTATTGTTCATATGGGCTATCACTAATAGTACACATTTGATAAGAAATTGAACTCTCAACACCTCCGCTTGATTTCAACCTCCTCTGAATGGATATTCACAAAATTAGAAAATCTGCAGGTGTCTCTCCCAATGAAGAAATAATATGTTTCTATTACACAAGAGCATGGGTCTTTATATGAGCCAGATAGAGCCATCATAACTAACAACTACAGTACTACACGTTTTTTGTGCTAGAATTGATGGAGTAGATTGAAAAATTATCTCAAGGCCTAAAAAACTCATTCATGGGCATACTTCTGATGCAATGTTACTTTCTGATTTCTGAGTACCTATTACTTGGAATCTGACATTACATTGTTCATCTCTCGTTGAAGGTTGAACAGTACAAAACTGAAATAAAAAAGCTTCAGGAGTCTGAGGCAGAAATTAAAGCTCTATCGGTTAATTATGCTGCTTTGTTGAAGGAGAAAGAGGTAACTTCCTTTTTTGAACAACACATAAATAGTTCAATGAAATGTGCTACATCTAAGATGTTGGAATAAATTATGCCTCAACCTGAATATCTTGTAATATACGTGTACCATCATAACTTTCTCCCTAAATAACTACCCTTACTTCTCAGGATCAAATCACAAGATTAAACGTTGAAAACCGATCATTGAAGAAAAATCTAGAAGCAACAAAGGCGGCCACAAATTTATCCAGAAATGATGTGTACAAAACACTGGGAAATGGCCCTAGCGCTTTGAAGGTATTCGAAATTGTGCATTTATGTGTTATATATCCAGTTCATTAGCTATATCCTAAAAAAATGCTGAATTTTGTTTGTGTACCATCTGATTCATTTTCTGCCAACTTGTGGTTCTGTGTGACGAGGTACATTTTCAACAGCAGCTAATGCTGACATTAACATACAGGTTAATGGTGAACAGTTTCCGAATCGATCTCATAAACTTTCTAGCCAAGGGAAAAATCGTGCAACTGGGATCTACATGGTTAGTGTATATCTTTTGAAAATATAACTGTAGTGGAAATTTGGGGTCGAAATAACTTGGGGTGGAAATTTATTAGTCCAGTGTTATATGGAGAGCCTAACTCCAGTACTCCGCCACGCCACATCACTATCACTTCTTCATTTCACTTACTTTTTAGTTTTATCGAATATCTATTTATTAATCTGTCATTCTTATGCAATGACTGGAATGAGTTCTAGCTGTTTTGTGCTTCTTACCTTATGATGCATCGCTATTGATTGATACTCAAACTAATGCCCCTGCCAGTTGTTCATACACAATCCGAGCTTGCGAATATTTCTCTATGTTTATTAAATTTGTAATTTCGAACATCTTGTAGGAAAACACAGTCTCTTTAGATGAAAGGAGTGAATCTGCAGCTGCCCAACAAGCGAATAACGAGTTGCAAATGAGACAAATGAGAATGGAACTTGAAAATGAGCGTGATAAATTTAATAACACACAACAACAGTTGCAAGGTGTGACTATGGATCTAGTGTTTTAATTCTGTTTTTCGGCTGAGATTCTTTTTCCTTGCTGACTTCTCTTTACATCTTTCTCAGAGGAACGCAAGTTGAATGAATCGATTAGGAAAGATATTCAATCCTTAAACATGGAGAAAAATAAGGTCAGTTCTCTTTATGATATGCTGAGTTGCTGACTTATTGTTTTGGTTTCTCTCCCAAACATTTGCCAACTGTAAGATGGCAGTGAGGGGTGAACGCACAATGTGATCTGTCTATTCATGTTTTGGATATATTGTTTTCACTTTCTGAAATCTGACATAAATCTCTTTTCTTGATTCCTGGTGTGTAAAGATTTCTTCAGAACTGAGCAAGTTACGCATCGAATTAGATGATAAAGTTACAGAAATAGCCCGACTACAATTGAATTTACAAAACAACAACCAAAATGCAGATGGTGTAGTGGATAGTTTAAAGAGAGAGATCAGAACTCTTCAGATGGAAAATACCACACTCAAGGTTGGGAGCTATTGGCTACTTCTCATTCGCATGCCGAACAGAAGGATATTGCGTTTTTCATCATTCAAATTATAGAGCAGCCTATTTGTAATGCAGATTCAGATGTTGAAGTGTTTTTTTTTCAGAGGGAAAAGATTGAACTTGAGACCTCTTTGAAAGAGAGAGAAAAACTTTCCAGTCAGATGCCAAATACTCGAGGCATCCAACAAAATGCCTTAACTGAGGTATTACTATCCGTTATGTATAGCTTGTCTTGCATCTGACGAATACAAATTTCTTACTGGTCTGTTAGCATGATATACTTTTTTTTCCTGCTACATTATAAATTATTGACCATCAAGGAGCATTTTGTTTGCCGTATGAACGAATTATTTCATTTGTTTTCAAGGTGCAGTCATCATCTGGGAGCTATCCGGAGAAGGAAGAGATGGAAAGATCTTTGCAGATGCTTGAAAAGGATTTGAAAGAAGCACGCAAAGAAAGAGACAAAGCATTACAACAACTGAATCGTCTCAAGCAGCATTTGTTAGAGAAGGTTGTGTTTACATTGTATTTTTCTATCCATCATATCAGTTGTGCCATGCATTTTGGAACTTGCATCATTAGGCATGTTGATTGTTGACTGAGATGACGCTTTTTGTAGTTATTAACTCACAACTACACCTAGTTTGTTTTCTTTTGGATACCACTAAGTCATATGGATCTCTGCACATTTGTTTCTTGTATCGTTGTGCATTCTTGATGCTCTTAAGTCTATGTCTTTATCGTTTCCTATTTTACTAAGAGTACATTTTGTTAAGTATATCTATTCCTTTGCTACCAAACGTACATCCCATTTCTTTTCATTAGTGATGTGTTAACTGTTAATGTGTGCCTCCCCTGTATATTTTACCGGCTCATAAAATGTACTCCTAAAAATCATGTCATTGAAAATTTACAAAGGAGGTAATACTTCAAATAACTTTAAGCTGAATTTTTTAACATAAACGATTAGGTCTTGTATCTTTCCTGATCAGTGAAGCTTGAAAACATGATTCTTTTCGTTTGAAAAATCAAACTATGAAAGCCTTCATGGCATTTTTTGCACAGTTTTTTTTTTGCCTGCCTCTTCACAGTTAGAAAAACATGATACTGGTACTGGCAAAAGTTTGACTGAAATCTCTCTTTTCTTTTTTTTCTATTGACGTTATTTGACTTTAGCATAAGTGAATTTACTGGAACACGTGAGTCATTCTGTTACAAAATTTCATTTAGAGTCATGAACAGAGATTCATCAAGATCATAGGTAACTGTTCTCTCGAGCTACAGTATCAAATGCATTTGGTCTGCATGTAACCAAAACCATTCCAGTTGGTGCTCAGCTAGGAAATAAATTGGTTATTTGGATTCCTCCGGAAACAATGTAAACCATTCCAGTTGGTCTTCTGCTAATTCAATTTGATTTCTTTTGCTACAATATTGTCTAGGAATCAGAAGAATCGGAAAAAATGGATGAGGACAACAAACTCATAGAAGAACTAAGACGAACTGTTGAATATCAGCGAGCTCAAATATTGCATTTAGAGAACTCTCTCAAGCAGGTTATTGCAAGTAGGGATGAGTTTCAGATGAATAACAACACAGAGCTTCAGAAAGCCAAGGAAGCTATTGAGGATTTAAACAAAAAACTTGCAAGCTGCATAAGCACGATAGAAACAAAGAATGTTGAACTTCAGAATCTTCAAACTGTTCTTGGGCAATACTCGGCTGAAATTGAAGCAATGGTAAGATTTATGCTTCTCTTGTACTCTACCTTTTCCTATTTGTAAGGTTTTTCTCTTGTGGAGCTACCTGAAACTCTGTTTATCTTTTTTGTTTACAGGAAAAACTGGAGAGAGATCTTGCTTTGTCAAGGGGACAATCTGCAAAACTATCGGAGCAATTAAAGGTTATATACACTGCTTCCTTTACATGTATTATTGTATGAGTTTGGATCAAATAAAAACCACATTTAAATATAAAAACTATACACCAAATAAGTCTGAACATTAGCAAATAAGTCTGAACATTATGTTAAGTCTGAACATTACCAAATAAGTCTGAACTTTTACATTTTGTTAAGTCTGAACATTATCAAATAAGTCTGAACTTTTACATGGTTTATAGTTTTTGTAAACAAATATGGTTTTTATCTGATCTCTACACTTATTGTATTTGTTACTTCAACTGTTCTGCATTAAGGACTTCTTTTTACCTTATCTTAGCCAGTTCTACTGCACTTCTTGGCCCAACGATTGTATATATTTTTATTTAAACATAGCACTTAAGTTAGCCCCTCGCAATATCTCATTCCTTTAAAAGTAGTTTCTTCATGGTGGTTTGGTGTCTACTATTGCAGTTGAGATACTTACTATACTGTGGTACTTATTTCCCGGCCTGTTGTTTGTTTGAATGGTTACAATTAATACTGACCGATAACTTGTTGACTCTTTCTTTCATACAGGATGCACACTATCAACTAGAAATGTCCAAGGGAGAAAAAGAGCAATTGTTAGCCCAGCTTGCACAAGTTGAAAGAATGTGCGGAGATGGCAAAAAGAGAGTAAGTAAACTTGAGGAGGACAATGAGAAATTAAGGCGTGCTCTTGAGCAGAGCATGACAAGACTCAACAGGATGTCTATGGATTCGGACTTTTTTGTTGATAGGTAACCAGCTTGTATTTTTTGTATGATGGTTTTTCGCTTTTTGTTTAGTTCATTACGGTAGTTAAGCTATGGGCATGCATGTGGATTGCAGATTGTGTTTTTGTTTTCCTTGCATTTAGCCAGAAGAACCTATAATACATGACTGCGCTAATTGTACGTTTTGTTTGGATGTGTACATGGTTACGCAGACGGATTGTAATCAAATTGCTTGTCACCTATTTCCAGAGGAACCATAGCAAAGAGGTATAGTTAATGCTAGCTCTTTGTTGGCTCGTAAGCATAATGTATTGCGTGAAATATCATTATATATAGGGTAGAGACTAAGAATGTATTTATCATTGTCGAATCCTATATCTGGTACTGCAAATCAATTTAATTTGAAGATAATACTCTTGTCATTGTGGGTTGTGGTATGCACATTTTTACTGCCCATTTCGCCATGCCTTCAGGCCTATCGGAGACACGTGGTTCTTTATTCTGTGTCGGAAGCTTAAGTGGTTATAAAACTCATTGATTATGTTTAACAAAACCCTCAGGTACTGGATCTTATGGTTCGCATGCTAGGATTTTCAGATGAAGACAAGCAGAGGATAGGCGGGGCACAACAAGGTGCTGGTAAAGGTGTTGTGCGTGGTGTTCTTGGTCTACCAGGCCGGTTAGTCGGTGGCATCCTGGGAGGAGGAGGAGGTCCAGTTGATGCCCATGCAAGCACGGCATCTGATAATCAGGTAGCTGTTTCTTTAACTACTGCTACTATTCCTTGGAGGATGCTATTAAAAAATAATTATCGCGGCCGCCTCTGCTTTTTGGCACTTTCCATAAATATGTTTTCTGGAGCAAACTTCATTCATGATTTCGGTCATTGTACTGGTAAACTAATTTTGAATCTTACAATATGTGTGTGTGTGTGATGCAGTCATTTGCAGATTTGTGGGTTGATTTCTTACTCAAAGAAACAGAAGAACGAGAGAGAAGGGAAGCGACAGAGGGCAATGGGGGGCCTAACAAAACTCTTTCCACAGAGAGTCCTCGCTCTGGAAATGGAACAACCTCTAATGACCCAAAAACACCACCTCCTCCACCGTTGCCATCAAGCAACTCCAGTTCAAGCGGTCAATCGCCTCACCAATACCAAAGCCATTCATATGCTCGTAACATATTACAATCTGCAAATTCGGAGTCAGAGTTCTCAACAGTTCCTCTCACAACACCAGAGAGTAGCAGTTCCAGAATCTCAAAACTACTACCCAAATACTGAAGACAGATGGTGATTGTAATTATAGATTTGTCATACAACTTGTAGAGGAGGTTTTTTTATATGTTTGCTCTACTCCAACCTTTTTGTCTATCAATTCTTTCATTGTAGTGGAAGTGTTCGGCACAATATGTAAAGTAAAGATACAGATCCACATCCCAATTATAAGAGTCTCTGTAAAGCAGTATGTTACCTTTTTCTTAGTTAATACTTGGAAGAATTCATTGTGAATATTATTACATAATTTCGTCACTGGTATTCGAATTATGTTTCAGATTTTGCTGCAAACAGCTGCATGTATTCTTTAAAGACCATGGGTGTGTTGTGTCGGCAGCAATTGGCTACCAAAGTCTGAATAAGATTTTGGAGAGAAATCAAAGTTTGATGTTTGGTACCTTAACTATGTTAATTTGAGATTTTTGTAAAATATTCGCTTTGGTATTTTAATTTCGATTTTTGGGCATTAAACCAAAGTCAAGAACGACTTGGTCTTCCACAGATCGGGTTTATTTGGAAACAATCCGTCTTCCACGAACTCATCAACTGCTGGCCATTGACGATTCGGTTTCATGGAATAATGGGGCAGTTTGAACGTCATGAGCAGTTGAGGGGTCATGGAAGGTTGCGAACTCTGCTATAAAATGAAGGTCGATGTTCACTTCACAACACAGAGAAAAACATATACAACTCTCCTCCTCGGTTTCGTTTTCTTTCTGTATGTCGGTGATAGTCGAATGCCAGAAAGAGTTTGATCGGTAAGGCTTCGGTGCACAGAGTTTGCCGAGGATCGTTTCATCTTAGGAAGCATACTGCGAGCGAGTCCCAGCACCAATAGGGCGGCAATCTTGTTTTAAGGACATCGTCGAACGCGACCCGATCCACTACGGTTTGCAAATCGGTTTTTGTTTATTCATATTTGCTTTGCATATCTGTTATGTAAGTTCTGAAACTGCGCGTTGCGAATATTGATACATCATTACGGTGTGAAATTTGGATGAGGAAAAAGAAGTCTAAAATGAGACTTGCTCTTCGATTAATAAATGCATGTATCAAATAGTGTCAAAATTCTATACCGACATGACCCACAAACTAAAATAAATAAAATTAGAGTGATGGTGGAAATATGAGATGATTTTTAAGTAATAAAAATAAACAACGGATTTGAAACGGGACGGGATACGATTTCTATGTGCCAAAAGTCATATTCCATCAGCATCGTTTCCATTGTATTCAATAACAACCACGAATCACCTTCCCCATTTTCTACGCAACACGCACCATTTTCCATACCTTGAAGCTTCCGCCAATCTTCCCACTTTTTCCATCCACCAGGTACGCCCGATTCGTCCTTCTTCTCACTCGTGCGTTACTTTTAATTTCTCACGTCTCCTACTTATGCTTTTATTAAATCATTGAAACTGCAATTCGCTCTCTAGTTTCGATTCTCGTGGGAATTTTGGTACGAAGTAGATCTGAGGATTAGGTGACTGATTTCTACATATTTGTTTGACCAGTTGTTGTTGTCTATTTCTTCTTGTGGATCTGCGAAATCGGTATTTTGTTGATTAGGGTTTTCCCGGTGTTTGATATTTTGTCGATTTATGGTATGAAGCTAGCTAGGAAGGCTATTAGTAATATTAGATCTGGAAATCATGTTGTTGATTATTTTCTTTCGTTTGAGTTATTTGTTGTTAGACCTTCTGAATTCTGATATGATTTTGTTGTCATGGTTGAAAGCTTGTAATAATAACAACTTGTGATATGGATCTGCTATATCTGGCTTTTAGCCTTCTAATAGAGTTCAGGCTGCTCGCTAGTTCATCTTGCTTTTGTGGATATGTTTTTGGTTTCTCCACGAGTTCTGCTGAATTTTCTTCTAAAATTAATATTGTACCCACATGCTGGAATAATATCTTGCTTTTCCTATTTGATTATTTCAGAACTTTGTTATGGGCTGTGAACCTTTGAGTATTTTGTGTTCTTGATCTTGTTTGTTCATGTAGTTTTACCTGATGTTTGTGATTCAATTATGTGTAGTGAAAATGAGCCGTGCGCAAGAGCCTCATGGATCGTTTCTCCCATTTGGAAATCCTTTTAAGAGGACATCACCAAAGGGATCTTACTTATCGCCAAGACTTCTTGCAATTTTGAACTCGTTTGAAGATAAATTAACACTTAGGCTTAGGAAGCTGAAGCCGACTAACAAAGACGACATTCTTAGCTTGTCGTGGATGAAACTAAGCACGGAGCTGCTTTGTGAGACCCACAATGACATTAAATCTTTAATTTTTGACCTTGAGCTTCCCGTTTCTGACTGGGAAAGTAAGTGGATTGATGTTTATCTCAGCAACAGCATGACCTTACTGGACATTTGCAATACCTTCACTTCTGAAATATCACGCCTAAACCAAGGGCATTTGATTCTCCAGTGTGCTTTGCTTAAACTTGGTTCTGAATCCTCTCAACAGTTTGCTCGATCCCTGTCATTCCTGGACCAATGGAAGCAGCTAATCAGTTCGAAGAACCCCAAAGTGGAAAACTGCACTTCCATAATGGCCACTCTGATTGAGACGCTGGAACTTCCCAAAGTTAACTCGGCCAAAGGAAAAGTACTGATGTGCGCAATGTATGGCCTGAAGACCATGACTGTTGCCATATGTAGTGTCTTTGCTGCTACCTTCATGAGTTCCTCAAACAAGTTGATAGATCTGCATGTTCCTGATACCTTAGCATGGGCTGAAGCTTTCATCGACTTGCAAACCACTGTAAATACAGAGATTAGAAATCAGTTCTCCAATGGAACTGCCACTGTTTTGAAGGAGCTTGAGGCAGTCGACTCGGTCATCAAGAAACTACACCCAATGATCCATCACCACGGAGATCTTACAAATACCGAATCACTACAGAAGTCAATTTCAGACCTGAAGACCAAGTCAGATGAATTCACTCGAGGATTAGATCAGCTAACAAAGGGAGTGGACAGCTTCTTCAGAGCCGTTCTAACAGGCCGCGACGCATTGCTATCCAACGTCAAAGCCAACAGCTCCGTTTTTGGGTCAGCGAATAAATGTGGGCTTGAGAAGAAAAGTGTCAAGTGAGGGTAACGTTCATTGTGAGAGTTTATGGGCATCGTAAATTAAGTTTTCATTGCTAGTAATGCCGCTTCCAACCCTACCATAGAATGTAAGGATGAATCTGATATATATATCAATATGCCTGCAACTGATCATACAATACAGAACCCAACATATATTTACAGTCACTACTGTCGAATACGATACTGTTTTGTACGTTATATAGTTGGACTGTTGGCATAACAAAACAGAGCTACATTGAGCCAGTCTGGAGAATAGTTTTGATTGGTAAAAGCTCTCTGGTACGTAGATTAATGGCGGAGCCGGGGAGTGAAGAAGGCTCATATTATCAGTTTGGTAAGATGTCTTCTTAACAAGAAGAGTAAACACTTTAAGTTCACTTGTATCGTCAGCTTAGGGATAGGGTACAAATCCTTAATAGAATCCCTGTCAAATTGCAATTACATTGTCCATCAAAGAATTAGTTTTTCCGATGAACCATATGAGAAAGATAAGAAGACTCACTAAAAAGATAACAAAGAATTATCCACTTATCAAAAGATAGATGTAAAAATAAAATAAAAAACTGGGTGCTGTCTCTTTGTGGTTTTCCCAGCTAATTTATTTGTTCTCTTAATCAAAGCGTATAAAAATAATGGAGTGCAGTTCAGGTAAAAATTCATATTATTTATAAAAACTTAAAAACCGAATGTCAAGCTGACACGTGTTGAATTTCGTCGAAATCTCGAATATAACACGGAGGGGCATTATGGTCATTTCACATATTTCGGATTGATCAGACTTAACATGGAATGATCGGACTTAAATAATCATACTTAAAACTACTACTGTAGCAATGATCAACTTAAAACTACAATGATCAGACTTAAAACTATTACTGTAGCAATTATCAGACTTAAAACTATTACTGTAGCAATTTTTAGGACGATTATACCCTCGCATCTGTTATGTATTTTTAAATAAGTCCGTTTTAAATTTTTTTATATAAAAAACGCCCAGAATTATGATTGGACGAAATATACACGTGTCAATATTTATTGGGTTTTGTATTTGATCCGTTTCCAAAATAATGAGCTGTGGTATTAAGCCAACTACTTAATACAAATTATATATAATGATCCTTTATCTCATTGTGTTGAGATATTAATTATTTAAAGGGTTAATTACAAAAAGGCTACCTGGACTACCACGTCGTTTCAAATCGCGGCCTGAACTATTTCAATTTCATTTTAGTGTTTTTGGACTAAATTGCAAAAAAAATAAATGCCACATTTATTATTATTTTATTTAAAAACAAATGCCACATCTAATTTAATATTGTCTAACAAGCCAAACCACCTGTTTACAAAATAATTTGACAAAAACCGTTACTTTATTTTTTTGCAATTTAGTCCAAAAACACTAAAATGAAAATCGGAATAGTCCAGGCCGCGATTTGAAACGATGTGGTAGTCCAGGTAACCTTTTTGTAATTAACCCTTATTTAAATTGTTTCTATAGAATGAGCGGATGGGTTGACAGGTAAGGATTGCACTCGAAAAATTAAGGAATTTCATATCCAAATCGTTGATTTTTTGCTAATCTATCTGATAGTTTTTTTTTAAGTAATTAAATTGAACTTTAAAATTTCTAAAATAACAATTCCTAAGTCTCAAAGTTTTTCTATATATAATAGGGCTCGCAGCCAATGTATAAAAGAACAACTGGATCAGCCATAAACACATCATCATACTTTCTTCCTCCTCTCCATCAAATTTAGGGTTTCTCTCCAATCTTCAAATTCCTACGTACAACAACCAGCAGGTAGCATAGTAGCGATGCCGAAGAACAAAGGAAAGGGAGGCAAGAATCGCAAGCGAGGAAAGAACGAAGCAGACGACGACAAGCGCGAGCTCGTCTTCAAAGAGTACAAGCAGGAATACGCTCAAGTCCTCTGCATGCTGGGCAACGGGCGGTGCGAAGCAATGTGCATCGACGGGATAAAGCGGTTGTGCCACATTCGCGGGAAGATGCATAAGAAGGTTTGGATTGGGGCGGGGGATATTATTTTGGTGGGATTGAGGGATTATCAAGACGAGAAGGCGGATGTGATTTTCAAGTACATGCCTGATGAGGCCAGACTGCTTAAAGCTTATGATGAGCTTCCGGCGAACACAAAGCTGAGTGAGGGAATTGCTGGTGGTGTGAATGAGGATGATGATGCTGATGCTGATGATGATGATGATTACATTGAGTTTGCCGATGAGGATATTGATAAGATCTGAAGAAGAAGAAGAAGAAGATGCGCGTTCATGCAGCTAGTTTTAACTTACTGTTTCGTTTAGTAGGTTTGGGATTTCCATTGAAATCTCTTATAATTGCAACCTAGTGCATTATTGTCCACTCCCCTTTAATAATAAACTTTAAAAAAGAAAAAGAAAAAAAAGAACGACTGCTGCTTATCTAAATTGGATGTTTGTGGTTTTATTTAATGTCATTCAATCTATGTTGCCAAAATAGTTGTTTGCATGCAAGCATCCATGGCAGTGATTTTTTTTTTTTGATACTAATTACTATACAAGTTGCCAAAGAGGACTTATCAAAATAAAATAAAAAAACCCTTTCAAAAAAATCAAAAAAAAAAAAGTTGCCAAAGAGGAGGATGAGAACAACAGTTTTGATCAATCACAAAACGATGTAGTATAGTTTTTATTTTGAAAATAAACATGATGATGTAAGGATGAATCACGATTTGAATTATTTATGTAGTATTTTGTTTCCGACTTTTTTTTAAGGGTGGATTTATATCAGACATATTTAGGAATATATTTCATACATATCGGGTATATATATAGGATAGCGCTCGGTTTAGAATCCCTAAAAATTCGAGAACCCGAGACCCCAAATCTCATAATTGGATCAAGTTGCATATTTGAATGTGGAGGTGACACGTGTCCACATTCAAAGATGCAACTTGATCCAATGGGCGCCAACCCGAATTTGAACTTGATATCACTCGATGAAGCGCATGCCATCTCGGCACTTCTAACCAGGGACGGATCCAGGAATTTATTTCTTGAAAAATACACTTCAAATTCTATTTAAAAAAAATTGGTGCCAAAACATCTTGGGCTTTAGCCCAAGATTATTTTTTTTGAAATCAAAGTTAATAGAATTGGTTTCCAAGTCAAATACTTACTAATTTTCTTCTATTTTTCTTAGTAGTTTTGATTCGTTTCCAAGTAATTTTGATGTCATTTCATACCCTTCTTGGTCTATTAGTCCTAAAATGCATTTTGTCTCACTCGGAGCCTCAAAGATCAAACAGAGCAAAAGTTGAGTGAATTTGAGCCAAATATGGAGTTTCGGGCAAAACAGGGCAAACCGACCTTTCCGGCGTATTTTGCATGCCCAGATCGGATACGGTTTCCGAATTGGTTGATTCAAAGCTTGTTGGAAAGCTAACTCAAAGGGCTACAACTCTCCAGTTGACGCCAAGACCTAATTTGGATATTAAGATTGTGAAAAAGCCGCTGGAAACCCGCTTAGGCCTCACCCTCTTGAACGCAAACTTGCTCGAAACATGGCAAACCGACCTTACCGGCGTATTTTGCATGCCCAGATCGCATCGGTGTCCGAATTGGTTGATTCAAAGCTTGTTGGAAAGCTAACTCAAAGGGCTACAACTCTCTAGTTGTAGACAAGACTTAATTCGGACATTAAGATTGTGAAAAAGCTGCTGGAAACCCGCTCAGGCCTCGTCCTCTTGAACGCAAACTTGCTCGCCCGAAAATTTTTCCGAAAAACTTGGGGGTGACAGCTGCCACCCCGTGCTACAGTAGATCCGTCCCTGCTTCTAACTTCGAAAACCCACGAATCTGCAAGGACTTTTGTATTTTGTTTCCAATTGAATGAATGTATCATTCACGTTTGAAACATGTGCTTCTACGGAAGATTATGAAAAGATACTTGAAAGCTCATTTTATGAGGATTCTAATTACCAAACAACTGGACAAGCACATATGGTTTGCTAGTTACTTGGTTGTTATTTATTCAACGCCAATATTTGAATAAAATAATGTCATATGGGAAAACAAAAACAAAAGGCATCAGATCTCCATCGTCTTTTGCTTTACCATCATATCATATCTATGGCGAATTTTTGTTGACATCGATGCTAGTTTGTTCTTTTCTTATCAATTTGTAGATTTGAGCAATTTGTACAAGAAGGAAAATAACAGCATTGGGTAGCATATCATGTGATGTTTTTTAAGCATCTCGCGCTCCGAGTGGAGTTGGGTCGGGCGGACGGATCCTAAACGGATGGAGGATTAAACAAGTTAAATTCCTTAAAACCATTTTATGTTAAAGAGTTAAGCGGACGGAAAGAAAATAAAAATTAGTCTAAATTCTGTTATTCATTAAATTATATTATAATTTTTTGGTGAACCCTACCCTGAATATATGTATATTATCAAGACTGCAATAGTAGATTTTTTGTTTTTGTTTTTTTTGAAAAGGCTAAAACGGCAAGTCGGCTAGTAGAACTAGTGCATTGATGAAGTGTACAAGGGCAAAATGTAATGGCATGTCATCCTTGAGAGAAAGTGTGTGGTGCACAAATGATGAATATAATAATATCTTTTATTGGAATGTTTAGTCATAAGGCACCTGGCCCTAGCCCCTAGCTAGTGGATAAATGAAAATGGACAAACAATCATCTTTCAGTTCCTCCTACCATTACGTGTACACTTTAATTCCTAATTATTTTGTATTTTATTTATCTGTATAATGTACTTATTAATGTTGCTGTGTGTCGCCCAAAAGAAGGAAATCCAGAGTTTGGTAAGTTTCTACTCATTGAACTTTTTTTCTTTTTTGTTTTGTTGATAAGGCTACCTCATTGAAGTTTGTCCCTCGTTCTGCTCCCTCATAAACCATATTACAAAATAATTATTATTAAAGAAGGAATGATTGAGTGAAGAAAGGAAAGTTACATTACATTTAGAGGTATCGCCACAAAAAAATTTCGAATCATGAAATTTGATCATAAAAAATGATTGAAAAAAAAATCATGAGTTCCTGTAGCATGATTTTTTTTTTGATAAAGCTGGTTATGGGATGATCAAACACTGACCATTTTTTTTTGCCCTTTTAAAATTTTTTCAGATTAAATTCTGATCTTACAACTCATTTATCTTGAAAATTAAATGTCAAAAATAAAATAAAAAATACCAACATTCTTAATTTTTTGAGCTCCACAAATAGACATTTATAGTGTCATATTTTGATGTATGTTTAAATAATTTTATTTTTTCATTGGTAAGGTAAAATGGGTATAGAAGATGAATTTTTGTAGGTTAGTCATGAGTGGGGTGTCCATGACTAAATTGATCATGAGTTATGACTTGATGAGAGATAAAGTAGATGATAGAGATAGATGACATGTTTTTTTTCTATCACGGTGAGGATGTTATAACGTTGTCGTTTTAATAAAAACGACGTTGTTTCAATTGGTATTTTAAAAAGATATAAGAAACCGACACCATTTTTAACAAAACGATGTCATTTTACAATATTTAGCTGCGATGCACCGGATTCAAATCCTTACCTTTACGTCTTTCAGAAAGGTTCCAAAGCAGAAAAAATACATATGTTCTAAATGCTTCAATTAACTTATTTATACCAGTTTCTCTATCAAATTTTGTCACTCAAAGTCTATAAAACATACTATGAAAAAAAGTCGATAAAACATGGCTTGAAACTTATAAATCATCTTTATTTTTATGTTTAAGATCGAAGAGGGTGCTTTTTCATAAACTCTCGAAGACAATAACAAACATACTTTTAAAAAGATTTTAAAAAAATAGGTTTCAATCAACAATTAACATATCTAAATAAGGATCTGGATCAAATACAAACCAAAGTTATAAATAAAAACTACAAACTCAACCAAATATTGACACGTGTAAATATCGACCAATAAGAATTCGTCCCGTTCGGGGTTCTTTTTGTAAACAAAAAAAATTAACGCGGACTTATTTAAAAATACATAAAAGACGCGAGTGGTATAATCGTCCTAAAATCCGCGCGCCCAGCCTTGACATTAAAGCCGCACCAAAATGATCAGGCTTAAGAGGTTAATGATCAGACTTAAAACAAATTTTGCGTACTGTTCATCTGTCGACTAAAAACAGCGAATTTGACCCTCCAGATGAAGGAATTTGCCTTTAAAATGCCGAGCTCATGGCAAAGCCATGAGTTTTGCTCAGAATGCCGTTTTCACCCAAAAAAACACTAAGCGTTCATCAAATTCTGACACAAACGCATAAACATCAAATTTAAGTCAGATCATTAACTGTTTAAGTCAGATCATTAACTGTTTAAGTCTGATCATTAAAGTTTAAGTCTGATCATTAACTGGTTAAGTCTGATCATTACTGTTTTAAGTCTGATCATTAACGTTTAAGTCTGATCATTGTTTTTTAAGTCTGATAATTAACTGTTTAAGTCTGATCATTAACTGTTTAAGTCTGATCATTACTGTTTTAAGTCTGATCATTAACGTTTAAGTCTGATCATTAACGTTTAAGTCTGATCATTAACTTGTTTAAGTCTGATTATTGTCTTTTAAGTCTGATCATTAACGTTTAAGTCTGATCATTGTCTTTTAAGTCTGATCATTACTGGTTTAAGTCTGATCATTAACGTTTAAGTTTGATCATTAACGTTTAAGTCTGATCATTAACTGTTTAAGTCTGATCATTATCGTTTAAGTCTGATCATTAACGTTTAAGTCTGATCATTAACTGTTTAAGTCTGATCATTAACTGTTTAAGTCTGATCATTACTGTTTTAAGTCTGATCATTAACTGTTTAAGTCTGATCATTACTGTTTTAAGTCTGATCATTAACGTTTAAGTCTGATCATTAACTGTTTAAGTTTGATCATTGTTTTTTAAGTCTGATCATTAACTGTTTAAGTCTGATCATTACTGTTATAAAACTGATCATTAACGTTTAAGTCTGATCATTAACTGTTTAAGTCTAATAATTGTTTTTTTAAGTCTGATCATTGATTTTTTTAAGTCTGATCATTGTTTTTTAAGTCAGATCATTGTTTTTTTAAGTCTGATCATTAACAACTCGATGAATAAATTGAAAAAAACATTATTTGTTTTTATACCTCTCAGTGTGGAATGACTATAATATCCCTCCGTGTGTTTGTTTGGGATTTCGACTAAATGAGACACGTGTCAGCTTGAATAGTGATTTATAGTTTTTATATATAATTTGGTTTGTACCTGAACCGCACCCTCTAAATAAAATCATACTAATTACATCATTAACCCAAACGTCGCCACATAATATTATATTTTCTTCTCTTTTTTTTCTTCACGACTAAACATGCATGAGATAATGCGTTACTTGAATCGGGCCGGCACTAGTCTTTCAAATCATTGTGATAAGTTATGTTTTCTTCATACGGGAAATAGAGTGGTTGAAAAGAATCTAACATTTTTGTGCTACGTTATCTTATTACCGATCAAAATGTTTATAAATTGATAATAAGGTTACGTGACAATCACCCACATTGTAATGTTATACCATTAGGGATACGGTTAGTGCGAACTTGAGGGATTATTCACCAATCTAACCCAAATCCAAACTCAAATTGCCCAAATGCAGCATTTAAAACTCAAATAACCAATCTACCCCATTTTTAATAGGAAAATTTTCCAAAATGCTTAAAATTCAAGATTGGGTTTCAATTGACTCAACCTGTCAGATTGGTTTCCCAATTTACTCACATTTTTTAAGACGCCGTTTTAGCTTTAGAACGCTCCTGAGGACATCGGCTTAAGCTACGTGGCATTTTTATGTGAGTCAGCAGGCCGATGTGGATTGTTTGAATTTATTTTTTATTTAGATGCCGTCCCGAGGACTTATTTGTATCTAAGTTTCGAGCCCTAGTTTTTCTCTTCATCATTTCGTTACGACCAAAATCTCCAAAATCGAATCCACCTCCGTAATCTCCCATCCGCCGCTCCACCACCTCAGTCTTCCGTCCCATCTCCGCTCTCTGTGTCGTTGTCCCTCGCCCTTGCTGCCGTCGATGTCCCCCAATCCGACTCGCCATCTCTTCACTTGTAATCGTTCGAAAATTTTCCAGTAAGCTCCTTGACACATTCTAACAATTTCAATGCTAAATCGAATGCTGGTAGTGTCGATGTAGTTTGGTCAAGTTTGAGATTATTTTGTTCGAAAATTAGTTTAAGCTCTTGGTGATTGTTAACTACACAGTTTATGTTTTGTTCGCTCAACTATACATGTCTATGAGATTTCAGTGCTGTCATTCGTGGAATTATGTTTCGTTTCATGTTGTTTTTTTGTTGCTTTCATTATTTCATGTTGTTTTCTCGATGTTGTTTTCTTAACTATGCATGCCTTGGCTAAGTTTTTGTTCTTTACAATCTTTTAGCAATGGATAGTGATAAAATCGACGAAACGACAATGTCAACTATAGAAGCTAGAGAATTTATATTTTTTTTTATCAATGCTAACCTCTGAAACACTATTTGAATAATTATATATATATTTTTTAAACTGCATGTAGCGGATGCAAAGGCGAACATATAATTTAGAAGCTAGAGAAACTCTAGCCGGGACCAGCGCCGCTAATTCAAACCTGCGTGAATAAATAAGTGGGTAATTGCCCCGCATGGCCTAACGCCTTACTAGGTGTGCCCTTCACCTTTTCACTGACAACATGATAACCGAAACGGAACCTCTGCACACTCAGAAAATAAAATATTTAGTCAAGACATCCATTGCTTCTTCCTCTGAAGACGTCAAGAAGAGCACACGAAAAGCAGTCTGAATAGATTCGACTGAAAGCGCCTCTCTTAAGCATTCCACAGTTAGAGAGAAAACAATCGTCGCATACTATTGTATCTACATACACATAGTAGCCATTCATCAAAAATTGTAGAAATTAGATTCCGTTGGGCATATCTATTCAAAAAACCCAAATCGACGAGGAGAACAAATTTAACAACTGCGATGTTAATTAAAGAGAAGACGGGGCGGGATAAAGAGAAGACGGAGAAAATCGTCGTGGTGGGTTTTTTTACACCCTACTCGAATAATTATATTGATCTAAACCTTATTTGAGTGAATTATTCATCTCTTTATATATTTATTCTATCGTCTTATTGTTTTGTTTTTGTTATAAGTTCATAGATCATCCCCATTTTTTTTTTTTTTTATCTTTCATCAATTGATAACTTTAAGGAAGAAGCCTCTCTGCTCTTGCCCATTTTTAAATTAACCGTAAATAGTCTTTCTGAGCCGCACATTACTTGCACGCCAGTGCGCCCCCACATTATTTTAATTCTTAAGAATGCATGTTGTTTGGGCTTATTTAAAAAAGAACCAAAATGCAATGAATCGGATTGGATTACAAACTAAATTTGGAAATTATGCTTCTTACAAAGTTACAATTATCGAAACAAAATTGTAATAAAAACAGTGAAATTTGTCGTTGTAAATACTTCTCGAAAAGCGTGTTGCGTGTAGCACAAAATTTAGAAATCAAAATGTGAAATAAAAACCACTCAAAAAAGGAGATGCATAGGCTTGTTTATTCATATTTCATATCACTTATCATAAGGCTGCGACCCTCATGGACCGGTGCCTTACTATATCTTAGATTAATTTCAATCAACTAAAATTAAAATTTGGGAAACATATCAAAGATCGGAGGACTCGTCCGATTAGTCCATTTTCTCGTAATTTAGTGAAAATTCTTTGTTCTTCCTCTTCTTTTCCCTACTTGTCGTCCCACCTCGTGCGTGGATATTTCTTATATCCCTTGTGAAAAGTTCCCCGCTTCAAATGTCGGAAAATGTATCAATAATTTCGGGATGAATGTGTGAATCCATGGTAAAGGTACCGATCAACTTGCCTGCAATTCAGAAGTGGATACATGTACCAAGATTTCGGAATCAGGTCGAGATGCTTTGATATAGAACTTTAAAGATCAATATATATGTACAAGATGATAAAGTAGTCAAAATCGTCACTTGTACTAATATTCCGAATCTTGTTGTACCCACCGATCAAAAAGAAGAAAAAAGAACTACAAGTAAAGCCTGCATTTTCTTCGCTTTACTTGTCACTCTCTTTGACGTTTTAATATCCATTAATATCATCTCTATCCCCGTTAAAAGCAAACTTAAAATATATGATTTCATACGCCTCTTTTTCCGTCCAATTAACACTCTTTGGGCATCATGATTAGGTGGTTGGGGGTGTTGACTATGGTGGTGTTGTTGGTCCGCGGTGGTTACGTAGTTTCCTTCTTTTGACGGTTGGACTTTGATATTGTGCCATGGGATTCAGGGGTGTTGACGAGTTGCCGGTGTTTTGTTTTGAAGCTGTGTATAGATATTTTCGCGGTTTTTCCTTTCTTGTGTTTCTTGCTTTTTAGTTTTAACTTTAGTTTTAGTTTTAGTTAAGGTTTTAGTTGTAATTTTAGATTTAGTGTTAGTTTTTTTACTGCACTCGTTGCATTTGTTGCTCTCCTGGCTTCGGTGGTCTGGTCACCTCTTTTGGCATGAGGCGAAGTGGAGCATCTCTTTGCTCCCGGCTAGTTAACTTGTCATAACCTTGAAGTCCTCTTTATTGCCTTTTATGGGATTCTGGTGGCGTGCTACCAGTGACAGGAAGTCGGTTTATGACGTTCACTTATGCAGCCTTTTCCTGTGCTTCAGTGGAAAATGGCCAGTGCTTCATTGTCGCTTCGGAGTTGACGTACGAGTCACTTCTTCCGTTTGGGCATTTTGGCATGCTTTGATCTATGGAGCATGAAGATGAATCAACAGTGGATATGGATTGCTTAACTGTGCTTGGATTATATTTTCTTATTTAGATGTCCTGTTCCAGTACTAGTTGGTTGTCTGTTTGCTGTTGTTGTTTATATTTTTCCTTCAGGTCTTTATATACCTTTTTTCTTCTATAAAAAAACACTTTTTGGGCATAAAAAACACTCTTTGATACACACAAGTCCGGCCAATCTTGACTAATATCTTCAATAAAAAAGAGGGTAAATTACAAAAACATACATTGGACTACCACATTGACAAGCGTATTTTTAACCCTTTATAGTCGTCAAATTATGAGTTTTAGGGGTCGAATTGCAGTCAAACAAAATTTATAACCTTGGTAAGCCAAGTGTCGATCCAAGGAACAGTGTGTGTGAATATTAGCTAACGAGTGACATATTTAGCTACTCCGATTAAAATGAGGGGTTTGTTGTAGTGAAAAATAGCAGAAATTAAATAGCAGAAAAATAAATGTTTGTGATTCAATCAGAGAAAGAATTCCAGGACCATACTTCACCCGTGCTAACCCCGTTAATCATGCAATCATGTCACGTAAATTATTCATGCTGTCGAATATGGAATTAAACCGAAATAACACTAGACAAGCCGCCCATCCACGGATCATTGTCTAGATTAATCTCAATCGTTGAACGCCGCCCATCCACGGATTATCAACGATCTCGATTGTTAAACTGAAGGTTTTCCTATTAATTCATGTACTACCATTGTAGTAACATGACCTAACATCAATTTCATGTAATCCGATTAATACCTAGGACCCATCAATCTTTCGGTAAATAACCTAAATACGTTCTAGTATGCAAACATCCGATTCGATGTAAATACTTGCAGGAACGATAAAATTAAGCACACAATGAAATTGAATATTCGAATCGCATAAATAAAAACGTTTAATTGATCACATGAGAGTTGGGTACATAGCACGGGATCCGTAGGATCCCGGAATAAGAAAACTACTCACTACTCATGGTAAGTTAACCAAAAGCATTGTATATGAAGAAGTTAAGGACGAGGAAACCGTAATGACGCGGGTGCTCGTTGAATCCTCAATCTCTTGCGATGATCTATGTCTTCTCCCAAGTTAGGGTTCTTTAATCTCCAAATTAGCACAACTCTCGTATCCTCCACCCTCTTCAATTCGTCCCCACTGCCCTCTTTATAGCTTTCCAAAAGGCCAAAAAGCCTAAAACGAAATTAGGAAATAAGTCCAAAAATCGATTTTGGAAATTGTCTTCGACGGGGCCGTGACTACCGTGACATTTAGACATGTCACGGCATGCTCGGCATGCTCCAAAAGTGCACTGGGACATAAGGGGGCCGTGACACCCGTGACGTTGTGTTTTTGTCACGGCAGTCACGGCCATGCAAAATGGCAGAGACTTCAGTCGGCATTTTCATGGTCTTAACCTCCGAATTTGATCTTGGAGTAAACTAAAAAGTTGTAGCCATTTGAATTAGCTTTCCAACAAGCTTTGAATCAATCAATTTGGACACCATATGCGATCTGTGCGTGCAAAATAAGATGGAAAGGTCAATCTGCCCTGTTTTGTCCTGTTTTTGCCCAAATCTTCACCAATTGTTTTGCTTTGCTTTGAATCAATCCAAATGTATTAGATATGTGATATATGACCTGAAACACTAGAAAAGAGGTTAAATGATAACAAAACATCCGGAAAACAAACCTAATCCATCATCGAATGAAGTGAATAATAGGCCAAGAATTCGAACGATCACACATCATTTCAAATTGAGTACCAGACTTTTCCAATTTTCAATTAAGTGACTTTTGCATCAATTTACATACATTTTATTTTAGAATTTGGGTTTTATAGGGGGTTGAAGGTCAAAAACTTATGAATTTGATTATTTGGTTAACATAATTTGATCGCATTTATTTTTATTATAGTTGGTGGTATGATTTATAAGATGAAACATGTACAAATTGATGCAAACATTACTAAATTGAAAATTGAAAAGTCCGGTACCTAATTTGAAATGATGCGATAGTCCAGGATATGTTTATAATTTGCCCTTAAAAAAATAGAACTTTTAGAGGCACACATAATTAATTATTAATGAATTTACAAAACAAATGCCTCAAATTTGAAAAACGTGCTTACGTGACTCATCTTGTAATGTTTTAATTCATTACAAAATAACAAAATCAAAATGGATTAGCTTAGCCTCTCATCTTCTCTAGCTTTTTTTATTATAAAAAAAATCTTTTAAAATAAATATAATAGAAAAATAATGTGAAATTAAAAAAAGAAAAGAAGAAAAAAGACAGAGAGTATATAGTTACTAAATTACAAAACTTCATGATGAGATGAGCTTGGTAGTGTACTAAGTGTCCGTTTATGGAGGACAAAGGAGGAATTAGCCTCGGCCCCATCCATCTCTCAACCAGATTAGAATAATATATAACCCAATAAGCCGTTCAGCCAAACTCTCTGTATATAAATACACCATCTTGAAAACGCCGTTTCATTATTGCAGCTAATCAACACAACTGAGCTCAAATCTTCTAAGAAGCTACGCCTCATCCCCCAGGTATACTGATTTTCAATTTCCCCATATGGGGTTTCTGTTTTAAGGATTTTTTGTCCATAAAAATTTGAGCTTGGTAATTGGTGGTGCTAGAGATTGTGCTTTTTTTTTTTCTGGTGATGAAGTTACTTGTTAATTTGTGCCTTTGGTTGTAGATTTTTGTTTTTCTTTTGATTCCATGGATACCGATATCGTGTTGTTTGTGCTTGTTCCAGCTATTAAAGTTCGGTCAAGATGTTGGACTTCAATCCACACCAAGTGATAGAAGAGTTTGAGGCTTTGACGAAGGACGCCGAGAGAGTGCAGAGGGAGACACTGCAGAAAATTTTGGAAGAAAACGGTGGAAACGAGTACTTAAAGAGGTTTGGGCTCGGTGGGAGGACTGATCCCGAGAGTTACAAGGCTTGCGTTCCGCTGGTGGATCACCCGGACTTGGAGCCTTACATTAAGAGAATTCTCGAAGGGGATGATTCGCCGGTTATAACTGGTAAACCTATTGCAACTATGTCGCTGAGGTAAATGCCGGATCTTCTAGGTTTAAAAATTGAGGAAGACGTGTGATATGGTTAATAAAGTTTTGGAGTGTTTTATGCATATGCAGTTCTGGCACCACTCAGGGAAAGCCGAAATTCATACCATTTACAGATGAGCTGATGGAGTGCACACTGAGCGTATATCGGACGTCATTTGCATTTAGAAATAGGTATGCAGTATATATAAATTTCTCGAATCAATTTATCGTTTTGAAAGGCATTTTCTTATATGAATCGAATCAATCTTTACAGAGAAATTCCAATTGGTAAAGGGAAAGCCTTGCAGTTCATTTATGGCAGCAAGCCAGTGACAGTTCGAGAGGGCCTGACTGCTGGAACCGCGACGACAAATGTGTACAGACATCCTAGATTCTCAAGTGCAATGAAATCGATACAATCCCAGCCCTGCAGCCCTTATGAAGTGATTTTCGGTTCCGATTTCCATCAATGCTTATATTGCCATCTTCTCTGCGGACTGCTATACCGGGATGAAATTCAGTTTGTGGTTTCTACGTTTGCACATTCCATGGTCCACGCCTTCCGAACATTTGAGCAGGTGTGGGAAGAACTTTGTGAAGATATTCGTAGTGGGGAACTCTCGAGCAGGATCACAGATCCATCCATCCGAGCAGCAATTTCAAAGCTTCTTAAGCCAAACCCCGAATTAGCTGATTTGATTTACGAAAAGTGCGCTGGATTGAGTAGTTGTTACGGGTTGATACCGGCACTTTTCCCTAGTGCTAAGTATCTATTTGGTATCATGACTGGGTCGATGGAGCCGTATTTACCCAAACTGAGGCATTATGCCGGTGAACTGCCTTTGGTGAGTGCAGACTATGGGGCATCCGAAGGGTGGATTGCTGTGAATGTGGATCCCAAATCGCCACCCGAATCAGTAAATTTTGTGGTCCTCCCTAATATCGGCTACTTCGAATTTATTCCTCTAAAGGGCAATTCCGATAATCACAAGAGGGATTTAGATGGATCCACTATATCTCACGGAGAGGTTACGCCTGTAGGTCTCACTGAAGTCAAGGTTGGCGAAGAGTATGAAATTATCGTGACCATCTGCTCAGGTAAAATACCTTACTTCTCTCTCATTAAATAAAACTGATCTCTTTTAAGGAAAATCATTGCACAGTCACAGTTCCATCGACGCTTTTCGCTGCACCTGATTTCTATATGTTTTACTTTTCCTCGAACCCATTTTGTAAAGTTAAGGATAGCTCAAATGAGTCAGCTCGGCTTTGCACTAGGACTCCTTTTTAGGCCCTCTGATTATTTATTTTAGGCGTGCCCTGAAGTCTCTAGAAAATTATGAGTGCGCGACGTGCCCAAAAATACTAGTTTTCACTAAAAGTAGTTCCGGTTGGTGTTTAACTTTTTGAATGCGCATCTTGTGTGACCTACTTTAAATAAACAGATTTGCACCCAGCAACTGATAAAGATAAACTGTTTTTGTACACTGTCGGTATTTGCTTGATTTCTATCAAACCTTTCGGGAAGTAATTTGACTCTCTTGAGTTATTGTTCTGCAGGAATGTACCGGTATAGACTTGGTGACATAGTGAAAGTCGCAGGCTTTTATAACAATTGCCCGAAACTGAAGTTTGTCTGCCGCAAGAACCTCCTATTGACAATCAACATTGACAAGAACACCGAAAAAGACTTGCAATTATCAGTCGAAGCAGCGACGAAGATAATTGCCAACGAGAAGCTGGAGGTCGTGGACTTCACCAGCCACGTAGACATGTCATCTGATCCAGGGCATTACATCATATTCTGGGAAATCAATGGCGAGGTCAGCGAAACTGTCATGAAAGAATGTTGTAACTGCATGGACAGGTCCTTTGTGGACGCAGGCTACGTCAGTTCCCGCAAAGTCAAATCCATTGGTCCGTTGGAGCTACGAGTTCTCAGAAAGGGAACGTTCGACGAAGTGTTGGAACATGTGTTGAAAATGGGAGGCACGGCAAACCAGTTTAAGATGCCGAGGTGCATTGGCGCAGCACATCATCGAATCCTCGGTATTTTGTCGAACAACGTGGTGAAGAGCTATTTTAGTACTGCTTATGAGTGAGGAGTGACTGAGTGTGTGTGTGAACTGTTGTGTAGTAAATAAGTGAGTCCATTATAGCGAGTGTGACTTTCAGTTTTCTTTTCTGTATATCATACTGAAGAGTGAAGGCATTAGCTGTATCTTTAAGCTTCTAATAAAAAGCGTCCCTTGTGGATCAGAGCATTTTCTCTTGAATATATTTTAGTATAGTTTATTTAAAATTTTAAATAAATGCTCCGACTTCTAATAAAAAGTGTCCCACCACGCCTTCGTAGTATTTAGTTACGCTGCACTGGATCCGAATTTATAAATAGTTTCGTCCCCTTTAATCAGCTCTTTAATGATGAGATATGGCGGTGATAAATTTTATATAAAAAAATTCAGTTATAAATTATGTGATTCTTTAAATAAGCATAGAGTTTTTGTAATTAGGAAGTTGAATTTGTTAACTAAAGAACGGATTATTTGAAGCTGGTTGACCTGATTGGCTCTAGTGAAAAAACAAACATCATGTGATATGTGTATGACCGTGTGAATCGTATTTATACGCCTCGTCGAATAAATTAATCCCAGTTATTTCGACACATTATTATGCGAACAGTTACTTTTTAGTATGATATTGCATTTCAGGTGTTTCGGAAGCTCTAGGAGGAAACGCGCATAAAAGACGACATTTCGTGCCCAAAAACACCACAATAGCAGATCAGACCTTCAGAGGTTCGACGGAGTGCTGGGAATCGACCATTGATCAGAAAAATACGAGCTACATTTCATTGCGTGGCTGACTCAATTATCTACAACTCTCTAGTTCACACCGAGAGCATCCGAGGTCATTTGGATGGTCAAATCAAGAGTCGAAGTCGGAACTGACGCGCAGAAAGAAGAATCAGACTTAGTGTGGACCGCGCCCGAAGGAGACATTAGCCACTGCGCTAACGTTAACGCTGGGAGCGCCCGTAACGTCTACACTGGGCGCGACGATGATGTCAGTAACGCGTTTTGATGACGTCAGCAGTCCAAAATTTGATAATTCAATCCCAAAAACAGATTTGGAAACCCAATTTGATAATTCAAGCCAAAAACAGATTTGGGAAACCCAATTTTGCTATAAATAAAAGGTTTGGGTTAGGGTTTTCATCATCACCAATCAATCATTCGAGACGGCTCTGGAGGAGAAGACGAAGTTTTCGACGAGAGAAGCGATTTTTCTACTTTTCATCATGCATTGTGTTTTTATTTCAATCATGTGTAGCTAAACTCCTTATTCAGTTTAGGGTTTCACATATTGTGACTATGTTTTGAGATTCTTTTCTTAATGCAATTTTGTGTTTCTCTAGTTCTTGTGCTTATTCCATGAATTAATTTGTGAGGTTAAGTGGAAGCTTTGTCGCAAAGCTTAATCAAACAATTAATTCTTATCGTTAATATCTACTGGAACTTTGCCGTAAAGGTAGATCGTAACACCTAGACTAAATAATACATTTGTCGAATTATTGTGTTTATGAAAGAACTATAAGTCTAACACCTTTGTTGGGTTAGATTGTGGTGTATCACCTTTGTCGGGATACTTTAGGATATTACCTTTGTCGGAATTCCACACTTAGAAACATAAGATATGATCATTAGATATCTATGATAAACATGTCACAGTAGAAACCCTAAGCTGAATATTCTCTCTGATTGGAAGTCTTCAGTTATTTTTCTCTTTTGCACTCTTTACTGCTAAAACCCCCATTTCTTTATTTGTGATACAACTTCAACAACCAGCTCTCTTGGGTTTGACCCTGCTTGCCGCTACACTAGCATTTAACAGGAGATATAAATATTAAGTTTGACGCGTCAGATGGTGCGCGTCACCATGCTTAGCTTTACCGAAAATAATTACTTTTTTTTTGAAAGGACTGATAATAACTATTTTTTTTATAAGACTGATAATAACTACGTATTTTGAACCATAGAATGAGCGTCTCTTCATGCCACCTATTCAAACTAAAACTATAAAATGAGTGGTCCAGGTCTTCTGGACAGTATATAAAAGTCAATAATGACGCCTATTGGGACCCTAAAGATAAGCAAATTGGCATTGGGTTAATTGGGAGAGATGGTCATGGGGCTGTTTTGGCATTCTTGATAGTGAGGACGTTGCGCTACCGGAGGTCTTTTCTTTGGCATACCATATAATTGGGAGTTCGTCCAATGTGTACGGTTTTAAAACTTAGCAGGAAGTATTGCACAAGGAATGGTTTGTTCAATATAGTAGATTACTCTGGCAGAACAACAATTGACAGTTAAATTGCATTCGACGAGAGGCGAATAGGGCTGCAGACGCTATTGCGAGACGATGTAGACTATTTGCGTGGCGCTGGTCCTGCTTGGATGTTGTCTCATACTTCTCTGATTTTAGCCAAGCGTTTTAAGTTCTCTTGTTTACTGTTACCCGTTGTTGTATTGAGAAAAAAAAAACTATCGAATGAGTATTTGTTGCATGAGCCTCACATTCGAATCTGACCTGGTACAACCCAAGCCTTTTAAAATATAAGGTCTATGCTGGTCTTAGAGCATTCCCATCCATAACTATTTCAATCATAAGAAATACCGAATTGAGTGACAAAAAATATCGTAATCATCACACATAAGAAATACCGAATTGAGTGACAAAAAATGAGACACACCTCTCATTTAGTAGGCTTTAGGGACCGTCCACTTTGACTTATATTTAACTAACTTAATTGATCTTAACTGATCTTAACTTAACTGAAACTTATATTGACTGATGAATAGTATTATTTTATGATGATGATGATGATGATGAATAGTAATATTATGATGATGACGGTTGTGATGATGATGAATAGTAATTTTATGATGATGATGATGAATAGTAATTTTATGATGATGATGGTTGTGATGATGATGATGATGAATAGTAATATACTGATGATGGGGTGATGATGGTGATGAATAGTAATTTTATGATGATGAATAGTAATTTTATGATGATGATGGTTGTGATGATGATGATGATGAATAGTAATATTATTATGATGATGATGATGAATAGTATGATGGTATGATGATGATGATGACGATGGTATGATGACGATGATGAATAGTATGATAGTATGATGATGATGATGAATAGTATGATGGTATGATGATGATGAATAGTATGATGGTATGATGATGATGATGATGATGATGGTATGATGAATAGTATGATGGTATGATGAATAGTATGATGATGATGATGATGAATAGTGTGATGGTATGATGATGATGAATAGTATGATGGTATGATGATGATGAATAGTATGATGGTATGATGAATAGTATGATGGTATGATGAATAGTATGATGATGATGATGATGGTATGATGATGATGATATGATGATGAATAGTGTGATGGTATGATGAATAGTATGATGGTATGATGATGATGATGAATAGTATTATGAATAGTATTATGATGATGATGGTATGATGAATAGTATGATGATGATGTTATAATGATGATGATGGTATGATGATGAATAGTGTGATGGTATGATGAATAGTATGATGGTATGATGATGATGGTGTGATGGTATGATGAATAGTATGATGGTGATGGTATGATGATGATGATGATGGTATGATGAATAGTGTGATGGTATGATGAATAGTATGATGGTATGATGATGAATAGTATGATGGTATGATGATGATGATGAATAGTATGATGATGAATAGTGTGATTGTATGATGATGGTATGATGATGATGATGGTATGATGAATAGTATGATGATGATGATGGTATGATGATGATGAATAGTATGTTAAAAGTAACTTATCTTAACTGAAACTTAACTTAACTTATAGTGACTGAAAGTAACTTATCTTAACTGATATTAACTTAGAAGTCAAAAAATAGAGTCAAAGTGGACAGGGCCTTAGTTGTAAACGTATACTATGCTTTTATCTTACAAATTACAAATAAAAAATTATCAATATTTATTATATTTTGAGATCTATAAAATGACATGCATTTTGGGGAAAAGATTGTATGAGAAGTAACAAATTTGGTGAGAAATGAGAAGTAATCAAAATTCGTAGATTAAAGAACAAAATTCGTAATATAAATATGGGAAAAGTACAAATTGGTGCCCCGAACTATCGCTCTTTTCCAATTGAAGGTCCAAACTATCAAATTTTCCGATCAAATGCAAAATAAAAAATAAATTGACCAGTTTTTGAAAACCGAGCACCGTAGATTCACCGTGATTAAATTATAAACTAATTTATGTGAATCCCGTTAATAACGACTCAATAAAAAAAATGTAGTGTTAACGAAAAAAGATCGATTTAATATGTTAAGAGTTTATGATGAGAACATTGGGTTATTTTTCAACATGGTTCACATAATTGAGTACACAATTTAATCACGGTGAAATTACGGTGCTTGGTGTTCGAAAATTGATCAATTTATTTTTTGTTTTGCCCTTAATTGGAAAAATTGATAGTTTTGACCTTCAATTGGAAAATAACGATAGTTCGGGGCACCAATGTGTACTTTTCCCTATAAATAAAACTTAAAGAATCAAAATTCGTAATGTAAAAATAGTAAAACTTAAAGATCAAAATTCGTCGACTTAAAATTGTAATTACACGGATACAAATTTACAATAATGCCCTTATGAACGTATAATATAGATATTAAGATTAAAAAACTCCGAAAAATAAGGATTGTTAGATAAAAAATTGAATGGTTGTGATTACTTCTCATAATTGGATCTCAACCCTGCATTTTGATATATTTTTATCCACTTTAAAAAAAAAAATCTTAAATGAACCATAATTAGAGTAAGAATAATGAACTGTTTTTAGTTGGTCATTAGTGGGATATACTCATATACATATACATGATAAAAAAAAAGTGATGAGAGATAAGAAAAGTTTTGATTATAAGAGAAAAAGTGATAGAGTGATGACCAATTTTTTTTTTTTGGTTATTAGTGTACATGATTTTAGACCGATAATATTTCTCCCAAATTTAGGCCATCCTCCATTAAACATAGACCGTACTCATACCAGACCTTACAAAATCAGACCGGACCGACCCAGCATAATCCAATCCAATGATTTCTTGAGAACAAGTAATTGGGCCGATAACACCAAGCCCAAAATAAATTGGAAGCTTAGAAAAGAGGACAAGAGAATGATGAATTTGTCATCATCTCCAATCTCTCCTTTACCGATCAAACACAGCCATGATCTACCGGAAATTGAGTCTTCTAACCGGCCCGGCCGTCTTACTCGGAGCCGTCGTTGGCACCGTCGACCTCGCCAATTTCATCTTCGCTAACAACGTAACATTCCTATCGCGTATCGTCTTTTTTTTTTGAAACAGCTTGGTTGTATTAGCCCTAGCTAGATGTAGTCCATCAGGTGCACCGATCATTTTGCCTCTTGGAATTTCATGATCATTTCATCATGATGGATTTGCTCATCACAATGTTAATAGCCTACTTCTCCTTTTTGTATTTTTTCCAACAAAAAAAAGAAGTTTTCTTTACTTTGATCCTATCTTGTTTGTTTGATTCGTGTGGCTGTGTTGTCATTTGATCATTGATGACTTGTATGCTTCATGCATATATTTTTCACACCTAACTAAAATTGCTTCAGCTAATTCAGCATTGACTCTCTTATGTGCATTTTCAGTTTTTATTCATCTTCCCATTCGGTTTACTATACTTTTTCTTGGTTTTGTGTTTATTATTATTTATATGAAGTCTTGAAGTTCAGTCTCCGGCTATAATATGTTCCAAGTGATTACTAGTCCGCCAGACGAGTAAGACCATCACCCTGAATCTTTGGGCATCACATTCTTGTGCTGTAGCTGATGTAGTTAGTTTCTGTGTGTTTCCTTGTCTCTTTAGTGTGTTGCCTGAACTTTTTGTAGTTTTTATGTAAGACTATATAATTATTCACTGTGATGTTGTGAGTTTGGAAGCAAGTATTATCCACTGCGTATTCATTTTATCCAAGAGATGATCTTTCATGTCATCTTTCGAATATGCAGGATTCATTTCTCAAGACGCAAGAAAAGAAGCATGAGACATTGTCATCAAACAAATAACTAAAGTGGAAGACTAAGCGTGGCGTGCAATTTGTAGTTCCATTTTATAAACTTGTTGTTTGCAGTCTTTGAAGTTAAATAAGAGAATGTGTGGGAGGGCTATCGTGTGTCGCTTCCAAGCGCTTCTTAACACTTTTTACTTGACTGTGGCACCGAGAACTGTACTACCGTCTCCTTATTTGTTTTAGTGCAACATTCATGCCTGACCTATTCCATCTTTGTTCATATATCACTAGATAGTAATCAGTTTTGTCTCGGCATACCTGAGCTCTTCCATTGATACTAAAAGGATATTGTAAAGTCTAAGGATAGAGGCATTGTAATTCAAAAGGTACATCAATATATTTTTGTTTAGTTTTTCTTAGTTATAGATTTCGTTTACACTACACAGACTTTTACCTATCCATTCAAAAATAACAAATATGGCATGATTAAACTAGAAAAAACTGGGATGGCTACAAAAGATCAAGAAAATAATCCAATCCTTGCCCAATTTCCCAGATTGAAATGCCAACTCCCCACAAACGAGCTTCCTCCAACCGGACTGAAAGTGACTTCAAAGAGGGATAGAATACTGCGTGGCTGACACCATTAACATCCGAGTAAATGAAGAAGTGCTCAGCACTATTCTTCTCCCATTGCAATGCTGGTTTCTGCTGTTCTAACAAATGCAGATACTCTCTTGAGGTAATTGCTCCACCGCCCAAACCTGCAACGAATTGAATATCACTTCTGTATAACTGTCTTTTCAGTTATGCTCGGACTTATGATCACTTAACTTACACGCAGGAACCCATTCATTAACACACACAAAAAGACAGGCTTGTCAGAAAATCTAGGCAGCTAAATTTGAAAGAAACTCCTAATCAGTAAAACAAGATGAAAGCAGGTGTCACATATATAATGTCTACGCAGCAGGCTACTCATCAATTACGACTTCCTTCACGTATCTTTCCCACCCATTTAATATCGTGGATAGTACAACATCACACTGGCAACCAGTTTAAACCAACAAAAAGAAAAACTCAAGCGTAGTCTCACAATACATAGTACATTGTATTGAATTTAAGGGACTAAATTCGCTCCATTTTGTCTCACATGACTGGGAACACATACAGTACATACTGTTGAGTTTCGCTTGCGAATATAGTTCTATGGTCCCGTTGCGACTCATAAGCTCAAGCTTGGGGGTCTTGGTTCTATAGAATTATATAAGCCAACTAATCTCTATTCTCCTTAGCAATGTGGGACATTTGTCCAATTGACTTTCACTCAACACATACTAGTCGGTTTGAACGTACGGTAGAGTTAGGACTATAAGTTCAGGACATCTTCATAAATAGCATGCTTGTAGTATTTCACTAGGAGGAATGGAGAAAGAGAGCAGTTTTACCTCCAGAAAGCATAAAATCATTCCCATAAAAGTTAATGCCCAAGAATACTTTGTGACCCAAATTCCTAGCATTAGCATTGCTAGAACCAAGTAGAAGCTGCAACGTGGAGCGAATCCAATTCAGAGGTGCATTTGGGCCTGGATTCTGAGGACTCGAGAAATCGTAAGTCATTAGTGAGAACCCATCTACAGCTTCACTCAAGCTTTGTAGATCATTTGGTCCGAAATCATATTCTTGAAGCTTATCTGAATGTGGGGGGCCGATAACATAAAATAGCTGCAATTTCTTTTTGGTCCTCCTTGAAGTGATAGAATGCAATGCTTCTCCAAGTTGCTCAATGAAACCTAAAGCCTGCAACAAATAAATTGAAACCATTTTATATTTGAGGATAGATTGTTGTAAATGATTAAAAGAACACTGAAAAAACTTCTTGTCACAGAAGTTCATTTGTTGCATTCTATTTCAGCCGAGCAAGAATTGGGCATGATATGACCCTGATAACGGCAAACCAAGAAACACTAGGCTCTTATGCAGAGAACCGAAATCTCAAATGGAATAGCATGCACCAATATATAGTTGTATACCCAAGTAAAATAATGAAATAAACAGAAGCAGCAGAATAAAACAAATTTACTGTGATTTCAAACTTACTGCACTCCTAATGAATGGATCATGCAGAATCCCGAATGCAGCCCACCTTGACCATGACTCGAGAACAATACCATCGTACCCCATTTCCCTGCCCAGCGAAAGAAAACACGGCATCTATGAGTTTCAATGTGAATTTTCATCACGATCCAGATTAAGTCAATTTGGACAATCATTCAGATCAATACTATACTCAACTGATTTCGGATGTACAAATATACCAGATCACTAGGGTATCAAAATGAACTTTTCTTACATGCATTCTTCTACTATAAGGTCAATCACCTTTGCCCTGTTCTTCTCTTTCTCTATAAGATACTCCAAGGGAGCTGCTTCGAGAACGATTCTCGGCAACAACTAGAAGCCATTCAACAAACTTAAGGGGAAGAGCCAGCATGGATTGAAAAACAAGTAACAAGTATGATTTCTGTTAATGAGAACAGAAACAGTAAGAGCTTTAAGCCTCAATGTGTACCAAAAGAGAAGTATACGGGAGGGGGAATATGCATTTTATTTCATGGCAGGATATGCACAGATCATGAAGCAGCAATGGCCAATCCACGGGTCATATGCATGATTTACGAATTTTATTAGTAAAGATGAATTGATTATTAGGAAGGTATCAGCGCTCCAAAGCCCCACCCTCTTAAGTCATGTAATGTAATGCCTCATTTGCCCTTCTCCTCACGTGAATAAGTTAATGTTAGTTAACCTTTGAATGTTAAGAAATAAAATTATTTGGATAATAGTAGACATGTCATGTTTGTATGAAAAAAAAAAGTTCGTACGATGGAATCAATAATAACTTCAAAAGAGAGGCTCTCATTGTGTGAAGCAGATGAATGGTTACATTGTTTATGCAAAATAAGTTGTTTCATCAATATAGTCTTAAAGTTTTACTAAGGTGTCGCAAGTGGCTACATCAATATAGTCTCAGATTTCAAAGTTTTACTAAGGCGACACGCGCATGTTACATCATTCCTTTCAGCCAGAAACAACTAAGTTTGATACGCAGGCTCTTGCTTCGAGAAACCATTACTCAGAAAAACAAGATATCACGTTCAATTACCTGGGCTTGCCCTAGAGATCTAATCTCTGAAATCCATCCTACATCAGCATCATGTCTACCTTCCAAAATCAAGCTGCCCCCTTGGCTGAATCAATAAACAGTTCCTCATGTGTTAAGCAGCTACATTAGTTTCTCACACAGAGTCATTGAAAATTTCAACAAAATTAGTTGAGTGATCAAGATCTCACATCTGTCATAGACATAATATCAAAAATATGGAAAACGATATTCGGTACATCAAATCAAACCATATGCAGATTAAAGTTTAGCTATGTGAAATATCAAAGATCTAAAAGAGGATACCTTTTAAGGTTGTACCACACAGGTGACAAATGAGTAAACTTAGAATTGAAAATCTTAGCCAAATCATATCCTCTCGAGTTCCTGTATATTAAGCCGTGATAAGACAAGGCATTACTCATTAACAACCTTTCACATAAAACAACAGCTTCGGTACCATTTTACAACAATGAAATACGTTATTATAAATTTATTAATAGTACCTGAAATTTATAACCAAATCAGCTTTACAAGCACAGTAAAGTAAGTAAGACAAATATGTATATCAATGAGACAACTAAAACCATACCATGGAGTAATGTAAGCCAAAACAGGTAACGGAAAATGCTTATCAGTTGTATTCTCGGAATAATTCGAATTCTCCTGCAAGTCAAGAAATTATGAAATTCAATCATTATAAACCAACAATTCAAATCAAGAAGCATAAAGACAAAATAAACCAAAATCTCGTCGTCCTTACGGTTAAAATCTCCTTGTAGTTAATGTCAGTCTTAACAAGTCGTCTATGTTCCACGTAGGGCATACGACGTCCGTTTATAATCGGAGATGCGAATTTCAACCGGTAGACAATGACAGAGATCGCGGGTGACAAGATGGAGAAGAGAAAAACGAATATGACCAGCTTACGGTCATACGAAGTGGAATCGCTGGTTCTTCGAGGAGATCGAGATGATGAGGATGATTCGGGTCTGTTCGGTCGGAGATTCAGGTCGGAAGTCGGCCGCCGGGGATCGCGCCGCTTCCCCATTTTCCACCACTCTAAATTGTTATTGTTCTCGTTCGTCGTCGAGTATAAGTGGAAAAAAAATTGCCTTAAAAGCAAGGTAGAATCTTTATTTTTTTATTTTTTTTGATAAGCTGTAAGGCTCAAAGAAGAAGGTAAAATCGAGGACTTAAAGTTGGGAAATATATTCAGCTAGGATCAGTACAGACAATTAAAAAATACAACGTGAAAAGACATAAGCCTGTTGCTCCACTTCGCCTCTGGCGTGGGCACACATCGCCTCGTCTCTCACAGCAGAAAAAAGACAGAACTACACTCGTCAGCACACAAGTAACGTCCGCCTGCCAAAAACACCGGCCGAACACCGGTCGAAAGGAAACATAATTACACAAAAATTGTGTCCGAATAGACACGACGAAAACAGCTCAGACCCTAATGACTGAAAAGAAAACCCTCATAAGCGACACATGCTTAGAGGAAACAAATACACAAAAAGAACGCCAAAAAAACCTCAACCCCTTCCCAACAGCCTCAAACCACCTACTACCTACACCCACACCCACAGCCAGCAGCCACCCGTCCAACCGCCATGACCACCTTGACTCGTCGTTCGAGAGCGAGGTTGTGAGGACTAACTGCGGGAGGCTTCTGGGAGTTTCTAGGAGAGCGGGGAGGGTCTTTCGGTAGAATCTTTACTTGGATGAGTGAGAAATAAGAAATTATTTTAATTTTCGATCTTTATTAATTTACGGAAAAAATTGGTTTGGGAAATTAGGGTTTTGAGAGAGGAGTCAAATTAGGGTTCATTGATCACAATGTTGTCGCAACCGTTTCCGATCCCCCGAATATCGACGAAATCGCTTTCATATGCTTAAACGTTCTGCGGATACTCTGAGTATGTGATGTCACTGATCTTGACTGAGCCCAGAGAAAATTCAAAGACAAAGAAAATTCAACTTAATGAATATGCGCATTTTGATTCCAATGAGTGTTACGTATTTTAGACTTATTGACGGTTACGAATTATAACTCTTGAACAGCTACACATTTTGATTCAATTACTACTAATATTATCCTACGTACTTTGATTCAATTACTGCGAATATTATCTTGCGCATTATAATTCATTTATTACAAATATTATCCTACGCATTTTGATTCAATTACAACAAATATTATCATACGCATTTTGATTCAATTATTACGAATATTATTCTACGCATTTTGATTTAATTACAACGAATATTATGATATGAGATGTTACACTGAAGGTACCTTGCTGATATATCATCAAAACACTGAAGGTATATTTATTAGGATATGAGATGTTACACAAAATACAAGCAAAGAGTTGCGGAATGGTTGCACAAAACATATGTACAAGCTGTTGTGGCTCAGGAGCAGGTTCAGTACTCAGGTTGTGCATTGAGAAATGTCTGTCAAAAAGCTTCTGGAAAAACATGGTAGGTATTCACTTTTTTTTTTTTTGATGACTGGTAGGTATTCACTTTGAATATACTATATAGTTGCTACAGATACTATCGGTATAGATAGAATTATCTCTTCTGTCTCTGTTCAGAGCATTGCATATATAGACGATTTCGCCATTGCTATCCACATCCAGGTCGAATCAGTGCCCAAATCATCATCCATGTAATCATCCATGTCCAAGTTGTCTGTCACAAACTGATTGAAGCCGTGAACTCCAACAGAAGGTATGGTGGCCTTGGAAATGATTTGCATAATTTTGTCAAGACTCCGCATTAGTTGATCAGCCTCATCAAACTGGTTGCAAGTCATATTTCGTCCATGAGATCGGCAAGAAGCGGCCATCAGTGGATGCTTATTCGGCCTCGCCCCCGTCATCGGCGATGCAAAGACTCATTGGTGATTGAGATTCCGATCGAATGTGGATTACGATGTGGAGTTGGAGTTCAATTTGCGACGAATCGGAGCTCGTGGATGGTGCTGAATTCCAGATCGGAGTGTCAACCATGTCCAGAGCGAAGAGCGGCATCGATGACGAGTTAGGGTAAGAAGTAAATGACTCTTATGCCCTTAATATTTTAAAATAAACAGTCTGTTCATATTAAGATTGTATGGCTAAGATTAGTTCTCATTTCTCGTGAAATATAAACTTCTCATTTGATCCTAACTCTATTTATTTTTATTATTTTCCACAATAGGTTATATATTTATCCAAAAGATTCATATCATGTGCATCCAAGATATTTACAGTTATTCGAAACGACGTTGAGAACCCCTAAAAATTCGAGAACCTGAGACCCCAAATCTCACCATTGGATCAAGTTGCATATTTGAATGTGGAGGTGACACGTGTCCCACTCACTTTTTTTCCTTCGTTGTGCAGTTTCGAACATTATTTTTGCCTAGATGCATTTTCAAGTTTCGGAAAGTGCACTTAGGCAAAAACGAAAATGCATTTCTCGAAAAAAAAAAGAGGGATTCTCATTTGAGCGCTCCTCTTCTTTGGGAATATGCATCTATGAGCTCATCTAACATTTTCTCCAAACAAAATACGAAATTAGATAGAAAATTCTCATTGTGTGAATGAAGAAGTTCTCTCCTACCATTTCATTACTCATAGGTGCATATGCCCTTATATGTTGCTACTCATGTCGTGCAAAACTCGGTATGAAACCATCACAATATTTTGAAACATTAAAATTAGAAACGGAAAATTAGCATTAGTCTTCCTTGTATTTTTGTGGAAGTGGTTGAGAAATGACGCAAGTGGCTGGTTTTTTGTCTACTGGCCAATTGGAAGACCAAGTCTCCGTGGATTTATTTGAGCAAGAAGGAAGCTGCCTTTAGTTGACACTTCTGTACCCAATGACAGTCTTCATCAGCTACAAGTCTCTCTTCTCTACAACCCCAAAAGATATCATTTTTCCTTTTTTTCCAACTAGCAAATTCAAAAGCCATTTATATAGTCTAATAATGATGGTTCATAGAAGCTGTGTGTTTGAATCTCTGTAAATCGTTTCTTCATTCTTGGGGGACTAATTTGGTGTTGAGTAATTGAGTTTCTGTTTTGAGATGGATTAGAGCTTGGTTTGGTGCTTGTCTCAGGAAGAGTTGTGGATCATGAATATCAAGCAAAACAAGACTGGCAGGTTAGAGCTCAGTTCATATGTTGGCTGCTCATAGCCTGTTTCGATCAATTTCTTGTGTAAAGTTGGGATACTGATTTTCAATATTAGCAAGTTAAATTGTTATGAGCTAAATCATAGATTGATGAGCTTCGAAATCGGATAGAGAGTTGGCACTGGAATTTATCATATTATAGTTTTAAAATTTTATTGATGGTCAATGCGAAAATCTAATGCAACAACTGATAAGCCGGTACGAAACTTTTCTCTGTCTTTTTTTAAACTTGTTTTATAGCTTTCTTGTTGCTAAAGCTAGTTTGTTTGCATAGCTCCTGTGATTGGATGATCTTTGTTTTTTCATGGGATTTGTGTTTAACTGATTTTTACGTGCCGTGGCTTGCTCAGGTTTGGTGACTGGAGCACTGAAAACTATGTAAATTATGGCAGGCAATCAGACAGTTTATTTTCCAGAAGAATCAAACCGAAACTAAATCAGGTTGTGGACAACTTACATGACAGGCTTGATAACTATTACGAAAGGATAAAAAGCTTTCAGAGCTCAAAGTCTCTCTCTCAAGATGAAACTCAGCATGTATCGAAATCTGGTCCCAAGACCAAGAGTAGCATCCTTGATCCACAAGGAGCTTTTCTTCAGAAATGGAACAAAATATTTGTATTCTGCTGTGTGATCAGTGTCTCTTTGGACCCTTTATTCTTTTACATTCCGGTGCTTGATCAGACGCGTAACTGCCTTGGTCTGGATAAAAAGCTACAAATAATTGTTTCTTCTCTTCGCACAGCCACTGATTTATTCTACGTATTGCATATGGTGTTTCAGTTCCGGACTGGTTTTATAGCACCTTCATCTAGAGTGTTTGGGAGAGGTGAGTTGGTTGAAGATCGAATGGCTATCGTTAAAAGATATTCTTTTTACTTCATTGTTGACATTTTGGCCATTCTCCCGCTTCCTCAGGTACATGGCTCAATCTCTTAACCTTGTCGATGTACATTTGGACTATTCAGCTAATGCTTAAATAATATACAGAAATAGTTTCACGACTCTTCTTATTGATGCAGAGTGTTATACTTTTCATCACCCCGAAGCTGAGAACTCGAGCTTCGTTTGTGACGAAGGAGATTCTTAAGTGGGTTATTCTATGCCAGTATGTGCCTAGATTTCTTCGCATATATCCACTATACAAAGAAGTAAAGAGAACTGCTGGGATTTTCACTGAAACAGCGTGGGCCGGAGCTGCTTTAAATCTCTTTCTCTATATGCTCGCTAGCCAGGTAAGTTTTGCGCTTCGATAATACAACTTCTCTGATGAAATGTCTATAATTATTTTTATAGCCATGTACTGATATCGATAATTATTTTTATACGCAGTTGGTTGGATCATTTTGGTACTTGTTCTCAATTGAAAGAATAGATACTTGCTGGAAAAAGGCATGTTCAAAGCAAGCTGGATGCCAAGCGAAGCATTTGTATTGTCATCAAGCCTCAGAACCTAATGTGTTTTTAGAAACTGCTTGTCCTCTTATAGAAAACAATGGAACTGCGAACTCGGATTTCTTTGACTTCGGAATATTTCTTGATGCCCTCCAATCGGGTGTCCTCAGCACTGATGATTTTCCTCAGAAATTCTTTTACTGCTTCTGGTGGGGTCTTCGAAGTCTGAGGTCAGTTGTTTGATTCTAATGTACAGCTTTCCTTTCATAAAAAATATTTTTGGTGCAAGAAATTTTGCCTCGTATTGATGCCGAGTGTTTTTCTCTGTTCGTCTCTGCAGTTCGTTGGGTCAGAACCTGAAAACGAGCACCTTTATGTGGGAAATATGCTTTGCTATCTTCATTGCAATTCTCGGCCTGGTCTTGTTTTCACTCCTTATCGGAAATATGCAGGTCAGCCGTTCAAAGTTCCTACTCAGCATGATTATGTACCAGTTGATCCTTGATTGTCAGAATATGACGTTTACCTCCTTTTCCTTGAACAGAAATATTTGGCATCAACATCAGTTAGAGTGGAGGAAATGAGGGTGAAAAGACAGGATGCCGAGCAATGGATGTCGCATCGTTTGCTCCCTGAGCACTTAAGGGAGCGAATCAGGCGGTATGAGCAGTACAAATGGCAGGAAACCAGAGGTGTCGATGAAGACTATCTGGTTCGGGGTCTTCCCAAGGATCTCAGGAGGGATATTAAGCGCCATCTTTGTCTGAAACTTCTCATGAGGGTAAGTCTGATGAGGAAAAAAAAATTCCAACGCTCTTTCATTTTCTCGTTTCGATTGATAGAATAATGTTCCAACATTTTCTATAGGTACCCATGTTTGAGAAAATGGATGAACAACTTCTCGATGCAATGTGTGACCGCCTGAGGCCAATTCTATTCACAGAAAAAAGTGTCCTCATTCGCGAAGGTGATCCAGTTGACGAGATGCTGTTTATCATTCGAGGTACTTTAGAAACCATGACAACCAACGGAGGAAGAACTGGCTTCTTTAACTCCGTTCGCCTCAAGGAAGGTGATTTTTGTGGCGAGGAACTCCTCACTTGGGCGCTGGACCCCAACTCCCTTTCAAACCTTCCAACCTCAACCAGAACAGTTAAAGCCACTACAGAAGTTGAATCCTTCGCATTGACAGCTGAGGATCTCAAAGTCGTGGCGTCCCAATATCGCCGCCTTCATAGTAAACAACTTCAGCACACTTTCAAGTGAGAATTCTACACTCCAATATTTTTATTCTTTCTACTTCCAAAATTCATCAAACCGTTAACATAACTCTGCCTTTTTTCTTGTTATGTCAGGCTTCACTCGCAACAATGGAGAACATGGGGTGCTTGTTTTATCCAAGCAGCCTGGCATCGTTACTGCAAGAGAAAATCTGAAAAGGCATTAAGGGAGGAAGAAGATCGTTTCCAGAAGGCCTTAGCGAAAGTGGCTTCCTCCACGCCTAGTCTGGGCGCAACAATTTATGCTTCAACATTTGCTGCGAATCTTAAGTCCATGTGGAAAAATGGCTCACAAAGCTCTAGAACATCGCAAAGATTGCTGCCTTTGCTGCCTCAGAAACCTGCTGAGCCTGATTTTTCATCTTCAGATCGCTCGTAACTCCCAGAAACCTTTTTTTTATTATTTAACCTTTCCCATGTTGTATCATATGCTTAGTGAAAGGATCATACAGCTTTTCTATACAAAGATGTACTTCACATTGTCCAAAAGTATATAAAATAAATTTCATTCTTGGTTTGGATTCAGCATTGTTGAGCTACAAGTAAGATGCAGAATGCCCGAAATAAACGTCTAAACATAAAGAACAATCGTGTGGCATCATTTCATAATACAATCCGATCGTATGATGATCGAGAAAGTCAGTTTCCCTGGATAATGACAAGAATCTTTTTCTGTATCGTATACATGAGTTTTTTTTTTGGATTTTCCCTGACAAATTAAGTTTAAAACTACATTTTTCTTTCCATCCCATAAACTACATTGTTCACAGCTAGTTTTTGTTACAAACTTTGCACTGAAAATCTTACATGTATTTCTTGATGCATTACTGAGCTCAAAAAAAGGACAACAAAATGATCATCTTGATGACCTTACTTTTGCTTGTGCTTTGTTCTGCCTCTTCAGTCCTTCTTCCTACCACAACCCTCACTCATATGCTCTCAAATTATACACAAGATACACGCCGCGTTCCACTATTCACACCAATTCTACGACGTGCCGTCTAGCTTTACAAACGGAGGCCGCTGCGAGTCACCGCCAGGCTAATCCATCTTTACGAAATACACAACACAGTGACCAATTTTGATGATGCACTTGGAACTAATCTATTCAATGGAGTTCATCTGGAGGGTGGCATGAGGTTGAAGAGCCTTGCCCTCTCTACGACGAAGAAATGCACATGCTTCTAAAATGGAAACCGCGACCAATGTGGCACATAACAGAGATCCATAGCCAAACTTCCACTGAACATTCCTTCCCTCTGCAATATGTATGCCCAGCATTATATTAACCGCGCCGTAGAGAAGTGCCAGTCTTCCAATCCAGTTGTGGCACCAGTTCCAATACTTCCGAATCTTCGAATCCTCTCCTGGCCTTACAAAAAATGCCATCACCTATCAAAAAACAATAACTGGATTATGACAATATTTCATCGTCGATACGTCTTCCTTGTCGAATAAGTTATTAGAGTCAAGATTGCAAACTACATACCGATGTACTATGATACACTAACTACGAACTATGACATATATTTATCCAAACGAATTATAGGCACTTTCCCGAACTACGAAATAATTCGTAGAAAATATAACATAATTTGTCGGTTTGTAGTTTGCACCTGATCTTTTCTTAAGTTATTAACTTTTTTTTTGTAAATGATAGAACCATGACTCACAAGCGTAAGTTTTTACCTGTAATGTAACTTGCCCAAATGCGAACGTCCCGAGGGCTTTGTGGGCTTGTAGATTCTTATCCTTCTGCCAATAATTTGCCATTCCAGTGGCAAAGCTGGCTACAGTAAGGAGAAATCCAAGAAACTGAAACACAATGTGAAGATAGAACCACAGTGGATCCTTGTGTCTGAAGTATCTAGCAATGATCACCCCGACGGGAAGGAAAAATCCCCATCCCAGTATACCGAGCAGCCCGTGCGTTCTCCGATCCTCCTGGCAGGCCGGTTTGACCTGAACTGAACTCGATCCTGTTATGACCAGCAAGTGTAAGGATATCAATTTTCAGCATAGATATTTATGTTCAGTTCATTTCAGACCTGAAAAAATTTTATTACTAAAAGCGCTCAACGATCGATCTTGTACTATATTACCTGAGCTGAAGTCGATCTTCAGAGTAGTTTGGTCATCATGTCGAGGGAGTTTAAAGCTATGTGACGGGTACTTTGTCCCGAAAGCTAACAAGACGTTTTGTAAGGCGCGAGGTTTTTCGAGTTTGATCTGAAAAGCTAAGTTTATAGTAGCTTCATGAAGCACAACAGCTTCTGGCACATTGGTTAGCTGCAATTCTCCTTTGTTTGGTATCACATCGTCCACCGATACACCCTGTAGGTAATACTGCTTAATCCTCGGAACACCATGTTTGTTAATCCAACCCACCATCGCGCTCGATCCTACCATTAGTCCATCTTTCGAAAAACCTATTCCTACCCATCCGGTTGTGTATAAAGTCGATAATATTACTGTCAGAACGCTATCCTTGTTTACCGAATACTGCACAACAATAACAAGAAAAAGGACTTTGCTAGTTATTGAAAATGTCAGTTTGAACTTAGTTTTGCAAGGTTATTGCCTTGATCGATACGCTAAGTAATGAAACATGAGTAGTGCGAGAGAAGTATAAGTTGAAAAGAAACTTACTCGAATGATGTAAGAATTCCATACGCGTTCGCAGACCATATCGTTAGACAAGTTGTTATAAGGAGGTGGAAGAATATTTGTCAGGTTCGTCTCGCAAAGTTCTGTTTCAGAAAAAAACACGCCCTCCGTCCCGTCGGCTGCAGTTATGTCAGGTAATTTTACAACAATGGCAAGAAATAAGCACAGCCACTTGAGAATTTTACCAGCAATGATGGACCTCATATTTCTCAAATAATCTGATTTCTTTGAAATCAGTCTGTAGGTCTATTTGGGAACAAAAATTAGGGCTGAAAATTTGATATTGGATCGTTAGATGAGAGGTTTATTTTGTAAAGAGGTTTATTGTTAGCTTGGGTTTGAAGGCTTGATGATGATCGCGGCGGTTGGTGGTGGCAGGTGATCGTTCACCTTCCCGCCAATACTTGCAGATCAAGCAGGCCCCGAAAAGCAGAACAAACCTCGTTTTCGCAATCATGTTTATAGATGAAATAAAATGGTAAGTGTGTATGAATCCATGGAACCGAAAAGCCCCAAAATTAGTATTTGTATCATTACATTAGACTGTGGAACACACCAACTGTTTTTGGCTGTATAACTTTGCCATTTAGGTCAACTCGACAGGCAGTACTAATTCAGTTATGTAACTAACATTCGCTGATCGATCAGACCAATGTTTCCAGCTAGAAAGCGAAGAGATATGATGGAAGGAATAAAATTGAAAATTATCGACTGTAAATTTGTAACAACAGATGGCTAAAAATAGTAGTACATCACATAAGGGATTTTCTTAATGTTGTTATTCGATTTCCTTTTGGATCCACTCATTGTTTTACTTGTTTTTCGAAGACAGGTAATCGGGCGCAAGTACAGCTTGTTTGAAGAGATTGAGTGATTCGTCTAAATCATCACAAAGCCAATGAGGATGAGGAATTGTTTCTTCGTCCACTGATAAAGCGAAAGTAAGCTTGTTTGCGTAGGTCGTCACGTGGATCAACAATGCCTGTAAATTTAAGTAATCAGTCCTCGTCGGCCGTCGCAACGACATGTTTTTTTTCCAATAGAGTAAAATTGCATTTTTTTTTAGAACAAATTTATTTGATGACTTACAGTGGGTGCACCATAACAGGTTGAGGCAATGTAATCAATCGGATACCCGAACAGCGAGATCTCTTCTTTAGGCCCCATCATACTCGAAAAATAAAACGTAGGACTAGTCGGGAATCCCAGGGCCTGTAATTTAGCAGCACATTCAGGCTTAGTAGATGAAGTAAATTTACGTGACTGAAAATCCATTAAGCACTTTGTTTCCCTTACCTTAACTCCTACGATTTTCAGCAGCAACATGCCGAAGTAATAAGTGAATTTCGACTCAAGGGAAGCTTTCTTTCTATCCATGACTGCCTTGGCCTGATGGACATATTCAAGTGGGTTGCTGCGCATCGTAGCGTTGAATGGGTACAATGCATACCCAATCTTGTTCCCCCATTTCGTAAGCGAACCTTGTTTCATCATTTCCTTTATCGGCTGTTTTAATTTCGTAGTCCACAAAAACAACAGAAAGGTAAATATTCGAATACCGAAAAAGGGTTTTTGGTTTCAATTGAGAGGGAAAAAAACACTCTTACATGGACCCCTGATAGTAGTCTGATATTGAAGAACACTGCTGCTTTGAGTTTAATGCTTTTTGGAAGATCTGTCTCCTTTGCTGCCTGCCCTTCATCACTGGCTATAACTACATTGATAAAATGCTTCAAAAATCTTAGGCTTGGCTTGGGCTTGCTCAACAATAACAAAATATTTGTCAGTTTTTTTAAGACCATCTCTCTTGTAGTTGTAGCATATTATAGGGAAAACAGATTCAGTGCGCGCAGTCAAATGCTGATGGTGCTAAAACAAAATGTTTCAATAAAAATAATGTAGTTTTGATTGATACTTTTTTCAGATATAACAAAACGACGTTATTGACGACACTCGCAATATTTTTCTGCGGTGCACCGAATCCGTTCAGTCGCATTGGTACTTATGCTACATCTACTACGCTACATATTTTGAACTTATGCGACACGTTTGCTTACGTCGCACAATTTTTGTGTGTCTGTCTTGAAGTAGGAATTCGGTACACAAACAATTTAAAACCTTAGGAGTTATTACCTTGTGTTCGATTGAGATACCGAGAAAGTGCAGACTCCATCATTCCCATTAGCACATCATTTACAGTCTGAAAAAAAAAACAGCTTAGAAATACATTAGTTCTGCATCACTGGTAAAATGTTAGAAGATAAAGAGTTACCGTTTTCGTTGCTCTGGAGACCATTTTAACGTCGTCTAGCTTAAAAGTCCTTAGCACCATTCTCTTAGGATTATACCCAACATCTGAAGGCCCCTTAAGAGGTGTCTTCACATCTGTCAAATACAACACTGTGGCCAAAAATACCAAAACATCAACCAATGTGTTCCAAGCCACTCTGCAAAATGACAGGAACCTGCCCTTATACGTAAAAGTCGAGCTCTTCTTCGCAGGGACAGGCATTTCAGGCATTGCGTTTTCATCCGTAGCCTTGCGGCTGAACGTAAGTAACAACGACATTAGGGACATTCCGTCGCCCATTGAGTGGTGGATCCTTATAATGGCCACCGCTTTCGAAGCTTCTGAGGTCTTCAAGCCGTTCAGAATATGGATATCCCACAGTGGCTTGGACATGTCCACTGTGGTTTTGCTGAGGTTGTACATGTAGTCTTCAAGGTACTTTGCGTGGGAGCCAATGGCGGTTGGATCGATTTTCGGGACGATTACATGGTCCTCACAGTTTACTTCTGTATTTACCCATTTCATACCAGCTGAACCTCCCTTTTTCTCATCCACTACCTAGAATAACAATATATTTCAGGCATTATTAAGGTTAGATTTTTTTTAACGTTGGGCTGCGCCAGACTCGAGTAATAATGCAACACCTAAACGACACATTGAGATTCCAATAGCAAATTATAGTACAAATTCCGATAGAGATTTGTTGAAACACATTAGATATTAAACTGATAAAAACAGAAATAGTTTGAATATTATGCTGAATAACAATAACAAAAGAGTTTCGACATGAAAAAACATAATTTTGTTTCTAGTAATGTCAAATGCAGACATACGTCGTACCTGCAAACAAGAGAACCTTGGATGTGCACGAACCATGTCGCCCATATTGGCCTTAACGTGGCGAGGATCGATGAAGCATTTTGAGGCTAAGATGGCCATGATGTATATATTTGAGTCCGGTTTGTGGAAGAGACGAGCCATGGGACTCAATGGTTGCACTTCTTGTTTCATGCCATACTCATCTACTCCATGCCCATTTCTTGTTTTGATAGGTGCAAGTGTAAGAGCTTGTTTAGGGTCTCCACCTTCTAACTTTGCCATGGTACACAAATGTGTATAGTCTTTGCCAAAAACTCAGGAAGTCTATATTTTCTCACTCTCGTGTTGCCCTAAACCAAAGTAAGATGGTGTGCCCTTATTTATAAAACAAGTGTCAAACAACCCTAGGGGAAAGTAGCTGTAAAGATTTTTTACTATTCAAGAGGACAAGGATCATAATTTCACACACAACTACCTGGTTCTTTTTTTGTTGATAGAAACTACCTGGGTTTTTACTATTCAAGAGGGATTTTATCCTTTGTTATTCAAAAAAGAAAAAGAGTTTAGTTTATCTTTTGGAAAATGTTACTTCCACGCTCCCGGGTGCTGACCCTCTGTTCCATTATATTTGTTCATTATCCTTTTTTATCGTCCCCTTAATTAAGACATATGCACCCGTTGAAACTTATTATCTCCATGAGAACTTCCTCACGGAGTAATTTCTATTACTATTCAGTGAACAGTAATAGCATTTCTGCATATTCTGTGCAGCAATGTCATCCTGCGGAGAACTTTCTATTACTATTCCTGAATAAAAAATTATTATTTTTGAAAAAAATTTCTCACCAATTTGATCAAACATGAATTATTTATCAATAAGAGCATTGATGTACAAAATTCTTAACTCCATTAAAATAACAATGACAAATGTAATCGGAATTCGAAAATATTCACAGTTTATCTAAACCTTGCAAATCAATCGAAGTCATGGAAGCGTACATTCAATTGTGATGCAGCGTGTGTGGTTAATGCAAGGAACTGTAAACCAAAACCTCGTTGATACCGCAGAATACCGAGAATTTGAGGTCAATAATCGTTGATCTCACAGAGATACCGAAACGCGAATTTGACCCACCAGATGAAGGAATTCGCCCTAAAAACGTCGAGCTCATGGCAAAGCAATGAGTCTTGCTCAGAACGCCATTTCCACCCAAAAAACACTAGGCTTTCATCAAATTATGTAACATTAACTGCCGCGTTCGCTTCAGACATTATTATTAATGTCAGCTTCGAACGCGGTACTAACATTTACTGCGATCGCGCAAAACTTCCCCAACGCGTTCGGTGTGAACATTATGCCTTCGCCGCACCCGATTAAGACATTAGTGTCTAATGTCAAGGTCGGACGCGACCTAATGTAGCTGCCGAACGCGCGGAAGGTCGAGTACTGTTCATCATCTTCTCAAATCTGTCGATTGTTTGTTCCGATAGTTTTTTATTCTTCCATTGATGTCGAAAAGCATGGCAAGTGAGTTTTGAATGTTCAATTTAATCGATTTCGTTCAATTGGATTACAATTCACGCGACTCACGCGCGAGCTTCACTCGCGGAGATCGTCCGCTCAGCCGATCTCGTCGAGCATTTCTCGGAGGACGATCTCGTCCATAAATCCTCGCCAAGCTTACGACCTCTTCGAGCTTTTATCGCTGCACGAGGATGTCGCTTGAGGACGACCCCAAATCCTCCCCGAGAATGCACCGCTGCAGATGCTCTTATGTTTGTTCTTTTTTTTAAAACATAACTCCAACAATTAATCTCAACCAACCATATTCAATCATCTCCATCTACTTTAATATGGTGATCAACGTGCTTGAAACTTTCAATTCATATTGGTTTTCAAATGTACTACAATAGCATTTAATGCAACCATAAATACACATTGTACTGTTTTTTCTCTCTCATTAATTCTTGTGCAATTTGTCCTTTTGGACAAAGATTGAGCGACGGAGGGAGTATTATTTTAGCTAACATTGACGTCCTCACATAAGAATCATAATGTCTTTGTAACTAATTACTTGCGTAAAGATTAATTAGATACAACATATTTTTAGTGAAAAATGTAAAATTCGTCAAAACTGCTTTATAATTCTTCGTCAAAAAATCTAAAGTACGACATAGTTCATCACGAATAATTTATAATTCGTCACCGAGAAATTAATCATCAACGAGATTTAATACATGATTTAATCTCATCCGTCTAAATGACCAAATCAAGAACTGTAATTGGTTTGTAATTTTTATAAAAATATGTCTTTTGTACCGGAGCATTTTTCCTAATCCCAAGTATAATTCTTAAGTGACGGCATTAACGTCAATTAACATGTTAGTCAGCACCAAAAAAACAATGCTCCCGTGCAACCCAAAAAACTTGCATACCTTGCCATTGCCTCCCTCCCCTTGGCAAGAAGTGCAGAATGAATTCAATGCACGCATTTACACATACAATATATAAATGACATCATATGCATTTTTATCGTTTAGTGAAAAAATGACGAGCGCTACAATATTTTTAGGTATTAAAAAAAAGTTCGGATCAAATACAAACCACAATTATAAATAAAAATAATAAATTTAATAAAATATTGTTACGTGTAAATATCGACCAAACAGAATTCATCTCGTTCGGGGTTCTTTTTGTAAATAAAAAAATTAACGCGGACTTATTTAAAAATACATAAAAGATTTGAGGGGTATAATCGTCCTAACATTTGTTTAAGTCTGATCATTTTGGTTGCCGCACCCAGCCTTAACATTAGCGCCGCGCCCAGCCTTATTAACTGGGCGCGCGGCAACCCGTTTACTGTTCATCTGTCGAATAAAAACACAGAAAATCGACTTATGTCGACTGGGAGAGGAAAATAGACTAAAAAAAGACAAAATCGACTGATCGTTGTCAAGTTTTAAATCTGATCATAATAGTTATGTAAGTCTGATCATTACTGGTTTAAGTCTGATCATTCTTTTTTAAGTCTGATCATTACTGGTTTAAGTCTGATCATTGTCTGTTTAAGTCTGATCATTGTTTTTAAGTCTGATCATTACTGGTTTAAGTCTGATCATTGTTTTTTAAGTCTGATAGTTGTTTTTTTAAGTATGATAATTACTTGTTTAAGTCTGATCAATGTTTTTTTAAGTCTGATCATTGTTGTTTTAAGTTTGATTATTGTTGTTTTAAGTTTGATCATTGTTTTTAAGTCTGATCATTATTTTTTTAAGTCTGATCATTATTTGTTAAGTCTGATCATTGTTTTTTTTAAGTCTGATCATTGTTTTTTAAGTCTGATCATTACTGTTTTAAGTCTGATCATTAACTGTTTAAGTCTGATCATTAACTGTTTAAGTCTGATCATTACTGGGTTAAGTCTGATCATTGTTTTTTAAGTCTGATCATTATTTTTTTAAGTCTGATCATTGTTTTTTAAGTCTGATCATTACTTGGTTAAGTCTGATCATTGTTGTTTTAAGTTTGATCATTGTTGTTTTAAGTCTGATCATTGTTTTTTTAAGTCTGATCATTACTGGTTTAAGTCTGATCATTGTTATTTTAAGTCTGATCATTGTTGTTTTAAGTCTGATCATTGTTGTTTTTTAAGTCTGATCATTCCCAAGTTTAAGTCTGATCATTAACAACTTGAGGACTAAATTGAAAATAACATTATTAGTTTTTATACCCTTAGTGTGGAATGACTATAATACCCCTTCGTGTGTTTGTTCGGGATTTCGATTAAATGGGACACGTGTCAGCTTAAATAGTGATTTATAGTTTTTATATATAATTCGATTTGTATCTGAACCACACTCTAAAAAAAGTTGATAACTATTGTCACGTCACGTCACTCCATCATACACTATACAAAGAGTTGATAATACAGGGTGACACAAAACGTTGTATAATAGAGTAGTAGCACGTAAAATAAAACACTGCATGTAGCAATCTTACTCGTGGGGAGTGTTCTCTGGAGCTGGACTGGATTTATGGAAGTACTGTACTAATCCACTGCCATGGAAAAGTGGGTTGGGTATTTATGGTTATGGCATGTACTATTTTAAGATTGAATGGGAGTTTTATTTATTATGTTACTATTTTTGTTGTTATAACACCATGTTTTCATAAAGCTGTTTTCTCTGCAACGAAAGTTTTGATGAATGAATGGAGTAGGTGAGTTCATAATGGCAGAATTAAATCAACATGTGCTACTTAAAATTTACATTGTTTTCCTATCAATTTTTTTTTGGACATTGTTTTGAGCATGTTGTGGTAGATTTATGAGCCATATTATGTTAGGAATACTTAAGTAGTAATGGATACTATGGATTATTATGTTAGTAATGAGCCATATTATGTTAGTAATGAATGGAGTAATATTATGTTTTTTTCTTGTAGCTTTTCCAGATCCATTCTTAAGAATACTATGGATTTTCTGGGAGCTAGCAACTGTCCTCATGCTTGGAATCTCATTCTGGCCTTGGTTCAAGAACAAGAATCAAAACAGATACAAGACTAAATTTATTGCAGCAGGCCTCACCCTTTGCATGTTTCAGATTTGGAAGTGCAGAAATTACAAAATCTTCAGAGAGGAGATAATACAAGACTACACAGCTATCAATACAATTGTGTGGAACATTAGAATCAAGCTTGGTGCTATTATTCCCAAGTGTACTGCTATTGAAGATGCACAGTGGATTCGAAGATGGGAGTAGCTTTCTTCTGTTCCCAGTAGAGTCTTTTCTTGTTGGTTAGCTTTGTTTGTTGCTGCCTTGTTCTTCTAGCTGTGTTTTGGTTTGTTGGGGGCTTCTTTGCCTTGCTTTTGGTTTTGCCAGTTTGTTTGGTGGCGTGTTTTTGGTTGGTTTGGCGTGCTTGTTTGTATCATATTCCCTTTTGAATGAATTCACCTTCTTTCAAAAAAAAAAATACTTAAGTAATAATTTGAGAAAACAAAACGAGGATACAAAAGTTATGATAATCCTGTTTGTTAGTGAGCTGTGACTACTATTTCTTGAGGTACTACCAAGATAGAATTTGCTTTTTGGTCTTTATTTTGATGAGATTCGATTACATACTTGGCGTGTGTACAAATATAAAGATTACGGAAATCTTAATTATATTGAGTCCAAAAATATATTGATATAACTCATTTTTGATTATATCATGGTAGGAAAAAGAGTAGGGGTAAACGTCCAAACCAGTGGCGGACCCATGCTTTGAGTATTGGGTCAATTACTCCCATTAATTTTCAAAAAAGTTGATAAACACCATGTAATTACTTAAATATTTTTTATTATTTTAATGTTTCGCCCCCAATAATACAAAATAACCTTCAAATTTTCAAAAATAGCCTCAAAGCTCTCAAAAATATATTTATGTATTAAATTTTTTATCTCATTTAGAGAGTAATATAATTTGATACTAGAATTTAAGCTCAAATAGTTGATGTGACATATAAAAATAATTTTTATTTTGCTAATTTTATAATTAAAATAAGTACATTCAATCTAAGATAATTCTCATAGCCACTTTAATATATATTTTATACACTAAAGATTTAATTTATACATCTCACATTTAAATTTTTGTGAGAATAAAACGCTTTGATAATCTTTGCCCCCAGTAAGAAAAAAGTCTGGGTCCGCCACTGGTCCAAACTACAATCGACGAATTATGATATATTTCGGCGAATTATGTCATAGATCGAGAAAGTGGTCTATAATTCGTTTGGATAGAATCATGACATAGTTCATAGGAAAGTGTATAATAATTCATTGATGGTTCGTAACTTGCATAAAAAATAAGTTAAGATTTGCACATGATCTTGACTTTATCATAGTAAACATCTCAAAATATTGTGAGGATTATTTGCATTCGACGTATTTGTGATATAGATCAAATTAACAATGCTATGTTTTGTTTGATTAACAAAGAGGTCTCACCAGTCCCTTTTTGGAATGAAGCACCTCCCTGAACACGGCCACCAAAGAATAAAGATGGATCCGATTGATGTAATAATAGGTTGTAAAGTTCAGATCGATAGGGTTAGATGTAATAATAGTTGTAAAGTTCATTTATCGCGTGGACCAAATATTTATGGTTCAAGCTGGTAGTTTGAGATGATATGTCGCCTGTTAAATGCAGGCCGGGTTAAAAGAGAGAGTGACCCAAGCAGAGGAACTCGACCATACAATAATTAAACTTAGCAACTCAGTGAAAGGTACCATGATAGATACCTGTCATGGACCTTTCTGATCATGCATTTATGTCTCATATCTATTTTCAAGTATTCATTACCACCATCATCCATCAAAAAAAAAAAAGTATTCATTACCACCGTCTCATTTATGTGCAATTTATTTAAAAGATAAATAACAAATTATATATCATTTTCATTTGGGCTAGCAACCTCAAAAAAATTTGCATTCTTATATCCTTTGGTGCAAGAAGTGAAGAATACGTGCGTATTTTGCAATTCTAACACGTAAAAGTACTATAATGTCTTTGTCGTTATGTAAAAAACGAAGAGCACTGCACGGTAAAAATGCAAGCAAAACAAGCAACAACCAAATATTCGGCGAAATTTATTTCATTTATGAAATTCTAACTTCAATATTCGGTGAAATTTAGTTCACCGGGACCCGGTGGCCCATAGGCTAAAAAGCATAGCCCAGCCTATACTTCACCCCACTAACAATCAATCCCTTAAGTTTAGTGGGTTGGGCTAGGGTCTTATATTTTGGCACAGTCCGGCCTTAAGGCCAGCCCGATTTTTGGCCTGAATCGAAAACCCTAACCCCAACCCTTAAATCCACTAACAAACCTAGCATGATGTAAACTTAATGCATGTATATGATACGAAAATAAAACATATGTTACTACATTTTGTTACTACATGATGTTCATGTTCCAGACAATGAAGAGGAGCTGTTGCTTCCAAGATTGTGCTGAGTTGATTTCTTATTAAGTCTTATTTTTTGATCTTTTTCTGATGGAGGCTGTTCTTTGACAAACTATGTGTAGTTTGTTATCTGGAAAACAGTTGTATTCATTTTTGTATAACAAGACTTATTAACCTGACCTAATGTCATATCGACTAGCCTAGCCTATCCTAGCCTAGCCTAGCTCATAGACATGTTAAAAATGTGGCCCATGAGCGGCCTTAAGGCTATAAAAATATGTTTGGGCTCGACTCGGCCCGATCCATATCATTTTACAGCGTGGGCTTAGACTTAACAAAGCCCGGCCCAAGTCTTATTTTTTTTGGGCTAGGCCAGTGTGGCCTGACCTATTAGAGAGGCCTGCTCAGGACTGGATCCAGTATTGAGTCTTGAGGGTCCAAGTCCATACCTACCTGGATCAAACCAAGTATAGGAGATTTTACTTGAATATCCCAAGTTTGAAATTCTTTTATTCCCTCTATCCCTTAATGTTTGTCTAAAAGTACAATTGACACGCTAATTAAGGAGAAAAGAAAATGTTAAAGTGCATTTATTGGGATTCGGATCCTCTCCTCATGAATATCCTCATATTTCCTCAACCTCATGGACAAGTGTCGCTCAATGATTAGTCCACAATTAATAGAAATCATCATATCTTCTCATGGACAAGTGTCATTCAATGATTGGTCCACAATTAATAGAAAATCATATAACTTTTAACTATTAAAAATCTGATAAATCATACAATATAAAATGAAAATTTTTATAAAATATATCAATATTTTTAATTTTCCGGACTCTATTTATGGAGATCCATATTGCATAAATATAATATCATATAATATGTTGGTAAATTAAACCACAAGTAAAAAAGATTGAAAAAAGATACTACAAATTTCGGGTGAAACTTGCGATAACCCATATTTATCGCAGAGTTATCGTATTGTGGATGAATGCGATAACTTTGCGATAAAATGTATTGTTATCGTAAAATCGCGCGATTTTTTCAATCTTGATATATCGTAAAATGTATTGTCTCTATAAATAGAGTCCGAAAAATTAAAAATATTGATATATTTTATAAATTTTTTCATTTTATATTGTATGATTTATCAGATTTTTAGTAGTTAAAAGTTATATGATTTCAATCAATTATCTTCAGCCAATTAGAAAGTGACACTTGTCCGTCACTGTTCATGAGGAGATACGAGCCAATTAGAAAGTGACAAGTGTCCGTCACTATTCATGAGGACATATGAGGACCACTGTTCATGAGGAGAGGATCCGGATCCCATTTATTGATGTTGAAGTACAATCAAGTTTACAACTTAAATTATTTCAACCAACTGGAATTCAGGGTTTTAACCACACGGACCACCAACTTGATGATGAATGGTTGAGATTAATTATTAGGGTTATGATTAGAAAGAAAGTGAACAAATATTAGGGGACGCTAGAAAAGGAAAGTGTGCTCGAGATGAAGGAAGTAATATTTATCTTTTTTGGATTCTTATAATAGGAGACTCGAGACCCACAAAATTCCTTTGTTCATATGAGTTTCCAGAGCCTTTTTCTAAAACTTTGGGCTCGGGCTTTCAGATGGCAAGATCACCCGATCGAGTTTGAAATTATTTAAAAAGGACGATTTTCTTTCTTCAATATAGAAAGGAATTAGTCGAATATACTTCGATTCAGCAGTTATGTACTCATGAAAAAGTGGACAAATTATTTTGAACAACCAAATACATCAGATTATAAAATTGGGGATGTCGTAAAAGTATTTAAAAAGATCACATCAAATTATAATATAGCTATAGTTTATTTGTTAAAGACAATTCAAACGCATCATGGGTAGTGGTCTAACGGTCTGGTCGAATGATCAAGAGTTCGACGGTTCGAACTCCCGCCGATGCACCGGCATGAATTTGAGACTTATCCATTCCTTGCTTATAATAGTGAAATTTATATTTAAAAAAAAATTCAAACATTAATTAATTTTGGTTTTCCACAAACAAATGCCGTACGTATTACTAACATCATTGTTTGTAATCTAAATATGTGTTTTTCTGGCCAAGAGAAAAACTCTAAACACACGATATATAGAAGAATCAAATGTGTACTTCTCTCTTTAATTATTCTTGTTTTTCTCTGCACCTTTTCACCACAGCCGCATTTTTAATGAGCTCAAAAGACTGTTCCAGGTCATCGCATAGCTGGTGTGGATCAGGAATAGTATCCTCGTCTACTGAGATTATAAAATTGAGCTTGTCCGCATAAGTGATAGCGTGGATGAAGAGAGCCTGCATTCATCATTATTATCAAGGAAACAACAAGTTAGGTTTGATTACTTATTAAATGTATAGATGCATGCAATGAAGAGCGTTCAAATAGGAATCCATTAATTTATATACTGAAAACTTAATCCATTATGCATTTTTAATAATGCATCATAAAGACTACCAAAAAAAAAATGCATCATAAAAGTTATTGTGATATTGATGTCCCACTCGCATATTCAAACTTACATCTAATGAAGAGTCAAAGCTACATAGTTTGACTTTGCTAGTGGGACACACGTGTCAGATGCATATTCGAATATGCATTTTGATTCAAATAATTATATTTGAGTTTTCAAGTTCTTAAACTATATAAGGAGTTTTCAACCGAACACTCTCTTGCATGCGGCATATATGGAAGTCAAATGGTACTTATATAGTATGGAAGGTGTAAGTGGAGCTCACAATGGGTTGGCCATAACAACTGCATCCTACAAAAGCAACAGGATAACCAAACATGGTTATCTCTTCCTGTGGTCCGGGCATATTAGAAAACCAGAAGGATGTATTTGTTGGAAGACTTGCAAGCTGCATTTTCAAGGCTCATTATATATATGTTTTAGGTAAAAACTAAATAAAGTGTGTATATAACTCATGTAGTACCTAATTTGACACATACCTTGATCCCAAAGGTATTGATAATAAAGTTCCCGAAGTAGTAAGAGAAATATGATCCGAGTGATGCCTTTTTACGATTCATGACCGCATTAGCTTTGAAAACATACTCAAGAGGATTATCGTCGTGTAACTTATTAACGCTCAAGGGGTAAAGAATGTGGCCTACTCGATTGCCCCATTTCGCTGAAGACCCTTTCTCCATCATACTCCCAATCGGCTTGCATGGGGTTGAAAAACAAGTTACTTAGATGATCACAAGGAATTAAAGAAGTATCGTAGATTTGAATTTCACAACATGTGAAAATAAAAATGTTAAGTTACTCACTTGGAAGCCAGGAAGTACTCTGACATTGAATAGGATGGCTCCTCTAACACGTAAATTTTTCGGAAGGTTATTTCCATTCTTCTGTATTTTTCTTTCCTCCTCATTTCCTAATTCACCTGAAAATTCAAGCACAAATACTAGCGGCTAAGTATGCATTTACTATGAAAGTTAGATATCTACACGCATCATATTGATAATTCTCGTTGACGTTTAATTTGATAACGACAAGATTGTAGAAATCAACTGATGATAATTAAGGACTTATAACTTGGCATGCATGTCTTAATTGTGAATTTGATGGTGAGTTTTTGTAGCCATGATGTGGCAGCACCTTCACCATATATGGTTATTTGAATGTGAATACCCTAGAACAAAATGATACTGATCTGTCAAAACCATCATAGACCAGAATTAAGAAAATAGACACAAAAAAATAGGAACTGAATAAATATCCTCTGATTAACGTGGCATGTCTCATGAACCTTGATTTGTGATTTTTGGTAATAGCATTATGTGGGTGCACCTCTGCCATACATGGTTTTTTTGAGTAAATGTCTTAATACAAACAGAGAGATGTTCCTTATTTTCCTAAATAATTACAATATGTTACAATAATCTTTGGCCCATCAAGTTTCTGCAGCTAAAATAAAAGACATATGAAGCCTCAATTGAGTATACTTTAATTTTGGGAGAACCTAAGGACTAATTGGAGTCGATGGATCAAATGATTCAACAATCCTCATTTATTCATAAAGTGCAGGTTGTTTGTAATTAATTTTGCATTTTTGTCTTTTACCTAAAAGATAAAAGTGCAAAATAACAAAAAATGAACTTTTTGGACAAATCTACACATTTTTAGATCATTGTTGATTTAAAGGAGCAAAATGAGATAGAAGACTCACCATATCTTCGATTTAGGTATCGAGTTAAACCAGCTTCTGCTGCTCCCATCACAACATCATTTATCGTCTATCAAACAATTGTAAACAAAGAAAAAGAGAAGTAACTTATTTTAACTCTTAGAAATTTAAATAAATGATATATCGGTTAAAGTGACAATATATATGTTGAGATTTGAGATGTATACTTACTGTTTTAGTTACAGCCTTCACCAACATAACATCATCCATGCTAAGAGTCCTCATCACAATCCTCCTCGGATTCTTACCAGCATCATCAGGACCCTTAAGTGGATTCGGAGTATCAACCAAGAAGAACGCAGTCGCCAAGATGTCCACCATATCGACCAGCGTGTTCCAAACGAAACACATAAACCACCAAACAAACTTTAAGGTAGACTGACTCTTTAACGGCTTTTTAAACAAAACCGGCAAGGAGGGCGGTGTATTTGGATCGGAAGCTTTACGAGATAAGCTGAGGAAAAATGACATGAGAGACATGCCGTCGCCAATGGAGTGGTGAAACCTGACAAATACAACTGCCATAGCCCCTTGTGATGTTGGTTCACTGAGGTTGAGAATGTGAACATCCCATAAAGGCTTTGACATGTCGATTGAGGTCTTGGTGAGTTCATAAAGATATTCCTCGGTGTACTTATCTGGACCACCAAGAGAGTTTATGCCTTCTGAGTTTATGAAATGTGTGAATACATGCTGCTCAAGGTCAACCTCCGTTTTCGCCCATTTCAACTCTCCGGTCTCATCAGGCACCTGCATAAACTTATGCATGAATCCATTATCACACTACGATGAAAAAAATGCATGTGCAACGATGCAATATTTTTGTTGCACGTAGTTTCTGTATGATCCCAAGTAATTATGTTATATATATATGATCACTTATGCGACAGCTTAAGCTAAGTATGAGTATGTCGTACTTCAGGGCCGGCCGAACCCCTACGCCGCCACTAAAGCGGAGGAGGCTTTAGGCCTCATAATTAAAAATGTGAATTTTGCAGTTAAAAAATACCGTATTTTAAGCTTTGTTCAATAAAAAGTGAGGACTTAATTAAAGGCATGCACCAAATTTATCATGACACATACAACTTAATTCTGAAAAGTCTAGAGCCAATCCTGTCATATACATGATCACTTATGATACACAATAAAATTGTGGCATATGATCACAACATAGCTTGTATAATATTTTGTGCCACAAATTAAACATGATATGGAGAACAAATTAGGAACAAGTAGGAATAATTAATAACGTTACCTGGATGCAGTTGAATCGAGGATAAATATGAAAAGGTATAATATTGAGTTTAAAATGGTCCGGATCGATCCAAGTCTTGGTCCCAACTATTGAAACAATGTACATATTGCTCTCTGGTTTGTGGAATAATCTCCCCATGGGACTCAGTGGCTGCCCATCTTCAGCCGGACTCCCCATTTCAGCGATTTCGATCCTTGCAGTACTAATAGCTGCAGTAAGGGTAGGGCTAGGCGCTGTGTTGATAGGTTTTGGAACCTTGAACTTGGGAGCATGGTTGTTGTCTCCTTCCCAAGTCTCCATCGTTGGAAAGAATGTGTCTTTGAATCGAAGGTGTATCACAATTTACACCTACTGAGTCCAAATATATAGGAGTGTTACCAATAATAGAAGTCCGCACAAATAACGGTACTCAATCTACACACGCAGCCTGCATCAATAAATGCAAGAGTGTCAATTTCAGAATAGAATTTCAACCTTTCACAGTTAGGGCTAATATGCAAGTAGGGCTTTTTTTTAGACATTTGATTTTTCTGGCGTTTAATTGAATTCACTCCTATTTGGTGAATGAGAATCTCTCGGTGTCAACATATATGGATCAAGTGTCTAAAGGTTCATACAAGTGTAAAAAGTTACTTTTGGAGTGTCATACTTGTTATGTTTTAGGTAATAAAGATAGAAATTTGTGAAAAGGGTGATAGTTGAGCTGATTGAATTCTTGATTACAAACTAAGAGGTCAAGTGTTCAATTTCCCTGAGTAACACCTAATTTAGGTGGAGTTTTCCTAATCTCACTTTATGTATGGACCTTTCCTAGCCTTATTCGTTGAAGATCTACTTCAATTGTAACACATCAATAAAAAAAAAGATAGAAATTTTGTACTTTATATGATTTAGATAATAGAAGATAAAAACATGTAATACATACATATTCTCTTGGAGTTTTACATTTTATTTTAGATAAAATATAAGTTTTGCACTTTTTTGAGTGATTCAAAGACAACAAGATGGTGGTGAATTGGTGGAACACTTGTCTTGTATTAGGGTTCGAACCCCACCGCCGGTAGATTATTGTCTAAAGATAGTATAGGAGTGTTAATTAACTAGCTAGTCTCAAATTTCTATAATCAATCCGAAATAGTTGTAAGTTGGAGAACGTTGAAACTTGAAAATGATGAAGCAGTGATGCCAAACCATCATATTAATCTACTTCCCTTAATTCCGATAAAAACGTCAGTAATGTTGATTTTTCTGCTACATTAATAAATGCTACGTCAAGTAGTGTAGTTGAACCTGCACATCAATATAAATTACAAGATAGCGTAGGGCATTGAATTGAAATATGTATATTCAATAAATAATGTCGTCAATCCTTGTATGCTTACACAAATCAAAGGTTTAGGCAGAGCAGATGAAGAAAATTTGTGTATGAATTATGATCATGATGTACCCATTTAATCTTCCAACTTCTTCATACACCTGCTCTCTATATATATTATATAGAATACGTACACTTTGTTGTAGATAAGAAGTTAGTTCAGTTTAATGCAGTTTGAAGAATTAAGCATCTCAGAAGAAAATGTGTGGAAGCAGAAGACTATCTCTTATCTCTTGTGCCGTTGATAAGTGAGTTAGGTTTCCCAATGTGTAAATGTAATTAGTTAAGAGATGCCACAGTCTAATGATCTTCTATAACTAACCAAGGTTTTAATGATCACACTAAAAAATTTCATCAAGTCGTTCGAGTACAGTAACGCGACAGACACTACAAAAAGATATGAAATCGGTAATGATAGATTCAAGTAATTACAAAATGTTAAAAACTCATCGCTTATATATTTAAGTGATAACTTTGAAAATTGTCGCACGTGATTGCAGTAATTAAGCTCCTCCACAAAAAAAAGTTTGCGATGACTTTATAATGTCACCACATAGAGTATGTATTACGATAACAATGAAGTTATCACATACTAATTTGGTGATCACTTAAATCGTCGTGGGGTGTGGCGGACTCGTTATTCCTGGTGACTTTGGGGTTTAGTCTCATTGTTATGTATGATGCTGCTGGTGTTAGATCAAGACATGCTGGAATGCAATCTCAGGTGTAATTTAAGAAGCTCAAGTAATTATTTATAGAAATGCAAAATAGCGTTTTGATCTTAGGGTGATAATTAGAGAGCCAGAGCCAACTGGTATTTGTTTTGATTAGAAGTTAAATTACAAGTAGAAGAGTTCAAGTTATCCTGCTACGTCCCCGTCGGGGCTAATATCGGCCTTGTCAACAATCTGTAATGAAACTGCATAGTCATAGTCAGAAGGAAAACTATTTATAAGTAATGAGGCATTCTAAGCTTTCGCTATGTATAAGATCTGGTTGCCTGTTATATATATAATCTACGGTGTCTTGTACTTATATGCTGAATTTACATAAATTTAAGTATCTTTTTTAGGTTGTTTGAATGTTCTAATCTTTTTTTTGTATCGACAGCACAAGTGTGAGCAGATGAAAGATGCTCGTAAAAAAAAGGTGAACCATCACGGTGGGAAAAAGACTTTCGCACACCGGTCAAAAGAGCACGAGGAACAAGGACAAGTTGCCCTTTTCATATCAACATTTGCACAATTTTATTCATCTGAGGCGGCTGGTGCATCCTTAGTGATTTGTTCGTATTGATAATTTTGTGATTGTATAGTGATGATAAAATTAGTGATGTATGTTCTAATTGTTGATGTTCATCAACTTGATAATTATTTCATCTTGTGAAATTTGTAGAGTTTGGGAAATGTGGTTAACTTGTTGGTATTTGATTATATTATTTGTTATTATGCTCTGTTAACTATTGTATAATTTGTCATGACTTGTTACCTGATTTTCCATTCGCCATGATCTGATTTGTACTGATAATTTTTTATTGTTACTTCTGTTATTAGCTTCTAATTTAGTTTATAATGTCAAGGAAAAAATGAACAACAAAGTGCGTGATCTGGTCGATGATCATGACGGCGGTACTTTGGATGACCCTTTGCCCATGGACGTTCAGTTCGACATTATTGAGGAAGTAGTGGGCTCGAAGAGGCCAACACATATCTGGTGTTGGCAAATGCGTGAAAAAGCCTCCTCACCCAAATGGTGGTTATAAGTTGAGTGCCCAAGTGCAAGCCGAACTCCAAGAAAGGGCTGAAGATCGGGTCAAGGTAAAAGAGATGGAAGATCACATAAAGATGCTGGAAGAAATGAAGTGAGGGAACAATGCGGCAATTGGAAGTAATGCTTCGGATGGTGCAACTAGTTTCATGCCTTAGGGTGGTAGTCTTTTGTGAACATGTACTGAAGTTAACTTCTGTTTGTTGGGGCTGTTGGTAGCCTGCAACTTTAGAACTTGCGTATAACTTTTTGAGTGTCACAGCTTTCATGTGCTAACATGTACAATATGATGTAGAACTAAGAAATGGGTAGTTTGAATGACAGGTTTGTAATTTTGTTTTGTTCTATTTTATGAAAATCAAATGTCAAACATTGTCGTATATGCTATTATAGTGACATAATGAGGGTACTTATGAGACAAGCACACCCTGCCGTATTTTTATTCATATGAGACACCTCACAATCATGTCGCGAGAATGTTAGCCAATACGACACCACTTTTGTTGCTATCACATATGTCGCATATGTCCAACACTCATTTTAACCAAATGTCGTATAATTATTTATTCGCTGTCACATAGGAAGTAGTTTATGCGGCAATACACTTCCATAAGAGACAGTGCAAATTACTGTCACGTAAGCTACATCTTAAACGACAGCCATTCAAAAGTACTGTCGCATCTGACTTATGCCACACCACTTACGAGACTGATCAATTGCGACAGTTTTACATTCGAGCTTAGCCTACTAAATTTTGGAAGTCGTATAATATGATTTCTGGTGTAGTGTTGGTCATGAACTACCATCATAGAGGCGCGCAGAACTTACTGCTTTGTGTGCCATGGATTTCTATAAGGTCCAATTTGAAATGAGATCTTTGATTCATTGCTTTTTATTTCGTAACAGTGATATCTGTGGCCAGTATTATTATATAATGTATGCCAACTTGATACTTGATTAAAAAAACTTGATACTTGGCGAGTGACAAAAGATGTTAATACATTTCATAGCATGCATTCTAGTTTAACCATTATTCCACAAAATTGTACCACTATATATTTGCAACAAAATTCTCATCTTTTTATGTTTGGCGCTTGAATGAATACAATTTATAGCATTCTACTAAACATTTTATCTTATCATTGGACATTTTAAATAAAATCACTTAGTATTCACAAAATACGTGTAAAATTCACTGCACATTAAGCGTTGTTACTGAACATTTAGCTTCATCATTGAAGATTTAGTTAAAATCACTGAACATTTACTTAAAATCACTAAAAATTCACAAAATACGTGGACAATTTGAAAATTTTACTGACAATGTCTAGTAACAGGAAACATTTAGCCAAAACACGTGGAAACCTTGAAAAAAAACTAAATGTCCAGTGATAAGGCAAAATGTTCCGTGAACAAAAAAATTAATTTTTGATGTATTGAAGCAAAAAGTAACGATTTAGCCATATCACTGAACATTTAGCTTAATCACTGAACAACATAAAATTTAATTTTTGATGTATTGAAGCGAAAAGTAACGATTTAGCCATATCGCTGAACATTTAGATAAATCACTGAACAATAAACCCGGAAATTAGAAAAGACCATATTACCCCATAGTTTATATAAAAAGATAGGGTTTATATTTGATCCACTCTCTTTTAGCTTAAAAGTCAAGTATTTATTAAATCACCAAATTAAAAGAGTGCACTATTTTTTTATGGGAGGGTATAACGATACATAACATTTTAATACATATCGTGATAGTCTTATCAACTAGTACATATATTGATACTATGTGTAGTACATATGCATCTTGATCACATCCCGAAATTATTGGTACATATATTAACATCTGAAGCAAAAACCAAGGCCGACACATTTATAATGAATCCACACATCCCCTACCTTTTCAATCATTGGTACATTCATTGAAATATGAAGCACATACCAAATTGATCGGTCGAATTCTTAACCTATTATTCACTTCATTCGATGATGGATTATGTTCGTTTTCCCGACATTTTATTGTCATTTAAACTCTTTTCTAGTGTTTCAGGTCAAATATCACATACCTAAGACTTTTGGATTGATTCGAAGTAAAACAAAGCATTTGGTGAAGATTTGGGCAAAACAGGACAAAAAAGGCAGACTGGCCTTTCCAACTTAAATTGCATGTCCAGATCCCATATAGTGTCCAAACGGATCATTCTATAGCTTGTTGGAAAGCTCATTCAAAGAGCTACAAATGTGTAGTTTACACCTTGACCAGATTCGGATGTTAAGACCGCGAAAAAGTCATGCGAAGTCTCTACCAGTTTGCACTGCCGTGACATCCGTGACAAAATAATATGGCACGGGTGTTACAGCCCCTAAATTGCCCAGAAAGATTCAGGGGGTCGTGATAGCTGTGACAAAATTATATGTTACGACCCTTGCGAATATTTTGAGTTATAAATAGCAGTTTCAGACCAGATTTTGAGTACGCTGACTTTGGGGATCGATTTTGACCTAGATTGAAGAAGGAAGACGAATAAGAGCTCCAGAAAGACCAAGATTCGAGGCTACGCTTCATCAAAACATGATTTCCTCGTTTCTAATCTTTTCATATATATATATATATATATATATATATATATATATTTGTGGTTGATAGCCATGAATCGTGAGTAGTCGTTTTATTCCGGGGTCCTACGGATCTCGTGCTTGTACCCAACCCTTCATGTGATTTATAGAAACATTTTTCCATTAGTTCCATTCAAATTATTCAATTCTACTACGCTGAGTTTTACCGTTCTTGCACGTTATACATTGGTTTGATGTTTTCCTGTTTGAACGAAATTGGGTTAAACACCAAAAAGATGGATGGGTCTGAGGTAGTTAACTGGATCAAGTAGAATTGATGTTAGGTCGTAGTAGCTATGCTGATAGTATATGACCTAATAGGAGAGTTAATATTAATTATTTCACTAGATTACGGTAGCTACGCTGGTAGTCCGTAGGTATCTGTAAGTACAATGCGCGTGCATCCGCGCCGAAGGTAAAACAAGTACGTAGTGGAATAATTGATGTTTGGAAAACCCTCGCTTAACTAATCGAAATTGTTGATAATCCTTGGATGGGCGGCGTACAGCAATCTAGGTTGATTTAGACAATGATCCGTTGATGTGCGGCTTGTCTAATGTTATTTTGATTTATTTCCATATTTGATGGCATATTTGGATTGCATGATATTATCACATGAATTGTATGGAGGCACGGGTGAAGTTTGATCTTGAAATTATTTCTCTGATTGAATCAAACTTTTCCCAATTTCAGTGTCACTTAGGATTTAGTAATAACCAAACTTTTTTCCTATATGAGTAGCTGAACACATTACTTGCATACTAGTACACGCACGCGTCTGTTCCTTGGATCGACCCTTGGCTTACCGAGATTTATAAATTATTTTTGACTGCAACTTGACCCCTAAAACTAATAACTTGACAACTATAAAGGGTTAAAAATACGCTTTTCACACATCCACGTCAAGGTAGTAAAAAACGCTACGCGGGAATCGGGCGGAAAGAGTCTGTAAGGATTAATCGGGGATTAATCAGTTTTCAATTTATATATTTTTCAATATAAATGTATTAATATATTTGACTAATTGGACTTTAATTTGAATTCAATACTTTAGACAAACTGTTTAGTATATTATTCTAAATTATAGGGTCCAATTGTAATATTCAAAACTTGAAAGATTTAAATAAAATAAATAAAATGTTACTGTTAATCATCTCTCCAAAAAACCCTAGCACAGTTGACCATCATTAAAGGCATTCGTCATGCCAGCAAGCTTTTTTTCTTTAAACATTCATTTCGAGCGAGAGTTGGCTGAAACGCATGTAAATTCGTCATAAATTCGTTTAATCGCCTAATCACCGATTAATTAGATCGTTTTGAAGAAATTGAGGCGGGAGCACGAAAATGGCCGCCGAGGCGAGCTAGGCGGCCGATTTCTTGAACACTGATCCACGCCGATATTTTTTTGCAAAAGGAAGATGAATAACACCTCCACAAAAAAGGAATAATATGTTCACGCGCGAGACGGGACATGAAAATCATCCACAAGTGATGGAAATAGCATGCACGCTTAGGTGGGATGAGGAAGAAGGAAAAAAAGAAGAAAAATTGACGAATTCGATCCTGAAAACTAAGAATTTTTTACCGTGTATGCCAAAAGAACAGTCTATATGCTCTTAGAGTCGCGAAACATTTGGGCCTAATATGAAGAAATAAAGAAGCCAGATCCGTATATATGTATCTTAGGGCCCAATTACGAATGAATTATTTTGCTTCTGCCTGTACCTATCAAATGGCTTATTCATTATTATAATGGGATAATCGGTTGGCATTTCCTATCTTAAAAAATCTAAAATCTGAATGTCAAAAAACACTCCAATCAAAAACTGTTTTGCTTGTGCCAATTTTTTTATTGGTTTCTTTTTGGTCTACAGGCATTTTGTGGTTTTATCGTGCAAGTGTATCGTCTTGCCTCGAGATTTTGATGGAGTTTTCCATTTTGCCCATTTTGAAACTCACATATCTAAAATAGGGTAAACGAGTTTCACATTTCTCGTTTGTCATTTTTTCAATAACCGGTAGGCGAAGAACACCGGTATTCCTTATTTTCACATAATACCGGTTCGCATGTACCGGTATTATGTTGCGATGAATGCGTTACACATTTGGAATCTATGTGGATTATGTTGATTATCGATACGTTTCATTTCTCCATAATACTGGTTCCCCCAAACCAATAGTATGTGAAAATAGGGAATACCAGTTCCCCTCGTGCTGGTAATATTAAAAAGATGGCAAACGAGAAATGTGAAACTCGTTTGCCTGAGTTTCAAAAGAGGCAATTTGGACTTCTGAAATTGCACGCTACGTACGTTAATACATAGGTAAAAACTTGCAATTCAATGAAAGATAAAAATATTAGATAATATGAAACTGATTCTGTACGCATATATAATGAACTCATCTATCAAAAAACATCACTCGCTAAAAACAACATCATCCGTTGAGCGATGACTCTGTCTCTTTATGACTGTATGCTATAAGAGAAGCGTTTAAATGAGAACCCTTTTTTTCGAGAACTTGATATCCCAATATTCACATTTAAAAGTGCATCATCAAGTAATTGTGGTGGTGACACGTTTTCCATGAGTATATTATTAATGCAAAGTTAAAGTCATCAAATTTGACTTTATAATGGCACACATGTCACATACAAATTCAAAATGTAACTTGATCTAATAATCATATTTGAATTCTCAAAATCTCGAATTTTTGAAGATTTTCAATGGAGCGGTCGTGTACATACTGAGCAAGAAATACTTTTTCGACAAGACCTGTATATATCATTTACTAACAATACTTATTATTTATTTCAGAGTACTGAGCAAGAAATGAAGGAAATTCTGTTTTGAGGGATCGAACGGAGTTCTATTTTGTGGCAGCTTGTGCTGCAGTTGTGAAGGTATTGTCTCTTATTGAGCTCTCTCCTTCTACAGTTGTGAATCCTTTTCTGTAGCAGCTTCTGTTTCATTATTACTTTGTTACTTTGTGAATTTTTCAGTGAAAACTATGATTTTTCAGTGAAAACTATGATTTGGCTTATTTTGATATGTCATTGATAGTAATCCTATTCTGTGGCAGTTTGTGTTACATCTTTGGAGAAATTTGAAAAAGGTTATTTGAAATAACTCATTTATTTTACTTTCAGAGACGCGACGCAACTTCAGTTTATGCAATGGCGGCAAAGCAAAAGTGGCTAGCAAGTGCCAAGACAAGTTGTCATGATGTAGAAGAAAACTATCTTTTACTAATTGACTATTGAAATCTATGATTTGGCTTCTTCTTTTTTTTTGATACATGGGTTAGTGTTAGTTGGTTAGAATGTTAGCTGAGGGCTTCGAACCCTGGTTCTTTTTGACACGCAGGGGGCGCTCCACTGAGCCACCCGCTTGGCCTCGATTTGGCGTATTTTGATACTTTTTGTAATTGTGTGGTATCATACGACACACATTATTAATACCGCTTTCTCTCTCCTGTAGAAGACTCCCGAAGAAGCGCGAAGAAAAGCGAAGCAACACCGCCTTTCCCCTGCCGTCGGTAAGTCCACCACTTTCGTTTTTTCCCCTTCCTCTCTGTGACTGTCCGCTGCCCTCCTTGGGTTGCCGATGTTGGTGGGTGGAGCTTGGAACAGGCGACGGTGGGTGTGGCTTCCGGCGGGTTGTACATGTTTTTTGGGGCTCCTCTCTTCCGCTGCTCTGATTGATGTTGTTGTTGTGTTTGTCGCGGTGCTGGCGGCGGTCCGAGCGGCGCTGGTGGAGGTCCGACCGGCGGCGGCTTCAGTAGGGTAGGGATGGTTAGGGGTCGTTGTCTATGTTTCTTTGTACAGGTTGTACTGTAGGCCGATTTAAACCGGGTTGTAGAGTAGGCCGGGTAACACCGGGTGGCCGGGTAAACCGGGTTTTAGTGTAGGCCGGGTAAAACCAAGATGTAGTGTCGGCCGGGTAACACCGAGTTGATGTTAGATGGGCCGTCTGACCTGTTAGAAGGGCACGATGGTCTTTTACCTGGTCATGTAGTGTCGTTCGTTGTAGCCAGTTTGGCGTTTTAATAAAAAAAATATACCAGGTTCAGTATTTTTGTTTAATATTTTACATGAAACGAGTTCTTATTCGAGTAGCTCGTTTATGAGCTTGATTGGCTCGATCTCAATAAATTTTCGAGTCGAGTTCGAGTACTTAAAATTAATAGACGAGTCGAGTTCAAACATGCAATACTTAGGCTCGACGAGTTCGAGTTTCGTATATTCCTAATCGAGTCGAGTTCGAGTTTAACGATACTCGACTCGACTCGTTTGCAGCTGTACGCGTATGCTACAAAAGCAAAACTTGATTATTGTGTGGAATATACCGAGGGCAATTGTGATACCTTCTAATATAAAAAAAGACATCATCAGTTGTCGAACTGTCACTCTTTAATCAGAAACCTCTCGTTCCTTCTCCTCTTTTGTCTTATAATCACAACTCAAAGTCTCAAAGTGTAGCAAGCAAGCAGAGCATCATCAGATCAGCGTCGTTACAGCACCTTCTTCCTCAAACCAATGGATGCCCTCTCCATCACACCCATCGTCTTCATCAAAGCTCTATCCTTTCTCTCCTCAAATCCAATACCACATCCACCCTCAAACATCAAACCACCCATCACCGATCGTCGCCAAAAGCCGCTGGAACAGAGCTGCTGTGATGCCCACAACCTGTTTGATCAAATTCCTGAGCATTCTTGGAACGGGTACTTGCAGAGTGGAGGACTCGGGACCGCTTTGTTGAGTGTAACGTCCACTGCCACTGTTAAGATTAGCCCGTTTGTGGCGACATTGGCTGCCAATCCGACTTTTGTTTCGGGTCTGGTGGCTTGGGCTGTAGCGCAGTGGATGAAGGTGTTTCTCAATTTTTGTGTAGAGAGGAAGTGGAAGCTTGGGATTTTGTTTGAGTCTGGAGGGATGCCGTCTTCCCATTCTGCTCTTTGCACGGCGCTTACCACTTCTGTGGCTTTGTGTCATGGAGTGGCGGATTCGTTATTTCCGGTGGCTTTGGGGTTTAGTCTCATTGTTATGTATGATGCTACTGGTGTTAGAAGACATGCTGGAATGCAAGCTCAGGTAATTTAAGAACATCATCATTCATGATGATGGTTTTTAATACTATTTCCAGTAATTATTTATATAAATGCAAAATAGCGTTTTGATCTTTGGTATTTGTTTTGGTTAGCAGTTAAATTACAAGTCGCGGAATTCAAGTTAACCTGCTACGTCCCCATCGGGGCTACTATCCTTATCAACAATCTGTAAGAAACTGCATAATAAGAAGGAAAACTATTTAAAAGTTACGAGACATTCTAAACACATTCTAAACATTCGCTATGTAGAAGATATGGTCGCATGTTATCTGAACTAAGGTGTCCTGTACTTGGTCATGAATTACCATCATAGACATTAGACGCGCAGAACTCACTGCTTTGCGTGCCAGGATTTTTAAGGTCCAATTTGAAACGTGTTTTTTGATTCATTTCTTTTGTTTCCTAACAGTCATATCTGTGGCCAGAATTGTTGTGTAATGTATGCGAACTTGATACTTAAATAAAAAACTCGACACTTGGCGACTAACTAAAGATGTTTATTCATATGACAGGTGCTTAATATGATAGTTGAGGATATGTTTCAAGGTCACCCTATCAGTAAAAGGAAGCTGAAGGAGCTTTTAGGCCACACCGTGTCGCAGGTCATTGCTGGAGCTTTGCTGGGAGTTTTGGTTGCGTGTTTCATTTGTCAGAGATATTTGGCAGCGTCGTAGTTTGCATATATTTGGCTGATCATTGGACGAGAGCTGGAGCATTTGCAGCTAGTGGTTATATTGCTGTGCCTGAATCATATTACTAATATGGTTTGAGGTCCAAAACTATAATTTTTTCGGATCATCAAGGGCGTTGGATTGCCATATTTGAGTTGAGATGAATTACAAAAATGTCACTCGACCACTTGACGTTACGATTTAAACTGTAACCATTCGAGCCATTTCTATCTCCTTCTTTAGGAGAGCTTCTTCGGTCTTCACTATACATACTTAAGTTGACTTCGAATGAGGATTAATATTTCTACAAATTGATGATGCAAAATACCTTAACTTAAAGCTTGCTACTAAGGGTATGTACAGCGGTGAGGAGGGCCAGCACCTCCTCCCCTCATCCTAGTAGCACTTGTGATAGCACCTCCCACCAATTTTTGTGCTTTGATTTTGAGATGAGGGGAGGAGGTGCTACTCTCCTCACCGTTGTATATGATGCTCTAAGATGCATCATGGTTGTTGGACGGTTGAAACAACATCGTTTTCATGCTCGCAGCCAAATAATGTTTCGAGCACGAAAATGTTTCGTTTCAAACAAAACGTGGTTATCGTTTTGGTTAAATTAATTGTTAAACATATCAAAACAACATCTTTTTTTATTTATTAAACCGATGTCATTTTCATGGTGCTACATCATATGCAAATTTTTATAAAATGTAATAGAAATTTAAAACGCACACGTAATTACTGTTTACATATTAATAACCAACTCCTCAAGCAAAAGAACAGCTTAATTACAACATTCATGTCCCACACTTATATTTCTCGTCTGCAACAGGCCGGTCGGTCTCTATCTATTCATTTTTTTTTCTAAATACATTCCAAACAAACACGTTACCAGGTTGCATCTTATATTGAATAATCTTGTTGCCATCTTCCAATCAGCAGCCAGTTTATATGGTATTAAATTTGTTCTTTATTAATAATATGATCATCTCGCTCATATCAGCTGCAACTTAATTCTTCATATTTCCCTCGTTGAAACAACAGTTATTTATCATGGAGAAGGCTACCGTACTACTCGGAGTTGTGAGGCTTTTCAGCTGCTACAAGTGCGGATGTCATGTCGCTCTCCACGACGATATTGTGTCTAAACATTTTCAGGTAAGGCTAATTTAATCTCCAAATGATCTGATTTGAAGGTGATTTGATGAAAGTTTTTGTGCATATATATATATTTGCAGTCGGGTAATGGAAGAGCGTACTTGTTCTCCCAAGCGACTAACATTAAGTTGGGACCGAAAGAGAACCGGCAACTGATAACTGGTCTTCACATAGTGTGCGATGTGTTCTGCTCGGATTGTGGCGAAAACCTTGGTTGGAAGTATGAACAGGCTTTTGAGCCAACACAAAAGTATAAAGAAGGCAAAGTGGTCCTTGAGAAATACAAGATTCTCATCGACATTTTATGACACAAAATTAATTGATTCTACTTTCCATATATGTTAGTAGTTTATTTGTAAAATTGGAACCAATTTGTATATATGCACATGGTTTGGGATTTGATCGTAGGTCACCTTGATTGATTGCATTAACTCGATGAGAGATTGTGCATAATGTTTTACCCTGTGTATATTATTGGAAGATTAATTGCCATTTGCTGGGTACTTTTTTTGCCCATGTGTTATAAAAAAAAAGGAGGAAAATTAAATTATTGGGTTCAAACTACTATATTTTTTAATGAGAGAGCAAATAAAAAAATCCATTCAAATTAACAGATGGCATTAACTCCTCCAAATTAATTTAATCTATATATATATATATCTCTCTCAGACAGTGTTATTAAAACCGGACCGGTAATCGAACCGGTCAAGTCACTGGGTCAATGGGTCAGTGGTTCAACCGGGTCGAACCGGTTTGACCCGCACAAATTAACAATAATAAAATAACTTATATATATATATATATATGCATATTTATATACCTGTTTTGTAACCTAATAAAATTTAACCTGTATACAATACTATAACCATAACAAATTTAGAATTCGAATATCACACATTAATAAGAAAATAACAAAACAACAATTGCAATTTTAGGGCAAAGATGGGATTCAATTTAACAAATAAAATAAAATATTTATATATGATATTATAATTTAGCATATTTATGACTTGAATAAATATTACATGATTATGATCCGATTATAACAACATACCATAACAAATTTAGAATTTGATAAAGTACAAATCAATAATACAACAATAACAATTTTAGTCTTAATTTGCAAGTCACAACAATAAGTGATTTATAAGACTAATTGAATTTCTAGTTAAATTGATAATAAGTAATAACTTTTATAGATTTGATAAATGAATATACATTATTGAAACAAATAATAAAACAACAATCATCTTTAGCCTAGTGGAAATAAAGAGAAAAACTATTAAGAGGGGCTTGGGTTCGAATCTTGTCCAAGTCAAAATTAAATAAATATTTTTTCAGACCAAATCGAACCGATTGAACCGATCAAATCACGATTTTAATGAAAAACCGGGTCAACACCGGTTTTGACCGAGTCTTGACCGGTTTTGACCGGGTTTGACCGGTTCTTGACCGGCTTTGACCGGGTTTGACTCCAAACCGATCCGATGAGTGAATTGAACCGGTCTCCGGACCGGTTCCCGGTCCAACCGGTCGAACCGGCCGGTCCGGTTTTCACAACACTGATCTCAGACATCGTGAACAACACCCAACAACATTAACTTTCCAGTATCCACCATCATCAGTTCGTTCCTGAATGCTTTGCAAAAAAAATTCCGAGTATGCCTAAGCGGAGAAAAGATCAATTGTGCGTTGTGATTGAAAACAACGTGTCGTCGAAACTGGCGGATGCAATCCGCCAAGCGTTTGCAGACTGAGAGCCTTTTATATACCTTTGTAGTTTCTTCCCACGAATGATTCCGGAGGAGTCATGCCAGACATTCGAGTCAGGTTCTACAAGATATCGGATCATGGAGATACTTCTAATTTTATTATAAGATTTTTATTTTCTTTAAATCTTATACTCCAAATGAATATTACTTTAGAATCTATTATTTGCAGTTTAATAATTTATGAACAAAAATTAAATAATAATTTTCTTGATTTATATTGTAAATTTTTCACATTGATGTGATACAATTTCATTTGTGTCGTTATCATGACTATTTTCCAGTTTGGCCAGCCACCTAACGTGTTTAATAAATCTCGACCATGGTTTAATCAACAACTCTGCAAACCAAGGAAGGATGTATCGCATCAAACATAATTGAGAATGATGAGGACCGAGCTTTAGCTCAGTGGAGCGAGCTCACCGGGCAGAATCACGACTTCACCGATTCAAGTTCTCATAAATTTAAATATTGAGCAGATACTAACCCTACCCAGTCCAATTCAAAAAAAAAAATTGAGAATGATGAATTTTATATTAATTTTTTTTTTTGACAAGGCTACTTTTATATTGAATTTTTTAGTAACATGATTTTCTGTTCTGCACATTTTAGAAAGAATTCAACCGAGTGACCGAGTCAAACGTAAGGATAGATTCAACTAACCATCAACTATTTCAAGTAAATGCCCACAAAAAGCTCCAACGATCACCGTTTTTTCAATGGGCAAAATCAGAAATTATTTAAAGACAGTGGAGTTAACTCTATTAGTTAATTTTGTTTAACTATGATTAAATGATAAATAAATAAATTTTTTTAGTTCAATTTAATTTAGTCAACTCCATCAGTTAACTTTCACGGAATTTCTGATTTCGTCCCTTAATTTGAAAATTTAATTGTTCGCACTTGGAAAATCAATAATAGTTCGATGCCCTTTTTTATACTGTTCCCTAAATTAAATGGATTATTTAGTATGTGTTTGTACATAATTTTGAGGACTTTTTGAATAAGTTTTTATGTATTTCAAAATGAAAAGAATCTCTTTTTTTATGAAGGGGTACAATTCATAATATTTCAATATATCACAATAGCCTTAATCATCTAGTACATATATATCAATCTTCGAAACTTTATCAAGGCATCTCGAGCAGATCTGAAATCATTGGTACGCATATTCGCATCTTGAAGCACAAGTCAGGTCCGACACATATACCCCGAAACCACTAGTACATTCTTCAACATTTGAGCACAGACCACATCGAACACCTTTACCATTGCAAGACACGTCATGTCCATCATGATGGTCGAATAAACCCTCCATTGAAAGGCAACAAACATCCACGCGCAAGGTGGGAAGAAGAAGGCATCCACGAGGGATGTAGGAAGCATCACGTGCAAGGCGGGGACAAGGAAGGCATCAGCGAGGGATGCATGTATGAAGATGGAAAGAAAAAGGGAGAAGAAAAACTCACAAAATTGTGAGGAACATTGGTGTCCAAGGGATTCGAACCCGGAGGGTAAATATCCAAGATGAAATCCTAACCAACAAGCCACCACCCCTATTGGCGAACCTTTTTTTTTTTTTTAATGTTTGCTTTTTAGGCAGCCGACCAACAAGTTTTGGAACAAGTATCCCACATGAACAAATTTATTTTCATCAATTGTATCAAACAAAGTCAATAATCGTTGATGTTTTGCATGTTGCTCGAAAGTCAATAAAAAATAATCGTTTAGTATTCATAATTTCATCTAAACAGACAGAGGCCGACTACAGAAGCACCCCTGATGTTTTGCATGTTGCTCGAAATTCTAATAATCGTTGCTAACTCTCTCAATTCTAAAACGACTTGATAGACTTTGTGTATAATAATAAATGTGAGAAGTCACATATAACAATTTACAAACCTTATATGTGTGAATGGTCCCCCGCAAACCATTGAATAACTCGCTCTGTCTCAAGGAAAATCATAAGGAGAAAAATCAAACATAAAACTTAATAATAGTAGCTAAACACATCACTTGCATAACAGTATACGTGCACGTAAGATTTAAATATTATTTTTTACTTCAAGCTAAACACTTACGCTACATGTATGAAAAAGATTAAAAATACGTCTGTCAATCGGCTAGCATAGTATTCGTACTGTATCTCATAGTCATGAGCAAGTACTAGAAAGATCTCTTCTACCTACAGGGAACGTTGTTGACCACGAGTCGTGCGTATCATCCTCAAATGGATGGCAAAACCAAGATCGTGAATTGATGTCTAGAATGTTGTAATTTATTACTCAATCTTGTATGCAAACTTAGGTTCAATTCATGTAAGGTTCAAACACAAACAAGAATATAAAGGGAGCACACAAGAATTTTTACGTGGTTCGGATAAATCCTACTCCACGGGACCTCAAATGAGGAGATCCGTCTCAACAATCCACTATGAGCAATCAAAAGGTTTCGAGTACAAACAGCACAACCAGATCGGGCAATCGATCTAAAACCCTAGGTTTAAACTGAAAATTCGAAGCTAAGGGAATGGAGGGATTGAGCCCCCTCCGAGGCCCCTGGATTGAAGCGTGACGTTGCCGACGTCTCTGCAGCCAAAAGCCCCTTGATTCCACGCCTCGATTATCACCGGATGACCTCCGACGAACAGCTTCTCAGTCCGAGCACTTCTCCGGTTAATCCCACCGACGAAGCAAGTCAGCTGTGCAATTCGTTGAGCCACGAATTACCCAGCGTCCGACGAGCTATGCTAGATCTTCTCCGACGAATGAATCGATCTCCAATCTTGCAATCGCTCTGGAATTTTCTCGCTCGACTTAACCCTAATCCCCAAATTCGAATTGCCTTTTAAACCCAGAAAGCCGCGTGCCCAAAACGCAGACGTTTTCAATCGTAACCGAAATAACTGTCGAGCCCGCCAAGCCAAAACGACGCCGCTCCAATTGATCTTCAAAGCTCAGCTTGTCAAGGAATGAGAACACCAGCCGATCGGCTATCCGGCCAAAAACTCCGCACAGCCGATCGGCCATCCGACCGGCCAGCCGACCGGGCACCCGAGCGGACCTCCAGGCGGGCGACCGAGCAAGCTCCAAGCTCCAATCTTCAGAACTGCTTCATTTCTTCAGCTCTTCTTCTTGGATCTTCAAGCATCAATGGCATGAGGCTTTGGGGACTCTAAGGATAGCTAGATTACCTAACCTATCCTAACAATTGCCCTCCTAATCTAGATGTGCTGAGTACCCAAATACAATTGATTGCTACTTAGTGGATGTTGAGAAGATCATCACCCATATATCATTGGTCCAACCCTTCTTCAAGGGTCACATTGAGCCTCCTCAATGTGCAGGAAGTTCCTGCAAAAATCAAACTTATTAGTTGGCACAACTTTGGTTCCAAAATCTGCAGGATTGACATCACCCAAGATTTTCTTAACTTCAAACTCTTTCATTTCAATCTTATCTCTAATGAAATGCAACCTCACATCTATATGCTTGCTTCTTTCATGGTAAACAGGGTCATGACACAAATGCAATGCACTTTGACTATCAGTAAAGACAATAGGCACATAACATTCATTTTCAAGTTCAAACAATAAACCCTTAAGCCATAAGGCTTCCTTGGCTGCTTCAGTAGCAGCTATGTACTCTGCCTCAGTTGAGGAGAGTGCCACAACTGACTGGAGCTGAGCCTTCCATGAGATACAGTTTCCACACCAAGTAAAGAACAAACCAGTTGTAGACTTTCTATTATCCCTATTGCTAGCATAATCAGAATCAACATAGCCAAACAAATCAGATTTCAGTCCATATCCAGAATATACCAAACCTAATGACTTAGTTCCACACATGTATCTAAGCAAGTATTTCATGGCCAACCAGTGAGCTTCACCTGGGTTAGACATGAACCTGCTTAGAACTGAAATGCCAAAGGCCAAGTCAGGCCTTGTGCATAACATACAGTACATGACTGATCCAACAGCCACATCATAGGGGATATTAGCCATATTTTCTTGTTCAGTTTTAGTCTTAGGACAATCATCTTTTGTTAGCATTAAGTGCCCTCCTAAGGGTACTGCAGTAGGTCTAGAACAGTTCATGGCAAACTTATCAAGCACTTTTACAAGGTAATCATGCTGAGACAAATACATTTTTCTGTTCTTCCTATCTCTAGTTATGCTTATGCCTAGAATTCTTTTAGCAAGTCCCAAATCTTTCATGTCAAAATTAGCTTTAAGGTCCCTTTTCATCTTCTCTACTTCAGTTTTAGAATTACTCATAATGAGTATATCATCAACATACAAAAGCAGATAGACATTCAAATCAGGTTTTGGCCTTTTCAAATACAAGCAAGCATCATACTTACTTCTCATAAAGCCTAAAGCTAACATGCATGAATTAAACTTAATGTTCCATTGCCTTGGTGATTGTTTTAAACCATAAATAGATTTTTGAAGCATGCAAACATGATCAGGATTTGTTTTATCAATAAAACCAGGAGGTTGACTCATATAGATAGTTTCATTTAAGTTCCCATGTAGAAAAGCAGTTTTCACATCCATTTGATGCAATTCCCAATCATAAACTGTTGTCATAGCAAGTAATAATCTGAGTGTTTTATACTTAACAACAGGAGCAAATATTTCATTGTAATCTATGCCTTCTCTTTGATTAAATCCCTTAGCAACTAGTCTTGCTTTGAATCTTGGAGGATCAGTTGGTGAACTGCCCTCCTTGATCCGAAAGATCCATTTACTACCAATGATTTTAGCATTTTCAGGTTGCTTAACTAGTTTCCAAGTTCCAGTATTATGCATAGATTCAATTTCTTCACACATGGCTAATTTCCATTTATCAGACTCTTTACTAGTTAGTGCATCCTTAAGTGTTTCAGGAGTTACATACTTCACATCACTAGCAACTAACAGAGCATATTCAAACAAATTCACAGATTCAGCCATGTTAACATATCTCCTATTGGGTTTTCTAACTCTAGGAGTTCTATCCCTTGCTAACACATAGTCAGTCAAATCAGGTGCATCAATCTCAGCATTTTCAGTCACATTATCACTACTTGAAGATATAGTATTGTCAACCATGTGACCTACATTATCAGCAGTATGTAAAGAGGTAGAATCAGAAGCACTTAGCTGATTCTCAGACTGAGGTGCTGAGTTTTCCACAATTGGGGAATTTTCCGCAAAGTTGTCCACTTCTTGCGGAGAGTTGGGAACTTCAGTTTGAGGAGGTGTTTCCAGGTCTGCAACAGGTGGAAGCACCTCATTTTCTTGATGGTTATGTCCACCATCACCATGGTTATCATCATTGGCATCTGGAGTCCACCAGAGTTGCCCACCAGGCACAAAGCTCTGATGTTCAGACTCAGTTTCCTGGTCAGTACTAGAGGTACCTGCACCATTAGAATCTGATGTTAGTTTGGCCTTAAAATGATACTCATCTTCATTAAAAGTTACAGAACTAGCAGTTATAACTTTATAAGGACCAGGTCTAACTAGCAACAACTTATATCCTTTCACACCCAATGGATAACCAAGCAAGACAGCCTTCTCAGCTCTAGGATTGAGCTTGCCCTGCACAGAATGTGCATAGCAAGTGCAACCAAAGGGCTTTAAATGGCTTAAAGAGATTTTTCTACCAGACCACAGCTCTTGGGGAATCTTAAAGTCAGTTGAAGAACAAGGAGACCTATTGACTAAATATGCAGCAGTCATGACAGCTTCACCCCATAGAGATTTCCTAAGTCCAGAACTTATTAACATGCATCTAGCCCTTTCTAATAATGTTCTATTCATCCTCTCAGCTATACCATTTTGCTGAGGGGTACCTGGTACAGTTAAGTGCCTTCTAATGCCATGTTCTTTACAAAAACTATTAAACTCATTGTTACAGAATTCCATACCATTGTCTGTCCTTAAGCATTTAAGTTTAGAGTTAGTTTGGTTTTCAACAAGAGTTTTCCAGTTTTGAAAGTGATCAAATACCTCAGTTTTAGATTTAAGAAGATAAACCCAAACTTTCCTAGAAAAATGATCAACCAAAGACATAAAATACAGTCTACCACCAACTGTTGGCACTTGGGCAGGGCCCCAAAGATCACTATGAACATATTCAAGAGGAGCAGATGCAGTCATATTAGATCTCTTAAAAGAATGAGCAATTTTCTTTCCTAAGATGCAATTTTCACAGAATGGCAGATTTACTGGTTTTTCAGGCAACAAACCATGTTCAAACAATTTATTCAGGCCTTTATTACCTATGTGACCTAGTCTAGCATGCCATAGCTTAGTGCATTTCAGTTCCTTATCTTCTGTTCTAGCATGATTAACCTCAGGAGATGTACTAACATAGTATAAACCACCAGTTTTAGTAGCTTTTATCAGAACTGTCCCTTTTCTTGAAATCTGTCTAATTCCTTTTGATGAATTAATTTCACAACCTACATCTTCTAAGGCTGATTCAGATATCAAATTCCTCCTAAGATTAGGAACCCAACTTACCTTTAAGAGAGTTCTAACCTTACCATCAAACATTTTAATGGGGACAGTTCCTATACCTTTTATTTTTAAAACAGTTTTATCTCCTAGTTTAACTTCACCTCCATCATATAAATCAAGTTTATCAAACAAGTGTTTATGAGGAGTAGCATGCATAGTACACCCAGAATCTAATATCCAAGAACTATCAGAAAAAGCACCACAAACTACAAGGCATTCATTATCAAAACCAGAACCAGATTCACACACATTTGACTGCCCATTCTGAGGTTGATTTCCCTTATATTTTCCACTCTTAATGTCATCCTTTTTCTTTTGGCAATGGTTTGCATAATGTCCTACATTATTACAATAAAAACATTTCACTTTGGAACCTTGAGAGGCACCGTTTTTGTCACCATTTTTATCAGATTGCCTAGGGACATTTTGAGAGTTATTATTAGGTTTTTCAGACCTATTGTTTTTAGAGGGAAACTTCTTTTTGCTCTTAAACATCATTACTTCATTCTTAGCTTCAGTTCTAGGTCCAGACCTAGTCTTAAACACTTTTAAAGCCTCATTCTTCTGAATTATCATTTCAGTGATTTTAGTTAGAGTTAACTCATCTCTCCCATATTGAATTACATCCTTAACAATATCAAACTGATTAGGCAGGGAGTGTAGGATTATCACAGCAAGATGTTCCTCTTTAATTGTATCTTTACATCTATCTAAGTCTTGTGTAATTCTAAGAAAGATGTCTAGATTTTCCTGAATAGTCATTTGAGTATCCATTTTAAAAGTGAACAATCTACCTAAGAGTGAAATCCTATTAGGGAGAGATGTTGACAAGTACTTTTCTTCTAACTTTTCCCAAAGTTCCTTAGGGTTAGTTATTGTCATAACCTGTCTAGCAACATTGTCATTTAACCTCATGATAATTTCAGAATGAGCTAAGTCCCTTATTTCTTTCTTGACTTCATCAGTGGTATTAGCTACCCATTCATTCTCTATAGCCCTATAGCACTTTTCTTTAATTAAAATTGCTCTCATCTTTAGTTTCCACATAGAGAAATCAGTTGTGCCATCATACGGCCTAAGCTTGGTAGGATCAGCCATACCACAGAAAAACAAGAAGCGGAATTCAACAAGAAATAAGGATCACAAGTAAACAGGGGAAGCAATACACCCAATCAAACCACCCAGCAAGATGCAGCAAGAAACCAAGCTACTGATACCACTTGTTGTAATTTATTACTCAATCTTGTATGCAAACTTAGGTTCAATTCATGTAAGGTTCAAACACAAACAAGAATATAAAGGGAGCACACAAGAATTTTTACGTGGTTCGGATAAATCCTACTCCACGGGACCTCAAATGAGGAGATCCGTCTCAACAATCCACTATGAGCAATCAAAAGGTTTCGAGTACAAACAGCACAACCAGATCGGGCAATCGATCTAAAACCCTAGGTTTAAACTGAAAATTCGAAGCTAAGGGAATGGAGGGATTGAGCCCCCTCCGAGGCCCCTGGATTGAAGCGTGACGTTGCCGACGTCTCTGCAGCCAAAAGCCCCTTGATTCCACGCCTCGATTATCACCGGATGACCTCCGACGAACAGCTTCTCAGTCCGAGCACTTCTCCGGTTAATCCCACCGACGAAGCAAGTCAGCTGTGCAATTCGTTGAGCCACGAATTACCCAGCGTCCGACGAGCTATGCTAGATCTTCTCCGACGAATGAATCGATCTCCAATCTTGCAATCGCTCTGGAATTTTCTCGCTCGACTTAACCCTAATCCCCAAATTCGAATTGCCTTTTAAACCCAGAAAGCCGCGTGCCCAAAACGCAGACGTTTTCAATCGTAACCGAAATAACTGTCGAGCCCGCCAAGCCAAAACGACGCCGCTCCAATTGATCTTCAAAGCTCAGCTTGTCAAGGAATGAGAACACCAGCCGATCGGCTATCCGGCCAAAAACTCCGCACAGCCGATCGGCCATCCGACCGGCCAGCCGACCGGGCACCCGAGCGGACCTCCAGGCGGGCGACCGAGCAAGCTCCAAGCTCCAATCTTCAGAACTGCTTCATTTCTTCAGCTCTTCTTCTTGGATCTTCAAGCATCAATGGCATGAGGCTTTGGGGACTCTAAGGATAGCTAGATTACCTAACCTATCCTAACTAGAAGATTATTTGCGGAGCTTTGTGTCGAACACTCAAAATGAATTATTGAACTACTGTCATCCGTGTAATTCTATCATTTCTGATCATAAATTGATGTCCAATCCGTCGCCCAACAAAACCATGAATAAGAGAAGCGAGAACAAAGCAAGTTAGCAGAAATTGATATTGATCGAAACCTCAAAGTCGAAAAACTAAAAACATTAACAACAAACCTGAGAACCGGGATGAACTACGCAGTGAAGCGTGCTATGTATGTCTGAATGGAGAATATAGTAACAATGGAGGATCGTCTTGTGTATTTCGAGGTAATTGAATGATTTGGGATCAATTTTTTCTTGAACTCGTCGCTCAAAGATATAACAAAATTGATGAAATGCAGATATCATTTATGCTATACTTGATTCCGAATGGATGAGTCACATTCATGTGATGTCCAAAAAGGGAGGATACCATTTTTAAAAATGACAAGAATGAGTCAATCTCGCGCGTACCGTCACAAGGTGGAGTATGTGTAACAATTATAGAAAGCTCATTTCGCTATCCCCGTCATAGACCGAATGCTCGAAAGATTAGCAAATTACGAATTCCTTTTATACTTTGATGGATATAGTGAATTTTTTCGAATCCCTAGAATTACACTGCCTTATGAGAGTGTATTAGGATATGTACCTTTGTCGGAATACTCATGTTATTTAGGAATTTAGGATACTTATTGTCACTGATAAGTGATAATCCTAGACTTAATCCTTTTATTGATAGATACGACTCTTGTTATAGCTTCCGTTACAACAATTCACACTATCCTCTTTGTTTTCACTTCTTTAGCAGTTAGTTAACAACTTCGATCTACTTTGCTTACCGCTATTCTCGCATCAATAAAAAGAAAATAACTAATTTGTCACTTGGTTCACGGTCACGGCCCACCTTTTCAAAAATTATCATTTAATTACTATCAAAAAAAAATTATCATTTAATTAGACTCACATCAATCGGTGCGGCCCGGTCCGGTTCTTGATCAATATTTTCAAAAGTTTCTAATCCCTGGGTCTGATCCAGACCGTAAACATATTCTAGGGCAGAATTTGAATTAGGGGTCGGCAATGGACCGGGCCGGATTGAAAAGGGCTTTAGGTGAACCCTAGCCCTAGCCCTTTACACATTAGGGTCGGGTCGGGTCCGGTCCGGAGAAAATTCATCAGCCCTAAAATCGTTATCGGCCCTTCGCTTTATAGGGCTTTTCGGGCTAGGGTCGGGCTCGGACTAATTTCGATCCTAAATGAATGACTAATTAATCGACAAATAACTCTTTAAACGCAAATACTACTAGTTTGGACGTGTGAGATTTAATGGAAGTGAAAAATACATTCTTTTTATATGAAAAACGTCCTAAAATCAAGAAATTTACGATTTTAAATCGGGCTCGTATTTCGAACCGGGCCGAATAATCGAAGCCCTAGCCCGACCCTAAGCCCTTCAGGTGGGGCCATAATAGAGCTTATGTAGGGCTAGGGCCGGACTCGGACTAGGGTCGGACTATGGCCGCCCTAGGACTTATTTTGGCCGGGGGCCGAATGCTAACCCCTAGTTTGAATACCCGTCCGAATGTTTGGAAAGCAAAAACTGTAGGTGAAGGATCGAAGCACCTCTTTCTTCAAATAAAGCAGTTCTTAGCGCCAACTGCATATTATCAAATGATGTTACTGAAATTTGCTCCCCTTTTGTTTCATTTTTCTTAAGGAGCAGGCAGTGACAGACAGTGAACTCCCGTGGTAGGCATCACACCACACCCATGCTGTGTTTCGATCCCAGAAGACTAATTCAGCTTCCTGCTTACATATTCATGGGTGAGAGAAACTTACATCTTCCTGGAAATGCTTATTGTATTACATACTCTTTCCATTCAAATCCTGCACACCATGGCCAAGCTGGACGTGTTAAATTATATAAAGCTTTGGCCATAAATGGTTCAAATTTAACATGTATGCTTATTAAGTGCGCATTTAAACACATCCAGCATCTGCCTATTAATTTATGCAAATGATTTCATGTGATTTTGGCCACGGAAAAAAAATTGTCTGTAAATGGTTAAAGTTCAGGATCTTATTAATTTCTCAACAATTGACAACAAGATGAATCACAAAAACTGGCATCTTATGCACACAAAACTACTCGATATTAACAGAACATTAGTATACACACAACATCCCAGAATAACAAAACCATTGTACTCAAGGGTTGCATAAGATGCATATGGTTTCCAACCCATGCTATATGGACCTAAACTCTTGAAGCCACTCCCTAAGAATGTTACCCAGTTGAGAGTCAGTATAATTACTATTCCAAGGTGGTAGTCAGACTACTATGGATATGGACTACATATTCCCGTCGCAGTAGAAAAAAAATTGTGGACATGAGTTTCTACATCTGACATACTTGAGTAGTTGAGTGACGTGCTGCATCGGATGAAGTCCAGATGTAGAATAAATCAGTGAACGAAACTCCAAATCCAAGGAACAATAGAGAATATGACTCAACCGTAACCTGCAATATCACTCATGTGTGGCCTGGCTTGTTAGAAGCATAAATGAAATATAATACAAGGCGCAAATGACAACTGGGCAAACAGAAGAAATGAACGATCAGAAGTTAATATCCTTTAGATTTCTAGATCACGCCATTCACTTGTCTAGCTACCATCACTTGACATGCATCTTCATCCAACTAATAAAAGAATGGGTCTCAACTCTCACCTCATACCATCTTCCAAAAGTCCCGCATTGATTGGGGAATTGTTTCTAGTTAGCAGCTCATTTTCATTCAGATCTTAATAATTGCGGATGCTGGAGGTACATGCGCACTCAACCCTGGCTGCTGTGCCAAATAGTATTGAGGAATTGGTAATATGTACTCATGATTCGTACTCTCTACGTACAAATACCTAACTCTCGAACGTGCCAGATGATGATATTATTTTACGTTTTGGAGTATGACATGTTGTGGTCTGAGACTCTCATTTATTTATAGGTTAGTTGAGCAGGTTGTAGTTGTTTAAGTCTGGCCTAAGCCAAAGTGTGACCAACATCAGTTGGGCAAGTTTCTTGGTGGATTTAAACAATGTGTTACGGTAGATAATTGATAAAGACGAAGATACAGAACACAGGCTGGTGATTATGCCCCAGTCTCTTTTTTCTCACTGATGAAATAAAATAGAAACTGAATGGAAGTACAACCAAAGTAACATCTACCCCGTTTTCATACACTGCTGAACTTTTACTCCGTCTAACTAACGATAGAGAACACTTAGATAATAGCTCATGAAGTAACTAACAAAAAATACAGACCTTAATTATGATGTAACGGCCAATTGATCCTGCGTATATGACCTTTCTGTGAGCAAGGTCGTCGGAGATCGATTGGAATTGATCGGAGAATCAGTTTGGCGGAGAAAACCCCATTTTCATTTTTATCAAATTCAAAAAACTGAAGTTCAAAACAGTGAAGTGCGATTACATGAATTAAAAACTAAAACAGAAAATAGTAAAACGCTGCCGTATCGCATCTCCAATACTTTCCTCTAACCAGCATCGCACAGATATATGCTGTGGCATATTGCATGCATACCTAAAGAATGTTGAAGATTGCATAAGGTACTCTATTATTAAATAAACGAGAAACAAACTACAACACATATAATTGGTCATTGGACAAGCTTCTTGCTTAAGAACATAGACATGGCTTGGTGTGAATACGTGTGGTCCCCTTAAAGTAATTTTATAGATCTGCAATGAGTACTAAAATTTAAGCAGTTTTATTATATGCAGATGGAAGTTACATTATCAAAAATATCATGTGCTCTAAATGCTAAATGTTGAAAAGAGCTGTAGTGGAGACGTGGAGTTGTTAATGGCCATACGGAAACATGCATATATATGCAATGAAAGACCTCCAAATCCAGGTAAAAGGCTGCACGTATGATGAAGTTCATAAATACCTTGACACACTCTTCTGGTTCAGTAACGTTTGTACTTTGTCGAGAATTGACCACTAGGAAACTTCTCTGGATGTGCCAACAAATGATTTTGTTGCATATATCTGAAATATATCAGGGTAGACAGTTAGACACCAGTATATTACATTTGACAAAATCAGAATGTAAGGCATGCAAGTGCTCCCCTTATTCAAGCGAATACAGCCTCGCAAAACAGGAACCCTCATACAAACAAACACATATAGACGGATCCTCCTATGGCAGATTTTTATTTATGCAAAGTTCCCTAACCAAGTTATGAATTAGTTCAGAAGCTAACACTTACGAGAGGATGGATATCCAAAGGTGAGTTAACATGGTCATTCTTTTCTGTTGCTATTGAAAGTATCCGAAAAGGCTGCAGTTAACACGTAAAGACTAAATGACAGCTTTTTAGTACATAGCTGTCATCTTTGAATCTATCTCATTCTCATTTAATATTAAGAATTCAAGCTCATTGATTGCCAGTCACCCATACTCACCTGCCCTTCCCCAAGCAGTATCAGGCACCAGCTTATAGAATTTAACTTTAAAACAACACCACGTAGTGCAGCTCCTTGAAATACTTAGGTGCCACTTGGTCAACTTTTTAAACAGTTTGCACATATACCTTCTTTTGTTTATACAATTTGCAGATATAACTGATGGATACCTCATTGCTTTTCCGTGGACTCCTGATTATGATTTTCCATTACCATTCATTAAGTTCACCATTTTCTACAAGTCCACAACGCTTGTAATTTTTCATGTAAACAAGTTTGGGATACCAGTTTACACTCTAAAGTAATAATATTACCTAATATATAATCTGGTTTGGAAAATGCAATAGGGAAAAATTGTTACAATGTCGCGAGAGTTCAAGCTTTCTAAAACAGAGCTCTATCCATCACCCACGAATTAATCAATGAACCCCCACACATGCACTCTCATTTCCTGCCAAATTATACGCATATGAGCAGGTTTGTTTGATAATCACTGAGTTTAGGTGTAAGACGGGGCAGGGAAAGATATCTTTCTTAATCATCGATAATTAGGTTTGACTAACCACACATGTTATCAAAAGCTTTCAAAATGAAACATGCAGTCATACACCCAAACTTCATAAAACACAATCAATTCGCAACACTTTTCCAAATACAGTCCAGTGTAACTACAAAGTACTTCTCTTACATTTTTTAATTTAATAATCAACTATGCTGCACTAAGTCAGATTCACAGAGATCAGGGATGCATTTCCTCCTAATGTTCATGTCCAAATGATCAACTGTATAAAGATTAAGGAGAAAAGTGAAACAAGCTGACCAAATTGCCTAGTCCTTGTTTTTATAACAAGTGCAAATGCCAACGTATTTTTGAAGTTAAAATTGAAACAGAAAAGCCATGTGAACTTAATTTACCTTGGAAGGTATAAGAATTCAGTTTTTCTGTTTACCTCTTGTCTTCCTATGGTGGTTGACCAATAGATCCTTTGCTTGAACTACCAACAATAAATTCAATCACCAGCTTTCTGCCTCCTCCATGATCATATATATATATATATATATCCTACCCTATCTTACTCATTTTTCAAACCACCTTTCTCCTCCTGAAAACTCCATCTGCATTCCACATTACACCCTTATCTCCTCTCAGACACTCAACATGGAACGTGAGATGGACAATATTGCGGTGGAGAAGGAGAGATTGACAGCCAAAATGGCTTTCAAAGACCCAACTTCGGCAGTCATTAAAATTCGGCAAGGCTTGCCAGATTTCCTGCAGTCTGTCAAGCTCAAGTATGTAAAACTGGGCGTCGGCTACAATTTCAACTTTGCGACATTACTAGTCATGATATTGGTACTCCCACTCTTCATAGCTAACACAATCCATCTGACTGGTCTCCAATTAGACCACTTCCTTCACATATGGTCCACCCAAACCGAGCTTATCGACTCAGCCACAGCAATGGTGGTTTCAGTTGTCCTCTTATTTCTGCTGGGCACCTACTGGGCCACCAGACCCAGACCCATCTACCTGGTCGACTTCACCTGCTACAAACCCGAAGATGATTGCAAAATTTCGGTTGACTCATTCCTGAAGATGACTGAAGAGACAGGTTCATTCCAGGAACAGACTGTGGAGTTCCAGAAACGGATTTCAATAAGGTCTGGTTTAGGAGACGAGACGTATCTCCCAAGAGGAGTCACTTCCAATCCACCGAGATTGAACATGGAGGAAGCTCGGGCGGAGGCAGAGGCGGTGATGTTTGGCTCGCTCGACAATCTTTTCGAAAAGACCGGAATCAAGCCGAGCGAGATCGGAATCCTGATTGTGAACTGCAGCTTGTTCAACCCGACCCCATCCCTTGCCTCAATGATCGTCAACCACTACAAGCTCAAACCGGACATCAAGAGCTTCAATCTGGGCGGAATGGGATGCAGCGCCGGCCTAATCTCAATCGACCTCGCGAAAAACCTCCTCAAAGCAAACCCTAACACGTACGCGATCGTGGTCAGCACGGAGAACATCACGCTCAATTGGTACTTCGGCAACGACAAATCGATGCTCCTCTGCAACTGCATCTTCCGAATGGGCTGCGCCGCCATCCTGCTATCAAACCACTCCACCGACCGAAAGCGATCGAAATACGAACTAATCCACACGGTCCGCACTCACAAAGGCGCGGACGACAAATGCTACAACTGCGTGTACCAACGCGAAGACGAGTGCGGCACGATCGGCGTGTCTCTAGCCAAAGAGTTAATGGCTGTCGCCGGCGAAGCTTTGAAAACGAACATCACGACGCTGGGACCGCTAGTGCTTCCATTCATGGAACAGTTCAAATTCCTAGTAACGTTGGCGCAAAGGAAGATAATGAAAGACAAGGTGAAACCGTACATACCTGACTTCAAGCTCGCGTTCGAGCACTTCTGCATCCACGCCGGCGGCCGAGCGGTGCTCGACGAGATTCAGAAAAATCTGCAGCTGAGCGAATGGCACATGGAGCCTTCGAGAATGACGCTGCACAGGTTCGGAAACACGTCCAGCAGCTCGTTGTGGTACGAGCTGGCTTACGCGGAGGCCATGGGTCGGGTCACCCGCGGAAACCGGATCTGGCAGATTGCATTCGGGTCGGGTTTTAAGTGTAACAGTGCGGTGTGGAGGGCGCTGAGGGAGATTCCGAAGGGTGGGTGTCTCGGGAACCCGTGGGTTGATTCGGTGGATCGGTACCCGGTTAAAGTGGCCCAAGGGAAATGCTGATGATGTGATTGGTGGATTTAATTAGTTGGCCGTTTGTAATTCTGTTGTACTTCAGATTTTTTTTTTTCTGAAAATTTCTCCGTGGAGGTGGAAATAAAGAAAGAATGTATTTGGTGTAAAATTATATAAGGTAGGTGTGGATATGGTAAGCTAATGAAGACTTCAACTTTTCTTTTCTTTTTTGATAAATAATGAAGACTTCAACTTGATGCAGATATGACATTGCGTCGGAGGAAAGTGAAAAGGTAGTGTTTAAATGAAGCTACATATTCGATCACAAGCCAATTTGTAATTGAAGTATTGGTCAAATCTCTTACGTTAGGCAATATGTAATTAAAGTATTGGTCAAATCGCTTACGTTTTTTTGGTGATGTGTTTAAAAGTATCGAATTGGAAATGTAAGGGAATATGGTCTTCATCTCCGAAGATCTCATTTACGGCACGAATCTAGTTCATCTTCTTCTATAATTCTCGACCAAAGTTTCACCTTTGGCCCACGTTAGACAGCCTAAACCACAATCTGGAGGAGCTGATTTTTTTTGACGCCCTTTCTTTCGCTAGGCCACCTTTTCGTGTACGACTTTAATCTTATAATCTGTCGAGCTGTCCCCTCAGCTATGTGAAACCTTTTTTTTATGATGATGGGTGAGTAACTGTGTACAACAATTCAGGACATTACTGGCTTATGTCGATGACCTTATCATTTAGTACGTAGATATGTTGGACCCTTTGTGTTTTGATGATAACAAACACTTAACTAACAATCCACTTGAGTGTGCAGAAATCTCTGTCTGACAGGTAAGCATACTGGACATCCCTGGGAGAGAGCAAAGCTGCGAGAGAGATACGATCTGTCCGAGGGAGACATACCGACATATGACCAGATCGGATCTGGGAAAATATATCGCAGATGCATATCAAAGATGCACGGGGATATACGCACAATATATGACGAGAATCATTGATGGAAGGATATACACGGATACATGTCAAATATATACACGAGGAGATGACTGAATATTCGATAGGAAGATTGAAGCCAGATTTGGTAAGCATATATGTGACAGGGTCAAGATATGGAAATATCTTGACTGTATCATATCTGCGGGAAAACTATCGGATCTCTGATGGAGATAGACTGAGCCGACTTGAAGATACTATAAAGAGAAGGAAAGTCTTCATTATCAAGTTCGGCTTTTCGGAGATAGAAAACGGAGATTGAAGAGCAATCAACACCGGAGCTGACGAAGTGCTGCTGCGCAGACAAGGCAGATCGTGTTAGTTGATACTTTGAGTTGAGTAGTATTGTTAACTGTCACAAAGTGTAACAATCTACAAGCATACTCTTTCATCAATAACATTGATCTTGAAGCCCTTCTGGAACTGTCCAGGAGGCAAGTGGTTTTCATCCTGCTGCAAAGGTTGCAGTAAGGTTTCCACTCTAAATCGTGAGTATTTACTTTCGGTTGTTTATTTCCTGTACGAGAGTTAATTTCCGCTGCCATCTGTCTGAGGGATACCACTCTGGGATCTCCCTCACATAGTTGGCTAACCTAACGATCCAACAATTGGTATCAGAGCCAGGCTCTAGATTGTGTGTTAGCCTTTGCAGGAAATCATGTCTAACGGAAACGATTCCTTCTGGAAACCTCCAATGCTCAGCCCGGGTGAGTACGACTGGTGGAAAGATCAGTTCGAAGCTCATGTCTGCTCCCTGGATGGAAAGCTGTGGCGTGTGTTTGAAAGGGGTAACTTCCCCATTTTGGATGTGACAGATCCCGCAAACCCGAAGGAGAAGGATAAGGACAAGTACACAGAAGCTGACTTCAAGTCCCTCCAACAGAACGCCAGAGCTAAGAAGGTTCTGTATATGGCACTCTCTCCAGGAGATCAAGTAAAGATGGCTGTCTACAAGACCGCCAAGGAACAGTGGGACGGACTTGCTAGACTGTACGAAGGAAATGAGGACATAAAGAGAAACAGAATCCTGGCTGCCACAAAGGACTATGAAACAGTTGAGCAACGGAAGGACGAATCGCTGGAGGACTTCTACACCAGATTCCAAGTTATCATCGCACAGCTGAACTCCCTGGATGAGAAACTCCCTCAGTGGAAGATAACCCATCAGTTCATGCAAGCGCTCAGCCCCAGGTGGGATACTGTGACTACAGCCCTCCAGGCTCAAAAGGGGATCAAAGACATCACTCTGGAAGAGCTGGTGGCGAATCTGCAGAGCCAAGCTGGGATATCAGAGAGAAAGATGGCCAGAAGACAAGCTGGAAAATCTCAAGCTATAGCACTGAAAGTGGAGAAAGCCTTGGACATAGCTCAAGTAAGTCTACCATCCAAAGGAGAGGAGGAGGAAATAGCTCTTCTCTCAAAAGCCTTCAAGATGGCAACCACAGGCAGATTCCAGAACAAAGGTGGCTCCGGGGGAGGAAGAAATAACCAAAGGGGGAACAAGGGAGCTACCTCTGAGGAAAACAAAACAAAGGCAGGATCAAAGGAAGAAAGAACCTGCTATCACTGCCAGAAAAAGGGACATCTTGCTAAAGACTGCTACAGCAAGAAGAAGGGCGAACCTCCTGCCCCAAAGGAAGCTCAAGCCATGTTCGCTGCCTGGGGTGATTCAGACGAGGAACACGGTGATGGAAAGCGAGCTAAGGAGCCATGTCTGATGGCAAGATCCACGAATGATGAGGTAAATGAATCTGATTCCTTTGTCAATGAAGTCTTTAGTGAATCCGATTTTGCAGAAACCATTGCCGAACTACTGAAGAAGATCACGAGTCTTAAGGAACAGCTTGAGATCATGAAGGATGAACATGAAGATGACATGGAAAACAACCGCCTCTGGTCAACTAAAGCCATGCGCCTCGAGAAAGAAGTAAAGGAACACGTCTGCAAATGCCACACTTGCGACGATAGAGACACACAAATGAACAGGTTGAGTAATGATCTGAGGTGCATGAACATTGACGACTCCAGGCCGACAGAGATCAGAACTAAGGCAGCAGGTTCAATTGAAGAATCTGTCAGGATCCAGGTAGACAACGAGGAACTCTGTCAAACAGTCGCAGATCTCAGACAAAGGGAGACTGAAAGAAAGAAAATCTGGCTAAGAGAGCTAGAAGCTAAGAAGGAGAAAGAAGTAAGACAGGACTACGAAAGGAAGTTTGTCAGACCTGGACTCGGGTATATTGATGTGACTAACAAAGAAGAGGAAAACAGAAGGATTGCCAAAGGAAAGGGAGTGATGACTGAAGTCGGCGAGAGCTCGCATCAGGAGAAAAAGCTGGAAGCCACCAAACAGTCGGAGAAAGCGGCGACATTCCCAGAAGAAAGCCATCTCCATGACAGAGACTCCGTAGCTTTCAAGGCTGGCAAAGCCTTTGAAATCTGGAAGAAGATGAGCTCCAACCCTCAACCATTCACTATTGACCCTCACGCCAAAAGAGATAGGAGACCCACACCCTTAGAAAGGAACAAGAAAACTGGGGTCCTCTACTATCGGGTCTGCTGGCACTGTGGTCAAACTGGTCACTACAGGGTGAATTGTAAGGATCTGGAAAATCCCAACGAGAGGCATCACAGCCATCAGAAGAAAGCTCCCCCCCACAGAAGGGACGACAGAGGTGAATGGGGACACTCCAACCACGACACAGCTACCTACGGACGACCAAGGAGAACCCCCAGAAAGAAAATCAATCTTACTGATGATAACGATTCACGACCTCAAAAGTCTCCTTCTGTTGTAAAAACTGCTCCAAAATCCAGTAAGCCCAAGCTTGTCTGGGTTCGTAAAAACTGATTTCTCTCTTGCAGGACGGAGTGAGGAGCAAGCCATGGTATCTGGACAGCGGATGCTCCAAACACATGACAGGAGATCCAGGATGGTTCATCTCACTCCAAGCCTACTCCGGAGGAAGCATTATCTTCGGAAACAAGAGTACAGGTAAGGTCGTTGCAACAAGAGAGGTAAGAATCTCAGTACCAATCAAAGTCCGACAAGTTAGTCTAGTTGAAAATCTGAATTACAACCTACTGAGTATATCACAATTGTGTCAACATGGTAAAAATCAAGTAATATTCAACTCTAATGATTGCTTTGTGAAATGCATTAAGACAGGAAAGGTAATTCTTAGAGGCGTCCGTGAAAATCAAATTTATACAGTGGACCCAGAGTTCGTTCCTGAGGAAGAGCTGTGCCTGGCTAGCATAGCTGCCGACACACTGCTGTGGCACAAGAGGTTCGGACATGCAAGCACGAAACTGATTCATAAGCTACATCAGAATGAGCTAGTGGATGGATTACCCAAGGTAGAGAGCTCGATTGATCAGGTGTGCAGTGCATGTACCATGGGCAAGCAAGTACGCACTTCGTTCAAGTCAAAACAATCAGTAAGTACGTCAGGTCCTCTGGACATGATCCATATGGATCTCTGTGGTCCAGTGAACGTCATCAGCCGCGGAGGCAATAAGTATATACTAGTCATTGTAGACGACTATTCCAGGTACACCTGGACAATTTTCCTATGCTCTAAAGATGAAACATACTCTGAATTTGTTTCGTGGTTGAAATTAACTGAGAACAAGCTGAGTAAGAAGCTAGTATCCATTCGTACTGACAATGGAACCGAGTTCCGGAATTCCCAGTTTCTCTCGCTGTGCAGAACTGCATGAATTGATCACAACTTTTCAGCACCACGTACTCCTCAGCAAAATGGAGTGGTAGAGAGAAAGAATAGGACGCTGGAAGACATGTCCAGAACAATGCTGATAGCCAGTGGCGTTCCCAAAGGGTTCTGGGCAGAGGCTGTGCACGCGGCCAGCTACATCCTGAACCGGGCTTCTCTACGATTTCTGATAGGAAAGACACCGTATGAACTACTGCACGGCAGAAAACCTAACATTGCTCATTTGAAAGTTTTTGGCTGCAGGTGCTACGTTCACAACAATGGAAAGGACAACTTGGGCAAGTTCGATCCAAGGAGCGATGAAGGTGTGTTCGTAGGTTACTCAAGCCATAGCAGAGCCTATAAGGTGTATAACCTGAGAATGGAACGCGTGGAGGAGAGCATCCACATAACCTTTGATGAGAACTCTATGACAGGTCACAAAGTGAAAGATCCTTCATCACAGGACGATGGAGAACTTCAGTTCACCGACAGGGATGACCCCGACTGGGTACCTCCTCAAAATGAGGACTTGGAACCAGTTCAAGAGATTGCTCAGGATGCCGGCCAGGAACCCGCAGATAATCAAGCAGAGTTGCACGCTCAAGAACCTGTCCCTGATGTCCCTGTAACAGACATCACTACTGAGACTCACAACGAAGAGGTAACTGACAATATTCCACCGCCTACAGTTACAACGGTGGAACCCAGAACTACAAGGAGCGGAAGAGTCGTCCAGCCCCCGTCCAGGATGAGGAACTACCAGTGCTATACATCACAGGATCAAGTAACTCTGGATGACCTATGTCATTTCTGTGTATTTGCATCCTTTGTCTCTGTTACAGAACCAAGGACAATAGCTGAAGCATTAAAGGATCCGGAATGGGTAATTGCCATGCAAGAAGAACTTCATCAGTTTGAGAGGAATAAGGTATGGCGCCTGGTACCTAGGCCGAAGGACAAGAATGTTATTGGAACGAAGTGGGTCTTTCGCAACAAGATGGACGATAAAGGAGTCGTTGTGAGAAACAAAGCCCGCCTGGTAGTCAAGGGATACAACCAACAAGAAGGGATAGATTACGATGAAACCTTCGCCCCAGTTGCAAGGTTAGAAGCAATCAGATTACTAATCGCGTATTCGACTTACCATGGCTTTGTTTTACAGCAAATGGATGTGAAAACGGCCTTCTTGAACGGAGTTCTAAAGGAAGAAGTTTATGTAAGTCAGACACCAGGGTTCGAGGATCACACTCACCCGGATCATGTCCATATCCTCGAGAAGGCGCTGTACGGATTGAAGCAAGCCCCGCGCGCCTGGTATGAGAGACTGTCACAGTTCATACTATCTCACGGATATACCAGAGGAGAGGTGGATAAAACTCTCTTCCTTCTGAAGGAAGGGAAGGACACCCTGGTGGTGCAGGTATATGTGGATGATATCATCTTTGGTTCAACTAACCCTAAACTTGTCCAGAAGTTTACAGATTTGATGTCAAGCGAGTTCGAGATGAGCATGGTGGGAGAGCTCAAGTACTTCCTTGGACTTCAGGTCACTCAAGAGGAGGATGGAACCCGAATCCATCAGCAAAAGTACGTGAAGGAAATCCTGAAGAAGTTTGGGATGGAGTCCGCCAAGACGTGTGCCACGCCGATGTCTCCAAACGATGCCCTGACAAAGGACGAATCCTCAACTAGAGTGGATCCAACTCTGTATAGGGGAATGATCGGTTCACTACTTTATCTCACCGCTAGCAGACCCGATATCTTATTTAGTGTTTGTCTGTGTGCTAGGTTTCAGGCTGACCCCAGGGAAACCCACGTGAAAGCTGTAAAGAGGATATTAAGATATCTGAAGGGAACAGATGATTTGTGCCTATTCTATCCAAGGGGAGGTGAATTGCGCCTGGAGGCATACACTGACGCCGACTATGCTGGGTGCAAGACAGACAGGAAGTCCACGTCAGGGATGGCTCAATATCTTGGACCATGTCTCATCTCCTGGGCTTCAAAGAAGCAGTCCTCAATTGCTCTCTCCACCGCAGAGGCAGAATATATTGCCGCCGCTGCTTGCTGTGCGCAGCTGCTGTGGATCAAGCAACAGCTAAGTGATTACGGTGTCATTACTAATTATGCTAAGATTCTGTGTGATAACACTAGTGCTATTAACATCTCTAAAAATCCAGTGCAGTTCTCACGCACTAAGCACATTGAAATTCGATATCACTTCCTACGAGACTGTGTAGAAAAGGGAACAATTGAGATGGAGTATTGTAGAACTGAGGAACAGATTGCTGACATATTCACAAAAGCTTTGCACAGAGAACCCTACGAAAAGCTGAGGCTCGAACTCGGTATGGTCTCTCTCCCTTAAAGCTATGTTCAAATAGTGCTCCCTCAGTGATTGGCTAGACTAGTTACATATGAGTCACGTCTGATGGTGAGCTTAACATGACTGTTCTGTGCTAGCAAGAAATTAAGTTGTGTTCATAATGTAGCCATGCATGCTTGCTATGCGATTGATAACTGCATTAGGGATCGAAGAACATGAAATTCTAAATTCTTTCTGCCCAAAAGAGACCTCCATATTTGATCCCACGCTATAAGCCCAGGAGGTACTCTTGACCAACCTTAGCCTATCCTCCTGTGGAATGCTCCTATGAGCCCGTCGTGATGTTACATTTCGGGAGCCCTTCCACATGAGGTATGAAGACATTTTAACATGTTTGGTTGATTTCTTTCTGATTGATTGTGTGTGGTGTTATTTGTACCATTCGGGTAAAATTCGCGCACCATACCAAAACCTTGTGTATCCATGAGACAGTAAGATTGAGGTATCCCTGTGAGCGGATCACCTTTGGCTGGGATACGGTCTTTGTGCCAGTTGTGAAGAGAGGTAGTATGCGTTTTCTGTTGAAGTTGGGCCTGGGAACACGTGTCACTCCCCTGACTGTTAGAGCATGCCCTCTCAGTTGTTTCAATTTTGGCAAGTGTTTATTACGAAACCGCTTTTGGAAGGAAGAAAAAGGTGGAAATTACCAAAAATTGAACGCAGCTTATTTATTGGAAAGAGGCGACGTTTGGGGTTTCTGGTGTCTCACAACTCCTAGGGTTTGAAAAGGTTACTTAAAGCACGCAGTAGAGTGCCTCGTCTCTCAAACTCTGACAATCAAATTGAAGGCAGAACCCAAATTTGAGTTTCCAAAAGGTTCAATGGCCTCCTCAAACCCTAAATCCAGCCTTTCTCCTACCGCCGCCGCAGCTATGGCCGCAAAATTGATCGCAAAGGGAGTAGATCCTCTAAGTCTGGAAAACATTCTACAGTCGGTTTCGCCAACCGAATCTACTCCGACAAACTCTGCAGTGGCCAGGGACCGCGCTCTGCTCGAAGAACATAGGGGTGACTCCTGCTCTCAGCGCCCTGTCCGACCAGACTCCTCCGTTGCTGCTCGGTCCGCTGGCAAGCGTGCAAGGAAATCTACAACTCCCTCTGCCCGGAAAAGTCACAGATCTATTAAGTCTTCCGCTCCACTGGTTGACGAAGAAGGTGAGTCGGACGACAGTGCCAATGAGTCGGAAGAAGTCGGTAAGGGCTTTGTTCAAGAGTTGGTGTTAAATTATGAGTGGCTGGTGGAGTATAAGCTGGAGGATATTGTTGTGTTACTGGAGACCCAAGGGTGGGGCGCACTGTTCAGGAAGCCTGTCCTAGTGGACGAGAAGTTGGTGATGGAATTCTACTCAAAGCTGAAAGTTGTGGAAAAGGAGAAGGGAAAGGGAAACTGGGAGCTGTCGGCTGTCATAGGTGGTGATGTGTTCACAGCAAGTATGAGGGAGCTGGCCACCATCCTACAAGTCCCCAAAGGTGGGTATGCCACTTACTCCAAGGGGACGTGGCCAGGCTCCGTGGCAAAATCGGAGGTGTTCGAACGACTGGGACTGGATCCTGCTGCCAAGGGTCAGAGGGAGATCTACGGCATGGCTGTGCTTCCGAGGATCCTCCACAGAATCCTTGTGTCAAACATCTCTCCGAGACGTCACAAGCATAATCTGGTGACCTTTCAGGACATGTTGCTCATAGATCAGATCTTGCAGAAGAAACAAGTCAATCTGGCCTTCCAAGTTATGCGCCATATGGAGAACAACAAGGAGAACCCATCCAACGGACTACCCTTTCCTGGATTTGTTAAGGAAATACTGAAGTACTGGGAGACATATGACCCCGTGTCTGAGAAGGTGCTATCGTCTGACCTTGGTGATGAGCAGATTGTCAAATTAGGTCTTGAGTACAAGGCAGAGGTTGGTTGGATTGTCCCGGTTGTTAAAGAAGAGGCTGATGATGAGGATGTTGTTGAGGTGGTCCCTATGAATGCTGTTGCTCCTGTTCGTGAAGGAATGGTTCCCCCCACTGAGAGTTCCGATGTGCTGGTGGAAATGCTGAAAGAGGTCCTTAATGAGCTAAAGGTGTTGAAAGCTGAGTTGAAAGATGCCAAGGATGAATTGAGGGAGGCGAAAACCGAGTTGGTAGATACAAAGATGGAGGTGACCAACGTGAAGGACAAAATGATCGCCCTGGAGTTGGCCATCACTGTTGATTCGGGTGCCATGTCGGTGGCAGTAGCGAGTTTCCCTGATCAGATGAAGGACCTTGCATCAGAGATTGTTGAACAGATGAAGGCCTCGTTCACAATTGATCCCTCATCTTAACTGTCTCATGGAACTCCCATCCTTGCTATCCCCTCCCACATCTGCCCCCCAGTTTGTTTGACGTGTTTTGCTTTGAATTTCATGTTTAGACTTCTATGCTCTTTGAATTCTCTGCCGCATGTGTGGTGTCCAAGTGACACGCTTTTGACTTGCCGGCATGAATGAAATGTTTTTCTTTCCATTAGTCTGTGTTCTTATTTGCCTATCTTTTTGATGATGCCAAAAAGGGGGAAGAACTATATGTGCATACACTAAGGGGGAAAACCGGTATCAAAATTTGAGCGGATGTCTATCTGAGGGGGAACTATGCCTGCTAGACGTTAATAGGGGAAATTTGATATATGATATGAAAATTCCATGCCATAGCTATGTGTGTAACTTCTTATTTGTGAAAAAGTGTTTGTCATCATCAAAAAGGGGGAATTTGTTGGACCCTTTGTGTTTTGATGATAACAAACACTTAACTAACAATCCACTTGAGTGTGCAGAAATCTCTGTCTGACAGGTAAGCATACTGGACATCCCTGGGAGAGAGCAAAGCTGCGAGAGAGATACGATCTGTCCGAGGGAGACATACCGACATATGACCAGATCGGATCTGGGAAAATATATCGCAGATGCATATCAAAGATGCACGGGGATATACGCACAATATATGACGAGAATCATTGATGGAAGGATATACACGGATACATGTCAAATATATACACGAGGAGATGACTGAATATTCGATAGGAAGATTGAAGCCAGATTTGGTAAGCATATATGTGACAGGGTCAAGATATGGAAATATCTTGACTGTATCATATCTGCGGGAAAACTATCGGATCTCTGATGGAGATAGACTGAGCCGACTTGAAGATACTATAAAGAGAAGGAAAGTCTTCATTATCAAGTTCGGCTTTTCGGAGATAGAAAACGGAGATTGAAGAGCAATCAACACCGGAGCTGACGAAGTGCTGCTGCGCAGACAAGGCAGATCGTGTTAGTTGATACTTTGAGTTGAGTAGTATTGTTAACTGTCACAAAGTGTAACAATCTACAAGCATACTCTTTCATCAATAACATTGATCTTGAAGCCCTTCTGGAACTGTCCAGGAGGCAAGTGGTTTTCATCCTGCTGCAAAGGTTGCAGTAAGGTTTCCACTCTAAATCGTGAGTATTTACTTTCGGTTGTTTATTTCCTGTACGAGAGTTAATTTCCGCTGCCATCTGTCTGAGGGATACCACTCTGGGATCTCCCTCACATAGTTGGCTAACCTAACGATCCAACAAGATATATTGATTTCCAAAGCTCTATCAAGACATCTCAACAATACACGAGAGGCACGAGGAAGAGGGAAAGGAAGAGAAAGAATTTTCATAAAATTTGTGAGCAAATATGCTATTCGAGGGAATCGAACATTTGATCTATTGACAAATTGTCAATCATTCGACCAAGACCCAATTCACAGATATCTGAAACCTATGCAAGTGAAAATTGTGTATTTGGCAAAAAGACTTCACATAGTTCGTGTAAATCATGTTTTATTGTTAGCAAATCATTACAATACATTCATGTTATGGGGGGCCTGCTTAAATTAGTATTATTTGTGAAAGAAAATATTTCATGTCACTGATTGATCATTTTGAACTTCGATGTGCTTCAATGTTAAAATATAAGGATAGGACATGGAGCTTCAATGTTAAAATATAAGGATAGGACATGGAGCTTCAATGTTAAAATATAGGAAAAATAACAAAGAAGGGGATGAATTACCACCCATTAATAAATCACGGTCCGAACTATGTAAATTGACAATTAAGGGCAATTTCAAAATATTGTAATCCTCATATAACACTTAATTGCACTTAATTGACAGAATATCACTCCGTCCATTAACAAAGTTAACTAAATGAATGAATTGAAAAAATATTCTTGCCCTTAATTTTGAAATTGAGAAGTAAAATATTTTAAAATTGCCCTTAATTGTCAATTTTCATAGTTCGGACCGTGATTTGTCAATGGATGGTAGTTCATACCCCCTCTTTGTCATTTTCCCTAAAATATAAGGATAGGACATGGGGCATTTGAAAGTTTGGAAGAATAGGAAATTATGGTGGACAAACCTCAGGGTCAAATGGTCAAGGACTAATAATGGATTGGATTTCTGCAACATAAAGTCGGCATTATGAATGTCACTAAGAGACATTTAAGTGTCTCGAGAACTCGTAAACAGAATGGTATAACAGAAAGAATGAATAAGACTTTATTAGAAAAGCTAAATGTATGCTCATCAGCTCAAGTCTTAAACCTTCTTTGTGGGGGAGACGCGATACATACTTCTTTGTGGGGGAGACGCGATACATACTGTTGTTTATCAAATAAATAGAAGTCCTTATGATGTGATTAATTATAAAACTCTTTGGGAACTCGGGGAGCGTTCGGTTGAGGCAAGGTTGGTAGAATGAGGCAAGTGAGGCACATTGTGAGCCACTCATTTTGTATATGTGACATGGAATAGTATCGGAATAGTATTTTGCTTTTTGCTTTTGGTAGTGGATTTTACTATTTGGACACGTGACGCACCCACAAAGCACGGGAATAAGATGTGTGGCTCAGATCGTGCCTTACTTGCCTCATTCTAATTTGGGGTACCTCATTTGAACGCTCCTCTTCAGAACTCTGGTTTAAAAAACCTCCCCAATTTGACCACTTGAGAATCTTTTGGTTGAATATTATTATAGTACTGATTTTTGAAATTGAATGCCTCGGAGATAAGGTCAAGCATCGGAAATTGGATGTACATGTATTCGTGATGTGTTTGTATGAAATAGGACCTTATTGTTATAATTATCTTGAAAATATAGAAAACTTTGGGACTCGTTAGAGCTCAAATACACAGAAATGTTTAGAGAGAAATAGGAGATGAAGGTGTGTTTATTTCCTTCACCCGAAGCTTCTATTTATACTACAATTTACATCCGCATTTCACTCAATTGCATTTCATTTTTTTTTGGTGTGGACCCTACATGTGGATCCCACATGACATGTTTTTTCTCAAATGTGCATACCATGTTATAACACTTATATTTTTTTTAAAGGCACTAAGGCCCAAGACAACAAGCCCACGACTCCCTAACTCTAAACTCTAAACTCTAATTAGTAAAAATAAAAACGCTCAGGATCTCTCGACAAAACTACCCCGTGATTATAGGGCACCCTCCGAAACCAGGCACTGTGGCAACCGCCGTCGGCAACAATATATCATCTTCATCTTACCGACCTGCTGCCTCTAGGCAACACTACCAACACTAACGCTCCGTTTGGTTCACGGAATATATGAGGGAAATAAAACCCAGGAGAAAATAATAAGTAAAGAAAAGTTGAGGAAATTAAAAAATTTTCTTTTTATCTGTTTGGTTTCATTTGGAAAGTAAACTGGAAAAAGTCATGAGAAGAACACTCTTGTCCGATTCTTCTCCTTCCAATCTCAGCAAATTGAATATTCGGATGTAGATACCATCCAAAATGTACAGATCTGAAGCTCAAAGCTTCCATCTTTCCATTCCGAAATGTGAAAGCTCAGAAATCGAAAAACAATGTAGATACCATCCAAAATGTACAGATCTGAAGCTCAAAGCTTCCATCTTTCCATTCCGAAATGTGAAAGCTCAGAAATCGAAAAACAATAAGTACACGTTTCTTGGTCTGTTCAAGCTTTGTGGCTCAGGCGCACCACCGTTAAATTCACCACCGCAGGCGGCTGCGCGATGCTGAAACAGAACCGTCAAAGTTCCATTCGAAAGATGATCTGAATCTACAACGGAGAACATTGTTTTGCGTATGGAGTTTGGAGCGAACTAGAAATAGAATCGGAAGTGACGAACAGTTTTCGTCTTTTCGAAACGTGGAGGAGAGCAATTTAGATCTGGTTGAAGCAAGGATTTTAGCTTTCCTCTCATTTTTGTCGGATAATTTTTGAGGAAAATTTCCAGTCCATTATCCCATCTGATTTCCCTGTAACCAAACCGACTTTTTTTTAAGATCTTTCTTTTCCTCTTGTTTTCCAGCAACCAAACAGGGGGTAAGACAACCTCTAGAATCGCTCGATGACATCGCTGGCGACTCCCATAGCCCAATAGTCTTCAAACCCTAGATCTCCTTCAGCTTATTCTGCATTGATTCCCAATTCGCAAGGACAGACTGGATTGGACCACTGAGACCTCGCTGCTGCTACTCGGAAGCGATGACTTTCAGCCCTAACTCTAAGCAGGATGGTAAGACCTCTCTAATTCCTTGCTTCGGCCTGACTCCTTAACCTCCTCTTCCTTTTCCGGTACCGTTAATTCATATTCATGAAATTGTGCCTCTGCAACTGATCAAATCATGCCTTTCTGCTGATGCCGCTCACACCCACTTTTCTCTGCTTTATCTGCTCAGGGAGGCCAGATGTCTAAGCACAACTTCCCTGTTACCTGTGAACTTCACTCCCAGCCGGTTTGCCACGTCTAAGGTAAGCTCAGCTTCCTTTCTATTTTTCTTCACTTCTATTTCTACCCATTCTTTTTCTTTATGTCATGCTTTTGAGTTTTATGTTAATTTATCTCTATTTCATATGTCATAATCTTCAACTTTAGACTATTGCACTTTCATATTTAAGGAGTTTGAACGGAAAACTGGGTGCATTAAGTTTTAACTTCCGTTTTCATTTTCTTTTTCATGTTCTGGCAGGTCTCCTATAAGGGCATGTCAAAATAAATTTTGCTATCAAACCTTGATTGCGTGATCTATATTTGCAAAAATGGCTGTAAGATGGCCGAGGATTCTGACACCCACGCAACTCGCTCAAATAATACGGGAACAGAAAAACCCATTAACAGCTCTTCATCTCTTCAAGGAAGCTGAGGTTAGGTATACCAATTACCGTCACAACGGGCCAGTTTATGGCACCATGATAAACCTGCTTGGGAGTTCTGGCAGAATCACTGAGATGAAAGAGGTAATAGACAAGATGAAACTGGACTCTTGTGAATTGAAAGATGAAGTATTTGTTGGTGCAATTAGGACTTATGCGAGGGTTGGCCTTTTGGAAGAAGCTGTTTCTTTATTCAAAAACTTACCGCAATTCAATTGCGTGAATTGGACCGAGTCATTCAATACCCTTCTGGAATTGTTCATAAATGAGTCCAAGCTTGACGTTGCTCATAAGTTGTTTATAGAGAACTCATGCGGGTGGGAAGTAAAGCATCGTCTTCGTTCCTTGAACTTGCTTATGGCTGCACTGTGTCGCCATAACCGTTCTGATCTCGCACTTCATGTCTTTCAAGAGATGAATTATCAATGCTGCAGTCCAAATAGGGACAGCTACAAGATTTTAATGAAAGGATTGTGTGAAAATGGATTGCTCAACGAGGCTACTCATTTGCTGTATTCCATGTTTTGGAAGATATCTCAGAAGGGCAGTGGTGAGGATATCGTGATTTATAGAACCCTCTTGAATGCTCTTTGTGATAATGGACAAGTCAAAGAAGCCCTTGAGATTCTTGGAAAAGTCTTGAGAAAGGGACTGAAAGCTCCCAACAAATGTCGCCGCCTCATTGACAACTATACTGGATGCAAGCCCAGTGGGGAGGACGTGGAAAGAGTGAAAGCTCTGATCAATGAAGCCCTGATCACAGGTAGCATTCCTAGTTCAGTTAGCTACAGCTCAATGGCTATTGATCTCTATGCAGAAGGTAAAATCCCCGAGGCCAATCAAGTATTCATGGAAATGCAGTCGAAAGGTTTCAAGCCCTCTAGTAAAATGTATCAAGCCAAAGCCATAGCTTTGTGTGTGGCAGGTAGAATACAAGAAGCAGAGGGTGTGGTAGATCAAATGCTCGAAATGAACATTGTTCCAACGGTCAAAATATACAACATCGTGATTCAAGGACTCTGCAACCACGGGAAATCCACATCAGCAGCAGGATATATAGACAAGATGTCAAAACAGATAGGCTGTGTAGCCAATAAAGACACATTTGACGCACTGGTGGAAGGGTTCTGTCAAGAACAAAAGTTCATAGAGGCAAGCAGCATCTTGGAAAAGATGGTGGGCAGTTCGTTCCGTCCTTCGTTCGAGACATTCAGTACATTGATCCGTGGTCTTTGCTTGAGTGGGAGGCGTTATGAAGCTGTGATGTGGTTGGAAGAGATGGTGAGCCGAGGTGAGGTGCCAGAAGTCTCTTTGTGGCAGTTGCTGGTGTCATCCAACATATCGGCCGAAACAATCAATTGTTCGGACATGAGGCTTGAATCATTACAAGTTTGAACTTAACTCAACACTACTGTCTCAATATTGGAACACGTATTATGTAGTCAAATCCCTGATGCAACCTCCAAAACAAACCGCCATGCGCCCCGTTTTGGTCTGTAAGACCATCTGCTGGTGCCGTAGATGTTTCTAAGGATAAAAGGAGAAGCCCAAATCATCGTCAATTCCTCCAATTTGGTAATAACTGTTTTCATCCTTGCTTCGAGATGCTTACATGCAGCGTTTTGTGAAATTTGACTACTTAGGAGATTGAATATCATGAAATAATGAAACTATACTTTTGCATTTTTCTTCTTTAAAATAATTATTTGTACTATAGTTACATGTGTAGTTTGAAAATGTACATTTTTCATTTCCAATTGTTGTGACATTGGTTTGTGTGCTTTGTTGCAGTTGATCATCAAAGAGGAGTGGCTAGAGAGTACATGAGGATATGTATCTCGGAAGAGCTTTTGAGGGCATATGTGCTCAGATGTATTACAGAGGCAAAATGTTCGGCTGTGTGCATTTGTAGAAATGGCCATGAAGCTGTCCCAACAGGTTTCATCAAGCTCCCGAAGAAGAAAGATTCGGTTGTCAGCATCTACCGTGATCACACGTCAAGCTTTGATCAGAGTTCCTGCTCGTTCTGTGATGAGCGAGCTATTTGGCAGGGAGGCTCGATGCACATGTTCTCAAATAAACAGTCACCTTTTCCTACCAGGAGAGACAGTCTGCAACTTTTCTGATATCTGCTTTTGCTCTATCTGGATTATTCTGTTTCAACTCCATTTCGATGGTTCCGCGAGTCTCCTTTCTACCCCCATCATCGACTGAATTCACGACTCGCGAGCTCAAATTTCAAATTGGATATACACTTTGAACTCTATGGGTTTTAGATGGAATAATTTTTAATTTTGCCTTGGTAAATCATTTGGACAATTGACATCAACTCAATTTTTTTTTTAGAATTTTGTAATAAATTGCTAATTATATTTCCTTTTTGCGGGAAATTAAATTTTCTGTCGCCACAAACAAAACCCTACATGAGTAAAAGCTATACCCTGATAATAATTCATTTGGCAACTGCTGAAGCAACCACGTCGTCATTTTCTGGATATTTGCTCTCCTGATTCTTGGCTTTCGCATCGGTAGTGACATGTGGCTGCTGATGTGCTGTGGAAGAGGTGGCAAAATGGACGGATGGATGAATTCATGGATGAATTAAACGGTTCGCGTATTAAATGGATTTAATTCGTTAAGATCCATTAGTGTTAATGGATTAAACGGATGGATCACTAACGGTTGACGGATTAGCGGATGAATCCATTTAACCCTTTTAATCCATTTAGTGTATTTACTCATTTAATTAAAATGTGTATCAAAACTTTTTATGACTGCTAGGATGTATAAAGATCATTATTGAAACTAAAAAATTTAAATTGAGTTATTTCTAAACACACAAGATCAAATTGTCGTATTTTGCTAATTAATTTTAATTCAATTTAGACCTTTGCTGCTTTAAAACAGTGCTGAGAGCAAATAAAACATCCGAAGGTAGCAAGCTACATATCGTTGCGTAGATAACTCAAAGCTCTACAACTCTCTAGTTTGCACCGAAAGCAGAAGAGGTCATTTAGAAGGTCGAAACACGAGCCGAAGTCAGACAGAAGTGTGTATCGCTACGAATTCTGCAGTTGCGCCGACTTTGGCTCGTGTTTCAACCTTTTAAACGACCTTTTCTGCTCTCGATGTAAACTATAGAGTTGTAAAGCTTTGAGTTAGCTACGCAACAACGTATACCTCGTCTCGATCCGATCTTTCGTCTGTTTTCAGCACTCATTTGAAACATCAAAGATCTAATCTGCCGTTAACGGTGTTATTACAATAATATTATTATTACATATGTATTTTAATAATTTAATTGAAAAGATAAAATATGAAAATCTTTTTAATGGATTAATGATAAATATTTTTGATGGATTAATAATTGCTTAATGGATTAATGGATGCTTAATGGATTAATCCGTTTAATCAGTTTACTAATGAATTGTTAATGGATTTGAATTGATTCAATCCATTAACTAAATGGATGGATAACGGATGGATTTTCATAGATGGATAATGGACGGATAATGGATAATGGACGGATAATGGATAAATTTGCCACCTCTAGGCGGTAGTTGGTGAGAATGGATCATAAGCTTGTTGGCTTCCAGAGGAGGGTCTGAAAGTCGGACGGGCAAAGGGATTGCGGTTCGATGGCTTCTATCTGGACCACCAGGAGAAAGATAATCTCATTTCTTGAGGGGAAAGAACCATGCAAGTTTCCCCTCTGATGATATCGGTTGAAGTTCATCTCTCCCATATGTGACAATGGTGCATTACGCATTTCAAAACTCTCATACTGAAATGGTCTAAAAGTAGGACGCGAGAAGACATCAGACCGCTCCGTGAAAAGAGACTGAAACCGGTCAAATTGGTTGTCAGCATGTGGCCTAAATTCACCACGCAAGAAAGGTCGCTGTGGATGAATAGGAAAATCAGGCTGAAAGGGAGGAGCTCTGATGTCTAAAGGTCTTTGCATGGTTGGCCTGAGAGGAAGATTGTACTGTGAAGTGGAGCCAGGCCAAGGATTCATTTGAGCAGCCGCATTCTGTAGATGCTGAGACTGAAAAGCGAAATCACCTGAATTAGGAAATTGCATCCTTGGGACCATATCAGTAACTGACCTTGCCGGGAGGAAATTTGATTGGTGAAGTGGAGGCATTGATGCAGACGGCCCTGGCAAAGGAACTGCTCCAAGCCGATAAGCAGGATTTTGGGATGCAAGATCAATAGGCCCTCTCATAAGTGGATTCTGCATCGCCAAATTTGGCATTGGATGGATTGGTGTGGTTGCAGCTGAAGAACCTTGGGGCAGTGCAGAGTAAGATCTCACTAGTGGAGGAGCCACAAATGTATTTGTGGCTGCACTTTGGTTCATATTACTGGGTAACAAAAAGGCGTATGGCCTAGAATCGAAAGATGGAGCCATACCAAAGGCAGTATTTTGCTGTCCTTGTGCAGGTACACCAGTAATTCCCACCATACTGATGTTTGAGGTTGGAACCGGAGGTCTGGGCCACCTGATTGAGCTGCCATCCTGGTTCAGCTGACTTCTAGTGAGATTGTCCGGAGCAGATTGTGGCCATGAGTGCCCCAGTGGTCTTACCAGAGAAGACATTCCCATAGGGGTAGGTTGACTGCCACTAAACTGATGGGCATTTGGAAGATTTGATTGAGATGGAAATGACTGTGAAGCCGTCATGGGAGGGTTCCTTGGAGGGTTAGCCTGACCAAAAATTTGAGAGTCGGACACATAAGGCTGCTGCATCGGAAATTGCACCAGTGGCTGTGGTGCAGAAGGAAAGGGTGATGGGTGTGAGATGAGCGGCCCATTGCTACCTGCAGGGACCATTCCCCCAGAGTTCATTTGTGAGCTTATAAGCTGTGAGGGGTTACTCGGTACTGGAGCAGGGCTATTATACTGAAACTGATCCTGGAATATATGAGTAGGCCTTACAAGTGGTTGCACTACTCCTGCAGCGTTTGGAACCTCACTGGGTGCCTCTGAACTTTGACCAACAATTGGTGTGCTGCTTACGGACAGTGTGGGACCAGATGCCTGTTAATCATAATAAAGACTTTACCTTCAAATGCATAAAGATAGAAATGATACTCTAAAACATGTTACATATTAATCATCGAACCAAAGACACTACTCACAGTTACTGGAGTCACCAGAAGTTCAACCAATGCAACTGCAGAATCAACTTTGTCATATGTGTCCGCTGATACAAGAAAATACAGCTCCATATAATCATCTTGGCTTTTCTTGTCGTCGGATGTAATTTCAACCTAATTGAGCATTGCGGGTACAATAAGATTTCTGATTTGAAAAATCAGTCCAAAATAGAGACTAATAGAGTATTTGTGCAACAAAATAATGAAAAAAAATGAAAATTTCTTGAAGTATGAGGCGCGGCAACCGGCAATATTTGTCGAGCATAGGTACAAACCTTCTCTGCAGAATCTCTTTTGGTACCAAACACTTGGATTTTAGCTCCCGTTTCCTGATCATTACGGTTAATCTGTCTTACAGCCTGATTTATAAATAATAACTGATACGTGATAGATCATTTACAAATGATCAAGTCTTACTGATGAGCAATTATTTGATGAACTTTGATGTACAAGTCCAGTGACTTTGAGCTCCATTTTCATATAAGATTATGCAGATTTGATGTTTTTACTTAGTGTTTCAGTGAAAAGCAATTTGTGAAGTAAAAAGCGAAAATGAGAGCTAGGACCTCCTCTCGCACCTCCTACCTCCATGAGCTAGGATACCCGCTCGGACCTCCTACCTCCATGAGCTAGGATACCCGCTCGGACCTCCTACCTCATAACCGCTCGGACCTCCGAGCTACCAAACGCTCGCACGCCAGACGCTCAGCGCTCGTACAGCCGCTCGCGTGTCCGTCCTCCAGCGCTCGCATACCCGCTCGACCACACCTCGGCCAGACGCTCGCACACCCGCTCGGCTACCCGACCGTCTACCCGACCCAAGCTGCAAATAATAAATCTTCAAGTCGGCTCAAGCGCAATTAATTCCATCGAGCAATGTGAGTTTATGGGGAACACAAAGAAGCAATTGGAGACTGGGAAGCCTACATGGAGAAACAAAGAGCCAAAGACAGTTATTGCTAGAACGGCTAAGAGCAATACAAAGAAGAAAAATCATACGAGACGCATTCATCCATCATCAAAGATACTGACGACAGCAACATCACAGAGGAAGTTCATCATCAGGGTTTCTCTTAACCCAATCTTGTACCTTCATTTTAATCTGTTGTCATGTATCAACTCACCATGAGTGAGTAGTTCGCTTATTGGGATCTAATGGATCCCCATAAACATCTGCAGTTGTAACACATGTCTTCTTATATGATTATGATTTATTTCTTTACATTAGACACGAATAGTTCAATTCATATATTCTGCACTTGGTATCCTCGCGAGATATCAATAATGTTTGTATGAGAATCGTTTGTATCTATTGTCTGTGTTTGCAGTAGCATGTCACAGTAAGTTTACATAGTTGCATGATAGGCGAGAAGCGAAAGTTGAGTCTATGCATGTAATAAGATAAAATCTGATAGGCAAGAAGCGAAAGTTGAGTCTTGATGATTTGTGCATCTAGTTTTGTTATTATGCAAGAAGCGAGAGTTGAGCATGTAATCGAACAAATGACCTAGAGAAATAATTCATTATCATGTATCAATCTACTGTTAGGCAAGAAGCGAAAGTTGAGTCTGCAGTAACTTTGTGTTATAATCTGTTGTTTTTGGGGAGTCATTGATTCCCAATGTTTCATCAAATTTAAGACAATCAAACAAACAACCATCGCATGCAATAACAAATCAAATCTTTAGTTCTCTGTTAATTCATTTCACTGTTCAGTTTATTCATTTTATTGTACTGCACTTCATTTTAAACCCCCCAATTTCAGTACTAATATAAACAATCGTTTATAGAAATAGCAAACTAGTTCCCTGTGGATTCGACCTGAGTCACTCTCAGATTATTTGTTTGATCTGTGTTGCAATTACAACCACTACATCTACACGCGATCACTTACTTTTTCCAGGCGCTTAAGAGTATCACTTCCAGATCCATATATAAGGCCAAGGAAATTGTATCCTGGATAGTCTTTCATCTATAGAAGTGAAAAACACGAGCCTGCCAGTTAGCATTTAAAGTGAACGAAATGCAAACTGTCAATAAACTAATTTTCCAGTTCTATTCTAATTTAACTGACATACAACCCATGGTTCTAGACTTCTAGTATACCAATAGGTTATGTATGTAATATCTGCTACACATTGAAGAGATTATCTTAATATTGTTCAATAAAGTATCATAAAAAGCAGCATTCAAGTAAAATTCATTTATATTGTTAGTCTTGCCATTGCCACACATAAAGACAGAAAGTCTAATGTCTAGGTTTTTCAGCAACACGAATGCGGAATACCCATCAAAAGTATAGGAAAATGAAGATCATAAATAGAAACCTGACTTCCACTTACTGGTAATGGTACTCTGTCTTCTTTCAGCAAGGGAATATAGTCAGGTGGGGCCTTATAGTTTGGGTTTAGCTTCAATATTTCACCTATATGATTCACGAAGGTCAATTTATATGGACAAGTAGATATACAATGGGAACACATGTTGCAGATGAAGACCATGACATGATACCTATGATCTCTCTTCTTTCGAGTTTCAACTCCTCCAGCACCTACATAATGGACAACATCGTAAAAATATGAATTCTCGGTAACGAATACATATGTGCACATCTATAAAACAGGAAATGGCGTACAATGAAAAGAAACAAGACATGGTCTGTACCTCGGCATCTATTCCATGTTGAGAGGGCTCCTGATTCCTGTTTAGGGATTCCATATCTGCATCTTGGCCTACTTCAGTCTCAAGATCCTTTGTTTCAATGAGTTGTGTAATTTGATTTACTCGAGTGCCAAAATATTACCACCAGACAGGCAGTAAATCACTAAGTGGCACCTGGAAATTGGAAGCTTCCATGTGAGGAGTCACAGGAAGACACTAACTCTAAATAACCTAATGAGGAACTTTCTCCACCGTCCACTTAGCAATATTATTCTTTTTCTAAGATCCAGTTGACTAATTCAAAAGCAGAACTTCAAAACATGTAGTTGCAAAATTATCATTTGAAAGACTTGAAATATATACATAATTACATATACCAACAAATAAAGCCAAAAACCAAATTCTGCCACGAGTGAGATCTTCGTAGATTTACTTGGTAGTAAGTTTTAATATTCCGTTCAATTAAGTTCAGTTCGATTCAGACCTTTTTTGGCTACGAAAAAGTCTTTTAAGTTTTTTTTAGAAAAAAAGGTCAGTTCGGCTCTCTTTCAGCTGAAAAGAAATATCATAAGTATACATAGATACGCCAAAGACAGAAAACTCAATGAAAGAATTTTTAAAACAATACATGAAAAAAATGTTAGAAGTTTATGATGTAACCTTAGGTTTACCTGATAGGCTAATAACCTGGCTTTTCGTACAAAAGCATCTTGGGTCGGATCAGGGCTCCATCTTGTTTTCCTCGCATCGTGTTCCTTGTTCTCATCTCTGACTGGATCAGCGTTTCCAGACTTACCGACTCCGCGGAAGGCAGGAACTAATGAACCTGATAGCTTGTTTTTAGGAATAACAAATCCAAATTTGACCCCAAACATCGAGACTTTTGGGGTGACTCCAGTCGATGACTTGGAGGTTTGGGGCGAGGATGCTTGCTCGACCTTCATGCTTACTGTTTATTCACACAAGACTGATTCATCAATTAAATTGGAACGTAAAACCGACACTTAATACCAAAATTTGACGTAGTTAGCACTTTAAACGAGCCAAGTAGCAGGGGTCACATGAATTTATTAAGAAGCAAACAAAAAAAAACCAAAACAGTTAAGAAGTCAAAGATCGGAAACAATACTTCTACAGTTCTACTAGGAACAACCACACAGTATGAGCAGGTGACTTGGGAAACACAATTCCCTATACTACTAGAAAGTAAGATACACTCACCAATCCGAATCACTTACCACAAAGCACAAATCCTCATTTCACACAAGACAAATCACCTACATAAACATAACTACCCAAACCAAGCAAACACAAATTAGAGTTTTTTTTAAAACTGACCCAAACTCGAGTTTGGGTTTCAAAACTGACCCATGCGAGTTTCACATTTCAAAACTGACCCATTTTTAATAAGACCGGATTCCCAGGATCCGGTCTTTTAAGTTTTTCGAAAGACCGGATCCTGGGAATCCGGTCTTCTGTGTTTTTCTAAAGACCGGATCCTGGGAATCCGGTCTTCTGTGTTTTTCTAAAGACCGGATTCCCAGGATCCGGTCTTATGTGCAAACGAAACACGTGTAGTTCTCTCATTCGAACACGCACAGAAGACCGGATCCTGGGAATCCGGTCTTATTAAAAATGGGTCAGTTTTGAAATGTGAAACTCGTTTGGGTTATTTTCAAAATCGGAAACTCGTTTTGGATCAGTTTTAAAAAAAACTCCACAAATTAAACTGCCCTAAAGCTGGATTCGCTAATTAAAAAAATTCTATTGAAATGATACGTGCTTCTAAAATAATTATAAAAAAAATAAAAAAAACAGCTCCAGCCACGCTTCCCGAAATCCGCATAGTTTTAATAATAAAACGGTGCCGTTTGTGGGGTGGCTGCATTCCGCATCCGAGAAACCAAGGAAACGAGAAGCGAAGAGGAGCAGTTTTGTGTGTGTTCCGATGGCTATCAAGTCTTCCGCTCCGGCCACGCTTCCGAAGTCCGGAGCTGTCTCCAAGGGCTACAACTTTGCCTCCTCCTGGGATCACGTACGCTTCTTCATTATCTTTTCCCTTAATTCCATCCATTTCAATTTTGCTTGAAATCAGAACGCAAAGATGTCAGAAAATGCACATCTAGTTGATAATTCAGATCGGCCTCTCTCTCTGTTACGCTTAGAGAATCTGACGTAGCTCTTGGGTTCAGATCGAACTGTTCTGGCTTTCTGTTGTAGTTAATTTGTGCGAGCGAACGAACGATTGATTGCGACTCTTTTATCCGCATCATCAGCTTCTTCATTTATTTTTGCAGAATGCTCCACTGACAGACACGCAGCAAGCTGCTATTTCGATGTTGTCTCAAGCAGTAGCCGAGCGGCCGTTTCCAGCTAATGTGGTAAGTCTTTGGTTTATTTTTTTTTAATTTCTTCTTCAGATGGCTATTGTTTATTGTCTGTGATTTATTTGACTATGATCTAGGTGAATGATACCATGTCGCCCGAGCAAATGATAAGACAAGATATATTATCTCCTATCACCACTAATGGTAGTACTATGGAAGAATCTGGGGCCATAGAAGCGATTTTAGTCAACACAAATCAAGTAAGCTATATCTATATCTGAGCTTTGTAGGCATCTCAAGTATCATGATCTCACTATCAGAGCACTTGATGAACACTTCTTTAGTGGGCTGGACACACGGTTATGTCTACTATTTTGTGCTGTGATTGAGAGACTATGCAATTTTGTAGATAAGTTGTTCAATGCGTGTATTTTCAATGATATTTACAAAATTCCCTTACGATCTGAGTGTTTGACGATTGAAAAATGGAAACATGTGTGAAACGGTTTGAAATATTGTTTCAAGGCTACTCTCTACTTCGAAACTGATAGTGTTTTACTTCCTCTTTTGTTTTTTTTTTGTCCTCAGTTTCGGTGAATTTCGTCAATCTTTTAGCTTCCTAATTAGTTCTTGATTTTCTCACCAAGTTGACAACAATATCGACATCTGGAAACATGTTTTTTGGAACACTCTTTGGTGGTAGTTATACAATTTAACATGTCTTGGGTACTGCTGATTAATCTTGCCTTTTTCTATCACAGTTTTATAAGTGGTTTACGGATCTTGAGTCAGCCATGAAGTCAGAGGTTAGAGTTAGACACGTCTATTATGTTGATTTAGCATGCTATGTATCAGTATGACTTGTGTATGTTGGCTTATATAATCTGTTCTTTCTTTCTCTCCAGACCGAGGAGAAATACCAACAGTACGTTAACACTTTAACAGATCGTATACAAACATGTGATGATATACTCCACCAGGTAATACAAGTCTTGCTTAATACAATGTGTATTGCTAGATTGAGCTGGTGATCTTTTTTGTTTGAGAATCTTTGATTATGGTTATAATTCTGTAGTCTGATAGTTGATATTATTTTACACAGGTGGATGATACCCTGGATTTATTCAATGAGCTACAGCTGCAGCATCAAGCCGTAGCAACCAAAACTAAAACCCTTCATGATGCCTGTGATCGATTGGTGAGGTTTATATAGTACTTTACTTTTATTTTACCTTTTTCCCTCTTTGCTGGTCCATCCATCCCTTGTATAAATTGCTTATTATCGGCCAAATATTTACAAGCAGCATTAGAGGTGCTCTTGTTTGGATAACTATACTTTATTTGATTCGAGATTTGAGTTTTGAGATGATCTTAAATAACGACACCAATCTTCTTTAAGGGATGCAATGTATTCTGAACTAATCTGGTTCCACTTAGACGAGTCATGTTGAACAACATTAGAAAATTTGTGAAAAACAGTTGTTGGTGTTGCATATTTTACTTCCAATTATGGAGACTGCTTACAAAGTCTATTTTTTTCACGTTACCAGTTACTGGAGAAGCAGCGTCTAGTCGAGTTTGCAGAAGCGCTCAGGACTAAACTCAACTACTTTGATGAATTGGAAAATGTAAGGTTGATTGCTATCTTATCTGTTTTGAATTTATGCATGGAAGGAAGAATATTTAGCATGATTGGTAACTATTGTTACTAGTTAGTTTTGTTTTCTCGTCATTTTGTAACACTTGTTACATGTTTCGCAACAGTTTCTGATTTGATATTGGTAAGGCCTTATTTTTTACATCTGTAGATCTTACTTTGATTAAGCTTATACTTGATAGTGTTATATCACCTCTTTTTCCATTATATAAAATTGGCAATGATCTTGCTGTAGTTTGACTTTGATTATGTATCTTTCAAATCTCCAGTACATATGTGCGTCTTTCTGCGCATATGAATAAATTTGCTTGGTTTATGTGCAGGTTGCGTCCAGCTTTTATGCTCCAAATATGAATGTTGGAAGTGGAAATTTCCTTCCATTGCTCAAAAGGCTTGATGACTGCATATCGTAAGTCAGTTGGGCCAAACCACAGTTTCTTATATCTTTTGTGGCTTAATGCAATTCTGTTGCTTCAAACAGTCTGATGTTTTTTACAGTTTTCACTGTGGCTGTGGCATGTGTCTATAATATATTTCGTAATGTATTCTTAATATTATGGATTCTTTTCATGAACTCTGAGCATTTTGGTGGCCGAGTGGGTGGGCAGGCAATTAGCTTGGACAAAGGCTAACTTGGTCAAACTTGTCACATTGTGATGGGGTGGTCGCACCTGGTTGTCCTGGCTTGCAGGCTATTGGGCCAAGCATTAGGGGTAAAACCCCTTCTTTTTTTTAACTCTGAGCATTTGTTTGTTCGTTTCTCCTGTTTCAGATATGTCGAAAGTAATCCTCAGTATGCAGAGTCAAGTGTTTATTTAGTCAAATTTCGACAACTCCAGGTACTGCGACAACTAGAACACATTTTGGCTACTATTGTTGATTAATTTCTTTTTAGCTAGCACATGCATACCTACATATCGTTTCCTGTTTTAAATTTCATTAATTGAAGCTAAATGACCATTCACTTTGTTGGACACATTGCAACGACCCTTAATCTTTGACAGTCACGCGCTTTGGGCATGATCCGTTCTCATGTACTATCGGTCCTCAAAAGTACCACTTCCCAGGTATTTATCGGTTAAAGTATCAAAATAATTTCGTATGCATTTCAACATTGTATATATACGGTCAGTACTCTATATTCCACCACTCAGGTCTTAGGAGCAATTCGTAGCAGTAATGGGAGTAATACAACTGTGTCTGAGGGTGTTGAGGCATCTGTGATATATGTTCGTTTCAAGGCTGCTGCTAGTGAGGTTATTATTCACTTTTCACTTCTATAGTATTGCTATATAATGAGATCCCGCATCACATTATGTTTTATTGTTGAACAACTGGTTTCGGTTTATGCAGCTTAAACCAGTGCTGGAGGAAATAGAGAGCAGAGCATCAAGGAAAGAATACGGACAACTGCTCGCTGAATGCCATAAACTTTACTGTGAACAGCGACTGTCACTGGTAGTTCATCTTTCATTGACAATGTTAATGGTTCCTAATATGTAGTGTGTAGATTTGTCACTGTTTCTAACTTGGTTTGTGCTCTGATTAGATAAGAGGTATAGTGCAACAGCGAATATCTGAATTTGCAAAGGAGCCATTGCCATCATTGACCAGATCGGGATGTGCATACCTGATGCAGGTAATTTAAACAAGACAGTAGCTTGAATTAGATTAATCAGTTATTTTATTTCTTTGACGTAAATATAAACATGTTAAGTGTTCCAATATTGTTTACCACTTCCTGCATGGCCAACCAATGTATGTAATTTGTCCAATTTCAGGTCTGCCAGCTTGAGCACCAGCTCTTTGATCATTTCTTTCCATCTTCTTCGGAAGATGTTTCCAGCTTGGCTCCCTTAATCGATCCTCTGTATGTTTTCTGGTTCTTCTCCCATGTTATGTTTATAAATGTTACTGTATATGTGTTTTGGAACGCCTGAAAACATATGAGACCTAGCTTATCTGTTTCTGTAGGACACAAGCACAAGGATTACATATCTCAAGTAGTTAATTGCCTGTTGATCAGTTTTATTTGAGTCCTTAATATTTAATAACTTAAGACTTATGTCATTTAGATGAACTCTGTTGGCATTTGTAATATTCGGATGATCATCATAATTCAATCACTTACGCTTGAAACAAATTTTCAATTTACAGGTGTACCTTGTTGTATGATACTCTCCGGCCTAAACTTATCCACGAAACAAATCTTGACTTCTTATGTGAACTTGTTGATATTCTTAATGTTGAAGTTCTGGGAGAACAGCTTAGTAGACGTAGCGAGTCTTTAGCTGGGTTGCGCCCCACATTACATCGAATTCTCGCTGATGTTCACGAGCGACTGACTTTCCGTGCTAGAACGCATATTCGAGACGAGGTTAGCACTATACTTTACCTATTTTTGTTTTAGAGTTGACTTCCTGTTCCAGCGTACTCTTGAGAGCAGCATGGCTAAGTAAACAATTTTATTTAAACAATAGACTACGACAGAAGGCTGAGTAGTTACTCACAGATATGTATCATTAATGGTAGCTTTATCTTATGTTAACTGAGGGAAATAACAACTCCATGCTATAACAAATACTGGGGTCAAAGTACTCTGTTTACCGTTCAGTGCATTTCATACTTCAGTTTCACTGGATTTTCTCCTTTTTGTAGGATTGCTCTAGTTTATTTTATTTAACAATACTATTTATCTTTACTAATCAAAGAGTCTCTGCGAAAGGGTATCTTTATTAGATATAATGAAGCATTGCAAATAATCAGAGATCTTTTTTAGTTTATGTTTAATCAAATAGGGACATGGCATGTTTAGGAATGCATGAGGTGTCAAAGGAAGTTGCCCTTCTCAGTTAGAGCCTTTTATTTTTTTTCTGTTGCAGATTGCAAATTATGTTCCTTTTGATGAAGACTTGGATTATCCTGCGAAGCTAGAGCATTTGTTTGAGACAAAATCCGGAGATACTTCTGTAAGACATTTTTCACAGACTGTACACTATCTTATCCCTTGGATATGCGTTAGTATGTTCAGTCAAGGATATATTCCTATTCTGTGCTGTTCAGGAGGCATACTTTTGTATTTTTTTCTATTCCATGATTTACTGGTCACTGATGTTTCTGTCATTAATGGTTATCTACCAAATAAACGGAACACAGGTTGATGAAAATCAAGATGTTTTTAAGACTTGGTACCCACCACTGGAGAAAACTCTGTCCTGCATTTCAAAGTTGTATCGCTGCTTAGAATCATCAGTGTTCACAGGATTAGCCCAGGTACTTAATGTTGGACACCATTCAACTTTAAGACTGATTTTGTAAGTAGGTGAAAATGAGATTGCATTTCAATGTTTTTCCATCTTGTTGCTGATATGGCCTATAATTGTTGTTTCCTCAGGAAGCAGTTGAAGTCTGCTCACTGTCGATCCAAGTAAGTACGAGTAATCAACTTCTCGAACCAAGCATTGTGCGGTCGTACATAGTTATCAGGATCCGCCTTTATAATACAATTATTTTATTGCACATATAGGTGTTGTCAACTAGTTTCTTACATGTCAAAGCTATGATATGCCCATGAATATTTCATAATTTTACTGGTGCGGTGTTACCTGATCTATCCTGTTTGATAATTACTTTTGCCAGAAAGCTAGCAAACTTATTACAAAAAGGTCTTCACCGATGGATGGACAGCTTTTTCTTATAAAGCATCTTCTTATTTTAAGAGAGCAGGTTCTTTTTGTTGCACACTTTGTCCCTTGCATGTTTTGTATTTGCTTTACATCTTTTTGTTGTTGTTACATTACGTATATTGTCTTTCAGATTGCACCGTTTGACATAGAATTTTCAGTCACGCACAAGGAACTCGACTTCTCCCACTTGCTGGTAAGTTTAACAAGGAAGCTTCCTTTGTTTTCAAATTATCTACAGCAGCAAACATATGGGTGATTTCGAAGTATATCTTAAGTTCATAACAATCGCGTAGATATGGGCTTCAATCATGGCCTTTTCATTCCAAATTTTCATTCCTTGCCTTGATGAATATTATTTCCACAGATTTCAATAGTATATGAACTCTTTTAGCCAGAGCAATCCATGTATATAACATACATATGGATATGCTATAGTGCATAGCTATATGCAATATGCATGCAGCTGACAAATAATTTGTCTTGCCTTTCAGTTACGGTTTTATACGTCAAAGTACTGTTCCCAAAAGAACATCTTATCCTACAATCTTTAATTACTTTCCAGGAACACTTGAGGAGGATTCTTAGAGGCCAGGCTTCGTTATTTGACTGGTCAAGGTCCACCTCACTGGCAAGGACACTATCACCTCGAGTGTTAGAAAGTCAGATAGATGCTAAGAAGGTTGGTTTACCTCATTTCCCAGAAGCACCTGAATGTTGATCTTATTAGTTTATCAAGGCATGATCGTACCACAACTTCTTGTGAATAAATGTGACCAGTTCACTTTTGCTTCTTGGTAGTGATTGTTCATCTATCTATTAAGTGACAACTACTACTCAGTTGCAGTTATTTCCCATTAATGGATTCTGAGATAAATTTTGCTTAGTGGTTGAGGGTACAGGCAACAGTGTGCTAGATCCAACTCATTTAATTAACCGTTAGTTTTCTTGCAGGAATTAGAGAAAAGTTTGAAAGCGACTTGTGAGGAATTTATAATGTCTGTTACTAAGCTGGTTGTGGACCCCATGCTCTCTTTTGTTACCAAGGTTGGCGTTGTACTGTTACTGTCATTCACCAAGTTTATCATTACTGCACAAAAGGACTTCAATAAGTTGACAGCTGCATGTGTAACTGTTTTCCTTCACAGATTTTTCATGTGTTGATATGCTTTTACATTTGTAGGTCACTGCTGTCAGGGTGGCATTGTCTTCAACCAACCAGGATCAACAATCAGCACCAGTTATGAAGAGACCACTGAAGGAGCAAGCCTTTGCTGCTCCAGATAAAGTGGCTGAGCTTGTGCAAAAGGTGATATTCAATATTTCAAATCCCTCTAGTTATACTTATACATAACAACCATTACTTTATATGTTACAAGAAAATATGATTAATGTTTGTCACTGATTCGCATTCAGTCAAGAATACAATTTTGTTCAATATACAGACATATTAAGTGCTCTGTTTGCACTTTGCAACACCAAGTGCATTTCTTTACTGGCTTAACTAATTATCTGATGGGCTATGCCCAATGTTGTTCATTTCTCCTAAAGGTACGCACTGCCGTCGAGCAAGAACTACCCATTGTGATGTCAAAAATGAAGCTCTATCTACAAAACCCATCAACAAGAACAATACTTTTCAAGCCGATAAAGTAAGTCAAATAATAAGTTTACTGTTCTCAGTTGGTGATCTAACTTTTAGTATTACTCTGTCGTGCTTCCTTTTTATAGAGTAAATTCCTGTGTAGTTTATAGAAAATTACAGGACAGAGCCCAACTCTGCCTTCGGAATTCTCATTCAGCTCAATCTAAGACATCAAATTTACACAACCAATCCACTACACGAGCCTGATGACTACAGTACCTCTCAGGCTCTGACCTGTAAACACTGGTTTTTCATTTGATCTTCCTTGAATCTGGATTTACCCTTTAGAGGACCTCTCATTTCCCCCGTCCTAACCACCTATTGCTTTGCCATGCTTACGTGATATTACGCCAAACTGCCAATGCATCTTAAAATTGTTCCACCCATTGTGTAATTGTAATACGTAGTACTTATTTAACCTCCAAACTGACTTCTGCTGCACTGGCAGGGTCATGTTTCGTACAGTTTCTCCCAAGTCTTGTTTTTATTTTGTGCATCCAACTAAATGCACTTATACATTTTTGCAGAACTAACATTATCGAAGCACATACACAAGTGCACTCATTGCTGAAGTCGGAGTACTCTTTGGAAGAGATCAATAACGTCATCAACATGGTTCCCATACACGATTTACAAGCACAACTTGACAGTCTTTTGTAGCTACAGGCGTCTTAAACCGAGGAATTCTTAGTGACATCTTTTCACTGGACTGCCTCTATTACTTCTGGTAGTTGAAAGTGTATAAGAAAGCAATTTGGCGGCAAAGCAGTTCCCCTTTCTTTAGTATGTCTGAGCTTGATGACATAGCAACGAATTGGGTATTTGTACAACAAATGTATAATGACTCTGTATACTTGGCACTTCCAAATTTTGGTTCATTGAATGCAAACTATTGAGACACCTTGTCCACTATTCTAGTCATATACTACTATAATATGCAATGCTGGAACCTAAAGAGCCATCTCTTACATCCCCCGATGACTTTTCCAGCATAAGTGCGCCATTTGGTGCCCACTGAGTAAGTAACCTGCTTAATGGGCATCACATATTATAAAATAAGGACCTTTCAAATCAATTGAAAACATCCAATCAAAAAAAAAACAATTGAAAATAAAGTAAAAAAGAAAATTGCAGAAAGCGTTGAGGAAGTTCAGCCACTGCAGAAAAAAAAAAAATCTATCGTTGGATTATCCTCGTATTAACAGGAGAATTCATTCCACTGTGCAGTCACTTCAAAACGGAGCCTTCTTCATCATCGGTCAAGTGTCAAAATTTGGTCAGCAGTTGCCACTTTTGCCAATCATAAATTTATAATGGGGTTAAAATTTTAGCTTAGCAAAGAAGTTGTTTTGTTTTGTTTAGCAATTATGAATATCTATAACTAAGAGCAACTGGTCGGCAGATAAATCACCTTCTCTTATTCAAGAAGCTGAAGATCATTCTGGTGAGTTGTCATCTTGAGATTTTTCTTCACGTAGGTCTGATTGAGACTTACTTGGAATAATCAACGGTGGCGACCACTGATCGGGTACCATCAGAAAATAAGCAGTCATAGCCTTCCTAAAGCGTTTTTTATACTGCTTGGGTGAGATGACAGTTGGGGATGTGTTCTTTGGCCCACCAAGGATTCCAGAGGTTTTCACCCACGTCTCGAGATGCTTATCCCAAGTATACTGTCTCATGAAATCTATAATTCCAAGGACCAACTCGCGTTTCTCCTCGTCCACACCAACTAAAAGTGAGTAGTCCATGACATCAATTGACTGCAGGAAAGCACAACAACGAACAACCATAAGAAAATACATACAGTACGTAATATCTTATTGAAGGAAACTGAGAATTACATGGTATTTACAAAAATCAAACACTAATGTGTAACATAATATTCCAATTTCCTATAATGGCCACGCTGTATCATAAGAAAACTAAGTTTAATGAAGGCAGTCTGCTTGTCTGGTGTTAATATTAAACCACGCTATACAACAACACAATGACACAGCTGATTTAGGACACCTGAGATTAACTACTGGCTAGACGCCTTGTACTAAGCAAGAAATAGTCAATTAGCATGATTAGTGATAAACATAAATTTCAGGTAGACAAGTCAGTATCTTACAGCTAGAAACGAAGTATCATTCCAGACAGCCCTCTCCAAATGTCGCTTTGCCCTGTTCCCCACAAAAATCGGAGATGTTGGCATCGCCTCTATCAAGTTTTGGTCAAGTAGAACTTTATTGGGCCCACTTGTATCTGGATTATAACGCGACCTTGTGGACCCTTTAAGATCATAAAGCCGCCTAATGGTTCGCTTGTACAAAAGATTTTCCATTACCAAGACATCCATTCGAGTTTCTTTTCCGCCTTTCAAGTTTTTTGATACAACCTGAACAGTTGGTAAAACAAATAATTACACGGGTAACCCTTGCCCACTCTATTTGTGAGAAATTAGATGAATTCAGCACTCCAATGCAAACTTTAATATGAACAAAAGTATGTTACAGATAGCAGCTTGCCACCAATGATATCAAGCTATTAGATGTATAATAAATCCACTTTCATAAGGTGTGATGTTGCTAAATTTAGGAGTTTAATAATTTAAAGTATTTTAAATGATTAAGAAAGGTGATAGTACCTGATAGATGCCCAAGATCTTTGCCAGACATGTGGGGCTCTTTGTACTAATTGACTCTGATAAGTACTTAAAGTAAGCAGGGGCAAATTGGATGAAGGACTCCAGCTCTGTTTTTGTAACCTGTTTGATAATAAAACGGTCATCCAAAGTTTTAGCAAAAAATACATTACTCTTTCCACCTTGGGCGCCCCACTTTTTGCATCGACTGAGAGAACGCACAAAATCTAACTCTGAAGGGCAACAAATCCTTCTCAAAGCTTCAAATCGTTTGGCATAATAACAAGTCACTGTAAACTTGGCTTTCCCTAGTGGCCCATCATCCATGAAGGAAACTCTAATATGAGAATCCGTAGTTTGCAAGAGTGGATCAATATTCTTCTCATCAGAAAATCCAAGACTCTTGCTGGATAAACCACTTTCTTTAAAAGAGTTAACAGAAAGTGAGTTCAGGGATTCAAAAGAAGGCAATGAAACCGCTGATACTATATTATCATTAGACTTCTCAAGCTCAGACTTCATAATGTAATACTCTGAAGAGGCCAAGGCATATGATATAATACTAGTCGGTTCATCATCATATACTGGCACCACAACACCATTAACCCCGAGAGGCAAAAAGAGTCTTGCCCCACCCTGGCGTGCCAACTCCTGAAATGTTGTAATGAATGTAGGATTGTACTCTCCCAGTGAGCTGAGCTTTTGATTGATCTTCTCAAAAGAAGAACTAGCACTCGGAACTGAGCAGCTTGTGGCATATTCAAAACTAAGAGAAGCTTTGGGAGGTAGTGCCAAACTCAATGAACGGACTACTTCAGCCCCGAGTTGGTCTTCAGCAGGTTTAAGTGTATCTGAGTTATCCACAGCAGGATGCCCCACCAAGTCTAAGGAACAACTGGTAGGCCTATCATCCACAAGTTTTACAGCCAATGCGTTGTAATTTTCACCAGTCCAAGCTGCATCAAGAGTCTCAGACAAATTTGAAATGATTGGAAGCTTCTCCTGTGAGATGACCTTTCGCAAAGTCCTCTCAGACTCACCAGCTAATGAGGCCTCAGATTTTTTGTATGGATCAATGAGTTGGTTCGGTACGTTGGGAGCTCCATCATTTTGGTGAAACTTTTTGTCATTTTCATCATGATCAAGGGTTGTGTTAGCTCTTGGAAAGGACTCACTGTCCTTGCTTTCCATATTATCCTTGGAAGGGACACTCCCAGTTGTTGCATCCAAACATAGAATTTTATCCATCGTTACTGGAGTGTTATAAAGTTCATTGTGAAAGTCATTCTTCAAACTAGATGCACTTATCAGCCGTTGGTCCCATGCATATGAAAGTATGAGCAAGTGCCTGCGTAGTCTGTTTATCTCTAATATATCAATGGCAGGTTTTCCAACACATGCCTCCATGTGCAATGCTCTGAGGGATCCCTGCAAATTAATATCCGAACCATGTAAGAGTTGACTTAATTTCACAAAACTGTTGGGAGAGAAAATTTATTTAAAAAATCCTAACAGGCGTGGTGGAGAACCCTAAGAAGCTATACTCTCATTTGAAAATAGAGGGAGAAATATGGTGCAGAGCAGCAAAGTTACCAACCTCAAAATATTTTCTTTCCTCGTTAAGCATCGCTTCTAGATGTGCAAAATGTCCAAAACGTGGTGGTTCGGGGTTATTCCCTACTGATCCATTTGTTATCTTCTTTGTAATATGGCAAAGATTGTTCCTGATTTCAGTGAACAGAAGTTCTGCCTTGCAGCTAATCTGATTCACAGTAAAAGTAATAAGAAAAAAATTATAAGGTAATCAAATAAAAGTCACATGACAAGTTAGAGAATTCTACCAGTTCTCAATTCTCATACCTCCTCTACTTCTTTTTGTATCCAGTCTTGAACACTATGATCAAATTCAAGCCTTGGAAGTGGAAGGTAAACAGAATGAAGTTCGATAGATGCATAGCGATAACAAGCTACCATTCTTCCATAACTGCACATTTCAACAATAGCAGTTACGGAATATAATTATACCAGCAAAATTTACAACATACGAATTTCAAGACAGATACGTGAACTAAAAGGCTTTTTTGACATCAAAATAAAGAATTTATAAAAAAAGAACATACAAATGAGATCAAAATTGTTCCCAGAATGATGAAATGTGAGTATACCGGAAAAACAACCAGCAAAAAATTGAGATAGACTCTAATCCAGGATTTACAACAAAACAATGCAAAAGTTCAAGGACATACCCATAAAATCGTAAACAATCTCTGTGAAGAGAATGACCACAGCTGGCGACCCTACTAGCAGCAGCGTGATTTGAAAAGCTGAGCTCTAAAAACTTTCCAAATGAAAGACCCCAAGCAGCATCAGACATTAAAACTCTACGAGTGGAAGGAGGGAAACCATTGGTTCGCGGGCATAACAAGCATCTGTGCCACATCCAGATTTTGCCTTCCACTTCTCCGGGCAGAAGAGCCTCCTGAAGCTTCTTCACAGAAATTGTAAGACTACCTTGCTGATGGGTATAACAATGAACGTGCGCTTCAGAGGGCATATCACATGAGCTACAGCGATAACTCTGCAAAAGATTTAAGACATTTGTTTCCTGGAATGTAACAGAAGAACAAATAACATTATGAAAAAGTTACGGATTGAAAAATTACATTATCAAACAGTTGGTCTTGCAGATAACGCCCCAAAGGTTTATCAAAGCTCCCATAGTATTTAATACGGAGAAGATGTGCCCTCTCGCAGACAGTGCCCTTCCAAACGCAGCGAGTAGACAAAGAAACCAAAATACTCTGATTGTCAGAAACGGAGGAAGGAAACTCCACTCTTTTCGAAAGCATTGCATTTTCATGGTCGTTATCTGAAGAAGCATTTTGTGAAGCATGGTGGTAATTCACAGCGAATCCATCTAGTCCATTGCTCAATTCACGTGGCATTTCTTCAGCAATGCTCATATCAGACAATTGAAATTGACTAGCAGCTGTACATCCCAGATCAGTTCTCCGCTTGGTAAAAGAACTTTCAGATGACTGGTTCTGATTAGTGACTGAAAAGTCCTCCACTGCAGGTCGTACTGAAGTGAAAGAATTAGAAACTTTAACAGACCCTGAGAATGTATTCTGAGAACTACCACTGGTGCATAAATCAGTTGAGTGGTGTGTGTTTAACATAGAAGCACTATGTGCTGAGCAGTCATCAGAATTTTGTGGTCCATTACTAAGATGCGTAATTTTACTCCTTTCAGTTGCTGAGATTGTGAAATCCGGTATTATGGTGATTGAATCATCAATACTGGATGCTGTGTCTGGTAAGGCTACCGTAATGGGAGACTTCAAAGGGAGCTCTGGCAAGGAAGCACCTTCATCAGCAAGAAATGATGTTTCCAATGCCAAGTGATAGGCTGCAAAAACAGCATAATGAATCACACGCTTTACTTTCTTCAGCTCATCGCCATTTGCACCCTTCAACAGAATCTGAGACACACATAAAGAAGATTATCACAGTTCCTTCGAAGACGTCAATCTTGCACGAAACTCATGGCAACTTACAGGAACCATCACACAAAGCAACATAAATCAGATCAAAACTATGTAGTAAGCATGCACTTTATAGCAAATTCAAGCTTTTAACCTGACCCATCCTCATGCAGATAAAAGAGAAAAAGATCAATATGTTTGCATAGAAATCCTCTAGTCACTGCTGAGTAGTTGACCGAAAGAAGAAGAAAAAAGGGGATCACAAAAGAGCACATAAGAACAATTATTCTACCAGTTAAAATTTATAAAAATCAAATCATAGTTTGACACATACAGGATTTTGCATATGGTTGCATTGTAAGACTCGACGCTTACCGATGCTATTGAACTCTATTAAAATCTGACATCGAGTAAGTGAGATGACTGAATATTTAACAGATGTTCGGCTCCCCACTCGCTGTGAATGGGTTTTGCGTGTGGATCCAACTATACTACAATGTTATTAGAGCGTGATTGAACCCCTATTAGTCCACTTCCGAGGCCAAACAGATGCACGAAAGTGATGGGAGTGTTGGAAATTAGAATCCCACATCAGTGTAAGTGGGACGGCTGAAAACTATTTAAATTGTTGGTTCCTCCGCGTGTAATCAGCATACGTGCACATGCAGCAGTTGCACATTCATAAGTATATATGAAATTATGATCACAAGGTATTATAAGTTTATAAGGATGAATGGAAGTTCTTTTAAACTCTACATAATAAGAACTATATGTAAATATCCAATCCACCAAATGATGTACGTACCGTACAACCTAATGGTTTTGGGCAACCTTCGAAGAACATTAAAGTCTTTGTCAATTTCTTCCCACCTTGGCCAGCACTACCATGCTCCTCGAAGAATTTTTCCACATAAAACTTTTCGCAGTAACCAAATTTTTGTGATAAGAGGTGGTCAACAGAGGGGACTATCTGAGTTCCAGTACAACGGGCTACACGCTCTAAAAGGGGCCTCTTGATATTTAAGACAAGTGATATGTCTTTTTCAAGAAGAAAGTCCTGAGCAAACCGGGAAACTGACTTCTCAACCAGAAGAACATTGGGATGCTGAGCATCAATCTTGGCAACAGCCATCTTCAAGTGATCTACTTCCTGAATAAGTCCAGATAGTGGAAGAATAAATACGACGAATAAAGCTGATAAATAAGACATGCATGAGCATATATAAATATTACCTGCTGTAACAAAGTTTCAAAACTCGACAAGTGAGTGGAAACACGTTGATACTCTAGCGCTCCTCCAAGGATCAAAATCCGAGGTTTGTTTATGGCAGTTGTCATCCTCCGGTGAGCTACGTTTTTCTTACAGACAACTCCTTTAATCACCACACTGGAATGATAAGCACAAGTAAATGTCTGTTAGCAAACTTATGTAATGGAAAAAATGCATCACTTGGGCCTGAATGATGGGCTCGAATCACTGTTGTTGTGGATATTCCAAAAACCACCCTTACAGTTCATAAATTAAGACCTATTACAATTCAAGAAATCCAACTTATTACACAACAACCAATTCGCATAACCACTAGGCCAAATCAGCCAGCTGGGAATAACATCTGCTGATTTTCCCTTTTACTATCAACGAGTGTTGCCTCGGCGTTTACTATTAACTTAATGTGCCAGGTTTACAATATCAGACCCGCCCACCATCCAGAATCAAACTTCAACTATACCGTAAATGGATAGCATAAACAGCGAGGTAGCAAAACGGCATTACGCGATTTAATTAAATGCATAGCTTAAGACACTTTATCTTTGTCAACCATTTAATACAGAGAGCAATAAAAACTTCTGCTACATTATAGGATTGAAATGACAAACAGGCTGAATTACCAAATAATTAAAGAAATATAAAAATGGCATTGCTTACTTCAAAATGCTTACCTCTCACTTGGATGGCCACAGGCAACACACTTAACTTTTACGTATCCACCGGGATCCATCCCACCTCCTTTGCTTGTATCTGGTTTCAGAATAGAGGCCGCTTCCCACGACAAAGATGTGATTATGTCCAGCCAACTCTCTCTATTATCTTCTTTCCATATGGGTAGATCTTCACCGTGCAAGAGCTGCCCAACTAAAGCCTTGAAATGGCCTTCGACCACGTTTTTCATGACCTTTTTGTGCTCCTCAATTGACTTATCTCTACTTCGGTGCCCTTTGCTATCAAAGTTATCTGAAGACCTTAAGTAGCCCCACTCACCTGTGGGACCCCCATCTTCATCATCAAAGACATCGCCTTCGACCTCATCCTCTTCATTTTCTGGTTCAGGGGGAAGCCACAACTGTCCATTATTTTCAAAATCAACGTGCATGGCTTTCCTACCCTCCACAACAGAACCAGATGGACGGACAGAGTCAATTCTTTGATTATGCATTGTCCTTGCTTCCTCAGGTTTATGGACATCTTCAGAAGACTGAAACCCATTATTTACTTGCAGTAATGAATAGCTCTCACTGGTTGTGTTAATATCTTCATCAGAATTTGCAGCAACCGGCCCATATTTATCATCCTCAATGAAATTTATAGAGCCATAGTAATCATTAGCAAACAAATACTGCTGTGTCCCTGAGTCTATCCGGTAGACACCATATTCATCATCCTCGTCATCACTCCTGATGGCAAATGAATTAGCACAATTCACGTAAGCAATCAAAATAAGTACTTATACAAAATTGTACACCAGTATCTCATTCATATTATATGGAAAGCCAGTTTGCAATGCACAAGAGCACCTGAAGTCAGACACTACAACTACAATTAGCTCAAATCATTCTACACAAGCGAGCAACTATAATTTGAGAACCACATTTCACATTTAACATTTTCTGACACTCAAGGGTCACACAACTATAATTTCCTGATGTTGCAGCCTGCACATAATGTATGTACTAAACAAAATGGAGTATAGAAAAGCTACCTGGTAGGGGAGTGCAAATCCTGATAAGATGAAGAATCTTTCACATCACCAACAGCGGCTTTAATTGTTGAAGATTCCTCGTTCTCAACAAATGATTCCATTGCCGCAGGTTGATCAAAACTCACATCAGACTGGAATGAAATGTGCTGATAAGAATCAGTGGAATGTGTAGTGGGGCTTGTTGCCGGAACAACAGTGTTATTACTGCTGTTATTGGAACAAACAGACGGAGTGCTGACCAAGTTTGTTTCTAAAGATGTCGGACTGAGACAAGGACTTGATACACTAATCACATCATCTTTTCTGCCAAGTTCCTGATGCCACAGTTGAAAACAATAGCTACACACTCTGATCCTATCCGGGTCTTCTCTTTTAGTCTGGAACTGATCAGCCGGAACTGGAATCGTTTTAGAGGTACACTTGGAGCAAAAAACTTGACCACAAATACGACAATGATGTCTGCGGTTGATTATTGTAAATTGTACATCACACTCATAACAATGCCGGCAACTCTTATCGGGCATCCAAAAGTCCTTAGACACATTCGGTGGCTTGGTCTTCCAATGGATAATGGATTTCACAGTGTCAACTAATTCAGATACTTTCTTATCAGGGTTGCCCATCTACAAAATTCACCCGACCTCAGTACACTCATTATAATTTTCTTATTGGCCTCTATCAGACTCTGACCAAATCTTGTAATCCAGCCAGCAACTGCCCAAATACCACCTCAATATAAACACGAACAAAACCAGTGATGATTTATGAACAAGAAACTCAAGAACAAACAGAATCCAGCAAGAAACTTTAGAATCCCTGCAAATAGCCTTCAACTATCACCATTGATTGCTGCAATAGCCTTCAACCATGCTACCTGTATTTTTCTCGAAATCAAAAACACCAATAAGTACTTAACAATCCAACCATAAACTCATCCACCTCAACAATAATACCACATTCATGAATCCAATTACAACAACAACAACAAAACTCTTAAATTGAAGCGCATTCCCTCAAAGTAAACTAGTGATTATTTTTTTTGGGCAATTTGTCATTATTGTGGTTTTGGGCAAAATTGGGGTTTGTTGAAATTAGAGGATTGCGTGTAGCAAGATGATAGCAACAATTACAAAGAAGATTGAGATAAGCAAGAAACGAAAGGGAGGCAGTTTCACGGGACGAGCATGAGGAGCGCGCGATGACGCTGCCCACTTTTTTTACTTACTTTTTCTTCTTCCCGTCTCTCTTCGTCTTCGTCTTCTCCCTTTTCTTTTCTTTTCTTTTTTTTCTTTTTTTCCTGGCTGTCAATCATTCACTCATTTGTTTGATTTCTTGGATTGATAATATTTCAAATTACTATGACCTATTTTAATTTTTATATCACCCACTTTCTCATCGATTTACACATATTTTATCCCCCAAAAAAAAAGTATATCGAAAGACACAAAAAGAGACCCAAAAAAAAAATAGATCGTAAATTAAACTCCATAGCTAAACTAACCTCAAGTATCAAAATTATTCTTATCAAAAAAAAAGTATCAAAATTATTAAAATAATCTAAGGTCACTTGAATTTTTTTTTATAACTTATCTCCTTTTGTTTGTACAATTTTTCATTTTTACAAACTGATTCTTCTTGCAATATTTTACAAATATTTAATAAAATGAGTTTGCAGCGGTTCATACTTGCATATAAAAAAAAAGATCACCCGCTAGCATGACATGATTTGGAGTTTGTACATGATATTTTTAATATGCAAGTATGGACCACCTAAATTAGAATGAGGCAGTGAGGCACGATCTGAGCCACACATCTAATCCACGTGCATTTGTGGCGCGCCACGTGTCCAAATAGTAAATCCACTACCAACAGTAGTGTGAACGCAAATGACGGCTGTGAACGTGGCGAATGAGTGGCCCAGATCGTGCCTCACGTGCCTCATTCTACCAACTCTGCCTCAACCGAGCGCTCCCCTGCAAGTATGAACTGCTATCTTTGAATTATGTTATTGTTCGAGAAAGTGGCCTATACTTGGATAAAATCATGTCATAATTCGGAGTTTTTTTTATATAAAATGACACACCTGAGTTTCTAACTATTTCAAATAACCCAAATGAGTTTGTCATTTCAATTTTAGCATGTTTTTAACAAAATTGGATCCTAAGATCCAATTTTTCAAAAAAAAATATCTTCCACGTGTATTTTCCTATCTACGTGGACTCCATGTGGAAAACCGGATCCTAGGAAACCCCGATTGAGGTTGTGATTTACGGAAAAAAATCAGATCTAGAGAAAATCGGATACCCACTTGGAGTCCACGTAGATAGAAAAAAATATACATGGAAGATTTTGTTAAAAACCCGGATTCCGTGGCTCCGGTTGTATAAAAAAAGATAGGTCAAACAAGATATATGAAACTCATTTGGGTCATATGAGCAAACTTAAATGGGTCAATTTTTTTTATAAAAAAACGTCATAATTCATAAAAAGTGTACCACAATTCATCAATTTATATTTTACATCAAAAATCATATCATATGATGCTCTTATTGATTAACTCAAAAATCTTCCCTCAAAATTTTTTTGTTTGGTTACTTTAAATTAAAATAGACATCTTATTACAGTGATTGGTTACATTTTCCCGTTGAGTGTATCATTAGTTTTTGGTTTATTTTTTCGATTTATTTTGTTCCATAATTAGAACAAGAAATTAGTATTTCGTTCAGCTTGGGCTGCTATAGTTTTGGTCAAACGATCAGGAGCTTTTATTGCATTAATTATTGGGTTCCATTTCTTACCTTTCATAGTTGAATTATAAAAACATATATTCCTCTTTAAATTTTCTTTTTATTTAAACAAGAAAATGATCATATACTTGCATAAGAAATCTGCAAAATTAACTCTTTATATAATGTGCAAGGATGCAAGACACTTACACTTCGTGTTTGATGTTTGACCGTTTCAGTTGCTGCATCAGTTCATGCAAATCTGTGATTAATAAAAATGATATCACAATATTATACACAAAGGGAGCACTCGAATGAGAAGTCTCATGTAATTAATGAATTTGAGAACTCAAATCGGACTTTGAATAAACATGCATCTTGAAATGTGTATCTGACACATGTACAACTAGAAAAGTCAAATTCGATGCTTTAGATTTTTCATTAAATGCAAGTTTGAATATGCAAGTGAGACACATGTCATCACCACAATAACTCAATAATGCACTTTTAAAGATGAAGATTTGATCTTCAAACTCTCAAAATATAGAGAGGTTCTCATTTGAATAATCCTTCCACTTTCTCCTTGAGGTCTTGATAAGGAATTCATCCGACTTCTCTTTAATAGAATAAACCCATGTATAAGTTGAATAGTCATCCACAAGAATTATTAAGTTGTACAAACTACAAACTACAACTGAGGTCGTAACTTAGAAAGCTTTGATTCAACTTCAGTTAAGTGATAGCCGCAGCTGGAATCCACAATCCACAATTTAATCCTTCCTAAAATTAATTGAAGTCAACGCATTGAGAGTTGTAGATTCCGCCATGAAACATTTCCGCATTTAGCTTCATCTTCATCTTCATCATAACTTGGAGCATGTGAAATATCATTTTCATTTGCATATAGTTTCTAACATTAAGCTTCAAGATGTAGAACCTTTTGATGTGACCAAGCTTTCCGCTTCGGTGACATTTAAACTTCTTCTAAATTAGAAGTTCTAATAATGAGAGGGAGACTCATCAGGTTTATCTCATGCTTCTTAAACTCTTCAAATTTCGAATTCATATTTCCATTGTGCAGAGAGTGCCTCTCCAATATGTTAGAGTTGCTAGAGATTGATATCCCGTCTATTTGTCGTGCTAAAGGTTCTTGAGATACAAAAGGTTTTTAAAATCTTCTAATGAAGGTTGACGATACCATCCTTGAATTAAGGTAACAAAAAGAGTGTATTCTCTTCTCAATCCACAATTAATGTGACTCCTGCTTGCTCTAGCATTTGAGATATGATCGTCTAGATGTAATAGTGAAATCTCCAAACACAAAATTTTAACTTTCAAGAAACATTGGCCAACAGGATGGTGGCCTGTTGGTTAATGAGTCACATATGATTCATTACATCCTGGGTTCGAGTCCTAGGACACCATTTTCCTCACAATATTGTGAGATTTTCTTTTTCATTTCCCTCTTCCTCGTCCCGCCTCGGGCGTGTATGCTTCATACATCCATCGTGGATCCTTTCCTCTTCACGTCTCGCGCGTGATGCTTCCTCCGACCGTCAAGATGGACGTGTCGTGTCTTATAACGGTAAAGGTGTTCAAGGTGGTCTGAGCTCCAAGTATCGAGAATGTACTGATGGTGATTTGGGTAGATGTGCGGATCCATGCATGGTAAAGGTGTCAAACCCGGTCTGCGCTTCAGAAGTGGAGAAATGTACCCTATGATTCGGATCCGATCAAGATGCCTTACTAGAGCTTCGGATATCAATATATATGTACAAGATGATAAGGTGTCATATGCATTGTACTGTTCCTAGATTTTGTACCCATTATCAAAAAAAAAAACTTTCAAGAAACATCGAGAAATAGAAAGATCACATTAGTAGTATTTGCCAACTCATTTGCCAAAGCTTTTTGTCGACCAACATCTTTCTTGTTGAATAATCTGTTCAAAGTTTCCAATATATCATTTGCGGAAGTTCGTCGGAAAATATTCTTAAGCAGTATATGAGAGATAAATTTCTTTAACACAAACTCCGTCTTCGCATTTATCATTTTCAATTTATGTAAGTCTTCGACATCTACTTCACCATCCTCTCCGCTCCTTGCATTTGTTCCACCAACAACTTTGTACCAATCAAATAGAACTCCATACAAAATTTCATCATCTTGTAGTTTGATTGATTGAGAAGCTTTATGTCGATGCCAAAACTTCGACTTGATGACTCTATCTCTACGAAAACACTGATTAATCTTTTTCACCAAAGAATTAACACAAAAGTCGTCGTCCTTGAGGCATTGATACCATGGAAAGAAAACAACACTCCCAGTCAAGACTAATAACCGGTGGAAGAAGAATAAATCACAAAGGAACACTCTCACTCAAGGAGAATGAAAGAAACGAGAAGGAAAATGGCAGGGCCGGCCCAGGAAATATTGAGGCCTGAAGCAAACTTCAAATAAGAGGCCTTTTTAAGTTGAATGATTTACTTTTTTTTGGGGAAAATTTTCCAAATTGCATCAAAATCAACATTCAATTCCAATTGTACACATTTTTTAGATTGGTTTCCCAATTTACACTAGTTTTGTAAGCCTCCGTTGCTGACAGCGTCCTAATATTAAGACGCTCTTGTTGACAGCGTCTTAAGCTGGGGTGGATTATTATATGAGTCAGCAGGCTGATGTGGATGATTTTGAATTATTTTTTTTTGGACGCCGTTCCAAACAGCGGCTTAGTTTGATCTAATTTGCGAGCCCTAACTTTTCTCTTCCTTGCGATGTTTCTTCCCAAAATCGATTCCGCTCCGTTCGTTCTCTGTCCTCGCTCCGGTCCGTCCTCCGTCCTCACTCCGGTCCGTCCGCCGCACTGTTATAGTTACAACTTATGCATATTGTATATTGTGTTATAGATATCCCACGACGTGGTCGTTCAGAGGTGATCCCTGATGTGCCATCTCCAGCAGGGAGCTCAGACGAAGAAGGTATATTTTTACCGGATGTGACACACCTACTTGATCCAGGTCCCATGTCCAGCACGCTGTTGTACAAGCACCCCCCTCATCGATCTACGATGATCTGGGAAACATCGATTAGTTGAAAATTCGTAAATTAAATTTCATGTCAATTTTAATGCGTTATGATTTACTTTATTCAAACTGTATTCTACTGTGCATGATACATATGTGTTAATAGTTCGTCACCATGGCATTGACTGGGATGCAGACGAGTGTGTATTACCTTACATCATTAGGGCGGGCTTCGGACCATGGTATTACATGCAGAACTATGAGGTTGACTGGTCATTTATGACAGCGTTAGTGGAAAGATGGCGTTTCGAGACGCATTCATTTCATCTACGTCACGGGGAGATAGCGATCACCTTAGAGGATGTTGGTATCCTGACTTCCCAATAGAGGGTCGAGCGATGACTACGCAGCAGGAGGTTGTAGATTATAGGCCTCTGTGTCTACAATTGTTAGGAGTGATCCCTCACGGGAAGAGACCTACCACCGTTAGACGTACGTGGCTCAGAGAGCATATGCAAATCGTGCCAGCAGAGGCCTCGGATGTAGAGGTTCAGAGATATGCGAGGGCGTACATTCTTGCCATGTTGGGGTCATCACTCTTACCGCATTCTTCAGGAAGTGAGATATCCCTGCACTTTCTACCACTGCTGGCGGACCTCGGCTCTCTTTTTGTGCTATAGTTGGGGTGGTGCTGTGTTAGCATACCTCTACCGTAGTTTGTGCAATTCGTGCGAATCAAAGGCGACGCAACTCAGCAGGTGTGCCATTCTCCTTCGGATATGGGCTTGGGAGCATTTGATTACTGGTAGACCAAGGAAGCTAGTTGTGCCAGCTGAACCTCCCGGTTCAAATATTGATCCTATGCGGCTTCCTGCTTTAGGATACAAGTAAGTGAATTGTCATTTATTTAAGTGTTTATAATTCACCCTTTCAAAACTTGTCTAAATATTATTTTTTACATTTGTAGATGGAATGTGCCCAAATCATTTATGCATACATCTCATCACGTGTTGATGTTGTATCGTGATTTGGATCGACAAGAAGCAAATGATGTCGTATGGACTCCGTATACAGATGAGATTTTGGCCACGCTTAATCCCATTTGTTTTGCTGGCAGAGATTCATGGAGGGCTGAGGTTCCACTCATTTGTTTCCATATAGCTGAGTGGCACTATCCATCTCGAGTTCTTTGCCAGTTTGGATGGAGACAACCGGAACCAGCTTTGCCACCTGCAAGTCATAAAGAGATGCACATGCATATCCGAAGAATTACTCACCTTGTCGATGATGTAATGCAAGGATACATAAATCTTTGGGATAATCGTACAGCGACCATTGTTACCGGTGAGCCAGACACAGACGGATCATATCTGGATCCGTACTACTCATGGTACAATACCGTCACTCGCAAGCATATTCAGCCACCTTTAGATACACCAGAGCTGTATCGTCCATCAGGACATGAGCATTATATGCTGGTAAGTATCCAAACTGCTCATATTGTAAGTGTTCATTTTTATGAAATGTGTAACTAAATGCAATTTAATGATTCATACAGGTTGCGTCATTAGTGCGCACTTGCAAGACGAGTGCCAGTATGTTCTTTAAGACGACCGACAAAGAAGTTAAAAGACAACTACATGATATGTTTCATGCTACTCATGCCGATTTGTTAAAAATTGGAGAGGGTCGAGCATTAGATGTTGATGTCACACTGATTCATCTACTTAGTGGTATAATTTGGCTATTCTTAATTTTGAAACTTTATTTCATGCATCTTAATTCTAACTCGCTATTTTCAATTTAATGTAGATTCGGATGAAGACCTTGACTTGCCACATGATACTTTTGATGTTGGTCCTTCTCAAGTGACTCAAGCAGAGTCACAAAGGAGTCCATTGTGGAGGGTGTCGACACGCTCTAGAAAGACAACACAACGTTTCATTCCGAGAAATAGATAGGGTTGTATGTTTAAATGGATCGTTGATGGATTTATGATACATGTTATCATGTAATTTTTGATTCGTCACTTATGTTGTTTGATGGGTGCATGTAATTTGGTGTACCGGTGATGGATTGTGCGGGTTTTTTATGTTTCAGTGGATTTTTTGCAGGTTTATTGGGTTTTGAATTGAAACAATATTTACATGCCAATATTTCAGGCTAAAACGATGTCCATGACAGCGTCTTGATCTAAAACCATCAAAACGCCGTTGTGGACAGCGGCTTAACACTTGGGGTAATATTAAAACACTGTTAGTAGCAGCGGCTTAGTCCTGTAATAACACAACTCACAAGCCAACCCCACTGGGTTTCAAATCAATTAAAACGCTCTTAAGGAGAGCGGCTTAACACTTGGGGTAATATTAAAACGTTGTTAGTAACAGCTGCTTAGTTCTGTAATAACACAACCCACAAGCCAACCCACTGAGAGATTGCAATCCATTAAAACGCTCTTACGTAGAGCGGCTTAGTTTTGACCGTTGTTTGCTACAGCGGCTAATGCCTCTTTGACAACATTATGCCACCACGTCTGGTATTTGGGGCGCGAAAGACCACGGGGCTTAAGACGATGTCAATAAGAGCGTCTTAATGTTAAGACGCTCTTAGCAACAGCGACTTACAAAAGTACTAGTGTAAATTGGGAAACCAATCAAACAAATGTGTACAATTGGAAGTGAATGTTGATTTTGATGCAATTTGGAAAATTTTCCAAATCATGTATCTTCTAGAAATAAACTTTCTATCTTCCAAAAATAACTTTTAAGTTCAACAATAACAACTCATGTAAAAGAAACTAATAGGTCCTATTTGAGTAAATTGGTTCCATTAATACTCATATTCTGAAATTCATTTCGATCTATCTAATATTATTCGAGTATTATTTGTAACAACGACTACATTCACACGTCATACATCTTGAACGTAACTGACGTACAGTCGACGCTGAAGAATTTCAGGACATATTCAAATTGAAGAATTCAACAATCACACCTAACATATGCCTAACTCTCTCCTAACATGCCTAACTCTCAACTACCGTTGAATGAAGGCTGTGTTTTGGTTCTATAAATAGAGGAGCCTTGTAGAGCTTCTCAGAACACACAGAGAGAGTGTATCACACATAGAATCAGAGAATTCTACACACAACCAAGAGAGTTGTGAGAGTTTGTGTGAGGTGATTGTGTTTTGAGAGTTTTTTAGTTAGAGTTTTGTATATCTCTAGATTCTATTCTGGAAAGTAATAGAAGTAGTTTTCTCTCATTCGAGCTCAATCCTATTATCCCCAACAAGTGGTATCAGAGCCAGGTTGAGCTCACTGTCCAGTTTTTCAGAACAGAGCAACGTTTCTGGAAAAACTGTGATTTTTCGTTTTGCTCCGAATTGAATTCTGATCATACCATTGGATTCGTCTCGTCGAGTAGAGACTTCTGGTATTTTTTCAGATCGATCGGCCATCGTACGAAGCCGCACTCTCCGCCACTCTCCGGCGAGTGAAGCCCACTCTCATCCACGCGCCACACGCGCGGCTGGAGGAAGAAGACGATACACGTGGCGCCACGTCAGCCGCCAAGTGTCTGCCAGGTCAGCAATCCTGCCACGTCACCCCGTCACGTCAGCTGCCACGTCAACAACTCTGCCACGTCAGCACGCCCTGCCACGTCAACGCCACGTCATCAGCTCTGCCACGTCAGCGCCACGTCAGCAATTTTTGAAAATTGTATTTTTGGACCGGAAAGTGTCTACCCTACCATTTTCGGCCGTTCCAGACGCAACGGTGCTGTCTGTTTTTCGAAATTCGGCTCCGATCTTTGTCAGATAGAAGATCAAAGATCTAGAAGGTAAAAATGACCACTGACGAGTCATCTTCATCTTCCGGAGCTATGATTATGCTCACAGCTACCAACTACACACTGTGGAAACCTCGGATGGAAGATTATCTCAGTTGTAGGGATCTATATGATCCAATAGAGCTGAAGGGTGTTAATCCTGACCCGACCAAGTCTACAGAGTGGAAGAAAATCAATAGAAAAACTATTGGTCAAATCCGACAATGGATTGACCATAGTGTCTTCCACCACGTTGCACAAGAAACCGATGCTTATGCTCTTTGGGAGAAGTTAGAAAGCATGTACCAGGCCAAGACCGCTCGAAATAAGGCCCTACTGATGAGGCGCCTTGTCAATATGAAGTTGAAAAGTGGAACTTCTGTTGCCGAGCATACCAGTGAGTTCCAGAATCTGGTAAATCAATTATCTTGTGTAGAAATGTCACTTGGAGACGAAATGCAATCTCTACTACTTCTTAGTTCCCTTCCTGATAGTTGGGAAACACTAGTTGTTACCCTCAGCAACTCAGCCCCAGATGGCAAACTTACCATGTCAGTGGTCAAGGATGCATTATTCAATGAAGAGGCAAGAAGGAAAGATATGAGCACAGATCAGACTCATGCCCTTGTGACGGAGAATCGAGGAAGATCACAAGGAAAGCAACAAAGAAACAGTAGAGAGAAATGGCAAAGCAGAGGCAAAAGTCGGGGGAGATCATCGGATGGCCGAAAACCTTCGTATACCTGCAACCATTGCGGTATAAAGGGTCACATGAAGAAAAGTTGTTACAAATGGCTAGAGGAGCAAGGCAAAAGCAGTTCTCAGCAGAAGAACAAGGGTGGTGAAACGCTAATCACAATCTCAGGTGATGTAGCATACTGCACTACCCATGATGAAACATGCCTTCAAGTCTCAAGAGAAGACACGGAATGGGTGGTAGATACTGCGGCATCCTACCACGTAACTCCCCACAGGTACTACTTCACAACATACAAAGCTGGAGACTTTGGAGCAGTGAAGATGGGTAATTCCAGTTCCTCTGGAATAGCTGGAATTGGTGATATCCAGTTAAAGACAGGTACCGGGAGCACAATCACTTTGAAGGATGTTAGACATGTGCCAGATCTTCGGCTTAATCTTCTGTCAGTGGTATCTCTTGACAAGCAAGAGTATGAAAACCATTTTAGCCGAGGCACATGGAAATTGTCGAAGGGCGTTCTGACAATCGCTCGAGGACATGTTTGTGGCACATTGTACAAAACTCATTTGAAGATTTGTACAGACAGCCTCAACATTGCGGAGGAGGCTTCTCAGGATCTATGGCACCAGAGACTCGGCCATATGAGTGAGAAAGGGTTGACAACCCTAATGAAGAAGAAGCTTATCAATGTTGACAAGAACGCTGCACTGGGTCCTTGCAATCATTGTCTATTCGGTAAGCAACACAGAGTCTCATTTAATTTCACTTCAACAAAAAGATCAGAGTTGTTGAGTTTGGTACACTCTGATGTTTGTGGTCCTATGGAGGTTGAATCACTTGGTGGAAGCAGATATTTTCTAACCTTTATCGATGATGCTTCTCGGAAAGTGTGGGTGTATTTGCTAAAGACAAAAGACCAGGTGTACGAGTGCTTCAAGTCATTTCACGTCATGGTGGAACGTGAAACCGGAAAGAAGCTGAAATGTATCCGATCTGATAATGGAGGCGAGTATACTTCCAAGGCGTTCGATGCGTATTGTAGAGCATGTGGCATTCGACATGAGAAGTCAGTACCACGCACTCCTCAGCACAACGGCGTTGCTGAAAGAATGAACCGGACTATCATGGAGCGTGTCCGGAGCATGCTGAATATGGCTAAACTTCCAAAGCCATTTTGGGGAGAAGCAGTCAATGCTGCATGTTATCTCATTAACCGATCACCTTCAGTACCACTCAATTTTGAAGTTCCAGAGAGGCTATGGACAGGTAAGGACCCTACATACTCACATCTTAGAGTATTTGGTTGTTTATCATATGCACATGTATCCAAAGAGCTCATGAAGAAGCTTGATGCAAGGACCATCCCATGCATTTTCATTGGCTATGGAAATGAAGAGTTTGGATACAGGTTATGGGATCCTAAGGAGAAAAAGGTGATCAGAAGTAGGGACGTTGTGTTCCACGAAAATTTGACAATAGAAGACATTGAAAAACCCACAATGTCTCAGAAGTCAAATGAGGGTGCTCAAGTTTCAGATGTAGCACCAGAATTGTTCTTGAGAAACAATGACGAAGTGCCAGAAGAAAACTCAGAAGCAGAAGAAGACGAGGAGACAGAAGAGAGTACAGAGCAAGGGGAGCCACAACCTACCTTGCCAGATACTGATGATGGTAGTACTTCTCAGATGGTTCCAGCTGTTCGAAGATCTGAACGAGGCCATATACCATCAACAAGATACTCATCATCTGAATACCTTTTGCTGACTGAAGATGGAGAACCAGAGAGTTTTCAAGAAGCTATGTCTCATAAGGATAAAGCAAAATGGCTATTAGCAATGCAGGATGAGTTAGAATCTCTGCAGAAAAATCAAACCTACGAGGTTGTAGAACTTCCTGAAGGGAAGAAGGCACTGAAAAACAAATGGGTGTTCAAGCTAAAGAAGGATGCAAGTGGACAAGTGGTGAAATACAAAGCTCGATTGGTTGTTAAAGGGTTCCAGCAGAAGAAAGGAATTGACTTTGATGAGATCTTTGCACCAGTTGTCAAGATGACTTCAATCCGAGTTATACTTGGCTTGGCCGCAAGTATGAATATGGAGCTTGAACAGATGGATGTGAAGACAGCATTTCTTCACGGAGATTTGAATGAAGAAATCTATATGCAGCAGCCAGAAGGTTTTGAGGTTTCAAGTGATAACCTCGTGTGCAAGCTATCTAAAAGCTTGTATGGTCTGAAGCAGGCACCAAGGCAGTGGAATAAGAAGTTTGATTCTTGCATGAAGAGTCAAGGCTACAAAAAGACTACTGCAGATGAGTGTGTATACATCAAGAAACTTCCAGACGGTACTTTCATTGCACTTTTACTATATGTAGACGACATGTTGATCGTTGGGAAAGATGCAATGAAGATCAACCAACTGAAGAAAGAACTCTCTAAGTCTTTTGACATGAAAGACTTAGGACCGGCTCAACAGATTCTTGGGATGCAAATCACTCGAGATAGGAAGAATCGCAAGTTATGGCTATCTCAAGAGAAGTACATTGAACGGGTACTTAATAGATTCAACATGAATGATGCCAAACCAGTCAGTGTTCCACTTGCGAATCATTTCAAGTTGAGCAAAAGGACATGTCCCACATCCAAGGAAGAGATCGGGGAGATGTCAGCAGTGCCCTATTCTTCAGCAGTTGGAAGTCTAATGTATGCCATGGTATGCACACGGCCAGATATCGCTCATGCAGTGGGTACAGTGAGTCGTTTTCTCTCTAACCCCGGGAAGGAGCATTGGGAGGCCGTCAAATGGATTCTCAGATACTTGAAGGGTACCATGAAGTTATGTCTTTGTTACGGAGGAGCTGATCCAGTCTTAGAAGGCTATACAGATGCTGATATGGCCGGAGATATTGATAGTAGAAAGTCTACTTCAGGTTATATCTACACTTTTGCAGGAGGAGCCGTTTCTTGGCAATCAAGATTGCAGAAGTGTGTCGCTTTATCTACAACAGAAGCAGAATACATTGCTGCCGCTGAAGCTGGTAAGGAAATGTTGTGGCTAAAGCGCTATCTCCAAGAACTTGGGATCTAGCAGAAAGAATACAAGGTACATTGTGACAGTCAGAGTGCTCTAGACTTGAGCAAGAACTCCATGTACCATTCTCGTACAAAGCATATTGATGTTCGGTATCACTGGATACACGAGACGATTGATCAACAACTGTTGAGACTAGTGAAGATCAACACAAAGGAGAATCCATCAGACATGTTGACAAAGGTGGTGACACGAGATAAGCTAGAGCTATGCAGAGACATAGTCGGGATGCTTGTTCTGAATATGCCTGGAAGGGGAGAATTGAAGAATTTCAGGACATATTCAAATTGAAGAATTCAACAATCACACCTAACATATGCCTAACTCTCTCCTAACATGCCTAACTCTCAACTACCGTTGAATGAAGGCTGTGTTTTGGTTCTATAAATAGAGGAGCCTTGTCGAGCTTCTCAGAACACACAGAGAGAGTGTATCACACATAGAATCAGAGAATTCTACACACAACCAAGAGAGTTGTGAGAGTTTGTGTGAGGTGATTGTGTTTTGAGAGTTTTTTAGTTAGAGTTTTGTATATCTCTAGATTCTATTCTGGAAAGTAATAGAAGTAGTTTTCTCTCATTCGAGCTCAATCCTATTATCCCCAACAGACGCTCAGCTCAAATATGTATCACTTGGCCCAAAAGGTTATTTATAATAACCCAGGAGTGGATAATATAAAAATTGTCAAACTTATGCTCCCCCTATTTTTCTCTCATTAGAATCTTTCCTCAGCTTCACTAGCCCTAACAATTTTCAGGGCGTTGTCTTTTTGCATCTGAAAATCGGGCCAGCAGGCTGGTTCTAGATGAGGAGTTGATTACTATGTCCTTGTGTAACTTATAATAAATATACTCAGCAGCTACTTGTTGGACCCATCTAAGTCCTCAGTATCAAATGCTCAATAAATATACTACAAAAATCAGTTGCAAATTCAACTCATCAGATCAGCAACTTACCCATCAAGTCCCTAACAGTGCGACCATTAGTACCTCTCAGACTCCAAAATCCTAATCCATGGGTGCCAAGCTTCGCTTCTTCGATTATTATCACTTATCAAACATCATATTCATAATCATAGTAACGTCGTCGTTGACCTTGTACAAACCATGTACTTCAGAAGATCATATAGACTATAAGCTTAGAGCAACAGCTTTCTTTATCTTCGGAGACTCTACGGTGGATTCGGGCAATAATAATTACATCACCACAACACCTGAGAACAGAGCTGATTACAAGCCTTATGGTCAGAACGGGTTCTTTGATGCTCCCACCGGTCGGTTTTCTAACGGTCGTATATTTGGGGATTTCATTGGTAAGCGTCAAGGCATTGTCTTTTATTTTCCAAAGTGTCAATATAGGATTTTTCTTACTTTCTTTTCAACTGAGTAATATAAATGAGTGTCGCGGTGTTTGTTTCATTAGCTGAAAAGGCCAAGCTACAGTTGATTCCTCCATTTATGCAACCATCTGCTGATTACATCAACGGGGTTAATTTTGCGTCGGGAGGCGCTGGAGTTCTTCCTGAAACGAATCAAGGCAAAGTAAGATTTTGCACAGTGTCCTTGTGAAGATAAACTGAAATCAGCTGTTTAATTACTCAATTTTTTTTTTGTGAAAAATTAGGTGATTGATCTTCACATGCAACTCAAAAACTTTGAAGTGGTTCAAAATTCTCTAGCGGTAAAACTCGGAGATGACGAATCAAAAAGAATACTATCTGAAGCTGTTTATTTCATTAGCGTCGGAAGCAATGACTACATGGGTGGATATTTAGGCAGTCCGAAAATGCAGGAGCTTTATCAACCTCAGGACTATGTAGGAATGGTTATTGGGAACTTGACGCGCTCAATTCAAGTAAGTCACATAAATTGTTCTGGTCATGTGTATGATCCTTCCCGTATGCCAATCAAATCTATTCTGTGACGAAATCATGCTAATAGTACACTTCGTGTTTCAGCTCGATCTTGATCGTTTTGTATTTTTCTGTTATTCTTTTTCATCGAATAAAATGATAATTTAGGCGAAAAAGAAAAAACATTTATGCGCGTTACAAGCAAACTTAGAAGTTAGAAGTTCATACTTCATAATATGTTGAAATTAAGTTCCCTTTTGTCTTCAGGTACTATATGAAAAGGGAGCTAGGAAATTCGGTTTCCTGAGCTTAACTCCTCTGGGTTGCTTACCAGCCCTTAGAGCAGCCAACCATGATCCGAACGCAAAGGGTGCCTGTTTTGAGCAGGCTAACAAGCTGGCAAAAGCTCATAACTATGGAATATCCACGGTACTCGCAAACCTTCAGCGAGCTTTGAAAGGGTTCAAGTATAGTAACACCCAATTTTATGACTGGTTCAACAACAGACTCAACAATCCTTCGAAACATGGTAAATTCAATTATTATTTTTTAGTTCAGGGGGTCTAATTGATCGACCTGATCATTTGGCTAAGACTATGACAGCTTCGGAAAATATCACAGTTTGGATTTTCTTTACATGACTAATTGTTGAGACGGTTTTGTTGTAGGGTTTAAAGATGGAGTGAACGCTTGTTGCGGAACAGGGCCTTATAGAGGCATGGATACCTGTGGAGGAACCAAAAGTGTCAAACACTACGATCTTTGTGACAACCCGGAAGATTATGTGTGGTGGGATTCCTTTCATGCGACGGAGAAGATACACGAGCAGCTTGCGAAAGACTTGTGGGATGGACCTGCCACTTTTATCGGCCCTTACAGCATCAATCAGCTATTTGCTGTTGAGGAACTGACAATTGCTGACATTGTCCATGATGATGACAATATGTTGCAATTTTAGTTACATATTCTTATCGACTGACGGTTATAAATCACAATAATAAACATGGAAATGTTTAGTATTTGAACTCACCTGCCGGACCTTTTTGGGAGAAATCTTTCATTTGCAAGGTGATTATTTCTCCCTCTGTTCAGACAGAGCATTTTGCATGCTGTAAGACGAAAAATGCACTTGGGATCATATTGCATAAACCATTATAATTACACTTAGGCCGACAACGTTCATCATATAGCAGCATGTGAAACATTCCTGCAAAAAAAAAAAAAAATACATGCTATGAATTCATTTCATGCGTTCTTTTGACCGAAATTGAAATTTAATTAATAAAATTAAAATGAACTAAATTGAAAAAACTTAGCTTTTATTAAAAAGGAGAATTATGCTGACAAACTTAAGTGATAACCTCATTTAATTATTTTGAATATAAGAAAAAGGATCCGGTGCAAAGGATATATTTTTGTAAAAAATATAAATCAATTACTGCCTTTGATTTGGTCATTTGAACGGATAAAATTAAATCTCGTATTAATCCCGTTTATGGTTAATTTCTCGGTGACAAATTATAAATTAGTTATGATGAATTCTGTCGTACTTTTGATTTCTCGGCCACGAATTATAACTCAATTTTGACGAACTTTGCATTTTGCACCAAAAATATGTTTTGTACCTGATCTTTACTCTTGACTATAATATATAACTTTTAAACAAAAAAAGTTCCATATAAATAGACAATGACTATGAGTTAAGAATTAAGATTAGGTGCAAATCTACAGTACGAACTGACGCATTATGGTATACTTCCTACAAACTATGTCATGGTTTAATACAAACGAGTTATATGTCACTTTCCCGAACTATGAAATAATTCGTAGGAAGTGTAACATAATTCGTTAATTTGTAGTTTGCACCTAATATTTTTCCCAATGACTATAACACGAATCTTAAATAACGTATTGAACGGAACTAAATTAAAATGAAATACTTCAATTTTAAATTCAAAAGAACAAATCTAGACCGAGTTCCAAATAAATAATTTTCCTGGAAAAAAAATACAAGAACACCCCTTTTTTCCGACTCTCTCTCTCTCTCTCCTTGAGAAAACATCTCTACTTCGCCGTCCTAAGCATTATCTCTTCCTCACCTCCGATCTTATCCTCAGATCCGCTTGTTGGCCTGCACCAAACCTCATCTTTTTCACTAGCTTACGGAGGAGGTCATGTCGGGAACGCGTGGAAGTCTTAAATATGGCGGTGGGTGTTGGTTGTTAAAGGGTGATTGGAACGGAGGAGGGGGAGAGGGGAGTCTCCGATCGTTGATTTTTGGGAATTTTTTAATCGCACGAAATATTTCCCAACCGGAGGTGGCTGCATCGCTGGAGGCGTGGAGGGATCAGCATCTGATGGTGTTGGAAATAATGGTAGACCTGCACAAATCCAAGCCAACCCGACCGACTCGCCCGGTCAACGAAACGGACTTGGACAAGCACACTAGCCTAAAAAAATTGAATCTGAACCGTGCTTGGACACATATTTTAGCCCGAACCGGGCTAATAGCCACGCCCATTAACCCGCTACAAATTAAATCTTAATTTTTATTATTTAAAAAAAACTAATACGTAATTGTAATTAGTAATAAATAAAAAATATTTCTAATCTGTGTTGTTGAAATCCTAAAGAAATAGACTCCAAAAATAAAATAGTTGAAAGTTTTAACAATGAAAATTACTCCCGACATTCCCCGTCAAAAATTTTGCTGAAATATTTTATGATGCTTTTGGAAATGTTTTACATCAGTGTGACGAATGTTTTGCATCCATCTATTATGCTACATCGTCATAATATACTGTTGTTGTGCAAGAAAAATATTAATGTACTTTTATTTAAATTATATAGGAAAATTAAAGTGTAGCGATACATATTTGAAGCGGGTTGATCCAATGGGTAACCCGGCCCGGTACATAGGGCGGGCTTGGACAAGATTATGAGCCCGAATTGACCGGGCAGGTTTAGCCCGACCCGACTGTATGGGTTATCAAACATAAAAAACTCCGGCCTGAAGCCAGCCTGAACCCGAATTTGTGCAGGTCTAAATCATGGTTGTCTTGCTGAGACGCTTCTTCTAGGAAGCGTGGAGGACACCGAACTGGATCTGGCGGTGGGTGGAGGGGGGAGTTTTTGAGCATCAATTTTGTGTCCCTAGAGTAGGCGGTGAACGCTTTTGCTTCCCTCTAAGTGGTTTTCGCTTAAGAGGATTTTCTTCCCGGACGATTTTTTCGAATTGGGTTTGTGGACCACTGCTTTCTATGAGGGTCAGACCGGACTTCTTTGCAGACTGCTGTTGATTTTTCGTGGTGTGTTGTGTTTTCCTGATGCTTATTCTGTTTTTCAGATGCTTTGAGTGTTAAGGTGGTAGACTCACATAGTTAGGCGAGAAACCAAGTGGAACAGGTACTACTTATCTAATACGCAGACTTTTTTCGTAGGAAATAATCTCAACTGAAATTTCTTTCAACTTTAAATTCTCTGTATAGCGTTTGTATATGCTACTAAAAAAAAGTAACACAAGCATAAAAAAAAGGAGGAATATTCTACAACTTATATTCGAATAGTACCAACAAACCAGCGCCCGAGAAAACAAAAACATATACCAGAACGACACCCCCATATGCATTTTATGCCCACAAAAATCAAAGTAGGCTGTTTCAGTTGCTAATCATTGTCATTATAATAATTACACCTTTGCACTAAATAATAATTGCAAATTGACAGCAATCTTATTCAACAAACACCTGTACAAATCAATCCATTTTTTTCCTTTTAATTATTGAAATAAAAATTAAAAAAAAACAACGAAATTAATTGTGTGGATGGTGCCTGCTGTCACCAAGTTGTGGTTTTGATTCGCTCTGCGATTCTCATCTCCACTTTCTCTCTCTTCCTCAATTCAATGAACACGATGATGAGCATGTGAAGAAGAAGAAGAACGACAAACCGCCACTGTTTGCTGTTGTTGCTGTCGTCGTCGAGTTTGTTATTTGTGTTGCCTTTTCTGTGCATTTATACATACGTGCGCTAGAAAACAACAAAGAGACAACCAGCTCTGTTCTTCAGGTTTGTTTCTGTACAGCTTTCTGCTAATCCTTTTGACTACTTTTTCTTTTCGTTTTCTGATTTCGATTTTGTATTTATTTATTGAAATGATTTGTTTTCTGAGTTTATTTAATCTGATAAGGAAATTTGGAATTTCTGGTTGTACATTTTCGGCTGCGATTGATGAATTGATTGATTGATAGATTCATGAATCGTCGTCATATGTGAATCTCTGGTGGTGGTCAGGTGGTTGAAATGCGTATCGAGACACGTGAATTTTCAACAAAGGAGCAATCACGGGAACCGTGTGGATGGATGGAGTAGGAGTGGCTGCAGATTTGTGATCGGAGTTCTTTTTGTTAGTGTTTTAAGTGCTGAATTTGGGAACTGGAATCGTGGTGTGGCATTGTGGAATGCTGTTGGTTCATTTTGTGATTCCTGAGCCATAGAGAAAATGGCTCGGGATCTGGCAGACCAGATTGCGATGGCGTCAGAAAATGATAGCTGTGGGGCGGTGGAAGAGCAGCAGTCGCCCAGGAGGCCTTCTGCTACTTGTATGCAGAAATTCAGACTCTACAAGACTCAATCGGTAACGTTTAGATGCTCTCTAGCTTCATCCACTGTCATTTTTTGGTACTTGTTTGTCTGGAACAGTCAGTAACATTGCAATATCAATGTGACAATCTATGTCCAGATTGTTCAAGTGATATGATTTTATTTGAAAATTTGTCTCAAGATAATATTGCACTCTGTTATGTTAATAATTGTTGAATCAATCAAAATATGACAGTTAAATGTTTAACGGATTTTAACACAATGAGCCTGATTTCGCAATTCTGTATTGGTATCTACTTGGAATTTAATTTCGCAAGTAATTTTGTTAATATCGTTAAACTGTACAACCAGAGTGCAATGTGAATTCCTGGGTGCACATTAGTTTCAGTCACACGATTATGTCTATCGAACTTTGTGTTGCCTGCTATTATTGTTTCATTGAGATCACTGTAATTGATTAAGTAACTATTTTTGTATTTATTGGTACAGAACTTTTACATGATAGGAAGTGACAAGAGTCGGGCGCATTGGAGAGTCTTAAAGATTGATAGGTCAGAGCCGTCGGAGCTTAAAATTCGTGAAGATTCCACCACATACTCAGAAACTGAATGCTCGGACTTGTTGAGACGAATACATGAAGGAAACAGGCCTACTGGTGGTCTTACGTTTGTTACTATCTGTTATGGCATCATAGGTATGAGGACTGACGTAGAGATATGTACAACTCACAACAATCACATATCAATCAGTTTTCTAAATTGTATTGTTGCTCATTTTTAAGGGTTTATTAAGTTCCTGGGACCCTATTACATGCTTTTGGTCACGCAAAGACGGATAGTAGGAAAAATCTGCGGGCACTCAGTGTATGCTGTCTCCAAAAGTGAGATCATCCCCCTTCCAAACTCCTCCGTCTGGTGCAGGGTGGGTAACCCAAAAATTGAAAACAGGTTCAGTTCATTATACTTTCAGGTCTTATTTCTAATAATTGGAATAGTCCTATGCGATGAATTCGATCACCATGCTGTAAAGAAATATTTTGTGAGAGTATCAGTCCGAATGTGTATGAAATTATCTTGTTTTTGCTAAAGGCATTGGTAGCTATAAACTTGTAGTTAGGGCTATTTGGTATTCAATTTTAGAACTCAATATAAGTATCTTTTTTGTTCTTCTTGCATTCATATGTTTCTTCCCATATATTCAGAGTTGTTCACTATCGCATGTTGTTGCGTGCATTGACAGTGTATACCGTAGCTTAGTTTTGTTTTTTGAACGCCACCTTGTGATACCACTCAGTATATGATCTGCATCAAAGCATGGTATTAGGTTATCTACAGTCACCTACTGCAGTTATATACTTAATATTTGCACTCATTGTATGGGCAGATACAAGAAGCTTCTATGCACAGTGGATCTCACCAAAGACTTCTTTTTCAGCTACTCATATTGTGTTATGCGTAGTCTTCAGAAGAATTTGTGTGACAATAACTCGGGGCAAGTTCCATATGACAGCATGTTTGTCTGGAACGAATTCTTGACTCGTGGTATAAGGAATCATCTACAAAATACAATTTGGACAGTCGCGCTGGTGCATGGATTTTTTAAACAGGTTAGATCCCCGGTTTTGTTTTTCATTGAACGACAATGCAAGTATCATTCACGTAACAACATTAGGAGTAGACTGTTTCATGGCTTGATGTTTCACATGGGTTTTGTGTGTTATTGATGTTGGATTTAAGGAGTCGCTGGTGCCTGGTTATGTTAGTGCCTTTGTCATAAATTTAATCTTTCCATGCACTTAATATGTTTCTGAAGCGGCTTCGCAGTTTACTTATCAAAGTATTTCAATTTGATTCGAAATATGTCTTGTCCCCCATTCTTTTTTATGAATGATTTTAGAGTTTAGACATTACTTTTTTCCATTCAAGTTTTTTCTCATCATATCGGTGGCTGGGGTGATATGTTTCATTTCTTTCTCTTCAGGCCACCTTACCTATTTCTGGGAGGGAATTTAAGATCACCCTCATTGCAAGACGCTCACGTCATTATGCTGGGACTAGGTATACACTTGATAGTGAATGTTTATTCATGTAGTATGTTTACATGAGTAGAAGGTCTAATTTTACCATATTAACCTTTGAATTTGGGTCCACATTCTTCAATTCAATGTACCAAAAAGTGACTGTTGTGTAAATTTTGTGTTCCAAAATATTATTATTTCTGTTTACCATAGGGGCTTCACAATTGATATATAATGGATTATGGCGTATGCACATTCTAAGAGAGTCATCTTTCATTTTTCATTCTCTGTTTCTGACTTCGGTAGCGTATGCACATTATGTTGCAGATATCTGAAACGAGGTGTAAATGAGAAGGGGAGAGTAGCTAATGATGTTGAGACAGAACAGATTGTATTTCAGGATGTTCCCGGAGAGCTTCCTTTACAAATTAGTTCCGTGGTCCAGAATAGGGGCTCAATCCCACTCTTCTGGTCACAAGAGACTTCACGCTTGAATCTTAGACCAAATATCATCTGTAAGCTATTCATTAATATGTAGACGACCACCTTCATATTGTGTGATATTTGGATTAATATTTATCTTCATACATGTGTCTTTCAGTGTCAAAGAGAGACCAAAATTATCAAGCAACCAGACTGCATTTCGAGAATCTCGTCAAAAGATACGGAAATCCTATAATTATTTTGAATTTAATTAAGGTAACAATCTGTTGTTTTCCACAAGCAATATTCCAATGCTCTTGCCTTCGTCTGTAAACTTATAGGCTTATAGCTGTCCAAATTGTTAGAGAAATCACAGGCACGAGCACATCTAATGAATCTATTTTAACTCCCAGACACAGGAAAAGAAGCCTCGTGAGTCAATTCTTCGAGCTGAATTTGCTTATGCGATTAGAGCTATTAATAAGGATTTGGTAGAGGAGAACCGTCTTAAGTTTATTCACTGGGATCTGAATAAGCATTCCCGGAGGTATGTACCGACTTCATGAAGCTACATTTGTCCCAAATTTGTGTTTTCTGAGGATAGAGTTAGTTTTAAATGTGTTACGGATTTCATTTCTTTGCCAGGGCAAATGTATTGCAACTTCTTCGAAATTTGGCTGCTAATGCATTAAGATTGACGAGTATATTCCATTGTCGAATAGAACCGGTCTCTGTACCTGAAGGGCATATCAATTGGCCTTTTCTTCAGTAAGTCATCCATTTGATCAAGTCTGTTTTTTTTTTTGAAAGAATGATTTTATCATAAATCAAAAACCTGTACAACCTACAGCTCAAACACTAAACAGACAAAGCCTACTGCTAAACCAATAAAACGAGACCCTGCAAACAAAAACGCAACGCCTCTAACCAAAGAATACTAGCAACTGAAACTGAAACTATAACTAAACAAGAAACCTGCCACAGGACCAAAACAGAAACTCATCAGTCTTCAATAATTTTCATAAGCCTCAACCACTCGATATCTTCCTTCGAGCAGGCCTCCTTCTTGATCGCTCCTAACTTCATCTTCAAATACCATATACTTTCTTGGACTATCATATCAGTGGAGCTAATTTCTTCTCTAAAAATCTTAAAGTTTCTAGCTTTCCAAACCTCATTCATGATTCTCGTAATAGCTAAGGTTCTGAGAGTCGTTTTCTTGTTAGGTGAGGGGTTTTTCAAGGGAGTGCTTATATTGCATGTTTCTTTTAATTATAAAAGCTGGGGCCTGTGGGGATGAAACCAACACGACTGCTGTGGCAATTTTTTATTCCTCGGATGGATTACTAAGCATGTGGATTGTTCTGCAGGAACATCGACATTGACAGCTTTGATCAGCAGGGAAGTTGTGTAATTGGCAGCGATGATGCCTATAAAAATGTCATGTTAAGTCCAGTCAAGGCACTGCAACTTCAGAAAGGGGTGCTCAGGACGAACTGCATCGATTGTTTAGATCGCACTAATGTTGCACAATATGCTTATGGGTTGGTTGCCCTTGGACATCAGCTTCATGCAATCGGGCTCATAGATGCCCCGGCGGTAGACCTTGATACACCCAGTGCTGTCAGCTTAATGGACTTATATGAGAGAATGGGTGACACATTGGCTCACCAGTATGGTGGTTCTGCCGCTCATAACAAGGTAGATAGCTTGTAGCAACATCTTTGTGAATGCTTGAAAAATACGCATTGACAAATAAATAAATAGATGAGCTTCCATCATGTTGGCATCAGATCATATACAGTTACTTGCACTATTCATAAAATGTTTTTTTTCCTCTTCAATGTAGATATTTTGTGCAAGAAGAGGGCAGTGGAGAGCTGCAACGCAGTCCCAAGAGTTCTTCAGAACTCTTCAACGGTACTACAGCAATGCATACATGGATGCAGAGAAGCAAGATGCAATTAATGTGTAAGTTAACCACTAGTCAAAATCTTTGGCTAATTCCTTCGAAGGCATATCATCGGTATAGGTATTCGAATATTGTCAGTTATAAGATGAGTTTAAACTGGAGTATTTGATCAGGACATATATTATGAGCACATGTTTGTATTATTCAGCTGAAACTGAAACCTAGGCTGATACAAGTTGTGAATACTTAATAGCTGTCTTTCTTGTCAAGACTGCATCTAATGTGAGAATTGGCTCAAATTGAGCAGATTCCTCGGACACTTTCAGCCACAAGAGGGTAAACCTGCACTATGGGAGATGGATTCAGACCATCACTACATAGCAGGGAGTCAAATGCGCCCTGATACGAAAGGAAGGTACTTGTTGAAGATTCAAACATTTGCAACTCAAAAGTAGGCATAGAAAATTCTTATTTAAATATTCTAATGAGAAGTAGGAACTAGTGAATCAAAAAATTGTAGTAGCGGGACGATGTCAGTCCTACATAGTGATGGCAGATATGTTGTTCTTATTCAAGGGTATCTATGTTTTTGTTTTATCTCTTTCTTGAAATTCTATACTTCAATCTATCATGTAGGTCATTCCAAAGATCCTTATCAGATGGGAATATCCTTCGGGAAGGTACTAATGCAAATCAAGGCAATTTTATCAGTGCAACTCTTGCTGATCAATCCAGAGGAAGCATGCTTTTGTCTGAGTCTTCTCCAGAAATCTCAACTTCAGAAAGATCGTTAACGTATTCAAGGTACGCTACGATCTTATGTTATATTTGGTACATTCAAGTGAGTTGTTATCACTTCAGCTGAAATGTAACTCGGCGAATTGGAAATGAAATGCTGTTTTGCGAGGTAACAGTGCTATGCGTATTTGTATTACAAATCTTGGGCTGCCCAGTTTGAGGACAATCTTATAGTATAGACTTAATATTCAAGACATGTTGTGTCATTTTGTTTATAGAGTCCAGGTATACTGTTAAGAGTGTATAGACTGTTGCCTACAGCTTCATGGCAGGCTGCCTCATCCTATTTCTTCTGAAGTTTCATCTGTTACAATCCCTATTTAAAATGCAAATCAAGAAAAGCTAACCACACATTGTAATTCATTTCCCCTTTTACTTCGTTAAAAATAGTCCAAGTGAAAGAGTAAGCTATGACCGCTGACAAAATTCACCTTCCACATGCTTCCCTATTTTACTTATTTGTGATTTAGTGTTTCCTCAACTTTGTTGCTTAATTTTCTCTCTCTTCTTTTTTCTGATTGTTTTCATCCGCTTTGCAGGCAGCCCTCCATAAAAGTGCAGCGAGACTCATTTGAGAGTGAACATTTCCACCTCAATGAATATGATGATGATGCATCTACATGTTCAAATTTCATTGATTTAGACTGGTTATCTTCTTCTGCAAATTCGTTTGAGGAGTCATATGAGAGGTACCTCTTTCTTTTCATATGTGAATTCATCAAAAAGCTTGCCATCAGTTTGCTCGCCGATCTCTGAATATTCTATACCACAATTGATTGAACGGCTTCCCTTCAAAGTTCAAATTGAACTTGATTGCTACATTTTGAAGGTTGTCCGTCTTTTCCCTGGTTATGTAAATGTAAAAGTGATTATTGATAAGTTAGTATTATATTTTTGTGTATTGTTAGGAGTGATCCTAAAACAAAACAGATTCTGGCCGCTGCACATGGGAATCTGTGTTACTTAATGTGAAATAGTGATCTCAACGTCGCCTTTCAGGCACTAATGGAAATCACTTATACTTGTTGATCAATTCTATGGATGCAGGTCACTGCATGGAAACACTTCTTTTTCTAGGCTATCATCAGAAAATTTTGTCGGTGGAATAAATAGGGGATCCACTCCAACAAGCAGTGGCTATGGATCCAGCTTAAGGGTAAGCTTTTTCTCTCTAGCATTGTTTTTTTACTTCTTCTGGATATGTAGTGTTACCCAGGGGCGGATCCCATGTTGACAGTAGGGGGGGGGGGGGGGGGCAGCCGCCCCAGTTATTTTTATGATTTCAACGTAATCTTGGACAAATTATGTTAATACCCTAATAAATTTTAGATTTTACCCCCACTGATTTTAATATTATGCCCCCACTTGAAATAGAACGAAATCTCTTTTCAATCGAGACTGTAGCTAGCTAAGCTGAACATAATATGAAAGGTTAGTTGAATTGAATTGGCCAACATTCACAGTATCATTTTGCTTTGGAAAGATATGTTATCGACATGCTTTTAGAAGAAGGGTTGGCTTAGTAATGAAAACAGTGAAATTGGAGTGTCTTCATCAATTATGTGAATGACACAAGTTAATACTTTATGGGACAATGGCACGTATACACAAGAAGCTAAGTTTATTAGAAGAAGAAAAGCCCAAGAATGAGAAACAGTTAAAAGTGAAATGAAGCAGCTCATTATATGAAAGCTGATGTTTCTGTTATTTTTTAGGGAAGAGAGGCAACATATCAGGATGGCAAAACGCATCAAGATGTACTTGAGGAATATCCTGAAAGCTTTGTACAGTGGGTGACTAGTGGAGAGACACTTTGTCATTGAGTTTGCTTATCTGACAATGTCTATATGCCGTGATCATCAAATTGCATCTTCTGACTGACATCATTTCAAATTCTCTGCCAAAGCTAACCAAGCACAAACAAGAATATGGAAGCCGAGTAACCTAACTATTGGAAATATGTGTAGAGCAAACTATTTTTCTGGCTGAGGTTCATGTCCCCTGGCATGCCGAACCTTGACACCATTGTATCAGTCATCAGAGATGAGTGAATCAAACCCTAATTTATCATTCTGTAATGCACACCCTTCCGGTGAATGATCAGAGACGAATTGGTGTCTTGTAAATATATGTTGTTGTTTTTTTCCAAATTAAAGTTTTAGGCAATTCTTTGTGGTCCTCGTCCGCTTAACTATCTTTGAGTAACTAAATGGCTTTGTGCGCTATTTCTGAACTCCTGCTTTAAGACCGCACGAAATAATATGAGATTTACTTGCGCACGAAACAGAGTTCTGGTACTGGGTAACATTGTGAGGATGAGGATAAATTACCAAATACTCAATCCAACATAAGAATGCCGCATATCTTTAAAGAATGAGTTCATAAATATAACAAGGATGAATTCATGTTACTCATCCTAACTCATGAAAAGATTTAAGCAAGGTGCAACCTGCAATCAAGTCAAGCGTCCATTCACATAGTTTGCAACATTTAACACTCAGCATCACTAAAACACAAATATCAAATTGTGAAGAACTTTAGATTTGGTGGCTCAACTTCAAATTACTTTTATAGCCTATTTTGAGTGTATGTTTCATGAATCTGCTTATATGTCGTTCCACATCAAAGATGAGACTAATCACACTTCCAATAATTGGAAGAATATAATGTCACCAGTGGGGGTTTGAACCCTTGATTTGTCCTTACAAGACAATGAGATCAACCAACTCAACCACCATCTTATTGACTATTCGGGTCATCTAGTTGAATACTCAATTTGAGTTAAACGACTGAATATATTGGCTTTCTTTCACTCATGATTTGGCTAGTTTTAGTTTGTATTGCTTACTGAGCAGTGACACTCACCCTTTCCATATTATTATTTTTTTCAAATGTTGAAAATTAGCAAGTTTGAGATTTTAGGATGAGAGGCTAGCTAGTATTAGAATAAAATAATTTTATTTAAGACTCACATATTAAGATTTGCTATCTATATTTTGGGGTTGAAATAATATTTTTCGATTTTTTATATAAGGGAAATAATATTTTTCAATTTTAAATGTCCTTTTTGAAAGCTTAATTTTAGAGTTTCTATTTGTCAGTATATAATCATGTTTGAGGCTTCGTGCGCTCAAAATGTGACTTTAGGGAGTGCTCAGTCGGTATGACGCCATTTTGAAGTCTTTTGGTTTTGGGGCGTTACATTTTATCAAATCGGAGTATTGGTTCTAGTTCCTGTAGATGTCACTGAAAAAAAAAGTTTCCTTAAGACGGGTAGCTAAGGAAAAAAATTGTTGATATTTTTTTTTTGAATTTTTATGCACAATGTGATGTTTTTAAATCGTAGTTTCCTTTTTATAGATTTTGATGGAAACATACGTTTGCATGGGAAAAAGGATCAAAACATTGATGCTAACCGAATCCTGACTGCTTTGCTCAGTGTTGCACAAAATGATCTAGCAAATAATGTGCCACCGAGAGACAAGCTGAGAAATTTTATTAAGATGTAGCTGATGACTTTTATGGGGTCCACTAACCCATTGGATGCAGATAACTGGCCGAAACATGCTATATAGATTTTTGATATCCTGTAGTGTACACCAATGAAGAAAATGTGAGGTTTATTGTATTCAAGTTCGAAGGTGGTGCAAATGAATAATAGTCACTAGAGAAAGTTATTCTGGCTCGTGGGTTGAATAAAGAATCCGTGATTTATCACATGGACAATGCTCAAGGAGATATTTTTTGTTATTACTTTTCGAACAGTATTCGTTTCCAAAAGGAGGAGGAGCTCTTAAAGCTGCAACATAATCAAATGACGGATGCCGAGTATCAAGCTAAATTTGAAAGGCTGGTTAAATTTACTATGTGATTTGTTGCTTCGGATGGAGAGAGGGTTAGGTGATTCATGGTTGGTCTGAAAGGTGAAATTAAGAAGGATGTTATGCTTGTCCAAGTTGGATCATATGCAGAAGTGTTGGAGAGAGCTCGAACTGTTGAAAAGGGATATAATGAGGCACGAGCTGCAAGGGAAGAGAGTTAGAGTAAAAGACTTAGGTGGATCATTCTGAGAGGGAAGCATCAAGTGGTCCCACAAGAGGTCATTCTTGCCACCACCTAATGTTCAGGGACCTTGAGTCTCAACAAAATGTGATTATTATAATGGTAATTACCCCACCAGAGATTGTAGGTGAAAGACTTGTGCTTGCTCCGGGTGTGGGAAGGTTGACAATAATATATATGAATGTCCATTTCCACCTAGTGGAATCGGCTGCAAAAGCTTAATCGCAATGAAAAGGACATTCAAAGAGGAGAGAATCAAAAGCAGAGAGCACCGTGCAGAGTTTATGCACTCACTGAAGAGGATGTTAAGGCATCAAACGACATGGTAGCAGGTACATACTATTTATCAGCTAATGCTAGTGTTTATATGATTTCTTGAAGTTATGCGCTCTCTTATTATGCTAAGGGAGCTAATTATGTGGTTTTAGATACATTATTTGTCTCCCCGACTATTGCTATTTGATCACAGTGCCACACACTCGTTTATGTCTATATCCTTTGTGGAGAAGCATGACTCAGTAAATCTATAGTAACTTCGAACCTTGGTAAGTCATGCTTCTCTATGAAGGATATAAAAATAAACGAGTGTGTGGCATCGAGATCACATATTACATAAGCAATAGCATAACATCATTCTTATGATGTCATGCTAGCACCGGGATCAAATATTCATATGATCCAAGTTGGACAAGCATAACATCATTCTTAATCTTAACTTTCAGGCCAACCATGAATCTCCAAGCCCTCTCTCCATCTGAAGCAACAAGTGACAAAGCAAATTTAGCCAGCTTTTCAAATTCAGCTTTATACTCGGCAACCGTCATTTGGTTCTGCGCAGCTTCAAGAACTCCTTTTGGAGACGAATATTGTCTGGAAAGTAACGACGAAGAAATGCCTCCATGAACATTGTCCATGTGATAACAACAGGTTCTTCAGTCGGCCCACGAGCAAGAATAACTTTCTCTAGTGACCACCATTCATTTGCACCACCTTCGAGCTTGATTACAACTAAACTCATATTTTCTTCTTCAATACGCTACAGGGTATCAAGAATCTTTTCAACATATGTTTCACCCAGTTATTTGCCTCCAGTGGGTCAGTGAACCCCATAAAACCATAACCTTGAAACTTTAATTCGGAATTTTACCCAACGTAAAGTGAGCCTCCAACCACCTTCAACTAACCTTCTAACAGGTTATTTATGTACAATTTCACCAAGTGTCATATTCCCAACAATCTCCCCCCTCGCTTGAAGAAATTGCATGTACTCCCCTCAATCAATACTTTGCTACTAACTCGTAGCCTCTTTGTGAGTGCGCATGCGACCTTCCCTCTCTACCAGGGATGATGTGCGACTCTTGCGCTCACCTCCTCTCTTCATCAGGGGTGCTCTGCGACTCCTACGCTCGCGACCTCTCCTCTTGACCTAGGGGGCTATACGACTCCCCCTTAACTGGGGTCTCTTAACCCATGAACCCCTATCATCCTGCTACTACCACTCGCATATATGCGATCTCTGTAGCTCGTGATTTGCATATTGACTTAAGTATCTCCACTTGTGTTTCACATTCCTCCACGTACTTTACTCAATCCCACTATTAGCTCTGATACCATTTGTTAGGATTTGTTAGGATTTGTTAGTCCAATTAAACCACAGCCCTTTATGACCCTAAAGTTCAGGCTTGTGAGTCATGAACTTTGGGGTCAATTTGGGACAATTTCACCAAGTGTCATATTTCCAATAATCTATCCTCTGAAAAATATTCATCACAGACTTCTTAACACCCGATTGAAGGTATTGAAAGTGAAGAAGAGTAATACGATTTACAGTGCTTACCTAGATCAATTCACACCTCATAGCTTACTCGAACGATGGGAGTTGGCTAGGATTTTCCGCAGAGTATTAATGGAGTAGGCTGAGAGTAGGGTTTAGGAAAGAGACGGGAGATCAGTAAAAATAAAATAGAGTTAACATTTATTTTCTCCCCCATAATTGATATTTACAATTTAACTTAAATTTCCCTTTTAATTATTTTATGGCCCTTAATTGTTCTTATTATTACATTATCCCCTCCCTTAAGAGTTTAGTCCTTTAATTCAACATAACATCATTTTCAAAGAGGTATGGATATGCTTTTCTGACTTCCTCCTCCAATTCCCCATGTCATTTGCTCCACTGAACTTTTAAATGTGGTGTCACTCGTCGTCTTAATTCTTGATCCATTCGGTCCACAGTCTTTATCGAATGTTCTATATATGATAAGTCCTTCTTGTCAAATTTTAATGGTTTCAACTCTACCAAAACTATGCTTTAGAGGTACACTTCCAAAGCATAGACCCATGGAATACACTATGAAATCTAGCTAGAATAGGAGGTAAGCATGTACGCCAGAGAACTTATAACATCTCATTTTGTCCCACGTCTGTAGAAATTTCGTATAAGTGAAGCTAGATAAACTAGCCTACTAACTATCATGTCATCAATCTACCATGGTCTTTTGTGATAGACTCTAGATTGTGGTAACCTAGGGGAGGCCGGTGACATGAAGCAGTTAGGTCTGGTTAAGCTTATAACGGCTCGGATCTTTACCTCTGGTTGGGTCCTAATAGATAGTTTTCAGAGCCGAATTACCGCGGAATGGAGCGACAATCATGTGTATGTCCTGCTTACTCTTAACAAGGATATTAGGATCATGTAAATAAGGTTGCATGTAACATTCTATTCTGCCCCATATTGGTAAAAATAATTTGGAAGCTTGATAATAGTATTTATGCTCTCTTTATGTCATTTCCCATATTTATGCTCATTACTTTTATTTTAAAAATATTCGAAAATTCAGATGATTACACCAACTAGTTTTGGTTAGTTTTGAACTCGAGGGATCGTGGAATTTTTTATTTTTTTTTTGCAACTGTTTGTAAGAACTAAGAAGTCAAATGAGTTACGTGACCCCGGCTACATAGCTATAAGGCGCGTGCTGCTTTGAATGAAACTAATAGACTAACTATTAAAAATACAAATCGGTGATACGTCAATATTTGTGTCCTTAATTAATTGGTTCAATTCTGTCTACTATACCGACAAATTTGGACTGCTTTAAAGATCACATTTCGATTGTCAAATATTTATGTTGTCTTGTTTGTCAATCCTTAACATTTCCATTGTGAAATATTACTGTAGTATTAGAACTCTTTAGTTAAACATTCTTGAACGATAATAATAAGAGGATGGATAACCCCTATGAAGTTATATCATGAACCACTTTTTAAAAAAAAATCGAACAATTTGGCTCACGACTGTCATTTTTGCCCAAATTAGCATGTAATGCATGTTTTCTGCGCATCGACGTATATTGTGAAACACGAGTTTGTCCATGTTTCGTCCAATTAATCATATCTCCAACCACGATAAAAAAATAATTTGACCAAATCAGTTAACCATGTAACTAAATTGATGGAGCACCAAAAAAATTAATAAATTTTTGACCTTAAAATTCCTCAAAAAACCGAATTCGAAGACAAGATGTTTGCAAATTGATGCAAAAATCACTAAATTGAAAAATCCGATACCTAATTTAAAATCGGATAATAGTCCTTGTAATTTACCTTTTATTTTTCGATTCACGAAGTGAGAGTGGAATGGAGAAGAAAAATAAAACAAAGGTGTGGCTTGATCGAGAGCCAATTTTAAAAGAGAACAGGAAATATCTTGGAAGCAGCAGAAACATTATTATCGGTCAGCCAAAGAGGTGTAAATTAAAAAATACACAAGAGAAGGCAGCCATGTGCGAATTGACAAAGTCAGAGATCCATGTAATAAACAACTGAACTTTAGCCGAATAAAATATCTAGTGGAAACCCGACAACCATAATTAAATGAGAGTAGAACAACATTTTTCAATGCAATTACACAATAATAAGATCATATATATTATGACTGACTTGGAAAAGTAATCAAATGATCCGGGCCAGCTCGATGGTGCCTAAAGAGTTATGAATTATAATTCCAGATTTGCCGCTTGGGAAGCTAAACCAAGCCATGACTTGTCGGCCTTTAAGCTGTATGGTGCTCTGGCGTTCATCCTGCCGAAAAATATATGAGTGTCTCAATTCCATGTGAAAAAGGTTGAGGTTGTTCTTTTGAATTGAAATAAATTGAAAGTATACAGTAATGAATTATGTTGAACTTTGCTAAATTTATGTGTATAAAGATAAATTTAGATATGAATTTTCACGGACATCTTTTACGAGTTGATGACGAGGTTTAAAGTATCAAACACACAAGATCACCGTGTTCGATGGAAGCAGGGGATGCAATTCGGAAATAGAAAAAGAACAACAAAAAAAAAGACGCAAGAATTTACCTATCCTTTCTCTTCTCGAAGAATCTGGTCAGAGAGCGGCTTCTGGTTTGCGATAGATCTGCACAAGATCATACACACAATAAGACTTTCAGCCTCGGCGAAACAAGAATTAACAAATGTGAAAATATAAATTCCTACCGCGAACAAAGGCGTGAGGTAGTTGCTGGCTGCCCAAGTTAGCAGGCGGCGATGGAGATTGTGGTGGCGAGGTAGCCAAACTAGTCGCGAGGCGCATGACCTGATTGGCCTTGTGTAGCGGAACATTTTGGAGCACGATGATTCGGCCACCGTAGAAAATCGTCATCTCACTCCCATTCTCCTCTCCAACATTATTATTATTACAAGTATCAGCAGCAGCAGCAGCAGCAGCAGCAGCAGGCGTAGGGAACAAGTTCATGGTTGGATCGATGAGGGGAGTGAGTCCTTGTCCTCCCAACGGACCTCTGTCCTTCAAATACTCCCTCAAACGCTCACATGTTTGGCTAAACATACTCGACATACCTCTCGATCGAATCTTGATCGGTGATGATCTTCAACTTCAATGAAAACGTAGCGTAGCTCTAGCTATTGTTGTTTTAAAGCTTCTGCTCTCCTGCTCGTGTTTAATCTTCTCTTTATATTAATATAAGCAAAAGACAAGATGGTAAAAGTGGGAGAGTCTCTGGATCTGAATTCTGAACTGGTCGACATGCCTTTTTTTGTTTTTAAGCACGTTTTTTTTATGACTGGAGAAAATTAGGGACTAAAAGAAAATGGTAGCAGTGCAGTGCTGGCGGTTTCAAAGGTGTCAGACCGTTTTTTGATTTGTCGGGTGCGGTGTCGTGTCGTCGTCTTATTTTATTTTTCTTAACTAACGGCGTTAGTTAAACAATTGGTTGGGGGACAAAAGAAGAAAAATGGGGTGTGCCGTAGAAAAGTGTAAAAACGTGCTATTATCGGAGACGTCAATCAAATTACACAACATTGACACGTTGCACACATTTGCAACTATTATTTTTTTAAGGGAAAAGTACAAAAGAGGAATCGAACTATTACTTGATTCCAAACTGAGGTTCGAACTATCATATTTTTTAATTAGAGAGCAAAATTAAAAAGTTCGTTAAAGTTAACGGATGAAATTAACTCCGTTAGTCAAAATACAATTAATTATTATTTTTTAATTTAATCTATGTATTTCTCGTTATATATTTTTAACTTTTAGTTTTAGTATTCATCACACACAAAAACTTTTGGTTTCATTATAATATTTTTATTTTCCTAAACTTTCTACTATATTTTTGTTCTAATGTAATTAAATGTTTCTTCTCTTAAATTTTATCGATATATCTCTCATTGTATTCTTTTTTATATTCATTCTCTTATGAACACGAATCAAGAAACAATAATTTAGTTTTTATCCATATGTGTTATATGGTGAATTGTCACGCTATATAAATTTAAAATATTATACTCACGGCTCACCCATCATGCATATAAGTGAAACATTTTGAAAATTTTACAATATGAATCAATAAAATAAATATTTTATTTGTATTCATACATGTTATATGGTAAATTACGAAACCGTAAATTATTGATTTAAAAATAATATGCATTTGTAGTATGAAATTTAAAGAAAATTAAAAATATTATAATAAAATTAAAAACCTACAATGAGAAATATATAGATTAAATAAAAAAACGATTAATTATACTTTGACGGACGGAGTTGACTAACGGAGTTAGCTTCATCCCGTTAACTTTAACGGACTTTTTGATTTTGCCCCATGATTGAAAAATGTGATAGTTCAGACCTCAGATTGAGAATTGAATGGTAATTCGTTGCCCATTATTTTACTTCTCCCATTTTTTTTACTTGTCTTGTCAGTAGTCTCAAAGACCCGTGACGAGCTGAAACGTAATTGATTTAATTATATAAAAAGGGAAGTAGAATTGTATAAAAAAATGTAATTAGACACTAGAACGTATTTGATTAATTTTATTAATGGGTTTCCGTAGGATAAGATAAGGTGCAAATCATACTTTTAATGTAAACTGTTAAATTCGTCATAAGTGGGTTTTAGCTCGTCGCCGAAAAATTAAAAGTATGACATAATTTGTCAAAAATGATTTATAATTCGTCTCATACATACGACAAGATTTAATCTCATCTGTCCAAATGACCAAATCAATGACTGTCATTAATTTAAATTTTTTTACAAAAATATGATATTTACATCAAATCATTTTTTCGATTTCCGTTACAAAAATGGCATCTAATTCCAGAATTAAAATGTCCTTAAATTTTCTACTATTGATGCTGACAATGAAAAAATAGTTTATATCAGTACTATGTAGTGGTTTGCCAACAAGGTGGTGGATGAGTTGGTTGTGCACTTGCCTTGCAATATGCAATGTCTTGCGTTCCAACCTCACCGTGACACTTTTCCTTTCCACAATTTTGTAGAGTTTTCATAGTCCTACCTATGGTGCGGACTATTCCTACATTCTTTGTGGATGTTTTCCTCTTCCTCTATTCTTTTCTCTTCCTCGTCCTTTGTGGTCGTTTGTAGGTACTTCCCTCTCGCGGAGGCGTGCTTAAGCAGCGCTAAGGTCCTTCCATGGAGGTGTTTGTCGATTCATGGGTTTCAAAAGTTAGAGGGGCCAATATGGCATGCGCTTCATCGAGTGACTCAAGTTTCAATCCGGGTGGTGCCCTTTACGTGGCTATCCTCAGATAGGCTAGAAATAAACAAGTACCTCGAGAAATATCTTGTGTGATGTATTCCTTGATATGTCCTATATGAGATGTAAAACCCACTATCAAAATAATAAATAATAAGTGGAGACTTGGAGCTTTAAAACTCCATAAACGGTTTGATTTGATTTTGAATTTTAGTATCAATTTGAATTGTATCCATTTAAATTAAATTATTTGGTTTCTTTTGTAATATTTTAAGTTCCGTTCATTGATTTTCTTTTATCTTTGATAACAAATGATAATATTATGAACACAAAGAAATTGTATCGGTTGAATTTTGCTTGCTGATATGGAACTATAATTCCGTTGTGACTCGTTTAAGCTTGTGATTTTGGTTCAATAGAACCATATAAGTTAGCGCATGTCTTCTTTAACAAGCGATGTGGGACATTTCTTCAATTGTTCTTTACTCAACAGTATCGAACAATGACTTTTTACCAACTCGACTGGATATTCAATCTTCTCTAGTCAATTGGACGTTTAGGGACTACATACATTGATCCATGTCTTTGTCCATAAGAGACGTGAACAAGTGGTAAGAGCATTAGTTGTTATTGTTTATGTCACGCATTCGAGTCACGATGAGATCAGCGTAGGCCTCTTCAATAGGCCGGGCCGGCCTAGTCCAAAAAAATAGGTTTGGGTCGGGCCTTAGGCCACACTCCAAATATATTTTTGGAGCCTTAAGTCAGCTCATGGGCCTTGTTTTTGGTAAGCTTGTGGGCTAGTCCGGGCTGTGCCTTATATATCACTAGGTCGGGCTAGTTAATCTTGTTATGACAATGATAGATATAATGTTTAATGTTTGTGAATAACCTACACGGCTACACACTGGCTAATACCAAAAAGATCAAAAGTAAAATTGATAAGAAACCAAGTTTATCAAAAAGCTCAGCAGTCAACACAACCTTGGAATCCACAGATCCCCTTCCTTGTCTGGAACATTAATATTTAATATCATCAGCATCACTCTAAAAAAGTCAGACATTAAGAAAAATCAGTTCATAGACACAACATGTAACATCTGTTTTGTTTTTGCTCGGCTTTCACTAGGCTTTTTAGTAGACTTAATTGGACTTTCCGATATGGACCATGATAGCCGGACTGGGCCAAAAACATCGCACCCTTACTCGATTCGTTAGTCTTAAGGCTAGGTTGCCAACAGACTGGGCTAGACTTACGGCCTGCGAGCCATACTGGGGTAGATAAGATTGAAGAATATAATAGGTTCAAGGATAATGATTGATTCCTGGATTGTCCAATCTTATCTTTTTAGGGGGGGAAATCCGTACCTCTAACATGTCAAAACTTGAATCATTTATAAAAATTAACAATATTAAATTCAATCAATTCAAATAGAAAGGCTCTCAGTTTCAAGTTGCAGAGACCAATCTTTATGACTTGACTACTTGATGTAGGTACTATATATACAGACAACAATAAGCGTCGTCCGACGAATAAATGCCTTTCATCAAACTGATCCACTTTGTTTCTTACAAGTTTGAATGGGCATTCATGCATTAATTTGTACATAAGTGAACATGGCAAGTTAGCTTGTATAGAAGTGAACATGGCAAGACAGCACACAATGGGTACTATTAGTCTAACGGTCATAATCTGAATCAAATGATCAGATCAGCGGTTTAAATCTCCTGTATACATCTTATGCCGTGAGTTGATGTTATCCATTTTTTGCTTTCGATAATAATTTTATTTATTAAAAAAGACATGGGAAGTTTGCAAATGGGGTGAGGAGATAAGGCTGGACAGGCATTGTGGCCTGATTAAGTTTGAATGGCATGCTGGTGGATGGTTTGTGTGGGCGAGCTCTCAGCATTTGTAACGTGTGTGTGAAGGACGTGGTCTTTTCTTTTTGTCATTTTTAACGTGTAAAACCATTTGTATGTATTTTGTCCTCGACATTTTTCCTCTATTCTGATAAGGTTTTAATTATTGAAATTGATGCCATTTTTGCAAAGTGGTATTCAACTTGTTCTAATAATGTTCTTGATCGATGTATGTAACTCAATCATACACTACAAATTTGGCTTATATATGCAGAGGATTTATGCAATGTTTTCACTAGTGCTGAAGACGTATGCGAAGGTAATGACATAATACTAAATCAGAAGTTTTGGACGGAACCAGAACTATAGGTTTGGCGGAGAATTAAAAAGCTAATTGAAAAGAGAAGAGAATAGAATAGTTGCCCTAGAAAAATGGAATATGAACCAAAATATAGAAGGAACGAAAATACCGGGAGAAAGAGGTGCATGTATTATAAAAAAGGTCTCATCTCATTTGCTCAATAGTCTTGTATATAAAGTTTTGTTTCAACTCACCTAATCAAAAAAAAAAAGTTTTGTTTCAACTCGATTATAAAAATGCAATAAGTTTTTTTTATTATTATAAAAACACATATACTTCTCAATTCAACGTTTCAACGTAAGCATTCCTAGCATGAATTTCCTAGAAAATTTTTATTCTGATTCCCTAAATCTATAAATCGGGCTCCAATCACTAAAACATTATATCAGTCGATGTGGATTTGCAATCCTATTAAAACAGTTTCGTTGAAATTTACCTAAGGTAGAATTCCTAACATCATCTACGTATATAAAAAGTTTATCTTAAAATTTCTTAATTATAAGTTTAAAAATCGCCCCTTAACTAGAATATCTAAAAAAATTGTAACATAATACACATCTCTCTTCGAGTCCTTATAAGAAGAACGATGAAATGAAAATCTTTGTTCATTTCAATAATTTGAAAATCTCATCTGCATTTTAAAAAATGCATGATCAAACTGTTATGGTGTTGACATTGTCCCACTTAACATATTCAACTTACATATATATATATTTAAAAGTCAAAGTCATAAAGTTTAACTTTGCTAGCAATGCACGTGTTTCTATCTCCTTGATGATGGATATTCGAAGGTGCTTTCATCTTGAACTAAATACAAGTGATCCACATGCGCCTCAACTAGTATCGTTATCATCAATTCAAACACACTCGTTGAGGTACAAATGTTTATTACGTTTTATTTCAATCAATCTTTTTAACCTTTTTTTGAAAAATTTCAGCATCTTTTTTGTTTAATTCAAATTTGAAGATGCAAGCATAAGTAAAACACATTTCAGCATTACATCGACCCGATCATGCAATTTTCAAAGATGCAGATGTAATTCTTACGTTTTTTTAATAGAAAGGATTCTCATATGTAATCAAATTACCGTTTTCAAAAAAAAAATGTAATCAAATTAATTACCAACAAGATTTATCAGCTTAATATTTGAAAATGTTCCTCCTGTTCAGAGATAGAAAAAAATAATATACAAAGGGCTTAACTGGTGGAAGCTCCTGGGTGTGTGCTTCTTGTTAACAGTAGTCTGGTGTGGTGTGTTTTAGGGGGAGGGAGGAGATGATTTAGGGCAATATTAGCTAAAGATAGAGAGATAGGCTTGGACGTGTGTGCAGTGCATGCAATTCCAGCTTGTTGCGAGCGATGCCAACCAATCCTTCTCATCAACCTCCTTCGCCATCTCTCATTTCTCCAATTTTTCTATCATGTCATCTTCTTCTTTTTCCTCAACAATTCTCAATCTTCATCATCACCAATCACATTCATCAACAACAAGCATAAGCAGCAGCGGCCGCAGCAACGACGTCAAACACTCCAAATTCCATGGCAGCCGCTGCAGCAGTTCTTCTCATTCTATTCCTCCTCCTCATATCCTTCCCATTTCCATCCGCCTCCGCCATCTCCGAAGCCGACGCTCTCCTCAAACTCAAGCAATCATTCACACAAGCTCAATCCCTCGACTCCTGGAACGACAACACCTCTCCATGCACAAGAGGCGCACAATGGCGCGGCGTCATCTGCATGAACGGCATCGTCACAGGCATCCATCTCACCTCCATGTCCATCGCTGGAACCATAGACGTCGACGCTTTAGCACAAATACGCGGACTCAGAACCATCAGCTTCTCCAATAACTCCTTCTCTGGTCCAATCCCGCCTTTCAACCGACTAGGCGCGCTCAAGGCTTTGTACCTTTCGTCAAACGAATTCTCAGGCGACATCGCGCCTGATTTCTTCTCTAAGATGAATTCGTTGAAGCGGATTTGGCTCTCCGGGAACGGATTTACTGGTAGGATTCCTGAATCGTTGGTGAAATTGACGCATCTGATGGAGCTTCATTTGGAGAGCAATAAATTCTCCGGCCAGATACCGGAGTTCGCGCACAACAAGCTCGCCTCCGTCGACTTCTCCAACAACGAGTTGGAAGGAGAGATTCCGGAGAGCTTGTCGTCGAAATTTAAAGCCGAGTCGTTTAAAGGAAACCCTAACCTCTGCGGGAAGCTGTTGAACAAGGAATGTCCTCTTCCTTCTCCTCCGCCTTCGGACGAAACCCTAGCGGACGCGCAACCTGTTCACCACAAATCGAAAATGAGCACAGGCGCGATTGCGGCGGTTGTGCTTATGATCATGATAGCGCTGTTAGTTTTCGCCACGATTATGAACCGACGGAGAGACGACGATTTCGATGTCCTGGCGAAGGAGAGCGCAGACGAAGTTGTGGAGGTTCATGTCGCTGGATCTACGGCTCGGCGCGGTAGCGGGAGTTACAGCAGGAAATCATCTGGTTCGAGGTCGAGCAGGAGAGGAGCTGGGAAGAATGTGATGGGGGATTTGGTGATGGTGAATGTGGAGCAGCCTGCTTTTGGCTTAGCAGATTTGATGAAGGCTTCTGCTGAAGTTCTTGGAAATGGTGGATTGGGTTCTGCTTATAAGGCTGTGATGGCTAATGGAATTTCTGTAGTGGTGAAGAGAATGAGGGAGATGAATAGGCTTGGAAGAGATGGATTTGATGCTGAGATGAGGAGGATTGGGACACTGCATCATCCCAATATTCTTACGCCCCTCGCTTATCATTATCGAAAGGAGGAGAAGCTGCTTGTTTCTGAATATGTTCCGAAAGGAAGCTTGTTGTATGTCCTCCACGGTACGAAACTGTGATCCTACATTTTCCTGTCATGTAGGCTGAAGCTGATTTGATGTTATTTGTGTATATGTTGTTGCAGGTGATCGAGGTTCGACGCACACTGAGCTCACATGGCAGACGAGGCTGAAGATTCTGAAAGGGATCGCCCATGGTCTGGACTACCTCCATACAGAATTTGCTTCTGCAGATGTCCCGCACGGGAATCTCAAGTCCAGCAATGTACTGCTGGATGCGGATTGCCAGCCGTTGCTCAGTGATTATGCGTTCTATCCGTTGATCAACACTACTCAGGCAGCTCAAGCTTTGTTTGCTTTGAAAAGCCCGGAATATGTTCAGCACCAGAAAGTACATCCCAAGTCGGATGTTTATTGTCTGGGTATTATTATTCTTGAGGTTGTGACCGGGAAATTCCCTTCGCAATATCTGACTAATGGCAAGGGTGGAACTGATATTGTGCACTGGGTTCATTCTGCCATTGTGGATCATAGGGAGGTGGAATTGATTGATCCGGAGATTGCAGAGCCTGCGTCGGAAAATGGTCTTGATGACATGCAGAAGCTGCTACACATCGGTGCTGCTTGCACCGAGACTAATCCTGATGAACGTCCCTCTATCAGGGAGGTCATTAGGATGGTAGAAGATATATCCCTTTAAGCACAACACTATACAAAATATGAAACTAACACATGCTTCTGGTTGTCTGTTAGATCTTAGTTAAGGATACAGTCCCTTAGATGCAAAGGACAATGGTAGGGAAAACTGGGGAGTCCTCCGAGAATGTTGCTTGTCGTGCTCGAGGTTTAAGCTATTTTTTTGGTAACAATGGTCGACATGAAATCAGATGAAGTTTCTCGTCCGGAGCTGATCATCATAAGAGGACTCACCCAAAAGCATGGAGTGGTTGAGTTGAGAAAAGATTGAAGCCTTTTGCCGTGCTCTTTCTGGATTTGCATTCTGATGAATGTCCTTAGCTTGACTGTTGTAACATTCTCACATTAACTTTGTTGTAAGACTTTTGTATATTTGCTTTCCCTTTGTACAATTTTCATTAGATTTTTCATTTTGATGATCCACAAAACCTTTGATAAAACTAAAATTGAAAAAGAAGTAGAAAAGTGACAAATATTATTACTCCCAGAAACAGAATCACATAATACAAGTCAAAGTAAGTTGGGATGTAGGAAGCTGACAAGGGCATCACAAGGATGGTAATAAAGTTAAATTACTAGTCTTGTGGATCTATCATAACTACTACCTTGTCCAGATTGAAGCAATGGAATTTGAGGTCATGACCCTGATCATCTTTTCAGGCACTTGGATAAGTTTATTGGATGATGAGGTTGCTATATAACTAAACATGTAACACCAATCCTCTACAAACAAAGAAAGAAAGAAAAAAGAAGAGTTACTTAAAACACCAAGCAAACAGAAGAGGCAAAAATGACAGCATATAACCAGCTTATTACAAGCTTATATCTGCTCCTGGCTTGCTGCCTCATGATATGTGTCCACATTGAAGCTCAATCTTGCAGCCCAAGCGGCACCGTAAAGGGCATAAACCCACCAGATGGAGAATGCAACCAGGAAAATGATTCTGATTGTTGCGTAGCAGGAAAATTTTACGATAAATACACCTGCTCCCCAGCCGTGTCTGGTCAAACTGGAGCTACTCTGACTCTGAACAGCTTTCAGTCAGGCGGAGATGGAGGAGGCCCATCTGAGTGCGATGGGAAGTTCCACTCCGATGATATACCGATCGTGGCCTTGTCCACCGGATGGTACAATGGAAACAGTAGGTGTTTCCATAACATTACTATAAATGGGAATGGGAGAAGCATAGTGGCTATGGTGGTGGACGAGTGTGATTCTACGATGGGATGCGATGAGGAACATGACTACCAGCCTCCATGCCGCAACAACATTGTTGATGGGTCCAAAGCTGTGTGGGAAGCGTTGGGTGTATCACATGATAACTGGGGCGAAATGAGCATAACCTGGTCTGATGCTTAATGCTTGATCCACTTAAGACTCCAAATGTGTGTATCTATTCATATTTGTAATTCAATGGACTCATTTACTATAGTTGGCAACATGAAACACGCTGAATTACAAAATTGTAAAATCTACCGAATTCGGGCAGAAAATCAATCAAAATTTCTCTATATTCCAATCTAAACTTCATCTCAATCCTCTCTCAACTTTATCTTAGCCTCATATCATCTCTTCTTATTCACTTTCACTTTTGGTTTGCATCATGAAATTTTGTGCCTTCCGCTTTTATTGGAAATATTAATCCGCTTCAACAAGTTCTTATGGCATAAGGGGGTGTGATCTAGCGCTTATAGTCTTGGTCGAATGACCGTTAACAACCAAACAGGTAGAAATAGTACATTCCTTTGGTAATAAACATGTTGAAACATTGTCATTGGTACAACTATCTCATATCGCCTTTTCGCAGATTGCTGCCCCAATTTGGCCTGGGAAAAAAAATTCAAAACAAATTAAATAATCTATTCTAGTAGAAGCAACTAGCTCAAAGTTAAATATGTTGCACCTAAAGTCTCTAGAGTAGAGAACAATCTGCAGCAGGAATCTGTCCAACCGTACTCTGTGCTACTTGAGCTGTAATTTAATATGTACACGTGGAATATAGTATACCATCGGAGCTAGTCGCTGTAGGCAGGCAGTGAAGAATGTAGTATTATAAAGTCAGGCTCGCTAAATCTGTGCAAAGAGTAGTTCGTTCCATGTATCTGGAACACCAGGTAAACACCAGTGCAAACAATCTTGGACACCTGGAGTAGCTTTGATACTATACCGGGATATGTGACCCTCGTCTCTTAACTGGGATATGGCCGTTATGTCTAGAAGCTTAACTCTTGTCCCCTCTACAGCTCTGAAAGCAGTGGAATCACTTGATTCATCCTGCAAGACCTCCTTGCCCTCGGACATTGGGGTAGTATTATCACAGCTCCCACCAGTGTTCCAATCACCATTGAAGAAATGCCTAGGTGAGATTGTACGGAAAAATGCCTTTAGTCCTGGATACTTAGGTAGCTGAGAATCCACCCAACGTACAATACTATGAATGGTAAAATTCTTGGCACCCACAATGTCAGCAATCCTTCTGTTGGTATTGGGTTTGCCACCAACATACATAACCCATCGGTTTGCATTGAGTTTACCTCTGTTCCAGTGATGTCCAGTGTTGAGGACGAGTACATCAATTCTGGAAAGGAACCGCTGCAAAAATGCCGGTGGGCGATCAAGATGCATAGCAACTTCAGTTTTGGGGTTTGACGGATCAATTGGTGTCAAGTCACACAGGCTTGCAGACCAATAATAGAGGACGGTGGTATTGGTGCTTGCGAACCAATATGCCCATCCGTCAGGACGAATAGAGCCACGAGCTTTGACAAGTCCAAATTGCTTCCCAATGTCTTGAACATCAGGCCTGTCTTCACCACCAGTTATCAAACACATCATGGATTGGAATTGTTGTCGTCCCAAGGAATCTCCGACAAAAGCAAGTGTTTTGTGCCTCATTCTGGTCACCAGTTACGGAAGAACATATCACTATCAGAATAAATAGAAACAGCTACTTATGGTTGCACAATATCTTAATCATCTAGCAGATCGTCTAAACAGTGAAATAAAAAAAGACTACAAGAAAAGTTCATATTCATGAACTACATGAAGGATCCACCATAAACTTAACTTGACATAGGCAGACCGCCAGTTTTTTTTTTATCTATTCATTTTTATCCTTCATGAATATGTGCCACACACAAAAGAATCGGAGTTAAGAAAAAGGATTTTGCAACACAATGTTCCTACCTCTCCAAAAACTTGTCTCCTTGAAAGTCTTCCATGTTACAGTCTTTTGGCTGCCACCGGAGCTTCTCATAGGCAAAATCTGTTCGCTGAGTCAACCTGCAAGCCCACATCTCAGACAGCCATCTCTTACACTTAAACCCAGAATATGAAGGCCGACTTTCATCTGTCACCCATTTTCCTTTTCCGTAATTGCACTCTGGAAAGAACGATCTACGCATTAGCAGCAGCATAAGTTGAGGTAAACCAGAAAAAAAATTTAATCTACAAGTCATGGAACAAACAGATCATATCTTATCGTAGAGATGGGCAAAATGATGAATGATTGAAATTGAAGATATTTTTAGAATAGAAATACCTTGATCCTCGATAGGAGTCACTATACTCTTATTAGATATTTGGCCTGAGAAGGTTGTCTCCAAGTTACTCGTAGGATTTGCATTTTTAGGATTCTGATCCACGTCTTCCGCGTTTTCTTCTTCTGAAGTTTGAGGTTGGGCTTCTTCAGTTTTCCAGTTAGAGGAATCATCACCTATAGTCATGCCATATGAGTAAAAGTATCACAATCTAAAGAAGGATGCAAGTATTGATCATGAACATCAAAGTCTAGGAACATATACAAGGAGCTCTACTATATGGCTGACTTGTCACTGACTGGATAAGCATATCAATCAACAGAACAAACTTTCCAGGAAACGCGGAATAGATTACACAGAATCCATAGATATGACGAGAGGTCAAGAAACCAATGTAATAAAACATGCCAGTTTGGCTGTTGCTTGACTTGCATCAGTGTTTATTGATTAGACTACCTTCCTCAATGGCCATTGAGGGATTTCCATCAGTCTTGTTCTCATCAGTAGGGATCTTCTTTGTACCCTGAAGGTTTTCTTCCAGGTGATTCTGATGTTTCTGCTCATCTGAACTGCTCTTCTTGTCAAGTTCAGTTTCTTCACCATCAGTCACCTGTGTAGAACCTTCTGGCAACACTAGCGTTGGTTCAGGATGATCAATTAATTCAACTGATCAGAAACAGTTGAACAGTGAAGACAGAGTTACTGCATGTAGTTTTGCCAAAATAGCTGATGTAGATTGGAGAATAACTGGTGAAGTGCACCTCATGCCACAGACAAGATATTACTCACTCATTCACTGTTGAAACAAACTCTTACTCCAATAGACGGATTAGCATTTTTCTAGGAGAGTAATGTACAAAGAGGAAGAGCTTGCAAAAAATGACATTTTGTTTTTGCTTCCTATTTTTACCCATATAATTTCCTCATCATATTTAGGCTCCGTTTTGTGTACCTCAAGCATGCATAGTGCATGTAAACAACGCATGAAAAGAGAAAAAATTCAGCTTAATATACCTCGTGACACTTGGTCATCTTCTATAAAGAATGAAGATAGAAGTGAAGTTCTTTCACATGCCAATATCAGAATGGTTGTGCATACAAGAGCTATGAGAACAAGTGATATTTGTTTGCTCCTGACTCCGTGGAAGCCTCCTTTCATCTTTTGATGCATATCATACAATTGGCATGGTCTGCATGCTGTCTGCACATAGTTCAGGTGTATCTGCTAAAAAGAAAGCAATTGTAAATAAATTATTCAGAAGAGGAAAAAACTCGGTTTCTGAGCATATTGAGTATTCAAATGAGAGTCAATTTATCGGGTATTTTTATCTAGATAACAAAATTAATAGAGTAATATGATACCTCGTTTTCAGGCTTAATATAACATGCACAGCAAAGAACAGATAAATGTAAAATCTCAAGAATGGTTTAGGACTTAAGAATGGAAACCTGACTCCAGATTTTTGCTCACCAGTATTACTCTTGACCTAGAGTGAGGTCTACATGGTCAATTCTAGCTCAGGAGAAAACGTAAAACTAAACCAGTGATGCCACTCTGAGTGATATTTGTCTCTTTCAATAAAGTAGACAGGTATCTCATATGACAAATAGATTGCAGATATTTGATCACAGGACACATGTGAGGGCACTCACTTTTATCTGTTAATCAGAACAAACCCTAAAGTGAAGGAAATAGTCCTAAATTTAGTGGATAAAAGTGTTTCTGACTCTATGTTCTTTCTGTACTTTGGAATTCTATGAAACGGTTAACATTAAATCGAAAGTATGTTTGACATTCTACACTTGGGAATCTGCCAAACCTTACTATGGAAACCTGATCAATATCAATAACAACTAAGAAAAGGGCTCAAATGCAGTAAACCCAACAAAAAATAATTTTTGGAGCTAAAAAATGCAAGCACTTATTAAAAGGTTAATCCCAGGTCGAATCCTGGCAAGCTAGTATCTTTCTCAAAGCCCAAACAAACAAGCAACACTGTCAACACAGACACGAAAACAGCTAAATTCATAACCTACTAGCTATTACTAGTTCACAACCAGATCCAGCTAGCATTATCGGGCGAAAACGGAAAATGCAGAAACGAAATGTAAACCTAAATTAGAAAGCATGGTAAAAATATACCTGAACAAAATTCACATACACGATTATCGGTGAGGAAGAATGCGCAACGAAGATTGAATTTGGCGCAGGAACGTGGGACGTGTAGTGTAGTTAGGGCAGAAGAAGATTGATTGATCGAGATGAGAAATTTGTCAGTTGTGTTTAATTTTTAAATATAAACTATAAACCTCTATAAAATTTACACGTCCAAACTTTCAATATTTTTTTATAATTTAATGAAGGGATAATATAGTTTTCGATTTTTTATAATTAATTTTAATTCAATTTAGACATTCGTTGCTTTAAAAGAGTAATGGGGATATGAAAAATCGAATGGAGTCAAGCTATATATCGATGCGTAGTTAATTCAAAGTTCTACAACTCTCTAGTTTACACCGAGAGCAAACGAGATCGTTTAAAAGACCGAAATATGAGTGAAAGCTTAATGTTTAAACTTAATGCATAAATATTCAGACTTAATTGGCACACAAATGACATATTAAACCTTTGTTGTTTCAATTGAGTGCTGGGAGCAAATGAAAACTCCGATAGAGGACTTGCGAAAGTCAAATGTTGTAAAACGTAGACCCTAACTTTTTTCAGTTTGGAAATGGTACTCTTTTCTAACATTTGTTGTTGAAGTTTTTTTTTTTTACATACTCTGCCTTTTCAATGCAGGTTATGATGGTAACTCTGGAGCAGAAGAGCAGACAATGATCATGCAACTATGGTCGGCCTTCTAATCAAGGAAACTATGGTCGGCCTTCTAAAATCTAAATCATGATAGAAAACTATGGTCGGCCATCTAAATCACAGGCGCCAGCTCTACCACCACAATTACATGGATTTGACCTCCCATAAAAAGCGTCATGCTTCTCATTTTTGAGTCGCATCCGCAACGACAAATGAATTATTTTCATCGACGCACTTTCTTTCATCATGTGTTTTAATAAGATTTTCATCACTTTCAAATTCTTGTTGACTACGATTTACAATATTTAACTAATTAAAGTATTTTAACTTAAGATAAAACATTTGTCACATTTAAATTTAAGGGAAAATGACAAAAATAAAGCATGAACTATCATCTGCTGTCAAATTACGGTACGAACTATTAGAAATAACAATCAAAGGTCAAATTAAAATTAAATGACAAAAATGGGTCATAAATTACCACTTAGGGTCAAATTACAGTCCGAACTATTCAATTTTTAATAGACATGTTACAATTGACCAATGGACACTATATAATTTCGTCAATTAACGGTATCAATTACTGTTAAAATGATCAAATGAATATAAACACAAACTTTTATTCTATAATTAAAATGTTTTTATAAGATTTTTTTGATATATTCTTTAAATTTGTAACAAAATATATCAAGAAATTCACTTAACAAAATGTTTTAAGAAATTCAAGAAATTCTCATAACATAATATTTTAATTTATAAACTAAGAAAATTACGTTTTGATTCATTTTATTACTTTACATCAATTAATGAATATTTTCGAGAGTATGATTCCAATTAGTTTGGGTAGAAAAGATGCGTCTTAATTCTTCAACAATTTTTATTGAATATGCTCGTACTTTAATTGATGTAAAGTGATCATATAAATCAAAACAAATTTTTTAAGTTATAAAATAAAAATATATCAAGACATTTTTATAAGAAAATGTTTTAAATTATAGACTAAAAAATTGTGATTATATTCATTTGATCACCTTAACATCAATTGACACGGTTAATTGATAGAATTATATAGTATTTGTTAGTAATTTGTCCATTAAAAAAATTGAATTTTACCATTAAAAAAATTAAATTTGACCACTGATTGTCATATTGGATAATTCGGACTTTAATTTGACAGTAAGTGATAGTTCATGACCTCTTTTTGTCATTTAATTTTAACGTTACCCTTGATTGTCATTTTTGATAGTTCTGATCGTAATTTGACAGCAGGTGATAGTTCATGTCCTTTTTTTCTTCTTTCATTTTCCCTAAATTTGAAAAATAACACACCACATGATCCGGTTTTTTAATAAATCGGTACGCCATGTAACAATTTTCTATATGAATTAATTCGTGGACTAAAACAATACGCGCGGACCAACGACTGAGGTTTTCCACCACGCGCCCCTAAACAAAATATACTTGTCGATGGCGTATTGATTAGCTACAAAATAAAATAAGATTTTCTAAAAACATTATATTTGGAATAATGTGAAACTCATTCTGAGTAGTTCGAGAAAATTGAAACTCAAATAGGTTATTTTGAGAAGTAATTGACACAAATGGAGAGGCCTTTAGTCAAAATACAAACATAAATTGATATCCCTCTTAAAATGAACAATGAGAAGTTCCAAATCATGTTTTTCTTAGTTTAGCCTCCTCCAGTTGTAGTTAGTACAATACAATTGATAACAAGTATCTCAAAAGTTCATACTCCTCGCGGAAACAATAATAACAGCAAAAGTATTTAGGAACTACAAATAAATGGCATCGCCAAGTAACAGTGGATCACATGAAAATATAAAGGTTCTCATAAAAAATTTCTCCAACCCATCAGCTGATGATCTTCAAATGAGTTCAAGGCTAATTTCTTAGCGGTACTGAAATAAGAAGAAAGAGGTAACTAGTTAGCAATGGTTGTAAGTTAACTCATTATATCATAGTACACGATCTGATGATGGTTGTATCACAAAAAAGAAAGTATTTCTTTGTCTGAATGAATTTTTGCGGTGAATTGATGATAACTCCAACTGAAATGAAATGAAACTGAACTGGAAAACATGATACTTAAGGCTTAAGCTCAACAGAACAACCCATAACTCTTAGTTTCCTACTGATTAAATTGTAGTTAGGGAGCAAATACGGTATTAGTTTTTGCTCCCTAATAAAACAGATAAAAAACCTCACTATTTCTTTGTCTGAATGAATTTTTGCGGTGAATTGATGATAACTCCAACTGAAATGAAATGAAACTGAACTGGAAAACATGATACTTAAGGCTTAAGCTCAACAAAACAACCCATAACTCTTAGTTTCCTACTGATTAAATTGTAGTTAGGGAGCAAATACGGTATTAGTTCCCTAATAAAACAGATAAAAAACCTCACTATTTCTTTGTCTGAATGAATTTTTGCGGTGAATTGATGATAACTCCAACTGAAATGAAATGAAACTGAACTGGAAAACATGATACTTAAGGCTTAAGCTCAACAAAACAACCCATAACTCTTAGTTTCCTACTGATTAAATTGTAGTTAGGGAGCAAATACGGTATTAGTTCCCTAATAAAACAGATAAAAAACCTCACTATTTCTTTGTCTGAATGAATTTTTGCGGTGAATTGATGATAACTCCAACTGAAATGAAATGAAACTGAACTGGAAAACATGATACTTAAGGCTTAAGCTCAACAAAACAACCCATAACTCTTAGTTTCCTACTGATTAAATTGTAGTTAGGGAGCAAATACGGTATTAGTTCCCTAATAAAACAGATAAAAAACCTCACTATTTCTTTGTCTGAATGAATTTTTGCGGTGAATTGATGATAACTCCAACTGAAATGAAATGAAACTGAACTGGAAAACATGATACTTAAGGCTTAAGCTCAACAAAACAACCCATAACTCTTAGTTTCCTACTGATTAAATTGTAGTTAGGGAGCAAATACGGTATTAGTTCCCTAATAAAACAGATAAAAAACCTCACTATTTCTTTGTCTGAATGAATTTTTGCGGTGAATTGATGATAACTCCAACTGAAATGAAATGAAACTGAACTGGAAAACATGATACTTAAGGCTTAAGCTCAACAGAACAACCCATAACTCTTAGTTTCCTACTGATTAAATTGTAGTTAGGGATCAGCAAATACGGTATTAGTTCCCTAATAAAACAGATAAAAAACCTCACTTGTGTCAGATCAACTCTATCTAAGATTCTTATCATAGTTTTCATAAATAAAAAAAGATTATTATCGTAGTGTTTGCAAGACTCTACAACCAATAAGAGCAAACAAATACCATGGCAAATCATTGGTAAGGTCACCAACCCATTTCACCATGGTAAACGAAGGAAGCATGATTCGATTATCAGGTGTGCATTTTTGTTAATGTAGGCAGAACTGTAGATTATATCAGCTTAACATAAAAATTTGATGAATTGAACAAGACCGCATATTCAATAGCTATTACTTCCAATAATAATGGATTATTTCAAATAGACAGCAAAGTTTCAAGTAGCAAAAGGTTTTTAATTGTTCCATTTAATACGAATATTGATTAGTCCTAGTACTACTGATCCATGATTGAATAAAAGACTTCAGATGAATAGTTTATTAACATGTTGTAAGAATATAGAACAACTGAATTAGGCCAAACAAAATAAATAATAAGACTGACCTTGATGAAACCAATTTCCTTAGCATTGCTACGGAAGCACTGCCTGCAGCACATGAGGCCATACTTCCTGATCAAACCATGAGGGTTTCCACATACACGGCTGTTCCACATAACCAAATCCATCAGTACACATACAACTTTACTTCAACATTATAAGTACACTTGGGGACTCAGGGACAGACATATATTGAGGGCTATATTTTGTCCCAATTTTTTTGGTATATCATATAAAATTTTGGTTAAATTTCAGTACATATCACAAGTAATGTCAGTTATATAACTTAAAAAAATAGCCATAGATGATTTTCAATTGTGCCCTGTGACGGAGGACCTTAAACACACATTGGTTCAGTTCATGATAATTGACACACGACCTCACACAAAAAGACATGAACAAATTTAACAACTTCACAGCACTCTGACTCTATCAGGATATCTAATAATTGTTCATGAGCAGCAAATTACGACGACTAAGAAATATAAATAAATAAAAATCAAAAGCTCACCAAGTGCGAGACCCGGGGCCGTAGCTTTTGGGGTGAGAGTTCCAGACGTTGGCGTGGCCCATCGTTTGACAGCCGAGTTGGGGAGGAGACGAAGAGAGCTGGATTTGATTTTGACTGAACAACTTCTGCAAAACCCTAATCGATGATGCATTTATGTATCGAATTTCAAGATTGTTTTAATTCCGATATTACCTCTAGATTTTATGAAAATTACTCTAACACCCAACAATTTTGAATCTTCATTCAGAAGCGAACTCTAAATCGAAAGAGCGCGAGCTGCATCGACGACGAGCTCTTCGTATTTTTAAGGAGTTGGAAAATCTCCGATCCTCAAGCTGTTCGGACTTCAATTCAGATTCGGAGATTTCCGGGCGCCGCCTGTCAGTCTATGCGTTCTTTTACTTTTTCAATTTTTGTCAATTTTTTTTTAAAGATTTCGCGTCGTAGTGCGTCACGTTCGTCGTCGCCTGATTAATAATATGTTGGTGCACTGGTCAAAAAGATGGATTTTTTTGACGCTCTGCTTGTGGCAATTTTGAGGCATTTTGTAGTTTCAAGGGTTGGTTAGTGGAATGTGGTTTTGAGGCAGGTGAGATGAAGAAGGCATTGGTGTCGGCTGGTGGTGGCGAGAAGAAGTTTAGTGGAAAAGAGGCGTTGGTGAAGCTTCTGAGATGGCACTTTGGCTATGCTGAGTTTAGAGGAAAGCAGTTGGAGGCAATTGAAACTGTTATTTCAGGTTTGGGAGGCCATGATTTGATCACATTTTTGGTTTACGGTTATTTTAATAATTGATTTGTCACCGTATTAAGTGAGTGAAGCTTTGGCCTCTGAGTGTATGATCCATTGCTAGAAAATTTTCACTTTGTTTTGTGCTGTAAATTTTTATTTTATCTAAGCAGGTCGAGACTGTTTCTGTCTAATGCCAACCGGAGGAGGAAAGTCTATGTGTTACCAGATACCTGCCCTGGCGAAAAAAGGAGTAGTGCTTGTTGTCTGCCCCTTGATAGGTTTATGACATTCCTGTTTCGATTTTAAGTTCATTTCTTTCACGGAACTCTCTTTTTTTTTCCTTACCCTTTTGCTAACCCTCAATGCTTGCACTTTGGTTCTGGGACGGCGGACAGCTCTGATGGTGAGTAGTGGTTGCATGCCGTTCCTAATTGGAAAATCTAGTTTGCCATACATAATGACACCGTGTATCGCTTGCTGTTTAACTAGGAAAACCAAGTATCTGCCTTGAAGGAGAAAGGAATTGCAGCTGAATATTTGTCATCGACGCGGACAGCTCAGGCTAAAAACGTGGTATATGATCCCATTGCACACTCAACCATAATTAGCCAGTTCGCCCATTTCCATTTAGCTGGATGATTGCCATTTCTCTTATTATAAATGTTTATTATATTAGCAATTACTTGCAATCATTCGGATGCAAGTGTTTCAGTAAAAATCTGAGCCAACTACAGTGAACATGGCCTGAATTCCTGATACTTCGTGTCCTGTAGATCCATGAAGATCTTGCCTCTGGACAGCCTTCCTTGAGGTTGTTGTACGTGACTCCTGAATTGCTTGCTATGCCAGGATTTATGGCAAAGTTAATGAAAATATCTGACCGGGGTCTTTTGAATTTGATTGCTATAGATGAGGTATGAGTACATGGAGTCATTATTCAAGTCCTTAGAGCCTGATTCAACATTTTTTGTAGCAAGATTATAATAGCATTGTTTGTCATATTTTCCTTTTCCCTAATTTACAGGCACATTGCATCTCATCATGGGGCCATGATTTCAGGTATGTCATTCTGCTGGGTGACAAACTGTTCCCATCTTTTTTCTTTGTGGTTATCAGCCTCGCAATCTGATCATAAAATGTGTGGTTTACGTTCTTTTTCTCATTTTTGTTTGTTCGTTCCAGACCAAGCTACCGCAAACTTTCATCTTTAAGGGATCGCCTGCCTGATGTACCTATATTAGCTTTGACAGCCACTGCTTCTCCCAAGTAATTGAGTTTATTCACACATGGTTTTGCTAGATAGGGTGCTTAACTTTTTATTTATCTTTTAGTCTCAGTAATTAAGATTGTGATTTCACTTGTTTCAATCTATCACGTTTTACCAATATAATATGTGTACTAAAAGTTAATTGGAAGTTTGTGATCAGTCAAATTATACTAATTTTTCTTGTACTTTCTGGTATAGTTACAGCAGTAGTTTATTTTTTGTTTGCTTGTTTCCCTATGAAACTGCACTCTTAAGAAATATTATATAATGCTTAATAATTGTAAAAACAAATGACTTGCAGAGTTCAGAAGGATGTGGTTGATTCTTTAAGCTTAAGAAACCCTGTTGTGCTCAGAAACTCATTCAATCGCCCAAATATATACTATGAAGGTGAATCCAGGATCCCACTGCATTGTTATGGTTTTATTGAAGTACATGGCTACACAGAATATTTTAAATTTTTTGAAATTTTTATAGGGGCAATAAGTTTATAGATGCATCATGCATTCTTTTCATGCACTTCCTTCTTACAATGACCTCAGCCCAGTGTGAAAATTTTAGTGTTGACTCTAATTGGGCGTCTTTTATGGATTGCATTTTTATAGTGCACTGGGTCTGTATAGTGTTGAGGAAGAACTAAGGCATATGTGCAATAGCAAATTCTGATTATGCGTATCGATTACTAGTTACTCGCCTAATCTGGTTTCTATGTAATATGTAAACAATTGACTGCGCCTGTGGTAGACAGTTCGATACAAAGATCTTTTGGAGCACGACGTGTATACTGATCTGTCTAAGCTACTATTATCATACGGAGATGTTTGTGCAATTGTCTATTGCCTTGAACGGGCAACATGTGAAGCAGTGTCTACTCATTTATCCAGGAGCGGCATTTCGTCTTCCGGTAACCAAATGTTTCTACAAGTCACTGATTCAACTCTGGTTCAAAGGATAATTTGCTTATGTTGGCTCTTGGAGTCCCTTTTCAGCATATCACGCAGGATTAAATAGCAAGCTGCGCACTTCTGTTTTGGATGACTGGATTTCTTCAAAGATACAAGTTGTTGTGGCTACAGTTGCTTTCGGGTGTGTTTTGAAATCTCCTGGGCTTTTTATTTTAGTGATTATGGTGGCCCCCAACCCAATTCCTACTGCCCATGAGTTATAGATTTGGAATCTTCCATATGATGCAAATCATTCAGTTTTCCAATATATTTAGAGTCGATAGGAACTTTATGAATATGAATATTTGGGTTCGATTCTAATACTCGGCTATATGTTGAACATAATCGGTGAACTTGTTTGATATTGTAATTGCAGTGTTGGGATTTGGTAATTATTTTGATAGGTTTAAATTTCATGTTTAGTGAAAATAATGGATTAATAAACTACTGTTTATCTCACAGTGATGCACCGTTTTTCTGTATATTTTAAGCAATTATCCTTATTATTGTTGTTATTTTCCACGCCAAACCTCTGGTTGGAGCTGTTTTGTTGCTTGGACAGGCATTGATCTCTGTTTCCTTTCAGGATGGTATGCCAATTCTCAAACCAAAATCTTGAAGTAGCGACCGTGACTCATTACACTTGTATGAAGCAGTCATTTTGATAAGTTATGTACCTAATTCTGCTTAGGGTATAGACAAAAAGGATGTAAGAGTTGTTTGTCATGTCAACATACCGAAGTCCATGGAAGGATTTTATCAAGAGTCTGGTAGAGCTGGTCGAGATCAGCTCCCTGCTAGAAGCATATTGTATTACGGAAAGGAAGATCGTAACAGAATGGTTAGAGCGTTAATTTTGATAGATTCAAGTTATTATGTGATGTAAATATGTAATCGACTCATCATAGTAAATATTGGAAACTATTTCCCAGGAATATATTCTCAGCAAAGCTGCATCAAGGGGAAAGAAGTATGGAACCTCTCAGGATAGTTCGTCAGAGAATTCCCTTTCTGACTTTAAACAGGTACTACTTGATCGTATTACTTGATATTTTGATCAGTCCATACTTTTGGTGCTCAATGTCAGTGCTATAATATTACAGATTGTAGAATATTGTGAAGCATCAGCTTGCCGTAGGAAGCTGATTCTTGAGTGTTTTGGAGAAAAGGTCTGGCATGCATCTTGCTCTTTCATGCGTATGTGATATGTATCACATCTGTATATGTTCCTCAAGTCTCGTTAGTGTATTAGGTGTCATCATCATTGTGCCGTAAGTCATGTGATGCCTGCAAACATCCTGATTTGGTTGCCAAGTATTTGGGGGAACTTGCAGTCTGTGGAAGTTGGAAATATGGGTCGTCCATCGTCATGAAAAGGTGAAAAGCGAGTACATTAAGGTAGTTGACTAAAGCAATTTTCTCTTATCTTGATTATTTTGAAGTACATATCTCTCTTGTTTTCAGCATAACAAAACCAATCGATAATTACACGGAATTTGAGAATCGTGATGATGAAGTGAGTCCGTCAGAAGATGATATCTCAGATTCTGATGGTATTACTACAACTCTACAACTACATTCAGTATTTATCACATCTTTTTTCTTTTTGGTTTAGGACAAAGGAAATGGTATTATTTTGTTAGACATCAATGAATTATTTAATGTATTTTCTAAATTTCAAGATGGTGCTGAAGTTGAAAAGTGCTTAGCCAATTCACGGATGTCTTCGGTTATGGGATTGAATCAGAAACTGGACCTCTTGCAGCGGGCAGAGGAAAAGTATTACAGGAAACAAGATTCTGGTGAACAGGTAGTCTGGAAATTTCATGTACTGCCCTATTCAAATTTTAAATGGGCTATATGCAACCTTTCGGATCTTTTGTCGTTTGTGCTGCATCTGACTAAAGGAGACCTATTACTGCATCTGTTTTGAATTCGATACTGATAGGCTAGCAAGGCTGACAAACATTTGATCTCCGGAGCTTTGAGAGAATCAAGCAAGAAGAGGTTGCATAATGCTTTAAAAGAGACGCAGATGCGGCTGAACCTAACGTATGAAGTTACTTGTGAATATTAAGCTAGATGGCCTATTCTAAAGTAAATAACTATTTTGTCACTCACAATGTCTATTTTGTTAACCGATTGGCATTCTTCTTTCAGGCTTGAGTTGGAAATGTCAGTGAATCATCTTGAAAACGAATGCTACAAAAAGTACTGCAAGACTGGGAAATCATTTTACTTAAGTCAAATGGCAAGTACTGTGAGGTGGCTCTCTTCAACGGCAAATGCATCTGATGTTGAAAATAGGCTAAGCTTGGGCACCAATTCCACTACAGTAACCAAAACATGTTCACCAGAATCCTCAGCAGCAGCTGCATCAGCCTTGGCTGGCAACAAACCAACAAAAACTGAAGGGAATAGCAGCCATGAACCGGAGGCAAGTGCTAGTGCAGCTTCACTCACTTATTCAGAAAGTACTCCCATGAAACTTCCTCCGATCCCGTCTTTTTCGGAGTTCGTGAACCAAAACCGGGCAAAGAGCAACAAACCGAATCATTTGCTGAAACATAACGGTGATGGCAGTTCAGATGGCGCCAATCTTAGGAAAAAAGCTCGGCTCGAGTAGCTTGATAGACTCTTGCCTTTTTTGTATTACTACAAAAGTACACAAGGCTTAAAAATATTTGTGCTGATCCACCCACAACACAAGGCTTGCATTATTGATAAGGACCAATGCCGTCACATATAAAATTACTTTTAGTCATGGGAGCTAAGCATAGCATTTGTTTAAGCTATTATTACTTCTTGAGTTCTGTCCCTTGAATTGGAGTTTTTTTTAAAACTGACCCAAATGAGTTTCGGGATTTCAAAACTGACCCACGCGAGTTTCACATTTCAAAACTGACCCATTTTTAAAGAAACCGAATTCCCAGGATCCGGTTTTCTAAATACCGGATCCCCAGGATCCAGTTTTCTGTGTTTTTCAAAATACCCGGTCCGGTGTTATGTGCGCGTTCGAATGAGAGAACTCCACGTGTTGAGTTTGCACAAAAAACCGGATCCTGGGGATCCGGTTTCATTAAAAATGGGTCAGTTTTGAAATGTGAAACTCGCGTGGGTCAGTTTTGAAATGTGAAACTCGCGTGGGTCAGTTTTGAAATCTCGAAACTCATTTGGGTCAGTTTTTAAAAAAAACTCCTTGAATTGAGCTCTCTTCCTCCTTATCTCAAATTTAGCCTTAAAAATATCCCTCTAATATGTTTCGAATGTACTAGGAACAACTAATTTCTACTGGTTAAGTATATAAATCGTGAGGTTCGAAGCATGGCTCAGTGGAGCTCATGCACCCGGTTGGCTTTCTTCGGAGTTGCCCCTGGGTCGATTCCTCATCAATTCACAAAAAGAGCAGGTACTAATCTAACAAACACCGAGCTCCATCAAAAAAAATATATATATATAAATTGTATTTCCTTAAACGACTTTAGAGTTAAACATATTAAGTACTACAAATATTGTGTGACCAAAAATTTGCCTCCTACCTTGTAAAATAATTTACTTTCACTGCTATACGTTTTGAAACAAACAAACGTCAACAATCCTTTGCATTATTAAAATTTTTGTATGGCGAAATCAAATGAAAACAATGACAATTTGACTTTCTCATACAATAGCAATACTATCAAAAAAAATACTACGCTGTTTATTTAATTTATTTATTTTTATAGTAAAGCTTACTTTAAATTCTTTTCTTTTTTTTCTATTCGTCTATGTCAATTTTGTTTCAATGTTCAATAAATGTATCTCATTACTACTGATAAAAGTTTTTGGCAAAAGTAAAAGTTATGTGTTTGGAAATACTATGGCATTATGATTGCAGGATGAATTTGGACTATGTATAAAAATTATATGATTTTTTTATTTTACCTGCAAAAAAAGGTATCTATATTTCACTTTTCTAAAAACATATTTGTTGCTTTGCACCTTTCAAGGAAAAAGTTTCCAATTTGAGCAAAATTGGAATTTGGTTTCCAATTGTATACACTCTCCAAATTGGATTTCCGATTTAGGCACATGCCATTAGGCGCTGTTGGTAAGGGCGCTTAAGGCATAAGACGCTCTTAGCAACGACGTCTAATGCTTAGGTGTCGAATTCTTGATACAACGAATGCTGAGTCAGCCAAAAATCATAAATAATATTAAGGCGCTGGGTAGAACAGCGTTTACGAATGTTATTTTTTTAATGCTATTTTTAAAAAAATTTTTGATTAAACTCCCATCTTCGATCACTATATTTGTGAGCTTAACCTTTGAATTTCATTTTCGAGTAAACATGAAAGTTATAGAACATTCAATTAGCTTTCTAACCATATAAAGAATATCTTAAACAGAAGGGGTCCGAGCTAACATTCGGAAGCTCATAGAGGCGTCATCCGGTGTCCGTTTAAGATGTTCTTTATATGGTTAGAAAGCTAATTGAATGATCTATAACTTTCATGTTTACTCGAAAATGAAATTCAAAGGTTAAGCTCACAAATATAGTGATCGAAGATGGGTGTTTAATCAAGTTTTTCAAAAAAAATACACAGCGCCTTAATATTATTTATGATTTTGACTCAGCATTCGTTGTATCAAGAATTTGACACCTAAGCATTAGGCGCCGTTGCTAAGAGCGCCTTATGCCTTAAGCGCCCTTACCAACAGCGCCTAAGGGCATGTGTCTAAATCGGAAATCCAATTTCAAGTTTGCTTAGTTTGGAAATCTAAATTCTGATTTTGCACAAATTGGAAATTTTTTCCCTTTCAAGTCTCTTTGCTGAAAATCTTGTAGCTGTTCATTCAGTTGTTTGAATTTAACTTTTGACTAAGAGTCTAAGAGCATTCCCCATCATGATCTTTTTTATCATGAAAAAGAGTCATGGGAGGGGATTGAAAAAATCATGCATTCCCACCATGATTTTTTTTATCATAGAAAATATCATCTCATGATCTTTTTTTAGTTTTGATCATGAGAGTTGAACCAATTATAATGTGACACCTGTCACGCCTCAGAACTTTATCAGTTTAATTTCAGATTTTGTAACGAATATATCTTGAAAATTTTACAAAGCATTCAAAAATAAAATTATCAAAATATTCATAATTTTTGAAGACCTATAAATAGAGATACATTTTGATATATTTAGATATTTATATGTTTGTATTGAGGAGCGCTCAAATGTTATACTCATATTAGAGTGTTATGTGTTACTTCAATCTTAGCCACACATCCAAACCAACACGCCACCACCCGATTGACAATCTAAGAATCAATTTTGATAAATACATAAAGTGCATACTTATCTAAAAGTAACGACTTTATTAAAACTGTACTACATTAAATTCAAATTCACTCACTATCTAATATATAATATATTTAATAACTAATAAAAATAGAAATAGAGATAAATTAAATTTTACTATGATTTATTAATTACGATATAAATAAAAAAATGGCAGTAGGGCCAGGAACACCTCTCCACCTCACTTTCAGAAAATTACATAAAACTACGAGAAAATTTCTCTGCAACTTTTTCGATTCGAAATTCACTTCACTTCAAATTCGTCGGAATCAATGGCGTCGGACTCCACACTCGCCGTCGAATCCATCAACTGCGACTCGTGCGCGTTAACCGAGGAGTGCACGCTGGAGTACATCGCGCAGGTGCGAGAGAGGTACAACAGGCGATGGATATGCGGACTGTGCGCGGAGGCAGTGAAGGACGGGGTGAAGAGATCGGGGAAGATGATATCGACGGAGGAGGCTCTTAATCGTCACATAAATTTCTGCAAGGAGTTTCGCGCTCGTGATAAGTCTACGGATCCGATTTCGGCGATCGGGAAGATTCTGAGGAAGATTTTGGAGTCGCGGAGAAGGCCGCCTGCTCGGTCTAACTCCAGCCGCGTGGCTCCGAACGTTGAGAAGATTCCGCGGCGTCGCTGTTCAGGTCTGAGGGCTGCTTGTCGTCTCTTTCGCGGTGAAATTGGGGAATCATGGCGGGAAGTGGAATTTGGTAATTTTAGGGTTTGGCGATTTGAAGTGTGAAATCATTTTTAGACTATAAGGAAGTCAAATCTGTGAATGTGTTTTTTTTTTTATGGGAATACATGTCGTACAGGTACTGGAGTTGGACACTATCGAAACAATGACTCAATTCTAGCACATTCGAAAGAAATGAAGCTCAGGCCACAACGGCAACCCATCGAAAACAAGCAGAAATTCTGCAAAGGCACAGTGTCTCAACGAAAACAATCCGCAAATGAGGGAATCCACCTCCTACGAACAAGGTGGAAAGACACCACCATAACAAGGTGGGAAGACACCGGACCAAACCGGCTAAAACTAACGCTACACTAAACTGACTACATCTAAATTGCAGCTAAACACTAACCCTAATCTAGAAAACTAAACCCAGCCTCCCCCCCGCAACCAGCCACCCCCGTCCAACACCATCCTGCACAACCCAACAAACCTCCGCTACGAGCAGATCTGAACCCCGCCGCACCGTATCCGAAGCAACCCCGATCGACCACGTCGCCGCCACCACATCCCCAGTTGACTCCGACAGCGCACAGGACACGCGAAGACCACATCAAACCCATGAGAAGACTGTCGGCTGGCGCATAGGTGGAGAGAGCAGCGGCCCCAGGGGGAGAAGAGAGGCGAAGATGGGAGACGAGGAAAAGTTAGGGTTTTGGTATTTGAGCGGCGATGAGAGAAGGAGAAATCTGTGAATGTGTTTAGAAATAATAATTGTGAGAGAAGGAGAAATATGTGAAACAGAGGCGATTGAGTGATTTCACTACCAATTATAATTATTATTTCTAACTAGAAATAATAATTATAATTGGTAGTGAAATCACTCAATCGCCTCTGTTTTTTTTTTATCTTTAGAAAAATGTGCAGAAAAGACTTCAGTTTTTTTTATTTGATTTGGGCTTGTTAAGTTAGTACCCGTTCGTGAGTTAGTAATTAGTGTTAGGTGAGGACTTGAACCCTTGCCACTATGGGCGCAGGGGGGTAAGGCTCCACTGAGCCAACCACTTTGCCTCGAAAAGACTTCAGTTTTGATCTCATCTGTTGTTAGGCTTTTATGTTGAAGACAATATCATTCTCTGTTTTGTGTAGGTTTCAATTTGACGTGGCAATGTGGATCTTTTCCAATTTGCTTCCATTTCTTTCAAATTTGTAAAGTTTTTTTGATTGTGGGTTTACATTCAATATATAGCTTGCCTTCCCAAAGTGCTACAAACCATCAAGGGAAAGACAGTGGTCTAATTTAAACAAATGTACTTTGTTTTGTGAAATGAAATTATGGATAGTTACATGTAAGAAGTGAAAATATTAGGGTTTTAAGAGATCCAAAGTCATGTTTTCAATTGGGGCATCATCGATCAAAGATATATACTATAGCGACAACCCTACACATCTCATGGTTTTATAGTCGCCGACCATCTACATATAATAAAAAAAACCATATACATAAAATATAAATAGAGGATTCAATTAATGATACCTCTATATCTTGTTAACGCTTTTAAAGAATTGATAAAGAAATTATGTCTCTTCTCACTCAAATATGTGTTAATCTTTTAGGAATTGCTTAGTGTGAAAACCCCTAAAATTGGCTCACAAAGAATCGTGTGTGAGTGTGGTCCTCCAAATTAATTAAAGTAGGAACAAAATGAGGTCTGGGATATCCTTAAATGGAAAAAGAGACACTCATATAATGTTGAGATCTCGAGAAGAAACACTAAAATGGAAAAAGAAACACTAATGGGATCCTCCACTGATGAAAACCATGGCATTTCTCCATCCATGATGAACTCGAATGATCAGATTCCATGTCACTCCAGATGTCTGTGTCAGGCCTGCATTAATAATGTACTGAAAGTGATAATCTGCTTAGATTTTGAATGTTTGAATTTAGATTCTTTATTTCCCATGATTTTGAAACACTAGTCAATGTACACATAATTCTCTCCCCATCGTCCGTTGCTATATATTTTGTCTTGGGTCACTGCTCAGGTCAGCCTCTTGGTGACTCTTCTTTCTACATGTTTTCCCTATGCTATGCGCTTCGTTTCCGGTGTAAGGCTCTGGTTTATCTTCGGGAGTTGTGCGTTTATATGAGTTTGTTGTGTTGTGTTTTTTGCTGGTTTGAGTATATGGGATGTTGGTTTTCTGTTACCTTATGGTAGGTTTGGGCTATATGTGTTGAAGTTTTGGAGTTGTTGGGTGATTTTTGTAGGCTTAATGTGTAGTCATCGTGTTGGTTTTTGTAGCTTGGGATCCTCTTAATTAATATTCCGTGTTGGGGATAAACTAAAATTACATATTAATTTGTTTTGCTCTTTTGAGTTATATAGGGTGGTTTCGATGTTAGTTTCCTTTCATTCTTCACTCTCTCTTGTTTATAATATTTTGATTACAGATCATACAGACTGTGTGCTACTAAAGCTTCTCTCTATCTCTACTTATAAACTTTGTTTGACCTAAATTAGAATAATGGAGGATCTGCATTCGTGTCTGCTATCAATAATCAGGCATGTCATTCTTTACATCATTCTTTACACCAATTAATTTGTGTTCGGTGTAAACTTTGTACAATAATATTTGACACACTCTTATTAATAGTTAACCCCTGCTCTCTGCTAGTGTGTACGATTTAATTAGACTTCAATTAATAATGTGTCATATTTTGGTTCCCTGAGACTGTGTTTTAAACCAACTCAGCTCAAATGCTGTATACAGTACAGTAAATGGATTCATTTCATATACGAAGGAGACTCCTCTAAATATTTTATTAGGTAAAGGCATTTATGTAAGTTATAGAACAAAAGTGATTTCATTTTCTTTTATTTCAGGTTTAGGGTCAGGAGCCATGCTTTCTTGCGAGTGCTACTGGTCAGTCCGAATATTGCAGCCTCTTTTATAATGGTAATTCACTCCCCTTTTTCTCACTTTCCAACTCAGTTTTTACTGTTGGGCGGTTCGCCGATTGGTTGGATTGCACTTCAAGTAATAACTGTTGTAATGGAGATGTGAATCAAATATTGAGGTTCGAATTTGGGGATGACTAGATATATATATTTATCTCGAGTTATGTAATATGTATAGAACTACTGTTGGGGATTTCGCATTTCTTTTTATACAACAACCTGCCGCTTTTAGTCCCTTTTTTTTATATGTAAGAATTAGAGGCATCCTATGGCTATAGAATTTAAGGATATTGTCGAATTGGCTGCGAGATGTCTGTGTATTTTGCATTGAAATCAAGCTACATGGAATTTGTTATTAATTAATAAGATTATAGTTTCTATAGAATTTTCCCTTTAACTTTTACATGATCTCATATTGCTTTTTATTCAACCTGCGAGCTGCGGTTAGTTTTTTTTTTATAACAGGTAAAGGTATTAATTGGCCATCATATTTTATGGTTTTCGATTTATGCAGATCCTCTCAAGCATATTGATATCTTTTATTTTGGGAGGAATGACTGCTGACTCTCGGCAACAAGCAGAGTCATTTTCGGATATAATTCGATTTCCGCTTTTTAGCTACGAGAATCAATTTTTGAAAGGGTAAATTATTATTGATAATTTGCTGATCTTTAAGTGATAATTTATCACCGCACTTACTAATGGTTTTTCTTGACATATATGTGAAGGGTTTATTTTACCAAACTGAGATTAGGAAATCCACCTCAAGAATTAAATGTAATTGTGGACACCGGTAGCGATCCGTCTTGGGTCAACTGTCGCAGTAATGAAATGGTAATTAAATGTAATTTCTACCAGAGAAAATAACAAACAATATAATCTGCTTTTTATTCGTGCTAATTATACTACACATGATTCGTGCATTTTGTACAGATTATTGGGATGAGAGCTTATGACATGGAACAGTCAGCAACCGCTTCTCTATTTACTTGTCCACACAGAAAGAAGCCGTGTCCTTTCCACATCGACTATTATGATAACAGCTCAGTTTTCGGGTTTCACGTGACAGATGCACTGCATTATGGGACACTCAGAAATTCATCTGCGAATCTTTCTTCGAATATTGTGTTTGGGTAATTTATGCAATTTCTCCGCATATTAGTATAGTTATAGGGTTTTATCAGAAAAGATTATAATTCTCTTATATAGGTTACTATGTTTTAATTTCTGAGTTACTGGCTTGGTTTGGTATCCATGCATGATGATCCTGATAGGTCCTCTAAATTAATTATGCTTGGTCATCATACATAGCTATATATACATTTCGACTCATGATTCGATAATGGTTTGTTTTCTCTAATACAGGTGTATTAACCATAGAGATGGATTTAACAGACGAGAGATCGTCGAGGGTATTTTAGGACTTGGTCAAGGCGGCATTTCTGTTATTGCACAGCTACCGTCTCAACATGTCGCTCCACAAATATTTTCCCATTGTTTAGCTAGTCGTGGGGGCGGTTTTCTAATTCTCGGCCAAATTTCGGACAAGGCCCTTGTTTACACTCCAGTCGTATCGGAGTAAAATTTTAAAAATATTCTTACATTAATTATTATATTTATTTTAATCTCATTAATTATTTTGTATGTTTTCGTGTACTAGGTCCAAGTATCAGGTGATCATTGAAAGTATAGCCGTGAATACAGAGACATTGGCCATTGATCCTCGAGTGTTTCAAACTGAACATGGCGTGACTTTTGATTCGGGGGCACAAATATCGGTCTTAATAGCTGAAGCATATGACTCATTAGTCAACGCTGTAAGTGAGAAAAGATGCGTTATTGTTATTTAGTCACTGTTGATAATATCACATATCAAAATAATTAGGTATATTAAAACCTGAAATTCAGTATTTAAAAATAATTACTATAACATTGCAGGTGTCTAATTTTCTGAATCAAACTCCATATGTGAGTCTTTCTGGACTCCATTGTTATCTGATTTCTGCTAGGTTTGTCTTTGTTATATATATCATCTTCTTCTATATCTGATTTTTTTTATTTTAGATATATATACTGTTAATTGATTTGGTTTTTTTTTTCTAACGCAGCCAAGCATATCCTACACTTCATTTTAAATTCAGTGGCGGCGCATCTTTAAGCTTAACGCCTGCGTATTATTTAGTTGAGGTCACAGTATGAATTAGCTAAATTTGCAGCTGTTTTTATTATTTTGGTTCTTGCAGAATATTTTTTCAATAATATCATATATATACATGTAATATTGAAGTGTTGGTTTGATGTTTTGTTATTGTAGAACATCGTCTTTGATGTTCAAGGTGGATGGTGTATCGCTTTCAGAAGGGTGTCAGACGTCACCATTTTAGGAGGTAATAATGTCGATCAAACAATATTATGGTTAAGCTAAGGCTAGGAGTACTTGTAATGTAATTAATTGGATCTGATATTTGTTTAATTTTTCTAAAAGGTTTATGGTATTGTACTTGTTTCTTAAAAATGACAGCCCCAGTGTTAAGTGACAAGATTATTGTTTATGACTTGAGTCATCGTCGGATAGGATGGGTTGAACATGATTGTAAGTACTTTGAATAAGGTTTTTTTTCTAAGTTTTTACACATAATTTCTCCATTCAATTAGCTGATTACATTACAATATATATCATATAATTGTAGGTTCTGAATCTGTAAATGTATCTCTGACATACGACGTGGGAAATCAAGCAACAAGCTACTCTGGGAAGATATGTATAATCATAACAGTCATGTTTGTTATTTTCACCATGTAGTTGGGGAGTTTGTGTACTGTTATCTTTAAATTTTAATGGTAGGGTTTGAGACTCGATTGTAAGCGGAGATGTTGGGATAACTTGTGTGCAACGTTGGACATAATTTGTGTCTGGCTTTTATACGTACTTTTCCTTTTGCTTAGCCCGCTCGCAACTTATTTTGTGAAACGCATCAGAAACTGTAACATCATCTCATAAGTTTGTGTTCATCTTGTAATATATATTGTTGGTCAGCTCTTGTGAATCGAAGTTGTGTCTTCGGAGAGAGTTTGTATGTGTGACATGTTAGTCTTGATGTGGCTTTTTATCTTTTGGTTCATGAAAATGCAGAGAGAAGGATGATGTTCTTATAAATGGCATAGTTTTGGCAAAATGCCTTTAGAGAGTTCAAACAGGAGTTTAAGAAGAGTTCAATCGAAGACTGGAACAGAAGGTACAGCGTGGAACAGACGCACGGATGTTTCCTAATCGGGAAGATGCTAAAAGATCGAAGATCCGATCAGTTGGAGTCGGCTAACGAACTGAGAAGATCAGATATTCAAAAGAATATTTTCACATATGTTAGTAGTCGGTTTAGAAGATTTGGAAAGGAAGATATCACAAAGATCTTCCTAAAGATTGGACAAAAGATATCTAGCAAATATTTAGGAATATCTCCTAAATATTTGACAGATTATCTAGAACAGATTTGGATCTCTCCGAAGCATGTAAATAGAATGCTAGAGCGTCCAATATCTGTATCGCTTTTCAGAGAGAACTACACACGAGAGCATTCTTGAGTTAAGGAGGAGAAGAGCGACGGCCGACTGATATTTCCCCACTGGAAAATTAACGCCGCTGAAGCAGTCTGTTCAGTGTGCTGATCAGACTGTTCTTGCCGAACAACCCGCTGCACACACAAGGAGACCAACATACGCTTTCGAGAGAAAGTGTCTGAGCTTCGGGAGAAGTTCGAGCTGTTCAGGAGGGAGTCTCGAACTCAGGGGATCGAGGGGGAGCCGAGATCGCAAATCAGAGTGAAGAAGTCATAGAGGCTAGGCGTTTACTTTCAGAAGATTGTAAAAGTAAGACCCTATGTAGCTCTATACTTTTCAATAAAGATTTGCATCCCTTTAGGGCGTGGGAAGCCCCCCAGAGTAGGCTGTTGTCGAACTGGGAAGTACATTGCGTGTCTCTACCGTATTCTGTTCCAACTAATGTTATAGAAGTGTTCGATATCTATCTGAACACAACCTCGGAGAGTTCCTTGAACAGACAACGGTATTTCAATTGGTATCAGAGCAGACACTCGACATACAGAGTGTGATCCTGATTCTGTTCAAGATGAGTTTGAAGGAAGGACAGAGCACCAACCGACCCCCTTTACTTGAAGGACCAAACTATGGCTATTGAAAATCCAAGATGAAGGCCTTTCTGAAATCTCTGGATGAGAAGGCCTGGAGAGCCGTTTTGATCGGTTGGACACCCCCTATAATGGCCAACATAGAAGGAGCAGTGGTGGTAAAACCTGAAGCTCTATGGACACGCTGATGAGAAGGCATCTGTAGGCAATGCTAAGGCCAAGAATGCAATATTTTCTGGAGTGGATGAGAATGTGTTCAAACTGATCGCTAGCTGTGAAGTTGTCAAAGAAGCGTGGGGCATATTCTCAAAACTGCTTATGAAGGAACGGATAAGGTAAGGAACTCGCGAATGCAGATGGTCACTACCAAATTCGAAGACCTCAGGATGAAAGAAGAAGAAATCATTCCTGAGTACAATGCAAGAGTACTAGACATGTCCAATGAGGTAGCATCACTGGGGAAACCCATTGACAAGGGAAGAATGGCAAGAAAGGTTCTGAGATCACTCCCTCCAAGGTTCGCCATGAAGGTTACTGCAATTGAAGAAGTGCATGATATCGCTACACTAAAACTGGAAGACCTCATTGGATCAATGAGAACCTATGAGCTCAACGAACTGCAAGATTATCACCCAAAAGGAGGCAAGGGAATTGCCCTGAAGGCAGAAGTGACTGAAGACAAGTATGAATCTGGTTGTTCAACCAAGTAGTTCGCGATGATGGCTCAGAATTTTGGAAGAATGGTAAGAAAGATCAACAGACGTGGTCCTGAGCAAGGTCAGTCATCCTCTAACAACTTCCGCAACTGAAAAAAGGGAAGACAAAGACAAGTGAGAATAGGCAGGCAAGAGTTCTCTACTGAAAAAGGGAAAACATCCAATGTCGTGAATGCAGAGGCTTCGATCACATTCAAGCAGAATGCGCCAACACCCTCATGAAAAAAGGCGCTGGTTGCTAATTTGAGCGACCGCGAGTCTGACGATGAAATGGAAGATGATGAAACTACCAACTTTGTTGCATTTTTCGCCACTATTGAAGACTGCAGTGACACAAGTGAAAGCAAGTACTCCAGCACTATGTCTGAACAGCCTGCTGACGACCCCTCAGACAGTAATGATGAAGAGCTCTGATGAGTCGTATTTATACGACTCGTCGAGTCAACTAAACCCGTTTATTTCGACACTTTATTATGCAAGCAGTTACTTTTTAGTGTTGTTTTGCTTTTCAGGTGTTTCGGAAACTCTAGGAGGAAACGCGCATAAAAGATGGCTTTTCATGCCAAAAACATCACAGTTTCAGATTAGACCTTTGGACCTTCGACGGAGCGTTGGGAATGAACCGCTGATCAGAAAAATACGAGTAACATACCATTGCAAAGGTAACTCAATTCCCTACAACTCTCTAGTTCACACCGAAAGCATCCGAGGTCATATAGAAGGTCAAATCCAGAATTGAAGTCGGAACAGGCGCGCAGAAGAAGAATCGGACTCAGTGTATATCGCGTTCGAAGGAGACATTAGCGATAACGTTAACGTAAGGTAGGAATGCAAAAATTAACGTCTCTTCCGAACGCGATGATGACGTCATCAACGCGTTTTGATGACGTCAGCAAGGCCGAAACTTGGAAATTGAGCCCAAAAACAGACTTGGAAATCCTATTTTTTGCTATAAATAAGATCCTTGGGTTAGAGTTTCCATCATCAATCATTCTACGAAGACCAAGACGGCTCTGGAGGAGAAGAAGAAGCTTTCGACAAGAGAGAAGATTTTACTACTTTTCATTATGTGTTTTTCCATTATGAGTAGCTAAACTCCTAATTCAGTTTAGGGTTTCGCACATTGTGACTATGTTTTGAGATTCCGTTCTTAATGCAATTTTATGTTTCTCTAGTTCTTGTGCTTATTCCATGAATTAATTTGTGAGGTTAAGTGGAAGCTTTGTCACAAAGCTTAATCAAAGAATTAATTCTTATCGTTAATATCTACTGGAAACTTTGTCGTAAAGGTAGATCATAACACCTAGATAAAATAATACCTTTGTCGGATTATTGTGTTTAGGAAAGAACTAGAAATCTAACTCTTGGTCGGGTTAGATGTGTAGTATCACCTTTGTCGGGATACTTTAGGAATTACCTTTGTCGGAATTCCACACTAAGAAACAAAGATTTGATCATTAGATATCTATGATAAACATGTCACAATAGAAACCCTAAGCTGAATATTCTCTCTGATTGAAAGTCTTCGGTTATTTTTCTCGTTTGCACTCTTAATTGCTCACAATCCCCCTTTCTTTTATTGTTTTTAGATACAGCTTCAGCAACACCAGCTCCCTTGGGTTCGACCCTGCTTGCCGCTACACTAGCTTTAGCAGGAGATTATAAATATTAAATTTGACGCGTCAGACGACGCGCGTCAAGCTCACACAGAAGAAATGGTTGATGGTGATTGACCTGAACAAGAAGCTTACCAAAATTGTGTCCAGCCTGACAGAAGAAAAGGACAAAATAGAAGTTCTGGTAACCCAAAGGGTGGAAGTCCAAGATGAGGTCACATCTTTGAAGAATCAACTGATCGAGATGAAACAGGAAAGGTCGTCTTTGCTTGCACAGAAAGCTGAGCTCATGGGTGTTGTGTCTACACTGAAGGTTGAGATGGAGAAAAACCGAGAAATGCATCCAAAAGGCATGGTGGGACTGAGGAAGCAAGTTACAGATCTCAGTCGCAAAGAAGTCTTTCTATTGAATAAAATAGAGAGCTTAGAACTACAAATGGATTCGGAAAGAATGAGCCATGCAACTACTACAAAGGAGCTCAGTCAGTTTAAGAGATCAGTAAAAATGTTGAACTCTGGTTCAAAAGATCTGAATGCTATACTCAAGTCTCAAAGAGTTGAAGGCGCACACAGAGGCCTTGGCTTTACAGGAGAAAGAAGCTCCAAAGGGATAACGTTTATAAAGGCCGAACCAGTTGTGGGACGGACACCTCGACAGCAGATGACTCAGAACCATGAAAAGACGCATGTTAGATGAAGGAAGGGCCGGCCATGAGAGTCAATTCAGACCCAACTCAGATTGGAGAAGGGACACTCGCACGTGTTGGTACTAATACCAGATGGGGCACATCAAACCAAAGTGCCGACTGTTTCTTACTGAACGAAAGACTATGGAGTCCAAAGCCAATCCCTGAGTTAGACAAGTCTGGAGGCCAAAGACCGGGGAGGATGATGACTCAGTGGATGGTCGCCTTTAGTTCAGAGCCAATCCCTGAGTTAGACGCATGGTCGCCTTCAGTTCGTCCAGCAACATGAAGAAAGACCGCTAGTACTTTGATAGTGGATGCTTATCACATATGACAGTTAATTGTAAGTATCTTACACATATCAGACCTGTTAAGAAACGGAAGTTTGTCACTTTTGGCGATGGAGGTAAGGACCAGGTGATCGGTTGTGGGACATTGAAGGTTCCGGATCTACCGGAGCTCGAGGATACCCTCCTAGTTGAAGGGTTGAAGGTGAACCTGATTAGCATTAGTCAATTGTGTGATGGAGGATATCATGTACAATTCACTCATAAATCGTGTCAAGTACTGGATAAGGAAGGAGGCACACTGATGAAAGGAAGCAGATCAGCCAATAACTGTTATCTTATATAGGGATGCACATCCGGTCCGAACCGGACCGGAATTTTCTAAAATCTTGGACCGTGGACCGGACCGGACCGGATATATATGGACCGGGACCGGACCGGGACCGGAATTCGTGTGAAAACTTGGACCGAAACCCGGACCGGACCGGGACCGACCGTAATTTAGGGTTAGAAAATAAAAAATAAAAAAAAATATTAGGAAAATAAAAAAATCTGATTTATTCCGGTCCAGACCGGGACCGGACCGGAACCCGTAATCCTCCAAAAATATGGACCGTGGACCGGACCGAGACCGGACCGGGACCGGACCGACCCGTAAAATCCGGTCGGTTTCGGTCCGGTTTTCCGGTCCGGGTCAATTTTGTGCATCCCTAATCTTATAGGATTGGATGGAACAGTTACTGCATCTGCCTGTTTGACAAGCCAAGCTGATGAGATGGAGTTGTGGCACAGACGTTTGGGACTTCTAAATCTCAAGACCCTGAAGAAGATTTCTACAACTGGAATCATCCGAGGAATGCCCGCTGTTAAGGGAGACCTGGATGTGGTATGTGGAGACTGTCAGATAGGCAAGGAGACAAAGGCCTCACACCCGAAGTCGTCTCAGATCAGCACCAGTATACCTCTTGAACTGATCCATATGGATCTGATGGGTCCAATGCAGGTTGAGAGCTAGGAAGGCAAGAAGTGTGTTCAGGTATGTGTGGACGACTACACCATATTCACCTGGACCAGATTTCTTCGAGACAAGTCTTAAGCCACACAACAGTTCATTGATCTTGCTAACTTACTTCTGAGAGAAAGAGAGGACAAAGGAGAAAACCTTGTGGCAGTCAAGAGTGATCACGGTAGAGAGTTTGAGAACAATACTATGGCCACCTACTGTGCTGAATATGGCATAGCACACCAGTTTGCATCTCCTATCACTCCACAGCAGAATGGTGTAGTGGAACGCAAGAATCGCACAATCCAGGAGATGGCCCGTGTAATGCTACATGCCAAGAAGGTTCCTCTCAAGTTCTGGTCAGAAGCTATGAATACAGCCTGTCACATCATCAACCGAGTTACAGTGCGCACTGGCACGGAGAAGACCTGCTATGAGCTATGGAATGGCAAGAAGCCAACTGTGAAATACTTCCACATATTTGGCAGCGTGTGTTTAATTCTGAATGATCGGGAGTACAGACAAAAACTCAACCCAAAGAGTGATGAGGGAATCTTTCTAGGATACTGCCCCAACAGTCGAGCATATCGGGTGTTCAACAAACGTACACGGTCTGTCATGGAATCGATCAATGTTAAGGTGCAGGATGAAGTTATTGAGAGACCTGGTTCAGACGATGATGACTGTGGTGGTAGAACTGACGGTGAAACACCCTCTCCATCTCAAACTGCTGAAATACATGGTTCAGGGGGAGTGCCTGCAGAGGATATTGCACCTCGAATTCCTCATCTGACGAAGCTGAAGACATCAGCACACCCACTGAAACACGAGACGATGTCGTAGCTCTCCAGCCATCTCGAGGGATTGCCAAGAACCATCCAATCACTGAAGTCATTGGTGAACCGAGTGAAGGTATGAAGACTCGAGGCAAGGAGATCAATTATAGAGAGCTGGCTGCATGCTCGTGCTTTCTGTCCACCATTGAGCCAAAGAATGTCAAGGAAGCACTACTTGATGAGTACTGGGTCCTGGCGATGCAGGAAGAGTTCACCAAGAATGATGTGTGGGACCTCGTTCCACGTCCTGACAATGTGAACGTCATCGGAACGAAATGGATCTTCAAAAACAAATCTTATGCAACGGGTAACATTACAAGGAACAAAGCCAGACTAGTGGCTCAAGGCTACAATCAGATAGAGGGGGTCGACTTTGATGAAACATTTGCCCCCGTCGCATGACTTGAAGCCATTCGCCTACTGCTTGCAATGCCAGTCATCTGAAGTTCTGAATAATCCAGATGGATGTAAAGAGTGCAATTCTGAATGGCTTTCTGAATAAGGAGGTTTTTGTTGCTCAACCCAAGGGATTTGAGGACCCTCATCACCTCACTCATGTGTACCAACTGAAGAAGGTACTGTATGGACTCAAACAGGCACCCAAAGCGTGGTACGAGCGCCTCACGGTCTTCCTCGTCGATCATGGCTATGTGCGAGGGGGAGTAGATAAGACCTTGTTCGTCAAACACACAAGGTCAGATTTCATTATTGCACAAATCTATGTTGACAATATAGTGTTTGGGTTCAGCACACAGAAACAGGTGGACCAGTTCGTGGAACAGATGCAGAAGGAGTTCAAGATGAGCATATGGTTGGAGAGATGAACTATTTTCTTGGACTCCAGGTGATACAGAAGGAGGATCGCATTTTCATCTCACAGAGCAAGTATGCCAAGAATTTGATCAAGAAATTTGATCTTGAAAAGGCGAGTCACAAGAGGACACCAGCTGCTACACACTTGAAGATCACTAAAGATGATGCGGGAACAAAGGTTGATCAGACGATGTACATGAGCATGATTGGTGGTCTCCTATACCTCATGGCCAGCAGACCGGACATTGCTTATGCAGTAGGGGTTTGTGCAAGATATCAGGCAAATTCGAAAAAAGTCATCTACTGCATGTAAAAAGAATCATCAAGTACGTCTGTGGAACTGCTGATTTTGGCATTTGGTACAACAAGGGCACCAACCCATTCCTGGTTGGTTACTGTGACGCTGACTGGGCAGGAAACGTTGAAGATCGAAAGAGTACTTCTGGAGGTTGCTTCTTCTTGGGCAACAATTTGGTTTCCAGTTTCCTGGTTCAGCAAAATAACATCCTTCTTTCTACAGTCGAAGCAGAGTATATTGCTGCAGGGAGTTGATGCACTCAGCCGCTATGGATGAAGCAGATGCTGTCTGAATACGGAGTGAAACAAGAAGAGATGACCTTGTATTGGGATAACATGAGCGCTATCACTATATCCAAACACCCGGTACAGCACTCCAGAACGAAACACATAGATATCAGACATCACTTCATCAAAGAGCTAGTAAAACTGAAGGTTGTTACACTTAAGCATGTGACAACAGACAAGCAACTCGTTGATATCTTCACCAAACCACTGGACGCTACTCAATTTGAGAACCTCAGGTCCTCTCTGGCTCTATGTGTTGTCAACAACTAAATGTTCCAGGTAGTGGTCAGTCAAAAGCAGGACGCTAGCAAAATAGTTGGACTGACCCAGTTAAGAAGAGAGCTGGAACAGATGGTGAGACACTGGAAGGTGACATTATATTCAGAATATTTCGCAGATATTGTTTTCTGTTGAGAAGAAAGAAGTGATTGGACAAATATCTCATTAGATATTTGTAAGACGGGTTTGGGAAGTTGAAAGGACCTATACATTTGAAAATTGAAATCGGAATTCCTGTGCTCTCTCTCTCTCACGCTCAAGTTTTCGAAACCCTAGCTCTACTCCTTCCTAGCGTCTGAATCTTCTGCAACAATGGTGAACACCAGAAGGAATGCCAAAAGCACTGTCAAGACATCGTCGGAACCAAAGAAGGTTGTCAAGGCATCCTCCGAAGCTCCAACGGTAAAGCCCCAAATCGACAAGACTTCCAAACCAAAGATGCCAAAGGAGAAAAAGGCGACTGATCTGGACAACAAAACTCCAACAAAAATAGCAGAATCGAAGGCAGATGAAGCATCAGTTCCAGCAACCCTAAGCTCTGCGTTGAGAAAAAGAAAGGGAAAGAGGCTGATGCATCAAACCAGAAGGATGTGCCTTCAAAGACAACAAAGGCGAGCCCTAAATCTAACGAAGCAGGTGCACAGTCAATACAGAAAGATCACCCAACGGCTGAGCCACCACAAACTGAGGTAATCTCTAGTCCTAAAACTCAGATTTCTGTATCCATACCTGTGAAAGCGGTGAATGTGGAGAATAAGAAGAGTGATAAGGGAGAGAAAGTGGTGGATGATACGGCTGTTGATCCACAAACTGTTGAAGTTGTAAAAGGAAGGGGAGCCAGTAGGGCTGAGGCTGTTGAGAACATGCCTGAAACATTGAAAGAAGTTGGACCTAGCGTGGCTGAGTCTAAGACTGCTACGAGGTAGGATGCGTTGAAAGATAAACTGCATGCAACCGGATTTGTGCTGAAGAAGGAGGGGTTGCGCCGGAAAGTGGTAGTTAAAAGAAGGTATTCCCTAAGAAAGTCTATAGCAAAGATTAGTGTCGTCAGGGAGTGGTTGAATACTACATCTCGGAATCTGAGACTAAGAAGCTTGTGGAAAGTACTAATAAGAGAACATTAGTACTTGATGAAGAGACTGATGAAGGATCAGTAGAAAAGGCATATGAGATAGTAGGTGAAGGCAAGACAATAAGCATGGAGAATGATTCCAAGAAAATGAGTGATGAGAAGCAAGAAAAACAAGAGGGTGATGAGTCGGATGAAATATGAACGAGTGTGCCGTGGGGATGCATATATTTTGATTTAATCAGATTCAAACAGAAAATATGTTAAACATTGTACATGCAAAGGGGATCATGCAAAGATCCCCATGACAAATTAAGAAACAAAATATTCACTCATCATAAGAAGTTTAATAAAATCCATACTATTTTCTTCAATAAGAGAATTTTTCTTAAATTCAAAATAAAGCTTATATGTCATGGAATATTATAAAAAGAACGGGAAAATACAAAAATCGATCCTACCATCACTCTTTTCCTAAATGAGGTCCGAATTATCACATTTTTCAATGAGAGGGTAAATTCAACTGTTAAAGTTAACGGGTGAAGTTAACTTCGTAAGCCAATTATAATTAAATGTTTTTGTTCAATTTAATCCATATATATTTCATTGTATATTTTTAACTTTTAATTGTATTATAATATTTTAACATTTTTTCATACTACAATGAGTATTATTTTTAAATTAACTATTTACGGTTTCATAATTTACCATATAATATGTACGAATAAAAATTAAATAATTATTTTCTTGATTCATATTGTAAAATTTTCTAGTTCTTTCCCTTATATGATGGGTGGAAAAAGGATCCGGTGGAAACAATATATTTTTGTAAAAATACAAACTAATGAGAGCCCTTGATGTTTTGTATTTGGACGGAAGAGTTTAAATCTCGTATTCTGGTTTTTTTAAAAAAAAAGATTAAATCCCGTTGTATGGTTGGTTTCTCGGCAACGAATTATAACCCAGTTTTGACGAATTATGTCGTACTTTTGGTTTCTCGTCGACAAATTATAACTCAGTTTTGACAAATTTTACAGTTTGCCTCAAAAATATGGTTTGCACCTGATCTCTTCACATGATGGGTGAGCATAATATTTTGAATTTTATAGTTTTACAATTCATCATATAAAATGTATGGGAAAAAAAGAATTATTATTTTCTTGATTCAATAAAAACTTAAATTATAGTTTTTTTATTTATGGATGAATTTTAAAAATTAATGTAACTTTGGTTCTTATTTCAATAGTGGCTCTTCGAGAGCCAGAAAATGGAAAAAGATCCAGTGCTGCGCAGTAATTTGCTGCGAGTGGAAAATAACGTTTTTTTTTTCTCAATACGTGGATGTTTTGATTTTCGTAAAATAACATAATGACACTGTTTTGATTAAAACGACGTCGTTTTACCTGTCGCAACAAATTGCTGCGCATCACCGAATCCGAGTCCCCGGAAAATGTGATTATGAAAAAACCCTATGTGAATCCTATTAATGTATATTGGAAAAGCAACGCATTCAATGGAAAATGTGGTAATTTGGACAACAATTTAAAGAAGAAAAAAAAGGTGATAGTTCAGAGCTTATTTTAATTTTTCCCCTAAAAAATGTCATAATTTTTCAAAGTTAAATCACATTTAAGATAACATATAAAAGCACATTTTAAATGTGCTGCTTTTCCACAATACATATATAGGATATACTTACCGTCATCATAATCACATTTTCAAGGTCTCGAAGAGCCACGATCGAAACAGGAATCAAAATGAAGTTCTCAGTTGTTGTATTCTGTTTTTTTCTCATAACAATTACCTCAACCGCATCAACAATCCGCTCGGAAAATATTGTTCAGCCAAATCTACTCTTCCCTTGCGCAGAATTATCGTGTCAGGCAAAATGCGGGCCAGGAGTGGGTGTGTGTCCTCGTAAGGATTCACAAGGTCAACCTATATGTATATGTCTTTGATTGACATTTATTTATTTGTATTGATTTTGCAATGAATAAGATATTATAATATCATATAATAGTAGTGTATTTCTAATATCCTCGCAAAGACAATTTCCATATCGCTACGCCATTTTGGCCATAAGCGACGTAGATTTATGTGCGTTTGAATATGCTCGCTTATAAAATATTAATTCATGTATGTCGTTTAAGGGGATAATATGCAACACCACAAAAGCGACATACGTATCTATGTCGCATAAGAGATTCAAATGTGACAGAGGCGCTACTTGCGAATAACAATACATCCATTAAACAAATGTATACGATTACGACATATATGCAGCATGAGCATCTCAAAACTATGTCGTGTATGAGATACAGTTGACTACCACCACGCGAGCGGTCTAAAGATGGCATGTTCAAATTTTTGTAGCTTTATGCGACCAAAGTTTAAATCCATGTCGCATGAGTTACAATTAATATCTAAAGTACAGAACATCACCCGTCGTTGTATGGGAGAAGTTAAAACTCAATTTCTCTTTTAACTTTTGCTCGGGGTATGTTGAGGGAAGAGAGATTGAGAGCTCAATGTTGGAGAGTAATTGATTTGGTCTAAATGCACTTAAAGTTGTTAATAAGTGCCTACGGACATTTCTTTCAGTAGTTTATTATCCTTATTTTGAATTAGCCGTTACATGTATTTGTTCTTTATAATTCTTAGAGCTATGATAATAGAAAAGCGAGGAGCGGTCAAATGAGAATCCCTCTTTTTTTCGAAAACTTCAGACCCCAATCTTCACCTTCCAAAATGCATCGTTAAGTCATTTTGGTGGCGACACGTATCTCATGTGCATTTTCCAATATGCATTTAATGCAAAGTCAAAGCCATATTTTTTACTTTGCTTTTTGGACATGTGTCACATACATATTAAAATATGCATCATAATCTAATTGTGAGATTTTGGTTCTCTAGTTCTCAAATTTTTAAGAATTCTCAACCGAGCGCTCCCCATAAAAAAGCACTTCACTTCTTCAACTTTTGTTGTTTTTACAATCAACACTCAATGTCTCAAATTTTAGAAAAAGGTAATCTGTAAAGACCTTTTCTAACATATATATATTGTACAAGTTGTGGTACAAAATTGTTGGAAGGTTCGGTAAATTTGAAGTCCACCATTTGTGTTGTGTAACATTGGAGCTCCACCCCCATCATTTGCCAAAGTTGTTTTCAACACTTCCTCTTAATTTTTTCCTTCTTGTGTGTGTTTTGTTGATATCGTGTTTATATCATTTTGTTTAATGTTCACATTGTTTGAAAATATATTTTTATATAGGAAGCAATATGGAGAAGAGATTTGAAAAGATGCGACCTTTAGTATATGTATGTAATTCGCATTTTCGTAGACTTTGTCAAGCAAAATTGCAATGAGGCTATTCATATTCGTTAATGGGACACGTGTAAGTCTGAAATTAAAAGATACATTTTGATCCAATATTCTGAATTAGATTCTAAATTTCTTGAATTATGATGGACTTTTTCATCAAGAGCTCCCTATATGAAAAAATAAAAAAAATAAACTATTCACCTATCATAAGAACTATAAATATTCATACTTTTTTTTCTTTAAAAAAGAAAATATACATTAATTCCAAACAAAGCTTACATGTGATGGAATAATGTAAAAAGGACGACATAATTTCTCAAAGTCAAATTGCATTTAAGAAAATAGATAAAAACACTTTAAATGCGTTGCTTTTCCAAAATATTTATATATAGGATTACATGGAGTTGCCACATTCACATTTTCTAGCCCTCGAAGAAGCACGGCCGAAATAGGAATCAAAATGAAGTTCTCAGGTGTTGTATTATGTTTCTTTCTCATTGCAATTGTCTCAACAATATCAACTAGCCGTTCAGAAAATACCGTTGAACTTGAGCAAACTATTATGACACCTTGCCTTTATGAATGGTGTCAGACAAAATGCAGGCCATCAGTGGGTATTTGTCATGATCATGATTCACAAGGCCGACTGATATGTAAATGTGTTTGATTGCAATCCGCTTATTTGTACTGATTTTGCAATGAATAAAATATTTTTAAAAATCATATATTGTCGGTGTATTTCTAATACTTTTGCATAGACAAATATTTTGTTTTCCATGTCGTTGCGTCATTTTGCTCATAAACGACATAGATTATGGCTGTCGGTGTTGCATATGTTCACTTATACGACTTATAATTGAAGTATGTTGGTTAAGCGATCATATGCGACGTCTCAAAAGCGTCTGATAACTGATACCATGCGAAGAATATAAAAATCTGAATCAAAAAATAAACTTAAGCTTCTGATATCATGAAAAAAATACAATAACTAGTGAAGAATGAAATATCGATCATTGATAATATATAGTCAGTATCCTCTTATAAAGTCATATACATGACAAACATGGAAATACTGCAGACAGAATATGACAAGCTGCTCACAATCGAATACATTATATAATAATATATCTCTAATATTCTTATAACCACGACATCCTAACTTGCTGCGAAAAAAAATATTCTAAAACCACCACGTTAATTTAATTTAAATTAACTATACCAAACTTAATTTAATTCAACGGAAACTGGAAAAAAAAACTATGAAACTGAAAGTTCAATTTAAAAATTGAATAACTATAAAGAATGAATATGTTAAAACATGTTGTACAATTTCCCTAGATTATTATAAATATACCAATATTTTCGATACAAACAATACTCTCTTGAGTTTTAACCAAACAAAACTAAATTGAAATTAATTTAATTTAACTAAACTGTATTGAATTTAATTTAAATGTATTGAACATGATTTAACTTCATTTAATTTAATTTAACTCTATTAAACTTAAAAAGTGAAATACAAATTCAACAGAACAACCTCTAGCAGATCATCCCCACCATGACTAAAAATACATCATCCATCTTTGTCATCTATTTTATTTTTCATCTTGTCATAACTCATGATCACTTTTGTTAGAGCATCCCCCACCATGGTTTTTTTCAATCATAGAAAAGTATCATGAGACATGATCAAAAAAATCATGCACCTCACCATGATCTTTTAGATCATAAAAAAGATCATCCCATGATCTTTTTTTGGGTTTTGATAATGAGATTTGGCCAATCGCAACGCGACACGTGACATGTGTAAGAAACAGTACAGTTTTTATTTTGATCTTGCAACGAATATATCTTCTAAATTACAAAGTAAAAAAATCAAAATAAATACCAATATTCATAATTTTTTGAGCTCTATAAAACGAGATACACTTTGATATATTTTTATTAATCTTAATATTTATGAGCTATAATTTATGTAGTGATGAGAGAGACTGATGATATTTTTTTTTATCATGAGTGGGGTGCACTTTATCAAAATAATCATGAGGTATGATAAGATGAGAGAGATGGGTGATATGTTTTTTTTATCATGGTGGAGGATGCTCTTAGAGCATCCACAGTGGTGGACAGTTGAGGCTTTGGGGCGCGTGCAAGTGTCATGGTCAAGTAAATGTGATGTTCTCACCGTTGGAAGGAGACACAATAAAGTGGGCATGCCCACTATGGTGTCCACCGGCCACTTCTCATTTTATACTTATTTAATCATTGTTTATATTATTTTATTAGTTAGTGTATATGAAATTTCATGCTTTTGTAAGAGCATTTCTAGATAATGTTGTTAAATTTTGATTTGCATGATTATTGTAAATTGAAATTTGCATGTTTTTTTGATAATTCTTATCTGAAATTATTTTGGTTTTAAAAATAAATTATATGATTAATTTTGGTAACTTTATCTTCTTCTTTTTGTATGATAATATGTGTTAATAAATAAAATAAATGAAAGTTGACTGAAATTAATGTTGTTAAAGTGCATGTGAAGAACGGTAATATTGTAATGTTTTAAATTTATGCTTTCTCGTGTGATGTTTTTTATGTAATGTTTTCCTTTGTGGTTTTTTAATAATATGATGCATTTTAATTATGGGACATGTCTTTCATTTTAATAATTTTTTAAGAAATTAAACCATTTTAATTTGATTATTACTAACTTAACATTATTAAGTTAAATTAAAATTGAAATATAATATATCTTTTTACTATAAAATAAAATGGGTCCTACAAAATGTGTCAAATGGGCTTGACCATTGGAGGAGCTTGCCCATTTTTTTATAATGGACACTTGATACTTATGTGGTATGAAGTGGACCCCAAAAGAAATGTCAAATGACCACAACCATTGTGGATGCTCTTATATACTCCCCACTCATGACTAACCAACAAAAGTTCATCACAAGTACAACTCTCTCATACCATTGTAACTTTACCAATGGAAAAATAAAATTATTTAAACATAATCAAAATATGACACTATGGATGACTATTTGTAGAACTATAAAAATTATGAATGTTGGTATTTTTTATTTTTAAACTTTTAATTTTCAAGATAAATGAGTTACAAGATCAGAATTTAATCTGAAAAAGTTTTACAACAGGACACGTGGCATGTTCTGATACGTTGTTTCTCATGACCAAATTTTTTTTTGATCATCTTGTGATCATTTTTGAATTGGTCATCCCATGACCAACTTTTATGGCCAAAAAAATCATGATGGAGACTCATATATTTTTTAGTCATCTTTGAAGACCAAATTTCATAATTAATAACTTGTCAAAAAAAAATTCATGATTAATAAAATCATTTTTGGTTGCTCTTATATGATTTGAATAAAAGATTTTTAAAAAGCCACCCTAGCCGCAAGTTTGTAAAGTAAAGCCTATCCCAATTTCAAAATCGCACACCAAAAACGCCCAACTTATTTCAAAAGGGAAAACCGTTTCATTCATAACAAATGCTATAAATTTTATACAATTTCACTTTTGCTATAAATTTTACAAATTTACTTTTGCTTTATAAATTTCATTCACAACAGAACAGACGCTAGACCGGGCCTTGTCTGTGATGTGACGATAATGTCTCAAAATTCATGTATGTTATTGTAAACAGAAGTAGTTAATCCGAACCGTTATAGGTCTAGTTTGTCCTAGCTGTCATGTCACCGCTTTCGTTTAAATCACTACAGTCTAGAGTCTGTAACAAAAAACCATGATAGTTTAATAATATGATAGCTTGTAGACTAACTTATCAAGCTTCACTTATATAGAATTCCCACCGACGTAGGATAAACAGGATGTTAGGGCATCTGCAGCAAGGAGAGCAATAAGCAATAATAGAGAGATTTTATTGCTTATTGCTCTCATATGGCAAAGGATAAAAAAAAAAGAGCAAAAAGCAATGCTTGATAGGTGAGCAATAATGGAGAGAGTGTGGGATAGGAAAGCAATAAGTGGGCTCCACATGTATTTATGAAGAAAAACAAAAGTAAATTACATTTTATTGGTTTTGAAAGAACTAAAATTCAGAAATGTCAAAAAATGAATGTTAGATAGACAAAAAAATAAAAGAAAATAAAAGAAAAATTAAAAAATCTTGGGGCAAAACAAAAAGACGAAATAATAGAAGTGATAATTTTGAATAATTGAAAGGTTATGGAAGAAAATGTTGCATTTTGACTATAAAAAAAATATTGCATTTTGCTCTTAGCTCTCTTGCTGCATTGAAATATATAGAGCAAATAGCCATTTTCGCTCTGCATTGCTACATGACTTTTATGAAAAAATGCTATTTTTACTTATTGCTCCCTTACAGCGGATGCCGTTACACCTTACAGTTATTAAACTACATCTGCTAGCTGAGACTCCAATTTCAGCCGTTTAGGAGTAAGAAATTAGAGTCTCATCATACAAAAAAAAACCTGTTTAATGCTATTATTTTACCATAGTAAGTATTTTAAAACAGTCATAAGCTTCCACGGAACCTTGGTGAACCTCAACATTGCACACGATGGAAAGTTTACTCCAAAGCAAAAGGCCAAAACCAACACTAGATTCTAAGTTATCCAAATCTGGACTTGCTTGGGCTCTCTCAATCATAGAAGAGACTCTTCTCTCCCAAGGATTCCACTTAAACCAGCCATTTGTTTGATGTTCCACAGAGCCAGTTCCGCACCCTTGAATGCATATCAGCCAAACACTCAGTCGGTAAATTCATTCCAAGAAAAGGCAACAAGACTCTTCACTTTGTGTTGTTTATTGCTCCACATGACAGATCCGAAGAGTGGCGTAGCCTTCTGGGATGCAGCTTTGCTAGACACAAATGTCACTGTGTACCTCAATTTGGAACCCACATTTTTGAATACCAGCTTGGCAGGCTTCACGGTTGCTGTAATGGATGAAGGCACATCCACAGTCACCTCGTATACAGATCCTGCAGTTCCAACGTTGGTCAATGTTCTGGTGTATCTGGCTACTCTAGAGCTCCCAAACAGGATTGAGAATGATGGATAATTCAGCTGCCCAGGGTCAGAGAATTTCTTTGCACATGTAACGTTTGGACGCTTCACTATAGTTTCTATTTGCTGGAGTGTGTACACGGAGCACAAAAATTTGACGTAGTCATCAGCAGACGCATCATACACAAGACCAGGAGACAGGGCTTTCTGTGGATCAACATGTCCTGAACCATGAGCCCATGGGGTAGATACTTGTCCACCAGCAGCATCACGTAATGGAGAATTAGTATTGTCTTGTGTGTAGGCTGTAGTCATGAGAGCTGACTTGATAGCACTTGGACTCCAATCAGGATGGGCAGCTTTCAGTAGCGCTGCAAGACCACTGATGTGTGGGCACGACATGGAAGTACCTATATAGAAAGAAGGGATCCAAAAAATTACTTGCTTATGTTTCATAAGAAAAAGTTAGTGCAAGGTGAAGGTAGTTTCCAATATATTTAACTTCCTAGCATTGGCTGTACCATGAGACTCAAGATTGCAACAATCCGTATAGAAACCACAACATGTGAAACAAAAATATGTATCACTGGGATCAGCAAGTCGCCTATGCCTTATACCAATTTCCAGTGTTTTCTATCAAGATAGACCAATATCGGAAAAATAATTCTACTTACACTACTCTCAGCCCTCACAGCACTTGCACCATTCACTCAAGCAACACACAAAAACTTGGCAATCTAAAAATGGGTCCTCATCTCACCATTGGTATATCCAAAATTACACTGAAACTTCAAATGATCTAACTTCCAGGAATGACAAATCAAGGCATTTGCATACACAAATGGCATGAAAACATGGCACACCAAGGCTTAGCAATCAACATCAATTTCATATGCAGCACCTACAACCTCACGCAAGAACTCCTAAATCTCAACAACCCAAAACCGCAAGCACATTTTCAAAACCATAGGCATTAGAGGTGATTAATTCTAAAAATTACCAGACAGGCAACGGCATTGTAAAGGGAGCTAAATTAGTAAGAAATTAACAACTTAGGCTGTACCTGACAAGATGTTAAACTTGGTTTTTCGAACATCCTTCTCCATTCCACTAGGTCCAATCGCGTCCGACCATGCAGCCAAGATATTAACACCAGGACCAATTATATCAGGCTTCAAAATCTGGGGAGTCACGGTGTTTGGCCCTCTAGAACTGAAGGCTGCAACAATTGGTGATGGCCTAACATTCAGCACCGTTCCCCCAAAGCTCAGCAAAGCAGTTGGTTTCGGATCAATCCTCACATACACCCTAATCATATCCCCTACCTTCTTTCCCACTGCCACAGCCGGCAACAAGTGACTGTCCGCCACCAGCTCTTCCCCACTAATTGCCGTATTTGCCAGAATCATCCCAACCCCTCCCGCATCACGCACTACCTGGCCCTTCTCCACCCGGGCGTTGATCCCCCTGTCGCACAAAACCACCTTCCCACGAACGGTCGCTGGGTTGAGCGAACCAGGTAAGCAGAGATTGCCTGAACTGTTCCCTCTATCGTATACAAGCGGCACGGCCTTGTAACCCATTCCCTTTCCACTGTAGAGTGAAACACCAGCATACTTTTTCGCCCCGAGCGTAGCAAACGCTGGGAAATCTCGGTCGAGAGTCCCAGCACCAACAGTCATAATCCACGGCGCTACATTAGCAAGAGACGCCTTCGTCGGCCCGCTGTTCCCGGCGGAGCAAGATACGAAGATCCCCTTTTCCATGGCGGCGAATGCTCCGATCGCGATGGTGTCGCGGTAGTACGGTCCGGATCCACCACCGAGAGAGAGCGAGAGCACGTCGACACCGTCGAGTATAGCACGGTCCATGCCAGCGAGTATATCGGACCCGAAGCAGCCTGAACTCCAACAAACCTTGTAAGTCGCGACACGCGCATTCTTAGCCATCCCACGCGCCGTCCCACTCGCATATCCCAACAAACTAGCGTTAGCAACACGAGATCCCGCGGCGGTGCTCGAGGTGTGCGTCCCGTGTCCATCGCTGTCTCTCGGAGACTCAACCTCCTTGGAGTTCTTCATAAAACTTCCACCAGACGCCATGTGAAATCCCTTCGAGAAGCTTCTGGCTCCAATAAGCTTCTTGTTACAAACCTTGGGACTAAAATCCGGCCCAGCCTCGCACTCTCCTCTCCACTTCGCAGGCACAGCCGGCATCCCATAATCGTCATAGCTAGCCGACTCCGGCCACACGCCGGTGTCCAAAACTCCAACGATAACATCCTGAGTAGCGCTGTTCAGATCTTGAGTACTGTGACCTTCCCACAGCCCATTCATAACATCCAAGCCTAAAAACCCCGGCGTCCGAGTCGTGTGCAGATGATACACTTCATCCTCATAAACTCCCAACACGGAGTCCGATTTGCGGAGCATCTCAGCTTGGTCCGGATCGAGAGCGGCTGCGAAGCCGTGATAAGCAGCATCGTATGTGTACAGAATCGAATCAGCGGGAGATTTGAGTGACTGAAGTGAAGCGGAGTACCAGTCGCGGTGAGTATCAAACGATTGAGGCTTGGGTTGCGGTTTCATGTGGACGATGTAGGTCTGCTTGGCCGTAACGGCGACCAAGTGAAGCAGAAGGAGGGTGGCGAGCGTCGAGGGAGGCATGGCGAGATTGGGGAATTGTTGTTGTTTGAGAGTAGAAAAAGTTGTGAGAGGACAGCCTGAGAGACTGGATGGAAGTGGAAGCGAGAATTGTGCCGAGCCGGTTTTTTATAATAGATTAGATTTTTTTTTTTTTTAGATGATGGATTAACTGTGCAGGTTTGAAGTTGGCATAAATATCATAAATGCCACTGTTCTTTAATCCCCCAGCTTCATTTAACATTTTTCCTTCCGTTAAATTGTAATCAAAAAAAAAAAAAAAAAAAAAACTTTATTAAATTGATAGGCTTCATTAAAAAATGCGGCATATTTCAAAAACAGAAAATTGTTTTGGAAAGTGTGAGGTGATGTAAGGGCATCTGTGCCGATAATTGTTACTGTTAAGAGTGGTTCTGTTCATTTGAATTCTATTTTGTGATGATTAAAATAAAATAAGTTACTTTCAATCACCATAAATTATTTTCAGTTACTATAAGTTATTTTCAGTTATTTTAAGTTACTTTCAGTCACTATAAGTTAATATAAGTTTCAGTTAAGTTAAGTTACTTTCAACATACCATCATCATCATCATCATACCATCAGCATATCATATCATCATATCACCATCATCATCATATCATATCATATCATCATCATCATCATCATACCATCATCATCATCATATTACTATTCATCATCATAACATCATCATCATCATACCATCATCATCATAATATTCATCATCATAGTACTATTCATCACCATCATCACAATCATCAGTATATTACTATTCATCACCATCATATTACTATTCATCACCATCATCATCATATTACTATTCATCATCATCACAATCATCATCATCAATATATTACTATTCATCATCATCATCATATTACTATTCATCACCATCATAACAACCATCATCATCAGTATATTACTACTCATCATCATAATATTACTATTCATCCTCATCATAATATTACTATTTATTACCATCATCACAACCATCATCATCAGTATATTACTATTTATCATCATAATATTACTATTCATCATCATCATCATATTACTATTCATCACCATCATCACAACCATCATCATCGTCAGTATATTACTATTCATCATCATAATATTACTATTCACCATCATCATCATATTACTATTCATCAGTCAATATAAGTTTCAGTTAAGTTAATATCAGTCACTATAAGTTACTTTCAGTTAAGATACGATAAGACACTATAAGTTAGAGTTCATATGACACACCCTAATTTTATATTCATTTTTAACAGCACATATACGCAAAAGTGCTAATTTAATATGTATTATTAAAATAGAGCATAAAACTGTTTTCAACAACTGTAAAACATCATTTCTATGTTCAATAAAAAAAACATCATTTCTATGAAGCATGTGAAGTTATGATGTCTATTCTCTATAGCTAATTTTTATATTTATAAATTTAATAAAGTTCAGTATAATTCAATGTGAAATAAAAAAATTTAGTTTTTAATTTTATAATTCAACATAATTAAATCTTAAATTAAATATTTTTATTCAAAAACTTATATATTTTTTTAGTTCAATGGAGTTAAATAAAATTAAATAAAGTTGAATAAAATTAAATAAGAAAATTTTCAAGTCTATCAAGTATCAAACGCACCCGAATAAAATGAAAACGGCTGGTCCACATCGAAAGGGGGAATGAGGACGTGTTTATTTATTGTGATGGGTGCTGATTTTGTGGCAGTTTGATTGATATTTTGGATGAGGGAGCGAATGCGAATCCAGTAGTGCGATGAATTGGGGAACCGGAAGCCTCAATCATTGACTGTTGCTTCCTGTTCAAATACGTAAAACGACACGCATCCCCCGTCACTCGATTTGTCAATTAGGAAGCTTACAAGTTTGTTGATAGTGCTGTCTTTGTTGTCACTTGTCTGTAGCTAACAAATAATTGATAAGCAAATGGTTTGGGGAGCATTTGGTTGAAAATTCCTAAAAATTAAAAATTTATACATTTGATTATGATGCATCTTTATATATGAATGTGACATATGTGCAAAAAGAAAAGTCAAACTTGTTGGCTTTGACTTTACATTAAATGTAACTTTGAATATGCACATGAAACACTTGTCACTATCACAATGACTTGACGAAACACTTGTAAAGGTGAATATTGGATTCTCAAGTGCTCGAAAAACAAAGGGGTTCTCACTTGAGCGCCCTACCGAATGACTTAACTATATCATCTGTATATATGAGCTACTAAGATAATGGTCTGCTAATTGAGATATCGATGTACAATATTTCATGTATCAGGTTTTATTCCTCGAAACCCTGAGATACAATGTGCAAAACTAATTTTTGAATGAGAATATATTAGCTCGATACGAAATTGCATTTCAATAATTGATAGGAAAGCATACTGAATAGTGCATATATGTATTGATTTGGTATCAATTTGTAATGAATCTATCAATAAAAATATCACTATTCTCGGCAGATTCCGATCTAGTGTAGCGCAACATACTAATATACGTGTCAAGTTTCGATCAAACTGACATAATTTTATTAAATTTCAATAGAAGATTTACTAATAAAAAACAACATCATTTTTTATTGAACAATGACGTTTTAACATTCACTATCGACATGCGGAGTTTCATTCAAAGCAGCTTTGTGTGGTCGTGGTTGTTGATATGAAACGTGATTGTCATGCATAATGGGGGTGCGTTGATAGTGCCGAAATTGGAGCATGCATAGTCATAAATCCAGCCAAAACACACACACTCTCTCTCTCCTTCTCCTTGATATACCCCAATCCTTCAGTAACCGACGGGAACAACCGCGTTCCCATCTCTTCCATGTTCTTCGATGTCGGCTTCTTTTTTATATCACTTGCACGAAAAATTGGCAACCATCAGAAATTGTTATCAAACCTTTCCCTATGTTGAAACCATCATCAACTAAATTCAACATCGTAAATGAAAATTTAAAATCAAGAATAGTGTGCTTAGTAGAGTGTTAGAGGATGATACTCGAGTGTTTGTATTTCGAATGTATATATTACAAATGAGCTGCACCACAGCTCTATCTAATACATGGAGTCATGGACAATTCCCTATGAGAAGTGGTGCCTTATATTACATATGAATTTCCAATTTATATATATATTTTCAAAATGACATTTTCAGTTGATTGTATAAGGGCAGAGTATTCGGTAATAAATCGATTACCGAACTACCGAATTAATTTTTTTATTCCGATTACCAAACTGAATTAGTCTATTTACCGATTAAGTCTGTAAATCGGTAATTACCGAATTTATTTTGATAATATTTTTTGCAAAAACTTTAAAAAAAATTATATAAAGATCGACTAATCATTTAGTGACAAAAAAATAAAAGAAATGAAACAATTCAACATTAAAAGGATTGATCAACAAAATTTCATCACAAAAGTTATTAAAATAGATGAGAAATAACCTAATTAAAGTATATACTTTTTTATATTTATTAAAAAAACATCTTGTTCGGTAATCGGTAAATTATCGAATAAGAAAATTCATTCCAATTATCGAATTATTTTTAGCGATCAGTAAATTACCGAACCAAATTATTTGGAGAATGGTAAATTAATTCGATAAATCGGAAATTACCGAACAATGCTCTGTCCTAATATTTACCACAAGGACTGGTCAACTTTGCTGCTTATTTCTCGTCCCGTGCTCATAAACGTATCTAGTTAACCCTTGTTTTGACCTCAAATCGGTCGAGATTTCCATCCCCTTGCACATCCGCGTGTCCGGAGCTCTTTATTTAACTTTTTACCAATTATATATAAACGTGTACAATTTTCCATTTTCTGGACAAGATTACATTTTCTTAGTGTTCAGCTCCTCTTAAAAACTTGTTTCATCTAGTATTTTAAACACTTTTGTGAGTATCAAAATTTCATTCCAGTTTTCTTGTGTTGATTTGTTTGTCTCTTTGATTTGTTTGTCTCGCTAATCAGTTTTCTTGTGTTGTGTGTTTCCTGGGTTCTCCCAGTGTTTGTCTCTGTTAGTTGTGTACCATCAAAAAAAAAGAAAAAAAAAACTTCATTCGGATTATTATTTTTTGATTACAGTGCTGGGTTAGTTAATTGTAGCATCTGTTAATGTTAGATGTGTATCGATTCTGTAGGAGGATTATATTGATCAAGGGTTTTAATGGGGCTAGCTGTTTCTATATAGCGAATATACCCCACACGCCTTATACGATGTTGATGCTCCTCTCTGTTGCTAATCAATTGCTCTTCCCATTACCCGACAATAATTAAAATACTTACAATTATTACCTCTAATTAATCCGACAAATCCCTAATAGTGTTGTGCCACATGCAATTTAATCATTCACATTAGGATCATTTTGAAAAGTAAAAATAATGGATGGATGGTGCCATTAAAGTAGTATCATTTGATTTGATGGGCAGTGTGAAAAGTGGGAAAGCAAAGACCAAAGTCCACAGCTATTATTTGGGGAGGTACCATTTTTTTCAAATAAAGTTACCGTTGGTCATATTTGGGGATCAGTACTTCCACAACGACTAGTTGCGACTTAAATGTCGTATTCTCCATCCTCCGGCTCCGTTACACCTTCATGAAATTGAACTCTATCTACAATGGGATAATGGTAGCGACCGGAGAGGTTGTTGTAGCGGGAGTTACAATATTTCATACAAATTTAATACTACACGATTATATTTTGTAATATTAAATGAACACTTATCAATCGGATATAATTTCTAGATTTTTTGGAGCACGGTCACGCAAGACACCAATCCGGATTGATACTTGAATCTTGAATTGTCCACATTGAAGTACGGGCCATAAGACAGCTCTATCTTGAAACCCCACGATCGTATACGCATACCTCCACGCACGATTACATTTTGTAATATTACATGAGCACTTATCAATCGGGTACAATCTCTAGACTTTTTGGAGCATGGTCACGCAAGGCACCATCTCGAATTGATATTATATGGATACTCAACTTTTTTCAATCCGGGTTAGTTTTTTTCATTATCAGTTTGTCCGAACATATAAAGTATTATATGGATACTCATATATATTATATGAGTGCACTTTTGGGTACATATGCAGTTTTTATATTACTGGGGCACGGATCACGTAATGGTCATCATTCGGAATCCATTGATGCACAAACAATGCGACACATTTAACTTGGATCCTAAACACACATTTGCACACTTCCGTGGAAGGAAAATTACCTTAGCAGCACCTACGCAAACCTTCACGTAAGGATAGACCTTATCAGCACTTGCAAGCGTCCACATGAATATATTTGAACCTCTACACTTGTGTGATTGCAATGCAAAAATTTAACAATTAAAACACAATCCTCGTTGGCATAAAAAAGAAGTTTGGGCATCCTATTCTCTCTGTCACTTTTTTCATTCAATTTAAATTTTAGTTGTGAAGTTTAATGCTTGATTTAATTTAAATGGTAATAATATTTTCAATTTAAAAGCTAAAATAACTAAATTATTATTATTTGATACAAAAATAACCAAATTATTATTAGAGAAAGTATTTATATGAAGTGACTCAGCTAAATTTTCATATTTAAAAGTTTAAATCTAATCGTACAATTCCTTCTCTTTTTTTTCCCTTTGGATATGAACACAACAACTATCACCCCAAATAATGAGTGTTTTACGCTCTATCCATCGACTACTTGAGCCATCCCTAATGGGCTACTGTACCATTCCATTCATTATAACAAACTGTTATTATTGCTCACTTTTTTTTTTATCTATGTTTATAAAAAAGAAAGTGCCCCACACACACTGACACACAGTACATACCAACATGGCAATATCAAATGAGTGGAGTAAAGATAAGGCTCTAAAGTATTACTATAAAGCACATACAAGAAAGAAACTTAGGACCTTATCGAGAAGAAAAAAAACTTAGGAGGAAGTATAATACACATTATCATATCATATCATATCATAGGAAAAAGATCAGGTATAAAGTTATTTTTTGATACAAAATACACATAAATCATAATCCTTGATCTTATGATTTGAATGGATGAAATTAAATCCTGATTTTAGGTGCATTTTCTTGGTGACGAATTATAAAATGAAATTGACGAACTATGTCATATTTTTTATTTTTCAGCTCGAAAAGTGACGAATTATAGATTACTTTTGACGAACTTTATATTTTGTATCAAAAATCAACTTTATATTTGATCTTGACTCTCATATCGTATATTCATTAAAGAGAAACAAATTAAATAAAAAGTGTGACAGCTTGCCAAAGTTTGAACAGGTGCACTCATCATCTTATAGTAGTGGAAATCAATAGGATTCAACCCATCTGTATATTTTGAATGATAACATCAATCCATCCGTCTTTCCCTTTGATTGTGGGTTTTGGCGTTTTAGGTCACATCCTTGTCATGCTGACATTCTTTTTTTTTTTGATAAATAAAAGAAGCATACAAAGACTCAGTAATGATGACCAGACAAATACAGTAACGCACAAATTAACAACAACATGGACAGAAATTAAAAACGAGAAAACCGCATTCCAAGCCGCGTTAAACAGGAAAATCACTGAATATGGCATCTTGAAGCGCACCGAAGTCTATCCATGCCAAATCGGCCAAACTAATCCTTCTATAACGAACCAGCCGAATTTCCTTGAAAGCGGAGCTACGCTGCACTTGTAGACGCAATAAAACTAGATTCCAGACAATGGTAGAAAATCCCCTGAGTTTCAGAAAAGGCTAAAGAGAGGACTTCAGAGCTAGAACAAGTTAACTAGCCGGGAGCAAAGAAAAGCTCCACTTCGCCTCACGCCAGGAGAGGAGATCCGACCACCAAAGGCAGGAAAACAATCAAGGCTACAAGTACAACCAAACTAACACTACAGCTACAACTACACCTACAATCACAACGAAAAGGAAAACTACACCTACCAGAACTGAAACTAAAGAACAGAGAAACAGTACAACTACTCCAAAACGATCAACGGCAACACGTCCCAGCCTCCAACCCAAAAAGCTACACTAATCAAGCCCCCCCCCCCCCCCCCCCCCAAGTATCAGGAAAACCCAATTCACAACCATCAAAAACTTATTTTCTTGTAATTTAAAAAAAAAAACTCTCTTTTCTCTCTCCTAGAAGCTCCCGGAAGCAAGTAGAAACCGAAGACTTCGTTCGTAGGTAAGGCTAGTTTTCGCCCGCCGGCGGCGCTGGGGCGTCGTAATCGAGTCGTTTTTTGGCTGCTGATGGCGTGTTGGTGGCGTGGGTTTCGCTGGGCTGCTGCTGGCTTCGTTCCTCTGGTTCCGTGTTTCCTCGGTTCGGCGGTTTGGGGTTGGGTGGGGGCGTTCGATCGGACGGGCTCTTGCAGGATGGTTGTTGCCGGCGTCGGTTGTGGGGTGGGGTTATTGCGTTTGTGGGTGATGGTGTGTGGGTGGTCAGGTAGTCGCCGTTGTGATCGCTGTCTGGAGGAGAGCTCGTGTGGTTGGCGTTTGGGATCGTCGGCTGGGGGAGGGCGGTTTCGTCGTGGTGGAGTTTGGTGGCGCCTGGTGGTTGGGCTATCGGCATCGGCTTGATTGGATGCTCCCGGTTGCTCGCCGGTGATTGTTTTGTGTTTCGTTTCAGTTGTAGTTTAGTTTTAGTTGTTAGCTTAGTATGTCTCAGCCGGGTGTCCGGTCTGAGTTGTTTTCCTCAGCCGCTAGTCGGTCTGAGTTTTTTTAGTCTTGTAGTATTGTACTTTCAGGAGGCTATCTCCTGTTACTTCCAAAAGGGTACGACAGTGCGTCATTGGGGCCTGGGTCCCTTAGTGTCGATCACCGAGGTCGGTCGGCCAAGCTTTTCAGCTGTTTTGTTGTACCCTTTTCTTTGTTCGAGTGTCCCTCTGGGGCATCTTTGAATGAATGAATGTTCCATCAAAAAAAAAAAAAAAAAACCCCATCCAAACCACCCCCAAATCTCCACCACCAGCAGCCACACCTCCTCAACCTCACACACTCCACCGCCACAGCCAACAAAGACTCTCGCGCCACAACCCTCCCCCAAAGTATCAGGCAAACCCTACGCTGCACTTGTCATCCTGACATTCTTGCTTCTCAACTTTTCAACTTTCAAAAAAATTAATGTACATTATTAACAAAAACAAAACTTCCCCTAAATTACTTTCTCAATCACATTCACATTATTCTGTTCCAATTCCACTATTTAAGAATTTTATTTAAAAAAAATCCTTTCTTTTGATGGGCTACTTAAGGATATTATTGAAGCTACTTTTTTGAATACTTACAAATAAAAACTTAAAAATCGTTTCATAATTAGGCTTATTTGAAACGTGGCCTTGGAGCCGCCCCTGAAAGGAGACAAAAGAGAAGCTTTGCTAAACTATGAAAATGATTTCAGGATGGATAAATAAGATGGAACACATCTGAAATCATCACTCTTGTTTTAGCCAAAAACCAAACATAGTAACATGATAATTGCAAGTGAAAAGATTCAAAGGTCTGGAGGCTCAAAATATTGCACTTAATATATATGTTGATGAAAGCACAAGGTAAATTTATCATAGGTAATATTCGGAAAAACTAAACAAAAAACTGCGACGGCGATATCAACATGAAAGGCTGGTATATGTAGCTATTCAGGGGCATTCATCAGTGACCATATTTTTGGAACTGCCACTCACTATTATCTGTTCAAACAAGTACGGGATGAGATGCATAAGACAAAATGAATCATGAATGTCATGTATAGAAATTGTTTAAGAACGTAAATCAAAGTAACATACCCAATTGGCAGACTTGGCGAGTTTTGAGCCAGCGGCTGATGCAATGGAAGTGAAAAGCATGGTTGCAGACACGGCGGATCCAGAAATTGAAATAGGTTGTGACGAACGAAAACATAACATTAAAATAAAGGACGTCTTGTTTCATATAGTGAAGCCCATTTTTTCTTAGATCGGTGCTAAAGTTTCAACTATTTCTTCGTCAGTATTGGCAACCAATAATTCTGATAAAAAATTATCTTCCATCTTGTTGCCTAATGCACTGTTGAATATATTCCTTCTTAAAAAATAACATTCGATTGTAGATTGAGAAATGAAAATAAGAGATACGTATTTATACAACAAAAAAGTGCACTAGATGACTAAACTTAAATATTAAATTAATTTCTTATATAAATTATAGATTATTTATCTCATATAAAAAAATTGGAAAAGCTTGGGGTGACAAGTATCACCCCCAAGCCTAACATGGTTCCGTCCCTGGTTGCAGACCCCTATTTCCGAAGTGATATCAGTAAATACCAAAAAGCAACGTATGTATCTCAAAACGTAAACCAGTGCCCTGCCCCTGTGCGTTATAATAAATGGGACAGGGATACACTCACATTATAGCATACAAGGATTACCATTTACCAATGAAGAAGAATAAAAAGGAAAATAATAGAAGGAAATATCAAATTATTTGGAAAAAAAAATGAACAAAAGAATAGCAATTTGAAAACCAATATAAAGTTTGCTTTAAAATCAGACGACAGTGCTTGGGAAGTAAGTTAAAATATAATTTTATATAAATACCATCTTCTTTTGTACGACAAGGGATCACATCCTAAACTAACATAAGACAATCACAGATGTTTAAGCATATAAGATCATCCCAAGTGCATGTAATAATTTCTCTTAATTGTGTCAAAATAATAGCTAAGTGGATCTCTAATTGTAGAGTCTGAAAAAACAAATATATTGATATAATTTATAAAATATTTTATTTGATATTTTTACATTTATTGACATGTATACATTGTGGATTTAGTAGTGATTTTTGACCAATCAGAAATTAATTTCTCCATCCAACGAAGGACTTACACGTATCACATTTGTAGTGAAATTCGATCGTGGTTTCAATCGTCTCATACAACAAAAGGACGATCATTCATGAGTCGATCTTTCTTTTTTCGGCTATTAAGCTCCAAAAATTAAAGATTGTATGTATAATCTTTAAAGTGGGTCATTATTAAGGATGGCCTAATGTGGACTACGAGCTAGGACTGACATACATGTGCAAAGAATAAACAACATTCAACTCGTATTCCTTACTAGTATCAGACTTTTTGTATGTAAACTAAAACTACAGAGAAGCAAGGTCCCAGTATAGAAGGAAATCAAAGATAGTCTCACACACCTCATTTTTGCAAGTTACTAATTCAGCTCAACTCCCATTCTAATGTGTCCTAGATCATTAAAATTATAAAAAAAACAATAAAGTTGGCGAAAATCCTAAATATAATAGGCATGCATATTACAGGGATTGTGACAATATGGATTATGTTTCACTCAAGGGATTTCAACACTTTCACTCAGCCAAATAAGAAGAATGCAAAATCCCATCAAAGCTCAGGCCAATAAAGAAGAAGATTACAACAAAGACTCCACTCAAGGGCTCCATACTTGGAAGAAGAAAAAGGAGGGGAGGCGGTGCTGGATCCTTCTCCTACCGGAGTCATGGGGACGTATGAGTCCAAAGTAGCCATCGTTCGCGAATTCTCAAAGGCGAAATTTTCTTCTGGTGCTGCTCTGAATCTGACTGGCTCCAGAACCTGATTCCTCGGGACTGAGGCCAGAGGCGTATGTTATTTATTATTGGGCTAACTGATCACCTGGACTCAACGAAGCCCAATTCCGAAATCTAGTCTTTACATTTAAATTTTTCTGATGAACATTGTAATTATTTTGTAGGAAATTAATGTCTAAAATTATTGTACATGTTTTTTTATCCGCGTTATATTTAGTTTTTCAATACTTGTTATTTTATTTTGATTACATTCACAAATACAGGGAGCACTCAGTTGAGGCAGAGTTATAAGAATGAGGCAGTAAGACATGATCTTGGCCATTGATGATATTGATCTAATGGTTGAGATTTAAAGGTGTGGTAGTGAGATTTACTGTTTGCTTTTTACTGTTGGTAGTGGGTTTACTATTTGGACACGTGGCGCACCCACAAAGCACGGGGGTTAGATGTGTGGTTGAGATCGTGCCTCACGTGCCCCACTTTACTGTAGCGTGCCTCATTTGAACGCTCCTCCATAAATACAAGTCTAACCATAGTTATTAAACTCGGACCGAACCGGATCGGTTCGGTTTTATTATTCGACCGGTATGCAGTTGATCCGGTCAAGACCCGGTTGGTTGACCATGTTTTTCATTAAAACGGTGATTCGATCGGTTCAATTCGTTTCGAATTGGTCTGAAAAATTATTTATTTAATTTTGACTCGGACAAAACTCGAACCCAACCCCCACTAAATAGTTATTCTTTTTCCTTCCACTAGGCTAAAGATGATTGTTGTTTTATTATTTGTTTCAATAATGTATATTCATTTATCAAATCTATAAATTTTATTACTTATTAATTATTATCAATTTAACTAGAAATTCAATTAGTCTTAGAAATCTCTTATTGTTGTGACTTGCAAATTAAGACTAAAATTGTTATTGTTGTTCTATTATTGTTGTATTATTGATTTGTACTTTATCAAGTCATAAATATGTTAAATTATAATATCATATATAAGTTTTTTATTTTTTAATATGTGCGCATTAACCCGGTTGAACCACTGACCCAGTGACTTAACCGGATCGATCCACGGGTCGATTTTAATAACACTGCGTCAAACACTAATGCATAATTTGATATAAGGGATGTTCAACTGAGGCCTCTCAATTTCGAGAACTAATGTTATGCATCTTTAAATCAAATGATTTAAATATGAAAAAATTCATAAAAATTGGAGTTTTTAGCCAAATAGTCGTTGCCAGTATCGATTTGTATAAAACAAGACAAAAATTTGTTTGAAAACATGTGAAAAAGAAATTCGCCAGACGCCGGTCACGGAACGACGACACTTTAGCCCAAACCTAAATCCGCGGCATTCGTCAAAAGACTGAAAGAGTGTCGCACCCTCAAACTCCAAATTTCTAGCATTCGCGCCCAAAGGCAAGAAAAGCCCAGTGACATACTTAGAGCAATAGCCTGCCCTAAAACTCCTGCTGAGACTACAGACTAGAACTAACCATGTTTTCAGTATAGAACACATTTTGACAATGTAGTGTACAGGTGCAACAAGACACTGATGATAACAGACATAGTGGGATAGAACTTATATTTGTGGAGCCATCACCATATGTTCGTCTTCAATGTCAAGTTCATAGTGCTATACGGTGTTCATATGTTTCGACAGAATGAAATCAAGATAAAAAGCCATTACAAATGCTAGAAACCTAGTAGGGATTGATTAAAATGATATAAATTAACAGGCGTGCAGAATGAATTGAGGGTGGATCTAACAGTTAGGATCAAAGGGTTGAGTTGGGTTCAAAAGCAATAACTTTAGAGAAGTTACAGAATTTTTAAACCAAGAAATTCCTTAAACTACTCAACTGGCTTTCAAATTATCAGCAGACAGATTTCCTTTTGTAGAGGTGGATTTCATAGATGACATTGGTTGAACATAAATGCCAAGAGAGTTAATTGAGTAGCCATCAGAAGTTCCATAGAATCCCCCAAACTGATTGTCATTTCCCAAATCAAACCCAGACGAGAACATATCATCATCAGGATTGGAAGGTGTGGGAGGAAAGGGTCCATGCAAATTACCGAAATTAGTCTTGAAAGTCAGCCAGCAAACTCTACTCCTGCTCGAACTTTTTATCTTCAGCCAAGTTATGTATTCCGATGGATAATCCAGCTTGATCTGGTTTCAAATAATAGAAGCATCAATCAATTTTAAGACTAACAAGTATACCGAATTTTAATTTACTTATGCAAATGTACTAATGTAGTGACAAACACGAACCGCTTTAAAGCTGGGGCCGCACATTCTGCCTAACGGTTTGGACAGCATCAGTGAACCTGCAAAGAGATACTGGAAATGCAGTCCATTAATCGTGTTATCTCCGTATGAAATGAAGATTTGACAGACTTGAGACTGGCCTTTATAATCACAGTCTTCTCCTTCGTATGGGTTCCCCACTGATCCCAATTTGATCATCTCAGTACTCATATTGCCAAATAACCTGTGCTTTGCTGACTTGTGTTAATTTGAGTAGTGTTGTTTCAATGCGAATGTTGGATTAGAAAGACTGCTGGAGTTTTATAGGCGTATTAGAAAAAGAAGAAGCTTAAAAAGTCACTCATCAGAAAATGACTGTTCTCCTTCCGAGGCCCAGCAGTTCTTCTTCTTAACTTGTACAATTAATCAGCTAACAAACCTCATTAGAAATTTCCAATGTTATCTTGAGAATTTCCATTAGTATTATTATTATCATACATTATTATTCCCGATGAAAAGATATACTATTAACTCTTCAATTTCTGCTATCTACCTACTTTGAAGAAGCAATATAATACTGCATACATATATACATAATAAGAAAATTAGTTTTAAACAACATCATCAGGTATATCATCTGACCATATAAAGGAACCTGTAATTAACAAGTATGGGGAAGTTACATGACCCATTAATTCCCACCTGTTGCTGCTGAGTTAACTCATGTGTGTTATCATTTTGGAGATTATAATCAATTTGGAGGTTTCCATGGAACTGTTTGTCCATCTGCCGTTACATCGATTGGAGTCTACATCCAACCCAGTTTATATGGAAAAATATGCTGATGAGGATGATCTCAGGGCTAAAGACAAAGATTTAGTTATCCGCATTTTCATCTAATGTGTGCTCAATTAATATAGACCTGCTTTTTGATGTCTTAACGCTGACTTTTTGTGTAAGACTTATTTGCTTGATTTGAGATGAATGTTAATGTGTCTCAATCGTGTTGTCTTCTTTTCTCGCCAAAATGCAGAACTTTTTGTAATTCTAGAACCCAAATCTCTGCTGCTGGCATAGCTTTCATGACTAATTTTGAAAATATTTATATATGGTCAGTATCCGAATATAGCTATAGATAAGGGGTACTTCAATTTTGAGACTGGTAATCACTTTGGAGGACTTTATGGGACAGCTGACAGCTCCGGCATTTGCTCACTCGGTGCATGTGTCCTTATAGTCAATTTCCTGAACAATGTCTCTGATGAAATGAACAGCAAGGAGTCTCACACCGAAGTAATCTGACCTTGTCGTTGACACTGATGTTTGCTCTCGTGTTGCTCTTTCTTGTAAGTTTTTTCTGTTGGAATAGTGTGTTAAGAAGTGTGAAGAAAATGGTGGTGCGTCCCATTTTGAGACCTAATTTGAGAGTGGAGAACACCTCTAAATGAGTTGATAAAAATCGGATTAAAATACCTTGCAATGAGAGGTATGGAATCGAATGCGGAAGTGCAAAATTCGAAACTATATCGAATGAGAAATCGATGCTCAACATTCGTCTTCTGCGAGTAATGAAGGACAGTCCGAGCGTTTCGGTTTCTGTCAATTCTCTTATAAGAAAGAAGCTCGAGCTTCACTCCAAAACATAGAAAAAGAAAACAACAATCCTCTTCATTCGTTTTGTTCAGTCTGAGTCAGTGGTGATAGCAGAAGATCAGAACACGTTCGATCGGCAGAGCTTGGTGCAGTTGCTGTCGAGGAACGTTTTATCCTGGGAGGCATATTGTCAGCGAGTCCCAGCACCTACGGGCAGCAATCTTGCTTTAAGGACATCGTCTGACGTAACTCGATCCCCTTTCGGTTTGCGTTTGTTTCAATTCGACTTTGCACTGCTTATACTGTTCTGTACAATTGAATATAGATTGTTGATGTTCAGTTTGTCTCAGTTAGTTTTGCATATCTGTTAAACTCAGTTACTTAGAAAAACAGTATATATCCAACATTTTCCATCCATTTGTTTTAGTTATTTGCATTTAAATGGCACATGGCTTGTTTCAAGTCGCCAGATCCAGTATAGTAGCTAGCTCTGTAATAGTTGGCTGCAAGATTTCCTTAACAGAAATGGCCTTAGGGCTTGGAGAACAATGAAATTCTCAATGAGGCTGGTGGTTTTAACATGATCGGTGCATGAATAAATGTTTTTAGGTGTACATTTCTCAAATATACTGATTTTAGCCTTTCTGACATTCAAAACTCGAGTAAAAGATTCCGATTTTGGACCTCGGCTAAGGTAATTGCTGATAGTGTTTCGATCAACTTCAGCCCCTTCTTAACTTAATTCTCAGCCAAGACCCAACTTTCTTAATTTGTAGCTTTCCATTTGTATAATCAGGGTAATGTTTTTTATGGTCCGGCCGTTAGATTGAAGTTGAATGGCTGAGATTACAAGATATTGGTTGTCGACAAACGTCGTCGTTCGGTTCAAGGAAATTTTGGGACTACTTAAGGTTCGCGCTCAGCCGAGTTAGGGCATAATAATTCAGTCTGCCTCAAAATTTGAATCGAGAGAGGAGACGACGACTGCAGAGAATCCTCTGTCGACGCGCACTCAGGCAACCAAGAAGGGTCGGTCGTCTCAGGTTTGCACTTGTCAATCAATTGAATGATCTGAGAACTTGTCAAGGGTGCCCCCCTACACATTAATAACTAACATATATGTTCTTCCGTTACACAAAGATCGTCTGAGAATTGAGATGAGTTAGTTTTTTTTTATGGATGGAGTTATATTATTATACAAGCTCACACATATAGAACATATCATGATGATAATATATATAGACACTACGAGCATAGACCTCGCAACAAACGTTACTATGAGAAGATCCACGCAGAGTTTAGTTAGTGTAACTTATTAGATGGCAGACACTTGGTAAAGTTATCCACACGTCGCTTTTTTAGGAGAAGAGTTAACAATATGTGAACCATGCAGTGAATTCTTATAAGGGTTTGACATTTTGTTAATTATAGCTATATATGCAACTAATAACTCCGTATTAGTTAGGAACTTGCTGCACAAAACAATGACAGTACTCGAGAGAAGAAAAACAAACACACATAAAGCAGCAAGGATGCACGGGTGTTCTTTGTTCTTGCTTATGGTCTTTTCATTTGTAATGCTAGGTTCACAACGATGACACCCTTTTGCAGAACAAATGGTGTCAAATTCAAGGTTGGAGATTGAGGAAATATAATGATTGGAGACAATTTGAAAGTTTGAAAAATATGGAACATGTATTGATACTTAAATGTATGCACAAACTTGCCATAACAAAAATTATAAGATGCTTAAATTGTATCTGGCGGAAGTATTGTAGGTAGTATTCATCATTTTCCTTGGGCATACAATTAATCAGTCTGTATATTTCATGAAATATTGAACAGTCACTGATGCTAGAAAACACTACACATATTGTCATTCACCTAAGATGCAAGTGGTTGAATTCACATAGCTACCAGCAGTTGGTAAACCAATAGGAGATGGAATGGCATTGGAAATTTCAAATATGTTGTGGTTATCTAATATTGGAAGTTAAGAAGCTTTTGATAAACAGTCATTTATGGACTGACTTTAAGCTTATTTTTCTGCTATTGTTTAAAGCTAAGTTAACTAATTAGCTAACAGCTACGCACTTTAGACATTGGCCAGTGTAGATTTGGCAATATGAGTGAGGTGATCAAGTTGGGACCAGTGGGGAATACAAGATTTGGCGGAACAGTTTGGGATGAAAAGGGTCGGTCTCAAATCTATCAAATCTTCATTTTCTACGGAGTTGATGACTTGTTGAATGGGTTGCAGTTCCAGTATCTCAATTATAATGGCTCCCTGGTGCTGTCTGACTTGTTTGGCAGCATGGACGGCTCCAGTTTTAAAATGGTTAGTGTCGTTGCCACATTTACATGTAATTAATAACAGTTGGAGATATATTTTTTGGTTTGGTTTTGATGCTTTTGTTTATCCGAGAGCTGACCAGATCAAGCTGGATTATCCATCGGAGTACATAACTTGGGTAAAGATTAAGGAGTCCATGTGGACCGTATCAGGTGGGATTCAATGGCTGGCTTTCAAGACTAATTTGGGCAACCTTTATGGACCCTTTCCCCCTTCATATCGCAACCGTGATCCTATGAAGAGGGAACAACATGTGGTCAATGATGTTAATGATTTATGTGCGAGAGAGTTTGATTTAGGAAAAGACAATCAGTTTGGAGGATTCCATGGATCTTCTGATCGCTGCAGAATTTCCTCCCTCGGCATTTATGCCAACCCTCTATCTAAGAAAACTACCTAAGCTTTGCAGATTTTTTTTTGATTGAACCTAAGCTTTGCAGATTGATCTTGTGCTTTATGACTTGGATATATTGAAGCAAACAGTTCACTGATGCATTTCTCATGTTTTTCTTTTGTTATCTGTTTTCATCATCAAGATGTAATTAATAGTCTGCTCGTGCTCGGTTGTCTGTTCGCTTTGCAATATTTTACGAGCAAGGTTGTAAAAAACGTTATGCGCTAGTTGGTCGGAAAGGGTCCTTGAAGATTAATCGGGGTCTAGGCGGGGATTAATCAATTTCGTAATTTTTAATATTTATTTATAAGAATTAATTACTATTTAAATATGAAAATACCAAAAATTATAATTTTTTTACAAACAAAAATCAGATTTTTCCACACATGGAACCGCCTCGATCCGCCTATACCCGCCTAGCGTGAACGGATCGCGTTGTAAAAATCCTCCGCCTAGGCTGATTTTTAGTACACAGTTTACGAGATGGTTTGAAAGTTTTAGAGAATTTGTGTCAATCCAATCATCAATTCTCAACCTTACTACGGATTATTATTTTTGACCGTTTATGTATCTATGATGTAACCATTAAATCATAACATAAATACAATGTATAATTATAAATACATGATATACACTCATAATGAAAGCCTTAGTGATGGTTTGTGGGTTAGATGTGAGCTAAGGACATTCGCAGCAAGATGAGCAATAAGCAATAACAGAGAAAGAAAGAAAAAAAGTTAAAAGTAATCCTTGATATGTGAGTAATAATGGAGACGGAGAGGGTGTTTGGAAATGAAAGCAATAAGTTGACTCACATGCTTTGTGAAGAAAGAGAAAGAAAAATCTGTTTTTTTGTTGATTTAAAAATCAGAAATGTGATAAAAATGAACGTTTGGAAAGACATCCACCTATTCAAATTCAAACCCAAAAAATAAAAATAAAAATATTTATAATCAAAAAATAAAAAAAATCAAAGAAATTAAAGAATCTTGGGACAAAACAAAAAATAACTAATAGAAGTGATAATGTCGAATAATTGAAATTATTATGAGTATTGCTTTCATTGCTCCATAATAAGGTAAAGAGGTTGATATTTTCGCTCTTTGCTCTCTAGCTGCATAAAAATATATAGAGCAAAAAACTATTTTTACTCATTGCTTTTAGCTCTGCTAATCTGCTTGCCACATGACATTTATGGAAAGATGTTATTTTTGCACATTACTTATTGTTCATTGCTCTCTTAGTGCAGATGTCATGACATGTGAGAGTTTTGGCAAAAGACTGGCACTGCCATTGTCAGACTTGAGAAAAACTTCGCTGGCAGTATCGATCTTCTTAAAAATAGGATAATCTCGAAACTCTATCCGAAAGCACTATAATTTCAAATCTCAAACTCAAAAACAAAGCAAAAAAATTCAAAACTTCTCCCTTTTATAGTTGTTCTGATATAATTATCATTAGTAATTTTAGTTTTCTTTATATCGATTTTTAAGTGTAATCATTTTTTTTTGCGAAAAATGGTTTAGTCGAATGACTTGTATCATTGACAATATTTCAGGAGTTCAAAGGTTCGAATCTCTTGAGTAGCATAATGTTTTCCACTTTTGTGGTGAAGTACTTTTCGTTCCGTCTTGCCGTGGACTCATTGTGCCTCCCTCGCGGAGGTGTTGTTCGTCCCGTGTGGAGGGGTTGCGGATATGATGCTGGTGCTGCTTCGTATCAGTGTGCGTAATTCAAGTATCAAATTCGAATGTATTAACGATGAAGTTCAAACAAATGTCTGAAATATTTATTTATATAATTTTTAATGGGTGCGGTTCAGGTACAAACCGACTTTATAAATAAAAACTACAAACCGAATTTTGAGCTGACACGTGTCTATTATAGTCGAAATCCCGAACAAAAACACGGAGGAGTATTATAGTCATTACACACGAAGGGGTATAAATCTAATAATGTTATTTTCAATTTAGTCCTTTATTAGACCTTTTTTCATTCAATTAAGTGCTGAGATCAAATGAAAAATTCGATAGAGGCAAGCCATATATCGTTGCGTAGCTAACTCAAAGCTTTACAACTCTCTAGTTCACACCAAGAGCAGACTAAGTCGTTAAGAAGGTCGAAATCGGAGTCAAAACTTAATGATCAGACTTAATTCATGAATGATCAGACTTAATTGGCACCACAAATGGCATATTAGACATTTATTCATTCAATTAAGTGCTGGGATCAAATGAAAAAGCCGATAGAGGTAAGCCATATATCGTTGCGTAGCTAACTCAAAGTTTTACAACTCTCTAGTTCACACCAAGAGCAGACTAGGTCGTTAAGAAGGTCGAAATCGGAGTCAAAACTTAATGATCAGACTTAATTCATGAATGATCAGACTTAATTGGCACCACAAATGACATATTATACCTTTATTCATTCAATTAAGTGCTGGGATCAAATGAAAAATCCGATATAGGCAAGCCATATATCGTTGCGTAGCTAACTCAAAGCTTTACAACTCTCTAGTTCACACCAAGAGCAGACTAGGTCGTTAAGAAGGTCGAAATCGGAGTCAAAACTTAATGATCACACTTAATTGGCACCACAAATGGCATATTAGACCTTTATTCATTCAATTAAGTGCTGGGATCAAATGAAAAATCCGATAGAGGCAAGCCATATATCGTTGCGTAGCTAACTCAAAGCTTTACAATTCTCTAGTTTATACAAAGAGCAAACTAGGTCGTTAAGAAGGTCCAAATCGGAGTCAAAACTTAATGATCAGACTTAATTCATGAATGATCAGACTTAATTGGCACCACAAATGACATATTAGACCTTTATTAATTCAATTAAGTGCTGGGATCAAATGAAAAATTCGATATAGGCAAGCCATATAGCGTTGCGTAGCTAACTCAAAACTTTACAACTCTCTAGTTCACACCAAGAGCAGACTAGGTCGTTAAGAAAGTCGAAATCGGAGTCAAAACTTAATGATCAGACTTAAACTATTACTGTAGCAAATTTTATTCAAAATGATCAGACTTAAAAACGTACTGTAGCGAAAGTCAAATTTTACTGTAGCAAATTTTAGGACGATTATACCCCTCCTATCTTTTATGTATTTTTAAATAAGTCCGCGTGTGTTTTTTTTCTTTACAAAAAGAACCCCGAACAGGATGAATTTTGATTTGTCGATTTTTACACGTGTCAATTTTTTTTGTGGGTTTGTAGTTTTTATTTATAATTTTGGTTTGTATTTGATCCAAATCCATTTTTAATATATATAAGATGTAAAAACTTACTTTCAAACAAAAAATGTAATCATATTTGCCACGGCACACGCGTAGAAATGATTTTCAGCTTACCATTTGCAAAAAAAAAAACTTACATAATTGTTTCATCTAAAAAAAATTCCACAATTATTAATTGGTTAATTAATCGAAGATAAAATCGCTTTAGGGTTTTGGAGTCCCTCCTTCCACCACTTCTCTCTTATCTTCACGACTGCTCCGCTCCCATCTTCGCAATCCGACAGCAGCGATGAGCAACAACGACAAGGAAAGCTTCAACATGGCCGATCTCGATATTTCCCTTCCCGCTGCTGCCGCAGGTACAGCCTCTTCACATCGCTACTTTATCCGCCTCGCTCCAATCGCATAAGTCAAATTATTTATCGATTAGATATGTACAGACTGTGTCGATTGATTCAGCTCGTCTTTTTTCGAATTGCTGATGAATTTATGATGCTTTGTTTGTGTGAAGCTCTTAATCCGGAGGATCGTGCTGGCCTCGTCAATGCCTTGAAGGTGAATGTTAACTATCAAATTCCCTGTTTGTTGTTGTACTTTAAAATTTTTGAATGGTCTGACTATTTGGTTATTTATCAAGTTGGTGTTGAGTAGGTGATTCTGGGACTGATTTGGTTTTTGCTCCTTGTCTGCAGAATAAGCTTCAGTCCCTTGCTGGACAGCATACGGATATTCTTGAGACCCTGAGCCCTAATGTCCGGAAACGTGTCGAAGTTCTCAAAGAAATCCAGGTATGTGAGCTATTTATTTGTTCATGAAATGGTTGAGTCAGTTCTTTTGAGCTTTTTGAAAAATTTCATCCTCAATCTAAAAAACTGTTGAAAGAAATGAGTTGAACAGTTCTTAGACCTGATTCGGTGTTAGACATTTGTCTTTTACAATACAAAGTTGACTGAAATTTGTTTTTTTTATACTCAAATGTTCAAATTTGTCTATATTTCTTGTTTCTGTACGCCTTTTTTGTGTGTCTTCATGTTCATGGTTTGCAAGCAGTCCATGTTATTGGATTTCCAATGTCTTGTTTCATCTGTTATTAAATGAATACCTAAGCTTGGGCATATACAATTGACATTGTCCTAATATTGGCTTTCTAATGAGTCTGATGGAACATGGAACTGTAATAGGGCCTTGAGTAATCAAGGCACCACTCGATAATGCATGCTTGTTATTCACCTATAATTTCAACTGTGCTGCTATGTACATTTGTCAGTCAACTCACCTTCCTTAAAGCAGATGCTATACAATATGGTTCCCTTTCTATTTCTTTCACAAGACAAAACTAGTGAAGTTTTTGTAGCCATTTTGTTACTGGGAATGTAGTAGCAGGGTAGACCATAATGAACAGCTATAACTGTAAGGCACTTTGAGCTGATCGCATAATTTCCTCCTGTTTCAGAGTCAACATGACGAGCTGGAAGCAAAATTTCTAGAGGAGAGAGCTGCTCTTGAAGCCAAGTATCAAAAGCAGTATCAGCCACTGTATACCAAGGTACTTGCAACCTGTGGAAAAAAATTTCAACGTGGGGGAATTCCTTTCACAATTCACATCCATTCTCATGTGCCAATATGTTTTCTAATAAAGTGGAGAATGAGAGCGTAGTTGCTTGGGGGATAGTTACTCTATATTGAATGAGTAACTGTTGTGGATGCCCCCTTTTTAAGATTCTTATAATTATCATGCAGTTGCAGTAACTTATTTCTGAAAATAACTTTTTCTGCTAACAACTATCATGAAAGCTGAACTGCAATTTCAATGTCTTATACATTTTGTTGAATGGTTGCAGAGATACGAGATTGTGAACGGTGTTATTGAGGTAGTAGGTAACTCAGATGAAGGGGCAATGGACCAAGATGAAAACAAGACTGAAGTTGGTAAAAACATCCAGCATTACTTCCAAACGTCTATATTGATCTAGCAAATTATGTTTATTGATCTTGAAGTTTGATTCTGGTCGTTTTCTAGAGAAAGGAGTGCCTGATTTTTGGCTGAATGCAATGAAAACAAATGAAGTGTTGGCTGAGGAGGTTGGTCAATGCTGCCTGTATGCATAGTTTTTTGTAACTTATAGATACCTTGTGGTTGTTAATGTATTTGTTTACATGTTCTCTCCAGATAACGGAAAGGGATGAGGGTGCACTAAAGTATCTTCAAGACATCAAGTGGAGCAAGATTGACGATCCCAAGGGATTTAAGCTTGAATTCTTCTTTGCAGCCAACCCATTTTTCAAGAACTCAGTATTGACAAAGACATATCACATGGTTGATGAAGACGAACCTATTTTAGAGAAAGCTATAGGGTACATTTTTCTCATGGCACTATAGTACCATATGCTACCTATCTTCTCATTGGGAATCGAATATTTGATACGTATGACTAATGATCATATTCAAATTTGCAGAACGGAGATTGAATGGTACCCTGGAAAGTGCTTGACACAAAAGATCCTAAAAAAGAAACCTAAAAAGGGATCTAAGAATACCAAGCCAATAATGAAGACTGAAGATTGTGAAAGCTTTTTCAACTTCTTCAATCCTCCACAGGTCCCTGATGATGAAGAAGATATTGATGAAGATGCTGTAAGTTGAGCACATGCACAATTCGAAGAACTAAGAAAACTTTGTTGTCTAATTTACTTCTTCTATATAAATGTTAATAGGCAGAAGAGCTACAGAGTCTAATGGAACAAGATTACGACATTGGGTATGCTTTGTCTTATAATACATCTCGTACATTTATATATGTTGATATTAGCATTCTGAGGGCCTGGTTAAATATTAAATTCATAGAGTTAATTTTTCTAATCATAATTTTGCATATAATTGGTTGTTTTTTCAGTTAAAATGTGGATTTTGCATACGATATTTTGTGATGCGTCGAGTCAGTTTGGCTATTTGAAGATCAGGTTCTATAATCTTATACAATCGTATTTCAGGTCAACCATACGTGACAAAATCATTCCTCATGCTGTGTCCTGGTTCACTGGGGAGGCTGTTGAGGGAGATGAGTTTGGGGATCTAGATGATGATGAAGATGACGACATTGATGAAGATGAGGAAGAAGAAGAGGATGAGGAAGATGATGATGAGGATGAAGACGAAGATGATGAGGTTGACAGCAAGCCTCGCAGGAAGGTATCACTGGCAACATTATAAACCTTATGGATAGGTGTTTACATGGTGATACTAATGTAACTGTGTTTTTTTGTTCTTTTTTTCTCGTTCAACTGAAATGCAAATAGTCGTCTGGTGCGCATAAGGTAGTTTTCCTAAACACTTATAAAATAATTTTCTCATATTTCATCCCTTTTCACAAACTAGACTCATTTGCATCTATCTGCCTGACCTGATAATTTGATGGTGTGTACCTACAGAAAGGTTCACGAACCGTAGCTGGTGGTGGCGGCGGCGAAGATGGTGAACGGCCTCCAGAATGCAAGCAACAGTAGAATTCGTGCTCGGGAGTGATGTTGTGGGATCAATTTGGTGTTGATTATATCTAAACTACCATACAGTTCGAACCTTTTAATAGAGCCCAGTGCCATCATGTTATGGAAATGTGGTAAAGATTGATGTGTGGTTGTGGGTGAAGTGTCGTTATCTATTTGACAGTGTTATGCAGATTATTCTCATCTGTAATTTATTCTATTTGTTTAATTCTGACTTGGATCCTACATTCATAGTTCTGTATTACTACCACATAGGCACATACTGCCCTTAAAGGGTGAAACGGTATTTATGGGGAATCTTTATGGTGGTAGGGATTTGTGTGTTTTTTTTAATCCTTTGTTACAAATGTAGTTTTTTACCCACTTTTCTGGTCAGGTCTTGCGTTGATTGGTTGTTAAAGTGTATCAATGCCACGTCCATTTTGATCATTTTGAAAGCTGTATGGCATCAATGATGGCTTCCAAGTAGGCATTTTCCAATTAAAAAAGTCCAAATTATGAAATTTTCCAATTAATGGGCAAGTAAATATAACGATTTTAGTAATTGAATCTAATAGAGTTAAGCCAACTCTGTTTAATCCTAGTTTAAACTGTCCCTGGTGGAAGCTTCACGGACTCTCATTAGTATTTCATTGATAGATATTCATGAACATATAATTAAGAATGCTAAGTTTGGTTCAGCGGCTCCGGCTCCGTATTGACACCATGTTCTTTCCAATTATGCAGTTAGTACTTCTAAATACTTCTTTTACCGTTGCCTCGTAGTATTTCGCAAACCGTATTCGTTTTATATTTATCGAGTATCTTTCTCTCATTCGAACGCGCACATAACACCGGATCCTGGGGATCCGATTTTATAAAAAACACAGAAAACCGGTTCCTGAGGATCCGATTCATTAAAAATTGGTCATTTTTGAAATGTGAAACTCGCGTGGGTCAGTTCTGAAATTTTGAAACCCATTTGGGTCATTTATCTCTATACTTGTGCATACAGTTCACCATTTACCATTTGGTCCATTTCATCCTTCAAGTTAACTAAAAAGTGTAACATGCCCTATGGTAGCATGTCAACCAGTGAGTAAAATCATTATTTAAGTGGACGGTACTTTTTTCCCATCTTCGATAAAGAAGATAGCAGCTTCTGGAACCTGCACAATTAACAGATATACCATTTAACTCGCAATGGCACCGGGTCGCAGTAATGGACTGCTGGATACAGGTATTATGGTTGTACATGTACTCTTTGATTTGGTTTATACTGAGACAAGAAAATATTATATTGTGAGACAAGGAGCTTACATCAGGCCAAGTGTCTGTGATGAACTCCACAACGTCGTATGCAATATCGCCCTGGACGTCAATGTGTTCCTTCTCAGTTGGCCCCTGCGATTCGAATTTGAATATGTAAGCACACAGTACAACTAATCAGGAGTATGAAACGAATAAGAAACATATAAAGATACCTTGACCACAGAAGCACCGGTGGCAAACTTCTTTCCAAGCTTCTTAGAAGCATCACTAAGCTTTACACCTAGATATTATAAGCAGTTAGAATACATGAATTTACCATGGAAAAAAATTATATGTATGATAGGAAAGCCAGGAATTAGATTATTACCAAAGAGTTCAAGTCCTTTCACTGAGGTAATGCATTTGCGCCGGTTACGTATAGACTTCTCAATAATGACTTGTTGTTTGTCCTACATAAATTTTAAGCATTATAACAATCATAAAAAAAAAAACAGCAAATGAAAATGTAGTGAAATCTCAATTACCAGACCACAAGAAGATTCACATAACCAATTGTGTTTTATACATAAGACACAACCTATTCAACTTAAATAAACATCAAAACGGTGTGCAAGTAATCTTAGATCTTATGACATTATGCACATTTATGAAGTTTTGTAAAAGGCTACAACACATGACATTACAGAGGTCTACAGCCAGCAGAAGCTCTGAAACTCGTACAGAAATTAAATAAACACACAAATGGATCACAGGAAATCTTACTTTCTTTTTAATCTTACCACCCGGAAGACGTTTCACATCCTCTTGCTTTGCATTTGATAATGACCCTGGAGTAACACGCAAATGAATGATTCATTGTTACACATGGTTTTGTTGAACTTCTCAACAACCAGAAGTCACAGCACACAACTTAAAAGCATAGATTTATGGCAACCTGTCAAAAGCAACGCCTATTTGATTTCCAAATGGGTGTATTTTTTTGTCAAGCAATCAAGCAGTAGCTGGCAAACAATACGTAACAGTTCAGATAAATATTAAATCGGCCCTTGTTGACATTGGTATTTGAGTGTAGATTATAAGGCCCTTGTAGCTGGACATGATTTTCCAGTAAGTGTTGGATAAACTATGTAGAAGAGAAAAACTTAGACAATTAATACTAAAAATTATAATAATTTTTTTGTCATACGGTATTTTCAATTTGTAAATAAAGTACTGGTATCCAGTTATAGTTGCTGAGACTTTGCATGTTGGGTGTATTAATATACTGCAATGTGTGTCCTAGAGGACAAAACACATAGTCTAATTCTTAAAATAAAAGGTATCTTTAGTAATGGGTAATAATACTGAAGTAAGCAACTATAACAGTGTTGCTCTGATTTCACAGTGAATATCTTCCATGCTGTTAGAGGGGATGTTTTCTATATTAATATTTTCAATTATATTTGTTCCGGAGGATTAGGATCCTTGACATACGAAAAACTTAGTCTGCACTAATATAATTCCATACAATTTTAGCATGCCTGTTAATGTTACGACAAATGGGGGATCCTCAAAGAAAGGCCGGACTTATCAAAAAAAAAAAAAAAGGCCGGAAGATCAGGACAAAATCATATGTCCAACTATTTATAAGATACCATACAGTGCATATCATTCACATAACTCAAATGGAGGCTTATTTGGGTTTATGTTATAGCCTTATAGGTCTGTGACTATCTCAGTCGATATGCGCAAAAGTCGAATCTTGATTGACATTGATCTTGGAACGTTACATTTAAAGCAGTCAATCGATGTTAGCTTCGAACACGAAAATACAACTTGTACATTTCGTAAAATATAATAGAGTATCAAAAAGCCATGCTGACCAAACAAACCTACCTGAAGGAGTTTCAACCTTTCCATCTAACGATATCTTAGTAGACTCAAGCTGATTAGCTAATTGATCACCTTCTTTTCCCTCAGCACCTGTGCACAACACACAACTCTCAGTAACAGCATTAGGTGGTGCCCTTTGAACAACTAATTGACTAAACTTAATTTAAAAAGGAAAAACGTATTGAAGAATTTAATTAACTTAGTGACTTAATTTAAGTACTTGTCTTTTAAGCTACAAATCAGACACTTAACTGAACTCCTAGGAAATAATAGAAATATTTTTGCCCAATTTCAGTAGTTTTATTTAAAGTTTCACTTTCAGTTATGACCTTTTTTTTTATTTTATGAAGTCATCACTGTCAGTGCCATTTTATACAAAAATTCCTATGATGAGTTTCAATTTTGACCTTTTTTTTATATGGAAGTTTTCACCGTGGGAGTGTCCACTTCATTGAGATAGTCACTATCTGTAACAATTTCATTAAAAATGGGGCAAAATAAAAACACAATTTTATAAAAAAATAAATACAAATTGAAGTTCACCAGTGATCCATCAACAAGCTCAATGTAATACACACACCTTTAACGAGATCCGGATAAAGTTCCGGAGCATTTTGAATCAACCACGGCTTGCACTTCTCGAAATCCGGACCAAACTCACAATACTCCGCTGGCAAACTGCACACTTCACAGTAAACAACTTTCACCGCATTAGGTTTCTCCGCCATCTCACAAAAATCGCACACAACTCTTTTCACAAATTCCTCTCTGCTTCCCCGCCCGTTTGGAACCGCAAGGTTGAAAATTAACTGGGCCGCGGCCCAAAAAACATATGGGCCGAGAAGCCCAATATCGATATCCGGCGACGACGAGATTGCTTCATTTCCAGATCAACGAGCGTAAACCCGGCGAGAGTTTGGTTCATGGCTGCTCCAAGGATTCTACTCTCCGGAGACGTCCTCGGTCGACTCGATCAGCTCTACAAGCGTTTTGCTGCGGTACGTTTGTTTATTTGTTTGTTACTTTCTGATGTTGCATTTGTGATTGTGTGCTGATTTTAGGGTTTTTGTTTGTTTGTAATCAGGTGAATAAATCTGCGGGTCCGTTCGATGCGATTCTTTGCGTTGGTCAGTTTTTTCCTGAGTCGTCGGAGCAGGTGGACCAGCTTATGAATTATGTGGAAGGACGGGTGCAAGTACCAATTGCGACGTACTTTATCGGTGATTATGGAGCTGGGGCTCCTAAGGTTTTATCTGCTGCTTCGAAAGCTACTGAGAATCAGGGGTTTAAGATGGACGGGTTGAAGATTTGTGAAAATCTTTATTGGTTGAAAGGAAGTGGCAAATTCGAACTCCATGGTGATTTTTTACTTCCTTTGACGCTGTAAAATATTTTCAATTTGTGGAAGATGTTTCTTCTGAGGTGCTCTTTTATTTTTGTTACGTCACCTTTTGTAGTTAAGTAATTAGTAATCATGCAATATACATTTTGCAGGGTTAGTGGTGGCATATTTATCTGGCAGGCGCTCGTCTGTGAGACAACCATTTGGAACTTACAGCCAAGATGATGTTGATGCATTACGCGCAATGGCAGAAGAGCCGGAGATTGTTGACATATTTTTAACATATCCTTTGTGACTTTATTGATCATGAATGTCAGAGTGATGCATTCTAAAATTGTTTTTTTTATCAAGTTTAGTTGTTTGAACCTTGACATCTGGCTACTAATGAATGGCCGAGTGGGGTAACAAATAAAGCTGTTGAATCTGGCATACCTCCTGGAGTTCCGATCTCATCTGGCTGTGATTCTACTGTATCTGAGTTGGTATCTGAAATTAAACCTCGGTACGTCTAAACGGGACGAGGCCATATTTTTCGACATGTTGGCTTCCACTTTCATTTGTTTCATTGTTATATGAAGATGAAAATAAGGATCTAACTCTGTTTCATTGTGTATGGTAGATACCATATCGCAGGTACAATGGGCGTATTCTATGCACGTGAACCTTATTCTAATATTGGTGTTTCGCATGTCACACGATTTTTGGGTCTAGCACCAGTTGGAAATAAGGATAAGCAGGTATGATCCGCTTGATTCACTATAAATAGAGCATTGTCAAGTTAAAGCAGGGATGTTTTTTCGGTAAAGGTGCCCTTGAAAGCATCATACCGTTGCTCTTTGTGTTTCATTTGCAAAACATAATACAGAGACCTTTTTTCTGCAGCTGTGTATATAGTGTTATGTAATATTTTGATGCGTACTTTTCCCCCATCTTGGCACAAGCTGCTAAAGATATAAAATATAATCTGACCTAGTTGTGGCTAACTAGTTAAGTTTGCCGTTATAATCTGACCTAGTTGTGGCTAACTAGTTAAGTTTGCCGTTATACTATCGTGATATTCTTCAGTGTTTAAATGATCCTATGTATTTTATATCTACAGAAATTTCTTCATGCAATCTCCCCTACTCCGGCCTCTATAATGTCCGCTGTTGAGATTTCTAAAAAGCCTTCAAACACTAGTTTGTCCCCGTACATAGATTTAGAGAAAATTTCTCAAGCTGAAGTGGATGTAAAGAGACCTGCGGAGAGTGATACACAGTATTGGCGTTATGATGTCTCCCAAAAGAGGCAGAAGACTGGTTCTGGAGATGCGGAGAGGCGGTGTTTCAAATATGTATCATCTGGGTCTTGTCCTAGAGGGGACAAGTGCCACTTTCTACACGACGATGATGCAAGGGAACAATACTTAAGAGGTGTTTGCTTTGACTTCATTAACAAAGGAAAATGTGAGAAGGGTCCAGACTGCAGCTTCAAACACAGCTTGCAAGACACTGCAGAAGAGTTACCAAACAGAAAGACAGGAAATGCTAATGTTCATAGGTTTGTTGTCCTTTTGTTTTCATGTGAGCTGGTTTTTCTTTTCCAGTGAGCTGATGGAAAATATTGTTTTGTGTGTTTGGAATACCCAGGTCGAAAGAATGTTGGTTTTGCTTGTCAAGCCCAAATATTGAATCACACTTAATCATAAGCGTAGGTGACAGTTTCTACTGCGCACTGCCTAAAGGCCCTCTTCTGGAAGACCATGTCCTGCTTGTACCTATTGAGCATGCTCCAAACACTATCTCCATGCCTTTAGAAAGTGAAACTGAACTTCAGAAATTTCAATCCAGTCTCAAGGCGTATTATAAAGACCAAGATAAAGAGGCTGTTTTCTTTGAATGGATTTACATACGTGGTACTCATGCTAACCTACAGGTGAAATAATATTTTGAAAGCTGTTATTGGACTGATTCAGTGCGCAGCTTATAATGGGTATCATACTGATAGACTATTTTCGTATAAAAAACAATAGATATATGGCAAGTCTTCTCGTGCTCTTAGTATGACATTAGTATAGAATAATCATACGTTTTATTAAATGCGGGTCAATCGGTGGTAAGTAATATTGAGGCTGTTTAGTGGCGGCTGCAAAATGCCAATAAACTATCAAAGATAGATAAAATAAGTACTCATGAGTTAAATATTTGTGTAAAACAGTGCATCTCTTGTAGCTTTATCTCCTTATTATGTTAAATATAGCACTTAACGTAATAGAAAGTTGGACCATGAGGATTGACTTCGTTCTTACTCTCTTATGAAATAATTTACTAATTGATGTTACACTGCATACTATTGGTGCAGGCTGTTCCAGTGCCTTCCTCCAGAGCGTCCTCCGTCAAAGATATTTTCATATTAGCTGCTAAGAAGTTGGGCTTTGAATTTGTGGTGACAAAAAGTAAGTTGGATGTTTTCATTTATTACCAAATATGTTTCAGAAAAAAGTCTGTTGCATGTTAATATTAACAAATCAATCTGAAGGTAGGGAACTGTTGCGGGCACAATTTGATGCCAACGTGAGTTTGTTTTATGTGGAGCTTCCTTGTGGTACAATACTTTCACACACTGTTGACGAAAATGAGAAGTTCCCTGCCCAATTCGGGCGTGAGGTGAGTTGCTCAACTTCGATACTCTCCTTCTTTTAGTTCTCCCATCTATCAGCGATTAGTATTGTAGCGAACCTTTTGTGGATTTGTGCTCCACATCCGTCCATGATCCCTGCCCATCATACTATAATGTCCGTTGCTTCTTGGTTGGTGATGACATATCTTTCTTGTGAAAATATCAGACTTGATATGACTGAAAGAATGTTTGCGAAGTTATGAATTTGCTTTTGTAGGTTTTGGCTGGCTTGCTTAACATGGCAGATAAAGCTGATTGGAGAAAATGTGCACCAAGCAAAGAGGAAGAGATGGCCATGGCAAGTGGATTCAAGAAAATTTTTGAGACGCATGATCCCAATCAGTGAATTATTGTAGCTGAGTTAAGGTGCTACCAATTCGTGTTCAGCTAGCCCCAACAACTCCATAACTCTTTACCTTTACGGCGTGCTCGCCCCATCTCACCTCCACTGCCTAACCAACAGTTCTCAGGAAAGCTAAACACAAGAAATATGCATGGTAAACCGCCGCACTAGTGGGAAATCACGGTACCCTCAATTCTTCAAGATATCTGTTTATGTATACACTATCGTCCAGTGGTGGAACGACAGCCTACATTTGATCAGTTCATCCAAGTGAGACTTGTGGATGATACTAGGTCACTTCAGATTCTGCAGATCGGGCCATTGTTCGCTTTTCTTTAACTTGTTTGAAATTGAGAGTACACCTTGTAGCAGATTGTGAAAAGTTTTGCCTTGATCACAAGAAAAACATTGCCTATTTTAACATAAATTTGTAGACACAATCAATTTTTCTGAAGGAAAATGCATTTATTATTTTAGCCTCTTATTGTTTTTTTAAGAATTAACCATGTGCAGCATGGAAAATGTGGGGGAAAATAAAACAGAAAATTAATGGGAAAATCATTTTTATGGGAAAATGACATGATTGGATCTTTGGCTGTGGTTGCATTTTCTATGGGTAACTTTTCTTTTGCATCCCAAATTTATCATGAACGAAATGGGGTCTAATAAAGGATTGAAATCTATTTGAAGGAAAAACAAATCTACTGAGTTTATCATGGAAAATGAAAGTAAATGGACATGATATAAAGAGGAGTTCTACAAATGTAATGAGATTTTTTTTTTTATCTTTCACTTCATTTTTCAGCAAATCAATTTTATAAAATCCAAACAAAATGCTAAAGAATAAAAGCCTTCGAGCAAATAAAATAAAAAAAAGCCTTTGAGCCAACATCGTCGAAAAATCAACGGCCTAGATTTAATCATCAGTGAGACTCGAGAGACAAAACCAAGTCCGCTTCAGCGAAATAGAGACTAGAGAGAGTCCCAAAGTCGAAGCGCAGATCTGTATCGTTCCTCGTGATCCTGATGGTGCGCTGAGCCTCAATCGTTATCTGAATTTCGCTTAGCTTCACTTTTATCGATGTCTGACATTTTCTCGGCTTATTTATAGGCGCAATCGGTGAAGCCTGTTACGAGCCCGATCGCGGACGCATGGTATCCAGCCCTAGCTGTCATCATGCTCGCTATTGGTCTTACTGTCACTGCTTCCTTCTTCATGTAACTCATCTCGGTCGCTTAATTTTGTTTACTACGTTTACATTGGACTCATCCAACTCCATAGGGGAAATCCTTTTTTTAGTGTGCATGAACTAGCTTCACTTCTATCCCTAGAAGCTTGGATATTGATGCCATTTGGTTGATTTATGGCTGGAGAAGTCACTTGACAATTGTTTGCTTGTTTGGATATCTCTTACTTCCATTATTTTAACTGGCCTATACTGTTAAAGATATTGTTTATTAGGTTTGAAGGAGTCATTTAGTGATGGTAGATAGTGACATTAGTGTTTTGTAACCGTTACTTTTGTAAAGGCTTTCAAACTGGTTTGGATCTTTGGAATAGCTTTGTAGAACTGAGTTACCCAAAATTAAGCACCTTATTCTTTTGTAGTTGTTTGCCTCGATTTGCTTCAGAGATCACTCACCTATAAAAGATAGATATATGTTAGGATTGGTGTCGTACACAAAAGTTTAGTAATATGTGGTGACAAGTGGCATGGTTCTAGTGACTCTTAAAACATTTGTGGGTGGGATTTGAGATAAACGTGAAGCTTTTTTTTGGAACTTTTGTACAATATAATTCTCGTATGTACTTTTTCTACCACTATGGAAATTTCAGGTCAGGACATGATTATTGAGGATAGATTGAGGATATTTTAGAGGCCAATGGACCATTTTTGAAGCAACACAAATCACTCGTGACTGTAAATATTTTGACTATTGTGAAATAAAATACCACATGTTCACTTCTAATGTGGCTACAATTGTGTTTCCATAAGACTCATGGCTGCAACTATTTGGAACCACATCAGCTTGTTTTGAAATTCTGACTGGTGGGTAAAAAATAAGATGTCATTTGACCTTTTAGGTTGTCATTTCAACTGATAGGTTAAAAGTTAATGTTCTAAATTATCATGCTTGTAACAGAACATGCAAGTGTTAGAGGTCAAATATTGGACAATCTTGTTGTCCTCCAGTGTTTAATTTAGAGCTTATGTGAAGGTCAAGCATAGGCGTAATCCTTATTTCAGTTATTAAATTATAAGTGGCTTTACAAACATCATAAGAACTTATATCTTAAATTTGGTTAAATATATGACAGTGATTATTACTGGTGAAGACAAGTTCTATGTCATAAGTATCCCTTCCTAGATTCCCATGCTAACTCCAAGCATTTGTTTTCGCATTTGATAGCTATGAGGCAACAGCTTCCAGGAAAAGCCGAAGTCTTTACAAGGAGCTAACAACAGGAGCTGTAGCATCAGTCTTCTTGGTATTTATCCTTCTCTCAAGCTTCGTATCATAACCATTGTCGAGTGATAACTTAGATATTGCTGCTGACTCTTAACTTAAATTTTATGCAGGGTTTCGGGTCCTTGTTTTTGCTGCTTGCGAGTGGAGTTTATGTTTGATGTTGTGATCATATTTATTATTTATCATATGAAACCAGAGACAATTAGATGAGACTTCTGGAGGGCCGAGTTTAACTTGACATATGATGTTTTGACATTGATCAAGAGATTTTTCTATAGGTTTATGGAATGACCTACTTTTTGACATTTACTTGCTGCCCGTCAGTTGCTTCTTAAGAACCTTTCTCATGCATGGCTTTTGTGCTTACTCACCATTGGCTTTATTGAAAGTAAAATCACTATGAAACAATTGAGATATCAAACTATTAAGCTCTTGAACTTCTATGTGCCCAGCTTGTCTAGTGTGTTCTCCTTGTTTAAAAATATCAATGTCTGGATGGGCTGACCTTAGTTTTATTCTTCCAGCTCGTTAACTTCATAGAGTTGATCATTTTAGAAATTTATTGTGAGGATTTGAGAAGAACAGAGTGTACTTGTAGATGTCACTGGGTCATTGTGTTGTTATTCCCACATTTTGATGCATTTGGTATTAAATAAAGATTATTCTTGCCTTCTCGCATTTTGTTGCGACTGGGTCGTGGTGTTAGAGAGTGTTGAAGTGACGCTGAGTTTTGTGTTAGGATTTGAATGAATATGGGTAGTCTATTTGTTTCTGATGTAGTTATGTCTATATTGATGCGACAATCTGCTCAACAATCTGTCACGATTGGAGTTCCTCAAGAGTATGAGTCGTTGGAGTCTTCATTTGCTATAATTATTCGTCCAGCTATCTTTTGAGGAAAAGTAGTTTACTTTTCTCCAAAAATTTTCCTTTCATTTATTTTCCCTATATACAAATAGGAGGAAACTTGGGTTACGACTTACGAATGAAACAAATAGGGAGTTGAATTTCCTCGCTGACTCATCGCTCTCTTCAATCGACTGAATCATGAATCAGGGTAAGATACAGAGGCAATGATTTTGTGCTAGACTGAAATTATTTTACTAGTAATAGTGCATCGATGGCTTTGAAACTGCATCAGTTGAAAACTTGAAATCCCAGGTTTGCATGGTATCACATCTAGTGTCCAAGCATGGAAATGAGTAATACAAGAAGTTTTTTTTTTTTTTTTGATAAATGTAATACAAGAAGTTTTTTTAGCAGAATAAGCACTACATTCCGGATCCTCCCGCTGTAGAAAAATACAACGAATTGCTTTGTACTCTCACGCTTTCTTGGTTTGACTTGGTGACCCAACACGGAAATAAGTTCCATGCAGCCAAGCAAAAAAAAAAACGACGTAGTTTTTAATGTTTTAAAACAAAATTGCGTAGTATTGAGTCAAAATTGCGCAGTTATGAAAAGGGTCCAGTTATGAGTTTAGAGGTTGTAATAATGAAACGACATAGTTTGTTGTTATTTTATCAACACTACATAGTTTTCGAATAAATTTTTTTTATTTTTTTGGCTTGGCTGAACAATCCCCCAACATGTTTATATATTTGTAACAATTTTGCTGCGTTGGCCTTAACCTATCTTACGTAAACGAGCCGCTACAAGTTATGTTGGGCTCATGGAATAAATGGGCCAAAAGAAGCATTGGGCCATTATAAAAGCGAGCTAGGGTTTCATTTCGTCATTCTCGTCTCGACAGTGCATTGCGCCTCTCCATCTCTAGGTCCTTCAGTTGATCAGTCTCCGCGTCTTTCCTTAAATTTTGTGCCACGAATCATTCTTACCGAACTGCGTTGTGAATTCAGGTTTAGTTCAGAGGAGCAAAAATGGTGGAGAAGACTAAGGGAAGGAAGGAGGAGGTTGTCACCAGGGAATACACAATCAACCTCCATAAGCGTTTACATGGATGGTATGACACGCTACCTTGTTTAGGTTTTAATTTCTGTATTTGTGTGTTTAGTGTACAAATTCTGCTGTACAAATATTATAGTAGATTCACCAGCAAGGATAAATTGATAATTGTTAAGGATTTGGCCTTACATTTGCCAGTTTCATATTATTTAAGGATTTGGCATTATCTGTTGACTAGTAGTATTTATTGTATGTAGGATTTAGACTTGTTGTTAACTGCATATGAATGGTTCAGACTAAGCTATATGGATTGCATAATGCCTGTAAACATACGTATATTAATTCAAAACATATCAGCTACACTTCGGAACTGCACTTTTTGTGTGAAGAAATGTACTATGTTAATCCACGGATGGCAATTACCAGGGCCGTCTCCAGGAATCACGTCTGAAAACTTTTTTCACACAGAATTTTATGTTTATAAATTACTATTCAGAGTCCTGAAATACAAATGGAGCTCCTTATCAGTTACACGATCATCTCTGTGTGCTGTATGTACGATTATGGATATGAATGTACTTGTCAATGGATTGTTCTCAACCATTTTAGTTCCAAGTACCCCAAGTTATCTTTTTAAACTTTTAGGCGTGCAAAAAGAATTTTTTTTAAATATTCCTGCTTGTGTTTGTATATTGCTTTTTCTCGTCACACTCTTGTCTTAAATAAAATTTGCTCACTATTGTATGTGATATGCAGCACATTTAAGAAGAAGGCACCAAATGCTATCAAGGAGATCAGAAAGTTTGCCCAAAAAGCAATGGGTACAAAGGATGTGAGAGTCGATGTGAAACTAAACAAACAAATCTGGAGCAAAGGTATCAGGAGTGTTCCAAGGCGAATCCGGGTCCGCATTGCTCGCAAGAGAAATGATGATGAGGATGCCAAGGAAGAGCTTTACTCCCTTGTAACTGTTGCTGAGATTCCAGCTGAAGGGTTGACCGGTTTGGGCACCAAGGTCATTGAAGAGGATGATTAAATATCCATCTGTTTTCTCAAATCTACTTCTTTTTTGTTCACTAGCAAAGATATTTGATATTCATCTTTGTGCTGCACTGATGTCCCTTTATAGATTATCAACTTGCTTTTTTATCTCATTCCGTAGGGCTCAAGGCTTTATCTATTTAAATTTTTATAATGGTTGTTTGTCATCTGAAGTTGTTCAACTTATATACAGTTTAACATAGGCGAGGTTAAGAAATGCTGTATAGCATTTTTTTTTCTTTCGTGGTACTACTGTAAATCCTGTAATTTCTCACAAATAGGAACCATTTCATCCCATGCATATGTAAAGCCTGTCGGCATACTCACAGAGTTAGAATGCATTAGAATGCATATGTAAAACCTTAGCAAAACATTAGAATGCATATGTAAAGCCTGTCGGCATACTCACAGAGTTTTTGATCAAGCCTTCCTCATTGTGCTCCAAAAATAAGCAAAATGCATCCATATCCATCCTGTGCTAATGATATGAGGAAAAAAAACCCAAAGTTGCATAGTTAAAATTGAGTTATCTACGCTTAGTCAAAAAAAAATTTGAGTTATCTACGCGCACCGCTTATGCACAATGATACTGTATGCACTGTTGTTGGCACATTGTTCTGATTTGATGCCGCCCTAAGTAACATTTTCAAAATAAGTTGCCGGTCAATAAGATGGTTTGACGATTATATAGATTCGATTCGATTACTACGGTGAATCATTGCTAGTAGTACTGTGGTAGAGATTTGTTTAAAAATAAAATCCTGCGTTGATGGTGCACAAAGTTAAACTGCAACTTTGACGGACGATCTGTTAGTAAAAATAGGAATGAACATAAGGACAGCCATTTCTGGTGACTGTTAAAACTTAAACCAAAGTGAAATAGTTATTGAAATATGAAATTATTAGTGAAATAAGCAACGAAACAGTTGTGAAATTGAGTTGCGGAGCTTCTATGGGCTCATATATATTCCAGTCAAGTGGGCCCAAACAAGCCCTACCGACTCAATTTTCAGGAATAAACATTCGTACTCGCGTGTTTGGCTCTGCAAAAGAAAACCCTAGCAACCTCACCGTCGACAACTTTCACGCCACAATCGACCTTGTTGCCATCAGCCATGGGTATTCCTCGACTCTCATTCCGCTAAATTTCAATTTATTTATTCTTTATAACCGTAATTGTTTGTGTGCAGGTAAGGTTCACGGATCTCTAGCTCGTGCCGGTAAGGTGAGAGGCCAGACGCCCAAAGTAGCCAAGCAGGACAAGAAGAAGAAGCCTAGAGGCCGCGCTCACAAGCGGATGCAGTACAATCGCCGATTCGTCACCGCTGGTAAATACCACTTCGCCTTTTAATATCATGGAATGTTCTTTTGAGCTGAATTGAAAATGCACTGTATTGAAATTAAAAACTTAAGTTGATTTAGTAAGGAAGAATCATTTGACTATATTGTACTTGACTTAATTCATGTACTTGACCTTGTGATAAGTAAAGTACTCAAAGTATAACTGAAATTATCTACTCAAACAGATGTCATAAATAAGGTTCTTAACTGAAATTTAAGCTCAACTGAACAGACCCTTAAACCTCAATAGTTCACTTTGTTGATTGTCATAGATCTGAAACTGCATGTATATATGTAATACGGATTTAGACGTCGTCTAATATCTTATTGGAAAGCACTATATGTTTTTTTTACATAATTACTAGTTTGACATGCATTTGGATGGATTGAGTTCGTTTGTGGTGCAGCCACAGTTTATCAATTTCAGAATACTATTAGCATCATTCTACACTTGGTATAACTTTTTTTTTCCATCTTTTTGTTAATTTTCAAGAATTTTGTTGCCTTCATATATTTAAGTGTGCCCTTGTCTGAAGTGCTTCGGACCATTAGATTTACTGTAATGTGAGTGATGCAATGCCTTGTCAATTTCGTTTCATTTAAATCTTCATTGCTGCAGTTGTTGGCTTTGGAAAGAAGAGAGGGCCTAACTCTTCTGAGAAGTAAGTAGATGGAAGCTGCTCAACTGGGATAAACATGATATAGTGTTAGGTTTTGTGTTCAGTTGTCGATTCCATTGAACAAATACCAATGCTAAATATTTTGAGTTTACTGCAGTATTTTGTTGAACTTATGTCGAATTTGTTACAATGGTGTTTATGCATGGTGCTTTCAGTTCTGCTTTATTTATTTTAGTCATCCTTGCCAATCTCACATAACTGATTTCATTAGCTTCCCGTTACTTTTCTCGGCTTTGTAGTTTTCATTTTTTGGGCATTGTGTTGGTCATTGTTGTTTATGAAACAAGGCATATTCATTTGTAGTTGACATTTTATAGATCAAATGATGTCTTGACCTGATGAGGAAGTAAAGTTGCAATGCCTATATTAATAATGAGTATTAGTTAGTGAGATCTTTATCTTCTTTTTTTTGGTTAATGAGATCTTTGTCTATTTGATTATAGATGCTGAATATCAAAATGGAGGTGTACACATTTGCTATTCTAGTGCCGCACTGTTCCACTGTCTATCTAGTTTGTTGCGTTTCATCAATATATACTTAGTTATTTTACATAGGGTAAGTGGTAATCGCGAATAGCTCATCTTGTTCATTGAGAACTGCAAACTTAAATGGTCTTTACAATACATTGGAAACAAGCAGAAAAGTCCAAGGTAAAAAACACAAGATACTTTGACAATTTAAATTCATAACATGTGTGACCAAGTTGTATATTCCAACAGCCTGCGAAGGAAATGCATCTTCATGATGAATATGATGCTTAAAGTGGCTATGCACTGGAAAGAGTTCAAATGTCAGAACTTTTTTTAGTAATATTATCTATGCGACCCTTGCCTTGTAAATCTAACACTATCCTTGATCCTAAGATTCTGATGATGCCTGTGAAAAATCAAAAAATGAATCTCAAAAATGAAATAAATGAAAGCAACTTCGCTAAAACAAGTATCTTGTGTGTGAGAAGCTTTGCAGTACTCGATAGCTGCCTTTATACTTTCTTCGCACTCTTCAGCTCCCATCCCGGAATGGTAGCTGGGACTCACTGGTGCCAAAGAAGCTAGCGCGCCCACTTTTTCCTGTCATAGTGGCTAGAGTCTGCTCGCATCTCGGGTGCTTGCTGCCCTCGAATCCCCCCAGGACTAGTCGGCAAACAGGGTTCCGGTGTGTGCCTGAAGGATGACGATAGTCGATGGTAAGGCAACGTTTCGACATAATGAGGAGGAGGATTGAAGTACTTTTTTTGTTGTTGATAGAAGTACTTGAGGCAACTCTTAATAAGCTTTCTTTTTACACCCCCTTTCTGAGCCTCATGTTTTCTGTTTTAAGCCTTTCTCAGACCTCAAATGGGAAAAGCTGAAATTGTATAAATACATATTTTGCATGTTTTTCATAGACCCATTTAATGACCTTCTTTTATCTGAAATGGGATAAATATTAACAGGCAATATCAGTGCTTTGACAGATCACAAAGCAAGTTCCAATTGGATATAGGTCAATACTGAAAATAAGTAAATACAAATAAATTCAGCTTAACAAGTTGCCATTGTGAATTTTATTAGTGAATTCATGAATTTATCTCAAGACTTTATCTCTTGGAAATGTAGTTCAGAGATAATTATATTTGGAGAAAGCTTGGTGTCCATGTTGGAAACATGAGGGAAGTAAATGTATTCCATATAGCGTTTCTAATAAGAAAAATATATTTTCGGCCAATTTTTTTTTCTTCTCCTCCTCCTCAAGGATACTCTTCTGTAAGTAGACTGACCATTGATCGGCTGCTCCAATTCGTAAAACGCCTCACCTTACAAACGTTGTTTGGAATCGTCCAAATGTATGCTGAGAAAATGGTATTTTGAGTGTGAAAAAAGTGAGGTCGCGCAATTTGGTTCGGTAAATCGGAATTTAACGAATAGTGCTCTGCCCTAGGCGCAAAATTGAAAAGTGGGCAAATTAGTATTAAATTCTAGATCTTGAGTAAAAATGGTCTCAATTTACACAAATAGAGGAAGTTGAAAACATCCAGCAGTGAGAGATCAGCTACAAGACTATAAATTGAATCCTTGGTACAGTACTCAAATATATATAATATTCGAATTTCGAGTACCATTGATGCATATGATGTTTTACTTCAGTCAAGAGAGATAGGGAAAGAATGTTATTTCTAAGTGTTTCAGGTGATCTGTAGTAGTAATAGTATTTGTCTAATGCGCTACCCTGCCTGGTAAATCTAACACTATATATCCTTGTTGTTGGGGTTTCTGATGAAGCCTGTAAAAATCAAGAAATGAACCTAAAAGAAAAAATGAAATAAATAAAATCATCGCCTCTAGAAAAAAAATAAAAATACCTCACAGTTTGAAGCTTTTGCAATACACAATGGCTTCCTTTATACTTTCCTCGCGCTCTTCAGCCCCCATCTCGCAATTGTAGCTGAGACTTTGCACGCCCACCTTCCCGTCACAGTGGCTAGAATCGCCTACTCGCATCTTGGATGCTGACTGCCCACCGATGCATCCAGGACTAGTTGGCGTACATGGCTCTGGTTTGACCTTGTTGGTACTCGGTGCGAGCCTGTAAGATGATGATGACGGTCGTTTCCAAGTCAACCTTCGCGCAGAATTAGGAGGACCACCGAAGCAATTCAGCCAACTGAAAAGCTTTCTTCTTACCATTCCCCTGTCTTTCATTCTTTCAGTTTCTAAAGTATGAAATTACTTGTCCTTCTTTGATTATAAATGCACAACAACTTGCATGATTTTCATAAACCCATTGATGACATTCTTTTCATAAATATTATCAGGCATCAATGCTTTGCCAAATCCCAACGTAAATTCCTGAAGCTAGTTAATCTTAATACTACACCTCTACCAGCTCATTCACCAACTGTATTTTTGCATTTTCCAAAAAAATACTAGAATTTTTGTGCATAAATTATGTCAATGTGCAAAGTTTGTTTTGTACCAAAAACAATAAAAAAAAGATAATATAGCAGAGTAAGATGAAACATAATAAAATAAGGAAAAGTAACTTAAATCCCGTTTATGGTTAATTTCTCGGTAATGAATTATAAATTATTCCTGATAAACTATGTCCTACTTTTGGTTTTTCGGCGACGGATTATAACCCCATTTTGACGAACTTTACATATTGCACAAAAAAAATATGATTTGTACCTGATATTTAAATTGTCATAAATTCTATTTCCTCTTACAGAAACACGGATTGTCAATTGCTATTGTTGTGGGCTTGTGGCACAGAAAATCAATTTTGAATTAAAAATGACCAAACATAGTAACTTCTAACACAATACTATTTACATTATTGCCATCATGGCTGGTGGTCTGTTGGTTAAGGAGTCTGTCATGGATCCTTACATCCCGATAGGGGTGGGCACAACCCGGCCCCGCCCGGTCATTATCGGGTTTAACCTAACCCGGTATGAGTTTCGGGTCGGGTTAGGGTTGAGGTTCGAGTTATCCGATTTTATAAGTAATATAAAAATATTAGATTTTTTAACAACATTCGAACTTTACACCTCATCTGAATGAATGTGACTACCATACCAATTAATCTATGAATAAGTAACGGGTTTGCAATGAAAAATAAAATCGTAATACTAAACTTTACATCATAAATTAGTGATTTAAGCTTATATTTTTAAAGCATTTATATCATGAGAGATGATGTTGAATGTTTTATGCCTTTTATAAATTTTAGTTTTAGGGTCGGGTTTGGGTTCACATAATTGACCCGGTATTTCGGGCCGGGTTAGGGTTCAAATAAAAAACCCGATCATTATTTCGGGTCGGGTTAGGAACGAGCACAACCCGGCCCACGCCCACCCCTACATCCCGAGTTCGAATCCTGAGATCAGTAAAATGTGCTGAACATAGCCAGCGCTTCAGAAGTATAGAGATGTACCAGAAAAAAATTATCCACAACTTTGTACTGAAAGGTATGCGATGTAAACCTTTTATCAAAAAAAAAATTTGTGACAACTTTCAAGAATTCAAAACATAATAGTACACTTTTAGTGACTTTGAACTACTAATTTTCCGTTCGTCAACACGAACAGATGGATCCCTGCATTTGTATCTATACAATCATCTTGTTGCATCACAGAAGTAAATGAATGAAAGATAACATATGTTAGAGAATATATTATTCTCATCAGATATTCACAGCATATATTCTGTATATTCTCTCATTCATTGTGTTTATCATGTACTGTATATATTGATATCTTCGTCACATATCAATAAATAATTCATGGGTTTGGATCAAATACAAACCAATATTATAAATAAAAACTACAAACCCATAAAAAAATTGACACGTGTCAAAATCGACCAATCAGAATTAATTTCGACCGGGGTTCTTTTTGTAAAAAAAAAAATACACGCGGACTTATTTAAAAATACATAAAAGATAGGAGGGGTATAATCGTCCTAAAATTCGCTACAGTAAAATTCGACATTCGCTACAGTGCATTTTTAAGTCTGATCATTCTCCCGTTAAGTCTGATCATTTAGAATAAATGTTGACATTTGCTACAGTAAAATTAACTATCGCTACAGTAATGATCAGACTTAAACCAGTAATGACCATACTTAAAAAAACAATGATCAGACTTAAAAAACAATGATCAGACTTAAAAATAATAATGATCAGACTTTAAAAACAATGATCAGACTTAAAAAAATAATGATCAGACTTAAGCAATCAATGATCAGACTTAAAAAACCAATGATCAGACTTAAACAATTAATGATCAGACTTAAACCAACTAAGGTTGTGGCGAAATAGCAGGATTTGAGTTGCCGGTGTCTGATTTCAGTCCATAATACCTTATTCTGAGCAGAACGGCGTGACAGTCAGAAATCACCAGCTTCGCTCGTGAAGTAGGGGCTTTTTTGGCCATCCGGAGTCGTTTCCTATTTTATTTTGAATTTTTAATGTTTTTAGAAATTTTCAGTTTTTAGAAATTTTCGTATTAGGGCTTTGTAAGTCTGACCGTTGCTTGTTTTAAGTCTGATCATTGCTATTTTTAAGACTGATCATTGCTGTTTTTAAGTCTGATCATTCATTGCTTAAGTTTGATCATTGCTGTTTTTTAAGTCTGATCATTGCTTAAGTCTGATCATTCATTTCTTAAGTCTGATCATTGCTGTTTTTAAGTCTGATCATTGTTTAAGTCTGATCATTCATTGCTTAAGTCTGATCATTGCTGTTTTTAAGTCTGATCATTGCAATTTTTTAAGTCTGATCATTGCTTAAGTCTGATCATTCATTGCTTAAGTCTGATCATTCATTGCTTAAGTCTGATCATTCATTGCTTAAGTCTGATCATTCATTGCTTAAGTCTGATAATTCATTTGCTTAAGTCTGATCATTCATTGCTTAAGTCTGATCATTAACAACTTTTAGACTAAATTGAAAATAACATTATTAGGTTTATACCCCTCCGTGTGGAATGACTATTATACCCCTCCGTGTTTTGTCCGGGATTTCGACTAAAATGGGACACGTGTCGGCTTAATAATCGATTTGTAGTTTTTATTTTTAAATCGGTTTGTACCCGAACCGCACCCATAATTCATATTCATAATGACAGACATTGTATTGGTATGGTGATTAGTTTTTCTTAGTGTCTTTGAGCCTGTTTGGTCAACTGAACACTGCTTGCACTCAACCTCAACGTTGTCAATTCTACAACTCAATCTCAGCCACAACCTAAACCCAATCATTCAAGGAGAAGCGAACGACGGAAAAAAGGCAAAGTGTCAACCACCAGCTCACTCATTATCCATTTACATTTACCTACTTAAAAAGAGAAATCATAATACTCAACAGAAGTTTCATACTTGACATGAAACCTTGATCTCTGGCGGTGGACAACAGCTTTTCAAATTGTCTCCCAACGGTCACATGGACTTATAATTTCTAAAACTCAACAGAAGCTTCCCTTTACGCGTTTTATATGATTAGTCACCAAATACTTTGTCCTGGTGCTGTTTGTCTTCAATTAATCCCTTGTTTAACCCCTCTCTGTCTCCTGAGGCCTCTCCTATTCCTACTTACCACATACCCATTTGCTCACAAGTTAAGTTATAACTTATATTCATATGCCCCAAAACTCAGCCTATAACTTTGGAGTTTTTTTTTCTTCATAAATTACCCTTTTGGGTTTCGAGTTTTAGAAAATAATCTGAAGAGTTGCAAGTATCCAGTTTGGCCTCTTTTTAATAAAAACTTGTACCCCGAGCGCGCCGGTTATTTAACAAAAACACATGGCAAATTTTGAAGGAATCAAGGTGGTATGAGACTCAAAATTTGGTTAAAAATCGGTACGTGGGATGTCGGTTTTATTAAAAATAGATCAGTTTAGATATGTCAAACTCATTTGAATTATTTCGTAAAAGGTTATTTGAAAAAAAAAATGTAACTGTTGCTCAGCTAGCTCTCCATGCGGTGCGGATAGCCCATGTCAATGTTAAAAAAGAGCTTGTAGGTAATCCTCCAAATAATCCTACTTTACAGCTAAGTGGGTTGGTCATGATTAGTCGGGACAGAAGATGAGGCTCCCAATGTAACACATGTAGTTAAGTTAACACAAGGAAAAACAAAGCATAATGACATCATGAAATGGAACAAAGAGCTAAATTGGTTGAGAGTGCAATCTGGCACTCAACACTGTGTTGCTCATACTTGTTAACTTCAACAACCATTTTTTGTATTCTCTATTTCTCTTCTTAATCAAACAAAACATTGTTACTTCTTAAGCATGAATCACAACTGGTGATGCTCTCAAGCTTTACATTGGATTTGAAGAAGAAGCATTCATTCTGAGGACTCAACTTCCAAGGTTAGTGCTTTTGCCTTTTCTCCATGTTCTGTAAATGGTTGAATACCTGTTGAACAAATCATAAGATATCGAGTTGATGATTTAAACATTGGTGCTATGCCTAATACAGAATGTAGTAATAACTAGTAAGTCCACGGATTTATCATAAGTGAAATGTATTTGGGGAAAATGAACACATGACATTTTGACAAATGCTTTCTAATTCATAAATAATAAAAGTCATGTTTTGTACGACGATGCCATACTAAAACAAACAAAAATCTAAATCAAAGTCGTTGATTAATGAAGGTATCATAATGAGGGCTGCTGAACATAATGTGCCAGTAGAGCAGAAGAGCACCACCTCGTTTGTGGCAGAGAAGAACAAATCTCTACGAGTACGTTATGCATATGGAATTATTTTTCTTGTAACGAACCTCTTAGCCTGGTTTCTTCGTGATTATGGAGATAAGTACCTCCCTCAGTTTCAGTGTAAGCTTCGAGTGTACACTTCTCATCATTTTTAAGTTACCGGTTTCTCACTTTCTCTTATAATGATCTGACCCTTTTATCGCTCTTTCACAGACATTATAGTTTGTGGAGAACAAGGACAGGAATGTGTTCGCGCAATGGGAGTTCTTCGAGTCAGTTTTGGATGCTTTGTATCCTTCATGTTTGTCTGCCATCAGATCTGCTTATGTTAATGTTCCATTACAGCTTGGCCTCCTTAACCAAATTCACCTGTAGATATTTTTCTTTCTGATGTTTCTGACAACCTACAAAACAAGCAAGTTAGACGAAGCTCGGAATGCCTGGCATTCTGGATGGTGGACTCTCAAGTCGATCATACTCGCTATTTCCTTGGTGGTTCCATTTTTTCTCAGCTCAGGTGTAATCCAGATTTATGGTTAGTAAACACATTTTTAAATGAAGCCATTTTCACGAATTGTCAAATTATTACTCACTAATATTTTTATACTGATATTTTGGTGCAGGAGAACTCGCTCGAGTTGGTGCAGGGTAAGTCCTTAGAGGATTTAGAGAATTTACCTTACTTTTCTTTTTAACGAACTTCAGCAGATAATGGCCATTTTTGTTTACTGTACAACGCAGGATTTTCCTTCTCCTCCAGCTTATCAGCGTTATCGAGTTCATCGCACTGTTGAATAAATACTGGACGCCCGGAGAAAAAAGAAGGCAAAGGTATGTTTGTGAGCTACCTGTAACTTTATTATATGTTCTCTAGGCTCTAGCAATATTCTTTTTACGAAGAAAAAAAACTGGCTAACGAAGCTGGATAAACTTGTATTTTGTCAGATGCGGGTTATGCATATCCATAGTCTTTTACGTCGCTTCGATATGTGGAATCCTGGTGATGTACCCACTTTACGGATCAAAAGTCTCGTGTGCACTTAATATTTTTTTCATCACATGGACCGCCATTCTTCTTGTAGTCATGATGGCTATATCGTTACATTCAAAGCAGGTATATATACTTCAACAATGACCTCTTCCCTGTTTATACGAGTTAAGTTGTATTTAGTGATTCGGATACCTTATGTAGGTCAACCGGGGTCTCCTTTCTTCAGGGATTATGGCTTCCTATCTGGTATTCCTGTGTTGGTCTGCCATCAGAAGGTCAGCAAACATGCCTACTAAGCACACCATTGATCTCTTACTAGTGATTATAATGCGACATTTTCTTTGGCGTTACAGCGAGCCTACGTCAGAGGAATGCAAGGCGCATAACTTAGAAAATGGAAACAGTGAATGGACAACCATTGTGGTAAAGTTTATCACCTTTTAAAAGGCTTCAACGGTCGAGAAACTTATTCACTAAATAATTTTCGCAGGGCTTCCTGATTGCGATTGGAGCAATCGTCATGGCAACGTTTTCAACAGGAATCGATTCACAATCCTTTCAGGTGTGTAATTGGTTCTGCTAGAAGATGTTGATTGACAACTGACAGGAATATTTGTAACAAGTGCCATGAAATTTGATCCTGTTCAGTTTTCGAAAGATGAAGTGAAGTCGGAGGAGGACATCCCTTACGGCTACGGATTCTTCCACCTGATATTTTCACTGGGAGCCATGTATTTCGCCATGTTGTTCATCAGTTGGAACCTGAACAACAGAACCATCCAGTAACTACTCGTGTCATAATGTTATTTAGAGATATATCAGGATATCTAATATAGTATGTCTGACAACCATCAGGTGGAGCATTGACGTCGGATGGGCTAGCACATGGGTAAAAATACTTAACGAATGGTTTGCTGCAACGATTTACAGTAAGACCGTTTCCTGAATACCTTATCAGCCCCAACTTCAAATCATTACTACAGTAATCTCAAATAGCGCATTTTCTGTAATTTTTTCAGCATGGAAATTAATATCGCCGTCGCTAAGACAGGCCAGGGTGGTTGAACAAACTGAGCAAGTGTAGCAGTTGGAGCAATTTAACACTGTTTTTGTGTACATAAACAACAACATTCACATTTACTTGTATCGCTCATGTGAAATCCCTCAATAGAATGAAGGGATGCATCACTGTCCTGTCATATGCTTTGGACATCTCTAATTTAAAAGTACTGTGAAATGAAGAAACTATTATCTAATGTAAGAAGTAACAAGCACTTCTTCAAAATCATGCTTTAATAGGTGCTATAAAAATTTTGAAAAAAAATGTGCAGAAAAACCATGAAGACCTGGTGAATCATAAGGTTTAATTGAAAAACTATCCCCAATTCATCCGTGCAAGGGACACTTAAAATGTTGTTTATGTTCCCCTGCCACTCTTGTAATGGAATTAAGTTGTACCTCACTTACAATATTATGCGATTGAAATGGTGTTTGGAAATAATTCTTTGTCACAGTATGCAACTCTTCAGAAGCAGAAGTAATACAGTCATTATCTTTTTGTTATATTAATTTAAATTGAGTAAAGATGAGAACATAAGTCAGATCTGATATAAAGTTAAATTTTGGTACAAAATATAAAATTTGTCAAAATCATTTTATAATTCATTAGTTTATTTTATAATTCGTCACGTTTCGAGCCGAAAAATGAAAAAGACAAGCCGAAAAATGAAAAGACGACATAATTCGTCAGTTTCATTTTATATTTCGTCATCAATAAAAATATCAAAAAATCAAGATTTAATCTCATCCATTCAAATCACAAGATCAAGGGATATGATGAGTTTGTATTTTGTACCAAAAATTTAACTTTGCACCGAATCCTTTTCCAAGATGAGATACAAAACATATATTTTTTTGGTACAAATTATATAGTTCGTCAAAACAGGATTATATTACAATTCGTATCTAAAAACCAAAAATATACATTGAAAAAGACAGAAAGAACGCTACAAACGGTGTCGTTTTGGTGTAGCGCAGAAAATCTATCTTTCGCGATCCAACCTAGCAGCACCTGTCTCAACCCTCTCTATCCCCCATTGCCGTCTCTCCGAAGAAGAAGGGCTCACTGTGCGAAGCCTCTCCCAGCAACGCCTGCTTGCTTCTCCACCTTCGCTCTAACAGGTACATCACGATCGTCCGAATAACTTTCTTTGTTGATGAGATTTGATAATCGGTTCGTTTCTTCTGAAAGATATTGAACCTTTTTTTTTGGGGTTCGATTTTCAACGAATATGAGAAATTTTACGAGCTGCTGATGCAGCTCAACCTAATTATTTTTGAAAATATACCAATCCCCGGCCTTAGCATGTGTTAACCGTTTATGTGAAATTGTTCAGAAGTAGCAAGACCATAACCAGTGAATTTTTCTTTAGGGAAGAGAATGACTTGATAGCTGATTAACTTAATTTGTCGTGTAGTGAAACACTTTTTTTAATGGCTAGTATTAGTGAAATTAATGTCCAATATCATCATATTCTTGGTCTGTGTTGTGATTCTAGGTAGGATGTCGAGGTCAGTGAAGCAGCCAGTAGGTCAGAAGAGGCTGACAAATGTGGCAGTTGTTCGACTCAAAAAACAAGGCATGCGCTTCGAAGTTGCCTGCTACAAGAACAAAGTCCTTTCATGGCGCACTGGCGTGTATGTTTTTTTTTTCTCCTTATCGTCATTGTTTAGCCTTGTTTTGTAGCATGTGTTTTTTGCAAGGGAATTTTGGTTATTGCATGCTTATGAAACAAGCACTTACGAGTGTTCGTTTGTCGTTAAGAAAAATGACGCTGTCAAATTTGTGCATATGGTTTGTATCTTACATGTGAATTCTCTCTCTTCTGCTTTTGGAAACTTACTTCCATTCTCCTCCTGGATGTATTTGGTCTATGTAGTGAACATTGAACAATTTTAAAAAACAAGCTTGAAAGGTGTATGCCATCAAATCACCTTTCAGTTATACATGAACTGGGCTTGATGTCAGCTTGACTATCGATCTAAATAATCTGGATGACAATGGAAGTACACCTTACAAAGGTTTTGTAATACATTGCATTGCCATTCTTCATTACTTCAATGCACTTGCATTCCAGTGGCAGTTTAGAGCTGGAATGCATGCCTATACTTGGTTTTTTTCTTCCAGGTGTTTCAGTTTCAGTGGTGAAAATCAACAGTAATTTACGAAAGATATGTTGGGTCGTTCTGTCTTTCACTTTCTGTTATTAAATCAATTCTGTTTGCCTATTGTAATTTTAATCTTGCACTTTGTATCTGAACATGCACGTCTGAATGAGATTGGTCATCCTGGTGTTAAATTAATAGGTTTACTAATTATACTTTCTATTTGAAACAGAGAGAAAGATTTGGATGAAGTTTTGCAGTCACAAACTGTTTATTCAAATGTCTCAAAAGGAGTTCTTGCAAAATCAAAGGATTTGATAGCTGCCTTTGGAATTGATGACCAATCTAAGATTTGTCTAGAGGTATTAGACAGCTAAACATTTGTTGATTATGCCGCCAGTCAAATAAAAATGTTACTGATATACACACATTCCTTGTGCTTGTAGATTCTGGACAAAGGAGAGCTTCAGGTTGCTGGGAAAGAAAGGGAGTCACAGCTATCTAGTCAGTTTCGTGATATTGCAACCATAGTTATGCAAAAGACAATCAATCCTGAAACAAAACGTCCTTATACGATCAGCATGATTGAGCGATTGATGCATGAGATCCATTACGCAGTCGACCCTGGTAGCAACTCAAAGAAGCAAGTGAGTTATCTTTCTTAAGTTCCACATCACCTTTCCCCCAATTGAACATAAGGTGATTCAGAGAATTAGTTTGCATTTATGTAGCAGTAGTTGAAAATGAATGGCCTCACTGAAGTAGAATTAAAGAGAATTTTTTTTTCTGATTTAAGCTTAGGTGGTTCACGGAATGGTTTGCATTTATGTTCCAATAGTTGAAAGTCGATGGTCTCACTGAAATAGAATGAGAGGCTATAGTTGTTTTGGCAAACACGTTGTTAAATGGTCCTGTTGTTTGGAACTCTTCTTTTTCAATACTTAGCTCGATTATACTCGGCGAAATGCATACTTTGTATTGTTGTGTGTTTGTAAATTGCAAGTTTTGCTTACTTCGTAAACAAAAATATACTTATCCGTCAACTGTTAAGCTCAGGAGTAGCTAGTTTTATGTGGTATTTTGTTTCTGAACTAATGTTTCCCTCCTTTCAGGCTTTGGAAGTTATTCGTAAGCTTCAGATGAAGTTTCCAATAAAGAGGTCACCTATGAGGCTACGAGTTTTTGTTCCTCCGCAAAATTTGTCCTCTTTGTCGGAAAAGCTTGATTCTTGGAACTCTGATATTGTCTCGAAAGGTGAATCTGGAAGCGAAATCTCGCTGGTTAGTACTCTATTCACTATTACTGAGTATCATCTTCTATATGGCGTAGAAGTAAGTGCTGGCTGTGGCCACTATATTTGGTCCATGCTATATCCCTTGAAGTGACATGCTTTTTTGAATGACGAACTTATCATATAAATTCTGTCTTCTGATTGTGATATCTACCAACCGACATTAACAAACAGTGAAAAATGGTTGCTGGAGGTTGTAGCAGATGCTGGTTTTTATTTGGCTTCGATAACTTGTCTGTGGTTGCTATTGTGTTTCTCTTTTTGCTAGAATAATTTTTTTTTGTTATAAATGCTAGAATAAATTTTTTGCTGGTAAGCTGGAATTTATAAATGATTCCGACACAAAACACACACTAGAGAAAGATATCTTGTCTTTGTGCATGGTCGCTCTTCTCAGTGTGCTCAAATTTGTGTTAACGGTTGCTCTAATGTCATATGATACTGTAGACCCGTCCTCGATGTGTTGATTATTCTTTTGAGCAATCGACTTGCTGATTCTTTAATAAATTAAAAAACGTCTCTAACTTATGACAGCCACACATATGTACGTAAAATTACAAAATATTTAATTCTATCAGTTCACATCGTCTTATTTATCCAGGTATGCGAGCTGGATCCTAGTGTATTTCGGGAATGCGATGCCTTGGTGAGGAGTTTGCAGGGACGGTTAGAGATTCTTGCAGTGTCAGTGCACGAGGATACAGATACCCAAGTAGATCAGTACGACGAGCATGAGGATGCACAGACCAGCCACGCCAATCAGACTGCAGACCACGTGATTCAATTGAGTGAGAGAATTGAAAAACAGCCCATCATCCCCAAGACAGAAGGAGAAGCCAAGCAAACTAATTGCAGTACATGCAATGCTGTTGTGGGAGATGCGAAACAATACAGAGATCATTGCAAGAGTGAATGGCACAAGCACAATATCAAGCGCAAGACCAAGCAACTGCCGCCGTTGACTGCGGAAGAGTGCCTTTTTGATATGGAAATCAACACTTCGAAAGGAGATCTAAATGATTACTCATTTTAAACTTTCGGATATGAATATATGACTATAAGCATCATATGAGTATGCCATGGGACTTGACGTGTATAATTTTTGCATAATCCTTAGATATATCTGCTTTTCACTTACAGGGCTATTCATCAATTATCTTCATATCTAAGTATTATCTATTAACTAGGGCGAAGTGAGTGACCTCAGTGGTTGGGTACTTCTCCGGTGACAATATGCTTTCGGGTTTAAGTCCCTGCTAATAGATACTAATTCTAATATTAACCCCCTATCAAAAAAACAAGTATTATCTATTAGCTAGTGGTTGTTCCCCTCATGTGACATTTTACCTATCATAGGAAATTTTCCTTTTTCCTTTCTTACCTCCCTCGCAAGGCCTTTTCAACAAAATTCAAACATAATCTTTGTTTTTTTTATAAGAATTTCAAACATAATTTGATTTGTGTGGGTCCTTTGTAGACGTCTTTTAAAAATAATAATTTAAATTCCACTATTATTAGGAAGGAATGGATAAGTCCCAAACTCGTGCCGGTGTATCCGAGGGAGTTCGAACCGTCGACCACCTGATCATTCGACCAAGACTGTATCCGCTAGACCACTACCCATGATGCAGACGTCTTTTATTTCCTTTGTGACCGTTGATCATTTGATTTATTACTCGTGTGGGTCCTTTGTAGACGTCTTTTCTTCTTCCATGGTGGAGACTTTTATTTCGTCCTTCGTGGACATTTATAGGTGTTATTCAATTTCTGTGGAGGTGTAGATTCGGATTGCAGTAACAGAGAGTTGTAGAAGTTGCATTGTATGGGTTTTTAAGACACGAGGTATCATATGACATATGCTTCAAATGAAGATTCAAAGTGTCAAGTTTGAGATAATGCCTTTTGATTGGCCTATGCTTTAATTGTTTAGACAAATACATGTACATGAATAAAGTTCTCATGTAATATGCATGTGCGATGCATTATATTTATGAAATATTTGTAACGCGTAAACCCACAATTTTAAAAAAATGTTATTATTATTTACAATTTCAACTATTTGAAATCAAACTGATACCAATTATACAATAATTTTAAGAGTGGTAAAATATCAGACCCACAAGAGTAATAAATCTAATTATGTTTGAAATTCTTATAAAAAAATAAAAAACTATGTTTGAAATTTGTTGAAAGGGCGATGAATCAGTTAACTCTTGATATGGAATGTAGACATAAATAAAATATGTACTAGGCTGAAACTTTATTCAATATCTACTGAAAACTTTTAATGCTTTATTAACACTATACATGGAGAGTAATAATTCCATTTCCTACATATTTGTAAATAAATCAACCCAATAAAGATTCAATTCATCTGAGAAACTTTACTCAATATTACTGGGATGGATGACATCGACAACTACGATTATTATCAATTCCCAATATTTTTTTATTTGTCTGCTTCTGCTGCCTCACCAAACCTCCTTCCTTTTAAAAAAAGGTTGAGAAATAAAACTGCGAGCTTGTCTCTTCGTCTCTCTCTGACTTTGTTTTGTTCCTCCTCCTGTTTGCTAGCTGCCTGCATGGATCAACAATTGAGGACTGCCTTCACTCATTCCCCATTTCTGATTCTCACCAGTAAGTTCTCTTCAATCCTTTTTTTGTATACATTTGTTAGAAACTCCAAATTCGTGTCATAAGATGTATCTGAGACGGTGCGACGGAATATCGAGTTTAAACACAAGTGATGATTTGATTTTGTATTTGTTCAAAACCCCAAATTTATGTCATAATTAAGATGTATCTGAGATGGTGCGAGAGATATGAAGTTTTAATACAACTGATGATTTGTGTCTGTTTAATTCATTTTTTTTTTGTATTTGCTCGAAACACATATTCATGCATGTCATAAGATGTATCGGAGATATGGAATTGAAATACAAGTCGTGAGGATTGGATTCTGTTCAAATTTTGCTTACTGTGAGTTGTGCGTGTGCTAGTTGTTGTATGGCTTCTACTCGGAGCTTCCGATGCGGCAAAAGTTGGCGTAGTCAAATCTGAAAAAGGCGCGGTGGCTGCGGATGATGGCAGGTGTTCTAAAGTTGGTGCATCTATTCTCAAAAAGGGTGGCCATGCTGTAGATGCAGCGGTGGCCACTGCATTGTGTCTTGGAGTTGTTAGCCCCATGGCCAGCGGCATCGGAGGTGGAGCCTTCATGGTGGTCCGATCCGCCACCACTTTAAAAATCCAAGCTTATGATATGCGTGAAACTGCTCCTGCAGCATCTTCACAGGTAAAGAAATAAACACAAAAGAACAAAAACGTAATCCGCTAAACTGTCCTTGTTCTTGCATCTATTTTTAACTCTTTTTTTTTCTTCAATTTTTAAATTTCAATCAATAATTTAGTATTAAACTAATTAGGTCAATGCCTCCTACACTTTTTTTTTATTTTGTTGCATAGCGATAAAGATATTATATGCCACAGCTAATTTTTATTAAAAGTTCCTCCAAATTATATTTTTACAAATCATATTTTTTTATCTTAAATTATTTGACATCGTGTAGTCAAATGCTGCAAGTGTCAAAACAATATCCTTTCAATTGATGCGTTTAAAAAATTATAGTAAAAATTGAAACAATGTCGTTTTGCCACTTGTAGTATTTTGTTGCCGGATCTAAATCCTAGCAGCACATGTGGTGTCAGCTGTCTGATCGAATGTTATGCCTGTGACAATATATGAACAGGACATGTACAAAACGAATCCGGATGCGAAGGCGGTTGGAGTTTTGGCAATGGCCGTACCCGGGGAGGTAGCTGGACTATACGAAGCCTGGAGAAGCCACGGACGGCTTACCTGGAAAGAATTGTTTCGACCAGCCATAAAACTAGCAAAACATGGCTTTAAAGTCTCTCCCTACCTTGCACTGAACATAGAGCACTCCAAGGACACTATCATGGCTGACCCCGGGTTGCGACGAGTATTTGCGCCTAACGGGACATTTCTAAAGCTCGGCGACACATGCCACAATGTGCAACTTGGGCGCACTTTGGAGGTCATATCAAACCATGGGCCGCAAGTTTTGTACAATGGGACTATTGGTGCAAAGATTGTTGATGAAGTGAGGAAGGCTGGTGGCATTTTGACAAAGGAAGACTTGAGAGGTTACAGAGTGGAAATAACTGATCCGGTGAAAGTGAATGTATTCGGATACACTCTGTACGGCCTACCACCGCCTTCGAGTGGCACGGTTGGGCTGTCTCTGGTAAGCTCACTTTATTTTTAAGTGTTTTGTACAAAGGTGCGAAGATTTAAGGTCTCGAGTCCCACCGTGACATATTTACAGTATGAATCTGAGAGTTGTCGAGTCCTTACCAGCTTTTTTTCTAAAAGAAGCAGATATAATTTCAAAATCGTGTTTCGAAGGCTAATGGTTCGCATACAGGTGCTGAATACCCTTGCAAGTTATGGAACACCGGAGGCTGTAAAAGGCCCGATAGGGCTGCATAGACTAATCGAAGCAGTGAAACACATGTTCGCCATTCGAATGAATTTGGGAGATCCCAATTTTGTTAACATCAGTAGCTATGTATCCGATATGCTTTCACCGTCTTACGCTGATCACATTCGGAAATTGATACTTGACAACACTACATTTCCTCCTGATTACTACATGTCCAGGTAAATAAGGTTCTAATTAGTCTTTCGACTCTTCTGTTCCTTTTCATCGAATAAAATAACTTTTGGAAAAACATTACTAGTCTTCTGTTTTTTAACATCGTAGGTGGAGTCAGCTACAAGACCACGGAACGAGCCATTTTTGCATCGTGGACGCTGAGCGAAACGCAGTTTCCATGACTAGTACGGTGAACTATCGCTTTGGGAATGGAGTGCTTTCGCCTTCCACTGGCATTGTCCTGAACAATCAGATGAATGATTTCTCAACACCCACTGAAAAATCACCAGATGCACTTCCTCCTGCACCTGCTAATTTCATCAGACCCGGAAAGAGGCCATTATCTTCCATGACTCCTCTGATTATCATGAAGGTATTCAATCTTACATGCCTCTATTCATTTACATAAATGTTATAACAAAATTATCGAATATCTTTTAATTTTGTACACATCAATTTTCAATGCATATATCATTAGAGCATGTGCAACGTTGAAATTTTTAGCAAGTACTGGCTGTCTAGTTTTGAGCAGCCTACTAAAATTCATTAATTTTACCTACAAAATGCCTCAGTGATTTCGATATTTAAAACGTCCCTTATAATTTTGTAGACAATATTTTATCTTGCTCTCATTCGAAGAAAAAAAATATTCATGAATCCGCCTCTGGTACAGGGTAATGAGTTAGCTGGTGTACTAGGAGGTAGCGGCGGCTTGTACATTATTCCAGCAGTGGTTCAGGTCTTTCTAAACCACTTTATATCAGGGATGAAACCTGAGGATGCTGTTCACAATGCTAGAGTGTACCATCAGCTGGTACCGAATGTCGTTGAGTACGAGGACTGGAAACTACTTGATGGGGATCACATCCAGTTTCGAAAAGAGTTGAGGGAGTTTTTGAAGACGAGACAACATAAGCTTGATGGAATTCCGCAAGGAGCTATTTGCCAACTTATTGTTCAAAACTTTGATCAGAATCCGGGCATCGAAGGTAAGGATGCGCGCAAGGGAACGCTCATCGCTGTTTCCGATCCTCGAAAGGATGGATGGCCGGCAGCAGTATAATAATAATGATGATGATGAATTTATGAAGAAACTTGTGCAATAATGTTATTTGACATGGTGCATCACCAACTTGAATACTTGATTAAAGTAATATTGCTCAAGTTCAAATCATAAAGTTTTCTTCAGCAAGTTAAGTAGGAAATTAAATTGACAATTAATTAGAGAAGTTAATCTTGTTTGCAATTCAATTAGTTCTTTCTTTATCTCAACTCATCTCTTCTTCCTTGTTCTTTTTTTTTTCCTCATGATTTGATAATAGGACCGCTTGGGTATCGAAGGTTTTATGTCTTAGCTCTAGATCGGTTGTTCTACGCCCTGACGGGCTCTATTAGCACTAATTGTTGGGACACGTCAGTGCCAATGCTTGTTCAATAAGTATGCTTTGTTTTGAGATCCAGAACTTTGTGTTCTATTTTTTGCCCCACCGTTGAACAATATTTCTATCAACTAAAAGTTGCTGGCGGCTGACAGTTGAAAGGTGAGTACATGTGGATCTATACCATGGAATATTGCTAAAAATAGGTTACATTTTCTTGTTTGGTGTAAGTAATTATTGGCAAGAAAAGAAATTATCTTGTCCATAAGTGCTACAAGAAAGTGTTGGGAAATCTAAGAGACATTGGGATTGCTGGTTTGTAGAATATATAGTTGAGCATTGTGTTTCATTATAATGAGTAACATAATGCAAGCCATATAATGTTGTGTGCACTATAGAAACTGATCTTCTTTTGTTTGTGTTATTGTCCTGTTTTCTTGCAACATTTACTTACACATACCAAAATGGACATACGTATTAATTATATTATTTGAATAATAAGCTTTTACTTTCGGGGCTCATTGGCATTTCACATTTTACTCACACTTATCACAACTCATACATATTTATACTTGAGCTCTTCCTAAATGAAAGGCTATAATCATTTTAATCCAAAAGTTACAGTTAACTAATTTTAAAAACTCTACATAAATATCTACTTCTAACCTTTTCCTGGTTGATCTACACTTCTCTAAATAATCTTTGTGCTTCTTTCCTTGGTTTGGACTTCTCCACAGCTTTTTACTGTTGGATTTATTGGTGAATTACTTCCATGTATTCATGGCCCATGGGCATGTTACAAAGTGTCTGTGTTTGTTTATCACATAAAAAACAGTACGTTTAAGCGGTTTAGATATGCTGTCGTACTGCGACTGGTGTTTAGAATTGAATCATATTTATGAAAAATAATAAGATGAGTCGGGGATGCGTGTGGAGGAAATATATCGGAATGTGATGCATATGATGTTAAAATTCAGTAAATAGAGATGGCCAAAGAAATATATTTTTTTATCTGATCTACCTCCGAAAATCTTTCAGGTAATCCAAGCTAGAATGTCAGAAGAAATTGCAGACATAAGTAATAATATTATTGCGCTTTATGCTACCCTGACTTGTAAAATTCAACAACTAGAATCTCAAAAAAAATGAAATAAATGAAAGCATCACACCTTCAGTGAAAAGTAAGTACTTCATGTGTTAATCTTTTTTGCAATACTCAATGGCCGCCTTTATACATTCTTCGCGCTCTTCAGCGCCCATTTCGCAGTGGTAGCTAGGACTTACCGGTGCCAATGGAGCCGGCGCGACTTTCTGGCAATAGCGGCTAGAATCTACACGCGACTTGCGAGGTGTTGACGGCCCTCGGGTGCCTCTATAACTAATTGGCGAACATGGCTCGGATTCGATGTTTTCCATAATTGGTGTGAGCCCGAAGGATGATGATGGTCGTTGGTAAGGCAACATTCCGATATAATTGGGAGGATTGAAACACTTGAGGCAATCCGCAAGCTTTTCCTTGACACCCTCCCTTCGTTTCATGTTCTCTGTTTTGTAAGCCTTCCTTAGACCCCCAAATGAGAAAGTTGAAATTGGTTGTCTTCTTTGATTATAAATAGAGAAGATGATAAAAAGATGTTATGAACTATCTGCCAAATTACGGTCTGAAGGATAAAAAATGATAATTCAAGGACAAATTGAAATTTATTTGTCACCTAAATTTGACTAATTAAGTTTATGTGACCAAATGAATAATAAATACAGCTTATTGTGCCCTTCAATTCATAATCTACACTTTCTTTTTGGATTAGGAATCTACATTCTTACATGACAAATTAGTTTAAAAATCTAAAGTTGTCCACAAATTGTCATTTATGATCATTCAAACAGTAATTTGATAAGAGGTGATAATTCACGACCTTTTTATCATTTTCCCTAGTAAATATATACAGTTTACATGTTTTTTACAGACCTATTAATGACGTCTTATCTTCTGAAATGACATAATATTTATCTCGGGCATCAATGCTTTGCCAGATCCCAAAGCAAATTCCAGCAGTATTGGATAGGTCAAAACTAAAAGAAAAAGTTTTATCCATTTATTGATCTTATCATTTGGGAATTTATCAGTAATTAAATTCATGAATCTACACAAGACTTCATCCTTTGGTATCACAAGGTCTGTGTACGTGTTAAGAACTTGAGGGAAGTAATTGGATATAAGGCGGCATACTGTTTTTACTTGGGGGAATTTTTTATTTTTTTTTTGATAGGGTGCTAGAGCTCAGATTTTAGCATCTGTTCTAATTTTTTTTGTAGGGACTTGAACCCGGGTGGCGTCGCACGCCGGAGGGAGCCCTCTCCACCGAGGAACTCCACTTCGCCCTTTTTACTTGGGGGAAAATGATAAAAAGGAACATGGACTATCACATTCAATCAAATGAATTTCTTAGAAATTCAATTCCAGACATTGACAAACAACTTATTCCAAACCAAAATAAATCACCACGTCATCCAATAAACACTCAACCAGGTTTTAATCACAAACAACTTACAAGTTTCAACAAAGATACCAATCTCCTTTACAAATTGAAAAAAAAATAAAATCAAGCAACGGAAGGAAGGAAACATTCATAATAAATAAAGTTGCATTTGAAATGAAAGGCGTGACATGAACGTATGACTCGTTTTGCAAGACTTAAGAGTCATGTACATAAACCTATTGAATTGTTTGATCATAAAACATAACACTTGAATTCAGAAAAAATGACAATAACCTCAAACTATGACTGCTATACCACTATCCGTTCTAAAGAGAATATAATTTCGATAGCCTTCTACTTCTTTCTATTCTTTTTTTTGATGTGTCACCGAACATTTCCTTCAAATATACCTGTTGATGTTGTGAATAGTTTTTTTGATTGTTTACTTTAAACAATATGATTAATAAGCAATGTTAATCTTCCGAGTTTACAGCTTCAGAATGACATACATGCTAATCACGACATCAAACTAGTCATGTAGCCCAGTAATAACCCATTCTTGTTCATTTTATTAACAGATTAAAACATCTCATGATAAAATATATATAACAGACAGGCGACAAGAAGTTATTCAGGATTACTTTCGTATTTTAGGGTTCCGAATATCTACCGTTATAAATTTTTTTATAACGAACCATAATACTCATATATGTTCTTCAAGTAAACGAGAGGTCCTAGAGTTCCATGAGCTACCAAATTACAAGCTATAACGGAGAGATTGAGACTCAAACAAAACAAGATAAGTTCCGGTACTTGAACACTAAAGCCAATACAGATTATATAACTGACAAACGATAAGAAGTTTTTCATAATTACTTCATTCTTTTAGGGTTCGGTAACTACGGTTATAGAATTTTTATAACGAACCATACTTATATGTCGTTCTTAGAGGAAACGAGAGTTCCATTGCGACCAAATTACAAGTTATAACGACGATACCGAGACTCATACAAATGGATAAGTTCAGGTACTTCGACATTAAAACAGGTTACAAAACAAACAAAATATTTCTAAAATACTATTAAAAATAATATTAAGTAAACAAATTAACTGTTTATTGGTAAGTAAGAATGCAATTTTAAAAATATGCCAAATGAAAAGAATAACGATTCAATTCTATTGTTTCGTCATAAGATAAAGTGTCCGATTCTTATTGAGTAACAAAAAAGTGAAATGGTAAAAAAAAATTTATCAACCTTTTATACAAATTGGCTTGTTTTCCTTTTTTCTTTGTGAAAAAAATTTGTATGCGTGCTGTAATAATTAAAGAAGAGTTACTTTATATTAAATATTTTTCTGAAACAGTAATAGAAACCATATTAAAAAAATATAAAAATTTTATTGCTTTTTTTTAAAATTAATATCCTATTTTTTATCAAAAAAAAAGTGAATCTTCTTTTTCTTTTGCTCATTTGACAACAGAATTCAAAAAGAGATGCATCGCAATATATATATGTTGTTTCTCATTTTCTACAATTCACATTGTGACATACAATAATAGTTTGTGTTTGGCTCCTCCTGAAAGAAAAATATTTGAGAATGAGAACTCAAATTCTGTCTCTGAAGCCTAAAACAACTTCCAATATGGTTTTTTGCACATTTGTCATTTTCATGAGTAAACTAAACCTCTCTTTATTCCCTACATCATGTTTTACATATGAAAATCATCTTTTCTTTGCAACTGGTTAAAGTTGTTGTTTATTGATGTGTACCAGTCTTGTGCTCTCTGCCTGGAGCCATTGGGTCCGTAGAATCATCAAATGGCGTGGTGGCTGCTGACGAGGGAAGGTGTTCTGAAATTGGAGCAGCAGTGCTAAGGTCCGGAGGGCATGCTGTAGATGCAGCTGTGGCCACTGCACTCTGTCTTGGTGTTGTGAATCCATTAGCTTGTGGTATTGGGGGTGGATCTTTCATGGTTGTTCGATCAGAAAAGACTTCCAAAGTGCAAGCTTATAATATGCGCGAAACTGCCCCTATGGCTGCATCTGAGGTCAGATTTTTTTTTTAGTGTTTAGTTCTAATGACATCTCCCTCTTGCCACCTTATCACGCCGCGATAACAAGATTTTGTTTCGTTGAGCAGGACATGTATGACAATGACCCAAAAAAGAAGCTGATCGGGGCTTTAGCAATGGGTGTGCCCGGTGAGATTGCTGGACTGCACAAAGCTTGGAAAGCACACGGACGAATGCCTTGGAAGAACTTGTTTCAACCGGCTATAAATCTCGCCAAGAATGGCTTTATAGTTGCTCCCTATCTTGCACAAGGTATTGAAGAGAATAAGGATCTAATCATGGCAGACCCTGGACTGAAACAAGTTTTTGCACCCAATGGGAAACTTCTCAAGTCCGGCGACAAATGCCATAATGTGCAACTTAGCCGCAGTTTGGAGGCCATTGCCTTGCAAGGGCCTGGAGTGTTCTACAATGGCTCTCTCGGTGAAAAGATTGTTGAGGAGGTAAGGAAGGCCGGTGGGATTTTGACAATGGATGACCTGAGGAGTTACAAAGTAGATGAAGTTGAGCCATTAAAATTGGATGTCATGGGGTTCACTATTTACGGCATGCCTCCACCGTCGAGCGGGACAGTCGGACTCTCCCTCGTAAGTCCTGGCTGTTTTTTTCTTTATTCTACCGTTTATACTCAACTTGGAAGGACTTAAGTGTTTGATTCTTATGACCTCTTCTCTTCCCACTGCTTTTAACCTCTTTTGTTTCAGATTTTGATCTGTCCATTGTTTTTCAACCTCTGCAACATTTGAAGATGAGCATGTGTATGCAGGTTTTGAATATTTTCAAGGCAGATGAGACAAAAGACGTTCTGAAAGGACTAAGAGGACTAAGGGGACTGCACAGACTGATTGAAGCAATCAAACACGTGTTCGCGATTCGAATGAACCTGGGAGACCCAAAATTTGTGGATATCAGCAGCACTGTTTCCAAGATGCTTTCCCCAACATATGCGGCAAAAATCCGCACGAAGATTCTGGACAACACTACATTTCCTCAGGAATACTACAACTCCAGGTGAAGTGAAGTCATTTTTTTAGGCACAAGTAATCCACTGGTAATTCCTACCCAGCTTCTTTTTTTTTCCTGATGAATCTGAACATGGTGCAGTTGGAGTCAGCTGCAAGATCACGGGACGAGTCATTTCTCGATTGTGGATGCTGAAGGAAACGCTGTGGCCATGACCACCACAGTGAACACAAAGTTTGGAGCCGGAATGCTTTTGCCGTCTACCGGCATTCTCCTGAACAATCAGATGGATGACTTTTCGATACCTACACAAAAATCACCAGATGTACTCCCACCTGCTCCGGCTAACTTTATCAGGCCAGAGAAGAGGCCGTTGTCTTCCATGACACCGTTGATTATAATGAAGGTGCTTAAAAGTTAATTCGAAAACTCCGTTTTCTTCTGTTTCGTAACGAGTTCCATCCAAAACCCTGTGTCTGCTGTAGGGCAAGGAGTTGATAGGAGTCATGGGCGGTAGCGGCGGCGTGCACATCGTGCCAGCAGTGGTTCAGGTCTTCATTAACCATTTCATACTTGGGATGCAGCCTGAAAAAGCTGTTCTCAGTCCTAGATTTCACCACCAGGTTGGTCAGCTAGACATTCTCAGCCAAAATTTACTATACAATGATTCTAAGAAGCTCACCTTCATTGATGCAGCTATGGCCAAATGTCGCGCAGTACGAAAACTGGACACTCATTAATGGGCAGCATATAGAGCTCAAGAAGAAACGGACAGCTTTCCTGAAGTCAAGAGGACATGAGCTTGAAGAGATGGCGGAGGCAGCGATTTGTCAGCTCATTTCTCAAAAACAGGAAATCCTTCAAACTGAGAATGTACCTAACAAGCCAAAAAAGAAAAGAATCTTTATTGCTGTTTCCGACCCTAGAAAAGATGGAAAGCCCGCTGCAGTGTAATTGTGAAGGATGAAGGTTGGGAAATGCCGTGTCATATTATTGTAAGTTGGTGTTTTTTGCTCAATTTGAAATAAAACCGTTCCTATCTTATTCCACGTGTACAAACCAACTTGATACTTCATGAAAACTTGAAGCCTAAAACAGGAAACTATAACGAATTGTCTGGAAAGTAACCGTAGATAAATCACATGGGCAAATGAGCATAAGCAAGTACGAAAACTAGTAAGATGTTTACATGAGAAATCAAGATGATTCAGTAAATTCATTGAACTCAATTTATGATGACTTTTAAGTACTAGCTTACCTTCCCTTATATTGAAAAATAACGGCACTAGTTGTGGTTAAGTTGCTCCAGGCGTTGTAATTTGGATCCGGCATGCCTAGGAGTAACATACGCCAAAGCACAAGCAATCGTATCAAGATTTTGGATTCACAATTAAAGTGACCTGACTATGAATTCTTGCTCATGAGCTGTACTGGTGCGAGAATATTTGCTTTGCTTATCTCGACCAGACATCCATTCATGACAATTTCCTCCAGCATAAAGTGAGCCTTCTCAAGGTGGAACATGATGTCCAGTTCACACTACCCGAAACAATGCAGATCAGTTAGCCACATCACATAGTTTTACATACACACACATACTGAGGCCGAGAGGAGCCTTAAATACTGCAACACCCGTAGTCCTTCCATTTTAGCATTGATGAATCAGGTATAATAACGGGAAAAGTCTATGAGAATCAGTTTGGCATTGCCGAAGTGTCTGTCCATGGTTTCGACTAACAGATGAATGAATTCTAACGAATTGCAAGCTCATTCTACGCAATGAAACAAAATATCAATGTCAGATATAATGGGTATGAGCGAGTACTCTAACGATGCATAAATAACAAAGAAGGGAACATAGCATTTTGATGAATATTTTATAGTTTCAAGGAGGCCTTCCTTATATATAAAGACTATGTAACTGACCCTAGCAATGAAACCTAAAAACAAATAATAATAAAAAGAGGGCAGAACAGCAGATGATACATTAGCTATCAAAACATGATATCAGTCACCAGCTAGTTGTAAATTTTCTGCAGAATTGAATGAAAATAAGGATGAAGGGAATAGGTAGATGGTACCTGTTGCTCATTGCGGGCAAGGCATTTGCGGACGATTTCTCCCTCAAGGGCTCGCCTTTCGTCAATGGTGAGATATTCGTAGTCTGGCCTTGTTTGTTCACCGTCAGTACGAATCTGATCCCCATCTCTTCTATTAGGAGTTTTTTCTTCTTTCAAAATTGATCCATTTGGGTTTCCAAATATCTAAATTGACCTTGTAATTTTAATTCTGGCCTATTTTTAATAAAATCGAATCCTGGGGATCCGGTTTTTTGCGTTTCGTTAAAAAATTGGATGGCCAGGAACCGGTTTTCAAACAAACCGGATTCCGGGGATCCGATTTTTGCAACAAAAAAAATGACAGATGGACGATACATGAACTTTTAAGTGTACGTGGATGACGGTAAAAAAAAAAATTTTAAAAAAAAATCTAACTATAGAGGAGAAGGAGGATTTTTAGAAAAATTAATTTTTTTAACAAAAACCGGTTCCCCAGGAACCGATTATTTTTAAAAACATTTTCCACCCGGTATCCACATACTTAAAATTCACGTTTCGTCCACCTGCCAATTTTTTTAAAAAACCGAATCTCGGGGATCCGATTTTATAATTTTCACATAAAACCGGTTCCTCGACATCCGTTTTTTTAACAAAAACGCAAAAAAAACCGGATCCTAGGGATCCGATTTTGTTAAAAATAGGTCAAAACTGAAATGACAAACTCAAATAGGCCATTTTAGATATTTGGAAACCCAAATGGGTCATTTTTTTAAAAAAAAACTCTTCTATTAGTCTTACAGAGAGAAAGAAGCCACCAGTTTCATTCAGTCACCTCCTGACCTGAATGAATCTGAAGACGAAGATTAAGAACGCTACAACGTCGTTTTCGCAACAGATAGATCCAGTAAGCAACTGAGACTGGGAATTGTGTATTGACTGGGTCGGATTAATCCAGCAGTCGTTTTGCCATGTAAGTACGGGTGAGCACCGGATGGGTTAGGACGGATTGATTTTGTCTCTAACCCTTTCCGAAATATAAATCGGATCACTTAGTAAATCGAAAGTCGCTTATATAGTTATATGAACTCTAACCCACCTTACAAGTAGAATTATATATAATAATAAAAATGTAAAGTTGTAAACACATATGACCTGAAACAAATATAAATATAATCTCAAACAAAAATAAATTTTAAACGTGAAAAAACGTCCAACACACTAACGAAAGATTTCAAATTTCTATTGAAGCAATATTCAAGCCGGTACGTTGTGTTGATCATCTTGGACAAAAACTTATATTTTTTTATATATATTGTATATGGTACCAGGTTAGGTTTGGTCCTATATCTATGGGGACGGGTAATCCGAACCTTATCCCGAACCCGTCTGATCCTAGTGCGGGTCGGGTCCATGTATGTCCTAATACAGTAAGGTTGGGGACGGGTCCGTGGGACGGAACGAATCCTGCGCACCCCTACATGTAAGTATTGATCAGGTCAGATTAATTGGATTTGGAGTGAAAATCGCAGTTGAACGAATTTTGAGAAATATGATGTAAGTCAAATAAAACTTGCATTTGTATGATAAAAAGATCATGTGCAAATCTATTTTTTGGTGCAAATTATAAAATTCGTCAAAAGTGACCTATAATTTGTCGCCGAGAAATCAACATTACGACACAGTTCATTAAAATGGTCTATAATTCGTCGCCGAGAAACCAACCATACAACGCGAAATTTAATCTCATACGTCCAAATGACCAAATCAACTGTATTTGTTTTATTTTATTTAACAAAAATATAGAGACTACGAATCCTTTTTTCCATCTTACTCGTATTTATTACTCTTATATATTAATCTGAAAATTTAGTGGTATTTTTGAATGGAAAATGGGAATCGTATCAAATGTGGTTGTGCCGTTGTGGGGCACCGATGGGAATCTATCTATCTGTCAAGAAAGCAACAATGAGCTAAGAATGGTCTGCCATGACGTCCAATCATGATCAAAAGTATGTTGGAGCAAGAGAGGTATCTTGTAATTATTATATTGGGAAAAATACATAAAGGGTACCTGAACTATCGCCTAATTCTAATGTGTGGGCCTAACTATAAAAAGTTCCAAAGAGGGGGCGAACTTTGGTTAGTCTTTCCAAAGAAGGGGCACAGTCAAACCTGAACTATCGTCTAATTCCAATGTGTGGGCCGAACTATAAAAAGCTCCAAAGAGGGGGCGAACTTTGGTTAGTCTTTCCAAAGAAGGGGCACGGTCAAACACGCCGTTAACTCCGTCCAATTCCGTCCAACGCGCCGTTAACTCCGTCAAACGCGTCGTTAACTCCGTTATTCTTGTTTATTAATTTATATAAATAAATGTAAATTTATGTTTTGATTTAAAAAAAATGATAGTAGGAAAATTTAATTCCTCTTACACATTTGTATCAATTTATAGGGAATATAAAATTCAATTTTGTAGTAGGGAATATAAAATTCAGATTTAATTCCTCTTACACATTCATTTATATAAATTAATCTGAATTTTATATTTTCAGCATTTCCAACTATAAATGTGTAAGAGGAATTTTATATTCCCTATAAATTAATACAAATGTGTAAGAGGAATTAAATTTTCCTACTATCATTTTTTTAAAATCAAAACATTAATTTAAATTTATTTATATAAATTAATAAACAAGAATAACGGAATTTTATAAATCTGAATTTTATATTCCCTAATCCCTACTACAAAATTGAATTTTATAAAATTCAGATTTATAAATTCATATTTATAAAATTCCGTTATTCTTGTTTATTAATTCCGTTACAAAATTGAATTTTATATTCTCTAATCCCTACTACAAAATAACGGAATTTTATAAATCTGAATTTTGTACAAAATCTGAATTCATAAATCTGAATTTTATAAAATTCAATTTTGTAGTAGAGATTACGGAATATAAAATTCAGATTTATAAAATTACGTTATTCTTGTTTATTAATTTATATAAATAAATTTAAATTAATGTTTTGATTTTAAAAAAAATGATAGTTCAGGTTTTTATAGTTCGCCCCCTCTTTGGAAAGACTAACCAAAGTTCGCCCCCTCTTTGGAACTTTTTATAGTTCGGCCCACATATTGGAATTAGGCGATAGTTCAGGTTTGACTGTGCCCCTTCTTTGGAAAGACTAACCAAAGTTCGCCCCTTCTTTGAAACTTTTTATAGTTAGGCCCACACATTGGAATTAGGCGATAGTTCAGGTACCCTTTATGTACTTTTCCCTATTATATTTGTAAGTCACTTTAGTTGACTGCTATGTGAAAATATGTGACTTGACTTGATGAAAATGAAAATCATAATTACATCTGCAAATCTATAAATCAGAAATTTGCAACTTTTTTTATAAATAGATCAAATCATAATTAAAGAAAGATGAAATTTTGGAAAATTGAAATGCTCTATTTCCAACTACAAAATTAAATGAGATGCTCCAAAGTCCAATCTGAATGTTTATCGACGTGGGTGACACTTTATTTATAATTTAGAGGGAATATTTTAAGTACATTTGACAATATTATATTACATTATTAATGTCTGAAGTACTATGATAGAGCACCGTTCAAAAAATTAAAATGAAACTAGAATTAAAATTTTTTAAAATGAAACTAAAATAAAATTGACTACAAAATTATTTTCATTTAAACAATATAATTGAATTAACAAACTCAACCTTTTCAACTTTGTAATAATAAGAGTCCTAAATAAAAATATAAAATATAAACTGAACCGAAACACGAAAAAAACATTTTTTTAGGTTCAATAGAAATCAATTTATTGATTACGGGGTCACCAATTTTGTGAGATTTTCTTCATTTTTCCTCTTCCTCGGCACATCTCGCGTGTGAATGCTTCTTACATCCCTCGTGGATGCCATCCTCGTCTCGCCTAGCGCGTGGATGCTTCCTACATCCCTCGTGGATGCCTTCCGCTTCACGCCTCGCGCGTGGATGTGTTCTTCCTCCCTCGCGGAGGTGTCTTACAACGGTAAAAGTGTCCAAGATGGCCTGAGCTCCAAGTGTAGAGGAATGTACCGATGTGGTGGATGTGCGGATCCATTGTAAAGGTGCCGAATATGGTCAGCGCTTCAGAAGTAGAGAGATGTATCAGATGAATTCTGATCCGATTAAAATGTCTTGCTAGAGCTTTAAAAAAGATTAATATATATGTGTACAAGATGATAAAACTTCAGTAATACATTGTAATGTCTTGAGTTGTTATTATATAAACAAATAGGAATCAATTTATAAATTACCATTTTCAAATTAATAGAAATTATTTAATTAATATATGGAATAGTTGCAGCATTTCGTCATTTCCTTCCCAAGTTGAAATAAGGATTTGCTATTTGAACGCGGAGCCGATTCGGTCTGTCATAAGAGTCGTACCAGTCAATCTCTCTCTGATTCTCTAAATCGCTCTCTTTCTCTGCCCTAACGCAACCTCCGCTCAGAATCCCGAAGATGTCGTGGCAGACGTACGTCGATGATCACCTCATGTGCGAAATCGAAGGCAACTATCTCACCTCCGCCGCCATCGTCGGCCTTGACGGTAGCGTCTGGGCTCAGAGCCAGAATTTCCCTCAGGTCTTCCTTTTACCTCCTTTCAATTTCAACCTATTATGCTAGATCCAATCACTTCTCATACTCCGGATTCGCTAATTGTGAATTGCCGTATCTTGTATTCATCTTTGCTTTCTTTCTATCTAGAACCGTCATGGATATGCATTCCAATCCAATTACTTCCTTCAGATCTGATTTCATTTCCACTTGTTTATGGATTAATTGTTTGAGTTTTTGGATCAGTTGAAGATAATCGTCAAACTGTGTATTGAATTTGATTTTGATTTATTTGGTTTGTGAGAATTTTACAGTATTTTCTCTATAGATTAGTTCTGTATTTCGTGCGCGAATGATACTTGTGTCATTGTATGCGCGAGTTTCAGATCAGTTGATACCGAGTTAAGTTGCATATGAAAGGCACTGCAGGTTATGTTAGCTGTATCACGATGTATGGTATATGGATTTCCTGCTGACTGGACAAGATTTTTCTATATTCGAAGATAATATTGCTTTAATTGTATCTTAATTTGGAATATGATTGTTTGTTCAACCCAAGTCAAGAGCTTGCCTCCACTATTGACTATTTTAACAGTGTTTTGATGATTGGATTGCAGTACAAACCTGAAGAGATTAATGCGATAGTGAATGACTTCGAAGAACCTGGATCACTAGCCCCAACTGGTTTGTTCCTTGGTGGCACAAAATACATGGTGATCCAAGGAGAATCTGGGGCTGTTATTCGTGGAAAGAAGGTAAATATTATGTCCATATATTGCTTCTCTGTGCCATTGTTATATGTTAGTGAGATCCTGTTTTGGATAGGATTAATATGCTAGTGAGATCCTTATGCCATTATATACAATTCAAGCATTTTTTTTTAAAAGTACGTGTTAAGCTTTCCACGGGAGTTTAAGATCGGGTTAACAAGTTCTGTAAACTTGTTCCACATTCTTTTGCATGACTATTGGATTCATATTTTAGGGCTCTGGTGGAGTTTGTGTGAAGAAGACTGGCTTGGCACTGATCATAGGTATCTATGACGAGCCAATGACCCCAGGACAGTGCAACATTATTGTCGAGAGGCTTGGTGACTATCTCCTGGAACAGGGTTTCTAAATGCTCGGGTCCCTTGAATCTGGTTTATTACTACATTGGCATTCTCTCTATTTTTTTGCATGTTTTGGGTTTCCTTGAGGGTTCTACAACGTCATACATGTCTGTAAACTTGTGAGAACATATATGTGTGGAGTGAACACCCAAAGCCAATGATATGGGGCTTTGTTGTGAAATAAATGCACTTGTTTCGCCAAATACCATGAAGTTCTATCATTAGACATCAGAATAGGCCCATCCATGATAATTTTGTTGTTTTTTCATATTTGATATTGATTCGTTTTGAGCCTGTCTTCCTAATTTGTAAAAGTCATATTTTGCAATTTTATTGGTGTTTGAATGTGGATGTCCAAAATCTTAGTTCAGTCAGTAGATAATTCCATTCATCAAAGGGTCGTGCTGATATGTGTAACATAACTTACCTTTCACCAAATCACGATCCTTGTATTTGATGCTTTTGTAGCCTAAGAGCATCCAGTGGCGGATCCATGATTTTTTCTTATTGGGGGGCAACATGTAAAAAGTAAAAACTTACGTGACATATCTGTGCATGTCTGTATATCAATGGGGGCAAACTAAAAATTTCAGTGGGGACATAACTTAAGGTCATTTTTGTAAAATTACTGAGGGCAGCTGCTCCCCCTCCATCTAACGTGCATCTGCCCTTGAGAGCATTCCCACCATGATCTTTTTGATCATAGGAAAGTGTTATGAGGATGACTAAAAAAACATGCTCCCCATCATGACCAAATGTATCATAGATTTGATCATCTCATGATCAAGTGCAAAAAAGATCATCTCATGACCAAAAAATGAATTTGGTCATGAGAATTGGGTCCCCCGATATATACCATCTTCCAATAGAAATCGAACATGTGTCAATTTTAAGATCTAAAATTTTATTTTGTAACGATTATATCTTAAAAAAGGAAGTAATAAAATATATCTAATTTTATAATTTTTTTGCTCTATAAAATGATACTCATATTCCCATAAAGAAACTAAGTTGTAATTTTTAAATTAACTTATATATTTAAATATTAAGTTATTTATTATTCGTTTATTTATATTAATATTTTAAATTTTATATTGTATGTTAAATAAATTTGATATTGATGAAAATTATAAATATGTATATGACAAAACATGAGAGCGAGGGATGATCAAAAAAAAAATAGTCATGAGTGGGATGCATATGATTGATTAGTCATGAAAATGACTAGATGAGAGAGAAAAATGATGAGAGAGATGAATGACATATTATATTTTTCTGTCATGGTTGCTCTAATGAGTTCCACAAATCAAGAGGCTTACGCCTTAACCGATTCTCTTTTGTTTTTGATTTTTTTTTCTGTTAACCAAACATTGGGCAGCTGGTAGCCTGGTATTCTATGCCTGTCGTAGCTAGCAGGTGGTAGGTAGATTCCTCGATTGATTTGATGATCTAATTATTCCTTCAGCGTATGCTCAGCATCCAGGGTTCAAGCCCTCATTAACCCCCATCAAATTAACAAAAAGGCAGATACTACAACTAACTAACAAAGTCTTCATCAAAAAAAAAAAATAATGGGTCTAAAGCAGGGTTTATTGTCTTTTTACTTTGGAGGGACAATCAAATAGAACTGCTTTTTGTAACATTAACAGTCTTTTTAATTGATGTGTAAGTTCATCTTCTTTTTTTTCCGATGGAACAAGACAGATACAAAACACGACAACACATATGAAGAAAGTACAATAATGTCGAAAGGACAACCAATAAACAAAGAAAAGTGTAACTTCATCTTAGGTTTGTCTATTTTGTTTTTCCCTCTTGAGGCTATGTACATGAAGTTCAGCTCAGTTAGTTGACGCCCTAAGACTTTTGCTCAATATCTCTCTCGATTTCTCGAAAACTCAGACTCGATTGGAACCTATAGCTCGACGGTTGGAGTTTTGACAAGTTTATTTCCCACTGTATCAGAAGTTTGCCTAGAACTTTTCTCGGTTTCTCTTTCAGATTTCTCGAAAGCTCTGACGAAGTCATTTCTCACATTTTAACATGATTCTAAATAGGGAAAAGTACAAATTAGTGCCCCGAACTATCGCTCTTTTCCAATTGAAGGTCCAAACTATCAACTTTTCCAATCAAGTGCAAAATAAAAAATAAATTGACCAATTTTTGAATACCGAGTACCGTAGATTCACCGTGATTAAAATACTAACTCAATCATGTGAATCCCGTTAATAACGACTCAATAAAAAAGTGTAATAGTGTTAACGAAAAAAGATCGATTTAATATGTTAAGAGTTTGTGATAAGATCATTGGGTTATTTTTCAATATGGTTCACATGATTGAGTTCACAATTTAATCACGGTGAAGTTACGGTGCTTGGTGTTCTAAAATTAGTCAATTTATTTTTTGATTTGCCCTTGATTGGAAAAAATGATTGTTTGGACATTCAATTAGAAAAAGGCGATAGTTCGAGGCACCAATGTGTACTTTTCCCTTCTAAATATGTCACTATAGTTGCATTCCTTGAGGCATTTCATTACTTAGATTATCTAAAATTTAAGTTTAATGATTTGAGTTTTAGTGGGCAGTGGTCCTTGAACGAATATATCAGACAAAGTAACCCAATAAATCATTATTATGATTCCAGGTATATATTTATGAGTGCGGTTCAGGTACAAACCAAATTATATATAAAAATTATATAGTTAGTGATCAGACTTAAACAGTTAATGATCAGACTTAAACGTTAATGATCAGACTTAAACAGTTAATGATCAGACTTAAACAGTTAATGATCAGACTTAAACAGTTAATGATCAGACTTAAACCAGTAATGATCAGACTTAAAATACAATGATCAGACTTAAACAGACAATGATCAGACTTAAACAGTTAATGATCAGACTTAAACAGTTAATGATCAGACTTAAAAGACAATGATCAGACTTAAACAGTTAATGATCATACTTAAAGAGTTAATGATCACACTTAAAAAGCAATGACCAGACTTAAAACAGCAATGATCAGACTTAAAAAACAATGATCAGACTTAAAAACAATGATCAGACTTAAACCAGTAATGATCAGACTTAAAAAACAATGATCAGACTTAAACAGACAATGATCAGACTTAAAAGACAATGATCGGACTTAAACGTTAATGATCAGACTTAAACGTTAATGATCAGACTTAAAACAGCAATGATCAGACTTAAAACATCAATGATCAGACTTAAAAAACAATGATCAGACTTAAACAGTTAATGACCAGAGTTAAAAAAATAATGATCAGACTTAAACAGTTAATGATCAGACTTAAACGTTAATGAACAGACTTAAAACAGTAATGATCATACTTAAACAGTTAATGATCAGACTTAAAAAAACAATGATCAGACTTAAACAGTTAATGATCAGACTTAAACGTTAATGATCAGACTTAAACGTTAATGATCAGACTTAAACCAGTAATGATCAGACTTAAACAGTTAATGATCAGACTTGAACAATTAATGATCTGACTTAAAAGACAATGATCAGACTTAACCAGTTAATGATCAGACTTAAACGTTAATGATCAGACTTAAACCAGTAATGATCAGACTTAAAAAAACAATGATCAGACTTAAACAGTTAATGATCAGACTTAAATCTGACATAAACCAGTAATGATCTGACTTAAATTTGATGTTTCTGCGTCTGTGTCAGAAATTGATGAACGCCTAGTGTTTTTTGGGTGGAAACGACATTCTGAGCAAAACTCATCGCTTCACCATGAGCTCGGCATTTTAAGGTAAATTCCTTCATCTGGAGGGTCAAATTTGTTGTTTTTAGTCGACAGATGAACAGTACGTAAAATTTGTTTTAAGTCTGATCATTTTGGTGCGGCTTTAATGTCAAGGCTGGGCGCGCGGACTTTAGGACGATTATACCCCTCGCGTCTTTTATGTATTTTTAAATAAGTCCGCGTTAATTTTTTTTATTTACAAAAAGAACCTCGAAACGGGACGAATTCTTATTGATCGATATTTACACGTGTCAATATTTGGTTGGGTGACAAGCGTATTTTTAACCCTTTATAGTTGTCAAAGTATTAGTTTTAGGGGTCAAATTGCAGTCAAACAATATTTATAAACCTTGGTAAGCCAAGAGTCGATCCTAGGAGCAGTGCGTGTGATTACTAGCAAACAGTGTGACCTATTTAGCTATTCCAATTAAAAGAGGTTTGTTTGTTTGTAAATTGCAGAATTTAAATGACAGAAAATTAATGGTTGTACTTAATCAAAGAAAGAATCCCAGAATCCATACTTCACCCGTACTAACCCCACTAATCATGCAATCATGTTACGTAAATTATTCATGCTATCGAATATGGAATCAAACCGAAATAACACTAGACAAACCGCCCATCCACGGATCATTGTCTAGATTAATCTCAATCGTTGAACGCCGCCCATCCACGGATTATCAACGATCTCGATTTATTAAACGAAAGGTTTTCCTATTAACTCATGTAAACATGACCTAATGTCAATTTCATATAATCCGGTTAATCCCTAGGGCCCATCCACCTTTCGGCATATAACCTAAATACGTTCTAGCAATGCAAACATACCCTTTGATGTAAATACTTGCATAGAACGATAATATTAAGCACACAATGAAATTGAATAATCGAATTGCATAAATAACAACTTTAATTGATCACATGAAGAGTTAGGGTTACATAGCACGGGATCCTACGGATCCCAGAATAAGAGGACTACTCACTATTCATGGTGATTAAACCAAAAACAGTGTAAAGAAGGAAAGAACGAGTAAACCGTAAAGACGCGGTGTAGCTCGATGATCCTCACGCTGAAAACTCCGTCCTCTCTCCCAAGTTAGGGTTTCTTCTCCAAAATAACCACAACCTTTCTAATTCGTCCACACTGCCCTCTTAATAGCTTTCCAAAAGGCCAAAAAAAAACCTAAAACCGAAATTAGGAAATATGTCCAAAAAGCCCAAAAATCGATTTTTTGGAAATTGCCTTCGACGGGGCCGTTACAGCTGGGTGTTACGGCTGTAACGGGCTAAGCAAAAATCTCTGAGAAAATTCATGCCCGTTACAGCCGTTACAGCTCAAGGTGTAACGGCCGCTGAAGATTGTAACGGGCTGACTTCTTTTGCCTTTTTGGAGGTCTAAACCTTCGAATATGCTCTTTGTGTCAACTACAAAGTTGTAGGGAATTGAATTAGCTTTCCAACAAGCTAAATTTCGACTCATTTGGACACCGAATGAGCCCTGGGCATGCAAAATACGTCGCAAAGGTCTGTCTGCCATGTTTTGTCCTGTTTTTGCCCAAATCTGCACCAATTGCTTTTCTTTGCTTCTGATCAATCTAAAGGTATTAGATATGTGATATATGACCTGAAACACTAGAAAAGATATCAAATGACAATAGAATGTCGGGAAAACAAACATAATCCATCATCGAATGAAGTGAATAATAGGTCAAGAATTCGATCGATCATTGGGTTTGTAGTTTTTATTTAGGGAAAAGTACATAAAGGGTACCTGAACTATCGCCTAATTCCAATGTGTGGGCCTAACTATAAAAAGTTCCAAAGAGGGGGCGAACTTTGGTTAGTCTTTCCAAAGAAGGGGCACAGTCAAACCTGAACTATCGCCTAATTCCAATATGTGGGCCGAACTATAAAAAGTTCCAAAGAGGGGGCGAACTTTGGTTAGTCTTTCCAAAGAGGGGGCGAACTATAAAAACCTGAACTATCATTTTTTTTAAAATCAAAACATTAATTTAAATTTATTTATATAAATTAATAAACAAGAATAACGGAATTTTATAAATCTGAATTTTATATTCCGTAATCCCTACTACAAAATTGAATTTTATATTCCCTAATCCCTACTACAAAATTGAATTTTATAAAATTCAGATTTATAAATTCAGATTTTGTACAAAATTCAGATTTATAAAATTTCGTTATTTTGTAGTAGGGATTAGAGAATATAAAATTCAATTTTGTAACGGAATTAATAAACAAGAATAACGCAATTTTATAAATCTGAATTTTGTACAAAATCTGAATTTATAAATCTGAATTTTATAAAATTCAATTTTGTAGTAGGGATTAGGGAATATAAAATTCAGATTTATAAAATTCCGTTATTCTTGTTTATTAATTTATATAAATAAATTTAAATTAATGTTTTGATTTTAAAAAAATGATAGTAGGAAAATTTAATTCCTCTTACACATTTGTATTAATTTATAGGGAATATAAAATTCCTCTTACACATTTGTAGTAGGAAATGCTGAAAATATAAAATTCAGATTTATTTATATAAATTAATGTGTAAGAGGAATTAAATCTGAATTTTATATTCCCTACTACAAAATTGAATTTTATATTCCCTATAAATTGATACAAATGTGTAAGAGGAATTAAATTTTCCTACTATCATTTTTTTAAATCAAAACATAAATTTAAATTTATTTATATAAATTAATAAACAAGAATAACGGAGTTAACGGCGCGTTTGACGGAGTTAACGGCGCATTGGACGGAATTGGACGGAGTTAACGGCGTGTTTGACCGTGCCCCTTCTTTGGAAAGACAAACCAAAGTTCGCCCCCTCTTTGGAACTTTTTATAGTTCGGCCCACACATTGGAATTAGGCGATAGTTCAGGTTTGACTGTGCCCCTTCTTTGGAAAGACTAACCAAAGTTCGCCCCCTCTTTGGAACTTTTTATAGTTAGGCCCACACATTAGAATTAGGCGATAGTTCAGGTACCCTTTATGTACTTTTCCCTTTTATTTATAACTTTGGTTTGTATTTGATCCAGATCATATAGATGTATACATAAAAAAGAAACAATGAAATACAGACAAAAAATTCTTTCAACCAAAGTTTACTTTGTTTTTATCCAAAACCAAATGTTGAAAAATAATTGTGAATCGTTACCAAAAAAAACCTCCTTTCAAGTTCAACCAAAGTTTTTTTTTTTTTTTTTGATTGCAAGTTCAACCAAAGTTTGGTTTATTACCATAAAAAGAACAAACTGAATAATAAATTATTGTCCGTTCTGTATTAATGCAGAGAATCAAAGTTGAAAATAATTTAATATTAAAATAAATTAAATAACTCGATCCTGGTTCTAGTTCGCTCCTTCTATATGCATTTCTGCTTCGCTCGAGCTCTGTCTTGTCGATCTTCGCCCTATCGCAATTGTGATCGAATCTAGGGTTACTTGCATCCACCATTTCATCTTCAAATCGCCTTCAGTCGATTCGAATCCGGTTATATTCGATCACAGATCGAATTGGAACGCGACTTGGTTGAGTGACGGAGCTTGTGATCGATCCTGATTTTGTGGTTTTTGAACGATGGGGAAGGTGGCTGTGGGAGCTGCTGTTGTCGGAGCTGCGACTGTCTGCGCTGTAGCTGCTTTGATTGTACGCCATCGCATGAAGAGCGCCGGCCAGTGGGACAAGGCCACCGCGATTTTTAAAGATTTGGAGGAGAAATGCCGTACGCCGATCGAGAAAATGAGGCAGGTCGCTGATGCTATGACTGTTGAGATGCACGCTGGGCTCGCATCCGAAGGCGGCAGCAAGCTCAAAATGATTATCAGCTACGTTGAAAATCTCCCCACTGGGTAATTTATTTCTGCTGGTTTGTTAAATTGTTGGTGCTGAAGGATCTTCTTTTTTGAACTGCATGTTTTAAAATGTTTGTCGTGCCATTATCCTAATTTGTTCTAATGTTGTACTGACAGCAAATGAAATCACTTTGGTGACTATAGATTGAAAAGTATTTATACCTGTCCTGAATTCATATTGATGTGATGTGGATTCGTGCTTGTGCTTGTTATCCAAACGAATCACCCCGGAGTTTCTGTATACAATGTTAACTCTATACTGATGTTATCCATATGAATCTGTTTCTTTTCATGGATACCCGTCTTATCCATTGCATTTACCGAACATCGTTACTCGACACTTGAAGTTTATGAAAACTTACATTACATCTACTGTAGTACTGTTTTAACGTACTCTTTACCTTGATTGATGTTTTGATATTTTGGTCTGATTTGTTGTAATTTGCACAGTGATGAAAGTGGACTTTTCTATGCACTGGATCTCGGCGGAACAAATTTCCGAGTGTTGCGTGTCCTTCTGGGTGGCAAAGAAGGGCGTGTTGTCAAGCAAGAATTCGAGGAAGTTTCTATTCCACCTCATTTGATGATCGGGAGTTCTCATGTGAGTGCTGAAATGATGATTTGTACCTGCTTTTTATTGTTCAAATATCTGGTTTTTGTACATTTTGGAATTTGAGGAAGTTTCCATTCCACCTCATTTGATGAACGGGAGTTCTCATGTGAGTGCTGAAATGAAGATTTGTACCTGCTTTTTATTGGTCAATTATTTGATTTTTGTACATTTTGGAATTCCAGGATTTATTTGATTACATTGCTGAAGCACTCGCCAAGTTTGTTGCTACTGAAAGTGAAGGGTTGCATGCCTCTCCTGACAGACAGAGGGAGTTGGGATTTACCTTCTCCTTTCCAGTCAGGCAGACATCTATTGATGGTGGATCTCTTATTAAGTGGACGAAAGGATTCTCTATTGAGGATGCGGTTACTACTAAAGCCTTACTATACATCAACATTTTTTCAATTTGCCTTCTTTGTTGTTTGTTAGATGACTGGGCACTGAGATGCATGCTCACATTTTGCCTGATATATTTTTTCTCTTAGCTACAATGGTGTGAAGAGGAGAACTAATCTTTAATACTTTTTAACCCTACCCCTAAAAGGAAGTTAAGAATTAAGATTATCAAAGGATTTGTAGTTTAGTGACACTCCTCAAGGCCAATTGCATGCCTGAGAAAAAATAAGTTATTTTATTCCACAAACAATAATAAAAGCTTGCATGCATTCACTGAGTTCCACAGACATTATAGAAGGTAGGATAATGATTCAGTCACTAAATTCGAGTTCAACGTCCACCATGAGTATTCGTTTCAGTCATTGCATGTGATTCAGATTAGTGAAACATGACAGAATGATCAGAATATGAAACTAATTATATCTCTAGTAGGCCAAACAAGTTGCAGGAGAACATTTTATAGCGGAAACAATACTGCTGTAGGGATTTGAAAGATCAAACTTGTGTTCAAATTGAAACTAATATCTGGCTTCCGTTCTTCATGTCGTATTGAGTTATGATCTTAGTTATTACTGATGCGTCTTTTGACTCAGTAATTTGTTGTCAGTTAAAATATCTAGGAATAGTTTGCAAAGCAATTTACTTAAATGTGGTTTTGGTTCTTGATAAGTTTTCTTCCGTTGTCCGTTGATATATCTGAAACTTTCCAAGTATGATAAGATAACCGTTATCGTTATCTTATCAACCCACTTCTACTATGGGGTACCTTCTGATGCCTATGATCAACTTCACGTCAATGATTATCATTGACAATTCCTTTTGATTATAGGTTGGTGAAGATGTGGTTGGAGAATTGACTAAAGCCATGGAAAGAGTTGGCCTTGATATGCGTGTGACTGCCTTGGTAAGTTTATCTGGTTAAAAAGTTCATTTTTTGGTTGGTCTCAACAGCTTGAAGCTTAATCATTTTTTTTTGTTTTACACAGGTAAATGATACTGTTGGAACATTGGCGGGAGGCAGATACTACAATGAGGATGTAATTGCTGCTGTGATTTTGGGCACTGGAACAAATGCAGCCTATGTAGAAAAGGTGCATGCTATTCCTAAATGGCATGGTGATCCACCCAGATCTGGAGAAATGGTAAGCTGTGTCAACTGTCATGGTATCTATCAAATGGATGTTTACGTTACCTATTTGTCTCCAGTATTCTATGTCAGTTTACATAGTCCTTTTTTCAGGAGAGGTAGCCAACACAAGCCCATACATTAATCCAAAACAATTATCACACGACTTGTGTCCTTGCTCCTTTCCTCTAAAAAAATGTTTTGTTTCGTGATTTAGCATCTTGTTTTGAGAGTTGACAAGTAGTGTATTGGCGTTCATTTTGCTGCTTCTACTTTGTGCTTTATTATAGTCTTGTACTGTGAATATGTAGGTGATAAATATGGAATGGGGCAACTTTAGATCATCTCACCTCCCATTAACAAAATTCGATCAGGAATTGGATCTTGAGAGTTTGAACCCTGGCGAACAGGTACAAACACTGACACCTGAGTTAATTATATGATTACTTTTGCTAGTAACATAAGATTATAAGTAGCACATGTGCTTCTCTGACAGATTTTTGAGAAAATAATTTCTGGCATGTACTTGGGGGAGATAGTGAGGCGAGTCCTCTACAAAATGGCGGATGAAGCTGCCCTTTTTGGTGACGTAATTCCTGCAAAATTGAGAATACCATTCATTTTGAGGTTGGCATTCAAACCATACCTTTTCAAGAACTAAAATAACCTATTTACTTCTGTATGCCAGTCTGAAATCCCTATAGATGTTGTAGCCACTCTTCTTGTGTCTGTTACAAAAGAATGACTACAGAATAAGTTGGTATTCTGTTTCCTGTATAGATTTGTTTGGTTCTCTATGTCCTGATAGTCCCTTGAGAGTTGAGACAGCATAAGTTCCGTCTGTCATTAAACTTGATTGGACCTGGCTGGTTGTTTCTTGTTTGTAGGACCCCTGACATGTCAGCAATGCATCATGACACGACACCAGATCTGAAGGTGGTGGCTAAGAAATTAAGAGATATATTGGAGGTATAATTTTCACTCAAGCTGTGACAAAAAGGATTTGGTTTCACCGAAATAGGAGTTTAAGTACTGAGCAGCAACAGCAACAACAACAACAACGTAATTTTGTCTATACTTCTGAGAAGTTGGAACCTACTTTTAGTGAACTCATTGTTGAGCTGCAATGCATCTTTCCTAATTCATCATGAATTTTTAATTTGCAGATTTCCAATACTTCATTGAAGACGAGGAAACTTATTATAGAGCTGTGTGACATTGTAGCCACCCGTGGAGCTAAACTCTCTGCAGCTGGGATCGTAGGTATCCTGAAGAAACTGGGAAGAGATTCTGTACCTGAAACTGGTGAGAAGAAGAAGTCAGTGATAGCAGTAGATGGAGGTCTATTTGAGCACTACACCAAATTCAGCAATTGCATGGAAAGCACACTTAAGGAATTGCTAGGAACAGAAATTGCAGACAGCGTCGTGATCATGCACTCCAATGATGGCTCAGGTATTGGCGCAGCCCTTCTTGCAGCCTCTCACTCCCAGTACCTAGAAGTAAGCGAAGAATAAATCCATGCTCCTTCGTTGCTCCGCCCTTGAGGCTTTCATAATATAGGTATGCTGTGGGTCAAGTAAATTAGCGAAGGTAGTAGAGATGACTACTGTGAAGCATGCAAATACATAAAATATGAGCGGATTGGGTTATGAAACTTTTAGCTGCTGCTGGTGCTCTGATATCAGAGCTCTCTGAACTGAGAGCCAAGAGTCGGAGATTTTGAGGGCAGCAGCAGTAAATTATGTGCTTAAATTTTATGTGGTTTCTGTTAGCTGTTGTTGTGTTGTGGTTCTTTTCTTCCCCAACAGAAGGAAGGTAACACATTTTTGGCAGAGAAAATTTTTCTCCGAGACTTTCCAGTTGAATAAATAAAACACCAGCAAGTTATCTGTTGGATTTTAAATTTCTTTTTAGAGGGTGTGTCTATGTGGCAGTTGGCATATATTTCAATATCACAAAGATCACTTTATTTTTTTTTTAATTTTTTTTGATAAGGCTAAATGCCAAAAAAGGCTAACAAGAGGCCTTACAAACATAATAGGAGTAATTGCTAATAGGTGGTGGCCGACATAATTTGTGGAAACTTGACTCGCTTGGCCGACCTAATGGTAGTGGCCCACTAAAGCCAAGGTTAATAAATATTTAAGTTGAGTGGTGGAGTTAATGGCCCTACCCTAATAGACCCCTTGATAAACTAAATGACTCTTTCCCCCTGTCTTGGGGAAATATTTGTCTCGGATTATCAACTACACTACAACCAAAACCGTCTCTTCACATCCTCTTCAAATCAAAACTCTCTAGCTCTTCCATCAAAAAAAAAAAAAAAAAAAACTCTCTAGCTCTTCAATACACATTTGCTTACAACTATAAGAACAACTTGCCTCACTGACTACCCCTAGTCAAAACCCTAAACGGCATACTCTCCGATCCAATATGGAGCAGATCACTTCATCATCATCATCTGCGGCGACTACTGCAACTGCCAACACTGAAGATCAAGATCATATCCATCTCTTTGTTGATGAGTTTTACTTGTCAGCTCTCTTCGACTCTGAAAGCGGTATCATTCCAATCTCAGATGAAAACTATGCTTACGAGTTACATTTGCAGGAAGCTTTATTCTCTTCAGTCTCCAATCATCATACAACAACAATACACCACTCATTTGCATTATCATCATCAAAATCCATTGCTGCTGTTCTTCCTGCAGTCTGCTTGATCTGCATGGACCCCCAACAACCCGAAAACCTCTTCCCCAACGACAATATCTGTTCACACAAATTCTGCAACCACTGCATAGCCACATACTTAGCCACAAAAGTACAAGACAACATTGCACTTGTTAATTGTCCTCAATTTGGCTGTCAAGGCACTTTAGACCCTCAAACCTGTCGCCCCATTTTACCACAACCAGTCTACGAACGGTGGGAAAATGCTCTGTGTGAATCGATGATTCTCGGTTCACAGAAAGTGTACTGTCCTTACAAGGACTGCTCAGCTATGTTGGTGGATGATGGTGAAGAGGAAGTGATGGCTTCCGAGTGTCCGCTTTGCAGGAGACTCTTTTGCGCTAAGTGTAACGTTTCGTGGCATTCGGGGATCGGATGCGCAGAGTTTCAAGCTACTGACAGAATGGGAAGAGAGGACTTGATGGCTGTTGAGCTTGCTAAGAAGAATAATTGGAGGAGATGTCCTAAGTGTTGTTTTTATGTTGAGAAAATTGATGGCTGCAAACACATCACTTGCAGGTATTATATGATCTTTTTGTGGTCTCTCTGTGTCGCATTAATTAATTTTATCCGCTTTAGTTTTATGCTCCGTGTTGATTTTGTTGTAGGTGCAAGTATGAATTTTGCTATGGATGTGGATCCAAGTACACTGGCGCAAACTGCCTTTGCTAACAAATTGGATGAATCCTACAACAACAAAAAAAATTCAGTGTAGTACAACCAAATGCTGAAAGTATTAAAACAATGCAGTTTTAGTCAAAACCGCACCGTTTCCAGCTATTTATCTCCTTAATCATTTTACTAGCATGTTTTTTTTTTGTTTTTTTTATGGGGTTAGTGGGTTAGAGTTAGTATCTGTTCATTTTGAGCTTGTGAGGATTTGAACCCTAATTACATTGCAAACTTAAGAGGCATCCACTGAGCCACTCCACTTGACCTCTGTTTATTGTTACCTTACTAATCTCATTTGTTAAAGAACTTAAATTGTTCCCTGTTTTTTTTTCCTTCTTTCTCAATTACATGTTTCAGATTTTTCATTCAAGCTTACCTTCCTCTTCTTTTTTGAAAAATATTCCACATGAGCTTATCAATAATTTCAAAATTATAATTAAACATAAAACTACATTACTCGTTTAAGGAAGCTGAGTGTTGTGGCGAGCATCAGGCTCTCAAGAAACCGCGAAACTTCTCAATCGGGGAAATCCTCGATGGCGACCTCAGACATCATCGATCGCTTCCAAATCCCGATCTCCGCCGTTGATTCCATGTACTTAAGATCAGAGATGGTTTCCGGAGTGTGACTTTTGATCACCAAACCCTAGCTTCAATTTCGGGGGATTAGGAGATTTAGAGATGTCGACTGCGGATGACAATCTTCCGGAGTTCTTCAAGGTGTATATTCCACAGGAGAGCGCCGAGAAATTGGTAAAGCTGGGCTTTGTTTAGTACTTGAGTGAGATTACAATGAGAATTTTTGAGCTTATGTTGTGATTGGGGAGTTGTTTGATGGTCAGATGTGCATGTAACGTACTGATCCATTCCAACTAGTTAAGAAATTTTAACTTTTAAGTATGAGATTATAGCGACAATTTGATGTTCATGAACAAATTTGTTATGGTTTATTTATGATTTTCTTCTGCTTAGGTGTTTTCTTTTAAGATTCTGTTTCAGGAAGTTCCAAATCAGTTTATAGATTATTTGGGAAGGAGGAAGTCTGGTGCAGCTCGGCTGACAGGGCCAAATGGAGAGACTTGCGTGGTGGAGTATGTTAACGCGGTGAATAAGATTTACTTCACAGATGGGTGGAAGGCTTTTGTGAAAGATCAGCAGTTACAGGAAAACGATTTCTTGTTCTTCAAATATCATGGGAATCTACACTTGAGTGTTGAAATTTATGATTTTCGAACTAGTTGTGAAAAAGGGCTCAGTGCTGATTGCAGTCAGACACATGGTTTTGTCAGAGCTGAAAAACAAGTTGGTGGGGTGAAGGAGCTATCAAGCAGTAGATCGTTGAAGAGATCAAATGTAGGTTGTTCTCAGATTGCGCACAGACATGGTAATGATCTGAAGTATCTTTAGATACTCCTAAGTCCTAACAAGATTTGCAGTCATGTTTTTATTTATTTATTAATTATTCTTTCTCCTTCGTTTTGGTCGAGGCAGATTCTCATATTATGATCCCTGCCTGGTGTTTCAGCTTCATTCTTGAAGCTTACACCTTTTAACAATCACAATATATTGTTGTGGCTATAATGTTGTACTAGTAGTAAATGTTACAGCTGTAAGACTTCTATGCGTAGATGATTTGTCCAGAGATCCCATCTTACTGTTAAATAGCAAACTGTAGTAGTGTGATGGTCTGATGGGAATTTTTTTTAAAAGTAACCCAAAACGAGTTTCCGATTTCAAAAATAACCCACGCGAGTTTCACATTTCAAAACTGACCCATTTTTAAAGAGACCGGATCCCCGGTACCCGGTCTTTCCCGTTTTCCAAAAGACCGGATTCCCAGGATCCGGTCAGTTACATTTTGTAAAAGACCGGATTCGCAGGATCCGGTCAGTTACATTTTGTAACAGACCGGATGCTCAGGATCCGGTCTTTGGGAGATTAGGATGATGTGGACGCGGTCGAATACGTGGCTTCCACGTAAGCCCGGAACCCGGAAATCCGGTTTTTTATAAGACCGGATCGGCGGGAACCGGTCTTTTGCGGCTTAAAATTTTGTAAAAGGTACATTGCATAATCATTCGAAGTTGGACATTATAAACAAAGTTGTAATAAAAATCGAACAACAACAGTACCATAGGTACTCGGATATTGGATTTAGCTTGCATTGGCGAATGGACAAGACCTTCTGTTATGACCAGTTTGATGGCATAATTTGCACCTTTGAATCCTGCCTGGGGGTTGTGATGATGAAGCCTCTCCCTGAGTACTGGACTGGCCGACATTCCTCTGGTCCATTTCAGTACGCCTTCGCCTTGTAGGATTTCTACCGACGTTTGTACGTTTGAAGTGAGGATTAGGCACATGATGAAGTCCATCATAGGGTTCCCAGAAGTCAGACTGGGGTAATGGACTGAAATGGTAACTCCAGGTCATGTTGTAAGCTTCAAGTGTATACTCATGAGGCACATAGTCGCTGTATTCCCTATTCGTGAACTTACAAACTGCAATTGCATGACTGCAGGGAATATGAAGTGTCGTCCATTTTCCACATTCACATGTCCTCCTGGGTAGGCAAACTTTCCACAGATGATGCTTAACTCCCGTGGTAACCTGATAAATTCCCTGGGATGGGTTAAAAAGTACGACTCTGTGGAACTGTGCCCTTTGTCGGAGTACTGCCAACCTCTCGTGTACCTTTGGTGCAAAAGCCGAATCCGTATTTTCGTAACGATAACGACGGGTGTTGAAGTATTTATTCAACTGTTTGAAAGTGAACATGACCAATGCTGAAATTGGTAAATCACGTCCGTGCTTGAGAACGCCATTGAACGATTCGGAAGCGTTAGTGGTCATTGAGCCCCATCTCATACCACCAGTATCCATTGCCAAAGACCATAAATGAACGTCCACGTCGCGCAACCAATTTCGCACGTCAGCTCTGTCTTTCAATAGTGTCATCAGCTCCTCATATCGAGCTGCAAACTTGTACTCTTTTTTGGCATATGCAACCTTGCCAAGTTTTTTTTTCAAGTAAGAGTCTTTGACTCTCGTGTTGAAGTTGCTCTGAAAGTGGTGAACGCAGATACGATGGTAAGCATTAGGAGGCGACCATTGTGGTTCACTCATAGTAGCCATTATTCCTCCGTGTCTGTCAGATATGACGCACAAGCCCGTCCGATCAGTGACACCCTCTCGAATGCAACTCATGAACCAACTCCAGCTAGAGGTGTTTTCACTCTCGACCAAAGCAAACGCAACGGGTAAAACACCATTGTTTGCGTCCAATGAGCATGCTACGAGGAGCTTCGCATCGTACTTACCGTACATATGAGTTCCGTCAATGGATAATATAGGACGACAATGCTTAAACGCATGAATACATTCAGAAAATGCCCAAAAAACACGATTTACCTGAATGTACTGACCGCCGATTTCTTCCGTATCCCAATAGACAACTGTTCCCGGACTATTATCAACTAAAGCCTTCATCAAGTGCGGCAGGTTTGCGAAGGACTCCTCCCATGTTCCAAATAAGTTAGTGAACGTTTGTTGCTTCGCTTGCCAAGCTTTCAAGGGGGAGATTTCTAGGCCATAGTCTTTATAAATTCTTGCTTGTATCTCTGCTCCACTCAACCGTAATTTTTCTGTCATCACATCCCACAGTTCTTTAGCGATGTACTTAGGCGTCATATGAACGTTGTTGGCCATGATTGTGTCGCTCTGACATATGTGATGCTCACGATGCTTTCGCACTTCCCAACGGTCACTTCGTCTCAGTGCAGCTATCCGGAGGCCCCACGGACAAACTTCGCGACCTTTTCTACATTGAAACACAATGAAAGAAGGGTTAGATTTTTTGATCACGTACTCCACCCGTGTCATTATCGACCACTTCCGCACTGCATGTATGGCAAGTTCTTTGGAGTCAAACTCAGTCCCAACTCCTAGGGATGCGTGCAGATCCGGTTGACCGAAATTTCCTCCCAGATATTCATCAGCTGGTTGATTGGTATCCCATGCCGTAATATCTTCGAAATCCGGATGATCCCATACGTATTGGGGTACGGCATTCTCGTAGTCCGGATTGTGAACCGAGACCATCTCCAAAGTCTCCATTTCGGCCCGGTCGTACTCGTCCATGATCGGAACATCTAAATTATCAAGAGTGGGGGTTTCCATTTCGATTGAAATTGAGAGAATGAGTGAAATGATGAAAGATAGTAGGAAGTGTGTTTGGATGAATAAAATGAACGAGAGAAAATGCATATTTATAGCCGTAGTAGACCGGATTGCCGGAATCCGGTCTTTGGACAATTCCAACCCGTGCTCGTCCATATCTCATTTCTGGTCGCGGCGTCAGAAATTCGGGTCCCGTGAAAGACCGGATCCCCGAAATCCGGTCTTCGATGACCTAATTTTTTTTTTGGAATTTTCATAAGAACGGATTCCCGGTATCCGGTCATTCGAGTCCCGTAGAAGACCGGATGCCCGAAATCCGGTCTTAGATGACCTAATTTTTTTTTTGGAATTTTCATAAGAACGGATTCCCGGTATCCGGTCATTCGAGTCCCGTAGAAGACCGGATGCCCGAAATCCGGTCTTAGATGACCTAATTTTTTTTTTGGATTTTTCAGAAGAACGGATTTAGTGCACGTATAAGAAGTTTTTTTTGGCGATTAAATTCAGATAATGAAATTAAGACACATATCAACAAGTCATTTTTGTCCAATAAATTGAGAGTTTGATAGTACAAATTGTCATAAGAATCTTTTGTTACGCAATCTCTTCATCCATGATTGTTTCGGCGACTTTGGAGGACGAAGTGCGTGCCCATGAGGTGGTGGTGAAGCTGGCGCATATGAGGTGGATTGGCGAAATGGTGGTGAAGGTGGTGCTCGTGAGCTCGATGGCCGAAATGATGGTGGAGATGGTGGTGGTCTTGAGCTTGATGGACGATCAGAACCGGCTGTCTGTGAGTAAAGGTTGGTGACATGATCTTCCTCTACAATCGTATCATCATGGTCATCTGTCGTTGAAATGTATTAGTCAAATAATTAAATGCGGTGGAAAATAGGTCTCGGGTAAATGGAAATTTACCGTTTCCCAACTGAATAATTTCAGGGTTGATGTTCAGCAGCCGCAACTCGCCCAACACCCGTAGTTCTTCCACAACGGTATGAAAAATGCGATGGAAAATGGGTCTCGGATCTGCAGTACTATGGAATCCTTCTGCAGCTTCCGATGCGCATATGAGCAACGTGCGAATCTGCACGAAAACATATTGTGAGTGAACGTATAAAATACATTCATCACTAGGAATATCAATGTGAAAACTTACATTGCTAGGTAATTCATGGGCAGTAGGGCGATAGTACTGAGTGTCCTCTTCTTTCAATTTGGGCTGGATAAGGCGACGTGTTATTCTTGAATACCAATATACATATTCATCACTAGGAATATCAATGTCCTCGTCATCCTCGCCTGGATCCCCATATATTAATCTCTCATATCTGGCACTCCATTGCGCAATATACTGTGCGAGGTACACTCTCCAGTCAACTGTCTTTTTTCTTTCTAACCCGTGGTGCTCATTCGTGCACGCTACAGGAGCTGGTGGAATCGTCTGCTTCCATCCAAACTGTCTCAAAACACGATTCGGATGATGCCACTCAACGATGTTAAAGCAAACAAGAGGCACATCAGCCGTCCATAATTCTCGTGAATCGAGACATACGGGATGCAGTCGGACCAAGGTCTCCTCGTCATATGGTCGGAAAATAAAATCAACATGAACCATTCGCTCCAGTTGATCCCGAAAGAAGACTAGAGAACCACGCGGGACCTCAACAAAGTGTTTTGGTCCAGCCCAATGTCTGCACATAAAAAATGCGTTACAAATTGAATATGAAAATGCAAATTTTGAATATGGATGCGATGGAAATTAACTTACAAGTACGACCAACAAGGTCTTAAATATGGATGAATCTCATCGTCAAGGGCTGGGGCCTCTCTATAATAAGGTTGTGGAGCTCCAATACGCAAACGCTCCCAACTCCAAAACTGTAGTAACGGTAAACATCCACCAATTTGCGACTTCTTAAAATTGCTCGCTTTGCACAAGTTACTGTACAACACAGCTAAAACCGCGCTCCCCCAACTGTATCTACGGACGATATCCAAATCCGCCAACAATGGAAGGTAGTGGAGCGATACCTGATCACCATACAAGTCTGACATAAGAGTCAGTCCCAATAGACACAAGATGTACGCCCTAGCGTATTTCTTCAATGTCTCTTCGTCCGCATCGTCCGGTATATGAGTCAGGTACTGATCGAACCATGTCTTCGAACCCATCGATTTCTTCTTCGGACGGTCGGGCACAGCACCCAATAAACTCATACAAACTGGCTCCCATTCGAACGAACCTAGTCCAGATACAGGCTCCCCATCTATGGGTAATCCAGTAAGGATAGCGACGTCCTGTAATGTAATTGTAGCCTCACCTCCATTCAGATGGAATGTGTGTGTCTCGGGTCGCCATCTCTCAACTAAGGCGGTGCACAATTTTGGATCAATCTTCACGTTGCATACTTGGGTCCACGGTAGAAATCCGGCATTCGCAACGTAATGCGCAAGTCGAGGATCCATTTGTACAACATTATGACCCGCGACTCGCAATGGCTTATCAGACATAAAATCTTTATCCATCTGTAATATGTAAAACAATTTATTAGTATAACATATTGTTATTTGATATGAATTTCAAATGTTTAATTAATGAAAATTATACCTGATTTCTCCAAATCGCCTCAGTGCGATGCACACTTTGCAGTGTCAATAAGGATGGATCGATGGGTCCAGGATGAACGTGATCATCCATCTCCATATCTGGATTAGCAGTCGCACGTGAAGAAGACGGCACATCGCGTTGACTAGTGCTTCTTCGCCTGTTACCGGACGACATTTCTATACAAAAAAATATATACGAAGAAAAATAAATATAAATACAAATTATTCTCCAAGTATAAAAATAGCAACACCAATAACAAAATTCAACCCTAATAACAAAATTCAACACATTACAACCCTAATAACAAAATTCACAACATTTAAAATTGAACACTCATACAATTAACCGGTTTAATCCATCAATACTAATAACAACACAAATAACAACACTAATTTAAACGTACTAATTTCACAACACTAATATATACACTAATAACAACACTAATTTAAACAAAATTATTATAGGACAAAATTCACAAAATATTCGTACAATTAACCGACTAATTTCAAAAACAAACAATTCAACAATACTAGTTAATCAATTGAAGTTTTCACCTATCGATTTCGTAGAACTTTGGGATTTTTACGGACAAAATCGGATGGGGACGAATCGGATGGCGAAGATTCTTCGTATGGATGGACGGAGTGGACAATTGATGACAGCAACGGACGAATCGGATGTGGATGAAGTCGGATTTTGTTAGGGTTTGAAGAAATCGGAGAAGAGAATGGGGGAGAGAAGAGATCTGCTGCCGATTCATATATCGCTGAAGACCGGTTCCCGCCGATCCGGTCTTATAAAAAACCGGATTTCCGGGTTCCGGTCTTACGTGGAATCCACGTATTCGACCGCCTCGTCCACATCATCCTAATCTCCCAAAGACCGGATCCTGAGCATCCGGTCTGTTACAAAATGTAACTGACCGGATCCTGCGAATCCGGTCTTTTACAAAATGTAACTGACCGGATCCTGGGAATCCGGTCTTTTGGAAAACGGGAAAGACCGGGTACCGGGGATCCGGTCTCTTTAAAAATGGGTCAGTTTTGAAATGTGAAACTCGCGTGGGTTATTTTTGAAATCGGAAACTCGTTTTGGGTTACTTTTAAAAAAAACTCGTCTGATGGAGCTGTTTCTTATTTCTATTCTGCAGGTCTGTTGTTGACCCTGAATGACGAAGAACCGCAGGTGACTTCTAGTGCAGTGAAGCCTTATTTTGTCAAACAAATGACAAGGCAATTGGTTGGACCGCATGCCTTGCTCGTGAGTTTAGTTTGTCAACCCTTTCTTGCCTCAAAAATTTTCTTAGATTGATTAAATGAAGAGTCATTGATTGAAATGCCAAATTTATACACAACCAATTAACAAAGATCAATGTAATCACCAATTTGATCAGTTTTGCCCTATGTGAACATCTAACGATCCATTTTGCTTTCACTGGTGCTTAGAAAGAGAAACTTGAGGATTCAGTAATCCTTGTCTGTTACAAATTACATTGGTGAAAGGTGACAATAGACAACTACGTATCTCATGGTATACCACTAATGATTTTAGGTGATTGAACGAGCGAATGAACTTGGAAGCAACAATGTTTGTGAATTATCTATTTTCTTTATATTGATACAGCTTTTAAAACATCTTGAAACTCGTCTTGCAGTGGATTCCAGTTTCATTCACAAATGGAAACTCGCTACACTACCAACACAAAGAGAAGATGGTCCTCCGAAATGAAGAGTCATCCTGTATTGTGAAAATTCTTCGCAACAAAAATGGCTATATCTTATCAGGCTTGGCCGCTTTTGTCCGTGATAACAACATTAAAAAAGGCGACATTTGCACTTTTGAACTGATAGACAGGCTGAAAATGACGGTACATGTGTCACCCGGTGATATATCATCAATGTTAACATAAACCAGTCGGAGTCAAGATTTTTGTTTACTGTTAAGGAGTCCTTGCTGTATGATTATCAGGGTTGTAATGGGAAGAATATTACTCTACGTGTCTAGGAGTTGCTACTTTTAGTTTAGGAATTTGATCTGAACATCTGTAACAGACTGAATGGTTAACACGGCGGAAGAGTTTATGTTACACACATGAACTCCATTTGATATAGAGACAGTTACGTACATGTATCACCTTTTATACAGTAGCTAAAAAGTTGCGATCATTTGAAGGTTGGTAAGAAAATTTTCACTCGGTTCAATAAAATTACACAAATTTTTATTGATCGGAGGCATTGATTTTGAATTACTCAATTGGAATTGTGACCTCTACAAACATGAACTTGCAAATAGGACTGTGAAGAGAGTTCTTCAAAACATTCAACCTCCCATGACATTTCTCAGTGGACTGTCGAAGCTGACCAATCACAGGAAACAGCTCAGAAGATTGAAAGAAATATTTATAAAATGTATGTCAATTTACAAGTTTCTTTTTGTACCCCTTCAAGATTCGAACACAAGCACCGATCGAACCTCGGGTTTCTTTACGCACTGTCCTTAGACGGCTACCCTGATGGACTCAATTTACAAGGCTCAGATTCGATTCGCTAACTGTTCTCAAGCAGCGTGTAGTGTTAGTCAGTATAATGAGGAACACACTTCCGGTAAGTGTTTTAGTACAAGTACAGAAAACTTCTAACAATAACAGACAACTATGATCTAGCAAATACGTGGAAAGACAATACTTAAATGGGTGCCGTAAGTCCATAACTTCCATCATTTCTGAAAGTGGCTGTCTTTGCTAAAGTTGCCTTTAATTTGTGAAAGTGAGAACTTTAATAATTATAGTTTAAGAGATGTATCCCAAAGTGACTTTGCATAAACTTAAATATGATTCTGAGTCATTACAACAACATAAGGTTTCAGGTTTACTACACACATTTCATCACATTGATACAAAAATACATGTTGCAGTTTACATATCATCAGCTCGAAACAACGAAAGATGTACTGTAATAGTCGTAATTGATTGTCAACACAGCTTGCCATCAGTTGACTCTTTACAAAAAGAACGTGACATGGAACAACATAGCTCGTGGCACCACATTCGAACTAGGCTCCCCAGTTGCTTGAAGAAAAATGGGGAATCATCAAGTGAAAATCTCTTTAGCAACCGATAGAGAAACTGTCAAGGATCTTTCACCTTGTTTCAGGAGATAAAGTTTGGTGAGGGCTTCTCCAGCAATTCTCCAGGGAAAACTGCATTTGCTAACCGATCTTTCTCTTTTGGCGAAAGAATAACTTATCTGATAGATTGCTAATGCATCATTGAATACATCCTCATCTTTTCTCGTCCTATGCTCAAATACCTTCGCTCCATACATGATCTTTAAATAAGAATGAAAACATATAGTTATTCATGATTAGCAAAAACTGAAAATACAATGAGCTCTGTAAAAGCCGAACAAATTGCCACCTGCTTATATTCCATTATAACAGCATCAGCTGTTCCATTCTTAGTCCCTGCATCTTGATTGAGTGCATCACTCATCTTCCGTCTGTATTCGTCATAATGTAGCTCCCATTCCTTAGTGCAAGCTTCAGGCACATCAACCTCGAAACAAGAAAGTGTCCAAATATCTACATAAAGTTCAAGCACTCTGATAAGCTTGAAATATCAAATAAACACAATTAAAACAAGATAGTTTCGTCGAGGATCCTATTTGTATTTTATCGGTGATAATCTCAGGCATCAGATTAGAATGAAACTCACCAGCCACTACAGGGACCTGTAATTTAAATGAGTCCACTGCATCGTATATTTCTCCCAGAATGGACAAAGATCTGTATGAATCTTCCCTACCCATATAATGTGGGAACATCTTGGCCACCAGTTCACTAGGGACAGTAACCTGGTTATAATTCAAGATTAACGTTGATTCCTGAATACATAACGCTGAGATGATGAACCATTTGAACTTTGGAAACCAGAAACTATCTAACCATGTTAAAAGAGATACTTTTGTGGGCCTTTTTATGAATATTTTTATGTTTAGGTGGTAAAAATTATTATTTTCTTCTGCTAGAAGTACCTCCCTGTTAGTAATTTACAAAAACCATCCCAGTCATATTGAACTTCATTTTTAAATTATGCTAATAAAAAAACTCTAAAAAGCTAACCTTTAATCCAGATTTTGGTGCATCTAGAGCATCATAATAAATATCAACCAACTGGAGCATTTTTTCCTTAACACATAATTTCTCATCAGCAGAATCATCTTCCAATACCAAAAGGCGATCCATGAATGATAGCCAGGAATCTGCCGCAGTCCCAGCAGCGGAACTGAAATAAAATGTTACTTATATTGATGCAACCAATTCCAGGGTGACTAGTCTCAGGTTAGCATAGAACATACCAACAAATAAAACCACAATTAATTTACGAACAAATAGATAATAACCTCGGGTTGAATCTAGTTTGCAGAAACAATTGAAACAATTCACGTTCCAGCTCATCAACAGATAATTCTGATAGTTTTTTCTTTGCCGGAATCTGTTTTGAAGCTTTTTGTGTCCATGGTGTACTTGGTTGAAACCATCGCAGCAGCTGATACAAAAAGAGTATTTCCAAACAAATCAGGATACAACTGTGCCAGAAAATAGCAGCTGTATCAAAGCTAGACTGATATGCACAAAATAACCTGAGGGTTTCGTGATACAAAAAACATGTCACCGTCGAAATCACCACCTGCCATTTCATCTGCTAATGATCGATGCCTTTTGGTGGGGAAGAGTATAGCATACTTGGCATTTCCAACATAAATGTCCATGTCCTCCACGTAGACAGCAGTTAAAATGTGCACGTCACCGAAATGTATGCCAGGATGTCTGTACACTAAAACTTTCCCAGACATTTGTCCCCCATCACTACAGAAGCAAATTGTATATGGAACATATCACGAAATCATAAATAATTTAACTTTTCATTATTAATGTCACACAAGCACTTCAGATGATGCCCCACTCGAGCAATATGATCAAGGATATATTCTCAAATTCAATCTGGTGAGAATATGACAATAACATAATGCAAAAGATGTTGGCTTCTAGGTCAATTCAGCTCTAACCAATCATCAAGAAGTGGGATTTACTGATAAAGCATTGTATCTTTTAAGGTTGATAATAAAAAAACACATGAAACACTAGTGATATACACTTACATAATGATGCACACTTGATCATTTTTCAGCACTCCACTGGGATCAACCGTTCCCATAAGATTGTAGGAATCTTCAATGGGAAGTTTTCCTCCTCTCAGACTTTTTCTTTCTTCCTTCATTAGAATTGACATATGCTGCTGAAGATACGGTTCATCTAGTGGGATTCCACAAGAAATCATTTTGGAGGGTATGTAATCATGCATTTCACCGTATCGCATAGCAACTGCAAAAAGGGGAAAGAATCATTGTCAACAGTTGAACAATGATATGATTACATGCTTAAGTCCAACATTAATCTAAATGGCGTCGAGTTGTATGAAAACTAAGAACAAGAAAAACCTGAGAAGGCAGCTCGCCTGCTCGAAAAGACGCTCTGAGCTTTTTCCAAAGTGTTAACCAAAATGCCCTTAAAGAAGTTTTTCGGCACCCCTCCATAACATAGTAGAGCGATGAGAAATCTTGATAATTTTGCGTTCCGCGGCTTATTACTAAAATATAGATTTAAAGATAGTGTAACATGTCTTCTTGACTTGAAAGATTAAAAATAAATAAAGGCAAGTGACAAGCAATCTTGGACAACATCAAACATTCACAATTTTGGAAATATCAAGCGTTCAAATTATTTTCATAAGTTTTTTGATACTAATTATGCAACAACTGCATGATGATGTATACAATCTGACTCGAATATAGAGCTGGTTTCAGCCCTCAGTAGGCTTGTTTAATTTGAAGTTGCATAAGCATTATTTGCCAGAGGATTTATTGTGGTAAAACTAGCTCACATAGTATAAGAACAGGATTGGCTACTACAAACTTTGAACAAGAAAATATAAAGAAGTATCTACCATATTTTTAAGGCTAATTCTAACAAAATAAATCACAAAAACATAAATTCATTTTAAACGGCTCACCAAGGTGCATCCATGCAAATATGGGTATCAAGCTCACAAAATTACCACATAACACCGACAAACAGAGCATGAATTTTCAGAAAATACCTAGTCGTGACTATCTCTAAAGAATTTGCAGTTTGGAAGCCCTGTATCTTGTAATCTTGCTCAACCTTTATCATTGAGGGCCTAACCTGAATGGTTCTAGCTGGAAGCTGAAAGATGAGATGACAAGTTACTTCATGGAGTTAGTGAGATCAGAACAGCATTTATCTGCCCATTGATCATCTGAGTTAGTCAAGGCTCTGGATCAAGACCCACAAAACTCCCTACCCTAGCGTAAACAAAGTACCTTGCGGTTCACAAGCAAAGTTCCCTTGACAGCATTACCATTAAAGAACATGCGGACCTGCATCAATAGAGGCTGATGGAAGACAGGAATGAGATATGCCATTAGTGTAGTAACACGTATATTTTAAAATAAAAATGGAAGTGCACATGGACTTGAACATGTTTCACTAGTAGACAATAAATATCGAGTACCGGTGTTCGATTGTGTAAATATGAGCATTCATCTTCTTCAAGGTTGTCAACATTAACGAAGTATCTCTGGATCATAAGAAATCATTGTAAGCAAACATCGTAATGACCACTGGGGGTTGATATAGACTTTCACTTCACATATCAGCTTGAATATACTGTAGAAGCCGTAATTTCAAACCTCATTATATGTTTGTGCCCCTTTATACAGATTTCTGGGACACCTAAGAGCAATATCTTCAGATACAAAGCCAGTTCCGTCTGTGTGTATTAGTGGTTCTCCATTATCATTGCAGGCAACAGAACCATCTTCATTCTGAAAAAAGTACTATCATTGCTGAACTCCTTTCCACCCACAAAATAAATCATAACAATGAGGATAGGTAACTAAAATTTTACTATGAGTTGTTGATTCAGTTGAAGAAATTGGCTGACATCGCCTTAAAGGAGGAGATACGAGCTTATATATGATTTTATAGAACCGCGCCTCAAAATTTAAAAGCTTGAGTTTTTAAGTTAGGGTGAGTCTATACTCTTTTATGAGCTAGTGAACTTCAACACTGTATCAGAGCCCACGTGATGTGGGACACAAGTGGAGATTTAAGAACATGAATACAGCCACTTGGGTGGCAAGGGTGCTGCAAGTCAGCTCAAAAGTGATGCAACTAGCAAATGTCGCAGTGCGAGGGAGTTGTGTAGGTTAAGACCTCAAGTGACGAGGGAGAGTTACAGGGCACGGTTACAAAGAAGTGAGCCACCACGAACAGAAGTAGCAAAGTGTTCATCGAGAAGGCGGATGCACAGTTTATCCAAATGAGAGGTACATCGTACAATAAGAATCACTTGAAGAGATTATCGCACATCACCAAAAAAGAAAAGAGGAGATACTGACTTATATAGCTCCATAAACCCTTGATTAGAAGCTTGAGTTTTTCAATCAGAATGAGACTACAATATTATGTTTTTTTTATAGTTAAAGTTGGTCGGTGCCAGCATGAATGTTATTCATTTGCTTCAAATAGCCTGAACCATGGCTCACATACAAAACAATGAAGTACAGAGTCCCTAAGAAAGGAGCCCTCATGCGCTATCACTTTGTTTTATAAACAACCAAGCGCGCTTACAATACTATATGAACTAGCAAAATGGAAACAAAATGATAAAGCAAAAAGTAGCCATACCAGGCATTTTATATCTTCAATCTTTGACACATTGACATATGCTAGGTCAATATCAAGCTTGATAGTCTTGGATAAAATTAGGGCAAGCCTGCATCCAAATACAATGTATATGTGTACGCATAATAAGTTTCTTTAAAATTGATGCTTATAGAAATTAGTCAAGAGACAAACCTCGCCATGAATTTTTCTACACTGGAAACAGTATGAGCATGCATAAAAAGACACCTCGCTTCATGTATTCTTTTCCCAGTTAATACATAGGCCTGATTAAGATCTGATATAGCATTGGACTCTGTGCGAACAAAATAACATCTCACAGGAGATGAGTTTTGATTCTTGCCCTTCTTCTCCTTTCGGCCATCCTTGAAAACTGGTAGAGGAGATGAGTGTTTTTACAAACATCAAATCAACTTTAAAATGAAAAATAAATCACTACAGAAAGAATATTATTGACATAAACATGGTAGACTCCAACTTCAACAATACCAACTTATAAAGGAATGAGATTTCATTTCTATTTGTTATGGTATAATGCTGTTGTGATGTTATTGTGTTGAATAAGAATGACCAAAGTAGTTTTGTACTTGTATATATATGCCTAGTTGTGTATGCAGGAGGTCTGGTTTGAGCCTTAAGTCCATAGAAGAGTTTTGAGCAGAATTGCTCAAAACGGCGTCGCATAACCGAAGCGGGAATGCGTTTTGTTTGAAGACAAATGGAGTGGCGTCGTTTAGCCAAGGCGCGAGACTTCGTTTTAGTGGAACGCCGTCGTTCCGTGGAAGCGCGTAAGTCTGTTACTTCAGTTACAGGGCGAGCTAAACGGCTGCGTGTCGTCTGGCCCCTGCGTTTCATTCAAAAGACAATTCAATTGGGGATTAGGGTTCTGTCTGCGTTCTTCATCTTTGAGAGAGAGAAACCCAGAGCGATTCGAAAGCGAGAGTTTCAATTGACGAGCAATTGAAGTGCGATGGGATATTGGTGAGTGTTGGAGTGCTACGGCGTGCCTCGTCTGCGGCCTATTCGTCAGTCGAGCGCCGGAAGAGCTCCGCAGAAGCCGCAACTCGGTTAGAGTGAAGCTGATGCGTTCTTCGCCGGATTCGTCTCAGATAAGTTGTCATAATCTAGTAACATTAAGACATTCATGTAGGCATTTCTTGTACAAACTCTTTAAGCTAATATTCAATAAAGGGTAAGGTTTAACTACATATATTGAATCGATCCGATTACACTATTTATAAAGACACTTACTGAAAGGTGGCGCCACCGATGTTATATCTATACAAACATCTGCCTATTTATGTTGGTCGTAATAATCTTTTATGTATATTCAATGACTGCTTCATACCGTCAAAACTTTCGAAATATCATGTCTTGTGTAGGGCCTGCTGCTTTAGAAGTGAAAAGTACTAGTATATAAGCTAAAAACGTATAAAGACACTTTTGATGTTTCAAACGCAAAGGTGCATGCATACAATATTTTTTTTGATTACAAAGGTGTTATGTTAGATTAGAATGTTAGAATGAGGTTTCGACCCCCCCGCGCACTCTCAAGATGCCGGGTAACATGCCACCACTGGGCTAACTGTCGAACCTCGCATGCATACAATATTAAAATATTAGCATATCGATTAATTTACATCTCCATTAAAACTTCAAGCCTACAATTGTAGAAGAATACCAATTATGGGTTTAGATTTGAATTGTAATTGTGTTAGTTCTTACAAAGTGAGGAATTTAGAGGAGGGATCATGAACTAATTAGAGGAGGAGCGATGAAGTCAGAGTTCATTTCCGGTGAGGCCCCGCTGTGGGAAGCGGCTGTGTGAGTATTACTGTCTAATTAGAGTTAGTAATTAGGGTTAGTAAGCTGAGTGTTTTTTAAAAAGTGGGCCGATGTAATATGGGCAGACAGTTGTTTTGCGTGGATCAAATCACACTCATACATGATGGAGATCTATTTTAATATAACAAAAAAAAAGTGAGGAATTTGCAAAATCAAGAGTAATTAAGTGTCCAAAAAGCACTCACCAAAGAACCTATAACATCGTAAGCCGACCCAAATCCCACCTTCGAAAATCTTGTAAAATACAGAGTCATTGCACTTGTGGGACAAATCATCTGAAAATCTCACCATCAATACATTGTCATCCCCCAACACCTTTTGTAAATGAGTTCTCGCGGTGTGGTCTAACTGACCCTGAGAAAAATGCTAAATTACTTAGTCTTCATCAAGTCCTTTATAAGATAACTAATGCCGTTCACTATGATAAGTTATAACAAAGCAAGGGCGCAAATAAAAGAGCATGCGACACAAGAAGAAACAAAAATTAAGCTAGTGATACAGAAGAGTACATCGTAACACCAAGTCACAAAAAAAAAATATCTTGAACTAGTACAGAGATTACAATTTATAGGTAAGCAATTGGTCTGGTCTTGATGTTTTAATTATAAAGAGAGTTAGAAAAATAAAAGAGTAGATAAAAAAATTACCATGATAACTGAGTAATACAGATGAGAATTTAGACAAGAATCAGTTAAGTGATTAATATTACTGCCTCCTAGTTGGTCCCTCCATTTGACTTCACTAGTAAAGTATTTACCGTAAACGAGTATGTTCCATCCGCATGAACATGACAATGATAGGTTTTCACATTTTCGGAGTCATGACTGAAGGCCTGTATGACAAAAGAAAGGTAGAACTTAACCCTAGAGACATAAAATTAAATAGGGTCTAGGTGGCTGCAAAACATTGAATTTCATATCTGTAATGAAATCATAACTAACTTACCAGGCTCGACAACAGTTTGACAAGTCGAAATGACATCACAGATATACAATCTTTCTTTGCATATGAAAAATAACATTATGAATGTAAAAGCACATATTGATAGCAATGAAAGATTGCTAGAATCTGCTAAGGTTGGGCATGGTGAGAACATTTGGATACAATAGACATCCTACACAATACTCTCAAATCAAACCATAGTCCTAAAAATTTTATCAACTCAAAAGTGTATGTAAAAATCAGTGATCAAAATACGAATTTAGTGACTGCACGTGATATGACGTGTTACCATTAGCCTATCTTTAGCAGGAATGCACATCCTACCAAAAGCACTCCACAACTGATTTTCAAATGTTGCCATTGGAACAGACTTGAATTCACGAATAACATCTTCAGAGACCACATCTTCCAATCGACACCTGAATATCAAAATAACTTCCGTCATTTAAACACTTATTACATAGCATTCTAAATTTGTGGAACAGAAGTTGCGAATATAACAATCGGACCTGCCAATATAACATAAAATCAAAAATGCCTTTTTAAACTCCAGCTCCCCCAGTGCTCTTAACTGCGGGCTCAGTTCTCCAGAATTCACAGAAGTTGAATAGTTGGAACTCATTTGATGTGGATAAGGGAATATATCACCGCTTCCTGCAATCCAAAATTGAGGCTGTTAACTGCAACAATGGCAGAGATTTGGAAAGCCATAAATTTTGTTATCTTTAAACATGATAGAGTTTTGGAGAGGAAAAGTATCATGTCAATTATCTGGGGCTTGAAAATTAAATTAGATAGGAATTACAACAGCCAACGGTATAGAATGTGGTTGAATAGCTTTGGTTTCAGTGTGTAGTGTTGGTTTTGTTTTTGCTGTGCTTTTGTTTTGGTTTGGTTTTGTGTAGGGTTTTGTGTAGTTTGTTTCCAGGGGTTCCTGTTTGAGTTTTGGTCCCTGGTTTTTGTAGTTTGCTGCTGAAAGCAAAATCAGATACCTCTGCAGAGCGCGGGCGAAGACGAGGAGCACGATCCCTTTGTAAGCTGTGGAGAGATGCAGGGAGATTTATTAAGTGGAGAAACAGGAGGAGACGGAGAAGCTCCAGGTCGTCGTCCTCTGTTGGCCTCATGCGCCTGCGCGATGTGACGAATGAATCCGTCCAGGCTGCGAACAACGGTGGGTGTTGTCAAAACGGAACGGAGGATGGTGATAGCGTCGTGTTCTGGCATGGCGGCGAGGAGTCGCCTGGTGTTAGGGCCGGGCGGAGGCGAGGAGGAGTGTTGGAGGCGTACGGAGTTGAGTAGGTCATCGACGGGGCGGCTGAGAGGTACGACGGAGGACGAGGAGTATGGCGATGATGAAGCGGCAGCTGCGTCCATCAGGAGTGTGTTTGTTTATGTGTTGGTTGATGTATTGAAGTGAGGGCGGGAGATTGATGGAGAGGGAGAGAGAAGTCGAAGGAGATAATAATTTAAAGGAAATCTACGTCCTAACTTATCACCCTTTTCCTATTGGCTTTGTATATAAAAAAAGGTTTTGGATCAAATACAAATCATAATTATAAATAAAAATTATAAATCTACAAACATAATGTCACGTGTAAAAATCGATCAATCAGAATTCATCCCGTTCGGGGTTCTTTTTGTAAATAAAAAAAACACACGCGGAGTTATTTAAAAATACATAAAAGATATTAGGGGTATAATCGTCCTAATTTTGCTACAGTAATGATCAGACTTAAAAAAACAATGATCAGACTTAAACCAGTAATGACAAGACTTAAAAAAACAATGATCAGACTTAAAAAACAATGATCAGACTTAAAAAAAATAATGATGAGATTTAAACCATTAATGATCAGACTTAAACCATTAATGACCAGACTTAAAAAACAATGATCAGACTTAAAAAAAAACAATGAACAAACATAAAAAAATAATGACCAGACTTAAACCAGTAATGATCCGACTTAAAGATTGTAATGATCAGACATAAAATAACAATGATCAGACTTAAAAAACAATGATCAGACTTAAAAAACAATAATCAGACTTAAAGATGGTAATGATCCGACTTAAAGATGTTAATGATCAGACTTAAAGATGGTAATGATCACACTTAAAAATGGTAATGATCAGACTTAAAGATTGTAATGATTAGACTTAAAGATGGTAATGATCATTAAGTCTTTTAAGTCTGATCATTAAGTCTTTTAAGTCTGATCATTGTCTATTTTTAAGTCTGATCATTAAGTCTTTTAAGTCTGATCATTAAGTCTTTTAAGTCTGATCATTAAGTCTGTTCATTATCTATTTGAAGTCTGATCAGTAAGTCTTTTAAGTATGATCATTATCTATTTTAAGTCAGATCATTAAGTCTTTTAAGTCTTATCATTGCTGCTTTTTAAGTATGATCATTAAGTCTTTTAAGTCTGATCATTATCTATTTTAAGTCTGATCATTAAGTCTTTTAAGCTGATGATTAAGTCTTTTAAGTTTGTTCATCATCTATTTTAAGTCTGATCATTAAGTCTTTTAAGTCTGATCATTATCTATTTTAAGTCTGATCATTAAGTCTTTTAGGTATGATCATTAAGTCTTTTAAGTCTGTTCATCATCTATTTTAAGTCTGATCATTAAGTCTTTTAAGTCTGATCATTAAGTCTTTTAAGTTGTTCATTATCTATTTTAAGTCTGATCATTATCTATTTTAACTCAGATCATTAAGTCTTTTAAGTCTTATCATTGCTGCTTTTTAAGTCTGATCATTAAGTCTTTTAAGTCTGATCATTATCTATTTTAAGTCTGATCATTAAGTCTTTTAAGTCTGATCATTAAGTCTTTTAAGTCTGTTCATCATCTATTTTAAGTCTGATCATTAAGTCTTTTAAGTCTGATCATTATCTATTTTAAGTCTGATCATTAAGTCTTTTAAGTCTGATTATTAAGTCTGTTCCTCATCTATTTTAAGTCTGATCATTAAGTCTTTTAAGTCTGATCATTATCTATTTTAAGTCTGATCATTAAGTCTTTTAAGTGTTATCATTAAGTCTTTTAAGTCTGTTCATTATCTATTATTAAGTCTGATCATTAAGTATTTTAAGTCTGTTCATTATCTATTTTAAGTCTGATCATTAAGTCTTTTAAGTCAGATCATTATCTATTTTAAGTTGATCATTGTCTATTTTTAAGTCTGATTATTAAGTCTTTTAAGTCTGATCATTAAGTCTTATCATTGCTGCTTTTTTAAAGGTGATCATTTCCATTTTTAAGTCTGATCATTAAGTCTTTTAAGTCTGATCATTAAGTCTTTTAAGTCTGATCATTAACAACTCTTGGACTAAATTGAAAATAACATTATTAGGTTTATACCGCTCCGTGTGGAATGACTATAATACCCCTCCGTGTGTTTGTCTAGAATTTCGACTAAATGGGACACGTGTCAGCTTAAAAATCGATTTGTAGTTTTTATTTATAAATTGGTTTGTACCCGAACCGCACTCATAAAAAAATATCACATTTAAACATAAAAATTATAAGGATTTGGATCAAATACAAACCAAAATTATAAATAAAAACTACTAATCCATAAAAAAATTGACACGTGTAAAAATCGACCAATCAGAATTCATCCCGTTCGGGGTTCTTTTTGTAAATAAAAAAAACACACGCGGACTTATTTAAAAATACATAAACGATAGGAGGGGTATAATCGTCCTAAAATTTGCTACGGTAAAATTCGACTTTCGCTACAGTACGTTTTTAAGTCTGATCATTTTGAATAAAATTTGACTTTCGCTACAGTACGTTTTTAAGTCTGATCAACATGCGTTAAGTCTGATCAGACATAAAGATGGTAATGATCAGACTTAAAGATGGTAATGATCAGACTTAAAAATGGAAATGATCAGACTTAAAGATGGTAATGATCAGACTTAAACCAGTAATGATCAGACTTAAAGATGGTAATGATCAGACTTAAAATTGATAATGATCAGACTTAGAATTGATAATGATCAGACTTAATAATAGACAATGATCAGACTTAATAATAGACAATGATCAGACTTAATATTGATAATGATCAGACTTAAAATTGACAATGATCAGACTTAAAATTGATAATGATCAGACTTAGAATTGATAATGATCAGACTTAATAATAGACAATGATCAGACTTAATATTAGACAATGATCAGACTTAATATTGATAATGATCAGACTTAAAATTGACAATGATCAAATTTAAATTGATAATGATAAGACTTAGAATTTATAATGATCAGACTTAAAGATGGTAATGATCAGACTTAAAATGGTTATGATCAGACTTAAAATTGATAATGATCATAGATGGTAATAATTAGACTTAAAGATGGTAATGATCAGACTTAAAATGGTTATGATCAGACTTAAAATGGTTATGATCAGACTTAAAATGGTTATGATCAGACTTAAAATTGATAATGATCAGACTTAAAGATGGTAATGATCAGACTTATATGCAGAAATTGGAACATCCGAAGAATTTTGACAAGCGTATTTTTAACCCTTTATAGTGTCAAGTTATAAGTTTTAGGGGTTCAATTGCAGTCAAACAAAATTTGTAAACCTTGGTAAGCCAAGGGTCGATCCTAGGAGCAGTGCGTGTGAATACTAGCAAACTGTGCGACCTATTTAGCTATTCCGAATGAATATTGTAAAAAGGTTTTGTTGTCACGAGAATTGCGGAAATTAAATAACAGAAAATTAAATGGTTGTGTTTAAATCAGATAAAGAATTCCAGAATCCATACTTCACCCATGCTAACCCCACTAATCATGCAATTATGTCACGTTAATTATTCATGCTATCGAATATGGAATATAACCGAAATAACACTAGACAAGCCGCCCATCCACGGATCATTGTCTAGATTAATCTTAATCGTTTGAACGCCGCCCATCCACGGATTATCAACGATCTCGATTTATTAAACTAAAGGTTTTCCTATTAAATCATGTAAACATGACCTAATATCAATTTCATGTAATCCGGTTAATACCTAGGACCCATCCATCTTTCGGTAATTAACCTAAGTACGTTCTACCAATGCAAACATACCCTTTGATGTAAATACATGCATAGAACGATAGAATTAAGCATACAATGAAATTGAATATTCGAATCGCATAAATAAAAACTTCAATTGATCACATGAGAGTTAGGGTTACATAGCACGGGATCCGTAGGATCCCGGAATAAGGAAGACTGCTCGCTATTCATGGCGATTAAACCACAAATAGTGTAAGAAGAGAGAAATAAGGACGAGTTAACCGTAGACGATGTAGCTCGATGATCCTCAATCTCTCGCGAAGAACTCTGTCTTCTCTCCCAAGTTAGGGTTTCTTCTCCAAAATAACAACCACTTGTCTAATCTGGTCGTGTTTCCTTTTATAGCTTGCCCAAAAAGGCTGAAAAGCCCAAAATTGATTTTTGGAAACAACTTGAAGCCAGCCTGCCGACGAACCCGTTACACCCGTGACAGCCAGGTGTGTCACGGCTGTCACGGGCTAAGCCAAAATCTCGGTTCAAGAGGAAAAGTGCCGTGACACCCGTGACAGGTGAGTGTGTCACGGTTGTCACGGGCTGAGCCAAAATCTCGGTTCAAGAGGAAAAGTGACGTGACTCCCGTGACAGGTGAGTGTGTCACGGTTGTCACGGGCTTGTTCTGGCTCAGATCTCTTTGTTGGTCTTTTTCGTCGATTTTTCCGTTCTTTCGATCTCACGGGCTCGTGAAGTAAGGATATGCGTTATTTTCCTGAAACACTAGAGAAAGACATCAAATAGAGACAATTTGCCCGGAGAACGAGTATTATCCTTCATTGAATGTAGTGATCAATTAGTCGAAATATCGACTGATCAAATTTTACGCAAAATTTGATGTTTATGCGCCTGTGTCAGAATTTGATGAAAGCCTAGTATTTTTTTGGGTGGAAACGACATTCTGAGCAAAACTCACCGCTCCGCCGTGAGCTCGGCGTTTTAAAGGCAAATTCCTTCATTTAGAGGGTCAAATTCGTGTTTTATTCTTCTTTAGTTTTAAGTCTGATCATTGCTTTGTAAGTCTGATCGTTGCTTGTTTTAAGTCTGATCGTTGCTTGTTTTAAGTCTGATCGTTGCTTGTTTTAAGTCTGATCATTGCTGTTTTAAATCTGATCATTCTCAATTTGTAGTCTTTTAGTTACCAATATTAAGTCTGGCCATTCTCTCTTTAAGTCTGTTCATTCTCAATTTGTAGTCTTTTAGTTACCAATATTAAGTCTGATCATTCTCTCTGTCTGATTATTCTCAATTTGTAGTCTTTTATTTACCAATATTAAATCTGATCATTCTCTCTTTAAGTCTGATCATTCTCAATTTGTAGTCTTTTAGTTAACAATTTTAAGTCTGATCATTCTCAATTTGTAGTCTTTTAGTTACCAATATTAAGTCTGATAATTCTCTCTTTAAGTCCGATCATTCTCAATTTGTAGTCTTTTAGTTACCAATATTAAGTCCGATAATTCTCAAATTGTAGTCTTTTAGTTACCAATATTAAGTCCGATCATTCTCTCTTTAAGTCCGATCATTCTCAATTTGTAGTCTTTTAGTTACCAATATTAAGTCCGATCATTCTCTCTTTGAGTCCGATCATTCTCAATTTGTAGTTTTTAGTTACCAATATTAAGTCCGATCATTCTCAATTTGTAATCCTTTAGTTACCAATATTAAGTCCGATCATTCTCAATTTATAGTCTTTTAGTTTAGTTACCAATATTAAGTCCGATCATTCTCTCTTTAAGTCTGATCATTCTCAACTCAAGGACTAAATTGAAAATAACATTATTAGTTTTATACCCCTCAGTGTAGAATGACTATAATACCCCTCCGTGTGTTTGTTCGGGATTTCGACTAAATGAGACACGTGACAGCTTGAAATTGAGTTTGTAGTTTTTATTTATAAGTGTGGTTTGTACCCGAACCGCACTCAAATTATAAAACAAGTAAGATTTCGACATGTTACACTATTCACCACCGAACGGAGCGCTTTTTATGAATAACAAAATTAAAATATTTTTATTTAAAAATACATAACAAATGCGAGAGTATAAATATCCTAAAAAAATTCAGACTAGTCTGAATTTGACAATTTCAGACTTATTTCAGATTTAACTTGGACTTAAGTCTGAATTGAAATCCGAGATTTGTGAAATGACTATAATGCCCCTCCGTGTTATATCCGATATTTTGACGAAATTGGACACGTGTATCTGGTTTTCAATTTTCATATATAATCGTAGGTTTTACCTAAAACGCACTCTTTCCAATTAAAGGTTCAAACTATCAAGTTTTTCAATCAAGGCAAAATAAAAAATAAATTGACCAATTTTCGAACACCGAGCACCGTATTTTCATTGTGATTAAATTGCCAACTCAATAATGTGAACTCATTGAAAATAACGCGATGCTCTCATCATAAATTCAAAACATATTAAATCGATCGTAATTCCTTAACACCAGTAGACATTATTATTGAGTCATTATTAACGGGATTCACATGACTGAGTTTGCAATTTAATCATTGTGAATTTACGGCGCTCAGTTTACAAAAATTGGTCAATTTATTTTTATTTTACCATTAATTGTAAAAATTGATATTTTGGACATTCAATTAGAAAATGATAATAGTTCGAAACACCATTATATATTTTTCTCTAATTTAAATTAAATGTAAGAAAAACAGATTATGGAAATTCTAATCAGTAAAGTTGTACTGTCTATTCAGTAAAATGAAAAACAAATAAAAGGAAAAGATAAAGAAATATCGTCTAGTCAGTAAAAAGAAAAAGTAGGGCATCTTCTTATCTTTTGAATGTGCGATCATTTTTTGTAAAGTAATATTTTATTTACTAAACTTTTGTCATGTGCATAATTTGAAGCTGATGACAATTTCTATATTGTTTTACATTTAATGATGGATTTCCATATAAATATAAATACAAGCGCTTAATTAAATGAGAACTTTTATATTTTTAATCCAGTTTATACATTCCAAAAGTATTAACATGTGTGTTATTTGTATATTCAAACATGCATTTAAGTGCAAGATAATAAGTTTGACTTTACTAGTAGAATATGTGTCATATGAACCCTCCAAGATGCATCTTCATCCAATGGTCAATTTTACATTCTCAGGTTCTCGAATTACAAGAGAGTTGTCAACCGAACGCTCCTCAAAATACACAGTGTTAACAGAGTATTAGCACATTAGCTGAGTACTTCTCTTTTAAAAATTACCATTCGCTCAAGTCATTTTTGAAAAGTTTTATAGTTCGTCCTACATGTTGAAAACAAACGATAGTTCAAGACCACATACTGTATTTTTCTCAATAAATAATGCTACATGCACCACCGAACACATTTGTTTATTAGTTTTCATTGGGCGTGCCAAAGTGGTAAGCGCAGTGGTCACCATTGCTCAAATCACGGGTTCAAATCTTATGATGAGTCGAATACTTGACTTATTTTTATCCATATATCTTAGTAGTGTTGATTGGTTTCCTATATCATTTCGATGCCATTTGACTCTTTCTTTGATGTTTTAGGTCATGAATCGCCCTCATTGCCCCCAGAGCGTGAAAAGACTAAACCTTTAAATATTTCTCGATTTAGCTGATGCATAATTGGCTATCATCTGTTCAGTGGACTGTCGAAGCTGACCAATCACAGGAAACAACTCGGAAGTTTGAAGGAAATATTTATAAAATGTACGTCAATTTACAAGTTTCTTTGTACCCCTTCAAGATTCGAACAACAAGCACCGATCGAACATCGAGTTTTTTACGCATTGTCCTTAGACCACTACTCTGATGGACTCAAATTACAAAGTTCAGATTCACTAACCGTTCTCAAGCAACGTGTAGTGTTAGTCAGTATAATGAGAAACATACTTCCGGTAGAGCCTCCCTTAATAGGGTGACAATTAAAAGATTATGGTTGCAATCTTTTCTTTTCTTCTCTTAATAGCTTAATAGAAAAAGGTCATCCCATAAAAGATCGTCGGTTTGTGATATGAGACGAATTTTTTGACGATCGATCATCAAATAAAATAATGTTTCTTTACTTCCAAACTTGATAAGTGTCCTTTTGTAAAAGTAACAATACTATTGTTTCTCTTATTTAAATATAAAAAAAGAAAAAAAGAGAGAGAGATGATGACATTTTTGTTTTGGTCATTGTAAAAGGAGATAACAGAATAAAATCGTTGCATGATATTAGAATGTGGAAAATAGTGGAATGATCCTTAATGACTAAGGATGCTCTAAGTTGTTTGGTACAAGTACAGAAAACTTCTAACAATAAGACAACTATGATCTAGTAAATACGTGTAAAGACCATACTTTAAATGTGGTGCCATAAGTCCATCATATTTTTTTTGATGGTGTTAGTGGGTTAAAGTTAATATCTGCTCTTTTTTGGCAGGGTAAGGGCTTGAACCTGTGCCACTTGGGACGCAGGTGGATTGCCCACCACTGGGCTAATCACTTTGCCTCATAAGTCCATTATTTCTGAAAGTGGCTGTCTTTGCTAAAGTTACCCGGGCAAAAGGTTTTGTGACACTGACACCTGTCGTCATTGGCAACATTAGCAGGGCTGCAAACGAGTTGAGTCGAGTATTAGGTTGCTCAAGCTTGGTTCGTTTAAAATTTGACGAGTTCGAGTTCGAGCCGAGTATTAACGAGTTCTGAAAACTTGTGTTCGAGCTCGGCTCGTTTAATGTTCACGAGTTTCGAGTCGAGTTCGAGTTTTATACGAGTAATTAACGTAATTTAAATCAATGTGAATATTTCCTATTAACGAGCTTTAGTCGAGCTTTTCACGAGTTGGAACAAGCTCTAATCGAGCTTTTCACGAGTTGAAACGAGCTTTCACTGAAAAAGTATTTTAAAGTTTACAAATTTACTTTAATCGAGCTCATTAACGAGTTTTGAACAATATAATAGTAAATATTGATATAAAGAATGTGAAATAAATAAGTATATAAATTATAAACGAGTAATAAATCGAGTTCTAATCGAGTATATAAACGAGTTCTTCACGAGTTTAAACGAGTCGAGTATCACTTTGTTCGTGCTCGACTCGTTTATAATCGAGTCGAGCTTTGACCGAGTAGTCTCACGAGTTGTTTACGAGTACATCGTCTCATTTGCAGCCTTAAACATTAGACATGACTCATGTCATGATTTTCATGTTGATATTTAGTTAATTTGAGAAAGTGAGTTGAGAGAAACGCTTTTATTTCAAAGACTTTAAATATTTATAGTTTAAGAGATGTATCCCAAAGTGACTTTGCATAAACTTAAATATGATTCTGAGTCATTACAACAACATAAGGTTTCAGGTTTACTACACATTTCATCACATTGATACAAAAAAGATATGTTGCACTTTACATATCATCAGCTCGAAACAATGAAAGATGTACTGTAATACTCGTAATTGATGTCAACACAGCTTGCCATCAGTAGACACTTTACAAAAAGAACGTGACATGGAACAACAAAGCTCATGGCACCACATTCGAACTACGCCCCCAGTTGCTTGAAGAAAAATGGGGAATCATCAAGTGAATATCTCTTTAGCAACTGATAGAGAAACTGTCAGGGATCTGTCACCTTGTTTGAGGAGATAAAGTTTGGCGAGGGCTTCTTGACGAACTAATTCTTTTTCACCTCTAGAATAATATCAATGAAGAGAGGATCGAATGTAGTAGGTCCAAACATTTATAAAGACCGGTAAAGTACCGGGTCGAACCCAAAGGAGCAAGCCAAGCACATGCACTATTCAAGATTGTGTTTTCATTCGGTTATTCTAAACCAAAAATGTATAAATGGTTGTCTATTCCCAATCCTATGTGGTGAACAATTGAGGATAAAAGATAGATAAAAGGTGTATCGAGGGATCACTCCCCTCCTTGGCAATTTCTCAATGATTACATACACGATATTCGAACATTTCATGGTAGTCAAATAGCAATGAACCTAGTTTAGATTAGGATAGACCAACTGTCACTTGAATCTATTCCTAGTCAAACTCTCTTATAGCTCGAACCTCACTCAATCGAGGATATCGGTTCATTCCATGGCAATAAATAACATGAACTCGAGGACTAGTTCACTTCCTACCCATGCATTGTCTCTAACCTAGCTTAGGCTAAGGTAGACCACCATTTCTTGTGATCTATTCTTAGCCAAGCTCTCATATAGCTCGAACCTCACTCTCACGAGGTAATTGGTTCATTCCATGGCATTCATTAGCATCGGAACATCTCCCAATGCAATGAATGCCATGAACTCGGGGACTAGCTAGCAACAAATGCATGTGTTTACTTTCGTAATACACTAGGTAGGATCACATTCTCTATTATCCAAACTATCCCTAAGGTCATTCAATTCTTAGGTCTAGTTTAAAGATTCAACATGTTACTTGAGCATTTTATCAAACACATAGTAGCATGTCATGTATTAAGTGCAAAGAGAATAATGAATTTGACACCATGTATTGGGATTAATTGATGATTCGCTCAATGACTAACTCCAATGAATTAAACATTCAATCCTTAGTCAAGCATCCATATCCTAAGGTTCATTTGCATGATTAAAGATATGGAACATTTTCTCCATCCTAGAACTATTCCCTAGGGTTTCCAAGTCCTTGTTTCAAGTTTCTTTGTACCCCTTCAAGATTCGAACAACAAGCACCGATCGAACATCGAGTTTTTTACGCATTGTCCTTAGACCACTACTCTGATGGACTCAAATTACAAAGTTCAGATTCACTAACCGTTCTCAAGCAACGTGTAGTGTTAGTCAGTATAATGAGAAACATACTTCCGGTAGAGCCTCCCTTAATAGGGTGACAATTAAAAGATTATAATTGCAATCTTTTCTTTTCTTCTCTTAATAGCTCAATAGAAAAAGGTTGTCCCATAAAAGATCGTCGGTTTGTGATATGGATGAATTTTTTGACGATCGATCATCAAATAAAATATTGTTTCTTTACTTCCAAACTTGATAAGTGTCCTTTTGTAAAAGTAACAATACTATTGTTTCTCTTATTTAAATATAAATAAAGAAAAAAAGAAAGAGATGATGACATTTTTGTTTTGGTCATTGTTAAAGGAGATAGTAGAATAAGATCGTTGCATGATATTAGAATGTGGAAAATAGTGGAATGATCCTTAATGACTAAGGATGCTCTAAGTTGTTTAAATGGGGTGCCATAAGTCCATCATTTCTGAAAGTGGCTGTCTTTGCTAAAGTTACCCGGGGCAAAAGTTTTGTGACACCTGTCGTCATTGGCAACATTAGACATGACTCATGTCATGATTTTCATTTAGTTAATTTGAGAAAGTGAGTTGAGAGAAACGCTTTTATTTCAATGACTTTAATATTTATAGTTTAAGAGATGTATCCCAAAGTGACTTTGCATAAACTTATATATGATTCTGAGTCATTACAACAACATAAGGTTTCAGGTTTACTACACATTTCAACACATTTTTTTTTTGGATAAAGACACATGGCTAACACAAGGCAAATGTAAAGCTACAAATATTGGACAAGTATAGATATTCTGGGAATAGCATTCAATCTGCGTCAATTCCACCTCTCAGAGCTCGCTTTTCTGTCGATGAAATCAGCTGCACTATTAGCTTCACGCCTTGTGAAACAGACGGACCAACACTGATTTGTAGATAACATTGTCTTGATGTCATGAATACTTGAGGCTTTTGTAAAATTAATGTGATCCCCATAGTTAACAAGTTGAACTAAATCCTTACTGTCAGACAACGTGCTGAACCTGAATGACAAAGCCTAAAAGAAGAGCCTCCACTTTCACATTCTTGAACACTATTACACTGCTGAATATATTTAGCAGCAATAGCTAAAACACATGAGAATCCCTCAAGATCACCCCTAGACCACCTGATTTTTGTTCTTCAATCCATGAACCATCGCAATTGACTTTAACAAAATTAACTGCTGGACATTGCCATAGTAGAGCTTTGCTGCTAATATTGGGTAACAGCGCTTTGTTAGTCATGGTGAAATCCATATGAAGTTTGACAATGCAATTACTGACTGCAACAGGAGATAAAATGGCCATGCAGGACTCTATTTCGATGATACCATATAAACCAAAATGCACATTTCATCACATCAATACAAAAAGGATATGTTGCACTTTACATATCATCAGCTCGAAACAACAAAAGATGTACGGTAATAGTCGTAATTGATTGTCAACACAGCTTGCCATCAGTTGACTCTTTACAAAAAGAACGTGACATGGAACAACAAAGCTCGTGGCACCACATTCAAACTAAGCTCCCCAGTTGCTTGAAGAATAATGGGGAATCATCAAGTGAAAATCTCTTTAGCAACAGATAGAGAAACTGTCAAGGATCTTTCACCTTGTTTCAGGAGATAAAGTTTGGTGAGGGCTTCTCCAGCAATTCTCCAGGGAAAACTGCATTTGCTAACCGATCTTTCTCTTTTGGCGAACGAATAACTAATCTGATAGATTGCTAATGCATCATTGAATATATCCTCATCTTTTCTCGTCCTATGCTCAAATACCTTAGCTCCATACATGATCTTTAAATACGAATGAAAACATATAGTTATTCATGATTAGCGAAAACTAAAAATACAATGAGCTCTGTAAAAGCCGAACAAATTGTCACCTGCTTATATTCCATTATAACAGCCTCAGCTGTTCCATTCTTAGTCCCTGAATCTTGCTTGAGTGCATCACTCATCTTCCGTCTGTATTCGTCATAATGTAGCTCCCATTCCTTAGTGCAAGCTTCAGGTACATCAACCTCGAAACAAGAAATTGTCCAAATATCTACATAAAGTTCAAGCACTCTGATAAGATTGAAATATCAGATAAACACAATTAAAACAAGATAGTTTCGTGATGATCCTCTTTGTATTTTATCAGTGATAATCTCAGGCATCAGATTAGAATGAAACTCACCAGCCACTACAGGGACCTGTAATTTAAATGAGTCCACTGCGTCATATATTTCTCCCAGAATGGACAAAGATCTGTATGAATTTTCCCTACCCATATAATGTGGGAACATCTTGGCCACCAGTTCACTGGGGACAGTAACCTGGTTATAATTCAACATTAACGGTGATTCCTGAATACATAACACTGAGATGATGAACCATTTGAACTTTGGAAACCAGAAACTTTCTAACCATGTTAAAAGTAATACTTTCGTGGGCCTTTTTACGACTATTTTTATGTTTAGGTGATAAAAATTATTATTTTCTTCCGCTAAAAGTACCTCCCTGTTAGATTGAACTTCCTTGTTAAATTATGCTAATAAAAAAAAATTCTAAAAGGCTAACCTTTAATCCAGATTTTGGAGCATCTAGAGCATCATAATATATATCAACCAACTGGAGCAATTTTTCCTTAACACACATCTTCTCATCAGCAGAATCATCTTCCAATACCAAAAAGCGATCCATGAATGACAGCCAGGAATCTGCTGCAGTCCCAGCAGCGGAACTGAAATAAAATGTTACTTATATTGATGCAACCAATTCCAAGGTGACTAGTCTCAGGTTAGCATAGATCATACCAACAAATCAAACCACAATTAATTTACGAACAAATAGATAATAACCTCGGGTTGAATCTAGTTTTAAGAAACAATCGAAACAATTCACGTTCCAGCTCGTCAACAGATAATTCTGATAGTTTTTTCTTTGCCAGTATCTGTTTTGAAGCTTTCTGTGTCCAAGGTTTACTTGGTTGAAACCATCGCAGCAGCTGATAAAAAAAGAGTATTTCTAATCGAATCAGGAAACACTGAGCCCGAAATAGCAGCTGTATCAAAGTTAAACTGATATGCACAAACCTGAGGGTTTCGTGATACAAAAAACATATCACCGTCAAAATCACCACCTGCCATTTCATCTGCTAATGATCGATGTCGTTTGGTGGGGAAGAGTATAGCATACTTGGCATTTCCAACATAAGTCTCCATGTCCTCCACGTAGACAGCAGTTAAAATGTGCACGTCACCGAAATGTATGCCAGGATGTCTGTACACTAAAACTTTCCCAGACATTTGTCCCCCATCACTACAGAAGCAAATTGTATATGAAACATATCACGAAATCATAAATAATTTAACTTTTCATTATTAATGTCACACAACCACTTCAGATGATGCCCCACTCGAGCAATATGATCAGGGATATATTCTCAAATTCAATCTGGTGAGAATATTACAATAACATAATGCAAAAGATGTTGGATTCTAGGTCAATTCAGCTCTAACCAATCATCTAGAAGTGTATGATAATAAAACAACACATGAAATTGGTCCCTTGCCTGTGATGCAATCAAACGTCAAAACAAAAAGAGCACAAAAATAAACTCAGGAATATAAAACACTAGTGATATACACATACATAATGATGGACACTTGATCATTTTTCAGCACTCCACTGGGATCAGCCGTTCCCATAAGATTGTAGGAATCTTCAATGGGAAGTTTTCCTTCTCTCAGACTTTTTCTTTCTTCCTTCATTAGAATTGACATATGCTGCTGAAGATAAGGTTCATCTAGTGGGATTCCACAAGAAATCATTTTGGAGGGTATGTAATCATCCATTTCACCGTATCGCATAGCAACTGCAAAAAGGGGAAAGAATCATTGTCAACGGTTGAACAATTATATGATTACATGCTTAAGTCCAACATTAACTTAAATGGCGTCGAGTTGTAAGAAAACTAAGAACAAGAAAAACCTGAGAAGGCAGCTCGCCTACTCAAAAGGACGCTCTGAGCTTTTTCCAAAGTGTCATTCAAAATGCCCATAAAGAAGTTTTTCGGCACCCGTCCATAACATAGTAGAGCTATGAGAAATCTTGATAAATTTGCGTTCCGCGGCTTATTACTAAAACATAGATTTAAAGATAGTGCCACATGTCTTCTTGAATTGAAAGATTAAGAATAAATAAAGGCAAGTGACATGCATTCTTGGACGACAGCAAACATTCACAATTTAGGAAATATCAAGCGTTCAAATTATTTTCATAAGTATTTATGATACTAATTATGCAACAAATGCATGATGATGTATACAATCTGACTCGAATATAGAGCTGGTTTCAGCCCTCAGTGGGCTTGTTTAATTTGAAGTCGCATAAGCATTATTTGCCAGAGGATTTATTGTGGTGAAACTAGCTCACATAGTATAAGAACAGGACTGGCTACTACAAAATTTGAACAAGAAAAAATAAAGAAGTATCTACCATATTTTTAAGGCTAATTCTAACAAAATTAATCATAAATTCATTTTAAACGGTTCACCAAGGCGCATCCATGCAAATATGGGTATCAAGCTCACAAAATTACCACATAACACCGACAAACAGAGCATGAATTTTCAGAAAATACCAAGTCGTGACTATCTCTAAAGAATTTGCAGTGTGGCAGCCCTGTATCCGGTAATCTTGCTCAACCTTTATCATTGAGGGCCTGACCTGAATTGTTCTAGCTGGGAGCTGAAAGATGAGATGACAAGTTACTTCACGGAGTTAGTGAGATCAGAACAGCATTTATCTGCCCATTGATCATCTGAGTGGCTCTGGATCAAGACCCATAAAACTCCCTACCCTAGTGTAAACAAAGTACCTTGCGGTTCACAAGCAAAGTTCCCTTGACAGCATTACCATTAAAGAACATGCGGACCTGCATCAATAGAGGCTGATGGAAGATATGCCATTAGTGTAGTAAACACGTATATTTTAAAATAAAAATGGAAGTGCACATGGACTTGAACATGTTTCACTAGTAGACAATAAATATCGAGTACCGGTGTTCGAATGTGTAAATATGAGCATTCATCTTCTCCAAGGTTGTCGAAGTATCTCTGGATCATAAGAAATCGTTGTAAGCAAACATCGTAATGACCACCGGGGGTTGATATAGACTTTCACTTCACATATCAGCTTGAATATACTGTATCAAACCAGGAAGCCGTAATTTCAAACCTCGTTATATGTTTGTGCCCCTTTATACAAATTTCTGGGACACCTAAGAGCAATATCTTCAGATACAAAGCCAGTTCCGTCTGTGTGTATTAGTGGTTCTCCATTATCATTGCAGGCAACAGAACCATCTTCATTCTGAAAAAAGTACTATCATTGCTGAACTCCTTTCCACCCACAAAATAAATCAAAACAATAAGGATAGGTAACTAAAATTTTAATATGAGTTGTTGAGTCAGTTGAAGAAATTGGCAGACATCGCTTAAAAGGAGGAGATACGAGCTTATATATAATTTTATAGAACCGCGCCTCAAAATTTAAAAGCTTGAGTTTTTAAGTTAGGGTGAGTCTATACTCTTTTATGAGCTAGTGAACTTCAACAATGTATCAGAGCCCACGTGATGTGAGACACAAGTGGAGATTTAAGAACATGAATACAGCCACTTGGGTGGCAAAGGAGCTGAAGTCAGCTCAAAAGTGATGCAACTAGCAAATGTCGCAGTGCGAGGGAGTTGTGTAGGTTAAGACCTCAAGTGACGAGGGAGAGTTACAGGGCACGGTTACAAAGAAGTGAGCCACCACGAACAGAAGTAGCAAAGTGTTCATCGAGAGGCCGTATGCATAGTTTATCCAAATGAGAGGTACATCGTACAATAAGAGTCACTTGAAGAGATTATCACATCACCAAAAAGAAAAGAGGAGGAGATACTGACTTATATAGCTCCATAAAACCATGATTTAGAAGCTTGAGTTTTTCAATCAGTATGAGACTACAATATTATGTTTTTTTAGTTAAAGTTGGTCGGTGCCAGCATGAATGTTATTCATTGGCTTCAAATAGCCTGAACCATGGCTCATACAAAACAATGAAGGACAGAGTCCCTAAGAAAGGAGCCCTCAAGCGCTATCACTTTGTTTTATAAACAACCAAGCACTTACAATACTATATGAACTAGCAAAATGGAAACAAAATGATGAAGCAATAAGTAGCCATACCAGGCATTTTATATCTTCAATCGTTGACACATTGACATATGCTAGGTCAATTTCAAGCTTGATAGTCTTGGATAAAATTAGGGAAAGCCTGCATCCAAATACATCATATATGTGTACGCAAAACAAGTTTCTTTAAAATTGATGCTTATAGAAATTAACCAAGAGACAAACCTAGCCATGAATTTTTCTACACTGGAAACTGTATGAGCATGCATAAAAAGACACCTCGCTTCATGTATTCTTTTCCCAGTTAATACATAGGCCTGATTAAGATATGATATAGCATTGGACTCTGTGCGAACAAAATAACATCTCACAGGAGATGAGTTTTGATTCTTGCCCTTCTTCTCCTTTCGGCCATCCTTGAAAACTGGTAGAGGAGATGAGTATTTTTACAAACATCAAATCAACTTTAAAATGAAAAATAAATCACTACAGCAAGAATATTATTCACATAAACATGGTAGACTCCAACTTCAAAAATACCAACTTATAAAGGAATGAGATTTCACTTCTATTTATAAAGACACTTACTGAAAGGTGGCGCCACCAATGTTATATCTATACAAACATCTGCCTATTTAAGTTGGTCGTAATAATCTTTTATGTATATTCAATGACTGCTTCATACCGTCAAAACTTTCGAAATATCATGTCTTGTAGGGCCTGCTGCTTTAGAAGTGAAAAAGTATATAAGCTAAAAACGTATAAAGACACTTTTGATGTTTCAAACGCAAAGGTGCATACATATCGATTAATTTACATCTCCATTGAAACTTCAAGCCTACAATTGTAGAAGAATACCAATTATGGGTTTAGATTTGAATTGTAATTGTGTTAGTTCTTACAAAGTGAGGAATTTAGAGGAGGGATCATAAACTTAGAGGAGGAGCGATGATGTCAGAGTTCATTTCCGGTGAGGCCCCGCTGTGGGAAGCGGCTGTGTGAGTATTACTGTCTAATTAGAGTTAGTAATTAGGGCTAGTAAGCTGAGTGTTTTTTAATAAGTGGGCCGATGTAATATGGGCAGACAGTTGTTTTGCGTGGATCAAATCACACTGATACATGATGGATCTATTTTAATATAACAAAAAAAAGTGAGGAATTTGCAAATTCAAGAGCAAGTGTCCAAAAAGCACTCACCAAAGAACCTATAACATCGTAAGCCAACCCAAATCCCATCTTCGAAAATCTTGTAAAAGACAGAGTCATTGCACTTGTGGGACACATCATCTGAAAATCTCACCATCAAAATATTGTCATCCCCCAACACCCTTTGTAAATGAGTTCTCGCGGTGTGGTCTAACTGACCCTGAGAAAATGCTAAATTACTTAGTCTTCATCAAGTCCTTTATAAGATAACTAATGCCGTTCACTATAATAAGTTATAACAAAGCAAGGGCGCAAATAAAAGAGCATGCGACACAAGAAGAAACAAAAATTAAGCTAGTGATACAGAAGAGTACATCTAACACCAAGTCACACAAAAAAATCTTGAACTAGTACGGAGATTACAATGTATAGGTAAGCAATTAGTCTGGTCTTGATGTTTTAATTATAAAGAGAGTTAGAAAAATAAAAGTGTAGATAAAAAAGTTACCATGATAATTAAATAATACAAATGAGAATTGAGACAAGAATCAGTCGAGTGATTAATATTGATACTCTACTGCCTCCGAGTTGGTCCCTCCATTTGACTTCACAAGTATTTACCTTAAACGAGTATGTTCCATCAGAATGAACAAGACAATGATAGGTGTTCACACTTTCCGAGTCATGACTGAAGGCCTGTATGACAAAAGAAAGGAAGAACTCAACCCTTGAGACATAAAATTAAATTGGGTCTAGGTGACTGCAAAACATTGAATTTCATCTCTGTAATGAAATCATCTGTCTTACGGGGCTCAACAACATTTTGACTAGTCGAAATGACATCACAGATATACTTTCTTTCTTTGCATATGAAAAATAACATTATGAATGCAAAAGCACATATTGATAGCTGCTAGAATCTGCTAAGGTTGCATTGAGGGCATGGTGAGAACAGTGGGATACAATAGACATCCTACACAATACTCTCAAATCAGACCATAGTCCTAAAAATGTTATCAACTCATAGGTGTATGTAAAAATCAGTGATCAAAATACGAATTTGGTGACTGCACATGATATGGCGTGTTACCTTTAGCCTATCTTCAGCAGGAATGCACATCCTACCGAAAGCACTCCACAACTGATTTTCAAATGTTGCCATTGGAACAGACTTGAATTCACGAATAACATCTTCAGAGACCACATCTTCCAATCGATACCTGAATATCAAAATAACAAACACTTATTACATAGCATTCTAATTATGTGGAACAGAAGTTGCGAATATAACAATCGGACCTGCCAATATAACATAAAATCAGAAATGCCTTTTTAAACTCCAGCTCCCCTAGTGCTCTTAACTGCGGGCTCAGTTCTCCAGATTTCACAGAAGTTGAATAGTTGGAGCTCATTTGATGTGGATAGGGGAATATATCACCGCTTCCTGCAATCCAAAAATGGGGCCGTCTAAGTATTGGGGGCAATAATTCGCATGAGTTAGCTGAAAGCAAAATCAGATACCTCTGCAGAGCGCGGGCGAAGACGAGGAGCACGATCCCTTGGTAAGCTGTGGAGAGATGCAGGAAGATTTACTAAGCGGAGAAACAGGAGGAGACGGAGAAGCTCCAGGTCGTCGTCCTCTATTGGCCTCCTGCGCGAAGTGACGAATGAATCCGTCCAGACTGCGAACAGCGGTGCGTGCTGTCAAAACGGAACGGAGGATGGCGATAGCGTCGTGTTCTGGCATGGCGGCGAGGAGGTGCCTGGTGTTAGGGCCGGGCGGAGGCGAGGAGGAGTGTTGGAGGCGTACGGAGTTGAGTAGGTCATCGACTGGGCGGCTGAGCGGTACGACGGAGGATGGCGATGATGAAGCAGAAGCGGCGTCCATCAGGTGTGTGTTTGTTGAAGTGAGAGCGGGAGATTGATGGAGAGGGAGAGAGAAGTGGAAGGAGATAATAATTTAAAATTAAATGTAAGAAAGGCAGAGCAGAGATGATGGACATTTGTGTAAAGTCGTATTGTCAAATCAGTAAAAAAGAAAAAAGAAAAAAAAAGTAGGGCATGTTCTATTGAATGTGCGACCTTTTTTTTTTTTTTGTAAAGTACTAATATTTTATTTATGGGTGGGCAAAAATCGCACGAGCACTGCATTTGTTCACATCTGTCAAAAGCGTCTTTGTTTATCGCAATCTTGAGAGCGCTAAATTGAGATAGGATTATAAAAATGAGATACGTGAGGCACGATTATTTCAGCCGTCAAACGCATTTAGCATTCTCGTGTCCCATTCACTTGAATGCGTTTATATTACTATTGTTTGTGGGACACGTGGCGCGCCCACAATGCACGGGGTTAGATATGTGGCTCAGATCGTGTCTCACTGTCTTAATTTACTGTTCACTGCCTCATTTGAGCGCTCCTCACGCAATCCTTATCTATAAGGGTTATTTTTCAAAATGATTCAATTGGGTTTCAACATATCAAAAATGATCCATTTGAGTTTTGCAGTTTTGGCTGTTTTTAATAAAATCGGATCCCAGGATCCGGTTTTCTGTGTTATTTACAAAATCGGATCTCCAGGATCCGGTGTTTTGTGCTCGTTCGAATGAGAGAACTACACGTGTTCTCGTTAGCACAGGATCCTGGGGATCTGGTTTTGTAAAAAACACAGAAAACCTGATCCTAGGGATCCGATTTTATTAAAAATAGGCCAAAACTGTTAAACTGAAATGCCAAACTCAAATGAGATATTTTGGATATATTGAAACCCATTTGGGTCATTTTGAAGAAAAAAAAACTCTATCTACTAAATTCAAGTTGTTAGAATTCACACCGCAGTCGAATATAACGGTTCAAATCACCCGTTTTAAACTACACCGCACATATATTAAATAAATAAATAATAAAGTTATTATAGAATATGCCCAATTTAAAAAATATCAATTGTTCGTTCTCCACGCGCTCATTGTGGTTCTTCCCAAGCGGCCCACAATCTCTCAAACCGTTATCAATCTTTATATTTGTTCTTCAATTATGGATCCGTTAGTATTTTCGGATTTTTTTCGTATGCCTTGTTCATTGTTTATAATTTTATATCAGCACTATTTAACATTTACTTGTTGTTTAGATTTTAAATTTCGATTATGTTTGAAACTTAGTTGTTAATTTAATCAATTTAAAGGTAAACAATTATGTCTTTTTAAAATGGCCAATTAGGGTGTGGTATAGTGGTAGAACTCTTACGTTGCACGGGTTCAAGTCCCACCCATGACATTTTCCTCCCATAATTTGGTGTAGGTTTTTTTAGTCCACCCATACATTTTCCTCCCACAATTTGGTGTGGTTCAAGTTTCTTTGATTTTTTGTCAATTTTGAAATTCGATTTTTGAACCAAGCCGCACCACACCACATATTTGGTTTTAATTTTTGTGGTGCGATTACAGATTTACTATTAAACCGTATCAAACCGCACCGCGCCCACCCCTAATTGTATTTGCTAAATTTTTGTCATGTGCATAATTTGAAGCTGATGACAATTTCTATATTGTTTTACATTTAATGATGGATTTGCATATAGATATAAGAGCTTAATTAAATGAGAACCTCTTTTATATTTTGAATCTAGTCGATACATTCCAAAAATGCATCATCAAATTATTATGGTATTGACATGTGTGTCACTTACATATTCTTTTTTTTAAAACAAGTTTGACTCTATTAGTAGAACATGTGTCATATGAACATTCGTAAATGCATCTTCATCCAATGATCAATTTTGCATTCTCATGTTCTGGAAGAGAGTTGTCAACCGAACGCTCCTCAAAATACATAGTGTTAACAGAGTATTAACACTTTAGCCGAGTACTTCTCTTTTAAAAAATTATCATTCGCTCAGGTCATTTTTGAAACGTTTTATAGTTCGTCCTACATTTTGAAAACAGACGATAGTTCAAGACCACATACTGTATTTTTCTCAATAAATATTGCTACATACACCACCAAACACATTTGTTTATTAGTTCTCATTGGGCGTGACCAAGTGGTAAGCGCAATGGTCGCCATTGCTCAAATCACGGGTTCAAATCTTAATAGAGTCGGAATGCATTTTCTCTACTTTTGAAGGTTAGAGGGATATAATATGTATAAATATTGACTCTACAGAGTAAACATCATATGAGAAATACAATTATGGTGAGAAATGAGAAATAACAACAGCCATTGGATTTTAGATCGAACGACCCTGTTTTTTTTTGGGTGATTTTCCAACTGTTTTATGCATTATATTTGTATTTAAAGGGGAAATCAGTCATTTATGCAATTCGAAATATTCTTCGATAGATCACGATCCTGTTTTTTGCGCACATTCGATCGGTTTTGCGTTTTCCCCCTCCTGCGGACGTCCAGTCGATTTTGCGTTTTTTTCTTCTCCTGCGCAGTAACATAACCCTATTTTATAATGCGTAGCTTTCTAGTTAAAATATGTAGATATGCAATTTCTGATAGGCATACATTTATATTGCGTAGCTTTTTGTTTAAAATTTGTAGCAGTCATAGTGACTGTTACAGATTTTGTTTGTAATTGCTACGCATAGTCGGAAAGCACCCCCAATTACAACTGCGAATTCTGATCTAGGAACTACGCATTTTAGTCACAGTGATCTAGGAACTACGCATTTTAGTCACAGTGAATGTGAATTTTGTTTTTAATTGTTACGCATTTTAGTCGGAAAGCACCCCAGATTACAACTACAAATTCTGATTTAGGAGCTACGCATTTTAGTCATAGTGACTGTTACGAATTTTGTTTGTAATTGCTACGCATTTTAGTCGGAAAGCACCCCCAATCAGAAACCCTAAAACATCTATGATTTAGAGATGGTAGATCGACGACGCTCGTCTTCGTCGTCGGCGCTTGTCTTCTTGATTGACTCCATTACCTCAGAAGGAAAGCTCTTCATATATCTCCATGACATGAACGCCGGCATCGCTTCCCTGACATGTTCGCACCGGTGACGAGCGGGCCGGTCCCGTCTCCTGGAATAGGGTTACGGGTTTGAGAGCGATGTCGTTGGATCAAGGCATACACGTAATGGATCTGGCGCGGAGGCGATCGACGTTGTGTAGCGAGATGAGTTGGTGGAGGGATTGCACAGAGTTCGCTATCGTGGGATGAAGGGAGATTTTTTGCCAGATATTTAATTTTTTATGCCTAATTTGCTCCTAATTATTTATTAATCTAATATTAATTATGAATTTTAAATTTAATTTTGATCGATTTCAGTCCTAGATATGGTGGGATGAAGGGTTAAAATTATTTCTTATTTCAAAATGTAATTTAGTCTTTTCATGACATGTCAAGGGAACAATAGGTCTATCTTATATACTAGTGGGTGAAATGAAAAGACTTCTATCCCTCAAAAAAAAATAAAATGAAAAGACTTCTAAATTCTTATGGAACAAGCTAAAATAAATAAAAATGAATAACTTGATGAAGAATCTGATGGTCGACAGTGGCAGCCAAAACAAGCACAATCCCCCAAATCGACATCATCTCTCTATCTGGCAATTACTGAGTGAAAAAACCTCATTATTATTATTATTCACCAGATGCTCTTCCCCAATCTCTCTGCCTTCGAATCAGCATCCGCCTCTTCCTTCAATTCCCATTCAATTCTATCACACTGACCAGACTCAGTGGATAGACTTCCTCTAACCAATTCCCTCTAATGGTTCCGATGGCGTCCTCTTTGCGCCCTTCGATTTCTCCCCTCCGGTCACTCACTGCTGTCTCTTCCAGACTTTCCCAATTCTCATACTCTCATAACAACACCGTCTCCTTTTCCCACCTCACAACTGGTATGTTTCCTTTCTTGTTGTTTAATTTTCTATCTATGCAATCGAGTTTTACTCTGTGGTTTGTCTTGCTAGTGCTGCGGCTGTGTATCAGTAAAATCTGTTTTGTAAGATAATAGTATATGTGTGCTTCCATTTATGGAATTTTTTCTTCTTCTTTTATTTATGGAATTGACTTTTGATGGCATTAATTGGGATCTTGTGTTACCACCCTTGTGATGAATGCTAGTAAAATTGAATCTGAGAACCGAGTCTACCACATTTTGGTTGTCCCCGTCTTGCGAAGCGCATATCTGTTTATATTAGTTGATGCCTCATGTCATTGAGATGAAGAGGTAGAGGACAGGTTTTTATATTGGACCGTCAAATGCTTATATGAGGCTATGACATAGGTATTTAAAATAATTAACCAGGAACATCTTAAATATCACGATTGAGCTCAGGGTTTGTATTTTTCTTTGCCTGGATGTGTTGAATCTTGAATTTGGGTCACAAAATGCAATTTTTATGTGTTGTTTCATCTGTATGATCATACTTATGCGGAGGGGTCAACGAGTCACCAATGCCTGTGGCCTAGGCATGCAGCTCTCATTGCACTTTGAAAGTGTGCATGCCTAACATCTCCCCAAGTGGGAGCGTGTGCGTCATAATTTGTGCCAGCAGGGGCTTGGCGTTCGCGCAGACCCTTATTTTTTCTACTAAAAAAGATTTGTATGATTATGGAAATCAACTTCTCGTAACAACTATTGTATTACTTTATTTTAGTTTTAAGATTAGTTATATCAAACGGTTACCCTTTGTTTAGACATTTATGCGCCATGTAGAGACCTTACAACGGTATTGTCTATTTTCCAGTCCTTCCCCAATCACAACTCTCTGGTCTAACTGCTTCAAAACTGCTGAGTAGAGAAACAAAGCGAACCTTAGTTGGCTCAATTAGAGCTCAAGCAGCTTCCGCAACACAAGAAAATATTCTTGAGTGGGTCAAAAGTGATAATCGCAGAATGCTTCATGTTGTTTATCGAGTTGGGGATTTGGACAGAACTATTAAGTAAGCATATTACTTTGTATATCCTTGTACCACTATTCAGTTTTGGTAATTGTTTCCTTCTTTAACTCTTTAAAACATTAATGGATGCAGATTCTATACAGAGTGTTTGGGGATGAAATTGTTACGGAAACGCGATATACCAGAGGAAAGATATACTAATGCCTTTCTTGGTTATGGTCCAGAAGATTCTCAATTTGTAATTGAACTCACTTACAGTAAGTAATAAATATCTCTCATTTATTGGATTTCCAAACAAAAATATTACCTGCTTGTGTGACTCGTGAACACTCTTGAGCGTTTGACCTCCTTCTGATGTTTTTCCTTTTTGATATCCATGCTAACAGATTATGGGGTCGACAAGTATGATATTGGAACTGGATTTGGGCATTTTGGCATCGCAGTTGAGGACGTAAGTTACTCTGATATTTGATATTAGGTATTGCCATCTGAACACATGTAAAACAGTAAACAAAACTAATTGTGATGACTTCGTTTCAGTCCTCGGTACCAATGGAAAGAACAATACTTCGCTCACTGTTCTAAGTCAACAATTGTTTTCTCTGAAAGATACGGGACAGGGTGTCCAAATAGAACATACTACTTGACCATATTTTCTAAACCGTTCTCTCAATTCTCTGTACCCAACAGGTTTCCAAAACGGTGGACCTTATTAAAGCCAAAGGTGGCAAGGTAACGCGAGAGCCTGGTCCTGTCAAAGGTGGTAAAACAGTGATCGCATTTATTGAAGACCCAGATGGCTACAAATTTGAGCTTCTGGAGAGAGGGCCTACCCCTGAACCCTTGTGTCAAGTCATGCTACGGGTAGGCGATCTTGAACGATCGATAGAATTTTATGAAAAGGTAGGTTTTCTGTGGAATGAATAATGTTACTATGCTGGTCCAAACTTTCGTCAGAACTCAGAATTACTGTATACAAAAGCCTTGACTTCCCTCATTATTCAGGCATTTGGCATGGAACTTCTGCGCAAGCGTGATAATCCTGAGTACAAGGTTTGATTGGCTTCTCTCATGCAATGCCTGAAATTTGGACTCAATTTTTTTGGCTGCTATCGGTTATTTCCAAATAGGAAATGGTGACGCTATCCTTTCTGAGCAAACAGGATAATGATCTGCTTGTGCTGGAGTATTGTTGTGTTTATATTTTTTAATATTCTTTTGGATGCATCAGCCTTTATTGTAAGGAATTAAAATGTATATTAATCCTAGAACTAGCGAGGAGTCAGCAGTAGCTTGTGCTGATGAATATCATTTAGATTATTGAGATGTTTCAAGGGCCTACAGCCATATTAAGCATACCAATGTTCCATGGATTGTATTTGGACTGTGTTTTAGTCAGATATTGATGCCATCTTTTCAGTATACAATTGCGATGATGGGCTATGGTCCGGAAGATAAGAGTACGGTATTGGAGCTCACTTACAATTATGGAGTGACCGAGTATGACAAAGGAAATGCGTATGCTCAGGTTGGGTCTTTGTTTGCTTCTAATATCATTCATGGCATATCTAACTACTTTTTATATTTAAATGATGTTTCTGGTACAACTAATATTCTCCAGAAGATCCTGGTATATAACATGATGTTAAGCGCATCTCGGTCATATTTATGTTAATATTATGTCATGCTTACCAGATTGCCATTGGCACGGATGATGTGTACAAAACTGCAGAAGCGGTAAAGCTTTGTGGTGGCAAGATTACCAGAGAGCCTGGGCCGTTGCCTGGAATCAGCACGAAGATAACTGCTTGTTTGGATCCTGATGGTTGGAAGACGGTAAAATTAATCTGGATTGTACAAATATTGTTGTCTATGCTGATGATTATGTTTTTCTTCAAGCATGTAACTGATCCATGATTAAATCTGTGAAATATATCAATCTAGTGAATTTTCTTATTCAGAAAGAAAAATACTGTTTAACTAAAAACATCTTTCATTCACCTTCACATCTGTTGCAGACTATTATCATGTTTTGTTTCATCTTCTAGACTTCACGCCATAGAAGATCCTTGATTTCTTTGCTAATGTTGATTCATTCCGTCCATGACAGGTTTTCGTTGATAATGTTGATTTCCTCAAGGAATTGGAGTAACGCTTTGGATAACGTTGAACTTGCAGTATACAATGGAGTCTTGAAGAATTATTACAGCTTTAGTATCGTATATGGAGCACTCGCCCTGTCTAATTTATTCATCTTTTTCTTTTTCCCCTCCTTTTAAATGAGTATATACGACCATTTTGTAGATGAATGTGATTTTTACCCTTTCACCAAATAATGTAAAGGCCGGCATATTGTGCCCATTCATCTTTCCTTGTTATACTAAAGCTGCACTGAGCCAAAAAAAATTGGCCTAACAAAATTGCAAAATGGCACATCACGATTTTTTGCCTCGGAATAGTTTTGTTTTTAAAGAAAGGATTGGACAACCCGAGTTCAATCCTTATATTTATTCTAAACCTCTAACTTTATCCAAGAGGAAATCTACTTTGACCTCATCACGGTTCGAACTTGTGACTTGATCAGTGCTACCACTCTTACCATAGGGTAGTACCCTGTTGTTAAATTCCATGCATTTTTTTTTCTCGATGGAACAGAGGCTAATACAAACCGGATCCAGCAACAAACATAAAGAAAATACAACAACCATTGACAAAAAAGCAATAAGACACAGAAAACGTAACAGCGCGATCCGTGTCAAGCTAATCCATCATCCGGCTGTTGAACCGCCTTTACATTTCATAGGCCCAAAACCGCATCACGCCAATGGAATGATGCATTTTAAATACAGGAATGATGAATGCAGTTCGGAAAATAGGAAGCAATTTGTGTGGTTTTCGTTTATTCAAAGCCTTTTGACAACTGATGTTTAGATAGTAAATTATACTCCTTTCTTCATTAATGTAATATTGCAATGTGCATTTCACAGTCTGAGCTCCAGATCAATTTCTTCATCTCTGTTTGGCACTCCCTCTTCCCTTCTTCGCCTTTTGCCCAGTAAATCCTGTTTTCGCAATACAATAATCTATTTAATTAAGCTATTGGAATGTTAACTGCATCATATATCGGGAAAATGGCGGCTTTAATCAGTTTAATTCATTGGTGGTAACTAGAGCATATTATTCAATTACCATTTCAATATTTCCTGCTGTATCACGAGCACGAGAAGGAAGCAGAGATGTTGGTCTAGAACTCGCCACACCAGGTTGCCCAAAATGTGGCTGATGCCTGACCGCCCAAGCATTGTTGCTATCAAATGCATAGCTTCTGTCGTCCCAATATAAGAGACATGAGTGTCAAATCTCTATGCAAAAAGTGTAATTATCCATACAAAATGACGAATTGTTTTGTTTAAGATAAACACCATAATAATGTGAAGGCCTCACTTAGATGGTTGTGGGTTAACATAATGAGCAGCAGTCATAGTCACTTCAACCAAGCCTCCAAGCTTCATTTGGTGAAAAAACAAAGACATTTTGCAAGTCAAGCTAAAATTCAAAACAAACAATATGATAGGAAAAAGATCAGGTGCAAACTATACAAACTGACGAATTATGGTACACTTCCTACGAATTATGTCATAGTTTGGGAAAGTGGCATACAATTTGTTTGGATAAAACCATGGTTGTGATGATAATATATATACAACCCTCCAAATGAGCCCATAACAAATGAATCCTTACTTTTCCATGCATGGAATACTTATTTGTTGAGTGATTTTATGTTGTAGGTTTTCCAGTTTGATGAGAACTTCAACAGTTAAAATGATCAGTAAATCCTACAACGAGATTTAGAGCAAGAAATGTACCATGGTGATGTCCGCATTTGGCTGTTGATGATTACCAAAAGTACTAAGTGACGGCGGTGCAGGTGCTTGACACAGGGAATAAGCTGAATGATAACTAGCAGCATGCCCAATCATATCGAACTCCTATGCAAATATGAAACATATACACTCAAAATGTTGAAATCATATGGTATATATATAAACGATAATATATAGTTGATCTTTTAATTACTACCTGCGAGTAAGGACTCTTGTTAAGAGCACTCAATCGAATCTTCTCCAACTTAGCGATGCCCATCCCTCGCTTTGGCTCCTTGGGCAAAAGCTGCTTTTTGATGATGTTCTTCTTGTTCTTAGCTCCATTTCCTCTGGAGGAGGATGATCCAGAAGATATATCAGTTGAATTATTTCCATTATTCATGATTTGATGATCTTGACAATATCAAAAAATTTCTTTTTGAACAAAAATATATGTTGTTTAATTAGCTTCTGCTGTCGATCCTTAGAAGATCAACCATATAATAATAATGCAGGACTAAGACCCTTTTATAAGTTGAGATTTTCTTTGATTTCATAAGATTGAACTCATCTTTCTACATTTCAATGCTAGGCTGGACCAGATTCCCTTATTTTAGAATTTTTTTTAAAGAAGTATATGCATACTATATGTACTTTTTCCTTATTATTAATGCAAAAAAAAAACAGTTATGCTGTAAAAATAATTATATCTGCTATTTTATCTTCTTTTAGAAATACATCAATCTTTTTAATAAAAGAAAACTTTGATGTAATATTTCAATGTTGTTATGCTTTTTTTACTTGTTGCTTACCTATTTATTATTCATTCATTTTCTTGAAGTTAATGGTACAATTGAATTTTCGATGATGGTTACTTTTTGTGTGTTGTCTTTTGATTTACTGACTTCAGCTTTGATATTCCATTTGCCCAAAAATAACTAGTAAGAGAAGGAAAATAAAATACACAAATTAGATAGGAGTCATTCCAATGAGAGCCATCTATGATATTTTTAATTTAGTCCCTTCTTTAAAAACTTTTATATAGAAAATTATGTACAACCATTTTTTAGTAGCGAAAGGAATCATGATCACTGGCTTGAACTCTTGACAAATTGTCAAGAAGTCAAGGGTTCAACTCTCCCGAGTAGCAGTTTTCTCTCCACTTTTGTTTATAAGTGTTATACATGCCTCGCGGAATGTGTTTTCGCCCCACCTCGACGTGGAAGTGTATTGTTCCTCCCTCGCGGAGGTGTTATTCGCTCTCGAGGGCGTGTATCCTATAGATAGGTGATGCTGCCTTGATTATTCCTTACATTTAGGCGTGGAGGTGCTGAGTCTCAAGTGTATACTCGTGGGTTTCAAGTTAGATGTGTTTTATGATCCGTGCTTCAGTGACGCAATTCAAATATCAAATCCGAATTGATGCCGTGCTTGACTTGTGCTCCGAAAGTCTAATATCCATAGGTACCTAGAGGGGTAATGTGTGCATATGGCTTGTTGATGTGCACGGAATCAAGGGAGTTGGATACAAGCCAGGCCAGAAGTTATTCTCTTCACTCGAAATAGTTCCAACAATTAATTAATTAACCATCCGACAAACAGTAATACACAAGCTGGTGGAAAAAATATGTCTTCGCCCAAGAACACACCAAATTTCAAGAACCGTAAAAAAAACAAACATCACCTAAAATCTGGTCTCAACTTTCAATTCGACATTGTCGGAATCTTCAAACCCGTGGACGCTACAAAACGACAACACAAAGGTCATATTCGCCAAAATCAAATCCGAACTCCAACACCCAGGTCCCAGATTAGACGAGAGTTGTTTGGTCCGCCATTTAAATGTCAAATCCAAAAAAGTTCCAAACTTTCCAACATTTGAGACCCATTGCGAGTCGCCCATTTCAAATGTGTCAACATTGTCGTTGTATTTGAATTTTGATTTTGAATTGGAACACTGGAGGTTGGAGAAGACAAAAAGAGAGAGAAAGTGAGACTAGTGCGTGGAAACCAGCTAAGTAGCTTGGCTGCAACTGCAAGTAGAGAAAAAAAGACGCTTTAGGTTTTGCAAGGTTGCCGTTTGAAGAGAGGGACCCAGTTGGTGCCAGCCACCTTTCTCTGCAATTCAAAAAAATGTTGTCTTGTTTACTCCAACCACTAGTAGCAGTAATTTAATCTTGCTGCTAGTAAAGCACTCACTACATTAATTGATTCATTGAGACCACCAAAATCCCTGCACTTGCATTCATTATTTGACTCTCACTATCTCTCCATTTTCTGTTCCAAACCCCCCATTTTAATCCACTCTCCAAACCCCCATTTTGTCAAAATCTGGTTCATAAAATCTGCAGCTGTCTTGTTGGAGAGTTTGATTTGAGATTCAGGATGAGTGTGTGCAAGTTTATTAAGTGTGTTACTGTAGGAGATGGAGCTGTGGGGAAGACATGTTTGCTCATTTGCTACACCAGTAACAGATTCCCCACTGTATGCCCTGATCCATTTACTTGATTTATATTTCTGGGTTTTGTAGCATGGATAATTAAAAGGCTGAGCCTTTTTTGTTTTTGTGGCAGGATTACATACCCACTGTGTTTGATAACTTCAGTGCTAATGTTGCTGTAGATGGGAATGTTGTTAATCTGGGACTTTGGGACACTGCAGGTGCTTGATTTATGTCCTAGCTGATTTTTCATAAGAGTTTTTCAGTAGTTGATTTTGGGTTGTTTTTGTGGAAACTTAAATGTGACTTGAGTATAACTTATGACTGTTTAGGTCAGGAGGATTATAGCAGGTTGAGGCCTCTGAGTTACAGAGGTGCAGATGTCTTTGTTTTGGCGTTCTCCTTGATCAGTAGGGCTAGCTATGAAAATGTTCTCAAGAAGGTATTTGTCTTCTTTTTGTTAGTATGAATCTTTTATTTCATAGACGGACAGCAATGTCATGCTCAATTTGTTCTTCTGTTTATTTTCCAGTGGATGCCTGAACTTAGGCGATTTGCGCCGAATGTACCTATTATACTCGTGGGAACCAAACTTGGTTAGTAATCAGTTTCAAATTGTTTGCATTTGATATCATATAATGATCTGAACGAAATCTCATTACTTACTCTAGATCTTCGTGGCGACAAAGGATACATGGCTGATCATATGGGGTCCAACGTTATCACATCTGCTCAAGTATGCTTCTCTTCCCACTCACTTCATTTCTCATCATATGTTATGCTTCATTATAGTAGTCTGAAAAAAAGTTATAGTAGTCTGGGCTTATGTAATTAATTTGTTTTAGGGAGAGGAACTGAGGAAAATTATCGGTGCTTCCGCTTACATTGAATGCAGCTCTAAGACCCAGCAGGTAATTATCCGTTATCATACACGTTTATTCAATTTCCCATGTAATGACAAGAATCTCCTGTGTTCCTTACAAAATTTTGAAGCCAATTTAGTCCGTGTGCATTACGGTTCACTTACTAAATCAGCTCACCTGTGATGTTTTTGTCTGTTCAGAATGTCAAAGCTGTTTTTGATACAGCAATTAAAGTTGTTCTTCAACCTCCAAGGAGAAAGGAAATCCCAAGGAAGCACAAGCGTGGCACGGGCTGCTCTGTCGTGTAAGTTGGCTATATCTTTACTTTCCGGCAATGTTTACTTCATTGCTGAAGAATGAGATACAATAGTACATACATCATTCTTGTGCGGATAATTCTCAACACACACACAAATGCTTTAGTACAAGTTTGAATTTAACATTTAATAAGACCTGCATGCGGGGGTACTAGTATTCCTCATTTTCAGAGAGTGCTGGCATGCGGGGTACCGGTATCACTCATTTTCAGAGAATACCGGTACGGGGATCCCGATATTTTGTGAAAATAAGTACGTGTCGGTAATCAATTTGGTCCACATAGGCCCCAAATTCATTTTAGCAAAATACCGGTACGGGGGAACCAGTATTTTATGAAAATTTGGAATACCGGTTCCCTCGTGCCGGTCTTATTATAAAAAAAAGGCAAACGAGATATGTCAAACTTGTTTGCCCTATTTAAGAAATCTCAAACTCAAAATGAGGCAAATTGAATAAAAACTCCATTCAATCACAATACTTTTGATGGCTTGGACATCATCACCAACTGATGTACTTTTAAATATGCAGGAGCTTGATGTGTGGTGGGTGTGTTGCTTGATTCAACTTGTACCTGCAACATGCATCATCATCAGCAGCAGCATTTTGGGAATAGTCAATGTTGGATTGAACAATGAGCAACAGCACAATACCACTACTAAAATAGCTCTTCTCAGTTATGAAGCAACTCCATCTTGAAAAATGCAGCTTGATTTTCTTTCCACAAATCATGTAGTTGGGGAATTGTTCATTCTCTGTCCATCAAGTATATGTTTGTTTTGGAGCTTATTTTGAGACATGGCCAAACCTGATATAAATTGTAACTTCACAAATCACAAGCTGCTTTCCTAGGATGAAATTTATTTGGTTATTGGATCATTCTGGCTTCATTTTGCTCCCCAGCATTTGCATCTGATGTTTCTTTACTGAACAAAATGAAAATGATTTTTCTGTTTCTGGACATTATTCACTTAAATTTATTACTACATATATAACAAGAAGATTTTAATTGTGAGTTTTCTGATTGATCTGAGACCTGAATAAATTTTCCATGAAACTGACAAGGACTCCAAGTAAATATTTATTGTTAACTATTTGCATACAAAGTATAGATTATGATATTTTTCTTCAAGCAACATGACTCCAAGTTTTAGTTCTATACAGTTTAAGAGATGAATCAGCTCATTGCTGATAGAAGTGTATAGTTTGGAATTAGATTCTTACTGGGCATGGGGAGGTTTGTCATGGGTGAGTTTTCTTTCTGTTCGAGCCACTTCTCAATTGCGTTACGATCATAAGTGTACCCATCAGCCGCAACACAAGGCTCCGTCATAACCTCCTGAAGTATTGGGCAAAAGAAATGACTCGGTGGCCCGGATTGGATCAAAATAGCTTCATCTCTAATGCTATCAGCCGCCTCTTTAAGCATCTCCAGCTTCGGAAGTATTTGGTCTCTTAAGTCAGGTCTGTCCCTTCTATAAATCTCAACGCAGCTTAATGCCAACAATGCCAAATCAGTTGCCTCTGCAACGGGCCATTTCCCCGCCCGTGTGTCCAAAACTTCCATTAACTTACCGTCCCTGATCGCATTCTCCACAATGTGAGCCAGTGCCATGGCTGATTTTGCTGTAAGTAATTGTAGAAGCACCATTCCAAATGCATACACATCCGACTGAGTGGATAACACACCGGTTCTCTGATACTCGGGGTCAATATAGCACAATGTCCCAACGAGTGCTGTGTGTTTGTACATCGTAGCAACAAATGAGGCGTCGTTGTGGAGCATTGTCGAGAGTCCAACATCTCCAATCTTGCTCACCAAGTTATGGTCAAGCAAAATGTTTTCAGGTTTTAGATCACGATGGACGATAGGCTTGGGCTTCGCGTTGTGTAGGAAGACTAAAGTGGACGCTACCTCCCACGCAATGCGGAATCTGTCAAACCAAGGGATTGGAGCCTTGCCATTCTTGCAGTTCAATCTCTCATCCAGGTTTCCATTGTCCATGTGCTCATAAATAATGCAACCGCGCTCAGGACACGCTCCAAGAAGCAGAAGTAAATGCGGATGACGAATTTTGCTCAACACTTCAAGCTGCAAAAAAGAAAAGACAGGTGGTTCAAGGCAGCTCTGAATGAGAAGGTAAGTAGAATCAAAACCTGAGACTTCTAAAAGTAAAATGTCATTTGAAAATATTTTTATCTGCCCATCATGCGTGATCCAGTAGCAAGAGCAGTGGTCATAAGAAAAAATTAACGGGTGGAAATGGAAAAAAATTATTTTTACCTCCTTTTGAAACTGCTTGGCCAATCTGGGATCATTGGAGTGTAAAACTTTAGCTGCAGCAGTTGTATGATGCAGAGTGCATTTGTAGACGGTCCCGTTCGCGCCCTTGCCTACTATATTTTTTTCTGCGAAAGACGAAGTGGCAACAATAATTTCTTCCCATGTAAATCTCTGGTACTGTTGAATAGGCTGGGCCAAGGTACTTTGAAGTTTTTCCTTCTGTTTCGCGTCGTGCATTGCTTTCCTTTCTGCTTCTCTCTTATGTTCCGCCTCTATTTCAGCACGCTCCCTGACAGTCTCAGCTTCCCGAACCACAGCCTCATACTTCATTCTCTCTTCTCTTGCTACTTCTTCTGCTTTCAACTCTTCGTCCCTTATCTCCTGAAGCATTATCGCTTTATCCCATCGGTTTTTGTTGAGGTCATTTATCTGAAGGAAAACACAGAAGCTTATTTTTGTTAGAACAAAAAAAAAAGGTGAAGAACTGGAAATTGTTGTTTTTATTTCAACAACTCTCTGGAGGAGAAAAAAACTAACTGAAACTAAAGTACTTGGAAGAAACATTTTGATATTTTTTCGTCACTTGCTGAAAAAGATGTTTGTCGAATTATATCGGAGATGGAACAAACCTTTCGAGACGCGTCAAGTGCCTCGGTTTGAGCCACAACATACATCCCCTGCACCTGTCTAAGTTCCATCCTCAATCTATCCAACTCTAGGTTCATATTGATCTGCTTTCAATCAATGTGTCAAATGTTTCGGTATCTCAAGAATTTGACTTGAACCGAGAGTTCAGGTAACTTTAATAAAAAATGTACCTGGTTGTCAGAAATATTTTCCTTAGTAGCGTCGGGGAAAGAACGCTGACTAGAACCAGACCATGCCTGGCTATTTGGCGGGGAGCTCTTAAAACCAGCATAAGAATTTGTAGGCGTAGTGGAAGCACTCGGTCCTTCCTTTTGTTCCAAATGATTGATGTAAGTGTCGGATACGTTAGATTTTTGCTGCGTTCGTATCGATGGAGAGCGTGGATGATGCAACAAATTTCCACTCCAGGCAGAATCTGCATATATGATTTATATGTCAGCAATTACAATTTCATTTAACGAATTGGATGAGTCTTTATGCGCGATATTAAATTTTAAAGGATGTAAAAAAAATGAAACCTGCTGGTGGTAAACTGGGAGTAATACTTGATGAACTGTGGTTCAAACATGTTTCACTGGCACTGTCTTTATTTTTCACGGCATTGCTCGTAGCATCGCAATCAGCTGAACGCACCATTCCTGGTTTTCCTTTCGAAATGCTAGCATCACAATCGGCTGAACGCACCATTCCTAGCTTTCCTTTTGAAATTCCATACACAGTGCAATAGCTTGGTGTGTATTCTGATATTTTCGCCGACAAGTTTCGAGATGATATTAATCTGTAGGACAAAAAAGCAGAATTAATTGTAATACTTAATTATTCCACAATTTTGTTTGCTGTTTTTTCTTGTAGTTAAATTTGCAAGAAGAACTTTTAATTAGAGTGAGTGCCTGGAAAACATGCTACTGGAGGTTGCCCCAATAACAAGGTTGGTAATGGAGTCTGCAGCAACCTGATTTCCTATTGCCTTGACTACATCATCTGATTCAATCACTGCAAACTCAAACCGAACCTGAACAGCACATTTTACCCCAAAAAAATTTAACATCAAAAAACTAAAAAACCGCAAATTTAAAAAATGGTTCGCATAATCAGAAAGTTCGATTCCTTCGCATCCTTCTTGGACAACTGGAGGCATTTTGTTTTTTGAAACATAATTGACATTTTGTTTCTGACTTGTTCTGGAAATGGAAACAAAATAAAGGTACACATAATACAGTTAAAAATAGAAATTTTCCTTCCACAATTTTTTCTAAAATCAAAATAGAAATTTAAATGTTAAAAAATTTAAATATTTGGCACTCATTTTCAATAAAAACGGTCTGGTACAGAAAAGAAAGAAATGTGACCTTGTTTTGAAGCATAAATATTTTATAAGGTGAAAGCATTTCATGTGTCTGCTTTTCAATTCCTTGTTTGTAAGTGAATGCTACATCCTCTTGTACTTGTGTAATATCTACAAGACCTCCCACTGTCAAAAACACAAGAAGAGCACCATTTGAATAAATCAGTTCCATTTCTGGAAGTTTTCTCGAGTCTGATATGCGCAAATGGACGACTTACTTGGATTGGGAATAGCGGTTATCAGTGGACGAACGTGTATCAGTTTGAATACAACATTTTCATCCGGAGAAAACTTATCAAATGCCCATCTTAATACGTACCGACTTTTCTTATTATTGCTACTGAGGGCCACGCCGACGTTCATAGAAGATGGCCGAAGTGGCAGCTGCAGTTTAGTTTTGGCATCATCTTGCTCCATTTCTTCAAATATCTGGGAAAAAAAAATCGAGTAAGATACAAACATTTTCCTAATAGAAGAAATTTTATTTTAGCTTATATATATCAATACAGAACAATGACTCACAAGCTTGAATTTTTTAACCTGAACTAGTGAAATTCAAAAAAAAAAAAAAAAAGACAACACCTTGTGAATTTAGCGAAGCTCGAGTTCTGAAGAAATTTGTATCAACTTATTTATGAATACAAAACAATGACTCACAAGCATGAACTTTCTAATCTGAACTAGCGAAATTCAAAAAAAAAAAAAAAGGCAGCGCCTTGTGAATTTATCGATGCTCGAGTTCTGAATTATGAACATGTTAGGTGCTTCACGCAAATAAAATCCCAACTCAAAAGTAAAGTCAAGCTTTTCTTTGATGTGAAATGCAGATTTGTGAAGAAGGAACTCAAATGGATTATGCATTGGGATTTTTCACATATAAGAGCAAAAGTATTACCAAGATGTCCTCATACCTGAAATGCTTAAACCTCCGCCTCCATACAAAAGTCGAAAATGGCTGCAACTGAATTCGTCTCCACCAGGATAAAGAACATCAGATTTATACAAGCACAAGGTAACATTGTACCTGAATCAAGTTGTCAACAGTTTAATATCAAAAAAAAAAAGTTGTCAACAGTTTAAAGACTTAGAATAGTACCCAAATGGGATAAAGGCCTGTTTTCTGAACAATAAAAATAAAAATGTCAAAAAGAAAAATAAAAAAAGAACGAAAGGAACCGACATGTGTGATTGACCAATCAGGTGAAGCAAATGCATATTTTTATTTTTATTTTCTATATTGTTTTCAGGGGATCGGAAGGAAGGAATATGCCTTTGACAAGTGATTTTAATTTAAAAATATTTAAAAAACACATAACTGATGCTGGATTGGGGAATTATAAAAAGACATTGCTTGAACGATACACTGTATGTATACAAAAATATAAGGTCATTTGTTTATTTATTAAAAAACGTGCTCTGCTCGATGATGGAAATGGAGGTGAGTATTTCCTTGATGGTTTTAAGTCAATTCAAGTAAGTGTAACTGCTTCACACGATCATATAGTCATATATAGTATTGACTTTGCCTACATATATAATGATACTTCTTATGCAATTTGGCAAGCTTCAAATAATGCTAAATTGCCATTAAGGTGTGTGACCTGCTAGTTGAAGAATTCCAATCTTGTTTTCACAAAGTTGAGGGTTCAAGTCCCACCCATGACACTTTTCTCATAATTTTGTGAGAATTTTCTCATCCTCTTCCTAGTCACGCCTCGCGCGTGGACTTCCTACATCCCTCGTGGATGCTTTCCATATGGCCTGATCTCCAAGTGTCCAATAATGAACCAATGATTTGGGGTAGATGTGCGGATCCATGCATAGTAAAGATGTTGAACGTGCCGATCTAGATGTCTTGCTAGAGCTTCAGATATCAATATATATGTGTCACCACCAAAATGCATCTTAGAAAATACATCTTGTATTTTGGAAGGTGAAGATTGGGGTCTCAAGTTTTCGAAATTTAAAGGGGTTCTCAATTTAGCGCTACTATATATATGTACTAGATGATAAAATTTCATATGCATTATAATATTCTGAGTTGTTGTACCCCATTATCAAAAAAAAATTATTGCTAAATTGATTCATAAAAAAAATGCTAAATTGAATGTTATTATACTGATTAAACCTTTAAATATATACCCTTCATACGACGATAATATTAGGAATAGCATACTTCAGGGCCTGACTTAGTTGACTCATAGTTAGAGGGTTGAGGAATAGCATACCTCAGGAGTTTCTCTCGGAAATGGGTTTCTCACCACTGTGCCCCTCTTTCAAATTCAAAATATCTATTTGTCCCCTTTGAAACTCAAATAATCAGAATGCCTTCTTTTTTATATTTTCGATTTCCCCAAAATCGGGAATGTCAATTTTTTAATATTCCCGGTTTCCCTCATACCGGGAACATAAATAAGGATTACGTGGCTGGGTTTAGGGCATGCGTGGACGAAAAAAGGGGCATGTTTTGATACATTCCCGGTTTGAGGGAAACCGAGAATATTAAAAATTGACATTCCCGGTTTTGGGGAAACCGGGAATATTAAAAAGTGACATTCCCGGTTTTGGGGAAACCGGGAATATTAAAAAGTGACATTCCCGGTTTTGGGGAAACCAGGAATGTAAAAAAAGAGATATTTTGGTTATTTGAGTTTGAAAGGGGGTAAATTGGCATTTTGAGTTTGGATCATGGGCATTATGGTGAGAAACCCTCGGAAATGACCCAAATGGGTTTCAAAATATTAGAAATGACCCATGCGAGTTTCACATTTCAAAAATGACCCATTTTTAATGAAATCGGATCCTATGAACCGGTTTTTTGTGTTTTTCAAAACACCGGATTCCCAGGATCCGGTTTTCTATATTTTTTACAAAATCGGATCCCCAGGATCCGATGTTATGTGCGTGTTTGAATGAGAGAACTCCACGTGTTGAGTGTGCACATAACACCGGATCCTGGGGATCCAGTTTTGTAAAAAATACAGAAAATTGGATCTTAAGGACCCGGTGTATTGAAAAACACAAAAAACCGGTTCTCGGGGATTCGATTATATTAAAATGAATCATTTTTTGAAATATGAAACTCGCATGAATCATTTCTAATTTGTGAAATGGATCATTTCTAATAAAAACTCACTCTCAGTCACACATCTTTGCACTTTAGACTTTAGAACATCTGCACCGCTGAGAGATTTCAGGACGTCCGGGAGGCTTTCTAGAACGTCCTAGGCTTCCATTTCGTGCATCGGTTACAGGGAGAACGTCCTCCAAGCGAACGTGTGAGCGGACGTTCTCCAATCGGTTAGGTTTGAGCGTTTACGCGGGGAAGAGTCGGAAATCAGTTGGCTTTGTGGTGAGTTCCGGCTTATGGCGGCGGGGAGGATACCGATGATGGTGTTGGCCAGCGTCCGATGCGAATCTACGGATATGGGAGATTTATCTAGTCCGAGACGCGCCGAATCTTTGTTTGTTTGATTATCCCTTTCGAAGCCGGGCGTAATCCAATCGAAGGTTAGGGTTTTGAAAATGAAACTCTGAATCTGGTACTTTGAATTTGTTGATTATAATTGATTAAGGTAGGAGTTGGATTTGAGAGGGGATTTCAATTTGTGATTTTTACATCGATTGGTCTTCTGAAAGGCAAAGCTCAGATCAAGTGAAATTTGTTCGCTTAGTTGTATGTTCTTTGTTGATTTTATATGCAGTTTATGAACTGTTTCATCTCTGTTTGTGATGCTATGTAGGCCAATAGATGAGAGAGGTCGGGTACTAAGAAAATGGGTAAGGAACTCCTGATGAAGTTGATGATGAGGAACTCCACAACTTTTCACAAGAATTATACTCACGGACTTCCATTCAAGGTATTAGCTTTTGTGTTGAATAGCTTTGTGTTCATAGGTTTTAGTTTTCAGATTTGTTTTGGATCTTCACAAGAGCTGCTATGTCACTGTGTCACATTTGTGATGATGAATCTTCTAAGATTTTGTTGCTGAATAGCTTTTGTGTTCATAGGTTTTAGTTTTCTGATTTATTTTGAAAATTTTGGAATGATTTTGGCTTGCTGGTTGCTGCAATTGAGGATGGTTGTGTGTTCAGTGTGAGCTTGGTGTGCTCATCTGTTTGGGAATGGTTTTTTTATTATTTTATCTTTTTTGAATTCATTGGCAAACATAAGCCTCTTTATGTCATCATCAGATGGTAACTTGATTTTGGTACTTTACGAATCATAAGAGATCGCGTGCTCACGAGAATAAAGAAGCGGCAATGGCAAGAAATTGTCGACCTAAACTTCGCTAAAGTGGAATGGCTTGATGGAAATGTGCTTGATGAGAGGGTGTGGCTTGTTGGAAAGGTGCTCGATGAGAGGGTGTTCTTGCCTTCTTGGTTGCACCATTGAAGGTGGTTTCCAGGGACTAGATGGTGTTGTGGGTCTAGGAGTGACCACTTGCTGGACTTGTGGCAGCAACAACAATACATATTGTATTGGTTGATTGTAAATTGATTTTAAAAAAATTATTTTTTAAAATTATTTTTTATTGTGAAAGCAATAAAAAGTTCTTTTGTAGAATGTCAGGGGTGAACAGAATACAAAAAAAATAATATTACTGTTTAATGAATACTAATAGAAAATTTTATTTGAGGATGTGTTCAGAAGTGCGGATGCCCTTATAGAATTTGTGGTCTTGAGGATAATCATTAAGCTTACAGCAGGTGAGCGGAATGGTTAAAGAAAGAAAAAATAATAATCCAAAAATCAATTTTAAATAATAATTCTCTTTTACTTTATTTGCAAAACGATGCCATCCGGCTGTTGCCTACAAATATGGGGAGATAGAGTTGTGCTGTCCAAGTTTCGGATCTGGAGCCAACTCCGCTTCCTGGAAACCACAATTTTGCTTCACTGGCAACTCCGTCAATCTCTCGAATCTCACAACTACTAAACCACGCAGCCAAACTCTCATGAACAAATCAACCTGAACTGAAACGATCAATATGATGCATCCTCAATCTGCTTTTTTTCTCTCAACACTTGTCATCTTCTCGCTTCTTTTTCAAGGTCAGGCCTTCCTTCTTTTCCAACATTCCATCAGTCATTTCAATCTGATTATTATTTGATGCAGGATATGGTAGGGAATTGGCTGATACCGCTGCTGTAAAGGCGGAGGTCAGTTGGTTTTGAGTATTTAGTTTTTCAGATTTTTCTCTCTTTTGATATCAGATCACGCCCTCTCGTCCACTTTGTATCTTAAAATGATTGAAATTATATTATTATTATTTTCTTTGCAGGAAATTAGGAATTGGAGTAGGGAAATGATTGAGGTGATGGATTACAGCGACCCTGGGGCTAACACCAATCCCAAAAATGGTTTTCTGGGCAGCCCACCGTCGCCTCCGGCACCGCCACCGCATGGCTAGCTTCTAGTACAGTAGTAATTAACGGTAACACCCAATATATGTTATCTACTCATGTCTTTCAAGTTTGGTTGGTATTATCTTAATTAGACCTTTGATAGGCATTAGCCAGCTCTACGTACAGTTGATTGATATTGTAGTTGGAAAGAGCAACACACCATTATCCACTAGTAATGCGCTTATGCTTATCTCTTCACGCGTGACTTCAATTCAATGATACTGCTTCAAGTATTCATCATTTTTTTTTTGTTACGAATGATATAAAGAGCAGCCAGTACTGTTGGCTGAATAGGGGGATGGTTGGAAAAAGAACAGTGCAGCGTAATTAAATGATGTGAGTGTGTTATTTCAATTAAATTACATCGTTTCAACGGATATATTTTTGAAATATAAACAAAACGAAACCGTTTTAATGATACGACATCGTTTTGACCAGGGGCGGACGCAGCATGGTTTAGGGGTGACATATGTCACCCCCGGATTGGTTCAAATAATTTTTTTAATATAAATAATCACAAATCTGAAAAATTAGAAATAAACATATAGTAATCACAAAACTGGAAAATCGACTTAAGCAGATCCGTTTGAGCTGCACAGTCGCAGTGTTCACTTGTCGGCGAGCCGCCAACCCCGAAAGCTAATTCAGGTGAAAAAATTACTTCGTCATCGGTCTAATAAAGCTTTGATTAGGACTCTTTATGGATTTGAATGTAGATTTTGTAATTAGGGTTTGATTGAAAAGAGTTACGTTAATGCGTGTGTACTTGGGTGAGGTCTTGTAGCAATCAAGTTCTTATTTTGAATCTTTTGATGAATGATTATGACCCACCTTTCTGAATTAAATTTCTAAAAAAGGGTTGGATTCGTATGTGGATAGTTGCTTAAATTGATTTTGCCTTCTCAAAAAACTGATTGTACAAATAACATCTTAATCAACACAAGTTGTGGCGAAAGCAGTTTTGTAATCATCTTGGTTAAGATGCTACTTGTGCAATCAGTTAATAGACTTTTTAAACGACGTTAATTTTTTTTAATAATACGGTGTATTTTTGAGTTCTTGACTGTCACCCCCTATTTTAAATGCTGGGTCCGCCCCTGGTTTTGACACTCGCAATATTTAACTGCACTATGCAGAATACAATTACTTGTATTAGCTATATATAGTATTAGTGACACTCGCAATATTTAGCTGCACTGAAAAAGTATATCTTTTTGGTTACAAATGATATAAAGAGCATCCAGTGTTGGCTGAATAGGGGGATTGTTGGAAGAAAAAAAAAATCAGTGGAGTGCAATGGCGGGTGCCAAAACAATGTTGTTTGAATTAAATGATATTTTGTTTATTAGTCTCAAAATTGATAACTCTCGGAATTGCAAGTTGGGAACTACAAATTGGAAACTATCGATGCGAATTGCAAATACAAGTTACGATTGCAAATTGCCAATGTCAATGACGATGACACGACAAACGAAGATGACGTGGCGAAAGAAAATAGACCAAATGATATAAAATCAGAAACAAAAATACAAAATACGTAGTTCCAGGGAAGCGCTATGATGGGTGGTGGTGCGCAATAATGGCACACCACCGAACAAAAACTAATCAACAAAAAAGACTAGAAACTAAAGAAAAACCTAAGCTCGGATACTTACTATTAAGCAAAGTGAGCAATTAAAAATGATACAAATTGCTATTCGAGGCAACTTACAATTGCAAAGCCTTGTGACTTGTTGGTTCGTCCATCAAACTTATATTTAGAGCCATACTTTGCGAGAAATAGTTTTTTTTTTCTTTTGAAAGTATGACGAGAAATAGTTTGAGATAAGGGTTTCACCAATTATACTCGCCTCTTTCTTTGATTAAAATATTACACTTCTATATTAGATATTCAGATTCAGTAAAATTATTACATAAAAAAGGATTCAGTAAAATTAAGCATAATGATTGAGACTGGATAGTCGCCGTGAGTAATAGGGTGTAGAAACCTGTTTTTATTGCACAGTTCGATGTAAGCTGCATTTGTGTTCAGTCCATTAATTTTTATGCAACTTTAAAATTCTTCTCTTACCATCCGAACAGGAAATCGATGACTCTGTAGGCAGCCTTGCGGTTATCTTCTGTATGGCTCGATCCAATGTGTTGCCTGCATCCCATTTCACCAAGTAAACTTTTAGCCTCCTTCCAATTCCCACTGCGACACAAGCCATCGATCATCAAATTATAAAGCGCTGGGGGCGGAAGTGTGTTGGTTGTGTCCAAATTGGCGGATGAGCGAAACCCTAATACTGGATAGCACAGCCACCACTGAGAGATGTCGAAGATGATGATGGTGATGGGAGAATCAATTTCGTGCTACGGATTGCGTGAATCACTCATCCGTAGGTTTGACGAGTGTTTATCCGCCTCCTGCAACTGCAACTTATGATGGGAGGAGAGATCATGAACATGAGCACGGCAAAACTTTTTTTTTTTGTTCTCGATCTCGGAAGAATCAATCACAATTCACAAATGACGACTTTACCCTAAAATACCAAAATAATGCATAAAAATGGGCGGATAATAACGAAAATTAAGGGCATTTAGATGAAAGATCTAATGACTATTATTATTTCTGATGAGAATTACCATTTCCCATATGATCCTAACTCTAATGATTGAATAGTAATAATAAGTGTTCTCAAAGATAATATTTGTTTTATTTATGCACGTAAACTATTTTGTCATTATAACATCCTTAATGGTTCTTAATGGATCAAATCCATTTGATTCGTTTATTAATGAATCCTTAATGGATTTGGATCAATTAAATCCATTAACTAACCCCGTTTGATTGCTGGAAATTTGAGAAGAAAGAAAGTTTTTGAGTGGGAAAAGTGTTTTTATCATGTTTGGGTACAGGGAAAACGAAATGGAAATATAAAAAAGAAAAACGAAAAGAAAATTATAACAATTTTCTCAGAATATTTTCCACTTAAAAATCAGAGGAAAACAAGAATCCCTGACGAGTAGCTTCAGTTCGAAGAGAGAAATAAATCGATGCAGCTGCAAGAAATCGAGACGACGCAAACTCAAGCGAATGGGCGTGAGATGGTGAATCGGGCGAGGAAGATTACATCTCAGGGGTGTGGTCGGATGTTGGTTTTAACAGAGATAGACTGCGTCTACGCTTACACCTCAGATCGATACCATTGAAGCAGCTGAATCTGAAGGGTAGCAGCTTCGAAGGATTATGAAGGTCCAACCGATAAGCCACACACCCAACAAAGTACCGATCAATGGAGACATGTTTTGAGGTTTGGGATGTTTTTTGCAGCTTCCCAAAATACTGTAGGGGGAATATCTGAATTTGCGGTGATGGCTGCTGGCACCAAGCCATTGAAGATCCTTCTCCACCGCCCACTTCTAGGTGAAGAAAGGTACTTTAATATTTAAGCATTTTTTATACATAGATGTCTTATGATGGTTTTTGATTGCAGTGCCATGCCATGGATTTGTCTGTTGCAGTTTAATGTAAGGATGTAGTTTAGATATAAATGATCTGTGTGTGCTTTAGCCTCCTTTCCATGACATTTTGGCATAGTTTCAGTTATGAATTCTGATCACCAATTGTAGACTCTTTTCTTTTTATCAATGGGGAAGCTATATGCTGGCTGTGGGAGGCAATAAGCTACCCAAAAGGAAATGTAGACTCTTTTATATATTGTGTTGTGTTTGATAATTTAACTAGTATGTAAGGCATGAAAAAGTGGGTCATATGTACATGGTTTTGAATAATGCATTGCATACATAAGTTTTGAAATAAATTACAAACATTGACACGTTATGGTTCATTTCATTCATATGGTTTCCCGAAAACCTTTTGCGTAACTGTTGCTGCATATCAAATACCACAGTGTGTCATATCTCATTGGCAGTATCCTTCTGTTGCTTATATGTCTAAGGTAATAACTTTATTGTTGTTTGGTTTAATTGATTAAATGGAGTTTGGAGTTATGGGAAACTGAACTGTTTGTTTGGCTGCTGACATTTGAATTTTTGGAATGAGGAGCATAATGCGACTTGTTTGGTTTATTTTAATTATAATGAGATTTGAGAAATGCCAAAAACATTCTTGATTCTCTTTCGCAACTTTGCTCGGGGATCTCTGCTTCATTTTTTGTTGAATGAGTTGTTACATAGTGCACAGTGCAATTACTTAAGCGTTAGTAGTTGAGAATAGTAGTTGGATGTTGTACGGTGGGAAATTGTTAGTGAAATCTAATTTTGAGGTACAAATGAAAGTCGATATTTTGACTTTGCCTCACATTGTTGCAGAATAACTGGCTTTCAACTAGGTCCCAACCCATACTTTTGGCTTGCGAGTACTTGAGTTGAAGGAGCGGAATGAGGATGACGCAGTGGTTGTGGCTAATGTTAGCACCCTATTCTATATCATCGTTACTCGCTCACAACTCTTTTGTTGGGCAAAGGCAAATACTATGAAATTGGTTATTGGAGTGACGTATTTGGTGAAGACATAGATTAGAAGACCAAGTATAATAATATGATTATATATGTCGTTGCTTCGGAAGACGTCGAATTTTTTCATTTTTGCAAAGAAGTTGAAATTGCTGAATTTTATTAACTTTTAAGTCAAATGAATTTGAAGATATATTTTCTTTTCATGTTATTTTCCTATGAACCAAACATACTCTTATTTTTCATTAAATTTTACTTTACATTTTCCATGCCCAACCAAACACAAAAAAAATGGAAACTTTCATTTTCCATGAAATTTCTTTCCTAGCTATTTTACTTAATATTTTCTTTCCATCTAAGAATTCACGAACCAAACAAAGCAAATGTATGGATAACGGATAAATTTTAGCGGTTGATAGATGGATGAATAACGGATGAATTTATCACCTCTAACTCCAACTACTCTATGTTCTCTTTTATTGTAAGGGTGTTACATTTTGATCTATACTAGCGTTTCAAAGTACAAGGCTATTAGGAATACTCTTCTAGTTCAGCTACCCTAATTAGCTCCAAACACAGATTAAACTTCTTGGCTGGAAGCTGAATTGGTTTTTTGTTGAAATCTTCACCTTTAAGTTTGTCACATCCATAACCAAATTCATCTTTACGTGTCAAAAAAAAAAATCCTCAACCGTTATTTGTTATGTCGGCTTACATAATCTATGCGACATCATAGTATACAAATGGGACTTGAGACAGACATCATCTAATAGAGAAGCGCTCGACCTCAAGAACCCCCTATTTTTGAGAGGTCTTAAAGTATATTTTGATCCAGCAATCATCTTTTATTCATAAAACAAACTCTTTTGTCATCTTTCAAAAAAACAATTCTAGTTCAAGATGACAAAAAATATACTTTTTGAACAAATTTACACATCTGGATCATTTGATCTAAATATGCAAAATTAACATCAGGACCTCTAAAAATGAAGATCCTAAATTAAGCGTGCCCCTCCCCTAATATACAACATATTATAGTCTATAGATAAAAACGCGCAAGAGACTTATAATTTGTAGTATAACTAGAAGCAACATCACCTAGTAAATTATATTTCGACATTTGTTAACTTTTAACGTCCGTGTCGTGAATGATGACATGATTTTTTCAAAGATATAGTTTTTTTTTATTTAAGCTGTAAGTTGGGAAATATCAACCAGCTGGGAACAGTACAGACAAGAAAGATTAACTTGAATAAACGTGAGTCCACTGCTCCACTTCGCTTCAGGCGTGGGCACGTCATTCCGTCATTCACAGCTTGAAAAAAAGCAGGACCACTCTTGATAGCATCCGCGCAGCGTCCGCCTGCCCAAAGCACCGGCCGGGAAATCGGTCGAGAGGAACTAGTAATTACATAAAAGTCGTACAAACACGGCGATGAAAACTCAGACCAAAAAGGCCGAGAAGAAAAGCCTCATAAACGAAGCTCGTTTAGAGGGAACAAATACACAAAACGAAGGCCAAAATAAAAATTAGCCGTTTGGCTATGTAACCTAATAGAATTGCCGACCGGTGTAGGTCTGTCCAAAAGACCAGCCAGCCGGAGCAGCATTGAATGAAACCAATCTCCGTCCGTCTCCTGTGGCAACTAAAAATGAGAGACTCTGTCCATTAAGATATGAGTTACTCTGCCAGTTTTGCCCCCAGTTTCGCGACATGGGCTGCCATCTTGTTCTCGACCCTTTGATCGACACAGCATGAACATCTCCAGCTCCTCCCACATTTGTGATTAGGACTAAGTTGAAGTACGAATGTCCGTTTATGGTGAAGCGTATCCCTCCTGATCTCCTACAAGGTACCCTGTGAACTTAAACCACTTTAGTTATAGAGTTCAAACATATTTGTAATTTGAGTATGTTGTCTTAAATTGAACTGAACGATTAAATTTAACTCGACTTAAAAATGGGTACTGAACTGAAGAACATAGTGACTTTAATCCAAGTATTTGACTTTTAAGTTAAAAGAATCAAATATGTAACTTAAATTAAGTACTTAAATAAATGTTCTAAATAAAGCCTTAAATTGAACAATTGAAACTTAAAAGTGAAGTAGATCAGACCCCTGGTACTTAAGTGCTACCTTCTATACGATACAGGGACTACTCCGGCTCGATATTGGGCGATTTTGAGAAACACGGGCTGGGAGAGATCGAAGTGCTGTTGGGGAGGATCACACCAACCTCCGGGTGGGCAGAAGTTAGTTGCAGTGACCACAATAGTACCGGAGAGGCACCATTGAGGATCATTAACACATCTGAGCTCATAACATGAGCCACAGCTCAAACCATCGTTGAACAATGCTGTGCTTAGTGCTGCCGTGTTAGTACCATATCCTTGGCTGTATAAATTCCCATACCCACAAGCTCCGCCTGAGTCGTAAATTTATCAATGTCAGATCAAATTCAACTACAAGAATTCAATCAAATGAAATAAAATTCTCATCTGAATCAAATATATTTACCCATTGTTCCCGAGGCATCGCCGCCGCCATAAAAAGTCGCATGAGCACTAGTCCAGCCCCCGTAGTAAAAACCGTCCGCAAAAGAAGCCTCTGATGTTATTCCAACTAACAGAAACAGAAACACCTTACAGAGGACCTTAACTTGCATCTTCATCTGCATAAAGTGTCCCAAAATTATTATTATATTTATTTAAAAAAATTATCGAAAAATTAAAGTAGCAAATAAAATTTCAGCGCGAGGAAAAAGTGTATATTAGTTATTCTAACTTACTAAGGAATGAAAGGACTAAGAAATATTTTGAGTGAGTTATGTGATGCTGCGAAGTCCGAAATATAAAGCAAGGGCAAAAAGGTGGGATCGATTTGAAGTTGAGTATCGATCGGCATTGGGAATAAATGGGGGACAAGCTTCAGGGACCATAACATGAATGAGACAATGAGTACTAGAAGTAGCTATTTGTGAAGTTGTCTCAACTGATGTGCTGTGTTTTGTGTTATTTATTGCATTTAGATTTAAAGAGTGTTATGTGTCCCAAACCGCGTGGTTTTTATTACTGCTGTTGCATTCCTTTGTCCCACAATCTTATCTTGAAATTTAATAAGTGATGTTGCTGTCATTTTTATTTTATTTTGGCGGCACACATAAGAGAAGGCATATGGGCCAAATAGAAGCAAAGGTAATAACATAAGGAACAGAAGCCAACAAAAGAATTTAGTGCAGTCACCAAAGATCGAACCCGGGACTTGAGGCATCGTAAGCAACACCAACACCACAACCAACATGCCAATACCCTGTTGGTTGAGGTTGTTGTCAATTATGAGTTACTTCTTTTTTAACGTTTGATGGAGTTAGAGAATAAGAAATGACACTGGAATTCATTCCAAGTTGTGTTCAGCAGCAGGCAATATCTCAACAATTTTGTTTCATTGATACTGCATCGGGATAGAAGACTGGATTGAGATTAAAAGAGAAATAATCATAAAATTGAGGAGTAGAAGAAGACTCGATTCGAGTTCGATTGAAGCATTAGAGACGGAGATTTAGAGAAGAAAAAGGACAAACGATAAGAAAAATCAATTTCCATAAAGTCTAGTTATCTGAAAATGCTTTTAAGAGTATATTGGTTATGGACACTTTCTTTTTATTTTTTGACATTATCTCTTTTTTACCCCTTTAATCTTATCTTATCCATCGGAGGAAATTCATTCTTTCTCCATCAGGATCCGAACCTCCTCAACCACGTAATATTCTAACCATTGATAGACAAAAGTGTCATGAGTGAGACTTTAACTCTTCACCTTGTAAATATACAGGTCATTTTACTACTTCGTAGTTGGTAAGAACTAAGCACAAACTATTAATACATATCGCACTACCCAAGTAGATTATTAACTATGATTATTTACTAAATATTAGGTTTGTTTGAGACACATGTAATGTATATTTCAATTTTTCAAAACGAATCAAATAGTAACTAGTGTTTGTCAAACTTGTCCTCTATACTTATTGCACTCGAGTTGATCCATCAAAATGTGTTTGTATAGTGGCAAGAGGATTAACGTCAGAAATTAAATATTAAAGATCATGAATTAATTAAGTAAGAATACTGATGGGTTTATAAACTGGTGATTTGGAGACTGCAAGGAACAGAATATAACTAAAGAATTAAAAGAAACTATATTATAATCTATTTGATGGTGTCGGTTCTTTGAGTTGTAGCATAAGTGTAGCGGTTGCTGCAAGTAACATATAAGAGACAAGATTCTATTCAAAAGTAAGTTTAAAATGAAAGTGACAACAACATCTCCTCTTGCAGCACCTTATCCTCACAGCAACCGATACACATACTCTAAGTAATTTTGGTAAGTAAATATTTATATCATGTACTAAAGTTAAATTCTTCGATTCAATTTCATATTTTAAGTTCTGTTTGATTCAACAATTCAATTAATCGAATTCGTATACTAGCTAGCACATGTTTTTGCTATCAAGTCCCGGTGCAACCATGCATATGCATACATAACTAATATGCCGTGCAGACTCGCTTAATTCAACAATTATGTGGAAGCAAAGCTTCCACTCCGGAAAGTCAGGCACATGGACATGGAGCTTTTGTTCCAAATTTGTAATGCGAGAGCAACAATATAGTTTCATCTATCATAGCCTCATGTTGAGGAACCTGTACAACCACACCTCTCCTTAGTTGCTATACTTGCTAGTATAGATTAGCCTCTTAGGAACAGTTATGCTGTCATCATCATTTTAGGTATGGGTACTCATTCATAGATTTATTTTTTACATTAATAATATTATTCATCCATGTGAATTTCCCAATCACATTGCCCTCCTCGTCAAGCTAGGTATGACATAAACATTAGTATTATAAATAAAGATGAGCGTTCAAATGAATTCCTTTCTTAAATAAAGATTCCTTCATAATGTGGCACACGAAAACATATTTTGGAAAACAAACATATACTTTGAAGTTTGGAAAATACAAAAGAGAAGATATATTTTCTTTTTCAAAATAAAATAAAAAGAATGATTGGACAATCTTGACTCAATCTTTACACATATCGTATCCCTAACTTTATCTATCAGAAGAAATTCACTATAACCCTATCAGAATTCAAATCTATGACGTGAGCGTCGGTGACTGTTGATCTCATGCTCGTGATGAGGTGAAGAGAAGATGTGGAGGAGGAGGAAAAGGCTTTCATTTCATTTGAGATTTTTTTTAGTAGAAACGACATAGACATTCATGTGCCTCATTAATGGTTTTAACTAACATCTAAACAAGGTACTTAGTAGTGGCAGTTAAGGGCACATGGGGTGGGGGAGACAAAGGACGTTAGGTATATATAGAGCTAGTAATGTGGTACGTAACGGTCAGATTCATGTCTACAAGTAATTAAGTGTGACCAAAAACATGTTGTTCAATTCTATGTTCTGTTGGTGAACGACATAGTGTTCATAATGAGCCATCAATAAGGCAGTTGATTTACTGGCATTTATCCTGGTGAGGCCTAGCAAAATTATATTCACTCGTCTTTTCATTTCATATCTAAACTTAATATGGACGAGTAAATATGTTCATTTATTAAAATGTAGTTGTAACTTGTAAGTATCTTTACACTCGCTGATGCCTGTTGGTTCATCAAAAATTTGCCGACCAGGAGGTGTGTTGGGATGTGAGGAGATGTGCTCGAGCAACATCGACGCTTGCTTCAAAACCCTAAATAAGCAACAGATCAGGATCATTGTTTTGATTTTCAACGGTCCAGATTAAATTGTACAGAAATTTAGAGTGAGAAAATTGAGTTTAAAAACAAATCTGAAATAATTGATTAGCTGTACAAACTTATTCATCTGAAATAATCTGAAAAATTATTTAATAATTTGATTAGCTGTACAAACTTATTCAGAATTTATTTTTAAAAAAATTAAAAATAATTATTATTCATTTGGTAAATAGTGCGAGCGCCACATAAATTGCTCAAATATCATATCATACTCGCTAACGAAGTGCTACTAGAGTATGTGGATAGCACCTCCTCAATGGAACATGTTTTAACTTCATGTGTCAGTCTTGTATTGCACTATTACCTGAGTCTGACAATTGACATACCCCGGTGAGAAACAAAAAAAAAACCGATATACAAATTTTGATTTGGGGGTTGACAGCAAGGAAAGAGAGGGATACGGATGTGAAAATGGTAGTAATTAGCATTTGCTGTTACAATCAAAAAAAAGAAAAAGCATTTTCTGTTTGACTAGTTATAGTCACAAAGCTAATAAAAATTAATAAATTCAGTACAAGAAGTTTGAGACGTGTGAGACGTGTGATTCTTGATTTCAAAATTTGATACAAATTGTTTGACTTGGGAACTTAATACAAAAAATTTTACCTCAAAAACAACATGCCAATATTTAAGCGAAAGAGGCAATTTTCACCTCAATTTTGAAGCTGACCTGAAGTCTTCGCTCCCGAAATCTGCAAAAATTCTATAAACATGAGACTTTAAAGCGGCCTTCACTTTGCCAGTGAGCTCCAAGGCACATCTTTATGATCTTCAATTTGACTACCTTACGCAAATGGGTTTCAATTCAACCGCATTAGAGCTAAATCAGTATTAACCAAGATCGTTAAGTTAGTAGTCCGTATATCAAGAGAGTTTAGTTAACATATTAATGAAAAGGTCATTAGTTATGAAAAAACAAAACAAGTTGCAGAGTGTATGAGAGAACAAATCAGTGTTTGTACAGCACATCGCAGGTCACATTTGGGCGACCAGGGGTGGTTGTTTAACTTATGTATAGAGTTTCTACTGACCATAATAAGGAGATGAACTCCCACCGGGTGGTGCATTATGGTGCATTACTGGTGTCGCTCCACCAGATGGAGGCATCATTCCATAATTTACTGGGCTGGCTTGATTGTGCGGGGATGAACCTGGAGGAGCTGGTGGGGCAGCATAACTCGTGGCGGTTTGACCAGGAAAAGTGCCCGGAACTGATATAAAGGTTCCCGGCGCTGCTGCATCCCAGGGACGGGATTGACCAGGGGGATGGACAGTAGTATACTCATTCCCATGATAAGTTGGGCCAGCTGAAGCACCAGGCCAAACAGTCGGGGCGGGTTGGGCGGGTGGAATCATTCCCTCAGGTACTGTATAATCTCTGCTTTTATCGCTGTATGCCTGAAAAATAATAACCAACCGTAAGATTCACTAAATAGATGAAACATTTCTAAAATTGCTCACAGCAAAGTTTCGGAAACATACAAATATTTTTTCGATCATAAAACCATCCACTCTCGTTTTCATTGACATTTAACTTAAATACTCACGTATACCTTTACATTGAGATCAGTATGACGAGAGTATGATAGATGAAGCTTACAATAGCCACCATCATATATGCAGTGTCCCTCCAAAGCATCTTTGGCAACTGCTGCAGTTGTCACATCTGATAGGACAAACCGATAGTAGAGATGATGCAAGAACAAAAGAACTTATCAGCGACGCGTTACGGGTATATTCAAATACTGAAAACAATAATGAAGTTCCCCAGATGCAACTTATTATCACAGAAAATATCAGTAGATAATAATCGGACATAGAAGACTACCCAGTCCATACACATAGATGCAGGAGTAACTTCTCGCCTAACCATGTCAGCTTCACAACATTTCTTACAATGCAGAAACAGCCATTTTCATAAAAGGTGAACCAAGTTCAGTATAGTATAAGCAAGAAAAAGTACAGAATAAAATTGAACAAATGATTAAAACGCCAAAGTGGAGGAATACCGGGATATTGAATGAGTGCATGGGTGCCACCATTTTTCTCAAATATGGCTATCTTTTGGACAGTTCCAAACGAAGAGAATACCTATATATATATATATATATATGAACTGTGTTAAACTATTGCTTATAGACATATTACACATGTAAGAAACATTAGGGCAGGAAAAGAGTCCTACAGTGTGAAGAACATCCACAGTCACAGCATACTGCATATTCTCAATGGAAGCCAGAAGAACGTTACTCTCGGGTTCTTTAGCCTTCCCATCAGGTCCTGTGGTAACCTGCTCTAAGCCTCATTCATCAGCGGGATTATTATAAAAATAAAAGTATGATCAAAAAAACAATACGATGGAGCATAGGTAATCACCTGCATGATTCCTTCAATTGCTGTAGGATTGACAGGAAGGTATGGATTCGTATAATCCCTGCAGGAACAAAAAAGTAGATTTTTTGTTCACAAAAATATATAAGCAGACATCTGAGCAATAGATGGTTATCTTACAAAGAAATATATCCAAGAATGGCTTAAACTTTGGCAATGTTTGTTTCATACAGCTGGTGAGTTCTTTAATTTAGACGGATGGAAATGGGCTTACGACTTACTTGGCACCACAAGTTGCATTGACATGGATTAGATGGAACTTTATACATATCAAGCCCTTCTTATGAATATTTTAAAATAATGTATTTTAGCAATCAAGTGCGCCTGATAGTGTTTTTATTTCTTTAAACTTAAGCTGAGGTGCAATAAACGAAATAGAAATTACTAATTAAATAATGTTATTTAATCAACAAACTGAAGGTAAGATTTCATTATTATGTCTTTGAGCAAGTAATCCGCATTCAGTCAACGAATAAAATTCCTTATCAATTCCACTATAATTTTATCGGAAACTGCTCAGACAAATGTATTCAATAAGTTAGTTGTAGCAGCAGGAAAACAACTGCATCCAACAGTAAGTCAGCATACATATGGCACAACAACGACAATGATATCAATAAAACTAATTTATCGTATAAGTAACCGATGTGCATGCTCATTGGTCAGACAATACCTGCTTCGGTGAGACTGGAACTTAATATTTAGATCCGTGTGGGCAGAATATGATATGCGCAGGAGACATGAAGTAACATGTTCCGGAAGCAGGTACCTACACCCGTCAGTGAAGTGTTATTATCTCCGAAACAAAGTATACAAATACATAACAAATAATAGTAACAAAATTTGAAAGAGATTTTGCCTTGGTATACTCCTTCCATCTAAAGCATTTTTCGCACTAGACGCTGTCTCGGCATCAGTGAATTGAATCAATGCCTGCCAAAACCACAAGAAATTCAGAGGTGAACACATATGTTGCATGGTGAAGGGAAGTCTTTAAAGAGTATTAAAAAGTTCATATTTTGGGGATATCTCACCTGAAAACCGGCAGCCTTTTCAAAAGTTGCAATCTTGTGCACAAAACCAAATGCAGAGAACACCTAAAGATATGCCATTGTCGCGTAAGTGTTTAGGGTAAGCATATTACAAGATTATTTAGAACCATTAAACATAGAACATGAGATAGTGATAAATATAAATTGACAACCTTTATAAAACCTTGAAGACGCATATTAGAAATGAATATGATGCACATGATAATAATTCCAATCTGTTTTAAACAGAAAAGATAATACTAGGCTCATCGTCTGTTATGCAAAAGATATCAATTTTAGATTTTACATAATTAAAAGTTGAGTGCTATCTACAGGTATGAAATCATAAACTACAAATACTTTCCGGGTTGTGGGTGATCTGGTGACAGGCTACTATTCTACAAAAACATGTATAAAAAGAAGACACGGTAGCATATATAATCAGTCAAATCAATCATAAGCATACGAAAAACAAGTGCTGGACAGGAAAGTTCAAGGTGCATACCAAATGAATGACATCAATGCTCACATCACCAGCCTCCACACCTTCAATCGTCACCAGGAGAACGTTTCCAGGAACATCTCCTGGACTTTTGTTGTTAACGATTTCGTGTCTATTAGAATATTGGATGTACACAGACTTTCCCCGGACCTGAGCTGGCTCTGATGATGAAGCAAAATAAGATACCATAGATATGGCCTGGTTCAGTTCAGCCTGCAAGGCATATTTCAATTGTATAAACATATAGTTGGTATCTAATTTACACAAAAGTGAGATGAAAGAGCATTTTGTAAAGAAGCTTTAGCTAATTATGAATATCAAAATGTTTACAGGTGAAAGCTCCAGTAATATAGTCCCCATGAAAGCATTTTTTTTCTTCACCAGATCTAACTAAAAGGCATGATAAAGCATGCATAATGTCATCTTAATCATCCAGCAAAAGAGACAAAGTAGAAATCGTAGAGAAGCCGAAGCTCTTAAAAAGCCTATGATGAGTTTTTATGAAACAATCATAACCACACATAAATTCAGCCAAAGACATCTCAAGGTAGCTACATAAGGAAACGGGGGACGATTTGGCACCAGATATCGGGAGGTGTGGAAAGAGCAGCTGTGATAAGCGGAAAAACCACCAAAAACGACGATTGTTCGCGAAGCTTTCCACAGAAAGACCCCTTGGTTCTGGCAAACGGATCACAATTACAGGTACCTGGGAGCATACCGATGGAATGAACGAAATACGAACAGTTAACATAATATAGTCATAGATCTTAGGTTGTAACTTGATCATGAGCGAATTTGTTGATGTTGCACCCACTAAGTATGGAAAGTGCCAAACATTGGGAACTACCCGTGGAGGAGTTAGGAACAGGAACAAGGAGAAGCGAGAACCACTTAAATGGAGGAATCGATTGTATTTCGTCCTTTGTTCCCCATAGCAACTGGGGATTAAAAAGCACCAAATTTGATGACTTATTAAGGGAAAGACGAAGTAAGAGCATGCTATGTTGTGCTACTGTAGTTACACAAGAACTACTCACTAACATTCAGAGAGTGGTTACTAATACTAACCAACGAAGTTGATTAGTTTTCATTACAGCTTCTGAGATACTAAAGAGGTATTTTCTTCCTACGCAATACACTTCAAATCAATTCTAATGAAATTTCTGATATCAAGTGAGCATGAAATCTCCAAACTCAACTCTTCCACGTCCCACACATTATATGCACACATACATAAAAGAAGTACAACTAAAGGTAGTAGTATCTCACAGACTACAGATCGGCAATTGAAATCAGATTGTTAAGTATCCAGTATCCACATGTAAAAACAAACAAATGCTATCTGTAAACAAAGAACAAAGTAAAACTGAATAGCTCCACAATAGCACCAGCCATATATGTGAACTCAAAGTCAAAATGCAAGCCTTAGAATAATTTTTCACATCTGCTTACTAAATAGTAAATACTGCATTAGGATATATGTAAATATGAATTTACAACAAACAGGAGGTTAACAAAGCGCTTACAAATTCAACGAATGCCTGGTTCCTGTTGGCGCCAACATTGCACTTAGTGTTGACGATCCTCCCGAACGGCCTACCGAGCTCGATGAGTTCCTCTTCCGTGCACTCCCATGGCAAGTTCCGCAAGTGGAGAACTTTCGACGGCGTTTGGGTGTACCTGAACTGCGGCTGTCCCGATGACGACATCCAATCAGGTGAAATTAGGGTTCCGATTGCTAATTCCGAACGACGCCAATTCGGAAAGCTCGCGTACCAGAGAGAGAATTGCTTTTAATCTCTTTTAATTTGTAGCTCGAGTACTTTGGGGTTTTTAAAGCATCTATTGTAATTTGTTAAAGTTCAGGGCCCCTTTGTATAACATCAGAAACATATGGGCCTACTACCAAGATGATAATTTTTCAAATCACTCCGAACGGTTTTTATTCTTTAAATTTTAGACGACACTCACGCTCATATTTTTTTTTTTTGATATGAATAATGCAAAGTGAGGCTCGAATTTTTTATCTTGTTACTATTAGTCAAGTGTTTATACTACCAGGGCGAAGTGAGTTGGCTCACTGGTTGAGCGCTCCACCCGGGCATGAGGAACAGATGCTGCAACTTTAGTGCTAAAGCACTCAAAAAAAAAAAAAAAAAAAAAAAAAAAAAAAAAAAAAAAAAAAAAAAAAAAAAAAAAAAGTGTTTATACTACCGGAGCACCACTTTGCTTGGGTTGACTGTAGAGCTGAAATGAATATTTAATATTTCGCTTTAAAAATGAGTGGTTGGTTCAGATAAACCTCTTATTATATATAATAAATGATTTATCTCTCGGGAACCGAACTTAGCACTCCCAAGACTCTTTGAGTTTTTACGTTCTATCGACCACTAGACTCGTGGTTTGCTAATCTGGCTCAATGAATACAGGAGATTTATGGGCCAAAATACAGTATATTTAAAGTTAAATGCTTGGTTTAAGTTAGCAAAGTTCAACTCATCAAGAGTCGGATCACATAATTAAGGAATAGGGTCTAAAAGAGCCGAGTCCCAAGGGTACTGAGTTCGAATTCTAATTGACTCGGAATGAATTTCCTTTTGATCATGTGGTGAATAACTGGAACAGAGAATGGCAAATCTATTCCAAGATCTTTCGGATCCCTTGCTATGTTCACTATCACTTGTTTCATCCAATTTTAAACACTTTTTACTAATGTTATCTAAAATTCAGTTATGAAATCATCATTCTATATTTTGTGTATTATGGATTGATTAGAAATTGAGCTTACGCGCAATATAAGAAATTTTAAACATAATATTTGAAGATCAACGGTTCGATTCCCCTGAGTAGCATTTTCTCCTCACTTTTGTGTAGGAGTGTTATACATCCCTTGTGGATGTGTTTTTGTCCCGCCTTGGCGCGGACGTGTGGCTCCTCATTCGCGGAGGTGTTATTCGTCTCTCGTAGACGTGTTGTAGGTGTTGCTGCTTATGGAGGTTATGAGTTTCAAGTCGTGGGTTTAAAGTTAAAGGTGTCTTATGACGTGCTTCAATGAACGCAATTCAAGTATCAAATCCGAATTGGTGTCGTGCGTGGCCTGTGCTCTAAAAAGTCAAGTCTTTATATGTGTCCGACTGAGTTTTCATGCAATATATGTATTCGTATGATAATTGATATGTATGAGTTGTAAGAAACTCTCTATAAAAAAAATCCAATTAGCTATATTTAAAAAAATCAGCTGCATTGTAATAAATAAAAAAATCAGCTGCATTTATATTCAAATCTAAAGTATATTATTGATTTGAACTCTGCTTGTCATATATGTGGATATTGATCTGAATTTACTTTAGCTATTTTTATGTTAAGCCAATGGGAATGTGCATGGGGGTTTAAGTTTGCAGAAATGGTTGAAGTGTTTGTTCTGCTGGATGAGTTTGTATGCAGGGATATGGAGGCTGGGAAATGCAAAGGATTTCAGCTAAATCTGTTTCCCAGCAAACGGCGTCGTGTTGAGCCGAGTTCCGTTCGCGCGTAAGGAAAACGCTGTCGTTCGGCCTCGGGCGCGAAGCGTAAATGGAACGCTGTCGTCTCGGTTCAGTTTGAGCTTCAGTATAAAACGAAGTCGTTCCTTTATCGTCTCCATCTCAGTTTTCTGGAAATCGAAAAAGCAATTAGGGTTCAGTTCAGATCAGGGTTCTTGAGCTCCGTAATTGGGGATTTCTTCGTCTGGCAAATTCGTTTCAATTCCATTGTTGTAATTCGTTCATTCGATTGTTCCGATCAGTTATGTACATTCAATTGCCATTGGCTTAAATAAAATCTCTCATATTGGTGCTGGAGTAGGAACAGGAGGTTCCGAACCAGGGTAAAATCCTTTGTGTCATTTTCGTTTTCGTTCTTCGATCCATTGTGTATCGGTCACTTCCGCATAGCATTCTTACAATTGGTATCAGAGCTTGGGGTACACTCATGGGTCCGATGAAGATCGAGATCGATCGGTTCGACGGGAAAGGGGATTTCAGCCTGTGGCGCCAGCGGATGCGAGCGATTTTCGTCCAGATGAAGGTAGTCAAGGCTCTTGATGGAGAAAAGGCTTTCCCGGCTACAATGACGCAAGACGAGATTGACGAAGCCAAGGAACTGGCATACAGTTCAATAATCCTTCACCTCGGCGACAAAGTACTCCGGGAGGTGGCTAAGGAGAAGACAGCTGCGGCAGTATGGCTCAAACTGGAGTCGTTGTATATGACCAAGACATTGACTAACAAAGTCCATCTCAAAGGTAAACTTTTCGGTTACAAGATTAGTGAGGATAAGGATCTTGATGAGAGTTTAGATGAGTTTTCAAAGATCATACTTGACCTAGAGAACATTGAAGTCAAGATTGATGATGAAGATCAGGCCATTATGATCCTTAATTTCTAGTCATGAATCCTTCATTCAAATCGTGCCCTGCCCCCTTCATATCATTCCTTTGTGGAAACCATGAAGTATGCTAGAGAGTCCTTATCCTTAGAAGAAGTCATATCAGCTTTGAAGTCCAAACAGATGGATGGGAGTTCATCCAAAGCAGCTGCTGAAGGACTAAGTGTACAAAGGAAGTTTGGAAAGAAGAATTTTCAGAAGAAAGGGAAAGGTGGATTCAAATCAAAACAACAAGATTCTCAACATCAGTCTGGTGCTAAGAAACTAAAGTGTTTCCTGTGCCATAAGGAGGGACACTTTAGGAGGGATTGCCCAGAGAAAAAGAAGCTAGGTGCCCAAAAGAATGAGGAGAAAGCTGAGGCAGCAGTTGCAGAGGAAGAAGGCTATGAAAGCGCTGATGTCCTAGTTGCAACTGAAGCTGCTGGAGCAAAGGGCTGGATTTTGGACAGTGGTTGCTCTTACCACATGACCCCAAATAGAGCATAGATCCAAGACTTCAGACATGTGGATGGAGGAATGGTACTACTGGGGAACAACAAGGCTTGCAGGATGCAAGGAGTTGGCTCAGTCAAGATCAAAGCTGCTGATGGGCAGGAGACAGTCCTCCAAGATGTCAGGTATGTCCCTGATCTCAAAAGAAATTTAATTTCTCTAGGAACTTTAGATAAATCAGGATATGTGTTTAAGGCAGAAAAAGGCATAATGAAAATATCCATGGGATCCTTAGTTGTATTAAAAGGTAAGAGATCAAATGGTGTCTATGTTTTACTTGGTAACACAATTACTGGATCAGTTGATAGTGTAACTGATTAATCTGATGATAAAGTGAACATGTGGCATTTGAGATTAGGACATGTTAGTGAACTTGGGCTTAAGAAACTACATGAAAATGGTTGTTTGGGTGATGACTGTTTGGGTAAACTAAAATTTTGTGAAAACTGCATTCTTAGTAAAGCTAACAAGGTTAGTTTTAGTAAAGGTATTCATAGAACCTCTGATAAATTAGAATACATACACTCAGATTTATGGGGTCCTTCTAGAGTTCCTTCACATGGTGGTAGGAGATATTTTGTGACTTTCATTGATGATTATACTAGAAGAGTATGGGTGTATGTTTTGAAATTGAAAAGTGATGTGCTAACTGTGTTTAAAGAATGGAAAGTTTTAGTTGAAAATCAGACAGGTAAGAAGATTAAAAGGATGAGAACAGATAATGGTTTGGAGTATTTATCTCATGAGTTCCTGAACTTGCTCAAAGAGTCTGGGATTTCCAAGCACCACACTGTGGCAGGTACCCCTCAGCAAAATGGACTTGCTGAGAGGTACAACAGGACGATTTTGGAGAGGGTAAGGTGCATGTTGATTCAGGTTGGTCTCCCTAAGATATTCTGGGTAGAGGCAGTGTCTACAGCTTGCTACCTGATAAACAGATGTCCCTCCTCTGCAATCAGCTTCAAGACTCCAATGCAAATGTGGAGTGATCATGCTGAAGATTATGGAAAACTCAGAGTGTTTGGGTGCAGTGCTTATGCTCACATAAGGCAGGACAAGTTGGAACCAAGGGCCTTGAAATGTATGTTCTTGGGTTACCCAGATGGAGTCAAAGGGTATAAGCTTTGGTGTTTGGAAAACATTGGGAAAAGGTCTATTATCAGCAGAGATGTAGTTTTTAATGAGTCAGTTTTTCCCTATAAGGATTCAGTTAAAATTGGTAAGGATATGGAGCAAGATAAGTCTACTGAGAAACAGATACTGGAAATTGAGGTGGAGCCTCAAGGAAATGGTGAAGCAAATGCTCCTGACCAAGTGACTGATGAAACCAGAATGAGTCCCAGCAGTGATGAGTCAAATGATGATGAGCCAGGCCAACAAGAAGATCTCTCAGGTTATTTGTTAACAAGGGATAGAGCAAGAAGAACAATAAAGCCAGTTACCAGATTTGGAATGGGTAACATGGTGGCTTTTGCCTTTAGTGTTGCTGCAGATATATCTGACGAGGAGCCTAACTCATACCATGAGATGATGAGACCACCTGATAAGACTCAGTGGATTCAATCTATGAAGGAAGAAATGGACTCTCTTATGAAGAATGAGACATGGGAACTGGTTGATAGACCTAAGGGACAGAAACTGGTGGGTTGTAAATGGATTTATAAGAAGAAGGAGGGTATACCTGGTGTGGAGAAGCCTAGACTGAAAGCCAGACTTGTGGCCAAGGGATTCACCCAAAGGGAGGGTATAGACTTCACTGAAATTTTCAGTCCTGTTGTGAAACATAGGTCTATCAGAGTTGTTTTGTCTATGGTAGCTGAATTTGATTTTGAGCTGGAACAATTAGATGTGAAGACAGCTTTTCTTCATGGGAAAATAGATGAGGAAATTTATATGAGGCAGCCTGATGGGTTTACAGTTGGGAATAAGGAAGAAAAAGTCTGTTTGCTCAGAAAATCTCTATATGGTCTCAAACAGTCCCCAAGGTTGTGGTATAGAAGATTTGATGAATTTATGATCAGTCAAGGTTATTTGAGGTCTGCATATGATTGGTGCATCTATGCGAATAAAGTGGAAAAGGTAGAAGATGGAGTTTACCTACTCTTGTATGTGGATGACATGTTGATAGCCAGCAGAAATAAAGGAAATATTAAACAGTTAAAAGAACAGCTGAATTCAACCTTTGAAATGAAAGATTTGGGAGCTGCTCAGAAAATCCTTGGTATGCAAATAGTGAGGGACAGGGCCAAGGGGACTTTGTTCCTAAGCCAGCAAGACTACATAGAAAAGGTGCTAACCAAGTTTGGAATGAGCAATGCAAAATCTGTTTTAACTCCAATGGCACAGCATTTCAAACTACATAGACTGCAGAGTCCTCAGACTGATGAAGAGAAGAAGCAAATGGAAGATATTCCCTATTCTAGTGCTGTTGGGTCACTCATGTATGCCATGGTCTGCACAAGGCCTGACCTGGCTCATGCTGTTAGTATGGTTAGTAGATTCATGGCTTCTCCAGGGAAAGAACACTGGCAGGCTGTCAAGTGGATATTAAGGTATTTAAGAGGCAGTTCTGGTGATAGCACTAGAATATATGCATTTTAGGCATCGTCTACGCTTATTGTTTCGATCATTCCTTCACGATTTCACTTGCTATTTGATACTTTGTGGTTCATTTCAGGCCTATTACAGAGATTCAGCTGAGAACACAAGTGAGCAGTGATTTTGGAGCAAACCGAGCATTCTAGAGCGAAAAAGAGCAAAATAGAAGTCGGAGCAAGAATCCTTCAAAAGAATGCGCTCGCATGATCCATTCATGCGTTCGCATGGATCGGAGCAGTCGCATGATAAAGTCATGCGCTCACACGAATGACTTCCCAGAGCTCGCATAGCAAACCAGTCGCATGCAAAACCCATGCGATCGCACAACCAAAGGACCATGCGATCGCATAAGCATATCATGCGGTCGCATAAGACAAACTAGTCGCATAAGAATATCATGCGAGCGCATCATCTCAAGCCGCAATCGCACAAGACCAAGCCTTCAGGAGTTCATGCGAGCGCATGAACCATTCATGCGATCGCATGACGTCGTAAAGTTTGAGTTTTTACGGAAAAGTATAAATAGGAAGCTAGGGTTTTTTCAGCCACAGCTGGGATTTTTCTGGATTTTTGCTGGGTCCTCAGAGAGAAGATTGCTTGGAGAAGAAACCGGATTTTTCGAGAGTCATTAACAACTCGAAGAGTGGATCATCCTTCATCATTAGTGCTCCATTATTGGTTCTAGATTCCTAAACTCCATCATCTACATGTTTTTCTACTCATCTATTGTTGTTTTTGATTGTAATCTCACCATGAGTGAGTAGTGACCTTGGTTGGGGATCTATGGACCCCTTAGACATGTTTGTGATATTGTAAATATTATGGATGCTATTGATGAATGATTTGCATATGACTCTTCTTCATTTGAACTTAATGTTTCGAATTGCCTATAAGGTGTTTGTGAGAAGTCCTCAATAGCAATTATGCTTGATTTCATGTTTGATGTAACTTGCGTTGAAAAGCATGATTTCAATTGATCTAAATGAAGAAGCATTAGGGTTTTTGTGTTACATGGCGACACTTTTATTCTAATGAGAATGGCTTGGACCTAACAAGAGTATGATCATCTAGTCAATAGAGCGTGAGTGTGAGACTAGATATTCATATTCTATAATGCCAATAGAGCGTGAGTGTGAGGCATTATGCGAGATGCAACCTCTTTATACTAAGTTGTAGCGTGAGTTGAACTTGGTATTAATGTTGCAATAGCCAAATTCTAAACATGTGCATGTGATTTCATCGTTGGCATCCTCATTTACTATCACAATAATTGTCTAGGTGGAAAAATAGATCCCTAGTCATCTTTGAATTGATTTTTAACCTTTCTCTCGATCAAACCTTTAATTTGGATAATAAAACCTTGCTATCACCCTCTCAAGAGGAACAATCCCCCCCCCCAAACCTTAGACAATCTAGTTTAATCGTTAGCACTATTAGTTTAATCATCTGTCCTTTGGGTACGACCTCGGATTTCCCGAGTCAACATAAATGTTTTGATTAATCGTGACTAGCAATTAGTATTTGAATTCTATTCGAATATTTACGCTAAATTACAACCGATCATCTGGAAAAGGTCTTCTCTATGGTGGAGCTAAGAAAGGATCAGGGGTAATCACTGGATACTGTGATTCTGACTATGCTGCTAGCATTGACACCAGGAAGTCTCAATCTGGTATTGTGTTCACAGTGTTTGGAACTGCAATAAGCTGGAAGGCAACTCTACAATCTGTGGTGGCTCTGTCAACAACAGAAGCAGAATATATTGCCATAACAGAGGCTGTTAAAGAAGCTTTGTGGTTGAGAGGGTTGCTGGGAGAGCTTGGGGTGGTTCAAAGTACAGTTAAGGTATTCTGTGACAACCAGGGAGCTATACATTTGTCTAAACATCAAGTATTCCACGAGAGATCAAAGCATATTGACATCCGGATGCATTTTGTGAGGAGCATTGTGGAATCAGGAGAGGTAAGCATTGAGAAAATTCCAACTGAGGATAACCCTGCGGATATGCTGACTAAACCAGTGAATTGGGACAAATTCAGGCTTTGCCTGAACCTAATTCACATGGCTGATTAGTCCAGCTGTAGGGGCCAATATGAGAGGGTAATGGACTTGTTAAGGTAAATGAAGATCAAGGTGGAGATTGTGGATATTGATCTGAATTTACTTTAGCTATTTTTATGTTAAGCCAATGGGAATGTGCATGGGGGTTTAAGTTTGCAGAAATGGTTGAAGTGTTTGTTCTGCTGGATGATTTTGTATGCAGGGATATGGAGGCTGGGAAATGCAAAGGATTTCAGCTAAATCTGTTTCCCAGCAAACGGCGTCGTGTTGAGCCGAGTTACGTTCGCGCGTAAGGAAAACGCTGCCGTTCGGCCTCGGGCGCGAAGCGTAAATGGAACGCTGTCGTCTCGGTTCAGTTTGAGCTTCAGTATAAAACGAAGTCGTTCCCTTATCGTCTCCATCTCAGTTTTCTGGAAATCGAAAAAGCAATTAGGGTTCAGTTCAGATTAGGGTTCTTGAGCTCCGTAATTGGGGATTTCTTCGTCTGGCAAATTCGTTTCAATTCCATTGTTGTAATTCGTTCATTCGATTGTTCCGATCAGTTCTGTACATTCAATTGCCATTGGCTTAAATAAAATCTCTCATATTGGTGCTGGAGTAGGAACAGGAGGTTCCGAACCAGGGTAAAATCCTTTGTGTCATTTTCGTTTTCGTTCTTCGATCCATTGTGTATCGGTCACTTCCGCATAGCATTCTTACAATATAGGTGTTTATTAGCATACCTCAAGTTAGGGGTGGGCGTGAGACGGGTTGGGATGGGTTGTGCTTGGTCCTAACCCGGCCCGAAATAATGATCGGGTCATTTATTCGAACCATAACCCGGCCCGAAAGACCGGGTCAATTATGTGAACCCGAACCCGACCCTAAAACTTAAATTTTTAAAAGGCATAAAACATTCATGGTCATCTATCATGATATAAATGCTTTAAAGTTTAGTATTACAGTTTTATTTTTCATTGCAAATCAATTACATATTCATGTAGTGTGATATATCACGAGAACACAAATAAATTTGTATTCATATGAGGTATAAAGTTAGAATCTCATTAAAAATCTAGTATTTTTTATATTACTTATGAAATCGGGTAACCCGAGGCTCGACCCTAACCCGACCCGAAAATTATACCGGGTTGGTTAATTGGACCCTAACCCGACATTAAGTGGACCTAATCGGGCCGGGTTATCGGATCGGGTTTTGTTCACCCCTACCTCAAGTTCCGCGTCTAATTTCTGGTGACCTCGTCCAGAGGCGGATGCAAGGGGGGGCCTGGGGGGGCCCAGGACCCCTCTCAAATTTTGCAAAAAATTACCCTTCCTTAGGATTCGAACCCTAGCTTTGTTAGCTATTAGTAACCTTTCTACCATCTGAGCTATAAAGCATTCTTGTTTTGCTTAGCAAAGAATAATATTTAGTATTTGAAGTTGATTATTTGATTTAGTATCTCAATTAAGTATGTTTGATTAGTTAATTGCACTCAATTCCGCATTATTTATATCTAAGTTAACTTTTTTAACAACTAAGCTATAAAACAAAAAAAAATACGTATTTATTAATTAAAATAAACTCCAATTAATTTAAATTCTATTATAAATATGTAATTTATATTAAAATTTTTGATCGCGCTCAAAAAAAAATTTTTGGGACCCCCCTCTCCAGTGGCGCTGGATCCGCCACTGACCTCGTCCATTCTTTAGCCCATCAAGCATGAATGGTTTCCTCTAGTGAATAAAATTGGAAGGGTTACAAAAATAAAAATGGATATGCTTATTCAAATCGAGCAAATTGAAGAAGAAAAAAAATTCTTAAAATATTAGTATGCTTCACTTAACACTCGAACGCATTTTTTTGAGCTTCCATCGCCAAATGTATTATGTACAACTCTAATGAGTATGGGGCTCAAGAAAATCATGAAGCTTGGGCCGCCATGGTAGTCCGTCCAATTACACTTGCATAAAAAAACACCAAAATGCACCCCAATAATTGACCAATCAGCTTGGGAGCTATTCTTCCATAATGATACTGCACAAAATTAGGCACTTGTTATTATTCTGAAATGCTTTTTTCATGTATGGTATTTTTGTGTAGCAGCTTCTATTGAACACAGTTGAATTGCCAGATTGAATTAATGTGGACATGACCACATACACTTGTTTTAGGCCTACGTACTTGTCTTATGGCCTACCAATTGCTAAACATTGTAATTTTTGCTCCATTCCCCTTCGATTCCCGCCTTCCATTCTCGGCAAGACATTCTTTACTAGACATCACAGTTTGATTTTTTTTTCCGTCTTTTCGCACGTTATTAATTCGATGTTCATGTACAATCCGGTTAATGGCATTTGGAGTACATATAATTGTTTTACTTTTGGAAATGGAGTAAGTATATCCGTGTTATATAACTTCTCTATTGATATGATCGATCATTAGCGCTGGTAATTGTGATTGTGAATTCTGATTACAAGTGGGAAGAACATATAAAGACATCAATCAAGTTTTCTCGGAGGTAAAAAGTATAATTTGGTACTTCAGACTACCACCATTTTGTTTGATGATGGGGGAGTATAATGATTCATAATTTTTTAATTCATATAGCGACAGATTTATCATCTATTATCCACAATATATGAAGCATATTGCTAAATCCACCACATTTACCTTAAATATGCACATACACCCCGAAATCATTGATATATTCATCGACATCTGAAGCACATGACACAGCGGGCGCCTTTAATGTTGTAAGACACAACACGTCTATGACGGCATAATAGCACCCCTATAAGGAAGAAACAACACATCAACGCGCGAGGCATACATAGAAATGCATTCACGAAGGATGGAGGAAATATTCAGGATTGAAAGGAAGAGATAAATAATTAACACACAATTTTTGAGAAAAATGATGACCCTAAAAGTTTCAACGACGGATTATTTAATCATCAGAACACCACTATTTTTTTAAACTTAATGTTCCAACTTTAAAAGTCCGAAAATTGAACATCAGAAAATAAAATGAACAATGCATCAGCAACCAGCAGTCGTTACAAATTCATTCACTGTTTTTAATTTTACATAAGATTTTAAAATTTTCAAAATTCGGACATAATGTTTGAAAAGTGTAGTAAGGGTCCCAAAGCTATATTTTTTTTCCTTTCTAGAAAGATGAATTAATCTTTTCTATGTGGCCTAATGCCTAATAATTAAAAAAAATAAGTAAAAAGCCAACGTTAATCTGTGGTGGGTTGTGGGTATGGGTTTGAAGTTATTTTCCTCACCAAAATCAAACTTAGCAGTCGTGTCAGACTTTCAAAAGTTAACAACAACAAAAAGGGTCACGTGCGTCTCTAAATGCTCCAATGTCGGAACAAAAGAAGCAGGGCCCACCGCAGCTATCTTTTCCATTTCGGTCAACAGTTTTATCATCCTAATCCGTTCGATCGCAGCCAATAAAACATCAGCCGCGTGTCTATTCAACCTGATGGCGGCGAGGCCCGATTCTGTCATCGAATCTTGACCGTCTAATCAAAAGAGTTAACCGATTATTTGAAACTGTTTTGAAACGTGTCTTTTAGTGATAATGTTTCTTATTATTTGTACTAACAAAAGTCTTTGAATTGAGGATTTATTGGCTTTTTTAGGCAATGTTTACAGCTATTTTAAAGTCTTGTTTTCCTCTAAATAATTGAATAAGACTTTTGCAACCAAGTTCCAAAGTGTTTTAGGCGCATTAATAATAAGTTGCGAATTTGGCTGTAAATTCTTAAGACCACCTTTCTATGGACATCAGTAATCAGTTTTCTAATCAGATTTTGAATTTGGTGATAAGAGTTAGGATCAGACGAGAAATTGTTTATTTCTTGAGAAATGAGAACTAATCTTAGTCATACAATCGTAATATCAACGGTCCTAATAATATATATTTTTTAAAATCTAAAAATCTGGTTTTTTAAAACATTAAGGGCATGAGTCATTTACTTTTTACCCTAACTCATCATCGTTTCGTCGCTCTTTGCTCTCGACATGGTCGAAACTCCGATCTGGAACTCAGCACCATCCACAGATTGAACTCTTATCCCACAGCGTAATCCGCATCCGATTGTGATCTCAATCGCTAGTGAGTCTTGCATAGCCGATCCCAAGTATGCAGCCACTGATGACCGCTTCGCCGTTTTATTCCATTTGTTCTAATTCATATCATCCTGATGCTCGTTACCGAATTGTACGATTTTGTAAATCGAAAGGCTACGTCGCTCTAAATTCATTGTCATTGTTCTTGCATATTTTATCACTCCCTATATTCAATACATTCAATTCGTAGTTTGAACATATAATGCGTAGTGGAATCGCGCATTGTAATTTAGTTAACGACATTTAAAATTTGTACTTATCAACATATAATTTGTATTGGGTTATAGCACTAATATTGTACAGAACAAAAAGTAACATAGAAAAGCTATGCATTATGATTCATTTACCAGAAATATAATTATAATGCGTAGCTTTCTAGTTAAAATGTGTAGAGATGTAATTTCAGATAGACGTACATTTATAATGCGTAGCTTTCTGTTCAAAATTCGTAGCAGTCATAGTTACTGTTACGAATTTTGTTTGTAATTGCTACGCATTTTGGTCAGAAAGCACCTCCAATTATAAACTACGAATTCTGATTTAGGAATTTCACATTTTAGTCATAGTGATTCTTACGAATTTTGTTTGTAGTTACTACGCATTTTTATCGGAAAGCACACCCAATTACAAACTACGAATTCTGATTTAGGAATTACGCATTTTAGTCATAGGGACTGTTACTAATTTTGTTTGTAATTGCTACTCATTTTAGTCTAAAAGCACCCCAAATCCAAAACCCTAAATATATGATTTGGAGATTTTATTATGCAATTGGAATAAGCGACTTCCTCTTTCTTCAGCCGTGGAATGGGTCGACGACGATAACGCGATGACCGGTGGTGAATGAGTCGTCGTTGCCGATTGATCGGTCATTGCCGTCGGTAGTCGCAAAGAGTAGAGTAAAGATGATAGATCGTCGGCGCCCGTCTTCGTCGTCCGACTTCGTCTTTGTCGTCGCTCGTCGTCAGCCGAGTGCATCTTTCTTAAGAATTATTAACCTGACCAAACAGCCCCTACAAATTTTTGTTGAGTGAATAGAGTGATTTTCAGACGATATAATCATGGCCGTGGATTAGTCAAGATGGACGACTCTAATTAATTCTTATTTTTCATGGTAAATCCACTTCCCATGGGATCTCATCCCTTGGTGATTAATTCATTATAAAAGGGCAGTGGTCTAAATGCATCTTTTTTTATGAAGGGGGTACAATTCATAACATTTCAATACATATAGTGATAACCTTAATCATCTAGTACACATGTATCAATCTTCGAAACTCTTTCAAAGCATCTCAAGCAGATCCCGAAATCATTGGTACATAAATCCGCATCTTAAAGTACATGCCCAAACCAGCACCTTTACCATGGATCCGCGCGCACACATCTACCCCGACACCATTGGTACATTCTTTATCATTTGAGCACAGGACACATCGAACATTTTTACCATTGCACGACACGCCATGTCCATCATGACGTTCGAGGTGGGACAAGGAAGGCATCGCGAGGTATTTAGGAAGAGGGAAAAGTAAAATTAAGAAGAAAAACTCACAAAAACTATGAGAAAATTGGTGTCCCCAGGATTCGAACCCGATGTGTAAGGATCCATGACGGAATCCTTAACCAATAGGGCACCACTCATGTTGGCAATGGCAACCCCTAAATGCATCTTAGGTGGTTTTTTTTTTAGCTGAAAAAAATGTAACTGAAATTTGTTTAATTTAATTTACTTAACTTTACTGAATTTAATTTAACTTTGTTAACTTTACTGAACTTAAAAGAAAAGTAAAGCTTTTGAATAAAGGTGTTGAATTTATATTGAGATCAAATTGTAAAAACTGAATTTTTTTCATTTAACTGTACAGAACTTTATTTTAATTGTACTGAACTGAACTTCATTTATCTATCTTAAATTTAAATGAACTTTATTTATTTTTATTTAACTTTACTGAACTTAAAAACTTTATATTTACGCTCAACAGAACATTCACTTAAGACATGAATTTGGGACAGTCCGTTCATTGCATTTTTTAGATTTCTTATCGTAAATCTAATAAATGATGTATATCGGCCTTTTACAATAATGTTTTTTAAAGTGTGCATTCATGTTCAATTCCAAAGTACAATACATGCATCGAATCATATGAGAATTGCATATGAAAAGTAACAATTCCCCTTAGAAATATTCGTAACCGTTCGATCTTAGATCGAATGACCCTCAATTTTCGGAATAATTTGTATATCACTTATATATTTAATACGTTATTAAGGTCAAATATGCCAATACTGATTGGCATGCTAAAACAACAAGCAATTGTTGCTCAAAATTGAATATAGAATTAAACCCTGAACAATAGTAGCTGAAGCAGCAAGCAGTGCAGCTGCTCTATATATTTTGGTTTGGGTGATCCAATTCTCAAATTGATCAGCGGGTTAAATACATTTATACTTAAACAATTTTTTTTGATCGATACTTAGTTCAACCCAATAGATTAATCTTATAATACGCTCAAATATAAAAGGGATATGCGGATATGTATAAAGACTTAGTGGCTAAGAATGATGATTGGTTTGATTTTGTCTCCCTAATTGTGGAGCATAATTTTACACCAAATTTGCAAGTCTCATTATATACGTGTTTCATACGTATCCCACCACCAAATCTCAGTTGTATGTTTTTGTAAGGAATCTTTCAACTTTGACTCGAGTCAAAACACACTTCTCTATGAAGAGTTTTTTTTTTGCTTCTTCTTTTTTACCAAATTGATAAAGCATTAAAATTAGGGATGCAAGTAAATTGGTAAAATAAGATGCAGAAAATTCGATTTCTTTGAAGGTACTACTCATTTCCATTTTGTATTAATTAAGATTTAAAATTACATTAATTATACTCCATATGCGAAACTTGAAAATATATCTCACCACAAAAAAGAAAAACAAAGAAAGTTCATTAGTAAAAAAACATTTTCTGGCCGCCAAACTGAATTAGGTATGGTCGGATGAATTAGCAAGTGCAAAATTACAAACTGGCTTTACTTTTCAACATGGCCCTAGTTTATTTAATTAATTACCTATTTATTTATTATTTCAGTACTAAACATATATGCCGACAATTTTGATGACATAGTCCTAGGGCTTAGCTATTAATCAAAACGATCTTATATATTTTCATATGGTATTGCATCACGAATTGATCAAACATTATTATACATTAATCATAGACATCGACTAATCATTGAAATATCAATGACAAGAACCGTATTCTGATACGAACAAGAACAAATAGTATGTAACTTTGCTACAATTTTAAAATCTTGAATCAGTACAAGTTTTCAAATGGTTGATCGAACTATAAAAAATACTAAAATTGGTGCAAAAAAAACTATTTGAAAAGGTACAAAATCAAAAAAGTGGATCATTAATTGAATATTTACAGAGTGAACAGTGCATCAACAAAATACAACGATATTTGAAAATTCGTTGAATTTTTTTTTATTTTAAATTTTTTTCAAAACAAAAAATTGGACGACATATTATAAATGCGTAGTAGTTCAGGACCGCAAACTACTTTTACCAAGCTAAAAATAGTTAAAATAATTTTTATACATGGTCAGATATTTGGTACTAGTAGTATAAGACGCGTCTCTTGTATTAAACTCATTCAGTCGACATTTAATCATCTGTTAAAATATCCGATTACCGAATATTAAATGCATGTTGGACCATTGAATATTACACACTTAGTTAATTTAATACTATGCACTGAATTTAAAACCCCAAACACGGATATGTTGAATCTGTCCGTTCTTCAAAAGAATGAGATCTGCAAATTTAATTAGATGATGTATAAATGTTTGACAATGTTGTTGTTTTGATAGAGCACAGTGGATGAAGTTTGGTTAAACAGAAAACAACTAACACCAGAGGAACAAGGCCATTTTTTTCAAGCAGTTATTTTGTTGTTCAATATTTCTCACCTAAAATTTAGACAACAGCATGCAACACTGTTTGTGTATTTACATTCAAATCTGATCTAATGGGTTTTGAAGATACATAGTTTTTATGTAGTAGTGTGTGATCAGATCTGAAACCAAGTTTGAAGACTTTTTTGAGTCAAGATTTAAATCCAGAAGAGAATGAGTTTGTGAAAATACCCAAATTCAGAGTTGGCTTACACCCCACGTCTCTTCCTTCCTTTGTGTATTTAAAAGACTTTTGAGTCTTTGAAAATTTTCTTTTTTAGATCTCTCAAACATAACTCAAACACTTTTCTCCATTCCAAACTCAATTTGATTGCATAGCCGATCATGGAAACCGGTTCAGCAAGAGAGAATGACGATGAGAAGCAGCTGGAATTGCCTCCAGGTTTCCGGTTCTACCCGTCCGATGAAGAGCTGGTTTCTCACTACCTGGCGCCCAAGGTTTTCGATACCTCGTTCCGTTGCCTGGCCATCGGAGAGGCTGATTTGAACAAGTGCGAGCCGTGGGATTTGCCTGGTTAGTTTTTATACATCTTCTTTGTTGGTTTTATTTCATTTTTTTGATCTAAATGAGAATTTATTTAAATGGAGTTCTTTTTTTTTTGTAGGGAGAGCGAAAATGGGCGAGAAAGAGTGGTACTTTTTCAGCTTGAAGGACCGGAAGTACCCGACCGGTCAGCGAACCAACCGTGCTACTGATTCAGGGTATTGGAAGGCTACTGGGAAAGACAAGGAGATTTACAAGATGAAAACATTAGTTGGGATGAAGAAGACTTTGGTTTTTTATAGAGGCAGAGCTCCAAAAGGAACAAAGACCAACTGGGTCATGCATGAGTTTAGATTGGATGGCAAATACTCTTTCCAAAATCTCCCCAAATCCTCTAAGGTAACAATTCTTCCATTTTCGCCAAAACCCACCAATCAGATTTCGAACTGGATGATTTTTAAGTGTTTGATTCGTCTGACGTCTTCTTTGGACGTTTGTTCAATTTGGTTTTTATTTTGGTATATACTTTTTTTGATTTTGTGTACTAAATTCGTTTCGTGTTCGAATTTCAGAACGAGTGGGTGATCAGCAGAGTTTTTGAGAAGTGTTCTGGCGGGAAGAAGACACATATCACAAACCTGGCTTTAAATGGTCAATCAATCTCACAACATCTTCCACCATTAATGGATTCTTCACCATACACATCCAAACAGAGCGAAGGCGAAGGCGACGGGTCTCACGTGACGTGCTTCTCCAATCAAATGGAGACTCAAAGCCAAAAGACCAAAGACGAACTCGTCGTCGACAGCTACCTTAACAACTCTGTCATGCCATTACCAGAAACTCCTCTTGTAGACTACACCTCAGTTAATCATTTTGTTCCAAGTTTCGCGACTCAGCCACAACCGGGCTCTCTTGACCAGGCCGCAATTCTCAGAAACATGCTCGAAAGCCGCAGATGGAACAACAACAACTGGAATCTGAAAACCGAGCCCCAGCAGCCAACAGGACCACCGAACAATAGCATAACTCCGAATTATTCTCCTTTCCTGCCTGATCGCGGAACGTTCCATCAGATGTCGTTTGCCAGCCAGGATGATCATTCTTCTGCAGCAGACGGACAGTCGTCGGATTTCGATTCTCTCTGGAGCTACTTCTTGCAATGATACTGAAGAAAGATACATTATATGGGTAGATAATTGTTGATGGTGTTTGTGTCTAATTAAGAATTGTAGAGTAAAGAAATTTGTGACTTTTGTGCAGTAGTTCTGAATATCCACAAACATGTATACATATTGTATTAACTAATGAATATTTTGTAGTGTCAAGATTCATCATCTTTATTTTGCAAAGTCTTTGTGTTTATAATTCATCAATATTCGAACATAGACGGTCTTTAAGTGTTTGATTCTTCTAACCTCTCACTTTGATGGCTTCAAAGTCTTTGTTGAAAAGGATCATATGAAATTTGATAGACTTGTTTGAAAATCAATAGAAATAGAGGCATATTTGATATGACCACGCTCCGTTGCATCCCCCAAATATGATTGCATCTCTTTTGTGCAAGAAGTGTGATAATGAGTTCAATGACGTTTTTTTTACTTCTTGCACGTAAACGTACTGTAACGTATTTTTTCGTATAATAAAAAACGACGAGCACTACACGACAAAAATATGCTTTTCGTGCAAGGGAATACACGGATACAACTAAATGGGAGATGTATTTGAGTGCACCTCATACATGATATGAGTGACTTTTAGCAAGTCTAGCAGCCATAATAATCTCTTAAGATAACAGCTCCTGTGTATGAATTGGTTCCTCTTTGATTTCGGAATCTGCTCGAGATGTACTGATACAGTTTTAAAAAAATTGATATAAATATATACTACATGATTAAGGTTACCACGATATATATATTGAAATGTTATGAATTGAACCCCTTATCAAAAAAAAAAGCTCAAGAAAATTGTTGATCAGTGTCAGACGGCCAATCCTATACATCAATTATCGAAGCAGATGCACATGAGTTTGAATCAATCTTACATGAGATTTCAGAGCAGCCATGTGGCAGTCAAATGTAATCCTAATCGAGGGACACTTTGTATCGTCTCTAAGTAACCAAATGAAGCAACACCATCGACAGAAGTGATATTGGTGTAACGGTCATATTCTCAAATCTCAATCCACCCCGACCCAGTTAGAATAATATATACTGTGGTCGCGCCGCTCCGGATCTGCTCTGATATGCTACTTTCATTCCGATGTGCGCGCCATATCTTCCGCTGCCACGACCCAATTAATCGAAAGCTTTCATGTCGATTGTCGCGAGTTGTTCCAAATCGACCGTCAGTGAACCCTAATTTGTTTTGTAAGTCCAGTAGCTCTTTCTTTTTATCGTTTTAGTTTGTATGATATAAAAAAGCCCAAAAAAGGGGCTCAACAGAAAGTGAGGCCCAAACAAAAAAGTTTCAAAGAGAAAAGGCTCAAGAAAAGTTCGGTCAAAGTCAATGTAGGTCGTCAACGGGAATGAATCCTTACTTTCTGGATTCGAATTTCGGAGCCATCAATTTATTTATTTCATTTTCTTCTTCCTTGTCCCGACTCGCATCCATGCGGCGCCTGATATTCTTCCTCCCTGGTATAGATCATAGTAAAGGCCGGTCAACCTATTCAAAGCCGGTCAACAATCAGTCAACGGCTACTGGTTAACTAACTGCATTCTCCCAAGTAATTAAGTGCATCACTTCTTCGGATCGATCACAGATTCTCGGCCCCGTCGTCGTTTGGCTTCCACTCCTGTTGACCTCTCTTCTTTCCATCCCCCCGTGAGAAGTTATAGAGCAAAACCAACCCAACAAACCACTATTACTATGCCCCTATTAGTAAATAAATCCTACTAATATGCAACTGGCAACGCAGTTTTTGTGCGTTGAACCAGCAGCTCGAGTCATGATTAGAAGATTATTTTGACGACAATTAATGTCATCATTGGCCAGCGCAAACACCCACATAATTAGTGACGATAGTAGTAGTAGAAAATATCCAAGTGGAAAGAAAAGGTCTCTATAGCAAATCATCAAGAAGGAATAATATTAAAAAAATCAGCAAATCAAATCACATCACATCACATCATTGTCAATGCAAACTTTATATAGCCATGTAACAACGGCTACCACTAATCGCACCCCCACCCCCCCCCCCCCCCACACCCCCCATGTGGGGCCCAGGTAAAATTCTCATTCTGCCCTTCTATTTATTATATGTATTATATATATTATATATATTATAAAAAATGATTTTAAAATATTTAAAATTTCTAAAAAAAGATTTTAAAATATTTAAAATTTCATATTAATATATACAAATGATTTTAAAATATTTAAAATTTAGCATTAATATAATATATATTATATACTATAAATGATGTATCAGTGAGTTGTCTATCGTAATGTATTGTCAAATCTGTTTCTGTCCACTATGTATGAATAGTATAATTTTCTTTTGCCAGAGAATCTAGTCAGTGAGTTGTCAATCTATGTTTCGTAATGTATTGTCAAATCTGTTTCTGTCCACTATCTATGAATAGTGTAATTTGCTTTTGCCAGAGAATCTTGGCAGTGAGTTGTCTATTTTTGTTTCGTAATGTATTGTCAAATCTGTTATTTCCCACTAACTTTTTGGATTTCAAATTTTAAACGTACATAATGTAGTCTATATAATGGATAGACTTATAAGTAGCAAGTCATTCACTCACACTTCTTTAAGACAACCGTATCTCTCTACCATGGATAATGATAGTTTTGCGGGATTTTCAAATAGCTGGTCATACGGGAGTGATCCTCGCAGTGAGGAAAGTATATCCAACAAGAATCGGGATTATACATCCGAATTCACCACAAACCAGGTTAGTGTCATTATTGTATGCTTATTTACATAATTAAAAAAACATCATAAATGTCCACCATTTGTGCAGATATTTGAAAATAGAGAAGATATGCTAAATTGGGCAAAGAGGGTTGGTTTGGAAAATGGCATTGTAGTGGTGATTAAAAATTCTGCAAAAAAAAGTGGTGGTAAGATGCCGAATTGTATTCTTGCATGTGAAAGAGGAGGGAAGTACAGACCAGAGACATCCCAAATAAGAAATACCGGAACCAAGAAATGTGAATGTCCATTTGAGTTAAGAGGTATTCCAGTTCCTCCAGATGGTGTCATGTGGGGTTTGAGGGTGCTATGTGGTATTCACAACCATCCGACAGTAGAGTTCATGGATGGCCACGAGTACCCGTCAAGGTTAAAACCAATGGAGAAACAACTTGTGTTGGACATGGCTAATAACACTGCACCTCGGGAGATTCTTAGTATTCTGAAACAAAAAGATTCGTCAAACAGTACAGGGGTAAAAAGCATTTACAATGTGATTAGAGCAAACAAGTCTGCAAAACGGGGTGGTCTAACTCAAGTTCAATATGTCTTGGAGCAACTAATCAAAAAAGGATACCTACATGATTATTTGACAGACCCAGATACAAATGAAATTACTGACATCCTTTGGCTCCATCCAAAGAGTCTAGCCCTTGCTGTCAATTTCTCATCTGTTTTGATTATAGATGCCACATATAAGACTAATGAGTATCGCTCGCCACTACTGGAGGTTGTGGGTATAACATCCACACTGCGAACTTACTCCCTTATGTTCGCATATCTTAGCCATGAGAAGGTAGAAAATCTGGAGTGGGCATTAAGCATTTTGAAGAGACTGATGCTTGAAAAAGGGGCAACATTGCCATCTGTATTTGTTTCGGATCGAGATTTGGCGCTTTTAAATGCCATAGGAAAATGTTTTCCTTCGTCGCATCACATCCTCTGCATTTGGCACATAAACCAGTGTGTACTGAAGAAATGTAGACCCATGCTTGGCCTGGAGTGGAACAAGTTTTCTTCATCATGGCACTCCCTCATAAATTCATCGACGGAGTGGTCTTATAACAAGAAGTGGAACGTAATGCGCGAGGAGTATCAACGATTTGATCGCGCCCTAAAATACCTATGGGAGACATGGTTGCAGCCTCATCGAGAACAGTTTGTGTCAGCATGGATCGACACATATATGCATCTGGGAAGCATGATCTTGCAAATTATCGCCACTTATCTATTCCAATTCCTATAATAAGTATCCATGGTCACTGGAGGAGGTTATCAATGCACGCATGGAACCAACATAATGAGGAATCACGGCGAGATAGGACATCTTACGTTGTTGAGATATTAGATAAGATGAATCCAGAAATGCGGGACCATATGATAGATCGGTTTCTTGATATGGCAGATCCATCCCAAAGCACAGTTCGAGTCCCTTCGTACAATGTAGAGCGTAAAGGACGACCTAGTGATAAAGACGAGCGAAACAGACGCCGCATGCCTTCTTTTGTGGATATATCAACTTCAGGATCTGGGGTCAATCAAAAAAGTTTAATAGAGCCAAAGAGGGGCCGACATAAGAGTGGATCTGGGGTTCGTAGTACTACACCAAACAATGACCACTCTAGATTTCCGAGTACTTATGACATCTACATTGATCAATTACCTGCGGTTATGCATCAATATATTTCTAAAATTGTTGACGTTGCACCAGATGGTCATTGTGGATTTAGGGCGATAGCCGCACTAATCGGATACGGCGAAGAGGGTTGGATGCAAGTACGAGCGGAGCTTATTGATGAGATTCAGCAAAATAAGGCTCAATATGATGTCATTTTCCCAGATAACAGTACATCAGACAATCTACTAATTTTGCTGAATTACTTTGAGACACCAGCACCTGAGAGGCATTGGATGGAGTCTATGACTTTGGGAACTGTCATAGCATCAAGGTATAATATTGTACTTTATATATTTGGCGGAACTAATTGGAGTTGTTATACCCATTTGCCATTAAGATCCCCTCCGATTAGAGACAATGAGCGCATGGAAATAGTTATCGGACACGTTGGCAATCACTTCGTACAACTTTTTTTGCACCCTTATCATCCGGTGCCACCTATACCAACATGGTGGTGGAATCATTCATCGTACGAAGCTAAAGGATGGGCATCCTCATATCAAGTACGAGCTGATTTATGGCGCGAAATCACAAGCATGGGGCCTCCAGGAGCACAATTTGGAGGAAATATTGATTAAATATGTCTACTTGTTTATGTATTTATTTTTAGCACCGTTGCATGTTTTGTTGAATCTAATTTAATGTTGAGCTATCCAATCAATTATTATTCGTCCTAAATCCAAACTAAACGAAATAAATTATTATTCGCCCGTTATATTTTTATTTTAATTTTTTACTATTAATTATTATAGAATATTTTTTGATTAATAATAATAAATAAATATGGTACAATTAATTTATAGAATATTAATTATCATTTAATTGAATTTTAATAATCATTTAATTGAATTAAAGAATATATAAACTATTGGCATATGAATGTAATTAAGAAAACAGAGGAGGGCAAAAGAGTCATTTGGCTGGAGAGTTTGATTAGCAGCTCCCTGTAACAACTGGACACCGCTATACAATAGCGACCTGCATAATTGTTATTATGAGAAAATGTGAGGGTACCACAATCATAAATTTTGTGTCAGTTAATTAATTAAAACAGTAATCTGTCATTCAATTCCATGTACTACTGAAAGATGCACCATTCATATATGCTTATTTACTTTTTATCTGAGTTATTAGTATAAATGATGCCTTCTCTTTTCAATTTGAATTGAATTCAACCGAACTATTAAGCTTTAATTTAATTTTACACACAGAGTTGAATTGAAAATTTTAACTTAGGAAAAAATACAAACGAGGTTATAGTCCGGTACCCTAATTCCTAGGATCAACAATTTTCTTATTATTTTATGAGATTTTCTCATTCCTTTCCATAATTCTCGCGATATATATTGACTATTGAATCGTCGTATCCCTTCAACAAAAAAACAAAAAACAGAAAAGAAATTATTGACTTTATAGAAGGTGAATTTATTTTTTTGGTACAAAGGACTCCGTGGACAAATGTAGATCAAACAAGTGTCCAGAATGTTCCATTAAATAGACATCGGGTTATTTAAGCCGACGATGGACCATTACAAAATAAGGCGACTGCCTGGCCTGGCTCTTTTGTCCTTCGCTCACTCATCTCCATCCGTTTTATTGACAACATTAATATTGTGCACAACTCACAATATAACCGTATCACTTCACCGGCGCTGTTGAATAAGATTGTCCGTTTATCCTCTCCCTGAAGGTGATTTTTTTTTTTTTGATGCAGGCTTGTTATGTTTGTGTTAGTACCTGTTCCCTGAAGGTGATGTTGGACCAACAAGGTTTTTGGTCGGACCGCTTGAACTACCCACTAGACCAATTGCCACTTTGCCATACAACTTGTCTTTGTACCTTGGAGTGTCTCGGACCAATCAAATTCATATTTAAGAGGTAAAATGAAGTGATATATAAGAACCAGCATGTAATATCCCATTTTGTCCCACATCGGTTGGATATGGGAGTTCACAATCTATCATAGTCTTTTGGGATATACGTTAAGTTATGATGACCTAGGATAGCGCGGTGACATGAACCAGTTAGGACAGGCTACGCTTATACTGCTTCGTATCAAAACCTTCCGTCGGGTCGTTACAGATGGGTTCAATTTTGAACCTCCGTATGCGATATCCAGATAATCGATCTTGTGAAGTGTATGTAACATCACATTCCGTCATCCGGTTAGCAGTAGTGATTTTAAGTTCTCGTGTATATTTGTAAGAAACCCTTATATAACAAATGCGTATATAAATAATTTAGTATAAAAAGTTAAATGTGACACGCAGTGACGCACATCTTCTGCTGGTAAAAGTAAGTCATTTGAGAAAAGTAAGCGGGACATGAGGTATAAATATGTAAGTCTTGATTAGTGAATGAAATGGAATTGAATTGGAGAGGTGGAGGGGGATAATGATTGTGATTGATCGAGTACGTCGATAGAGTGTAGTAGAGAAATCAATGTGAACATGTGGGGACTTTAATACAAAAGATTACATTGCCTTGCAAAAAAAGGTGTCACTTTAAATTGGTGCCCTAAAAGAGTTCCTGTAGGGTTTTCATTTTAAGTGTTAAAAATGAATGCCAACACCATCTTAAGTAAGAGGGGAGATCCTCACATGCTAACACTTAACTCTATTAAAGTGACTCAACCAGAGGTAAACAATTAGGGTTTTTATTTTGTGATATTTATAAAGTTTCCCAAACCAAAAACTTCAAATTTATTGAGCTTTTCCTATTTTACCCTATGGAAGTTTTAGTTTGACCCATGATTTGGGTTTGAATCGGGGTGGTTTTAACTGTTTGATTCTTGTGACATCTTCTTTTTTTACCGGATTACGCTTCGATACTCTCTTTACAGTCAATAATTAACGTCATCAGCATACCCTGAATCGACTACAGATGATTTGAACCGTGAATGTCCTTACCATTATTGAGTATCGACGATAATATTTTCATATTTCGTATGCGAATTCGTAACATATGAAATAATATTTCCCCTACATGCAAATAATGTATGGAATCATAATTCGGTGGTGCCAAACTAATTAAAAATAGCATATGAAAACAACATATAGTTTACTTAAATAATATCAAAACTGTGTTGTTTCATTAATATAACCATTAAATTGAAAATTGAACTACTCTCAAAACTATACTTTCTTAAATAACTGTTTTTTGCGTGGGATCTCATTCCTCAAATAACAAACATCTTTGATCAATAGACAAGTATAGTCATATATTATAATGAGCAGTAGCAGGTATTTGGAAGAAATATAAAATGTATAAATACAAAAGGGACATAATATACTCTGTGCTATACGTATTTATTACTGTTTATCCACAATGGTATGTCGCTGACCATCTTCACACACTCCATACTTATAAACCCTTATTTTTCTTTTCTTCACATTAATTACTGCCTGCAAAAACATACAACTAGCCACCAGTGTATATATTACCAAGCTCTCTACCTCTCTCACTAAACAACTTGTCCTGCTTATCTCTCTGAATCTCTCCATCTATTACAATAAAAAACTTTATCTCTTTGTAATTTTAGTTGTAGCCTAGCAGCAAAGATATCGATATATACTGAGAGTTATAGCATGGGTCGATCTCCTTGCTGTGACAAGGTAGGTTTGAAGAAAGGTCCATGGACACCCGAAGAAGATCAGAAACTCTTGGCTTACATCGATCAGAACGGTCATGGAAGCTGGCGCTCTCTCCCTCTCAAAGCTGGTATGATCGCGCTTCGTCATTCTCGAAAACATTCGATACAATAGTATCGCAGGTTACACGATAGCGTATATGAATTGTACGTACATTCGATCTCAGGGCTGCAGAGATGCGGAAAGAGCTGTCGTCTTCGATGGACTAATTATCTTAGGCCGGACATCAAGAGAGGGAAATTCAGCTTGCAGGAGGAGCAAACCATCATTCAACTCCACGCACTTCTTGGCAACAGGTATGTTATATAATTTCTTTTTTTGTTGTTGTTACGAATCAAAGCGACATAGGACTGAAATCTCAGTGAGATTGTGACAACTAGCCTAATTAAAATGTGATACATAATTGAGATTTTCACTTATTTAGGTGGTCAGCTATTGCTACGCACTTGGCGAAAAGGACGGACAATGAGATCAAGAATTACTGGAACACTCATCTCAAAAAGAGGCTAATGAAAATGGGCATCGATCCGGTGACACACAAACCGAAGTCGGATGCTCTCATTTCTAACAACAACAACGTTGATCACGGCCACTCCAAGAGTGCAGCAGCCAATCTCAGCCACATGGCTCAATGGGAGAGCGCCCGTCTCGAGGCCGAGGCAAGACTTGTCCGCGAATCGAGACTTCGGTCCAACCCATTTCAAACTCCTCAGTACAGTACCTATCGACACCACCTCAATCATCAGATCACCACCGAGTTATTATTCGAGTCACCCACGTCGACACTGAGCTTCACAGGAGCGAACAATCAGCCAGTGTCGGCCAGTGAGAGCAGATGCTCTGAGTATTTACTCGAGAGTTCGGGCGGCAGCGGAGGAGTCATTGTCGGTGGTGAGGCAGCGGCGGTGGTGGTGAAAGAGACGTGGACACCTGAGTCTCTGAGAGAGGATGAAGATCAAGATCATCATCATGACTTTATTATAATGGACAATGCCGCAGAGGCGGGTTTCACTGAGCTCCTCGGTGCCAAAACCGCCGTAGAATGCGAGGATGAAGACAACAAGAACTACTGGAACTCCATTCTTGATCTCGTCAACACCTCTCCGTCCGACGACTCTCCCATTTTCTGATCAAAAATTAGTTCTCAGTTGAAGCCAATTTGTTTCATATTATTATATATAATAATCTATCTTTATCAGTATATGACTGAACTTGTTGGATCCATCATTATATTAGAATGAAGAAGTATTATTATGATAAAGACTTGTATTATCAATAAAATTAAGGTTTATTGATATAGGGGCGCGCTCAAATGTTATGGGTTGTTAAAGTGTTATGTGTTACTTTATTGTGCACCTTTAGATCAAAAGATCTAAAGGTCCAGATTTCATTTTGCACTTTCGTCTTTTAGGTAAAAGACAAAAGTGCAAGGTAGAAGACAAAAAGTGCTAAATGACAAACAACTTTGTCTTTTTTTTGACTTTTGACTTTCATTTTGCACCTTTAGATCATTTGATCTAAAGGATGAGATTTGTTTAACACATAACACATTAAGAAGGCCATAACATTTGAGCGCTGGGATTTGGTTCAGGTACAAACCTACTAAGTATATACAAACTACAAACTAATAAGATCTGTTGGATTATATCATCTAATGGATGATATTTAATCACATTTAAAATTGAATTATCATATTAATCAAATAAAATAGGGATTGTATTGTCATTATACACCAAATATTAACGTCGTTAATCCCAGTTATATTCAAATATACAGTATATTTTCTAATCAAATTCTAATTGACCTAATCAAATACTACTTCATTCCACCGTTTTCGTTCCAGACGCAAACAAGCTCGGCGCACATCAATCGACTCGTAACCTTCGACCACATCGCACATCAATCGACCTCGGCACTGTCACAGCTCTGTCACGACGACGGCTTCGTATACTGCCGTAAGAGGCGGCGTCGATCCATCGATGAACCATTCGCATCCGCCACCGCGCAGGATCTGAGTCAATTGGGATTTTTTGTCGAACGCCTTGCGTGCGATGGAGGAACAAGCGACACAAGTGGATGTGTACCTGGAGACCTGTGCGAAACCAAAGCTGACCGTTGACCCGGAAGGTCGAGATTCGATCTGATTCAACCCACGGCGTGAGGTTTGTAACTTGTTTTATTTCTGATTTTTGTTCAGAGTCTTAAAAGCTTTTACTTGTGTGGATCTGGTAGGTCGAGATTCGACGTGATTCTTCTTTGTGTTGATTAAAGTTTTTCTTTGTTTCATTGCATTTACTGAATGGGTGTGACTGCTTTGTTCTGTAAAAGCTCCTACATCTGCTCATACATATGATTTTTGTTGTGTCATATGCAAGGCATTCTGAAAATCAGATGATGAAGCAGGAGGGATCAATGGGTTGGGAAGTGTTGTTGTGACTACGTCGTCGGCTATCCAGAAGATGAGCTACTAGAGGGGTGGATGTTTCCTTTTTTCCCAGCAAGTAGTTTTACATGATGATTGGAAGACCCTGCATTGGTGAAGACTTTGTGCGCATAACTTGTTACTATGTTTGTAATATTGGAGTACATGTTGGTCTGTTTACTGAATAAAACTTACGTTCACTAAATAACTATTGAGTTCACAGAATAATGTCTGTGTTCACTAAATAACTATTGAGGTTCACAAAATAACTACTGAGTTCACAGAATAATGACTGTGTTCACTAAATAACTATGTATTCACTAAAACTTATGTTCACTAAATAAGGACTGAATTCACAAAATAATGGCTGTGTTCACCTAATAAATACTGCGCTCACAAATTATTTTAAAATTTATCAAAATCGAAATAAAACTACAAGATCGGGATTAAACTTTGTTTCCCGATCAAATTTGGTTTCCTATCTATTTTCTAAAGTCAAACAGATATTGTTAAATTCTTTGCATTTATTTAGGGATCATTTAAATTTAAATTGATAATAGTTGTGTGACTGATTTGCCATCGGAAGAATTAAATCTAACGAAATAAGGATAACGGTGTTAAAATTCAGCATCAAATCTAAGCCATTAATTACAAATAATCAACCATCCTAATTTGTTTGTAATTTGTATATACTTAGGCATTTGTACCTCAACCGCTCCCTATATATATATATATCCAATTCCATGCATGTCATAAATCGACATGACTCGCTCTTTGACTTCATGGCATAAAGGCCAATCTCATACTATTTGGTTATTATAATTAAGTATTGTCACAAGCACGTCAGACATAAATCTCCTTGTTCAATTGAGATGAGAACTAAAATAGCAGAAACACTGATGGTTCAGTGGTTATAGTTTTGTCTGAGTGATCGGGAAATGGTCGTTAAATTATTTTAGATTCATCTTATGATATGAGTTTTGAGATTATCATTTTTTTTATTTATTACTAAAGTATAATTTAATTTATTTTAAGAAAAAGATGAACTAAAATAAAAACGTTATACATAATTTGATTTTAATAGAAGCATTAAATCGAATAACTCAATACTGCAACAGTAGACATTATGCAATGCTTTACGTACTTTTTTGCTTTATAAAATGATTTATTTAAGTACTTGATTATGGTACGCCAACAGGGGAGGTGGTCTGTCGATTAAGATGTCCACCCAAAGATGGTTGACCCTTACGTCCTGGGTTCGAATCCCGGGGCACCACTTTTTTCAAATTTTCTTCCTTTTCCTTTCCATTTCCCTTTTACTCGTCCCGCCTCGCGCGTGGATGCTTCCTTCATCCCTCGCGGATGCTTTCCTCTTCCACGCCTCGCTCGTGGATGTTGTTCCTCCCCTGTGGAGGTTTATGCGTCCGTCATGATGGACGTGTTTGCAATGGTAAAGGTGCCAATGTGGCATGTGATTCAATTGTCGAGAAATGTATCAGCGACTACAGTAGATGTGAGTAGATCCATGGTAAAGGTAGATGTGCTTCAACTGGCGGATATATATGTACCAATAATTTCAAGATCTGGGCTAGATGCAATATATATACCAGATATATATGTATTGAAATGTAATGTATTGTATTGTATCATTGTACCCTTCATAAAAAAAGAAAAAGTACTTGATTATGGTACACATGACATCTAATTTTTTCTAAAACGTGGGTAATTGTTTTTGTGTGTGTGCATAATTGTGCTTATCAATTCGGAAAATTTGACTAAGGCCAAGTGGGTGGCTCAGTGGAGCGCCCCCTGTGTGTCAAAATGACCCAGGGTTCGAAGCCCTCATCTAACAGATATTAACAACTAATCTAACAAGCCCCCATCAAAAAAATTCGGAAAATTTGACTCAATTTTGTAGAATAATTGAATGCATGACATGCCGCCCCTAAAGATGAGTTCCTTCACAATTTATGATTTAATGAGCAATGGAGAAATATGAAATGAGACTGGGACAGAGACATGGATATGAATGCTGGTAGACAAGCCATGGGACAGTAATAACTATTTTATTTATATTTTTCAATTAAAATCCATTACAACAGTAATAATTCTTATATAGTTTTTAATAAGAGGACGAAACTACAATGTTATTAACACTGTTATTTTCTTCACATGGGGCCAAATTAAATTAACCACACATGTATTTTCTTAAAGCTAGCCGACTCTACATTATTGTACAATTCACATCATTTTACTGTAGTACACATCTGCTTCATATATGTTCGATCATTTTCTTGACACCATAGGTGAATTGATGTTACGGGGTCCACCAGAAGATATGACAAAAGAACATTGTATTGTCACCCGAACACTTTTAATTGTTGGTTAGTGTGTATTTGAGTCGAAAAGAATTGATAGTTCAATTCTCAAATCGAAATCTGAATTTTCATATTTTAATACTTGATATGAAATGAGATGACATCTCAAATCATGTTTTTATACTTTTCCTTTAATTATATCATCTATTAAACATTTGCTTCTCACTTTTTTACATTCCGATCAAAACCAACTGTCTAGCAACTCTTTGTTCTTCTCAACTTACAACTTAACATTGATATATTCAGTTTTGTATGGAGAAGTTAAGATCAATTAAAAACCTTATTTTTTGTGTAAATTACAAACCAACGAATTATGATCCACATCCTACGATATTTCATGACTTTATCCAGACGAGTTATAGGTCACTTTTCTGAACTATTACATATTTCGAAGGAAGTAATAACATAGTTCGTCGGTTTGTAATTTGGACGTTTGCACCTGTTTTGTTTTCTTTTATGGAGATATAATTCAAATTTAAAGCCTATTTGATTCAAATTGGAAATCGAGTCTAACACATTTGTTGGAGCAGCTATAAAATTCAATTTTGATGCTTCCAAAAGGAAGTATAATAAGTGAGAGTAAAGATATATGGGTTATAATTCGTCGCCAAAAAATCAAAAGTACAACAAAGTTCGTCAAAAGTGATTTATAATTCGTCACCAAAAATCATCCATACGACGGGATTTAATCTCATCCGTGCAATTCACAAAATCAATAATTGTTATTGATTTGTATTTTTTTTACAAAAATATGATGTTTGCACTTAATCATTTTTCTAATAAGTGAATTTTGAGTTTTACTTCGGCTAGAGTCCGAAATTAAATTCTTTTTTTTACATTACACATGAAATGATATATCAAATAAATTTTGAAGCAAAACTTACTTGGGCTTGAGCCCAAAAAACTGTCATGTGGTTCGGTCTCTAAGGGCATCTGCACCCATGATCAATGAAATGTTAGAAGAAAGCCCTTTGATTACACCGCTCGAACAACTCTTGATGGCATCCGATGAATCAATCCTCGAGCTCCAAACTCTAGTGGTTAAATCCACCCGAAGAGCAAGCCAGTAGACAAATTCGTTGGGCCACGAAGTTTGTCTACATCTGGCGAACGCTGCTAGATCTTCTCCGAAGTCCGATTCGGTCTCAAATCTCGCAATTGCTCGATGATTTCTCTGGAACTCAATTAACCATAATCCCCAATTTCGAACACCTTATAAACCCAGATGAAGTGTAGACGAAACGCAGCGTTCCGTTGTAACAGAAATACCGAACTCGACTTGACTGAAACGACGCCGCTCCACTTACTTGAGTCCTTCCTTCAAAACGACACCACTGGAGTGTAACGGATGTAACGGACCCATGTCACGACTGTAACGGACCCGTCCTCAAGCGCCGTCGTTTCACTAAAACTCAAACTTATCTTTTGCCGCTTGAGCAAAATGACGCAGCTTCGTCTCTGGTCTGAGATCAACTTGAGCAGCACTTCAGCACTTCTTCCGGCAACCTCAAAACTTCAACATGCAAGAGGCTTGGGTTTAAGGAAGGGAACTAGATTATATATCCTAACAATTGCCCTCCTAATCTAGTTGTGCTGAGTATCTAAATACATACTTGATTACATTTTGTTGTGGATATTGAGAAGGATCATCACTCATGCATCATTGGTCCAACCCTTCATCAAGGATCACATTGAGCCTCTTCAATATGCAGGAAGTTCCTGCAAAATCAAATTTGTTAGTAGGCACAACTTTGGTTCCAAAATCCGCAGAATTCAAATCACCCAGAATTTTCTTCATCTCAAACTCTCTCATTTCAATCTTATCTCTTATGAAATGCAACCTCACATCAATAAGCTTACTCCTCTCATGGTAAACTGCATCATGGCAAAAATGCAAAGCACTTTGACTATCAGCAAAAATAATAGGCACAACTGACTGAAGTTGAGCCTTTCATGAGATACAATTACCACACCAAGTAAAGAATAATCCACTAGTAGACTTTCTATTATCCCTATTACTAGCATAATCAGAATCAACATAGCCAAATAAATAAGACTTCAATCCATACCCAGAGTAAACCAAACCAATAGACTTAGTTCCACACAAGTACCTAACCAAGTACTTCCTGGCCTGCCAGTGAGAGTCACCAGAATTTGCCATGAATCTACTCAAGACTGATATGTCAAAGGGCAGATCAGGCCTTGTGCATAACATACAATACATGACTGATCCCACAGCCACATCATAAGGAACATTAGACATAAATTCTTGTTTAGTTTTAGTCTTAGGACAGTCATCTTTGGTTAATATCAAGTGCCCTCCTAAGGGTACTGTAGTAGGCTTAGAACAATTCATAGCAAACTTATCAAGCACCTTAACAATGTAATCATGCTGAGATAAATACATCTTCTTGTTCTTCCTATCTCTGATTATACTAATACCAAGAATTTTCTTAGCAAGCCTCAAATCTTTCATGTCAAAATTAGCTCTAAGTTCCCTTTTGATCTTGTCTACTCACTACTACAGTCGAGACATTATGCATCGGTTCGACCCAAAAACATAATAAGTATATCATCAACATATAGAAGCAGATAGACATTCAAATCAGGTTTTGACCTTTTCAAATACAAGCAAGCATCAAACTTACTTCTCATAAAGCTGATAGCGCTAAAATATATGCATTTTAGGCGACCTCTATGCTTATTGTTTCGTTCGTTTTATCACGATTTCACTTGCTATTTGACGCCTCGTGGTTCATTTCAGGCAAATTGCAGATCTTAAGCTGAGAACACAAGTTAGCGTTGATTTTGGAGCAAAACCGAGCATTCTGGAGCTAAAATGAGCAAAATAGGAGTCGGAGCGCAAACTCTCCAAAAGAGTGCGATCGCACAAATAAATTCATGCGAACGCACAAATCAGACCCGTCGCGAGAAATCTCATGCGATCGCACATCCTGGAACAACGATCGCACGAGGTCAGATTATGGGCATCTGTGCGATCGCATAAGGAATTTCATGCGCTCGCACAGATCGGACCAGTCGCATAAATTCTTATGCGATCGCACACTCGGAAGCCGAAGTCGCACAAAGCCGGCTATGGGAAGTTGTGCGATCGCACAAAGAATTTAATGCGCTCGCACAACCAAGACCAGACGCACAAGATTTCTGTGCGCTCGCATTCCGCCGACTACCGAAGAGCATGCGATCGCATGAACAAAAGTATGCGATCGCACAAATTGGCAGAGGTTATTAAACCCAGAATTTTTAGGGTTTCGGGGGTGACTTTTTGGGGAGAATTTGGCACTGATTTTGGGGCGCCGACAGGAGGAATTTCGAGGTTTTTTTGGCACTGATTTCGAAGTGGATTAAGTGAAGAAGAAGACGAACTAAAAGAATTCTCCATTACTCTTGGATCTCCATTGGTTTAGAAGCTCTAAACTCTACCTTTCACATGGGTGTTTACACTTTTGTCATTATGTTTGTTTGTAAACTCACTATGAGTGAGTAGTGACCTTGGTTGGGGATTATGGATCCCCTAGACATGTTTGTGATGATGTAAATACCATTGACGTCAATTTTGAATGAGTTAGCACATGAATCTTCTTCATTTGAACCAAATGTTTAGAGTTGCCCATAAGGTTTTTGTGAAATGTCCTCAGTGGGAACTTAGCTCGATTTCATGTTTGATGTAGCTCACGTTGATCAATATGACTTCAATGAAATGAATGAAGAAGCATTAGAGTCTTTGTGTTACATGGCGACACCTAATTCTAATGAGAATGGCTTAAACTTAACAAGAATGTGTTTATATAGTCAATAGAGCGCGAGTGTGAGACTAGACATGCATGTTCTATAGGGCCAATAGAGCGCGAGTGTGAGGTCCTATGCGAGATGTAACCTCTTCATTCTAAGTTGTAGCGCGAGTTGAACTTGGCTTAAATGTTACATGGCTAAATTCTACTCATGTGCATGTAAATCCATCATTGGCATCCAATATCATTGTCACAATAATTGTCTAGGTGGGGAAGTAATCCCTAGTCATCTTTTAATCGATTATTTACTTGTTTCATTGTTTAAAATCTCCTTTGGATAGTAAAATCTTGCTATCAACCTCTCAAGAGGAACAAAATCCCCCCCCAAACCATAGACTTTCCGAATTTGATCGTTAGCACCATTAGTTTAATCACCTATCTTTTGGGTACGACCTCGGATTTCCCGAGTCAATATAAATTGTTTTGATTAATCGTGACTAGCAATAGTATTTGAATTCTATTCGAATTTTTACGCTAAATTGCAACTGATCAAAAGCCTAGAGCTAACATGCATGAGTTAAATTTTATGTTCCACTGCCTTGGTGATTGTTTTAACCCATAAATTGATTTCATAAGCAAGCATACATAATCAGGGTGAGTTTTATCAATAAAACCAGGAGGTTGACTCATATATAGTCTCATTCAAACTACCAAGCAAAAACGCAGTTTTAACATCCATTTGATGCAATTCCCAATCATACACAGTTGTCATAGCAAGTAACATTCTCAATGTTTTATACTTAACCACATGAGTAAATATTTCATTGCAATCTATGCCTTCTCTTTGATTATAACCCTTGGCTACTAATCTTGCCTTAAATCTTAGAGGATCAGTTGGTGTACTACCCTCCTTGATCCTAAAGATCCATTTACTACCAATGATCTTAGCATTTTCAGGTTTAGGAACTAGTTTTCAAGTTCCAGTGTTATGCATAGATTCAATTTCTTCACACATGACCAATTTCATTTATCTGATTCTTTACTAGACAAAGCAGAATGAAGTGTATCAAGTGTGATATTCTTCACATCATTAGCAACAAGTAAAGCATACTCAAACAAATTAACAGACTCAGCCACATTCACATATCTCCTATTTGGTTTTCTAGCTCTTGGAGCCTTATCTCTTGCTAACTGATAATCAGACAAATCAGGAGCATCAACATGAACATCTTCAGACAATGTCTCACTAACAGATGATATAGTATTGTCGACCATGTGACCTACATTATCAAGGGTAGGGAAAGAGGCACTTAGCTGGTCCTCAGTCTGAGGTTGAGAGTTTTCCGCAAATTGAGAGTTTTCCATACCCTGTTGAGGGTGATGCGCTTGAGATTGTGAGGGTGTTTGCAACTCCTCAACAGAAGAAAACACCTCATTTCCTTGATGGTTATGTCCACCATCATCTTCATTATCTTCTTAGGCATCTGGGGTCCACCAGAGTTGTCCTCCAGGGACAAAGCTCTGATGGTCTGAATCTTACTCTTGGTTAGTACTAAAAGTACCTGCAGCAGAAGATTGACCAGTTAGTTGAGACTTAAAAATGATAATCATCCTCATTAAAAGTCACAGAACTAGAGTTTATAACTTTATATCCTTTAACACCCAATGGATAACCAAGCATAACAGCCTTCTCAGCCCTGGGATCGAGATTGCCCTGCACAGAATGTGCATAGCAAGTACAACTAAAGGGCTTCAAATGGCTTAAATTTTTTTTTCTACCAGACCATAGCTCTTGGGGAATTTTAAAATCAATGGCTGAACATGGAGATCTATTCACAAGATATGCAGCAGTCATAACAGCCTCACCCCACAATGAATTCTTAAGACCAGAACTTATAAGCATGCATCTAGCTCTCTCTAACAAGTTTCTATTCATCCTCTCAGCTATACCATTCTGCTGAGGGGTACCTGGGACTGTTAAGTGCCTTCTAAGTTCTAATGCCATGGTTTTTACAGAAATCATTAAACTCTTTGTTGCAAAACTCTAAACCATTATCAGTCCTTAAACATTTAAGTTTCAAACCAGTTTGATTTTCAACAAGATTTTCCAGTTCTAAAAATATTCAAACACTTCAGTTTTAGATTTAAGTAAATACACCCAAACCTTTCTAGAGTAATGATCAACCAATGACGAAAAATACAGTCTACCACCAACTGTGGACACTTGGGCAGGGCTCCAAAGATCACTATGAACATATTCAAGAGGAGCAGATGCAGACATGTTAGACTTTTAAAAAGAATGGTCAGACTTCTTTCCTAAGATGTAGTTCTCACAAAATGGCAGTTCAACTGGTTTATCTTTAAGCAAGTCATGTACATACAAATGATGCAAGCCTTTATTTCCATTATGTCCTAGTCTAGCATGCCAGAGTTTAGTGCTTTCAAGATTCTTATCAACTGATTTAGCAGCATTAATTTCAGGTGAAGAAACAACAAAATAAAGGCCACCAATTTTAGTTGCCTTAATAAGGACAATCCCATTTCTAGATATTTGTCTAATACCATCTTTAGAATTAATATCAAAACCTAAATCTTCTAAGGCTGATTCAGTTATTAAACTTCTTCTAAGATTAGGGACCCAAACTTACCTTTTGCAGGGTCCTAACCTTGCCATCAAACATCATAATGAGAACTGATCCTATACCTTTAATTTTCAAACATGTTTTGTCACCAAGTTTAACCTCACCTCCATCATACAGATCAAGTTTATCAAACAAATGTCTATGAGGAGTAGCATGCATTGTACAACCAAAATCAAGAATCCATGATAAATCATTCACATTAATAGAAACAACCAGCAATTCATTGTCAAAACCAGAACCAGACTCACAAACATTGGATTGACCAGATTGTTGGTTTCCCCTTACATATTTACATCTCTTAATGTCATCCTTCTTCTTCTGGCAGTGATTAGCATAATGTCCTGTGTTATTACAATAAAAACACTTAACTGTGGTGCCCTGAGAAGCACCATTTCTATCAGGCTGCATTGGGACATTTTAAGAAGAGTTATTAGGTTTATCAGACCTAATTTGCTTAGGGGGGAATCCTCTTCTTACCTTTGAACATCATCACTTCATTTTCAGGCTCAGTCTTAGGTACATACCTAGTCTTAAACACTCTCAAAGATTCATTCTTCTGGATTATGATTTCAGTGATCTTACTAAGGGTCAACTCATCTCTCCCATATTGAATTATATCCTTTACAATATCAAACTGATGGGGAAGGGAATTAAGGATAATCACAGAAAGATGTTCTTCTTTTATTGTAGCCTTACATCTATCTAAGTCTTGTGTTAGTCTAAGAAAGATATCCAAGTTTTCTTAAATGGTCATGTGAACATCCATTTTAAAGGTGAACAATCTGCTAAGTAGTGAGATCCTATTAGGGAGAGATTTAGACAAACACATTTCATCTAGCTTATCCCAAAGAGCCTTAGGAGTATATATTTTCATCACTTGTCTAGCTACATCATCTGTAAGCCTAATCATAATCTCAGAATGATCATTATGCAGTCTAGCTACATCACTTGTCTAGCTACATCATCTGTCTAGCTACATCATCTGTAAGCCTAATGAGCCATACCCCTCATCTCTTTCTTAGCATCATCAGTGGTGGGAACTACCCAATTTTCCTCTACTGCTCTCCAACATTTCTCCTTAATCAAGATAGCTTTCATCTTAAGTTTCCACATAGAGAAATCCATACTGCCATCAAATGGCCTAAGTCTAACAGGATCATACATGATTTCAAGCAAGAAGATCAAGCCAAGGGAATAGAGCAAAAATAGGGGAATAACTCAACACACAGCCACGTACTCAATCAAGCAGACAGAGCAGCAACAAGAAAGACCCCAAGAGCTATCACACACAGCAGAAATGTGGTCTAGTTCCCATCCGGACTCAACAAGCCACAGGGCGGAGCGACAAGGGTACTAAACACTATCTTTGATCAAAGAATCACCTTATAGCACTAAGATCAACAATGATAGATTCTAAAAGGCTCTGATACCACTCGTAGATTTTAAGAAATCAAATATGCATGCTTTAGGTTCAATTCGAGTAATGTGTTTAACAAACAAAATAAGAAAAGGGAGCACACAACAATTTTTACTTGGTTCGGGCAAGCCCTACTCTAAGGAACCTCAACACAGGGAAATCCAACCCAACATTCATTATGCAATCAAAGTGTTTCAAATAAAAATAGCACAAACCAGAAATTGGGCAATTTTAAATTCTAGGGCTAAACCTAAGCCTAATAAGCAAGAAATGAAATTAGGAAGGAATGGAGGGATCAAAGCCCCCTCCGAAGCCCCTGGATGACTTTCCACGTTGCAGACGATGAAAGCCCCTTAATTACACTGCTCGAACATCTCTTGATGGCCTCCGACGAATCAATCCTCGAGCTGCAAACTCCACTGGTTAAATCCACCCGAAGAGTGATCAGTCGATATTTCGTCTGATTTTCTATTCCATTCTTTATAGAATTGCTCTCGTTTCCAGAACATTTTATGCCTTCTAATATATTTCTAGGTGTTTTATGTCAGATTTAATTAAGCGAAAGAAGAATGAGCAAAAGGAAGGAATGAAGTAAAAATCAGGATATTCATCGACATTTGGCACCACAAAATGTGCAGTTTGGTCGCGCTTAACCAAGAGAAAGCACAATCTGTCATAATATGCTGAAGTTGTGCAAGAAACTGCATGTGCAAAGAAATTTACCTGTGCAACCAAACAGAATTCAGAGAGTCTCAACTTGATGATTGAAGAAAAACGTGAAAAAGAGAAAGGGATCCGATTTCTATCAAGCGACACACTTAGAGGCGGAGAAGACCACCATCTAGGGTTTCGAAGAAGAGAAGAAGAAGAGGAGAAGTGAAGACTCACGACGAAAGTTTGTTTCTTCATTGATTCTTATTGTATTCTCTTATTGTTTTCAAACATATGCACTTTGAAACCTAGAAAACTATTTGTGAGTAGTGATCCAATTGTACACAAACTCAATGTCATGCAATAATAGGTTGTTTATGTTTATGAAATTATGTTTCCTTGTGTTGATGTATGAATGTTGTTCTATTTGAGATATCGTTATAAGTTGATGCATGCTAGGTGTTTGACGAAATGCTTAGCCTATGTTAACATTAAGGTAAAGACTAACAAACTGAAAGGGTGAAGTCTATAACCGGAAATCGATAGAACTTCATTGAAACAAGGTGTTTACAAAGGTAACTCGTGTTACAAGAAGACTAGTTCGTTCAACTAACTATTTTGGTTATTTACACAATGACAATTGGTAGAAAACCAAAGTAGCTTAGATTGGTTTGTCGGCTCGAAGGAGAGGCAAACCATAGCTTATATGTGTAGTTAACGAGTTTAGGCGCAACAAAGGTTGGTCTTGCTCGTGTTTATGCATAGTCTTTTCCATTCGTCTTTATCATGAATCGCATGACATTTTATGTTGCATGACTTGGGTGTACAATTAGGTGAAGTAGGTCCTTGACATACCTATTTGAATTGAACTTGATAGAATTCAAAATTCGATAAAAACAACACTTACAAACATTCGAATCGGAATAGCTAAATCGAAGCACAACTTTACATAGTACATGAGTGTACATTGCTCCCTTGGGTACGACTCGGTCTTACCGAATTTATAAATCTTGTTTGACTTTACAATGATCCTCTTTATTGACAAATCGAGAGGGTAAAAATAGATTTGTCAAAGAGCAAGCCAGTAGACAAATTCGTTGAGCCACTCGATCTTCTCCGAAGTCCGATTCGGTCTCAAATCTCGGAATCGCTCGATGATTTCTATGGAACTCGATTAACCCTAATATACAATTTCGAACACCTTATAAACCCAGCTGAAGCGTAGACGAAACGCAGCGTTTCGTTGTAACAGAAATACCGAACTCGACCTGGCCGAAACGACGCCGCTCCACTTACTTGAGTCCTTCCTTCAAAACGACACCACTGGAGTGTAACGGACCCATGTCACGGCTGTAACGGAACCGTCCTCAAGCGCCGTCGTTTCATTAAAACTCAAACTTATCTTTTGACGCTTGAGCAAAATGACGCAGCTTCGTCTCTGGCCTGAGATCAACTTGAGCAGCACTTCAGCACTTATTCCGGCAGGCTCAAAACTCCAACAGGCAAGAGGCTTGGGTTCAAGGAAGGGAACTAGATTATCTATCCTAACAGCCTAGAGGTCTTCCGGTGTATGTGGCTGCTTAAGTTCCCTTTCTCGCTGTGTTTTGAGTCTGTTTCCTTTCCTAGTTGCTTTTTTTTTTTGTTGTTGAAATGTATTCCCACTCAAAATTTAATAAATAAAAATTATGTGAGATATTTCTTCGCTAGAATCAATTATCGATCGACGGCGCACTATTATAATTATTTAATTTACTTTTCCTTGAGCTCTCAATGTTGGATCTTCGTCGGGGCGCGCAGTATTTTGTCATCTAAAAATAAAATAAAAGACACAGAATTTGGGAAAGTAATTTTAATTAGCTGAATCAGACATCAACGCATAGGGGTCGGTAATGGACAGGGTAAGGGTAGGGTATGACCATTTTTTCTTGATCCAATGAACAGTACAGGGCAGGGTATAGTAGTTTTCTATGCCCGCATGGTACTTATGTACACGGGCATGGTAAAATTAGGATAAGGTCGGGTAGGATAGGGTCTGATAGGGTAAATTTAAGTATAATTTGAGGGAGGAAAATTATAATATAAATGAAAATAGTAGGGTAAGACAATGTATGATTGGGTAGGAGGGCAGAATATGAGGTTATGGTAGTAGGGCAGAGTAGGATAGCATGGTAGAGTCTATTTTTTTCGTGATCCTTACCCTGTCTTAGACTATGTGGACATGGTACGTTAGGGTACGAGGATACGACATGACCGGATACGGGTCGGGCAGAGGTAAGAGTGACCATGTGAACATTTTGACCGTAGGGTCAAATGTTGACCCTACCAATACACATGGATGAATGCCTGCGTAGGGTTTTGGAGAGACCTTGTGTGGAGTAAATCTACTGGTCAAATATGCAAAACCCTAACAGTGAGAATTTGTTCATTTTTCTCTCTGAATGAGAATTTACTTAGCTTTATGATATATATAGATGGTCCCGGTCCCGGTCCCATATGCCCGTACTTGCTTGCAGTGCCTAATCTCTAATTTAGGACTTTGGCATGAATGATGTATGGATGGTAAGTTCTCACTCTCTAGCTAGTTTCGCGAGGAGTTGAAGTCGTGGGCGGTGGAGTTGTTGATCCAACTAGCTACTCCATCTCAAATTCACTTCAGATTAAAGTTTTATTTATTTATTTTTATTTTTTGATAAAAAAAGTTTTATTTTTTTGATCAAGGAGACTAAAGTTATTTTACCAATAAAGAACTGTGAATTTTTCCGCTTATGTTTGATTTAAGTTATCGTTATCTGGGGAGCGCTCGGTTGAGAACCCTTAAAAATTCGAGAACTTGAGAACCCAAATCTCACATTAGATCATGATGCATCTTTTGTTGGGGATAATAGGATTGAGCTCGAATGAGAGAAAACTACTTCTATTACTTTCCAGAATAGAAAGAAGAGATATACAAACTCTATCTACAAAAAACTCTCACAAACAATCACCTCACAAATCTCTCATGGATATTACACAACTCTCTTGGTTGTGTGGTGATCTCTAACTGATTATCTCTCTACTGGAGATGCACTGATTGAGGATAATTTATGCCTCCGGTTTACACCTCCATTTATAGGAGAAACCAAGGGAGCAAGAGGGTGGGTTGTTGTAACAACCAAAGACCCAAAACAATTAGGCGCCTGACATTTTGGACTTCACAGCACCTCATTGTTGAATTGAATTCTTCAATTTGCTGGATATGTCCTGGAAATTGAATTCTTCAATTCTCCCCTTCCAGGCATATTCAGAACAAGCATCCCGACTATGTCTCTGCATAGCTCTAGCTTATCTCGTGTCACCACCTTTGTCAACATGTCTGATGGATTCTCCTTTGTGTTGATCTTCACTAGTCTCAACAGTTGTTGATCAATCATCTCGCGTATCCAGTGATACCGAACATCAATATGCTTTGTACGGGAATGGTACATGGAGTTCTTGCTCAAGTCTAGAGCACTCTGACTGTCACAATGTACCTTGTATTCTTTCTGCTGGATCCCAAGTTCTTGGAGATAGCGCTTTAGCCACAACATTTCCTTACCAGCTTCAGCGGCAGCAATGTATTGATCGTTCGATAATATAGCGGAAATATTCAAATAGGAATTCGAACACTATTGCTTAGCCACGATTAATCAAAACATTTATATTGACTCGGGTGAACCGAGGTCGAACCCAAAAGATAGGTGATTAAACTAATAGTGCTAATAATGTGATTAGAATGTCTAAGGTTGGGGGGGGGGGATTTTCAATCCAAAGGTGAGATTAAACTTGCAAAAAGGGTTAACAATCAATTCAAAGATGACTAGGGATTACTTCCCCACCTATACAATTATTATGACAATGGAACGATATACCAATGATGAAATCACATGCACATGTATAGAATTTAGCTCATGCAACATTAGTACTAAGTTCAACTCGCGCTACAACCTAGTATCAAGTGGTTACATCTCGCATAGCACCTCACACTCGCGCTCTATTGGCACTATAGAACATGAATTTCTAGCCTCACACTCGCGCTCTATTGGCTAAATAAACATGTTCTTATTAAATCCAAGCAATTCTCATTAGGTTAATGAATTATCCAACTAACTCAAAAGTCCTAATGCTTCTTCATTTAGTTCATTGAAGTCATGTTGATCAACGTGAGCTACATCAAACATGAGATCAAGCAAAGTTCCCATTGAGGACATTTCACAAACACCTTATGGGCAACTTGAAACATTAAGTTCAAATGAAGAAGATTCATGTGCAAACTCATTCATCAATGGCATATATAGTGTTCACAATATCACACACATGTCTAGGGGATCCATAATCCCCAATCAAGGTCACTACTCACTCATGGTGAGATTACAATCAAAAACAAATGAAAGAGATGGAGTTTAGGAGTCTAAAACCAATATGAGATTGAAGAGTATGAGAATCCTTGTTGTTGATCTTCTTCTTCACTCAATCCACCTTGGAATCCGTGCTAGAAGCTCCTCAAAATTAGTGCAAAGTCTTCCCAAAACGTCACCAAAAAAAAGTCCCCCCCAAAACCCTAAACCATCTCTTTCTATTTATAGCCCCAAAGGCAAAAATCTGGTTTTTCAGGTGAGGCTCGGGCGAGCTCCTTCAAGCTCGGTCGAGCGTATTTCGGCAGTGGCATTTGGTCCAGATCGAGCTCGGGCGAGCGCCATTGAGCTCGGGCGAGCTTGTAGAGGCATCCGACTTCTGGCGGCTTTTTCGTAGTCTTAAGATCCGAATTAGGTCTTGGCGTCAACTGGAGAGTTGTAGCCCTTTGAGTTAGCTTTCCAACAAGCTTTGAATCAACCTATTCGGATACCGTATGCGATCTGTGCGTCCAAAATAAGCTCCAGAGGTCGGTTTGATTTCAAGGGCGAGGCTCGGTCGAGCCTTTTGGAGCTCGGGCACTCATTTGCTTGAGTGATGAAATGATGCATGGAAGCCCCGGGCGAGCTCCACTGCGCTCGGTCGAGCTTAATTCGGCAGTGGCATTGGTCCAACTCGAGCTCAGGCGATCTCCATGAAGCTCGGGCGAGCTTGTAGGGACATCCGACTTCTTGCGGCTTTTTCACAGTCTTAACCTCTGAATTTGGTCTCGGCGTCAACTAGAGAGTTGTAACCCTGTGAGTTAGCTTTCCAACAAGCTTTGAATCGACCAAATCGGACATCGGACACGCCCTGTACGTCCAAAACACTCCGGATAGGTTGGTCTGTCCCGTATTGCCCGAAACTCCATATTTTTGCTCCGAAATGCTCGGTTTTGCTCCAAAATCAATGCCCACTTGTGTTCTCAGCTTAAGCTCTGTAATTTGCCTGAAATGAACCACAAGGCATCAATTAGCAAGTGAAATCGTGATAAAACAATCGAAACAATAAGCATAGAGGTTGCCTAAAATGCATATATTTTAGAGCTATCATGTATTCTGCTTCTGTTGTAGATAAAGCGACACACTTCTGCAATCTTGATTGCCAAGAAACGGCTCCTCCTGCAAAAGTGTAGATATAACCTGAAGTAGATTTTCTACTATCAATATCTCCGGCCATATCAGCATCTGTATAGCCTTCTAAGACTGGATCAGCTCCTCCGTAACAAAGACATAACTTCATGGTACCCTTCAAGTATCTGAGAATCCATTTGACGGCCTCCCAATGCTCCTTCCCGGGGTTAGAGAGAAAACGACTCACTGTACCCACTGCATGAGCGATATCTGGCCGTGTGCATACCATGGCATACATTAGACTTCCAACTGCTGAAGAATAGGGCACTGCTGACATCTCCCCGATCTCTTCCTTGGATGTGGGACATGTCCTTTTGCTCAACTTGAAATGATTCGCAAGTGGAACACTAACTGGTTTGGCATCATTCATGTTGAATCTATTAAGTACCCGTTCAATGTACTTCTCTTGAGATAGCCATAACTTGCGATTCTTCCTATCTCGAGTGATTTGCATCCCAAGAATCTGTTGAGCCGGTCCTAAGTCTTTCATGTCAAAAGACTTAGAGAGTTCTTTCTTCAGTTGGTTGATCTTCATTGCATCTTTCCCAACGATCAACATGTCGTCTACATATAGTAAAAGTGCAATGAAAGTACCGTCTGGAAGTTTCTTGATGTATACACACTCATCCGCAGTAGTCTTTTTGTAGCCTTGACTCTTCATGCAAGAATCAAACTTCTTATTCCACTGCCTTGGTGCCTGCTTCAGACCATACAAGCTTTTAGATAGCTTGCACACGAGGTTATCACTTGAAACCTCAAAACCTTCTGGCTGCTGCATATAGATTTCTTCATTCAAATCTCCGTGAAGAAATGTTGTCTTCACATCCATCTGTTCAACCTCCATATTCATACTTGCGGCCAAGCCAAGTATAACTCGGATTGAAGTCATCTTGACAACTGGTGCAAAGATCTCATCAAAGTCAATTCCTTTCTTCTGCTGGAACCCTTTAACAACCAATCGAGCTTTGTATTTCACCACTTGTCCGCTTGCATCCTTCTTTAGCTTGAACACCCATTTGTTTTTCAGTGCCTTCTTCCCTTCAGGAAGTTCTACAACCTCGTAGGTTTGATTTTTCTGCAGAGATTCTAACTCATCCTGCATTGCAATCAGCCATTTTGCTTTATCTTTATGAGACATAGCTTCTTGAAAACTCGCTGGTTCTCCATCTTCAGTCAGCAAAAGGTATTCAGATGATGCGTATCTTGTTGATGGTATATGGCCTCGTTCAGATCTACGAACAGCTGGAACCATCTGAGAAGTACTACCATCATCAGTATCTGGCAAGGTAGGTTGTGGCTCCCCTTGCTCTGTACTTTCTTCTGTCTCCTCGTCTTCTTCTGCTTCTCAGTTTTCTTCTGGCACTTGGTCATTGTTTCTCAAGAACAATTCTGGTGCTTCATCTGAAACTTGAGCACCCTCATTTGACTTCTGAGACATTGTGGGTTTTTCAATGTCTTCTATTGTCAAATTTTCATGGAACACAACGTCCCTACTTCTGATCACCTTTTTCTCCTTAGGATCCCATAGCCTGTATCCAAACTCTTCATTTCCATAGCCAATGAAAATGCATGGGATGGTCCTCGCATCAAGCTTCTTCCTGAGCTCTTTGGATACATGTGCATATGATAAACAACCAAATACTCTAAGATGTGAGTATGTCGGATCCTTACCTGTCCATAGCCTCTCTGGAACTTCAAAATTGAGTGGTACTGAAGGTGATCGGTTAATGAGATAACATGCGGCATTGACTGCTTCTCCCCAAAATGGCTTTGGAAGTTTAGCCATTTTCAGCATGCTTCGGACACGCTCCATGATAGTCCGGTTCATTCTTTCAGCAACGCCGTTGTGCTGAGGAGTGCGTGGTACTGACTTCTCATGTCGAATGCCATATGCTCTGCAATATGCATCGAACACTTTGGAAGTATACTCACCTCCATTATCAGATCGGATACATTTCAGCTTCTTTCCGGTTTCACGTTCCACCATGACTTGAAGCACTCGTACACCTGGTCTTTTGTCTTTAGCAAATACACCCACACTTTCCGAGAAGCATCATCGATAAAGGTTAGAAAATATCTGCTTCCACCAAGTGATTCAACCTCCATAGGACCACAAACATCAGAGTGTACCAAACTCAACAACTCTGATCTTTTTGTTGAAGTGAAATTAAATGAGACTCTGTGTTGCTTACCGAATAGACAATGATTGCAAGGACCCAGTGCAGCGTTCTTGTCAACATTGATAAGCTTCTTCTTCATTAGGGTAGTCAACCCTTTCTCACTCATGTGGCCGAGTCTCTGGTGCCATAGATCCTGAGAAGCCTCCTCCGCAATGTTGAGGCTGTCTGTACAAATCTTCAAATGAGTTTTGTACAATGTGCCACAAACATGTCCTCGAGCGATTGTCAGAACGCCCTTCGACAGTTTCCATGTGCCCCGGCTAAAATGGTTTTCATACTCTTGTTTGTCAAGAGATACCACCGATAGAAGGTTAAGCCGAAGATCTGGCACATGTCTAACATCCTTCAAAGTGATTGTGCTCCCGGTACCTGTCTTTAACTGGATATCACCAATTCCGGCTATTCCAGAGGAACTGGAATTACCCATCTTCACTGCTCCAAAGTCTCCAGCTTTGTATGTTGTGAAGTAGTACCTGTGAGGAGTTACGTGGTAGGATGCCGCAGTATCTACCACCCATTCTGTGTCTTCTCTTGAGACTTGAAGGCATGTTTCATCATGGGTAGTGCAGTATGCTACATCACCTGAGATTGTGATTAGCGTTTCACCATCCTTGTTCTTCTGCTGAGAACTGCTCTTGCCTTGCTCCTCTAGCCATTTGTAACAATTCTTCTTCATGTGACCCTTTATACCGCAATGGTTGCAGGTATACGAAGGTTTTCGGCCATCCGATGATCTCCCCCGACTTTTGCCTCTGCTTTGCCATCTCTCTCTACTGTTTCTTTGTTGCTTTCCTTGTGATCTTCCTCGATTCTCCGTCACAATGGCATGAGTCTGATCTGTGCTCATATTTTTCCTTCTTGCCTCTTCATTGAATAATGCATCCTTGACCACTGACATGGTAAGTTTGCCATCTGGGGCTGAGTTGCTGAGGGTAACAACTAGTGTTTCCCAACTATCAGGAAGGGAACTAAGAAGTAGTAGAGATTGCATTTCGTCTCCAAGTGACATTTCTACACAAGATAATTGATTTACCAGACTCTGGAACTCACTGGTATGCTCGGCAACAGAAGTTCCACTTTTCAACTTCATATTGACAAGGCGCCTCATCAATAGGGCCTTATTTCGAGCGGTCTTGGCCTGGTACATGCTTTCTAACTTCTCCCAAAGAGCATAAGCATCGGTTTCTTGTGCAACGTGGTGGAAGACACTATGGTCAATCCATTGTCGGATTTGACCAATAGTTTTTCTATTGATTTTCTTCCACTCTGTAGACTTGGTTGGGTCAGGATTAACACCCTTCAGCTCTATTGGATCATATAGATCCCTAAAACTGAGATAATCTTCCATCCGAGGTTTCCACAGTGTGTAGTTGGTAGCTGTGAGCATAATCATAGCTCCGGAGGATGAAGATGACTCGTCAGTGGTCATTTTTACCTTCTAGATCTTTGATCTTCTATCTGACAAAGATCGGAGCCGAATTTCGAAAAACAGACAGCACCGTTGCGTCTGGAACGGCCGAAAATGGTAGGGTAGACACTTTCCGGTCCAAAAATACAATTTTCAAACATTGCTGACGTGGCAGAGCTGATGACGTGGCGTTGACGTGGCAGGGCGTGTTGACGTGGCAGAGGTGTTGACGTGGCAGCTGACGTGACGGGGTGACGTGGCAGGATTGCTGACCTGGCAGACACTTGGCGGCTGACGTGGCGCCACGTGTATCGTCTTCTTCCTCCAGCCGCGCGTGTGGCGCGTGGATGAGAGTGGGCTTCACTCGCCGGAGAGTGGCGGAGAGTGCGGCTTCGTACGATGGCCGATCGATCTGAAAAAATACCAGAAGTCTCTACTCGACGAGACGAATCCAATGGTATGATCAGAATTCAATTCGGAGCAAAACGAAAAATCACAGTTTTTCCAGAAACGTTGCTCTGTTCTGGAAAAACTGGACAGTGAGCTCAACCTGGGATAATAGGATTGAGCTCTGATACCACTTGTTGGGGATAATAGGATTGAGCTCGAATGAGAGAAAACTACTTCTATTACTTTCCAGAATAGAAAGAAGAGATATACAAACTCTATCTACAAAAAACTCTCACAAACAATCACCTCACAAATCTCTCATGGATATTACACAACTCTCTTGGTTGTGTGGTGATCTCTAACTGATTATCTCTCTACTGGAGATGCACTGATTGAGGATAATTTATGCCTCCGGTTTACACCTCCATTTATAGGAGAAACCAAGGGAGCAAAAGGGTGGGTTGTTGTAACAACCAAAGACCCAAAACAATTAGGCGCCTGACATTTTGGACTTCACAGCACCTCATTGTTGAATTGAATTCTTCAATTTGCTGGATATGTCCTGAAAATTGAATTCTTCATCTTTGAATCTGCATGTGACACATGTCCAAAAAGTAAAGTCAAAAAAGGTGAATTTCATTTTGCATTAAATGCATCTTGGAAAATGAACATGAGACACGTGTCACTACCAAAATGCATCTTGCATTTTGGAATGTGAAGATTGGGATATCAAGTTCTCGAAAAAATAAAAAGTTCTCATTTGAACGCTCCTCGTCGTTATCTTATAGGAACTCGAAATAAAATAATTTGTCCACAAAGTGGCAAAGTTTAAATGTTTTCTCGAAATGCAAAGAACAGTATAATAGATTTTGTTATTACAATAATAAAAGTCTTTTGTATTATAAAAAAAAAAGTCTTTTGGATAACCTTTAGTATCTTAGATTGACCTTACCTACTACTATTCGCAGTTCTTTGTTTGATGCCGTTCAGGCCCAGCCGAATCACTGAATCAAGAATCATTCTAAGCCTCAGCAAAATTAAGGAGTTTGAAATTGTAAAAAAGGCCCATTTTAGACCCATATTGGTCTTATTCAGTAAAAGAGAAAGTTAAAAAAAGGCTCCATTTTTGCATATAACTTTGGAATAAATTTTTTTTGTGTGAATAAAAGATGATATCATTACTCAAAAATGTACAACCTGTCTCAGCCCTCCACAACGCCAAACTAAACTAGGCACCCAAAGGCCTAACAACAAAACTTCAAACACGCCTTACAAAACTGGGTATTAGGACATTCTCATACTATACCAACGACTATCATGTACCTTATGAGGCTATTGATAATGCAGTCCACGTTAAAGCTTTCTCCTCTGAATATAATGTTGTTTCTAACTCTCCATATCTCGTACATCGACCCTGTTATAGCTGCTGCAGTCATTCTCGTTTGGAGTCGTCCCTGATTGAGGTTCTTGAACCAAGGAATAAGTAAGTGCCATGCATTGGCACTCTAGAAACACCCAAAAATTTCAGCACCTCACCGCATATATGTCGGGAAATTCTGCATTGGAAGAACAGACGATCCCTAGTCTCTTACAAGGCATGATAACTTTGGAATAGTTATTTCTTACAAGGCATGATATATTTCATATTGCTTGAGATCCTCCTTTGATGTCTTCTTTATAATAATATAGCCCTCCCATTGACCACAAAGGATGCTTCCCTTCAGATACAACTCAACCCTGAGGCCAGTGAAGCACCACCAATTTTTTTTATTAGTAAAATTGAGTGAGAAAAGGGCCAATTTTGATGAAAAAATGCCATAACTTTTCAAAATTAAGAAGAAGAAAAAGGCCTCCTATTTTCAAAGGAAGAGTTTAATATGCCCAAAATTTTCTTTTTACTTGAGGTGTTGCTTCTTTTCTTATATAAGAAATAGGAGTCGATCAAAAAAAAAAGGCTTCCTCTTGACCTTGTTCCCAACTGACCTTTCCCTGAAGATGTACCTTTTGGTCGAGGACTTCTTGAACTGCTCCGCTCAGCTACTCATACTTTTAGCCTTGAGGTAACTCTGGTTGTCTTGGATCAGCTGGCCTTAGAATATGGCTTGCAACCATCTGATTAATCCTTCCATTAATTGGCTTTCAATCAAATCACAATTCATCATGTCCGAGATTGCATCACCATAGAAGTTTTGTAGTATACGAGAAACTAGGCAGGTCTAGTCGGCGGCTATATATACATCTGTAAATAGGGTGACCTTCTGATTTTTAGAACATTGAATTGGTACTATAAAATTAGACTTTTTATTAAAGAAAATGATCGAATAACTTGTGACAATTCTTGTTCTCTTAGCTCTAGACTCATGCTTTGTCATCAAATTACGGCCTTGCATCGATCTTGCATGAGCTGCATCCCCTTATAAGTAATAATTCTAAATTCTAATTTGATAAAAAGAAGGTTACAATATCATCAACAACAAAAAGGTCACAATTGGCACATGTGCTTAGCAACACCGCGTCATTTATAATTCTTTGGTATTAAAATATATGACCTTTTAGATCATACATCATCATGCTTAATGAATTATAATGGAGCAATAAAGAATAAGACAAGCAATCCTTTGTTTGAGAACCACGTGGAGGTGTGGGGGATGGCTATTGACCAAGTTCATTTCATCAATAAGTACGTATATTTCTGTTCATATCTACTTAACCTTACATAATCAATATCATATCACAATTGACGTGAAAAATGGGATGAATAAAGCAACTTGGGGTGCTCATGTAGGATTGTGGCGTGGTTAATTACAAGGAGAAAGATCGAGTAAAAGCATATATGATGAGTTTTAAATTTGATTATGTATTTGTTTGTCTCTTATTTTGGCCGTACATGCTAGGAATACATCTCAAACAAGATTCTACGGTTATAATTATGTGAGCGGTTACGAGACAAAATGAATGTAAGAAAACAGAATTTGCTCAATCAGTTCGTCACGAGTGTGATTATGTCTAAATGCACTATTAAATCAGACTTTCTCACAATGATTTGCTGATATATAATTAAAGTAAGTAACATAATTATAAATAAGAAAAAGAGTGCGGTTCAGGTACAAACCGACTTTATATATAAAAACTACAAACCGAATTTTAAGCTCACATGTGTCTCATTTAGTCGAAATCCCGAACAAACACACGGAGGGCATTATAGTCATTCCACACTAAGGGTATAAAAACTAATAATGTTATTTTCAATTTAGTCCTCGAGTTGTTAACGATCAGACTTAAAGAGAGAATGATCAGACTTAAAACTGGTAACTAAAAGACTACAAATTGAGAATGATCCGACTTAAAGAGAGAATGATCACACTTAAAACTGGTAACTAAAAGACTACAAATTGAGAATGATCAGACTTAAAAATTGGTAATAATCGGACCTAAAATTAAGAATGATCAGACTTAAAGAGAGAATGATCAGACTTAAAAATTATTAATGATCAGACTTAAAATTGAGAATGATCAGACTTAAAGAGGGAATGATCAGACTTAAAACTGGTAACTAAATGACTACAAATTGAGAATGATCAGACTTAAAGAGAGAATTATCAGACTTAAAAATTGGTAATAATCAAACTTAAAATTAAGAATGATCAGACTTTAACAATTGTTAATGATCAGACGTAAAATTGAGAATGATCAGACTTAAAAGAGAGAATGATCAGACTTCAAAACGGTAACTAAAAGACTACAAATTGAGAATGATCAGACTTAAAGAGAGAATGATCAGACTTAAAAATTGGTAATAATCAAACTTAAAATTAAGAATGATCAGACTTAAAAATTGGTAATAATCAAACTTAAAATTAAGAATGATCAGACTAAAGAGAGAATGATCAGACTTAAAAATTGTTAATGATCAGACTTAAAATTGAGAATGATCAGACTTAAAGAGAGAATGATCAGACTTAAAATTGATAACTAAAAGACTACAAATTGAGAATGATCAGACTTAAAAATTGGTAATAATCAAACTTAAAATTAAGAATGATCAGACTTAAAGAGAGAATGATTAGACTTAAAAATTGTTAATGATCAGGCTTAAAATTGAGAATGATCAGACTTTAAGAGAGAATGATCAGACTTAAAACTGGTAACTAAAAGACTACAAATTGAGAATGATCAGACTTAAAGAGAGAATGATCATACTTAAAAATTGGTAATAATCAAACTTAAAATTAAGAATGATCAGACTTAAAGAGAGAATGATCAGACCTAAAATTGAGAATGATCAGACTTGAAATTGATAACTAAAAGACTACAAATTGAGAATGATCAGACTTAAAGAGAAAATGATCAGACTTAAAAAATATATGGTAATGATCGGACTTAACGCTAATGTTAAGTCTGGACGCGCGGCACCAATATGATCAGACTTAACTCATGATGATCAGACTTAGCAATAGTACTGTAGTAAATTTTAGGAAGATTATATCCCTCCTATCTTTTATGTATTTTTAAATAAGTCCGTGTGTGTTTTTTTGAACGGGATGAATTCTGATTGGTCGATATTTACACGTGGCAATATTTTGATGGGTTTATAATTTTTATTTATAATTATGGTTTGTATTTGATCCAAACTCTTAAAATACTGAAACCTTAATTTAGTTAGAAATTGAGATATTTCCTAAACCCTTGTTATTAAGGCCACCGCTGAACATTACATTGTGATTATCAGACTTCACATCCCAATATCTACACTATCATTGTAGCTTCATTTTGAGTTGGAAGGCTATGTAAAATATATAAGAACTGAAAAACATCAAGTAAAAAAATGACAAGTTAACATGCATTACATTTGCAGTGGAGTAGCCGAAGGGATAGTGGTATGACGTTTATAGTATTGTTCAAATGATCAGAAATTATTTGACGATTTAAACTCTTTGTATACATTTTATGACATGAATTTGGGAATTGTACATGTCTTTTTTATATTAATGGAATTTAAGAAAGAAAAAAAAAGATGGAGTGATGTATATAAAACTAGATGGTGGTGTGTGTCATTGGAGAAATCGTTCTTCTTGGCTTCAAATAAGAGTGACAAAGGCAGAGCCACACATACTAAAATCTCTCTTTTCGCATGTCTAGCTTGCGCTGAGTCCTTTTCCTCATTGCTGTTCTTGTTTACAGATCCCATCATTATAATTATTATTCAATCCATAGCTAGCAAAGTTTTCACCTTTATATTTTTATGTTTATGTCATTTTCACTTTTCTGATGATCATTTCAATGCTCTAATACAATTATCTTTTCTTTTTTTTACAATTGGTAGTTTACTCTCTCTCTAATTTTTTCATTTATGGTGACCAGAATTGGATCAAGTAGATTTCTTTTATCACAACAAGCGAAAAGATTAGGTTCGAACTTGATTTTTTAAGCAAAATACAAACCGACGAATGATGATACACTTCATACGAACTATGCTATGGTTTTAACCAAACGAATTATAAGCCAGTTTTCCGAACTATGACATAGCTCGTAGGAAGTGTACCATAATTTGTCGAATTGTAGTTTGCACGTTTGTACCTGACATTTTCCTCTCATACGAATATAATATGAATCTAGGATATCTCAACTCAGATCTTAAAACTGAAATCTATCTTTCTAGAGAGAAAATATGAAGGAAAATAAAGTTTTTGATTTGAGTTGTCAGAAGAAAAAAAAACAGTAAGCAATACAAACTTGACCTTGTAATCATTTTTTTTCATGTAAAAATTACCAAAAATTCAGACTAAAAAACTATTTGATTTAATTTTGTGTCATTTTTCTTCTTAAATATATTTTGATTTTGGCATTTCAAAACTATTGGAGTCCATTGAATCACAAACATTGGGATGGGAATGAGAAAAAGAAATGATGGGCCAAGTCAAACATTAATATTAATCTAACTTAATATAATCCCAATATATATATATCAACATCAAGCATTGTATTTTAAATATTTTTCTTTTTGTTATCATACACATCTCTTGATCAATCTCATGTCAATGAAGCCTCAATTGTCCAAATGTGTTGATAATATATGAAGCCGAAATCCAAGCATAAGAAACAAAGTAGAGAAGAAGTTCGTAAGACTCTTTCAACACATTTCAGTATCTTTCTTTGTAAATTAATCCTCCCTTTTTTTTCTTACATATTATTTTATTAGATGAAAATAATAAATAGAAAAAAAAAATACAAAACGGTCAAGACCAAATAAATTGTATTTTTATTTTTAGCGCATGATCGAACGGAAACAAGAAGCACACTATTATAGCATCATTTTATCGTAGTATCTTCTTTCTCAATCCTCCCTCATATATATATATAGGAAGCCTGAGTTGTATGTAGTGTAGCCAAGCAAAGATTACATTTTAATCTCAACTAGTTGCAAAATGGCCAGAAAGAGGAGAGCCAGTGAGGAAGGCATGGAAGAGAAGAACAGCACCTCCGGCGACGACCAACTTGGTTGGGACGAGTCCGCGCTCGGGGGTGCAAGAAGATCAGCGCGAAAGCGCTTTGTGGGTGTGAGGCAAAGACCATCAGGCAGATGGGTGGCTGAAATCAAGGACACTATACAGAAGATCAGAGTTTGGCTAGGGACGTTTGACACGGCTGAAGAAGCAGCCAGAGCGTACGATGAGGCTGCGTGTTTGCTGCGAGGATCCAACACGCGAACGAACTTCTGGCCGTGTGAGCCTTGTGTTACAACAACTCCGGCTCTTCCTTCGAAAATAACAAATATGTTGCTGCATAGGCTTAAAGCTCGAAAAAGTAACATTTCGCCTATTGAGAGAATTGAAGCAGAAACTGATCAGAATCAGGTTCAAAAACCTGAAGCGATAGACGACGGTGGCTTCTGCGAAACACAAGTCTCTGACTTCCTCAATTACGACGAAGATTGTTCCGTCTTGGATGAAAATAATCTGACTATGGCCGATAACAGCACTGATCTCATGGCTTTTACAACTGAAGGTCAACAAACTGAATCGATGATCAACAGCTCTACTACTACATCAGCAGTTGGTACTTCAAGCGTAGAAAATGGACGAACAAAAGAAGAAGAAGAAGAAGAAGAAGAAGAGGACGCGGAGATCAGGACTGAAGCTCTAGACTTCAAATTTGTTGACGAAGCCGAGGCAGCAGCATCCGAGTGTTACTACTCAGCATTTCAGATGGCGGAAGAGATTGGCGCGCCGATGATGGAGGAGCAGGGAGGGTATGCAGGTGATGATGAGCCATCGATGCTTGTAAGCTCTGCCATGAAGATAATGAAATACGAACGCATGGTTTCGGCGTCTCTATATGCTTTCAATGGCATAACGGATTGTTTGAAGTTGAAGCTTGGAGACGGGAACGGGAGGAAAAGGTATGGCGATCAGTTAAGCAATCTGAGAAACGCATGTAACAGGAAAAGGCGCGAAGAGGACGAAAAGACTGAGGAGGAGAAGAAGAACATGGATGATAAAGAAGCAGCGTTAACAGAGCAAGAGAGTGATAGAGATTTGTTACTTTGGAGTTCTCTTGATCTACAGCCAATCTGTTTCGTCAATTATTAGATTGACTCCTTCAGTTGTAACAACCAATTCAACCACCGCCTTATTGGCCACCCACCGGATCATAATTTATAAGTCACGGATGTAAGAGGTATCTAGAATGCTATTCCAGCACAATACTAGAAAAAAAAGTATAATAACTGGAAATTCAGTGCTGGGTCAGAAAGGTTGATTTCCCATTTAACCAAAGACAACGGAAAGCGGGGACTGACTTTAAGTTACTCCTGAATAACAAGTCCACTGAACTGGGGATCTATTTGCAACCACCAAAGCTGATAGCAATGACAAACTCAGTCTTGTGGTCTATAGGACACGGAGCTGAGCCAAAAACGCCGCACAGAGGTCCAAGAATAGGAGTTGTGGACCTTGCACCCTTTGCAGATCAAGCACGTACTTGTCATCCCGAGTTTTATACAGCTGCATAGGATAACAAATACGGTAGTCTGATAAGAGTATATTGAACAAGGACAAGGCTAGGCACATAATAAAAACATGTAGATCGCATGTTTGAACCAATTAATTCTACAATATTGGAAAAATATCCAAATCAGGCCAGAAAGAGTTACAGTTGGATTGCTTCTAAAATATTACCAGGTAATACTATCACTAAAAGATGATTACGGCCATGATCAAACCAACGTAATAAGGGAAATGCCAGATAAGGATTTATCCATTTGAAAGTACTTTTTTTTTCTTTCTAAAGACACCTCATGAAAACTATATACTAGCAATTTTGAATCAAGAGATACGAAACTACAAATTAGCTCAGAAGTTGCAAGTCAAAGTGATCACTAAGATGGGTTAAGAATTTACCATGAAGATCAATAAGTAATAACTGAAACCAAATCATGAGCTTATCGGGAAAGCAAGTAAGAACATTACCTGAACCTCAAATTTTACGAAGTTTGAATATTCCAGGATGTTGGATGATCCTTGTCCAAAGTAGTGATTATCCTGGACTGCATTTTTCATCATGCCATTATCATGATCCTGAATGCCATGAATCCACTTGCATTTCATGTTGTAGTGGCCAATTTTCTTCCAGCACACGTTTAGCTCTTGCAAGGCTTTGAGAACTTCGTTCATGATCTCACGCGGATGAGCACGAGACTGAATATATAGAAAAAAGTAAACATGCATTATGAACGAAGATAGTAGCCTGTAAATGCTCTCGGACATAAACAAAAATAGCTGAGTATTAACAACCACTGGACTCGTCAATGTCAGAGAAATTGTTGCCATAGTCATTTCAAATCATTCAACAACCACATTTACAGCATAATTATTATGGTGTTGCAGAACTGACCTGGAGTCCGAGGGCCCATTTGCCAGCTGGTAGAGGTGGTTTATATCCATTTCCTTGATAATCGACATGGCTCTGAGCTGGAATATGATGTCCACTAACAGAACTCACTATGCCCGGTGAGGGAGTTCGATTAAATCCAGGTTCCTAGAGAAGGAGACATCAAAATGTCACTTTGAAAGAAATGACCACATCAGATAATCATTTTGGATAACCACTAAAATGAATAATGAACCTCAATGAGGTCTGGCTTTTACGATTACCAGTGATGTTTAACTGCTAGGCAAAGGTATCATTAAGGAGGCTTTGCACAAATGCAACACGTACATTATTACGATTTACGAATCTAATATACATCTACATCAGCTCCATACTGTGTCATGCAAAAAAATAATGATTCCACAGCTCACTGATGCAACAGTAACATTGACTGTTGACAAATATTCTGCTGACAGCTCAAGTCATGAAAAAGAGATAATCAGAAAAAATAAGTGGAAACTGAGAACACCCACCATAATTTCCTGAAATTCCGACCCAAGATAGCCACCAGATATTCGGAAACGGTTGTCTAAAAGCAAATAGTAGGTGACAGTACCCTGAAAAAAGTAGTAAGACTTAAAATATGCACTGGAATGAGAACTTCAAACTACAGTTAATAAGCATACCTCGTTTTGCACTCTGTTGCTCAAAGATTCAAGCAATTGGTTTCTATCAAATCCCATCTGAACCACCGCTAATAGGATTTCCTCATCAATCTATTTGAATAAGAGATTAGTAAATATTGAAAATGCCCCCAAATATACACTCGTCACACACCACAGCAAATGATATTCACCAAGGCCTATCTGGTTGAGCAGACTTTTCATACCAGCAGCACAACTGAAAAATGGAGTACGATAGCGTGCATGCGCAGGAAGTTGACGTTATTTAATTGTGGGGCAATCGAGTTATTGTGAACGACGTATCACATACCAGAAATAAGATATTATGAACAAGTTGCATGCAAGCAAAGAACTTAACATAAATATTAGTACTGTTAAGCAGTTCATTTTGAGTATACTCTCCCTACACTTTTGAGAGTCACTTACATGGACCCATGGTAAGACCTGGGTTGTTTATGCGAACAAGAAAAACAGTAAATCGATCATTAACCTGAAAACATATCACCAAACCTTTTTTGCCTGTTGCATAGTGTCTGGTGGCGGCACAGCCAAATATCGCGGAAGATGAGCTTGAAACCAGGGGTGTTTTCTGATTTCAGGGATTGTTATTCGTTTCAATGGATCAACCACAAGCATTCTTGGGATCAAATCTCTAGCACCCGGAGAAAGATGACTAGGAAGAGTGTAGATACCTCCCTAAAATTGAAGAGTACCCATGAATTTTGATGACCAAAGTTACAAAATATTTAGCTGCCAGTGTGATCAGGAATACGCATATGTATATAAGAATGTTTTAAGGAGAACAATATCAATGGACCACAGCAGCATGGATCCTTTACTATTTTGGGAACAAACAATTAAAACATGAAAATGCAACACCGTTACTCAACATAAGTGAACCAAACGAAGTCTACGGACTCCAAAACAATCAAATTCTTCAATCCTTTATCTTATCCTTGTTTTTCTCTGGCTTTACTTTGTTGATTTCCAAGTCATGAATTTTTTATGCTAAATATTTTTTAAGTTCACCCCTTCACCAATCACCCTAAGTAGAAATATATGTGATTCAATTTTTATATAAATACAACTAATAGCTTCGGATTAGATGTGAATGATAACAATAGTGCCCAAATCATACCGATTCAAGGTGAGATATTCAAGTTCAGGCATTTGCAATTTTTATATATTTTATTCTGAATGACATCAATGATACATGACTTTATCATAATCAGCCATACTATAGTCTAGTCTAGCAAAAGGAGCGACAAAAGTAGAATCGCAAGTGAGATGCACACTCAACATTTATCGGACAGCAGAGAACTTAGGTTATAAATGTCTTCACGTCTGATTTCTTTATTCTTATAATTATTGTCTTAGATTCTATGTCTATTATATATTATGTGAAGAAATGAACTTGTGTTAGAATTAAGGCCAATCAAGTTAAGCCACTATCAACATCATCCATTGCAATAAATATCATTTGGTCGAATAATTTACTTAAAACTTTAATTTAGCCACAAGGAAAGTGCCAAAGAAAAAACATATAAAGTTTCACGTTACAAAAATTATAAATTCATAACACATCAGCTGTGTAGTTTTTATGTTCCACTATCCTTTAAAAGTAGGTTAGCACAGCATCCCAATGGGATGTCCATAGTGCTAAACAAGACTCGTTTTTATTATTATTCTTTGTTATGAATAGTATGAGGTCAATGAAACTATTGTATTGTATATAAACGTATATGGATAACATATATGGTAAATGCAATATGTTACAGAATAATCATTTAACACCCTCCTTCAAACTCTTCACACTGATAGTAGTTTGACGAGGAGAAAGATTTGTTGTGCCCTAATCCATGCTTTCGTAAAGGAATCTATCAGTCTAAATTCTGAAGACATTTACTGAAGAATAATAAATTGTGTACGCCAAAATCAGGCTTAAAAAAGCGTAGGTCCAAAAGCGCATAAAATCAAAAGGGTGTAGGGCTCAAAATTGTGCTGGCAGAAATATTTATAGCCCCAACAGTGTATAGGCCGACCTCGGGCTGAAAAGCGAGCAGACTTGGAAATGCGCAGACCCAAATACGTGCAGATCTAAAAGCACGTGGGCATAAAAGCGCGTAGGCCCAAAAGGCGCAAGGACATATAGCATATAGGCCAAAAAAACGCACATGCCCAAAGGCGCAAAAGTCCAAAGGCCAGATGGAGAAAAATGTGGAGGGAAAGATTGTCGATAAATATGATCCTAGCGACACAAATAATGTATGGCTCACTGACAAAAAAATACCTTAATTTTCTTGAAAAGGTTGGGTATGTTTTCGTCATCAAACGGAAGCGTCCCACACAAAAGGGCATACAATATTACTCCACAACTCCACACATCTACTTCAGACCCAGCATACAGTCGCCCAGATATAACCTGTAAAATAATAAGAAAGGGAAAGACGATCAATCAACAATATTTAACAACATGGAAGAAGATATGAGTCCTCACTTCTATACAAGGATCAGCCACCTAGCACCAGAGTTGTTAAGTAGCAATAAATCTACAAGTTGATCTAACAATTCCTTTTCAAAAGATATAACTACACACTATATCCATGCCTTTAGACAGAACTTTCTTATATGATTCTATAAAATAAAATACAAAATTGGTATGAATGATCAATTGATCATACGTGTAAGTCGTATCACTAGACGAAAGCCGTACGAAGTTACCCAAGCTATATAAGTAGTTGTCAAGTGATGGAACTCGTCAAGTGATCAGATTTCCTACCTCAGGGGCAGCATAATTTGGACTTCCGCAGCTTGTCTTGAGAAGGTGTCCATCTCGCATAACATTGCTCAAGCCAAAATCAGCAATCTTTACATTGTATTTGGAATCCAATAGTAAATTTTCAGGCTTGAGATCTCTGTGAACTACCATATTCCGGTGGCAGTACTCAACGCCAGAAATTATCTAATTCAAAGCAGTGAAAGATGTTCAGTAAAATACATTAGGAACATTATAAGATCAATAAATTTATTAAAAAAACCACCTGTTGGAAAAACTTGCGAGCCTCGTCCTCTTGAAGCCTACCCTTCTCTACAATATAATCAAATAGCTCTCCGGAATTTACATACTCCATTACAACATAAATGTCTGTTGTAGTCTCTATAACCTCATAGAGTCTGATAATATGAGGATGCATAAACAATCTTAGTATTTTGATCTCCCTCCTCACTGTAATTGAAACAGAGAGAACAGCCTGAGAACCATCCGTAAAAGGGCACCACTTAACTAATACAATGAAGTTCATAGAGAGAAGTTGATCTTCAGCAACACAGTATTCTATGCACACAGAAAGGGACATATTGTATTTGAAAGCTACAGCTCATTGTGATTTAATTCAAATGGTGTGGAATGCTAGGAATGGCACATCCATCAGGGGGGCATACTGGATTACAGGCTCCAAGGTCTCAAAGCTTGCTTAAAAAAAGATTTGGATATAGGGTATACCAGGAAAATGACAAAAAAACTCCAAAATGAATGACTAATATCATATTAAACTATTTAATTTGTTTGGGGCCAAATTTGTTAGATACGGACAATAAATGTGTCCAAAAGTCAAGACACGTTATATTTGAATTGATAGGTAGAATATGTGTCCCAAGCGTGTGGTGTGTCCGACACGGGTTTGACATGGGAACGTGAGTGTTTTGGAGTGTCCGTGCGACATAGCTAGTATGTACATGTATGTTACTTTTCGTATGGTATCCTTAGGCTTGGAAATTTGATATAGTTCAGATTGAATGTTATTTTTGTTTAGATTACTCCGGGGCATGGACGTATCAAATTGACATCAGAAGTAAATCTAATAGACTATGCCTGTAACGATAAATTAATTTCTTTAATTTACCTTTCTCTTCCATATCCATGCTCTTTACTTTTCTACGGTTGAGAATTTTGATGGCCACTTTGTGGCCAGTGCGGGCATGTTCTGCGATTTTCACCTTTCCAAAGGAGCCAATGCCAAGAGTTTTCCCAAGTTTATAGTTAAGCAATGAGTTTTCGACGCCATTAGTACCTCGATGAGATGATCTGTCCATGTTACGTATCTGACAAGGAAATCCATACTGAATATTAGATTGAATCTTCTATGAATGCTTGACATGATAATGGAAGAGACAAAAGCAAAATCTTATTCAGTTTAAACAGGTAAGGCGCATGGAATATATAACGCCGTGGATCAGATAGGAAAAATCACGAAGTCCCGTGTATAAATCAGGCTTTGAAAGTCAAGTCTTCCATCAAAAAGTCAACAACTTTTATTTAGATTCGGTACCGAAACTGATAACGAGACACACGTACGGTCAACACATCCGTATCGTAACTGACTAGCAACGGGAGATTTAATTGGGTAATAATTTATATAACAGCCTAACAGGAGAAGTGGAATCTTACTACAGCCTAACACAAGTCTAGCTAGCTCGTCTGGATAGAAATCGATCTCCTTAATTAATAGATACCGAAGGTACCAATTTGAGAGAAAAACTCAGCAGAGCCCTAATCTCAATGCATGCAAAATGAAGTAGCTAACATATGTGCTGAAAACTTGTGAAGAAACTGATACGCAAGCAACAATTTTTCTTGAAAAATTCCATTTATCATAATCAAATCAGCTTAAAATAATCCAGCGATTCACCCAAAATCTCAGCCACATACAAATCCAAAATCCACAAATCAAATGGAATCAATAATAAACAAAACCGTAATTGAAAATTAAAAGCAAGATGAAGAAGCGAATTTCTCAACCGCAGCAGAAATTAGGGTTCTTGGAGGTGATGTTGAGATGAATTGGATGCAGTCGAGTTGGGGAAAAGGTTAAGGAAGATGAAACGATGCAGAGATTTTGAAATGCAAAGCAAAGCTGAGCGAAAGATGATTCGATCGCGCAAGTTGGAAATGGGGACGAAAACGATTTTCTTCCTATTTAATCGAACAATAGGAGATCGTATCCATTCGCTCAAGTGTGTTTTCTTTGGTACGGTGGTGAACTTTATTTTCATTTTCTCGTTTCTCTTTTCTTTTTTTTAGTTAATGATGAGTTTATGGTAAAAAAAATCATTTTTATGAAAGTTAAAAGTTTATATGAATCTTGTAGATAATAATAATATTTATTTAATGAATATCACTATCAATTTTGTGAATAATATATTAACATTTTGGAACATTGCCAGTATCTGATGTATGGGAATTTTGTAAATTTTAATTGAAAATCTTGTGAATTTTATAAGTAAATTGCACTATTATTATGGGTCAATTTTAGAGTGACAATTGATTCGAATTTTTAGTGTGTTGTGTGATGTGGCATTTACAGCGACGAGAAAGACTTTGTTTGAAAAAATATTGAAAACGATTGCAATCTTCTTAAAGAAGTAAGAAATCGATTTTAATTAAAATTCATGAATATTTAATTTAGTTGTTTAACTCGAAGGTTATCCAAGGGCGCAAGCAGGTGGCTCAGTGGAAGAGCGCTTCACCTGGTGCAAAGAAACCCAAGTTCAAATCCCTACTAACTCAAACTAATCACTAACACCCACCATCAAAACAAAAAAAAAACTTGAAGGTTATCCATTTAATATTTCCTTAATGAGTGCGGTATATAAACCACGATTATATATGAAAACTAAAAATCGGATTTCAAGCTGACACGTGCCTAATTTCGTCGAAATCTCGAATATAACACGGAGGGGCATTATAGTCATTCTACATATCCCGGATTTCAATTCAGACTTAACTTTGTCCAAGTTAAGTACGAATTTGACAAAATAACTCTTTTTTTTATAGTGCCACAAAGGCTACAAACACGAGTAAACTGCCACAAAGGGCAGATCACCCAAGAAGGGCACGACTAACAATTGGTTGGTCGACCACAGTGACCAACACTACTTACCTAACTTTGTCCAAGTTAAGTTCGATCAGACTTAACTTATGCATTTGTTAAGTCTGGATAATTTTTAGGACGTTTATACTCCCGCATCTGTTATGCATTTTTAAATAAGTTCGTTTTAATTTTTTTTATTTACAAAAAGCGCCCGAATTATGATTGGTCGAGAGTGCCACATGTCGAATTCTTAGATGGTTTATAGTTTTTATATTTAAATGTGATTTTTATTTGATCTAAACACTTCCTTAAAAATAATATTAAATTCTATTATACTGACAATCCCAAACTAATGTACTATAATTCATATACGCTTATGTGTTTGAACCGTCGACCTTCTGATCGTTCGACCAAGACTATAACCCCTTAACAACAACAACAACTCATTTCATTAGGTTTATCATTAATTCTTTCTTATAAAAAAGGATATGGTGCAGTGCAGTCATATGTGCTGCGAATGGTAAAACGACATCGTTTCAATCAAAACGACGTCCTATTGTTACTGTATAAATTTTGCTTAAATCAAAACGACGTCGTTTAAACAATCTCATCATTTAGATGCGCTGCACTGGATCCAAATATGTTTCTTATCAGTTTATATATTTATCTAATGCAATGGATTTTAAAAAGCTCATGCAAGACGGATGATAATGTTTTTTATTTTTTAAATTTCTAGGACAGTGAGTATGTCGTGAAACATTTTTTTGTATAGGATGTCGAGAAACATTTAATGATTTAAGATACCTAATAATGTCATAGAATCATCTAACTAGGAAATATCAATTAATTCACATTCTTTTAAACAACTCATGCAAATATGCTCAACTTTTATGATATAGGTAAGTACGTGTGTAACGCTCATACATTAATGTGATGAGACCTCATACAATATGAAGTTGGGAGGTCTAATGATTAGAAAACTAGAGTGTAATGTTTACAAATTTTATTCAAAATTATAAAAACAGTTTATATTAAATAATTTATAAAATACACTTCAAATAATTGAAATACAACATGGATAAAATTACACTAATAACTTGTAAAAGTAAAGATATTGTACAAATCATATTTTTGGTGCAAAATATAAAGTTCGTCAAAAGTACGTTATAATTCATCGCCGACAAACTAAAAGTATGACATAGTTCGTCAAGAATATTTTATAATTCGTCACCGAAAAATCAATCAAAAATTAACCATATGAAAAGATTTAATCTCATCCGTCCAAATGACCAAATCAAAAACTATTATTGATTTGATTTTTTTTTTACAAAAATATGTCATTTGCACCGAAACCTTTTTATAACTTGTAATAGTCCAAACCAGGGACGGAACCACATGTAACTTGGGGTGACACTTGTCACCCCCAAGATTTTCCAACTTTTTTTATTGTATAGTTAAATTATTATTTAAATGATAAGATTAGTTTAGTTTAATATTTATATGTTAAAATTAGTCTAATGTTTATAATTGTGTTGTGGATAGCCATATGTGGTAATTTTTGGAAATCATAATTTAAGCTGTTTTGAATTTTGAATTTCATCGTTGCATATTTCAGGAATTAGAATTTGTTAGTTTGTGCTAAGAGTCAATTATATTAAATAATTAAAGAGTTTGGATCAAATACAAACCAATATTATAAATAAAAACTACAAACCCATAAAAAATTTGACACGTGTCAAATTGAACCAATCAAAATTCAGCCGAGATTTCATCCCGTCGGGGTTCTTTTTGTAAATAAAAAAAATACATGTGGACTTATTTAAAAATATATAAACGATAGGAGGGGTATAAACGTCCAAAATTTGCTACAGTAATGTTCAGACTTAAAAAAACAATGTTCAGACTTAAACCAGTAATGACAATACTTGAAAAAACATTGTTCAGACTTAAAAAAACATTGTTCAGACTTAAAAAAATAATAATGAGAGTTAAACCATTAACGATCAGACTTAAATAACAATGTTCAGACTTAAAAAAATAATGTTCAGACTTAAACCAGTAATGACAATACTGGTTTTAAGTCTGAACACTACCATTTAATCTGATTATTCACTCATCGCGAAGCATCTTCAGCATAAAGATAGTGATTTCCTTATAAGATGTTGATGGCAGATGGAAAAGGAAAAGCACTGTAGAAGAGTGTGGCCAGGGACTACCTATTTCTTCAAAGAGGCCGGAGCTTCTTGGAACACGATGCTTAAGCCAAGACCTTCCCTAGCTGTAGCGACCCTGCATCAACCTAAATGTCAGTCCAATGTGGTTCTTAAAAGCACGTCAGATGCCGTGTATCCATACGGCATTCATTAATGTTCAGGCTGCAGTGAATTGCTGCAAAACAAAAAATAGCTTGTAGTAATTCAAAGGGGAAAGAGCTGGAGAAGAACATGTAGGCAAGACTGATACATTCTTCATCTAACACACCAATAGGGTGTTGTCTTAATTCATCTGCTTGATCAGAAACAACTGTAAGGTGACTCAAATTATGCTCCTTCATCAACTTTTGAGCAGACTGGAGGTCCATGGTTGGCATAACTGTCCACAACACACGACATCTTTTGCCACTTAAAGAGCACATCTCAGATACTAAGAGATTCTGCAATGGGGCTTAAATTTAGTAAGATAAGAATATGGATACAAGTGGTAGAATAAAATTGAGCAGATTACCTCTGGTTTTATGGTTCTTGCTTTTATTGATTTGCTGAACTCCTGAATGTCCTCAAGAGTCAATAAACCAACCAGAAGGTTATCTCTATCAACAATCACTGCACAGGACTGCTTTTCAGAAAGCATGAGAGTCACTGCTTCAGCCAGTAATACTGGTTTTAAGTCTGAACACTACCATTTAATCTGATTATTAAGTATTTTTAAGTCTGAACGATACCATCTTAAGTCTGAACACTACCATTTAATCTGATTATTAAGTATTTTTAAGTCTGAACGATACCATCTTAAGTCTGAACACTACCATTTAATCTGATTATTAAGTATTTTTAAGTCTGAACGATACCATCTTAAGTCTGAACACTACCATTTAATCTGATTATTAAGTATTTTTAAGTCTGAACGATACCATCTTAAGTCTGAACACTACCATTTAATCTGAGCGAAGGCATTCTTTCTGTCAATTCCTCCCATGTTTCGAGCAGTGCTTTCTTCTTGCTTTTACTCAATTTAGTGACAGATGCTTGTCTTACGACTTCCTGCAAAATATAAAATTAATTCAAAATTGTGTTTTTTTTTACTTTTTACAGGATTCATTAATACCTTGATATAGCAGAAATTACAGACCTTGACTTGTTTTAATATACTGTCAAGGGAGATTAGAGACGCCAGTCGAGCATCTTCAGCTGCAGTTGAAGGATGCTGAATCGGTATACTCCCATCTTCTACGTTCAGCATGGCAGCATCGGTTTTAATCTGCTGCAATATCTGAAAAAGGAAGATGACCGCATTAACAAAGCAGTCCAATGCTAAGCAGTTCAATAAAAACGGCAGCTGGGTTAGTACTTTTCTTCTTTTGTGATCAACCGATTCAAGCGCTGAACAAAGCTTGGCAACTTGCAGCGAATCTCTCAAGTCTGAACATTAAGTAATTTAATCTCTTAAGTCTGAACATTAAGTAATTTAATCTCTTAAGTCTGAACATTAAGTAATTTAATCTCTTAAGTCTGAGCATTTAATCTGTTAAGTCTGAACATTTAGTAATTTAATCTCTTAAGTCTGAACATTTAATCTCTTAAGTCTGAACATTTAGTAATTTAATCTCTTAAGTCTGAACATTAAGTAATTTAATCTCTTAAGTCTGAACATTTAATCTCTTAAGTCTGAACATTAAGTAATTTAATCTCTTAAGTCTGAACATTTAATCTCTTAAGTCTGAAAATTTAGTAATTTAATCTCTTAAGTCTGAACATTAAGTAATTTAATCTCTTTAGTCTGAACATTTAATCTCTTAAGTCTGAACATTAAGTAATTTAATCTCTTAAGTCTGAACATTAAGTAATTTAATCTTTATAGTCTGAACATTTAATCTCTTAAGTCTGAACATTAAGTAATTTAATCTCTTAAGTCTGAACATTTAATCTCTTAAGTCTGAACATTAGTATTTTAAGTCTGAACACTAACAACTTTTGGACTAAATTGAAAATAACATTATTAGGTTTTATACCCATCCGTGTGGAATCACTATTATACCCCTCCGTGTTTTCTCCGGGATTTCGACTAAAATGGGACACGTGTCGGCTTAATAATCGGTTTGTAGTTTTTATTTATAAACAGGTTTGTACCTGAACCGCACCTATAATTAAATTAGTTGAACTCTGTAACTGTATAAACAACTCAGGTTCAAGTTGGAAAATTGTGTCGAATTTTTGTGTTGTAAGTTTGTATTCGAGTCAATTACATTAGGATTCTAAGATTTGATTTTATTTTAAAAAAAGATTAGATGAAAACGCCAACTACAAATGCATTTTTCAAAAAAGAAAATAGTGAAGAGTGTACATCGTAACAAAATGATAGATGATTTCTTATCGAACTGTTTGGTTATGAACATCAAGTAAAATAATTGAAATGTTTAGCGTTAATTCAATCATACATGATTTTCGTGGCAGAGTAGGAAAATGTTGTCCGTTAATTTTAATTTTTTTAATTTCATTAATTACATTCCGTTTGTCACCCCTGTCACAATTCCTGAATCCGTCCCTAGTCCAAACTATAAATTATCTCTCAAAATTATTAGTTTCATTTATTTTGACTATAAATTGGAGGGAAAAATTGTAATGAAGGTAAAGTGAAGTGCAAATGTGGGACATAAATCAAAATTAGGGTTTGCGATGTGACAGTATAAAAAGCATGCGTATGCGGAGGAAGAGCCGAACGCGCCTTAGGCCGAGCGCTATCCTCGTAAAAGAAGAGGTGGCGTGGTATTCCACGGGAAAGGACTTTGTGGCGCACCTTTGGTGTGATAGGCGCATAGCAAATTCGAGCTCCATGGCCGCTGCGCTGCTCTCATATGCAGTCCCAGCGACCCTAATTGCCCGACATGAAATCTTCAATCTCTCCCTCTTCCTGAGTTCGCAACCTCTGTTCATGTTTTCTAATTTTATGTGGTATAAAGAAAACAAGTTGACTTCGCCAATGAGTTTGGGATTTTGCTTGTGACCGAAAATGATCTTTTCTTATTTTCGGTTTGGATCATGAAAAAGTAATTTTCATCTTTTTGTTCCATCGAGATATTTAAGGCTGAAATTATATTTTTATCTCAAATCTTAAGAACGTTCCTTCCATGTACCAAATGAGGCATTAGAGTATGTGCAGTGATAAAAAAGGGAAGAAGGTGTTGGAGTATAGCAAATCAGCAGCTGCTCTCCTCCCGTGATTTTTCCAAAAATATTTTCTTGTGGATTGAATTCAAGATAGTTGTAAAACTGTTATCTTTAATACTCCAATCTAAGACCACCAAACTTGAACATAATTCAATTTAAACATTTTCCAAAAAGTTTACCAGACCCCAGTTTCAAATTCAAGTTTCGTATTTGCACCATTGAGTTCTGCGGAGGAAAATGACTAAAATTCTAGTCAAATTCAAGAACAGGAAAGTTATGAGTTTACATATAGGAATGTTGCAAGTTTTAGTTCATATTCTCTTATTTGCCGGTGGTTGTTTCAGAGTTAAAAGAATATTGGAAGATGCAAATTTCATTCTTTGGCCATGCCTAGGAAACTGCATCATTAAATGTTAATGTCGTAGCAAAGTGTGATGTACCTTGTTGAATGGATCTTTATCTCTATTTTTGTTTACGAGTTCTATGCATCTGAGTCTTGTGCAAGGCTTGACGCATTTGTTGGTCATGCCTTTGCAGCAACTCATCACCTGCATATTCCCATTGAGATAGAAGAGGCCCAGAGAACTCAAACCTTTCCTTATTGTCATCCCTTCCTCCCTGAAATTTCGTTAACAAAGTGTTGATTTTTTATTGGATCATGGAAAGGATGAATCTATTAGTTTACGATGATGCTGACCTCACTCTCATGACTTGTGGATGTTAGATGCTGAGAGTGATACATGGTTGATTCATCGTAGGATTCCGGTCTTTCAAATCGTTGCTTGAGCTTTAGTATGGTGTGTCTATCAATCTTGTATGAGTCCCTGACACCAATTTTGGTTCCAATATATTCGGATACTTCTCTGACATGTCCTTGTCTCCAGCTCCATGCTTCTTGGCCAACTGTAGTATGTGATGATTCACTAGATATGTATGAACCTCGAGTCTTACCATTATTTAAAATTGTTCTTGCAGGATCTGCCTGTGCGTAAGCGATGGATTCTGTCAGAGAGCATGAATGAGGCGCCTTTGACATCTCAGAGGAGCGCTCAAGTGATGGCTTTTGTGGGAGACCATGGACATTTGATCTCTTAATATCAGGAACAAGAACACTACTACCATCATCAATTTTATGATTTAGAGCCGCATTGGTCTTTCGAGAGTGCTGCCAGGTAAAAACCGCAACGAGGGAAGTGATCAGAGGAAGTTCTTTTTCGTTTGAACTCGGAATCTAACTGTAGCATTTACCTGTCCTGCAGTTTTCATCCTTCTAGACTTCGTTGAGACATTGGAACTTGGTGTCTTCTCAGTTTCCTTATAGTGCTTTCTCGAGTCTTCATGGCGTCTTGCGTCAATCTCTTTTGTGGGTGGGTACTTGGGAAAGCTTGATGGGCTCGATGCCAGAGGCCATGACTGGAAATACTGCCATAAGTACAAAAAAGGACACAGTATGATAATGTGCTAGGATCAGAAAGAGACCGTAGTTTATTATGGTAAAACTCACCTCCGACAGCAATGCAGAGGAAGCAGTTCCGCGCTTCTGAGGCTCTATTGAGAGTAAGGTTTCTAAGAGTCTCAACGAAGGCTCTGGTAAATCTCTATACCTCTCTCGCAGAGAACTCACATATGGTTGGTGTGGTTTAAACATGGTTGCATATGGAAGTTTGGACTTTTGCCAAAACTCCTCTGGAGGAGATCCACAAAGCTTCATGATTTTGTGTAGCTGCTCGACCTCCGTTCTACCCTTAAAAATAGGCTTACCTAGGAGGAGTTCAGCAAACACGCATCCTACGCTCCACAGATCAACCGACACTCCATAGCTCGTTGATCCTAATAAAAGTTCAGGAGGTCGATACCATAAAGTCACTACGCGACTTGTCAGTGGCCTTTTATGCCTGGAACTATAGAGATTGGCTAACCCGAAATCCGCCACTTTGAGAATCCCTTGATTGTTTAGCAAAATGTTGGACGCTTTGATGTCTCGATGCATTATGGATTTCGAGTGGCAGTGCTCTATTCCAGCCAAAAGCTGCTTCATGTAGCACTTCACCTGCAGCCAGTATTATGTGAAATGAATAAAAAGCTTGAGCAGGAGGCTGAGGAGCAAAATAAACTCAGCCAACCTGTGACTCAGTGAACTTGATTTCAGGGCAACTGTTTAGACCCGATAGGTCATGCTCCATGTATTCGAATACCAGATAAATGCTACTTGATAATCGAGAAGTGATTATGCCCTCCAGTTTTATGATATTTGGATGATTAAGGCGGCGAAGAATCATAATCTCCCGCGCCATAAATCTAATGCTCTCCTGCTGGACATTGTCAAACCGCACCTTCTTCAGAGCAACCATTCTGCCAGTTTCTACATCTCGTGCACGAAACACGCTACTGTAGGTTCCCTGGCCGATCTACATTTTACCACAAGTTGTGTTTTCTCAGTTTTCAACAGAAGTTTGGATGAAAAGGTTGAAGATGTAAGCACTACTGCCATCTCTACCAAGTGGGACAGCCAAAGACAAAAGTCCATTTATCTGTGTACTCACATGCAGAAAAATGTAGGAAGACGAGCCAAAAAATGGTCATTTCCAGTTTCAGACATACCTTGGCCATCTTGACAAAATTATCAGCTGGAAGAGGCACCATTCCGTGAATGGCTTCACTAGCAACTGCAGTCAGCCATGTGGGCCATCCTGCCGCAGCCTGTTCTGCCTCCACACTTCTGCGCAAACTTCCTAATCTAAGGCTTACAGAAAATCTTGCACTGGAACTCCTGGAGCTCAACTTTGCAGGCTCAATATTTTTCTCCTCGCCTGACTTTCCCTTGCCCCTAAACCGAGATGGATTCTTCAATGAGGAATCCAAAAAAAGAGATCCACTGCTTCCAATGGCTACTGAAAATTCAAATGTTGGAGATTCTACCACCACAGCTTGCTTCGAGTGTCGGCAACCCATCAAACCGTCGAACTGACTACTCTAAGAAAAAGACCGTCCGCCTGCTTCTCTGGAAAATTGGCATCAAAAGCTCAAAACAATGCAGGACAAACCTTATTGTGGGTTGATAAAGCAAAAGCAAAAGAGCTCTCTGCTGCTTTCTTCTAATCCAAATTATACATACATACATAAAAGTATTTAACACTGACTCCTTTTATTTCCGTCTTTTAGGAACTTGCGAAATCTAAGGAAATTCAAGGTCATGGTGGTGACAAGAAAGTGGGACCAAAATGCTTTCATGTTTTCTTCTTTTGGTGTTTAAAAGATGGTATGAGATTTGAGGTTTTTGCTATGAATATTTTGGCAAGCAGTTCATCCAATGCTCTTTTTTTTTGTTCAGTTGCTGCTGAAGTTGGACAGAAGAATGGTGTGGTTGATAGCCTAACTGCCCAACGACCCTTCACGGTCCTCTAACCTAAACCAACCATAATTAAAGAACTGTGAGCCTTCTTCATCTTAAAGGTTTCATCTTTTTACGCTTCATAATCGCACTTTCTATGAAGTGTAGGCCATTACATATTTGTTGAGCTAATTGCTTTGTCATTACGGATTTACTTTTTCACAACTCTAAGGTCGAGGAGAGTTCATAAGAATCAAACACTTAATCAGTCAAGTCTAGAATTCAAAACCTGATAACTTATTCGGTTCTTAATACAGCAAGGACTTCATTGCAAAGAAAAAAAATTCAAATACTTGATTTGATAATTTATATCAGATCAATAGAATGTAAATACATTTGGACTACAACATCTTATCTAGTTGGCCTGAGTTACAAGAAGACTTCACACTGCCTTTACAACAGCTTATCATTTTCACAATCATACTATCTACTTAAAACTATGAAAGACTGCGGACAGACTGGTGGTGTGCACTCTTGAGGGAGCTTATTAGATTCTTGGAACGATATGAACTGGGTGTCAGTTCGTAATGGGCAAGGTCTGCTGAGCTGCGGTCTTTACTGGGTTCGACTGTGATGCATGACTGCTGCTATGTTTCCCCAGGGGGATATCGTGAGTGTGCTTACCTTCATATGTAGTGATGACAGCTTTAGGGTCTGCTGCTGCTCTTTCTACGTGCTTTCTAACACTGCAACCAGGAGTAGTGCATTTGTAGTAGCTCCTGACAATTTCAAAGCACAATCGTTGAGAAGGTAAATCAGTTTTACATTCAGATAAATAGTAACATCGTCAGCTACACAAATATATGAGCCTGAGTACTTGAACAAAAACCGCCGTGGCAACAAACTGACTACAGCGTGCACAAATGTTATCTTCACTGACGAAATTGGTAGAAAAAACTAGCAACATCATGATCTCAAAAGGAACGAAACACAAATGTATAAGTCAGTACCTTGGGTAGGGATTCCCCTTCACTACTTTTTGGCCATATTTACGCCACTTGAAACCATCATCCAAAAGATCAACTTCACTTCTTGTTTGTACCACAATCCTTGATTCTGTCACCGTCTTTTGTGACGGGGCTGGCTGCATTGATTTTCTGTATTGCAGTGAAAGGTTAATAAGTTAAGTCACTAGTAATTCAAGTCTCTCTTTTGGTCAAGTTGTTACCTTCGCTTAGGATTTGGTTCATCGCCAGTACACTGGCTTTCTTCTTTTGAATCAACTTTAACAGTGGCTTCCTCGCTACCGTGTCGTTGCACAAGTTGCAATGTCATTGTGGAAGAATCATGACCACCCTCCATCAGTAAGTGAGCCGACTTGTTATCCATCAAGTAACTGTCATGCTTTTCAATTTCAGGTTTAATTTGGGCATTCTCCTTCATATGTGAATTCTCCCAATCCTTTCCTTTTCCGTTGGAACGAGGTAGTTCATGGTTATGCTGGCCTTTGTATATGATTTCAATAATCTGACCTTCAATAGATCGTTCCACTTTTTTCTTCACAGGGCAGCCGATCTGCGTACATTTGTAATAGCTTCGAGGAAACACACTGCCCTTCACCTGCTTCTGCCCGTATTTTCTCCAGTTGTATCCATCAGAAGCGGGTTTATCAACAACAATGGAAGTCGACTGGGACTTGATGCTATCATAACCTCGAACCTCCGATGATTCAATCACTGGACTCCTGGAATCCATAGGTATCTGCTGCTCTGTGGTCACATTGGTGGTCCCAGATGAATTACTTATGAATGATTCAGCATGCTCGGATGATGTTGGTTGATAACCAGGTGGACTCTGGTTGTTACTGGATTGGGAAATAGCAGCTTGAGCAGTCACTTGAGCCAAGGCCTGCTGGTGGGACATCCCAAACGGACTCTGCAACTGTAAGCAACCAACATATTCATGACTTTCTTACTAACAGTACAACCCAAAGCGTAACAAGCAGCTCATCAACCTATAACCCTCTCTAACAACTCTTATAACTTAAGTCCACCCCAAACTTATCGATGGCATATATACGTGAGGAGCGAGCAAAGCTCAAAACTAGAGATTGCCCGACAACAACAATGACATATAGAAGAGATTATTACACTTTTTTGTATTTGATGCTAATGCCACAAACTGATCTAAAAGAGAAAAACCCGTTAGAACTACTCTAACAGTAACACGAGAAAACGAACTTAAAGACACAAGATTTGTTCAACCAGTTCGTCACGATAGATACTATGTCTGGTAGCACTAACAAGCAAGTGTTTTTCCCTATGATCCGAAAGATACTATTACCATGATTAACATGATACAAATAGGGAAAATCTTGAAATCCTGATCTACTTGGGTCCAAGAACAAAAGGGTAACCCAATTGCAACTCTTCGGCAAATCGGATTACATAACCTTTAGATCATCAGGCTCTAGTGATACTCAAATCTATCACTAAAAATAACATGGTAAACCATAGCAGTTGGTCACAAGCCATATCTCAATTTGTACAACATAAGAAAATAGTGTCCAAAAAACAAACACTGAAATAACAAAGTAATAATACCTGGGAATGAGAAGAGAAGAAGCCGGGCGAATTGAGGAAACCAGAAGGGCTCAATCCAGGAGGGATCATAAACAAAGGCGAACTAGCAATCAACAAATTCACAGGCCGATTCTGCTTAAAACCTAAACTCTTATCACCATCTTCAGACTCCTTAGACTTGGCATCAACCCCAAAACTGTAACTGCCAGTAGCAGCAGGAGCTGGAGAAGCCATAGCTCCAGCCAGAAGCTGAGAGAAGGACTGACTGCCAGTGTCGGAGAAAAAGCTGGAGACCAAAGTCATCGGACCGGGACTGAAGCTTGTCGAATCGAAGAAGAGATTTTCGCGAGGAGGGAGAGTTATTGTCGGGCGCGGGCGGGAGGTGTTGCTCCTCGCTGCTACTCCATTTTCAGCCATCGTTGGGGCTCAAGATTGGAACTTTTTCATATCTTTGGAGACCCTTTTGGGAGATGTTTCGAGGGCGATTGGCAAATCGAAGTTGTGGATTTTTTTTTTGGTGATGAAAATCGTCGTGGCGGGTCCGGCAGTTCCTACAAAGTCCAATTTTTGTGAATAAGTTATTGCAAGTTGGGTAGTTGGGTGTTATAATGTTAAACCAGCTTGATGAGGATTGAGGAGGCGATGACAGATATTTTAGTTCATTTTATTATAGGAAAAGAAATGGGTTGGAGATTGGATTGAGCTGCTGCTCTTCAGTTATCATCATCGTCATTGGTGGGTGGAGTCTCTTCAAGTTGAGTAATCGGTAGTTCAAGATTAACTTATTTCGCGAGTTTCAAAAATGAATGTTTGATCTGGCAAACTGTTGGTTGAGGTGTTGCATGTAATATCTGAAGCCTCAAATTTAATTTCAGGAGACTTTACTAATTTCTTTTGTTAGTTTTTGTTTCTTCAGTTACTATCATTTGCTTTTGTTCGGCCCATAGGTCATCTCTTATGCTTGCAGGTGTGCCACCTCAAGACTTTGTTGGCGATAGTGGAGTTCTGGACTCTGGAGGTTCACGCTGCGGACGGTGATGCATCGCTAAAGTCTAAACTCTGATCTTTGGATGAGAATCAATAAGAGAGATATGCGCTTCAAGTGATAGAGTGTACTAGATAGTGCTAAATGTACTATTTCTGTACCAATATGTAATGTACCCATCGATAAAAAAAAAATGAATGTTTGAGCTTATCTTATTTAAATTTTATAAATTCGGATTTAGACCTGGGCCTCGCAAAACACATGTACATGTTGTGAGTGACAAAACATCGTCGTTTCAATCATAACGACGACTGAAATAAGATTAAAAATATATTAAAATGACGTTTTGATAAAAATAACATCATATTGCACTCGCAAGATTTGGTGCAACATAGTTATTTGGTGCGAATATCAAAACGGCGTTGTTTTGTTTCGTTATAAATTTTATTACGTGTTGATTGAAACGACATCGTTTTGACACTCACGGCTAATAGCTTCGCTGCACCGAACCAGAGCTACATTGTATTCAGAATCAAGTTCGAGTTTTACCAATAAAACATGCGCCCCTAGTCATCCACTGGTTTACAACATCCCAGCAGCCAATGTTATTTGTCAACTTGGCAGACAACAAGTTGAGTTTTGTTCAGCTAATCCAAGCAACCAGTCATCAAGGTCCCCTTCTAGTGAAGTTATTGTGAAAGCTACTGCATTTTTAGTGCCGGCACTTTCTCAAATACTGTCCTGCTCGCTATAAACAAATCGATCTGTGTACCAATTATTACAATGCATTGATGGTTTCTTAACTGTTGCTAGTATACAAGTAGATTTCGCTTGAAGAATTACAATTTGGTCTCTGAGAAATAAGTAGATGAGACAGCCAAACCTTCAATGTCAAAAGTACGAACTAGCCTCTGTCTTTTGGTGGCTGACTCAAGCCAGCAAAACTCGAGGTGGAACGATTTTGAATCTGCCACACTATTCGCTATGTTGCAAGGGCATCCCATGTACATGCCTCCTGGCAATAGGGTTAGTTGATAGCCTTTGTCGAAGGTGATCAAGTTGTTTGATAGTGTACCGGTCCAATGTACATTGGTGGTGACATCCCCTCCATCCGAGGTTGAAGACATCTCCTGATTTCGTAAAGAAAAGAAATACTATGAGATAAACATAGTGGGAATATTCAACACGTCTCTCATTATGCAACGAACATAAATGCAGCAGATTTTTATCATGATCCACTTGACAATTTGAATGACTAGAGAGCATTGGAGCTAATTAAGAGCAATGTTGCATGAGTTCTCGTCAATATGAATCTAGTGTCCAGTGTCTTGGTCATACAGTATCCGAGTGCATTTGTCTTGTATGAATTATTGGACAGGAGTGCCGGGAAGCGATTACAATCTAGAGCCTATGTACTGCAGAAAACATGAATGGATATAAAAGTCCTTAATGCCCAAAGGACTTTTTTGCGAGTGCAGTGTATGTACGTTCTGACACTTGGTGATAAAAACAAGGTTTAACATTTACCACCTCTGTGTTTCTGATCAAAGAGGGCGACTCTACTGATCTAACAGAGAAGATCTATGCTTAAAGCCTTAACCTTGAAACTCCATGATAGCTATTGCTCCTTTTTTTCAAGGAGTGTATGGAAATATAGACAAGTTAAGTAGTTGGCACTTGGCAAACCTGAATTAGCTGGCCATTATCATCATATTCAAGGGAACTTATTGTATCAGATTTAGCAATTGTTGCTCCATACACTCCGCTACGCTTTGTCACCGAATGACCTTTCCACTTGCCAAGAAATTTTCTGATTCTATTGTCATCCTGTAAGGAGCATAAATAGAAGAAAATCAGGCAATAATATGTAGCATATGTATGTGTGATAGCAAGACATAAAAATTCTGCAAGGAAGAAGCTAGAGATGGTGTCAAAATGAAATGCAGAATATCAAAACCCACCTTAGATACGTCAAGTGAAGGAGATACAGGCACTGTGTCGCCTCTTTCCTCAAGAAAAATAAGAAACATTTCTATAACACCTTTTGGGTCCATAATATGGAATGCTCTTGCTCTTATATCTTTTTCTGGTAAGTAAAGGCAATTTTCACAAACAATGGAAGGGCGGCGAGAGGGAAGCTTAAGATTCCTGCAAAGAGTGTAGATACAACAATGACAACCAGAATCACTTGCTAAGGCGCAAACACAGGCTGCAAACCATCAACATCTATAAGATGATAATTCTGCTGACCGAAAGAGTAATCGGACTGGATCGTGGCAAGTTACTTACTTCGGTGATTCTTCTCCAGTGTCATCTTCTCCGAGAACTCCTTGTCTAAGAATGGTATCTAGCATGCCAGCTGTCTGGTAACGTAGTGCAAATGCCCTCTCATCTTGGAAAAAGCCAATCTGCAGGCTAAATATATTTTCAGAAAAAAAACATGAATATAGACATCATAAAGAAAAGCTAGGAAGAATTGCAAAGCTTAAAACGGAAGTGATCTAACCTGCTGATACTTGTCCACTGTGAACATGTTAGTTTCTTTAATTTTATACTCCCACCATTCTGGTTGCTCATCCGAACCAGAGATAGAAGTATTTGATAAGGGTTGTCTTATGTATAGCCTACAGCATTAAACCATACAAACTAATCAGAGATTAGAATCCGGCATATTGGATGAGAAACTAAGAAGTATATGTCAGGCAGTCCTTATTATATGATTTGACCAAAAAGCGAAGACACAGATAATGTTTTGGCTTGTTTCCTTTTGGTTTTGTAGTGAAACAAAATGTGCCACAGATTCATGTATGACATTACCAATGGTAGTACTCAAACTAATAAAACAACTCTAACAATCTAAACCAGATGACAATATGTTGAGTATGGCTCATGAGCGCAATTTTATAATTGGCACACGGTCAAGGTTTAGAATATTTCTTACAGTAATGCTATGAATTTATGCTGCTGAAATTGAGAGGTTATCCTCATATTGCATTGTTCATTTCTCTTTTCAACTCCATTACTATTCTAGGATACAATCATACAACACAATAGTCAATAGTAAAGAATCACACACACACACACAGAGTTGTGTTGGGGCTTACGTCTGAATAAGACTAATGAGCTCGTCCTCTCCATAGGAGCTCGCGGATAGTTTCGTGCGTATTGTATTCAACAACTTCCCATTCGCATCAAATTGCTGCAGAAAAAAAAGCATACACGTATAAGAGGAAAGAAAAAGCAAAGAAAATAATTAGGGAATAGGAAAGGCGTACTGACATAGAACGAGCCAATCCACTTGCCGACGTTTATTTTAATGAAATTTTTGAGAACGTCAATGCTAATCGATTCTTCATTGAGTTTGGTTTCAGAGGAAGAACCGCTGGAGGCGTATTGCTTGAGAATCCGTGGCTTGAAGGAAATACAGCGCGCATCAGGAGGAAGGGCGTTGTGGTTGAAATGAGTGTCGGAGAAGAGCTTCTTACATGCCGGCGACGTCCAGCTCAGGAGGACCGCCATTTGAATCTGAAATTGAACTCTGAGTGGAGATGCCAATTTTATCTGTTTTTTCTTTATGGATGTTATGCACACATCTTTCTTATCTAAAATGTTTTTGGGCCTCCCTCCATTTCGGCCCAGGCCCAATAAACAACCCAGCAACATCCCAAATCGCTAAAAGAAGACTCGTTTTCCCATCGGAAAAAAAAAAAAGAAAAAAGAAGAAGACTCGTTTTGTAGCACTTTAGGCTTTAAGCTTATTGAACTGATTAATAAAATAAATAAATAAAACGCAACGAGTCTATTTGGAATGATTGAATCCTTACGTTCTGGATTTGAGTCTTGTGATTATCAATTTTCTTATTTTTTTTTTCTTTCTCCTATTTCTCTTCCTCGTCCTAGATGATAATGCGTCTTTCTATTATAATGTTCTGAATTATTGAACTCACCCATCATCAAAAACAAAACAAAAATAAACAGTGGATGTCCCTTATTTTTATCCATTTAAATCCGATATATTCTCATTTTATTGTATTGCTAGTAGATGCTAGCCGATGATACCAAACCCAAAATTTCCCTTCAAAAACAAATGCACCAATTCATTTTGAGGAAGTGATGGTGAGGAAGTCTAGCATGTGAGAGAGGATGTGTAAAGTAAAATAAGCTTAAATTTAACATCTCCTCTTCAAAATGAATGCCCTAATAGTCAAACTTGCTTCTGGTCTTACAAACCAACAATGGATCCCACCCACATGCTAAGTACTACTACACTTAAATTCAAACCAACTCCTCGGCCTCGGTACTGCCGTTGTGTATCTTTTCACATTTGTTTGTAAAAATAGGTAAACGGCATTTGAGGAAATAAAGCAGTCGACAATATTTTATTCGAAAATGGATCTCGTTTACACTTTACTTTGTAGAGAGGGAACCAAGCACGAGGCCTGATCTCGTTGCTGGCTGGCATTCAGCTACCTCTAAAAACGGACAGCCTGCTACAGGGACCATTTCTTATTTTATACTACATTTCTAAAAGCAGAGCAGGTTAATTTCAACAACAAAAATTTCAAAAATAAAAGCAGAGCAGGTTTATCAATACAGAGCAGCGCACATGGTTGTCAACTGGCCCAAGCATCTTTCCACTCTCCGCTCCACTTGCAAATCAATCTGGAACTCTCTGCCTGAATCTCATTCATGATCAACATCAATACATTTTCATAATTCTATAAAAAAAAAACATTTTCATAAAATCCAATCAAAGGGATCCATTAAACATAATCTCAAATTGAATCATCAAATTTAACTCTAATCCTCCAAATTTTGTAACGAAAAAAAAAACAAATTCTATCCATCAATAGGACCCTAGTAGATTATCTTGTTACAGGAGCCAGAGAAATGAATCCCACAATGCGGCCACTGCGAATGCTGCAGGGACGATAAGCTGTGGAGCCTTGAATGTCCACGATGAGGCTGCAAAGCTCTTTATGTCTAGGGCTGGTGGGGGTGGTATCTTCTCCACTTTAATAGCTAACTTCATTCCGCTGTAGCAAAATCCTTTGCCGCTGATGAAATAGTAGTTACGGGTGACGTTGAGATGAACCACATCCCTTCCTGCCCCGGTCGTGTAGTTGTGTAAAAAGTGATCAGCATTGCATGATTCGTAGTCTGTTTTGTTCACTTCTAGCACATTTTGCTGATTCCTATCATATACAAAAACTGCAACAACAACAAGAACAGTTAATTTACAAACTCAATAAATACACACGCAAAACGCCAAGTTGGCATGCATTCTATTCGAGTTTCCAACCAACAAGGTTAACATCAACAAACCCTGAACCTGAAAAGCTTAAGACAATTCACAATAGGTTGTTTTCTTTTGAATTGAACATCTTAACTTAATTTAAGTAATTCAATACAAATACTTGATTTTGGTACGGAAAAAATCCGATGTAGTGCAGCCAATTGTCGCGAGTGCAGAAACGATGTCGTTTCAATAAAAACATAATATTTTCTTTGAATTATAAAAATGACGCCGGTTGGATCGGCATTTTGACGCGCTGCACACAATCCGACATTTAATTTATTGAGTTCTCGAGTTTTGAACGTCTAATTAAATGTTCTAAATGAAGTAGTACTGAACTTAACAGATCAAATTAATTGCAAAAGAGAAAAAAAAAAATGAAAGCTTGCAACAAGGAAGCTAGAAGCAGATCTAACAGCTCAGTCACTCACTGGACAAAACACAATACGAAATTCGATAGCGAATTCAGATATTAAGCAAGCAAGGAGAAACGATGGAGCTAACGCTGCAAATTAAGCCATGGTCGAAACAAACAGCAAGACAAAATGGACAGATCAGATCAATAACAAAGCAGAGGAATGAAAAGGAAGAAGAAGGAGAAGTGATTACAGAGCCAATCGTCGTAGTAGAAATGCTTGTCTTGAGCCCAAATGGTGTAGTTCACATTGGGGCTCCATCCTTGGTTACCACCCACGATAAATCTGGTAGCAGAAACCTCTTCCGACACCACCACCACCAGCAGCAGCACTAGCACCACCGTGGAGGCTCCTCTTTTCAGCCCTTCCATCTTCACTCTTTCTCTCTCTCTCTCTAACTCACTCTTTGTTGCTCCAGCGCTCTCTCACCAGCTCTTTATTAAAGAGAACAGAACTTGCTTTTACCTTATATGTTGTTATTTTTGTATTAATTATAATAATTATTATTATTTTTATGTAATAATAACAAGATTGTGATTGATAAATAAGAAGTATTTTCTTATCAAAAAAAATAAGAAATATTTTTTTCTAATGACGGGATAGAATATTCATGACATGACAGTGCATATCTGACAATATTTTTTTATTGATTTTCGATCCTCTATTAATGAATTTCGACAGAATCTCGAAATCATTAGTATATATCTTCACATCTTGAAGCACAGGTCAGATTCTTCACTTTTAACACGCACATCTATCCTGATAATATTGGTACATTCTTTGACATTTGAATCGCATGTCTCATCGGACACCTTATCACTGCAACACATAGCACCTCCATACGAGAGAGCAATACATCCACGCGCGAGGCGGAATGACGGAGGCATCCACGACAGGAGGGAGCAACACATCCACACGCGATGCGAAATGAGGGAAGCATCCACGAGAGATGTAGGATGCATCCACGCACGAGGAGACGATGAAAGTATCCACGAGAATGAAGGAAGCATCCATGCGCGAGGTTGGACGAAAAAAGTATCCATGAGTGATGTAAGAAGTGTTCACACTCTAAACGAAACGATGAAAAGGAAAAAAAAATCCACGAGAAAATTGATTACTTCAAGAATCGAACACGGGTATAAGGAATCGCGACTCCCTAATTAGATAAATAAGAAATATTAAATTATGCTGTTTCGTTTTAATAATTCAAATTAGCAGAATATATCAAAAAAAGAATACACTTTTTTTTTTCTAGCTATCAACTCCGTGGCCGCGCCGTTGATTGCTGTAAACGGCCCCACCTGATGAACGTATGGCGCGTCATTCGAACTTAATTTTTTTTGGGAAAATTGGAAATTTTCTTATTTATTATTCCAAGTCAAAGTTTCTAAAAATCGGGCGACTAAATTAATACACCAATCAAAATAATAATACTAAATTTTGTAACCGCCTAACTTAATGATTTCACACATGGTTGCAGGAGATGAGATCTTATGAGAAGTGAATTTATCATGAGAAATAAGAATTAATTAGAGCTATCCATCTTGATTAATTTAGGGCCAAGATTTTATTTAATTAATCTGAAAATCACACTAATCACTCAACTAAAATTGGTTTAAGGGGTGATTTGGTCATGTTAGTAATTCTTAAAACAGAAACAACAACGACGTAGAAGAGCAACGATGAAGACGAGCGCCGACGACAAAGACGAGCGACGGCGAAAACGAGTGACGACGAAGATGAAAGACAATGAAGACTAGTGCTGACGATCTACCATCTCCAAATCGTAGATTTAGGATTATGGCTTAGAGGTGCTTTCCGACTAAAATGGATAGTAATTACAAACAAAATTCTTAGCAGTCACTATGACTAAAATGCGTAGTTCCTAAATCAGAATTCGTAGTTTTTAATTGGGCGTGCTTTCCGACTAAAATACAACTACAAACAAAATTCGTAACCGTCACTGCGACAGCTACAAATTTTAACAGAAAGCTACGCATTATAAATGTATGCATATCAGAAATTGCATATCTACGCATTTTAACTAGAAAGCTACGCATATAAAAAGGGTTTTGTTACTTTTCAAAGTGTATGATTCGTACGTTTAAAAGCGTAATATTCGTAGTAACATAGTGAAAAATATGTAGCATAATATACATAGTTACTTTGCAGAGATAAAATGCGTAGCAGTATATTGCTGGTAATTGAATCATAATGCGTTGCATAATTTTATGTGTTATTCGTAATCTATTACACATCATTCGTAGCTTTTGTTACGAAAATTCCTGTCTTGGTTCAAAGTTCGTAAGTCACATGATACAACATCACATACAAGTACTGTACTCATAAATTGGTAACCTTGTATATAAAATTTGTAGCCTTGTATATAACATTTTGTAGCCTGGGTAGCCTTGTATATAAAATTCGTATCAATGTATATGAAATTGGTAGCCTTGTATATAACATTCGTATCAAGGTAAATGAAATCGGTAGCCTTGTATATAACATTCGTAGCCTTAGATATATCATTCTTAACATTTGTACTCTTGTATATAACATTCGTAGCCTTATCTATAACATTCATAGCATTTCTCTTCTGCAGCTGTGAAGATCAAATTGATTGGGACAAAAAGCAGTACAACAAGACCAATCAATAAACATGTCTCAACTATCAATCTTCAGATTTTCTATCTTGTGAGGTAATGTGAGTGACTGGATTAAGCATCATGGTCGTCTCCGTTGTTATCCATGGGCACTTCATGACTGGGTCTATTGAACTTCTCCCGTAGCTGCTTGATTGGAATGAAATCAGTAGCTGCATCTGTTCCATAGAACAGAAACGATAGATATGGATGGTCGAATCCACCCTGCGGAAGAGGATTGTTGTAAGGAATCAGTAGTTTAGTTTGCGATTTTGTTGAAATCGGCCTCGCTGTCGTCATCGGCGATGCAAGACTCACTGGTGCTTGGGATTCCGCGGATGCGGATTATGATGTGGAGTTGGAGTTCAATCTGCGGTGAATCGGAGCTCATGGATGGTGCTGAGTTCCATATCGGAGTGTCAATCATGTCGAGAGCGAAGAGCGGCAATGACGAGTTAGGGTAAGAAGTAAATGGCTCATATGTCCTTCATATTAAAAAAACAAAATTTTAAATTTTTAAAAAATATTTTTAGGACTTGTATGTGTAAGATAAATTCTCATTTCTCATGAAATATAAAACTTATCATTTGATCATATTATTTAGTAAAATTTATTAAATCAAAAATATTTTTTACAAAACTACAAATTTCAGAAGATTTCAGAATTGTTTTAATAAACAAAAATAGAAAATTTTCAGAATCATTATTGTTTTAGAAAAACTCAAGAAAAAAATAAGATAAAAATGAACAATTTGGATAAATAGTCACAAACTTTGTTAGGTGGTTCGTGGTTGCAAGTTTCACAACAATTTAGAAATTCCATATGTATGGAAATGATCAAGATCAGGTACAAAGTTAATTTTTAGTCAAAATTATTTTATATTTTGTCAGTTTATTTTATAATTCGTCAATATTATTTTATAGTTCGTCACTTTTAGAGACGAAAAATGAAAAAGACGAACCGAATATGAAAAGACAACATAGTTTGTCAGTTTCATTTTATAGTTCGTCACCAAGAAAAATACCAAAAATTGAGATTTAATCTCATCCATTCAAAATCGCAAGATCAAGGGCTATGATTAGTTTGTATTTTATACAAAAAATTAACTTTTTACCTGATCATTTTCCTATATGGAAAAAAGAAAAAGAAAACGAGAAAGTCCATACCTCGATGGAAACGGTGGCGTTTTACGCAGGTTGTATCAGACTATCAGAGTTAAAAAGAGCTAGGCCTTTAATAGAACACCAATGATGAAGAATTGAAGATGCTCTTCTTCGATTCACCGATGATTCACAACATTCCACTCTTTGAAAAATTGATTCTTCACCAGTTAAAGAAATGCCGGAATATGAGCGATCTGGGGTCAGTGTACGCCTTGATTTTCAAGCAAAGTTTAAACCACGATTGCTTCCTGATGAACCAGTTCATCACTGCTTGTTCATCTCTCAGTTGCTTAAGTTATGGGATTCTGGCATTTTCCCAGGTGAGAGAGCCCAATGTGTTTGTGTACAATGCTATGATTAAAGCCTTTGTAAATTGCTTCAAGCCATCTGAAGCCATAGAATGCTATAGAGGTATGATTAGGGTTGGTGTGGAGCCAACAAGCTACACATTTCCGTCAGTGATTAAGGCTTGTGGGTTGGGATGTGTGGGGAGGATTGGTGGAAATGTTCATGCACAGATTTTGAAATCTGGGTTTGAATGGAATGTGTTTGTGCAGACTTGTTTGATTGAGTTTTACTCCAAAGTTAGAGATGTGGGTGGTGCCTGGAAGGTATTTGATGAAATGCCTGAGAGAGATGTCTTTTCTTGGAGCACAATGGTTTCGGTTTATGTTCAGGATGGGGATATGGTTGCTGCTAGGAAATTATTTGATGAAATGCCGGAGAGGAGTACTGCGTCGTGGAATCCTATGATTGATGGGTATGCGAAATTGGGATGTGTGAAGGAAGCCGAGGAGCTATTTTCTAGAATGCCATCGAGGGATTTGATATCTTGGACAACTATGATAAACTGTTATTCTCAAAATAAGCAGTTCAGAGAGGCTTTAGCTGTTTTTGTTGAGATGCAGAGGAGTGGGATTGTTCCGGATGAGGTGACGATGGTCACTGCTATTTCGGCATGTGCGCATCTTGGGGCACTGGACTTAGGAAAGGAAATACATTTTTCTGCACTGCAGAATGGATTCCATATCGACGTGTTTTTTGGGTCTGCTCTGATTGACATGTATGCAAAATGCGGGAGCTTAGATAGAGCATTAGTTGTGTTCTTTAAATTGAGAGAGAAAAATCTGTTTTGCTGGAACTCCATCATCGATGGACTCGCAGCTCATGGGCATGCAATAGAGGCACTCAACGTGTTTGCCGAAATGGTGAGTGAAGAAATTCAGCCAAACGGAATAACATTCATTAGTGTTCTGAGTGCTTGTTCTCATACTGGGCTGGTGGAAGAAGGTACCAAATGGTTTTCCACAATGACTCGAGATTTTTCAATTTCTCCGACGATCGAGCATTATGGATGCATGATTGATCTCTTATGCAAAGCCGGTTTGCTTGAGGACGCATTAGACTTAATACGGAGCATGGTGGTTGAACCAAACTCTAGAATTTGGAGCACTTTGTTAGGTGGTTGCAAGCTTCACAAGAACTTAAAAATTGCATATGTTGCTGCTGAGAAATTAATGCTATTGGAGCCTAACCATAGCGGACCATACAATCTTCTCGTCAACATGTGTGCAGATGTCAATCGTTGGGATGAGGTTGCGAATATAAGAACAGTCATGAGAGGACGAGGAATCGAGAAATCCGCTCCTGGATCCAGTTGGATTGAAATGGGAAAAGAAGTCCATCAATTTGCTGCTTTGGAAAATTTTCACCCCAAGATGGCTGAAATTTCCTCTTTACTGAAATTCCTCGACATTCAACTCAAGGAAGCTGGTCAGGAATCTGAGCTTGAGTTGAGCTCTGATTGACAAGAACAAAATCCAGCAATATATTCCGCACAAGAACTGATAGTCTGATAGCGAGATTTCATATCCTTGCTGACCAGTTGAAGTTTTAAAAATGGAGATTCATCCACCCACATGCAACATATGGAAGAACAATAATGCCTGTGGCGTCTCAAAGAAAGAAAGTCTTCTGGTTCATGCCAGTAATAGATTTTTCACGTTGATTCCATCAGTTCATCCACAAGTAATTAGAGATGAGGACAATTTTCCGTCAAAGGTACCAAAGTCCCTTCCTTTAAAAATGTTGTTCTTCCGTTAGTCATGTATTCAGTTTCTGATCATGCATTTACCTTTTCAAGGTGAAAATGCTAGACACACTCCAGGAAATTGAAATAGCTTCAAAGTTAGTAGGCTTTGATGCTGAAAGTGATGAATCTCTTGATGAAAAACATAAAAAGCTTGTATTGCTTCATCCATTTTCTATTTATAAAAGATATATTTTTCTTTAATATCTATTTCCCAAGAGATAAATCGTTGCCTAATTGTAAAGGGAAGAAACATTAATTTTGATCTGGTTAATATGAACAGGATTCGAGTCTTGGAACTGGAAGAAATTTTGGCTCTTGAGAGGGAAGGGAAATCTGATAAATTTGCTTCTTATAGGGATAAGCTTAAGAACAAAATGTTGCTATGGCATGGTAAGCTTCAAACAAATCTTACAAAAGGTGATCTTACAAATCTTCCAAGAGGAGAATGGTTCCAAGAGGAGAGAGAAACTCTGAGTGGAGGTGCTGGCAGGCACGCAGAGAGGAAAGAGAAGAGAGAAACTTTACCGAGAGAAGCAGGACAGAGGGGAGAGGAGGGGAAATCAAACGTCTGGGAGAAAGGAGGGGCGGGGAAATCAAACGTCTGGGAGAAAGGAGGGGCGGAGAAAGCTTCTTCAGTGTGTTCGTCGATAACATACCACCGGATAGGGATGAGAGGTGGGTGCGAGCCTTGTTCAACATGGATGGGCGGACGATGGATGTGTTCATCCCGGCCAGAGAATGGAAAGCAACGCGAAGTAGATTTGGGTTTGTGAGATATAAATCAAAGGTAGAAGCGGACGCAGCGATTCGAAGATGGCATGGAGCTAGGGTGGGAAAAGATAAACTGGAGGTGAAGCTAGCGGATTTGGAAGGGAAGCCAAAGTCAAAATCTGTGAGTTTTAGTAGTTTCACGAGGGGGTCTCATGAGACAGAGGGTCGGAGAAGACAACCGATGGCCGAATGGAGATCGATGACAAGCAAGGTGGGTGACGGTGCAGGTAATCTCTCATGTCAGAAAGAAACAAAAACCACATATACAAACAGAAATAGAAGACGGATGAAGATGAAGGTGCTACTAGAGAATGAAGAATGGCTTCAAAATTGTATGATAGCTGATCAAAGGAGGTTTGTGTCCGTAGAGGATCTGGAAAAGGACATGCAAGAAGAAGGAATAGCTTTCATTAAGGTAATCCAGATGGGAGGAAGAAAAATGATAATACAGTTCGGAAGTATGGATGACCTGGAGAAATGCCTAGTAGGGAATTACAAAACGATGCTAAGGAGCTTCACCATAATGAAAAAATGGAGGGAGGAAGATCTGGTAAGAACCAGGGCCGTGTGGCTTAGCATAACAGGCCTTCCGTTCAAGGCATGGAGGGAGGAAAACTATAAGCTGGTAGCAGCCCCCATGGAATCTACATTAAAGAAGATGATAGGGATGTTCAGTACAGAGGCCTGGGGAAAGTAAGAATGCTAGTAGAAACATCCAAGATGGAAAGGATCATAGAAGTGGCGGAAGCTGAAATACAAGGAAAAATTTACGAAATAAACGTGGTGGAAGAATGCTATCTAAATGGGTGCGAGACTGATAATGCTCTGAAGACATGTCATTCCAGAGTCTGGAGGAAAATCGAAGCTCCAGCCATTCGCAGAAGGGAGGGGAGGAGTCAAGAGGATGTAGCGAAGTGGTCGGAAGTGCCAAGATAGCGGCGGGGCAAGGTGGAGCTCCGGTAAGCTCTGGTTTTCAGAAGGAAGATGGTCCGGTTCGAAACTCAGTAGGTGGCAGTCTAGCCTTCGATGACAGTAGGGACAGTACAGAAGTGAATCAGGGGACGGCTGGAAAGGAGATGGCGACATCACACACTTTGGAAACAGATATGGCAGAACAGGAAAGGAGGAAAGGTAGCCGGCCGCCTAAGGCTATAGTTGTATGTGAGAAGAGAGGTACGGAGGAGGGTAGCATCAGGAGAGAGAGAAGTGGAGAAGCGCCGGAAGGAAGTAAGAAGGACGAGACTGATGGAGGTAAACAGCAGGGGCAGATACATAAAAAGGCTACATCAGAAGAAGGCGCAGAGTATGACTGGACTTTAGCAGAGTTTGAAATCCACCGAAAGTGCTTGAAATCACAAAGGAGAAAAGAGTCTAAATGGAAGAAAAACCTAAAGTACAGCAGGCGGCAGAGGATATCACAAATTAAGAAAAATCAGGAGATAAAAGGTTTTGAGATTGAGGGGGAAACAATAGAAGACATCAACCAGAACACAAAATCACCAAGGAGCGACACGGAAGAAGAAGATAAAGAGAAAAGAGAGGAAGCAATACTAACATACCAGCTAGCAAGGAGGTTGGGTTTAGAAGGATTGGCGCCAGATGAGGAGATAATACAACAACGGATGAACTTGGCATAGTGGAAAGAGAAGCTAAGAGTAAGTCAACATCAAGAATAAAGATGCATATAACCAGCTGGAACACAAGAAGAGCAAATGAAGAAAAGAAACAAAGGATGATAAGGAACTTGAGGCAACATCATCAAATGACATGTTGTTTGCAAGAAACAAAATAGCCCTGTGGTCGAAGAGGAGCACTGTGGCCGAAGAGGGGAGGGTACGGGACGTTCTGTTACTAAATAGAGATGGCGTAAAGAACTGAAATCCAAACAAACGGAAAGTGGATATAGAGAAAGCGAACGCGAGGACGATGTTTAAGATATCTAAGGCGAGGAATCGAGTCCGAAGTGAAAGGTGTTTAAGATATCTAAGGCGAGGAATCGAGTCCGAAGTGAAAGGAGCAGAAGGGGACGCTTATCTAAGTCAGAGTTTAGAGGATTGCGCAGTGAATGGCAATCGTGAGAAACTAAGTGATCTCTGTAATAGGCCATAGCCTTTGACCTAGATGGTCCTTGTAATATATCAAAAAAGGAAGAGAGGTGAGCTGTTGCGATCGCTCATAGCAGCCGGAGGCTCAAGGGATGGTAGCGGTCCAGGAAGGCCGGAGTAGGCAGCGATAAGAGCAGTGGAGGGACAGAATGGATCTACGCCTAGCGGGTAGTAGTTTTTGGCATCCGGAAGAGGATATCGCCGTCAATTTCAAGTGGTTCAGTCGTGTTTCGTCGGATCGTGTCGTCAGAGGTTTTTTTGAAGCAGTAGGGTTAGTGAGTTAGTGGAAGTTGTGTTAGTGTGGGCCGAGAGTTATTAAGTGGGCCTTCGAGTTGTTCTGTGTTGATCTATTTTAATCTATCAAAAAAAAAAATTCTTACAAAAGGTTAACTCGTTATTTTATTAATTTACTTAAGATGTGATTATTTGTTATTTGTGATATGGTTGTTAGCAGTTTTCTTTGAGAAAGTTAATTCCATTTATTTGATATATTATAGGATCTCGTTTGGCGAAATATATAGGACTTCTTAGTCAAGGACTGGGAATAGAGCTCCTCCCCCTGAACCACCAGCGACGGACTACATGGTCTCTCTCATGGTTCTAAAAGTGTTTAATTTTTGGAGAAAATGATGATATATATGTTCTTCAGTGCTGACTCTTACCTGATTATTTATTGTTATACAGTTTGGAAAGGGTGTATACTTCGCTGATACTGACAGTGAGAGTGCTCAGTATTGTTTTACTGACTGTAAAAACCATGTGGGTCTAATGCTTCTAAAGTGAAGTTGCCTGGGAGAGATGAACAAGCTTAAGAAGCCTATGGTAAGTTGGCCTTATGTTTTTTCATATACTCTTTTTTTTTTAAATGAGAGCTATTTTGGTATGTTTAACATACTTATATACCATTTTGGTGCGTTTATATATATTTGATTCGCTGCCAAAAGTGATCCTGAAGCTTTTTAGACGATGAAATTTTTCTCTCTTCTAATTGCACTATGCTATCAGTATACGGATAAACCGCCTAAAGGGAAGCATTCAACCAAAGACCTGGGACAAAGAAGCCTCAAGAATGGAAAATTGATGTGGTTGTTCCGTGTGAGAAAACATGTGCCATCAAATGTCTAAGCCACTGAGCTGATGTATAATGAATACATAATGTATAACACGAATAGGTACATCCTGGAATATCTATTTATTCTTTCATAATGTATTTTTTAATCCTTGAAAAATCAACCACATTTGTTACTTTGTTTGTCAATAGTCTTATGACTAAGGTTCTGGTTTAATGAAATTGTAAAAACAATTCCGTAGAGTAATTTTCATGCGTCATTATACGGTCGTGGGATACTGAGGAGTTTCTTTAGTGTCATTTACAGGTTAAGAGGCAGTTCCAAAAAAAAATATGGCGTACATAATGAAGCTGAGAAAGAAATTAGTTTGAGCATTTTTAGTGTTTGTATAAAATCTGAAATGGACAGGAGATGCCAAAATGAATCTATTCTAGATCATGAGGCCTAATACTCATAAAAGCAGCAGCATACTCCCTTAGCTTATTGTAACCATCACTTTGCCTTTCCGCCACACCACTTACTTGACTCCCATTCACATCTCTCTTCCTGCAACGACGTCGCCAAGCCATTTGGATGCTTACAGCAGCCCATGTTCTCCAGTGACTAGAATAATACCTCGCAATTCTCTTCAGCCTCTCGTTCACAAATCCATAAGGAAAACTCTCAGCTAAGTAACGAAGGTCATCTGATAAGAGGCCAAAAGCCTCTGTGGCCTGTAAGCATGTGTATGTGGAAGATGAGGCCGGAAGCCTTTCTGTGAAAGGACGTCGCAGGCACCATGATAGTAGCTGGTCACCAATAAAGTCTCCGGGCTTGATTACTGTTGTTGAGATCTTGCCTTTGGACAAAGTTTGGCTGCTCTTCACACGCCCATTGGCCAAAAATATTATTCTCTGTACAGGGTCCCCTTCTCGAATTATCTGTCCCAGAGAACATGACCTCAATTTACTTCCATGTATAAATTAACACATATTGACCTCAATTTACGCACGATGACTAAATTAATAGTGCACCTTTTCTCCTTTTGAGAAGTATAGAGGCTTCACAAGGTCACAAATGTTGTCTAAAATGAGGTCATCCATGTAATGAAATAATGGAACCTGTATGTGTACATGTAATGTCCAAGTTAGCGTGACAATGATTATGACAGTAAGATTAGGGCCGTGATGTTTACCTTTTTAATTAAATCTAGGCAAAGATAGCGCTTGATGTCACGTCTAAGGCCCTCAGGCCAGTCTTTGATTAATTCCATCTCGTCTTCTCCTCCCATGACAGTCCAACTGTGTTTCTCGAATTTGTGAACTCTTTTCTGCAGTTGCAGTGGCAACTGTCTGTGCTTCATCCACCACTCCATGTCTCTACGCCTCAACTGCATCTTTTTCTTCTTAGCCATCACTACGCTCAGGAATGTCTACAAGTTAAATGTAAATAGTATATATTACATGACTGTTTGAGAAACAGATGGACCAGCATACTTAATTTACACAAAGTCTAAAACTCACTTGAATCTTTCCAACCAGTATTGTGAAGAGTGTCACGCCACTTAACACGATGCCGATGCTAAAGATGACTTCCACAACATTGCATGTTGGGGTAAGAACATTGCCAAATGTGCTACAAAATAATATACTCATCAAAACCATTTTCAGTATTCTTGATTGCAAACCCGTCAACCAATCAAAATCATTGAAGACATATATAATCAATGCCTGAATCATGTGTTCAATTTGATACCTCAAAACAGATAAACCCCAATATATAGGGTAGAAAATCTTAACAGCAACTGAGCTGCTGGAGATAACGGGAAGTGCCAACTCATAAATCCCATATCGAAAAGGCCCATCAGTAACCAAGCACAACGACAACGCAGACATGGTCGAATTGCCAGTGCAAGGAATTCCCACACCTTGTCCTGGCAATGCAGACTGTTGGAAACAGACTAAATCATTGGAACACACCATCCAGAGGCTGCATGTTGCTCTTCTGGCACATTGCTGCTCAGCACAATAAGTAACTCTTTGAACAGCTAACAAGTACCAGAACCCGCCAAAAACCTAGACATGAAAAAACAGCAAAAATCTTAAACCTGAAACACAAAACAACAACAAGTTGTGGATTGCGCTCACATGAGAGGCTATCAAGTAGCCAGCGAAACCAAGGCCGAAACCCCACCAGACAGACGCAAATATGTAACCAGTGGCCTTTTGCATTCTTGTCATCAAGCCAATGCTGTGGTAAATTCTGGGAACAAACTGGATGAAGAACATGAGCATCATTATAGCCAGTGCGAGCTCAACCTTCGCGTGTCTCATCAATTTTGGCACAATCAGCCCAGTCACAACCTGCAAGAAATTTTGTAAAAAAAGAAAGAAAAAGTGAACTAAACAAAAGCTTCAATTAAGAGCCAGCCAGCAAGCCTAATTAATAATTAACACATACAATATTTATTATTATTAGGAATGAAATTAAAACCTGAGGAATTGGCAGAATAACAAAAATGTCAAACCAGAAGCCATCAAGAGAACGGAGATAATGGGAGGCGACATCGCGAGCGTCCCACACGAGCTTCCCACAACCGACCACAAGCGACTCTTTGGAAACATAGGCCAGCCGAAACTGCAAGAACAGATGGCAAAGCTGCAAAGCATCGACGCATGTCCGGATCGACGTGACGACAATCGAGAGAGAGTGATCCAAGGAGAGGCACGGCGTGGCATTTCGTCCGATGGATATGATGTAAAAGAAGAGAGGATCGATCGCTACCGATAGGGCTCCAGCGAGCATGAAGACGCGATTCCATATTCGCACTTGGTCGCTTCTGGGATCGAGAATTCGACCAAATGGCCCCGATGATGATGAGGATGAATGGTGGATGGATTTGAGCTGTAAGCGGCTTCCGATTGGGATTAGGTATGAGCCAGCTGAGGCTTCCCATTGAGGTTTGTGAGCGGCGTCGCATGCGGATGAGTGGAAGACTGGGACGCCTACTTGCGTGCAGGCGTAACACTCTAAGATCATGTCGTCGGTGCTGGTTTTGAGAGAATCGAGCTTGCGCGGACGCAACATTTCGATACGAAGCTGTTGTTTAGTGCTATGGCAATAATGTGGTTGGTGAATGACGACGATGCTGGGAAATTAAGTTGTATGAGCGAGATTCTGCTTTGTGGATTTGATACCAAAATTGGACGATGGGAATCCAAGTTGAAGAAGAAGAAGAAAACAAAGGGTGCTCACAAGCAAGCTAAGTGTCAGATTTCAGTGAGCAGAGCTGAGCAGAGCAGAAAGGGAGAGCGTGACCGTGATGACCCTAATTGCAAATGCAAGGCTGATGTGAAGTGAGTATATATTTAAATTGATTTTTTTTTATATGAAAAGACAACATGCCTAATAAAACAACGGGGAGGACATATCCGTCAAAAACGACGGATCAAACGATTCCAACACAACTCTTTGTTCTAGTACAGAAAAACTACTAGCGATAGAAACTAACACCAATAACCAAACCGGTCGACTAAGAAAAACTGGTAGAAATCTCCTCATTCGCTTGCTGTGGAAAGCCTCAATGTCAACTTGGCCCACCATAAAGCGGCTCTTCTTCTAACTTCAAAGAAACATTCAAGCTCAGGCCAACCTTTCTTGGAGTAAGCTTTATTTCTGGGTCCTGCTACTCCATTCGTCTGCTGCTTGCCAAAGAAACACGCCAACTCTAGAAAAGACATAATAAAGCACTTAAAGTTAGGAAACACCAACTAGCTGGGAGCAGCACAGACAATAAAACTACGCTGGAATAAGAACAGCTGGCTGCTCCACTTTGCGCCACGCCCATGGGAGTGGGCGTACCCTTTGGGCAGATGCAACGGACGACGAACCCAAAGAAACCCCAAGAGCGGGATAGAAAAGAAAACAGAAAACTCTCATAAGCGGACTCGCTTAGAGAGACACAACAACGTAATAGCAACAAAAAATTACAAATATATACACACAAAAACTACATCACAGTCCCCTCCAACCCACTGATGAGTCGTAGTTGTACGACTATTTTATGTGTTAAAACCTCGTCTCTTAGTGGTTGCATGTATATTATTTCACTACCTGTGAGTAGTTTTCATTCTCAGGTGCATTCGGAGACCATGGAAGGAATATAGGCTAAAGGGAGCCCATTAGAAGATGTTTTGCATCGAAGAAATGAAGTCCGAAGTGCTGAAGTTTGAGTCAGTGCAGTTCGCTTACGTCTGAAGAATTACGGTCACTTACGTCTTCTGAATTTGCATAATTGTTGAGACCTCCGCGGAGCATAAATCAAGAGACGTCCGCGGAGGACAGCTGGCAGTCGAATTTCGTAATTTCGTTTTGGCATCTCGGGAAGAATAAAAGGAGAGTAAGAAGAGGCAAACCCTAGGCGGCCAGACCTCGATTTTCAGTGTGGAAAAGAGACACGGTTTGGGAAGAAACGAGAGATCGTTCGAAGTTTGATTTGGAGAGAAGAGTTCTTGGAGTAGGATTCCAATTGAGGATTCGTTGCTGGAATCGAGTGTTGGAGTGGAGCTGCAGCGTAGTGGAGGAGTCGTCAACAGTATTTCCATTTCATTCCATTCAAAATACTTGATGATGTATTCCATTACGATGAGTAGCTAAACTCATATGTGTAGGCTAGAACTTCAAATTGTGATGTATTGACTTGAGACTTCTATTAGATTTCTATGTTTTGCGTCATATTACTATACTATGTTCATGGAATTGATGTGCTAGCATGAGTGGAACCCTAGCGGGGGAGCTTTTGTTTGTTTGTTGATTTCAATTGTCAAGTTTACTAGCAACCTAGCGGGGATAGCAAACTAGGACACGAGTAATATACCACTAGGACTAAACACCCTAGGACAACTTGTTTACATGTTCATGCAACTCTAGCGAGTTAGGGTCTTGATTATCGCTAGCGCGAGATTAAGTACTAGAACAAGAACGGGGAGTGTAACCCTAGCGGGGAAGCTCTAAGTTGTAGAACATTAGGAATCAAAACGGATTTGTCAATGATTTAGTCTTGCATCACAGTCGAAAGTTCTAGCTTGCACTTCTCTTTGATATTACATACCTGAATTCGTGTGACGATTGCTTTCTTAATAAGTGATAACTGTTGCTTGTGTTTGTGTTTTCCATTTACGTGTTTGAATACTTAGTGAACAGATTCTCAGATCAATCTCTGTGGATACGACCCGACTTACCACTTGCTAGTCGGAGATAAAAGAAACAATTTATTTTTGACGGGTACAACGACGCCCGTCACCCACCCAACCACCACCCACCGCCGGCACCGCTTTCCAAGCTCACCTAACCCAGTGGCGGATCCTGAGCTTCATTTGAGGGGGGTCCTAAAATTTTTTTTCTAACAACAATGATATAAGTCGAATCGGGATAAAAAATGTCTACTAATTATCCGGCGATTTTTTTTCGAACAACATGGTCTGCTAATGATAAGTCAACTTTCTGAAGCTCATAAAGGTGTCATCTGATGTCCATTGAGGATGATCTACATATGGATCGAAAGCTAATTGAATGTTCTATAACTTTCATGTTTAACTCAAGATGAAATTCGGAGGTTAAGCCGATAAAAACAGCGACCAAAGATAGATAATTAATTGAAATTTGCCGAAATTGAGGGGGGTCCGAGTCAATCTTCTAAAGCTCATAGAGACGTCATCCGGTGTCCGTTGAAGATGATCCATATATGTAAAGAAATCTAATTGAATGCTCTACAACTTTCGTGTTTACTTAAAGATGAATTTTGACAGTTAAGGTGATAAAAACAGTCCCCAAAGATGGATGATTGATCGAAATTAGTCAAAACCGAGGGGATCCGAGCCAACTTTCGAAAGCTCATAGAGGCATCATCCGGTGTCCGTTTAAGATGTTCTTTATATGGGTAGAAAGCTAATTGAATGTTCTATAACTTTTATTTTTACTTCAAGATGAAATTTGGAGGTTAAGCTCCCAAAAATAGTGACTGAAGATACATGTTTGATCAAAAATTTCAAAAATTATATATAATATTATATATAAAAAAATTTGTCAAGAATCGAGAGGTGTCCTGGGCCCCCCAGGCCCCCCTAAATCCGCCACTGCCTACACCTCCACCACCCACGAGGCCCAAATCTGAGCTGACCAGCCTCACGAGGCATGAATCGACCAGATTGACAGTGGGGTATGAAAGAAAAGGGGAGAGGGAAGAGGTCGGCGTTGCGGTAGAGAGGGCGAAGGAAGAGAAGGAAGGGATTGAGGGAGGAGGATGAGAGGGTGTGTTTGATGGGTTGAGAAGAGGTGGTGGAGAGAAGGAGAGAATGAGAAGAGAGAGGCGAGAGAAAACTTGAGAAGTAAGTTTTGTTGCATTTAAATTGATTATTTAACAGAGGTGAATTTGTAATTGGGAAAGTCTCTCGGAATTGAAAAATTCGGTCTACGGTCCAAAATTTTGAAAATTTTAGATTCATAGGTTCGATTTGGACCCTAAAATTCCGATCCGGTCCGGATCGAACCGGTTGTGCATCTCTACGACAAGGCGAGATAAAAAATTGTGAACTGTCACATACATGCATCCTATAACCGGCATACATAATGGGTCACCATCTGATCGAGGAGGTGGTGATAAAATCTATCACTTATTCTTAGAACGTCATCGAGTTTGGTGAAAGCCACTATTGTAATCAGCAGTCTTTACCACGTGCGCACTCGTTCTATCACGTCATTGCTAACTAGATTAAAATAATTTACAATGGTAGTATGGAAGAAGATCGGGTACAAAATTAATTTTTTGATAAAAAAAATATAAGGAAGTTATAGTTCTTGATTTTATGATTTGAATGAATGAAATTAAATTCTGATTTTTGTTGTATTTTGTACTGAGGAATTATATCACTTTTTTTTTCGCCGACCAACTACACCAAAAATCAATTTTGTAACTTATCTTAACCAATGGTATCCCAAAATACAAACCTGCATGGTGAAATTTCTTAAAACTTTTGTAAAAGTAGGGCCCACAAATTATTAAGAACAAAGAAAAATTGAAAGTTCAAAATACAGAAGCAAAAGCTAATTATTTTTTTTCATATAATAATCATTTCTGTTCTTCTCAACCCTATCCAGAAGGAAAGTGAAGCTACTTAAACAGTTGAGCTAAGCCATATCGCACCATGCGCGCTTACACAACCCTAGTTTCTACTTCGGTTTTCTCAGAGGTTCGAATCACTACTACTATTACCATTAATACCACACACAGAACTGTTTTCTTGGTTCCGATTCATCATTTTCATCTACCTTATGCTTCGTCTTTAAATCCTCGTCTATCCAATTCCTCTCTCCGCAGGCCTCGTCTTCATTCAGGTCAGCTCTTCAATTCAGCATTCGTTTTCATTTTTATCGTTTGAGGATTTTAGTGGAAGATTAATAATGCTAATCTCTTTTTGTATACATGGATTTGATAAATTAGGGTTTTTTTCTGGCAAGCAAGTTGTGAAGAGATTGAGTTATCAATCCAAAGGAGTATTTTCAATAGCAGCAACCGAAAATGTTGACAAGGAATTATATGAAGACGCGGCCAAGGAGCTAGGACTGCCTATGGATGTCCTTGAAAAACTTCTCACTGATAGAGACGAAATAGCTAGATTTATGAAAATGGAGCGTAAGTCCTCCGTCATTGAAGCTCCAGCTTACCAACTGAGCAGCAGTAGTAACTGGTTCCCGTACCTTGACACATACAAAGTCGGAGAAACTGTTATAACTAGTGCTGACGTGTTGGAAGCGCTTGATCCATTTATAATGGAAACACGAAAAGAGAGGTTTCGAACTGCAGTGAGGAATAGGACTTATTCAGTCTGTTTGGTGATAGAAGGTCTGAATGATGTTGCGAATGCATCCGCCATTTTTCGATCTGCTGATGCGCTTGGGTTTCAGTCTGTTCATGTGATTGCTTTTGATTGCTCAAAAAGGTGCTACATGATTTGAGGTGAAAAGGTCTTGCTATATTTTACCTGACTGTTTTCTTCTTTCAAGGAAGTTTGATTTTATCAACGTAGGTGATTTAGTGGTATACTAATTATCTTAAGTATCTTATCATGTATACAGCAAGTCTGTGCATTATTTCAACTATCATCGTATGAAAGTAGTTGTTTTGAGGATGCGGTATGCTCAGCCAATATCGTTACATGGACCCTGCTGTTATCTTATGTAGTATGTACATTCAAATGTCATGATTTTCAAGCTCTCACTATATTTCCCTATGTGAATTGCAGTTGCATACTTGTTATTTTATTTTATGAGCTCACTTGATTGACCATGAAATTTATGCATCTATCAATGAACTTAGTGGTTTGATTATTCGCTCTTTTAGGTTTAGGGAAAATCGGCACGTTAGTGTGGGTGCTGAGAAGTGGCTGGACATTGAGCTTTGGGACTCCACAAAAGAGTGCTTTGATGCTCTTAAATCACGTGGTTACTGCATTGCAGCAACACATGTGGGAACTAAAGCAGTACGCCTTTCACTTAATTTTTATGATCTTATGCTTTGATTTATTGACATATATTTGCCAGTAGCTGGTTTCTCACTGTACTCATCTGAGAGCTTGTGGTAGTCGTAATTTCTTATATAATAATTGATGTGTTTTGAAGTCTGTTTTTATGCTCACCCTTGACGTGGGCAGGTCCCTGTATATGAAATGGATTGGTCAGGCCCCACAGCAATAGTTGTTGGAAATGAAACCCGGTAATGTTTTTCTTCACATCGTTGGCTACTTTCTTAATTGCCTGCATGCTCTCGTACCCAGTTCTTATCTATTGCCATAGAAAATTCTTAGTTGGAACCCTTGTAATCATTTTTATTTGTTCCTTTTGGGGTAGCAACTAGCAAGTGTCAGTGGCTGACCCAGAAAACTGTTGTATTGAATGTCAATTTTGCTTTGGTTGTAAAAGCAAATTGTGCCTATAATTATCTTTGAAGAGTGTTCCGTTAAACTGAATAATATCAGTACTTCCACTTAATAAACCAATGACTGAAAGTTGAGGACTTGAATTTACAAACCTTAAAACTTGTAAATAGTATATGTCAAAAATGATGCATTCTCAAACATTACAAGATCGTCAGAAAAATAGATTCAGTAATAATAAAGAATCTTAAGTATGATGAATAGAAATGAATTATATATTTGGGTCATCAAAAATTTGGGCTTAATCTTTCTTCTTAAAGGTTATCAGGATGAACTGTACTCTTTACCTGGTGCATACTGCATTCATTGTTTACGCTTGTAAATTAGCTTAATATGCCAAAATTAAATGGGGGCATATGTGCTTTGGGTCCACACTGGGGAAACATGGACTATGATCACTTCAAGAATCCGATGGAAGTCTTGATCGTCAGCTGCAAACCTTTACGTGATTTCAACTTATACTCTAAAAATAGTACATTGATCATCTCTTCTTACCATTACGAAAAGAGAACTCTTCTGTGTTTTTTTATGCAAGAAATTGGTAACAGCTAATCTTGCATGGTTATTTTTGTATGTCTGCAGTCTGCACCAACAGTCTTATCTTGCTAATTTTCCTTGTTTGCTTTATTTTGTGTTTGACTATTCACACGTCTTTGACATTACAAAGTTTCCATATTGATTTCACAATGCTAGTCACTGACTTTTGCAAGTTCCTCGTGACAGGGGTATAACTGACGAGGCCATTGAGTTAGCAGATACAATATTCAATATCCCAATGAAGGGCATGGTTGAATCATTCAATGTTTCTGTTGCGTCAGCCCTCATCATGCATCATGCTCTCTATAGTAGAACTTCACGCCTGGTAAAGATCTCTTTCCTTATATCCTAGGCTGTAAACTTGTCTTAGCTTATCTCAAACATAGGTGACTTTTGCCAACACCTAACTAAAATAATTGTTTTGATTATGTACTTTGCATTCAGCAGCAAAATATGTTAAAACTCTTAGCATAGCACGAAATAAGTAGTAAACAAAGGCTCCATTAGCTTGCACTTCCTGCTGCTATGATAACCCATAGTGGTGGACTCTGATGACCCATTCATAACTATGAAATTGGAATTGGCCCAGTGTCCATGCTATGATAAATTGCATTGTTGTTAAAGGAGGTGGCAAATCAGACTTTTCTGTATGATAAGTTGAAGTTTCGCTTGTCTTGCTTATCTGGTGATCGGTGCACATTCTGTACATACGAAACTTACATATATTATCCTTAACGTGTAGGGTTGTCATGGTGATCTCACACCCTTGGAACAACAAATTCTTTTAGCAGAGTTCTCCCTGCGGCATAGCAATAATGCAGTCAGCATAGTCCATGAGCATACTAGGCGGAAGCTCCATATGCCAAAGCTCTAACTGGCACTGAACTGAAGATTTTGTAGTTTGTACTTTACGTGCCCTTAGTCATAATGCAATCATGAGAATGACACCGTTGCAGATTATATCAAATAATATTTCCTTGGCATATTGTTATCAATCTAATCTCATTTTCCTGTCCTCACCTGAATGGCTGAATCTTTAGTAGAGAGGAAACCATCAGTGACCTATATTCATGTTGTTTGATAAAAATGCTGGTTGCAAGTTTTGTTGCCTTCTACTGTCAAAAGTAAGGCAAGTAGGCTGATATTGCAGAAAATACTAATCATATTGATGTCAAATTGGAAACTGAGGGTGTCGTGTAAACATGATGAGACGCGTCCGTGGCACTTTACAACTAATAATCGTACGAGTCGTTGCTGACAACTGATGGGGACACTGATATCCTAGCATTGACCGGCCCAAACAGAAGCTCCACGCAGAAAGAAGGACCACAGATTGATTTCCCTCTGCTCCCAACTTTATCCAACTCATTTACAGATAACTAGCAACCAAAGACAAGCAAGCTCGACGATGTGAGATACATTTGCAGTGTGGATGGACAAATACTGATAATAGCAGACCTTACCTGCATCATGCTGTTTTTTATAAAGGCTGTATTGAAGCACATATAGAAGAGCCGGCTTCCAATCATTTTTTGATAAAATATGATGCGGACATCTCCAGTAATCTGTTGACCAAATGAACAATCGTGTCACATTTTGTTCGCAAATTAATAAATGAACAAGCAAAAAAAGTGGGCTAAACTACAGTGAACTTCAGTACGATAAAAAAATATATTTCATTACGATAATTTTACTCACAAAAGTCTGTTAAATACTTACTTTAATGGGATTTTCAAAGTAGTAGTCGAGGCAAGTCTTCTTGTAGAGTGCTGGGCTTTCAGTGTCCATCTGAACCACAAGTCGAGGCTCTTCTAGCTCTGATACTTTTCCTTCTTCATCTGTATCAACAAATGACAAATAATATTTTGGGCTGTAGTTTCGGTGAAATCCTTTCTTAATTTGACGACAGCACTTCTTCGTGACTTCGACAGGTGGACAATATAATTGACCAGGAGTCTGCAGACAGTATACAGAAAATGCACATCAAAGTATTTTATCGAAAAGTTTTACTATTTCTAACGAAAAAAGACATTTACTTACTTCCTCCTTGAACTGCAACCAAATGAAGTAACTAATGAACTCACCTTCTGCAACTCCGAGACCACAAAGAAGACTGATTCTGTGTTGACAGTGTCATACAATCTAACACGCAGCAATTCCCTTGTGCAAGAATCAGGGAGCTTCACACTTGGAGGTCCATTACTAACTCCCCTGGGAAATGACAATACGCTTTCCCAATAATTCACATAACGCTGTTGGCTTGAAATCGATACCTGTTTAACAAAACATATGAATTCAACAATTTGAGAAAAAATTGATCAAGCCTAGTATTACATTTTGATTGTACTCTACTTTGTGAAATCTCCTGCGGAACAATTAAGTATCACTTATTTATTTCCAAATTGTCTCAAGTATATATATACAAATGAGAGTTTATGCTCACCCCTTGATTATTAGTGGTCCGCCGATGAGCATACAACTGAAGAGCCTTCTCGGCTGAAAGGCCACAATAAACCAAGTAAGCACACACCATTAAGCCAGTTCTACCTTTGCCTGCCTGGAAAGGTTGACAAACTAAATTACTACTTTTAAATGGAGTGATCAATTCGATGAACGATTAACATCAGTAATGACTCCATGTACTCTCCAAAATTCGGATTGCATAATCAAGTAAAAGTATAATTTCTCTCCAAATGGAGGACTGTACATTTCAATAAATTCGAGTCTCCCAGAACAATCATTTTACTTTAAAAAGAAAAAAGGACAATCAAGTTTTCAGGGTATTACCATACAGTGGATGACCACGATATTATTTGGATCTGATGACAGCCAAGAGTCCACACTTTCACAGAACAGTTTAATCACATGAAGAGGCGGAACATGATTGTCATCAAAAGGATATGTTTCAACACGACCATCGAAGTTTGATGCGTCATACTTTTGCTCTATACAAAGATTATACACCTGTAGGAAACAATATTTACTTTTTTTAAGAATGATCAAGAAATTACTGTATTTTCCACGTCATGCACGAATATAGACCCTTTAGAAACTTTTAACTGAGTGATGGAAATTCCAATATGTTGAGATTAGCATCACTCGCTATTTGCTACGCTTTTTACCTTGTAGTGCCCGGGATGTCTCATGTCCAACACAGACTTAACCTGCCAGAGAGGATTACGATACATGGCTCTCATGTGTTCTGCTGGAAATGACATCGCCAATACACGGTCTGTGATATAGGACATGTCAAGATCATAGCCGCCAACCAGCATCCGCCTTCGTTTCTTAGAGACCAACTGACGAAGCAAAGAGCTCTTAAGAAGATACCTTAAGACATGGTGCTGGGCACCACCCAGTCGGATGTTTGACCCTGTCTGTGGTCCGCTTTTCGAAGATTTGAGCCCCATCAGAGGTACTTAAGGTTTAAACTACAGATGTTAAAACACATTTTTTTAGAGAAACAACCATATGAACCATGCCGAGTACTTAATCACGTTCGCGAGGATAACGAACGATGCCTCTGTCGAATCTGACTATTTTGAACCTAACGAAAAGAATTCCACTAAAACAAAAATGATAAAACCAAATGGAATTAGTTTTCTAATTTATATGCACCGGAGAAGTAGAATCCCATAAATTGCTTTAATTCACGAAACATGAAACAATCGTAAACCTAAGCCAGCGCATTTTTTCGATGACAAAATTCTCAATCCTAATGTTAAATGCACATCTAAATCAGAGCAGAAAAAAAGGATGAAAAACATCAACATCATAATCTCATTCCCAAAAACATTAAAACAAAAAAAAATGTTAATGGTTGAGTGTGAAGGGTACCAAAAAAGTGTGCAGCAGCAGCAGCTAACCATTAAAATTCAAATAAGAAAAATTGAAGCAATTTCCAGGGCGCCAAACGTAATTCAGATATGTAGGAGCCCTAGAAAATGCTTGTGGGAGGGGGAAAGGAAAGACAGAATGGCAGTGTTGGAGGATGATAATGGTGTCCTCCAATTCCATGGCCAGAGTGTATGTATGGGATTCTGCTAAATCTGGGACGATTTATTTCTCCATTTTTGCTGGATTCTAAAAATAAGATATGAAAAATGTTGTTGACACATTATAGAGAATCATTTAAGACTTGGTTGCATCTCTTAGTTTCGTTCCAACAGATCACCGCTTGATTTTTCTCTTAACTTGAACGATACATTAAATTTTCTTTTGGTCGATGAGCTTGAGCTCAATACAAGTCATACATAATCGGTACATATATATATACTATCTAGCAGGGGAGAGCTCGGTTGAGAATCTTTAAAAATTCGAGAACTTGAGAACTCAAATCTCACCATTAGATCATGATGCATCTTTGAATCTGCATGTGACACATGTCCAAAAAACAAAGTCAAAAATGTTGGCTTTGACTTTACATTAAATACATCTTGGAAAATGCAAATGTGACACGTGTCGCCACCAAAATGACTTGATGATGTATTTTGGAAGGTGAAGATTGAGGTCTCAAGTTCTCGAAAAAATAAGGGGTTCTCATTTGAGCGATCCTCCTATTTAGCATGTGTTCTATCTATTGAAGCGCATGTTACAACAGAGGAACAGAAGGACACAAAAGAAATTGACGCAGTCATCAGGAAAATTCGAGACATGAGGCATTGTAAGCAACACCAACACCTCAACTAACATACCACCACCTGTTGGCACGAACCGTCAAGGACTATTTTTTTTTTTGATATTTGAAGACTTGGGCTGACTGCCGTCCGCAAGCTTCTGTTGGTGTTCGATTCTTCGAATTTTAAATTTAAATTTACTTACTTTCACCAAAAGGAACCATTTGAAGCTAACAAAATATGATTTGGGCCGGCTAAAACCTGATTTGCTTTTTGTATAAATGTTTGATATTTTTAAAAATTGCTCCAAAATAAGTAGCGCTTGAACCCATGTGCTGTCAGCCTACCTTCGTCCCTGGAACTATACATTAGTCAACCTAATAATTTTTTTGATTAATAGATACGTACATTATAAATCGATAAAAAATCAATACATATATGCACTATATAGTACCAATTACTATGAATCGAAACCTGAGACATTATAAATATTAAATAATACCTCGCCACCCTGTTGGCTTCAACATCCTTGTTGATTTTTTGTATTATTTTTAGATTATTAAGTCTAACAATTTATCTCATCATCAAAAAAAAAAAGTCTAACAATTTATCGGCTGCCTTCAATTTTTGGTAGACATCATCAAATATTCAAACCAACTGTGTTGACACGATATTGTGTTAAAATTGACGAGACGCAGCGTTTTGAGTGACATGGCACCTGGCTGGAATGACCAAACAGCTCCAATCGATCTCTACTGGATTTTGACATGTATGTCCGTCAACACGTTGCGCAAAGAACCGACTGCGAGCGCGAGGACGTCGTCTTCCGATCATCGTCCCCCCGTAAGATCCCGAACTCATTAATTCGTTATGCTTTTCGTTTCGCTCGATAATCACTTGCATATGATGTGTGCTGTGTAATATAAACGCGATTGGATGTAGATGACGATTGATTTTTCGGACTTAGGTCTTTCTTTTGTAGGTGATATTTCAGTAACCTGCTGATTCAAAATTCCATAGCTTGATCATCGAAATTTTAGTACTAGGGTTTCCTAAATGCACCAGATGTTTTTGTTTGATGCTGCTTGGTGGCTGATTTTATTATATTCTGAAACGGATTCAGATGTTTAAGATTGTTTTAGGGCTGAATTAGGTTCACATTGAGCCATTTCTGTTGCCTAATGGTTTGAGGATTTTTGGCTTTTTATTATCTTACACCTGCTGTTTTATTTCTTTGATTTTGCCCCTTTTAATCACTTCATTGATGTTTCAAGTTTTTATTTCCTAAGAGAGCGTAAAAAATTAACGCTCAGTATGTGCAGCGTGCTGCAACTGGGCGGAGGCACTTGGTTAGGAATGAATTCAAGCTGTTGATGATTTACATACTACAGGAGGATGTGTGTACGTCTTCAGAGTTTTCTTTTAAGAAATTCATTTGGTTTGTAGCTCACTTGATCGTCGCTGTGTAAATCTACTCCAATGTGGAACTTCGGATCTAGCGGCGCATCTCCACGTGTTGGGATAAAGAAAAACTCTTCAAAGCAGTCTCTTGCAAAATTAGATAGTTCAGACTCGGATAACGAGGTCTCTTCTGTTGCCAGCAAGGAAGAGAGATTTGAGTGCCCAATATGCTGTGAATCTTTTAATATAGTTGAAAATGTGCCATATGTTTTGTGGTGCGGTCATACCTTGTGTAAGAATTGCATCGTTTGTCTCCAATGGGCCGTGGTGAAATTTCCAGCTTTGCCTATTCAGCTCCCGCTCTTTATCTCATGCCCATGGTGCAACCTTTTATCCCTTCGACTCGTATACAAGGGAGAACTCAGATTCCCTCGCAAAAACTATTTTCTCCTTTGGATGATTGAGAGCAGAAACGGTGACAGAGTAAACTCACATTCTACAACTCATACAGAAATCCGTCACCATCAGGAAAATAGGCTAGCGAGCAACAGCTCCACCGTTTCCAATCGGGGAGCAAATGCTCGTGCGGCCAATTTAACAGGAACAGACAGTGATGGAACTAGAGCACTTAGTTACCTGACAATGGAGAGGCTGCATACTTCACTGCAGAAATCTTTGGTATTCTTTGTTCACTTAACAGCGAAGCTACCGTTGGTAATTGTGTTTCTTCTTATAGCGGTGTATGCAGTTCCTACTTGCGCGGTTGTCCTTATTATTTACATACTGGTGACACTAGTATTTGCCGTACCTTCTTTTTTCGTTCTGTACTTTGCATATCCTGGCTTGGACTGGCTGGTTAAGGAAATCATGTCTTGATGTCCCTTAGTCAATTTTTATGATTCTATCAAAAAAAATGTGTATGATGCATGCAGGGGGTTATATGAAAATTGAAGTCTGGATTCTCTCATCTCTTTTATCCGAATACGATAATGATTCATTGTTGAGCTTCTAAGGGCATCTGCACCGGTTAAAAAGGAGAGCAGCTATTAGAGCAGCAGTTGCTGCAATTTTATGCTAAAATTGTACCGCAACTGCTAGAGCACTTGCTGCTTCAGCTGCTGGAGCATCTGCTGCTCAATTTTAAGCTAAAACTGCAGCTGCTCTCATTTAAACCTGTGCAGGTGCTCTCATTTTTTTTTTATGATTGAAAAGACATCAGCTTTGATATTGATAGTTAAACGAGAAAAGGGGCTGGTCTGGGCATTCTTTATTAAGGTGTCTTAAATCTTAATCATTCTCCTCATCTACTGGACAAATGAAGTTTAAAATAACTCAATCGGACTAAAGGAGCGCGCTCCCTTGAAACAGGGGTATAATGAGGCAGTGAGACACTCATTTAGATGATGTGGCAGGGAATAGTTGTTTACACGTGTCATGAGAAGATGAATTTGACGGCTGAGATGAGTGGTTGAGATGGTGCATCACTGCCTCCTAATTTGGCTGCCTCATTTGAGCGCTCCTCTCGGACTAAATATTCAAACAAGTATCTTTTTATTTGTAAACTTGAAAATAAATCTTGTCCATTAAGTGTTATGATTTTTTTTTTGATCTTCATTAAGTGTTATGATTTGACGAATGAAATGTATAATTAAAACTAACAATATTTCGTATGATGGTCTTGTCCATTAATATTTCAGAATTAAAACTAACACCATCATATTCATTAGTTTGTACTTTCCAAAAATAGATTCTTAAAATTCTAAATTTATTTTAATTCGATTTCAACCATTAAAAATAAATATTAATATTACTATTAATTAGTTTCGTAGCCAACAAGCACGGAGTCAGACATGATTCCTTACATCTCGGGTTCGAGTCCTAGGGTCACCAATTTTCTTACAATTTTGTGAGAATTTTCTCTTCATCTTCCTCGTCCCTCATCCGCCTTATGCGTGGATGTGTTCTCCCTCCCTCGTGGAGGTGGTATTCGGTCGTCAAGATGGACGTGAGGTGTCTTGCAACAAAAAAAGGCGCACAAGTAGACATGAACTACAAGTGTCGAAGAATATACCGATTTGAGGTGGATGTGCGGATTCATGTATAGTAAAAAGGTCTCAAACCCGGCATGCGCTTCAGAAGTGGAGAAATGTATCATATGATTCTGGATCCGATCAAGAGCTTCGAAAAGCAATATGTATATGTACTCGATAATAAGGCTTCATTTACATTGTAATGTATCGAGTTGTTCCCTACCCACTATCAAAAAAAGTTTCATTTTGTGACTATTACTTTTCTTTAGTGAATATTGATCTTCATTTCATGAACAAAACTTTTATATTTATTGTGGGTTAACATTTTATACAACTCAAGCACTACACGTGAATTATTAGTCTTTGGAGCACGTGTCACGTAAGGCGCCAACAAGGATTGATACTAGAATCGTCAATTGAAGTACAGGTCATAAGACACCTCTATCTTGAGAACCCATGAGCAAATACGCACCTCTCCGCATCCATGAAGACTGCCGAAGCAAGCAACACATGCAGATCTGCAGAAACAACACGCCCACAAGGGACGGACAACACTTCCGCAAATGAGGAACAACAAGTCCACGCTGAGGGAGTCGCACTCTTGACCTTTTTACTTTGAGTCAAGAGTTCAAGCCAATCGATCAAAGCTCCTTTTGCATATTATAAATAATGTTAAAAATAAAAGAATTGTTATATTTATTTCCAAATGCATGTTAATAAGTATGTAATTTATAAAGCATTATTCATAATTGGCACAAATGATATGAGCATAGAAGTTGTCACTTTGCACCCTCAAGAACTTGATCTTTTAAATTGATATTCGTAAACAATGCTTCATGCGGTGACCCAACTATTATCTAGTGAACAATAAACAAAAAACTTGATTGAGCTTTTTATCGAAATATTCGAAGGGGTACAATGATTCATAACATACAATACATATCGCGATAATCTTTATCATCCAATGCACATATATTAATCTTTGAAGTATCAAATCATCTCGACAGAATCCTGAAATCATTGGTACATATATCAGAATCTTGAAGCACAGGCGGACACCTTTAACATGGATTTGTGCAAATATACCTCTGAAAATCTGAAATAATTAGTACATTGTCAACAGCTGAAGCACAGGCCTCACAAGGCACATTTACCATTGCAAGTTATAGCACGTCCACAGGAGGGAGCAACACATCTACACGCGAGGCGGGTTGAGAAAAGCATCCACGAGTGATGTAGGAAGCATCCACAAGGGATGTAGGAAACATCAACGTGCAAAGCGAGACGAGGAAGAAGAAAAAAGGAAGAAGAAACTCTCATAAAATTGTGAGAAAATTGATGACCCAAAGACTCGAACGCAACGCGGGGCGTAAAGAATCATGTATGACTTCCTAAATATTAAGCTTGAATGATTTTTATTTTATTTTATGAAAAACAGTAGATATGAAACTGATTTTTTTTTAATGGTGATATGAAACTGATTTGAATAAACCGTTTGTGATCTGGTAAATAGGGCAACGCAAATTAAGAATAGAAAAAGGACGAGCGTGCATCTGAACTAATTATTTATTTAATTAATAAATAAATAAATAATCGAGGCCATTAGATAATCTTATTAAAGGGTTAGGATTGACGTGTCTTGATTATTCTCCTAGTCCTATATGCTGGGCAAATAAACTTTAAAATAACTTGTTCCAATTAAATATTTAAAATATAATGTCATAGCTAGCGCCTAGCTTTAGTCAAAGGATATCTAGAAAGTAAAATAAGACTTCGATTCTATTTGAATATCATAATTTTATATCGAATCAGCTGGACTGAATAATTATGAAATCGATCTTGTGTCTAGTGGCTTGAGCTATCAACAAATTTACAAACTTTTGTACTTTTATTTATATTAATATGATGTATTCTTTTGATTTGTAAACTATTCTTCTACTGAGACGGTGTCGTTAATTATCATCAAAATGATATTGTGTTCGAATCCGATTTGAAAGAAATTAGTTACACGTAGTCAAATGATGCGAACGTCAAAACGATATTATTATTTTGTTGAAAACATAGTTTCGATTGATATATTTCTAAAATATAACAAAACCACATTGTTTTGACACTGCCAATATTTTATTGCGCTGCACGGGATGTGAATCCGACTGAAAATTGGTTGGGTTTCAAAGTATTTTAATCTAACTGGTGGTGAGTTCGGAATAATATGTTTGTTAAATGAGTAAGTTACAGTTTATTTCTCATAAAGTTTTAAATTTTAATTGGCAAATGAAGAATTACTAGTTTGAACTTTTTTTTTTTTGATGAAAATTAGTTTGAACTTTGAACAACAATATTCTTAATATAGTTAAGAAATAACAGTCCCGTTTCACATCAACACCCTAAAAAACAATTAATTAAAACCCATTTCGCAAGAAATTTCTCACCAACACGAACAACGAAGCTTTCTCAGAATCAGAACCATCTTCATTCAATTTTTACGCCATAAAATTTCATTAATGGCTTTTTGACGCCGTTTCTTCTCCTCGTTTCTTCATGCGCCGATCATAAACAACAACAATAACAAAATCTGGAGAAGGAAAACGAAAAAGGTACTTTATACAACAACGCGGTTTCTTCTGTTATCATTCTTTTGGGGAATTCTGGTGTCTTTTTTATCTTTTTGAATATGATATGAGTATGATGATGATGGTTGGTGTTGTTTCTAGAGAGTTCGATATGTGTTTTTGCTTCAAGCTTCGTCTTCTTCTGGTGCGATTTGTATCTCCTTCATACAATTCATTACTTGTTTGAATTATAAATTAAGGTACGTATTACCTATTGATCGTTTCTGAGAATGCTTAATTCATAATTTGATATCACGGATTGTCCGTCTTGGTTATTTGATGTGTGAATGAGCTGTGATGGATGAATTCCAGTTTGATGATCCAACCAGCTGTTTGTTGTATTGTTTCTGTGAATTGTGATCTGTCTTCGTTCATTTCCAGCTGCTTTATACCTTTGAGTTTTTTGTTATTGTATATATATTTTTTCAATGCATTTCTGATTGAGGATTATTCTGCAATGTTTGTGATTTTGTTTTGTTGTCAATTTGTGGTCTCTTTCCTGATTACCGTATTTTAGTTTAGTGTTATGCGGTGGCATTTACGCGCATGTTTGTTATATGTTCATCAGGTGATTTCTGCTGTTTGAATTGTTTGTTTTGTTCATGGCTGAGGAGGTATTAAGAGCAAGGAGTTCTGTAGACCCAATTAAGTCTAAAGTTATCAGGGCGAGAAGAACGTCGTTGCCAATATTTTTAAGTGATTGGGACAAAGATGTTCCCAGTTACCTCAGGGCATCCACCGGCTCTTGTCATGATCATTGCAAATATGGGAAGAAGGAGGCGACTGAAGTTAAACAAAAGCAGCCAGGGATGAAAAGAAATGTGGCGGTGCCTTTGGTTTGTCGGAATTTGGTTCTAAGTAAAAGTGTTTCCATGGGAAAGAAATCTGAGGCTGCCAGGTTAAAGGCCTCAGCTAAACCAAAGTCAACACTAGATGATCCCGTTGAGTTATGCAAGCCTGAAATTTTGCCAGATGATAAAACATCTAAAGCCTCTTTCAAACAAAGTGCATCAAGGGAGAAAGAAACTAAAGCTTCAGAGATTATTCCTAAATCCTTGAAGCCAAGGAAATCAGTTGCGACTTCAGGCTCCTCAAAACCAGAGAGATTTGAAACTAAGCGACAACTAAAGATTGTGCGTTCTCCTTCTGGAATCTGGGATGATGGGAGGAACAATTCGGACATCCAAGGACTTAGGAAAGGGATACACAATGTAAACAAAACAGGTACCAAAGTTGTTAACAAGGGCAGTGAAGGCAAAACGAGTGCCAAAACTGTTAACGAGGGCAGTGAAGGCAGAAAGCATGGTATGGTGACTGAATCAGCAAGGGCATTGTCTACCCATGCTGCTATGAATTTGAATGCAAGAGAAAAGCCACCATCACCCACTACTCCTTTGAAGATTGCCATAAAAGATAAGCCGCGATCCTCACCTCCACGACGGAAGACAATGGAAAAAGCAAGACCACACCTTTCCTCTACTCAGTTGAAGCCTGCAAATGTCAGGGAAAATTTATCATCGTCATCTACTATTTTCAAGATGAAGCCTGCAACAGTGAATACATCACGTCCATCTATTCCTCCTCGGAGTTTTAACAGCAAGAAAACCATTAACGTCAGAGATCAAATTGTTCAGAAGAGGGAATCCTCTAAGGTGCAGGCGAGTGAAGCTGTGGCCACCCGACGCAGTTTTATATCTTCTAAAACAAAGGTTGCAAAAGACATGAAAAAGAAAGAACCACAACTGGAAAAGCTGGGTGAGGCTGAAGTTGCTGAAACAAAGGAATTTCACGAAAAGAGTGAGGGAGCTCCGAGTCATGCGGCAGGACTGGAAAATCAGGAGGTAATGGAATCTTGTGGTGAACAAGCCCAAGAGAAAACCTTGTATATCATCAAAATGGAAACTGGGAACAAAATAGAGCTAGCTCCAAATACTGAAGACGAGATTCCTCATATGCAGCAGTTGGCTTCTCTGACCCCACCACTGTCGCCCACGTCTCATATCAGTGTCACTGGGTCAGACATGTCCACCCAACATGAAGCTAATCAACATGAGTTGGCTGACGCAGAGACAGCCCTGCCAAGCATTGAACAAGAAACCTCAGATGCTAATCAACATGAGTTGGCCGATGCAGAGACAGCCCTGCCATGTATTGAACAAGAAACCCCAGATGCTATTCAACATGAGTTGGCCGACGCAGAGGCAGCCCTGCCATGCATTGAACAAGAGACCCCAGATGCTAATCAACATGAGTCAGCCGACGCAGAGACAGTCCTGCCATGCATTGAACAAGAAACCCCAGATATACAGCCTCTGCCATCTTTTAGCCCAGTAGTTTCACCCAAATCTCAATCCATCACCATGACTTCAAACACACCATCCCATTATGAAGAGAGTCAAGATGAGTCTTCTTACACAGAAAGCGAAGATGGTTATTCGAGCTATGAAGATGACCATCTTGTTGAAGGAGAGGATCTGAAGGATGCAGAACATAACAATAAGCCCAAGAAGTCTGCTAAAACTCCTTCTGAAGAGAACGGTGTGGATCCAGTGAAACTCAAATTCCAAAGGGGACGAGTAATTGACATCACACAGGAAAACCATGGTCCCAGGAGGCTCAAGTTCAGGAAAGCAAAGGTTCTTGAAGAGAAGGCTGCAAATGTCTATGTTAGCAAAAGTAGCTTTAAAATGAGACAAGCAACTCAAACTCAAGATAATGCCACCACGGATAACAATTCTGAGACAGTTGCTTTACGCCACCAAGACATTCAAGAGAAAGACGCACAGGGACTGTTCAACAATGTGATCGAGGAGACGGCTAGCAAGCTTGTGGAAACAAGGAAGAGCAAGGTTAAGGCACTTGTGGGGGCATTTGAGTCTGTAATCTCCCTCCAAGATGGCAAGCCAACTAAGACATAATTAGTAGTTTCCATCTGATGAGTTTTTGCTAATTGGCCTAATGCAAAGCGAGCGGTGCGAAATTCCAGTGAAAGCAGGTATAACTTTTGGGTTAGGAGTTTTATTAGTCTACATTTTAGTCTTGACTAAACCTGGAGTTTTGTGTACTGTTCCCAAGACATTTCTTGGAGGGTTGAGTTGTGTCTATTAACTATATGCATATACATATAGTAACTGTTACAGTGTTTCGCTTACAACTATAATGGCGTGTCATATTCATAACGAAGAACTTTTGATGAATGAAGGTTTCGTTGAGATTTTTTGATTTTTATTTCTGCTTACTAAATCAGTTGGATTTTCAGATTTTTATGTTTTCAATACATTCTGCCAGGAGTTTATAAGTCCTCCTTTGCCCTGTTTTTTCAGATCTCTTGTAGCTTATCAAAAAAAAAAAAAAAAACATTCTGCCAGGCAACATTGGTAAAGTGCAAGTGCAAGTGCAAGTGATGTCTCATAGCCCATAGGCAGAGGCACACTATATAGCAAGGAAACCGCAAATCTAAAAATAAGAAGAAAAAGAAAACCGTCGGAATCGCTGTACTAAATATATATTAAATATATAAATAATTTTATGATTTTTTAAAATAATCAAATTTTATTTTAAATTCATTTATTTCGAAAATTTTCCAAAATAAAATGTAAAATTAAATTTTTAGAAGTTTCCACAGGTTTCTTGCCATGTCCTAGAAATTTCCGATTTGTTGATCGTTTTTGAAACCTCAATAAACGGTCAACTAAAATTTTCGAAGGTTTCTTGAGGTTTTCAGGTTTCCGAAACCGATACCTCATAGGAGGCACATCGCCGTTTTGCATAGTGAAGAAGTCAAAATCGTTCGAGACTCATCTCAAGAGCGGCCGAAATACTTACGCGACTGACCGACCGACCTTTTGCATTTATGTTCGTAAGCATTTATTTATCTATGTGGCTCAAAACTCGAAATATTAAAAATTATTTTTCAATTCAAATAAAAATCTATCTGTTCTGTGTGTCCCACTCCCCCCACTAAAAACTCCGTCCATCGAAAACACGCCTTCTTCAAACCTTCTAGGTCTTTCTAGACATCCAGTTAGAGAGAGAGATGCTTTTGTAGAATAAAAACCTCCTCCATCTCCGCTTCTCGTCCGATTTATTCCGGTAAGTCCGATCTGCTTTCTTTTCTACTTTCTGTTACTACGATCTTTCGAGTCGTCTTTACTTTTTATCTATCGATTAATGTTAATCCAACACCGTCTTTCGTTTTCATTTGGATGATTTGTGGTTTTGTTGAAATTTATGAAGCCTGATTTCATTGGAAGTTTGATGATGAATTATATCACCTTGCTCTCAACATTTCTCTGACTGAATTTCGTAGGCACTGATTCTGATAGATCCATAAATAAAGCTTTGTTTTTGTGCTTTTGAGGATACATTTTTTTTATATCTTCAACTTTCAGTGTAATGTGTTTAGGTAGGCTGAAAGGATGATCTTGAAAAAGCAGTATAGATGCTTACACTCATCCACCTGCTCCTGCACCAAAGGCCATCTCAGTGAAGATGTCCTTTACTTAGTTTTTCAACAAATAAATTGGAACCCTAAGATGATCGCCGCCCTCTCTTGCGCTTGTAAATGGTTTGATGATCTTGCTAAGAGAGTGCTTTGGAAGGAGTTTTGCCGCACTAGGGCCCCGAAGATGATGCTTGATTTGCAATCTAGTGGGAGCCACAATGTTGATGGCAATTGGAGGGCACTTGGAAAGCTGCTTATTTATTGTTCTGGATCTACAAAAGGTGGGTTGTTCAGTGGCATAAATCTTCCTGGCCACTTGATGCACAAGACGAGATTTTCAAGAACATTGGGGAAAAGTTTGCTTTTTCCCTCCTGCAGAACAGATGTGCTGTACCTTTCCGATCCTTGTGAGCATCTGGACCAAGGGGAGGAAGGGGACATTGGATTTTTCAGAGGTGTTTTCAAGTCCTTTCAGATGTCTAAAGTTCGTAAGTTACTGATTGGCAAGGGGACCAAGTTTCATCCCACTGAGGTCTGTCCTTACTGCAAAGCTAAGTTATGGAACATGCTACAAGCTAGAATGATACCGCAAAGTGCCAGTTGCAGGTTGGGTGCTTATGAAGATGCTGTCGAGTATTTTGTATGCCTGAATGGACATATACTCGGTATTTGTACCCTCATTCCCTTATCAGATACTGAAGAAGCATCTGAACTAGAGAATGAGGTGGAATAAAACTCAGGTTAGCTCTCACACAGCAATTTTGATTTTTTATGTTACATATCGACTTGTTAGCTACTGTCGTGATTCACGCGCCTCAGGCACTAGGGATCCCTTTGCGCCTTGGTGCGCCTTGAGCCTTTTTAAACCAAGGTCGTGAACAGTTCATACAAAGTTACACGCTCGGTTGATGGCACATGTAGTTTTTATTGTCAATGATTATGTTAAGCTGCCAAGAATTCTGAGTTTTTGTTTCCTTAGTGCTTGTGATTTCATTTGTTGCTTGTCATACTGGTAACAACTTGAGTACTTCAAGAACTTCATAAGCTTGATTGATTTGTCCATAAAGTTTTATTGAAAATCTTATGCAATTATGTGGAGGTGTGTTGCCCCTCAGTGGCTGATATTAAGTTATTGCCGCCATAAAGTTTGGATTCTCTGTTTTCACTTACTACATAGTTTTTTATTATGAGAATTTTTTTTCTAGTTGCCACATTCTTCCTTTCAATTATTTAGACCGAGTTGTATCTCACCTGCGTAAATGATTTTTCCATAGATATTGCCATGCGGGCACAGAAGAGTTGGTACATTCGGGTATGGATCTAGACGTCAATTAACTATTAAGCAAAGTTTTAATTCGAGGAAGCTGAAAGCGCGTGCATTATCCATCCTCTAATGACGCTGTTGTATGAGTTTGATGATTTTGTATATGTAGCTGCAGATTGTGTAAGCTTACTGTATTGTATTCCTGTGTATGTATCTGAGCGGCAGATTGGGATGTAGAAACTAAAACTGTGATATTGTATTGCCTTTAAATCGGCGAGACTGACACATTCACTTGTGGAGGATATCTATTAAAGCAAGGAGTCATACTAAAAATTCACAGTTGGCTTTTTTTAATGGTGTTCATCTACTTATAGTAATTTTACGAACTTTAGTTTAGGATATCGTGGGAAATAGATACAAATAATCGATCATCGAAACAAATAGATATGTATATATAGTACATGTGAACCAAGAAATCGATATGTAAATGTAACTAAATCGCAATAAGAGGGAATGCAGCATATGCATTTCAGCTTCAGAATTTAATACATACAACACGTGCAACTTTACTTGGCCGAGAAAGTACAGATGTATGTTCTAGCTTACAATTGATGGAGCTGTGTGATTCAATAGGAATTTGGGGTGGATAACGAAGAAACGTGCACCATGGATCCGTGACTTAAGAGTGCTTAAATTGTGATGTTATAGTATGACGCATACACATCTGCTCATCTTTGGTCCATCTATGGTCTTCTCTGTTCCTGGAATTTGGAGAAACAGGGTAAGAAAAGCAAGAAAACGAATACGATTCAAAAACATAGCTAAACACCAATATCGGATACAAAATTATTCTCTGTTATCTTTGCGTTCATAATACGTGCTTCATCTCAAGACTACAAAGACAAAATTATAAGTAACAAGAAGTATTATTAAGTATGCATTTTCACCGAATCTACTGGTTTGGAAAGAAAGCGAGCTGTGTTGGGGAAAAAACAGCTGGAAAAACAAACCGAACTTACAAGATGTCCCTAACAGCATCACATGCTTACAGCTCTATTATCCTCTTTGAAAGACAATTCACAGCTGCTTAGGACTATTTGGATACTGCAACTGCACATATCCATACCTCAAGCTAGCCTCATGGAAGGGTATGAAATGTGATTTTGATAGTTACGGTTCAACTCCAGAAAAGCAAAGATCGACTACAATTTGGACATACATTTTAGTTAAGATAAAGCAACAAACATGGATTTTTTTTATTACCTTTATCTATTGTTGGTGTTTGAATAACAACATGCATGGTTGTTACTACTCCTGGAATATCACATAATGGGCTCCTACACTCGCCAACTGTTCTGTTGTTGTCGAGTATCTTCCCTGAACTGATCAACTTGACATCTTTCACTGTCCTCGGGCCATTCTGCTTTTCTGCCCAACAAAATTCCATACGATGCTTTCAGTACACATCAGCATCAAAGCGTGAACTTATAAAAAAAATACTGAAAGTGAGGTGATTTAAGAAGTGATAACACAAAAAGAAAACATCATAATACAATTTAACAAAAATCACACACGGCGTATAATTTTTTTATTATTATTTAAAAGGGGTGCAACACGAGGACTTCCCAGAGGTCACCCATCCCAGTACTACTCTCGCCCAAGCACGCACCCACACACGGCGTACAAAAGGTGCTGCATTGAGCAAAAATATCAAACATGACTGCACACTTGGACATCATAACAGATTGCTTAACACCATTGTGCTATGAAGAATTAAGTTTAGTTTCTTCAAAGCATATCCATCAAACTGGAGTTACTTTTTCAACGACTTTAAAAACAAATAACCGGATTGCATATCAGCTAGCAGTGATCAAATAAAGAGATCCATATGTACATTGAGTTCATAAAGAAAAAAGCGCACGAGTTCCCAAACTAGCGTACTGAATGAAACTGAACGACTATAGGTGCAAATATTATATCGGAAAACCTGACTACCTTTAGGCCACTGAGCGAGAATGCTTTCCTTTAAAGTTGAGACGCTAGTCGCAGAACTGAATCTCTTGGGCCCAATATCAGAACCATCTAGTAGTCGGAATTTGATTTCTAGTTGATCTTGCATCCCTGCCATATTCTCTGGGAAGATGAAAACAGCCTAAAGTTCTGAAACCCCAAATTCTTCAATTGAACCTGACAACAAGAGCAAATCAAATAATTGTAAATTCAAAGTCCTTGTGAACTATTTAAGTTGCAATTTTGAACCTACATCTCAATTAGGGTTATGACACAACTATCTACCAAATCCCCAAATGGGTAATTCTCAAATCAACCAAATCTGAACTGGGCAGTCAAACAATCACAAAACTTTAACAATAAAGAGAAACAAAACAAGTGAATAGTCTTCTTACTTTTGGTATAGGCTCTTATATTCTTCAAGAGTCGTGAAGCTTCAGCAATTGAAAGCAGATCGGCCAACAAGTTTTGAACTTTATAGCCACCGAGTGAAGAAATGTTAGACCGCAATGCTACGATGTTTCCGAAGGTCAAAGTTGTCAATAAGTGTGGTCAAACGCATAAACATTCATGCTTTTTATTTTATTTTATTCAAACTACAAACTACTCCTGCTGACGGTGATTTTTTTTTTTAGCTTTGTTATATTAAATTAATTTATCATAGGTTCTTTTTTTTAAATTTATTATAAGGTTCAATTCAGGTGAAAATTTATATTAAAATAAGAATTTAGAAACTACTCGTTGTTAATTTAAAGAAAATTCAATGGTTAACCGTTAAAATTAGTGATAAAACGTCTATTTTATTATTAAAAACGCACTAAGGGCAAATAGGATAAAATACAAATTACTGATAACATCAAATTCCTTTAAAAATAAAAATGATGCAAATTTCCAAGATAGAACTTCTTCATTTAATAAACGAGTTTGAATTTATATTGCTTGAAAATTATGTTCGTACTTTATGATCGAGTTGAGCTTTGACCGAACTTGTTCACGAACTACTCGACGAGTGCATCGGCTCGTTTACATTCCTATGCATGATTTCTCAATCTAAATAGTCAAACTCCTCCGCACATTCTCAAACACCTAAGAAATCCAATTCATGCATTCAACCACAATAGAATCATATCATCTAGATTTTATACAATGACATAGAATCAAGGTTTACGTCTATGAGGTCCATAGAACCCAAAATACAATAAGACGACTCATTACTCACATTCATAGATAAATACAAGTGGGATCTGAGTTTTACAAGCAGAGAAAGGTAGACAAAAAGAGAGGAGAAGTAACCAAATTGGTGTCAATGATCTCCTTGAACTCTTGATTGCTTTAAACTCCAATGAGTTATTCTTGATCTTCAATCTCCGACTTTTTATATCTAAAATATGGCTGAACTCTCAGCAAAATCTGTCTCTTTTATCTATAGTGAAATACGGTTGTCTTATCCAAGATGAGATCCAGGTGGTGTTCGTACTGAACTTGAATACCTCAGTGGACAGTAATCGAAACAGAACAATGTAGGCACACACTATGTAATACCCAGTTCGGCAACAGCCTACTCTGGGGGCTTCCCACGCCCTACAGGGCAAATCTTATTGAAAAGTTTAGAGCTACAGATGGTCATACTCTTACAATCTCCCGAATGTAATCGCCTAGCCTCTAACACTTCTTCTCGATTCGCGATCTCGGCTCCCCCTCGATCCCCTGTGAGTAGGACCGAGACTCCTTCCCGACCTAGTTTTGGACCTCTCCGAAGTCCATACGCCTTCTTCCGAATGCGTGTGTTGGTGACCATGTGTGTGCAGCGGTTTGTTCAATCGGAACAGTCTGATCAGCACACTGAGAACAGACTGTCTCAGCGCCGTTGATTTTCCGATGTGGAAAGATCAGCCGGCCGTCGCTCCTCCTCCTCTTCTCAAGATCACTCGTGTTTTCTTTTTCTCCGAATAGCGAATTGTACTGATTGGGAAACCCTAGCAGTGTATTTATATGCTTCGGTATCTTTCCAAATCAGTCTGAGATACCCTAGAAAGTATTTAGGAAATATTCCTAAATATTCTCTAGATATCTTATCCAATCTTCATAGGATCTTTCCGGATATTTCTTCTTGGTCACACATGCTGAAGATCTCTAACTGGTTTCCAGATATTCTCCTGAATATCTAATCACGATTTTCTCGTCCGCCGACTCCAATCTTCATTAGATTGATATCTGGAAATTTCTAAATTAGGAAACTACCGTTCTTCAGTTCTGCGTTGTATGCGAGTTCCAATCTTCGGCTTGAACAGCTCTTGACTTCTGTTGGAATACTCTGAAGACGTTTTGCCAAAACCATGCCAAACGTAGGAACAACATATAGTCAACGGCAACAAAAAAAAAGCAAGTCTTAATCGGGTAGCTCGGACGAGCTACATGGCAAGCTCGTCCGAGATTGATCTCAGATTGAGCGGATCGCATGAGCCGAGCGCAGGGGTGCCTAATCTAGCTTGAAATGTCGTGAACATATCTTGGGCGACCGTGTTTGTCCGGTTGAAAGTGCATCTACCCTAAGCTCTAGCTCGGACGAGCTAGAGTTTTGTTTGACCGAGTATGTTCGCCGAGTATGTTGTCTCAACATCCCTTGTAGCTCGGGCGGACGTACACGTAGCTCGGTCGAGCTATGCGTGACTTGCTCAATATAGCTTTGAACTTCAACTTTTCGGTTGACTTTAACATGTAGAGTCTCACTTCGATGAAAGGTAAATACATACCCGGCTTAATAGGAGGCCACTAAAATCATTGCTTTAGGACATATGCACCCATTCCTAAGGGAAATGGTAGGAGATGACTTCCTCACCTAGCATTTCCTCCCAAAAAAAAGCACAAAAAAAGATAGGAAGTTCTCTCACACATCCTCAATGAGCATGTGTGTGTGAACTTCATACTTAATTTTGTGCTTTGTTTAGAGGAAATGTTAGGTGAGAAAGTCATCTCCTAGCATTTCATAGGTGCAGATGCCTTTAGGCCTCCATATTTTTTCTGAAAAATGCTTAATAAAAAAGCCCATTTTTATGTAAAAAAGCCCCCCCCCCCCCCCCAATAAACATATGAAAAAAGCTTAGTAAAAAAAGACCCCATTTTTATCTGAAAAGGATCATTTCTTCTCCCATAAATACATATATGCATGTTTACAAATCCAAAATTTTATAAATAAGGCTCATTTTTTTGGTTTGGCTTTAGGTTGAGTCGAGCCTGTGCACATACTAATCTGAAAAAGTTAATGAAAGAAGAACCGAACGGTATCGAAATAATCAAGAATCGAACCATTTTTTTAAGTGAAGCGAAATAATTAGTCATGAATTTGAAGTGCTTAAAAGTTAACTGAGGTTGAGGTATATACATTTTCATTATTGGATTTGTGTGATAATGACTAAAACTGTTTTGATGAGAAAAGGTGAAAACTCATTTTCTTCTGAAAACAGTTGAGAATTTGATTTGAATTAGAAGTTTGAATTCATTTTGAAAATGATAAACCGATCAAGGTAGGAAAAGTCAAAACTTGCCTACGCCCCCATTACATTTTACATGCAAGCAAACACCTGTCTGTCCAGCACATTAGCATCCTCCGATTACGAGAAAGGTAAAGTATGCCCCATCCCGTTGTTGCTTTTCTTTTATGTGTCCGGATTCGGCGCTCTATTAAAGAAGTAGCGAGTTTTCTTTTTTAATAGAAATTATTCTTATCATATAATATAAACAAGGACACATAAAGCCTTAACTGAATACATCATATATTAATCTCATATAAAATGAGAGTCTAGATTGGTTTTTATAGGTATACGAGAAGATGTGCTGGATGTCAGTTTGATAGTACAAGTTTTCTCCGACACATCAATACCCAACTTACGAGCATTACGAAAGCAATATCTTTGGCATCTGAAAGAAATTTTAACTATTTCATATGAATATTATTTTTGACTAAATAGATTTTAAGTTGACCTATTTTGAGAAAAATTTCCAATTATCAAATTGAACGAATTCATATCCAGTATACTCAATTATTATTATTATTATTATTGATTAATCCAGTATACTCAATTAGAGAATTATTTTTTCATGATACTCAACTTCATTAAGATGATGTTATTAAAAGCGTTTTAACATTTGGTCGGTTTTAGCAACGACCTTTATTGGGTATGTTGGCAAACAATTGTTCAATCTAAACAAATTGAAAAATACTCTCAATTAGTCAAAATCGTAGATCCACACCAACGTAGTTTTGGATTGTTTTCTAAATCTATTGGTCATGTAATCGAAAAATTTTCCAAAATGCTTAAAATGAATAATTGGGTTGTAATTGTACTCAATTTATTAGATTGTTTCCCAACTTACTCACTTTGTGTAAGAGATTCTTGTCAACGGCGTCTTAAACTTAAGTCGTTTATGTCAACAACACCTTAGTCCTCATCTTAGATTTAAACCGATCCTTGTTCAACATAATATTAAATAAAAACGTCAAGCAGAGTAAGACACACTTTACAGAAGCGGCTTAAATCTAAGACGTCATTGTTAACATCGCCTTGAAAAGCGAGTGAATTGGAAAATAATACCGGAGTTTAAGTACAATTGGGTTCCAACTGTTCATTTTTAGCATGTTTGAACATGTAACCTACTTCATTTGCTTTTCATGCCAACTTTAGTGAAAATTGAAATACAGGAAGAGTTCAAAAGCTATTTATTGCCTTGGAACGAACAGAAGTAATTCAAAAGCACGAATAAAAATTCAGCAAAAACTTGCCAGTTTAAAACTACAATCCCTTCAAGTGTCCCAACCAGTAAGATAACAAAACATGTATGGTGATCTCCTGAAAATATAAATAGTTGATGACTATGAAACCATCTGCTTGACCCAAATCACCTGAGGTTATCCACACCATGCAGTATCTCAGTTACGCCATGGCAGGCATGTCCTTGAGCCACGCATCCAGCGGCTTTCCGATGGTGTAGACAATGAAGCCTATTTCCCTCAACTTTTGAGCATTCACCACATTCCTTCCATCAAAGATATATGCCGGTTTCTGCATGTTATCATAGATCTTCTGAAAGTCTAGGTTCTTGAACTCATCCCATTCAGTTAAAATGCACAGGCCATGAGCATCCTTTGCGGCATTGTAGGCATCCCAGACCACACTTACTTGCTTCACAGTTGTGGGACTCGTCGGTTGGAGATGAAGAGGATGATCCCACTCAAATTTGTTCATTGTCAGGTCCCTTTGGATCTGGTCCTCAGTGACCTGTGGATCATAGATACTCAAGCGAGCTTTGTCACCAAGAAGTCCCTTGCACACATCAATGGCAGGGGTCTCCCTAGTGTCACCTGTGTCCTTCTTGAAGGCAAAACCAAGAATGGCTATCTTCTTGCCTGAAACCGTGTTGAACATGGAAGAAACAACCCGATTCACAAAACGGCTCTTCTGATAGTCATTGATCTTGATCACTTGCTTCCAGTATTCAGCAACCTCTGGAAGGCCATTGCACTCACAGATGTAAACCAGGTTGAGAATATCCTTTTGGAAACAGGACCCGCCAAAGCCAACACTAGCATTGAGAAATTTGGAACCAATTCTCGTGTCTTTTCCAACAGCATAGGACACTTCTGATACATCTGCACCCGTGGCCTCGCAGAGGGCAGACATGGCATTAACTGATGAAATCCTTTGGGCCAAGAAGGCATTAGCAGCAAGCTTGGAAAGCTCCGCTGACCACAGATTGGTGGTTAGAATGCGTTCTTCAGGGACCCATCGAGCATAAACTTCCTTCAGTGCTTGGATTGCCTTTTGGCCTCCTGGGGTCTCCCTTCCTCCAATGAGAACTCTGTCAGGTGCAAAAAGATCATCAATTGCAGTCCCCTCTGCGAGGAATTCTGGGTTGGAGAGGATCTGAAACTTGATCCCCTTACTGTTGTGGGTCAAAATCTTCTCAATGGCTTCGGCTGTCTTAACCGGCACAGTTGATTTCTCAACAACAATTTTGTCAGATTTGGAAACATCAGCAATCATACGAGCTGCACTTTCCCAGTACGTGAGATCTGCAGCTTTGCCAGCTCCAAGACCCTGTGTCTTAGTTGGGGTGTTAACAGAGACAAAAACAATGTCGGCTTCAAATACATGCTTCTCAACTTCAGTGCTGAAAAACAGGTTTTTGCCTCGGCATTGCTTCACGACATCGTCGAGTCCTGGCTCGTAGATGGGAAGCGTATCGCTGTTCCAAGCAGCTATCCTGGGGACAGATATATCAACAACTGCAACCTCAATGTTTGGGCACTTAAGCGCAATCACTGCCATAGTTGGACCCCCAACATAACCAGCTCCAATGCAGCAAATTTTCACCATCTTCCTTGTCTACTTAACACCTAAGAAGGTCATATTTCATGTCAAATGTGTGATTCTCAGATCCAGGCATGCATGTTACTTTACCACTACTGAGATAATTGTCTTAACATTCGTTATTGTAAGCAGTAATTTAAAATCAGATCATGTACTTGGCTGAGGGCAATGTAGGGATCTAGATGGATCTATCTAACTAACAAGTCAAATATGAAGTTGATAAATTTGAAAACTACAACAGGTATTAATCAAGATCTAATCGCAAATGTAAACATTAAATCACTAGATACGATTAGGATGCAACTAAACTCAATCATGACGATTTACAGCAAAGTGCTAGATCTGGAAATTATCTACAATAAGTATCGAATGGCATCAGATCTAAACGACCTAAGTTCAAATCGCGAATTGCAATACGAGCAGTCGAGACAATCTTCGAAAAATCCAAGTGAAATGAAGGAAGCGGATACCTTGGTTGAGCTAGAAAGAGGAGATTCGTCGACAGATCTGATCTGCTCTGCTCCGATCTGATCTGATATTCGAAGCAGCGCGGAGTCCTTTTATAGAGTAAATATGTGCGATTTTACTTTTACTGTCGTGTTTAGAGGTGCGATTGTGATGAGATAACGCGTTTATGAGCACGAAGACAGCCAAGCGAGAGCGAGTAGCATCGCCACCGTCCTCCATTTTGACGTATAAATTAATTTTAGTCAGCGCTAGACGCTGTATTGACTTTGAATTCACCGTATTTACACAAAGATGAATTTCATTTCATCAACTTCTATATAATAATAAAAAAAAAAGAGAGATAAAAAGAAACTGAAACGAATTTAGAAACTGAATTTTTTAAGTTTAACTGAACAGAACCTTGTCTACTTCTAGCAATGTTATAAAGAACATTAGGTGCTAATAAGGTGAAAAGAGTGTTCGAGATTAATCAATTTTTTATTTTTAAAATTTTCAATGATAAACCTATAAAAAAGATCAATGATAAAAGGTTATATGAATACCATTATCATATATATTTTTCACTTTATTTTAATATATAGGAAACAATTAGATTATAAGTCTCATCAAATATTAAAATTTTGTAATTTTTTTTAATTTTGATCAAGAAATAGGTCATTTATCTCTCGCTTACAAATTGGGTGACCTTATGATGTACAATATATGTAAAAGTGTAAAACTGAAACGCAACCGGGAATTTTACCTTCTAAACCGACATTTTAAAACAAAACTGATTTCCAAACAAATTTGACAACTTTACATCCCAAATAAGTCCTAAACTCGAAGTTAGGAATTTGGTTTGGACTTTGGATGACTTACTTTGTAATCAGAATTACATTATTCGGTTATTCCTTAACAGTTTACATAATTCCTGATTATTATATCATCATTCACCATGACAAAAAAAAACATATCATTTTTCTCTTTCATCTTGTCATGCCTCATGACTATTTTGATCAGTGCACCATGACTATTTTCATCATAATTTTCTCTCATTGCTACATAAATTTTAGCTCATAAATATTAAGATTAATAAAAATATATCAAAGTGTATCTCGTTTTATATATCTCAAAAAATTATGAATATTGGTAATTATTTTGATTTTTTAACTTTGTAATTTAAAAGATATATTCGTTGCAAGATCAAAATATAAATTGAAAAGTTTCTTACACAAGACACGTGTCGCGTTGAAAATTGCAATTGGTTCACAGATCATGACCAAATCTAACTTTTGTTCATAAGATGATCTTTTTTTCAAGATCATCACAAGACCTTTTCTATGATTGGTTTAGTTACGTTGAGATTCTTATTTTTTTTAATCTCTCTCATGACATTTTCTTATGACTCATAAAGTCATGTTAGGGATGTTCCATGCTATGTAAGAACAAAATCTACACTAGATTGGACTCATACATCACTTTATATTATGACCAAAACATGTTTTGACCAAATACAAATTGGTGGTGTACACAATGCGATTGTTCAGCTAATACTCTCTTCTGATCAGCTCCTCGCTACTCGATCCAGAAGCGTCTTCGGGTTCTAGCCTATATTATATACAGTAGTAAGCACAGTCCACAAGATGTTTTGATCTCAGCGAGTTTGAAAATACAGGCTTCGATTACAGCACGATGATTTGGATTTTTGGAAGTCACTTCCACCCAAAATATGCCTAAATGAAGCTTTCATAAACACGGATGCTTAACTGGAGTCGAAGTAGCTTATAATATTAAATTGTTTAAGCAAGCGGGTAAAAATGAAAACATAACTCGGTTTCATATAATAACCAGGAAATCTAGTGCTTCAACAGACGAAACATAAAGAGCTTGCAATCCTTTTGAGGCTAAATCAACAAAATCTCTAGAAGCCATTCAAAATGAAGATGAAGACACTTAAGGTATGGAACCATCGGAATTCAAAGAGCAACACCGATGCGTCCAGCAACTTGATCAAGGTCGCGTCTTCCACTCGATGTAATGACTCTTCCTCTGTTGCGGGAGAAACAATATTGTCAGATGCATTGGACAGACCATCAAATGCTTTCATATTCAAAATTCTGTAGGGCATCTAAACAAAACGATATCTCAAAAATCAATTGTATGACCAAAAAATACAAATAAACTTACCCCTTGGGATCAACATCAACAATGTTCAGCTTTTGCAACTGTTGGAGAATGTGACGGGCAACAGAGCCACTGCTCTCGCAAAAGTGTGGAGGGCGACTTCCATTCCTCTTGCTACCACCATAAATTCTCTTGAAGGCTCCAACACCAAGACCTCCTCTCAAGTAGATTTTCCTTGCCATGGAAGCTGTTAACAGACGTATGCATCAATTACTTACAACACAAACAAAATAACAACAAGCTAAAATAATCTCGGCTGGAAGCCTGGAATACTTGAACAACCACAAGTTTCATAAACAAAGTAAATTCTAACTCACCAGCTCTAATGTAATACCAGTCAGGATCATAAGGAGCAAGCTCCTTAAATGTGGCAGTCTTCACAATGTCAGTCCACGGTGGGAGCTCAACCTAATAATACACAAAACCAACACAGCAGCATGAGAAAGACAACTATATTTAATTATCAATTAAGTGCACACAGAAAAAAGCACAGTAAGACTCTATCAGCTAACTGCTTCATCAACCAATTAAGTGCAAACCAAGATGAAATTCGTCCCCTTAAATATATGATAATTAATCCATTAATTCCAACTCGAATATAAGATATTCTTGATGCAAATTTACCAACAAATTGTGTGATTTAGCAATTTGGTTACATAAACATAGACCTACGCATACAGATAGGATTAACAATTGAGCAATAATACCTTGCCGGAGCGCTTGAGATGAGCAGCGTAAGCCTTGACGAACTCGTGAGGCGAGACATCCTTCACAGTTTTCCCAGCTTCCATGTTGTCGACACTTTTCCTCTTTAGATCGCCAAACGATGTTGCCAAAGCCGACGTTTTGCTACCAGTAATCGTTCGTCGATTAACGAAGTTTGTTTATATATGGAAGCTACTAGGGTTTCCTCAACTCAATTGGGCCGGTGAAACCATCACAGACCCATTTACAAGCACACTCGATCGTAAGAAACGACAGCGTTTTACTCGCTGCTGGTGAGGAAAGGTCAAAATTCCGATTAAAACGAATCTTCGGACTTGTTCGCTGCTCTCCACCTCTTCTTCTCTCCTTTTCGCATCGTCGCAACCAACCACCAGCGCCACCAGTTTCATTTCATATCTAAGAGGCTGCGAAACCCTAGTAGCCATGGCGACCAATCGCCTGTTACAGCTGGCTCGACGCTCGAGGAATCTGTCTCGTTCAGTTCTATCTCAAGCCATCCGATCTGCATCGACGTCATCCGCCGTCGCTGCCTCCTCTCCCCAGCTTCCATCTCCTCCCCCTCCAGATCGGATGATCTACGATCGCTTGGCTGAACAAGTCAAATCGAAGATCAAGAAGCTCGAGAATCCAGACCCTAGGTTCCTACAGCACGGCTCGCCTCATCCTGTCCTCGCTGACCACACCAGCATACTATCTGCCCCGGAGACCAGGATTACTACTCTTCCTAATGGATTGAGGGTTGCGACTGAGTCGAATTTGGCTGCCAAGACGGCTACTGTTGGAGTTTGGATCGATGCTGGTTCCAGATTTGAGACGGAGGAGACTAATGGGACTGCGCATTTTCTGGAGCATATGATATTTAAGGGGACTGAGAGGAGGACTGCTAGGGAGTTGGAGGAAGAGATTGAGAACATGGGTGGTCATTTGAATGCTTACACTTCAAGGGAACAGACCACTTACTACGCCAAGGTGTTGGACAAGGATGTTGGGAAAGCACTTGATATATTGTCTGACATTTTGCAGAACTCCAAATTTGATGAGGCCAGGATTAGCCGTGAGCGAGATGTTATCCTGCGAGAAATGGAGGAGGTACAAACTTGTAGATTATTATTGTTGATGTGAATTGTGCACTTTTTTTTATAAACCAGTAGTATTCCTGCACCAAATGAGATGATAATCAGGTTCATACATTGGGGCTGATAGATTGCTCAGAAGCTTATGATTCTACTCAAGTCACTGGATTATCTGCGTAGATTTCTTTGATTCTGTGTGGGTGGCATGCTCTTTGGATGAATACTACTAAAATGTTCTTTTATTATCCACTGCAATGCATTTCTTGGGTTCCAATGATGTCTTTTGTCTCACTCTCACTGTTACATCAATGCCATTTTGGTGTCTTATCTTCAACCAAGGTTTTTCATGGCATGACTTTTACGCTATCACTTTGTTCAAAGCTAAGTTTAGGAGATAGTCTTCTCAGTTAGACTACACAAAGTTATACAAATTTCATTAACATCAATCAAGAATTGTTGTCTGTTTGAAGAAGATTAAGACTTCAGTGAATATTTGGCAGCTCTGTTATATCTGTGAAACCTAGAATATTACATTATGCAGCACATTTAACATTCTGCTGTAATTATTAGAAATGATCCTTACCTGAAAATTTATTGCCCTTTTGGATTGCAAGTGTGTTGTATTTCCTAGATACTGTAAATAATATGCTTGTCATTGAATTTTCTAATATAGGTTGAAGGGCAGACTGAGGAAGTCATTTTCGACCATTTGCACGCCACTGCATTTCAATACACACCTCTAGGAAGAACCATTCTAGGACCTGCTCAGAATATCAAGACAATCACCAAGGCTCACCTTCAGAACTACATTCAAACCCATTACACGGCTCCAAGGATGGTAATAATAAAATATCTAATTGTATCAACATGTAAGCTGCTAGTATACATTTTTACGTTCACCAGATTTACATATTGATTGTCATGCTTTCATCTCAGGTGATCTCTGCTTCTGGTAATGTAAAGCATGAGGATATTGTCGAGCAAGTCAAAAAATATTTCACCAAGCTGTCTTCTGATCCGACTACAGCTTTACAATTAGCTGCAAAAGAACCAGCGATTTTCACTGGTTCTGAGGTGCGTCTTTGATAATTGCAGGACCTTTTTTGGATTTTTTTGGGTGCACAAAAGTTCTGCTACAATAGTTTATACGTTCGTTTCAGACATTGCAATTTTTAATAATTTTAAACATGTGTCTCACCAGGTTAGGATGGTTGACGATGATATTCCACTTGCCCAGTTTGCTGTTGCATTCAATGGTGCTTCCTGGACTGATCCCGATTCCATTGCTCTGATGGTCATACAGACCATGTTGGGTTCATGGAACAAAAATACTGGAGGGGGGAAGCACATGGGGTAAGCTGCCTTTAGGTTAATATTGCTGTTTTAGAACACTTTAACTAATGTTAAGTCATTAATTTTTCGAGAAGATCGGAGCTTGCCCAAAGGGTTGCCATCAATGAAATTGCTGAGAGCATGATGGCTTTCAACACAAACTACAAAGACACTGGTCTTTTTGGTGTTTATGCGGTCGCTAAGGTTCGATGCTTGTTCTGTTAACCGTGCTAAGGATTCTCATGGTTTTGTTTTAAATATAACATGGTGCAACTGCAACCAAACTTTGGAAGATTTGAGTCAATAAAATCCACATCTGAAAAGAAAATAAACAAGAGACACTACACTCTAGTTATTGCTCACTCTGATTGTATTCCCAATTTTATGCAGCCCGATTGCCTAGATGATTTGGCTTATGTAATTATGCATGAAATTAGCAAGCTATCTTACCGGGTCTCAGAAGCAGATGTTACCCGTGCACGCAACCAGGTATTTACTTGCTGATTGTCCTGTTAGTATGTGTTTTTTATTTATCATTGGCCATTGCTGATAATTCTTTTATTGTCTAATGCAATTAAAGCAAGCATTTGAATCCTACACATTAATGAATGTCTATCAACGCCGGTTTTGTAACTAGATATCTGTTTGTTTCAGCTGAAATCTTCTCTCCTGCTTCATATAGACGGAACAAGTCCTATAGCTGAAGATATCGGTCGCCAGGTATACCGGATGCAAAGAAGTTTGTATTTGTTTGAATTATCTTCGTTGTATTACAATTCTCTGGTTAGTTGTTGAGAAAAAGGGGGTAATGGTGAAGATGTACTCGTACTCCACATGGTGATCTCGACTTCTGATGACGCTTAGTTACAACAGAGTGAATTTATCCCTTTTTCAGTTTGATACCATAGGTATATAGAACTGGTTAGGTTATAATCATGGGGGTAAGTAATACATTTAGTTAACCATGTGCTTTATATGTAAGGTCCAAAGAGGAAATGTTTTTTGAATAAGAAATGTCTTTTGAATAAGCAATGTCTTTCACTGCAAGGTGTACTGTTGCTTAGTGAAATATGTTTCATATGAAATTATTTAGCATTCCTGTATATTTAAAATTTTCCTCTTCATTCAGCTGCTGACTTATGGCCGAAGAGTCCCGTATGCTGAGCTGTTTGCAAGGATTGACGCAGTTGATGCTAGTACCATCAAGCGGGTTGCCAATAGATTCATATTCGACAGGGTAAGCCTTTCTTGCTCGTCATTATCTCATAATAATACCTGTTAACTGCCCAACGCGCATCTGAGTTGAAATTGGCCCTTGTCAGGATGTGGCAATTGCTGCAATGGGACCCATCCAGAAGTTGCCCGATTACAACTGGTTCAGACGCAGGACCTACTTGCTTCGATACTAAACTGGTGCTCTCGTACTCATTTGCGTCTTGGCAGTATCATTGCCTTATTGAGAAAAGACCAGGCTGTTTTTTTGTGTTTCCTGCTCCTAGCACTCATCAGCAGCGCAATTTTATTTTTGTTACCTCTGTTTATTGTACCATTATACGGGTGATGGTTAAATAAAACGTATGCTGCAAGTGTCCGGCTATTTAGCTGTCAGATTAAATTAATTTTGCATCGCACATTGATCAAAGTTTTCAGCTCTAGCTTCTTGTCCTTATATTTCCCATGCCTTTTTGTTTTATTTTGTTTGGCCCTCCCTGAGGTTTGGGGTTGAAAATGGGCAGATAGGGCTGCAAACGAGTCGAGTCGAGTATTAGGTTGTTCAAGTTTGGTTCGTTTAAAATTTGACGAGTTCGAACCGAGTATTAACGAGTTCTGAAAATTTGTGTTCGAGCTCGACTCATTTAATGTTCACGAGTTTCGAGCCGAGTTCGAGTTTTATATGAGTAATTAAAATAATTTAAATTAATGTGAATATTTACTAATAACGAGTTCAAACGAGCCTTCACTGAAAATGTATTTTAAAATTTACAAATTTACTTTAATCGAGCTTATTAACAAGTTTTGAACAATATAATAGTAAATATTTATATAAAGAATGTGAAATAATCGTTTCATGTAAAATAATACACATGTTTAATACTCAAATTGAAATTATATTGATATAAAGAATGTGAAATAAATAACTATATAAATTATAAACGAGTATATAAACGAGTTGTTCACGAGTTTAAACGAGTCGAGTATCACTTTGTTCGTGTTCGACTCGTTTAATAATCGAGCCTAAATATCGTGATCGAGCTCGACTCGTTTATAATCGAGTCGAGCTTTGACCGAGTAGTCTCACGAGTTGTTCACGAGTACATCGTCTCATTTGCAGCCCTAGGCAGGACCGATCCGGCCCTTACTTATATGGTTTAGGGTCAAACTTTTGAAGTTTTGAAGAGACTTTGAGGAAAATTAGAGCAGGGCTTGTCTCAAAATTTTAAGCTTAGGGATGGCCTTAAGACTATTATTGATAAGGCTTTTAGGGTCGGCTCTGCCCTTAATTTAAGGGCCGAAATTAGAAAAGTAAATACTAGATTTATATTGCATAGTTTGTATCAATTATATAAAAAGAAATATCGAAATATTGATAGCTGATCGAATACAAATTAAAGTTACACATTTTAATTTAGTGATACGTTACAAATTATAGATGAAAAATGTCATTTGAATCAATTATGTGCAATATTATCTGATTAATTAATAAACAAAAATATTATATATTTTAATTTACCATAAGGTTATTGATTGAAAATGAATTCAATTAAATTACAAATAGAAAGTATATAACTAATTATATATATTGGTAGAGGGGAGCGCTCGGTTGAGAACCCTTAAAATTTCGAGAACTTGAGAACCCAAATATCACCATTAGATCATGATGCATCTTTGAATCTGCATGTGACACATGTCCAAAAAACAAATTGACTTTGCATTTAATGCATCTTGGAAAATGCATTTTGCATTTTGGTAGGGGCAGATTGAGGTCTCAAGTTCTCGAAATTTAAAGGGATTCTCATTTGAGCGCTCCTCTATTTGTAGATATCGAAGAAAAATTATACATAAAAATCAATAAGTATATTAATTCATTAAGTTATAAGTAAGATTAACAATTTTTGAAAGGGCTCAACGAACGGGCTTTTTAAGAGTCGGCCGAACTGAACAAAATTAGGTCGGTCTTTTTTAGGGCGGGCCGGTCCTAATTAGATCGTAATTAGGTCGGGCTCGAGGGCCGAACAAGGCTTGAAAATCATAATTTATGTTCAACCATAAGCCTTTAGGGCTTGCTCAGGAATTTAAATTCAGGACCGGACCAATCTTAGGAAACATAGGCTTAAGAACTTCGGTTAGGACTTTCGAACCCTATGACTCAATGTTGACCCCTACCTGGGGTGGATGTTACCCGTGGTAGTGTAGATGCCCCCAATCACTTGGCGACTCTTCCTTTTAAATTTTCTTTTCGAGAATCTTTCAGATGCGAAGGAGCCATATGAACTGAAATCGAAATTTCATTTAAATTTTGTAAGCCACAAACTATTTGTAATGTGGCACTTCTATCATTAACAAAAATAACATAAAATTGCTTGCAAAATTAAATTACTTCAAATGAATATACAGATAGATTGATTAAAAACCAGAGATACTTTTATTTATATTATTTATTTCTTTTATCCCTCCAACTTTACCTTTACCTATACCTACGAGAGTTATAAAAACAATACGGTGCAAACACCATATTTTTGTAAAAAATATAAACTAATGATAGTCTTTAATTTGGTCATTTGGACGGATGAGATTAAATCTCGTTGTATGGTTAATTTATCGGCGACGAATTATAAAATACTTTTGACGAACTGGTTTCTCAGCGTCAAATTATAACCCATTTGTAACAAATTTTATAATTTGTACCAAAAATATATTTTTTCGCATGATCTTTTATCCTCACGATCGTACATCAAACATGAATGTTTTCAGAAATCAGAAATTTTTATGTCCTATCTCTCCCACACATGTATTTTATAATTATAATTTTACATCTATTTAAAAATAATTTAAGATTTAAATAATAAGCGTAAGAAAAATGAAATTCCACAATTATATTAACGTCAATATTTTGGGAGGATTCCTCGTAAATATCGAAATTCCACAATTTCATCTAAGTTCGGGTCCCTCGTATCTTTTCATTGTCCCTCAGATCGCTGCTGGCTTCTTCATCTTCGTTCTCATCGCCCCATCCGCCGATCCCTTTTCCCAATCTTCGATACTCTCCAAATCTCCCTCTCATTATAAATCCATTTCCTCCTCATTCTCCGTCCAACCCATTCTCATGGCGTCTTTCTCCGTTCCTTGCCCTAAATGTCCTTCCACCACCCCCTTTCCCGCTACTCCCCGCCTCAATAACCCCTCTATGGTTTCTTTCCCCAACGGATCTCTGCATGCTCCTCCCAATCCCAACTTGTCTGGATTTCTGGTTTGTTTTCTCCCCTCCTCTTTTTTTTTCTTTCAATTTTGTAATTGGTTCTAATGTGGGTAAGTTGATTGAGTTGCTTTTCTGATGTGATTCTGATTCACTTGTCTCCTATTTACTCGAGTTGCTTATCTGACGATTGTTTCTAATTTTGTTTACCGGTTAGCTGTCCTTGCTCTCTTTCATTTTATTAATGATTATAATTATGACTCAATATATACCAAATTATATGTACAACATACTTTCATCTTTAGTTCGCCCTAAATGTGGTTAATTCTAAATCATGATCATCCGGTCATGCCGCAGTCTTCATGTGGTTTTCTCTTAATTACGAATTGTTTTTACATTTTATTTTTCAGAATTTTTTTGCGAAAAATTATGAATTGTTCAACTTGATGATATTAATGAATGATTGTGTACCAAAAAAAAATTCATGATATTCTGTGGTTGCTCTTGAATCTTGAGTTTAATGACTAAATATTTCAGAGGCAAACTGTGAGGCAGACATCAGTCAGTAAGCTTCGCGCTCAACTTGGTGAGGTAAAAGTTGTCATGAAATCTCTATGACTAGTCTTGAATGATAGGAAGCATTTTGATTCTAAAAGATCTTAGCTTCTTCAACAGGTTGCCGTTAAGGACTCCTCTAACTCTATCCCAAAGCCAGAAGCATCACTTAAATCGCAACCTGTTCCTACAGTTGTACCAGATGCTGCCTCAATCAATGCTTTTATGACCCAAGTATCCGATCTTGTCAAGTATGTTAGGCGACATTTCTTACACTGTTATGAAAATTTGTGGCCATTGAATTGAGCGTTAGTCTAATTACTATACACTGGATTCAACCAGGCTTGTTGATTCGAGGGATATTGTTGAGCTTGAACTTAAACAACAAGACTGTGAGCTCTTGATTAGGAAGAAGGAAGCTATTCCTCTTCCTCCTGCACCTTTTGCTGCAGCCCAACCTTCCTACTATGCTGCTCCACCCCCACCACAACCACAAGCCCCTGCGGCTGCAGCTCCAGCACCATCATCTTCAGCTCCAGCCCTTCCGGCTCCTGCAAAGGCAAGCGCCTCGTCTCATCCACCACTCAAGTGTCCAATGGCTGGGACATTTTACCGCTGCCCTGGACCTGGTGAACCACCCTTTGTTAAGGTAACACTGATGTGTCTTTTGACATTTGTCAGCGGAAATGTCGATCTTTTGAACTATTTCCTATTTAATTTAATGCGTCTTGATTTTTCAATCTTAGGTTGGTGATAAGGTGCAAAAGGGTCAGGTCATTTGCATTATTGAGGCCATGAAGTTGATGAATGATATCGAGGTAACCAAGCAATCACCATCTGCTCGGTTTCACTAGAATCAACCTATGACTTATCTACACTTCGAACCCTATCTTCTGAAACTACTATGTTTATTTTTGAATACTTCAGGCTGATCAGTCGGGCACTATAGCTGAGGTACTTGTGGAGGATGGAAAACCCGTTAGCGTGGACATGGTATGCCTTGAGCCTTATTTTCTTCCAGACAATCCATTTACATGGTGCATAATATTTAATGGTGTCTCCTTTTTCGGGTTGACTTCTGATTCTGGCTTACTATCTTGCAGCCTCTTTTTGTCATTGCTCCTTGAAGCCCTTTCAAGAGATGAATATTTGATTGCCATCTTGCCAAGAATTTTAGTGTATGGTTTTTGTAGTCCTCATGTGACAACTATTACTACTCTTGTTAAATCAATAATGTTAAGTTTATTTTATGCTTTCAGATACCATTTGTAGTTGTCATACTTTGAATATTGATCAATGCATTGTGGGTTTCTCTATGATAAAACATTTTGTTTTGGATGATAGAATGTAGATGGTTGCTATCTTGTGAGTTGATGTATACTCTCTATTCTAAAACCGTAAGAGACAAAGTAAAAGAAAAGACAGGTAGTCACAAATGAAGAAGCAAGTACATATATGGCTGCCCCAACTGCTTTGGAAGCTTGATGTTTAAACAGATGAAACATCTATCTAACTAGAATGATTGCCTGTGTAGCAATTAATAATTCTTCGATTGCTAAACTTTAAGTTCTCTCACGAATGAAGTTATCTTTTGAGTTTTTTTTTTTGATAGAAAAGTTGTCTTTTGAGTTGAGTTCTATCCTTTGGACATAAATAATTTGAGCATGTGCAGCTGACATAACAGCAGCATCTCCTCGTCAGCAGCCACAGTGAGTGTTACTCATGTCTATTTTAGAGCAGCGACTACCGTATTACATTTTGAAACAACTGACAGAGCAGCTACTGCTTAAAAATAGATACGAATGAGACTCACAAATCACAACACTATCTGCTGGAAAAGAGATGTTACTGCTAGTGCTGCTGCACATGCTCTTCAAATTTGGTGCTCTTCATTAAATATCAAGGTGGAGAGGGCTATTGTTGGGATTTCCGAATTACCGACCCCAGACCTACGCGCGATAGACGCGGAACCTCGCACCAGCGCCCGAAATGCCCAACTCGGGGTCAAGCGCGCCTCGTAGACGGAAGGCCTCGACAAAGCGAGGGCCCACGAGAAGGAGAATGAGGCGCCAGCCCAACATGAAGCCAAGAGTTCGAATGGCAACGGTGGGAAGATCTTGTGATTCAATGGTCGGGCGTTACTCAATCTTCTCCGGCCGTTACTACTTGGACTCCAGGGTCAAACACCATGAAGGGGAGCAATTATGGCACGTCGGTTACTAGTATTTGAATTTGAAATCAAGGCAAGCTATACGAAGTCTCCAAGACTCGGCATCAAGATATCCAAAGTGAAAACACTCTCTTGGTACATTAGAATAGTCGAGGCTTAGACCTTTGGGGCTAGGTATACCTTTGCTACAAGGGGTATATCGAGCATTATCTCATATTGTAGCGATCATCGCCATCTTTCCCTCTTGTTTTCCGACTTTCCTTGTCATTTCCATCGTTGTTTATCAATAAACCGACTTTTGCCCAAATTTCTTCCTTTTCGGCTGCTTTACTCGATTGATTTGGGCAAACCGATAGGTCACCACCTATCAGCTATTTGAGAATGAGGAAACAATAAGAAGAAAAAAAGAGACGAAGGTAGGAAACATAAGAGTAAGAAACAAATGTCAAAGTTACACTTTGCCAAATTTCTTGAAATGTAATTAATATAAATTTCTTTTATGGTATTGAAAAGTCAAATGTCCATGACACAGAAGGAACCTCATCTCATCTGCAGCTCTCAATTTCATTTAATGAATCAAGAAAGAGTCAGTGACAGACTCAGATCTGCCGTAGAAATGGCTGCAGCCCTGACCTCAGATTCCAATTATATTATTTGATTTACAGTCGAAAAGGCTTTGAGATCGAAGATCAGCTCAGCGTCTTCCTCGCTTCCGTACGCTGCTGCTGCTTTTGTTTCTCTACACATACTTTAAATTGAGTTCGTTTGTTGCTTACTGCTTCAGTTTGAGCTTCTGCTTTGGATCTTAGGGTTCTGAGTCATATTTGGGGGCTTTTGAAACCCAAACGCCATGGAGGAGGATGGCAAGTGTGATGATCTAATTGCTGCTTTGCAACATCTTGTCGATGAGCTTGCCGCCAAGAAGAGCTTCACTGATATCGAGAGAAGGTTACTAGCAGATATCGGGGCTCAGTTAACCGGCCTGGCAATCAAAGAGGATTCCGAGGCGTTGAAGGGTGTAAAGGATGAAGACTGTATTGAAGAGAGACTCTATGAGCTTGAGATAAAGATTAAGAATTGGGATACTGATCAGTCTATGATATGGGAGTGCGGAGTGGAGGAAGTTTCCATCTATGTAAATTGTGTTAACGAATTGTGTGAGATCATTTCAAGCTTAGAGAAGCAGCCTGTCATGGAAGGTGGTGAGGGCGATGAGCTTTTGAGGAGAGGTCATTTTATTCTTCAAATGGCGATGGCAAGGCTAGAGGATGAATTTAAACACATGCTTGCTGTTAATAGACTGCCATTTGAGCCGGAGGTCGATTCTTTTAGGTCCAGTGAAGATGGCATTAATGTAGACGACAGCCTGATGAACTCATTTGAGGATGATTCGAGAGAAATTATTTTACAAGAGAACTCGGGTCGTTGCTCTGAGGAGTATAGCATTGACTTGGTCAACCCTGATGTAATACCCGATCTCAGACTGATTGCTAATTTGATGGTGAGCTCGAACTATCATCATGAGTGTACCAATGCTTACATCTTCCTGCGCAAAGAAGCCCTGGAGGAGTGCTTGCTGAATCTCGAAATTGAGAAATTGAGCATTGAGGATGTGTTGAAGATGGAATGGGGCAGCTTGTGCTCTAAAATTAGAAGATGGATACGGGCTATGAAAGTATTTGTCCTGCACTATCTGACAAGAGAGAAGTATCTCAGCGAGCAAATATTTGGTGATGTTGGACCGATAAGTGTTGATTGTTTTCTCGAGTCATCTAAGCTATCCATTTTACAGTTACTTAATTTTGGAGATGCAATAGCCATAGGCCCTCATGAGCCAGATAAACTGTTTCGGGTTCTAGATATGTACGAAGTCTTGACAGATCTTGTTCCGGAGATTGATTCTTTGTTTGCGGCAGAGGGTGGCTCTTCTGTGAGGACAGAGTGTCACGAGGTATTATTGAGACTGGGTGACTGTGTGAGAGCAACAACAGTGGAGTTTGAGAATGCTATTGCAACAAATGTATCAACAACGCCTTTTGCTGGAGGTGGAATTCATCATCTAACCAAGTATGTGATGAATTACATCAGGCTTCTCATTGACTATAGTGTTATCCTAAACTTGCTTCTGAAAAATTATCATGATGAGGATCTCATTCCGGTGCTGCCTGAAAAAGCTCAAACAGTGGAGCAGGATAATGACACTATCTCTTCCCTTACGACCTTACCCATGGCTACCTACTTTCGATCTGTTAGCAATGTGCTTGAAGCCAAGCTCAATGACAAGTCCATGTTATACAAAGATGCATCCCTACAACACTTTTTCATGATGAATAACATACAGTACATGGCTCAGAAGGTAATGAAGAGCGAGCTGAGATCTCATTTTGGAGATGAGTGGATTCGGAAGCACAACTGGAAGTTCCAACAGGAAGCTATGAACTATGAGAGAGCATGTTGGAGCCCAATCCTTGCATTGCTAAAGGATGACGGACTTAATCATCCAGGGTCCAAGTCTATATCAAAAACACTTCTGAAGGAGAGGTTTCGTACTTTCAACCTTGCGTTTGAAGACATTTACAAGGCTCAGACCTCCTGGGTTATATCTGATTTGCAACTTCGAGAGGACCTTAGAATCTCGACATCCCAAAAGGTAATCCAAGCTTACCGGACGTTTTATGGTAGGCATGTGAGTGAAATCAGTGAGAAGTACATTAAGTACTATGCAGATGATCTCGGAGAACTCTTAATGGATCTATTTGAGGGTTCACAGAAATCACTACAAAGCAGCCACAGAAGATGATCATTAGACATTAATCATTACACGTGATAGTGTAGCCAGTGTTCATTGCAAGTTGTGAAGCAGTCATATGTTGTACTATTGAGATTTTTGGTTGGAAAGCCAATGATGACACTATTAACATTAAGTCTGGAACTTGGATATTTATGCGGCCCGATGCCTGCTGAAGATTGCAGCAAAGGGTTGTTTGGTGTGAAGTTTGTAGCATCTGTTTTGTTCCAGGATCAGTAATCTTCTGTCACGTCTAATATTGAATGAACAGAAGTCACATGTTCAGATCCTAATGGGTCACAGTGGTTTTCTATCGAGTCCGGAGATTGTCCGGTCCTTTTCTTTTATTTTCTTTTATTTTTTAAGGAGAAAAAAAAATTGATGATACGAACAAGTCCCATGATTCAGACTTCAAATCGTATCATTCTGTAATTAAGCAAATAACTCATATGCAATTCAAATCGTATCATTCTGTATTTAAGCAAAAAAATTTCATTTTTGAATTTAGAGAAGGAAACTGAAAATTTTCAGGACCTTATGAATAATAGCTTCGATCGCATGGAAAGGAAAGGATTGATGAGTCCTTATATCTTGGCAGCCGGTATGAAGATTAGCAAGTATAGATTTTATTAAAAGTTAAAACCACACCTTAAGATAAAAAGCACACCTTAAAGTACTCTTCACAGTTCATTCCAACTAAACTTCAGCTTTTAATCTGTGGTTATAACTTATGATGTGGTTTTTATTATATCGTGTGTGGTTTTAACTTTTAATGAAATCATAAGATGTCGTAAATTCAGCTTTCAATGAAAGTTAAAACCACACCTTGAGATAAAAGACGGCCCTCGTGGATGTATTTCTCTTTCTGTCTCGTGCGTGGATACTTCTTACATACCTCGTGGATGCCTTCTTTTTCACGTCTCGTGCGTGGATGTGTCTCTCTTGTGGAGGTGGTATGGGACCGTCGCGATGGACGTGTCGTGGCTTGCAATGGTAAGGGTGCCCAATGTGGCTTGTACTTTAAAAGTCAAGAAATGTACCAATGATAAAGGGATCCATAGTAAAAGTGTCGGACCTGACCTGTGCTACAAGATGCAGATACGTGTGACAATGATTTCGGGATTCCATCAAGATGTCTTGAAGAGTTTCCGAAGATCAACCAACAACATATATGTACTATCGCAATGGATTGAGATCCCATGAAAAGTAATAAATTTGGTGAGAAATGAGAAGTAATCACAACCATTCAATTTTTGATCCAACAACCCTTATTTTTCAGATTTTTTTAAATCTTAATATCTATATTATATGTTCATAAGGGCATTATTATAAATTTGTATACATGTAATTACCGGTATTACGAATTTTGTTCTTTAAGTCTACGAATTTTAATCTTTAAGTTTTACAATTTTTACATTACGAATTTTGTTCTTTAAGCTACGAATTTTGATTACTTCTCGTAATTTCTCACTAAATTGTTACTTCTCATATGATTTTTTTCCCATGTCGCAATATGTATAAAAAAAAAGCAGGCTGAGTTTTAATTTAGTTTTTTTTTATGAAGGAGTTTTAAATTAGTTTGTTTATATATTTTTCTCCATAAAAATGGTTAATTATCATGCTAATAAATAATTGAATTCGAGAGAAAAAAAGAAGTTAATAAATAATTACTACTAGTTTCCAGCACAAGTCCGCCATTGCCTAACAAAAAAACAAAATAAGTAATAAAAGAAACTCAAGACTAAAAAAATCAGAGTTTAGAGTAATTGTTTCCGATTGTTTTGTTCGTTTGACCGGATGATAATGATATTTTCGATTGGTTCGTGATTCGAGAGATTAATGTAATGTAATAGGTCAGAAATTAATCTTCGGAATTTCGATTTCAATCCAGTCGATCCCTCTGCAATCGAGGTGCGGATCTCTATTTTTTTTTTTACTGTGATGCGTGCTGTTAGGTTATTGCGATTTCCATTGTTAATTGTTAGGGATATTTTCCCCTATGCTATTTGGATCCAATTGAGGTTTAATCTTTTTAATGATTTGTTATAGATATATCATCTCTCCATCATCTGGTTGATGTGCTTTCTTAATGCCCAATTTAGTTCATGTTTGTATTTTATTTCATTAATGCTTTTGATGGATTGATTGAAACCCAAGTTGATCTCAGTTTTTGTTTTTCATTTAACGCTATTCAAAGAGTATACAAGCTACTGCACTGCATGTCTATTTCACACCAGCTCTGATGTTTGCTGAATTTCAGACTAATTCCACTCCTTATCATTTATCAAACACATTATTAACTTGCGGGGGTAGATAGATGCCTTCCAGCGATGGATTTCCAGAATCAAAGATGTATTCTTCTTTGCAAATGGGTAGTTTATGGATTACAGTTTTCTTAATGTTTTTTTTTTGTTTCATTTCAAATATGATTACGTAAATCTTAGATTTTCTTCTTTTCATTCTGCTGATAAATCATTGTTTTTAAGTTAGGCTTAGCTACCTTGGAATCCGATCCTCTCCTTTGCTTGCCTACTTTAATATGCAATGAATGGTGGTTACGCCTCTTTCTAGTTTGTACCATCTCAGTTCCTTTTGGTTGCTGATATTTGTCAAAAAAATCCATAAGCATTTGACAATATATGCATGGATTGCATTTGCCTTCTTCAAAATGCATTTCAGCCAAGGTTTTAGTCTCTCAAAATAGGAAACTCATTCAATTTTAATTTGGCTACATAAGCCCCTTTCTAGGTAAGGATTGTGTATCTAGTGAACTAAGTGTTTTGAGTTTTTTTTATTGCTTTCTTATATGTGCATATGTCTACCAACTGTGCCAATTCTCAATTCCCTGTCCATTATGATTAACCGTCGTCCTTGTTGTTAGGTGACAGATCAAGTGATTTATATTTTAAACAATTTTAAAGGTACGTTTGGATTTTGGAACTTCGGTATCACTGAAGTTGAAACCATATCAGATATTCAACCTTAAATGGCGTCCGAAGAGGTTCTGAAAGCTGTCTTCCCCTATCTGGATGGAAAAGAGCTTGTGTCATGTATGCTGGTGTGCAAGCAATGGAAAGCAATAGCAAAAGATGACTATTTTTGGAAATGTGTGTGCGTTAAGAGATGGCCTTCAGTTTGTAAGCGGCCCAAACCTCCTACTGTAACCTACTACAAGTTATACAAAACTTTTCGCAAACGACAACATCAGAAATCTATCGTTCCACCAAAGCTATCATTCAAAGACTTGGAATTCTTTATCGACATATGGTCAGACAAGACACTCATCTTTTCAGATGTAATTCCAGGACCTGTTTTTCTAACTGGAATCAAGATCCCACCACCAGGAATCTCTGACATGCTTAAGTTCCACCTGGAAGGTCCCCAGCACAAAATGACATTGCCACTCGATCCTAGATTTAAAGTTCAAGAAGGGGAGATACTCAGCATTTCAGTATTAGTAGGTCGCAAGGATTCCAACAAAGTCGCTTCAATAATTAAAAAGGCCAGATTTGAATACATTGATAGGTCAGCTTACAGAGCCCACGCTTTTGACTACCTTGATTTTGCGTCGCCTGTATATCTATTTATCACTGGTATACGAGCATGGTTTTCTTTACTGTTTATGGAGGATGGAAATGAAGGGGTTATTGATGTATTTGGGCTTGAAATGGACTTCAGTGATGCTGCAAACACAGAAGAAGAGGTTTTATGTCTACTTGACATGCTTGAATGGAACTAAAGAAGCAAGGTTGCAGTTACACAAAGGAAAGTTGACAATGGCTCGGGATAAAGATATGTTTCAAAATTATACCTTTATTATCTATCGTCAAAGATGTGATGGGCTAGTGCATTATTGATTTATACCTTTCAAGTCTTCCAAGTGTGTGACTTGAGCTAGTGAAAGAAGGAAAACAACAAACAAAAAGAATAAATATGTGTTGGAGCACTTATTTCCGTCCAATGTGTCTATAAGTCGCACTTTGTCTGAACCTCTCTGATAGCATAATGATTTTTGGTTGTGTTGTCAGCGACATCAATCAGAACTGCCTGTTTGCTGCCAGCTGAACTGACTGTGTTCTTCCGTTTGATATCCAATTTTATGACTTGGCCAGAGTTGCTTTTAGATCAAATGTAGACCTTTGTAGTGTTGTAGCCCTCTACTGGTGAATTGTATACACAGCTGCCTCTGCTTTACTTCTTTTTAGGGTGTCCAGTTAGAGATCACTTTTGCTGCTGGTAAGTTTGATTGATATATAATTCATTTATTTGTCATTTTTGTCTGCCAGGAAATCAATAAATCAAGGTACCTCTTCTCAAGCCTCTTGTTATATAAAAAAAAAACATTATTCTACTTTGGGTTTGATTACACAGATAGTGAACTCCAATTTCTAGATATGCAAATTTTGACATACCGTTTAATTTTTTAAAAAAACATTAGTTGATTACTAATGTTGCCCAGCGAGAATCATAGCTTCATGCAAAGCAAGTGTGAAACAACAGAAATCATATTAAAGTCAGTTTTACAACAAAGCAAAATAATAAAGTACATCATAATAAAAAATCCCCTTAAGGAACAGAGAAGCAGGTACTCCCATTTTACATCAGTAAGGGAAGAACCTTCCCTGAAGACTGTCACAAAATGCTCTCATTTCCTACCAAACTTAATATTTAAACGTTGTCACAAAGTTCACCCCAATTGAGATCCAAAATATGAGCCACTAAAATAATACGAATAGCCTGTATTTATACTACTATCCATCCACACTTTTCCCCCAAACTAACTACGGGTGTGCCTCGCTCTAAGCTAGAATCGGAACCGGGTTATGACGTTGGACATCTGACTGATTTGATCTCCCTCTACCTCGGTGATAACCTCCACCCCTGGAGAGAGGCCCGCGACTATTATTGGTTGAAAAGTCACTTTGGTAACCATATTCAGTTCTGTTATATGATCGGTCACCTCCACCGCCACTGAAATTCCCTTGACCTCGAAAGTTTTCATTATTGAATGAACCTCTTCCGTAGAAGAATCTTCTCCCCCCCATGCCAGCTGCAAAATTAAAAATATTATAAAATTTTGGTTGTCATGGGACTTGTCAAGCCAATCAGTATAGTTGAGGGTTGAGAGGCATTCTCAAATATGTCTGATTTTAGCCCAAAATATGTGAAAGGAACTTGCCTCGACTGGTGGTTTTCTTTGTCTCCACAATAACTTGTCTACCGCCAACACTGACAGGTGAGGCCTGATAACAACATCAAGGTCACGAGAAACACATGAAAAGCTAAGCAAAAACAAGTTTATGTATACAATAAGACTATCAAAGAGAGGATGATGAGTCTAAAGGAAACAAGCAAGTCAACCATATCTCGGTTGTCTTTATAATTTAAGACTTCTGCAGTTATAATGGAAGCACCAACTAAGCCAAATAATAATCATAGAGACTAATAATTCAGAGAAACTTTTGATATCCAACTATTGAATGAATAATTTCGATCAAGACAAAATAAAAAAGGTGGATAACTAAAAGAATGTTGATACCTCAACAGCCTTAATCAAAGAGTCTACAGACTGAAACTCAACAAAGCCAAAGCAATGCGCCACTTCCTGTAAAAGTGCACCACACAAAAATTCAAGTAAATCATCACAGAGGAAAAATTCACAAAAATTTTATGCATGTATTCCACCTTGTGACATCTGACTTGGATACCACCTGTCTTGATAGGTCCAAATTTCTCAAACACTGCACCAACCTGAGCCACCGTCACGTCATAAGGCAAATTTCTGATATAAATCGAGTGCCCCTCTGCTGAAAATGAAAAATCATGTTATATAAATTTAATTATTGTCTTGATCTTAGTATATCGTCACAAAAAAATCAGCTATTGCAACAATTTGTTCAACAGTAAAATCTGATGTGACCAAAATGGCTAAATGCGGACATGGAGCACCCTTTTGTTTCAGTAAATGTTATGTGCTTACCTAGTAAATCTGAAATCAGCTTACCTTCCTCGTGTTGAATGTTTTTTTCAGTTGTAATGTCACTAGTTTCCTGTGGTTCTGGGACAGAAGGACGATCCACCGAGTTTGATGCCTCTTTCTCAGTCTTTTCTGGAGCCACTTTCACGGTGACTTTTTTAGTATTTGTGGGAACGTATACTTTCTCTGTCCTTGATGTAGTGGCTTTTCTTCCATGGGATTTTGACATTTTTGATTCCGAACTCACAATTAAAGCATATGACTTCTTGGGTGCATCCCCTGCAACAGTTGAAGAGAAAGGTTCACCAACTGCAGAGGTACCGTTATCTTTCGAATCAGACACTATATCCACAACCGCTGATGACTCTGTGGCTTTAGCTTCATCATTGTCAACTGACTCGTGAGTCTTCTCAACAACATTGACAATGTGTGCAGAAGACACGGCTGGAACAGGCTCTGGAGAACTAACAACTTGAGCAGGTTCTGTACACAAAACAAAATATTGTCAAGACAACTCATTTGTGGTGATATCAGAATTGAACAAATAATTATGTATGCCCAACCTGAAACTGGGGCTAATTGGTCAGGTATGTCATTGGTGTGATTGACAGGGTTGGTTCCCAATGGTGAATCATCTTCTACGTAACGACAAACATCATTTAAGACAAAGTACCCATTGTCCTGGGGAGCAAGGAAAAAGGTTTGAGTGAAGTTTCTTTTCAGGTTATTTTTTCCTGTTAAACACCCTGTCACCAGCACAATGACACCATCTCCATGAGACTTTTGGGCATCTGCAGTTTTGATCTCAGCCGTATAGTCCTTGTATCCCATTGATAGAATCTTCTCATTGATTCCCTACTCAAAATTACAAAAGTAGTGTTAAATATCAAAAAATACTGGTGGATCAGTAGCAGAAGAAGCAATAAATCAGCATTGTCAAATGAGCAGGCATTTTCAATGCCGAGACATTGAACACAAAAAGAACATAAAAGACAAGCGTGTTTGTAACCGTGACTGCAAGTGAGATATAGCACGCCAGTTCATATAACATGCACAAAAGTCTAACTGAAGAACCATGATTATATAAAATGCATGAGTTGTGATTTTGACTCTATAAATACTGTCATTTACTTTTTATTTGTTATCAATACAACCCCTAAAATTAGTAAAGTTATCATCGCTGAACGATTTAAATGGTAAATGATATTAAAAGACTGAAAACCTAATGCATTAGAAGTACGATTCATTTTGGCAGAAAAAAAAAACATAAGACATCTTGAATCACAAGGTTAGAAAAAAATGATCCAGGGCATTATGATCATAACTGAATTATGTTGCTCATCACTCTTAATGACTAGTAAAAGTGATGGGAGGCATCACTCTTAGAGAAAGTCTGTAGTGCAGTTATATATTTGATAACTTAAAAAGTAAATGTACTTACCTGCATCGTCGTAGTGGATGTCATCAATCCATTAGAATCTGGTCGGCTTAGCACACTTCGATCATCATAGAACTTGAATACCACTTCTGGAGAATGGTGCAGAAAGTGGTAATATTGTTCCACAAACATGTTTCCTACAACCTCAGGGCTGATGGCGTTTGATAGAGTTTGTGTATGCATCGCCATTGTCTGCCAAAAACAGTAAAGCAATTCCTGAAACTGTTATTGTATTTCATTGCCTGCCAGCTTCTGAGGATTCACCGCAAGCATAGTATAAACTATAAACTACAAGGCGTAATAATCAAAGAACTAGTTTTTGCACTGTAAACATGTAACATAGTGATTATTTCTATCTTGTTTATTCTTTTAATTTGGCTTCAGAAATAAATCTGAGAGGTACAAGGTTTTTCACCATAACGTCAAAAACAATGATAGTAGCTCAAACTTCACTGGAGATTCAATAAATCAACTCCAGCACAAGAGACTCGTGTTAATAACTCGAAAAAGGAAATCAAAAAGAGCAGATCCTCAACCAAAACTTGAACTACCAAAAACATAAATAATAAAAACAAAATTTAAAAACAAACCCTACATCAGTGCCCTAAAATAACACCAAACACTGAACCATCTATTCTGTGAGGAAAGAGATGCCAAAACATATACTCTCACATTAAGAATAAAAAAAAGGATTAATACCACAAAAAGCAACAAGTTAATACTCCGACTCTATAAGCTCTTAAACATGACAACAAAAAGAAAGCATCAGCACAGAAAAAAAGTAAAAAGGAAAATCTTCATAACTAAGCTACTTGATCCGGCAACAACGACGAAATAAAATCCATTTAAAATAGAAAAAAAAAATTAGAAGTGGTCGGAGTTGGAGGAATGCTACAATGGAAGATGAAAACGCAGATACGTACAGAGACGGAGAGGACGAAATAGTACCTTGAAGAACGATGAGGCGATTGATTTTGGAGAATACCAAGGGTTGAGAGCAAAAGGTGTGAACTTTTTGAAAACAAGTATCTGAGAGTGAAAGGCAAACGCAAAATGTGAGGGTTTTAGTTTTATAGGCAACAATCATATTTATTGTCATTTTTTTTTTATTATATCTATTTTTGGTGTACATTTTTTTTTCTAGATGATAATTGGTTTCTTCTTCTTCTGATTTTCTACAGCTGTACTTTTGAATTTTGAATTTTTTTCCATTTCATTCTGATATGAGGAAGAAAATATTATCAAATAGCCGCGTTTTTTTGGTCATGTAAGGCTTTGTAAGCAGCCCAGCCCAAGGCACACTTCGCTCGTGCCAACAAAAAAAAATGAAAACATATATTATGAGAGAATAGAGATAAACAAATATTGAGTTTTTTTTTATAAAACAAATATAGAAATACAAGGCGAAAAAGAGGATTTAAAAGCTAGAAAAATAATCAGTCGGGACCAAATCGAACAGTGTAAATGCGCCTGGTTAAATAAGAAGTCGGCTGCTCCACTTGGCGAGTGGCAACTTGCTTTTTAAAAGCTGCCATGTGTCGTGTCACATGCTTAAAGTTAAAGCATGCCGACTAGACACACACCCTGCCACCATTTTGACATAGATGAAGCCAGCTTGTCTTGATGGCTAATGATATTTGACAGGTGGATAATATCCACCTGTCAAACATCATTAGCCATCAAGACAAGCTGTCAGCTGTCACGGCATTCTCGGGCCAAAAACCAGAACAGAAAACTGAGTTATCACCGTAGATAGGGATGCACATCTGGTCCAATCCGGACCGAAATATTTTTTAAAAACGGACCGGGACCGGAATTTTATGTTATTATCACTCAAATTTTATGGTCCGGACCGTGACCGGACCGAAATATTACGATCTGAGTCGGACCGGCGGACAGGAAATTTTTTAAAGGATGGATCGTGGACCGGACCGTAAAAATCCGGTCCGGTCCAATTTTGTGCATCCCTAACCATAGATGCCGGCATCAAACAGAACAAAAGAAAAACTGAAAATATGAAACAAAACCGCCAAAGTCGACCTCTAAAAACTTCTGTGTTCATCATCCAAACTTAGCAAAAAAAAAATTCAAACTGTACTCTACAGAGAAAATAAACCATCTCCAAGGCGAGATTTGAAGAGAACGACATACTCAAAGAGGAGATTCACAAACCCAGTCCGAACAAATCGGTGGGGAGAAAACAACAGTCTGACCTAGGTCGACTCAAGAAAACCCTCTTAAGCATGAATCCGCCTAGAGGGAAAGAAGAACAAAACCCTATATCGGACCAATTGAGGGTCAAGGGATCCCCTCTCATCGTCACTTGTGAAAGATGAAATCTCGCGGGCAAGATTTGGAGAGAACAAACGAAAGAGAGAAGGGGGAGCGAGGCAGAGGCGCAAATAAATATTGAGTTTTGATGCTACGTCCCATTTGACTTGATCAGGAAATAATTGAAGCCCTACAGTAATGTTAGTCGGAATAAACTTTTAAATGTTTGAAGATCTTAAGAGCCGCCCATAGATAAGGTTATGCTACAGTTAGTGATGTAAATGAGCCGATACATTTGCGAGCTGCTCGCGAACAAGCTCGGTCAAAGCTCTGCTCGATCTTAAACGAGCCGAGTATGAGCATAACTTTCAGGCTCGTTTACTAAACGAGTCGAGTACGAGCCAACTTGTGCTCAGCTTGTTTATGTTCGCGAACAGCTCGTTTATAACTCGATTAAAACTTACTTCTATTGTTTGAAGCTCGTTAACGAGCTCGATTAAAGTAATTTTATATCCTTTTAACTATTTTTTAGTGAAAGCTCGATTGAAGCTCGTTAAATACTCGCTCGACTCGTGAAAAGCGATTAAAGCTCGTTAATAATAAATAATTATATTAAATTAATTTAATAAAATACGCGTACAAAGCTCGAGCTCGGCTCTAACTCGTGAAAATTAAACGAGTCAAACTCGAACACATATATTTAATACTCGATAATATTCGGCTCGAACTCGTCAAATTTTAAACGAACCGAACTTGAACAATCTAATACTCGGCTCGGCTCGTTTACACCCATAACTATAGTCGGATATGGGTCGGACCTACCTTTATTATGATTATCAAACCGAGCTAAAATAAAAATAAAAAGAATTCTATTTTATGTAAGATATTAGTTGATTTGTTTTATTTTATTGGGTTAAAGATGGGTTGGATGCTGTGTTATTAAAACCGGATCGGACCGGCCGGTTCGACCGGGAACCGGTCATCGGACCGGTCCGGTTCAGTAATCAGATCGTTCTGCAATCGAACCGGTCAAAACTCGGTCAACACCCGGTTGAACCGGTGGTTGAACCGGCCGGATGCGGTTGACCCGCGGATTGACTCAATTTTGCATTAAAATGGTGATTTGATCGGTTCAATCGGTTCGATTTGGTCTGAAAAAATATTTATTTATTTATTTTGACTTGGACAAGACTCGAACCTAGTCTTCCTCTATAATTATCCCCTCTCATTCCACCAAGCTAAACATGATTCTTGTTTTATTATTTGTTTCATTAATGTATATGCATTTATCAAATCTTTAAATATTTTTACTTATTATCAATTTAACTAGAAATTCAATTAGTCTTAGAAATCTCTTATTGTTGTAACTTGCAAATTAAGACTAAAATTGTTATTGTTGTTCTATTATTGTTGTATTATTGATTTGTACTTTATCAAATTCTAAATTTGAAAATTTGTTATGGTATGTTATTGTAATCCGATCATAAACATGTAATATTTATTCAATTCATAAATATGTTAAATTATAATATCATATATAAGTATTTTATTTTTATTATTTAATTTGTGCGGGTCAAACCGGTTGAACCCGGTTGAACCACTGACCCATTGACTCAGTGACTTGACCAGTTCGATCACCGATCCGATTTTAATAACACTGGTTGGATGAACTCAAATTGCATTGTATTTATCTAAATTTTGTAATTATTTTTCTATTTGTATCCAACAGTAAAGATTGACTCCTGTCATGGACCACATGGACCAGACCGAAATTATATCTTTGTGTTTGTGACCTTTGTCCCGCCTTAGGTTCAAAGGGCATGATCGACTTAGGAATTAGGACCGACATCAAGATTGAACAAGATTTAAAATTAAGTCGACTTTAGAGTCCCTCTTAGAACATTTTTACACTCAAGTCAAATAATTATGCCAGCAAATATTGGACATGAACTAAATTAGCGAGAGAAGAAGTAGGAGCTTTAACACCATGAATGTGTAGAAGAAAAGCAACTAATAATTTAAAGGACGGCATATAAATAATAATAAGGGAAAAGTATAAAAAATGGCTCTGAACTATCACTTCTTTCCAATTTGAGGTCTGAATTATCATAATTTCCAATGAGAGGATAAAATCAAAAAATCTGTTAAAGTTAACTGTCAAAGTTAATTTCGTTAGTCAAATTAAATTAAATGTCATTTACTTTAATTTTATCTATATATCTCTCATTCTATATTTTTAACTTTTAATTTAATTTTAATTTGTTTATTCTCTTTAAATTTCATATAAAAAATGAGTACTACAATTAAATTAATTGTTTATGGTTTCATAAATTACCATTATATGTATGAATAAAAATTAAACAATTACCATTATATGTATGAATAAAAATTAAACAATTACTTTTTTATTGTAAAATTTTCAAGTTCTTTCCCTAATATGATGGGTGAGTATAGTATTTTAAATTTTCATAGTTTCACAATTTATCATAAAATATGTATGGATAGATATTAAATTATTATTATTTTTTAATTCATGTTCATCAGAGTATTAATATCAAAAAGAATATAAATTTAAGGATGAATTGAAAGAATTTTTTTAAAACTTTTGTCCACACATATTATGTGGTGAATTGTCAAACTTAAAAAATTCAAAATATTATACTCACCCATCATATAAGGGAAACATTTTTAAAAAATTAGAATATGAATCAAAATAATATATATTTAATTTAATTTAAATGTAGTATCCATTTGTGATATGAAATTTAAGAAGAATAAAAATATTATAATAAAATTAGAAGTTAAAAATAAAGATTGAGAGATATTTAGATTAAATTAAAGTAAATGACATTTAATTGTAATTTGACTAACGAAGTTGACTTTAACATAATTTTTGATTTTGCCCCTCATTGGAAATTTATGATAGTTCGGAATTCAAATTAGAAAATGATGGTAGTTCAGAACCCTTTTGTACTTTTCCCTAATAATAATATTGCATGCCTGACATGATTATTCATATAATGACTACCAGATTAGACATCATTTATTCATATAAGGGCATATGCACTGGTGCAATCTCCGCGAGGATTTGAGGTCGTCCTCGGACGACATTCTTGTGCAGCGAGGCAACCTTGGGGAGATCGCGACCTGGGCGAGAATTTCTGGACGAGATCGTCCTCCCAGAAATTCTCCGCGAGATCGGCTGGGAGATCGTCCTCCGCGAGTAAACCTCGCGCGTTACTCGCGTGAAATTAAAAATCCATTGTACAAAATTGATTAAATAGAAGACTCAAAACTCATTTGCGAAGCTTTTCGACATCAATGGAACATTTAAAAACCGGTCAATCGAACAATCGGCAGATTTGAGAAGATGATGAACAGTAATGAGATCGTCCGCGTTCGCCTGAGACATTAGGTCGCGTTCGATCTAGACATTAGACACTAATGTCTACAGAGGACGCGGCAAGGGCTTAATGTCTGAAGCGAACGCGTTAGGGAAGTTTCGCGCTATCGCAGTAAACGTAATTACCGCGTTCGCTTCAGACATTATTCTTAATGTCTAAAGTGAACGCGGCGATTAACGTCAAAGCCGGACGCGGCGGTCACTGAACTTTAAAAAAAAAAAGGACCAACGGTCTGATTCTCACCAACGGTAACACCAACGGCAACATTTCATCAACGGCAAAATTTGATGCAAAATTGCCTATAAATAACATCCTCCATTCCAACAACAATCACACCAAAAATTCTTATTACAACAATCTTTCTTTCTCATTAATCTCTCAACATGTCTGCCCATTGGTGTATGTCCGAAGATGTGCAACTTTGCATATCTTATTGTCGTCAATCGCTTGATCCAATTACCGGCGCCAAACAAAAAATCGATAAGTTGTGGGAAAAAGTTGACACCGATTTCCATTCAAATTGGGTAAGGGGAGCAGATGAAATAATGACGACCGATTTCCGTTCTAAAACTGCTCTTCAATCACGTTTCGCTAAGCTCAAGCCAAATTTGGTTTATTGGGGCTCTTGTATTGCGTACGCTAGAAGAAATCAGGAATCGGGATGCAATTTGCAAGAAGAGGTAAATTATTCGCGTAAATTGTTAAATGTAATTTTTTCTTTACAATATATTGATTATGATTTTAAATTTTGAATATTTAATTGATAGATAAGGAAAGCACAAGTACGCTATGTGGGCAAAAATAAGAAAACATTCATACATTTTGATTGTTGGGAACAAGTACAAAATCATCCAACATTTGCAACTGTTGAAGCAAGTACCCCCCATCTTACACATATCAAGCAAGTCCGGTAGTCGAGGAAGTGCATACACTTGACGTACCTCCAACTCCGTCCTTTGACATACCTCCAACTCCGTCCTGGGACGTACCTCCAACTCCGGAATTTTCTACACCCGAAAGCAATCCTGGAAGTTCCACGAGTCCGATTAGGCCGCCTGGAGTGAAAGCGGCCAAGGAAGCTAGAAGAAAAGGTAAGAAAGTAGCAAATCCTATGACATCCGAGGCTTTGATGACCATTGCAGAAAATCAAACGAAATTTTTCGAGTTGAACAAAAGGGAAATGGAGGATGACCGCAAATTCAAAGAAAAAGCTTTTAAACTTGCAAAAATGGAGGAAGAAACGAAGATAATGCAAATGAATACAGATGTGATTATCCAAAGTCCAAAAAATATTTTTCAAAGAGGAAGGATGCCATCCTTCGAGAGTACGAGGAAGACGAACCTACCAATGACCAAGATGCTTCTGGAAATTATTCAGACTGTTACCGTCCGAGCTTTTAGTTCATGTATTTTTCAATTCCTTTTACAATGTTATTTCCATTCAGTTATGTATTTTGCATTATTGTAATTTCAATTCCTGTTAAATTGATGTTATGAAAAACCAATTGAAATCTTGATCAATAATTCACATAAAAGAACAAATCGGAGGGAAAAAAAATTCAAAATTAATAATTTTTTATTCATGAATAGTAATAGGAAGATCTCCGCAAGATTGTATTGCTGCACAGAATATGCAGAAATACTGTTACTGTTCACTGAATAGTAATAGAACTTCATCAGTGAGGAAGTTCTCAGGGAGATAATAAGCTCCAACGGGTGCATATGCCCTAATGACCACCAGAATAGATCATACATTATTCCATCTGTACTTTCTCTGTAGAGTATTATTTAAACAAGTCATTTTGTTAATAGCTATTAGCTTTGCTCCAACTCCTGTATTTTTCTTTTTGATAAATTGCAGAGATACATTGGTGAAATAAAGGACTTAAAGTTAAAAAAAAATTAAATTGGAAACGGGTCCGACAATATAAACATTTGTGAGCGGATAAGAAGACAGCAGTTTCGCTTGGCCTCACACCTCATTACGTGGACTCTCCGCCTTTTGGCTTTTCACATCGTAAACGAACAAAACCTCCACATAAAGCATAAAAATAGTCTGAACGAATTCGACCGAAAATAACTCTCTTAAGTGGTCACAAACATGCTTAGAGAGAAAACCACCAATAGATATATACACTTAAAGAAAATATCCAAAAAAGTGATGCATAAGCACTCCCACTCCTCGGCTCCAAGCACCCGCCATCTCTTTCCACCGCCCCAAGTTCCGATCATACCCTCCACCAGTAAATCTGTTACCTTACCAAACTCTCTTTACACACCACCCGCCGCAAGCCCCGCGCAATCCCACCACCTTCAGATCTGATTATTCAAAAAAATCATAGTAATATTTTTAATTTTCATATGATTTCTATATCAGCCTCACCTTAAATAGTTAATTAATAATAATAATAATAATAAAAAGGTCATGAAAAGAAAGGAAGTGAGTGGGATTCCTTTTCAGCCTGGCTGCGATCCTCTCAAAGCAACAACATTTCTCTCTCTCTCACGATTCAGAATCCTCCTCCTATCGCCAAATGCAGCTGTAGCAAGCATCGCATCGCATCGCACAATGGGAAATTTATGCAGCGACTGCGTATCATCGCCCCCTGACCCCAAAGCAAAGAAAACCAACAGCAACCGATGGAATAGGATCAGGTCCAATTCCACGCGGACTGACAACAAGGACGTGAACCATATTGATCGCCGTATTCACCAACAAGCTCTCGCCGCAGCTATTTTATATCAACAGCAGCAGCAGCAGCAGCAAAGGCAGGGAGGGACTTTGCCCTTTGATCGCTCCGCTTCGCTTCGGTATCCAGTCCCGGGGTCCAAGAAGGGTTTACCAAGGAGCTCCAGCTCTAGGACTCCCTCTCTCGCTGATCCCCTGCTTCATCCTCACCAGCTTGCTGCTCATCAGGTTTTTATCAATTTATAATTTATGTTAATTTGAATTGTGTGCAGTGATGTGGACGTATACGATACTGAAATTGGTCCTCTTGTTTGGAATCTGTTAATTGAAATATCACGCTGATGAAAGTTATGTACTATCCATTGATCACCCTAATTTGATTTTCTTACTTGTTTTTTTCACTTTGAGAATGAAAGAGGATTCAATGGTGTGTACTTGTACACGAATAATCGCCTAACACAGTAATTGATCTAGTCATGGGGTGATTGCTACGCGGTCCTTTCTTGTCATCATAATGTATAAATGAACCATAAAGTTTTGGTTCTGATTATTATTCTGATGTGATGTGACGTCTCTCTTGCCTCGTTCCAGCCATGTTAACATATCCTTGATTCTTCTCATTATTATCTCGTACCTCATATTTCACTTAACTAGAATTCTCTGACAGGAGCTAAATCTTGATGACCTTGAGACTAAACACATACTTCTTGTTCATGGAGGTGGTTTTGGTGCTTGGTGTTGGTACAAAACAATATCACTTCTGGAAGATAATGGATTTAAAGTCACAGCTGTGGACCTAACCGGGGCTGGAATTCACTCATGTGATCCAAATTCCATCACAACTCTCTCGCAGTATGTGGAGCCTCTCTGTAATTTTCTTGAAACGCTTTCTGATGAAGAGAAGGTTTGTATTTGTATCTTTGTTATTTCTTTTCAAGCTTTCTTCGTTCATTGGCATATAGTGATTGTTTCATGTCACAGAAAATGCATGCTATTCCTATAATAACTAGTTTTGCTTTCTTGCCGAAATAATTCCTATAGTGGTCTAGCACATCTTTGGTATCCAATGTCCCTGAATGAAGGGATATACATCAATATTTCCAAACTTTAATTCTTATGACCCGTGCCTTAACCAAGTAGGGATTTCATACTCAATAATATGAAGGCAAATAGACCAGCTTAACCCTGCTTTTGTTTACTTTTTTTGATTTCCACAAGTTCGTGATTCAGGTTATTTTGGTTGGACATGATCTTGGAGGTGTGTGCATTTCATATGCAATGGAGTTGTTCCCAACTAAAATTGCCAAGGCTATATATGTTGCTGCCGCCATGCTGACAACTGGGCTAAGTGTCATCCGTATGTTCTCCCAAAAGGTTGGTATGATTTTCATAGAATGATACACACCATAAACAACTTAGAATGCGGGTAGCCTGGGATTGATGAATGAAAATGAATTACTGAAATGCTACTCTACTGCTGCTTTGTGCATCTGGTACCGGAACCCAGTAAACAGACTAACCACCACAACTACAAAGGTAGTCTTTATAGTCTACCAATCAAGGATTGCGGCGTGCTCATAAATTCCTCTTTAAATAAACTGACTTGCTTCGTTTTGCTTGCTTGGAAATTAACATCGTCGCTCACTCATATAAAGTTCATAGATACAACTGATGCGGAATCTTACTACACGAAGCTTGTTTTTTTAACGAAAATGTCGGCAACTGATCTTAAACTGAAGTAAGCTTAAACTTACTACAACTTATTATAATTGAATTTAACTTGAATGAACTTAGGTTGGCAACTCAGATGATTGTTAAATCAATCTAATGAAACATTGATTCAATGAGTTTGTTGCTTGCTTATGATGTATAAAGCGTGCATATGACATTGGGATACAATGATTCCATCTCATATGGTTTCTAGAAGACTACTGCAGGTTTATTCAAATGAGTTGATCCAGCAGGCTCAGATATTTCTATATTCAAATGGGAGTAAACAGCCTCCAACTGCCATTGATCTTGAGAAGTCACTATTGAGAGATTTGTTATTTAACCAAAGTCCAACCAAGGTACCTCTCTCACATATTTGGTTTAGTACAGCCGCTGTGTTAGTAGTAACTTATGCATTGTTAGAGGTCAAGTTCCAAGCAAATGATAAAAAGCAAAGAGCACTATTTGAAGATGCAAAATCAACTTTGAGGCCTGAGACACAAATGCTATGACTCACTCTATTTGCTATCCCCTGTGCTTCTAATGATGCAGGATGTTGCCCTGGCATCTGTTTCAATGAGGCCAACCCCTTTTGCGCCGTTGCTGGAGAACCTCACGTTGTCGGATGCAAATTATGGTTCCATTAGACGCTTTTACATAAAGACCCCAGAGGATAATGCAGTGCCAATTGCACTCCAGGATGACATGATAATTTCAAACCCACCTGAAAATGTCTTTCTTCTCAAGGGTGCGGATCACTCACCATTTTTCTCAAAGCCTCAGGCCCTACACAAGCTATTGGTAGAAATTTCGAGGATGGCACCACTTGAGAAGTGACTAGCGACTTCTTCAGTCATGAAGCTTTACTGAACATTAATAAAAGGTTTCTGCACAGCTGTTAAATATTAAAACTTGATCTCCTTGAGAAATGAGAATATACGTGTTTGGCTGATTTCCATCATAATTCAGCCCATATAGGCTTGGCCAAAGTGTTGCGGTCCAAGCCCATGTTAAGAGGTGCTGATTTTGGAAAAATGATATAAAAGCATCTCATTCGTAGGGTTTGCTTAGCACTTCAATTCCCAGTCCTCAGATTCCTTGAGCGAGAAAGAGAAATTAGCTTTGGTCTTTGGGTTTTGGGAGCGTGACAGCGCGTTTGGTGTGCCATAGTGCGGATCCGACGCTTGTGAGTGTTCGAGCGAAGGCTTTCTTTAGAGAGAACCATTTGGCCGTTTGTTGCTGCGTGTGAGAGCTGTTCCCCGCGGGTTCGTTGCGTTTGAAGGTCGATCTGGACCAGATCGAGTTTCTTGATGCGTTGGTGGAAGCTTTGACGAAGAAAAGTTTTGCTGCTTTGTTTAGGGGCTTTGAGAGGAAGTAAAGTCTCACATCATTCTCTAGTCTTTTTAAGTTATACGTAGCGTTGTTAGGTTGTTGCTGTGCTCTGTTTGTCTTCGTTTCAGTTCTGCTAGGCTGTGTTTGTGAGACGATTAGGCTCATCATTAGTGCATTGGTATCTCTAGGCTTCCTGTCTAGGCCGAAGAGTAGTGGCTTCTCTCCGAACCTCGTAAATCACTGTGTCTTTATTTTTCAGCACTAGTCGATTTAGGTTCCATCTGAATTGATAAACTGAATCTGAATCAATCTGAAACAATTGGATTTAATTTGTTTTAGCTTTGAATTGAATCTTGAGTTGAATTTAGATTTACAAAGTGGTATCAGAGCTTTGTTTGATTATTCCGCTGTGTTGATTTTGTGTACACACTATCACCTGTTTGGGAAAGTTTGGTCAAACTATCAAGTGTGCCTAAAGACTCAAAAGAAGGGGTTAATGCTGCCATGAAATTACATTCAAATTTCAGATTCATTTAGGGACTTATTATCAGTAATAGTGTCAAAAACTACAATATAGAGTCCTCCCTTTTTAACACATTTAATAACAACAGTCTCATTTAAGGAAACTTCCTTAATTCCATTAAAAGTGTGAACATGGCAGCCCAAATCATCCAAAACAGATTCAGAAAGTATGTTTCTTCTCAAATTAGGCAGCCAACATACATTTTGAACAATTCTAATCATGTCATATGCATTTTCAATGGAACACAGCCTATTCCTCTAATTTTCAGCGAAGTATTATTACCAAGTTTCACTTCACCACCAAAACATAAGTCAAGCTTGCAAAATAAATTCTTAAGTTGTGTACCATGCACAGTACAACCAGAATCCAAGAATTATCAACACCAAAAACAGCAGATGCAACAAGTAATTCATGGTTATAATCAACACCGGATTCAAGCAGCAAGTCAGATTGTTTATCATTGTGTCTTCTTGCAGTGCCAACATAGTTAGTGGCCGAGTGGGTGGGTGGGCGGGCGATCGACTTGGGCAATGTCTCAGGTTCGATTCCCACTAAACACTTTCAAGGTGACAAAAAACCTTGGTACTCGGTGGAGCCTGTCGGCTTGTAATGGGCCGGTCTCACCTAGTTGGGCCTGTTTGCAGGCTATGAGCCTAAACCATTAAGGGGCAACCATTTTTTAAAAAAAGTTAACAGTGTGTTCCATTTTATTACAGTAAGTACACTTAAAAACAGTTTTAGAATTATTAAAATGCTTATCTTTTGAAGTTCCATCAGAAAAAGTTTTATTATAGAACTTATTTTTGAATTTGCCTTTAGAAAACATAACCTCATTTATAGTTTCACTACTAGAATCATTTTGCCCACTGTGTTATTTATTTTAAACACATTAAGAGTCTGATTTTTCTGAACGATGACTTCTATTATTTTAGAGAGAGATATTTCATCTCTCCCATATTGAATCACATCTTTCAGATTATAAAAATCAGGGGGTAAAGCATTCACAAGAATTACTGCTCGATGAGTTTCTTTTATTTTTTCCTTACACCTAGCTAAGTCTTGAGTCATTTTTAGAAAGACATCTAAATTCGCTTGTATAGACAAAGACATATTCATTTTGAAGTTGAATAGTCTACACAACAAGGAAATTTTGCTAGGCAAAGATTTAGACAGGAAAATATTATCAAGAGCATCCCATAAAGTTTTAGGGTCAGTAATGGTTACAACTTGTCGAATGATATCATCACTTAACCTCATCATAATTTCAGCATGAGCTTGATTTTGCAGCTCCTTCATATCAGCAGAAGTGCCAGCATGCCACTCTTCTGTGACTGCACTTAAGCACTTCTCTTTAGTAAGGAGAGCCTTCATCTTGATTTTCCATATTGAAAAATCTGTAGTCCCATCAAAGGGCTTCAAGCTTGTAGAATCTGACATCTCCGCATGCTCAAAATATCAAAGAAACACTGCAAGAAGAAAGCAAACAGTGATCAAACTGAAAAACAATTGCAACAATTCAAAAAATGCCAACACGACGGAATAATCAAACAAAGCTACTGATACCACTGTGTAAATCTGAATTCAACTCAAGATTCAATTGAAGAGCTAAAATAGATTAAATCCAATTATTTCAGATTGATTCAGATTCAGTTTATCAATTCAGATTGAACCTAAATCGACTAGTGCTGAAAAATAAAGACACAGTGATTTACGAGGTTCGGGGAGAAGCCCCTACTCCTCGGCCTAGGCAGGAAGCCTAGAAATACCAATGCACTAATGACGAGCCTAATCGTCTCACAAACACAGCCTAGCAGGAACTGAAACGAAGACAAACAGAGCACAGCCTAGAAGGGTGGGTGGGTGGTGGTGGTGGGAGGTGGTTGGTGGTGGGTGGTGGTGATGGGTGGTGGTGGTGGTGGTTGGTGGTGTTAAGTTGGTATAAACTATAAGTTAAACTAAAATAAATTCAACTAAGTTAAACTAAATTAAAATAAATTAAACTAAATTCAATTAAACTAAGTTAAATTAAACTAAAATGAATTAAATTAAACTAAATTCAGCTAATATAAGATAAATTAAATTCAGCTAACATAAGTGTCTGAGGTCCATTTTTTTTTGCCATTATTTCACATACACGTTCTAAATCCCCTCCGCATAAAAGATAATCTGTTTTCATTTTTTTTTCAAATCGATTGATCAGAACGTCTTGACGAAGTGAGGTTGGCCTGGTAGTAGGCACTCACTACCTGGAACCAATAGGTCCCGTGTTCGAGTCACCCCGGGGATAGGATTGAAACCCAATAATCCCCATTAGAATAGGAAGAAAAAAAAATCAGAACGTCACCGATTTATTAATGACTAGACTTCTTTATCAAAATTAAAAATTCCTTTATTTCTATTTATATATATATTTATAGCTTTTTAATGTTTGATAAACTTTTAAGGATAACTGGCCAGTGTTGATCGATCAAAAATTAAATTTATCTCAAGAAAAAAGATTTTTAAAAAGACTTTTCTATTTCCAAAACTGATATATATTTTAGCTGCCTAGGAAAGGGAAATAACACAAACTGTCACTTTTTCTCTCTCCTGAAACTCTCTCCAGAGAACACTCGAAGGTTGTCGAAGTTCCCTTCTTCTCTCCGGTTTGTCCCTCATCTCGGCCGCCGTTCCGTTTTGTCGTTGCCGGGTCACCTCGCTGGGTTCCAGGCGGCGGCGGATGGGAACTGATTTGGGCAGAGATGGGTGGCGCACCGGGGGTTTCTTTTTGGTGTTTTAGTGGCGGCGGCGGTTGCAGTTAGTTTGGGCGGAGCTGTGTGGTGGCTGTAGGGTTGTATCCGTGCGGCTCCGCTGGCGGCGAGGGCTGGCAGTTTCCTGTTGGCGGCGATGGCTTCCGGATCTAGTGGTGGACGAATAGATGGAGGAATCGGTCGATTCCGGGTTCTGTTGGTGGGGTGGAGCGGCAGGAGAGTTGCGGTGGAGTTGGAACTGTCCTTGACGTGTGGTGGGTGGGAGAAATCAAGGGCGGTTGCTCAGGCTGATGCAGCCTTTGATGGGGTCAGGGTGGTTGCTTCTTCTCCGCTGTGTGGTGGTGGAAGTTCGGTTGCTGTCGGCGTTTCAGCTTTGGACTGGTTGCTCTTGTCGGTTTGTCGCCGGTTTAGATTAGCTTTGGTAGTAGGGGTAGTTTAGTTGTAGCTTAGTTTTAGTTTAGGTTTATCTCAGCCGGGTTTTCGGTCTGAGCTGTCTGTCTCAGCCGAGTTTCGGTCTGAGCTTTTATCTGTTTGTTGTTGTAGTTTTTCTCCTCAGGAGCTTGACTCCTGTTTTTCTCAAAGGGCACGCGGTGCGTAACCCGTGTAATTAGTGTCGGCCACTGCGATCGATCCGACCAAAACTTTTTGTTAGGGCGTGCCCTTTTTAGGAAGCTGTCCCTTCGGGGCAGCTGACTCCTTTCTTTGTCAGTAACCATTGTGGTGTTATCAAAAAAAAAAAACTGATATATCCAAAAATAAATAAATAACTTCCTCAAAAAAATAAAAATAAATAACTCAAGAGCATAATTGTTTTTTTCAACCAGAACTCAATAGGGGAAAGAAAGAAAAATCAATTTAATTTGATTATTATCTGTTCCGGGTTAGTTAAACCGTAGTGTAAACAAAATTGAAAACCCTAGCGAAGGAAGAGGCGGCGATGAGTGGGAACCCGAAGCCTCGACGCGGGCCGCCGAAGCATCAGAATAAATACGCTTGGGATCCCGACGCGTTCAAGAAGAAGAACGAAACAGTAATTCCTATTTCAATAACTATTTGCTTCATTTCATCGCTTTTTCAGCTAATTTTGATTTAATTTTCAGGAAGTTGGAGGCAAGCTGAGGCCATACTCGGATGTTACGGGGGTGTGTCCACGGTGCAGGGATCAGATTCAGTGGAAGCGGAAATACGGAAAGTATAAACCATTGGTTGAGCCTGCCAAATGGTACTTATTTTTAAAAGAATATTTTAGTTTGTATATAATTTATTGATTTATTTTATGTAATTTTGTATGTTGGTTGTTGTAGTCAGAGATGTTCCAAGAGAAATGTCCGTCAAGCTTACCATAATCTCTGTACTGGTATGCCAACTTTGTGCCCCTTATTCCCCATTTGAGCTGTATTATGTATTAAGTTGAAAAATTGAAAAGAACGACTGTTAATCAGCTCTCCTCGGACCTCATATCTGTTCCTTGGGCCCAAGTCCCAAACAGTTCCTCAAAGTTTTTACACTACTGATTTGGTGTATTATCTTGATGAATTACGATGCAGGCTGTGCTAAGGAACATCATGTATGTGCCAAATGTTCGTGCCAGGTTGATTATGTTGTCGGAAGGTTAGGCCTTTTGGCCATTTATCACTCATTCACGAATAAAGCCAATATATTTGTTGTTTTGTTGTGATTATGTGTTCTTCTGAAGAGAGAATCTTTGTTTGCAGAGATTTGTTAGAGGTGGAAGCTGAGAAAAAGGAACTTGAGGATGTATGTGACATCTAACACTTTGTCGGTTTATGCTTTTATTGTGTAATTATTTGGGGAGCTAATATGATTTTTTTTTATTCGTGTCCCAGGCTTTAAAAAATTCCCGAGAGCGTGATAGGAGAACAATATTAAGGATGGTAACATTTCTTACCTTAGACCTTCCCTTTTATTAACAGATGATGTGGGCTCTTTTATCCCTCATAAAATTTTAACTAATTGAATCTTGGCATTTGGAACTTAGATTAGATAATGAACACATGATGGTTACTCATAAGGCAAAGTATCATCTTTGAGTTATTCACATTTTTATATGAACTGCTTGGAGTGTTAACAGTTAACACCCCCTTTGAACTTTGAAAGTTTTAAGTGGTGGACAGATGGCAGTATAGAAAATGAATTTGGTTATCATGGAAGATTTAGAGAACGGAAATTTTGTAGGGATATTTTTGTATTTTTCTTTGATTCTTATTTCTCGTGGACAACCAAATACAATAAGGTTATCATGGAATTTTAAAGATGTCTCCTTTTCTCAACTTTCCCACTAATATACAAAAAAATTTTGCAAAAAAGAAAATAGTAACATCAATGATTTTGTGCCCGTATGAGGTGTGTTATGTTTGTTGAATTCTAACAAACTCCTTTTTTTCAGATGAACAAAGGAAAATCGCAAAGTCAGCTAGAAAGTCAACTTGATACTAAAAGTAAAGCTGGGGATCTCTTCTCCGCCACATCAATATCACAGTATGTTAATGGTAAAGAAAAGGTGGAAGAGGATGGGAAAGATGAAGATCAGGATACCGATGAAGACAGTGAAGAGTACGAGGACTTGGATACAAATGAGAGTGGCGAAAATGAGGAAAAAGTATGTCACTTAGAGCAGTCAAGAGCACAATTGGCGCTTAATGACATTTGACCAGCATGCAAGGCCGGCCCGTCCAATGAGTATACATTTTCATTTACAGCAGTTTTGTTTGCCTTGAAATGCATGCTGGACCATCACCGCAACTAATTAAAGAGAAATTTGTGTTTTGCCTTCAGTGTATTCTTTTTGTTTGAAACTACTTTTGGCTTCATCTATTGCTTACAAGTACCACAAACAATTTGATGTTTCAAGATGTTAGGATTATTACTGGTTGCCATCAGTAGTATTATGACTACTAAAAGTGAACTCTGAATTTCAATGAAAATGGAACTGAGTGCCTTAAAAATGTATGCAGCTTGTAGCATCTGAAATTGAACCAAACTGCATTGAAATGGAAGGCTATTAATATGGAATTGGAATCTGGTAAAATATCCATTTGCATTACTAAGGATAATGGTTTTGTTACATTTGGGGAATTACCAAAGGGATCACAATCTGGGCAGCTTACTGTAGGGAGCTAAACTGCAAACCATCTGGTAAAGTACCTTTCATGAGTGTCTTTATGTTGGCCACCAAACAAAATCTCAGCAAAATGCATTACTCTCAGAAAATATCTGGTCCATTTTCTGGATGGTGATATGAATTGATATTGCAAACCCATCCAATAAGAAAGTTGACATTTCTATTGCATCATGAAAACTATTTCATTACTGAATCAGTAAGAAAACGGAAAATCGGTACAATCAACAAGACACAGTGTACGCGATATGGAATGATTTTCTACCCTGATTAAGAATGTATTCACCACGAGACATAAGGGTGGTACAGTTTTTTGTGGTGTCAAACCACATCCAGCAGGAAGCTGGGCATTTTTTTAGATCTTCCAAGAATCTGGTAAAAAATGTAATCCGAATATTGAGGTTCAGTCACCTGTCTACAATAATGGAGTGGCTGAATGATGGCTGGATTGCGAAGTATTATGCTGATGGATCACTAATTTCTTCTGTATGGAAATGGATAACACTGACACCAAAATGTGGTTAGATTCTGTCATGGCGGGGCGAAGAGCAAGAAATCATGTGATCAATGATGACAGACCTATTCATCTTTGGCACATATGCGCTCTGAAAGGAAACAAGAATGAGAGATAGTAAGTATCTTTCGATCAAGGAGGAGAATTAAAAAGGATGACAACACAATATATAAAGGGAACACAGCAACTCTTACTCAGATATTCATAGGCAATTATCATCGACGTTCCCCATGCAGACATGCTAAAAAATCGTGGTCCGATACCTCTATAGAAGCCCTTCAAACCTTCATCTTTAATCAAACTTCGAATAACATGTCGGGTATTGTGTTTCTGCTCATGCCCTATCACCTATTATTCACAATTAAACTATTTATTAGACAGACCCATGTCTGAATTAAATAACATTGAATAAAAGGTAGGGAAATTAGTGCTATTGAAACTAACTATTGAACTAGAATACTATACCAAGTTTTCTTTTATAGTTTAAGAATGTACCACTACGTTATCAAAAAAACTAAGATGCTCCTGCACATACGTTGGGTTAAACTGAAGTACTAGTGTTTCTATGATGGTTTCAACCCACTATTCATTTAAGTTATCTGAGAGGGGTAATGTAAATGATCGAATCACATAAGAGGTGAGGATTGCCTGTAGGCGAGTCTTGATAGTGTCTAACGGAGTGGTGATCAATGATGCAGTTGCACCAGCAATTACTCCTCCAAGGGCCTGAACTAGCATGATTGTCGACTCTTTCGGTTCGGAAAGTTCTCCTTGTGATTCATTGCCGTGTCCTAACAAGCTACTCCAGACAATGATGCACAAGGAAATGCAAGGTTATAAGCAGCACAACCATCATTTCGCAAACATAGACATTCAACCATTTTCCATTGACTCATAAACAGAAGACTAGCACTTCCATTGCAGTAGCTGAATACAAATTTTATAAAGAGAATAATGAGATTTAACCAAGTGCTATTTTCGTACTTTCATTTTGCTGAACACAGTTGGATAGAAATCACTGGTTGAAAAATATTATCGCATGTTAATTAATGTGTCTTGCCACCAAGATGGAACTGATCAAATTTATAGCTGAAGGTTTGGAGAAACCTCGCACAGATTCCACAAATGACATTATAACATACGGACTACTAACTCAGATAGCATGCTAATAAGTTGTGCAGATTCAAGTTTGTCGAGTGTGCCTTTCCAAAAATTAATTAAAGAGATGTAAAACATTGCATAAAAAATACTGGTTCATGGACAGTTCACACCTTAGTAAAGATAAAGTTCGATATATAATAGGTAAGTACCTCCAAATAACACGCTGGCTGGATCCGTAGCTTGCCCACCACACAGCACTAGATGGAGAATACGTTGCAACAGAAAGACCAAAGCCTCTGTAAAGTCCACGGACACCTTCGTACTTCAAAATCTTACGAGCAACGTCTAGACCACCATTGTAGGCTGTATGACCTGCATATCCCTGGACCATCAGTTTCTGGCTGACCTGCACATGTTATTTGAACATGTAAATGAATACATCTTGATTTTGATGTTTTCTATGCTTTCCTATCTGCACAATATATGGACTTCTCCATATCTGCCTTACATAATCCATTAGCGTGGAATTAAAAACTAATAGTACAAAAGTGAGATTATTTTTTCCGATGATAAAAGGAAAAAGCAAAAAAAAAAAAACAGGCGAGCATCACACTCATACCACGTCAATTGGAACAAAAACAGTCTGGGCAAAAAGCGATGAAGTCATTCCAGCAAATCCGTTTGCAATTGCGGCTTTTGAAGGTTCAGATAATGAAAGAGGTTCAACTGCCTTGAATGCAGCAATCTTTGTGGTCTCTAATGCCGTAAGGAATATTATTCTGGCAGGAACGGCACCAGTGATGACTGTACCGAATCCCCTGTATAATCCAGGGACACCCTCTGACTTCAGCAAACCCCTGATTACAGACAGTGCATTGCGCTCAACAGCATCTTTTGAAGCAACCTGGAGTCTAGTTTTGACAACCGAAACGGGGTATAGAGCCACAGTGAGCCCAGTAAAGAGACCAGCTCCAACAGTATAGAACTTGGTTTTATCCAACCTGCAGCGAGGCACAGAGCGCAAGATTTACCATTGTATAATGAAAATATAAAGCGAGCAGGGGCTCGAAAATTTGAGCTCATACTGTAGCAACACATGAACCAGTTCTTTATTGTTCGTAATCGAAACAATTTCGCTATTAATGTTCAGAAGGAACTGAAAATATGTAGCATACAATACTTCAAAATATTTTCCTTCACAGACAAAGACAAGTACACTCTAGGGCGATTCAGGCAAACAAGTTGCCATATGAGGCAACTAAAGTCAGCTGGGGCTTTCCCTTGCTAAATTCCGGCTATAGCCACCGGCCACCCCCAATATCCAACGTCAATTTTGAAATAAAAACATACATACTACACCAGCAACCCTAGATTACAAACAATTATCTACATCAAGACAACTAAAGAGCATCAAATTTACTTATTAACTCCCAATCTTCAACATCAATTTCGAAATATAACCCTAAATACTACACCAGCTAGCACCTCAATTTAAGGACATCATATTCAATAATTGGACCCTATCCTTCTCCAAGAAACATGAATCAACAACAATTCCAGATAGTTGAATTAATAATTAAATGATCATTAAGAAAACGAATCGGAAAGAGGCAAGGAAATGAACATACTTATCCCAATTAACCTCTGCTTGGCCAAAGGCAGGAGCTCGTTGTGTTGCCGAATCCATGTAGAAACGGTGAATCCGTCTCTGCCGAGGAAAAGAACCCTAGCTTGATTTCGACGGCGAAACCAACAGATTTTGTACGGTCTGGTTACTGCAAATCGAAAGGGCGGGCTGGAAATGAAAATGCGATGCACGCGTTTCCACTTTTACACCGCGATCGACTTCGTTCGCTCTTCTTTCTCTGACTTGCTGCCCAAACGTCCCCAGAAGACTTTGATTTTCGTGTTTTCTATATTATTTGTATTTATTTATTTTCGTTTTCGTAATTTGGATTTGGTGATTACGAAATCGGATTTCTTAACTTCTTTATTGTAACACTTCCCCATCTATGGACCGATTCTGATTCAGTGCGGTGCACTAAAATGCCTCGTTGCAATTAAAACATCGTTCTTTTGTTATATTTCCCAAAAAAAAAAATTAGTGAAAACAATATCCTTGCATTTCGACGACCGTAAAATATAATTGCACTGCATCAAAAAAAAAAAATCCTACTCACTTGCTTTCGTTTTTTTTTTCTTGATATTGAGCTCAAGCTCTTGACATTCAGTATCTGCTCTTTTTTTTTTTTTTAAACTGGAGTAGGGACTTATCGAACCCGAGCTTATTCAGCAACCGAGTGATAGCTCACCACGTGAGCTAACTCATTCACTTGCTTTCGTTTTGAATTTTGATTATATGAACTTTCACTTTCTTTCTTTTTTTTCACCCCTCTAACTCATCCTTACAATATTTGCTGAAAAACAAAAAAAAAGAGTTGCTTGTATGGCACCCAAACTAGGCTTGGTATAATTTCAATGGACAAGGAAGAGCAGGATCATCAGGGCAGCAAAGCAGGTCGTGACGAAGGCGTTACTGTTGATATGTACAGAATTAGGGAGGAACGGGTAGGTGTCCGGCGGTGGCAGCATGCATTCATCCCCATTGAAGTACACTTTCCGAGGAAAAGCCCATCCTTGCTTGAATGTGAACGTATTCGCATCCTTCTGCATAAGAATCTCCGACTGAACGTTCCCCAACGGTCCAGCTTCCATTAACAGATCATTGTAAAACTTCGTTCCATAAAACATTCCTGTGTCATTTGCATAATTTTACAGAGAAAATCTCAATATGACCGAAAATATGTTGTTACTAATACACTTCGGTTTGGATCATACAAAATGCGGTAGAAAGAAAATAAAATGAAAAATTCAGAATAAAGGTAAAATTAGTACTTACTGATGGAGCCGTAGGGAACGAGAGGCTTGTAGTCGAAGCTGAAGACTTGAGAAACATTGTTGAGATTGGGATGTTGCACGACGAGAGTCCAGAGAGTGTAATTCATTCGATAATTGAAATTGGTGACAGAGAGTTTTACTCGCCAGTAGTCGTGGTAGTTGAGCTTAACATGCCAATGGACTCGCACGGGGCACATATGATGCGTGCATTGCAATAACGGTGAGCTGTCCTTTCTCGGCGTGTTCAGTCCCACCATGCTTAGGATCTTAGCGTCGTTCCTGCTTGCACAAAATGAAAATTGAAATGAATGAGGGTTGGATTGGACTTGGTTGAGAAAAGAGCAGATTTGGCTGGCTGGCTGGCTGGCTTACTTGACGCAATTGTTGTTGCTTGGGCATCCACAAGCGCAGGTCGGACACGGAGTGATGGTTTCGTTATAAAACGATGAGAAAGATACACAACAACTTGGATTTTTCCTTGCAAGAAATTGCGAGTAAGTGCACGTCACATTCCATGTCACTGCAACGTACACAATTATTTTTTCAGTGATCGTTATCTGATATATATATTTGATGTTACATGTACTTGTTTTTTAAAAAGTATATGGACTTACTGAGTGCCTGAGTCTTGCGTCGCATATCTGGTGTCAAGAAGTGGGTTGGGGGCACGACTTTAGCCGGTCCACAGGTATAACCTGGTCCGGGACCCAAAAGGGTGAAATTTTTAGGAACCCGGACAGTCTTGTTAGACGTTCCTGCCTGTCCAACACTGATTTGAAAGGCAGAGACAGAGGCAGAGGGGTCTTGGCCCCATGAGCTGAGGACTCCACCTTTGCAGCAATTTGCGAATTGCTGATTGTAAGGCACGCCGGGGAGGAGGTCGACGACAGTGGGCGTCTTCTTGCAGCAATGGGGAATGTTTCCTTTGAACTTTGAACAGTCACCTTGTTCAGTTGTTTGGGAACCCACCATAGACCATATTACTTCCTTCTTCGCCCATGTCCAGCCTACCGTCCACCCTGGACTCATTATGTGCCGATACATTTGAAAGTTGTTCATCGTCACCGTAGCCTAGTACAATCCATATAAATGTTAAATTTCCCCGGATGTAAATTACAGAGGAGACGTCATAAGAACCAAACACTCAAGATCACTAGAGTTTGTTTTTTGACCGAGTCAGAGGTGAAGCAAAATTAAGTTAAAGAAATGCGACGAGCGTAAACATAACATACCACATAGCCATCTGGTGTCCAAGACATGATGTCCCATTTGATTGTAATGTTGCCATTTGGGTCCAAGGGATCATATGCATCTGCAACTAGGAAAAAACCCCAACTGAGAAAACAAAATCCGACACAAGGGTTGCGCAACTTAACGATAAATGCATACATGTTACAATCACCTGAATTAGTTAAGAAAACAGAGAAGAAGAAGAGAGCATAAAATGGCGCAAGGCTCATCGTTAGCGAATACAACGAGACTAGTAGCTAGTTTGCTTGGTGGGAAGATATATAGTGATGATCTGGTTTTCTTGAGAAGAAGCTCAGTTTCTAACCAACTGGTAGTTGGAAAATTGATAATAGCGTTACTTATATTTGATTATACCGTAGGTGTTTCTGAGGTTTTGATGTCGTTTTCACGGTATCTTGAAGCAACAGCTTGGGCAAAGCAGCCAGATGCTTCGGGGTTAAGAAGGCAGTGAGCATTGAGAAAACTGGCCAGGCTGACTTTGTGCGAGTTTTTTTTTTTTAAAAGTGGCGCCGTGTAATTCTTCGTTTTAGGATATATCATGCTTGCAAGAATTCTTGGTATATACCACGGATTTCAAAATTTGTTGTTCTCGTCAGTAGTTTTCACTTAAAAATAAATTTCCATATTTCTGGGTGAGCACGGGCATGCAGGAAGATTATTGAACAAACCGGATTCATATCCGATGCAGCCAAGCTAAATACAGCTAATAAAAAAATGATATAGTTTTGATAAAATAATAACAAAACTATGTAGTTTTATTAATATAACTTATAAATTAATAACTGAACACTTTTCACAACTGCGCAGTTATGTCTCAAAAGTCAAAACTACGCAATTTTATCTTAAAACACATAAAACTACGTCGTTTCCTCAATTAACTGGTTTTAGCATGGATGCATTACATCTCATCAGTTTTGTCTAAAAACTATGCAATTTTATCTTAAAACACATAAAACTACGTCGTTTCCTTAATTGGCTGTTTTTAGCATGGATGCATGAGATATCATCAGTTTTTTCTCAAAACTACGCAATTTTTTTATCATAAAACACATAAAACTACGTCGTTTCCTTAATTTGCTATTTTTAGCGTGGATGCATGAGATCTCTAGCTAGGATGCATGAGATCTCATTCCACTCCATACTAGGCAAAATAAAAAATTTCTCTAAACCCTAGCGATTTTCAAATTATCCAAATAAGCAACATACATTTGGTTCGGACTGGAATTCAAATGCAGGATCCTAACCTGATCCTAAGAGCATAAAATAGGCTGAGCTTTCGATTGCCTTAGAATTTTTTGACCCTTCGAATCATTTGGACTCCCAATAGACTGGCTAAGCCTGATCGTGCTAAAAAAATCCTTACCCATGGACGACCCACAAGCCTATTATTGAATAGTGTTGGGCTGCTTCAGTTAAGACGTAACCCGACCCACTTACCAAGCCAAGCCTGCCACCACTAATCATCCACACGTTGAACAACATATGAGTGGATGTGGTTTTTTTCTCTTTCTTTCTTATTCTTCCTCCTTGCGAATGTCCCAACTGTCTTCTTCTACTGCACCTCCAATAAATGCTTCGTTTTGGACTTGTTCCATTGTATCCATTATCATCATCATATTACTATTCATCATATTACTATTCACCATATTACTATTCATCATCACCATCATCATCTTACTATTCACCATATTACTATTCACCATCATCATCTTACTGTTCATTATATTACTATTCACCATCATCATCATCATGTCACCAGCATCATCATATTACTATTCATCATATTACTTACTATTCACAATATTACTATTCACCATCATGATCATCATGTCACCATCTCACCATCATCATCATCATCATGTCACCATCATCATCTTATTGTTCATTATATTACTATTCACCATCATCATCATGTCACCATCATCATATTACTATTCATCATCATCATCATATTACTATTCATCATATTATTATTACTATTCATCACCATGATGATGATGCATGAAGATGATGATGACATGATGGTGATGATGATGGTGGTAATATGATGATGGTGGTAATTTATGTTATGTTAATTTATATTATGTTAATTTATATTAATTTATGTTAATTTATGTTATGTTAGCTGAATTTATGTTAATTTATATTAATTTATGTTATGTGGTGTTAAAATGGTTTATATAATACAAATTTAAAGTCAACTGGACAGGGCCTTAGACCACCCATCATCATCCTCCTAATTAAAGACTCCACTCCACCTACTTGTTACCGAATTCAATCTCAAATTTCAACAACTGTCCACAGTCACAAAATGTCATGTACTTCATCTCCATTTCACAACGTGACATCCGTAGTTGGTCAAAGTGTTCGTCTGATAGTTGAAGTGTTGGTCGATAATAGTTCAAGTCCTAGTTTATCGGTGTTCGCATCAATTTCTTTTATTGTATTCCGTTACATCTATTTAGTTTATATGCTTTCTGTTGTGTCACCGGATAGGTGTGCTGTCTCAAGATTTGATAGTGAATAGATATGAGAAATAAGAGCTTTGGTCGATAAATAATATACTAGATAATACTTTTATGTACTAATTCTGTACTTATCGATAATAAAAAATACACAACAATTTCATGTTTCTTGTTAGTTTGAAGCCATCCCACTTTTAATGACATGTCCCGGCCGCAACAACAAACCTCCACTTCATCTCCTGACAAAATAAATGGATTTGTTTCTTGTGTGGCCTTCCAGCTTAGATTTCTCAGCCACGTCTATACAAAAAACAAAATTACAAATCACTCTCTCTGTACAAGAAACTTCCACACAGCATCTCCTCAGCCAAACCATAACATGTATTTTCCTCACAACTTTCTCTTGATCACTGCTTCATTGGCGTTGTTGATTCACACATCCTCAGCAGCTTGCTCCAGCGGACAGTGCAGGGTATATATTTTCATATCATACCCACCCTGTATTAAGCTCTGTTTGTTACCTCTTCTTTTCTTTTCTGTTATGTTTCGGTTTCTTCTGAAAATTGTAAACATTTAGTTACTGGATGAGTGCTCGAAAGACGAAGATTGCCAAGCGGGACTTTACTGCTTCTCTTGTACTCAAGGCTTCTCTGGCTCGAGATGCATCCGGTCTGCCATCACGGACCAATTCAAGCTCCTCGTAAGTATCGTATTATTCCATTTTCCTAATTCCAACACCCATCATCAGTTGATAAGTTGAGTTTGTGTGCGTGTCCATCTTTGGTGAAACTGGCCACCAAACGAGCTCATTATCCCATTAATGCAAAGCTTACGTGCCTAATTCAACTTATTTCTCCGCATAACCTGACAACTACAGAAAAAAAAAATCTTTTAAAAATAATTTGGTAAAGACCGACAACCAAATTTGGTGTTCACACAACTAGACCACCACTCTATTGAAACAGAAAATCAATGTTGGAGTTTGAAATATTTACTATGAATTTATTTGACTTACTGATCTTTTGTGCATTCTTCTTTAACAGAACAATTCCTTGCCTTTCAACAAATATGCTTATTTGACGACTCACAATGCCTTCGCCATAGAGGGGGAGCCTTCTCATACAGGAGTTCCTCGCGTTACTTTCACTAATCAAGAAGACAACATCACACAGCAGCTTAATGTACGCATCGTACTCTCAAGTAACTAATAAACAATACCATTTTTTAACAGTGTCGCGATATTTGTATGAATGGTTTTCCTTTTGCGAAAATGCAGAACGGAGTTAGAGGGCTGATGCTCGATACGTATGACTTTGAAGGCGATATCTGGCTCTGTCACTCACCTGGTGGAAAATGTCATGATTTTACCGCTTTCGTAAGTACAACATGTAATAATAATTTCTCTGAAAAATTCGGAACATTTTTGTTTTTTTTAGTAACCAAGGTGGGATGATGTCATTTTCCGGTACAGGAACCTGCGATAGATACGCTGCGGGAGATTGAGGCATTTTTATCAGCTAATCCTTCTGAGATTGTGACAATAATATTGGAGGACTACGTTACATCTGCGAATGGATTGACCAACGTCTTCACAAACGCAGGTTTGATGAAGTACTGGTTCCCGTTGTTGAAGATGCCACAAAACGGCCAGGACTGGCCTCTAGTCGGCGACATGGTTTCGAATAACCAAAGACTGATTGTCTTCACGTCGGTAAAAACGAAGGAAGCTAGTGAAGGAATTGCCTATCAGTGGAACTACATGGTTGAAAATCAGTGTAATTAATCATTCAACTCTTCGAATTTTTCTACCTTTTGTTACATTTGTGATATCTTTTTGTTTCGTCGACATGTTTGGTGTACAGACGGGGATGGAGGAATGAAAGACGGGGAATGTCCGCCGAGGGGACAGTCTGCACCACTTGGGGATAAAACCAAGGCTCTTGTTCTGGTCAACTATTTTCGTTCTGTTCCATTGAAACCACTCACATGCGGACAGAACTCCGGTGATCTCATAAATATGCTAAAGACCTGTCACGGTGCTGCTGGTAACCGTTGGGCTAACTTCGTGGCCGTAGACTACTATAAGGTACCGACAACTTTACCATAAACAGACTTATAAGTTATATTTGAGGATAACATCCATATAGTTCATAACACTAATTTAACCATTGGAGTTTTTTTATTTTCCTAAATTAGTTTTTTTACTTTTTGAGTGAATATTTTGTATCGACTTCATATACTTTTATTTACAACATACGCAGAGGAGTGAAGGCGGAGGTCCATTTCAAGCAGTTGACATGCTAAACGCTAAGCTACTATGCGGTTGCGACGACATACATGCTTGTGTGGTAAGGCCATATAGCTTCTGTTAGCTGCATTACCTTGTTTGCTCCTTGCCCATGATTATATGTATATTTTTCTCTGCATCTGCAGCCGGGTTCAACTTCCGGAGCATGCACGCCCTGAACCCTGTTTCGAGCTTCAAACGCTTGAGAACACACACGGTATCCAAACAATAGGGTAACAGTTCAATCAAAGTATACGTGAAGGTCTATACAGCTTCTTTTTTTTGGATTTCCTATCGGAAAAAAAACAAAAATTGTCTACAGATTTATCAAATGCTCAGATTTGGATTTTTCGGTTTTCGAATTATAAGAAGTTTTCAACGGAGCGCTCCCAATAATACTGTACAATGAGTCCCTTAAGCTAAGCCTGCAAAATGCTATATATGCTGCTACTGTACATTTGCCCAAGTTAGAGCTTTAATTTACTGGTAACTTGAGACCCTAATGTGTAATCCATTTGGTGCCTCAACTCTCGGAAACGTCATCAGCTTATCACCACCAACTTCTTCCCATCTGCAAAACAAGTTCAAAAATTTTAAGCTAAGAAACCAAAATTTTGAAGTTTTCTGTTTCAACGTGCTGAGAGACATTACATTACCTATATCTTGTTACAAAGTAATGAAGAAATGTTGAAATTTCAGCTATCCCCAATTCCTTTCCCGGGCATTGTCTTGTCCCTCCGCCATATATTAGAAAGTAATTCTGCGATTCCAAACTCTTGTCCTGCATTTACAGCTGAATGTTATTTTCAGTCCGAGTTCATGAAATGTATGTTCAAGAAAAATAATAAATATTATAATTTATAGCTATGTACCAGCCATCTCCATGGATTGAATGCCATTGGATCAGGATACAACGTTGGACTGTAGTTTATTTCTCTAGTATAAACATATATTCTCCATCCTTCTGGAACCACAAACCCTGATACAAACGAGAACCAAACAGTCCATTAGATGGTTGTGACTAAAAACATGTATAAACTGACAAGAATAGATACTATTGAATTTCGCTAACTCATATAATTATAGTCACATTATAACTCACAAGCATGATTACTATTTATCTCTTTTTTTAGGCGATGTGGGACATTTCTTCAATTGTATGATACTCGGAGATGAGCTAGCTCAATCAACATTTGTAACTTGTAAGGATTTGATTAAAAAGGGATTTGTTGCTATGTATTTTAACCTTGTGCCTAAATGGAATGTCAGGTTGCAAAAATGAGTTGGCCTTGGGGACACAGGTTTGGGTGGAATGGTAGGCAAGCCATATGCATTCTGGGTGTGGTAGGGTATACAATAAGGCATAATATCCTTTCGAAACATTTCTCCAAAGAAAAAAAATTATTAGGCTCAGTCTCGCCATTTCATTTCAATGCGTGGGAGACTGGTAAGTGGGAACTTTTATAAACTCACCATTGATTTCCATATCACGTGTTGTTTTCCTCAAAACGCCATTCACAATCGTAGCGAGTCTTGATGTCTCGAATATGACCTGCAAAAAGTGCAGAGCCATTTGATTTCGATACTAAAACTATTCATTGATGAAATCCTGAAACCAACCTACAAGAGTATTGACATATTTGAATTGCTTACAGCTCGAGTAAACCGCATGGACTTGAACTCTTCGAAGGTGATTGGATCTTCAGGTTTTTTACCCTCTTTAATTGTCATATGCTCTTTCTGAAAGGAAGAAAAGGTATTGAAACCATCAAGTCAGAACATAATTGAAGAAGCAAAATTATTTCCAACAAAGAAACATATTGAAACCATCAAGTCAGAACATAATTGAAGAAGCAAAATTATTCGCAAAAAAAAACACATGTAAAATAATTTATGTATCTTCAATGTCTCACTCACTCGGAGTTGATGAAGAACATGCGGATTGTCGTGAAGGTACTTGATAGCCATCATAGATGTGGTTGAAACTGTCTCGTAACCGGAGTACAAGATGGTAATTATTTGATCGATTATTTCATCATCTGTTAGTTGCTTCTTGTTATCCTCTGCTTTCATTAGCTGGCTGAGCATATCAACTTCATCTTGAGCCTCTTGCTTAGATGACCTTCTCTTTTCAATCACCCTTCTTAACATGTCTACTATTTTCTTCCTGGCCTTCAATAAATAACAACCACCATTTTTAGTTGTAAGTTTTCCAAAAGCCAATATATTCATTTGTGCTTCCTCATCCGAAGTGTATATTAAGCTAAAGTAAAAGTGCGTTCTTTCGAACTGAAGTAAACCGAACTGAACTGATACTGATATTGAACGATTAAATTTAACTTAATTAAGAGAACTGAATAGACTTACTTCTTACTGACATAATTTAAGCATTTAACTATGGTACTTGACGTTTATGCTACAAAAGTCAGACAATGTGATGGTAAATGTCAACAGAGTGATGGTCTAGTACTTTCAACATTTGATTGAACTTATAAAGTCAAGGGTTTCAGCCTCGCCGTAACATATTTACGGTATGAATCTGAAGCTTGTCCAATCCTTACTAATAAAAAAAATGATGCTAATAAATTAAGTCCTAAACAGAATAGCTGAAATTTTTAAGTGCTGCAGAATCCAAGTATGTGTACCTTGAAACCATTCTTATAACTTGTGCCTGGAAGGTCAATAGGCAGAGACAGAGTTCCCAAAACCAGCTTGAAAAACTCATGCTTGAATTCTTCACACATTAAGCCAGACTCAAAGCCAGCAATCTGCTTCAGAGACAACATAAGTGCCATCTCTTTGGTCTTATCTTGAATGTTAACAATCTTCTGGTTCCAGTCAGCCAAATGGGATCTCATGAATTGGTCAATTTTAGGCAGAATTTGGTGTTTGAGTTTGGGAGGGGTGATAAGGGAAAGCAATGCAGTCCTCATGTACTTGTGAGTAGAGCCATGAACAGCTGCAATGTTGCACTTGCCTAGAATATCAAGCATTGATTGTGGGTAGCCAGGAACAAGGCCTTTAGCTTCGTTCATTAGGATATACCTGTTGATGTCTGGATCCATGGACACAATTGTAGGACACCCCAGCAAATGTGACTTGAAAAAACTTCCATACCTGAACTTGCAGTAAACAACATTAGTCACATAACCAAAATTAAATAGATGAGCTAGCAATAAAAACTAAGACAAGAAATTTTTTTAATCACTACAAATTTTGGATGACTTATGCGATAACACAATGTTCTTGCACAAACGTGTGTGGCAACACTGCGACGATTATACTAAAGTTGTGCGAGTAATAAAGTTAATGCGGTTCGTCACCGTCCGGTGTCATTATTAAGTCAGGGTCTTTCACTATGTTTGATAAGATACGATCACAATACTCAGGATACAGGGAATGATTGGATTTTGATTATCAGGCAACAAATGAGAAATTGAAAAAGAGTGAAAGTGACCTTTTTGTGTGATTCTTGATAAAGTTAGGACCTTGCTTGAGAAACTCAGTGGTTTCACCAAAGAAAGGCCAGCCCATTGTACCAGGTGGAAGCCCTTTCTTGCTGTATTTCAACTCATTCCATCTCAAGAGTGCAGAGCAGATGCATAAAGCTAAGCAGCCCAAGCAAAAAAGCACCATGAAAGCAGCCATTATTTGAGATGCGCTTAGATGGAAAAATATGTAAGAGAAGAGAGAGAGAGAGAGAAGAGGTCCAAAAGACTGAATGTGGAAGGTCAGTGAGAAGCGTGTGTATGGTTTATATAAGGGCCTGTCAGTGAGAGGGAACTGCACATACTAATTAAAGATCAGCCAGCGAATAAATATATATAATGCCACCACACTAGCACTTGGCTTTTTCTTCCGTTCGTGTACTCCCTCTTTCACGTTTAACCAACTACCTCCTCCAGTAGTACGTGTAATGGTCTGACGTTTATAGTCTTGATCAAATTATTAATATATCGATAGTTTAGATTACGCGATGCATCTTATGATATTGATTTTAGATTGTCCTTTACTTTTCTTTTCTTTTTTTGAAAAACCAACTGCCTACTATAAATAATATTATATTTCTTATGAGGATGGAATCATAGCTATCAATTATGAATCTAAGATGCAAAAAAAACAATAAAATCATCCCTGTAAAAAGTTCAAATCGGGGAAATTTTGAGAACAATCGACACATATATGGTTACACTCAGAGGCCAGATCTGTTGCAAAGTTAAATTTTGGTACAAAATATAAAATTTGTCAAAATTATTTTATAATTCGTCACTTTTCGAGCCGAAAAATAAAAAAGACGAGCCGAAAAATGAAAAGATGACATAATTCGTCAGTTTCATTTTATAATTCGTCACCAATAAAATTAAGATGTAATCTCATCCATTCAAATCACAAGATCAAGGGCTATGATTAGTTTGTATTTTGTACCAAAAATTTAACTTTGCACCGGATCCTTTTCCGTTACACTCAACCTACATTTTCATTTATCGACACGACTTTACACTTGCCTCCATTACGATTTTGGAAATTTTGATGGAAAGGAAATGAATTGGAGCATTCCATGGACAATTGAGTGTAATACTTTGCAATACATTCTGTTATTTTGCTTTGATTGTTCCATGCTAGGGGTGGACAAACCCGACCCGACCCGATAACTCGGCCCGACCCGGTCCATTTAATATCGGGTTAGGGTCCACTTAACCATTCCATGTCAAACAAGTTACTTTATTTTCTACGACCCTTTACCCATGCCTCGAATTTTTCCTAATTCAAACGAGGTGTTACAGTGTCTTTTTTTAAAAACCGAACTTAATTAAATGATTAAATTTAACATAATTTAAATAGGAGAGTTGAATTTACAAATTTATATTAGTGACTTAAGTTAAGTATTTAATTTGATACTTGACTTTTAAGTAAAAACATCGCACATTTGATATAAATTAAGTGTTTAATTGCAGGTCCTAAATGAAAGTGATGAATTGATAACGAAATTGAATGACTAAACTAAACTTGTATAAAGGACATGCCAATTGGTAAATTTTAACTTATTGTAATACGTACTTGACTAGAATATTTGACTATTAAGCAAAAATGACAGCGCGTGTAAAATATGATGTAGTAAGTATCAAAAAAAAATGATGTAGTAAAATATTCTATTAGTTATATAGTTATTTTTTATAAGTTATTATTGATATAGTTGATGTCCTTCTATGGGTAGGATCACGTACATACCTTACTGTTTATATAAACTACAAATCATATAAATTTTGACGAAATTCATATATAAAAACAACTTTAAGAGATTAACCGATCATGACACTAATTAAAAATCGTTACTTTTCGCCTCAATTCATAGAAAAATAAAGTCTTATTCACTGAACATTTTACCTTATAACTGAACATTTTTTAGTTAAATTCACTATATATTCACAAAATATGTGTACAATTCACTGGACATTAAGCGTTATCACTGATCATTTAACTTTATCATTAAATATTTAGTTTTATCAATGAAAGTTTAATTAAAATCCTTGAAAATTCACAAAATATATGGACATGCAGTTTGGAAATTTTAACTGGGCAATGTCTAGTAACATGGAGCATTTAGCCAAAATACTTAGAAACTTTGAAAAAACAAAATGTTCAGTGATAAGGCAAAAATGTTCACTGAATAATTTTTTTAATGAATTGAAGCGAAAACTAACGATTTAGCCATGTCACCGAACATTTAGCTAAATCACTGGAAAAATAAACCCGAAAATTGGGAAAAGACCATATTACCCGTGGTTTGTAGTTCATATAAAAAGATATAGTTTGTATTTGATTCATTCTCGTCCTTTTAATATGTGATTTTTTGAAGTTTAGAAGTGATGTTTTGATATTGTTTAAAGATTTAAACTTTTGTGCAAATAAGAGATAAAATATTTCAAATAGTATTGTGCAATACTTCAATGTTAAAATTGTTTTAAATTCATTTAGAGACTATGGTTACATATTTAATTTAGGATAAATTTTATTTTATGATATGTATTGTTTAAAATTGAATTACAATTTAGAGTAAAAAATTCAATACTAAATACCATTTACATATTTGAATAGTTTAAATCAGCACAAGGGCCATTGGAAGTGATGACATGATGGTTAAGAAATTCGTCATGAATCTTTACACCTCGGATTCAGGTTATAGGGTTTTCTTTTCTGTTCCTTTCCCTCTTCATCGTCCCCCTCGCACGTGGATGCTTGCTCCAATCCTCGTGGATGTCTTCCGCTTCCTGCCTCGCGTGTGGATGTGTTGGACCTCCCTTGCGGAGATGCTATTCGGCCGTCATGATGAACATATTGTATCTTGTGATGGCAAAAAGTGTCAGATATAGCATATACGGATATATGTACTAATAATTTCAGAATCTAATCGAGATCCTAGTTAATAAAGCTATCATGATATGTATTAAATTATTATGAGTAGTTGCGCGAATCTCAGTCATCAAAAAAAAAATTTAACCAGCACAATAATTTATACCACGCCTTTCCACTTTTTGCTTACATAAATGGTCCCTCCTGTTGTAGTTAGGTTGCTATCAGACTCACAGCGATAGGGACACGACATTTGCACGGTTACACTTACATACATACTTGAATAAGCCAGCTAAAATGTATTAATTTATATCCATTTTGCAAAACTTTGATTGCGTATGTGTCGTAAATTAACTGCAATGCTGAGGTCGTTTCACTATCAAGTACCTGCAATGTTGATTATCAATATGCATATTGTCCTCCTTTCTCTTCAACTTTGTTTCAGAACCGACAAACTCAACCAATACAATTTCAACTCTTTAATATGACCCCAATTCGTATAATAGAAGGGTAGAATTTTAGTTCTCAAATTAATTTAGCAAGTAGGACAGAAGCACTATTTGGTAAATTCGATTTATCGAATTAATTCGGTTCGGTAAATTTGTTAAATTTTTATCGGTAATGAAATATATTTTTAAAAACAATTAAATGAAATATTTGTTTAAACTTCAATTTTTAACCCCCAAATTTGGAAACTTTTGAGATATAATTTTGTAGATCAATTTTTTGAACTTTTGAATTTTTTTTTTGTTATTAGATGATTAATTTTTATTTTTTGAATAATTTTAAAATCATGAAGAAAAATTATCAAAAAAAAAAACAATTCGATAAATGTAATAATATGATATTTGTTCATGCAATTGGTCACGAAAGTAACTAAGTTTGGAGGCAATATAGACCTGTATATTTTTATTTACAAAGTCTTGGTCCAAAACCTATAAAACTAGGCTTAAGAAGGTCATACATAAGGTCGAATTAAGCTTCAAAGTCATGAGCTAACGAGCCGACCTGGAAGTTTGGAATCTGTAAAACCGTTTGATGACCGGCCTAATGTTGTCACCCTTCATATATATACATTATCAGAGACTATATATTTAGGTTGTTGACAAATGAAAATTAATGGAAGACAAAGAAATCATCATATAATGCCTCTTCACCAGCAAATAAACACACACACAGACACCTTTATCTAAAAACACAAACATGAATACCTTAATTATTAAAAAAAAACAAACATTAATAAAAAATAGCTCTGTTAAGGTCCACTGCAAAAATAAACACAACGCACCACCCCCATGTGTTAAGGTCCCCCATTCACAATAACTTTGTTTTTGTTTCATTCTCCTCACCTGTTACCCTTGACTACTAGTCCAAAGTATATATTTCTAACAATTATGCATTGCGTGAATTGTGCAACGCAACATGGGTTAGCTAGTTTGGGTAACGAGGACGGACAAATATCTATTTTTATTGCGAAAGGGTCTTGGTTGAGTGACACTATATGTCAAAAGGTCAATGCTTCGACTCTTCCGACTAATATATTTAATCTTTGTGTAGGAGTGCTTTCCTTCCTGACTCAATGTGGATGTGTTGTTCCCTCCTCATGAAGGTGTACGTTCTTCGTACCGCATCGACGTGGAAGAGATGTTCTTCCTTAGCGTAGGTGTTTGTTTATCCCTAGTGGACGTGTTGTTCCTAAAGTTGGATTCGCAAGTGCTGCTTCATTTGTTTATGCCATGGACGCATGAATGCGCGTATTTGCTCATGAGTTTCAAATTAGAAATGTCTTATCACTACAAATTTTTCATAATTTTCCGGCCATAATTTCCGACGGTATTCCGGCGACGTTAGTATCGCCGGAATTTTTTCCGAAGAAATTCTGACAACGTTCCGGAAACAAAATTTTAAAAACATAATTCGGTGTTATTCCGGCGACACAAAATCCGGCGACAAAAAATCCCCGGAACGTCGCCGGATCAATTCCTGCGCAATTCCTGTGACATTCCGGCACCAATATCGATGTTGCCAGATTTCCCCCAGAATGTTCCCGAAATAATTCCTGCGCAATTCCGGCGACACAAAATCCGGCGACAAAGTATCCCCGGAATGTCGCCGGATTAATTCCTGCGCAATTCCTGTGACATTCCGGCGCTGTTGCCGGATTTCCCCCAAACTTGTCCCGAAATTTTCAAATTTTCAAATCCTGGGCAATTTTCAAACTTGTAGGAAACAAATTTTTTAAAAACATAATTCGGTGTTATTCCGGCGATATTCCGGCGACAAAGTATCCCCGGAATGTCGCCGGATTAATTCCTGCGCAATTCCTGTGACATTCCGACGCCGTTGCCGGATTTCCCCCAAACTTGTCCCGAAATTTTCAAATCCTATGCAATTTTCAAACTTGTAGGAAACAAATTTTTAAAAACATAATTCGGTGTTATTCCGGCGATATTCCGGCGACACAAAATCCGGCGCCAATATTGATGTTGCCGGATTTCCCCCAAACGTGTCCCGAAATTTTCAAATTTTCAAATCCTGTGCAATTTTCAAATCCCGCCCAATTTTTGGGTTTATATATACCCGTTAACAATTCGTATCTTTTTGGTTTTATCTGCCCCATTAATCTCATTTGCTCTCTCCTGAACTGCCTTTGAGCTTGTCATCGTCCTCCTCTCCATCCCAAGCCATACCCAATAAGAAATGTTGTCCAAAACCATTGTCCAAGCCATACCCAATAAGAAATGTTGTCCAAACTTAAACAAGCTTGCCATCGTCCTCCTCTCCATCCCAAGCCATACCAAAAAATTCGTCTGCCAAATCGTGGGTTTGGAGGAAGAGATGAAATTTGGGGCGGTTTTGGATACAGGGTTAGGATGGTCAATTCATTAATAAATTTAATTTTCTAATATTAAAATGTAGAAATTAATAATTGTCAAAATCAGTAAATTGAATTTGTAATTTATTTTTTTGGATAAAGAATTAGTAATTTAATTTAACCAAACAATATTATCCACAATTTTTTTTATTAACATTAAAAAATTAAAATATATATTGTCGCCGGAATTTCACATGACTTTCCCTACATTTTTGTGCCGGAATTTCGCAGGATTTTTCCCACATTTTTTGTCCCCGGATTTCCGCAGGACTCTCCCCACATTTTTTGTCCCCGGATTTCCGCAGGACTTTCCCCACATTTTTTGTCCCCGGATTTCCGCAGGACTTTCCCCACATTTTTTATCCCGGAATTTCACCGGAATATTATTTGCCCGTAATAGCCCCGGATTTTGACCAGAGTATTGCCGGAATTTTTCCCCGGAATTTCCACGAATTTATAATTCGGGGACGTTTTGGCGGCGACAAATTTTTGGCCGGAATTTTGCCGGATTTTATGCCTTTTCCGATGAATATCCGGCGCATATCCGGCCAAAATTTCTTGCCGGAAAATTATGAAAATTTTGTAGTGTATGACTTGTACTTTAATGGACGATTCAAGTATCAAATTCGGATCCGTGAAGACTCCATACTTAAAAGAGTCTAGATATATATATACCCGGTAGGGGGAGCATTTGGTTGAGAACCCTTAAAAATTTGAGAACTTGAGAACCCAAATCCCACCATTAGATCATGATGCATATTTGAATCTGCATCTGACACATGTCCAAAAAGTAAAGTAAAAAATAGTGTCTTTGACTTTGCATTAAATGCATCTTGAAAAATGCACATGGGACGTGTCACCACCAAAATGCATATTGGAAAATGCATCTTGCATTTTGGAAGGTGGAGATTGGAGTCTCAAGTTATCAAAATTTAAATGGGTTCTCATTTGAGCGCTCCTCTACCCGATAGATTATTCATGTAAGGGTCAGGTTCGGGTGAGAACCACCATTTAAGTTGAGAACTGAGAACCGACGAACTTTAGACTCTTTTCCATAAACTTTGGGAGATCGTCACGAACTCCCTAAAGTTCGTCGGTTCTCAGTTCTCAACTTAAATAATGATTTTCATTTGATCCGCTTCCATTCATGTAATATATATAAAAAAAAATCATAAACTGCTTAATGCACATGAGATAATAGTCTACATTAAAAAAAAATCCGTATTTTCGTCGAGCACCTTTTATTATTATTTTTTGTTGTTGTTGATAGGGAGCACCTTTTCTTATTGACAAAGACAAGTTCCGCCCTACTTGAAAAATGCGTGCATGTTATGCCCTCGTGGGGGTTTTCACACTCGTCATTCTCAGTAGTACCCCATATGATTAATAATACTGTCACAGTTGATGGCCACCAGACAATGTTAATGGACCAAACATACCATAGGAAAAAAAAAGTTCTATTTGCTTGATTTGGATAAATTAGTATCATTTATATTCGAATTCTAAAATTCATTTCTAATTTATTTTAACTTTTCATTTAGGCGTAGTTACAAACAATCGTCCCATATCATTGCTTTATTACAAATGTCGTTTTAAGCCGAAACATATAGATTTGGGCGCTAACTGTACTTCAGTTGCGCCTAAAATAATATATGACAAGATGTGTAAAGCGATGCAACGATTTGTTCTTAGGCGATGATAATAAATGTTAATTGGAAAATTTTCAACTGAGAGCTTAACAAATTTGAAATTGATATATGACTGGATGAAAGACGTTCTTTGTAACATCACGTGAATTGAATGATCGAATTTGGTGGTTGCCAAATCAATTTTGTAGGTCTCGTTTGGTTCATGAAAAGTCTTTACCATAAAAAGAGGGAAAGTGTATACGTTGGGTACGTTTATGGATACTATATTATTCTCTGCACGGATATACATATTAGGGCATCCGCAGCAGTCTGTAAGGGGAGTAATAAGCAATAATAGAGAGATTTTATTGCTTATTACTCTCATGTAGCAAGGGAGCAAAGAAAAGAGCAAAAAACAATGCTTGATAGGTGAGCAATAATGGAGAGGATGTTGGATAGGAAAGCAATAAGTGGGCTCCACATGTATTTATGATGAAAAACAAAAGTAAATTACATTTTGTTTGTTTTGAAATAACTAAAAATTAGAAATGTCAAAAAATGAATGTTAGATGGACAAAAAAAATAAAAAAAATTAAAGAAAAATTAAAGAATCTTGGGGCAAAACAAAAAGATGAAATAATAGAAGTGATAATTTTGGATACTTTAATGGTTATGGAAGAAAATGTTGCATTTAGAATATATAAAAAATGTTGCATTTTGCTCTTAGGTCTTTGCTCTCTTGCTGCATTGAAATATATAGAGCAAAGAGCCATTTTCGCTTATTGCTTTTTGCTCTGCATTGCTACATGGCTTTTATGAAAAAATGTTATTTTTGCTTATTGCTCATTGCTTATTGCTCCCTTATTGCGGATGCCCTTATATAGTTTTTTTGCAGCTTGTTTGATATAGTAATTTACAAATGACTGATTAGGTCATTTTTTTTCCAGCGATCTGGTCTTCATCATTATAATAATAATTATTATTTTGATACGATCGAAATTCCCTTACCATTCAAAATGAAATCAATATAGAGTTACAAGACTGACCCAAACATCAGGTTAAGAGTACACGCATGCTAACGACCTATAGGGGTCGGTAAGGGTTGGGTCGAGTAAGCTCTAGCCCTATCGGGCCGGGCTGAGTAGGGCTTTCGGCGAGCCCTAGCCCTTTACACATTGTGGCCGGACCCTGAGAAAATTTATCATTCTTAAAATCGTTATCGGCCCTTCGTTTCATATGGCTTTTCGGACTAGGGTCGGGCTCGGGCTCGGGCTAATTTCGGCCTTAAATGAATGACTAATTAATCGACAAATAACTATTTAAACGCAAATACTACTAGTTTGGACACATGAGATTTAATGGATGTGAAAAAATACATTCTTTTTATATCAAGAATGTCCTTAAGTCAATAAATATACGATTTTAAATCGGGCTCGTATTTCGGGCCGGGCTGAATAATCAAAGCCTTAGTCCGACCCTAAGTCCTTCAGATCGGGCCATAATAGGGCTTGCGTGGGGCTAGCGCCGAACTCGGGCTTATTTTGGCCCAGAGCTAAATGCCGACTCCTAACGACCTATCTTTACAAACAGCAAAGGAAAGGAATTTTGGAATTGATTCACACGAGCTCCAACTCCAAATCTCCTCCCTAGATTTTTGCGCCAGAAAGTTTGCTACCAGGTTCTCCTCTCGCAGTACATGCTATATGTCAATGTTTATGTGACTCCAGCTGCATATTGCAATCATATAATTATAATCATACGGTAAGGAGTGGTTATTATTATTATTAATTCGTACTTATAGCATATTTTATAAATTTATTTTAATCTGAGGTTCAATAATAATTAGTAACAATTCCTTCTCTCTCTCTCCCCCTTCTCTTCTCTTCCACCGCCTCCCACCGCCTCTTTTCTATTCATCTTTCTGCCTCTTCCATGGGATTTCAGGTTGTGGGATGTTCAGATCCGGTGGCTGCGGTTGGTAGATGACGGTTGAGGCGGTTGGAGTCGGATGTTGGTGTTTGGAGGTGAGGAGGGGAGTGGGGAGGGTTTTGGGGGTTAGTCTGGGAGAGGACACTAAGTACTTTGCTCTGACTTTTCTCGCACTGGACAAAGTCTAAAGTTCTTTTGTCTCAGCACACGCTGATTTTCACTATGCAAGGCACAGGTCTTGCTGTAAGTTTGCTTTTAAGTTTGTTCAGTTTTATTACTGTAAACTTCCAAGGTTTGCTCAGTTTTTGGCACCGGAAACGACAGAGATGTTGGCCACTGGAAGGGAGCTGGTACCAGTGCCGAGGAGCAGCACAACTAATGTCAATATGGGGGGTGCTCCTAGCGGTGCTGATGTTTTTTTGGATGCTTTGCGGTGCCTTCTTGACAGGCTTCAGGAGGTTTAGTTATTTTTTGGGGAAATGGTACTGAGCCGAATCCTTGGTTGGAGAAAGCATTGGAATGTTGTTTTTACAAGGTGGGAGGCAAATTTGGTTGCGGATATTATTGCTAGATAAGCGAGAACTGAGAAGATATCCTAGTCCAGACTAGATGTTATTCCTTAAAAACATATTGTTGTCCAATTTTTAAGTCCTTCCTGTAAGCCTTTTCATGGCTTGTGTCGCCTTATCAAAATAATAATAATTAGTAACAATTAGAAATCTGCTTGCGTAGAATATCTGTCAAAGATCAACATGCATGTGTTTGTGTGAGATAAGATGCATCTTAACTAGCCTAGCCTAACCTAACATCGGCTCAGACCACTTGAACTTATATTTTTGACGGTTAAGTTTAAGTTAAGTTACTTTCAGTTAAGTTAAGTCCGATTTAAATCTATTTTTTCATCAATTCCATCAACAACATCATGATGACCATCATCATCACATCACCAATATAATGACCACCATCGTCGTCATCATCATCAATGTTATCAACATCATCATCATCATCATATCATCACATCACCAATATAATCACCACCACCACCACCATCATCGTCATCATCATCATCATCATCATCATCATCATTGTTATCATCATCATCATTATCATGATCATCCTCATCAACATCATCATATCATCGTCATCGTCATCATAGCAGCAGCATCAGCATCATCATCATATCATCATCATCATCCTCGTCGTTATCATCATCCTCGTCGTTATCATCATCCTCATCATCATCATCGTCGTCGTCATCGTCATCATCATCATATCATCATCATGATCATCATAGCATCATCATCATTATATTGATCGTGATCATCATCGAAATCATCACCATCAATAAGTATTATACTTATATATTCAACAATAGGTACAAATATTAACAAAAAAAATTATATTTTATGGCTGATGTCAAAGTTAAGTTTAAGTTAAGTTAATTTCAGTTACGGTTAAGTTCAGTTAAATTTCAGTTCAAATGGACAGACCAACTTGCTCAGATGGTTTTTTTAAAATGGGGTTACATCATCCCATACAAACCAAGCACTGCAATATTTTTGAATATAGATTTGAAGGGCACAATACGTCCACGCGTAGGCGGGACGAAAAACACACCTCCACAAAATTGTGGAAAGGAAAATGTCTCGGTGGGATTCGAACCCTTGACCTTGATATTGCAAGGTAAGTGTTCTACCAACTCAATCACCACCTTGTTGGCAAAATCTCGAAGTTTTTGTCGGTAAAAAAGTGTACACTGTTAAAACGTGACAATGAGACGTATTTATAAGTTAAACTAGAAAATTTTAATTCATTTACTTTAATATAGTTGTAGGTCAAGCATCACTATTTTGGTCACCTCAATTCCGAAGGAGAAAATCATCTACTCTCTCCCCTACGAAACCTCCGGAAACCTCCGCGAACGTCAGATCCGTCCGCCGGCGGGCGCGGGCCTTCGGCCTTAGGGCTTATTTTGGTCTCCGTCACCTCTACCGTAGCGCTCCTCCATCCCCTGTCCCCCCTTGCTTCGCCCTACCGACATCATCTCCCCATCTCTCGCCGTCTCCTTCCTCTGACGATTCCTCTTCCAAGTCACCGGTCGGTCTCTTGTGCTGCGATGGCGTCACTCCCGTCGTTGCTGCTCCGGCGAGTTGTGGAGGGCCTTTGCGCCGGCGACAGGGCTGGTGCTGTGGACGAGGTTGTTCGATTGTGGGAGGGTATGTCTGCGGGTTATGAGGTGTTTTGGTTGTATGGTTGGGGCGTCGTCGTTGGTGGTGGTGTGGGTTTTCATGGTGGGTATGCTGCTTCTCTTTTGATGGTGATTTCGACGACACAGCCTTGGACCGGAGGCCATTGGCGCGTTGTCGGTGACTGTTTAGAAGCTGTTTATAGGTTTTTTTTCTCGATTTTCTTTTCTTGTTTTTCTTGTTTTTTGTTTTATTTGGCTGCACTTGTTGCAATAGTAGTTTTCTGTTTTCGGTGGTCTGGTCACCTCCCTCGGCGTGAGGTGAAGTGGAGCATCTCACTGTTCCTGGCTAGTTGATTTGTCCTAGCTTTTAAGTCCTCTTTGATGTCATTTATGGAGTTCAGGTGGCGTGCTACCCTTAGTAGGAAACCGATATATAAAGAATACTTGTGTAGCCTTGTCCAGTTATGAAGACTGGAGCATAAGCGAAGACTGCAGACGAGTTTCTGTCTTTGTTGGGGCCTTGCAGGCATGGAGCTTTTCGAGATCCAGCTGGGGTTGTGTCAAGTCTTGTTCTGTCTATATTTCGTTGTCGACCGACAATTTTGTTGTTGTTGTCTGGGGTTGTTAGTCGTTGTATAACTATGTTAGTTGGTCAGGTAATGGTTTTTGGTCAGTTGTTATCGTGTTTTACCCCGATGGTTACTGTATTAATCTCCTTGTCTTTGAATCAAAAAAAAAAAGACCACCTGGATACTTGATCCCAAAAAAATAATACCACCTGGATAAACAACAACAAATCGATTGCATAACAACCTTATTTTATTTCCAACGGGCGACCTTTCTTCTCATTTTGAATTACTATATTGGAACAACATAACAGCTGCAAGGCTAGACCACCTTCCTCATGAGGACCTAACCACAAAATGCAAACTTATCTAGCATATATTGCCTCAAATGACCTCAAGTCTCAATACTTCTTGTTTGTATCACCGAATTTTATTTCTCAACGATAGATCGGGAACAAAAATACCTGGTTGCAGCGTAACCACCATTGAATAGAGGAAGCAATCACTGTGGTTTCAGACAGTCTTATCCCATTTCTTGAACCTCTGAGTGAGATTCTCCACACCACCTTTGCAGTCTTTCGCAACACCTTTTGCAGCTTCTGTTACGTTGTATGTGAACTCTGCTGTGCTTTGCTGCAACACCTTAGTTGTTTCTCTCGCCTTCAAAATAGTCGCCTCTTTTAGTTCTTCAGATTGTTTGCCTATATTTGATGCTTTTTCCTTGAGCGCTGAAATCAGGTTAACTATTTTTTCGATGATCATTGTTATGATCATACGAGTACGCCCGGATACATTGTCCGCCATAGTTTTGAGCTTTCCCACCAAGATCTCAGCCCTGCTGGAAGTGTCTTTAACTGAAACCATATTTCCAGCATTCACCCATGTTGAATCACCCACAGCGTCTTGACGGAGATCATCATCAACCACTATGCGTAATCCTTGTCTTTCCCATCGTTCCCTGGCCTCTTCAAGAGCTTTGGCTTGCTCTCTCGCCTTTTTTGCCTCATCCTCAGCCCAAGTCCTACAAGATCGAGTCGGTGGAAGCAAAGACTAGAGTGATTCAGTTTACAGATGATAAACTTCTAAATTCTAATGCTCCATATAAGATTAAAAAGCAGAACAGATTTGATCGTCTTTTTGTTGAGGACGAGCGGCATCTTGTTGTGTGAACCGACTCCACACAAAAACACTCGCTAAACATATCTGCAGTAGCCTGATTAAAAATAATCAAGGTTTGCAAGATGGATAAAAATTCATTCTTACCTTGCCATGGACAGGGCTTTCCGCTCGATCTCCAGCTCGTACTGCAAGCGGACAATCTCTTGGTTCTCGGCTTCTACTTCTTTACGGAGAGCAACAATCCTTTCTTTTTCATATGATATTTCAACCTTGTTACTTAAAATATCGTACAACTGTGCATCAACCTCACGCTTTAACTTCGAGAGGACTTCCATTTCCAGTTCTGCTGCAGCTTTTTCCTTCATTAGGGAAAGCTGATCTTCCTCTCTCTGATGTCTGATTTTCTCTAGCTCTTGCTTGGCCTCTTCAGCCATCTTTTCAACAGCAGATATCATCTCTCTCTCATATAGGAGCTTTTTTTCAAAACTATCATTTAGATCCTTCTCAACTTGAGCAACAAGCTCACTATGGGCCGCCACAGTATTTTCAGCCATTGATTCTGCCTCAATCCGTGCAAGCTCCTCGTTAACTACATCAGAGGACTCGCCAATTGCAAGAGCAATTGCAGCCTGGGCCTTGGTAACAGGCTTAGCTGGCTGGAACAATCTTGTGTAGCCTGTAAAACAAAGTTAGCATGGAGCCTTTGTTCCAGTTATATCCACAGCGAAAGGAAATAACTCACCGAAAGCAAGAGGAACTATTGCTTGATCCCCTGATGTCAAATCAGCTACTAGCGCAGGCCACGCAGCAGGATTTATTCTATCGATGTCCACAAATCCAGATGCTTGGTACAGTGTCTATCCATAAAATATTTAGAGTTAATACGTAAACTTAAGAATGTAATGTACATCAAACTTGATGAACTTTATTTTAGGAACATTTCTACTAAAGAGAAACCTTTCTGTCAGCTTCAGGCAGGTTCCTTGTCTGAAGTGCTATCTTCCAACTTACAAGAGCTTCACGGGAAAGTAAGCTGCATTGTGAACACAGTTAACTATTCACGCCAATTATGATTACCGATTAGAATAACAGTATGAACCTTATTGCCGAGAAATAACGAACTTGCACTATATATGCAAAAAGTTAATAACTTCAAAGTTCAAACAAACCAAACATCTCCCATACAAACAGTTTATCCCAAAGATAACAAATTCCAAAGAGGGAAGAGAAGATATTGATAAAAAACATTAGATGAATGAAACTTTGTAGCTTTCACCTTTCGGGGGAGAAAACAAGTGGACCTTCGTCTTCACCTGAAGATAGCATATCTCCTCGAGAAAGTTTACTTGCTATTAGCCCAGCTTCTGCCAAGCCTGTTTAGTATAAAACATGTTACTTCAGAAGCAACAATCACAGTGCAAACCCATTATCAAGTTTATGTAACAATATACTTGGCATTAACGCGATCACAAATGACTCAAACTTAAGATTTTCTTTGGGGCTTTGGTCTACCACGCAAGAATGCCAAACCGTCTAGATCAATAAATGATGGTACTTAACCTTGAGAATGAACTGCATTGTTGGGAGCTAGGAAATCCAATTGAGTCATGATGCCCAATATTAAGGACGTACATGTGAGATTAATCCTACTTCTATGAAATATTACAAAGTGCAGCGAGGAAAATGAGATCGGAAATATTTTAAGCAGATAAGAACAAAGTTATTTTGCATCAGTCCGTAGCAAGAAATCAATATGACTGTTATCAAATTCCAGACAAAGATAAGTAATAAGTCTTTATTCCACATCAAGAATCAAACTGACAAAGTTTTACTACAAAAAGTAGCAATATTCTTTTTGTGTCGTCCCTATTCAAATACCAAACACAATTTCTGTACTGACAGGATCTGCACTCTTTACTAAATGCCTGCCTTTCAATTTATAAGAAAGAGTTGAGCAGCAGGCAAGGAACTAATTGATAGGTTTTAAACTATAGTGCAATTTTTTATACACCAATCATCACCTTGAATAGATGGAAAGTCTGGATCCTCCGGAGTAACATCATCAAAGGCAAGTTCAGTGACATTCTCAATGTACATAGCAGGATAAACCTTGGAGATTGTACTTCTGAGGTAGTACAGATGACTTATGAGCAACACAACAATGAAAATCTTAAATCACAACTATGATTTGACTAGAAGAGGCAGAATAGAACCTTGAGAGGACACTGCTTGCAGACACTAACCACCTAGTGAATTCACGACGAGTACATAAATCGCCAGGTTGAGCATCAGCCTCTATAATCTGAAATAAGCAATGTTTAGTATTAAGTTAGTCACTGGAGATTGAATAGCTTCTATGATCAGGAAATTTTGTATCACGGAACAGATGAAGCAAAATGTCTAATTATGGCTTGAATAAACTCATGATTAGTAAGCAAACATTAACCAGAAAAGATTGTAAGGATGGAGGCTAAGTCTAACTCAAGAGTAAGAGACAATGCACAATATACAACATGTACGATGGATGCCCCGAATCCAAAATCAGAGAAGAAAACTAGCATGCGTCACACAGTAAGAATCAGCACAACAAGTTATGTTGGCTACAGAAAGATGAACCCATGTACACGTACTTGAAGCATAACTCAAATTCACAAAAACAAGTTTTATCTACAGAAAAGAAAGTTTGAGAAAGAAATGCATGGAGATGTTTAGAAATGAAAAGATTCGACGAGTACAAAAACCCTCCCTTAGATACAAAAAAGGGCGCGGCGAAAGGTATCATCATTACTTCAAAAATAAACCAATGGCACAACAAAGTACAAATGCTAATGCCATAATTTCGGGGTTTGTGCAGAGACAGCTGATGTTGATAGTAAGTTATGATTTTAGCTTGCCATGGATTCCATCAGAAATTGAGATTGATGTCCACTCCATAAACTCGAATATTGTTACTTTCTGAGTTTGTAATGTCAACATAACATCATAGATACCATACTCAAAGATCGATTGTTGGCAGGTCAAGGCCAAATCTCAAGCAAACATATATTAATTAAATAAAGAAGCATAGATGAACCTTCAGCACTTGCAATGCTGTAAATGCCTGACTCTGAACCTGGTCGACGAATGCAGGAACCACAATCTTTCCTAGTGGTACCTGCAACGCTGGAGAGACAACAGATGGAGCAGGTACACCGGAAAATACAGGATTTCTATCAATAAACAAATTACTATTATATTGCTCTCTATCGCCATTCACATGTTCACTGGTTAACGATGTTTCCACAGACTTCATTGCAGATGGATCATTTTCATCCAATTCATGTGTTCCTAGAATCGAGTAGTTTTCATCCATCGTGTCCCGATTTGTTTGTAACACATCAGAATCATCTATATGCATAGCCGACGATCCCAACTTTACTCCATCATTTTCCACGTCATGGAGATCCTGAGCTGTATGCGTTTCTGATTCTGACAATACCTCGGAATTGGTTTGATTATCTACATTGATATTTTCTGTCGGCTCATCTATATCGAGTCTAGTTGTGTAGGATTCAATTGACAATTCATTGCTTGGATCAACAGCGTTGAAATCCTCTGCTTTGCCACTATTAGGCTCTGACGTGTTCGAAAAAGGACCGGAATCAGACTCCTTAACATGAGAGGAAATAACCGAATTATCAAGGATTCCTTCACCAATCATGTGATCTGATTCGAGATTCACATCTGGAGCAAGAGGCAGATCACCAAGAGCTGGCTTGTCTTCAGGAACATCTTGAATATGGGCATTATCAATGGCTTCAGATTCAATGACAGAATAACTAAACTCATGTACCGTCCTGGAACCATGAACTTCCTCATCATAGTCGGCATCAACAAACTGTAACTCCTTCTGACTATCTATAACTTTCAGAGAAGGAGAAATGCCATCAGAAGTACCTGTAATGTTCTGCAGCCTATCAGTGTCATCAATCAAACCTGTAGACTGCTTGTTATCATCTTCATCACCTTTCTCTTCAATATCTATAACTAAGAGCTCTTCTTGATGGGGTGTCGAAATTCCCATCTCTTTTTGTAGTCCTGTTGATGAGATGTCACTCATTACTACACAAAACCAACAATCTAAATTTTAGACTAATAAATGAAGTGCATAATACAAGGCAGGCAATCTCAAAGTATATGTTCTTTTGACCTAAAAGTTTAGCCGTTCAGTTTAGCATTTCATTTCAGACCTTTATTTAAGTACTTAATATAAACTAATATCCATTTTTAGCTTAAAAATTAAGCACTATAGATTAATACTTAGATTAAGTCACTAAGTTGAGTTCTGCAATTCAGTTCTCCTATTTAAGCCAAGTTAAGATTAGTCGTTCGGTTTCAGTTCAAAAGAACACAACATACTCAGGACAAAAGAGATGTTTTGCTCACCGCTTCACTGTATAGTAGTGATAATTGGCATCTACAATTAATAACAACTTATGCTCACTTTTTAAGGAGCTACAACTACATGGTGGTAACTGGTAAATGGATAATGCAAACAAAATCTAAACACATAACGAAGAATTACAAGAAACGTATATATTTCTATTATGATGAGGTCACACAAAAAGAAAATTCATGGATTAGTACTTACTCATAGCAGTTCGCTTTTTTATAATTACTACCGCAAAGGCAACACCAGCAGCAAGAACAACTGCAGCCAATGCGGAACCAATGACTCCTGAATAAGAGAGGCTTCTGAGTTGCAGTCAATGTATAAAAAAAGATTAATAATAAAACTGAAACAAGGAGAATGAACAAAAGAGAAGGTAGGATTGGGGCATTTTATCCACACACACAAACACAATAACTTGAATTTTCTTACGAATAATTTTTTTTTAAGGAAATCACAAATAATACACCTTTTCCTCCTCCAGATGAATTGTTCGTTTCAGTGTCATTTTCAGTTTCAGAGTCGGTAGGGTTGACTTGACCATCGGACGCCTTGAGATACAGACGCACTGAACCGGGAGTAGTCATCCGCCACCTCCGAGTATTGGAAATGGAGAAAACAGTAGCGCGACGATCCGGAGGAATCCGAGTCGGAAGGAATTGGGTCGATAAGGGCCTGCAGGCCATTAGTTGATGGAACGAATTGGGACACGAAGACACCATATTAGGAGTAAAAAGATGAGACATTAGAGTCGAATCTAGTCGCCGTGCAAATCCTCCTAGCTACTGCTGTTACTAATTTATGGTCTTGAGTAGAAAAATACCAGAGAATTTGATTGATGATTTCTAGGGTTTTGTTCTAAATCCACAACTGGTGTCTGGTGGTAGGTGGAACGAAATTTGGGCGTGCCTAGTTCTCATATTTTTTTCTTTATTGGTGTTTTCTTTTCACCATTTACGTTAACTTTTCATCTATGGTTCTATCAGTTTTTTCATTGATTGTTTTTTTTCTAAATCTATTATAAGAAAAGTATAATTAAACAATATAATCAAACTCTACGTTTGTAGGGATTTGAATCGTAAATTCATAATTATTTGATCAAGACTATAACGCTAGACGCTTATTCTCTCTGTATTTTTTCTCCTCTGATCGTTGTATCAACAACTTAGTACTAACAAAAAAAATTTGATAAGACCATACAGTATTTAACATAAACCTTAAAAATAACATACACAGTAACCGTTAGGTCACCATCTAATGACGATTTTATATCAAACTTGGATAGGGTATTCTTCCATATTTGTTTCTTCAAAACTCTCGTAGTGTAGAGATTATAGCACAACAATCTTGCACAAATGAAATCAATCAACAAAGACAAACAAATTTATACTGGTTCGGAGTCCGGATGACTCCTACTCCAGTCGAGAAGAGGGGCGATCTCTTTATTAATGCAATTGATGGTAGTACAAAGTCGATTACACACTTTCGAATCAACACTCAAATGATCAGCTCTCAATTTGATCTCTCTCGCACGAATTGAATCGATTAGCCTCAAGAACCCTAATCCCTAATTTTGGAATTGCTAAAGTGAGTTGACTCAGCGCTGGACTCGCTTAAATAGCCGTTACACCCATTTGACTCGAACTCGCTTCGAAACGTTGTCGCATGCTTCTTCGCTTCCCTCGAACGCTACTGTTTCATTAAACCTCAGGCGTGCACTCCTCCGACTTTTCCAAACGACGACGCTCGATCCAAATCGAACTCAACCCCGCTTAGCCCAACGACGACGTTCCACTAAATGAATTCGCGCTCTCTCAAAACAACGGGGTCTTCCAGCGAACTTGAACCCAGTGCTTCGCGCTTCTTCAAAACGACACAGCTTGCAGACTCTTCGGACCAAACGACGTAGCTTTGCCTTGTATCCTCCGAAACTATCCCTTTTGCTCTCCAAGTCCTCCAGACCAATATTAGTCTATTCAAGCTCCTGAAAACCTAAGAACTACCATCAAACATCCTCAAGCAGTTTAAAACCAAAATCTACACTTAGTTACACCAAATCACGTCTTAATGAGATAAGTTTCGTTTTTTAAAAGTCATGATTTTGGAAATTTGTTAAAGAAGATTTCTCATAGGAAAATGATGTAGATAGGTAATGTGCTTAAACTCGAGCTTTTTATGTGATTTTCTTGATTTTTATGGTGACTAATTTTTTATTGTTCTTTGATAAAGGGCGTCTCTAGTTCTGATTTTATAAAGGGTGTCTCTAGTTTATCAGCCTCGATGAGTATATATGGGAGAGAATTCCAGCTTGAAATAAACTCAATTGCTATATAGGTGATGTTTAAGGGCTGTGTTAAAATGTTAATAAGGTGTTGGATGAGTTGGTTGAGAACTTGTCTTGTAATATGCAAGATTTCGTATTCAAATCCACCGTAAGGTGTGCTACACGCGAAGATGCACTACTACAGTCGGGGGTTTATGCATCGGTTCCGTGTTTCGCCTTTCGCATCGGTTTAGACGTTATGCATCGGTTATTCTAGAACCGATGCATAATCTCGACATTATGCATCGATTTTACACCAACCGATGCATAAAGTCGAGATTATGCATCGATTCTAGAATAACCGATGCATAATGATGATGTTTTTTTTTGTAAACAGATGCATAATGACGAGGCTTATGCATCAGTTTACGAACAACCGATGCATAAGGCTTACCATTATGCATCGGTTTAAGAATAACCAATGCATAAAGCACTTATATGAGCAGCAACATAGGGTTCACTCGCTCCAAAATCCAAGCCGCTCCTGCGAGATCGATAGAGAGGCAGTCATGGCGGAGGGACTGGAGATGTCGGGGATTAGGTTTCACATATTTGCGGCTCCGGTCGTTCGCGATTCCTTGTTGCATTCAGGTTCGAATTCAATTTCGTCCGTCAATCTCTAAATCTGGTAGTCGATTAGGTTAATCCAATGTGTTCTCGCAGTCCGTCAATCCAAAAGAATAAGTACTGTTTTCAATCTGGTATCAAGCGGTCTGAAGGAGTAGGTGAAGGTCGATGCACAAGATATATGGCTCAGAAGCGGAGGTCGACTGCTGGGAGCCCTATTTCGCCACCGTCGCCGATGAAGTGGAAGTCGCTGCGGAGATGCCTCAATTCGAGTCCTCGAACTCCTGAATGTGAGTCTGATTTTGCTCAATTTTTTTATCCTTGTCTAATTGATTGTGTAATACAGCGGAAAATTGCATGATGTTAGATTGATTGAGGAATCCCCGAAAAGGCAAGCTTATGTTTGTGCTTTTGATGTTACTGGTGTTAGTGTCTCAATTTATAGGATATGCTAATTTTATGCTAACAGGTTGTGATGTAATGTACAGATTCTAGTCATATGAGTGTAGTGAAGGAGGCACTTCATGTCTCAAAAGTCCCATCAGCAGTTGTATGTAGGGAGGTTGAGCAGAATAGGATACGTGAGTTTTGTAAGTCTTGTGTGGAGAAGGAAAAGGCTGGTACCTGGTAGTCTGTATGTTTGGAGTTTTTTTTAAAACTGACCTATTTGAGTTTGTGGGTTTCAAAACTGACCCACGCGAGTTTCACATTTCAAAACTGACCCATTTTTAATGAGACCGGATCCTGGTTTTTTCAAAAGACCGGATCCTGGGAATCCGGTCTTCTGTGTTTTTTACAAGACCGGATCCTGGGAATCCGGTCTTCTGTGCGTGTTCGAATGAGAGAACTCCACGTGTTTTCGTTTGCACATAAGACCGAATTCCCAGGATCCGGTCTTTTGAAAAACGTAAAAGACCGGATCCCAAAAATGGGTCAGTTTTGAAATGTGAAACTCGCGTGGGTCAGTTTTGAAACCCACAAACTCGTTTGTGTCATTTTTAAACAAAACCCGTATGTTTGTGGGTGCCCAGGGACTGGGAAATCTCTTTCGATGGAGATGGTGAAACAGCGTCTTCTTGAATGGGCAAGAGAGGTAACTCAGTTCATACAGCTACAAGCTTGAATATTGTTCTGTTGGTAATTATAAAAGGATACTGACCATGGTTCAACTCCTTTGAATTAGTTTTAGATTGTTAGTTTACATTTTTGTTTGTTTTTGGCATAACTGAGGGCCATTCAGGTTGGGAGTCTTATGTTGCAACTCACTGGAACTATAATATTCTGTTGTCTCTTTTCGGTTGATAAATGATTTCTGAAGTGATTGTTCTTAAGCTCAGTCATAATATATTGATGCTTGAGTTTATGTGTTGATTTTGTTTAAGAGAGATCACCATTAGCTGTAACTTTATTTTTATTTCATGTTTCATGCTTTCAGTAAACTTATTTAATGTTAGCTACATATTTCTTACATTTGATACTTATGTGCAGATCAATGCTACAAATGCGGCAACATATGCTACATGTCTAGGCCTGAGCGTTATGAGATACTGAATAATCCAAAGGTAATACAAGAAATTCATTCTTCTATTTTTTTTTCATTAAACTCACCAGCTGGAATTGACTTGTTGATCCTTCACACCATGTCTTGCAGTTTGCAAATAATAGTGGCAGGTACATCAAAGAAAAGAAGCTGCGAGTGGTTAACGGAACTCAGAGAAAAGATTACAAGAGAAAACACTCCATCAAATAATTTGTCAATGCAAGCACCTTGCCCACATGTATGCAGCTTCACCAGAAAATAACAGTTCACTTTTGTTCCTATTGTTGTTTGTTTATAATGTTTCAGTTTTTCATCAATGACAATATGTTTTTTCATCAACACATCATGTATGAAATGTTGTATCTTGGTTGAATAAAAAGTATTTTAAGAAGAATATGTGTATTTATTAATTTTATTTATGAATTTTCAGAATTTTTTAGCTATTAAAAGCTAAAAATTGCAAAAAAAAATCACACATTATGCATCGGTTCAGACAAAAATCGATGCATAATGTCTACCTTATGCATCTGTTCTCGATGCATAATGTCTACCTTATGCATCTGTTCTGGCACAAAACCGATGCATAATGTATGGGATTATGCATCGGTTTTGTGCCAGAACCGATGCATAAGGTCCGGCCCCTTACGCATCGCTCGATTATGCATCGGTTCAAAACCGATGCATAATCCCTTCGAAAACCGATGCATAATTCCCTGATTGTAGTAGTGATGATCTGCGCTTCATCGAGAGACTCAAATTGAAATCATGTCATATGTAAAATTGAAAATCCACTATTAAAACACTGTGCTAACTGCTAAAACTAATCGGCCCGCGCTGAAATAAATGGCACCTTTATCAAAATCTCATTTTCAACAATAAATACAGGCACAGAATTTTCGGGCCGAATGTCATTATCTAAAATGTGCATCAATTTTGTACCCCTTCTGGCCCTAGGCATTTAGTAAGGGCTGCGCCTGTAGCCGATTAAAATTGGGTAGACCTACACAAAAAAAACATTTATCATCTCTCTTGAATTCGAGTTGAATTAGTGTAAATACAACTATGAATAATTTTTATTACAAAAGCAAACAGACATTAAAAAACTATATATTATAACTCTTCAGTTTTTTTTTGAAGGCCTTACTTTTCCCTCCTTCCCAAATCCCATTCATATATATCTACTTCACTTATGTCTTAAGTCATTCTCATTCTTCAATTTTGAATTATCCCTACAACTTCAACTTCTTCTTCTTCTCTGTCTTGTCCATCGAAATGGGACGAGATTACTGGAACTGGACTGGAAGGAGAGCAACTGGAGGAGGAGGTCGCGGTGGTGGTGGTGGTGACTGCAGTGATGTAACGACCTCAGCTGGCTGCATGAGCTGTGTTTTCCGATTTTTAGACTTTCATCCCTTCCAGGTCTGTTACAGCATGAACCATATCAATCAGCCGCATCACGCCGGAAACCTTGACATACATTCATCTACTACATCTCTGCCTCATGAATCACTACAAGGTACTGACTGCTAACATGTTTAATTATCATGTTCAAATTGCTAATTTGAGACCCCAATTAACAATCTGTTTTTTTTTTGTTCATCACCAGGCCTTGAAGCTCCCAGAAACAGTTCCGAATCGGAGTCATCTTGTTCAATTTCGAAACCCAATTCTCAAAATCTCAGCATTTCACAAGTAAGTCCATAAAAAAACCCCCCCACTCATCATAATTCATAAAACAGTGCCGAAAATTCACTTGTGTCTCAAACATCCAGATAAGTAAAATCCAAGTCAAAACAAAGAGAAGAGCAACCAACATTCCATCACAATCCGCGACAGCATCGAGTGACGAGCTGAGCTCGCCAGGAAGCAGAACTCCAAGCTTAGTCGCGAGACTGATGGGTCTTGACCTCCTCCCCGAAGCGAGTTCACCTGCATCTTCTTCCACCAAATCGCACACTCACCGTACCCGAAAGGACATGAAAATTTCTGGCACGCAGTCGCTGCCCGACTCTCCGAGAATATCTCTAACTACATTGTCCGATGTCGATTTACATCACAGGCTGTCACTTCAGGTCAACAAGGAGAGCAGTCATGAGATTTGCAAGAGGAGAGAGATCATAAAAAGTCTGGTGCAGAAAAGCGAAGCTGAGGGTTGGAGTCCTAAACATTACGCTAAACAGATTGTGAAGGAGAGTTTAATTGGCCGGAGAGTTGGATTGACGGACATTACAAACACAGTGAGATCAAACAGAAGAGATGAGCATCTTTTAGCATCTTCTTTGTCAAATAATAAAAGTTTCAGATCTAGCGGTGACGGTGAAAATCAAGCACCAACTGTCAGTTCAAATACGCAACAGAATATGGCAAGTTCAAAGCTCACGGAGAAAAAAAGGATGAAACCTTTTTCTGAGAAACCAGTTCAAGTTGAAAAGATCAAGTGCAGGAAAGCTGTGGAGGACAGGTTCAAGTTCACTGCTTGTTCTGCAGCAGCTCCGGTTAGTAGTAAAAAAAAGAAGCCATTATTCGTCACACCGTCGTCATCTTCAACCGTCAATCAGAATCATCACAAAAACATGTCCAAGAAAACACCACTCGCAACTGATCTTCGGATGAAAAACAAAATCCATCCTGCTACAAGGACGAATCTCGATCGAATTCAACAGGTAAAATTAAAGTTCAAACTTATGAGTTAATGATAAGTTACCGCTATTCTTTTTTCGTAGTTGATGTGAGATATTTCTTCAATTTTCGAAGAGACTGTCTTTTCAGTGAACTTAAATGTCAAATTATTTGAAATTTTGATGATTTAAATTATGATGGTATGCAGGAATCTGACAAGCGACAGCGAACAAACTCACAGTCAGAAACGCACATTAACATCGAAGCCAAAACGCAAACAGTTGGCGGCCCAGAAATCCAGTACATAACCAAGATCCTAAAATGTATGGGAATCGGAAACCACACACGAATCAGCACCGTCACCAGCTGGTTCTCTCCATCAAATCCATTAAATCCATCAATCTTCGACCTCCTCGAACCGATCTCATCGTCGACACTAAATCCGAAATGCAACCGGCAGCTCATTTTCCAACTGGCGGACGAATTCCTGGCCGATGTTCTGAGGACATACGACAGCGTTTTGCACATGATGAACGGGGCTCAACTGGTCAAACTGTTCACTTACAAAATTGCTTCTTTACCGTTATCTAACTGTCAGGATTTGAATGACGTGGACGCGTTGGTCGGGTCGGATTATAAATATAAACCCGACGCGCTTGACGACGAAAGGGAGAGCGTTGTGCGGGAGGTGGAGCGGGAAATTTTGGACTGTCTGTTGGCCGAAACGACATCGTTATGCTTGACCTGATCCAGATGATCTTTATTTAATTTAATTTTATTACTGGGTTTTGTAACTCTCTGACTGCACGTGATTAGATGCCATAAGTAGCAGTAGCCGTTGTGGGGTACGTGTGTCTGGCACGTGCTTCGTTTTTTAGTTATATGTTGCTATCTATTGATATAAATAAGAATACTGCAATTATTAGACACTGAAATTTGAAATCAAAAGCTCAAAAAAAATGAATCAGAACCAATTAATGATGCATTTATTTCAGGTTTACACCAAAATGTCTGAAAACCATGGCGTGAACCACATCAAGTAGGTTTGTATGTACCTTTTATAGTACAAATAATAAATAAATAGTCGTATAAATAATAAAACCCATTCTATTTATGGGAAGTAATCATTAAACATATAATTTGGTAAATGTACCAATTTTACTTCATGCAGTTTAAAACTTCAAATTCAAAATTTTCACTACTTGCATATTTTTGGTACTTAGTTTTTTTTATAAAAAATTCTAATTTATTTGCTGGCTCTGCTGCCAAATCCGCAACTGTCGACGACTCGACGTCTTGTCAAACCACTGTTGAATGGGGAATTTGGAAGCATTTGAAGACTGACGAAGATGATGCATACTCCATTCCCAAACAGTACTCATTTTAAATATCAAATTTTATTTTTTTAGGATTCGATCCATTTGGGGGACCTATTAGTGTTCTGATCCCGAACAGTACTCCTTTTGTGCCTAAAAAGAATGTCGTTCTTTGAACAATTTGTTAGTGACAAAAAGATCAAAGTGTGTTCTGACGGCAAGAAAACAGATCAAACGAACTAAACACTCAACAATCCAAATCCAAATCCAAATCTCGGTGAAGCTTCATATGGAGCTAAAGTTGAATTAACCAAACACTGGATAACATTCATATTTGAATCCTGATGGACCTTATAATCACCTAAATGTGGAGTTTTAGTGAACCGTGTTAGAGATTTTAGGTTTATATGTTGTTGTAAAACATGTATGAATCTTGCAAAGATGTTTTGTAAATAAACAAAACACTTTTGGAACTCTTTTGAGAATGTTTTGGTTTCGGATTTACAAGACATGGCTGTCAACCGGCCGGCTCAAAAATGTGAATGAATGGACTGATTTCTCTGAGGTTTTAAGCCGCCCGGCTCGGAAGAGATGCAGTGTTCGGATGCCAACCGGCCGGTTCAAAATTGTGCCTGAATGGAGTGATTTCTCTGAGGCTTTGAGCCGGCCGGCTCGGACAAGTTGCAATGTTTGGTTGCCAACCGGCCGGTTCAAAATTGTGCGTGAATAGAGAGATCTCTCTGAGGGTTTGAGCCGTCCGGTTCAGACAAGTTGTAAGGGCCATTTGAGGACAGTTTTTCCAGCAGTTTTCAATAAGAAACTGCTCCTTTTGTTCTGTATTCTCTGGACAGAAAAATGGAGAACGAGGAAAAAGACGAGTGATGATCATCTCCTTCAATTTTTCGATCGATTAGGTTGATTGTTTTACTCGGTGACCGATTCCTTATTCCGGTGCAAGCCACTTGTTTTATCTCAATTCAAGTATTTCGGAAAACCCCTACCTGGGTGAAATATTGAATTAGGAAAGCAACAAATCGTTCGCGACTCAAGTAGAATCCAAGTCATTATCATTCGAAGCATCTACAGACGGCCCAGGCGATTACAAACTGGGCAATGGAATATGAAATATATAAAAATATATCAATAAATGAGTATTTACTATAAAAGGAGCGCTCAGTTGAGAATCTTTAAAAATTCGAGACCTGAGACCCAAATTTTATCACTGGATCAAGTTGCATATTTGAATGTGGAGGTGACACGTGTCCCACTAACTTTTTTTCCTTCATTATGCAGTTCCGAGCATGCATTTTGCCTGGATGCATTTTAAACTTTAGGAAACTGCACATAGGCAAAAACTGATGCATTTTCAAAAGTGCATAACGAAGACGAAACTGCATAACGAAAAGGATCTCAAAGTTCTCGAAAAAAAAAGATTCTCATTTGAACGCTCCTTTTTAGTATAATATATTGATGTCCCATTATAAAATTATTGCAAGTCAGATAATTCTTTTGTTAGCTGTAGATCTTACCTCAACATAGTTACATTTAAACTGTAGATCTTACTTCAAAATAGTTACATTTTCAATTTAGAACATCTTTAAGCTAGCTGTCTCAACTCATATACATAAAAATTTATTTAATTATATATATATAGTAATGAGAGTGGCATTAATGATCTGGTGATTATTATGATGAGTTAAGGATTAGGGTTAGGCCGGCAGGATGTAGTTAATATTAGTAAATGAGGTCCGACAAGTTAGCTGGGAGATGTGTTGAGCCCGAGAAGAATCTTTCAGCTGCTGACGTATGAGATTCGTCACAACAAGGCCACCATCGTACCACTACTACTGCTAAAATTAAACTATTTGTAGCACATACTAAACTTACTGTTACAACTACATAATTTTAAACTCTTTCCAATGCCAATTTATCATCTGCGCACATTATGTGCAGACGGCTCAACGGTCATCTTACATCAAATAATAGGATCGGTTATTTTATTTTCTTGATTGGGATCCTATGATCGCTTGGACATGGAACGTTTTATGTTTTAACCATCAAACGATTATTCTACACCTGATGGACATCCTACGTACTACGTGCCCATTTCTAGATTATTACTATTTTCAAATTTCAATTCACAAGTTTCCTCTCTCTCTCTCTTTCATCTGTTTGCTACTTTTGGATTTGCAAACGTATCAATGAACAAGTCAATTGTCTAGACTATGAATTTCACAATTATTCATTTTTTAGTTACGTTGGAGTCTTACAAGCACATTATCATACACACAAGTTCGAGTTAGTCGGCGTCTCCCTTTATTAAATGTCAGGCGACCTCTCGCTCACTTAGGCCAAGCAACGCCTTCACCTTGCTCGCTATCGCATTGCCTCGGACGTTCCATATATCGGGTCGCGGTACTTTAAGGCTAGGCGACGCCCTCGCATCGCCTAGCCTTGATTAATACACCTCAACTATTACATCACTTAGGCTAGGCGAAACCTTGGACGTTCCATATATTGGGTCTCGGTACTTTAAGGCTAGGCGACGCCCTACGCCAATTAATGAAAAAAAAGAAGCATACATGACATCAATATGGTTATTCAATCCAATGTCAAAAACCAAAGGAAATCCAGTAAAAATATGTACAAATGTAGTACTTAGGGCATCCGTAGCAAGGTGAGCAATAAACAATAATAGCAATTGTAGGACTTTATTGTTTATTGCTCTCATGCAACAGGTGAGCAAAAAAAGAGCAAAAAGCAATGCTTGATAGATGAGCAATAATGTAGACGGTGTTGAAAAGGAAAGCAATAAGTGGGATCCACTTAAATTTATGAAGAAATAGAAAGGAAATGTGTTTATTGTTGATTTAAAATTAAATAAAAATATGAAATGTCATAAAATGAACGTTAGAGGGACATATAACTATTTAAATTCATATACGAAAATAAAAATATTTTTGAATCAGAAAAATTAAAAAAAATTGGGACGAAAAAAATAATAATTGAAGTGATAATGTGAATAATTGAAATGGTTATGAATTTTGCTTTTTGCTTTTATTGCTACAAAATATAATATAGACATATTTTTATTTTCTCTCTTTGCTCTCTTGCTGCGTTAAAATATATAAAGCAAAGATTTATTTTTGCCCATTGCTTTTAACTCTACTTACTACATAACTTTTCTGAAAATATGCTATTTTTGCACATTGCTCTTTGCTCTCTTACTAAGGAGGACCTTACCGACAATATTCAATAGACAAAAATGTCCTTTAACTATTGCTCTAATTCTGTAAACGAATGTCGTCTCACAAGAAGCCTAATGCTTTTGAGGCTATTTCCATACTGACAAGGCACGAAGCTGGTATGAGAGAATTAACGGTTTCAAACTAATAGGAGAGTTTTATTTGAACATTTCTCTAACATCATGATTCAATGAGTGAGGAGGTGATTTTAAATCTGTCAAATATGGGAACACTAAAGCTGAGAGCTAGGTCGTCGATCAGGCAGGAAGTAGTGGTCAACAACAAGTGATATTCATAACGGCTACGCTTACTTGCATCGCATCTCTAACGAGTACTACAAAACAGAATAATTAAGTCACACAGGCAATTCGTTTTCAAAACTAAACAGAATTTAAATTAATTTGATAAAACATGGCCCCTATTAGAAAATAAATTCAGTATATTATAACAAACAAGTGCCAGCTACTCCCACTGAAGCCACACTACAAAATTGCCTAGGCATGAGAATTTGACTAAACTCCAATTCTGACGCCTGTTGTGTAACAGAGTAAAAATGTCTTCAGGTAGAAAATATGTCGTCGTTATATGATTTTTGTAGGGAGATCATCACCATCCCCTATTGAAGCCACCGCGGCCACCTCCTCCTCTTCCTCCAAAGCTTCCACCTCGGCCTCCTCTACCTCCAAAGCTTCCACCACGGCCTCCACCGCCAAATCTGCCTCCACCACGACCTCCACCGCCAAATCTGCCTCGACTCTGTTCTTTTTCTTGCAGCCGTGGTAATGTTTTCACAACCTCCAGACTAACATTAGCAGCATTTTCTTGACCTACATAGACAGAACACATTACATTCATAAACAATGATGGACGAGTATGTAACCATTGCATTTCCGAGAATCAAGGACTTTAAACATTAATAACTTATGGGCGCACTGATAAAACACAATTATGAGATGTCTAATAAAATAGAGATCATGAAACGAAAACCTGAATACTCTACAGAACTTTTTCCACATGTTGGCACATATGATCAACAATGGAAAAAAAATGAGACGAGAGCTTACCAGCAAGGAACAAGCTCAAATCTTCAGATGGCACATCAAAAACAGCACCATTTCCATCGGCAGTGAGTGCAAAACCTTTAATTGACTCGACCTTTTCCTCTGGTAGAAACCTCCTTAACACACTGTAGGCGTATGACGGGGAGTAGATGGGCCTTCCAGCCTCAAGAAGCACAGTCACATGATTCTCTAATGACGACAGAATGGATCTAGATTTCACTTCAGAGTACCCAGCTGCCTTGGCAAGTGCTTTAGCAAGAAGATCTACAGCTGAAAGATCAGTGCCATCCAGCAACTCTTGCGCAGTAGACTTGAATGCTGGTATCACACTGCACATAAAGGTATACTGTAACTAGAATCCCAATATATAAACAACCGATAGAGAAATCATGGTTAGTTAATTGAAGATTACCTATCAGACATGTTTGTGATAGCTTCAGCAGCCTCTGCACCAGCAGCTTTAGCAATATCTTCAGGTTGCGGGGCAGCCAGATGCTCAAATTTTACACCAGATTCCCTCTCTATTCTGGTGAAGTTCGCCCTCCTTGGATCATACAACATGACAGCTACACCAGTATTGCCTGAAAGGGGCGATGATATCTTAGTTGCAATTTGAAACTATACGAAACAGTGTAAGGTACATATAATAAGCAAACCTGCTCTCCCTGTGCGGCCAGATCGATGGATGTAAGCTTCAACATCTTGTGGAGGTTCACACTGAAGCACGTCATGGGAGTTAGTATTCAGTCATGATGATGAGCTCAAAAAATGCCATAAGGCATTTCAGAATTATGCTTAAGATTTAGTTCAAAACCTGAATGATTAACTGGACATCATTAATATCCAGTCCTCGGGCAGCCACATTAGTTGCAACAAGTGTCATGAATTTACCCGATCTGAATCCAGAGAGCGTGACCTGAGATAACAGACATGTTTTAACAAGATGGTTTATAAAAAAACACCAACTACAATTAGTATAACAAATAGCATCAGATATTTCATTGAAGAAAAGCTCACGAGTCCATTACAATACCAATTAACATTATCATATAGTTTATACCTCACGTTGAGACTGCTGAATATCCCCATGTAAAGGACGGGCACCCGGCAGTATCTCAGAAAGTTGAGACGCAGATTCTTTCGTCTCTGTAAAGATGATAGTGCGTCCTCCACTGCAATGACATAGGAGAGAAATAGGATGTTGGTAACCCACATAAATTCCAAAAGGACAATACACACAATTTAGAAGAAAATACTGACCTGCTATAACATCGGATGATATCAGGTATTAAAGTAGACCTGGCTGCACTAGAACAAGGGATGACAATATGCCTGACATTGTTGCTGGCCTTCATTTTCTCATTGCCAATGAGATCGACAGTTTTCTTGTTTGCTTTAAAAAATCGAGGTGCAATCTGAAGATTACCCAGATATGGAGATTAAAATCTGTGTAACATGTAGTGGAATACAATATAGACACGGGTATGCGTATAATGCTTGCCATGTTTAATTTCAGGGTGTAGATATGGTTGTCACATAGATGCCAAAGATTAAACAGCCATATATAGTTGAATACAATTAAGACATGCATGTGTATGATGGTTCAGGAGTTTAATTTCAGGGTATAGTTTGGACTGTATTTCCACTTTCAGTATGAAATTTTGAGGTTTATTTTACACTACTCGAATTAAATAGTAGAGCTAAGAAGGAGGTTCTGTAATTCTGTTATTATAAACAGGTGAATATGGCTTTTCCAAGATTGATTTCTAACATAAAAAACAAAATTGAAAACTAAAAACTAAAACCTATGCATCTTTCACCACAACAAAGATTAAGCTCAAATACAAATGGCGAATCACGTCTGAAATAAGGAGGTGCCTCAGTAGGAGTTGTTTGATTGTCAGAATGACTTAATGGTTAGGGGTATGAAGCTGTTCAATTATGTATGGCACACTGGAACTCTAATGATTGCCTCACAAATAAAATTGCTGTTGATATGCTTAATTATCTAAAGTACGCGAGTAAACTCAGTAAAAGCAGCAAACCTTTTTGACCCAGTCAGGTAGAGTTGCACTGAATAGAAGAGTCTGCACCTTTGTGACATCTTCAACCTTGCCTGCAAATGACGCAATATGTAACTGCAATAAATAAAAACATAATAAGATCTACCTTTAGACAACAGCTATTAAGTATATTTACCTAAAATGAGTTCCACATCATCTACGAATCCCATCTTCAACATTTCATCTGCTTCATCAAGGACACGAAACTTCAAGGAACGAAGATCAATATTACCCCTCTCTAGATGATCCTGCATTAACGAGCAAGTTACAAAAAATACTCAGCAACTTGTTTTAAAAGATATCTGATTCCAATCAAAAAGCAAACTCATTTATTCGCAGATGCAGCCTGAGAGCAAAGTCTACCTTGATACGTCCCGGAGTACCAATAATGATATCAACACCCCTTTTCAGCTTCGTCTCCTGAGCATGGTAAGGAGAGCCACCATACAAGCAGCATGACGCCAAGCCCACAGCTCCACCATAGTATTCAATGTCAGAATGCACCTAAACAAAAGAAAACAAAATGCATCACATAACTGTTTTACAGAATAACAAATAAGCTTCTGATCAATGACAAACCTGTTTAGCAAGTTCCCTGGTAGGCAATAGAATGAGAACACTAGGTGCCTTGCCATAACCAGTCTTCCTTTCTGATTTTGCAGGACCATTAATTAAAGACTCCAAGATAGGTAGCACAAAAGCCAATGTCTTCCCCTGAAAGTTGATGTAATTTAGCATGATGAAATCTAAAGCAGATGTGGATTGTTATGTTTCGAGTGTGTGTAAGAAAAAGTGATACCTGACCGGTGCGAGCCCTTCCAATCAAATCGAAACCATCCAATACGGTATCAAAAGTCATGGCCTGGATTGGGAACAATGCCTCGATCCCCTTTTTCCTGAGCGCTTCAACAAGCGGCTTTGAAATCCTAAATTTGGAAACAGAGTTAGGATCTTCAGGTTTGGTTTCATCTAACATCAGTTTAGGCTTCTTCGCAGACGTCTTGGTGTTAACAGGCTCGCCCATCTCAGAACTCGTATCGCTCTTATTCTCGTCGTCTTCTTCTTCTTCTTCAATTTCAGAAGACTTGCGTTTCTTCTTGTCCTTCTTTTTCTCTTTTTTCTCCGATTTTACTGCTTCGTCGGATTCAGAACCCGAGGATTTAGAGTGCTTTTTCTCCTTTTTCTCTTTTTTGAGCTGCTTCTTCTCATCGATTTCCATAGACTGAAGGAACTCTTTCTGCTTCATCTTTTTGTCCTTCTTTGGTTTCTCCTCCGAGATATTAGGCTTCTGAGATGAAACGTCTAGCGAAGGCATGGCTGCTGACTGACGATAAGCTCTCCTTAATGTTTTGAAGCTTCTGTTAACTTGCAGAAGCGAGGAGAGAAGAGGGTTTGCAATCGTTGCTAGGGTTTCATATTTGTAGATTCGTTGGGTCTTTTGGGGCTTGGGCCGTCACATATGCTATTGTCAGGCCCATCTGAATTGGGTTGGAAAATACCTTCAACACATGACGTAATAGTGAATCCAACATTAGGAATGAAGTATATTTTTGTTGGGTAAAATATAGGAATATGATTTCAAATTAATATCGATTTTTTTTTAATTTAGTGACATTTGTGCATGTTTCATCATATTAATTATATTAGTAACCATAAAAAAAATATGGTTAACTCTAAAGCCAAATTCACAAATTTTTTACCCCAGATCTCTAAGGTATGAGTCTGAGGATTGTCCAGTCGTAACAAAATACACAGTTATCCATACTTGACGGTGCGCAAGTAGTGACAATACAACGGGTTATTCACCAAAGTACCCCAGTTTCAAACTCGAATAACCCGTTTGCACCAATTGAAACTCAAATAACCAATCTACCCCATTTTATAACAATCCCGGTTTCCCAGCAACCGGTACTCTTAATTCCGATTTCTCTCATACCGGGATTGTACAAAAATGAAGATGTGGCTCGATTTTGGGGGTACGTGGACCAAAATGAGATGAAATGGCATACACGTAGGATCCCGATTTTCGGGGAACCGGAATCATAATGATCCCGGTTTTCGGGAAACCGAAAACGTTCAAATTAAAAGCCATTCGTTTCTCACATATCCACGCAATGATGATATGCTATTGTCCGCTCAGATGTCTTCGGAAGGGGACACATTTTGCTAAAAATAAGGAATGATTTTTTAATTACCGAGACGGAGGGACAGCTCATAATAATCTTGCTGAGACAAAGTCACCAGACGTGTCACCAGTAATGATGATGATACAAGCTACAAGGAGATCTGATTGATTGACTTGTTGCAAGCTACAAGTTGCAGACGAGCATTTATTGACTTGTTGTTCTTATCCAATCGAGGAAGAAGAAACTTTTCAAATCCGGCTTTTAATTTGAACGTTCCCTCAATCGGAAATTTTTTTTTGAACGTTTCCGGTTCCCCGAAAACCGGGATCATTATGATACCGGTTCTTCGGAAACCGGGATCCTATGTGTATGTCATTTCATCTCGTTTTGGTCCACGTACGCCCAAAATCGAGCTACATCTTCATTTTAGTACAATCCCGGTATGAGAGAAACCGGAATTAAGAGTACCGATTGTTGGAAAACCGGAATTGTTATAAAATGGGGTAGATTGGTTATTTGAGTTTCAATTGGTGCAAACGGGTTATTCGAGTTTGGATTTGGGGTACTTTGGTGAATAACCCCAATACAACACCCAACAGAAACTATTAAGAAACAACGATCGGGATCGAAATCTAAGCTCTTGATACCATGTTAAGAATATAACGAACTTTTTATATTGGCAATAGGTCAATATATCAATTAGAGGTCGGTAATGGGTAAGGTAAGGGTAGAGTAGGATTATTTGCAAGATAAGGCATGGTCGGATAATTTTTTTATGGGAAAAGTACACATTGGTGCCTTGAACTACCGATCTTTTCCAATTGAAGGTCCAAACTCCAAACTATAATTTTCTCCAATAAAGGGCAAAGTCAAAAATAAATTGATCAATTTTTGAACACCGAGTACTGTAACTTCACCGTGATTAAATTGTGAACTCAATCATGTGAACCATGTTGAAAATAACATGATGATCTCATCATAAACTCTTAACGTATTAAATCGATCTTTCTTCTTTAACACCAATACACTTTTTTTATTGAGTCGTTATTAACGGGATTCACATTATTGAGTTTGTAAGTTAATCACGGTGAATCTACGGTGCTCGGTGTTTGAAAATTGATCAATTTATTTATTACTTTGCCCTTGATTGAAAAAATTGATAGTTTGGACCTTCAATTGGAAAATGTCGGTAGTTCAGGACACCAATTTGTACTTTTCCCTTTTTTATTCCTGGTGGGTCACCCATTGACAAGGTCATATTAGGGTAGGGTAGGGTAGGGTAGGGTAGGTGGGTTCAAGCATAATTTGAAGTGAAAATTTATAGGGAAAAGTACCCATTGGTGCCCGAACTATCGTCATTTTCCAATTGAAAGTCCAAACTATTGACTTTTCCAATCAAGGGCAAAATAAAAAATAAATTGACAAATTTTTGAATACCAAGCACCATAGCTACACCGTGATCAAATTGCGAACTCAATCATGTGAATTCCGTTGAATATAACACGACGATCTCATGATATACTCTTAACGTATTAAATCAAACTTTCTTTTTTAACATAAATACACATTTATATTGATTCTTTAATAACGGGGTTCACATGATTGAATACGCAATTTAATCACGGTGAAACTACGATGCTCGGTGTTCGAAAATTGGTCAATTTATTTTTTATTTTGCCTTTGATTGGAAAAATCAATAGTTTTGACCTTCAATCGAAAATTGTCGATAGTTCGAGGCATCATTCCCAAATTTATAATAGGATTTCGAATGTTTGGGTAGGACAGGACAAAAGAACAGGTCCGGAAAAAGGGCATGATAGGATGACAGAGTATAATCTTTTTTTTGGTGATCCGTATCCTTCGTAAGGCTTAATGGGCCTATACGTATATGGTTAGTGGCACAATAGGGTAGGGTATGATAAGGGTCGGGTCGAGTAATAAGTATCACCCAAGGGAGATTTTGACCTGCCGGTCAAATGTTGAGGCATAAGTGATAAGACCATTATATGCTAGTGTATATGACGTGCATGTTAACTAATAAAGACAAAATATAACAACAACTAAAGACTTCATATGTTAAAACCTCTTAATTGTTGTAATTGCAGACTATTGTCCAATCAATGGCGTCGTCCTGGGTGAGATTCGAAGGACATGGGTCCTCATGGAGGATGTTCTCAATCTCTGCTTCGTCAGTTCTCCGATGGGCGCATCGCGTTGTTATTTGTACATTAAGAGTTCGAGTCGTGGGCATTTGGTATTTGGGTCAAGTGATGGATGGAAAGAAAAAAAAATAACTGGCCAATTAGATTTGTTTACTATTTTGACTCAAAATGTTTATCAGTTTAACTTTCATAAATTTGTTTACTTTTTTTTTCGATTGGAAATACGAAGACAACACCAAAGCGGGAACAACAGGCAACCACAAAAGGAGAAAACATACAGCTCAAAGAATGCACTCTACGTGATATCCTCGATAGGACAGATTCATGTGACTTTGCAGACATAAATTTGTTTACCTTTTTTTTCTGTTTTGAAAGCGCATGTCTGATACACTGATACATTTTCTATCAATTTGAAGTGCATCTCTCATATCGATTCTCATCAAAAGGCCTATAGGCCAAACAGAAGCAAATGATGGTAACAGAATAAACAAAAGCCAACAGAAGAAATTAGTGTAGTCAACAGGATTTGAACTCGAGACGTGAGGCATTACAAACAACATCTCAACCAACATGTCACTGTATATTCTGTTCACCCATAAATTTGTTTACTTGGAGATGCCTTTTTGTGACGTCCTTTAGCATTTTTACCAACAAGTAGCGCTCGGTTGAGAATCCCTAAAAATTCGAGAATCTGAGACCTCAAATCTCACCATTGGATCAAGTTGCATCTTTGAATGTGGAAGCAGGTTCTCAAAGTTTTCGAAAATGCATAAAGAAGGTTCTCAAAATTTTCGAAAAAAAAGAGGGGTTCTCATTTGAGCGCTCCTCTTTTACCATATATATATATAAAGGAAGCATTCAAAAAACAAACCATGGCCAGTTGACATCAGGCTCTCTGATGTTATCTGTAACCTGAATAAGTAGTAAGTCAACTGAAACTGAAGCAATGCTGTGAAAATTGCTGTATCTAAGAGCTAAATTCATACCCAAAAAAAATATAAGAATACAACGCACCCAGTAAGATTGTGGAAGCAGGAATACATACTATGACCACCATATGAAATCAAGTAAAACAAGGTATTGAGATGTACTAAAACCGAAAAATTACAAAATCCTTAGAATACATCAAAATCCAGAAACATTTATTTGGCTTTACCATTGGCCAAATTTCCAGCAGGTTGGTTGAGCTCGTCCCAAGCTTCGATCCACGTGACCATTGCATCGGCGAGCTTGACAAAGTAAGGATCGATCTTTCCGAGCTTCTCCCTGACTTGCTTTGACAATTCAATGTAGCATTTTTGGACAGTGTTGGTTTCTTTAGCGAGGGTGGCTGATTGAAAGAACGGGATAATCTCTTCTTGCCAGAATATGCCATTGTACTCTTTCCTCAAGTTCACAAATGGATTACTTGCTTTGCTGTGCCAGATATATGGCAGTCCTGTTTTTACTCCCAGTCCCAAATGATCACAAATAACCTAGTAAACAGCCGATGTGCCAATCAAAAGTGCGGTTTTGTTAGTTTGTTAGTATACATGTTCAAATCCAGACAAGCCAAAACCCGAATAATGTTAATAAAAAAAAAACCCGAATAATGGGTAGAACAGGAAAAAAGTGGCTTGGGTCACATAATTCAAATAAACTAGAAACTACGGAAATCAAACGTGTATGATCCTTTTTGGATGCCAACCAAATCTATTTTGCGACGAAATGATGCTAAGTGCGCGCTTTGTGTTTTAGCTCGATCATGCGTTAAAAAGAAAGATATCAATTATATTTGGTCTTGGCCATTTTATATTTTTCTGTTCTTCCTTTTTATCAATAATTAAGGGAAAAAAAGGGTGACAGACTGAGATACCTTGACGCACCAGCCAGCCCACATATCGTCGTAGCGACCAATAGGCTGACCATCTCCCATGAGGCCAAAGTACATGGCAGGGCCGATAAGATCACGGTCGAAGCAAAGATTCATACCGCACATAGGGAACAACGTGCCCTTTGGGATAGTCAGAACAGCATCCACATACCTGGTGGGATCATAAGCAGCAATAGTAAAATGCAAGAGATGACTTGATGATGTAAAAAAGTTTACTACCTGGTGTTTCTCTCAAGAGGTTTGACAAGTTGAGTAGGAGCATCATAATCAGGAATGTTGAGCCAGAGTCCATGAGACACAGCGGTCGGGGCACCCTCGCGGAGACTGAAAGGATACCCACGGACGTAATCAGCACCTTCTCTGTATGGATCATAAAGTGTGTTGAAAAAGAATGGTGTGGATGGGGACAGAATGTTGTTGATGTGCTGCTCTAGCGCATTGATGTCTTTTCCCGTTGGATCCTTCGCAACCTACGAGTGTTACATTTGTACATGTCAACATTGATCAAAAGTACACGACAAATCATATGAATCATACACTCAAAATCAGCCAAAATCCAACACAAAAGTATAAAAAATGGTCAATTTTAGTATCATTCACTTGAATCATCGATAGTGAATGTATATTGCATATGTACATATGTCGGCATCGATCAGGTTTATGTATAAGTCAAAAGAATCAAACACTCAGAATCAGCCAGATTCGAAACATAAGTACAAAAAAAGGGTCAATTTTAGCATCGTTCACTTGAATCGTCTTGTGAATGTATATTGCATCACGATTATGTGTAAGTCATAAGAATCAAACATTCAAAGACTATCAGATTCAAAGAAAATAGGAACATAAAACAAGGTACATGTTAGTATGATTAACTTACGAAGCAATCGTCGTCGATAGTGAAGATATATTTCTTCTTGGAGACCATATAACCAAAGCAACGACAAGCAGAGTCCTTAAAGGAAATGCAGGAAGCCTTGGGACCGAGAATTCGGTTAATATCGTTACGATTGTATAACTCATAATCAAAGCCATCAGGGACAGAGATGGTCTTAGAAGGATCACCATCCTGAACGATGATGAGATGATATGGCTGGAAAAACGGCCTCCACATCACGAGAAAATCTAAGTTTCGGATGGTCGGGATTACAATGTCGAGCTCATCTTTCAGAAGCGGTGCGGCCATGTTGAAAAATGTATGTGTGTTGGGAGAGATGAGTTAGAAGAAGATGGCGGGTGAAGGTTATAGGAGGAATGGAAGGAAAGAAGGAGTGATGTTAATTGTATGGTGGAATTGGCACGGTCGAGGTCGACGGGTTCGGATCTGCTGCGGCTCTTATTTCTGTTGACCTTTTCAATTTCCCTATTTTGAACTTTTTTTTTTAGTTCATGAATGTTTGAAAAAGAGTTTTCGGACCTAAAACCTAAATTATACTTTCTCAAAAATAATAATATATATAATGAGAAAAAGATCAAATCCAAATATGATTTTAGGTGCAAACTATAAAATATGTCAAAAATAATCTATAATTTGTCACAAAAAACTAACATTACGACTAGTTCGTCAAAGTGATCTATCATTCATCGCGACAAACCAACCATACGACATCACATTCGTTCAAATGACCAAGTTAAGGGCTGATAGTAGTTGCATTTTTTACAAAAAAAAGAAGATATTTATCGCAAAGGATAAGTATATTGTTTTTTTTTTAAAGGAAGGATAAGTATATTGTTGGGATTCATATCACATGCAGTCAAATGAGTAATAGTCATTTAAAAACGACATCAAATTTATGTCATTTCAATAATATATCCTTTAAATAACAAAATGAACTCTCTTTTCAAAACTATGTTATCTTGACTTTTGTTTGATGACACGTAATCTTGATTTTTTTTGATAGTCACGTAATCTTGATTTAGACATACAACATTTGTCATTTTTATTATATAATTTTTTAAATAATTCGACGATCTCATCGTAAACTCTTAACGTATTAAAATTGATACTTCTTTTTAAGACTTTTTTATTAAGTAGTTATTAAAATGATTTATATGATTGAGTTAACAATTTAATTACTATTTAATTGCGGTGCTTAATGTTCGAAAATTTATAAATTTATTTTTAATTTTGTGAAAAAATTAATACTCCCTGCGTCCCTATTTATTTGTCCAAAAGGACAATCGACACAATAATGAAGGATAGAGAAAAAGTACAACTTAAATTTACAAAAAGTAATAGAAATTCAAAATACACATATTTGAAGTAGAACAGACATTAGAGAATTAAAAAAAAGAAAAGAAAAGTGAACAAATATAATGATACGGACGAAAAATACCTTTAATTCAGAGTATCGATGATATGTACTTTCCGCTTGACTAGAGGTGGGATCTCATAATAAATATATCCAGGAAAATACATGTAAAAGTTAAGAAAAGGAAGCAATCCAATCCATATCTTCTTCTTCCGTTTCACCCGCCAGCGATTCATCAGCTTCATGATTCGACGACACTCCTCCACTTGTGCTCAGCCTGCTGCTGACGAAGACGAAAGTCACCCGATCACCATCAGCCTCAGCGGATGTTCTATTATTATCCTTCTTGTCTTCAGCAGCCGGCATCTGACACCGACAAATCGGGCAGCTCCCATTCATCTTCAGCCACTTCTCCACACACCTCTGATGAAACTTGTGCTTGCAAGGCATCTCTCTCACCTGAACCTGAATATTCTCCTTCTCGTACTCTTCCAGGCAGATCGCGCACTCCTCTCCCGGTTCTGTCACTTCAACCACCGCCAGCGCATCGATCGATGCTTTCGAAGCTGGCCACGGTCCGTTTTCCTTAATCTCTTCTAGATGGAGTAGGAGATCAATCATTCTCTGAGTCATTGTGTTTATTACGAAGACTCGATGTCTGCTTCGGTCGATCGAGGGTGGTTCGGGGAGCTCGATCCAGCCTGCTGATTCGGATAACGACATCGGAATTTTTGCTTGTTTTAGTAGATAGACTTGCCTGACTAGTTTGGAGTATTTATGTATGGAGAAGATTGTAGAAGAATCTAGAACTTGGACACATCAACTTTTTTGGGATATTTTGTATCAGAGTTTCGTTCATATCATACCATACCATCATAGTACTATTAATTGTTGTTGCATATGTGACGGTGCGCATGCAGAATAGAAATTTGTGAGTGCTATTGATAGTGATGTTGTAACAGCTGTTTTATTTCGATGATTGAGGTCTACTACCAATGCAGAATATGAAATTAATATAATGTTTTCTTTTTTAAGAATATGCATTAGTTGGAACGTGTTACGGAAGTTTCGTGCTGGGGCCGGCCATGCAGCAGTCGATGGCGCCGAGTTTATCATCATATTCATATATAGTGCTTGCTAAGCCATTATACTGGAAGCTTTTCTGTACACTCAAAGAAATGAAAAAAAAAGAGAGAGAGAGAAGAACTAAAACAACCAACAAACTAGTTATAAACACATCGACTGAGCCGGAACACTTGACAAACACCATAATGTCAACATACCAGCTTCATTGTCCTTCCAAGTTTATGCGGCCATGCTCAACACCGACCCGCTTTGGTGTGTGTTATGGAATATTATCGCAACACTTCTAAGAGATCCAGGACAGAGGATTCCAGACAGTTTCACCACTGATACTTGGCAGCAACGAGGACCTCTTCATATTTTTGAGCAGCTTGGTCCCAACTGAGGTCTTGCATCATTCCTCGCATTTGTATGCCCTCCCAGCTAGTCTTGTACTCGCGATACGTCACTAGGCAGTTCCGCAGTGCCTGTGTTAACTGGTCTGCTCCGGCCCTATTAAATGTCCATCCAACTCCAGAATCGCTATAGGGATCAAACGGCTGCACTGTGTCCCTCAGACCCCCAACTGCGTGTACAACTGGTATAGTCCCATACATCATTGCATAAAGTTGATTTAATCCACAAGGCTCAAATCTGGATGGCATGAGCAGTATGTCAGCTCCAGCAGTAATTCTATGAGCTACTTTAACTGAAAACCCAACCCAGCTTCTGACTTTGTCACGATATTGGTTCTCAAAGTTTCTAAGCATTAGTTCCAGGTCATCTCTGCCAGTTCCCAACAGAACAAGTTGCACATCCTGATTCATCATCCAGGGAATTGCCTCAGCTATGATATCTACACCTTTCTGGTGATCTAGTCTTCCAATGAAACCTATTAATGGAACATCTTCACGGACGGGCAAACCAAGCTCCTTCTGTAATGCTGCCTTGCACTGAGGCTTGCCGGTTTTCAGAGTCTCAATGGAGTAGTTTTTATAGCCATCCGTTTTTAGATGCACATCACACTGTGGATGCCAGTCTCGTGCATCAATTCCATTCACAATGCCACTGAGCTTCCAATCATTCTCATTTATGATCCCGTGCAGGCCCCAACCGCCTTCTGATGTTTTCAGCTCCCTGGCATATCCATGGCTTACAGTAATTACACGATCTGCTGCTTTCAGTCCAGCTGCAAAGATGTTGAAATGCTCACCTCCCAGGGGATCATACATCCTGAACAGATCGATGTAATGGCCAGGCAAATCGACTTTGGAGAAATCATTCACTGGGCCACGACCCTAAAGACAGCAGATAATGATTTGTCAAGACTTAAGACCTGGATAAAGATGACGAAGTAAAATCTCCACAAGTTAGTAGCCTCTGTTCTTTTTGAAGAACAAACCTGGTGAGCTATGTTATGAATCACAAGAACAGATCTGGTGTATGTCATCAAACCATTGTCACGGTAGTATGCTTTTAGGTATACTGGCAACAACGCCGTGTGCCAATCATTTGCTATGAAGACTAGATTCCCATCTCCATAGCAGACACCACCGCATGGTACATACCAAGGAACCTACAGAATGGGAAATCATTGAATGTATGAAGCTATGATTAGTCAGTAGTCACAATATGAAACAATTAGAGTGTCGTATGCAAGTATGGACAGTCATAAAGTCGTCATCCAAAATTGTCTAAGCTAGAAAGGTTTTGCAACAAATAACAGGAACCACTTGCTAGTTGCTAGTGTAGGTCATGACTAATCAGTAAAAATCATGTTGATTGAATATGCAATAATCAAATGTATAATGGCATATGGTCAACAACATCGGAACTGAAATAAGATTGTTAGGACGAGATCAAAAATTTCCAATTCAACAGAAAAGGTTTCATAGTCAGGTTTTTCACTTAAGTACATAAAAAGCTACTAATCACACTGGTATGACCTTATTAAGCTTCTTAACAAGCGTTAGCATCATCCCAAATTATTTTCGGTTGACATATTACATGGTACGATAGAATCTGGCAAGGAAAAGGTAGACGATAGGCTGAAAGGACTAAGAGCAAAGCAGAATGAAGCTTAAAAGTTGAGTAATATGAAGCTATACCTCAATGGCTGCCTTACAAAATAAAACCATGCGCTTCAAAATATCCTGCATTGGTGAAAGTATTGGTTTGTGAAAGATATAAAGAAGATGCAACATGGCAAGCAACACCATAGATACCAGATGATGTTACAAAAATCTTGCATTTGTTCCACTCTGACCAATATTAAAAGCAGTAAGGAAACATGGACATTGCCTTTCAACAAAATAATTGTACAGTTTCAACTAGTTCGAGGGATTTTTATGTACAGTGAACACTGTACACTATATTAAATCAGCCTTTGGGCAAGTCTACCATTAATACTCTTTTATGATATATCGTAAGTATTCAAAATAAAAATGATTTCCATGTAAAAAGTTTATAAGATCAACTGTGTGCAGTATATTCCAGCATATTGGATATCAGTAATCTAAAGTACCACTTAACATCGAAGTTTATTCTTGAAAATCAAATGTGACGCAAATCATGTTACCAATGCATGGTGAATGCATGTTTCCCCATAAAAACAAAGGCATACATGATTACCTCTCGCTTTCCTCCATAAATGTTGTTTTCCATGTGTCGCAAATTTGGGCTATCGATAAAAACAAAATCCACGTTATCAACATAGGCATGGTGATAAGTAACTTCGTGGTCCTGAAGAATTTTTAGGAGTAAAGGATTAGTCTTCTGGAACAACAAGACTATCGGATCCCTATACAACGAGATGCGACTATTTGTTACCTGCCCATCAACCTTATACGTCTTCCGAATTCCTATATCTTGAGCTTCAGCATAATTTCCATACCTTGGTACCACAACCTGCGGTCACAAGCGTGATTATGAGAAAGGATCGGAAGGGAAAAAAGTTAGGCTAAACACTAATTTTATATCTGCAATCCACATTGGCAAACAAGAACCAGCATAAGTCATTTCTCGAAAGCTAATCATCATGCAAAATAAAAATAATGAACAATTCAATTATGGGCCTTATGGCACAAGAATACATAAACCAAATGTTATCACCATGACTCTATGTCCGCGCCGGGCCAAGGCTTTTGGCAATGCACCAGCAACGTCACCAAGACCACCTATGAGAACACACAATAAGTTACTCCCAGGAGAAGACATGTGAAACGTTGCAGGCATTAAATTAACGCAAGCTTGTTTGAGTGGCTACACAATACTAAATTACAAATACAACCAAAACCATAAATACACATGGATTTACAACCTGTTCACTACGAACAAATATTCACTAATTAAATGCTCACATTCTCATAAAAATCCATCTTTTATTAATTGTCTCCAACCCCTAAGCATTGAATCAAAAGAATCACACATATACTTTTATTTACCTATTTGCCCCTTCCTGTATACCTAACAATCATTGTTTTTCTTATTACTTGCAAGTCTATTATTGCAATGTTCAATTTAAAAGTTAGCTAAATAAGGAACTAAGACAATGACATCAAAAGGATATTTAGACAACAGAACAGCAGTAATAGAATATATATGACAACATTTCATGTTAACATGATTAATGTTTGTTGCGAGCATCAATGCAAAGTAATTATGCAGGGAGCCATGAAGCCTAACCTGTCTTCGACCAAGGAGCACATTCAGCAGCCACCAATATAACATTCATTACATTTGATCCGGCCAGAGGGGGCCTTCCATCCTCTTGGACAGGCACAATTGGTTCAGTATTTTTGTCTTGTGGGATGACTCGATTTCCCATGTTGAACTTTTCACTGTCCTGTTCTGACACAGATGTCACAGCAGTGCTTGAGAGGAAAGAAGGTACGTTATTAGATTGTACTTGCTTCGTATTTCCAATTTTGACCTGCTTAGGAGAACCTGCTTCTGATGGAGCTTTATTAAAATAAGAGGTTGAAGTGGCCTCCTTCGTGGCCTCACCAAAAACCTTACTAATTGTGGAGGCTTTGGCCTCTGAAGCATTGTCTTCTTGAGAAAGATAGCTGGTAGGATGTATATCTTCGCTGTAGTTTATAACAACAGAATCAGAACGATCGGAGGAGACGGCCCCATTTGTTGATGATTTTTTCCCCGTACGGCTAGCATCCTCCTCCTCAGGGTTAATGACGCTATTTCTTATAGATGAAACCAGTTTTCTTCTTTCTGCTATCTAGGGAAAACAGGAGTAGAGATACAAAAGACATTAAAATGGTAGCTTACAAAATCTGGATCTCAATTTACAAGGAACTCAGAAACCAACTCCCATTTATTGGAACTGAAAGATTGACAAGAATATGCACCACATTGTGGCACCGAACGGAATGCAAATGGAAGGATGGCTATACAGTTTAAGGAGGAACAAAGCTACAACAATCCTAACTAAAAGCATCAATGAATGACCATGTAATTTACAGTATTTAAGACTTATTGGTCAGAGTAAACAAAAGAGAGAGAGAGAGAGATAACCTGCTGAAGAAGCTCCCTCTGCATTTGGAGAACTTTCTTGCTTTTCTCAATAGTAGCCTGAAGCGCAGCCTGAGAGTCATCGGCATCCTCTTCTCCAAAATTTCGTTTATTTTCAGCTTCATCCAAGCACCTAACTCTCCAACCCAACCCTCGATCACTCCCCCTTACCACTCTCATAGAAACCCTAGCTAAATGATCGTCTTCTACTACACTCCGATGCTTGTAAGAAGCAACCACGCCAACCCTAAGCCGTCCGAAATAGGTGGTACGAAGCATCAACGCACCGTCCATTTTCGCATCAAGCACCAATCGCAGTGAGCCAATGCTGGCCATCGAAGAATTTCGTCGAACAGTTAACCTTCAAATTTCTAACGATCCCAAGAAAAGAAGGGAAAAACACAATCAACGAGGTCAGTGGCAAAAGGGGAAATCGATGATTTTGCGGTTCGTAATTGCTGAAATTATGAAGAGAGATTTGGAAGGTAGCATGATATGATCCCTCTCTCACTAATGGCCACAAAATTCAATTCCGATATGCAGCACAATGTGCTTTGTATTTGTTTTGATTTTCAATGCTCCCATTTGACACTCGCCCGTACATATTGTCGGCCATTCAAGATCTTTTTTACACTTAAACCCTCGACATCTTTGATGCCAGGGGAGTCTCCACATAGCCTCGGCCATTCGAGATCTAAACTGATAATTTTTTCAATTAATGACAAAATAAAAAATAAATTGATAAATTTTTAAACAAGTATAGCCGTAACTAACACCGTGATTAATTACTAACTCAATCATGTGAACCTGTTAATAAAGATTCAATAAAAAAGTTTATTGGTGCTAAAGAAGAAAGATTGATTTTAATACGTTATGAGTTCATGATGAGATCGTCGGATTATTTTCAACGAGGTTCACATGGTTGAGTTCGCAATTTAATCACGATTGGAGAATCGGTATTAAGCTCCATTTTAACTAGTGCCGATTATTGTGGAATCGGTATTAAGCATTTTCGGCTAATACCGAGTTTCGTGGAATCGATTAGTTATATTTCGACTAATCTCGATTCCGGAGGAACCGATATGATGTGAAAATGTATACATGGTTCGTTTGGACCTACATATACCAATTGAAACTCATTATACGTGACTATATCAATCCACATCGAATACCGATTCTAGAAACCGGTATTCTAAATAGCCTAAACCTGTTTGACGATTGCCATTGCGTTTTGATTCTCGTGTGTGCTGTTGCGTTGCTACGTTTTACATTCTGTGAGGTTCTAGTTTTTTTTTGTTTTTTATGAGCTGTGAGGTTTTAGTTTTGGATTTTGGTATCGGTGGATCGGGATTTGATGGCGGATGAGGACAAGGATGTATAAGTGGAGATCGAATGATAGATTTCATTGCTGTGCAAGCCATGTCTTCTTATATGTGGGACCCACATTGGTGTGCCAACCATGTCTCTTATTTGTGGGATCCACATTAGTAATCAAATATTGGCGGATTCAGAATTTTTTTTTGACCGGGGCGACATAAATATATACGATTTTAAACTATTTATGAATAAAAATTTAGATAAAGATGAGTCATGAGGTGTCTACTTCTTCTAAAGGAAAAAAAATGAATACATGGAGCGATAGGAGTAGAGTTCTCGTTACAAAGAGCAAATATCAAATTTAAAATTATACATGTCACAAACATTCGATCGAGTATTGAGCTACACTTTTGATTCGCAATACAATTGGTTTCCCGCCTGATAAAATAACCATCGCTAGCAATAAAACTCAGATCCAACTATGCCTCCCGCCTGATAAAATAACCATCCAGCGCTAGACAACAGCAGTGCTGCTCCATGGCCCCGGAACCGGCTCTCATAGCTTGGCCAACACCCCAGGAATACCGGCCCCAAAATCAGAAGAACCTTAGCGACCGCTGAGCCGGAAAAGCTCTAAACTGCTCCTCTAGACTGTACCGAGAGAGAAGGCAGTAGAGAAATATATACACAAAACAATAAAAAAAAAGGACCACCGCCACCCCGCCCCACCCCTCCGCCACAACCCTACCTATCACCCTAGACCTCACACCGCCCGCCGGCCCCAAGCAGCCCACCACCCCAAAACCGAGTCATCCACACTCCACACGAAGGCCCACCAAGGGAGGAGACGTGGAGGCCGAACTCACCACCGACATCACAAAAACCGAGCTTGATGAGCCAGAAAAGCGGAAGAAGAGGAAGACAGAAGTGGCTGCAGCGGGAGATGAGGGAAGGAAGGAGGCCGAAAATCCAGCCAGTGACAGAGAGGGGAGGAGAAAAAGGGGCGGCGGAGGAAGAAACCCTAATTTGTATTGGAAGTGGGTGGAAAAATTGGAGGAGAGAAGCGAGAGATTTTTTTTCAGTTTTTTTTTCTTTTGGGTGTTGAGGGTTGCTTAAGAACGAGAGATTTTTCTATAAAACAACTAATGGAAATAAAAGAAGAAGTAACGTTAGAGTTTTTGACTCAAATTAATTAGATGTTTATTTAATTTAATTTAATTTAATTTAATTATCTCGTTTCTTTTATTTCCTTTCCAAATTGAGAATAAAGTTCACATGAGAAGTGACATGTTTGGTGAGAAATGAGAACTAATCTCATCCATTCATCTTTGTTAATCAATGGCTAGGATTAAAAAAATTCGGCTATTACATTTAGAATATCGGTTCTTTGAATACCGGTATTCGACATGCATTAAAATTCTCTCGTATAATGGGGTTTAATGGGATTCATGTTGTACATGTAGGTCCAAACGAGCAATGTATGTATTTTCACATCATACCGGTATTAGTCGAAATGTAACTAACCAGTTCTCGTGGAACCGTATTGATCGAAAATGCTTAACACCAGTTCCAAAAATCGATATTAGTTAAAATGGGGCAATCTGGATTAGGGGTCTCCAATAGGCCGGGCCGGCCTAGCCCAAAAAAATAGGCTTGGGCTAAGCTTGGTTAAGCCTTAGCTTACACTTCAACTTTAAGTGGGCTAGGCCGGGCCAAGCCCATACATATTTTTGAAGCCTTAAGCAGCCCATGAGCCTTGTTTTTGGTAGGCCTGTGGGCTAGGCCGAATTGAGCCTTATTTATCACTAGGTCGGGCTATGTAATCTTGTTATGACAATTATAAATATAATGTTCCATGTTTGTGAATAACTTATACGTCGGTTATACACTGTCTAATAGTCAAAAGATCAAAAGTAAACTTGATAAGAAACTAAGTTTATCAAAAAATTCGGCATTCAACACAACCTTAGAATCCACAAATCTTCTTTATCTGGGACATTAATATCATTAGCATCACTGTCAACAATGCAAACATCAAGAAAAATCAGTTAATATAAACAAAATGTGACATCTCTTTTGTTTTTGGTAGGTTTTACTAGGCTTTTTGGTAGGCTTCATTGGGCTTTCCGATATGGACCATGATAGGCCGGGCCGGGCAAAAAATATTACACCCTTACCCGGCCCGTCAAGCTTAAGGCTAGGCTTTAATACGCCTAAACATGGGCTGAGCTAGGCTTTAGACCTACGGGCTACTTGGCCCCCATTAGGCTTTCTAGCCCATAAGCGCGTTTGGAAACCCCTAATCTGGATATTCCAGTTTCAAACGAATTATCTTGAAGAGACGAGTTTCAAACTGGGGCAAATTATTGAGAAACTCCTCCGATAGAATAACGCAGGCAGAATTGAGATGTATTATGGGCTAGAGCCCAACTGTTGCCCAAGTCAGATTTTAGAGCTATTTTCCATTGCAATATTGGAGCCGGCCAAGAACCAATTTCATGTATATCAGATACAATTGCAACCAAGTGCTGCAAGTTCTGTCTTGACATCAATTCCACAACTTGGGAATTTAGAGAAGCAGAGAAAGTTTCTCAAAGTAACCATCCCAAGTGCCAAGGCAGCTTATTTGTCTGGTCAATACAAAGATAAATAGCCAGCCCAAGCATCCATGTTCCAATTTTCATCACATGTTAATCATGCATCTTATTATCTCTTCCCATGTGATTTTTTCGCCACTAGACCGTGATGGCGAACATGTCTCTGTTCCGAAGCTGATCTTGAACACCATGACTGCATAGTTTCTAAACATGGATAAGTCTGATATACCAGTTTGGAGCAAATAATTGCATATTTTATTTTCAGCACTTGCCCAGTGCATCTGTGAAACTAACTTCATAAAAAACACTCAGCTTCATTTATCTCGTGACGCCAACTCGGTCCACCAATCACCTTTTTTTTTATAGATGAATTGATTCTTATGACGACTCTTCTTGACACCAGATTATATCCTGATAGGCTCAACCCACCGATTACTAAAATATAGGTAGATACAAGTACCTGAAATCTTCGTAGAACATGCTTGTCTTTCCGGAGGACCCAGGTCGCCTAACGCCCATAATTTCAATTTGCAACATGTGGTGTACCAGGCTTATAGCGATATGAATTTGATGCGTACCGAACCCGAGTTTACGGATGACCTGATATCTTGCCCCACTTCCCCCCCTGGCTTTTTTCATAACCTAACTTTGAGTGATTGTTGCCTGCCTGGACCATCATGAAAGATTAAGTAGTTAGCTATATATATATATACATACACCCGTCTTCCGAAACAAATTCTTACTTATGTTAGAGACGAGTTTACATTTTTCATTTCTGGATTCTTTTTGGCGTGGATGTTGATGAAAGAGACGTGTTGTATTCACAAATAAGGGGTTTCCACATGAAGAGATGGTAAAGATGGTTTTCTATAGTACTGCATTTTTATGTCGTCTTTTAAGTTCCTTTTTTTTACAAATCGATATTTCTCGAAAGTATTCGAGAAAGTAAATACCCTTCTGTTAGTCCTTCTTTTTTTCTATTCATTTTCTTTTACGATAAGGTAACTGTTCAGTTATGTTAAACGATAATATCTCCATGGAGGCGTGGACGAATACGAGGTTCTTCAGCCCTGAGATTTACCATGTTCAGTTGCGCTGCTTTGAACAATTTAGTTCTTCATATACATTGATTCAACTGATCATTTTCCTTGCATAGCTGTGTACAACCATTTTAAATGGGTCACATTCGTAAACTATCATTCAAATGACTTTTCAAAGAACTCAAATTCATAGTATTTTTGCCTCCAAAAAGCACTTTTGTAAGTAATGTATGAACCAAAAGCGAAATATTATGGAACAGAAGAATTGTAAGAATTTATAATTTTGAAGGTACTGTTCTAGCTAATCACGCCGATTAATGTAGATTTGATCATCATTTGCTATGCACATCATATTAAGCACACCCTGCATTACTACCGATGAATTATAAACTAAAACCGATGAATTATAAACTAAAATTTGTCTAACACATCTCAATTAATACCCATTTTGCTGAGAATTAGCAACAGCTGCAGGAGTGTGCTCCAGAATTTCATATGTCTCCACTCTTCTATGGAAGCTCCGGTGGCAAGAACAGGCGGCACAAATGAGAGCCTCCGCAGTCCCTTCCTGTCCCGTGGCCATGAACTCTCTGCACCCATCAACCGCATACCCTCCAACCACAATCGCTTGATTCCTCTGGCACTCCATGTACCTTATACTGGTAGATATAGGCATGTTATTTGCTGTCATTATGGAGTTACCATTGTTAGAGCTTTGATGAGCTCCGTTGCTCGTTGCCTGATCAGCCCGTCTTCCGCTCATATCTCTTTCCTTTCTTACTTGTCTCGACGATCGATCACCGAGAGATTTCAGTTTCAGAGAGTACTACTACTGCAGTCCCCATGGGAATGCTTATGTGGACATGTGTGTGTGAGTCTTTCATTTTTAAGACACCACAGCTCACCAAGCTTAAATATTTCCTCACAGTACGAAATTAAGCATAAGCATATGTTTGCTTATATCTACTTTATTTGAATCTTAAGTAACCCAATGGCTATTTATTACAATGTGTCTCATTTTACAGATGGAAACTAATTAATAGAGTGGTCACATTTTTGCCAAATTTAATCAAAGTAGTATAAGAAATAATCTGCTACTTAAAATGTGAAAACCGTACCTTTTTGTTTGTAGAAGAGCACTAAAAATTTAATTTCATCCCATACTTAATTTATGATCTACTTTGTTTCTTTACATTATTACACATATTGTATAGTTTGATGAAAATATATAGTAGAAGAAAATCATTATGGAATATATATAATGTACATTGAAGCGCTCAAATGAGAATCTCTCTTTTTTTGAGAACTTTGAGAACCTTCTTTATGCATTTTCGTTTTTGCCTAAGTGCACTTTCCGAAACCTGAAAATGTATCTAGGCAAAAATAATGCTCGAAACTGCACAATGAAGGAAAAAATGTGAGTGGGACACGTGTCACCTCCACATTGAAATATGCAACTTGATCCAATGGTAAGACTTGGGGTCTCAGGTTCTCGAATTTTTAGGGCTTCTCAACCGAGCGCTCCCCTTGACTTAAATATGTGCTTAAATGTAATTATAAGTGAATATGGAGATAAATTTTTTTGATACAGCACATATGCACGTGTGCATGTGACGACCACCATTACACAAAAGCCATGTGTATCAATTTTGATAGCATCAAGCCATCAACAAATTAAACTATTGAAACTTAAAAGAGCAGAGCAGTGCAAAAACTATTTTAAGTATGACAACGAAATACAGTGAGCACTTGATCAGCAGGATTTTATATTGTAGTCATGTTCCATGGGGTCGTCAGACAGCTAAGATGCATTTCTTGATGATCAAAATTGCATCACAGTCCCTACAGAGCTGCAGATTGAATTCAACATTTGTAAGTTGAACTTTTGTAGATAAGTCATGTTACCAATAGAATAATTTATATTGATAGTATGTGTCATAATATGCAGTCCTAGGTTTTAAACCATCGATTTTTTTGATAATTTGACAAAGACTTTGACCGATAGATAATTGCCTCTTACACTAGATGATCATTAAAGATCACTTTACTATATTTAATTGAGAATGATAAAAGCAAACCTAACCGATTGATTTGAATTAATTGTGGGTTGATGATAGGGACTTAAAGTTGATAAGTATGAACGTGCTCTAAGGATTAGGTTTTATTTTCTTGTTTGTTTCTTGCCCACCCAACCCAACTCAACTCACTTTCTCATAAACGTTTTGGCCCTTTGGGAACTTTTTGTTGTAGACTTGTTGTCAAACCTCTGAACAATTTACAAGCTTTCAACAAGGCAAATGAGTATATAAGAAGTTGCAGAATGTATTACAAACTTCTTTTCAATAACCGACAAATTAAGAACTAAATATATATAATTTAAATACGAAAAAAATTCAGTTAAATTACATTTTTTTTGTTTCGATTTGAGCTACATATTTCTTAGAGAACTAATTTTATCCTCAACGATCACTTTTTTTTTTAAAGGAAAGGACCAGACAACTAAGTCTAATTTTACCCTGTTTCCAAATTGTTGTCCGAACTTAATATAAATTCCAAAGATACTGCAAAATTAAAAAAATTAATGGTTTTCTAAACGGGATAGTTATTGTTGTGTGAAAACTAGCGGATTAAACCTAAGATTAATATTAAATGATCATACATTGAATCTCTCATGTAATAATAAAAACAGGTTGATAAGTGTGTCTAAGCAATTTTGGAAAATTGGCGTTGATTGACATTGGGGCGACCCCTTTTAGAGATGCTTTGGATCCCTTTTGCTTAGGTCGCATTATTATGAACTTGTTGTCATTATCAAATCTTCTTCTTCAAGCAAGTTATGATAAATACTCTTCCTAAAATAATCACATGTATTTGATTTTTGACGATTCATATCATGCATATTAAAACAAATAAATATATATATAGAGACATGGTCCACAGGTAATTTAAAAGGAAATTAGACAGCAATTGGAAGTATCAAAGATAATCTCTATTCACTATAAAAATACTTAAATATATGGAACGAAATTTGTTGTGGTGAGTAAATAACTACACATTGCAGTACACTAATGTAACGGGAAATCCAAGATAAGTTTTTTTCATTACAAATAAAATTAATTTGATATATTGAGATTTTCCAAGGGATTTGTTGAAAAATAAATCTTCTTCAGACATTTCAGTCACACAAGAATTATAAATATGTAATTTTCTCATCTTCTCTTTATTTATCTCCCTCTCCTACACGCGGCCCAACTTTGGGCGAGGCTAGCTAGCTTGGTACGGATTCAGAAGAACTGGATGTCGGCCCGACCGGAATTTAGGTCCACAATACTAAACCCATCTATGCTTTGGAAATCTGTCCTGGTCCATAGATCAAAAGAAGCCTCTTGCAGTTGCAGCAATTTTTAGCTTGGGCCGGATCCCTGTCCTGATCTAACAGATCATATTATTGTTCAAATATGTGCCGTGCAACCTTTTGACATTCAGGTCTTTGTTCATGTTACCACTCAACTATAGACTATACAATCTAACTACAAAAATGACATTTCAAAAACACCTTCATATAGTCATAGTTATTCAAGCCTTCGTTACGAATTTGGATTGAAAAGTGTGGGGGAAAACCTGACGAATATTTGAGGACAGTTCGTACCCGGATATATTTAAGAACCTTCTTCACATATAAAACTTTTGGGATATTTATATATAAACTCTCAACCCTCTCTAAAACTCTCCCTTTTGTTATTCTCTTATGGTCAAATCTTTCACCATGAAAACGCAAATGAGATGTGAGTTTTAATTCGTTCGCCACTAAGAGAGTTCCCGTGGATCTGGTACGTATTCATGCTCCTCTGAAAAACACAAATGTGTTCGTTTACTCCTTTCGAAAAGAGGTTTTTTGTTGTTGTTGATAATTCCTAAGTGACACCGAAAATAGAAAAAATATATTTTGAAACCTCATTAAAGATTAGCAACATACACCTACACATAGAAATATTACGAATGTGATATATAGGAGATGTTAACTCCTCATCTTGAAATATAAATTTAGAACAAATTATTAACACTATCATCTAATTTCATTTCATCCAGCTCAACATCTTTCCCCAAACCTGATCCACCATCTTCAAACAGCCACTTCTCCAGCACATCCACACTGTCCTCATCAAGGTCACCATTCGCGCTTTCGTCTTTGAACATGTTCTTGGCAGCTTGCAGGTCAGGGGATGCAGATTGCGAAACTGGATCAGAATTTGAATATGAATCAAATGACTCAAAACCAAAGAGTGACTCAAGTGCCTCGGATAAATCAACCCCCTTGTTTGTTTCGCTCGAAGAGTCGCTTCCTGCTAGGGTCCTTGAGCTACAAGTAGACTCATTCACAGCATATTTATTGTTAATGAATGACTTGCTATAGTAGCTGCTGTTAAGGGGAAAGGATGAGGAAGCTTCGCATGATTTGCTATGTGCGGCGGTCTTCTGCCATCCTTCGAGTAGTTTAGCGAAGTTTTCCGTGCTTGATGCATATGTGTGCTGAACAGCTGATGATGAAGTTGGAACTGGCTGTTGTTTCTGATTCTGACCAATAGCAAGAGCTTCACACAAAGCTTGTTTAGCTGTGTGGATATCTGTCTGGAGTTTCCTTTCCCACTGACCTCTGGAGGCTTGCTGAGTTGAGGAAGATGATGATAACATGCCTTTAGTGATTGCCTTATGATGATCATCATCATCTGATCCAGCTGCTGCTTGCAACTTCTTCAGCTTTTTCTTCAAGTGCGTGTTCCAGTAGTTCTTGATGTCATTGTCTGTCCTTTGTGGAAGGTATGAAGCTATTGCTGCCCATCTGCATAACCATAAAGCCTCTAAATCATTTCTCTCAACACAGAGCATCTACGCTCCTCCTCGAACATCTACTGAATTTTTACATGGGTGCAGATGGTCTGAAATAACACAAAATACACTGTTGGATTTGGATTGGATCCATTATACCTGTTGCCAAGAAGTTCTTGAAGATGGATTATCATTTTCTCTTCATGGTCAGTGAAGTTACCACGCTTGATCCCTGGCCTGAGATAGTTGGTCCATCTAAGCCTGCAGCTTTTGCTGCATCTAAGCAACCCTAAATAACCAAAAAAAAGCAAACCCTAATTAAATCAGTTATCATTGATCAGAGATCTGGAAATTATTCACTTGACTTAACAAGAAGATATATATAGATTATGATCATTATTAATTTACTGACCATTATTTGTAGGAACAGCCCTCCAATTCCCAGGACCATGCTCTTGAATATAAGAAACTAGAATGATATCTTCCTCAGGAGTCCAAGGCCCTTTCTTGACTCCAACTTTGTCACAACAAGGTGGTCTTCCCATAATCTCACTTCCAGAGAAAAAATATGTTAGCTAAATCTCTTCCTTGACCTTTAGATCAGTACAGCCTTATTCCAATATCACTGCAAAGAAGCTGGAACTATCTTTGCTTATGTGGTTTGGATTGTATAAGAAATAAATGGAAAAGTCATAAATAGACATGCCGTATATCAACAATGAGCTGACAATCTATTAATTGCACTGATAAAAGTATAAAACAGTAATCAGTAATAAATAATGACAGGAAAAAATGGCAAGTAATCGCAGCCAGTGTAGTAGTGAGAGTAGGATTTGAATCAGGTGCAGCCAAGATGATAACGACATCGTTTCGATAAAAAATGTGTTACTTTGTTATATATATATATATTTAAACAAAAATATCAATTGAAACGTCTTCATTTTTATTGAACAACAACATCGTTTTGACGCGAAACACTCTTGTGGTATTTAAAACTATAACTAAACGACATCGTTTTGACCTTCGAAAGAGTCGGCCGAATCTTTTCGAGTGAGAGGATGTGTGTGTATATATATAATGTGTGATCAGTGAATTTTGACCTAGAAAAAACAAAGGGAAGAGAGAGTCAAGGGACGACAGCAGGAGCATTTAGTGCACTGCTCTCTCAATTAAGAAGAGATTTTTATTGCTTTGTAAAGTCAGCCGGTCCCCTCCCCTCATGGGCTCATCCTCCAGTACTGGTAGCTCAGCTCTCTTTTCCTATCCATGGATGATCAAATGTTCCTCTCTCTCTCATTATGGCCGCCCTTAGCCAAACCGCGTGGATGCATTCAATGAGGGTTTGCAATTGGGTCGACAACACAAAAACATAATTAAGTGTGTGGTAATATGCTGTACAACGCTTCTATCTGTTTAAATATAATGGTCCTTATATTACAAGATGTGATATATACTAGCGCCTCTCTTTTTATTGCGACAAAAGATGAATGTGTTAATTAAATCGTCCATTAGGGCGTCGCCATGGTAATATTATACGTGTGGTGAGAAGAAGTTAAATTATAATATTTTAAGATGGTCAAATTTTAATATCTGATGGGTCAATACTGGAATATTGGTGAGTAAAAGGCAGAATAGGAAAAATTACTTTGCTGATCTCATCTCAGGACCTGATCTAATGACAAGAGGTCGGATGTCAAACTGGAATTCTATTAAATATTGCATTATGAGTAATGGTCTAGCGGTCACAGTCTTGGTCGAATGACCAGGAGGTCGACGGTTCGAACCCCCTCGGACTCACTGGCTTGAGTTTTGGGACTTGTCCATTCCTTGCTTATCATAGTGGAATTTAATTTTTTTTTAAAAAAAATTCTATTAAATAGGAAGCACATTTGTATCTCTTTTTTTTTGAAGAAAATGTGAATGGTTGTTTAATCCTTTTATATCTTAAAAAAAGAAGGAAAAGTACCATTTTTTTTTGACAAGGAAAAGTACCATTTTGAAGAACATGGGATCTGGAGGGTAAGGGGTGAGGCCACAAAAAACATGTAGGGTAAATCTGTGTTTGAAAAAGTCTTGATCGGGGAAAAATTAACTGCGGCACAGTGAGTTTGAATGAATAAAGTTGCTTTCATTGTATGTGCATGAATTATGGTACTGGTGGGGTTTCTTTACTATCAGCTTAACGAGTTTCATATGGGAAGCAAAATATATGTCAAACCTCCATCCATGTCAGTATTAATTGCAGCCTACTTGGAGGTGTCGTACGTCTATTGTGTTTGCAATAATGTTTCTTTGTTGTCATTTCTCATTATAGATTTGACTTGTCAACAAATATATCCAATTTAATAATAAATTGGTGAAGTTTAGATGTAAATCAGCTCCTTTTTATGGTGAAATTGTAAATTTCCGTCGAAGCTCGCACAACAGTAAATTGTTCAGGGATATCTTAGAAAAATTTCCTAATTTACTCAAATTCTAAATTTGAATTTGAATTTTACTCAATCTCTAAATTTGATTACCAATTTATTCACGTTTTGTAAGTCACCGTCCTTTACAGCGCCTTATATCTAAGTCGCTTCTGGGAACATCGCCTTAAGCCTCATGACATATATTTTAAAACGACATTGAGTGAAATTGTTGACGTGACTATTTAAATTAAGACGTTGTTTGAGACAACGTCTTAGTTCACAACTTTTTCGGAATTCTCTTCCAAAATTGAAGGTTATGATTTCAATCGCGGCGTTGACTGCTCACACCTTCTTAAGCACATGATTTCTACCGGATCCCAAGCTGCCAATCTCGGCGACGACATAGTTTTTTTTAAAGATAATTTTATTCGATAAAAAGTAAAAACAGAACAAAGTACAAGGGATCAAGTCCAAAAGAAGATGTTATCTTTCTTTTTAGGACATGATCGAGGCGAGGATCGCGCCACCCTTTGAGACTCATTAAAAGAGTTTTTGCGGTGACGAGTTCTTTGGAGAATATATATGGTTGGAATTGGGGAGGAATCGTACACAAGATCAATATGATCACCAAAGGAGTGATTTCCTTGAGTCATAGAGAATGTACCTCTTTTTGTGAGTCACACTTGGGCTCTTCAGACTCCTTAAGCTTAATAGGAGAGGCTTCTTCCGCCTCGATAGTCACCCTTGGAGGATCTGGCGCTAGAGGCTGCGAGGACTGGACGTTAGAAAACCTAGGGATGTTTCCCCTCTGGAGGTATGGACAGCTCATTGGTGGCTGAGGCGAAAATGGCCAGCGCCCCTAAATCGGCCCTCTGGAGGTATGGACAACTCATTGTCGGCGACGACATAGTTCGTTGTTACTGTGTTTTGTTTTGTTATTGTTGCCGAAATTAGATTTCGGTCATGAATGAATTTGTTCTTCTCTGTCGGGGTTTCAAGTTAGATTGGAGGTTGTCTTTGTTATGGATGATTGGTATTGTGGCTGCCTTGGCCACCGTAAACTTCTTTACTCGTTATCAGTTATGTTGCAAAATCCGACAATTGTTATGATGATGTGAACATGGCAGTTTGGGATGATGAATTGCAAATTGTGATCTTAGACGATGTTACAAACAACGCCTTAGTTAAAAAAAGTCTCATCAGCAAACTGCGTTTTAAATATATGTGATAGCACTAGAATATATGCATTTTAGGCATCCTCTACGCTTATTGTTTTGATCATTCCATTACGATTTCACTTGCTATTTGATGCTTTGTGGTTCATTTCAGGCCTATTACAGAGATTCAGCTGAGAACACAAGTGAGGAGTGATTTTGGAGCAAGCCGAGCATTCTAGAGCGAAAAAGAGCAAAATAGAAGTCGGAGCAAGAATCCTTCAAAAGAATGCGCTCGCATGATCCATTCATGCGTTCGCATGGATCGGACCAGTCGCATGATAAAGTCATGCGCTCGCACGAATGACTTCCCAGAGCTCGCATAGCAAACCAGTCGCATGCAAAACCCATGCGATCGCACAACCAAAGGACCATGCGATCGCATAAGCATATCATGCGCTCGCATAAGACAAACCAGTCGCATAAGAATATCATGCGAGCGCATCACCTCAAGCCGCAATCGCACAAGACCAAGCCTTCAGGAGTTCATGCGAGCGCATGAACCATTCATGCGATCGCATGACGTCGTAAAGTTTGGGCTTTTACGGAAAAGTATAAATAGGAAGCTAGGGTTTTTTCAGAGGAGGCTGGGATTTTTCTGGATTTTTTCTGGGTTTTTGGAGAGAAGATAGCTTGGAGAAGAAGCCAGAATTTTCTATCATCATCAACAACTCGGATCGCGGATCGTCCTTCACACTTATTGCTCCATATTGGTTTTACATTCCTAAACTCTACTTTTCATATGGTTGTTTGCACTCTTATTGTTGATTTTGTTTGTAAACTCATCATGAGTGAGTAGTGACCTTGGTTGGGGATCTATGAATCCCCTAGACATGTTTGTGACATTGTAAATACTATGGATGTTATTGAGGAATGATTTGCACATGATTTTTCTTCATTTGAACTTAATGTTTCGGATTGCATATAAGGTGTTTGTGAGAAGTCCTCAATAGCAATTCTGCTTGATTTCATGTTTGAAGTAGCTAACCCTGAAAAGCATGATTTCAAATGAACTAAATGAAGAAGCATTAGGGTTTTTGTGTTACATGGCGACACTTTAATCTTAATGAGAATGGCATGGATTAAACAAGAACATGATTATTTAGTCAATAGAGCGCGAGTGTGAGGCTAGATAATCATATTCTATAGTACCAATAGAGCGCGAGTGTGAGGTACTATGCGAGATGTAACCTCTTCATACTAAGTTGTAGCGCGAGTGGAACTTAGTATCAATGTTGCATGGCTAGATTCTAAGTATGTGTATGTGATTTCATCAATAGTGTCCTATTTTACCGTCACAATAATTGTCTAGGTGGGGAATTAGATCCCTAGTCATCTTTGAATTGATTATTTACCTTTTTCGTTGATCACAATCTCTCATTTGGATAGTAAAAATCTGCTATCAACCTCTTAAGAGGAACAATTCCCCCCAAACCATAGACTTTCCGAATTTAATCGTTAGCACCATTAGTTTAATCACCTATCTTTTGGGTACGACCTTGGGTTTCCCGAGTCAATATAAATTGTTTTGATTAATCGTGACTAGCAATAGTATTTGAATTCTATTCGAATATTTCTGCTAAATTACAACCGATCAATATGCCACGAGGCTTAAGGCGTCGTTCCCAGAAGCGACTTAAATATAAGGCGTCGTTCCCAGGAGCGACTTAAATATAAGACGCCGTCCTCAACGGTGGCTTAGAAAACGTGAGTAAATTGAAAATCAAATTTGGAGATTGAGTAAATTGGAAATTTCCCGATATCTTAATGGTTCAGTTGTATATTGTATGTGAAATTTTTAGAAAAATAAAATTTATTTTCATAACAATTTCTAAATATAACAAATTGTTGAGTAAATATCAAAGTGTTTACAAATATAGAAAATTATTCAGGAAATTATAGCAAACTGTTCAGGAAATGCCAAAATTTACAAAAATATAGGAAAATAGGAGAAACCACAAAACGTATTTACCTCGTTTATGGAATTTCTAACTACAAAATCCCAACAATAAACAATCCATCAATAGTAAAATCATCACATTCCGACCATGACAAAACAAAGAATTCGACCTAACGACACAGACATTTTTTCGATTAGTATGGTGCAACGATTGCGACCTAGGGCTAATAACAAAACTTTCGGTGTTATGCAACAATTGCGTTCAATATTTGAATTTGGACCGAAAGGCGCGAAGGGACGTGTAAGCATTTTTTTTTCCGGATTAATGTAAGCATTTGAATATTTGATAATAAAAAAAGATTTGGGCTAAACCCCAAATTGCATTTTTTTTAATTGGAAAATTGCAATACAACAAAAATTGCAATACAACAACACCAAATTGCATTTTAATGCCTAACTAAAAACGTTTTGTAAAAAAAAATTTTGTTGGATTTGGGCCAAAATAACTAGAGCTGCAGCCCATCGTTCAACACGCTGCGGCCGTCCTTTGACTTCAATCCATATCTATTCATTCGAATATACAAAAAAAAATAAAAAAAATAAATAAATATTCAGTCTCTCTTCCTTCGACCGTCGTCTTCTCTCCAGCTTTGGTTCTGATTAAAAAGCGTCTAGGAGGCGATCCAAGTCGTTGGACCGTTGCGTGCCTTAGGTTCGAATATCATTATGATGGCGAAAGGTTACAGCTTTTACCTTATAAGCTCGTATCTGTATTCGTTCGTTTACCTGGTTTAGGGTTGTGGTCGATTGAAAATTTTGGGATGTCGACTGAAAAATGTTGTAGTCGTTCGATTATGTTTAGGGTTACCTGTCTATTTGAGAAAGATACAAGTGACTATGGTCTAGGTGTTTTCCTTTAAAACGTTGTCGTATGAAAACAACTGGTTTAAAATTAAGTTCAAAGTTGCTGCAGGTAGGTTGAAACAACTTCAGCGAAGGCTGCAAACCATTGAGTGTATGAATGTAAATATTATCTTTGTAGGCATTTGAATGTTTGGTTGTTTAAATTTTTTTAACTGTGGTCTTTAGATGATGGTTTTAATATGTATGTTCATATTGCAGGTAGCTCGAAAAAAAGTTATGCAAAGGCTGCCAACGATAGAAAAAGTGAGAATTAATCGGACGAAGTTCCTGTTGTCAATGAATTCAAAACGCGCAATACACCGTAGATGTTGGTGACTGGCGCTGCTGTCCTTCAACCAAGAGTAAATTGATGGTGCAGAAATGGCAAAAGTAGTTTAAATAAAGAAAGGGAGCATTCCAAAGAAAACCACAAAGTGTCTTCTAAACCACTTTCCACTATTCTAAAAATCCTTGGACTGCTTATGGGACCGATTGAGGTCGAGTTGGGACTAAGGACTTCACCAGCATATTATATGGTGCAAAAATGGCGAGAGGGAGCATTTCTCCCTCTTTGCTGCCAGCAGAATTAGGATATTACAGGGAAGGCGGAAGGTGATTCAAACGACACATTATGGTTCTCTTTGTTTCGAAAATGATTGAAAGCATGCGCGTATGCAATTTGAAGATACTGAGTATTTTCAACGACTGGATTAATACAAATGGTGTGTTCTGTGCTGGAATCATTGAAGAAGAGCAAAAAAGAATGGGAGTCGTCGAAGATCAAGTCGTATTCAGCTCCGATAGTATTTTCTGAGGTAAGACTTGACTTAATCATGTCTTTCATATCATTTTTCTGTTTCTTAATGCTTTAATGGAAAAATTGGTAAACAAACAACAAATCTGACATTAGTTAAAAATGAACAAGACATGTAAATTTGCAGCCTTTACTTGCCACAATCTCTTATCAAATTGACTAGCCTTGTCGTCAGATCGACAGTTATGCCAAGGTGCTATATAGCACCGATGCGGGGACATGGAAAAAGACGAGAACATGTAAGAATACGGGTACGATGTATTATAGTTTACAATTACGGCTTGGGTACGTCAAAAATTAGAATTCCAAAATTATAAAAATTATGATTTCATTAGTGCTACAAAAAGAAAAAGATAATTAGGTTTAATATTTTAATAGAAAAAATATACAGTAAGTTCTTCAATCAAACAACTATTCCAAAACTTTGGTTCATCAAGGAACTCTAGAAATCTCACTTACTTCATCGAATCAAAGCCATCCCCACCGATACCCCCACATCTTTATAGTACCTTTTTCACATTGTTGTAAATTTTGAGATAAAAGACAAAGATTGTTGTGGATGTAAATAAATCTTGAGCACAATCGAGATTTAATTTGCTCTTTTAAGTGAGTGGATGAAATAACATGTACTCCAAATGCGCTCACAACAACATGACGGTTCAAGCACTTTAAAAAGCCAATGATTGAAAGAGAGGTGTTTGAGCTCCAAAGTTTGCCCACTAGTTCTTCGAATTTATAGAGGACATACTTGAAATGTATGTTATGTCTTCAAAATGTCCATTCTTCATAGAATATTGTGCATATTCATTCATCATTTTATCGTGACCAACCCTAAGTGCAAATTATCTACGAAAGCACTTCATTTTTTTCTCTAAATATTTAACCATCTTTATGGGGGCAAGTTTAGTTGAACCTCATGTTAGCCTTCCATCATTACAAAACCTATAACATAGAAGAAATTTAATTGGAAATGAGTATCAAATAATACCATAAGAAGATAAGTATTATACTAAAAAAAGTAGGTACCTCGGGTTCAACGAGTGTGATAGACAATGAAGCGGAGTATTGTTCTTAGCCCATCGAGCTACTAAAATTTCATAAACCACGTAATAAAATGGACTACCTTCAATATCCTGACGACTTTCTTTCTTATGTGTTTCAATCTTCACTTTCTCGATCATGAAATCTCTCGGAAATCCTAAATATTTTACATTAAATATTATGCACCAAGTGGAGGCACGATTTGTCTGTGTCACAATATTTGATCATTTCATAAATAGATCGTGAGAAATCAACAATATAAGCCAACCGATCCCTCTAGTCATTTTTCTATCCACGCATGCCCGTCGCAGGTTTAGACTTATCAAACAAGGTCTCCAAGCCATGTCTGTTAGTGAATAATGAGTTTCATTTATAGATGAAGTCATGGGAAAGGCTGACTTTGTAAAAGAGAAGATTGTGAATGATGACAGGTGGGATCTGTTGGCTTATATCGTTGATTTTCACACAACCTATTTATGAAATGATTAGATATTATGGCACCGAGTAAACCATCCCTTCACTTGGTGTCTGAAATATGAGACTCCGTGATCGAAAAAGTGAAGCTTGAAATATATAAGAAAGAAGGTCGTCAGGACATTGAAGATATTCAGTTTTATAATGTGATTTATGGAATCTTAGTAGCTTGACAGGCTAAGAACAATATTCCGCTTCATTGGCTAGCACACTCGTTGAACCCAAGTATATACTTTTTTTAGTATAACATTTATCTTCTTATGGTACTCATTTATAATAATAATAAAAACTTATGTTATATGTTCTATAGTGATGGATGGCTAACTGGACATTCAATTAAACTTGCTTCCATGAAGATGGGAAATATCTCGAGAGAGAGAGAGAATGAAGTGTTTTCATCGATTATTTTCACTCAGGGATGATCACGATAAAGTAATGAATGCAAATATCTCTATGAAGAATGCACATTTTAAAGTCTTAACATGCATTTCAAGTATGTTCTCTACGGATTCGAAGAATTGGTGGGTAAACTTTGGAGTTTAAACGCCACTCCCTTAATCATTGACTTTATTAAAGTGCTTGGACAACCTACTTCGTCATCTTGTTGTGAGCGTAATTGGAGTACTTATTCTTTCATTCACTCACTTGGAAAGAGCAAATTGAATTTTAGTCGTGTTCAAGATTTAGTTTAATCCACAACAATCTTCGTCTTTTATCTCATAATTCACAACAATATAAAGAAGGTACAAAGATGTGGGATCTCGGTAGAGATGACTTTGATTCGATGTGGGATTTTTAGAGTCTTCGAAACTCTGCTTGATGAATCAGATTTTGAGAATCAGTTGCTTGATTGAAGAACTTTTTTTTTTGTTAAACGTGGTTATCTTTTTCATTTTGTAGCACCTACGAAATATTAATTTTTACGATTTTCATCGTAAGCATACCCTACTATTTTTTCGTTCCCGCTTCCGTTGTGATGCTACATTGATGCCGGGTATGGGAGATGGTATCCGAGTGGAATACTCGTGCTTCATAGTCAAGGAGTTTGTGTCCATGATTACTTCGAGCTACTCTGAGTTAATTAGAGGAGACTTTGGACGATTGTCGCTCGATCGTCTTATTGTAAGTAACTGTATTTCTTTTGTATAATTATCAATTGTCTGTTATTCTTAACTGATCTTAATTTAAGTTTATGAATTACTTATGTATATAATTACATCTCTCTCTTGATGTTTTTCTCCACTTAAATTTGCTCCACACTCATATTATCACAAGTGATTAGTTATTTCCTAGCCGTTTCGGATTGATGAGAGGAAACAATTTGATTAAATTGATCATCTTGATAAATAGATTGGGGCGGTTTTGTTGGCTCCTCAATAAATTGTCAAATAGGAATTATCACATTTGTAAAGAAAATGTGATGACCTCTCCTCCAATTCATCACGGTTGGATTGTGCCACAAATCTCATATCGGTGGTTGGGGCCATCCACGTTCAATTAATATTCATTTTTGTCGGTTGTTAGCCAATATTTAACACTAGCAAAGCAAAAGTCATGACTACACCATACGTACACATTGGCTCGCAGTTAGTCGATGGCTACGAGTCGAGAGAAGCCGCGCGCGCCTAGGTACTACTGCCCACATCGACTCATGTGGTAGCCAGTAACGGCTCTACCACGTGACCAATAAATATTTATGATGATTATTGCCTATGAGTTTAATAATGCCACGTGTCGTGTCGTGCGCCGATGGGAAAGGCATGTGACATTTAGTTATGAGACAATCAACCGCTGCTCGCGAACCCTGGCGTGCTTATGTCCATGTATTATTGTTTTGTTTTTCAAACAGTTTGTTTAATGTTGTTTTGTAACTAACTACTTGGGAAGTTAGATGAAGTTTGGAGAACAATCAGGCTAAGTTTTGCCTAAACTATAAATATGATAGTGAAAGTTTATGATTTGATGACCTTTAACTATGTGTTCAAATTTAAAATTAATTTACTCGAATCGAACAAATTGTTAAAATTTTCATAACTTCCATCGGTTAAATAGCTAAGCCGGCCCACCAGACCCCACGCAAAAGTTTAGGTATCTGTGTGGTCAAGTTAAAAGCAATGGTAAGTGACACTGTTTGAATTAGTTTTAACGTAAAACTGCTTTGTTTTATATTTCTTAGGGGAGCGCTCGGTTGAGAATACTTAAAAATTTAAGAATCTGAGACTTTAAATCTCACCATTGGATCAAGTTGCATCTTTGAATATGGTGATGACACGTGTCCCATTAATTTTTTTCCTTCATTATGCAGTTCGAGCATGCATTTTGTCTAGATGCACTTTAAGCTTTCAGAAATTGTACTTAAGTAAAAACTGATGCATTTTCAGAAGTGCATAAAGAAGGGGTTCTCTTCTCAAAGTTCTCGAAAAAAAGAGGAATTCTCATTTAAGCGCTCCTCATATTTTTTTAATATAAATAAAACCTAAAAATACATGTTATCAAAAAAAAAACTCATAAACCGCATCGTTTTGAAGCTAAAAGCAGCCAAACGACACTGTGCAGCAAATTGCTGGGGGTGCTTTGGATCCCATTCCAGAGCTCACATAGAGGTAACAAAATTTAATTCATTCAAATCGAACTAGAACATTAAAATACTCAACATTGAGCACTAAAATACTCGACATCCTCTCTCAGACTTAAAGAAGTGACCATCATCAAGCCTGACTGTATAGCCGGAGAAATCAGTAGGTATATATGAAATCCAAGGTCGATCGGGTTCGGTCACATGCATAAGGAGACGCATATACATACGAGAAGGGGCCAACAATGTAAACTCAAGAACAAACATATTTCACTATGCCCACTTGAGATCAAACCCTAATCTGGGAACAAAATTGCATGCAAATTAATGACACACTTCAATCTCTTAACTATATAACAAACCAAACCCTATTCTTCAATGACTTGTCTTCTTTTTTCACCTCCACACCGCTATCACTGTTTAATGCAATATATCTCTGTCTCTTTCCCTTCCCATAGGGTCAGTTTCTTTGTTTGTGGTCCTCTTGATCTCCTCCATTTATAACTATCTTGTCAATGTCTTCAAAATTTATAGCTTGGGGCCTAGCTTGCCTCTCTCTCTCATTTTGTGTACGAGTTTGCGCCGATCGAACACGACAATGATGAGAATAAGAAGAACGAAAAACGAAAAAGACACGATCGATTTACCCTGGTTCGGGGACTCCTTCCCCTACTCCAGCAACCAAATGAGAGCCGATTTTATTGAGCTTTTGAGAACGATTACAACTTCAGAACAATTACAGATGTTGCAGAGAATCGAAACGAACAACAATCACAAGCTAAATCGCTCTAATCAGAAAAACCCCAAATCTGGATTTCGCTCAAGAACCCTAGCTTTCGAATTGCAGAACTCTCTGAGAAGCAGGCGCGGACTGAAGCTTATATGCCAATTGCCGAAACGACGACGCACTGCTAGCCAGCTGGACATAACCGAAATAACGACCAGTCACGTGCCATCCACGGACTTCGCGCTCTCGTCAAAACGACGCAGCTCCCGCTCGAGCATCCGCTCGCACACCCTCTCGCACAGCCGCTCGCACACCCGCTCGCACAGACGCTCGCACAGCCTCTCGCACACCCGAGCATCCGCTCGCACAGCCGCTCGCACGCCCGCTCGCACAGCCGCTCGCACAGCCTCTCGCACACCCGAGCATCCGCTCGCACAGCCGCTCGCACAGCCTTAAAACCACTGAAGCTCAGATCCATACAGCTCAATAAAACCCAGGACATAACCAGTTGAGATCAACATTCATAATCTCCACCTTGAGCTCAACTGTTATTCCCAAACCTCTCTCATTTGGTTTACCTACAGCTGGTCAAGCCTTTAGCTGGATTAAGTCCAGACATAGTCTGAACTTTTCCCAGTTGACAGGCTTGGTTAGCATATCCGCAGGATTTTCTTCAGTCGGGATCTTCTCAATGCTGATTTCCCCAGACTCAATGATGTCTCTAACAAAGTGCATTCTGATGTCTATGTGCTTACTTCTTTCATGAAAGACCTGGTGCTTTGACAGATGTATTGCCCCTTGATTATCACAGAAAACTTGAACACTCTCTTGTTTGAACCCAAGTTCACTGAGCAAGCCTTTTAACCACAATCCTTCCTTCACTGCCTCAGTTATAGCTATATACTCTGCCTCTGTAGTAGACAATGCCACCACTGGTTGTAATGTAGCCTTCCAACTTACTGCAGTTCCAAAAACTGTGAAAACAATGCCTGATTGTGATTTCCTTGTATCAATACTTGCTGCGTAATCTGAGTCACAATATCCTTTAATCATGTCAGCTTCTTCCTCAGCTCCACCATACGCCAGACCTTTCCCAGAACTGCCATTTAAATATCTGAGAATCCACTTAACTGCTTGCCAATGCTCCTTTCCAGGATTTGCCATAAATCTGCTGACTACACTCACTGAATGAGCCAAATCTGGCCTGGTACAAACCATGGAATACATCAAACAGCCAACTGCATTAGAATATGGTATCTCCTGCATCTGTCTGCTTTCTTCATCTGTTTGAGGACTTTGATTCTTGTGTAATCTGAAATGCTGAGCTAAAGGGGTCAATACTGACTTTGAGGAGCTCATCCCAAACTTTGAGACTACTTTCTCTATATAATCTTTCTGGTTTAGATACAACAGGCCTTTCTTCCTGTTTCTCAATATCTGCATTCCAAGAATCTTTTGGGCTGCTCCCAAATTCTTCATCTCAAATTCTGAACTGAGCTTACCTTTCAAATCTTCTATTTTCCTCATACTTTTACTTGCTATCAGCATGTCATCAACATAAAGTAACAGATATACCCTTGAGCCTGCATTATCCTCCTTGCTTACATAAATGCAACAATCATAAGATGATCTGCAGTATCCTTGAGTAATCATAAACTCATCAAACCTCTTGTACCACATCCTTGGAGATTGTTTCAATCCATAAAGTGACTTTTTGAGCAAACAAACCTTCTCCTCTTTGTTTCCAACTATATATCCATCTGGCTGTCTCATATAAATGATTTCATCTAATTTCCCATGTAGAAACGCTGTCTTGACATCCAACTGCTCTAATTCCAAATCAAACTTTGCAACAATAGACAACATCACTCTTATTGATCTATGCTTCACAACTGGACTGAATATTTCATTGAAATCCACACCCTCCTGTTGAGTAAAACCTTTGGCTACAAGCCTTGCTTTCAGTCTTGGTTTCTCAACACCAGGAATGCCCTCTTTCCTTTTGAATATCCATTTACTTCCTACCAGTTTCTGTCCCTTTGGTCTGCTCACTAGCTCCCATGTTTCATTCTTTATCAATGATTCCATTTCTTCATCCATTGCCTTGATCCACAATTCCTTGTCAGTTGAGGTAATGGCTTGTTGATATGAGTAAGGTTCTGAGTCTGATACCTCAGCTGCAATATTGAAAGCAAAGGCCACCATATTATTCATAGCCAATCTGTTAGGTGGCTTTGGTATCCTCCTTTGTCTATCTCTTGCCAACATGTAGTTACTTAGATCTCCTTGTTCCTGAACTGGTTCCTCATCACTCTCATCATCTGGAATTGCCTCTTCTACTGGTTGATCAGGTATATTAGTTGCTGCAACCTCTTGAGGCTCCACCTCAATCAGAACATTTCTAGAGCTGCTACTGTTCATTGATCCTTCATTCCCTTGAGGCTCAGTCTTATCCCCTGCTCCATCTTTATAAGGAAACATTGACTCATTGAAAGTAACATCCCTACTGATAATTGTCCTTTTACCAATCTGATCCAAACACCATAACTTGTATCCTTTAACTCCTTCTGGATATCCCAAAAAAATACATTTCAGTGCCCTTGCAGCTAGCTTGTCCTGCTTAATGTGAGCATAAGCTGCACATCCAAAGACCTTAAGTCTTGCATACTCAACTGGATGATCTGACCACATCTGCATTGGAGTCTTAAACTCTATAGCTGATGAGGGGCATCTGTTGATCAAATAACAGGCTGTGCTAACTGCCTCTGCCCAGAAAACCTTTGGTAACCCAGCTTGAATTAACATACATCTAACTCTTTCTAGTATAGTTCTGTTGTACCTCTCAGCAAGACCATTCTGCTGAGGTGTACCAGCAACTGTGTGGTGTTTAGAAATTCCAGCAGCTTTACAAAGATTTAAGAAATCAGTTGATAGGTACTCTAATCCATTATCAGTCCTTAACCTCTTAATCCTTTTTCCTGTCTGATTCTCAACCAAGGTTTTCCATTCCTTGAAAGTTTCTAACACATCACTCTTTAATCTCAGAATATATACCCAGACTCTCCTTGTAAAATCATCTATAAAGGTGACAAAATACCTTCTACCTCCATGAGAAGATACCCTAGAAGGCCCCCAGAGATCTGAATGGATATACTCTAATTTCTCAGAAGTTCTGTGAACTGCTTTACCAAAACTGACTTTGCTAGATTTACCAAAAATACAGTTTTCACAAAAGCCTAACTTTCCCAGATTTTCACCTTCAAAACAACCCTGCTCAGCCAATTTGTTCAGACCCAATTCACTAACATGCCCCAACCTCAAATGCCACAAATTCACATTGTTATGCCCATCCTCCTTCACTGATACACTATCCACAGATCCAACAACAGTATTTCCCAACAATGCATAAACACCATTTATTCGTTTACCTTTTAGAACAACCATAGACCCTTTAGACACCTTCATTCCTCCACTCTCTGCCTTGAACACATAGCCACACCTGTCCAAAGTACCCAAAGAAATTAAATTACGTTTAAGTTCAGGGACATACCTTACATCGCGCAGGGTTGCTTCTTGTCCACCAGCAAGCTTGAGCTTGATAGTCCCAGCACCTTGCATCCTGCAGGCTTTATCATTTCCCAGCAGAACTAATCCTCCATCCATTTCTTTGAAGTCTTGAAACCAGGCTTTGTTGGGAGTCATATGGTATGAGCACCCACTGTCCAAGATCCACCCTTGACTTGTATCTGCCTCAGTAGCAACCAGAACATCTGCACTTTCATACCCTTCTTCAGCAATGGCAGCCTCAGCTTTGTCTCCATCCTTGTGATGATTTTCCTTCTTCCTCTCAGGACAATCCTTTCTGAAATGCCCTTCTTTATGACAGAAGAAACACTTCAGTTTCTTGGCTCCACCTTGCTGAGAAGAGTTGTGTTGAGCCTTGGACTTAAAACCTCCCTTAGATGCCTTCTTCTGGAAATTCTTCTTGTCAAACTTCCTATGAACACTTAGGCCTTCAGCTGCAGACTTTGAACTGTTTCCCTCAATCTGCTTTGACTTCAAAGCTGATATGACTTCTTCTAGTGATAGGGAATCCCTTGAGTACTTCATGGTCTCCACAAATGAGTGATATGAAGTAGGCAATGCATTAAGGATCATGATTGCCTGATCTTCATCATCGATCTTGATTTCCAGATTTTCCAAATCAAGTATAATCTTGGAGAACTCATCTATACTTTCATCAAGGTCTTTATCCTCACTAATTTTGAATCCAAAAAGTTTACCTTTTAGATAAACCTTGTTTGTGAGGGACTTGGTCATGTAAAGTGATTCCAACTTCAGCCAGACTGCTGCTGCGGTCTTCTCCTTGGCCACCTCTCGAAGAACTTTATCTCCCAAATGCAGAATGATTGAACTGTAGGCCAGCTCCTTCGCCTCATCGATTTCATCCTGTGTCATAGTCGCCGGGAAATCTTTCTCACCATCCAGTGCTTTAACCACCTTCATCTGAACAAGAATCGCCCGCATCCGTTGACGCCAAAGACTGAAATCTGCCTTGCCATCGAACCGGTCAATCTCGATCTTCATCGGACCCATCACTGTGCTTCAAGCTTCTGATACCAATTGTACGAGTTTGCGCCGATCGAACACGACAATGATGAGAATAAGAAGAACGAAAAACGAAAAAGACACGATCGATTTACCCTGGTTCGGGGACTCCTTCCCCTACTCCAGCAACCAAATGAGAGCCGATTTTATTGAGCTTTTGAGAACGATTACAACTTCAGAACAATTACAGATGTTGCAGAGAATCGAAACGAACAACAATCACAAGCTAAATCGCTCTAATCAGAAAAACCCCAAATCTGGATTTCGCTCAAGAACCCTAGCTTTCGAATTGCAGAACTCTCTGAGAAGCAGGCGCGGACTGAAGCTTATATGCCAATTGCCGAAACGACGACGCACTGCTAGCCAGCTGGACATAACCGAAATAACGACCAGTCACGTGCCATCCACGGACTTCGCGCTCTCGTCAAAACGACGCAGCTCCCGCTCGAGCATCCGCTCGCACACCCTCTCGCACAGCCGCTCGCACACCCGCTCGCACAGACGCTCGCACAGCCTCTCGCACACCCGAGCATCCGCTCGCACAGCCGCTCGCACGCCCGCTCGCACAGCCGCTCGCACAGCCTCTCGCACACCCGAGCATCCGCTCGCACAGCCGCTCGCACAGCCTTAAAACCACTGAAGCTCAGATCCATACAGCTCAATAAAACCCAGGACATAACCAGTTGAGATCAACATTCATATTTTGCTATATATACCTTTTATCATAGTAGCATTTAGTAAGATTTAGAGCATACTCACTCCACCATTTTGTGGCATAAACTAACTCCTCCCATTATTACAATTTGGTGCGTGAAGAATCATGTCTAGCCGAAGGTCGTCGAGGCAACAATCGGAGTCCTCGAGAATCACTGATGATCAGATCATTCATTTGATGTCCAAGTTGCAGCAAGTCCTCCCTAACGAACTTGGTCGTCGTAGACGTCGCTCGGAAAAGGTACAAAAACAGTATCACCATTACTATTTCTTGATATATAGCTATCAAGTGTACACAAATCTACTTCTCATATATACAACCATCAATTATTTTTTATAACAAAAAAGGTGGTGGTCTAACGGTTATAGTCTTGTTCGAATGATCAGGAGGTTGACGTTTCATAGTAATAAATGTGAAACTTGTGTTATGATCATCATTCATAGTAATAAGTGTGAAACTGACTTTGTTATTGCAGGTTTCAGGGCTTAAGGTATTGCAGGAGACTTGCAATTACATAAGGAGTTTACACAGGGAGGTGGATGACTTGAGTGAGAGGCTGAGCCAAGTTCTAGCCACAATGGATGCTGATAGCGCAGAGGCTGCTATAATTAGAAGTTTACTCATGTGAACTTTTTAATCAGATAATCAAAGGGGACTGCAATTGATCATAGGAGATTATTGGATTAGCATATGCAGTTGATTTAAATTGTTGACAAGTAATTGGAGAGACAATACCATCAACATATATGCAACTTAATTAGAATAATCGAAGTTACGTACGTATGTACCGTAATCAACGATCATGTAGTGTCTGCTAATCGGTGCACTTAACTATATCTGGTGCCGAGGCTTAGTGGTAATTTGAGTAGATTATGAATAATCACATGATAGTTTGTAATAGCTTTGTTCCATAAGACAGGCCGGGCTACGTTTATGATCTCGTCGTACTGTACAATGTGTATTCAACCAAATACAACTATTATAATTCGTATAGCCGATCATCATGTTCGAGTGCGATCATACTACCACTAAAATCTAATCTCACTACAACTTCGCAGTTAACCGTGTGTTTGGGTAAAAATGGTACTAAAATCGAGGTTCGAGTGAGGTTAAATCTGAGGGTGTCTTGGAAACTACATATTGTGTGTGCATTTTTCTTTTTTCCATTAATCCCAAACTGATGTTGTTATAGATATGCATTTAAAGAAACAGTTTGAAATTACATTAATTGAACTCAGTTAATCAAGATTATGACCAACAAACCACTACCTTTCTGCAACAATTTTCATTAAGGGATAGTTTCTATATATTAAGAGAAACATGAGCCACTTAAACCTATTAATTGATTATCTAAACGGCAGAGTTAGGCGAACATTGCTCTCTATATAATAATGCTGATTCTGACATAATTAAATTAACGTGATAACACATGGTACCTTTGAAGCCTGCTAGCATGTCATGTGTTTAACTATCAGTTTTCATTGGAACACTGGATCCCTCTAACTATTAAGTATTATCCGAATTAAGTGCGTGTGGAGGCCACGCACATTCACAACGTCATAAATTTAATTTGGATGCGAGTAAAGCAGTGACCACTACAAATTTTTGCATAAGTGTACGACAGCGAAAATTCGACGTAAAGCAGTCGCAAATGTGCCGTAATGCGTCAGGTATGCGATGCGTTTTTTATTTGTCGCACAAACCGCCGTTGCAAGAATTGTGCAACGGTTTTGCGGTACATTTATGCGACAGTCATACGACGATTTTGCGTCAAAAAAATTAGGACGTCGCACAAACGTCTCCGCTCCGTCGTACACTCTGTACGACAGCCATACGACATCTTTGCGTCACAAATACCAGTGCATCTATATAAGTGTGCGACGACAGTGAGACACACATGCGTCGGAAATTAAAATTACAATTATTCATTAATTACGATTACATTTAATTACAATTACATTTATTTATTCATTAATTAATTAATATAATATAATATATAAATGAATAAATTCAGGAAATAAATTAATTTAAAATAAAATCGCAGAATATATTACAAAATTTTGCACACCAAATTTGATACCGTTGATTAGGAAGTTTACAATCTGTTGCTGATAAAATTTACAACCATTGAACATCAAAGGTAACATTGGAACTAGTTCATTCAACAAACCGCCAAAAAAAACTTCCATAAAATTCCGAAGCGATGGTGTGCCAACTGAGTAAGTAAAGCGATGGTGTCTTGGGAGAGTTCGAAGCTCTGAAACATAAATCTCAGTTGAAACAAGAAAAAAAATGTCAGCATTTAAGCACAAGTAACAATTAAGCATAATAACAATTAACATCTGAATCTGATCTGATAAATAAGGTATAATTAAATAATTTGACGATCATTGCAATTACACTCATGTTAACTTGCAATGGATATCATTATGCAATCAAAATTAAAAAAAACACTGCATACATGTACTAAACATATACCAAATCAAGAAACACACCAAGATCACTTGTTACCGTTACAGATGAAGAGATTCTGTTTGATATATAACATATAGAAAAGAACACTAACAATAACAAATCCCAAAGAATACAGCATATAGGTAAAGAACATTGTCATGATTATATTAATAGGTAAACAACAAACACTACAAAAAAATTCGAAATCAGCTTCAAGTAGAGCACTCACTCTTACCACACCTTTTGGAGGTAACGACTTTTGCATCCTGCCATCTCTAAGTATATTAGTTCTTCTTTTAGTACATCTCTTATGTTTTTCCTTCACATAAAAATAGAAACAAAAATGAAAACAAAATATAAAGTAAAATGAAAACAACAAATGCCCAAAATGAAACATAAACAGACTCCTTGAAACCAAACTAGATGCTAAACTGGATTTAACAAAATCGCAAACTATAGTGGAAACCGATTGAAATCGAGAACCAGGTACCACATAAAACTTGATTAAAACATTCCCATAAAAGTGAGCTTGAATTGTAACAGACGACAAATAAAGATTTTGAAAACTGTTGTAGGCTCACTTTCTGTTCACCAACTAACACAGTTTAATCAAACTCTCAAATTGAAATCCAAACACTGCAATATTATCTCAAAGAATGATCTCTATTATAAGTGCTAGTTTAACAAATATGGTTACACGTTATATCCTTCTACGTTAAAGAAGTCCCTCACATTATGTGTGAAGTTCTTGACTTTATCTCTAGAGCACTGATCTGCAATACCTGTAAAATAATAAATCGAAATACATCAGCTTAATAAAGACATATGCACTGTTAACTTCTTAGATCCAAAAAGACAGCATTATTAGAGCATTCATCTACCATAAAAAACCAAGTAATATTTTCTGATAGAATTACAACGAACCCCAAAAAAATAAACTTAATCAAACGACCAACAAAGCTGCAACAACATCAAATTTTGTAAAAAATATTTTTTACTTAACCTTTACCAAGCTGATAGCTTGAGAATTGAGGCATACAAAATTCACTTAGAAGCTTCTTATTGAAGATTCTCACTCACAAATTTCCAACACCTGTAACCCTCTTATTAAACATACATCTACATATAAGAAGTCTTAAACATTACAATTTGGACTTGGAAGCCAAAAAGGAAGGAACTTTACCGTGGAGGGCAGTGAATAGGGAGGATTCCGAGATGTGTATGAAAATCAAAGCTAATACAACGACGAACGAACCGAGAGATGGAAAATCCATAAGCGAGAAGTTTCTGGTGTATCCTATACTCCATTACTGCTGCTACCGATGTCAGTTTACGGAGAAAGTTAAACAACCTAATTGAAAGAAGAAATACCTTAGACGGTTTGGCGCAGCCGGTGGGCGGGGGAGGAGTAGAATGATGAGTTGCTGTCGTCGGTGTGTGGAGAACGGCTAAGGAGCGGTTAGGAGACGAGAGTGGTTTTGGGAACAGAGAGAAGGGCAAAATTGAGTGTAGGCAGTAATTATTGGTGCGACGTAAATGCATTGTACATGCGTCGTAATCTTTTTAAAGGTATACGACGGTTATGCGACACAATGTATAGTGCGGCGTAAAGATGTCGTACGAGCGTCGTACGTGTGCAATCCGTCGCACATCTCTTGCGACAGCTTTTGACATCGTACATAATGCGTCGTACACTTAGGCAAAAATTTGTAGTGGACCTAGTGATGTGAATATATATGATTTGTAATTATAAGGTTGATGATTCGAGTTCCACCGTGACATATTTATCGGTATGAATATGAAGTTTTCTAGTCCTTTAGTCTCTCGTTTTTTTTTTGCGAAAAAATGTTTAGTCGAGTGGTTTGTACCCCTGACATTATGTCAGGAGTTCGAATTTAGTCGAATTTGGCTTGTACCCCTGACATTTGTGGTGGAGTGCTTTTCGTCCCGCCTTGGCGTGGACGCGTTGTTACTCCCTCGTGGAGGGGTTGTTCGTCCCGCCTTGGCGTGAACTTGTTTTTTCTCCCTCGCGGAGATGTTATGTTTGTCCCTTGTAGATATGTTGTTAGTGTTGCTTCGTCTCTTCCTTCCATGGACGCGTGGAGGTGCCGAGTTTCAAGTCGACGCTCGTGAGTTCAAGTTATGAGGTGTCTTGTGACCTGTACTTCAGTGGCTAGAGTGGTCTGTAATCCAATAATATATATATTCTTATGTACCCGATGAAGTATTCATGCAATATGTGAAAGATGTTTCTGTATAATGCTTGATTCGTATGAGATATAAAATAATTACCAATTTTTTTATTATAAAATAATTATGATGAATATCGATATTTTATTAGTACGATTTATAGGTCTAGCGATAGCTATGGTATAAAGGGGTAAGGTTTAATTTGAAGGAGGATATCAACTCTAATATTTTGGAAATATTTCAAGAATAATTGTTAAGTTTTAAAACGTTTATGGGTCGTAGAGTATTATACTAATAGGAATGTTCAAATACAAATCATATTTTCATGCTACAAAAATTAAAAAATGACTGGAGATCGCGAAAGGGTCTTGGATGAGTGGCTTGAGCTCTTGACGCCGTTAAGAGATCAAAAGTTTGATTCCCCCGAATAGCATAATTCTCCTCACTTATCATGTAAAATTAAGGTAGTATTGAGATCGCGAAAGGGTCTTGGATGAGTGGCTTGAGCTCTGGACGCCGTTAAGAGATCAAAAGTTCGATTCCCCCGAATAGCATAATTCTCCTCACTTATCATGTAAAATTAAGATAGTATTAGCTTTACCACCAATCTACTCTTATCACACTTCTGATTTGCTTGAGTATCATTGTTTGATTAAATTAGACCGTTGAACGCCGCCAAATTATGGATTATATATCAATAGTGTGAATAGTTAAACCTAGAGTTTTTAAGATGAAAAACATCAACTCTCTGATCGAGTCATGTACTATCAACATAACTATCATGACATAATATCAATTTTACTTAATCCGATTGACTATTTTAGACTCATTTATCTTTTTGGTATTTAACTTAACTTTGTTCTAACAAGAAAGCTTCTCAATCATTGTATAATGCACAAGAACGATAAAATTAAGCATAACAGAATTGAATAACTTGAATTGCATTAGTAGAAAACCTTCTAACTAATCCCATGAGAGTTTAGGATTCCGGAATAAAACGTCTATCACTATTCATGGCTATTATACACATATACGTTTGAAAATCAAAGACTAGAAATGAAGAAATCATGTTTTGATGAAGTGTAACATTGAATCTTGGTATTTCTTGAGCTTTTAGTCGGTTTTTCTTCTTCTTTTTTTCCGATCAAATATTGATATTTTATTTAATAAAACTATTTTTGAACAGAAAAGTTTTATAACCCAAAAGTGGATTCATGTATCACATGACTGTTTAATTGAATTTATTACTATTTGGCGGATTTCTGAATCTACATAAGTACCCTTTTGGATCAAATGTCTAGAAACGCAAAAGAAGTTAAAAACTCTTTTGTTTTTTGTGTGCCTAAAATCTAAAAAAATGCAAACCCCCTCAATAAAAGTGTAATACTTTTATTTTTTTTAAAACTAAAATCTGAAAAAATGCAAAATCTCTTATCACTTTTTGAACTTAATATAAACCTTTGGATATAAAATGAAATTGATGAATCCACCCAAATACTCGTGTATCCACTCAGCTCCCCTTCATGTATTATCATATGGTAAAGAATAAAGGATGATACATACAAAGACTATCTGGACTATCATAATATTTCCAATCGCGGCATGGACTATTTCAATTTTCAATTTAGTATTTTTGGACTAAATTGAACACAATAAATTACCACATTTTTGGACTAAATTGCACACAATAAACTAACGCCGTTAATGAATAACGTTTACAATTATTATTCTTTAATAAAAATTATTTAATCTAACTGTGAACACACTGTAGGGCGAAATGAGTTGGCTCACTGATTGAGCGCTCCACCCGGGCATGAGGATCCCGGGTTCAAGTCCCTATCAGCGCATCAAAAAAAAAAAAAAAAGAACAGATGCTGCAACTTTAGTGCTAAAGCACTCGATCAAAAAAAAAAAACTGTGAACACACTGCCATAATGTAATATAAACGTTTTCTTCACGATTCAATCAAATTACAATCACACCGTAGCTCGCTTCTTCTCAAGACTCTTCATGAAAGCATGCTCGCTCGATCAGATCTTCCCCATCACTCCACTTCCGATTTTAAATCGATTTGATTCTAGCGATGGTGACTTTGGGAGAATTCTTCAGGTATCTAATGGGCGGATGCCTCACTGACTGCGGCGACGTGATCGACTAGAGGTCGTACCAGGGAAACTGTAAGTATGAGCTTCACAAATCCCGCAAGCATAACTGCCCTACAAGAAGCAACGGCAAAAAAGATTCCATCCGTTCGTATCAAATCTAGATCTTTCTGGCTTTTCCTCACCCGCGCCGTCTCCTTGATGCGTCTCTACTTTCGTTGCTGATGCTCCTTGTCTTCCTAGAAAAAATGAAGAAATAGTTCCAGGGATTTGTATCCACTTTCGCTGCTGATGCTCCTTTTCCTCACCCGCGCCGTCTCCTCGACAAGTGACGATGATGATCTGTATCCACGGATCATTTCGTTCGATAGGCAAAATATCGGTTAAATTGTTTTGGAACAGTAGTGAGGAGGAAATTCGTATTGTAATTTTATTGAATCGTGAATAGAAATTTTTTTTATTACATTGGGCTAGTGAGTTCACAGTTAAATTAAATAATTTTGATTAAATAATAATAATAATTGATTAACGTTGTTAGTTGATTGTGTGCAATTTAGTGTCTAAAAACACTAAATTGAAATAGTTCATGCCGCGATATGAAATGGTGTGGTAGTTCAGAGTCTTTTTGTAATTTTCCCTAAAATAAAAGCAAGTAAAGAAAATGCTTCTTAAAAATTCAAATTATACTCATTTTTGTCGACGCGTCTACGAAGCAGTGTTCTAAAAATCTCCGCCTAGGCCCCGCATAGAATGTGAAATTTACGAATCCACCCGATTAATCTATCTGCCTAGTTGACGCCGCCTAGACCCGCTTAGTCGCCGCCTAGATCTGCCTAGTCGCCCTCTAAATCCGCCTAAGCGTTAACCAGATGACCTTGATCAAAATGAAAAAATTCCTTTATTTTTACATAGTTTTCATATGTTTGTATATCATTTTAATATTTGATAAACTATTAAAATATCTTTATTATCAAATTTCTTTTTATATATATTAAAAGGGTGCGGTTCAGGTACAAACCGCTTTATAAATAAAAACTACAAACCGTTTATTAAGCCGACACGTGTCCCATTTGAGTCGAAATCCCGGAGAAAACACGGAGGGGTATAATAGTCATTCCACACGGATGGGTATAAAACATAATAATGTTATTTTCAATTTAGTCCAATAGTTGTTAGTGTTCAGACTTAAAATACTAATGTTCAGACTTAAAAATACTTAATAATCAGACTTAAAATACTAATGTTCAGACTTAAAATGCTAATGTTCAGACTTAAAAAAAAAAGCAATGATCAGACTTAAAATGGTAATGTTCAGACTTAAAAATAGGCAATGATCATACTAAAAATACTTAATGTTCAGACTTAAAATGGTGATGTTCAGACTTAAAAAAAAGCAATGATCAGACTTAAAATGGTATTGTTCAGACTTAAAAATAGGCAATAATCATACTAAAAATACTTAATGTTCAGACTTAAAATGGTGATGTTCAGACTTAAAAAAAAGCAATGATCAGACTTAAAAACTTAATGTTCAGACTTAAAATGCTAATGTTCATACTTAAAAAAAAGCAATGATCAGACTTAAAATGGTATTGTTCAGACTTAAAAATAGGCAATGATCATACTAAAAATACTTAATGTTCAGACTTAAAATGGTGATGTTCAGACTTAAAAAAAAGCAATGATCAGACTTAAAAACTTAATGTTCAGACTTAAAATGCTAATGTTCATACTTAAAAAAAAGCAATGATCAGACTTAAAATGGTAATGTTCAGACTTAAAAATAGGTAATGATCATACTAAAAATACTTAATGTTCAGACTTAAAATGGTGATGTTCAGACTTAAAAAAAAGCAATGATCAGACTTAAAAACTTAATGTTCAGACTTAAAAATAGCCAATGATCAGACTAAAAATACTCAATGATCAGACTTAAAAATGGTAATGTTCAGACTTAAAAAGAAGCAATGGTCAGACTTAAAAGACTTAATGATCAGACTTAAAAATAGTCAATGTTCAGACTTAAAATACTCAATGATCAGACTTAAAAATGGTAATGTTCAGACTTAAAAAGAAGCAATGGTCACACTTAAAAGACTTAATGATCAGACTTAAAAATAGCCAATGATCAGACTTAAAAAACAGCAATGATCAGACTTAAAAACAGAAAAGAAACAAGCAACGATCAGACTTACAAACAGCAATGATCAGACTTAAAAAACAGCAATGATCAGACTTAAAAAACAGAATGAAAATCCAATAATTTTTTTAAAAAAAAAAGATTTAAACGCGAATTTGACCCTCCAGATGATCGAATTTGCTCTAAAAACACCGAGCTCATGGCGCGGCTATGAGTTATGCTCAGAATGCCGTTTCCACCCAAAAAACACTAGGCTTTCATCAAATTCTCATACAAGCGCATAAACATCAAATTTTAGAATCGTACTGTAGCAAATTGTAAGTCTGACCATTATCATCTTTAAGTCTGACCATTATCATCTTTAAGTCTGATCATTACCATCTTTAAGTCTGATCATTAATGGTTTAATCGCATAATTATTTTTTTAAGTCTGAACATTGATTTTTTAAGTCTGAACATTGTTTTTTCAAGTATTGTCATTACTGGTTTAAGTCTGAACATTGTTTTTTAAGTCTGAACATTGTTATTTAAGTCTGATCGTTAATGGTTTAAGTCTCATTATTATTTTTTTAAGTCTGAACATTGTTTTTTTAAGTCTGAACATTGTTTTTTTAAGTCTGAACATTGTTTTTTCAAGTATTGTCATTACTGGTTTAAGTCTGAACATTGTTATTTAAGTCTGAACATTGTTATTTAAGTCTGATCGTTAATGGTTTAAGTCTCATTATTATTTTTTTAAGTCTGAACATTGTTTTTTTAAGTCTGAACATTGTTTTTTCAAGTATTGTCATTACTGGTTTAAGTCTGAACATTGTTTTTTAAGTCTGAACATTGTTATTTAAGTCTGATCGTTAATGGTTTAAGTCTCATTATTATTTTTTTAAGTCTGAACATTGTTTTTTAAGTCTGAACATTGTTTTTTCAAGTATTGTCATTACTGGTTTAAGTCTGAACATTGTTTTTTCAAGTATTGTCATTACTGGTTTAAGTCTGAACATTGTTTTTTAAGTCTGAACATTATTTTTTCAAGTATTGTCATTACTGGTTTAAGTCTGAACATTGTTTTTTTAAGTCTGAACATTGTTTTTTTAAGTCTGATCATTAATGGTTTAATCGCATAATTATTTTTGTAAGTCTGAACATTGATTTTTTAAGTCTGAACATTGTTTTTTCAAGTATTTTCATTACTGATTTAAGTCTGAACATTGTTTTCTTAAGTCTGAGCATTACTGTAGCAATTTTTGGACGATTATACCCCTAATGTCTTTTATGTATTTTTAAATGCATCCGCGTGTGTTTTTTTTTATTTACAAAAAGAACCCCGGTCGAAATTAATTCTGATTGGCCGATTTTGACACGTGTCAATTTTTTTATGGGTTTGTAGTTTTTATTTATAATATTGGTTTGTATTTGATCCGGACACATATTAAAATACAATAAAATATAAATCATAATAATATTTATATGATTATTAATTACTTAAAATATTAAAAAAATACAAAATTATAAAACCGATCAATCCCCATTAATTCCCTATTAATTTTCAAGCACCTTTCCGTCCGACTAAAGCCTAGTGATTTTTACAACCTTGCTATGAAGCAAGTGGCCTGGTCGGCAGAGTGTTAAAGAAACAAGTTGAACATGAACATGTAATCGCAGGCGGGCCCCTTTGGGTCGTTCTGGAAAATTCTATCTATTCATCTCAACGCTCATCTCCGCAAGCGATCCCGTCTACAGTGGATTCAGGTATATCTTTGATTCACTTCTTTTTATTGTTAGGGTTTTCTTGTTCTTCTTTATTGGAAATCAAATTCACTCAAAATCAAATCAATTTCACTTTTCGTATTTGACACTCCATCCAGGCATCCTTTGCTTGCTGTTAATTTCATGCTCATTTCTCCAACATGAAGATTTAAGTTTCCTTGTATGTTGCCTCACTCAGGATGTTGTAATTTCTTTCTAGTGAAGCTATGAATCCAGATGTTTATACTGCACAGATAACATATCTGTCACACAAAGCAACTGAAGAAGACCTCTATGATTTTTTCAGCCACTGCGGCGTAATTGAGGCAGTCAGAATAATCAGGTACTTCAGTTCACCTACTCTGTCAATTGCCTTCTGATTATCGATCATGTGTTTCCATCGTTTTTTTAGCATCGACCTGATCAAGTAACAATAACAATTGCTGTGAATGTGACCGAACATCTGCGTTAGGATTTAAGAATATATGTTTTTTACAATGTTGTTATTAGATTGATGTGGACGTATGTGGATTTTGGACTGCCAACCAGTTTAGGCAGAGAACTTGCCTCGATTCCAAATTTTATAAACTGAAATGTTTGATGCCTTCGGTTACGCTTCACTATAACTCATTACTGCTATATATCAAATGCAGAAATAACGGATATCATGTTGGATATGTGACGTTTAGAGATGCCTACGCTTTGGATACTGCACTCCTGCTCTCTGTAAGTTAATGAAAATCTTATCTCATGATTCAGTCAACGACGCTTATCTCATCATATTGGTTACTAGGTATTAGTTACAAAATAGGAAGAAAAAAAAATCGAACGAACAAATCGGCAGATATTTATAATTGAGTGTGCTTGGTGTCTGTACTAAAGCCGCTTCCCATCTATCTGAGTTCATAGCTGTTTACTATTTATTTTTACAGGGAGCTAAAATTATTGATTCCCACGTGTGCGTCTATCCTTTGAATTACTACGCTGACGACGACGGCGTTATGAATGGCTCTTTCTGGCAGCATGAGAATGCAGGTTCACATATGGTATGAAATATTTAGCACTTACACAATAAAGATTAGTTCAGTAGTTGACTAGCTATAGAGAAGTTATGTTTGTTTCCTATGCACCTCGGAATGGTTGCAAAATAACTAAGTCAGGGTCAAATTACTTATCTAGTCCAAGGATGCTTGACGAAAGACAACTAGAGATGATTAGCAACGCCTTTAATTGTTTAAATGTTAGAAAGCCTAAATGTGAAGAGTAAATGTGCACACTTTTTTTTTAATCATTGTTCGACCATGTATAACATACACCTGTTGTAGGGTGGACCTTATTTTGGTTACAAACATTTTCCTATACATCTGAAGTCTTTTCCAAGCAGCTTTGAGTATCATCCCATTAATTTGATTTGGCACTTGCAGACTGATCACAGCGATAAGTTTATTTCATCTCCTGGGGAGGCAGTAACCGTAGCTCAGGAAGTTGTCAAAACAATGGTATCCAAGGGCTACGTATTGGGAAAGGGTACAGTAGTCAAGGCCAAAGCTTTTGATGAGTATTATCATCTCTCCGCTACTGCTGCAGCCAAGATTGCGGAGTTTAGCAACAGAGTGGGGATTACTGATAAGATAAATGCTGGACTACAAGCAGCCAAATCTGTTGATCAGACGTTACATGTTTCAACGATTACTATGACAGCTGCTACATTTACTGGGAAAGCTGCAATAATTAGTGGCAAAGCAGCTGCAACAGCTGCTTGTGCTGCTGTTAATAGCAGCTATTTCAACAAAGGTGCTCTTTTAGTTTCGGATGTTCTTTATCGTGCTGCCAAAGTGGCTGCTGATATTGGGAACAGAAATAAAAATAAGTGAAGCTTAAATAAATAGGGACTGCTCATTTGATCACGTATTTGGACTAATCAGACTTTGATGCCACTTGGTTGTAATTGAGAAGCCTGTTGTCATTCAATGTACTTGGATCTGCATGGAGTACAGATTAATCAGAGCAAGCGGCTTTTAAGCTGTGTGATAGACTGACTACTCTTTGTCACTGATGAAGTACTGGGATAATTTGTATAGGTTGATAAACTGAACTGCCTTTTAAATTTTTGCTGTCAATCACATTATAACATACGACTTGTGTAACTTCTTTGGTCGTTGTCTTAATAACGTTATCTATGTTCCTAATTTATCGCAAGTCCGTTGAACAGGCATTCGGAATAACATTACTTTCAATTATGTTAAGGTGTTTTGTTCTTGTATAATCATTTTTTTTCTAGCCCGTAGTTTATAAAATTATTTGACGATCATTGAGGTTCAACCTGAGAATGGAACTTAATGATCACGATCTTTCAAAAAATGCGCATCTCTTGTTCTCATCGTGCGTTTTTTGGTGGTCCTTTATGTCTGAGAAGAATGTTGGCTCACTTGGTATCAGGTGACTGTTTTTCTGCCACTTTCAGTCTAAAAGAACACATTGAAACAGATATGGTATGCCCCAAGTCATTAAAATCTGGGAGAAAAGTTTACAAGTGGTCAACAAGCCATATTCAAAACTAAGGAATGTTTTGTCATGAACTATGACACTTTTGAAATAAAACTCAGCTGCTAGCTTAAGGACTTTAAGTTATGCCAAGCTCAAAAGAATATGAAGTGAGCATTGATTTTTTTGCTCTAAGTTAGACAAAAGGAACCCATGTAATCAAAGTAAGTTTTCTTCATTAGCTCAACAATAATCTGTGGAAAACCTTACTCGATAGTCGCCGTTCTTTTTGGAAAAAAAATCACCATTTATCCCAAAAAATGTATGATGAATGTAAAATGTTATTGAGTAATGAAAATATAATCATGCTGAAAACATTTTCCCGTTTCCGACAACTTTAAAACTGAGAACTGTCATTATTTGACAAACCCAAAAAACTTTGAATGTCTAAAGTTCAACTCCAACTAAAACTGAGAAAAAGTTCAAAGTCATGCCCCACTCTTATTTCCCCTCCAGCTGACCACCTCCATCTAGAGTTCATTAAGTTAACTACAATTTATAGAACTTACAATATACTCAAAAAACATTAATGTCAAAATATGGCTCAGACTAGAGCTATAACCATAACCAGGTCTTCCGCTACCGTCGAAATTAAATAAGCAATTGAATACGATACTAGCCGTGTCCCTTGTCTACATTTTAATAGTAGGCAGGCGAAGCTTTTCCGTAATAAAAGATTCCATTAGGCCTTTGTTTATTCCACAAAGTTGAAAGACTCATTCAACATTCCATGGCCATTGAAAGATTTTTCGAGCTTTGCACAGGCACTAGTTACCAAGTTCATGCAACTAAAAATCTGAAAACGAAAAAATTAAGGAAAAAAGATCTATGTGCAACTTTGCAAGTATCTGAGTTCGTACGAACTGTGTTTTAAAAACTTGCAGTCAATAATATGTTTTTTTGTTCAGGTAAAATAACGGAAAGACTTTACCTACACAACTATAAGAAAATTACAAAAAACTACCTGATGAGCAGATTGACGAAAATTTTTTGAACTAATCGCAGCAGAGTGGGCAACGAATCAGTCCATTCTCGTTACAATTTGGACATCTATGGAAACCAAAACCATCATCTTGCAAGCTTTCTGCTCCATCCTCTTCTTCATCACAATCATGAAATATTTTGCAACTACCTGAACATGTGTTACACGGTATGAACCTTATGTCGCCACAGGCTTCACAAGCAGTGTTGCCTCCATTGACGCGGTTATCGACCATTTCACACCCTTGTAAAAGTTTCTCAAGCTCCCCGTCTTCATGCAGTCTTCTGATTTCATCGGCCCCGCCAATGTATTTCTTGCCGATGAAAACTCTGGGCAAGCCTCCTGCACCGTATCTGTCACCCAATAACTCTTTTAATTCTTCCTTGAATCCTGAATGCATTGACAAATCTTTTTCATCGACTCGAACTCCTAATCCTTTTAGAATGACTCTCACATGGCAACAGTCTTCGTATGTCTTTCGAATTCCACGTAGACTTGTGAAATACACAACTACTCTATCCTTCTTAATTGACTGGAATGGGAAGTGCTCTTTGTCTTTTGTATCGACTGCCAAGGCTTGCCATTGCTCATCGTCGTCCTCCGACGTTACTGGAGCCTTTGGGCGGGTATAAAACGGATTATCAGGTGAGAGATCCTCAAGTGATTTTCTGAACATGGAAATGATCTCAGGATCAAAATCAGGAAGTGAGACCGTATCATCGGAATTTATTTCAAGCCACTTTGGCTTAGGGGAACACCTATCATTTTCAGCCTCGGTACAACTTAATCCGTTTTCTGGTCCCTCTGATAAATCCGCGCCTTTTGAAAAAGACAATTCATTCGAAGCCAACTGACCTGTATCAGATGATTCCTTAACAATTTCTCCCAACATGAAATTGGGACGACCAATAGGCAAAGAAACAAAAGCTGTTTCAGGATCGCCAGCCACGTCAAATGAAAAACTCTTACAATGATTAATAAGAGGGCTTGTATCTTCAAGCCCCTCCATCAGCTCCCAAAGATTAATACTCTCAGGCTCCCCAGTCGGTGTTCGAGTCGGTGTTTGCGGAACAAGTTTAGGAATCCTCTCATTCATCAAACTCGACCATGTTTTAGCTTCAGTAATCCCTACAGCAAACCGATCCTTCCTCTCATCTTCAACACCACACTTTTCAGTCAGAAGTTGTTCTCGTTCGCCCAAACTCTTCTCATCCTGAGCATTTCCATTTCCATTCACGCCTCGTCGTCTAGACTGTACGAACGAGTCTTCACGCCTTAACGAACCCAACGAGGTGGATGTACGGCCAACAACATGGATATGTCCATCTCCACCACTTTCTTCAAGATGATACTTGGGATACAATGTAACGCTGCGGCGCATCGGGGAATCAGCGCCATCTTTGTGTCTCCGAGAATTGTAGCCCTTAGAGTTGGCACAACCCATCTGCCGGCCAATAACAAATACACACTAATTTTTATAGCAGCACCACCAATAGATACACAATTTTTTTTCAAAAAAAGAATAGAATGAAAATAAAAAAATAAAGTAAATTTGGGAGTTTGTGAAGGGGATGGGATCACAGGTAGGACATTCCTGATCTGAATGAGCTGGTTTCTGGATCCAATAATCACTCACACAACCGAGGTATTGTTATTTTCAACAATCTCGATTTTTTTTAAGAGAAAAGATTGAACCGAGAAACCCCAAATTAAAAAGCGTCACAGAAACAGAGAGATGGAGAAATCGGATATCTTTCTATTTCATGAAAAAAGCAAAACTTTCAGATTATTCCCAAAACCCTAATCGAATTAATGACCAATCGTCGCCGGCGATCAAAACTAAGATAAATACTTAACAAGAAAAAAACAAAACAGAAAATTTAGGTTACGGACGGCGACGAGAAACAAAGTATTGTGTGTGTGTGTGAAAGTGAATAGTTGAAAAATGAAATGAATGAGAAATTGGGTGTAAACACAGGGAAGAAAAAGGGGACAGGAAGAAGGTGGTGGTGGTGGTGGCGACGATGCGAGGAAGAAGAAGAAGAAGGCGTTAAAAGATATGCGGGAATTATGGCTCGACTCCCTCCCTCCTTTCTAAATACTTTCCTTTTTTTTTTCTAAACAAAAAAATGTATTAAAGGCAAAAAAAAAATTAAGGTTGTTTTTTCTTAGGGTTTGTTTTTTACATATAAATTTTAGCGGTTTAGCTAAGCAATTTACTTTTTTTTTTAGAGAGAGACTAAGCAATTTACTTGAAACATGTTATTAAATAATTAATTTAAGTTAAAAAGTTTAATATTTTTAATTCATAAGTGAAGTACTTAAATTAAGTATTTCATTTCATTTGTCCTATTTGAGTTAAATTTAAGTTTTAAGTGTCCGGTTCTTTTCAAAAAAAAAAAAAAAACATCCGTCTTTTTTTTTTAAATACAGTGAAAGAAAATGAGAATTTATTTTGTGTGTAAAGACAGTAGTAATTACTACTTTATAGAAACTAATTCATCCATTTATTTTGTTCCATGTTTATTATTATTTTTCGATCGATTTCCATGTTTATTAGGTGCCAATTCTTTTTAATGAAACGTCCCATCATGGTTCCAACAATGAAAAACTTATAGTAATAAAAGACTAAAATCAGCAATGAATCTTCCTGTTGATAAAAAAGAATGAAATGTGCTTATCTTTATCAATCCATTTTATCGATTTGCTTTCTCTTGACTTGATATTTTCATTTAGCCTCTCTTAATAGATGTTTTTGGCTTAGCCATTCCATTAGGTATGGATCTTACATGCTAATTCTATAATACAACTTAGATTTTTTTATTTTTTTTTGAAGAAAACTTATATATTAAATTTATCATTTTGCGCCATTCAATTCAAGTTTATATCTTTCCCAATATTATAGCGAGGAAATTATGCAAAAGATTTAGCACTTCTTCGTATTTTGCGCCATCCATGCTCAAAGAAAGTTTTCTTCATTAATAGATTTGTCAAACGTTACACATTCTTTAAATTTATCAAGCTGATACATTTCAAACTAGTACAATTTATCTCGCCATCAGGTGGTGGCCTGTAAAACAACCGACGAAATAAATTAAATGTTGTTTCAATCAAAACAGTGTCATTGTGTTCCATTATAGAAGAAAAAAATATCAATTTAAACGATGTTATTTTATCGCAGTGTTTAAGTGTAACCTGAACTTTACCAGATCTTTTTCCAATGTCATTTAACCAGAATCATATATGAAGACCATAACGCCTGTAGTTATAATTTCAAGTCTAGAATCCCACACAACAATCAAAAACCCAATCAGCGTTTCAATCTCATGCACTAGACAAGATATTCTACATGATCTATCTAGGCAAGTGCAAGTCCAATTGTGTCGGGGACTTGTGAGGATGATTATGAATTTGATTACAAGGCGATACGTGAGGACCGTTAGGCAAGGAGAGGCTCCTCGCAGGCTGGACACTTCTTGATCCACCCTGTAGTCTGTTTGCATTTCTGTTTAACGATGTTACGCGCTCCAAATGCATAGCTTGGAAGTAGGATGAGGATGAGGCCATATCCTTCATGCCAGGAAGAGGCTTCAGTTCTTCAACAACCTCACTCATAAGAGGTCTGGCTTTTGGGTCCCGACTAAGGCAACGAGAAGCTAGTTGAGCTGCTTTTTGTGCACCTTTGATGGAGAAGCGGCCATCTAGACGAGGATCTACTAGTCGATAGAACTTTCTCCTCTCTCCAAGATGTGGGCGTGCCCATTCCACCAGGTTATGTTCTCCATTTGGTCGGTTCTTATCCATGGATCTCCGTCCAGACAACATTTCAAGGAGAACCACTCCGAAGCTGTACACGTCACTTTTTGAAGTAAGATGTCCTGTTTCAATATGGAAAACGTCAAAATGGAAAAGTAAGACAGCAATTGGAATACACCCTTGCCGATATGGCCAAGATGGGATACAAAAAATGAAATTTTATTGCACAATGACGCAGGGAGCTTATCAGAATAGAGATATGAGAAATTTGACGACAACAGAAGATAGCAAGCCAAATTGAATTTAATCATATTCTTAACCGGTTTGCCAGGTATGGAATCGGGATATCCGGAATGTGACATTATTCCTTAATGTCAATGAAAAATACACTGCTGCTTCGTAAAGGAATTAGTAGTGCGGTATGATTATAGAAGAACCCACCAGTCATTACGTACTCAGGTGCTGCATAACCATAGGTGCCCATCACTCGGGTAGATACATGAGTTTTGTCTCCTTCGGGGCCATCTTTTGCAAGCCCAAAATCAGAAAGCTTTGCATTGTAGTCCTGGAATAAATGAAAGTCTACAATAAGACACGAGTTGTAACTTAAAAGGCATTTCAAAAGTGATTATAACTTATAAGCACGTACCGCATCTAACAGAATATTTGATGTCTTGAAATCCCGGTATATAACAGGTTTTTCAGCTTCTTCATGAAGAAAGGCCAGACCCTTCGCAGCATCTAAAGCAATCTTCATTCTAACAGACCAAGGAAGGGGCAGAGATCCTACCACAGATACAAGGTTGTTGTGAGTTATGAAAACTGGTAACTGAATTTTCACAAATGATAAAACAATGGTATGGCTGACATTCAATATCATGAAATGGTCACAATTTGGATCAGACAAATGTTAAAACACTTGGTATGGCCAAGCTCGAGTGTCATATTTATGCTCATTAGAATAGCACACAACGAGCAGCAATAATAAACAAAGTCACAACATTCACTTACTTCTGAACAGATGGTTTTCCAAGCTTCCACGAGGCATAAATTCATAAACAAGTAATCTTTGGTCGTCCTCAATACAGTAACCAATCAACTTAACCAAATTTTGATGCAGAAGATCACCAAGATAGTTAACTTCAGCCTGCCAGAGACATAACATCATTATTAAAAGATCTATAAAACAGGTAAAAGTGACTTCAGTTATATAATAGCTAATGAGAAAGTAAAGCTCACAAGCCATTCTTTATGACCCTGAACTCCATCATGATTAAGGGTCTTCACAGCCACAGTCAGCCCTGTACCCGCTTTTACTGGTGCAGTTCCATTCTCGTTGATCCACCCTTTAAAAACACAGCCAAATCCTCCCTCACCAAGAAGGCTCTCAGGTCTGAAGTTCCTAGTCGCAGCTTTGAGTTCGCTGACAGAGAATTTCCGCAATTGACTAGCAATTTTGAAATCCTCACCTACATTTGAAGTGGATGGTGGACTTTCCGGATTGCTAATGTTTAATGTTGATGAATTAGGAGCTACCGGTTGGCCTTTGCTTGAATCATTGCTAGATTTACTTTCGTCTGATTATAAGCAGAAAAAGAAGCAACATTATAACTTAGAAAAAGGAAACAGCCGGAAATGCTTGTAAGCACTATTTCCTGATAAGCAGGATTGACACAGCAGTAAGCTACATGCTAATTTCAACATTATATATGAGGCTTGTATAACTAATATAAGGCTACAAAAAAAAACAATAAGAAATAAATAATCAGTATTCTCACTAAATGAAAACAATAAAAAATTTAATTAAATGAATAAAATTCCATCAATGTATAGTTAGAAATATCTTCCTTCTGCTTGAATCATTGTATGCCATCAAACTTCATCATACTTTAAACAATTTCAGATTAATTTATATATATATTATTGCTGATTAAATGGTTTTAGTATCTACATCTACTTAATGCCAGATGAAGATCATACAGCACTATTTCATCATGTTCACCACTCTCACGACATTTAATACCTCTATGTTCTATGTACACAAACAAACACAGCCAAGCTTGACAGATTCGAAAATGTACTACATAACAACATAACTAATCAGTCGTTATGTATTGTAATGAACTATCAACATTGAAACTTAATCCAACCATCAAGAAGCTCATTACTGCAAGAAAAACAACATGAAATCTGAGGAAAATGTGGGAACACATTGTCCACACAAATTAAAGATTTGAGGAGCGAAGTGCTGTGACGCATAGATGGCACGAAAATGGCAAAATAACACTCGGAAAGATGATATTTTGGAATGTACCGTATACGGAGCTACTGACACTAATAGGGTCCTCCACTTGAGGGTGTGAGGAAATGCAACTGCGGATGAACCTAAACTTGATCCAGCAACCAGAATCTTCATCTGCGGCATCCTTCTTCTTCTTCTTCTTCTTTGTCAATTTTGAGTCGCCTATACTCCAAGTACCGACATTCAAGGGCTCAGGGCCCAACCCCAACCCCATTTTCCAATCCAACCACACTCCCAATCAGCTTACCATGCCTCAAAACAAATAGTGCCCATTTAATCCCCGCATCAAATCCTATATCACAATCTAAGAAACGAAATGAAAAAAAGAAGTCAGAGTGAGACTCAGTTAACCATGGAAACACTAAAATGGCAAACCAAAATCTTAGGAACTGGAATCAGAAAAACACTATAAATGAAAAATGACATCCTAATCCGAGACAGCAAGCATAAGTACATACATCAGGAGCAATAACTTAATAAAAAATCGAACAAACCTTCAGATCACTGAATCAAACAACACATACACAAAAACGAAGCACAAATATCAAACTGCTTGAGATCCAGTAAAAGCCCTAGTTAAGACGAGTAAATATAATGTACACACACATACATAAACAAAAGAGAAAATTTGGGTTTAATACTTGTGGTGCGTTTAGGTCAATCGACAATGGGGACTCCAAATCAGCTTCATCTCGGGGACATCCGAGCAAGGCACGCGAACAGTGGAAGCATTGTCGAGTAAAAAGTGAGAGAAACAGAGTCTGGAGAGCTCAGTTGCACGCCATGATTTCCCGGATAAATAAATAAATAAATTTAATGGAAAAAGAAAAAAAGAAGAAGCCTGAACCGAAAAAAGAAAAAAAGAAAAGACAAAAGTGCGTTCGTTCCTTCTCATCCGCGTGAAAAGAAGCGAACAAACATGGGAGGGGATAAAATGACAGAACCGTGGCTCACAGCCCAATATGATTCGATTAGTTTATTAAAAGTTAAGAATTTCCTAAATATTATCTTATGCATAGTGAAAATGTGAAATGGACTTTTTTGTTTGTGAGAGACGTTGTTTCACGAGGTATACATGTGCAGCTTTTGAATTCAAAAGTGAAGTAGTTTCACTTAAATGAATTTAACTTGTTAGTCATGATTTAGAGCCATTAATTAGGTCAGGATTGCTTGTCAAAAAAAAAAAATTAGGTCAGGATTGTTTTGGGATAATTTCAAAAGTGTTATCCTCCCATTGGATCATGAAAAAAATGTAATGGAAATAAAAAACGAAATATCCGCCACAAAAAGTAAGGAAGTTTATATTGGATCATTTTATTTTGTCTGTATTTTTTCATGACAAATAAAACATGAATCTACATTTTCTTTTACACACCAGAAACTTCGGAAGGATAAAATGGATTTTACTTCCAACTAAAAGGTTATAAAAATGTTAGGCATAAAAAGCGTTTGAAAATTAATCAGAGATTAGTGGGAGATTCTCAATCAGCAGAGAATCAAACTAAGGCAGCTGATTTCTTGGCAAAGACAATTTCATAACTATTTGTTACAACTTCATAACTGAAGGTTATATTTCAGTTGCCAAAAATCATTATGCCATGTTAATAAAGAAAAATGGTCACCTTCGACACAACCTTCAAGTCAATTGCTGCCACGCATTGTAAACGAATCCTCGTTCGTGTATCTGTTTTAAGTATTTTAGCTTACATCTCTTCTTCATCTAGTTTTCCACAATGAATTCTTGTATTTCGATCCCTGTATGCCGAGCTCCACCTTGTAATCTAATGTTTACAAGATCCCCGACTTTAAGTGAGGTCACCGGAATAGCAACTTTATTTTGTCCATTCCCTTGCATAAATGAAGCAAGGTTACATTAAGTAGACAAAAATCATAAGAAACTTACCGAAAATAATATGGAAATTATTTACCTTGGCAAGGACTGATCAAGGCCACTGTCTCTGCATTCTGTAGAAGGATGCTGTAAAGAGTGCCATTTGAATCTATCTGAAAATGTAGACATAACGGGAAAATATATTATAGGCGAGGTTTACTCTAAGAGTAAATTTTTTACAAGAAGTCTATCCTGTCATAGTACTTCACGGTTGACTTGACTAGATTTAATTGCCTTTTGAATCTGAGGTGAGGGAATTCGAAAATATGCACCTGGGATAACTATGTAGTTAACTAGTTAGCTGCAATTACGATTTTTTCTACGAGGCAGAGCTACTCATTGACTAGTATTGATGTTCATATTTGTCATCCAGAATGGTTCTATTTACTCAGACTCAGTATACCTTTGCCTCGACAAGTATTAGTGGTCTGGTCTCAATCTTCACACGCCCAACAATGGCAGTTCGTTGGCGGCCCATCTGATCAACCACAATAACCTCCTTTCCTGCTTTTAACTCCGAGAGGTACATGGTTCTTCCTCCAGGAACAGCAACATAGCTATGGACTGGACCCTGTGTTTGGCAACAAATGGTTTGTGAGAAGTCAGTATCATAATACCTTGATTGAATTTAGGAAAGTTTGAGGCGGCAAGCCGACAAGTATTTGTGGGAAAATTTTGGAAAATAAAACCTCCATGATATACATTCCATATTTCTTATGTTTGGCTGGTCCACTTGGAGAAATGGCAAAACACAACAAAAAGATTTTACATAAATTTTTACCATGCCACAGAAAAGTCCATTTTCCAAACGAAAATCTGCACTCATACATTTTCAAAGATCCAAATTTTAAACAATAAAGTCCTTATATTTCTCCTGTAAAAGCTAGTATTAACAATTGCCTCTTTGAGTTTCAAAAAGAAACAATTGCCTCTCTGAATCATATCCAATTACTAATTTTATCTATCAGATACTGTTAGCGAGCTGATTTAATTAAGTATTTTAATTCATGTCAAAAGGTTCTAGTCATACATTCACTCAAAAGTAAAAAATGTAAAACAATAGCTTCTGCGGACAGACAAACCCATTCATCAGTGGAGCACTTACTAACCCGTGGCCATTCTCACCCAATGATCAACAATGTGTATTAACGGTTGTCAGCCATGTATGTTCAAGTATATCAAAATATTCTCGAACAAGCATGAAGCATCCAAATGAAAACTCCTAAGAAACCCATTAAAATAAACCTTTAACAAACACTTCAGATAAAAATAGTTGTGCAGTCGAATCTCATAAATAAATCTCAACTGCATTGACTCGGAAAGGTCTGCTTGCTATGTAGTTTGACTCCAGACACTCAGAATGCACAAGAAAGAGTCCTCGAGCATAAGAGCCAACCTGTGAAAGTGATTATTAAGATGGGAAAAATAGAAGACATGATTTTTTACAAGATATAGAGATATTGCAAACCAAAAGTCCTTCGCCGGGTCTCATGAGGCTACACAGATCCACACAGACTCGATCTCCCATTCCAACTGCATATATTTGAGTTACAGTAGCTGCGGTCAGGCCTATCAAATTGCCGGACTCGTTACTTTTTTCAAAGTAGTCCTGAGAATAATATTAATATCAGGCTTGAAGCTTAGTTATCTTTGACCCTAACCATGGAGCAAAGCATTCTACCTTCAAATGGATAATTTCATCAACTTTCAACACTACTCCACCCACACCTTTCTCCAATGCCTGTAAGTGGAATTAGATACGACAAGTACTGGATTTCAAGTGCATAATAATATCTGTTTGGCATTGAGTCGCTAAGAGATACCTCAAGGAAGATTTGGGCTTCAGATGCGGTTTTAGAAATGGCAAACATTGTCTTTTGGGTGCCCTGGAAAGCTGCCACAATATTCTCTGCAGGAATTATCTATCAATAATAATGTTACATGCTGGGGCACATATTGTTAGAGAAGTAGCAATAAAAAGACTAAAGTGGGCTAATAGTATGATGTTCGGTGAAAACAGTAGACTGTGTATGATCAGAAATACTAGCGAATCGTATAGTAAAAGAGAATCAACAATTTTTGAGAAAATTTTCCAAACATTCTTATACTCAAATTCAGACTATGCTTCCATGAGAAATTCTGGTAGATATGGCTAGCTTCATCTGGTATAACAAGTAACTTAATGATGAATCTAAAAGGATGTACCTGCCAATCAAGAAAACTGATAATTAAATTGTCAGCTTGTTGGTCGTCAGATTGGAGTTCCACTAAATCTCTTGGAGAAGTCACCTCCACGATAGTTGCTACCCTTTCGTTGTCACGATCCATAACTCCATTCTCCTTCACAAAAAGAGGATTCAACAATGCAATTGCTGCAAAACCATTAACTAAAACTATCAAGTGATATGATGCGGCATCATAAATTGAAAAACCGTGTAATGATCTGTTAAAAACATGCCACTATGAGTGCGCTCTTTTGTCCTAAACTGAAACTGAATTGTACAGGAAAAAATCAACTTAATTTAAACATGAGAATGAACAGACGAATTTTAACTCGGTGACTTAATTTTACTACTTAAACTTTTAAGCTATAAAAAATCAGACATTTGACTCAAAATAAGTGCTTAGCCAAAGATACAATAAATGAGATGTTGAATTGAAATGAACTGATAAATCATCTAACTGGAATTGAGTACAACTCATTAATTAATACATTGATGAAATTGAAAATTTACATGACCAGTCCTTGGCTAATTCCGGAGAAGAGAAAAGGAACGTATTCCACCCCCACTCGACCGCAGCCGTCATCACTGACTTATTCTCCGTCCATATCCAGACCTGCTTCGAACACATGGTTACAAGACTAGGCTTGATGCGCGCCGGAGAACAATCTGCGCCGATAGAAACTCGCGGTCTCTGGGAGAATTTGAGTGAACAAGGCAGCAAAGCCATTTTAAATGTTTCATTTCATTCTCAGCCGATGTTTGTTGCTGCAGGATACAACCAGGTCCGGTCCTGACCCGACCCGACCCGCCTGTACTCCTTAGGAATTATACGGTGCCGTTTGGTGATAAGGCACTGTCGTATTCTCTCAAGATAAAAATTGAAAAAAAAAATAGAGAAGTACAGCGTATTGATAATTGATATACAGGCATAAAACCACGTCATATTTTAATCAGTTATAAATTAACCGGCTGATTTCGGAAAGCTTGAGAAAATACATGCCTGACCAATTCAAAACGGCGTAGTTTATTGAACCGAGCTGAAGAAGATTTATCATTATTGGCAAAACATCGTGGCACCACAAAACCAAACCGATATACAAAATCATCTTCTTCTTCTTCGATCGATTCCCAGAGATTTGGTTTCGATCGCAATCTCTCCCATCGCCTGCCTTGCTGCAAACCCTACCATCAACCCTTTGGTTTCCCACTATCCGCCTCACCTTTATTGTTCCCTCGTCCATCAATTGTCGATCGGTTCAGATCTCAAATCGATCGATTTAGATCTCCGTCGGAAGCCGCAGTCATGTATGGATTCGAAGCTATGACGTTCAACATCCACGGTGGATACCTGGAGGCCATCGTTCGAGGTCATAGGGCTGGCTTGCTCACTGCTGCCGATTACAACAATTTATGCCAGTGCGAGACCCTCGATGACATTAAGATGCATCTTTCCGCCACTGAGTATGGCCCCTACCTACAGAATGGTCAGTTGTCTTCTTCCCTTCTTTTTTTTGTAGCTCGGTTGACTTGATTATCTGCCCTTAGTTTATGTGTCGGTGTCGATCATCATCAATTTGTATGCCATTATCTGCATCTGGCCTTTTTAATTAGCATATAGTAGCTATGAAAATCAATAAAAGTATTGCAGAGATTACTCATGTTGTTCACTCTCTGATACACTTTTGCATCATGTTCCGGCAGAGCCCTCCCCTTTGCATACGACAACCATTGTGGAGAAGTGCACTCTCAAGCTGGTTGACGACTATAAGCATATGCTATGCCAAGCCACCGAGCCCCTCTCTACTTTCTTGGAGTACATCACGTATGTTGCCCTCTCTCTCCATCTCCACCGTAACATATAATAGTTTTGCTCTGGTTTTATTAATCAGTTGGAGTTTGTAACTAATCTGAGTGACCATGGATAATAAATGTGGTGGAAGGCTGGAAGTTGGAACTATACTTGCAGAAATTGTGGTAGCTTGGTGAATTTATGTTTCCTGTTGTATTTTTTTCTTTCAGATATGGGCACATGATAGACAATGTTGTCTTGATTGTTACTGGAACTCTGCATGAGCGAGATGTCCAAGAATTATTGGAGAAATGTCACCCTTTGGGCATGTTTGACAGGTATATGTTGAACATATTTTGTTTTCCTTTACATATTTTTAGGACTCGCCTTGATGGCTTACTTTATATCAATCAGCATTGCAACCCTTGCCGTTGCCCAGAATATGCGAGAGCTGTACAGATTGGTGCTTGTTGATACTCCATTGGCTCCATATTTTTCGGAGTGTATTACATCAGAGGTACAAATTCTAATTTTATTGATGGTGATGCAAACGTACTACAATCACTGCTATATTAAAAAAAATCTGAAAACAATTTATCCAGTAGTATTTATAGGTTTTCATTCCTTTGAAATCTTGTGGATTACTTACTGTCGTGGGCATGTACCTGCAATGGCCTTTTATCAATAAATCAAGTTTGTACACAAAGAAGCATTGCACGAGGTTTCGAAGAATTGATGTGTTTTTGTTAGGATCTGGATGACATGAATATTGAAATTATGAGGAACACTCTCTACAAAGCATATCTGGAGGACTTTTACAAGTTTTGCCAGGTAAAATGTGATTCAATTTTGATATACTCCACTGTCATCTTTGATGCTTCACCTATCAAGGTTTGATGAATGGATTTCAACAGAAAATCGGAGGAGCCACTGCTGAGATAATGTCTGATCTTCTCTCCTTTGAAGCAGACCGGAGGGCCATCAATATCACCATAAATAGGTATGCTCGTTGTTGTGTTGAATAAATCATCACCTTCTTTGTATAGTATACCTGAGCATTAACTTTGTCTTTCATTACTTCTAATTTTTGCAGCATTGGTACCGAGCTTACTCGAGATGATCGTAGGAAACTGTACTCCAACTTCGGTTTGCTGTATGTTTCTGCTACGAGATGGCTTTGATATCAGTGATTTAGGTTATATCATTTCCATATGATGGTACTGTTTCGCATTCGTATGATAAAGTTAATTTTGTTGATTAGCTTTCCCTATGGACACGAGGAGCTTGCTGTTTGTGAAGATATCGATCAGGTATGTTCTCTCTATCTTTTCTGGTCATTTTCTCCATCAATGTAGTGGTACTTTGTTGCTTGGATGAAATCCTGCTTGTCAACTCTCATGTTCATGCTCGACATTTCAGTTTTTTCTGACTTTTTAGTTAAAGAAAAGAAATTCAGTACATTCAATGATGTTCTTTGCTAAAACTTTGTACACCCACGCTGACCGTGGATACTTTTCTCACACATGGAATGTTATGTGTTTCATTCAGACCGCTTGGTTGTCATAGAAAAAGTTTATAATGCAGATGATGCTAAGGGGCATGTGATGCAACAATGAGCTGGTGTTTTAATCTTGTTATCTAATTTACCTTGATTCATTTCAGAAAATTTTATTTGATAAACATTGTGTCCAAACGCTGGATTAATATTGTATATAGTAACATTTTCTGACATGGGGTTGTTACAGGTGCGTGGTTGCATGGAGAAGTATCCTCCTTACCAGCCAATCTTTGCTAAACTGTCCTATGGAGAGAGTCAGATGCTTGATAAAGCCTTTTATGAAGAGGAAGTAAAGAGGCTCTGCCTATCCTTTGAGCAACAAGTATGCCCTCTAAGGCTCTGTTGTTGTCATGCTTGTGTTGTGCATATATTGTCTGCTTTTGTTTTGTTAAATATTTACTTTCTGGCATTGCAGTTTCACTATGCTGTATTCTTCGCATACATGAGGCTTCGTGAGCAAGAGATCAGGAACTTAATGTGGATATCAGAGTGTGTCGCACAGAACCAGAAATCTCGTGTGCATGACAGTGTGGTGTTCATATTCTAAAATAACCACCCAGGGACTGTTGCTGCCTGCCACAAGAGTCGTCCACCCGTTGAGCTTGTTATTATTTACTGGTTCTGAATAAGCCTTTATTTCTCTGCTTTGATCTCAACAGGTTGCCGAGCTGCAGATGTATTGCATATTACAACCCTTTCGACTAGACGAGAAGAATAAAACTTTGTTATAAACAGATGCTTTATATTCGCTTATTGGACTTGTGTGAGTTTGGTATTTCCTCGTGTTATTGTACCAACCTTACGGATATAAACTCTAGGTATGTGGAAGCTCAGTAATATTTTCATTATTATTTAAATTGCTGCTGTGCAACGGATCAATATGTCCGCTGAAGAACAGAGGTTTTGTAGAGTCTTCAGAATTCAGATACATGACGAAACGATCATTTTGTGATCATGTTGGAAATGTAAATCCAAAGGAATGGAATGTTTATGTATAACACTAATTGATTGAACCTCGAGTTAAACCAAAATGAACCAGTATCTAATTGAACCGAAGTTAAACAACAGTCAAAACAAAGAAAACACTAATAATTCGTAGGTGTGGTGTTGTTTATGCGAAAATGCTAACGAAGTTGATTTTGAAGGTGTCGACGCGACGCCGATTGTGGTGCGCCACTACTTCCTTGCTATTACCTCCCCAGATTCACTCCATATCACCACCTTGTCGCTCTCGTCAACGTCCCTTTTCATCTGAGAGGAAATTCGTCGAGCAGTTGGAAGATGCTCCCTCTGCTAAAATCTCAATTGATCGCTCCGGGTTATGCAACCCACCTGGTTATCTCTCTTCCTTTCCTACACACATTTCTGTATCGCTACGTAGGACTAACCTTGTTTGTTTTGCTCTTCAATTTAAATTTTTTTATAGAGCATTCTCATGCCCCATCTACTTCCAATTCCAATCACCTACTCAAGCATCTCACGGAAGTCATTAAGGTATTCGAATTAACACTTTACAAGTGTTATACGAGATTCGAGTCCCTTTGTTTCCATTGACTTCTGATTTAATATTGATCATTATTTATCTGCAGTTCCGAGGTGGACCAATTACTGTAGCTGAATATATGGAGGAAGTCCTCACCAACCCTAAAGCTGGATTCTATATGAATAGAGATGTCTTTGGAGCTCAGGGTGACTTCATCACCTCTCCTGAAGTCAGCCAGATGTTTGGGGAGGTACTAAACAAGTTCCATTGTCGACTAGTTTACTTGACGACCTCTCCTTATATTTTTCTTATTTGTATTCCTTAACAGATGATTGGGGTTTGGACAATGTGTTTATGGGAACAAATGGGGCAGCCAAAACAAGTTAATCTTATTGAACTGGGTCCTGGACGAGGAACACTTATGGTTGATCTTCTCCGTGTAAGATATCATTCAAAGACCTGATATTTCGATATATGTAACACCAATTGCTGCTGTTGTTTTCCGTTGCCACTTTTCCCTGTTACGGTTAGCTACTGAGATTTTTTTTTCTTTCTATTAGGGCGCATCAAAATTCAAAAACTTCGTAAATTCATTGCAAATACATATGGTTGAGTGTAGTCCTGCTCTACAAAAGCTTCAATATCAAAATCTGAAATGTGAGGATCAAGGTGATCCCAATGGAGAGAAGGGCACTATAAGCACATTATCTGGTGCACCAGTATCTTGGCATGCTACCCTTGAGCAGGTTCCTACAGGAGGTACTGATAGTTTTTAGGTTTACCTGCATTGTCCTAGATTGTCGTTGGTGTCAAATATGCTAAACTCTCGCTCTCCCTCTAGCTCAATCTATTTTTCATGTACTGTATAACTTTGTAATTATTGCACGTGGTGTAATATGTTGATGACCTCTTTCTCATATTTCTCTTTTGTTAATATAGGCTCATCTTAAATATGATCCGCAAATATGAAATATTAAGTGATTTATCTTTTTCACTTTAACTTGTTTTCAGTAGTGTGAATGTTGGAATTTGGTATTCATTAAACATCAAACTGTCATTGTTGCTATTCTTAAACATTAGCAATCGCAAAAGGCAATGTGTATTATCGAATGTCAAAAAAGTTTCGTACATTTAATGACTTTCTATGTTGCAGTGCCTTCAATCATTATTGCCCATGAATTTTATGATGCTCTGCCAGTTCATCAGTTTCAGGTAGGTCTATCATTTTGAAATCCACACTGCACAATGGTTTTATAACTAGATCAATTGTTCCTCGATATTTCTCTTCAATCTGTAAATGATAACATGCCTTGATAGCCTCCTGTAAACACCTGTTTTTAGCACGCTCGTCGGGTATACACATTTATTAGTTGACTACGTAATTTTGCCTCGACGGTGAAGAGCAGCTCGTCATATAGCTTTAGAGCAAATTTTTCTATCACCTTTAGAGTAAACTTTAGTTTACGAGTCTTACCTTTGACTTCAATTTGACCAGTTGATAGCATGTAAAAACCTGGGCACTTATTAGCAGTTCGGGTATGGTCTAGTTTGTAATAATTTTCTTTCTTCCGTTTCCATCATGAAGGCTGTTACCCTTTTACAAGGATTCTCTCCAAGCATTTTCATCTTGGCTTCATTATTGAAGCGGGGTAATTGATCGGATTAGCTATATTTGATTTGTGTCTATAGAAACCGCCTCAGAGATTTGGTCGCATTATTTTTCCCGTGTTAATATTTCAATTGTTGCATTAGAAACATACTTCATGAAGTTTACTAACATGACATCATGCCTGAACACATGTCATTCTATAACTGGCTCTGTAAGTACAAAATTTGCAACAGAATTCATCCACTAATATTATATACCCTTTCTCAGAAAAATAAACAACACCAAGTAATCATGAATGTATTTGTTCCTCTACGATTAATTATGTTATAAGAGTTTGCTTCCACATGGTATTTAATCGTCCTTTTTTTTAAAACATTACTTTGATTGATAGTGATGGCTTACAGTTGTATTCTCGCAGAGGGCTTCACGTGGCTGGTGTGAGAAAATGGTGGACATCACAGAAGAAGGCTCGTCGTGAGTTTTCAAGCAATTTTCAGGAATGGCTGATTTCTTTGAAATCGAGGCATCTCATTATTACCTGTCATGTAGGTTTCGCTTTGTTCTGTCTCCACAGCCTACACCTGCTATTTTAAGTCTCATTCAACGCTGCAAGTGGGCCTCACCTGAGGAGGTTGCTAAACTTCAGCGAATTGAAGTTTGTCCAAAAGCAATTGAGTTAACTCAATCCATTGCTAAAAGAGTTAGTTCTGACGGAGGAGGTTCCCTGATCATTGATTATGGCCGGAGAGGAATAATCTCGGAGAGTCTTCAGGTTGGGTGACTTGTACTCTTCTGTTTCGTCTTAAAAGAACCGAGAGTCATGAGTAATTAATGCTTATAAATTGAATTGTGCCTAATAAGTCAGTCTTTGATATTCATGCAGGCAATTCGGAAGCATAAATTTGTTGATATATTAGACGATCCTGGATCTGCCGATCTCAGTGCTTATGTTGATTTCGATGCCATCAAGCATGCTGCTGAGGAAGCTTCAGGTGTGGAACAATTTTTTTCTTCACTCAGCAAATAAGTATATACATCCCTGAATAAAAAATGGTCAATATGCTGGCGACAAAGCAGGTGAGGTATCGGTGCATGGACCAATGACTCAATCTCAGTTTCTTGGTTCGCTTGGTATAAATTTCCGGGTTGAGGCGCTGCTGGAGAACTGCACAGACGAACAAGCGGAGTCCTTGAGGACAGGATATTGGCAATTAGTTGGCGAAGGCGAAGCCCCTTTTTGGGAGGGACCAGATGATCAAACACCGATTGGAATGGGCACTAGATATCTGGCTATGGCTATTGTAAACAAAAAGCAAGGTATCCCTGTTCCATTTCAATGAAAAGTCATATTTATACTTGCATGTTGTAAGTTGTAACCGTCCTTAGGCTTCTATACTTCAATTTCGGGTGGAATAATTTAGAACGGAGTATAGACATTTTTTTCTAACATATAGTTCAGCAACTGCTTTCTGACTTTTAATTTAGTATTTAATTTAAGTTAATATCTGATTTTTTTTGTTTACAAGTCTTAAAACCATAGTCAAATATTTAGATTAAGTCATTAGAATTAAGATCAGGCGTACACGTCCAAAATTCAAACCGACAGATTATGATATACTTCTTACGAACTATGTCATGGTTCGGGAAAGTGATATATAATTGGTATGAATAAAGTCATGACATGGTCGTATGAAGTGTACTAATTCATCGGGAAAGTGATATATAATTGGTATGAATAAATTCATGACATGGTCGTATGAAGTGTACTAATTCATCGTTTTGCACGTTTGCACCAAAAATTAGGTTTGTACCTGCACAAAATTCTAATTCACTAACATAAGTTCTTTAATTCAATTTCACATTTAAATCAAGTCAAGTTAGCTCAGTGTTTGGTTATGGCTTTCAAAAAAAAAAAAAAAGTTAGTTGATCAATTCAATTTTAATTCAGTTCAAAAGAATACAACCCAAATCATTTGCTGTCAGGTTTAAAATTTCAAGTGATTATATCCCGATTTTACGATTAATTCGACGATTTTTTTTTTCGTTTACTTAATTCGACGATTTTGAGTAAGGCAAAATGAAAGGTGAAAGGAAACTCAATTCTAACGACCTTTGTTTGAATGATGCGTATGATAAAAATAAAATAGAACCAAAGACATGCTTCATAACATCTTGAAGGTTTTAAGATCCAATCCAAAACATAAAGAACCAACACAAGCACAAAATTTGAATGACAATAAACAATTAGACAACATTCCCCGTCTTAAGATTCGGATGATGACGGCACCAGAAACACATGCATAGTTGTTTTGTTAGGAGGAAGCTTCAACTTAATTGGATAAAGCTGGCCACTGAATGCATTCCTATAACACAGCTCGAAATCTTGCATCCCTGTTTTCTTTGCCAGAATTTGCTTCAACTCCTCCAATCCATTTCCTTTAAAGTTAATCGAAGGCCCTTCTATGATATCATCAGCGTCAATATCGTTCTTCGCCACGCTGTAATAAATTAGCCTCCCTTCGTTCTGAAATGAGTTACTTATCTGCAAAAAGACCCGAGCATGAAACTGTTTACTTAACTATTTCGATTACTTTGTTCTTTTTAACTGAACGATTAAAGTCAACTTAACTTAAACATAAGAACTGAATCGAAGAATTTAACTTTAGTGACTTTTAAGCTAAGAGAAGAATTGGATAACTAAAAATTTAAGTGCAAAAGAGCTATTTCGAACCTCCAATCTGGATGAGCTGTGAGATGGAACCGGCTTTCTTTCTGATTCTGATTCGGATTCTGATGAATAAAGAACGTCATTTTCCGAAGCAGATGAGTTTGTTCTAATAACAGCTTTTTCCGACTCATATTCACTTTCTTCTTCACCCACATTTTCAGGTTTTGAATCATGGTTGGGTATGATCTCTAAAATTTCAACATCCCACAAAATCCAATCCTGCATCGCAGTCCTCCGAGGAATATTATCATGTGTAATTGAATTTCTCCACGGCGGAGGTCCTCTGTTGGCGCGCAAGAAATTTCCATATCGCGTCTTAAGCTTGACCTGCATTCCTTCTCTAAAAGGCTCCCATTGCACAGACGAGTCTAGCTTCTCGGGACTCGTCTGCAATACTTTTTTACCACTCATTCCCTTGAGGAATGGCTCCTCAGTTGCTGTAAGGTACTTTTCGTAACAGCTTCGTAGTCGTATCATGTTGGTGCCTTCCACAAATTCTACGTTCCATCGCGCAGACCTAGATGATGAGCCGTGGCGGCCTTGGTGGACAGATTTCTCGTCATCCTTTGCTAGGAGGTATTTGTTGTTCTGGCTGCGGAGTCGCACTGTTTTGGCATTATGGAACAGTTCCAAGTCGCTCTGCAAGCAAATGTGTACAAATTATCAAGTCACCAAAATAGGCAGGCCTGTTCATTTACAGGTTAAAGTTTATCAGTTTAGTTCAACACTTTATTTAAATTAATTGTTGGATTTTTTTTTTCAAACTTAATAGAAGTTTTTAAATTAAATCACTTTTTAAGTTGAGTTTGTGCTTTCTTTAAAAAGAAAATTTCTTTCAACAAGTTCAACGTCGTTTATATTGAAACGATACCATCAACACTAGCGACATTTGAGTGCGTTGCATGATTGCATCAGATATTTTTCCATTTCATATACATGTGAACACAATGTACATATCGAATTAGTCGTATTTAAGTTCGAATAGACTAGGCTAGTCGGCAGGACCAAACTAGATGAGTTTTTGTCCAATCCCTTGTGCCAGCTACATACAATATTACAATACCAAATTCCCAGACAAAGCCAACCAAGGAATTCTTCAATGCTCCTTGTGTAATGTTCACACAAGAACGTGCCTTGCTCTAAATGTAAAAACACAACTACTTTTATTACCTATATTTGTTAATTAGTTTAAGTTTATCATTTCAAGTGTATATATTCTTCTTCTTTTTTAAATCAAAGATAAGCAATTTTAATTTCTTAATTTGGCTTATGTTATGAGATAAGCAATTTTAATTTCTTAATTTGGCTTATGTTATAATATTCCTTGATAGAACAAATATGGGTTACGGCCTTCGATTGGTCTAATTTCCTCTATTATCTTTTAAGCAATTAACTTTATTAAGGAATAAACTGGATTAGAAGCAACAACTTGAGGAATTGAGGTTCAGTCTGTGATAATTTTTATTCATCAATGAACTTATCTGTATGTGTTTTATTCTAACAATTGAATAAATTCAAATCGACCAATATGTCGGACAAAAAAATAATACCTGAGAGATGCTGGATTCACGTATTAGACTTGAGGCTGAGCCTGAATCGGCCTGATGGTCCTGCTGATCCAACCATAAATAAATAAAATAATATTGCAAATCAATTTTAATTGATAAATCAAGTGTTGATCTGATCATGAATTCATGATCATACCTTTCTCTTGAATGCATTTCTCATAGAAAAGTTGCCCAAAGACGAAGCCTTTCCCGGCGAGCCTGTGTCCCCCCCTAACGCCTTACTCGAATTCTGTTCGATCAATAAATCAATTATCAACCGTATTTATATCCATCATCAACATATTTTTATAATTAAATTTTTTTTTCTCGATCAGCCACTTTCTATATAGTCCTATGTCATTATTTACCTTGAAGGCACTATTTCCCTTAAAGGTCTTTTCGAACATGGATGTCGCTCTACTGGTCATTGATGATGATGAAGTTGAACCCATATCCATGGAGGAGCTACTTCCACCATGCTGCATCACATAAACATTGAGAAGTTAGATTGAAATTTTCACGTCCTATATCTCTCGACAACTTGGACTGACCTTGATGGATTATGTTAAACAAGTAATTGCGGTTACATTGACACATACATGTTTTCTCCTGAAAGGAGAAGAAAATGTTGATAACTTGTTATTTGGTGTTCCATTTCCATCAGACACGGCTGGCGAACCGGGCTCTCGATCGGAGACGAAGTCCCTCTCCATCGACAAGCACGAGACGTCATCTTCATAGCTCGAAACCGATGACAAACGAGACGAAGACCCCGAATGCACCAAACTATCATCAAGCTGTAAAATGTCAAGCACATCCACACCCCAAAAAACCCAATCCTGCGTCGCGGTATGATGCGGCACATCATAACTCACTGTATTCCTCCACGGTGGCGCGCCGCCATTTCCTCTTAAAAACTTCCCTCCAGCCTTGCACCTCAGTTTCACATACAACCCTTCCTTGATCGGCTCCCATTGGACAGTCGGATTGTCGAGCACTCCTCGCGCCGAGAATTTACACTGTATGACCTTTCGTCCCGTGACTCCAAGCAAAACGGGCTCGTCCGTAACGGTTAAGTAGAGTCCAAGTGCGCTCTTGAGGCGGATGAGGTGAGAGTGACCGTGGACGAGTTCCACGGTCCAGCGAGCAAGGTGGGAGGAGCCGTTGTTGGATTGGCGGACGGTCTCTTCGTCCTCGTCCGCCAATAGGTACTTGTCTTTTAGACTGCGGAGCCGAACGACTTTGGCCTTGTTGAAAAACTCCATTGTGAGATTCTTGCGTGTGTAGAGACGCGGGAGGAATTATTTATATGATGAAAGTTGTACCCAATAGATAATTTATATTAATAGAATGTTCAGATCCAATCTTGTCCTCGATAAATAAGTTATTACTTAATATATAAGATTTAATAGTCGTTGACTTATAAACGAATGACTTGGAATAGTTGAATGAATCAAACTAACAATGCCCTTGTTGATGCTCTGTCCACGGTTCATATTAATGTGGTTTTGTGTTGTAATAGAAAATGTATATTTCGAGGAAATATCGACGTTTTTTGGTTAGAAAATTATAAGTTGGTGGCTGGGTGCAATGAGCATTTATAATTCAATTCTTTTATATTAAATGGGAAATTTCAAATGAATTTTGCCACTAGTGTAACAATTCTGAAAAATCAACCATTCTTCGATTGAGAGTGCAATAATGACATTGACGTATACCTCATTAAATAAAATTTTTTTTGATAAGAGACCTCATCGAATATTTTATTTTTTTTGATTACAGGGGTTAGGTTAGTGTTAGTACGAGGAATCGATCCGAGCATCACATGATGTCGGGTGACATGCCTACCACCGGCCCAAGCGTCGATCCTCGACCTCATCGAATAATTGATTCAATGGAAAAGTATAAAAATGTGATGGTTCTTTTATAAATGTTTATCTGCATTATGGAAATTATCAAAAGTCAATCATTAATTTTATACTTTTACAATTTGTATGTGTTTGCAATTAATTGTAATAATTCATTTAACTTATATTAGTATGATTTAATTATATCGTTAATATGCTAATCTTAACAAATGATTTTTTTAAAGTCCGGTCTTAAGTTGGGCCTAAAATTGAGAGCCGATCCGATTCTGTTGTGAAAGCCCTTTCAATACTCGATTCTAAGATTGGAAATTTCAAGTTACGCCTGACCCGACCCTGTCAAAATATCATTTGTTCGGCGTAAGCCCTTTTAGTAATGGCAGAACCTGCCCATTATCGACTCCTACTTCCAGGTACCAACATGTTATTTTCCTTAAGAAAATCTAGTGATAGTGCAATTTAAAAGATTTAAATACAATGCAAACATGTGAAGTAGTCTTGTGGAGTATCTTTCAAAAGTGAATACAAAATATTATTACTTTTTGGAACATTTATAAACAACAATAATAATCTAAGTTGGAATAATTAAAATAATGAAAACAATCATGTACAGCACACATGAGAGAAACGCTCATACCAATCCCCCACAATTTTGTGAATTTATAATTCAATCGTGAGTTTTTGGATCATTTAATCTAACTAAAAAATTGCAAAATCTCAAACTACTTTCTGAATTATTTAATTCAAAATGCTAAGTGGGAATCTATGGATCCAACAAAGAGTGCAAGATCCAAAAATTCAAACGTCTTCGTTGTGGTTGGCGGTTGCAATTGACAAGAAATTGGTACACTTCGCTGAATCTTTTTTCGACCCAAGGCCAATCATTTATTTGAAGAGGCGTGGTGTGGAGAAACAGGCTCGAACGATGATGCCATCTTTTGACTTTTTAACGTCTTCGTCCTCACTACTACCTCCATTGCCACCATGCTTCGCTTCTTCCACCTCTCTCTCCGTAAACCCACTCCACCGCAAACGATGTCGTTTCATCCATCTCTCCGCCACCGCTTCTTCATCAACAACACCAATCAAACACCTCCGGATTGACCAATCCACGCGCAAGTACGTCCGCAAACGCCAACCGCCACCACACATTGACCACTCAGTCGACATGGACGACCTTCTTCTATCCATCCAGCAAACCGACAACGAGCAGGAACTCTACGCCCTACTCTCTCCCTACAAAGCCAGGCAGCTTTCCATTCGCTTCATGGTGTCGTTGATTTCGCGCGAGTCTGATTGGCAGAGGTCGTTCGCTCTTCTCGATTGGGTTCATGAAGTCGCCTTATACGCTCCTTCTGTATTCGCTTACAATGTGGTTATACGGAATGTGTTGCGAGCTAAGCAGTTTGACCATGCGCGTGGACTGTTCGACGAAATGCGTAGCAGAGCTTTAGCGCCTGATCGGTTTACTTATTCTACGCTAATTACGCAGTTTGGTAAGGAGGGTGATTTTGATGCTGCTTTGTCTTGGTTGCAGCTGATGGAGCAGGATGGTGTTTCTGGTGATCTTGTTTTGTATTGTAATTTGATTGAGCTTTCGCGTAAACAATCAGATTACTCCAAGGCTATAGCGATATTTACTAGATTGAAGGCGTCGGGGATTGTTCCGGACCTGGTTGCGTATAATACGATGATAAATGTGTTCGGCAAAGCTAAGCTTTTTAGAGAAGCGAGGTTGCTTATTAAGGAGATGGCATCCGTCGGGGTTGTTCCGGATACAGTGAGCTATTCCACTCTTCTGAATTTATATGTCGAGAATGGCAAGTTCATGGAGGCATTGTCCGTGTTTTCTGAGATGAAGGAGGCAAATTGCGAACTTGATCTCACTACTTGTAATATCATGATTGATGTTTATGGACAGCTTGATATGGCTAAGGAAGCTGATCGGCTATTCTGGAGTATGAGAAAGATGGGAATTGAGCCTAATGTTGTTAGTTATAATACAATTTTAAGGGTGTACGGGGAGGGTGAGTTGTTTGGCGAAGCTATTCATCTCTTCAGGTTGATGCAAAGGAAGGATATTCACCAGAACGTCGTTACTTATAATACCATGATTAAGATATATGGGAAGACCCTTGAGCATGAAAAAGCTAACAATCTTGTTCAGGAGATGCAAAGCAGAGGGATTGAGCCGAATGCTATAACTTACTCGACTGTAATATCCATTTGGAGCAAAGCTGGCAAATTGGACAGGGCAGCAACGTTGTTCCAGAAATTGAAGAGTTCTGGGGTAGAGATAGACCAGGTTCTGTACCAGACAATGATTGTGGCGTATGAGCGGGTTGGTCTTGTTGCTCATGCTAAGCGCTTACTTCATGAGTTGAAACATCCAGAACATGTTTCAAAAGATGTTGCCATTACCATCCTTGCTAGAGCTGGTCGTCTTGAAGAGGCTACATGGGTTTTCCGTCAGGCATTTGATGCCGGGGAGCTCAAGGACATATCCGTGTTTCATTGCATGATAGACCTCTTTTCGAGAAACAAGAAGCACAGTAATGTCGTTGAAGTGTTTGAGAAGATGAGAGGCACAGGATATTTTCCTGATTCCAATGTCATTGCTCTAGTCTTGAATGCCTACGGTAAGCTGAGAGAATTCAGCAGGGCAGATGCTGTTTACCGAGAGATGCAACAAGAGGGTTGTTTATTCTCAGACGAAGTCCACTTCCAGATGCTAAGCTTGTATGGCTTAAGAGGAGATTTCATAACACTGGAGATGTTGTTTAACAGGCTGCGAACAGATTCCAATATCAACAAGAAAGAGTTACACCTTGTCGTGTCCTCTATTTATGACAGGGCGAATAGGTTAACTGATGCCTCACGAGTTATGAACCTGATGCGGGATAAAGCGACTTTGGAATCATGACCGTGTTGGAAAGTCCCAGTAAGTGAATTGATCATTTGAGTTGCGTCTGTAAAATGCTTCTGCTGCTATAATTTATGCTTCATGTACACTCGTTCCTGTTCATACTGTCCCTTTTAATTCGACACTGAAGAGTTACTCTCTTTTTTTTATTATCGTAAATCATCTGTTTAATTTGTATCACTTTGAAAACATCAGTGATAGAATTTTTGCCAACCAGACTCGTAGATAGATAAATTCAGTGCGTAGTAGAATTATCAGTGAAAGTGATCATAAGTCCTAACATAGCCTAAATATTTTTAGCTAGATAAGATGATGAATTTGCCAACTGAACTGAAGTGGAGTTACTACTCATCTTTACCATTCGTTGTTTCCTTCAGTTTCATCATTACGGAAGTCTCCAGTGCCTTGGTTAAACTCTCCAAAGAAGCTTCAGTGTCTTCCTTCATTGTCTTTGGCATCAGGTTCTCAGCAACATCCGCAGGTGTCATTTCTACTTCTTCCAACAAGTTCTTGATTTTACTGAAGAGAGGATGTGAAGTGATCCCAAGATAATTCCTGGCCAGCACTTTAAATGCTTCATAATCGCAGTAGGACAGCTCAATGTGCCTGTCCATTCTTCCGCTTCTTATCAGAGCTGAGTCTAGTTTCTCCACATAATTGGTGGTAAATATAATCAGCCGTTCAGCGCTGCCAGCCGACCAAAGCCCATCGATGAAATTCAGTAGCCCTGAAAGTGTAACCTTACTTTTGGTGTTATCCTCTTTCTCTTCTTCTTCTTCCTGGTCTTTTTTTATCTTCTTTACTGGTGCCTTTTCTTCCTGCTTGTTGTTCTTCCGCTGTCCGGTTAGATTGAGTGAACAGTCTATATCCTCGATCAATATGATCGATTTGGCGGTCGTTCCAGTCAACAGCTTCCGCAGCTCATTGTTGCTGCCAACTGCAGTCAGTTCCAGATCGTACACATCATACCCAACAAAATTAGCAATGGCGGCTACTAATGTTGATTTGCCAGTTCCTGGTGGACCATACAAGAGATATCCACGCTTCCATGACCTCCCGATCCTCTCATAGTATTCCTTTGATTTGCTAAATGTGATAAGCTCATCCATGAGTTCCTTTTTCTTCACAGGATCCATCGCTAGTGTCTCAAATGTGGCAGGGTGCTCGAAAGTTACATGACTCCACGGGCCTTTATAATACCCCGAAGAACGACTTGGATTATTGGTAAAAAGCTTCCTCTGCCTCCTTTTAGCTTCGATATCCCTGCCTTGTTCCAGCACGTAGTTGACATATGATGATGTGATTCGGTCTCTGTAGCGGTTATGAAAGGTGAGCTTGTAGTATCTCTTATCCTTAGACTCAGAATACGATGAGATGATCTGATTTTGATTAATCTGTTTTAGGACACGCCACGAGACCTTGATCCCTTCATGGAAATCATGAACTTCCTCATTGTCATCCACAGTCAAGAAAAGTGATTTCGCACTTTTGACAATTTCTCCTCTGAGTTTTCTTGCCTGATCAATTGTTGACTTTGAAGTAAGATAGTTCTGGATGGCATCATAAGCTTCGTTGCACTTCATTCCGTTGGCTGAGTATTCATGAAATGAGATGCTCACATAGGGGTCAAACAAAGTCATGGCTTTCTTCATATTCCTATCGATCCAAGTGTGAATAATCGTCGGAAAGAACCTCTCGAATAAAACCCAGAAAAACATAAGGCTTGAAAACATGGATCCAAGTTGATTCCACATTTCCTTCATTCCCTCCATACCTCTTGGCTCTTCTCAGACTACACTACTGCTGCTGCATTATTATGTCTTCTTGAGATATCCTTTAATTACACAAGAGTGCAAGGACAACCAGCCCATAAGAATCTCATGTTCTGTTCTGTTTGTTACTTTTTTTTTTGTACTCTGATGGTCACAAGTTTTGATGCCCCTGGCCTTGCAGGATTCTGCAATAGCAATTAAATCATGTCCTGTTGATGCAGCACATCTTGTGCTTCAGACATGGTTGCCCAATTTAGCTGCTTCAACTCTTCTGGACCGCGTCTTATTTTGGTGCTTACATTTCTTGCAACACATTGCATTTCAGGTGATTATTTCATTGCATTGTAATGACTAATTTTCTTTACTCAGCTGTCACACAAAATCAATTTGGTTTAAGGTCAAGGGTACATTTCTGTGTAGTTGCTAGTTGGATTAGATGGACAGAAAACATCTATTTTTAAGTCAATAATAGCTCAGTTTCTCACTCTCTTCCTCGTTCTTTTCTCCTTTGTCCATTGGCTGATTGCTAATCTCATTCTGTGTACAAGAGTGACTAGGTTTTATGTGATTTTGCATTTAGAGCAATCCCATCATGACTAAAAAAATATGTCATTCATTTCTCTCAGCCACTTATCTCTCATTTAGACATGTACATCTCACATCATTCTCTCTCATTTGACATTTATATATATAGGGTTTGGTTCAGGTACAAACCTCTTAAGTATATACAAACTATAAACCAATCAACACCTTTGGATTATATCATCTGATGGATGATATTTAATCATAATTAAAACTGAATTTTCATATTAATTAAATAGATTAGGGATTGGATTGTCATTATACACCAAATATTTACTCCGTTAAACTGAGTTAACTTCAAATATATGGTATCTTTTCAAATCAAAATACAAAAAACCTTTTTTTGTATTTTGATTAGATTAAATTGAATCTTAGGTTCTCTGACCGACGCAAAACCTCGCGATGAGAGGAGCAGCTTCCGTCACCGGAAGAGCCGACGCCTCTGTCACAAAACCTAATCACGCCTCATCTTGGCCTCATCTTGGATCTTCACGGCACCATCGAGACCAAATTGTAGCTCGATCTTCCTCCGTCTCCCACGCTCTCAAGCATCACGCATCCTAATTCGTTGGATTGTCAATTCGGGAGAAGCTAGGGTTGTGATGTGAGTGTGTCAGCCGTTGATTTGGTGGAAGCTAGGGTTTGAGGTCTGATGAATACTGCCATTTGTGGCGTAAGGTATACCTTCATTACTGTGGATTTGGGCTCTTTTAAGATTGATCCAACTCTTTTCTTATTGATGAAATTGTTAAATATCTGAAACAAATTATCGCGACAGTGAATGATTTGAAGGCTGACACAGAACACATTGGCCATATGGTAGCAGCATCTGGTGTTGCTTAATGGTTTATTGAACTAAGGGATTTTTTTTATATGGTTCTTACAGTATGGGAACCCTCTTCATTTAGCATATTTATCGGACATCATAATACGTTTGTTGTCTTTTATGTATATCTTGGTGTTCTTTTTCGGGTAATTTTTTGCCCTTTAAAGTTGAGGTGTTTGATTTCGGCATGTGTTGGTTTTCAAGTGTATCTTTAACGAAAATGGGAAGCTATTGGATCTATGAGATTGATTTTCATCAGATGTCTGCGCACAATTGGAGATAGGTTATGCCAAGGTGAATCAGTCGATGTCATTGCCAAGAGACATTCATTCCGATCTGGGCGCTAGTGTGCAGTGGAGTTGCTGCGAAGTGTTCTTGTTTTATAACTGTGGAGTTTGAAAAGCAAGTATCCTTGACAACTTTTCAAAATGGTATGGCAGTGAGTCTTGATGGCATATTTTTTGGTTTTTTCGTTGTTCACTAAATTGTAGATGCATTCATTAAATTGTTACAGCGTTCATCAAATAATTGATGGCATATTTTCTGTTTTAGATGGGAGCAATTGTGCTATGCAGTTGGGTTATTCAGTATCTATTGGGTTGTATCAGAGTTTTTTCATTCATTAAAGTTTAATGAAAGAGTTATTTTGTTTGGGATTCATTACTAGTTTGTTCACATCCCTGGCCCTGTAATCGGTTCTTTTATCTCTTTTGGAAGTTTGTTATCATCTACACATATCTTTTCAGGTACTTGGGGGCACTGTCTTAGCTATGCAGTTGTTGCGTCTGTTCTGCTAAGTGCTAAGTGTCGCGGTGCTTCATTATATATCGAAAACTAACCCGCTACCTGCTAGGGGAGATGGATTGCAGATCAGAGTGATTTTGAAGATCAAAAGCCCTTTCATGGGCATAATTTTGCTTCATGGGAAGATGCTATCAAATTCTAGTGCCTGAAATACACACCAATCTTTGAGTGTGCTGTTCGGTTGTCAACAGTGAGCATTGTCGAACAGTTCACATTTTTTGAACATTTATCCCTTATTTGAAAGTCGGTTCTATAATGTGAACAGTCTCTTTGTGTTGTGAATTTTGTGTCGATGATATGAATAGTACTTTTAAATTGTGAACTTTGTTGTATTGTCAACATTTGATGAACTCTACATTTGTATTGTGAACTTCAGATGGGTTACTGAACTTTATAAGCTTATTGTGAACATTGTACTGGCTCAATTGTTTGGATTCATTTACATACATGAAAACAGTTCAGTATATTGTCAACATTACGAAACAGATCTCATCCAAACACTTAATGAACGTAAGAATTGTATAGTGAACTTTATAGTTGCATCGTCACCATTTGATGAACTCTACATTTGTATTGTGAACTTTATATGGGCAAGGTGATATTTATCTGCTCAAAACAGCATACATGATCTTCAGATTTGTTGTGTGTTCTTTGTGAATACTGTGTCACTTTTGACAAATAAGCCGATATTCACACTTAGTGAACTTCAGAATTTTATAGTGAACTTTATAGTTTTCTTGCCAAGATTTGATGAACTATATATTTGTATTGTGAACTTCACATGGGCTAGGTGAACTTTATCTGCTTATTGTGAAGAGTGAATTTTATAGTAGTATGGTCAACATTACATGAATTATACATTTGTATTATGAACTTCATATGTCCTAGGTGAATTTTATCCTATACAAGTCGAGCTCAAAACAGCATACATGATCTTCAAATTTATTGTGTTCTTTGTGAATACTGTGTCACTTTTAACAAATAAGCTGATATTCACACTTAGTGAACTTCAGAAGTTTATTGTGAACTTTATAGTTTTCCTGCCAAGATTTGATGAACTATATATTTGTATTGTGAACTTCACATGTGAACTTTATCCGCTTGCTTTGAACATTATGCTAGCTAACTTGTTTGCTTGAGGTAGATTAACACCCTTATGTGCATAAGGTAGTGACCCTTATGTGTATATGCTACTATATAGAAAAACCAGATAAACACCCTTAAGTCCATAAGGTAGATAAAATCATAAAAGTGTGTATATGGTTGAGCCCTGTACAGAGCTGAAACACCAGCAGATAATAACATTCGAATTCAAGGTGAATCCATTTTCTTTTAACACGCTGATCGAGGTTCTTGATGTCTTTTGAGTGAGACTTCAGTCGATGAGTGGATATGGTGGCATGATTCAATGCATACACGTTGACTAGAGTCCAAGGCGCAGGAATATTCACTTTCTCTGGTCAGCAAAAATGAGCCAGAAGACTCTAAATTGATGAAACTCCTTGCGAACTCGAAGATCGACTCATGATTGGAAACAAATCGATACAAATTGAAGGAAACAGATGGATGCTCTTGCCCAAAATGATGACATAAGACCATGTTCTGCTTACCCTGCTAAATTTTGAAATTCCTACGATGAATGTGCCTCCTGTTAACGAGCCCACAGAACTTGCTAAAGCTCGTACTCTCCACCATTGAATTCCCGTGTATACCTTCTTATTATTTCCTGCACAACATGAGCCCAAAAAATAAGATATCGTACCTCGTAAATTCATCAGCAAAAATTTAACTTGAGTCATAAATAGACTTTCAGATTAATCAACCTGAGCTTGCGGACTCATCTGGTCTACCAGAAGCTCAGATACAAAAATATTTAGATAAAAATATTCACATGATAAAATATTTAATCATATTTGCGATGCAAATCCGTAGATAAAACACAGTAAACAGTGCAAAACTCATATCCCAACACCAATGATTCAGCGCAAAGAACTTCAAATTCACACCATAAAGATCGATGCGTTCACAACTGAGCATACTCGTTCACATAATAACATTATCATTCACAATTAGATAGCCGCGTTCACAATCAATGTTTAATTCACACAACAAGTATAAATTTCAGAGTTCAAGTAATACATTAACTTCTTTTGATTAACATTCTGAGCAAAAACCAGTGAGTTCACAATTAAGCATCTCAGTTCATAAGGCAGCATATGCCCCTTCACAACTCTTCATTATCATTCACATAATGATACATGGTTCACATAGTAACAAGGTAATTCAGAAACACGGCGCTGCGTTCACAAATAAATATTTAACATTGATATTTGAGTTTATATGATAAAAACACCCTACACAAATCAAACACTATGGTCATTACTGATTTATTGAGTTCACAAAATAACAATGTTATTAACAAGCACAGCTGCTGGGTTCAAAATCAATAATCTACATTCATAATTGAGCTCGCACAATTATAACACTAATTACATCTATGAATTCACAACCATCTATGAAACGTTTCGGTAAAAAAAAACACATTGTTCATAAGTCAAACCCATTATCGAAACAAATCGACCCAAATCACAGCCACGAGGTCTTCGATTTTGGAAAAAATCAAAAACTGAAACTAGGGCAACTTACCTGGGGAAGAAAAAGAGTTCCTTTTATCCATTTCTTCGATCAATTCGATCAGCGGACGTGGTCGATATCTCCTCAACTGGTTGTCGAAGGAGTGGCTTTAGCCCTAGAATGTAAAATCGATTTGTTTGAGAGAGCGAAAGTAGAGGTGTGATATTTGTTTGAGATTATCGCGAATTAGAGGAGCGTTCAAATGAGGCACTCAAATTAGAATGAGACTGTGAGGCACGATCTCAACTACACATCTAATCCCCGTGCTTTGTGGGCGCGCCACGTGACAAATAGTAAACCCACTATCAACAGTAAAAAGCAAAAAGCAAATAGTAAAATTCCACTACCACATCTTTAAATCTCAACCATTAGATCAATATCATCAATGGCCAAGATCATGCCTTACAGCCTCATTCTACCAATCATGCCTCAACCGAGTGCTCCCCTATATATATATATAGGGGCGCGCTCAAATGTTATGGGTTGTTAAAGTGTTATGTGTTACTTTATTGTGCACCTTTAGATCAAGATCTTTTGATCTAAAGGTCCAGATTACATCTTGCACTTTTGTCTTTTAGGTAAAAGACAAAAGTGCAAGATGACAAACAACTTGGTCACTTTTTGACTTTTATTTTGCACTTTGACTTTATTTTGCACCTTTAGATCATTTGATCTAAATGATGAGATTGGTGTAACACATAACACATTAAGAAGGCCATAACATTTGAGCGCTCCTCTATATATATATATATATATATATATAGAGGAGTGTTCAAATGAGGACACCCAAATTTGGTAAGGACGTAGGGACAAATCTCATCCATTAGATCATCATCCATCTAACCCCCCGTGCTTTGTGGGTGCGCCACGTGTCCAAGTACCCAAAATCCAATAAAGCAAATAGTAAAATCCCACTACCAAAAAGCAAATAGTAAAACCCACTACCACATGTGACACGTGGCAGCTTGTGGATCATTGGATGAACCTCATCCAATGGCCAAGATTAGTCCCTACACCCTCACCATAAGACATGTCCTCAATTGAACGCCCCCTATATATATATATATATATATATATATATATATATATATATATAGACGAGCGCTCAAATGTTACACCTCTAACCAATCAAAACGCGCCACGTAAGCACTATTCACAAAGCACATGCATGTCACATGTCCATACCCCCCATGCTTTTGAGGTGGCCCGTCCAGGATGCTTGGATGAATCTCATCCTACGGATGAGATGAGTGTAACACATAACACATTAGTGGGGTGTAACACTTGAGCGCGCCCCTATATATATATATAGAGGAGGGGGCGCGCTCAAATGTTATGGGTTGTTAAAGTGTTATGTGTTACAGAGCTTCTGATTTGTTGATAGTGGCATGAATAGTGCCGAAATAGTGGATTTTTGGTAGTGGATTTTACTGTTTACTTTTTGCTTTATTGGATTTTGGGTACTTGGACACGTGGCAAGCCGAGTGTTATGTGTTACATCATTCTCAGCCACACATCCCAACCCCCCCCCCCCCCCCCCCCCCGTGCTTTGTGGGTGCGCCACGTGTCCAAGTACCCAAAATCCAATAAAGCAAAAAGCACACAGTAAAACCCACTACCCAAAAATCCACTATTCCGGCACTATTCCTGCCACTATCAACCAATCAAAACACTTATAACACATAACACTCTAACAACCTATAACATTCGAACGCCCCCTATATATATATGGGGGGGAGCGCTCGGTTGAGGCAATGTTGTAAGAATGAGGCAGTAAGGCATGATCTTGGCCATTGATGATATTGATCTAATGGTTGAGATTTAAAGATGTGGTAGTGGGATTTTACTATTTGTTTTTTGCTTTTTACTGTTGGTAGTGGGTTTACTATTTGGACACGTGGCGCACCCACAAAGCATGGTGGGGGGTTAGATGTGTGGCTCAGATCGTGCCTCACTGCCTCATTCTTATTTAGCTTGCCTCATTTGAGCGCTCCTCTATAGGGGGCGTTCAAATGTTATGTGTTCTTAGAGTGTTATGTGTTATCTTGATTCTGATTGGTTGATAGTGGCATGAATAGTACCGAAATAGTAGATTTTTGGGTAGTGGGTTTTACTGTTTGCTTTTTGCTTTATTGGATTTTGGGTACTTGGACACATGGCAAGCCCACAAAGCACGGGGGGTTGGATGTGTGGCTGAGATTGAAGTAACACATAACACCATCAAACACACATAACATTTGAACACTCCTCTATATATATAGTATATATATATAGAGGCGCGCTCAAATGTGAACTCTTCTTAGGCTAAGAACGTGTGAACCAATCTGGACCATTGGATTATATTGATCTAATGGTTGAGATTTAAAGGTAGTGGGATTTTACAGTTTGCTTTTTACTGTTGGTAGTGGGATTTTACTGTTTGCTTTTTGCTTTTGTTGGATTTTTGGTAGTGGGACACGTGACGCACCCACAAAGCACGGGGGGGGGGGGGGGTGTTTGGATGTGTGGCTGAGATGAGTTCACACGTTCATAGCCTAAGAAGTGATTCACATTTGAGCGCTCGTCTATATATATATATACAAGCAGAGGAGCGCTCAAATGTTATGGTCTTCTTAATGTGTTATGTGTTACTTCAATCTTAGCCACACATCCAAACCCCCCGTGCTTTGTGGGCTTGCCACGTGTCCAAGTACCCAAAATCCAATAAAGCAAAAAGCAAACATTAAAACCCACTATCAAAAATCCACTATTCCGGCACTATTCATGCCACTATCAACCAATCAGAAGCTCTGTAACACATAACACTTTAACAACCCATAACATTTGAGCGCGCCCCTATACAAGCATATAAATATCAAAATGTATCTCTAGGGGAGCGCTCGATTGAGAACCCTTAAAAATTCGAGAACTTGAGAACCCAAATCTCACCATTAGATCATGTGCATCTTTGAATCGACATGTGACACATGTCCAAAAAACAAAGTAAAAAATGGTGGCTTTGACTTTGCATTAAATGCATCTTGGAAGATACACATGAGACACGTGTCACTGATCGGTTGTAAATATAGTGGTGGAAATGCAACACAGATCAAACAATTAATCTGAGTGTGACTCAGGTCGAATCCACAGGGAACTAGCTTGCTACTTTCTGTAAATGATTGTTTATATTAGTACTGAATTGGGGGGTTTTAAAAATGAAAGTGCAGTACAGTAAAATAAACTGAACAATGAAATGGATTAACACAGAACTAGAGATTTGATTTGTTGTTGCATGCGGTTGTTGTTTGGTTGTCTTTAATTTGATGAAACATTGGGAATAAATGACTCCCCAAAAACAAACAGATTATAACACAAAGTTACTGCAGACTCAACTTTCGCTTCTTGCCTAACAGTAGATCTTGATACATGATAGTGAATTATTTCTCTAGGTCATTTGCCTTATTACATGCTCAACTTTCGCTTCTTGCATATGATAGCGCTAAAATATATGCACTTTAGGCAATCTCTACGCTTAATGTTTCGATCATTTTATCTCAATTTTATTTGCTATCTGATGCTTTGTGGTTCATTTCAGGAAAATTACAGAGTTTATACTAAGAGCACAAGTTAGCAGTGATTTTGGAGCAAAACCGAACTTTTGGAGCAAAAAGTGCCCGAGGAGGAGATCCAACCGGCCGGCTGAGTTTCATTCACATTTTGAACCGGCCGGTTCAACAGCCCCGAGAGTCCCATGTCATCCTCCCCTGCTCGAACCGGCCGGCTGAAAACTCTTCACCTTTTTGAACCGGCCGGCTGAAATGCTCCGAAACTTTCCATGTCAACTTCCCCTGCTCGAGCCGGCCGGCTCAAAATCCTTCACTCAGTTCAACCGGCCGGTTGAGATGCTGTCAAGACAGAATTTTACTGATGGGCTATAAATAGAAACTTAGGGCATCTGAACAAGGGGAGACTTTTTGGGGGAATTTTCAAGGCAGATTTCATTGGGATTTGGAGCAGTTTTCTTGGGAAAGAAGATAAAGATTTAAGAGTCAACAACAACAAAGATCTAATCACCTAGTGTCATTGAATCTCCATATTGGTTCTAGATTTCTAAACTCCCTTTTCCATATGGGTTTTTGCACTTTCATTGATGTTTTTGCTTGTGAACTCACTATGAGTGAGTAGTGATCTTGGTTGGGGATCTATGAACCCCTAGACATGTTTGTGACATTGTAAACACTATGGATGCTATTGATGAATGATTTGCACATGTTTCTTCTTCATTTGAACTTAACTCTTCAAGTTGCCTATAAGGTGTTTGTGAAATGTCCTCAATAGGAACTTTGCTTGATTTCATGTTTGATGTAACTTGCGTTGAAAAGCATGATTTCAATTGAACTAAATGAAGAAGCATTAAGGTTTTTGTGTTACATGGCGACACTCTAATCTTAATGAGAATGGCTCGAACCTAACAAGAGTGTGATTATCTAGTCAATAAAGCGTGAGTGTGAGACTAGACATTCATATTCTATAGTGCCAATAAAGCGTGAGTGTGAGGCATTATGCGAGATGTAACCTCTTTATACTAAGTTGGAGCGTGAGTTGAACTTAGCATTAATGTTGCATGGCTAGATTCTAAGTGTGTGCATGTGATTTCATCAATGGTATCCAATTTTACCGTCACAATAATTGTCTAGGTGGAGAAATAGATCCCTAGTCATCCTTTAATTGATTGTTAACCTCTTTAATATTTCAAACCTTACTTTTGGATCGGAATTCCCTCCCCACCCTTAGACAATCTAGATATATCTTTAGCATCATTAGTTTAATCACCTATCTTTTGGGTTCGACCTCGGATCTCCCGAGTCTTTACAAATGTTTTGATAACCGTGACTTAGCAATAGTGTTCGAATTCTATTTGAATATTTCCGCTATATTTACGAGCGATCAGCATAATAACAAAACTAGATGCACAAATCATCAAGACTCAACTTTCGCTTCTCGCCTATCAGATTTTATCTCATTACATGCATAGACTCAACTTTCGCTTCTCGCCTATCATGCAACTATATAGACCCACTGTGATATGCTACTGCAAACACAGACAATAGGTACAAACAATCCTCATACAAACATTATTGATATCTCGCGAAAATACCAAATACAGGATGTACGAATTCATATCTAATGTAAAGAAATAAGTTGCAATCATATAAAAAGACCAGTGTTACAACTGCAGATGTTTCTGGGGATCCATTGGATCCCAATAAGTGGACTACTCACTCATGGTGAGTTGATACATGACAACAGATTAAATAAAAGTATAGGTACAAGATTAGGTTAAGAGAAACCCTGATTGTTGAACTTCTTCTGGTCTGATGCTGTTGTTGTCGCCAAGTATCTCTGTGATTTTCTCTGATTATGTCTGATGATCCATTTCTTCACTGATGTGGGCTCTTTCTATAGTGTTGTTATTACGTTGTCTCCTGGCTTCCCGATGCAGGCTTCTCTATCTCCGATGCCCTCTTTGTGTCCCCATAAAATTCACACTTCTCGATGGAAGGAAATAAATGCGCCGATCGGATGCACTAGGGTTTTAGGTCGGGTGTGCGAACAGCTGGGGGGTGTCGGGTGGCCGAGCGGCTGATGCGAGGTGTGCGAGCGGCTGGCCGATCGGGCATGAGGATGGAGCTCGGTCATGCGACCGTGCATGGCATTTGGTAGCTCGGAGGTCCGGTCGTGCATACGAGCATTTCATGCACACTTTAGGTCGGGGGTCCGAGCGGTTGCACGAGTGTTTTAGCTCGGAGGTCCGGTCGTTTGCCCAGGCATTTTCACGCAACTTTAGCTCAATTTTGACATTTACTTCTCAAGTTGATTTGTCACTGAAACACTAAGTAAAAACATCAAATCTGCATAAACTTACGTGAAAATGGAGCTCAAAGTCACTGGACTTGTACATCAAAGTTCATCAAATAATTGCTCATCAGTCACCACCACAATTACTTGATGATGCATTTTGGAAGGTGAAGATTGAGGTTTCAAGTTCTCGAAAAAATAAGGAGTTCTCATTTGAGCGCTCCTCTGTATCTCTATTTATAAATCTTCAAAAATTATGAATATTGATGATTATTTTATTTTTTAATACTTTGTAATTTTCAAGATATATTTGTTGCAATTTCTGGATTTAAACTCGTAAAGTTATGACGCATGAACAATGTCACATTAGGATTGGTTTAACTCTCATGACCAAAACTAAAAAAAAGATCATGAGATGACTAAATTTTTGTTTGGTCACGAGATGACCTTTTCTATTTTTTATGATTAGTAAAAATCATGATATGAGTGCATGATTTTTTTAGTCACCTTCCATGACTCTTTTTCATAATCCAAAAGATCATGATAGGGATGCTCTTATGTGAGATTGAGAGACACCTTAAAACTCATGCACCTGCCGTTTATTGAAATCTCTATTTGCTGAATTTAAACTAATTATGTTGTCCTTTTTTTCATTTCAGTTGCCATTTTCAAGTGCTCCATTTTCCTTGCTCACTTTACCACCATCTTCATTCCCCTTGTCACCATTTTTACCACAATCTTCATTCCCCTTGTCACCATTTTCAATCTCTTGCTCATCCTTGTGTTTCTTCTCAGCCTTTAATTTATTGGCTTCTTCTTCCTCAGCTATATTCCTAGCATCTTCCTTAGCCTTCTTCAGAGCCTCAATCAAATTACTCAAATTACTCTCAACATCTTCCCCATACCTCGGCATCAAATTCTACGCCACATCCGACGACGTCATCTCTCCACGTCCCCAAGCAACTCATGCTCCTCAATGTCCCAATAATTCTTCGCTAAAACCTGAAACGCCTCGAAACGACAATATAAGACAGTTTAATGTGCATGTCCATCCTTCCTCTCCTTATCAATGCTGGATCAAGCTTCACCAAATAGTTCGTCGTGAACACTATTATCCTCTCCCCTCCGCAAGCCGACCACAACCCATCAATGAAGTTCAATAGCCCCGAAAGCGTCACTTTACTGCTCTTAATCTCCTCAGCCAGTGGCGGATCCAGGGGGGGAGGGGCGGCCGCCCCCACGTTCGTCGGCAAATCCCCTATTGGAGGTTCACTTCGATGCCTTGTTTGCCCCGCCGCCCCTTGGTTCGCCCCCACGTTCGCTCGCCGCCCCTTGGTTCGCCCCGAGCGCCTAGTAACCTCGACTTGGTGAATCACGACTTGTTCGACGGTCATTTTACAGAAACGCAGATTCATGGCGGCAGATTAGGGTTTCGGGCGCAGGAAAGAAAGAGATGATGAATAGTATTGTTTTGTTCATATCACATTTATCCTTCAAGTTTACATTATTACACTTTGTATCCCATTCCATTATAATAACCCTTTTCTGTTGCATAACAAAAGAAACTTATTTTTTATTATATATTTTTTGAATTTCATATTATTATTTTCATTTTATAAATAGTCCTCTATTTTATCATATGTGAATTGTATATATCATCTAGTCAACGACTAGCTGCGACTAGTCGACAACTAATCACGACTAGTCGACTAGTGAGAATCCTAATTTTCATGAAAAAGACTCTAATTTTATTTAAAAAAATGCCTAATTTTCATGAAAAAGGCCCCAATTTTATAAAAAAGATCTCATTTTCATGAAAAATGCCCCAATTTTTTAAAAAAATGCCTCATTTTCATGAAAAAAAATTGATGTTTTTTTCGAAAGACGGGTTTAAGAGGCCAAAAAAAAATTCGCTACAGGCCTCACAATGGCTGGAGACGGCCCTGAAGTTCGCCCCCCATCGATCCAGTCCTGGATCCGCCACTGTCCTCAGCCTCCATCTTCGTGATCGGATCCTTACAATTAAATAACTTAAACACAAATATCAAACTTTTAACTGATCAAATAATATCTCCAGAAAGAAGAGTATCGCCCACAAAATTATTTATAATAGCAAACATACGTCTTAAGGCACAACTTATAATTTTTAGGGAAAATGACAAATAGAGGTATGAACTATCATCCATTGACAAATCACGGTCCGAACTATGAAAATTGACAATTAAGGGCAATTTCAAATATTGTAATCCTCATATAACACTTAATTGAAGGAATATAACTACGTCAATTCACAAAGTTAACTAAATGAATGAATGGAAACAACCTTATTGCCCTTAATTGTGAAAATGATGTTTTAAATATTTTGAAATTGCACTTAATTGTCAATTTTCATAGTTCGGAGCGTAATTTGTCAATGTGTGATAGTTCATACATCTCTTTGTCATTTTTCCTAATTTTTAATAGCAAATGGATATTTACAAAAAGTAGTAGATTTCATTGAGGTATTTGCTCCAGTGGTTAGGCTTGACCCGGTGCGCACCATCATTGCTGTCGCAGCTCAGAGGAAGTGGAGCATTTATCAATTAGATGTAAAGTCGACTTTCTTACACGGTAAGCTTGAAGAAAGGGTTTTCGTCGATCAACCAAAAGGATATGTGCTGCCAGTAAAATAAGAGGAGATGGTATATCAACTAAACAAGACATTATATGGTCTAAAACAAGCTCCACGAGCTTGGTTTAGTCACATAGAAACATACTTTGCAAAAGAAGGGTTTCAAGATATGTGCAACATAGGAGATCTTGTTCACACAAAAAAAGGCAGTCAAGGGGATATGATCATAGTAAGTATTTATGTTGATGATCTTATTTATAATGGTGATAATTTTCAGCTTCTATCTGAATTTAAAAGGTCCATGATGAATGAGTTTTACATGACTGATTTGGGCACATGAGCTATTTCTTGGGCATTGAAGTTCTGCAAAAGAAAGATGGCATCTTCATTTATCAACACGGATATTCTCTGGGAGTTTTTAAGAGATTTGGCATGCTGCTGGAGAGCAAAATGGTAGGAACTCCCTTTCGTATCGGGCACAAAAATTGACAAGGACAAGCAAGGGAATGAAGTACACTCCACATACTTCAAGCAATTGGTGGGAAGCTTATTCTACTTAACTTCGACTAGACCTGACATGATGTTTCAAAAGGACAAGCTTGTTGCTCATTCTAAGCGCTTACTTCATGAGTTGAAACATCCAGAAAATGTTTCAAAAGATGTTGCCATTACCATCCTTGCTAGAGCTGGTCGTCTTGAAGAGGCTACATGGGTTTTCCGTCAGGCGTTCGATGCCGGGGAGCTCAAGGACATATCCGTGTTTCATTGCATGATAGACCTCTTTTCTCGAAACAAGAAGCACAGTAATGTCATTGAAGTGTTTGAGAAGATGAGAGGCACATGATATTTTCCTGATTCCAATGTCATTGTGCTAGTCTTGAATGCCTACGGTAAGCTGAGAGAATTCAGCAGGGCAGATGCTGTTTACCGAGAAATGCAACAAGAGGGCTGTTTTTTCTCAGACGAAGTCCACTTCCAGATGCTAACCTAATATGGCTTAAGAGGAGATTTCATAACACTAGAGATGTGTTGTTTAACAGGCTGCGAACAGATTCCAATATCAACAAGAAAGAGTTACACCTTGTCGTGACTTATGAACCTGATGCGGGATAAAGCGACTTTGGAATCATGACCGTGTTGGAAAGTCCCAGTAAGTGAATTGAACATTTGAGTTGTAAAATGCTTCTGCTGCTATAATTTATGCTTCCTGTTCATATTTTCCCTTTTAATTCGACACTGAAGAGTTCCTCTTCTTTTTTTTTTATCGCAAGTCATATCTGTTTAATTTGTATCACTTTGAAAACATCAGTGATAGAATTTTTGCCAACCAGACTTGCAGATAGATAAATTCACGGTGCATTGTAGAATTATCAGTGAAAGTGATCGTAAGTCCTAACATAGTCTCATTGTCATGGAAATCATGAACTTCCTCATTGTCATGGTGAATGATGCTCTAACAAGTACGCAGGGTACCAGTTTTTCACCAAAATTCGAGCCCCATACTGCCTTGTTACCTTCAAAATTTGATATGTGGCAGGTTTTCTTAAATAATGGGTACTCTAGCGCCAATTTTATTAAAAATAGGTGAAACTTGTTATAAATATATCATAAAATGGATGACTTCCCCAGCAAGCTAGCAAAAACGACGGAGCGACAATATTGTTGAATATTGATCCATCATCCGTGACCCACAAGGAAGTGACAATACGAGAGTTGATTACTGACATATCAACTTGCTACAAGAAATCAAAATCAAATTGAGTTGCTCAACATGAGATATTTTCTCCATTTCCTAGCCCTATATAAAGGGACTATATGTAATGTAATTTAACACAATTCAATACAACAAAATCTCTCTACTTCTCCTTAAGTTCTTATTCTCCCTAAAACTTCATCTTCACTACGATCACAAAGTTTTCATAACACGTTATCAGCACGAACGCTCTCCACTTCCATACCGTAAGTTCCGAACAAAGGTACATAATGAAATTTTCTCTCTTCGATATTATTGTATAACGTCATTTTGTTATACAACGGGGCTACGCTACCGTATAACAAAATGATGTGATTTACAACTTGTCTCTCAACTTTCGCTTAGTTCTTCATCTGAAATACTTGGATATCATAAGGGGTTCACTACCTCAAAGGGAGCTCTACTCTCCCTATTTCACAATTTTCTAATTGTGTTGATATCTGAGTTTTTCTGGCTGAAAAAACTAAGAATTACATTGCTTTGTTAAGGCGACGGTTATGTATGTTTTACTTTAAATACTTCTTATAAGTTATTTTACTTTCTTAATGTATAACAACATATTATTATGCTGTGCGGATTACCGCCCCATAGTAAAGTGTTGTGATCTGCAAAGTAACTATCTTTACTTTAAATACTTCATCTTCTTTGAACTGTATAATTTATTTGATGATATTACATTGTTAATTTACCCTTAATGCCCAACGGTAACAAACGGTAACATAACGGTAACAAACGGCTATATTTTCCTCTATAAATTCGATTTCATTCACCATACAAAATCACACTCATTCTCTCTTCTACTACAAAATCTTCTCAAGAAAACCTTGCCATAAAATGTCTCGTCTAATGCTAGTTTTTATTTTCATAATCATTTTTGTACTCACTATTTGTAATCTCACCGGGGATCTAACACCGGATGAACTTTATGATGGTTTAGCAATGCTAGGATTCATGTTTTTTTTTTCTTCTTTACACTATTTGTAGACTTGTATATCCTGAATTAATAAAAAATTTATTTGTTTTGTTTTAGTTAACATCATGACAAACTTGGTGAAACTAGACTTCAGTCCCCTTGGCATTGCTGGGACCAATTATATGTCCTGGACAATGGACATAGAAATACATCTGCAATCAATGGGTCTCAGTGAGACAATCATGGAGGGAAATGAACCCTCAGAAATAGACATGGCAAAATCTCTGATTTTCATTCGCCGTCATCTACATGAGGATCTAAAAAATGAGTACCTCACAGTGAAAAACCCATGTGAACTGTGGAAAAATCTCAAAGAGAGATATGACCATCAAAAGGCTGTGATGCTCCCAATTTACCGCGATGAATGGACCGCTTTACGGTTCCAAGACTTTAAAAAAGTCAGTGAATACAACTCTGCAATGTTTAGAATTGTAGCTCATTTGAGGTTCTGCGGAGATGTGAAAACCGATGATGAAATGCTGGAAAAGACTTTTTCCACATTTCATGCATCAAATGTAACCCTGCAACAACAATATCGTGTGCGGGGTTTTGAAAGGTATTCAGAACTGATTGCTTGTCTCCTCATCACGGAGAAAAATAATGAGCTGCTCATAAAGAACCATCAATCTCGCCCGACTGGCTCAAAGGCATTTCCTGAAGCGAATGCTGTTCGTTTCAACAGAACTGAACATAGAGACCATCTTCAAGGTCGAGAGTATAGCCGAGGTCGTGGGCGAGGTCGAGGTCGTGGGAGAGGTCGAGGTTATGGTCAAGGACGTGGTCGAGGTGGTTATTTTCATAATTCATCTTATAAGATCACCAAATATGGCCACAAGAACCATCAAGATGGGAGGAATCATGAGAATCCCTACAAAAGGGAAAATAACCCCAGCCCCTCGAAAGGTTATGAAACTACTTGTTTCAGATGCGGAACCATAGGCCATTGGGCTAAAGTCTGTCGAGCTCCAAAGCATTTATGCGAGCTCTATCAGAAATTTGAGAAGGGGAAGGGGAAGGAAGTCAACTTCATTGAGAACCCGACAAATGACTCCACCCACTTTGATGCATCCGATTTTGTGAATCTGGGTGACACCTCCAATGAGCACACAGATAATGGGACTATGTAATCCCCTTTTGGGAATGAAGCCAAGTTGTCCGATGTTTATCTGCATGTTTTCTTTTAAGATATGAAATAAACTAGTACAATGTTTTATTTCATTACATTTCTTAACATATTCCTTGTTTTTATTTAAAGTTTTAATATGGACAAAGATAATCATCAAGCCAACAAAGGGATTAACATTGAAGAAATTTGCATACTTGATTGTGGGACAACGCACACTATCTTGAAAGATAAAAGATATTTTTCAAAGATAAGACCAACACAAACAATTGTGAATACCATATCAGGTCCTGCAGACCTGGTTGAGGGAATTGGCAAGGCAAACTTTACATTGCCGAATGGCACAAAATTTACGATAAATGATGCCTTATTTTCACCAAGGTCTAAACGAAACTTGTTAAGTTTCAATGATATATATTCTCATGGTTTTGATACTCAGTCTATAACTGAAAATAGCATGAAATATATGTTGCTCACAATATATAAATCTGGAACTAAATGTGTTTCAGAAAAACTACCAATGCTCCCTACCGGATTGCATTATACATATTTGAATGCAATTGAGTCAAATATGGTAGTTATCAAACCTTCAGCACTAACCACATGGCATGACCGATTGGGTCATCCTGGTTCAACTATGATGCGAAGAATACTTGAAAATTCAAAAGGGCATCCACTGAAGGATCAAAAGATCCCTCAAGGAAATGTTTTCACATGTAAAGCTTGTTCTCTAGGAAAGCTGATCATAAGGCCTTCACCGGGAAAGGTTGAAGCGGAATCACCTATGTTTCTTGAACGAATTCAAGGTGATATATGTGGGCCTATTCACCCACCATGTGGACCATTTTGATACTTCTTAGTATTGATAGATGCCTCTAGCAAATGGTCACACGTATGTCTGTTATCAACCCGCAATATGGCATTTGCAAAATTGCTTGCTCAAATAATCAAATTACGAGCTCAATTTCCTGATCATACAATCAAGAAGATCAGACTTGATAATGCCGGTGAATTCACATCTCAGACATTCGATGATTATTGTATGTCAGTTGGGATTACGGTTGAGCATCATGTTGCTCATGTCCATACACAAAATGGTCTGGCCGAATCACTGATCAAACGCCTTCAGCTTATAGCTAGGCCTTTGGTAATGAGAACAATGCTCCCTACTTCGGTATGGGGTCATGCAATATTACATGCTGCGGCATTAATTCGCATCAGGCCGAGTGCATATCATAAGTACTCCCCACTACAACTTGTATTCGGTCAGGAACCAAATATATCTCATCTAAGGATTTTTGGTTGTGCTATTTATGTGCCTATTGCACCACCCCAAAGAACAAAGATGGGACCACAGAGAAGTCTTGGCATTTATGTAGGCTTCGAAAGTCGATCTATTGTTAAATATCTTGAACCTCAAACTGGAAATATTTGCACAGCACGTTTTGCTGATTGCCACTTTGATGAGGAAAATTTCCCACCATTAGGGGGAGAAAGAAAACAGTTTGAGAAAGAAATTACTTGGTCTGTACCAACATTATTGCATCTTGATCCCTACACAGATGATTGTGAAGGTAGAGTACAAAGGATTTTACATTTGCAAGAAATGGCAAATCAACTTCCCGATGCATTTACAGACACAAAGAGAGTGACTAAATCTCACATACCGGCTGAGAATGCTCCCGTACAAATTGAAATTCCAAAAGGGAAGCCGGAAAATAAAGTCACTCATGAAATCACAACACGCTTAAAGCGTGGAAGGCCACCCGGTTCCAAAAATAAAAATCCTCGAAAAAGAAAAGCAAAACGGTCCTATGGTGGAGGAAAGTATTCCTGTAGAAATACAAAATGAAAAGGATCGAGAAATTTCGATTAATTATGCTAATACATGCATACTATGGAACCGAAAAGAGAACATCAATGATGCATTCTCTTATAGTCTGGCATGTGAAGTCATGGACGAAAATAATGGGGATTCTGAACCTCAGTCAGTGACTGAATGTAAAAACAGACACGATTGGGCTGATTGGAAAAAGGCAATCGATGCTGAACTAGACTCGCTTGACAAGCGAAAGGTCTTTGGACCAATAGTGCTCACTCCTGAAGGTGTGAGACCCGTTGGATACAAATGGGTATTTGTCCGAAAGAGAAACGAAAAAATGAGATTGTGAGATACAAGGCTCGCCTTGTTGCACAAGGTTTTTCTCAAAGACCTGGTATCGACTTTGAAGAAACGTATTCTCCCGTGATGGATGGAATTACGTTCCGATACCTTATCAGTCTAGCAGTCCATGAAAAATTAAAAATGCACCTTATGGATGTTGTTACAGCCTATTTATACGGATCGCTTGATACTAATATTTACATGAAAATCCCTGAAGGATTCAAGATGCCTGCAGCATCAAGTTCTATGCCCAGAGAAAGATATTCGATCAAACTAGAAAGATCTTTATATGGGTTAAAGCAATCCAGACGCATGTGGTACAACCGGTTAAGTGAATACCTGTTGCAAAAGGGATATGTCAATGACCCTCTTTGCCCTTGCGTCTTCATTAAGAAAACAACATTCGGGTGTGTGATTATCGCTGTCTATGTCGATGATTTAAATATCATTGGAACGAATGAAGAGATTCTTGAAGTAATCTCTTACTTGAAAAGGGAATTTGAAATGAAAGACCTTGGGAGAACGGGATATTGTCTCGGATTACAGATTGAGCATATGCAAAGTGGAATACTTGTGCATCAATCAAATTACACGAGAAAGATAATCAAGAGATTCAATATGGATAAATCAAATCCATTAAGTACCCCAATGGTCGTTAGATCCCTTGATGTAGACAAAGATCCATTTCGTCCAAGTGAAGAAACTGAAGAGATTTTTGGTCAAGAAGTACCATATTTCAGTGCGATTGGAGCTCTTATGTACCTTGCTAATTGTACTCGACCTGACATAGCTTTTGATGTTAATTTATTAGCCAGGTTTAGCTCAGCTCCTACCAAAAGACACTGGAATGGAATCAAGCATGTGCTTCGTTATCTTCAAGGAACGATTGACTTAGGATTATTTTATCCTAACAATACAAAACCAGTTTTGATTGGTTATGCAGATGCAGGTTACTTGTCAGATCCACATAAGGCGAAGTCCCAGACTGGCTATGTATTTACATATGGAGGAACTGCAATCTCTTGGCATTCTCAGAAACAAACACTCGTTGCAACATCATCAAACCACGCTGAGATCATCGCATTACACGAAGCAAGTCGTGAATGTGTGTGGCTGAGATCCATGACACAACATATCAGAACTACAAGCGGTCTTCTACCAGCAAATGATCCAATCACACTTTATGAGGATAATGCTGTATGTGTTGCTCAAATGAAGGAAGGATTTATTAAAAGTGACAGAACGAAGCATATCCCTCCCAAATTCTTTTCATTTACCCAAGAGCTGGAAAAGAGCAATGTTATCAACCTTCAGTATGTTCGTTCCTGTGACAACTCAGTGGATCTTCTTACAAAGGCTCTCCCAACTTCGGTACTCAGAAAACATGTTCATGACATCGGCATGCGAAAGCTACAAAACTTATGAAGAAATCACTCTTGCCAACATCAGGGGGAGTTTTACGTGGCTGCACTCTTTTTCCCTTATCTTGGTTTTTATCCCACTGGGTTTTTCCAAGTAAGGTTTTTAACGAGGCAGCATAGACACGTAGCAAGTCATCCAAGGGGGAGTGTTATAAATATATCATAAAATGGATGACTTCCCCAGCAAGCTAGCAAAAACGACGGAGCGACAATATTGTTGAATATTGATCCATCATCCGTGACCCACAAGGAAGTGACAATACGAGAGTTGATTACTGACATATCAACTTGCTACAAGAAATCAAAATCACAAATTGAGTTGCTCAACATGAGATATTTTCTCCATTTCCTAGCCCTATATAAAGGGACTATATGTAATGTAATTTAACACAATTCAATACAACAAAATCTCTCTACTTCTCCTTAAGTTCTTATTCTCCCTAAAACTTCATCTTCACTACGATCACAAAGTTTTCATAACAAAACTGAATATTTGTAACTCATTATAATTACTGTATTTTGTAATACTCAGAAACCCAAAATGATGCACTAGTGCACCTACTGTTTATTGAACTGCATTTGCTGAATTTAAACTAGACTTGCATTGTAGTCTTCTTCTTTTTTTTCAGTTGCCATTTTCAACAGCTCCATTTTCCTTGCTCATTTCCCCACCATCTTCCTTTCCCTTGTCGCAATCTTCCTTTCCCTTGTCGCAATTTTCCTTCTCTTGCTCATCCTTGCATTCCTTCTCAGCCTTTAATTTCTCAGCCTCTTCTTTCTCAGCTTTAATCCTAGAATCTTCCTTAGCCTTCTTCAGAGCCTCAATCAAATTACTCAAATTACTCTCCACATCCTCCCCATACCTCGGCATCAAATTCTCCGCCACATCCGCCGGCGTCATCTCCACCTCCTCCAACAACCTCCCCACCTCCCCAAACAACTCGTGCTCCTCAATGTCCCAATAATTTCTCGCCAAAACCTTAAACGCCTCGAAACAACAATATGAGAGTTCAATGTGCATGTCCATCCTTCCTCTCCTAATCAATGCTGGATCAAGCTTCTCCAAATAGTTCGTCGTGAACACGATGATCCTCTCCCCTCCGCAAGCCGACCACAATCCATCAATGAAGTTCAATAGCCCCGAAAGCGTTACTTTACTGCTCTTACTCTCCTCAGCTTCCTTCATCTTCGTGATCGGATCCTTACCTGCTTAGATTAATTTTACAAATATAATATATTAATCCCAATCACACTTATAAATAATTATCTAAACCTGTAGGTACATTTATATTTTCGGTAAATTTCAAAAACATCATGTGTATAATTTCAGACTACGTATCGAAATTTTTCAGTTTTCAATTTAGGCACTTTTGCATCAATTTACGCGTAATCTATCCAAATAATAATATCAAAATCACAATAAAAAAAATTCAGCCAAATTAAGTTAACCTTGTAACCAACTTCGTAAATTTTTTATCTTAAAATTTCTCAGGAACTCAAATTCGGGAAAAATGTATGCAAAATTACTAAATTGAAAATTAAAAAAATTTATATACTTAATTTGAAAATAGACGGTTGTTGCGAGTAAGGTTTCAATACTTTACCCTTATATTTATTAAGGTGGCTTATTATTTATAATCTGAATTGAATAACAATAACTTACCTTTCTCCGGGTCGGTCTTCTCCTCATCCTTGTCCTTGTCCTTCTTCTTCCGTTGACCAGTCAACTCTAGTGAACAATCGATGTCTTCAATTACAATGATTGATTTGGTGGACACACCAATCAACAGATTCCTCAACTGGCTGTTGTCCTTAACAGCAGTCAGTTCAAGATCATACACATCATACCCAAGCAAATTCGCCATGGCTGCGATCATCGTCGATTTCCCAGTCCCGGGCGGGCCGTAGAGGAGATAACCTCGCTTCCACGCTTTGCCAATTTTCGCGTAGTAATCTTTCGCATTGCTGAACGTGATCAGATCATTGATGATGTCCTGCTTCTTCTTCGCCTCCATTGCTAAAGTATCGAAACTAGCCGGATGTTCGAACACTACATGTGACCACAATGTTTTTTTCCATCCGTGATCGCTTCCGGAGCTGTTAGTGTACAGCTTCCTCTGCCTGTTCTTGACCGAGATCGCGTTCCCCTCCGATAAAACATGTGTCAAATATATCGAAGTGATCAAATCCCTGTGGCGTCGATGGAACGTCAATTTGTAATACCGCTTCTCATCGGCTTCAGGGTACCACGAAAAGGATTGTGGCTTCGGCGATTTCTTGCTCGCAGCCCACCAGAGCTTTGCGCCTTGGAAGTCATCGGTGACCTCTTCGTGATCGTCCATGCTCAGGACTAAAGACTTCGAGTCCTTGATGGTCTCTGCCTTGAGGCGCTTCGCGCGACCTGAAGAATTGACGCTCAGATAGTTTTCGATGGCTGAGTAGGCTTCGCTGCGCCTCATTCGCTCCCCGGTGTACTCGTGAAAAGTGATTTGAATGTAGGGATAGACGTAGCCGACCAGTTTGTGGCTACGTCGCTCGATGAAGCCTCGGAGCGAATATGGAACGTATTGCTGAAACATGGCGTACATGAACATGAGACCTGCTATGAGGGAACCCATCTGAGTCCACATCTCACCCATCTGCGTCATATTATTCATGGCTGCCATTTCAAAATGATGTAGCTAAAAAAAGTGCTCTGTTGAGGAGAGAGTGAGGAAATGAGAGAGTTTATGTAAGAGTGGATTACTTGCGTCCGAAGGGAAAATATAGGAAAGTACCTAACAAGTTCTAGGAAATGGGCGCTTAATAGTTACTGTAATACTTTGTGCATTGAACAACAGTAATTTGAGTCTTTGAATGGTCCAAGTCATCAAAATTTTCAGACAAGTAAATTTGATATATTTTCGGATGTGGAGCATCATAATTATACTGAATCATGAAATACATCGAAAATGACCGAGCAACCTTATCATAAACTCTAATTATTTACGGAGTTATTTTTTATGAAGTTTAAATTATTGAGTAAGTTCTTTTTTTAATGGTGGATTTATATTTCATACAACTTAATCATACATTTTAATTATACTGCATGAGAACTTCATCTGGTACATATGAACTTAAACTCTTGGAGTCCATTCAAGCGTGTTGGAAATAAAGCAGACATTTCTGGGCATTAGCAGAAGTCGTCGCTAAATGTCCAGGAAGTCGTCGCTGAAGATCGGAAGATCCGTTGCTATTTCCAGGAAGACTTCTCGCTTCGTCGCTAAAGCGTGTCTGTCCGTTGCTGAAGATTCGAAGTCGTTGCTGAGGGAAAGTAATTTGGACGAATCACGGAGCGCCACGTCAAGGCGCGAATCCGTGTTTAAAAGTCGGTTGCAGTTCGTTGCTCGTGGACGGTCCAAATTAAAGGGACGTTAACTTCATCTGACGGCTGGGATTTAATCTGGCAAAATAGGCGGGCGTATAGGTTTGGGGAAGAACAGAATTAGGGTTATTCTGCGCGATTGATATTCTCCTCCGTTCAAACTCCAAACGTGATCGATTTGGGAAATTGGAAGAGGGCTTCGACTCAGCGGTGTCCGGCGAGCAGTTCGGCGTTCAATTGAGTGAAGTGGTGTCCGTTTGTGCTGTAATCGATTGAGTTAGTCGCACTGTTCATCTGTATTCTTCTCCGGGCAATCTTGGTGCGATTCCGGCCACCCATAGTGCATACGGGGCTCCGACAGTGAGCCAAACACGACTACCTCCTCACCTAGGGGGAACCAGTATAAATCCGGTTGTTCCTTGTCTTTTCTTTAGGTTCTCAATCTTAGGGCTTAATTGAATTGCAATTGAACTTATGGTTTATTGCTAGTAATCTGATTCGATTCTGATAATAAGGTTACATAATTACTACAAAGCGCATATTTAGTTTGAAACCCACGAGTATTGACGAGAAACATAATAGTAATAACACTTCTACACAAAAGTGAAGAGAAATATTTAACAATTTGTCAAGGATCAAACCACTCGACCAAAACCCCTTTCACAATTATTGAGTAATTTAATCACAAAGCAGTTCTACATTCAAAAATTCATGAAATATTATTTATTTTGCACATGATTAAATTTTTTGACAATTCAGATCAAAAATCAGAAAGACTTTATTAGTTGAAACACCGATTTATACTTTCTAAAAAAAACTAAGGCGTGAATGGGGAAGCGTCGTAGCAGATTGAGATTAAAAAAATCCACCTCCTAAAGAACAGGCCCTAAGTTAAAGCGTGACAACATAACAAATCAGGTAACATATTTAATATCCATTCTGCCACGCCGCTCATTCATGACGAACATAATAAGCTACACATAATTGCTCGAAAATGTTTCGGTCTGCTGTTTTTATAGTAAGAGTATGTGCAGTAGTACATTTTTTTTTGGTAGTTGTTGATGTAAGTTGTGCATTTTATGTTTATTTTTGAACGATTCAATATATTGGCCAGCAACGACCGTCAAAAATACATAAAATGAAATCAAAATCAACAACTGCCTAAGGGGGTGATGCTACTATAATTTCACAATAAGAAAGGAAATGAGTGCTTAATTATATTTGTACATTGGACAACAATCATGTTGATTGTGGACGTCAAAGTCTCTCAGCCTTATGCCTTATCTATTTGTTACGAATGGCTCGAGGATTGTTTAGTTTATATGATGTGAAGATGTAAGACTTGTCACTATTCGGCATTAGAGCATCCCACCAGTGGCGGATCCAGAGCTTCGTCTGAGGGGGGTCCAAATTTTTTTTTTCGAACAACAAGGATATAAGTCGGATCCGACAAAAAAAAAGTCCGCTAATGATTCGGCGATTTTTTTTCGAACAACAAGAACAATAAAGTCCGCTAATGATCAGCCAACCTTCTGAAGCTCATAAAGGTGTCATCCGATGTCCATTGAAGATAATCTACATATGGATCGAAAGCTAATTGAATGTTCTATAACTTTCATATTTAACTGAAGATGAAATTCGGAGGTTAAGCGGATAAAAACAATAACCAAAGATAGATGATTAATTGAAATTTGCCGAAATTTAGAGGGCCTGAGCCAATCTTCTAAAGCTCATTGAGGCGTTATCCGGTGTCCGTTGAAGATGGTCCATATATGTATAGAAATCTGATTGAATGCTCTACAACTTTCATGTTTACTTAAAGATGAAATTTGGCGATTAAGCTGATAAAAACAGTCACCAAAGATGGATGATTGATTGAAATTAGCCGAAATCGAGGGGGTCCGAGCCAACCTTCGAAAGCTCATAGAGGCGTCATCCGGTGTCAATTTAAGATGGTTTTTATATGGGTAGAAAGATAATTGAATGTTCTATAACTTTTATGTTTACTCCAAGATGATATTCAGAGGTTAAGCTCACAAAAATAGTGACCGAAGATAGATGTTTGATCAAATGAAAAATATATATATAACTTCATATGTAAGTTTTTTTTTTACCAAAGTTGAGAGGGGTCCTGGGACCCCCCAGGACCTGGCTGGATCCGCCCCTGCATCCCACCATGCTTTTTTGAACCATAGAAAGTGATCATGGGAGATGATTAAAAAAATCATGCACCCCCACCATGATTTTTTTGATCATCAAAAAGATCATCCCATGGTTTTTTCTAAAAAAGATCATACCATGATCTTTTTTTGTGCTTTGATCATGAGAATGAGCCAATCGTAACGCGACACGTGTCCTGTGTAAGAAACAGTATAATTTTTATTTTGATCTTGCAACGAATATATCTTCTAAATTACAAATTAAAATAAATCAAAATAAATACCAATATTCATAATTTTTTTAGCTCTATAAAACGAGATACACTTTGATATATTTTTATTAATCTTAACATTTATGAGCTATAATTTATGTAGTGATGAGAGAGATTAATGATAAACTTTTTTTTTGGATCATGAGTGGGGTGCATGTGATTGAAAAAACCATGAGGGATGATTAGATGAGAGAGAGAAAAAGGATGAGAGATGAATGATATGCTTTTTTTTTATCATGGTGGAAGATGCTCTTAGTTTTGGAAAAAGTATGTAAAAAGCAAGTTATGAATATGCGTGGGAGACTTTGTCAGAGATTGGAAATTTCGTACTGATTTTTTACTTTTAGTGGGAACTAAGGGTCGGTATTTAGTTCGGGCTCAAATAAGCTTAGGGCGCCTCGAGTCCGATCCTAGTTCGAATTCGGACTTAGTCCTACGCAAGTCCTATTATGGCTCAATCCGAAGGGCTTAGAGTTGGGCTAAGGCTTCGATTATTCGGTCGGTCCGAAATACGAGCCCGATTTAAAATCGTATATTTATTGATTTAAGGACGTTCTTGATATAAAAAGAATGTATTTTTTCTCATCCATTAAATCTCACACGTCCAAACTAGTAGTATTTGCATTTAAAGAATTATTTTTCGATTAATTAGTCGTTCATTTAGGGCTGATTCAAAGACGTTCTTGATATAAAAAGAATGTATTTTTCACATCAATTAAATCTCACACGTCCAAACCAGTGGTATTTGCGTTTAAAGAGTTATTTGTCGATTAATTAGTCATTCATTTAGGGCCGAAAAATACCTATTTAATTAAATGATGTACTTTTATGAATGTTTAAGTCAAAATTACGTAGTTTAAAAGATGGATTCTTTTTTCAGTTTAAGGATTTTATTATTAAAATAAAGTAGTCTTACGACCGATTTCGCCCGTCGACGGGGGCTGGGGGCTTCGATTCGGGCCGGCTTTATGTTGCTGATGTTGTGGTGGTGGCGTGGGTTTGCCTCCGGGTCTCTATCCGTTCCTTTCGACTGTTTTCATCATCTTCGAAGGTCGGCGGTTGTGGTCGATGCGGGGTGGCGGTAGGTGGTGCTTGTGTGGTGGTGTTGGTGGCGGTGTCGGCCGGTTGGGGTGGTGGAGCTGCTGTAGTGGTGGCAGATGGTTTTGCTCGATGGATGGCTGTCGGCTTCGGTCCGGTTGGAAGCTCCCGGTTGGCATGCCGGTGATTGTTTTGTGTTTAGATTTTTGTTTGAGTTGTTTAGTTTAGCTTTAGTGGCAGGTGTAGGCTAGTTGTAGTCTAGCTTTCGTTTTTAGGTTCGTCCTCTCAGCCGGTTTTCGGTCTGAGCTGTTTTAGTTTTAGTTTTTTAGCTTCAGGAGTTCGACTCCTGTTATTCTCAAAGGGCACGACGGCGCGTCAGTCGGTTATGTAGTGTCAGCCACTGAGGTCAGCCGACCAGTTTGTTTGGTCGTGCCCTTTTTAGGAGTGGTGCCCCTTCGGGGGCAGCTTGTTTCCTATGTTGGCGTGTTGACACTTTTTAATTAATAAAAAAAAACAAAGTAGTCTTGATAATGTTTATCAAAACTAAGATGTTTTCTGAATAATTATGTTTTGGCTTGCGTGCCCGTGATACGAATCCTTGTTCCAACTTTGATCTCATCCGAATTAAACTCATACAACGCAAAACTCATGTTGATGATGTGTGTAAAATACATAAAGCTTCTGAAAGAGTTTTTCTATAATCTACCCCCTTTCAAAGTTCAAATATCCAAAATACATCGTCCGAAACTTAAATATTCAGAATACCCAATTTGAATTAATACCGGTTCCCAGGAACCACCAAACCAGTATCATGCATTTTTTACAATATCGGTACACGAGAAACTGGAATCATGTTTTTTTTACAATTCCGATTTCCCAGGAATTGAATTTTTTTTTATAAAAAAAGTAGATGTGTCACATTTCAACTGATATTGGTTGGTCCACGTAGGCCACAAATAGAGCCACATAAGCAATTTTGACTCTTACCGGTTCCTCATGTATCGGGATTGTAAAAAATGCATGATACCGGTTCCTCGTGCACCGGGATTGTAAGAAATGCATGATACCGGTTCTCCAAGAATCGATATTAACTCAAATGGGATATTCTGTATATTTGAGTTTCGGACGATATATTTTGAAAATATGAGTATCAAAAGAGATAGAATATAGAGAAACTCCTTTCGAAACAACAACACTTCTTTTAAATTGTATAACACCCAATCAGCAACGTCACTCATTTATGTGTATTCAACAATGTTGGCCATGTTGATATAGGTGTTGCTGTATTGGTAAAAAAATTTGGCGGCATGCAATTAGATGTTATGTCAAAATAATATTGTTTCATTGAAATTACGTTGTTTTCAACCAAAATTGTGATCCCTAGAGCACAATTGTTTTTGCATGCCCTATTATTTCACAATACTATTCTTATTATTAATTCAGATTATTCCATTTCTAACCAAATTTAATCCCCTTAATTTTAGATGATGAAAAGAAAAGAAGACTACATACACTTATTGGTGATGGTGACTAGACTATTTTGTTTTTTACGTAATATTAATTGATAAATGAGCAGATGTCACCACACTTTTTTTTATCACTATGTGTATGCGCGTTTGGGATGACATTGGAATAGTGCTCATCTAATGTAAACAATAATTGAGCGGAGAGGGGTCGCGCTCCTTGGCTGCCATCTGAATGACTTTTGGTTGACTTGGGTTGTTTTTATGCAATGGTGGGTGATGGTGGATTTTTTTGGATGACAATGAGTGTTCAATGCACCTTTCTCCTCTTGGGTTTTTTTTTTGAAAGGCTCCTCTTGGGTTAGAGTTTAAGGTTTACACGTCTATTTTTGATCGACGAGTACGTCATAAGTCCGGTACAAATTAGTCTTTTTATATCAAAACTTTGTTATCCTTGTCCTTTTTCGATGGTGAATAATTTTATCTCATACATGTTAAATATTATGCGAATAAATTTTATACATATTGTATGAAAATCATTATTATCAAAAGTTTTCACATTTCTCTTTCTATTCAAAGATCATATATTGACGATGTGAGGAGCGTTCAAATGAGGCACGCTACAGTAAAGTGAGGCACGATCTCAACCACACATCTAACCCCTCGTGCTTTGTGGGTACGCCACGTGTCCAAATAGTAAACCCACTACCAACAGTAAAAAGCAAACAGTAAATGTCACTACCACACCTTTAAATCTCAACCATTAGATCAATATCATCAATGGCCAAGATCATGTCTTACTGCCTCATTCTTATAACTCTGCCTCAACCGAGTGCTCCCCTTGACGATGTATCATTAAAAATTAGTGTGGCCAACAAGATTTGATGGTGTGATCTAAGATGTTATTTATATTTTAATTTGTTTTAAAATATATAAAACTAATTCTGGACACAAATGTGACATGAAGTGTAAAACGTGCTTCGTTACTCATATAGAAATGGAAGATGATGAGACAAAGAGAGGAAGTGATGATGGAGACTCGGGATCAATATTGAAAGATGATGAGATAGAGGCGCATGATCAATATTGGACACAACGGTCTATAAGGCATAAAATATTCACTTTCTCCTTGTCTCGTCATCTTCCATTTCTGTTAAATTATCTTTCGTTACTGCCTCTTCCCTCTAACTTTTGTTTTTAAAAAAATTGTTTATTTTATTTTGCCATTTTCAATAGAGCTTTATCCTCATCCGAACTTAGGTTACAACTACCAGCATTTATTTTGATATGTGCAATATGTTGCTTAATTCGATAGGTGAGTATATACATTATTGTTGCATAAAAGACAACTCAGTTTATCTTAATTTAATGATTCAGCTTTTATCGCATATTGCTGACCTACATCATTTGAATCGACTCTAAAATATGACTCCCCTCGGTTGTTTAACTCATGGATTGCGTAGTAGATACAACAGAAGAATCTGCTTCAGCAATATTAATCAAAATTAACCTTTGGATGAGTTATAAAATATCTACTTTGTATAATTTGTACGTCCTACATGTGTTCAACCATGCAATGTTGTTCTCAAATCTGTAAACAACCTAGTTTGCCATTGAGTAATTAACAACAAAATATAACGAATTAGAATGCAGGGTGAATAGTTGTACATGTATCAAGCGAAACAGCGACCTTCCTGGCTGCTGCTTGTGATCTTTCGTCGGTGATCGTTTTGGGTCTGTTATACTCTTAGTGGAAGGCTTTCTTTGTAGGTTTTTGGGTCTTCCAGTAGTAGTTTCAGTAGCTTATAGGTTTAGTAGTTTGTTTTTTAGTTGATTGGTTAAGTTGTCGGCTTCGGCCGGATATTGTCGGTTTCGGCCGGATTTTGTCGGCTTCGGCCGGAAACTGTCAGCTTCGGCTGACATCAGTTTCTTTATAGGGCCCTCTGTTTGATATCTCGTTGTAAGTGTCGTCTGCTTCGGCCAGACGGCCGAACTTTACTGGGCCTTTTTAAGACGGTTTGTCCTGTTCTTGCCGGTTGGCATCTTAATCAAAAAAAAAAAAAACTTTTACCTTTTATCACAAAAGCATGAAGCAATGATGACGACGAGCCTTCAATTGCAGGAGGAAGGCGGAACTTTGATTTTGATGTACTACTATTTAGCTATAACAAAAGCCCTAATTGGCCGACTTCCTGATTAAATTTTTAGTATTACAATTAAGTCATCTAAGTTTGATTGTTAACAGTTAGTTGCCCAACCGACTCATGAACCGCTTGATCATGTTGCCGCCGATTTTTTGAACGTTGGGAGAAGTTATGAACTATGGATTCTAGTTTGTGTTTGTAGTAGGTAGGTGGGCAGGCGTGATCGTGGATCATCCTATCATCTCTTTGGCCCATAACTGTCTCAGTGGCGAAGGAGAAGATGCAGGCACAGGTCCCATTGTACAGTTGTTAGGCAGCCGCAGCCGCAGCCCAGCTGTAATCCAAACATATGTAAATTTATTGTTTACCACTTGCATTGAATGTACGAAAAGTAATCAATTCTCATAACTTGCGGCACTATTCAATTCAAATTCTGCTTCGTAGCCCGTCCCCCGTACCAAATTCATCCATACTTTCACAAATACTAGCACTAACCAATATGCAACAAAGTGACATTTCAGGCCTCATGAGATTAAAAACATAAATGTTCTATTTGGGTTTTAATGCGTTCCTAAATGAATTACAATTGATAATCCTAGTTAAAGAAGTCAATGTAGGAATTTAACATATGTTTTTGGTTATGGTACTTAATTTCATTGAGATTCCTATAAAAAATCAAATAATATAAAGAGAAAATGATGTATTTGTGTCTCGAACTATTAATGTTTTTTCAATTGAATGTTCGAGTTCGAACTATTAATTTTTTTCAATTAGGATGCAAATTATAACAAAACCATTTTTGTAATTGAATCTAACGACATTAAAAAAAAGGTTTTACTCCATTTAATCTTGGTTCAATTATAACTAATAAACTTATTAACACTATTATTTTATATTATAATCAACAAATTTTATTTCTCAAATTAAGACCCAACCCTAAATGAAAAACTGTTGGAGACCATGAATGGAAGATCCCGCATACACTTCTCAGACTTCAAAATCAGCTTTTTTGCGCACCTTTTCCACCATTACTTATTTCGTTGCCACCATGGATTCGAGCGAGATGCGAACCTTTATCGAATTTATAGTGGCGGTCATAGCTCGAAACAACATGCGGTACACGCCAACTACGGTTGATTTTCTAGTGCATATATATCAATCTTCGAAACTCTATTAAGGCATCTCGAGCAGATCCGAAATCATTGGTACACATATCCGCATTGAAGCATAAGCTAGGTCTGTCACCTTTACCATGGATTCGCGCACATCTACCCCTTAAACCCTGGAACATTCTTCAACATTTGAGCACAGTCCACAAAGGAAAATGAAGAGGAAAAACTCATAAAATTATGCGAAAAATTGGTATGCACATGATTTGAATCCGGGGTTGAAGGATTCATGATGAAATACTTAACCAACAGAACACCACCCTTGTTGATTGATTTTCTGGTGTTTTTCGATTAGGGTTGTTTGAGAGAAAAAAAAAAGAATCGATTATCGCACAAATTCACTGGGTTAATAATAATGTTAATAGATTTGTTAATTGCAATTAAACCCAGATTACACACAAGATTAAACCGAATTAAACCTTGGTTTAACCTGTTAGATTCAGTTACGAAAACGGTTATATATTTTTTGAATTTGCCCCTGACTGGAAAATTTAATAGTTCAAACATTCTATTGAAAAATGCGAATAGTTCGAGACACAAATACATACTTTTCCCTAAAATAACCTTAACTTTTAAAATGTTATGGACAGGTCTTGTTCAATTTTTTTTTTACAGCTAGAGTAGGAAGCAAAAGCAATCAAACTTGAAACAATGAGATATTTTGAACAAAAATTTTGTGATTTTTTTTTTCTATTTAGCACCCCCACCGTCTCTTTTGTACAATATGAAATATCTCCCACATCGTTTTTACAAAAAGAATATGAATATAATTTCATCAATCAAAAGTCAAAATGCCGAAATACGATCCTGCCGCATTCCCTTGTGACGATACAAGTCATAAGGAGCCCAAATGTAATCCACCGCGCATGGCTTCTTGGCGTCCAGCCTGGCCCACGGCTTCCCCTTACCGCTCCAATGCAGCAAGCTCACCGGACCGGGATGCACCGACCTACACCTCCCCGTCAAATTGTCCCCACCGAGCCCGTGCTGGTTCCACCTATGCTCAATTCCTTCAACTTCTCCGCCGAACACCAGCAGAAACGGCGGAAGCGATCCAAGCTCGTATATCCTCTTCTCCTTCTGCACTCTCATCCACTCCTCTATCTTCTTCGTATACTCTCCCTCACGCCACTTTCCCAGATCCATCACCATCACGCCGGTGTTGAAGTAACAAGCTGATTTCAATTTCATTTTCCCGGCGAAAACCTTGTTCAGCTCTGGATCGTCCCAGAAGGCGTCGGTGAAGTAGGCGGAGAAGTTTGCGTTACAGTAGATCGGCGCTCCGATGACTCTTGAATTAGAGAGCTGTATTTGCCAGAGCTTGTGGATGTCGTCGACTACGATGACGTCAGAGTCTAGATAGATGACTCGGTCAACGCAGACGTCCAGCATTTGTGCTAAATAGCTCCTCGCGTAGTTTAACGGATTATCGAGCGCAGGACGGATTGAAGAGGAGATGAGACTGTTGACGAGCTCCTGCTGAAACGAGTACGCTTTGAATTTCAAAGACGGAAAAGCGGACTGAATAAGTTTGAGTAGTTTCGAGTGGTCGTCGGCGGAGAGGATGAGATGGAAGAAGATGTGGTCGGGACAGGAGGCGTGTTTTAGCACGGAGTGGATCGCAGCGACGGAGCCTCTCAGGTACTGAAAATCGAGTGTCATGGCGATATGGACCGCATTCGGATCGCAGACGGAGGATGACGTAGTTGCTGTTGCTGCGCAATCCTGGCCGTTGACATACTCGGGAGCTTCTATGAAACGCGGCGTTTTGATGGATCGGATTGCTTCGGTTGGGGTGTAATTGAGTGAAATTGATAACAGCACGAGTCCGAGCAGCGCTGTATGAACCATAGATGATGATCGGTCAAACCGAATTGTAATGGATTGGGTTTGCTGTTTGGAATCTGAATTGAAGTGTTTTGGAGAGACGATGGAGATATTTGTTTTTTAAGTAATGAAGAGAGACGCGCAAAGATGGAAACGGTCATTGAAAATTGTGTCGCAGCGCGTTTCTGGAACGAAACAGCGTCTTTTCATTTTATTCTTATTTATAACCAAAGCGCAGTCGTTTTATGGTGTGGTGGGTGACTTCATTCCAGGCTGTCACACGTTTTTATTTTAGGATAGGAAGGATGGCAGAGGCAGTCAGAGTCAGAGCTTTCGTTGTTACGCGTCTGACGCTTTTAAGAAAATGGTAAAAAAGTTGTCCTGATGCTGATGGTCAGTGTGCTGTGTCTTTACTTCGATTTCGTCTAACTCCCTCCTAACCCCAACTTTCCCTGGGCCCAGAAAATATTCGGCCCAACCTTGAGTTGGACATTCTTAACAGCTTCCATTTTATTGGATTCAAACGAGGAATACAAAAGTCAGTGGAGTTTCATGTCCATAAAGAATCATTTGGTACACCATTTTTTATTTTTATACTCTCTTTTTTTCGCCCCTTAGGATTCGAACGCATCATGTCGGTTGGGCTTCAAAGTTTCTACGTCATATTCCTTGACTGCTTGCTCTACCTGACTGGCAATTTGATACAACATAGAAAGTAAGAATAAACAGGCAAAGAATATTAGGCTATAAAAGTACTCTAATTAAAAAATTATTGTATAAAATTATCTATTAGTATCTAGTAGTAAGTAACAAGTCTGAATTGGTGTTAATCGTTATATATGCTTAAATAAAGTGACAATATTAATGTATGGGACATATTTTTTTTCCTCAAAACCACATAATTTTATTGAAACGAAGGACAATATACAGAGAGACATCTTGAGACACACAACTCTAACAAGACGGGGCAAAGCCCTAAACCTAACATGATCAAAAGGCCTAAAAAGAAACCATGGCGGTTAGGAGGGGATGGCACCCAGCTCCTCACCGGACAAACAAAAACATTAAAAAAAGCAACGAAATAGGGTCAAAGAAAAACCCTTATACCCCCAACAGCTATCTCTAAAAAACTTACAGAAATAAATGTTCGATCTAAGTGACTAAGAAATGAAAATTCAGTTGATTGAATGCCAAACACAAAATGAGCGACAATAAGCTCAACCGGGGTCTTTAGCTCATTCTCAAAATATGATCTGCATCAACCTTGATGAATAGAAAGCTCAACAGGGATTTGTGAGCTAGAGTAGTTATTTCAAGGGAAAAGTATAAAAATGGTCCTGAACTATCACCTCTTTTCAATTTGAAGTCCGAACTACCATAATTTCCAATGAGGGGGCAAAATCAAAAAATCAGCTAAAGTTAACCCTGCTAGTCAAATTACAATTAAATGTCATTTACTTTAATTTTATCTATATATCTCTCATTCTATATTTTTAACTTTTAATTTTTTATTCCCTTTAAATTTCATATCACATATAAGTACTACATTTAAATTAATTGTTTAGGGTTTCATAATTTACCCTTATATGTTGAATAAAAATAAACAATTACTTTTTTATTGTAAAATTTTCAATTTCTTTCCATAATATTATAGGCGAGTATAGTATTTTAAATTTTCATAGTTTCACAATTGATCATAAAATATGTATGGATAAAAGATTAAATTATTATTTTTCTAATTCATGTTCATAAGAGTGTTACTATAAAAAGAATATAAATTTATGGATGAATTGAAAGATTTTTTTTTAAACTTTTGTCCACACATATTATATATTATGTGCTGAAGGGTCAATCTTTAAAAATTCAAAATATTATAATCACCCATCATATAAGGGAAACTTCTTAAAAAATTTAGAATATGAACCAAAATAATATATATTTAATTTTTATTCATACATGTTATATGGTAAATTATGTAACCCTAAATAATTAATTTAAATGTAGTACTCATTTGTGATATGCAATTTAAAAATAATAATAAAATTAAAAGTTAAATATATATAATGAGAGATACTTAGATAATATTAAAGTAAATTATATTTAATTTTAATTTGACTAACGGGGTTAACTTTGACCGTTAACTTTAACGGATTTCTTGATTTTGTCCCACATTGGAAATTATGATAGTTCGGACCTCAAATTGGAAAGAAGTAATAGTTCAGGGCCCGGCCCCTTTTTGTACTTTTCCCTTATTTCAATTACATGATCCGCTTTATCAATGAAAAGCCTTCATCATCATCTTATACTTTTATTGATTTATTTACTATAAAATGACCAACAAACATTAAGAAAGGCTAAGGTAGCCGTAGGAGGAGAGTAGCTTCGCCACCGAATATCTATTCATTTAAACTCAAATTTGGTGGGGGTAAGAACCCCAATCTTTTCCCAAGAAAACACAACACCTAAAATCAAATCACACTAATTGTTAAGTGGCATTCAGCATTCTACTTATGGAAGGAAGGCAGGCAAACTCGGTGTTTAGTACTTTAGTGTATTCGAAAGTTGCCTAATAATATCTTCATCACAAAAAAAAAGTTGCATAATAATATGAGTTTTTTTAATATGTTCAAATTAAGTAAATTTATTCACTTACTAAGCCAAAAAGGTGATTGTTGAATTGATAAAACTCTTGGATTGCAATAGTGAAGTCAAGGTTTAGAACCCACACCGTAGCATTTTCCATTCATTCACCTAGAATCCGGATGGTGCCCTTTAATGTTATTGAAATGTTATAGATGGAGGCATGCTCTGGTGCAAAATGCATGCATTTAGCAAAAAATAACGAACACTACACACTACAAATATGCTTTACAATATCATTTTGTAGTTCTTGCACAAAAAGTGAGTTGAATTGTCATCAGCTTAGTTTACGCAATTACAATGGTAGACGGAATATTAAATGTTCACTTTTAATGATTTCTTAAAAATGAAATGACATTAATTGTTTGTATACGTATATATATAAAATTTGGGCCACGGGTGCTGATGAAAATATAACATAGCTGCTATTTTCAAAAGCCAAAAGGGTAGCACCTTTAATTGTGTTTATAGATATTATTTAGGGAAAATGACAAAGAGGGGGTATGAACTATCATTCATTGACAAATCACGGTCTGAACTATGAAAAATGACAATTAAGGGCAATTTCAAAATATTTTAATCCTCATATAACACTTAATTGCACTTAATATTACTCCGTCCATTAACAAATTTACTAAATGAATGAACTGGAAAAAAATCTTGCCCTTAATTTTGAAATTGAGAAGTAAAATATTTTGAAATTGCCCTTAATTGTCAATTTTCATAGTTCGGATCGTGATTTGTCAATGAATAATAGTTCATACCCCATCTTTATCATTTTCCCTATTATTTATGCCATTGTTTTAAAGAGAGAAGGTGCTAGGAGGGATTTTGGACAGAATTTTGTCACAATTGATTGATTGCGCGCATCGATGAATCAAGAGAGACTTTACAAGCAGCTTCTAGCTATGTGCTTGTCGTTGGATCTATTTGTCATTGATAAGAAATTGAACCTGCACTGCGAAGGTTCAGGAGGTTGGAGCATGGAGTAAGCAATAAAAAGAATAAATCATTTGGATATTATTTCCAAGTTACTTCATGAAATTTTAATTGTTAGATGAAATTTTGATGAACGTGGAATTAATGAAATGCAATGTTCAAATATCAAATTAGTTATCATTCATTCAATTCTTATTTCCTAGGTTCACTAGTCCTCTGTACTCATATGCATAGAGTATATGAAATTTGGGAAATAACATTCAATATCATTATATCATAAACGTCTCTCTATTATGAAAATCATGAGCAACTACTGTGTAAAATTATAAATTGTTTAATTTATAGTCTTCAGGTATATTTTGTTATTTTTTTAGTTCATTTTGTTATTTTTTTTAGTTTTTAGTTTTTTTTCCACAATAGTTGAATTAGTTGATCATCCAATTCATTTTTTTATTATCAAATTTCAAATGCAAAAGATGGTAAAGTCATGAACAATCCGTAACAATATGAAAATTTATAATTACTGTCATTACAAAAAGAACTACAATCGAGATGAAACAAGGAGGTTTCGGTTAAGGAACAACATTGCTGGAAAAGAGATCAAATCTCGGTATTACTTTGCTTGTACAAACTAATTCAGATAACAAAGAAGACCAAAGAGAAAGCGTCACAAAAGAAACACCCTTTGTAAGTTTCACGTTTAAAATTGGTACTCTGTTATTTAAAATTCGTTCATCATTCGTAGTCGTACAATTAAAATTTGTACTCTGTCATTTAAAATTCGTAGTCTGTTCATTTAAAAATCGTACCATGTCATTTAAAATTGGTACTATGTGGCGGAAAATTCGTAGTCTGTAATTTAAATTACAATTCTTACACTCTTTTTTCTATTTTTTTCGTTAATGACCTTTATATTTAATGATACTGTGATATTTTAACATTCTGTTTTCAATTAGTGGTCATGGTTTGTTGTTCATAATTCGTACTCAGTCATTCTTCATTCGTAGTCTGGCATTTAAAATTGGCACTTCGTTAATTAAACTCATAGCATGTCATTTAAAATACTTACCGTGTCATTTAAAATACTTACCATATGAATCATATAAAATTGGCTCAATGTCCAGTGTTTTCATATGTTTTTTTCTTATGAACATTGCAGCAACTGGTTGCAAATTACGAGAAAGTTGCTGAACTATTGATATTAGTACTTGACAATTACAACAAGGCTTACAAATAAGCATCACTCCAGCTTAATTTCAAAGACCATGTCGGCCAAATGGACGAAGATGTGTGGAAACATATTGAGAATTGCAAACGGAATAAATTCAAAAGGGTAAAAGACAACGTACATCAAAGGAACCTGTATTGGAGAATCTTCAAAGTTGTCAAGAACCTATCCACAGTCCAATCAAACATCTCCGGATTGACCATCAGTCCACGCACAAGTACGTCCGCAAACGCCAACCGCCACCGCATATGGCACCAAATGATACTGCTAAATCTTCCTGGCAAGAGGCTGATTAAGTTCAAATCAGTGTCAAAAACATGGCACCATATGATCTCAAACAACAACTTTACTTACGAGTACTTCCAAAAGTGGGCGATGGAGAAGAAGAGTTTTTTTTTTGAAATAAAAGACATGATCATAAGAGAAATTATGTTCAGTGAATTTCAAGGACCGCACAAGCATACGGATAGAAGGTTGTAAAATGTTTGTGTACAAAGATAGCAAGCCCATAGAAGGATAGTTTATGACAGTCATATCACATTTTGTAGTAGTAATAGTAGTGTAAATTGGTTAAAGTGATCACACTTGGCTACTTTGGAGCACAACTCAACCACATTGGACAGTAGTTCAATTATAAAACATGTCATAGATGACGCAGGTTGGCTATCTTGTCATTGATATATCGTTCAGCTTTGTCAACCATGGATTCAAGTCCCTCAATCATACCGAATTCAACTGTAGAGCGCATCACAAAAATGAAATATTCCAACTGTGTCATCAACTCGTTCTTTTTATACTCTCGTTCAATTTTGCCACCGCAGTTCTCATCCTTGCATCCTCTACCAATGAGGTCGGGGCGATTTGTTTCTTTGAAGTTGCAAGAATTACACTTCACAACACATTTATGATACGTTTTTAGAAAAGTGTCGACTTGCTTTTTAATCTGCTTAATAGCCGCACGGGGACCTCCCATAGCCTGTGAGTGAAGACAAAGAATACTCAAATTATCGTCAAAGGGTACTTGATCCGGAGGTTTTGGAGGAATTGTGTATGTGAGAAGGAGCTTACTGCAATTCCGAAATTGCTCAGGCCTCTCAGCTCGCCTCCTCACAGCTTCTGGATTGTGATAATTGATATATTTGCTCCATCTAATTGTGTCTTCCATTGTTTCTCTCCACAGAAAACGCTGCAATCCTACCGAAATCGAAAACCCTAATCCCAATTCGATCGAATAAGAGGCGATTGGCGATCGGCGATCGACGAAGAGATCTCCTTCTTATAAAACCTCGAGCACGCATCGAGAAGAAGAATTGTTGCTTACGCCATCGCCCACTTTTAGAAGTCCTCGTAAGTCGTAAAACATGGTTACCATTTACCGATTTTAAAATACCTGATTTCTTAATGAAATGCAATGCTCAAATATCAAATTAGTTATCATTCATCCAATTCTTATTTCTTAGGTTCACAAGTAGTCCTCTTTACTTATATACGGAGAGTATAATTTGGGAAAGAACATTCAATATCGTCATATCGTACTTCTCTTCTATTATGAAAAGCATGAGCAACTATTGTGTAAAATTATAAATTGTTTAGTTTATAGTCTTTAGTATATTTTGTTATTTTTTAGTTCACTTAGCTTTATAAAAAAATTAGTTTATTTTTTTAGTTTTTAGTTTTTTTTTCCACAATAGTTGAATTAATTAATCATCCAATTCGTTTTTTATTATCCAATTTCGAATGCAAAAGAGGGTGGAAAATTTATAATTACTGATGAACAACAATTTTCCCCATTTGCTTTTATCCAGATATGGAGAAGGCTTACTATTTTTTAATAATTAGAAACTACTAGGCGATATGAGCCATAACAATGAAAAGTTTATAACTAGTCATACTGACAAGACCATGACACTAAACCATCACTTTCGATGGTAAACGGGACCACTTGGATCGTCCAAATGATCCCGACGATTTTTAGGTTCGTTAAAATGCCTCTTGCACTTGGTGCATGGATATTTTGAAATTTTTTGTGCTTCTCTCTTGATGATCTACAATCTCACCATGATCTTTGCAATATCCGATTTGTAGAGGTTGCATTTCCTGTCAAAATTTGTACCGACTTCCATGCTCATTAGTATTGTTATTCTTCACAATCTCTTTCGCAATATCATTCTTTTCGCAGAGTTCATGGCTTTCATTAGCACTTATTTTTTACACTAAAGATGCTTTAAAAGTATGATAAGATTTGTAGTTTAGTGTTTGGTAGTTATAGTTGAACATAACATTCCATGCCTCCTAGCTTCATCAAATTTCATGTATTTATTCAAACTGCTTGCATTATGTCCGAAGTATTGAACATGTGAAAACTACTGACTATATTATATCCTATGATCACATCTTATAATGTAATATTATTTAGTTAGACCGCTTTCTCTGTGTTTCCTAAGGCATCAAAGTAATCCCAGAAGCTTTCACAACACTTCATAAATACAATTATTCATAATTAACTTACCCAAAATTTAATTTAGAACAATCCTATGGCATTAAGTAATTTCCGAAGCTTTTTTAACATTTAATAATATAATTATTCATAATTTATTTATTTATAATTCAATTTAGAACAACTAAGCCCAATCAAAAAAAAATAGAACAACTAAGTTAAGAACTAATAAATTCGAGTTGGGCATCCAAAGTGACATGTTGGACATAACACCCTTTAAAGTCGATATAAATGTGTGTACTCGGGATAGGCAAGTTGACATTTATACAATAACTAAGACCAATAATTATAATAAAAGTCAAAGAAATTATTCTTATTCCATTAATACTCCACAATATAAAATTATTTAAAAAACTCAAATATATTTATTGAAAAGATATGAACAAGTGAGGCGTATGAAGAGATCCCATGAGACATGGAAAATCTCTCATACCTTGATATGCATACACGAATAATATCAACCTATGTGTCATAAAACTTCATTTATTTGTGCCCGAATCCCCACTTAGGTTGATGTTGATAATGATAATGAAGATTTATTAATTAGACACCTACATAACATGCCTAGCTGCTTCTTAAATCTTAATAAAATGATTTACAAGTAGAGATAGTTGACTTATATGAAATCAGCTAGCTAGCTAGCTTAGTAGCTCCTAGTTTATAACTTATTCGCTTTGCTATAAATGGGATGTTATCAAGTTATGACTTATTGAGCATTCTGAGATGGAGATGGAGATGAAGATGGAGGTGGACAAGAACAAAATGGTGAGCAAAGTGGTGCGCTTGAACTGTGGGATCGACATACCTGTTTTAGGCTTTGGCACTTTCACGCTGGCCAATGATTTTGAGGAGACTAAGCAAGCCGTCCAAGCTGCATTGCAGGTAGTGCCGTAGTGGTACTGTGTCTAAACCCCCTATTAATTCCTTAGCTAGCTTCCTTACGAATACCAAACATAGTTCAAATTCTATTATTGTCACTGTTTTCATATATCCCGGCCGGCTAGCCGATATAAATTAATTCAGTTTAGGCCTTTAGGGTATACTTTTGATGTTTGATTATTAGATACTTGCCTCACTAACAAAGTTAAACTTTGTTGCTTTGACTTTTCATTAAATGTAAGTTTGAATATGCAAGTAGTGTGCCGATCCGGTATTTTGCAGGTATTTTGATTTGAACACTCCTCAAAAATTAAGTATAGAGTGTGCCGATCCGTCATAAGACCTAATTCTTTAAAAACCACATCACCTAATAGTCGAATAGGAAAAAAATATATATAAATCAGGCATTGCATGCATGAGAAGATGGGGGAGATCAGGTACATAAATCAAGTTGAAGAAATTTTTGTAATTTGCTGATTTTTAGGGATTTTGCAGATGGGGTACAGGCACTTTGATACGGCAAAGATATACGGATCAGAGCCAGCTGTAGGAAGAGCTCTGACAGATTCTCTCAGTAGTGTGAATCCAATTGTAGATAGGTCCGATATATTCCTCACCTCCAAATTATGGGGAACCGATCACCATGACCCTGTTTCCGCGCTACGCAAAACATTAGAGTATGCATTCCATTCATTTATTTGCATCATAATTAATCAATCAATAAGCATCCCTGCACTGCCACGCTGTCACATCTTCCTTTGTACTAAATGTTATTATACGTGACAAAACGATATCATTTCAATCAAAATAGTGTCGTTTTGTTATATTTCAAAAATATATTAATCGAAATGACGTTATTTTTATTAATACGATGTCATTTTGACACTAACAGCATTTGACTGCGATCACGAAATCTTTTTCCTTGTACTAAATGTTATTATGATATTTGGTTGGTTTATCAGAAATGTGGGAATGGAGTATTTGGACTTGTACTTGGTGCACTGGCCGGTGAAACTGAAGCCCGGCGAATGCTCTTATTTGCCGATGGAGCAGGATTTTGAGGCTCTTGAGATGGAGACTACTTGGGAGGGAATGCAGAGATGCCTTGAAATGGGTCTATGTAGATCAATTGGTGTCAGCAATTTCTCATCTCGCAAGGTTCAACAACTTCTTGATTTTGCATCTGTCCGCCCAGCCGTTAATCAGGTAAGCCAACGCCCTTTCCGATATTTACTGTTTATTGATTCGGTGTATCGCTGCAAAATACTGACAGTATCAAAGCGATGTCATTTCGATTAAATTGACGTTGTTTTGTTGTTATTTTTTTATAAAAAAAAAGCACGCGCAACAACGTGGAAGTTTTGGCACTCGCAGCATTTAGTTACACTGCACCGAATCGTTTTTTATTGTTTGGCATCTGAGAGCTCATTGAGTCATTGTATAATTTTCAATACAAAAACTAACTATGGAACTCACAAAACCATCAAAATGAATATATTCATTTGCGCATTCCTTTATATTGCTTCATTGTCACCACGACTTGACAGTAATTTACATTTTGTTATCGGAAAAGGTGGAGATGCACCCAATGTGGAGGCAGGGCAAGCTGAGAAAGTTTTGTAACGACAACAACATCCACGTCAGCGCTTACTCGCCGTTGGGCGGTCCGGGGAACTGCTGGGGATCAAATGCTGTGGTTGACCACCCAATTATCAAATCTATCGCTCTAAAACATAAAGCTAGTCCAGCTCAGGTGTCACTTAAATGGGGGATGTCAATGGGAGCAAGCACTATTGTCAAGAGCTTCAACCAGGAGAGGATGAAGGAGAACATGAGAGCCGTCGAGGTTGAACTGGACGAACAGGATTTAAACCAGATGGAGAGAATGGAGGAGGTGAAGATAATGAGAGGAGAGTTTCTAGTAAACCAAACCACAAGTCCCTACAAGTCCATAAAAGACCTCTGGGATGATGAGATCTAAGGACATACGACTCGAACCATCTTCGAGGAAAAAACCGTATATGAATTATATCAATTGGTTGGCATAAATGACTGTCGCATATTCCACACATTTGTCCTAAAAAAAATGGCGTAGCTTACCTGCAGTTTCAATCATCAAGCATCAAGTACATTAACAATATTTAACACTTCTCAGTGGTCTGATAAACGAGAAATATCTAATATGTTCTAAATAGTACTGTCATTACTTATTAAACACAAGCACAAGCATCATTCAGCAATGTAAGCGAATAAGTCAATGTTACGATGTGGAATCATTTGTACACAATTGTAAAAATAAGACATGTTAGCAGAAGGTACAAGATCCTAAGCAAACACGTGAGGAACTAACAGTTAATTAAATCTAAGGTGCTTGTTAAGTGTAGTTTTCTTACAGTGACTTAAGGATTTGTGACTTTCTGAAAAACTTGCTGCCTCTCTTTCCTGCGGCAGTGCCCATGTATGATGACAGGTGAGACTTGGTGTCCAGCATCCATTTGAATACCTGGAGTAGAGCAAATACAGCTGACAGTTGAGAGGAGACTTCATTTTCCTTTATGCGTGTACATGATACGACTCTTAGCCTCTCTAGTTCCACCCAAGAAAGCAAGACGGATTCGATCCCTTTCGCCGTGAGTAGTGAGGCTCCTTCAAGCGACAAGGACTTGACACCCCTGAGAAATCGCAGTTCAAAGTATATTGTAAGTAGATATGAGGAACCAAAGTTAGATCACACGCATGACCCATAAGTGTAAAATGTAAATACATCATATCAAGTTCATGTTTTCTGAATAATGCAAATACGTTTTTTGTGTGTTAACATTTGTCTTCAAACTGTCGAATGGGATGCTTTCTTAAGAAAGTTAACTCGATTAAGTACATAATAATTTGAGGAGCATTGTCTAGGTGCCAATAACAAAAGAAGAAGTATGAACGAACTTTGGACAAACGGAAAGAAGAATGGTTTTTCAGCTAAATTACCCGAGTAAAGGAGTTTGGCATTTAAACCTAGTTTTCTTGTGTTATAATCTCATTTCAGTAATGTACAAAAGAATGGTACCTGCACACGCGCGCTGTGCTAAAGGTTTCATCGTCCAGTCCCCAGCAGTCTTGGATCGTGATGGCTTTTACAGAAGCCTTGCAAACTACAAACAATGCTCGCAAACTCTCTCTATCTCTCAACTGACACTTGTGTAAGTGCAGGCACTCAAGAGTCGGGCAAGAACCCAGATACTCATCTGGTCCTGGCCTGAGATCAATCTTCTTGCACGAACTCAATCTCAAACTCCTCAAATTCTCAAAATGTGATACTGCAGCTAGCCACCCGTCCTCCATTCTATGATCACACAGCGAGAGCTCTTCTAGCATTTGACAACACTGCGCAATGGCTTTGATTCCATCAAAGCTTCCTTCACAACCGCTGAGCTCAAGTTTAACTAACCGTTTACACCCTTGAGCCAAAATGGTCAAACCAATATCTGAAATCGACGATTCTGAATGATACACCCCATCTACACTCCCAACCAATTTCAAAATCTGTAAATTCTTACAACCTACAATGGCACGCAAAGCTTCATCATTGCACTTGTGTAACTCCAATTGTTGCAAATATGGGCATTGTGTGGCAATGCTCATCAAACCAAATTCAGTACCAGCGAATGTTGTCAGTTTCCGCAAATTAGGATACCCGTTGGCCAAAGCAATCAATCCCTTATCTACCGCATTTTCAGATATGAACTTATCATCAGGGAGAAAGGTGGGATCTTGATCCTGGTCAGGTATGTAAGTTGAGTCCAAACGAAGACACAAAGCTCCACGGCTCAATAGTATCAATGAATCTGAAACGCAGGCATTAATAAGATCAACATGTACGAGATTCGGAAATCTCAAAATCAACCGACCAGATTCCAAAAAGCGGGAATCCAAAACTTTCAAGGAGCGAACTAATCGACCCTGAAGATGTAACCATCGCTTGCAGACAAGGTAGAGAGAATTGGAATCAGAGCTGGAAAGGTTGGAAAAAATCCGATGCAGAATCTGGTCGGGCAACTGCAGCGTCCTGTCAGCGGAGTCGACGCTCGGTGCTTGGTCGAAGAGCAGAGCCTTTTCCTTGTCGGGAAGGTGAGGAAAGAAAGCGGGTTTAGTAGCAGTGGTGGTGGTGGCGGGAGGCGGAGGTTTAGGGTTAGGGTTTGGCTTGGTGGGGAGATGCATAGAAACGACGACGTGTTTAAGTGAATTTGTGCTTTTGAACCAAAGATTGGACCAGCTGGGCGGCCGCTTCTTCCGATTAGGTTCTGACCTTGGAGACATGTTGCTTTGAACGCCGCTCGTTTGAACTTAATTGAGCTGAGCTGGCTGTGTTCCGGCTACACCGAATCGACGATTACATCTTCTGACTCTGTGTGTGTGTGTCTCCGTTGATGGTTTTTGAATATCCAGTTTCAAATTCAGCAACGGATCTATGAAGCGTAAGCTAATTTCAACTGAAGGAAAGTAGTAGGGTCTACAGTCTACTTACTAGTCATTTTTTCTTCTATGGAAATTTCAAATTGTGTGCCTTTGCTTCCGAGCCTATGTATTCTAGCCTGTTGGTCCACCCTAGTTTTTTGATGCATTTGTACAAAATGGCACGTACTATATTATTTACGAGGTCAGTGCATCATTCTCTTCACAATTGAATGAAGTTGCTAAGCATAAGAATCTCATTCTTTGAATAGTGGATACGACGGTTTCTTAGAGCATCTTTTTGTAAAAAAATATGGATTACGAAAAACGAGTTTGGTATAAACAACTTATTTTTATAAAAAATACAAATTAAGAATAGTTTTTAATTTGGTCATTTAGACGGATGTTATTAAATTTCATCGTATGGTTGATTTATCGGTGACGAATTATAGATCACTTTTGACGAAATATATCTTACTTTTAGTTTTCGGCGACGAATTATTTTATAAAATTTATAATTTATACCAAAAAAATATGTTTGCAGACATCAACCAAAATCTAAGAATTATAAATTGGAAAATTGAACGAAATATTCATTTTATACATATATCAAAATAAAATCAATAAAGAAACGATAAGAAAAGTTGCAAGTTTTATTTCTACATCAATCTTGTTTTATTATTCTATCAAAAAAAAAAAAATCTTGTTTTATTAGGGTTTTTGTTCAGCCGAGGCGCATCCGTCATATCAGTATTTACAAACTCTCCAGATTCGCACTTTCTCGAATCCATCAAGCAATCGGGCTCGTCGATAGCAATGGCCGAGAATTCGAGCGCGCCTTTCACTGATCAGCCTCTATCGGCTCAGACCACGAACTTCGAAAGCCATAATCTGACGAATGGAGGGGAAACAGGCGCAGATCCAAAGCCGGAATTGCGGAAGCCGTTGCTGTCAGGTACTAACAGCGGCAACGAGAATAACAATTCCGGAGGGGAGGAGGAGGCGTCGTCGAGCCGTAGGAAAAGACGTAGCCGATGGGATCCTCCTTCGAACGACAACAACGGCGTGGATAATGGTGGAGGTGAGGCTGCTGGCAGTGGTAGGAAGAGGAAATCCCGTTGGTCGGAAGAGGAGCCGAAGCCTTTGATTCAGTTGCCTGATTTTATGAAGGATTTTACCGGAGGTATTGAATTTGATCCTGAAATTCAAGCGTTGAATAGTAGGCTTCTTGAAATTAGCAGGATGTTGCAATCAGGACTGCCCTTGGATGATAGGCCTGAAGGGGCTAGGTCTCCTTCCCCCGAACCAATTTATGATAATATGGGAATTAGGATTAATACTAGGGAATACCGAGCGCGTGAGAGATTGAACAGGGAAAGACAGGAAATCATTTCGCAGATTATTAAGCGCAACCCTGCTTTTAAGCCTCCTGCCGACTACAGACCACCAAAGCTTCATAAGAAGCTTTATATACCTATGAAAGAGTATCCTGGATATAATTTCATTGGTCTTATCATTGGACCCAGGGGAAACACTCAGAAGAGAATGGAGAAGGAGACAGGTGCTAAGATTGTTATCCGAGGTAAAGGTTCTGTAAAAGAAGGTAGGATTGGGCAAAAGAGGGATTTGAAGCCCGACCCTGGGGAGAATGAGGACTTGCACGTTTTGGTCGAGGCTGACACAAAGGAAGCACTTGAAGCTGCCGCTGGTATGGTGGAGAAGCTCTTGCAACCTGTTGATGAAGTTCTTAATGAGCATAAGAGGCAACAACTTAAAGAACTTGCTGCTTTGAACGGAACGATTAGAGATGAAGAATACTGTAGGTTGTGTGGAGAACCTGGTCACCGTCAATTTGCTTGCCCATCCCGTACTTCTACTTTTAAAAGTGATGTTCTTTGTAAAATCTGTGGTGACGGTGGTCACCCTACTATTGATTGTCCAGTTAAGGGAACTACTGGAAAGAAAATGGACGATGAGTATCAAAACTTCTTGGCGGAATTGGGAGGAACAGTACCTGAATCTGCAATTAAACAGAGCTCTGTTTTGTCAATCACAAACGGTTCTGGAAGCAATCTTCCATGGGCTAGTAATGCTGAGAATTCCGGGAACAGCTCGCATCCAGGTCTGGGCTCAACTGGTATGAAGTTGGTGAAGGATTATGATGAGACCAACTTGTACATAGGGTATTTGCCACCCACTTTGGAGGATGATGGTCTGATTCGCTTGTTTGCTCCATTTGGCGACATTGTAATGGCTAAGGTCATAAAAGATCGGATCACGGGTTTGAGCAAAGGTTATGGTTTTGTAAAGTATTCTGATGTTCAACAAGCAAACACTGCTATTGCTAGCATGAGTGGCTATCAACTTGAGGGTCGAACTATTGCTGTAAGAGTTGCTGGTAAACCCCCTCCGCCAGCAGCACCTCCAGCCGCCCCTGCACATGTACCGCCTCCATTCCCTGCATCATCTCAACCTATTGGTGCTTATCCTTCTCAGCAATTTTCTGCAGGAAGGCCTTCTGGTGCACCTTATGGAAGCTACCCAGGGGCTCCAGTTCCATGGGGAATGAGTACTCCTACCACACCCTATACCTCCTATCCACCACCACCCCCTCCTCCCGGGTCAAGTGCCTATGCTCCTTATCCGAGTCAACTCATATCTCAGTACGGCCAGCAATACCCTCCTCCCCCGCCTCCAGGGGCTCAGTCATTAGTTTCTGGTGAAGCACAGCAAAATTACCCTCCTGGAGTCGCGTCCGATAATAATTCTTCTGCTCAATCTATGCCAGTTAACATTTACTCACATTCCTCTCCTGTAATGCCGCAAAGCGTTCAACCTGGCTATCCTCCACTCTCATACAGTTATCAGCAATATTACAGCACAGTTCCTCCTCTCCCTACACCCACCTCAGTAATGGACCATCAACCTGTTATGAACAATCCTCCATGGGCTTCAAATCCTCCTATACCACCACTACCACCACCACCTCCATCTGATGCAGAATATGAAAAGTTCATGGAAGAGATGAAGTGATTAGCTCCTATGCTACATCTGATATCTGGTCAAAGGTAAATTCACTTGCTCTTTAATTATTTACATGTTCTGTTACTGTCGTCTGCTTGTGAGTTTTATTATTTCTTGCGGCATAACTTGCTGATGCTCTAAGAATACCTTACATTGATTTTCCTTGTGGCACAATCTGTTGGTGGTCTAAGAATGTCTGCAAGGATGTATTCCCTCGAATGGTTCAATGGAGGAGTCATGGCTCAGCATGTGTAGACACATTTTTATACGGTTAATGTGGCAGACTCATACTTAATTATTGCTGTTCTCTGATGCATTGATATTGTCTGTCCTGGGTGAAATGTATTTTGGCTTTGGTAGTGTTCTAGTTTATATAGATTTGTCTTTGGCAGGCTGTATATGGTGCTACAATCATAGCCAACCCATAGGTAATTTTGAAGGCTATCAAGGTCAATTTCCTTTATGTTTATATCATCTTGTGTGTGGCCTTTTTTTGTGGATGAGGAGAATTTCCTTTTCATTTTCCTTTTGTACTTTCAGTCGTTAATTTCTCATGCTCTTTAGTATCTCTATGGCATTGGCATCGACAAATTCATGGATGTAGTTACCTAATGCATGTATAACATATCACATTAGCTCAACTGTAATCTCATATATGCCAGTCAATTATTAAAATTAGAAGGTTAATACTAAAACAAATTTAGTCTGCAAGTAAATTCATAGTTTGAGACAAAATTAAATATTATTGCTATTCAAGTTCGTTATAGTTCCGATTCTTTTTTACAAAATTAAATATCTGATAAAGATTTATAGCTTAAACTATTGCTCAAAGGCGCACCCGGCTATCGCATAGTGGATTGACATTTGTTATATACATTATATAGCCGAAACACATTTAACTGCCATTTTCTTCTTGGAATTGGGCACATACTTATTTTACTGGAAGGTTTGAGTATGATGTATAATATGCACTTATTTTCATGTTAAAACTTTTTTAAAAGTGACAAGTTTCAGTTTGACTGTGCGCAGATTAATTTGACTTGAATAGCAGGTATTCTTATGCAGATTTTTACATTCCACTATGCTTCACATCTTTAACACTTTCATTAATTATGTAGTGTGTTTTTCGGCTCCTACTAATATACTGCCCTGTCAGCTCCAAGTGCTGTCTGCATCGACGTAATTACGTGATGTGCATTTATCTAACCCTACTCTTTTATTTGTACTTTTTTTACAGGGATGGAGTTTCTTGGAATACTTGCAAATCTGATTTCTTACTTCATTCCTTGAGTTGTCATTGGAAGTTTGGACTGTTTCTTTAACCTTGCTGTGGTGTTATGAACTTTGCAGAAACAAAAGTCAGAATGCTCGGCCTTCTCACTGCTGCCTGAAGGGAAAATTCATGTCATAGGGATCAATTTTGTTATCTTATGAATCGCTTTTGCTGTTTACCAGTCCTGCTTGATTCTTGTTTTTGTGCTGACACTATATTGCATTTCTGACGCCTGACTTTTGACGTTTGTTGTGTATTTGGCACATTTTATCACTTATAACCATAATGTGTCCGCATTTGCTTGTTTTATATCTGTCACATCGGGACCTAAAGGGGAATCTGAGGTATGCTGCTTCCTACCGCATCTGATGTGTCGTTCCCGACTCCTTTCCAAAAGGTAAACTTTGCTGGCCATCTTGGTATTTACTAGATTAAAATAGATTTATAAAGGTACTCTGATTGGTTTTAGTGTTATAGCAGGTGAAAGAAACCATGTTTCATTGGGTATCATGCTGACCTCTAAATAGTATTTGTCTCATGTCTTTTAGAGGCCATTTCTCAAGAAGATTTTGTGGAAGGTTTTGGTTGCATAACTAGATTATTTTGCTCTTTTCTCTAACAGCAGATAAATTCATAAGATCCAAAAGTAGACAACATTTGAAACAGTTTTAGCCCAACCGTTGGCAAGTCTAGAGGGATAACATGTGTTCAGGTTTAGTGGTCATTTTTCTTTTGAATTAACGATGTGTATCTTCTGGCAAGTAGAAACTCCGGTGATTTGGAGTTGCTGAATAGTTTTTTGTAATGATTGACAACAGATGAAAATTCCATACCTGTCTAATTTTTTGTTATTTGTCATACATATCGTCTGCGTGAGATGAACTAAACTGAACCGATCGCAAGTGACTGCCTAGCAATCCCAAGTCCTCACTTATCCATATTAAACCTTGATTATTGGGACATAACTGCCAGATATTTTTGGTAGATTCTGCAACAGTGAGTATGGAACCGATGGACTAATGGTTGGCTTATAACATTGGTCCAGTTAGCAGTAACGATCACCATACACATACACATACACGCATGCTCTCTTGTGAGAAAAGTTTTGAGATGGAATTTAAAGTTGACTTTGAGTTCAAAACAGTTCAGCGAGTTTTTTTTTTTTTTGATTAAGGGACTTTGCCTTTGGGGTGATTTGAAATCGGAAACAGTTCAGCGAGTTTAAAAAGCGACGTACATAAAAAATCTTCTGGCGCCTTAGTTAAGTTTAGTCTCTTGCTTTTCAGAGCTAAGTGCAATGTGGAGTGTTGGTGTAAAACTCACACTTGGAGAAAAATGGATTCGTAGTCTTTATTGGCAATGCTTTCTTTTACATTCGACTGGAAGATAAATTTACCGGAAAAGTACTGTTTGAACCTTTGAACTAAAACCGTTTTGACTATTTGCTTTTGCCCAAACAATAAAAATTTATAATAAAAGTACGAATTAACGAATAATTTTCGGAATGAATAATACCTACAAATGTCGTCCACAATTTCGAAATCTAAACTCAAAATGCTAGTCCGAAAACTCTTACGCTTTAGGGCGGCTAAAACGTAAGTGGTATGTTATTTAAGCCAATTTGTGATTGTACCATGATTGAAATTCTTCACTTTCATTAATCGAATTCTCATGATAAATTTATCGGAAAAATACCGTTTGAAGCTTTGAACTAAAATAGTTTTGACTATTTGCCCGAACAATAAAAATTTCTAATAAAAGTACGAATTAACCAATAATTTTTGGAAAGAATAATACCTATCAACGTCGTCCACAATTTCGAAATCCAAATTCAAAATGCTAGTCCGAAAACTCTTAAGCTTTAGGGCACTAAAACTTAAGTGGTTTGTTATTTAAACGAACTTGTGATTGTAACATGACTGAAATTCTTCACTTTCATCGATCGAATTCTCATGATAAATTTACCGGAAAAGTACAGTTTGAAGATTTGAACTAAAATCGTTCTGACAATTTACTCGATCAATAAAAATTTCTAATAAAAGTACGAATTAACCAATAATTTTTGGAAAGAATAATACCAACCAACGTCGTCCACAATTTCGAAATCCAAACTCAAAATGCTAGTCCGAAAACTCTTAAGCTTTAGGGCCACTAAAACTTAAAGTGGTTTGTTATTTAAGCCAACTTGTGATTGTAACATGACTGAAATTCGTCACTTTCATTGATCGAATTCTCATAATGGCGACAATGGGAGTAAGAGTAAAATACAAAAGAAAAGATCAACTAGACAATGGAAGATTGACTTGTCTCGATGCAAGACTGAAAAACTTTGTTTTTGTTTATCATTATAGAGCAGAAAGGGACACAGTACTATTATTACACACAGATACAAGTATCCAGTGGATGCAATACATGTGAACAAGTTGGTCTACATGACATATTTATCCGCATTCACCACACATTTAAAGACGAAACCCACACAACATCATAATCGTACATACAATTTGAGCTTTATGGTATTTATCAAGTACATAGGGGGACTTTCAGTTTCAAGAGAGCTCACATTCTTGATCACTTTCCTTCTTCACTTTCCTCCATGGCACAAAGGAATGTCCGGGACTCCGGGTTATGTCTGCAAATCTCTCTTTGGGGAGGTGTTAAACGGCCCCGTCAGCGCCGACAGACTGCAAAAATAGATATCGTTTGATAAATAAGTTATGTGACGTATATTGTGAATGTAGTAACTTAGATTTATCAGCAATATGGTTTGAACCGTCGATCTTCTGGTCATTCGACCGGTAGACTACAATCCTTTGTTCTATATACAATTGTTTTTTGAATCTTATTTTTCTTGAAGGATAAAAACAAAACAATATTGAGACTCAGGGGAGCGCTCGGTTGAGAACCCTTAAAAATTCGAGAACTTGAGTACCCAAATCTCACCATTAGATCATGTAGAGATTAACGCAACTAATCTTGCAACTAATGAATGAAAACGAAGCAAATACGACACACAATTTATACTGGTTCGGATCCGGGTGATCCTACTCCAGTCGAGAAGAGGGGCGGCTCTTTATTGATTGAAATGATGATGGTACAACAATGGAAATACACACACGAATCTACTCTCCGATTCTCGTCTCTCAATTTGATCTCAATCGACTAATTGAATCAAATTTCTCCAAGAACCCTAGTTTTCGTTTCTGGTAAATTTGGGGAAGAACGAGAGTGAGTTGACTCGATGAGTCGGCTCGCTTAAATATCCGTTGCGCCGAGCTCACTCGAAGACCAGCCAAAACGCAGCACTTCATTCGCATCCAAGCTCAAAACGTGACCGTTCCATTAAACCACAGACGTGCACTTCTGTGGCTTCAAAACGACGACGCTTCGATCTAACAGACTTAACCGATTCTCGCGTTCAGCCACGGACGACATCGTTCCACTAAAGCCAATTCCCGCTTTTGCTCAACGCTGTCGTTTTCTCCGTCTTCAAACTCAAACCTTGGCGCCTTATCCAAACGACACCACTTGAACCCAGCTTCAGACCAAACGCCACCGTTTTACCCTGTCTCAGCCAGAACTATCCCATTTGATCTTCAGCTCCTCCAGGCCATACTGGCCTATTCCAGCTCCTGTAAATCCATCATACCATCATCATAAATCCACAAGTAGTTCACAACCAATATTACAAATCTCCACCTTGATTGTTAACTACTTTTCCAGCCCATAAGCCCCTCTCCTCTCATCCTGCATCAAGGTTTATCCATCAAACCTATCAGCTCCAAGCAGTAATCGAATTTCTCACTCGGAACTGACTTTGTCAGCATGTCAGCAGGGTTTTCCTTGGTTCCAATCTTGACCACTTGAACAACTCCGGAATCAGCAACATCCCTTACGAAATGCATCCTCACATCGATGTGTTTGGACCTCTCATGGAAGACATGATGCTTTGAAAGATGTATAGCTCCTTGACTGTCACTGTGGACCTTAACACAACTTTGTCCATGTCCCAACTCTGTCATCAGACCCTTCATCCAAAGAGCTTCCTTGACTGCCTCAGTTATAGTCATGAACTCAGCTTCAGTTGTTGAGAGAGCCACCACCTTTTGCAGATTTGCTTTCCAAGAAACAACAGTACCAAATACTGTGAATACTAACCCAGTTTGTGATTTTCTTGTATCAACATTCCCAGCATAGTCTGAATCCACAAAGCCTTGAATAAGATCAGCATCGACTTGCCCTTTACCATAAACCAGTCCTTTTCCTAAAGTTCCTTTTATGTATCTCAGCAACCATTTTACTGCTTGCCAGTGATATTTCCAGGATTGGCCATATGTCTGCTCACCAAGCTAACTCCATGAGCAATGTCTGGCCTTGTGCAGACCATTGCATACATCAAACATCCCACTGCATTTGAGTATGGAACATTCTCCATGTAAGCCTTTTCTTCCTTGGATTCTGGTTCTTGATCCTTGCTGAGTTTGAAGTGACTTGCCACAGGAATTGCCACTGGTTTAGCATCCTTCATATCAAACTTCTCCACCACTTTTGTTAGATACTCAGTCTGACATAGAAATAGCCTTTTCTCTGTCCTATCCCTCTTGATCTGCATACCCAGAATTTTCTTGGCACTTCCAAAATCCTTCATTTCAAAGTTAGTACTCAACTGCACTTTAAGATCATTAATAGCAGCAATATCATGGCTAGCTATAAGCATATCATCCACATATAACAGCAGATAAATAACAGATTTCCCTTGTACATGTTTGTAATAGATACACCAATCATAATCTGATCTCTTAAAGCCACAGTTAAGCATAAACTCATCAAATCTTCTATACCACAGTCTAGGTGATTGTTTAAGGCCATATAAAGATCTCTTAAGCAAGCAAACTTGTTTTTCAGGATCACCAACTATAAAACCTTCAGGCTGCCTCATATAAATAGTCTCATCAAGATTACCATGCAAGAATGCAGTTTTAACATCAAGTTGTTCCAGTTCATAGTCAAAATAAGCAACTAGAGACAACATGATCCTAATAGATGTATGTTTCACAACAGGGGAAAATATTTCATTAAAGTCTATACCTTCCTTTTGTGTGAAACCTCTTGCCACTAACCTTGCCTTTAATCTGGGAGGTTCTACCCCTGGTATACCTTCCTTCCTTGTGAAAATCCACTTACTTCCCACAAGTCTGATTTTAGCAGGCCTATCCACAATTTCCCAAGTTTTGTTCTTCTTTAAGGAATCCATCTCATCATGCATTGCCTTAAGCCACAGCTTTCCTTCAGCACCATTCACTGCATCTTGTACATTCTCAGGTTCATGATTAGAAATGTTTTCAGCAACACTACATGCATAATTGATCATATCCTCAAAACCATACCTAACAGGTACTCTAGCATTTCTTCTAGGCCTATCTCTTGTAAGCCAGTAATCATTACTTTCACTATGATAAATATTAACATTTGTTTCATCATCAATATCCTGAGCATCAGTTATATCAGCAGGAATGGTATCATGTTCAAGCTCCACCTCAGGTTCAACACCATCAGTTCTAGTCACCAAGTCATTATCATCTTTTTCCAGATTTAACTTTACCTGACTAGCATTTTTCTTAAAGGGAAATGTAGACTCATCAAACCTTACATCTTTACTAATAATGACTCTTTTATAACCATCCTCCAAGCACCACAGTTTATATGCCTTAGTTCCATCAGGATATCCAATAAACACACATTTTAAAGCTCTAGGTTCTAGTTTACTCTGCTTCACTGTTGCATAAGCAGCACAACCAAAAATCCGAAGCCTATCATACTCATCTAAATGATCAGTCCAAGCTTGCATAGGAGTTTTAAAACTCAAAACAGATGAAGGACTTCTATTTATTAAGTAACATGCTGTGTGGGCAGCTTCAGCCCAAAATGTTTTTGGTAAACCAGATTGAATTAACATACATCTTACCCTCTCCAAGAGTGTTCTATTGAACCTCTCAGCCAAACCATTCTGTTGAGGGTTACCTGGTGCTGTGTGATGTTTCACAATGCCATTCTCCTTGCAAAAGCTCAGAAATGCACTGTCCAAATACTCCAGTCCATTGTCTGTTCTCAGATATTTTACCTTCTGTCCAGACAGGTTCTCTACCATCATTTTCCAGTTCTTGAAGGTCTCAAAAGCTTCAGATTTCTGTGCTAAAAAATATACCCAAGATCTTCTGGTAAAATCATCAATTAAGGACATAAAGTATCTTTTAGCACCATGAGATTGAACTCTGGTTGGTCCCCAAAGATCAGAGTGAATATAGTCAAGTTTAGCTTTAGTAACATGTTTACCTTTTCCAAAACTCAACTTCGTGGATTTCCCTAGGACACAGTTCTCACAGAATTCAATTTTACTTACATGGTCCTTACCAAAGCAACCTTGATCATTCAATTTTTGTAGGCCTAACTGACCTAAATGTCCTAGTCTCAAATGCCACAAAACTGTTCTATCTTTCTCAGATTCACCATAGTTCACATCATTCAGAATCATGGTATTACCTTCTAACACATAAATCCCATTTTGTCTATTTCCACTTAATTTCAGCACATTCCCTTTAAAGACTTTTATCAAACCATTTTCAGCCTTAAAGTTACAGCCATGTGCTTCTAACATGCCCAAAGAAATTAAATCCCTTTTCAAGTCAGGCACATACCTCACACCTGAGAGTTTGAACTCAGGTCCATCAACCATCTTGATGCAAATGGTGCCAATTCCCACCATCTTACAAGCCTTGTTATTGCCCAAATGCACAGTGCCTTGATCCTTTTCAACATACTCCATGAGCCACTCTTTGTGTGGTGTCATATGATATGAACAACCACTATCAAGGATCCATCTACTGGTAGGATGAGTCTGTGTCACAACTAAGGCTTCTGCATTCCCATAAGCCTCCTCAGCCATGGCTGCATCTCCCTTTTCTTGTTCCTTCTGACCCAGATTCTTCTTCCTCTCAGGACAGTCCTTTCTCCAATGTCCAGTCTTATGACAAAAGAAGCACTTGAACTTCTTCTGGTCTGATTGTTGAGAATTGTTGGAGCCTTGTTTTTCCTTGGATTTTTGAAAACCAGACTTCTTTTGGAAGTTTATTTTCTAAAATCCTCCATGGGCAACTAAGCCATCAGCAACTTCCTTCTTAGGCTTCTGCTCCATTTGCTTTTGTTTAAGGGCAGCCAACGCATCCTCCATGGACAATGTCTCTCTTGAGTATTTCATTGTATCAACAAAAGTAGAATATGAAGGGGGAAGAGCATTTAGGACCATAATAGCCTGATCCTCATCTCCTATCTTCTCATCAATATTCTCCAGATCAATTACTATTTTTGCAAAATCATCAAGATGCTCTTCAATTGATTTACTTCCATCCATTTTGAAACCGAAAAGCTTACCCTTCAAGTAAATTCGATTTGTGAGAGTAGTAGTCATATACAAGGATTCCAGCTTAAGCCATACAGCAGCAGCTGACTTCTCCTTCGAGACTTCTCTCAGCACCTTGTCTCCAAGATGCAAAATCAAGGTTGAATATGCCATCTCTTACATCTCCTCCTTATCTGTTGCGGACACAGTAGCAGGGATGCCATCGACGACCAGTGCCTTTGCCACTTTCATCTGAACCAAGATCGCCTTCATCCTTTGCCTCCATAAAGCAAAATCGCCCTTGCCGTCGAACCTCTCGAGCTCCACCTTCGTTGACACCATTGCTGCAACCAGGCTCTAGATACCAATTTGTAGGGATTAACGCAGCTAATCTTGCAACTAATGAATGAAAACGAAGCAAATACGACACACAATTTATACTGGTTCGGATCCGGGTGATCCTACTCCAGTCGAGAAGAGGGGCGGCTCTTTATTGATTGAAATGATGATGGCACAACAATAGAAATACACACACGAATCTACTCTCCGATTCTCGTCTCTCAATTTGATCTCAATCGACTAATTGAATCAAATTTCTCCAAGAACCCTAGTTTTCGTTTTGGTAAATTTGGGGAAGAACGAGAGTGAGTTGACTCGATGAGTCGGCTCGCTTAAATATCCGTTGCGCCGAGCTCACTCGAAGATCAGCCAAAACGCAGCACTTCATTCGCATCCAAGCTCAAAACGTGACCGTTCCATTAAACCACAGACGTGCACTTCTGTGGCTTCAAAACGACGACGCTTCGATCTAACAGACTTAACCGATTCTCGCGTTCAGCCACGGACGACATCGTTCCACTAAAGCCAATTCCCGCTTTTGCTCAACGCTGTCGTTTTCTCCGTCTTCAAACTCAAACCTTGGCGCCTTATCCAAACGTCACCACTTGAACCCAGCTTCAGACCAAACGCCACCGTTTTACCCTGTCTCAGCCAGAACTATCCCATTTGATCTTCAGCTCCTCCAGGCCATACTGGCCTATTCCAGCTCCTGTAAATCCATCATACCATCATCATAAATCCACAAGTAGTTCACAACCAATATTACAGATCATGATGCATCTTTGAATCTGCATGTGACACATGTCCAAAAAGTAAAGTAAAAAATGACTTTGACTTTGCATTAAATGTATATTGGAAAATGCGCATGGGACATGTGTCACCACCAAAATGTATCTTGGAAAATGCATCTTGTATTTTGGATGGTGAAGATTAGGGTCTCAAGTTCTCGAAATTTAAGGGGTTCTCTTAGTGGAATTCAGGAATTCTTGATGCTATGCTGTTTTAGTCGAGATGAGCTTTTCAACCATGTATAGATTGTCTTCTAATTCAATCGGATGTGAGAGTAATTTCATTTTGAAGTTGGTGCTGAAATCTGTCTAGTAAATCTGGACAGGTTCGCTGAGCGATTTTCTATTGAAAATAAATCCTGTTTTTGTTGTCCGAATTGTGTGTTTCAAGAGCCTATTATGTTGTAATTGAAAAGATCTTTCCAACAACATGCCGAGCATATTTTAGTTCTTCCTGGATTGTTAGAAAAACGAGTTATAAGTCCAGACATGTAATCTGAAAACTGCAGAAATTGATATGAAAGATTTTTGACGGTTAAACTTCAACATTGATTATCTTAAAGCTCAAATGTCGGAATTGAGTGATTCAAAATCCTAAATTATAGTAATCGAAATAATCTTTTTGAAAATATTAATTTTGTGTTCTAAAGTATTTTGTAAGAAAAAACAGTTTTCAAGTTCATGCATGAAATCTGAATTTTATGAACAAATGACAGATTTGATTTATTGAACAAAATAGGATTTATGGAGTTGTGTTTGTTTTGTGAATGCATAGGTTCGGATCTGAATTCTCTAATGTTAATGATTTGATATTGGCGAAATGGACTGAAATAATATGTAGTTTGATATTCGATAGTGAGTTTTAATAAGTCTGATAGTTTAAGTATGTTGTTTATGACTTCTAGGTGACTCTTACTTGATTTCAGCATAATATAATTATATTGAAGGTTACGTGATGCTGGTTCGAGGTAAGTAATGTAGACATGTTCTGGTTATTCCTTTTTATCATATCTTGGATTGTCATGCCTTATTGTATTCTTCTCTTTCGAGTCATGAGTACTTTTGCAGTTTTGTCATTTGAAGTCCTATATCACGTCAGTATACTTGTCTTGTCTTTTTATTCGATCCGAATGCCCATAGTCCGTCAGCATTTCTGTTGCCCACCGCGGGGTCAAGCGCGACAAAGGACTGTTATTTAAAGGACTGATATGATTGGACTGTGGAGCCTATTCTGTATTATGAAATTCAAATTGTTCCGTTCTGTTGTCTGTAGCCGTTTTTGAAGTCTGCTCTGTTCCGTTATCTGTATAGCCATTTCTAAAGTCTGTTATGTTATCTATATAGCCTATTGTGAAGTCTGTTCGGTTCCGTTATATGTGTAGTATTCTGAAGTCTGTTCTGTTGTGTGATATGTGTAGCATTTTAGAAGTCTCTGTTTCGTTAGTTGTTTAGCCATTTCTGAAGTCTGTTCTGTTTCATTATCTGTGTAGTCATTTCTGAAGTCTGTTATCAGTGTATCCCTTTTTACATATACTTCTAAAAATGGTCTTTGTTTATTCTGTTTGTTTTGTAATGAGTAAAGTCCTTTGACATGTACTTCGGAAGGTAATTTTGGTTTATTCTTAATGCCCGTCTTTCACTCATGTTTCGGCTAGGCTGGGTCTATATTGCTTATTGAGCTGTGGAACTCACCCCCCTTCCACATCTTTTATTCAGGTATGAATGATCAGCTTGTTTCGGGGACCTGTGTGACAGTGATGACGTTAGTAGATTCGTTCATTCAAATATAAAAGTGAACTATATATTTGTTAATTATTAGTTATGTTTCCGCTACTTAGTTTTATTTAGTCATTTAAAGATTTTCAGATGATATGCATTATTATTTTTATTTAAATTCATTTTAGTAACGTTATTTTAGAGTCTTCGTGCGTTCCAAAGATAGTTTTAGGGAATGCACGGCCGATGTGACGCCGTTTTAAAGGTTACGAATTTTGGGGCGTTACAGAAGAAGTGCTCCTCTAACTACTTGTTATCCCCGTATTTATATGCTAAATGTAAGATGCCTAATCCCCTTCCCAATAATTGTTTGTCAAGTTTTTTTTTATTGTGAAATTGTATGTCAAGTTAAAATTGGAATTTTAGTAGCCAAAATTTGTGTGGAATAGTAGTTGACCCCATAAGGCACGTTTTGGTGTTAAATGGGACAAAAATAATTGTGGTGATGCAAAATTGCTATATGAATAATATCTACTTTGATTCTTCTTCTTTTTTTTCATGAGTTGAGGCAACTTGTGAGTGCTACATGATATGCTTGAAGGGCACTTATTTTAATATTATCTGAAATTTCACATAAAGAGTTTGAGGGGTTTAGGGTTTAATATCCTTCAACTATAAACCCTTTCGTATATTAGATTTATTTTGAAGTTATTAAGAGATCATTTCATTTTTAAATTGAAGAAGAATTGTTTATGATACTCAATTAAAAGGCTCGTCATGAGCGTGATCAAGTGATAAGAGTGGTCACCATTGCCCAAGTTACAAGTTCGAATCCTGATGAACACTGAAATTCTTCCGTTTATAGCAAGATGGTAACCAGCACGTGTTCTGTCAGTCACTGAAACACCTCAAGGTAAATAACTGACAGAATAAAAACTGGAACACGCGATGTAATTCCCAGTCTGACAAACAACCTACTCTAGGGGGCTTTCCAAAGCCCGATGAAAAGCAAATCTTATAATCAAAGTTTAGAGTACAACGAACTTACGTTTACAAGACTCCTTCTTTAAACCGCCTAACCTCTAACACTTTTCAAGACTTGCGATCTAGGCTCCCCTAGACACGAGACTCCCTCCCGTTGATCACCAGAGGATCTTCTTCCGAAGATCAGAGTCTTCTCCCGACAGCGCAGTAGCAGCAGCGTGTGCATGTGCAGTGAAATATGTGCGACCGTTAATCTTGATCAGCACACTGAGCACTGACTATAGCGCTTTGAACTTATCAAAGTGATAAGCACAAAGCCGTTAACCTGCTACCTCCTCTACCGAATGTATGTGTGTGTATCTTCTCCAAAAGCTACTGAATGTGAGTGTAGCCATGGACGGATGATTTTTGTGAATTTTCATTATTACTTACTAATTAGTTTGATAATTGCAATGATTATCGTGTGTTGCCCCAAGTAAATGAATTGATTTGCCCCCACTGTCCAAATATAACTTTGTTTAAATATATTAAATTATCGATTTAGGAAATAAATCTAATTTGATCTTATAACTCAGGCTTAAATATTTGGTTAGTCATATAAAACTAATTAATATCCTGATAAATTTATCATAAAAAATATATTTACACTAAGATATAAATCTTTTAGCCAATTTAACATATATTTATTATGGATTGTTGATCTGAATTTACTTTAGCTGATATATGTTAAGCCAATGGGAATGTGCATGTTTAAGTCTCAATGTGGATGAAGGGTTTGTTTTGCTGGATGAGTTTGTATGCAGGAAAAGGAGGCTGGGAAATACAAAGGATTTCAGTTAAGTCTGTTTCCCAGGCAACGACGTCGTTCTGGGCTGAGTTCAATTACTGGGCTTCGCGCGTGTTGGACCCTTTGTGTTTTGATGATAACAAACACTTAACTAATAATCCACTTGAGTATGCAGAAATCACTGTCTGACAGGTAGGTTTACCGGACATCTCTGAGAGAGAGCAGAGCTGCGAGAGAGATGCATTCCGTGTGAGAGATACACCGACATTACGACCGGATCGGATTTGGGGAAATATACTCGTGATATATATTGAGGATATACGAGTATTTGAACGCAATATTTGACAGCGAACATTGATGTCGAGATATACAGGTATATACGTCTCGAACATATTAAGAGAAGATACACGCCAGATTTGGAAAGGAAATATGTGACAGGGTTATGATATGGAAATATCTTAACCATATCACATCTGCTGGATAGCAATCGGATCTGCGACAGAGATCCGATCAGCCGACTTGAAGACTACTATAAAAAGAGGAGGAGTCTTCTGTTCGAAGTGCGGCTTTTTGGAGAGAGAGATCGGACATTGAGGAGAAGATCAATTCCGGAGCTGACGAAGTGCTGATGTGTGCGGACAAGAGTAGATCGTGTTAGTTGATACTTTGAATTGAGTAGTATTGTTAACTGTCACTGAGTGAGACAAGGTGTAACAAACTACAAGCATATTCTTTCATCAATAACACAGATCTTGAAGCCCTTCTGGAACTGTCCAGAAGGCAAGTGGTTTTCAGCCTATTGCAAAGGATTGCAATAAGCTTTCCACTATAAATCTGTGAGTCTTTACCTTCCATAATAATTCCTGTGTTTAAGATAATTTCCGCTGCCATCTGTCTGAGGGATACCACTCTGGGATCTCCCTCACATAGTTGGCTAACCTAACGATCCAACAATTGGTATCAGAGCAAGGCTCTAGATTGTGTGTTAGCCTTTGCAGGAAATCATGTCTGGCGGAAACGACTCGTTCTGGAAGTCGTCGGTGCTCAGCCCGGGAGAGTATGACTGGTGGAAGGATCAGTTCGAAGCTCATGTTTGTTCCCTGGATGGGAAGCTGTGGCGCGTGTTTGAAAAAGGTAACTTCCCTATTTTGGATGTGACGGATCCCGCCAATCCAAAGGAGAAGGAGAAGGACAAGTACACCGAAGCTGACTACAAGTCTCTCCAACAGAATGCCAGGGCTAAGAAGGTTCTATACATGGCACTCTCACAAGGAGATCAGGTGAAGATGGTTGTATACAAAACGGCGAAGGAGCAGTGGGATGGCCTTGCTAGACTAAACGAGGGAAACGAAGATATAAAAAGGAACAGAATTCTGGCTGCCACAAAAGACTACGAAACAGTCGAGCAGCGAAGGACGAATCCCTGGAGGACTTCTACACCAGATTTCAAATAATCATCGCACAGCTGAACTCCCTGGATGAGAAACTCCCACAGTGGAAAATAACTCATCAGTTCATGCAAGCTCTCAGCTCCAGATGGGATACAGTCACTACAGCCCTCCAGGCTCATAAGGAGATCAAAGATATCACCATGGAAGAGCTAGTGGCGAATCTGCAAAGCCAAGCTGGGATATCAGAGAGAAAGATGGCAAGAAGACAAGCTGGAAAATCTCAAGCTATAGCACTGAAAGTGGAGAAGGCCTTGGACATAGCCCAAGTAAGCCTGCCATCTAAAGGTGAGGACGAGGAGATAGCTCTTCTCTCGAGAGCCTTCAAGATGGCGACAACAGGCAGAACACAAAATAGAGGTGTCTCTGGCGGAGGACGAAATCAACGGGGGAACAAGGGAGCTACCTCAGAGGAAAGCAAGACAAAGGCGGGTGCAAAGGAAGAAAGAACCTGCTATCACTGCCAAAAAAGGGGCATCTTGCTAAAGATTGCTACAGCAAGAAGAAGGGTGAACCACCTGCCCCGAAGGAAGCTCAAGCCATGTTTGCCGCCTGGGGTGACTCAGACGAGGAACCCAGCGATAGGAAGCGAGCTAAGGAGCCATGTCTGATGGCAAGATCCACGAACGATGAGGTACATGAATCTGATTCTTATATCGATCAAGCATTCAGTGAATCTGACTTTGCAGAAACTATTGCCGAACTGCTAAAGAAGATCACAAGCCTTAAGGAGCAGCTTGAGATCATGAAATTTGAACATAAAGACGACATGGAAAACAACCGCCTCTGGTCAACCAAAGCTATGCGACTTGAGAGAGAAAAGGAGGAGCACGTCTGCAAATGCTACACGAGGAAAGAGACACACAGATCAACAGTTTGAGTGATGGACTGAGATGCATGAGAATTGACGACTCCAAGCCGATAGACGTCGGAACTAAGATGGTAGGATCAATTGCAGAATCTGTCAGGATCCAGTTGGATAACGAGGAACTCCGTCAGACAGTCGCAGATCTCAGACAAAAGGAGACGAAATGTAAGAAAATCTGGCTACGAGAACTAGAAGCCAAGAAGGCTGAAGAGGTAAAATAAGATTACAAGAGAAAGTTTGTCAGACCCGGACTTGGGTATATAGAAGAGACTGACAAACAGGAAGCAAACAGAAGAATTGCCAAAGGAAAGGGATTGATGACTGAAGTCGGCGAGAGCTCGCACCAGGTGAGAGAGCCGGAAGCCACAAGACAGTTGGGAGGAGCAGCCACATCTCCTAAAGAGAGCCATCTCTATGACAGAGACTCTGTACCATTCAAAGCTGGGAAAGCCTTTGAAATTTGGAATAAGATGAGCTCCAACCGTCAACCATTCACGATTGACCCTCAGGCCCAAAGAAATAGGAGACCCACTCCCTTAGAAAGAAACAAGAAAACTGGAGTGCTTTACTATCGTGTCTGCTGGCACTTTGGTCACTCTGGTCACTACAGATCAGACTGTAAGAAACTAGAAGAAGCAAATGAGAGGTATCACAATTATCAGAGAAAAGCCAGTACCGCTTATGTCCATAGGAGAAAGGTTCCTCCCCACAGAAGGGAAGACAGAAGTGAGTGGGTTCGTCCTCACCACGACACAGCCACCCACAGACGACCCAGGCGAACTCCCAGGAGGAAAATCAATCTTGCTGATGACAACGATTCCAGTCCCTTAGAGTTTACTCCTGTTGTTAAAACTGCCCCAAAACCCAGTAAGCCCAAGCTTGTCTGGGTTCGTAAAAACTGATTTCTCTCGTGCAGGACGGAGTGAGGAGCAAGCCATGGTATCTGGACAGCGGATGCTCCAAACACATGACAGGAGATCCAGGATGGTTCATCTCACTCCAAGCCTACTCCGGAGGAAGCATTATCTTCGGAAACAAGAGTACAGATAAGGTCGTTGCAACAGGAGAGGTAAGAATTTCAGAAACAATCAAAGTTCGACAAGTTAGTCTGGTTGAAAACCTGAATTATAACCTGCTGAGTATATCACAATTGTGTCAACATGGTAAGAATCAAGTGATATTCAACTCTAATGACTGTTTTGTGAAGTGCATTGAGACAGGAAAGGTAATACTCAGAGGTGTCCGGGAGAATCAAATATACACAATGGACCCAGAGTTCGTCCCTGAAGAGGAGCTGTGCTTGGCAAGCATAACTGCCAACACACTGCTGTGGCACAAAAGGTTTGGACATGCAAGCACGAGACTGATTCATAAGCTGCATCAGAGTGAACTAGTGATTGGATTACCCAAGGTAGAAAGCTCAATTGATCAGGTGTGCAGTGCATGTGCCACAGGCAAGCAAGTACGGACTTTGTTCAAATCAAAACAATCAGTAAGTACTTCAGGTCCTCTTGACATGATCCACATGGACCTCTGTGGGCCAGTGAACGTCGTCAGCCGTGGAGGCAACAGGTATATATTGGTCATCGTGGACGACTACTCCAGGTATACTTGGACCATTTTCTTGTGCTCTAAAGATGAAACATATTCTGAATTTGTCTCATGGTTGAAACTGATTGAAAACAAGTTGAGTAAGAAGTTAGTATCCATTCGTACTGACAACGGAACCGAGTTCCGGAATTCCCAGTTTCTCTCCTTGTGCAGGACTGCTGGAATAGATCACAACTTCTCAGCACCACGAACTCCTCAGCAGAATGGGGTGGTAGAGAGAAAGAATAGGACTTTGGAAGACATGTCTAGAACAATGTTGATTGCCAGTGGCGTTCCCAAGGGGTTCTGGGCAGAGGCTGTGCATGCGGCCAGCTACATACTGAACCGGGCATCTCTACGTTTTCTGATAGGAAAAACGTCGTATGAGCTGCTGCGGGGAAGAAAACCTAACATTGCCTATTTGAGAGTTTTTGGCTGCAGGTGCTACGTGCATAACAATGGAAAGGACAATCTGGGAAAGTTCGACCCGAGGAGCGATGAAGGTGTGTTCGTAGGATATTCAAGCCATAGCAGAGCCTACAAGGTGTACAACCTAAGGATGGAACGGGTGGAGGAGAGCATCCATGTAACCTTTGATGAGGGCGCTATGACAGGGCACCTAGTAAAAGATTCTTCATCACAGGATGATGGAGAACTTCAGTTCACTGATAGAGCTGACCCCGACTGGGAACCCACTCAATGTGAAGTCATAGAACCAGCTCAAGAAACTGTTCAGACAGCCGGTCAGGAACCCGTAGATGCTCAGACAGAGATACCCGCTCAAGAACATGTTCCTGATGTCCCTGTGACAGACATCAACACTGAGCCTCCCAACGAAGAAGAGATCACTAACAATCTCCCGCCTACAGGCACTGCGGAGGAACCCAAAACTACAAGGAGCGGGAGAGTTACTCAGCCCCCAGCCTGGACGAGGGATTACCAGTGCTATACATCTCAGGATCAGGTAAATCTGGATGATCTGTGCCATTTCTGTGAATTTGCGTCTTTTGTCTCTGTTACAGAACCAAGGACAATAGCTGAAGCATTGAAGGATCCGGAGTGGGTAAATGCCATGCAAGAAGAGCTCCATCAGTTCGAAAGGAACAAGGTATGGCGACTGGTTCCTAGGCCGAAGGACAAGAACGTGATTGGAACGAAGTGGGTCTTTCGCAACAAGATGGACGATAAGGGAGTCGTTGTTAGAAACAAAGCCCACCTGGTAGTCAAAGGATACAACCAATAAGAGGGTATTGACTACGATGAGACATTCGCCCCAGTTGCAAGGTTAGAAGCAATCAGACTACTAATTGCTTATTCGACTTACCATGGTTTCGCTCTGCAGCAAATGGATGTGAAAACGGCCTTCTTGAACGGAGTTCTGAAGGAGGAGGTATATGTGAGCCAGACACCAGGGTTCGAGGATCACACTCACCCTGATCATGTCCACATCCTTGAGAAGGCGCTGTACGGGCTGAAGCAAGCGCCTCGTGCCTGGTATGAGAGACTGTCACAGTTCCTACTATCACACGGATATACCAGAGGAGAGGTGGACAAAACTCTTTTCCTTCTGAAGGAAGGGAAGGACACTTTGGTAGTGCAGGTATATGTGGATGACATCATTTTTGGTTCAACTAACCCTAAACTTGTCAAGAAGTTTACAGAATTGATGAAAAGCGAGTTCGAGATGAGCATGGTGGGAGAACTCAAGTACTTCCTTGGACTTCAAGTTACTCAAGGAGAGGATGGCACCCAAATCCATCAACAGAAGTACGTAAAGGAGATTCTGAAGAAGTTTGGGATGGAGTCCGCCAAGACGTGTGCCACACCAATGTCCCCAAACGACACCCTGACAAAGGACGAATCCTCACCTCGAGTGGATCCAACTCTGTACAGGGGAATGATTGGTTCGCTATTATATCTCACTGCTAGCAGACCCGATATCTTATTCAGTGTTTGTCTGTGTGCAAGGTTTCAGGCTGATCCCAGGGAAACCCACGTGAAAGCTGTAAAGAGGATATTGAGATATCTGAAGGGAACAGATGACTTGTGCCTGTTCTATCCAAGGGGAGGAGAATTACGCCTGGAAGCATACACTGATGCAGATTATGCTGGGTGCAAGACAGACAGGAAGTCCACGTCAGGGATGGCTCAATACCTTGGACCATGTCTCATTTCTTGGGCTTCAAAGAAGCAGTCCTCAATCGCACTTTCCACCGCTGAGGCAGAATATATTATCGCTGTGCTTGCTGTGCGCAGCTGCTGTGGATCAGGCAACAGCTAAGTGATTATGGTGTCATTACAAATTGTGCTAAGATTCTGTGTGATAACACTAGTGCTATTAACATCTCTAAAAATCCAGTGCAGTTCTCACGCACTAAGCACATTGAACTTCGATATCACTTTCTACGAGACTGTGTAGAAAAGGGAACAATTGAGATGGAATATTGCAGAACCGAGGAACAAATTGCAGACATATTCACAAAGGCATTGCATAGAGAACCCTACGAGAAGCTGAGACTCGAACTAGGTATGGTTTCTCTTCCTTAGGCTATGCTCACATGTTGCTCCCTCAGTGATTGGCTAGACTAGTTGCATATGAGTCACGTCTGATGGAGAACTTAACATAGCTATTCTATGCTAGTGAAAAAGTAAGTCGTGTTCATATTGTATCCATACATGCTTGCTTGTGATTGATGACTGCATTAGGGACCAAAAAACATGAAATTTTGATTTCTTTCTGCCCGAAAGAGACCTCCACAGTTGATCCCACACTATAAGCCCAGGAGGTACTCTAGACCAACCTTAGCCTATCTTCATGTGGAATGCTCCTATGAGCCCGTCGATATGATTCTTTTCTGAAGTTATTCCACGTGAGGTATGAAGACATTATAGTATGTTTGGCTGATTTCATTTTTTTTTATTGTGTGTGGTGTTATTTGTGCCATTTGGGTAAAGTTAGCACACCATACCAAAACCTTATGTACCCATGAGACGGTCAGACTGAGCTATCACTATGGAAAGTTCTACTTTGACTGGGAAACAATCTGTATGACGATTGTGATGATGAGGTCTATGGCAAATTGGCTCAGCTTTGGGACGGGGTAAAATTTGAATAGAGAGGCGATCAGACTCTGCTGCAGGCAGTTGTCCCGGCGGTTGACACATGCCTTTTCGGCTGAATTAAAATTGGCAAGTTATTAATGCAGAATTGTTTTTGGAAAGAAGGAAAAGGTGGCAAATTGCCAAAATATAGGGGCGGTTTATTTATTTCTCAAAGGGAGGAATGCGACGCTTCGAGAATATGCTCTAGGGTTTGGAGGAGTATAAGAAAGAAGAGGACCGCGTGTTGTGCCCAAGTCTAAGCAAAAAGCAATCAGTTTCTCTCTCACCAAAATCAAAGTTCTAAAAGCTTCGAATGGCTTCCTCAAACCCTAAATCCAGTCTCTCACCTGCGGCCGCCGCAGAACTTGCTGCTTTGTTGATTGCAAGGGGCGTCGATCCTCTTAGTTTGGAAACCATTCTCCAGTCCGTCACGCCACCTATCCCCACTCTGACGGACTCTGAGGTGGCCAGGGATCTTGCTATGCTCGAAGAACATCGAGAGGATTCTCACTCCCAGCGCCGTGTTAAAAGGGAGTCCTCGGTTGCTGAGCGGTCCGCTGGGAAGCGGGCGAGGAAATCTGCTCCTCCCTCGGCCAAGAAAAGTCGCAGATCTGCTCGTTCATCCGCTGTGTTGGTTGACGCGGATGGTGAGTCGGACGGGAGTGCAGAGGAATCAGAAGAGGCTGTGAGGGGTTTCGCTCAAGAGTTAGTGCTCGACCATGAGTGGCTTGTCGAATACATGTTGGGAGAGGTTGTGGAGTTGCTAGTAGCCCAAGGTTGGGGTGACTTGTTCAGGAAGCCAGTCCTGGTAGACGAAAGGCTGGTGAAGGAGTTCTATTCAAAGTTCAGGCTTGAGGAGAAAAGCAAAGACAATTTGGAGATTTGTGTAACTGTGAAGGGTGAAGTGTTCACATTAAACCTAAGGGAGCTGGCCTCTATTCTGAAGGTGCCTAGGGCAGGGTACGCGGAGTACGCCAAGGGCACTTGGCCGAGCTCAGTGGCTAAGCTTGATGTGTTCGCCCGGCTGGGGTTGGACCCTGCTGCTAAGGGGATAAGGGAAAATGTTGCTATGAATGTGCTACCAAGGATCCTCCACCGGATCTTAGTATCCAACATCACCCCAAGGAAGCAGAAACATAATGTGGTCGTGTTTCAGGACATGCTGCTCGTGGATCAGCTCCTGCAGAGGAAGCCAGTCAGTCTGCCGTTTCAAGTGATGCGCCACATGAACAATAACAAGGACAATCCCTCGAATGGACTGCCCTATCCTCAGTTCGTAAAGAAAATTATGCAATACTGGGAGATCTACAGCCCCACCTCTGAGAGAGTATTGTCGTCTGTCCTTGGTGATGATCAGATTGTCAAGTTGGGTCTGGAGTACTCTGCGGGAGTCGGATGGATTGTCCCAGCTGTTGAAGAAGAGCCTGTGGAGGAGGATGTTGTTGAGGTGACACCTGTCGTTGAACCTGTGCGTGAAGAAGTCGTTCTTCCCCCTAACGGTTCGGGTGAGATGCTGGCACTATTGAAAGAGGTTAGGGCTGAGTTAGTAATGGTGAAAGCTGAGATGAAGGAAGTAAAGGATGAATTGGGGGAGGTGAAAAGCGAGTTGCTGGACGTTGGGACCGAGCTGAAAGTCGTCAAGGAAAAGATGATTGCCCTGGAAGTAGCAATCACAGTCGACTCGGGTGCAATGTCGGTGGCTGTTGAAGGGTTCCCAGCACAGATGAAGGACCTTGCCGCAGAGATTGTCGACCAGATGAAGGCTTCGTTCCGGATTGAAGCTTAGTCTGATTCGTCTCATGGAACCCCCTTCTTTGCCAACCCTCCCACAACTCTCCCTGCTTTCCTTGCTATGTTATTTTGAATTTCATGTTTCAGTTCTCTATGCTGTTTGAACTCTCTGCTGCATTTGTGGTGTCAACATGACACACTTTTGATTTGCTAACAATGAACAACATGTTTTTCTTTCCATTACTCTGTGCTCTTATTTGCATTACTTTTTGATGATGCCAAAAGGGGGAAGAAACATATGTGCATATACTAAAGGGGAAAATCAGTACCGAAATTTGAGCGGATGTCTATCTGAGGGGGAACTATACTAGCTAGACATTAAATAAAATATTCAGTGAATAAACTCTGAAGCAGCTAGCTGTCCTAGGGAAATGTATATGAAAATTCATCGCCGTAGCTATGTGTGATTTCTCATTTGTGAAGAAGTGTTTGTCATCATCAAAAAGGGAGAATTTGTTGGACCATTTGTGTTTTGATGATAACAAACACTTAACTAATAATCCACTTGAGTATGCAGAAATCACTGTCTGACAGGTAGGTTTACCGGACATCTCTGAGAGAGAGCAGAGCTGCGAGAGAGATGCGTTCCGTGTGAGAGATACACCAACATTACGACCGGATCGGATCTGGGGAAATATACTCGTGATATATATTGAGGATATACGAGTATTTGAACGCAATATTTGACAGCGAACATTGATGTCGAGATATACAGGTATATACGTCTCGAACATATGAAGAGAAGATACACGCCAGATTTGGAAAGGAAATATGTGACAGGGTTATAATATGGAAATATCTTAACCATATCACATCTGCAGGATAGCAATCGGATCTGCGACAGAGATCCGATCAGCCGACTTGAAGACTACTATAAAAAGAGGAGGAGTCTTCTGTTCGAAGTGCGACTTTTTGGAGAGAGCGATCGGACATTGAGGAGAAGATCAATTCCGGAGCTGACGAAGTGCTGCTGTGTGCGGACAAGAGTAGATCGTGTTAGTTGATACTTTGAATTGAGTAGTATTGTTAACTGTCACTGAGTGAGACAAGGTGTAACAAACTACAAGCATATTCTTTCATCAATAACACAGATCTTGAAGCCCTTCTGGAACTGTCCAGAAGGCAAGTGGTTTTCAGCCTGTTGCAAAGGATTGCAATAAGGTTTCCACTATAAATCTGTGAGTCTTTACCTTCCGTAATAATTCCTGTGTTTAAGATAATTTCCGCTGTCATCTGTCTGAGGGATACCACTCTGGGATCTCCCTCACATAGTTGGCTAACCTAACGATCCAATAGCCTGTAAGGAAAACGCCGACGTTTGGTTACGAGCGCGAAGCGTAATGGAAACGCTGTCGTCTCGCTTCGGTTTGATCCTCAGTATAAAACGTGGTCGTTTCATCTCGTCTCCTTCAATTCGTTTTTCCTGGAAATCAAAAGCAATTAGGGTTCCTGAGCAGTTAGGGTTCTTGAGCTCCGAATTGGGGATTTCTGGATCTGGCAAAATTGATTCATTCAAACTGTTGTAATCCGTTCGTGTGATTGTTCCAATCATTCCTGTACATTCGAATGCCATTGGGCTTAATAAAATCTCTCATATTGGTGCTGGAGTAGGGACAGAAGGTCCCGAACCAGGGTAAACTCTTAGTGTCATTTTCGTTTTCGTTTCTTCGATCCATTGATTGTATCGGTCACTTCCGCTAGCACTCGTACACTTACTGATAGGGTTAGTTTGATCGAAATATATATGTTACTCTTAAAAGAAATAATTTTCGCCCCCATTGTGAAAAGTTCCTGTATCCGTCACTGTGTAGCTTTAACTCAATCAGCCGTCAGTCTTAAACAGCACATTGGTCAGACTGATGGCAGCGCCTCAAACGTGTCTCGCAACGAGATGCACACAATGTTAAATATCTAGACCCAGGAGAAAACCCCGATTCAAAATACTAATCTGATAATCGTTAAGGTTTTTTTTTTGATGGTTGATAATCGTTAAGGTTAAGTACCAGTAAATGATTTCTCTCAACTTGAGATCGTAACATGCCTGAAATTCTTCACATTCATTGATCGAATTCTCATAAGGGCGACAATGAGAGTAAGGGTAAAATACAAAAAAAAAATCAACTACAATATAATGGAAGATTGACTCATCAAAATCTTTGATTTATTTATCATTATAGAGCAGAAAGGGACACAATACTATTATTACACACAGACGCAAGTAATCCAGTGGATACATGTAAACAAGTTGGTCTAGAAGACATAGGGGAGCACTCGGTTGAGGCAGGGTTGTAAGAATGAGGCAGTGAGGCATGATCTTGTCCATTGATCATATTGATTTAATGGTTGAGATTTAAAGATGTGGTAGTGGGATTTACTCTTTGCTTTTTACTGTTGATGAATTTTGGTAGTGGGACACGTGGCGCACCCACAAAGCACGGGGGGTTAGATGTGTGGCTCAGATCGTGCCTCACTGCCTCATTCTTATTTTGACTGCCTCATTTGAACGCTCCTCAGAGACATATATATCTATCCACCACGCATATAAAGACGAAAGGTAAACAACCACACAACAGCAGAACCGTAACTGCATTTATTTGAGATTTAGCCTTTATGGTACTTATTAAGAGTGCCCACTTTCTTGATCACTTGCCTTCTTCACTTTCCACCACCACCACCACCATGGCACGAAGGATCGGCATTATTGTCATGTGGGCAAATCTCTCTTTGGGTTAGACGCCGTCTAGGTCGGACTGCATAAAGTATGCATGTTTATATCAAATTGACAAAGCTATGACATGTGATGTGACATATATCGTAACTTATATTATTAATATAACACCTCAATAGGTTCAGCACGAACATATATATAATTTTTTTTTAAATAACATTAAAGGATAATGATTGAATATCCTTGAGATTCATATTCATACATATGTCTCGGGGAAGCCTGAACTCTTACACTTGTATAGCACAATTATAATCTGAATGTACTAAACAAATATTTATTGTACATCTATGAATAGAAAAGGCATGGGAACACCAAGTACAACTTACAAGTTTGTGTGGCATAAAAAGGATGACATATGTGACACTTACATGGCAATTGTACGGATCCCGCCGGAGTGCAGGAGAAGAGGAGCACAAAAATGATGATCAAACTCAAAACAAACTTCCTCATGTTCATGTCAAACTTGATGCAAGAAGTGCTCCTCCAACTACTTGTTATCCCCGTACTTATATGCTAAATGTAAGATGCCTAATTCCCTTCCCAATAATTGTTTGTCAAGTTAAATTGGAACTTTACTACCTAAAATTTTGTACAATCTTTGGCCCTACATGGCACGTTTTTGGTGTTAAATGGGGACAAAAATATTTGTTTTGATGGTGAGTTTTTACCTCTCATACAACCCAATTATCACACAACTACCATCTCAATCATATTGCATGAGAACTTTATCGGGTACATGTAAACTTAAACTCTTGGAGCATGGGTCACACATGACACCAATCCGGAATAGGTACTTGAATTGTGTCCATTGAAGCGCATCTTTAGCTTGAAACCCACGAGCATTGATGAGAAACACAACACCTCCAAGCGCACATGGAATGAATAGGCAATGTTGCAACATCCACCTACAGCAAACAACACGTCCACAAGGGACGTATAACACCTCCGCGAGGGACGAATAGCACGTAACATCCACCTGCAGCACATAACAAGTCCTCAAGGGACGGATAACACCTCCGCGAGGAAGGAATAGCACGTCCGCACCAAGGCGGGACGAAACCACCTCCACGATGGAGGAATACCACTCATGCACAAAAGTGAAGAGAAATATGTTACTCGGGGGAATCGAACCCTTGATCTCTTCACAGTTTGTCAAGGATAACCACTCGACCAAATCGATTGGGGACAAAAATAATTATGTGATGCAAATTTGCTACATTAATTTGTGAGTGCTACATGAAGTGCTAAGGATAACCACTCGACCAAATCCAATGGGGACAAAAATAATTATGTGATGCAAATTTGCTACATGAATTTGTGAGTGCTACATGAAGTGCTTTTATTTATTTATTTATTTTATTATTATTATTTTTTGATTTGAAGTGCTTTTTTTATTTATTGGAGCTACATGAAGTGCTTGAAGGACAATTATTTTAATATTATCTAAATTTTCACATCAAGTTTTTTTTAGGGGTTAAGACCCTAAGATAATTGGCGAATAAGTTAGCTCAAGAATTGCTTCTGATACTCATTTATGTTGTGAAAATTATGGATATATGGAGAGGAAACTTAAAGGTAGAAGATGAACATGAACATGAGTAGAAAATGTAGAGAGGAAGAGTGATTCTCATTGCTTTGATCTTTACAAATGTTCTCTTTATATAGGGGTACATAGACATATGGATAGACTAGGAATTAATGTAAGAAATAAAGAGAGGTACATGAAAGGCTAAAGGACATGGCCATGTGAAGGGCCAAAGATCATCCAACACAATATTCATAACACTCCCCCTTTGGATGACTCGTACAGGTATTATGCCTCATTAAAACCTTACTAGGAAAACCCTGTGAGAAAAATCTAGTGAAGGAAAAGGAGTACACAACTGTACATTACTCATAAATGTTACCTCATTAAAAACCTTATTTAGAAAAACCCAAAGGGATACAACCTAAAATAAGGAAAAGAGTGTAACGCGTATTCTCCCCCTCAATGTGGCCTTTAACATAAATCTCTAAGCTTTCGCATGCCGATTTTATAGACCAATTTTTCAAAGGGAGTTGTGGGAAGTGCCTTTGTAAACAAATCGGCTAAGTTGTCACAAGAACGAATCTAACAAATATCAATCTCTCCGTTCTTATGAAGTTCATGTGTAAAGAAGAACTTTGGAGATATGTGTTTCGTTCTGTGCCCTTTTAATAACCATTTTTAATTTCAGCTATACAAGGAGCATTATCCTCATATATAACAGTAGGGCTTTCTTTGTTGCCTAAAAGATCACATGATCCTCTGATATGATGGATTAAAGACCTCAACCACACACATTCACGACTAGCCTCATGAAGTGCTAATATTTCAGCATGACTAGAAGAAGTGGCTGTAAGAGTCTGTTTGGTAGATTTCCAAGATATAGCGGTATCACCATATGTAAATACATATGTGATCGCGCTTTATGAGGGTCAGATAAATGCCCGGCATCGGCATATCCAATTAATCCTGATTTTGAGTCTTTTGAATAAAATAAGCCCATATCCGTTGTTCCTCGAAAATATCTTAAAATTTGCTTAATGCCAGTCCAATGTCTTCGAGTTGGAGAAGAACTGTATCTTGCTAGTAAATTAACTGAAAATGTAATATCGGGTCGTGTATAGTTAGCAAGATACATTAGTGCACCAATAACACTAAGATATGGTACTTCAGGACCAAGTAGTTCTTCATCTTTTGAGGATTCTTTCAGTATATGAGGACTGAAGAACAAAAATGCCCTTTGATAAATGCTCAATTTGTAAGCCAAGGCAAAGATTTGTTTTTCCCAAGTCTTTCATTTCAAATTCACTTTTTAGATATGCAATCGTCTCAGTAAGTTCATCAGGGGTCCCAATGATATTTAAATCATCAACATAAACCGCAATAATAGAAAAATCAGTTTTTGTCCTTTTAATAAAAACACATGGGCAAATTGCATTGTTGATGTATCCCTCTTTCAAAAGATATTCACTTAGACGATTGTACCATATTCGACCGGATTGTTTTAATCCATATAATGATCTTTGTAATTTTATTGAGTACATTTCCCGTGGTTTTGAGCTACATGCTTCATGTAATTTTAATCCTTAGGGAATTTTAATATAAATGTCATTATCAAGTGACCCATATAAAAAGGCTGTCACGACATCTATTAAGTGCATATGGAGTCCTTCTAAGACTGACAAACTCAATAAAAATCTGAATGTTGTCGCATCCATGACCGGTGAATATGTCTCTTCATAATCAATGCCTGGTCTTTGCGAGAAGTCTCGTGCTGCAAGTCGTGCTTTATATCTTACGACTTCATTTTTCTCATTTCGTTTGCGCACAAATATCCATTTATAACCAACCGGTTTGACATTCTCGGGTGTTATGGAAATTTTTCCAAAGACTTGGCGCTTTTCAAGTGTATTCAATTCTGCCTCGATGGCACTTTTCCATTTTGGCCAATCATTTCTTTGTCGGCATTCATTAACCGATCTGGGCTCATGATCCTCATCTTCATCTGTAATATTTAGAGCCATAGAATAAGCGAATATATTATCCACTGTAATTTCTTTTCTATTCCATATTTTCTCTGAAATGACATAATTGATCGAAATTTCTTCATTGTCATCATTGTCAGGTATCTCACTATCTTTCAAAAAAAGTCTCTTCATGATTCATATCATTTTCTTTTGGAATAGTGGTTGATGCATTAATTTGGTTATCTTGAACCTTTCTTTTTCTTGGATTTTTATCCTTGGACCCAGTTGGTCTACCACGCTTCTGTCGTGTTTTAGACTCACTTGCTAATTTATTTCCAATATCTTCATCAGGAAGATTGATTTTGCAAGGAGCATTGACAGCTGGTATATGTGACTTTGTCACTGTTTTAACATTTGTGAATGCATCAGGCAATGTGTTTGCCACACTTTGTAAGTGGATAATCTTTTAAAATTCTAGTTCACATTGATTTGTACGAGGATCAAAATGAGACAATGACTCTGCATTCCAATATATTACTTGTCTTTTTTCAGACTTTATTTTATCTCCCCCTAATACAGGGAAATTTGTCTCATCGAATTATCAGTCGGCAAATCGCGCCTTAAATATGTCACCTATCATAGGTTCCAAACATTTAATAATTGATGCAGATTCAAATCTCACGTAAATCCCCAATCTTCGTTGGAGTCCCATTTTAGTACGTTTGGCGGAGATATTGGAACATAAACTGCACACCCAAAATCTCTTAAATGAGAGATATTTGGTTCTTGGCCACTAACAAGTTGCAAAGGGGAATATTTATTATTTGTAGTTGGCCTTATACGAATTAGTGATGCAGCATGAAAAATTGCATGTCCCCAAGCAGAACTTGGCAATTTAGATCGCATAAGTAATGGTCTAGCTATCAATTTTAGTCTCTTGATAAAAGATTCTGCAAGACCATTTTGAGTATGAACATGTACAACCAGATGTTCAATTATAAATCCAGTTGACATACAATAATCATTAAAAGACTGAGATGTAAATTCTCTCGTATTACCCATACAGATTTTCTTAATTGTATGATCTGGAAATTGTGCTCGTAATTTAATAATTTGAGCAAGCAACCTTGCAAATGCCATATTACGAGTGGATAATAAACAAACATGCGACCAATGTGTCGATGCATCTATAAGTACCATAAAGTACTGAAATGATCCACATGATGGGGAAATAGGTCCACATATATCTCCTTAAATCCGTTCTAAAAATGTTGGACATTCAGTCTCAACTTTCAGTGGAGATGGTCTTATAATCAGTTTTCCTTGAAAACAAGCAACACATGAGAGATCTTTGGACAAGAGAATATTTTTACTCTTTAATGAATGTCCATGTGAATTTTCAATGATTCTTCGCATCATTATTGAACCCGGATGGCCTAATCGATCATGTCATACTAGAAAGTTTTTCGGGTCTATTGAATTCGGGTTTATCACCATATATGATTCAACTGGATTTATGAAAGTATATTATAATCCAGAGTTGTATGATGAAAGTTTTTCCATCACTTTTCTTTCTTCAGAATATTGACGTGATATATAAATATTCAACATCATTTTCATTTGTAGTCTCAACATGATAGTCATTTTGTTGTATATCTTTGAAACTCAATAGGTTTCTTTTTTATCAAGTTGAGAACATTGCATCATCTATGATTTTTGTGTACCATCAGGTAACATTATATGAGCTTTTCCATAGCTTTCAATAAGATGTGATGCACCAGATATTGTGTTAACATTAGCTTAAGCTAATTTGAGATGCGAAAAATATATTAAATCTCTCAGAACTGTATGTGTTGTTGCACTATTCGCTAAACATAGCGATAAACCTTCATCTTAATTTGAATGATAATATTCATGTCTCATCAAAAGACAAATACATGCATAAAAGTAGAAATATTTGGAAGAGAAATAAAGCATAAAATATGGAAATTCAAATACTTTGAATTTGATATTCATATGTATGACATCATCTCTTGTGTCGTCTTCTGTCACTGATTAATTTGTCAAATTCTCCATTGACCTCTTTAAAAATATAATCTCTAACATCCAAATGGATGAGATTCATGTAGGTCCAAATGGGTGATATCCTTAGGATAATCACTTGTTCAGTGAAATTTATTTTGACACATTTTGCTTTCATAGAGACTTGATAAAAACCTAGGTGTTCAGAAGCACGACAAGTACGACCCCAATGATTTATTTATTTTCATCATTTTATTGATGATATTTTCATCTCATAACTTCACTTGTCAAGTGATTCATAACATTGCGAAATAATACTCGCGTACGCTTTTTTTATAATTCATCTCATAACTTCACTTGTCAAGTGATTCATAACATTGCGAAATAATACTCGCGTACGCTTTTTTTATAATCTTGCAATTGCAAGTGTATATAATAAAATCAAGTGTTATATCATTGTCTTTTGGTGATCGTACATCACTTCAAATCCTTTCAAAGGAGAGAGGGATCATTGATTCTCAAATTTCATATACAATCTCTCATCGAGATGATGCCGAAGGATATTTTGGCTTTAGCCATCTTTTATGAACAAGTGCTTTATTTCCTTCTTTTATAGTATCTTAAAGATACCTGGCACTTAGGCGGATTTCAATATTAATAATCAACGCCGAATAATCATTTTCATGCTCCAGAGTATTGAACTCGAGCTTCATAAGATTGACATTACATAATACTATATGATAAATATAATATAAATTGATTTCAAGTAATGAAATAAAATGAAACAATGAACTAAAACATTAGGCACATGTAAAATTTAACATGACATAGAACATGAAAATAAACATGTTATGAACATAAGATAGAATCATTTTTCAACATATAAAATTAGGCATGAGAATGATTTAAAAGAACATTATTAGATAAAATATACATGTTACAAACAAGATCATAGAATGAATTGATTTTCCAAATGCTAGGCGGTTTTGAGATTTCTCCGAAGAGGACTTAATGTTGCTATCATCGCATCACAATAAGAAAAGGGAGAAAGAAGAGAAGATGGTGTATCCCTACCTTGGATTTCGTAGAGAAATCGTGCTGAGAACGTGTTGTGAAAATTATGGATATATGGAGAGGAAACTTAAAGGTAGAAGATGAACATGAGTAGAAAATGTAGAGAGGAAGAGTGATTCTCATTGCTTTGATCTTTACAAATGTTCTTTTTATATAGAGGTATATAGACATATGGATAGACTAGGAATTAATGTAAGAAATAAAGAGAGGTACATGAAAGGCTAAAGGACATGACCATGTGAAGGGTCAAAGATCATCCAACACAATATTCATAACAATTTAAAAGTTCACTAATTGTTAGTGTTTCTATTTTTCAACTATATCATAACTCCGAGTTATGTCAAGACAAGTCTACTTTTGAAAATTTGTGGACACTTTGTTTTGCACTCAGGGAAAAGGATCAGGTACAACGTTGATTTTTTGGTACAAAATACAAACTAATCATAGCCCTTGATCTTGTGATTTGAATGTATGAGAGTAAATCTTGATTTTTGGTGTATTTTCTTGGTGACTAACTTTAAAATGCTTTTGACGAATTTTGTATTTTGTACCAAAAATTAACTGTCAGTATGCAATGTTTGACATTTTTGGCATTTCCATGACATTTCAAACCACGCACATTGACAAACCTGCTCTGGCAAGTAGTCCAAAGCCCGATCGATAGATATTGCTCTTGATTGCTAAGTAACTAGTTCTACCTTTTGTTTGCTGATTTTTTTTAATCTCAATGTCCAATCGTATCTAATAAAAACCCTAGCAGTCTTTTACAAAGTTCAAAAAAAGAAAGAAAGAAAAGAAACAGACCTCCCTGAAGTATCAAAATCAAAATAAGAAACAGTTTTTGGCAAAGTAATCAGCTTATACACCAACAAAAAAAATTAATGGCATTAGTTAGATATATTAATGAAGGGATTGCTAGACTTGTATTTATACTCTCTGTATCATTGATAATTTGGAAATACCCATGGCATGATTTTCACCACGAGGATGGTTATATGCCAAACATGTTTTACTCCCAAAGGAACACTGTATGAACCGGACAACAGCCACATCCCAAATTCTCGAGGATACGAAACATTTAATCTGTCTAATGGTAGCAGAATTGGATTTTGGTAACATATAATATTTACATAATTGTCAGCACAGCAAGTCTATTTTTGTATGGCCTTAGGACACTCATTGATAGCACATATGGACATCACCTGCTGACCTGCAACTGCAAGCAGATACAATGTTGGAACACATAGGTTTTGATGATCACAAACACTTAGCTAATATTATTTCTAAGTGTGCAGAAATCCATCAAATAGATCGAAGACAGATCGAAGATCGAATTGCCAATTGAAGGTTGAATTTACAAGATTCTACAGATCAGTTGTGGCTACTTCTGTTTAATGGAGAAGCAGATAAAAGGAAGATTCTAGAAGGAATCCTGTCTATTCGAATAGAAACCTATTGGGTTTATAAAGTTCAGATGGGCCAGGGCATTGGGCCCAGATGACAAGACACGGAAGGCCCTACTTAAAGTCCTAGGGTTTGGCAAGTTGAACTGGGCCAGGTTATTGGGCCCAGATGTCAAGACATAACAAACTCTATATAAAGAGCTAGGGTTTGACAAGATGTCTTGCGGATGCTGGGCGGCGGATTTACAGAGAGAAGAACTGCTGCTGCCTTTTGGAGATTCAAGCTCTTGCATAAGAAGAGGAGCAGCACTGCCAGCATTGTACGCACTGAGGCGTGGAGTTCTCTTGTGAAGAACGGAACGACTGCATTCCAGGAGAAGGATTGCTGAAGTCGCACACACGAAGGTTTGAGTTACGAAACGATTACTTTGTCGGATTGAGTAGAGGTCATCAAATAGAGTCGGATAGACCTAGTTTGTAAACCCTACAAGTATATCGGAATATAAAGTAATCGGTTTCGAAAATCCTTTCAGTGGAATCTGAAAGGTAGTGGTTTTCACCTTATCATTGTTGTGATAAGGTTTCCACTCTATATCCGTGTGTAGTATTTTCAGTCATTATTTTCCTGCATTATTTACTTCCGCTACTATTCTGAATATTAGACGGTAAACCTAGTCTGAGACTTCCGTCTGATAGTTTGCTAACACTAATCGATCCAACACGTGGTATCAGAGCCGAAGGTTCTAGATTTGTGTGTTAGCTTTGCAGGTAAAGTATGTCGTCTATCAGTGATTCGTTCTGGAAACCGCCGCTTCTGAAGCCCGGACAGTTTGACTGGTGGCAAGACCAGTTTGAGGCTCACGTCTGCTCGCTGGATGGACAGCTCTGGAGCATATTCGAAACGAGTCCGCTCACCATCCCCCTTGACACGACAGATCCTGAAAAGCCAGTAGAGAAAACCAAGGATAAATACACTGATGAGGACTACAAAAAGCTAGAAAAGAATGCTAGAGCAAAGAAAGTTCTCTATATGGCCCTTTCTCCCGGAGATCAGATCAAGGTGGCGATGCACAAAACCGCTAAGGATATGTATGATGGATTGGTCAGACTATATGGAGGAAATGAAGATATCAAGAGAAATAGGATACTAACTGCCACTAAGGACTATGAGACTGTTATGCAGAAAAAGGATGAATCCCTAGAGGATTTCTTCACCAGATTCCAAGTCATCATTGGACAGCTAGATTACTTGAATGAGAAGCTCCCGGAATGGAAAATCACTCACCAGTTCATGCAAGCTTTGAACTCAAAGTGGGATCATGTGACCTTGGCGCTGCAAGCTCAAAAGGGAATTAAGGACATCACCCTAGAGGAACTGGTCGCCAACCTTCAGAGCCAAGCCGGAATCACGGAAAGAAAGATGGCTAGGAGACAGTCGGACAAATCCCATGCCATAGCATTGAAGGTAGAACAGGCTCTCGATCTGGCACATGGAGATGGATCACCAAAGGAGGATGATGAGATAGCTCTATTGACTAAAGCCTTGAAAATGGCCAACTTTGGTAAAGGCAAGAGAGACTTCAAAGCTGGAGGAAGTCGCGGCAACTCCTCCAGAGGGAACAAAGGTGCTACGTCAAGTGAAGACGAGGGGAACCCAGGAGAAAAAGAAGGCAGAATATGTTACCACTGCCAAAAGAAGGGGCATCTGTCTAAAGATTGCTATAGCAAACAGAAAGGAGAACCACCTGCCCTAAAGCCAGCTCAGGCTATGTTTGCTACATGGGGAGACTCAGATGGAGACAGTGACGATGGAAAACGCACCAAGGAGCCTTGCTTGATGGCTCATTCCATGTCAAACGAGGTAACGTATACTGACTCCTTTATTGATGAAGTGTTTTCTGAATCTGACTTTGCAGAAACAATAGCCAAGCCCCTCGAGAAAATTCAAAAACTGGAGAACAGAGTGTCAAGTATGCAACAGGAGCATCAAGACGACTTAGAAGAAAACCATCTATGGTCAACCAAAGCCATGCGCCTTGAGAAGGAAATGGAAGAGCATGTCTGCAAATGTCATACCTGTGATGGAAGAGACAGGCAGATTAGCAAGCTAAGTGACGAGCTGAAACGCTTGAGGATAGAAAATACTGAGGCGGTTGACTTCAACACAGAGGTTGAAAGGCTGAACGATGAGTTGATGAACCTCAGACGAAATAATGAAGAGCTGCTCCAGACAGTGGAAAGCCTGAGACTTGAGGACGCTACACGAAAAGAAGAATGGGTCCGTGAGCTGGAAGCAAAGAGGGTGGAGGAAGAAAAGAAGGACTACAAGAAAAGGTTTGTTAGACCAGGACTTGGACACGAAGTGGAAAAGGCCGCAAAGGAGAAGGCTACCAAAGGAAAAGGTGTAGTGATGGAACCATGAGAAAGCTCTCGCCAGAGAAGAAGGCCTCAGACCATCAGACAGACAAAGAGGGAAGACAGTCCACAGGAAGGATTCAATATCCATGATACGGATTCTGTCCCCTACAAGGCCAGAAAAGCCTATGAAATATGGCAAAAGATGAGCCTGAGTCGTAAGCCTTCAAAGATAGACTTCCGCACTAGAAAGATGAAGACTTATAAACCATCTGACAGAAGCAAGTATGTCGATCTTCCATGCCACAGATCATGCTGGCATTGTGGACAATCTGGACACTACAGAGTAGAATGCCCAACTATGATCCGCAACTGGTTGGAAGCTCAAGATCACTGCCCGGGACCACGCTATCAAAAGAAAGCCAGTCCATATAGAAAGAAGGGCAGAGTCGATCACTTTCGCCCCCACTATGATCCAACAATCCGTGGTAGACTAAGGAGCACGCCCAGGCAAAAGATTGATATAACTAACCATGATGCTTACTATCAATCTTATTATGTTCCTGTTGCTAAATTCATTCCTAAACCCAGTAAGCTCAAGCTTGTCTGGGTTCGGAAAAATTGATCTTTTCCTTGCAGGAAGGAGTGAGGTCCCGTCCCTGGTATTTAGATAGTAGCTGCTCAAGCATATGACAGGGAATCCAGGATGGTTCGACTCGCTCCATAAACACTCCGGAGGAAGCATAATCTTCGGAAATAAAAGCAAAGGAAATGTGATAGCTATGGGAGAGATTTCTTCCCTGAGGAAGAACTATGTCTATCAAGTGTTGCAGAAGCCTCCATCTTATGGCACAGGAGGTTTGGTCATACAAGTATGAGGCTGCTGCACAAACTCCATCAGATGGAATTGGTAGTTGGCTTACCCAAGGTGAAAAGCACATTTGATCAAGTGCCTTGTCCACAATAACGGTAAGGAACACCTGGGTAAGTTCGATGCTCGGAGTGATGAAGGAGTGTTCGTTGGATACTCTAGCCATAGCATGGCTTACAAAGTCTACAACCTAAGGCTAGAACAAGTTGAGGAAAGTGTGCATATAAGATTCGATGAGACGGTGATGACTGATCACCTAATTCAAGATTCCTTAGCTATGGCTATGCTAGATACTGGAAGCTCAAGTTTGTTGATGAGTCAGACCCTGATTGGGAACCTCCACCAGCACCTACTGCTGACATACCTCATATGGATATCCAGCATGTAGACGAAGCACTACCAAACCATCAGGTAGAAGATGGTGAGATTGCTGATCCACCAGGTGGATTTGACAACGATGACCATGTAGTGGAAGCTGACGAAGAGGTTCCTGCTGAGGAAGAAGAGATTGGTGCTAACCCTGAGGGGGAACTCAGAACCACACGCTATGGACGAGTGGTTCATCTGCCAGCCAGACTAGAGGACTACCAGTGCTACATCTCTCAGGAACAGGTAGACCTTAATAGTCTATGTCAATTCTGTGGATTTGCCTCCTTTGTTTCTTTTGCAGAACCGAAGACAGTTGTGGAAGCGCTTAAAGACCCAGAATGGGTCAATGCCATGCAAGAGGAGATGCTCCAGTTCGAAAAGAACAAAGCCCGTCTGGTGGCCTACGCAGATGCTGATTATGCCAGCTGCAACAGACAGAAAGTCTACGTCAGGGATGGCACAACTCCTTGGACCATGCCTGATATCATGGGGTCCAAGAAGCAGTCTTCCATTGCTTCATCCACCGCTGAGGCTGAGAATATCGCAGTTGCTGCTTGCTGTGCACAACTGCTATGGATGAAACAACAGCTAAGTAATTTTGGTGTTCATCTTGAATGTGTTTCTATTCTATGTGATAACACCAGTGCCATAAATATTTCTAAAATTCCAGTGCAGTTTTCACGAACTAAACACATAGAAATTAGATATCACTTTCTGCGTGACTGTGTAGAGAAAGGCACCATAGCCATGGAATACTGTAGGACTGAGGAGCAGATTGCAGACATCTTTACGAAAGCACTGCACAGGGAACCCTATGAGAAGCTAAGGCTTGAACTAGGTATGACATCCCTTACCTAGTCTGCATTCCATGTTAGATTTTCCCGATGATTGGCTAGACTTGTATGCATGCTAAGCTACCATGGTATGGAGTTGCTGCTTATGAAGTTGATAATTGTGTGAAAGTTGCTCTAAGAGGTCACCCTGCATGCTTGATAAATAAGATTACTGGATAGCAGAACCTGAGCATGGCACATAATTCTTTGTAGCCCAAAAGAGACTTCCTATTTTGAACCCTCAATACATGCCAAGGAAGTACTCTAAGACCAACCCAAGCCTATTATGTGTGGAGATTGATTGTTGATTGTTTAGCCCTTTGATTTTGAAACATCATATTTTTCTTTGTTATCTCCACACTGCATGAAATTGCTTTGATATGACTTGGTGACTTTTTGCTTCGTGAATAAGTGGTGTTTTTATTGTATGATAGCACTAGAATATATGCATTTTAGGCATCCTCTACGCTTATTGTTTTGATCATTCCATTACGATTTCACTTGCTATTTGATGCTTTGTGGTTCATTTCAGGCCTATTACAGAGATTCAGCTGAGAACACAAGTGAGCAGTGATTTTGGAGCAAGCCGAGCACTCTAGAGCGAAAAAGAGCAAAATAGAAGTCGGAGCAAGAATCCTTCAAAAGAATGCGCTCGCATGATCCATTCATGCGTTCGCATGGATCGGACCAGTCGCATGATAAAGTCATGCGCTCGCACGAATGACTTCCCAGAGCTCGCATAGCAAACCAGTCGCATGCAAAACCTATGCGATCGCACAACCAAAGGACCATGCGATCGCATAAGCATATCATGCGCTCGCATAAGACAAACCAGTCGCATAAGAATATCATGCGAGCGCATCATCTCAAGCCGCAATCGCACAAGACCAAGCCTTCAGGAGTTCATGCGAGCGCATGAACCATTCATGCGATCGCATGACGTCGTAAAGTTTGGGCTTTTACGGAAAAGTATAAATAGGAAGCTAGGGTTTTTTCAGTGGGGGCTGGGATTTTTCTGGATTTTTTCTGGGTTTTTGGAGAGAAGATAGCTTGGAGAAGAAGCCAGAATTTTCTATCATCATCAACAACTCGGATCGCGGATCGTCCTTCACACTTATTGCTCCATATTGGTTTTACATTCCTAAACTCAATCATCTACATGTTTTTCTGCTCATCCCTTGTTGTTATTGATTGTAATCTCACCATGAGTGAGTAGTGACCTTGGTTGGGGATCTATGAATCCCCTAGACATGTTTGTGACATTGTAAATATTATGGATGCTATTGATGAATGATTTGCATATGACTTTTCTTCATTTGAACTTAATGTTTCGGATTGCATATAAGGTGTTTGTGAGAAGTCCTCAATAGCAATTCTGCTTGATTTTATGTTTGAAGTAGCTAACCCTGAAAAGCATGATTTCAAATGAACTAAATGAAGAAGCATTAGGGTTTTTGTGTTACATGGCGACACTCTAATCTTAATGAGAATGGCATGGATTAAACAAGAACATGATTATTTAGTCAATAGAGCGCGAGTGTGAGGCTAGATAATCATATTCTATAGTACCAATAGAGCGCGAGTGTGAGGTACTATGCGAGATGTAACCTCTTCGTACTAAGTTGTAGCGCGAGTGGAACTTAGTATCAATGTTGCATGGCTAGATTCTAAGTATGTGTATGTGATTTCATCAATAGTGTCCTATTTTACCGTCACAATAATTGTCTAGGTGAAGAAATAGATCCCTAGTCATCTTTGAATTGATTATTTACCTTTTTCGTTGATCACAATCTCTCATTTGGATAGTAAAAATCTGCTATCAACCTCTTAAGAGGAACAATTCCCCCCAAACCATAGACTTTCCGAATTTAATCGTTGGCACCATTAGTTTAATCACCTATCTTTTGGGTACGACCTTGGGTTTCCCGAGTCAATATAAATTGTTTTGATTAATCGTGACTAGCAATAGTATTTGAATTCTATTCGAATATTGACGCTAAATTACAACCGATCAAATGGCGCCGTTGCCGGGGATAGGTTAATTAACTAGGTGCTATAGATAGTTTAGTTTGTCTACTCTTTCCTTTCTTGATTAGTATTGCTCGTTTCGTGCTTAAACTGTGTTTAAGTCTCTTGCCTTTCATTGCTAAGATCTTCCTTTGTTCTTGCAGGCATTCGAATGATCACAAGATTTAGGGGACAAAAGCACGTAGAGCTAGGTTCGACGTCCAATACTTCTCACCCAACCGCTAAGAGAGGAAGAGGTAGACCTCGAAAAAATCCTCCGCCTTTTGCTCTTACCCCTCCTGCTTTCCAAGGTCCGAGACCTCGTCCACCTCCTCTCCTAAGTCCGATACATTACACACCGCCCAGATTTAGAATGGAAGATGTGGTAGATCCTCCCGCTCGTCAGAATAACCCTAATGATCAAAATCCTTTACAAGATCCCCCCGCTCCACCGAGAAATAACAGAAATTGGAGGTATGACGATGAGAATGATGAAAGGCCCGTAGGAGATTACATGACTCCCACCCTCGAGGGAAATGGTTCAGTTATTATGCCTCCCGATGAAGACGCTTTCGATTTCGATGTGAAGTCATCTTTAGTGCATATGGTTACAAATGATCAATTTCAAGGGGTCGGCAACCCGTCTACTCATCTAGCAAGTTTTCAAGAATATTGCCGGACCTATAAGCCAAGGAATACACCCGTTGAATATGTCTACTTGAAATTATTTCCTTCGTCGCTATATGGAGATGCCAAGGAGTGGCTACAAAATCATGATCCGGGGACTTTTCGCACTTGGGACCATTTAGCCACCGCTTTTCTGAACAAGTTCTACCCTCCTTCTAGAACCAAGAAGTTTACGGACTATATTCTGACATTCTCTCAAAGGGACAACGAATTCTTCCACCAAGCCTACGATCGGTTTAAACACTATTTGAGGGAGTGCCCTCACCACAACTTTAGAAAGGCCGATCTAATGCGTTACTTCTATTTGGGGATGAGTAAGGAGGCTAAAAATCAGATGGACACGGCTAGTGGAGGAGCTATAATGGAACTACCGGCTAGCCAAGGTTTCAAGATTGTGGATAAAATTGCTATCAACTCCGATAGATATCAAGGAGTGGACCACAAAAAGATGGCTAAGTCAAGAGATGACTCCTCGAATTCTGAAATGAAGAAGGAAATGGCTGATTTGACAAAGAAAGTTGAGAATATGATAAGTATGGTGAACGCCGTTGAGGCAACGAAGGCTAAAGCTGAAAAAGAAAAAGTCTTGGCGCAACAATCATGTTTCTTATGTGCTAGCACGAGACATTCTACCAAGAATTGTCCTGAAGGGAAATATGAGGACGATGATGATGGTTATGAAGAGGCGCATTTTGTAAATCAACAAAGGAATTACAATCAAAATGCTACTCCTATCACTAGAAATTATGAGCCTCCGCAGAAGAGAATGTCCGATGATTCCAACTTCTCTCCAAGGCCTCAAGGGCAAAACAATTATCAAGGGAATTACCAAAGGCAAGGATATGGCTCTAACCAAAACCAAGGGCAGAATTCGTATTCAAACCAAGGGCAAAACAATTATCAAGGGAATTACCAAAGGCAAGGTCATGGCTCTAACCAAAACCAAGGGCAGAATTCGTATTCAAATCAAGGCCAAGGCTCGAATCAAAACTCGCAAAATTCCCAAGGGAATTATCAAAAGCCTTATCAATCCAAGTCCAACATGAATGATCAAGGGAACTCTTCTTCTAGCACTCAAGATAACACTATGATGTCTATGATGGCTCAAATGCTAGAAAGTCAAAAAGAGACCAATAAGAGAATGGAGCAATTGGAAGCCCATAACAAGATGCTTGATAATCAAGTGGCTCAACAAGCCGTAGCATTGAAGCAAATGGGGAAACTCCCTTCTCAACCGGACGTGAATTCCATAGAACATGTTGAAGCCATCACATTGAAGAGCGGGAAAGTTCTACCTACCCCCCAAGGGAAGTCTAGTTTAAAGGGCAAGGAAGTGGAAGGAGAAGTGACCAAGGAAAATTTGGAAGATGAACCTCAAGTCCCTACCGAGGAGGAGAAAAAGGAAGAAGAGCCAATTCTAATGAGGAAGTATGTACCGATGGTGCCTTTCCCTCAAAGGCTAAACAAAAGCAAGCTTGATGCTCACTTTCAAAGGTTTGTTGAGATGCTAAAGAAGTTGTACGTCACACTCCCATTCCATGAGGTAATCACTCAAAATCCCACTTATGCTAAATTTTTGAAGGATATTGTGCCAAACCGTAGAGTGATTGAAGAGTCTAGCATGGTAGCTTTGAATGCCGAATGTAGTGCAATTGTGCAAAGTCGTATGCCTAGAAAAATGCAAGACCAAGGATCATTCTCTATTCCTATCTCCATAGGAAAAATTGAAATTGATAGAGCTTTATGTGATCTAGGAGCTAGTATTTCTTTGATTCCATATTCATTGTATGAGAAAATTGATATGGGTGAGCTCCATCCCACCACTATTTCTTTGAGGCTAGCCGATAGGAGTTCTAGAGTCCCTAGTGGAGTCCTAAGGGATGTGCCTATCAAAGTTGGGAAATTTTTCATCCCCGTGGACTTCTATGTTTTAGATATGGATAGTGAACAAGAGACGCCCGTCATCTTAGGGAGACCTTTTCTAAATACCGTTGAAGCGGTTATTAAATGTGGTGAAGGGTCCATTGAATTGAAAATAGGGAATGAAAAACTGAAATTTTTTCTGAAAAATGCTATGAAGGCCCCTACTTCATCCTTTGAGTGCAATATGCTTGATATTTCTTGTGAAACTTTCGGGCTAACGTCTTTTGAAAGTGAAGTTATGGAGTTAGACGACTCTAGTACACTTTTTGCCTCTCTAATGAATATGGAAGATGAGGATATGGGCGACATTACTCTAGATGAAGGTGAGCAAGGGTCGAATGATTACGAAATTAAGAAAGACCCGGTGCCAAGAGGTAAGGAATTCGAAGGAGAGTTAAAACCTCTACCTTCGAATCTAAGGTATGAATTTCTTGGGTCCAATGCTACATTTCCCGTGATAGTTGGTGCTACGTTGAATGAGGATGAGACGTCAAAGCTAGTGCATGTGTTGAAGGCTAATAAAAAAGCCTTAGGATATTCCATTGATGATATAACGGGGATTAGCCCTTCTCTTTGCATGCATAGAATTAATCTAGATGATGATGTGAAACCTTCTAGGGAAATGTTGAGGAGATTGAATCCTAAACTAAGCGAGGTGGTTTTTAAAGAAATCACCAAGCTTAGAGATGCGGGCATCATTTACTCCGTTCCAGACTCGGAATGGGTAAGTCCCATCCATGTCGTCCCTAAGAAGGGAGGGCTCACGGTAGTTCAAAATGCAAAAGGAGAATTAGTCCCCACGAGAACCGTGAATGGGTGGAGAATGTGCATTGACTATCGGAAATTAAATAAGGCAACAAAAAAGGATCACTTTCCTATTCCGTTTATAGATCAAATGCTTGAAAGGCTTGCGGGGCATGATTATTTTTGCTTCTTAGATGGATATAGTGGTTTTTACCAAATTCCTATATTGCCAAATGATCAAGGAAAAACCACTTTCACATGCCCATATGGAACTTTTGCGTTTAGGCGTATGCCTTTTGGTTTGTGTAATGCACCGGGGACTTTTCAACGTTGTATGATGTCCATCTTTAGCGACTATATTGAGAAGTGCATTGAGGTTTTCATGGACGATTTTTCTATCCATGGATCCTCTTTTGATGATTGTTTGGCTAATCTCTCTAATGTTCTTGCTAGGTGCATCGAGACAAATTTGGTGCTCAATTGGGAGAAGTGCCATTTTATGGTGCAAGAGGGAATTGTACTAGGGCATTTGGTCTCTAAGAGAGGAGTAGAAGTTGATAAAGCAAAAATTCAGGTTATTGAGCAACTTCCTCCACCGAAAAACCAAAAGGGAATAAGGAGTTTTCTAGGCCACGCCGGTTTTTACCGGCGGTTTATCAAGGATTTCTCAAAAATCGCAAGGCCGTTGACTCATCTCCTTTGCAACGATGTGGAATTCAGTTTTGATGAAGGGTGCCTTGAGGCATTTGAAAAATTGAAAAAGAACCTTGTATCGGCACCTATTGTGCAACCTCCAAATTGGGATCTCCCATTTGAGCTAATGTGCGATGCAAGCGACTACGCAATTGGGGCAGTTTTGGGACAACGGGTCGAGAAGAAGCTTCATGTAATATACTACGTGAGCAAGGTGCTCGATAGTGCCCAGATGAATTATACTACCACAGAGAAAGAGTTATTAGCGGTAATCTACGCCTTCGAAAAGTTCAGGCCTTATCTTGTTGCAACAAAGACTATCGTCTACACGGACCATGCCGCTATCAAGTACCTAATGGCGAAGAAAGATGCTAAGCCAAGGCTTATCCGATGGGTCCTCCTCCTACAAGAGTTTGACATTGAAATTCGGGACAAGAAAGGAGTAGAAAATGTAGTAGCGGATCATCTGTCGAGAATTGAGCTTTATGATTCAAAGAAGTTTTCAGCGCCTGTGGAAGACTCCTTCATCGGCGAGTATCTGCTGAGTGTAAAAGATGATGCCCCATGGTACGCGGATTATGTGAATTACTTGACTTGCCAGATTCTTCCGAACGACTTGGATCATAATCAAAGGAGGAAGTTCCTGCACGAAATCTCAAGATACTATTGGGATGACCCGTTCTTATACAAGCTGTGCTCGGATGGGATATATAGAACATGTGTGCCCAAGGAAGACTGCAAGGAAATCATAGCTTGTTGTCACTCTTCTTCTTATGGTGGTCATGGTTCGGCTTCAAAAACCACGTCCAAAATTCTTCAGTCGGGATTCTATTGGCCAAGCATGTTTAAAGACACGTATGAATTTGTCAAAGCTTGCAATGAGTGTCAACGGATGGGAAACATAGCTAGAAGGGAGGAAATGCCTCAGAAAGGCATATTAGAAGTGGAGATCTTTGATGTTTGGGGCGTGGACTTCATGGGACCCCTACCTTCGTCACAAGGGAATGCATTTATTCTAGTAGCGGTGGACTACGTGTCCAAATGGGTTGAGGCAATAGCTTCCCCATCTTGTGACGCTAAAGTGGTGATTAAGATGTTCAAGAAGGTAATATTCCCGAGATTCGGAGTCCCTAGAGCAGTAATCAGTGACAATGGCTCCCATTTCAAAGAAAGGAGATTTGAGTCAATGCTAAAGAAACACGGGATTTTCCATAGGTGTTCTACTCCGTATCATCCTCAAGCCAATGGTCAAGTCGAGGTGTCAAACAGAGAAATAAAAAACATCTTGACAAAGACAGTTGGAAAGACAGGAAACGATTGGGCATTGAAGCTCGATGATGCGCTATGGGCATATAGGACCGCGTTCAAGACACCAATTGGGATGTCTCCTTACAGACTAGTATATGGCAAATCTTGCCATCTCCCAGTGGAACTTGAGTACAAGGCAATGTGGGCCGTCAAGGAGCTAAATTTTGACACGAAAGCTTCGGGAGAAAAGAGACTCCTTCAACTCAATGAGTTAGATGAAATCCGATTGGACTCCTACGAGAGTTCAAGCATCTATAAGGAGAAAACTCGAAGATGGCATGACAAGCTCATTCTGAAGAGACAGTTCTCGGTGGGAGACAAGGTTTTACTGTTCAACTCCAAATACAAGCTATTTCCCGGGAAGTTCAAGTCTAGGTGGTTCGGACCGTATAGAATCCACAAAGTTTTCGAGGATGGCCACCTAGAGCTAGTTGATAACCAAGGGAATGTGTTCAAGGCAAATGGGCAAAGAGTTAAGGTCTACCACGCCGCTGATGGAGATCAGAACACGTTGGAAGCACCCTCGTAGATGCTATATGATATACCGCTAGAGAAGTGATCCCGCTTGGGACTTCTCTTAGTGTGCTTCTGGATATGAAAAGCATCGGCTCCGTCTTAGCCAAGACGTTAAACTAGGCTTGTAAGTGTTGCCCCCATGTTTTTTTTTAGATGTCTCAGTTGATTGGGCCATTGCTTGTATCAGTAATTGTGCTTTGCATGAGTGAAATTGAAGATTTGAAATGTGTGTGTGCGAGTGCCTATATCTGATTGTTAATGAGGGTTTAGACTACTTCCATGATGTCGTGCTTGGTGAATTTGATGCTTTGATAGGACATAAGTGTGGGGTTTTGAAATCTATTGCATGAGTGTTGATGAACGATTCGAGATTGGTTTAGAAATTCGTGTCAGAAACTCCATGCGTTCGCATAGCTCATTTATGCGTTCGCACAGTTAGCCAAAATCTTCGTCCTTTCAAGCTCGCATAAATCCATGCGTTCGCATAAAATTCTCATGCGACTGTCCAGATCCATGCGTTCGCATAATTTCAATTCATGCGTTCGCATATCAAACCTTCATTTTATTTTTATTTTTATTTTTGCCAAGCTCGCGTGCCATTCATGCGTTCGCATGAAAAGTCCATGCGACTGGAAATTTCATGCGATCGCATACTTTCAATTCATGCGTTCGCATACCGCACCGTTACAGTATAAATTCAATTCTTAAATTTCAGAAATTTCCCAGAAAATCCTAAAATCGAATCCCGTCTTCTCCGACCCTCCGCCATCTTTTCCGATTGATTCGAGCTTTTCCAGCCTCCATCCGTTCCATCCCCTGCCATCAAATCGCTTTCCGTCCGTCCGATCCAAACCCCCACCGTCAAACCTCCCCTACATCCGGAAATCCCAAATCCCAAAATCTTCATTTCTCACCAAAACCGACTATGGTTAAAGTCAAACGTCCCTCATCCTCTCAACCCTCCAAGGAGCCCTCAAAAAAGGTGGGAGTTTCCAAACCCCCGATTTCAAAAGCGCCGGCGGCTAGAAAAGGAAAGAAAGCCAAAATCCTCTACGTAAAAGCCACCCAGGCTGGACAGCATTACGGCCGCTCCTCATTGGAGAACACGAGGCATATCATGGCGCCCAGTTCGGCTAGCAGAGCCGATGGGGATTTGGAAAAGGATTCACCTCCCCCGTCGCCTCGGCGCGACAATGCCAACAAGTTCAACAAGGTCAAGCCGTACGAGTTCGATAGCCAGCTCAGATTCGGATTCGCAAAGGATGCTGCATTGTATACCTCTCTCACGGACAAAGGTAAATGGCCAATCCCTCTCCTTTTTCCCGTTATTGAAGATTTGAGGAAGTTAGAGATCCTAGAGGAGATTAAGGAGTTGGTTGTTAACAGTGGTATGAACTTTGTGTTTAGAGAAGATCCTGGATCATTCCATGAGGTGACCATGGAATTCATTAGTTCGTTTTGTCCGATTCATGGGCCTAATATGGGTGGAAAGGAGGAGGAGGAAGGGAAAGTAATGTGTTGGAGGTTTGCGTTGGGTAATCTTCAGTGGGAGGTCAAGGCAGAAGTTCTATGTGATTGGTTGAGACTGCCTAGGGATGGTGAAATTCCTGATGTGGTCGATGATGATATAAAGAAGTTTTGGAAGAGAATTTCGGGTTGTGACTACACTAAGGACGGGCAGCACAAATCCACTAGTATCCGAATGCCCAAATGGAACGTCATCCACAAATTGTTGGCAGGCACTGTGTTCGTACGTACTGATTATGGTAGGCTCGTGAGCAAAATGGAGATGGCGATTATGCTAATGATGGAGAAGGGGATGAAGGTTGATTGGCTATGGTGCATCACCAATGGGTTTGTGGGGAATCAATCACTAACTTCGAAGAACAAGGGGTTGGGGGGTGGTTCATTTGTGACGTGGATTGCAAGGAAACTTAATTTCACTTTCGGTGACAAGAGGAGCGCCAAGCTGGAGCTTTGTTTGAAAAAATTGCGTTATATGCGCATCTTGGGCAAAGGGATGAAATGGGCTAATGATGAGAAGGAGGCCGAAGATGGAGCTGAAGAAGAGCCGAACACTGACGATGAGATTGATGGGTTTCTACGCCCCGATGCGCCATCCTCCTCACGCGCTGTGCCTCCCCCTCCCACTGCTGAGCCGAGCGCCGCGATGATCCTATCCCGCTTGGACAGTTTGGCTGCCTTTGTCACGCAACATACCCAATGGCAGGAGAGGACTCTGCTCGCCATGGCCACTCACATGGGTATCGCTTCTAGCGTCGGTGCTCCCCCAAAGCCCCCGTTCATGCCCGGATCACCTCCACCTCCATCTCCGCCTGTAAACCCTTCCTCCCCAGAAGACATAGGGAGCGTCGACCTAGAGGGTAGCCTATGATCAGCATTTCTACATGCTTTGCACTTGTACTTTCTCTATGATGATTTTAGATACATTTTGGATCTTTTGATGATAATTTCAAATTATGCACATCTTTGATCATTTCTATGATACATGCTACATTCTTGATGCATTTTGAATATTGTATGATCATCGTAGTACGAACCGATTCATTAGGCTCAGTTCTGTCAAGCTCGCATAACATTCATGCGCTCGCATGAGAAAGTCATGCGACTGGCCGCTGTTATGCGAGCGCACAGCCAATTCATGCGACCGCATGAAACTCTATCATGCGTTCGCATATCCATCTGAGGCATTTTTGTGATTAAATTTTGAGTCGACTTGCGTAATATTGACATGTTTACAATGATGATTTCTTTACCTTGTGTGCTTAACACTATCGTGTTTGAGTTTCTTGTTTTATAGAGGAAAAAGGGGAATCATTCATCGAATCTTTTGTGCAAATTCAGCCGCCCAAGAACTAGGCGCGCGAAGCAACATCTCTTATTTTGAAATGGCTACCTCCAAACGAGAGAAGTTTTCCTTAACCCTCTCTTTTCTTTTCATTCTATTCATTGCTTAGGGACTAAGCAATTGCTAAGTGTGGGGTGCCTATGTTTTGACTACACGAGATGTTTGTGCTTGCTTGCCGTGCTTTCATGTTTAGAATCCAATCAATTCGCATGTTTAGAGGAAAACACTTACACTAATGTGACATTCATCCAAAAACCCGAATTTTTAATGAAAACAAAAAGTCTGGGCAAGGCTACATTTTCGAAAAATTTCATTCCTAATTCAACTAGTCGTGCACGATTTCACTTAATTTGTCCTTTAGATGACTAATGGATTGGATTGATGACTTTCATTCTTGAGGATCAAAGCATCTACTAGCACTTCTTTATCTTTTATTCTAAGCTTTTTCTCGTTGAGACTAAAGAGTTGATCTTTGAAAGCATAAAATCGAAATAATTTATAACTTTGAAACCCTTGCATGCCATGATTGCCTTTAGGTGACCTTAGTGACCTTGCTTATCTTGTGGATTTGTCTTGTTGGTTTGTCATGCTCCATTTTTAACACTTAGCCTTTGTCAAAGTTCTAAGTGTGGGGTCAAAAGAGGGCATGAAAGAAAAAAAAAAGGAAAAAGAAACACAAAAAGAAAAAAAATTGTGTAATAAGCCCCGAGTTTCTTCCTTATGGTTGATCACCATTAGGAAGTGAGTTTTAAGCATTATGTGCTAAGCGCCGAGGGTTAGGAAGGTAAGTTCCCCCTCGAAAGTGTTTAGTACGGCCAAAGGCCATGCTACCCCCTTAAAGTTGCACTTAGACTTGACAATTGGCTATTCCACCATTCTCTAGCATGAAAACTAATGAGACGATTGAAGCTTTCTAGCAAGAATTCACTAAGGGACGAACCTCGTATTCTTTTATACTTAGGCATGATATGATTTGCAGGTGTATATAAAAGCTTTAATGTTGGGACTCCTCTTCTCTTATGACTAAGTGACCTTTGCGTCCTAGGCTTGAGAATGAGTTCAAAGCTCACGAGCAAATGGACTAGCCTCCTTGCTAGCATTTGTGAGTGATCCAACAAGTTTTCTTTGCGGCTATTAGATTGTTTTCTTGAAGTCACTAACATAGAAAATGACTAGAATCCTTGATTAAAGATTTATTAGTCTTTGCTATGATTTGCTTGAATGTCTTAATTCATGAACTTCCATAAGGAGTCGAAAAGGACTCATGTAGCGATTGAAATGCACATATCTAGTTGAATACATTATGAACTTCATGAAAAATTCCTTGCCTAGTACTTTGAAAATTGTGAGTTTAAAATGCCTGTTTGGATGAGTGTTATCTTTGTGGGATTTGTGAGTATTCCCGTGTCTGAAAACTCTCAGGAGACTATAACTCCTCCACTAGGGTAACCTAGGGGTTTAAAGGCTTGGTGCATTCGCTAAATGCACTCGTGTCACCTACGAAAGTGGTTTATCATAAGTAGTAATTGTTTCTTAAATGTTTTTAGTTAGTTTTCGTGACCATATGGAGTTTTCTTAGAACCGATCCGGAGCATCTGAAATAGAATATTGTTGTTGATCTCTATGATTTGTTTGCTCGGGACGATCAAACGTTAAGTGTGGGGTGATTTGATATATAGCACTAGAATATATGCATTTTAGGCATCCTCTACGCTTATTGTTTTGATCATTCCATTACGATTTCACTTGCTATTTGATGCTTTGTGGTTCATTTCAGGCCTATTACAGAGATTCAGCTGAGAACACAAGTGAGCAGTGATTTTGGAGCAAGCCGAGCACTCTAGAGCGAAAAAGAGCAAAATAGAAGTCGGAGCAAGAATCCTTCAAAAGAATGCGCTCGCATGATCCATTCATGCGTTCGCATGGATCGGACCAGTCGCATGATAAAGTCATGCGCTCGCACGAATGACTTCCCAGAGCTCGCATAGCAAACCAGTCGCATGCAAAACCTATGCGATCGCACAACCAAAGGACCATGCGATCGCATAAGCATATCATGCGCTCGCATAAGACAAACCAGTCGCATAAGAATATCATGCGAGCGCATCATCTCAAGCCGCAATCGCACAAGACCAAGCCTTCAGGAGTTCATGCGAGCGCATGAACCATTCATGCGATCGCATGACGTCGTAAAGTTTGGGCTTTTACGGAAAAGTATAAATAGGAAGCTAGGGTTTTTTCAGTGGGGGCTGGGATTTTTCTGGATTTTTTCTGGGTTTTTGGAGAGAAGATAGCTTGGAGAAGAAGCCAGAATTTTCTATCATCATCAACAACTCGGATCGCGGATCGTCCTTCACACTTATTGCTCCATATTGGTTTTACATTCCTAAACTCAATCATCTACATGTTTTTCTGCTCATCCCTTGTTGTTATTGATTGTAATCTCACCATGAGTGAGTAGTGACCTTGGTTGGGGATCTATGAATCCCCTAGACATGTTTGTGACATTGTAAATATTATGGATGCTATTGATGAATGATTTGCATATGACTTTTCTTCATTTGAACTTAATGTTTCGGATTGCATATAAGGTGTTTGTGAGAAGTCCTCAATAGCAATTCTGCTTGATTTTATGTTTGAAGTAGCTAACCCTGAAAAGCATGATTTCAAATGAACTAAATGAAGAAGCATTAGGGTTTTTGTGTTACATGGCGACACTCTAATCTTAATGAGAATGGCATGGATTAAACAAGAACATGATTATTTAGTCAATAGAGCGCGAGTGTGAGGCTAGATAATCATATTCTATAGTACCAATAGAGCGCGAGTGTGAGGTACTATGCGAGATGTAACCTCTTCGTACTAAGTTGTAGCGCGAGTGGAACTTAGTATCAATGTTGCATGGCTAGATTCTAAGTATGTGTATGTGATTTCATCAATAGTGTCCTATTTTACCGTCACAATAATTGTCTAGGTGAAGAAATAGATCCCTAGTCATCTTTGAATTGATTATTTACCTTTTTCGTTGATCACAATCTCTTATTTGGATAGTAAAAATCTGCTATCAACCTCTTAAGAGGAACAATTCCCCCCAAACCATAGACTTTCCGAATTTAATCGTTGGCACCATTAGTTTAATCACCTATCTTTTGGGTACGACCTTGGGTTTCCCGAGTCAATATAAATTGTTTTGATTAATCGTGACTAGCAATAGTATTTGAATTCTATTCGAATATTGACGCTAAATTACAACCGATCATTGTACCTCTTGGGTAAACCTAGAGCACCACAAACCTTGTGAAAACTATGAGACAAAATCGGGGTTAATTCCAAACTGGTCCGAACTGGTCCAATCAGTGGATGTGGCTGGTTCAATAAGTGAATGATGGTGAGTAACGGATGAAAGGTTAATGGCTGACAGCTGTACAGCAGATAAATGAAGCATATTTATGGTGATTGGACTGCATAGTTGAAAAGAAAAGGCTACAGAAATGACTGGTCTTGATGGCTTTCACTGCCGATGATGTCATGGCATGGGAAACCCAATAATTGAAAGGCGAACAGTCAATGGAGTTAAAGCTTTTTCTCCCAGATGGCCACATGGAAGCAAACTTCTCAAGTTGGGGAGCTATACGAAGCAGTTCATCATTGCCTTTTTGAATTTGGAAGGAAGTTATCTATGCAATTGGTTCATTGTATCCAAAAAAAAATCAAATCTTCAAAGATATGATGTGCCATTTGGAGGGTTGGTGGCTGCCAGCAAGAAAAGAAGTTAAAGGTGCTACATTGATGGCGATTAGAATGACCTGTATGGAGAGAAGCAAAAGCTGCGTCTGCAGCACAGTTGTCATCACTGCGTCGCTTCGGACATGATGGCTGATGGTCTTTATGGCGTGGAAAAACAGCAAGGTCTCGATATTTGAACAATCTAAAGCAATCAGGGTTTTAAATACCTGCAGATGGCCATGTGGCAGCAAACTGTGGAGTGAATTCAAAATATGGAGTTACGAGGCAGCTTAATTATTGCCTAATTCTGGATTTGGAAGTAGACTTAAAGGTGCAATTTTTGGGAAGTTAAAAATTCAATCTTGCGAGATTTGAGGATGTAGCCGCTAAGGGATCTGGTCACAAGCATACAAGGTCCGCCACTCCTCAAGCTCCTATAAGGAAGAGTGTACAAACCAAGAAAGGGCCAGGTTCCATGGCAGAGGAGCGAACTGTGTCAGAGGAGGGTGATGAGAAGGTTCTGGAAAGGAGATCCGTAGTGGCGGAGTTGGTGATCGATAGGGTGTTTCTTGCTACACATCAGCTGGTGGAGTTGTCAACTTTCAGGATTTCCTCCTGATTGACAAGTTAAGAGCCAAAGAGCCTATCAGCCTTCCCAAGCAGATTTTACAGTATATGAAATACTGCGCTGCGAGTAATAAGCATGGATTACCCTACCCTGGATTTGTGAAGAAATTTTTGAGCCATCTTGGCGTCTATCAGCCAGAAGTTGAGTGTAATATCTACAGTTCTTGATATGGTGACCTTTGATAATATCAACGGGAAGTTTGATGCTGAAAAGGGATGGCAATGCTCAAATGTGAAGCTGTCGAATGAGCAAATTCTTTATCATCGGTGAGCATTCAACGCAACTCATTGTTTATGATCACAGTTTAGTTGCACGCCAGATGATTGATGAAATGTCTGTGAGAGGTTGGCGCTGCTGCAAGGTGTTTATTCTGACAAAGAAGGAGATCATAATGACACGATTGAGACTCGGATGTGATGACGCTGCCAGGAAGATTTCCTGTTTGGCGGTCAGTTGAAATGGAGTCCATGGCATATAAGGTGCTGAAGGGATCAGAGGTTGACTGGGTGAAGGACCTGAGGAGACCATTGCCAGCTTCCACTGGGAGTTTGATGAAGAGACTGGGTGGAAGAATGATCAATATGTCCCTGCTCCAGCACTGGCAGAAGCACCTCAAGAGGTGGATCCTCTGGAACAGCATCCGGTGCATCCAGATGAGGAATTATCGGCCGTGATTGAGGCTTTGCAGAGTCTGGCAGGAAAGGTGGAAGTGTTGACTGAGAGAGTGGCTCGTCTGGAGTCGTTATGTGAGAAGGTGATGACGAAGTCTGATATTGGCTGGGTGGAGGAACTGCGCACTAAGCTTGTTGAGCTTGAATCATTGCCTGCCCTGGTAAAAGAGATAGAGGAGTATGCCAAAATCATTATGATTCATGGGACTCAGATCAGGGAGGAGATAGGGGAGCTGAACCGTCAGCTGAGGTTCGTGGGCACAGAACTGGTTGACCAGTTAAAGGTCTTAGGTAAAGAATAACCCAGGGTCTGTCTCATGGTTGAACCCCCTTCTTTTGCAATCCCCACCTCAACTGCCTTATGTTTTTTTTGAAAATTTCATTCGTTGTCATGCTCTGTGTCTGCATGACAGTATTTGAATTTTCTGCTTGCTATGTGTGTTCCCTCAGGGGTCTTTTGCCTTTCAGTAAATGAAGTATGCAGTTTTCCTCCATTACCTGGGTATATTAACTTGCGACCTTTTTAATGATGCCAAAAGGGGGAAGATAACATGAGTGCACCATTTGAGGAGGAAGTCACTACTGAAATTCAAATCTAATGCCTATTTAAGGGGGAACTGTTGTGAGTTCGTAGAAGTGTCTGTCTAACAGAAACTGACTGAAAAAATCTATCTGCTGGATTAGTGATGAATCTATCTGATAGATTAATGATGATTTGAATTACCTGTGATGGATTTCTTGTTCTGTTGAAGAAGTGTTTGTCATCATCAAAAAGGGGGAATTTGTTGGAACCCATAGGTTTTGATGATCACAAACACTTAGCTAATATTATTTCTAAGTGTGCAGAAATCCATCAAATAGATCGAAGACAGATCGAAGATCGAATTGCCAATTGAAGGTTGAATTTACAAGATTCTACAGATCAGTTGTGGCTACTTCTGTTTAATGGAGAAGCAGATAAAAGGAAGATTCTAGAAGGAATCCTGTCTATTCGAATAGAAACCTATTGGGTTTATAAAGTTCAGATGGGCCAGGGCATTGGGCCCAGATGACAAGACACGGAAGGCCCTACTTAAAGTCCTAGGGTTTGGCAAGTTGAACTGGGCCAGGTTATTGGGCCCAGATGTCAAGACATAACAAACTCTATATAAAGAGCTAGGGTTTGACAAGATGTCTTGCGGATGCTGGGCGGCGGATTTACAGAGAGAAGAATTGCTGCTGCCTTTTGGAGATTCAAGCTCTTGCATAAGAAGAGGAGCAGCACTGCCAGCATTGTACGCACTGAGGCGTGGAGTTCTCTTGTGAAGAACGGAACGACTGCATTCCAGGAGAAGGATTGCTGAAGTCGCACACACGAAGGTTTGAGTTACGAAACGATTACTTTGTCGGATTGAGTAGAGGTCATCAAATAGAGTCGGATAGACCTAGTTTGTAAACCCTACAAGTATATCGGAATATAAAGTAATCGGTTTCGAAAATCCTTTCAGTGGAATCTGAAAGGTAGTGGTTTTCACCTTATCATTGTTGTGATAAGGTTTCCACTCTATATCCGTGTGTAGTATTTTCAGTCATTATTTTCCTGCATTATTTACTTCCACTGCTATTCTGAATATTAGACGGTAAACCTAGTCTGAGACTTCCGTCTGATAGTTTGCTAACACTAATCGATCCAACATACAATTTATGGGTATCAGTCAAAAGATTAAACCGGCTAATAAAAATAAACAAAAATGGGAAGCTCTAACTTTAGTAGTAACCAAATGCTTACCTGAGATAAGTTAGTCGCACATAGAACATATAATCATTTTCCATGCTTGGTAGCTACTGTTCTTTGAACCGTAGAAACACCATCCACAAATTTTGTGCGAAATAGGACATTGGCATTGTTGAACATGCCTTCTTTCAGAGAAACCACAATGAACTACGGAAAAAAAAAACAATAAAAGGAAAAGTTTACAGGTTGCAGGTATTATAAAACCTTTAATGTTAAATTTATTAGTTATTTAGTTCGTTCAAAATCTGTGTGGACTGGAATAATTTACTATTTTAGGAGAAAAATAAGATTAGTAGCATGGATACATACTTGTGATTGTGGGAAGTGTGACTTAATCATCCTCCCAATATTCTGCGTGTGGCTCAGGTCTAATGCAGCATCGACCTTACAAATGAAACAGTGACGTGTTCAGATTAAGCTAGATCCTCGGGACTTTGAATGGGGAAATAAATAAATGATTTACCTCATCAAGTATGTAGAGAGGAGCAGGTTTAAAAAGGAGCAGTGCAAGGATCAAAGATAGTGCTAGAAGAGACCGTTGTCCACCACTGAGTTCTGATAAAGATTGTTTCCAAACTCCTCCAAATGCTACACGAACCTCAAGTCCATCTAAGAAGCTGCATCCTTCAGGGGGTTCTAATTTTGCAGTGGTCCCTGGTAATAACGTGGAAAAGATCGACCCAAAATCCCTGAGAAGAAAGGATAAAAAAAGAATGAGGTGATACTAAACAATAACTAAATATTATGTCAGTGATTAAGAAACGGCTTCAAAAGTTTCCAGAATTAGGTTGAGGCTTTTGTGAATGTCTTCTGATGTAAGAGAAAACTAATTTCACTTTTCTTGAACTTCCATTCAAAATTATGACCCAATATAGAGACATACATATGTGAATCTCAGACTACCACAAACTTGTTATGTATCTAACCAACAGAGGAAGTAAAGATCGCATATGATATAATCTAAAGTAAACATTTACCTGTTAACTTTAACCCAAGTAACTTTTAGTGTTTCCTTCTTCTTCTCATCTAACTCTTCAATCACTTTCTTGATCTTTGACTTGTCATTCTAAATATCACAAAGTTAGATATGGACAATAGATATGTGCAGTCTGTGTAATAATAATAGACCAACCTCAATAATGTTTTTCTTGGATATTAATTGATTGTACTCATCTTCGGCTTTCTCGAACATTGCCATAACTTTTTTATTCACCCTCTTCTCGAGGCTACACAAGACGTAAATTAGTAAATTACTTTTTTTAATCAGGATATCATTTTGAAAGCATGATACTCGAGCAATGCGTCACACACCCGGATTGTTCAGCTTGCAGCTTTTCCAATTCATCCCTTGCCTTTGAAGGATTGCGGGATGCAAAATCATAATCAGTGCCGGTTTTTCCAAATTGCTGTTTTTCAGATGTGATCCACGCATGCTTCTCTAGTAGCTTTTCAACCTTCGCTGAACATTCCTTCTGTTCTGTCTCCATTCGCTTTACCTGATATAGCAGTATGAATGACCTGACTTGCTTTTTATACTAGCCATATGAAATATTCTACGAGAAATGGTAGAGAACCTCATTTTCCAGTTTCTTCTTCTCAAGATTTGCCTCGGTTATTTTATGCTGCAGATTATGTTGTTCCTTAACAATGCCACTTAGTTTCAAGAGCGCTCACATTCTTGATCACTTTCCACCATGGCACAAAGGATTGTCTGGGTTACGTTTGCAAATCTCTCTTTGGCGAGGTGTTAAACGCCCCGTCGGCACCGACCGACTGCAAATATAGAGATTGTTACATTGATAAATAAGTTATGTGACGTATATTGTTGATGTAGTAACTTAGATTTATCAACAACATAGTTTGAACCGTCGATCTTTGGTCATTCGCCAAGTATTATGACTGATAGACTACGATCATTTGTTCTATATACAATTGTTTAGTACAAACATATATATATTTTTAATCTTATTTTTCTTATAGAATAAAGACAAAATAATATTGAGAGTCATAATCATAGATATGCATCGATGAAGCCCAAACCCTTACACTTGTGATTGCAAGCTAAGTGTTCAACCACTAGACCATCACCTTATTGACCCACAACAGACATATATGATAACAAAGTTATAATGAGAATGTAGAACGAATATTTGTATTAGTTGTATATCTCCAAGGCATTAGAGTATCAAGGATATTCCAAACCCTAAACCCTAAATTAATTTGTTTGGCATAAAAAGGAGAACATATGTGACAATTACATGGAAGTTGTACGGATCCGGGAGTGGAGGAGAGAAGGAGCACAAAAATGAGGAAAATTTTCCGAATTACACACCTTTTTAGATTCAATTCCTATTCTACACCTATTTTAGATTGGTTTCCCAATTTACACTAGTTTTGTAAGCCGCCGTTGTCAACGGTTAAGACGCTCTTGTCAACGGCGTCTTAAACCTCGTGGCGTTTTTGCGCCAAAATAAGCAGTCATGTTACATAATATTGCCAAATAAGCATAAACCGCTGTCACCAACAGCGTCTTAAGTTAAGACGCTGTCGGTAACTGCGTCTTAACATATTTGTTATGGAGGCTATGTTTGAGGTTCAGTTTTGCAGCGTTTTCAAGTGCATGCAAGTCTTGCCCAAATTCAGATCTAGTGCCCACAGCCCTCTGATTTGGGTCTATGAAATGAGAATCTGTTTATGCATGCCACTATATCAGCATCGAAGCTTTAATACCCTGTTTTTGATCTTCTCTTGAATTGAAAGATTTTAGGATTTTGTGTTGTTGGTGCTGCAGAAATGGCTAGAGGCGAGCCGACCCACAATCTGGTAATCCATTACAAAATGAACCGATACATAATCAGGGATGTCCAGTCTAACAGCTACACTCACCTCCAGATGCTATCTAAAAACTGGTATGCTTCACAATCCCCTGAAACTTCTCCAGTCCATTAATCTCCGGAGATAACACCAGCGAGGATGGAGACGAGGTCGAAGTGCGTCTACTCACACGGACCGATCATTGTCGGCGCCGGGCCATCTGGCTTGGCAGCAGCTGCCTGTCTCTCGCAGCAAGGAGTTTCTTCAATCATCCTCGAGCGATCCGACTGCATAGCTTCGCTCTGGCAAAACAGAGCCTACGATCGCCTCAAACTCCATCTCCCGAAACACTTCTGCCAGCTCCCACTCATGAATTTCCGTTCCGATTTCCCACAATACCCTTCAAAGCAGCAGTTCATCTCATACATGGAATCGTACGCTGCTCACTTCGACATCAAGCCCCAGTTCAACCAGGCCGTCATTGAAGCTGCGTTCGATCAAGCCAGCGGGCTGTGGAATGTGACGTGTGAGGATTCTGTGTACCTTTCCAGGTGGCTGATTGTTGCTACTGGGGAAAATGCAGAGGCGATTTGTTTTTACAAATCTGGTTTTGAGTTTGAGAAGCAGAAGGTTTTGGTGATAGGATGTGTCAATTCAGGCATAGCCTCCGTAACAAATATGTTAAGACGCTGCTACCAACAGCGTCTTAAGTTAAGACGCTATTGGGGACAGCGGTTTAGGCTTATTTGGCAATATTATGTCACATGACTGCTTATTTTGGCGCAAAAACGCCACGAGGCTTAAGACGCCGTTGACAAGAGCGTCTTAAAGTTAAGACGCCGCTGACAACGGCGACTTACAAAAACTAGTGTAAATTGGGAAACCAATCTAAAACATGTGTAGAATAGGAATTGAATCTAAAAAGGTGTGTAATTTGGAAAATTTTCCCAAAAATGATGATCAAACTCAAAACAAACTTCCTCATGTTCATGTCAAACTTGATAGAAGAAGTGCTCCTCTAACTACTTGTCATCCCCGTATTTATATGCTAAATGTAACATGCCTTCCCTTCTCAATAATTGCTTGTCAAGTTAAATTGGAATTTTAGTAGCCAACATTTGTTTGGAATGGTTGGATAAGGCACGTTTTGGTGTTAAATGGGACAAAAATAATTATGTGATGCAAATTTGATATATTAATAATGGAAAAGAATCAGATACAAAGTTGATATTTTGGTACAAAATACAAACTAATCATACCCTTGATCTTGTGATTGAATGGATGAGATTAAATCTTGATTTTTTGGATTATTTGTGTGTGACGAATTATAAATTAAACCTGACGAATTATGTCGTCTTTTTATTTTTCTGTTCGTCTTTTTCATTTTTCGTGATGAATTTTGACGAATTATAAAATAAACTGACGAATTATAAAATGATTTTGCCAAAATTTTATATTTTGTACCAAAAATTCACTTTGCACTAGATCTGGCCTCAATGAATAATATCTACTTTGATTCTTCTTCTTTTTTTTTATGAGTTGAGGCAACTTGTGAGTGCTACATGATATGCTTGAAGGGCAGTTATTTTAATATTATCTAAAATTTCACATAAAGTGTTTGAGGGGTTTAGGATTTAATATCCTTCAACTATAAATCCTTTCGTATATTAGATTTATTTTAAAGTTATTAAGAGTTTATTTCATTTTTAAATTGAAGAAGAATTGTTTACGATACTCAATTAAAAGGCTCGTCAAGTGATAAGAGTGGGTGGTCACCATTTCTCAAGTTACGAGTTCGAATCCTGATGAACTCTGAAATTCTTTTGTCTATAGCAAGATGGTAACCAGCAGGTGTTCCGACAGTCACCGGAACACCTCAAGGAAAATAACTGACAGAATAAAAACTCGAACACGCGATGTAATTCCCAGTTTGGCAAACAACCTACTCTGGAGGATTTTCCAAGGCCCGGTGAAAAGTAAATCTTATAATCAGAGTTAGAGTACAACGAACTTACGTTTACAAGACTCCCTCTTTAAACCGCCTAACCTCTAACACTTTTCAAGACTTGCGATCTAGGCTCCCCTAGACACGAGACTCCCTCCCGTTGATCACCAGAGGATCTTCTCCAGAAGGTCAGCAGCGTGTGCATGTGCAGCGGAATATGTGCAACCGTCAGTCCGATCAGCACACCGAGCAGACTGACTCTAGTGCTTTAAACTTATCAAAGTGATAAGCACAAAGCTGTTAACCTCCTACCTCCTCTATCGAATGTATGTGTGTGTATCTTCTCCAAAAAGCTACTGAATGTGAGTGTAGCTTTAACTCAATCAGCCATCAGTCTTAAACAACACCTTGGTCAGACTGATGGCAACGCCTCAAACGTGTCTCGCAACGAGGTGCACGCAAATTTTAAGTATCTAGACCCCGGAGAAAACCCCCGATTCAAGTACAGTAAATGATTTCTCTCAACTTGAGATTGTAACATGACTGAAATTCTTCACATTCATTGATCGAATTCTCATAAGGGCGACAATGAGAGTGAGGGTTAAATCCAAAAACAAATAAAAAAATCAACTACACAATATAATGGAAGATTGACTCATCAAAATCTTTGATTTATTTATCATTATAGCGCTGAAAGGGACACAATATTATTATTACACAAGTAATCCAGTGGATGCATGTAAACAAGTTGGTCTAGAAGACATATATATCTAACTATCCACCCCGCATATAAAGACGAAAGGTAAACCAAAACCACACAACAGCAGAACCGTAACTGATGCATTTATTTGAGATTTAGCCTTTTATGGTACTTATTAAGTACATTCAAGAGTCTTGATCACTTCCCTTCTTCACTTTCAACCACCATTATGGCACAAAGGCTTGTCAGGGTTACGTTTGCAAAACTCCCTTTGGCGAGGTGTTAGACGACCGCGTGGTGGCCGTCGGACTGCATAAAGTATATGCATGTTTATATCAAATAGACACATGTGACATATATCGTGAATAATAATTGAATGATAATAATTGCATGTTTATATGGTCGCCCTTACATGGAAGTTGTACGGATCCGGGAGTACAGGAGAGGAGGAGAACAAAAATGATGATCAAACTCAAAACAAACTTCCTCATCTTCATGTCAAACTTGATAGAAGAAGTGCTCCTCCAACTACTTGTTATCCCCGTATTTATATGCTAAATGTAAGAAGAAGAATTGCTACTAAAATACTCATTTAAAAAGTTCACTAATTGTTGGTGTTTCTATTTTTCAACTATATCATAACTACGAGTTATGTCAAGACAAGTCTACTTTTGAATTGTGTGGACACCTTGTTTTGCACTCAGTATGCAATGTTTGACATTTTTGGCATTTCCATAACATTTCAAACCACGCACATAGACAAACCTGCTCTGGCAAGTAGTCTAAAGCCCCAATCTCGATGGATATTGCTCTTGATTGCCACGTAACTAGTTCTACCTTTTTTCGTCTCTTTTTTTTTTTTTTGCTGATTTTTTTATAGGGAAAACTACAAAAACATGACATAAACTACCACCTCATTTAAAATAAAGTACCGAACAATCTAAAGTTTCAACTTAAGTTCTTGAACTACCTCCTCTTTTAAAATCAAGTACAAAACAATCAAAAGTTTCAATTCAAATACGAACTACCAATTCTCTAATCAAAACACATATTTATTCTCTTAATAATTAGTATTATTAAGTAAAATATTATTTAATAAACTATTACATGTTAACTTGCAACCCGATTAAATAACTAAATGGATATATTTATCTTTAATTTTATCAACTGAGTAATAATACTTACATAATGACCATATAAATTAAAAATACTTATTTTTTGATTGTAGGTTTACATCGAACAGTACAAGGAAAACATCACGTACATCACATTTTTCGGGTATACACATATTTCTAGTCCGTTTTGAAGTACAGGCTACTGAATGTGAGTGTAGCTTTAACTCAATCAGCCATCAGTCTTAAACAACACCTTGGTCAGACTGATGGCAGCGCCTCAAACGTGTCTCGCAACGAGGTGCACGCAAATTTTAAGTATCTAGACGACCCGGAGAAAACCCCCGATTCAAAATACTAATCTGAAAATCATTAAGTTTAAGTACCAGTAAATGATTTCTCTCAACTTGAGATTGTAACATGACTGAAATTCTTCACATTCATTGATCGAATTCTCATAAGGGCGACGATGAGAGTGAGGGTAAAATCCAAACAAAAAATCAACTACAATATAATGGAAGATTGACTCATCAAAATCTTTGATTTATTTATCATTATAGCGCAGAAAGGGACACAATATTATAATTACACAAGTAATCCAGTAGATACATGTAAACAAGTTGGTCTAGAAGACATATATATATATATCTATCTATCCACCCCGCATATAAAGACAACCACACAACAGCAGAACCGTAACTGATGCATTTATTTGAGATTTAGCATTTTATGGTACTTATTAAGTACATTCAAGAGTCTTGATCACTTGCCTTCTTCACTTTCAACCACGGCCAGGTCCATGGCACGAAGGATGGTCAGGGTTACGTTTGCAAAACTCTCTTGGGGGAGGACGTGGCGGTCGGGGTCGGACTGCATAAAGTATGCATGTTTATATCAAATAGACAAAGCTATGACATGTGACATATATCGTAACTTATATCATTAATAACACCTCAATAGGTTAAGCACGAACATATGTATAAATTTTTTTTATGAATTAATATCGTTGAGACTCATATTCATAAATATGCCTCGCTCGGTGAGGCGCCTGAACCCTTCCGTACACTTGTATAACACAATTATAATCTGAATGTACTAAACAAATATTTATTGTACATCTATGAATAGAAAAGGCATCGGAACACCAAGTACAACTTGTGTGGCATAAAAAGGATGACATATGTGACACTTACATGGAAATTGTAAGGATCCGGGAGTGCAGGAGAAGAGGAGAACAAAAATGATGATCAAACTCAAAACAAACTTCCTCATCTTCATGATGTCAAACTTGATGCAAGAAGTGCGCTCCGCCAACTACTTGTTATCCCCTTATTTATATGCTAAATGTAAGATGCCTTAATTCCCTTCCCGATAATTGTAGGTCAAGTTAAATTGGAATTTTACTAGCTAAAATTTTGTACAATCTTTGGCCCTACATGGCACGTTTTTTGTGTTAAATGGGGACAACAATATTTGTTTTGACGGTGAGTTTTTACCTCTCATACAACCCAATTATCACACAATTATCATCTCAATCATATTGTATGAGAACTTCATCGGGTACATGTAAAGTTTGACTCTTGGAGCACGGGTTACACATGACACCAACCCGGAATAGGTACTTGAATTGTGTCCATTGAAGCGCATCTTTAGCTTGAAACTAACGAGCATTGATGAGAAACACAACACCTCCACGCGCACATGGAATGAATAGGCAAGGCTGCAACATCCACCTACAGCAAACAACACGTCCACAAGGGACGTATAACACCTCCGCGAGGGACGAATAACACGTAACATCCACCTGCAGCACATAACAAGTCCTCAAGGGACGGATAACACCTTCGCGAGGGAAGAATAACACTCCTGCACAAAAGTGAAGAGAAATATACTACTCGGGTGAATCGAACCATTGACTTCTTGACAGTTTGTCAAGGATAACCACTAGACCAAATCCAATGGGGACAAAAATAATTATGTGATACAAATTTGCTACATGAATTTGTGAGTGCTACATGAAGTGCTAAGGATAACCACTCGACCAAATCCAATGGGGACAAAAATAATTATGTGATGCAAATTTGCTACATGAATTTTGCGAGTGCTACATGAAGTGCTTTTTTTTTTTTTTTTTTTGATGTGAAGTGCTTTTTTTATTTATTGGAGCTACATGAAGTGCTTGAAGCACAATTATTTTAATATTATCTAAATTTTCACATCAAGTTTTTTTTAGGGGTTAAGACCCTAAGATAATTGGCGAATAAGTTAGCTCAACTATGACTCGGTTTGTATATTATATAGGGAAAGTACGTGTTGGTGCCCTGAACTATCGCTGTTTTTCAATTGAAGGTCCAAATTACTAATTTTTTCAATCAAGTGGCAAATTCAAAAAAAAAAAAATTTAGTTGTTAAATCTAACATAGTTAAATGTTGGTTAACACCGTTTAATGCTGGTTCTGACTAGAGGGGCGCTCAAATGAGGCAGTCAAATTAGAATGAGGCGGTGAGGCACCATCTCAACCACTCATCTCAGCCGTCAAACTCATCTCCTCATGACACGTGTCCCACTACCAAAAAACAAAAAGCAAAAAGTAAATCGTAAACAACTATTCACTGCCACATCATCTAAATGAGTGGCTCACAAAGTGTTTCACTGCCTCATTCTACCCCTGTTTCAAGGAAGCGCGCCCCCTAAATATATTAAAACTATTATTTTATGCCGTTTTTTTTGTTTCTCAAATAAAAGATTGAGAAATCACCGGTGATGAATGACCGATCGATCCATCGATTTCGAATTAGGTTGGTTCTAACAATTTCACTACGTAGTTTTAAAGTTCGCTAATTGTTAGTGTTTACATTGAAGAAGAATTGCTTCTAATACTCATTTAAAAGTTCCTAATTGTTTTCAACTATATCATAACTCCGAGTTATGTCAAGACAAGTCTACTTTTGAAAATTTGTGGACACTTTGTTTTGCATTCAGGGAAAAGGATCAGGTACAAAATTGATTTTTTGGTACAAAATATAAACTAATCATAACCCTTGATCATGTGATTTGAATGTATGAGATTAAATCTTGATTTTTGGTGTATTTTCTTGGTGACGAACTATAAAATAAAACTGACGAACGATGTCGTCTTTTTCATTTTTCGGCTCGAAAAGTGGCGAACTATAAAATAATTTTGACGAACTATAAAATAAACTGACGAACTATATCGTCTTTTTCATTTTTCAGCTCGAAAAGTGACGAATTATAAAATAAACTGACAAACTATAAAATAATTTTGATGAATTTTATATTTTGTACCAAAAATTAATTGTCAGTATGCAATGTTTGACATTTTTGGCATTTCCATAACATTTCAAACCACGCACATTGACAAACCTGCTATGGCAAGTAGTCTAAAGCCCCAATCGATAGATATTGCTCTTAATTGCTAAGTAACTAGTTCTACCTTTTGTTTGCTGATTTTTTTTAATCTCAATGTCCAATCGTATATAATAAAAACCCTAGCCAAAGTTCAAAAAGAAAGAAAGAAAAGAAACAGACCTTCCGGAAGTATCAAAATCAAAATAAGAAACAGTTTTTGGCAAAGTAATCAGCTTATACACTAACAAAAAAAATTAATGGCATTAGTTAGATATATTAAATGAAGGGATTGCTAGACTTGTATTTATACTCTATGTACCATTGATAATTTGGAAATACCCATGGTATGATTTTCACCACGAGGATGGTTATATGCCAAACAGGTTTTACTCCCAAAGGAACACTGTATGAACCGGACAACAGCCACATCCCAAATTCTCGAGGAACATTTAATCTGTCTAATGGTAGCAGAATTGGATTTTGGTAACATATAATATTTACATAATTGTCAGCACAGCAAGTCTATTTTTGTATGGCCTTAGGGCACTCATTGATAGCACATATGGACATCACCTGCTGACCTGCAAGCAGATACAATTTATGGGTATCAGTAAAAAGATTAAACCGGCTAATAAAAATAAACAAAAATGGGAAGCTCTAACTTTAGTAGTAACCAATGCTTACCTGAGATATGTTAGTCGCACATAGAACATATAATCATTTTCCATGCTTGGTAGCTACTGTTCTTTGAACCGTAGAAACACCATCCACAAATTTTGTGCGAAATAGGACATTGGCATTGTTGAACATGCCTTCTTTCAGAGAAACCACAATGAACTACGGAAAAAAAAAACAATAAAAGGAAAAGTTTACAGGTTGCAGGTATTATAAAACCTTTAATGTTAAATTTATTAGTTATTTAGTTCGTTCAAAATCTGTGTGGACTGGAATAATTTACTATTTTAGGAGAAAAATAAGATTAGTAGCATGGATACATACTTGTGATTGTGGGAAGTGTGACTTAATCATCCTCCCAATATTCTGCGTGTGGCTCAGGTCTAATGCAGCATCGACCTTACAAATGAAACAGTGACGTGTTCAGATTAAGCTAGATCCTCGGGACTTTGAATGGGGAAATAAATAAATGATTTACCTCATCAAGTATGTAGAGAGGAGCAGGTTTAAAAAGGAGCAGTGCAAGGATCAAAGATAGTGCTAGAAGAGACCGTTGTCCACCACTGAGTTCTGATAAAGATTGTTTCCAAACTCCTCCAAATGCTACACGAACCTCAAGTCCATCTAAGAAGCTGCATCCTTCAGGGGGTTCTAATTTTGCAGTGGTCCCTGGTAATAACGTGGAAAAGATCGACCCAAAATCCCTGAGAAGAAAGGATAAAAAAAGAATGAGGTGATACTAAACAATAACTAAATATTATGTCAGTGATTAAGAAACGGCTTCAAAAGTTTCCAGAATTAGGTTGAGGCTTTTGTGAATGTCTTCTGATGTAAGAGAAAACTAATTTCACTTTTCTTGAACTTCCATTCAAAATTATGACCCAATATAGAGACATACATATGTGAATCTCAGACTACCACAAACTTGTTATGTATCTAACCAACAGAGGAAGTAAAGATCGCATATGATATAATCTAAAGTAAACATTTACCTGTTAACTTTAACCCAAGTAACTTTTAGTGTTTCCTTCTTCTTCTCATCTAACTCTTCAATCACTTTCTTGATCTTTGACTTGTCATTCTAAATATCACAAAGTTAGATATGGACAATAGATATGTGCAGTCTGTGTAATAATAATAGACCAACCTCAATAATGTTTTTCTTGGATATTAATTGATTGTACTCATCTTCGGCTTTCTCGAACATTGCCATAACTTTTTTATTCACCCTCTTCTCGAGGCTACACAAGACGTAAATTAGTAAATTACTTTTTTTAATCAGGATATCATTTTGAAAGCATGATACTCGAGCAATGCGTCACACACCCGGATTGTTCAGCTTGCAGCTTTTCCAATTCATCCCTTGCCTTTGAAGGATTGCGGGATGCAAAATCATAATCAGTGCCGGTTTTTCCAAATTGCTGTTTTTCAGATGTGATCCACGCATGCTTCTCTAGTAGCTTTTCAACCTTCGCTGAACATTCCTTCTGTTCTGTCTCCATTCGCTTTACCTGATATAGCAGTATGAATGACCTGACTTGCTTTTTATACTAGCCATATGAAATATTCTACGAGAAATGGTAGAGAACCTCATTTTCCAGTTTCTTCTTCTCAAGATTTGCCTCGGTTATTTTGTGCTGCAGATTATGTTGTTCCTTAACAATGCCACTTATTTGGGAGTCACACTCCTTCATCTTTGCACGGACCAAATTCAATTCTTTTACAGCCTCATCATGGTTTCTCTTTACAGACGCCACCTACAATAACAAATGCATGATGTGATTTTTGGGTGATGATACTTGATAACAGATGTATTTCACATTTCAGTACCTTGGTTCTAAGCTCATCAACTTCAGAGGTGAGGCAATCAATTTGTGTTTTTAAATGTTCTAGTTGTTTCTCTAAGGATGTCTTTTCCTGCACAACTGCTTCCTTCTCCAGTATAAGTTTCTCACGTTCATTCTCATGCCCCTACAACCAAAGAGAGTAGTAATAAAATTAGCATGTAAGTCTAGACAAACAGTTTGTCTGGCAGAGACACTGAGTATAGAGTTACAACTGACATCGTTTCTGGTTAAAGGATAAAAGCAGCTAAACAAAAATGACATGGATAAATGATGCAAAAAACGTTTCTGCACCTTTGGCTGAGGGTAGAAGCTGCTAATATATCAACATATTTTTTGGTGACATTAAATAGCGATGATGAAAACTTGTCTACTAAAGATATGCATGAGTGGATGATATGCCACGAATATTGATTTGACAACCAATAAATTATAAAAGGAGAGGTTAACTAAAATGAAGTGAGCAATATGACGGCAAATACAACTTCATCTACACTGACCTTCAAATCCTTAGATACAGACTGCATTTGAGATTTCACTTCCTTGATTTTTTTCTCAAAATGTTTTAGCCGACTCTCTCTGTTATTATCATAATCTTTAACTGTTTTTTCAAGCAACTCAACAGTTTTAATGCATTCTTCATATAGATGTTGCTTTTCTGAGAGGGCTGACCGAGCTTCTTCAAGTTCTTGCTCGAGTTTCTTTACTAACTCACTCAGCTGCATTACATCATGGAAAACATGTGTGAGCAAGCATGATGATCTGCAGTCTTCAATCGCAGAGAGAGATATAGAGAGAGAGAGAGAGAGAGTAACAATGCAAGATTACACATACAACATAGCTTCACTAAACTACAGTTAGCAACTGTGCTCGAACTACAGTTTACCTTATGGTGCTCGTTCTGTTCTGCCCTGCTCTGAAATAATGAAAGGTCATAAGACTTGAGCTCCAATTGTGCCTTAAGGTCTGTGAAATATTTCTTCAAAGGCATGAGCTCTGAAATCTGCAGTGATGAGAAGAATTATACTAAGGGAGATAAATTATGTTTACAATTATGTATTTGTAAATTAAGAATGTAATTCAACTAATGAAATATCATTTGAAACTTGCCTACACAAATGGTCCGTATTTCAAGTATCAATATCATTATCAAGCAAACCGACAATTAAACATTAATGAGAAAGACATTTGTTAAGTGAGTACTATTTATTGTATCAGTATAGAGATGAAGCAGTAGATAACAAAAGTGGTAGTAGGTTCAACTTGATCCGCAGTGTCACCCTTGGACAAAGATTCAGATTTTTGGATAACCTCTATTTGAAAACATATAAGATTCTTGAGAATATATTCGTGGATTACCTTAGCTTCAATTTCGGATAACCTTTTCTGATGTATAGACAGATTTTCTTCAGCGACGACAAAAGCTTTAAGTTGTCTTAGCAAGTCACCACCACCTCTGAAATAACATAACAGGATTCATTTTCAAAAAATATATCAGCCGGAGGAGAAACTGATATGGACAAAACAAATGTATCAACTCTTGGAATGTTGAGACAGTTCTATATTATCTCACTTGATAAGAATTAAGAAGTAGGGGCATGCACTTTCATCTTTAACGGTATTGTCATGACTACGCTGATAAAAATATAGCATGGCCATCCAAAAGTAGATGAATCTGTAAGTAAAAGCTTACTTGCGGCTTCCACCAGTCAATAGACCACTGGGTTGAAATATATCACCTTCGAGGGTCACACTTGGTGTGCGGATTTCAGCATTGAAAGCAACCTATGAGCATTTGAGACAAACAACACAATCCAATGATTTTCAAGCATTGTCAGTTATAGATAAACAAAAAGATGAACCAAATGTGTAACGAGGAAAACAATTTGTTTGTTGCTATAAAAAATATCATCGTAATTTTGTGAAGATCCACTAAATTTTGTTACTTATGTACATAATATATAATCAAAATAACGACATGCTTTGAACTTTGGTTTTCCAACAGAAATCGAAGAATATTCCCTAATGTCCATTTTGTCACACTGTGGTGATGCCTTTAATGACAATTGACAAGATGTCTCCGATACATATTGTATGGCCTTTACAATTTCACAAATTTCAACGCATGTCTAAAGGACCTGCATATTGAACTTTGTAACATCCGCAAGGATGATCCAAGCAGAAAGTAATAATAAGTCTTTGTTACAGATCACGTCATAGGTATAGTCCAAGATGGACTAAACAATGAGACATGGTATAAAAGTTTAATGTTTAGACCACCCAAACTCTTCTAGATCTGCCCATAAGTATTACCACATAGTTTGGTTCAGTTGTACTTCTCCACTGACCACTTATACCATTGCAGGGAGGGATGACAACAATACAATATAGGGCCCATTTCCTAGTATAAAAAGACAGATGCTTTGGAAACTTATCAAACCTACAAATATTCAGCATCATGCAACTATAAAGCATGGTATTTTGATACAATGTATTGCTATTACTAATATTGATTACTGAACTCAACAATCGCACTGTTTAATTCTCCCTTGGTCTCCTTTTCTGAAAAATTGAATTGTTCTGGAAGTCAATTGTACTGCTCAAAAGTACATTTTAAAATTCCGAGAGTTTATTGCATTAAAGAAGATACAAAATTTTGAAGCTGTAAAATGAGTTCATGGTTCTATATCCACTAAACCTATCAATGGGCTTGGGCTAAGGACATATGAGCATTCACGTAAACGGTAAACCAGTAAATTAAAAGACTCGGTATTTACTTTTCATTTTGGGGATTTTTATTAGTTCCAATTACAACCTACTTCTCCAGAGGGTGTATTAGAATGGATTTTTTAAAAGTCAAAATTTACCAATTTGTCGAAAACCTTAAACTTTCATGTCACTCGTTTTCAAATCCTAGTAACATAAAGCTCACCTGAGTCATATTAAATCTAAGAAAAACTGATCTTCGATTCACACGAAATTCAATGGTCTTGCATTCTCAAAGAGTTTAGTGGTCTCAGTTGAACGTGAACCTTCCACTTGATTAAGATGGTTAGTAAAGTTCAATAAGCGCACTTATAATATCTTAAGAACATGTAATCAATTCTAATAAATATACGGGCTTACCTTATAATTCATTTGGCCAAGCCTCAAAAACTTATAAGGCCAAGCAAACTTTTCAGGACCATCACAAAGTTTTTAAAACATAATTTTTATATCATCTACCAAACTAAAATTATGGTCTAGAAAGATCATCTCTCAGAACCATCCCCTCAAGGACAAGGCACAATATACATAGATTCTTTGACATTTTTCTTTTAATTTGAATTCTTCTCAATTTTCAATAAATATGTTGCTAAAAATGGCCTTGTCATCACCCTAATAGAAGAAAAGCTAGAATGCTCAGCTAGACGATTATGCTAAAACAAAACAATTTTGAACTTGATGGAATAGTACCTCTTTAGCAGCATCATCAGTTTTGCAGACAAAAGTTGAACCAAAAACGTACTCCATCGCACTCTGTACAAAAAAAGTTTGTCCACAAAATTAAATCAGGACACCCTTTAAGAGTTGGCACTTAGACAGATCTAACAAATCTCAATAAAATACAAATTAAAACTTGAAGTGAGCTGCAAAAAAATATCAAGAACCCAAAAGACGATAATGACAGAATTAAACTAGTTTCCTATTAAGTTGGATAACCATAATGAGAGTGGAAAACACTATTAGAAAATGTAAAGTGGGTCCTTTCGGCATCATACCTTCAGTTCCTCTTTGTATCCAACCAGAGACAGTGCCAGTTCAGCATTCTCTTTACCAACCTGAATTATAGTTCAAGACATATCATCATCAGATAGTAAGATAAGGGAGAGCCACCAAAATAACCTACCAATCTGGCAGCTGTTTGCTGAATTCTGGGAGGAACGACATTGGGTTGAATTTTGTTCAACGGTATAATAGTTACTCTTCGGCGAAGTTCACCATTTTGAAGAAGCTGCTTTCCAGTCGTTTCAGTATCCACGACCACATTATATAATTTACCACCAGCAGCAGCCTGAGATTTATCTAAATGAGTATACTATATGGCTAGTAAATGAACCATACTTCAGACTCATCAGCAACTAAGGGCAATCAAAATGTATCAGTTGAACCTCTAAAGCAGTCATTGTGGAGCTATCTTTCACATTTATGAGCTTTGCGACCACACCTTTCACTCTTGACCTATCAAAACCTTTAGCAGGATCACGATATGTGAGCTCAACATTTGCTAACCTCCCTGAAAGAACCCTTATTTCATCTTTCAATTTCTGAATTGCTTCTAGTTCTGATGCACGGTCCTGAAAGATTTTTAACTATGTAATTACAAGAATTGTTCAGATAATATAAAATAGTAGATAAAGTAGGAAAAAGGAGACACATACCTGTTGCAATGCTTCAATCTGTCCTTCCTTATACAGAACAGATTCTAATGACCTTTGAACATTGTCTACGTCATTTTTCAAGACAGCAAGTTCCTTTTCAACTGCCAATGCTTCTTCATGTTTTGACAACATTTGCTTTGTTTTCTCTTTTAGCTCTTTCTCACAATGCCTTATTTTTGTTTTCATCTGCTTTACTTCAGTTTCTGCATTCCCAACTGCTATCTTAGCGTCACCAAGTTGATCTTCAAGACATTTTTCATCAGTCCCACTGCCTTTTCCTGCAAGTACCCCCTATATATATACAACATCATTAAAATGTAATGTTTTCCATATAAGGATAACTTTTTCAAGAGTACTTACTAGAAGAGGAGACATTTCAAACCTGATAGTTCGCTTCAAAGTCATCCAAGTTTTTGGACAGCTCCTCAGATCTGGCTTTCAGATGAGCCGCTCCATTTTCGGCACTTTCAACAGCAGCAGTCCGCTCATTTTCAGATTGCTCCAACTCATTAATATTTTTTAAAATCTGGAAATGCACACAAAAGAAACTCAATTTTCAGAATCAATAAGTTCTGAAACACGTCATTTGAAAAACCGATGAGCACCCAAGTGAAAAGACTAATGACTAGAAAGCAATTGAACTACAAGGTAGAATGGTTCACAGCACTTGCCTTCTTAGCGTTTTGTTTCTCAGCAAGTAGGGTCTCCTCTTGATTTTTGAGTACAGAAGTTGCTTTTACAAGATCATGAGATAGAGCATCTACTTTATCAGACAAGACCTTTACTTCTCCCCCCATGTTAGCCTCTTTTTCTGCAGTTAATATTGCCACGGTTTTGTCCATTTCTTCTATTTTGGATCTCATCGTCATTGTGTTGTCGTCAATGTCAGTTATTTTGGCTTTCAATTGTTCCACCTCGTTGACAGCGGCGCCTTGAATTCTTTCTGCTTGAACAAACTCATAAGCTATGCAAAATCTCCTTAGTCTATCCAGCTCTGCATTACCATTCGCCCACTGCATATACTGCATCCTTTCCTTCCTTAATTTCTCCAATGCAGGGAGTATTTCATGATCTAGCAGCTTATCAATTTCATCGACCTTACTCTGTTTCTTCTCAAGTGTTTTGAGAGCTGCTTCCTTTTTGGATTCATACATTCTGGTCCCCGCAGCTTCTTCAAGCATGGACAAAATTTCAGGAGGCTTCATATTTAAAACCTTTGTAATACGCCCTTGCATTATGAGAAAATGTGGATTGTTGACATTCAGTTGCACAGAGTGGAAAAGATTCTGGACCCTAGTAGGCTGGGCAACATGCCCATTGATCAGATATTTGTTTCTTCCACCGACCACAATCTGAAAATTACCGGAATTACTACCATGAATGCCTTAACAAACTAATTTTAACGAAGTCAAAATGTGTGCTGATGAGTAGTTCACTAAAACAGGTTATTTGTATCCAAAAATGGTCCATAAGAAAAAGTAGAAGCGAAAAAGCGTCAATAGATACCTGACGAGTGACAGTAATTTCAGTGCAATCTTCAAATCCAATGGGACTACGAGCTCTATCGGAATTATCAAAGACAATAGAGACAGTGGCCTTGGTAATCCCAGCTTGCCCTTGCTTGTAAACGAGCTCCTGTAAATTAGAAGCCCTAACTTGCTGCAAATTGGTAATCCCCAAAACGAAGCAGATGGAATCGAGTATGTTGGACTTTCCAGAGCCATTGAGACCTGTAATGGCGTTGAAGAAGGGATCGAATCCGGGAACAACGGTTCTCGTCGCGTAGGACTTGAACCCTTCCAAGCATACCTCCTTTATATACATGAGATCCAAACCCTAATTTCAACCAGTAGATTGATTATCCGAGAGAGATAACCAAAAAGAGGTCACTGTGAATTGAATCGAAGATAGCGAAAGAAGGAAATGGCTTTTGCGACGCTCTCGACTGGTTCAGAATGGAACTACAATTTGAAACTCCCGCTCAAACATTTCAAAACAGCAACTCAGGATTTTTTTTTTTTTTATGTAGCAACTCAGGAATTGTTTGAATATTGATAGGAAAGGAAAAAAAAATTGGGTTGGCTCTCTCTCTCTTCTGTATTACTTTTATTGTCAACAAAATCTTCATCATCATTGTGTTTCATTTTTACATAAATTCAATTCATCATCATTGTTACACCCTGGTCTTATTGGTCCACAATTGGTCGAAATGTGTTCGAGCTATATTGAGAATTTTGTGAAAATATAATCGTTAATGTTATTTTGCATTGGCCGACCTAGGAGTTCGTTTATTGATTGACTAGACCAAACGGTCATTTCCTTCGGATATTTATGGCACACATGGAAGCGTTCGGTTGAGAATCTTTAAAAATTCGAGAATTTGAAACCTCAAATCTCACTATTAGATCATGATGCATCTTTAAATCTACATGTGACACATGTCCAAAAAGTAAAGTAAAAATGTGACTTTGACTTTACATTAAATGCATCTTGGAAAATGCACATGGAACACGTGTCACCACCAAACTGACTTGATGATGCATTTTGGAAGGTGAAGATTGGACTCTCAAGTTCTCGAAAAAATAAGGAGTTTCTCATTTGAGCGCTCCTCATGGCATACATGACATTATAGAGAAAATAGTTAATGTTGGTACTTTGAATAGCCACCATGCAATGATTTTTTGTAATTTTTTTTGGATAATGGGTACAATAATTCGAATATTACAATGCCTATGATACCTAATGTTCTAGCAATGTATTTCGATCGGATCCGAAATCGTCTGCTACATTTTTTGACTTCTGAAGCAATTGCCAGGTTCGGTACCTTAACCATGCATGGATTCACACATCTATCCAAAATCATCACTGGTACATTCTTCGACACTTGGAGCTCAGGCCACCTAGGGTATCTTTACCGTTGCAAAACACGACATGTGCATCTTGACGGACGCAGGAAGCATCATGCGCGAGACGTGAAGAGTAAAGCATCCACGAGGAATTTATGAAGCATCCACGCGCGAGGCGGGCGAGGAAAAGGAAAAGAATGACGACGAGAAATTCTCACAAAATTGTGAGAAAAGTGTCATAGGTTGGCTCAAATCCTCAACTTCGTGAATGGAAGATTGAATTCTTTGATTACATCACATCCTTGTTGACTTGTAACCTTCCTTCTTGACTCGCCCCTTGTTGGAATCCACATCATCATGAGTCAATAATAATACAAACATGTTCGACGTGGAAGATGCTGATGCGCATGGTCTTAATTAAAGGATTGCATAAAAGTCATTAGTTTTTGACACCATTCAAAATTTCAATTGAATCTTAGATTACGAATTATACTCCCATATATATGCATACAAAATTATTGCGCGACACATATAAACGTCAAGTGTCAAATATTTAATTAATTTAGCTCAATAATTTGACTGATTTTAATACTTAATACTGAAAAAAAGGCGTCAGAAAAAAATAATATACGAACGGGGGAAGGAGTCTGATTCTGAATCTAAGCAGGGCAAGCACATACGAAGAATATGCTTTCCGCCTCGTTCTTTCTACTGGCTCTTTGTTCGTCTTCTAGACGCCTAAAAACTCTACCAACAAACTACCATATTCTAAAACGTTGCATATATATAGTGATGGTTGTTCCAGTATTATTGAATTTTGTTAGCTCATTCAAACCTAATTTCTTTATGATTCAAAAGCTCAAATTTAAGAAAGGAATTATAAATCAAAATTAAATACTGTCAAACTGTTTAAGAATATATTTAAGTCAATGGGCAATAACCGAAAATTGTTAAATTTTGTACACTACACACATGAAATTATATAAAAAAACGTTGAAGCAAAATCTACTTTTGACTTGAGCTCAAAGAAGTTCTCCACGTCCAAACGATGACGAAAGACATTGCCGACCCCACGTTCGTCGCCAAATCCTCGGTTGGTGGTTGACTCCGATGCCTTGTCTGCCCCCCGCCCCTTGGCCCGCCCCCACGTTCGCCGCCAAGTCGCCTGTTGGTGATTGACTCCGATGCGGCGATGCCTTGTCTGCCCCCGCCCCTGTTGGTATTTGTCGAGAGGGATGTGCTTGCAACAATTGAAAACGAGTCTATTTTGCATCGTTTTCAAAGTTTAGAGACTCGTAGATGTCAATTATCTCGTAGTAAAGAGTCAATGGAGTTTGATTTGCACGTTTGTACTTTGTTAAATCAATATGAATTGTTAGAATTTTTTTTCTATTTTTACTTAAAGTCCGCCCCCATCGATCCAGTCCTGGATCCGCCACTGATTTCGACAAGGCTTACTTAACAAATATTTCTTCGACCATCCAATTATTCGTCAACAACATTCTTTTAAAAATCTTTTTATTAAAGGGCAAGTGTTGAATCACTGGACAAACCCTTTGTTCACAAATTTATATTTTTTTTAATTAACGAACACTACTTGATACTGTATAAATAATAGCATACGACAAACTTCGCCACCAAATAGTGTTGTATAGCGAAAACAATGCATTTGAAATGTCTATACGTTCTCTGAAATGGTTTTTTTAGTGCAACATGTCACCTTTTCGCTTTATTTTATTCTTACATTTTGAAATTAACCAAGATAATTTAATTTGACATCTCTATTTACCTAATTTTCCATTAACCCAAGAAAAGCCTAATGTTTTCGTCTCTTAATGGCTCTATGGGACATGGGTAGTCCTCTTTCAAGACTATAAATAGTTGCTTTCTTAATTATCAAAAAAAAAAATTATTGTTTAAGTTTCATGATTATGACATGCAAGCTCAAGTGGGTGTATTTTATCAATTAGGCAAGGCACGATTATAATTTTTCTTTCTATATCACTTTTATGGTACAAAACTCAAATACAAACGCAATGCATATGTATAATTAATTAATTGCTAGTTGTCCTAGTCAAAAAAAATTTGCTAGTTGTCAAGTGACGTAGTCTATGGTGGCTCAGGAAAGAACGAGCCATTAATCCATAATTATTTCAGAGAAGTATATATTGGTGTTCTGAACTATCAGTTTTTTTCAATTTAAAGTTTAAACTATCGATTTTTTCAATCAAGGGCAAAGTCAAAAATAAATTGACCAATTTTTGAACATCGAGCACCGTAACTTCACCGTGATTAAATTGCGAACTCAATCATGTGAACCATGTTGAAAATAACACGATGATCTCATCATAAACTCTTACCGTATTAAATCGATATTTATTCTTTAACACCAATACACTTTTTTTATTGAGTCTTTATTAATGAGATTCACATGATTGAGTTTGTAAGTTAATCATGGTGAATCTACGGTGCTCGGTATTTGAAAATTGGTTAATTTATTTATTACTTTGTCCTTGATTGAAAAAATTGATAGTTTGGACATTCAATTAGAAAATGTCGGTAGTTTGGAGCACCAATTTGTACTTTTCCCTAATTATTTTACAGTGAATTAATTATTTAATTCACTTTTGCCTCGTTTATTAATTATTTTATTATGATGCCAACAAGGCAGTGGTACAGAGAAGAATTCTAACTTTGCTTTTACAAGGTTGAGGCTCGAGCCCCATCCGTGGCACTATTCTCATAATTTTCTGAGAATTTTCTCTCCCTCTAATTTCTCGTCCAATCTCGCGCGTGATGCTTCTACATCCCTTGTAAATGCTTTCTTCTGCCATGGATCCATGCATAGTAAATGTGTTGAATCTGGCCTGCGCTTCAGAAGTGAAGAAATATACCAGATGATTTTGGACCCGATCGAGATACCTTTCAAGATGCATTTTGGTGGTGACACGTGCCCCAAGTGCATTTTCTAAGATGCATTTAATGCAAAGTCAAAGTCACTATTTTTGAATTTGTATTTTGAACATGTGTCACATGCAGATTCAAATATGTTCATGATCTAATGGTGAGATTTGGATTTTCTATTTCTCGAATTTTTAAGGGTTCTCAACCGAGCGCTCCCCTATATATATGCACCAGATGATATGCATTGTAATATTTCGAGTAATTGTACCCCCACTATAAAAAAAAATTATTTAATGATTTATTATTGTATTTTAAGATTCTAGTATCTATACAGAAAACTCGATAGTATGACAGTTCTTACTTATTTAGTTATTTTACACCTTAAGGACATATGCACCTGTAAGCTTTTTGTTCCAACAATTGTTATTGTTAGGAGCAATTTTCTGCCCAATTTTAACAGCAGTTACTGACAAACATGTTAAATCAGCATTTCAGATGCCCTAAGGTACATACCATAAGTTATAATTAAGATACATACCATAAGTTATAATTTACGCTATAAAAATTGGTATAAAAACATGCTCAATGAGCAAACTTATAAAATAAATTAAACAGAAGTGACAGCGTTTTCATATAAAATTGTAAATTCAATGAATAAAAGGTATGCATTCCGTCATTGATATAATCAAATTCATTCAAAATGGAGTATGAATTTATGACGTGCAAATTCGTCAAATATTCATTGAAATACGACTTCAAACTTTAAGATTTTATTCAACATGTGAAATGGGTATTAATCGAATTGATTTGAATTCGTGAATTGAAATTAATATTCAATAGGTTAAGGGTTCAACTTTCTCATTCTTTAATATACTTATATTACTTAAAGAAAAAACCCATTTCGCAGAGTTTCTCTCTCCTTTCCAGCGTTTTCTCTCCCGTTTCAGAGTCTTCGAAAAAACAGAGCTTTTCGTTTCAGCCCACCGGCGGGGCCTGGGAGCTTCGCGTCGGACCGTGTTTTGTGTTGCCGTTGTGAGGGTAGCCTCAGGAGCTCGATTCGCTTCTTACGGCTTCTTCTTCTTCGGCGTGGTCGATCGGGGTGTGGGATGGTGGTTGGAGGTCGTCGGTAGTTGGTGGTGCTTGAGGCGCTGGTGGCTTGGATGGCTGGATCTGTTGACGCGCAGGCGGTTGGCGTGCTCGGTTGCCGGCAGTCAGCTTTGGCTGGTCTGCCACTTCGTCGGGCGGTTCCGGGTGCGAGTTGGGGGTTGTTGGCGACCTTGTGGTGGAGTGTGGGTGGTGAAAGGCGGTTTCGGCTGGTTGGGGTTGGGGATGGCTGTGTGGTGGCGGATCGTTTGCTCGGTGGCTTTTTTTTTTTTTTTTTTTTTTTTAGCTGTAGGTTAGTCTTAGTTTTAATTTAGCTTCTCTCAGTCGGGTTTCCGATCTGAGCTGTTCTTCTCAGCCGGTTATCGGTCTGAGCTTGTAGGTGTTAGTTGTTAAGTCTCAGCCGACTTTCGGTCTGAGCTAGATCTCCAGGAGTTCGTCTCTTGTTTGCCCCTGTTCGATATTTCGTTGTAAGTTGTCGTCTGTCTCGACTAGACGGCCGAGCTTTGGTGGGCTTTGTAAGTGCCGGATGGCTTTGCATCAAAAAAATATACTTATATTACTTATTAATTGATTTGTATGACATGTCCACGCATCATGTAAAAAATGGTAAAAATGTGACTTTAACAGGTCGGTAGAACACTACAGTAATTGGTTTTGGTACTTTCGAGACAATATGCGAAATTATTCGTTTTAGGACCAAGTGGGTTATTACAAATTGATTATTATCCTATCCATTCAAAATGGGCAGAAATAGCGTCAGTCAGATTTGTCAACAGCATATAACCGAATATTCCCGTACATATTCCATCACCGAAATTGCATCCCGGGGATATTATCGTCATTCCACCACACTACCTACCAGAACCAGTTCACTGCTCAACTCGTACCGTACCTCCCTCAATTTTAAAAAGTCACGGATTTCATGGTTGATGGAGCCGACGAGTAAGAAAAGAAAGAAAGGTAGACGAAGCGAATCCTCACTTTGCCTGCGGAAGAATCCAATCAGGAAACTCATCCAGCCTAGTAAACTTCAAAGCTCAAACTGGTACGCGGACATTTATGATTTATTCAGTTTAATTGACTGAGACTGGTAGTTGTTCGTTTCTTCTGTATCGTTGAATTTCATCGATTGTTGTTTTCGTAGTCTCTGATTTTTTGCTCGGTGTATTGAGCGCGCGTGTTTATCAAGTTTCATTCAAATTAGATGATTTCAGGCGACGATCGACATGACGGAATTGAGTGTGTCGATGTGTGTGTGATTCGAGAAAATCGTAGCATGTGTTTATGTAAAGATAATCTAGGGCAATTATCAGGCTTTATTGAATGATCAAACAAACATACAAGCACTGAGACACAAAACGGTCTCAATGTTCACCACAAGCTCAAAACTACCCTATCTCTGTCGTATACAAACAATCAAATGAATGTATCAATCGAGACAGCTGAGAAGAGTATTGGAGGGATTAAAGCCCCCTCCGATAGCCCTAATCCGAGCCTCTTCTAGCAGCAATCCGTGAACACCAGCGAATCCTTGCAGCAACTGAACTCTCTGTGGAGAAATCAAACCACGTCCAGCAATCTTGCAGCTTGAATCGCGTCACACAGTAGACAACTCGAACTCAATCTTGGACAAAATTCACAATCGCAGTGAATTGGGGATTTTCGGATAAACCATAAAATCCCAAATTCAGCTCATCTTAAGCTCGAACTCTCCTCGCTTCAAAACGCAGCCGTTTTCGTCAGGGTCAAACACGCGCCCACTCAATACTGCGTCGTTCCAATAAACTCGAAGTCTCCGTTATTGACAAAACGACAGCGCTGCATCCCAACGGTTCTCAACTGAATCTCGCGCTCTGTCAATACGCCGTCACTTCACATAACTCAGCTCCCGCCTTAATGAAACGTTGCCGTTTCGAGCCGTCCAAAGCCAGACTCCAACTTTGCTAAGTCTTAAAACCTAGAGACTATCCTACTATCTTCAGGACTTCAAACCAAGCTGTCCTAAATTCCTATTTGAGCTTGTAATGTAGTTATCAAGTAGAATATATGTCTTACAATTTAGTTCATTTGTTGAAACTGAGAGCTGAGACGGAGAGTCCTTGATCGTCATTTTCATCATCAGTTTCGGTCTATTTTGTTATTATGCTCTCCTCTCATATATAGCTTTGTGATAATTGCAATTATAATCTATGTTGTTAGCAGTGGCTGTATTGTATAATTCCTGTTTGATATGCTTTATGTATCATTGTGTCTGACAAAAACTCACTTGTGATCAGGTCGGCTCAAGTGTGGATATCCAAGGAAATTAGATTCATCTTAACCAAAGAGTTCATTTATATTTCTCGAATTATTAATGGCGCACCGGAACGAAAATGAATGTAGAAAGCCGTATGGAATTAGGTTCTTGGAGTTTATTAAAGGAGGAAAGCTTTCCTTCAAGACATATCAAGCTATTGTCTTGGTTGTCACATTCTTGGCTTACGCCAGCTACCATGCAACTCGTAAAACGGCAAGTATTGTCAAGAGCACGCTAGATCCACAATCGTCTGGTGCAGGACTGGGTTTAAACTTGCTCCTACTCGGGGATAGGAATTACCACAACGGCAGTATGTCTTCCGCCGTTGGAGCTGGCTGGTCGCCGTTCAATGGATTAGATGGAACATCATTGCTTGGCCAACTGGACCTTGCCTTCCTCTCCATTTACTCATTAGGGATGTACTTTTCTGGGCATATAGGGGATAGGATGGACTTGAGAGTTTTCTTGACAATTGGAATGGTTGGAACTGGCATCTTCACCTCATTATTTGGAATAGGTTATTGGGCAAACATACATTTTTTCTATTACTTCTTAGCTACTCAAATGTTCGCTGGATTGTTCCAATCCACTGGATGGCCTTCAGTTGTTGCCGTTGTTGGAAATTGGTTTGGAAAGAAAAAGAGAGGGTTGATTATGGGTATTTGGAATGCGCATACATCATTAGGCAACATTACGGGATCATTAGTTGCTGCCGCCATGTTACAATATGGGTGGGGTTGGTCATTGGTCGTGCCTGGTCTCATGATTTCTTTTGCGGGACTGGTTGTGTTTCTTTTACTGCCTGTTAACCCACAGTCTGTCGGAGCTGACAGAGATGATGAGGATGACATAGATGTGATATCATCCCCAAAAAAGATTACAGAGGGGTTTACAGAACCTTTGTTGGAATTCAAGTCAGAGGCCAGAGATAAACCTGTGGGATTTCTAGAAGCCTGGAGAATCCCCGGGGTGGCGCCATTTGCTCTGTGTCTTTTCTTCTCAAAGCTGGTGGCGTATACTTTTCTTTACTGGCTTCCTTTTTACATCAGCCACACTGGTAAAATATCTTTCCTTGCTCATACTTATATTTCGAAAATTAGAACTTGTATTTTCAGCGGCTTACTTATTCTGAACCTTTTTTTTTCATGGGGGTTAGTGTAGTATTCTGAACTTGATTGGAGTTGTGATAGTTTATTAGCAATGCAATTTTCCCGTTAAAGAGTTCCAACATTTCTCTGACAAGTCTCTCTACCTTATTGCAGCTATAGATGGCACATACTTGTCCAATGTTACAGCAGGCAATTTATCGACAATGTTTGACGTGGGAGGAGTGGTTGGGGGTATCCTTGCTGGTCACATTTCAGATCGCATAAATGCCAGAGCCATCACAGCAGCCACTTTCATGTACTGCGCCATCCCTGCTCTCTACCTGTATAGAAGCTATGGTCACGTTTCGTTGTACATCAATGTAGCCTTGATGCTCCTCACTGGTATATTTGTGAACGGGCCTTATGCTCTCATAACAACAGCTGTTTCAGCTGATTTGGGCACGCATAGTTCATTGAGAGGAAATTCACGAGCTCTGGCAACAGTTACAGCCATCATTGATGGGACAGGCTCCGTGGGGGCTGCCATTGGACCGGTATTGACAGGGTACATTTCTACAAAAAGCTGGAGTGCAGTCTTCTCAATGCTAATGGGTGCTGCATTGGTAGCTGGTCTTCTCTTGACAAGGCTCGTGGTAGCTGAGGTTGCTGAGAAGATTGCAGAATCACATGAAAGGTCATCATCTAGCCCAACTGGAGTAATGGAAGAGGTGTGAAGGGCATAGGAGATTGGTTTTTCAGCCGGGATTCCAAAGATGCTGTTTGTGCCATGTCCTCAAGTTTCAAAGCTAACAGGCTCTGGGGGGTTGTCCCTCCCCTCTATGTGTTAGAAAGAGGGTTATTTTTTTGTGGCCTCCTCCCTCCATGTAAGATGTGTGGACAAGAAGCTGAGGACTTGATATGTTTGTAGCTTATGTATTTCTATGTACCATTTTATCAGGCTAAGACAGATTTTTTAGTACAGCATGGTACACATTTGAGAAGTGGCTCATGCTTGTATGGGGCATGTTAACATGGCATCTTTTGTAAATAACTTGTTGGAATATGTGTAAAGAAAATCTAGTCAAAGATTGACTAAGTCTTTCACGTAGTGGGAAGGTGTAGATCATGGCATCATGGGTGGTTTGGGTGGTTCCAAACCTCTCCTATAAATTGATGTTTGGTGATTCACTAAACACGAGAAAAATACACACAGAAAACAAACCCCTGCGTCTCGACTCTTTTTCCATTTCCAATCAGTGGTGATAGTGAAAGGTTGAATAAGTTCGTACAGCAAGGCGACGGTGCTCAAGCGCTTGTTGTGATTCTTTCATCCTGGGAAGCTCATTGCCATCAGACCCAGCACCTACGGGGGGCAATACAGCTTTAAGGACAGCGTCATCGACGTGACTGAATCAACATATCGGTTTGCTGTCCTATTTACTTATCTGATTTGAACGTTTATCAAAGTTCATATTCCTGTTTATATATGCATGATTAGTGATATATTTATCAAGCTTTCGATTTCCTGCTGCATATGAATGCTCTGTTGTTGATTCTCAGTAAACCTCTCTGTTCTGTTTGTTTAGTAAAGATGCATGATTTAATTCATATGAATGCTCAGTTTATTCACCTGTATGCCCGGCTTCAAATTTATCAAAACTGCATTAGTTTATGTATATCAATGTTCTGCTGCTAAGTTGCTCTCTGTTTCATTACCATGTCAATTACAATTATATTCAGATATATAGAAATATCCAACAATCTTAAAGCTGTATTGTCTTTGAACTGAATATACTTTGAAGTTACTGACTAAAGTGTTAGCTTGATGCTAGTTGAGAATGGATTCAGATCAGAATGATTTTGAGAAAGGAAGGACTGAGGACCCTCCTGATGTATTACATCACAACAATAGTTCATTGGAGCATCTGGTTGACCAAGAACTTGATGTCAAGTGCCTGGACAATTGCGTCGGCAGGGGTAAAAGTTGAGGTGGATAATGACACCAAGTCGAAGAAGATGAAGACGTCTTCTGAGTCAGGCTTGACTATTTAATTAATCAAGTTACTAATGTTGATCTGATTGATTATGCAGACGAAGCAGTAGATCGGCTCGGCAAAGGAGCTGTGGCCGTTGATTGTGACTGGAGTGAGTGTGCTTTGCTTCAGTTTCAGCATGGCTGAATCGGAAAGAAGGAGGCCGGAACTTGGTCGGTTCTCCGAGCACCACGTTGTTCACAGAACATGACTACGTGATGGAGAAACCGAAGCGAGTCGTGGAGAGAGTAGTGTTCGATGTTCGGTTGGGAAGAAAGACGTGACGAGGTTGTTGAAGCAACCGTCACCAACGGTGAAGCGAAACCCTAATTGGGATTTGCGGTTGAAGCTTGATCAGTTCGGTTCGGTCCATTCAGAATGAACCAACAAGTTTGGTCGAAGGGAAATTATAGCAGTTGAACTAATGGGTCTTTCAACCAAACGAGATCGGGCTCAAATAAATCCAATATAACTTATGTTATTTCAGCCCATAAGTTTATTAACTATTACTAATGACCTGGTTAATCTGGACAGGCACAAGTTGGGCCAAGATGAGGTCCACGAGATGTTGGTTGAAAATCCAAAATAGAGAAGCTGAGACCGGAAGATGTGAGCGGAACGTTTCGGACAGCTTCACGAGCGGCGTGAAAGAGGATGATGACGTCGAGCGAAAACTGTGGCGAATGGCAACTGACCGCCGTGTGAAAGTCGAGTAGGATGATGGCACCTGCAGCGGCGCTGCAAGCATTGGCCGGATTCCATGGACATTCCGATGAGGGCCAGAGAAGATGAAACTCTCATAGGTTCGATCGGAGGCAGTGTTGCTGGAGGATGGTGCATGAGATCAAATTTGAATTTGATTTAGAATCAATTAATTTTGATTCAATTGATGCAGATTGCCTTGATAAAATGGCAGGAGATGTCAGCTTCAAAGTCAAATGAAACCAAGGTTTGTGAATTGCCGGCTGCTGTTGCGCTGAGATGCCACCGAAATAGTGACCTGTGACAATGATGCCAAGCTCCTTACTGGCGAAGTGAACGCTGCCGATAAAGCCGCGTGTTAGCTTGGTTGAAATAATAAGGTTTGCTGACATGTTTCAATTGATTATAAATCTATTGATTAATTTTGTCAATCATCAGGATCTACACATGGTGTGGTGGTGAGATGATGATCCTTAATGAAGAGCCTGATGCTCACTCAGTTTCGAAGTCTGAGAAGCGAGGCCTAAAAGCCTATCTAATGCTCGGAGATGCTTGCTTTTCAGTAGCGGCAATAACGCTCTGATTGTGATTGAACTGAAATCACAAGGTCTTATACCGAGCGTTTTGACAGCTTATATCGTGCTGATGGATGCCGAGAGTGCCGTCGAAGGATAAAGCGGTTGCTGCTGCAATTTCTTCACTGATAAACCCTACCTTTGTTTGGTTTAGTTTTGCTATTGTATGATTCAATCTAATCTCCTGTTGGGTTTTGGTGTACAACCTGGTCAGGAACAAATGATGAGAATATGTTATAGTAGACAAGCTTGTCCTCGGGAGTGGCGAAACCAGAGTAGATCAGGGAATCTCAAGTTGGTGGCTCTATAACCATCACATGTGATGGCAGTTTCAGAATGTGGCTGCCGCGATTAGATGCTGTTAAGATGCCAACTAAAATGGAGGGCTTTGGTTTGATGGAAGCTGTAGCTTGAATTGTATCCAGCAAAGACTGCTGGGTGCTGCCGCTTTGATGATTATTTGGGTGATAATCAATTAAGTTCTGAAAAATCTTTCAGCGCAAGGGAGATCTCCAGGCCAGGTGGAGGACACTATTTGGGCTCAGATGAGTAATTAATGGGATCGAGCCACCAGTGAAAGGCACAATGGAGTTGTTACCATCATATCTGCTTCACTGAAGATGAAATCCTAAGTGGATTTTAGTGGCTCGCGGGAGTATGGAGCTGGATGTCATTTTGCGTGTCACCAGCTGTAGTAGATGTTTACTACTTTTATATTGGTTACGGCCAGGAATATACCTGCGGGTATAGTTCCACACGGTTGAGTGACGTGACTGTCCGTCGTAGTGCTTGATGAATTTGGATTGTATGTCCTAATGTCATTTTGATTTAAAAGCACAAATGTAAAATTTGCGTTAAAGCAAATGTGATCGTAAATCCTTTCATAGTATTGAAAGCGATGTGAACCCCTTGATTCAATCCATAGCGAGTTATGTGATTTGAGATATAGGGTGTAATACGTGTTTTGTGACTTTCATCAATGATAGTACAAAATATTGCTATGAATATTTGCTTATTAGCAAAGCTGTGACAGTTGAGGAAAAACATGTCATGTGAAGTTGAATATCAACTACAAAGGTTGAGTAGCAACTTGATAAGTTGAGAAAAATGATATTGGAAGTGAACATGATCACTCCACCATACTCTCTTCAGTCGAACAGTGTTTCGAAATGGAAAAGTTGCATTCGAAAGAGATGATGAATGTGATGATGGTAAGCTCCGGGTTAACCCAACGAATGTGGGGGGAGGCCATCAGCAAAGTATCTTATGAGTAAGATACCTTGCAAGAAGAATACGTCTCTTTATAAGTCATTTAAGAGAACGATGCCTTCCAATAAATACTCGCAAATGTGGGGGTGCCTAGCTATGGTAATGGCCCTTGGTCCTAAGAGAATGAGGATAGGACCAAAAACCACTAATTACGATTTCATTGGTTATGTGAAAAATGGTAAAGCGTATAGATTCCTTGTGTATGAATTGGAAAATTCAAATATACACAAGAATACTATAATGGAATCAACGAACGTGTCGTTCTTCAAGAATGTATTTCCTTATAAGAATAAGGGAAACATGCAAGGTTCTTCTCAGTTAATGGAGGATATTAAAGAAATATCTCAAGAACAAGAGAATGAGGAAGAATCTGAACATGAGATCGATTCGGAGAAATTGAGACAAAATAAGCGAGAAAGGATAAGATAAATCATATGGACTTGATTTTCTAACCTACATGCTTGAGGCTGAACCTCAAACGTAGAAACAGGTCGTCAGTTTAGTGAAGAGTCTCTTATGAAAGTAACCATAAGATGTGATTGACTCTATCTTCTTGAGAACTAGCTGACCTCCCTCCTGGAAGTAAACCACATGGTTTAAAGTGGATCTTCAAGAGGAAGATGAATGCAGATGGATCTGCATCGATATACAAGACTCAAAGGCCACCAGTGGATATGTATTCACTTTGGGAGGTGCAGCCGTGTCATGGAAATCCTCGAAATAAACTCTAATAACCCGATCCTCGATGGAAGCTGAGTTCATGGCATTAGATAAATGCGGCGAAGAAGCAAAGTGGTTAAGAAATTTTGTAGAGGATATTCCTGGTTGGAAAACCCTTGTGCCGCCAATATGTTTATATTGTGATAATCAATCAACAATTGGTAGAGCACAGAATGTCATGTATAATGGTAAGTCTAGACACATACGTCAAAGGCACAATACCATAAGACAACTTCTCTCATCCGGAGTCATAAGCATTGACTACGTGAGGTCCAAAGAAAATATATCGGATCCGTTAACCAAAGGGTTAAATAAGGACCAAGTAGAGAAGACGACTAAAGGAATGGGACTGAAGCCTTTTGATTGCTAAAATCAAAACATAGGCTTAAGCCTTTGGGCATTAAAAGTCGAGGCAAAGGAAAACCCTACCATGATGACTGGAGATCCCAAGAACTTGGTTCAAAGGGACAACCGACCTGCTAAGACAGTGTGAGGTCACTGTGGGGGCAACCCCCCATCCTATTCCTTGATAAAACAGTGACTCCCGCACGAGGCTAAGCTCGAAGCTTTTAATGATTCTAGTAATTTGAATAGTGAGATTCAAATGGGTAACGCGGGACTACTTTGAGAAAGAATCACCTATGTGAGAGAGAAGTGGGGTCGCTTCAAAGGAGAATTCAAAGGGCTTAATTCTTTAGAAACTCTTGCAGAACCAGGAAAGGGGTGTCATGACCAAAATGAGCCCACCAGTAAGAACTGAATAAGATCAGGATAATATCTGTGGGAACATGATTTCGTTTACAGTATAAGACGAACAGTTCAAAGACAATCACGTCTACTGAATAGTCAGTAAAGAGATCATGTTATCCCAATGGAAGGTTCAAGGGGGTAACCTACCTATCCTGTGCAGATATTAACCGTAGAAGCTATCACCACAGTGAGTCGAGTTTGATTATCGAGGATTATTGTTTTATCGTTTTCACCACTCGATTTTCTTCATGTGGGGGATTGTTGGAATATGTGTAAAGAAAATCTAGTCAAAGATTGACTAAGTCTTTCACGTAGTGGGAAGGTGTAGATCATGGCATCATGGGTGGTTTGGGTGGTTCCAAACCTCTCCTATAAATTGATGTTTGGTGATTCACTAAACACGAGAAAAATACACACAGAAAACAAACCCCTGCGTCTCGACTCTTTTTCCATTTCCAATCAGTGGTGATAGTGAAAGGTTGAATAAGTTCGTACAGCAAGGCGACGGTGCTCAAGCGCTTGTTGTGATTCTTTCATCCTGGGAAGCTCATTGCCATCAGACCCAGCACCTACGGGGGGCAATACAGCTTTAAGGACAGCGTCATCGACGTGACTGAATCAACATATCGGTTTGCTGTCCTATTTACTTATCTGATTTGAACGTTTATCAAAGTTCATATTCCTGTTTATATATGCATGATTAGTGATATATTTATCAAGCTTTCGATTTCCTGCTGCATATGAATGCTCTGTTGTTGATTCTCAGTAAACCTCTCTGTTCTGTTTGTTTAGTAAAGATGCATGATTTAATTCATATGAATGCTCAGTTTATTCACCTGTATGCCCGGCTTCAAATTTATCAAAACTGCATTAGTTTATGTATATCAATGTTCTGCTGCTAAGTTGCTCTCTGTTTCATTACCATGTCAATTACAATTATATTCAGATATATAGAAATATCCAACATAACTATAAATAAAAATTCCTTTCATTAGCGAAATCATCCCTTGTAATTATTTATTCACCAACAACAAAAACATATGACACTCTGGATATGAGTACAATTCAGTTTGCAAGTAAGTAAGCAAGGCAAACATGAGGCAAATTGCCTCTCTAAATCCTCTTTGAGGCAATGCTTGGGGACTGGGAAGGATCAATAATAGGAGCACCAAATAGCACTGATAGCAATACTCTAACCTAATAATAGATTCGATTGCAATCGATCAACTGCATAGAATTCAAAACATAAAACATTCACTAATCAATTATCAAAAAATAATAATATATATATGTCCATAATTCAAGGTTTTGGTAGCCCTAGATGAGAGAAAAAGAGACCTGAAGTAAAATCGTTGGTGCTACGGATCAGGCTTGCGTAACTTCTCTTCGACATGTTTGGCGGTGAATAGCGCAGTCATGACGACCTTCTTGATGTTGGGGACGTTGTAGTTCTGCGCTATTCTGCGCTATGTATATGCCGCAAATCGTACCAGAAATCAACAAGAAATTGTTCCGTAGTATACCCATTCACAATCGATCCTTCTCCTTCCTCGTCGATCTGCTTCGTCTTCTACACCACGCTCTACTAGAACCTTCCAGCCGCGTTACGCACACAACTTGGGAACCAAGACACTAAAAAATACCAATATTGAATAATAACGCGGCCCAATTTAACTGGGCCGACTCGGTTAACGGGCCTGTTAACAAACCCTATCAGAAATAAACGTTTGGCTCGGTATATCACCAAACGCTGCGTTTTCAGTGAGGGTGCATAATAAGTTCTGTGGTGTGGAGATCAGCGAAGAGAATGGAGAAACTGTCACATGCTTATGCTGAATAATATTCGATTTCCGAGGAAAGGGCCAAAGAGACATTTACGAACTAGTCTACTCTGCTACGCGGTGCCCAGTCACACTTATCCGTTTGTTTCTTTATTATAAATTAAATTATAATTGTTCTTTTTGGGTTTTCTATTTCTAAGTTCTATGGAAGAAATCTAGTGTATGCGTTGTAATTTGTTGACAATCGTAAACGACAGCGTTTAGGATTTTCATTCTTAAAACGACAACATTTTCGATTATTGGGCTGCGCTGAAAATGAGTGAGATAACGAATACTTTTCAGACAGGGGCAAACTATCAATTTTACAAACAAGGGTCACCATCCAATGCCGTAGGGTTTTCGCTAACAACGTGAACTCATAAATTAATATAAAATTTTAAAAAACAAAAAATTAATTTTTTTAAAAAATGTTACAAAAAATGTATAAAAATTTAAATTTATAAAACTAAAAAATTAGGATTAGAAAATTTTATAAAATTGTTAAAAAATTGTAAAAAATTAAAAACTTTACTTTTAAAAAATAGGAATTAAAAGTTTAATTTTTTAAAAATTTATATTAATTTATTAACTAACGGAGTTAACGCCGTCCAACTGCGTTAGTTAAAACCCTAACGGCGTTCAATGGTGTACCTTGTTTGGAAAATTATTGGATAGTTCGTCCCATGTCTGAAAATTTATATAGTTCGGCCCACAAGTTGAAAAATTGTGATAGTTCAGGTCCCTAAACTATACTTTTCCCTTTATTAAATCTTTGATTCGTTTCCCACGTTTCTCGATGTCATTTGACCATTGCCTTGCATATTTCAAATACAAAATGATTTTCCATCGAAGTCAAGACCTCAATCTCTTTGGCGCTTCTGTAAGCTAGTTTTCGTTCTTAGAGGAGGAGGACGACATATCGCGTAATCGCGACGCGATCGGGTCGACAGTGGGTTGAGGAGTGTGGCGGCGGACTGCAAGTTGATTGAGGTTTCTCGATATTGTGAAAGGATTTGGAGATTTTGGGGTGCGAAATGGAACCGAAAAGATCAAAGTGAAGCTTGCGAAGACGATAGCTGACGCAATTTGTATTTTTACATGATTAAAAAAAAGGCAGGTTAACTATTAGCTATTAGTTTCGCACTTCGAACGACTACGTTTTGTAGGTTTTTTTTATTCCCCTGCTCCTGGTTGTATTCATAACAGGTTGTAAAAAACACTAGGCACTAGTCAGGCGGAGGGTCCTTGAAGATTAATCAGGGATTAATCGAGACCTAGGATGGGATTAATCGGTTTTACAATTTTGTATTTTTTAATATTTTAAATAATTAATAATCATATAGATATTATTATGATATATATTTTGTTATATTTTAATATATATAAAAAACAATCTGATAATAAAGATATTTTAATAACTTATCAAATATTAAAATGATATAGAGACATGTAAACTATGTAAAAACAAATGAATTTTTTTCATTTTGATTAAAAAGTTGGTCATCTGGTTAACGTTTAGGCAGATTTAGAAAGCGACTAGGCGGGTCTAGACGGCAACTAGGCGGATCTAGACGGTGACTCAACGCCTATAAATCGAGTAACCTTCTAGGCTAGGATTTTTAGAACACATTATACATAAAAATTTACTTTATTAAAGAACTTTCTTTTTCTTATTTTCTAAAAATTTACTTTACTTAAAAAATTCAGGTAAAAACGCACCATAAACAATTGCAGACCCGTCATAGAAACAGAGCCACGACTGTCCAGATTCCGTGCCAAAAGTAAAACAGATCCATCATATCCTATATTATGTGCAATTTAAAATAATTTATACTTCACTGAATAATGTAATAGCTCACAAGTTCAAACATTGCCATAACTGTTCACCACATGTTCCTGAATGATTATAGCAACACGTCGTTGCATCATCTCGTATGTTGGGTACTCTGGAAGACATATTTGATTAAAACAGGTGTGAGACGTTGGCAGATGATCCATTGTCGTTGAGGCTTTGTGGATTGCTAAGCGAGAAGAAAGCCCGGAGAACCCCTCAAATGATAGATACTTAACTGCTGTCCAGAAGAATAAAAGATGTCGCTGCTGCTCTGGATCCATTTCATCAACAATCTGCAAGAAATTAATGAGTCATGAATCGTGTTTGTTAAATTACACTGTACTAAAACTCCGAAAGATTGTAAACAAGATTTTCTAACAGTGTATCCTTGCCATAAAAACGGAAAGAACCAAAAAGGAAAACTTCAAAAAGTAATGATTCTGATATGAATGGTTAATCGGTCAGAAAACAAATTCACGTTTTTGTAAGTTACCCAAGTTAACAATGGACAAAGGTGAGGTAATTGAACAGTATATTGGAGAAATGAATGCAGTAAACAATAAAACAGCAACAAATAGTACTATGGAAAATCACCATCATCCATGACACAGAACTGAACCCATGAGGTGGGATGTTTAACAAGCACCAAAAGAGCGCAACTAGCATCATGGATGCATGCTAGCTAACATAAGAAGTTGAACCACAATTATAGTTATTTCGTAATAAAAGTGATAGATACAGTAGTGTAGAGATACCTTCCAGAACCAAATAATCTGAGGATCTTCATCCGTATATCCTATGCAGTCTGTATGCGACTTCCAATCTTCAACAATTAAATCACTTACACTTCCTCTAAGCATCTGATCGAGGTCTTCAAGTTTTAAACAACGGAAAAAGAACGACATGTATTCCGGACTCGGCATGATATCTTCAAAACCTTTAGCAAAATGTGCCACTTGACTGCAGGTGCAGTCATAGAAGCGACTGCGAATAAGAGCATTAACGTAGTCTAATCTGTTCCTACTATCTACTTTTAAGCTCCCTCCACCAGGACGAAGTTCTACAATTGTTCTTGATCCGAACTCTTCATATTCTGTGGTAAAAGTTAGTCCTAAAATATCTGAGTCGACCGAATCATCATCCATATCTAATATTTGCTTGCAACTGTGATATAATGTGGGGTCTGTATCTTTTATATATTCCAATTGGATATCAAGTCCAGCTAACTGCATGAAGAGCACACGATCCAAGACTATGCCAACATGCACCTTGTACTTCAAGGCTAGAGCGACAACTCTACCGCAAAACCGGAAGTAGTCGAGGTGTTTAGGTTCCACCTTGGATGCTGCAAATGGGAACAAAAAAGAACCCCCATAGATTATCATGTGCATGGAATGAAAGTAATCAAGAAGAAAAGCTACAAAATAATAAAGATGACAACTCATGCAAATTACGGGCCAACTGCATTTCTACTTATTTTTGTGTCGCAGCCGCTTTAAACAATGCCAAATAGATTACAGGAATAACTTGACTTGGAAAATATTTGGGCATACTCGACATCTGAGAAAAATCGCAAGGAAATAAATGGGAAAAAAACAGGCAGTGTAACCATATATCCCGGCATTGTATCAAAAAAAAAAAAAAAACCATATATCCCGGCATGAGAGTATAATTCCACACCAATAACACAAATATAATTAGAAAAGCGCAACAACGCTGTGATGTGAATAGGGTCATGCGGTTTGGCCAAGGCAAACACTCCAGTGCAAATAAGCATTTGTTGGACAATTATTATAGTACAATAAAATAAATGACAATAGCTGATTCCTAGCATAAATTAACAAGAAAAGGGCAATGTCATTGTGTTAGTTTCTGCCCTCAATAGAATTATGTAATGAATTGACTTCTTTCTTCAGAAAAGAAACTATTCTTAGTGTAAAAACAACCAAAATTCAGAGTAAGATACATAATAAAAGGTCTAACATCAAAATAAACAACATCAGTTTGTGCAGTGAAGTGAGTGCGACGCAAGTAGCTCTTACCAGGGTTAATGTAGAACCTTCTATGATCATTCGGGTTTGTGATGAAGAGCGCATTTTGTGTCGTAAATATCTCTTTGCATACCAAAAATAACCATTCTCGCCGAACACCAGGTCCTGTAGCTTTCTCATTCATGAATTGTATAGATATGGACTTTCCAGCATAAAGACTACCAGAATCTGCTCGAGTTAAATACCCAAATGACTCGGCAAATAAATTAGATCTGTCTATCAACATCTCATAAACCTCCTGATTACTGCCATCTTTAAAACACAGCATAGCCAAAGTCCACCTACATTCAAAACCAAGGATTTCCTTGTGCTCCGTCAACCAGTTGTGTAAACCAATAACAAGTCCACCCGATTCTGCAAATCTCATAACAAGAGCGCGGAAAGTAATCTTGCTCATCTCTAACATTATCTTGAAGCTTTCTCTAGCACCTTTAGATATTTTGGAGTAATCATTTAAATTCGCTAACATACACAAGTACCCAGTGGCCAGATCGACAAATATAGACTTTGTACCATAGAACAAGTGCCTCTTGTTAAGTAATTTACTTAATAGCGGGTGGAGAGAGCGAAAGGGAAGTCCCGGTCCTGATGCTCGATCAGGCATTCTGAAAGGTTCTTCCAAATTCACAACCTCAAAAATATGATCAACTACACCAATCAACAATGTTTTGTAATCTGAAACAGATACGAGTTCATGGGAAGGCGACTCTAAACTAGTAGTTAATTCATCCAACAGCTGGTTAGCCAGATCAATGACACTTGGGAAAATCTCATGCCAAGCCACCAAACTTTGTACCTCTAGGGAAAAGATAGTATCAACAAGCCAGCACAGTCTTGTCCTGCAATCATAGTACAATCTATCACTGGTGTCTGCCGTCGTCAAATGCTTATAAAACCCGAGCACCAAAGGTAAAGCATAAGGACATAATAATTTAGGGAATTGGCCAACTGCGGAAATAAATGAAGAAATTACATTCCAACCAAGCTCCTTATTCGCTCTGACAGGTGACAAGTACAGCTTAGAGATAGCACTAATAACAGCTGGAACCGAATTAAACAACTTGAGATGCTTTATACTCAGTTCAACAGTATCAACCTTAATCCCCCATAAGAAAAGATTCATGCTACATCTAATGTAACTTTCATCCTCCATACAAAACTCACCTTCACACATCCTAATCGCAGCACTCATAATAAGATCAAAATTTTTCAATATGTTTGCATTCTTATACATCCGCGCGAAATCCGAAGGAAAATATCTCAGCTGGCTCGCATAAGGCGGCAAACAAAATTCCACGTCAATTCTATTCAACATTCTGTTGCGCTGGTTATCGTTTTGAGAGGACGACATGTTGGAGCGAGATCGGGTTGGAAGAGAGGTTGCGGCGGCGGCGGCGGCGGATTGGGAGGTTTCTTTTTCTTTTTTATAATTTTTTTTAAATAATGATTTTGGTTTCCTATTTTGAAGAATCGGGAAGATTAAAACTTTCCTTAAAACGACATGTTGGAGCGAGATCGGGTTGGAAGAGGTTGCGGCGGCGGATTTAGGTTTCCTATTTTGAAGAATCGGGAAGATTAAAACTTTCCTTAACGTCAGTCCGTGTATGACGAACGCAATTCATAATATACATTTAAATTTCATTCATTCTTTTTTTTTTTTGAAAAATTTAAATTTCTTTCCTAATGATAAAAGAAGAAGCTCTTCTTAACGTAAATTACATTTATGCCCCTGTGACGAACTAACTTGGTTCCTTTTGGAGAATAAAAAATAGTGTTCTTAACACCAACATGTGGATCGATTTAGTCAAGTTACCGGGTCAGTGGTTCAGTGAAGAAGTTCTTCTTACGTAAATTACATTTATGCCCCTGTGACTAACTAACTTGGTTCCTTTTGGAGAATAAAAAGCAGTGTTATTAAAACCAACCGGATTGACCCGCACATATTAAAAAATAAAAATAAAATACTTATATATGTCATATGGAGAAACGTTCAAATGAGGCACCAAAATTAGAATGAGGCAGTGAGGCACGATCTGAGCCACACATCTAACCCCGTGCTTTGTGGGCTTGCCCCACGTGTCCCACTACCAAAAGTAAAAAACAAAAAACTATTCCTTGCCACATCATCAAAATGAGTGGCCCAGATCGTGCCTCACGTGCCTCATTTTACCAACTCTGCCTCAACCGAGTGCTCCCCTGTCATATGATAATATAATTTAACATATTTATGACTTGAACAAATATTACATGTTTATGATCTGATTATAACAACATACCATAACAAATTTAGAATTTGATAAAGTACAAATCAATAATACAACAATAATAACAATTTTAGTCTTAATTTGCAAGTTATAACAATAAGGGATTTCTAAGACTAGTTGAATTTTCTAGTTAAATTGATAATAAGTAGTAAATTTTATAGATTTGATGAATGAATATACATTATTGAAACAAATAATAAAACAACAATCATCTTTAGCCTAGTGGAAGAAAAGAGAATAATTATTAAGTGGAGGGTTGGGTTCGAGTTTTGTTCAAGTCAAAATTAAATAAATAATTTTTCAGACCAAATCGAACCGATCAAAATACCGTTTTAATGAAAACCGGGTCAACTGGATCAACCGGCAAGATCGACCGGATCAACTGCAGTCGATTCGATAACAAAAACGAATGACCGATTCTCGATCCAACCGGTCGAACCGGTCCGAGTTTCATAACTATGCTATAAATCCTTAAGAAAGGGGTATTGCTCATGGCACCCCCCACTAACACACACCCCCTGTGGGGCCCACCCGAAATTACAAATTTGCCCCCACCTCACCCCACCCTTCCCTACCCTTATCCATAACTCAATTATTATATCAATTAAATATATAAATATTATCTAATTAAAATAACAATATAATTAGAATTATTTATTTAAAGTATTTAGAAAATAAAATTAATAAAAAATATATTATAATTAATGAAATACTATCATTAATTCAAACTAATGTATAACACATATTTTTTTTAATTATAAGTACATTATTGATTAAACAAAAATTACTTTATATTCAACATATATAATACATAAATTATGAATCTAGTCAATTATAATACATAATATTCAACATGTATTTTGTCAAATATGTTATTAATATCTTGTATTAAAAGTAATACAAATTATCGAATAGTGTAAATTGCTTTTGCCAGAGAATCTAGTCTATTTTTTTGTTTCACACTGTATTGTCAAATCTGTTATTACTACCTTTTATTTAAAGGTGATACATTATCGAATAGTGTAATTTGCTTTTGCCAGAGAATCTATTAAGTGAGTTGTCTATTTTTTTGTTTCGCAGTGTATTGTCAAATCTATTATTACTACTTTTATAAAAAGTTGATACATTATCGAATAGTGTAATTTTCTTTTGCAAGAGAATCTATTCAGTGAGTTATCAATTTTTTGTTTCGTAATGTATTGTCAAATCTATTTTTTGCTATATATAGCATATGAGTATCAAATTACTCACTCACACTTCTTTCAAACTATCATATCTCTCTATCATGGATAGTAATAATTTTGCGGGATTTTCAAATAGCTGGTCATATGGGAGTGATGTCAAGAGTGAAGAAAGTATATCCAACAAAAATCGGGATTATACATCCGAATTCACCACAAACCAGGTTAGTATCATTCTTGTACGCTTATTTAGTATTTAAATTATGTATTTATCAAAAATTATAAAGTAGCAAATTTCATCATAAATGTTCGTCATTTGTGTAGATATTTGAAAATAGAGAAGATATGCTAAATTGGGCGAAGAGGATTGGTTTAGAAAATGGCATTGTAGTGGTGATTAAAAATTCTGCAAAAAAAATAGGTGGTAAGATGCCGAAGTGTATTCTTGCGTGTGAAAGAGGAGGGAAGTACAAACATTCCTTTCTAGTTGAAGGGACATCTGAAATAAAAAATACTGGAACAAAAAAATGTGAATGTCCATTTGAGCTAAGAGGTCGACCAATACCTCCAGAAGGTGTCATGTGGGGTTTGAAGGTAATATGTGGTATTCACAACCATAAGACAGCAGAGTTCATGGATGGCCACGAGTACCCGTCTAGGTTAAAACCAATGGAGAAACAACTTGTGATGGACATGGCCAATAGTACAGCACCTCGTGAGATTCTTAGTATTCTGAAACAAAAAGATTCGTCAAACAGTACAGGGATAAAAAGCATTTACAATATAATTGGCAGAAGCAAATCTGCAAAACGGGGTGGTCTCAATCAAGTTCAATATGTATTGGAGCAACTAATCAAAAAAGGATACCTACATGATTATTGCACAAATCCAGACACAAATGAAATTACTGACATTCTTTGGGTCCATCCAAAAAGTTTAGCCCTTGCTGTCAATTTTTCATCTGTTTTTATTATTGATGCCACATATAAGACTAATGAGTCACTACAAATTTTGCAAAAAAATTCGGCAAAAAAAATTGGCCACACATGCGCCGGATTTCCGTCTGAAAATGAACAAAGTCCGGCAAATTTCCGGCCAAAAATTTGTCCCCGCCAAAACGTCCCCCGAATTATAAATTCGGGGAAATTCCCGAGACAAATTCCGGCGACACTCTTGCTAAAATCCGGCGCAATTCCGGCCAAAATTAATTCCGTAGAAAATTCGGGGACAAATATGAGGGAAAAGTCCTGCGAAAATTCGGAGACAAAATATGTGGGGAAAGTCCAGGGGAAATCCGGGTACAAATATGTGGGGAAAGTCCTGCAAAAATCCGGGGGACATATATGTGGGGAAATTCCGGCGGTAATCCGGGGACATATATGTGTGGAAATTCCTGCGGAAATATGGGGAAAATATTAGATTTCAATTAAATTACTAATTAAATTTACTTGTTTTGATAATTATTAATATTTCAATTTTAATACTCGAAAATTAAATAAGTAAATTGAAAATAAAAATACATTCCAAATCTTATTTCAGATTTTTATATGTAAATTACATTATTAAATATATGATTTATGTATATTACAATAAAAGCCCCTGAATTTTGTGTCATTACATTCGCGCTCGTTTCCAATTTCATTGCACAATTTATCACCATCAAAACTCAACAAACACCTCCGACCTCCTCTCCAATGTATCCCTTCCTCGTCTCAAGTCTCAAAGCCCATATGCGCGTATAGCAGTTGGCACAGACGGTGTATACCACCAAATTGGTCGCCGTAAGCGCGGCCAGCAAGAAGTAAAACCGGTCCAAATGCCTCTTGTTCAAGTTCCCAGAAATCCAATCCAGCATTCCATCTTCGATTGACAATAAAAACGATTAACATACAAATCGATTCAGACACGAATTCAAAACACACAAATGAAAAGTCTGACTAAATGCATACAATATGTGGACGTACTAGTGAGATTGTATGCGAATCTGGAGCCTTGCTTCTCATTTTCCAGAAATGAACGAACTGTAGTTTTTAGAGATTGAAATCGGAGAAGAAAGGAATGGGGGGATCCAGATCTGGTTTTAAATATTTTCAGTCCGACAAAATTGTGATGGATTTCCGGCGTACATTTCCATATTTTGAATTGTTAAACTCCGGTGCTTATATGGCGATATTCCGGTGCAGAAAAATAGAATCGGACACAATTGCGGCGAAACTCCGGTGACCATATTGATTTCAAAATATCCGGAGACAATATGACGAAAATTCGGGGACATAATTTTGGACAGTAAAATACGTACCGGGAGTAGACTAAAATTATGGAATATTGTATTTAGTAGTGGTTCTAATTGGAATACAATTTGCATTTTAGTCTCAAGTGAATACTTTAGATATTAATTCTAATTGATTTAATTAGTATTAAACATTATCATCAAAATATGAATAAATGTAGCGATTCTAAGATTAAATTAACGCATGAAATTGGATATTGATTCTAATTGATTTAATTAGGAATAAATGTAACGATTTAATTAGAAATAAAATATGTAACGCATGTAATTAGATATTGATCTAATTGATTTAAGGTTTAATTAGGAATAAAAATATGCAACTTATTATCATTCTATTAAATACAATTACAAATATAGAATTCAATTCTGGTGTTTTTAATGGCGCTCTTCCTTGGAATTGAACATGTATTAATTCTGGTGCATTTCCGAAGTTAATCCGGGGCATTTAATAAATTGGCTGGATATGCGTCGGAAAATGGCCGGAAATTTGTCATGTGAGATTCAGGCGCAATTCCGACCAATTTTTACATATCGCCGGAATGTTGCCAGAAAACCGACGGAATCAGTGTTAGTCATAAAATTATCAGCGGATTTGCGCCGAAACTTCGCCGGAATAATTTCGCGGAAATTCCGGCGCATTTTTGTTGCCGGAATAATTTTCATCAGAATACCATCGGAAATTCACCGGATTTTATCGCCTCGGAATTTGGCGCCGGAATTTCACAGAAGTTGTCCCGAAATATTTCCGGGGAAATTATCATGGCCGGATTACCGCCGGAAATTATGGCCGGAACAAATTGAAAAATTTGTAGTGAGTATCGCTCACCACTGTTGGAGGTTGTGGGTATAACATCCACAATGCGAACCTACTCGCTTATGTTCGCATATCTTAGTCATGAGAGGGTTGAAAATCTGACATGGGCATTAAACATTTTGAAGAGACTGATGGTTGAAAAAGGGGCGACATTACCATCTGATCTCAATATGATTTGACCTTATTGATGAGATTCAGCAAAATAAGGCTCAATATGATGTCATTTTCCCAGATAACAGTACAGCAGACAATCTATTAGTTTTGCTAAATTATTTTGAGACACCAGCACCTGAGAGGCATTGGATGGAGGCTATGACTTTGGGAACTGTCATAGCATCAAGGTACAATATTGTACTTCATACATTCGGTGGAACTAATTGGAGTTGTTTTACCCATTTGCCATTAAGGTCCCCTCCGGTTAAAGAAAATGAGCGTATGGAAATAGCTATCGGACACGTAGGCAATCACTTCGTGCAACTTTTTCTACACCCTTATCATCCGGTGCCACCTGTACCAATGTGGTGGTGGGATCATTCATCGTATGAATCTAAAGGATGGGCATCTTCATATAAGACACGTACTGATTTATGGCGCGAAATCATAAGCACGGGCTCTCCAGGAGCACAATTTGGAGGAAATATTGATTAGATATGTCTACTTTTTATGTATTTATTTTTAGTATGTTAACATGTTTTCTTGATTCTAAATTAATGTTGGTATGTTAACATGTTTTTATGTATTTATTTTTAGTATGTTAACATGTTTTCTTGATTCCCCAACCAATTATTAATAAAATCAATTAAATTATTATTATTCATCCTTAACTATTTTTTAAATATAATTCATAAATAAAATATGTCTAAATAAGATTTTAGTACAATGAAATTTTGTTTATTTACTTACTCTCTCACTAATTTTATAATAATAAACACTAATTTTATAATAATAAAAAAGTAAAATTATTAATAATAATACATAAATATGGTATAATTAATATATAATATTATTATCATTTAATTGAATTTTAATTATCATTTAAATGAATCAAAAACATGATTTAAATATGAATGGCATGTGAGTGTAAATAAAGGAAAAGATGAGGGCATAATGGTAAAATCACAACCCATTTTTTGTCATGGGGGTGCCATGAGCAGCTCTCTTAAGAAAGTTGACACATAAGAGCCTTGACCAATCCCATCAAAAGAAAAAAAGAAAGAAGAAGAGCCTTGACCAATTAAAATTCAGGACCATTTTATAAATAAACAAAAGTATGATGTACTTAATTGAATAAATAATATAACATATCAAGGGTAAAAACGTCCATTAGGGTTTTAGTAACCCAGCGGCCAACAATCTCCTTCGCATCAGGCCATCAGCAACGGATCGTCGCCGCGGCTCTCTTCTTTTCCCATAGCCATCTAGGAGATAATCCATAATGTTCGGTACCATCAATCTCCCGAAATGACCTTGGGGAACCTCGTACTTCCACATTCTTTGACCCCAAAAAAAGCAGTGTTCTTACGATCAAAGCAATTTTGGTGAGAAATAGAGTTTCTATCCAATGTAATCCATTTTCAAACTTAAATATCCCATTTACACAATTTGAACTAGCAAAAAAAAAAAAGCTAGATGTGAAAGAACTAATTTAGCCGTTCCTTGAGTCAATTGTGAATTTGTCGGTAAAGAAGTGCCCTCACATACATTCCTTGCATTCAATGTGCGCGTTTTGCATTTCTTGCACGAAAAGTATTGTAGCACAATCGTAGTGCGTTTTTGTTGTGGAGTGATTGTCGTTTTTTTTATTACAAGACGACACAAACCTTTTGCAGTAACTTTACATGCAAGATGTGTAAAACGCGTTGATTGAAATTGAACATTTTGCTTTTCTTGAACAAAAATGATGAAGGGATGACTGACCGCCTTAGCGCAAGGGATTCAAATTCGTAAATTTGTACAGTGTCTTGTTAGTCCATCTACTCAGCCACTGCAATTTTGACAATAGAGTGGTGGTCTAAATGGTCTGTACATTTTATTTGTAGTTACAAAGTCAAAGTTCGAGCCTACCGTTACATATTTACGGTATGAGTCTGATATTGTCAAAATTTTACTAATATTTCTTTTATAGAAAAAACAAAGTTCAGGAAAGTTTTCGTTTGACAAAATATTTGGATAATGTAGCCCATTGAACTTCAATTGCTGGCCAACACAATACTAATACACATATTTACAATTATTGCATTCTCCTACTTTTTCCTAGACGAAAACTCAGCCACAATAACAACAAAAAAACATGAAATGATGAGATCATCTCATGAATCAACCTCAATAACCTCGTGGAATCCTAACTCTAAATACATGTTCTTCACCAGTAGATTGATCCACTTTCACAACCCATCTGCTCTTCTTTTTACAACTCACATCACCATCAGACGACGATGATGATTTAGTCGACGATGAAGGCGGTATTCTTGTCACCAACAAGCCTCTTCCAATCGGTAACAAATGAGTAGTTTTAGATCCGCAACACTGCCATGTAGTACTGTCCTTGCAAAGGGCATTATACCCTACAACAATAGCCCCATTGTTCGATTTTTTCTGCATTTGCATAACGACTTCCTCGTAACTAGTCAAATTTTCGCAATCCACTAGCACAAAGTCTGCATCCCTGTAGTTTTTGAACAACAATAGTCTTTGTGCGTGTCCAACGACAAAGTCGATATTGTGAGCTAGCTCTAAAATGGATTGTTGTGACTTAATTCTATTACCCCAAGAATCAAATAGCCCTAATTCGATTGAGATTCAATTCAATAATCAAAACCAAAACAGGACACAAGAATTTTAGCCAGGTTCGGGGGATGCCCTACTCTTGGGAGCCTCAGGAGGAACTGCTCAGCCCTTTTTCACTATAATTAATGGCCATCCATGCGTAAGGAAGTGGGCAGATTCGTGATGCGTTGTCGTGTGTGCCAGATGGCCAAAGGGGCTTCCACTAACGCTGGTCTTTATATGCCCCTACCGATCCCGACCCAACCGTGGTCTGATATCAGCATGGACTTTGTCCTTGGTCTCCCTCGTACTCAGCGGGGCTGTGATTCTATCTATGTGGTGGTTGACCGTTTCTCGAAGATGGCTCATTTCATTCCGTGTAAGCGGACCGCAGATGCTGTCCTTGTAGCCCAGTTATTCTTCAGGGAGATATACCGCCATCATGGGCTACCTGCTGCCATTGTCTCAGACTGTGACACCCGTTTCGTGAGCCATTTCTGGCGCAGTTTGTGGCGTCTGGTGAACACTCGCCTGAACTTCAGCACGGCCTACCACCCTCAAACCGATGGACAGACTGAGGTTGTGAACCGTTCTCTGGGTGCTTTGCTACGCAGCTTGGTTGGTGATCACCCGAAGTCATGGGACTTGAAATTGCCTCAAGCTGAGTTTGCTCACAACCATGCAATGAACCGCAGCACTGGCCTTAGTCCTTTTCCTTGTTGTGTACGGGATTGCTCCGAGGGGCCCTTTGGACTTGTTGGCTTTGCCAAATAAAGTCCGTCCTCATGGCACTGCGGCGGAGTTCATTGAGCAGCTGACCCGCACCCAGCAGCGTGCTCATGATCAGCTTGTTGCAAGCACAGCCAAATATAAGGCGCAAGCAGACGTGAAACGGCGTTCCGTGGAATTTGATGTGGGTGACTTCGTGTGGGCTATCCTGACTAAGGATCGTTACCCGGCTCATGAATACAGTAAGCTGGCTGCGCGCAAGATTGGTCCAGTGGAGGTTATTGAGAAGATAAATGCTAATGCCTACCGTCTTCGCCTACCGAGCCATGTTCGCACCTCTGATGTGTTTAATGTGAAACATCTCATTCCTTATGTGGGGGACAACTCTGATGAGGACGCCGCTTCTGATTCGAGGCCGAATCTTCTCTGCGCCGGAGGGGATGATGTAGACCGAGTGGCACTGGCATATTTGGAGCGATTTGACAGGAACTCCGGTTCCGACGCAAGTTGACAGTTTTTCGAGTTTTCGAGCTCCCGATGTCCGATTTTGGGCCATAATACCTTATTCTGAGCGGAACGACGAGACGATCAGAAATCACCAGCTTCGCTCGTGAGGTATGGGCTTTTTGGCCCATCCGAGCTCGTTTACCTTTTATTTTGAATTTTTAGTAATTCCTATTTTTTTGTTTTTAGTAATTTTCAATTTTAGCAAGCTAGGGTTTCCGTTTCGCACTATTTAAACAACTTGTAGGTTGTGAGAAGGGCAGTTTTATTTTTATCAATAATATTCGAGAGTTTTTCTCCAATTCGTTATCCACGCTGTAGCCGCTGCATCATCACGCTGTAGCCGCTGCATCAAGAATCCCCGGGGTAGCGCCATTTGCTCTGTGTCTATTCTTCTCAAAGCTGGTGGCGTATACTTTTCTTTACTGGCTTCCTTTTTACATCAGCCACACTGGTATAATATCTTTCCTTCCTCGCAATATTATTTTATAAATTAGAACTTATATTTTCAGCGGCACACTTGTTCTGAACTTGATTGGAGTTGTGATAGTTTATTAGCAATGCAATTTTCCCGTTAAAGAGTTCCAACATTTCTCTGACAAGTCTCTCTACCTTATTGCAGCTATAGATGGCACATACTTGTCCAATGTTACAGCAGGCAATTTATCGACAATGTTTGACGTGGGAGGAGTGGTTGGGGGTATCCTTGCTGGTCACATTTCAGATCGCATAAATGCCAGAGCCATCACAGCAGCCACTTTCATGTACTGCGCCATCCCTGCTCTCTACCTGTATAGAAGCTATGGTCACGTTTCGTTGTACATCAATGTAGCCTTGATGCTCCTCACTGGTATATTTGTGAACGGGCCTTATGCTCTCATAACAACAGCTGTTTCAGCTGATTTGGGCACGCATAGTTCATTGAGAGGAAATTCACGAGCTCTGGCAACAGTTACAGCCATCATTGATGGGACAGGCTCCGTGGGGGCTGCCATTGGACCGGTATTGACAGGGTACATTTCTACAAAAAGCTGGAGTGCAGTCTTCTCAATGCTAATGGGTGCTGCATTGGTAGCTGGTCTTCTCTTGACAAGGCTCGTGGTAGCTGAGGTTGCTGAGAAGATTGCAGAATCACATGAAAGGTCATCATCTAGCCCAACTGGAGTAATGGAAGAGGTGTGAAGGGCATAGGAGATTGGTTTTTCAGCCGGGATTCCAAAGATGCTGTTTGTGCCATGTCCTCAAGTTTCAAAGCTAACAGGCTCTGGGGGGTTGTCCCTCCCCTCTATGTGTTAGAAAGAGGGTTATTTTTTTGTGGCCTCCTCCCTCCATGTAAGATGTGTGGACAAGAAGCTGAGGACTTGATATGTTTGTAGCTTATGTATTTCTATGTACCATTTTATCAGGCTAAGACAGATTTTTTAGTACAGCATGGTACACATTTGAGAAGTGGCTCATGCTTGTATGGGGCATGTTAACATGGCATCTTTTGTAAATAACTATAAATAAAAATTCCTTTCATTAGCGAAATCATCCCTTGTAAGTATTATTTATCAACAACAAAACATACGACACTCTGGATATGAGTACAATTCAGTTTGCAAGCAAGCAAGGCAAAATATGAGGCAAATTGCCTCTCTAAATCATCTTTGAGGCAATGCTTGGGAACTGGGAAGGATCAATAATAGGAGCACCAAAAAGAGACTGATAGCAATACTCTAACCTAATAATAGATTCGATTGCAATCGATCAACTGCATAAAATTCAAAACATAAAACATTCACAAATCAATTATCAAAAAATAATAATATATATGTCCATAATTCAAGGTTTTGGTAGCCCTAGATGAGAGAAAAAGAGACCTGAAGTAAAATCGTTGGTGCTACGGATCAGGCTTGCGATACTTCTCTTCGACATGTTTGGCGGTGAATAGCGCAGTCATGACGACCCTCTTGATGTTGGGGACGTTGTAGTTCTGCGCTATGTATATGCCGCAAATCGTACCAGAAATCAACAAGAAATTGTTCCTTAGTATACCCATTCACAACCACTCAATCGATCCTTCTCCTTCTCGTTCCTCGTCGATCTGCTTCGTCTTCTACACCACGCTCTACTAGAACCTTCCAGCCGCGTTACGCACACAACTTGGGAACCAAGACACTAAAAAATACCAATATTGAATAATAACGCGGCCCAATTTAACTGGGCCGACTCGGTTCACGGGCCTGTTAACAAACCCTATCAGAAATAAACGTTTGGCTCGGTATATCACCAAACGCTGCGTTTTCAGTGAGGGTGCATTATAAGTTCTGTGGGGTGGAGATCAGCGAAGAGAATGGAGAATCTGTCACATGCTTTCTGCTGAATAATATTCGATTTCCGAGGAAAGGGCCAAAGGGACATTTACGAACTAGTCTACTCTGCTACGCGGTGCCCAGTCACACTTATCCGTTTGTTTCTTTATTATAAATTAAATTATAATTGTTCTTTTTGGGTTTTCTATTTCTAAGTTCTATGGAAGAAATCTAGTGTATGCGTTGTAATTTGTTGACAATAGTAAACGACAGCGTTTAAGATTTTCATTCTTAAAACGACAACATTTTCGATTATTGGGCTGCGCTGAAAATGAGTGAGATAACGAATACTGTACTTTGCTTGCACATTTCACTTTCCTATTTTACCCCTGTCTGTCATCATCATCTTATCATCATCTTCAAATCTCATTCCACTTTCATCAAAATTCTCCCCCAATAAACTTTCTTTGATTTTATTCTGTGCAAATTCATAAAGAGAGAGAGAGAAAAGTAAAGCAGCGTAGATCCAGCGAGCCGGCGTCTCTGAATCGTTCATCAGCAAAATGACTCTTTTCAGGCGAATCCAAATTGTTGAAGAAGAGCCGATTCCTTCGCTTTGCCTAATTGAAACCTTTCACAAAACCCTCCTAGGGTTTCCTCCTTCTCCCCTTTTCCCTGACCTCGATTTCGATCTCGACCTCTTCGATCCCGTCCCTTCCCCATTCCACTTCCTCACTCACATCCACCGCGCTAAATACGCACCGCCTCCTTCTCGACTCTCCGGATCTGACCTCTACCACCTCCACACTCTCTCTGAAAAAGTTTCCGCCCTTGAATCCGCCGTCCACCGACTCGCCGTCGCCAATGCCAAGCCTGTAAAGAAGACTCCAGCCGCCGGTAATTACAGCTTGACGGCCGAGATCAACAGCGATGGGATCGAGAGGAAGTATCAGTGGACCGCTAAGATCAAAGGAGGGGAGAAGAAGCAAGGTGTGACCAAGTCTAAGAATAAGGTCAACGTCAAAAATTACAAATGGACTAGTGAGATTAAGGGAAGAGGAGAACACGCTCCTGTGCAAAAATACACTGTTGAGGTCACTCCCAAGGAAAAGAAGGACAAAAAAGAGAAGAAGGAAAAGGAATATCCTTGCGCTGTTGAGATTGAAGAGATCACTAATCCAGGCGGATTAGTCCTCAGACAGGTATCTTATCACCGTCATCGTAAATGTTACATTTGGAATTAGAATGGCCACCCTTACTATGACAATGTGTAATTGTGTATGATTAGATTAAGACTGCTGACTGCATCAATATTGGGATTTTTAATGAAGTTGTTATGCATATTACGTTGGCTTTTAAAGGTATTTGCTAAGAGGGCTGGAGCGGTCAATGCCAAGGGAAAAAGGAAGGAGCTTTCGCCACAAGATGCTGCGATCATGATCCAGAACAGTTTTAGAGCTTATTTGATCCGTAGATCCAAGGCTCTGCGTGGACTTCGCGAGCTTGCTGTTGCTAAAAACAAACTCAAGGAGCTCAGAAAGTTGTTCAACAACTTCTCTTACAGGCGTCGCATTGCTCATGATGCTGAGGAGTGCCAGAAGTTCACTGAAAGAATCATTGTTGTTCTTCTCACTGTGGATGCTATTGAGGTTCCCCTCCTACCACTCTTAATATTTTTATTTTCCCTGAAATCATATATGACATTCATGCTCTTCGTTGTAGATGCAAATAGATTTTCTATACTCTTAACATACAGGTCACGTGCGGATTAAAGATACCCTAAACTGGATATAAATGATATATATTCTACAATGTCGGAATCTATGAATTTTACTGCACCATTTATTTGTTTTCATATTCTACCTCACTTCGAAGTGCTATGCCCTGATGCCCTGATGTGATGCACCATTTATTTTGTGAAAGAGATAAAATAATGTCCTAACATATGCATGGTTGGTGAAAAATACTAGCTCCTTGGTTGTGCTGTTGGGGTATGATCGTCGTACCTCTGATGTTTTATTGAAATTGGCACTGAAAAAGCAACGCTCAATATAGTTTATTAGGAGAAGTTCTCCCAATAATAATGGATGGCTGTGTGTATGAGCCATGACTAATGAAGTTGACTGGTGAATCTCACAGTGTATATATATATATACAAACAGCTGACTGGATATTAGGCAGTCCGGTCTTGTGTCTTCTTAATTTTTGTCTCTTGTTATAGTGAAATAGTGCTGTCGCTGATATTTTCTGTATGATTGCTGGACTACTTCCTATTTCGCCTGTCCATTAATTCCTCTAACAAGTGATATCTGCAATATATGGTAGGGAGTTGATGTGATGGTCCGAGCTGCAAAGAGGTCAATGGTTGATGAGCTAGAAGCAATGCTTGATGTTGTGGATCCACACCCTGCTGGTGATAGGTCTCTTTCCATTAGGAGGAGAACTTTTGATTTACCAACTGGTGGCATTCAGAAGGAAATTGCAGCTGGCGTAGCTCAGGTTGTTAGAATGCTCAACGAAGAAGAAAATGGAACTGAAGACTCAACCTTTGAAGCATGCTTATAAGGAGTTAGTTCATCTGATCTGACTTGTAGTGATACTTCCATCCTTGTGGTTTGTTGTGTGACTATCGTTTTTTTCAAGGTGGTGTGTCGGATTGCTTGTATGCGTCTTAATTAATACTGCATGCTACATGAGTCGTGTTCTGTAGCATCTGTTTTGTGGACCTATCTGCTTCATTGACGTTAACTTAAAAGCTATGAATAAGGATTTTGCTTTCGTAGGCTATTGTTAAACACTTGAGCTGCTGATTCTCTAAAGATCTCCTCAGATATCAGCTTACTCTAGTTCTTCATTTTTGATGCTGGCAACTTCACATTTACAGTTGGCTGTTATGGATTCCTATTGGGGTGGGAGCTAGAGGATTTCAAAGAGGACTGATTCTTGACAGTAGCAAGGAGACACAATCTGAGTCCGTAAGAATCGTTCTGAAGTTTACTGTGACATGATTTGTTATTATATACTCACTGTTAACTTGTTATTCTTTTTTTTTCTTTTCGATAAGGCTTGTTAACTTGTTATTCGAGTAGTGCATCTTTGACTTACGATGTGCTAATTATCTCATTCGGATTTTAGGCCTCTTAAAGTAATATGCTGTGGTTGTAAGATTGATAGGTGAGGGATACCAAAGCTTTGTAAAAAAAAAAAATTGTGACTTTAAAGCTTTCTAAACATTTCAGATCATGCATTACCAACAAGAACTTTAGTCTTAACAAAAATATCCTGCCACTCACCTGTGCTACCAGAGATCCATAAGTTCTTGACACAGCTCATTCTCTCAGATTCTTAAGGATAGGCTTAAGGTCGTAAGAGTAAGAGTAAAAAAGCTTGACTTTTTAACTTCTTCTTTTTTTAGAAGCTGGACGGTGCCAGCGATGTTTTATTAAAATAAAGATGCAAAAAGCTTGCACCGTGGCTAATACAAAAAGGAAGGCGACTTTGCCGGTAAAACAAGAGAGCCCTCAAGTGCCGACAAGTTATCAAACCTTGTCTAAAAACACCGAACAAGCTAGAAAAAGAAACATATAACAAACTGAAACTGGATGAATTAAAGAATGTCATTGTTATCTGAAAAACGCCACTGGTGAAGCGGATCATGGTGATCACGGGACGAACCTGTATAATAAAACTTGGCATGATTTGCATCGAGCTTCAGAGTGCTCTTAACCCGGCGAGGAAGACTTTTTAACTTCATCAAACCCTCCGTTCAGATCTGAAAAATGCGATGTAAATAAATAAAATAAAATAAAATAGAATAGTATGACTTTTGATTTACAAATCAAACACAAAAATCTATTTTCATTCAAATTTTTTTCCATTTGAAATTCAAGCTCGACTCCCCCAATTAGCATATTTTCCTCGCACTTTATAAATGTGTTTTATTTATCCCACATGGATGCCTTCATTCGTCTCGCCTCAAGTGTAAATGTGTCATTCGTGCGCGTAGAAGATGTGCTACGGATTCAATGATGGAATCAAACTTCATGTGATTAAATATGTTGGAGATATTAATCGTCTCGCCACGGCACATATATGTTATCCGTTTATAGAGGACGTACTACGAATTCAATGATGGAATCAAACTTCATGTGATCAAGTATGTTGAAGATCGTTAAGAGAATGTGAATGTCTATAATTTGTGCGAATTTGGTGATGAAGTAAAGTTGGGCTTCTAGTAATGAAATGACCGTATTAAGATGTGTGATGTGACTAGTGTCTTCAGTTGGAAGAAAGTTGTACAAGATGATAAGTTTATACCGATATTGCAAGCACATTGATATAATAAAAAAAACAGTATTGTTGTTCCATGATACAGACTTTTAATGAACTTTTACACTAATCATACCATCAAAGGACAAAGTTTATGAAAATATAATTAAGATTGTATCTCCAGCTATTAGGCTGACTTATGGTTATCTCTCTGATTTTGGATAAAGTTCTAATCAGTTTAAAATAGTAGCATAATAAATAAAATTTAGCAACCATGCGCATGCCTTTACCAAAAGCTAAAAGGCACATTTTGGTTCATCTTTGATTTGTGCATTCATTCGCTATGTAAAAAAATTCATATTTCATCGCTTTTTGTTACACACCAGATCGACAGCCGGTAATCCATGATACCTAAAGTTCCTTGGATCAATCTATGGCTCTCATTTGCAAAATAACGATTAATATTTATTATTTAAACCAATCGAACTGTTTGACATTAACATTGCTTGATTTGACAAAATAAGTGAAACGTGGATAGATTATCATATTCGATAATATTTTTGTCAACATAGGATGGATTAAGTAATGGCCATCCATACATGATATTACGAATGGGCTATATGTAGCTTTTGGTGAATAATTAAGGCACGTCACCCTAATGGCGTTGATGATGGAAATGTGTCTTTATCTCATTTGGCTGTTCTGGCATTCTGCTTAGTTGTTTAGTTTTGGAAATCGGCTTCTTGTTTATTCGTAACGAGGAGTGCTCAAATGAAAACATCTTTAAATTTCGATAATTTGAAAATTTAATATTCTCTTTTAAAATGTATCATTAAGTCACTTTGGTAGTGACACGTGTTTCATGCGCATATTCAAAGTTGCATTTAATGAAAAGTCAAATTCAACAAGTTTGACTTTGGTAGCGAGACACATGTCAGATGTACATTTAAAGATACATCATAATCTAATGGAAAAATTTGAGTTCTCAAAATTTAAGGGATTCTCAAATGTACGCCCCCTTTTCGTAATAATATTTGCTCTTTTGCATTGAGAATTTTAGCTGTTTAGCTGAATACTTCTTCAAGTTATGAACATTTGATTTTTTAGCATTAGAAAGTCAAGTACTTAATTTAAGTTCCTAAGTTAAAGTTCATCATATCAATTCCCCTATTTAACTTAAGTTTAGTCATTCTTCAACAGAAAACACCTGTAACCTGACATATAAAATTAGTTTACTTTTTTTTGTGTCCTAATACACATCAAATTTGGCAAGCATAGATACATAGCTCAGCTGCCTTTGAATGGCTGGTGTTGACTGTTAAGCTTGCCAAACAGTTTAAGTGCGCACATTCTAAATCAGATCTCACACTACATCTCAATCAGATCACTATAAGCCATTTATTTGGCTAAAATCCAACTTTAGTCTTTGGATTTTAAGCTACATTTTGCCAGTATACAAATATATATGTTATATCTGAAGACTGTTTCATTAAACAGATCACACCAGCCTATAAATATATTCTTCTAAATACATTTCAATTCGATTTCATTTCATTCCATCCAATCAACACAAGTCAGCCATGGAGCGTAGCGATTCGGACCTCGAAATTTCAGCATCTCCTTCATATGCACTGCTCTCCGACGGCCCATCGAAGCGGCCGCCGATCCCAACATCAGTGCACAAGAGACTGAGCATTGCCTCAATCCTGTTTTTGGTATTATTATTGGCTATTGGTTTCAATAGCCAGAGTACAAAGCCTGTGGCACCGCCCGAGGCGGAAGTGTCGAATAACGGTGGAAGAGGGGTGGATCAAGGTGTGTCTGAGAAATCTTTTCCAAAAGGAAATTGTCTGGAGGATGAAAAGGCCTATAACTTCACAACGTCTATGCTGGAATGGCAGAGGAATGCTTTCCATTTTCAACCAGCAAAGAACTGGATGAATGGTAGGTCGTCTCCCTTCACCTACATTCATATTTTAATTCTTACCATAAATATTAATTTCAAATCAAATTTTGTTAATCAAGCTTAATTGACTAATATTTATATTAAAAAAAAAGCTTAGTTTGACTAATATTATATGGTTAGATGTTACTATATTAAGTCTTTTAATTCTGTATACATCATCATATAATATTTTTCAATGGCTCACCTCATTTTATTTACTTTATGAACTAATTTGAAAGAAATATATAGCTGGATGATTTTCTGCTATTACAGATTAATTTTTTATAATTAAGTAGCAAATCAATATATGTAGTAGTTTTTTTATAACTAATTTTTTTGATGTGGATTGGCTACTCAAATTGTATAGTTTCTTCCTCTTTTCACACTTGTTCAATATCTCAGTCTCATACTATGATCTCTAATCTAACTTGTCTTTTGATGTTGTTTGTTGCTCTGGTCTCATTTCCCGTCGACTTTTGGCGATGGTCACAACGACATTGCCGTCTCCCATTCAGACCCTAATGGTGAGTTTCACAACTGGTATCATATTTATTGTATCTATCACATTCCATTTTTGTATTCTAATCTCCTCATACTCATACTTCAATTGAGCCTGAAACAGATATCCCGTAAAAGAACGACGTCGTTTCAGTAAAAACGATGTCTTTTTTATTAATTTTTTTTGGAAACACAACAAAATGACACTATTTTTATCGAAAGGATGTTGTTTTGACATTCAATGCATTTTGTTGCGTTAAGCCGGATTCGATTGATTACTCAACTCAAGTTGTTTTTGTTTGTGCAGGTCCGTTGTACCATATGGGCTGGTACCATTTGTTCTACCAGTACAATCCAGATTCAGCCATTTGGGGCAACATTACATGGGGCCATGCCGTCTCCATCGACCTCATCCACTGGCTCTACCTCCCTATCGCCATGGTCCCAGACAGTTGGTTCGACTGGAATGGCGTATGGACCGGCTCAGCCACTCTCCTCCCGGACGGCCAAATAATCATGCTCTACACTGGAGACACTGACAACTATGTCCAAGTCACAAACCTCGCTTACCCGGCTAACTTATCCGACCCACTTTTACTCGACTGGGTCAAGTACTCCGACAACCCGGTCATGGTACCACCCACCGGCATTGCCCTTAAAGACTTCCGTGACCCGACTACCGCATGGCAAGGTCCGAACGGGACGTGGCGCGTTTTGCTCGGATCAAAGTTGAACAAGACTGGAATCTCCCTCGTCTACCAGACTTCAAATTTCACCACTTTTGACGTACTCGACGGGCTGTTGCACTCGGTTGCAGGCACAGGAATGTGGGAGTGTGTGGATCTTTACCCGGTTTCGACAAACGGGTCAAATGGGCTGGATACTTCTGCTAACGGGCCGGGTATCAAGCATGTGTTGAAGGCTAGTTTGGATGATGACAAGCATGATTACTATGCTATAGGGACTTATGACCCGATTAGTGATAGGTGGGTCCCTGATAACCCGGAGCTGGATGTTGGAATCGGATTGAGGTATGACTACGGCAAGTACTATGCCTCTAAGACATTTTATGATCAGAATAAAGGGAGAAGAATTTTGCTGGGTTGGGTTGGCGAAACAGATAGTGAAGGTGATGATATCAAAAAAGATTGGTCATCTGTTCAGGTATTACAAGAATACATCTTATACATTTTACATCAGATCAATGGTTCAAGTACGTATAAATTATGTGTTGCGATCTTTTGGAGTATAACTTGTACTCAATTCTATTTAAACTACAGAGTTTACCTAGAGAGGTTTGGTTTGATAATGTGACCGGAACGAACATAATCCAATGGCCGGTGGAGGAGGTGGATAGTTTGAGAATAAACAGCACCGAGTTCCTCGACGTTCAGCTCGAACCTGGATCGGTTGTAGCAGTCGACATTGGCTCAGCATCTCAGGTATGCGTTCAATTAGATCCACTAAAGCATAGTTTCTTGAGGTCCAATTTGCGCATTTGGATTTAACCTGATTTGTTCTACAGTTGGACATAAGTGCCGAGTTTGAGATTGATAAGGCAACACTTGAGTCACTTATGGACAGCGTTGACTCTGACGAGGACTATATCTGCGATCAGACGACCGGAGGATCAGAAACCAGGGGAGTATTGGGGCCATTTGGTGTCATAACTCTAGCCGACAAGTCCCTCTCCGAGCTAACACCCGTTTATTTCTACGTCGCAAAATCAAATGGCACGGTCAAGACCTGGTTCTGTACTGATCAGTCCAGGTGAGCTGACGCTACGATTAAACATTTAGATTGTAAACTGATCAAATGCTGATTTTTTAAGCATCACAGATCATCGTTGGCGAACACGGTAGGGAGGCAGGTTTACGGAGGCGTCGTTCCAGTCCTAGATGGAGAGAGCTTCTCTATGAGGATCTTGGTATGTGAAAGATGAACATATTTGACTTGTTTGGAAAATCCTGACAACTTGATATGTATGAATTATAAGCCTTTTGATTTGTGTATAAACAGGTGGATCATTCGACAGTAGAAAGTTTTGCTCAAGGGGGCAGAACAGTGATCACAGCCAGAGTCTATCCAACTGAAGCTATTTATGGAGCTGCGAAGCTTTTCTTGTTCAACAATGCCACTGATGTTAACGTCACTGCTTCTCTCAAGATTTGGGAGATGGACTCTGCTTTCATTAAGCCTTTTCCACTTGAGCATATGAATTAGCTTTCTTAGAGAACTTTGGCATTTTGTAATTCCCTTTTGTTATTTTTCCTTGCTATTCTTTGTTGATTGATGAGAAAATTCCATTCGGATTTAGATTCGGATCCGGTGCAGCGCATCGAGCTCTTAAACAACGTCGTTTCGATCTTTGTTATATTAAAAAGAATATCAGTCGAAACGATGTCGTTTTTCAGATTTGATGATGATTGCCAATATTACAACTAATCAGCAATGAATATTTGATTCAACATCTCGAGCTATTCATTTGAGGAGTTCAATAATGTTCCGACAAGACAATTACAAGTCGTGAGTGAGAGTCACTTGAAAAAAAAAAATCACTTCGTTTAGAAAGACGAAATACTGTATTTTTATGAGTATAAAATCATGACTCACAAATATAAACTTTTAAAATTGATCCAGCCTAAAATCATATATGGACTAGCGAAATTCGAGAACAATCCAAAAAAAATTGAAGAGTAAACATATCAATCTACAATAATCTTTTATAAAAGGATGAAGAAATGTGGAAGTATATATAATCATTTATCAATGGAACATTGATGAGAGGGACAACAATATAAATAGCCAATGACCTATCACCTACTTAAATGTAAACTTGAATGATAGATGATCAAAGACCTAATGCGTAAGGTACTCCGGTGGCCGGCAGCCACGCCCCGCCGGCTATGAAGGTACCAACTGTGAACCGCGCCGCGGAGGTGGGACTAGTGATAACCTTAAATCCGCTCCATCTGACTCTCAAATTGGTGGCAGAGCGAGGACCTATATTCTTATACTCTGCATAGTACAAAGTTGTTTGGGCAAAGTTACTCTTCTCCCACGCCAGCCACCCGGTCGGATCGATCAATGTGTCTAAGTATGATTTCATTACCACCACTCTCGAGTACGCCTGCCAAGGCCGTCCTAGGTATGTCTTGTAACTCGCTAAGACCGGCCCCAAGTCGTTCGCTGCCATGATTCGTGAGTTATGTATAGCTATGCCTGTATTTTGGTTGGGGTCATTTCGGCCTTGAGCAGTGATGACATTCACTTGGCCCCATAACGGTTTCCTAACGTAGATCATGCAATTTTGGAACACGGCCGCTGCGTTTCCAAATATGAAGTCAATTGTGCCATATATGTAACACTCTCTGTAGAATTGGCGCTGTGAATGCACCATTAGACTATCTTGGTACCCTTGGATGGCGCACCGATAGAACACTGAGAGGTCTGAGGCAGATCGAAGGGCCACTGCTTGGCCCTTGGACGGACCTGCCGTGTTGCTAAATGTAATATCACGTGCCATGAACCGTATTCCATTTATACCTGAAATAGAAACACATATTATTACATGTTATTATCATTTTTCCCCTTTATATCCTACTATTTATTCTATCAAAAACTCTATTTTTGAGTTATCAGGATACGATCTTGAAAAAAGATCAGATGCAGCCAGTCAAATGTTGCGACCGCTAAAACGGTAAAAACGACATTAATTCAATAGATATTTTTTCAAACAATAATAAAACAACGCCTTTTACACCCGCATTATTTTGCAGTGGTGCACTAGCTAGATCCGAATCTGTTACTAATATTATTCATAGTTTTGCAAAGTCAACTATGTGCTATAAATTGTATTAATTTGTATATTTAAGTGTGCATGTGACAAGTACTACTAGAAGTTACCTGCAGTTGCGGAGTTATAGGTGGTATAACCTCCCTTGACACTCCGGCCACTCGAGACAATTGTGTACTTCATCCCAGCACCAACCAACACAACATTATTCACATTGTTAGCAACGTCGATGTTCTCACTATAAATCCCTCTTTTAACGTAAATAATGAACTTCGACGTCGTCGAAGTTCGTCTAGCCGCCACATTGATGGCAGATTGTATGGTGGAATATCGCGACGATCCGTCTTTAGCGACGACAATGTTCGCACTAGCGGCCAATGAACTTGATGCCAAAAGTCTCCTCTCGTGCCCCGTAACCCAATCCGGAAAATCGTTAGAGGATTCAGTTGCTAAATTCGTATCGTTTTCGAGCAAAGCGGCATTGACAGCCAATGCATTGCTGATCATCTCGGACACATTGTACTGGTTCAAAGGCGAAATGAACCTCGAAACATTGAGCTCGTTCGATCCGGCTTCGCACGTTTGAATGTTGGTCAACGCGGAGCTCAGCCATGTTTGCGCGTCAAAAGCGGTGCAGTTGATCACTCCGGCGGTGTCGTCGTTGAGTCCTTGCAATGTGCGGTTCAGCTGGAGGATGGTACTGTCATAGAGACCATGACAATCCTGCCATGCAGACTTTTGCCGATGAGTCTCGCAACGGGGTTTGAAGGCGAGGACGTGTTCATGGGCGAGCTTGGCACGGTCCATGGCGACTTTGAGGATGAGCGTGCGGAAGTCGGTTTGGTGCTTCGGAGGACGGTGGTGGTAGCGGCTGGCCATGAAGAATTTGCATGGCCTAGGGTGAGGGGTTTTGTCGCACCACCAGTTGATGCTGCCGGATCTTGATTGGGTGAAGGTGAATAATGAAGAGGTAATGATTGAGATGAAGAGGAGGAGAGAGTTCATGGAGATGGAGATTCGTGCCGCCATTGGCGCTAGAGAGAGAGTGAGATGTGGATCGGAGTGATGATCGATGCTATGGTTTTCTTGGATCTCGGATTACGTACTTTAATTATAAGGTGCGTCAAGAATTTGATACATGCGTTGTTTTAGTTTGAAGATTTGGATTTGGAGAGATCATGTGGGATGACAGTTGACAAGTTGCTTTTCTGAAGCTACTTGATGTTTTTAATTTTTGGTGAGAAACTAAATTATTATATGCAGCTTTTAAGCAAGTCCAAATTTACGAAATATTTAGTAGTAATATGAAGCATTAATTATCTGCATTATAGGAAATAAACTATCGAAAATTCACCGGAGTTCTCGTGGGACAAAAGTTGAGGCTTACAATTATTTTGTCATAAAGAATATACAATGAATATTTCATTCTATATTTACTGTATAGAGTAAAGATCATGTTTTTTTGTGCAAAATGTGAAGTTTGTCAAAATGATTTATAATTCGTTCGTGTACGACATATTTCATCATGAACAATTTATAATTCTTCACCGCGAGAAATTAACCATAAACGAGATTTAATACTGGATTTAATCTCATCCGTCCAAATGACCAAATCAAGACTGTGATTGGTTTGTAATTTTTTACAAAAATATGACCTTTGCACCGGATCATTTTTCTTACGGTATATATTCATATTATTATTACAAAATATGCCGAAAAAGGATTCGGTGCAAACAACATAACATTTTTTGATTTGGTTATTTGGATTTTGGACAGATGAGATTAAATCTCATCGTATGGTTGATTTTTCGATGACGAATTATATACAACTTTTGGCGACGAATTATAACCTATTTTTGATATTGATAACATGACATCAAAGCAAATATGATAATCACAATAATGATATGAATTTTACCATGAACTTTCATTGTATAATTTGTATATTCTCAAAAAATGCTTTGATAAACAGTCGAGCCAAATGCAAATAATATGATAACATCTGATTGAATGTTGATTTCATTCGGAAAAAAGGAGATATTATGTGACAAGCAACTTATAATAATCTTCAATTAGAGGTTTACGTGCGTATTTAATTTTGATGAACTAAGATTGTTGATGAGTACGTACTTGATAACTTAGGAGTGCATCAGAAGTTAGAGCAGATTAAATATGTCGTTGGATTAAACATATATACATAGTAAAATGGAGAATAAGAGTATGAAAATGTGGTGGAAGAGTAATGACATGCAGATGATCACTAAACCTCGCCGCGCTGTCAATCACCAAAATAATGATCGAGCACGAGAAGAACGCCGTTGAAAATGGTGCATGTGTTCAATCTTCAATACGGAATTTTCCTTAGTTTAATCAACCCGCCCTTATCGTCGTGAATAATGTACAAATCTAATTACAACTGCGGATATTAATTTTAAAAAAAAAATCAGAGAAAATGAGTCGTATACACAAAACAAACCCTAGCATCGCATCTGTTTTGACAGGCTTCACCAACGAAGTCCCAGACGAAACGTTGCCGTCCCGTTAAAACGTAGCTTCAGTTTGATTCTGTTAGGTTTGGGCCCAGACAGAAGGCCCAAAACTCGAGCCTGCTGCTACCAGCTCCAGCTGAATGAGACCGCTTCAGTACTTGTCAAAGAATATCTGGGCCGGAACACTGGGAAAAATGAGTTTGCTAATCTCTTGTATATTTTTCACATTTTGTTAGACTAGCATTCAGTGCACTCAAGCCATGCCATGTCGCTTTGATAATAATACGATGTCAGACGACCGTTCAAATGAAGCAATGCAAATAAGAATGAGGCAGTGAGGCACGATCTGAGCCACACATCTAAAGATGTGCATTTGTGGCGTGACACGTGTCCAAAAGTTGTGTTCACACTACTTTTGACAAAAATAGTGTGAACACAAATGGCGGCTGTGACACGTGGCGAAGCCACGTGCCTCACTGCCTCATTATACCAATCCTGCCTCAATCGAGTGCTCCCATACGATGTTATTTTATACATTTATAAATTTTAAAAAGTGTAAATTACAACAAAAAAAATTACTTCGATTATAGCCTCATTTTTAAAATAAGTAGTTGACTTTCTAATTTTTAATTTCGTGACTTTTACATTAATTTATATTTCGAATTCGAGTTTTTGAGGAATTTTATGATCGAAAACCTATAAATTCAGCTATAAGATTAATTTAGGTTGACTGAATTTATTTTTATTGTGGTTGCTAGTATGATTAATAGGATGTAACATATGCAAATAGATGCAAAAGTTACTAAATTAAAAGGTAGAAACATTAGGTACCTCATTTGAATTGAGGCGGTAGTTCAGATAATATTTTCTTAATTTACCCTAAAAAAATGCTCTCATGCGGTTCGAATAACATATAATTGATAATAGAATAATTTTAAAAAATCTAAAGGCCCTGATGGGTTAATTGAAATTTTTTAGGACGTAAATAATTTTTGAATGGCAAAAATAGTTGTGGTCTAGCGGTCATAATCTTGGTCGACTAACTTTTTCATGACATACAATACAAAGAAAAAAATATTTTTCACTACATGGAAAAATGATTTTCTCTTTCTCTATTTTATTTTTCATGATCCAAACCCATGAAAAATGAATAAAAACAAAGCGAACCCAATTTGTAATGTCATGTAAAATAGTAAAAACGATGAAAGCAAAGACTATGAGCTCGTTGGCTTATCTTAAAGATGGGGTTATGCATAGGGATGCACAAATTTGGACGGGACCGTAAATCTGGCTTGGATCGTAAAAATTTCGGTCCGGTTCACGGTCCATATTTTTGAGATTTTTTGGTCAATCGTCCGATCCGGACCGTAAAATACCGGTCCATATATACCCCGGTCCGGTCAACGGTCCATATTTTAAAAAAAAATTTGTTCCACTGGTCCGGTCTGAGTCAGACCATAAAATTCCAATCCGGTTCGAATCGGATCAGTTGTGCATCCTTAGTTATGCATTCATACCTATTTATAGAGAAAAAAAAAAGAGAGAGGCCATAAATACATAGAAACAATCAAATATATAAATCCAAATTCAGTTTTAAAATTGGATCCCATTTACTAAAATGGACAAACAAACAAAAACCTCAATCTCATCTCAGTTTCTTTATCCACCTGACGAAATCAAAAAACCAAAGTAGACTCACACAAGAAATAAATTACTACTTTATTTTATGCAGCATTCTTCACCTTCAAGAAACATAGAACCAAAGAAAAAGGAGAAAAAGTGGGCACGTCTTTGACTTCAGCCATAAAAAATGGTATAGTAAATTTAACACTATAAATGCTGTCAACCAAACGCATTTTGGATTCACAGTTCACTTCACTCTTTGTGTTTATATTCAATCTTTAAACACATAGCTCTTATTTTGATCACAGGCAGATACATATGGCAAGCAGTTTACAATGGAGGTTTTGGGAGATGTTGACGATGATGTTACTGTTGTTAGAGGCTACAAGAGGATTTGACTACGGTGATGCCTTGAGGAAGAGCATCTTGTTTTATGAGGGGCAAAGGTCCGGCAAGCTACCCGTAACCCAGAGATTGAATTGGAGAGGAGACTCTGCTCTGCGCGACGGACTTGAGGCTAATGTGCGTGAGTTTCTTTTGATGCTCTTTATTATCAATTTCATTCGAATTGTTAATGAAAAAATGTTGTAATTTTTTCAATTTTTTTTTTCTTCTAAAATTGGTAAGAACTCTTAGAATCACCATAACATGTCTATAAGATGTTCGTATCACTTCTATTGAATTTTTCAAAAAACATGACCGGCAAGAGTTAAGAGTTGTGCTCTATAAGAAATCAAACTTGAATGATCTTGTTTTATTTTTACGACATCTCTTCTTGTGATGGGTGGAAAATGTTGGTATAAACAACTCTGTTTCAGCGTGCTTTAACTTTGTGATCGTTTCAGGTTGATTTGGTCGGGGGCTACTACGTGAGAGGGGACAATGTGAAGTATACATTTCCCATGGCATTTACAATCACAATGCTTTCTTGGAGCACGCTAGAGTATCGAAACGGCATGGGGATGGAGGATAAGCGACATGCAGTGGAAGCCATCAAATGGGGCACTGATTACCTTCTGAAAGCCACTGACATTCCTCGAGTTGTCTATGTTCAAGTCGGCGAGGCTCGAAGGGATCAAGAGTGTTGGGAAAGGCCAGAAGACATGGATACTCCTCGTACCGTCTTTGCTGTGAACAGAACTCACCCTGGATCAGACGTGGCAGGAGAAATCGCAGCGGCTCTTGCTGCCTCATCCACAGTGTTCAGAACTGTTGATTCTTCCTATTCCGCCAAGCTCGTTAAAAGATCGATTTCGGTACTTATTCATCATATAAACTTCCAAATTCAACATTCACGGCTTTCGTCTAAAAAATGTTCAATGTGGCAGGTTTTTAAATTCGCCAATCGACACAGAGGGCCATTCAAAGAGAGCGTCGGGGCGGAGGCATGCTTGCCGTACTGTGGATCAGGTGGCTACATGGTAATAAACATACCTTTATATACAACACACATACAAAAATAAAATAGTTATACATCAGATGTCAATCAAATATACTGATGTATTTCTGACGCAAACATGCTCGTCTTAATATATGCAGGACGAATTGGTATGGGCCGCTGCATGGATTTATAAAGCAACCAACAAAAGTTCATATCTGAAGTACGTGAAAGATAATATGCAACGTCTCGTAGTCCATTCGACTTTCAGAAATTTTAAGAAAAATGAAACATCGTCAAATATCGATACCACGGCTGAATTCGGATGGGACTTTAAGCACGGTGGGATCAGCGTTCTTATGTCTCAGGTAAGCTCTCGACGCGGAATATACTAGCAGTTGCTTTCATGTATGCTTAAATTACCATAGACATATGCTAACACATGTTTATGTCTGTTCCTGATTTTTGTGGGTCTAGTTTTTCATGCCGAAACAACAAAAAGAAACGAATGTCTTCATCGCAAATGCTGATCGCTTTGTGTGTAGCGTAATACGTGCATCTCCAACGCCGAAATCTGTAAAGTACTCGTTGCGAGGGCTGCTATTTAAGCCTGGTCGAGGATCGAATATGCAGCATGTGACGGCCTACTCATTTCTCCTCGTTACATATTCTCAATATCTAAATAAACAGTCAAGAAATGTTTACTGCAGAGAAGGTGCAAATGAAATATTTATAACTCCGCCTGGACTTCTGTATGATGCACAATTACAGGTTCGAGTCTATTATTTTGGCACTTAAAATTTCAGTCATTCAGATGCATCCAGGGGTTCGAATTATCGACCTCCTGGTCATTTGACCAATACTATAACTGCTAGATCACTGAAGGATATGTTTAATTTCCGTCGACCTTCTAGTCATTCGACTAATATTAACTCTCAATTGTTTAATTTTGTTATTGGGAAAAGCAGGTGAACTACATACTAGGAGGCAATATGTTCAACATTTCGTATATGATCGGATATGGAGAAAAATATCCTACAAGGATCCGTCACAGGAGCTCAAGCTTACCATCTGTAACTGTCCGACCGAAACCTTTCAAATGTCATGAAGGATACAAGTACTTCTATGCTGAAGATCCAAACCCGAATGTGCTTGTGGGAGCGGTGGTTGGGGGACCGAACATCGATGACTCGTATGCCGATACACGAGAGATTTATTCTCAATCGGAACCTGCAACTTATATAAACGCTCCCCTTGTGGGATTATTAGCTTTCTTTAAAGGTCATCCATATTAAGTATACAATCTTTGGTAGAGAGGTTCATCTTGAGTGCATGCCCATTGGTTAATAATGTGAGAGTAGAGTGCTATTTTAGTTGCTCTGTTGTGATAAATTTTTTTGGGAAATGCATCATTATGAACAACAATAAACTTTCAATTTCATTGACTAAATTATCAACTTTTTTTAATTTCTTCTTGTCCTATGGACCATTCCATTTTGTTACTTGACCAATGCTCCGGGTAAAGGCTTTGTACAGAAAGGCACTTTTCCAAATTCAGTTCATTGGTAGCAGGGGACACTAAAATTACTAGATCTGGGAAGGGGCGGTTGTACGGGTAGTGGGCGGGTTTCTTGCTGTAGAGAATATGATGGACGAAATGTCCCACATTGTTTAGTGAAAGGAGTTTTTTTTTTCTATTCAAAATGAACTGTTTGAGTTTCAACATATCTAAAATTACCTAAATGAGTTTGACATTTCAGTTTTGGTCTATTTTAACAAAACCGGATCGCCAGGATTCGGTTTTATTTGCGAACCGGTTTATTGCATAAAACCGGTTCCTGGGAAACCGATTTTATTAAAAATAGGTCAAAACTGAAATGACAAACTTAAATGGATCATTTTAGATATTTCCAAACTCAAATGAGTCATTTTTGAAGAAAAAAACTTGAAAAACAGAATTGCTAGGTTATATTGAATAAAAAAAAATCATGACTCAAAAGCAATGTATGACAATTGAACAATTTGTGTGAGTATCAGATTCTCAACAATCTCCCACTTTTACTTTAATTAAGTTCATCTCAACTGAAAACAATGCATAAGAATCCTAAAATTGAAAATGGACACTCTCCATGACTTGAATGTCACCATTTAAAGCTTCTTCACACCACCTTCTTGAATGGCTCGACTTTTATTGCATGATGTTGAATGTTTTCTTTTGATTTGGTAAACAGGTTTCTTGGTTTGAGCGTCACTTAAGATTAATTAATCATCAAAATCAAAACTTTTCCCTTTAGAAACAGCTAATTAAGGTAACACATTAGCTAAATTAGTACATTGTTCGATCATTGGACGTACGGTATCAGTGTTTCAAATTCTTTTCCACTGCATATATTGGCCTAGAAACTAATTTGACAATTTTAAAAATAGCTCATACTTCAACGATTTAGAACGGAAAAAAAAGGATAATATTAATGGAAGATAGTAGATAATAATCCCCTAGTTTTTTCTATTTATTGCCATTTAAATATACACGTAATAAATTCCCTCAATCAAGGAACTCTTGTGTTCTCATACCGAGAGAGCTCATGACCTTATATATAGTGTGAAATTTGTGAATACGAGGTTAAGGAAAGTCTGCCAGAGTTAAATGATTGATGAGCAAATGTGGGCACTTAAATACGGTGTTTACTATCGGCTGGTTTAGGATTTATAACTCTCAACAGCTAAAATTAGCAAGAAACCCAAAACGATTATATGCATATATTTATAAAATGACCTACTTTTATTTATAAGTTTTTTTCTATCAATGAGTTACGATTCGTACAAGATAATGGAGGAAAGATCCACACCATAGGTGAGAATAGAAAAATCCAAATAAATTGTGGAATGACAATATTATGAATGAAGTTTGAACCCTCAACTTTGTGAATGCAATGTTGAAATTCTACCCCTAAGTCACACCCCTTGTTGACACGTTTACTTATAAATTAAAATTATAGTTTTAAGTAGTAAATATTCACCTTAAAATTACATAATTTATAATTATTATTTTCATCTGGCAATCCACTCCCATGTCGACACATCCATTAAAATGCCATAATTTTGTAATTAAAATTATATAATTTTAAATTATCTGGCAATCCCACTCCCATGTCGACACAGCCGTCCATTAAAATGTCACATTCCAACACCCAAAAGTAACAAACATCAACTTTGCCAATGCGACTGTCGCACTTCCATTATGGCTGCTTTCATACTAAAGTAGTATATATCTTGAGTTGACCAAAAGCCAGAGAGTCCTTTTAAAAGATGGCATCACTGAAATTAACAGTCACACACTGCAATACAATGCTACGAATTCAATACATTTCCATCTTAATAATTATTTACAATTTTAAAATAACTGTGAGAGTAAATAGTACCAACCCGTGATTGATGAATGGAAGTTTCCAGTATGTATGCGTGAAGACAGGGAGAAAAATAAAAAGCATAAATGAGAAAGCTAAAAACAAAAAATGGCAGCTCACAGCTAACTTGGCTTTTGGCTTTGCCTCTGAGATATATTTTGATCATATGCTTGTGATAAATGACCTTTTAATTTGTTTGCAGCCCGTGAGGAAATGTGTGATCTTTTACTTCATACATTTGTCCAAATGGTCCAATAATTCAATTTGCTTCAACATTATTCGCTTCTTTGTATAAGAGAGAATATTATTTTTCAAGTAGCCTATCATCTGAGAGAGACGTGATTGGATTTTTTGAAGATTATCTTTTCAGATATTTTCTTTTTCTAATGCATTTGTGTTTTGGAAATTTAGTGGAAAATTAATAAAGAAATTTCTTTTCTTCGAGCCAATATCTTATGTGAAATCTCATCTATTTGCCAATGAGAAATTGTAATCCACATATTTGTTCATATTGTGGCATGTGAAGAGGAGGAGCCGTTTCTTGTTGTTATCTATTCCCCACTCTGTCGGTCTTTCATTTAATAACGTCCACATTACATTTGGATGTGCCAGCTTTAGTATTTATTCAACACAAATCCACCTGCACCTCCCATCCCATGAAATAATAACAATCAAAAAAAAAGAAAAAAGAAATCACCAAATGAGATTATATATATGATTAAGGTTTAAACGCTAAGTTTGAGACGTCTTCTATATTTCGAGAATTTGAGATCTTAAATCTCAGTCTACATCTTGTTTGACCAATTCAACCACAAGTCGTCACGTGTCCCGCTAACTTCGTTTCATTCCTTATGTAGTTGCAAGAAAATGATTTTTTTCTCAATAATATATACTTTTAAAACTGCATTCAGATAAAAAGCAAAGTTTGAAAAGAAATTGAAGTATGTAGTTTGGTCTAATAATCATATTTGAGTAATGTAGACTATTAAAAAATAAACCTAAGCTCAATAATAACAACGCATCTTTGTCTGTCATCAATCTCAGTGTTTTTATTAAGTAAATTTAAACAGATCACTCAGATTCTTTTGATGACTGTCTGAATTGGCTATATTTTTTTTTCTTATAGGCAGTCTTGCCGGATGCTTGTGAACTTATCATGTGTAAATAATAAGACAAAAATACGTACTACTACTTGACTATAACTATATATAAGCCTTCTCCTTTTCTCACCATCCAAACCGCAATCCTTTCATCAATATATATACAAACTAAATTACTCACAAGAATCCCATCACCAAAAAATAATAATAATGAAGTCTCTCAAAATGTTTCAATTTCTCTTCTTCCTAATTATTAGTATCTCAATCGTCTCCGGCGACGACGACTTTATCCGATTGTCGTGCAAGTCGACGTTATATCCTGAATTGTGCTACAAAGTGCTATCTCCATACAATCAAACAATCCAAACAAGTCCATCAGCAATGGCTCTCACAGCTTTAAACATTTCACTTGAGTCCACCAAAACAGCCTCCCACATGGTCCTGCAGATCTCCAAAGCGAACAAGCTGAGCAAGCGAGAGGCTGGCGCGGTAGCTGACTGCGTGGAGACGGTGGAGGATGCGGTGGAGGAGCTGCAGCAGTCGATTGTGGCGATGAGGGATTTGGAAGGGCCGGAATTTCAGTTCAAGGTGAGTAACATTCAAACATGGGTGAGCGCTGCGTTGACTGACGATAACACGTGCATGGATGGGATTGATGAGAAGGAAGTGGTTGCTCCGGCGATGAGCAGTAAGAAGGTGAAAAGGAGGATTAGAAGTGAAATTGTGAAAGTTGCGCAGCTCACTAGCGTTGCTCTGGCTCTAGTTAATAAACTCAAGTCTGCTTAAAGTTCATTCAATCTATTTGTGTTTTCTCAATATGTGTAGTACTCTAGCTATGTATACTCGTCTGCAGCAAATGTTTGTGTTAATAATATCGTAGTAGGGAGATACAGTTGTTGTAATATATATATTTGTTTTCAAGTTAAGATCATGTGCAAATCATATTTTTGGTGTTCGTCAAGAGTGAGTGAGAACTTGTCGTCAGAAAATCAAAATTACGACATAGTTCGTCAAATATGATTTATAATTGGTCGCCTGAACAATCATCTATACGACAAGATTTAATCTCATCCGTTTAAAATCAAAGGAAAAAAATATGTTGTGTGCACTCCTTTTTTTTGTTTTTTTAAGTAGTTTTCTTTCAAGTTCTTTTCGGCCGTTTGTGTTTCTTGTAATAGTAGAACATGTGTGATTACACATTTAAACTTGGTGGGTGGAAAGTGAATAGTTGTCTGACCGTTGTGTCATGGGACATCTTTGAATGGTTAGCGCTCGGTGGAAGATTCCAAAAATAGAATTAAAAGAGCTAGCCCAAACTGAAGAAATATAAGAGGGCGGGGCAGGAGCCAACCAAAAGAAGTGGAGAAAGGACACAGATACACAACGCCAGCCACACACGCTAACGACATCAACGCGAGCTGTTGGTGTATGGAATGCTAAGGGAGGCATACACTTGAAGCACGAATACCTCAACATGTTTTGATGATACAAACATCCAACTGACATGTTATTTGAGTGTGCAGATGAGCGTACAGGTACTTGGAAGGTATCGTTACCTTCACTATCGAGAATATCTTTGTAGATATTCTCGGAGGATCTCCGGCTCCCAAGATCCTTATCTAGCTGATATCTGCTGGATGACCCAAAGTCGGTTCAGTTACTTCAAGATCGAATAAAGAAATAATCCAATATTTGAAAAGATGTTGTGAAAGATTTTAGGAAACTGTATCTTCAACAAAGATCCAATTAGATCGGAATGAGACGATCTCATTGGAGTACCGACGAAGCCAGTATGGGATGGATAAGTCGGTTGGATTATCTTGTGCAAACTTGGTGATCAAGGCAAGAGATTTTCGGCTAGAAAACCTACGGCTACCCTTTTGGGGTGCGGTTCTGATCGGATATCCTTGGCTGCGTACCCGCGAAAGTAAGAACGGTCGGTGATTGTGGTTTCGAGGAAGCAGCGGATCAAGACAATGAGCAGCATAACTCGAAGGGAGTTATACCGCAATCTGAGAGCCAGAAGGAAACAGACTCTTCGTGTAAGGTTGGGTGAGTGATACAAACTATTGTAACCAAGTACACGTTAATAAAACTGCCGTGTTCCAAAATCCTTCTAGTGGAAACTAAAAGGTAGTAGTTTTCCCTAATTACTGTTTCAGTAGCTAGGTTTCCACTATATATCACTGCATTGTACTTACTTTTATTCCTGCTTTTGATTATCATTGACTATATACCTGCTAAGTATCGATACTCAGTCGATATAACTAACTAACGATCCTAAGACAAGCTAAACCTTGAAATCTAAACCTGCTTCTGGTTCCATGTTATGTAGTTACAAAAACTTAACAAGAAGAAAATTTTAATTTTTAATTTTTTGATAAACAAGAAGAAGAAAAGTTGATGCACACACATACTCAATCTCAATACACAGCCAGTGTCTTCTTATATTTTCTTCCTTTCATGATTGCATAGTATATCATACATTAACACAAAATCATAACTTTTACATTTAAACTCATAAACTTATTTTTCTGAATTACTTGTAGAGGAGGAAATCCAACATTTTTACCATACCATAAATCCGTAAATTAGTTTTTGGCCAAGCAGGTGTACGCAGGGACGGTCCCAGGAATTGAGATAGAGGGTGGCGAGTTCAACTATATTAAAAAATATACGTTTTTTTGTATAGCACAAAAGTTATCTATTGAATATGTATTAAATATTTCAGTTAATTCTTTGTCAATATTGACAACCAAGCAATCTCATAAAAATTCATCGACCACTTGTTGCGTTTGTAAGTTTGGAGCCTTTGTAATTTTGGAGCATGATATTATTCACTATGTAAATGATTGTCTTGCTATGAAATTTGGATAATTATTCAAATAGTAAAACCATATAACTCGCTCCAAATAAATACTTTTCAGCATAAAATTTTGATACAAACTTCTTCTTTTTTTGATGGAAGAAAATGACATGCAAAGACCCGAAGGAAAAGAAAACAACAACAGCAATACATACGACCAACTAATACTAGATCAAAACATCGAAACAAGAAAAGTAATCTAAGCATAGCTAGAGAATCCGTCCACTACACTTATAATAATAAAAATCAATGTAAATTAATTATATAAATAATAAATTAAACTAATTATACACATATGAATTAACTATATTTATATTGCAAATAAAATTTTGAAAAAAACTTGGGAGTGACAAGTCACCCATTACAAACTAGTTCCGTCCCGGGGTGTACGTGCAATTAGCTTGGGCAAAATATTAAGTTCGATTTCAACTAAACATTTACTGTAAGAATAAAAATTTGGTAACTCGATCGAATCTGTCACCCTGTAATGAAGTGGTTGCACCTATTCATTTGACCAACCATTAGGAATCCGCATATGTGGTAGGGATAATAATTGGCTGGTGCTAATCTTGCGGATCAAGCAACTGACTGTTGCCACGTTGAAAACCACAGACCTGCAGCATTTTCCGCATAGACTTCAACAAGATGTACGCTTGCTCGGTTCAGTTCTTTTCATGTTACGTTCCATGCGTCTCTGTCACAGCCTTAAACTCTTCAAATCAAACTCCTTATTAATTATGTGATTAAAAGATTTTTTTTATTTTGTTGGTGCAAACTACGAAATTCGTTAAAAGAAACCTATAATTCGTCGCCGAGAAACCAACATTACGACATAGTTCATCAAAGTGGTCTGTTATTCGTCGCCGAAAAACTAACCATAAGACGCGGGATTTAATTTCATCCGTCCAAATGACTAAATCAAAGAATGTCATTGGTTTGTGTTTTTTACCTCAAAAAAAAAACTGTTTGCACGAGATCCTTTACCGACAGTATTAATATAATAGTCTAATCGGAAGAGGAGAGGTCAGAAGTATCAAACACTAAAATCCTGTCAATAAAATACTAAAAGAAACAAATAAAATTTAATAATCGAGGCTATAAGCAAGATAAAACACTATCAAAATAATACATTTCTGATACATGCACAACTGATACTTTAAGTTAATCTTCCAATCTAAGAAATTAAATTTAATCACATGCATAAGCACATGGGCAAATCCTCAAATTACGCATAACACTTGATAATACGACCATGATACAATATGTTTGTATAAATGGTACCAACAACAATCACTAATAAGAACAAAACAACTCAAAACTACATACAAAAAAGCCATGAAGAGCCACACACAATTCCATTTTGAGTCATGCTTCATTTCCCTAGCAATCCTTCTACTCATTTCTCTCAAGCCGCCCTCCGCCACGGCCACGACCACCTCCTCCTCCGCCCTCGCCATTTCCAAAAAGTTCATCAAAACATCATGTAACAAAACTACTTATCCCAAGGTGTGCTACACTTCTCTTTCTCCTTACGCCCCCATCGTTGGAACGAATCTCAAGAAGCTCGCAAAGGTCTCACTCAGTGTGACATTAAAGACCGCTAAGAACACGTCGTCAGCCATCTCGAAGATATCGAAACAGAAGGGGCTGAAGAAGATGGAATTGGCCATTGTTAAAGATTGCATTGATAATGTAAAGGACAGTATATACGAGGTGCAGTTGTCGTTGAAGAGTTTCGGTAATTTGAAATGGAATAACAATAGTGACGATGAGTACGCGATGGCGAGCATCAAGACGTGGATAAGCGCAGCGATTACGGACGAGGGCACTTGTATGGATGAATTTGAAGGGCAGAAGGTTAGAGCAAGTGTTCGGAGTTCAATCAGGAAGTACATTGTAATGTTGGCTATGGTGACTAGCAATGCGTTAGCCATAATTGACTCGGTAGCATATTAAAGGGAACTGCGCTATTTGTGAGTTCATAATTAGAATGATTGAATTTACAACAATATGTTGCATATACATCATCATTATATTAATGAAAATATATTATTCTATCAGTTTCTGAATTCAAGCTTTAATAATTTTCAAGATTATATTTCAAAGCATGAATTGGACAAACTAGAAAGGTGATGAGTAGTCAAAATGACTGTATCGCATGCCTCAAGAGATTGTGATCTACCAAGCGTATAGATCCGTCTTTCAACTCTTTTTTTTAAAAAATATTTATTTATTAAAGAGTAAAGAGTAGGCCACTCTTAAAATCGTATCATAATATGCATTCAAGAAATTTGTATTGCGAACCTCAAATTGTCAGATCAAGAAAACTGACCGCTTTGTCACCGATAATTACCCCTAAACCAATTTGTTGCTTAAAACAAGTGAATTTTTTTTATCCATTCTTTGCTTTTCAGTATGAAAATCTATCTTTCATATTTTTCCTCTGCCGTCATTGGGATCTCAGTGTTACTAATAAACCAGATTTGGGTTATTGATAATGTATATATGTCGGGAATATTGCATTTGAAGAAATTGTCCAGGATACGAATTACTATCTTATATATAATTACCAAATCATGACCCTCAAGCCTAGGCTTTTGAGTCAATATGAGGAGGTAATCCATATGACTTAACAATTTCTATATAGTAAGGCTTGAGAGTCAACATGAGAAAGTAATCTATATGAGTTAGCGATTTTGTATAATGTACATAACATATATGGAAATTGTAAAAACAAACAAAATATATTATACTAATAAAGACACCATATAATAAAATTACCAATGATATCATTCTTTCCTCAGTGTGAAAATCACTCTTATCATCATAAGAACCAAAACTTATCATTCATGCATGCATATCTTGACTGTAACAAATTTGGAGTACATTGTGAATCCAATTAAAAAGTGCAACAAAGTGTGTACGCAATGTCATTGGCTCCGCTTTTCAATGTACTCGCAATCTCTGTGCTAATGTCCTGCTGCCTAGGGGTGAGTATTCGGTAAATTATCGAATTTATCGTTACCGAATTTACCGACTTAAATTTTTTTATTCTGATTACCAAATCGAATTTATCGTTTTACCGATATTTCGGTAAAACGGTAAATTCGGTAAATTGTCGGAATTTACCAAATTTATCGAATTTACCTAATTATTTTTTAAATAATTTTTCTCCTAATTTTCAAATTATTCAAAAATAATAGTTAATCATCTAACAACAACAAAACACAAGAATAATTCAAAATTATAATCTACACAATTATATCTCAAAAGTGCCCAAAATTTGAAGCTTAAAATTAAAGTTTAAACAATATGTCATTTAATTTTTTTAATAAATATTATTTTTTTAAATAAAAAAAAATTCTTATTCGGTAAATTACCGAATCAAAAAATTCATTCCGATTACCGACCAAATTTTACCGTTTTACCGATCGGTAATTTACCGATTTACCGTTTACCGAACCGAATTGACTCGGTTCGGTAAATTAAATCGGTAAATTCGGAATTTACCGAACAATGCTCAGCCCTAGTCCTCTGCCCTTTCTGCTAACTAAATTCCAGTAATGTTGCAATCATATATTACTGAAATTAAGCTTATCCCACATGGCCATGCTGCCTAAATTACTACAAAGAAAATGACAAAACTTATCAATTATTGATAACTATTCAATTGATGCTGCTGTTTTTATTTGTTGCCCTCTTTGTCCACATGACTGCACAAAACGATTGTTTTTTCCTATGCTATAATAATAATAAGTAGCCCTATTATGATTTGAATGTTCGAATACCTAAATTTTATGGAATTCGGATCTGGTACAACGTACCAAAATTTGTGAATACCAAAACGACATTATCAAAACTACATCATTTTTATTGAAAGGACGTCATTTTACAATCACACCATTTGACGGAGTTTCATACATTGTTTGAATGGTCCGAAGCACAACTAATGTCTACAAAGAGAAAATTGTATAAGAAAAATGTCATTGTGGAGTTTGAACTATTGACCATACTATTACAAGGTAAATATTATACCAACTCAGAAAAGGATCCAGTGCAAAGTTAAATTTTTGGTACATAATACAAACTAATCATAGCCATTGATCTTGTGATTTGAATGGATGAGATTAAATCTTGATTTTTTGGTATTTTTATTGGTGACGAATTATGTCTTCTTTTCATTTTTCGGCTCGAAAAGTGACGAATTATAAAATAAACTGACGAATTATAAAATGATTTTAAAATTTTTTGTATTTTGTACCAAAATTTAACTTTGTACCTGATCTTGACCATACCAACTCAACCACTTTTTTATTGACAATTTATAAACTAGTTAATGGTAGGAAAAAAAGTTTACTAGGGTCACCATATTTTAATGCGATTAAGCTCATTTGTTAATTAAGTAGAATTACCTGTTAATTTATTAAGGACGTTGGACCCATTAAATAAAGAATAGAGGGTCTATCTTAAAGTTAAAAAAATTTCAAACTAGCTAGGTCAAATTGGTAACTCTAGATTCTAGAGTTACTAGGTGAGATCCTCTTTGTCGGAGCCAAGGGTGATTTTGGTAATGTGGGCAGATGGATCTAGGGGCCGATACTTAGTCCTGGGTCGAAATAAGTTCTAGGATGCCTCGAGTACGGTCATATCCCTAACCTGACTCTAGTCCTATGTAAGTTCTGTTATGGCTTGACCCTAAGAGTTTAGGGTCGGGCTAAGGCTTCGATTATTCGGTCCAGTCCGAAATACGAGTCTGATTTAAAATCATATTTTTATTGATTTAAGGATGCTCTTGATATAAATAAAATGAATTTTTTCACATCCATTAAATCTCACACGTCCAAACTAGTAATATTTGCGTTTAAATAGTGATTTGTCGATTAATTAGTCATTCTTTTATGGCCGAAAGTAGCCCTAGTCTAGCCCGAAAAGCCGTATGAAACGAAGGGTCAATAATGATTTTAGGGCTGATGAATTTTCTCAAGGTCCGATCCTAATGTGCAAAGAACTAGAGCTAGAATTCACCAAAAATCCTACTCGACACGATCCGATAGGACTAAAACTTACCCGATCCGATCCGACCGTTTCCCGACTCCTAGGTGGATCGACCTCAGTTCTCACTACATAGCAAAAATGGGATCCGTAATTGAATCGTTTGTCATAATGTTAGGCGGAAAGTTCAACTAGAGACTAGAGTGTAGGTACCGTGGAGGCGTGGACAAAGCTACCCTAACTATTGACATTGATTACATTGCCGACCCTAAATTATCAAAGTTATTATGCTAACAAACCGAAGCCTCTTTGGCTCCACTTTTAAGTGGCAGTAATATTTGACTGCGTTACTCTGTATATTTTCGTTGAATTCGCATGAAGTTATCTTATTTATGTTTTTATTTTCTAGCACATGATTTATGGTATGACTATGGAAGTACTGATAGGAGACAAATGAATGCAAGTGAAATGCTACTCGTTGAGATGAGCTCAACTGTACCAGCTCGATGTTGGACACACTGTGGTACAGTTAGTTGCACAGATTAATGTAAATGAAAGTAAGGTGTAAAACAGTAAAGGACACAGAACACTTGGTGACCCAGTTCGGCTCAATGTAGCCTACGTCTGGGGGACTTCTCCCAAGTCCAAGGAACAATTCACTATCACAGTGTATAGTACAGTTTTATGTTTGAACAGCCTTCCAAACTACTGATCCCCTATACTACTCTCCAAGTGAATTGGGTGATCTAAGCGTCCCTTAGATCCAGAGACTCCCGTCAATACAATCAGACCTCCTCCCGAGACTGATGAATGCGAATCCAACTCGTAGATTCAGATAGTGGATGGTCGTCGTCTGTGACAGTCGATCTGCTAGACCTGAGTGGTACTAAGCAGCGACAACACCTTCTTGAACTCTGGACGTTGTAGTGCGCAGCAACAATATATGAGTTCAAGAAACAAGTAAAGCAAGAGGCTTACCAACTTGCAACCTTAATCCTCCAATGAAAGCTTGACGACTAAAAGCTCCAAGATATGATTTCAGCGTACGGATTTAAGGCTCTCCACACGGCGTCTCTCAAGTGTTGCTTGAAGAAAAACTGAGTTCTGCTCTTCTATATATATAGCCGTGTGGATCTAGGTGATAAGAAAACCCTAGAATATATTTCCTAAAAACCCTCGATAAGATAGGAATTAATTCCGTTGAGATCTGTATATCTTTATCTCATCAGAGTCGGTTTGGTGATGTGGCGGTCGAGAATATTCGAAAGATTTCTATCTTTCCAAAAAATCAGTTACTGAGCAGATTTTTCGGAACTGAAAGATAGACCTTGCACAGATGCTAGCACAGTCCAATTCGAGGACGTCTTGTACAGATTTGTGTTTTGCCTATATGGCACTTTATGCTCCAACAATCTCCCCCTTGACATGTGAGGCAAAACACTTCTTCTGCATGTCACGTTCGCAGCAGATAAACACGAACGCCACAGATAACCGATAACCCTTCAACACGAACGCCACACAAACCACCACATTGCAGAATTATTCTCCCCCTTTTTGTCTCAACAGTGGCAAGGGACAACTCCTCTTCATGTCTTTCTACATCAGCACTGAAGATAAAGAATACTGCTCTGTTTGATATAAAAACCAGCTCCCCCTTACTACATGGCACGTCAGCAACACTTATAATAGTTCTGCTCAGCTGACTGCCCCTGATGTCAAAGCCTTCTAGTTTTTCATGACACAAAGGCCAAGTGCAGACCTTAGTGTCTCAAACCTCTCAGCGTTCAACGGCTTTGTCAGAATATCCGCTAGTTGTTTCTCTGTTGGCATGTGGAACAGACCGATGATTTTATCTTCAACTAGCTCTCTAATGAAATGGTGTCGGATGTCAATGTGCTTTGTCCGTGAATGCTGTACTGGATCCTTAGAGATGCTGATTGCACTCATGTTGTCACAGTATAACGTCATGGTATTCTGATCCAGTCCCACTTCCTTGAGCATATGCTTCATCCAAAGCATTTGAGCACAACAGCTCCCCGCAGCCATATACTCCGCTTCAGTAGACGATAGTGAAATACTGTTCTGCTTCTTGCTAAACCAAGATACAAGGTTATTGCCTACGAAGAAGCATCCACCAGAAGTACTCTTTCTGTCCTCGATGTTACCAGCCCAGTCTGCATCGGAGTATCCAACAATACAACCACTTGTATCTCTAGTGTACCACAGACCATAATCAGCAGTACCACTTACATATTTGATGATCCTCTTCACCTGCAGCAAGTGACTTTCCTTCGGATCTGCCTGATACCTGGCACAGACTCCCACTGCTTGACAAATATCTGGTCTGGAAGCAGTCAGGTATAGCAGACTCCCGATCATGCTTCTGTACAAGGTCTGGTCCACTGAAGCTCCTGCATCATCCTTGGTGATCTTCACATGTGTAGCAGCTGGAGTTCTCTTGTGGGTAGCCTTGTCCAGTCCAAACTTCTTCACTAGATTTCTCGTATACTTGGCCTGAGACAAGAAAATACCTTCCTTCGACTGTACAACCTGCAGCCCCAAGAAGTAGTTCATTTCACCCACCATGCTCATTTGAAACTCGCTTTGCATCTGGGCCACGAACTCATCCACCATCTTCTGAGAATTAGAACCAAACATGATGTCATCGACGTAGATTTGAGCGATGATAAAGTGTTGGTTATCCTTTTTCACGAACATCGTCTTGTCTATTCCTCCTCGAGTGTATCCCATGCTCATGAGGTACTGCGTTAATCTTTCATACCAAGCTCTAGGGGCCTGCTTGAGTCCATATAAAGCCTTCTTTAGTTTGTAGACATGATCCGGGCAGTGTGGGTCTTCAAACCCTTTAGGCTGAGCCACGTACACCTCTTCAAATAGCAGACCGTTCAAGAAGGCACTCTTTACATCCATCTGGAACAGTTTGAACTTCAAGTAACATGCGACTGCGAGGAGAAGTCGAATGGCTTCCAGGCGTGCAACGGGGGCGAAGGTCTCGTCAAAATCAATACCCTCTATCTGAGTGTATCCTTGAGCAACCAGCCTGGCTTTGTTTCTCGTAATGTTGCCGCTTTCATCTGTTTTGTTCTTAAATATCCACTTTGTTCCGATGATATTTACTCCATTTGGGCGAGGAACTAGATCCCATACATCGTTGCGGGTGAATTCTCCTAACTCTTCTTGCATGGCAGTGATCCAATGATCGTCTTTCAAGGCCTCCTTTATATTCTTTGGTTCCACCTTCGACAAATAGCAGCTATGATTAATCATATCTCTGTAATTAACATGAGATTTACCTCTAGTCTTGATCTTGTCTTGAGGGTTCCCAATGATATTTGTGAGAGGATGATTCTTCTGGATTCTGCTTGATGGTTGTATGCTTGTGTCACCACTTCTTGAACCGGCTTGGTTCACCTCACTACCTTCTGTTTCATGCATGATTACGTCAGTGTTCTCATTGGCAGACTCTGGCACAGTTTCTGGCACCCTTTCAGAGTCTTCATCTGGTACAGGCCTTTGAGCAGACTCAGATTGGGAGGCTTCATTGTTTTGCATTTGAACGTCACCATCCTTTTCGATTGATTCGTCCACAGTTTCAGGCACAACTTCAGAGTGTGCGTCTAGATCTGAGCCTTGTCTATGCTTAGGTTGAGTGACATGGGTCTCCATATCATCATCTGACTCTTGCCTTAGGTGTGAGTCCTTGGCATCATCGATTACAACGTTGATTGACTCGATCACTGTTCTGGAACTCTTGCTGTAGACTCGATAGGCTCGGCTGTTCGGAGAGTAGCCCAGGAATAGGCCTTCTTCGCACTTTCTATCCAATTTCTGCCTTTGCTCCCTATCGGTTAACACATAACAAGTGCTACCAAACACGTGGAAGTGCTTGACTGTGGGCTTTCTTCCTTTCCAGAGCTCATAGCTGGTTTTGTCCATGCCCGGTCTAATCAGAACTCTATTCAGGACGTAGGTAGCGGTTGACATAGCTTCGGCCCACAAGTGCAGGGGGACGTTCTTTGCATGTAGCATGACTCTTGCCATTTCTTGCACAGTGCGATTTCTCCGCTCAACTACTCCATTTTGTTGCGGTGTGATGGGAGATGAGAATTGGTGAACAATACCTTGCTCATCGCAGAACCGGGCAAACTTCTCATTCTCAAATTCCCTCCCATGATCACTTCGAATGGACAAAAGATTTTCTCCTCGATCTCCCCTCTCGTTGATCAGACGTGTAGCAAGTTGAATAAAAGCTTGCACAGTCTCAGATTTCTCACGCAAGAACATGATCCAAGAGTATCTGGTATAATCATCTATACATACGAATGCGTACCTCTTTCGACCGAGACTCTCCACCTGCATAGGTCCCATCAGGTCCATATGCAGTAGCTCCAGTGCACGCTTTGTGTAAACTTTATCCACCTTTTTGTGGACTGCTCGAGTCTGTTTTCCTGCTTGACAATCACCACAAATAATTTGCATATCACCTCTAATAGCAGGAATACCTTCAATCAACTTCTCATTGGAGAGAAATTTCAGAGATCTGAAGTTGATGTGCCCCAAGCGTTGATGCCAAAGATGTATTTCATCGAACCTACTCAGCATACAAGTAACTGCTCCTGGAGTTGCAGCACGGCTTAGTAAGTAACATTTGTTGCTTGCACGGTCTCCTTCCATTACGCATACTCCGTGTTTGTTGTAAACTTGGCAGGAAGTTCTTGTGAACTGTACCTGATTACTGTTATCGCACAGCTGGCTAATACTAATCAGGTTGGCCTTTAACCCGTCAACCCAGTAAACATCATCAAGGCGTGGCATGCCTGGCACATTCAGGGTTCCTTTGGCTAGAACCTTTCCTTTATTCCCATCACCAAATGTTACATGTTGGCCGTCCATGGGTCTCAGATTGATCAGATTCTCACGTACACCGGTCATGTGTCTGGAGCACCCACTATCAAAGAACCAGCTGTCTTCATCTTCCTTGTGAAATGAACTGTATGAGACATAGCAGTGTTCATCATTCTTGGGTCTCCACACCATTCTGGCTTGACTCCTAGTTGGTTCTTTGTACTGGTTGTCATGTTTATAGCGATAGCAATGACGTTTGATGTGCCCAGGCTTGTTGCAGTAGTAACACACCCTAGTACGTTGCCCTCCTGCATTTCCCGTGGTGCGATACATGTTGTCACGTTCCCTGGCACCAGACCACTTGTACTTGTTGTCTTTAGGAACTGTGCCACTAGCCTTCACAAACTTCGTATCACCACTTTTCATCTCACCAGTGAATCCAAGCCCTGCAGTATCTTTTATTCTCCTCTGCACAGACAGGATCTGGTCCAGATTCTTGAACCCTGTGTTCAGGCCATTCAGAAGCTTCTTGATTGAACCCATCTCCTCCAAGAGCTTCTTCGAATCTTGTTTGTCTCCTTTAGCCTTTTGTTTCAGCTCTTTTACTTCTTTCTCCAGATTGTCTTTCGCATGTGCAAGAATGTCGGCTTTAGATTCCAGTTCCTGGTTTTCCAACTTCAGAGTGATAACTCCTGCATTAAGCCTCCTGTTGATGTCTACCAGCTCAGTCCACTTTGAGCACAATAGTGCGTATTTCTCAGCAATGCATTCATCAGTGATTTCTTCTTCATCACTTTCGTTCTCTTCTACCTCGGCTTCTTCTTTCTTGGCACAGTCTTTGGAATCAGACCTGGCACAGTCTGTGACACAGTTTATCATGCTTGTCAGAGCAACAAAGTTGCTTGTCTCTTCCTCCTCTGTGCTCTCTTCAGTCTCGTCATCACTCCAGCTGACATTCAGAGACTTGCTATTCTGCTTCTTCATGGTGTTAGCACACTCTGCTTGTATGTGGCCAAAACCTCCACATTCCCTGCACTTTATTCCTTTGGTCCATCCGCTTTTGCCATTTTCCTTCTGGTCAGACTGACTCTCCCGCGGCTGAAAATCCACTCTCCTGGTGTCTTGATATTTAGATTGATTCAGGTTGTTCTGGCCAGCACCCTTACGATTGATCTTCTTCAACAGTTTGTTGATGTTTTTTGTGAGTAACGCCAGTTCCTCGCTTACTCCATTGATGGACGCATCGTCTAGCACAGTCTCAGCCTTAAAGCCTACAGATTTAACCTTGGGTTCTGGTACAGTCAGATGACGCAGTTCATAAGTGCATAGGTTGCCAATCAACTCTTTCCAGCTCATGGTCTTTGTATTGTTTGCCTCTTCTATAGCAGTCACCTTCATGGCAAAACGTTTAGGCAGAGACCTCAGAATCTTTTGCACAACCTTCTCTTCGGGTAGAGCTTCACCAAGGGTAGATGCCTCATTGACAAGGTCACAGACTCTGGCGTTAAAGTCCTTGATGGATTCATCCTCCTGCATCTTTAGCTCTTCAAATCTGGATGTCAACATCTGAATCCTGGACTGTTTCACCTTGTCAGTTCCTTCAAAGTGAGTGGACAAGGTATCCCATGCCTCCTTAGCGCTTTCACAGTTCAGGATGAGTTTGAAAATTGACTCATCTACAGCAGAGAAGATGGCATTTAGAGCTTTGGCATTTCCCATAGCATTTAGAGCTTTGGCATCCTCCTGTTCAGACCATTCTGTTTCTGGCTTAGGAACAATCTTTCCGTCATCAGATGCCAGCAGTGGAGGGTTCCAGCCAGTTAACACAGATCTCCATGCTTTCTCATCTATATTTTTGATGAACGCCTTCATCCTGGCTTTCCAGTAGCCATAATTAGGCCCTTCTAACAGCACCGGGCGAGTAGTGCTTTGTCCTTCCTTGATGCTCATCTTAGAATAGTAGCTAGCTTCCCAAGATCCAACTCCGTATGTTGAGAACCTGCTCTGATACCAATTGAAATGCTACTCGTTGAGATGAGCTCAACTGTACCAGCTCGATGTTGGACACACTGTGGTACAGTTAGTTGCACAGATTAATGTAAATGAAAGTAAGGTGCAAAACAGTAAAGGACACAGAACACTTGGTGACCCAGTTCGGCTCAATGTAGCCTACGTCTGGGGGACTTCTCCCAAGTCCAAGGAACAATTCACTATCACAGTGTATAGTACAGTTTTATGTTTGAACAGCCTTCCAAACTACTGATCCCCTATACTACTCTCCAAGTGAATTGGGTGATCTAAGCGTCCCTTAGATCCAGAGACTCCCGTCAATACAATCAGACCTCCTCCCGAGACTGATGAATGCGAATCCAACTCGTAGATTCAGATAGTGGATGGTCGTCGTCTGTGACAGTCGATCTGCTAGACCTGAGTGGTACTAAGCAGCGACAACACCTTCTTGAACTCTGGACGTTGTAGTGCGCAGCAACAATATATGAGTTCAAGAAACAAGTAAAGCAAGAGGCTTACCAACTTGCAACCTTAATCCTCCAATGAAAGCTTGACGACTAAAAGCTCCAAGATATGATTTCAGCGTACGGATTTAAGGCTCTCCACACGGCGTCTCTCAAGTGTTGCTTGAAGAAAAACTGAGTTCTGCTCTTCTATATATATAGCCGTGTGGATCTAGGTGATAAGAAAACCCTAGAATATATTTCCTAAAAACCCTCGATAAGATAGGAATTAATTCCGTTGAGATCTGTATATCTTTATCTCATCAGAGTCGGTTTGGTGATGTGGCGGTCGAGAATATTCGAAAGATTTCTATCTTTCCAAAAAATCAGTTACTGAGCAGATTTTTCGGAACTGAAAGATAGACCTTGCACAGATGCTAGCACAGTCCAATTCGAGGACGTCTTGTACAGATTTGTGTTTTGCCTATATGGCACTTTATGCTCCAACAGCAAGGATGCATAAATTGGATTATTCAATTTTTCACGTAAGTGATTAAGTCCGGGCATTATAAGTCAACGTTTTTCATTAATCAACATATTTATAAATAAAAAAATAATATGTACAACGAATTTAATCAATCTTTACTTTCTTGCTATTTCTCAATCTCAAATCGAAATTACGGTTTCGAATTTAATCTTAACAACGAATTAGATTAAATTATTTAATATTGAGTTACAACAATTGTGATATTGATTCATTAACAGGTGACGCCCAACGAATTTTCTGTTATCGCTTATTTGGTTAGTAGGATCTATCCTTTTGCAATTTGAATTCAGTCGTCAAGTTCGGCATTTCATTTAGTTACAATCAAACGTACGTCCATATTTAAATCTTAAAGTCTAGTAGCATACTCAATTATTTAGATTAAATCACCAAATACAATAACGTTTCAATTCAATTCTCCTACATTACTTGGACTATCACGTCATTTTAAATTAGGTATCAGACTTTTCCAATTTTTATTTAGTGGCTTTCTGATCAAATTGCATACATCTTGTTTCTGAGTGATAGTTTTAAAAAAAAATTTACCTATGCAAATTGATTCAAAAGTCACAAAACTAAAAGATTAAAAAAGTCAGATGCCTAATTTTAAATGAGGTGATAGTCATATAAATTTTTTGAATGTATGAGCACGTCATTAGCACTAAAAATTTGATAAAACTTTCACATTAACGGAATTTATAGCTTCATATTCCGACATAATTTCCTTCACTTATTAGGGCATGTCCATTTGAGCTAAAACTTAATGAAATTAATTTAACTTGACTGAAATTAACTTAATTTAACTTAACTTGACTGAAATTAAATTACTTAGCTTAATTTAACTTAACTTAACTTTTACATCAGACGGAAATATATTTATTTGGGCCTTGTCCACCTTAACTTATATTTTTGACGGTTAAGTTAAGTTACTTTCAGTTAATATAAGTTCAGTTCAGTTAATTTCGATTAATGTAAGTTAATATAATTTCAGTTAAGTTTCAGTTAAGTCAAGTTTAATTTAAATCAATTTTTTCACCAGTTCCATCAACAACATCATGATGATGACCATCATTATCACATCACCAATATAATTACCACCACCATCAGCATCAGCACCGTCATCATCATCATTATCATCATCATCATCATCCTCGTCAACATCATCATCCCCCTCGTCAACATCATCATCATCATCACCCTCATCACCATCATCATCATCATCATCATTGTCATCATCATCATATCATCATCATCATATCATCATCTTCTTCTTCATCATCATCATCATCATCATCACCATCACCATCACCATCATCATCATCACCATTATCATCATCATCATCATCATCACCATCATCATCATCATAATTATCATCATCATACAATCATCTTCTTCATCATTATCATCATCATCACCACCACCACCACCATCATCATCATCGTCATCATATCATCATCATCATCTTCATCATCATCATCATTAGCATGTCATCATTATCATCATCATCATCCTCGTAAACATCATCATCATATCATCATCATCACCATCATCATATCATCATCATCATCATCATTATCATCATCATCCTCGTCAACATCATCATCATACCTTCCTCATCATCATCACCATCATAGACATTATCACCATCATCATCATCGTCATCAATATATAATATACTTATATATTAAACAATAATACAAATATTAACAAAAAATTATATTTTCTGGCTGATGTTAAAATTTAAGTTAAGTTTCAATTAATATCAGTTACTTTTAGGCAATTTCAGTTAAGTTTCAGTTCAAGTGGACAGACTCTTAGTTAATATTTGATCTTGTTAAATCTATAATTCTATAATTTAGTGGTGGTGGTGGTGATGATGATCATTATCATATCACCAATTCACCTTCATCATATCATCATTCATCTTCATCATCTTCATCATCACCACCATAAACATCAGCACCATCATCATCATCGTCGTCATCACCATAATCAGCATAAACTCAACACCACCATCATCATCGTGGCCGTCACTATCATATCATCATCACCATTATTAGGTCACCATCATCACCATATCATCATCATTATATATCATCATCGTATGATCATTATCATCATAATCATTTCATCATCTTCATCATTATCATCACCACCATCATCATATGATGTTCATATATGATGATGATGATGGTGGTGATATGATGATGATACGATGATGATATGATAAAGATGATGGTCATGTTGATGATGGTCATGTTGATGATGGTGAGGGTGTTGGTGGTGATGATGATGTTGATACGATGATGATGATGATGGTGCTGGTGATGATGTTGATGGTGATGGTGACAATGATGATATGATATGATGATGATATAATGATTATGGTGGATATGATGATGATGGTGACAATGATGATGGTGATATGCTGATGATATGCTGATGATATAATGATGCTGGTGACGATGATGGTGATACGATGATTATGATGGTGATGGTGACAATGATGATGATGATGAGATGATGAAAAAATCAATTTATTTATTTTATTTTTGATAAAAGAAAATAGCATACAAAGACCTGAAGAAAAGACAAACAACAACAGCAACACAGATGACCAACTACTACTGGAGCAGGACATCTAAACAAGCAAAATAATCCAAGCATAGATGAAAAAATCAATTTAAATCGAACTTAAATTAACTTAACTGAAATTAACTTAATTTGACAGATATTAATTTAACTTAACTGAAATTAATTTAACTTAACTTAATTTAACTGAAATTAACTTAACTTGACTTAACCGTCAAAAATATAAATCCAAATGGACAGCTCTTTAGTTTCTCCAAAATCAAAAAAGCCCACAAAAACTACTTTCCTAAAACAAAAAACACAAGTAGAAAAAACCCGTTGCAAGTGATTCAAAATTACAATCTACAAACACCTATATTATATATAAACTTTACTTGAATCAAAACGATGTCATATTAATCGATACGGCATCATTTTGACACGCGCTAATAGAAGATCTGAGTACTAATTTCCAGCATACTGATTAACTAGGGCCAGAGCGTTACTAGTAACATGCGCAACAATCACAATCCTCACTTTAATGGACTCCTTAATCTTCCCATTCAACGCTCTTCCGGCAAACCCATCAACGCACGTGTTCTCATCAGTCAGCGCCGCGCTCAACCACGTCTCCACGTTACTTATATGCCACTGAAAATCCTTGTCCTTTACACCCTTGATCATGCACAGCTCATCCAACGACATCTTCAATCTGTCAATCTTGTCACTCACCTCTTCCAAGCAGTCCTTTACGTCCGACATTTAGCGCATTTTCAGACCCTTCATTTTGGTAACGTTGGTGATGAAGGTTTTGGTGGAATGGGCTCTTGAGGAGCTGACCATCATCGCGGTCCGGGCGAGCTGAAGCGGGGATTGTTTGATAAGGAGAGGGATTAGAAGAAGAAGAAGAAGAAGAAGAAGAAGAAGAAGAAGAAGAAGAAGAAGATGACGACGACGATGAGGACGATGAGGATGAGGATGAGGATGAGGATGAGGATGAGGATGAGGATGATGATGATGATGATGATGATGATGCTATGGCCATACAGAGTGTACAGGTGAGAAGAATTGTGAGAGGGAGAGTTACTCGGGCGGCGGCCATGGATGTTGTTTGTGTTTTGGGTTTTTGGTATTGAAGATAGTGTCAGAGAAGAAGCCTCATATTTATAAAGAGAGCTTAGGTTTTACGGAAAAATGATTTGGTGGAGCTCAAGTGCTCAACTATCTGGTGTGAATTTTCAAACGATATTGTTTCGATTCGAATAGTAAGAGAAGTGTTCTATCTTGCTCAACCATCGCCTTGTTAATCGTACCATTTAGTTACGTTGTTATGAATTCCAATTCAGAATATAGTGTATAAATTGTAGTGAAAGTTAACTAGAGTAGATTATTTAATTTAATTTAACTTAAATTTATTGGAAAAAATTAGTTTAATTTAGTAACTTAATCTATGTATTTGATTAAGTTACTTTATTTTAAAGTTAAAAAGAAAATCAGTTATTTAATTTAGGTTTTGAATCAAATAAAAATTACATTTAAATATAAAAACTATAAACCATCTAAGAATTCGACACGTGCCACTCTCAACCAATCATAATTCGGGGCACTTTTGTAAATAAACAAATTAAAACGGGCTTATTAAACATACATAACAAATGCGATGATATAAACGTCCCAAAAAATAACGTCGTTAATAGCATATTAGACATTTTTGCTTCAAACGAGTGCCGTGAAACAGACTAGCTAAACGTCGTTGCGTAGCTAGCTCAAAGCTCTACAACTCTCTACTTCATACCAAGAGCAACAAAGGTCGTTTATAAGGTCGGAAGTCGGAACCAAGTCAAAGTGAGCGCAGCTGCAAAATTCGTAGCGGGGCTGGTATCTGCCTTCCGCAAGTTTTTCGACCTTCTAAACTCTCTCGTCTACTCTTGGTGTGAACTATAGAGTTGTTGGCTTTGAGTTAGGTACGCAACGATATATAGCTTGCCTCTATCGGATTTTCATTTGCTCCTAGCACTAAATTGAAACAACAAAGGTCTAATATGCCAATTGTGGTGCCAATTAAGGCCGCACATTTATGCATTGGGTCTGACCATTTATGCATTAGGTATGAACATTAAGCTTTCACATGTGTTTCGACCTTCTAAACAACCTCTTCTGCTCTTGGTGTAAACTAAAGAGTTGTAGAGCTTTGAGTTAGCTACGCAACGATATATAGTTTGCCTTTATCAGATTTTGCATTTGCTCTCAGCACTCAATTAAAATAACAAAGGTTTAATATGTCATTTGTGGTGCCAATTAAGTCTGAACATTAAGCTTTCACTCTTGTTTCGACCTTCTAAACAACCTTGTCTGCTCTCGGTGTGAAATAGAGAGTTGTAGAGCTTTGAGTTAGCTACACAACGATATATAAGTCGCCTCTATCGGATTTTCATTTGCTCCCAGCACTCTTTTAAAGCAGTGAAGTTCTAAATGTCATTTGTGGTGCCAATGAAGTCTAAACATTTACGCATTAAGTCTGAACATTAAGCTTTCACTCGTGTTTCGACCTTCTAAATGACCTCGTCTGCTCTTGGTGTGAACTAGTGAGTTGCATAGCTTTGAGTTAGCTATGCAACGATATATAGCTTGCCTCTATCAGATTTTTTTTATTTGTTGCCTCTATCAGATTTTTTTTATTTGCTCCCAGCACTCAATTGAAATAACAAAGGTCTAATATGTCATTTTTTGTGTCAGTTAAGTCTGAACATTAAGCTTTCACCCGTTTTTCGACCTTCTAAACGACCTCGTCTGCTCTCGGTGTGAACTAGCGAGTTGTAGATCTTTGAGTTAGCTACACAACGATATATAGGTCGCCTTTATCAGATTTTTCATTTTCTCCCAGCACTCTTTTAAAGCAGCGAAGGTCTAAATGTCATTTATGGTGCCAATGAAGTCTGGACATTTATGCATTAATTCTAAAAATTAAGCTTTCACTCTTGTTTCGACCTTCTAAAGGACCGCGTCTGCTCTTCGTGTGAACTAGAGAGTTTTAGAGCTTTGAATTAGTTACTCAATGATATATATCTCGCCTTTATCAGATTTTTCTTTTTCTCCCAGCACTCTTTTAAAGCAGCGAAGGTCTAATTTAATTAAAATTAATTACGAAAAACCGAAAAGACTATACTGCCCATGGAGTTTAAATGACAAAAAATTAAAAGTTTGTACACATGTCAACTTTATAGAGGGATGTAGGAAGCATCCACACGCGAGGCGGAACGAGGAAGATAAAAAAGAAGGAAGAAAATTAGTGGCCCCGAGACTCTAACCCAGGGCGTAAGGATCCAACCATCTCAAGATAAACTCCTTAACCAACAAGCCACAACCCCTGTTGACACACAATTAAAATTTTAAATACAAAACAATAGGGATGTGTAAATTTAATTAAATATCTAAACAATTGGGTTATTCAAATTTTCTATTTAAACCGAGTTAAGGTTTTTAAGTTCTAATTCAGTTTTAACACACTTTTTTCCAAAGCTAATGGAGTAATCAATAATGGTACCGAAAATGCTAAAATGCGCATGGGTAGAAGACAAGAAAATAATGCACCAATTGAACAAAATAATTCAAGGGGATGGATGGTGTCTTTGTCGGATCTTTGAAAAATTTACTACCAACATTATTGGCGTATATAAACTGCTAATTTCAAATGTGTACACAAAGTGGATCCGCAATTGAATCGTTTGAAAGTTCAACCAGATACTTGAGTGTAGATGCCGTTGACAAAGCTACCCTAACTATTGACATTTGATTACATTGCCGACCCTAAATCACCGAAGTTGTTATGTTAACAACTAAGCCTTTTTTTTATAGAAGAAAATGGCATGCAAAGACCCCAAGAAAAGAAAGATACAACAACAACAATACAATCAACCGACTGACAATGGAACAGAACATTCAAACAATAAAACTAATCCATGCAAGTGAGTCAATCCACTGCTGCCTTGAGATCTTCGCACAGAAAAGCGCCGAGGTCGAACACATGTCAAACAGGTCAAACAGAAGAAGTGACTCAATAGTCAGCTTCGAAGTGACAATGAAGCCCTGGCCAGATTTCCTTGAACACTGGAGGAGGCTACACAAGTGATCTTCATGAGCCGGCATCCTGCCAATGGTAGTACATCACCGGAACTCCATAAAAGACATCAAATTAGAGGACTTAAGAGCTAGGACAAGTTAACTAGCCGAGAGCGGTGAGATGCTCCACTTCGCCTCACGCCGCGGAAGGTGATCAGACCACCGAAGACAGAAAACTACTATTGCAACAAGTGCAGCCGACGGAAACTACGCTAAAAACAAGAAAATAAGACCAAAAAACAAGAAAATACAAGAAAAGAAAAACCTGTGAACAACTACAGAACAAGAAACAAAACCCGAAAAAACTATAAACAACGTCAAAACAGTCACCGGCAAAGCGCCAATGCCTCTTGTCCCATAGCAGAGTCATCCAAATCCAGTCATCAAAAAGAAAACGTCATGACCACCACTGAAACCCACAATACCACCACCGTCGACACTCCCACCCACCCACCCACCAAAATCCAAAAAGCCTAGCCACAACACCAAAGCCTGCCACCATAACCACCCAAACTGCCCAAAAACCAAACATCCAACACCGTCCCCCGACACTGACCCCCTCCACCCACGCATCCAGAGCCTCAGCAACGACGGAGATGGCAGCGGCCGCAGCCCGAGAGGCCATCCTGGACAAGGAAAAGAGCCGACAGGGAGGTCGAAGGGAAAGGCATGGAGGGGAGAGGAGGGGAGGACAAGCGGTGGAGAGGGAGACCGAGGGGAGAAAGGGATGAGGGATCAGGCAACGGTGGATGACGACGACGACGAATTCAGCCCCAAGGACGGCATTGCCGGTGGAAAGAGCTAAATATTTGATTTTAACACAACGAGGCCTATTTGGCTCCACTTTTAAGTGGCAGTAATGGTTTATCATATTTAAAAAAATCAATCAAAACGATGTTATTTTTACTCGTAATATTTGACCGCGTTACTCTGTATATTTTCGTTGAATTCGCATGAAGTTATCTTATTTATGTTTTTATTTTCTAGCACATGATTTATGGTATGACTATGGAAGTACTGATAGGAGACAAATGAATGCAAGGATGCATAAATTGGATTATTCAGTTTTTCACGTAAGTGATTAAATCCGGGCATTATCAGTGAAAGTTTTTCATTAATCAACATACTTAAAAATAAAAATAATAATATGTTAGACAATATGTACAAAATTGACAGAAATAATATACAACAGTGGGAATGATGTATATAGGGTGACCAAATTATTCATTATCCGTCCGTTAAACATCCGCGAAAATTCATCCATTATCCATCCATTTAATTAATAGATTGAACTAATTCAAATCCATTAAGAATCCATTAGCAAACGGATTAAACGGATTTGATCCATGAATCCGTTTAATCCATTTAGAAACCGTTATGGATGTTTTTTTTGGAAGGGACATGTTATAATGACAAAATAGAAGAATGTTATAATGACAAAATAACGTACTTTTATTTGTAAAAATAACGTTTAGAACCTATCCTTTTGCTGGAATGAGTAAATGCAATTGAAAAGTCAAGGTTAGAACATGTCTGAGATTTTTATATTGTCCTAAAGAGTGAAGAGCAGTGAGCCTGAGGGAGGCACAGTTGGATTCAGAAACTTTAAATTTTATATTTATGCAAGGTAATCACTGTCAAAATTATATATCTAAAAAAAGTTCTTATCTCTACATATAATACAAAAATGGCACTGGAAATGTTGGAGCTTGTATGCCGAGTGCAAAACTTCCAATATATGAACTTGGTGTTGTTTGAACAAACTGGGTTGTTGCTAGCTAGCATCTGTGATTTCGAACTGCAAGGATGCTATGAAAGCTGAAATCTTGGTCCTAATGTAGTCTTAATTAATAAAAAAAATAATGTTTCTGTAATGCCTTGTAATCCCAACATGCTTGGGACGTCACTGGATTTGTTTCCAGACAGCATGGACCAGTTGTTAATGGTTGTTCAATGCTGCAGGGTAGAATAGGTTAGTGTAGGAAATGCAGGGATGGAGACTAAACGACGTAGCTTTGGATTGGTGCGGAAGCTGAGTTTTGAAGGCTGAAGAAAATTGTGTCGTTTGCTGGAGGCGCGAGACACGTTTAATGGAAGGGCTACGTTTCGGCAGAGCGGGAAGACTTCGGCGTTTGATAAAACGATGGCGTTTCAGTTGGGCGGAAAAACCCAATTTGGGCGTAGGTCGAACGCATCGTTTTGAGGCTATTTAAAGTTGGAACTCAGCTGGATTAGGGTTCATCTAATTTGGGATTTCTGGGAAATTGAGAACGAGCTCCAAGAACAGCGATCAAGCGATTCGAGCGGCAACACTCGATTCAAGCCACGGAGAGACGACTGGTGCTGCGACGGACTGCTGGCATTGCCTTAAGGGGGCTGAAACCCTTATTCTCGCTTCTCTTATCTTGTATTTACTTATTCGGATTGTTGGGGTTCTTGAGTCGAAATTGCGCATTAGGAACTGTAATTGAACGATTCGTTATAGTGGAAAAGGGCTGAGCAATTCCCCCTCGAGGCTCCCAGGAGTAGGGCATCCCCCGAACTTGGTAAAAATTTTGTTGTCTCGTTGTTCAATTTTTGGTTTCGATTTCGGTTGAATTGAACTTAGGATTGTTAATCCTCGGGGTTTAGACAAAGGATCCTTTCAAATTGGTATCTAGAGCTTGGTTAAGTTGCATGTGATTAGGACAGATTGAGACTGACTTGTTGATTGATATTGATCTCTTGACTTGTCTGTTTTCCCCTGTTCTTGAAATCATCACTTGCACATATTATATTTGTTGAATTGCCTGCTCTTGACTATCTGAGTTTTCTGATCTTGCGAGGACCTGTGATATTGGTGCTCATGGCTGATGGAATCAAGCTAAAGCCATATGATGGCACTTCAGACTTTTCTATATGGAAAGTGAAGATGAAAGCCATACTGATTAACGAAAAATGCTACAAGGCTATTTCAGAAAAATGGCCTGCTGGAATGACTGACCAATCCAAGAAGGACATGAAGGAAATGGCTCATTCTGAGATCATGATAAGGTTAGCAGATGATGTTGCAAGACAAGTGGTAAGCCATACTGAACCTAAAGAATTGTGGACTGCATTAGAAGATAAGTATCTTACTAAGTCATTGCCTAGTAGGAAATCCTTATTATGCAAACTGTTCACTTTTAAAATGGATACCTCTTTGTTTCTGAAGATGACCCAAGATCTTGATAGATGTAAAGATAAGATAGATGATACTCATCAGGCTGTTATCCTGCTTAATTCTCTTCCTTACCAATTTGAAAATCTAAAGGATGTGATACAATATGGTAGGGATGCGTTGACTTTAAACAAGATAATTGATGTTGTTGTGCAAAAGAATGACTCTCTTAAGGTTTTTAAAAGACTTGGGGTTAAGGGTGATGCTATAACTGATTCTAAGAATGAAGTAATGTTTTCTAAAGGAAAACCTAAGTATGAAAACTCCTTTAAAAAGTCTAGAAAGCCTGAGTCATAAAATAAACAGTCTGATGGGAAATCTGATGGAAAAACTTTCAATGTGAAATGTTTTTATTGTAATCAAATGGGTCACTTTGCTTCTGATTGTCAGAAAAAGAAGAATAATGAAGCTTATAACAATAACAGATTCAAAGGAAAAAATGGTAGGGAAAACCAGTCTAACAATTGTGAATCTGGGAAATCTTATGATCATGAATTGTTTGTTGTTGCCACTGAAAATGAATCTGTTTCTTGGATTCTAGATTCAGGTTGTAATATGCATGCCACACCTAATAGCAATGTGTTCAGTAATCTGAAACGGATAAATGATGGTGAGGTAAGATTGGGTGATCAGACTGTATTGCATATTAGGGGCATAGGGAAATGTACCTCTTAGAATGCATGATGGTGTTGTTAGGGTCATCCAGAATGTTAGATGGGTCCCTGGCCTGAGAAGGAATCTGTTATCTGAGTCTGCCTTTGATGATCTTGGATGTCATATTTCTAACTATAATGGTGTTAGAACTATAATGAGAAACGGCAGGACTGTCCTGAAAGGACTGAAGAAAGAAGGGCTTTACCATGTTCAAGCCACTCCTGAGATCAATGTTGTAACTTCAGTAAAGGACATGGATGAGACCAAGATCTGGCATTCCAGACTAAGTCATATAGGTAACAAAGGTTTGTTTTACCTACATAAGTAAGGTATTATTGACTCTGCCCCTGTGAATATTGATTTTTGTGAAAACTGCATCATGGGAAAATAGATTGCTCTGAGTTTTAACAAATCTACCATGTTAGTTAAAGGACCTCTAGATTATATACATGCTGATCTTTGGGGAGCTGCTCAAGTGAGCACCATTGGAGGGAGAAATTCTGTTCTCTCCTTAGTTGATCACTTTAGCAGAAAGGTTTGGGTATTTTTGTTGAAAACTAAGGATGAAACTTTTGATAAATTTAAGTATTGAAAAGCTTTGGTTGAGAAACAATCTGGTTGTGATGTTAAATGTCTTAGAACTGACAATGGACTTGAATTCTACAGTGGCTTGTTTAATCAATTTTGTGAAGAACATGGCATTGATAGACATTTAACCATCCCTGGCACTCCCCAACAAAATGAGACTGCTGAGAGGATGAATAGGACATTACTTGAAAAGGCCAGATGCATGCTCATTAATTCTGGAATTAAAAATACTCTTTGGGGTGATGCTATTGTAACTGCTGCATACTTAATAAATAGGAGTCCCTCATCTATGATAGTGTTTAAGACTCCTCAGGAAATGTGGATAGGGCATAAGCCAAACATTAATCATTTAAGGCCATTTGGATGTGTTGCATTTGCTAAAATTGATCAAGGTAAATTGCAACCTAGGGCTGTTAAGTCTTAAGTGTGTGGTGATTGGTTATCCTCATGGTGTTAAAGGGTATAAACTGTTAGTGATTCAACATGGTGCATACAAGGTCATTGTTGCCAGATCAGTCACTTTCAATGAGTATGAATTCTACTTTAAAACAAAGCTAATGCAGTCTACTGAGCAGACAGGTCACCCTCAAGAACCAGAGGTGCACTTTGCTTTTCCCCAGCCTCAAATGGAGGATGATGGTGCTGAATCCAGTGGGAGAAGAGTTTGATGTGGGATACTCAGTCCCAAGCTCAGCTGATCAAGGTGGAAGCTCAAGCCAAAATGGAAATGGTGATCTTGGAGCTGCCCCTGCTGCTGAGCAGAATGAATCCCCTCACCAATCTGGTGGGGAGGTAAGCTCTCACATTCCCTCCTCTAGCATAAATACTTCACCCACCAGTGTTGGTGGTTTGGATAACAGTGGAACTGTGAATGATGGTGATTATACTGCTGTTGAAAATGATAGAAATGATCTGTCAAATTATGTGCTTGCTAGAGATAAAGTTCCTACGGAAAGATTTAGGAACAAAAGATATGACATGAACTTGTTTGAGGGATGTGATAAAATGATTCTTTATGCCTTGCTTGTTACTGAAAGTGTGAATTTTACTGTGCCTGAAACCTATGAACAAGCTTTACATGATAAACATGCTAATGAATGGGTTAAGGCTATGCATGAGGAAATACAGTCAATGTATGAAAATAAGACTTGGACCCTTGTCCCTAAACCTGCAAATGTTAAAACTGTTGCTTGCAAATGGATCTATAGGATCAAAGAAGGGAATGAACTAGATGAACCACCTACGTTCAAAGCTAGACTAGTTGCTAAAGGGTTTACTCATCAAAAGGAGGGGATTGACTTTAATGAAATCTTTGCTCCTGTTGTGAAATATAAAACTATGAGATTGTTGATTGCAATGGCTGTTGTGTATGATTGAGAAATAGAACAAATGAATGTCAAAACTGCTTTTCTACATGGTGATTTAGAGGAAACAATTTACGTGAATCAGCCAATTGGCTTTGTTGATAAAAAATTCCCCTGATTTTGTGTGCTTGCTGAATAAATCCATTTATGGTCTTAAGCAGTCACCTAGACAATAGACTAAGAAGTTTGATTCATGCATGTTAACTCTTGGTTCCACTAGAAGTAAGTATGACACTTGCAAAATCTTTTGGTTTGGGTTACAATTTTTTCTGAACTTGTTTCACCGAGTCCAATTTTTTTTGTTCTTATATGCTCCAAATTGTGCTTGTATGAGTTTGTCTTGACCTAATTTCCATGTCATCATGAATTCCGCCGAAAAATTTCATGAGTCCAACTTTGTAGTCTGTACATGATTATTTGTCTTGCGTTTTATGGAAAGCTTTACTGCGATTGGTTGAATTGTGGACTTAGGCCTATCAACTTGAACTTATATTTTTGACGGTTAAGTTAAGTTAAGTTAAGTTAAGTTACTTTCAATTAATGTAAGTTAATAAAAGTTAATTTCAGTTAATATAATTTCAATTAAGTCAAGTTCGATTTTTTCATCCAATTATCATCATCATCATCATATCATCATCATCATGTTATCATCAACATCGTCATATCATCATCATCGTCGTCATCATGTTATCATCATCATGTTATCGTCATCATGTTATCGTCATCATGTTTTTTCATCCAATATCATCATCATATCATCATCATGTTATCATCATCATCATCATCATCGTTGCCATATCATCATCATCATATCATCATATCTGCAACATCATCATATCATCACATCATCATCATATCATCATCATTATCATTATCATCATCATCATCGCCATATCATCGTCATATCATCATCATCATGTTATCATGATATCATCATCATTATCATCATCGTCATATCATCATCATCATATCATCATATCATCATATCACCATCACCATCATCATCATCACCATCATTATCATCATCTTATCATCATCATGTTATCATCATCATCCTCATGTTATCATCATCATGTCATCGTCATATCATCATCTTCACATCATATCATCATCATCATCACATCATCATCATATCATAATCATCATATTATCATCATCATCATGATATCATCGTCACCATCATATCATCAAACATCTTCCAGGTGAAAAATAAAGTAGACAGTTTTTGAGACACCCGAGAGGAAATTCAGAACATGGCACATGGAACATTGCTGGAAGGCTTCCTGGTGAAGATATCAAGATTGATGAGTGGCTCTGTATAAAAGAACCAGCAGACATTTATATTCACATGATAGGCAAGTAGACATGAAAGGTTCATCAGGGCTTATTACAGCTTGGAATTGTATGAAGATTATTGTGATAGTTTTATTTTTCCTTTTACTTAAACAAAATTGTAACAAATGCAGGAATGTATACAAAATAATGATTTTGTTTCATTTTAAATTGTACATTTCCCTTGTTCAAATATGTATCACTGTATCTGAGTGTACTAAAAACACTACCTGATTCATATAATCCACCTTCATGAAAGCTCATAATTATGAAACATGTCCAACAAAAAGTGCAATTGTTTTGCCTCATAAAAGGGAAATTGTTTGCCTTACAAGAGACTCATATCCAACTAAACAAAAGTCAAATTTGTTTTCAACATCAATCTAATTGTTGGTCATCATGAACATCTAAAAAGGGGCAAAACTTGGAGTTGAAATTGGCCTCGTAAACATCTCTTGTCCCATGAAAATTGGCCCTGCACGCTCAGCTCCCTTATTTGTGTTATCATATGCATTGCTCCACTATCTCACAGCCATATGCATTGCTCCACTATCTCACAGCAGGTCCGTGCATTGCAACCTGCCAAATAAAATTATATCGTAAAGGTTATTTGTATAGTAACAATGAAACAATTATCAAGATTACAAAAATGTATTGAGTGTGACTCAGGTCGAATCCTCAGAGAACTCGTTTGCTATTTTCTGTAAATGATTTGTTTATATTAGTACTGAAATGGGGGGTTTGAAATAAAAATGCAGTACAGTAGAATAAATAAATTGAACAATGGAATGATCTAGCACAGAACTAAAGATTTAATTTGTTGTTTTATACGATTTGTTGTTTGGTTGTCTTTTAATTTGATGAAACATTGGGAATCAATGACTCCCCCAAAAACAAACAGATTATAACATAAAGTTACTGTAGACTCAACTTTCGCTTCTTGCCTCACAGTAGATCTTGATATATGATAGTGAACTATTACCCTAGGTCATTTGCTTTATTAGATGCTCAACTTTCGCTTCTCGCATAATAACAAAACTAGATGCACAAATCATCAAGACTCAACTTTCGCTTCTCGCCTATCAGATTTTATCTCATTACATGCATAGACTCAACTTTCGCTTCTCGCTTATCATGCAACTATGTAAACCTACTGTGATATGCTACTGCAAACACAGACAATAGGTACAAACAATTCTCATACAAACATTATTGATATCTCGCGAAAATACCAAATACAGGATGTATGAATTAAACTATTCATATCTATTGTAAAGAAACAAGATTGCAATCATATAAAAAGACATGTGTTACAACTGCAGATGTTTCTGGGGATCCATTGGATCCCAATAAGTGGACTACTCACTCATGGTGAGTTGATACATGACAACAGATCAATAAAAATGGAGGTACAAGAATAGGTTAAGAGAAACCCTGATGTTGAACTCCTGCCCTTGTGAATGTTGTTGTCGCCAAGTATCTCCGATAATTTTCTGGTTTCTTCGATGATCCTTTTCTTCACTGATGTGCGCTCCTTCTATACTGTCATAATTGCTTGTCTCCATGTTTCCCGATGCAGGCTTCTCAATCTCCAATGGCCTCTTTGTGTCCCCATAAAACTCACACTGATCGATGGAAATAAATGCATTTGAGCCGACTTGAAGATTTATTGTTTGCAGCTTGGGTCGGATAGCCGGTCGGTCATTCAAGCAATTTAGGCCGGGTGCACGGTCGGGAACTCTAGCTCTTTAGGTCGGGTGGCCGATCGGGTACGCTAGGGCTTTAGCTCGGGTGGCCGATCGGGTACACTAGGGCTTAGGTCGGGCGTGCGATCGGATGCCCTAGTGTTTTCATGCAGCTTTAGCTCACATTTTGCCATTTACTTCTCAAGTTGCTTTGTCACTGAAACACTAAGTAAAAACATCAAATCTGCGTAATATTACATGAGAATGGAGCTCAAAGTGTGTGAATTTGTACATCAAAGATCATGCAAATAATCGCTCATCAAAATACCCCACACTTAGATTTTGTTCGTCCCGAACAAACACACATCAGAGGCATCACCCCAGAACATCTTAAAACTAAGGAAACAAAAGAACAAATAAAACTAGCGAGAGTTTTCAGAACAGGAATACTCACAAATCCCGTGATACTTGCTCAGTTAAGAATGAAATTTCCAAGCAGTGATAAACATAGTAACTCATCAGTTCAGGCAGTGCTGCATCACTATCACTTACTTCAAAGCAGACAAAGGTTTCTTTATTTCAATATGATGTTCAGCGTATGCTAGTTTGACTCAAATATGCTAGCATTCATTCAGACTAATCGAAAAGTCAGTTAAGTCAATCAAATTATCAAGAAGAATTTCACTTACACGAAACTTTGTAAATTCTCTTCAAGGCTCACGCAGTAATCTGCAAGGGTCTTTCCTCAATCAATACCTGTGAATATGTCAGTGCACAAAATCTGGTACAAAGTCACGATCAAGCGGGGGTTTATTTATATACAAACTTTCACACTACTTTAGTGCAGGTGTGGATGGTTTCGAAGGGGAAGGCCTGGCTCAGGGGATTACTCATATCTACCGCTTCCTAACCCCCGCCATCTACACTTCTCTTTTCTTTTCTTTTCTTTTCTTTTTTTTATCTGTAAGCAAATACCCCACACTTAAAATTGACAGTGTACCAAAATAATGTGTAGCACAGAAACACAACCATAGTATTTCTGAAGTCACCTAAGAGCCAATCTGAAAAATAAACTCGTTTGCGGGAGTTTGTTCATCATGATTTTTCCAAAAGCCTAAACGAATTCAACACGCTGAACTAAGCTAGCATGAAATCGTCTATTTACATATACTTTCATATCACAAGGAAAATCAGAAATCAGATGCTAACAAATTCATGAGTTCAGAGAAGCAAAGCCATAGCATCAGAGATTAACATGCTCATCATTCAACGTGTTTTCAGCAAAGATTTTGAGCAAGTATCAGGTAAGCACATTCAATCATTTTTCTGCAATTTATTTTTTTCAGCACACATAACAGTCATCAATCGAATATAATCGAATAAACATCAGTCACCCCACACTCGAAACATGCTTAGTCCCTAAGCATTCTAGCGTAAATAATGAGCAAGCAGGGAACAAAAATATTATTTGATTGATGAAAGTGAACCCTACTTTGCTTTATTTCGCCAAAACTGAATATGGGAATCGTAAGAATTAGGCAGCTAGGCTAGCAGAATTAAATTAGTAAAGTTGGGCCAGGCTAGCCTATCGGGCAACCGATTATTTTTGCTAGGCCAACCGATCGGTCAGTTCAAAAATCAACAGCAAGCATATTCACCACATTCTAAATTGTTTGCAGAAAAAATAAAATTGAAGTTCTTACCGGCCTAGTTTAACGTCTTGGCCAAGACGGAGCTGCTTTTAAACGTCGAGATTGTGGGTTGATGGTATCATGAAGTCTGCGACAGTAGGTTCCCTCTGCTGAACAGGTGCGTTCACCAGATTGTTGTGATTGTTTTGCTCCATCTTTCCTCTACCTTTCCTTCCTCTCTTCGTCTTTCTTCTGGTTTGCATCGACAGACAAAGGAAGGATTAAAAGTGAGTACTAAACAGATAATGTACTAATGTAATAAACAAAAAATAATAACAGAAAATAAACAAATGGCTAATTCCCCGGCAACGGCGCCATTTTGATCGGTTGTAAATATAGTGATTGTAATGCAACTCGCGATCAAACAATTAATCTGAGTGTGACTCAGGTCGAATCCTCAGGGAACTAGTTTGCTATTTTCTGTAAATGATTTGTTTATATTAGTACTGAAATGGGGGGTTTGAAATAAAAATGCAGTACAGTAGAATAAATAAATTGAACAATGGAATGATCTAGCACAGAACTAAAGATTTAATTTGTTGTTGTATACGATTTGTTGTTTGGTTGTCTTTTAATTTGATGAAACATTGGGAATCAATGACTCCCCAAAAACAAACAGATTATAACACAAAGTTACTGCAGACTCAACTTTCGCTTCTTGCCTAACAGTAGATCTTGATATATGATAGTGAACTATTACCCTAGGTCATTTGCTTTATTACATGCTCAACTTTCGCTTCTCGCATAATAACAAAACTAGATGCACAAATCATCAAGACTCAACTTTCGCTTCTCGCCTATCAGATTTTATCTCATTACATGCATAGACTCAACTTTCGCTTCTCGCCTATCATGCAACTATGTAAACCTACTGTGATATGCTACTGCAAACACAGACAATAGGTACAAACAATTCTCATACAAACATTATTGATATCTCGCGAAAATACCAAATACAGGATGTATGAATTAAACTATTCATATCTATTGTAAAGAAACAAGATTGCAATCATATAAAAAGACATGTGTTACAACTGCAGATGTTTCTGGGGATCCATTGGATCCCAATAAGTGGACTACTCACTCATGGTGAGTTGATACATGACAACAGATCAATAAAAATGGAGGTACAAGAATAGGTTAAGAGAAACCCTGATGTTGAACTCATGCCCTTGTGAATGTTGTTGTCGCCAAGTATCTCCGATAATTTTCTGGTTTCTTCGATGATCCTTTTCTTCACTGATGTGCGCTCCCTTTATACTGTCATAATTGCTTGTCTCCATGTTTCCCGATGCAGGCTTCTCAATCTCCAATGACCTCTTTGTGTCCCCATAAAACTCACACTGATCGATGGAAATAAATGCATTTGAGCCGACTTGAAGATTTATTGTTTGCAGCTTGGGTCGGATAGCCGGTCGGTCATTCAAGCAATTTAGGCCGGGTGCACGGTCGAGTACTCTAGCTCTTTAGGTCGGGTGGCCATCGGGTACTCTAGGGCTTTAGCTCGGGTGGCCGATCGGGTACACTAGGGCTTAAGTCGGGCGTGCGATCGGATGCCCTAGTGTTTTCACGCAGCTTTAGCTCACATTTTGCCATTTACTTCTCAAGTTGCTTTGTCACTGAAACACTAAGTAAAAACATCAAATCTGCATAATATTACATGAGAATGGAGATCAAAGTGTGTGAATTTGTACATCAAAGATCATGCAAATAATCGCTCATCATGTATTTCAGTTAAAAAAGTAGCGACAACATCTCCTACCATGTAGCAACAAACAACATGAAATATCTATTTCAAATAGCAGCTTGCCAAAAAATATAACAAACAACAATATTTACGCTAACCTGGCTCTCACGAATATTGACATGAGTGTCGATCTTCCCTTTGTTTCTTATATGCAAAATGTACATAAAAATAGTTAACGTATATTTCAACGACGATGAAATATGATATATATGTATTATTATGAGAATAAACCTTCGACTTTGTAGGTCGTGTGTCATGTGGTTGTGATTGTTCCTTTTTCCTTCTTCGGTTTCATGCAGCCCTTTCTTTGTCCTTGATTCCAATAGCACCTGACTTTGAATCAACAACTTGTGATGTACATCTTCTAGAGTTATGTCCAGTATTACGACATATGAAGCAGTTGATTTGAATTCCCATTTTTTCTTATTAAAGACTTGTTTGTTTCTGAACTGTAGACCCGTTATCAACTCAATATCCTTACAAAATCCAATAGTCTCGTTGAAATATAGATATATATATATATATTTGAACAAAGTGTTTGTTCATCATCACTAGAATCACTAGGAAGCCGAAACACATCTAATGCAAATTCCTCGTCTTCGAATGCATCATTAACCTCACTATTTAGTACATTTTCGGCCAACTCATTCAAACGGTCCTCAAAATACTTTTTCATTTGATGCATATCATTCTCATCTTGACTGACTAAATCATTTTTGTCTAATGTCAAGTCTGTATTAGAAAAATCTGTCAAATGCTCACTAACATCACTATCCGCTACATTTTCATCATCTTTATCCGCAACAACAACCCCACCATATACAAGCTGCTCAGCTGTATCTTTCAGCTTTGTCGTCTCCTCATTACTCTGATTTGTATCTATATCTCACCATTATGATAATGTCTGGAATCATCAAACACTTCAATCAATAATTCTTCCGATAGTTGTCCATTGATATGACATGTCGACCTTTCATTCTGCTCTTTATAAACATCAACAACTATGTTCATGTCGACCCTTTCAATATGACATGTTTTCACTTCATAACCTTTAATTCCAATAAAATTCCCTCCATCCACAGATGATACACATTGAGTCATCGACTTACCTGAACTCTCAACTCCCACCACATACTTGTCCCTTTCGATATCATCACTTCTTTCAGGCTGCAATTCTTGATACTATATGTTTGCTTAGTTTGTGTAATCACACATGACTTGGACGCCTCCTCATTGTTCTCAGTCTGAATTCTGGATGGCGTCATCGCGTCTTCCTTGACGTTGGCGTCGGTCATCCATTTTCATCCAAGGCCGACGTTGCTTTAATTCGGTTAAAATTTTGTTTTGAAAAACTGCTTTAGGTTAAAATTAAATCGTTAAAAAGATGAACGGCGTTGATGCATTAAGTTTCTTAATTATAAATCATTAAAAAGATGAACTGAAGTACTCCCGCCACTCTTAAAATCGTGCTATGATATGCATTCAAGATATTTGTATTGGGAACCTCATAATTGTTAGATCAAGAAAACTGCCCTTAACCAATATGTTGCTTAAAAGTTAAAACACAAGTGAACTGTTTTTATCCATTCTTTGCTTTTCAGTATGAAAATCTATCTTTCATTTTTTTCCTCACCTTCATTGGTACTAATAAACCAGATTTTGTGTTATTGATAATGTACAAGACAGATATGGAAATTGTAAAAAAAACAAAATATATTATACTAATAAAGACACCATATACTGAACTTACCAATGAATATCATTCTTTCCTCATTGTGAAAATCACTGTTATCAAAATCAAATCATAAGAACCACAACTATAAGTGTGTAACAAAGTGTGTACGCAATGTCATTGGCTCCACTTTTTAATGTGCATCCAAATCTAAGATGCTGCAGTTGTGTACGCAATATCTGTCCTATATGTCCTGCCCCTTTCTGCTAACTAAATTCCAAGTAATGTTGCAATCATATATTACTGAAATTAAGCTTATCTCACATGGCCATGCAGCCTAATTTACAAAGAAAATGACAACTTATCAATTATTGATAACTATTCAATTGATGCTGCTGTTTTTATTTGTTGCCCTCTTTGTCCACATGACTGCATGATGATATGCTACAAAACGATTGGGTTTTGCTATGCTATAATAATAGTAATAATAAAGTATAGGCCTATTATGATTAGAATGTTCGAATACCTAAATTTAATGGAATTCGAACGGGTACAACGCACCAAAATGTTGCGAGTACCAAAATGACATTATCAAAACTACATCGTTTTTAATCGCACCATTTGACGGTGAGTTTCATACAATGTTTGAATAGGTCTGAAGCACAGCCAACGTCCACAAAGACAAAATTGTGTAGGAAAAATGTCACGGTGGAATTTAAACCAATGACCCTACTATTATAAGACAAGTGTTATACCAACTCAACCACATCCTTATTGACAATTTATATACTAGTTAATGGTGGGAAAAAAAATAAAGTTTACTAGGGTCAACAAGGGCTGAGCATTCGGTAAATTACCGAATTTACCGTTACCGAATTTACCGTTACCGAATTTACCGACTTGAGTTTTTTATTCCGATTACCGAACCGAATTTACCGTTTTACCGACATTTCTGTAAAACGGTAAATTCGGTAAATTCGGTAAATTTACCGAATTTACCGCATTTACCGAATTATTTTTTTAATAATTTTTATCCTAATTTTAAAATTATTCAAAAATAATAGTTAATCATCTAACAAATATAAAACACAAGAATAATTCAAAATTATAATCTACACAATTATATCTCAAAAGTGTCCAAAAATTGAAGCTTAAAATTGAAGTTTAAACCATATGTCATTTAATTTTTTTTAATTTTTTTAATAAATATTATTTTTTAAATAATAAAAAAATTCTTATTCGGTAAATTCGGTAAATCGGTAAATTACCGAATCAAAAAATTCATTCCGATTACCGACCAAATTTTACCGTTTTACCGATCGGTAATTTACCGATTTTACCGTTTACCGATTTTACCGAACCGAATTGACTCGGTTCGGTAAATTAAATCGGTAAATTCGGAATTTACCGAACAATGCTCAGCCCTAGTCAACATAATTTAATGCAATTAAGCTCATTTGTTAATTAAGTAGAAATGTAGAATTACATGTTCATTTATTAAGGAGGGGAGCACTCGGTTGAGGCAGGGTTGGTAGAATAAGGCACGCGAGGCACGATCTGGGTCACTCATTTAGATGATGTGGCAGGGAATAGTATCGGAATAGTGTTTTGCTTTTTGCTTTTTGAATAGTGCATGATTTTGGTAGTGGGACACGTAACGCACCCACAAAGCACGGGGGATTAATTAGATGTGTGACTCAGATCATGTCTTGTTCCCTCATTCTTATAAGGGGTGTCTTATTTGAACGCTCATCCGTTGGACCCCATTAAATAAAGAATAGGGTCTATCTTAAAAGTACAAAAATTCAAACTAGCTAGGTCAAATTGGTAACTTTAGACTCTTAGAATTACTAGCTGAGATCCTCTTTGTCGGAGCCAAGGGTGATTTTGGTAATGTGAGCAGGTGGATCGACCTCAGTTCTCACTACATCGCAAAAGTGGGATCCGCAATTGAATTGTTTGTCATAGTGTGAGGCGGAAAGTTCAACTATAGTGTAGAAGATACCTTGGACAAAGCTAACCTAACTATTGACATTTGATTACATTGCCGACCATAAATTACCAAAGTTATTATGTTAACAACGAAGCCTATTTCGCTCCACTTTTAAGTGGCAATAATGGTTTATTATAATAAAAAAAATTAATCAAAACGATCCTATTTTTACTCGTAATATTTGATTGCGTACATTTTCGTTGAATTCGCATGAAGTTATCTTATTTATGTTTTTATTTTCTAGCACATGATTTATGGTATGACTATGGAAGTACTGATAAGAGAAATATGAATGTAAGGATGCATAAATTTGATTATTCAATTTTTCACGTATATGATTACGTCCAGGCATTATCAGTCAAAGTTTTTCATTAATCAACATACTTATAAATAAAAATAATAATCAAAGTATATTCAAAAGAACATAAAACTATAATCCAAAAAATGGAGGTAGCCAAATCTAATTGGATTACGGAACGAATAGATTCTTATAGCATCCACACCATGAGACAAGATCAAAAAAACCATGCACCCCTACCATGATCTTTTAGATCATAAAAAAGATCATCTCATGATCTTTTTTGGGTTTTGATCATGAGAGTTGGATCAATCGCAACGCGACACGTGTCCTGTGTATGAAACAGTACAGTTTTTATTTTGATCTTGCAACGAATATATCTTCTAAATTACAAAGTAAAAAAAATTAAAATAAATACCAATATTCATAATTTTTTGAGCTCTATAAAACGAGATACACTTTGGTATATTTTTATTAATCTTAACATTTATGAGCTATAATTTATGTAGTGATGAGAGAGACTGATGATAAAAAAAAATTTTATCATGAGTGGGGTGCATGTGATTGATTTAGTCATGGGGGATGATTAGATGAAAGAGAAAAAGAATGATAGAGATGGATGACATGACATGATTTTTTTTATCATGGTGGAGATGCTCTTATCAACAAACAAACAAACAAAAAAGTCCCAAATCCCAAACATGTTAAAGAGTTGTTATGATTTATTTTTTTCATTTATTGTTAGAGCGTTATTATGTTGGTCATTAGAGCGTTATTATGTTGGTCATTCAACAATTTAATAGAATTGAAATTTTTAATGAACTAAACTAAAGATGTAAGATCTAATTCTTGGGAGAACGTGTCTTTTTAAATAATTTGGAAATAATAAGAAATGTCAAGGTTGTATTTATTTTTTTTGATACAAAGGTTTTATTTATTTGGTTGGTCTGAAATGTTGACCTCTGCCGCTCTGCCGCTCTGCCTTGACTGATTGGAGCAGTATAAAAAATTTCAAGGGTAGCTCCATGCGAAATATCTCTACATAAAATATGCGCCTCCATTGACAGTCAAGAAAGTGTGCCAAAGCATTTGTCATCTCCTAACATTTACAAGTCCATTTTTTGGTCCGAATTTTTGGGTTCTTTGGATTGAGCTAACATAGCTTGGATTGCTCAATGAAACCAACTTCTAATTTAAAAATTGCTGATGTGGAAATGGTTTGCTCAAAATATCCTTGAGTTATTTGAATTTTTCACGTTTCATTCTCTAGAGATACTTCCTAGGATTCCTTGTGATATTGATTCATTAAACGGTGATCGTCCAATGAATTTTTTGATATCACTTATTTGGTTATTATGATCTATATCCTTTTGCACTTTCGAATTGAATTCAGTCGTTAAGTTCGGCATTTCATTTAGTTACAGTCAAACGTAAGTCCAACTTTAAATCTTAAAGTCAAGTATCATACTCAATTAGATTAATTCACCAAATACTATAACTTGTCAATTCAATTCTCCTACATTATTTGGACTATCACGTCATTCAAATTAAATATCAGACTTTTCCAATTTTTGATTTAGTGACTTTATGATCAAATTGCATACATTTTGTTTCTGAATTAGAATTTTTAAATTTTTTCTAATAAAATTAACTTAATTTGGTCGAATTTATTTTTATTGTCATTGGTGATATAATCAATAAGGCGAAATATATGCAAATTGATGCAAAAGTCACAAAACTAAAAGATTAAAAAAAACCGGTGCCTAATTTTAAATGAGTTGATAGTTCATACTCCCTCCGTCCCAAAATTTACTTCTCATTTGTGATATTGCACAGTTTTTAAGAAAAATAATAAAGTAAGTTATTGTGAGTGTGATAAAGTAAGTGTGATAAAGTAAGTGTGAAGATAAATGATTAAATAAGGTGGTTGTGAGTGTGATAAAGTAAATTATTTTGGAAATGGGAAGAAAATTTTGGGACGCTCAAAAAGGAAAGTGAGAAGAAAATTATAGGACGGAGGGAGTATAATATTTTTGAATGTATGAGCACGTCATTGGCACTAAAATTTGATAAAATTTTCAAGTTAACGGAATTTATAGCTTCATTTATTTTCGGACATAATTTCATTCACATATTAGTTTCTGCAAAAACCAAACAAGCCCACAAAAACTACTTTCCTAAAACAAAAAACACAAGTAGAAACAAACCCGTTGCAAGTGCTATGATTCAAAATTACAATCTACAAACATCTGTATTTTTATTTTTTTTGAAAGGACAAACACCTGTATTATAAACTTTACTTGAATCAAAACGATGACATATTAATTGAAACGATATCATTTTGACACGCGCTACCGAAGATCTGAGTACTAATTTCCAGCATACTGATTAACTAGAGCCAGAGCGTTACTAGTAACATGCGCAACATTCACAATCCTCGCCTTAATCGACTCCTTAATACTCCCATTCAACGCCCTTCCGGCAAACCCATCAACGCACGTGTTCTCATCAGTCAGCGCCGCGCTCAACCACGTCTCCACGTTACTTATATGCCACTGAAAATCCTTGTCCTTGACTCCCTTAATCATGCTCAGCTCATCCAACGACATCTTCAATCTGTCAATCGTTTCGCTCACCTCTTCCAAGCAGTCCTTCACGGCCGCCATTTCGCGCTTTTTCAGACCCTTCATTTTGGCGACGTTGGTGATGAAGGTCTTGGTGGAATGGGCTCTTGAGGAGCTGACCATCATCGCTGTCCGGGCGAGCTCACACGGGGATTGTTTGATGACGGAGGCGTAGGAGGAGAGGGATTGGTAGCAGAGGGCGGGGTAGGTGGTGAAGCTGCACTTGGATTTGATGAAGTTTGTAGAAGCAGAAGAAGAGGGTGTTGCTGTTGCTGTTGCTATGGCCATACAGAGTGTGTAGATGAGAAGGATTGTGAGAGGGAGAGTTACTTGGGCGGCGGCCATGGATGTTAAGTTTGTGTTTTGGGTTTTTGGTATTGAAGATAGTGTCAGAGAAGAAGCCTCATATTTATAAAGGGGGCTTAGGTTTTAATTTACTGTCTAGAGTGAGAGTGAAAGTGAAAGTAGATTATTTTATTTTATTTAGTAGAAAAATTAGTTTAGTTTAGTGATTTAGATAAAAGATCACATACTAACAGATTTTTTGTGTGTAAAAAATACAAACAATGACATCTCTTCATTTGGTCGGTTGGATGGATGAAATTAAATCTCTCGTTGTATGGTTGGTTTCTCGACGATGAATTATAGGTCGGATTTCTTAGCGACGAATTATAGGTCACTTTGACGAACTATGTCACATGGTTTGGTTTCTCGGCGACTGAAATTTAAGTGCAAAATACTAGGCAAGTGTAGCATTAATGAAATATCGGAATGGCGAACTAGACCGCTGGAATTTTAAGCTGAGCTATTAGACTCTTTGTTAAACTATTTTTTTATTGTGGGTTTACATTCAACATATCAAGGAATACAACGCATACATTGCATATCTCGGATACATGTATATTTCTAACACGTTTGAAGCAACATCAATCCGGAATCGAACTTGACATCTTCCATTGAAGCACATGCCATCTTGAAACCTCTAACTTTAAACTCACGAGTCGACATACCCCTCCATAGTCGGGCCTTAGCTCTAAGTACGCCTTCGTGAGAAGGTAGACCATAGCATCCGCAAAGGATGGAGGAAAGAAAAATGCAACGGTGTGGTTCGAACCCTTGACAAGGAGTTCTGTCAACTCAACCACCACCTTGTTGGCACTGTTTGTTATAAAATTTAAAATGTACTATTTTTTAGTTTAGCAAGCAAATACCAGGGGAGCACTCGGTTGAGGCAGGGTTGGTAGAATGAGGCAGTGAGGCACGATCCGAATCGTTGATGGAGTTGATCGGAGGCACGCACGTGGCACATCCGTCATTTTGCGTTCACACTACGAAGTAGTGGGTTTTACTATTTGCCATGTGGTGCGCCACAAATGCACAGGGGGGTTAGATGTGTGGTTGAGAACGTGTCTCACGTGCCTCATTCTTATTTGTCTTGCCTCATTTGATCGCCCCTCGCAAATACTATATCAAAGTATTAAAATTAAGTCATCATGTTTTGTTCGTTTATTTAGTTTTTCATCTCTAAATCTAGTTTAAAATTTGAAGTTCCAATTCATTGTTAACACACTTATTCCTAAACTAATTGACAAATCAACAATGCTACCGAAAATGCTAAAGTGACATGGGCAGAAGACAAGAAAATAATGCACCAATTGAGCAATAATTCAAGGGGATGGGATGGTTGTCTTTGTCGGATATTTGAAAATTTTACTATCAACATTATTGGCGTATAAACTAAAACTACTAATTTCAAATTTGAACACAAAGTGAGTGTGTTGTTGTTTTGTTCTTTCTAATTTTGATGGTTGAGTTTGTCTTAATGTGAATCTAGCGCGTACCCCATTAGCAAGGCTTAATTAGATTTTTTTGTTGGCTATCTGGCCGGACACGTTAGATTACAATAAGTTGGGCACTGAGGATATCAACATGTACAAGTACAACAATTATTTATATTGCAATTAGTATTTTGTTTAAAGTCGGCAAAGATGTCAAGTGCATTTGATCAATGGAGACTATATACAATACAAAATATATAAGCGCTTTGTCCTCCAATGACCGACCTCAGAGGAGCACTCAAATGAGGTAGTCAAATTAGAATGAGGCAGTGAGGCACGATCTGAGTCACACATCTATATAATGTTTGGTCGTCATTGGTTTGTATTTTTTACAAAAATATACTGTTTGCACCGAATCAATGTCTAAGATAAGAGCATATGTATAAATTGTTTATTTCCATTTCAAAGCGGATGCAATAGTGTCTGAAGAATTGTGGAAACGCACTTGATAAAACCTAGATATGATAATATTTAATAGTCAGTATCATATATAACTTCATAAAGATTTTGAAAAAGTGTTGAATTTAAATCTAATTGAAAATTTAAAATCTCAAAATTTAACTTCACTTAATTTAGCTTTACAAAATTACAAAAACAAAATTTAAGTTTAACAAAAGGTGTAGAGATCATGTAAAAACTAACTTTTAAAATATAAATTATAAACCTCTAGAAAGTTGACACGTGTCCAAAATTTTAATTTTTTTGCAATTTAAACCCAGGGGCAATATAAGTCTTTTCGGTTTTCATAATTAATTTTAATTTAATTTAGACATTCGCTGCTTTAAAAGAGTGTTGGAGACAAATGAAAAATCCGATGGAGGCAAGCTATATATCGTTGCGTAGCTAACTCAAAGCTCTACAACTCTCTAGTTCACACCCAGAGCAGACGAGATCGTTTAGAAGGTCGAAACTTGAGTGAAAGTTTAATGATCAGACTTAATTAATAAAGGATCAGACTTAATTGGCTTTATAAATGATATATTAGACCTTTGTTATTTCAATTAAGTGTTGGGATCGGAGCAAATGAAAAATCCGATAGAGGCAAGCTATATATCGTTGCTAGCTAACTCAAAGCTCTACACCTCTCTACTTCACACCGAGAGCAAACGAGGTCGTTTAGAAGGTCGAAACATGAGTGAAAGTTTAATTATCAGATTTAATTCATAAATGATCAGACTTAATTGGCACACAAATGACAAATTAGACCTTTGTTATATCAATTGACTGCTGGGAGCAAATCAAAAATCCGATAGAGGCAAGCTATATCGTTGCGTATCAAACTCAAAGCTTTACAACTCTATAGTTCACACCCAGAGCAGATGAGGTCGTTTAGAATGTCGAATTTGAGTGAAAGTTTAATGACCAGACTTAATTAATAAATGATCAGACTTAATTGGCACCACAAATGACATATTAGACCTTTGTTATTTCAATTAAGTGCTGGGAGCAAATGAAAAATTCTATAGACGCAATTATATATTATTGCGTAGCTAACTCAAAGCTCTACAACTCTCTAGTTCACACCGAGAGCAGACGAGGTTGTTTAGAAGGTCGAAACACGAGGGAAAGCTTAATGGTCAGACTTAATTCATAAATGATCATACTTAATTGGCACCACAAATGACATATTAGACATTTGTTCTTTCAATTAAGTGATGGGAGCAAATGAAAAATCCGATAGAGGCAAGCTATATATCGTTGCGTAGCTAACTCAAAGCTCTACAACTCTTTAGTTCACACCGAGATCATACGAGGTCGTTTAGAAGGTCGAAACACGAGTGAAAGCCTAATGATGAGACGTAATTCATAAATGATCAGACTTAATTGGTACGACAAATGTCATATTAGATCTTTGTTATATTGATTGAGTGCTGGGATCAAATGAAAAATCCGATAGAGGCAAGCTATATATCGTTGCTTAGCTAACTCAAAGCTCTACAACTTATTAGTTCATACCCAGAGCTGCCGAGGTTATTTCGAATGTCGAAATTTGAGTGAAAGCTTAATGATCAGACTTAATTGGCACCACAAATGACATATTAGACCTTTATTCTTTCAATTAAGTGTTGGGAGCGAATGAAAAATCCGATAGAGGCAAGCTATATATCGTTGCGTAACTAACTAAAAACTCTACAACTCTCTAGTTCACACCGAGAACAGACGAGGTCGTTTAGAAGGTCGAAACACGAGTGAAAGCTTAATGATCAGACGTAATTCATAAATGATCAGACTTAATTAGCAACACAAATGGCATATTAGACCTTAGTTATATCAATTGAGTGCTGGGAGCAAATGAAAAATCCGATAGAGGCAAGCTACATATCGCTACGTAGATAACTCAAAGCTCTACAACTCTCTAGTTCACACAGAGAGCAGGTAAGGTCATTTAATATGTCGAAAAACTTGCGGAAGACAAACAACAGTGTAATCCGCTACGAATTCTGCAGCTGCGCTCAGTTTAACTTGTGTTTCAACCTTGTAAATGACCTTTACTGCTCTTGGTATGAACTAAAGAGTTGTAGAACTTTGAGTTAGCTACGCAATGACGTATAGCTCGTCTCTATCAGATCTTTAGTCTGTTCCCGGTACTCGTTTGAAGCATCAAAGGTCTAATATGCTGTTAACGACATTATTTTTTTAGGTCGTTTATACCCTCGCATCTGTTATGTATTTTTAAATAAGTCTGTTTTATTTACAAAAAACGCCTCAAATTATGATTGATCGAGAGTGTCACGTATTTAATATTTATGTGATTTATAATTTTTATATTTAAATATGATTTTTATTTGTTCCAAAACCTAACAAAAGAGAGCCTAAATAAAAAGAATGAAGAATTTGAGACGGGTTGAGGCCTACAAGTTACGGCACACAGGCCCAAATTTAAGGGCATGGTGCATGGTCAATCAACCATGTTTGGCCTAAGAAATTGAACTTTCTCCAAAAACGACGCCGTTGAAATATGTGAATGTGGGACGAGTGGAGCAAAAGAAGAAAAGGATATCAACAATCGAGATTCCAGAGACGCAAAAATGGCGCTCCACGTCCACTCATCGTCGCTCTTCCTGCCACACGGATTGCCTCCTCGAGCCACCAATTTTTTAATTCAGTGTCAAAAACCTTCTTCCGAACCCGCGTCTGAAGAATCTGCTTCGGCTTCCTCCGCTTCAGCCGCCGGTGTTGGCTTTGGATCGTCCAAGCAGCAGAGAAGCACGGCAAGTGGACGAGGAGAGCGTGCGGCCGTGATTAGAAGGCGTCCGCCTGTTGAACAACCTGATTTGGTATCGAGACCGGTTGATAACAAGAATGGAGAGGAGCGAGGAAGGAATGAGAGTGCCTTTCTGTTGACCTGGTCAGCGCTCGGTGCCATTATTCTGGCTCAGGGCCTCACTTTGGCCGCATCAGGTAATCCCTTTGCTAGTTAAGCATGTGATTAAATATTGAATATTGAATGGTTTTTTATAATTATGTGAACAGGCTTCTTACCTGAGGAATGGGATAGGTTCTTAGTGAAGTATCTGTACCCAATTTTTACACCAACAGTTGGACTGTTTGTTGCTGGAACTGCTGCGTATGGAGTTTTGAAATACTTGCAGAATGACCAACTTAAAAAGTGATGGTTTGTGACCTCTTTGCTCTTGTGTTTGTTTATTGTGCATACACACTGACATAAAGATCTGCTTATTATCATTTAGTAGCTGATGATGCTATTTCAACCCTCTTTGTTATGTTTGAGTAGGATGTATGAGCAAAGAGATGCCTTCTTTTTTTTACTTCTTCTTTAGATGCCTAAATTTTACATCCTATTTTTCTCTCATGAACGAGCCTGTTTTTTTATTAGCATTGTTTGAAGTGAACATCACAGTAGTTGATATTATTATATGTGGGTGACAAATTATCAAATAGGCTTTTGCTAATTAAGGTTACAAAATTCACCCTCCACTCTGTAAGGTATGAGACAACACTATCACCTGGTACATCATCATATTTTACTGGTCAGAGCTCATCACATAATATTATTTTGTAACATCAGGCAGTTTTCACCTACATGGTTACGCTTTTTGTCCAATCACATGAGTTGGAGAGGCCAGTCTATTTTATCACTTGTAACGATTAAATTTTCTGAATGAAAATAACTGTTTCCTTTGATTCACAACCAGTCCCAGCCTTGATAATGGGTTGGAGGGGCGCCCATCTAGGGCTCCATAACCTGAAAGGTTCATTACTTATGTTAATGTTACACTGTAGGCATAAATTAGTGACGTGGCTTTATTGTGTGATAAGGTTGGGTCATTTTAAGCAATTAGATTGGTTTTAGACATTAGGTCCATTTTAAGGAAGTGTTACTTTTTTTTTTGGATAGGATATGGGAGTGTTACTTGATCTTCCTTTATTATGGTGAATCCGTGAATGTTCTCAATGCATGACCTAACAAGCCTTCTAACCAAGTTCCAATAGGGCCTTGTTTTCTTTAAATGTATGGGGGAAGTACGTACTGGCACTTACAATATCCAACAAGAGTCTGGCATTTATTTGTCAGTCATGTTGTGGTATAATTAAGTGTACATGCAGGTTTGCAATAAGTAGGGGTCTTGGACCAACAAGTAAACATGATTCCTATATGATGATTGTTGTTTCAGGTACATATATTTGATCCATGGATTTCCCCATCGGCAGATGAATTCATTACAGTGTTGATGCTGCTGCTGGCTGCTGTATGTTTTTCTCTTGCACCCTCATGTACTCTTTTTGGATCATGATGCCACCGGAGGTTCAATCATTACTGTATTTAAGACCCACTTGTTCAGGTATAATTGCCTTCAGAAGTTTCCCTTGGATAAATCAATATGTTCAATTTGCGTTGAGTTAAGTTTTTTTTACGTACAGGTCTGAGCTATAGTAGCTAAGTGTTCTATTCCTCGGCAATATTTACTTTAGCCAACCACCAGCCTTTATAGTGTTAAAGTTCTTTTGTCTTAATTTTGAATAAAAGACGACTTGTGCCTAAAATGTTAATGGAATTGCAGAAGTACAAAAACGTGACCTAAATTATCATCTTATTTCATTTCAAGTATCGAACTACTACATTTTTTTAATTTAAGTACTTGAACTAAACCTTCATTTCAAATGAAGTATCAAATTGTTAAGAGTTTCAATTTAATTATTAAACTATCAGTTATCTGAAATTCAAGTACCCACTGATATATGTTCATACTCATAAATATTCAATAATCATAAGTTAGAGTGCGGTTTGGGTACAAACCGATTTATAAAGAAAAACTACAAACCGAATTTTGAGCTGACACGTGTCCAATTTAGCCGAAATCCCGAACAGCACACAGAGGGGTATTATAGTCATTCCACACTAAAGGGTATAAAAAATAATAATGTTATTTTCAATTTAGTCCTTAAGTTAAGAATGATCAAACTTAAGGAAAGAATGACCAGACTTAAGAAAAGAATGACCAGACTTAAGGAGATAATGACTTAAGAATTGGAATAATCAGACTTAAAGTTAAGAATGACCAGACTTCAGAATTGGTAATAATCAGACTTAAAATTAAGAATGACCATACTAAGGAGAGAATGATCAGACTTAAGAATTGGTAATAAATCAGACTTAAAATTAAGAATGACCATACTAAGGAGAGAATGACCAGACTTAAGAATTGGTAATAAATCAGACTTAAAATTAAGAATGACCAGATTTAAGGAGAGAATGACCAGACTTAAGAATTGGTAATAATCAGATTAAAATTAAGAATGACCAGACTTAATGAGAGAATGACCAGACTTAAGAATTGGTAATAAATCAGACTTAAAATTAAGAATGACCAGACTTAAGGAGAGAATGATCAGACTTAAGAATTGGTAATAAATCAGGCTTAAAATTAAGAATGACCAGACTTAAGAATTGGCAATAAATCAGACTTAAAATTAAGAATGACCAGACTTAAGGAGAGAATGACCAGACTTAAGAATTGGTAATAAATCAGACTTAAAATTAAGAATGACCAAACTTAAGGAGAGAATGACCAGACTTAAAAATTGGTAATAATCAGACTTAAAATTAATAATGACCAGACTTAAGGAGAGATAGACCAGACTTAAAAATTGGTAATAATCAGACTTAAAATTAAGAATGACCAGACTTAAGAATTGGTAATAAATCAGACTTAAAATTAAGAATGACCAGACTTAAGGAGAGAATGACCAGACTTAAAAATTGGTAATAATCAGACTTAAAATTAAGAATGACCAGACTTAAGGTAATAAATCAGACTTAAAATTAAGAATGACCAGACTTAAAGAGAGAATGACCAGACTTAAGAATTGGTAATAATCAGACTTAAAATTAAGAATGACCAGACTTAAGGAGAGAATGACCAGACTTAAAAATTGGTAATAATCAGACTTAAAATTAAGAATAACCACACTTAAGGAGAGAATGACCAGACTTAAAAATTGGTAATAATCAGACTTAAAATTAAGAATGACCAGACTTAAGGAGAGAATTACCAGACTTAAGGAGAGAATGACCAGACTTAAGAATTGGTAATAAATCAGACTTAAAATTAAGAATGACCAGACTTAAAAATTGGTAATAATCAGACTTAAAATTAAGAATGATCAGACTTAAGGAGAGAATTACCAGACTTAAGGAGAGAATTACTGTAGCAAAGGTCAAAATTTATTCAAAATGACCAAGGCTTAACGCATGTTGATCAGACTTAAAAACGTACTGTAGCGAAATTCGAATTTTACTGTAGCAAATTTTAGGACGATTATACCCCTCCTATCTTTTATGTAGTTTTAAATAAGTCCGCGTGTATTTTTTTTTATTTACAAAAAGAACCCCGAACATGATAAATTCTGATTGGTCGATTTTTACACGATCAATTTTTTTAGGGGTTTGTAGTTTTTATTTATAATTTTGGTGTGTATTTGATCCAAACTCATTAAGTTAAATGTTAAATAAAATATTATGTGTTAATTTGTGACCGGAATAAATAATTAAATGAAGCACTTACTTGACCTTAATAAATGTTGGCCAGAATGTAGCCATTTTAGTTATATAAAAAAGAGAAAATGACAAAGAGAGTATGAACTATCACTAATTGATAAATTAAAGTCTGAATTATGAAAATTGACAATTAAGGGCAATATTAAAATATTTTAATCCTCAATTTCACTATTAAGGGCAAGAATGTTTTTACAATTCATTCGTTTAGTTAACTTAATTAATTGACGGAGTGATATTCCGTCAGTTAAGTGTTTTATGGGGATTAATTTTTTTAAAAATTGCTATTAATTGTCAATTTTCGTAATTCAGATCGTGATTTGTCAATGTGTTATAGTTCATACCCCATCTTTATCACTTTTTCTAAAATTAAAAAAAAGGTCTACCACGAGGTTTCCTTTGGTGACTTTTACTTGAAGTGCTCACTTGTATTCACATTTATGTTGTTTGCCTCGACAAAGTGAAACATTGGAGGAAGTGGAAGAGTAACAAACATTTATTAGCTTAAAGTAACCATATGGGCTACCCTTTATGTCCAGCGGTAGCAGTGACTAGCTCATGTTTCATGCTGTACGTAAAAGAAGTATTCAAATTTTACAAAAAGTGTCCAATCAAAAAAAATTTTTTACAAAAAATGAGGTTATGCGCTTGAAATAAAATGCAGGTGCCAAAATTATTGTTAGAGTGGAGATGAGTTGCTCAGTAAGTTATAATCTTTCATAAAAAGAGCTTAAAATCACTTTATTGTTATTGATATTTATTTAAAATGCGGCACAGCTAACAACAACTTGTTTTCGTCAAAAAATGTGACGCAGTTAATTGCGGAGCAAATTGCTAGCTAATTGGCGTCTGATAACAACAGCATGTCTTTTTCCCAAGTTCCATGCAGTGGAGTGCAGTTCATTATTTATAGAAAACCGCGCACGCGCCTGCCTGTTACAAGTTCATCAAACTTTGTTTTTTTTTTTTTATAGTTATAATTAGTGAGGATTCGAACCCGAACACCGTAAGGTGTCGAACGGACATGCCACTACTAGGCTAAGATCCAATCCTCACAAGTTCACCAAACTTAGATCCATGTTACTATCACTATTGAAATTTGATTACCATGTTTTATCAACAAAACAAAACAAAAAAAAGAAATTTGCTTACCATGTGGGGCATGATGGAATGTTTTTCAATAAGTTTTTATATTATAAAGATTTGATTTGTAATGATCACATCAATATTCTTCTACGATGTGGTAAAGTTTCGGCGGTTGTGTCACCGTTCCAATGTGCCGCTGGATTTGCAGACAACTAATGGACTTATAATGATTGTTACTTTATTTTTCAAAGTTTTAATTCCATTCTAGCTGTGATGCAAACGTCCAAAAAGAGCTTGAAAAGTAAAAGTAATTATCCACCCTTTTTTCCTTGAAATAGTAAAATAAGAAAAAGCAGGAAAAGTAGAGAGTAGTAATTTTGAAAATGAGGACAAAAAGAGAGCGTAGTAATAAAAACAAACGGGGCGGGTCGTGTCAGGTGCTATTGATCAAGTGCATTAGGTCCCGAACAGTAACTGACAAGATGATTCCAAATCCATTGAACCAAAAAACGCCGTCGTATCCCGTTCATATTATACGTGGCACCATCTCCACCTTCCGTAATCTGACCCGTATACGACCCTCCCCCACCCGTTCCATAAATCCCTTCACAAAGATCCGCAATCTCAACCGGAAACGACGGGTCCTGACCCGCATACCACGCGTTGACCAACGGGTTGCTCGCCAGCTCCGCCATCTCATGTCCAATCACGCTTATCATCCCGTCCACGCCAACATCTCCGTTAGGCGCCTTCACCGGTTTCAATCCCGGAATATACTCCGGCACGGCGAACGGATACGCGCAGACGGAAGGACACATTTTTCCGGAGTTTCCGACCCAAGCGTAAGGCAGCGTGTACCCTACGATGGAAGGGAAAGTGAAGTAGTGAAATCCGCAGACGCTGCCGCAGAAATTTTCGACGTAGACGTCGTCGGAGGTTAGGAGGAGGTAAACGCCGCTTTTAGCGTTGATCGGGAGTGGATTTGTCGAAGCGGTGATGGCGGATTTGATGACGGATTGGATGGAAAGGCGCGTGAGCTTTTTGCCGTGTGAATAAAACCGATCGTTTTTGTCTTGACCTAATTTGATGGATTTGGAGATGTTGTTGCCGGTTTGGTCAGTGTAGAGGTGTACGGTGTTCCACCACTGAGCGACGGAAGGGGATTTGGCTCCGGTGGCGGAGACGGAGGAGATAAATTCGCGGATGATTTTTTTTTGGGATTTGAGCCAGTGGCCGTACCAGATGGTGTGGACGGTGATGTTGGCGGTGAGGACTGGGCCCATGTGGTATTTGAGGTGGACGAATTCTGAGGAGCCTTCGAATTTTTTGTTAGGGCCGTAGAGGAGTGAGTTGTTGTTGGATTGTGGCCATGGACGCCAGCTGATGACTGACGGAGATGTTGTTAGAAGGAGGAGGTAAATGAGTGTGAGAAAGTGGAGGCGTAATGACGACTGCATTTTTGGAATTTTTGAATTGTGCGATGGATTTGGGAAGAGTGAGTTGAGAAGTGAGGAGGTATTGTTTTTAAATTGATATCAATCTATCAAGTGTTGGAGAAGATTCAGAAATGAGGGAAAAAGATGACAGGACACAGGAGGTGTTGATGATTATCATTTTACTATTATTGTTTTTGAGCTTGTGGGGCACTTCTCTTTGAAAAATATTTCAACTTGTCTCGGTAAACTGATTCATTTTCTATACCCAATATTTTAAGGTTCATTACTTATTTATTATCCTTATTAAAGTACTGTTTTTAAGCAAACAGGACGGTTGGCTTAGAGGTTAAGAAATCATACATGAATGTCTTTAAGTTCGAATTTTGGAGTCATCAATTTTCTTATAATTTTGTGAGATTGTTCTTTTCCTTTTTTTTCCCCTTTCTCGTCCTGGTGCGCGGATCCGTGATAAATGTGTTAGACCTGACCTGTGCTTCAAGATGCGGATGATGTACCAATGATTCCGGGGATCCTGTTGTAGCTTTCGCCTTGATAAAAACTTCAAAAATTAATATATATGTACTGGATGATAAATGTTATTGTGTTATATATTGAAATGTTATGAATTGTCATACCCCTTCATAAAAAAAAGCATTGTATTTAACGGCCTTTTTAGTTCATAACCACAGCTAGGAACTGTTTTTTTGTTAAATCATTAGATTGGGGCTTTGAAAGTTGTTCGAAACAATATTTTGAGCATTTACAACGATACCTATTTGCAGAACACCTCCTCTCTAGTTAGGGTTGTTGGAGGCGCTACACATGCTCTTCTTGCAACAATGCTTCTCTTTAAACTCATTAGCGTGCAAAAGAACTTGACATCAGTTACACACAAAATGTTTCAGTCATACACAAAATATATGATTATATATAACGCAAGTAAACAATACTTCACTCATTAGGCGTTGTAATGTAACAATACACTTCAATTTGAACAAAAAAAATTCCTCTCCTCCTACTTCCTGTCTTCACTTTATGTTATTATGTGCTACTCCCTCCGTCCCGGTTTTTTCTTCCCATTTGATATTTGGCGCATTTTTTAAGAAAAATAATAAAGTAAGTTATTGTGAGGGTGATAAAGTAAGTGTGATAAAGTAAGTGTGAAGATAAATGATTAAATAAGGTGGTTGTGAGTGTGATAAAGTAAGTTATTTTGGAAATGGGAAGAAAATTTTGGGACGCCCAAAAAGGAAAGTGAAAAGAAAAATATGGGACGGAGGGAGTATTATTTTTTTTAACAACATTTGGATTATTTTGATAAATATACAGATTACGAAGTAATGAACTCTTTTATTTTATTTTTTGTAATGAACTTTGATGTTTATAATTTGTTTTCTTCTTATTTTATGGTATGTAATGAATGCATCGCCAATCTGGATCAATTAGTAGCTGCATTAGGCTACATTAATTGAGATAGGTATATCTTTCGCTATCTGGGATCAATGTGGATACGTTTTCATAAATCCTATTTACGTGAGACACCTACCTCTGCATTGTACGATCACCAATTTTGAAGATATTATTTTATAAGCATGTCTCATACAAAAAATGTATTTAAAACACGCCATTAAAATTTTTTTTTTTTTTTGATCTACAACACGACCATTAAATTCTGAAAAGTGCTTCTCTTTGTGTTCCCCAACTTGTGTTATCAAATAAAACAAACGTATCATTTACATGAGTGAAGGATTATTTTATTGTTTCATTTTGGAGGCTTGCGCGGGAAATCAGTATTGGGGGAAGATGACATATTTACTTTTTAGCGGATTGTCCGATAAATATGGGACGTGGGCTTCTTTATAGTATTCACTTTGGAACATGGAAATTGTTGTAAAAATAAAATAAAATGAAACATAAAATGAGACATTATTTTCTCATGATTATTTTTAAATCATTCAATTTAGTTTAAATATTCTATTATTCCCTCAAAAAAAAATTAGTTTAGTTATTTTAAATTATTTTTACACAGTCAAGAAATATCGGCAAGGAAAATATCTTTAAAAGTAGAAATTTTTATTATTTTAATATACGGTTTGTTCAATATTGGATGACAATTGTTATATTAAAATGTTAATAAGCAAGCGTGCTAACCATATGGTCCCCACTATGGCACTAACAAAAAATTATTAGATGAACTTCACATATTAGCTGTGATGACCTAAAAACTAATGAGTCCCGTCTCTGCTGCTTTACTACAATTTTAAAGATAAACTTCACATTTTTAGTTGTGATGACCTAAAAACTAATGCTGATAGAGATAGTTGAGTTTTTTTAAAATAAAATAAAAATCAAATTCCACTAATATTGACAAGGAATGGACAATTCCCAAACTCATGTCATTAGATGCATCTGGAGGGGTTTGAACCGTCGACCTCCTGGTCATTTGACTAGGACTATAACCGCTAGACCACTAACCCAAAACTTATAAAGACTCGGATCCACATTTCTGATCAAGTCGTTACAGACTACAGTAATAGTACTAATAGGGGGTTTGAAAGCGATTCAACGTGCAATTGTTTGATTTGTTGTTACTCCTCGAATAAAGAATCGTTCACTAATTTTACATAGAGACGTGGCTAGATATTTACTTCATCTTGGAAGCATTTTAGCAACTTGAGTGGCCCATCAAAGTTTACCCATCTATTTCACGTACTGTTGTATCACAAGAAGGTGAACATAATTATTAATCGAGCCTTTATAAAAGTTTCACATTGTGCACTAATCTTGAATTAGACTGTAGATTTGACACTCTTTTGTAATTATCAAGTATCCAAAAGTCTCTTTGTGGGCCAACTCCATGGTCCCTCGTACGGCTTAACATTTGACTCAAGTATCAAAATGCCATAGGATTACCATCATTCTACCATTACTCTTACTATCATGTCCCGTCTTTTACCAGGAAAAAAAAATGTCCCGTGTTTTATCTTATATGTATATAGTACATTTACCTTTAGACTGGGTAAATGTCACGGAAAGAAAATTCATACCTTGCCCTCATACCATATTACACCCTACCATTTTCATTCATATCATATATTTTTTTTCAATTATGCTTAAATTTATCTTACCCGATCCTACCATACCTTACTCTAATATTACCCTGCCCATGAAAAATGATTTTTCCCTGCCCTTATCTTGCTCATTAGGGTAAAGCGTAACTCTTACCATGTCCATTGTCGACCCCTGATCCCTCGCAACAGATCTCTGTATTGAAGATTATTTGAGAATATTATTTCGAGTTCAAATCAACCGAATTGAAAAATTAAGCTTCATCCCCAACTCAGAGATTAAGCAAATCGGAAGATGCAGAAACATCGAAAAACTTATACTAATCCGACACCAATTAGATTGAAAAATTAAATGGTGTTCCGTTCCTTTTACATATTTAAATCGCAAATCTTCATACTTCAGTTTACTTTGATCTTATTTCCTTTGAGTGTTGGGGTAGCAATCTGTTATGTTTGGATGGGTTATGTGTGAAATTTGTTTTCCGACCATAAATAAATAGGCTCAAGCACACAACTAAACTTAGACAAGTAGTCTACTTAGTTCACCTAAGTAGTTTCTCTAACCAAAGAGGATAGTATTGTTCACTGATGGATCATATTAATATTTTTTTTTTGATTTAATTATTTTCTTTGGGTATAATATGTCAGTCCAATACTTCCCCATTTTTCAGGAGACATAGGCCAAAAATTTTTTACGAATTAGGGCAGTAAATGAACCAATTAACCCTCATAGAAAGAGGAAGAATTGTGTTGTGATGCACTGTGGTAAATGTGGCATACCGGGTCACAATGTAAGAAAATGTCAGGGTCAGGTTAGTGATCCCAAAAAAGCGACAATTGCTACAAAAGCTACAAGACGGACATCAAAAAATAGATCAAAAAAGAAATAAATGGTTTGTGCTGGTGTCCATATTCAAACGCCACAGCAGAATATGGATAGAATAGAAATGTCGATGGTAAAATTTTCAAAGCTAAGGTATTTAACTATTATTTATCATTTAATGATCGCCGGCCGTCATCACTCATGAACTTAATTAAGTTTGAGTGCATTTTTAATCGTTCACAATTTTTTCTTGCCTTATCAAAAAAAAAAAAAATTTCTTGCAGATTAAACGAAAAGTGACAGAAAATACCCCAAGTGTAATGAAGAAAAGTCAGGGTTGCTAGCTTTTGATTACATTAGTATTTGAATGATAATTGTCTTGCAAAATTTTAGAAATGTTGTCCAACTGTTGCTGTCTATTATAAGGGGCCAAGCCAAATTGTTTATAGAAGTTTACTTTTGATGATGCCATTAATTGGTCTCAAAGTGAAATAAAAGCTGGATATGGAAAGTTGTGAATACAATAGTTATAGTTTTGGTTATGTTGAATGCATATATAGGATATGAATTTGATAATAATCAATTATTCATATATATAATCGCATTTGAATTTGTAGGTTCCCATACAACAGGAGCTAAACAGAGAATGGCAGCAGTACAACTGTATACTAGAATCAACATCTCAACCATCGGATTTAGACATTGAAAATGGACTTTGATCTGATATGCCATAGCTTTTGTTAGAATTTAATTGTCTGTTAGTTTTTTTTGGAGACCTTCACAGTTCAAAACATGTATCAATCATCTATTATTATGGGATGGATGTGGATTCATGGTTAATATATAATATTTTGACTTGTTATTTTGATTATAATATATTTTAGAGTGCGGTTCAAGTACAAACCAAATTATATATAAAAACTACAAACTAAATTTAAACTAAATTTTAAGCTGACACGTATCCCATTTAGTCGAAATCCTGAACAAATACACGGAGGGGTATTATAGTCATTCCACACCGAGGGTATAAAAACTAATAATGTTATTTTCAATTTAGTTCTCGAGTTATTAATGATCAAATAAAGAGAGAATGATCAGACTTAAAAAACAGCAATGATCAGACTTAAAAAACAGCAATGATCAGACTTAAAAAACAGCAATGATCAGACTTAAAAAAGGATTGATCAGACTTAAACTATTACTGTAGCAATGATCAGACTTAAAAAATGAATGATCAGACTTAAACTATTACTGTAGAAATGATCAGACTTAAAACAAGAATGATCAGACTTAAAAAAGGATGATCAGACTTAAACATACAATGATCAGACTTAAACCATTACTGCAGCAATGATCAGACTTAAAACAGAAATGATCAGACTTAAAAAATACAATGATCAGACTTAAAAAAGGAATGATCAGACTTAAAACAGGAATGATCAGACTTAAAACAGGAATGATCAAACTTAAAAAATACAATGATCAAACTTAAAAAATGAATGATCAGACTTAAACTATTACTGTAGCAATGATCAGACTTAAAATAGGAATGATCAGACTTAAAAAATACAATGATCAGACTTAAAAAAGGAATGACAGACTTAAAAAACACAATGATCAGACTTAAAAAATACAACAACCACACTTAAAAAATGAATGATCAGACTTAAACTATTACTGTAGCAATGATCAGACTTAAAACAGGAATGATCACACTTAAAAAATACAATGATCACACTTAAACTATTACTGTAGCAATGATCAGACTTAAAATAGGAATGATCACACTTTAAAAAATACAATGATCAGACTTAAAAAAATATAATGATCACACTTAAAAAAGGAATGATCAGTAGCAATGATCAGACTTAAAACAGGAATGATCACACTTAAAAAATTCAATGATCACACTTAAAAATACAATGATCAAACTTAAAAAATACAATGATCAGACTTAAACTATTACTGTAGCAATGATCAGACTTAAAACAGGAATGATCACACTTAAAAAATACAATGATCCAACTTAAAAAATACAATGATCACACTTAAAAAATACAATGATCACACTTAAAAAATACAATGATCAGACTTAAAACAGGAATGATCACACTTAAAAAAATACAATGATCACACTTAAAAAAGGAATGATCAGACTTACACAATTACTGTAGCAATGATCAGACTTAAAACATGAATGATCACACTTAAAAAATACAATGATCACACTTAAACTATTACTGTAGCAATGATCAGACTTAAAACAGGAATGATCACACTTAAAAAATACAATGATCAGACTTAAAAAATACAATGATCACACTTAAAAAAGGAATGATCAGACTTAAACTATTACTGTAGCAATGATCAGACTTAAAACAGGAATGATCAGACTTAAAAAATACAATGATCACACTTAAAAAAAGAATGATCAGACTTAAACTATTACTGTAACAATGATCAGACACATGAACAGGAATGATCAGACTTAAAAAATACAATGATCAGACTTAAAACAGGAATGATCAGACTTAAAAAATACAATGATCACACTTAAAAAAAGAATGATCAGACTTAAACTATTACTGTAACAATGATCAGACACATGAATGATCACACTTAAAAAATGAATGATCAGACTTAAATTATTACTATAGCAATGATCAGACTTAAAATAGGAATGATCACACTTAAAAAAGGAATGATCAGACTTAAATTATTACTGTAGCAATGATCAGACTTAAAAACCAACTGTAGCGAAAGTCGAATTTTATTCAAAATCATCATACTTAACGCATGTTGATCAGACTTAAAAACGTACTGTAGCGAAAGTCGAATTTTACTGTAGCGAATTTTAGGACGATTATACCCCTCCTATCTTTTATGTATTTTTAAATAAGTCCGCGTGTGTTTTTTTATTTACAAAAAGAACCCCGAACGGGGTGAATTCTGATTGGTCGATTTTTACACGTGTCAATTTTTTTATGGGTTTGTAGTTTTTATTTATAATTTTGGTTTGTATTTGATCCAAAACCTATATTTTTAATCAATTTTATTATTGTATATGTTTAGACCCCATCGTACAATTAGGTCATTTTTGATACAATTATACGAAAAAATGATTATAACATTTATTGTACAAATTTAGACAAAATTTTGTATTTAATATTTTTTGGTATACGTTATGGTACAATAAAAAAAATATTTTATGGTATTATCGGTTTATTAAATATACAATCAAAATATGTATATTTAATATTTTATGGTATACGTTATGGTCCAATCAAAAAAAATTTATGCTATACGTTATGTACAAATAGTGATTTTTTGTATAAATTTTAGCAATTTCAAAAATATATCGGTTTATTTAAGTAAAATTGGTTTAAAGAATTTATCATTAGACCGAACAAAAGATTAAGGCCAAAAAATTAATTCAATTGAGCCAAAAACGTAATTTATAAAAAGTTGTGATGTTAATTTTATAAATTAGATTTGCAATTTAGTCCAAAAACTAACATGTGACCGAAAATCTTGATAGTTTGGATAAGAGTTTGTAAAAGGGCAGTAGTTCATACCACCTTTGTACTTTTCCCTATTTAAATATGGTTATAAATAATTCAATTGAACTGAAACAAATTTTAAAAAAAAAACCACTATTTATTTCGTACGGAGTAGTCTGAAGGCTACTAAAATTATTCAGGCGAATTGAAAGTTTGCGCAAATAATTATCGTTGACACCTCTCCTAATCTGAACAAGCTTTATTCCGAATGATGTTTTTGAAGAAGGAACATCGTGGCGGGATGCGAATCAGCAATCCAATGTGCTTTATTAGCTATGGAAAAACAGTAGAACTTAAAACTGAAAAGAAAAAAAAACTGAATTTAGTAAGACTCAGCACATCTGCACATGTGTTGGTTAAAGCTTGTCACCTTAAGCGAAACAAAACTTCTCAAAATGAATACTTTCAATTCAAAGCTAAACGACAAGCCATAGATAAGACGTTGAAATTGTCCTCGAAAATAAGGTAAGTAATAAATTGACAAAACAGTAAGGGAATGCTTATGAATCAGCAATGGTCACTTCAACTTCCACACCGGGTTCAATGGTTATGGAGGTGATCTGTTTGACGACTTCTGGTGAGCTGAAGAGATCAATCACTCTCTTGTGCACACGGAGCTCAAACCTATCCCATGTGTTGGTTCCTGCATATACAATAGATGTCCATGATTATTGACTTTCATAAACTTAAGCAATTAAAATGGAAATATTGATTTTCGTAATACAATGACATCAGATATAGCAATTCCTATTGGCAATTCGAAGTAACAAGCACTTTTCTTATCTTTCACAAATAGATACAGTACTAGAGACTCAGAGACCAGCGGTATGCAAAATTGGTTACCAATTAAAATTTTGCAAGCAACCGCAAAATTTATAATACAATGAGGCTGAATGTTCATAATAATAACTAACATGGAAATCATTTAGCATAAAGTTACAGATATTATTGCCTACATGCTTCCCATATAGTGATGAATTAGTAAATAAAATCACGTAAGACTGAACATTACCACAAAAATAAAACAATTAGTCTTACATTAGGAATCTTGGTTTACGTTATTGAGTTGAAGTGGTGTGTTAGTTGGATTATTAAAACCAAACCCTCATCCCGATCACTTATTAAACCACAACGTGTATACAGGCAACACTACCATTTGATGCAAATCCCACCAAATAAAATTCAATTTAAAGGAGAAGTCATTATTACCTTCACCACAAGGGGACTTCCTGGTGGTAATGTGAAGAACCTTAGTAGGAATTCTGACTGGTCCTTTAACCTTGAGTGCTTTGTCTTTAGCACCGCGCACAAGATCAGCACAAACTGTGCACAACCATTAAAATGAAAACTATTAACCAATGACTAAAAAATCTAATTATTTTGAATTCATTTTACTAATCAAATTCTCATCAAATTAATTGAAGGCTATCCAGCTACATAATGATTATGATAAAATATAATGATCAAGCAATTAAGGATTAATCAGCTAGGGCTGGATCGATTGATTTAAAAAAAAAGCGACGACGTACCCTTTTCGAGGTTCTTGACATTCTTGGACGAGAGAGTAATCCGAATCTTGTGGACGATTTCCTGTGTTTCCTCAACACCAATCTTTCCAGGCTTCATCGCTTGGTATGTCGCCATTCTTCGTCTGATTCATACACAAATTCAAAAATTAACACAACACAACAAAAACCAAACAACATCAACAATTTATGAAGAAGATTAAAAAAAACCTGAGAAAGCAACGAAAGATCGAACTGAAATTGCCGCTGCTTCTTCTTCTTCTTCTTACTTAGGTTGCTCGCAGAGAAGTGGGAGATCGAAACGGCGTTAATATATAATTAGGGTTTCGATATTGTCTATAATTCAGATTTGGGCCTATTAATATATGGCCCGGTTAAAGCCCAAAATGCAACTGTCTGTCTTCTAGCTGGGACGGAAATGGAAACCCATGTTTTGTTTTCAGGTGGTTCAATACAGTGACTTGTAACATTATGTCTTTTAATAATATTAAAACCGTAACGACGTCGTTTCACAGAGACATTGACTTCGGTTTGTGACGATGCTTCTAGAGGCGATGCTTCTCCTTATTTAGCCGCTGCATCTACGTCGCTCTTGCTTTCAGCCTCCGTGTACGCTCTGCTCCCCAAGCATCATTCTGACTAAGATTTTGGTACGCATTACTCTGTTTTTTTTACTTTAGTTGAATTGGTCTTACGATTTGGATTTGGATGGCACGATTGTAGTTAGGGCTTGTTATTTCTAATTATTAATTTTTCTGAATTCTTGTTTAAGATTAGCTAAGTATTATTTTTTAGAAACTGATGTAAATTTTTTGATTAAAAAAAAAGGCTATAAAGCTGTATTCAGATATATACATAAACAGAAATTTGTTGCTAGTTGGTGAGGCTTACTAGTCAAGTTTGGCCTTGCTTTGGTGTTATTAGGTGTGTCGTAGTTAAATTACTTGATGCGTACCTGACTAGTTTTTATCTACTCTATTTAACTCTTTAACATAATTGTAAAACAAAGTCTAAAAAATTGACTGATTTCAGCTTTTATAGGATCATTGTTGTTTGATTTTGTTAGCTTAATGGAGCAACCGAAGCTTCAATGTCAACGTATCGGCTGCAATGCTACCTTCACTGAAGACCAAAATCCTGAAGGCTCATGTCGGTACCACGCTTCGGTATGTTTTCCCCTTTTTTGTCTTTCCATTCCGTTGTTTATTTTAATTTATTGAATGTACTTGTTGAGTTCACAGAATGGCTGGCATTCAGTTACTATATAAGTAAAGCTGATTTTTGAGTTGGCTTGTTCATGTTTGTTTAAGATATCAATATCATATCAAGCGGTCTGAAGACTTAACTAAGGGTCTCTGATTTAACCTTTGTCAAGCATTAAATATTGGGTCAGTTTCCCATTGTTCAAAGATTTTGGTCCAGCACATACTAATTGTACCTGATTTTCACCTTTCTTATTGTTACATTAGCTGAACATTATCTGACTTCGTTGGACTTTAATATTTCTAAATCTATCCTGTATTGCTGACTTATGCTCATTTCATGTGATTGATATTGTGTCACTCTCGCTTGGTGGGATAACTTTATATCATCAGGGGGTAAGTGATTTCTTTCAAAAATAATATTTAGTAATCTCAAAATTCCTGGACCCGCCAAACATTATTTTAAAAATATGATACTGTTGCAGCCTTTGTTTCACGATGGCACGAAAGAGTGGAGCTGTTGCAAGAAAAGAAGCCATGATTTCAGCTTGTTTCTAGAAATTCCTGGGTATTTATTTTTCTGCGGTGAAACTTGAATTAAACTCAGCTTGCAGTCATACCCTCCCACAACGATGGCTTATTACTATACCTCCACTGATTAACTTATTTTCTCTTGCAGTTGCACGAAAGGCAAGCACACAACCGAAAAGCCAGTGCTGGCTCAACCAGTTCTTAAGCCACACATTCCTAGATCTACATCAGGGGTGGCAAATGGTGCATCGGCCAAAGATATCTGCGCTAGGTGCAAGCAGGGATTCTTTTGCTCCGATCATGGTATTTGTAATGTCTCTCTTGTTGAAAATGAAACAATTTCTTGCGAATATAGATACATGAAGCAGAACATAGGGTAGTGGTGGCGGTATCGTTGAACTCCAATTTCATGATTTACAGCTGATGTGGCTACATTTGTTTTCAGGAACACCAGTCAATGATACAAAATTTAATGCAGCAATCCCTGTGGTGAAAGAGGACGTCCCGGAGTCGAGCGCCCCTGTTCAAGTTAAAAAGGTAGTTGATATAACTGAGTTTCAAATATGCAAGAATAAAGGATGTGGTCAAACCTTCCAAGAGATAAACAACCACGAGAGCGCATGTGAATATCATCCTGGACCTGCTGTTTTTCATGATAGTTTAAGAGGGGTAAGATACGTAGATGAAAAATCCATTTCAATTTGACTATATGAAATTGTTGAGCTTTTTTTTGCTAAAAGTAATCCTCTTATGCAATTGTAGTGGAAGTGTTGTGACGCAAAGGTGAAGGAATTTGACGAGTTCATGGACATTCCACCCTGCACTAAAGGATGGCACAGCGCTGAGCCCGCACCATGAACGACATTTTGATGTGGAGAATTTCCATATGTATTTGCATAGGGATAGAGAAATACAATCAGATAAAACCATAATGTTATTGTACAATGTTTCACTTTTAAATTCTCGAAGGACTTGTAATTTATTTATTTTTGATTAATCCAAGGACTTGTAATTTAAACTAGCAAAAAAAGCTAGATGTGAAAGAACTATTTAGCCCTTCCTCGAGTCAAATGTGAATTTGCCTATAAAGAAGAGACCTCACATACATTCAATGTGGGCATTTTGCATTTCTTGCACGACAAGTATTGTAGCACAATCATGCATAGTGCGTTTCTGTTGTGTAGTGCATGTCGTTTTTTATTAATAGACGACAAAAACCTGTTGCAGTAACTTTACATGCAAGAAGTGTAAAACGCGTTGATTGAACATTTTGCTTTTCTGGACAAAAACGATGAAGGGATGCAAGTTTTTTTTGGGTTGGAGCCGAGCGTAACCATATCCATAAATGGCAAATTTACACTTCATTTCTACTAGCATGCATACAATCAAGTTGAATGACAGTCTAATTTATGTATTGCTACAAACACAGCCAAAGAAAATTCATGGAGACTGATGGCCTTGAGAGTTATAAAGTCTGAAGCAGCTGCCTATTGAAACTGACTGACCGCCTTAGCGCAAGGGGTTCAAATTCGTGAATTTGTACAGTCTCTTGTTATTCCATCTGCTCAGCCACTATAATTCTGACAATAGAGTGGTTGTCTAATGGTCTGTACATTTTATTTGTAGTTATAAAGTCAAAGTTTGAACCTAATGTTACATATTTACGGTATGAGTCTGGTATTGTCAAGTCCTTACTAATTTTTGTTTTATAGAAAAAACTAAGTTGAGAAAAGTTTTCTTTTGACAAAATATTTGGATAATGTAGCCCATTGAACTTCAATTGCTAGCCAACATAATACTAATACACATATTTACAATTATTGCATTCTCCTACTTTTTCCTAGTCCAAAACTCAGCCACAATAACAAAAAAAAAACATGAAATGATGAGATCATCTCATGAATCAACCTCAATAACCTCGTGGAATCCTAACTCTAAATACATGTTCTTCACCGGTAGATTGATCCACTTTCACAACCCATCTGCTCTTCTTTTTACAACTCACATCACCATTAGACGACGATGATGATTTAGTCGACGATGAAGGCGGTATTCTTGTCACCAACAAGCCTCTTCCAATCGGTAACAAATGAGTAGTTTTAGATCCACAACACTGCCATGTAGTACTGTCCTTGCAAAGGGCATTATACCCTACAACAATAGCCCCATTGTTCGATATTTTCTGCATTTGCGTAACGACTTCCTCGTAGCTCGTCAAATTTTCGCAATCCACTAGCACAAAGTCTGCATCCCTGTAGTTTTTGAACAATAGTCTTTGTGCGTGTCCAATGACAAAGTCGATATTGTGAGCTGGCTCTAAAATGGATGCTTGGTAATCTTGTAACGTTGTGAAGATGCAAACGACGCGGCCGTTGGTTTGATAGGCAGCAGCGGATAAAGCGGTTAAGATGGTGAAATTGGTAACGTAGTTTGGCGATGCCACGAAAACCATCAGTTGCGCGTTGTTGCCTGCAGCTAGTGCTGAAATGAACTCAGCTTCATCTGGCTCTTTTGTGCTTTGTCCCTGAAAATATAAATGCACTTTATTAGAAGAAACTCATGTAAAAAAAAAAATTCATCATCAACTCGAAGAAGGCGTAAATTATATCCAACATTTTATTCGAGTTCGATTGATCGTGAAAATATATTTGTTCTCACCATTTTGAGGGTGTTGAGGAACGCGTTGGTTGCGTTTTCAGCAGACCAGTAAGCCATTTTAAGTTCCTTGCTAGTGAATTTCGATGATCCGAAGATGATGAGTACCAGAGAAGTTTTTGAGTTTTGTTGTGTATGTGTTTGTGAATGGTTTGATCAAAGATGCAAGGGGACCTTATATAGAGAATGACTTAGCTTACAGCTGGCCTTACACAGTACTGGATCTTCAAAAATGGAATGGGACAATATGTTTCATTTTATGAATTATTTTTTATTTTTCAGTTCGAAAGTCTGAAATAGGAGACTTGATTGAAGAATTCAATTAAGTGCCTTAATTTAAGTATTTGACTAGAGAATACTGAACTGCTGCTAAACTTTTTAAGTTCAAAAGAGCACACATTTACAACAGATTGTTTGTGGTGTGGAAAAGAGATAATTCGGATAATGATTTGATTTAAGTAGATTAGTTTTACAAAATAAGTTAATGTTATTACGAATCTAAGTAAGCTTCATGGAAGAAGCTAAGCCAGCTCGCGAGACTCGATTAATAATGCCCTTGAGTACAAGTTACATTATTAATTAGTACTTGATCGATGAATCGACGCAACGTGATCGTTATGCGATGCGAACACGAATACCGAAATATGCACATTTTCTATATATGATTCAAAATTTCAAATATGAGCTGTAGTGTCTGATAATGTGGGGGCAAAACTCTGAAAATGTACCAAAGAAATGAATACAAAATGGCTAGAGGTAATATTGTACATGCATCAACTTGAGAAATTGAAGTTTCAGTGATGCAGACAAATCTAAGTAGGTCCATGATGTGACCAACACCTTCCCGGCAAACCCTACCGGCCCAACTTTGTCTATATATCCACTTGTGTTACTTGATGTTGGAACCCCGGATAATATCGATTAGTACGGTACTTAAAGTACTGCTAACAATGTATGCAAATATGCATTGTACAATTTCGTATACTTATGTTTCGTGTTTGTTTAGCATTATATTTTAAGAGTCAAGATCATGTGCAAACTACAAACCGATGAATTATGGTACACTTTCTACGAACTATGTCATGATTTTATCCAAATGAATTATATGACACTTTACCGAACTATGCCAGTTTGTAGTTTGCACGGTTGCAACTGATATTTTTCATACATTTTACTATATAATGTTGCATCGATTTTAAAACTACAAATAGATGGAAGAAAATTAGTCGTTTCATAGAGTTCAGTTTGCAACCATTCAGTGAATAATCTCTCGAAGATCACTCGAATTCTCCGTAGGATTCGCAAAAAAAAAACATTAAAGGCTTGAACAAAAGTTCTGTGGAAGATACTAAAAGAAATCTAAACAATAATGTGCACCGAAACTGATAGTTATTCAATAACAACGAACAAGGAGACGAGCGAATCGATCTGGGCGTCAACTGGAGAGTTGTAGCCTTTTGAGTTAGCTTTCCAACAAGCTTTGAATCAACCAATTCGAAAACCGTATCCGATCTGGGCATGCAAAATACGCCGGAAAGGCGGTTTGCCCTGTTTTGCCCGAAACTCCATATTTGGCTCAAATTCACTCAACTTTTGCTCTATTTGATCTTTGAGGCTCCGAGTGAGACAAAATGCATTTTGGGACCTAATAGACCAAGAAGGGTATGAAATGACATCAAAATTACTTGGAAACGAATCAAAACTACTAAGAAAAATAGAAGAAAAATAGTAAGTATTTGACTAAATGTATCAGTTGCATTTTGCTTCATGTTATTCTAGAAATTTATACAATTTTTTGTAAAATGTCCAAGTAATTTCAAAAAAAAATTTCATGATGCAATTATTTTTTTGTCTGTCACCCCCTACCAAAATTCCTGGATCCGTCCCTGCGAACGATAGATACTATGTCGTTGTACTGGTCCAAGTAGTAATGATAAATCAAGTCGTGATAAAGGGCGTTGGCCTTCGCTTGTCTCCGCGAAAGGTGTACATAGGAAACTTAAGATCCGACCAAAACTGCAGCTGCTTGCTGCTTAAAAACAAACAGTGGACATAAACTAAAGAAAATGTCGAAAGGGTGTTTCTGAATATTATTGATACTCTCGTTAGCTGTCGTCCCATATGATTCCTCGCAGTGCAAATAGAGTTGATAATATATGCATGGGTGCGCATGTGCATGTGTGTGTGCACAGCAAAGTAGGGTAAGTGTCTGGCCCTGGCAATAACGTTAATTATTAAATGTTACGATTTATTTTAGATGACTTTCATTTGCCTTGTTCTTCCTACATCTTCATGCTGCATGTGATCCAATTTGTTTATGGTTTGATAAGAAACTCATTGCGCTAATTAAGTACAACGGATTCGGATTTTAACGACACTGTTTTTATTGAACCGAATTCGTTAACATTAAAACTATATTGTTTCAATAAAAACGACAATCTTTTGATACTGGCAGTAAATAACTAAGCCGTACCGAGTTTTTTTATATCTATTTTACCAACTTTTCAAACTCACAAATGTCAATAGGGCAAACAAATCTCATATATCTTGTTTACCTTTAATTTAATAATACCGGTAACTGGGGTAGCAGTATTCTTTATTTTCGCATAATACAGGTTCCCCGTACCGATATTATGCTGAAATGAAACACAGGCCCTAAATGTGCCACACATTCATTTCACCAGAATACTGGTATGGGATAACCTGTGTTATGGGAAGATAGGGAACATTGGTCCGCCTACTATTATTATTAAAATGAGAGTAAATGAGATATGTAAAACTCTTTTGCTCTCTTTGAAAAATGTGAAACTCAAAAGGGGGTTTATCCTTCTTTTTCTTCCTATTTTTAGTTTTACCCCTTACTTCCTTCAGAGCACTAGCTTTGAGGGCATTAAGATTCGAACTTAGCTTTGAGGCCTGAGGGCATCAAGATTCGAAACTGATGATCTTCAGTGTTTGATTCTTTTGATCGACCTCTCTTCTTGTTACCAGAACATGCAAATTAACAAATTTATGTACCGTGCAAGACCAGACATTATTAAACTTTCTTAATCTTAACATATTTTCATTGAGCGTTAATCATCCAGGGATCGATGGTACATTCAATTTAAGCCAACAACTATATATATTATATATACAGCCTAGTCATTGCTCTGATATACACATATTTTAAACTTGTGTAGTTGAGCATTCAGACATTTAATTCATCAGAATCTCATCTTGTTTGTTATCAGTTAGAGCCCATATAAACAACAACAGTGTCTGACATGCCTATATTTACATCCAAGTTACAGGCAAGTACCCATGTTCGCTCTCCGTCCGGTCACGATCAGTAAGTAGTGTGTCCAACATTATTCGAAGAGAATGAATTAGGCAACATTGAGTGAAAGAATTTTGCAGAAGATGCATGCATTGGAGCGTACATGATATTGAAAGGAGAGACGACATAAGGACCAGTTGATGAAGGACTAATCGATAACTCGATAAGAATTGTGAGACAAATGAAGAGGGCAGTCTAGTGTTGTAAGGTCATAGAGTGGTCCTGTTGAATGAAATATGGTCTAAATGGAGACATGCTGGTATGGGGTGAAGTACTGTTACATGCTCACTTCTTGGAACTTCTGCCTTCTGGTACCACAAAATTTATTTACAAACAACATTAAGTACCAATGGTGGTCATCCATTAAGCCTATATAAAGATTTGCAGTTATCTATTGTAAAAAAATTGCTAAAAGGTTATGGAGAATGTTAGTGGTGAAAGCTATGAAGTGTCCTAAGATCAGTTACAGTCATTCAAGTTCCCAGAATCATGAACTTCCGTTTAATTCATTAAGAGGAAGATACTAATTGTCATTCAAATGATAAAAATCTGAAACTAGAAATCACACATTCTAGTGTTTTAGTACCTCAGGTTCTTCTATACATCTTCCATTTTGAAAAGCCAATGAACTTGACTTATATGGTCACACCCTAGTCTTTGATCAATCAAAAACTTAAAAATCATAATTAGACCTTACCTGACAGTCCCAAACAATTCACCCTATCAAAGCTGTGAGGACCATGTCAGGTTTCTGGTCAGCATTTGATATCATGAAGCCCAGTCTTCTCTCTTCGAATGAGTATTCGATTTCTTCTTGACCCACATCAACAACTTTGACACTAGTATTGCGTGGAGGAGCTGGGGTATTTGCTGTCAGCATGGGCACTGTCATTGTTTTAGGTGTATACGGGATCACCATGGGATTTCTGTTTTCTAAATCTGTCACAAGTGCACCTTTTGAAGGGGTGGAAACTGGAGCATTACTGTTGTTGAGAGCTGTTTTATGCAGTGCCTCGCTGAAGGTTGGTCTGTTAAGATCTTCAAGCATATTGGACATATTGCTTTCTTTTGAGGACGCAATGGAAGAGATTGGAGAGAAGGGTTTTCGCTTCATAGGTGTGTCAGTTTCAGGTGCATTGACGTCATTGAAGCTGTGCTTCTTTACAGGTAGACCTGCAATGTCAAGCCCTCTTCGACCTGTAAACAAAAATTATTGACACAACATTTGTTATCTCCTCAAAACTAAACAGGGATATTTCAATTCTCAGGTTCCATAAATTAAAAACTTTCAGTATGGTGTTAGGGGGGTTACGAAGTCTATGAGACTACCTGCTGATAAACCCGAACATGCATCTTCCTGATTGTGAATTAATTGGTCGAACTGAAGTAGACGATCATTCTTTTTGGTAGTAGTCCGAGCCTGGGCTATAACTTTTGTAGAGTGTAGCGATTCACGCTTAGGTGTTTGATGAATTGCTGCGCCAAGGGACAGCCTCCTGTTGCTGGCACCGCCAGTTGACATTCTTGGAGCTTTCCTGATACTTTGAGGTTTTGAAGGACTAGGTTTCGACCCATACAATGCCTCTTGCTCAGCTATTAACTGTCCTTGAAGTTTCTTCTGATCCTGCATGTCAAATAATTGTCCACGAGAAAATTACTAACAACCAGACTACCAAGTTCCTGAGCCCAAGCATGACTTTAGCGTATCATGACAAAAGAAAATACTCAGGAATACTATACCCTCTGCCTTCGACGTTCCTGCTCTTTCTCTTCTCGAAGTATGGTGTACTTTTCAAGCATAGAAAGTAGTGAAATCTGGATAGCAGTAGTACTTGTTAATAAAAACAAATACGTTAACTTCTTATACTATAGAGTTGGCAAAATTTCCTCACGTACCCCATCATACGTGAACTCAATTCCATTGTCTTTTTCCCATGCTCTAGTCTTTGAAACCAAAGCGTCGACCATAGCTATGAGATTATCAATCCGTTTATGGAATTAATGACTGAGTGAGCATGAGTACTGTAACCAAACATGTTAATCTTGGTAAGACACAGATTGTGGCATACCTGGTAGTTTGTTAACCAAGGCACGAGCTTTCTCTGCTCGTTTGAGTGTAAGATGAGCACCTCTTCCAGCATTATAACGGTTCTCATCCTAAACAATATAATGAACTACCTGATCAGGATTTGTGTAGAGATGTATGCAAACAGTCAACTGCAGTTAATTTGAAGGATGAATAGAAAAATTACCCTGTTATACTCCTCAAGCCAGCATTCTTCTTCACAAGCAATTGACCACTTCTCAACCCTTTCCAGTATCTCTTTCCTGCTCAGAGCCTCGACTTTAACCTTTCCAATTTGCAACTCAATTTGTTCTAGAACATAAGCAGGGTCTACAACGCCTGAAATAACAGCTTTCCGTATAAGCAACTAAGACGTGTAATTTAGCAGCACAAGTCTTAATCAAAGCTAGCAAGTTCATCACCAGAATCTATGGCCTCCATAACATACTCCAGTGCACTATACTCAGGGACCAGATGGGTCTTCCGGCATATCTCGTGAAGTTCTGATCGCTTCTTCATAACAAGCTCCTTCATTTTGCTTGCTTTCATTTCTTCCAAGCGGCGCACTTCTTCCTCAATCTGCGGGAGAATAATGTTTCAATTTCGTTGTCTTAATTTAATAAAACAATTAAGCTTTATCATTTAGAATTTTACACCAGAATACTCACACAGTTTATGAATTCTAAGGAAAGGGTGTTGGGGTCAGTTATTTCCTGTTCCGAAGCAGCTATATTACGAGTGGCATTCTGAAACACAAGCTGTTCCTCTGCTGGTGTGTCCATAAGATTCCAAAGCTCAAGTAGTGTGGTTGCAAGATCTTGAAGCTGCAACAATTGACAAAAAGTCAATAGGACCACAAAATAAAATATATGGGTCAATAATAATATTTTTACAACATTTTACCTTTTGCATTCTCTGTAATTTAACTTCACGCATCCTTGCAATTGTCGTAGCTAACTTCTCGATGGTATCATCACTTATACTTTTTCCTCCCTCGGGATCACTTAAACTAGGATGCACCTCATTGAGCGTCTGGTGGAAATCCAAACCAAGAACTAAGCAAATAGAATGGAGAGTATTCACATGGTCAATCACCGTGTTGAGACGATCACTCTGCATCAGAACAGTAAAAGATTATTCCAAAGCTGATGAAAAAACATCATTAGTAATGCAATGAGATAATATGACAACAAACCTTCTCCTTCTGCAATGCTTGCAACTGTCTTTGCAATTCTTCCATCTTTCTAACTGACAAGTCACTTTCATCCAAAGTCACTTCCAGATGGACTTTCTCTTTTGACCCCTGTATCTCACTTACTATCTTTTGTATCTCACTCATTATCTCAACAAACAGACCCTTCCTTTCAGATTTTCTCTTGCGCATCTCTTCAACTTGGGGAATGATCAACTGGAGTTCTTCCTTTAAGCTTCCTAATTTCTGTTCCGACTGGGTAAAATGGAAACATATGATATTAATATCTCAGCTTCAAGGAAGTGAGACTATCTAATCTACCAGAGCATATTATAGTTAATGATTGAAAGGATAAAATATTACGTCAGTAGACCCTGGCAAAAAGTACAATCTGTGATGTACATTTCAAACTTTTGAATTGCCTCATAAAGCTTGTCATTTAAAAAAAAAGTTATTGGAGACCACCCATTTATCATCATATACTAGTTATTAGAAGATTCAGACGTGTACCAAATATCAAGCCTCTCATTTGACAAAAATCAATCTCACTTGCTCTCTTAACTTTCAAAGGCTAAGCCAAATCAAGTGCAACCAATCAAGCCAGTTACACATAATAATATGCAAAGCTATGTAATGTTCACAACCCTAACTGTATGCACAGAAAAGAGTGCCTTTAAAGTATGTTCTAGTTATGCCCTTGAAAGAATGCAGAGAAAAAGATAATGGCCTAGCTTGTTTGATACTTTGATTGCGTGTTGGATTCCTGGAAAGAGTGCCAAAGAAACTGACAAGGAATATACTTGTAAGTTCTAACCTGTCTAATATGCACAGGACGCTCTCCCATTGCGGAGCAAATTGCTGCTAGTTCTGCTTCACAATCTGCAATTGTTTGTCGAAGCTGAGCTCTGCATTTGTTTGCTTGATCAACCTTTCGTCTATAAACTTGTAGACACTCCTGTTCCAGTTCAAGAAGCATTCTGTCCCTCTCAGAATCAGGCTCTCCCACCTCGTCCCATATTATCTGTGATAGATAACAAATCCGGCAAAAAAGTGTCATTGTATATTTACTTCACGCCTGTAGGATAGAAATAAAATATGCTTTTTCGACATTACATCATGAATTTCTTGGATTAGTTACTAATCAAATAAAAGTCTTTTCTAGTTTCTATGGGTAGTGAGATACCTGCAGTTCATAGAGAAGGGTTCCACAAGTTGTTTCCATTTGGAGAAGCGAATCTTTCTCACCATTTGACATGACAAAACCTGCCAAAGGGAATTATCAGTAATCAAAAAACTTAAGTCCAAGGTAAAATTTAAGATTCAAATTTGAACACATCATGTTGATTATATATACATCATGCTACAGTTAAGCATCCAAATTAACCAAAGGCATTCCAACTAAGCCACCTATTAAAATACTAAAATAACATTACGATGTTTCTGGAGAATAATTCGTGAAGATCAAGGGGTAAAGCAGCTAGCAAAACATTTTGCCAGGTCCAAACAAGCTACAAACCCTAAATACTCATTCATTCCACTTGTCAGCTACTTCCAAAATTCGGATTATTATATTTTTCCAGCAGGAACGTAAACGGAACAGAAAAAACAAACTGAAGAACAGAACAGAACTAAAAAAGTTCATTGGATTTCCGTAACAAAAAATGCAGGTAAGGAGAAGAATAAGCTGAAAAACAAACCTAGAGAGCGCACTATTTACAGAAATTGAAAGCAAATTCAAATTGAAGTTCCGGCTACTGTTCCAGATAAACAAGACAACAACAACAACAAAAGTTAAAAGAGCGGAGATCTGAAACAAACCTCAACAACGATGGAAACTCAACTGGAAGTTGGGCAAAGTGACCTCCGTGTTCTGGAAGAAGAAAGGACTAAGAGAATTCGGATCGGAAATTTGGAGTGACGACCGATTTGAGTTTCAATTTCAAATTTGGAGAGTGAGTGAGAGAGAGCGAGGCGCTTTTTGTGTTCAGAATGAGACCGTTGGAGATGCGCCTATGCTTTTTATTTACTCCGTGATTTTTATTTTATACTTAAATGAATAATAATTATGATGAGAATAGAGAAATAGGGCAAGAGAGGATCCGTTTGGTTTGGGGTTTGATTCGGATTTTGAATTTCAAATTCTTTTTCTTCTTTGCTGGAGCTGTGACTCAGACTCTCTCTACTTGTTACAATCTTTTTAGACCGTTTGACTTTGATATGATTTTTGGATCTACTCGGATTCAAGTGGATCTAACTTACTTGAGTTTTTGTCATAATATTATGTAGTACTTTATTACATGCTCAATTTATCTCAACTTTGAAATATATATTCCATGATTAAGGTCTTCTTGTTTCACGAGTAGCTCAACATCCTACAATGAAAAAGAAAGGAAAGTAAAGATTAACCGCTATGTTATGAAAAATTCAAATCATATTGAGAATAGAAAAATCTGCCATGGATCCGGTGGAAAATATATATTACTCGAGAAAATTAAACCTTTAACCTTTTGACTTGTACCGATGTTAGTTGTAGTGGCGCTTTTGATACATAATTCTTGTGTGCACTTCCTTCGTTAAATTCCTATGCAATTATCATAATTTTTAGAATATTCTTGCACCTTTTTTTTATGAAGAGGTACAACAACACATAACATTTCAATACATATCACAATAACATTTATCATCTATTACATATGAAGCTCTTATCAAGGCATCTTCGATAGGATTCCGAAATCATTGGTACATCCGTATCTTGAAGCACATGCCAGATCTGGCACATTTACCATTGCAAGACAGCGCCTCCATAGGAATGAAACAACACATCCACGCACAATGCGGGACGAGGAAAGCATCCATGAGGGATGTAGGAAACATCACGCGCGAGGCGAGACGAGAAAAGCATCCACGAGGGATGTAGGAAGCATCCACGCGTGAGGCGGGACGAGGAAGAGGGAAAGGAAAAGAAAGAGGAAAATCTCACAAAATTGATGACCATAGAATTCGAACCTGGGGTGTAAGGATTCATGTCTGACTCTTTAATCAATAGATCACCACCCTATTGGCAACATCCTTTCTTGCACTTCAAATCAGCTTTTGTGATGTTCATGAAAGTAGTATATGTAGAGATGCGAACGCGGATCGATACTCGAAGTAATGAATCGAAACATGAAACAAAAACAACGACAAAGGATTTACCCTGGTTCGGGGCATTGTGCCCCTACTCCAGCACCAAATAAGGACGATTTATTGAGCTTTGGAATCAATCAGTACAATGAATACAATCAGGAGTCTAATGCGATGCTATTACAATTGAACGATTTGAACAATTTCTCCAGTATCGATTAGCCCCAATTTTGTGATCTTCAAGAACCCTAATTTCAATTTGCAGAAAACTCTCGTGTGAAGCCCAGGCGCGGATCCTCTGATTTATATCCGTTTAGCTAAACGACGTCGAAGCATGAGGACCATATAAGCAAAACGAAGTCGTTCCGAAACAAGTGGATGATCACTTGAACCAAACGCTGAGCTGCGACCAAAACGGTGCCGTTCCATTTGGAGTACAAAACCCAGTAACAGAAGTAACTGACTTTCCCTCCTTTATTCCCATGTACTTGAACAAACACATAAATCCACAAATACACTCACTGATTCCAACTTCCACAAACTCATACCAAAGTCAAGCAATTTAAGATCAAACTTACGGTATATTTCTTACATTTTTAGGAATTACAAAGTAAACATCTTAGGAAAGACGAAATCGATTTATTATCATTTAAGTTCATCATGTGCTAGTTTAAATTTGTAATGATAGACGATGGTATGACTTATTTTTGGCATCGATGTTGAGTTGCATTAAGTTGAGTGTTCAGTTCGCAAATCATTTTTCATCCTTAAAATGGTACTTTGAATATTCACAAAACCTCACTACCGGGAACCAATAGGTCCCGGGTTCGAGTCACTCCGAGGTAGGATTGAAACCCAATAATCCCTATTAGAATAGGAAGAAAAAAAATGAATATTCACAAACCATTTAAGCTTCATATCAAATGATAATCGCCCTATCGAAAAAAGGATAATTGAGTGGCAATACCTAATTGTAAGGGGGCAATTAAGGGAAATCGCATTCGGCACATGCGATTCAGGTACCTTTGAGAAGGGTACGAGATGTGTTTTGCACGCTCTTTGAAGTTCACCAATGTCATTTTTCACTTCTCTCAATACATTTCTAGTTAACTGCTAGAAGAATGGTATGTCCATTTGAACTGAAATTAACTTAACTAAAATTAACTTAACTAAAATTAACTTAACTTAACTTTAACATCAGTCACAAATATATTTATTCAGTTAATATTTGATCTTATTGTTGAATTTATAATTATTTTATTTAGTGATGATGATATGATGATGTTGATATGATGATGGTGATGATGATATGAGGATGGTGATATGATGATGATATAATGATGATGGTGATTGGTGATGATGGTGGTCATATGATGATGATGTTGATGATGATGATGATTACGATGATGATGATGACGATGATGATGATGAAGGTGATGATGATATGATGATGGTGATATGATGATGATATACTGATGATGGTGGTGGTGGTTATATGATGATGATGATGATGAAAAAATCAATTTAAATCGAACTTAACTTAACTGAAATTATCTTAATTTAATTGAAATTAAGTTAACTTTAGTGAAATTAACTTAACTTGACCTAATTTAACTGAAATTAATTTAACTTTGACTTTAACCGTAAAAAATATAAGCTCAACTGATTATTTACGTATTAACTTTGTTTGTGACCCAGTTGACCACAATCAAAAGATTTATTATCAAGTTGGTCATTTCGCATATTAACTTTGTAGGTGTAACCAAGTTGGATGAACCACCTAAAAATATGTGTCGTAATGGGGGAGGGATTACTAATCTGTAATCTCGAACGTTTTGACTCTTGGGCCGACTAATTATGAGTGTTATACATGCCTCTAACGCACGCTTAGTATTCTCATACGGAAACAAACGACAAAAGTATTGATTCTACATTTTCACGTTGTCCTCTAACACACTAAACTGCAATTATTATATCGACAAAATTTTTTGAAAAATAATGTAAATGTTGTTCAACTGATCTAGCATCTATATGCTAAAGGGGTTTTGCTCGAATGATTGTCAAAAAAAAAAAATTAAGGGTTCGACTCTTTCGAATCGGTATTGGTCAAAAAATGTATATTGCCCTATTTTGAACTTCAAAATCGTAGAGCTTTCGGTTGAAACTTTCTTATAAATAATAATTTGAAAATTTGCTACATGCATCTTGTAGAATGCATAATCAAATCATTAGAATATTGACATGGACTACAATACATATGACGTCTTATCATTTAGTACATGGAGGATCGCTCAAATGAGACCTCTTATTTTTTCGAGAGCTTGAAACCCCAATCTTATCACTCCAAAATACAAGATGCATTTTTCAATATGTATTTTGGTGATGACACATGTCCCATGTGCAGTTTCCAAGATGCATTTAATGCAAAGTCAAAGCCACTTTTTTTACTTTACTTTTTGGACATGTGTCACAAGCAGATTCAAAGATGCATCATGATCTAATGGTGAGATATGGAGTCTCAAGTTCTCGATTTTTTAAAGGTTCTCAACCGAGCGCTCCCCCTAATACATATATATAAATGGTGTTCACAGGATTCGAACCCGAAATATAAGAAATCGTATGTGATTCCTTAACCAACAGGCCGACACCGTGTTGACATAAAAACTTGATTATTAATTTTGAAAAAAGTGGATACAAGTTTATGGAATTGTAGAGGAATTTTTAATTGAGTGATACTTCTAAAGGTGTAATAAGTAAAGTAATACAGATTAAGGTGGAGGAGTCCAACAATGAGTGCCCGATCCCACGAGCCGCGAAACAGAGAGAGAGAGAGAGCCTTTGCAGCCTGTTATCTTATCTCTCCAGCGCTTCCATTCCACCATCTTCAACATTCATTTTCCGTTTCGCTTCTGAGATATATCATCGATCATCTCAACTCTCAACTAACCTAGCTGATCTGAACATGTCCCCCGAGGCGTGGCTCATCAAACTCAAAACAGCAATTTCTCACAAATCAAATCCTTCACACAAATCCAACGTCATCCTCGGCGTCCTCTCCTTCGAAGCCTACAGCCTTATCGCCAAGCTTCTTCACATACATCACTACTTATCAGATCAAAACATGACCACGCTACGAAACCACTCCATACGTCTCGAAGGCCTCCGCAAAATCGTCTCCAACGACGACGTTTTCCTCCTCGGCTTAGCCTGTGCAGAAATCGTAGACTCCTTAAAATCCATTTCAAACTCCATCGCCAGATTCGGTTCCAATTGCCGCGATCCGAATCTCCAATCTTTCCATCATTTTCTCCATCAGTTCGCTGAAACCGGTAACGATTTGAATCACTGGATTTTGAGCGGTAAGGAGATGGATGCGAGAGTCAAACAGATGGATCGTTACTTCGATGCGACCGCAACGTTGCGTAAACAGATCGATCAGCTCGTTCAACTGGAAGCCGAATTAAGGAAATCAGTCAAGCTTTCCGGATCCAGGAGAGAGGAGCAGAATGTAGTGGAGGAGCTGCAGCAGAAGATATCATGGCAGAAAAAGCAAATCAAGTACCAAAAGGAACGCTCCTTATGGAACAAAAGTTTCGACTCTGTGACTCTAACTCTCGCTAGGTTCTCATTCACACTTTTATCCAGGATCAAACTCGTGTTCGGGATCGGCCACGCACGCCCGATCACTTCGCTTCCTCGCTCTTTATCCGCCTCCGCTGCCGTTTGTCCATCCTCCCCGATCTCCGCAATATCGAGGCGAGAAAGCTTCACAAAAGATACCAGTTTCACAAAAGAGTATGGATTTTTTGAAATGAACTCGAGGATGTTAAAGCCGCCATCGACCACTCTCGGCACAGCAGGCTTAGCGCTGCATTACTCCAATCTGATCATAGTAATGGAAAAGATGATAAGATCTCCGCATTTGGTCGGTATGGACGCGAGGGACGACCTTTACGCAATGTTACCTCAAAGCGTAAGATTGTCGCTGCGGTCCAGACTGAAAGGGATCGGGTTTGCGGCGAGTGATCCGGTGTTAGGCGCGGAGTGGAACGACGCATTGGGAAGGATTTTAGGCTGGTTGTGTCCACTGGCGGTTAATATGACTAAATGGCAGAGTGAAAGAAGCTTTGAGCAACATAATAACAATCAAGTGCAGAAAACGAATGTTCTTCTGTTTCAAACTCTGTATTTTGCTAACAAGGAGAAAGCTGAAGCTGCGATTACAGAGCTGCTGGTGGGCTTAAACTACATCTGGAGGTTTGAAAGGGAGGTCAATGCCAAGTCCTTTTGTTCCAATGCTCAAACTTCTAGCTAGTTGTGCATATTCATATAACTCCGATTTAATTTTCAGAGTTATTGTTGTATTTTAATATGTTATCATCATCAGCAAGTGTTGAAAAGATGCAGAAAATAATGTTTCTTTCGCATCATCCAAATATAACTGTCCGTCACATTGTGTACATCTTTAAGAGAATACATGAGCACTAATGACAGAAAAATAAATGGAAGAAAATAAATTTGTTGACGCCATGGTTTTTCACTGATTAATAAATTCATGGTTTAAATATGATACAATGGGACTCGAATTTTCGACTTTGTAATACGGTTCACTTTACACCACTTGATCGCATCTTTGATGACCATTACAATAATTATTTATATAGAGAAAAATTGAAATTTTAATCTATTTGGATCCAAAAATCAAACAGAATTAAATTTTGGTTATTAGGCTACAGATTCTATAAACGAAATGGTTGGAAAATACATTCTCACATAAATCGCTCAAATGAGGATTCTATATGTTTCGAAAATTTGAGAACATTGTCTGGACCTTTAAAAAAGGCATATAATTTGTGTGGTGCTGTAACATGTCTCATTTGGATATTCAAACTTGTATCCAGTCAATAGTCAAAGTTATCAAATTTGAATATGTAAAAACACATATCAGTTCGACTACATCATGCAATTTCAAATATGCGAAGATATTCCCAGATCACTCCCCTATTCTCACATTCCGAGTCCAAAACTTCTGCTTATTGGATCGAAGTGCGTTAAATAAAAATCCCAAATGGTACACGAACATGATATGTATAGAGTGGTGGTTCCTCGCCAGAAACAGAAAGTGATATATTCAATGAGTGATGGATGTCATGTGAGAACATGTTCACTTTCATTATTGGCGTTGTTTGGTCAATGCACGACACAGTACAGCTTCGGATCTGGATAACTAAAAGACCACTCCTCTCCACCTTTATCATTATCATTTTTAAAAAAAACAACCAAGAAGAAAACATTCAACAGACCAGACACACCACGATGCTATAAAGTAATCATCAAATCAGACGACACCAGATCTGAACAATGAATTAATTTAATTTTTCGGTACGTTTAGCAGTTTTTTTTAAATAAAGAATTATTCCGTGTTTGCAGTAACAATGAATTTGTCTTTTTACATAGTTGAAACGGCGTCGTGCGCGGCCCAATCCTTGATTCAATGAATGAAACTTTTATAGGGGCGACAAGAGGGTTGTTCCAGAGTCAAATTCACATTCTTTGAAGTCAGTGGAGCAACCGTGCTCCTTGTCGCAATCCGAAACATGTGCATGTGGACTCAGTGCAATATTTGGTATCTTAAAGAACACATGTAAAATATTTAAAGCCATGTCTCCGATATCACGCCAATTTCAGTAGTGGACAACAACATAAGTGAAGATTAGGGATGCACAACTTGAGACCGGACCGGACTGGATTTTACGGGTCCGGTCCACGGTTCATAATTTTCATAATTTCTGTTCCATCGGTCCGATCCGAGTCCGGTCCGGACCGTAAAAATAAGGGTATTCGGTCCGATCCGGTCCACTTTTCACAAAAAAAAATCCGGTCCACGGTCCAATATTTTAAAAAATTCCAGTTCACCGGTCCGGACCGGTTGTGCATCCCTAGTGAATATGGCGAGATACTTAGAAATTTCACATTATAGTGTATTAGACTTAACTAAGTGATATTTTTTTTAAATGATGGGGAGGTGTAATGATTCAGAATATTACAAGTATGACTTTGACTATAGTTTTATTATCTAGTATATATATATATATATTGATCTTTGGAGTTCTATCAAGGCATCTCGACCAAATTTGAAATTATTTGTTACAACTATCCACTTTTGAAGCGCAGATCAACTTCGGCATCTTTTACCACGGATCCGCTCATCCACCCTGATATCTTGGTACATTCTTGACATTTGAAGATCATGACACATCAGGCACCTTTACCACATCAGGCACCTTTACCATTGCGCTTGGAGGTCGAATAACACCTACATCCACGAGGGAGGAACAATACATCCACGCGCGAGGCGTGAAGAGGAGGCGGGACGAAGAAGAGGGAAATGAAGAAGAAGAAAGAATTTCCCAAAATTGTGAGAAAATATGCTACTCGGAGGAATCGAACACTTACCGATTCAAGCCACTCGACCAACACTCCTTTCGCAACTAAGTGACTGATCAGTCAATATTCTGACTGATTATTCGCTACATTCGATGAAGGATAACACTCGTTCTCCGGGCAAATTGTCTCTATTTGATGTCTTTCTCTAGTGTTTCAGGTTAAATTGACATATCATCGCTCCTTGAGCTTAAGATGTCGAAAGAACGAAAAAGATCAACGAAAACGGCCAAAAACGAATTTTACACCAGTCAGGAGCCGTGACCACCGTGACGTCTCATCAGAGTCACGGTAGTTACGGTAGGTTTCTAACTCAGAAAGGAATGGCAATTCAGGCGACTGCCGTGACTGCCGTAACCCCCACTAAAGGTCACGGTAGTCACGGTATGTTTTCAGCTCAGTGCAAAACAGCCCTGCCGTGACAGCCGTGATCCCCACCAATGGTCACGGTAGTCACGACACTTCCGAGCAGAATTATCTTGCTATTTCCTAAAATCGTTTTTGGGCTTTCTGGCCTTTTTTTGGACGGTCTATAAAAGGAAACAAGACCAGTTTAGACATGTTGTTGATATTTTGGAGAAGAAACCCTAACTTGGGAGAGAAGACAGAGCTTTCATCACGAGAGATTATTCGAGCACCTGCGTCATTACGGTTTCCTCGCCCTTTTCTCTTTATTGCACTGTTTTTGGTTAACTACCATGAATAGTGAGTAGTCTTCTCAATTCCGGGATCCTACGGATCCCGTGCTATGTAACCCTAACTCTCATGTGATCAATTGAAGTTTTTATTTATGCGATTCGAATATTCAATTTCATTGTATGCTTAATTTTATCGTTCTATGCATGTATTTACATCAAAGGGTATGTTTGCATTGGTAGAACGTACTTAGGTTAATTACCGAAAGATGGATGGGTCCTAGGTATTAACCGGATTACATGAAATTGATATTAGGTCATGTTTACATGATTTAATAGGAAAACCTTTACTTTAATAAATCGAGATCGTTGATAATCCGTGGATGGGCGGCGTTCAACGATCGAGATTAATCTAGACAATGATCCGTGGATGGGCGGCTTGTCTAGTGTTATTTCGGTTTGATTCCATATTCGATAGCATGAATAATTTACATAACATGATTGCATGATTAGTGGGGTTAGCACGGGTGAAGTATGGATTCTGGGATTCTTTCTCTGATTAAGTACAACCATTAATTTTCTGTCATTTAAATTCTGCAATTTACAAACAAACAAACCTCTTTCAATCGGAATAGCTAAATAGGTCACACCGTTTGCTAGTACTCACACGCACTGCTCCTAGGATCGACCCTTGGCTTACCAAGGTTATAAATATTGTTTGACTGCAACTTGACCCCTAAAACATATAATTTGACAACTATAAAGGGTTAAAAATACGCGTGTCAGTGACTTATTTGAATATCTGACTATGATATTTGCCTTTTAAACTACAGAGTCATACATAACTTAAACTAAGGGGCCGTCCGTTTGAACTCTAACTTATAGTGACTGATAAATAGTAACCGAAACTTATATTGACTGATGAATAGTAATATGATGATGGTGAATAGTAATATTATGATGATGGTGAATAGTAATATACTGATGATGATGGTTGTGATGATGGTGATGAATAGTAATATTATGATGATGATGAATAGTAATATTATGATGATGAATAGTAATATACTGATGATGATGGTTGTGATGATGGTGATGAATAGTAATATGATGATGGTGATGAATAGTAATATGATGATGAATAGTAATATTATGATGATGGTGAATAGTAATATTATGATGATGGTGAATAGTAATATACTGATGATGATGATGGTTGTGATGATGGTGATGAATAGTAATATGATGATGATGATGATGAATAGTAATATTATGATGATGGTGAATAGTAATATACTGATGATGATGATGGTTGTGTTGATGGTGATGAATAGTAATATGATGATGAATAGTAATATTATGATGATGATGAATAGTAATATTATGATGATGAATAGTACTATGATGATGATGAATAGTAATATATTGATGATGATGGTTGTGATGATGATGATGATGAATAGTAATATACGATGATGAATAGTACTAATGATGATGATGAATAGTAATATTATGATGATGATGGTTGTGATGATGATGGCGATGAATAGTACTATGATGATGATGGTATGATGATGAATAGTAATATGATGATGATGATGTTATGATGATGATGAATAGTAATATGATGATGGTATGGTATGATATGATGATGATGGTGGTGGTATGATGATGATGACGATATGATGATGGTATGATGGTATGGTGATGGTGGTATGTTGAAAGTAACTTAACTTATATAGTAACTTATAGTGACTGAAAGTAACTTATAGTGACTGAAAGTAACTTATAGTAACTGAAAGTATGATTCCTCCCTATGAACAGTATCACTTGCTTTAGAAATTTAGATCTACCTGAAAGAGCCAAATGGGTGTATGACTTCTCACATAAGTCGGATGAAAAAATGGATACATATCTTGCTTATTATGAAATCTTAAAACAGCCAGTACCTGGAACCTCTAGCTTCCAGAATTTAAGTAATTAGATATTCCTCCGATGGTAGTCTCTTGGGATGACCCATAAAAAGTAATTCAGATACTATGCCACAACTTCAAGCAGCTCATTTCTCAGCAGCACCTTGAGTATATATTCTCGTATTTATAAATTCGCAGTAGAGTGCATTTAGAACCTGAATTACCATCTTCATTTCTACATAAGGTGATCCGTTGATCGAAAATTCATGTACAGTACCATCGACTTCAATCATACTACATCCAGCAATGTCTTTTTTAATTCCTCTCTCATTCATGAGGTTTCTACTCCTCTTCACATCTTCAAATCGACCAGCTTTGGCATATATGTCAATCAGGTTTATGTAAAATGCATGGTTCAGAGGTTCTAAATCAATTAAAGAACGTGCCACCTTTGCTCCTAATTTCACATTTCCGTGCATTTGACAACCTCCAAGAAGTGCTCCTAAAACATAAACATCAGGCTGCATGGGCATGCCTTTTATAAGCATTTCGGCCTCATCAAACATTCCTGATCTGCTCAGCATGTCGACCATGCAAGCATAATGATGTACCTGCGGCTCAAGGGAATAAACTCGGCTCATCACATCAAAATACCAGCGACCTTTATCGACCAAACCAGAATGAGCACAAGCCGACAATAACCCAACAAAGGTAACCTGATTGGGCCGCACCCCTGATGAAATCATCTCATCAAATAACTCAAAAGCCTTTTCATTATGACCGTGAAGAGCAAAAACCGATATCATCGCTGTCCAGGCCAAAACATCCTTGTTGTGCATACTACAGAAAACCTCAACAGCAGTATCCAAGCATCCACACTTACCATACATGTCGACCAAAGCAGTTTCAATAACATAATCACAGCTCAAATCACTTTTCTTCAAATAACTGTGCACCCACTTACCATGATCAATAGCACCCACCGATCCACAAGCAGTAATGACATTTGCAAAGGTTATTTTATCAGGTCTAATCGCATCACCCCCTGTCTGCATTTCATTAAAGAGACCCAGAGCCTCCTTACCCCGACCGCCCTGAACAAACCCAGTTATAATCGAGTTCCAAGTAACAATATTTTTCGGGCACGTCATGTTATAAAACAAGCTCAAAGCTTGATCAAGCCCACCACATCTCAAACAGCCAATTATTATCGAGTTCCACGACACAACATCTCTGTAAAGCATTTCATCGAACACCTTCCGTGCATCAATCAAAAAACCATGTGAAGCATAAAAAGTGATGACAGTATTGGAAATGTAAACGTCAGGAGTAACCCCAAAGATAATAGCCTGGGCATGCAAGCTTCTCCCAATCAAATCACATCCCTTTCTATGACGGCATTGCTTGAAAACAAATGGCAGGGAAATAAAATCAGGTCGAATTCCTTGAGACACCATTCGTTTATAGAGCTTGATGGCGTCAACATCATCGTCTCCGCGGGAAGCAGAAGCTCTGATCATAACATTGTAAGCAAACAAATCGGGAGTGGGAATTGAAGTGAAAAGTTTTGCGGCGTAAGTGGGAGAAGCCCATTGTGAGAGGGCGGAGTGAAATAGGAGACGGGTGAGAAGTGAGTGACGGTCGGTGTTGGAAAGAAAGGGAGATGTTATGAGTTGGGTGTGGACGTGTTTAGCATCTCTCACACTCTTACACCTTTTTATCAAACTCGATAGTAATAAGGTGCCGGCGGCCGTTATTCCTCTTCTCATGCTCTCTCTCTCGTCAATTCAACAACTCCATTTAAAGTAATGCGACGAACAGTTGTCTTGTCACGTTACAGACTTTTTACGCGACAGTTGAGAGTTTTTATGGGAAGACTAAAACAAAGCGGTTTTCAAATTTGGTATGCGCCCTTTGTTTGTCCTTCCCGGTCTAACCCATTCTACAAGTTGGAAGAATTATTTCGAGTTGTGAATTAGTAAATTATTGATTTAATTTAGAAAGATAGAATTGGGGATGAGCTCTTTGTTTGTGCTTATACATATCACATAATTACTTTATTGTCTATAGGAGCGCTTGATTGAGAATCTTTAAAAATTCGAGAATTTAAAACTTCATTGGATCATAATGCATCTTTGAATCTGCATGTGATACATGTACAAAAAACAAAGTAAAAAAAGGTGGCTTTGACTTTGCATTAAATGCATCTTCGAAAATGCACATGAGACACGTGTCACCTTAGAAAATGTATTTTGAAAGGTGAAGATTGATCTCATTTGAACCCTCCTCATTATCTGTATATATATATATAAACAGGGACTGGAAAAGTATCGATTCGTATTGGACGCGTGAATTGTACATTAAAGCACATGATATAAGACGAATTTGATACTCGCGAGCAAATACGCACCTTCGGTCATTTATGAACGAATGACGAAGCAACGCATGTGGATCCAATTGCAGGACACATTACGTCTATAAGAGATAAATAACACCTTCGAAAATGAGGAAGAACACCCCATGAAAAATAACGGGTTCCACGTCAAGGCGGTTATATTAATGGAAGAGACAATCCTTAACCGTGAAGACCCGTTCTTTAATACTAATTACTTACTATAGTACTCCTAGTTCGGCAGTTTACCACTATTATTCTTTCTCGTCTTGTTACGGCAGAGAGAATTTTCAAAAGTGTAGCTGATTGAGATTGCTGACCTGTCAAGACATCGACCCGATAATTTGTTCAATTTTAACCAATGATTTTCTGCATTCTCTCTCCTCTGCTTCGAAAATGCAATGCCGAACGCGCTCACTCTCATTTCCGCTTCTTCTTCTACTCCTCATCCTCTCCATTTCCACCCTCTCATATTCAACTTCAACCTTACGCCGAGGCTCCGCCTTAAAACTCTCCGATCTCCTCACCTCCCCCGATGGCTCCTTCACCTGCGGCTTCCACACAACCGGACTCAACGCCTTCTGGTTCTCCATCTGGTACACCCACTCCGCCGACCCTACTCTCGTCTGGATCGCCAACCGTGACAAGCCAGTCAACGGTCAAGCCTCCAAACTCTCCCTCCGCAGAGACGGAGCGCTCGTTTTAACCGATTTGGACGCTTCGGTTGTGTGGCTCTCGAACACGTCGTCGTTTGACGTTGACCGGGCCGAGCTGATGAATACTGGAAATCTGGTCCTCAGAAACCCTAGAGGCGATGTACTGTGGGAGAGTTTTGATCTTTCTACTAACACGCTTTTACCTGGTCAAACTTTTACCAAGAGTAACAAATTGGTTTCAAACTTGGGGCCGGGTCAGTTTGGTTCTGGATACTATGCTCTCTTTTTTGGGAATGATAATGTGTTGAGGTTGATGTATGATGGTCCTGAAATCTCCAGCTTGTATTGGCCTGATCCTGATGCAGATGTCTATACAAGTGGAAGAACCAATTACAATAGTACTAGGGTCGCTAAACTGGATGTTCTCGGCAGGTTTAAGTCCAGTGATAGGTTGGAGTTCAATGCTTCGGATTTCGGTCGGGGGGTGTGGAGAAGACTCACTCTGGATCATGATGGAAATCTCAGATTGTATAGCTTGGATGCATCCACTGGATTTTGGAATGTTTCGTGGCAAGCGCTTATAGAGAATTGTAGGATTCACGGAGTATGTGGGAGATATGGTATATGCTCGTATGAGCCCGAGCCTAAATGCTCGTGTCCTCCTGGTTATGAGGTGAGGAACCCGAGTAATTGGAATGAGGGTTGCAGGCCTATGTTTAATCGCACTTGTTCTGGGAATTCAAGGTTTCAGCAAGCACAAGTTAAGTATTTGGAGCTTTTGAATACTGATTATTATGGGTTTGATCTCAATTTTACCCAAGGAATTACTTTTGAGGAATGTAAAAGAATTTGTGATGAAGATTGTAGCTGTGAAGGATTTAGTTACAGGTTGACAGGAGAAGCTTTTTGTTTCGGAAAATCTGCACTTTTCAATGGCTATAATTCTCCTAATTTTCCTGGCACCATTTATCTCAAGGTTCCTCTGAGTTTGCAAGCTGGCCTTGCATTTGATAATGATTTTAAAGGGTCTGATGCTTCGTGTGAGCCTTTTGGTAGTACTGTTCTCATTGGATCTCTGACTATGTATGACATATCATATAGACTGTTGAGATGGGGCTATCTTTATACATTTGCTGGAGTTATTGGCGGGGTTGAAATTTTCTTTGCAATTGTTGCTTGGTGGTTTCTCTTCAGGAAACATGGCGCGTCTGCCTCTGTGGAAGATGGATATCGTGCAATTACTAGCCAGTTTAAAGTGTTTAGTTATGCTGAACTGAAGACTGCCACCAACAATTTCAAGGAACAAATTGGACAGGGTGGTTCAGGTACTGTTTACAAAGGCGTTTTGGATGATGACAGAGTTATAGCAGTCAAGAGATTGGGGGATATTATGCAAGGTGAGGAAGTATTCAAGGCAGAGTTGAGCACAATAGGCAAGATTAATCACATGAACCTAGTTAGGATGTGGGGATTCTGTTTAGAAAATCGACGCAAGCTAATTGTTTATGAACACATCAAAAATCTATCTTTGGATAAGCATTTATTTAGCAGTCCAAACTCACTTGGGTGGAATCAAAGGTTCAAAATTGCATTGGGAACAGCTAAAGGCTTGGCCTACCTTCACCATGAGTGCTTAGAATGGGTCATCCATTGTGATGTGAAGCCTGAAAATATACTCTTGGATAGTGATTTTGAACCGAAGATTGCTGATTTTGGATTGGCTAAGCTGTCCCAAAGAGGTGGACCTAGTTCCGAATTCTCCCACATTCGTGGGACTAAAGGTTACATGGCACCTGAGTGGGCTTCAAACCTTCCCATCACTGCCAAAGTTGACGTCTATAGCTATGGGGTTGTGATATTGGAACTTGTGAGAGGCATCCGACTTTCCAGTTGGGTGCTAGTCGGCGATGGGAATGTGCAAGAAGCTGAGATGACAAGATTTGTAAGAGAAGCAAAACTGCAAAGCAAGGCTGAAGAAAATAACTCCTGGGTGAAGGAATTGTTGGATCCACAACTACACGGACAGTTCAACATTAAGCAGGCTGTTAGGATGGTTGAAATAGGAATTTCCTGTGTGGAGGAAGACAGCAGTAAACGGCCAACAATGGATGCAGTTGTCAGACTCCTAACCCGTGAAGTTGTTTAAGCAAATGTTTATCAAACTAGCTGTGCAGCCAACAGTACTACGTCCGTCCATCAACTCAGTGACGACATCTGGTATCATATCTTATTCTGATGATTAGATCAAGTGGTTATAATTGGCACATACCATTTTCTGGTTGTTGATACTAGAAGGATTGTGATTTGTAAAATTAACCTAAAAGGATTCGGTTCTTGTTGTGCAGCCTTTGCTAAATTGTTGACTCAAGAGTGCTGTAGGATTTGTTCTAACTTCTACTCATACGAGCAATGTTCGTATCTGCCCTTTAGTACAACCGAGGATTCAATTTTTTCGTTTAAGCTTCAACCTTAAAAGGTTGATCATGCTTGTGCTGTTGTGAAACATAGGGCATATGTTGGTATGAACCTGTGACTTGATGATGCAATATTTATCTAGAGTGCATCACATTACAATAACAAGATCTTTAGTGTTTCCTTCCCTTTTTTACTTATGCAGCATGTCCTTTAGTAACTTTTTCAAATGTTACATGCTACGACATCTTTGTTTTAAAAAAAAAAATTAAATTCTATAAGAATCAGACAATTTCAAACTCATGTCATAAACTATATCCAAAGAATTTGAATCGTCGATCTCCTTGTCACAATGCCAAATCTCCGATATCCTACACTTTAATTTTGATATTTAGTGTTTTTAGCATGGAATTCAAAATGTGGAATGACAGAGGTAGCATAGCAAAAAACAAAAGGGTGATAATAGATAAGATATTGGTGGGGAGTTTTGTCCAAATATAAAATGGTGACACATATATTTTTGTCATCTACGGTCGAAATTAATTCAATATGGATTCTCATTTCCACCTTGGAAGGATTTCTCGATGCGATCAACAACCACTTTCTTCTTCTTTCTTCTCCTTCCTCCCTTGCGCAATTCTGGCGTTGAGCTTTTTTTTGCCTTCGCATTTCAACTCTGCCAATTCTCAATTCGTGAGTTCATCACACTCTTCTGTCTTCCTGATTAGCATTTTCAACTATTTTTAATCTGGCCTTGGAGCTGTGTATAATCATCCTATTGATTGATCAGGTTTTCTTACCTAATTGCAATTATTTGCCTTTACTAATTTGTCAATTTCACCTATGCTTGATTCTCCAGCAGGTTAACTTATTACGCCCATGGCAGCCACCAAGGTTTTCATTGTGTTAGTAATCATCCATCCACTCATCCATCCATATATTTCTAACTACATATATATGTGTGTGTTGATTTCGACAACTCGAAATGCCTTTCAGCTTCTATTCATTGTATGGACATGTGGAGACAATGGCACGTGAAGTGCATCGAGGAGCTAATTCAGTTGAAGGCGTTGAGGCAACACTTTGGCAGGTCTATTTCTCATGTTTCAGCTTTTAACCATTTTTGTTTATTTTATCATTCGATCGGTTTAGATAATTCATGTTTGGCAGGTACCTGAGACCCTCCCCAATGCGGTTTTAGAAAAGATGAAGGCCCCTGATAAACCAAGCGACGTGCCCGTAGTGAGCCCTGAACAGCTTCTCGAAGCAGATGGCTTTCTCTTTGGATTCCCATCTCGTTTTGGTATGATGGGATCTCAGTTCTTAGCCTTCTTTGATTCTGCTCGAGAGCTATGGGCATCTCAAGCTCTAGCTGGAAAACCAGCTGGTGTTTTTTGGAGCACCGGATTTCATGGGGGAGGCCAGGAGCTTTCAGCGTGAGCCCCCTTGTTCCTCTCTTTGTCCATTGCTATGTTTAATGTTACTAGATTGAGTTGTATGATCTGCATATGTGCAGTACGTAAACCTGTGCGCGTTGTTGTAAATTATAATGCCAAACTGAGCAATTAAGCTTTGGGTTAAACTGTACGGTATGTTAGGAGTGTGAGCATGTGTGGTAGGAGTATAAGAGCCTGGAACACGACTTAGGTTAGATGAAATGATGATTCCTTTATCTGCCTTTTCTTTATTTGTTTGTTTTGATGATGGGATGCCTGTAAGGTCATGAATTCTCCTTCTTTACAACCTGCGAAAATTTTAGATATTATAGTATTATCAAATAACGATTGGTTTCATCCAGTTTAGTTGCAATTGCATTAGCGTATCATTTTGTCGTCCATTAATTTAGAGGTAAAAAACTCCTCAACCTCCAACCTTCACTGATTTTATCCCATGTTTTTTTTATTATCACGATCTCCGTCCTCCTTGCTTTTCTTATATGCTACCTTTGAGAGGTCGATTTAAATGTATTAAAGGACACCAATAGAGAAATATTTTCTTTATTTTACATTGTTTCCGAACCACGTCTGTTCCAAAATTTCGAATTTTGTGATAACTATTGCAGATTAACAGCAGTAACCCAATTGTCGCACCATGGCATGTTGTTTGTCCCTCTCGGATACACCTTTGGCTCGGGTATGTTTGAGATGAACCAGGTGAAGGGAGGATCTTCTTACGGTGCTGGAACTTATGCAGGAGACGGGTCCAGGCAACCATCTGACCTCGAACTTGAGCAAGCTTTCTACCAAGGAAAATATCTCGCTAAAGTTGCAAGAAAGCTCAAACTATCTTCCATCTCGTAATGAGTAATCAACGGATAAGATGTATATGCCCCCGATTCCATTTACAGTAATGCATTTTACACCTTTCTGTTTTCTGTGCTTTCACTAGCCATTTCTCTATGCTATCCAGACTGAACTTTTGCTCACATTCAGTATTGCATTTCGTTCAGTAATTTTTTTTTTTGGGGGATAGATTTCGTTCATTAAATTAGTTTTGATTTTTTGAGTACATATAAGGGATGGCTAGCGTTAGATGTGTAAACTAGAGGGTTGCGTTTATCATTATTAAAATATGGTTACACTATCAAATTCCCACTCATGTCCCCCAAATTGAACCATCAAACCGGACCGGTCTAAAATTAATTGTGCTGCTCATGGGGAAAAACCGATACAAGGTTTTAAGGGTTTAACGAAGGCCTCCACTCGACTCAGCTCCCCATCCTTCTTCGTGATTTCAATTTCGGTCAAGACCACCTGACTCCATTTTCATCCTTTCACATGATTATGCAAAACTGCTCCAATTTTCTAGTAATGTGAAGCTCTGATTCGCTGCTAATTTTAGCCATCAGCAACATATCGCTGAAATTGATTCCAGATATGTTGAGGCATATTCGAAGACATGTCTTCACAGTCTCTTGTAAGCCAGGTTCTAATTTGAGTTCATACAATTTACCGGAAATGAGGTTGGCAATAATTGATCAATTTTGTAAAAAAGAATCTTTTTTGAGTGGGAGATTCTGTAGTGTTGCGAATCGAATCCGGTTGGATGTGTATTATTTTTCGAGAGGCTATGCTAGTGTTGCAGGGGATGTAGTTTCTTCGACGGATGCGGAAGAGGAGCCTGAAGAGGTTAAGGAATTACTTGTGGAGATGAAGAAAGGGGGTAAACGGTGGAAGCGGGGTAGTAATTATTGTGACAGTGGAATCCCGTCTGCTAGATACAGAGCACTTAAAAGAAGACAGGTGAAGATTGAGACAGAGGCGTGGGAGCGGGCTGCAAACGAGTACAGGGAGCTTTGGAAGGATATGTGTGAGCGAAAGTTAGCTCCCAATTTGCCATATATGAAATCTCTATTTTTAGGATGGTTTCAGCCTTTTAGAGATGCTATTGTGGCAGACCAGGAATCAGAATTATTTGCGTGCAATAAATCCACTGCTTCAATTGCACCGTATTGGAATCAGTTGCCAGCTGATTTGATGGCAGTGATCACAATGCACAAGTTAATGGGACTGCTGATGATCGGAACGGATGGTGGAAGAACTAGAGTTGTACAAGCTGCATGCGCTATTGGTGAAGCAATTGAACACGAGGTTAGTGGTGCTGAAAATGTCTCTGAAACTAATTTATGTGCAGGAACTTAGTCTCTTTTGTTGTTATTCAGTAGTTTTCAGGAAATCTAGTGGTTAATGTTGTTATATCCACCCACTATATATATACATATCATAGATGTTAGAGGTGCGCTGCGGCGATAGGTTATCACCTTGCTTAGCCCAAGGCTTGGCAATGTAAATGCGCGCAGAGATGTTAATCAGCCTCACAGACATAGTTCTGAAGGGGTTTTAGTTGTTTTCTATGCTTTGTATATGATAGCCAACATAATGTCTCACACCCAATAGGATTACCTAAGTAATATTGTTATAGCCTTATAGGGACAAGTCTTTCCGTCTGTTCGACCTTGAGGGTCAACCCTTACAGTCTAGAAATCTTCTAGTAGTTCGTTGTGCATATAGTAGCTCATCCGGCCCATTTTTATGGCATTTATGTTGTTTATGAGAAAATGCATGTATGCATGCATCCGCCATACATCCATAAAATTGATCTTTCTATAGAGTTTCTAAGAGAATGCATAATTTTAAACTGCACTGCAAAGGCCAAAATTTATCTTAAACATAAGTGTCCGGAGAAACAAAAAGCAGAGGAATGCATAAGCTTTCGAAAATACAAGATGCGCAAATAGATAAGGGTGAAAATAAAGTGTATTATAGGCCTATTTTCCATTTTACCTTCTCAGTGGGTGCATTTGATTAACAAATTCTCGATATTAATTGCGATAGGTGCATTTTCTATTCATAAATACAACTACAGCACTTTTGAATACAGGCCAGCATATATAAATTTTTGGAGAAAACAAAAAAGAGAAAAAAAGGTAAATCTGGGGATGAAGAGGTTGATTTATCCTTGAAACTAACTCCAGAGCAAGAAAGGTTGAGGAAGAAAGTCAATGATTTACTGAAGAAACAAAAACTGTCAAAGGTTAGACACTTGGTCAAGTGTCAAGATGATTCAAAGTCTTGGGGCCAAGACATAAGAGCGAAGGTCTGTTTGATTTTTACATGGTCGCCGATGGAGCTTAACTCTTTATTTACCGGCATCCAGGGGATTTACATTATTATTGCCGAGGTCATAATATAACTTCATTTACTCATGTCTAATCTAGGTTGGGAGCCGGCTGATTGAATTGTTGATACAAACTGCTTACATACAATCTCCGATCGATCAGTTGGCTGATACTCCACCTGATGTTCGACCTGCATTTGTGCACACACTTCAGCATAGGACCTGTGAAGCAGAGTGAGAAGGCGTACCACATTCTTTTATACGCATGTGTGTTCCTGAAATATTGATTTAACCTGCTTTATTTTTCTCGACAGTAAATTCACCAGAAGATATGGTATGATTGAATGTGACCCGTTAGTGCTCAAAGGCTTGGATAGAACGGTAAGTGCATTGTCTGTGCTCCCATTGACCATCTCAAGGGATTTCATTTTCATATATGTTACTGAATACCATGTATTTTCACAGTAACTCTTACTTCTTATTACCACCCGTAACCAATGAATAATATTTTGAGAGGCTGTGAACAAAACTAGGTTTCTATATATTTATAATGTTGCAATTGAATTACGTGTAGGATGATCTTACATGTATCATTTTAGGTGGGTTAGCTTTACATTTATTAGCGTACAAAAGATGTCATATTGTCGAGCACGACAAAGCATTCTAAACTTATTTGTTCCATCACCAATATTCTACATCTTGGGTCTGCTTTTCTCCGTAAGTTCATTCTTCTTATTCAAACAGGCAAGACACATGGTGATTCCGTACATGCCAATGTTAGTCCCTCCAATCAACTGGTCAGGGTATGATGAGCTTCTTGACAGTCTCAATTACTTGTTGTAGAAGTTAAATTCCCATGTTCATTTCATAAGTTTTGTTATGTGTGGGGCTCGTAAATGGAATTTCAACTCTCTTTATATTGTTTAAACTGGAAAGTAAATGATTTTCCTGTAATATTTTCCGTCATTGCGGTTTGCATTTCTGACATGTCCTTTTGTAGTGTTGTGCTGGTAAAAGAGGGCATTCAAGATAATCAAACATCATCTTTTTTTTTCTGTCATATATACGTTTTAAATGAGAACTACAAAAGCTGAGAATTAATCTTGGCCATTTGTTGTTTCAGATTGATGATTGCATGTTTGATGGGTTCAGTAAAGCTCTTTATCATATGACCTTCTTAAGTGGCAAACTTTTGGCTGAAAAGTCCATGCTTTTATGTGGGACACAAAGCCCAAGTTGAAGCCCACGAAACCTGTTAATAGGAACAGGTCATTGGTTTAAAAAATTTACTGTCCATATCAGATCTTGGTTTTAAGGACGAGAGTTTTTTGGTGTATGTGCATGCTTGCGGGCACAGGCCGAATGTTCTGTCGCCATGCCTTTCATAAGTCAATGATAAATAGGTTGCTCGAGCAATGTCTTAACTGTATTTTGGTACTTCCTTATTAATTTATGTACACATGTGTGGCAGACTGGTCATTTATTTTCTGAACACTGTACACATGGACTAGGCATATTCCTGTCACTATTTAAATCCAACTTCTACCTTACATTTCTGTAGATATGACAAGGGAGCACATTTTTTCCTACCATCATATGTAATGCGTACCCATGGGTCTAAGCACCAACGTCAAGCAGTACGAGCAGTTCCCAGGGAGCAAATAAATCCAGTTTTTGAGGTGAGGAACTGCCTACTGACTCTGAATGTATTTGGATACGTTTCTTGCTTTTTTCCCCTAACCTATGGAGTGCACAATATTTATATGCAAATCCAGTTAATGATTTATTTGCTAATCTGCCATCATATTTTTAATATCGGGAAGTCTGTTGAACTTTGCAGGCACTGAATACTCTTGGACACACTAGGTGGAGGGTAAATAAGAGGGTTCTCAGTGTGGTCGATAAATTATGGGCTTTAGGCGGTGGCCTTGCTGATTTGGTTGAATGCAGTGATGTAAGTGGCTAATGATTTTTTTGCTTAGTTTGTTAGTCATCTCTGTGTTCTCATCATAGTTTGACTGTCTATTTTTGAACTGTATAACTCTTAGCGCATTATGAAGACTGGTATGCTAATGGATAGGTAATCCATTGGTGTAACCTTATCATGATTGTGAATTAATGAGTATGTTTACCAGTAATCTGGAAGTTCAGGCACAACCTGACGCGGTGTAGTTTCAGATTCCAAAACCAGAAGAGCCTGACACTGAAGACGAGGGTGAAATCAAGAAATGGAAATGGAAAGTAAGAGATGCTCAAAAAGAGAATATGGAGCGGCATTCACAGCGATGTGATATTGAACTTAAGTTAGCAGTATGAGCTCTTATGTTGTCTTAAAATCACAATATCTTCGAATTTCCTTCTAGAAATTATACCTATATCTTGTATCGGGCATCAGGTAGCCAGGAAAATGAAGGAGGAAGAAGGCTTCTATTTCCCACATAACTTGGATTTTCGTGGCCGTGCATACCCCATGCATCCACACTTAAATCATCTCGGGTCAGATCTTTGTCGGGGCATTTTGGAGTTTGGCGAGGGCCGTCCTCTGGGAAACTCAGGCTTGCGATGGCTCAAGATCCACTTGGCGAATCTCTTTGCTGGCGGTGTAGATAAATTATCTTTTGAGGGTCGAATAGCATTCACTGAGGGTCACATAGATGATATTTTTGATTCTGCAGACAGGCCAATTGAAGGGAACCGGTGGTGGTTAAAGGCTGAAGATCCTTTTCAATGTCTCGCTGTGTGCATTAATCTTGCTGAGGCTGTACGAAGCTTGTCTCCAGAAACATATGTTTCCCATATTCCAGTCCACCAGGTTTATAAAATAACTTGGTTTCCCTCTTATTTAATTTTTAGATCATAACTTATTGGCCCTCTGTAATTTATGTCACTAGCCTTGTCCTTGCTCGCTTCTTAATTTATGTTTGTTATTTGTCTCAACAGGATGGGTCATGCAATGGCTTACAACACTATGCTGCCCTAGGAAGAGATAAGGTGAACACTATAACATCACATTTTGACCGTTTTCAGTATTCTTGTTGCGATTGATACACATGTTTATATTTCAGAGCATCCACCAATGTATAACGAAATAATAATCTTGACCTCATGCCATTTTGGGGTAATGCATGAATCACAAAACTCAGGCTTTTAGTTTGTCTAGGGTTTTGTAATTTGTTGACTTATCAAGCCGTATCTCTTTCAAGTAGTGAGTAAGATCCTGAATGTAAATTCCTGATAGTCCTCCTTGAGTTGGTGGATTGTTATAATTAACCAGGAACAAAATTGGTCCTTGGTTCCATTTCTAGGTTACTTTAAGGCGCCTCGGGTGTGAAAAGATATGTTTTGAGACTGCATGTTATAAGCAGACATCAGGTCTGCATGTTGAAAAGGTCTGCAGAGACTTGAGTCTGGACCCTTTCTTCCATTAGAGAGGAAACATCTCGTCAACATTTCATAAATTAGTGGTTTGATGTCAAATGTTTTCCTTACCCTATTTTATATAGGCGTGGTAAGTGTAAGACATCAACTCATCATAAATTGGACTCTCTGAATGAATTGCGCTTTAGTTGTAAATATGTTGCATGTATAAATGTTTACCGACCTATTTTTCTCACATATTATGTTGCCATTCAGCTGGGAGCTGCTGCTGTTAACTTGGTTGCAGAAGAGAAACCAGCAGACGTCTACTCTGGTATAGCTACGAGGTAATTGCTCTTTAAAATGTAGATAGCTGCTTGTAAGGAGGCAGTCAGGCAGAGTTTTCTTTTTTATTTGAATAGTAAACATTATCTTTCTGATTCCAAACTCCTCGGAGATCTTTTAAGTATGATTTTGGAACTACTTGTCTTGGGATATGTTTGTCGAGCATGATAATCAACCTTAAACACTACATTAGGATCAAAGAACAAGCAAACAGACCTGGCTCCTTAAAAGCGCAACCAAAGCCTTTCAGTCCATCATTCAATTGGGATTTCATATATATGTTGAATATTTGGCATTGAATGTCCATATGTAGTTTTATCAAGTTAAATGCATTTACTAATGTATGCATTGCACCATTTTTCCCAAACCTCCCAAGGAGTTCTCGACTGACTCGCCTCCAAAATTTATTTCTTGTCCTTCCTCTACAGAAGCAGAAATAAATACTCACTTTTGTTCCAAAATAAATAAGGCACTTCTTGTGTAATTATGTATAGAGTTTGATTTTTCTGAAAACTTTTGTTTTGGAAAATAAATAAATTAAAGGCTATTAAGACTCTTATTGGGAAATGAAATGAGTAAAAGGTTAGATTCAATTTATCCTGTGCTAAACCCTCTTTTTGTTGGGCTCTGTAAAACCTCAAAGAACATATGCATTCAACTTTATCATTGTGCTAAATCCTCTTTTTGTTTTGATCTCCTATTGGAGAAAGGATGAGAAATGTTCTGGATTTTTTTTTTGTTATACTTCAATTTTCCCCCTTTATGCAAGTGCTGTGAGAATGGCCATGGTGAGGTTCTTACTAGGAGGCCAAATATTTGTTCCTTTGGTGCAGAGTCCTTGATATCATTAAGGAAGATGCTAAAAAGGACTCTGATACATTTCCCAATGCATTATATGCGAAGATCTTGGTTAACGAGGTTTGTTGCTCTCCTTGTCATTGCCGTGTTTCAAATCAACTTTGCATGATGAGCAATTTTATTTGATGTGCTCTCTGTAAAAAGTGGGCATCTTTTCATATCAGGTGAATCGGAAGTTGGTGAAGCAGACAGTTATGACATCTGTGTATGGTGTCACTTACATAGGTGCTCGGGATCAGATAAAGAGACGATTGAAGGAGCGTGGTCTCCTATCTGATGAGGTAGAGATTTTCGGTGCTGCTTGTTACGCTGCAAAGGTAAACACGGACATCTCTAGGCTGCTAAATCAGTTTCTGGTGGTTATTGGAAATCTGAAATGAAAATGGAGTTGTAGTTATGAAAATTAATCTCGGCTACATGTTCAATAGTATGAGATAATAAGAGTTTCTTTTACATCAATAAACAAACGAGGAACCAATACAAAATATCATGGATTTTGATTGCAATCAACCAAATCAAGCGGTAAGGGCATTTCCTTGTGCCTCATAGAGTTTTTGTACCGCCAATTATTCCAGGACAGTCTCATGGCGCTTTCTGACCATTATCATGCATCTTAGGCTGCTACTGTACAATATAAGGTTCATCAGTCAAGATTAAGGGATCATTGAATTTTCACCACCATTGCATGGTTTGTTTCTTTGCAAAATTGGTGAACACCATGTTGATTGAAATTTAATGCTAGATTACTTTGACTGCTCTTGGAGAAATGTTTGAAAGTGCACGGAGTATCATGTCTTGGCTTGGTGATTGTGCAAAGGTATGCTAATCTTACTTGTCGGGAGGAAGGTATCATAGTTTACATTGGCAAATGTTAGGCTGCTGGCGATGAAGTCTACATTTGCATAATTTACATAGGCGAGTATCTAGTTTACAAACGATGCTTTTTTGATACTCGAAAAACAGTTAATTAGCTAAGCGATAATAATACGTAAGTCTACTCATTCAATCCGCACCTCGATTATATCTTTATTACAAAGTATTAGATTGTGGTATATATGTTGCAATATCACACTAATAAAAAGACTTCTGACACGTAAGAATTGAGAAATGAATTATATGGACATTTAAGATGAAATAGAAAAAAAATGATGATGTCTCAGTTGACCTTGCCATTTCACAGATCATTGCTTCTGATAATCACTCAGTTCGGTGGACTACTCCACTGGGACTTCCAGTAGTGCAGCCCTACCGCATACTTGGCAAGCAATATGTGAGTTGTCTACTTTATAGAGACAAATATTAGCATCTTGACCTTAACTTTTCTTTCTGTTTCCTTTCAATGACATTTTTGCAGGTTAAGACATCACTACAGACTTTGACATTACGGATGGACACAGAGAAGGTATCAGGGTCTATACATTGTGCACCATTCTGCATTGTGCACCAATGATTATAAAGTGCTTAGGATGAATAATCAACGCTCTCCCTAGTATCATGGCGTCTTATATAGAAATTAATATTTATAATTTCTATGACTTATGTAGGTCATGGCTAGACGCCAACGTACAGCTTTCCCTCCAAATTTTGTACATTCTTTAGATGGCTCTCATATGATGATGACAGCTGTAGCATGTAGAAAGGCAGGCTTGAATTTCGCAGGTAAGTCTTTTATGCTACTATGTCTAACAAGAATTTAGATATTGCTCATGCACTTGTTTGATCGTTCTGGATTAAATGGTTGTAGGAGTTCATGATTCATATTGGACGCATGCATGTGATGTGGACGAGATGAATATAATACTACGAGAGAAATTTGTGGAACTTTATAAAGCACCAATATTAGAGCAGGTAACATACCCTTCCCTACACCCCGTTTCATTGTGAACCACCATTAATACACTTGGCGACAGGGCTGGCTTAAGCTCATGAAGGCCTAAAGCAAAAGTTAGAATGAGGCCTTTTATGCAGTAATTATTTATTTAGTTTGCACTAAATAGCAATATTTTGTTACTTGTTAAAGTGGTTTAAAAACTTAATGGATTGGGGCCTCTTATAATTATGTATAGATATTATTTTGAAGGCATAATTGATAATTGGCACTTTAGTAGTTTTTTTGTGCGAGTTCAATATTAGATCTAAAGCAATCGCTTTATCACCTCCTACAGTTCAGCCGGCGTTGCTTTCAGAAACTTATCTTTCTTTCAGTTCTTTTTTTCACCTCAAGTATGTTAACCTCTTAAGATTGACCTACCAGCTGCTGGAGAGCTTTGAACAGTCATTCCCAACATTGAGCTTTCCTCCATTGCCTGAAAGGGGAGACTTTGATATAACTGAAGTTCTGAGGTCCCCGTACTTCTTCAATTGATATTAACAATAGAGATCTTTCACAACCATTCAAATGATCGAACGGATTTAGAGCAAGGGCTCTGTTTCACGTTTCTTGCAAGGGCTCATCAAGGACCATATAAAAGGTAAAACCAAACCTGTCTTCGGATGCTTCATAAGGTTATGCATACATCCTTCTTTACTGAAGACATGCTGTGTTGATTGGTGCGTACCAATTAACGTAAGAAAGGGTATGAAAATTACTCATTCAGATGCTATACACCATGCAGAGGATGTTCTATATTTAGCAAATGCCTATTTCTACCAGCAAGCTAGTGATTCCGAGTTTTGATCATCAAGAAGATAAATTGTTCCTTGTTCCTGGTCTGGCAGTGATCACATAGACATTATTGCCTATGCTGCAATGGGACTGCATTTTTTTTGTCGGTCTGTAAATATGTTGTATGATTTGAGTATCAAAATAACTGTTTTATACATGCACTGGCATACCTAACAGTTATGTAAACCAATGAGCTCAATACAGAGCTTTCATTTATTGGGACTTGTTTGATTGTACTACTACTTTGTAAAAATGTGTTCTTTCGGTCTAGTGGTAAAAGAAGAGATCATAAACGAAAAATATTCACAAATCATGTTCGAATTTTGATGGGAAAAAAAATTTTATTTTCGAATTTTGATGTGACAAAGTTAGAGCTTTGGTAGGAATAAGCAGTGGAATTTTTGGGGAAAATAAATTGTAGTATGGCAAATGCTAGCATTATAGATGATAACAACTTCAAAGTGGATCGGGTTGAGACACCGATATCACTACGTGTGCTTCAGTTAGACATAATGTAAACTCACTATTAAAAAAATGGGCTTCAGTTAGACATATTGTAAACTCACTATTAAAAAAATGGGATAAGCGAACAAAATAAAAGAATTTGAGAAGAAAAAAAAAACAATAAAAAACGAAGGAGTAATATTTTGTTTGGATGACGTCATAAAGAAAAAGCAGTTGGTCGTGATCTGAAGATGTCTTCTTCTTCTCTGTCGAAGACGCATAAGAAAATATGGTTAAACTTTTTTGTACATTGATTCATTCATTTTCCTCCCTCCGAATCTCTCCTCCTTCACTTCCTCAATGTCTACATTTTCTTCTTCTAAACAACTTTAGGGTTGTCTAACCAGCTGCAAATCTCCGATTTCAAGTCAAGGTGCCCTTTATGCAGATGAAACCCAGTGGGGCCGCCAAATTGATTGTCGACGCCTTGTTGCAGCGATTTCTTCCGCTTGCTAGGCGTCGAATCGAGACTGCTCAAGCTCAGGTTTATTATTCTGTTTTCATTCTGGCTGAATTGTGCCGGTGGTAGCTTTTACTTATTGAATTGTGATTTAGGGTTTTCTGAATCATGACAAATAACCACGGAACAGAAACAGAATATCATAGATTATGAAGTTTTCTCTTAGAACCTTAGGTTTTTATACATACAGTTTCTGATAAAAACTGAGCTCTTAAAGCATTGATTTTGTTACTACAGGATGGGCAGTATCTTCGACCTTCTGATCCAGCTTATGAGCAAGTGCTGGATTCCTTAGCTATGGTCGCTCAGCACACTCCTGTGCCTCTCCTGGAAGCTCTTCTTAAGTGGAGGGAGAGGTAGTTTTACTATTCACTTTCCACATATACTACTTTAGTGATGTAACTACATAATGCGTATACTTAGCGATTCAGTAAAATAATCAGATTAATACATATGCGGTTCATCTGTAATCACTTTTATGTCATCAATACAGTTCATATATCGATGGTTATGACAATTCACGAAAAGGGAGTGTGTTGACTTGTCATGATTGAGAGACTAAACAATATAGGGTTGTACCATGTATGTTCATTTTCTTGGAAGCCATTGTGATTCATTGCTGGGTGTACATGATTTTGCTGATTGTGAGTAGTTTCTTGCTAATTTTCACAACAGGCTTTGGTGTGACTTCTTCCTTACTTATATCCTTGTCCCACATGCACTTGTATGCTCAGTAAAAATGTAATGGGAGTTTGTCAAGGCCGACAATGTGATGTTGCCCATTGAAATTGACATAAGAGATACAAACTCAATCACCTTACATCTAATCCAAATTTGGCCACCTTACTGTATGGTTCATATGTCCAGTGTAGCTTGTCATGTCTTTTTTTTTATGTATGCTGCTGACTTTATGTTCATGTTTTTATTTCTTGTTGTTTCAGTGAATCAACAAAAGGTGCAAATGATGCCACTACCTTTCAGAGGAAGGTCTGTTTTAGGGTGTTCAAGCTTTTCTTTTTCTTATCATTAACGTCATAGACTGATAAACCTCATAACAGAAACAGAAAACACTATCTGGATTGGGTTTTTGTTCTCCAAAAGCTATTGTGTACTTGCTCACGGATGTTTCTGTTAGGAAACCTGCCGATAATTAGGCTCTTGTGTGGCTAGTCATTATGCTGTCCAATATGCATAGATAGTGTTGTCCATAAATATGCTCATGACTCAACATGTCTGCTTGGAATCAGCTTGCAGTTGAGTGCATATTTTGCTCTGCATGCATCCGTTTTGTAGAATGCTGCCCCCAGGAAGGACTTACTGGTATTATGACGTTCAGAATCCCTTTCATGTAAAGTTATATATACGGTAAACTTGATTGCTTTTCCTTGTTTATATTGCAGAGAAACTTTGGTCAGGGCTTGAGAATTTTGTCTTTGATTGGCTGATAAATGCTGATAGGTAATGTGGTTGTCGTAGGTCATAGTGTATACGTACTTCATGTTACTTGTATTCTTCGCATTATAGTTCAACTAGTAACAATGTTTAAAGAACATTTCCCGCTTTATTGGAATTTGGAATGCAACCTTTAGTGTGACTAAGGATATTGGACTCGTAAAATTTAAGCCCTTTGGTGAATCTTCGTAATGATTCTCAGCCTATAATTAAAAAGAGAACTTAGTGGTCATAGAATTACAATGTTTATTTTAAACACACTTGCTGATTTGCAGGCTTGTTAGCCAGGTTGATTATCCCTCACTTGTTGATCTGCGAGGCCTTCTTTTAGATTTGGTTGCACAACTACTTGGAGCCTTATCTCGGATCAGGTAACTGTTCTATATATTGAAGTATACGTGGGTAGCCTCTCTAAGTGTTCCGTTTTACACATCCTCCTGTACATAATTGCACATACATTTTCTTGGTTTATCGGTAAAGTCCTCGGAGATGGGATATTCATATTATAATATGGTGTAGTTAATGAGTCACATGCGACCGCAGATACACCAGCTTGGTACTTTAAATATACTGCTTTGACTGTGTACCTAGCGTACATCGTGAAATTGAGGTATTCACTTGAGCTGGTCCCTACATAATAGATGGTGGCAATAAACTACTAGTTGAGTTTGAAAATGAAAAGTAAACGTCAACTATGAAAATGTTTGGTGTTGGTTAATTATCAATTACTGCTATAGTTGCTTATTCTTATTCTCATAGTACGGCATATTTGTTTTGTGGCTTAGGATTCATAATACACATACATTTTCTCTCTGTCCATTCCATTGGACAATGATTAAAATAATGAACCATTTTTCTGTTATTGATCATAATGCTTGTCTGGTGGTTCATAGGTTCAGCTCTGTAACAGAACGGTTTTTTATGGAACTGAATACCCGGCGTACTGATAACAGCTTTGCGCGAAGTGAAACACTTAGTATAATCAACGGGATGCGTTACTTGAAGCTTGGGGTATGATCTGATATAATCTAGTCTGAAATTGGAACATGCTTTTGAATCTGATTTTAAAGTTACTTTCAGGTTAAGACTGAAGGTGCTCTTAATGCATCAGCCTCCTTTGTGGCTAAAGCTAATCCACTAAACCGTGCTCCTCATAAGCGCAAAAGCGAACTTCACCATGCATTGTGCAATATGCTTTCAAACATTTTAGCCCCCCTGGCGGATGGTGGAAAAAGCCAGTGGCCTCCTACGGGTGTGGAACCTGCACTTACTCTGTGGTACGAAGCAGTTACTAGGATAAGACAGCAGCTCATGCACTGGATGGACAAGCAGAGCAAACATATTGCAGTGAGTCATATGCTTCTTCTTGTTTTTGAAGGCGTAGTGTCTTTCATCTCTGTTTTGTCCGTGTCCATAGTTTGTTCTTTCTTTACTTAACAATCTGCTCATCATATTTATATGATCTTCTTGGTAGGTCGGATACCCGTTGACAACCCTTCTTCTGTGTCTTGGTGATTACCAAACCTTTCAGACTAATTTTAGTGCTCATATGGAACAACTTTACAAACTTCTTAGGGTAAGTATCACATACAACTGCCCAGGTTACTGATATTTACTATGCATATAAGGTTTGGTACTGTGGGTTTTTGGAACATGTTTTATTTATTTGAATAAAATAGAATTGAAAATGATAGATAAAGACAACTTTTTGCCATTGCAGTAGTTCCTATTATAAACTCCTTTTTTTGCCTTCCAGGACAAGAATCATCGCTTTATGGCTTTAGACTGTCTGCATCGAGTTTTGAGGTTCTATTTGAGTGTTTATGCACAGCTGGAACCAAAAAATGTTTGGGATTACCTTGATAGTGTAACATCTCAACTTCATACAATTTTGCGGAAAGGAATGCTTACTCAGGATGTCCAACATGATAAAATAGTGGAGTTCTGTGTAACCATTGCTGATCATAATCTTGACTTCACAATGAACCATATGATATTAGAACTTCTCAAACAAGACAATTTAAGTGAAGCAAAAGTGATTGGACTTCGTGCGTTGCTTGCTATAGCTATGTCGCCTTCAAGCCAGCATACCGGTTTGGATATTTTCCAAGGTTATTGATCTGACAATGTAATAATTTTTTTTATCAAGTAATTTTTATCGTGAACTTCGGGCTCACTTTTCTGCATTGCCGTGACATTTTTCACATGTAGTACCTCTCACACATACCATTTTTAATCTTAGTATAAAATCTGCAACTCGTTTTTTTTTTCAAAACATCTTAGTACTTGTATGTTTCACAGGTCATCATATTAGCCACTACATTCCCAAAGTGAAGGCGGCAATTGAGTCAATACTTAGGTCTTGCCATAGGACCTATTGCCAAGCTCTTCTTACATCTCCAAAGACCACCATAGGTACTTTGCATTCTTCTAATTGACCTGCTCGGTGCAATGCAAATTGCTTTGAAACATATTGTCAAATGATGCTAATCACCTCATTTATCTAGTATATTTTTATTTTTCTTCCCTGAATTCATGGATGGGATGTTTTAACTTTTAACTTCTTTGGTTCACAACGATAAGCACACACTTATAAGACCACAAAGATTATTCATCTGAAGGCAAAAGTTCAGCTGTTAAATAAGTGAAGTTCTGCTTTTAAGTCAGTTATGATGGTTGAAATAATGAAAAATTTTACTAAAAAAAGTGAGGTTACGTAAGCTGAGTTCAGAGAAGTGCTTTAACTATGTACTTCGGTATACTCAACTTGAGTACTTATGTTGAATTAGTAAGTTGCAAATTCAAACAAAGAAGTTGCAAATTTGTACTTTGTTCAGTAGTCCAATTGTAATTTCTTATTATCAGTAATTTACTTTCACTAACATTCTTAAGCAAACTTATACTTAATTTAGGCCAGTTCTTTAAACTTAAGTTCAAGTAATAAACTAAGTTCAGTTGGGTTACGATTGCCAATTTATTTTAGTTAAGCTTATAACTTTTAATAATTTCAGTCAAATACTTACTAAAGTTAAGTAAGTAATTTGAGTACTTAAACCAAGTACTTCAGTAAAAAAGCTTGAAGGGGCTAGGAAATATGTAGAAAATAGTGGTGTGGAAGCCTTGGGAGTAGCATTAGGGATTCTTGGGTAAGAGACAGATTTGAAGTTTTATTGGCCCTGCATTCAAGAGGCTGTTCAGTGATAATGTTCACACCTTTGAATATGCATCATCAAGTGGCTATGGTGCTGAAACGTGTCCCACTTGCATTTTCAAAGATGCAAAAAATCAAAATCAACAATTATGAATATGCAAGTGGGGCACTTCCACACGTGTCAGCACCACAGCCAATTGATGGTGTATATTCAAAGGTGCTGATTGGGTTCTCATGTTCTCAAAATATAGAGGGGTTCTCAACCGAGCGCTACCCATCGTCATCATATCAACAATTTTGGTCGTTAGTTAGTACAAAGTCCCTTGCGTTTTTAAACTGCCAAATCCAACTATCACTAAATGCATTTTGACTAATGATCTAAGTGTGAAATTGATAACACTGCTGACTTAAATGAATTTGCTGACAGTCATGTGGTAACTGATGTTCTTTGGTATTGGGAGGATAATACAATTCTCTAGATACCCGAATATGATAATGACTAATGAGTCGTGACACCTTTTAATAGTTTGGTTAAACTTGTCTAGAATATTATTGTAAGGCGCTTGTTACGTTGGTATAGTAAGACTACATTGAATGATTTCTTATACAGATACTGTAACCAAGGAAAAGTCGCAAGCTTATCTCTTCAAGTCTGTGCTGAAGTGCATACCATACTTGATTGAGGAGGTTGGGAGGAATGATAAAATTACTGAGATAATACCTCAACATGGAATTAGTATTGACCCTGGAGTTCGTGAAGAATCAGTTTTGGTACTGAACAGGATAGTAAGGTACCTTCCTCATCGCCGCTTCGCTGTGATGCGGGGGATGGCCAACTTCATCGTTAGGCTCCCAGATGAGTTTCCTTTGCTCATTCAAACTTCACTGCAACGATTGTTGGAGTTAATGCGCTTCTGGAGAGTTTGCCTGTCTGAAGATCAGTTTAAAGAGTCAACTCCTTCAGGATTTGGGAAAGACGGATTCACAAAAGCTGGGCGTCTTCCAGGAGAAACAATAGAGTTCCATGCTTCAGAGATAGATGCAGTAGGTTTAATTTTTCTGAGCTCCGTTGATAGTCAAATCAGACACACGGCATTGGAGTTACTGCGTTGTGTCCGTGCACTAAAAAATGATATTATGGAATTCTCCCCAACTGAGCCTTCGGATTATTATATGAAAGCTGAAGCTGAAGCTGAAGCAATCTATATCATTGATGTGCTGGAGGAAAATGGGGTGTGCTAATCTTATCTATTTCTTCCTTGTTTAAATAACTATCCAGAATTTTTAGATATACCTTTGCACTGACAAATAAATTTATGTTCATTTTATGAGAACGACTTTGTGTTTCTCAGGATGACATCGTCGCAAATTGCTACTGGGACTCTGGGCGCTCATTTGATATGAGACGAGAAACTGATGCCACACCGCCTGATGTCACACTCCAATCTATTCTAATTGAGAGTCCCGATAAATTTAGATGGGCACGATGTCTTAGTGAACTTGTCAAATATGCTGCTGAGGTTTGCCCAATCTCCGTCCGGGAAGCAAAGTTAGTAACATATTTGGGACGCATTGCTTTATAATGCTTTCTTGAAATCAAAAAATAAACAGGAGTCATATTTGATGAAGCCAATTTTGAAACTAAAAGCTTGTGTATTGTTCTTAGATTGGAAGTCATAAAACGTCTTGCTCAGATAACGCCTGTGGAGTTAGGTGGAAAGGCTCATCAATCTCAAGATGTTGACAATAAGCTAGACCAGTGGGTCCTATGTGCAATGTTTGCTTGTTCATGTCCGCCAGATAGCAGAGAATCCGGTGGCTTAGCCTCGACTACAGAGCTTTTTCGTCTTATTTTTCCGTCCCTGAAGTCTGGGTCTGAAGCTCACATAGTAAGTGTTATCTGACAATTTACGGTCATGTGATTTCTTTTCACTATTTAATACAACCATCGTTTTGCAGTTAGTTATTTGAGTGTTGATTGTACATACCATGGAGCTCCAGTTTTGAAGCCATTTTTTAAATAAATTTACTTGCCTGCTCTTTCATCTAAGCAATAATCACTAATTATGGCACAAGTAAAAACAAATTTGGGCTTTTTAATTATTCACAATTCAAAATCATTTTCCGAAATAGACTATTTCAAAACAAAAACAAAAGTTAAAAAAAGACTCTTACTGTGAAACAGAGTTGGTAACATTTGACCCGTAACTGCATTTTGGATTCTTCATGATGCCACCCTTAACATAGACTATGTAACTCGGTTTCGTAATTTCGTTTCCCTTATAGCATGCTGCCACCATGGCTCTGGGACATTCGCATATGGAACTATGTGAAATAATGTTCACTGAGCTCGCTTCTTTTCTCGATGAGTTGTCGCAGGAAACTGAGGGGAAGACAAAATGGAAGGTATATATATTTTTTTTCGATTGTAAATGGAAGGTATATTTGATCATTGAATTGTAAGAACTTTTGTTTGCTGTCAGATTCTGGAGGCTGTTAAAAATAAAGCATCCTTTATCTGATTCAATTGAGCATGTCAAAATTGAAATATCATCTACTTCATATAACTATTACTTAAAGTTTCCGTGTATTTGGTTAAGCTGACCTAATGGTTAATCAATCTCTTGCGAATACAGAGCCAAAGGTCTCGGCGGGAAGAACTCCGCGTTCACATTGCAAATATATATCGGACAGTTGCAGAGAAAATATGGCCAGGCATGCTAAGCCATAAGCCTGTGTTTCGTCTACACTACTTGAAATTTATTGAAGAAACAAGGCAGATTGTGACATCATCAGTTGAAAGCTTTCAAGAAATGCAACCACTTCGTTATTCACTTGCTTCCGTGCTAAGACCTTTGCCCCTTGAATTTGTTATGTCAAAATCGGAGAAGTTTGATATCAGGACTAGAAAGAGACTATTTGATCTTCTACTCTCTTGGTGTGATGAAACGGGTAACATGTGGGGTCAGGATGGTGGTAGTGATTATAAGCGTGAAATCGAGCGCTACAAATCCTCGCAGCACTCCCGATCAAAGGATTCAGTGGACAAGATTTCATTTGATAAGGAAGTGAGTGATCAAGTTGAAGCAATTCAGTGGGCCTCTATGAATGCGATGGCATCACTACTTTACGGGCCATGCTTTGATGACAACGCACGGAAAATGAGTGGGCGAGTTATATCATGGATTAATAGTTTATTTGTAGAGCCTGCAACCAGGGCTCCTTTTGGTTATTCACCTGCTGATCCAAGAACACCATCTTATTCAAAGTTTTTGGGAGAAGGTGCAAGAGGAGGAGCTGGACGTGATAGGCTTCGCGGCGGAAACCGTGTTTCCTTAGCAAAACAAGCTCTGAAAAACCTTCTTCTCACGAATTTGGACTTGTTTCCGTCTTGCATTGATCAGGTAATAATGGTGTACTCACTGTGTTTTCATTAAATGTTGCTTCTGTTGGTGTCTAAGTCTATAACTGTGTCATACTTAGTTCCTTCTTTAGCGTTCTCACCGTATAGACAATGGCAATAGCCTCTTTTATCGTAATTGGTCATATATTTTCCCTCACGTGTCCATCTTCCAAATTGTTTCAGTTAAATGCAAGGATCACTCTGCGGTGTGCCAAATTTTTGTTTTTTCCTTCCTTCTTAATTAGCGTTTATTTCTTATTGTGTGTTACTGCATATTCATGTTATTTGAGTCTCCCTATGCAGTGTTACCATTCTGATGCGGCAATTGCTGATGGTTACTTCAGCGTGCTGGCTGAGGTATACATGCGACAGGAGATACCAAAATGTGAAATTCAGAGACTCCTAAGTCTCATTTTATATAAGGTCGTGGACCCCTCAAGGCAGATTCGTGATGATGCACTCCAAATGCTTGAGACACTCTCAATACGTGAATGGGCTGAAGATGGTGTGGAAGGTTCTGGAGGTTATCGAGCTGCTGTTGTTGGTAATCTTCCAGATTCATACCAGCAATTCCAATATAAGCTCTCGTGTAAACTTGCTAAAGATCATCCTGAGCTCAGTCAGCTCCTATGTGAAGAGATCATGCAAAGGCAACTTGATGCCGTTGATATAATAGCACAGCATCAAGTCCTTACATGCATGGCTCCTTGGATTGAAAATCTTAACTTCTGGAAGCTCAAGGACTCTGGCTGGAGTGAGAGATTGCTGAAGAGTCTTTATTATGTAACTTGGCGCCATGGTGATCAGTTCCCTGATGAAATAGAAAAATTGTGGAGCACAATTGCTAATAAACCACGGAACGTTAGCCCAGTTCTAGACTTCCTGATTGCAAAGGGGATTGAAGATTGTGATTCAAACGCTTCTGCTGAGATAAGTGGGGCATTTGCTACCTATTTCTCAGTTGCTAAACGGGTTAGTTTGTATTTGGCTAGGATTTGTCCACAATCTACAATTGACCATTTGGTTTTTCAGCTTGCTGAACGTATGAGAGATAGTTTGGAGCCAATCAGGCCAACTGTAAACAAAGGGGATACAGCAGTGTTGGAGTTCTCTCAAGGTCCTGCAGCATCAACTGCGGCCGTTTCAGACAGTCAACCGCATATGTCACCATTACTTGTCAGGGGATCTCTTGATGGTCCACTAAGAAATTCCAGCGGTAGTCTAAGCTGGCGAACAGCTGCTGTTACCGGTAGGAGTGTTTCAGGCCCATTGAGTCCCATGCCTCCTGAGATGAACGTTGCACCTGTTACTGGTGGGAGATCAGGTCAACTCCTTCCTGCGCTTGTAAATATGTCAGGACCCCTAATGGGAGTTCGAAGCACAACTGGAAGCTTGCGGAGTCGCCATGTTTCCCGCGATAGTGGTGATTACCTCATTGATACACCAAAGTCAGGCGAGGATGGATTGCACTTTGGGGCTGGAATGCATGGTGTTAATGCCAACGAACTTCAATCAGCTTTGCAAGGGCATCAGCAACACTCTCTTACTCACGCTGATATAGCATTGATTCTTCTTGCAGAAATCGCCTATGAGAATGATGAAGATTTTCGCCATCATTTGCCTTTGCTATTCCACGTCACATTTGTTTCGATGGATAGTTCTGAAGATATTGTCCTTGAGCACTGCCAGCATCTGCTTGTCAATCTTTTGTACTCTCTTGCTGGGAGGCACTTAGAGCTGTATGAAGTTGAAAGTAGCGAAGGCGAAAACAAGCAGCTGGTTGTAAGCCTGATCAAGTATGTTCAGTCTAAGAGGGGAAGCATGATGTGGGAGAATGAGGACCCAACAGTAACAAAACCTGAGCTACCTAGTGCCACACTCCTGTCTGCCCTAGTGCAGAGCATGGTCGATGCTATCTTCTTCCAAGGGGATCTACGTGAAACCTGGGGCGCTGAAGCACTCAAGTGGGCAATGGAGAGTAATTCAAGACACCTTGCTTGTCGTTCGCATCAGATCTATCGTGCACTTAAGCCCAGTGTGACAAGTGATACATGCGTATCACTCCTCCGCTGTTTGCATCGGTGTTTAGGAAATCCAACGCCTGCTGTTTTGGGATTCATTATGGAGATTTTACTGACCTTGCAAGTCATGGTAGAAAGTATGGAACCAAAAAAGGTGATTCTTTATCCTCAGCTGTTTTGGGGTTGTGTAGCTATGATGCACACGGATTTCGTTCATGTTTACTGCCAAGTTCTTGAACTTTTCTCACGTGTAATTGACCGCCTTTCGTTCCGAGATAGGACAACTGAAAATGTTCTTCTTTCAAGCATGCCTCGTGACGAGCTTGATACTGGTGTTTATGATTCAGATTATCATCGAGCTGAGTCAAGAAATAATTGGGATGCGCCATCATCACTTTGGAAGGTTCCAACCTTTGAAGGCGTGCAGCCTCTTGTGCTGAAAGGTTTATTGTCAAATACTAGTCACAGTGTCTCAATTGAAGTTTTATCAAGGATTACTGTACACTCATGTGACTCGATCTTTGGGGATGGAGAAACTAGGCTTCTTATGCACATTACAGGCTTACTTCCATGGCTCTGTTTGCAATTGAACACAGATTCAACGGCTGGCCCTGCTGCATTGCAGCAAGAACATCAAAAGGCTTGTACCGTTGCAGCCAACATAGCAGTTTGGTGTCGAGCAAAATCATTGGAAGACTTGGCCCAAGTGTTTATTGCTTACTCGCGACTAGAGATCAAAAGTATAGTTAATCTCCTTGCTTGTGTATCACCACTCCTAAGCAACGAGTGGTTCCCTAAACACTCAGCTCTTGCCTTTGGTCACTTTCTGCGGCTGCTGGAGAAGGGGCCTACTGAATATCAGAGAGTTATACTTCTCATTCTTAAGGCATTGCTGCAGCATACACCTATGGATGCTGCCCAAAGCCCTCACATGTATGCAATCGTTTCGCAGCTTGTGGAAAGTACCTTATGTTGGGAGGCACTGAGTGTGTTAGAAGCTCTATTACAAAGTTGTAGCTCAGTCAATGGGCATCATTCACATGACTCGAGCTTCTTCGATAACGGGCAGGCTGGCGCAGAGGACAAGCTGCTGGTCCCCCAAAGCTCGTTCAAGGCTCGTAGTGGTCCTTTGCAGTACACAATAGGATCAAGTTTCGGACTGCTTTCTACCCCGCCTATGCAAGGGAGTATTGCTGAATCTGGGATGCCTTCAAAAGAAGTGGCTCTGCAGAACACACGGCTGATTCTAGGCCGGGTACTTGACAGCTGTGCTCTGGGAAGGAGGAGGGATTACAACAAACTAGTTCCATTTGTAAACAATATGTAGTAAGAACCTACACTCTGTTTGCTACTGTATGTTACGATCTGTTATTGAAGCTAGTCATCAATTAGCATGGCAGCAGAGTGAAATGCTTTTCATAGGAAATTCCACAAGTGTAGTGTCAGCTTAGAAATGATGTCATTCAGTTTTTCACTCGAAAGTCAAACATAATATTTTCTTTTAAAATTGAATTCCACACTAACAATTCCAAACTCATGTCATTAGATGCTGGACTTGAACCGTCAAACTCCTAGTTATTGGACCAAGACTATGATTGCTAGACAACCACTACCCTTTCTGCAGCAAGTCAACATAAAATTCCAGTCTGAATATAGTTTGCTACTTCATGTACATGATACCTCAATAAACAGAACATGTATAAAAACTTGTGTAGAAACATTATTACACATCTTTATGTATGTTACAATGATACAGAGTTCCAAAGCCTCTCTGAAGAAAATACAAACAGTGCACACAAAACTAGAATATAGGACACCTACTGTGTTAACAGCAAACTGCAAACCTATCTCAACTTAACAGATTGAGGGAGGCCATCAGTTAAAGCGTGTCCGCATTTTCAGGGAACCCTGTCTGGGATCCAACTGTCAGTAATAAGTTTATTCTGTTGGTGATTTGTTCTTCTTGAACAAGGCATATGCATCACTATATATCGCCACCAAGTTCGAAAACACAGCCAAGACAATCATGAAGACAGCCAGGATCTTGTCCTTTTTGGTTGCTATGCCATAACGATCCCTGCACGCAACAATAAGATGTCTGATTAAGAACTTTTATGAAGTAAAAGGCAGCCAACCATTATATCGTGACACCTAAGAACTCAAAGCACCGAATAGTTCAGTATAACAATATTCATTAAGTTAACATTGAGTGTCCCACCCCTTATATATTCGCTACAGATGCTCATCTTACGATAAATGACACAGGTGCTAAAATCTGATTTAATACACTCTCGACTCTCAGCATCGCAGCTCCTTTAAGATAGATTTCACTTAAGAATTTATAGTCTAACTAACTGCCACATTTAAGTATTAGGGAAAATGACAAAGAGGGGGTATGAACTACCACTCATTGACAAATTACAGTCCGAACTATGAAAGTTGATAATTAAGGGCAATTTTAAAATATTTTAATCCTCAATTTCACAATTAAGGGCAAGAAGGTTTTTTCAATTCATTCGTTTAGTTCACTTTGTGAATTGACGAAGTGATATTCCATCAATTTAGTGTATATGAGGATCAAAATATTTTGAAATTGCCCTTAATTGTCAATTTTCATAGTTCGGACCGTGATTTGTCAATGAGTGGTAGTTCATACCCCCTCTTTGTCATTTTCCCCAAGTATTATCGTCATTATTGACCAAACAGTTCCCTCGGACACACAACACAACTTTTTATCATTTAATGCGTAACACAGATATAACTGGCCCTTTCAAAATTTGGCACTGGATGATACTTACTTGAGAGTTATGGAGGCTGGGAAGATGAACCCAAGGCACACTGCAGCAGTGGCACCAGTGAATTGGAATGCATCCCAGATGCTTGGAATAAAATTGGCACCCAGAAAGATGACAGCGATAAGACCAATGGTAATCAAGGCAAACCGTGTGTTGTCTGATGTCAAGCGCCGTGAATGGGGGAACAGGAGACCATCCAAGTTTATCCGTAAAGGGAAAAAAACAATGGGAAAGACAAGCATGAGATGAGCAGCATAACTAACTCGAACAGCGTCATTAAGTAAAGAGCTGTATGGAATGCCCAGGTCTGTGTCAAAGTTTGCAAGCACATCGTCAAGGGTGCCATCGCCAAAGAGCAGAAACCCAAATAAACTTGTCATCACATACACAGTGGAGCAGAGTGCCAGAGAGGATTGAACAACCCCTCGTATCTGTGTAGAATCTTTAAGCTCATTGTCGATCGAGTGAACTGCAGAGGTTTCTAGAGAAGTCAGATTGTGCCGACTATCAGAAATTCAAAAGAAATACATGACATAGACAAATACCAGGAGATATGATCAATGAGTTTTCCTCGATAAAGATCATTAATTAGTTATACAATATCCGCATAAAATATTAATGCACTGAAACCGAGCATCGACAAAAAATATGTGACCCCAGGGCCCAGACAGTACTTTTGATTTGGCTGTTGGCTGAAGGCACTATTACTGACTTCTTATTCGGTAAATAAAAAAGAGCATAGGAAAAACCATATATTTAAAACATTAAGCTGAGATACAAGAATATACACAAAAACAAATACCATTGTAATGGCAGATGAATGCAGTCACCAAAACAGGGACCACCGTGAAGAGATTCCAGAACGACGCCATGTCAGTCAAATCTGGAAGCAGTCTAGGCGCCATAATTCCTCCACTAACTAATTTAATGAAGAAGATTCCCATCATAATAACAAGAAACACCACCGCCAAAGCAACTGATAAGGCTGACGTGTATCTCAGTGAATCTGCAAACAGAAGCAAGGAAACATGATGTTCAATGCTGATGAAACTAATACAACAGTCCGACAAATGACGACATTGTATGTCTGCATCCGTAAGTACTGGGTTTCTTGTAAGGGGTGTGCGTTGCAAGATGTTATGCAGTTTTAAGTCCAACATTGTATACTTAAATCAAGGCCCTTATTAACTAGCATAAACATATTGTAAGATAGAGCAGAGGAGGTTCAAGATGAGGATACGAGAATCTGCAGTTAATATAAGACAAAGAGGATGGTGAGAAGCTTGAATAACATAAAAGCATGACTTCTTTGAAGTAGATGAAATAGACCAAAATTCTGAGTCTGCTAAGCCTAGTGCTTCGTTTTATTTTTGAGCTTGCTCCAATTTTATGAAATCTCATGTGCGCGATAAGTCTTTCACCTATCCACAGAAAGGAAAAATAAAAGGAATTCATATGGATGCAAACAGTCACCTATACGCTTCAAGCTCGCAAGAGGAGCAAAAACAGCAAGTGTGGTAATCAAAAGCACAACTGTTCGCCCACTCCACCAATGTGCTCCAAACCACCCTTCCAGCACCCCAGCATGGTGTACTCCACTTGAAGATGTTCCAGATAAAACATCACCTGAAGTAAAATTACAAATTTCATTTGTATGAGTATTTTCAAAGCACAGTTTAGATGATAAAATGTAAATTGGAAGGACAACCAATAGACAATAACAAAGACATACCAATAATGATCATGTAGACAATAAGTACACCAATGTTGTTGATCATGACGCACACCTGCAACAAAATCTTCCCATATTTTCCGAAAGCGTTCCCCATTAAACCTCCGTAAGAAACTGATTTTCCTGCTTTGCTAAACCGGAGTATCATCTCAATGGAAGCTTCGGTCAAAAAAGCCATGAATATGATCATACTGATTCCAAGACCCAGCCCCAAAACTTTCATGGTGGCAGGCAAGGCCATGATTCCGGCACCAACTATTGTTGTTGATAAATTGAACACTGCCCCCGCAAATGAAGCTCCATTGAATTCATCAAACCCCTCCTCCTCTTTCTTCACAGGCAACAAGGGAGATTTATCATCAACAATTTGTCTGTCCATTGATGATTTCTTTTCCTTATGCAGTGATTTTCCTGAAGTCATCTTTCTTAATAACTGAAGTGGTTAAAAGAAAAAACCTGTCAATTTACAATCCTGGTGTCAGTTCTGCAAGAAACTACACAATTTAGAACACAACAATCTCAAAATTATCTTACAGAAGAACAACATAACCACTTCAACTATCCAACCCAATCTAAACACACAATAACACACTCCTATTCTACAAATCTACAGTCAAAACTGGAATCAGAGTTTTTAAAAAACTAATTGAACGGATCAAACTGTACTGGAATCAACTGTAATTTTATTCAACCAAACGAGGCCATAAATATCAAATCGTATAAGAGCAATAAAACGAAAAATTGCACATCAGACCAAAAAAATCAAGCCGCGTTCTTTTCAACTCCAGACGACATAAATTCGAAACACAAAGCAATCCCAGAAACACCAAGTACCTGGAGACTCTTTAAAGCGTCAGATAAACCGGGCTAGCGGCAGCAATCCACAAAATCGGTCAACAACAAGTCAAACCCCTAAGCCAAAGCGATGCTCAAATTATCGCAATCAGAGCAAAAATGATTGATTGCGTACAGAACAAAACAAATTTTAATTTTTTGATGAAAGAAGTTGTTCGGATAGAAATTGGAGAGCTTTATAAACAAAACACCCAGCTATACACACGATTACGGATTCGATTTGATGCTTGACTTGACAAATTTACAGCCAACACGAAATCCAATTTCACAATTTTTTTATGTATATATTAAAAAAGGATTAAGAAAAACGAGGAATAAATTGGAATCGAAGAAGAAAGGGGTTTTGGTGTACGATTTTTTACAAGAGCAACAGGGCACACACGCTCAATAATTGTTGCTGGCGTCGCTATCGGGAATCGTTGTCGGATTTCACGGCCTCTCTTTCTTGATAACATTAATGATATTAATAAACCCTAAAATCTAAATATTAATTTGAACTAAAAAAAAAACAATTACCGCTCATATACAAAAACAAAATGGATAACAACAAAAATAGGAGAGTTGCGAAATAATTTATGCTTACTTTATTTAGGAGGAAATATAGCTTAATTTCTTAAGGTTGTGGATCAAATACAAACAAAAGTTATAAATAAAAATTAAAAATTTAATAAAATATTGTCAAAATAAATATCGACCGATCAGTATTCATTCAGTTCGATGTTCTATTTATAAATAAAAAAAATTAATGCAGACTTATTTTAAAATACATAAAAGATATGAGGGGTATAATCGTCCTAAAACAATTATCAGATTTAAAAAAACAACGATCAGACTTAAAAAAAATAATGATCAGACTTCAAAAAATAATGATCAGACTTAAAAAACCAATAATGATCAGACTTAAAAAAACAATGATCATACTGAAAACAAAATGATCATACTTAAACAGTTAATGATCAGACTTAAAAAACAATGATCAGACTTAAAAAAAAACAATGATCAGACTTAAACCAGTAATGATCAGACTTAAAAAACAATGATCAGACTTAAAAAAATAATGATCAGACTTAAACGAGTAATGATCAGACTTAAAAAACTATTATGATCAGACTTAAAAAAACAATGATCAGACTTAAGCAGACAATGATCAGACTTAAGCAATAATGATCAGACTTAAAATAGTAATGATCAGAAGAGTAAAACGCGAATTTGACATTCCAGATGAAGGAATTTGCCATAAAAATGCCGAGCTCATGGCACAGCAATGAGTTTTGCTCAGAATGTCGTTTCCACCCAAAAAACACTAGGCGTTCATCAAATTCTGACACAGACGAAGAAACATCAAATTTAAGTCTCATCATTACTGGTTTAAGTCTGATCATTACTGTTTAAGTCTGATCATTATTGGTTTAAGTCTGATCATTAACTGTTTAAGTCTGATCATTGTTTTTTAAGTCCGATCATTAACTGTTTAAGTCTGATCATTATTTTTTAAGTCTGATTATTGTTTTTTTAAAGTCTGATCATTGTTTTTTTTAAGTCTGATCATTAACAACTCGAGGACTAAATTGAAAATAACATTAATAGTTTTTATACCCTCTGTGTGTTTATTCGATATATCGACTAAATGAGACACGTGTCAACTTGAAATTGAGTTTGTAGTTTTTATTTATAAGTGTGGTTTGTACCCGAACCGCACTCATTTCTTAAAATATCACCTTTTTATAATTTAATAATTTATCGTTTGGTTTTCTCAATATTTTTTTGATTGTGGGTTTTACATCGCATACAAATCAAGTAGTACACGAATACATATTACATAAGCAGGTACATATGAATCACTATAGGAGCACGTGCCACGCATGACACCACCCGGATTGATATTTGAATCGTCCATTTAAGCACATGTCATCATAAGACACCTCTATCTTGAAAACCCACGAACGAATACCTCCACGCAAACATGAAGACTTGCGGATCTACAGAACACAACACAAACACCTTCGCGAAGGAGGAACAACACGTTCACACCGAAGCGGAACGAAGAACACCTTCACGAAGGAGGAACAACGCGTCCACGCGTATGCGGGCGAAAAACACTCCTCCACAAAAGTGGATAGAATTATGGTACTCAGGGGAGTCGAACCCTTTACCTCTTAACTAAGCGGTCAAGGACGTATGCGGGACGAAAAATACTCCTCCACAAAAATAGAAAGAATTATGCTACTCAGTGGAGTTGAACCCTTAACCTCTTGACTAAGCGGTAAAGGGTTTCTCAATCTTTTTAGATGCAAGAAATGGTGCGGTAATTGTTTGTAACAACATAAGAGTGTGCCTCGCGTTAAAGTATTAATAAAATACGGCATATTAATGATAATGTACACAGGAAAGATTTATTTTGAAGACACAAAACGTGGGCCCGACCCGACCTGAACCATGTCCACATGTTTCGTCACTTGCTCAAAAGCGAGCTCAATCGAAGGACAGCCTGTTACAGGGCCGCCTCTACAGTTTCCACTTTCCACATTCCACATTCCACACTTGTTTTACTTTTATGCCTTTTTTTTTATTGGTATGCCTTTTTATTTTTAATTTACAGTATTGCGGACAAAGTATACTTCAAAAAGATTCGATTCAGCACAGTCATATATGAGAGAGTGACTACTAAAAATCTAAAACGATGTTGCTGTATTAAAACGATATTGTTTTTCTGTATGATAAATTTTACTCGAATCAAAATCACATATTTATGATAATAAATAAATATGATTTTAATATTTGTGATGTTTAACCGTGGTGCACTGAATTTGAATCTAAATATACCATTTGTACGAAACACATAAAGGGGAGCACTCGGTTGAGAATTCTCAAAAAATCGAGAATCTGAGACCTCAAATTTAACTATTGGATCACGTTACATCTTTGAATGTAGATGTGACACGTGTCCCACTCACTTTTTTTTCCTTTATTGTGCAGTTTCGAACATTATTTTTGTCTAGATGCAGTTTCAGGTTTCGAAAAGTACACTTAGACAAAAACAAAAATACATAAAGAAGATTTTCAAAATTCTCGAAAAAATAAATACTCATTTGAACGCTCCTCAACACATAAATAAAGTTCATATCATCACTCAAACAGTTAAGTCAAACTTTAGCATATTTATTTACTCTTTAAAGTAAAGAGTGACTTCACACGTCCATAAAAATGATTTTTTTATTAACCAGCTGTTGCGAAAACAACTTTGCCTTTTATATTATTTTGACTTTTGAAGATTGTCAATGCTCATTGCTTACTACATGATTAAATTCACCTTCCGCCATGAGTTTATACCAGAGCTCAAATAGCCTTTACGGATAACATTTAACCAGAGAATGAATGCTTCCTTTGTATTTTCTTCCAGTGAAATTAATGCTCTTGGACATGTTGTTTGTCCCCCTGTTGCGAAACGAATGACGCAATGTTTCATGCTTACACTCTGAATAACCAATTTAATCTCACCAAGCAAAATGTTAATCAGCTTCGACTACATCTCACATTGCTCAAGCAAATTCACTGGACATAAAAATTCATCCTGGCAAAGCCTCTTCGTAAATTCATTTTTATGAATCTTTGACTTCCCATCGTTTGCCGATGCGTGACAGAAGTTCTTCTAGCTGCTGCGCATGACTTACTATCTCATTGTCTGGAGCAATGTCGTCATCTTCTTCAGGAAGATGCTCTTCTAAATGGACCATTTCATCAATCAAAATATCATATATTTCTTTAATTCTAGGGTGAGCCTTTTCAGCAGCAAGAAACGTGTGCACCTCGTTTTTCACTTCGATCCAGCTGCATCCGGGCTCTTTTTTGAGCTTCTTGTATCGCATTGATCTTCTAATCTTGGTAACTTCCTTCCACATTCCAGCATCAGCGTAAATGTTTGATACGAGAATGTAAGCTGACGAGTCTTCAGGGTCTAACTGCAGAAGAGATTCCACGGCCATTTCTGCCACCTCTACATTCGTATGCATTTTGCATATGCTGAGCAGAGTCCTCCAGATAACATCATCCGCAGCGTAAGGCATCTCCTTTACAAATTTGTAAGCTTCTGTAACTTGACCACACCTCCCCATTATATCTACCATGCAAGCGTAGTGCTCCATTTGGGGATCCAAATTATACTCCCCCGACATCAAGATAAAGTAATGAAAGCCTTTGTCAACAAGCCCCATGTGTGCACAAGCTCGAAGGATGGAAATGAATGTTGTATGGTTTGGTCTCACATTTTCAAGTTTCATTCTTTCAAATATCTCAAGAGCCATTTCTGCAGGACCGTGATGAGCATACCCGCAGATCATCGCATTCCAGGTCACGAGATCTCGCTTTGGACCCTTCTCAAATAGCATCTGAGAATCATGCATATTCCCACATTTTGAATACATATCCACTAGGGTGCTAGCTATGTAAGCATCTGCTTGCATTTCTTGCTTGATGATCTGTGCATGAATTTGCTTTCCAAGTTCACCAGTTGCCAGATTGGCGCATGTATCAAGAACTGTTGCATAAGTGAAGTTATCAGGCTTCACACCCATTTCAAGCATCTTAGAGAAGAACTGCTGAGCGTCCTCACTCTGTTTATTGGAAGAAAACCCAGATATGATTGCGTTCGAGGCCATAACTGTCTCCCCTTCTATTCTATCATGGAGCTTTTGTGCATCTTCCAACTGACCACCCCTGCTGTACATATCAACCAGAGCACTTCCAACAAACGAGTCAAACCCCATCCCAGCTTTAACTATTCTATTATGGATCTCCAAGCCAATTTGGGCACCTGCGCAAGCTTTTAAAACGCTTCCGTAAGTGAATTCATCAGGTTCCATGCTTGAACGGAGCATTAGAACAAATAGGATTAGTGTTTGCTCTGCCAAATCATTCTGCTCATGAGCAGCAATTATAGAATTCCAAGATACAGCATCTCTCTGAACCATGTCATCAAACACATGCTGAGCTTCAGACATGGCTCCACATTTACCATACATGTCAACAATAGCATTGGCTACACAAACATTGGAAGCAAATGTACTCTTAAAAGCTAATCCATGCAGTTGAATCCCCTCTAAGAGCCCCTTGATATCCGCACAAGCTATAAAAGCACCAGATAGGGTTCTATCATCAAACCGAAGAGCTGTTCTGCGCAAATTCAAGAACAGCTTCATGGCTTCATGTCCTTGACTATTTCTAGCATGGCTGACAATGATGGCATTATAAGATTGTAAACTACGGTGAGGCAACTGATTAAATAATTTGCTAGCAGCTGATAAGTTATCACATTTTGCATACATATCAAGAGTAGCAGTTCCCACGATGACATCTGCTCCAAAATTAGTTTTCACGGAGTGGCCGTGAAATTGAGACCCTAACCTTACTGCAGATAAAGCTGCACAAGCTCTAAAAACAATAGCATAAATAGATTGACTCACCTCACATTCTGCTCTCAGCATTTTTTTGAATAATTCAGTTCCTCCTATGAAGTCATCATTTTGGACACAGCCTGCAATAATTGCACTCCATGACACCCAGTTCTTTTCCTGCATTTCATGAAAGAACTGATGACAAAAATCCATTCTCTTACACTTCCCGTACATATCCACTAAGCCACTTGCCGTGACCACATCATGTATAAAACCCATCCGAACAGTCAAGCCATGAATCTGAACACCTAAACCAATGTCCTCCATACTAGAACACGCTTTCAGAACAATCGCAAAAGCAGCGCCATCACATGTCACTCCCACAGTCCTCATACAAACAAAAATCGCCGCAGACTCTCTAAAACCTCCATTCTTCATGTACACTGACATAATTGAATTCCATGACACCACATCCCTTTCCGGCATCAACTCAAAAAATGACTCCGCGGTTCCCATATCCCCAGAACCAGCATACCCAAATATCATAGCATTCCAAGACACAGTATCTCGTTCAGGCATTACATCAAACACTCTAGACGCACCCAACAAATCCGAACCAGGTTTTAAAGCCTTTCCTTCAGAACAATCCTGAAAAATCCGAGAAAAATTCTTCCTTTTAGACGACTCCACTGCTGTCAATATTGTACATAGGCCTTATAGAAGAGGTATCCATTGGCGTTGAACCTAAAAGACAATCCAGAATAACTACGCTTTATAACCCATAACTCTGATAAAGGAAAATACTAAGTAAAATCAAACAGGCTATTATCTGTTTTATTCCATGAGAACACAACTTCATCATGATCATAATGGTTCAGAAACTGAAAATTACTTAGGCATGCAGCTCTGTTTCTTACTGCAAAGCATATACATAATTTCACATTGAATTTTCATAATGTGTGCTCTGATCAATTCTGCAAACTGCACCACCTTGTGTGACATATTGAAAAGAAAAAAATAAATTAACTGATTGCATAATTTTTAAACCATGTGATACATGGCATATGGATAGTTCAGTTTAGTGATAATTCATGCGATAAAATGCGTATCATAAGTCAATACATTCGGAATACAAACACAATATAAAATCATTACTATCAATTAAAGAAAACTTAATATGGTTACCAGAGCTTAATGCCACCATTCAATTACCCACACCTACCATCATTCACAATCACACACAACAAATTGTGAAACTGTGAAAAGAGTTGCAACTTTTAAGTGAGGAAGTTCAGTTAAATAAAGTATTTTAGTGATTGATTTAATGATCTGGAAATGATGCGCCTGAAAGACATTGATGTGAACTAAGACTGATACCACTATACCTATAATATCTACGAAATCTGATGATACTCAAAACTGAGCCACTAGCAAGTATCCTACCCAAACTTATCTAGGGGGTACCTCGTACCAGATTTAATGAAGCAAGCACCAAGCAGCTTCAAAAAAATAAAGACGACTTCTTTTTTTACCATGCCATAAAGAATAAGAATGACTTCTTTATGTACCATTTCTTTCGAGCTTGGAACTGATTCTTGCTTCCTGGTCAGTGGCCATTTCTTTGCTATTTTCTTCAAGCTGCTTCGAGCGATCTTTATCCCTCTCTTTTCTATCTCTACTCTTTTCAAGTTCTTTTCCTCTTTCCTATCTTGTCTTTTCTTTTACTCGGCCGCGTTCAGCTTCACGCTCTTGCTCGACTTCCCTTTCCTTCTCTTTTATCCCTTTCTCTTACTTTTTCTCTACGCTTTTCTCTATCCTTCACTCTAACCTTTTCCCTATTGTCTTTTACCTTTTCTTTCTCCTTCTCTTTTAGCTTTACCTTTCAGTGCCATACTTGATGAGGTTGACACACTCTATGATGATGAAGAGTTTGAACTTGCACTCCAGAATTTGATAAGCTCCGCACCAGTAGTCACTACACTATCTGTTTGTGACAGCAACCTTACCTGCAGACATATACAACAAGTTAGTTGAAACTTTTCCAGACTCTGAGGTGGTTATTGGGCCCGGGATGCATCGCACAAGTACTGGTCTTGAAGAGGTGTGTTTTATTTTCATCGTATATGTTTATGCTCATGTAGCCTGAAATTTCTTGCGAGTTTCAAGCTTTGTTTCTTTTTTGACAAGTAGTGTGCAGCTTCATTTCCTATTCAGAATTAAGAAAAGTAGAAGCAATGTTGTTAACAGGCCGTCTTTTTTTCAGGTTCTCGTTGATTGCAGTGGAGATGAAGGAACGGAAAAGAATCCAGATACAGCACTTCTAAACAAGAAAACCGCCCTGTTGCAACTTGCCGAGGAAAATCCAGTATCCAAAACCATCGTCTTCTGCAACAAGGTGATAAACAAAGGGTGTTTTGTTTAATTTTTATGTGCAGCATCAATATATAATGATAAAACTACTCATTTTCTTATCTTTGAAATCCCGTATTCAGATTGAGACGTGCAGAATAGTGGAGAATGCATTAAACCGCTTTGATAGAAAAGGAATTCGATTGCTTGTTCTACCTTTCCACGCTGCAGTTACACAAGAAACACGCCTTTCAAACATGCAAGAGTTCCTCCATCCACGATCCGATAAAGACTCATTATTCATAGTCTGCACTGACAGGTACCTTATCTTCACAATTCATCACTTCACCGACAGCAAACTTATTACGTCTCACACTTCCTCTCATAAAACCTGTAATGACAGAGCCTCAAGAGGAATTGATTTCACGGGCGTGAATCATGTTGTGCTGTTCGATTTTCCTCGGGATCCAAGTGAGTATGTTAGACGAGTCGGCAGAACAGGAAGAGGCGTAGGTGGTCGAGGCAAGGCATTTGTTTTCGTAGTTGGCAAACAAGTCTCCCTTGCTCGAAAAATCATGGACCGGAACCAAAAGGGTCATCCCTTGCATGATGTTCCTTCCTCTTTTTAGTTCATACAGTAGTCTATTATATACACAGCGTCCTACCACTTGTTTTTCAGCTTCTCCGGTTCAATAAAATTATCTTAGTGAAATTGCTGTCCTTCGATATTTTATTTTAGATCTCCTCTCCTCCACACTCACAAAGCTTAACTGGTTTGGTTGGCTGTCGGCTTCGGCCGGAAAATTGCTTTCTTCTGGGTTTTTGATGTCAGCTTCGGCTGGAAAGTGTTTGTTTCTAGGGTTTGCCGTCGGATTTGATAGAATCGTGGTTAGTAGTCAAAGACTTAACAAAGTTAGGAACTGTTAGGAACCTGACTTTGTATGCAGATAATCAATTAAACTGAGTACGCAGCGGAATAAACTTAAATAACTTTTTATTACTATTTAACATGTACAATCATAACACTCAGTTTGTACATAAATGCCTATTAAGTGTAGATCAAAACTAGATCGACACAAGCAAAACCTGACTACTTCCCTGACTGACTTCTCGTCGTCACTGTAGTCACCTGCACCTCCGCAGCTTTCCGGCAATGATCAAGAATAGCTCGATCGCTCGAATATCACGCTCGCACAGCTCGCTGGATATTCTTACTCTGGGTACACCCACTTTGGAAAGCTCTAAACGATATTGGGGAAGCACACCGATCTGAACAGTAACCGCTGCTCTCATATAGGTTCTTGAGGTAACTGCCATAGGTCATGGCTTGTAACGGCAGCTCCATGATCTCCTTGATGTGTTATGGGAACGTGTCATCACTCCATGATGTATTTGACTCCCGTTCTCAACTGCTCTGTTGACTCGACCTCAACTGCTATGTTGGCTTGACCGTTGACCAATACTCAGGTTCTTGGTTACTCGAAGACTTCCACAGGTACTTGAGTCTAGCATCACGTTCCTGAATGCTCCAGTAAGTTCCTGACTTACACAGACTCAAGTAGACCATTAAACTGGTTTGTCAATCATCAAAATCAAGTGAGGCCATTGCCTCAACAATTTCCCCATTTTTGATGATGACAAACCCACAAGGGAAAAATACCAAGCCAGCACTTAATAGATGATTAAACATGCACACAGCATCCTATGAGAACATATTCTCCCTGGGACAAATTCCCCCTAAGTTCCAGCACGCTTAGGAACCTAACAATCAATCTATTAAGTCAAAGACTTATATAGGTTTTGAAAGTCAAGAACCAAGTCAAGAACACCTGATTTAATTCCCCCTGAGTTAATACTTCTACCCCCTTCCCCCTTTTGGCATCATCAAAGAAGGGTAAAATTAACATGCAAGGCAGTCAGAAACATGAGTAAAAACTTGAAACTGAGAGTAACTCATAAATGCATGCATAAAACTTCAAAGTTAACGTAGATAGTCATAACATGCAAACTGAACTCAAGTTTTTGACACTCAAAGCAACGAAGGGAATAATGAGGTGGGAAGTCAAGGAATGGGAAATCCACATTGGGAACTGATCACGGCATTCGCAAAGTCAAAAAATGATCATCCCAAACTGAAAAGCTTCAGAGCTTTTCAACCAAGGCCAGTAATGCATCCTTCACTTCGTTGATTTCCTCTTTAATCTCCTCCTTAAACTCCCTGAGTTCTGCTCTTATCTCCTTTATCTCTTTCTTCACATCAGAGATACCTTGCTCCAGAACTGCCTTCCACTGAGCATCATCTCCTTCAACCTCGGCATCATCCTCTCCCTCATCATCTTTCAGATCTGAATTTGGCTCCAAGTCCAGGTTCTGGTACTTGAGGTCTTATCCATCCTTCGACAGGATCTTTCACCAAGTTCATTTTCCTGAACACATCATGATAGGATCGTGGTTAGTAGTCAAAGACTCAAGATTGAAAGTCAGAGACTTAACAAAGGTCGGAACTGTTAAGAACCTAACTTTGTATGCAGATAAATACTTAATCAGAATACGCAGCGGATTAAACTTAAATAGCTTTTTATTACTATTTAACCTGTACACTCAATCGGTACAAAACTTGTCTATGATGTATAAATCTATCCTAGATTTACACATGTAAGACCTGACTACTTCCCTGACTGTCTCGTCGACGTCACCGTAGTCTCTGGCACCTCCTTGGCTTTCCGACACTGATCAGAACCAGCTCGATCACACTGAATATCACTCGCACAGCTCGCTCGATATTCACTCTCTGTGTATGCAAAGCTATCTCGGATGTGGGAAGGCGCGCGCTACTGAAGAGCTTGATTTGGCTTATATAGGTTCTTCAGTAACTGCCCTAGATCATGTCTGCAACCGCCAGCCCATGATCTCCTCAATGTGTAGTGGAGACGTGTCAGACGTGTCAACATGTCTTTGACTTCTGTTGTCAACTGCTCTGTTGACCTCAACTGCACAACTGCTCCGTTGACTTGGACTCCTCAACTGCTCCGTTGACTTGGACTGATCTCAGGTTCTTGGTTGCTCGGATACATCCGCATGTACTCAAGTCCATCACCATGTCCTTGAGTGCTCCAGTATGTTCCTGACTAACAGAAACTCAAGCAAACCGTCACACTAGTTTGTCAATCATCAAAACCATTTGGGGCCAATGCCTCAACAATTTCCCCCTTTTTGATGATGACAAACCCACAAGGAAAAATACCAATTTAGCACTTAATAGATGTTTGAATATGCACACAGCATCACATGAGAACAGATCTCCTTGGGAACAAATTCCCCCTAAGTTCCTGCACACTCAGAAACTCAACAAACATCCTATTACGCCAAAACCTACACAGGTATTTCAGGTCTAAGTTCCTGCATACTCAGATTGTATTCCCCCTCAGGTGATACTTCTACCCTTCCCCCTTTTGACATCATCAAAGAAGAGTTCATCCACATGCATATCAGTCAAGAATATGAGTAAATACTCGAAAACCAGAGCAATTCATAATGGCATGCATAAAACTTCAATGATAAATAAGATAGTCAAGACAAACATGTTGAACACACAGAGTTGTCACACAGAAATAAATGGGAAACGTTTGGATGGGTTCAAGGATGGGGAAATCCATAGATGGGAACTGAGCTTAGCATTCTCAGAGTCAAGAGAGATCGTCCTGGGGACTTCAGAGCATCACAGACTGGCAACTAGTTCCAGTATTGCCTCCTGCATTTCTTTGACCGCGGCCTTTATTTCCCCGACATCTGCCTTAAGCCGTTTCAGATCTCTTCTGATGTCCACGATTCCTTGCTCTAGAACTTCCCACTTCTTGTGTCCATCAACTTCAGAATCACCCTCATCCTCATCCTCATCCTGAATATCCTTTAGGACTTGTTTAGCTTTAGGCTTGGGTTCATTGACAGGAACTTTGATCCACCCCTCCACTGGGTCTTTCAACAAGTTCATCTTCCTGAACACATCTGGATCAAAGTCCTTCACTATCTGCTCCTCAGAATCAGATGTCACCTCATAGAGATTATGTTTCAGAAGAACCTTCTTGATTACCCTTGAGTATCCTATCTGAGTCAGGTTTTTCAGATGATCCATTTGGAGAATTATCATCTTGGGAAGGTTGACTCGTTCCCTGCTCAATAGTTTGTCCAAGAGTAGAAGATCTTGATGTTGAACATATGAGGGCTTCACTCCCCTCTGCAGAAAGTTGCTCACAAGCAGTTTGTGCAGGATCTTGACCGTGGGCTCCATGTACTGAGTACTGATCCCTAGTCCTTTCTGCACTGAATCCAGTTGACAGATGTTCTTCACCAGTAGCTTCTTATCAGCAATCTCCTTTGGCCAGACACTTGATCTTTTGGCTTTCTTGAACGAGCTCTTCTGAGCAGCTTCTTCCTTCACCTCTAACTTTCTCTTACCGCCCTCTCTCAGAGGTTGAATCCGTAAGGGCTGGGCTTTCTTCGTCCTCTTGGAGAGTCTTGGGGCAGACTGAACTATCTCACAGTCGATGTCCTCAGCTCTTTCAGTTTTGTCGAACTGGGCAATTTTGCCCATCTCCACTAACTCATCCAACATCTGATTTGCTGCAGACATTTCTGCTCCAATCGATGACATGTCAGCCATATGAGCCTCGCCCTTCTCTTCAGAGCAACCAAACAAATAATCAGTGTTACTGGAGTCTGCACCCCCTTCTGGGTTCTTCACATGCACAACATCAATAAACTCTAATTCTACTTCTGCTTCACCAACGAGACCCACACCACAGGGACAATTTCCGCCTTTAACTTCTTCTAGAACTCCGTCATCCTCCACATCTCTAACAACTCCAGAGATATCAACCCTCTCCAGTTCACCAATACTACCAACCCCACCGCAGTATTCAGCAAATCTAGCGGATTTAGGGTTAAAGACAGTGATTTGAAGTTTCGACTTACTTGCGTTCAGCATCTCGGCCACTGCACTTGGGACTTCATATCTAACACCAGCGATGATGAATGACTCCATATCTGTTGCGATGAGAGAGTTTCGATTCGGAGGCGATTTAGGGTTTCAAATCTGAAGAGAGATGACTTCAACTCCTCTTTAAATTCAAAATCCTGTCATTATCTCCTGATTACTCGCGTGCTCGTATCACACCCAACCGTCCGACTTCCAAGGCAGAAACCACTGAACTGTCGTTTTATCGTATCAAATACCTCTATGAGTTCTTCAGTCCCAGAGACATCGATCCTTGACTGAGAGAATGTCAGACCAGTTCCCTGACTATGGATTTTTCACAAGGGACATTGTGGTGGATCGGCTTACCATAAGGGTATATAATGTAAAATCACCACAATTCAGGTCACTCACTCACACATGTATATAATCAAGCATGTTCTGAATTGCATCAGGGAGGTTCACACATAGCCTATTCTAGGGTCAGGTGGTTTCACATACTTCCTTCATGGGGCAATTGGCAACAAACTCCGGAAGCAGTGTAGGGCAGCAAAGAGAAATGTGTTCAACAGTGCATGTACTATATCAGATTTATCAAAGGAGTAATAGCTCGCACATTATTGACATCTCAGGGACTTCAAGAATTCACTCAAGTAATTGACGGACAAGCATGTTCAGTACTCTATCATCTAGTCAATCAATGAGGAAAGTTTCAGAAGTACCTCACTGTGGACTCATCAATCCAAGTTCCATCCTTAGTTTTTCAAAAACATCCTTGTGTAGAGACTTGGTAAATATATCAGCAACCTGATCTTCACTTCTGCAGAAGTTAATAGTGACAAGTTCCTTTTCTACACAGTCTCTAAGAAAATGATGTTTAATTTCTATATGCTTAGATTTGCCATGTTGAACTGGATTTTTTGCAATACTAATAGCGCTAGTATTATCACAAAAAATTGGAACTTGATCAAAGTGCAAATTGAAGTCACTTAGCTGATTACGAAGCCATAGGATCTGAGCGCAGCAGGCTGCAGCTGCCACGTACTCTGCTTCAGCTGTTGACAATGCCACAGAATTCTGTTTCTTCGATCCCCAAGAAATCAAGCAAGATCCGAGGAACTGAGCCATCCCAGAGGTGGATTTCCGGTCAGTCCTATCTCCTGCGAAGTCTGCGTCTGTGAATCCTTCCAAACTGAGAGACTTCACTCTCGGATACCACAGAACCAGCTTCTCAGTACCCTTCAGATACCTTAGTATCCTCTTCACAGCCTTTACATGCGATTCCCTAGGATCAGCTTGAAACCTAGCACATTGACAGACGCTAAACATGATATCAGGTCTAGAAGCAGTCAAATATAGTAAAGAACCTATCATGCCACGATATTTTGTAGCATCTGTCCTTGGAGACGCATCATCCTTTGTCAGGGACTCATTCGGAGAACTAGGAGTGTTCACATGCTTTGAACCTCCAAGCCCGTACTTCTTCACGATTTCACTCAGGTACTTCTGTTGTGAAATCTCAGTACCATTCTCCAGCTGTCTGACTTGAATACCAAGAAAGAATGTCAGCTCCCCGACCATACTCATCTCAAACTCACTCTCCATGAGTTTAGTGAAGGACTTCACAAGCTCGTCACTTGTGGATCCAAAGATGATGTCGTCGACATATACCTGCACAATGAGAAAATGCTTATCAGTTCTCATCAAAAATAGAGTCTTATCCACCTTACCTCGCTCATATCCGTGAGCCAGCAGATACTCTGAAAGACGCTCATACCACGCCCTAGGCGCCTGTTTTAGTCCATACAAGGCCTTGTCGAGAACATACACATGATCTGGATGCTCAGGAACCTCAAAACCAGGGGTCTGTTCCACGAAGATTTCCTCCTTCAGGAACCCGTTCAGAAACGCAGTTTTGACATCCATCTGATGGAGTTTAATTCCAAACTGCACTGAGTAAGCAATCAACAACCTGATAGCTTCCAACCTTGCTACTGGTGCAAAAGTTTCTTCATAGTCAATGCCTTCCTGCTGACTGTAGCCTTTCACCACCAACCTGGCCTTGTTCCTGACTACTTCTCCTTCGGAATTCCTTTTGTTCCTCAAGATCCAGCGAGTGCCAATCACTTTCCGATTCTCTGGCCTTGGAACAAGTCTCCAGACTTTGTTCCTCTCGAACTGATGGAGTTCATCTTACATCGCCTGGATCCAATCTGGGTATTTCAGTGCTTCTTCCACCGTTTTTGGCTCGATCAGAGACACGAAGGCGTTCATGACTGTTTCCCCCTGAACTGCAGCATAACAAATATAATCGCGAAGTGCGCTACTCGGCTGCCTTACTCGAGTACTTCTCCTCAGCTCAGTTACCTCCTGAGTCTCTTGGATTTCCTCAGAATCACTTTGAACTGTACCAGCTTCAGGGACTTGTTCATTAACTTCAGCTAGCTCTTCAAGTTCTTCATCCTCAGGGACTTGAGCATCTGCTGGTACAGATGTTTCCAGATTCTCTGGAACATCAACTGCTTCAACATCCCTCTGACGAATCAGCTCAAAGTCACCATCTTCCCCAGCAACATGAACATCAGGAACATGTCCAGAATCGTTACTCATGGACTCCTCATCAAAGATGACATGTACGCTTTCTTCAATTAGTTTGGTCCTTTTGTTGAATACTTTGTAGGCCTTGCTGTGCAGAGCATACCCCACGAAGATTCCTTCATCGCTTCTTGGATCAAACTTCCCAAGTTGATTCTTCCCGTTGTTGTGAACATAGCATTTACTCCCAAATACTCGAAGATGCGAAATATTGGGTTTCCGACCATTCAGCAACTCGTACGGGGTCTTGTCGAGAATTGGTCTCAAGTAACATCGGTTGAGAACGTAGCAGGCGGAATTCATTGCTTCTGCCCAGAAACTTTTAGCCAACTTGCTCTCAATTAGCATCGTCCTCGTCATGTCTTCCAGAGTTCGGTTCTTTCTCTCGACTACTCCATTTTGTTGTGGAGTCCTTGGCGCTGAGAAATTATGATCGATTCCCTCATCAGTGCAGAAGGTAGTAAACATCCCATTGTCGAACTCAGTACCATGATCTGATCTGATACTTTTTACCTTGAGACTGAATTTCCTTTCAGCGAGCTTCACCCAAGTCTTGAAGCAGTCAAAGACTTCATCCTTTGACCTGATAAAAATCACCCACGTGTATCTTGAAAAATCATCAACTAACACATACACGTACCGATTACCTTGACGAGATTGTACTCTCATTGGTCCACACAGATCCATGTGTACTAGATCAAACGCCCTTGCTGTACTGACTCCATTCTTTGAGTGGAAGGATCCTCTAAACTGCTTCCCTTGAGTACATGCACTGCAGACTTGATCAGGGACTTCACTGATTTTTGGTAATCCAATTACCAAATTCTGATTATGCAGCCTTTTCAATAGTCTGAAATTCACATGTCCCAACCGACGATGCCACATCTCAGATTCATCTGATCTAGAGGATAGACAGAGGTACTGTTCCGGATCAAACGTAGGATCCACATAATACACTCTATTCGCACAATTTCCACGCAGAAGTACTTGACCTGTGGAGACACACTTAATGAAGCAACTATCAGCTGTAAAAACAACCTCGTTTTTACCTCCACGACACAACTGAGAGACACTGAGCAAATTAAACTTTAAACCATTAACTAGACTCACATTATCTACACTAACCTTGCTGGATAGATGTACCTTACCTGAACCGATGACTTTACACTTACTTTCATTTCCAAAAGTAATGGAGCCACCAGAATGATGTCGCAGAGAGGAGAATTGATTCATCTTCCCGGTCATATGACCCGAGCATGCACTATCAACTAACCAGGAACCTGTTCCTCTCTCGACCTGCACATAAACAATCAGGTTTTAGCAACCCAAACAAGCTTAGGCTTTTTGGGCTTAGATGACAAGGTAGATAAAGTTTTAGCGTCAGAAACATGAGATTTTGAAACTGCTTTTGAGTGGGAGACATCCTTGGTCACTCCTGAGCTAGACGGATCTTTTGTTGCTCCAGGTTTTCCACTTCTTTTGGATCCTGAGGATGTACCAGACTCGGAGCTTGAGACCTCAGACACGTTCTTGGAAATGCTCTTCTGTCCTTTGCATCTTTTCTGACTGTGTCCCTCCTTTCCGCAGCGAAGGCAGACTCTTTGCTTTCTGAAGTCTATATCCTTGGACTCAGAGACTTTCTTCTTCTGCTTCTCGAAGTCAATAGGAACTGGACTTTTCCTACGGTTGAGTTTTTCCCAGATTTGATGACCCTTTCCATAGATTTTGCTGTCATCCAAATCAACCTTCAGTCTAGGTGTAGTTCTCTGTTGATTTTGTCTTTGCGGAGGTTTTGCAATGGTCACTTCTCCGTATCCAAGACCTGGCCTGGTTTTTGGCTTCTGTTTCTCTTTTCTCATAGGCGAGTCAAAGAAGTGATCATCTGATCCCGCTACCCTTTTTCCAGCTGCTTTCTCGAGTCGCTGAACCTTTATGGACAATTGATGGTTCTCTTCGAACATCGACTGCATCTGTTTGTCTTGATCAGTCACGATAGCATTCAGTTCTTCTGCCTTGAGAACTAATTTCTTGACCATTGCAATGCACTGAGAACGTGAATAATAGCCCGATTGTGAATCATCTGAGCTTACCTCAGTGGATGAACCCTTTGAAGGTGTCTTCCTAGACAGTGAGGATGATGACGAACTCTGCGAACTTGAAGAATTTCCCTGTGCCATCAGACACACATTTCTTCTTACGTCTCCCATGCTATTTTCCTCATCTGAATCCCCCCAAGCAAACATTGCTTGCTTTCCTTTGTCATCTTCCTTCTGTTTCTCTTCTGCCTCAGCTTCATCTTTCTTGCGTTTGTAGCAGTCACTTTTGAAGTGACCTTTCTTCTTGCAGTAGAAGCATTCCACATCCTTTCGGTCTTTTCCTTTACTTGGTCTGCTACCTGAGTTCTTGTCATCAGAAACTTTACGGGCCTTAGTCATCACTTCCTGTTCCTCAGTCTTTGAGGTTTCCTTTCCCTTATTTCTGTTATACTTCTTGTACCTGGAGCTTTCTCCAACCAGAGCAACTTGTCGAGCAGACTTCTGAGGTTCTCGACTTTCCAGTTTAACGTCCTCAATGGCCTTATTACTGACCAAGCTCGCAACCAGTTCCTCCAGAGAGTTTTCCTTTGTGCTCGGAAGAGCAGCCAGAGTCCTCGAGATGTCATCCCATTCTGGACCCAGTCCCTGCATGAATCTGTGGGTAATCTCCCAGTTCTTGTACCTTTTTCCGAGATTATTCAGAGTAGCCAGACATCCTTGGAATCTGGAGTGATAATCATGCATTGACTCGTTCTTAACTTGTCTCAGGGAATTGAACTCCGTCTGAACAGCAAGAATACGGTTTCTTTTCACATCCTTCGATCCTTCATAGATTTTCTTCAGTGAATCCCAGATGTCACTCGGGTCTTTGAACTGTATCACCTTCTTCAGGTCTCCAGGTTCCAGTGCACTGTGAAGAACCTTCAATGCTTTTGCATTCTTTTCCAATTTCTTATAGTCCTCAGTCGAGTACATAATCCTGGGCTTAAGTTCGGTCTGACTTCCCTCAAGATAAATGTGCTGTTGCCCTTGTTCTATGATCTGCCAAACCTCTCCATCTGAAGACATCACATGTGCTTCAAATCTGACCGCCCAGGTCTCATACTCCCCGGGCTTCAATTTCGGAGGATTTGAGAACGAATCACCTGTCATACCTGCAAATCTAACCAAAATCTAGAACCCTGCGGCTCTGATACCAATTGATAGGATCGTGGTTAGTAGTCAAAGACTCAAGATTGAAAGTCAGAGACTTAACAAAGGTCGGAACTGTTAAGAACCTAACTTTGTATGCAGATAAATACTTAATCAGAATACGCAGCGGATTAAACTTAAATAGCTTTTTATTACTATTTAACCTGTACACTCAATCGGTACAAAACTTGTCTATGATGTATAAATCTATCCTAGATTTACACATGTAAGACCTGACTACTTCCCTGACTGTCTCGTCGACGTCACCGTAGTCTCTGGCACCTCCTTGGCTTTCCGACACTGATCAGAACCAGCTCGATCACACTGAATATCACTCGCACAGCTCGCTCGATATTCACTCTCTGTGTATGCAAAGCTATCTCGGATGTGGGAAGGCGCGCGCTACTGAAGAGCTTGATTTGGCTTATATAGGTTCTTCAGTAACTGCCCTAGATCATGTCTGCAACCGCCAGCCCATGATCTCCTCAATGTGTAGTGGAGACGTGTCAGACGTGTCAACATGTCTTTGACTTCTGTTGTCAACTGCTCTGTTGACCTCAACTGCACAACTGCTCCGTTGACTTGGACTCCTCAACTGCTCCGTTGACTTGGACTGATCTCAGGTTCTTGGTTGCTCGGATACATCCGCATGTACTCAAGTCCATCACCATGTCCTTGAGTGCTCCAGTATGTTCCTGACTAACAGAAACTCAAGCAAACCGTCACACTAGTTTGTCAATCATCAAAACCATTTGGGGCCAATGCCTCAACACATCAGGATCAAACTCCTTAACCACTTGGTCCTCAACTCCAGACAAGTTTTTATACAGCCCATGTTCCTGCAGAACCTTCTTGATAACCCAATCTGAGTCAACTTCTTCAGATGGGACATTTGATGAATTATTAACTTTGGCAGATTGATCTGTTCTCTCTTCAACATCCTGTCCAAGACCAGCAAGTCTTCATGTTGAACATAAGAGGGTTTGACACCTATCTGAATAAAATTGCTCACAAGCAATTTATGCAGGATCTTGACATTGGGCTCCATGAACTGGGTGCTAATGCCTAACCCCTTTGGAATCTTTTCCAGATGACAGATTGTCTTCACAAGGCCCTGCTTGTCTCCAGCTTCCTTCGGCCACACATTGTTCTAGCAAAACAGATCAAAACCTTTATGTTCCAATCCCATGATCATCGCCAACTCCATACTGGACACAGTAAATTTGTTCCCCCTGAACTTCACCTCCAGGGCAGGTATTTTTCTATCAATAAGTGACAGGTTCTTGTAGAACTCCTCCACGACTTCAGGACAAACAAACTCATGAGTTTCACAAAGCTTCTCCCAGCCTTGAGCTTTTAAAATATCAAACACTTCTGTGAGTCCTTCACCCATCAGGAACCTCTCAGAGCATTCCATCTCCATCAAAATCTCTTTCCCAGACTTTGACCTTTTAGCTCTCTTGACAGAGCTCTTCGGAGCAGTTTCTTCCTTCACATCTAATTTTCTTTTACCACTCTCCCTCAGTGGTTGAATCCTTACGGGCAAAGGTTTCTTTATCTTTTTCTTTGAAATAGTTGAGGACGTTTCAACTACCTCACAGTCCATATCCTCAGCCACATCAGTTCCTTTGAACTTGGCAATCTTGCTCATCTCTTCCAGCTCATCTAAAATCTGATTCACTCCAGATTTTTCTACTCCAACTGATGGCTTACCAGCATCTTTTGCAATATCCTCCTTCTCTTGAGAGCATGCAAACAGAAAATCTGTATTATCAGAATTAACAACCCCTTCTGGGTTTTTCACACCAGCAACATCAACCCCTTCTGGGTTCTCCACAGCAACCGTATTATCTTCACCATAACTCATCTGAACCACTTCCTTCATACCTCAAGTACTTCGTTAAGACCTTCAGTTCCAGCAGACAATAAAACTCTTGACTGAGAGAATACCAGATCAGTTCCCAGACTATGGATTTTTCATAAGGGGCATTGTGGTGGGTCGGCTTACCATAAGGGTACAGAATGTAAAAATCACCACAATTCAATGCACTCAATCACACATTAGATATTCTAATCATGCATGTCCAGAAAATATTTAAGGTTGGTTCATTGGACAAAAAACAAGATTAGACAAAGGCTAGGTGGTTTCATACAATTCCTTCATGGGGCTCTTAGGGTGTAAACATCCGGAAGGTATGTGAGGCATCAGGAATACATGTTCAGTAGTGCATGTACTATATCATCTTTAACCAAGAAGTAATATCACACAGAGTACTTGACACTCAAGAACTTCAAGAAATGACTCAAAGTATTGACTAACATGCATGTTAAATACCCTGTCTTCTAACCAATCATTGAGAGAAGTTTAGAAGTACCTCACTGTGGATTCATTAAACCGAGATCCATCCTCAATTTTTCAAATGCTTCCCTATGTAAAGCCTTTGTAAAGATGTCAGCGACCTGATCTTCACTTCTACAAAAGTTAATTGATACAAGTTCCTTTTCCACACAATCTCTAAGAAAATGATGTTTGATTTCAATATGCTTAGTTTTTCCATGTTGCACAGGATTTTTTGCAATACTAATAGCACTAGTATTGTCACAAAAAATAGGAACTTGATCAAAGTGAAGATTGAAATCACTTAGCTGATTTTGTAGCCATAGGATCTGAGCACAACAGGCTGCTGCCGCCACATACTCAGCCTCCGCCGTTGACAACGCCACTGAATTTTGCTTCTTTGAACCCCAAGACACCAAGCACGATCCAAAGAACTGTGCCATGCCGGATGTGGACTTTCTATCAGTCCTATCCCCAGCGAAGTCTGCGTCTGTGTATCCCTCCAAACTGAGAGACTTCACTCTCGGATACCACAGGACCAGCTTCTCAGTGCCCTTCAGATACCTCAGTATCCTCTTCACGGCCTTTACATGAAATTCCCTTGGTTCCGCTTGAAACCTGGCACATTGACATACGCTAAACATTATATCAGGTCTAGAAGCAGTCAAATACAGTAAAGAACCTATCATGCCACGATATCTTGTAGCATCTATCCTTGGAGACGCATCATCCTTTGTCAGGGACTCATTCGGAGAACTAGGAGTGTTCACATGATTTGAACCTCCGAACCCGTACTTCTTCACAACCTCACCCAGGTACTTCTGTTGAGAAATCTCAGTACCATTCTCCAACTGTCTAACTTGAATACCAAGAAAGAACGTCAGTTCCCCGACCATACTCATTTCAAATTTATTCTCCATGAGTTTAGTGAAGGCCTTCACAAGTTCGTCACTTGTGGATCCGAAGATTATGTCATCGACATACACCTGCACAATGAGTAAGTGCTTATCAGTTCTCAACAAAAATAGAGTCTTATCTACCTTACCTCGCTCATATCCATGAGCTAGCAGATACTCCGATAGGCGCTCGTACCACGCCCTAGGCGCCTGTTTTAATCCATACAGGGCCTTGTCGAGAACGTACACATGATCTGGATGCTCAGGAACCTCAAATCCAGGAGTCTGTTCAACAAAGATTTCCTCCTTCAGGAACCCATTCAAAAACGCCATTTTAACATCCATCTGATGGAGTTTGATTCTAAACTGCACTGAATATGCTATCAACAACCTGATAGCCTCCAACCTTGCCACTGGCGCAAAGGTTTCTTCATAGTCAATGCCCTCCTGTTGGCTGTAACCTTTCACCACCAACCTGGACTTGTTCCTGACTATTACTCCCTCGGAATTCAATTTGTTCCTTAGGATCCATCGGGTGCCAATCACCTTCCGATTCTCTGGTCTTGGAACAAGTCTCCAAACTTTGTTCCTCTCGAACTGATGCAATTCATCTTGCATCGCTTGGATCCAATCTGGATCTTTCAGTGCTTCTTCAACTGTCTTTGGCTCAATCAGAGACACAAAGGCATTCATTACTCTTTCCCCCTGAACTGCTGCATAGCAAACATAATCACGAAGTGCAACACTCGGCTGTTTCACTCGTGTACTTCTCCTCAACTCAGTGACCTCCTGAGCCTCTTGGATTTCCTCAGTTTCACCAGGAACTTCACCAACTTCAGGGACTTGTCCATTCACTTCAGTTTGCTCTCCAGGTTCTTCAACCTCAGCAACTTGACCATTGACTTGATCAACTGGTTCCAGGTTCTCTGTATCAGCAACAACTGTATCATCCCTAGGACGAATCAGCATAAACTCTTCATTATCATCTGTAGCATGAACGTCAGGAACTTATCCAGGTTCATTACCCATGGACTCCTCATCAAAGACGACATGAACACTTTCCTCAATCTGTTTGGTCCTTTTATTGAATACTTTGTAGGCCTTGCTGTGTAGAACATACCCTACAAAAATTTCTTCATCGCTTCTAGGATCAAACTTCCCAAGCTGATTCTTTCTGTTGTTGTGAACGTAGCATTTACTGCCAAACACCCGAAAATGTGATACGTTGGGTTTCCTACCCTTCAACAGCTCATAGGGAGTCTTATTGAGGATTGCTCTCAGATAACAGCGATTGAGAACATAACAAGCTGCATTCATAGCTTCTGCCCAGAAACTCCTTGCTAATCTGCTCTCAATAAGCATCGTTCTGGTCATGTTTTCCAGAGTCCGGTGCTTCCTTTCCACTACTCCATTCTGCTGTGGAGTCCTCGGCGCTGAGAAGTTATGATCAATTCCCTGATCAGCACAGAAAGCAATGAACATTCCATTCTCAAACTCAGTACCATGATCCGTTCTGATACTTCTCACTTTGAGATCAAATTTTCGTTCAGCAAGCTTTACCCAAGTCTTGAAGCACTCAAAGACTTCATCCTTTGATCTAATAAAGATCACCCATGTGTATTTGGAGAAGTCATCCACAAGTACATACACGTACCGATTTCCTTGACGAGATTGAGTCCTCATTGGTCCACACAAATCCATGTGTATAAGATCAAACGCCTTGGCTGTACTGACTCCAGTCTTGGAATGGAATGATCCTCTGGTCTGTTTCCCTTGTGCACACGCACTGCAGACTTGATCAGGTTCTTCACTGACTTTTGGTAATCCAATTACCAATTCTTGATTGTGTAACCTCTTCAACAATCTGAAATTCAAATGTCCAAGTCTTCTATGCCATAGCTCAGACTCATTAGACCTTGAGGTCAAACACAGATATTCTTCTGGATCAAATGTCGGATCTACATAGTAAACTCTGTTTGCACAAGTTCCTCTCAGAAGTACCTGACCTGAGGAAACACACTTGACATAACAGCCATCAGTAGTAAAAACAACTTTGTTTTTACCATTTCGACATAATTGAGAAACACTCAGTAAATCAAATTTCAAACCATTAACTAAACTCACATTATCTACACTGACCTTACTAGATAAAAGTACCTTACCTGAGCCGATGACTTTACATTTACTTTCATTACCAAAAGTAATGGAGCCACCGGAGTGATGTCGCAGAGAGGAAAATTGTTCCATCTTCCCGGTCATATGTCCCGAGCATGCACTATCTACAAGCCACGAACATATCCCTCTCCCGACCTGCACAAGAACGATCAGTTCTTAGCAACCCAAATAAGCTTAGCTTTTCTGGGTTTAAGCTGTGAAGTAGGTAAAGTAGTAGAGTTAGAAACATGAGGGCTTGAAACTTCTTTTGAGTCTGACAAGTTCTTGACAACTCTGGAACTTGAAGGATCGCTGACTTCTCCAGGTTTTCCACTCTTTTTGGAAACTGAGCAGGTTCCTGACTCCAAGCTCGAGCACTTTGAACCTTTCTTGGAAACATTCCGCCTTTCTTTGCATTGTCTCCAATTATGTCCTTCTTTCCCGTAATGAAAACAGATCTTTTGTTTTCTGAAGTCTACCTTCTTGGGCTCAGAAACCTTCTTCTTCTGTTTCTCAAAATCAATAGGTATTGGACTGTTCCTTCGCTTGATCTTTCTCCCAGATGTGGTAACCTTTCCCAAAGGTTTTGGAGTCATCCAAATCCACCTTTTGTCTAGGAGTAGTCCTTGGTTGTTTCTGTCCTTGCATAGGCTTTGCAATAGACACTTCACCATAACCAAGACCTGGTCTGGTCTTCGACTTCTGTTTCTCCTTTCCCTTCGCTGTATCATAGAACCGACCACCTGAGTCAACTACCCTTTTTCCCACAGCTTTCTCAAGTCATTGAATCGTTCTGGTCTGTTGATGATTTTCCTCAAACATCAACTCAATCCTTTTGTCTTGTTCAGCAATGACAGAACTCAGCTCCTCGTTCTTGATAACCAGTTTCTTTATAACTGCAATACATTGAGAACGTGAGTAATAACCAGATCGTGAATCATCTGAGCTTACCTCAGTAGATGATTCCTTTGAGGGTGTCTTCCTTGACAGTGAAGATGATGAAGAAGTCTCTGAACTTGATGAGTTTCCCTTAGCCATCAGGCAAACATTTCTTCTCAAGTCTCCCATGAGTTTCCCTTAGCCATCACTTGTCTCAGGGAATTGAACTCAGATTGAACAGCAAGTATTCGGTTCCTCTTCACATCCTTGGATCCTTCATAAATCTTTTTCAGCGAATCCCAAATATCACTCGGGTCCTTGAACTGTATCACCTTCTCCAGGTCTCCAGGTTCCAAAGCACTGTGAAGAACTCGTAATGCTCTTGCATTTTTCTCCAGTTTCTTATAGTCTTCAGTTGTGTACTGAATCCTTGGCTTAAGTTCCGTCTCACTTCCCTCAAGATAGATGTGTTGTTGCCCTTGCTCGATGATCTGCCATACCTCCCCATCCAAAGCCATTACATGAGCTTCAAATCTTACCGCCCAGGTCTCATACTCGCCTGGCTTCAACTTAGGAGGATTTGACCACGAATCTCCTGACGTACCTGCAAAGCTAACCAAAATCTAGAACCCTGCGGCTTTGATACCAAGTGATAGGATCGTGGTTAGTAGTCAAAGACTTAACAAAGTTCGGAACTGTTAGGAACCTGACTTTGTATGCAGATAATCAATTAAACTGAGTACGCAGCGAAATAAACTTAAATAGCTTTTTATTACTATTTAACATGTACAATCATAACACTCAGTTTGTACATAAATGCCTATTAAGTGTAGATCAAAACTAGATCGACACAAGCAAAACCTGACTACTTCCCTGACTGACTTCTCGTCGTCACTGTAGTCACCTGCACCTCCGCAGCTTTCCGGCAATGATCAAGAATAGCTCGATCACTCGAATATCACGCTCGCACAGCTCGCTGGATATTCTTACTCTGGGTACACCCACTTTGGAAAGCTCTAAACGATATTGGGGAAGCACACCGATCTGAACAGTAACCGCTGGTCTCATATATGTTCTTGAGGTAACTGCCAGGTAACTACCATAGGTCATGGCTTGTAACGGCAGCTCCATGATCTCCTTGATGTGTTATGGGAACGTGTCATCACTCCATGATGTATTTGACTCCCGTTCTCAACTGCTCTGTTGACTCGACCTCAACTGCTCTGTTGGCTTGACCGTTGACCAATACTCAGGTTCTTGGTTACTCGAAGACTTCCACAGGTACTTGAGTCTAGCATCACGTTCCTGAATGCTCCAGTAAGTTCCTGACTTACACAGACTCAAGTAGACCATTAAACTGGTTTGTCAATCATCAAAACCAAGTGAGGCCATTGCCTCAACAGGATTCGCCATGATATGCATAAGCTGAAACTGTCGCGGCTTAGGTCGCCCGCGAGCAATTCGAGCCACACGCGACCTAATACGGATCTATAGACCTTCTGTGTTGGGGTTGATAGAGACAAAATTAAAGGCGAAAGGCTGGGAGAGTATGCGGATTAAGTTAGGTTTTAGAAGTTGTTTCTCGGTGGATAGAGTGGGGCTTTCAGGGGGGCTTGCCTTGCTCTGGAACGAGGAGGTAGACATAACCGTGAATAATTACTCGCAGTTATTTTGAACCATGTGATACGTGGCATATGGCCTGTTCTTTTGAACTTTAAAGTTCAGTTTAAAGAACCAAATGTGTAACGAGGAAAACAATTTGTTTGTTGCTATAAAAAATATCATCGTAATTTGGTGAAGATCCACTAAATTTTGTTACTTATGTACATAATATAAAATCAAAATAAAGACATGCTTTGAACTTTGGTTTTCCAACAGAAATCGAAGAATGTTCCCTAATGTCCATTTTGTCACACTGAGACTGAGGTGATGCCTTTAATGACAATTGACAAGATGTCTCCGATACATATTGCATGTCTAAAGGACCTGCATATTGAACTTTGTAACATCCGTAGGGATGATCCAAGCAGAAAGTAATAATAAGTCTTTGTTACAGATCACGTCATATGTATAGTCCAAGATGGACTAAACAATGAGACATTGTATATGTGTCTAGTTTACCTTGCGACCATTTTTCATTATATTAACTGATATAATTGTTCACTTTGGAATACATAACGAAAGAAGCATTCAGTGTTGCTGCTAAAGACTGGGGCATAAAGTGTCACTACTATCAGGGACGGATCCAGAAATTCTAACAAGGGGGTGACAAGAGGTATAAGATGATTCAGAACAAAACTAATATAATACTACGTAATTTTACCCCATACGACACACAGGAAAAATACTGCATATCTTGAATTTGGGATGCTTTAGAACGTTACAACGAGACACTCGTCGCAGACCTGTATGTGTCAAATGTCTTATTGCATATTTACATTGCAAGCTAGAAACAAACTACGTCGCAAGTACACTAATCTTATCCTCAAAAACCACTTAAAAATCAATATACATCGATTCGTGACGCTATCCCATGAATTAGAAAAAAGAAAATAAATATGATAAAAGAGAGTGATATGCAAATGAGTGGAAGGATAGAAAATCGATATTAAATTATTTACTTTTTAGTATTCTCATAATAAGTTTGTATTTTTAAATATAAGTAATTAAACTAACATTTAGTATATAATTAATATAAAAAACATTTAGTATATAATTATTAATTATATTACAAGTTAAAAAAACTAAAAAATCAAACAAAAACTAAAAAAAGTTGGGGGTAACACGTGTCACCCCATTATATATGCTAATTTCGTCTGTGTCTGCTATGAAATAAGTAAGCATACTTACCCAGTTTCTTCTCATTGTCTTTTGTGTCTCCATTTATCCTCTTGCGTGATACAGTCTTTGGTTTGATCTTTATGGGATATTTCTCCTCCTCGTAGAGTGAGAGCTGATATGGAAATGCAAGCAGAAGCTGAGCGCAAAAAAAAAGCTCATGTTCTTGAGTCTGAAGGTGATTTGATGAAAATTATTTGCTGCTCAATTTCTGATGACGAAAATGTAGAGGTGCGCAATGTACAAAACAATAATTTTATATTAAATTATTTACTTTTTAGTATTCTCATAATAGGTTTGTATTTTTAAATATAAGTAATTAAACTAACATTTAGTATATAATTACTATCAAAAAACATTTAGTATATAATTACTATAAAAAAACATTTAGTATATAATTATTAATTATATTACACGTTAAAAAAACTAAAAAATCAAACAAAAACTAAAAAAAGTTGGGGGTAACAAGTGTCACCCCATTATATATGCTAGTTCCGTCTGTGTCTGTTATGAATTAAGTAAGCATATTTGCCCAATTTCTTATCATTGTCTTTTGTGTCTCCATTTATCCTCTTGCATGATACAGTCTTTGGTTTGGTCTTTATGGGATATTTCTCCTCCTCGTGGAGTGAGAGCTGATATGGAAATGCAAGCAGAAGCTGAGCGCAAGAAAAGAGCCCATGTTCTTGAGTCCGAAGGTGATTTGATGCAAATTATTTGGTGCTCAATTTCTGATGACGAAAATGTTGAGGTGGGCAATGTACAAAACAATAATTTTATATTAAATTATTTATTTTTTAGTATCAAAAAACATTTAGTATATAATTATTAATTATATTACACGTTAAAAAAACTAAAAAATCAAACAAAAACTAAAAAAAGTTGGGGGTAACACGTGTCACCCCATTATATATGCTAGTTTCGTCTGTGTCTGCTATGAAATAAGTAAGCATATTTGCCCAGTTTCTTCTCATTGTCTTTTGTGTCTCCATTTATCCTCTTGCGTGATACAGTCTTTGGTTTGGTCTTTAGGGGATATTTCTCCTCCTCGCGGAGTGAGAGCTGATATGGAAATGCAAGCTGAAGCTGAGCGCAAGAAAAGAGCTTATGTTCTTGAGTCCGAAGGTGATTTGATGCAAATTATTTGCTGCTCAATTTCTGATGACGAAAATGTTGAGGTGCGCAATGTACAAAACAACAATTTTATTATTGCATGGAGAAATTAATCTAAGAGAGACTCTCTCACACCTCACACTTTCTTACTCAAATGCGTAAAACATTTACAAGTAACCTCTATTTATACCAGAGCTTTATCTAAATTGAGGGCTATGATTATTTTAATCTAACGGCTAGAATAAGCTAATCTAGAAAACTCTCCACAAATATCTTCCTCCACACATTTCCTTACTTGTCTAAAAAAATTTCCATGCATGTTTTCTCTCCTCTCTTAGGTTGGGCTTCTCCTCCTTTTATTCTTATATTATTTGGGCTTGAATCTTCTATTGGCTCAAGTAGACATTGATATGTCAATACTCCCCCCTCAATGTCTAATTGGTCTTCTCTTCCAGGTGGTCTCTTGTCATGCGTGTCTTGATCATATCGTCTCTCTTCAAGTACCACTTTATGTTTCTTTGTTTGCATCGAATAGTCTTATCTTGCTTTTGGATAATCTTCTAACTTCGACCTCCTTGAATATTTTTCAGCCTTCTTTGCGCCATCTGTGATTTGGAAAATCTTTGATGTGTATGATCCATTTACTTCTTCCAAAGTGTCCTGACTTGAGTAGAATCACACTGCTCCCCTGCCTCTTGATTTTCTATCCTGCTGATTCTTCATAGTGTCCGACTGGGAAGCCATTTCACACAACCCTTGAAAGACAAAAGCTTCAAACACGATAAAAAAACACAGCTTTCCACCATCAAATTGAGTTTGATTGATTTCATTTCGTTTGTTCCGATTCATATCATCCTGATGCTCGTTACCAAATTGTACGTTTTTGTAAATCGAAAGGCTATGTCGCTCTAAATTCATTATCATTGTTCTTGCATATTTTGTCACTCTCGGTATTCAATACATCGAATAAATGCGTAGTTTTGAACATATAATGCGTAGTGAAATCGCGCATTATAATTTTAGTTAACGACATTTAAAATTTGTAGTTGTCAACATATACATCATTACAAATTTGGGGTTTAGGGTTTTACCCTGGAAATAAAAAAAATTCATTTCGTGTGGAGCATCAATAATCCGCGCAACGAGTCTACTCCGATCAAGGACCATCCACCAGTCTCTCCGATCTTTGAACGCATCACAAGCCCTTTCTCGGAGCACGCTCCTCAAAAATCACTCCTCACCCCACCTTCAATCCACCCTTTTCTCTCCGCTAGCCGTCTCGGTCCGCCACTCCGCATGATTCCGAATATGTTTGTGTAAATGTTTGGATACATATGCATTACATGTGTAAAGAATAAAAAATATAATATATGTATGCAATACATTTCATATGCCCTTAAACTATCAGTGTAACGGCTCCGTCTGGGATTCATTTTCTTATCACTGGCGCATCTAAGATTGCTTAAGGAACAGGCTATTCCGATCCCTGATCAATCTGCCATTGCGAAAGATAACGTGAGCATCGTTATAGATGGAGAGCTCTTTATGTGAAGGTAATGGTTTTTCACTACAAATTTTGCAAAAATTTCCGACATAAAATTTCGTCACTAAAACGTCACGAGAAACGCAGACGGAAAATGTTCCGTTATTTTTTCGGCGAAATTCCGTCAACATTCCGTCACAAAAAAAATATCGTTGTATTTTTGTCAACATTCCGTCAACAATATTCCGTCTCAAAATTTGACAAGGAAAATCGATGGAATTTTATTGACGGAAAGTTGATGGACAATGAGCGGAAATATTGGCAGAAACATTTTCGTGACATTTCCCCCTAGATTCCGTCATTTCTTATACCGTTATATTTCCCCCTCGATTCCGTCATCCAAGCATTTCCGTTATTTTTCCCACTTCATTCCGTCAACCGACACATAAATTTCTAGTATTTATTTTTAGTTACATTTCATTGAATATTTAAAAAAATTACATCAATATTCCATCACATTTCCGTCGACGTTGACGGAAATTTGAGGGAATATTGACGGAAATTAATTGACGATGATTCTGGCTAATAAAAAAATTAAATTGCCCAATTCCCTCCACATTCCATCACCATTCCGTCACCTGTAAATGATAGAAATATTTTTCATTTTTTCCGTCTCATTTCCGTCACTATTCCATCTTCCAAAAAACATTTTTAATTTGCCACCATTTTTAATCATTTTTAAAACCAGACGCAACCATTTTTAATCATTTTTAAAAACAGACCATTAGACAGCGCTTTTCTGGAAAAGCGCTGTCTTAAATAGAACATAAGACAGTGTTTGGTTACAAGCGCTGTATAAAATAGACATAAGACAGCGCTTGTAACCAAACGCTGTCTTATGTTCTATTTAAGACAGCGCTTGTAACCAAACGCTGTCTTATAATCTATTTAAGACAGCGCTTGTAGCCAAACGCTGTCTTATGTTCTATTTAAGACAGCGCTTGTAACCAAACGCTGTCTTATGTTCTATTTAAGACAGCGCTTGTAACCAAACGTTGTCTCATGTTCTATTTAAGACAGCGCTTGTAACCAAACGCTGTCTTATGTTCTATTTAAGACAGCGCTTTTCAATAAAAGCGCTGTCTAAAGTCCACATTAGACATCGCTTTTTCATAAAAGCGCTGTCTAATGGTCTGTTTTTAAAAATGATTAAAAATGGTTGCGTCTGGTTTTAAAAATGATTAAAAATGGTGGCAAATTAAATTTTTTTTTTGGAAGATGGAATAGTGCCGGAAATGAGACGGAAAAATTAGTAAAAAAAACTTAATTGATTTTAGTTCCCCGCCCAACTCAGTCGACTGTTTTCATTTCACCGCTTTTTTTTGAAAGGATTTCACCGCTTAAGTCCTTAGCCAAATTTCATTCATCATTCGTTCCATGTGTTTTCTGAAAGATATTTTTTTAAGTCATTCATTCCTCGGAACCGGCTGCTCCTTCCTTTTTACTCAGACTGCCGGCTGTCCAGCCGATCCAAGTGTCGGTACTCACTCTGCAAATATATCAGTAAGTCTCGTTTTTCAGCGCCCCTGAGATTGAGTTGATTTGAGGAGTTGATTGTTGGCTGGAATTTAGGGTTTTATATGTATGTTTTTCTCTAATGGTATTGTTGATTGGTGTTTGTGCAGCAATGGAGGAAGATGGTTCTAGAAGAATGTCTAGTAGGACGCGAAAGGTTGCTTCCAAGATGACTGCTGCTCTTCAAAGCAGTGATAATAGAGCTCAGGTGATTCATATAAATTCATTGCATTCTTTGTTCTTGTAACAAAGAATTTTATAGTGTTGTCAATTTAAATGAGAAGGTCAAGGTTTCATTTTTGTTTTCGAAGTAATCTGATGTGCTTCTTACAGGCGGCACTTGCTCGACTTGATGCTCTAGAGAACGACAATGCTGGGTTGGAGACAGTTGAGGTTAATGATGATGAAGAAGCTTCTCCTGGCAAGGTCGAGGTCGGCTGCGTTGGCAAGGTCATCAAGCTTGAGAAATTCGTGGACGATTGATTCTTCCTGATCTGCAAAGGGCAGGAGTGAAAATGACGAAAACCGCAAACATTAGACTTTTTAAATTGTGTATTTTAACTATCGTTGTGTATTTTATTATTAATGCATTTTTTTTGAAAAGAATACATTTACTTTTGAAATCTGTCTTTTAAAATTAAAAATGCAATCAAAAAAATAAAATTATAAATGCATTTACTATTAAAAATGCCCCCAATTATAAATGCATTTACTATTAAAAATGCCCCCAATTGGTGACGGAATTGTGTTGGAATAATGACGGAAAATTTGATGACGAAATTTGGTGGGAATTGAGATGGAAAATGTTGGTGACGGAATTTTGTGGGAATACGGATGGAAAAATTGGTGACGGAATTTTGTGGGAATTTAGATGGAACATATGGGTGACGGAATTTTGTGGGAATAAGGACGGAAAATATAGATGACTGAATTTTGTGGGAATTTAGACGGAGAATAACTACGGAAAGAAGCCGGACTTGTGACGGAATTTTATTTACCGGAAATGCGACGGAATGTTGACGAAACAATGACGGAAATAAACGACGGAATGTTGACGGAAATTTTTTACCGTCGGGAAAATTTCCGTCACCGTCATCGTTGAAGGAAAAGTGACGGAAATTCGGATTTTTCCGTCACTGTTCCGTCACTATTCCGGCATTTTCCTGACGTCGGAAAAAAAACCAAAAATTTGTAGTGTTTGTGCGATTTGTTTTGACGAAACCTTCATTGTTTATTAGTCATTGTATATTGTTTGTGGTCTAAATTTATTTGATTGATCCAGAGATTTGTGGATCCGAAGCTTGCTTCTTATGGGGTGGAGAACTCAATCTATGTCATGGTGCAGCTGGCGCAAACAACTATGAGATCTAATTATCTCGGGAAGATCACTATTGACAAGACTTTTGGGGAGATGGGTGCGTTGAATGTGAACATATCGGTTAGCCTTTTATATTCGTATTTGTATTTAGACTATTCGCGTGTTGCAGTGTGTGAATTTTTTTAATAAAACTGAAGTTGCTAGTTTGTCAATTTGGATTCGTATAATCAAAAACAATTTATATTTGACCGGTAAGACCGGTGTCGAACTCAAGGGAACAATTGGATTGCACGCTAAGACTTATCAAACAATTTATATTTGACCGATAAGACCGGTGTCCTATTATTTCTTAGGTTCACAAGTCCTCTGTACTTATATACGCAGAGGATATGAAATTCGGGAAAGAACATTCAATATCATCATATCGTAAACTTCTCTTCTATTATGAAAAGCATGAGCAACTATTGTGTAAAATTATAAATTGTTTAGTTTATAGTCTTTAGTGTATTTTGTTATTATTTTTAGTTTTTCGTTTTTTTTTTCCACAATAGTTGAATTAGTTAATCATCCAATTCTTATTTCTTAGGTTCACTAGTCCTCTGTACTTATATACGGAGAGTATATGAAATTTGGGAAAGAACATTCAATATCATCATATCGTAAATTTCTCGTCTATTATGAAAAGCATGAGCAACTCTTGTGTAAAATTATAAATTGTTTAGTTTATAGTCTTTAGTATATTTTGATATTTTTTAGTTCACTTTGTTATTTTTTTTAGTTTTTAGTTTTTTTTCCACAATAGTTGAATTAGTTAATCATCCAATTTGTTTTTTACTATCCAATTTCAAATGCAAAAGATGGTGAAATCATGAACAATCCGTAACAATAAGAAAATTTATAATTACTCGTAAGCAACAACTCTTCTTCTCCATCGCCCACTTTTGGAAGTACTCGTAAGTAAAGTTGTTGCTTGAGATCATAATAGGGGTGGGCAAAAACCGCTCCGCATGTAAAAATCGTCCGCTCCGCACCGCAAAAGCGTGTTCGGTTAACCGCACCGCTTTTGGAAAAAATCGATTTGTCAAAAACCGCACCGCAACCAAATAAAGCGGTGCGGAAATGGTTCTTTATCTTAAACAACCCGGTTTAAACCGCACCGCACCGCATATATAATTAATTATTAAATAATTAAATAATTAAATAATCAAAATTAATACGTTTAAAAAACAAATCATATAATTTCAGGCCCAACCCCATGCCCAAAACACAAAATTTAATTAAATTTTGGTTGGCTCTTATGTTTAGGGTTTGATTTGTACATCTTTTGTCATTTGCATGTTTCAGCATTGTTTATAACTGTTAGGATTTAAAGCAATAATGAAAGAAAAAAACAATAAAGAACACAAGGAATTTGATACCCAGTTCGCCACCGAATGTGACTACGTCTGGGGGCACTTCCAAGCCAGGAGATTTTCACTATGATGATGAGATACAATTACAATACTCAGACCCGGTTTATATATAGGGCAAGAATGAAACCCTAACGAAACCCTAGCCGTGTTGCACAGCTGAAACCCTAGCCGCCACTAAAGACATGGGCTTTTGGTTATCAGGCTTCATAGCCCAACAATAACATCCGATTTTAATGTTTGAAGCTTTGTTGTTGTAGGTAAACAAGTCAAATAATTGTAGCAGAAGCATATAAGTTTTAAACTTTTGTAATGCGGTTTTTAAACCAACCGCACCGCACCACATTATGTGGTGCGGTGCATATTTGGTTTTTACTTTTGTAATGCGGTTTGCGGTTTGAAAAATTTCCAAACCAGATTATGCGGTGCGGTTGCGGGTTTACCCTTAAACCGCACCAATCCGCACCGCGCCCACCCCTAGATCATATGGTGCCATGTTTTTGACACTGATTTGAACCCAATCAGCGTCTTGACAGGAAGATTTAGCAGTATCATTTCGATAAATCTCGAGTTGGCTTCGTTGGTATCCATGAACGGGTTTCGAGTCGGCTTCGTCATTCGGATTGAGGTTTCATGTCTTAACCCTAATTTACTTATTCTACGCATGAGCAACTATTGTGTAAAATTATAAATTGTTTAACTTATAGTCTTTAGTATATTTTTTAGTTCACTTTGCTATTTTTTTTAGTTTTTAGTTATCTATTGAGCACCAAATCTGAACACCAAATATTTTTATATTTGGCTAGTGATCGAGGACAAGATTGGATCTGAACATTCTATTAATATAAATTATCTATTGAGCACAACTTTCATCATATAAATATTTCCTCCAGCGTCTCTACACGCAAGAATCTCACAATGGAGTTTTTCAACAAGGCCAAAGTCGTTCGGCTCGCAGCCTAAAAGACAAGTACCTATTGGCGGACGAGGACAAAGAGACCGTCTGCCAATCCAGCAACGGCTCATCCCACCTCGCTCGCTGGACCGTGGAACTCGCCCACGGTCACCTCATCCGCCTCAAGAGTGCGCTTGGGCTCTACCTGACCGTTACCGACGAGCCCGTTTTGCTTGGAGTAACCGGACGAAAGGTCATACAGTGTAAAGTCTCGGCTCGAGGAGTGCTCGACAATCCGACTGTCCAATGGGAGCCGATCAAGGAAGGGTTGTATGTGAAACTGAGGTGCAAGGCTGGAGGGAAGTTTTTGAGAGGAAATGGCGGCGCGCGCCGTGGAGGAATACATCGCGGTGACACTTAATTCTTTTTGAATCCTCATTCTTATATGACTCTTCCTTTTTGGATTTGTGTTTATGCCCTTCCATTGATTCACAACCTGATCGAATAACAATGTCCGGCTGCCCAAGAAGTAAAAAATAAATTAGATAAATAAAACATTAATTGGAGAAATACAACTAGTTTCCCAAGACCCAAATACATGAAGATGATGAACCTATTCATTAAAAAAAACATAAATTAGAGGACAAAGTTGCATAATGAACAAAAACCATAAACATATTTTCTTAGAGGCAATACATCAATCACATGAAGCAAGCTTTATGCTCTCTACAACACTAACTTCAATTTTACTGAAAAAGCATAAGAGATCCTAATATGCATAAAGTGATATCAGAATAGAGAAATATGAATCCATCCTTTTTCCCCTCAATAAAAGGAAACCCTAGAATACTAGCGCGGGGTCCTACGCTTTAAACTACAGAAATAGAAAAACTTACGTCAACAGTTTCAGAGGTGGGAACCAGGGAGCGCGTCGCAGATCTGAGCGCCGGAGACGAAGCAGAACCTCCGTCCGTATCTGTTTAGGAAGGCGTCGATGAAGAGGGTGACGACTGTAGATATCGATATACGACGACGCTGTTTTTGGAGTTAAGGACCTCTCTTTTATACCTCTATAAATGTGCCTGTGCGTCGGACCAGGCCCATCATAAATAAGAAACCGAAAACTCGACCCATTGTGAAATATCAAGACCCGGCCCAACTAGCATACTCGGAGTAGATGTGAAGCAAGGAATAGGATAATTACAAGCAAAAATCATGTTTTTGGGTTGATAGCTATTTTCTTTTGCAATGATTAAATCAAATTAATTAAGTAGAAAGAAGACTCTAAAATCGTACTATACATATCTAATTTACAAATAACTTTAATTTCCACGAATTATTAACTCATAAACACGAAATATCACACCTTCAACTACAATAATTTTGTTTAGCCCATCAAACCAACTTTAATACCATTTTTTATTACAAGCAATTTTTGAAACCATTTTAGTCGATCTTATGTGTAGCCGTTGACTTTTTCTTTTTTCCTTTTTTTTAAAAAAAAAAGAAAAGAAAATTAATTAAATTTTACTATATTGACAAAGAATGAACATCATCTCACATAAGATGCGTTCAATGTGATTTGAACCGTCAACCTTCTAATCATTCGAACAAAACTGTAACCGTTAAACCACGCCCCTTTTTGCAATATGCCATGCGTGAGACTAATTATGAGAATTGATTATTCAAGCACCAAATTATATAGAGTATTAAAGATCAATAAAATATTACAGTAAACTTTTTCGAATCTCTTGGGCAACGTCGTCGTGGGCAAAGGCGGTGGAGGTGGAGGTGGAAAAGAAGGATATGGGGTGGCGGTGGAAGTGGAAAAGGAGGAGGTGACAAATGAGGAGGACAATGCGGTGGTGATAAGGGAGGAGGATATGGCGGTGGAGGAGGAAAAGGAGAAGGAGAAGGTGGAGGTGACAAAGGTGGAGGAAAAGGAGGGGGTGACAAAGGAGGAGGACAAGGTGGAGGTGACAAAGGTGGTGGTGATAAGGGCGTAGGATATGGCGGTGGTGGAGGTGGAAAAGGAGGAGGGCAAGGGGTCGGTGACAAAGGCGGAGGATATGGCGATGGTGGTGGGAAAGGAGGAGGCCAAGGTGGCGGTGATAAAGGAGGAGGCCAAGGTGGTGGTGATAAAGGCGAAGGATATGGCGGTGGTGGTGGAAAAGGAGGAGGCCAAGGTGGTGGTGACAAAGGCGGAGGATATGGAGGTGGAGGGGGAGGGGGAGGTCGTGGAGGAGGATACGACGGTGGTCGTGGAGGAGGATCAGACGGCGGTTCTCCTTAAATCTAATCATAGTTTTGAGAACTAAGTAGACTTAAAATTACATGTTGATGTGCTTCTAAAATCTCCAACTTTAATGTAAAAATTAAAATCAATAAAAGTGCATATATGTATGCTTAATGAGCTATTTTTCATAGTGAGTTTTTAGGCTACTGAAAGGGTCAAACCCTTGACATTTTGACAAATATTAAGAGTTCAAGCCAAATTGACGAATCTCTTTCGCCCTTAATGAGCGATTTTGAAAAATTAATTTGAGCATGTTTTTTTTTAATTTATAAGTTAATTGAAATAACACAATTTAATTTACAAATTTTCCAAAAAAAATTAATCAAATCACCATCAAAACAAAAAAATTAATCAAATATTTATTACGTGAATCTCTTGTTGGTGCATGAGTAGTAAAAGCCCGACGCCGACGGTAGCTTCGCAAATTGAAAATTTGATACTCAACATTTTCAGTGAAACGGTTATAAATAAATTTAAAAAAATAGAAATGATATAAAATAAATTTAAGAAATGAAAATATAAAAAATAAACTGGGTATCTGAACCAGAGGACATCTGCGTTCATGTAACTTAGGACTCAACGTTTGCCGCAAAAACGACATCGACTCATCGTCCGATGAAATTGGAGGTCAATGTTACTGCGTGTTAGTGCAATCAGGAACTGATTCATATTTATGTTGTTGTTGTTTACTGATGCGCTCTTAAAGCTATTTTCCAATTCGGGTCGGGTAATGTTGCTTGCTTGTTGCTTGTAGAAATGTCTCACTCAGATAAACTTCCTTCCTGGGCTTTAGCTGATTTAATGTGGTTTGAACAGAACTTAGGCTGATGATAAGGTAATGCTTGTGCTTAAATAATCATTCTTGATCTCGACATTTCAATATTTCATTGTATATTTGTATTATGAAGCAATATAAGGATTTGGGGTTTATGGCATGGTGATTTTTAATTTTACTTTCACTTAAGGTTCAGTTACTTGAGTTTTAAGAGTGTAATGATGCGAACTGTTTGAAAAGCTTGATTTTATCAGGATTGATGAAGCTCAGTTCTCTGATGATATTGACAATTTATCGTTGCTTTGCTTATGACCTGATGAAAATTAGTAAGGCTGTAATACTTGCTGTCATGGCTAATCTTTACAAACTGATCACGATTGAAAGTAATTTATAGAGGTGATGTGGCTGATAATTAACTAGACTACATCGTGCTTATTGATACTGGCTTAAAAGTCATCTAATCTTACAGTGGCTTGGCCTTCGATTTTGGCTTTGGCTTTCCTCTCCCAAAGAAGTTCACTCTCTGGAAGATGTTCAGTAATTTACCGGCACATTTCCTTTGTGAAGCAAAACTGGTAGTATAAATGCAGCCTCTTGTTTGCCCAAATGGGTTCCTCCGTTTACTTTGTGACCTTTTTTCCAACCCACGTGGTCTATCTTTCTGACATCTCACTGGTAATGTTTGCTGCTGAATGCTGCTCTTAAGCAAAAGAAGTTCCTGTTCAAGATTTTGAATTCTAAAGCTTGCAGATTCATATTCTTTCCTCGCGGTACTCTTGTTTCTGCCTTGCTGGATCTTTCTGCAGCAAGAAGCTCAACGTACGACTCTGATGCTCATCTTCGTCAAAATATGGGCTATCTCCTGGGTGCAAGCCTTTTGAATTTAAACATTCGGAGCTTGATAAGTTCCTGGAAAAGTCTTTACAATTGGTGTACCGGAATGAGTAAGAGCATTCTTTGAATGCTTGTTGTGTGCTCAATTGCTGCCGAAACAATGCCTGGACTATCAAGCGGAGCGGCATTAGCTCATTCTGAACTGCCTGAATGCATACCTCCTGTGAAAGCCTCTGACAGTTGAGGTATTTGCATATTGCTCCTTTCTCTTCTTGCGAGATTGTTTTGTGTGCCTACAGAAGATCCAATGGGGTTATATTTTGTAAAATTGTTATAGATAAGTTTGTGATTGTCAGGAGTCATTACCTGCAAGAAGGCATTCATTGCTGCGTACAGATGATCATGTGTCTGTCTGTAAGATATTGGAACTGTTTCAATCAGCTCGGCAAATTTCTCAGATCCCATATTTGCGTCAGGACCTATCCGGCTGAGGTAGATATCCCACAAATCTGCCACAACTGAGTTCCTCGGCGAAGGTGTGAGATTTTGACTAATGCTAGAAGATACAAAAGCTGAAAATATACCCTTCATAGCTGTCAATTCCTTGCTGGTTGAGACAGATTCTGTCTCATCTCCTGGAATGAGGAAGTCCTGAACATGTGCAAGGTGTAATAGAGATGCTATTTGATCCTGCAGCTTTTTCATGCTATCAACTCTGACGCCGATTTGGAGGGATTTTGAAAGTAATGCTAAATAGAACCCGACGGGGATTGTTCTATTAGCCTTCTCTCCATTTGGCAGGAGGTCGAGAATTCCCTGCAGTATTTCATAAGCTTTGTTTCTTAGCTCGTCATCTAAGCAGTTATGGCCTGGCATTGAGTCCTTTTCTTCAGAGAGTAGCAACCAATGGGTTGCATAGAAAACAATTATGGGACAGACATGTTTTTCTTTCATTCCTTGTCTTCTGAGTGCTCTGACTATTCTTTTGAAGAAGCCAAAAGGCAGCGCTACTAGATCTTTCATCCAAAAATCCTGGCTGATGACCTCCTTCGCCAAATCGGTGTTCCATTCTTGTGCAGCTAGAGCATCCAATGTGACAACTGGCTGTTCCCTCCTTCGTTCAGGATCGAGAATCTCCATACAAGCCATGAACGCCAGAGACTCAATGCACCGGCTCACAATCAGCAGCTCCTCAGACCAAGGAAGCAGCAACTGGCACTTGTGAAGGACTATTAGTGTATCATCCCAATTCTGCAGAACTACCTGGTTAAGGTAAAGGTCTAGCCTGGCGCAGAGGCTGTTGGTGCTGTATGCTTCTGTCATTTCAAGATACTCAGCTGCACATCTCAGTGCCGCGACATTGAAAGGATCAATCAATGTTGAGGATCTGTATATGAAAAGTGCAATCATTTCAAAAGTCTCAGGTCCTCCTGGAAAGTTATCCGGGAGCTCAACTTCCGATGATTCATCCAGCCTCTTCTGGAAATATCTACTCTTCGAGTACAACGGGTACTGCAAATTCCAAATTCACAACCATATTACACAAGTTTCCTTCTTAACTAATAGCCAGTTACACGAACTTAATCAATTTCTCAGTTCTCACCTTGTGCAGATTAAAGAGCTTATCAGCTACTCTTATGCGAACACAAGCTGGTAAACCAGTCTCTTGGCTCCTGCGATGTATCCAATATAAATTCATGAAAATGGCACTTATATTAAATTTTCAGATTCCTTAAGCCTGAAAAGAAATTTTTACCATGATAGGATTTTGATCTTTAGCAGCACACTGATGCTCGGAGAAGGGTAAGGACTTGAATGCGAGGACACTGCAGAGCTCCCTTTTGGACTATTTGTGGCTTCCATCACTTGAAGTACATGAGAAAAGCGGACAAGTTTCAGTAATCTCTAGTCTTTGAATACATCTCGATACTCAAGACTCATTTATACTATCCAAAAAGCAGTTTAATCACTGGTTAGTCTATCTCATTTTGGGTACTGTATGTTGAACTTATTTTAAGGTTTCTTATAGAAGATATTGATGCACACGGGTGAACTCAAAATCCGAATCTCAAGCCCTTAAATACAGGTATCTTGAGTGCAAGAAAAGTTGTATGATATAAAAAGTTTAGCAAAAGAGTTGGATTGATTAACAGCTCAAGAGTTCCAGTACACTGATAGATACTTTTAATTAATGCATATGAGGATTTTTTTTCTTTCTTCATTTTTCCTTTTTGTTTGAGCTTCATTGTTTTCTGTTCCCAGCACGATTAGTTCATTTATGCAAGATGGTCAAATGCGAGGGTACTAAAAACTATTTACCGCATATTGGAAGCAGGAATATGGGATGAATAACAAATTGGGCGTACATTAAAATATGTTTTAAAAAGAGAAAAGATGAAGTTAGGGACAAGTAATTGGGCGACGGCGACTGCAATCCTTCCATATGAATTTGAATCAGCGATGGGAGAGCGACTTACCGGAAGGAGATTGTTGCCAATTGATTGAATGGATTCGTTGAGCTACGCCGTTCACCATCTTCCTCGGCCGATTGTTTTCCACAACACTCATCATCTTGTTGATTGCTGTAGTTGACCTTTTATAGCCATACCCTAGCGATCTCCGAGTGCTCAAATCCCTACAAACACTATCCGAAACCACCTGCCCCATTTGGCTAAACATATCGTACATCTGTGAATCAGTCACACTTGGCTCCGAATCCCCAACGTACATCGAAAATGTCATCACCTGATTCCCTCCGGCACTAGCACCAGCCGCAGCCGCATTCTGGGCCTGAACTTGCCCTTGATTTTGCGCCATTTTCTTCGACGTCCCACAAAAATCCCTCTCTTTTTTTTTCTCTTTTTTTCTTCCCTCTCCTCTACTTATTCAATTCAACCAAACTTCACTCAAAAACAACAAACACTCAAAATCGACGAAAATGCGAATTTTTTTTGGATAAAATTTCATCTTACGAATTATATGAAATGTGCTACAAATTTTAAATGTTTCAAATTTTACAATGCTATAATAAAAAAACAAAAAAAAAAAAATTTCAATGCTATAATCCGATACGAATTTTAGTTATAAATCTACAAATTTTAAAATTACATGCTCTATTCACGGTGCCACTCTGCTACGAATTATATGTATTAATCTACGCATTTTATCCAACTAATGCATAGAATGGCTTATTGCGTGAAAAATGACGAATTTTAGTTATAAATCTACACATTTCAAAAGTACATGCTCTATTTCATTGTGCTAATGTGATGCGAATTATATTTATTAGTCTACGCATTTTATCCAACTATATCTGTTACGAATTCCACGTAGACAACTACACATTAAACAATTGCATGGCCGGTTCCCCTATATAATGCGATACGAATTATATGTATTAATCTATGCATTTTAATCAATTACTTAGAACATTTAATAGTGAATATGAATTAACAGATATGATGACTTTTGAGTGCCGAGACTTCCGAATTATGATGACTGTTGAGCCTCAAATGTATGATTGAGATTGCACAATCACATTTTATAATGATATTTGTTTTATATTCTGCAAGCACCAACATAGAGTCGTCCTTTTCATGTTGGAAATTTGTTCGGATTCATTGAGCCATCATATGGCATGAACAGGAGATACGAAAATTAATACGCGAGGTTCAAAAACAAAATCGCACGATCGGGTGCGAAAAAATAGGATCTTAACTAATTAAAATTAGGATAGTCAAATGACGATTACACCCCAAATCTAAATTTTATTGCGAAATTAAATACAAATTAATTGACTAAATCAAGATCGTGGGATGATCGATCGGACGGTTATTATTTTTTCTCATTTCTCACCAAAAATAGTATTTCTCATTTGATCCACACTCATGTTATGAAAATGTTTAAATTTTTGGTAAAATATTAAATACATTTAGAACAATTATAGAAAACCATAAGAAATAAAAAAAATTTATATTTTTTTAAAAAATACGAAATAAATATGTTTAAAAATAAAAATTAGAAACTTTAGAGTTTAGAGATAATTAAACACAAAATGAAAAATATTTTTAATTTTTTTTTGTTTGAAAAATCCCCATACAAATAATTCAAGATTATTGTTTCTATCTAGTTGGACCTATAAAATTTTAAAAATATTTTGTCATATTTTGTTTAATTATTTTTCTGAAGTTTCAAATTTTTATTCCTTTTTTTAAAAATTAAAATTTTAAATTTTTTTTATGGTTTTCTATAATTTTGAAATTTATTTAGTGTTTTGCAAATTGTTTAAACATTTCTATAACATTCTAATTTTTCTGTATTTTTAAAAAATATATAATTTTTTTATTTCTAATTTTAGAGTTCACGCCATTAGTGAAATCTGCAACGACGTTAGTGAAATTTGTTACGGTGCTAGATGGTGCCACTCGTTTGGAAAATTGGTTAATAGTTCGCACACTACTTGAAAGTTTTGGTATTTCGGCTCGGCCTACATCTTGGAAACATGTGATAGTTTACGACCTCAAAATGTATTTTTCCCTAAATTTTAAGTGTCCTATAAAAGTGTAGTCTAATTGAATGTTATAGAACGAGTGTTATCCTTCATTGAATGTAGTTAATAATCAGTCGAAATATCGACTGATCAGCTGTGCATGAGGCCAGGGGCGGATGCACTAAGGAGGGAGGAGGGGCAGTTGCCCCGGGTCGATTTTCTAATTTTTCTTTAATATTAGGCTAATGCAGTGTATTTTCGACTGATTTTTACATCTTGCCCCTGGTCATTTTAATTATATGCCCCCTCTAGTATGAAAATAAATTGCTGAATCCGCCCCCGGTCCGAAAATATTTATCTTGCCCCTGATCCAAAAAATTTCTGAATCCGCCCCTACATGAGGCGGTTGCAGGCTGAGGTTGTATCTAGGCGGTTGCATCAGACAAACATGAAAAATATCAAATCGTGGTGCAGCGGCGGCGCTTCAGGAGCTTGCAGGCTGTGCACGATCGAGGCGGTTGTAGGGTGAGGTTGCAGGCGGTTGCAGACAAACTTGAAAAATATGAAATCGTGATGCAGCGGCGGCGCTTCAGGAGCTTGCAGGCTGCGCATGATCGAGGCGGTTGCAGACAAACATGAAAAATATCAAATCGTGGTGCAGTGGCGGCGCCTCAGGAGCTTAGAGGCTGCGCATGAGGCAGTTGCAGGCTGAGGTTGGGGAGCAACGACGCTTCAGGAGCTTGCAGGCTTTCGAACAGCGCTTAAAGTTATTTGACATGTCAGTCGGCTGATTCAGCATTGCACAAGAGAAATACGACACTGAACATAACAATACCTAATATATTAGGTGTCATTGGCGACAACGCCTAAGAGAAAGTGATCATTTTAGAAACCTAATTTGAAAATTGGCTAGAGAGAAGAAATTTTAATTTTTATTAAATTGGAAATTTTTTCGGAACGTAGAATAAATAGAGTTGATTGGTTCACTTTTCCCAACAAAGTATTCTAAATGTATAGTCCGGTTACAGTGAAAAGTGATATTTTGGTGAGAAATGAGAACTAACCTCATCCATTCATTTAGTTAATCAATGGCTACGATTAAATTGAATTAATTTACATTATTCGTACCTTTTCAAATGATAATGCGTATCATTACATTATTCGTAGTTTTTTAAAGGATAATGCATAGTATTATATATATGAATACTATGCATTATCCTTTGAAAAGCTACGAATAATGTAATGTCACGCATTATCCTTTGAAAAGCTACGAATAATTCGAATAATATAAATTAATTCGATCTAATCCCAGCCATTGATTAACAAAGATGAATGGATGAGATTAGTTCTCATTTCTCACCAAACATGTCACTTCTCATGTGATCTTTATTCTCTAGATGTAACCCAAACAAAGATCCACTTATATACTTAATTTTTTTTATATACTTCATTTTTCATCATACAATTTCGTCTCTGAAATTCTAACGTCTGTGTCGAGATGTTGTTTTATCAGTGTGTGGAACACTATTTGCTAAACAACTTAAGCAGAACTAAATAAAAACCACTGTATGCGGAAACTTTACTTACGACACGCAATATGATACTCAGTTTATCCTCTCGCCTATTTTGGGGTGAAAAGTAATTCACTATATTAAGTTTAGAGTATAGATGGACTTGCGATTACAGATTCCCTCTTAATCAGCTCACTCTAACACTCCTCATCGAACTTGCGATTTAGGATACCCCTAGACTATAGATCCCTCTCTATTTTCACCAGATCCTCTCCCGAAGATCAACGCTCTCTTACGAAGACGAACGTTCTGTCCCGAAAGCGCAGTAGCAACCAAGTCGTAGTGTCAGTACATTCTACCGTTAATTTGTACATCACTCAGAAAAGACTACCCCAGTGCGCCGTGATCTTATCGGAATGATAAGCTGTCCGGCCATTTACCACCACCTCCCGATCTCTATGTGTGAGCATGTATAATTTCTCCAAGCAGAGTGCTTAATGAGTGAATACACTAGCACTCTTTATATAGGGTCGGAGCTTTTCTAAATCTGCTTCTAGAAAATCAAATCCCAACCGCCTTCAAGCTCGTCATAGACCTTCCAAATATGAATTAGGAAATTCTGCTTCGCTTATGTCTTGTTTCGGGTCCTCCGCAGGTTGAAGGCTCTCTGAGAACCCATGATTTTTTGTATTTGGACGGAAGAGATTAAATCTCGTATTCTAGTTTTTTTTAAAGATTAAATCCCTTTGTATGGTTGGTTTCTCGGTAACGAATTATAACCCAGTTTTGAAGAATTATGTCATATTTTTGATTTCTCATCGACAAATTATAACCCAGTTTTGAAAATTTTTACAGTTTACATCAAAAAGATGGTTTGCACCTGATCTCTTTTCATGATGGGTGAGCATAATATTTTGAATTTTATAGTTTTACAATTCATCATATAAAATGTATGAAAAAAAAGGAATTATTATTTTCTTGATTCACCGAATAAAAACTTAAATTATAGTTTTTTATTTATGGATGAATTTAAAAAAATAATGTAACTTTGGTTCTAAAAATGAAAAAAGATCCAGTGCTGCGCAGTAATTTACTGCGAGTGGAAAACATTGTCTTTTTTTTTCCAATACGAGGATGTTTTGATTTTTGTAAAATAAAATAATGACACTGTTTTGATTAAAACGACATCGTTTTACCTGTCGCAGCAAGGATCCGAGTCCCTCGAAAATGTGATTATGAAAAACCCTATGTGAATCCTATAATTGTATATTTGAAAAGCAACGCATTTAATGTGTTTATCTGTTTTCTTAAATGTGATTTAACTTTGAAAAATTGTGACATTTTTTAGGGAAAACAATTAAAATGAGTTTTGAACTATCACTTTTTTTTCTCTTTAAATTGTGGTCCAAATTACCACATTTTCCAGTGAAACGAAAAAATCAAGAAAATGGTTAAAGTTAACGGATGATGCACCGCTAGTAAAATTATAATTTTATTTATTGTGGGCTAGTTAAATCATAATTTCTCAAAGTTTAAATTACATTTAAGATAACAGATAAACGCACATTAAATGTGCTTCTTTTCCACAATACATATATACTAGGATATACTTACAGTCATCATAATCACATTTTCAAGGTCTCGAAGAGCCACGATCGAAACAGGAATCAAAATGAAGTTCTCAGTTGTTGTATTCTGTTTTTTTCTCATAACAATTACCTCAACCATATCAACAATCCTCTCGGAAAATATTGTTCAGCCAAATCTACTCTTACCTTGCGAATATTTATGGTGTCAGGCAAAATGCGGGCCAGGAGTGGGTGTGTGTCCTCGTAACGATTCACAAGACCGACCTATATGTACATGTCTTTGATTGACATTTATTTATTTGTATTGATTTTGCAATGAATAAGATATTTTAAAATCATATAATAGTAGTGTATTTCTAATATAATATCCTCGCAAAGACAATTATTTTGTTTCCCAAATCCCATATCGCTACGCCATTTTCGCCATAAGCGACGTAGATTTATGTGCATTTGAATATGTTCGCTTATAAAATATTTTAAAAAAAAGTATATGCTCGCTTATAAAATATTAATTCATGTATGTCGCCTAAACGGATAATATGCAACGCCACAAAAGCGACATAGATACGTTCACATGGATTAATAAGTTTGGGGCGAGTAGGTGTTACAGGTATCCAGAGGATGCCTGCAGAAGATGAGGCGCAGACAAAGAGCACAACTCAGCAGCAGACAAGGAGCACAACTCAGCAGACAGCGCGCAGACAAAGTAGCAGACTGCATAAAACTCCTAGCAAGTTCGCAGAGCTTTTATCTCATCTTGTTCTCTTCTCACCTCCATTCTCTTCTCTTCTCAACCCTATACCCAACATTGGTGCTTTTTCATTGAGTTGAACACTCCCACAATGCCGGATGGAGCAACCACCAGAGAGCACAGGCACAGTCGGAATCCCTTGCATCCCTAGAAGATACAGTCAATCGGCACTCGGATCAGTTCTCCCAACAACACCAAAAACTGGATGCTCTTCAACAATCACTTAAGGAACTCCAACTCTCCCTCGCCAAGCTGGAAAAACTACCAGCTCTACTCCCTTCACCAACACTTCCGCCACTGCTCCCATCCTCAAGCCTCTACCCATCCACAACACACCCCTCCACCACTTACCCATACCCATACCCTGGCCCTGACTATCCACCACCCATTCCCACCATACCCACTCTAAACCAACACCTTCCTGATGATTGCAAAATTCATAACGTTTTCCATGTTTCTCTTCTTAAGAAGTGCAAAGGTGATCCAAACTCCCAACAACTTACACTACCTGATCACTTCTTCAAAGATCATCCTCTGTTAACACCAGACAATGTAAAAGGATTTCGCCAGGTGCTACATCAAGGCGTGTTCAAGCCACAACTTCTTATTCAATGGAAAAACCACCCACCATCAGATGCCTCATGGGAATGTGCTGCAGATTTTGTTCTCTTCTCACCTCCATTATCAGCTTCTTTTATCTCATCTTGTTCTCTTCTCACCTCCATTCTCTTCTCTTCTCAACCCTATACCCAACAGTAGGTTGGATAGATTTCTCGTCTCTCCGGAAGTAGTCAGTCTGCGGCCTAACATGAAGCAGTGGGGTTTGGCGAAAGGCTGGTCAGATCATGCGGCAATTGCTTTAAGAGAGGAAGACAAGAACTGGGGAATGAAGCCGTTCAGGTTCATAAATGCATGGTTGGATCATCCGGGGCTGGGTAAGTTGATTAAAGATGAATGGAGGCAGGAGGGAGAGGTGGGCTGGAAAGGGTTTACGATACGTGTGGAACAAAGCAACTTTCGGTAACGTGGCATCGAAACTAAAGGTCGCAAAAAGGGAGTTTGAAAAACTGGATATATTGCACGACCAGAGAGTGTTGTCCGCATAAGAGCAGTTGCGAAAATCAGCCCTTCGGTCAAGAATTTGGCACTTGGAGACTCAAGAAGAGAAGATATGGCGACAAAAGTCTCGAATAAACTGGCTTAAGGCGGGAGATCAGAATACGAAATACTTTCATAGGACGGCATCATGGAGAACTAAGAGGAATAATATAGAGAGCCTCCTAATTAATGGCAGGCGAGTGGAGGAGCCTGGGGAGCTGAAGAAAGAAATAAGAAGGCATGTCGTGGAGCCTCCTAATTTCGTTTGAATAAAAAGTTTTCTTTAAAAAAAAAAAAAAAAAACATTTCGTGGAGCACTTCCTAAGACCGGTCCGGTTTTGTTTCATGGTTCAATTGTGGGACTTTTATTCAAACGCAGCGTTTGGCTTACGTTTGAAATTTTAAAATGTCGATCATCTTCATTCACGAGATCATCGTTTCTCGTTTTCAGAGAAATGGCGGGATGGAGAGCTGAAGTTCTGAAATTTGGTAAGATTGATGTGGAGGAGATATACATTCGAGCAGGCGTTGACCTACTTCGAGGAGGAAATACTCTGCGGTTGATTTGGAAAGTTTTAGTGAGACAAGATGACTACACAACTGCTGAGGTGAATTCTGGACAGTGGACAAAACCTAATTGTTGTTTTCGTTGAGACATTCGATTGTTCTCTTCTATGAAACATATAGATTGTGTTAGTAATTGTTTTTTTTGTAATTGGAACTGAATTCTCAATTGCAGGAAATCACAACAACAAAACATTTGTTGGTTCCTCTTCCTACTACTGCTGCGGATTCAAAGGTAGGAAAATATTGTGAGGGACCTAGGATTCCACCTGTGACAGCATGGACAACAGGTATCTCCAACTCTGATGTTCCAAATTCACTAGGCAGGTACCTAGTTTATCGCCAACATGTGTTCTGATGATAAATTTGCAGGGACCTTGGCCAGTATATATCACAAACAATGCAAACTGGATCTGTCTATTTTTCATTTTAAGCAAGCCCTTGTTCATGACCCTGGATTCCTGGAGGCATACATTTATTTGGTTCGATTCTTGTGTTATATAGACATTTTAAGAATTTAACCTTCACACCTTGATTGATAATCTTTACTATTTTCTCCTGTTTGAAGGGAAATGCACTAAAAGATGCTGGCAGAGTTGATGAAGCTGTTCAATGCTTTCATGTATGTGATGTTCGCCTACCAAAAATTTCATGTTTATGCCATCTGTGTAGTCTTTTCGACTGACAAGGCAGCTTCATGTTTATTTTTCTGTTTCTGAAGACATGTCTTTCACTTAATCCTGGTCACCCTCAAGCTCTTACCAACCTTGCCAATATATACATGGAATGGTGAGCAGGTCATGATTTTTGGTGGAACCGAATTCACGGATACAGTAGACACTGATCTTACTCTCTATCATTTTGCAGTAATGTGTTGGTTACGGCAGCTTCATTCTACATGTCAACTTTGGCTGTCACAGATGGCCTCTCAGCTCTTAATAATTTGGCACTAATTTACAATCAGCAGGTATGAATAGTTTTCTATTTCATCCTACATAATCATGTAAATTGATTATCTTACATTGATTCCATTTCGAACTTCACAACAGGGCAACTATTCGGATGCTATTTCTGGTTATAGTGAAGTTCTACGCGCATCCGCTGCTGATGGACTTGTAAATAGGGCAAATACTTTCATGGAAATGGGAAGAGTCAGTGATGCCATTCAAGATTATATACGGGCTATTAACATCAGACCAACGATGGCAGAGGCTCACGCGAATTTAGCTTCAGCATACAAAGACAGGTAATAAATATACTCGGTGGTGCAATTCATAGGACATGATTTTTCTCATCTAAAATTTCGTTAGCTATCTTCACTGCCTTGGGAATGTGAACAGTGGACATGTGGAAGCTGTTAAGCTTTGGATCCCGATTCTAGAAGCTCAAAGAAGTCACAAATTAAACGTGGAACACGGCAATCAAGCTGGTGGAGTTAGGTTTAATAGGTGGAATTTTGTTTCTTGGTTGCGGGACCCACAGAAGGAAAAGAAGCAGCACCATTTCCCTATATAAGGAGCTGAGACGGAAGGCACAAATAATCCCTCAGAGCAATTCCTCAGCTCAATATCTCAGTGTCTCTCTTAACATATTCCGGTGTATGTATTGGAATTGTATATCATCGAGATAGTGAAAAATCTCCTGGCTTGGTAGTGCCCCCAGACGTAGTCACATTCGGTGACGAACTGGGTAACAAATTCCTGTGTTCTTTATTGTTTCTCTTTTACTGTTGTCTTTTCTCATTACTGCGTTTAGATCCTAACAACTGGTATCAGAGCTGGGTTGGTGCAGCAATGGCAGAGAAGTACACCGTGGATAAGTTTGATGGATCAGACTTTGGATTTTGGAAGCTGCAGATCGAGCATTATTTGTATGCGAAGGATCTGGCTCTTCCAGCATTTGGAGAAAAACCTAAGGAGATGGAGGATGACGCATGGAAGGCCATGGATAGGAAAGCCATGGGCCTGATCTTTATGACGTTGTCAAAGGAGGTCGCTCACCATACATCGAAGGCGAAGACTTCGAAGGAGATGATAGAGACACTATCCGGGCTTTATGAGAAGCCGTCAACTGTGAACAAGGTTTATTTGATTAAACGCTTGTTCAATTTGAAGATGTCAGAGGGGACACCGGCAGTGAAGCATATCAGTGAGTTCAGTATGATTATATCGCAAATTGAATCTGTTGAGATTAATTTCGATGATGAGTTGCAGGCACTTGTTCTGTTGTCATCCCTGCCTGATAGTTGGAATCAGACGGTGACTGCTCTTAGCGCTTCAACGGGGAGATCAGCTCTTACTCTAAATGAGGTAAGAGAACTGATTGTGAGTGAGGACATTCGCAGGCGTGAATCTGGCGAGAGCTCGGCCGGTTCAGCCCTCAATGCTGGAAGCAAGACAAGAGGCAGGTCAGATGCTAGACATAAACCGCAGCGTGGCAGGTCAAAGTCTAGAGGTAGAGGTGAAAAGCAGGGAAAGGACAAGAACGGAGGTGTGCAGTGTTGGCTGTGTAATGAGTTTGGTCATTACAAGAAGGATTGCAAGAAAGCGTCAGCGAATGCTACAACGGAGGATGTTGGAGAAGCATTGATTCTGAGCGTTAGCAGTCCGTTGGAGTCCTGGGTGTTGGATTCCGGTGCCTCGTTTCACTCGTGCAGCAGCTCGGACGTAATGAAGAATTACGTAGCAGGTAACTTTGGTAAAGTTTATCTTGCTGATGATGAGGCTCTTTACGTGACAGGTAAGGGAGATGTGATAGTGACAGCACCTAATGGAGCCGTGGTGCAGTTGAAAAATGTCAGACACATTCCAGGCCTGAAGAGAAATCTCTTGTCAGTTGGACAACTAGATGACGAGGGATATGTGGTGACCTTTGGTTGCAGTACTTGGAAGATTACCAAGGGAGCGTTGGTGATTGCTCGTGGCAAAAAGGAGGGAACATTGTACGTGACTAGCGGCGTACGGGATCGTGTTTCGGTGGCCAGGGCAGATTGCGACGCGGACTTGTGGCATTGTCGTCTAGGACACATGAGTGAGAAAGGCATGAAGGTGCTGTGCTCAAGGGGTCTATTGTCGGGTCTTAAATCTGTGGAGATCGGATTGTGTGAAGACTGCATATTCGGCAAGCAGAAGAGAGTCAGTTTTTCTAGTGGCGGGAGGACACTAAGAAAGGAAAGGCTTGAGCTGGTCCATAGTGACTTATGGGGACCAGCACCAGTAGCATCCATGGGTGGAGCATGCTACTATATGACTTTCATTGACGACTGCACAAGGAAGGTATGGGTTTACTTTCTGAAGCATAAATCTGATGCGTTTGATGCTTTCAGGAAGTGGAAGGCACTTGTGGAGAATGAGACGGGTCTGAAGGTCAAGTGCTTACGATCAGATAATGGTGGTGAATATGAACTTGGGAAGTTCAAGGAATTCTGTGCTGAGAATGGAATTCGGATGGAGAAGACGGTAAAAGGGACTCCTCAACAGAATGGTGCGGCAGAGCGCATGAACAGGACGTTGAATGAGCGTGCAAGGAGCATGAGGCTCAAAAGTGGGTTACCGAAGATGTTGTGGGCGGAGGCGATTAACACCGCTGCATTTTTGATAAACAGAGGACCTTCAAGTAGACTCGACAATGGCATCCCGGAGGAAGCATGGTCTGGTAAGAAGGTCAATTTATCATTCCTCCGTATTTTCGGTTGTCTTGCATATGCTCACGTTGCAGATATTGAGAGGAGCAAGCTTGACGCGAAGTCGGTCAAGGCGTATCTCATTGGATACGGTGGCGATGAGTTTGGGTATCGGCTCTGGAATCCTGTCAGCAAGAAGATATTTCGAAGCCGGGATGTGGTGTTCGATGAAAAGGTTTTTTACAAGGATTCGGTGCAGCTAACGGAGCTAAACGCGGAGGCTATACCATTTAGTTCCGCGAACCCTATTGAATTAGGTGAGATTGATCACCCTCCGCGGATGGAAAATGCTCACCCTCCGCGAGAATCGCCAGCAGATCAGGAAGAAAGCGTTTCTGAGACAGATCAGTTTGGTTCGGGTGGGAGCTCTGCAGTTCCTGATGATCATGGGATTGATGAGGCAGAGCAGCGGACACCAGAACAAGCAGTGCGGAGATCGAGAAGGATCAGTGTCGCACCTAGTAAGTATTCACCGTCTAATTATTACTTACTATTGACTGACTGTGGAGAACCAGAGAGTTTTGCAGAGGCATCTCAGGGAGTTCATTCCGATAAATGGAGAAATGCGATGAATGATGAGATGCAGTCCTTGATGGCCAATGAGACGTGGGAGTTAGCTCAACTACCCAGTGGCAAGAAGGCATTGCAGAACAAGTGGGTTTACCGGGTAAAAGAAGAGGCAGATGGCAGCAAGCGATACAAAGCAAGGCTGGTCGTGAAAGGATTTCAGCAAAAGCATGGTATTGATTATACTGATGTCTTTACTCCTGTGGTTAAGATGACTACCATACGTCTTGTGTTGAGTATGGTTGCAGCCGAGGATTTGGAGTTGCAACAGTTGGATGTAAAGACAGCTTTTCTCCATGGAGATTTGGATGAGGAAATCTATATGATGCAGCCAGAGGGCTATGAGGCAGGAGGCTGCGAATCGCTTGTGTGCAGACTTAGGAAAAGTCTGTATGGATTGAAGCAAGCTCCGAGGCAATGGTACAAGAAGTTCGATGGATTCATGCATGAGATTGAGTTCAGGAGGAGCGAGGCTGACCACTGCTGCTACTTTAAGAGGTTTGACAGCGGGTATATTATTTTGCTACTCTATGTGGATGACATGCTGATTGCAGGGTCAAGTTCAGTGGAGGTAGAAAAATTGAAGAAACAGCTGTCGGAGAGGTTTGCCATGAAAGACTTGGGTGAGGCGAGACAGATACTGGGGATGCGCATTACCAGGGATAGAAAAGCTGGAAAGGTGTTACTTTCACAGGCAGAGTATATCAAGAAGGTACTGGAAAGGTTCAGCATGCAGGATGCGAAACCAGTCAGGGTTCCTTTGGGCAGTCAGTTTACATTGTCTGCAAAGGACTCGCCTAAGGATCAGCTAGGGCGTGATCAGATGAAGAATACTCCTTACGCATCAGCTATTGGCAGCTTGATGTATGCAATGGTGTGTACGAGACCAGACATTGCACATGCGGTGGGAGTTGTGAGTCGTTTCATGGGAAATCCGGGCAAGAATCATTGGGAGGCCGTGAAGTGGATCCTGAGATACCTTAGAGGTACTACAGATTATGCCCTGTGCTACAGTGGGAGCAGAGTTGAGCTTGCTGGATATGTTGATGCAGATCTTGCTTCAAGTGACGTTGACAACAGGAGGAGTACGACTGGATATATATTTACAGTTGGAGGTACTGCGGTTTCCTGGATGTCTAAGCTGCAGAAGATTGTTGCCTTGTCTACAGCAGAGTCAGAATATGTGGCAGTGACAGAGGCAAGCAAGGAAATGGTGTGGTTGCAGAATTTCATGTGTGAATTGGGCCAGGATCAAGGGAGAAGTATACTCCACAGTGACAGCCAGAGTGCGATCTACTTAGCTAAGAATCCTGCTTTTCACTCGAGGACAAAGCACATTGAGTTGCGGTATCACTACATCAGATATCTTCTGGAGAAGAAAGTCTTGCAGCTGGAAAAGATTGATGGAAGTAAAAATCCTGCTGACATGCTAACTAAGGTTGTGACCTTAGAGAAGTTGAAGCTATGCATGGCTTCAACTGGCCTTGGTACTTAAGGTGAAGGCCAGGCACTACCAATGTTCATAGATTGATAAAAGAGGAGATAACGGCGATTATGATTGGAATCAGGCTCCAGGTGAGAGATTGTTAAGCTTTGGATCCCGATTCTAGAAGCTCAAAGAAGTCACAAATTAAACGTGGAACACGGCAATCAAGCTGGTGGAGTTAGGTTTAATAGGTGGAATTTTGTTTCTTGGTTGCGGGACCCACAGGAGGAAAAGAAGCAGCACCATTTCCCTATATAAGGAGCTGAGACGGAAGGCACAAATAATCCCTCAGAGCAATTCCTCAGCTCAATATCTCAGTGTCTCTCTTAACATATTCCAGTGTATGTATTGGAATTGTATATCATCGAGATAGTGAAAAATCTCCTGGCTTGGTAGTGCCCCCAGACGTAGTCACATTCGGTGACGAACTGGGTAACAAATTCCTGTGTTCTTTATTGTTTCTTTTTACTGTTGTCTTTTCTCATTACTGCGTTTAGATCCTAACAGAAGCTGCGATAGAAAGCTATAAACAGGCACTTCAGCTACGACCTGATTTCCCTGAAGCTACTTGTAATCTTCTACACACATTGCAGGTAATTGCAAATATGCGATTTATTTCATGTGTGATTGGCATATCTTTTTGTGTTTCCATAAAAATTCAAACACTTCATCGATATTTTCTGCACGGCACTTTGTCACAACCTGTAGCGATAAATGAAATGATCAGTAAGGGGGGAAAAGCTTCTTTAAAATTCTATGCAACTCGTTTGCAGTGTGTATGTGATTGGGAAAATAGAACGAAAAAGATTAATGAAGTTGATGGGATTATTAGAACGCAGATTGAGGTATGTCGTGTATTTGTCTATGTTGTGTATATTACCACACGTTGATGTCTGTATTTTCTTTCTGAAACTAAATATAAGTGGACTTATTTCTTCTCAGATGTCAGTCATTCCCAGCGTGCAGCCAGTTCATGCTATTGCTTATCCGCTTGATACAAATCTTGCATTGGATATTAGGTAGCGTTTGATCCTCGATGGCATATTGTTAATAAAACATGTTCAGCAGTAACAAATTTATTATCGTGTGCTTACAGCCGCAAGTATGCTGCACACTGCTCAATAGTTGCATCTCGGTTTTCCCTCCCACACTTCGAATATCCATCACCACTGCCCATCAAATCTGCTGATAGAAATGGCCGTCTAAGAGTTGGGTAAGTTCACTTCCTGCTTCTAAAGACATGCTTCTCCTTTTTGAAAGAGAATTTCTAATTGCTTTTGATATCCTTCAATTTTGCTTGCTTCTTGAATCGTTCTCTCTTTATGATTTAAGAACTCCTATTTATTTGTGATATCCTTTCCATTGTCCTTTCTTGTTGAAATTTCACGGAGTCGTATGATTGCGATATGATTTAAGTGCACATTCGTCAAAAACGTGCTTCGTTTTCAGTTATGTTAGCAGCGACTTTGGAAATCATCCTTTGTCACATCTTATGGGTTCAGTATTTGGAATGCACAGCCGAGACAGTGTTGAGGTGTGCAGATTGTTCTTTGTGGAACCTCAAATATGCATGTTTAGGTGATCGCGTGTTGATCTTTTGCCGATGAATATTTGTAGGTTTTCTGTTATGCCTTGAGTGCAAATGATGGTACTGAATGGAGACTGCGCACTCAGTCAGAAGCAGAACATTTTGTGGACGTCTCTTCAATGACATCTGATATGATCGCAAGAAAGATAAATGAGGACAAAATCCATATTCTTGTTAATCTTAATGGCTACACAAAGGTAGTCCTTGGACTTAGAAAGACATCAACTCATCCTCGAGTTTTGCAACATACCTTTCATTTGTTTACTTGTGGCCGATATTCTCTTTTTCTAATTGCTAGGGTGCAAGAAACGAAATATTTGCAATGCAGCCAGCTCCAATTCAGATTTCCTATATGGGGTTTCGTGGAACTACTGGGGCCTCATATATACATTATCTGGTCACTGATGAGGTTAGTGACTCTTTACAATCGATTTTGTTTGGTAGTGATTTTTCATGAAAGTATGAATTTTTTGTGTGCAGTTTGTTTCACCTCTGAATTTTTCGACCATATACTCGGAGAAACTTGTTCATCTTCCTCATTGTTATTTCGTCAACGATTACAAGCAGGTCAGGAAAGTTTCTGCTTAAGCCCTTCGTTAAAGTTTTAGTAATGAGTGTTCACTTGATCATCACTGTGTAATTTAGAAAAATCGTGAAGTGTTGGACCCAGAAAGTCGACCGAACAGGTCGGATTATGGGCTGCCAGAGGATAAATTTTTATTTGCTTGCTTCAATCAGCTATACAAGATGGATCCTGAAATTTTCAGTACTTGGTAAGCAATTATGATATCTTATCTGCATGGACCGCTACTCGCATGAATGTATTAAGATCATTGTATTGCCCGTGTAATTTCAGGTGTCGTATATTGAAACGAGTCCCCAGTAGTGCCCTATGGCTACTCAGATTCCCAGCTGCGGGCGAGATGAGACTACGTGCATGTATGTTGTATCTTGAACAAATAAAAAAAATTCTTCAAAATGTTTTTTTGAGTTTGGCCTTTTATTACTCTTGTTTCTTCTCCTAGTCCACCTTTTCTCTAATTTGTGTTCTGTATGATAACAGATGCTGCTTCTCAGGGTGTGAATCCTGACCAAATCATTTTTACTGATGTTGCCATAAAAAATGAGCATATCAAGCGCAGTTCCTTGGCGGATCTTTGCCTTGACACGTACTCATCTCTTTTTGATTGTTGGTCATTCTTTATGAAATATAGCTAGCTCTACTCATGAATCATGATAGTAATATATCATGCCTGCTGCTGATACGTGCAGGCCTTTATGCAATGCACACACTACGGGGACAGATGTTCTTTGGGCGGGCCTGCCCATCATAACCCTTCCATTAGAGAAAATGGCTACCAGAGTTGCTGGTTCACTTTGTTTGGCTACTGGCGTGGGAGAGGAGATGATTGTCAACAGGTATGCTTCTGAATATACGTTGACACTTGTTGTACAGCACCGATGGATAGGGGGTCAGCAAATTATATAGACTTGTTTTTGCCCTGATGTACTCGACCATTTGTTTTGTTTGGGTACACTGAAGTATGGAAGAGTATGAAGAGAGGGCAGTTTACCTAGCAACCAATCCGGAAATGCTCAGAAGTCTAACTGAAAGATTGAAAGAAGCTCGCATGAGTTGCCCACTGTTTGATACAGCTCGCTGGGTGAGCGCTTGGTTTTTATTAAGCCAATGTAATACTACTAATTAACTAGATACTCAAGACTGTTTTAACTCCAATGACGGCAGGTGAGGAACCTAGAGAGGGCATATTTCAAGATGTGGGATATCCACTGCGCTGGTCAGCAACCACAGCACTTCAAAGTAACGGAGAATGATGCTGACTTCCCTTACACAGCAACATGAATGTCTTGCAATCAAATTGAAAAAAGAAATGACAAACTCGTGCCTTGGATAGATTAGCATCTCAAAAGTCGCAAGTGTTATGGTCTACAACTTTTTTTTTTTTTTTTTTTTTTGATTCTTAGGTGGACTAGCCACCAAAAAAGATACTACAAACACATTGTACCGGTCTGCATCACAGACCAATACCCCACACTACTTAATACTCCAAACCACTGACTACAAAATACTTAATGAATACTCTTAAAACTATGCTTCATCGACTCACTCTTAGTCTTGTAAGCTGCCGGCTTTCCGGTGGCCTATTCATCTAGCTACAACCTGTTGCAGACTCTCGATTCTCTCTCCCAATCCTCCTCCTCCAGGCGCTTAGGAGTTGTCCCTTACTTCTTCAATGCATCTTTTGATGGTGGTCAGTGAGTAGGGCCAATTTGCGATTCTGATTTTTGCCCACCAAGCTACTCTTGCCTTTACTAGCTCTCCTACCGAAATAACCGACCTTTTTTGGTCTCTAAAGCATCTCGTATTTCGCTCTTCCCAAATCGACCACAATGTTGCATAACACAATATTTTCCACATTCTCTTGTAAGTTATTGAAACTCCTCCTACGTCCCAGCTTTCCAGCAGAATTTTTGAAGACTTCGGCGCCACCCAAACTCCACCCCACCAGGACAGGCTACACGACCAAAGATTCCAGCTCCATTCGCAGTGGATCAAAAGATGATCTGTGGTCTCTTGTTCTACTCCACACAGAACACACAGAATATCCTGCTTCCTTTTCAATATCATTCTTCTAAATAGAGTCATCTTTGATGGAAGGCTATTGAGATATATCTTCCACATCAAGAGTTCCACCTTTGGAGGCGCTAGCCCTGACCATAATTTGAACGGAATTTGTTCCCACTTCCTACTCTTCTCCCTGATTTTCATGGCCGCTTTCATTAATGTGTTGGTGCTAAACATTCCATCAGCCGAATATGTCCACACAATTCTGTCGTTTTCCTTTTCCTTCTCCTTCAACTGCAGATGACCTAATCCCTCCATCAATTCCGCTCTGCTCATTTCCTCTCATTCGTACAATGGTCTTCTAAACACCACCTTCCAATGCCAGACTCCGTTAACCCATTGGCCCATTTCTGCCACCTTTGCTCTATTGCCAACTGCCAGGGAATATAGCTTGGGGTACTGATCCTTCAGTGATCTAACTCCTGTCCAGATATCCTCCCAAAATGATATTTCACTGCCTTTCCCCAATCTCAACTTGATCCCCTCTCTGAATGCCAATGCAATCTCCGTGTTTCCTTGAACTGTTTTGATTATATTCCTCCATGTGCTCGAAATTCTGCTTGATTTGTACGTCACGTTAACCGGGTCTTGTATTTGCTTTAGGGCATATTTTTCTATGATCATTCGCCTCCATAGACCCCCTTTCCCTTCTATCAACTTCCACCGCCATTTTGCCAATAATACAAGATTCTTCTCAATCAGACCCTGGATCCCCAGCCCGCCAAACTTCTTTGGTTTCTTTACCGAATCCCTATCCGCCCCATAAGAATCTTCTCTGAATCCTTTCCATTTCCTTTGCTACCGAAATTGGTATCTTGTATATAGATGCATAATATAAGGGCAGACTGCATAATGCCGACTTAATGAGAATCACTCTCCTCGCCATTGATAAGTTTGCGCTCCTCCACGAGGCCAGTTTTTGTTTAAATCTTTGTACAATTGGCTCCCATGTTTCTTTCTTCGCTGGATTTCCTCCTATCTTGATACCTAAGTAATTCATAGGAAACCTCCCCACTGGGCAATTCAGCTGCTTTGCAAAACTCTGAGTTTCTTCTTCATTCAATCCCACTCCAAAACACATGCTTTTAGAGTAGTTAATTTTTAGTCCGGAGCAGCCTTTAAAAGTCTCCAAGATCTGCTTCAGATTTTGAACTTGTCCCAGGTCTGCCTTACAAAATAAAATGGTATCATCTGCAAACTGCAAATGTGAGATCCTCTCCCCATCTTTCATCCATTCAACTCCTTCAAAAATCCCAGCCTCCGACGCTTTGATCATTATTCTTGAAAAACCTTCCGCCGCCAAGAGGAAAAGAAATGGGGATAAGGGATCCCCCTGTCTCAGACCTCTTTCCAGTGAGAACTCCTTTGATGGAGAGCCATTAACAAGCACTGCCATCTTTACTGAGGAATAGCACTCCTCCATCCAGCTCCTCCATGTGTTTCCGAAACCCATACACCTTTGGATCAACCTCAAATATTGCCAAGAAACTGAGTGATATGCTTTCCGAAAATCCAACTTGATTATCAAAGCTGCTCTCTTTTCGATCTTCAAAGTGTGGATCAGCTCGTTGGTGACCATTATGCCATCAAGTATACTTCTATTTGCAATGAAAGCCGACTGATTTGGGCTTATGAGCTGAGGCAGCACTGAGCTCAGCCTTCTCGCCAGGCATTTGGACAGGATTTTGTATATAGAGTTAACTAAGCTAATTGGTCTGAAGTCATCAAAACGCTGAGGGCTCACCGTCTTTGGAATGAGGACGATGAACGTTTTATTGATCCCTTCCGATAGTCTCCCCTTTTCGAAGAATTCCTCTAGGAATCCCATAACCTCGTCCTTGATGAGGCTCCAGTACTTCTTATAAAACTTCATATTAAAGCCATCCGGACCCGGCGCCTTACTCCCGTCACATTCCTTCAGTGTAATTAAGACTTCTTCCTCGGATATCCTGCTTTCCAAGAATTGTCTCTGAGTATCGTTCAAGGAATCAAACTTCATATTCTCCAGAGACCAACAGCACTGATCTGTCTTCTTGAAAGCCGCAGCGAAGTGGTCTCGAGCTGCTTGTTTTATAAGATCAGGATCCTCCAGCCATCTGTTATTGATCTGAATTCTAGTAATCTTATTTGACTTTGTTCTCCACGTTGCAATCCTGTGGAAATATTTTGTATTCTGATCTTCATCTTTCAGCCACATAATCCTCGACTTTTGTCGCCAAATTCGTTCTTCTCGGATCTCCAGCTGCCAAATCCTCCTCTATAAAGCTTCCTTTCTTAGAATTTCCTCCTCCGACAAGCCTATTGGGTCCTGGATCAAGCTCAACCTTTCCCATTCTACACTGGCTCTTCTCAGGATATTTCTCACATCTCCGAAGCTATTTTTGTTCCAATGGGATAGGGCTCTTCTAACTCTGGATAGTTTTCTCTGAATTGTATACCCACTCCATCCCTTATCCTCCGAGGCATTCCATGCGTCGCAAATCTTCACTTTGCTTCCTGGATGATCTAGCCACACGTCTAAAATTCTGCCAGGCTTTCTTCCCCAGTGTTTCTCCTCCTCCGACAAAGCTACTGCTGCGTGATCCGAAGGCCCTTTATCTAAACCTATCTGCTCCCGCTTCGGCTACCCTTCCAAACAAAGTCCACCTAACCATTAACCCTCAAGTAATTACCAAGTGGCTATTATTTTGAAATTAGCATTCTCTGATTATTTATTCAGCTCATGATTACACATAACCAGAATCAAAAAAGTTAAAACATCTCTCTGTACACTCATTCGACCGTTAAGTTGTCGTAATTATCAGAACCAGACGGTTCGAAGCGAAGCAGCTGCTTGGACCTCTCCCACGGCTTGACAACCACACCACCGAGTCAAACAACCTCCTCTCCCCATCCTTGTCCACCACAGCCACCTTCAAGTAATACTTGAGCCCCGAAACCACCTGCTTCTCCACCTTCACCACCTCCGCAAATTTTAACCCCCTCACCTCTTCTCTCCCCTTTCCCAACGACGTCCTCTTGTACTCCTCAACAACAAATCTACCAAGCTCCTGAACTTCCTCGTTTGCCGCCACGTCCTTCACCTCCGATCTCCCTCCAACCATTCTCCCACAGTCACTTCCCAAAACACATAATCCAGCAACCATTACAATCACCCCCAAATGCTCCTCTCAAAATCCCCATCCTCTGTTTATCTTCAACTGATGATCAATACACGGAATCCATAGCTTTTTGGTAGAAATCAGCATTTGATGAATCTAGAACATCCTCTACATGGTGTATAGCATCTGATTGACTAATTTGCATACCCTTTCTTCCGTTAATTGGTACGCACCGATCCGTGATGAAGGCTCAGTAAAGAAGGGTGTATGCATTTATGAAGCATCATCGGAAAAGGTTTTGTTCTACCTTTTATCTGGTCCTTGTTGAGCCCTTGCTCTAAATCCGTTAGATCCTTTGGATAGTTGTGAAAAATCTTTATTGTTTATATCAGTTGAAGAAGTATGAGGACCTCAAAACTTCAGTTATATCAAAGTCTCCCCGTTCAGGCAATGGAGGAAAGCTCATTATTGGGAATGACTGTTCAAAGCTCTCCAGCAGCTGGTACATAAATCACAAGATGTTAACATACTTGAGGTGAAAAAAGAACTGAAATAAAGATATAAATTTCTGAAAGCGAGGCCGGTTGAAGTGTAGGAGGTGATAAAGCAATTGCTTTAGGCCTCATCTTGAACTAAAAAACTAATTAAATGCCAATTTTGCCTTCAAAATAATATCTGTACATATTTATAATAGGCCCCAAATCCATATTTTCAAGTCTTTAAACCACTTTAACAAGTAACAATATATTTCTATTTAGTGCAAACTAAATAAACAATTGCTGAATAAACTGCCTCATTCTAACTTTTGCTTTAGGCCTCCATGATCTTAAGCCAACCCCACTGCAAGTGTAATAAAGGTGGTTCACAATGGAACAGGGGTGTAGGGAAGGGTATGTTACCTCCTCTAATATTGGTGCTTCATAAAGTTCCACAAATTTCTCTCGTAGTATTCTATTCATCTCGTCCACATCACATGCATGCGTCCAATATGAATCATGAACTCCTACAACCATTTAATCCAGAACGATCAAACAAGTGCATGAGCAATATCTAAATTCTTGTTAGACATAGTAGCATAAAAGACTTACCTGCGAAATTCAAGCCTGCCTTTCTACATGCTACAGCTGTCATCATCATATGAGAGCCATCTAAAGAATGTACAAAATTTGGAGGGAAAGCTGTACGTTGGCGTCTAGCCATGACCTACATAAGTCATAGAAATTATAAATATTAATTTCTATATAAGAGGGCCATGACACTAGGGAGAGCGTTGATTAATCATCCCAAGGACTTTATAATCATTGGTGCACAATGCAGAATGGTGCACAATGTATAGACCCTGATACCTTCTCTGTGTCCATCCGCAATGTCAAAGTCTATAGTGATGTCTTAACCTGCAAAAATGTTGGGTCGTATTCAACTATTGAAAGGAAACAGAAAGAAAAGGTAAGATCAAGATGCTAATATTTGTATCTGTAAAGTAGACAACTCACATGCTGCTTGCCAAGTACGCGGTAGGGCTGCACTACTGGAAGTCCCAGTGGAGTAGTCCACCGAACTGAGTGATTATCAGAAGCAATGATCTGTGAAATGGCAGGGTCAACTGAGACATCATCACTTTTTTTCTATTTCATCTTAAATGTCCATATAATTCATTTCTCAATTCTTACGTGTCAGAAGTCTTTTTATTGGTGTGATATTGCAATATATATACCACAATCTAATACTTTGTAATAAAGACATAATCGAGGTGCGGATTGAATGAGTAGACTTACGTAGTATTATCATTTAGCTAATTTACTGGTTTTCGAGTATCAAAAAAGCATCGTTTGTAAACTAGATACTCCCCGATGTAAAATATGCAAATGTAGACTTCATCGCCAGCAGCCTAACATTTGCCAATGTAAACTATGATACCTTCCGCCCGACAAGTAAGATTAGCATACCTTTGCACAATCACCAAGCCAAGACATGATACTCCGTGCACTTTCAAACATTTCTCCAAGAGCAGTCAAAGTAACCTAGCATTAAATTTCAATCAACATCGTGTTCGCCAATTTTGCAAAGAAACAACAAACAAACCATGCAATGGTCGTGAAAATTCAATGATCCCTTAATCTTGACTGAGGAACCTTATATTGTACAGTAGCATGCATGATAATGGTCAGAAAGCGCCATGAGACTGTCCTGGAAGCATTGGCGGTACAAAAACTCCATGAGGCACAAGGAAATGCCCTTACCACTTGATTTGGTTGATTGCAATCAAAATCCATGATATTTTGTATTGGTTCCTCGTTTGTTTATTGATGTAAGAAACTCTTATCATCTCATACTATTGATTTACATGTAGCCGAGATTAATTTTCATAACTACAACTACATTTTCATTTCAGATATCCAATAACAACCAAAAACTGATTTAGCAGCCTAGAGATGTTCGTGTTTACCTTTGCAGCGTAACAAGCAGCCCCGAAAATCTCTGCCTCATCAGATAGGAGACCACGCTCCTTCAATAGTCTCTTTATCTGATCCCGAGCACCTATGTAAGTGACACCATACACAGATGTCATAACTGTCTGCTTCACCAACTTCCGATTGACCTGATGTGAAAAGATACCCACTTTTACAGAGAGCACATCAAATAAAATTGCTCATCATGCAAAGTTGATTTGAAACATGGCAATGACAAGGAGAGCAACAAACCTCATTAACCAAGATCTTCGCATATAATGCATTGGGAAATGTATCAGGATCCTTTTTAGCATCTTCCTTAATGATATCAAGGACTCTGCACCAAAGGAACAAATATTTGGCCTCTTAGTAAGAACCTCACAATGGCGATTCTCACAGCACTTGCATAAAAGGGGAAAATTGATGTATAACAAAAAAAATCCAGAACATTTCTCATCCTTTCTCCAATAGGAGATCAAAACAAAAAGAGGGTTTAGCACAATCATAAAGTGGAATGCATAAGTTCTTTGAGGTTTTACAGAGCCCAACAACAGAGCTGACAGGATAAATTGGACCTAACCCTTTTACTCCTTCCATTTCACAATAAGAGTCTAAATAGCCTTTAAATTTTTTTTCAAAACAAAAGTTTTCAGAAAAATCAAGCTCTATACATAATTACGCACGAAGTGCCTTATTTATTTAGGGACAACAGTGAGTACTTATTTCTGCTTCTGTACCAAAGAGGTGGGGAGGGAAGACAAGAAATAAATTTTGGAGGCGAGTCAGTCGAGAACTCCTTGGGAGAGGTTTGGGAAAAATGGTGTTATGCATACATTATTAAATGCATTTAGCTTGATATACCTACAAATGGACATTCAATGCCAAATATTCTCCATATATACAAATTCCAGTTGAATGATGGACTGAAAGGCTTTGGTTTCGCTTTTGAGGAGCCAGGTCTGTTTGCTTGTTCTTTGATCCTATTATAGTATTTAAGGTCCCAAGACAAGTGGTTCCAAAACCATACTTAAAAGATCTCCGAGGAGTTTGGAATCAGAAAGATAATGTTTACTATTCAAATAAAAAAGAAAATCTGCCTGACTACCTCCTTGCAAGCAGCTATCTACATTTTAAAGAGCAATTACCTCGTAGCTATACCAGAGTAGACGTCTGCTGGTTTCTCTCCTGCAACCAAGTTAACAGCAGCAGCTCCCAACTGAATGGCCACATGATATGCGAGAAAAATAGGTCGGTAAACATCTATTTATGCAACATATTTACAACAAAAGCGCAATTCTATTCAGAGAGTCCAATTTATGACGAGTTGATGTCTTACACTTAACACGCCTCAATAAAATAAGGGTAAGGAAAACATTTGACATCAAACCACTAATTTATGAAATGTTGACGAGATGTTTCCTCTCTAATTGAAGAAAGGGTCCAGACTCAAGTGTCTGCTGACCTTTTCAACATGCAGACCTGATGTCTGCTTATAACATGCAGTCTCAAAACATATCTTTTCACACCCGAAGCGCCTTAAAGTAACGTAGAAATGGAACCACGGACCAATTTTGTTTTTGTTTAATTATAACAATCCACCAACTCAAGGAGGACTATCAGGAATTTACATTCAAGAGATACGGATTGATAAGTCAACAAATTACAAAACCCTAGACAAACTAAAAGCCTGAGTTTTGTCATTCAGGTATTACCCCAAAATGGCATGAGGTCAAGATTATTATTTCGTTATACATTGGTAGATGCTCTGAAATATAAACATGCGTATCAATCGCAACAAGAATACTGAAAAAGGTCAAAATGTGATGTTACAGCGTACACCTCATCTCTTCCTAGGGCAGCATAGTGTTGTAAGCCATTGCATGACCCATCCTGTTCAGACAAATAACAAACACACATTAAGAAGCGAGCAAGGACAAGGCTAGTGACATAAATTACAGAGGGTCAATAAGTTATGGTCTAAAGATTAAATAAGAGGGAAACCAAGTAATTTTATAAACCTGGTGGACTGGAATATGGGAAACATATGTTTCTGGAGACAAGCTTCGTACAGCCTCAGCAAGATTAATGCACACAGCGAGGCATTGAAAAGGATCTTCAGCCTTTAACCACCACCGGTTTCCTTCAAGTGGCCTGTCTGCAGAATCAACAATATCATCTATGTGACCCTCTGTGAACGCTATTCGACCCTCAAAAGATAGTTTATCTACACCGCCAGCAAAGAGATTCGCCAAGTGGATCTTGAGCCATCGCAAGCCTGAGTTTCCCAGAGGACGGCCCTCGCCAAACTCCAAAATGCCCCGACAAAGATCTGACCCGAGATGATTTAAGTGTGGATGCAAGGGGTATGCACGGCCACGAAAATCCAAGTTATGTGGGAAATAGAAGCCTTCTTCCTCCTTTATTTTCCTGGCTACCTGATGCCCGATACAAGATATAGGTATCATTTCTAGAAAGAAATTCGAAGACATTGTGATTTTAAGACAACGTAAGAGCTCATACTGCTAACTTAAGTTCAATATCACATCGCTGTGAATGCCGCTCCATATTCTCTTTTTGAGCATCTCTTACTTTCCATTTCCATTTCTTGATTTCACCCTCGTCTTCAGTGTCAGGCTTTTCTGGTTGTGGAATCTGAAACAACACCGCGTCAGGTTGTGCCTGAACTTCCAGATTACTGGTAACATACTCATTAATTCACAATCATGATAAGGTTCCACCAATGGATTTTACCTATCCATTAGCATACCAGTCTTCATAATGCGCTAAGAGTTATACAGTTTAAAAATAGACAGTGAAACTATGATGAGAACACAGAGAAGAGTAACAAACTAAGCAAAAAAATCATTAGCCACTTACATCACTGCATTCAACCAAATCAGCAAGGCCACCGCCTAAAGCCCATAATCTATCGATCACACTGAGAACCCTCTTATTTACCCTCCACCTAGTGTGTCCAAGAGTATTCAGTGCCTGCAAAGTTCAATAGACTTCCCGATATTAAAAATATGATGGCAGATTAGCAAATAAATCATTAATTGGATTTGCATATAAAATATTGTGCACTCCATAGGTTAGGGATAAAGAGCAAGAAACGTATCCAAATACATTCAGAGTCAGTCGGCAGTTCCTGACCTCAAAAACTGGATTTATTTGCTCCCTGGGAACTGCTCTTACTGCTTGGCGTTGGTGCTTAGACCCATGGGTACGCATTACAAATGATGGTAGGAAAAAATGTGCTCCACTTGTCATATCTACAGAAATGTAAGGAAAGCTGGATTTAAAGGATTTAAATAGTGATAGGAATATGCCTAGTCCATGTGTACAGTGTTCAGAAAATAAATGACCAGTCTGCCACACATGTGTACATAAATCAATAAGGAAGTACCAAAATACGGTTAAGACATTGCTCGTGCAATCTATTTATCATTTACTTATGAAAGCATGGTGACAGAACATTCAGCCTTTGCCCGCAGGCATGCACAGACACCAAAAAACTCTCATCCTTAAAACCAAAATCTGATATGGACAGTAAATTTTTTAAACCAATGACCTGTTCCTATTAACAGGTTTCGTGGGCTTCAACTTGGGCTTTGTGCCCCACATAAAAGCATGGATTTTCAGCCAAAAGTTTGCCACTTTTAAGAAGGTCATATGATAAAGAGCTTTACTGAACCCATCAAACATGCAATCACCAATCTGAAACAACAAATGGTCAAGATTGATTCTCAGCTTTTGTAGTTCTCATTTAAAACATATATATGACAGAAAAAAAAAAGCTGATATTTGATTATCTTGAATGCCCGCTTTTTACCAGCTTAACACTACAAAAGGACATGACAGAAATGCAAACCGCAATGACGGTAAATACCCATGTTACAGGAAAATCATTTATTTTCCAATTTAAACAATATAAAGAGAGTTGAAATTCCATTTACGAGACCCACACATAACAAAACTTATGAAATGAACATAGGAATTTAACTTCTACAACAAATAACTGAGACTACCAAGAAGCTCATCATACCCTGACCAGTTGATTGGAGGGACTAACATTGGCACGTACGGAATCACCATGTGTCTTGCCTGTTTGAATAAGAAGAATGAACTTACGGAGAAAAGCAGACCCAAGATGTAGAATATTGGTGATGGAACAAATAAGTTTAGAATGCTTTGTCGTGCTCAACAAATATGACATCTTTTGTACGCTAATAAATGTAAAGCTAACCCACCTAAAATGATACATGTGAGATCATCCTACATGTAATTCAATTGCAACATTATAAATATACAGAAATCTAGTTTTGTTCACAGCCTCTCAAAATATTATTCATTGGTTACGGGTGGTGATAAGAAGTAAGAGTTACTGTGAAAATACATACTATTCAGAAACATATATGAAAATGAAATCCCTTGAGATGGTCACTGGGAGCACAGACAATGCACTTACCGTTCTATCCAAGCCTTTGAGCACTATCGGGTCACATTCAATCATACCATATCTTCTGGTGAACTTACTGTCGAGAAAAATGAAGCAGGTTAAATCAATATTTCAGGAACACAATTGCATATAAAAGAATGCGGTACGCCTTCTCACTCTGCTTCACAAGTCCTACGCTGAGTTGTGTGCACAAATGCAGGTCGAACATCAGGTGGAGTATCAGCCAACTGATTGATCGGAGATTGTATGTAAGCTGTTTGTATCAACAATTCAATCAGCCGGCTCCCAACCTAGATTAGACATGAGTAAATGAAGTTATAGTATGACCTCGACAATAATAATGCAAATCCCCTGGATGCCGGTAAATAAAGATTTAAGCTCCATCGGCGACCATGTAAAAATCAAACAGACCTTCGCTCTTATGTCTTGGCCCCAAGACTTTGAATCATCTTGACACTTGACTAAGTGTCTAACCGTTGACAGTTTTTGTTTCTTCAGTAAATCATAGACTTTCTTCCTCAACCTTTCTTGCTCTGGAGTTAGCTTCAAGGATAAATCAACCTCTTCATCCCCAGATTTACCTTTTTTTCTCTTTTTTGTTTTCTCCAAAAATTTATATATGCTGGCCTGTATTCAAAAGTGCTATAGTTGTATTTATGAATAGAAAATGCACCAATCGCAATTAATATCGAGAATTTGTTAATCAAATGCACCCACTGAGAAGGTAAAATGGAAAATACGCCTATAATACACTTTATTTTCACTCTTGTCTATTTGCGCATCTTGTATTTTCAAAAGCTTATGCATTCCTCTGCTTTTTGTTTCTCCGGACACTTATGTTTAAGATAAATTTTGGCCTTTGCAGTGCAGTTTAAAATTATGCATTCTCTTAGAAACTTTATAGAAAGATCAATTTTATGGATGGATTTTCTCATAAACAACATAAGAGCCATAAAAATGGGCCCGATGAGCTACTATATGCACAACGAACTACTAGAGGATTTCTAGACTTCCCTCAAGGTCGAACAGACGGAAAGACTTGTCCCTATAAGGCTATAACAATATTACTTAGGTAATCCTATTGGGTGTGAGACATTATGTTGGCTATCATATACAAAGCATAAAAAAACAACTAAAACCCCTTCAGAACTATGTTTGTGAGGCTGATTAACATCTCTGCGCGCATTTACATTGCTAAACCTTGGGCTAAGCAAAGTGATAACCTATCGCCGCAGCGGACCTCTAACATCTATGATATGTATATATATAGTGGGTGGATATAATAACATTAACCACTAGATTTTCTGAAAACTACTGAATAACAACAAAAGAGACTAAGTTCCTGCACATAAATTAGTTTCAGAGACATTCTCAGCTCCACTAACCTCGTGTTCAATTGCTTCACCAATAGTGCATGCAGCTTGTACAACTCTAGTTCTTCCACCATCCGTTCCGGTCATCAGCAGTGCCATTAACTTGTGCATTGTGATCACTGCCATCAAATCAGCTGGTAACTGATTCCAATACCGTGCAATTGAAGCAGTGGATTTATTGAACGCAAATAATTTTGATTCTTGGTCTGCCACAATAGCATCACTAAAAGGCTGAAACCATCCTAAAAATAGAGATTTCATATATGGCAAATTGGGAGCTAACTTTTGCTCACACATATCCTTCCAAAGCTCCCTGTACTCGTTTGCAGCCCGCTCCCACGCCTCTGTCTCAATCTTCACCTGTCTTCTTTTAAGCACTCTGTACCTAGCAGACGGGATTCCACTGTCACAATAATTACTACCCTGCTTCCACCGTTTACCCCCTTTCTTCATCTCCACAAGTAATTCCTTAACCTCTTCAGGCTCCTCTTCCGCATCCGTCGAAGAAACTACATCAGCTGCCCCTGCCGCACTAGCATAGTCTCTCGAAAAAGACACATCCAACCGGATTCGATTGGCAACACTACAGAATCTCCCACTCAAAAAAGATTCTTTTTTACAAAATTGATCAATTATTGCAAACCTCATATCCGGTAAATTGTATGAACTCAAATTAGAACCTGGCTTACAAGAGACTGTGAAGACATGCCTTCGAATATGCCTCAACATATCTGGAATCAATTTCAGTGATACGTTGCGGAAGAAGCTTCTGCCGGTGTGCTGATGGCTAAAATTAGCAGCAAATCAGAGAGCATTTTTGCATAATCATGTGAAAAGATGAAAATCGAGTCAGGTGGTCTTGACCGAAATTGAAATCACGAAAACAAGGATGGGGGAGAGTGGAGGCCTTCGTTAAACCCTTAAAACCTTGTATCAGGTTTTTTTCAGTTTCGATCGATGAGCAGCACAATTAATTTTAGACCGGTCCGGTTTGATGGTTCAATTTTGAGACATGAGTGGGAACTGGGAAGTGTATCCATATTTTTTTCTAATGATAAACGCAACCCTCTACTCTCTAGTTTACGAGATAATTTTGGATTTGCCACTTTTTAATAAGTTTGTTGAGATAATGTCAATCTTTTTTTTTTTGATGGGAAAAGTTGTACAGATATTGGACATTGACGACTCAATGACTCAAATCAGTACATGAACTCAGATTGTCGCACAGGCCTCGAAACAGCCAACCCATCTTTGTCAGAACCTCATCATAGCCACTAACATCCCCAGAACAGAGTCGGGGAAATAGGGCACAACTAAGACAATTAATGCGACTATCACTCAGTCCGCAAGCGGCTGAGAAAGATCAACTCACTCAGTCCGGAAACCGGCTAAGAATAGTCACTTATTCAATTAAAACTAAACTAAACTAAGAGCCGAAGTCGCCGTCCCAAGCCTCACCGCCACCAAAAGCCAGCACCATCGGCAAACGCAGCAGCCGACCCGACCGAGAGCCTCGCTGCATCCACCAGCCACAGCACCCAGACGAGCAAGGTATGAGAGCCAGCAGCACTCCCGCCTCCGCCACCGTCCAAGCAGCAGCATAACTAGAAACCCAAAAAAATATATATAGCTATATGTATATAGATATATATCCGCCCCTGAACCTTCCCCCACCACCCCAATCAAACTGCCACCGCGACATCCAAAAGATGTCACCAGCAAACCGCAGCTCTGCCGGACCGCAGCCATGGAAACGCACCTGGAAGATACCCCATAGCCACCGCCGAGGAAGGGGAGGGGGAGAAGGGAGAGGCGGAGGAGAGGGCGTTTGTTCTGCTTGAGTTCTTCGAGTTTCCCGAGAGAGAGTTTTTTGAGATGAGAGAGAGAGCGTCCTGTTCTGTTAAAGGTTATTTGAGTTTTGCCCTATTAACGGTTTGTTGCAAAGTGAAATATAATGCCAATGTGTTTGCTACGTGTAATCCACATTAAAAAAAATTATTTTAGAATAAATGGCTAACTCTATTAGCGGTTTGCACTGAAATAAATAAAATTCAAATCTACTTTTATTTTTCTCTCCTTGCACAATTAAAACCTGCTGCTCTCATCCTCGACGCGTAGATCGACAAACGATGCCATCATTGATATAGGGCGCGCGTATTAAGGACCATCGCTCTATTCACTTAATAGGTACACTCACTATTTGTGTATAACTTCTGAATTTACCAAATACTTCATTTTCTGGGGATCGAAGGGCCGAAAACATCAGGTCCCATCAAGTACATTTGTTACATCTATAATCCAGTCATTCTGGGGAACCCACCTGTTAGGGCTAGTGCAGTCAGCACTTTGGCAAGGTTTGGTGTGATGGTTGACTCTTTGAAGTTATTGCAGCACCCCATTTTAAACGTCCAATGTGAAACTGATTCTTCCTTTTGATGTTCATAACAAATTTGCTGATTATCTTATGCAGCCACGCATTTTTGTTCTCTTGAGGCGCTGTTTGTTTGATAGTGATGATGAAGTGAGTCTTGCTACATGTTTTCTTTTTGAGATACTTTTCATATGTGCTCTGTATAATGTCATTCGTGCAAACCAAGCACGTAAATACGGTTGACCTTATAGTTTGGTTATGTTGAGTGATTGTGTAATCCTTGATCTGTAGGTTCGTGATAGAGCGTCTCTTTATCTCGAAACTATATGCGGTAGTGGTGAAGTTGTTGAAACTACTGAAGAGTGAAGATACTAAAGACTTTCTCATCATTCAAGGTACACATGTATGAGGATGAAGTCATAATCTCATGTTAGAATTGGAAGTCATCTGAAGAACCATTTGACGTGAATTCTGTACCTAAGAGATTAAATCACAAACAGTTGGAGACAAGAATGCTCCTCTCAAAATCCCCATCCTCGGTTTTTCTCACTTTTTGTTACGCTTACAGCTTCGTCGTGTTGTGTCTTGTGATGATGAAGTTCAAAAGATGGCATTGTTGGCCTGGTTGTTTAAAATTTAAATAGAAGAGTGAAGATGCACGCGGCTCAACGCCTCCACGGAATGCTGCATAGAACACGCAAAACGACACAATCGCATGCTCTTGTTTTTCCGAATCCATCATTTTTCTTATCTTGATTGCCCAAATATCTGACACTCTTTTGTCTCTATCCAGCCTTCCGACCTACACGTATCATCCTCACCTCTCTGCATGTTCTTCACCTGTCCACATCCTCCTTCCTCCCTCTCCTCCGCGCCGCGTATTACTGTCTTCTCCTATCCCCATTTTACCCCTTACATTTTCTTTAATTAAAAACACTAACTCTTCCCTTATATCAAAAAAAAGAAATCCCTACAACTCGATCCGCCGTATGAATCTTCTCTCTCTTCCGAATTCTTCACACTTTCTTGCTTGTCAAGGGTTTTTTTGGAATCGCTATTGTTGCGCTGCGATGAAGCACTTTATGCTACCGAAGGGAAGTAGTGTGTTGAGGGACGCGGAGGCAGCAGCGCCGTCGATGCCGAACACTAGCAGCGGGGCGAAGCAGAGATCGGTTACGCCGAGGAAACAAAAGTCGGCGGCTAAGGAGAACGCTCCGCCTGCTGATTTTAATTTGCTTTTGGATCAGCAGTGCTCCCCGTCCGTGGTTAAGTATGTGTCGCCGGCCAGTGGGAAGCTGAAGAGTCCGTTGCCTCCCAGACCTCGGACTTCCAATCCGCTCAAGAGGAAGCTCCTTATGGAGAATCAGGTGGATAACGCGGTTCTTGGAGGATCCGATTCTGGTGTCAAGGTATCGGTTTTGAAGAAAAGCCCTATTTGTTAGATGTGTTTTTATTGTAAGATTGTAATTAGGTGAAAACTGGAGTTTCTGTGGTTTGAAATTTATCATTTTTCTTAAGTTTCTCGTCTTGGCATCTATTGGTTCTTGGTGAAAAGATCTTTGATTGTCTTGATGATTTGCTTCTTGTTTCTGATGAAAGAAGACAGTTAAATTGATCCTGACTGGTAACTTTGTTTTCGATATTAACAGCTTTATGTTAAGAAAGTTAAACTAGTTATATCTAGCATTCTTTGTAAGAGAACAGCAGTGGATTGTCTTGTTTGTCAATGGGGAGGATAAAATGTTTATGCTGATTTATCAGGTGATTGTGAGGATGAGACCGTTGAATAAGGAAGAGGATGGAGAGATGATAATTCAAAAGGTTTCAAGTGACTGTCTGACCATCAATGGGCAGTCATTTACATTTGACTCAGTGGCTGACGCTGAAGCAACTCAGGCAGGATAAGCTTGTCCCATTTTTCCTTGATTATTTCATTTTGGCTTCCTATCTCATTGTGTCACAAATTCCTGTCTCCAGTTAGATATTTTCAATCTTGTTGGAGCTCCACTTGTTGAGAACTGTTTGGCCGGGTTCAATAGCTCTGTATTTGCATATGGACAGGTATATATTTTTGTTGTAAGATCATGTGATTCTGATGTTCATACAACTAACAGACCGGAAGGGGAAAACATACACAATGTGGGGGCTAGCCAATGCCTTATTGGAAGGTGATCTATTGAGCGCTCAACAGGGCTTGACACCGCGTGTCTTTGACAGACTTTTTGCAAGGATAAACGAGGTGAGAATTAAAGCAGTCAGACTGTATGTCAAAGCTCAATCAGCATATAGTAACATAAGTTTCCTTTCCTCAGGAACAAATCAGACATGCTGACAAACAGCTGACCTATCAATGCCGCTGTTCATTTCTCGAGGTTTCTTTAATGGAACTGTATTTTGACATCTTATAATTGAAACTCAATAATGAACATCTTGATTTATCACAATTCCTCCGCGCAGATTTATAATGAACAAATAACTGACCTGTTTGACCCAAGACAAAAAAATCTCCAGGTAAAAGTGGTACCTATTCGAGCTGTTTGATTGACTCATCACAGTATCTTATTCCCCGGTTTTACTTTTTAGATACGAGAAGATGTGAAATCTGGAGTGTATGTTGAAAGTTTGACAGAAGTGTGTGTGTCTTCAATGAAAGAGCTAACTGAAAATCTTATCAAGGTACTAGAGTGTTATGTTTGAATTATCTTTGCTGCTCCTTCTTCAGTTGTAGAGTTTATGTTGTATTTTAAATATCATAAATGACATCTGTGTGCATTTGTGCAGGGATTGTCTAACAGGCAAATTGGTGCCACTAGCATTAATTCTGAAAGTTCCCGCTCACACAGTGTTTTTACTTGTGTTGTAGAAAGTCGATGCAAGGTAACATAGGCTTTCAGGTTTATATCTTTCTTTCCCTTTGATAAAACTACACCGAGTTTACTTTTCTTCTTGAACTGTTGTATGACATAGAGTACTGTGATGATTGTTCTCTCATGTCGAAACACTGTAGACTTTGAGGTGTGCTAAGATAGCCCATTGATGATATTGCAGAGAACGGCTGATGGTTTTAGTAGCTTTAAAACAAGTCGAATAAACCCTGTGGATTTAGCTGGATCCGAAAGACAAAAATTAACAGGTGCAGCTGGAGAACGGTTGAAAGAAGCAGGGAATATTAATCGTTCCCTTTCACAGCTTGGGTATGATTTTGTGTGTGACTATTCCATAAATATTTGTCTACAGAATGTGATTGCTATAATTTTATGTTATTTTTTTGTAACTATGCTGCTATTCAATTAAAATGCTATTTTGGAATTGCAGGAATCTGATAAACATTCTTGCAGAAGTTTCTCAAAATGGTAAACAGAGCATATTCCGTATAGAGATTCCAGGTTAACCTTCTCACTGCAGGATTCTCTAGGTGGAAATGCAAAACTTGCTATGATCTGTGCTATTTCCCCGGCCCAGAGGTGTTACTGATTCTCTTTACTCATATCATGCTTTCTCTTCTCTCTCTTCTATTTGCAATGTTAGAAGTGCCATTAATATCAGCATCCACTCTTCTGATTTTTTGGTACCTTTGCTTTTGAGTAAAGCATATGAAAGGGAATAAGTGAAACTTGTTTTGATTGTACAGATGCATAAGTGAAACTTTCAGCACTCTGAGGTTTGCCCAGCGTGCAAAGGCCATTAAGAATAAAGCAGTTATTAATGAAGTAATGCAGGACGATGTTAAGTTCTTAAGAGAAGTGATACGGCAACTCAAGGTTTCTTCATGTTTTTAACATCTATTTTTTCTGAATCACTCACCAAGTGAGCAGATACCTAACCATCACTCAAACAGGATGAACTAGTTCGAATAAAGGAAAATAAAAATGCTCCAGCAAATTTACATGGAGGATATTCTAGTGGATGGGATGCTCGCCGAAGCTTGAATCTCATCAAATTTAGCCTTAATCGCCCATTGACTTTACCACATGATGATGATGATGGTGATGAAGTTATGGAGATTGATGAGAAGGAATGTGAGGATGGTGAACAATCTGGGGCTGATCTAGCTACGGAACCAACATCACAGGACACTGATGTGAATATGGATGAAGGTCTTGACGATTCTTGTTACGAGAACGGCACTGTGATTAATATGCAAGATAGGGATGAAATGCTACCTGGGCCAACATCAAAAGACCAAAGCAGTTTGGCTTCTGAATCTTCGCTTCACGGTCCTGCTGGCATCTCCTCTCCCTTGAATCTTGATGTAGTCACACCTGAAGTATCCCCTGTCCTGAAGTCTCCAACACCAAGCGTTTCACCCCAAGTACTTGAGAGTAGGAAAAGCCTTCGAAGTTCGAAAATGTCAACAGCATCCCAAAAAGCTATCGATAGTCTGAGCCCACTTTCGTCCCTAAAGTCTGTGAAAGATGATTCTTCAAAAGACAAGTCCATGCTTACGCAAACAAGAAAGAGTTTGCTTGTACCAACAGAACATTTGGCAGCCAGTCTCCATCGTGGTCTTGAAATCATTGGTAGCCACCGTCAAAGCTTTGCTATGAGGCAATCCTCTCTCAGGTTTTCTGTTAAACATGCGGAGTATAAGTTTACAGTACCTATTGATAAAGTTGATGTTGGTACACAGACACATCTTCAAGAAGATGTAACTCAGGATATGCCATTAGCAACCTTATGTAGCAACTGCCAGGGCAAAACCTCGGTTCAAGAGGATTCTCAGGAGGCCAGTGACAACACAGTTTTGCAGTTGATAGTTTATAATGGGACAGAGGATACTGAGAAAGCGAAGAAAGTTCCTAAAGTAAGAGCAGAAACATTAGTTTGATCATAATGCAAGTTTGATGATTCTTTCTGGAGAGCATTACTTTACTTTCACCTATTCTTTTGCAGGCTGTTGAGAAGGTTTTGGCCGGAGCTATAAGGAGGGAAATGGCACTTGAAGAGTTCTGTGCAAAACAAGCTGCAGAAATTAAGCAGCTTAATCGTCTGGTAACTTTCCATCCTCTTCACAGTCGACATGCCTTCTGTCAATGGTCATCTTCATGGCGTACTAATTTTAGTTGTATTTTAAACACAGGTTCAACAGTATAAGCATGAGAGGGAATGCAACGCTATAATTGGACAAACAAGGGAAGATAAAATCCTTCGCTTGGAAAGCCTTATGGATGGGGTCTTACCTACAGAGGAGTTTATGGAGGAGGAACTTTTGTCGCTGGCAAATGAGCACCAAGTATGGAATCCCCCTTTCCACTACTATCGTCCTGCTAGTTATTAACTTATATTATCTGATCAAATTCTGTTTTTTTACAGGTGTTGAAAAATAAGTATGACAATCATCCTGAACTCCTAAGGACGCAATTAGAACTTCAGAAAGCCCAGCACGAGCTAGAACAATTCAGGAACTTTTTTAACCTAGGTGAAAGGGAAGTGCTTATGGAGGAAATTCAGGACTTGAGAAACCAGCTTCAGTACTATGTAGACTCATCCTCAGTGTTGGCTCGAAAAAGAGGTGCCTTGTTGAAACTAGCCGATTCTTGTGACCCGAGTCTATTTCCAGCTCCGTCTGCAGTCCCTGGAATGGCTGTAGAAACTGTAGAGGACAAACTTGAGCAAGAAAGACTACGTTGGAATGAAGCGGAAAGTAAATGGATTTCCCTTGCCGAGGAGTTGCGAACCGAACTAGAAGAGAGCAGGTGTACTGTTCAAAAGCAGAAGCTGGAGTTAGACTTGGAAAAAAGGTGTGCTGAAGAGCTGAAAGAAGCAATGCAAATGGCAATGCGGGAACATGCACGTATGCTAGAACAATACGCAGATCTTGAGGAAAGGCATATAGAACTGCTTGCGAGGCATAGAAAGATTCGGGAAGGATCTGAAGAGTTGAAAAAGGTTGCTTGTAGAGCAGGTGCTACGGGAGCAGATTCCAAGTTCATTAACATTTTGGTGTCACAAATTTCAGCATTGAAGGTGGGAAGAGACAAAGAACGACAACAACTGAGAGAAGAAATCAAAATGCTGCAAGCCCAGCTCAGGGATACTGCAGAAGCCGTTGAAGCAGCTGGTGAACTCGTTGCGCGTCTGAAGGAGGCAGAGGAAGCTGCCGCTGCTGCTGAGGTGATAAATCAAAATAAATTCCATGTTTCTTTAGTTTTCCATATATTTATACAATTTTCCTTTCTAATAGTAAAGAATTTCAGTTACCTTTATTTTAAAATGCTAATGCATGTTATGTATTTTGGGAATAATGCAGAGGCGAGCAACGGATGCAGAGCAGGAAACTGAGAGGTCTCGGAAGCAAATAAACAAGCTAAAGAGGAAGTATGAAGCGGATATAAGCATTCTAAACCAGTGTATAGCAGAGTCTCGTCTACCAGTTGAAGCATTGATTCCAACCATCGACCGTGCAGATTCCGAAAAGGACTGTATACATGGACAGCCTGAAAATTCCCCTGATAAAAATTGGAGAGATGAGTTCACACACTTGAGCAATGTTGACGATGACGACCTGTCCAAACTTGCTGAATCACCCTCTTCATGGTTCACTGGGTACGACCGCTGCAACATATAGTTAAAATCCACAGGTTAAGAAAGTCCCATCTCATATTATCAATCTTTGATCCCTGCCCTCTTATGCAGTGACATAGATTCGGCTCTCACATATTGTGAGAGACCACCCATTCAGTATCGCTTCACTAAGGCAATCAGATTCTGTCCAGTGCTTGTATCATACCCTTTTTTTTTTAAAGTATTATTGTACTCCTGTATCCTCTAGGCTTCAATTGGCTTGCTACATTGGTCCCTTGTGCTACTACACATATCAATAGCTACATATAAATATCCAAATCAGTAGTTCTATTTCATATATAGTAAACTAAAAAGCTCATTCATTTCTCTGGTTTTCATGTCAAGTGGGTAGGAAGCAAATCCTCAAAGTGGGATCTTGAGAACTAGTTAACAGCCAATTTGTGTAAAATCCCACCACCATGTTGTCTGGTTTGAAAGTGAATGAGAACAATCAGCTTGTGACCTTGTCTTCCTCTGACAACAGACCAATCCCTAACCTGTCTCTAACAAAGATATTCTTCAAACTTCCAGCCACTCATTGGATTGAGAATTGTTATGAATATGAATTGTGTATTGATATGAGGCCAGTGGCCGATATATATAATACAAGAGATTGTGCGTTAGTCTACATATGCACAGTAAATGGTAAGTGAGATTACGACATATATCTAACTATGATTACGACATATATCTAACACCCCCCCTCAAACTCATGGCGGATCAACAAGACTGAGTTTGGAGAGAAAGAAGTTGTGTTGTGCTCTAGTCTGTGCCTTCGTGAAGAAATCTGCAAGTTGGATCTCCGAAGGAATATACTGAAGAGCAATAATCTCATTCTGTACCTGTGACCTCATGTACGAAGCATCGACACCAATATGCTTAGTGAGCTCATGTTTCACTGGGTCACGAGCAATACTAATAGCGCCTGTACTGTCAGAGAAGAGAGGAGTCGGTCCAGAAGCAGGGACCCCAAAATCCTCAAGCAACCACCGAAGCCAAGTAACCTCTGTCGTCAATAGTGTCATCGCTCGTAACTCCGCCTCAGCACTCGAACGGGAAACTGATGTCTGCTTCTTAGTCTTCCAGGCAATGAGAGAACCACCAAGAAAAACACAATAAGCAGAAAGAGATCGACGATCAGAATGATCACTAGCCCATGTCGCATCAGAATATGCTCGGAGCTGGAAAGAACTAGAGCGAGGGAAGAAAAGATGACGAGAAAGAGATCCACGAAGATAGCGTAGGACACGAAGGAGATGACTATAATGGACATGAGTGGGAGCGGAAACAAACTGACTCAAGATATGGACAGGGTATGTAACATCCGGTCGAGTGACTCCTAAATATACCAGACTTCCAACAAGATGTCGATAACGAGTAGGGTCCTCAAGCGGCTCACCATCGGTGGCACGAAGGTGAACATTGAGTTCCATGGGAGTATCAACAGTGCGCTGGTCACTAAGGGTAGCTCGATCGAGAAGGTCGCGAATATACTTCTCTTGGGATAGAAAAAATCCCTCGGGAGTAGACGAGAATTCAACTCCAAGAAAATATCGAATAGGACCGAGATCCTTCATAAGGAACTGAGTATTAAGGCGCTCCTTGACAAAGGCAATATACTGATGATCATCACCAGTGATAAGCATATCGTCAACGTAAAGGAGGAGGAGTGTCCGACCACGAGTGGAATTATGGATAAATAAGGCTGGGTCATGGTCGCTAGCGGTGAAGCCCGCAGCGGTAACAACAGAGGAAAAACGCTCAAACCAGGCTCGAGGGGCTTGCTTAAGGCCATAGAGGGAGCGACGAAGACGAAGGACCATGCCGTCGGGGATAGAATATCCTGGTGGTGGTCTCATGTAAACCTCTTCTCTCAACTCGCCATTAAGAAAAGCATTCTTTACATCAAGCTGAGAGATGGACCACTCGCGGACAGAGGCAACCGCAAGAAGGGTGCGAATGGTGGTCATGTGAGCGACAGGCGCAAACGTCTCGTCATAGTCACGCCCATATTCTTGTTGAAAACCACGAGCAACAAGACGAGCTTTATAGCGCTCAAGGGAACCATCCGAGCGGGTCTTCACTGTATATATCCACTTACATGTGATAGGACGAACATGAGAGGGAAGGGGAACCACCTCCCAAGTACCAGTTCGCTCAAAGGCAGCCAGTTCTTCGGCCATTGCATGTTGCCATTCCTGGTGAAGGATAGCATCACGATAGGAGGTCGGCTCAGCAAGAGTAGCGGCAGCGACATGGTAACGAGTCGGACGGCGAATGGACTGGCGATCTCGAAGAGCATACCGGGATGGATGCATCGGAGGAGATGGTATGATGGGAGAGGATGGCATATCAGAAAGTGATGACGCAATGGATGGAGATGACACATCAGAGGACGGTGATATGCCAAATGGAGATGGTACGACAGAAGAAGACGGTGTAGCAGGCGACGAAGGCATAATGGATGAAGAAGCAATCTCAGGAATTGCAGCACCTGAACGATGAGTGTAGTCATGTGGATAATGGGATATAGTGGGAGAGGGAACGAAAGATGGTGAATCGGGAAAGGTCAGAAATGAGAGGGGCTCGACTAAGGAAGTGGATGAGGAATCGAATGTATGACGAGGATAAAAGGGACGAGACTCATCAAAAGTCACATCTCGAGAAATACGGATTCGTCTCGCAATTGGATCCCAACAACGATATCCTTCATGTTCATTACTATAACCAAGGAACACACACTCAATGGACTGAGCAGTCAATTTGGTGCGCTCACGAGATGCAAGTAAAACATAACACAAACAACCAAATAAACGAAGATGAGAATATTCAGGAAGTCGACCAAAAAGACGGTTCACTGGAATGTCCCCCTGAACGGCGGAAGACGGCTGAATGTTGATCAAGTAAGTGGCTGTTGAGACAGCTTCCGCCCAAAAATGAACGGGAACACTAGAGGCAAGTAAAAGAGCACGAGATGTCTCCAAGATATGACGATGCTTGCGCTCAGCAACGCCATTTTGCGCGTGAGCGCCTGGGCAGGAAAATTGAGAGAGAGTCCCCTGTGAAGCTAGAAACTGACGAAGGTGACGAGATAAATATTCTCCAGCTGAGTCAGCACGAAGAACACGAATAGGAGAGTCAAACTGAGTACGGATCATGGTGGCAAAATTTTTATAAATAGATAAAACCTCACTACGAGAGGACATAAAATATATCCACGTGTGACGAGAGAAATCATCTATAAATAAAATATAATAGCGATGACCCCCTTTCGAAATAAAGGGAGCCGGACCCCAAACATCAGAATGAACAAGATCAAATGGACGCTGAGAAACTGACTCACTAGTAGAATAAGGAAGAGTAATTTGTTTTCCAAGTTTGCAACCCAGACAATTTAAAGATGTATCACTAGAGACAGATCCTAAAAGACCACGACGAACCAAAGAGGACAAACGAGAGCCGCAGATGTGACCCAAGCGGTGATGCCATTGAGCAAAAGAGGCAGCGGAAGAGGCAATGGAGGCGGAAGCAGTAGAGCTGTGAGTGGCAACGGAAGGAAGATGAAGCCAGTCAAGCTCCCAAAGGCGTTGTGAATCACGACGTCGAGGGCCAGTACCAACCAGATTCCCCGTGCGACGATCCTGAACGCAACAAGAATCGGAGTCAAGAATTATACGACAACCATGGTCAGTGAGTTGACCAGCAGAAATGAGCTGCATGGCCAATTGGGGAACGAAAGAAACTGAAGGGACACTAAAAGAAGAAGATGAGAGAGTGCCTTTTCCAACAACAGACAAGGAGGTGCCATCAGCAGTTTGAACTGATAAGGGAGTAAGTAAAGGACTGACTGACTGAAGACAAGTGGAATCAGAAGTCATATGAAATGATGCACCAGAGTCAAGAATCCAGGGAGATATACCTGATTGTTTGTCTAGTGATTTCTCAAAGCCTGAAGAGATAGCAGCAGACCCAGCAGCTCCTGGCGGTGCAGAGACGGACATACGACGCAATAGTGTGAGAATCTCTTGAGTATCAGAAGTACCAGATCCAGTAGTAGTGGAGGATGTTGAGAAACCACTTCCAGAACTCTTTGGAGGGCGGCCACCATGACGGGCATCAGTATCTCTTTTCTTCTTGTTGCAATAGTAGGCGGAATGTCCAGCCTTGTTACAATAGGTGCAATGAGGGCGCACACCTCCAGAAGGGGTTTCTGAAGTTTTGACATCGGACAAGGCAAGACCAGGGGATGTAGCAGGTGATGTACGGACAGCCAAAATCGAAGGAGTAGGAAGCAAACCCGCATTACGAAGTCGAATTTCTTCAGACCGAACAGCCGAAAGAACATCTAATATGGTCACACGAGGATGGCGAGCCAAAAGTTGAGCACGGATCTGCTCAAACTCAACGCGAAGTCGTGTCAGGAAATCATAAATGCGACGAAACTGGCGGTGAGACTTGACATTATGACAATTCGGACAGGTAGGACAAAGTGTCGGTTCCAATGAATCAAGTTGGCGCCATACCGCGGACATCTGGTCATAGAACTCATCTATAGTGGCATCTCCCTGTTGTAGCGACTGCTCCCGATGAACAACACTCAAGAACAGAGAGTCTCCAGTGGGCGCATAACGTTCCTGAAGATGGGCCCACATCAACTGAGCTGATTCCAAACAAACAATATCTGAAGAAAGTGATACCTCCATACTAGCTACAATAATAGATGAGGCGCGAGCATCTTCATCCATCCATGCTCGGAAGGCAGTGTACTGGTGATGAAAAGATGCCATGACATCATCAAATTCAGCTGAAGCTTTCTGCTTATCCTCGTCAGAGGAATCTGCAGGTAGGACAGGCATAATAGGCGCGACGGGACGTGGAGGACACAGGAGCTCGCCGGTAAGGAAATCTGAAAGGCGTTGTCCACGCATGTGGAGACGCATGTGGTGTACCCATTCTGAAAAATTTGTGCCATTGAAAATGACCGTGCATCGAGGAATAGAAACCGTACCTGTAGAAAAAGAAGAAGACATAATAGGTTAGTTTTTTTTTTTTTTTTTTGGGAAACGTTGACCGGTCAAAGGTGGACTGTTGACGGGTCAAAGGTTGACTGTTGACTGTTGAAACAGTGGAATGTGCTGACGAGGTGCTGACTGGGCGCTGATTGGATGACTAGGTGCTGACTGGGCAGGACTGTTGACTGAGTTGACTTTTTTTTTTTAAGTAAAGATATTAACAATTTGCCAAAACCCTAACACAACATCAACACAGCGCCGACGCTGCTTCTTCGTGAAATTGCAGATCTGGGTGATTTTGAGAAAATCTCAAAACAAGAATGGATCTGGTGATGAATTGAAGTAGATCTCAGATATGAGACTTGTTACTGTCTGCAAATCTCAGATTTGAGAGAGATCTGGGTCATGGAGCGGCACGGATCTGAATGATAGCAGATCTCAAATTGTTGCAGCAGAGTTGTAGCAGATCTCAGATTTGAGAGACCTGAGTTGCAGCAGCGAGTAGGTGTTATTTGAGCAGACCACGGCACATCAATGTTAGCAGTAGCTGGTCGGTAAACAGCGACAGAGGCAGACAGATCGACGGCGGCAGAGGCGACGTGTGCAGCAGAGGCGACGCGTGCGGTAGCAGAGGCGGTGCGTGCGACAGAGGCGACGCGTGCGGTGTTTGATTGTGATGGCAGCGACGTGTCAGATCTGACTGGTGGTGGATAGATCGGAGGCTGATGGCCGAAAAGACGGCGACGGCGGTCGAATTGACGACGGCGACGGCGGTCGAATTGACGACGGCGGCGGCGGTCAAATGGACAGTAGCGGTCAAATGGACAGTAGCGGCGGATCTGACTTGAGAGAGAGAAAAAAATTTGACAAGATTCAAATTCAAGCGTCTGATACCATGTTATGAATATGAATTGTGTATTGATATGAGGCCAGTGACCGATATATATAATACAAGAGATTGTGCGTTAGTCTACATATGCACAGTAAATGGTAAGTGAGATTACGACATATATCTAACTATGATTACGACATATATCTAACAAGAATCACTGAGATAACAGTCCAAATATTACAAGGATGCATTTGAATTTTCTTCTGTTTTTTTTTTTTTTTTAAACTCAGAGACAGCCACATGTATAACCAGATATTAATATCAGTATGGGTCTTGATATTGACATGCTCAATAAAGATAACTCCACCTTTTGGCTTCAAATTCAAGCACCCCTTTTCGCCTTTTCCATTGGATGAGGCGACGTCAAACTAATATTTCGAGATCGTGAGTTCGATTCCTATAATGTAGCCAAAGTTAGAACTCTGTCACGGGACGAAGGTAAAATATATATATATATATATATATATAGGGGGCGTTCGGTTGAGGCAGGGTTGTAAGAATGAGGCACGTGAGGCACAACGTGAGCCAATCATTCTGATGACGTGGCAGAGATAGTGGATGGAATAGTGCAGATTGTGTTCACACTACTGTTGGTAGTGGGATTACTATTTGGACACGTGGCGCGCCACAAATGCACGGGGGGTTTATGGATGGATGAGATCGTGCCTCACGTGCCTCACTTTACTGTAGCGTGCCTCATTTGAGCGTTCCTCTATGTATATATATATATATATAGAGGAGCGTTCAAATGAGGCAGTGAGACACGATCTCAACCACACATCTAACCCCCCGTGCTTTGTGGGTGCGCCACGTGTCCAAATAGTAAACCCACTACCAACAGTAAAAAGCAAAAAGTAAATAGTAAAATCTCACTACCACATCTTTAAATCTCAACCATTAGATCAATATCATCAATGGCCAAGATCATGCCTTACTGCCTCATTCTTACAACCTTGCCTCAACCGAGCGCTCCCCTATATATATACTATATATATATATAGGAGCGTTCAAATGAGGCAAGCCAAATAAGAATGAGGCAGTGAGGCACGATCTCAACCACACATCTAACCCCCCCGTGCTTTGTGGGCGCGCCACGTGTCCAAATAGTAAACCCACTACCAACAGTAAAAAGCAAAAAGCAAATAGTAAAATCCCACTACCACATCTTTAAATCTCAACCATTAGATCAATATCATCAATGACCAAGATCATGCCTTACTGCCTCATTCTACCAACCTTGCCTTAACCGAGTGCTCCCCTATATATATATATATATATAGGGGGGCGTTCAATTGAGGACGGGTCTTATGGTGAGGGTGTAGGGACTAATCTTGGCCATTGGATGAGGTTCATCCAATGATCCACAAGCTGCCACGTGTCACATGTGGTAGTGGATTTTACTGTTTGCTTTTTGGTAGTGGGATTTTACTATTTGCTTTATTGGATTTTGGGTACTTGGACACGTGGCGCACCCACAAAGCACGGGGGGTTAGATGGATGATGATCTAATGGATGAGATTTGTCCCTACGTCCTTACCAAATTTGGGTGTCCTCATTTGAACACTCCTCGTGCTTTGTGGGCGCGCCACGTGTCCAAATAGTAAACCCACTACCAACAGTAAAAAGCAAAAAGCAAATAGTAAAATCCCACTACCACATCTTTAAATCTCAACCATTAGATCAATATCATCAATGACCAAGATCATGCCTTACTGCCTCATTCTACCAACCTTGCCTTAACCGAGTGCTCCCCTATATATATATATATATATATATATATATATATATATATATATATAGAGGAGTGTTCAAATGAGGACACCCAAATTTGGTAAGGACGTAGGGACAAATCTCATCCATTAGATCATCATCCATCTAACCCCCCGTGCTTTGTGGGCGCGCCACGTGTCCAAGTTCCCAAAATCCAATAAAGCAAATAGTAAAACCCACTACCAAAAAGCAAATAGTAAAACCCACTACCACATGTGACACGTGGCAGCTTGTGGATCATTGGATGAACCTCATCCAATGGCCAAGATTAGTCCCTACACCCTCACCATAAGACATGTCCTCAATTGAACGCCCCTATATATATATATATATATATATATATATATATATATATAGGAGGGGGGCGTTCAATTGAGGACGGGTCTTATGGTGAGGGTGTAGGGACTAATCTGGGCCATTGGATGAGGTTCATCCAATGATCCACAAGCTGCCACGTGTCACATGTGGTAGTGGATTTTACTGTTTGCTTTTTGGTAGTGGGATTTTACTATTTGCTTTATTGGATTTTGGGTACTTGGACACGTGGCGCACCCACAAAGCACGGGGGGTTAGATGGATGATGATCTAATGGATGAGATTTGTCCCTACGTCCTTACCAAATTTGGCTTGCCTCATTTGAGCGCTCCTCTATATATATATAGGGGGCGTTCAATTGAGGACGGGTCTTATGGTGAGGGTGTAGGGACTAATCTGGGCCATTGGATGAGGTTCATCCAATGATCCACAAGCTGCCACGTGTCACATGTGGTAGTGGATTTTACTGTTTGCTTTTTGGTAGTGGGATTTTACTATTTGCTTTATTGGATTTTGGGTACTTGGACACGTGGCGCACCCACAAAGCACGGGAGGTTAGATGGATGATGATCTAATGGATGAAATTTGTCCCTACGTCCTTTCCAAATTTGGGTGTCCTCATTTGAACACTCCTCTATATATATATATATATATAGGGGCGCGCTCAAATGTGAACTCTTCTTAGGCTATGAACGTGTGAACCAATCTGGACCATTGGATCATATTGATCTAATGGTTGACATTTAAAGGTAGTGGGATTTTACTGTTTGCTTTTTACTGTTGGTAGTGGGATTTTACTGTTTGCTTTTTGCTTTTGTTGGATTTTTGGTAGTGGGACACGTGGCGCACCCACAAAGCACGGGGGGGTTTGGATGTGTGGCTTAGATGAGTTCACACGTTCATAGCCTAAGAAGTGATTCACATTTGAGCACTCCTATATATATATATATGGCGCGCTCAAATGTGAACTCCTCTTACACTAAGAACATATGAACCATCTTGCACCATTGGATCTTGAGATCTAAAGGTGTAGATTTGTCCAAAAAGTGTTTTTTTGGCATTTTGCACTTTTGTCTTTTAGGTAAAAGACAAAAGTGTAAAATGACAAACAACTTTCACTTTTTGGATTGATTGTGCACCTTTAGATCAAATGATCTAAAGGTGGAGATGAATTCATAGGTTCTTAGTGTAAGATGTGGTTCACATTTGAGCGCTTCTATATATATATATATATAGAGGAGTGTTCAAATGAGGACACCCAAATTTGGTAAGGACGTAGGGACAAATCTCATCCATTAGATCATCATCCATCTAACCCCCCGTGCTTTGTGGGTGCGCCACGTGTCCAAGTACCCAAAATCCAATAAAGCAAATAGTAAAATCCCACTACCAAAAAGCAAATAGTAAAACCCACTACCACATGTGACACGTGGCAGCTTGTGGATCATTGGATGAACCTCATCCAATGGACTACATTAGTCCCTACACCCTCACCATAAGACATGTCCTCAATTGAACGCCCCCCTATATATATATATATATATATATATAGAGGAGCGCTCAAATGAGAACTCCTCCTTACACTAAAAACTTGTGAACACATGAGAGCCATTGATAGACTTTGATCCATTCTCTCCCATTCTTCCACGTGTCCCACTCAAATTGATCTATTTTGTTATTTTGTTTATTCAATTGAATTGAAAAGGGTACTTTAGTCCAATTAAATTTCATTCTCCCAAACCGTCTCTCTCCTGTCATCGGAAAACTCTTCAGTCTCATTCTCTATCGTTTGAAGCGATTAGCGGCGAGGGCGATTTGCGGTGAGGACGAGTTAGTAGATCGCATCTGCCGCAAGCAGCGCAAGCAGAAGGAGCTAGAAGTCGCGACCCGACTCGGGTGAGCTGTCTGGAACCCTAATTTATTTTTTCCAATCTCGATTCAAATCACTTGCGGCAATGGCAGTCACGGCTTGTGGGAAGGAGAAGATAATATGATTGAAGAAGCTGATGAAGTGCTACAGGTGGTTTGGTTTTGAGAGAGACGATGGAGTACATGGCGAAGCGTCGCCGAAGAAAATCAATTGGATGAGTTGGTTGAGCCGTGTGCGAGTTCGAAGTTTGTTCTAATTAGGTTGTATCTGCTAATCGGTAGGGAAATTTGGGTTGGTTTGTTGTTATAGGGTGTTTTGTGAGTTGTAATAGACTAATCTACCGATGACTAATTTATATGCTTGTAGGTTAATTTATATGAACCTTGATTGCAAGTGCGGTATTTGTTGTCCTACCATTCTCTAGTTCATGGTCTTCTTGATTTTATTACCATGTTTTTTTCAAATCCCAGGAACAGAGAAGACCATAGATGGACCAAAGATGAGCAGATGTGTATGCGTCATACCAGAGAAGACCATTTGGTGAGGATATATTGATCACTTTGAGGGAGATGAGGAAGAGAAGTGGATGTGGGCGGCTCTAATCAATCAGTTATTACCCAATTCGTAGCATCAAACAAAGCTGACGACATCGCCGCCGACCATGTATCGAGATCAAAACTTTGATGCAGGTACATATACAAAAAAAATTCAATTATCCATTGTGAGAAGGCGTTGAGCTTTCCGTCTTGTGTTCCAAATCCAGCCTTTCCATTTTTTTAATCGGTGATGTTGACGAATCCTGTGTAGTGTTGATTGATTTGTGTTGACGAATGCAGCCTTTCCGTCTTATTGGTGAAAGGTGCGGAAATTTATAGGATCTCCGTAGTGTTGATTGATTTGTGTTTGTAGTGTTTTTTTTTTCTTTTCAATTAGAGGTTGTGTAGTGAGTTGTTGTTTTGCAGGGTTATCTTTGGGTTCATTTTTCATTGTGGCTGAATCTGAATTGAACTGGTTTTGTTGCAGTAGATTTTGTTATGCCCATGTAGTCTTGTTGTGCTCACCAGTTATCCTTTGCCTATTAATCATATCGTTAATGCTGTATGATATTCTTCGATGATGAAAATTGAAACGTAGAAGCAGAAATGAAGATGGGTGTTGCTTGAGCATGTTTTTTTTTATACCTTGCTGATGCTCAATGTGTTCTATTTTATCTGATAAAATGGGATGTGTTCTTATATAGGTAGCTGGGAACATTAACAGAGAAGCGCTTGAAATGCAGAAATGTTGTGGTAGTGAAATGCATGGTATGGATCAAAAGTGATGGTCACTTTGGCTAAGATACACTTACTCAGAAATGTTGGGAAGAATTTTTTATTGAAATGTATTCATATGACTTTTTATGTGATGACAATTTGTACATTATTTAAAAGGATTAATGTTGTCATTTATCAATTGTTTCTTCTACTTTGCACTTGAAATCAATGCCAACCTGTTCAGGTTGCGCTTATTCTCTCTCAGTCGCTTTATTTTGCAACCAGTTTGCACAAAGCTTGCACTTTTTTCTTCGTCCGATTTTGCATTCAGTTTACACTTTGGCTCAGATACACTTGCTCAGAAATGTTTGGAAGATTTTTCTATCAAAAAAAAAGAAATGTTGGGAAGATTTTTTTATTGAAATGTATTTATTTTTGATAAATTATTGAAATGTATTTATATGACTTTTTATGTTATCGCTTATCAATTTTGTTTCTTCTACCTTGCAATTGAAATCAATGCCAATCTTTTCAGGTTGCACTTATTTTCTCACAGTCGCTTTATTTTGCAACCAGTCTGCACAAAGTCTGCACTCCCTCAACATTATTTTTCAGTTGCAGCCTGCACTCCCTCAACAGCATTATCAGCTCTAAACTGCACTCCCTCAACATCATTATCATCTCCAGACTGCACTTCCTCAACATCATTTTCAGCTCCAGACTGCACTCCCTCAACATCGTTTTTATCTCCAGACTGCACTTCCTCAACATCATTTTCAGCTCCAGACTGCACTCCCTCAACATCGTTTTCAGCTCCAGACTGCACTCCCTCAACATCGTTTTCAGCTCCAGACTGCACATCTGTTGTGGGAGTGCAGTCTGGAACTGAAAATGTGTTGTGGGAGTGCATGCTGGAACTGATACTGATGTTGAGGGAGTGCAGTCTGAAGCTGATACTGCTGTTGAGGGAGTGCAGTCTGGAGTTGATACTGATGTTGAGGGAGTGCAGTTTAGAGCTGATACTGCTATTGCGGGAGTGCAGTTTGGAGTTGAAAATGAAGTTGAGGGAGTGCAATGTGGAGTTGATAATGATGTTGAGGGAGTGCAGTCTGGAATTGCTAATGCTGTTCAGGGAGTGCAGTCTGAAGCTGATAATGATGTTGAGGGAGTGCATTCTGGACCTGAAAATGCTGTTGAGGAAATGCAGTCTGGAGCTGATAATGATGTTGAGGGAGTGCAGTTTGGAGCTGATACTACTGTTGAGGGTGTGCAGTTTGGATCTGATGCTTTGGTTTAGGGAGTGCAGTTTGAAGCTGCAAATTTGGTTTAGGGAGTGCAGTCTGGAGAGAAAATGATGCGCAATGTTGTGTTGAACATGTATAGTTGAAAATGTTATGCACTTTTTAACAATAGCTACCATACTTATTTTGCACTTTTAAATACTCACTGATATACGTATTCTGCACTCCTAACACTCAAGTTTCTACTTGTTCTGCACTTTGACAAAAATAACTTATCATGAGCAAATGTTGATTACACAACATAGTTCAAAATTTTATACCTAGAGTACATATATATATGCATCAAGTAATGTTTTGTAATTTCAAAATTTCTGCACTTTATAACCAAGTACACTACATAAATGTGTCATGACACTACAAAATTCGCTCAGCCCCTTCAACATCAAGTTGCACCGTCCCACTATCCTCTTCACTTTATGTTGCACCATCTTACTGGCATGCACGTTGCACTTCCTCGATCGTCTCATCACCTTTGTTAAAAAAACAAGGATGCATTATCACTAAATATTTTCGCACACATACTATGTAATGATGAATGAAGATGAACACAAACAACACCAATGAAGATGAACACAAACAACACCAATGATGATGAACACAAACAACAAGAAACCCAAAACAAGGGTCTATTTCAGGAAAAAAATATAAGCAGGTTGCCGGAAGTAAATCCCACCAATTTAATAAAATCAGCTGCTAAAAGATGCACTCCTGATATCCTTAAACTTCTTCCTTGCCTCCACAAACTGAAATGAGTAGTATGATTAATTACTTACACTGCAAAGAACATTCACCAACAACCATATAGATTAACAAATGAGATGAATGGCGGCCAACTGCCACCACTAGTTTTTACAAATGAGATGAATGGCGGTCTTCCAATTTCACATCTCCAATCACAAGCCAGATAACACAAAACAATACTTAAATACTTATAATGATGCCTTATACAAAACAATACTCAGAATAATGTCACACCTAAATACTTAAAACTACCATACGACTAATTGCACAATGCTTCACCCACAATCAGTCGTACCTAAATACTTATAATGATGCATTATCAATCAGCGAAAAAATAAGTGACTAACTACCAAAAGCAATACAAGCATTTATCGTCATCATCATGTAGTACATTATCAGTACAAAAACAAAACCTGAGAGTACCTTCCATCTTTGTAATCCTTCTTTCTGTTCAAAAACCAGTCTGGGATGTTGAACTGACGTGGATTTGCAACAATAACCATAAGGTTCTCTAGCTCAGCAGCATTACGCAATCCATCTTCCAATCTTCCAAGCAATCCATCTTCCATCTTCCAATCTTCCAATCCATCTTACGCAATCCATCTTCCAATCTTCCAATCCATCTTACGCAATCCATCTTGCAATCTTCCAATCATAAGGTTGAACTGACGATTTCTTCTCGCCCTCCATCTTCCAATCTCTTTCAGATCTGAGCTCAGCAATCACGCAATTCACACTCTAGGAAATGCACCGAACGCCCATCTCAGCCCTCCATCTTCCAATCTCTTTCAGATCCGAGCTCAACTCAGCCACCACAGTCGACAAAGAATCCCAGCGCCGACGTCGCAACGAATTCCAGAGCCGACGTTGCATAAGAATCCCAGGGCGACGCCGGCGATGGACGGGCGACAGCGGACGACGAGCGAGCGAGAGTCGTTGTCGCAGTAACCAGATCTGGAATTCAAAATCGGAGAGAGAGGATGCACCGATGACGCGAGTGAGGAGGAGCGGCGGATGCGATTATGGAAGGCGAGTGAGGAGAAGTGAAGAGGAAAAAAGTAAGGTCGCCCGAGTGGAGGAGGTAGGAGGCGTGGATGAGCTTTTCGGCGGACGAGATCGATAAGTCGACGAGGAGAGATGAATGGGTCGTGTATGTCACTGGTTGGATTAGACGGGGAGAAATTAACTGGACTGAAATGCCCCCAGCCATCCTCACATGTGCCAACTCATCTGCCATGTCACCTTACATGTGTCACTTTGTGGTCTCTTAGATCAAAGTCCATCCATGGCTCTCATTAGTTCTTATGTTCTTAGTGTAAGGAGTGTTCTCATTTGAGCGCGCCCCTATATATATATATATATATATATAGGAGTGTTCAAATGAGGACACCCAAATTTGGTAAGGACGTAGGGACAAATCTCATCCATTAGATCATCATTCATCTAACCCCCCGTGCTTTGTGGGTGCGCCACGTGTCCAAGTACCCAAAATCCAATAAAGTAAATAGTAAAATCCCACTATCAAAAAGCAAACAGTAAAATCCACTACCACATGTGACACGTGGCAGCTTGTGGATCATTGGATGAACCTCATCCAATGGCCCAGATTTGTTCCCACGTACTCACCAAAAACCATGTCCTCAATCGAACGCCCCCCTATATATATATAGGGGAGCGCTCAAGTGTTATAGGTTGTTAAAGTGTTATGTGTTACTTTATTGTGCACGTTTAGATCATTTTGATCTAATGGTCCAGATTCATTTTGCACTTTTGTTTTTTAGGTAAAAGACAAAAGTACAAAATGACAAACAACTTTATCACTTTTTGACTTTTTGACTTTCATTTTACACCTTTAGATCATTTGATCTAAAGGATGAGATTAGTATAACACATAACACAATAAAAAAGGTGTAACATTTGAGCACTCCTCTATAGAGGAGCGTTCAAATGAGGCACGAAAATTAGAATGAGACTGCGAGGCACGATCTCAACCACACATCCAAACCCCCCGTGCTTTGTGGGCTTGCCACGTGCCCCACTACCAAAATTCTGCACTATTATATATATATATATATATATATATATAGGAGCCCTCAAATGAGGCAAGCCAAATAAGAATGAGGCACGTGAGGCACGATCTCATCCATCCATAAACCCCCCGTGCATTTGTGGCGCGCCACGTGTCCAAATAGTAAACCCACTACCAACAGTAAAAAGCAAACAGTAAATCCCACTACCACACCTTTAAATCTCAACCATTAGATCAATATCATCAATGGCCAAGATCATGCCTTACTGCCTCATTCTTATAACATTGCCTCAACCGAGCGCTATATATATATATATATATATATATATATATATATATATACATATAGAGGAGCGATCCGTTGAGGACACCCAAAATGGCGAGGACGTGGGGACAAATCTCAGCCACACATCCAAACCCCCCCCCCCCGTGCTTTGTGGGCGCGCCACGTGTCCAAATAGTAAAACCCACTACTTTTAAAAAAGCAAACAGTAAAACCCACTACCAACAGTAAAAAGCAAACAATAAAATCTCACTACCTTTAAATCTCAACCATTAGATCAATATGATCTAAAGGTTGAGATTTGTCCCTACGTCCTCGCACTATTCACGTACCCTCAACCGAGCGCACCCTTATATATATATATATAGGGGGCGCTCGGTTGAGGCAAGGTTGTAAGAATGAGGCACGTGAGGCACATCGTGAGCCAATCATTCTGATGACGTGGCAGAGATAGTGGGTGGAATAGTGCAGATTGTGTTCACACTACTGTTGGTAGTGGGATTACTATTTAGACACGTGGCGCGCCACAAATGCACGGGGGGGGGTTTATGGATGGATGAGATCGTGCCTCACGTGCCTCACTTTACTGTAGCGTGCCTCATTTGAGCGCTCCTCTATATATATATATATATAGGGGAGCGTTCGATTGAGGACATGGTTTTTGGTGAGTACGTGGGGACAAATCTGGGCCATTGGATGAGGTTCATCCAATGATCCACAATCTGCCACGTGTCACATGTGGTAGTGGATTTTACTGTTTGCTTTTTGGTAGTGGGATTTTACTATTTGTTTTATTGGATTTTGGGTACTTGGATACGTGGCGCACCCACAAAGCACGGGGGGTTTGATGGATGATGATCTAATGGATGAGATTTGTCCCTACGTCCTTACCAATTTTGGGTGTTCTCATTTGAACACTCCTCTATATATATATATATATATAGGGGGCGTTCGATTGAGGACATGGTTTTTGATGAGTACGTGGGGACAAATCTGGGCCATTGGATGAGGTTCATCCAATGATACACAAGCTGCCACGTGTCACATGTGGTAGTGGATTTTACTGTTTGCTTTTTGGTAGTGGGATTTTACTATTTGCTTTATTGGATTTTGGGTACTTGGACACGTGGCGCACCCACAAAGCACGGGGGGTTAGATGGATGATGATCTAATGGATGAGATTTGTCCCTTCGTCCTTACCAATTTTGGGTGTCCTCATTTGAACACTCCTCTATATATATATATATAGGGGGGCGTTCAATTGAGGACATGTCTTATGGTGAGGGTGTAGGGACTAATCTTGGCCATTGGATGAGGTTCATCCAATGATCCACAAGCTGCCACGTGTCACATGTGGTAGTGGGTTTTACTATTTGCTTTTTGGTAGTGGGATTTTACTATTTGCTTTATTGGATTTTGGGTACTTGGACACGTGGCGCACCCACAAAGCACGGGGGGTTAGATGGATGATGATCTAATGGATGGGATATGTCCCTACGTCCTTACCAAATTTGGGTGTCCTCATTTGAACACTCCTCTATATATATATATATATATATATATATCTATCTATATATAGGGGCGCGCTCAAATATGAACTCCTCTTACACTAAGAACATATGAACCATCTTGCACCATTGGATCTTGAGATCTAAAGGTGTAGATTTGTCCAAAAAGTATTTTTTTGGCATTTTGCACTTTTGTCTTTTAGGTAAAAGACAAAAGTGCAAAATGACAAACAACTTTCACTTTTTGGATTGATTGTGCACCTTTAGATCAAATGATCTTAAGGTGGAGATGAATTCATAGGTTCTTAGTGTAAGATGTGGTTCACATTTGAGCGCTTCTATATATATATAGGAGTGTTCAAATGAGGACACCCAAATTTGGTAAGGACGTAGGGACAAATCTCATCCATTAGATCATCATCCATCTAACCCCCCGTGCTTTGTGGGTGCGCCACGTGTCCAAGTACCCAAAATCCAATAAAGCAAATAGTAAAATCCCACTACCAAAAAGCAAATAGTAAAACCCACTACCACATGTGACACGTGGCAGCTTGTGGATCATTGGATGAACCTCATCCAATGGCCAAGATTAGTCCCTACACCCTCACCATAAGACATGTCCTCAATTGAACGCCCATATATATATGTACTACATGATAAGGCGTCATAAGCATTGTAATATTCCGAGTTGTTGTACCCCACTATAAAAAAATTAATTTAATAATTATATTTGATGATTTATTATTGTATTTTAAGATTCTAGTATCTATACAGAAAACTCGATATTATGACAATTCATACTTATTTAGTACATCTGCATCTGTAAGCTTTTTGTTTCAACAATTGTTGTTGTTAGGAGCAATTTTATGCCCATTTTTAACAGCAGTTACTGACAAACATGTTAAATCAGCTTTCAGATGTCCTAAGATACACACCATAATTTATAATTTACGCTATAAAAATAGGTATAAAAGCATGCTCACTGGGCAAACTTATAAAATAAATTAAACAGAAGTTACAGCGTTTTCATATAAAATTTTAAATTCACTGAATAAAAGGTATTGTTGTAACTCAGGACTAACAGATTAATCCAATTGTATTGTTGTTGTCCAATTAACCAACCCTAAAATCGATTAGAGAATGGATAATTTGCGGAAAGTAAAGTGACACACCGATTTATAGTGGTTCCCTTCTAGGTGAGAAGGTACTCCACTTGAGCTCACTAGCTCTGCCGGTTTCACTATGAAAGATCGTCGGAATCGACCAAAAGTCGCCGGAGTACAAATCTGGGATTACAAGCTTCGAATGAAAACTATGAACTGCGATCTCTCTATGGACCGATTCACCAGCCTTGATCGAACGCCAAACTGAGCGGAAACACCTTGCGACTGAAAGCCCTCAGCCAATTGCTCGAACGAATCTCTCCTGGACGTCGAACGAAATCAATTTGTGTTTCTTTCGGTATGAACCCTAAAACAGAACTCGAACTCAGCTTAAATACGAATCTGCCCAGATGCAATCGCAGCCGTCCAACGCGTCTAATCTCATCCGTCCAATTCGAATTCGTTACGCGCCACGGATTGAGCTGAGCTGTCGCTTTCCCATTGGCTGATCTTCAACGACTTGTAACGAACTCTTGAGCAACAACGACGACGCTTCGGTCTTCAGCAACGGCCTGGAGATCTTCAACTTTGCACGCCCGTGACAGGGTAAAGGGTCACGGCTGTCACGGCTGTAACGGACAGAAACAGATGCAGCTCGCGCATCCGACCGAGCGCCCGAGCGGGCATCCGAGCGAGCAACCGAGCTAGCATCCGAGCGTGCATCCGAGCGGACCTCCGAGCTCCCCAACGCTGCTTTAAAACCTTCAATCCTCCACCTAAAGCAGCTTCTCCTTCAAGCCACTTCAGGCCTTCAACTAGATTCTAACAAATCCTTACATAGTGAAAACCGACTGAACTCATTCATTGCTCAACCTGCAAAACAAATTACTCTACATACAAAAGTTTCAAGCAAAGCTTGAACTTGGTATTAGTGACAATCTTTGTTCCCATACCAGCAGGATTATATTCAGTTCCTACTTTCTCAACCACAACATCACCATTTTCTATCTTGTCTCTAACAAAGTGATACTTAATGTCAATGTGTTTAGACCTTTCATGGTAGACAGGGTTCTTACTTAAACAAATGGCAGACTAACTATCACATTTAATCACAGCAGTCCCATTAAACAATCTAGCTTCACTAAGCATACCCTGTAACCACATAGCCTCTTTCACAGCATCACACAATGCAATATATTCAGATTCAGTAGATGAAATAGTAACAATAGATTGAAGTTGTGACTTCCAGGAAACACAGCAATCACCAAGAGTGAAATATAATGCAGTTGTTGATTTTCTAGTGTCTCTATCACCACCAAAGTCAGCATCAACATACCCAATCAGTTTTATATCAGTCTGTCTCTTTTTATAGCACAAGCCAACATCCAATGTACTTCTTATATATGCAAAAACATGTTTCAGAGCTAGCCAATGTTCAGGTCCTGGGTTGGACATAAATCTACTTAACAAAGATATGGCATAAGACAAGTCAGGTCTGGAACTAATCATGGCATACATAACTGATCCTATGGCATTAGCATATGGCACTTGTTCCATTTTAGCACATTCAACATCAGATTTAGGACTTTGAGACTTAGACAGAATAAAGTGAGGAGCTAATGGCACTTGTACAGTTTTACAATCAAGACTACTAAACTTAGATACTATTTTCTCTAAATAAGGCCTTTGATGTAATTTTAGAAAACATTTGCTCCTATCTCTATCAATAACCATGCCTAGTATTTTCTTAGCCTTTCCTAAATCTTTCATGTCAAATTCTGAACTTAACTGAGATTTCAGCATGTTAACCTTATCAACTGACTTGCTTATTAACAATATATCATCCACATATAACAGCATGTAGACAGGGCACTCATCAACAGATGCATAATAAAAACATGGATCAAAGTTGCTTCTCACATAACCAATTTTCAGCACATATGAGTCAAATCTTTTATACCAAAGTCTGGGACTTTGTTTCAATCCATACAAAGATTTTTTCAAATAGCAAGCATGTTCAGGGTATTTCTTATCAACAAAACCAGGAGGTTGCTTCATGTAAATTTGCTCATCTAACTCTCCATGAAGGAAAGCAGTTTTAACATCTAGTTGTTCAAGTTCTAAGTCATTAATAGCAACCAATGCAAGCATGATTCTAATAGTCTTAAACTTAACAACTGGTGCAAATATTTCATGGTAATCAATACCTTCCTTTTGGGTGAATCCCTTAGCAACCAGCCTTGCCTTGTACCTTGGTGGATCCTCATCCTTGATCCTGAACAGCCACCTGCAATCAACCAACTTATGGTGTTCTGGCTTTTTGACCAGAACCCAAGTTTGGTTAGTCTTATGAGACTCCATCTCATCAAGCATAGCATTTTTCCATTTCTCACTATCCCTACCCTCAATGGCTTCCTGATAGGTGTCTGGTTCATTTTTAATTTCCTTAGCAGCTATTAGGGCAGTGGATACTAGATCAGCTTCTGAATATCTAGGGGGAACTCTTGGCACTCTTCTAGGCCTATCTCTGGCAAGCTGCCAATCTGCTAACACATTCTGGGTAGCTAACTCATGTTCCTCCACCTGATCTAAGTTCTCAGCTTGTTCATTAGGTTCATTCTGGTCATTGCCTGGTTCTGGTTGGGGCATATCTTGTTCTACCTGATTTTCTACCTGGTCTGGCTGCTCATCATCTATGGGAGGATCTATGTCAAATAGGGTTCTATCAGATGGTGGTGCAGGGGAGCTATCTGAATTTGCTACAATGTTATTCTTATATGGGAAAGTGTTCTCATCAAAAATAACATCTCTACTAATCAATATTTTAATTCCCCTAGCATTCATATCCCACAATCTATAGCCCTTAGTTCCCATTGATCTTTGATATCCTAAGAAAATACACTTGGTAGATCTAGGATCTAATTTACCCTCTCTAGTATGAGCATAAACAGCACATCCAAAAAATTTTAGTTCATTCAAATCAGGTTTCTTACCATTCCACATTTCCATAGGACATTTAAATTCAAGCATCCTATTAGGACTTCTATTAACAAGATAAGTAGCAGTATAAAGAGCTTCACCCCAAAAAGACTTAGGTAAACCAGAAGTGAATAACAAGCATCTCAGTTTATCAAGTAATGTTCTATTCATTCTTTCAGCCACTCCATTTTGTTGAGGAGTTAATCTAACAGTCTTATGTCTCAAAATACCATGATCATTGCAAAATTTATCAAACTCAGCATTACAGAATTCCAAACCATTGTCAGTTCTTAATGCCTTAACCTTTTTATTAGTCTGATTTTCCTCTAACATTTTCCACTCTTTAAACTTAGTGAAAGCCTCATCTTTTGTTTTCATGAGAAAGGTCCAAACTCTCCTAGAGTAGTCATCTACAATGCTCAGAAAATACTTATTTCCACCATGAGTTTCATTAGACTCTGGTCCCCACAAATCAGCATGTAAATACTCTAAGATTGTCTTGCTTGAGTGAACTCCACTAGTGAACTTCAGCCTGTGCTGTTTGGCTAGGACACAGGGCTCACAGAAGGGTAACTGGGTTACCTTTTCAGCAAGGATACCTTGCTTATTCAGGCACTCCAGTCCCTGTTGGCTCATATGTCCTAGTCTAAGATGCCACTTTACAGTTGCATCTTCGTAAACAGCAGGGCAGGCTTCCTTAGTGTCACCATGGTGTGAACCATCAAGAATATACACACTGCCAGTCTTATTTCCAGTTAAAACTTGCCTATCATTTTTAAGCACAGCAAGCACACCATTCTTAGCATTGTAAGAGCAACCAGAATCATCAAGAGCACCAAGGGAAATTAAGTTTCTTCTCAAGCCAGGGACATATCTTACCTTAGTTAAGGTCACTAACTTGCCATTAGTTAATTTCAGGTTTATACTACCTATTCCCATGACTTTACACATATTGTCATTTCCCATGTACACATTTTCACTGGCAGTGTGGGCTAAGTCCTTGAACCAATTTTTGTTGGGACACATATGAAAAGAACAGCCTGAATCCAATACCCATTCATCACTGAGATTCCCACTGGTGACAGTTAGAACCTCAGATGATGGACTGGACTTATCAGATGTCAAGGCTAAGTTAGTTTCAGAGTTCCCATTAGTCTTAGACTTAGCTAACCATTTATAGCAGTTTCTCCTTAGATGACCCATCTTCCCACAGTGATAACACTTAATTTGTGAGGACTGACCCTGTTTAGAGCTATTCTCATCTGAGTTATTATTATCTTTTCCATCAGACTTAGGTTTGGGCTTAAACTTATGTTTGTTGTTCTGAAAAGAAGACTTGTTAGACTTAACAAACAAACCAGAAGCAGATTTAGCTTTTTGACCTTTTAATTCTAATTCCCTGGTTTTCAAAGCAGTGCAAAATCTATCATAAGAAGGCACATCACCAGTATATTGGAAGGCATCTTTCACAAAATGATAAGACTCAGGTATGGCATTCATCAATATCATTACAAGACTAGTCTCATCAAGAGCATGTGCAGTATCTCTAAGCATTAAAGACATTTTCAAGAACTCATCAAGATTTTCATCTATAGTTCTAGCAGAATTCATCTTATATGCAAACATGGATGCTTTCACATATGACAAGTTTGGGGCAATCTGATTAGCATGCAATGTTTCTAGCTTTTTCCACATTGCAAGAGGAGTTTTACAGTCACATACCTTTCTGATAATACTGTCCCCAAGGCTCAGTATTAGCAGGTTATATGCCTCAACCTCTATGTCAGATTTCCTCTTCTTTTCATCCTCAGTCCACTTGGTGGCTTCCTCTTCTAGGGCTACCAAAACCTTGTGCTGGGACAGGACAGCCTTCATCTTGAGGCACCAGACTTGAAAGTCTCCTTTCCCATCATAGGGAGCAATCTCTATCCTTGCTTGCACCATTTTCACCTCGCAAGTGAAACAGGCAAGCACAAGAATCAATTTAATCAAAGTATAGCACAGTTGACAACAACAACCAAGAATGGATCGACTAAGCTCTAGATACCACTGTTGTAACTCAGGACTAACAGATTAATCCAATTGTATTGTTGTTGTCCAATTAACCAACCCTAAAATCGATTAGAGAATGGATAATTTGCGGAAAGTAAAGTGACACACCGATTTATAGTGGTTCCCTTCTAGGTGAGAAGGTACTCCACTTGAGCTCACTAGCTCTGCCGGTTTCACTATGAAAGATCGTCGGAATCGACCAAAAGTCGCCGGAGTACAAATCTGGGATTACAAGCTTCGAATGAAAACTATGAACTGCGATCTCTCTATGGACCGATTCACCAGCCTTGATCGAACGCCAAACTGAGCGGAAACACCTTGCGACTGAAAGCCCTCAGCCAATTGCTCGAACGAATCTCTCCTGGACGTCAAACGAAATCAATTTGTGTTTCTTTCGGTATGAACCCTAAAACAGAACTCGAACTCAGCTTAAATACGAATCTGCCCAGATGCAATCGCAGCCGTCCAACGCGTCTAATCTCATCCGTCCAATTCGAATTCGTTACGCGCCACGGATTGAGCTGAGCTGTCGCTTTCCCATTGGCTGATCTTCAACGACTTGTAACGAACTCTTGAGCAACAACGACAACGCTTCGGTCTTCAGCAACGGCCTGGAGATCTTCAACTTTGCACGCCCGTGACAGGGTAAAGGGTCACGACTGTCACGGCTGTAACGGACAGAAACAGATGAAGCTCGCGCATCCGACCGAGCGCCCGAGCGGGCATCCGAGCGAGCAACCGAGCTAGCATCCGAGCGGACATCCGAGCGTGCATCCGAGCGGACCTCCGAGCTCCCCAACGCTGCTTTAAAACCTTCAGGTATGCATTCCGTCATGGATATAATCAAATTAATTCAAAATGGAGTATGAATTTATGACGTCCAAATTCGTCAAATATTCATTGAAATACGACTTCAAACTTTTGGATTTCATTCAACATGTGAAATGGGTATTAGTCAAATCGGCTTGAATTCGTGAATTGAAATTAATATTTAATAGGTCAATGGTTCAACTTTCACATTCTTTAATATACGTATATTACATATTAATTGATTTGTATGGCATGTTCACGCACACGCATCATGTAAAAAATGTATTGAAACAATTTAAATTTAAAATGGTAAAAATGTGACTTTTAACAGGTCGGTAGAACACTACTCCATTGGTTTCGAGACAATATGCGAAATTATTCGTTTTTAGGACCAAGTGGGTTACAAATTGATTATTATCCATTCAAAATGGGCAGAAATAGCGTCCGTCAGTCAGATTTGTCAACAGCATATAACCCGAATATTCCCCGTACATATTCCATCACCGAAATTGTATCCCGGGGGTATTATCGTCATTCCACCACACTACCTACCAGAACCAAGTTCACTGCTCAACATCACCGTACCTCCCTCATTTTTAAAGAAGTCACGGATGGAGCCGACGAGTAAGAAAAGAAAGAAAGGCAGACGAAGCGAATCCTGACTTTGCCTGCTGAAGAATCCAATCAGGAAACTCATCCAGCCTAGAAAACTTCGAAAGCTCAAACTGGTACGTAGACATTTATGATTTATTCAGTTTAATTGACTGAGACTGGTAGTTGTTCGTTTCTTCTGTATCGTTGAAATTCATCGATTGTTGTTTTCGTAGTCTATGATTTTTTGCTCGGTGTATTGAGCGCGCGTGTTTATCAAGTTTCATTCAGATTAGATGATTGCAGGCGACGATCTACATGACGGAATTGAGTGTGTCGATGTGTGTGTGTGATTCGAGAAAATCGTAGCATGTATTTATCATTTATGTAAAAGATAATCTAGGGCAATTATCAAAGCTTTATTGAATGATCAAACAAACATACAAGATACAAGCACTGAAACACAAAACGGTCTCAATGTTCACCACAAGCTCAAAACTATCCTATCTCTGTCTTACTCTTATACAAACAATCAAATGAATGTATCAATCGAGACAACTGAGAAAAGTATTGGAGGGATTAAAGCCCCCTCCGATAGCCCCGAAGCCCTAATCCGAGCCTCTTCTAGCAGCAATCCGTGAACACCAGCGAATCCTTGCAGCAACTGAACTCTTTGTGGAGAATCAAACCACGTCTAACAATCTTGCAGCTTGAATAGCGTCACACAGTCGAAGACTCGAACTCAGTCTTGTAGAAAATTTGCAATCACAGTGAAGTGGGGATTTTCGGATAAACCCTAAAATCCCAAATTCAGCTCATCTTAAGCTCGAACTCTCCTCGCTTCAAAATGCATCCGTTTTCGTCTTGGTCAAACTGGTCAAACACGCGCCCACTCAATACTGCGTCGTTCCAATAAACTCGTAGTCTCCGTTATTGCCAAAAAGACAGCGCTGCATCCCAACGGTTCTCAACTGAATCTCGCGTTCTGTCAATACGTCGTCACTTCGCATAACTCAGCTCCCGCCTAGGTGAAAGGTTGCCGTTTCGAGCCGTCCAAAGCCAGACTCCAAATTTGCTAAGTCTTAAAACCTAGGGACTATCCTACTATCTTCAGGACTTCAAACCAAGCTGTCTTAAATTCCTATTTGAGCTTGTAATGTAGTTATCAAGTAGAATATATGTCTTACAATTTAGTTCATTTGTTGAAACTGAGAGCTGAGACGGAGAGTCCTTGATCGTCATTTTCATCATCAGTTTCGGTCTATTTTGTTTGTGTGCTCTCTCGTCTCATATATAGCTTTGTGATAATTGCAATTATAATCTATGTTGTTAGCAGTGGCTGTATTGTATAATTCCTGTTTGATATGCTTTTTGTATCATTGTGTCTTACAAAAACTCACTTGTGATCAGGTCGGCTTAAGTGTGGATATCCAAGGAAATTATATTCATATCTTAACCAAAGAGTTCATTTATATTTCTCGAATTATTAATAATGGCGCACCGGAACGAAAATGAATGTAGAAAGCCGTATGGAATTAGGTTTTTGGAGTTTATTAAAGGAGGGAAGCTTTCCTTCAAGACATATCAAGCTATTGTCTTGGTTGTCACATTCTTGGCTTACGCCAGCTACCATGCAACTCGTAAAACGGCAAGTATTGTCAAGAGCACGTTAGATCCACAATCGTCTGGTGCAGGTCTGGGTTTAAAACTTGCTCCTACTCAGGGATAGGAATTACAACAATGGCAGTATGTCTTCCGCCGTTCGTGGAGCTGGCTGGTCACCTTTCAATGGATTAGATGGAACATCATTGCTTTGCCAACTGGACCTTGCCTTCCTCTCCATTTACTCATTAGGGATGTACTTTTCTGGGCATATAGGGGATAGGATGGACTTGAAGAGTTTTCTTGACAATTGGAATGGTCGGAACTGGCATCTTCACCTCATTATTTGGAATAGGTTATTGGGCAAACATACATTTTTTCTATTACTTCTTAGCTACTCAAATGTTCGCTGGATTGTTCCAATCCACTGGATGGCCTTCGGTTGTTGCCGTTGTTGGAAATTGGTTTGGAAAGAAAAAGAGAGGGTTGATTATGGGCATATGGAATGCCCATACATCATTAGGCAACATCACGGGATCATTAGTTGCTGCAGCCATGTTACAATACGGTGGGATTGGTCATTGGTCGTGCCTGGTCTCATGATTTCTTTTGCGGGACTGGTTTTGTTTCTTTTACTGCCTGTTAACCCAGAGTCTGTCGGAGGTGACAGAGATGATGAGGATGACATAGATGTGATATCATCCCCAAAAAAGATTACAGGGGGGTTTACAGAACCTTTGTTGGAATTCAAGTCAGAGGCCAGAGATAAACCTGTCGGATTTCTAGAAGCCTGGAGAATCCCCGGGGTGGCGCCATTTGCTCTGTGTCTTTTCTTCTCAAAGCTGGTTATTTTTTGTGGCCTCCTCCCTCCATGTAAGATGTGTGGACAAGAAGCTGAGGACTTGATATGTTTGTAGCTTATGTATTTCTATGTACCATTTTATCAGGCTAAGACAGTTTTTTTAGGAGTTTTTTTTATTTTTTTTGCCCTGTTTTGCATACTCAATATCGTTTTTGCCCCGCCTGAAACTCAAATCTCGTTTTTGCCCTGTTTTTAGAGGAACCGATTTTGCCCAAATCGGTTTGGGTGATTTTTGAATGAAACCGATTTGGGAGAAATCGGTTTCGTTGATTTTCAACCAAACCGATTTGGGAGAAATCGGTTTGCTGACTGTGCGATTACGTGGACCGAAAGAAATATAATTATGACCACGTGTACAAAACCGATTTGGGCCAAATCGGTTTGACTGGTCAACAATAATTATTTTTTACAAAATTCACTAATTAACACCCAATTCAACCCAAACAATTCAATTAATTATCCCCCAATTCAAATAATTAACACCAAATTCAACACAACTATTTTAACTAATTAACACTCAATTCAACAATTCAACACAAACATTTCAACTAATTAACACTCAATTCTACCCAATTCAACACAAACAATTTCCCATCGAAAAAAAAACACAAACAATTCAATTAATTATCACCCAATTCAAATAATTAACACCAAATTCAACACACATAATTAGTTGAAATGTTTGTGTTGAATTGTTGATTTGAGTGTTAATTAGGTAAAATATTTGTGTTGAATTTGGTGTTAATTACTTGAATTGGGTGATAATTAGTTGAATTGGGTGATAATTAGTTAAATTTATAAAAAATAATTGTTGTTGACCGGTCAACCCGATTTGGGGGAAATCGGTTTTGTACACGTGGACATAATTACATTTCTTTCGGTCCACGTAGGACCAAATAGTGACACGAGGGCGCACAGTCATCAAACCGATTTGGGAGAAATCGGTTTGCTTGAAAATCAACCAAACCGATTTCTCCCAAATCGGTTTCACTCAAAAATCACCCAAACCGATTTGGGCAAAATCGGTTCCTTTAAAAACAGGGCAAAAACGAGATTTGAGTTTCAGACGGGGCAAAAACGATATTGAGTTTGCAAAACAGGGCAAAAAATAAAAAAACTCTTTTTTTAGTGAACAATTCTGCTAATCAGCAGCTCTTTAGGTGATGACCGGAGATGATGTGGGGTGATGAGAACGACGGGGGGCGGAGCAGCTACGGCTGAATACGACTGCGCTACGGCTGAGGACGACGGGCGGGCGCAGGTGTAGTTAAGGCGCGGAAGTCTACTGCGACTAAGGGAAGAAGATTTAGGTCTCCATACATATTCAATTTTGGGCGCTGTGCACAACGGCGCCTATTGTCTAATCATCAATTTTTGCTGACTCATCCTTCTTCAAATACACAAAATTGACACTAGACTATAAACACGGTTCATGACAGCGTTTAATTGCTTAGGCGCTTTTCTCAACGGCGCCTAAAGGGATTCAGTCTAAATTGGAAATTGAATTTCGGGATCGAATACAATTGGAAATTTTTTCCAAATACGCACCGCGACTCTCCGGATCTGACCTCTACCACCTACACACTCTCTCCGAAAAAGTTTCCGCCCTTGAATCCGCCGTCCACCGACTCGCCATTGCCAATGCCAAGCCTGTTAAGAAGACCCAAGCCGCCGGTAATTACAGCTTGATGGCCGAGATCAACAGCGATGGGATTGACAGGAAGTATCAGTGGATCGCTACGATCAAAGGAGGGGAGAAGAAGCAAGGTTTGACCAAGTCTAAGAATAAGGTCAACGTCAAAAATTACAAATGGACTAGTGAGATTAAGGGAAGAGGAGAACACGCTCCTGTGCAAAAATACACGCTCCTAAGGAAAAGGACAAAAGAGAGAAGAAGGAAAAGGAATCTCCTCGCACTGTTGAGATTGAAGAGATCACTAATCCAGGTGGATTAGTCCTCAGACAGGTATCTTATCACCGTCATCGTAAATGTTACATTTGGAATAAGAATTGCCACCCTTACTATGACAATGTGTAATTGTGTATGATTAGATTAAGACTGCATCAATATTGGGATTTTTAATGAAGTTGTTATGCATATTACGTTGGCTTTTAAAGGTATTTGCTAAGAGGGCTGGAGCGTTCAATGCCAAGGGAAAAAGAAAGGAGCTTTCGCCACAAGATGCTGCGATCATGATCCAGAACAGTTTTAGAGCTTATTTGATCCGTAGATCCAAGGCTCTGCGTGGACTTCGCGAGCTTGCTGTTGCTAAAAACAAACTCAAGGAGCTCAGAAAGTTGTTCAACAACTTCTCTTACAGGCGTCGCATTGCTCATGATGCTGAGGAGTGCCAGAAGTTCACTGAAAGAATCATTGTTGTTCTTCTCACTGTGGATGCTATTGAGGTTCCCCCTCCTACCACTCTTAATATTTTTATTTTCCCTGAAATCATATATGACATTCATGCTCTTCGTTGTAGATGCAAATAGATTTTCTATACTCTTAAAATACAGGTCACGTGCGGATTAAAGATACCCTAAACTGGATATAAATGATATATCAACTGTTAAGTGTGTATTCTACAATGTCGGAATCTATGAATTTTACTGCACCATTTATTTGTTTTCCTATTCTACCCCACTTCAAAGTGCTATGCCCTGATGCCCTGATGTGATGCACCATTTGTTTTGTGAAAGAGATAAAATAATGTCCTAACATCTGCATGGTTGGTGAAAAATACTAGCTCCTTGGTTGTGCTGTTGGGGTATGATCGTCGTACCCCTGATGTTTTATTGAAATTGGCACTGAAAAAGCAACGCTTAATAGAGTTTATTAGGAGAAGTTCTCCCAATAATCATGTATGGCTGTGTGTATGAGCCATGACTAATGAAGTTGACTGGTGAATCTCACAGGGTATATATATATATATACAGCTGACTGGATATTGGGCAGTCCGGTCTTGTGTCTTCTTAATTTTTGTCTCTTGTTATAGTGAAAATAGTGCTGTAGCTGATATTTTCTGTATGATTGCTGGACTACTTCCTATTCCGCCTGCCCATTAATTCCTCTAACAAGTGATATCTGCAATATATGGTAGGGAGTTGATGTGATGATCCGAGCTGCAAAGAGGTCAATGGTTGATGAGCTAGAAGCAATGCTTGATGTTGTGGATCCACACCCTGCTGGTGATAGGGCTCTTTCCATTAGGAGTAGAACTTTTGATTTACCAACTGGTGGCATTCAGAAGGAAATTGCAGCTGGCGTAGCTCAGGTTGTTAGAATGCTCAACGAAGAAGAAAATGGAACTGAAGACTCAACCTTTGAAGCATGCTTATAAGGAGTTAGTTCATCTGATCTGACTTGTAGTGATACTTCCATCCTTGTGGTTTGTTGTGTGACTATCGTTTTTTTCAAGGTGGTGTGTCGGATTGCTTGTATGCGTCTTAATGAATACTGCATGCTGCATGAGCCGTGAACTGTAGCATCTGTTTTGTGGACCTATCTGCTTCATTGACGTTCACTTAAAAGATATGAATAAGGATTTTGCTTTCGTAGGCTATTGTTAAACACTTGAGCTGCTGATTCTCTAAAGATCTCCTAAGATGTCAGTTTACTCTAGTTCGTCAATTTTGATGCTGGCCTCTTACAGTTGGCTGTTATGGATTCCTATAGGGGTGGGAGCTAGAGGATTTCAAAGAGGACTGATTCTTGACCGTAGCAAGGAGATGCAATCCGAGTCCGTAAGAATAGTTCTGAAGTTTACTGTGACATGATTTGTTATTATATACGCAGTGTTAACTAGTTATTCTTTCTTTTTTTCTTTGATGAAGATAAGACAATAACTATTAAGTGGGAGTCGAGTTTTGTCCAAATCAAAAGTAAATAAATTATTTTTCAGACCAAATCGAACCGATTAAAATTTTTTTTTTTAATGAAAAATCGGATCAGCCAGGTCTTGACCGAGTTGATTGTAAAACGGTCCAATTACAGAACCGAATCGATCCGGTTACTGATTCCTGATCCAACCGATCGAACCGGCCAGTTCGGTCCAATTTTAATAACACTGCATGTGGCGAATCTTCAGACAAATGTGTTTGGCCTGACTTATAGACTCCTAAAAGCAAACAGAGAGGTCCCATGGGATGGGTTGGATTGCAGGATTGATAACATCATTCATTCTGAGAGGGGAACTTTGAATGGTGGAGAGTCGAAGCCTTTGACGAGAGAGGTAATATTTAGACCTTTGTGCAGCACACTGAGCAGCTCATATGTGTCGTTTGTGATATCCATTGGCCAAACACAAGCAAACACTAATTGTCTGTCTTTTTCGGAACAAGATTCTGCCCGCCAGAACATTTACCCGCTTACACAAACCAATGTTCATGGTAAAGTCTTTGTCACCAGGCTCCCATCTACGCATGTACACGACATAGTGGAGGTAGATAGGGCACATCTCAGGGAGCGAATAGAGAACCCGTTAGAAAAGGTCGACACAAATTGGTAAGGGATAAGGCGGATCAGTAAATGCATCCAACGCAGAATGACTTGACGGACATCAACCTTCAAAGACCAGTGCATTATATATGAGCATTCCAAACCTCCCACAAGGCGCAACAGGTAAGCCCTAGATGCAGACTATCTTGAAAATGTTTTTAACGATAACGAGAAAGGGAAAGAGTAACCAGCCCTTGCAAACCATGAGATCTTCTACAGTTGAAAGAGCGAGTGATCACTTCCCAAGCTTGGTGTGGCTGAGATCACTCTTGAAAAAATATGGTTAACGGATTCAATATTGGGTTTAGTACAACACCTACGTACACTGAGATGGCATGTTAAAACCTAGTCTGCCAATATAATCGTCGGTGGGGAGACCTCTAAGGAGAAGCTTCCACACATGAAACAACTAATCTTGTTGGGGATCCACCGTTGCCAAATGATAAAAGCCCAGTTGATGCTAGCCATGTTTGGTGCTAAACCAGGAAAGAAACTCGATGGCAGAGAAGGAAGCCGAAGAGTAACATGTCCATATAATCTGATCTTCATCCGAAGCGTTTTGTATATTCTCATAATACATTTGTTGAGATGGAGGAAGAGATTGCAGAATGTTCCCACGCAAGTCATCCTGCTCCCAAAACTCAATCATAGGAGTATCAACAGAGGGAACAACCCACCCCAGACATTCCCCTACATAACCAGCCAACATACTTCCATCACGTGTGGGATCCAGCGAGCCTCCAAACGCAATGGCTGGATGAGGTGAGAGATGGAATTCCAAATAGCCTTCAGAGTCAATAATCTTAAATCGAGATCGAGCAAAACGAGCCCATAAAGTTTTTCCCGAATTATAACTCCAAGCCAAATTTGCCATGTAGGGCAAGCATCACATTTCACAAAGGTTTGATACCATGACCACTCGCTTCCTTAGGGTAGCAAATCGCATCCCACCCAATCCAATGCTTTCTTCTAGTCGGACCATGATCCCATATGAAGTTATAAATGATCATCTCCATGCGCCGAATGACGGTAACTGTAATAGGAAGAACTGTCATGGCATGGATGCCTATTGAAGAGAGGACCGAGTTCACAAGACACTCTTCCTCCCATGGTTAAATTTATTTTTTCATCCAGCCGCCAACCCCTAGCTTTTAGTTTATTCTCCAAGCCTTCAAAATAGGCTATCCTGAGAATAAAGGAGCTCCCAGGTATGTGACAGGGAACCGCTCCTCTTGAAAGCCTGTTTTCTGCAAAATCCAATCTTTCCTAGCAGCATCAAAAACCTTGGGAAAGAAAATGTAACTTTTAGAGGGATTGAGAGCTTGACCTGATAGAAGACAAAACTTGTTAATAATCTCCAACAGCGCATTAATCGTCTGCTTTGACCCATTAGAAAAAAATGAGCAAGTCATCAGCATATAGAAGATGATTGATTGTAAGAGCATTCTGCTTTGTAAAATATAGAGTCAACTGCCCCTGTTGCACTTTCATGTTTATATGCTTTGAGAACCAGTCCATCACAATAATGAAAAGGCTAGGAGATAGAGAATCTCCTTGGCGGACGCCTCTCAACAATTTGAAAATGCCATATATGTGCCCTCACAGTCTAGAGGTGGCAAAATGGACGGATGAATGGATGGATTCATGGATGGATTAAACGGTTCGCGGATTAAATGAATTTAATCCGTTAAGATCCATTAGTGTTAATGGATTAAACGGATGGATCACTAACGGTTGACGGATTAGCGGATGAATCCATTTGACCAATTTGACCCGTTTCATCCATTTAATGTTTTTAATCCATTTAGTGCATTTACTCATTTAATCCATTTATTTTAAATGTGTATCAAAACTTTTTATGAATGGTAGGATGTATAAAGAGCATTATTGAAACTAAAAAAAAAAATTAATTGAGTTATTTTTAAACATACAAGATCAAATTGTCGTATTTTTCTAATTAATTTTAACTCAATTTAGACATTTGCTGCATTAAAACAGTGCTGGGAGCAAATAAAAAATCCGATGGAAGCAAGCTACATATCGTTGCGTAGATAACTCAAATCTCTACAACTCTCTAGTTTGCACCGAAAGCAGAAGGGGTCATTTAGAAGGTCGAAACACGAGTCGAAGTCAAACAGAAGTGTGTATCGCTACGAATTCTGCAGTTGGGCCGACTTTGGCTCGTGTTTCAACCTTTTAAACGACCTTTTCTGCTGTCGATATAAACTAGAGAGTTGTAAAGCTTTGAGTTAGCTACGCAACAACGTATACCTCGTCTCGATCCGATCTTTCGTCTGTTTTCAGCACTCATTTGAAACATCAAAGGTCTAATCTGCCATTAACGGTGTTATTACAATAATATTATTATTACATATGTATTTTAATAATTTAATTGAAAAGATATAATATAAAAATCTTTTTGATGGATTAATAATTGCTTAATGAATTAATGGATTAAACCGTTTAATCCGTTTACTAATGGATTGTTAATAGATATGGATTGATCAATCCATTAACTAAATGGATGGATAACGGATGAATTTTCATGGATGAATAATGGACGGATAATGGATAAATTTGCCACCTCTGCTCCCCACGACACTGAATACCAACAGTTGGATATATATCTAAAAAAAGAGGTCACACCATCAGTGGGAGAATCCCATACCTCACATGACAGCAATAATGAAGCTCCAGGAGACCCGATCATAGGCCTTAGCCATGTCAAGTTTGAAAACCAGGTTCCCACCCCGATTCTTAGCATTGATATATCATGCACTAGGTCATGTGCAAGAGCCACGCTCTCATGTATACTTCGACCAGGTACGAAGCCAGATTGCTCTTCATAAATAATGGAAGGAAGCAAAGCACAAAGGTGCGAATTCAAGAGGCGCCTGATAATTTTTTGACAGAAGTTACATAGGCTTATCACGTATTGGCCTTAGTTGAGCAACGCTTGTGGCCTTGGGCACTTAAGGGATGAGAGCAAGCAGGGTGGCAGTCCAGAAACGAGGGAGTTGAAAGCTAGCAAAAAAGCACTTAATACCATGCATGAGATCATCTTTGATGATGTTCCAACAAGAGCTGTAGAAATGACGAAAGAACCCGTCAGGACCCGGAGCGCTGCTAGGGGGACATGCTAAGAATATTGGATCGCACCTCCTTTTACGTGGGCTCCTTTGAATCTGCTGATATAACATTATTAAACATCTCAAAATTAGCTTAAGTAGGGGAGGAGCAACATGTCCTGTAAATAACTACTGGTAGAACTCCACTTCCCAAGGCCCTAATGGTCTCATTATCCTCAGTGAAATCCCTTGAGAATCCAGCTGGAGCTGCATAGCATTGTGACACCTTCTAGCTTTAATGGAGGCATGAAAAAAGGATGTATTCCTATGGCCATCATTTTCCCGCTTCACCCGGGCTTTTTCTTTTATCATCTCACAATGGCTCTGGAGTAGATTTTCATGTTCTGTTTTGGCTGATGCAAGCTCTCTGTCTAGGGGCATCATCCCACTGATATTGAAGAGCCTTCTCCAAATAATCAATACGAACAATAGGCCGCTTCTATCTTCTTAATTTCTAAGATCACCAAACACATTCTAGTTCCAATCACGGAGGGCTGCCCTGAGTCTTTTCAATTTTAGGCCAAAATTGATAAGAGGTTGGCTGATTTGGACAACCCTCCCAATTCTGAGCCCCAAACCTAAGGAAATCTGGGTGAGATTCCTAAGACCCTTTGATAACAAAATCTACCTCCCTAATTAGTAGGACCCGAATGGAGAACTGACAAAATGGGACAAGTGGTCTGAGGTAACCTTGGCCATATGATAATTAGAGAGCATGGGGGAAATCCCTAAGCACCTGCCCATTTATCAGGACCTTATCCAACTGCTTCCAGACGCAGCGATCAGTTGTTTGACCAGGTAAACAGATTGCCACTGAAACCTGCTTCACTCAAACCCGCTCTAGCTTAAAATGAATTGAAGTCACACACATATAGTGCCGTCATCAAAGTGAGTCCCCCCGTCCTTTTCAGCCCAATTAGAAATAGCATTAAAGTCGCCACAAACAATCCAGTCATACATGCTGCATAGTGTATCCCAAAGAGGCTGCCTCCCTCTTCTAGTAAGGGCTGCATACACAAACGAGAGCGTAAAAGTATTATTGGAATTCAGTAAAATGAATCTGACACAATTAAAATCATCCAAAGTGCACCCAAAATTTTGTATTCACCACTTTCCCATGAGAGAACTGAGTGTACCTGCTAGTTCCTTTGCAGTTAAAGAGATTTGGTCGACGCCCACCTTAGGTTCCAGGACAGCAATTATACACAGTTGAAAAGGGATTTAAAATATCGCTTCGAATATCCTTGCCACCAATCCCTCTCGAGCATTCCAGCGCTAATGAACTTTATCATTGAGACTGAGACATAAGATGGTACAACTTTCCATCTGTGTGTTGGGAAGGAATGTTTTCGGAGACAGCAGTCCACCAGGACAGGGTGGAGGGATTGAACTTTTTTGACGATTGACCTAAGCGGATACCTAGAGGCACAGGCTCCCTGAGGACATTGGGGGACCTCGTGCCTCGTAAGATGAACTAGGGTTTTCAGTCGGCGAACCTTGCGAAGAGAGATCGCAGATGGTGGTATCCACATAATTTTAGCAACTGGAAGATTACCTTCCATGATTTTTGGATCTAACCGTTGTTGATATGTCTTCACCGATGCCAGGCATCGTGACCTTTCCGGCATGTGGAAAGTTTGGTGCCTGTGAAACTTGCACCGACTGCAGTAAAGTAATCAACTTATTCTCAAACATGACTTCCTGAGTACGTATATATATGATCCCCGAGGCTCAAATTGACAAGGACTTTAGACGGGTGAGTCTTGGTGATATCTATATCTACCTCCACGCAAAACTGGGATTGGAGAAGGACTTTGTTCTGTCGTCGACTGCATAGAAATGTCAAAAGGGCCGACTGATGCATAGTGCATGGGGAGAGATCCGGCGCAGGAACGTCCATAGGAAAACTCAAAAAAGCTAGAGAGTTTGAAATAAATCCAGGTCAATAGTAATCATAATGGATTCGATATTAATTTTAGTCTTTTAATAAAAAATGAGCATAATTCCAAACAATAGTCATCAAAAGAGAGTGGAATATAAATTCTCTCACATTATTATTAAGTTAAGTTTTCCACTTATTATTCGCTTCATTTTATTAAAATAAAAAGTACAGTCTGGAAACCTGAACTATCATCATTTTTCAACTTATGTGCTGAACTATAAAAATTTTCAGACAAGGGGCAAACTATCAATTTTACAAACAAGGGTCACCATCCAATGCCGTAGGGTTTTCGCTAACAACGTTAACTCATAAATTAATATAAAATTTTAAAAAACAAAAAATTAATTTCTTTTAAAAATGTTACAAAAAATGTATAGAAATTTAAATTTATAAAACTAAAAAATTAGGATTAGAAAATTTTATAAAATTGTTAAAAAATTGTAAAAAATTAAAAACTTTACTTTTAAAAAATAGGAATTAAAAGTTTAATTTTTTAAAAATTTATATTAATTTATTAACTAGCGGAGTTAACGCCGTCCAACTGCGTTAGTTAAAACCCTAACGGCGTTCAATGGTGTACCTTGTTTGGAAAATTATTGGATAGTTCGTCCCATGTCTGAAAATTTATATAGTTCAGCCCATAAGTTGAAAAATTGTGATAGTTCAGGTCCCTAAACTATACTTTTCCCTTTATTAAATCTTTGATTCGTTTCCCACGTTTCTCGATGTCATTTGACCATTGCCTTGCATATTTCAAATACAAAATGATTTTCCATCGAAGTCAAGACCTCAATCTCTTTGGCGCTTCTGTAAGCTAGTTTTCGTTCTTAGAGGAGGAGGACGACATATCGCGTAATCGCGACGCGATCGGGTCGACAGTGGGTTGAGGAGTGTGGCGGCGGACTGCAAGTTGATTGAGGTTTCTCGATATTGTGAAAGGATTTGGAGATTTTGGGGTGCGAAATGGAACCGAAAAGATCAAAGTGAAGCTTGCGAAGACGATAGCTGACGCAATTTGTATTTTTACATGATTAAAAAAAAAGGCAGGTTAACTATTAGCTATTAGTTTCGCACTTCGAACGACTACGTTTTGTAGGTTTTTTTTATTCCCTGCTCCTGGTTGTATTCATAACAAGTTGTAAAAAACACTAGACACTAGTCAGGCGGAGGGTCCTTGAAGATTAATCAGGGATTAATCGAGACCTAGGATGGGATTAATCGGTTTTACAATTTTGTATTTTTTAATATTTTAAATAATTAATAATCATATAGATATTATTATGATATATGTTTTGTTATATTTTAATATATATAAAAAACAATCTGATAATAAAGATATTTTAATAACTTATCAAATATTAAAATGATATAGAGACATGTAAACTATGTAAAAACAAATGAATTTTTTTCATTTTGATTAAAAAGTTGGTCATCTGGTTAACGTTTAGGCAGATTTAGAAAGCGACTAGGCGAGTCTAGACGGCAACTAGGCGGATCTAGACGGTGACTCAACGCCTATAAATCGAGTAACCTTCTAGGCTAGGATTTTTAGAACACATTATACATAAAAATTTACTTTATTAAAGAACTTTCTTTTTCTTATTTTCTAAAAATTTACTTTACTTAAAAAATTCAGGTAAAAATGCACCATAAACAACTGCAGACCCGTCATAGAAACAGAGCCACGACTGTCCAGATTCCGCGCCAAAAGTAAAACAGATCCATCATATCCTATATTATGTGCAATTTAAAATAATTTATACTTCACTGAATAATGTAATAGCTCACAAGTTCAAACATTGCCATAACTGTTCACCACATGTTCCTGAATGATTATAGCAACACGTCGTTGCATCATCTCGTATGTTGGGTACTCTGGAAGACATATTTGATTAAAACAGGTGTGAGACGTTGGCAGATGATCCATTGTCGTTGAGGCTTTGTGGATTGCTAAGCGAGAAGAAAGCCCAGAGAACCCCTCAAATGATAGATACTTAACTGCTGTCCAGAAGAATAAAAGATGTCGCTGTTGCTCTTGATCCATTTCATCAACAATCTGCAAGAAATTAATGAGTCATGAATCGTGTTCGTTAATATGTGACTTCTCACCACCATTACACTGTACTAAAAACTCCAAAAGATTGTAAACAAGATTTTCAAACAGTTACCAGCTCACTCTTAGCTGCTGAAATATTGGTGTATCCTTGCCATAAAAACGGAAAGAACCAAAAAGGAAAACTTCAAAAAGTAATGATTCTGATATGAATGGTTAATCGGTCAGAAAACAAATTCACGTTTTTGTAAGTTACCCAAGTTAACAATGGACAAAGGTGAGGTAATTGAACAGTATATTGGAGAAATGAATGCAGTAAACAATAAAACAGCAACAAATAGTACTATGGAAAATCACCATCATCCATGACACAGAACTGAACCCATGAGGTGGGATGTTTAACAAGCACCAAAAGAGCGCAACTAGCACCATGGATGCATGCTAGCTAACATAAGAAGTTGAACCACAATTATAGTTATTTCGTAATAAAAGTGATAGATACAGTAGTGTAGAGATACCTTCCAGAACCAAATAATCTGAGGATCTTCATCCGTATATCCTATGCAGTCTGTATGCGACTTCCAATCTTCAACAATTAAATCACTTACACTTCCTCTAAGCATCTGATCGAGGTCTTCAAGTTTTAAACAACGGAAAAAGAACGACATGTATTCCGGACTCGGCATGATATCTTCAAAACCTTTAGCAAAATGTGCCACTTGACTGCAGGTGCAGTCATAGAAGCGACTGCGAATAAGAGCATTAACGTAGTCTAATCTGTTCCTACTATCTACTTTTAAGCTCCCTCCACCAGGACGGAGTTCTACAATTGTTCTTGATCCGAACTCTTCATATTCTGTGGTAAAAGTTAGTCCTAAAATATCTGAGTCGACCGAATCATCATCCATATCTAATATTTGCTTGCAACTGTGATATAATGTGGGGTCTGTATCTTTTATATATTCCAATTGGATATCAAGTCCAGCTAACTGCATGAAGAGCACACGATCCAAGACTATGCCAACATGCACCTTGTACTTCAAGGCTAGAGCGACAACTCTACCGCAAAACCGGAAGTAGTCCAGGTGTTTAGGTTCCACCTTGGATGCTGCAAATGGGAACAAAAAAGAACCCCCATAGATTATCATGTGCATGGAATGAAAGTAATCAAGAAGAAAAGCTACAAAATAATAAAGATGACAACTCATGCAAATTACGGGCCAACTGCATTTCTACTTATTTTTGTGTCGCAGCCGCTTTAAACAATGCCAAATAGATTACAGGAATAACTTGACTTGGAAAATATTTGGGCATACTCGACATCTGAGAAAAATCGCAAGGAAATAAATGGGAAAAAAACAGGCAGTGTAACCATATATCCCGGCATGAGAGTATAATTCCACACCAATAACACAAATATAATTAGAAAAGCGCAACAACGCTGTGATGTGAATAGGGTCATGCGGTTTGGCCAAGGCAAACACTCCAGTGCAAATAAGCATTTGTTGGACAATTATTTAGTACAATAAAATAAATGACAATATATAGCTGATTCCTAGCATAAAATTAACAAGAAAAGGGCAATGGCATTGTGATGTTAATACGGTCATGGGGTGTCCTACTGATAACAAAAAATTTTACTACTAATTTTGCACTTTTAGTTTCTGCCCATCAATAGAATTATGTAATGAATTGACTTCTTTCTTCAGAAAAGATACTATTCTTAGTGCAACAACCAAAATTCAGAGTAACATACATATAATAAAGGGGGTCTAACATGAAAATAAACAACATCTGTTTGTGCAGTGAAGTGAGTGCAACGCAAGAAGCTCTTACCAGGGTTAATGTAGAACCTTCTATGATCATTCGGGTTTGTGATGAAGAGCGCATTTTGTGTCGTAAATATCTCTTTGCATACCAAAAATAACCATTCTCGCCGAACACCAGGTCCTGTAGCTTTCTCATTCATGAATTGTATAGATATGGACTTTCCAGCATAAAGACTACCAGAATCTGCTCGAGTTAAATACCCAAATGACTCGGCAAATAAATTAGATCTGTCTATCAACATCTCATAAACCTCCTGATTACTGCCATCTTTAAAACACAGCATAGCCAAAGTCCACCTACATTTAAAACCAAGGATTTCCTTGTGCTCCGTCAACCAGTTGTGTAAACCAATAACAAGTCCACCCGATTCTGCAAATCTCATAACAAGAGCGCGGAAAGTAATCTTGCTCATCTCTAACATTATCTTGAAGCTTTCTCTAGCACCTTTAGATATTTTGGAGTAATCATATAAATTCGCTAACATACACAAGTACCCAGTGGCCAGATCGACAAATATAGACTTTGTACCATAGAACAAGTGCCTCTTGTTAAGTAATTTACTTAATAGCGGGTGGAGAGAGCGAAAGGGAAGTCCCGGTCCTGATGCTCGATCAGGCATTCTGAAAGGTTCTTCCAAATTCACAACCTCAAAAATATGATCAACTACACCAATCAACAATGTTTTGTAATCTGAAACAGATACGAGTTCATGGGAAGGCGACTCTAAACTAGTAGTTAATTCATCCAACAGCTGGTTAGCCAGATCAATGACAGTTGGGAAAATCTCATGCCAAGCCACCAAACTTTGTACCTCTAGGGAAAAGATAGTATCAACAAGCCAGCACAGTCTTGTCCTGCAATCATAGTACAATCTATCACTGGTGTCTGCCGTCGTCAAATGCTTATAAAACCCGAGCACCAAAGGTAAAGCATAAGGACATAATAATTTAGGGAATTGGCCAACTGCGGAAATAAATGAAGAAATTACATTCCAACCAAGCTCCTTATTCGCTCTGACAGGTGACAAGTACAGCTTAGAGATAGCACTAATAACAGCTGGAACCGAATTAAACAACTTGAGATGCTTTATACTCAGTTCAACAGTATCAACCTTAATCCCCCATAAGAAAAGATTCATGCTACATCTAATGTAACTTTCATCCTCCATACAAAACTCACCTTCACACATCCTAATCGCAGCACTCATAATAAGATCAAAATTTTTCAATATGTTTGCATTCTTATACATCCGCGCGAAATCCGAAGGATAATATCTCAGCTGGCTCGCATAAGGCGGCAAACAAAATTCCACGTCACACATTCTGTTGCGCTGGTTATCGTTTTGAGAGGACGACATGTTGGAGCGAGATCGGGTTGGAAGAGAGGTTGCGGCGGCGGCGGCGGATTGGGAGGTTTCTTTTTCTTTTTTATAATTTTTTTTAAATAATGATTTTGGTTTCCTATTTTGAAGAATCGGGAAGATTAAAACTTTCCTTAAAACGACATGTTGGAGCGAGATCGGGTTGGAAGAGGTTGCGGCGGCGGATTTAGGTTTCCTATTTTGAAGAATCGGGAAGATTAAAACTTTCCTTAACGTCAGTTCCGTGTATGACGAACGCAATTCATAATATACATTTAAATTTCATTCATTCTTTTTTTTTTTTGAAAAATTTAAATTTCTTTCCTAATGATAAAAGAAGAAGCTCTTCTTACGTAAATTACATTTATGCCCTTGTGACGAACTAACTTGGTTCCTTTTGGAGAATAAAAAATAGACATGTGGATCGATTCAGTCAAGTTACCGGGTCAGTGGTTCAGTGAAGAAGTTCTTCTTACGTAAATTACATTTATGCCCCTGTGACTAACTAACTTGGTTCCTTTTGGAGAATAAAAAGCAGTGTTATTAAAACCAACCGGATTGACCCGCACATATTAAAAAATAAAAATAAAATACTTATATATGTCATATGGAGAAACGTTCAAATGAGGCACCAAAATTAGAATGAGGCACGATCTGAGCCACACATCTAACCCCGTGCTTTGTGGGCTTGCCCCACGTGTCCCACTACCAAAAGTAAAAAATAAAAAACTATTCATTGCCACATCATCAAAATGAGTGGCCCAGATCGTGCCTCATTTTACCAACTCTGCCTCAACCGAGTGCTCCCCTGTCATATGATAATATAATTTAACATATTTATGACTTGAACAAATATTACATGTTTATGATCTGATTATAACAACATACCATAACAAATTTAGAATTTGATAAAGTACAAATCAATAATACAACAATAATAACAATTTTAGTCTTAATTTGCAAGTTATAACAATAAGGGATTTCTAAGACTAGTTGAATTTTCTAGTTAAATTGATAATAAGTAGTAAATTTTATAGATTTGATGAATGAATATACATTATTGAAACAAATAATAAAACAACAATCATCTTTAGCCTAGTGGAAGAAAAGAGAATAATTATTAAGTGGAGGGTTGGGTTCGAGTTTTGTTCAAGTCAAAATTAAATAAATAATTTTTCAGACCAAATCGAACCGATCAAAATACCGTTTTAATGAAAACCGGGTCAACTGGATCAACCGGCAAGATCGACCGGATCAACTGCAGTCGATTCGATAACAAAAACGAATGATCGATTCTCGATCGAACCGGTCCGAGTTTCATAACTATGCTATAAATCCTTAAGAAAGTTGACACATAAGAGCCTTGACCAATCCCATCAAAAGAAAAAAAGAAAGAAGAAGAGCCTTGACCAATTAAAATTCAGGACCATTTTATAAATAAACAAAAGTATGATGTACTTAATTGAATAAATAATATAACATATCAAGGGTAAAAACGTCCATTAGGGTTTTAGTAACCCAGCGGCCAACAATCTCCTTCGCATCAGCAACGGATCGTCGCCGCAGCTCTCTTCTTTTCCCATAGCCATCTAGGAGATAATCCATAATGTTCGGTACCATCAATCTCCCGAAATGACCTTGGGGAACCTCGTACTTCCACATTCTTTGACCCCAAAAAAAGCAGTGTTCTTACGATCAAAGCAATTTTGGTGAGAAATAGAGTTTCTATCCAATGTAACCCATTTTCAAACTTAAATATCCCATTAACACAATTTGAACTAGCAAAAAAAAAAAAAGCTAGAATTCAATTTAGCCGTTCCTTGAGTCAATTGTGAATTTGTCGGTAAAGAAGTGCCCTCACATACATTCCTTGCATTCAATGTGCGCGTTTTGCATTTCTTGCACGAAAAGTACTGTAGCACAATCGTAGTGCGTTTTTGTTGTGGAGTGATTGTCGTTTTTTTTATTACAAGACGACACAAACCTTTTGCAGTAACTTTACATGCAAGATGTGTAAAACGCGTTGATTGAAATTGAACATTTTGCTTTTCTTGAACAAAAATGATGAAGGGATGACTGACCGCCTTAGCGCAAGGGATTCAAATTCGTAAATTTGTACAGTGTCTTGTTAGTCCATCTACTCAGCCACTGCAATTTTGACAATAGAGTGGTGGTCTAAATGGTCTGTACATTTTATTTGTAGTTACAAAGTCAAAGTTCGAGCCTACCGTTACATATTTACGGTATGAGTCTGATATTGTCAAATTTTTACTAATATTTCTTTTATAGAAAAAACAAAGTTCAGGAAAGTTTTCGTTTGACAAAATATTTGGATAATGTAGCCCATTGAACTTCAATTGCTGGCCAACACAATACTAATACACATATTTACAATTATTGCATTCTCCTACTTTTTCCTAGTCGAAAACTCAGCCACAATAACAACAAAAAAACATGAAATGATGAGATCATCTCATGAATCAACCTCAATAACCTCGTGGAATCCTAACTCTAAATACATGTTCTTCACCAGTAGATTGATCCACTTTCACAACCCATCTGCTCTTCTTTTTACAACTCACATCACCATCAGACGACGATGATGATTTAGTCGACGATGAAGGCGGTATTCTTGTCACCAACAAGCCTCTTCCAATCGGTAACAAATTAGTAGTTTTAGATCCGCAACACTGCCATGTAGTACTGTCCTTGCAAAGGGCATTATACCCTACAACAATAGCCCCATTGTTCGATTTTTTCTGCATTTGCATAACGACTTCCTCGTAACTAGTCAAATTTTCGCAATCCACTAGCACAAAGTCTGCATCCCTGTAGTTTTTGAACAACAATAGTCTTTGTGCGTGTCCAACGACAAAGTCGATATTGTGAGCTAGCTCTAAAATGGATTGTTGTGACTTAATTCTATTACCCCAAGAATCAAATAGCCCTAATTCGATTGAGATTCAATTCAATAATCAAAACCAAAACAGGACACAAGAATTTTAGCCAGGTTCGGGGGATGCCCTACTCTTGGGAGCCTCGGGAGGAACTGCTCAGCCCTTTTTCACTATAATTAATGGCCATCCATGCGTAAGGAAGTGGGCAGATTCGTGATGCGTTGTCGTGTGTGCCAGATAGCCAAAGGGGCTTCCACTAACGCTGGTCTTTATATGCCCCTACCGATCCCGACCCAACCGTGGTCTGATATCAACATGGACTTTGTCCTTGGTCTCCCTCGTACTCAGCGGGGCTGTGATTCTATCTATGTGGTGGTTGACCGTTTCTCGAAGATGGCTCATTTCATTCCGTGTAAGCGGACCGCAGATGCTGTCCTTGTAGCCCAGTTATTCTTCAGGGAGATATACCGCCTTCATGGGCTACCTGCTGCCATTGTCTCAGACTGTGACACCCGTTTCGTGAGCCATTTCTGGCGCAGTTTGTGGCGTCTGGTGAACACTCGCCTGAACTTCAGCACGGCCTACCACCCTCAAACCGATGGACAGACTGAGGTTGTGAACCGTTCTCTGGGTGCTTTGCTACGCAGCTTGGTTGGTGATCACCCGAAGTCATGGGACTTGACCTCAAGCTGAGTTTGCTCACAACCATGCAATGAACCGCAGCAATGGCCTTAGTCCTTTCCTTGTTGTGTATGGGATTGCTCCGAGGGGCCCTTTGGACTTGCTGGCTTTGCCAAATAAAGTCCGTCCTCATGGCACTGCGGCGGAGTTCATTGAGCAGCTGACCCGCACCCACCAGCGTGCTCATGATCAGCTTGTTGCAAGCACAGCCAAATATAAGGCGCAAGCAGACGTGAAACGGCGTTCCGTGGAATTTGATGTGGGTGACTTCGTGTGGGCTATCCTGACTAAGGATCGTTACCCGGCTCATGAATACAGTAAGCTGGCTGTGCGCAAGATTGGTCCAGTGGAGGTTATTGAGAAGATAAATGCTAATGCCTACCGTCTTCGCCTACCGAGCCATGTTCGCACCTCTGATGTGTTTAATGTGAAACATCTCATTCCTTAATGCTAGTGCAGAGGTGGCGGACCTAGACGGCTAGCGGAGAGAAAACAGTGGATTGAAGGTGGGGTGAGGAGTGGTTTTTGAGGAACGAGTTGGGAGATGAGGTGGATATGTGCCGGCTCAAGGCTTGTGATGCGTTAAGAGATCGGAGAGCCTGATGTATGGTCAACTATTATGAAAAGCATGAGCAACTATTGTGTAAAATTATAAATTGTTTGGTTTATAGTCTTTAGTATATTTTGTTATTTTTTAGTTCACTTAGCTTTGTTATTTTTTTTAGTTTTTTTTAGTTTTTGTTTCCACAATAGTTGAATTAATTAATCATCCAAATCGTTTTTTATTATCCAATTTCTACTAGCTAGTTGCCACACAACGGTAATTCAAAAGAAAAATGACCACTGAACCTGAACACATGTTATCCCTCTAGACTTGCCAACTGTTGGGCTAAAACTGTTTCAAATGTTGTCTACTTACTTACAGTTGGATCTTATGAATTTATCTGCTGTTAGAGAAACGAGCAAAATAATCTAGTCATGCAACCAAAACCTTCCACAAAATCTTCTTGAGATGTGGCCACTAAAAGACATGAGACAAATACTATTTAGAGGTTAGAGCATGATACCCAATGAAACATGGTCTCTTTCATCTGCTATAAAACTAAAACAAATCAGAGTACCTTTATAAATCTATTTTAATCTAGTAAATACCAAGATGGCCAGCAAAGTTTACCTTTTGAGAAGGAGTCGGGAACAACACATCAGATGCGGTAGGAAGCAGCATACCTCAGATTCCCCTTTAGGTCCCGAAGTGACAAATATAAAACAAGCAAATGCATGGTTATAAGTCAAATAGAGTCTGAATAATAGACCTAGTTTGTAAACCCTACAAGAACATCGGAATATAAACTAATCCGTTTCTAAAATCCTTTCAGTGGAATCTGAAAGGTAGTGGTTTTCACCTTATCATTGTTTTGATAAGGTTTCCACTATATATCTGTGTGTAGTATTTCTCAGTCATTTACATTTCTGCATTATTTCCGCAGCTATTCTGAATATCAGACGGTAAACTTAGTCTGAGACTTTCGCCTGAAAGATTGTTAACGCTAATCGATCCAACAATGCTCACGTTATCTTTCGTAATGGCAGATTGATCAGGGATCGGAATAGCCTCTTCCTTAAGGGAGTGCACATAAGCAATCTTATCTGCGCCAGGTATAAGAAAATGAATACCAGACTCCAGCGTCTTGTAGTACTTTCTGAATCTCTCGGCCACATACGCCCTCTTCTCCGGTACAATCTGAATCCCCCAGCTCACTACGCATAGTTGTTTGCGCAAGTTGGACAACCGCATAGATAGGATTCTCGACACCATATAATGCTTGTTTCGCATCCACAATCTTCACATACAGTACGCCATCAATCAATATGCTAACATTGTCTTTCGTAATGGCGGACTGATCAGGTATCGGAATAGCTTCTTCCTTGAGCGAATGCACATAGGCAATCCTATCAATAAACGGAATCAGAAAGTGTATCCCGGGGTTTAGCGTCTTCAAATATTTTCCAAACCGCTCCACCACCATGGCTTTCTTCTCCGGCACTATCTGTATTCCCCAATTTACAGGCGACACGATCTCATAGCTGCCGCTGGAGTCACGGTTGACTCGGAAGAAACGGACAGATGTGCCGAAATTAGAGTTGCGCGGAAGAGCGGAGAAGCTACCACTGGTGATGGTGTTGCCAGCGGCGAGGGCGGAGGTGTATTTTTTTAGCGTTGGAGTGGTGGAAAAACTGCAAGTGATGGCGGGCTTGCTGAGACGAGCAAGAGTGTACGACTTTGCTTTCAGCACATTCATCATCGTGTTAACTTGCTCCGGTTGTGGTTTGACCAAAGAATTGGTAGAAAAATGCTTTCTATATGTGAACTTCCGCTCGCTGTGATTTATGCAGTGGCCATGACACCGTTGTTGTGTCTTGCTTCCTCTCCACGGTGTGCGTGAGAGTTTATAGGCAGTTTAATCTCATAACTGGAGGCAGCATCGCGGCTAGTGCGGAGGTGGCGGACCTAGACGGCTAGCGGAGAGAAAACAGTGGATTGAAGGTGGGGTGAGGAGTGGTTTTTGAGGAACGAGTTGGGAGATGAGGTGGATATGTGCCGGCTCAAGGCTTGTGATGCGTTAAAAGATCGGAGAGCCTGATGTATGGTCAACTATTATGAAAAGCATGAGCAACTATGGTGTAAAATTATAAATTGTTTGGTTATAGTCTTTAGTATATTTTGTTATTTTTTAGTTCACTTAGCTTTGTTATTTTTTTTAGTTTTTTTTAGTTTGTTTCCACAATAGTTGAATTAATTAATCATCCAATTCGTTTTTTATTATCCAATTTCAAATGAAAAAGATGGTAGAAAATTTATAATTACTGATGAACAACAATTTTTCCCATTTGCTTTTATCTAGATATGGAGAAGGCTTACTATTTTTAAACATACGGACATTAATATTTAGAAACTATTAGGCGATATGAGCCATAACAATGAAAAGTTTATAACTAGTCATACTGGCAAGACCATGACACTAAACCATCACTTTCGATGGTAAACGGGACCACTTGCATCGTCTAAATGATCCCGACGATTTTTAGGTTCGTTTAAATGCCTCTTGCACTTAGTGCATGGATATTTTGAAATTTTTTGTGCATCTCTTGATGATCTACAATCTCACCATGATCTTTGCAATTATCCGATTTGTAGAGGTTGCATTTCCTGTCAAAATTTGTACCGACTTCCATGCTCATTAGTATTGTTATTCTTCACAATCTCTTTCGCAATATCATTCTTTTCACAGTCATCATGGCTTTCATTAGCACTTATTTTTTACACTAAAGATGCTTTAAAAGTATGATAAGATTTGTAAGTTTAGTGTTTGGTAGTTATAGTTGAACATAACATTCCATGCCTCCTAGCTTCATCAAATTTCATGTATTTATTCAAACTTGCATTATATATGTCCGGAGTATTGAACATGTGAAAACTACTGACTATACTATATCCTATGATCACATCTTATAATGTAAGATTATTTAGTTAGACTTAGACCGCTTTCTCTGTGCTTCCTAAGGCATCAAGTAATCCCAGAAGCTTTCACAACACTTCATAATACAATTATTCATAATTAACTCACTCAAAATTATTCATAATTAAGTTACCCAAAATTAAATTTAGAACAATCCTATGGCATTAAGTAATTTCCAAAGCTTTCTTAACATTTAATAATATAATTATTCATAATTTATTTATTTATGATTCAAATTAGAACAACTAAGGCCAATCAAAAAAAAAAATTATAACAACTACGTTTTTTTTTTTTTGGGATAGTAGAACAACTAAGTTAAGAACTAATAAATTCGAGTTGGGCATCCAAAGTGATATATATGTTGCAAATAACATCTTTTTAAGTCCATATAAATGTGTGTACTCGGGATAGGCAAGTTGGCATTTACTATACAATTAATAAATAAGACTACTTAATTATATAACTAATAAATAAAAGTCAAAGAAATTATTCTTATTCCTTTAATACTCCACAATATAAAATTATTTAAAAAACTCAAATATATATATATATATATATATATATATATATATATATAGAGAGAGAGAGAGAGAAGGGATCCGGTGCAAAGTGTTAATTTGTGTAAAAAATACAAAGTTATCCTAACCCTTTATCTAATATTTTGGATGGTGCTGATTAATTGAAGATAAATTTGTTTAATTTTAATTTTTAATGTGTTGAGGGCAATTTTGGCATACAATAGGGAAATTCAGTTTCACGTAACCGATTGATCCCTGTTTCCTAAACTGTCGCGTTGTTTCAAATCAAATCGTGTGTGATTTCCAGTCGTTCTCGAAACAACGTTTTCACTCGATTCGTTGTACTGCGGAAGTAACGTCGGAGGTTCGACATCAACATCGGAGGTCATGACCGACAGCAACATCGGAGGTTCGAAACTGTTTTAATTGTAGTTTTTCGTGTTTGAATGTTGTGGTGATTTGAATTGACGAACTGTGCGATCCAGGATTTGAATGTTGTGGCGTTATGAATCGACGTTATTTTTAGTTCATTTATAATTATCGGCGAAAGTAGTGGTGATGAATTTCTCTGGTGGTTTTATCCTGCGCGCAGGAACAATCGATTCGACTGAGACTTTATGTTCAATGGAACAGTCTTACTTTTCTGAAAGTGGCGTTGCATTCTGGACGCCCAGCAGTTGAAGCTTACAGGTTCCTCTTCTTGTTCATCATTGAATGTCAATAAACCCGTTGGCTCGTTTCGTGGCAAAATTGTCCCAAGTCCGAAACCTCCTTGTTCCTGCTCTGATTGTATCCTTCTAGCCACTATTTCATCAGTTAAAGCCTTTATAACCGGTATTTGTCTCCCAATTTTACAAAGTTGATTCTCGACTCTATCCATGTACAGTGACTGTGAATTTTCAATGTATGTAAGGGAGTGTTGGTATGTTGTAAAATAACAGTTGAAATCAAAATAACATAACAGAATATAACTTTTACCATCAAAAATGTAATGGGCCCGGTGAACTGTCCATTTCGGTCTGATTCCCAGTTCTATTTGCTTGTCCGCAGGCTATGGAGAATATAATCATACCAATTTAATCCCCGAACATCATCTGGTTTTTCAATTGCATTCAGAATGCGTTGATCACAGTGTTGGTTCTTCGTACTTTGTACCATGGTTGAGAAAAACAACACTTGAAAATTCAGTTTGAACATGTCATCACTTGTGTGCATATTTTTCAATTTCGTAACTATATCAGTGCATTTGATTTCTGGGGATGTAGATCCGTAAGTCATTCTCCAATTGAGTACCATTGTTGTCGGAACACACCGTTTCTTCACAATTATTTTACGCCCGGTTGATGGGAGCCCTAGTACATGGCGTACGTCTCTTGGTAGAATGTTGAAACTTCCTGCTGAGAGCTTCACAGTGTATGTAATGGCATCAAATGAATCTAGCAGCCAATATGCTAGATTCCCTGGTACTTCGGTCAGCTTCAGTGCCAATATGCCTCCTAACCCCATTGACCTTACAGCTTTTCTTTGATCCTCGTTCAGAGATTTAATTGCTTTTGACAAAGGCTTCGGTGTTGATCTTGTTTTAAACACAATTTTGTTTTCCTTACCTGCCACATCAACCCTTTTTTTCTTCCACCTTTTACTTTAGATGCCGGGCTTGGTTTTCTATTTCCTTGGGCATCCAAGTTTTTAGCTGATGCACTGGCACTGCCTATTGTTGTGCTCTTTGATGAAGTAGACTGTTTTTGAACTGCTACAACCACACAAAAATAGTATTCAGGTTCTAAGATTCATTCAAAAAATACGAATAGAAAACAATTATTAACAAACTATAAATGGCAGACGACGAATTATGCCCTATCAGACCCCAACGACAGCAATATTGATCAGTTTAGTGGGTAGTAAAATTAACGAACTATAAAATATTGATAAATGAACATTAAATGACAGATGACGAATTATAAAGAGTAATTGACGAATTATGCCGTATCAGACCCCAATGGCAGCAATATTCATCTAAAATATTGATGAACGAACTATAAATGACAGATGACGAATTATAATTAGTAATTGACGAATTATGCCCTATCAGCCCCCAATGACAGCAATATTGATCAGTTTAGTGTTATTTAACATTGACGAACTATAAAATATTGATGAACGAACTATAAATGACACCAAAAAATGGTACCTTGCTTAGAATATCGTGGAACTGGTTGACGAATATTACTGTCTTCAAAATCGATGTCACTTTGACTGGTGGTTGTGGCACCTTTTGATGTGACATCCAGTTGCGGCCTAACTAATCTTAATTTTTTTCTTGTGCTTTTTCCTACTACTGCCTGGGCATCATCTAAAGTTCCTTTTGAATGGGGAGTCTTCCTTTTGCGCACTGTCAAACAAATCAAATATGGCGAATTATGTACTACTTTCGAAGAATTATGCACTTCCCCCCCTGATATTTACTCATACCGAATTTCCTTACCACATAATTCGACGAATTATACTATGTTGTGACGAATTTTACAGTTGGCTTACGAAAACCGTGTGACGAATTATACTATGTTGTGACGAATTTTACAGTTGGCTTACGAAAACCGTGTTACAGTAGCTTCAAAATCACTAATCGACCTTGTCCCAAAACACATTACAGCATATACGGACATTAATTAAACGAACAGAAATCACTCACCATTGTTCTTCGTCATTGTTCCAAAACCCTAAAGTCGGTTCGAAGAATCGTGAACAATGTGCGGAGGGGATCGCGTTTTGGTCTTCGACTAACCCTAAAATCGGTTTCCTCAATCGTCGGTTTTCGTTGTGCGAGGAGAGAGACGGGGCAGTTTTAAATTGTTGATGCTCAATTATACCCTTTATGATCGTACTTAATTCATTTACTATTATTTTTAACCGACTAACCGTAGCCTTTCGATTGTTAAAACGAACGGATCGGATGACTTTGTATTTTGCACAGGATCTGGGCTTTGCACCAGATCCGGCCTCATCTCATTCCTAGAAAATTTCTGCTCATTGAAATGATTAGATGTCCCTTTATTACAGCATCATTTCAGTTTTTGAATTACGATAATGTTAATTAGTTGCCTGTTGTCGACAATTTGATTTCTACATTTAACTTGCTATTTAAACTCGCAATATATTTTAATGTGTATTAAAAAGGTTGATTATTTGAAGTGAAATGTGTATTTTTCTGTCAATTTTTTTAATTTACTAATGGAAGTTTATATACATTTTCTCCAATGATGAAGTTGTCCAAAGAAGCCGCTGCTCCTGCTGTTGTTACACAGACTCCCACTCCTATCCCAACTCCAGTGAAGGCTCCTGTTGCGCCTGCTGTTAATTATTCTGCCCTTAGTACATTCAGCTGGGATCAGGATGGCGACAAGGTTAAGGTATGATTTGTTTGTTTGTTTCGTTGGATTCTTGTTACGTGAGATGTGAAACTTTCACTTATGCAGTCATATTTCGATCTCGTCTTGCAACTCACAATTATTTTGAGTTCAGTTCAGTACTTCAGTATAGTCGTGTAGTGTGGTGGGATATTTATTTGTATTTTGTAATAGATTATGAAAGCAATTCAAAATGGTGATATTGTATAAAAGTGTCAAGTATGTAATGTGTTACTCAGGTGCATCGTCTGGTTGTAGCTTTTACAGAGTACATAAAGATGCGATCAACCTGCCAGTTTGCAATGCTGTATAGTTGCTTATACTTTGTCTATGTATCTGCTGTCTAGTGGGATTAGTAGATTATCTCGACTTACATTCGTGAGTTTTTCATTTTTAAGCATTGACTTGCTTGGTCTACTTCCACTTGTAATCTACTTATAGAGTAATGGAATTCTTGGAATGGAAGCATAATATTCATTAATTATAGCAACATGAACAAGCTTGTAACATATCGTTAAAGGCACGTATGTCTGTAAATCTATCAGAAAGCATTTGTGTTGCATTTTACCCTGCCCTTACCCTGTTGATAGAAAAGCAATTTTGTTAGAAAAGGGCAGGGTAGAAAAGCATGGATTTGTTGGTAGAGCAATTTTACCCTGCCCTTACCCTTCATTGACTAGCTCGCTTTTCTTGAGCTTTGAAAACCCCTTCACCCCATGTGATCTTGCAATTGACCGCAGATCTGTGAGTTTGAGTGTCGAGAAGTCGCTGGTTTGGATTTGTTCCTCTCCAGCTGAAGCTTCTTCAATGCTCGAGTCGCTAGTTTGGATTTGTTCCTCTCCAACTGAAGCATGGATTTGTTCCTCTCCAACAGAAGCATGGATTTGTTCCTCTCCAACTGAAGCTTCTTCTATGTCGAGATTGTTGTTGAAGTTGGAAGATTCTTCCCTTGATACCTCATGGAAGGCGTCGTTCATATTTGAATGCTCAGGATTAATTTCATGTTGGAGATCTGTAGCAAACTCGATTTCTGGTTTGAGAGCCGGTTCAGGGGGATTGGTAACACTTTTGTTTCTGATATACGGTTTGAAGTCAGTAGCATTCCGCCTTCTGTATGCAGGAGGAGGTGGGTTTTTTGACTGTGAAACTGGCGAGCTACTTCGAAAATATGAAGCTGGTCTAAAAGAATTCGAAGCAGTGGGTTGCTTAGATTCGTAACTGGCATGGTTACTGGCATTTGAGAAGCCTGTGTTCTTGAAGCCATTTGCGACACCATATTGTATCGAGTGGTTTCCGGTGTCTAACTCACTGTTAGCATTCCCATTCAACTTTCTCACACCTTGCTCAGACGAGTGCTTCCTCAAAAGTTTCAGAAGGGAATCTACAGTTCCCCTCTCCTCATATTTCCCTTGCATGGATTCCATCTTCTTTTGTTCCTTGAATGTGGACCTTTCTCGAAGCTGTGCTTGAATTTTTCGGAAAAGCTCAACAATCTCTCTCTCTTTTGCTCCTGGGGTTTCGGTAACTTTGAACCTTGGGGTGCCAGAGAGGGAATTCATTAATCCATCGGTCACTGATGAAAGTCCAGGATGCTCAAGGTTCTCAGAGCTATCCGTCTCCTCAAATTTCCAGTTGTTGATTTCAGCGTTTCCCTGTCTATTATGCTGATAGAAATCTGGATTTCTCCACCTGTGACCATTGTAACTGGCCTTGCAGACAAATGAAATGCCCTTGGAAGCACACTGCTTCGATGCAATTCTGGCATGTGCAAGCGTTTTGTAATTCCCACAAAATGACCGAGGAGATATTAATACTCCACGAGAAATTCTTAAACATGGGATACATCTGCCATCTGTTTGCCCCGTGCCTACAAGACCAATTTCAGAATATGATTTCAGTAAAATCAAGGTAGAACTGAACTGTTTTCTGAAATGAAAAATATGTACAACAAACAGGATTCGGGTACATATCATATGAATATGGCCAAGAGACCTGAATCAAAAAATGTCACGCTGGTTACTTAAGGGTCTATGAAGGATTCTTTAATCAGATGTTAAACATATACTTTCACACCCTTTTAGCTTCTTCCCAACTAAATAGAAGTACTTAATCTAGTAACACCGTTTTTCAGCAGACAATTGGTTTGGCTGCAGCATGCTCAGATGCTGAAATTTAGCTTCATCTCACACTCTAGTTTACTACCCACCTCACCAACTTCCATATATACATTTCTCTAATTCAATCCTTCTACAAGGAACAACTCAACATAGTACAAATGACGATGCTGAAATGGCTCGATAATAAAGCACATGTATTTGTCTGCTTCAAGATAGGAACTTGAATAAGCTTTAAAAAAGATGATGAGTAATGAGTTCAGCTTGAATAAGCTGGCTGATAGGTAATAATCAGCAAAAAGAAAAAAAAATGGTCAACTGTATGAGTTCACCAGCCCATTCACTCATGATGATATAACATACATAGTGGTGTTATTGGTCAGCAGTGTCGCTTTTCTTTTTCGTTTTTGTATTTTTACCCCAGTACAAGTCTATGAGATGCAACGAACAAGATGGACATCGACTTTAAGTGTATTTGTACACGACATTTTTCATTCCCAACGATGGTTTTGGTAATTTTCTTCATAACATTATATATGTGTATGGCTATGGCTATGGCTATATATCAATTATCTGTAATGATTTTAGTTCAATTTTTGGAGTTGCAGAATGCAGAGTTCCTAATAGAAATAAAAAATAGTCTAATCTAAACATGTCACATCCATCAAATTACAGCAACTAGGTCACCTTCAAAACCTCAACATCATCAACATACAACCAGAATATGCAAAATATATACACTGAAAACATTTACTATACCGTTTCTTATATAAATTACCAGAAAAAACAGATGAAATGAAACCCTAAACCCTAGAAAAAGATACGGAAGTGCTTGTTGAAGAGTTGAGCAAAAGCACCTGATAAATTGCTGGAAATGATGTTCACTGCTTGCGACATAGGTTCGTTAACTGCTTGTTGCTGCGACCGGTTGTTGTCACTGGCGAGCGCGGCGCTGCTCGTTTTGAAGGAAGACGACGTTGACGGCGGTTCTCTTCTCCGTCTCTCTCTCTCGTCTGCTGATAGAGTTGGGCTCATCTTGGGCCTCTACAAATATCGGCCCATTATTAATACCTTGGTCCATTCAAAGTCCACTTTCTCCTTCAGAACCAGAAGTACTGACTAACTTCTTTTTTTATTTTTAATTTGTTACGATTTAAAAATGGTTTTTTTACTATGGGTTTTACATTTCATACAAATTAAATACTACACGAATACATCTTGTACATATTACATGAATACTTTTTATTACTCGGAGACATATGAATCATTATACAAGCACAGATCACGCAAAGCACCAACCCGGTTTGATACTTGAATCGTCCATTGAAGCATAGGCCATCATATGACACCACTATCTTAAAAACCCACGAACGAACACCTCTACGCCGAAGCGGAACGAAGAACACCTTCATGAAGGAGGAACAAGGCGTCCACGCGTATGCGGGACGAAAAACAAAAGTGTAGAGAATTATGGTACTCCGAGGAGTCGAACCATTTGACCTCTTAACTAAGCATCAAGAAATCATGCCACTCGACCAAACCTTTTCACAATTTAAACATGGTTTATATATTTTCAATATTATTATTATTATGGTAATTACAAAAACATTATCTGAAGTACCACCTCATTTCAAATTAGGTACCGGACTTTTCCAATTTTCATTTTAGTTTTTTGCATACAATTTATTTTCAAATTCGAGTTTTTGATGAGTTTTAATATCGAAAACTTATGAATTAGTTATAGGGTTAACTTAGGCCCTGTCCATTTGAACTTATATTTTTGACGGTTAAGTTAAGACAAGTTACATTTAGTCACTATCAGTTACTATCAGTCAAGTTAAGTTAAGTTACTTTCAGTCGAGTTAAGTTAAGTTAAGTTCGACCACCACCACCACCGCCGGACCTCCGGCCACCTCCGACCGCCGCCGTCGTTGGACTGCCGGCCACCGCCGGACCTCCGGCGGTGCTGGTGGTGGTGGGGCCCTTCCGTTACGTTAAGTTAATATCAATCACTATAAGTTTCAGTTAAGTTAATATCAGTCACTATAAGTTAACATCAGTTAAGACAAGTTAAGTTTCAGTCCAAATGGACAGCCCCTTAATTCGATCAATTTTATTTTTATTATGATTGATGATATGATTAATAGAATGAAACATGTGCAAAATTATACAAAAGTCACTAAATTGAAAACTAGAAAAGTTCAGTACCTAATTGAAAATGAGGCAGTAGTTGAGATAACGTTTTTGAAATTTTCCGTTATTATTATTATTATTGAAACTTTTATTTCATTCGTTCTATATTACATCACATCTTTTTCCTTTGACGGGTTTACTTTTATGTTTTTTAGCATCTCTTGGCATTTTTTTCCCCAGTTTGTTCTTTATCTTTTTGCTTATATGGATCGAAAAATGTTATTTTACTTTATATATAAATTATTACATTATAAATTGTTATTGAAGCTTTTGCATCAAACAAAATAAAGTGAGAAAAAGAGAAACTTCTCATAAATTGATATTTTAAGTAACGTTTAACATTTTAAGGCGTCATATGCATTGTATTATTCCTAGTTGTTGTACCCCATTATCAAAAAAAGAAAAGTAACCTTAAACATTTGTTATCAAGTAAAGTCGAGCAATCTCTTTTTTTTTTATAATAATTTTCATTTTTTTTATTTTCACAGTGAGCTTTTTCATCAAGGAAAACATGGCTTTATTTTATCTTTTTCATTTTTTCTATATATTTTTTAAATTTGTTATTTTATTTTACTACTCAGTTTTACTATCACACACGCAAAGATATTATAAGAACCAACACTTTCGATGAAATTTGATCCACTGAAAATTTTAAATGGCGAGCTCTTTATAAAAACTCAAGGTGGACGATATCTTCTAAACCAGATTCGAACATGGCGACGGTATCTAGTCAAAATCATCCTTCATACTTCGAGTGCAAAGCCTGCAAGATGTTATTTGTTGACACTGTCAGTTTGGAAGAGCATAAGGAGATGCACAAGAATGATGGGGAAAATTTAGAGTTTGAGGGACTGAAATCGAAGGGAATGAAAACATCTTCGAATACTAATACCCTCGATTTCACCTTAGCTTTACCTTTGCTAGAGCCGAATGAACCTTGGCTTGAGCTCAAATTGTCTCGTAATGAGACCGTTGAGCCGAAAGCAAAGCCGAATGAGATCGATACAACGTTGAAATTGTAGTATGCCTCATTCGGAGGGTATGAAAAATAATGATTTCTTGTTTTAATTTCTCAAGTTAAACGGGATGTTATTTAGATCCATTTTAATCATCTCCATAATGAAATAAGTATTCCTATTCAATTATAGGAGAAGCGATCAAATGAGGCAAACTTCGATAGAATGAGGCAAGTGAGGCACGATCTCAGTCATCCATCAACCCCTCGTGCATTGTGGGTGCGCCACGTGACAAATAGTAAAATCCACTACCAACAGTAGTGTGAACGCATATGGGGGAGTGGGACACGTGGCTTCGACACGTTCGTTTGACGGCCGAGATGGGTGGACGAGATCGTGCCTCACTTGCCTCATTCTACCAAGGGTGATGTCGCCGAACGCTCCCCCAATTATAGAGTTTATTTTTCTCATATTCTGCACTTTTTTTATCAATAAAAATAATAATTTAGCGATCATTATTTTGGTCAAATAATAAAAATTTTGAATTCTTTACCTTTCATAATAAATAACAAACGGGGCCGGTTTGAAAATTGGTGGTGAGTGTATGTACAGCGCTTAAATAAGCCTTGGTCTTTGATCTACACGTAATAATGAAAACCGCGTAAGCTTTATAAACATTGCACAAGCTGATAAACATGGTCATATATATTTGACCAGACATGTTCACACTATAAATTGAACTTTCTTTCCACAAAGTGTCAGCTAACGCCTAACATCAGTGTGAAACATATGAGTAAATAACAAAAAAAATTGCAACAAAAATTGCACTATGAAGTCAGCTTTTCAAGTTCAGAGCTCTGGTCCAAAAACAGCAGCCGGCTGAGATTGGTATTTAGTATTATACCAGTGATGTTGCAAGTCAAGAAAAGCCAGATTCAGAAAATTAAATAACTGTCAAATATCTGATTATCTAAATCCCAGGGAAGTGTCTTTTACGAACAAGACTTTCAAATTTTAGAATATATAATATGCTTTGGAGTTTCTATGCATAGCAAGGCTCTGCAGACTCATATTAGTATTCCTGGTAAGAAATTCAGATATTTTTCAAGAAGACAAGGATAGAAGTATGAATCCGAGTACTTACAGGCGGTTTTCTTGTCTTCTGGTCATTTTTCATATATTCTGCATCTCCATATTGCCTTCACTGGGATCAGCTGAAACAACGTCACAGGCAGAAGCTCTGATCAGATGGAAAGACAGTTTTTATTTGCCCGGATCAGGTAGTTTCAGTTCATGGTCTGTTGCAAGCAATTCCACCGCCTGTAACTGGAGTGGCATTGTTTGTGATCAGGCACGGGAAAGTGTCTCGGAAATTAACTTGGCTGGGATGAATGTGTCTGGAACACTTGAACAGCTTAACTTCAGTTTGTTTCCTGAACTTATTAGATTGAATCTGAGTGGAAATAACTTCAGTGGATCCATACCGTCTTCCATTGGCAGCCTGTCGAATCTCACCTTGCTAGACCTCAGCAACAACTTGTTTGAAGGGAATGTACCAGTGGAAATTGGAAGAACGAGAAAGCTAAGGTATATTTCTCTTTTCAATAACAGTCTGAAAGGTCAAATCCCATATCAGGTGAGCAACCTTCAGCAAGTTTGGTACTTAGATTTCGGCGCAAACTACTTGGAAACACCAAACTGGTCTGAGTTTTCAAGTATGCCACTGTTAATGCACCTCAGCTTCTATTTGAATGAACTCGACCAGGAATTCCCAAGTTTTGTTTACAGTTGTCAGAATCTAACTTACCTTGATTTGTCATTAAATAAATTTTCTGGACAATTACCATCAAACATTTCCAACCTTTCTAACCTTAGAGATCTTCGACTTGGGAGCAACAGTTTCAATGGTTCAATTCCTAAAGAAATTGGTCAACTGAAACAGCTCGAGAGACTCGATCTCGGTATAAATCGCTTGAATTCCACAATTCCATCAGAGCTTGGCCTTTGTACAAACCTCGTCTACTTGTCTATAGCTATGAACTCTTTATATGGAGAGATTCCAATGTCACTGAGTAAACTTGTCAAATTATCTGAGCTGGGGTTATCAGACAATACACTTTCTGGTGAAGTCTTGTCTGAACACATCACAAACTGGACTAGCTTGATCTCATTGCAACTTCAGACCAATTACTTGACCGGGAATATCCCACTTGAGATTGGCAGTTTAGAAAAGCTACAATTCCTTTTTCTGTACAACAATTTCTTAACTGGTTCAATCCCAGATGGTATTGGAAGTTTGCGAGAATTGACACAATTGGATCTCTCGAAGAATCAGCTCTCAGGTCCAGTCCCAGTTACACTATGGAATTTGAACACCTTAACTATCCTGCAGCTTTTCAGTAACAACCTGACTGGCTCAATCCCTCCTGAAATTGGCAATTTACAACTACTTGTGATGCTTGATATCAACACAAACAATTTTGAGGGGGAGTTACCTTCTACCTTGTCGGAGCTGGCCAATTTAGAAACACTTTCTTTATTCTACAACAATTTTACAGGCAGAATACCGAGTGATCTGGGCAAAGATATTCCCGGGCTAATTGATGTGAGTTTCTCCATCAATAAATTTTACGGGGAATTACCATCTGGATTGTGTAGCGGATTTTCCCTACAGAATTTGACAGCAAATGGAAATAATTTCAATGGAACTCTTCCTGCATGCTTGAAGAATTGTTTAAAGCTGGGCAGGGTCAGATTAGAGGAAAATCAATTTACAGGAGACATTTCAAAAGCTTTTGGTGTTCATCCAGAACTTCAGTTTGTTGCATTGAGTAAAAACCAATTTTCGGGACATCTGTCAGCTGAATGGGGGAAATGTGAAATGCTCACCAATTTGCAGATGGACGGAAACCTTATTTCAGGTGAAATCCCAGCTGAGTTAGGAATGCTGCCAGAGTTGAGAGTTCTGCGACTTGATTCGAATAACTTGATTGGGAAGATACCTGTTCAATTGGCAAATTTAAGCCACTTGTTCGATCTCAGATTGGGTCATAACCATTTGACAGGGGAAATTCCTCATGACATAGGAAGTTTAACCAAGCTCCAGTATTTAGATTTGTCAAGAAACAAGCTCTCCAGTGGAATCCCAAATGAGCTTGGAAATTGCGAGAGTCTGTTAAGCTTGGACTTGAGCAGCAACAATTTTACAGGTGAGATACCTGATGATCTTGGGAACTTACTTGGACTGCAATTAAAATTGGATATTAGCAGTAACTCACTATCAGGATCGATCCCTCAGAGTCTAGCAAAGCTGACGTCGCTGGAAAGTCTCAATGTTTCTCACAATAATCTCTCAGGCCAAATCCCTTCATCATTCTCAAGTATGATCAGTCTCCACACAATAGACTTCTCCTACAATAACTTATCAGGTCCCATTCCAACAGGCAAAATATTCCAGGAAGCCTCTGATAAAGTTTATGCTGGCAACTCAGGTCTTTGTGGAAATGCAGAAGGGCTAACTAGCTGTAACTTGATCTCCGAACCAGTTGCCAAAAGTAAGAAGCTGAGCAAGAACACGTTGATTGGTATCATTGTTCCGGCAGTGAGCCTCTTTCTTATCATAGCCATTGTGATTGTATTGGTAGCTTCTCGTCGAATAGTCATGACCCGTGATGAGGAAACTCAACCAATAAGCGAGTATGAAGATGTGGAATCTTTGATTTGGGAAAGAGAAGGGAAGTTCACATTTAGTGATATTGTGAAGGCCACGGATGACTTCAATGAGAAGTACTGCGTTGGCAAAGGAGGCTTTGGAAGCGTCTACAAGGCAGAACTGCCTACCGGGCATACTGTGGCAGTTAAGAGGCTTCACATATCAGATTCCAGTGCTAGCATCCCATCAACAAGCCAACAAAGTTTCCAGAATGAAATCAGAACTCTTACTGAAGTTAGGCACAGGAACATCATCAAGCTGCATGGATTTTGCTCCAAGAATGGGACTATGTACTTGGTCTATGAGTACATTGAGAAGGGGAGTTTAGGGAAAGTACTGTATGGAGAAAATGCTAAGATGGAGTTGGGATGGAGTGCCAGGGTGAGAATTGTCCGAGGGTTGGCTCATGCCATCGCTTATTTGCACCACGACTGCATACCTCCTATTGTGCACCGCGACATATCTATAAATAATGTTCTGCTGGAATCAGATATGGAGCCTCGATTGTCAGACTTCGGCACTGCTAAACTTCTGGATACAAACTCATCAAATTGGACCACAGTAGCTGGATCTTACGGCTACATGGCACCAGGTAACATCTCCAAATGCAACTCATTCTGCAGAAAATAAATTCCTTCATTTCGTTTACGCAAACCATTAATTCATGATTTCAATCTATATACAAATTAGCCTTACATGTCAGCTTTGAATCTGCAGAACTGGCATTCTCCATGAGGGTAACGGAGAAGTGTGATGTATACAGCTTTGGAGTGGTCACACTCGAAATCATGATGGGGAGGCATCCAGGGGAACTTCTATCTTCATATAATACTTCTACAGAGCTGCTTTTGAAAGATTTACTGGACCAACAGCTCCAAACACCCACAGGACAGTTAGCCGAGGAAGTTGCATTTTTACTTAAGGTGGCATTGTTGTGTACACAAGAAACCCCAGAACTCCGTCCCACCATGCATCTTGTTGCACAAGAATTATCTGCTCCAAACCAACCACTCTTGTCTGAGCCATTCGAAAACATGACTATCAAGAAGTTGGCCGAAAGATGAGAACCTGCAAGTTATTGTATGATTTTTACATGAGTAACTACGAACATATGAGCAACTCAAAGAAAAAGAAAAGTAAGGCAATTGCATACAAATATTTTGCTATATACATTTTTTCAGAAGCAATGTGCGTCTAAGTATTTTCTGTTAACTACACAGTTCAATATCAGATGAGCATAAATTTGGTCTCAGTTAATTACACTCCACTACTCCAGCTAAAGCAATTGCATCATATGGCGTGTTCATTCCAATTTTCTAATCAATCATTCCAAAATTCCTCAATATAATCCAACACAATTCTGATTCCTCATGTTGACCATCATCAAATTCGTACCTTGAATTAAGCCAATGGACAACGATAAGTCCCGCACTTGGTGGTTTCCGGCGATGGAGAGTCGAGAAGCGAACGATAACGACAAGTGCAAATTGGCGACTTTCTCCAACTTATTCTGAAGACGACACGCGAGGTTGAAGTGCGAGCAACGAGCCGAACGAAAACACGCATCGTGCAATAATAATTTTTCTTTTAGAAAAATCTATTTATTATCTTTCTTATTGATAATAAGGAAAAATGGATTTCAAACAATAAAAAAAAACAACAACAAATAGAAAAGAATCCGAAGGTAAAAATTAATAAGTACAAATAATAAAATCTTATGATATGCCTCTGTAACAAAGAAAAGATCATACAGGAAGAGAAATGATCAACATCTCTACTTTTTCAAATTAAATGTCCAATACTTACAGAATTAACAATAAAAGTATAAAATTAAACAACAATAATAACATTCAAACATATTTTTTTTAGATTCAAGGAGATATGGACATAAAATTTAGACAGAGGGCGTAACAGTTTAAAAGCGACAAAATTGAGTTCAAACGCATTCATAATAAAAGCCAGATGAGAGCAATGTCAATATTCTTGTGAACTGATGATGATGATAATAGTTTAAAATTTTATAATCAGACAATAGCATTGGCAGCACTTGCGATTCTCGGCCATAAATCAGCACACTCCTTTCCAATGGGACCAGTGATAGCAGATCCTGCAATAATATCAACAAATAAAATTTTCAATCATGTTGTTGCAATAGTGCAAAAGCAGCAGGTCCATAAGAGACATTTCTTTAATTAGCCGTGAGAAAAACATAATGCATTGTTACATATTTCTCAGCATATACATGATCAACTCAAATACGCCCCAGAGGAACTATATGTGCGGCTTCCACATCAACATAACAAGAAGATTCAACATTTACTCTTAGAGTAACTACATGACAGGAATTAAAGCAATGCGACTATCACACATAATGCCTCCCATAATTTTTGCTAATAATTGATAATCCAGACAATGCATTGCGATAACAGAAAAAGAAAGTAATGACAATTATATATTGATACGCAGTACAATGTAAGATCAACAAATATACCTTTCATTTCTCCCTTAGGATTCACTATTACACCAGCATTATCTGCATGGTCGAGACAATGACAATGCATTAGCAAAATGTCCATCAGAAACTTAGATGACATGACAACAAATTACAAAGTAAAATATGTTTTATATGTGCAATATCTATGCATTTGACTTGAAGTAAAGCAATTTACCAGTAGACAGGTAACACAATGACATAGATTATCATCGCATTGTTTAAAACTGGAATTAGAATTCATTTATGCTTCAGATCTAAGAATGACCTATTGGTAAAATGGTCACTCAACTCTCAGAAGCAACAACAAGGCCATTATGAAACAAATGCGACAAACATAATCATTGAATCCAGAAGTACAGTGCCGCTTCATCAAATAATCATAGCACAATTATTCCGGAAACGGACAACCCTTTGGAATAATAACTACACCAAATTCAGCACCACCTGCGAGTAGTCAGGGCAGTCAAAAGGTGGATCACACGCAAAAATATGCATTTAGCATATCAACCACGCAAAAAAAAAAAATCTAACTAATCTGTGCTTTAAACTTCCCAAGAAGTTGGGCTGCCAGGAGATTGACAGCCCAAGGATCCCGGTACTTAAGGAAGCCCTCAACCAAGTACCAATTCTCCTTGCCTAGAAGATGCAACCTTTCTTCCCTTAGTAATCGAAACTTCTGATCACACCCTGCGTATAAGATGCGCCACCGCAAAAAAAGTGTCAGGCATTTCACTTCCCTTAGTACAAGACAAAATTCTGGGTAAAACATCACATCATTTCAAGCATTTCACTTCAATTATTTTCGTAGTTATATAAATACCAAAAGTACACATTAACAACCAAAATTGGCGGCCCTCTTGTGAGGAGAGGCTACCAGCACCATTACTGCCTGAAACTACCACTAATATCAAGTAAGAAACTATTCGAACAGCGATTCGATTATCGTGACAACATAGATGGATCATAAAGAAAAAGGACAATATTTAATCCTTACTCCCTATACCACCTGCCAATAAAAAGGAATTCACTAATCCAAAAAACCATCATTGACTGAAAAGGCAGAAACTTTTATAAACATAATGCTCCAAAACAGCCTCTCTATGTTACAATCCAAAATTTAAAACTCTTTCAACCATATGACAGGAATCAGAATACGCTTAAATATCAAGCTAAATTAAAAAAAAGCCTACTTTTCTATCAAATCCGACTTACAAATAACAAATACCAAAACCCTAAATTGAAAATTCAATGTCGCCAATCGTAAATATCAATTTGAATAATCAAATGCTTATCAAAAAAGAAAATTGAATAATCAAAGAAAAAAAGATGAAAGTTTTGAAGATGGCGATTAATTACCTTGGGAAGGATTCGGTGAGGGAGAACCCCAACCCCGATTGAAAAATAGACGATGATGGGGGTTGGGAGGAGGATTGCTATCTTATCAAGTTTGTATCTGTTAGCGAGAATGGAATTGAGAGATTATTTGGATTTGGGGAAGAGAGAGAAACACGCTACACCGTCCTCTCATCTCTGTTGCCTTGCCTCTCTGTTAAAATATTTATTTCCTTAACTTCTCACCCTCTCGCTCTAAATCCTCGCCACCAAACCATACTTCTATTTTTTAATCAAGATAATAGCCTAAAATATTACTGTAAATTTAAAATGGAAATTCTTTTCATGGAATGTGTGCCCGCTCAGCATTTTTTCCTTTTACCATTTTATTAAAAAAAAATTTTTGATTAAAATGCTAAACTGAGTACAAAACACAACAACATAAAGCTTGCCGATCAACCTAAACAACGCTGATATTACAAGACCAGGTAAAAGATCACCGTACCCTTCTAAAAGGTCAGACGATCCAGCCAACAACAACCCCGATTTTACTCGGCATATACTACAACCCGGTGTTACCCGGCCTACACTACAAACCCGGTTTTACCATTTTATTAATAGAATCAATCAACTAAAATCAAAGTCCATACTAGCATTGAATTTTATAGTTCAATATCCCATAAGTATATATTCCCGATGATTTTCATGGAATGTGTGCCCGCTCATCATCGTTATCTTCATTTATATTGAAACTCATATTAATCTGTTTTTGGGTTTCTATATAATAATAATAATAATAATAAGTGTACTAAGAATATATCAATTTGACACCAACATGTGTGGTGGTCTATTGGTTAAGGAGTTCACTCTAGAAGGTTGTATTTTCGAATCCTTGTGCCATCAATTTTCTCACAATTTGTGAGATTTTCCTCATCTTTTTCATTCATTCTTTCTCGTTCTGCCTCGCGCGTGGATGCTTCCTACATCCTTCGAGGATGCTTTACTCGTCTCGCCTTGCATGTGGATGTGTTGTTTCATTCCTGTGATGTGCTGTCTTGCAATAGTAGACCTGACATGTGCATCAAGATGCGGATATATGTACCAATAATTTCGGGATCCTGTCGAAGATGTCTTGATAAGAGTTCAATATGTACTAGATGATAAATGTTATAGTGATATGTAATGAAATATTATGGATTGTTGTACCCCTTTATATATAAAAAGAATATATCAATTTGGCAGAAAAATAAAATAAAAATAGTGACATATGTGTCATAATAATTAGGAAGTTGGGCTGAAATTGAAATTGCCAAAAAATTTTTTATCTTTAATTAAAAAATCAAACTCGCCATTTAATTGAATTAAAATAGTAATATACTAATTTCATTTTGTTTGATAGGGACACTTGGTTAGGTTAGTTAGAGTATCCGTTCTTTTTTTCCACGAGAATATGAAGAATTCGAGAATGGAACCAGGGCAGCCTCAAAGGACCCCCGGCGAGCTTGCTCCCACTGCCAAACTCATTTAAAATAGTAATATACTAATTTAAAAAATCAAACTCGCCATTTAATTGAATTAAAATACAAATAGTAATATACTAATTTCATTTAAAAAATAGTAATATACCATTTTACACATTTACTAAACCTATTGATTAGATTTTAGACAGATGTTCAATATTGACCAAGAATATTCGGGAATATACTACGTACCACATATTAACTATAGAATCTTGTGATGGTCAGATTTGGCGAGTGGTTGTTTGCTTTCGTATTCTCATTGGCCGCGCGCCTTCCCTTTATTTGTGAATCGCATTCCGACCAAGAGATTATTGTTCCTTTTATTTACAAGTGACAATTTAGAATCTGCTTCTCTCTTTTTTTTGTTATTGATTTTGGATGGAATGTTTCATTCGTATGATGATGACTGGGCACGATATGGATGTTGTGTTTGCACTTTTTAATGTGAGGTGGTAAACAATTTACATCTCATTCTCAAAATGAAGATGATAGAAGCCCAACCCATAAATACGAAGATAAATACGTATATAAATTGTCTTGCCTTTAAATTAATTTTTTCTTAATATGTGTTTTTTTTTATGTTATTCGCTTTTTTTTATTAAGTTGCCAAATCGACGAAAATAGAACAATCTGCCCAACAAGGATCCAACAAAGCCCGACCGACTGACCGAAGTAGACTACACTTTTTCATAATATCGATTTGAGAGTCAAGGCTGAAGTGATTTGAAATGTGATCACTGCAGGAAGATAAGATGTGAAACAGCTGGAAAAATAAAATATTTACTGACTCTGACATACTGTGAAAACGTTCAACAAGAGTCGCTGGAATGAATCACGATGGACGGAAGGGTGTTTTGGCAAAAAGGTACTTAACATAAACGGTGGGTAAGTGGGGGGTTTTATTTTGCCCTTCGGGGGTTTGATTTTTGGGTTGGGTTGTCAGAACCGGAGTCCTGCGGGGTCGTCGTGGTGGAGGAGGTATCGGCGGTGTCGTTTGGTGCTTGGATCTGGTGCCCTCCGGTGTACAGTGTGTCTGTCAGCGGCGGTTTGGCCTGTGCTACGGTTGCTGTTGGTCGGAGGCGTCGGAGGGTGGTTGGTTGCTTTCGGTGCTGATGGTTGGCTTGTGGCATGGACGGTTAAACTTGCTGGTTGGCGGCGTTTGGTTCCCTTCGGGACCGCTTTGTAGTTGTTTTTATGTTTCAATAGGATAGGTTAGTCTGGATGATTCGGTTAGTCGGGTTGTCCGGTTTTTCTTTGGAATGGTGGGCTGAAGTTTCAATTTGTAGAAATATGGCCGGGGCAGTAGAGTACGTTTGAAGCTTTGCTTCTTCCGTTTGGCCACCTTTGGCTTGATGCGGTTTCTGGACCTCTGGATCTTGAAGATGTATCAACAGCTGAGCGATGGATTGCTGGATTCGGACTGCGCTGTTACGTTGTCTATGTCGTATTAGCTTTCATCTTGTGGTTGTTGCTGCGTCTTTATGTTCTATTGTTGTGTCTGTTATTGTATCAGCCTCTGTTCAATCGAAAAAAAAAAAAAAAAAAAACATAAACGGTGGGTATCCATCCATTTTGTATTTATATTATACACAAAATGTGCTTATTTAAATATTGACCAATCAATCTATTTTATTACACAGGAACCCCTAATTACTCCTTCGGAAGTGTCATTCAAAAATAGACGTCGTCATCAATTCAGTCCAGTCCGCAAGTCTCTTTCTTCTCCCCCGAGGAGAGAGAAGCTCTCATTTTTTTCTGCAACCCACCTCTATCTCGAAGCAGACTACAGCAAATCCAGGCGTTTTTGTCCGTCCGTCCACCCCTTCTCGCCCTCTGTTCCTGCCGCGCCCCTTCCGATTCGCCGTCGTCCGTTGCGTCGCGAGTTCGGTTGCGGTTTGTTGAGTGGAGGTTGGGAGGGGTGGCGGGTCGGGTTGTATATATGTTGTTTGCTTGTCGTTTCTCCGGTGAAGCTGTAGGCTGACATGTTGATGGCTGCCTTTCCGCTATGTCGTCGCTTCATCCTCGGTTGCCGTTTCGGTCGCCTGCCGCTCGTTTGACGTTGGGGGCTTGGTGCTGCGGAGGGATGTGCCCTGTTTTTGACAGGGTGCAGATCGTCGCTGGGCCGGGTAGGATAGGCTGGCGCTTTTGGTTGATGGCGTGGAAGGTTTCCGGAGCACAGCTGCCGGTGCTATATGAGTTGGGGCTGCTTAGTGGACATCTGGACGGGGCTTGGCGGATGGTAGGCGGAATCTCCCGGTGTTAGGGGAGTGGATGGCTGGCGTCGGGTGGTGCTGGGAGGGCTGAGCTCGACTGGATGCTTTCCTGCTTTGCTGCCGTTTGTAGTCGTAGGTTTGATAGGTTAATTTAGTTTTGTTTAGGTAAGTTAGATGAATAAGTGGTTGTTTTTCAGCCGGCTTCCGGTCTGAGTTTGATTATTTTCAGCCGCTTGCGGACTGAGTTACGATCATTTTTATGTTGATCCTATTCCTCGGTTTCTATCAGAGGTTTAGTGCTGTCTGAAAAGGTTGCTAGTCTATGCTCTCGAGTATGGATTCGCAACCTTTGATAGATTTCCTGACAAGGGTGGATTGGCCGTTGTAGACTTGTGCGTTAACCTGAATATATGTACTGAATCGAATCATTGAATTGTCGATGTCCAACACCTGTACAACTTTTCCCATCAAAAAAAATTGACGTCGTCATCTCCTTTGTCTCCGGCATTAAAATCATCGCTTCACATGTTCTGGCCAAGATGGTATCCACTTGGCAATCAAATGTAAATAAATGGTTTTTTTTTTGAAATTAAATGTAAATAAATGGTTATTGACTTGTTGTTGCGTTAAATTAAATAAATTCACGCATTCATATTCGATACTTTTAATCGTACTAGTGCTCCTGTCACGACACGTTTTTGCATGTCTACACACCACTTTGTCCGGCTGAAAAAAAAAGGTATATTAAGGTCTTGTCCAATGGACTTTAAATTTATGCTTTATAAATTAAATTTAGTTAGATTAAATTAAATTAAAATAAATTTAATTTAATTAAGTTAAACTAAACTAAACTAAATTAAATTAAATTTAGCTAAGTTAAAATAAATTTTATTTGATTTAAATTTATCATCGTCGTCACCACCACAGCCACCTCCACCATCACCACCTCAACCACCAACACCACCACCTCAACCGCCACCTACACCACCAACACCACCACCTCAACCGCCACCTACACCACCACAACCACTGTCTCCGCCCACCACCACTGCCACCGTCACCACCACCGCCACCTCAATTGCCACCGACACCACCACTGCCACCGCCACCACCCACCACCACCATCGCCACCTCAACCACCACCACACCCACCACCACACCCACCTCAACCACCACCACCACTCACCACTATGAGGTGGTGGTGCTGGGTGGTGGTGGTGTTAAGTTGGTATAAATTATAAGTTGAAATAAAATAAAAGAAAGTCAACTAAGCTAAGATAATTAAACTAAACTAAACTAAATTCAACTAAACTAAGCTAAGTTAAATTAAAATAAAATAAATTCAAATAGTATAAGCTAAATTAAATTCAGCAAAATTAAATTTCTGCTCAATCTAACAACCCCTAGTGGTCAATCTTTGATGACGCATTAAAAGTGCACAACTCATATCGTAGCATGCCATGTTTTATTGATATCCTAATTTCTTTTCTTTTTTTCAGATGGAAAATGCATAGAGCCTAACAGATAACAAAGTGAAGGAAAGACAGACCCAACAAAGTAAACGACCCGTACAAACCTATTCCCCCATCACTTTTTGCAGAAAACCTCCATATCAAATTAGCCCAACCAAAAGAAGTGGCGCGTAAGGCAGCTTCAAAGAAGGAATCAAGTTATAGCCAATACTACCATAACGTAACTTGACAATTCTGGATCCTACTAATCTAGTGTTCCGCATTCGATCTGCTTCATGCCAAGGCAAACACGCCAGCTCAAAACAAGGCATACTAGAGAACTTGATGTTCCCATGAATGGCATACTGTTTGGCAAAACGGCTTTAGAACTATTCGGGGAATTGTTCAGGAGGAGTACGAACACTTTCTGACTCGTCTGTACAGCATTGTGCAGACGCAGAAGATATTCTCCGGAAGGTTCTGGATCCAATATCTTCTCGTTTTGAAGACGGCCAGCAATGCATTCGATCTCCAGATATTCGAATGGATATTTACTTTAAACCGGTGTCTGACTTGGCAAGGTAGGTTTCAAGTAGATATTCCGATTGTCTTGTGGAGGATTCTGAATGATCGAGGATCTTTAGATTCGATCTGATGATTGGTCAGCAAGTTTTTCGAGCGTCAAATATTTGTTGAAGAGGACGTGGCTGTCTTGATGAAGAAGGTTTCTCATATATTCCTTCTTCCGTTTTGTGAGATACGCTTCAGAATATTTGGGAACATTCCCGAAATATTTGATGGGGTTTATCTTGTGTGAATTAGGGTTTCGTCCAAGCATATAAATACAATGCAAGGGCAACCCTAATTTCGGTCGCTTCCTGAGTGAAAAGAAAAACACGAGAGTTCGTGAGATTTGTGAAGAAGCGACAGCCGTTTGAGTTCTCCCTACCAGAAACTCATCGGTGGAAGAGCAGTCTTAGCAAGTGCATCTCAGACTGCCTGGAAGTGATCATTCTGCGCACACAACAAAGGGAACAACTTGCTTTCAAGAGAAAGCATCCGAGCTTCAAGTGAAGGTCGAGAACGTTCGGATAGTAGATCTGGACGAAGGGGATCGAGGAGAGTTGCGACGAACCTCGGTTACAAATCTGAGAGACGGAGTGTTAGTGGTGAGGCCATTACAAGCAAAGGTGTTGTGTAAGTGTAAGACCTCCTGTGCCCTAAACTCGTAATAAAGATTTGTTGTCCCTTTTCCGGGTGTGGGAAACCCCCCAGAGTAGGCGTTGCCGAACTGGGTTATCATTCCGTGCGTGTTCCTGTCTTTGTTTGTTCTGTTGTGTTGATCTGTTGTGTAGAGAGTTCAAGGTCTATTGGAACTCCTCCTTGAACACTTGATTGAACAGGGGATAGAATTACAGAACTGAAAGGTAGGAAATACCATCTAGCTGGTAGCAGCACAGACAGAATAATACGACGGAAAAAGACAATCAACAACTCCACTTTGCCTCACGCCCAGAGAAGTGAGCGTGCCCCTTGACTAGAAAGCACTGAATGACAAACCCAAAAAACCATGAGCAAGATGAAAAATAAAACAGACAACTCTCATAAGCGAATCTGCTTAGAGAGACCCATTAACCAAATACTAATATAAATACATAAAGAAGACTACAAATGAGTCATTATGTGATTAAAAATTTATGAACGAGATGCATCGTATTCATGACTCAAATGGTCGTTTTTATACAGACAAATTTACACAACAGCGCCCCAAAATCCAAATAGGCCAAGCCCACATTGGAAACCTGATCCATTGTCGTGTGTACTTGCATAGTCATGTCAAAGTTGTACTTGCTATTTTTTTTTATTGATGGAAAACTCAAAATCAAAACAACAACTGAACAACACACCACATGTCAAAGTTGTATTTGCTATTTTTTAATTTTATTTTTTTGATGGAAAACTCAAAACAACAACACACCACATGTAAAAGTTGTACTTGTACAACAATTTGTGTGTCTAACAAAAAGATTCAGTTTCAGGTAGTGAAAAACAGAAAAACTGTGTTCTCTCTAAAAAAAAGGTACTAGTGAAAAACTGTGAGTGACCAAACGGTGTAGTATCAATGAAAATAATTTCGTCTTAATTGATGTCTTTTTGAAATATAATAAAATGATATGGTTTAGTTTGAAGGAAAAAGATCAGGTGAGAAATGAGTAGTTTTGTGAGAAATGAGAATTTATCATGTCCATTGAATTTAAGATCAAATGGCTGTTAATAAACAACATATTTAGCATTTAATTAATTGTTAATTATGTTTAAAGGATATTATTGGAAGAACAAATTATACTCTCCCCTAAACCCTAAAACAATACGCGTCTTCATCTCACGATTCATCTCACGCGAAAGAGGAAGACGCCAATAGCGCCGGTGAGGAGTACGCCGGTGGCGACTTGGAGAGGGGAGGGGTTATCGGAGGGAGCGAAGAGTGAATCGGGCGAAGAAGGGAGTTCGAAGGGACGCCGACACTACTCCCCGCACTGCCGTGATGGACGACGATGTCAGCTGTGGTGGACTGATTTTCCGCGTCGAGCCTCGATTCCTTGGCTTCGGAGTATCAGGTGAGTTGAATTAGAGATTTCGATTTACTTTGGGTGCGGAAACCCTTGATTTTTTATGCTACAATTATCGAAAATAGTGTAATTTGTCTTCGTTTTTGTAGAATTTGATGTAGATATTGTGATTTGGATGTTATGGCGGGCTCAATTTCTATTTTTATGTATTTTTGTGTAGGGTTTAGTGTAAATGCGTGTTGTTGTTTCAAGTCAATATCTCCGAATCTTATATTGCGATTGTTGACATTTTATTTGATGGAGACAGAGAGGCTTCGATGTGGATTTTTTAGGGCTTACTGCTGCAGTTGTTTTTCAGTGTGAGAGTAAATTTGTTCTTGAGATGATTGAGGCGTCAAGTGGTTTTTGAACCCCTAATTATGGTTTTTTTGGGCATGTTGAAAGGGGTTTTGAGACAATGCATGTTGATAGGAAATAGCACTTTCATTCATACCAAATTTGTTGACTATTGTTTCTGGGAGTGTATGGCAGAGCATATTTTGCATATTTTAGTGTTTACCGTGCAAAACTGATATGTTCGTCATTAGAAGAATACATTGGCTTGCACGCCCCAAATTCTTGAGCCTGTTAAATTATTTAGCCTGTTAACTTCTATTTGTGTGTTAATTGCTATTTGTTCTGAGTATGTTGTTTTTCAACTGACAGACAGCGTCTATTCACCATGATGAATGATCTCCCCACCCTCTTCGAGATTGTGATAGAGAGGAAGCCTACAGGTTCGAGGAATTACGATCAGAATGTGATGGTGAAGCCACAACAGTGGCAGTGTTGGAAATAGTTTGTTTCATCTCAATGCTCTGGTTTTGATGGGGATTTGAATGTGTCTGGCCTCGAAGTAAATATACCTAGTCATGTCAATTGTCCAAAGAGAGTAGAGAATGACTCACGAATGCGTGGTGCTACTATCGAGCATGTAGATGCTAATTTTGCTGGACTTGATAACACATACAACTCTGATTGTATTATTTTTACATTACGTTACATTTTTCCTATAAAAAATTGGTTATTGTTCTTTATGTTTTTGTATCACCTTATTTGGAAAAACATGTTTCCATTACTACGGATTATGCGTACAATACTACGGATTATGCGTACATTGCTACGGATTATGAATTCATTGCTACGGATTATGCGTACATTGCTACGGATTATGCGTACATTGCTACGTATTATACTTACAAATCATAGTATAATGCTTACAATTGTACGGATTATGATTATGTTGTTACGGATTTTGCAGCGAATTCTACGGATTATACTTACAATGCTACGGATTATGATCTCATACCGATTATATACCTCAGCTACGGATTATGCTTACAATGCTACAGTTTATAATTACATCATACGGATAAAAAAACCCTGTGTGATACACATGCGCAAAATACAGTGCCCAGTATCTGAGTATCATATTAAAAGTGTTGAGCAACATTACATGGAAACATATTGTTCATACTAAACTACCCAAAATAGTTTGTCATACAATTCAGAAAACGGTGCTTTTACTCGTCTTCCCCTCATACTTCTTGATCTGTCTTTGAAATTAGGGGACTTTAATGCCGCTTGGTAAGTCTCATCATATTTTTTAATTGCAGCAACTTGCAATTCCATGGCCTTTTCTTGTGATGTCACTAATATTTGGTATAGATCAGGTGAGTGTGAGGTTACAATATGACAATTCGATAAACAGTTTTAGCAATAACAAAGGGAAGAGAACATGCAAATAATTGATATGCTAAGGAATATGCTTACAATGCTACGGATTATGACTCATATGCTACGGATAATGATACCCATGCTACGGATGATGATACATATGCTACGGACTATGTTAACAATTTCTACTGATTATGATTCCTACGTTACAGATTATAATACCTATGCTACGGATTATAGCTGCAAATTCTACGGATAATGATATATATGCTACAGGCCATAACAATCATGACCAGAACAATTTCTCACCTGAGCTCTGGGGGGAATTGTTTCAGGAACAACGATTGTTCTATTTTTAGATGTGAAGGAACAATTATGCCTAGAATCACCAACGTAGTATGCACAATTGCACATATGAATTCAAAAGCTCCAAACCCGATAAATATTTGTTGAGGGCACTGCTTTAATATGCTATAGTCAACACTGCTTGTACCCAAAAAAATGAAAAATTTTGAACTACGCCGTGTTTTGAATATTTTTTTTGGAGATTATGCCATTATTCAGAAAACTATTTTTGTGGAGATACACAGCGAACAATGAACATGTGGAGCAAAACATGACAGTTGAGGTAGGAGCTTACCACACCAATCCGGTGCTCACTGAAGCTTTGCATTCTCCGCAAACAGGGACCTTGTGCACAAAACAGTACAGTTTGGTTGCCTGGGATCACAAAAGACCCTGCATTAGCACTTGATCAAAATTGCGGTACATCAAGCAAAGACATCAGAAAATGTCAATGGCAACTAATAATAACCCAATCATACAGAATCAAAGAACAACAAAACTCATTTAACCTACGGATTTTGCAAGGTTGTACTACGGATTATACTAGGCAGTTAATCCAACAACAACTTTGCATACCCTTAAATGGAAATTTGTTTAACAAGAAACCCTAGTCAACTTACTTAATCGCTCTGTAAACAAGGAAATGTTTCATCCCATTCCAAATCCAATCTTAAGCTACAGATTTTGCAAGGTTCAACAACGGATTATAATAGGTAATTAATCCGACCATTCGAATTGTAATTAGCAAACCCTAATGGAGCATTCGAATTGCGCTGTTAACAATCGAGAATCGGAAAACGAAAATTGGAAAACGATAACTCACCCGGCGTTTGAATCGGTTGCTTTTGCGGAGGTCGCCCATGGTCATCTTCGGTCGCCGTTTTCCGATCCATCACCGTCGTCACTTGGTCGTCGCTTATGGCGTCCGTTCGCTCCGTTTGCGTCGTTTATTGCTGGTCGTCCATAGCTGTGGCTGAGAAGCAAGAAGGGGTTAGGGTTTGTGCTTAACCGAGTAAACAACGGGAGTAGTTATTGTTTTTTTAGGGACGATAATAACCCTGAACCCCTAAACTGCCGTGTTTTTTTATTACAAATCTAAACTGATCTTGGCTGTTGATTAGCAAGAATCAATGGACTAGAATAATTCCTATTTCTTACCTTAAAGTCACTTCTCACCGGATCTCAACCCTAGTTCGAAACGATATTATTTTGGGATTTGTAATATTTTATGCGTTACACCATATTCCTGCTTGGTCTTTTATGGAAAATATTTGAGATATGAAATAGATTTAGAGGAAAATGTAACTTCTGTTTAGTTTAATATGAAAAATATTTAATATAAAGAAATTTTATTGTCATTTTCTCACAGTTAATAAATTTCATATTTATTTTCATTTTCATTCTCTAGCTCTCCACCATATTATTCATATGACCCAACTAAGGCTCTTTTTTCTGAAGTTTAAATTTGTATTATATAAACCAACATAACACAAATTAACATAAATTAACACAACACAACATAACATAAATTAATATAAATTAACACAAATTAACATAAATTAAATTAACATAACATAAATTACCACCATCATCATATCATCATCATCATCATCACCATCACCATCACCATCATCATCATCATCATCATCATCATCATCATCATCGTCATCGTCATCATCATCATGTCATCATCTTCATCATCACCATCATGTCATCATCATCATCCATCATCATCTTCATGCATCATGCATCATCATCATCATGATCATCATCATCATGGTGTTGAATAGTAATATGATGATGACATGAATAGTAATATGATGATGAATAGTAATATGGTGATGATGATGAATAGTAAGATGATGATAATGGTGACAAGATGATGATGAATAGTAATACGATATGAATAGTAATACTTGTGTTGTAGAAAGTCGATGCAAGGTAACATAGCTCATTTAAACTTAGCTTTCAGGATTTATATATTTCTTTCCCTTTGATAAACTACACCGAGTTTACTTTTCTTCTTGAACTGTTGTATGACATAGAGTACTGTGATGATTGTTTTCTCTCATGTCGGAACACTGTAGACTTTGAGGTGTGCTAAGATAGCCCATTGATGAGTATTGCAGAGAACGGCTGATGGTTTTAGTAGCTTTAAAACGAGTCGAATAAACCTTGTGGATTTAGCTGGATCCGAAAGATAAAAATTAACAGGTGCAGTTGGAGAACGGTTGAAAGAAGCAGGGAATATTAATCGTTCCCTTTCACAGCTTGGGTATGATTTTTTGTGTGACAATTCCATAAATATTTGTCTACAGAATGTGTTTGCTATAATTTTATGTTTTTTTGTTGTAACTAAGTTGTATTCAATTAAAATGCTATTTTGGAATTGCAGGAATATGATAAATATTCTTGCAGAAGTTTCTCAAAAAGGTAAACAGAGGCATATTCCGTATAGAGATTCCAGGTTAACCTTCTTACTGCAGGATTCTCTAGGTGGAAATGCAAAACTTGCTGTGATCTGTGCTATTTCCCCGGCCTAGAGGTGTTACTGATTAGTTTTAGTTTTAGTTTTTAGATCTTAGGAGCTTGATGCGGCAATGGCTGTTGCGGGCGGAGGTCGAGCCTCTTTCGGTTCGTTCTGGTTCCTCCAGTTGCTCTTCCGGGCCTTGTTTGGCCGGTATTCATTTGTAGAAACGGGGCTGGTGCTTTAGTGATCTTTGGGAGTTTGCGGACGTGCTGCTTCTGCTGTTTGGCCCCCTTGGTGATCTACGGTTCTGGGAGCTTCTTGTGCGTGCGGACTGCTCAACTGCTGAGGTTTAGGCGTGCTTAACACGGATTGCGTTTCTTGTTTTTCTGTGTTTTAAGCGTTTATGTTTAGTCTCGGTTGTTGTTCTGTTTCTCATGTTCTGTTGCTTTCTGAATTATATTGCCCATTGCTTGCTGTATCAAAAAAAATCATGTTTTCTCTTCTCTCTCTTCTATTTGCAAATGTTAGAAGTGAGTGTGCCCCTTGACTAGAAAGCACTGAATGACACACCCAAAAAACCATGAGCAGGATGGAAAATAAAACAGACAACTCTCATAAGCGAATCTGCTTAGAGAGACCCATTAACGTAAAATAAACAAACCAAATACTAATATAAATACATAAAGAAGACTACAAATGAGTCATTATGTGAATTTGGTGGCCCAAAATCCAAATAGGCCCAAGCCCACATTGGAAACATGATCCCAGTGTTGTGAAAACCGACCCGGTGATCGACCCGGTCAGGTAACTGGGTTAATGAGTCAGTGGTTCAACCGGATTGAACAGGATTGATCCGCATGTTCTAAAAAATATAAAAAATAAAAGTTATATAAGATTATAATTTAATATGTTTATGACCAAATTAAATTTTACATGATTTATGGCCAAATTAAACTTTATATGTTTATGTTCTAAATAATCTAAACATGTCGAATAATTGTATTTCAATTTTTCGGCACATTATACAGGCATATTATATTCAAAATTTATAATTTTATTTATTTATTTGATTAAATTTATAATTTTATTAGATATTTAATCGAAGTGTTGATTAAAATAGGATTACATATATTTCTCAAACTCAAAATTAAAATAACTCTAAAATATGCGGACAATTATTGAGTTATATTATACGTATGTGAAGTACTATTTAACTAAATTAAATTTCTAATTAAATTGATAATATGTATTAGGTGTGATAGATGAATATATATTACTTACATAAACCATAAACAAGAAATTGTCTTTAGCCTAGTGAAAAGAAGGTGACTAAACATGCATGAGGGGTTGGGTTCGAATCCTTTTGGGCTCAAATTAATTAATTTTTTTTGACAAAATCAGTGTGGTTGAACCGACCGGTCCGGTCCGGTCCGGTTTTCACAACACTGCCTGATCCTATGTCGTGTCATGTCAAAACGCAGCGTTTTCGTACGTTTGAAAATTTTAAAACATGGATCATCTTCATTCACGAGTCACGACATCATCGTTTCTTTTCATTCTCTCAGAAATGGCGGGAGGATGGAGAGCTGAAGTGGTGAAGTTCGTGGAGCTTGCTGCGGGAGAGATGTTTGTTCGAGTTGGCGTCGATTTACTGCACGGAGGAATTACAATTCGGTCGCTGTGGAAGGTTCTGAGAAATGAGCACAATATAAGAACAGAGGTGAATTTTCCAGAAAACCTAATTGATGTTTTCGTTGATCGATTGTTGTGGTTGCTTGTCTGAAACATATTATGGATCGAATATCGATTGTGTTCGTTGCAATTTTGACAAGATAATTTCACTACTCTTTGTGTGGATTTAGTTGTTGTTTTGGTAATGCAGGTCACAACTGCAAAGCATTTGGTACTTAGTAATGCTGTTGAATCGAAGCTACAAAAATATTGCAAGGCACAACTTCTAGCACATAAGATTCAATTCTTGAAGCCTCAGAGAGCATGGACGCCGATTCTGGGAGATACTTCATGTTCTGATGATAAATTTGCAGGGAACTTGGCCAGTATATATTACGAACAAGGCCAACTACTGGATCTGTCTATTTTTCATTATAAGCAAGCCCTTGTTCATGGCCCTGGATTCCTGGAGGCATACAATAATTTGGTTCGATTCTTGTGTTATATAGACATTTTAAGAATATAACCTTCACACCTTGATTGTTAATCTTTACTATTTTCTCCTGTTTGAAGGGAAAGGCACTAAAAGATGCTGGCAAAGTTGATGAAGCTGTTCAATGCTTTCATGTATGTGACGTTCGCCTACCAAAAATTTCATGTTTATGCCATCTGTGTACGTAGTCTTTTCAACTGACAAGGCAGCTTCATGTTTATTTTTCTGTTTCTGAAGAGATGTCTTGCACTTAATCCTAGTCACCCTCAAGCTCTTACCAACCTTGCCAATATATACATGGAATGGTGAGCATGTCATGATTTTTGGTGGAACCGAATTTACGAATACAGTAGACACTGATTATACTCTTTATCATTTTGCAGTTATCCGTTGGATAAGGCAGCTTCATTCTACATGTCAACTTTGGCTGTCACAAATGGCGTCTCAGCTTTTAATAATTTGGCACTGATTTACAAACATAGAAGGTATGAATAGTTTTCTATTTCATCCTACATAATCATGTAAACAGCAGGTATGAATAGTTTTGAAAGCATATTGCACAATGTGCTTCATGTCTCTGATTTTTGAAGCCATCTTGGTTTGCTGATGTTGAATATTAACTGAGAATCAAATAGAGTAATAGACTACAGGATTTGTTGCTTCGGTTGAAAATTGAGTGTCTGATCTATGTTAACCGTTGTTTCCAATAGTTACCTCTGGCAAATTACATATGTACGTAGCTCATGAGTTCAAATAAGTTGTCTGTAAATCCTAGCCATTGGTACAGGTTGATCGAAAAGAAAGACCAGATGTTGATAAGGTAAGACTTAAGAGAATGCTACTGAAAATTTGGTAAATCAAATTACCGAAAAATGAAAATGTGTATCATATGTCTCTTAACAGTAGGACTTTTGAGTTGATATTGTAAACTCAAACTTTTGAATTTTTCTGGCCCGGTCCACGGTCCTCATTTCTAGAAAAATCCGGTCCCCCGGTCTGATCCGGACCGTCTGAATCCGGTCCGATCCGGGTCGGACCGGATGCACATCCCGAATACAAGAAACATGAAGTACGTATACACTAAATTTAAAAGGTTGAACAAAAAAAGGAGTTTATAATAGGAGTTTATAAAAATGATTCTTGTCCTGGAAGGCAAAAAAAGGAGTTTATAATAGGAACTACTGCAATGGCAAAACTTTGTCTTTATCTATCATTTTCAATTCTATTTTATTCAAATAAATACAAAATGTTCCAAAAACCCACAGCACCAAACCTTATATGCATAGTAAATATCAGTAACCTGGGCAGTTGTATGAGATACTTACCCTAAGAAGTTTGTATAGTTGTTCCATATGAGCACTAAAATTAGTCTGAAAGGTTTGGTAATCACCAAGACACAGAAGAAGGGTTGTCAACGGGTATCCGACCTACCAAGAAGATCATATAAATATGATGAGCAGATTGTTAAGTAAAGAAAGAACAAACTATGGACACGGACAAAAAACAGAGATGAATGACATGTGTGTCTTAACTACGCCTTCAAAAACAAGAAGAAGCATATGACTCACTGCAATATGTTTGCTCTGCTTGTCCATCCAGTGCATGAGCTGCTGTCTTATCCTAGTAACTGCTTCGTACCACAGAGTAAGTGCAGGTTCCACACCTGTAGGAGGCCACTGGCTTTTTCCACCATCCGCCAGGGGGCTAGAATGTTTGAAAGCATATTGCACAATGCATGGCGAAGTTCGCTTTTGCGCTTATGAGGAGCATGATTTAGTGGATTAGCTTTAGCCACAAAGGAGGCTGATGCATTAAGAGCACCTTCAGTCTTAACCTGAAAGTAACTTTAAAATCAGATTCAAAAACATGTTCCAATTTCAGACTAGGTTATATCAGATCATACCCCAAGCTTCAAGTAACGCATCCCGTTGATTATACTAAGTGTTTCACTTCGCGCAAAGCTGTTATCAGTACGCCGGGTATTCAGTTCCATAAAAAACTGTTCTGTTACAGAGCTGAACCTATGAACCACCAGACAAGCATTATGATCAATAACAGAAAAACAATTCATTATTTTAATCATTGTCCAATGGAATGGACAGAGAGACAATGTATGTGTATTATGAATCCTAACTCACAAAACAAATATGCCATACCATAAGAATAGGAATAAGCAACTATAGCAGTAATTGATAATTAACCAACACCAAACATTTTCATAGTTGACGTTTACTTTTCGTTTTCAAACTCAACTAGTAGTTTATTGCCACCATCTATTATGTAGGGACCAGTTCAAGTGAATACCTCAATTTCACGATGTACGCAAGGTACACAGTCAAAGCAGTATATTTAAAGTACCAAGCTGGTGTATCTGCGGTCGCATGTGACTCATTAACTACACCACATTATGTTATGAATATCCCATCTCCGAGGACTTTACCGATAAACCAAGAAAATGTATGTGCAATTATGTACAGGAGGATGTGTAAAACAGAACACTTAGAGAGGCTACCACCGTATACTTCAATATATAGAACAGTTACCTGATCCGAGATAAGGCTCCAAGTAGTTGTGCAACCAAATCTAAAATAAGGCCTCGCAGATCAACAAGTGAGGGATAATCAACCTGGCTAACAAGCCTGCAAATCAGCAAGTGTGTTTAAAGGAAACTTAGAGTAAAATAAACATTGTAATTCTATGACCACTAAAGTTCTATTTTTAATTATACGCTGAGAATCATTACGAAGATTCACCAAAGGGCTTAAATTTTACGAGTCCAATGTCTTTAGTCACACTAAAGGTTGCCTTCCAAATTCCAATAAAGCGGGAAATATTCTTTAAACATTGTTACTAGTAGAACTACAATGCGAAGAATACAAGTACTCAAAATCAAAACAACAACTGAACAACACACCACATGTCAAAGGGAAAAAACACCAATCTACCCCACTTTCAAACTCAAATCACTCTTTTAACCCATTTGAAACTCAAATCACCAATCTACCCTATTTTTTAACAATTCCGGTTCCAGGGAAATCGAAACTAAGGTTTTTGGCTAATATCGGTACGCCAGGTACCGGCATTATTAAAATGGCTTACGTGGAACGATTTTGGGACGAAATGGTGCTGAATTGGCATACACGTCAATTCCGATGTATGAGGAACCGGGATTATAATGATACCGGTTCCCGGAACACCGGTATCAATATGTGAGTTATGAAAAAGCACGTGCATGTGTGAAAAAGCACAAAAAATTGTTTAGGGTTTAGCACGTGCATGTATGAAAAACCTTCCATCCACATTTGTTCCTGCAGAGCCACTGGACGAATTAACCATTGTTATCATCATCGAGATAAAATCCAGTACCAACATCAGCAGTCATTACACCCGATCCAAAGACAGCGACATTTTTTTTTGGTAATGGTTTTAACTGTAACAAAAAGGAAAGGTGGCTGGTGATAGTTGTATGCATAGAAAATACATGCTAAATGGAGCAAACCTCATGAACACGTTCTATCCAAGTAATCTCAAACAAGGCAGCTCCACTGGTGAATAGTAAATTGTGACTCCCCAGTCCAATCAAATTTATGATGAAGCTGCTGTACCCTTGTTCCTTGGAGTAGCTTGGAGTACCTTCTCTGAAGTTGCTCTTGAACCTGCGAGGCAAGCTACGCATGTACCTCATCCTCCCAGTTCCAGTTGTCTTCCTCCTGATGGCTTTCTGACTCCAGTTATACTTCCTAGTTCGAGCTGCAGGATAGGCGCAAGCGGAGCAGCGGCTCTTCTGCAAGTGAAAACTACGTCTTCCGCATCTAACGCAGAGTGTGTATGCGTCTTGTTCCTCCTCTTACCGAAGCTCCCTGTTCCCTTAGTCATGGCCGCAGATGCACGTTGCAGAAACCCTAGCTCCGCGCTACAACGAAATATCCAAAGACAGCGACATCAATATCTGAACAAGATTTCATTGGAAGCAGTTCTAGAGATACTACACGTGAGTCTGTGTTATACAGAGGCCAATTATGAAGCATGCTTCGAGGGAGCTCATCTGTGTTGTACACATCCATGTCATCATCAAACACAATAAACTCATCAATTTCTTCAGAAGAAGGCTCATAGTATGCTACCACTCATGGAACGGACTGAACCAGCAAGGAGCTCATCCAGGCTCAAATCCGGAGTTCCTCATGAACCTTTTGAGATTTTTTTATAAATCTCCACACATGCACATGCTTTTTCAGAGAAATATTCGTACTTTTTCACACATGCACGTGTTTTTTCATAACTCACATATGATACCGGTGTGCAGAGAACCGGTATCATTATAATCCCGGTTCCTCGCACGCCGGCATTGACGTGTATGCCAACTCAGCACCACTTCGTCCCAAAATCGTTCCACGTAAGCCATTTTTAATAATGCCGGTACCTGGCGTACCGGTATTAGCCAAAAACCTTAGTCCCGGTTTCCCTGAAACCGGAATTATTAAAAAATAGGATAGATTGGTGATTTGAGTTTCAAATGGATTAAATGAGTGATTTGAGTTTCAAACTGGGGTAGATTGGTGTTTTTTCCATGTCATAAAGTTGTACTTGCTATTTTTTTTTTTAGATGGAAAACTCAAAACAACAACACACCACATGTAAAAGTTGTACTTGTACAACAATTTGTGTGTCTAACAAAAAGATTCAGTTTCAGGTAGTGAAAAAACAGAAAAACTGTGTTCTCTCTCAAAAAATAAAAGGTACTAGTGAAAAACTGTGAGTGCCCAAACGGTGTAGTATCAATGAAAATAATTTCGTCTTAATTGATGTCTTTTTGAATTATAATAAAATGATATGGTTTTGTTCGAAACGATATTATTTTGGGATTTGTAATATTTTATGCGTTACACCATATTCCTGCTTGGTCTTTTATGGAAAATATTTGAGATATGAAATAGATTTAGAGGAAAATGTAACTTCTGTTTAGTTTAATATGAAAAATATTTAATATAAAGAAATTTTATTGTCATTTTCTCACAGATAATGAATTTCCTATTTATTTTCATTTTCATTCTCTCTCCACCATATTATTCATATGACTCAATTAAGTGATCCTGTGCTGAATCCTCTAAGTTATTTCAGTTACAAAAATGATAACCTGTTTAATTAAACAATCACAGAGCTTATCAAAAAAAAAAACAATCAGAGTTGTCCAATTAAAATTTAACTCCAAAATGTATCTCGTTTTATATAGTTCAAAAAATTATGAATATTGGTATTTATTTTGATTTTTTTTTTACTTTGTAATTTTAGAAGATATATTCGTTGCACGATCAAAATAAAAACTGTACTGTTTCTTACACAGGGACTCGTGTCGCGTTACGATTGGCTCATTCTCATGATCAAAACACAAAAAAAGATCATGAGATGATCTTTTTTAGAAAAAACCATGGGATGATCTTTTTGATGATAAAAAAAATCATGATGGTGGTGCATGATTTTTTTGATCATCTCCCATGATCACTTTTTATGGTTCAAAAAAACATGATGGGGATGTTCTTAGCGGTTTGTCTTTAAACTCGAATTTGATGTTGGTGCTGCTCCAGCTCCCACGTGATTATTATTTTTATTTCAGTCCAAATCACTAATCGTAACGTAATGGTGTTTTGTGCAAAAATTTAAAGACGTCAACGTTGGCTCTCCTATGTGAAACTTATATAGGAGATCGTCGAAATAGAATTTGATTTCACATCAAACCGATAATAACACGATTAATTGATATTTCAATTCAAAATAAACTTTCAACCAAAAACATTCTCCTCCTAACTCTAATATGAAGTCGCAATATTTCTTAAGAAAATTCAAATTACAACATAGATATTAACTGCAAAAAAGTCTCTTATTTTATTAAAATTCATTTTTTAAATATTATTAATACCCATTCACTACTTCATAGTTCATACCCTTTAATTAATTATTGAAAAAAAGGAAAAATTGTAGAAGGCAGAAACAGGGATTTGAAGTCTAAAGCTTCTTCTCATTCCTCGTCCTCTACTGCAGAGTGTCTGTCTGTCTTTGTCTCCATTTTCATCGATCGGTCTCCGGCAATCCCTTAATTGCTACCGGCGGTTTTACAAATCTATTTTCCTTAACTAAACGAATTCGGCTTTTCGATTATCGTCTACGTCAGCCGGTTTGTACCCGTTCGCAAACCCTAATTTTGGAGACTGCTACAGTCGATGTAATTGACGGCCGATCTTCGGAGGTTCGTGGACGCTAATCTGGTTAGTTTTTTATATTTTATATCTTTAACATTTCAGGTGCATTTTCGGATTATTAGGTTTGATGTTGTGTTTGAAATTGAATCGTTCAGCCAGTCATTCTTTGTTTGCGAAAATGTCTGTTTGAGTTTTTTTATTTTTCTTTCGTTGTTGATTGATTGGATGTTCTGCATGTTGAAGATAATTGTGTTAGCTTTGTGAAACCAACCTTTTCAATTAGTTAACTAAGGAGAAGAAGAAAATGATATGGAGTAAAACGCCATGTTAAAGTTTTGTGACATTTCATAGATGAAGTTTAATTGATGTTCAGTTTGTTGATAAGTTGTAAAAGGGCATTCTTTTGAAATATCGGACTTGATGATCTGTTCCTTGTGATACTGATACATATGCTTACTAAAGGTGTGTTGGATTCTTGGTGCAATGGTGCGCTATTTTACAGTGTATTGAAAGGGGAGTAGGGATATTTGATGACTAAGAATGGGAATTCATCTGAAAGCTCTTATGTGGTCTCCTTGGAATGCTTTTATTTTTATTGTAGAAGAAAATTAGTTTGTGATTACTTCTCAATTTTTTCAACTTTTCTCGTCTCTATAATGGTTATGAAGATTGCGAATCACTACGTTAACAAGTTGAGTTTACTTGTAGGAACCCAAGTGTGTACTGAAAAGGAAACCTTTCGACAGTTTATTTGGCCGCCATGGAGCCCATTGACATATCATCATCTGATAGTGACATAGAGATATCAGGTGCGTCAGATACTTTTAGGTCTTCAAACTGGGACCCCCGCTCTTCCGTCAATTCCAGATTTGTTGTCCATGATGCACCTGGGCCAAGTAACAGGAACGCTTTTTCTGAAAATGAACTACTAGAGGATTTCTAGACTGTAAGGGTTGACCCTCAAGGTCGAACAGACAGAAAGACTCGTCCCTATAAGGCTATAACAATATTACTTTAGTAATCCTATTGGGTGTGAGATATTATGTTGGCTATCATATACAAAGCATAAAAACAACTAAAACCCCTTCAGAACTATGTTTGTGAGGCTGATTAACATCACTGCGCGCATTTACATTGCTAAACCTTGGGCTAAGCAAAGTGATAACCTATCGCAGTAGCGGACCTCTAACATCTATGATATGTATATATATAGTGGGTGGATATAATAATATTAACCACTAGATTTTCTGAAAACTACTGAATAACAACAAAAGAGACTAAGTTCCTGCACATAAATTAGTTTCAGAGACATTCGCAGCTCCACTAACCTCGTGTTCAATTGCTTCACCAATAGTGCATGCAGCTTGTACAACTCTAGTTCTTCCACCATCCGTTCCGGTCATCAGCAGTGCCATTAACTTGTGCATTGTGATCACTGCCATCAAATCAGCTGGTAACTGATTCCAATACCGTGCAATTGAAGCATTGGATTTATTGCACGCAAATAATTCTGATTCCTGGTCTGCCACAATAGCATCTCTAAAAGGCTGAAACCATCCTAAAAATAGAGACTTCATGTATGGCAAATTGGGAGCTAACTTTCGCTCACACATATCCTTCCAAAGCTCCCTGTACTCGTTTGCAGCCCGCTCCCACGCCTCTGTCTCAATCTTCACCTGTCTTCTTTTAAGCACTCTGTACCTACCAGACGGGATTTCACTGTCACAATAATTACTACCCTGGTTCGACAGTTTACCCCCTTTCTTCATCTCCACAAGTAATTCCTTAACCTCTTCAGGCTCCTCTTCCGCATCTGTCGAAGAAAGTCAATGATTTACTGAAGAAACAAAAACTGTCAATGGTTAGACACTTAGTCAAGTGTCAAGATGGTTCAAAGTCTTGGGGCCAAGACATAAGAGCGAAGGTCTAATTGATTATTACATGGTCGCCGATGGAGCTTAAATCTTTATTTTCCGGCATCCAGGTGATTTGCATTATTATTGCCGAGGTCATAATATAACTTCATTTACTCATGTCTAATCTAGGTTGGGAGCCGGCTGATTGAATTGTTGATACAAACAGCTTACATACAATCTCCGATCAATCAGTTGGCGGATACTCCACCTGATGTTCGACCTGCATTTGTGCACACAACTCAGCATAACACTTATGAAGCAGGGTGAGAAGGCGCACCACATTCTTTTATATGCATGTGTGTTCCTGAAATATTGATTTAACCTGCTTTATTTTTCTCGACAGTAAATTCACCAGAAGATATGGTATGATTGAATGTCACCCGTTAGTGCTCAAAGGCTTGGATAGAACGGTAAGTGCATTGTCTGTGCTCCCATTGACCATCTCAAGGGATTTCATTTTCATATATGTTGCTGAATACTGTGTATTTTCACAGTACTCTTACTTCTTATCACCACCCGTAACCAACGAATAATATTTTGAGAGGCTGTGAACAAAACTAGGTTTCTATATATTTATAATGTTGCAATTGAATTACATGTAGGATGATCTCACATGTATCATTTTAGGTGGGTTAGCTTTACATTTATTAGCGTACAAAAGATGTCATATTGTTGAGCACGACAAAGCATTCTAAACTTATTTGTTCCATCACCAATATTCTACATCATGGGTCTGCTTTTCACCGTAAGTTCATTCTTCTTATTCAAACAGGCAAGACACATGGTGATTCCATACATGCCAATGTTAGTCCCTCCAATCAACTGGTCGGGGGGTATGATGAGTTGAAAAAAAACAGTCTCAATTACTTGTTGTAGCTGTTAAATTCATATGTTCATTTCATAAGTTTTGTTATGTGCGGGGCTCGTAAATGGAATTTCAACTCTTTATATTGTTTAAATTGGAAAATAAATGATTTTCCTGTAACAGGGGTATTTACCGTCATTGCGGTTTGCATTTCTGACTTGTCCTTTTGTAGTGTTATGCTGGTAAAAAGCGGGCATTCAATTTTTTTCTGTCATATAAGTTTTAAATGAGAACTACAAAAGCTGAGAATTAATCTTGGCCATTTGTTGTTTCAGATTGGTGATTGCGTGTTGATTGGTTCAGTAGAGCTCTTTATCATATGACCTTCTTAAAAGTGGCAAACTTTTGGCTGAAAAGTCCATGCTTTTATGTGGGACACAAAGCCCAAGTTGAAGCCCACGAAACCTGTTAATAGGAACAGGTCATTGGTTTAAAAAATTTACTGTCCATATCAGATTTTGGTTTTAAGGATGAGAGGTTTTTGGTGTCTGTGCATGCCTGCGGGCACAGGCTGAATGTTCTGTCAACACTCACCATGCCTTTCATAAGTCAATGATAAATAGATTGCATGAGCAATGTCTTAACCGTATTTTGGTACTTCCTTATTGATTTATGTACACGTGTGGCAGACTGATCATTTATTTTCTGAACACTGTACACATGGACTGGGCATATTCCTGTCACTATTTAAATCCAACTTCTACCTTACGTTTCTGTAGATATGACAAGGGAGCACATTTTTTCCTACCATCATATGTTATGCGTACCCATGGGTCTAAGCACCAACGTCAAGCAGTACGAGCAGTTCCCAGGGAGCAAATAAATCCAGTTTTTGAGGTCAGGAACTGCTGACTGACTCTGAATGTATTTGGATACGTTTCTTGCTTTTTATCCCCTAACCTATGGGAGTGCACAATATTTTATATGCAAATTCAATTAATGATTTATTTGCTAATCTGCCATCATATTTTTAATATCGGGAAGTCTATTAAACTTTGCAGGCACTCTTGGACACACTAGGTGGAGGGTAAATAAGAGAGTTCTCAGTGTGGTCAATAGATTATGGGCTTTAGGCGGTGGCCTTGCTGATTTGGTTGAATGCAGTGATCGATGTAAGTGGCTAATGATTTTTTTGCTTAGTTTGTTACTCTTCTCTGTGTTCTCATCATAGTTTGACTGTCTATTTTTTAACTGTATAATTCTTAGCGCATTATGAAGACTGGTATGCTAATGGATAGGTAATCCATTGGCGTAACCTTATCATGATTGTGAATTAATGAGTATGTTACCAGTAATCTGGAAGTTCAGGCACAACCTGACGCGGTGTAGTTTCAGATTCCACAACCAGAAGAGCCTGACACTGAAGACGAGAGGGTGAAATCAAGAAATGGAAATGGAAAGTAAGAGATGCTCAAAAAGAGAATATGGAGCGGCATTCACAGCGATGTGATATTGAACTTAAGTTAGCAGACGTTGTCTTAAAATCACAATGTCTTTGAATTTCCTTCTAGAAATTATACCTATATCTTGTATCGGGGGCATCAGGTAGCCAGGAAAATGAAGGAGGAAGAAGGCTTCTATTTCCCACATAACTTGGATTTTCGTGGCCGTGCATGCATCCACACTTAAATCATCTCGGGTCAGATCTTTGTCGGGGCATTTTTGGAGTTTGGCGAGGGCCGTCCTCTGGGAAACTCAGGCTTGCGATGGCTCAAGATCCACTTGGCGAATCTCTTTGCTGGCGGTGTAGATAAATTATCTTTTGAGGGTCGAATAGCATTCACAGAGGGTCACATAGATGATATTTTTGATTCTGCAGACAAGCCACTTGAAGGGAACCGGTGGTGGTTAAAGGCTGAAGATCCTTTTCAATGCCTCGCTGTGTGCATTAATCTTGCTGAGGCTGTACGAAGCTTGTCTCCAGAAACATATGTTTCCCGTATTCCAGTCCACCAGGTTTATAAAATAACTTGGTTTCCCTCTTATTTAATCTTTAGACCATAACTTATTGGCCCTCTGTAATTTATGTCACTAGCCTTGTCCTTGCCCGCTTCTTAATTTGTGTTTGTTATGTGTCTCAACAGGATGGGTCATGCAATGGCTTACAACACTTATGCTGCCCTAGGAAGAGATAAGGTGAACGCTGTAATATCATATTTTGACCGTTTTCAGTATTCTTGTTGCGATTGATACGCATGTTTATAATCTTTTTTTGAACGAAATAATAATCTTGACCTCATGCCATTTTGGGGTAATCCCTGAATCACAAAACTCAGGCTTTTAGTTTGTCGAGGGTTTTGTAATTTGTTGACATATCAATCCGTATCTCTTTCAAGTAGTGAGTAAGATCCTGAATGTAAATTCCTGATAGTCCTCCTTGAGTTGGTGGATTGTTATAATTAACCAGGAACAAAATTGGTCCTTGGTTCCATTTCTACGTTACTTTAAGGCGCCTCGGGTGTGAAAAGATATGTTTTGAGACTGCATGTTATAAGCAGACATGTTGAAAAGGTCAGCAGAGACTTGAGTTTGGACCCTTTCTTCCATTAGAGAGGAAACATCTCGTCAACATTTCATAAATTAGTGGTTTGATGTCAAATGTTTTCCTTACCCTTATTTTATTGAGGCGTGTTAAGTGTAAGACATCAACTCGTCATAAATTGGACTCTCTGAATAGAATTGCGCTTTTGTTGTAAATATGTTGCATACATAGATGTTTACCGACCTATTTTTCTCACATATTATGTTGCCATTCAGTTGGGAGCTGCTGCTGTAGACTTGGTTGCAGGAGAGAAACCAGCAGACGTCTACTCTGGTATAGCTACGAGGTAATTGCTCTTTAAAATGTAGATAGCTGCTTGTAAGGAGGCAGTCATGCATATTTTCTTTTTTATTTGAATAGTGAACATTATCTTTCTGATTCCAAACTCCTCGGAGATCTTTTAAGTATGGTTTTGGAACTACTTGTCTTGGGATATGTTTGTCGAGCATGATAATCAACCTTAAACACTATAATAGGATCAAAGAACAAGCAAACAGACCTGGCTCCTCAAAAGCGAAACCAAAGCCTTTCAGTCCATCATTCAACTGGGATTTCATATATATGGAGAATATTTGGCATTGAATGTCCATTTGTAGGTTTATCAAGCTAAATGCATTTAATGATGTACGCATAACACCATTTTTCCCAAACGTCTCCCAAGGAGTTCTCGACTGACTCGCCTCCAAAATTTATTTCACATTGCTCAACCAAGCAAAATGTCCACCTGTAATCAGCTTCGACTACATCTCACATTGCTCAAGCAAATTCACTGGACATAAAAATTCATCCTGGCAAAGCCTCTTCGTAAATTCATTTTTATGAATCTTTGACTTCCCATCGTTTGCCGATGCGTGACAGAAGTTCTTCTAGCTGCTGCGCATGACTTACTATCTCATTGTCTGGAGCAATGTCGTCATCTTCTTCAGGAAGATGCTCTTCTAAATGGACCATTTCATCAATCAAAATATCATATATTTCTTTAATTCTAGGGTGAGCCTTTTCAGCAGCAAGAAACGTGTGCACCTCGTTTTTCACTTCGATCCAGCTGCATCCGGGCTCTTTTTTGAGCTTCTTGTATCGCATTGATCTTCTAATCTTGGTAACTTCCTTCCACATTCCAGCATCAGCGTAAATGTTTGATACGAGAATGTAAGCTGACGAGTCTTCAGGGTCTAACTGCAGAAGAGATTCCACGGCCATTTCTGCCACCTCTACATTCGTATGCATTTTGCATATGCTGAGCAGAGTCCTCCAGATAACATCATCCGCAGCGTAAGGCATCTCCTTTACAAATTTGTAAGCTTCTGTAACTTGACCACACCTCCCCATTATATCTACCATGCAAGCGTAGTGCTCCATTTGGGGATCCAAATTATACTCCCCCGACATCAAGATAAAGTAATGAAAGCCTTTGTCAACAAGCCCCATGTGTGCACAAGCTCGAAGGATGGAAATGAATGTTGTATGGTTTGGTCTCACATTTTCAAGTTTCATTCTTTCAAATATCTCAAGAGCCATTTCTGCAGGACCGTGATGAGCATACCCGCAGATCATCGCATTCCAGGTCACGAGATCTCGCTTTGGACCCTTCTCAAATAGCATCTGAGAATCATGCATATTCCCACATTTTGAATACATATCCACTAGGGTGCTAGCTATGTAAGCATCTGCTTGCATTTCTTGCTTGATGATCTGTGCATGAATTTGCTTTCCAAGTTCACCAGTTGCCAGATTGGCGCATGTATCAAGAACTGTTGCATAAGTGAAGTTATCAGGCTTCACACCCATTTCAAGCATCTTAGAGAAGAACTGCTGAGCGTCCTCACTCTGTTTATTGGAAGAAAACCCAGATATGATTGCGTTCGAGGCCATAACTGTCTCCCCTTCTATTCTATCATGGAGCTTTTGTGCATCTTCCAACTGACCACCCCTGCTGTACATATCAACCAGAGCACTTCCAACAAACGAGTCAAACCCCATCCCAGCTTTAACTATTCTATTATGGATCTCCAAGCCAATTTGGGCACCTGCGCAAGCTTTTAAAACGCTTCCGTAAGTGAATTCATCAGGTTCCATGCTTGAACGGAGCATTAGAACAAATAGGATTAGTGTTTGCTCTGCCAAATCATTCTGCTCATGAGCAGCAATTATAGAATTCCAAGATACAGCATCTCTCTGAACCATGTCATCAAACACATGCTGAGCTTCAGACATGGCTCCACATTTACCATACATGTCAACAATAGCATTGGCTACACAAACATTGGAAGCAAATGTACTCTTAAAAGCTAATCCATGCAGTTGAATCCCCTCTAAGAGCCCCTTGATATCCGCACAAGCTATAAAAGCACCAGATAGGGTTCTATCATCAAACCGAAGAGCTGTTCTGCGCAAATTCAAGAACAGCTTCATGGCTTCATGTCCTTGACTATTTCTAGCATGGCTGACAATGATGGCATTATAAGATTGTAAACTACGGTGAGGCAACTGATTAAATAATTTGCTAGCAGCTGATAAGTTATCACATTTTGCATACATATCAAGAGTAGCAGTTCCCACGATGACATCTGCTCCAAAATTAGTTTTCACGGAGTGGCCGTGAAATTGAGACCCTAACCTTACTGCAGATAAAGCTGCACAAGCTCTAAAAACAATAGCATAAATAGATTGACTCACCTCACATTCTGCTCTCAGCATTTTTTTGAATAATTCAGTTCCTCCTATGAAGTCATCATTTTGGACACAGCCTGCAATAATTGCACTCCATGACACCCAGTTCTTTTCCTGCATTTCATGAAAGAACTGATGACAAAAATCCATTCTCTTACACTTCCCGTACATATCCACTAAGCCACTTGCCGTGACCACATCATGTATAAAACCCATCCGAACAGTCAAGCCATGAATCTGAACACCTAAACCAATGTCCTCCATACTAGAACACGCTTTCAGAACAATCGCAAAAGCAGCGCCATCACATGTCACTCCCACAGTCCTCATACAAACAAAAATCGCCGCAGACTCTCTAAAACCTCCATTCTTCATGTACACTGACATAATTGAATTCCATGACACCACATCCCTTTCCGGCATCAACTCAAAAAATGACTCCGCGGTTCCCATATCCCCAGAACCAGCATACCCAAATATCATAGCATTCCAAGACACAGTATCTCGTTCAGGCATTACATCAAACACTCTAGACGCACCCAACAAATCCGAACCAGGTTTTAAAGCCTTTCCTTCAGAACAATCCTGAAAAATCCGAGAAAAATTCTTCCTTTTAGACGACTCCACTGCTGTCAATATTGTACATAGGCCTTATAGAAGAGGTATCCATTGGCGTTGAACCTAAAAGACAATCCAGAATAACTACGCTTTATAACCCATAACTCTGATAAAGGAAAATACTAAGTAAAATCAAACAGGCTATTATCTGTTTTATTCCATGAGAACACAACTTCATCATGATCATAATGGTTCAGAAACTGAAAATTACTTAGGCATGCAGCTCTGTTTCTTACTGCAAAGCATATACATAATTTCACATTGAATTTTCATAATGTGTGCTCTGATCAATTCTGCAAACTGCACCACCTTGTGTGACATATTGAAAAGAAAAAAATAAATTAACTGATTGCATAATTTTTAAACCATGTGATACATGGCATATGGATAGTTCAGTTTAGTGATAATTCATGCGATAAAATGCGTATCATAAGTCAATACATTCGGAATACAAACACAATATAAAATCATTACTATCAATTAAAGAAAACTTAATATGGTTACCAGAGCTTAATGCCACCATTCAATTACCCACACCTACCATCATTCACAATCACACACAACAAATTGTGAAACTGTGAAAAGAGTTGCAACTTTTAAGTGAGGAAGTTCAGTTAAATAAAGTATTTTAGTGATTGATTTAATGATCTGGAAATGATGCGCCTGAAAGACATTGATGTGAACTAAGACTGATACCACTATACCTATAATATCTACGAAATCTGATGATACTCAAAACTGAGCCACTAGCAAGTATCCTACCCAAACTTATCTAGGGGGTACCTCGTACCAGATTTAATGAAGCAAGCACCAAGCAGCTTCAAAAAAATAAAGACGACTTCTTTTTTTACCATGCCATAAAGAATAAGAATGACTTCTTTATGTACCATTTCTTTCGAGCTTGGAACTGATTCTTGCTTCCTGGTCAGTGGCCATTTCTTTGCTATTTTCTTCAAGCTGCTTCGAGCGATCTTTATCCCTCTCTTTTCTATCTCTACTCTTTTCAAGTTCTTTTCCTCTTTCCTATCTTGTCTTTTCTTTTACTCGGCCGCGTTCAGCTTCACGCTCTTGCTCGACTTCCCTTTCCTTCTCTTTTATCCCTTTCTCTTACTTTTTCTCTACGCTTTTCTCTATCCTTCACTCTAACCTTTTCCCTATTGTCTTTTACCTTTTCTTTCTCCTTCTCTTTTAGCTTTACCTTTCAGTGCCATACTTGATGAGGTTGACACACTCTATGATGATGAAGAGTTTGAACTTGCACTCCAGAATTTGATAAGCTCCGCACCAGTAGTCACTACACTATCTGTTTGTGACAGCAACCTTACCTGCAGACATATACAACAAGTTAGTTGAAACTTTTCCAGACTCTGAGGTGGTTATTGGGCCCGGGATGCATCGCACAAGTACTGGTCTTGAAGAGGTGTGTTTTATTTTCATCGTATATGTTTATGCTCATGTAGCCTGAAATTTCTTGCGAGTTTCAAGCTTTGTTTCTTTTTTGACAAGTAGTGTGCAGCTTCATTTCCTATTCAGAATTAAGAAAAGTAGAAGCAATGTTGTTAACAGGCCGTCTTTTTTTCAGGTTCTCGTTGATTGCAGTGGAGATGAAGGAACGGAAAAGAATCCAGATACAGCACTTCTAAACAAGAAAACCGCCCTGTTGCAACTTGCCGAGGAAAATCCAGTATCCAAAACCATCGTCTTCTGCAACAAGGTGATAAACAAAGGGTGTTTTGTTTAATTTTTATGTGCAGCATCAATATATAATGATAAAACTACTCATTTTCTTATCTTTGAAATCCCGTATTCAGATTGAGACGTGCAGAATAGTGGAGAATGCATTAAACCGCTTTGATAGAAAAGGAATTCGATTGCTTGTTCTACCTTTCCACGCTGCAGTTACACAAGAAACACGCCTTTCAAACATGCAAGAGTTCCTCCATCCACGATCCGATAAAGACTCATTATTCATAGTCTGCACTGACAGGTACCTTATCTTCACAATTCATCACTTCACCGACAGCAAACTTATTACGTCTCACACTTCCTCTCATAAAACCTGTAATGACAGAGCCTCAAGAGGAATTGATTTCACGGGCGTGAATCATGTTGTGCTGTTCGATTTTCCTCGGGATCCAAGTGAGTATGTTAGACGAGTCGGCAGAACAGGAAGAGGCGTAGGTGGTCGAGGCAAGGCATTTGTTTTCGTAGTTGGCAAACAAGTCTCCCTTGCTCGAAAAATCATGGACCGGAACCAAAAGGGTCATCCCTTGCATGATGTTCCTTCCTCTTTTTAGTTCATACAGTAGTCTATTATATACACAGCGTCCTACCACTTGTTTTTCAGCTTCTCCGGTTCAATAAAATTATCTTAGTGAAATTGCTGTCCTTCGATATTTTATTTTAGATCTCCTCTCCTCCACACTCACAAAGCTTAACTGGTTTGGTTGGCTGTCGGCTTCGGCCGGAAAATTGCTTTCTTCTGGGTTTTTGATGTCAGCTTCGGCTGGAAAGTGTTTGTTTCTAGGGTTTGCCGTCGGATTTGATAGAATCGTGGTTAGTAGTCAAAGACTTAACAAAGTTAGGAACTGTTAGGAACCTGACTTTGTATGCAGATAATCAATTAAACTGAGTACGCAGCGGAATAAACTTAAATAACTTTTTATTACTATTTAACATGTACAATCATAACACTCAGTTTGTACATAAATGCCTATTAAGTGTAGATCAAAACTAGATCGACACAAGCAAAACCTGACTACTTCCCTGACTGACTTCTCGTCGTCACTGTAGTCACCTGCACCTCCGCAGCTTTCCGGCAATGATCAAGAATAGCTCGATCGCTCGAATATCACGCTCGCACAGCTCGCTGGATATTCTTACTCTGGGTACACCCACTTTGGAAAGCTCTAAACGATATTGGGGAAGCACACCGATCTGAACAGTAACCGCTGCTCTCATATAGGTTCTTGAGGTAACTGCCATAGGTCATGGCTTGTAACGGCAGCTCCATGATCTCCTTGATGTGTTATGGGAACGTGTCATCACTCCATGATGTATTTGACTCCCGTTCTCAACTGCTCTGTTGACTCGACCTCAACTGCTATGTTGGCTTGACCGTTGACCAATACTCAGGTTCTTGGTTACTCGAAGACTTCCACAGGTACTTGAGTCTAGCATCACGTTCCTGAATGCTCCAGTAAGTTCCTGACTTACACAGACTCAAGTAGACCATTAAACTGGTTTGTCAATCATCAAAATCAAGTGAGGCCATTGCCTCAACAATTTCCCCATTTTTGATGATGACAAACCCACAAGGGAAAAATACCAAGCCAGCACTTAATAGATGATTAAACATGCACACAGCATCCTATGAGAACATATTCTCCCTGGGACAAATTCCCCCTAAGTTCCAGCACGCTTAGGAACCTAACAATCAATCTATTAAGTCAAAGACTTATATAGGTTTTGAAAGTCAAGAACCAAGTCAAGAACACCTGATTTAATTCCCCCTGAGTTAATACTTCTACCCCCTTCCCCCTTTTGGCATCATCAAAGAAGGGTAAAATTAACATGCAAGGCAGTCAGAAACATGAGTAAAAACTTGAAACTGAGAGTAACTCATAAAGGCATGCATAAAACTTCAAAGTTAACGTAGATAGTCATAACATGCAAACTGAACTCAAGTTTTTGACACTCAAAGCAACGAAGGGAATAATGAGGTGGGAAGTCAAGGAATGGGAAATCCACATTGGGAACTGATCACGGCATTCGCAAAGTCAAAAAATGATCATCCCAAACTGAAAAGCTTCAGAGCCTTTCAACCAAGGCCAGTAATGCATCCTTCACTTCGTTGATTTCCTCTTTAATCTCCTCCTTAAACTCCCTGAGTTCTGCTCTTATCTCCTTTATCTCTTTCTTCACATCAGAGATACCTTGCTCCAGAACTGCCTTCCACTGAGCATCATCTCCTTCAACCTCGGCATCATCCTCTCCCTCATCATCTTTCAGATCTGATTTGGCTCCAAGTCCAGGTTCTGGTACTTGAGCTCTTATCCATCCTTCGACAGGATCTTTCACCAAGTTCATTTTCCTGAACACATCAGGATCAAACTCCTTAACCACTTGGTCCTCAACTCCAGACAAGTTTTTATACAGCCCATGTTCCTGCAGAACCTTCTTGATAACCCTTGAGAACCCAATCTGAGTCAACTTCTTTAGATGGGACATTTGATGAATTATTAACTTTGGCAGGTTGATCTGTTCTCTCTTCAACATCATGTCCAAGACCAGCAAGTCTTCATGTTGAACATAAGAGGGTTTAACACCTCTCTGAATAAAATTGCTCACAAGCAATTTATGCAGGATCTTGACATTGGGCTCCATGAACTGGGTGCTAATGCATAACCCCTTTGGAATCTTTTCCAGATGACAGATTGTCTTCACAAGGCCCTGCTTGTCTCCAGCTTCCTTCGGCCACACATTGTTCTAGCAAAATAGATCAAAACCTTTATGTTCCAATCCCATTATCATCGCCAACTCCATACTGGACACAGTAAATTTGTTCCCCCTGAACTTCACCTCCAGGGCAGGTATTTTTCTATCAATAAGTGACAGGTTCTTGTAGAACTCCTCCACGACTTCAGGACAAACGAACTCCTGAGTTTCACAAAGCTTCTCCCAGCCTTGAGCTTTTAAAATATCAAACACTTCTGTGAGTCCTTCACCCATCAGGAACCTCTCAGAGCATTCCATCTCCATCAAAATCTCTTTCCCAGACTTTGACCTTTTAGCTCTCTTGACAGAGCTCTTCGGAGCAGTTTCTTCCTTCACATCTAATTTTCTTTTACCACTCTCCCTCAGTGGTTGAATCCTTACGGGCAAAGGTTTCTTTATCTTTTTCTTTGAAATAGTTGAGGACGTTTCAACTACCTCACAGTCCATATCCTCAGCCACATCAGTTCCTTTGAACTTGGCAATCTTGCTCATCTCTTCCAGCTCATCTAAAATCTGATTCACTCCAGATTTTTCTACTCCAACTGATGGCTTACCAGCATCTTTTGCAATATCCTCCTTCTCTTGAGAGCATGCAAACAGAAAATCTGTATTATCAGAATTAACAACCCCTTCTGGGTTTTTCACACCAGCAACATCAACCCCTTCCGGGTTCCCGACTACATCAGTGTCAACCCCATCTGGGTTCTCCACAGCAACAGTATTATCTTCACCATAACTCATCTGAACCACTTCCTTCATACCTCAAGTACTTCGTTAAGACCTTCAGTTCCCGGAGACAATAAAACTCTTGACTGAGAGAATACCATATCAGTTCCCAGACTATGGATTTTTCACAAGGGGCATTGTGGTGGGTCGGTTTACCATAAGCGTACAGAATGTAAAAATCACCACAATTCAATGCACTCAATCACACATTAGATATTCTAATCATGCATGTCCAGAAAATATTTAAGGTTGGTTCATTGGACAAAAAACAAGATTAGACAAAGGCTAGGTGGTTTCATACACTTCCTTCATGGGGCTCTTAGGGTGTAAACATCCGGAAGGTATGTGAGGCATCAGGAATACATGTTCAGTAGTGCATGTACTATATCATCTTTAACCAAGAAGTAATATCACACAGAGTACTTGACACTCAAGAACTTCAAGAAATGACTCAAAGTATTGACTAACATGCATGTTAAATACCCTGTCTTCTAACCAATCATTGAGAGAAGTTTAGAAGTACCTCACTGTGGATTCATTAAACCGAGATCCATCCTCAATTTTTCAAATGCTTCCCTATGTAAAGCCTTTGTAAAGATGTCAGCGACCTGATCTTCACTTCTACAAAAGTTAATTGATACAAGTTCCTTTTCCACACAATCTCTAAGAAAATGATGTTTGATTTCAATATGCTTAGTTTTTCCATGTTGCACAGGATTTTTTGCAATACTAATAGCACTAGTATTGTCACAAAAAATAGGAACTTGATCAAAGTGAAGATTGAAATCACTTAGCTGATTTTGTAGCCATAGGACCTGAGCACAACAGGCTGCTGCCGCCACATACTCAGCCTCCGCCGTTGACAACGCCACTGAATTTTGCTTCTTTGAACCCCAAGACACCAAGCACGATCCAAAGAACTGTGCCATGCCGGATGTGGACTTTCTATCAGTCCTATCCCCAGCGAAGTCTGCGTCTGTGTATCCCTCCAAACTGAGAGACTTCACTCTCGGATACCACAGGACCAGCTTCTCAGTGCCCTTCAGATACCTCAGTATCCTCTTCACGGCCTTTACATGAGATTCCCTTGGTTCCGCTTGAAACCTGGCACATTGACATACGCTAAACATTATATCAGGTCTAGAAGCAGTCAAATACAGTAAAGAACCTATCATGCCACGATATCTTGTAGCATCTATCCTTGGAGACGCATCATCCTTTGTCAGGGACTCATTCGGAGAACTAGGAGTGTTCACATGCTTTGAACCTCCGAACCCGTACTTCTTCACAACCTCACCCAGGTACTTCTGTTGAGAAATCTCAGTACCATTCTCCAACTGTCTAACTTGATTACCAAGAAAGAACGTCAGTTCCCCGACCATACTCATTTCAAACTTATTCTCCATGAGTTTAGTGAAGGCCTTCACAAGTTCGTCACTTGTGGATCCGAAGATTATGTCATCGACATACACCTGCACAATGAGTAAGTGCTTATCAGTTCTCAACAAAAATAGAGTCTTATCTACCTTACCTCGCTCATATCCATGAGCTAGCAGATACTCCGATAGGCGCTCGTACCACACCCTAGGCGCCTATTTTAATCCATACAGGGCCTTGTCGAGAACGTACACATGATCTGGATGCTCAGGAACCTCAAATCCAGGAGTCTGTTCAACAAAGATTTCCTCCTTCAGGAACCCATTCAAAAACGCCGTTTTAACATCCATCTGATGGAGTTTGATTCTAAACTGCACTGAATATGCTATCAACAACCTGATAGCCTCCAACCTTGCCACTGGCGCAAAGGTTTCTTCATAGTCAATGCCCTCCTGTTGGCTGTAACCTTTCACCACCAACCTGGACTTGTTCCTGACTATTACTCCCTCGGAATTCAATTTGTTCCTCAGGATCCATCGGGTGCCAATCACCTTCCGATTCTCTAGTCTTGGAACAAGTCTCCAAACTTTGTTCCTCTCGAACTGATGCAATTCATCTTGCATCGCTTGGATCCAATCTGGATCTTTCAGTGCTTCTTCAACTGTCTTTGGCTCAATCAGAGTCACAAAGGCATTCATTACTCTTTCCCACTGAACTGCTGCATAGCAAACATAATCACGAAGTGCAACACTCGGCTGTTTCACTCGTGTACTTCTCCTCAACTCAGTGACCTCCTGAGCCTCTTGGATTTCCTCAGTTTCACCAGGAACTTCACCAACTTCAGGGACTTGTCCATTCACTTCAGTTTGCTCTCCAGGTTCTTCAACCTCAGCAACTTGACCATTGACTTGATCAACTGGTTCCAGGTTCTCTGTATCAGCAACAACTGTATCATCCCTAGGACGAATCAGCATAAACTCTTCATTATCATCTGTAGCATGAACGTCAGGAACTTATCCAGGTTCATTACCCATGGACTCCTCATCAAAGACGACAAGAACACTTTCCTCAATCTGTTTGGTCCTTTTATTGAATACTTTGTAGGCCTTGCTGTGTAGAACATACCCTACAAAAATTTCTTCATCGCTTCTAGGATCAAACTTCCCAAGCTGATTCTTTCTGTTGTTGTGAACGTAGCATTTACTGCCAAACACCCGAAAATGTGATACGTTGGGTTTCCTACCCTACAACAGCTCATAGGGAGTCTTATTGAGGATTGCTCTCAGATAACAACGATTGAGAACATAACAAGCTGCATTCATAGCTTCTGCCCAGAAACTCCTTGCTAATCTGCTCTCAATAAGCATCGTTCTGGTCATGTTTTCCAGAGTCCGGTTCTTCCTTTCCACTACTCCATTCTGCTGTGGAGTCCTCGGCGCTGAGAAGTTATGATCAATTCCCTGATCAGCACAGAAAGCAATGAACATTCCATTCTCAAACTCAGTACCATGATCCGTTCTGATACTTCTCACTTTGAGATCAAATTTTCGTTCAGCAAGCTTTACCCAAGTCTTGAAGCACTCAAAGACTTCATCCTTTGATCTAATAAAGATCACACATGTGTATTTGGAGAAGTCATCCACAAGTACATACACGTACCGATTTCCTTGACGAGATTGAGTCCTCATTGGTCCACACAAATCCATGTGTATAAGATCAAATGCCTTGGCTGTACTGACTCCAGTCCTGGAATGGAATGATCCTCTGGTCTGTTTCCCTTGTGCACACGCACTGCAGACTTGATCAGGTTCTTCACTGACTTTTGGTAATCCAATTACCAATTCTTGATTGTGTAACCTCTTCAACAATCTAAAATTCAAATGTCCAAGTCTTCTATGCCATAGCTCAGACTCATTAGACCTTGAGGTCAAACACAGATATTCTTCTGGATCAAATGTCGGATCTACATAGTAAACTCTGTTTGCACAAGTTCCTCTCAGAAGTACCTGACCTGAGGAAACACACTTGACATAACAGCCATCAGTAGTAAAAACAACTTTGTTTTTACCATTTCGACATAATTGAGAAACACTCAGTAAATCAAATTTCAAACCATTAACTAAACTCACATTATCTACACTGACCTTACTAGATAAAAGTACCTTACCTGAGCCGATGACTTTACATTTACTTTCATTACCAAAAGTAATGGAGCCACCGGAGTGATGTCGCGGAGAGGAAAATTGTTCCATCTTCCCGGTCATATGTCCCGAGCATGCACTATCTACAAGCCACGAACATATCCCTCTCCCGACCTGCACAAGAACGATCAGTTCTTAGCAACCCAAATAAGCTTAGCTTTTCTGGGTTTAAGCTGTGAAGTAGGTAAAGTAGTAGAGTTAGAAACATGAGGGCTTGAAACTTCTTTTGAGTCTGACAAGTTCTTGACAACTCTGAAACTTGAAGGATCGCTGACTTCTCCAGGTTTTCCACTCTTTTTGGAAACTGAGCAGGTTCCTGACTCCAAGCTCGAGCACTTTGAACCTTTCTTGGAAACATTCCGCCTTTCTTTGCATTGTCTCCAATTATGTCCTTCTTTCCCGCAATGAAAACAGATCTTTTGTTTTTTGAAGTCTACCTTCTTGGGCTCAGAAACCTTCTTCTTCTGTTTCTCAAAATCAATAGGCATTGGACTGTTTCTTCGCTTGATCTTTCTCCCAGATGTGGTAACCTTTCCCAAAGGTTTTGGAGTCATCCAAATCCACCTTTTGTCTAGGAGTAGTCCTTGGTTGTTTCTGTCCTTGCATAGGCTTTGTAATAGACACTTCACCATAACCAAGACCTGGTCTGGTCTTCGACTTCTGTTTCTCCTTTCCCTTCGGTGTATCATAGAACCGATCACCTGAGTCAACTACCCTTTTTCCCGCAGCTTTCTCAAGTCGTTGAATCGTTCTGGTCTGTTGATGATTTTCCTCAAACATCAACTCAATCCTTTTGTCTTGTTCAGCAATGACAGAACTCAGCTCCTCGTTCTTGATAACCAGTTTCTTGATAACTGCAATACATTGAGAACGTGAGTAATAACCAGATCGTGAATCATCTGAGCTTACCTCAGTAGATGATTCCTTTGAGCGTGTCTTCCTTGACAGTGAAGATGATGAAGAAGTCTCTGAACTTGATGAGTTTCCCTTAGCCATCAGGCAAACATTTCTTCTCAAGTCTCCCATGTTGTTATCTTCATCCGAGTCCCCCCAAGCAAACATTGCTTGTTTTCCTTTGTCATTCTCTTTCTGTTTACTTTCTGTCCGAGCCTCATCATTCTTGAGTTTATAGCAGTCCTTTTTGAAGTGACCTTTCTTCTTACAGTAGAAGCACTCCACATTCTTCTTCTGGTCATTTCCTTTACTGGGTCTGCGACCTGAGTTCTTGTCATCAGAAACTTTGAGAGCCTTGGTCATCACATTTAGTTCCTCAGTCTTTAAGGTTTCCTTTCCCTTATTCTTGTGATACTCCTTTCCTTTATAGTTCTTGTATCTAGAATTCTCTTCAACCAGGGCAATTTGTCGAGCAGCCTTCTGATGTTCCCGACTTTCCAGTTTGATGTCTTCAATAGACTTATTACTCACCAAGCTTGCAACCAGTTCCTCCAGGGAGTTCTCCTTAGTATCTGGGAGAGCAGCTAAGGTTCTTGAGATGTCATCCCATTCCGGACCTAGTCCTTGCATGAATCTGTGAGTGACTTCCCAATTCTTGTACTTCTTTCCAAGATTGTTAAGTGTAGCCAAACACCCTTGAAATCTGGAATGATAATCATGCAGTGACTCGTTCTTCACTTGTCTCAGGGAATTGAACTCAGATTGAACAGCAAGTATTCGGTTCCTCTTCACATCCTTGGATCCTTCATAAATCTTTTTCAGCGAATCCCAAATATCACTCGGGTCCTTGAACTGTATCACCTTCTTCAGGTCTCCAGGTTCCAAAGCACTGTGAAGAACTCGTAATGCTCTTGCATTTTTCTCCAGTTTCTTATAGTCTTCAGTTGTGTACTGAATCCTTGGCTTAAGTTCCGTCTCACTTCCCTCAAGATAGATGTGTTGTTGCCCTTGCTCGATGATCTGCCATACCTCCCCATCCAAAGCCATTACATGAGCTTCAAATCTTACCGCCCAGGTCTCATACTCGCCTGGCTTCAACTTAGGAGGATTTGACCACGAATCTCCTGACATACCTGCAAAGCTAACCAAAATCTAGAACCCTGCGGCTTTGATACCAAGTGATAGGATCGTGGTTAGTAGTCAAAGACTTAACAAAGTTCGGAACTGTTAGGAACCTGACTTTGTATGCAGATAATCAATTAAACTGAGTACGCAGCGAAATAAACTTAAATAGGTTTTTATTACTATTTAACATGTACAATCATAACACTCAGTTTGTACATAAATGCCTATTAAGTGTAGATCAAAACTAGGTTGTTAAAGTGTTATGTGTTACACAAATCTCATCCTTTAGATCAAAAGATCTAAAGGTCCAGATTTCATTTTGCACTTTCGTCTTTTAGGTAAAAGACAAAAAGTGCTAAATGACAAACAACTTTGTCTTTTTTTGACTTTTGACTTTCATTTTGCACCTTTAGATCATTTGATTTAAAGGATGAGATTGGTGTAACACATAACACATTAAGAGAGGTATAACATTTGAGCGCTCCTCTTGCTCTTGATTGCTAAATAACTAGTTATACCTTTTGTTTGCTGATTTTTTTTAATCTCAATGTCCAATCGTATATAATACAAACCCTAGCAGTCTTTTACAAAGTTAAAAAAGAGAGAAAAGAACGAAACAGACCTCCCTGAAGCATCAAAATCAAAATAAGAAACAGTTTTTGGCAAAGTAATCAGCTGATACACTAATAAAAAATTAATGGCATTAGTTAGATATATTAAATGAAGACTCAACACAACAAGAGATTGCTAGACTTGTATTTGTACTCCCTGTACCATTGAGAATTTGGAAATACCCATGGTATGATTTTCACCACGAGGATGGTTATATGCCAAACAGGTTTTACTCCCAAAGGAACACTGTATGAACCGGACGACGGCCACATCCCAAATTCTCGAGGATACGAAACATATGTTTGTTAATCTGTCTAATGGTAGCAGAATTGGATTTTGGTAACATACAATATTTACATAATTGTCAGCACAGCAAGTCTATTTTTGTATGGCCTTAGGACACTCATTGTTAGCACATATGGACATCACCTGCTGACCTGCAACTCCAAGCAGATACAATTTATGGGTATCAGTCAAAAGATTAAACCGGCTAATAAAAATAAACAAAAATGGGAAGCTCTAACTTAGTAGTAACCAAATGCTTACCTGAGATATGTTAGTCCTACATAGAACATATAATCATTTGCCATGTTTGGTAGCTACGGTTCTTTGAAATATTTCTTCAAAGGCATGAGCTCTGAAATCTGCAGTGATAAGAAGACTTATACTAAGGGAGATAAATTATGTTTACAATTATGTATATGTAAATTAAGAATGATATTCAACTAATGAAATATCATTTGAAACTTGCCTACACAAATGGTCCGTATTTCAAGTATCAATATCATTATCAAGCAAACCGACAATTAAACATTAATGAGAAAGACATTTGTTAAGTGAGTACTATTTATTGCATCAGTATAGAGATGAAGCAGTAGATAACAAAAGTGGTAGTAGGTTCAACTTGATCCGCAGTGTCACCCTTGGACAAAGATTCAGATTTTTGGATAACCTCTATTTGAAAACATATAAGATTCTTGAGAATATATTCGCGGATTACCTTAGCTTCAATTTCGGATAACCTTTTCTGGTGTATAGACAGATTTTCTTCAGCGTGGGCAAAAGCTTTAAGTTGTCTTAGCAAGTCACCACCACCTCTGAAATAACATAACAGGATTCATTTTCACAAAATATATCATCCGGAGGAGAAACTGATATGGACAAAACAAATGTATGAACTCTTGGAATGTTGACAGTTCTATATTATCTCACTTGATAAGAAATAAGAAGTAGGGGCATGCACTTTCATCTTTAACGGTATTGTCACGACTACGCTGATAAAAATATAGCATGGCCATCCAAAAGTAGATGAATCTGTAAGTACAAGCTTACTTGCGGCTTCCACCAGTCAATAGACCACTGGGTTGAAATATATCACCTTCGAGGGTCACACTTGGTGTGCGGATTTCAGCATTGAAAGCAACCTATGAACATTTGAGACAAACAACACAATCCAATGATTTTCAAGCATTGTCAGTATAGATAAACAAAAAGATGAACCAAATGTGTAACGAGGAAAACAATTTGTTTGTTGCTATAAAAAATATCATCGTAATTTGGTGAAGATCCACTAAATTTTGTTACTTATGTACATAATATAAAATCAAAATAAAGACATGCTTTGAACTTTGGTTTTCCAACAGAAATCGAAGAATGTTCCCTAATGTCCATTTTGTCACACTGAGACTGAGGTGATGCCTTTAATGACAATTGACAAGATGTCTCCGATACATATTGCATGTCTAAAGGACCTGCATATTGAACTTTGTAACATCCGCAGTGATGATCCAAGCAGAAAGTAATAATAAATCTTTGTTACAGATCACGTCATAGGTATAGTCCAAGATGGACTAAACAATGAGACATGGTATAAAAGTTTTATGATAATAGACCACCCAAACTCTCCTACAATATAGGGCCCATTTCCTAGTATAAAAATACAGATGCTTTGGAAACTTATCAAACCTACAAATATTCAGCATCATGCAACTGGAAAGCATGGTATTTTGATACAATGTATTGCTATTACTAATATTGATTACTGAACTCAACAATCGCACTGTTTAATTCTCCCTTGGTCTCCTTTTCTGAAAAATTGAATTGTTCTGGAAGTCCATTCTACTGCTCAAAAGTACATTTTAAAATTCCGATAGTTTGTTTGCATTAAAGAAGATACAAAATTTTGAAGCTGTAAAATGAGTTCATGGTTGTATATCCACTAAACCTATCAATGGGTTTGAGCTAAGGACATATGAGCATTCACGTAAATGGTAAACCAGTAAATTAAAAGACTCGGTATTTACTTTTCATTTTGGGGATTTTTATTAGTTCCAATTAAAACCTGCTTCTCCAGAGGGTGTATTAGAATGGATTTTTTAAAAGTCAAAAATTACCAATTTGTCGAAAACCTTAAACTTTCATGTCACTCTTTTTCGAATCCTAATAACATAAAGCTCAACTAAGTCATATTAAATCTAAGAAAAACTGATCTTTGATTTACACGAAATTCAATGGTCTTGCATTCTCAAAGAGTTTAGTGGTCTCAGTTGAACCTTCCACTTGATTAAGATGGTTGGTAAATTTCAATAAGCGCACTTATAATATCTAACTCTAAAGAACCTGTAATCAGTTCTAATAAATATACGGGCTTACCTAATAATTCATTTGGCCAAGCCTCAAAAACTTATAAGGCCAAGCAAACTTTTCAGGACCATCACAAAGTTTTTAAAACATAATTTTTATATCATCTACCAAACTAAAATTATGGTCTAGAAAGATCATCTCTCAGAACCATCCCCTCAAGGCACAATATACATAGATTCTTTGACATTTTTCTTTTTATTTGAATTCTTCTCAATTTTCAATAAATATGTTGCTAAAAATGGCCTTGTCATCACCCTTTTTGTTTGAATAAAATGAACAGGTATATCACCCTAATAGAAGAAAAGCTAGAATGCTCAGCTAGACAATTATGCTAAAACAAACCAATTTTGAACTTGATGGAATAGTACCTCTTTAGCAGCATCATCAGTTTTGCAGATAAAAGTTGAACCAAAAACGTACTCCATCGCACTCTGTACAAAAAAAGTTTGTCCACAAAATTAAATCAGAACACCCTTTAAGAGTTGGCACTTACAGATCTAACAAATCTCAAGAAAATACAAATAAAAACTTGAAGTGAGCTGCAAAAAAATATCAAGAACCCAAAAGACGATAATGACAGAACTAAACTAGTTTCCTATTAAGTTGGATAACCATAATGAGAGTGGAAAACACTATTAGAAGATGTAAAGTGGGTCCTTTCGGCATCATACCTTCAGTTCCTCTTCGTATCCAACCAGAGACAGTGCCAGTTCAGCATTCTCTTTACCAACCTGAATTATAGTTTAAGACATATCATCATCAGATAGTAAGATAAGAGAGAGCCACCAAAATAACCTACCAATCTGGCAGCTGTTTGCTGAATTCTGGGAGGAACGACATTGGGTTGAATTTTGTTCAACGGTATAATAGTTACTCTTCGGCGAAGTTCACCATTTTGAAGAAGCTGCTTTCCAGTCGTTTCAGTATCCACGACCACATTATATAATTTACCACCAGCAGCAGCCTGAGATTTATCTAAATGAGTATACTATATGGCTAGTAAATGAACCATACTTCAGACTCATCAGCAACAAAGGGCAATCAAAATGTATCAGTTGAACCTCTAAAGCAGTCATTGTCGAGCTATCTTTCACTTTAATGAGCTTTGCGACCACACCTTTCACTCTTGACCTATCAAAACCTTTAGCAGGATCACGATATGTGAGCTCAACATTTGCTAACCTCCCTGAAAGAACCCTTATTTCATCTTTCAGTTTTTGAATTGCTTCTAGTTCTGATGCACGGTCCTGAAAGATTTTTAACTATGTAATTACAAGAATTGTTCAGATAATATAAAATAGTAGATAAAGTAGGAAAAAGGACACACATACCTGTTGCAATGCTTCAATCTGTCCTTCCTTATACAGAACAGATTCTAATGACCTTTGAACATTGTCTACGTCATTTTTCAAGACAGCGAGTTCCTTTTCAATTGCCAAGGCTTCTTCATGTTTTGACAACATTTGCTTTGTTTTCTCTTTTAGCTCTTTCTCACAATGCCTTATTTTTGGTTTCATCTGCTTTACTTCAGTTTCTGCATTCCCAACTGCTATCTTAGCGTCACCAAGTTGATCTTCAAGACATTTTTCATCAGTCCCACTGCCTTTTCCTGCAAGTAGCCCCTATATATATACAACATCATTAAAATGTAATGTTTTCCATATAAGGATAACTTTTTCAAGAGTACTTACTAGAAGAGGAGACATTTCAAACCTGATAGTTCGCTTCAAAGTCATCCAAGTTTTTGGACAGCTCCTCATATCTGGCTTTCAGATGAGCCGCTCCATTTTCGGCACTTTCAACAGCAGCAGCCCGCTCATTTTCAGATTGCTCCAACTCATTAATATTTTTTAAAATCTGGAAATGCACACAAAAGAAACTTAATTTTCAGAATCAATAAGTTCTGAAACACATCAGTTGAAAAACCGATGAGCACCCAAGTGAAAAGACTAATGACTAGAAAGCAATTGAACTACAAGGTAGAATGGTTCACAGCACTTGCCTTCTTAGCGTTTTGTTTCTCAGCAAGTAGGGTCTCCTCTTGATTTTTGAGTACAGAAGTTGCTTTTACAAGATCGTGAGATAGAGCATCTACTTTATCAGACAAGACCTTTACTTCTCCCCCCATGTTAGCCTCTTTTTCTGCAGTTAATATTGCCACGGTTTTGTCCATTTCTTCTATTTTGGATCTCATCGTCATTGTGTTGCCGTCAATGTCAGTTATTTTGGCTTTCAATTGTTCCACCTCATTGACAGCGGCGCCTTGAATTCTTTCTGCTTGAACAAACTCATAAGCTATGCAAAATCTCCTTAGTCTATCCAGCTCTCCATTACCATTCGCCCACTGCATATACTGCATCCTTTCCTTCCTTAATTTCTCCAATGCAGGGAGTATTTCATGATCTAGCAGCTTATCAATTTCATCGACCTTACTCTGTTTCTTCTCAAGTGTTTTGAGAGCTGCTTCCTTTTTGGATTCATACATTCTGGTCCCCGCAGCTTCTTCAAGCATGGACAAAATTTCAGGAGGCTTCATATTTAAAACCTTTGTAATAAGCCCTTGCATTATGAGAAAATGTGGATTGTTGACATTCAGTTGCACAGAGTGGAAAAGATTCTGGACCCTAGTAGGCTGGGCAACATGCCCATTGATCAGATATTTGTTTCTTCCACCAACCACAATCTGAAAATCACGTAAGTACTACCATGAATGCCTTACCAAACTAATTTTAACGAAGTCAAAATGTGTGCTGATGAGTAGTTCACTAAAACAGGTTATTTGTATCCAAAAATGGTCCATAAGAAAAAGTAGAAGCGAAAAAACGTCAATAGATACCTGACGAGTAACAGTAATTTCAGTGCAATCTTCAAATCCAATGGGACTACGAGCTCTATCGGAATTATCAAAGACAATAGAGACAGTGGCCTTGGTAATCCCAGCTTGCCCTTGCTTGTAAACGAGCTCCTGTAAATTAGAAGCCCTAACTTGCTGCAAATTGGTAATCCCCAAAACGAAGCAGATGGAATCAAGTATGTTGGACTTTCCAGAGCCATTGAGACCTGTAATGGCGTTGAAGAAGGGATCGAATCCGGGAACGACGGTTCTCGTCGCGTATGACTTGAACCCTTCCAAGCATACCTCCTTATATACATGGGATACAAACCCTAATTTCAACCAGTAGATTGATTATCCGAGAGAGATAACCAGAAAGAGGTCACTGTGAATTGAATCGAAGATAGCGAAACAAGGAAATGGCTTTTGCGACGCTCTCGAATGGTTCAGAATGGAACTACATTTTGAAACTCCCGCTCAAACATTTCAAACCAGCAACTCAGGAATTGTCAAGTATTATTGATCATAGCTAATGAGTAATGACTAAAACTTAAGTTCTTCCATAGAATTGCAAAGAAACATGGGCCATTGCGAAAAAGGGTTTTGAGTTGCTTTTATCTTTGACAATTTGTCAAAAGGTCAACGGTTCAACTCCCTTGAATAGCATAATTTTCTCCACTTTTATGGTGGAGTGTTGTCCTCCTCCTCCCTCGCGGAGGTGTTGTTCGTCCCGCCTCGGCGTGGACGTGTTGTGTCATGCAGGTCCGCAAGTGTTGCTTTGTCAGTCTTACTCTTACATGGATTTGGGGAGACGCGTGAAGTTTAGAGAATTTGTGTTGTCTTTTCTTATTGAAAAACCTTGAACATATATACAACGCAGCAACCTTGGAGGAGAAGTCTAGATCCTATGAAATAGCAATTAGAATATACGCTATCCTATCAATAAGGTAACAAGCATATATACAATATATTGTAGATGATAATATCTCGTCTAATACTCCCCCTCAAGTTGGAGCATGCAAGTCACAAATGCCCAACTTGCCAAGTAGATAGGAAAAAAGGTTGTTTGCCCAATGCCTTGGTAAATAAGTCAGCTAGTTGATCCTGCGATCGCACATAAGAGGTGACAATACAACCGCATTGGATGAGATCTCGCATAAAGTGACAGTCAATCTCAATATGTTTGGTACGCTCATGAAATACAGGATTTGCTGAGATATGTAGAGCAGCTTGACTATCGCAGACTAGATGCATGGGAGATGTATGATGGTAGCCGAGAGATAAAAGGAACGCCTTGAGCCAAAGAAGCTCACAACAGGCAGCAGCCATTGAATAGTATTCAGCTTCTGCAGAGGAGCGTGATACAGTAGGTTTCTTCTTAGTCTTCCAAGACATAGGAGAAGCCTCTAAAATAACAAAGTACCCTGTTAAGGATCGTATCGTAAGAGGACATGTCGTCCAGTCACTATCACAATATGCAGTGAGCTGCAAAGAACTATAACGAGATAAAATGAGGCCCTGCCCGGGATGACTTTTGATGTAGTGAAGCACCCGTATGGCAGCTTGCCAATGAGTCTCCGTAGGGCATTGCATAAACTGGGGAGAGGATGTGGACCGAGTAACTGAGCTCAGGTCGTGTGATTGTCAAGTAAATCATGAGCAGTGAAGACCAAGCCTATTTCGATGCTAGGATGAGTCACGCTAGTGAGCATCACCTAACAAGGGTGAATCTACTTGCATTCTAGAACCCTTAGTCTCATTCTCTCAAATACTCAACTCCAAATTCATGTTTATAAACCACCTAGGCATTTTATCAAATACTTAGAGGGTATAGAGTTGACATTTGATCAAAGTAGATCCACAACCATGACAAAAGCTTCATTCAAACATATATTCAATGAGAAGATAGAGTTTATACACCAAGGAGATCCATAGGACCCCTAGAAATTAGAAGGACTACTCACTACTCATGGTGCTAACACGGCCACATCCATGATGAAAGAATTAATAATTATATCACTTTCTCTTCTTTGCTATTCGTACCTCCTTCTATTTCCATCGAAATCGAATGGATCCATACTATTGTTGATGAGTGAACGGGGAAGAATAGGAAATAATGTGGACTGTGCTGAGAGATGGTGTGAGTATATAATATTTTGTAGGCCTATTATATATAGGAATTGTCGGATTTCAGAAAATCTAATCAAATACACGTGTCACATAACGATTGGGTCGAAATATTATCAAAAATCTTATCCAATAATTCAAGAGATAGTATACAGATTTTGAGATTTTCACAATCAAAGTGTACACACGTGTCACATAACGATTGGTTCAATATTATCAAAAATCTAATCGAATAATCCAAACGATAGTATACGGATTTTGAGATTTTCACAATCTAAATGTATACACGTGTTACACGCCTATTAGGTAAAAATGTGATCGAAAATCTCGATTAATTTATCAAGTTATAATTTATTTTTAAAATAAAAAATAATAATATTTTATTTGATAAATAGTGCAAGGAGGTACTGAACTTTTAAACTGGTGCATTAATTGCAGATCAAGAAGGTGCTATAAGGTGTTGATTTAGCATTTTTTCCATTTTAGGAGGTGCTGAATGGATGCGGATGCTCTAAATGGGTGAAGATGCCCCCTTGGAATTCCAATTCAATTACAGTCTTAGCTGATTTAACAAATCTCTTCCCATCCAACTGGACTTTAGTTACCCTGGTCTTATTGGTCCACAAATTGTCGAAATGTGTTCGAGCTGTATTAAGAATTTTGTGAATATATAATCATTAATGTTATTTTGCATTGGCCGACCTATCGTTTATTGATGGACTAGACCAAACGTCCTTTCCTTGGGATAATTACCTCTTTTTTTTATTACACAACCTGTTAAACAACACGCACAAACGGAACCTAGGCAAACAACCCGGACATCCTGGGTAAAGCTACAGAAGACGACCAAGACCAATTATACTTCCTAGCTTTATTTGCCAAAAAATCAGCAAGATGGTTAGCTTCTCTTCGAATCAAGGAGACTCCCCAATCCTCATTCATTAACAGGAAACCAACACATTCCCTGACTTTACTTGCTAGCCACTCCGGACACTTCGCCTTTTGAGAAACATACATAAAGAGATCCACATTGTCCGTCTCAAAAATGCATTTCCTCCATTCTTCTTTGAACGCCCAGTGAATTGCTTCCAACAAAGCCTGCAACTCTACCTCTAATGCCGCATGTAAATCATCCACCAGGCTGGCCTTCACCCCAATAAGAACTCTCTCCGCATTCCACGCAATACAAGCATAGCCTGCCCGACCAGACCCCTCGTCCTATGAACCATCTATATTTATCTTTACAAAGCCAAGTCTTGGAGCCTCCCAGCTGCTACTCCCCTCCAAATCTGACACTGTGAATCTGAATTCAGGCTTATTGAAGAGAGAAACATTTGCTTGATATCTGAAGCTCTAGCAAAACATCTCGAATGGCACACATGACATTATAGAAAAAATAGCACATATATTGAGAAAATAGTGGCACACATGACATTATAGAGAAAATAGTTAATGTTGGCACTTTTAATAGCCACCATGCAATGACTTTTTGTAATCTTCATTATTATTTTTTTATAATGGAGTACAATAATTCGAATATTACAATGCACATGACACCTTATCATCTAGTACATATATTGATATCTGAAGCTCTAGCAAAATATCTCGATCGGATCCGAAATCATCTGGTACATTTCTCGACTAGCGAATGTCAGGTTCGACACCTTTACCATGCATGAATTCGCACATCTACCCCAAATCATCACTGGTACATTCTTCGAAACTTGGAGCTCAAGCCACCTATGACACATTTACCGTTGCAAGACACGACACATCAATCTTGACGACCGGAGAAAGCATCCACGAGGGATATAAAAAATATCCACGCGAGAGGTGAAACGAGTAAAAGGAAAAGAACATTCTCATAAAATTATGAGCGAATATCATGGGTGGGGCTCGAACACTCAACCTTGTGAATTAAAACAATGTTGATATTCTTCCATTAAACTACATTCTTATTGGCTTGTCACCTTCATTCTTGACTCGCCCTTGTTGGAATCCACATCATCATGACATGACTCAATAATAACAGAAACATGTTCGACGTGGAAGATGCTGATGCGCACGGTCTTAATTAAAGGACAGCATTTTATTAATATAGTTTTTGACACCATTCATATCATATGAATCTTAGATCACGAATTATACTCTCTTCATATACGCATACAAAATTATTGCGCGACACGTAAACGTCAAGTGTCAAATATTTAAATTAATTTAGCTCAGTAATTTGACTGATTTTAATAATTATTACTGAACAAAAAAGGCGTCAGAAAAAAGGAGTCTGATTCTAAATCTAATATGAGCGTGCACATACGAATGATTATCCAAGGCGAAGGCGATGACAATAATCCATTTTGAATATGCGAATATACTTTCCGCCTCATTCTTTATATTGGGCTCTTTGTTCAGTCTTCTAGACGCGCCCACTCCGATCCTAAAAACTCTACCAACAAAATTAAAAAACTTCCAAATTCAAAAATGTTGCATAGTGATGGTTGTTCCGAGTATTATTATGAATTTTGTTAGCTCATTCAATCCTAATTTCTTTATGATTCAAAAGCTCAAATTTAAGAACGGAATTATAAATCAAAATTATATAACGTCAAACTTTTTCAGAATGTATTTAAGTTAATGGGCAATAGCCGAAAATTGTTAATTTTTGTACACTACACATGAAATTATATACAAAATGTTGAAGCAAAATCTACTTTGACTTGAGTTTAAAGAAGTTCTCCACGTTCAAACGATGACGAAAGACATTGCCCAAAAATAAAAATAAGAAAAAAAGCCCTCCATGTAGATGATGCTTCCATAATCTAACAACTTTTCATCATTTTAGGAGATGGGGTGTCATTTCTTAACAAATATTTCTTTGACCATCCAATTATTCGCCAATAACAATCTTTTCATTAAAGGGCAGGTGTTCAATCACTTGACAAACCCTTTGTTCACACAAATTTATATTTTTTTAATTAACGAACACTACTTGATACTTTATAATCTATAAATAATAACATACGACAAACTTCGCCACCAAATAGTGTTGTATAGCGAAAACAATGCATTTGAAATGTCTATACCTTCTCTGAAATGGTTTTTTTTTATAAGCTCTGAAATGGTTTTTTTTATTGCAATATGTCATATTTTCGCTTTATTTTATTCTTACATTTTGGAATTAACCAAGATAATTTAATTTTTCAATTCTATTTACCTAATTTTCCATTAACCCAAGAAAAGCCTAATGTTTTCGTCTCTTTAATGGTTTTATGGATCCTCTCACTCAAGACTTTAAATAGTTGCTTTCTTAATTATTGTTTAAGTTTCATGATTATGACATGCAAGCTCAAGTGGGTGTGGGTGTATTTTATCAATTAGGCGAGGCACGATTATAATTTTTTCTTTCTATATCACTTTTATGGTACAAAACTCAAATACACACGCAATGCATATATATAATTAATTAATTAATTGCTAGTTGTCCTCGTCAAAAAAATGCTAGTTGTCAGGTGATGGTGGCTCAGGGAAAGAACGAGAACTCATCCATAATTATTTTATAGTGAGTTAATTATTTAATTCACTTTTGCCTCCTTTATTAATTATTTTATTTTATTATCTTATCTTATCAAAAAAAATTAATTATTTTATTATGATGCCAACAAGGCAGTGGTATAGAGAAGAATTCTAACTTTGCTTTTATAAGGTTGAGGGTTCGAGCTCCATCCGTGGCACTATTCTCACAATTTTCTGAGAATTTTCTCTCCTTTTTCTTCGTCCAGCCTCGCGCGTGAATGCTTTCATCTTCACCTCTCGCGCGTGACGCTTCTACATCCCTCGTAGATGCTTCCTCCAGCCATGGATCCATGCATGGTAAAGGTGTTGAATCTGGTCTGCGCTTCAGAAGTGAACAATATACCAGATAATTTTGGATCCGATCGAGATACCTAATTGTTAAAACTTCGGATATCAATATATATATATATATGAGGAGCGTTCAAATGAGGCACCAAAATTAGAATGAAACTGTGAGGCACGATCTCATCCACACATCAAACCCCCCGTGCATTGTGGGCGCGCCACGTGTCCAAATAGTAAACCCACTAACTTTTGAAAAGTCAACAATTGCGGCTTGCCACGTGGCTTCGCCACGTGCCTCGGATCAACTCCCACAGACGGCCGAGATCGTGCCTCACAGTTTCATTCTACCAACCATGCCTCAACCGAGTGCTCTATATATATATATATATATATATATATATATATATAGAGGAGTGTTCAAATGAGGACACCCAAATTTGGTAAGGACGTAGGGACAAATCTCATCCATTAGATCATCATCCATCTAACCCCCCCGTGCTTTGTGGGTGCGCCACGTGTCCAAGTACCCAAAATCCAATAAAGCAAATAGTAAAATCCCACTACCAAAAAGCAAATAGTAAAACCCACTACCACATGTGACACGTGGCAGCTTGTGGATCATTGGATGAACCTCATCCAATGGCCAAGATTAGTCCCTACACCCTCACCATAAGACATGTCCTCAATTGAACGCCCCCCTATATATATATATATATATATATATATATATATATATATATATATATAGAGGAGTGTTCAAATGAGGACACCCAAATTTGGTAAGGACGTAGGGACAAATCTCATCCATTAGATCATCATCCATCTAACCCCCACGTGCTTTGTGGGCGCGCCACGTGTCCAAGTTCCCAAAATCCAATAAAGCAAATAGTAAAACCCACTACCAAAAAGCAAATAGTAAAACCCACTACCACATGTGACACGTGGCAGCTTGTGGATCATTGGATGAACCTCATCCAATGGCCAAGATTAGTCCCTACACCCTCACCATAAGACATGTCCTCAATTGAACGCCCCCTATATATATATATATATATATAGAGAAGCGCTCAAATGTGAACCACATCTTACACTAAGAACCTATGAATTCATCTCCACCTTTAGATCATTTGATCTAAAGGTGCATAATCAATCCAAAAAGTGAAAGTTGTTTGTCTTTTTGCACTTTTGTCTTTTACCTAAAAGACAAAAGTGCAAAATGCCAAAAAAACACTTTTTGGACAAATCTACACCTTTAGATCTCAAGATCCAAAGGTGCAAGATGGTTCATATGTTCTTAGTGTAAGAGGAGTTCACATTTGAGCGCGCCCCTATATATATGTACTACATGATAAAGCGTCATAAGCATTGTAATATTCCGAGTTGTTGTACCCCACTATAAAAAAATTAATTTAATAATTATATTTGATGATTTATTATTGTATTTTAAGATTCTAGTATCTATACAGAAAACTCGATAGTATGACAATTCATACTTATTTAGTACATCTGCATCTGTAAGCTTTTTGTTTCAACAATTGTTGTTGTTAGGAGCAATTTTATGCCCATTTTTAACAGCAGTTACTGACAAACATGTTAAATCAGCTTTCAGATGTCCTAAGATACACACCATAATTTATAATTTACGCTATAAAAATAGGTATAAAAGCATGCTCACTGGGCAAACTTATAAAATAAATTAAACAGAAGTTACAGCGTTTTCATATAAAATTTTAAATTCACTGAATAAAAGGTATGCATTCCGTCATGGATATAATCAAATTAATTCAAAATGGAGTATGAATTTATGACGTCCAAATTCGTCAAATATTCATTGAAATACGACTTCAAACTTTTGGATTTCATTCAACATGTGAAATGGGTATTAGTCAAATCGGCTTGAATTCGTGAATTGAAATTAATATTTAATAGGTCAATGGTTCAACTTTCACATTCTTTAATATACGTATATTACATATTAATTGATTTGTATGGCATGTTCACGCACACGCATCATGTAAAAAATGTATTGAAACAATTTAAATTTAAAATGGTAAAAATGTGACTTTTAACAGGTCGGTAGAACACTACTCCATTGGTTTCGAGACAATATGCGAAATTATTCGTTTTTAGGACCAAGTGGGTTACAAATTGATTATTATCCATTCAAAATGGGCAGAAATAGCGTCCGTCAGTCAGATTTGTCAACAGCATATAACCCGAATATTCCCCGTACATATTCCATCACCGAAATTGTATCCCGGGGGTATTATCGTCATTCCACCACACTACCTACCAGAACCAAGTTCACTGCTCAACATCACCGTACCTCCCTCATTTTTAAAGAAGTCACGGATGGAGCCGACGAGTAAGAAAAGAAAGAAAGGCAGACGAAGCGAATCCTGACTTTGCCTGCTGAAGAATCCAATCAGGAAACTCATCCAGCCTAGAAAACTTCGAAAGCTCAAACTGGTACGTAGACATTTATGATTTATTCAGTTTAATTGACTGAGACTGGTAGTTGTTCGTTTCTTCTGTATCGTTGAAATTCATCGATTGTTGTTTTCGTAGTCTATGATTTTTTGCTCGGTGTATTGAGCGCGCGTGTTTATCAAGTTTCATTCAGATTAGATGATTGCAGGCGACGATCTACATGACGGAATTGAGTGTGTCGATGTGTGTGTGTGATTCGAGAAAATCGTAGCATGTATTTATCATTTATGTAAAAGATAATCTAGGGCAATTATCAAAGCTTTATTGAATGATCAAACAAACATACAAGATACAAGCACTGAAACACAAAACGGTCTCAATGTTCACCACAAGCTCAAAACTATCCTATCTCTGTCTTACTCTTATACAAACAATCAAATGAATGTATCAATCGAGACAACTGAGAAAAGTATTGGAGGGATTAAAGCCCCCTCCGATAGCCCCGAAGCCCTAATCCGAGCCTCTTCTAGCAGCAATCCGTGAACACCAGCGAATCCTTGCAGCAACTGAACTCTTTGTGGAGAATCAAACCACGTCTAACAATCTTGCAGCTTGAATAGCGTCACACAGTCGAAGACTCGAACTCAGTCTTGTAGAAAATTTGCAATCACAGTGAAGTGGGGATTTTCGGATAAACCCTAAAATCCCAAATTCAGCTCATCTTAAGCTCGAACTCTCCTCGCTTCAAAATGCATCCGTTTTCGTCTTGGTCAAACTGGTCAAACACGCGCCCACTCAATACTGCGTCGTTCCAATAAACTCGTAGTCTCCGTTATTGCCAAAAAGACAGCGCTGCATCCCAACGGTTCTCAACTGAATCTCGCGTTCTGTCAATACGTCGTCACTTCGCATAACTCAGCTCCCGCCTAGGTGAAAGGTTGCCGTTTCGAGCCGTCCAAAGCCAGACTCCAAATTTGCTAAGTCTTAAAACCTAGGGACTATCCTACTATCTTCAGGACTTCAAACCAAGCTGTCTTAAATTCCTATTTGAGCTTGTAATGTAGTTATCAAGTAGAATATATGTCTTACAATTTAGTTCATTTGTTGAAACTGAGAGCTGAGACGGAGAGTCCTTGATCGTCATTTTCATCATCAGTTTCGGTCTATTTTGTTTGTGTGCTCTCTCGTCTCATATATAGCTTTGTGATAATTGCAATTATAATCTATGTTGTTAGCAGTGGCTGTATTGTATAATTCCTGTTTGATATGCTTTTTGTATCATTGTGTCTTACAAAAACTCACTTGTGATCAGGTCGGCTTAAGTGTGGATATCCAAGGAAATTATATTCATATCTTAACCAAAGAGTTCATTTATATTTCTCGAATTATTAATAATGGCGCACCGGAACGAAAATGAATGTAGAAAGCCGTATGGAATTAGGTTTTTGGAGTTTATTAAAGGAGGGAAGCTTTCCTTCAAGACATATCAAGCTATTGTCTTGGTTGTCACATTCTTGGCTTACGCCAGCTACCATGCAACTCGTAAAACGGCAAGTATTGTCAAGAGCACGTTAGATCCACAATCGTCTGGTGCAGGTCTGGGTTTAAAACTTGCTCCTACTCAGGGATAGGAATTACAACAATGGCAGTATGTCTTCCGCCGTTCGTGGAGCTGGCTGGTCACCTTTCAATGGATTAGATGGAACATCATTGCTTTGCCAACTGGACCTTGCCTTCCTCTCCATTTACTCATTAGGGATGTACTTTTCTGGGCATATAGGGGATAGGATGGACTTGAAGAGTTTTCTTGACAATTGGAATGGTCGGAACTGGCATCTTCACCTCATTATTTGGAATAGGTTATTGGGCAAACATACATTTTTTCTATTACTTCTTAGCTACTCAAATGTTCGCTGGATTGTTCCAATCCACTGGATGGCCTTCGGTTGTTGCCGTTGTTGGAAATTGGTTTGGAAAGAAAAAGAGAGGGTTGATTATGGGCATATGGAATGCCCATACATCATTAGGCAACATCACGGGATCATTAGTTGCTGCAGCCATGTTACAATACGGTGGGATTGGTCATTGGTCGTGCCTGGTCTCATGATTTCTTTTGCGGGACTGGTTTTGTTTCTTTTACTGCCTGTTAACCCAGAGTCTGTCGGAGGTGACAGAGATGATGAGGATGACATAGATGTGATATCATCCCCAAAAAAGATTACAGGGGGGTTTACAGAACCTTTGTTGGAATTCAAGTCAGAGGCCAGAGATAAACCTGTCGGATTTCTAGAAGCCTGGAGAATCCCCGGGGTGGCGCCATTTGCTCTGTGTCTTTTCTTCTCAAAGCTGGTTATTTTTTGTGGCCTCCTCCCTCCATGTAAGATGTGTGGACAAGAAGCTGAGGACTTGATATGTTTGTAGCTTATGTATTTCTATGTACCATTTTATCAGGCTAAGACAGTTTTTTTAGGAGTTTTTTTTATTTTTTTTGCCCTGTTTTGCATACTCAATATCGTTTTTGCCCCGCCTGAAACTCAAATCTCGTTTTTGCCCTGTTTTTAGAGGAACCGATTTTGCCCAAATCGGTTTGGGTGATTTTTGAATGAAACCGATTTGGGAGAAATCGGTTTCGTTGATTTTCAACCAAACCGATTTGGGAGAAATCGGTTTGCTGACTGTGCGATTACGTGGACCGAAAGAAATATAATTATGACCACGTGTACAAAACCGATTTGGGCCAAATCGGTTTGACTGGTCAACAATAATTATTTTTTACAAAATTCACTAATTAACACCCAATTCAACCCAAACAATTCAATTAATTATCCCCCAATTCAAATAATTAACACCAAATTCAACACAACTATTTTAACTAATTAACACTCAATTCAACAATTCAACACAAACATTTCAACTAATTAACACTCAATTCTACCCAATTCAACACAAACAATTTCCCATCGAAAAAAAAACACAAACAATTCAATTAATTATCACCCAATTCAAATAATTAACACCAAATTCAACACACATAATTAGTTGAAATGTTTGTGTTGAATTGTTGATTTGAGTGTTAATTAGGTAAAATATTTGTGTTGAATTTGGTGTTAATTACTTGAATTGGGTGATAATTAGTTGAATTGGGTGATAATTAGTTAAATTTATAAAAAATAATTGTTGTTGACCGGTCAACCCGATTTGGGGGAAATCGGTTTTGTACACGTGGACATAATTACATTTCTTTCGGTCCACGTAGGACCAAATAGTGACACGAGGGCGCACAGTCATCAAACCGATTTGGGAGAAATCGGTTTGCTTGAAAATCAACCAAACCGATTTCTCCCAAATCGGTTTCACTCAAAAATCACCCAAACCGATTTGGGCAAAATCGGTTCCTTTAAAAACAGGGCAAAAACGAGATTTGAGTTTCAGACGGGGCAAAAACGATATTGAGTTTGCAAAACAGGGCAAAAAATAAAAAAACTCTTTTTTTAGTGAACAATTCTGCTAATCAGCAGCTCTTTAGGTGATGACCGGAGATGATGTGGGGTGATGAGAACGACGGGGGGCGGAGCAGCTACGGCTGAATACGACTGCGCTACGGCTGAGGACGACGGGCGGGCGCAGGTGTAGTTAAGGCGCGGAAGTCTACTGCGACTAAGGGAAGAAGATTTAGGTCTCCATACATATTCAATTTTGGGCGCTGTGCACAACGGCGCCTATTGTCTAATCATCAATTTTTGCTGACTCATCCTTCTTCAAATACACAAAATTGACACTAGACTATAAACACGGTTCATGACAGCGTTTAATTGCTTAGGCGCTTTTCTCAACGGCGCCTAAAGGGATTCAGTCTAAATTGGAAATTGAATTTCGGGATCGAATACAATTGGAAATTTTTTCCAAATACGCACCGCGACTCTCCGGATCTGACCTCTACCACCTACACACTCTCTCCGAAAAAGTTTCCGCCCTTGAATCCGCCGTCCACCGACTCGCCATTGCCAATGCCAAGCCTGTTAAGAAGACCCAAGCCGCCGGTAATTACAGCTTGATGGCCGAGATCAACAGCGATGGGATTGACAGGAAGTATCAGTGGATCGCTACGATCAAAGGAGGGGAGAAGAAGCAAGGTTTGACCAAGTCTAAGAATAAGGTCAACGTCAAAAATTACAAATGGACTAGTGAGATTAAGGGAAGAGGAGAACACGCTCCTGTGCAAAAATACACGCTCCTAAGGAAAAGGACAAAAGAGAGAAGAAGGAAAAGGAATCTCCTCGCACTGTTGAGATTGAAGAGATCACTAATCCAGGTGGATTAGTCCTCAGACAGGTATCTTATCACCGTCATCGTAAATGTTACATTTGGAATAAGAATTGCCACCCTTACTATGACAATGTGTAATTGTGTATGATTAGATTAAGACTGCATCAATATTGGGATTTTTAATGAAGTTGTTATGCATATTACGTTGGCTTTTAAAGGTATTTGCTAAGAGGGCTGGAGCGTTCAATGCCAAGGGAAAAAGAAAGGAGCTTTCGCCACAAGATGCTGCGATCATGATCCAGAACAGTTTTAGAGCTTATTTGATCCGTAGATCCAAGGCTCTGCGTGGACTTCGCGAGCTTGCTGTTGCTAAAAACAAACTCAAGGAGCTCAGAAAGTTGTTCAACAACTTCTCTTACAGGCGTCGCATTGCTCATGATGCTGAGGAGTGCCAGAAGTTCACTGAAAGAATCATTGTTGTTCTTCTCACTGTGGATGCTATTGAGGTTCCCCCTCCTACCACTCTTAATATTTTTATTTTCCCTGAAATCATATATGACATTCATGCTCTTCGTTGTAGATGCAAATAGATTTTCTATACTCTTAAAATACAGGTCACGTGCGGATTAAAGATACCCTAAACTGGATATAAATGATATATCAACTGTTAAGTGTGTATTCTACAATGTCGGAATCTATGAATTTTACTGCACCATTTATTTGTTTTCCTATTCTACCCCACTTCAAAGTGCTATGCCCTGATGCCCTGATGTGATGCACCATTTGTTTTGTGAAAGAGATAAAATAATGTCCTAACATCTGCATGGTTGGTGAAAAATACTAGCTCCTTGGTTGTGCTGTTGGGGTATGATCGTCGTACCCCTGATGTTTTATTGAAATTGGCACTGAAAAAGCAACGCTTAATAGAGTTTATTAGGAGAAGTTCTCCCAATAATCATGTATGGCTGTGTGTATGAGCCATGACTAATGAAGTTGACTGGTGAATCTCACAGGGTATATATATATATATACAGCTGACTGGATATTGGGCAGTCCGGTCTTGTGTCTTCTTAATTTTTGTCTCTTGTTATAGTGAAAATAGTGCTGTAGCTGATATTTTCTGTATGATTGCTGGACTACTTCCTATTCCGCCTGCCCATTAATTCCTCTAACAAGTGATATCTGCAATATATGGTAGGGAGTTGATGTGATGATCCGAGCTGCAAAGAGGTCAATGGTTGATGAGCTAGAAGCAATGCTTGATGTTGTGGATCCACACCCTGCTGGTGATAGGGCTCTTTCCATTAGGAGTAGAACTTTTGATTTACCAACTGGTGGCATTCAGAAGGAAATTGCAGCTGGCGTAGCTCAGGTTGTTAGAATGCTCAACGAAGAAGAAAATGGAACTGAAGACTCAACCTTTGAAGCATGCTTATAAGGAGTTAGTTCATCTGATCTGACTTGTAGTGATACTTCCATCCTTGTGGTTTGTTGTGTGACTATCGTTTTTTTCAAGGTGGTGTGTCGGATTGCTTGTATGCGTCTTAATGAATACTGCATGCTGCATGAGCCGTGAACTGTAGCATCTGTTTTGTGGACCTATCTGCTTCATTGACGTTCACTTAAAAGATATGAATAAGGATTTTGCTTTCGTAGGCTATTGTTAAACACTTGAGCTGCTGATTCTCTAAAGATCTCCTAAGATGTCAGTTTACTCTAGTTCGTCAATTTTGATGCTGGCCTCTTACAGTTGGCTGTTATGGATTCCTATAGGGGTGGGAGCTAGAGGATTTCAAAGAGGACTGATTCTTGACCGTAGCAAGGAGATGCAATCCGAGTCCGTAAGAATAGTTCTGAAGTTTACTGTGACATGATTTGTTATTATATACGCAGTGTTAACTAGTTATTCTTTCTTTTTTTCTTTGATGAAGATAAGACAATAACTATTAAGTGGGAGTCGAGTTTTGTCCAAATCAAAAGTAAATAAATTATTTTTCAGACCAAATCGAACCGATTAAAATTTTTTTTTTTAATGAAAAATCGGATCAGCCAGGTCTTGACCGAGTTGATTGTAAAACGGTCCAATTACAGAACCGAATCGATCCGGTTACTGATTCCTGATCCAACCGATCGAACCGGCCAGTTCGGTCCAATTTTAATAACACTGCATGTGGCGAATCTTCAGACAAATGTGTTTGGCCTGACTTATAGACTCCTGAAAGCAAACAGAGAGGTCCCATGGGATGGGTTGGATTGCAGGATTGATAACATCATTCATTCTGAGAGGGGAACTTTGAATGGTGGAGAGTCGAAGCCTTTGACGAGAGAGGTAATATTTAGACCTTTGTGCAGCACACTGAGCAGCTCATATGTGTCGTTTGTGATATCCATTGGCCAAACACAAGCAAACACTAATTGTCTGTCTTTTTCGGAACAAGATTCTGCCCGCCAGAACATTTACCCGCTTACACAAACCAATGTTCATGGTAAAGTCTTTGTCACCAGGCTCCCATCTACGCATGTACACGACATAGTGGAGGTAGATAGGGCACATCTCAGGGAGCGAATAGAGAACCCGTTAGAAAAGGTCGACACAAATTGGTAAGGGATAAGGCGGATCAGTAAATGCATCCAACGCAGAATGACTTGACGGACATCAACCTTCAAAGACCAGTGCATTATATATGAGCATTCCAAACCTCCCACAAGGCGCAACAGGTAAGCCCTAGATGCAGACTATCTTGAAAATGTTTTTAACGATAACGAGAAAGGGAAAGAGTAACCAGCCCTTGCAAACCATGAGATCTTCTACAGTTGAAAGAGCGAGTGATCACTTCCCAAGCTTGGTGTGGCTGAGATCACTCTTGAAAAAATATGGTTAACGGATTCAATATTGGGTTTAGTACAACACCTACGTACACTGAGATGGCATGTTAAAACCTAGTCTGCCAATATAATCGTCGGTGGGGAGACCTCTAAGGAGAAGCTTCCACACATGAAACAACTAATCTTGTTGGGGATCCACCGTTGCCAAATGATAAAAGCCCAGTTGATGCTAGCCATGTTTGGTGCTAAACCAGGAAAGAAACTCGATGGCAGAGAAGGAAGCCGAAGAGTAACATGTCCATATAATCTGATCTTCATCCGAAGCGTTTTGTATATTCTCATAATACATTTGTTGAGATGGAGGAAGAGATTGCAGAATGTTCCCACGCAAGTCATCCTGCTCCCAAAACTCAATCATAGGAGTATCAACAGAGGGAACAACCCACCCCAGACATTCCCCTACATAACCAGCCAACATACTTCCATCACGTGTGGGATCCAGCGAGCCTCCAAACGCAATGGCTGGATGAGGTGAGAGATGGAATTCCAAATAGCCTTCAGAGTCAATAATCTTAAATCGAGATCGAGCAAAACGAGCCCATAAAGTTTTTCCCGAATTATAACTCCAAGCCAAATTTGCCATGTAGGGCAAGCATCACATTTCACAAAGGTTTGATACCATGACCACTCGCTTCCTTAGGGTAGCAAATCGCATCCCACCCAATCCAATGCTTTCTTCTAGTCGGACCATGATCCCATATGAAGTTATAAATGATCATCTCCATGCGCCGAATGACGGTAACTGTAATAGGAAGAACTGTCATGGCATGGATGCCTATTGAAGAGAGGACCGAGTTCACAAGACACTCTTCCTCCCATGGTTAAATTTATTTTTTCATCCAGCCGCCAACCCCTAGCTTTTAGTTTATTCTCCAAGCCTTCAAAATAGGCTATCCTGAGAATAAAGGAGCTCCCAGGTATGTGACAGGGAACCGCTCCTCTTGAAAGCCTGTTTTCTGCAAAATCCAATCTTTCCTAGCAGCATCAAAAACCTTGGGAAAGAAAATGTAACTTTTAGAGGGATTGAGAGCTTGACCTGATAGAAGACAAAACTTGTTAATAATCTCCAACAGCGCATTAATCGTCTGCTTTGACCCATTAGAAAAAAATGAGCAAGTCATCAGCATATAGAAGATGATTGATTGTAAGAGCATTCTGCTTTGTAAAATATAGAGTCAACTGCCCCTGTTGCACTTTCATGTTTATATGCTTTGAGAACCAGTCCATCACAATAATGAAAAGGCTAGGAGATAGAGAATCTCCTTGGCGGACGCCTCTCAACAATTTGAAAATGCCATATATGTGCCCTCACAGTCTAGAGGTGGCAAAATGGACGGATGAATGGATGGATTCATGGATGGATTAAACGGTTCGCGGATTAAATGAATTTAATCCGTTAAGATCCATTAGTGTTAATGGATTAAACGGATGGATCACTAACGGTTGACGGATTAGCGGATGAATCCATTTGACCAATTTGACCCGTTTCATCCATTTAATGTTTTTAATCCATTTAGTGCATTTACTCATTTAATCCATTTATTTTAAATGTGTATCAAAACTTTTTATGAATGGTAGGATGTATAAAGAGCATTATTGAAACTAAAAAAAAAAATTAATTGAGTTATTTTTAAACATACAAGATCAAATTGTCGTATTTTTCTAATTAATTTTAACTCAATTTAGACATTTGCTGCATTAAAACAGTGCTGGGAGCAAATAAAAAATCCGATGGAAGCAAGCTACATATCGTTGCGTAGATAACTCAAATCTCTACAACTCTCTAGTTTGCACCGAAAGCAGAAGGGGTCATTTAGAAGGTCGAAACACGAGTCGAAGTCAAACAGAAGTGTGTATCGCTACGAATTCTGCAGTTGGGCCGACTTTGGCTCGTGTTTCAACCTTTTAAACGACCTTTTCTGCTGTCGATATAAACTAGAGAGTTGTAAAGCTTTGAGTTAGCTACGCAACAACGTATACCTCGTCTCGATCCGATCTTTCGTCTGTTTTCAGCACTCATTTGAAACATCAAAGGTCTAATCTGCCATTAACGGTGTTATTACAATAATATTATTATTACATATGTATTTTAATAATTTAATTGAAAAGATATAATATAAAAATCTTTTTGATGGATTAATAATTGCTTAATGAATTAATGGATTAAACCGTTTAATCCGTTTACTAATGGATTGTTAATAGATATGGATTGATCAATCCATTAACTAAATGGATGGATAACGGATGAATTTTCATGGATGAATAATGGACGGATAATGGATAAATTTGCCACCTCTGCTCCCCACGACACTGAATACCAACAGTTGGATATATATCTAAAAAAAGAGGTCACACCATCAGTGGGAGAATCCCATACCTCACATGACAGCAATAATGAAGCTCCAGGAGACCCGATCATAGGCCTTAGCCATGTCAAGTTTGAAAACCAGGTTCCCACCCCGATTCTTAGCATTGATATATCATGCACTAGGTCATGTGCAAGAGCCACGCTCTCATGTATACTTCGACCAGGTACGAAGCCAGATTGCTCTTCATAAATAATGGAAGGAAGCAAAGCACAAAGGTGCGAATTCAAGAGGCGCCTGATAATTTTTTGACAGAAGTTACATAGGCTTATCACGTATTGGCCTTAGTTGAGCAACGCTTGTGGCCTTGGGCACTTAAGGGATGAGAGCAAGCAGGGTGGCAGTCCAGAAACGAGGGAGTTGAAAGCTAGCAAAAAAGCACTTAATACCATGCATGAGATCATCTTTGATGATGTTCCAACAAGAGCTGTAGAAATGACGAAAGAACCCGTCAGGACCCGGAGCGCTGCTAGGGGGACATGCTAAGAATATTGGATCGCACCTCCTTTTACGTGGGCTCCTTTGAATCTGCTGATATAACATTATTAAACATCTCAAAATTAGCTTAAGTAGGGGAGGAGCAACATGTCCTGTAAATAACTACTGGTAGAACTCCACTTCCCAAGGCCCTAATGGTCTCATTATCCTCAGTGAAATCCCTTGAGAATCCAGCTGGAGCTGCATAGCATTGTGACACCTTCTAGCTTTAATGGAGGCATGAAAAAAGGATGTATTCCTATGGCCATCATTTTCCCGCTTCACCCGGGCTTTTTCTTTTATCATCTCACAATGGCTCTGGAGTAGATTTTCATGTTCTGTTTTGGCTGATGCAAGCTCTCTGTCTAGGGGCATCATCCCACTGATATTGAAGAGCCTTCTCCAAATAATCAATACGAACAATAGGCCGCTTCTATCTTCTTAATTTCTAAGATCACCAAACACATTCTAGTTCCAATCACGGAGGGCTGCCCTGAGTCTTTTCAATTTTAGGCCAAAATTGATAAGAGGTTGGCTGATTTGGACAACCCTCCCAATTCTGAGCCCCAAACCTAAGGAAATCTGGGTGAGATTCCTAAGACCCTTTGATAACAAAATCTACCTCCCTAATTAGTAGGACCCGAATGGAGAACTGACAAAATGGGACAAGTGGTCTGAGGTAACCTTGGCCATATGATAATTAGAGAGCATGGGGGAAATCCCTAAGCACCTGCCCATTTATCAGGACCTTATCCAACTGCTTCCAGACGCAGCGATCAGTTGTTTGACCAGGTAAACAGATTGCCACTGAAACCTGCTTCACTCAAACCCGCTCTAGCTTAAAATGAATTGAAGTCACACACATATAGTGCCGTCATCAAAGTGAGTCCCCCCGTCCTTTTCAGCCCAATTAGAAATAGCATTAAAGTCGCCACAAACAATCCAGTCATACATGCTGCATAGTGTATCCCAAAGAGGCTGCCTCCCTCTTCTAGTAAGGGCTGCATACACAAACGAGAGCGTAAAAGTATTATTGGAATTCAGTAAAATGAATCTGACACAATTAAAATCATCCAAAGTGCACCCAAAATTTTGTATTCACCACTTTCCCATGAGAGAACTGAGTGTACCTGCTAGTTCCTTTGCAGTTAAAGAGATTTGGTCGACGCCCACCTTAGGTTCCAGGACAGCAATTATACACAGTTGAAAAGGGATTTAAAATATCGCTTCGAATATCCTTGCCACCAATCCCTCTCGAGCATTCCAGCGCTAATGAACTTTATCATTGAGACTGAGACATAAGATGGTACAACTTTCCATCTGTGTGTTGGGAAGGAATGTTTTCGGAGACAGCAGTCCACCAGGACAGGGTGGAGGGATTGAACTTTTTTGACGATTGACCTAAGCGGATACCTAGAGGCACAGGCTCCCTGAGGACATTGGGGGACCTCGTGCCTCGTAAGATGAACTAGGGTTTTCAGTCGGCGAACCTTGCGAAGAGAGATCGCAGATGGTGGTATCCACATAATTTTAGCAACTGGAAGATTACCTTCCATGATTTTTGGATCTAACCGTTGTTGATATGTCTTCACCGATGCCAGGCATCGTGACCTTTCCGGCATGTGGAAAGTTTGGTGCCTGTGAAACTTGCACCGACTGCAGTAAAGTAATCAACTTATTCTCAAACATGACTTCCTGAGTACGTATATATATGATCCCCGAGGCTCAAATTGACAAGGACTTTAGACGGGTGAGTCTTGGTGATATCTATATCTACCTCCACGCAAAACTGGGATTGGAGAAGGACTTTGTTCTGTCGTCGACTGCATAGAAATGTCAAAAGGGCCGACTGATGCATAGTGCATGGGGAGAGATCCGGCGCAGGAACGTCCATAGGAAAACTCAAAAAAGCTAGAGAGTTTGAAATAAATCCAGGTCAATAGTAATCATAATGGATTCGATATTAATTTTAGTCTTTTAATAAAAAATGAGCATAATTCCAAACAATAGTCATCAAAAGAGAGTGGAATATAAATTCTCTCACATTATTATTAAGTTAAGTTTTCCACTTATTATTCGCTTCATTTTATTAAAATAAAAAGTACAGTCTGGAAACCTGAACTATCATCATTTTTCAACTTATGTGCTGAACTATAAAAATTTTCAGACAAGGGGCAAACTATCAATTTTACAAACAAGGGTCACCATCCAATGCCGTAGGGTTTTCGCTAACAACGTTAACTCATAAATTAATATAAAATTTTAAAAAACAAAAAATTAATTTCTTTTAAAAATGTTACAAAAAATGTATAGAAATTTAAATTTATAAAACTAAAAAATTAGGATTAGAAAATTTTATAAAATTGTTAAAAAATTGTAAAAAATTAAAAACTTTACTTTTAAAAAATAGGAATTAAAAGTTTAATTTTTTAAAAATTTATATTAATTTATTAACTAGCGGAGTTAACGCCGTCCAACTGCGTTAGTTAAAACCCTAACGGCGTTCAATGGTGTACCTTGTTTGGAAAATTATTGGATAGTTCGTCCCATGTCTGAAAATTTATATAGTTCAGCCCATAAGTTGAAAAATTGTGATAGTTCAGGTCCCTAAACTATACTTTTCCCTTTATTAAATCTTTGATTCGTTTCCCACGTTTCTCGATGTCATTTGACCATTGCCTTGCATATTTCAAATACAAAATGATTTTCCATCGAAGTCAAGACCTCAATCTCTTTGGCGCTTCTGTAAGCTAGTTTTCGTTCTTAGAGGAGGAGGACGACATATCGCGTAATCGCGACGCGATCGGGTCGACAGTGGGTTGAGGAGTGTGGCGGCGGACTGCAAGTTGATTGAGGTTTCTCGATATTGTGAAAGGATTTGGAGATTTTGGGGTGCGAAATGGAACCGAAAAGATCAAAGTGAAGCTTGCGAAGACGATAGCTGACGCAATTTGTATTTTTACATGATTAAAAAAAAAGGCAGGTTAACTATTAGCTATTAGTTTCGCACTTCGAACGACTACGTTTTGTAGGTTTTTTTTATTCCCCTGCTCCTGGTTGTATTCATAACAAGTTGTAAAAAACACTAGACACTAGTCAGGCGGAGGGTCCTTGAAGATTAATCAGGGATTAATCGAGACCTAGGATGGGATTAATCGGTTTTACAATTTTGTATTTTTTAATATTTTAAATAATTAATAATCATATAGATATTATTATGATATATGTTTTGTTATATTTTAATATATATAAAAAACAATCTGATAATAAAGATATTTTAATAACTTATCAAATATTAAAATGATATAGAGACATGTAAACTATGTAAAAACAAATGAATTTTTTTCATTTTGATTAAAAAGTTGGTCATCTGGTTAACGTTTAGGCAGATTTAGAAAGCGACTAGGCGAGTCTAGACGGCAACTAGGCGGATCTAGACGGTGACTCAACGCCTATAAATCGAGTAACCTTCTAGGCTAGGATTTTTAGAACACATTATACATAAAAATTTACTTTATTAAAGAACTTTCTTTTTCTTATTTTCTAAAAATTTACTTTACTTAAAAAATTCAGGTAAAAATGCACCATAAACAACTGCAGACCCGTCATAGAAACAGAGCCACGACTGTCCAGATTCCGCGCCAAAAGTAAAACAGATCCATCATATCCTATATTATGTGCAATTTAAAATAATTTATACTTCACTGAATAATGTAATAGCTCACAAGTTCAAACATTGCCATAACTGTTCACCACATGTTCCTGAATGATTATAGCAACACGTCGTTGCATCATCTCGTATGTTGGGTACTCTGGAAGACATATTTGATTAAAACAGGTGTGAGACGTTGGCAGATGATCCATTGTCGTTGAGGCTTTGTGGATTGCTAAGCGAGAAGAAAGCCCAGAGAACCCCTCAAATGATAGATACTTAACTGCTGTCCAGAAGAATAAAAGATGTCGCTGTTGCTCTTGATCCATTTCATCAACAATCTGCAAGAAATTAATGAGTCATGAATCGTGTTCGTTAATATGTGACTTCTCACCACCATTACACTGTACTAAAAACTCCAAAAGATTGTAAACAAGATTTTCAAACAGTTACCAGCTCACTCTTAGCTGCTGAAATATTGGTGTATCCTTGCCATAAAAACGGAAAGAACCAAAAAGGAAAACTTCAAAAAGTAATGATTCTGATATGAATGGTTAATCGGTCAGAAAACAAATTCACGTTTTTGTAAGTTACCCAAGTTAACAATGGACAAAGGTGAGGTAATTGAACAGTATATTGGAGAAATGAATGCAGTAAACAATAAAACAGCAACAAATAGTACTATGGAAAATCACCATCATCCATGACACAGAACTGAACCCATGAGGTGGGATGTTTAACAAGCACCAAAAGAGCGCAACTAGCACCATGGATGCATGCTAGCTAACATAAGAAGTTGAACCACAATTATAGTTATTTCGTAATAAAAGTGATAGATACAGTAGTGTAGAGATACCTTCCAGAACCAAATAATCTGAGGATCTTCATCCGTATATCCTATGCAGTCTGTATGCGACTTCCAATCTTCAACAATTAAATCACTTACACTTCCTCTAAGCATCTGATCGAGGTCTTCAAGTTTTAAACAACGGAAAAAGAACGACATGTATTCCGGACTCGGCATGATATCTTCAAAACCTTTAGCAAAATGTGCCACTTGACTGCAGGTGCAGTCATAGAAGCGACTGCGAATAAGAGCATTAACGTAGTCTAATCTGTTCCTACTATCTACTTTTAAGCTCCCTCCACCAGGACGGAGTTCTACAATTGTTCTTGATCCGAACTCTTCATATTCTGTGGTAAAAGTTAGTCCTAAAATATCTGAGTCGACCGAATCATCATCCATATCTAATATTTGCTTGCAACTGTGATATAATGTGGGGTCTGTATCTTTTATATATTCCAATTGGATATCAAGTCCAGCTAACTGCATGAAGAGCACACGATCCAAGACTATGCCAACATGCACCTTGTACTTCAAGGCTAGAGCGACAACTCTACCGCAAAACCGGAAGTAGTCCAGGTGTTTAGGTTCCACCTTGGATGCTGCAAATGGGAACAAAAAAGAACCCCCATAGATTATCATGTGCATGGAATGAAAGTAATCAAGAAGAAAAGCTACAAAATAATAAAGATGACAACTCATGCAAATTACGGGCCAACTGCATTTCTACTTATTTTTGTGTCGCAGCCGCTTTAAACAATGCCAAATAGATTACAGGAATAACTTGACTTGGAAAATATTTGGGCATACTCGACATCTGAGAAAAATCGCAAGGAAATAAATGGGAAAAAAACAGGCAGTGTAACCATATATCCCGGCATGAGAGTATAATTCCACACCAATAACACAAATATAATTAGAAAAGCGCAACAACGCTGTGATGTGAATAGGGTCATGCGGTTTGGCCAAGGCAAACACTCCAGTGCAAATAAGCATTTGTTGGACAATTATTTAGTACAATAAAATAAATGACAATATATAGCTGATTCCTAGCATAAAATTAACAAGAAAAGGGCAATGGCATTGTGATGTTAATACGGTCATGGGGTGTCCTACTGATAACAAAAAAATTTACTACTAATTTTGCACTTTTAGTTTCTGCCCATCAATAGAATTATGTAATGAATTGACTTCTTTCTTCAGAAAAGATACTATTCTTAGTGCAACAACCAAAATTCAGAGTAACATACATATAATAAAGGGGGTCTAACATGAAAATAAACAACATCTGTTTGTGCAGTGAAGTGAGTGCAACGCAAGAAGCTCTTACCAGGGTTAATGTAGAACCTTCTATGATCATTCGGGTTTGTGATGAAGAGCGCATTTTGTGTCGTAAATATCTCTTTGCATACCAAAAATAACCATTCTCGCCGAACACCAGGTCCTGTAGCTTTCTCATTCATGAATTGTATAGATATGGACTTTCCAGCATAAAGACTACCAGAATCTGCTCGAGTTAAATACCCAAATGACTCGGCAAATAAATTAGATCTGTCTATCAACATCTCATAAACCTCCTGATTACTGCCATCTTTAAAACACAGCATAGCCAAAGTCCACCTACATTTAAAACCAAGGATTTCCTTGTGCTCCGTCAACCAGTTGTGTAAACCAATAACAAGTCCACCCGATTCTGCAAATCTCATAACAAGAGCGCGGAAAGTAATCTTGCTCATCTCTAACATTATCTTGAAGCTTTCTCTAGCACCTTTAGATATTTTGGAGTAATCATATAAATTCGCTAACATACACAAGTACCCAGTGGCCAGATCGACAAATATAGACTTTGTACCATAGAACAAGTGCCTCTTGTTAAGTAATTTACTTAATAGCGGGTGGAGAGAGCGAAAGGGAAGTCCCGGTCCTGATGCTCGATCAGGCATTCTGAAAGGTTCTTCCAAATTCACAACCTCAAAAATATGATCAACTACACCAATCAACAATGTTTTGTAATCTGAAACAGATACGAGTTCATGGGAAGGCGACTCTAAACTAGTAGTTAATTCATCCAACAGCTGGTTAGCCAGATCAATGACAGTTGGGAAAATCTCATGCCAAGCCACCAAACTTTGTACCTCTAGGGAAAAGATAGTATCAACAAGCCAGCACAGTCTTGTCCTGCAATCATAGTACAATCTATCACTGGTGTCTGCCGTCGTCAAATGCTTATAAAACCCGAGCACCAAAGGTAAAGCATAAGGACATAATAATTTAGGGAATTGGCCAACTGCGGAAATAAATGAAGAAATTACATTCCAACCAAGCTCCTTATTCGCTCTGACAGGTGACAAGTACAGCTTAGAGATAGCACTAATAACAGCTGGAACCGAATTAAACAACTTGAGATGCTTTATACTCAGTTCAACAGTATCAACCTTAATCCCCCATAAGAAAAGATTCATGCTACATCTAATGTAACTTTCATCCTCCATACAAAACTCACCTTCACACATCCTAATCGCAGCACTCATAATAAGATCAAAATTTTTCAATATGTTTGCATTCTTATACATCCGCGCGAAATCCGAAGGATAATATCTCAGCTGGCTCGCATAAGGCGGCAAACAAAATTCCACGTCACACATTCTGTTGCGCTGGTTATCGTTTTGAGAGGACGACATGTTGGAGCGAGATCGGGTTGGAAGAGAGGTTGCGGCGGCGGCGGCGGATTGGGAGGTTTCTTTTTCTTTTTTATAATTTTTTTTAAATAATGATTTTGGTTTCCTATTTTGAAGAATCGGGAAGATTAAAACTTTCCTTAAAACGACATGTTGGAGCGAGATCGGGTTGGAAGAGGTTGCGGCGGCGGATTTAGGTTTCCTATTTTGAAGAATCGGGAAGATTAAAACTTTCCTTAACGTCAGTTCCGTGTATGACGAACGCAATTCATAATATACATTTAAATTTCATTCATTCTTTTTTTTTTTTGAAAAATTTAAATTTCTTTCCTAATGATAAAAGAAGAAGCTCTTCTTACGTAAATTACATTTATGCCCTTGTGACGAACTAACTTGGTTCCTTTTGGAGAATAAAAAATAGACATGTGGATCGATTCAGTCAAGTTACCGGGTCAGTGGTTCAGTGAAGAAGTTCTTCTTACGTAAATTACATTTATGCCCCTGTGACTAACTAACTTGGTTCCTTTTGGAGAATAAAAAGCAGTGTTATTAAAACCAACCGGATTGACCCGCACATATTAAAAAATAAAAATAAAATACTTATATATGTCATATGGAGAAACGTTCAAATGAGGCACCAAAATTAGAATGAGGCACGATCTGAGCCACACATCTAACCCCGTGCTTTGTGGGCTTGCCCCACGTGTCCCACTACCAAAAGTAAAAAACAAAAAACTATTCATTGCCACATCATCAAAATGAGTGGCCCAGATCGTGCCTCATTTTACCAACTCTGCCTCAACCGAGTGCTCCCCTGTCATATGATAATATAATTTAACATATTTATGACTTGAACAAATATTACATGTTTATGATCTGATTATAACAACATACCATAACAAATTTAGAATTTGATAAAGTACAAATCAATAATACAACAATAATAACAATTTTAGTCTTAATTTGCAAGTTATAACAATAAGGGATTTCTAAGACTAGTTGAATTTTCTAGTTAAATTGATAATAAGTAGTAAATTTTATAGATTTGATGAATGAATATACATTATTGAAACAAATAATAAAACAACAATCATCTTTAGCCTAGTGGAAGAAAAGAGAATAATTATTAAGTGGAGGGTTGGGTTCGAGTTTTGTTCAAGTCAAAATTAAATAAATAATTTTTCAGACCAAATCGAACCGATCAAAATACCGTTTTAATGAAAACCGGGTCAACTGGATCAACCGGCAAGATCGACCGGATCAACTGCAGTCGATTCGATAACAAAAACGAATGATCGATTCTCGATCGAACCGGTCCGAGTTTCATAACTATGCTATAAATCCTTAAGAAAGTTGACACATAAGAGCCTTGACCAATCCCATCAAAAGAAAAAAAGAAAGAAGAAGAGCCTTGACCAATTAAAATTCAGGACCATTTTATAAATAAACAAAAGTATGATGTACTTAATTGAATAAATAATATAACATATCAAGGGTAAAAACGTCCATTAGGGTTTTAGTAACCCAGCGGCCAACAATCTCCTTCGCATCAGCAACGGATCGTCGCCGCAGCTCTCTTCTTTTCCCATAGCCATCTAGGAGATAATCCATAATGTTCGGTACCATCAATCTCCCGAAATGACCTTGGGGAACCTCGTACTTCCACATTCTTTGACCCCAAAAAAAGCAGTGTTCTTACGATCAAAGCAATTTTGGTGAGAAATAGAGTTTCTATCCAATGTAACCCATTTTCAAACTTAAATATCCCATTAACACAATTTGAACTAGCAAAAAAAAAAAAGCTAGATGTGAAAGAACTAATTTAGCCGTTCCTTGAGTCAATTGTGAATTTGTCGGTAAAGAAGTGCCCTCACATACATTCCTTGCATTCAATGTGCGCGTTTTGCATTTCTTGCACGAAAAGTACTGTAGCACAATCGTAGTGCGTTTTTGTTGTGGAGTGATTGTCGTTTTTTTTATTACAAGACGACACAAACCTTTTGCAGTAACTTTACATGCAAGATGTGTAAAACGCGTTGATTGAAATTGAACATTTTGCTTTTCTTGAACAAAAATGATGAAGGGATGACTGACCGCCTTAGCGCAAGGGATTCAAATTCGTAAATTTGTACAGTGTCTTGTTAGTCCATCTACTCAGCCACTGCAATTTTGACAATAGAGTGGTGGTCTAAATGGTCTGTACATTTTATTTGTAGTTACAAAGTCAAAGTTCGAGCCTACCGTTACATATTTACGGTATGAGTCTGATATTGTCAAATTTTTACTAATATTTCTTTTATAGAAAAAACAAAGTTCAGGAAAGTTTTCGTTTGACAAAATATTTGGATAATGTAGCCCATTGAACTTCAATTGCTGGCCAACACAATACTAATACACATATTTACAATTATTGCATTCTCCTACTTTTTCCTAGTCGAAAACTCAGCCACAATAACAACAAAAAAACATGAAATGATGAGATCATCTCATGAATCAACCTCAATAACCTCGTGGAATCCTAACTCTAAATACATGTTCTTCACCAGTAGATTGATCCACTTTCACAACCCATCTGCTCTTCTTTTTACAACTCACATCACCATCAGACGACGATGATGATTTAGTCGACGATGAAGGCGGTATTCTTGTCACCAACAAGCCTCTTCCAATCGGTAACAAATTAGTAGTTTTAGATCCGCAACACTGCCATGTAGTACTGTCCTTGCAAAGGGCATTATACCCTACAACAATAGCCCCATTGTTCGATTTTTTCTGCATTTGCATAACGACTTCCTCGTAACTAGTCAAATTTTCGCAATCCACTAGCACAAAGTCTGCATCCCTGTAGTTTTTGAACAACAATAGTCTTTGTGCGTGTCCAACGACAAAGTCGATATTGTGAGCTAGCTCTAAAATGGATTGTTGTGACTTAATTCTATTACCCCAAGAATCAAATAGCCCTAATTCGATTGAGATTCAATTCAATAATCAAAACCAAAACAGGACACAAGAATTTTAGCCAGGTTCGGGGGATGCCCTACTCTTGGGAGCCTCGGGAGGAACTGCTCAGCCCTTTTTCACTATAATTAATGGCCATCCATGCGTAAGGAAGTGGGCAGATTCGTGATGCGTTGTCGTGTGTGCCAGATAGCCAAAGGGGCTTCCACTAACGATGGTCTTTATATGCCCCTACCGATCCCGACCCAACCGTGGTCTGATATCAACATGGACTTTGTCCTTGGTCTCCCTCGTACTCAGCGGGGCTGTGATTCTATCTATGTGGTGGTTGACCGTTTCTCGAAGATGGCTCATTTCATTCCGTGTAAGCGGACCGCAGATGCTGTCCTTGTAGCCCAGTTATTCTTCAGGGAGATATACCGCCTTCATGGGCTACCTGCTGCCATTGTCTCAGACTGTGACACCCGTTTCGTGAGCCATTTCTGGCGCAGTTTGTGGCGTCTGGTGAACACTCGCCTGAACTTCAGCACGGCCTACCACCCTCAAACCGATGGACAGACTGAGGTTGTGAACCGTTCTCTGGGTGCTTTGCTACGCAGCTTGGTTGGTGATCACCCGAAGTCATGGGACTTGACCTCAAGCTGAGTTTGCTCACAACCATGCAATGAACCGCAGCAATGGCCTTAGTCCTTTCCTTGTTGTGTATGGGATTGCTCCGAGGGGCCCTTTGGACTTGCTGGCTTTGCCAAATAAAGTCCGTCCTCATGGCACTGCGGCGGAGTTCATTGAGCAGCTGACCCGCACCCACCAGCGTGCTCATGATCAGCTTGTTGCAAGCACAGCCAAATATAAGGCGCAAGCAGACGTGAAACGGCGTTCCGTGGAATTTGATGTGGGTGACTTCGTGTGGGCTATCCTGACTAAGGATCGTTACCCGGCTCATGAATACAGTAAGCTGGCTGTGCGCAAGATTGGTCTAGTGGAGGTTATTGAGAAGATAAATGCTAATGCCTACCGTCTTCGCCTACCGAGCCATGTTCGCACCTCTGATGTGTTTAATGTGAAACATCTCATTCCTTAATGCTAGTGCAGAGGTGGCGGACCTAGACGGCTAGCGGAGAGAAAACAGTGGATTGAAGGTGGGGTGAGGAGTGGTTTTTGAGGAACGAGTTGGGAGATGAGGTGGATATGTGCCGGCTCAAGGCTTGTGATGCGTTAAGAGATCGGAGAGCCTGATGTATGGTCAACTATTATGAAAAGCATGAGCAACTATTGTGTAAAATTATAAATTGTTTGGTTTATAGTCTTTAGTATATTTTGTTATTTTTTAGTTCACTTAGCTTTGTTATTTTTTTTAGTTTTTTTTAGTTTTTGTTTCCACAATAGTTGAATTAATTAATCATCCAAATCGTTTTTTATTATCCAATTTCTACTAGCTAGTTGCCACACAACGGTAATTCAAAAGAAAAATGACCACTGAACCTGAACACATGTTATCCCTCTAGACTTGCCAACTGTTGGGCTAAAACTGTTTCAAATGTTGTCTACTTACTTACAGTTGGATCTTATGAATTTATCTGCTGTTAGAGAAACGAGCAAAATAATCTAGTCATGCAACCAAAACCTTCCACAAAATCTTCTTGAGATGTGGCCACTAAAAGACATGAGACAAATACTATTTAGAGGTTAGAGCATGATACCCAATGAAACATGGTCTCTTTCATCTGCTATAAAACTAAAACAAATCAGAGTACCTTTATAAATCTATTTTAATCTAGTAAATACCAAGATGGCCAGCAAAGTTTACCTTTTGAGAAGGAGTCGGGAACAACACATCAGATGCGGTAGGAAGCAGCATACCTCAGATTCCCCTTTAGGTCCCGAAGTGACAAATATAAAACAAGCAAATGCATGGTTATAAGTCAAATAGAGTCTGAATAATAGACCTAGTTTGTAAACCCTACAAGAACATCGGAATATAAACTAATCCGTTTCTAAAATCCTTTCAGTGGAATCTGAAAGGTAGTGGTTTTCACCTTATCATTGTTTTGATAAGGTTTCCACTATATATCTGTGTGTAGTATTTCTCAGTCATTTACATTTCTGCATTATTTCCGCAGCTATTCTGAATATCAGACGGTAAACTTAGTCTGAGACTTTCGCCTGAAAGATTGTTAACGCTAATCGATCCAACAATGCTCACGTTATCTTTCGTAATGGCAGATTGATCAGGGATCGGAATAGCCTCTTCCTTAAGGGAGTGCACATAAGCAATCTTATCTGCGCCAGGTATAAGAAAATGAATACCAGACTCCAGCGTCTTGTAGTACTTTCTGAATCTCTCGGCCACATACGCCCTCTTCTCCGGTACAATCTGAATCCCCCAGCTCACTACGCATAGTTGTTTGCGCAAGTTGGACAACCGCATAGATAGGATTCTCGACACCATATAATGCTTGTTTCGCATCCACAATCTTCACATACAGTACGCCATCAATCAATATGCTAACATTGTCTTTCGTAATGGCGGACTGATCAGGTATCGGAATAGCTTCTTCCTTGAGCGAATGCACATAGGCAATCCTATCAATAAACGGAATCAGAAAGTGTATCCCGGGGTTTAGCGTCTTCAAATATTTTCCAAACCGCTCCACCACCATGGCTTTCTTCTCCGGCACTATCTGTATTCCCCAATTTACAGGCGACACGATCTCATAGCTGCCGCTGGAGTCACGGTTGACTCGGAAGAAACGGACAGATGTGCCGAAATTAGAGTTGCGCGGAAGAGCGGAGAAGCTACCACTGGTGATGGTGTTGCCAGCGGCGAGGGCGGAGGTGTATTTTTTTAGCGTTGGAGTGGTGGAAAAACTGCAAGTGATGGCGGGCTTGCTGAGACGAGCAAGAGTGTACGACTTTGCTTTCAGCACATTCATCATCGTGTTAACTTGCTCCGGTTGTGGTTTGACCAAAGAATTGGTAGAAAAATGCTTTCTATATGTGAACTTCCGCTCGCTGTGATTTATGCAGTGGCCATGACACCGTTGTTGTGTCTTGCTTCCTCTCCACGGTGTGCGTGAGAGTTTATAGGCAGTTTAATCTCATAACTGGAGGCAGCATCGCGGCTAGTGCGGAGGTGGCGGACCTAGACGGCTAGCGGAGAGAAAACAGTGGATTGAAGGTGGGGTGAGGAGTGGTTTTTGAGGAACGAGTTGGGAGATGAGGTGGATATGTGCCGGCTCAAGGCTTGTGATGCGTTAAAAGATCGGAGAGCCTGATGTATGGTCAACTATTATGAAAAGCATGAGCAACTATGGTGTAAAATTATAAATTGTTTGGTTATAGTCTTTAGTATATTTTGTTATTTTTTAGTTCACTTAGCTTTGTTATTTTTTTTAGTTTTTTTTAGTTTGTTTCCACAATAGTTGAATTAATTAATCATCCAATTCGTTTTTTATTATCCAATTTCAAATGAAAAAGATGGTAGAAAATTTATAATTACTGATGAACAACAATTTTTCCCATTTGCTTTTATCTAGATATGGAGAAGGCTTACTATTTTTAAACATACGGACATTAATATTTAGAAACTATTAGGCGATATGAGCCATAACAATGAAAAGTTTATAACTAGTCATACTGGCAAGACCATGACACTAAACCATCACTTTCGATGGTAAACGGGACCACTTGCATCGTCTAAATGATCCCGACGATTTTTAGGTTCGTTTAAATGCCTCTTGCACTTGGTGCATGGATATTTTGAAATTTTTTGTGCATCTCTTGATGATCTACAATCTCACCATGATCTTTGCAATTATCCGATTTGTAGAGGTTGCATTTCCTGTCAAAATTTGTACCGACTTCCATGCTCATTAGTATTGTTATTCTTCACAATCTCTTTCGCAATATCATTCTTTTCACAGTCATCATGGCTTTCATTAGCACTTATTTTTTACACTAAAGATGCTTTAAAAGTATGATAAGATTTGTAAGTTTAGTGTTTGGTAGTTATAGTTGAACATAACATTCCATGCCTCCTAGCTTCATCAAATTTCATGTATTTATTCAAACTTGCATTATATATGTCCGGAGTATTGAACATGTGAAAACTACTGACTATACTATATCCTATGATCACATCTTATAATGTAAGATTATTTAGTTAGACTTAGACCGCTTTCTCTGTGCTTCCTAAGGCATCAAGTAATCCCAGAAGCTTTCACAACACTTCATAATACAATTATTCATAATTAACTCACTCAAAATTATTCATAATTAAGTTACCCAAAATTAAATTTAGAACAATCCTATGGCATTAAGTAATTTCCAAAGCTTTCTTAACATTTAATAATATAATTATTCATAATTTATTTATTTATGATTCAAATTAGAACAACTAAGGCCAATCAAAAAAAAAAATTATAACAACTACGTTTTTTTTTTTTTGGGATAGTAGAACAACTAAGTTAAGAACTAATAAATTCGAGTTGGGCATCCAAAGTGATATATATGTTGCAAATAACATCTTTTTAAGTCCATATAAATGTGTGTACTCGGGATAGGCAAGTTGGCATTTACTATACAATTAATAAATAAGACTACTTAATTATATAACTAATAAATAAAAGTCAAAGAAATTATTCTTATTCCTTTAATACTCCACAATATAAAATTATTTAAAAAACTCAAATATATATATATATATATATATATATATATATATATATATATATATATATATATATATATATATATATATATATATATATATATATATATATATATAGAGAGAGAGAGAAGGGATCCGGTGCAAAGTGTTAATTTGTGTAAAAAATACAAAGTTATCCTAACCCTTTATCTAATATTTTGGATGGTGCTGATTAATTGAAGATAAATTTGTTTAATTTTAATTTTTAATGTGTTGAGGGCAATTTTGGCATACAATAGGGAAATTCAGTTTCACGTAACCGATTGATCCCTGTTTCCTAAACTGTCGCGTTGTTTCAAATCAAATCGTGTGTGATTTCCAGTCGTTCTCGAAACAACGTTTTCACTCGATTCGTTGTACTGCGGAAGTAACGTCGGAGGTTCGACATCAACATCGGAGGTCATGACCGACAGCAACATCGGAGGTTCGAAACTGTTTTAATTGTAGTTTTTCGTGTTTGAATGTTGTGGTGATTTGAATTGACGAACTGTGCGATCCAGGATTTGAATGTTGTGGCGTTATGAATCGACGTTATTTTTAGTTCATTTATAATTATCGGCGAAAGTAGTGGTGATGAATTTCTCTGGTGGTTTTATCCTGCGCGCAGGAACAATCGATTCGACTGAGACTTTATGTTCAATGGAACAGTCTTACTTTTCTGAAAGTGGCGTTGCATTCTGGACGCCCAGCAGTTGAAGCTTACAGGTTCCTCTTCTTGTTCATCATTGAATGTCAATAAACCCGTTGGCTCGTTTCGTGGCAAAATTGTCCCAAGTCCGAAACCTCCTTGTTCCTGCTCTGATTGTATCCTTCTAGCCACTATTTCATCAGTTAAAGCCTTTATAACCGGTATTTGTCTCCCAATTTTACAAAGTTGATTCTCGACTCTATCCATGTACAGTGACTGTGAATTTTCAATGTATGTAAGGGAGTGTTGGTATGTTGTAAAATAACAGTTGAAATCAAAATAACATAACAGAATATAACTTTTACCATCAAAAATGTAATGGGCCCGGTGAACTGTCCATTTCGGTCTGATTCCCAGTTCTGTTTGCTTGTCCGCAGGCTATGGAGAATATAATCATACCAATTTAATCCCCGAACATCATCTGGTTTTTCAATTGCATTCAGAATGCGTTGATCACAGTGTTGGTTCTTCGTACTTTGTACCATGGTTGAGAAAAACAACACTTGAAAATTCAGTTTGAACATGTCATCACTTGTGTGCATATTTTTCAATTTCGTAACTATATCAGTGCATTTGATTTCTGGGGATGTAGATCCGTAAGTCATTCTCCAATTGAGTACCATTGTTGTCGGAACACACCGTTTCTTCACAATTATTTTACGCCCGGTTGATGGGAGCCCTAGTACATGGCGTACGTCTCTTGGTAGAATGTTGAAACTTCCTGCTGAGAGCTTCACAGTGTATGTAATGGCATCAAATGAATCTAGCAGCCAATATGCTAGATTCCCTGGTACTTCGGTCAGCTTCAGTGCCAATATGCCTCCTAACCCCATTGACCTTACAGCTTTTCTTTGATCCTCGTTCAGAGATTTAATTGCTTTTGACAAAGGCTTCGGTGTTGATCTTGTTTTAAACACAATTTTGTTTTCCTTACCTGCCACATCAACCCTTTTTTTCTTCCACCTTTTACTTTAGATGCCGGGCTTGGTTTTCTATTTCCTTGGGCATCCAAGTTTTTAGCTGATGCACTGGCACTGCCTATTGTTGTGCTCTTTGATGAAGTAGACTGTTTTTGAACTGCTACAACCACACAAAAATAGTATTCAGGTTCTAAGATTCATTCAAAAAATACGAATAGAAAACAATTATTAACAAACTATAAATGGCAGACGACGAATTATGCCCTATCAGACCCCAACGACAGCAATATTGATCAGTTTAGTGGGTAGTAAAATTAACGAACTATAAAATATTGATAAATGAACATTAAATGACAGATGACGAATTATAAAGAGTAATTGACGAATTATGCCGTATCAGACCCCAATGGCAGCAATATTCATCTAAAATATTGATGAACGAACTATAAATGACAGATGACGAATTATAATTAGTAATTGACGAATTATGCCCTATCAGCCCCCAATGACAGCAATATTGATCAGTTTAGTGTTATTTAACATTGACGAACTATAAAATATTGATGAACGAACTATAAATGACACCAAAAAATGGTACCTTGCTTAGAATATCGTGGAACTGGTTGACGAATATTACTGTCTTCAAAATCGATGTCACTTTGACTGGTGGTTGTGGCACCTTTTGATGTGACATCCAGTTGCGGCCTAACTAATCTTAATTTTTTTCTTGTGCTTTTTCCTACTACTGCCTGGGCATCATCTAAAGTTCCTTTTGAATGGGGAGTCTTCCTTTTGCGCACTGTCAAACAAATCAAATATGGCGAATTATGTACTACTTTCGAAGAATTATGCACTTCCCCCCCTGATATTTACTCATACCGAATTTCCTTACCACATAATTCGACGAATTATACTATGTTGTGACGAATTTTACAGTTGGCTTACGAAAACCGTGTGACGAATTATACTATGTTGTGACGAATTTTACAGTTGGCTTACGAAAACCGTGTTACAGTAGCTTCAAAATCACTAATCGACCTTGTCCCAAAACACATTACAGCATATACGGACATTAATTAAACGAACAGAAATCACTCACCATTGTTCTTCGTCATTGTTCCAAAACCCTAAAGTCGGTTCGAAGAATCGTGAACAATGTGCGGAGGGGATCGCGTTTTGGTCTTCGACTAACCCTAAAATCGGTTTCCTCAATCGTCGGTTTTCGTTGTGCGAGGAGAGAGACGGGGCAGTTTTAAATTGTTGATGCTCAATTATACCCTTTATGATCGTACTTAATTCATTTACTATTATTTTTAACCGACTAACCGTAGCCTTTCGATTGTTAAAACGAACGGATCGGATGACTTTGTATTTTGCACAGGATCTGGGCTTTGCACCAGATCCGGCCTCATCTCATTCCTAGAAAATTTCTGCTCATTGAAATGATTAGATGTCCCTTTATTACAGCATCATTTCAGTTTTTGAATTACGATAATGTTAATTAGTTGCCTGTTGTCGACAATTTGATTTCTACATTTAACTTGCTATTTAAACTCGCAATATATTTTAATGTGTATTAAAAAGGTTGATTATTTGAAGTGAAATGTGTATTTTTCTGTCAATTTTTTTAATTTACTAATGGAAGTTTATATACATTTTCTCCAATGATGAAGTTGTCCAAAGAAGCCGCTGCTCCTGCTGTTGTTACACAGACTCCCACTCCTATCCCAACTCCAGTGAAGGCTCCTGTTGCGCCTGCTGTTAATTATTCTGCCCTTAGTACATTCAGCTGGGATCAGGATGGCGACAAGGTTAAGGTATGATTTGTTTGTTTGTTTCGTTGGATTCTTGTTACGTGAGATGTGAAACTTTCACTTATGCAGTCATATTTCGATCTCGTCTTGCAACTCACAATTATTTTGAGTTCAGTTCAGTACTTCAGTATAGTCGTGTAGTGTGGTGGGATATTTATTTGTATTTTGTAATAGATTATGAAAGCAATTCAAAATGGTGATATTGTATAAAAGTGTCAAGTATGTAATGTGTTACTCAGGTGCATCGTCTGGTTGTAGCTTTTACAGAGTACATAAAGATGCGATCAACCTGCCAGTTTGCAATGCTGTATAGTTGCTTATACTTTGTCTATGTATCTGCTGTCTAGTGGGATTAGTAGATTATCTCGACTTACATTCGTGAGTTTTTCATTTTTAAGCATTGACTTGCTTGGTCTACTTCCACTTGTAATCTACTTATAGAGTAATGGAATTCTTGGAATGGAAGCATAATATTCATTAATTATAGCAACATGAACAAGCTTGTAACATATCGTTAAAGGCACGTATGTCTGTAAATCTATCAGAAAGCATTTGTGTTGCATTTTACCCTGCCCTTACCCTGTTGATAGAAAAGCAATTTTGTTAGAAAAGGGCAGGGTAGAAAAGCATGGATTTGTTGGTAGAGCAATTTTACCCTGCCCTTACCCTTCATTGACTAGCTCGCTTTTCTTGAGCTTTGAAAACCCCTTCACCCCATGTGATCTTGCAATTGACCGCAGATCTGTGAGTTTGAGTGTCGAGAAGTCGCTGGTTTGGATTTGTTCCTCTCCAGCTGAAGCTTCTTCAATGCTCGAGTCGCTAGTTTGGATTTGTTCCTCTCCAACTGAAGCATGGATTTGTTCCTCTCCAACAGAAGCATGGATTTGTTCCTCTCCAACTGAAGCTTCTTCTATGTCGAGATTGTTGTTGAAGTTGGAAGATTCTTCCCTTGATACCTCATGGAAGGCGTCGTTCATATTTGAATGCTCAGGATTAATTTCATGTTGGAGATCTGTAGCAAACTCGATTTCTGGTTTGAGAGCCGGTTCAGGGGGATTGGTAACACTTTTGTTTCTGATATACGGTTTGAAGTCAGTAGCATTCCGCCTTCTGTATGCAGGAGGAGGTGGGTTTTTTGACTGTGAAACTGGCGAGCTACTTCGAAAATATGAAGCTGGTCTAAAAGAATTCGAAGCAGTGGGTTGCTTAGATTCGTAACTGGCATGGTTACTGGCATTTGAGAAGCCTGTGTTCTTGAAGCCATTTGCGACACCATATTGTATCGAGTGGTTTCCGGTGTCTAACTCACTGTTAGCATTCCCATTCAACTTTCTCACACCTTGCTCAGACGAGTGCTTCCTCAAAAGTTTCAGAAGGGAATCTACAGTTCCCCTCTCCTCATATTTCCCTTGCATGGATTCCATCTTCTTTTGTTCCTTGAATGTGGACCTTTCTCGAAGCTGTGCTTGAATTTTTCGGAAAAGCTCAACAATCTCTCTCTCTTTTGCTCCTGGGGTTTCGGTAACTTTGAACCTTGGGGTGCCAGAGAGGGAATTCATTAATCCATCGGTCACTGATGAAAGTCCAGGATGCTCAAGGTTCTCAGAGCTATCCGTCTCCTCAAATTTCCAGTTGTTGATTTCAGCGTTTCCCTGTCTATTATGCTGATAGAAATCTGGATTTCTCCACCTGTGACCATTGTAACTGGCCTTGCAGACAAATGAAATGCCCTTGGAAGCACACTGCTTCGATGCAATTCTGGCATGTGCAAGCGTTTTGTAATTCCCACAAAATGACCGAGGAGATATTAATACTCCACGAGAAATTCTTAAACATGGGATACATCTGCCATCTGTTTGCCCCGTGCCTACAAGACCAATTTCAGAATATGATTTCAGTAAAATCAAGGTAGAACTGAACTGTTTTCTGAAATGAAAAATATGTACAACAAACAGGATTCGGGTACATATCATATGAATATGGCCAAGAGACCTGAATCAAAAAATGTCACGCTGGTTACTTAAGGGTCTATGAAGGATTCTTTAATCAGATGTTAAACATATACTTTCACACCCTTTTAGCTTCTTCCCAACTAAATAGAAGTACTTAATCTAGTAACACCGTTTTTCAGCAGACAATTGGTTTGGCTGCAGCATGCTCAGATGCTGAAATTTAGCTTCATCTCACACTCTAGTTTACTACCCACCTCACCAACTTCCATATATACATTTCTCTAATTCAATCCTTCTACAAGGAACAACTCAACATAGTACAAATGACGATGCTGAAATGGCTCGATAATAAAGCACATGTATTTGTCTGCTTCAAGATAGGAACTTGAATAAGCTTTAAAAAAGATGATGAGTAATGAGTTCAGCTTGAATAAGCTGGCTGATAGGTAATAATCAGCAAAAAGAAAAAAAAATGGTCAACTGTATGAGTTCACCAGCCCATTCACTCATGATGATATAACATACATAGTGGTGTTATTGGTCAGCAGTGTCGCTTTTCTTTTTCGTTTTTGTATTTTTACCCCAGTACAAGTCTATGAGATGCAACGAACAAGATGGACATCGACTTTAAGTGTATTTGTACACGACATTTTTCATTCCCAACGATGGTTTTGGTAATTTTCTTCATAACATTATATATGTGTATGGCTATGGCTATGGCTATATATCAATTATCTGTAATGATTTTAGTTCAATTTTTGGAGTTGCAGAATGCAGAGTTCCTAATAGAAATAAAAAATAGTCTAATCTAAACATGTCACATCCATCAAATTACAGCAACTAGGTCACCTTCAAAACCTCAACATCATCAACATACAACCAGAATATGCAAAATATATACACTGAAAACATTTACTATACCGTTTCTTATATAAATTACCAGAAAAAACAGATGAAATGAAACCCTAAACCCTAGAAAAAGATACGGAAGTGCTTGTTGAAGAGTTGAGCAAAAGCACCTGATAAATTGCTGGAAATGATGTTCACTGCTTGCGACATAGGTTCGTTAACTGCTTGTTGCTGCGACCGGTTGTTGTCACTGGCGAGCGCGGCGCTGCTCGTTTTGAAGGAAGACGACGTTGACGGCGGTTCTCTTCTCCGTCTCTCTCTCTCGTCTGCTGATAGAGTTGGGCTCATCTTGGGCCTCTACAAATATCGGCCCATTATTAATACCTTGGTCCATTCAAAGTCCACTTTCTCCTTCAGAACCAGAAGTACTGACTAACTTCTTTTTTTATTTTTAATTTGTTACGATTTAAAAATGGTTTTTTTACTATGGGTTTTACATTTCATACAAATTAAATACTACACGAATACATCTTGTACATATTACATGAATACTTTTTATTACTCGGAGACATATGAATCATTATACAAGCACAGATCACGCAAAGCACCAACCCGGTTTGATACTTGAATCGTCCATTGAAGCATAGGCCATCATATGACACCACTATCTTAAAAACCCACGAACGAACACCTCTACGCCGAAGCGGAACGAAGAACACCTTCATGAAGGAGGAACAAGGCGTCCACGCGTATGCGGGACGAAAAACAAAAGTGTAGAGAATTATGGTACTCCGAGGAGTCGAACCATTTGACCTCTTAACTAAGCATCAAGAAATCATGCCACTCGACCAAACCTTTTCACAATTTAAACATGGTTTATATATTTTCAATATTATTATTATTATGGTAATTACAAAAACATTATCTGAAGTACCACCTCATTTCAAATTAGGTACCGGACTTTTCCAATTTTCATTTTAGTTTTTTGCATACAATTTATTTTCAAATTCGAGTTTTTGATGAGTTTTAATATCGAAAACTTATGAATTAGTTATAGGGTTAACTTAGGCCCTGTCCATTTGGACTTATATTTTTGACGGTTAAGTTAAGACAAGTTACATTTAGTCACTATCAGTTACTATCAGTCAAGTTAAGTTAAGTTACTTTCAGTCGAGTTAAGTTAAGTTAAGTTCGACCACCACCACCACCGCCGGACCTCCGGCCACCTCCGACCGCCGCCGTCGTTGGACTGCCGGCCACCGCCGGACCTCCGGCGGTGCTGGTGGTGGTGGGGCCCTTCCGTTACGTTAAGTTAATATCAATCACTATAAGTTTCAGTTAAGTTAATATCAGTCACTATAAGTTAACATCAGTTAAGACAAGTTAAGTTTCAGTCCAAATGGACAGCCCCTTAATTCGATCAATTTTATTTTTATTATGATTGATGATATGATTAATAGAATGAAACATGTGCAAAATTATACAAAAGTCACTAAATTGAAAACTAGAAAAGTTCAGTACCTAATTGAAAATGAGGCAGTAGTTGAGATAACGTTTTTGAAATTTTCCGTTATTATTATTATTATTGAAACTTTTATTTCATTCGTTCTATATTACATCACATCTTTTTCCTTTGACGGGTTTACTTTTATGTTTTTTAGCATCTCTTGGCATTTTTTTCCCCAGTTTGTTCTTTATCTTTTTGCTTATATGGATCGAAAAATGTTATTTTACTTTATATATAAATTATTACATTATAAATTGTTATTGAAGCTTTTGCATCAAACAAAATAAAGTGAGAAAAAGAGAAACTTCTCATAAATTGATATTTTAAGTAACGTTTAACATTTTAAGGCGTCATATGCATTGTATTATTCCTAGTTGTTGTACCCCATTATCAAAAAAAGAAAAGTAACCTTAAACATTTGTTATCAAGTAAAGTCGAGCAATCTCTTTTTTTTTTATAATAATTTTCATTTTTTTTATTTTCACAGTGAGCTTTTTCATCAAGGAAAACATGGCTTTATTTTATCTTTTTCATTTTTTCTATATATTTTTTAAATTTGTTATTTTATTTTACTACTCAGTTTTACTATCACACACGCAAAGATATTATAAGAACCAACACTTTCGATGAAATTTGATCCACTGAAAATTTTAAATGGCGAGCTCTTTATAAAAACTCAAGGTGGACGATATCTTCTAAACCAGATTCGAACATGGCGACGGTATCTAGTCAAAATCATCCTTCATACTTCGAGTGCAAAGCCTGCAAGATGTTATTTGTTGACACTGTCAGTTTGGAAGAGCATAAGGAGATGCACAAGAATGATGGGGAAAATTTAGAGTTTGAGGGACTGAAATCGAAGGGAATGAAAACATCTTCGAATACTAATACCCTCGATTTCACCTTAGCTTTACCTTTGCTAGAGCCGAATGAACCTTGGCTTGAGCTCAAATTGTCTCGTAATGAGACCGTTGAGCCGAAAGCAAAGCCGAATGAGATCGATACAACGTTGAAATTGTAGTATGCCTCATTCGGAGGGTATGAAAAATAATGATTTCTTGTTTTAATTTCTCAAGTTAAACGGGATGTTATTTAGATCCATTTTAATCATCTCCATAATGAAATAAGTATTCCTATTCAATTATAGGAGAAGCGATCAAATGAGGCAAACTTCGATAGAATGAGGCAAGTGAGGCACGATCTCAGTCATCCATCAACCCCTCGTGCATTGTGGGTGCGCCACGTGACAAATAGTAAAATCCACTACCAACAGTAGTGTGAACGCATATGGGGGAGTGGGACACGTGGCTTCGACACGTTCGTTTGACGGCCGAGATGGGTGGACGAGATCGTGCCTCACTTGCCTCATTCTACCAAGGGTGATGTCGCCGAACGCTCCCCCAATTATAGAGTTTATTTTTCTCATATTCTGCACTTTTTTTATCAATAAAAATAATAATTTAGCGATCATTATTTTGGTCAAATAATAAAAATTTTGAATTCTTTACCTTTCATAATAAATAACAAACGGGGCCGGTTTGAAAATTGGTGGTGAGTGTATGTACAGCGCTTAAATAAGCCTTGGTCTTTGATCTACACGTAATAATGAAAACCGCGTAAGCTTTATAAACATTGCACAAGCTGATAAACATGGTCATATATATTTGACCAGACATGTTCACACTATAAATTGAACTTTCTTTCCACAAAGTGTCAGCTAACGCCTAACATCAGTGTGAAACATATGAGTAAATAACAAAAAAAATTGCAACAAAAATTGCACTATGAAGTCAGCTTTTCAAGTTCAGAGCTCTGGTCCAAAAACAGCAGCCGGCTGAGATTGGTATTTAGTATTATACCAGTGATGTTGCAAGTCAAGAAAAGCCAGATTCAGAAAATTAAATAACTGTCAAATATCTGATTATCTAAATCCCAGGGAAGTGTCTTTTACGAACAAGACTTTCAAATTTTAGAATATATAATATGCTTTGGAGTTTCTATGCATAGCAAGGCTCTGCAGACTCATATTAGTATTCCTGGTAAGAAATTCAGATATTTTTCAAGAAGACAAGGATAGAAGTATGAATCCGAGTACTTACAGGCGGTTTTCTTGTCTTCTGGTCATTTTTCATATATTCTGCATCTCCATATTGCCTTCACTGGGATCAGCTGAAACAACGTCACAGGCAGAAGCTCTGATCAGATGGAAAGACAGTTTTTATTTGCCCGGATCAGGTAGTTTCAGTTCATGGTCTGTTGCAAGCAATTCCACCGCCTGTAACTGGAGTGGCATTGTTTGTGATCAGGCACGGGAAAGTGTCTCGGAAATTAACTTGGCTGGGATGAATGTGTCTGGAACACTTGAACAGCTTAACTTCAGTTTGTTTCCTGAACTTATTAGATTGAATCTGAGTGGAAATAACTTCAGTGGATCCATACCGTCTTCCATTGGCAGCCTGTCGAATCTCACCTTGCTAGACCTCAGCAACAACTTGTTTGAAGGGAATGTACCAGTGGAAATTGGAAGAACGAGAAAGCTAAGGTATATTTCTCTTTTCAATAACAGTCTGAAAGGTCAAATCCCATATCAGGTGAGCAACCTTCAGCAAGTTTGGTACTTAGATTTCGGCGCAAACTACTTGGAAACACCAAACTGGTCTGAGTTTTCAAGTATGCCACTGTTAATGCACCTCAGCTTCTATTTGAATGAACTCGACCAGGAATTCCCAAGTTTTGTTTACAGTTGTCAGAATCTAACTTACCTTGATTTGTCATTAAATAAATTTTCTGGACAATTACCATCAAACATTTCCAACCTTTCTAACCTTAGAGATCTTCGACTTGGGAGCAACAGTTTCAATGGTTCAATTCCTAAAGAAATTGGTCAACTGAAACAGCTCGAGAGACTCGATCTCGGTATAAATCGCTTGAATTCCACAATTCCATCAGAGCTTGGCCTTTGTACAAACCTCGTCTACTTGTCTATAGCTATGAACTCTTTATATGGAGAGATTCCAATGTCACTGAGTAAACTTGTCAAATTATCTGAGCTGGGGTTATCAGACAATACACTTTCTGGTGAAGTCTTGTCTGAACACATCACAAACTGGACTAGCTTGATCTCATTGCAACTTCAGACCAATTACTTGACCGGGAATATCCCACTTGAGATTGGCAGTTTAGAAAAGCTACAATTCCTTTTTCTGTACAACAATTTCTTAACTGGTTCAATCCCAGATGGTATTGGAAGTTTGCGAGAATTGACACAATTGGATCTCTCGAAGAATCAGCTCTCAGGTCCAGTCCCAGTTACACTATGGAATTTGAACACCTTAACTATCCTGCAGCTTTTCAGTAACAACCTGACTGGCTCAATCCCTCCTGAAATTGGCAATTTACAACTACTTGTGATGCTTGATATCAACACAAACAATTTTGAGGGGGAGTTACCTTCTACCTTGTCGGAGCTGGCCAATTTAGAAACACTTTCTTTATTCTACAACAATTTTACAGGCAGAATACCGAGTGATCTGGGCAAAGATATTCCCGGGCTAATTGATGTGAGTTTCTCCAACAATAAATTTTACGGGGAATTACCATCTGGATTGTGTAGCGGATTTTCCCTACAGAATTTGACAGCAAATGGAAATAATTTCAATGGAACTCTTCCTGCATGCTTGAAGAATTGTTTAAAGCTGGGCAGGGTCAGATTAGAGGAAAATCAATTTACAGGAGACATTTCAAAAGCTTTTGGTGTTCATCCAGAACTTCAGTTTGTTGCATTGAGTAAAAACCAATTTTCGGGACATCTGTCAGCTGAATGGGGGAAATGTGAAATGCTCACCAATTTGCAGATGGACGGAAACCTTATTTCAGGTGAAATCCCAGCTGAGTTAGGAATGCTGCCAGAGTTGAGAGTTCTGCGACTTGATTCGAATAACTTGATTGGGAAGATACCTGTTCAATTGGCAAATTTAAGCCACTTGTTCGATCTCAGATTGGGTCATAACCATTTGACAGGGGAAATTCCTCATGACATAGGAAGTTTAACCAAGCTCCAGTATTTAGATTTGTCAAGAAACAAGCTCTCCAGTGGAATCCCAAATGAGCTTGGAAATTGCGAGAGTCTGTTAAGCTTGGACTTGAGCAGCAACAATTTTACAGGTGAGATACCTGATGATCTTGGGAACTTACTTGGACTGCAATTAAAATTGGATATTAGCAGTAACTCACTATCAGGATCGATCCCTCAGAGTCTAGCAAAGCTGACGTCGCTGGAAAGTCTCAATGTTTCTCACAATAATCTCTCAGGCCAAATCCCTTCATCATTCTCAAGTATGATCAGTCTCCACACAATAGACTTCTCCTACAATAACTTATCAGGTCCCATTCCAACAGGCAAAATATTCCAGGAAGCCTCTGATAAAGTTTATGCTGGCAACTCAGGTCTTTGTGGAAATGCAGAAGGGCTAACTAGCTGTAACTTGATCTCCGAACCAGTTGCCAAAAGTAAGAAGCTGAGCAAGAACACGTTGATTGGTATCATTGTTCCGGCAGTGAGCCTCTTTCTTATCATAGCCATTGTGATTGTATTGGTAGCTTCTCGTCGAATAGTCATGACCCGTGATGAGGAAACTCAACCAATAAGCGAGTATGAAGATGTGGAATCTTTGATTTGGGAAAGAGAAGGGAAGTTCACATTTAGTGATATTGTGAAGGCCACGGATGACTTCAATGAGAAGTACTGCGTTGGCAAAGGAGGCTTTGGAAGCGTCTACAAGGCAGAACTGCCTACCGGGCATACTGTGGCAGTTAAGAGGCTTCACATATCAGATTCCAGTGCTAGCATCCCATCAACAAGCCAACAAAGTTTCCAGAATGAAATCAGAACTCTTACTGAAGTTAGGCACAGGAACATCATCAAGCTGCATGGATTTTGCTCCAAGAATGGGACTATGTACTTGGTCTATGAGTACATTGAGAAGGGGAGTTTAGGGAAAGTACTGTATGGAGAAAATGCTAAGATGGAGTTGGGATGGAGTGCCAGGGTGAGAATTGTCCGAGGGTTGGCTCATGCCATCGCTTATTTGCACCACGACTGCATACCTCCTATTGTGCACCGCGACATATCTATAAATAATGTTCTGCTGGAATCAGATATGGAGCCTCGATTGTCAGACTTCGGCACTGCTAAACTTCTGGATACAAACTCATCAAATTGGACCACAGTAGCTGGATCTTACGGCTACATGGCACCAGGTAACATCTCCAAATGCAACTCATTCTGCAGAAAATAAATTCCTTCATTTCGTTTACGCAAACCATTAATTCATGATTTCAATCTATATACAAATTAGCCTTACATGTCAGCTTTGAATCTGCAGAACTGGCATTCTCCATGAGGGTAACGGAGAAGTGTGATGTATACAGCTTTGGAGTGGTCACACTCGAAATCATGATGGGGAGGCATCCAGGGGAACTTCTATCTTCATATAATACTTCTACAGAGCTGCTTTTGAAAGATTTACTGGACCAACAGCTCCAAACACCCACAGGACAGTTAGCCGAGGAAGTTGCATTTTTACTTAAGGTGGCATTGTTGTGTACACAAGAAACCCCAGAACTCCGTCCCACCATGCATCTTGTTGCACAAGAATTATCTGCTCCAAACCAACCACTCTTGTCTGAGCCATTCGAAAACATGACTATCAAGAAGTTGGCCGAAAGATGAGAACCTGCAAGTTATTGTATGATTTTTACATGAGTAACTACGAACATATGAGCAACTCAAAGAAAAAGAAAAGTAAGGCAATTGCATACAAATATTTTGCTATATACATTTTTTCAGAAGCAATGTGCGTCTAAGTATTTTCTGTTAACTACACAGTTCAATATCAGATGAGCATAAATTTGGTCTCAGTTAATTACACTCCACTACTCCAGCTAAAGCAATTGCATCATATGGCGTGTTCATTCCAATTTTCTAATCAATCATTCCAAAATTCCTCAATATAATCCAACACAATTCTGATTCCTCATGTTGACCATCATCAAATTCGTACCTTGAATTAAGCCAATGGACAACGATAAGTCCCGCACTTGGTGGTTTCCGGCGATGGAGAGTCGAGAAGCGAACGATAACGACAAGTGCAAATTGGCGACTTTCTCCAACTTATTCTGAAGACGACACGCGAGGTTGAAGTGCGAGCAACGAGCCGAACGAAAACACGCATCGTGCAATAATAATTTTTCTTTTAGAAAAATCTATTTATTATCTTTCTTATTGATAATAAGGAAAAATGGATTTCAAACAATAAAAAAAAACAACAACAAATAGAAAAGAATCCGAAGGTAAAAATTAATAAGTACAAATAATAAAATCTTATGATATGCCTCTGTAACAAAGAAAAGATCATACAGGAAGAGAAATGATCAACATCTCTACTTTTTCAAATTAAATGTCCAATACTTACAGAATTAACAATAAAAGTATAAAATTAAACAACAATAATAACATTCAAACATATTTTTTTTAGATTCAAGGAGATATGGACATAAAATTTAGACAGAGGGCGTAACAGTTTAAAAGCGACAAAATTGAGTTCAAACGCATTCATAATAAAAGCCAGATGAGAGCAATGTCAATATTCTTGTGAACTGATGATGATGATAATAGTTTAAAATTTTATAATCAGACAATAGCATTGGCAGCACTTGCGATTCTCGGCCATAAATCAGCACACTCCTTTCCAATGGGACCAGTGATAGCAGATCCTGCAATAATATCAACAAATAAAATTTTCAATCATGTTGTTGCAATAGTGCAAAAGCAGCAGGTCCATAAGAGACATTTCTTTAATTAGCCGTGAGAAAAACATAATGCATTGTTACATATTTCTCAGCATATACATGATCAACTCAAATACGCCCCAGAGGAACTATATGTGCGGCTTCCACATCAACATAACAAGAAGATTCAACATTTACTCTTAGAGTAACTACATGACAGGAATTAAAGCAATGCGACTATCACACATAATGCCTCCCATAATTTTTGCTAATAATTGATAATCCAGACAATGCATTGCGATAACAGAAAAAGAAAGTAATGACAATTATATATTGATACGCAGTACAATGTAAGATCAACAAATATACCTTTCATTTCTCCCTTAGGATTCACTATTACACCAGCATTATCTGCATGGTCGAGACAATGACAATGCATTAGCAAAATGTCCATCAGAAACTTAGATGACATGACAACAAATTACAAAGTAAAATATGTTTTATATGTGCAATATCTATGCATTTGACTTGAAGTAAAGCAATTTACCAGTAGACAGGTAACACAATGACATAGATTATCATCGCATTGTTTAAAACTGGAATTAGAATTCATTTATGCTTCAGATCTAAGAATGACCTATTGGTAAAATGGTCACTCAACTCTCAGAAGCAACAACAAGGCCATTATGAAACAAATGCGACAAACATAATCATTGAATCCAGAAGTACAGTGCCGCTTCATCAAATAATCATAGCACAATTATTCCGGAAACGGACAACCCTTTGGAATAATAACTACACCAAATTCAGCACCACCTGCGAGTAGTCAGGGCAGTCAAAAGGTGGATCACACGCAAAAATATGCATTTAGCATATCAACCACGCAAAAAAAAAAAATCTAACTAACCTGTGCTTTAAACTTCCCAAGAAGTTGGGCTGCCAGGAGATTGACAGCCCAAGGATCCCGGTACTTAAGGAAGCCCTCAACCAAGTACCAATTCTCCTTGCCTAGAAGATGCAACCTTTCTTCCCTTAGTAATCGAAACTTCTGATCACACCCTGCGTATAAGATGCGCCACCGCAAAAAAAGTGTCAGGCATTTCACTTCCCTTAGTACAAGACAAAATTCTGGGTAAAACATCACATCATTTCAAGCATTTCACTTCAATTATTTTCGTAGTTATATAAATACCAAAAGTACACATTAACAACCAAAATTGGCGGCCCTCTTGTGAGGAGAGGCTACCAGCACCATTACTGCCTGAAACTACCACTAATATCAAGTAAGAAACTATTCGAACAGCGATTCGATTATCGTGACAACATAGATGGATCATAAAGAAAAAGGACAATATTTAATCCTTACTCCCTATACCACCTGCCAATAAAAAGGAATTCACTAATCCAAAAAACCATCATTGACTGAAAAGGCAGAAACTTTTATAAACATAATGCTCCAAAACAGCCTCTCTATGTTACAATCCAAAATTTAAAACTCTTTCAACCATATGACAGGAATCAGAATACGCTTAAATATCAAGCTAAATTAAAAAAAAGCCTACTTTTCTATCAAATCCGACTTACAAATAACAAATACCAAAACCCTAAATTGAAAATTCAATGTCGCCAATCGTAAATATCAATTTGAATAATCAAATGCTTATCAAAAAAGAAAATTGAATAATCAAAGAAAAAAAGATGAAAGTTTTGAAGATGGCGATTAATTACCTTGGGAAGGATTCGGTGAGGGAGAACCCCAACCCCGATTGAAAAATAGACGATGATGGGGGTTGGGAGGAGGATTGCTATCTTATCAAGTTTGTATCTGTTAGCGAGAATGGAATTGAGAGATTATTTGGATTTGGGGAAGAGAGAGAAACACGCTACACCGTCCTCTCATCTCTGTTGCCTTGCCTCTCTGTTAAAATATTTATTTCCTTAACTTCTCACCCTCTCGCTCTAAATCCTCGCCACCAAACCATACTTCTATTTTTTAATCAAGATAATAGCCTAAAATATTACTGTAAATTTAAAATGGAAATTCTTTTCATGGAATGTGTGCCCGCTCAGCATTTTTTCCTTTTACCATTTTATTAAAAAAATTTTTTTGATTAAAATGCTAAACTGAGTACAAAACACAACAACATAAAGCTTGCCGATCAACCTAAACAACGCTGATATTACAAGACCAGGTAAAAGATCACCGTACCCTTCTAAAAGGTCAGACGATCCAGCCAACAACAACCCCGATTTTACTCGGCATATACTACAACCCGGTGTTACCCGGCCTACACTACAAACCCGGTTTTACCATTTTATTAATAGAATCAATCAACTAAAATCAAAGTCCATACTAGCATTGAATTTTATAGTTCAATATCCCATAAGTATATATTCCCGATGATTTTCATGGAATGTGTGCCCGCTCATCATCGTTATCTTCATTTATATTGAAACTCATATTAATCTGTTTTTGGGTTTCTATATAATAATAATAATAATAATAAGTGTACTAAGAATATATCAATTTGACACCAACATGTGTGGTGGTCTATTGGTTAAGGAGTTCACTCTAGAAGGTTGTATTTTCGAATCCTTGTGCCATCAATTTTCTCACAATTTGTGAGATTTTCCTCATCTTTTTCATTCATTCTTTCTCGTTCTGCCTCGCGCGTGGATGCTTCCTACATCCTTCGAGGATGCTTTACTCGTCTCGCCTTGCATGTGGATGTGTTGTTTCATTCCTGTGATGTGCTGTCTTGCAATAGTAGACCTGACATGTGCATCAAGATGCGGATATATGTACCAATAATTTCGGGATCCTGTCGAAGATGTCTTGATAAGAGTTCAATATGTACTAGATGATAAATGTTATAGTGATATGTAATGAAATATTATGGATTGTTGTACCCCTTTATATATAAAAAGAATATATCAATTTGGCAGAAAAATAAAATAAAAATAGTGACATATGTGTCATAATAATTAGGAAGTTGGGCTGAAATTGAAATTGCCAAAAAAATTTTTATCTTTAATTAAAAAATCAAACTCGCCATTTAATTGAATTAAAATAGTAATATACTAATTTCATTTTGTTTGATAGGGACACTTGGTTAGGTTAGTTAGAGTATCCGTTCTTTTTTTCCACGAGAATATGAAGAATTCGAGAATGGAACCAGGGCAGCCTCAAAGGACCCCCGGCGAGCTTGCTCCCACTGCCAAACTCATTTAAAATAGTAATATACTAATTTAAAAAATCAAACTCGCCATTTAATTGAATTAAAATACAAATAGTAATATACTAATTTCATTTAAAAAATAGTAATATACCATTTTACACATTTACTAAACCTATTGATTAGATTTTAGACAGATGTTCAATATTGACCAAGAATATTCGGGAATATACTACGTACCACATATTAACTATAGAATCTTGTGATGGTCAGATTTGGCGAGTGGTTGTTTGCTTTCGTATTCTCATTGGCCGCGCGCCTTCCCTTTATTTGTGAATCGCATTCCGACCAAGAGATTATTGTTCCTTTTATTTACAAGTGACAATTTAGAATCTGCTTCTCTCTTTTTTTTTGTTATTGATTTTGGATGGAATGTTTCATTCGTATGATGATGACTGGGCACGATATGGATGTTGTGTTTGCACTTTTTAATGTGAGGTGGTAAACAATTTACATCTCATTCTCAAAATGAAGATGATAGAAGCCCAACCCATAAATACGAAGATAAATACGTATATAAATTGTCTTGCCTTTAAATTAATTTTTTCTTAATATGTGTTTTTTTTTATGTTATTCGCTTTTTTTTATTAAGTTGCCAAATCGACGAAAATAGAACAATCTGCCCAACAAGGATCCAACAAAGCCCGACCGACTGACCGAAGTAGACTACACTTTTTCATAATATCGATTTGAGAGTCAAGGCTGAAGTGATTTGAAATGTGATCACTGCAGGAAGATAAGATGTGAAACAGCTGGAAAAATAAAATATTTACTGACTCTGACATACTGTGAAAACGTTCAACAAGAGTCGCTGGAATGAATCACGATGGACGGAAGGGTGTTTTGGCAAAAAGGTACTTAACATAAACGGTGGGTAAGTGGGGGGTTTTATTTTGCCCTTCGGGGGTTTGATTTTTGGGTTGGGTTGTCAGAACCGGAGTCCTGCGGGGTCGTCGTGGTGGAGGAGGTATCGGCGGTGTCGTTTGGTGCTTGGATCTGGTGCCCTCCGGTGTACAGTGTGTCTGTCAGCGGCGGTTTGGCCTGTGCTACGGTTGCTGTTGGTCGGAGGCGTCGGAGGGTGGTTGGTTGCTTTCGGTGCTGATGGTTGGCTTGTGGCATGGACGGTTAAACTTGCTGGTTGGCGGCGTTTGGTTCCCTTCGGGACCGCTTTGTAGTTGTTTTTATGTTTCAATAGGATAGGTTAGTCTGGATGATTCGGTTAGTCGGGTTGTCCGGTTTTTCTTTGGAATGGTGGGCTGAAGTTTCAATTTGTAGAAATATGGCCGGGGCAGTAGAGTACGTTTGAAGCTTTGCTTCTTCCGTTTGGCCACCTTTGGCTTGATGCGGTTTCTGGACCTCTGGATCTTGAAGATGTATCAACAGCTGAGCGATGGATTGCTGGATTCGGACTGCGCTGTTACGTTGTCTATGTCGTATTAGCTTTCATCTTGTGGTTGTTGCTGCGTCTTTATGTTCTATTGTTGTGTCTGTTATTGTATCAGCCTCTGTTCAATCGAAAAAAAAAAAAAAAAAAAAACATAAACGGTGGGTATCCATCCATTTTGTATTTATATTATACACAAAATGTGCTTATTTAAATATTGACCAATCAATCTATTTTATTACACAGGAACCCCTAATTACTCCTTCGGAAGTGTCATTCAAAAATAGACGTCGTCATCAATTCAGTCCAGTCCGCAAGTCTCTTTCTTCTCCCCCGAGGAGAGAGAAGCTCTCATTTTTTTCTGCAACCCACCTCTATCTCGAAGCAGACTACAGCAAATCCAGGCGTTTTTGTCCGTCCGTCCACCCCTTCTCGCCCTCTGTTCCTGCCGCGCCCCTTCCGATTCGCCGTCGTCCGTTGCGTCGCGAGTTCGGTTGCGGTTTGTTGAGTGGAGGTTGGGAGGGGTGGCGGGTCGGGTTGTATATATGTTGTTTGCTTGTCGTTTCTCCGGTGAAGCTGTAGGCTGACATGTTGATGGCTGCCTTTCCGCTATGTCGTCGCTTCATCCTCGGTTGCCGTTTCGGTCGCCTGCCGCTCGTTTGACGTTGGGGGCTTGGTGCTGCGGAGGGATGTGCCCTGTTTTTGACAGGGTGCAGATCGTCGCTGGGCCGGGTAGGATAGGCTGGCGCTTTTGGTTGATGGCGTGGAAGGTTTCCGGAGCACAGCTGCCGGTGCTATATGAGTTGGGGCTGCTTAGTGGACATCTGGACGGGGCTTGGCGGATGGTAGGCGGAATCTCCCGGTGTTAGGGGAGTGGATGGCTGGCGTCGGGTGGTGCTGGGAGGGCTGAGCTCGACTGGATGCTTTCCTGCTTTGCTGCCGTTTGTAGTCGTAGGTTTGATAGGTTAATTTAGTTTTGTTTAGGTAAGTTAGATGAATAAGTGGTTGTTTTTCAGCCGGCTTCCGGTCTGAGTTTGATTATTTTCAGCCGCTTGCGGACTGAGTTACGATCCTTTTTATGTTGATCCTATTCCTCGGTTTCTATCAGAGGTTTAGTGCTGTCTGAAAAGGTTGTTAGTCTATGCTCTCGAGTATGGATTCGCAACCTTTGATAGATTTCCTGACAAGGGTGGATTGGCCGTTGTAGACTTGTGCGTTAACCTGAATATATGTACTGAATCGAATCATTGAATTGTCGATGTCCAACACCTGTACAACTTTTCCCATCAAAAAAAATTGACGTCGTCATCTCCTTTGTCTCCGGCATTAAAATCATCGCTTCACATGTTCTGGCCAAGATGGTATCCACTTGGCAATCAAATGTAAATAAATGGTTTTTTTTTTGAAATTAAATGTAAATAAATGGTTATTGACTTGTTGTTGCGTTAAATTAAATAAATTCACGCATTCATATTCGATACTTTTAATCGTACTAGTGCTCCTGTCACGACACGTTTTTGCATGTCTACACACCACTTTGTCCGGCTGAAAAAAAAAGGGTATATTAAGGTCTTGTCCAATGGACTTTAAATTTATGTTTTATAAATTAAATTTAGTTAGATTAAATTAAATTAAAATAAATTTAATTTAATTAAGTTAAACTAAACTAAACTAAATTAAATTAAATTTAGCTAAGTTAAAATAAATTTTATTTGATTTAAATTTATCATCGTCGTCACCACCACAGCCACCTCCACCATCACCACCTCAACCACCAACACCACCACCTCAACCGCCACCTACACCACCAACACCACCACCTCAACCGCCACCTACACCACCACAACCACTGTCTCCGCCCACCACCACTGCCACCGTCACCACCACCGCCACCTCAATTGCCACCGACACCACCACTGCCACCGCCACCACCCACCACCACCATCGCCACCTCAACCACCACCACACCCACCACCACACCCACCTCAACCACCACCACCACTCACCACTATGAGGTGGTGGTGCTGGGTGGTGGTGGTGTTAAGTTGGTATAAATTATAAGTTGAAATAAAATAAAAGAAAGTCAACTAAGCTAAGATAATTAAACTAAACTAAACTAAATTCAACTAAACTAAGCTAAGTTAAATTAAAATAAAATAAATTCAAATAGTATAAGCTAAATTAAATTCAGCAAAATTAAATTTCTGCTCAATCTAACAACCCCTAGTGGTCAATCTTTGATGACGCATTAAAAGTGCACAACTCATATCGTAGCATGCCATGTTTTATTGATATCCTAATTTCTTTTCTTTTTTTCAGATGGAAAATGCATAGAGCCTAACAGACAACAAAGTGAAGGAAAGACAGACCCAACAAAGTAAACGACCCGTACAAACCTATTCCCCCATCACTTTTTGCAGAAAACCTCCATATCAAATTAGCCCAACCAAAAGAAGTGGCGCGTAAGGCAGCTTCAAAGAAGGAATCAAGTTATAGCCAATACTACCATAACGTAACTTGACAATTCTGGATCCTACTAATCTAGTGTTCCGCATTCGATCTGCTTCATGCCAAGGCAAACACGCCAGCTCAAAACAAGGCATACTAGAGAACTTGATGTTCCCATGAATGGCATACTGTTTGGCAAAACGGCTTTAGAACTATTCGGGGAATTGTTCAGGAGGAGTACGAACACTTTCTGACTCGTCTGTACAGCATTGTGCAGACGCAGAAGATATTCTCCGGAAGGTTCTGGATCCAATATCTTCTCGTTTTGAAGACGGCCAGCAATGCATTCGATCTCCAGATATTCGAATGGATATTTACTTTAAACCGGTGTCTGACTTGGCAAGGTAGGTTTCAAGTAGATATTCCGATTGTCTTGTGGAGGATTCTGAATGATCGAGGATCTTTAGATTCGATCTGATGATTGGTCAGCAAGTTTTTCGAGCGTCAAATATTTGTTGAAGAGGACGTGGCTGTCTTGATGAAGAAGGTTTCTCATATATTCCTTCTTCCGTTTTGTGAGATACGCTTCAGAATATTTGGGAACATTCCCGAAATATTTGATGGGGTTTATCTTGTGTGAATTAGGGTTTCGTCCAAGCATATAAATACAATGCAAGGGCAACCCTAATTTCGGTCGCTTCCTGAGTGAAAAGAAAAACACGAGAGTTCGTGAGATTTGTGAAGAAGCGACAGCCGTTTGAGTTCTCCCTACCAGAAACTCATCGGTGGAAGAGCAGTCTTAGCAAGTGCATCTCAGACTGCCTGGAAGTGATCATTCTGCGCACACAACAAAGGGAACAACTTGCTTTCAAGAGAAAGCATCCGAGCTTCAAGTGAAGGTCGAGAACGTTCGGATAGTAGATCTGGACGAAGGGGATCGAGGAGAGTTGCGACGAACCTCGGTTACAAATCTGAGAGACGGAGTGTTAGTGGTGAGGCCATTACAAGCAAAGGTGTTGTGTAAGTGTAAGACCTCCTGTGCCCTAAACTCGTAATAAAGATTTGTTGTCCCTTTTCCGGGTGTGGGAAACCCCCCAGAGTAGGCGTTGCCGAACTGGGTTATCATTCCGTGCGTGTTCCTGTCTTTGTTTGTTCTGTTGTGTTGATCTGTTGTGTAGAGAGTTCAAGGTCTATTGGAACTCCTCCTTGAACACTTGATTGAACAGGGGATAGAATTACAGAACTGAAAGGTAGGAAATACCATCTAGCTGGTAGCAGCACAGACAGAATAATACGACGGAAAAAGACAATCAACAACTCCACTTTGCCTCACGCCCAGAGAAGTGAGCGTGCCCCTTGACTAGAAAGCACTGAATGACAAACCCAAAAAACCATGAGCAAGATGAAAAATAAAACAGACAACTCTCATAAGCGAATCTGCTTAGAGAGACCCATTAACCAAATACTAATATAAATACATAAAGAAGACTACAAATGAGTCATTATGTGATTAAAAATTTATGAACGAGATGCATCGTATTCATGACTCAAATGGTCGTTTTTATACAGACAAATTTACACAACAGCGCCCCAAAATCCAAATAGGCCAAGCCCACATTGGAAACCTGATCCATTGTCGTGTGTACTTGCATAGTCATGTCAAAGTTGTACTTGCTATTTTTTTTTATTGATGGAAAACTCAAAATCAAAACAACAACTGAACAACACACCACATGTCAAAGTTGTATTTGCTATTTTTTAATTTTATTTTTTTGATGGAAAACTCAAAACAACAACACACCACATGTAAAAGTTGTACTTGTACAACAATTTGTGTGTCTAACAAAAAGATTCAGTTTCAGGTAGTGAAAAACAGAAAAACTGTGTTCTCTCTAAAAAAAAGGTACTAGTGAAAAACTGTGAGTGACCAAACGGTGTAGTATCAATGAAAATAATTTCGTCTTAATTGATGTCTTTTTGAAATATAATAAAATGATATGGTTTAGTTTGAAGGAAAAAGATCAGGTGAGAAATGAGTAGTTTTGTGAGAAATGAGAATTTATCATGTCCATTGAATTTAAGATCAAATGGCTGTTAATAAACAACATATTTAGCATTTAATTAATTGTTAATTATGTTTAAAGGATATTATTGGAAGAACAAATTATACTCTCCCCTAAACCCTAAAACAATACGCGTCTTCATCTCACGATTCATCTCACGCGAAAGAGGAAGACGCCAATAGCGCCGGTGAGGAGTACGCCGGTGGCGACTTGGAGAGGGGAGGGGTTATCGGAGGGAGCGAAGAGTGAATCGGGCGAAGAAGGGAGTTCGAAGGGACGCCGACACTACTCCCCGCACTGCCGTGATGGACGACGATGTCAGCTGTGGTGGACTGATTTTCCGCGTCGAGCCTCGATTCCTTGGCTTCGGAGTATCAGGTGAGTTGAATTAGAGATTTCGATTTACTTTGGGTGCGGAAACCCTTGATTTTTTATGCTACAATTATCGAAAATAGTGTAATTTGTCTTCGTTTTTGTAGAATTTGATGTAGATATTGTGATTTGGATGTTATGGCGGGCTCAATTTCTATTTTTATGTATTTTTGTGTAGGGTTTAGTGTAAATGCGTGTTGTTGTTTCAAGTCAATATCTCCGAATCTTATATTGCGATTGTTGACATTTTATTTGATGGAGACAGAGAGGCTTCGATGTGGATTTTTTAGGGCTTACTGCTGCAGTTGTTTTTCAGTGTGAGAGTAAATTTGTTCTTGAGATGATTGAGGCGTCAAGTGGTTTTTGAACCCCTAATTATGGTTTTTTTGGGCATGTTGAAAGGGGTTTTGAGACAATGCATGTTGATAGGAAATAGCACTTTCATTCATACCAAATTTGTTGACTATTGTTTCTGGGAGTGTATGGCAGAGCATATTTTGCATATTTTAGTGTTTACCGTGCAAAACTGATATGTTCGTCATTAGAAGAATACATTGGCTTGCACGCCCCAAATTCTTGAGCCTGTTAAATTATTTAGCCTGTTAACTTCTATTTGTGTGTTAATTGCTATTTGTTCTGAGTATGTTGTTTTTCAACTGACAGACAGCGTCTATTCACCATGATGAATGATCTCCCCACCCTCTTCGAGATTGTGATAGAGAGGAAGCCTACAGGTTCGAGGAATTACGATCAGAATGTGATGGTGAAGCCACAACAGTGGCAGTGTTGGAAATAGTTTGTTTCATCTCAATGCTCTGGTTTTGATGGGGATTTGAATGTGTCTGGCCTCGAAGTAAATATACCTAGTCATGTCAATTGTCCAAAGAGAGTAGAGAATGACTCACGAATGCGTGGTGCTACTATCGAGCATGTAGATGCTAATTTTGCTGGACTTGATAACACATACAACTCTGATTGTATTATTTTTACATTACGTTACATTTTTCCTATAAAAAATTGGTTATTGTTCTTTATGTTTTTGTATCACCTTATTTGGAAAAACATGTTTCCATTACTACGGATTATGCGTACAATACTACGGATTATGCGTACATTGCTACGGATTATGAATTCATTGCTACGGATTATGCGTACATTGCTACGGATTATGCGTACATTGCTACGTATTATACTTACAAATCATAGTATAATGCTTACAATTGTACGGATTATGATTATGTTGTTACGGATTTTGCAGCGAATTCTACGGATTATACTTACAATGCTACGGATTATGATCTCATACCGATTATATACCTCAGCTACGGATTATGCTTACAATGCTACAGTTTATAATTACATCATACGGATAAAAAAACCCTGTGTGATACACATGCGCAAAATACAGTGCCCAGTATCTGAGTATCATATTAAAAGTGTTGAGCAACATTACATGGAAACATATTGTTCATACTAAACTACCCAAAATAGTTTGTCATACAATTCAGAAAACGGTGCTTTTACTCGTCTTCCCCTCATACTTCTTGATCTGTCTTTGAAATTAGGGGACTTTAATGCCGCTTGGTAAGTCTCATCATATTTTTTAATTGCAGCAACTTGCAATTCCATGGCCTTTTCTTGTGATGTCACTAATATTTGGTATAGATCAGGTGAGTGTGAGGTTACAATATGACAATTCGATAAACAGTTTTAGCAATAACAAAGGGAAGAGAACATGCAAATAATTGATATGCTAAGGAATATGCTTACAATGCTACGGATTATGACTCATATGCTACGGATAATGATACCCATGCTACGGATGATGATACATATGCTACGGACTATGTTAACAATTTCTACTGATTATGATTCCTACGTTACAGATTATAATACCTATGCTACGGATTATAGCTGCAAATTCTACGGATAATGATATATATGCTACAGGCCATAACAATCATGACCAGAACAATTTCTCACCTGAGCTCTGGGGGGAATTGTTTCAGGAACAACGATTGTTCTATTTTTAGATGTGAAGGAACAATTATGCCTAGAATCACCAACGTAGTATGCACAATTGCACATATGAATTCAAAAGCTCCAAACCCGATAAATATTTGTTGAGGGCACTGCTTTAATATGCTATAGTCAACACTGCTTGTACCCAAAAAAATGAAAAATTTTGAACTACGCCGTGTTTTGAATATTTTTTTTGGAGATTATGCCATTATTCAGAAAACTATTTTTGTGGAGATACACAGCGAACAATGAACATGTGGAGCAAAACATGACAGTTGAGGTAGGAGCTTACCACACCAATCCGGTGCTCACTGAAGCTTTGCATTCTCCGCAAACAGGGACCTTGTGCACAAAACAGTACAGTTTGGTTGCCTGGGATCACAAAAGACCCTGCATTAGCACTTGATCAAAATTGCGGTACATCAAGCAAAGACATCAGAAAATGTCAATGGCAACTAATAATAACCCAATCATACAGAATCAAAGAACAACAAAACTCATTTAACCTACGGATTTTGCAAGGTTGTACTACGGATTATACTAGGCAGTTAATCCAACAACAACTTTGCATACCCTTAAATGGAAATTTGTTTAACAAGAAACCCTAGTCAACTTACTTAATCGCTCTGTAAACAAGGAAATGTTTCATCCCATTCCAAATCCAATCTTAAGCTACAGATTTTGCAAGGTTCAACAACGGATTATAATAGGTAATTAATCCGACCATTCGAATTGTAATTAGCAAACCCTAATGGAGCATTCGAATTGCGCTGTTAACAATCGAGAATCGGAAAACGAAAATTGGAAAACGATAACTCACCCGGCGTTTGAATCGGTTGCTTTTGCGGAGGTCGCCCATGGTCATCTTCGGTCGCCGTTTTCCGATCCATCACCGTCGTCACTTGGTCGTCGCTTATGGCGTCCGTTCGCTCCGTTTGCGTCGTTTATTGCTGGTCGTCCATAGCTGTGGCTGAGAAGCAAGAAGGGGTTAGGGTTTGTGCTTAACCGAGTAAACAACGGGAGTAGTTATTGTTTTTTTAGGGACGATAATAACCCTGAACCCCTAAACTGCCGTGTTTTTTTATTACAAATCTAAACTGATCTTGGCTGTTGATTAGCAAGAATCAATGGACTAGAATAATTCCTATTTCTTACCTTAAAGTCACTTCTCACCGGATCTCAACCCTAGTTCGAAACGATATTATTTTGGGATTTGTAATATTTTATGCGTTACACCATATTCCTGCTTGGTCTTTTATGGAAAATATTTGAGATATGAAATAGATTTAGAGGAAAATGTAACTTCTGTTTAGTTTAATATGAAAAATATTTAATATAAAGAAATTTTATTGTCATTTTCTCACAGTTAATAAATTTCATATTTATTTTCATTTTCATTCTCTAGCTCTCCACCATATTATTCATATGACCCAACTAAGGCTCTTTTTTCTGAAGTTTAAATTTGTATTATATAAACCAACATAACACAAATTAACATAAATTAACACAACACAACATAACATAAATTAATATAAATTAACACAAATTAACATAAATTAAATTAACATAACATAAATTACCACCATCATCATATCACCATCATCATCATCATCATCATCATCATCATCATCATCGTCATCGTCATCATCATCATGTCATCATCTTCATCATCACCATCATGTCATCATCATCATCCATCATCATCTTCATGCATCATGCATCATCATCATCATCATGGTGTTGAATAGTAATATGATGATGACATGAATAGTAATATGATGATGAATAGTAATATGGTGATGATGATGAATAGTAAGATGATGATAATGGTGACAAGATGATGATGAATAGTAATACGATATGAATAGTAATACTTGTGTTGTAGAAAGTCGATGCAAGGTAACATAGCTCATTTAAACTTAGCTTTCAGGATTTATATATTTCTTTCCCTTTGATAAACTACACCGAGTTTACTTTTCTTCTTGAACTGTTGTATGACATAGAGTACTGTGATGATTGTTTTCTCTCATGTCGGAACACTGTAGACTTTGAGGTGTGCTAAGATAGCCCATTGATGAGTATTGCAGAGAACGGCTGATGGTTTTAGTAGCTTTAAAACGAGTCGAATAAACCTTGTGGATTTAGCTGGATCCGAAAGATAAAAATTAACAGGTGCAGTTGGAGAACGGTTGAAAGAAGCAGGGAATATTAATCGTTCCCTTTCACAGCTTGGGTATGATTTTTTGTGTGACAATTCCATAAATATTTGTCTACAGAATGTGTTTGCTATAATTTTATGTTTTTTTGTTGTAACTAAGTTGTATTCAATTAAAATGCTATTTTGGAATTGCAGGAATATGATAAATATTCTTGCAGAAGTTTCTCAAAAAGGTAAACAGAGGCATATTCCGTATAGAGATTCCAGTTTAACCTTCTTACTGCAGGATTCTCTAGGTGGAAATGCAAAACTTGCTGTGATCTGTGCTATTTCCCCGGCCTAGAGGTGTTACTGATTAGTTTTAGTTTTAGTTTTTAGATCTTAGGAGCTTGATGCGGCAATGGCTGTTGCGGGCGGAGGTCGAGCCTCTTTCGGTTCGTTCTGGTTCCTCCAGTTGCTCTTCCGGGCCTTGTTTGGCCGGTATTCATTTGTAGAAACGGGGCTGGTGCTTTAGTGATCTTTGGGAGTTTGCGGACGTGCTGCTTCTGCTGTTTGGCCCCCTTGGTGATCTACGGTTCTGGGAGCTTCTTGTGCGTGCGGACTGCTCAACTGCTGAGGTTTAGGCGTGCTTAACACGGATTGCGTTTCTTGTTTTTCTGTGTTTTAAGCGTTTATGTTTAGTCTCGGTTGTTGTTCTGTTTCTCATGTTCTGTTGCTTTCTGAATTATATTGCCCATTGCTTGCTGTATCAAAAAAAATCATGTTTTCTCTTCTCTCTCTTCTATTTGCAAATGTTAGAAGTGAGTGTGCCCCTTGACTAGAAAGCACTGAATGACACACCCAAAAAACCATGAGCAGGATGGAAAATAAAACAGACAACTCTCATAAGCGAATCTGCTTAGAGAGACCCATTAACGTAAAATAAACAAACCAAATACTAATATAAATACATAAAGAAGACTACAAATGAGTCATTATGTGAATTTGGTGGCCCAAAATCCAAATAGGCCCAAGCCCACATTGGAAACATGATCCCAGTGTTGTGAAAACCGACCCGGTGATCGACCCGGTCAGGTAACTGGGTTAATGAGTCAGTGGTTCAACCGGATTGAACAGGATTGATCCGCATGTTCTAAAAAATATAAAAAATAAAAGTTATATAAGATTATAATTTAATATGTTTATGACCAAATTAAATTTTACATGATTTATGGCCAAATTAAACTTTATATGTTTATGTTCTAAATAATCTAAACATGTCGAATAATTGTATTTCAATTTTTCGGCACATTATACAGGCATATTATATTCAAAATTTATAATTTTATTTATTTATTTGATTAAATTTATAATTTTATTAGATATTTAATCGAAGTGTTGATTAAAATAGGATTACATATATTTCTCAAACTCAAAATTAAAATAACTCTAAAATATGCGGACAATTATTGAGTTATATTATACGTATGTGAAGTACTATTTAACTAAATTAAATTTCTAATTAAATTGATAATATGTATTAGGTGTGATAGATGAATATATATTACTTACATAAACCATAAACAAGAAATTGTCTTTAGCCTAGTGAAAAGAAGGTGACTAAACATGCATGAGGGGTTGGGTTCGAATCCTTTTGGGCTCAAATTAATTAATTTTTTTTGACAAAATCAGTGTGGTTGAACCGACCGGTCCGGTCCGGTCCGGTTTTCACAACACTGCCTGATCCTATGTCGTGTCATGTCAAAACGCAGCGTTTTCGTACGTTTGAAAATTTTAAAACATGGATCATCTTCATTCACGAGTCACGACATCATCGTTTCTTTTCATTCTCTCAGAAATGGCGGGAGGATGGAGAGCTGAAGTGGTGAAGTTCGTGGAGCTTGCTGCGGGAGAGATGTTTGTTCGAGTTGGCGTCGATTTACTGCACGGAGGAATTACAATTCGGTCGCTGTGGAAGGTTCTGAGAAATGAGCACAATATAAGAACAGAGGTGAATTTTCCAGAAAACCTAATTGATGTTTTCGTTGATCGATTGTTGTGGTTGCTTGTCTGAAACATATTATGGATCGAATATCGATTGTGTTCGTTGCAATTTTGACAAGATAATTTCACTACTCTTTGTGTGGATTTAGTTGTTGTTTTGGTAATGCAGGTCACAACTGCAAAGCATTTGGTACTTAGTAATGCTGTTGAATCGAAGCTACAAAAATATTGCAAGGCACAACTTCTAGCACATAAGATTCAATTCTTGAAGCCTCAGAGAGCATGGACGCCGATTCTGGGAGATACTTCATGTTCTGATGATAAATTTGCAGGGAACTTGGCCAGTATATATTACGAACAAGGCCAACTACTGGATCTGTCTATTTTTCATTATAAGCAAGCCCTTGTTCATGGCCCTGGATTCCTGGAGGCATACAATAATTTGGTTCGATTCTTGTGTTATATAGACATTTTAAGAATATAACCTTCACACCTTGATTGTTAATCTTTACTATTTTCTCCTGTTTGAAGGGAAAGGCACTAAAAGATGCTGGCAAAGTTGATGAAGCTGTTCAATGCTTTCATGTATGTGACGTTCGCCTACCAAAAATTTCATGTTTATGCCATCTGTGTACGTAGTCTTTTCAACTGACAAGGCAGCTTCATGTTTATTTTTCTGTTTCTGAAGAGATGTCTTGCACTTAATCCTAGTCACCCTCAAGCTCTTACCAACCTTGCCAATATATACATGGAATGGTGAGCATGTCATGATTTTTGGTGGAACCGAATTTACGAATACAGTAGACACTGATTATACTCTTTATCATTTTGCAGTTATCCGTTGGATAAGGCAGCTTCATTCTACATGTCAACTTTGGCTGTCACAAATGGCGTCTCAGCTTTTAATAATTTGGCACTGATTTACAAACATAGAAGGTATGAATAGTTTTCTATTTCATCCTACATAATCATGTAAACAGCAGGTATGAATAGTTTTGAAAGCATATTGCACAATGTGCTTCATGTCTCTGATTTTTGAAGCCATCTTGGTTTGCTGATGTTGAATATTAACTGAGAATCAAATAGAGTAATAGACTACAGGATTTGTTGCTTCGGTTGAAAATTGAGTGTCTGATCTATGTTAACCGTTGTTTCCAATAGTTACCTCTGGCAAATTACATATGTACGTAGCTCATGAGTTCAAATAAGTTGTCTGTAAATCCTAGCCATTGGTACAGGTTGATCGAAAAGAAAGACCAGATGTTGATAAGGTAAGACTTAAGAGAATGCTACTGAAAATTTGGTAAATCAAATTACCGAAAAATGAAAATGTGTATCATATGTCTCTTAACAGTAGGACTTTTGAGTTGATATTGTAAACTCAAACTTTTGAATTTTTCTGGCCCGGTCCACGGTCCTCATTTCTAGAAAAATCCGGTCCCCCGGTCTGATCCGGACCGTCTGAATCCGGTCCGATCCGGGTCGGACCGGATGCACATCCCGAATACAAGAAACATGAAGTACGTATACACTAAATTTAAAAGGTTGAACAAAAAAAGGAGTTTATAATAGGAGTTTATAAAAATGATTCTTGTCCTGGAAGGCAAAAAAAGGAGTTTATAATAGGAACTACTGCAATGGCAAAACTTTGTCTTTATCTATCATTTTCAATTCTATTTTATTCAAATAAATACAAAATGTTCCAAAAACCCACAGCACCAAACCTTATATGCATAGTAAATATCAGTAACCTGGGCAGTTGTATGAGATACTTACCCTAAGAAGTTTGTATAGTTGTTCCATATGAGCACTAAAATTAGTCTGAAAGGTTTGGTAATCACCAAGACACAGAAGAAGGGTTGTCAACGGGTATCCGACCTACCAAGAAGATCATATAAATATGATGAGCAGATTGTTAAGTAAAGAAAGAACAAACTATGGACACGGACAAAAAACAGAGATGAATGACATGTGTGTCTTAACTACGCCTTCAAAAACAAGAAGAAGCATATGACTCACTGCAATATGTTTGCTCTGCTTGTCCATCCAGTGCATGAGCTGCTGTCTTATCCTAGTAACTGCTTCGTACCACAGAGTAAGTGCAGGTTCCACACCTGTAGGAGGCCACTGGCTTTTTCCACCATCCGCCAGGGGGCTAGAATGTTTGAAAGCATATTGCACAATGCATGGCGAAGTTCGCTTTTGCGCTTATGAGGAGCATGATTTAGTGGATTAGCTTTAGCCACAAAGGAGGCTGATGCATTAAGAGCACCTTCAGTCTTAACCTGAAAGTAACTTTAAAATCAGATTCAAAAACATGTTCCAATTTCAGACTAGGTTATATCAGATCATACCCCAAGCTTCAAGTAACGCATCCCGTTGATTATACTAAGTGTTTCACTTCGCGCAAAGCTGTTATCAGTACGCCGGGTATTCAGTTCCATAAAAAACAGTTCTGTTACAGAGCTGAACCTATGAACCACCAGACAAGCATTATGATCAATAACAGAAAAACAATTCATTATTTTAATCATTGTCCAATGGAATGGACAGAGAGACAATGTATGTGTATTATGAATCCTAACTCACAAAACAAATATGCCATACCATAAGAATAGGAATAAGCAACTATAGCAGTAATTGATAATTAACCAACACCAAACATTTTCATAGTTGACGTTTACTTTTCGTTTTCAAACTCAACTAGTAGTTTATTGCCACCATCTATTATGTAGGGACCAGTTCAAGTGAATACCTCAATTTCACGATGTACGCAAGGTACACAGTCAAAGCAGTATATTTAAAGTACCAAGCTGGTGTATCTGCGGTCGCATGTGACTCATTAACTACACCACATTATGTTATGAATATCCCATCTCCGAGGACTTTACCGATAAACCAAGAAAATGTATGTGCAATTATGTACAGGAGGATGTGTAAAACAGAACACTTAGAGAGGCTACCACCGTATACTTCAATATATAGAACAGTTACCTGATCCGAGATAAGGCTCCAAGTAGTTGTGCAACCAAATCTAAAATAAGGCCTCGCAGATCAACAAGTGAGGGATAATCAACCTGGCTAACAAGCCTGCAAATCAGCAAGTGTGTTTAAAGGAAACTTAGAGTAAAATAAACATTGTAATTCTATGACCACTAAAGTTCTATTTTTAATTATACGCTGAGAATCATTACGAAGATTCACCAAAGGGCTTAAATTTTACGAGTCCAATGTCTTTAGTCACACTAAAGGTTGCCTTCCAAATTCCAATAAAGCGGGAAATATTCTTTAAACATTGTTACTAGTAGAACTACAATGCGAAGAATACAAGTACTCAAAATCAAAACAACAACTGAACAACACACCACATGTCAAAGGGAAAAAACACCAATCTACCCCACTTTCAAACTCAAATCACTCTTTTAACCCATTTGAAACTCAAATCACCAATCTACCCTATTTTTTAACAATTCCGGTTCCAGGGAAATCGAAACTAAGGTTTTTGGCTAATATCGGTACGCCAGGTACCGGCATTATTAAAATGGCTTACGTGGAACGATTTTGGGACGAAATGGTGCTGAATTGGCATACACGTCAATTCCGATGTATGAGGAACCGGGATTATAATGATACCGGTTCCCGGAACACCGGTATCAATATGTGAGTTATGAAAAAGCACGTGCATGTGTGAAAAAGCACAAAAAATTGTTTAGGGTTTAGCACGTGCATGTATGAAAAACCTTCCATCCACATTTGTTCCTGCAGAGCCACTGGACGAATTAACCATTGTTATCATCATCGAGATAAAATCCAGTACCAACATCAGCAGTCATTACACCCGATCCAAAGACAGCGACATTTTTTTTTGGTAATGGTTTTAACTGTAACAAAAAGGAAAGGTGGCTGGTGATAGTTGTATGCATAGAAAATACATGCTAAATGGAGCAAACCTCATGAACACGTTCTATCCAAGTAATCTCAAACAAGGCAGCTCCACTGGTGAATAGTAAATTGTGACTCCCCAGTCCAATCAAATTTATGATGAAGCTGCTGTACCCTTGTTCCTTGGAGTAGCTTGGAGTACCTTCTCTGAAGTTGCTCTTGAACCTGCGAGGCAAGCTACGCATGTACCTCATCCTCCCAGTTCCAGTTGTCTTCCTCCTGATGGCTTTCTGACTCCAGTTATACTTCCTAGTTCGAGCTGCAGGATAGGCGCAAGCGGAGCAGCGGCTCTTCTGCAAGTGAAAACTACGTCTTCCGCATCTAACGCAGAGTGTGTATGCGTCTTGTTCCTCCTCTTACCGAAGCTCCCTGTTCCCTTAGTCATGGCCGCAGATGCACGTTGCAGAAACCCTAGCTCCGCGCTACAACGAAATATCCAAAGACAGCGACATCAATATCTGAACAAGATTTCATTGGAAGCAGTTCTAGAGATACTACACGTGAGTCTGTGTTATACAGAGGCCAATTATGAAGCATGCTTCGAGGGAGCTCATCTGTGTTGTACACATCCATGTCATCATCAAACACAATAAACTCATCAATTTCTTCAGAAGAAGGCTCATAGTATGCTACCACTCATGGAACGGACTGAACCAGCAAGGAGCTCATCCAGGCTCAAATCCGGAGTTCCTCATGAACCTTTTGAGATTTTTTTATAAATCTCCACACATGCACATGCTTTTTCAGAGAAATATTCGTACTTTTTCACACATGCACGTGTTTTTTCATAACTCACATATGATACCGGTGTGCAGAGAACCGGTATCATTATAATCCCGGTTCCTCGCACGCCGGCATTGACGTGTATGCCAACTCAGCACCACTTCGTCCCAAAATCGTTCCACGTAAGCCATTTTTAATAATGCCGGTACCTGGCGTACCGGTATTAGCCAAAAACCTTAGTCCCGGTTTCCCTGAAACCGGAATTATTAAAAAATAGGATAGATTGGTGATTTGAGTTTCAAATGGATTAAATGAGTGATTTGAGTTTCAAACTGGGGTAGATTGGTGTTTTTTCCATGTCATAAAGTTGTACTTGCTATTTTTTTTTTTAGATGGAAAACTCAAAACAACAACACACCACATGTAAAAGTTGTACTTGTACAACAATTTGTGTGTCTAACAAAAAGATTCAGTTTCAGGTAGTGAAAAAACAGAAAAACTGTGTTCTCTCTCAAAAAATAAAAGGTACTAGTGAAAAACTGTGAGTGCCCAAACGGTGTAGTATCAATGAAAATAATTTCGTCTTAATTGATGTCTTTTTGAATTATAATAAAATGATATGGTTTTGTTCGAAACGATATTATTTTGGGATTTGTAATATTTTATGCGTTACACCATATTCCTGCTTGGTCTTTTATGGAAAATATTTGAGATATGAAATAGATTTAGAGGAAAATGTAACTTCTGTTTAGTTTAATATGAAAAATATTTAATATAAAGAAATTTTATTGTCATTTTCTCACAGATAATGAATTTCCTATTTATTTTCATTTTCATTCTCTCTCCACCATATTATTCATATGACTCAATTAAGTGATCCTGTGCTGAATCCTCTAAGTTATTTCAGTTACAAAAATGATAACCTGTTTAATTAAACAATCACAGAGCTTATCAAAAAAAAAAACAATCAGAGTTGTCCAATTAAAATTTAACTCCAAAATGTATCTCGTTTTATATAGTTCAAAAAATTATGAATATTGGTATTTATTTTGATTTTTTTTTTACTTTGTAATTTTAGAAGATATATTCGTTGCACGATCAAAATAAAAACTGTACTGTTTCTTACACAGGGACTCGTGTCGCGTTACGATTGGCTCATTCTCATGATCAAAACACAAAAAAAGATCATGAGATGATCTTTTTTAGAAAAAACCATGGGATGATCTTTTTGATGATAAAAAAAATCATGATGGTGGTGCATGATTTTTTTGATCATCTCCCATGATCACTTTTTATGGTTCAAAAAAACATGATGGGGATGTTCTTAGCGGTTTGTCTTTAAACTCGAATTTGATGTTGGTGCTGCTCCAGCTCCCACGTGATTATTATTTTTATTTCAGTCCAAATCACTAATCATAACGTAATGGTGTTTTGTGCAAAAATTTAAAGACGTCAACGTTGGCTCTCCTATGTGAAACTTATATAGGAGATCGTCGAAATAGAATTTGATTTCACATCAAACCGATAATAACACGATTAATTGATATTTCAATTCAAAATAAACTTCCAACCAAAAACATTCTCCTCCTAACTCTAATATGAAGTCGCAATATTTCTTAAGAAAATTCAAATTACAACATAGATATTAACTGCAAAAAAAGTCTCTTATTTTATTAAAATTCATTTTTTAAATATTATTAATACCCATTCACTACTTCATAGTTCATACCCTTTAATTAATTATTGAAAAAAAGGAAAAATTGTAGAAGGCAGAAACAGGGATTTGAAGTCTAAAGCTTCTTCTCATTCCTCGTCCTCTACTGCAGAGTGTCTGTCTGTCTTTGTCTCCATTTTCATCGATCGGTCTCCGGCAATCCCTTAATTGCTACCGGCGGTTTTACAAATCTATTTTCCTTAACTAAACGAATTCGGCTTTTCGATTATCGTCTACGTCAGCCGGTTTGTACCCGTTCGCAAACCCTAATTTTGGAGACTGCTACAGTCGATGTAATTGACGGCCGATCTTCGGAGGTTCGTGGACGCTAATCTGGTTAGTTTTTTATATTTTATATCTTTAACATTTCAGGTGCATTTTCGGATTATTAGGTTTGATGTTGTGTTTGAAATTGAATCGTTCAGCCAGTCATTCTTTGTTTGCGAAAATGTCTGTTTGAGTTTTTTTATTTTTCTTTCGTTGTTGATTGATTGGATGTTCTGCATGTTGAAGATAATTGTGTTAGCTTTGTGAAACCAACCTTTTCAATTAGTTAACTAAGGAGAAGAAGAAAATGATATGGAGTAAAACGCCATGTTAAAGTTTTGTGACATTTCATAGATGAAGTTTAATTGATGTTCAGTTTGTTGATAAGTTGTAAAAGGGCATTCTTTTGAAATATCGGACTTGATGATCTGTTCCTTGTGATACTGATACATATGCTTACTAAAGGTGTGTTGGATTCTTGGTGCAATGGTGCGCTATTTTACAGTGTATTGAAAGGGGAGTAGGGATATTTGATGACTAAGAATGGGAATTCATCTGAAAGCTCTTATGTGGTCTCCTTGGAATGCTTTTATTTTTATTGTAGAAGAAAATTAGTTTGTGATTACTTCTCAATTTTTTCAACTTTTCTCGTCTCTATAATGGTTATGAAGATTGCGAATCACTACGTTAACAAGTTGAGTTTACTTGTAGGAACCCAAGTGTGTACTGAAAAGGAAACCTTTCGACAGTTTATTTGGCCGCCATGGAGCCCATTGACATATCATCATCTGATAGTGACATAGAGATATCAGGTGCGTCAGATACTTTTAGGTCTTCAAACTGGGACCCCCGCTCTTCCGTCAATTCCAGATTTGTTGTCCATGATGCACCTGGGCCAAGTAACAGGAACGCTTTTTCTGAAAATGAACTACTAGAGGATTTCTAGACTGTAAGGGTTGACCCTCAAGGTCGAACAGACAGAAAGACTCGTCTCTATAAGGCTATAACAATATTACTTTAGTAATCCTATTGGGTGTGAGATATTATGTTGGCTATCATATACAAAGCATAAAAACAACTAAAACCCCTTCAGAACTATGTTTGTGAGGCTGATTAACATCACTGCGCGCATTTACATTGCTAAACCTTGGGCTAAGCAAAGTGATAACCTATCGCAGCAGCGGACCTCTAACATCTATGATATGTATATATATAGTGGGTGGATATAATAATATTAACCACTAGATTTTCTGAAAACTACTGAATAACAACAAAAGAGACTAAGTTCCTGCACATAAATTAGTTTCAGAGACATTCGCAGCTCCACTAACCTCGTGTTCAATTGCTTCACCAATAGTGCATGCAGCTTGTACAACTCTAGTTCTTCCACCATCCGTTCCGGTCATCAGCAGTGCCATTAACTTGTGCATTGTGATCACTGCCATCAAATCAGCTGGTAACTGATTCCAATACCGTGCAATTGAAGCATTGGATTTATTGCACGCAAATAATTCTGATTCCTGGTCTGCCACAATAGCATCTCTAAAAGGCTGAAACCATCCTAAAAATAGAGACTTCATGTATGGCAAATTGGGAGCTAACTTTCGCTCACACATATCCTTCCAAAGCTCCCTGTACTCGTTTGCAGCCCGCTCCCACGCCTCTGTCTCAATCTTCACCTGTCTTCTTTTAAGCACTCTGTACCTACCAGACGGGATTTCACTGTCACAATAATTACTACCCTGGTTCGACAGTTTACCCCCTTTCTTCATCTCCACAAGTAATTCCTTAACCTCTTCAGGCTCCTCTTCCGCATCTGTCGAAGAAAGTCAATGATTTACTGAAGAAACAAAAACTGTCAATGGTTAGACACTTAGTCAAGTGTCAAGATGGTTCAAAGTCTTGGGGCCAAGACATAAGAGCGAAGGTCTAATTGATTATTACATGGTCGCCGATGGAGCTTAAATCTTTATTTTCCGGCATCCAGGTGATTTGCATTATTATTGCCGAGGTCATAATATAACTTCATTTACTCATGTCTAATCTAGGTTGGGAGCCGGCTGATTGAATTGTTGATACAAACAGCTTACATACAATCTCCGATCAATCAGTTGGCGGATACTCCACCTGATGTTCGACCTGCATTTGTGCACACAACTCAGCATAACACTTATGAAGCAGGGTGAGAAGGCGCACCACATTCTTTTATATGCATGTGTGTTCCTGAAATATTGATTTAACCTGCTTTATTTTTCTCGACAGTAAATTCACCAGAAGATATGGTATGATTGAATGTCACCCGTTAGTGCTCAAAGGCTTGGATAGAACGGTAAGTGCATTGTCTGTGCTCCCATTGACCATCTCAAGGGATTTCATTTTCATATATGTTGCTGAATACTGTGTATTTTCACAGTACTCTTACTTCTTATCACCACCCGTAACCAACGAATAATATTTTGAGAGGCTGTGAACAAAACTAGGTTTCTATATATTTATAATGTTGCAATTGAATTACATGTAGGATGATCTCACATGTATCATTTTAGGTGGGTTAGCTTTACATTTATTAGCGTACAAAAGATGTCATATTGTTGAGCACGACAAAGCATTCTAAACTTATTTGTTCCATCACCAATATTCTACATCATGGGTCTGCTTTTCACCGTAAGTTCATTCTTCTTATTCAAACAGGCAAGACACATGGTGATTCCATACATGCCAATGTTAGTCCCTCCAATCAACTGGTCGGGGGGTATGATGAGTTGAAAAAAAACAGTCTCAATTACTTGTTGTAGCTGTTAAATTCATATGTTCATTTCATAAGTTTTGTTATGTGCGGGGCTCGTAAATGGAATTTCAACTCTTTATATTGTTTAAATTGGAAAATAAATGATTTTCCTGTAACAGGGGTATTTACCGTCATTGCGGTTTGCATTTCTGACTTGTCCTTTTGTAGTGTTATGCTGGTAAAAAGCGGGCATTCAATTTTTTTCTGTCATATAAGTTTTAAATGAGAACTACAAAAGCTGAGAATTAATCTTGGCCATTTGTTGTTTCAGATTGGTGATTGCGTGTTGATTGGTTCAGTAGAGCTCTTTATCATATGACCTTCTTAAAAGTGGCAAACTTTTGGCTGAAAAGTCCATGCTTTTATGTGGGACACAAAGCCCAAGTTGAAGCCCACGAAACCTGTTAATAGGAACAGGTCATTGGTTTAAAAAATTTACTGTCCATATCAGATTTTGGTTTTAAGGATGAGAGGTTTTTGGTGTCTGTGCATGCCTGCGGGCACAGGCTGAATGTTCTGTCAACACTCACCATGCCTTTCATAAGTCAATGATAAATAGATTGCATGAGCAATGTCTTAACCGTATTTTGGTACTTCCTTATTGATTTATGTACACGTGTGGCAGACTGATCATTTATTTTCTGAACACTGTACACATGGACTGGGCATATTCCTGTCACTATTTAAATCCAACTTCTACCTTACGTTTCTGTAGATATGACAAGGGAGCACATTTTTTCCTACCATCATATGTTATGCGTACCCATGGGTCTAAGCACCAACGTCAAGCAGTACGAGCAGTTCCCAGGGAGCAAATAAATCCAGTTTTTGAGGTCAGGAACTGCTGACTGACTCTGAATGTATTTGGATACGTTTCTTGCTTTTTATCCCCTAACCTATGGGAGTGCACAATATTTTATATGCAAATTCAATTAATGATTTATTTGCTAATCTGCCATCATATTTTTAATATCGGGAAGTCTATTAAACTTTGCAGGCACTCTTGGACACACTAGGTGGAGGGTAAATAAGAGAGTTCTCAGTGTGGTCAATAGATTATGGGCTTTAGGCGGTGGCCTTGCTGATTTGGTTGAATGCAGTGATCGATGTAAGTGGCTAATGATTTTTTTGCTTAGTTTGTTACTCTTCTCTGTGTTCTCATCATAGTTTGACTGTCTATTTTTTAACTGTATAATTCTTAGCGCATTATGAAGACTGGTATGCTAATGGATAGGTAATCCATTGGCGTAACCTTATCATGATTGTGAATTAATGAGTATGTTACCAGTAATCTGGAAGTTCAGGCACAACCTGACGCGGTGTAGTTTCAGATTCCACAACCAGAAGAGCCTGACACTGAAGACGAGAGGGTGAAATCAAGAAATGGAAATGGAAAGTAAGAGATGCTCAAAAAGAGAATATGGAGCGGCATTCACAGCGATGTGATATTGAACTTAAGTTAGCAGACGTTGTCTTAAAATCACAATGTCTTTGAATTTCCTTCTAGAAATTATACCTATATCTTGTATCGGGGGCATCAGGTAGCCAGGAAAATGAAGGAGGAAGAAGGCTTCTATTTCCCACATAACTTGGATTTTCGTGGCCGTGCATGCATCCACACTTAAATCATCTCGGGTCAGATCTTTGTCGGGGCATTTTTGGAGTTTGGCGAGGGCCGTCCTCTGGGAAACTCAGGCTTGCGATGGCTCAAGATCCACTTGGCGAATCTCTTTGCTGGCGGTGTAGATAAATTATCTTTTGAGGGTCGAATAGCATTCACAGAGGGTCACATAGATGATATTTTTGATTCTGCAGACAAGCCACTTGAAGGGAACCGGTGGTGGTTAAAGGCTGAAGATCCTTTTCAATGCCTCGCTGTGTGCATTAATCTTGCTGAGGCTGTACGAAGCTTGTCTCCAGAAACATATGTTTCCCGTATTCCAGTCCACCAGGTTTATAAAATAACTTGGTTTCCCTCTTATTTAATCTTTAGACCATAACTTATTGGCCCTCTGTAATTTATGTCACTAGCCTTGTCCTTGCCCGCTTCTTAATTTGTGTTTGTTATGTGTCTCAACAGGATGGGTCATGCAATGGCTTACAACACTTATGCTGCCCTAGGAAGAGATAAGGTGAACGCTGTAATATCATATTTTGACCGTTTTCAGTATTCTTGTTGCGATTGATACGCATGTTTATAATCTTTTTTTGAACGAAATAATAATCTTGACCTCATGCCATTTTGGGGTAATCCCTGAATCACAAAACTCAGGCTTTTAGTTTGTCGAGGGTTTTGTAATTTGTTGACATATCAATCCGTATCTCTTTCAAGTAGTGAGTAAGATCCTGAATGTAAATTCCTGATAGTCCTCCTTGAGTTGGTGGATTGTTATAATTAACCAGGAACAAAATTGGTCCTTGGTTCCATTTCTACGTTACTTTAAGGCGCCTCGGGTGTGAAAAGATATGTTTTGAGACTGCATGTTATAAGCAGACATCAGGTCTGCATGTTGAAAAGGTCAGCAGAGACTTGAGTTTGGACCCTTTCTTCCATTAGAGAGGAAACATCTCGTCAACATTTCATAAATTAGTGGTTTGATGTCAAATGTTTTCCTTACCCTTATTTTATTGAGGCGTGTTAAGTGTAAGACATCAACTCGTCATAAATTGGACTCTCTGAATAGAATTGCGCTTTTGTTGTAAATATGTTGCATACATAGATGTTTACCGACCTATTTTTCTCACATATTATGTTGCCATTCAGTTGGGAGCTGCTGCTGTAGACTTGGTTGCAGGAGAGAAACCAGCAGACGTCTACTCTGGTATAGCTACGAGGTAATTGCTCTTTAAAATGTAGATAGCTGCTTGTAAGGAGGCAGTCATGCATATTTTCTTTTTTATTTGAATAGTAAACATTATCTTTCTGATTCCAAACTCCTCGGAGATCTTTTAAGTATGGTTTTGGAACTACTTGTCTTGGGATATGTTTGTTGAGCATGATAATCAACCTTAAACACTATAATAGGATCAAAGAACAAGCAAACAGACCTGGCTCCTCAAAAGCGAAACCAAAGCCTTTCAGTCCATCATTCAACTGGGATTTCATATATATGGAGAATATTTGGCATTGAATGTCCATTTGTAGGTTTATCAAGCTAAATGCATTTAATGATGTATGCATAACACCATTTTTCCCAAACGTCTCCCAAGGAGTTCTCGACTGACTCGCCTCCAAAATTTATTTCACATTGCTCAACCAAGCAAAATGTCCACCTGTAATCAGCTTCGACTACATCTCACATTGCTCAAGCAAATTCACTGGACATAAAAATTCATCCTGGCAAAGCCTCTTCGTAAATTCATTTTTATGAATCTTTGACTTCCCATCGTTTGCCGAAATGTATATTTTTTTTTTTGAAACACATTTATGCTGCAGACATGCGTGACAGAAGTTCTTCTAGCTGCTGCGCATGACTTACTATCTCATTGTCTGGAGCAATGTCGTCATCTTCTTCAGGAAGATGCTCTTCTAAATGGACCATTTCATCAATCAAAATATCATATATTTCTTTAATTCTAGGGTGAGCCTTTTCAGCAGCAAGAAACGTGTGCACCTCGTTTTTCACTTCGATCCAGCTGCATCCGGGCTCTTTTTTGAGCTTCTTGTATCGCATTGATCTTCTAATCTTGGTAACTTCCTTCCACATTCCAGCATCAGCGTAAATGTTTGATAGGAGAATGTAAGCTGACGAGTCTTCAGGGTCTAACTGCAGAAGAGATTCCACGGCCATTTCTGCCACCTCTACATTCGTATGCATTTTGCATATGCTGAGCAGAGTCCTCCAGATAACATCATCCGCAGCGTAAGGCATCTCCTTTACAAATTTGTAAGCTTCTGTAACTTGACCACACCTCCCCATTATATCTACCATGCAAGCGTAGTGCTCCATTTGGGGATCCAAATTATACTCCCCCGACATCAAGATAAAGTAATGAAAGCCTTTGTCAACAAGCCCCATGTGTGCACAAGCTCGAAGGATGGAAATGAATGTTGTATGGTTTGGTCTCACATTTTCAAGTTTCATTCTTTCAAATATCTCAAGAGCCATTTCTGCCGGACCGTGATGAGCATACCCGCAGATCATCGCATTCCAGGTCACGAGATCTCGCTTTGGACCCTTCTCAAATAGCATCTGAGAATCATGCATATTCCCACATTTTGAATACATATCTACTAGGGTGCTAGCTATGTAAGCATCTGCTTGCATTTCTTGCTTGATGATCTGTGCATGAATTTGCTTTCCAAGTTCACCAGTTGCCAGATTGGCGCATGTATCAAGAACTGTTGCATAAGTGAAGTTATCAGGCTTCACACCCATTTCAAGCATCTTAGAGAAGAACTGCTGAGCGTCCTCACTCTGTTTATTGGACGAAAACCCAGATATGATTGCGTTCGAGGCCATAACTGTCTCCCCTTCTATTCTATCATGGAGCTTTTGTGCATCTTCCAACTGACCACCCCTGCTGTACATATCAACCAGAGCACTTCCAACAAACGAGTCAAACCCCATCCCAGCTTTAACTATTCTATTATTGATCTGTTGTAAATATAGCAGAAATATTCGAATAAAATCCGAACACTGTTGCTAAGTCACGGTAATCAAAACATTTGTAAAGACTCGGGTAATCCGAGGTCGTACCCAAAGGATAGGTGATTAAACCAATAATGCTAAAGATATAACTAGAATGTCTATGGTTTGGGGGGTTTTGTTCCTTTCAAAGGATGATAGCAGAATTTACTATCCCAAAAGTGAGATTTGATCAACTAAAAGTGGTAAACAATCAATTAAAAGATGACTAGGGATCTAATTCCCCACCTAGACAATTATTGTGACAGTAAAATAGGACACCATTGATGAAATCACATGCATATACTTAGAATTTAGCCATGCAACATTAATACTGAGTTCCACTCGCGCTACAACTTAGTACGAAGAGGTTACATCTCGCATAGTACCTCACACTCGCGCTCTATTGGTACTATAGAATATGGTTATCTAGTCTCACACTCGCGCTCTATTGACTAAATAATCATGTTCTTGTTTAATCCATGCCATTCTCATTAAGATTAGAGTGTCGCCATGTAACACAAAAACCCTAATGCTTCTTCATTTAGTTCATTTGAAATCATGCTTTTCAGGGTTAGCTACTTCAAACATGAAATCAAGCAGAATTGCTATTGAGGACTTCTCACAAACACCTTATAGGCAATCCGAAACATTAAGTTCAAATGAAGAAGAATCATGTGCAAATCATTCATCAATAGCATCCATAGTATTTACAATGTCACAAACATGTCTAGGGGATTCATAGATCCCCAACCAAGGTCACTACTCACTCATGGTGAGTTTACAAACAAAATCAACAATAAGAGTGCAAACAACCATATGAAAAGTAGAGTTTAGGAATCTAGAACCAATATGGAGATCTAAGAACCGATTCGACCGTGTTGTTGTTGAAGTCTATCTTCTCTAAAAACTCAGCTTTGCTCCAGAAAAACGCCCAAAAACCCAGGAGAGTTGTTCAAAAACCCTAATTTTCTATTTATTGCCTAGCAGTAAAAATCCCGTCTTTATGTTTTTTCCGCGAAGGCATGCGAACGCACAGTCTGAACCATGCGAACGCATGGTCTCTTGCTGGCCTTTTTTCGCAGTCTTAACGTCCGAATTGGGTCTTAAAGTCAACTGAAGAGTTGTAGCCCTTTGAGTTAGCTTTCCAACAAGCTAAAAATCAGCCAAATCGGACATCGGACACGCCCTGGACGTCCAAAACAAGTTGCAAAGGTCAATATCTTGCATGCGCTCGCATGACAAATCCATGCGACTGGTTTATTTTGTGCGAACGCACAAGGTGGACTGTGCGCACGCACAAGGCTGTTTGGAAATCTTAACCTCCGAATTTGGTCTTGGCGTCAACTAGAGAGTTGTAGCCCTTTGAGTTAGCTTTTCAACAAGCTTTGAATCGATCAAATCGGACACCGATTGCAATCTGTACGTCCAAAATACTCCGGCAAGGTCGGTTTGTCCCGTATTGACCGAAAGTCCATATTTTTGCTCCGAAATGCTCGGTTTTGCTCCAAAATCACTGCCTACTTGTGTTCTCAGCTTAAACTCTGTAATTTGCCTAAAATGAACCACAAAGCATCAAATAGCAAGTGAAATCGTGATAGAACAATCGAAACAGTAAGCACAGAGGTCGCCTAAAATGCATATATTTTAGTGCTATCAAATCACCCCACACTTAACGTTTGATCGTCCCGAGCAAGCTAACCATAGAGATCAACAACAATAATGCATTTTACTCACTCAGGATTGGTTCAAAGAAAACTCCATATGGTCACGAAAACTAACTAAAAATACTAAGAAATAAATCTTACTTCTAACTAACCACTTTCGTAGGTAACACGAGTGCATTTAGCGAATGCACCAAGCCTTTAAACCCCTAGGCTACCCTAGTGGAGGAGTTGTAGTCTCCTGAGAGTTTTCAGACACGGGAATACTCACAAATCCCACAAAGAGAACAACCATCCAATTAGGCATTTTAAGTTCACAAATGTCAAAGTACTAGGCAAGGTGTTTTCCATGAAGTTCATAACGTATTCAAACTAGATATGTGCATTTCAATCACAACATGAAACCTCTTCAAATCCTTGTGGAACTTCATGAATAATGACATTCAAGCAAATCAAAGCAAGGACTAATAAATCTTTAATCAAGGATTCCAGTCATTTTCTATACCAACGACTTCAAGAAAACAATCTAATAATTGCAAAGAAGTCTTGTTGGATCACTCACCAATTCTAGCAAGGAGGCTAGTACATTGGCTCTTGAGCTTTGAACTCATTCTCAAGCCTAGGATGCAAAGGTCACTTAGTCATAAAAGAAGAGGAGTTCCAACATTAAAGTTTTTGTATACACTTGCAAGTCATATCATGCCTAAGTATAAAAGAATACGAGGTTCGTCCCTTAGTGAAATCTTGCTAGTAAGTATCAATTGCCTCATTGGTTTTCATATGCTAGAGAATGATGGAATAGCCAATTGTCAAGTCTAAGTGCAACTTTAAGGGGGAAGAATGGCCTTTGGCCGTACTAAGCACTTTCGAGGGGGAACTTACCTTCCTAACCCTCGGCGCTTAGTACATACTTCTTTAAATTCACTTCCTAATGGTGATCAATCATAAGGAAGGAACTTGGGGCTTATTTCACAACTTTTTCCTCTTTTCTTTCCTTTCTTTTTTCATTTTTTTTCTTTTTCTTGCCCTCTTTTGACCCCACACTTAGAAATTTGACAAAAGGGCTAAGTGTTCAAAATGAAGCATGACAAACCAACAAGACAAATCCACAAGATAAGCAAGGTCACTAAGGTCACCTAAAGGCAGTCATGACATGCAAGGGTTTCAAAATTATAAATTATTTCGATTTTATGCTTTCAAAGATCAACTCTTTAGTCTCAATGAGAAAAAGCTTAGAATAAAAGATAAAGAAGTGCTAGTAGATGCTTTGATCCTCAAGAATGAAAGTCAACAATCCAATCCATTAGTCATCTAAAGGATCAATCAAGTGAAATCATGCACGACTAGTTGAATTTAGAGATGAAAATTTTCGAAAATGTAGCCTTGCCTAGACTTTTTGTTTTCATTAAAAATTTGAGTTTTTGGATGAATGTCACATTAGTGTAAGTGTTTTCCTCTAAACATGCGAATTGATTGGATTCTAAACATGAAAGCACGGCAAGCAAGCACAAACATCTCGTGTAGTCAAAACATAGGCACCCCACACTTAGCAATTGCTTAGTCCCTAAGCAATGAATAGAATCAAAAGAAAAGAGAGGGTTAAGAAAAACTTCTCTCGTTTGGAGGTAGCCATTTCAAAGTCAGAGATGTTGCTTCGCGCGTCTAACTGAACTTGCTCAAAAGATTCGATTAATGATTTCCGTTTTTTCTCTATAAGACACGAAACTAAAAATGAGAGTGTTAATCACACAAGGTAGAGAAATCATCATCGTAAACACGTCAACATCATGCAAGTCAACTCAAAATTTTATCAAAAGAACACATCATCGAACGCCCTTTTTCCTCTATTCATGTCGTTGCCGTTTTTTTTTGCGTGCATGCGAACGCATAGATAGCATTGTGCGAACGCACAGAACTGGGCAGTGGCATTGTTTTGATGTGCGAGCGCATGAAAACTATGCAAGCACAACGAAATGAAGAAAAGGCAGACTATGCGAACGCATGAATGAAACTATGCGAACACGTGGAGTTACGGACAAGAATTTCTAAGCCAATCTCAAATCGTACATCAACACTCATGCACAAAATTTCAAAACCCCACACTTGTATCCTCTCAAGACATCAAATTCACCAAGCACATCATGCTAAAAGCATTTCGATCGCACATCGATCATCAAATATAGGCATTCACACATGCGTAGTTCACATCCTCAAATTCTTGCACGAAGCAAATAGAAATCCAATCAAAATAGACATACTTAAAGATCAGGGGAGGAACACTCACAAGCCTAGTTTAACGTCTTGGCTAAGACGGAGCCGATTCTCCTCTTAGGAAATAAGAAGCACACTTGGGGAGTCTTTTGCTAAGATCCCTCCTCAAGCGGATATGTTGAGAAGTGGAGGAGTCAATCCGGGTTCTTTGAAGATTTGCAAGCAACTTGCTTAAAAGCTCTTGTCCAAGGTGATGTTTGCTTCTCATTCTTTGCCGTTTTAGCATTGACTTTTCTTTTTACCCCATCACGGCATGAGGGCAACTTATAGTGATCAAGAGAAGGGTCCTTATCGGGATCAACCAACTTGTGCAAAACCTTCTTAGTTACCTTCTTGACCTCAACATTCTCAGCCTCCACACTCTCCCGCTCTTTCAAATCACAAGGTTCAAGTATAGCCACTTGTTCGCTCATAGGCCTATCTATCTTCACCTTTTCTCCATCTGCCAAAACAGCAGCATCGTTCAGCATGGCTGGCTTACTAGGAGAATCTTTGGCAACAGACGATGTTGCTTTCTCATCCACGGTGAATACTTCTTGATAATTGCTTGGCCCATTCGGTGAAATTCCAGTCTGTGTATCCTTATCATCTGACTCATTTGTTTTTAGAAAATCACTTGTAATATTTCCCACCGATTTATCCTGATTACTAGTTCCAGAAAACGTCAGCTGCAGTTGTGCTTCCAATGGTGGTGGGGCTATAGCTCGTAGTAGTAAGAAAGGAAGTGTGACATTTCCTTTCTTAAAACGCCTGAACGCTAAGATTTGAGCTTTAAGAACATGCAGTTGCTGTTTAGTGAACCCATAAAATTGTTGTGGCGCCTGATAAGCTACTCCGGCCGGTGGTGCTGACACACTTGTTATGCCACCCTCATTAGAAGAACCACCAATATTCATAGAGGACAAAGGGGGTTGCATTGACGGTGTTCCCGTTCCACTGACAGCATATTGGTGATGAGGCAATTGAGAATCACGGCTGTGAATAGGGAAATGCTGCATCATCATGCTGTTGGTGATTCCAATACCTCTCCCTCTCTTAGCGGTTGGGTGAGAAGGGTGAGAAGTACTTGACGTTGCACCTTGCTCTATATGTTTTTACCCCTTGAATCTTGTGATCTTTCGAATGCCTGCAAGAACAAAGGAAATTCTTAGCAATGAAAGGCAAGAGAAATAAACACAATTTAAGCACAAAACAAGCAATAACTATTAAGTAAGGGAAGAGTAGACAAACTAAACTATCTATTAGCACCTAGTTGATTAACCTATCCCCGGCAACGGCGCCATTTGATCTGTTGTAAATATAGCAGAAATATTCGAATAAAATCCGAACACTGTTGCTAAGTCACGGTAATCAAAACATTTGTAAAGACTCGGGTAATCCGAGGTCGTACCCAAAGGATAGGTGATTAAACCAATAATGCTAAAGATATAACTAGAATGTTTATGGTTTGGGGGGTTTTGTTCCTTTCAAAGGATGATAGCAGAATTTACTATCCCAAAAGTGAGATTTGATCAACTAAAAGTGGTAAACAATCAATTAAAAGATGACTAGGGATCTAATTCCCCACCTAGACAATTATTGTGACAGTAAAATAGGACACCATTGATGAAATCACATGCATATACTTAGAATTTAGCCATGCAACATTAATACTGAGTTCCACTCGCGCTACAACTTAGTACGAAGAGGTTACATCTCGCATAGTACCTCACACTCGCGCTCTATTGGTACTATAGAATATGGTTATCTAGTCTCACACTCGCGCTCTATTGACTAAATAATCATGTTCTTGTTTAATCCATGCCATTCTCATTAAGATTAGAGTGTCGCCATGTAACACAAAAACCCTAATGCTTCTTCATTTAGTTCATTTGAAATCATGCTTTTCAGGGTTAGCTACTTCAAACATGAAATCAAGCAGAATTGCTATTGAGGACTTCTCACAAACACCTTATAGGCAATCCGAAACATTAAGTTCAAATGAAGAAGAATCATGTGCAAATCATTCATCAATAGCATCCATAGTATTTACAATGTCACAAACATGTCTAGGGGATTCATAGATCCCCAACCAAGGTCACTACTCACTCATGGTGAGTTTACAAACAAAATCAACAATAAGAGTGCAAACAACCATATGAAAAGTAGAGTTTAGGAATCTAGAACCAATATGGAGATCTAAGAACCGATTCGACCGTGTTGTTGTTGAAGTCTATCTTCTCTAAAAACCCAGCTTTGCTCCAGAAAAACGCCCAAAAACCCAGGAGAGTTGTTCAAAAACCCTAATTTTCTATTTATTGCCTAGCAGTAAAAATCCCGTCTTTATGTTTTTTCCGCGAAGGCATGCGAACGCACAGTCTGAACCATGCGAACGCATGGTCTCTTGCTGGCCTTTTTTCGCAGTCTTAACGTCCGAATTGGGTCTTAAAGTCAACTGAAGAGTTGTAGCCCTTTGAGTTAGCTTTCCAACAAGCTAAAAATCAGCCAAATCGGACATCGGACACGCCCTGGACGTCCAAAACAAGTTGCAAAGGTCAATATCTTGCATGCGCTCGCATGACAAATCCATGCGACTGGTTTATTTTGTGCGAACGCACAAGGTGGACTGTGCGCACGCACAAGGCTGTTTGGAAATCTTAACCTCCGAATTTGGTCTTGGCGTCAACTAGAGAGTTGTAGCCCTTTGAGTTAGCTTTTCAACAAGCTTTGAATCGATCAAATCGGACACCGATTGCAATCTGTACGTCCAAAATACTCCGGCAAGGTCGGTTTGTCCCGTATTGACCGAAAGTCCATATTTTTGCTCCGAAATGCTCGGTTTTGCTCCAAAATCACTGCCTACTTGTGTTCTCAGCTTAAACTCTGTAATTTGCCTAAAATGAACCACAAAGCATCAAATAGCAAGTGAAATCGTGATAGAACAATCGAAACAGTAAGCACAGAGGTCGCCTAAAATGCATATATTTTAGTGCTATCAATTATGGATCTCCAAGCCAATTTGGGCACCTGCGCAAGCTTTTAAAACGCTTCCGTAAGTGAATTCATCAGGTTCCATGCTTGAACGGAGCATTAGAACAAATAGGATTAGTGTTTGCTCTGCCAAATCATTTTGCTCATGAGCAGCAATTATAGAATTCCAAGATACAGCATCTCTCTGAACCATGTCATCAAACACATGCTGAGCTTCAGACATGGCTCCACATTTACCATACATGTCAACAATAGCATTGGCTACACAAACATTGGACGCAAATGTACTCTTAAAAGCTAATACATGCAGTTGAATCCCCTCTACGAGCCCTTTGATATCAGCGCAAGCTCTAACAGCACCAGATAGGGTTATATCATCAAACCGAAGTGCTGTTCTGCGCAAATTCAAGAAAAGATTCATGGCTTCATGTCCTTGACTGTTTCTAGCATGGCTGACAATGATGGCATTATAAGATTGTAAACTACGGTGAGGCAACTGATTAAATAATTTGCTAGCAGCTGATAAGTTATCACATTTTGCATACATATCAAGAGTAGCAGTTCCCACGATGACATCTGCTCCAAAATTAGTTTTCACGGAGTGGCCGTGAAATTGAGACCCTAACCTTACTGCAGATAAAGCTGCACAAGCTCTAAAAACACTAGCATAAATAGATTGACTCACCTCACATCCTGCTCTCAGCATTTTTTTGAATAATTCAGTTCCTCCTACGAAGTCATCATTTTGGACACAGCCTGCAATAATGGCACTCCATGACACCCAGTTATTTTCCTGCATTTCATAAAAGAACTGATGACAAAAATCCATTCTCTTGCACTTCCCGTACATATCCACTAAGCCACTTGCCGTGACCACATCATGTATAAAACCCATCCGAACAGTCAAGCCATGAATCTGAACCCCTAAATGAATGTCCTCCATACTAGAACACGCTTTCAAAACAATCGCAAAAGCAGCGCTATCAAATGTCACTCCCACAGTCCTCATACGAACAAAAATCGCCGCAGACTCTCTAAAACCCACATTCTTCATGTACCCTGACATCATTGAATTCCAGGACACCACATCCCTTTCCGGCATCGACTCAAAAAACAACTCCGCAGTTCCCATATCCCCAGAACCAGCATACCCAAATATCATAGCATTCCAAGACACAGTATCTCGTTCAGGCATTACATCAAACACTCTAGCCGCACCCAACAAATCCGAACATTTTATATACATCTGAATCAAACAATTCGTAACATAAAGAGTTGGAATAAACCCTGAAACAATCATGCGTCCATGCGCTTGCTTACCAGGTTTTAAAGCCTTTCCTTCAGAACAATCCTGAAAAATCCGAGAAAAATTCTTCCTTTTAGACGACTCCACTGCTGTCGAAATTGTACATACGGACATAGGCCTTCCGGCCACAAATCTGTTCCATAGTCCGTTTAGACAACAAACAGATGAGTGGGAGCTCGCCATGAGATTCCGAACTCATCCCTTGGCGGATAATCCGACCGTTTGATTCACCGTTAACGATTATGAAAAATCAGTTAACCACCTTCTCCTTTTCACTCTTCTCACCTTCCGCGGGTCTAATTGTAATTTACTAAACAAAACCACGCTACAGAACAACATGTTATAAAGATAGAGGTCCTAAATATATAACTAACAAAAAATAAACATGTCAAACGAGCTCGGCAGTAGTCAAAAAGTAACCAGTGGATCGCGAATGTTATGTGTCCTTTCGTTGATTAATTTATGGAACTTCGGATGCAAATGTGAAAAGTTTGCATTTGGGTCTGCCATTGTTACATTATCAGAATAGTAGTAACTACTACTATAAAATGCGTGACATTTTATAATAAATGCGTAACCTTACATGAACTAAATGCGTAAGATTTAGTAAATGTGTGGACATTACAAGTGAAATGCGTAGAATATTGAATCAACATGCGTAGAAGCTATGCATCGACAAACAAAAGGAAAGGAGCAGATGCATCTGGTCTGGAGAACAATCTACGCGGTCTGAAAAAGCAGGTACATATTGTTTGATCTTCTGCTGGTGTGTCAGTTTGATGGCTTTGTGACAGAATCCATACAGATGGTGAAGCCTGCTAAAGGAACAACCACACTGGCTTTTATTTTTAAGGAAGGAGTTATTGTAGCTGCTGATTCTCGTGCTAGCATGGGAGGATATATCTGTATGCATTAGTCTCCTTAAACTTTTTTATTTAAATGCTATGTTATCTTGTTTTTATACGGATTCTGAATTGTGATTTTTTATGGCTTCTCTTCTCTTGTAGCTTCTCAGTCTGTTAAGAAGATCATTGAAACTAATCCTTACATGCTTGGTACAATGGCTGGCGGTGCTGCAGACTGCCAGTTCTGGCATAGAAATTTGGGCATCAAGGTAAACAGTTAAATATTATTGTTCAAAATCAGCAATTTCAAATCCTGGTGGTTTGTGTCATATGGAGTAGGATTGGAGACCATGCCTGTCTGTAAGTCCTGTAATCAATGAATTTTCCAAAATACTGCTAACAGTGCATGTGAGTGGGGACTTACTTAGTTACTTACAGATTGTGAACTTTAGTTTCAATGTGGAATCATATGTACCTTTAGTTTCAGTAGCTCCTAGTTAATTGGCTTCGGATTTAAATGCTAACATTGGTTCTATTGTTAATGGGCATTCAAAATGCGTAGGAGTGTTTCCCTATTTTTATTGGCTTCGGTGCTCACTTAGAATGGTATCATCACTATTTTTATTTATTTGTTGCAACAGAATACTGTGAAAAATATGCCAAGCCAGAAGATGCAGCTGCTCCTGAAGAGATATCCAGTGATGAAGAGCTGAGCGAGGATGAGTATAATTCAGGGGATGAAGACATAGCCGGACATGCTGATCCTTAAATGCACGAAACTAAACTACTCTGCTCTTCCTTTCACTATCTCTGTACATGGTCTGGCCTACTCAAAAAAAAAAAGAAAAAAAAAAAAGTAGAAATCTCCCATCCCAGTGATGAATTATCCTTTGAAAGATTCAAGTCTTTCAACATATTGTAATGTGGTGTCTGTTGTTGTTGACTTATTGTAATTTATGTAATCAACTTTCATGTAAGCAAATGATTGTCCTAATTTAAAATGAAGTCTCAACTACATGTGCAAATGATTGTCCTAATTTAAAATGAAGTCTCAACTACATGTGCATTCTGTTGTGGCCTGTCAGAGCTGTTGTGGCCTGTCAGAGCCTTTCATATGCAGCTTGGTGTATCAAGCAGTGCCGAGACAAACGTGCCATTTTTTTATGTTTAAAATGCGTAAGATTTGTAAATGCGTAAGATTTAAAGTAAAATGCGTAAGATTCCTGGTCTATTACAAAAGCTACGTAGACAACTACTACACATTAAACAATTCGTGCTTGGAAACGAAGGATTTGAGGATGTTCTCCAGCTTTGTCGGATCGTTAAAGCCTTCTTTTGCTTGCATGTCCAATGTAATCGTTCTTTTCTTCCAATAAACAAATGCTGATTTCTCTTCAGCAATGCCCTTTTGTTGTTGTTCATGAGTTTCATAATCATTCTTATAATCCTCGGAGCCAGATAGTTGCTCCAGAAGCATTGTAAGCTCCTTGGGACTTTTCAATGCACTTCATTCCACATCTCCCTAAAACAAGTATAGCGAATAGAGAAAATTGTCCAGAATACCGGATTAGCCATAACCAAGAAACAACAATATCCCGATAAAATCTGACAAATCAGTAGAGTTGGTAGCTCAAAAACGCCAACCTCAGCTCCATTCGGCATCTGATACACCAACCTCACAAACACCCTCCTCCCTCTTTGTTCTCTTTATAATCATAATTCATACGTGTAAATCAAATCCCTAAGCTGCGAACCTCTCAACTGCCATGTTTTCACTCCAAGCACGAAAATAATTCACAAGCTGCGGGACACATCAAATATCAACTTCAGCTCAATCTTCTATAAAAAAAAGTTAAAGTGTTTGTACAAATTTTTCAACACAGTTCCTTTTGGTAGTGATAAAATGAAATGACAGCTTCCCCACCTGGCAAACTTTGTCCAGCAGCTGGCTGTAAGTCAACTTATCATCAAAACCCGGCTCATTCCCTTCCCAGTACATAGCAACCTTATCGCCATGACCAGCTTCAATATTCCGGTCGAGACAATTATAGCATATATTTGTAACACCGCCCTTAAACCACTGCCAGGAAAAACCAGACAAGAGAAAGTTCAACCCAAACATCCGACCAGAGAACTCAAACCCTAATTATCACACACAAAAGGCAAATAAGCGAATTTAAGTTAATCAATCAGAATCGTGAAAAGGAGAATTCAATTCAACATACCTCAATACTGATAGTTCCTTTCCTGACATCAAAATTCTCAGAACAAACTACCTCTCCCCACTTCTGCTTCCAGTAAAACTCCGACGCAATATCCAACCAGAACCCGGCCGGATCCTCAATCGACATTTAATACATCTCCCCATACTAAATCCAATTACGTCAAAATCATCAACCCCATCATCAGAAAAAACAAAAAAAAGATCAAAACTTGAATATCTTAGACTGACCGACCTTCTCAGGCGAGGAAACCAAAGCCTGTCTCAGACTGACCGACCATTTGGAATCGCATCGCCGGATGTGCTCATTCACGAAGGCGACGGATGGAAATATGGATTTTGCGATATCGACCAAGAACGACTTTCCAAAAAAGCTGAAACGAAGATCGAAAATCGAACGACGTGTGCGACAAATTAGGGAATAATTAAAATTAGATTAATCAAATGACAAAAACACCCTCAATCTCATATTTATTCAGAATTAAATAGAAATATATTAGTGCAATCGTGTCCGTTAGATGATAAATCGGACGGTTTTAAAATTTTCTTATTTCTCACCAAAACTGTCATTTCTCATATGATCCTAACTCAATTATCTCTTGATTTTGGGAATTACAAATTCAATCTTTTCAAAACAAATACATTATTTTTTTAAACTCGCGAACTATATATTGTTCATGGTATTAAACATAATAGTTTTTTATTATAAAAAAAAACATAATAGTTTGTGAAATTAATGTATCAAACTCACAAACTATATATAAATAAAGAACCCGCGAACTATATAATTTACGTGGTACGAATCCAAATAGTTCGTGAGATTAACAAACCAAACTCACGAACTATTAAGTCATGACCTACAAATTTTGACTCTCATATTCATCCAAAAAAATTAGTCGTTATTAACTTCAATATCAAAATTAGTAATCAAAAGTAATTAAGAAACATAGGGATTTGTATGTTATAATATTAATTATAACATAGTAATTAATCAACCGCTAAGGACATGGGATGGGATTGATTATTTACATTAATTTAATTATTCCTCGATTTATTTTTAATTAATAAAATCAGATAATATACATTGTATCATTACTATTTGTAATCAATCAGATTCGTTCAATTTTTCAAATCAACGAACCACGTCATTTGTTCTAAGTTCCCACATATAATGAGGTTTATAACTGAACAAATCCCCATGTATGTATATCTTTCTCTCTCTTAGTTTCATTTTTATTATCTTTTTTGGGAATTTAATATATGTTTTACCCGATAATTGTTTTTCAAGCATATTTATGGTGCATGATGCATTTACGATTTTCGTGAATCACACAAATTTTGGAATATGTTTACACTTCTTTTCGTTGCTACGCTTTCTGTCATTTTCAGTACTAATCCATCTACTCCGCAGTATGAATCTGTAAGTTTTGTACTCGTCTATGCTCGTTCCTTTTTATGAAGTTTGTTTGTTTAGTGTTTAGTCCTTTTATTTGTACGAGTTGAGGATCTGATAAGAGGTGAATGTGTTGTGTGCTTGCCCTGAGTTTATTGTGAAGATTTGTTAGCTGACTCTAATTATTTCCAATATTTGGATATTTTTATCTGATTTATAAGCATATGTTAGAGTGTTGTAGAGGATCGCGTTATTCCAGATTCAGTGTTGAATGTCTTACGGTTGCTTCGTAGATATTTGAAATGGTCCTAAGAGCAATGCTTATTTTTCTGTTGTTAGGTAAATGGAAATGCATATGTGCAGCGTACTTATTTGGCTTTAAATTCGGACCCCCTGAAGACTAGGCTAGATTTGATACACAAGCAAGCCACTGACCACGTGACCCTAGTCAATGCGTATGCATCTTATGCAAGGAAACTCAAACTTGAAATAGCTCGACAGCTAACAATTTTTGAGGATATGGCAAAGAACTTTACGGATCTAACAATGAAAGAGAATTACAAGACGGCTTTGTTTGATCCTGAGGGGGCAGTGGATGAGGAAATTCTTAGGCAGTTTGAGAAAGAGGTGAAAGACAAGGTAAAGGCAGCACGTACAATGGTTGCCGAGGCAAAGGAGTCCTATGATAACCAGCTGAAGATTCAGAAGTTAAAGGATACAATATTTGCAGTCAGTGAACTCTTTATCAAGGCTAAGAAGAACGGTGCGTTTGCTAGCATGGTTGCAGCCAAGTCCATTCCAAAGAGTTTGCATTGTTTGGCTATGCGGCTTGTTGAGGAGAGGGTCGCACATCCTGAGAAGTATAGGGAGGAAGAGCCCAAGCCAGAATTTGAGGATCCAAATTTGTATCATTATGCTATATTTTCAGGTAATGTGATTGCTGTATCGGTGGTGGTCAATTCAGCAGTGAAAAATGCTGAGGAACCACAGAAACATGTTTTCCACATTGTCACGGACAGAATGAATGTTGCAGCTATGAAGGTTTGGTTCAGGATGAGGCCTGTGGAAGGAGGTGCTCATGTGGAGGTGAAAGCTGTTGAAGACTTCACATTCATTAATTCATCATATGCTCCGGTTTTAAGGCAACTTGAAAAAGCGAACTTTCAGAAGTATGACTCAAAGAACAGAGGCGGAAATGCAACTAACGACGAACATAATATGGGATTTAGAGACTCCAAATATTTCTCCATGTTGAATCACCTTCGGTTTTACCTCCCAGAAATGTACCCAAAACTGCATCAAATTTTACTCCTGGATGATGATGTTGTGGTTCAAAAGGATTTGACTGAGTTGTGGAATATTGACATGGATGGGAAAGTGAATGGAGCTGTTGAGATATGTTTCGGATCTTTCCATCGTTACTCGCAATATTTAAATTTCTCTCACCCTATCATCAGGGAGAAACTAAATCCTAAAGCTTGTGCATGGGCGTACGGGATGAACATCTTTGATCTTGATGCTTGGAGGCGTGAAAAATCCACGGATCAGTACCACTATTGGCAAGAGTTGGTAAGCAATTCCATATTCATTGATTTTTTTAAAAATTTGTTACATCAGTATTACTCATACAACTGTGCATGCATATGAGCAGGTGCAGTCTGCATTTTGTTTCACATAAGCATGTATTAATTACTTTCCTATTTGTACAGAATGAAAATGGAGACCTGTGGAAATTGGGAACACTTTCGCCTGGCTTACTCACCTTTTATACAACTACGAAGTCTTTGGACAAATCTTGGCATGTGCTAGGATTGGGATACAATCCGAGTATTAGTATGGATCAAATTAACAAGGCTGCTGTAATTCATTTCAATGGCAACATGAAACCTTGGCTTGACATCGCAATGAACCAATACAAGAATCTATGGACTAAATATGTGGACAACGATATGGAATTTGTGCAGGTGTGCAACTTCGGGTTGTAGATCAGAATTCTGCATACCAGTGAGTTAACACGGAGAGTATTTTGCTGCAAGTGTTTTGATATATAAAAGCACTGTGGTTTAGCAATTTGCAGAGAGTAAAAGCTCGTTGTTGTTACCTTCTTGTTTATTCTAGTTAGAAACAATATATAAAGTCTGTTATTGTTTTATAAATTTAGTATTTATGAGTCAAATGAAATAGATGAAACTGAAATTGTTTCAAAATAATACTAAATTTAGTATTTAGTATGTTATGCGACACTGAATATTGTTATAAATTTACTTTGGTTGCTGTGCTTGTTGTTGGTGCTCTTAATTTATATGGACCCCGAGGGGTTAGCAATGAAAGCCACAATGGACACAGAATAATAGACCTGCCTACTGTTATAAATAAATTTCCTCTGAACCTCATTTCATCGATGAAATATTCCTGTGGCGCAATGGGATGGAGAGCGTCAAAATTTTCTGCACAAATGGAGCATGAGCAAGGAAAGGCGAGGAGAATGCCAACATCATACCTGAGTATAGGTTTTTGGAGCATGAGCAAGAAATCACGACCAAAGAGGAGGTATAGGTTTGCATCTCACCGAGGTAGTAATACCATTGGATACTCAGGGTGTTAGTGAAACTCATTGTGCCAACAACACCTCTGAGCTCATTTTTCACAATGTGATTTCTTTCAACTTGATTGAAAGTTAATGTTGGCTGCAACTTTCCCAACTTGATTAAGAGTGAGGTGTTGTATGTTCTTTGTTTAAGTTTTATTGACTTCCTCCTGTCCATGTATCACTGTTAGGACTGAAGCAGTGTAAGCTCTGGCGACTTTTTTTTTTGCATAATCAATGGTATAAGTTGCTGCTTATTTGTCAGATTGCTTTATGTATCCTCTCAAGGAGTCATCAGGTAGACCTTATGCTCTTTAAAAAAGATATGGGTTGGCCATCTCTATTTCATGTCAGTGCTTAATTGTACTATTCATTAAAGCTCAGGCATATGAAGTTGCAGTGGTTCACTGTATATAGGATGTCATCACTTGGTTGCTTACTGATTGATAAGCATATTTTAATCTTTAGTGTAAGAATATTCACTCTATTTTCATCTAATCTAAGTAACTTCAGAGTGCTTCGATTTTTTGTCCATCTGTTGATGCTACATAGTGTTTCAGTTAGAAATCTTTTCTTTCTGCCCACCCAGTAATTTTGTTCATCTGGGTTTCATTTTAGCATTGCACAATTAGTTATTAGTAATACAAGCATTAATGCATTTTTAAACATGAAGATACAGCCTATACTTTGTGGTTGCCCTGCTGTTAGCATTTGGAACATTCTTTTCAATCTTAGGCAATGTTTGCATAAACGCTTTCGCTAAATGGCACTGTCGGCATTTGTCTCTCTTTTCTTATTCACCTTTCCAGCAGATTACACTACTGTAGGTTGGCAGTGTTAGGAAGATGATTAACATGCAATAATATTCTTCCTTGTGTAATAAAATGCTGGGAATGTTGTGGTCGATTTGGTGCATGTTACATATATTTTATGTATAATGACTTAAGTTAAATTAAATTAAGTTAAGTTAAATTAAATTAAAATAAATTAAATTTAGCTAAGTTAAAATAAATTACATTAAATTAAAGTAAATTTTATTTGATTTAAATTTATCATCGTCGTCACCACCATCGCCACCTCAATCACCACCTCAACCACCACCACCACTCACCACTATGAGGTGGTGGTGCTGGGTGGTGGTGGTGTTAAGTTAGTATAAATTATAAGTTAAAATAAAATAAAAGAAATTCAACTAAGCTAAGATAAATTAAACTAAACTAAACTAAATTCAGCTAAACTAAGCTAAGTTAAATTAAAATAAAATAAATTCAACTAGTATAAGCTAAATTTCCGCTCAATCGAACAACCCCTAGTGGTCAATCTTTGATGACGCATTAAAAGTGCACAGCTCATATCGTAGCATGCCATGTTTTATTGATATCCCAATTTCTTTTCTTTTTTTCGGATGAAAAATGCATAGAGCTTAACAGACAACAAAGTGAAGGAAAGACAGACCCAACAAAGTAAACGACCCGTACAAACCTATTCCCCCATCACTTTTTGCAGAAAACCTCCATATCAAATTGGCCCAACCAAAAGAAGTGGCGCGTAAGGCAGCTTCAAAGAAGGAATCAAGTTCTAGCCAATACTACCATAACGTAACTTGACAATTATGGATCCTGCTAATCTAGTGTTCCGCATTCGATCTGCTTCATGCTAAGGCAAACACGCCAGCTCGAAACAAGGCATACTAGAGAACTGAAAGGTAGGAAATACCATCTAGCTGGGAGCAGCACAGACAGAATAATACGACGGAAAAAGACAATCAGCAACTCCACTTCGCCTCACGTCCAGAGAAGTGAGCGTGCCCCTTGACTAGAAAGCACTGAATGACAAACCCAAAAAACCATGAGCAGGATGAAAAATAAAATAGACAACTCTCATAAGCGAATCTGCTTAGAGAGACCCATTAACGTAAAATAAACAAACCAAATACTAATATAAATACATAAAGAAGACTACAAATGAGTCATTATGTGATTAAAAATTTATGAACGAGATGCATCGTATTCATGACTCAAATGGTCGTTTTTATACAGACAAATTTACACAACAGCGGCCCAAAATCCAAATAGGCCAAGCCCACATTGGAAACTTGATCCATTGTCGTGTGTACTTGCATAGTATTAAAACGCAGCGTTTTCCTTCCTTTTTGGCTTACGTTTGATTTTAAAACATCATCATCTTCATTCACAACATGCTTGCTTGCTTCGTTCTCAGAGAAATGGCGGGATATTGGAGAGCTGAATTGCTGAAATTCGTGAAGATTGCTTCGGAGGATATTTTCGTTCGATCAGGTCTCGACTTAATGCGCGGCGGAAACACAGTTCGGTCGGTGTGGAAAATTTTACAGAGAAAATATGAGCACACAACACATGAGGTGATTTCCTGGCCAAAACCTAAATGTTGTTTTCGTTGAGACAATCGATTGTTTTCGTTGATGAAACATCATCTTCTGGATAAACCTAATTGTTGTTTCCTACTGCTAAGGAACTTAATTCAATTGCAGGTCACAACTACAACAAACCATTTGTTGCTTCGTACTGCTAAGGAATCAAAGGTTCCTACATTTGTTGTTTCCTACAGTTGGCCTGTGAGAGCATGGACAACAGGAACAGGTGTCTCCAACTACATGTTCCAAATTCACTAGACAAGTACCTAGTTTATCGCCAACATGTGTTCTGATGATAAATTTGCAGGGAACTTGGCCAGTATATATTACGAACAAGGCCAACTACTGGATCTGTCTATTTTTCATTATAAGCAAGCCCTTGTTCATGGCCCTGGATTCCTGGAGGCATACAATAATTTGGTTCGATTCTTGTGTTATATAGACATTTTAAGAATATAACCTTCACACCTTGATTGTTAATCTTTACTATTTTCTCCTGTTTGAAGGGAAAGGCACTAAAAGATGCTGGCAAAGTTGATGAAGCTGTTCAATGCTTTCATGTATGTGACGTTCGCCTACCAAAAATTTCATGTTTATGCCATCTGTGTACGTAGTCTTTTCAACTGACAAGGCAGCTTCATGTTTATTTTTCTGTTTCTGAAGAGATGTCTTGTACTTAATCCTAGTCACCCTCAAGCTCTTACCAACCTTGCCAATATATACATGGAATGGTGAGCATGTCATGATTTTTGGTGGAACCGAATTTACGAATACAGTAGACACTGATTATACTCTTTATCATTTTGCAGTTATCCGTTGGATAAGGCAGCTTCATTCTACAAGTCAACTTTGGCTGTCACAAATGGCGTCTCAGCTCTTAATAATTTGGCACTGATTTACAAACATAGCAGGTATGAATAGTTTTCTATTTCATCCTACATAATCATGTAAACAGCAGGTATGAATAGTTTTGAAAGCATATTGCACAATGTGCTTCATGTCTCTGATTTTTGAAGCCATCTTGGTTTGCTGATGTTGAATATTAACTGAGAATCAAATAGAGTAATAGACTACAGGATTTGTTGCTTCAGTTGAAAATTGAGTGTCTGATCTATGTTAACCGTTGTTTCCAATAGTTACCTCTGACAAATTACATATGTACGTAGCTCATGAGTTCAAATAAGTTGTCTGTAAATCCTAGCCATTGCCAATGTTTGGTTGAGAGGATGATAAATAGTGGCAGAATTTAGTCTTTCAAATTGATCATCAAAGTGTAAAAAATTACAACAACACCCCTTAATTCTATAATATGATTGAATTAGCTCCAATCTTATGAAAATGTGAGATTTAACTAAATAATTATAATTAGATGACAAGATACTAAGTTTATATTTTAAGTTGATAAGTTAATTAATAAAACACTTTTGTCAAATCTTAAATTATTTTCTTTTTTTTAATAATAAATCTTAAATTATTTTCTGAAACTATATTTTAATCACATTAATTGTCCTAATTCATACTTAAAAACCTAGTATCACTTATATACTTTGCAACTGAGTTACATGAGTTTAACCGTAACATCATTTTCCAATAAAAAAATTACTTAAATCATCAAATATATAGCCATATATGTGTAAAAAAAATTTTTTGTCGATTTCGAATACTAGATGGTCCTAAAATTTTTTATTTGGGACCCCCCTCCCGCGCGCGGATCTCTGGATCCGCCACTGGCCATTGGTACAGGTTGATCGAAAAGAAAGACCAGATGTTGATAAGGTAAGACTTAAGAGAATGCTACTGAAAATTTGGTAAATCAAATTACCGAAAAATGAAAATGTGTATCATATGTCTCTTAACAGTAGGACTTTTGAGTTGATATTGTAAACTCAAACTTTTGAATTTTTCTGGTCCGGTCCACGGTCCTCATTTCTAGAAAAATCCGGTCCCCCGGTCTGATCCGGACCGTCTGAATCCGGTCCGATCCGGTCCACGGTCTTGTTTTCAAAAAAAAAAATGTGGTCCACCAGTCCGATCCGGACCGGATGCACATCCCGAATACAAGAAACATGAAGTACGTATACACTAAATTTAAAAGGTTGAACAAAAAAAGGAGTTTATAATAGGAGTTTATAAAAATGATTCTTGTCCTGGAAGGCAAAAAAAGGAGTTTATAATAGGAACTACTGCAATGGCAAAACTTTGTCTTTATCTATCATTTTCAATTCTATTTTATTCAAATAAATACAAAATGTTCCAAAAACCCACAGTACCAAACCTTATATGCATAGTAAATATCAGTAACCTGGGCAGTTGTATGAGATACTTACCCTAAGAAGTTTGTATAGTTGTTCCATATGAGCACTAAAATTAGTCTGAAAGGTTTGGTAATCACCAAGACACAGAAGAAGGGTTGTCAACGGGTATCCGACTTACCAAGAAGATCATATAAATATGATGAGCAGATTGTTAAGTAAAGAAAGAACAAACTATGGACACGGACAAAAAACAGAGATGAATGACATGTGTGTCTTAACTACGCCTTCAAAAACAAGAAGAAGCATATGACTCACTGCAATATGTTTGCTCTGCTTGTCCATCCAGTGCATGAGCTGCTGTCTTATCCTAGTAACTGCTTCGTACCACAGAGTAAGTGCAGGTTCCACACCTGTAGGAGGCCACTGGCTTTTTCCACCATCCGCCAGGGGGCTAGAATGTTTGAAAGCATATTGCACAATGCATGGTGAAGTTCGCTTTTGCGCTTATAAGGAGCACGATTTAGTGGATTAGCTTTAGCCACAAAGGAGGCTGATGCATTAAGAGCACCTTCAGTCTTAACCTGAAAGTAACTTTAAAATCAGATTCAAAAACATGTTCCAATTTCAGACTAGGTTATATCAGATCATACCCCAAGCTTCAAGTAACGCATCCCGTTGATTATACTAAGTGTTTCACTTCGCGCAAAGCTGTTATCAGTACGCCGGGTATTCAGTTCCATAAAAAACAGTTCTGTTACAGAGCTGAACCTATGAACCACCAGACAAGCATTATGATCAATAACAGAAAAACAATTCATTATTTTAATCATTGTCCAATGGAATGGACAGAGAGACAATGTATGTGTATTATGAATCCTAACTCACAAAACAAATATGCCATACCATAAGAATAGGAATAAGCAACTATAGCAGTAATTGATAATTAACCAACACCAAACATTTTCATAGTTGACGTTTACTTTTCGTTTTCAAACTCAACTAGTAGTTTATTGCCACCATCTATTATGTAGGGACCAGTTCAAGTGAATACCTCAATTTCACGATGTACGCAAGGTACACAGTCAAAGCAGTATATTTAAAGTACCAAGCTGGTGTATCTGCGATCGCATGTGACTCATTAACTACACCACATTATGTTATGAATATCCCATCTCCGAGGACTTTACCGATAAACCAAGAAAATGTATGTGCAATTATGTACAGGAGGATGTGTAAAACAGAACACTTAGAGAGGCTACCACCGTATACTTCAATATATAGAACAGTTACCTGATCCGAGATAAGGCTCCAAGTAGTTGTGCAACCAAATCTAAAATAAGGCCTCGCAGATCAACAAGTGAGGGATAATCAACCTGGCTAACAAGCCTGCAAATCAGCAAGTGTGTTTAAAGGAAACTTAGAGTAAAATAAACATTGTAATTCTATGACCACTAAAGTTCTATTTTTAATTATACGCTGAGAATCATTAAGAAGATTCACCAAAGGGCTTAAATTTTACGAGTCCAATGTCCTTAGTCACACTAAAGGTTGCCTTCCAAATTCCAATAAAGCGGGAAATATTCTTTAAACATTGTTACTAGTAGAACTACAATGCGAAAGAATACAAGTACTCAAAATCAAAACAACAACTGAACAACACACCACATGTCAAAGGGAAAAAACACCAATCTACCCCACTTTCAAACTCAAATCACTCTTTTAACCCATTTGAAACTCAAATCACCAATCTACCCTATTTTTTAACAATTCCGGTTCCAGGGAAACCGAAACTAAGGTTTTTGGCTAATATCGGTACGCCAGGTACCGGCATTATTAAAATGGCTTACGTGGAACGATTTTGGGACGAAATGGTGCTGAGTTGGCATACACATCAATTCCGGTGTATGAGGAACCGGGATTATAATGATACCGGTTCCCGGAACACCCGTATCAATATGTGAGTTATGAAAAAGCACGTGCATGTGTGAAAAAGCACAAAAAATTGTTTAGGGTTTAGCACGTGCATGTATGAAAAACCTTCCATCCACATTTGTTCCTGCAGAGCCACTGGACGAACCATTGTTATCATCATCGAGATAAAATCCCAGTACCAACATCAGCAGTCATTACACCCGATCCAAAGACAGCGACTTTTTTTTTTTGGTAATGGTTTTAACTGTAACAAAAAGGAAAGGTGGCTGGTGATAGTTGTATGCATAGAAAATACATGCTAAATGGAGCAAACCTCATGAACACGTTCTATCCAAGTAATCTCAAACAAGGCAGCTCCACTGGTGAATAGTAAATTGTGACTCCCCAGTCCAATCAAATTTATGATGAAGCTGCTGTACCCTTGTTCCTTGGAGTAGCTTGGAGTACCTTCTCTGAAGTTGCTCTTGAACCTGCGAGGCAAGCTACGCATGTACCTCATCCTCCCAGTTCCAGTTGTCTTCCTCCTGATGGCTTTCTGACTCCAGTTATACTTCCTAGTTCGAGCTGCAGGATAGGCGCAAGCGGAGCAGCGGCTCTTCTGCAAGTGAAAACTACGTCTTCCGCATCTAACGCAGAGTGTATGCGTCTTGTTCCTCCTCTTACCGAAGCTCCCTGTTCCCTTAGTCATGGCCGCAGATGCACGTTGCAGAAACCCTAGCTCCGCGCTACAACGAAATATCCAAAGACAGCGACATCAATATCTGAACAAGATTTCATTGGAAGCAGTTCTAGAGATACTACACGTGAGTCTGTGTTATACAGAGACCAATTATGAAGCATGCTTCGAGGGAGCTCATCTGTGTTGTACACATCCATGTCATCATCAAACACAATAAACTCATCAATTTCTTCAGAAGAAGGCTCATAGTATGCTACCACTCATGGAACGGACTGAACCAGCAAGGAGCTCATCCAGGCTCAAATCCGGAGTTCCTCATGAACCTTTTGAGATTTTTTTATAAATCTCCACACATGCACATGCTTTTTCAGAGAAATATTCGTACTTTTTCACACATGCACGTGTTTTTTCATAACTCACATATGATACCGGTGTGCAGAGAACCGGTATCATTATAATCCCGGTTCCTCGCACGCCGCATCACTTCGTCCCAAAATCGTTCCACGTAAGCCATTTTTAATAATGCCGGTACCTGGCGTACCGGTATTAGCCAAAAACCTTAGTCCCGGTTTCCCTGAAACCGGAATTATTAAAAAATAGGATAGATTGGTGATTTGAGTTTCAAATGGATTAAATGAGTGATTTGAGTTTCAAACTGGGGTAGATTGGTGTTTTTTCCATGTCAAAGTTGTATTTGCTATTTTTTTTTTAGATGGAAAACTCAAAACAACAACACACCACATGTAAAAGTTGTACTTGTACAACAATTTGTGTGTCTAACAAAAAGATTCAGTTTCAGGTAGTGAAAAACAGAAAAACTGTGTTCTCTCTCAAAAAAAAAGGTACTAGTGAAAAACTGTGAGTGCCCAAACGGTGTAGTATCAATGAAAATAATTTCGTCTTAATAAAATGATATGGTTTTGTTCGAAACGATATTATTTTGGGATTTGTAATATTTTCTGCGTTACACCATATTCAATTGTGTGTCTGATTAACCTGCTTGGTCTTTTATGGAAAATATTTGAGATATGAAATAGATTTAGAGGAAAATGTAACTTCTGTTTAGTTTAATATGAAAAATATTTAATATAAAGAAATTTTATTGTCATTTTCTCACAGATAATGAATTTCCTATTTATTTTCATTTTCATTTTCATTCTCTCTCCACCATATTATTCATATGACTCAATTAAGTGATCCTGTGCTGAATCCTCTAAGTTATTTCAGTTACAAAAATGATAACCTGTTTAATTAAACAATCACAGAGCTTATCAAAAAAAAAAAAAACAATCAGAGTTGTCCAATTAAAATTTAACTCCAAAATGTATCTCGTTTTATAGAGTTCAAAAAATTATGAATATTGGTATTTATTTTGATTTTTTTTTTACTTTGTAATTTTAGAAGATATATTCGTTGCACGATCAAAATAAAAAATGTACTGTTTCTTACATAGGACTCGTGTCGCGTTACGATTGGCTCATTCTCATGATCAAAACACAAAAAAAGATCATGAGATGATCTTTTTTAGAAAAAACCATGGGATGATCTAGCATGATTTTTTTGATCATCTCCCATGATCACTTTTTATGGTTCAAAAAAGCATGATGGGGATGTTCTTAGCGGTTTGTCTTTAAACTCGAATTTGATGTTGGTGCTGCTCCAGCTCCCACGTGATTATTATTTTTATTTCAGTCCAAATCACTAATCGTAACGTAATGGTGTTTTGTGCAAAAATTTAAAGACGTCAACGTTGGCTCTCCTATGTGAAACTTATATAGGAGATCGTCGAAATAGAATTTGATTTCACATCAAACCGATAATAACACGATTAATTGATATTTCAATTCAAAATAAACTTTCAACCAAAAACATTCTCCTCCTAACTCTAATATGAAGTCGCAATATTTCTTAAGAAAATTCAAATTACAACATAGATATTAACTGCAAAAAAGTCTCTTATTTTATTAAAATTCATTTTTTAAATATTATTAATACCCATTCACTACTTCATAGTTCATACCCTTTAATTAATTATTGAAAAAAAGGAAAAATTGTAGAAGGCAGAAACAGGGATTTGAAGTCTAAAGCTTCTTCTCATTCCTCGTCCTCTACTGCAGAGTGTCTGTCTGTCTTTGTCTCCATTTTCATCGATCGGTCTCCGGCAATCCCTTAATTGCTACCGGCGGTTTTACAAATCTATTTTCCTTAACTAAACGAATTCGGCTTTTCGATTATCGTCTACGTCAGCCGGTTTGTACCCGTTCGCAAACCCTAATTTTGGAGACTGCTACATTCGATGTAATTGACGGCCGATCTTCGGAGGTTCGTGGACGCTAATCTGGTTAGTTTTTTATATTTTATATCTTTAACATTTCAGGTGCATTTTCGGATTATTAGGTTTGATGTTGTGTTTGAAATTGAATCGTTCAGCCAGTCATTCTTTGTTTGCGAAAATGTCTGTTTGAGTTTTTTTATTTTTCTTTCGTTGTTGATTGATTGGATGTTCTGCATGTTGAAGATAATTGTGTTAGCTTTGTGAAACCAACCTTTTCAATTAGTTAACTAAGGAGAAGAAGAAAATAATATGGAGTAAAACGCCATGTTAAAGTTTTGTGACATTTCATAGATGAAGTTTAATTGATGTTCAGTTTGTTGATAAGTTGTAAAAGGGCATTCTTTTGAAATATCGGACTTGATGATCTGTTCCTTGTGATACTGATACATATGCTTACTAAAGGTGTGTTGGATTCTTGGTGCAATGGTGCGCTATTTTACAGTGTATTGAAAGGGGAGTAGGGATATTTGATGACTAAGAATGGGAATTCATCTGAAAGCTCTTATGTGGTCTCCTTGGAATGCTTTTATTTTTATTGTAGAAGAAAATTAGTTTGTGATTACTTCTCAATTTTTTCAACTTTTCTCGTCTCTATAATGGTTATGAAGATTGCGAATCACTACGTTAACAAGTTGAGTTTACTTGTAGGAACCCAAGTGTGTACTGAAAAGGAAACCTTTCGACAGTTTATTTGGCCGCCATGGAGCCCATTGACATATCATCATCTGATAGTGACATAGAGATATCAGGTGCGTCAGATACTTTTAGGTCTTCAAACTGGGACCCCCGCTCTTCCGTCAATTCCAGATTTGTTGTCCATGATGCACCTGGGCCAAGTAACAGGAACGCTTTTTCTGAAAATGAACTACTAGAGGATTTCTAGACTGTAAGGGTTGACCCTCAAGGTCGAACAGACAGAAAGACTCGTCCCTATAAGGCTATAACAATATTACTATAGTAATCCTATTGGGTGTGAGATATTATGTTGGCTATCATATACAAAGCATAAAAACAACTAAAACCCCTTCAGAACTATGTTTGTGAGGCTGATTAACATCACTGCGCGCATTTACATTGCTAAACCTTGGGCTAAGCAAAGTGATAACCTATCGCAGTAGCGGACCTCTAACATCTATGATATGTATATATATAGTGGGTGGATATAATAATATTAACCACTAGATTTTCTGAAAACTACTGAATAACAACAAAAGAGACTAAGTTCCTGCACATAAATTAGTTTCAGAGACATTCGCAGCTCCACTAACCTCGTGTTCAATTGCTTCACCAATAGTGCATGCAGCTTGTACAACTCTAGTTCTTCCACCATCCGTTCCGGTCATCAGCAGTGCCATTAACTTGTGCATTGTGATCACTGCCATCAAATCAGCTGGTAACTGATTCCAATACCGTGCAATTGAAGCATTGGATTTATTGCACGCAAATAATTCTGATTCCTGGTCTGCCACAATAGCATCTCTAAAAGGCTGAAACCATCCTAAAAATAGAGACTTCATGTATGGCAAATTGGGAGCTAACTTTCGCTCACACATATCCTTCCAAAGCTCCCTGTACTCGTTTGCAGCCCGCTCCCACGCCTCTGTCTCAATCTTCACCTGTCTTCTTTTAAGCACTCTGTACCTACCAGACGGGATTTCACTGTCACAATAATTACTACCCTGGTTCGACAGTTTACCCCCTTTCTTCATCTCCACAAGTAATTCCTTAACCTCTTCAGGCTCCTCTTCCGCATCTGTCGAAGAAAGTCAATGATTTACTGAAGAAACAAAAACTGTCAATGGTTAGACACTTAGTCAAGTGTCAAGATGGTTCAAAGTCTTGGGGCCAAGACATAAGAGCGAAGGTCTAATTGATTATTACATGGTCGCCGATGGAGCTTAAATCTTTATTTTCCGGCATCCAGGTGATTTGCATTATTATTGCCGAGGTCATAATATAACTTCATTTACTCATGTCTAATCTAGGTTGGGAGCCGGCTGATTGAATTGTTGATACAAACAGCTTACATACAATCTCCGATCAATCAGTTGGCGGATACTCCACCTGATGTTCGACCTGCATTTGTGCACACAACTCAGCATAACACTTATGAAGCAGGGTGAGAAGGCGCACCACATTCTTTTATATGCATGTGTGTTCCTGAAATATTGATTTAACCTGCTTTATTTTTCTCGACAGTAAATTCACCAGAAGATATGGTATGATTGAATGTCACCCGTTAGTGCTCAAAGGCTTGGATAGAACGGTAAGTGCATTGTCTGTGCTCCCATTGACCATCTCAAGGGATTTCATTTTCATATATGTTGCTGAATACTGTGTATTTTCACAGTACTCTTACTTCTTATCACCACCCGTAACCAACGAATAATATTTTGAGAGGCTGTGAACAAAACTAGGTTTCTATATATTTATAATGTTGCAATTGAATTACATGTAGGATGATCTCACATGTATCATTTTAGGTGGGTTAGCTTTACATTTATTAGCGTACAAAAGATGTCATATTGTTGAGCACGACAAAGCATTCTAAACTTATTTGTTCCCTCACCAATATTCTACATCATGGGTCTGCTTTTCACCGTAAGTTCATTCTTCTTATTCAAACAGGCAAGACACATGGTGATTCCATACATGCCAATGTTAGTCCCTCCAATCAACTGGTCGGGGGGTATGATGAGTTGAAAAAAAACAGTCTCAATTACTTGTTGTAGCTGTTAAATTCCTATGTTCATTTCATAAGTTTTGTTATGTGCGGGGCTCGTAAATGGAATTTCAACTCTCTTTATATTGTTTAAATTGGAAAATAAATGATTTTCCTGTAACAGGGGTATTTACCGTCATTGCGGTTTGCATTTCTGACTTGTCCTTTTGTAGTGTTACGCTGGTAAAAAGCGGGCATTCAATTTTTTTCTGTCATATAAGTTTTAAATGAGAACTACAAAAGCTGAGAATTAATCTTGGCCATTTGTTAAGGAGTAAAAGCTGGCTCAGTGGTAGCAGCTTTCCCTTGCCTACGCCGCAAGTGCGAGTTCGAAACTCCTCTAACCCACTAATTGGACGGATACTATAATCTAACCCAAGTCCATATCAAAAAAAAAAAAAAAAAAATCTTGGCCATTTGTTGTTTCAGATTGGTGATTGCGTGTTGATTGGTTCAGTAGAGCTCTTTATCATATGACCTTCTTAAAAGTGGCAAACTTTTGGCTGAAAAGTCCATGCTTTTATGTGGGACACAAAGCCCAAGTTGAAGCCCACGAAACCTGTTAATAGGAACAGGTCATTGGTTTAAAAAATTTACTGTCCATATCAGATTTTGGTTTTAAGGATGAGAGGTTTTTGGTGTCTGTGCATGCCTGCGGGCACAGGCTGAATGTTCTGTCAACACTCACCATGCCTTTCATAAGTCAATGATAAATAGATTGCATGAGCAATGTCTTAACCGTATTTTGGTACTTCCTTATTGATTTATGTACACGTGTGGCAGACTGATCATTTATTTTCTGAACACTGTACACATGGACTGGGCATATTCCTGTCACTATTTAAATCCAACTTCTACCTTACGTTTCTGTAGATATGACAAGGGAGCACATTTTTTCCTACCATCATATGTTATGCGTACCCATGGGTCTAAGCACCAACGTCAAGCAGTACGAGCAGTTCCCAGGGAGCAAATAAATTCAGTTTTTGAGGTCAGGAACTGCTGACCGACTCTGAATGTATTTGGATACGTTTCTTGCTTTTTATCCCCTAACCTATGGGAGTGCACAATATTTTATATGCAAATTCAATTAATGATTTATTTGCTAATCTGCCATCATATTTTTAATATCGGGAAGTCTATTAAACTTTGCAGGCACTCTTGGACACACTAGGTGGAGGGTAAATAAGAGAGTTCTCAGTGTGGTCAATAGATTATGGGCTTTAGGCGGTGGCCTTGCTGATTTGGTTGAATGCAGTGATCGATGTAAGTGGCTAATGATTTTTTTGCTTAGTTTGTTACTCTTCTCTGTGTTCTCATCATAGTTTGACTGTCTATTTTTTAACTGTATAATTCTTAGCGCATTATGAAGACTGGTATGCTAATGGATAGGTAATCCATTGGCGTAACCTTATCATGATTGTGAATTAATGAGTATGTTACCAGTAATCTGGAAGTTCAGGCACAACCTGACGCGGTGTAGTTTCAGATTCCACAACCAGAAGAGCCTGACACTGAAGACGAGAGGGTGAAATCAAGAAATGGAAATGGAAAGTAAGAGATGCTCAAAAAGAGAATATGGAGCGGCATTCACAGCGATGTGATATTGAACTTAAGTTAGCAGACGTTGTCTTAAAATCACAATGTCTTTGAATTTCCTTCTAGAAATTATACCTATATCTTGTATCGGGGGCATCAGGTAGCCAGGAAAATGAAGGAGGAAGAAGGCTTCTATTTCCCACATAACTTGGATTTTCGTGGCCGTGCATGCATCCACACTTAAATCATCTCGGGTCAGATCTTTGTCGGGGCATTTTTGGAGTTTGGCGAGGGCCGTCCTCTGGGAAACTCAGGCTTGCGATGGCTCAAGATCCACTTGGCGAATCTCTTTGCTGGCGGTGTAGATAAATTATCTTTTGAGGGTCGAATAGCATTCACAGAGGGTCACATAGATGATATTTTTGATTCTGCAGACAAGCCACTTGAAGGGAACCGGTGGTGGTTAAAGGCTGAAGATCCTTTTCAATGCCTCGCTGTGTGCATTAATCTTGCTGAGGCTGTACGAAGCTTGTCTCCAGAAACATATGTTTCCCGTATTCCAGTCCACCAGGTTTATAAAATAACTTGGTTTCCCTCTTATTTAATCTTTAGACCATAACTTATTGGCCCTCTGTAATTTATGTCACTAGCCTTGTCCTTGCCCGCTTCTTAATTTGTGTTTGTTATGTGTCTCAACAGGATGGGTCATGCAATGGCTTACAACACTTATGCTGCCCTAGGAAGAGATAAGGTGAACGCTGTAATATCATATTTTGACCGTTTTCAGTATTCTTGTTGCGATTGATACGCATGTTTATAATCTTTTTTTGAACGAAATAATAATCTTGACCTCATGCCATTTTGGGGTAATCCCTGAATCACAAAACTCAGGCTTTTAGTTTGTCGAGGGTTTTGTAATTTGTTGACATATCAATCCGTATCTCTTTCAAGTAGTGAGTAAGATCCTGAATGTAAATTCCTGATAGTCCTCCTTGAGTTGGTGGATTGTTATAATTAACCAGGAACAAAATTGGTCCTTGGTTCCATTTCTACGTTACTTTAAGGCGCCTCGGGTGTGAAAAGATATGTTTTGAGACTGCATGTTATAAGCAGACATCAGGTCTGCATGTTGAAAAGGTCAGCAGAGACTTGAGTTTGGACCCTTTCTTCCATTAGAGAGGAAACATCTCGTCAACATTTCATAAATTAGTGGTTTGATGTCAAATGTTTTCCTTACCCTTATTTTATTGAGGCGTGTTAAGTGTAAGACATCAACTCGTCATAAATTGGACTCTCTGAATAGAATTGCGCTTTTGTTGTAAATATGTTGCATACATAGATGTTTACCGACCTATTTTTCTCACATATTATGTTGCCATTCAGTTGGGAGCTGCTGCTGTAGACTTGGTTGCAGGAGAGAAACCAGCAGACGTCTACTCTGGTATAGCTACGAGGTAATTGCTCTTTAAAATGTAGATAGCTGCTTGTAAGGAGGCAGTCATGCATATTTTCTTTTTTATTTGAATAGTAAACATTATCTTTCTGATTCCAAACTCCTCGGAGATCTTTTAAGTATGGTTTTGGAACTACTTGTCTTGGGATATGTTTGTTGAGCATGATAATCAACCTTAAACACTATAATAGGATCAAAGAACAAGCAAACAGACCTGGCTCCTCAAAAGCGAAACCAAAGCCTTTCAGTCCATCATTCAACTGGGATTTCATATATATGGAGAATATTTGGCATTGAATGTCCATTTGTAGGTTTATCAAGCTAAATGCATTTAATGATGTATGCATAACACCATTTTTCCCAAACGTCTCCCAAGGAGTTCTCGACTGACTCGCCTCCAAAATTTATTTCACATTGCTCAACCAAGCAAAATGTCCACCTGTAATCAGCTTCGACTACATCTCACATTGCTCAAGCAAATTCACTGGACATAAAAATTCATCCTGGCAAAGCCTCTTCGTAAATTCATTTTTATGAATCTTTGACTTCCCATCGTTTGCCGAAATGTATATTTTTTTTTTTGAAACACATTTATGCTGCAGACATGCGTGACAGAAGTTCTTCTAGCTGCTGCGCATGACTTACTATCTCATTGTCTGGAGCAATGTCGTCATCTTCTTCAGGAAGATGCTCTTCTAAATGGACCATTTCATCAATCAAAATATCATATATTTCTTTAATTCTAGGGTGAGCCTTTTCAGCAGCAAGAAACGTGTGCACCTCGTTTTTCACTTCGATCCAGCTGCATCCGGGCTCTTTTTTGAGCTTCTTGTATCGCATTGATCTTCTAATCTTGGTAACTTCCTTCCACATTCCAGCATCAGCGTAAATGTTTGATAGGAGAATGTAAGCTGACGAGTCTTCAGGGTCTAACTGCAGAAGAGATTCCACGGCCATTTCTGCCACCTCTACATTCGTATGCATTTTGCATATGCTGAGCAGAGTCCTCCAGATAACATCATCCGCAGCGTAAGGCATCTCCTTTACAAATTTGTAAGCTTCTGTAACTTGACCACACCTCCCCATTATATCTACCATGCAAGCGTAGTGCTCCATTTGGGGATCCAAATTATACTCCCCCGACATCAAGATAAAGTAATGAAAGCCTTTGTCAACAAGCCCCATGTGTGCACAAGCTCGAAGGATGGAAATGAATGTTGTATGGTTTGGTCTCACATTTTCAAGTTTCATTCTTTCAAATATCTCAAGAGCCATTTCTGCCGGACCGTGATGAGCATACCCGCAGATCATCGCATTCCAGGTCACGAGATCTCGCTTTGGACCCTTCTCAAATAGCATCTGAGAATCATGCATATTCCCACATTTTGAATACATATCTACTAGGGTGCTAGCTATGTAAGCATCTGCTTGCATTTCTTGCTTGATGATCTGTGCATGAATTTGCTTTCCAAGTTCACCAGTTGCCAGATTGGCGCATGTATCAAGAACTGTTGCATAAGTGAAGTTATCAGGCTTCACACCCATTTCAAGCATCTTAGAGAAGAACTGCTGAGCGTCCTCACTCTGTTTATTGGACGAAAACCCAGATATGATTGCGTTCGAGGCCATAACTGTCTCCCCTTCTATTCTATCATGGAGCTTTTGTGCATCTTCCAACTGACCACCCCTGCTGTACATATCAACCAGAGCACTTCCAACAAACGAGTCAAACCCCATCCCAGCTTTAACTATTCTATTATGGATCTCCAAGCCAATTTGGGCACCTGCGCAAGCTTTTAAAACGCTTCCGTAAGTGAATTCATCAGGTTCCATGCTTGAACGGAGCATTAGAACAAATAGGATTAGTGTTTGCTCTGCCAAATCATTTTGCTCATGAGCAGCAATTATAGAATTCCAAGATACAGCATCTCTCTGAACCATGTCATCAAACACATGCTGAGCTTCAGACATGGCTCCACATTTACCATACATGTCAACAATAGCATTGGCTACACAAACATTGGACGCAAATGTACTCTTAAAAGCTAATACATGCAGTTGAATCCCCTCTACGAGCCCTTTGATATCAGCGCAAGCTCTAACAGCACCAGATAGGGTTATATCATCAAACCGAAGTGCTGTTCTGCGCAAATTCAAGAAAAGATTCATGGCTTCATGTCCTTGACTGTTTCTAGCATGGCTGACAATGATGGCATTATAAGATTGTAAACTACGGTGAGGCAACTGATTAAATAATTTGCTAGCAGCTGATAAGTTATCACATTTTGCATACATATCAAGAGTAGCAGTTCCCACGATGACATCTGCTCCAAAATTAGTTTTCACGGAGTGGCCGTGAAATTGAGACCCTAACCTTACTGCAGATAAAGCTGCACAAGCTCTAAAAACACTAGCATAAATAGATTGACTCACCTCACATCCTGCTCTCAGCATTTTTTTGAATAATTCAGTTCCTCCTACGAAGTCATCATTTTGGACACAGCCTGCAATAATGGCACTCCATGACACCCAGTTATTTTCCTGCATTTCATAAAAGAACTGATGACAAAAATCCATTCTCTTGCACTTCCCGTACATATCCACTAAGCCACTTGCCGTGACCACATCATGTATAAAACCCATCCGAACAGTCAAGCCATGAATCTGAACCCCTAAATGAATGTCCTCCATACTAGAACACGCTTTCAAAACAATCGCAAAAGCAGCGCTATCAAATGTCACTCCCACAGTCCTCATACGAACAAAAATCGCCGCAGACTCTCTAAAACCCACATTCTTCATGTACCCTGACATCATTGAATTCCAGGACACCACATCCCTTTCCGGCATCGACTCAAAAAACAACTCCGCAGTTCCCATATCCCCAGAACCAGCATACCCAAATATCATAGCATTCCAAGACACAGTATCTCGTTCAGGCATTACATCAAACACTCTAGCCGCACCCAACAAATCCGAACATTTTATATACATCTGAATCAAACAATTCGTAACATAAAGAGTTGGAATAAACCCTGAAACAATCATGCGTCCATGCGCTTGCTTACCAGGTTTTAAAGCCTTTCCTTCAGAACAATCCTGAAAAATCCGAGAAAAATTCTTCCTTTTAGACGACTCCACTGCTGTCGAAATTGTACATACGGACATAGGCCTTCCGGCCACAAATCTGTTCCATAGTCCGTTTAGACAACAAACAGATGAGTGGGAGCTCGCCATGAGATTCCGAACTCATCCCTTGGCGGATAATCCGACCGTTTGATTCACCGTTAACGATTATGAAAAATCAGTTAACCACCTTCTCCTTTTCACTCTTCTCACCTTCCGCGGGTCTAATTGTAATTTACTAAACAAAACCACGCTACAGAACAACATGTTATAAAGATAGAGGTCCTAAATATATAACTAACAAAAAATAAACATGTCAAACGAGCTCGGCAGTAGTCAAAAAGTAACCAGTGGATCGCGAATGTTATGTGTCCTTTCGTTGATTAATTTATGGAACTTCGGATGCAAATGTGAAAAGTTTGCATTTGGGTCTGCCATTGTTACATTATCAGAATAGTAGTAACTACTACTATAAAATGCGTGACATTTTATAATAAATGCGTAACCTTACATGAACTAAATGCGTAAGATTTAGTAAATGTGTGGACATTACAAGTGAAATGCGTAGAATATTGAATCAACATGCGTAGAAGCTATGCATCGACAAACAAAAGGAAAGGAGCAGATGCATCTGGTCTGGAGAACAATCTACGCGGTCTGAAAAAGCAGGTACATATTGTTTGATCTTCTGCTGGTGTGTCAGTTTGATGGCTTTGTGACAGAATCCATACAGATGGTGAAGCCTGCTAAAGGAACAACCACACTGGCTTTTATTTTTAAGGAAGGAGTTATTGTAGCTGCTGATTCTCGTGCTAGCATGGGAGGATATATCTGTATGCATTAGTCTCCTTAAACTTTTTTATTTAAATGCTATGTTATCTTGTTTTTATACGGATTCTGAATTGTGATTTTTTATGGCTTCTCTTCTCTTGTAGCTTCTCAGTCTGTTAAGAAGATCATTGAAACTAATCCTTACATGCTTGGTACAATGGCTGGCGGTGCTGCAGACTGCCAGTTCTGGCATAGAAATTTGGGCATCAAGGTAAACAGTTAAATATTATTGTTCAAAATCAGCAATTTCAAATCCTGGTGGTTTGTGTCATATGGAGTAGGATTGGAGACCATGCCTGTCTGTAAGTCCTGTAATCAATGAATTTTCCAAAATACTGCTAACAGTGCATGTGAGTGGGGACTTACTTAGTTACTTACAGATTGTGAACTTTAGTTTCAATGTGGAATCATATGTACCTTTAGTTTCAGTAGCTCCTAGTTAATTGGCTTCGGATTTAAATGCTAACATTGGTTCTATTGTTAATGGGCATTCAAAATGCGTAGGAGTGTTTCCCTATTTTTATTGGCTTCGGTGCTCACTTAGAATGGTATCATCACTATTTTTATTTATTTGTTGCAACAGAATACTGTGAAAAATATGCCAAGCCAGAAGATGCAGCTGCTCCTGAAGAGATATCCAGTGATGAAGAGCTGAGCGAGGATGAGTATAATTCAGGGGATGAAGACATAGCCGGACATGCTGATCCTTAAATGCACGAAACTAAACTACTCTGCTCTTCCTTTCACTATCTCTGTACATGGTCTGGCCTACTCAAAAAAAAAAAGAAAAAAAAAAAAGTAGAAATCTCCCATCCCAGTGATGAATTATCCTTTGAAAGATTCAAGTCTTTCAACATATTGTAATGTGGTGTCTGTTGTTGTTGACTTATTGTAATTTATGTAATCAACTTTCATGTAAGCAAATGATTGTCCTAATTTAAAATGAAGTCTCAACTACATGTGCAAATGATTGTCCTAATTTAAAATGAAGTCTCAACTACATGTGCATTCTGTTGTGGCCTGTCAGAGCTGTTGTGGCCTGTCAGAGCCTTTCATATGCAGCTTGGTGTATCAAGCAGTGCCGAGACAAACGTGCCATTTTTTTATGTTTAAAATGCGTAAGATTTGTAAATGCGTAAGATTTAAAGTAAAATGCGTAAGATTCCTGGTCTATTACAAAAGCTACGTAGACAACTACTACACATTAAACAATTCGTGCTTGGAAACGAAGGATTTGAGGATGTTCTCCAGCTTTGTCGGATCGTTAAAGCCTTCTTTTGCTTGCATGTCCAATGTAATCGTTCTTTTCTTCCAATAAACAAATGCTGATTTCTCTTCAGCAATGCCCTTTTGTTGTTGTTCATGAGTTTCATAATCATTCTTATAATCCTCGGAGCCAGATAGTTGCTCCAGAAGCATTGTAAGCTCCTTGGGACTTTTCAATGCACTTCATTCCACATCTCCCTAAAACAAGTATAGCGAATAGAGAAAATTGTCCAGAATACCGGATTAGCCATAACCAAGAAACAACAATATCCCGATAAAATCTGACAAATCAGTAGAGTTGGTAGCTCAAAAACGCCAACCTCAGCTCCATTCGGCATCTGATACACCAACCTCACAAACACCCTCCTCCCTCTTTGTTCTCTTTATAATCATAATTCATACGTGTAAATCAAATCCCTAAGCTGCGAACCTCTCAACTGCCATGTTTTCACTCCAAGCACGAAAATAATTCACAAGCTGCGGGACACATCAAATATCAACTTCAGCTCAATCTTCTATAAAAAAAAGTTAAAGTGTTTGTACAAATTTTTCAACACAGTTCCTTTTGGTAGTGATAAAATGAAATGACAGCTTCCCCACCTGGCAAACTTTGTCCAGCAGCTGGCTGTAAGTCAACTTATCATCAAAACCCGGCTCATTCCCTTCCCAGTACATAGCAACCTTATCGCCATGACCAGCTTCAATATTCCGGTCGAGACAATTATAGCATATATTTGTAACACCGCCCTTAAACCACTGCCAGGAAAAACCAGACAAGAGAAAGTTCAACCCAAACATCCGACCAGAGAACTCAAACCCTAATTATCACACACAAAAGGCAAATAAGCGAATTTAAGTTAATCAATCAGAATCGTGAAAAGGAGAATTCAATTCAACATACCTCAATACTGATAGTTCCTTTCCTGACATCAAAATTCTCAGAACAAACTACCTCTCCCCACTTCTGCTTCCAGTAAAACTCCGACGCAATATCCAACCAGAACCCGGCCGGATCCTCAATCGACATTTAATACATCTCCCCATACTAAATCCAATTACGTCAAAATCATCAACCCCATCATCAGAAAAAACAAAAAAAAGATCAAAACTTGAATATCTTAGACTGACCGACCTTCTCAGGCGAGGAAACCAAAGCCTGTCTCAGACTGACCGACCATTTGGAATCGCATCGCCGGATGTGCTCATTCACGAAGGCGACGGATGGAAATATGGATTTTGCGATATCGACCAAGAACGACTTTCCAAAAAAGCTGAAACGAAGATCGAAAATCGAACGACGTGTGCGACAAATTAGGGAATAATTAAAATTAGATTAATCAAATGACAAAAACACCCTCAATCTCATATTTATTCAGAATTAAATAGAAATATATTAGTGCAATCGTGTCCGTTAGATGATAAATCGGACGGTTTTAAAATTTTCTTATTTCTCACCAAAACTGTCATTTCTCATATGATCCTAACTCAATTATCTCTTGATTTTGGGAATTACAAATTCAATCTTTTCAAAACAAATACATTATTTTTTTAAACTCGCGAACTATATATTGTTCATGGTATTAAACATAATAGTTTTTTATTATAAAAAAAAACATAATAGTTTGTGAAATTAATGTATCAAACTCACAAACTATATATAAATAAAGAACCCGCGAACTATATAATTTACGTGGTACGAATCCAAATAGTTCGTGAGATTAACAAACCAAACTCACGAACTATTAAGTCATGACCTACAAATTTTGACTCTCATATTCATCCAAAAAAATTAGTCGTTATTAACTTCAATATCAAAATTAGTAATCAAAAGTAATTAAGAAACATAGGGATTTGTATGTTATAATATTAATTATAACATAGTAATTAATCAACCGCTAAGGACATGGGATGGGATTGATTATTTACATTAATTTAATTATTCCTCGATTTATTTTTAATTAATAAAATCAGATAATATACATTGTATCATTACTATTTGTAATCAATCAGATTCGTTCAATTTTTCAAATCAACGAACCACGTCATTTGTTCTAAGTTCCCACATATAATGAGGTTTATAACTGAACAAATCCCCATGTATGTATATCTTTCTCTCTCTTAGTTTCATTTTTATTATCTTTTTTGGGAATTTAATATATGTTTTACCCGATAATTGTTTTTCAAGCATATTTATGGTGCATGATGCATTTACGATTTTCGTGAATCACACAAATTTTGGAATATGTTTACACTTCTTTTCGTTGCTACGCTTTCTGTCATTTTCAGTACTAATCCATCTACTCCGCAGTATGAATCTGTAAGTTTTGTACTCGTCTATGCTCGTTCCTTTTTATGAAGTTTGTTTGTTTAGTGTTTAGTCCTTTTATTTGTACGAGTTGAGGATCTGATAAGAGGTGAATGTGTTGTGTGCTTGCCCTGAGTTTATTGTGAAGATTTGTTAGCTGACTCTAATTATTTCCAATATTTGGATATTTTTATCTGATTTATAAGCATATGTTAGAGTGTTGTAGAGGATCGCGTTATTCCAGATTCAGTGTTGAATGTCTTACGGTTGCTTCGTAGATATTTGAAATGGTCCTAAGAGCAATGCTTATTTTTCTGTTGTTAGGTAAATGGAAATGCATATGTGCAGCGTACTTATTTGGCTTTAAATTCGGACCCCCTGAAGACTAGGCTAGATTTGATACACAAGCAAGCCACTGACCACGTGACCCTAGTCAATGCGTATGCATCTTATGCAAGGAAACTCAAACTTGAAATAGCTCGACAGCTAACAATTTTTGAGGATATGGCAAAGAACTTTACGGATCTAACAATGAAAGAGAATTACAAGACGGCTTTGTTTGATCCTGAGGGGGCAGTGGATGAGGAAATTCTTAGGCAGTTTGAGAAAGAGGTGAAAGACAAGGTAAAGGCAGCACGTACAATGGTTGCCGAGGCAAAGGAGTCCTATGATAACCAGCTGAAGATTCAGAAGTTAAAGGATACAATATTTGCAGTCAGTGAACTCTTTATCAAGGCTAAGAAGAACGGTGCGTTTGCTAGCATGGTTGCAGCCAAGTCCATTCCAAAGAGTTTGCATTGTTTGGCTATGCGGCTTGTTGAGGAGAGGGTCGCACATCCTGAGAAGTATAGGGAGGAAGAGCCCAAGCCAGAATTTGAGGATCCAAATTTGTATCATTATGCTATATTTTCAGGTAATGTGATTGCTGTATCGGTGGTGGTCAATTCAGCAGTGAAAAATGCTGAGGAACCACAGAAACATGTTTTCCACATTGTCACGGACAGAATGAATGTTGCAGCTATGAAGGTTTGGTTCAGGATGAGGCCTGTGGAAGGAGGTGCTCATGTGGAGGTGAAAGCTGTTGAAGACTTCACATTCATTAATTCATCATATGCTCCGGTTTTAAGGCAACTTGAAAAAGCGAACTTTCAGAAGTATGACTCAAAGAACAGAGGCGGAAATGCAACTAACGACGAACATAATATGGGATTTAGAGACTCCAAATATTTCTCCATGTTGAATCACCTTCGGTTTTACCTCCCAGAAATGTACCCAAAACTGCATCAAATTTTACTCCTGGATGATGATGTTGTGGTTCAAAAGGATTTGACTGAGTTGTGGAATATTGACATGGATGGGAAAGTGAATGGAGCTGTTGAGATATGTTTCGGATCTTTCCATCGTTACTCGCAATATTTAAATTTCTCTCACCCTATCATCAGGGAGAAACTAAATCCTAAAGCTTGTGCATGGGCGTACGGGATGAACATCTTTGATCTTGATGCTTGGAGGCGTGAAAAATCCACGGATCAGTACCACTATTGGCAAGAGTTGGTAAGCAATTCCATATTCATTGATTTTTTTAAAAATTTGTTACATCAGTATTACTCATACAACTGTGCATGCATATGAGCAGGTGCAGTCTGCATTTTGTTTCACATAAGCATGTATTAATTACTTTCCTATTTGTACAGAATGAAAATGGAGACCTGTGGAAATTGGGAACACTTTCGCCTGGCTTACTCACCTTTTATACAACTACGAAGTCTTTGGACAAATCTTGGCATGTGCTAGGATTGGGATACAATCCGAGTATTAGTATGGATCAAATTAACAAGGCTGCTGTAATTCATTTCAATGGCAACATGAAACCTTGGCTTGACATCGCAATGAACCAATACAAGAATCTATGGACTAAATATGTGGACAACGATATGGAATTTGTGCAGGTGTGCAACTTCGGGTTGTAGATCAGAATTCTGCATACCAGTGAGTTAACACGGAGAGTATTTTGCTGCAAGTGTTTTGATATATAAAAGCACTGTGGTTTAGCAATTTGCAGAGAGTAAAAGCTCGTTGTTGTTACCTTCTTGTTTATTCTAGTTAGAAACAATATATAAAGTCTGTTATTGTTTTATAAATTTAGTATTTATGAGTCAAATGAAATAGATGAAACTGAAATTGTTTCAAAATAATACTAAATTTAGTATTTAGTATGTTATGCGACACTGAATATTGTTATAAATTTACTTTGGTTGCTGTGCTTGTTGTTGGTGCTCTTAATTTATATGGACCCCGAGGGGTTAGCAATGAAAGCCACAATGGACACAGAATAATAGACCTGCCTACTGTTATAAATAAATTTCCTCTGAACCTCATTTCATCGATGAAATATTCCTGTGGCGCAATGGGATGGAGAGCGTCAAAATTTTCTGCACAAATGGAGCATGAGCAAGGAAAGGCGAGGAGAATGCCAACATCATACCTGAGTATAGGTTTTTGGAGCATGAGCAAGAAATCACGACCAAAGAGGAGGTATAGGTTTGCATCTCACCGAGGTAGTAATACCATTGGATACTCAGGGTGTTAGTGAAACTCATTGTGCCAACAACACCTCTGAGCTCATTTTTCACAATGTGATTTCTTTCAACTTGATTGAAAGTTAATGTTGGCTGCAACTTTCCCAACTTGATTAAGAGTGAGGTGTTGTATGTTCTTTGTTTAAGTTTTATTGACTTCCTCCTGTCCATGTATCACTGTTAGGACTGAAGCAGTGTAAGCTCTGGCGACTTTTTTTTTTGCATAATCAATGGTATAAGTTGCTGCTTATTTGTCAGATTGCTTTATGTATCCTCTCAAGGAGTCATCAGGTAGACCTTATGCTCTTTAAAAAAGATATGGGTTGGCCATCTCTATTTCATGTCAGTGCTTAATTGTACTATTCATTAAAGCTCAGGCATATGAAGTTGCAGTGGTTCACTGTATATAGGATGTCATCACTTGGTTGCTTACTGATTGATAAGCATATTTTAATCTTTAGTGTAAGAATATTCACTCTATTTTCATCTAATCTAAGTAACTTCAGAGTGCTTCGATTTTTTGTCCATCTGTTGATGCTACATAGTGTTTCAGTTAGAAATCTTTTCTTTCTGCCCACCCAGTAATTTTGTTCATCTGGGTTTCATTTTAGCATTGCACAATTAGTTATTAGTAATACAAGCATTAATGCATTTTTAAACATGAAGATACAGCCTATACTTTGTGGTTGCCCTGCTGTTAGCATTTGGAACATTCTTTTCAATCTTAGGCAATGTTTGCATAAACGCTTTCGCTAAATGGCACTGTCGGCATTTGTCTCTCTTTTCTTATTCACCTTTCCAGCAGATTACACTACTGTAGGTTGGCAGTGTTAGGAAGATGATTAACATGCAATAATATTCTTCCTTGTGTAATAAAATGCTGGGAATGTTGTGGTCGATTTGGTGCATGTTACATATATTTTATGTATAATGACTTAAGTTAAATTAAATTAAGTTAAGTTAAATTAAATTAAAATAAATTAAATTTAGCTAAGTTAAAATAAATTACATTAAATTAAAGTAAATTTTATTTGATTTAAATTTATCATCGTCGTCACCACCATCGCCACCTCAATCACCACCTCAACCACCACCACCACTCACCACTATGAGGTGGTGGTGCTGGGTGGTGGTGGTGTTAAGTTAGTATAAATTATAAGTTAAAATAAAATAAAAGAAATTCAACTAAGCTAAGATAAATTAAACTAAACTAAACTAAATTCAGCTAAACTAAGCTAAGTTAAATTAAAATAAAATAAATTCAACTAGTATAAGCTAAATTTCCGCTCAATCGAACAACCCCTAGTGGTCAATCTTTGATGACGCATTAAAAGTGCACAGCTCATATCGTAGCATGCCATGTTTTATTGATATCCCAATTTCTTTTCTTTTTTTCGGATGAAAAATGCATAGAGCTTAACAGACAACAAAGTGAAGGAAAGACAGACCCAACAAAGTAAACGACCCGTACAAACCTATTCCCCCATCACTTTTTGCAGAAAACCTCCATATCAAATTGGCCCAACCAAAAGAAGTGGCGCGTAAGGCAGCTTCAAAGAAGGAATCAAGTTCTAGCCAATACTACCATAACGTAACTTGACAATTATGGATCCTGCTAATCTAGTGTTCCGCATTCGATCTGCTTCATGCTAAGGCAAACACGCCAGCTCGAAACAAGGCATACTAGAGAACTGAAAGGTAGGAAATACCATCTAGCTGGGAGCAGCACAGACAGAATAATACGACGGAAAAAGACAATCAGCAACTCCACTTCGCCTCACGTCCAGAGAAGTGAGCGTGCCCCTTGACTAGAAAGCACTGAATGACAAACCCAAAAAACCATGAGCAGGATGAAAAATAAAATAGACAACTCTCATAAGCGAATCTGCTTAGAGAGACCCATTAACGTAAAATAAACAAACCAAATACTAATATAAATACATAAAGAAGACTACAAATGAGTCATTATGTGATTAAAAATTTATGAACGAGATGCATCGTATTCATGACTCAAATGGTCGTTTTTATACAGACAAATTTACACAACAGCGGCCCAAAATCCAAATAGGCCAAGCCCACATTGGAAACTTGATCCATTGTCGTGTGTACTTGCATAGTATTAAAACGCAGCGTTTTCCTTCCTTTTTGGCTTACGTTTGATTTTAAAACATCATCATCTTCATTCACAACATGCTTGCTTGCTTCGTTCTCAGAGAAATGGCGGGATATTGGAGAGCTGAATTGCTGAAATTCGTGAAGATTGCTTCGGAGGATATTTTCGTTCGATCAGGTCTCGACTTAATGCGCGGCGGAAACACAGTTCGGTCGGTGTGGAAAATTTTACAGAGAAAATATGAGCACACAACACATGAGGTGATTTCCTGGCCAAAACCTAAATGTTGTTTTCGTTGAGACAATCGATTGTTTTCGTTGATGAAACATCATCTTCTGGATAAACCTAATTGTTGTTTCCTACTGCTAAGGAACTTAATTCAATTGCAGGTCACAACTACAACAAACCATTTGTTGCTTCGTACTGCTAAGGAATCAAAGGTTCCTACATTTGTTGTTTCCTACAGTTGGCCTGTGAGAGCATGGACAACAGGAACAGGTGTCTCCAACTACATGTTCCAAATTCACTAGACAAGTACCTAGTTTATCGCCAACATGTGTTCTGATGATAAATTTGCAGGGAACTTGGCCAGTATATATTACGAACAAGGCCAACTACTGGATCTGTCTATTTTTCATTATAAGCAAGCCCTTGTTCATGGCCCTGGATTCCTGGAGGCATACAATAATTTGGTTCGATTCTTGTGTTATATAGACATTTTAAGAATATAACCTTCACACCTTGATTGTTAATCTTTACTATTTTCTCCTGTTTGAAGGGAAAGGCACTAAAAGATGCTGGCAAAGTTGATGAAGCTGTTCAATGCTTTCATGTATGTGACGTTCGCCTACCAAAAATTTCATGTTTATGCCATCTGTGTACGTAGTCTTTTCAACTGACAAGGCAGCTTCATGTTTATTTTTCTGTTTCTGAAGAGATGTCTTGTACTTAATCCTAGTCACCCTCAAGCTCTTACCAACCTTGCCAATATATACATGGAATGGTGAGCATGTCATGATTTTTGGTGGAACCGAATTTACGAATACAGTAGACACTGATTATACTCTTTATCATTTTGCAGTTATCCGTTGGATAAGGCAGCTTCATTCTACAAGTCAACTTTGGCTGTCACAAATGGCGTCTCAGCTCTTAATAATTTGGCACTGATTTACAAACATAGCAGGTATGAATAGTTTTCTATTTCATCCTACATAATCATGTAAACAGCAGGTATGAATAGTTTTGAAAGCATATTGCACAATGTGCTTCATGTCTCTGATTTTTGAAGCCATCTTGGTTTGCTGATGTTGAATATTAACTGAGAATCAAATAGAGTAATAGACTACAGGATTTGTTGCTTCAGTTGAAAATTGAGTGTCTGATCTATGTTAACCGTTGTTTCCAATAGTTACCTCTGACAAATTACATATGTACGTAGCTCATGAGTTCAAATAAGTTGTCTGTAAATCCTAGCCATTGCCAATGTTTGGTTGAGAGGATGATAAATAGTGGCAGAATTTAGTCTTTCAAATTGATCATCAAAGTGTAAAAAATTACAACAACACCCCTTAATTCTATAATATGATTGAATTAGCTCCAATCTTATGAAAATGTGAGATTTAACTAAATAATTATAATTAGATGACAAGATACTAAGTTTATATTTTAAGTTGATAAGTTAATTAATAAAACACTTTTGTCAAATCTTAAATTATTTTCTTTTTTTTAATAATAAATCTTAAATTATTTTCTGAAACTATATTTTAATCACATTAATTGTCCTAATTCATACTTAAAAACCTAGTATCACTTATATACTTTGCAACTGAGTTACATGAGTTTAACCGTAACATCATTTTCCAATAAAAAAATTACTTAAATCATCAAATATATAGCCATATATGTGTAAAAAAAAATTTTTGTCGATTTCGAATACTAGATGGTCCTAAAATTTTTTATTTGGGACCCCCCTCCCGCGCGCGGATCTCTGGATCCGCCACTGGCCATTGGTACAGGTTGATCGAAAAGAAAGACCAGATGTTGATAAGGTAAGACTTAAGAGAATGCTACTGAAAATTTGGTAAATCAAATTACCGAAAAATGAAAATGTGTATCATATGTCTCTTAACAGTAGGACTTTTGAGTTGATATTGTAAACTCAAACTTTTGAATTTTTCTGGTCCGGTCCACGGTCCTCATTTCTAGAAAAATCCGGTCCCCCGGTCTGATCCGGACCGTCTGAATCCGGTCCGATCCGGTCCACGGTCTTGTTTTCAAAAAAAAAAATGTGGTCCACCAGTCCGATCCGGACCGGATGCACATCCCGAATACAAGAAACATGAAGTACGTATACACTAAATTTAAAAGGTTGAACAAAAAAAGGAGTTTATAATAGGAGTTTATAAAAATGATTCTTGTCCTGGAAGGCAAAAAAAGGAGTTTATAATAGGAACTACTGCAATGGCAAAACTTTGTCTTTATCTATCATTTTCAATTCTATTTTATTCAAATAAATACAAAATGTTCCAAAAACCCACAGTACCAAACCTTATATGCATAGTAAATATCAGTAACCTGGGCAGTTGTATGAGATACTTACCCTAAGAAGTTTGTATAGTTGTTCCATATGAGCACTAAAATTAGTCTGAAAGGTTTGGTAATCACCAAGACACAGAAGAAGGGTTGTCAACGGGTATCCGACTTACCAAGAAGATCATATAAATATGATGAGCAGATTGTTAAGTAAAGAAAGAACAAACTATGGACACGGACAAAAAACAGAGATGAATGACATGTGTGTCTTAACTACGCCTTCAAAAACAAGAAGAAGCATATGACTCACTGCAATATGTTTGCTCTGCTTGTCCATCCAGTGCATGAGCTGCTGTCTTATCCTAGTAACTGCTTCGTACCACAGAGTAAGTGCAGGTTCCACACCTGTAGGAGGCCACTGGCTTTTTCCACCATCCGCCAGGGGGCTAGAATGTTTGAAAGCATATTGCACAATGCATGGTGAAGTTCGCTTTTGCGCTTATAAGGAGCACGATTTAGTGGATTAGCTTTAGCCACAAAGGAGGCTGATGCATTAAGAGCACCTTCAGTCTTAACCTGAAAGTAACTTTAAAATCAGATTCAAAAACATGTTCCAATTTCAGACTAGGTTATATCAGATCATACCCCAAGCTTCAAGTAACGCATCCCGTTGATTATACTAAGTGTTTCACTTCGCGCAAAGCTGTTATCAGTACGCCGGGTATTCAGTTCCATAAAAAACAGTTCTGTTACAGAGCTGAACCTATGAACCACCAGACAAGCATTATGATCAATAACAGAAAAACAATTCATTATTTTAATCATTGTCCAATGGAATGGACAGAGAGACAATGTATGTGTATTATGAATCCTAACTCACAAAACAAATATGCCATACCATAAGAATAGGAATAAGCAACTATAGCAGTAATTGATAATTAACCAACACCAAACATTTTCATAGTTGACGTTTACTTTTCGTTTTCAAACTCAACTAGTAGTTTATTGCCACCATCTATTATGTAGGGACCAGTTCAAGTGAATACCTCAATTTCACGATGTACGCAAGGTACACAGTCAAAGCAGTATATTTAAAGTACCAAGCTGGTGTATCTGCGATCGCATGTGACTCATTAACTACACCACATTATGTTATGAATATCCCATCTCCGAGGACTTTACCGATAAACCAAGAAAATGTATGTGCAATTATGTACAGGAGGATGTGTAAAACAGAACACTTAGAGAGGCTACCACCGTATACTTCAATATATAGAACAGTTACCTGATCCGAGATAAGGCTCCAAGTAGTTGTGCAACCAAATCTAAAATAAGGCCTCGCAGATCAACAAGTGAGGGATAATCAACCTGGCTAACAAGCCTGCAAATCAGCAAGTGTGTTTAAAGGAAACTTAGAGTAAAATAAACATTGTAATTCTATGACCACTAAAGTTCTATTTTTAATTATACGCTGAGAATCATTAAGAAGATTCACCAAAGGGCTTAAATTTTACGAGTCCAATGTCCTTAGTCACACTAAAGGTTGCCTTCCAAATTCCAATAAAGCGGGAAATATTCTTTAAACATTGTTACTAGTAGAACTACAATGCGAAAGAATACAAGTACTCAAAATCAAAACAACAACTGAACAACACACCACATGTCAAAGGGAAAAAACACCAATCTACCCCACTTTCAAACTCAAATCACTCTTTTAACCCATTTGAAACTCAAATCACCAATCTACCCTATTTTTTAACAATTCCGGTTCCAGGGAAACCGAAACTAAGGTTTTTGGCTAATATCGGTACGCCAGGTACCGGCATTATTAAAATGGCTTACGTGGAACGATTTTGGGACGAAATGGTGCTGAGTTGGCATACACATCAATTCCGGTGTATGAGGAACCGGGATTATAATGATACCGGTTCCCGGAACACCCGTATCAATATGTGAGTTATGAAAAAGCACGTGCATGTGTGAAAAAGCACAAAAAATTGTTTAGGGTTTAGCACGTGCATGTATGAAAAACCTTCCATCCACATTTGTTCCTGCAGAGCCACTGGACGAACCATTGTTATCATCATCGAGATAAAATCCCAGTACCAACATCAGCAGTCATTACACCCGATCCAAAGACAGCGACTTTTTTTTTTTGGTAATGGTTTTAACTGTAACAAAAAGGAAAGGTGGCTGGTGATAGTTGTATGCATAGAAAATACATGCTAAATGGAGCAAACCTCATGAACACGTTCTATCCAAGTAATCTCAAACAAGGCAGCTCCACTGGTGAATAGTAAATTGTGACTCCCCAGTCCAATCAAATTTATGATGAAGCTGCTGTACCCTTGTTCCTTGGAGTAGCTTGGAGTACCTTCTCTGAAGTTGCTCTTGAACCTGCGAGGCAAGCTACGCATGTACCTCATCCTCCCAGTTCCAGTTGTCTTCCTCCTGATGGCTTTCTGACTCCAGTTATACTTCCTAGTTCGAGCTGCAGGATAGGCGCAAGCGGAGCAGCGGCTCTTCTGCAAGTGAAAACTACGTCTTCCGCATCTAACGCAGAGTGTATGCGTCTTGTTCCTCCTCTTACCGAAGCTCCCTGTTCCCTTAGTCATGGCCGCAGATGCACGTTGCAGAAACCCTAGCTCCGCGCTACAACGAAATATCCAAAGACAGCGACATCAATATCTGAACAAGATTTCATTGGAAGCAGTTCTAGAGATACTACACGTGAGTCTGTGTTATACAGAGACCAATTATGAAGCATGCTTCGAGGGAGCTCATCTGTGTTGTACACATCCATGTCATCATCAAACACAATAAACTCATCAATTTCTTCAGAAGAAGGCTCATAGTATGCTACCACTCATGGAACGGACTGAACCAGCAAGGAGCTCATCCAGGCTCAAATCCGGAGTTCCTCATGAACCTTTTGAGATTTTTTTATAAATCTCCACACATGCACATGCTTTTTCAGAGAAATATTCGTACTTTTTCACACATGCACGTGTTTTTTCATAACTCACATATGATACCGGTGTGCAGAGAACCGGTATCATTATAATCCCGGTTCCTCGCACGCCGCATCACTTCGTCCCAAAATCGTTCCACGTAAGCCATTTTTAATAATGCCGGTACCTGGCGTACCGGTATTAGCCAAAAACCTTAGTCCCGGTTTCCCTGAAACCGGAATTATTAAAAAATAGGATAGATTGGTGATTTGAGTTTCAAATGGATTAAATGAGTGATTTGAGTTTCAAACTGGGGTAGATTGGTGTTTTTTCCATGTCAAAGTTGTATTTGCTATTTTTTTTTTAGATGGAAAACTCAAAACAACAACACACCACATGTAAAAGTTGTACTTGTACAACAATTTGTGTGTCTAACAAAAAGATTCAGTTTCAGGTAGTGAAAAACAGAAAAACTGTGTTCTCTCTCAAAAAAAAAGGTACTAGTGAAAAACTGTGAGTGCCCAAACGGTGTAGTATCAATGAAAATAATTTCGTCTTAATAAAATGATATGGTTTTGTTCGAAACGATATTATTTTGGGATTTGTAATATTTTCTGCGTTACACCATATTCAATTGTGTGTCTGATTAACCTGCTTGGTCTTTTATGGAAAATATTTGAGATATGAAATAGATTTAGAGGAAAATGTAACTTCTGTTTAGTTTAATATGAAAAATATTTAATATAAAGAAATTTTATTGTCATTTTCTCACAGATAATGAATTTCCTATTTATTTTCATTTTCATTTTCATTCTCTCTCCACCATATTATTCATATGACTCAATTAAGTGATCCTGTGCTGAATCCTCTAAGTTATTTCAGTTACAAAAATGATAACCTGTTTAATTAAACAATCACAGAGCTTATCAAAAAAAAAAAAAACAATCAGAGTTGTCCAATTAAAATTTAACTCCAAAATGTATCTCGTTTTATAGAGTTCAAAAAATTATGAATATTGGTATTTATTTTGATTTTTTTTTTACTTTGTAATTTTAGAAGATATATTCGTTGCACGATCAAAATAAAAAATGTACTGTTTCTTACATAGGACTCGTGTCGCGTTACGATTGGCTCATTCTCATGATCAAAACACAAAAAAAGATCATGAGATGATCTTTTTTAGAAAAAACCATGGGATGATCTAGCATGATTTTTTTGATCATCTCCCATGATCACTTTTTATGGTTCAAAAAAGCATGATGGGGATGTTCTTAGCGGTTTGTCTTTAAACTCGAATTTGATGTTGGTGCTGCTCCAGCTCCCACGTGATTATTATTTTTATTTCAGTCCAAATCACTAATCGTAACGTAATGGTGTTTTGTGCAAAAATTTAAAGACGTCAACGTTGGCTCTCCTATGTGAAACTTATATAGGAGATCGTCGAAATAGAATTTGATTTCACATCAAACCGATAATAACACGATTAATTGATATTTCAATTCAAAATAAACTTTCAACCAAAAACATTCTCCTCCTAACTCTAATATGAAGTCGCAATATTTCTTAAGAAAATTCAAATTACAACATAGATATTAACTGCAAAAAAGTCTCTTATTTTATTAAAATTCATTTTTTAAATATTATTAATACCCATTCACTACTTCATAGTTCATACCCTTTAATTAATTATTGAAAAAAAGGAAAAATTGTAGAAGGCAGAAACAGGGATTTGAAGTCTAAAGCTTCTTCTCATTCCTCGTCCTCTACTGCAGAGTGTCTGTCTGTCTTTGTCTCCATTTTCATCGATCGGTCTCCGGCAATCCCTTAATTGCTACCGGCGGTTTTACAAATCTATTTTCCTTAACTAAACGAATTCGGCTTTTCGATTATCGTCTACGTCAGCCGGTTTGTACCCGTTCGCAAACCCTAATTTTGGAGACTGCTACATTCGATGTAATTGACGGCCGATCTTCGGAGGTTCGTGGACGCTAATCTGGTTAGTTTTTTATATTTTATATCTTTAACATTTCAGGTGCATTTTCGGATTATTAGGTTTGATGTTGTGTTTGAAATTGAATCGTTCAGCCAGTCATTCTTTGTTTGCGAAAATGTCTGTTTGAGTTTTTTTATTTTTCTTTCGTTGTTGATTGATTGGATGTTCTGCATGTTGAAGATAATTGTGTTAGCTTTGTGAAACCAACCTTTTCAATTAGTTAACTAAGGAGAAGAAGAAAATAATATGGAGTAAAACGCCATGTTAAAGTTTTGTGACATTTCATAGATGAAGTTTAATTGATGTTCAGTTTGTTGATAAGTTGTAAAAGGGCATTCTTTTGAAATATCGGACTTGATGATCTGTTCCTTGTGATACTGATACATATGCTTACTAAAGGTGTGTTGGATTCTTGGTGCAATGGTGCGCTATTTTACAGTGTATTGAAAGGGGAGTAGGGATATTTGATGACTAAGAATGGGAATTCATCTGAAAGCTCTTATGTGGTCTCCTTGGAATGCTTTTATTTTTATTGTAGAAGAAAATTAGTTTGTGATTACTTCTCAATTTTTTCAACTTTTCTCGTCTCTATAATGGTTATGAAGATTGCGAATCACTACGTTAACAAGTTGAGTTTACTTGTAGGAACCCAAGTGTGTACTGAAAAGGAAACCTTTCGACAGTTTATTTGGCCGCCATGGAGCCCATTGACATATCATCATCTGATAGTGACATAGAGATATCAGGTGCGTCAGATACTTTTAGGTCTTCAAACTGGGACCCCCGCTCTTCCGTCAATTCCAGATTTGTTGTCCATGATGCACCTGGGCCAAGTAACAGGAACGCTTTTTCTGAAAATGAACTACTAGAGGATTTCTAGACTGTAAGGGTTGACCCTCAAGGTCGAACAGACAGAAAGACTCGTCCCTATAAGGCTATAACAATATTACTATAGTAATCCTATTGGGTGTGAGATATTATGTTGGCTATCATATACAAAGCATAAAAACAACTAAAACCCCTTCAGAACTATGTTTGTGAGGCTGATTAACATCACTGCGCGCATTTACATTGCTAAACCTTGGGCTAAGCAAAGTGATAACCTATCGCAGTAGCGGACCTCTAACATCTATGATATGTATATATATAGTGGGTGGATATAATAATATTAACCACTAGATTTTCTGAAAACTACTGAATAACAACAAAAGAGACTAAGTTCCTGCACATAAATTAGTTTCAGAGACATTCGCAGCTCCACTAACCTCGTGTTCAATTGCTTCACCAATAGTGCATGCAGCTTGTACAACTCTAGTTCTTCCACCATCCGTTCCGGTCATCAGCAGTGCCATTAACTTGTGCATTGTGATCACTGCCATCAAATCAGCTGGTAACTGATTCCAATACCGTGCAATTGAAGCATTGGATTTATTGCACGCAAATAATTCTGATTCCTGGTCTGCCACAATAGCATCTCTAAAAGGCTGAAACCATCCTAAAAATAGAGACTTCATGTATAGCAAATTGGGAGCTAACTTTCGCTCACACATATCCTTCCAAAGCTCCCTGTACTCGTTTGCAGCCCGCTCCCACGCCTCTGTCTCAATCTTCACCTGTCTTCTTTTAAGCACTCTGTACCTACCAGACGGGATTTCACTGTCACAATAATTACTACCCTGGTTCGACAGTTTACCCCCTTTCTTCATCTCCACAAGTAATTCCTTAACCTCTTCAGGCTCCTCTTCCGCATCTGTCGAAGAAAGTCAATGATTTACTGAAGAAACAAAAACTGTCAATGGTTAGACACTTAGTCAAGTGTCAAGATGGTTCAAAGTCTTGGGGCCAAGACATAAGAGCGAAGGTCTAATTGATTATTACATGGTCGCCGATGGAGCTTAAATCTTTATTTTCCGGCATCCAGGTGATTTGCATTATTATTGCCGAGGTCATAATATAACTTCATTTACTCATGTCTAATCTAGGTTGGGAGCCGGCTGATTGAATTGTTGATACAAACAGCTTACATACAATCTCCGATCAATCAGTTGGCGGATACTCCACCTGATGTTCGACCTGCATTTGTGCACACAACTCAGCATAACACTTATGAAGCAGGGTGAGAAGGCGCACCACATTCTTTTATATGCATGTGTGTTCCTGAAATATTGATTTAACCTGCTTTATTTTTCTCGACAGTAAATTCACCAGAAGATATGGTATGATTGAATGTCACCCGTTAGTGCTCAAAGGCTTGGATAGAACGGTAAGTGCATTGTCTGTGCTCCCATTGACCATCTCAAGGGATTTCATTTTCATATATGTTGCTGAATACTGTGTATTTTCACAGTACTCTTACTTCTTATCACCACCCGTAACCAACGAATAATATTTTGAGAGGCTGTGAACAAAACTAGGTTTCTATATATTTATAATGTTGCAATTGAATTACATGTAGGATGATCTCACATGTATCATTTTAGGTGGGTTAGCTTTACATTTATTAGCGTACAAAAGATGTCATATTGTTGAGCACGACAAAGCATTCTAAACTTATTTGTTCCCTCACCAATATTCTACATCATGGGTCTGCTTTTCACCGTAAGTTCATTCTTCTTATTCAAACAGGCAAGACACATGGTGATTCCATACATGCCAATGTTAGTCCCTCCAATCAACTGGTCGGGGGGTATGATGAGTTGAAAAAAAACAGTCTCAATTACTTGTTGTAGCTGTTAAATTCATATGTTCATTTCATAAGTTTTGTTATGTGCGGGGCTCGTAAATGGAATTTCAACTCTTTATATTGTTTAAATTGGAAAATAAATGATTTTCCTGTAACAGGGGTATTTACCGTCATTGCGGTTTGCATTTCTGACTTGTCCTTTTGTAGTGTTATGCTGGTAAAAAGCGGGCATTCAATTTTTTTCTGTCATATAAGTTTTAAATGAGAACTACAAAAGCTGAGAATTAATCTTGGCCATTTGTTGTTTCAGATTGGTGATTGCGTGTTGATTGGTTCAGTAGAGCTCTTTATCATATGACCTTCTTAAAAGTGGCAAACTTTTGGCTGAAAAGTCCATGCTTTTATGTGGGACACAAAGCCCAAGTTGAAGCCCACGAAACCTGTTAATAGGAACAGGTCATTGGTTTAAAAAATTTACTGTCCATATCAGATTTTGGTTTTAAGGATGAGAGGTTTTTGGTGTCTGTGCATGCCTGCGGGCACAGGCTGAATGTTCTGTCAACACTCACCATGCCTTTCATAAGTCAATGATAAATAGATTGCATGAGCAATGTCTTAACCGTATTTTGGTACTTCCTTATTGATTTATGTACACGTGTGGCAGACTGATCATTTATTTTCTGAACACTGTACACATGGACTGGGCATATTCCTGTCACTATTTAAATCCAACTTCTACCTTACGTTTCTGTAGATATGACAAGGGAGCACATTTTTTCCTACCATCATATGTTATGCGTACCCATGGGTCTAAGCACCAACGTCAAGCAGTACGAGCAGTTCCCAGGGAGCAAATAAATCCAGTTTTTGAGGTCAGGAACTGCTGACTGACTCTGAATGTATTTGGATACGTTTCTTGCTTTTTATCCCCTAACCTATGGGAGTGCACAATATTTTATATGCAAATTCAATTAATGATTTATTTGCTAATCTGCCATCATATTTTTAATATCGGGAAGTCTATTAAACTTTGCAGGCACTCTTGGACACACTAGGTGGAGGGTAAATAAGAGAGTTCTCAGTGTGGTCAATAGATTATGGGCTTTAGGCGGTGGCCTTGCTGATTTGGTTGAATGCAGTGATCGATGTAAGTGGCTAATGATTTTTTTGCTTAGTTTGTTACTCTTCTCTGTGTTCTCATCATAGTTTGACTGTCTATTTTTTAACTGTATAATTCTTAGCGCATTATGAAGACTGGTATGCTAATGGATAGGTAATCCATTGGCGTAACCTTATCATGATTGTGAATTAATGAGTATGTTACCAGTAATCTGGAAGTTCAGGCACAACCTGACGCGGTGTAGTTTCAGATTCCACAACCAGAAGAGCCTGACACTGAAGACGAGAGGGTGAAATCAAGAAATGGAAATGGAAAGTAAGAGATGCTCAAAAAGAGAATATGGAGCGGCATTCACAGCGATGTGATATTGAACTTAAGTTAGCAGACGTTGTCTTAAAATCACAATGTCTTTGAATTTCCTTCTAGAAATTATACCTATATCTTGTATCGGGGGCATCAGGTAGCCAGGAAAATGAAGGAGGAAGAAGGCTTCTATTTCCCACATAACTTGGATTTTCGTGGCCGTGCATGCATCCACACTTAAATCATCTCGGGTCAGATCTTTGTCGGGGCATTTTTGGAGTTTGGCGAGGGCCGTCCTCTGGGAAACTCAGGCTTGCGATGGCTCAAGATCCACTTGGCGAATCTCTTTGCTGGCGGTGTAGATAAATTATCTTTTGAGGGTCGAATAGCATTCACAGAGGGTCACATAGATGATATTTTTGATTCTGCAGACAAGCCACTTGAAGGGAACCGGTGGTGGTTAAAGGCTGAAGATCCTTTTCAATGCCTCGCTGTGTGCATTAATCTTGCTGAGGCTGTACGAAGCTTGTCTCCAGAAACATATGTTTCCCGTATTCCAGTCCACCAGGTTTATAAAATAACTTGGTTTCCCTCTTATTTAATCTTTAGACCATAACTTATTGGCCCTCTGTAATTTATGTCACTAGCCTTGTCCTTGCCCGCTTCTTAATTTGTGTTTGTTATGTGTCTCAACAGGATGGGTCATGCAATGGCTTACAACACTTATGCTGCCCTAGGAAGAGATAAGGTGAACGCTGTAATATCATATTTTGACCGTTTTCAGTATTCTTGTTGCGATTGATACGCATGTTTATAATCTTTTTTTGAACGAAATAATAATCTTGACCTCATGCCATTTTGGGGTAATCCCTGAATCACAAAACTCAGGCTTTTAGTTTGTCGAGGGTTTTGTAATTTGTTGACATATCAATCCGTATCTCTTTCAAGTAGTGAGTAAGATCCTGAATGTAAATTCCTGATAGTCCTCCTTGAGTTGGTGGATTGTTATAATTAACCAGGAACAAAATTGGTCCTTGGTTCCATTTCTACGTTACTTTAAGGCGCCTCGGGTGTGAAAAGATATGTTTTGAGACTGCATGTTATAAGCAGACATGTTGAAAAGGTCAGCAGAGACTTGAGTTTGGACCCTTTCTTCCATTAGAGAGGAAACATCTCGTCAACATTTCATAAATTAGTGGTTTGATGTCAAATGTTTTCCTTACCCTTATTTTATTGAGGCGTGTTAAGTGTAAGACATCAACTCGTCATAAATTGGACTCTCTGAATAGAATTGCGCTTTTGTTGTAAATATGTTGCATACATAGATGTTTACCGACCTATTTTTCTCACATATTATGTTGCCATTCAGTTGGGAGCTGCTGCTGTAGACTTGGTTGCAGGAGAGAAACCAGCAGACGTCTACTCTGGTATAGCTACGAGGTAATTGCTCTTTAAAATGTAGATAGCTGCTTGTAAGGAGGCAGTCATGCATATTTTCTTTTTTATTTGAATAGTAAACATTATCTTTCTGATTCCAAACTCCTCGGAGATCTTTTAAGTATGGTTTTGGAACTACTTGTCTTGGGATATGTTTGTTGAGCATGATAATCAACCTTAAACACTATAATAGGATCAAAGAACAAGCAAACAGACCTGGCTCCTCAAAAGCGAAACCAAAGCCTTTCAGTCCATCATTCAACTGGGATTTCATATATATGGAGAATATTTGGCATTGAATGTCCATTTGTAGGTTTATCAAGCTAAATGCATTTAATGATGTATGCATAACACCATTTTTCCCAAACGTCTCCCAAGGAGTTCTCGACTGACTCGCCTCCAAAATTTATTTCACATTGCTCAACCAAGCAAAATGTCCACCTGTAATCAGCTTCGACTACATCTCACATTGCTCAAGCAAATTCACTGGACATAAAAATTCATCCTGGCAAAGCCTCTTCGTAAATTCATTTTTATGAATCTTTGACTTCCCATCGTTTGCCGAAATGTATATTTTTTTTTTTGAAACACATTTATGCTGCAGACATGCGTGACAGAAGTTCTTCTAGCTGCTGCGCATGACTTACTATCTCATTGTCTGGAGCAATGTCGTCATCTTCTTCAGGAAGATGCTCTTCTAAATGGACCATTTCATCAATCAAAATATCATATATTTCTTTAATTCTAGGGTGAGCCTTTTCAGCAGCAAGAAACGTGTGCACCTCGTTTTTCACTTCGATCCAGCTGCATCCGGGCTCTTTTTTGAGCTTCTTGTATCGCATTGATCTTCTAATCTTGGTAACTTCCTTCCACATTCCAGCATCAGCGTAAATGTTTGATAGGAGAATGTAAGCTGACGAGTCTTCAGGGTCTAACTGCAGAAGAGATTCCACGGCCATTTCTGCCACCTCTACATTCGTATGCATTTTGCATATGCTGAGCAGAGTCCTCCAGATAACATCATCCGCAGCGTAAGGCATCTCCTTTACAAATTTGTAAGCTTCTGTAACTTGACCACACCTCCCCATTATATCTACCATGCAAGCGTAGTGCTCCATTTGGGGATCCAAATTATACTCCCCCGACATCAAGATAAAGTAATGAAAGCCTTTGTCAACAAGCCCCATGTGTGCACAAGCTCGAAGGATGGAAATGAATGTTGTATGGTTTGGTCTCACATTTTCAAGTTTCATTCTTTCAAATATCTCAAGAGCCATTTCTGCCGGACCGTGATGAGCATACCCGCAGATCATCGCATTCCAGGTCACGAGATCTCGCTTTGGACCCTTCTCAAATAGCATCTGAGAATCATGCATATTCCCACATTTTGAATACATATCTACTAGGGTGCTAGCTATGTAAGCATCTGCTTGCATTTCTTGCTTGATGATCTGTGCATGAATTTGCTTTCCAAGTTCACCAGTTGCCAGATTGGCGCATGTATCAAGAACTGTTGCATAAGTGAAGTTATCAGGCTTCACACCCATTTCAAGCATCTTAGAGAAGAACTGCTGAGCGTCCTCACTCTGTTTATTGGACGAAAACCCAGATATGATTGCGTTCGAGGCCATAACTGTCTCCCCTTCTATTCTATCATGGAGCTTTTGTGCATCTTCCAACTGACCACCCCTGCTGTACATATCAACCAGAGCACTTCCAACAAACGAGTCAAACCCCATCCCAGCTTTAACTATTCTATTATGGATCTCCAAGCCAATTTGGGCACCTGCGCAAGCTTTTAAAACGCTTCCGTAAGTGAATTCATCAGGTTCCATGCTTGAACGGAGCATTAGAACAAATAGGATTAGTGTTTGCTCTGCCAAATCATTTTGCTCATGAGCAGCAATTATAGAATTCCAAGATACAGCATCTCTCTGAACCATGTCATCAAACACATGCTGAGCTTCAGACATGGCTCCACATTTACCATACATGTCAACAATAGCATTGGCTACACAAACATTGGACGCAAATGTACTCTTAAAAGCTAATACATGCAGTTGAATCCCCTCTACGAGCCCTTTGATATCAGCGCAAGCTCTAACAGCACCAGATAGGGTTATATCATCAAACCGAAGTGCTGTTCTGCGCAAATTCAAGAAAAGATTCATGGCTTCATGTCCTTGACTGTTTCTAGCATGGCTGACAATGATGGCATTATAAGATTGTAAACTACGGTGAGGCAACTGATTAAATAATTTGCTAGCAGCTGATAAGTTATCACATTTTGCATACATATCAAGAGTAGCAGTTCCCACGATGACATCTGCTCCAAAATTAGTTTTCACGGAGTGGCCGTGAAATTGAGACCCTAACCTTACTGCAGATAAAGCTGCACAAGCTCTAAAAACACTAGCATAAATAGATTGACTCACCTCACATCCTGCTCTCAGCATTTTTTTGAATAATTCAGTTCCTCCTACGAAGTCATCATTTTGGACACAGCCTGCAATAATGGCACTCCATGACACCCAGTTATTTTCCTGCATTTCATAAAAGAACTGATGACAAAAATCCATTCTCTTGCACTTCCCGTACATATCCACTAAGCCACTTGCCGTGACCACATCATGTATAAAACCCATCCGAACAGTCAAGCCATGAATCTGAACCCCTAAATGAATGTCCTCCATACTAGAACACGCTTTCAAAACAATCGCAAAAGCAGCGCTATCAAATGTCACTCCCACAGTCCTCATACGAACAAAAATCGCCGCAGACTCTCTAAAACCCACATTCTTCATGTACCCTGACATCATTGAATTCCAGGACACCACATCCCTTTCCGGCATCGACTCAAAAAACAACTCCGCAGTTCCCATATCCCCAGAACCAGCATACCCAAATATCATAGCATTCCAAGACACAGTATCTCGTTCAGGCATTACATCAAACACTCTAGCCGCACCCAACAAATCCGAACATTTTATATACATCTGAATCAAACAATTCGTAACATAAAGAGTTGGAATAAACCCTGAAACAATCATGCGTCCATGCGCTTGCTTACCAGGTTTTAAAGCCTTTCCTTCAGAACAATCCTGAAAAATCCGAGAAAAATTCTTCCTTTTAGACGACTCCACTGCTGTCGAAATTGTACATACGGACATAGGCCTTCCGGCCACAAATCTGTTCCATAGTCCGTTTAGACAACAAACAGATGAGTGGGAGCTCGCCATGAGATTCCGAACTCATCCCTTGGCGGATAATCCGACCGTTTGATTCACCGTTAACGATTATGAAAAATCAGTTAACCACCTTCTCCTTTTCACTCATTCTCACCTTCTGCGGGTTTAATTGTAATTTATTAAACAAAATTGTGTGATAAAATAGCATTTTATAAAGAAGTAGGGGCTAAGTATAATTAGCCAAAGATGAAAATCAGAAGAACTCGGAAACAGCGTCATGACAATTCTTCTTATGTGTGTTTCTTCCACTCAGCGAAATCTCAGATCTGTACCAAGCTCGGATCTCCCTTCCGTTCAACACCTGAATCTCCTTCGAATCATTTTTCTGTAACTCTGTGCAAAACTGAAAGAGTTCGGTTGTTGATCCGATTTGGTAAGGATTTATAAATATCCAGCAATGGCGGTCGCAGTCCGGAGCGGCCGAGGTGGACACTCGTCGCTCGGAGGGAGCATCCATAGCTTCTTTACTTACCGGATCTTCATTTCGGCTCTGTTTACACTTCTTTTCGTTGCTACGCTTTCTGTCATTTTCAGTACTAATCCATCTACTCCGCAGTATGAATCTGTAAGTTTTGTACTCGTCTATGCTCGTTCCTTTTTATGAAGTTTGTTTGTTTAGTGTTTAGTCCTTTTATTTGTACGAGTTGAGGATCTGATAAGAGGTGAATGTGTTGTGTGCTTGCCCTGAGTTTATTGTGAAGATTTGTTAGCTGACTCTAATTATTTCCAATATTTGGATATTTTTATCTGATTTATAAGCATATGTTAGAGTGTTGTAGAGGATCGCGTTATTCCAGATTCAGTGTTGAATGTCTTACGGTTGCTTCGTAGATATTTGAAATGGTCCTAAGAGCAATGCTTATTTTTCTGTTGTTAGGTAAATGGAAATGCATATGTGCAGCGTACTTATTTGGCTTTAAATTCGGACCCCCTGAAGACTAGGCTAGATTTGATACACAAGCAAGCCACTGACCACGTGACCCTAGTCAATGCGTATGCATCTTATGCAAGGAAACTCAAACTTGAAATAGCTCGACAGCTAACAATTTTTGAGGATATGGCAAAGAACTTTACGGATCTAACAATGAAAGAGAATTACAAGACGGCTTTGTTTGATCCTGAGGGGGCAGTGGATGAGGAAATTCTTAGGCAGTTTGAGAAAGAGGTGAAAGACAAGGTAAAGGCAGCACGTACAATGGTTGCCGAGGCAAAGGAGTCCTATGATAACCAGCTGAAGATTCAGAAGTTAAAGGATACAATATTTGCAGTCAGTGAACTCTTTATCAAGGCTAAGAAGAACGGTGCGTTTGCTAGCATGGTTGCAGCCAAGTCCATTCCAAAGAGTTTGCATTGTTTGGCTATGCGGCTTGTTGAGGAGAGGGTCGCACATCCTGAGAAGTATAGGGAGGAAGAGCCCAAGCCAGAATTTGAGGATCCAAATTTGTATCATTATGCTATATTTTCAGGTAATGTGATTGCTGTATCGGTGGTGGTCAATTCAGCAGTGAAAAATGCTGAGGAACCACAGAAACATGTTTTCCACATTGTCACGGACAGAATGAATGTTGCAGCTATGAAGGTTTGGTTCAGGATGAGGCCTGTGGAAGGAGGTGCTCATGTGGAGGTGAAAGCTGTTGAAGACTTCACATTCATTAATTCATCATATGCTCCGGTTTTAAGGCAACTTGAAAAAGCGAACTTTCAGAAGTATGACTCAAAGAACAGAGGCGGAAATGCAACTAACGACGAACATAATATGGGATTTAGAGACTCCAAATATTTCTCCATGTTGAATCACCTTCGGTTTTACCTCCCAGAAATGTACCCAAAACTGCATCAAATTTTACTCCTGGATGATGATGTTGTGGTTCAAAAGGATTTGACTGAGTTGTGGAATATTGACATGGATGGGAAAGTGAATGGAGCTGTTGAGATATGTTTCGGATCTTTCCATCGTTACTCGCAATATTTAAATTTCTCTCACCCTATCATCAGGGAGAAACTAAATCCTAAAGCTTGTGCATGGGCGTACGGGATGAACATCTTTGATCTTGATGCTTGGAGGCGTGAAAAATCCACGGATCAGTACCACTATTGGCAAGAGTTGGTAAGCAATTCCATATTCATTGATTTTTTTAAAAATTTGTTACATCAGTATTACTCATACAACTGTGCATGCATATGAGCAGGTGCAGTCTGCATTTTGTTTCACATAAGCATGTATTAATTACTTTCCTATTTGTACAGAATGAAAATGGAGACCTGTGGAAATTGGGAACACTTTCGCCTGGCTTACTCACCTTTTATACAACTACGAAGTCTTTGGACAAATCTTGGCATGTGCTAGGATTGGGATACAATCCGAGTATTAGTATGGATCAAATTAACAAGGCTGCTGTAATTCATTTCAATGGCAACATGAAACCTTGGCTTGACATCGCAATGAACCAATACAAGAATCTATGGACTAAATATGTGGACAACGATATGGAATTTGTGCAGGTGTGCAACTTCGGGTTGTAGATCAGAATTCTGCATACCAGTGAGTTAACACGGAGAGTATTTTGCTGCAAGTGTTTTGATATATAAAAGCACTGTGGTTTAGCAATTTGCAGAGAGTAAAAGCTCGTTGTTGTTACCTTCTTGTTTATTCTAGTTAGAAACAATATATAAAGTCTGTTATTGTTTTATAAATTTAGTATTTATGAGTCAAATGAAATAGATGAAACTGAAATTGTTTCAAAATAATACTAAATTTAGTATTTAGTATGTTATGCGACACTGAATATTGTTATAAATTTACTTTGGTTGCTGTGCTTGTTGTTGGTGCTCTTAATTTATATGGACCCCGAGGGGTTAGCAATGAAAGCCACAATGGACACAGAATAATAGACCTGCCTACTGTTATAAATAAATTTCCTCTGAACCTCATTTCATCGATGAAATATTCCTGTGGCGCAATGGGATGGAGAGCGTCAAAATTTTCTGCACAAATGGAGCATGAGCAAGGAAAGGCGAGGAGAATGCCAACATCATACCTGAGTATAGGTTTTTGGAGCATGAGCAAGAAATCACGACCAAAGAGGAGGTATAGGTTTGCATCTCACCGAGGTAGTAATACCATTGGATACTCAGGGTGTTAGTGAAACTCATTGTGCCAACAACACCTCTGAGCTCATTTTTCACAATGTGATTTCTTTCAACTTGATTGAAAGTTAATGTTGGCTGCAACTTTCCCAACTTGATTAAGAGTGAGGTGTTGTATGTTCTTTGTTTAAGTTTTATTGACTTCCTCCTGTCCATGTATCACTGTTAGGACTGAAGCAGTGTAAGCTCTGGCGACTTTTTTTTTTGCATAATCAATGGTATAAGTTGCTGCTTATTTGTCAGATTGCTTTATGTATCCTCTCAAGGAGTCATCAGGTAGACCTTATGCTCTTTAAAAAAGATATGGGTTGGCCATCTCTATTTCATGTCAGTGCTTAATTGTACTATTCATTAAAGCTCAGGCATATGAAGTTGCAGTGGTTCACTGTATATAGGATGTCATCACTTGGTTGCTTACTGATTGATAAGCATATTTTAATCTTTAGTGTAAGAATATTCACTCTATTTTCATCTAATCTAAGTAACTTCAGAGTGCTTCGATTTTTTGTCCATCTGTTGATGCTACATAGTGTTTCAGTTAGAAATCTTTTCTTTCTGCCCACCCAGTAATTTTGTTCATCTGGGTTTCATTTTAGCATTGCACAATTAGTTATTAGTAATACAAGCATTAATGCATTTTTAAACATGAAGATACAGCCTATACTTTGTGGTTGCCCTGCTGTTAGCATTTGGAACATTCTTTTCAATCTTAGGCAATGTTTGCATAAACGCTTTCGCTAAATGGCACTGTCGGCATTTGTCTCTCTTTTCTTATTCACCTTTCCAGCAGATTACACTACTGTAGGTTGGCAGTGTTAGGAAGATGATTAACATGCAATAATATTCTTCCTTGTGTAATAAAATGCTGGGAATGTTGTGGTCGATTTGGTGCATGTTACATATATTTTATGTATAATGACTTAAGGTATGAAGAGAGAACATTCCTGATATTAAAATCTTTCCTGATTTTCGATGAGTATGTTTTTTATACTTGCTAACGTGCATATTGTATTGATCTGGTCCCATACAAGGAACTTTTAACTAATTATTTTCCTGCTTTAGATTCTCATGACTGCAGGAGGAAAATGCTCACTGTAATCCGCGGTAAAGTAAAAGTAGCAAATCAGAAAAACAGAGATTGATACCCAAAAAAAAAATGTTCCTACATGTCTTTCTTTCTTTCCTGCATGTTAATGGATACAAAGAAGTGAAGAGATGTTCGAAAACTGAAACTAGGAATGAAGCCAGACACGCCATGGACCAGGTCAGTTGTCATTTGCAATTTTTCTTACTGTGTAGCTTTTCCTTCTTGCTTTTCTTGTAACTGCTTTCTCCTCCCCTCTTCTCACTTTTGTTTTCCTTCTTTTGAGTGGCTGATTTTTTCTCCTTACCGAGCTTTGGAATAGAAACTGTGCGACTCACAACGGGACCAGAGGAGGCATCAGATGCCATTGAATCATCAGTGTCTGCGCCATTATCTGGAACTGCTAGGCTGACATGCTCCCCACAGGTAAATCCCACATATGTATGGTTGTAGTCATCTTCATCGTCATAGTTGCATTGACCATTCATATCCATGGGTGATGAAATGTACATTGTCCACCCTGATTCACTGCTGCTACACCCCTCTGTAGTCGTGAAGTTTTTAGGGTATTCCATTACCGAAAAAGAAAAGAAAAGAGAAGAAGAAACACTTGAAAACAAAGTGTAAATGTGAGAGGTGAAGTATGGAGCTTGGTTCTTCTTCTAGTAGAAACTAGAGAGGTCTGTGAGCACCTAAATTATTAATGTCCTTTGAGCTCTTGACAGCTAAATCAAGGCAGGACAGATGGGGAGATATCTTTGTACAAAATGATTTTATTTTTTCATTCTCATCCTTCATAAATAGAAAGTGCCTAAAACTCTGTTTATGGGGGAGGGTGGCATTAAATGTTAAATACCAATATTTTGTCTGCATATGCCATCATTGTTCCACTAGCAGAAGACAGCTTATAAATAATCCTCAGAAGAAGAGAAAAAAAAATATCATGTAGAGAAATTATGCAAAAGGAATAATACTAGAGAATCAAGCTTTATGCATGTGAAATCATGATCATCATGTGTATGTAGTATGTGTGTTCAGAGTGTAAACACAATAGCCCATGTCGACGAGTTCACGTCATTTTCAGTATTCATAACTAAGAAAGCGACTCTCATTGCAGGGACACAGGGGGGCAGCAGCCCATACCCACCGATCGGAGACAATTGTGACTTGAGAGTTTTAAGGTGGAATAGAGGGTAAAGAAATCCCTCATATATGCTTCATGATTTTCTTCTTTAATTGCCTTGCCTCTCTTTCACATGTTTGGCTTTTGGTCTTAAATACAGTAGAGGCTGGCTGCTGGCTCCTTTGCCTTTCACCTCTCTTCTGCCATCCTAATTTAATTCCTTCCTTCCTTCCTCCTTTCTACTACCCTGTCAATTTTACCAGCTTTTTTCATCAATGAAAATTGCAGAGGGGAACTTAATGAGGATTGGAAAGGAGAGGGTTTATTTGATCAAGAAAAAAATGGTGGTTGGGGGGGAGCTTCAACTCAACCCCTATCATAACCTAAAAGCAGACAGACCTCTTTCTTTGCATTCAAAGTTCCCTTTCTTAATTGGGTTTGTGTCTCTCCACAAACTAAGCTGGCTGCCTGGCTTGTGTCACCCTCCTAGTTTTGGACTTTGTAGTTTTTGTCCTACTATTTGGTCAGATTTTAAGAAATATAAAGGTCAGCCAGAACGAATTACAATTAAATGTGAATTATGTGTATGTGGGTTTTTGTTTGGTTTGTGCCACTGCCCTAACTTAGTTGGGTTGGCCTTTTCCGTCTGAGGCATTTGACTTATCTTTTAAGAAGGCCGTTGTGCACTGGTTTTACCCAAAATGCATCCAGTTCTATTCCAGAAGGGCCATTTATAACTAGCTACATAGAGAACACCTAGACCTGTATAAATCCGGGTCAGCCCGCCCAGTTATTAAAACGGGATTTGATATACATATCAGACCGACGGACCAGCCCGACCCGGACCGTATTTATACGGGTCGGGCTTGGACTCATATATAAACCCGAACGGGCTTAAAATCCCGCCCGTTAGCCTGTCCCAAATTTAAAACCCTAATTTTATTATTTTATTATTATCTTTGATTTTCAATTTAAAAAGACAGCAAGATGTATACGAGACTACGACTCTTCGGTCTTCGCTATCTATCTCCCTAGCGAATTGGAATCGACCTTGCGACCTCCTACCTGGTGATTGCGACCATCTCGTCCGCCAATTTCGACTCACAGTCAGGGGCGAAACTGGTTAGTGTGTTTTCTGGGGTAGGGTTTGCTTTGATTGATTTGAACCATGAATTTGGGCTTGAGCTCATGTTTTTGAGTTGTTTTTTTGGGTAGCTTTCTGTTGAATCTGATATTATTTTGATGAAGTTTCTTATTGTTGATGTGTTTGGTGATGGCCTGATGCCTGTGTGACCGTGTGAGTTATTCACATGATGTGGATGACTGCAAGTGCTTAAAAATGTCAATATTAATTCTGTGTGAAAATAGTGTTTTCGATTGTATATCTTTCTAAGGTGAAGTTCGGATTTGGATAGACATGTATTCTTCTCCAGATGATTTCAAGGGAATCCTGTAGTCTCCGTTTTCTTATTAGTCTTTCATCCTTAGATATTAGTATCACCATCTTGTTGACTTTAGAAAGCTTTTGTTACATATTTTGCATTTAGTCTGTCATTTTATCATTGATATTATGTAGATAGTGCTTCTACGTGTAGATCATCTTTTATCAAGATCATCTTTTATCATTTTAAGAATCAGGTGGTTGTTCGGCAATTCATCAGCGCTTGTCATTGTCTTGTGCTAGTTGATTCCCTGAAATGTTACTGATCAATATATTACATTTAATTTTGAACAGGTTTGGGATGTCCTCTCTAATAAGGAAGCTGTGATTTTTTTTCTTTCAATTTGCTAGTATGGATGAGTCTACAATGGAGTTATCATCAACTGCTGATAATTTGAAGACTCAAGGACATCAAGTCATTCCTGATATTCAATGTACTTCGAAAGGAAAAAGGCTGAAATCAAGTGTGTGGGACAATATCATCAGCGGGTTTTTTGGCCCGATGGGTTACCCGGTCCGGCGCATTGGGCGGGCTTGGACAATAGTTTGAGCCCGAATTGATCGGGCGGGTTTAGCCCGGCCCGGCTTTATGGGTTGAAAAATATAAAATAGCCCGGTCCGAACCCAGCTCGAGCCCGGATTTGTACAGGTCTACATCCAGCAATTGAGGATTTTTCTTAACTTTAAAAATAAAAATAAAAGATGTATTGAGATTCATTTGTAATTCAAGATTTGTATTGAAAAAATTGGAAATAAGACATTTCTTTTTTAAGAATGCAAGATAAAAAATGAAGCATACCAACCAATGTAAAGAGCCGAGCCAAGTATTAGGTTGTTCGAGCACGGTTCGTTTAAATTTTGATGAATTCAAGTTCGAGCCGAGTATTATCGAGTATTAAAAATATGTGTTCGGCTCGTTTAATTTTCACGAGAGCTCGAGCTTTATACGAGTATTTTAATTTAATTAATTTAATATAATTATTTATATTTAATGAGCTTTAATCGAGCTTTTCACGAGTTCGAGCGAATATTTAACGAGCTTCAATCGAGCTTTCACTAAAAAGTATATAAAACTACCTTAATCGAGCTCATTAACGAGCTTCAAACAATATATGTAAGGTTTAATCGAGTATATAAACGAGCTGAACACTAGTTGACTTGTACTCGGCTCGTTTAATAAACGAGCATGAAAGTTATGCTCGTACTCGGCTCGTTTAAGATCGAGCCGAACTTTGACCGAGCTTGTTCGCGAGTGTATCGGCTCATTTGCACCCCTAGACACCAGGCTCAAAAATGGAGTTAGATCCGGTGCTTCACAGTCAAATGTCGCGAGGAAAAAGTGTTTTCAATCAAAACACATCTCTTCGATACGTTTTGAAAATTACTCAAAATAAAACGACGTCGAATTGATTGAAACCACGTCATTTCGTGTTCGCACCATTTGGTTGTGCAATTACGAATCTTTTTCCTCAAAATTTACGCAAAAATATGTACCTGTATATAATGGTGAATATTAATTAATTTTGTTTTAATACCATGCGCATGTATTTGTGAACATTTCGTACGTGTGTAATGAGCACGACGTATCATATATGCGAGAAGTGACGAATTAATGGCATATGAACTACACAAGTGGGGAAATAAAACTACGCATGTGAAAATTATGAGGATTGCCTTATTAGCACGTGCTACTCGTTCAGATGTAAAAAAAATTAGGTGTTTTTCCTAACATTATTAGTTTATATATTATCAACTAATTTAGTGCAACAAGCTAATATAATAATCATAGACTCGATCTCCTGATTACATAAAGCTTCTCTTGTCGCTAAAGGCCTAAAGCTGTATCTACAACATTAATTACCATTATTTGTTTCAACGACCATTCCAAATTCGGGTGCTGAAGTAGTCATCCTTCTAATCGTCGCTACTTCTTAGTTAGAACGAGATGGCAAGAAGTGGCTGATCCAAGAATCTTCTAAGTTGAAACCTTAGGCGGGTTAGGCGAAATGTTTAGTGGTCTTGGCACGTGTAAAGTAAAATTACACTATTTGAGAATGTCGGGATTCGTTTTAAATCACAGGTCAAATTATCTTGTCATTCTCGGCTTCGCGTCTCTTTATCTCTCTCATACGCCGAAAGAATTGAAAGTTATGTATACCAAGGCTGGCGCAAATGGTCGAGAAATAGTCGTAAAAAACCCGAGGTCCGAGGTGTGGTTGTGTTTGAATCCTGAACCGCCCAGTTAAGAGTTTGATATCTAATTCTATTTTCAATTGGAATAGTATCTGTTTGGTTACAAGATTTATTCGATTTGAAGTTATATTTATTTTTATTGGTAATATAACTCAAATTTATTTTTAAATTAATGAAAGCTAAATATCAAAAAATAATTTGGGCAAAGGAAAAAGATTAATGGAATTAAATTTAAATGAAATTTTACAAAGTTCATTGGGGATAGGATCCGATGCAAATGACATATTATTGTAAAAAATATAAACTAATGATAGTCATTGATTTGGTCATTTGGCCGGATGAGAATAAATCTCGTCATATGACTAATTTTTGGTTAATTTCTCGGTGACGATATAAAATATTCTTGACAAACTATGTCGTACTTATATTTTCTCGGCGACAAATTATAACTCAATTTTAACGATCTTTGCATTTTACAACAAAAAAAAATTACTTGATCTTCTCTCTGCCCCTCATTCTTTACCGGGTTCTTTAAGAAAAGACTTGTATTTATCATAAGGAAAAGTTACAAGTGGGCATAATTATGACTTGGAGATTATATAGGTCGATTTTTTGTGTGTGTGGTTTGGAGGGATGTGTGTCTTCCTCCGTATATACACCTTCACGTCCTTGAAGGCGGTGGAGATCACTCTAATCCTATCACTAAGATTAATATCCTCTAAAATATTATTTACTACTATAGTTTGTCCAAAGAGTTCCATACCCTTTGGAAAAATTCTTCTCTTGTTCATTAAATCTAATATGCACCGGAGTGTTGGACCGTGACAATTTGCTAATGTAGGAGAAGCTTCCTGAAGATTTTAGATGCAAGAGACAAATTTTTTTAGTTCTTGCCACTTTCAAGGAGAATAAACTTTTGATATTTCGGTTGTGTCTGTCACCTTATCATGAAGTGGTGGTACCTTATTATCGTAGTTTGCAGACTATTGGGCCTATCATTAGGGTTTTTTTATATATTGTGGGTTAAAACATTTCATACAAATCAAATACTACACGAGTACTTCTTGTATATAATACATGAACACTTTTTTTACTCGGGGTACAATCACACTAGACTTTGGAGCACAGTCCACGCATGGTACCAACCCGGACTGATACTTGAATCGTCCACGTTGAAACATAGGCCATAAGACACCTCTATCTTGAAAACCCACGATCGAATATGCACACCTCCACGCATCATGCAAGCAACACATGCAGATCTGCAGGACACAACACGTCTACAAGGAACGGACAACACCTCTGCGAAAGAAACAACAAGTCCACGTCGAGGCGGGGAAGAACACTTCCACAAGGGAGGAACAACGCTTCCACGCATAGGCGGGACGGAAATTACTCCTCCACAAAATTGTGAAAAAGAAAAATATCACGGTGGCATTCGAATCCTTGACCTTGCTATTGCAAGATCAATTTAACCACCACCATATTGACGGCCTACCATTAGGGTTAAACCTTTTTTTTAAAGAACCTTCTCATTTTGGTATTAAATATTATCTTAAATATATTATTATTTAGCAAATTTCTTATTTCAAATATTTCTAGAATATTATTTTGTTTCCTACAATTCCCTATAAAAGCAGAATAGAGCATCGTAGTTTAGACACCAAAATCATAATCAACTAATCAGAGTAAAGATCACGTACAAAACATATTTTTGATGTAAATGTAAAGTTCGTCAAAATTATGTTATAATTCGTCGTCGAGAAACCAAAAGTACGACATAGTCGTCAAGAATAGTTTATGATTTGTTACCGAGAAATTAATCATATGACGCGATTTAATCTCATCCGCCCAAATTACTAAATCAAGTGTTGTAGTAGTTTGTATTTTTTTTAAACAAAAATATGACCTTTGTACTGTATCATTTTTCCAACTAATCAATCAAAAAAATTTATAATCAAAAAAATTTTCATTTAACAAATCTAACCTAGCTTGGGGTGAGATAATTTTCTTTTTCAATTGACTTGCTAGCCATTGTATTTAAATTTCATTACCAGCTCCCTAGTTCCTATATATTGTGTCACTAGCCCGTAACAAGCCATGTTTTGGGAAACGATTCGGAGAAACAGTCATATGATGCGAGTGTTAAAATGGTGTTGTTTCAATTCAATATAGTTTTATTATATTATAAATTTATCTTAAAATCAAACCGGCACTATTTTGATACTCGCATCATTTTAGTTGCGCTGCATTAAATGTGAATCTCATGTCTCGTCTTACGAAGATAGACGTACGGCAACGACATTATGGTTATAGTTAGGCAAATAATGTTCCTGGACGCTTCTTAGCTTAGGAAACCGAAAACATGGAATGTAAAATTGTGACCCATGTGTATAGTCTATGTAATTATTCGTTTTCCCATTGTTCCCAACATCACCATTATTACAATTATATCTTTCTCAAAGTAGATGCATAAAAAAATTGCTCTTAATTGGAATATAGACTCCTTTACTCCATGTATGAAAAAGTAAAAGTAGACACTTTGCATTTTTCTTCTTCTTTTTTGCTACACTTTTCTTCTTTTCCCATCAATGTCATGTTGATGATTTTGCGCCTTCGGTTCGCCACGGCCGCACTTACTCAAACAACCAATCAACACCATTCCTTTTATTCAAATCAATATTTTTCACACTACCATAAACTTTATTTTAAAAAAATGATATATGTACCGAACAATCTAAGATTTATATTGTAAATATGTCATGGTAGCTCGTACCATTGACCTTATAAGTACAAATTAGATGATCACACTACTACACCACCACACACAAATTTCATAAAATAATAACTTTCGTAAATAGATGTGTCATATATTCGAATGTGTAGTTGAAGGGATAATTAAAGAATAGTGTACAAATTCATTTCAATACAAATCCAATCAATCAACATCCAAAATCATGTGTGTTACTTTTTGTAGAGAGAGTCATCTTGATCGGAATACGTAAGAGCCGTGACATCTCGATATGGTGCTAGACATGTTTATTAAGTTTCACACGCATGAAATTCTCATTGACGTGACACAAAATTAATGGGATGTTACACTACGTATATAATTTCAATAAATACTATATTTAGAAGTGTTTTGGTTAGAAATCTGAACCGAATGACGTAATTGACGACATAGTACTCGAATCAAAGACTTATTACATTGATCAAAATTTCTCAAAACTTCCTCCAAACTCACGACTAGTCTAACCATTGACACAATCTTTAGCTAATGCGAATTGATCCATCGGGAGCGGAGTGTAAGTGATCATAGGATAGGGCGTAAAAACTCTAAAATTTAAGAGTAGTAAACTCGAATCACGGGAAAAAGAAGAAGTTATATTGAGAATTGTCGACCTTTAAGCACTTTTTACCTCAAACAAAATGATAAACAAACATCAACCTTCCTAGCAAAACTTGTTAATATATAACAATAGCAACGACTCAACTAGTTACCAAAACTGTGGCTTCAGAAGCACGTTACTTATAAAAGCTAGTTGATGTTCTTGACCGGCACTGCTATGCAACTCGGTCTGTTTTCTCCGGCCATGATCACAACCATCTTCTCCTCCCGGTCTTCTTCCACGGAAAGAACCATAGGCGTTATTTGCTTTTCTTCGTCCGATGAAGAGCGAAAACGTAGTCTACGTTTAAGACTTAAACAAGTGAGAACAATCAGCGATATGCAAATGGCTCCAAGTAAGAGAGTTAAGCCACCGAAGACGTACGCAATCGGAGATTTCATTAAGGGGGATGTTGCAGCTGCTGCTGCTGGAGGAGTGGTGGTGGCTTGAGGAAACATTTTTTTTTTGCTCAAATGATAAAGACAGTATGAATTAAGGTTTGATTGTTGTTTACCAATCTATATAAAAGAGAAAATAGTGGCACATTTACCAAAATACCCTTAGAAGTAAAAGAGGAAGATTCCTTTATGCTTCATGAATATCCAATCTATTTATGCTATTTTTCACAGACATTGCTGGGACTGGGTAAGAGAAAATACCAAGAAACGAAGTAAATGTTCCCAACCCTTGAAATGATAAAGTCTTATTTATTACAAATCAAATAAATGAAAAAAATACAAAGAAACTAGACATGAACGTTGATTAAATGCCTAATTGTAGATCCTAAATGAAACATTGAACTAATTAAACAACTCAAATTTTAAGTCAAAAAAAATTAAGACTAACACTCATGAAGTGGAAGACCAAAAAGAGAGAATGATGTTAAATGGAAATGGAAGTCAAAGTTGTGATAGACAACAATGACGAAGCAAACACAACAAAAGATGATGGACATTTGAAATTTTTGGAGACAAAGAAACCCTACAATAGATCTAATTTGGTTATTGGTTGCAATTGCAAAGCGAAATCATTTGATACATCAAGCAGTGTTGGTCGGTGTCTGGAACAGTTGACCGTCCCCCGGCTGCCGCTTATATCCTACCAAACTTGTAGTATAAGAGCATCCTTCACCATCCTTCACCATGATCAAAAAAAATCATATCATCTATCTCTCATCTTATCATACCTCATGATTATTTTGATCAAGTGCATCCCAATCATGATCAATTTTTTTTTATCATCAGTCTCTCTCATCACTACATAAATTATAGCTCATAAATGTTAAGATTAATAAAAATATATCAAAGTGTACCTCGTTTTATAGAGCTCAAAAAATTATGAATATTGATTTTTATTTTGATTTTTTTACTTTGTAATTTAGAAGATATATTCGTTGCAAGATCAAAATAAAAACTGTACTGTTTCTTACACAGGACACGTGTCGCATTGCGATTGACCCAACTCTCATGATCAAAATCCAAAAAAAGATCATGGGATAATCTTTTTTATGTTTTAAAAGATCATGGTGGGGTGCATTGTTTTTTTTATCATGTCTCATGGTACTTTTCTATGATTGAAAAACCATAATGGAGATGCTCTAAGAATGAATAATTTAATTTATTCCCTAAGTTCATAGTTTGTTTTGCAAATTACATTAAAAGTTTGAGTTTCAGGAGTGTCGATTTCATATCGAAATTCCTTCGTGGTCATATTAAATTGGATGTGGGGCTCATATTGAATTGGATGTGGGGCCGACACTTGTGCTGAGTTTGGAAATGTGATCGGCACTCTCAATACCGATTTCATTAAAAACATAACAAAATTGAAACTCAAAATTAGAACAGAAAAAAATTATTATATAAGATTCCACAAACTATTGGAGCGCTCAAATGAGAATCCCTTTAAATTTCGAGAACTTGAGACCCCAATCTTCACCTTCCAAAATACAAGATGCATTATCCAATATGCATTTTGGTGGTGAGAAAGTGTCCCATGTGCATTTTCCAAGATGCATTTAATGCAAAGTCAAAACCACATTTTTTTACTTTGCTTTTTGAACATGAATGCAGATTCAAAGATGCATCATGATCTAATGGTGAGATTTGGATTCTCAAGTTCTCGAATTTTTAAGGGTAACCGAGCGCTCCCCCCGCCAACTATTTGTAACATTACAAAAGACATGATAGCCAATAAAACTTAATAGTTCGAACTGCCTAAGTCAAAATATTGTTTTGTCAACAAGGTGGTACTTGAGTTGGTAGATACAAATATCTTTTGCCTTGTAATGACAAAGTCAAGGGTTTGATCCCTATCGTGACACTTTTCCTTTTAATTTCGGTGAAATGTTCCTAATCCCACTAATGGTGTGCATCTCTTCCGCCGTGAATTTTTTCTCTTTCCAATCCTCTTCTTCGTTCCGTGTGGACGTTTACATGTGCTATACAGGTCTATCCTCATGTGGAGGCATGCCTAGAACTAAGGTCTTTCCATGGAGATGCGTGTCGACTCGCGAGCTTCCAAGTTATAGGTGTCAGCTGTATTCAGCGAATGAATAAGATACGAGTCCGAAGTGCACTTTGTGTGACCCGTGCTTCAAATGGTCAATAAAATATAAATATGTCCAAAAAATGCCTCATACATGATGTATGAGTTAGGCATGCGATCGGATTTATTGATTTTTTTTTTTAGTATATCAAGTTTTGGAATGTAGATTCAGGAAGAGCTACAGTAATAAAAAGCATTCTGGGCATGAAAGTTGTTGAAAATATTGAGAGATACCTGGGTCTCCCAATTGGATTTAGTAGAAGGAAGGCTGAAATGTTTAAGTTCATTGAGCAGGGGGTCTGGAAAAAAATTAATGGCTAGAAAGAAAGGTTTTTATCCGCAGCAGGGAAGGAAATTTTGATTAAGGCGGTGGTTCAAGCAATTCCGGTTTATGCGATGTCTTGCTTTAAGATACCATTGTTAATTTGCGACAAATTATTCTCTATAATGTCAAAATACTGGTGGAATGATGCGAAGGATAAAAAAAGCATTTCTTGGATAAGTAAAAGGGTGTTATGTATGCCTAAGCTTGAGGGAGGGCTAGGTTTCAAACATCTAAACTTGGTTAATGATGTTTTTCTTATCAAGCAGGCAGTAAGAATTGTGATCAACCCAGAATTGCTACTGAGTAAGATATTCAAGGCTAGATATTTCATACATTCGGAGATGATATCAGCAGAGGCTGGAACAAGACCCTCTTGGGCATGGAGGAGCATACGTGGTGTCCTACACCTACTAAGTAAATGAAAAGTGGAGCTTAGTGGAAAACAAAGAAGTCTCAGTAAAGAAAATATATGCAGCTCTTCTTGAAGATCGAATGTTGTCATACAAAGAAGTTGTTGGGGAGCCATCAGATACACAGGGGTTGAAAATGTTTTGGAAAAGGCTTTGGAGAGATAAGGCACAAGGGAAAGTTAAAATTTTCATGTGGAGATTATTTCATAATGCAATAGCTTCAACAGGGAACTCGAATAAAAGAGGTTGTCTGGTAGAGAACACATGCCTAAGATACGGATTTAAATACGAGACCACAGAACATATATTCCTACAGTGTTGGTGGGCAAAGGCATTTTGGGAACAACTGTTAAATGGCTATAGAGGCATGTAAAGGCCTTTTAGGGTGCAAGATGGATTTGGTATAGCAGGAACCAATTATGGCATAAGGGGGAGCAGATGAATATTGCAAAGTCAGTTAGGAGGGTTAAGGCGTTAGTGAGTGAAATCTCTAAACCAAATTATAAATTTGTAGTGAGCAGAAATGAAGCAGCATGCTCATGGTCTCCACCAGAAGTTGGGAGTGTTAAAATTAATTGTGATGGTTCGTTTGATCCAATATCGAGCATGGCAGCCTTCAGTTTTGTTGTTAGAAACCATTCAGGCCATGTGGAGTATGTCGGAGCGAGTAGTGCGGATGGTTTTTCGAGCATAGTTGATGTTGAGGGACATTCCCTGTGGCTAGGCATGGTGGCAGCAGATTCTCACAGGCTCAATGAAGTCACCTTTGTATCAGATAATGCGGAAGTGATCTCACATCTACTGGGAGGGGACGGACGACAAGAAGGTAATAAAAGATGGATTCAAGATTGTCAAAATCTGCTGGTGAAACATAATAGCTGGAAAGTGGAGCTGGTTCTCAGAGAAGGGAATATAGTTGTAGACATGCTAGGGACAAAGCGAGGAGAACAAACTGGGAGTGGCACCTGACTAACGCTATTCCTATTTGTATTGCAAATGTTGTTTGTCATGATCTAGCTAAAGCTGGACTTCTTTAATTGTGTTCGTTGTTTTGTTGTAATGAAGTTTTCTTTCAAAAAAAGTTTTGGAATGTTGTTAGAAGGTTCATGGAAGAGAGACCCTCTCGTCGTACCACTTTATTTGGTGTACTGAATACTTGGTGGCAAATAAATGGAGGAGGGCCTAAGATTGAAGAGATCAATGTCATTTAAAATTTTAGGAATGTTCTAATAATCTGAGTAAAGATCAGGTGTAAATCATATTTTTGGTGCAAACTGTAAAATTCGTCAAAAGTAGGTTATAATTTGTCGTCGGAAAACCAAAAGTACGACATAGTTTGTCAAAAGTGATATAATTCGACGCAGAAAAATCATCCATACGGCGAGATTTAATCTCATTCGTCAAATGATCAAATCATGGGTTGTCTTTTGTTTGTATTTTTTTAGAAAAATATTTTATTTGCACCGGATATTATGTATTCTTTCCCCAATTATTAATCTTTTTCATAAAGGCGAGTAGACGCGAAATGTCATTTTGATGTAGAGTAAACTCGCGTTCATATCCAATATTACTATAAACCAGTAATCATTTGCAGTGGACACTTTGATTTCGGTGGTGCACAAAATACTTCTATTTGATTTATTCCCAATTCACTATGACTTCCATTTCTGGTAAAAACACAACCTGATCCTCAAACACCAATATCCTGAGTGTCTGATAGACATTCTAACTTGGGTACACAAATTTATTCTCGTAAGAAGAAGAAAAAAACACAAAGGAGCTACATAGCACACCACCACCAGTGTCTTGATGATCAGTTCATGCCAGTTGCATTCTTCACAGCATCAGCTGCGCCCTGTGCCTTCGCCTTCACCGTCTGTCCAGCCTACAAGAAACTCAATTTATCAATAACAATTCTCGATACGTTTAATAAATTACTGAAGAAGATCAAATTTAATTCTTATGATCATCCAAAGTCAATCACCTCTTGGCAGGATTGCATAGCAGAGTTGGCAGCATTGCTTGCCTTGTCCATCAGCTGGTTGCCTTTCTCCTGCAAATAAAAAAATATATAAGTAAATACACATTAAGATCTACTCACTGTCGACATGAGACCGAAACTTATTCTTCGACTCACCTGAGCCTGGCCTTTGGTTTCGCCGGCTTGGAAGCTTGATTTCGTGGAGTTGTCCATTGTTGATGTGTTCTGGAAATCTCTTAACAAATTGTATGTTTTTAACTTTTAATTGCAATATAATGTGCTTGTTTTTTTACAGTGTTTCGATTTGGGTATTTATAGGTATGAAAAGAGAATGATGGCCAGACGCGTGTGGCCTATTTTTCATGACACCAAGTGAAAGGCTCCAAATTTTTGTTCAGTCAGATTTTGTAGGATCATCACATTCATTTTTGGAATGGGGAAAAATTCAAGCCTTTTTACAATTCATTTAGGCACTCATTAAGGGAGAAGAACCAGGAGGATCACTTCAGGCCACCTGCTGTTAAGTTTAGTCATTTGACTAGTTCATGATTGATAAAGGTAAATTTGAAATATCATTTTCATTCGACTAAAGTTGAGATTTAGATCGTCTGCAGCCAATCGTTTGTAAACTGACGATGTTATATTAAAATGTAGAATTTAAACAACAAAGTAAATTGCATTGATACATGCATACACAAAACAATATCGTATTATTGGTGAAGTTCAGATATAAACCATATTTTTTATATAAACTTTAAACCCCTTAGAAAGCTAACACGTTAATGAAACGACGTACTTTTGGTTAATGTAAATTTTTACATAATTCATATATAAGAACAACTTTAAAAGATAAACTAATTAGAATACTTAAAATCATTACTTTTCGCTTCAATTCGTTAGAAAAAATTTTTGTTTGCTGAACAATTTGCATTTATCACTAAACATATAACGGTATCACTGAATGTTTAGCCTTATCACAGAATATTTAGTTAAAATTACAAAAATACACTGGACAATGTCTAATAACATGGAATATTTGCCAAAATACGTGAAATTGAAAAAAAATATATGTTCAGTGATAAGGGCTAATTGTTCAGTGATACCTAAATGTTCAATGATAAAGCTAAATGTTCAGTGAACATAAAATTAATTTTTAATGAACCAAAACGAAAAGTCATGATTTGGCAATATCACTGAACATTTACCTAAATCACAGAACAATAAAAACACAAATTGGAAAAGATCATATTACCCTTGACACGTGTCATGATATTAAGTGGTTTACAGTATATATAATAAGATATGATTTATATTTGATCCATTGTATAATCTGACTGTAAATTGTTCAAAACCGCAAGCTCTTTTCTTAATGCTTTACCAACTCACAATCTATCAACTTTGGTACACTCTGGACACTGATATGTCAATAATCTAAATGTCGAAATTGCTAAGTCATAGAGAATTACTTTTCCATATTGACTCAAAAGCTTCATCTCTGATACCATGTTGAAATTGCTAACTCATATGGAATTACGTCCTCATGTTGATTCAAAAGCTTTGAGAGTCATGATTTAGTAATCCAATATAAGGTAGCAATTCTTCTCCTCAGTTAGCAATGTGAGACAATTTATTGAAATGCACTATTCCTAACCAGTGTTCAAGAAATCGGCGCCTAGGCGGCCTTTTTCTTGAATCCGGTCCGATTTTACCCATATCGAATGAAAAAATCGGAGAAGCGATGGGCGGCGCCTGTGCGACGATTAATCGGTCCAGACGACGATTAATCGGTATGGGCGGATAAATGTTAAACAAGTAACTTGGAGGACTTCATTGTAATAATTAAGATTTTTTAAATGAAATTGAAAATTAAAAGTTAAAACAAAAGCTCGTCTGATTAGGGCTCGTGATAGTTGTGCAGCTCGGCTCCTACAGTCCTGCCTCATGCGTATTTCAAAATCAAACTTCTTCAATGCGCATTCATCTTGCGCTGTAAAGTTCTTCATCCGTGTTCATCAATGTTTCCTGCTTCTACGATTGAAGGTAACTCATCCTCCGCTCATCAAGATGTGTTTTATTTTCTGCTTCCGTAAATAATTCCATTCGTCGTTTAAGGTTGCTATTTCTTTTGATAAAATGTCACCACTCACCAGTCATGTACAATCAAGGATGTTTTGTTTTGTTTTGATGTTGTTTTGGAAATTACATCTGAAATGTCACTTGTTGTTTCAATCCTTAATCCTTCTGTTTAGTTGTATTTTACTCACAAATTGTGTAATTGTAAAGCAGGATATTTTTTTATTTCTTGTAACTTATCGAGTGGTTAATACTTAATTGTAACTTATCCAGGATATGGTTGACACTATTTTTTCCGCTGCATCTACTTCAGCAGCAGAGTTAAACAGCCAAAGGGAGACAAATTTGAAAGCCAATTCAGATGATGTAGGATGGCAGTATGCGGTAAAGGCTGATCCACTGAATTCGGATAAATTGAAGTGCCTTTTATGCAAGAAAGTATGCAACGATGTGATCTTTCGGATTAAGCAGCATGTTGCAAATATTAAGGGAAACATTGGTGGTTGTAAGCTAAGGTCGGATGAGGATAAAGCCAAATTCTTGAAAGCTCTTGAAGATTTGCAAAATAAGAAGAAATAAAAAATTTTGGGGGATAAAAGTTTGAGGGAAGAGGTCGTAGTTGAAAATGATGTACTAGTAATGAAAGATGATGAGACGAGGAGAAAGCGGAGGTTTTTTGGGCTTATGGACCGTAATGTGTCCATGATCTCGATTCTTCATTGGATCAAAGCAAGAAGAGTCAACAAATTGACATTTCAATTATCAAGGAAAGAGCATATAAAGTGGATCGATACGTGGCTAGATGGATGTATGAATCCGCCATTCCTTTTCATAGCATTGAAAATGATAGCTTCAAGAGAATGCTAGAAGCGGTTGGGCAATTTGGTCCGGGCTACATAGGACCCACTCAATATAAAATAAGGGAGTTGTTGTTGAAGGAAGATGTGGATACTGGATAGAACTAGAGAATTATTAAAGAAGCAAGAAGAGGAGTGGGAAAAGAATGGTTGTTCTATTATGACCGATGCGTTGAGTGACAAAAAATTAAGAAGTATTATGAATTTGTGTGTTAATTGTCCGGAAGGGACAACCTTTCTTTCTTTGGTAGAAGCATCAAATGAGTCACACACCGGCAAATATATCTTTGAATATGTGGACAAGTGTATAAAAGATATTGGTCCATATCGTGCTGTTCAAGTTGTAATGGATAATGCTTCAAATAATATGACGGCAAAGAATTTATTGAAGTTGAAAAGACCAACGATATTTTGGAGTTTATGTGGAATACACACGGTTAATCTTATGCTCCAAGAAATTGGCACTCAATCAAAGTTCAAGAATGTGATTGACAAGGCAAAGTGTTTTACCATTTACATTTACGCAAACCACAAGACTTTGCACTTGATGAGAAAGTTCACCAAAAAAAAGAGACATAGTGAGGCTCGGAGTTACAAGATTTGTAACTTCTTTTCTCACTTTGCAAAGTTTGATGGAGAAAAAGAATGAGTTGAGAGCTATGGTTACTAGTGCCGAATGGAATGAAAGCAAGCATGGAAAAAGTGCAAAAGGATATGTGGCGGCGAGTATTACTTTAAGTGCTTCTTTTTGGAATGGAGTAAGTCTTTGTATGAAGGTGTTTGCCCCTCTTTTTAAAGTCCTTCGCCTTTGATGGAGATCAAAAGCCTTCAATGGATTTTGTATATGGAGAGTTACTCAAAGCTAGAGAAGAAATTAAAATGGTTTACAAATCAAGAAACGCACTATCGGCCTATTCTTGAAATTATTGATAAGAAAACCCATGAGCGACTTGATAGTCCGCTACATTTAACCGGATATCTTTTGAACCCTTATTACTTGTATGTTGATCCAAGCATTGTGAATGATGAAGTGTCATGAACGGGTTTGTTGAATGTGTGGAGAAGATAGTCGGCGATGATGTTAACCTTCTAGATAAGGTGTTAATTATTGAGTTGCACAAGTACTTGAACAAGGAAGGATTATTTGAAAGACATAATGAAAGTTATCATCCGGGTAAGAAACATTCTATTGTGATTAATATTTATGTTCGTGTATCAGTGCATTTAAATTGTTCTTTTTGTTGCATATGTTAGTTTGGTTGCTTGCTGTGTATCAGTGCATTATTAATTTAAATTTTTGTTTCTACTAATATGTTGTTTATGCATTTATGCTGTTGTAGTGCAGTGAATTGAACATAAACTATTGTGATTAATATGCAGTTTATGGCTTTATGTTCATCAGAGGCTGATGTTTAATTTATTTTTTGTAGTTCGTTGGTGGAATATTTATGGAAATCATGTGCCAAATATACAAACTTTGGCGAAAAGAGTCTTGGTTTGACAACAAGTTCTTCCAGATATGAAAGAACTTGGAACACTTTTGAGAGCGTAAGTATTTAATTTAAACGGTTTTAGTGTATTAGATTTATCATGTATGTTCTCATAATATTTATGTTTACTTATTCTCTCTTTTTTTCTTCATTTAGATCCATACAAAGAAGAGAAATAGACTTGATACAACAAGGTTGAACAATCTAGACTACGTCCAATTCAATGCCAAATTGCTTGACAAAAAGAAAAGATAAGTAGAAAAAAGTGTGGATGTTCTTTTGTCTAATGAAGCCACTAATGCACAAGGATGCATTGTTGATGGAGGTGATGAGGACACTTTGTTACATGAAGAAGATCTTGAATCTAGCGAAACTTCTAGGGCCTAAGAAATAAGAGAGCTTGAATAAGAATTCATCTCGGATGAAGAGGAAGAAAGAAGCTACGAACTATGAATTTGAGTCCGAAATGAGGAAGTATTTGAAGGATATGGAGAAGCGGAATTTGAGGAGTAGACTTGCTTTAATGACTTGTTTATGTAGTTTTAACTTGTGTCCATGACTCGATTTGTGTTTGAGTTGTGTCATGTGTTGGAACTTGGAAGTGGTATGGATTGTTTAGTTTCTTCATGATGTAGTATGTATGGACTATGGATGATGTGCTTTAAAATTTTATGCAGATTGCTAGCAAAGTAGCAATAGTTTAGTATGTTTAGTGTGCATTAAGAGTAGTTTTTGGCATGCACCATGTTTTCTTTTGATTACAAGTCAACTAATGCATCTATAAATATCATTTCGAGATATTTACAAAATTATCTTTCAGTTACAAGTATAAAAATATGATAAAAATAAAAAATCGATTAATCCCCGATTAATCTCCAATTGATCCCTGATTAATCCTCAAGGACCTTGTCCGCCCGACTAGCGCCTAGCATTTTCTGTAACCTTGTTCCTAACAATAAGATATGATTGCCAACAAGGGTGTGGCATGTTGGTTAAGGAGTCCGCCATGGATCGTTACACCCCGGGTTCGAATCCTGAGAACACCAATTTTCCTCACAATTTTGTGAGTTTTCCTCTTCCTACATCTCTCGTGGATGCCTTTTTATCCCTCCTTGCGCGTGGATGTGTTGTTGCCCTCCAATGGATGTGCTATTCGACCGTCATGATGGACATGTCGTGTCTTGCAATGGTAAAGGTGCCAGATGTGGTATGTGCTTAAATATTAAAGAATGTACCAGTGGTTTCGGGGTAGATGTGCGCAGATACATGGTACAAGTGTCGGACCTGACATGTGCTTCAAGATGTGTACATGTGTACCAATGATTTCAGGATCTGCTCGAGATGCTTTGATAAAGTTTCGAAGATTGATATATGTACTAGATGATAAGACTATCGCGATATGTATTGAAATATTATGAATTATACCCTTCATTAAAAAAAACAATAAGATCCGATTTTGCTACTCCATTATACAATTTATTTAAGTACATATTCATATTCATTTTAGAGGGATTATAGACACTTTTACCTTTGTCCTCTGATCATAAAAATTAGGTATCACCATTATTTTTTGGCATCATAACACTACATTTTCCTAAAACATACCTCGAACTTCGAAGTCCCTAAAAAATCATCCGAAAATATCTCATCATCTTTTGTTTGGCAAGAAAATAGTCTATCTGCTATGATCCTACGCAAATAGTGTAACATTTATGTGATTAATGAATTCATTACATGATTAGATTCATTACATATAGTTTTATGTATGTCTTATATCTAACTTCTCTTGTCATCCAAATTTCAGACAATAACGATGTATCTACACTACATTGGAACCTAAAAATTTGTCAACAAACACTTCAACCATAGCTTTTTTTTTTGGTAATAATGTATTAATTTTTAGACTTGCTAAATCTGTTTAGTATCGTTTGGTTTTATTTTATATTTGATAAAATTTTCGTTTTATTTTATTTTAGACAAAATTTACCTTCATTTTTATTTAATATTTGATAATGACGAAAGAGGGCGTGGTAGGGGTCTCCAAACAGCCTAATGAGCTCGAAAGCCTAATGGGGGCCTCGTGGCTCATAGGCCTTAAGCCTAGCCCAGTCCATTTTTAGGCCTATTAAAGCCCAGCCTTAAGCTTGACGGGCCGGGTAAGGGCCCGTATATTAAAGCGCAGCCTTAAAGCCTAGCCCAGCCCATGTTCAGGCCTATCATGGCCCATATCGAAAAAGCCCAATGAAGCCTATCAAAAGCCTAGTGAAACCTTCCAAAAATAAAAGAGATGTCACATTTTGTTTCTATGAACTGATTTTTCTTGATGTTTGCATTGTTGACATTGATGCTAATGATATTAATGTCAAAATAAATAAGATTTATGGATTCTAAGGTTGTGTTGAGTACCGAGCTTTTTGATAAACTTAGTTTCTTATCAAGTTTACTTTTGATCTTTTGACTATAAGTCAGTGTGTAGAGTATAAGTTATTCACAAGCATGAAACATTATATTTATAATTGTCATAACAAGATTATCTAGCCCGACCTAGTGATATATAAGGCCAGCCCGGCCTAGCCCACACAGGCCCATCAAAAATAAGGTTCATGGGCTGCTTAAGGCTCCGCAAATATGTATGGATTTGACCCGGCCTAACCTATTGAAAATTGAAGTGTAGGCTAAGACTTAACCAATCTAACTCAAGCCTATTTTTTTGGGCCTAGGCCGGCCCAGCCCAGCCTATTGGAGACCCCTAGGGCGTCGGGGAGTGTTGTTATTGTGGATATCGATGAACGCGTGAGAAAATTGATTCTCAGGCCAGCCACACTCTTATCTTTCTTCCTTCGTTCTTCACCGAACCAAACCTCCATCTCGCCGTCGCCGTCGCTACTTGGAAGGCAGATTGGTTGGTAGTTCAATTTTGATTACTGTTTTTAAGCACAAGGGATTTCAATTTCAATCGAAAGAGTGAGCGAGGGCGATGGTGTTATTATCCTGATTTCGGAAAGGAGATGGCTTTTAGCGGTTTTGCTGCTTCCACGGAGACTTCTTATAATCCTCACGCTTTTCGGTCTGCCTGCTACAACAAACTTACTACTACTACTTCATTAGTTAAAGCTACGACAATAGTTAGATACACGCATAATCCATGGCGTGGTTCGGTTTCATTTCCATTGTTGGGGCTTAACGGCTGTTGTAATTCTCCAAGGCGATTCCTTTGCAGTAGCCAAGTGGAGAAAGCTAGGGATGAAAAGTATAATAATGAGAGTTTTAATTTCAGGAGTAAATTGCATTTCAGATTGCGGCCTAGATTGCGATTACTGGTTAGAAGACTGAGGAGGAGAGTTTCTGTTAGGTCAATGATGGATGGGGTTGTTACTTTCTTGCGTAAGAATGCAAAGAAGCTTACTTTTTCGACGCTGGCGGCTTTGGCTTTGGGAGTGTGCTATGTTTTTCTCAAACTGTCTGCTGTTCCCACTCCACAGTTTGTGCCGTATTCTCATCTGGTTTCGAGCATCAGAGATGGTTCTGTGACGTATGTGTTGCTCGAGGAGGGATCGAAGCGTATATATTTTAACATTAACTCACAGCGCGGTGGAGATAAGAGCTTTTCGGAGAATGATTTAGCCCCTATCACTACCGTGGATGAAAGAAAGGAGGAAAGTGTTTCAAGTGATGATTTCCAAAGGAGCGATAAGATGGCAGGTGCAGATGCGCTGAAGAAGTCTTCAAAGACAAGGGTTCGATCGTCTGCTCCTGAGTGGCAGTACTCCACACGAAAAATTGATCATGATGAGCAGTTCCTTCTCAGTTTGATGAGAGAACAGGGAACTAGTTACAGCTCTGCGCCTCCATCTGTGCTCTCATCATTCAGGCGCATAGTGATAACTATCTTAACCCTGTGGATTCCGCTCACTCCTTTAATGTGGCTTCTTTACCGTCAACTCTCTGCTGCCAATAGCCCTGCAAAGAAACGAAGAGCTACTACTCAGATAGTTACTTTTGATGATGTGGAAGGAGTAGATGCTGCTAAAGTTGAGCTTATGGAGGTAACTTCTTTGCACTTAAGTTACAATTAAATTCGCATTTATAAAGGTTTTATCTCTTGCATGACAGTGATGTTGTTAGCACTTAGGATAGATGATGGGCAGTCACATCACAAGTCCAGTAACTGAGCTTTACCAACTATTCTATGTCATCTTCCGCAGCGATAAAAGTTTTAGTGATTCTGTTTACAATTTTACATATCTTGTGGAGTTGTGGTAGGGCTGATTGAACCCAATATCTAACACTTAGCTCCCATTCATTCCTCACTATAGCCTTTCTCTGACATTCCTTCTATTATCTTTCTCCTCTTTCTTTTTCTATTTTAAATGTTAGTGAATAGTTGTGCCCCTTTTTTATTAACATGCCATTTACTCTCTCTTTGAACATGTTGCACGTCTCTGCTGAGTAATTGCTGAACAGGTACTAAACAATTTATTTTATTAATTGTATGAAAATTAAATGCTGACGAGCAAACCCAATAAAATATGTCCTACTGAGCAAAGGGTCGTCACACTCGTTCTCCTTTGAAGCAACTTTAAGCCACATGATACCAAAGATAGCTCTTTGTTTAGAAACTCCGAACACTAGTGGTTACTGGTTATTGATCTTTCAAACGTTGGATCCTATAATTTTTCAGTGGGTGCTACTTCCACAGTATATAATATCTTTAGTTGGAAAGAAACGGTACTATATATTAAGCCTGAATTTTTAAACGAGTAGTAATTACTAATTAATGCATGGCATTTGCCCTATCTGCACTCCACCATTATCAGCACTTGCTGCAATACATATGTGGCTATTTAAAAGAAAAGATCCATACAAAGGTAAGGTAGGATACACTAAGGTTTTCCGGATAATCACCTCTTCCTCTCTGCACTCGTTCTCATTTATATCACGCATATTGTGAATCTGAAAGTCTGATAGATCCCATGTTCTTCATGTGTCCAAGTGTAATGCAACGCTAAATACTTCATTCTTTTTTGCTAAACAAGACTCATATTGAAATGACTGGTACTTTCTTGAATTGTGTTCGTTTTGACACTCAGTTATAAAATGTGGCTAGCCCAATCTGAACTCTCTCTTCACATGTATGTACTCCCATTAAAAAATAATAATAGTGGAACCTTAAAAAGTGTTCCATTTGCCTCTTATCCCAGTAGTAGGATCAGCAGACTTATTCATGATTATTCACGATGATGCATTTCTTTTTCCATTTGCCTCGTGCGTATTCACAATTACAAATGTTTCTGCTTCCTTAGAGAGCGAATCATTATGTATGCACTTACAGTCTCAATGCGGTAATATATGCATTGGTACTTCAAAATCTTGTGTAATGATCACAACTCTTATAGTCTTAGATCTAGACATAAATCAAAACAAATTTCACCTTGAATCTTAATTGTGTGTCAGATTTCACTCTGGTATCCATAGTTATCCATAAGTAGTATAGCCCGACATTACTTGAGCAGTGTTCTTCTAGATGAGTGGCAACAATCTCAAAGTTATGTGTGCTTTTATTCATATAATCATATTAGCAATTTGGCCAAAAAGAACTTGAGCAGTGTTGCTATCTCATCTTTATATTAGATTAATGACATCTATGATATTCTTTATCAGAATCGATCTCTTTTTTGGTAACTTTTCTCTCGGGCAAAGCCTCAAGCATCATGAAGTCTGGTGTTTGCTTACCTGTGCATTTTTGTGATGAGTTTTGTGTTTAATAGAACCATTTGGTTTTGTCCTTGATTGAAAATGTTGTGGATCCGCTCTCACCAGCTTCTTTTTTTTGCGTGTAGATAGTTCTGTGTATGCAAGGAGCCATCAACTACCAAAAACTTGGGGCCAAGTTACCTAGAGGTGTGCTACTGGTAGGTCCACCAGGTACTGGTAAGACGCTACTTGCACGGGCTGTGGCTGGAGAAGCTGGAGTGCCGTTCTTCACGGTTTCTGCCAGTGAATTTGTAGAAATGTTTGTTGGAAGAGGGGCAGCTCGCATTAGAGACCTCTTTAGTGAAGCGAGGAAATGTTCTCCATCAATTATATTCATTGATGAACTTGATGCCGTTGGGGGGAAGCGTGGTAGAAGCTTCAACGATGAACGTGATCAAACACTGAATCAGGCACATCTCAATTCCTAATATTTAAAGAGCTTCAATTCACTTGTTTAATTCTTTTGCTTTTTTTTTTCCAAAACTTTATTTCTTTTATTTCCAAAACATTTTGTTTGCGAAATCACTTGCCATTCTATCCTCAGATTTCCATCTGTGTCATGTTTGCATGGTATATTCTTCTTCTTATTACAGCTGTCCATATTTATATGTTCTCTTGTCATTGTAGTTGTTAACCGAAATGGATGGATTTGAGACTGACTCAAAGGTAGTTGTTCTTGCGGCAACAAATAGACCAGAAGCATTGGACCCCGCTCTTTGCCGGCCTGGTCGTTTCTCAAGGAAAGTAGTAGTTGGAGAACCTGACGAAGATGGAAGGAGAAAAATATTGGCAGTGCATTTCAGAGGTGTCCCTCTGGAGGAAGACATTGATCTTATATGTAGTCTCGTTGCTTCTGTCACTCAAGGTTTCGTTGGTGCTGATCTTGCGAACATTGTCAATGAGGCTGCCCTGCTTGCAGCTCGTAGAGGTAAATGAAGTTGAAAATTGCTGCTTAACTTGTAGTTAGTTTCCCTTCGGTGCCTCATTGATCAAACTTTAACAGCAAGAATCACTGCTTCGCTCAATTTTTCACACTTCACATAAATCCATTTTGTTTTAATAACTAGGCCCCAGAACAAAAATTTAGAATGCTGTTTTGGAAGAGATCCCTTGACATGATTTTATATCGGATGGTATACAGGTGGGGAAACTGTGACAAGAGAAGATATTATGGAAGCCATAGAAAGAGCAAAGTTTGGAATCAATGACAGGATACAGACTCCAGGTACACTGAGTAAAGAAATTGAAAAATTGTTTCCGTGGATGCCCTCCTTGATGGGAAAGAACAACTCGAGACAAGATGGATCTCAAGGTCCCCTGAGTTATCGAACAATGAGTTGATGTATGTCCAGGTTTTTTACTATCTTAACTAGTTGACTGATGTGTTATCAAGAAGAAATTTTGGTCATATTCATTCATTGTAATCAGATATAAAGGGGGGACATTAGTTGATTAGCATGCCATGGTCAGATTCGGATACAGCTTGTTGTTGTCCTTTTATTAAATTAAAATCACTTCACTTGATGAAATTACAGAAGACTTTTTTTTTACCGTGGTGTTATCGTAACGTAAGCTGATACACAGACTTGGATATGTTTTTATGGTTAGGGACAGAGATGAATGTGAAGTTTGGTAATTGGTTTTTCAATGGTAGGAGGAGTTATTATTACATCAGAAGCTTCCGTTACATATTTATATATGATTTAGGAAACTGATATAGAGAAGGAAAAATAAGTTTGTGAATCAGTTGAATGTGAAGTTAGGTTTCATTTAGTCTTTTTTTTTTTTTTTGAAGTGTGTATTACTATAATTTAGGTGTGAAATGAAGGTTGATTGGTAGAGAATAAATACTCCAATAACCAATTTGGTTTGTGGCCCACTTGGTAGTTTTGATTATTGCATCTGCATGCATGTTCAGCAATTGCTTCTACTCCTACTAGCTATCCAGTTGATTTTTGGAGATGGACATCCCACTTGAGAGTTTGATTATTGCATCTGCATGCTTCTACTAGCTATCTATCCAGTTGATTAAAGAATATAATCCTTTTAAAGTACAAGCATCAATTTTTCAGTCTTTTTTATTATTTAATATTCGCACAATGATATTTTAACCGGTCTTGAAGAGAAACGTCGTTGTTTTGGTTTTGGAGATATGTGATCATCGTCAGCAGCACATAAGCTGCCCTATCCCTTTCTTTCTTTATTGCTTCCTCTAAAAACCACAATATCAACTAACCAATTAATTGCCTTGTCAAAAAAAAAAAAAACTAACCAATTAATTAACCTTATCATAAAAAATAAAAAAAGTAACCAATTAATTAAAGACCATTACATATGTTTCCTTTTTCATAATATTGGCGCCGTCACTAATTTGAAGAGTATATACTTATTACCTATGGCCTACATTTGTTACTTTTTTTTTTTAATGGGAAGAGAGCATACCTACTGATTGCTTGTTACTGAAATTGATTAAACAACAACACATTACAAAGCCTTATCATATCTGCTGCATATGTATATTTACATTCCACTTACATCTTCTACATTCTTTTTCAAACCAATTCATTGAAGCTGTAGATACAATGTGAATCCTTCATGATTCCAGAGTGTGTCAAACAAATGCAGATTTGAGCCTCTTCTTAAGCTCTTCCCTGTAAACGGTACATAATAAATGTTGACATACTGTTGTTACTAATTAAGCTGTATCATTTTCTGTATACATTAGTAATATTTTACCTCATGAGCTGTCTGTCCAGGATTGAGGATGAGAGCAGCCCTCTGTTCTCTTCAGCTCTGCGTAACAGGTAAGGTATGATCTTATCTATAGGTCCAAACGGCATATACTTGCTTACATTGAACCCTGCATTTCTCAAACCAAATGACAGTGCATCCGACATTCCATAAAGCTGCGCAAATTGGACTTGATCACTGTCTCTCTTTATCCCAAGTTCATTAGCCTTTTTTGCTGCCAGTTTGCCTGAATCAAACTCAAATATCAGTAAACAAATTGAATGAATTTATCCAAGTGTCACAGCCAGTAATAGAAAGGTAATATACCTGACTCAAGATTATGCGTTGCAAGGACAAGGTTGCTGCCACAACCTTCAGAAATCTTTTCAAGCAAGAAATTGACACAATCATTGTAACAATTATGCGTATCCTGAATCGTATCGTGAATAGGAGACTCCACGCCCAGCGCCTGAGCCAACTTCCTTTCACTCGACATGTAAGCTCCCCTCACCATCTTAAATCCCAACGGCACACCCATCTTCTTAGCCGCACTGTGCACCAAATGCAGCCTCTCCCCTGCGTCCTTCAAGTAAGCCTGAATCGTCCCATAAAGAACCACCTTCCCATCCTTCCGGCACTTAATGGCAGAAGAGTATGTAAAGTAGTCAACAGACGGCTGAAGAAACGTATCCTCAGCGTCAATTACTAACGGCAAGTTGGCTTCGAGACATGCTTGGCACAGCTTCTCGAGCCTTTCGTGGCCTAGCTCGAGATCACGCTCCTCTTCTGCTGTTAGTGGCTCTGGTCTCTCCAGTGTGTGGTAAAATGGGCTGAAGTCGGATAATATGGGAAGAGTCTCGCGTTTCCAGGGAAGTTTACAAGAAGGATCATTGTGCTCCCATCTTAGAAAATCGCTGACCTTCCTCAGCAAACTGATTCGGCATATTGCAGTTATCTTCACTACAATGGAACTCACCTGATTTCCAATCCAAGCAGAATCTACATAAATATTTTGTAGCAAAATTGCAGGCATAGTAACAAAAATCAATTGAAAAAAAGAAAAAGGAGAGAAGGAGTCGAGAAGCTTACGGAAGAGGGCGGGAGCGAGCTGGCGGAGCGGATGGTGTGAAGAAAGGCTTGAAAATTCCGATCGCAGGAATCGTTATCATCGGCGTTTTCGAGGCCGTAACAGAGCATCCCACGCAATCCACTTCTCCAAAGCTTCTCGACGCATCTCCCGGTCTCCTCGACGCTCTCTCCGGCGCAGAAATGCTCGAAAAAGGTATACCTAACAACTCCCATAACAACGTCTCGGATTCCAGGCACCTCCATCAATTTCGACCGCATCATCCACATACCTAAATCGACCACAGGCTCGATCGCCGCCAAGTTTAGATTCAAGGATGATCGGATCAATTTGGAAGTCGAGACGGATGAGAAGATTCTCGGCGCGTCGTCTGTTCGGGTTTGGAAGTCGAGGATCGCGGACGACGAGGGCGGAGGAGAGGCCGATGCATGTGATTCGGTTAGGGCGGCGATGAGGGGAGGGGTTGTGGCAGAATTGAGTCGGCGGCCGGTGGCGGAGACGACGGTCGGTTTTTGTAGTGTTTTGATCAACAGGCGGTTAGCCATGTATCGAACGAAGTCTCTCTATGTATTTTCTTCGTGTGTGTGTGTGCGCTGTAGATAGAATACGTGTTGAATTTATAGAGGTGGAGGGGTAAAATGGGAATTTTAAAGTCGTTGGTCAATTCGTTTTTAGTCACGTTAGAATCACAGTTTTTTTTTGATAAGCTGTAAATTAAGAATTACAGTTGTTTGAGGATGAGTCTTGGCTCAGTGGAGCAAGCTCACCAGGGACCTACGTCGTTCCTGTGTTCAAATCCTCATAACCCCACTAACAGGACAGGTACTAACCATCACCCTCCCAAGTTCAAATCAAAAAAAGAAAAAAAAAAAGAATCACAGTTGTTTTGTGTGTGTGTGGAAGATTCTGTAGGATTAAGGAAGGAAATCCATTACTGATTCGGCGCTTATTTATGCATTAATCAATGAACAGCCAATCCAACAACATTCAATTGAACCTATCAAAAAAAAAAAAATTCAATTGGGAAATGTGATGTTTTATTAATGGAAAACTAAAAATTCATTACTTGAACTACTTAAATTTCATATGATGGATCAAATCGAAAATAACATATCAATTAATAATCAAACTCGGTTAATAACTCCTTCAATTTGGTCCCTCAGTACTTGATATGAAAAATTAAGTAGTTCAATACTTGTTTTAAAATAGGGTGCTAGTTCAAGTAATGAATTTGTAGTTTCCCCTTCATTTAATTATAAAATTACTTTTTCTTTTTGATAATGGGGTACAACAACTAGGAATAAAATAATGCATATGACGCCTTATCATCTAGTACATATATATTGATCATATATATATTGATATCTGAAGCTCTAGTAAGGCGTCATGACCGGATCCGAAATCATAGGGTACATTTCTCCACTTCTGAAGCGCATGCCGGGCTCGGCACCTTTACCATTTTACCGTTGTAAGACACGACACGTCCATCTTGACGGCCGGAGAAAACAGGCTCGAGCCTGAGATGTAAGGAATCATGTGTGACTCCTTAACCAACAAGCCACCACCCTGTTGGGACTTACTTTTAATGTGTCATATATATTAATAGAAAAAGGATTCGGTGCAAATGGTATATTTTTGTAAAAAATATAAACCAATGACAATTCGTGATTTGGTCATTTGGACGGATGAGATTAAATATCGTCATATGGTTAATTTCTCGGTGACGAATTATAAAATATTTTTGACGAACTATGTCGTACTTTTGATTTCTCGACAAAGAATTATAACCCAATTTGACGAACTTCGCATTTTGCACCAAAAATATATTTTATACATGTTTGGTCACCCTTAAAATTTGTAAATTAATCAAAATTGAGTGTGACAGATAATGACTATGATGTTTTTCCAATTGTTTATGATAAGCGAAATTATTAGATTCATTTTAAGTTTTATTGACTGAGCAAAAGATACAATGTTCAAGGGATAAATAGTTTAACCCTAAATTTATCTCCAATCTAAATTATTACAATTAAGTAAACCAAATACAAATCAATCGAAATACGTGTCGATGTAGGCTCCCTTCATTTGCCAGCCGGTCGCAATTGGCACCGAAATCTCTCCAAGCTTTCAACCATGCACCGACATCGAAGTCCTCCCAGCACACCCCTAGCAGTGACATCGTCTGAATCACTAAAGGCCATTCTTATTCATGATCTTAAAAGAAAGATCGTCAAATTATTTCTTGTTAAAAAATTATTTTACAATCTTTTGTTAAACGTTCACTCTTAATAATGACCAAATAAAAAAAGATCATCCCTTTGTCCCTTGTATATTACTATTAAAATTTATATCAAAAAAAATATGCTCAACCCGTATTAAAATGGGTATCAATTTATAGAGCTTGGAAAAATAAAAATATTGATACATTTTTTATTTATTTTCATTGTATATATATTCATTATTTAGGCTTTTTTGTATAATTGAAAACTATACATTTTTTATGACCATATGTGCCAAGTGTGAAACAAATTGAGCCAATTCGGTCGTGAGTAGGGTTGTCTCTCATGCCCAAACTCACAACCGTTCATGGCACAATCTTAAATGGTTTTGCTATTAAGAACAAAAAAAACAAATATCGGATCTATAATCTTTAATTTTTTGGTCTATTAAGGATGCCCTTAAGACTTAAGAGTGTAATATTCCTGAATTAATTATAATGTTAATTAAAAGTATAAATTAAAGATTTATTCTAGTAGATTATTCGGTTTTGTTGATCAGAAATACTTGGTAAAAAAAAAGTTAGGTGCACGTTTAGTTTGTTGCAAATAAGTAGGATTAGTGGAAAATATAAAATTGAACGTCTCAATTTAAAATTGAACTCTATTTATTTGGACTTGATTAAAAAGACAAATAAAATATGACATTTAATAAATATCAAAATAAGCCATTTAATAAAATTTAAAAACAGTACAAATGGAGCCCACTTTTGCAAGTAGCAGCTGCAGCTAGAGCTGCTAGAACAGCAACTCATGCTGCACCTCCTCATCTTTTTCAGTACCTTCTACCAGATGTTTCACCGTTGCATTTTTTTATTGCCCAACACATGCGCCAGGTAGGCGCCACATCCCCAGCATCTGCTCCTTTCCATGGACCGGTGTACATGCTCTAAGTCTAAGCAATCGGTCGTCTAGAAATTATTCCCATGAGGCATCGACCATGAACAGCTTCAGTGGGATAGCATAAATTATTGAGGATTTAAATTAATATCACTAGACAAGATAATTGCATGTGATAATCAGAATAAATAAATAGAAGTCATGTGACATGGAAGAAGTGGGTGTTTGTTTGGATTTTTATATTGACATTTTATTTTGTTTAGGTGACATAAATCGTATATTGGGTTAGGTGGATTGACAGTATTTGTGCATCCAAGTATCGCATTGAGTTGGAGTACTTGTGACAAGTTGTAAGTGGTTAATATACTTAATTATGATACGTTATTTATATGAAATGTGATATTGAATTATTTGGATGATTACGACATTGATGAAAATGAAACTCATTGTCTTGCGAAGACTTTAAATACACCACTTTGATATACATATGTGCATTATTACATACACGACATGCATCATATTGACATGAGATGAGATCTGGCGTGGCTTGACCCGTTTGCAGGGCCGGCTCAACATGTTTGGGGACCTAAAGCCACCTTAAATTTTGGGCCTCTTATTTATATTTTATATGGTTTTTATAGGGGAGCACTCGGTTGAGGCAGGGTTGGTAGAATGAGGCACGATCTGGACCACTCATTTAGATGATGTGACAGGGATTAGTACCGGAATAGTGTTTTGCTTTTTACTTTTTGAATAGTGCAGGATTTTGGTAGTGTGACACGTGGCGCACCCACAAAGCACGAGGGGTTTAGATGTGTGGTTCAGATCGTGCATCACTGCCTCATTCTTAGAAGGGGTGCCTCATTTGATCGCTCCTCGTTTTTATATATATCTTTTTGAGTTTGGATCAAATACAAACCAATATTATAAATAAAAACTACAAACCCATAAAAAAATTGACACGTGTCAAAATCGACCAATCAGAATTAATTTCGACCGGGGTTCTTTTTGTAAAAAAAAATACACGCGGACTTATTTAAAAATACATAAAAGATAGGAGGGGTATAATCGTCATAAAATTCGCTACAGTAAAATTCGACATTCACTACAGTGCATTTTTAAGTCTGGTCATTCTCCCGTTAAGTCTGATCATTTAGAATAAATGTTGACATTTGCTACAGTAAAATTGACTATCGCTACAGTAATGATCAGACTTAAAAAAACAATGATCAGACTTAAACCAGTAATGACCATACTAAAAAAAATAATGATCAGACTTAAAAAAACAATGATCAGACTTAAAAAAATAATGATGAGACTTAAACCAGTAATGATCAGACTTAAAAAACAATGATCAGACTTAAAAAAACAATGACAATCAATGATCAGACTTAAAAAACCAATGATCAGACTTAAACCATTAATGATCAGACTTAAACCAACTAAGGTTGTGGCGAAATAGCAGGATTTGAGTTGCCGGTCTCTGATTTCAGTCCATAATACGTTATTCTGAGCAGAACGGCGTGACGGTCAGAAATCACGAGCTTCGCTCGTGAAGTAGGGGCTTTTTTGGCCATCCGGAGTCGTTTCCTATTTTATTTTGAATTTTTAATGTTTTTAGAAATTTTCAGTTTTTAGTAATTTTCGTATTAGGGCTTTGTAAGTCTGACCGTTGCTTGTTTTAAGTCTGATCATTGCTGTTTTTAAATCTGATCATTGCTGTTTTTAAGTCTGATCATTGCTGTTTTTAAGTCTGATCATTCATTGCTTGAGTCTGATCATTGCTGTTTTTAAGTCTGATCATTGCTTAAGTCTGATCATTCATTGCTTAAGTCTGATCATTCATTGCTTAAGTCTGATCATTGCTGTTTTTAAGTCTGATCATTGCTTAAGTCTGATCATTCATTGCTTAAGTCTGATCATTGCTGTTTTTAAGTCTGATCATTGCTGTTTTTTTAAGTCTGATCATTATTTTTTTTAAGTATGGTCATTACTGGTTTAAGTCTGATCATTGCTGTTTTTAAGTCTGATCATTGCTGTTTTTAAGTCTGATCATTGCTTAAGTCTGATCATTCATTGCTTAAGTCTGATAATTCATTGCTTAAGTCTGATCATTCATTGCTTAAGTCTGATCATTGCTGTTTTTTAAGTCTGATCATTGCTGTTTTTAAGTCTGATCATTCATTGCTCAAGTCTGATCATTCATTGCTTAAGTCTGATCATTGCTGTTTTTTAAGTCTGATCATTGCTTAAGTCTGATCATTGCTGTTTTTAAGTCTGATCATTGCTTAAGTCTGATCATTCATTGCTTAAGTCTGATCATTGCTGTTTTTAAGTCTGATCATTGCAGTTTTTTAAGTCTGATCATTGCAGTTTTTTAAGTCTGATCATTCATTGCTTAAGTCTGATCATTCATTGCTTAAGTCTTATAATTCATTTGCTTAAGTCTGATCATTCATTGCTTAAGTCTGATCATTAACAACTTTTGGACTAAATTGAAAATAACATTATTAGGTTTATACCTCTCCGTGTGGAATGACTATTATACCCCTCCGTGTTTTGTCCGGGATTTCGACTAAAATGGGATACGTGTCGGCTTAATAATCGGTTTGTAGTTTTTATTTTTAAATCGGTTTGTACCCGAACCGCACTCTATCTTTTTTATTTCAATTTGAATCTCACAAATTTGGGGCCTTTTACATGTGGGCGGTGGGCCTCTAAATTATTTGTATATTGGGATTTATTTTTTATTCGAGGTAATCCTTAATTCTGGGGCCTTATATTAACCTTTTATTTTTTTTAATGGGGCCTTTTATGCATATTATTTCCTTTTGAATGATTGATAAAATTTGGGGCCTAAAGCGGCTGCTTTAGTGGCACCCCCTTGGAGTCGGCACTGCCCATTTGTGGTTAATCTGGCGAGGTCTAGCCCGCTCATGATTTTTCTGGCGTAACTCGGCTCGTTTGTGATTATTCTGACGAGGCTCATCGCGCTCGTGATTATTCTTGCGAGGCTCGGCACAGTTGTGGTTCTTTTGTTGTGGTTCAGCTCGCTTGTGACAGGGTCCGGACCGGCAGTGCCGACTGCCCATTGATGGTTGCATTTCACGCATTCATACATTATTGCATATGATATTATTGTGAAACCCGGAGTATGTGATTGTGGACATGTACATATGAATATGGTTATTTTAATTAAGCGTATTAATTATTCACTGAGTCATTATGACTCACCCTCCCCTTCCTCCGTCTTTTTCAGATAAGTGAGTCGCTAAGTCGGGAGCTATCTATCATCTTTTCGAGGAAGCTTTTCTTTTCGCGTATGGTTCCACACAACCAGTCATCCCATTGGAGTTATTTTATTTTATCTAGTTATTCCATTTTCTGTTAGACATGTCGCTCTGTTGTACTTTGGGTATGATTTTGGTAGTGACACTTGTTACATTATATTTCTAGTTATCTATTTTATTTTGGTTATTTTACGTAAAATGCACGTATGAGAGTAAGTATTCAAGTTTGAAGTAAGTGAGAGGCTTGCTTGGAAACGGGTCAAGTGCCGGTCTCAGCCTAGATTTCGGGTCGTGACAAAGAGCATCCCCACCATGACAAAAAAAGGAATAAAATCTGGTGCACCCAAGCTATTTTTTTAATTTAAAATATTCCACTATGATAAGCAAGGAATGGACAAGCCCCAAACTCATGTCGGTGCATCCAAGGGGTTCGAACCGTCGACATCTTGATCATTCGACCAAGACTATGACCGCTAAACCACTACCCATGATGCACCCACCCAAGCTATTTACAGCAATTTGAGTAAACTACGTAGTTTTTAATCGAAAAAATATGTCATCCATCTCTCTCATTATTTTTCTCTCTCATCTAGTCATCCCCCATTATTAAATCAATCATATGCTTCCCACTCATGACATAATTTTTTTTTGATCATCCCTCTCTCTTATGCCTTTTCATATACATCTTTGTAATTTTTATCATATCAATTTTTATTTAACATACAATATAAATATTAAAATATTAATATAAATAAACAAATAATAAATAAATTAATATTTAAATATATAAGATAATTTTAAAAAATTAAAACTTAGTTTCTTTATAGGAATATGGGTATCATTTTATAGAGCTAAAAAAGTTATAAAATTTGATATATTATATATATTTTATTACTTCATATTTTTTAAGATATATTGGTTACAAAAGAAAATTTTAGATCTTAAAAATGTCACATGTTTAATTTCTATTGGAATATGATATATATTGTGGTACCAAGTCTCATGACCAAATTCATTTTTTGGTCATGAGATGATTTTTTTGCACTTGATCATGGGATGATCAAATCTATGACACATTTGGGCATGGTAGAAGAGCATGTTTTTTTTAAGTCATCCCTCATGACATTTTTCTATGATAAAAAGATCATGGTGGAGATGCTCTAAAAAAGATCATTGGTAGTGAATGGGGGATGATGATTGGATCAAGAAGGGTGGATATTGGCCCATCGGATGGCCCGATCCATAAAGAGGAATATTACTAAGTTTTATTGACGTTATGGTTATGTGATTATGTCACATCTCAAGTCTCAACAATAATGGGTTAGCTAGAAATTCATCTATAAAACAAATGGCGGATGTGTCATCTTTGAAGTCCTTTATCCTCCTATACGCCACTCATCCAAATCCCATAGCTAACGGCCAACTTCTAACATTAAAAAAAAATTTCTTGATGTGTCATTTTAGTAGCTATAAAATGGCACCAACATATCCCACAAAATTCTCTAACCAAACAGTTTCAGTTACGCTCTGGTGGTGTTGGGTTCATTTGTGAGAATGGTGATGGGGTTGGAAAGACTGGTGAGGAGCTTGAAATCAAAGCTGAGATGTCTAAAGACAAGAGGATCATCCACTGGTGGTTATATATTCAGCAGTACTAATTATCATGGCTACGACAAAGTCGAGAAGAGCGAAAGCACGAGAGTGGAGATGAAGAGTCGGAAAGCGCACAAGCTCATAGCGGAGACACTTAAGATTGCAGACTCACCTGCCACCGCGACTTACGCATTTTAGTCTTTTCAATTCATGGCTGCATTAATATATTATGTACCCTTTTGTGAGTTTAATTCTGTAAAAGAAGATCAAATGCTTTATGAAATAAAATCCTCTTTGCTTCAATTGATTTGTTTAGTAGGTTTCTGATTACATTTGGATGTTCATCATCAGGTAAAGTGGAATACAAAAATCAGGAAAAGATTCATTTTACTGTCCCATACGACAGGTGTGTCACAGTTTTCTTGTGCCAAAATTTGTTGTATTCAAATAGAGACAGTCAATACTCACATGTCATTCGGGTTCTTATGCATCAAGAAAATTCAGTAAACATAGGCTGTAAACAATTCGCCGGAGTGATGAAAAGATGTTAGAAATGATTATATTATTTCGACTTGAAATTTTAGTTGTTTATTTAGGATTTGTAATCAAGCTCTTAAATTAAGTTTTTTTTATAGTAGGTTTTTACATCTCATACATATTAATCATTACACAATACATATCTTATACATATTGCATGAAAACTGTAACGGGTCATGCGAATATCTCTAGACTCTTAGAGCACAGGCCATACAAGGCATCGATTCGGATTTGAACTTTGAATTACGTCTACTGAAGTGCAGGCAGTAAGGAACCTCCATGCGTCCATGGAAAGAATAGACGAAGTAGCAGTACTTGCAGGAAACAATACCTCCACGAGGGAGGAACAACACGTCCACGCCAAGGTGGGACGAACAACACCTCCGCGGGGGAGGAACAACCCGTTCACGCAGAGGCGGGACGAAAAGAACTCCTACACAAAAGTGAGGAGAATGCTACTCGGGGAAATCGAACACTTGACCTCTTGACAAATTAAGTTAAATGTTTGATTTTTGTTAGCTTAATAATCAAGTACCATAGCCAAGTACGTAGATTAAGTTTATTTTTAGCTATTCAATTCAGTTTAATTTTAGTTCGGTTCAAAAGAGACGGCATCGATTCCCTATGATATGTTTACATATATGATTTCCGACAGATACTTCTGATCAAAAAAAAAAAAGAGACGGCATCGGTTAAGAACCTTTTTTTGGGTGAAAATATGACACTAGTTATATGAAGAGGGCTCGAGCCGAAAGGAATCATTTGGAAAAGGAAATTTAAACTAGAGAACAAGCTCATAAGGATGAATATGTTGGTTTCATTTGATGCAAGGGGGACCAGTGGTGTTACACAAACATCCAATTGTAAGTTAAGAAGAGAAAGATAGGTGTGTGAGGCTGTGAGGCATTACAAAATATACACAGTAATATGTCATCACATTTAATGAAATTGAAAGGTCATAATGTTTTTTTTTATATTATTGCTTGAATATAAATCCTGCATCTTTTCTAGCCACCAGCACCATGTCAGCAGAGATGATAGATTATAGAAGTAATTAAGAAGAAGAAGAGCCTCACCTTCTCCACTTTATCTTTCGGTTTCAACTTCTCCACTACATTTAAACACACCTTACAACAAAGCTTGTTAGGTGATGTATAGAGTCCCAAATAGGACTATATGTCCTTGAAACAATTTACTTTAGTCCATTTTGGCATAACTGTATATTCTCTCGTTGTATTTACCATATGTATCATAATAGCAGCATTCAAACGAGAATCTTTTTTTTCTCGAGGAATTTGACAAGCTCTTCATTATGTACTTTCGTCTTCGTTATGTACTTTAATGCATTGATTTTCATCTAAATGCAGTTTTGGAATCGTGAAAATGCGTCTCGACAAAACTCGCACAGAAAGTGCATAATAAAGGAAAAAAGTTAGTGAGACACGTGACAGCATCATCTTGAAATATGCAACTTGATCCAATGGTAAGATTTGAGTTATAAGGTTCTCAAATTTTGAAAGGTTCTCAACCGAACGCTCCCCGTATCATAAACATATAAATATACACACAATTCTTCCTGCTTTATATACTTTCATAACAGGTTTTAACTGCCTCAAGTACAATTGCTCCTGTTTCAGTGAGAAATGACAAAATAAATATGAGTGGAGTGAAAGAAAGTGAATCGTTTCGGATGCAAATTACATATCATGATTTTAGCCAGCCTTGGTCAAACATCAAAACATAAAACTAAATGGACAAAAATCAGCAAAAAGAGTTGCAAGCACTTCCAAAGCAACTTGAGTAGAGCAAATTCCATTCCTTTTCAAAGAAACTCATAATTTATGGCTCAATAGAAAAAGAAACTCATAATTTTCTCTCCAAATCTTTATTGCTAAATGCCAGAGACATTAGTAATTAAATCACTTGACTGTATTTAAGTTATCAGAGGTATATTCGCCATGGATGATCGCATTCTCTCCTCCGAATACGCTAAATCGACTAGATTTCCTTGTAAATACTTATCATAAGCCGGTAAGTCAAAATGGCCATGCCCACACATGGCCATCAGGATAACCTTTTCTTCACCTGTTTGTTTACAATGGAGTGCTTCTCTTATTGTTGCAGCTATGGCATGTGTCGGTTCTGGTGCTGGAATCAGCCCTTCCGAACGAGCAAATTGTATCGCACCTGTGCATCATGGGAGTCACCGAATTTCGTTAGTAGCAACGCTCAACAGCCTTTTTCAAAGGAAACTTTTCATTCAGTTAGCTTCCGTTATAGTTTCCAATGTGTACCGATAATGAAAAAAGAAAAGGTATTAGAAAAAAAAACCTTCGAAGCATTCCTTTTGAGGAATCGCAAGAGCTTCCATAAATCCCAACTCGTAGATATGTGAAATCAATGGTGCCATACCATGGTACCGCAACCCACCTGCATTTGAAAAATTATGCAACAGAAGAAAACCGCGTTTTAGGAGAAACATGAATTTGTATTTTTGTTTTGTTTTACCGGCATGTATGGGGTCAGGGATAAAGTCATGTCCAAGAGTGTGCATCTTCATCAACGGGGTCATCCCCGCCGTGTCACCATAGTCATATGCATAAACGCCTTTTGTCAACGAAGGGCAAGCTGCAGGCTCCACGGCTCTTATCAGAGGATTAATATTACCTTTTAGCTTTTCTCGAATAAACGGAAAACTGAGACCACCAAAATTAGACCCGCCGCCAGTGCATCCGATGATGACGTCTGGTGTCTCGCCAAACGCTTCCATCTGAGATATGCACTCCTCGCCTATGATTGTCTGATGCAGCAAGACATGATTTAATACACTCCCGAGACAGTACTTGGTATCTACATTTTTAGCAGCTACTTCTACTGCTTCGGAAATGGCTATGCCCAAACTGCCGGGGCTTAGTGGATCCATTTGAAGGATTTTTCTACCAGATTCGGTTAAATCTGATGGAGATGGGTGCACCTTTGCACCCCAAGTCTGCATCATAAGTTTGCGATATGGCTTCTGATCGTATGAGGCTCGAACTTGCCACACCTGAAAACTCACTCAAATTATATTTCATCAGACATCCGCATCAAGAATTCATTCTCGACAATGCAACAACATATCCAAAATACGAAATGAGATGACATTAACTATAAGACAAAAAAATGTCTCATATCGCCAAGGAGAAGACAAGTGCGATCTTATATATGAATGCAGAACCATGTCTCACAAACTTGAGCTTTTGAGTCAGAATAAAATTATATTCATATATGAGCTAGCGAAATTCAATATAACAGATACATATAAATTATAATACTTATAAACAAGTTCAAGGCGATGAATTTCGGGTATACCTCGCAGTTGACATCAAACAAGCTGCAAGCGAAGGCCAAGGCACTTCCCCATTGACCAGCACCAGTTTCAGTCACTATTTTCTTTACACCTTGTTGTGCATTATACCATACTTGAGGCACAGCCGTGTTTGGTTTGTGCGAGCCAGCAGGACTAACACCTTCATACTTGTAATAAATTCTTGCAGGAGTCCCAAGAAGTTTCTCCAATCTCTTAGCTCTGATAATCCAAACTGAGATACATTATCGTGTGAAGTTATGAATTCATTTCTAACAACTGGATCGCTACTGCCTAACCTGATCTATTCTGACTGTTGATGTTTGTGGTGAACTGGTAAATACCTGATCAGTGGGGTGGGACGCCAAAGCTTGTAGACCTCCAAAACCTCTTCAGGAATATCAATGAACCTCTCATTACTAGCCTCTTGCTTAATCAGCTCATCAGGAAACAGATGAGACAGGTCGTCGGGTTTGATCGGTTCCAAAGTCTTTGGATGCAACGACGGTGGAGGCTTCACTTGGAGATCCGCAACCAAATTGTACCACTGGCGAGGGAGTTCAATGCCGTTATTGATTGAGGCAACAATAGGTCTGGTTCTACACCTAGTTAGGACTTTCAACCGCAATGACTTTGAGGTTCCAACTGCAATATTAACAACAAGATCTGAGAAGGAGAGTAAATACTAAAGCTGACAATATTCGCAATGTAGTACTAAAATGCGGATTTCTCCAACATAAGCACCATGTCACCGCACCATAAGGCTCAAACCGCAGATCATGCTAACATTTTAGATATATAAAAAAGGGACTAATCGTAAACTATACTAGAACGAGGGGTATTTAAATTAAGGATGGAAAGAAATTCGAAGGAGAATGAAGCTTCTAATTCATTTGTTATGGAAAAAGAAAACAAGCTAAGAACTCGATATAAACGATTCCTTAATAATTTTTCATAGAAAAGTTATTTTCTCATAGGTTTCCATTTTATTTTCTTTCTAACAAAATTTTGATGATTCAGATAAGGGTTAAACAACTTTGGCCAGAATAATAAGGCGCCCTGTGGTTCATGGAAAATTAGAAGATTTGGAAGGAAAATTAGAAGATTTGGAAAGAAAATTAGAAGGAAAATTAAAATTTTGTTTGGTTCGGCAAGGGAAAATGGAATTAAAAAAAAAATACTCCATTCCAATTTTCCAAGGAAAATCATTTTTCATTTCATTTTTTTTAAATTCAAAAAGAGGGCAAAACAGAAACATTAAGAGCTGCAGCTACTGCTAACAAATATATCAAAAGATGGAGAGAAAAAGAAGAGTGAAAGAGGGATTGGATCTACTGAAGAATATGAAAATTAATTATCAAGGCATGCAAGTAGAGAGATGTGTGAAAAATGAGGATAAGCATAGAGATAGACGTACCAGCAGTAGTAATGTGATCCCGAATGGGAGCTGGAACTGAACCGGGCGTGATGAGAAATTGAGCAGTAGCCATGAAGTGAAGCTAGTGGTAAAAAATGGATGGAGAGATGGAGACTCACGAGGCCAAAAGTGTTGTTTATGAAATGATGTTTGACTTTTCATCGTGGGGTTGTGCCAGTAAATTTGAAGCATTTGTGTGTGTGTGTCCAACTCCAAAGGCTTCGATTCGGGACGAGGATTGTTAACTAAACTTTCTTCGTCAGGGCTTGTCGGATCGGACTATACATAGGGCTTTCATTGGGTTGGGCTGGATTTTGGCTTCAAAGGGTCCATATGAGGCTCATATGGCATGCCGAGTGCTATATTAGAAATTTTTTGAAATATAAAATGATTGTTTAGTATATACTACGTTTTTTTTTAGCCTAGAAGTTTTTACGTTTTATCCCTCGACAGCTACCCTGATGGGCGATCATTTTATATACTATAAATGTTTTTTTTATTAAAGTTTTTGCTTTAGGTCAGTAGTGTCTTCCACCGGCCATGCTGGCATAGAATTATGTACTCCCTCTGTCCCTATTTGTTTGTCTACTTTCCTTTTTGGGTGTCCCCTAATGTTTGTCCACTTTCCTTTTATATACAACCCAATAATCAAATCAATCATCTCTTTCTTACCAAAAAAAATTATTTTTATTAAAAAAATTATACTTTCACTCATAAAATAATAATAATTTGTGTGCGGACCCACCTCCATATACAGTCCCATCATCTTTCTCCTTCTCTCACCGTCCTTTATTTATTTTTCTTAATTACCGTGTCGATTGTCCTTTTGGACAAACATTAAGGGACGGAGGGAGTATTAAACAATATACACATGGATTGTGGTTGTGGTGGGCATCAAATCTGAATATACAATTAAAAGATACAATCTTCACATGCTGTTACAAAACAAACGCATCAAATTAGCCATGTGCTCTTTGGATGTTTACTTTGTGAAACAATTGAGAAAGCTAACCACTCTAATATTTTTAAACAATTATTGTACTTTTAGAATATCATAAAATTCATATATAAAATTATTTTAACGTTTTAAATTCATTTTTTCTTCTCTCATATAAATCTTACATTGATCCACGACCGCAGTTATAATTTGAACTCGTGTACTCCTCAGGGCAACGGCGGCTGAACGACGCCGGCCACATCTGTCATTAGCTTTTTTTGGTTAGAATATTAGGTCCATTTTTTACTTTAAATAAGCCACACAAAAAATTAGGATTAACTATTATTATGATTATGGCATCCAAATATACAAACTAGACTCCTAATATTATAATTTAAACACCAAAATGTGTAGTAGCCGTTTTCAATTTTATTCATTTGCATAAATTTTTTTTAGTTCTCTGTAAACCATTTAATATTGGACACAAAATGAATAAATAGTGTTTTAAATTAATGCCCGCACACTAACGCTGTGTTTGGTTGTAAGAAAGTGTAAAGGAAAGAAAGCAAAAGAGAAATGAGTGAGAAATTTTTTTTCTGGAAAATGAAATTTTCTTTTTTTGTGTGTTTGGTTGCACATGAAAAACTTAATAGAAAATTTAGGAAAAAATAATATCATGTTTGGTTTACCTAAAAACAGCTTGGAAAGAAAATATAATGAAAAAAAAGCATAACATCCTGTTAACTAGATAAGCATAACTAGATAAGCATAACATCCTGTCATCTAAACAAAGCATAACATCCTGTCATCTAAACAAAGCATAACAGGAAAATTATTACACAGTTTGTGTAATCGAAGATCAAATATTCAGCAACTAATATTCAGTTGCAAATATTCAGTAAGTAGTAAATATGTAAAATTCAGTAGCAGCAAATCAGCCCAGAGCAAACATCTTGTGATCTAGGATCTCATCTAGATCAAATATATCTTCGCCAAATTTTGTAGATATCCACAGTTTGTGCATTTCTTCACCGCAACCAATAAATGCGCGAGCAAGAATCACATCCGGAGTGATAGCTTGATAAACCTTCATCTTGTTTTTTGTGCTCATCCCATTGATCTTTTGAATGTGGCCAAATAGTTCTTCTTCGGTGTAATTGCGAGGATTGATAGCTTTAGCAACTTGATTCATACCTTCTCTAAATGAGCGTAGTTCTTCCGCTAACAAGTCAACAACTCTTTTTCTTTTATTCCCATACTCTTTGTGTATTCTTTTTTTAGACGTAGAGGATGCCGGCTCAATTTCAGGATCTATTGCACTCTCCTCATTCACACATTGTTCACTTGAATCTTCTATATTGTTTTCTTCATTATCCAAAACACGAACTCTTTCATTTGGCCCTACCGCATGTTCTCTTGCAACCTAGAAGGTTAAAAAAAGTTCATAAATCCATTTCGATTTGTTCTATCTGATTTTTTGCAATCAACCAGTTCTCAGCTAATCCCTATGAATAGCTAATCAAATCCAGAAATGAACAACTTCAATCAACAATCAAACTTCACAACCAAATTTGATATATCCCTTAAAATCCAATGAGCAGTTGATAAAACAACAACAGCTGAACAGCAAAAAAGGATCAACATACTTGTGGAGTATGTTGCTGAGATCTTGGCGGAGAGTATAGCGGCATCGGAGGATGAAATACCCGTCGGGCCATGAGTTTTGAGGTAGTTGCAGGAACGCGACTGACGATCGGATTAGGGCGTGCGTCGCCTGATTTCGTCATTGCGTCGTTTGCGTTGAGTCGAGATTTTGGTTTCCTCTGAATTTCGGGAGGATTTGTTTCGATGAAAATCGGATCGGTTTTCCAATCCAATTTCTGGTTAGTTTTCTTTCTCATATACTTTCTTTGTAACCAAACACTCAGATTTCATTTTCCATCTTTAAAATTTTGCTTTCTCTTCATTTTTCCTGCAACCAAACAGGGTGTAAAGGTTTTAGATTTGATGCACCTCAACCAAATGCCGCGAACACAAAATCGGTATCGTTTCAATGAAAACGACATCATTTTGATATGTTTTTATAATTACTCTAAACAAAAAGACGTCGTTTTGATTGCAACGACATCATTTTTGCACTCGCAATATTTGGCTGCGTATAATCAAATATTTTTACTCAACTCAACTCAACTCAACAAAAGTATAGTTGTGAAATGAAATAAAAGTTGCTTTTTAAGTTTGAGATTAAAAATAATTAGCTTATCTTATAATATTTGATATATACGTTCACGTTTATGTGAGAATATATAGGAAATAATTTTATATAAAAAAAGGCCTCATTCAAAATTTTCAGTTCAGGCCACAATAAGCCTTGAGACGGCCCTGGACAGCCGTCGAGCTCTTTTTAGGGCATCACTTATCCGGTTCCTAAACTGAGTAGCGCTTCAACAATAAAACTTTAGCGTAAACTCCAAAAGTATGGGCGTAAATTGCCGAGTACTGGGTGTTTGAACTTGGCTCAAATACATATATATTAAGTTCGAGCTTGACGAACCTAAAAAAAAAGGTTTAAACTCAACTCGATAATTTATTAAGATACTCATATCTTTTCAAATTTGAGCCATAATCGAGCTATAAACATTACTCGAATTAAGCTTGAAAACTTATCAATGGCGAGCCATTAGTGAGCTATCCGTTTTTGACGTTTATATGATATTACTGCATAATCGAGTAACAATAGAACAATAATAGAGTTATAAATGAGTTTTAATTGAATAATAATCAAGCATATGAAGTAGTTATCCACGAACATAAACAAGTCGAGCACAAATTGATCAGTACTTAGTTTTCAATAAACGAGTTTGAAAGTTATGCTCGTGCTGATGACGTAGTCATTTAGTTGAAGATAGAGTCAAATTTTGACTAAACTTGTGCTCGAGCGACTCGCAAACATATCTGCTTATTTACGCCCTTATTTACGGGCCGAATGTAAAATTGAGCCGGACTTTGGAGCCTATAGTATAGGAGTACTTGGCAAGTCCAATTTCCATGAAACTGTAAAGCACAACAATCATTTGCATTGAAAACGAGAACTTTCAATACAAAAGTTGAAAAAATGGAGTCTTTTATGGTTTCGAGATTGATCGAAAAAGGACGACACGCAACCGTTGTCAAGCACCAATCTAAGGAAGCACGCCTCTGCAGCACAGCACATCATTATATAATTTATTTTTAAAAAAATAAATAAAAGAAAATACAGAGCGGCATGAGCAGCCAAACCGAAAAAAGATTCTTATCTGAATTCCCGCCCCAAATCCCGTTCATTCCACTTCGATCCAATCTCCCTTCTCCTCATTTCTCTCTCATTTTCCGATGCCAGCTTCCATTCACGACGACGGCGGAAGCGGCTCTGACACGGCCGGTAGACTGAACAAGGCGTCGCAAACCAGTACAGTACACGAGCGGAGACGGAGATCGCTACACGATCAACCTTCGTTCGGCAAGTCGCTTCCACGGCAGCATTCGCTTGGTAACGATATTGGGCGAGCAGCCGCTGAGACCTATCTGGTTACTCGCTTGAGCATCACGCTTCTTAAATACTTAGGGTTGGTTTAATTTCCATTTTTTTCTTTTTTTTTCTTTTTCTATTTATCAATTAATGCCAATTTGTTACTGTAGATTCCATAATGAAACTGTTGTGTATTTGATCTCAGGGTTGGATATAGATGGATGGTGAAATTTCTTGCTTTAGCTTGTTTTGCAATGTTGCTGATGCCTGGTCTCATTCAAGGCAAGTCTCTTCAACCCCTTTTGTATTTTCTGCTTATGTCTCATATATGATGTTCCTGTAAGTGTCTAGGTCGACTAAATTGACTCCCAAAATTTCTTTTTTAATTTATCTATTCTATTTATGTTTAACAAAAAAGCTCATTTGGTGTAGCGAATGGTTAAATTGAGTTCGGGGGAATGAATCTGATTTTTATATTTGGCAGTTGCATACCTCTATTTCTTCTCAACTCAAATTAGGCGGAGTATTGTTTACGGAGATCAGCCAAGGAATAGGTACTCAGACAGAATTTCTGCAGTAATGTCAATGTCTCATTTTATTTTAATGTTGATAGTAATTGTAAATGGACCTCAAACAGGCTGGATCTGTATTTGCCGAAAAATGGGAATGGCCAAAAGCCAGTTGTGATATTTGTAACTGGTGGAGCATGGATCATAGGGTGAGCAAGACTATTTGTGTATTGGTATTTATGACATCTTCAACAATCAAAATGTGTTTTCTTGCTTATATAACCCGAACTTGCATTTTGAAGGTGAACTTTTTTATATTGAAACTTTTGACAATCAGTTGTTCTTTGAACTTAAATTTAAAGTCACGGTTCATCATCAGTAAGCGATGAGAGGTCATCAAAATTCAAAAGAATAAAAACTATCAGACGTTCTCCTAATTTTGCAGGTACAAAGCATGGGGCTCTCTTCTGGGATTTCAGCTGGCAGAGAGAGACATAATAGTAGCATGCATCGATTACAGGTATCAATGATCATGAAGGAGGAGGGAAAACATTATTTTGTCTATAATCGATCAACTCTGCCTTTTATTCCTGCACACGTATTCTAAACCTTATCACACTATAAAAAGTATGTTGCTCACGACGTGATAATTATAAACTGCTGCACACAAGATCCATTCAAATTTGACTGGCACTAGAAATTGGAATGAGCTTCTTTTTTTTTTCCATTGTAAAATTTGCCAACAGATGAGATCTTATGGTTTGACACACTTGTCAGAAATTTTCCTCAGGGAACCATTAGCGATATGGTTAATGATGCTATTCAAGGGATTTCATATGTGTGCAACAATGTTGCTGACTGTGGAGGCGATCCCAATAGGCAAGGCCCTCAATAGCTAGGGGTAAATTCTTCGACACTTGGTGACGAATCTGACTATCAACTTTGCAATACTTTTTCTGAAGGATTTATCTTATGGGACAATCGGCTGGGGCACATATATCTTCTTGTGCTCTCTTGCATCAGGCAATGAAAGAGGCTTGCGAGCCCGAGAATGTTGCTTGGAGTGTATCTCAAATAAAAGCTTACTTTGGTGTATCTGGCGGGTAAATCCATGCACCATTTGCCTTCATTGAAAGTTTACCTCCGGTTTATCTGGTTATTTTTATGTATCAAATGTAGTCTCCTGTATAATTGACATTCTGGTAAAAAGCATGTTGGATCACCTGCTGCTTTTATGGGGTTAAATCGCGCTGATTATAAAATTTTCAGCCTTCATAGAGCTCAACACGAGTACTGTTACCCCAACGATAAGAATTAGCGACACAAAAGAGTAGACACCGCTGATAAACTGATCATGTGGCACTGCACATTGCAGTAATGTCATGCTTGTTAGGTAATACAACTCAGTTTGGCTTATGCTTCCTTGTTGACATGCTTCTCGTGTTCTCTCGCAGATATAATTTATATAATCTAGTGGATCATCTTCATAGTCGCGGCCTATACCGTTCCATCTTTCTGAGGTATTTCTGATCTGACAATAAAGTTAAACGGGCCCTGCTAATTCCTAACTTTTGGCTGCCTCATGATTTAGATTTTTCCTTCTTTCCCTTGACAGCATAATGGAAGGGGAAGAATCTTTCAAACAGTTCTCACCAGAAATTCTGCTTCAGGAGCCGAACATCGAGAAGGTTGTTGACATTTTACCTCGTATGATCATCTTCCATGGAACGATAGATAAATCTTTACCTCAAGATGCCAGGTACCAGTTAATTATATAACAGTAAAAGAGCAGGCTTTTAGTTTTTGAGATCTTCGCTCCACTAGTTGCGTCACGTAATTTTTTTTTTTTGCTTGCTGTGCTTGCGTAATTTTCTTGATAGTGTTTTACTCTTTGCAGCAAGACCTTTGCGGCTGCTCTTAAACGTGTTGGTGCTCAAACTGAATTGGTGCTTTTTGAAGGAAAATCTCACACTGACTTGTTCCTACAAGTAAATCTTACTTCTCAAGTTTGGTAGAATTGAAAATGTTTTGTTCAATTATTTCTGATATGTTACTTTAAGGTCAATTTGAACACTGTCATGATGTTGTACCTAGATATCTGAATGGACAAAATAGGTTGAATCAATAATTTGTTGCTCTACTTCTGTTTTTTTTAATGGCTGGATTGTGAATATGCAGGACCCCCTCAGAGGTGGCAAGGACGAGCTATTTGAATATCTAGTTGCTGTCGTACATGCGTCTGACCCAAAAGGCCAAGCTAAAAATGCCATGGCACCACCTCTAAGGAGGCGAATGGTTCCTGAGATCTTTTTGAAGCTCGCTCAGCTTATCAGCCCTTTCTGAGCACCTCCACCGGACTTGTCAATCTCATATGTAGATATGTTCGTAGGCCTCTCTGATACGAGATCATCTTCGCATCGTTTCTCTCCGTCCCGCAACCTCATAATTTCCTTTAGCTTGGAACTAAAGTCCGTCTTACCAGGAATGTGCTCATATCATATGTGGATGTAGGTTTTGTTGAATATATACAAGTGAAACATGGCTGCTATGCTGGACTAAATAGTTTTAATTTAGTCACAGTTATAATTGGCCTGCAAAATTTGTCCTTTATAATTGGCCCACATCTCCAGTCCAGTGATCATCTTGTCATTCCAGACTAGGTTTTCAACAGATGACATCATTTGGTTCTTTTGCTTTGTCTGCTTTTCATTTTATGTATTCTTCTTCTGATAGATAGACCATAAATCATCTACTGCTTATAGGACGCAAAATTGGGAGGGTGGTAAATTCGAATCCCAAAGTTTCTGGAGCTCTCCTTCTATTCTCCTTTCTTCCCACCGTCTCATCCACCGCTCTTCTACCGTCTCCTTTTTCGCCATCTTTCTTCCTCCTTCCATTGCAGTTTCGTCCGGTTAGCGTTGAGCTGTTCAGATCTGGTGAATTTGGAATTTAGATGAGGGATTTGAGGCGTGTGGTATCGGTTGTTGGGGTTTGGCGGCGAGGAGGAGATGAAGAGGGGAGTCTCCGTTAGGTTTTGTTTGGGTAGTTTTATCCGGATGTGTATAGGTATTAGTACTTTTTGTGGGTGTTTTCCGGATGTTTATCCGTCTCCTTGCTTAAGGGAGTCTTTTATGTCAGGTTCATCCTGACTGTTTGGTATTAGTACCTTTTTGGGTAGTTTTTTTGTCCGGTTCTGTCCAGACTGATGTTAGTCCCTCCGTAGCTTGTGTTTGACAAGTTGAGGGTCTTTGTGATTGACATCAAGTACATGTTAGATAAGGTGTTGTGGAACACGTCTTGGTTCGGGATATTTGCTACAATCTTGATGCCTACATGAATGAAAGATGCAATCTCGCAGGCGAGAAGTCTTCATTGCTGCAGTTTTTCTTTCCAAGCAGATGGTTAGGAGAAATAGAACTAAAGCAGATTGGATGCTTTACTTTTAGTTATCAATATTGTCCAATATTTGTAAGCTTCTCAATCTCATTCTCTGAATGGCTTATTAGCCTTATCAAAAAAAAATCCCGAAGGATAAACTTGATTAATACAATTAAACTTAAATAAGTATAACAAGAGGACCGTTCAAATGAGGCAGCCAAATTAGAATGAGGCAGTGAGGCACCATCTCAACACTCATCTCAGTCTTCAAACTCATCTCCTCATGACACGTGTCCCACTACAAAAATCCATCAAAAGCCAAAAAGCACACTATTCCCTACCACATCATCATAATGAGTGGCTCACAACGTGCCTCACTGACTCATTCTACTCCTGATTCAAGGTAGCGCGCCTCAGTATAACAATACCGTATTAGAAATAGTAAGTTTGAATTTATGGGAAGAGGATGAACCCTAGTGCACCGGATTAAAATCAGGCTGGGTCCCAATGTATATTATTATTATTATATATGATTAAGAAAAAAGATAACGAAAAAATTCTGGAGGTTTTTGGCGATTGAATTGAGAAGAGATCTGGAAAATCCCTCGCTCCCAGTTCTTCCATCGAATTCTCTAATTCTCGAATCCTTCATGCTCTTAAGGTAAGAAGCTTCAATTCGCTCTTCCCTCAAATTCTTATTTCCCCAATTATAGTTTTTTTTTTCTGGAGAAAGAGGTGGATTCAATTGGGAATCATCAATTGACGAGCTGAGTTTGCTTCTGCGAGGAGTTTTGTGATGATCTGAGCAGCTTTTTCGTTTTGAGCTAGGCTTATATAGCTTCTCAGCTCCTTTATGTTGTATATCTCGTCTGCTTTTGCTTCATTCATCATTGATGCTGATTGATTGCTTTTTTTTATAACTATAATTTTTTCGAGTTGAAAATGTAGAAATAGGAGTGAGTATGAGTGAGCTGGTAGCTAAATTGCCACCAGAATCTTCTGCTGTTCAAGTATTTTGTGCGTTAGTAATGTTTTTGTGCTCCACAATTAGGTTGTCATATTTGGCCATTTATAGTTATTTATTTATTTCTGGAAGGGAATTGGTCAGTATTAGGATGATACCTTGATCTTTTTTTATTGCAAGGCTGGCTAACAATATTGGTGGTACACATTATTGTAGGTTGAGCTTTCTTTTTCGGTTGAATGGATTCTGAGGATTTTATCACTCTCGCTGATACCAGTGAGGCTGGTGAAATTGGGCTCACTAGCCCTAGCTTGGATCTTCCTAATGGAAATCACTCCAAATCTGTTGAACCTGAGGCTGTAACATTTCAAGAAGGGCCAATTGGTGATGATTTTATCGAAGTGGGTAATGAAGCTGAACCTCAAACAAGGGCTGCTAGGGATATGATTCAGCTCTCGTCTATTTCAGAGGAGGGGAGTTTGTTTAGCGAATCTGTTATTGTGCCAGATAATGTAAACAACTTGAACTCCCCAACATCTATTGAGAATGGGGATCTTACTTACAGAGGTAAAGACTTATTAGGGCTGAATTACTCCAAATCTGTTGAACCTGAGGCTGTAACATGTCAAGAGGGGCCAAATGGTGATGATTCTATCGAAGTTGGCAAGGAAGCTAAACCTCAACCAGGGTCAGCTAGGGATTTGGTTGGGTTCAAATCAATCTCACAGGAGGCGAGTTTGTTTGGCAAATCTGTTATTGTACTGGATAATGTAAACAACTTGAACTTCCCAACACCTATTGAGAATGGGGATCTTACTTACAGAGGTAAACACTTATTAGGACATATCAGCTGTGATACATTTTGACTGTCGAAGTAGATTTCTCTAGTCATATCGATTTGATTACTATCATTTTACATGTCGTAAGCACTGCATTCCTGATGGATCCCCTACAAACTATTTCATCTGTGAATAACGAAAACTTCTATTTTCTGTACCCCAATATACCAGTAACTTCAGGAGCTAAAAGATCACGTGTAACATCTGATGTACAGACACCATCAGTTCATGTCATCTTCAGTTCTATAACAAGGTCAGAATGTGGTGGAAGAAACCAAATGTTGTTGTGACCTTGATAAGTAATTGATGAACACTTTAGACATACTGTATTTTCCATACTTGTAAAGCTGAGTTGTGTCACTTAATTTTATCGTTATTTTAAGAGAATTTTTATTGTTCACAGACAAAGTAAGCAGAAACTTGAAGCACTGTTACAGCAGTGGTCAGCGTGGGATGCAAAACATTGCTCATCTCCTGTAAGTTCAACATTCCATTACAGGGAAAGAGTTATACCTTTGAATACTCCACTGACTAGGGTAACTCGATAAGTGCTTGTTCTCAGTAAACAAACTCTTATATTCCCAGGAACGGCATGCCCAAGGAACATTTCATGCACATGTGTCTTTGTTCACTTCCATACCAATATTAGATATTTTCATCGGCTGTGATGTAAATCTTACATTTGCATCATCGTATACATGTAGTATACCTATTTTTCGTCATTGATGCCATAATCCATGTTCCATAAAATAGTTTAATTATTTGTTGTTTAATCACAGGGATCAAATGAAATGTGTGAATCTGGTGAAGCAACTTACTACCCGGCCCTACATGTTGGTTTAGACAAATCATCCACTGTGGTACATACTATTTGTCTACACTGAAAACTTGATTTTCATATCGCATGTAAAGGGTTGAAACCACTCAGAGTTGAACTAACTTGTAAATGTCAATGGACATAAGTCAATTCTATTTAGTTACAACAGTGGATATTATGACACTACAATAATTTCCAAGATGACTAGAAGATATAATCATCGGAAAAGAAAGAATTATCAGTCATTTGCAAATCAGAATTGATTTTACATCATGATCGAAACCTTGTAATCTGCAAGATGTTCATCATTTTCCCAGTTTCCCGCCACCTTGCAGGACACCAAAAAAGAAATTCTAATTTATATATTCAAAAATATAATTAATATGAGTTCCGCTCACTTCCTTATCAAGTGAAAGTCTTTTGACACAATGAACATACAAACACCATATCTCCAGCGTTGACATTTTTATACTACGCTACCTTCATTTGGCATAATATTTATGATGCGACTTAAACTAATGACGTGAAAATAGTAATATGATTCCCTGCTTGTTAGTATGTGTTTACAAATGAAGTGTTTTTATTGTCATTTACCAGTTGTTACTCAGTTACAACAACTACTAATTTTTGGGGTTTTTTTTCTCCATGACCCGTTACGCCGTTACATTCAGTCTTTCTGGCTGGACAATCAAACAAGCAAAAATAAGGAGGTCAGTCAAATGGATGATGAGCCTGTGCCTGTTTATGATCGCGGATATGCATTAGCGTTGACTTCCGGAGATGGGTACAGTAATTTCACAAGGTAGGTATTTTGCTGGTGTTAAGCTGAGTGAAGATTGGATTCAAATATGAAACGAGGCTGTAGTGTTAGAATCTTGAGGAGGCTGTTTACTGCTCAAGGCATATCTGTTGTGTTAATTTAAACTATCTGGAGTGCACATGATGTTGGTTGGTATTTAGCATTGTGGTTCACTTGTATACATTGCTATTTGTAATGATCATATATGCACATTGCTTTTCCCTTATTTGTTCTCATCCATGTCAGATTTTTGTTTGTTTCTTTGTTTTCTATGAAATGCATCTCGATCTGTAAAATTAACCAACATTTACTATGTTTTTCATTACTCAAGGATGATAGCATGCACATCTTGGTCTGTATCCATATATCATTTTGGGATAGCTATTGTTTTTTATTGTGTTTAGTCTACTTCCATTCATTTCAGTTTTTAGTGCTCTGCATATGTATAATCATTTAGAAATTGAAAGATCCATATTACTTTAAGGTAATAGGCACCATATTCGTATGCGTATTCCAAACCCTATAGGTTTCATGTGCATTTGGCTTGCTTAATTTACATCTGATATGCATTGGTGGTTATATGTAGAGACTCAGAGGTGGTCGATGACTCACGTTGTTTCAACTGTGGGTCCTATAATCATTCCTTGAGAGTGTGCCCAAAGCCCCGTGACAATGCTGCAGTAAAGAATGCACGGAAACAACACAAGTCGAAACGTAACCAAAATCCTAATTCTCGCACTCCGACCAGATACTATCAAAATACGCCGTCTGGGAAATATGATGGTCTAAGGCCAGGAGTTCTTGAAGCTGAAACAAGAAAACTTTTGGGCCTTGGGGTAATTATGGATTCTTAAACGTGCAGACATGTGTATCTGACTCTTAAATGGCTGTTCACCATGAGTACAAAATTCAGCTATCTTATATACAAGATGCTGTTGTCTCTGAGCCTTACGGAAAATAGTTTCATGAAGTGCTAAAGGTTTTCTTTTCCTCAATGCAGGAGCTGGATCCACCACCATGGCTTGACCGGATGCGAGAAATAGGTTACCCTCCAGGATATTTGGGTAAGAGTGTACTGTCGTCGTGCTCAGGCAATGCATCTTGCTTAGTAGTCTGGTTTCACAAGTGAGCCAGACTGACACATTGACTTTCTGATCTTTGCCTCTTAAGATGCTTCATCCTATTAAATATAGTTCAAGTTTTATCGTGGAAATGTATTTGGCTCATTCGGTATTACTTTTTGTTTCCATTCTATATTACTTTTGATAAACATTGAAGTCAATTTTAATCATCTTAATATCTGGTTAATTTGATGTGCAGAGGATGACGAGGGGGAGCCATCAGGGATCACAATATTTGGTGAAGAGGAAAATAAGGTGTTAGAAGAAGAAAAGGAGGATGGGGAAATCCAAGATATGGAACAAGATATGGAATTGTCTCCCCCGCCTGAGTTACCAAAGTTGCCTAAAAAAATGAGTGTTGATTTTCCAGGAATCAACACACCAATCCCAGCTAATGCTGATAAAAGACTTTGGGCTCCTGCAAGTTCAAACACCGATTCATTTTCCTACCGATCTAGTCGCAGATTCGATTATCCATCCGACTCGATTAGCAGGGACCAGGTTCGCGAGTCAAGATGGTCTAGGGATTCAAGAGATGATGGTCCTCCCGGAGTGGAGTCAAGGTGGTCTAGGGATTCAAGAGATGATGGTCCTCCCGGAGTGGAGTCAAGGTGGTCTAGGAATTCAAGAGATGATGGTCCTCCCGGAGTGGAGTCAAGATGGTCTAGGGATTCAAGAGATGATGGTCCTCCCGGAGTGGGTGCCTCTGTTTACAGTTACTCTTCTAGATATGCAAGCTATAATCCCACTGATAGTTTCCAGAGTCCAAGAAGAGAGAGTCATCACTCAAGATCTTCTAGTTTTGAAAGATCTGAGAGGGATAGAACAAGTCCAACACATCAGGAAAATGCTCATGCCCATGAGTCATATCATTCTCAAAGTTACGGCTCAAGATCATCCCGATCAGTATATGATGACCTCAGAAAATATGCAGAAGGAAGAGATCCTTACTCAGAGAACTCAGCCTCCCTTGGTCACAGGGAAGGCCGCGAAAACCGCCACAGGAGGACCTGACAGTGCTATTGGAAGACTGTAACTGTATGTTGTACCAAAGTATAGCCTCAGTAGGTTTGGAGTTTTCATTACTATGTACCTCTCTGTGAATTAGTAGTTCAGACTTTTAAGGGTTGTTTTTTTTGATTAAAGACTTTTAAGGGTTGTTAGATGTTGAATTTAGTTGGACAATCATTCTGTTATTTACTGCAAGGAACTGTCCAACTGGATGAGCGTAGAGCTGGCATGGTAGGGTATTCCGAGGGAGAAGCAAACTTTAAAATATGAGATTCAGCATAGTAACAGAAAATCACTGAAACTCAAATATGACTGAGCCAAGAGGGAAGTTAAGGATAATAATGGGCGTCTTTAACTGCACTTTATGGTTAAGATACAAATCATCCATAAAAAACTAGAGCTTCTGAGACCTTCGATGCATTCATGATGTAATGACAATGTCTGTCACCGATAAGAAACCACTAGAATAAGTTTATCAGATGAAACTTGGAGCAACAGGCCCTTTGGAGAGGCCAAGTCGAACTTCAACTGCATGATGCATGTCCACAGGCCTGAAGGTCTCCGACTCTCGTGGGTCTGCAAGCACGAAGAAAAAGGTCAATGATGGTTTTCATGTTACATACTAACTCGCAAGTTGCAGAGCCTTGTAATCTTGTATTGTTGACTTTCAGGATCAGCATCTTACAATAAAGTAGAACAAAAAATAAAGCTGTGATTCTCTTTTCTAGCCACAAGAAGGTATTCATAATCAAATTAATGTCTGAATGAAGATTGTTGAAATGAAAAATGATGGTGATTACTGATTAGCATACAATTAACAGCAGACTCACCATTTAAGTAATCTTCAAAACCAAAGTTGTCCAAATCTCCTGTCAATGCCTCAAATCCCAGCATGGAAGATGGTATTGCACCAGGAGGCCTCTGAAATCTGTTAAGAAAGAGATCAATTGTAAAAGACCAAAATACATGTCTTCAATTGCAAAAACTAGATTTCAAGTACTTTATCCAACATTTGGTTGCCTGAGCAGCTCGTGACCAAAACAAAATAAGAAGCCACATTGTTGATGTCACTAAGTTAATTGGATGCACTATAAAGAGGAAATTTTGATACCGTGAGAGAATCTGCCTCTCCAATTCCTGCTTAACTGGGAATGCGGAACCAAAGGTAGTCGCAAGGACCTTCTTCTTAATTGCCTCGTCTGTCATTTTTGCCTAACAAACAAAAAACAAACAATGAGCATAACTCACAACACTAAAGCACCTCTACTGTCATAGCCCCAAATTAATTGTTCATGTCCAAGTATAAAGTAACAAGTGACATAAACATGGTAAAGAAAGGAAAAACCAATCGACTTAGGATTTACAACCGACCTTCAAATTTCAATACAAGGTACAAACTAAGCTCTCAGTACGAAACTCAAACTGTAACTAATACTACTACTAGCAATTAACGTGTAGGAATTCACAAGGTATAATCTTCATCAACCCGAAAAAACAATCAACTTGAATTTGGCAAATACGACAGGAAACCTTAGTTTTTCTTACAAGTGTTGAAGAAAGGAAATACCAATCTAGTAAGGATTCACAATCGTCCTTCAATACAAGGAAACCTTAGTTTTTCCTACAAGTGTTAAGATTAAAAACCAAAAGTGATGCTGAGATCCAAAACAGCGGCATCAACACATCAAATCACGAAATCAACCCAAGCAAATCACAGAAAATTAAATAAGATGTACCGATTTGAAAGCGGATTCGAGCGGATGAGCACCGACGATGTCGCTCTTCACACCGTGTAAACCGAAACGAAGCGCATCGTTCTTCACGCCTCCGATTTCATGCGGAATTGTCTTCGGTGCCTCCATCCTTATTTTTGTTTCCGATCGACTCTCTCTCTCTCTCTCTCTCTCTACTCGTCTGCCTCGATACTCTTCTGCTGCCGATCTATTAAGCCAAAAATCAAACAAGGCTTGTTAAACTTTTTGCGCAAGCCAGATATGATGATGAAACTGGGTAGAAATGTACGGCGTCGTTTTTGGTTTTATTTGTTTTACATGGTGAAGATATGTATTACTAATGTTTTAAGAATAATATTTATTCCGATGCTTTTTTTTATAGTTTATTTTTGATGTTCAATTTATAAAATTATTTTTATATCGACTAAGTTTTAGAGAATGGATCAAAAAAAAAAAAGTTTCGTTTATTTTCTATACTACAAGTCCTCTAAAAGATTGACATATTCTAAAACTATTCTTGAGGGTAGTAGTATAATATTGAAAACAATACAGTATACAGTTTTGACAAATGACTATTTTATTTTATATTGGGCGTCAACATATATGAATCAATTCCCTCATATTAGACACTGATGCAGTCGAAATTTCAAAAGAATAACAAGCGTTAAAACTAGGATAGATAATCGAATTCACAAGCGATGAACTCGAACAATAATTCTGAAATCCACCAGAAAAATAGTAAAGCTAAATTTTTTTATTCAAATAAAATATGTAAAAGTTCTACAATCCAAGCGGACTATAAATAGTAACCAATTAAAAAACAAATAAACTGCTAAAAACGACAAAAAATTAAGCTACGTACTAAAATCGAAAAAGGAAATAAAATACTTAAAACGAAAAAATGAATAAACGGTTAAATTGCTATTTTACGGCCTTAAACGCTTTTGACATCATCCACCCTGAACATGAAAAGTTATATAACTTGAATGGTGCTGTTTGATAGAGCTGAAAAATACTTTATTTTACTTTATTCAATTGTACTGAACTTTATTTAATTTTACTGAATTTAGAAAAAGTAAAGTTTATGAATAAAGATGTTTAATTTAAGATTATGTTGAACTACAAAATTGAAAAATGAAAAAAATTAATTTAACTTTTTAAATTTTATTGTACAGAACTTTATTTAACTCTACAGAACTTTATTTAACTTTACTGCACTTAAAAATATGAAATTTCAGCTATACAGAACAGAGTACTAGACAGTTGCATAACTACTTTAATGGTGATGATCAGTGAAATGCTGAAGCCATAGCGTTATCGTTGGAGACTGGAGTTTGGAGTGGTATAGAACTATTGAAAAGAAGCTATATTTTTGTTTTCCAGGTCACCCTCTCTAGATCATCCTTAAATCTGAAGCCTAACTGCAGAGTCCACAAAAAAAACTAACCACTCCGCCTCTCTCAGTCAAGTCAAATCATCATGCATGCTTTGAAAAATTACACTAATATTCTGAAACTACACTCTCATCACTTTTATAGGTTAATTTAACCACAATATTCTAATCATACTACACTACACCCTGTGTGAATCTGCTAGCTAGAGATAGATCTCTGTTGCATTTCCAACCTTCATCTCTACACCAACTCCCAGTACATATTTCAATTAAAGATCTCTTTTTGGATACTCAGCATGCAGCTTGATTTATGTCCTCTTTATCTATGTCTTTTAACTGAAAATTGACACGTATCTAGGTACTAACTGACACCATGTCGAATCAGTTCTTCTTCTTGTTGTTTTGTTTATTTATATAATGTACCTCTCTTGCATTACGTACGTTGTTTGAAATAAAAGATTATATTGTGTCTAACTGATGTTGAAACATTAATTAGTAATTTAAACTATTAAACTTTAGTTTAGCCTAAATAAGAGTATTGAATTATTGAACATTTCAACTTAGTGGTATATATAAGTATATCTGACTGGAGGAGTGTTCAAATGTTATGTGTGTTTTATGGTGTTATGTGTTACTTCAATCTCAGTTACACATCCAACCCCTCCGTGCTTTGTGGGCTTGCCACTTGTCCAAGTACCCAAAATCCAATAAAGCAAAAAGCAAACAGTAAAACCCACTACCCAAAAATCCACTATTCCGATATTATTCCTGCCACTATCAACCAATCAGAATTAAGATAACACATAACACTATAAGAACTTATAACATTTGAACGTCCCCTATCTGACCGTATAGTTGACTTTTGAGAAGTCACTTTTAATTCGAGTACATAAAAAAAATCATGTTTAATCATTGAATCAAGATACATTTTCAAATGTATATTTAACATGTGTTTCATTAGCAAAGTCAAAATTGATGGTTTTGACATGTATCAAATGCAAATTCGAAGATATGTCATATTGATCCAATAATCAAATTTAAAGTCTGTCATCAAATTCTCTAATTATAAGCGGTTTACGTGCTCGCCTCTTTAAAACATATGCATGCCACTTATAGCTTTTAAAATTATCTTTGTGGATGTGATATAATATTTGTGTTTTAGTTGGTTGCAATGTATATATTTTGCATTAATACCTACTACCCTAACGACACTTTTTATTAATCTGATTGCACTTTCGTTCTTGACTTAATGAAAGATGCATTTATACCACTTTTATACATTGTTGCTTGCTTTCTAGCTAGTATGGTTTGGATTAGTATAATTAAGCAAATTGTCCCATGAAGTCATCAAAGACTGTCTCTAGCTAGCTACATGTCGTCATCATCCTTAGAGGGGTTTGCTCCCTATGTTGGGCCTCTCCAAATTAGTCGTCGCTGATTTATCCCCTCATCTACCCCTTTGCTTCACTAAAACTATATATAGCTTTGTTCCGTCTAGGATTGGAACACATGGATATATATGGTGTCTGAGTGTTTACGCCCTGATTATTTTTTCACAGAATTTTATTAGAAAGTAAAGAATGGATAATATATAATCCCAAATTTTAATTCATGACATAGAATACATAAAGAGGAGGCCGGGGGTTTGAACTTTCAACCTTTCGATCATTTCTATGACCGCTAAACAACTATATATCCCTTCTACAATCATGGACCCGATCAAGTCGTCGATTTCTTCATGTGGCTATATATATATATATATGCTGCCTTTCACCCCCCCCTTCATTCTGCGAACTAAACTAATCTTCTCTGATCAACATCATAGGTAGAACACTAAATCATAAATAAATAAATTAAAACAAACATGTAGAACACAAATGAATAATCATTTGCACACATGTAGTTAGTTTGATTGGGGTTCCTTCTTCCTTAGTATATAGGACATGAGATTGAGATCAAAAGTTGATGTTCTTGCAAGGCGTGAGAGCTATACAAATCTTTAGCTTGATTACTAAATCAGTACTTCCAACAAGACATGGTCGACGTACTACTAGCAAAAACAAAATATGTGTGACACTGACAAGAAATTAATTAAATTGATACTTCCCAGTAATCATATGTTATATATATATGGCCACACACATTGTGAGCTGATCAAATGCACAGCCACCACAGCTGGAGCCTGATCTTCCCATCAAATATTTGCAATCATCCACGCCCAATATTTTTACAAGATAGAAAAAATAACATATACACACACAGCTAGCTGTTCCAGTCCTCAACTTTTGAATCTGTGTCACAAAATTAAATTTTTGATCAGCTCCATAGAAAACGATCATCTGAACTGTGTATCTCTCATGCAATGCTCAATAAACTCAGTATTTTGGCCCTCAAACTTTCAAAACCATCAAGAAATCAGTTGTGTCTGATAAATTATTATATCTACAGCTAATAATCCTTTGTGATCCTAAAGCATTGCTCTCACATCTTAATTAAAATCGATCACCGAGAATTACATCACTTTTCCATATATATGTTTGACAAAATCTTTTGTATAGTATCATGTTCTTTATAAAGGTACATATATATGCATTAGTAAGTCCCCTGCACATTCTAGGACAGCCATATCTATATATGAAATTAAACACCAAAATCATATAGCAAAGGTTCTGTGCAGAAACAAGTATCATATCCTTATGATTATACAGATCAATCGATCGATCGAATATATATGTTTCATAACAACTTGTAGAATTACGCTACTAGCACGAACAAGTATCAAAACAGAAATTAGGTATTAATATTAGCGGGGAAAAAGAAGCAGAAAAATAATAACAACCTACATATACGCATGAGAGAAGGTTAATTAATTATAGCTAGCTGATAACAATACCCTTACCATGACAGATGATGCCCTCTCACTTAATTTTCCATTACGGATTTCTGTAATGATCCCAGTTGGATCTACTATAGATCTCAATATCTGCATGCATCATACAGAACATCTTTCAGTAGGAAATGAGCAAAAAAATTGTCTTCAAAAGAAACTAATCCTACCTGTGAGTTAATTCACATATTATATATAATAATGAATCCTTTTTACTAATTAGTACCTCTCGTCAAGTTCAGTCTTTGATTTGCAGATGAGCTTGGCTGTGGAATGACACTACCAATGTCCCAGTCTATTGACATATAATTGGTGTTGAGACCATTAGTATAATAATTATAAGGCTGAAGCTGTTGTTGTTGTTTCTGTGGTTGGTGCTCTATTATTCGTTTTCTGATCTCTTCATTTTGCCTTTCAATAGATAGCGACTTCAGCAAAACCGGTGAACTGAAATGGCGGTGACGGTGTTCGCTGTCATACGCCGAGGTCAGATCGCAATTCTCAACTTGAGGAATACTCATATTTAGCAGTCTGATGTTTTGATGATCTAACTTTGATGTGCACAACTTGGCTACAGTTCTAGCCCTAGCCCTAGCTCTTGCCTTCTCCCTTGAATCCTTGGCCAACATTGCTGCCTTTTGCTTTGTAGCACAAGGGACGACTTGCTCATCAATATGATTAGTATAAGTGCTACAGCTCTTATAACCATCTGCAACTACTGCTTCTTTAGGTGATATTGTTGAGGATGAGGAATTAGCAGCATTGAGCTCCAAAATGGCCTTGTTGGACTTTGTGAACAGCCACTCCACAGTCTTACTTGGCTTGTCAAACCCCAACAGATCTTGAAGATCAAAAAACTTTCGAGCAATCCCTATTGACAGCCTCACTCGTCGATCTCTCAATCCTTGAGCAGTCCTTATCTTGCTCCTCTTATGATCAAACTTCTTCTTAGCAGCACCAGCAGCCGATCCAGTGATTCTACTATCATAGTGAATATGATCATCATGTGCATCTTGATCTACCATTCCAGCCACTAGATATGTGTTGTGAAGGAGCAGCTGGCTGGTAGAGATGGATGAGTTTTGATCTGAAAATATGTCCGAGGATTCTTGAGGCCGGTAGTGGTGTGTTGGATTTGAGAAGAACATTGTGTTCAGTGTTATGATGAGTGTTGCAGTGACAAAAACCCTAACTACATGGCTAATGCTAGAAATTTTACTTTCCTTATGATGCAATTGAGAAGTAGATATCTGACTGTTTGGTCATGTGGGCATGTAGTGGTTAATGAGTTAAAAGAGAGAGAACCTATAAGCTGTAACCTAGTAGATTGCTAAGAATACTGTCTCTTTTGTGTAAATGGAAAGGACAAAGTGATGAATGCAAATTCTGAAGCTTGTTGAAATTTTGACAATACGTTGACTATATTACAATACTGTTTGTTAGATTGACTGCCAAATCATAACAATTTATTAAGGATGGTGAAAAAGAGAGGAGCGCTCGATTGAGAACCCTTAAAAATTCGAGAATCGGAGACTCCAAATCTCACCATTAGACCATAATGTATCTTTGAATCTGCATGTGACACATGTCCAAAAAGTAAAGTAAAAAAAGTGACTTTGACTTTGCATTAAATGCATCGTGGAATATGCACATAAGATACGTGTCAACACCGAAATGCATCTTGGAAAATACATCGTGAAAAAGAAGTATGCAAATAACCTTCACAATGCCTGTAGGCACTTCTTACTCTAGCTAAAGACGTTATGTACGTAAGACAATATCTCCTAACTTAAATTTCAGTTTTTTCAGTTCAACAAACCTTATTCAAGACTTCCTAATTAAGTACCTAATTTTAGCTAAATATTTGATGTGATTAGCTCAAAAGTTATACCTATATTGTGGTCACCATTTTTCTCATAATTTTGTGAGATTTTTCCTCTTCCTCTTCATTTTTTCCCTCTTCCTCGTCCCGCCTCGCTCGTGGATGCTTCTTACATCCTTAGTGAATGCTTTTCTCTTCACGTCTCGCTTGTGATGCTTCCTCCGACCGTCAAAATATATGGGCGTGTCGTGTCTTACAGCGGTAAAGGGCATGAGTTCCAAGTGTTGAGAATGTATCGATTGTGATTTGGGGTAGATGTACGGATCCATGCATGGTAATAAAGGTGCCGAAACCGACTTGTGCTTCAGAAGTGGAGAAATGTACCCTATGATTTCGGATCAGGTCAAAGTGCCTTACAAGAGCTTCAGATATCAATATATATGTACTAGACGATAAGGCGTCATATGCATTGTATTTATTTCTATTTGTTGTACCCCATTATCAAAAAAAGTATATTGTGGTCAAGTACTTGAATTAAGTCACGATGTTCATAGTTGGCCAATTCATTTCTCATATTTAAATCAAATAAATTTGTAATTTCAGTTATTTTCATTTTCAACTCAAAAGAATACCCTCCACAATAAATGTTTCACAATTCATATCATCATTTTGTACGAAAATAGAATTAAAAAGGTTATTTCCAGTTTCCAACTATATGTGAACTGTGGTAAATCAAGCTTGAGAAATAGTTTCCTTACATTTTTTAGATGAGATTCAATAAATTATTAGTAATGTAAATAGATGGAAAAATACTACACGAAATCTCATTCTAATTAATAGGTATGTGGTGGAAAATATACATGTTTAATGAGTGGCAGGAATTTTTTCGAATGAGGCCACTTGTATCGTGACATGTTCACTTTTATAACTAAAACGATGCCCCTTTGGTTTATATGCACATTCTGAATTTATCTCCCTAAAACTTGTAGAAAATAAAGTATACGAAAAAAAGTATTAAAAAACATCTTCATGAAATTTACATAGGTATACCTTCTATGTGTGGGATCTAGATGGACTAGGCGGAGTATTTTCAGAATACTGGTTTTGACACATACGTCCGCCACGACCATGAGATACATGTATACATCGCCTATGAACGTCAAAAGGAAATGATACCACTTTACATATGAATGACAAAAAGTTGGTGAAGCGAATGACGAAGTTGAGTTGGCCTGGTGGAGAGGCACTCACTATCTGGTCCTGTTGATCCCGGATTCGAGTCATCCCAGGGAGTAGGATTGAAAATCCAATAATCCTCTTTGATAATGGAAAAAAAAAAAGTCAAAAGGAAATGATACAACTTTACATATGAATGACAAAAAGTTGGTGAAGCGAATGACTGCCAAGGTGCGTCGTCGTATACTATCAAATTAGTTTTTTTTTTCCGTTTTGGGCATTCGAAATTAAAAACTTATAAATTAACTATCAATTACATTATTGTCCTTGGGATCAACGTGCCAACATGGCTTGTGATTGGATTTTCATCTTCAATTATTGAACTGCATTTGAGTTGAGTTATATATGATCATTATTATTAGAGATGAGGTTAAAAATTAAGAGCATGTTTCTAAAGGGCAAAAGTTGCTTTCTTTTCAGCACTTTCTGACAACATGATCTCCGTCTTTATTTAAGTTTGACGTTTTATCTTAAATCATATAAAATGGAATAATTTGGACTTGCAAAGCATCCTGTTAATAGGGATGCACAATCGATCCGATCCGGACTCGATGGGACAGGAATTTTACAGTCCGAATCAAGCCGGTGGATCGAAAATTTTTTAAAAAAAGAAGGATCGTGGACCGAATTTTTTCTTCTAAAAAGTGGACCGGACCGAATCACCTTAATTAAATTTAAAGTCCGGACCGGACCGATGGACCATAAATTTTCAAAAATATGTGCCGTGGACCGGATCAAGGTTTTTATGGTCCGGGTTTTACGATTCGGTTCAAATTTGTGCATCCTACCAGTTAAATCACATAAAAGAAAATATGCTTCCATCTTATAACTATTCTTTTCAGTCACATAAAAGTGTTTCCATTCCATCTAAAAACACCACTTTTTGAGGCTTAAAGTGTGCACGTAGTCTTTTTGTGGGACTTCACAAAAATTGTATATCTTATATTCTGTTGAGGGTTCATGGGATATTTTTTGAATTATTTCAGTCAGGTTTTATCCATTATAATTTTTTTATAATGTTATAAATTATTACTTAAATTTTACTAGCTCATATAGGTGTATAGTCCCATTGTAACTCAAAAACTCATGCTTGTGAGTTACGGTTCTATATAACTATATAGACAAGCACTTGTCTCCTTCACCAAGCGATGTGGACATTTCTTCAATTGTTTTCTATTCAACAATATTCCCCTCAAGTAGAGAAATGTCACGTGCTCCTCCTTGATTATTACTTCGCTGTCACAACCTTGCTACTCTTCTTTGTAGCGATCAACCTCGTAGGTACGTCCCTTGCGAATCCTCACTCCCCTACCACTTAGGGTCTTAATCTACTACCGGTGCCTAGCAACTCCATTGGCCCAACCAGTTCACTCGCATCCTTCGCGAGTCATTCGAGCTGCCTTGCATCTTGTCCTTCTCTAGGGATGCCCTAACGCCTCCATCGCGTGTCCCACATCTTGCATACTTGTTCCAGATTGCACCATGAGCTCTATTTCCCCTCTGTCACCATCAGATTTGTCGCTAGATTGAGATATGGTATCCTTAGTTTCTGTTTGAATACGGGTAAATGAACTTAACCCCACAAAAACTTCCACCGACACATCGTCTTCCATGGATCCATGCTGCTGCATAAAAGTGGCTAGGAAACCAAACATTCTCTGTTGCTTCTACTCTGTGGAATCAAACCTGTTCTGCATGGCGATGATGGATTCCATGGATTCTTGATGTTTCTGTTTGAGCATCAAAATCTCTGTCATCCATATACTTAGATCCCTCTTAAGCCTCTCGAGCTCACCTTCCACTTCAAAAGCCCGTCCTTGCTGATGCTGCTGCACATTCTCCTCTTGATGGTTTTCAATAAATTCTTCTACCCTCCCAGAAATCCCTCATTCGCAAACTCCCATTTATCATGATCAGTCCTTTTAATCCCTGCACTAAGATCAAGCACCATAAAAAACTGATCGCTTCATTCACTTTCAATTAGTAGAAGTACCGACAAAAAATTAGAAAGTAAGTACCAATGAAACACAATCAGCGTCAAGATACAAAGAAGCAGCTAACTTACATAATTCTTGAGCTGCCGCGTGAAGCCTAGAAATTAACATGCTTGAAATACCTACTAAGCAAGGTCATGGAGAATTTTTTCGAATCCCAAACTATGAAACTGTTCCTCGCTCTACTCCATGACACCACCTCATCCGTCGTCGGATCCTCCACCATCGCATACGTCTTTGTCAAAAACTGAGGCAGCCCTACGATAGGAAGACCCTCCCTATAGAAGATAAATAGTCACAAAAGCAGTACACCAATCAGCCATTCAAATCAATCAAGCGCAGAAGCAGCAAATCAATCAGCGCATTCAAATCAATCAAGCGCAGTAACAACTAACTTACATAAGTCTTGAGCTATCGCATGAAGCTGTAGAAAGTACTATGCTTGAAATACCTAGGAAACAAGGTCGTGGTGAAGTTGTTCGAATCCCAAGCTATGAAATTGTTCCTCGCTCTACTCCATGACACCACCTCATTCATCGCCGGATCTTCCACCATCTCATACGTCTTTGTCAAAAACGAGAGGTAGCCCTACGATAGGAAGATTCTCGTATAGAAGACAAATCGTCACAAAAGCAGCAAATCAATCAAGCGTAGAAGCACAAAATCCATCAACGCATTAAAATCAATCAAGCGTAGAAGCATCAAATCAATCAAGCGCGGAAGCAGTAAATCAATCAGCTCATTCAAATCAATCAAGCGCAGAAGCAGCAAATAATCAAGGGGTTTACAATAATCACGTTACTCAATTATCCGATAATGTCTGTATAACATACTCCCCGCTAATCCCAACAAGTATTCCAATATCTGTCCTACATTCATTCGTGAAGGGACTCCTAATGGATTGAAACCCATATCAACAAGTCTTCCATTTTACAAATTAGGCATGTCTTGTCGAACAAATTTTTTGAAATAATACCAATTCAATGTCTTCTAACTTCTTTTTTCGGATTAATCTCAAATCTATAACTCGACCCCCACCACCTATAGGTAGTTTTAAAAGTTTCCTTTCAAGTGGAGCATACCTTAATGCTTGGATATTCAGTAGACTGTGGAGATATGTTGGAGATGAGATTCGCGCCGCTCTTCATCGCCATCGACAAACGTAATTCTTCACTAGATCATCACTGAATAGTTCTTCCAATAGCATCTCAGTTTTCTATCTCTTTCGTTTCACATTTACCTCATCTAACGCAAAAGTGGGATTATGCATGACCCTCGCAAGGAAACCCAACATTTGATGCTGATTCTGCCCAGTAACAACATCAGGAGGCAAGTTCTTGAAAGGCAGCTCTGAGTGAAGAGGCTTCATAAACTCATCTAGTGAAACAATAGGTGGAAGGAACTCTACATCCTTCAATTCATCCTCAACGAGTCCATGCATAAGATCACTGCTCTCATTTGAAGGAATTGTAATGATACACTGAAGTTTCTGATCTAAACCACCATCGTCATGCAAAACAGGTTGGATTCCACTGAGCAGAAGCAGCAGAAAATATTGGGTTTTCTGGCCACTTTTATGCAGCAACAAGGTTCCATGGAAAACGATGTGTTGATGGAAGTTTTTGTAGGCTCAATCATTTTCTCGCATTCAGACAGAAACTAAGGAGAGCATATCGCAATCTAGCGATAAATTTGATGGTGACCAAGGTGAAATGGTATCAGCGCTCATGATGCAATCTGGGATAAGTATGTAAGATTTGGGACACGCGATGGAGGCATTAATTAAGGCACCCTCAGAGAAGCACAAGCTGCAGGGCAGCTCAAAGGACTCGCGAATAAACTGGCAGGGCCAGTGATATTACTAGGCTACGATAGTAGGTCAAGATCCCAAGTCAGAGGGGGAGTCGCAATGGACGTACCTACGAGGTTGACCGCTACGAAGAAGAGTAGCGATAGTGATAGCGAAGAAATGATCAATGGGGATATGACGTTTCTCAAATTGAGGGGGGATTCTTGAATATAAAACAATTGAGGAAATGTCCCACAAGGTTTGGTGAAGGAGACAAGCATTAGTTAATTTAGTTTTGTAGAACCGTAACTCATAAGCTTGATGTTTTGAGTTACAGTAAGACTGCAAACCTATATGAGCTAGAAAAATTCAACAATCTGTCTCTTAATTGGAGAAATGTCACGTGCTCCCCCTAAATTATCACTTCGCTATCACAACCTAGCTACTCTTCTGCGTACCGGCCCTCCTCGTAGGTACGTCACTTGTGACTTCCCCTCTCACTTGGGGTCTGGAAGTACAACCGTTGCCTAGTGACTCTACTAGCCCAGCCAGTTCACTCGCACTCATTCGCGAGTCCTTCGAGCTGCCCTGCAACTTGTCCTTTTCTAAGTGTGCCCTAACGCCTCCATCACGTGTCCCACATCTTGCATACTTGTCACAGATTGCACCATGAGCTCTGATACCATTTCCACTTGGTCACCATCAGATTTGTCGCTAGATTGAGATATGGTCTCCTTAGTTGTCTGAATGTGAGGAAATGAACCTGACCCCACAGAAACTTCCATCGACAATCGTCTTCCATTGATCATTGTTGCTGCATAAAAGTGATCAGGAAACCCAAGCTTGTACATTGTATATCTTATCACAAAGAACCAGTAAATAGAATTGTGACCCGATAAAAGAAAGGAACTGTGAGTACTCTGTAAACTAAGTCTGAATATCCTTCATTTTACATTGTTCATTACTTTTAAATATTTTTGTAACAATTACGATTACAATATTAGGAGTGCTCAAATGACACCCTTCTCATTTCATTAGATTTTGAGGCTCATTTTGATCACACATCCTATGTCGCACCCAAAAGAAGAAGCAATATAGAAACAAATTAGCAATAATACATCTTTGATTAAGTGTATCACGTGTGGCTTAATTTCAATCACTAATTTTAAACAAACGTGTAACCTAAAATAGATCTTAGAACCTTACCAATAAAAAGGGACTTCAATGGGTAAACACAATTTTTTTTTTTCACTTTTGAAAGTAAGGATTGGACAATCTCAAACTTATGTCATAAAATACATTAAGGGATTTTGAAAAATCAACCTTTTGATTATTTGACTAAAACTATGACCATTCCATTAGACTTCCGGAGAAAATGAATAAGTTGTGTTGAAATAAGATGAAACAAATCAATGAAATATTGCAAAAATTTTACGTAAGTTTTTGAGCTTCATTTCATTAGGTTAACGAAATATTGTTATTTAAGGATAAAAGTGGTGACGTCATTCTGAGCTACAACAAATTTTACTTTCCTCCTCATACTCCGACAATGTCACGTGTATCGCTCGTGCTAGTGTGAACGAATAAATCCAAGGGATAGAACGACATCGCTTGCTGCGTCCTCCAATCCAACGAATCTAAACGAATCCAGACTTCGGAAAATTTGAGGTTTGACTTTTTCTTTGGTCGCAATTTCCTTCTCCGGCTCCAAATCAAATTCAATCTCGACGACGACGGTCAATCATGTTCCAAAGCGGAGTCGATCAATGTCGAATTCAAATAATTCGAAGCGTAAGGATTTGATCGTCCTCCAATCCTCAATTTTCCGATTAACTAAATGGTGTTAGTTACAGCTTCCAAGCTCAATCTCCCCCAATCGCCATCGGCGCCGCCCCAGATACTGTCTGCCAATTATGAACCGAATTCTCGTTCTTTAGCTCTCACTCACTCCGATTCATCTCTATCTTTATACTCCTCTATTTCCCCAATCTCGCAATCCCTAGCTGCTCCTCAAACTCTAACCCTAATTCCATCTCCAATCTCCTCTTCCGCTTTTGTGCTCCTTCAGTCCAATTCCCTGACCGATTCGGGAACTATTGAAGACCCTCGTGTTATCTTTGTGGTTGCTTCTCCGCTAAAGGCGGGGGCTGCAGTTTGTTTAAGGTTTTATGCTCTGAAGAGTAGTCAGGTGTTTAGTAAAGTGAAGGTGATTTGCAAGCATAAAGATTGTGTCTTTGATGATAAGTCAGGGGGTGTTGTTGTTAGGGTGAATCACGGTATTGCGGTCAGGCTTTCCGGGACTGTTAATGTGTTTACGATGTATTCAGTTTCGAGTTCAAGAATTTGGGTTTTTATGTTGAAGATGGCGAGTGATGATGGCGGTGTTGGTGGTGATGGTGGGGTTGTTAAGTTGATGAAATGTGCTGTGATTGAGTGTAAAGTGCCGGTTTGGTCTATTTGTGTTTCCTATGGGTATTTGATTTTAGGAGAGGATAATGGGATCAGAGTATTTGCATTGAGGCCACTTGTGAAAGGTCATGGTAGTAAGTCGGTGATGTATGATACCAAACATAAGGGCAAACCGGTCAAAGGGAAGCACATGGGGCATGTATTCAAAATGCCGAACGGGGCGGCATCGAATGTAGGAGGGATTGTGGAAGGTGGTTATAGTAAGTTGGATGACGGTCTTGAAGTTGGAGCAAAATTAAATGCAAACGGAATGACAGTGGAGAGTCACTGTAATGTTCATTTAGAACAGAAGAGCAATACTCATGCTTCTGGTTAGTAAATAAATACTTTATTTTTGTTCTCTGTTGGTTTGTTAAAAGGCTGTACAATTCTACATACCTTCACTTTTTACAAGCAACTGCAAAATTTTGTGACCTTTGTTTAGGAAATCCAAATAGTTTCAATTAGAAGCACTTACGATTACGAAGACTTCGGGTTTTTAGCCTTTCTTTGTATTGTTGTCAGACTGATTTATCACATGGTCGTTATATTATCGGAATGTGTCATAATCTATTAGTTGAACTGTTTCAAGGATGTTTTTAGTTGGTCGTTCTGCATAGAACTCGGTATGTGCCTCTTGTTTCTACCAACTGTTGTACTGTGTCAATGCTTGTAAGGGTGGTCCTAAATACTTGGTTTGTGACTGGTGCAGTATTCTATTATACTTGTAAGATGTTTATTTGCTGTTAAAATTACTTATGCTTGTCGGAGCTTTGCTTTTTAATAAGTGCCCAAGTATATTTCTAATTTATGAATACTATTTTGCAACTTCTCCTGTTTGACGATCAGTAACTATTTGCAGTGAAGCTAAGATCCATTAGGGTGGGGCACGAGTCTGGAATGTTCAAGTCATTTAGTATCTTAAACTCCGCATCATTAAAATCTACAAATACACAGATAACCACAGCAAAGGCAATTTCCATCAAGGCAATGTCTGCAAACAAGTTTTTGATACTAGATTCCCTGGGAAACTTGCATCTCCTGAGCTTGTCAAAACTTGTTGGGTCGAAACTAAACTTACAAATGAGACAGTTAGCTCAATTCATGAAAGTGCAAAAGTTTGATGTTTTTCCTGGTAGGTAATACTGTCATTCAGTCTCTTTCATTTTTGTTCTTTCACAAAAGCGGTACTTGGAAATTCAATGACGAAATTAATAAGGTGTCATAGCATTACACTAACTTCCTCCATAATATTTTTGCCACTACATAAATGATAAATCACAACAGTTGCTGGTACTTGAGGCTATGTGAGACAAAGCTGATTCCACTTGAAGTAAAGTCACTACTTATATAATCTTTTGTGTGGATTAAAATGTAACTGGCATAGTCAGTTCTCATGTTTTCCTTTGAAGTTTCAAGAATTTGGCTCTGCTGCTAATTTGAACTCCGCAAATCTCACAGGAACACAAACATTATGGTTATCAGATGGGTTCTATACTGTTCAAATGATAATCCTGGGCGACATAGACCCTGCAAATAATGAGAGCAGTGATCGTGTCAACGAGGGCAATCCTACAGTTACAGGTTTCAGACTTGATGCTTTATTATTTTATAATGATAGCAGTACCAATCTTTAGTGTGTATCATTTGGTTTATAGTAAATAAAATTTGACATGTTGATTAAATACTCTTAGGCTTTACATATGTTCAAGAATGCAATTTTTTTAGGCTAAAAGGCTCTAGCCTAAACTTGACGTGTTGATCAAATAATCCTAGGCTTTACATATGTTCAAGAATGCAATTCTTTTATGCTAAAAAACTGTAGCCTAATTTGCTGAAGAATTTTCGTATATAGGTGTTTAAATTAGCAGGTGCTTTTGCAAGTGCAAAATTTGTTGTGTATGAAAAACATTATGTAACTGTAAATCCTTGGCTGTAAATGACTTCCATTTTATGTCATCTTCTTTATACATGTCATGTCATGTGGGGGACATATCCAGCGTTATAAGTTGGAACTTCACATATAGGTTGAGTACTAAATCGTAAAAGTGTAACCTCATTTTCCTAATTTGCATGGCTTTGGTAGGTAATCAAGTAATATTTACCAGTGAGAAGATCCAAGATGTAGTTTCATTGCCCGCAAATGCAGTTCTAATTTTTGGGCAAGGTAAATCCGAATATATCCTATATCTCACTTTGATCCATTTGTATTGGACATAACTACATTGGTTTTCAGTTTTGAGTGTTCTAAGTGACAAGTTAATCATGCAGGAAGTACGTTTTTATACGCGATATCGTAAAGGAGTTTGCATGGTCTCCCTTGTGATTTGGTGAGCATAAATCCATGTTGTGCTTTATATTACCATTTGTACTATCGAAATTAAGTTAAAATCAATGAATCATCAAGGAAGCTATTTGGGTTTAGAGAAGCAAATGCTAAAAAAAACATTAGAAGCAGGTAAATAACAGACCTTCCAAGGCACATGTGTAGTTATTGCAAAGCCTACTGATATAGATAACCCAGAGAAGTCGACAGTTTTGTTAGTAGCTAATATCTTGTACCTTAAAAAATTGTTATGTTCTCGAATTGTGTGTAAATTGCAAGTAGAAGAAATAACACTTTTTTTCTCTCTTTTGTGTACTGGTATCACATTTCCCGAAAACAGTGAAGAAAATAGCTGTTATCTAGTTTGTATCGTCATCTGATTATTGAACAGATTAGTTGTTTTCATTTTGGATAGGTGTCTGGCCCTCAGAAAAGTTTCCGTCATGGGGTTGTTTCATGGATTGGTGCAATCTAAATCAAGGTAATTTTGTTTAGTTTGTTACATAATATAGTATCCTGATCTAGTACACACCGCATACCGTTTACACTTTCAATCACAACGTGCAGATGAAACCCAGTTGGTTGTAGTGTCCATTCTTTGGTGGCCAGTATGCAAGTCCGTGATCTGTTAACAAAGTTATGCACCACAAGCACAAGTTCTATCCTTTTTTCCATATGCTTCGCTTCATCCACATCAAGTTCTGCGTGGTATGCAACATAAATGGGTATGATCTTCAAGGAAGTAGTAGTTTTCTGATCAAAATTTGTACTTGTGGTGATCTGCGGTTTTATCTCCTCGATACTCATTTGCTGTTTACCTGTCACAAATTATTTATGCATACATTAAATGGCTATTTTCAGGGGAATCATTTACATTTGGAGAGTCGAAGGTTTTCAGCTCAGTGGACTTTTACTGCTGCAACGGCTGGGTGATGGTATGCTTGGTGAACCTGCCTGGACACTAGTTGGCAGGTGTACAAGTAGCACGATTGGGGAAGCTAGAGAAAGCTTTCATCTGGCTATGATAATGCTGAATGTCTTCTGGTGTTTTAAGACTTGTATGGAAGACGGTTTTCCTTTCCAATCCAGAAAGAATGCTTTTGATCAAATTTATCATGAACATTAACTATATGCGCTGTTCTATTTCAATTGATAAATGAAGAGTGCTAATGTGTGCAGTTCACAGTGGACATCAAATGAAGTTTTAACAAGACCACTTAATGAAGTAATGCAGGTTTTGAAAATAATAATTCTATAATCTGCAGTTTTCAATTCAGGCAGCCAAACAAACTGCCAGCTAAACACTGTTTTCACCACTTTTGGCAAGTGTACATGACTACATGTGAGCTTTATATTCAAAATAACAACACTAAGCTGCTCTTTAGGGAAGACGCATTTTCACATTCAATGTAGTCTAAACAATGTGTTCACCACTTTTGGTAAGTGCACAGGTGAGAAGAATTCCTTATAAGGAGCAGATTGTGTACTCTATTTGTTTGCTTTTACAGGAATGGCAGCCCCTCACATCTTTCTAGCAAGTACCATCGGGTTCATAATCAATTAACTCAATTACCAGCTTTCCACTTTACTTGCTTCCTATTAAAATGCAAATATCACCAATTAAATAAGAGAAACCAAAACAAAACGCAAAAGGTAGGTCTGCATATTGTTTTGGACCAGATAAGGGTCTCCGTGCATGCCAGCCAAATTGAAAATTCAAGGTACCTGAAAGAAATGTACTTCTCAAGAGTGCTCATTTGTTCCACAGCATAAGTGAACCAGTGGTCTTTTTGAACAATCCCATCTGCCTCCATCATCTCTACAAAAATGAAAATAGTTACTTGTAATGAATCTGCCGAACTGCAATCAAGTTGAGACTGTTACTTGTCCAAACCTTGAAGCAAAATGCCTTCATCAGAGAAACCCTTTAATTTCCAAAATGTATTTCCATCGGAATCCACAAACAGGGGCTCCGTTCTGACAGCATCAGATCTAGGTTCCTCTGAAAGAACAAGAATGTGAATTCACTAGGAAGAGTCTGAAATGAAATTATATATAGTAAATTTAAAATGGATTACCAAGTTTGCACTTACTGTTGGGCAAGAAGCCTCTTGCTTCTAACAATTGTGCACGGGCTTCTGCTGCTTCAATTTTTATTTTTGAAACAATATTTTCATGCTCTGAAATTGTTAGTGGAGCTCCACTTTTTTCAATTATGGCTTTGGCCAATTCATCCTGCATTTTTCTTTTTGCAACCCTTTCCTGCGTGCATTAATTGCAAACAATTTGAGTGCAATGAGGATAATTGTATAAGCTATCAAAGACGCCATATTAGAATTACCTTCTCCTTTGCAGCAGTCACTTTTTCTCTACCTTCTTTCTCTTGTTCCAAGCTTTTAGAATATTCCTCTTCAATATAAGACCTACATTTCCTGCAAGATTTATCGAACTAGTGCAAATAAGATATCAGGAAGGTGAAAAGATGACATCAAAGCTTCTTCACTTACTCAGTGTCAAGAGCTTCATCGCATAAGAAATTCAGCAACATAAGCTTTCTGGAAGAATCTAAAGCATTGTATCCTTCAGAACTGATGGAAAAATTAGAGAGAGCATGTTGAAATTTTGAGTTTGCTATGCACTTCATCGCAGCATGCAACCATGAATTTTTTCCCATTGTTGGGCTCATTTCGGAGCATCTGTCAAGCATGGTAAGTCAGATTGTGTATGATAAATTGAAAAATAGATGACATAGTTAACATATTCTCACTTCTCTCCTGAATCCTTCTCAATCAAGGAGATCAGTTCCATATGGAACTGAATAGCTGCAGAATATTGTGCTCGGCGCCTTTCACGGCCTCCAACTATTTCTCGAACAATTGCTTCTGCTTGTCCTTTCCTCAAATTAAAAACCTGTAAATGATGATATTAATACACAGTGCTAAAAGCAAGTAACCAGACAGATGTCAGTAACACAGTGATTATGCCTAAACCAACCCTATTATTCCTCACATGAATTATTGTTGATAGATATTACTGAGATCAAAGTGCGGAAGTTAATTAAAAAAATTGCTTGCAAAATGGAACTCTTTGGTGTGCTCAACAAAACCTAGAAAGACTTGCTATGAAATATATGGAGAATATCATTAAAAAGTCAACTAAAAAATGAGATATTGATTGTTTATGAATATTATTTGCTAGGAAGAAACCAACAGTGCTAATTCACTAGACAGTTCATGAACCATGATAACAGATTATGTGACAAATGGGCATTAGGTGAGACCGTGAGAGGCTTGCTCTCAATAGGTCATGAGTAAAAAGAAGAACAAAACGCACACCGTCTGAATCCAAAACTACTTGCATGAAATCTTCATAGTCTTGACAAATCTAACTAAGACAAGAAATAAATGAATACATACGATAATCAAATGCAGTTGATTACACAGAACAAGAAAATATAACAGTCAATGCATTTATCATAAAACGAATATAACGAACTGGTTTCATCAACATGATAAATAGACCAGTGTTAGTTATAGGAGTACCTTCCCAAAAGCAGAGCAGAATTCCAAGAACTGCAAAGCCCGACCAACATCGCTAGAAGGCAGTTCAGTCCCCGCAATACTAATCGACTCAATACCAGTAGGCAGTATTAAGTCTGCTTCAACCTCTTTGTTCATCATGTTCTTGGAATTGACTTGTTGTGAGTTACCCTCAGAGTCTATATCCTCGGTATGCACATTTACTCTTTCAGCAGCATTCTTCTTCGCTGAACCAACCACTTCAACAGTTTTCTCTTTGTTTCTGATTTTGTGCTTGAGTCCTTTCCTTTTGGAACTTTTAGCTGGAGCAACATTTTGATCCAATATACTAGCCTGTTCTGTGTTCTTGAGTTTTTTTCCATGCGAACTTGTATCGACAGGAACACTTTTCTCCACATTACTATCATCATTTGTGTTCTGCTCAGACATCTCTTTCGAATGAGAATGCTTTCTTTTCTTAGGCTTTGTTGAATTGAGGTCATCAGCTGAACTACATGTATGAGATTGTAACTCATCAATCCCATTAGAAGAAGTGTCTTTTACATCCTTCCTAGGAAGAGCACCTTCATTTTCCTGGCATAACAGAACATGTAACAATCACCTGAATAAATATATCACTATGATATACGTCTACAGTCACTGAGCATAAAGATTATCAAACCTTCTTCAGAGCTGTTTCCTTCTTATGAGTAATTCCTTTCTTTGGAGAAGCACTTACACGCTTAACTTTGGATTGGGGACCCATAACATCAAGCATTTCAGACACCGAGGAGAATCCAGTTGCCTTGGCAGTGTGAGTGAGAATTCCAGTTGGTCTTTGGCCCTTCTTCTTCCTATAATCAGTTATACAGTCAGTCAGAACCATGCAAGGCACTGAATAAATATATGGCCTATTTTTGAAGTTCAAATCCACAGTATCTTACATGCAGAAACTGCAATTGCATTTGTCCCTACACTTTGGGCATTTCCAATCATCCAAAGAAGCCTTCTCTTCAGCCTTCTCCCCATACCTATCCATTTTAAGTATGATGTAGGTGAACATCGCATCACCAAAATTTACAAAAAAAAAAAAAAACCAAGCATCATAATAAACTGGTTGTGGATGCAACCTGTTAGTAAGACATTTGTGACAATATCGTATGGTACACTGCTTTCCCTTCTTCAAATTGTTGCAAGCTGCAGTGAAGTCCATTGTCTTCTGACGACACTGAAAAGCACAAAAATAAACTCCCAACTTAAATGGAACACAACTATTCCAAATGAAATCATCAATATCAGAGCAACGTTTAATCCAGTTTAACAATCTCGATCCACAACAAGTACGAAAACTAAAAGAGGCATGAATGAACGATGCTTATACATACCTGGTGACATGTCTTGCCATTTTCGGAGTCGTAGATACGGCCACCGACGAGACGGACACCGGGAGACTTTGTCCGCTTGGGGACGGCGTCGGATGGTTGATCACCAGCCTTGATCTTACTCGCTCTCTTACTCGGTTGGTTCTTCATGAGTTTGGATTTAGGGCTTCGAGGTTTGGTGGATCGGGAGGGAGAAGTTGACGGAACCGCCATGGATGTCGATGTCGTCGAATCCGAGCAGTTGAGCAGGAAGCAGCAGAGGAGAGAGAGAGAATCAATCAGATTAAATGAAGACTGGTGATGCTGATGATGTTTGAAAATGTTAGGGTTTGCAGAGCGGGATTTCGGAAAATGAAAATGAAATTGAGTCGGTGGCGCCAACTGAAAAGTGGATCCACGGATCTCTTGTTGGATCTTTTTGTTAGAAAATCAGGATTATTATTTTTGCCCCTTTCCGTAGAGATGAGTTGGTTGAGCTCTTGATTATTGATGTGAATCTGAATCACATCACTTCAAATTAGGGCTACGAACAAGACGATACGTTCCTGAGCTCTGAGAAAGCTCGGTCACAACTCGGTTCGATCTTAAATGAGTCAAGTTCGAACACAAATTTAAAGCTTGATAAATAAACGAGCCAAGTACGAGCAAGAGGGTGCTCCACTCGTTTATATTCGCGAATTTGTGTTCGTTTTAAATGAGTTTACATACTCTATTAAAACTCGTTTATATACTCTATTAAAACTCATATATATTGTTTGAAGGTCGTTAATGAGCTCGATTGAAGTAAATTTGTACACTTTAAAATATATTTTCCAGTGAAAGCTCGTTCGAACATGTGAAAAGCTCGTGAAAATTAAACGAGCCGAGCTCAAACATATGTTTTCAAAACTCGATAATGCTTGGCTCGAACTCGCCAGATTTTAAACAACTCTGTTAGATTTATGGCATGTAGTTTGGCAAAACTCTGTGTAGTTGTTCAAGTTGTTGTTCAAGAGGAGCAGAGACAATTGTCCTGGAACAAGTTGAAGCAGATGGAATGTTTTCTAAATTCAGATTAGGGAACACAGTCGACCGTTAGAGATCAAGGCGGTTGCATATGGAAGGACAGAAGATAGAAGTTTCCTAATTCAGATTAGGCAACTTGTTTCAACCGACGTAGCACAACTTAGACGCAGCAGAGATTTCCTAGAGTGGATTGGAAAGTCGGTGCTTGGTGTTTATCGAAGATATTTAAAAAGTCGGTTGATAGATTACTTGCGCTTGAAGATAACCTAGCAAAGAAGATAATCGAAGGTTTCTTAAACGGAGTTGAAGATTATCTACAAGAAGATATGCGCAAGGATTTAGGAAAGATTTCCTAAAAGATTAGGAAAGGTTTCCGAATGATATAGGCGGTTAAGATTAGGAATCCTATTCGATTTAGGATTTCTACCGCACTATATAAGGAGGGCTAATGCTTCAGTATTAGTCAGCACTTACGGAGAAATTATACACGCTCATACTCACTGAAGGGAGGAGGAGGCAAACGGCCGGCGAACTAATCACTCTAATTATTCACGGCGCTCGAATTCAGTCTGTTTTAGTGCTCGGCAGACTGATCGTAGAACAACATTGACGCTACACGCACTTGTGTTCTTTTACGCATTCGGGAGAAGGCGCTGATTCTCGTGGAGGATCATTCTGGTGGAATCGGAGGTGAGGCTCAGATCTAGGTGAGACCTAGTTAGCGATTGCTAGAGTGTCCGAGGCTCAGGCGATTTAAGAGGGATTCTGTAAACGTAAGATCATGTACTTGCAATACTCATTATTAGTGAATTGATATCCACCGGGCTAAGGATACAGCCCCCAGACGTAAGCTCGTTAACGCCGAACTGGGTAACAACTTTGCGTGTCGTTTATTTTCCGCACTGCATTTATTTTCGCATAAGTTGTTCTAGTATTTGTTCTGCACTCGACCAGAACAACCTCTTAACTACTACGGGAAGATTTTAATTGGTATCAGAGCAAACACTCAACACACAGAGTGAGATCCAGAAGTTGTTTGAGATGGATTTGAGAGAAGGGCAGAACATCACGCGACCGCCGCTGCTAGAAGGAAACAAGTATAGATATTTGAGAGTGCGAATGAAAGTCTTCCTAAAGTCACAGGATGAATAAGTTTGGGAAGCCGTTGAAAACGGGTGGACACATCCAGTGACTACCGAAGCTGGCAAAGTTAGCCTTCTTGCTAAAGACATGTGGACCGAGATACATAAGAATGCTGAAGCCGCAAACTCCAAAGCAATGAATGTCATATTCTCAGGAGTTGATGGAAAGAACTTCAAGATGATTTCGACCTGTGAGATTGCGAAGAAGGCGTGGGACATACTGCAAACTGCTCATGAAGGTACGACCAAGGTCAAACTATCAAGAATGGAGATGGTCACGTAAAAATTCGAAAATCTAAGAATGCAGGAGGACGAGACCATAGCTGACTTCAATACAAGGGTTCTTGATATATCTAATGAATCGTTTGCTCTTGGAGAACCCATGACCGAAGAGACACTGGTAAGAAAGGTGATGAGGTCTCTACCAAAGCGGTACGCAATGAAGGCACTCGCTGTCAAGGAAGCCCACGATGTGAAGATCATGAGGTTGGATGAACTGATGGGATCTCTTCAGACCCATGAGATGGAGATGAATGAAGAAGAACAACTCATGAAGGTTAAAAGCGTCGGTCTGAAAGCTGAAGTCTCTGTTGTTCAAGACAAGACAGTGGAGATGTCTGAACAACAGTATGCCATGTTTGCTAAAAACTTCGGGAAGTTTATGAGAAGGCAGTACAACAAAGGGACTGATACAGGTCAGTCATCTAGTTTGAGATTCCAGAAGGATGGTAAATTTCAAAAGGGGAACAAATCTGGAGACTTCAACCATGACAGCAAAGGAAAGGGGATCCAATGCAGAGAATGTGAAGATTATGGACACATTCAGGCTGAATATATCAACACACAGAAAAAGAGAAATGCATATGCTGTCAGCTGGAATGACAGTGAATCTGATCAGGAAGGTGAGACCAATAATTTTGTGGCTCTTGCGAGCTGTGTCAATCAGGATGAAGTAAAGTCAAAGACATCTTCAGAAGAACACACACAGTACTCAAGCTGCAGTGATGATGAAGAAATCACGGATAAAGATTTTGCTAACAAGTACAAGAAGTTGTTCCAGGAATGGCTGAATGAAGTTGAGCGGAACAAAGCACATCGTAGCAACCTGGCAGAATTAAAGAAGAAAAGCAAAAATTATGGGAAGAAGCTGTTGTCCTTGTTGCTCAGAAGATGGAACATCAACAAACAATCATACCTGGTCACTAACTCCTTATGGATTTTACTATGAAGATGATCTACATATGGATCAAAAGCTAATTGAATGTTCTATAACTTTCATGTTTAACTCAAGATGAAATTCGAAGGTTAAGCCGATAAAAACAACGACCAAAGATAGATGATTAATTGAAATTTGCCGAAATTAAGGGGTCCGAGCCAATCTTCTAAAGCTCATAGAGGTGTCATCCTGTATCCGTTGAAGATGATCCATATATGTATAGAAATCTAATTGAATTCTCTACAACTTTCATGTTTACTTAAAGATTATATTTGACAGTTAAGCTGATAAAAACAGTCACCAAAGATGGATGATTGATCGAAATTAGCCAAAATCGAGGGGCTCCGAGCCAACCTTCGAAAGCTCATAGAGGCGTCATCCGGTGTCCGTTTAAGATGTTGTTTATATGGGTATAAAGCTAATTGAATGTTCTATAACTTTTATGTTTACTCCAAGATGAAATTCGAAGATTAAGCTCACAAAAATAGTGACCGAAGATACATGTTTAATCAAATTTTTCAAAAAATATATATAAAAAATTTGTACCAAATTCGAGAGGGGTCATGCCCCCCCCCCCTAAAATCGCCACTGATGATAATGGTGATTGGGAGGAGGACAATTTAATTGACATGGTTAAACAACGTTGCTGATGAGTTTGTTGCCAGACCACATGTTTTAGAATCGTTGATGAATGACTATGAATTACTATTGTATGAATGGTGCTCCAAATATACAATGAAATCTGCAACTAGATGTGTTGGTCTAACATTTTTATTAGGGTTTATAGTGTTGGTCGGTAGGTTACCCTAAGTAAGTGCTATAATAGTTTGGTTAGAAATATATTCTTGTATAAAAGAGCTTTCATATTATTATCATTTATTATTGAACATGTGACATTTCACAATTTTATTGACTACTTGTAACTTCAGTGCGTAAAACCGCCATAGTGAATTGTGACACCAGAAGTTGTTGGAAGGGGTAATTTCAGCTTGAGATCGTAGAATCGAGGCTTAGTCACGTATGATTCAGAATTGCCTAAATCAGTAAGGTGTATATCATCACCTAAACGTTCTGCCACTTTTATGAACTTTATAGAAGCTGCTTCGTTCTCTCTCCGGAATGGATGTATGCCATTACCCATTTGAGTTGAGGTATGATAGCCGCCATGGATTGTGTTGATTATTTCTCCACCAAAAAGCGCTAGTTGGGCGCTCTGACCTAAAAATATGTTGTACGGCCAATACCCTACCGGGACGCAATCCTTGAATAACCACCAATGCCCGGTATTTTGATCCTAAAAGAGAAATCTCATCATACGGATTTTTATGATATAAAATATATTAAATTCCCAAAAAAGAAAATAATAAGAAAATAATAGAAAGAGAAAATGTACTTAACATTATAACATATACAAACATAGGGTTCGGTTCATGTATAAACCTCATTAGCGATTGATTAATTACTTTCTTATGAATCCTATAACATACAATTCGTTGTGATTCTTAATTATGGTTGATTATTTACTATTGAAATTAATAACAACTAAATTTTAGGATGAATATGAGAGTCAAAATTCATAGTTTGTGAGTTTGGTATATTAATCTCAATCTCACAAACTATTTGGATTTGTACAACGGACATTGTATAGTTCGCGGGGTTCTATATTTGCAATTTATGATTTTGATGCAATAATTTTACACATTACCACGAACTATATATAGTTCGCGTGTTTGAAAAGTATAGTTTGTGGATTTCAAAATAAATATTGATGTTTTTTAAAAGATTGAATTTGTAATTCCCAAAATTAAGAGATAATTACCCTTTAATTTTATCAATTAAAATATAAAAGTGAAAACAAGTTCGTTACGTGTGTTGTTTTCAGAAAAAAAAAAATTGATTCCTAAAATTAAGGAAAACTATTAATTTATGATTTTATCAATAAAAACAATATGAAGAAAATAACTGATCTTTCCTCATTTTTAATGATCATTATTTGAACTTGAGTAAATCTAATTCAATTAAGGATTATAATCACAATTAGACCATTTGATTAATATATTTTTACTTAATCGATATAATTAATAAGTAAAATATGAATAACTGTAATCAATAACTTACTCTGTTTATGAGAATTGCTAATTCGCTATGGATATTTAGAGCTCCACCAATTTCAACCTGATGATTTATTTGTACAAAACCAGCACACTGCAAGTTGTAACATTGGGTGTGTTGATGCCCTACATCCCTCTAATGCAAAATCATTCGTCAACCCAAATCAGGATATTGCAGGATAAATAATATTATATAATTCATCAATATGAACATGAGGAAAAAATAATATTACCGTTGATCTGATAAAGAACTTTGTGACATGTGTCTCAGGTTCATCTACCTATTACATAAGAAGGAAGTTTAGGACCATTTATTATTTTTCGTATGTTAGATGATAAAATAGCTAGAAAAAGAGAAATCCATGAGAATAGCTTTGTGTAAACTTACAATCCATCCTGCAGAAATAGAGTTTTCTTCCGAAGATCCGTAATATGTTACAAGCTTGACTTGAGCTAGACTAATTTCAAAAGGATGTGCTACTTTAGGATTCCACACTTCAAGTATAGCCCCAGCACCGTAAAAAGGACCAGCTCCTGTTCTCGTGCCTACTTGTGCAATCTGATCGCGAGATTAGTAAGTTTGATTATTTGAATCAAGTAATCACCATACCGTTGGTACAAAGGAGAAAAAGTATAAATTGACAACTAAATTTGATATAACCGATTATAAATGAATAAATATAACCTCAATTTTTGGATTAGAGTTAACATTTCTAGCATCATATTTGTGTGATCTGATAATGGGGATGGTCCCTTTTGGGCAATGATCAATAATATTCCATCCTTCCTGAATTTTTGAATGTTGATAGCATTGAATGTTCTTGGGATACTCTGTGGGCTTGAGCTATACAAAAAATATATAGTTCAAAATTAAAATTAAAAGTAGACTGATTATTCATTAACTATATACCAAATATTAGAATGATAGGAAGAAATGAGAAAATATAATTTATATGTAGCTGAAATACCTGAATTGTATGATTGACTAAAAATCGATGACCTAACGCTGGTTGTTGATATATATTTACGCAGTCAAATATGTCACCATATTTATTCTACAAGAAATATAAATGAAAAAACAAAAATGAGGATATAGCAGGTAAAAATTCATGTTCGACTCTGAAAATACAAATGCAAGATCCATTAAAATATAATGATTGTTTATATCATTGACCTTGTATGTTTTCACAGTGCCTTTATGCTTGTCAAGCTTTTTGGTATCAATGTTGCGGTCAGGGTCTGCGGAACTGCAGGCAAGGAAATAGAACATGATTGCGAAAGTATATATAAAAACTTTGTGCATATTTTTAAAATCCATACTTTTTTCAAGTATCTTTGTCATAACTCAGAGAATTCGGAAATTTTCCTTGATATAGAACATTGTAAATACAGTAATAAATTGTGTCACTATACATTTTCCAAAAATTGTGATTTACGAAGAGCGTATATGCCATTTTCCAAAAATTGTGATTCACGAAGAGCGTAAATGCATCATGCACCATAAATATGCGTCAAAGATAATTATCGGGTAAAAAATATATATATATATATATATATATCAGAGGAATTGGATCAAATACAAATCAAAATTATAAATAAAAACTACAAACCCATTAAAAAATTAACACGTGTAAAAATCGACCAATCAGAATTCATCCCGTTCGGGGTTCTTTTTGTAAATAAAAAAACACACGCGGACTTATTTAAAAATACATAAAAGATAAGAGGGGTATAATCGTCCTAAAATTTGCTACAGTAAAATTCGACTTTCGCTACAGTACGTTTTTAAGTCTGATCATTTTGAATAAAATTTGACTTTTCGCTACAGTAAAGATCAGACTTAAAGATGGTAATGATCAGACTTAAAGATGGTAATGATCAGACTTAAAATTGATAATGATCAGACTTAAAATTGATAATGATCATACTTAAATAGACAATGATCAGACATAAAATTGATAATGATCAGACTTAAAGATGGTAATGATCAGACTTAAAAAGACAATGATCAGACTTAAAATTGATAATGATCAGACTTAAAGATGGTTATGATCAGACTTAAAATTGGTAATGATCAGACTAAAAATTGATAATGATCGGACTTAAAATTGATAATGGTCAGCCTTAGAATTGATAATGATCAAACTTAATAATAGACAATGATCAGACTTATTACTGATAATGATCAGACTTAAAATTGACAATGATCAGACTTAAAATTGATAATGATCAGACTTAGAATTGACAATGATCAGACTTAATAATAGACAATGATCAGACTTAAAATTGACAATGATCAGACTTAAAATTGATAATGATCAGACTTAGAATTTATAATGATCAGCTTAAAGATGGTAATGATCAAACTTAAAATGGTTATGATCAGACTTAAAATTGATAATGATCAGACTTAAAGATGGTAATGATCAGACTTAAAATTGGTAATGATCAGACTAAAAATTGATAATGACCAGACTTAAAGATGGTAAATGATCAGACTTAAATAGACAATGATCAGACTTAAAATTAATTATAATCAGACTTTGAATTGATAATGATCAGACTTAAAATTGATAATGATCAGACTTAAAATTGACAATGATCAGACTTAAAAATAGACAATGATCAGACTTAATATTGATAATGATCCGACTTAAAATTGACAATGATCAGACTTAAAATTACTGTTTTAAGTCTGATCATTACTGGTTTAAGTCTGATCATTAACTATTTAAGTCTAATCGTTAACTATTTAAGTCCGATCATTAACTGTTTAAGTCTGATCATTATTTTTTAAGTCTGATCATTACTGTTTTAAGTGTGATCATTAACTGTTTAAGTCTGATCATTATTTTTTTAAGTCTGATCATTAACTGTTTAAGTCTGATCATTAACTGTTTAAGTCTGATCATTGTTTTTAAGTCTGATCATTAACTGTTAAGTCTGATCATTATTTTTTTTAGTCTGATCATTACTGTTTTTTAAGTCTGATCATTTCTAAGTTTAAGTCTGATCATTAACAAATCGAGGACTAGATTGAAAATAACATTATTAGTTTTATACCCCTCCGTGTGGAATGACTATAATCCCCTCCGTGTGTTTGTTCGGGATTTCGACTAAATGAGGCACGTGTCAGCTTAAAATTCGGTTTGTAGTTTTTATATATAAATCGGTTTGTACCTGAACCGCACTCTATATCAAATTCCCAAAAAAATATAACAAAAAAAAAGAAAATAACAAATAGAGAAAATGTACTTAAGATATACATACATAGGGTTTGAGGAGCGTTCAAATGAGGCACCCCCTGAGTGTGAGGCAGTGAGGCACGATTTCATCCACTCATCTCAGCCGTCAAACTCACCTCATTGCGACACGTGTCCCACTACCAAAAATCTATCAAAAGCAAAAACTATTCCTGTACTATTCCCTGCCACATCATCAAAACGAATGACTCACAACGTGCCTCACTGCCTCATTCTTACAACCATGCCTCAACCGAGTGCTCCCATAGGGTTTTGTTCATGTATAAACCTCATTATATACGGGAACTTAGACCAATGTGGATTGTTGATTTGAAAAATTGATCGGGTTTGATTAATTACAAATATTAATGATATAATATATATTGTTTGATTTTATTAATTAAAAATAACTAATTGAGGGAAAATTGAGGACCAATTACTGATTTGTTTTTTTTTTTTGAAGATATGACCAATTGCTGATTGATGAATTACTTTTGTGTAATTAATATAACATACAATTCCCTATGTTTCTTAATTACGTTTGATTACTAACTTTATTACTGAAGTACATAACGACTAAATATTTTGGATGAAACTTACACTTGATTTTACACAAATATATTGTCAAAATCTTTGTAATATCCTAACAGGGTTTTGGATAATTGTTAGCAACAAGTCGTTTTTCTTTTGTTTGATAAATTAGCAGCAAGTAGTTTTGTTTGATTGTGAGCTTATATATCATACAAATCAAACACTACACGAATACATCTTGTATACATTATATAAACATTTTATTACTCGGGTACATATGAATCACTAGACTTTAGAGCACAGGCCACGCAAAGCACCCATCCAGATTAATACTTGAATCGACCATTGAAGCACGGGGTCATAAGAAGATACCTTTATCTTGAATAATAACGAGCGAATACGCACCTCCATGCATCCATGAAGACTGACGAAGTAAGCAACGCCTGCGAATATGCAGAACACACCTCCGCGAAAGAGGAACAACAGGTCCACGCCTCCACGAGGGAGGAACAACGCATCCACGCGAAGGTGAGACGAAATACACTCCTAAAGTTGATACTCGAGGGATTCAAACCATTGACCTCTTGACATAGCGAAGAGCTCAAATCACTCGAACGAAACCCCTATCACAATAGCAAATATCCTAAAGAAATTCCAATTTAAATCTATGATTTGGTTTGGGAAAAGGATCAGGTGCAAAGTTGATATTTTGGTACAAAATACAAACTAATCATAGCTCTTGATCTTGTGATTGAATGGATGAGATTAAATCTTGATTTTTTGGTTTTTTTGGTGTGTGACGAATTATAAAATAAACCTGACGAATTATGTCGTCTTTTTATTTTTCGGCTCGTGTTTTTCGTTTTTCGGCTCGAATTTTGACGAATTATAAAATACAATGACGAATTATAAAATGATTTGACAGATTTTGTATTTTGTACCAAAAATTTAATTTTCACCAGATCTAACCTCTTGGTGTTTGAGTTTAGTTCAATAAGAAAAGTACAAAAGACAGTCTATGTTAGGTTTTGCACTAGATTGTAAATATTGTTTATACATTACACAACAAAATCAAAAAAATTCTACCGTTGCAACGATTCCTCATCCGTTGCATAATCTACCGTTGCATAATGTCATGACATTAGGCAACGGTTCAAAGAAAAATCGTTGCATAATGTTGTGCTATTATGCAACGGTTTATTGGTTGAACCGTTGTGTAAAACATCGAAATATTTGAGCAGATTCTAGCTGTTTTTTCAGCTCAAATCCACATGAAAATTTGAACATTCTAAACAAATTTTAATACCCTGCTGTTACACGTTTACAAACATCAAAATATTTTCATTTCACTCCGAATACAACCATTACAACAATTCATACAATGAATTATGTACCACCAAGTCATTATACAAGTCATACACTGATTTATACAACTTCACATAAACAATTCACATGTAAACACTATGTTCGAACAAGTAGTTGTACAAGGAGGCGGCGATCTCATCTCGCACGTCTTGTACCTTTCCCAACTCTTATGCTTGTGTCCCATTAGGAAAAACCTAGAACAAATAAGAAGACGATAACATAAATATATACAAAAATTAGGTTTAGAACATGGATTTAGAACAAAAAAAATAAGAGAACACACAACACATATTATATTCTAATATTCCCAAAACTAGAATATCAAACGCCAATCTGATCCCAAACTTTGGTCATAACACAGAGTAGGACGAGATTATATTCAGAATGATGAACACTGATATTGAACTACAACTCCAACACCATTCTACATTTGTCACCATTCTAATAGAGTAGGACGAGACTAGCATGCTTACTTGGTCAAAGTCCTCCGAATCTGCAACTGAGTATATTATCCCTGCATCACGAAGCTTAGTAATTTCCTTAAAAACAACTTCATTCAAATTAGGGTTTAGTCTCCTCAAATGCTCTCGGCTAGGTTTAGCATCATTTTCCAAGTGTATCCTATGCATGCAGATGCTAGGACTAATCCCTTTAATGTCATCAATAGAGTGTCCAATAGCAGACTTGTATTTCCTAAGTACATTTAGCAATTCCACAGTCTGCTGTTCATTCAATGAGGCATCAACTATCACAGGTAATGTAGAGTTAGGTTCAAGAAATTCATACCTCAGATTTGATGGAAGTGGTTTTAAACTTTCATCAAATTCGTTACCTGATTCATTGTCTTCATCATCCTTCTTCCCAATGGCTTCTTCAATTGCTTCACACTCCGTCAGCATCATAAGTGCACCTGCTTCTTTGTCATTGCCTAGTAGTTCATGCTCAGAATTTGGCAGCTCATCAAAACGGTTAGAATCATCATATATGTCAAGCCAAGCACAGTCCAAAGAGTCACTAGGTGCTTTCATCATAGATTTCAAGAAAAATTTGACTTTTTCACTGCCTAGATTCATCTCAATGGTTCCATTACCGCAGTCAATCACAGCTCGAACTGTATTTAGAAATGGCCTACCCAGTATGATAGGAGTTTCATTCTCAACATCCATATCTAGAACATAGAAGTCAACAGGCACCCAAAGTTCACCAATTTTAATGAGCATGTCTTCTAAAATACCCTTAGGCAACCTAGAGCTTCTGTCAGCTAATCTCAGGCTAATGGGTGTTGGTGTTAATTCTCCTACATCAAGCTTTTTGTACAGAGAAAATGGCATCAATGAAATACTGGCACCCAAGTCACATAGAGCATTAGACACATTAACAGGACCTATTGTAATGGGAATACAGAATGCACCAAAATCATTCAACTTTTTAGGCATGGCATGCTGTATAATGGCACTGCAATTTGCATCAAGTGTAACATGATCGGTGTCTAACTTTTTCTTGTTTGTGACAATATCCTTCAGAAATTTTCCATAACCAGGCATTTGAAGTATTATATCAGTGAATGGCATTGATACCTGAAGGTTGCTGAGAAGTTTAGCAAACCTTTGTATGTGGGAATTTTCGTTTCGCTTTTTCAATCTCTGGGGAAATGGTACTTTCTCCTTGATTTCTTGCCTTCTTTTGCCGACTTCTTTCTGCAAAGGTTCAGATAAGTTAGACAAATTTTCATTGGAAGGGAACTCGGTTACCCGGTCGAGCACTCGCTCGGATGCGCGATCGACTACACGATCGGTCGTGCGATCGTCTTGATCGGGTACACGATCGGTTATGCGAGTGTTTGCACGGTCGGTTACCCTAGCTTGATTTGCTGCTTGCAACTCCTTCCCATTCCTCAAGGTGATAGCATTGATGTTCTCCGTTGATTTTACATCAGCTTGAGGCGGCAATTGACTCTGAAATCTAGATGCTGATGCCTGCTGAGCTATCTGGTTCTCCAATATTGTATTATGCTTCTGGAGTTCGTTAAGCTTCTGGAGTATCAGTTGGCTTTCCTGTTGACTCTGTTGCTGTTGCTGTAGCATCTGTTGTTTTGTTGCTGCAAGTTGTGCAACAATAGAAGACAAGTCAGTCTGATTAGAATTGTTCGACGATGCAACATTACCTGGGTGAGTGTTTTGAGGTTTGGGAGCAGTAGGTGCAACATGATTGGCGTTCCATGGCTTCGGGGCAGGGGCTGCATAGTTTGTTTGAGGCATCTGATTGCTTTGCTGATTGTTCTGATAATTGAAGTATGGTTGACGCTGCTGGTAGTTCCTATTAGCTTCATATGCAGGTCTGCTGTTGTTGTTGTTGTTGTAGGGCTGATTCCGTACGAAGTTTACATCTTCTTCAGCATGCATAGGTATGGGTGGCTGATGGTACTGGTTGATCGGTGGGGTGGCTGATGGTACTGGTTGCTGAGTAAGGACTGCAGGTGGCGGTGGGATAATATACTGGTTACTGTATTCCATCCCGACTTGTGCTACGCTAGGATTCTGATTCTTCATCATTGCTTCAAACATTGTGGTGAGGCGTTGAATGTCGTCCTTGGTTGCAACAGCACCACTGCTGAAGTCACTATCCTTAGGATAGTTGTTGCGTCCACTGCCAAACTGTAGTGAGTTTGACGCGAGTTCCTCTATCAGTTGGTGGTAGTTTGTTGATGGCACCTCTTCCACTGTTGTCCATCAGATGTCGGGCTTCCTTGTCCATTCCGTTGTAGAAGGAATACAGCAGCTGCCAAGGTGAGTTTCCATGATGTGGGCATTCCCACAGTAATCTCTTGAATCTTTCGTAAGCCTCATGAAAATCTTCACACATCTTCTGAGTAAATTTGCTGATGGCTTCTCTCAGTTCTTTAGTTTTTGCTGGTGAGAAGAACTGCATCAGGAATGCACTGGATAGCTGATCCCAGGTGGTGAAAGTGTTTGGTGGATGGTTCTTGAGCCATTCCTTGGCTCTGTCCTTTAGTGACAAATGGAACAGACGAAGGTACATCGTTTATTTTCTGGTGAGTTGAGGTGAAAATGGCGGGCTCCTCGTGTTTTGATCATACCTGACAACCGATCAAACACTTTCACCACCAATGTTAGAATTAAAGAAGCTCTTACAGTTGCCTCTCTCCACACAATGTCTTTAAAATGTTTAGGGACCTTCCTCCAATCGGTGTATATGATAGGAACACGACATCGAACCAACATACCCAAGTGGCTCCTCCAATTGTCTGCAGTCTTCCCTATTGGATTCCCTCTTCTATTGAATGTGACCGTGGCCTTGGTACCAGCCTCCTTGTGTCTCTTAATGAATCTGCCCATATATACAAGACCTTTCTTCTTTCTAACTGTACCAGAAGTGACATTATGGTCATCCTCACTGCTGCTGCTATGTGAAATGACCATGATCATGTAAACGTGAAATTAAACGTCAGATTAATTAATCAATAACCAATTCTCAGAAATAAATAAATAACTACACAAGTCATAAATAAATAACATACACAAATTAAATTTCTTTATCAATCCATATTCCTTCTCCATGATCTTCTCGTAGTTGTATTTCATCATCAGCTTCGTTATCGTCGTTCTCCACGGGAACTATCGTACAAACGGGCATGCATTCCTCAGCTAGATCTTCAGATGTATCACTGATTACTTATTGTTTTCCGTGGAGGACAACAAAATGGTTGTTATCAGAAGGGTCCCTGACGTAAAATACTTGTCTCGCTTGTTCGGACATAATGAACGACTCATCCTTGTACCCTTCTCTTCGAAAATCCACAAACGTCATTCCGTATTCATCAGTACGAACCACCGAATTGTTAACCCATTTACATTTAAAAACAGGCACTTGAAACTTTACGTAATCCAACTCCCATATTTCTTCGATGACTCCAAAACAATTAATAGGAGCATATATTGGATTCTGATCTCTAGCACTAGAAACAAGAGTGGTTTCAGCAACATGTGTGACACCACTATTTTGCACAACGGTGTGGCCATCTTGAACTTTTGTGTGGAAACAAAATCCGTTAATTTCATAAGCGTTCCACGTATATACCGTTGGTGTAGGACCAGGCATGAGCCACTTTACCAAGTCATCAGGCTCTTCTTCAGAGTTGGCCTGATTATTTAAAATCTCATTACATCTCAGCAAGTTACAAAATGACCGACTATGTTCTTTTTGCAACCACTGCTCGGATTTTCTTGAGAATGCACTCCTTAATATGTTTAGGTGCTGCTCTATGAAAGGCGTGATATCAGGCATATGTTGCAATACATAGAAATGAGCTTTCGTCAACTCATCAAATGATGGGTTCTTATATTTCTGACCACTTATGCCCTTTCCTTTAAATCGATCAAAATGACGTGGCCTGGGAATTCCAACTGCGGCTGTATTTCCCAAATATTAGTGCAAAATTCGACAGACTCTTCAGTTATGTATCCTTCCACTATACACCCTTCAGGACGATGTCTCCTTCCACCACCCCTGTTGGCATCTAAGGATACTTTTTTGAACCAACATATTTTTAAACTGTAAAATTTAGACAATAAATTTCTAATTTTACCATAATTTATAACATAAAATTATAAATGTACAAAATTCGATATAAACTTTTAAAATAAATGTTAAATTTATGTTTTTGTTCATACAATCGCATCAAATGTCCTAATTGTACGATGAGATGTAAACATGTACAATAATAAAATTGCGTAAAAATATATGATAACAAAAGTTTTACAAACAAGTCAAAATATTACATATTAACCATGGATCGACATCCATCCATCACATAGTAATAAATGATAAATACATGTTTCAGAATTGTATGTTTTAACCATGTATATGTGATGGATGTATTAATTATTTATTATTATGCAATTGATCCTGATCCCAATACAATATTTTGACTTGATTGTAAAACGTTTGTTATATTTTTTACGTAATTTGAATATTTTATATGTTTACATCACATCGTACAATTATGTCATTTGTTGTGGTTGTATGAACAAAATTATATTTTTAACATTTATTTTTAGGGTTTGGATCAAATAAAAACCACAATTAATGTTCTGACTTAACAAATGTAAATGTTTGGACTTCTTTCAATTAATGTTCTGACTTAACAAATGTAAATGTTTGGACTTATTTAGCAAATAAGTCCAAACATTTACATTTGTAAGGGAAAAGGATCAGGTACAAAGTTGATTTAGTCATTGATCTTGTGATTTGAATGAATGAGATTAAAGGCCTGTTCATTTGAACTGAAACTTAACTGATCTTAACTGTAATTGAAATGATATTAACTGGTATTAACTGCTATTAACTTATATAAACTGATATTAACTTAACTGAAACTTATATTGAGTATTGACTGATATTAACTTATCATCATCATCATCATTATATCATCATACCATCATCATCATCACACCGTCATCATCATCATACCATCATCATCATCATCATCGTCGTCATACCGTCATCATCATCGTACTATCATCATCAACATACCATCATCATCATCATCATCATACCATCATCATCATCATAACATCATCATCATCATATCATCATCATCATACCATCATCGTCATACCATCACCATCATACCATCATCATCATACCATCATCGTCATCATCATACCATCATCATCACTGTACCATCATCATCATCATACCATCATCATCATCATATCATCATCATCATACCATCATCATCATTGAACCATCGTCATCGTCATCATCATATCATCATCATACCATCATCATATCATCAGCATACCATCATTTTCATACCATCATCATCATACCAACATCATCATGCTATGATGATGATGATGATGGTATGATGGTATGATGATGATATGATATGATATGATATGATGATATGATATGGTATGGTATGATGATGATGGTATGATGATGATGGTATGATGATGACGATGGTATGATGATGATGAGGGTGGTATGATGATGATGGTATGATGATATGATGATATTGGTATGATGATGATGGTGGTATGATGATGATGATGGTATGATGATGATGGTGGTATGTTGATGATGGTATGATGATAATGACGGTATGATGATGGTGACATGATGATGATGGTGGTATGAAGATTGTAGTATGATGATGGTAGTATGATGATGATGATGATGGTGGTATGATGGTATGATGATGATGATGATGGTATGATGATGATGGTATGGTGATGATGATGGTATGATGATGATATGATGATGATGATGGTATGATGATGGTGGTATGATGATGATGGTATGATGGTGATGGTATGGTGATGATGATGGTATGATGATGATGGTGATATGATGATGATGATGATGGTATGATGATGTTGTTGATGGAATTGATGAAAAATTCGATTTAAATTGAATCACTTAACTTAACTAAAACTTAACTTAACTAAAATTTATATTAACTTAAGGGTTTGTCCATTTGAACTGAAACTTAACGCATCTTAATTGATCTTAACTGATATTAACTGGTATTAACTTATATTGACTGATATTAACTTAACTGAAACTTATATTGACTGATATTAACTTATCATCATCATCATCATTGTATCATCATACCATCATCTTATCATCATACCATCATCATCATGCAACCATCATCATCATTTGGCGGCAGCGGCGGTCCGGTCGCAGTGGTCTGGCGGAGGTCCGACGGCGGACTGGCTGCGGCGGCGGGCGGTGGGCGGCGGTCCGGCGGCGGCAAGGGTGGTGGTGGTGGTGGTGGAACAAACGATTTAAATTGAACTTAACTTAATTTAACTTAACTGAAATTTATATTAACTTACATTGACTGAAAGTAACTTATATTAACTGAAATTAACTTGTATTAACTTATATTGACCGAAAGTAACTTATCTTATCTTAACCGTCAAAAATATAAGTTCAAATGGACAGGGCCTTACATTGACTGAAAGTAACTTATATTAATTAAAATTAACTTGTATTAACTTATATTGACTGAAAGTAACTTATCTTATCTTAACCGTCAAAAATATAAGTTCAAATGAACAGGGCCTAAATCTTGGGTTTTGGTGCATTTTCTTGGTGACGAATTATAAAATGAAACTGACGAACTATGTCGTCTTTTTCATTTTTTTGGCTCGAAAAGTGACGAATTATTGGTTGATTTTGACGAACTTTATATTTTATACCAAAAATCAACTTTGTACCAGATCTTGAGCCGCTATTAAGTCTGAACATTAGCAAATAAGTCTGAATATTATGTTAAGTCTGAACTTTTACATTACGTTAAGTTTGAACTTTTTGTTAAGTCTGAACACTTCCAAATAAGTCTGAACATTATCAAAATAAGTCTAAACTTTTACATTTTGCTAAGTCTGAACATCATCAAATAAGTCTGAACATTATGTTAAGTCTGAATTTTTACATGGTTCATAGTTTTATAAATAAATATGGTTTTTACCTGATCTCTACCCTATTTTATAAATCTAGATCGAAAGGTTTATCGTATAAATTATTGTATAAATTTTAGACGTTTATTGTATAATTTTAGCAATTTAAAAAATATATTGATTTAGAAAATTTATCATTACATCGAACTAAATGCTTTGGACCATAATATGTATTTTTTATAGCGACCATAATATGTATTTGAATTGAACCAAATATAAAAATTATATAAATATTTCAATTAATATAAGTTAATTTCAGTCAATATAAGTTAATACAAGTTAATTTCAATTAATATAAGTTACTTTCGGTCAATGTAAGTTAATATAAATTTCAATTAAGTTAAGTTAAGTTGAGTTCGATTTAAATCGTTTGTTCCACCACCACCTCGCCGCCGCCGAATGATGATGATGGTTGCATGATGATGATATAATGATGATGATGATAAGTTAATATCAGTCAATATAAGTTTCAGTTACGTTAATATCAGTTAATATAAGTTAATATCAGTCAATATAAGTTAATACCAGTTAATATCAGTTGAGATCAATTAAGATCAGTTAAGTTTCAGTTCAAATGGACATGCCCTTAGTCCAAAACCTAACTTTTGACAGTCTTTTGAAAACTTTAATAGTCCAAACAAGAGTTTGTAAAATGGTGGTAATTCATACCACCATTTTGTACTTTTCATTAATTCAATTCAACAAAACACATTAATAACAAGAATAAATCTTAAATGTTTTATTAGGAATTTCTCCTTTTTTTAATTCAAGTTACCAAATTTAGTTCCAAGGCGAAGACAAGTAAGAAAACACACCTCTGACCTACACAGCAATCATCATAGGAGTGCTTCACCCTCAAGCGAAACGCAGTCCCTATCACTGGGTACAGCTTAAAGAACAAAAAACCCAACAAAGACCTGTCAAGATGGACCAGAAGCAAGAGCCAGATCATCTTGAACATGTGTTGGAAAAGTTGGGAAGGAGGAGTCATCCAAGTGATGACAAACCTGATGATCACAATAACTTATGCCAACATTTCTGTCACTGAGGATGGAGTTTAAAACAAAGGCTAGAGGATTGTTCTCATCCGCACCCTGGGTAACAACCGAAACCCAGGCAATAGCTGCTCCATTCACCATGGGACAAATTCTCACGAATCTAATCTCAACAAACTCATACCTTAACACCCGTTGTCGATAGAGCTCATTACATGGCACTTCGTCCCCACAACCATCATCAATCCATCTCATGAAGGGGCTGGAGCACACAACCAAATTAATATGAAACCCTTTATGGCTAGCTGATGCTATAGCATCACGACAAAGGCACAGCAGGTCACCAAATCCATCTCCACAGTACTCCAACCTAGCACCATATAAAAAGTGAGAAACACAACTGGAGTCTCTGCCAATAACCCCACCAAAGATGGTTCCACTGCGTTTAATGACAGCATCTGCTAAGGTCATACCAGAAGTATGCAAAGGCACCTTGATCCATCTTCCAGGAGACATACTGTCACCATCCCGCGAAGATCAAACGCAAACACAACCCTGCCATAATTCTCACCTTTGCCCAATCTACCAGGGAGAAGCCTAGCAATATCTGCTCCCCATTTGGTCGTGGCAACCAATTGATACGACCCGGCTGAGATGATTTCCCAGAAAGGTCGTATTTGGGGTTGCGGAAGTGTGGTGGTCGGTGGTGGATGTGGAAATGGATGGAAAAGAGGAATGGATAGATGGATAAATTGATACAATAAGGGAACAATGCTCAAAACAACCCTTGTATCGAAGGTTGATATCGGCCCCAAGGCTATGCCCGACTACTAAACCTATTATGACTCATACAAGAGACTTCTTTAGTGTTTTGATGGATGCTTTGCAAATGAAGGTCGAGCTCCTTATATAGTAGATGCTTTGGCTTGATTGGATGCACCGCATTTAATGGTAGGTTCATGCTTTGACTTGAATTCATCCCTCCTTGTGGATCCACACTCCTTGCCCACGGATTCATCCTTATTGGCCTCTCTTTAGTGTTGACTTGGCTGGTCCTCCTCTCTTGGTCGTGCTCTTTGGTCAACTCCTCATAAATGTGGTTCATTCCCCTTCGGTCAATGCATGTATCTTCATTAATGGTTGGTTTGACTGAAGACCTTTGCCGTGTATGAACTGGCATAACCATTTAATGGCATTCCAAGACTAATGGTCGAGCCAGAATCCATAAATACTTCGGCCTGCTTGGCGGTTCTCGCATCGCCCCAGTTCTACGCGTACAGGGCCTTCCAGGGGCCTGTTTTGTGTCCTTCGGCCAATCTTCCCCAAATGCTTCTGGGAATTCCCTGGGTCATTCCCTAGTCATTTGGATCCTTGATGAGGTCTCTAGGCACCAGTGCTAGGCTCAGGGCCTTTGGTGCTGCTAGGGTCTTCGGCGCTGTCGGGGCCTTCGGGACTGGTGACCCCAGGTCATCTTGGATGGTCATCCTTGGCAGCTGGGTCGAGTCACCCTCGAGGTCCTTCGCCAGGTCTCGTTTAGGTCCTCCGCCCATGTCATTCGAGTAAGGCCTCGGCGGGGTCCTTGGTGGGATCCTCGGCTTGGGTCCTTCATATTTGAAAGTCATATTCTGGGTCCTTGGCGGGTCCTCGGCTGAGTTCCTGGTCCTTCACCTAGGGTCGTAACAGGTCTGCCCCCTTTGAAACCGACCTTGTCCTCAAGGTCGAGGTCAGATCCTCCTTTCTTCATGGATGCATTGGTTCCTTTGCCTAACTTTGGGAGCCCGTCTTTGGCTTGGTTGGTTGTTCCGTAGGTCACAAATATATAATTGAACTGAATAATTTTGTAATTTAGGGCATAGTTGCCCATACCTTGATGGAGTTCCGCTTGCGCTGTTTCACGTTGTGCTCCGCCTATCCACCTTGGCAAGAATAGGAATCCTCCTGGGTCAAAAATCTCGACGGCACCTTCATCAATTCTCACCATGTGAGGTTTAGGGCATATTTGGCCAAGATGGCCCTTTGACAAAATCTTGACAGATTCGTCTTCCTCCACAATTTTGCCCGAGCAATTCAGCGTGCGAGCCCTCCATTGCGTAAACCCTTGCGCAACTCCTGCCAATCCAGGGTCGAATGGTCTCGTGATTCCTTCAAGGTCACCGCTGAACATTTCCAGAACATTGCCTTCTAACCAAGATGCGCGACTTGTCCTTGAAAACCCCTGCTGCTCTACTTGGCTTCTTTGAAGGTGCTCCTTCTCTCTTGATGTGACTGGAACGAGTCCAAGGTGAAGTGGTGGACAGATTTGCTCGTCCAAGAAGATTTGGCTAGAAATCTGCTCTTGTGGGTAGATCTGTTCCTGGACTATCTCAGCGACCAAAACCTCCTCCTCTTGTACCAATGGTGCTGGGACTTCAACTAGCTTTGCCTCCTTGACCAGCCCTTCTTTCCTTTCACACGAAATAAAATTAGTAGGACAAGTAATAGAGTTACCTCTTTGATGCTAGTTTCGGTTGGAGTCGCTAACTCTTTTCGTTTGCTTTGCCTCATCGAGCTGTGAAGGAAAAGCTTTAATCAACAAGGCTTCGAGTCTTGCGAATCTAGCCCTCGTCTCCATGTGTTGAATGATGCTTTCTTCCTTGGCCGTGGCAAGCTTTTCTCTTGTCTCTCTTTAGTTCATGGTATTTTCGAAAGTCGTCGTCATGGCCTCGATCTACCAGGAATAACTTTTCGGGCTGTGAATTTCTCCCTCAGTAGATAGAGCAAGCGCATCCACACCCATTGATCAAAAATGCACGTTGACAATGTGTCGATCTTGCTCATGGTTGAATCATTCTCTGAACAGCGGTTAGTGTAAGAACGAGTGATGCAAGAGAGAAGGTGCTGCTATAACTTTCGTTTTATACTTACTTTTTTGTATAACAACACATAAATTTTAAATGAAAGTGATTGCAACACCTCCTCCCTGCGACAACCGTCCAAATGCTCTTACTCGAACTGAGTTGTTATCCATTCATTCCACAAACAAGATTCAAATATTACCCGCTAATAAGTAATCAATAATGCATCGGTGGTTAGTTATGTAACGCACGTCCTTCGCAGATCATCAAAATAATGAGCTCCATCATTATAAGTTGCCGGGATCACTATCCATTGACTTAGTCCATTGAACTGTTCTAAGTCACTTTCCAACTTGCTGGAGGCCATGTCCTCAAGGATGACAAGCATGGTTATATATAAAGAGAGTCTACAGCGCTCCAAATGTTATTTCACTTCAGATTAAATCAGCTCAAAAGCTAAATCTAACGAAGTCAAAGTGGGCATATGGATGAACAAGGGCCACAGCCGGGGTTCTCTGAACCAATTCCTGGACCGCAGCCAGGCTTCGTCCCAGAGCATGAGGACGTGTCGTCGCAATCCAATGTGCATTTTACTCAGCAAACTAACTATGTTCATGCGACGGGTAGAGGTAACTATGATCAGTTTAATCAGCAAGGAAATGTCCATCAAGCCGGGGGGTCTCCTGTCACGGGGCCTCCTGTAGGGGGGTCTCCTGTCCCGGGACCTCATGTTGGGGGGTCTCCTGTCCCAGGGCCTCGTGTCGGGGGGTCTCCTGTCCCGGGACCTCATGTCGAACCACAAATACCGGCTCCTAGGCCGGCACCGATAACGGCTCCTCAATATCCAGTGAGTGTATACGTTGTATAATCATATTATATATGTGCTTAATATATCGGTATCATAAATTCGTATATAATAATAACTTATTGTGACTTAATATCAATTATTCAAGTTGTTTTATGTCGAGTATGAAGAAATGTCCCACGTTGTTTGGTAAAGGAAACAAGCGCTAGCTAATATATGGATATGTAAAATCATAACTTGCAAGTTTAGTTTTTGACTCACTAGCAGAACTTAACATCCTTGGTTATTTATTTGATTGGATGTTTTGCTTAATTTCTGACTTGATTGATTTTTATTCAGCGTCCTGGTTTCAACGTGCCGTGGACCACCGGGCTCTTCAGCTGTTGCGATGACCCAGTAAATGGTTAAATTCTCACAACAGTACTCACTTATTTTCTTGCCAATGCTTGTATGTATAGCTCATATGATGTTAATTGATAAGTTATTTGTTCATCTTCAGCTGTGATAACATTTTTCGTCCCTTGTGTGACTTTTGGGCAAGTGGCCGAGATCATCGACCAAGGCAGTTCATGTAAGAACATTACGAGAACGATGAAAAAAATTCAAAATTTTCTCGTCCTATGAAGATCAGTATATAATTATTGTGTGCCGGACTGATTAAAATGCAGCTTGCGCGACTCATGCGATCATATACAGTTGTATCTGGTTTTGCATATGTTGCCCGTGCTTGTTGTCATGCGCCTATCGAACAAGACTTCGTGCCAGGTACGAATTGATGGAGTCCCCAGCCCCAGACTGCCTGACACACTTCTTTTGTGAGACCTGCGCGCTATGTCAAATGCACAGGGAACTTGTGAACAGAGGGATCGACCCATCAATCGGTAAAATTAAGAGTCTAAATCTTAAGCAGCATTGTAATCACATTAGTATTATTTGGTTGCTTCTTTTTTTTTCAGTTTTCATGGCGTAATTTTGTGTTTATAAAATTGAATAGGATGGCTCGCAAATGTTCAGAGGATGCAGCAGCAACAGATGCAGCCTATGGTCGCTCCGGCGCATCAAGCTATGATGTAATACATTGAGCTGAAGGAATTTGGCTCTGACTGGAGTCTGAAATTGTAATATGAGTGAAAGAATATTTATTTATGGTGACATGATCTTCACTGTAAGGGACATTATGTGTGTATGGATGGATCTATCCCCTCATTCTTTGGGGGAAAAAAATTGTATTTCATCAGGAGCTTTGTTTGATACTCTTGGACAAGTATTTGAATTTCTCTGTTTTGAAATAAAGTGTTGTTTCATTTTATAGTTACTGTGATTAAATAATTGGCTTCTAACTTGGATGGTCAAAATCGAAAAAAGATCTGATGCAGCGCAGCAAAATGCTATGAATGTTAACACGATATCATTTCAATGAAAACAATGTCGTTTCGATCGATAAATTTTCTGAAATATGACAAAACGAGACAATCTCTTTATACGTTGATGAAGCTCGAATATAGGATGAAACCGACGAACAAGTACTACTTGTTCATACTGATTTGGCAAATAAGAATACCAGCTTGCACCATACAAGTTATATTCAGAAAGAGTAGCATTATCACCTGCCGCAAGTATAATCATCATATGACATCAAATCCGTCTTCATACGCAACTCTCTAGCCTCTTGTTATTTGTACGAGCCGATAAATATTTTTTTCTTGCTCTGGCCTTTTCATGATATGTGCAACGTGCATCTTTCAATCCGGATGAAGGTCCGAGGACGAGGCAGTCAAACTACAACTCGGCCCAAACACTTGGAAGGGTTGGTTACCCATACCATCTTGCTCAAATGAGTATTCCAGACGTTCTTCTAGCACAACGACGTCATGCGCAAAGGCCAGCAGATCCTGCGCAATTGAATCCCTCTCATATAGACGACATGAGAGACTTAACTTAAGTACCCTCATGTAGCTTCTGCTTCTGCTGCTTCCTGTGCCTCTCTAGAATGAATTTTGTAACAAGCTGAATGCTGAGTGAGTGTACCGAAGCTTTAGGGGCATATGGTTATTTATAGGGTCGAGCTTGTAGCATGAATCTTTTCAATGTGATACGAATCTGCTTGTAGCATTAAAGTGTTGTCAATTCCACATAAAATATAAAATTGTTGAGATAATATCAGATACGAAAAATATGTGTACGACTGACCTAGATGTAAAAATAAAGGTTTCTTCGGGAAAAGTTAGATGAATTTAATAAATCTTGATTATGGGCGGGGAGAGGCCCAAACAGCACTGAAAAAAAAAAAAGTCTCTTTTTGATTAAGATTATAACCGATAAATCTCTAGTCATGTTAAGGTTTAAACAGAGACGGACCTACGTTGAAGCCATGGATGGCAGCCGCGAGCTGCCCCATTAGTTTTTGGGGAACTGAATTAACAAAGGTTAATTACCTTAATATTTTTAATGATTTTAACAAATTGCCCCCATTAATTTCAATATTTTACCCCCAATTCTTTAAAAACAAACTTATGGTTAAATAACTTAATGACCCATTTAAAGGGATTCCGATTTGATCATAGAATTCAAGCTTCAATAATTAGTTAGACATACAAAAACAATTAATATAACGGTCATTCAATTGTCAAACACAATTAATTTATTACAAAATTCTTTTTTTGTCAAACATAATTGAAATAATTATTTTTGCACTAAAATAAATTTTGTAGCGTAACTAACATATATTCACTATAATGAGCGTTTAGTTCAAGTATTACGAAATATAGATTTTAATGATGATTTAAATACTTGATCATCATTGCCCCATTCAAAAAAAATTGCTATTTTGTCTACCACATATATATTCAGTACAATTGAGCTTTTCGTAATTTTGTCTACCATATGTTATGGTGATGGTCCAAGGCTCCATGTGAAGATCACGCGGGCGTACCCCACTTTTCACGTGGCTAAAACCAGCTTCGGGCTCCAGCCCAGGCATACGGCATACCCACTATTCATCAAATGGACACGGCTAAAACAACCTTCGAGCTCCAGGCAGGGCCGGTCCTGACATTTTGGGGTCCATAGACAAAAAAAAAAATTGAGCCCTCCCTTAAGATAAAAATAATATTTAGATTTATTTAGATTAATAACATAGTGTAACATTTAAACAACACTTAAAAAAAATCTAAGAACACTTAATTGTTAATCCATAATCAGATAGGTCACATTTCTTTTATATTTTTTAAATCTGCAGTGCAATTTGGGTTTCTTTTCAGCCCATAATCAAGTTTTTAACTACGTATTTTTTAATTTTTACACACAATATTAAATAATACTTAATTCTTTATAACATTCTTCAAAGTTGAAAAAAATTATGACCCCCTTCAGACAATGGGTCCTTGACATTGTCCCACCCAACTTCTATATCAGGGCCGGCTCTGGCTCCTGGGTTCCAGTTCTACAATATGATGTAATGGTCGGAGGACAGATCACCACAACTTAGAGTCTATTATAAAAAATCATGTTAGATCGGTGACATGATAACTGACAGACTAACTTATCAAGCTTACACGCACGGTACTCCCAAGACACATGAGACAGAATTTAGAATGTTACATATAAAATTTGATTTTTTTTTGTGTGTAAACTATCAATCCTTAACTTTTGGCTTCGAAATTTACTACAGAATTAAAAAATTATTTGAGAAAATCTGTTTCATAGTGGAAAATTGAACTCTTCCTTCGGTCAAGACACCACGTAAAAGCCAATGTATCCTTTTCTTTTTGCTGCGTTATTTACTTTTCAATCGCCTGTATTTTAGTTTGTTAGCATAGACTCAAATAGTATATATAGTGCATGCACGACTAGATCAATCTACAACAAAAATGTTGATGTGCAATCGTTGAAAACTGAACTTTTTTCAAAACTACGCAGTTTTAATTTAAAACTTATAAAACTACGCCTTTTTTGTTTTGACAGCAAATTGCTGCGCAGTTTGAGAGTTTATTCGAGGCGCAACAAGCTCAAAATGTGAACAAACGAACTGCAGCATAGAAACAATCGAAGACAAACTTAACTAATAAAAACAAAACAAAGGGTTGGGCCTAAACAGCATTCCACCGAGTTGGGTTTTCGAATATTCAAATGTGGCCCGAGATAAGCCCATCCCGGGTTTGTCTAAGCGACATAAATACAAATGGAAGCTTCCTCAGCCGGCGTCGCGGTCGTCTCCGGGACTTGTCTATTCAGCAATTCAAGCGGTAACAATATCGAGCGAATCGCATGGGTATGAATAAGCAGAGGTTACTGATTTTATATGCTACGGAGACTGGAAACGCATTCGATGTTGCAGAACGCATCGGTCGAGAAGCCGATCGCAGAGCCTGCCCCGTGACCATTCGATCCATCGACGACTTCGATGCCGTAAGTCAAATTCAGTTTCATACTTTTAATATCTTCTTTTCTTCACTGATTCAGCAGCACGCTCTTCCTAGTTTTGAAACGTATTGAATTGACGAACTTAACTTAATTTAAGTTTATCTTCTATTTTTAGGTTAAATGATTAGATATTTAATTTCAATTAAGTGCTTAATTACTTGTACTGAACTGAATAACTGAAATTTGAAGTGCAAACTCTAAATATGCCATTGTTTCAGGCTTATTTACCTGGTGAGGATGCTGTCATTTTTGTTGTTTCCACCACTGGACAGGGAGATGCACCTGACTCTATGAAGGTTCTATTCTTTTTTTTACTACAAACTATACTTCATTCTGCCAACATTTACTCGTCATATTCTTCTATCTTTCCCTAACAATTGTTTTTCATTACCGGCAGAGCTTTTGGAAGTTTCTCCTGAAGAAAAATTTGAATCAAAATTGGCTGGCTGGAGTTCGGTATGCTGTATTTGGATTGGGTGATTCTGGATACGAAAAGTATAATGCAAGTTTCTTCTAAAAGATTGTTTTTTAAATCACTTTCCACTTACCGCATTTAAGAAAAAACATAGAAAGGAGCTATATGATGTGTTATGTGTTTCTAGCCACTCATTCTTCTTCTTTTTTTCTTCTAGTTTGCGGCAAAAAAGATAGACAAAAGACTATCAAATCTTGGAGCAACGGCTATCATTGAAAAAGGACTTGGTGATGATCAGCACCCATCCGGGTAACGTCTAATGTTCAATATATACTTTAAGATTTATATCCTTGCAAATTTCTCAATAGTTTCCGCAGAGTGATTTAGACAGTTCACACTTGTTAAGGTTGCGTACTTTTCACTAAGGACATTTTTCTTACAACTCTCAGTACTTTGTAAGCCTTACATATAAAAGAGACTTTCAGAAAATTATGATCTCCCCGATGTTGCTCAGTACATCTGAGCAGTTCTTACTGATATTTCAAATGTTTGTTTAATTTGATTTCAATTAGAAAATGAGTAAAAATCTTGGATTTGATTTTTCTCATTGGCTCATGTATGAGTTTCATTTTATTTTCTCTCATTGAGTGGTTGTCTTAGTTGTTCACCGTTATGCTATGATGTGTTGCTTTGCTTACTAAAATGCAAACAATCAATTTTTTGTGTATATAGGTATGAAGGGGCTCTTGACCCTTGGTTATCCTCTTTGTGGAGTGCTTTACACAAACAAGATTCCAAATTCTTTCCAAAAGGTCTGGAACCAGATTACAACTGGGTTGATAAGCCAAAGCTCCAAATTACTTATCACAACACTGAATATCTGCCCTCCCAAATCTCAAATGGTGGTGGTAAGCAGCTCATTTTCTTACTTCATTTCCTTCTTCTAAAAAAAGAGAAGCATATATGTATCATATATGGACATTCTGGAATGTGGACGCATAATCCAGCTGTATATATTCGAAGGTTCCATGTATTGGGGGCCTATATCCAGAGCCAGAGGATAAAACATGTAGTTGTATGAGAACAAAAATTTATGACCCTTATAAGAGGCGTATATTCTGGAAGATGGACATCCAGGGAGAACATTTATATGATAAAAAAAAGCATTGCACAAAATATAGCAGGGTGTCTTAGAAAATGTTTTTGTGTAGGTAAATATATTTCATACACTTTTATATCAAAGAGTCAGCATTATGATTTATGAAGTTCTAATTGAAATTTCATTGCTTACTAAGTTCTCCTTTGTTCTCAGCTATACGGACTGAGCTCGAGATAGTTCGTTTGATGTATACCGGAAAATATGGTGGTGTAAATAAAAAGGCACCGGACTGCCTTCTAAGAATGGTGAGTATTAATTCCTTCAACCCCTGTAGTTATCCACTGCAGAGCAAGACTAAACGTTAAGACAGTCTATTATCAATTTTGACTTTCAAAAGTTGTGTTTTGAGTAGTTCTTGGACTTTTAAAAACGAACTACATATGAAAAATAACATTGTAGCCTTTCATTAACTAAATGTCTATAGGTGAATGATATAGACCTGATTGCAGCACCATCGTTTTTTAAAATTTCCTTTCAAAGTCTTTTGTCTGTTTTAATTTCTTTCAAAGACATGCGGACAAACATTCACTTGGCTAATTGAAAAACATTTTTGAAATCGTTATGCGTTATTCATAAAAAACTTTATGTACATCTTACAAGCTCTAGTTTCCTGTATTATTCATCCGTTCCAGACTAAAAACGAGTCATTAACTGGACTTAGCTGTGAAAGAGATGTGCGGCATATTGAATTGGAGGCAGTTTCACCAGTAAGTTGTGATGTAAATTATGTCATTCGACACAAGAAAAGTTTCGTTACAGCGGGGGCAATGGGACCCTTTTTTCATTGTTTGTTTCGCAGGGTATTATCAGCTATGAAGTTGGTGATGCTGTTGAAATATTGCCCGGTCAAAATGCTGCTGCCGTTGATTCTTTCATACGGCGTTGCAACTTGAATCCTGAAGCTCTCATTGGTGTAAGTATACATATGATGTTTGATTTTTTGTGATAAAGAGTATTCAGCGTAAATGACAGTCTAAAGATTCCCTGACAACATTTAAGATGTTAACAGAGATGAAATCACAAGCTTTTTGCGTCTTTCTACTTCCACCAGAAAATCATAGTAAATGTATCGGTTAAATAAATTGAAAGGACATTAAGTCTAATTATAATAATTCAACTTACTAATATTTTTGGTACTTGAGTTGTAACTGTAAGTGCATTCATTTTTGAAATGGATAGAAATATCTAAGTAATCCGATGCTACATAATTTATCTTAGTGTATTCTGGCTCCAGGTAGGGCTGAAGAATGATTCTAATGTTCTTCAAGCAGACACATCCAGTGCTATCAAACTGCGGTCCTTTGTGGAACTGACTATGGATGTTGCATCAGCTTCCCCAAGGCGATACTTTTTTGAGGCATAGTTCTTATACTTTTTGTCTTTGTGACATTTCTGATTTGTCATGCTTGTTTTTGTTTGAGCAAACGATATTTAAAAATAGCTTTGTTGGTTTAAGCGTTTGACATGCAAGAGGAGGCTTATCTAGTAAATCTTCAGATTTGAGTGTCAAGGCTAGAAGAGTTGGGTGCAGACTTTGGTGTTCAAAAGATGGTTAACAGATAGATTACGCTTGACATGATACTCGTCCACGTAGCAGATTTGCAATTAATGGAAGTGTATTATTAGGATGTTTCAGTTGAAGAGTGGTTGAAAGAAGCAGTCTATTGATATTTTTAAGTAGTGAGATAGTTTCCATAAATTCTCGGGTGAAACAAGTGGTGAATGTGAATATCTGAGATATTATTATCACCATGTTAGATTACTATTTAAGTTTGATAGCTGTTAGTTAGCTGTAGTTCATGAGGTGGCTTCATCTAATGTTAAAGTAAAATTTCTTGTCCTAATTGGGATTATCTCCGCAACTGAGCGAAAATTCTCCCAAGAAATTTCTTACCCAATAATATTTTCCTTATGATAGAACCTCATATATAACACCTTCACCATCAGTAAATCACAGTTCTTGTACAAGTAAATATTGATGTCTGAATTTTGCTATTTGTATGCGGGCTTGTTTGATGCTTCTTTAAGCTAAGATGAAAAGTAACCGGAATATAGTTTTCAGGTTATGAGCCTATATGCAACTGCCCCTCATGAAAAAGAAAGACTCCAATATTTTGCCTCACCTGAAGGAAGAGACGATTTGTATCAATACAACCAAAAGGAAAGGAGAACTGTGCTGGAGGTGACCCCATGTCATTATTGTTCATACAAGTTATTATAGTGTTTTGCTTGGTTGCATATTTGTGATATGTAAAGATACATAAAAAAGTATCAATTAGATCTGATATGCCATCCAAAAATATATGAGCTTCAATTTCTGAATTAAAAAATGTTTAAAATCTAAACAAACAAAAGATCAAAAAGTAACCATTCTGGTATGCTTTTGTCCTGAATTTGATTAGTAATAATATTCTGGTATGGCGAGTTAATATCCTTCCATGGTAGGTGTTAGACGATTTTCCTTCTGTGCAAATGCCATTTGAGTGGCTAGTGCAACTTGTTCCTCCATTGAAGACGCGGGCTTTCTCGATTTCATCATCGTATACAGCTCATCAAAACCAAGTCCATCTGACAGTCAGTGTGGTAAATTGGACAACGCCATACAAGAGAAAACGAACTGGCTTGTGCTCCAATTGGCTAGCTGGCCTTGATCCCCAACAAGGTATGGCTGGTAAACTGTAATTGAGAAACAGTCCATTTAATAGAGCTATCAGTCTGTTATTTACTGTTGAAACATTATACTGTCATTTACAGGAATACTTATTCCAGCATGGTTCCGCAAGGGTACCCTCCCTGCTCCATCACCATCATTACCTCTTGTTCTCGTTGGTCCTGGAACTGGTTGTGCGCCTTTTCGTGGGTTTGTAGAGGACAGATCCATACAAGCTAAAACTTGTGAAACTGCTCCAGTGCTTTTCTTTTTTGGCTGCCGGAGTGAGGAGAATGATTATTTATACCGAGAATTTTGGTCAAAACATTCAGAAAAGGGTGGTGTTCTTTCGGAAGACAAAGGTGGCGGCTTCTATGCTGCGTTCTCAAGGGATCAGCCACAAAAGGTCTATGTACAACATAAAATGCACGAGCATAGCCATAAGGTATGGAAACTTCTTAGAGAGGGCGCTGCTGTGTACGTTGCAGGCTCTTCCACAAAAATGCCTGCAGACGTGTTCGCTGCATTTGTGGAGATAATCTCCAAAGAAAGTGGTGTGACCAAAGAAGATGCTGTGAGGTGGCTTCAGACAATGGAAAGGGGCGGAAAGTACCATGTTGAAGCATGGTCTTGAGAATGTAGCCTAGAGTATAAATTTATATTGCTTCGAATCTCAATATTGGCATTTATTTATCTGGTGATTGTGTCAAAGTTTCTGATGGAAAATGGAAGAATTTTTTACGGCTGGTAATGAGTATTGTTCTAGTCTGGCTATTTTACATCTTGCTATATCAGATGTTTAGGTCTCAAAGAATATGGATGGTGACTGATACAGATGAAACCATATTTATTATACGTGTTATGTTGTTAAGGTTTTCTGTGTATCAGGACTTATTTGATCTTCTTGCAACTGTGCTTCAGATCTTGAGAGTTGGACAGCTGCTCTTGCCGCTATCGCAGCATATGCAGCTGATTAATAAGCATCCCGAGCTGCAGCAGCTGCGTCTTGGTACTCCTCACTGGGTTTTATTGCTTCCAAAAGATCATCTTCATCGAGCACCTGGGCTGGCAAATCAGGCAAGTCCTCTGATAGGAATCTGCCGACCAGGGCCTTGGCAAATTCCCAAGTAACGCAGCGGAAGTGAAATATGTAAGTGTGTGCGGAAGCGATGGGTGAAACAAGGTGGAAATGGATGGAGAATGGGGAGGTCACGGTAGTTTATTTAAATGGAAAGGTGGTGGAAGGAAAGTACAAGTGGTAGGACACTACAATAGGACACAATGCACTAAGTTATCCCTTGTAGGGAAAGATAACTTAGACCCCAAAGGTTGCCAACCTCGACATAGGCGTGATAAGTGACCAAAGAGGGGACTCTTTTCTATTCTTCTTTGATGTCGAGTAGCTGCTCCATCTGCTCCATCTTATAGTGCTCGCCTTATGGTGTTGAGAAGCAAGGGAGAAACTAGCCGTTTGTGCATTGAATGCCCATGCGTTACTCTTGGACCATGAGGTCAAAGAGTAACGCCTTACTCCAACAGCTCTTTGCCTTGACTCCCAACGGCTCTTGTGGACTTCCAACAGCTCTTTGCCTTGACTCTCAACAGCTCTTATGGATCTCCAACGGCTAGGGCAAGATTTGGTAACGCTTGAGCATTTATGGCCTTGATGCCCCTTTGACCCATGTCCAACGGCTCCTTTGGAAGTGCATCTCTCCCCAACGGCTAGATGGAGATCTTGGTCATCAAATGCTAAGATATTATTACCGTTGTCCTTGGATGCCGGACTCCCAAGTGTCCTTTGGCCCTTCTTGCGTGGGACCTTGTCTAGGGCGCTCGTTTGGACCCTTGGATTGCTTTGCCTTGGCCCGATGATGTTACTCGCCCTTCCGAGGTTATTGCCCATTCCAAGACTAACTGTCGAGCCATAATTCCCAGACAATGACCTTCGGTCGAGGGTTCTGGTGTCGTGCCCAGTCTGTGCGCGCAGGGCACTTGTCAATGGGGCCTCCGGGTGACTTTGCTAGGACACTATGAGATTATTCACTTGTCCCCATATACTGACCATTGTAAGACTATTGGTCGAGTCAGAATCTTCAATTGGCAAGGTCTGCTCGGGGGTTCTTGAATGGCCCAGACTCTGCGCACGTCGGGGCCTTTTCGGGTCCTTCGGGAGGGATTTGTCCGATGGTCCTCGGCGGGTCTTCCTTGGCTTGGATCCAGATTGTGAATTCCTAACATACCTCCCTTCTTGAAGTACGACCTTGAGGGCTTACCCTTATTACTGGTGCGGCTGTCCTGACTTTGTCTTGTATTCCGGGATCAAAGGGCATGAGGCTCTTGCGGCCGTGCGGGAGGAGTGGCGACAAGAGCTCTTTCTCAAAAGACTTCTCGTGCGGTGGACTTGGGCTTGGCTGGTCTTGCTCCCACACCTGAGCTGGCTACTTCCATGGCCTTGCCCACTGATCTTGTGCGCACAACCGTGAGGTGAGATGTCCTTGTTGCGAGAGTTGGCCAACCTCCTCGCCTTGCGGACCGATTTGGCCCCCGGTCCATCCCAGCGCCCGACTTTTGTTCAAGGCCCCGGTTGCGCCCTCCTCCAAGTGCCTTCCCCCATGGATCTCATGTCGCCACTCGGGTGTTTTGCCTAATGAGCTGAGTAGCACAAGTAAGATTAGGGAAATCTTACTTGCACTAGTGGCTTGATACCTTAGGTTCTTGTCCGCCGTGCTGTCCTTTATCGATTGGAGTCCTTTGCTGGTGCTTCTCGTGATGAGGGCCTTGGTGTTGGGTGTTGTGCCCCTCGACTCGGTTGGCCCCGGTTGTGCGTCAACAATTGTGCCAATGCTTGTCAATGTGGGAGCCTTAGTGCCTTGCGAGCAAATTTTGCCTAAGGCCCTTATTATGTTTCCAACCTCGTACTCCTGCATCTTTGTCACTGAGGACCGCTGCTTATCGCTCCAAAGGTCCCCCAGCAAGGTCCTCTCGTCGGACCCTATGATGGCGGCAACCTTCTTCTTCGCCTCATGGTCGCTTGGGATCTCCTCCAGTCTACCCGGATTAAATGGCTTGTCCTTCTGCCCCATTGTCTTCATGGATTGCTGCTCCTTGCTCCCATTAATCCCCAGCAGGGCCCTCCCATCAGTTGTTACAATGGCAGCTGATAGCACTAGAATATATGCATTTTAGGCATCCTCTACGCTTATTGTTTTGATCATTCCATTACGATTTCACTTGCTATTTGATGCTTTGTGGTTCATTTCAGGCTATTACAGAGATTCAGCTGAGAACACAAGTGAGCAGTGATTTTGGAGCAAACCGAGCATTCTAGAGCAAAAAAAAAGCAAAATAGAAGTCGGAGCAAGAATCCTTCAAAAGAATGCGCTCGCATGATCCATTCATGCGTTCGCATGGATCGGACCAGTCGCATGATAAAGTCATGCGCTCGCACGAATGACTTCCCAGAGCTCGCATAGCAAACCAGTCGCATGCAAAACCCATGCGATCGCACAACCAGAGGATCATGCGATCGCATAAGCATATCATGCGGTCGCATAAGGTAAACCAGTCGCATAAGAATATCATGCGAGCGCATCATCTCAAGCCGCAATCGCACAAGACCAAGCCTTCAGGAGTTCATGCGAGCGCATGAACCATTCATGCGATCGCATGACATCGTAAAGTTTGGGCTTTTACGGAAAAGTTTAAATAGGAAGCTAGGGTTTTTCAGCCGCGACCTTGGGGGGCTGGGATTTTTCTGGGTTTTTGGAGAGAAGATAGCTTGGAGAAGAAGCAAGAATTTTCTATCATCATCAACAACTCGGATCGCGGATCGTCCTTCACACTTATTGCTCCATATTGGTTTTACATTCCTAAACTCAATCATCTACATGTTTTTCTGCTCATCCCTTGTTGTTATTGATTGTAATCTCACCATGAGTGAGTAGTGACCTTGGTTGGGGATCTATGAATCCCCTAGACATGTTTGTGACATTGTAAATACTATGGATGTTATTGATGAATGATTTGCACATGATTTTTCTTCATTTGAACTTAATGTTTCGGATTGCATATAAGGTGTTTGTGAGAAGTCCTCAATAGCAATTCTGCTTGATTTCATGTTTGAAGTAGCTAACCCTGAAAAGCATGATTTCAAATGAACTAAATGAAGAAGCATTAGGGTTTATTTGTGTTACATGGCGACACTCTAATCTTAATGAGAATGGCATGGATTAAACAAGAACATGATTATTTAGTCAATAGAGCGCGAGTGTGAGGCTAGATAATCATATTCTATAGTACCAATAGAGCGCGAGTGTGAGGTACTATGCGAGATGTAACCTCTTCGTACTAAGTTGTAGCGCGAGTGGAACTTAGTATCAATGTTGCATGGCTAGATTCTAAGTATGTGTATGTGATTTCATCAATAGTGTCCTATTTTACAGTCACAATAATTGTCTAGGTGAAGAAATAGATCCCTAGTCATCTTTGAATTGATTATTTACCTTTTTCGTTGATCACAATCTCTCATTTGGATAGTAAAAATCTGCTATCAACCTCTTAAGAGGAACAATTCCCCCCAAACCATAGACTTTCCGAATTTAATCGTTAGCACCATTAGTTTAATCACCTATCTTTTGGGTACGACCTTGGGTTTCCCGAGTCAATATAAATTGTTTTGATTAATCGTGACTAGCAATAGTATTTGAATTCTATTCGAATATTGACGCTAAATTACAACCGATCAGCAGCCCCAACTGCCCTGTACTCCCACAGCCCCTTCGCCAAGTGTTGGTTAGCTTTGTGAGTTCTCCCGTGTTTCTGCTCTCCCCCAAGGATAGCTACCTTGGGTATGCTGATCGGCGTATTGTATGCTCTTGTTGGTGGATTCGGGCATGGAGCTTGATCGTCGCCCAAGTGGTCTACTTCTTTCCCCCGATCAAAAGGGACAATGCTTCGCTCGTCCAAGGGCCATCTTTGGTATTTGTCGCGCAATGGCCAGATCTGGTCACTAAGATTGTTAGGCAATATCACATGAACTAGAATGTCGAATTGACCTAGTGGACTTGGCTGGGAAAATAGCTCTTCGCGCTGCCCTAGTTTGGCGAAGTCCTCGCCTTGTGGTCCATTGAGCCGCCGATAATCATAGGCAATGATGTGCGCTGGGACTTTACCAATCTTATTCGGCTCTCCCAAGAACGGGTCGACATATGGAGGCCTCTTAGCTATGGGGGCCTTCTCCAAGAGCCCTTGGTCAATCTCGCTCGGGTGGCTATCATCGCAAGGGAACCCGGCGCTGATTTGGGCCATTGTGTGCACCGGTTGTTCCTCTTGTGCGAGGCTCGTCTCGCCCTTCATGGCTCCAGATTTGCCCTCCAAAGGTTGCTCTTCCTTGCCCATGGTTACTTCCACAACATTAGAAACTTCGGAAATGGAAAGATCTACGTCCCTTACCTCTTTGTCGCATGTTGGGGCCTCTTCGGTGTTCCACTTTGAACTTGGCTTGAGCTGGCACTTCTCCAAAGTCTGGGCAATTGTTTGCTTCAAGTCCTTGCGCTGATCATCCATCATGGTTAAGAGAGCATAGAACCGGGTTTCTAACTTGGCCTTGCAAATTGCGACCTCGTCCAACAAGAGTTGCCTCGCCTCGTGTTGGGACCTCCGTTCAGCCATATCATCTTCGTCCGAGTATTGTGGCTTGGGACGAGCTCCTTCGTGCCACTCAGTGCCTTCTCGTCTTGAGTAAACATACCCATCGCGCATATAAAAGTTGGTATAGCGACGCCTCCCTCTACTTTGGTAGTTTGTCCGATACTCGTCGTCATAAGCCCCGTAAGTTTGATGGTGATGGAGTGGCCTTCTTTGTTCTTCATGTTGGTGAAAAGGTCTCTGTGGATATTCATAGTATTCCCGTTGATCCCTTCTAGCCGAGTAGTGGTCACTTGGGTAGGCGTTGTAGGATGGAGATCTCCATTGGTCTCGTTGGTGGAAGTCACCCGTAATATTTTCTTCGTAGCTCCTCATCAGAATTTTGCAAGGGAAACGACTCCTAGGACCGAACAGCTCTGAGGCCAATTGATAGGAATCTGTCGACCAGGGCCTTGACAAATTTCCAAGTAACGCAGCGGAAGTGAAATATGTAAGTTTGTGCGGAAGCGGTGGGTGAAACAAGGTGGAAATGGATGGAGAATGGGGAGGTCACGGTAGTTTATTGAAATGGAAAGGTGGTGGAAGGAAAGTACAAGTGGTAGGACACTACAATAGGACACAATGCACTAAGTTATCCCTTGTAGGGAAAGATAACTTAGGCCCCAAAGGTTGCCAACCTCGACATAGGCGATAAGTGACCAAAGAGGGGACTCTTGTCTATTCTTCTTTGATGTCGAGTAGCTGCTCCATCTGCTCCTTCTTATAGTGCTCGTCTTATGGTGTTGAGAAGCAAGGGAGAAACTAGCCGTTTGTGCATTGAATGTCCATGCGTTACTCTTGGACCATGAGGTCAAAGAGTAACGCCTTGCTCCAACAGCTCTTTGCCTTGACTCCCAACGGCTCTTGTGGACTTCCAACAGCTCTTTGCCTTGACTCTCAACAGCTCTTATGGATCTCCAACGGCTAGGGCAAGATTTGGTAACGCTTGAGCATTTATGGCCTTGATGCCCCTTTGACCCATGTCCAACGGCTCCTTTGGAAGTGCATCTCTCCCCAACGGCTATATGGAGATCTTGGTCATCAAATGCTAAGATATTATTACCGTTGTCCTTGGATGCCGGACTCCCAAGTGTCCCTTGGCCCTTCTTGCGTGGGACCTTGTCTAGGGCGCTCGTTTGGACCCCTGGATTGCTTTGCCTTGGTCCGATGATGTTACTCTCCCTTCCGAGGTTATTGCCCATTCCAAGACTAACTGTCGAGCCACAATTCCCAGACAATGACCTTCGGTCGAGGGTTCTGGTGTCGTGCCCAGTCTGTGCGCGCAGGGCACTTGTCAATGGGGTCTCCGGGTGACTTCGCCAGGACACTATGGGATTATTCACTTGTCCCCATATACTGACCATTGTAAGACTATTGGTCGAGTCAGAATCTTCAATTGGCAAGGTCTGCTCGGGGGTTCTTGAATGGCCCAGACTCTGCGCACGTCGGGGCCTTTTCGGGTCCTTCGGGAGGGATTTGTCCGATGGTCCTCGGCGGGTCTTCCTTGGCTTGGATCCAGATTGTGAATTCCTAACATCCTCCACTTTTAAATCCTCATTCTGTTCGATCATATTGTCTTTGATCAGAGCAATTCCATTTTGATAAGCTATTTGTCTTAGAACTATCTTTCTGGTTTCTAAGCTCAGTTGTCGTGCTGAAAGCTTTGGTACAATCTGATTTTACAAAGCAAGAACTAGTTAGTTAACTTTGAAATGAGGGGAAGCAGAATAGCTGCATAACAGAAACAAATGAGTGACTACTTTAGAATTTTTTTCCTTCTTTTCAGTTTACTCATTTTCGTCTAATTGATTCTCTTTCTACTCAACTTCTGACATTGATTCCCTATTGGCTCACTTTATATTAAAGCACATTTCGTAACAGCGGCTAAAGCTTAAGCGCAACTAGAAATAGCACATCAGTACAAAAATGAGCAAATTAGGAACCATGTTTCAGAAATTGAGAAATTTCCAATATAAAACGGACTCTTTGAGGAAGCAAGCCAAACGTACCGACGGGGTCACTTGAGATTTCTTTCGGAGTTCGACTGCGTCATCTGCAAAGTCTTTGCCAAACCGTATAGTGAAGCCTACCCTCATGTCCCGAAGCTCGCGAAATTCTCCTCCACACCTTGAAGATGCATAAATCAAGGTATGTATTGCCTGCTTAAGTTCCTCCGGGCTCTGGGCAATCCCTGTACATAAATTCAAAAGGGATGTTCCAAGACTCCATCAAGCATTCCGATGGAATCTTCCAAATTCACAGTCTTTAAAATATGAATCATAACAGCACTTAATGATGCTTCGAAATCTGAAACATAACGGACTTGAGGTATAACCATTGGTGCTTCGAAACCAGTAGCTAATATGTCCAAGTCCAACAACTGGATGCCGATTTCAAGGACATATGGGAAAATCTTCTGACAAGTAACCAAATTTTGACCCTCCTCCGGTGTCGAACCCAGGCAAAAAAACTTGATAAACAAGTGAGCACTGTGTCCTGCAATCTATGTACAATGAATCATAGGGATCCTCTTTCCTCAAATCCACACAAAACTGGAGCACTATAGGTGCAGCAGCATAAGCATAAAGTTCCCCAGGGAAATCACTGTGCATTGCAGTTGCATCAATAAACATATAAATCAGGTGAGCACCAAGCAACTTATTACCCCTTACAAGGGTCGTGCCTGTCATTCTCAGGGCCTTTGGTCGAAAATAATTTTTGGGCCCCAACTAGATAGAAAACAACAAGAATTAAAAAAATGCCTACTTGCTAGGTTTGATCACAATGAAAAGTTTTATCTCATCTGTCGTCAGCTTGATTTGTTTTCATTTTACAGTTCTGAATACAGGGACATACACAGAAATTTTGATAAAGAGTGACAAACTAAAAATAAATTGCATTACGAAAAAATTACTATTATTTAAAAACAATTATTACACTAATTAAAAGAACGTTAGTTTTCATAAAACTAAAAATCTAAAAATACAAAAAATATAAACAAACTAAAAAACTAAAAAAAACTAAAAAAAAAAGAATCTAAAAAAAACTAAAACAAATATTTCCATATGACAAAAATCATTTTTGGCCCCTAAACAAGTCTGATCCAACTCTTCCCACATATGAGATAACTGAACGTCCAATATCCCACCCATCTGAACGGTAGACTCTTCCTCAATCCCATACAGCTCCAACCTCTTCGCTGAATCCAGTTGCTTACCTTTGTAAATCAACTTCTGCTTGTGAACCGGTATATCAATGGCCATTGCTAACCGTTCTTGGAGTCGGTAAACGGTGTCATTTTTACTCACTAAAATTCCTAGATTGTTTCTGAAATTGCTATAATCGGATATACAAATAGAGATAAAAATGCTCTTATCACAACCTCCGTCCCCCGGTTCTGTTGACAGCCTTTTGGCAATGTGAACTGCTTTTCCTCCTGTTCGACTGGTATCATCAATCCGCGTTGACTGATCGTTAACCTCAAATTGTCTCTTCAACGTTTCTGTAAGCTGGTTGTCGTTCTGAGAGCAGGAGTAGGATGACATGCCGACGCGATCGGGTGGGAAGCAGTTTGAGAAGTGTGCGACGGAAGATTGGAAGTCGATTTAGGGTTTTCATTCCTGAAAGGATTTGGAAAATTTTAGGGTGTGAAATCGAATCGAGAAAATCAAAACTTTCCTCAACGGTAGTGTGTATGAAGTGAAGACGTTAGCTGACGCAACTTCAAAAAAAAGTATGTGAACCGTGAAAATTACATTTATAACCTTGGAAGGATTGGGATTTTAGGATTTGAGTATGTGAAATCGAATCGAGAAAATCAAAACTTTCCTCAACTGTAGTGTGTATGAAGTGAAGACGTTAGCTGACGCAACTTCAAAAAAACAGTATGTAGACCGTAAAAATTACATTTATAACCCTGGAAGGATTCGACTTTATTTCTTCTGTGAAGCCTAATAATTAGTTACAGTCCACTTTATTATTTGCGCTCTACGGAAAAAGATCAGGTACAAAATTGATATTTTAGTACAAAATACAAACTAATCTTTGTTTTTAATCTTGTGATTTGAATGGCTGAGATTAAATCTTGATTTTTCGGTATTTTTTTGTGACGAACTATAAAATGAAACTGACAAACTATGTCGTTTTTTTAATTTTTCGGCTCGTTTTTTAATTTTTCGGCTCGAATTATGACGAACTATAAAATAAACTGACGAACTGTAAAATGATTTTGACGAATTTTATATTTTGTACCAAAATTTAACTTTGTACTTGATCTTAACCCTACACTCTACAACCCAAAAAACATAAGGAAAAAAAAGAAGTTTATCGAGCGGTTCACCCCGCATTGTCCAATTTGACGGTTCTCAATCAGGAGCATCAAATCGGGCCGCATAATTTCTGGCCAGCCAAATCCTCAGGTCCAAATGAACGCATTAGTCATGACCTAGTCATGTGAATTTATTACGATGTAGTCTATCTCAATGCTAGGGTGGGTCACCCTCGTGAACACCACCTAGAAAAGGTGATTTACTTGCTTTCTAGAATTTTTAGCATCCACCTCACGGTTACTTAGCATAAGATTCATTATTGACTCGCTATCTAAATACTTTAGCGTCCACCCTTCGATTACTTGACCAAACACTTTGATTGTTAACTCGAGTCATATGTCAAAACTACACACTTGGGCTTTTTCTCAAATACCTAGAGTGTATAGTTTTGTATTCAATCAGAGTAAACCACCAGCATCCAAAACATAGTATTCTAGCATTTATTCATAATAGATGAGAAGTCTTTACATATATTCTAGGGCCATAGGATCCTAGAATACAAATGATTACTCACAAATAATGTTCATAGACAAACACAAGTGTATGATTTCACAAAAGATGAAAATACAATGAGTAAACCAATCAGTGTAGATGATCTTTTTCAACCCTTGGTATCTTCAATGGATTATCCTCCCTTTGAAGCCTTGGTCTATTTTCTCTCTAAAAATGGGTCTCGAAACCCTCTCCAAAATCTACTCTCAGTGGTCCTCTCTTTACTTCTATCTTGAGCCTTCTGTTTATAGTGCATGAAGAAAGGTCCAATTTTTGTGCTCCAGACACTCGAGTGTCTCGGTCTAAACACTTAGGTTGCTTCATGTCAGTGAGTTGTCTCAAGAAGCGTCTCCCTCGAAACACATGTGTTTTGCTCAAATCAATTTTCTATTTTGCTCCAAGCAATTTTATGTTTTGCTCAAGACACTTTTGTCTCTAGCAGTGTTTTGAGCAAGACACTTGTCTCTAGCAGCTATATTTTCCTCATTTTGACTCCAATTCTCCCAATTTTTCTCCATTTAGATCTTCGACGGCTCCAAGTGGGATGGAATGTATTTTGGGTGTTAATTGGCATCGAATCTATAAGAAACGTATCAAAACTACAAAGAAACATAGAGAAAAATAAGTCAAGAATTCAACTTATCAAATTATTCCCCACTTAGAGTTTGATCGTTTCGAATAAACAATAAGATCATGCCAAAGAGAGACAAATGGCGGAAAGCTAGGTCAGTATGTTTAGTGGCCCATTTGAAGTCTCAAGAATTTATTCCCACTTATTCTAACACATATTTACAACCCAAGAAATTAAGCTACTTCTAACTCTTTTTCGTAGGTGTTACGAGTGCATTTGACGTATGCATTATGCTTTTAAATCCCTAGGCTACTGTAGTGGACGAGTTATAGTCTCTTGAGAGGTTTCGAAGACGGGAATGCTCACAAATCCCAAATTCATTTATCCTATAAAAGTGGAACCAAGAGTGTTTAACTAATAAGGCAAGAATTTCTCTAAACTAACTTCACATCCCAAACTAGCACCACAATCACAATACCATCAAAAAAGTTCAAACCATAAGAAATATATGAAGGTGCACATTCAAGGAACTTAATTCCGGAACTTAATTTAAGTTTATTTTTTAATTTTAAGTTAAACAAATAGATATTTAATTTAGATTACGTGCTTATGAACTGAATAATTGAAATTTTAAGTGCAAAAGAGCAAACTCTAAAAAATGCCATTGTTTCGGACTTGTTTACCTGGTAAGGATGCACGAGAAACAGCCACAAGAGAAGCATTAAGTAAGGAAACTAAAGTCACCTAAAAGCAATCGAGAGGTTTAATTTTTTTATGAAGGTTTTAAAGTGTGCTTGCTAAAAAGTAAGTTTAAAGCGAAGACGAAAAATGCCTAGATTACTAGATAGGCAAAAGATAACAATGAATATTGACTCGTAAGAATGTGCATTCATTAGAGCTAGTTCGGTTCTAGACTCTAAATCAAGTAAAAGTGAAATGTAAGCTAGATGTGACTTATAAAAGTTGAGAAATCAGTTCTTTAAGGCCTTAATTCTTTTATTAGTCAATTTTTCTTGAAGGGATTTCCATTCTTTAAACATAGACAGTGCTTCATTCTTAGACCTAAGCAGGAAAGTCCAAACCATCCTAGAAAAGTCATCAACAATGCTCAAAAAGTACCTATTCCCTCCATGAGTCTCATGACTCTCCGGTCCCCACAAATCAGCATAGATATAGTTCAAAACTAACTTGGATAAGTGATTACTAGCAGTGAACTTCATCATGTGTTGCTTAGTCATCACACAGGGTTCACAAAATGGAAGGTCACTGATTTTATCATTGCCAAAAAGCCCCTGTTTGTGCAATGACACTAACCCCTTAGAACTAACATGCCCCATTCTCAAATGCCACTTAATAGTATCAGACATATCAGCATTCACAGAACAAGCAACATTATTTGCAACACCAGAAAAATTCTCATCAAGAACATACAAACCATTCACCTTAGTGCCAGTCAAGACAATTCAATCACCCTTGATGACTTTCAGGTGTCCATTCTGAACCAGTAAAAGCACCCTGAGTCACCAAGGGTCCCTAATGAAACAGATTCCTCTGAAGTCCAGGAACAAGTCTAACCTTACTTAGAGTCACTAACTTTTCATTATTAAGTCTCAAGGGCCTCTGACCTTACGCATGTTGCTGTCAGCCATGTAGACATATTCATTAGCCATCTCAATTAGGTCATCAACGCAATTGGCATGAGGACACATGTGAAATAACGCCGAGAGTCAAGAACCCATAGATCAAATCAACCCTAAGCTAATCAGTGACACGCAAGACCTCAGGTGACTAAGAATGACACTTAGATGTGGTAGCTATGTTAGTCTCATGGCTGCCAGTAACCTTAGGCCTATTATGCCACTTAGTACAATTCTTTCCTAAATGACCTACTATGCCACAGTAATAACACTTCCTTGTTTCCTTTTAATTAGGAATCCTAGGGTTCCTATCAGGTTGAGGTTTCATGTTATTTTGATTACTAAGCCTAGACTTATTCATGCGAAAATTATTGAGTTTACCCTTAAGAGCATCCATCACCATGTTTTTTTGAATCATAGAAAATGATTATGAGAGATGATCAAAAAAATCATGCACCCCCACCATGATCTTTTTGATCATAGTTTTGATCATCCCATGATTTTTTGTAAAAAAGATCATCTCATGATCTTTTTTTTAGTTTTGATCATGAGACGTGAACCAATCGCAACGCGACACGTGTCGTGTGTAAGAAACAGTACAGTTTTTATTTTGATCTTGCAACGAATATATCTTCTAAATTACAAAGTAAATAAAATCAAAATAAATACCAATATTTTTAATTTTTGGAGCTCTATAAAACGAGATACACTTTGATATATTTTTATTAATCTTAACATTAATGAGCTATAATTTATGTAGTGATGAGAGAGATTGATGATAAACTTTTTTTTTTATCATGAGTGGGATGCATGTGATTGAAAAAACCATGAGGGATGATTAGATGAGAGAGAGAAAAGATGAGAGAGATGGATGACATAATTTTTTTATCATGGTGGGGGATGCTTTAACAAACAGGCTAGAGGCACACTTACTTTTACGACTTTTAAGTTCTAATTCTCGATCAACAGTAATACATCCAGGATCGTAAACTCAAATCAGATTAAAGAAAACATACCGTTTTAATCTTCAATATGCGAAAGCGAATATCTGAAGTAGACATGTACATGGGTACACCGGATTAGGTCTTCCAGTCCTGCCACCAGAGTCCTCTCATACTTTTCCACCGAGAGCTTAAGAAAAGCGATCGTCTTAAGGTGTGGTGGACCGAGGACCATAACTCATATAAATAGTGGTGTGGTAGGGCAACCACAGTTGTCATAATTACATTTCCGCCTCTCATAGAAAAATAATTACCGGATGATAGGGGCGCGCTCAAATGTTATGGGTTGTTAAAGTGTTATGTGTTACGGAGCTTCTGATTGGTTGATAGTGGCAGGAATAGTACCGAAATAGTGGATTTTTGGTAGTGGGTTTTAGTGTTTGCTTTTTGCTTTATTGGATTTAGGGTACTTGGACACGTGGCGAGCCCACAAAGCACGGGGGGTTTGGATGTGTGGCTAAGATTGAAGTAACACATAACACTATAATATGAGTATAACATTTGAGCGCTCCTCCCGGATGATATCTACACAATAACCCTCATAACATTATACCCATAAGCCAATATAAATCACAACTAGACCACTTGAGATAGACTTATTTAAATGATAGCACACACATTCATTTTATTTACATGTGTACCTCACATAATTGGTTAATTTTATAAAATTAAGCCAACAATATCGACATTCTGGAATGTGGATGCATGATCCAGCTGTATATATTAGAAGGTTCCATGTATTGAAGGGTATATCCAGAGCCAGAGGAGAAAAATGTAGCTGTTATGCTGAAGTTCATGAGATGGCTACATCTAATAATACAGTAAAATTGTTTGTCCTTATTGAGCGAAAATTTTCCCATGAATTCCGTGCCCAATACAGTAAAATTCCGTTCTCAAGGGATCAGCAATAAGGTATATGGAAACAGCTTCTTAGAGAGGGCGCTGCTGTGTACGTTGCAGGCTCTTCCACAAAAATGCCTGCAGACATCTTTGCTGCATTGGTGGAGATACTCTCCAAAGAAAGTGGTGTGCTCAAAGAAGATGCTGTGAGGTGGCTTCAGACAATGGAAAGGGGCGGAAAGTATCGTGTTGAAGCATGATCTTGAGAATGTACATAGCCTAGAATATAAATTTATTATATTGTTTCGAATCTCAATATTGGTAGTTATTTATCTGGCAATGGTGTCAATGTTTCTGGTAGAAAATGGAAGAATTTTGTACGGCCAGTAACGAGTATTCTTCTAGTCCCTCTTGTTATTTCAGATGTTTAGGTCTCAAACAATATGAATGGTGACCGATTCCAATGAAACAAAATTTATCGGTTTTTTATCATACATGCTATGTTGGTAAGGTTTTCTGTGTATCAGGACTTATATAATCTACTTGCAACTGTGCTTCAGATCTTGAGAGTTGGACAGCTGCTCTTGCCGCTATCGCAGCATATGCAGCTGATTCATAAGCATCCTGAGCTGCAGCAGCTGCGTCTTGGTACTCCTCACTGGGTTTTATTGCTTCCAAAAGATCATCTTCATCGAGCACCTGGCCTGGCAAATCAGGCAAGTCCTCCACTTTTAAATCCTCATTCTGTTCCATCGTGTTGTCTTTGATCAGTTGTTGTTCTGTATCAGAAGTGACTTCTTCGTCCAAATGTAGAGCAATTCCATTTTGGTAAGCTATTTGTCTTAGAACTATCTTTCTGGTTTCTAAGCTCAGTTGTCGCGCTGAAAGCTTTGGTATAATCTGATATTACAAGGCAAGAACTAGTTAGTTAATTTCGAAATTAAGGGAAACAGAATAGCTGCATAACAGAAACAACTAGAGTGACTACTTTAGGTTGTTTTTTTTTCTTTCTTTTCAGTTTACTCAATTTCGTCTAATTCATTCGCTTTCTCCTCAGTTTCTGAAATTGATTCCCTAAGCACATTTCGTAACAGTGGCTAAAGCTTAAGGGCAGCTAGAAATAGTGCATCAGTAAAAAAAGTGAGCAAATTAGGAACCATGTTTCAGCAATTGAGAAAATTGTAAAATTTCCTATATAAAACGGACTCGTTGAGGAAGCAAAGCCAAACGTACCGACGGTGTCACTTGAGAGTTCTTGCAAAGTTCGACTGCGTCATCTGCAAAGTCTTTGCCAAACCATTTAGTGAAGCCTACCCTCATGTCCTGAAGCTCGCGAAATTCTCCTCCACACCTTGAAGCTGCATAAATCAAGGTATGTATTGCCTCCTTAAGTTCCTCCGGGCAATCCCTGTACATTAATTCAAAAAGAAAAAAGAAAAGAGGTTAGAAACTCGAACGATGGCCGGACACCAAACTTTAAGCAAAACAAACTTATGAAGATGTGAAGTACTGACTTGCTTTTGTTGATAATTTTGATCTTTTCTTTGACAAAATTGCAGTGGCTCTCTATAATGTGAAACACGTCCAACACGTTTTGTTCCTTGATCAAATGATGAACCTGTAAGCATGCACTTGGAGTGTTAGATAAAGAATTACAAACACTCTGACATACATTTGAATATTTCAGATGAGTAGTTACTCGTAAAAGCGCTTCTTGCTGCTGTCCGGACTTAAGAAGGCTAACGACGTCAGCCATAGCTTGTGAACACCGTGACTGGTGGTTCTTTCTGAGAATGGCTATGCGGACTATGGTGAGTTTTGCCAACATCTTGAATTTAGATGTTTTGAAGGACCTGCCCAACAAAGAAGTCATTTTGTTTCCTAAGCTCATTTTTTTCTCTCTCAATATCTTTTTCGGGTCTTGCTGTGTAGAAGACTGTTTTAAGACATTGTGAAATGAATGAAACAACATGTGTGTTTACAAAGCGTGTTGAATGAATGGATGGTTTGGTAAGATTTTATGGTCTCTGTTAATCTAGAAGAGCTTGAAGTGTTCAATGCTGATATTTGACAAAGAGAATAAAAGTAAAATATGGCAGCAAAACCAAAACCAGACTTTTTCCACAGCTTTCTTGTTTCACTTGACCTTTAAGTATTCTAGACATTTCAGATTTCACAACCTCTTATTGGAAAAGCCGTGTAGTTTCATTTGTGATTAACGAATTCGATCAAAGTTTTCGATATTTGAGTTGTGAAACTAAAACTGGGTGACAATGTGGTGTAGCACTTGAGAGGAATATTAGAAATTCAAGGTCGTAAGCAGTTCTGTATAGGAGCGTCAAAGCCTAGTGTCGTTTTTGCTTAAATCGATGTTGAGTCAACAACGTCGAGGACTCCTCGAAAGCCGGCATGATTCATCTCTAAATTCGAAAAGGACCTGAATTCCCGAAACTTTCTAATCTGATTGTACAAATGAAAATAGGAAAGCATTTTATACAGTTGATCAATATGTGAAAGAATTCCTTATGCATCTTCTCAATATAGCACCTTGCAATTGTCGCAATCAATTTAATATATATTTTATAAAGTAAAGGTTTAATTTGAGCATCTTGAAACTGAAAATTTTATAGCAGTTAATAGACTTAATTTGTCTCCCGTAAGAAAAAAGTTTGGGTACGACAGTGGTACCAAACTACCAAGTAACCCAATCTTTAAGTCGTTCCTTTTGCATCGAAGACCAAGGCTCTTCGTGTCGGAAATATTTCCATCTGCATTTTCAAAATCGTAGATTTGACACAAGGCCCAATCATTTTTTTCGCCGAAGATTTCTGTGTCATAGACTGAGACGGTCTTTGAGACTATGATTTTTCCATTGTAAATTTGAGCAGAGTACACTGAGGATGTGCTCGACTCGATGGCTTAGGCGAAACAACAGTTTAGGAAAAGCGAGTAAAACAAAAAAAATCGTCACACTTTTGTTTATAGTTTGGCTTTCAAACTCTTTTTTATTTATATATCCGTTCAAAGTCTAAAATCTTCATCATTTTCAGAAATTCTATATACAAAAAGAAAAACTTTAACCTACACTCTTACTTAACTCAACTCTACTCATGGAGACCAAGCGGAGTGTCCAAGTGGTGGAGCTCCCCCCCCTGCGTACCAAGTGTCCAGGGTTCGAAGTTCCCATCTAACAATCTAACACCTAACATTAACTGATACTAACACTAATTCTAACAAGCCCCATCAAAAAAAAATCAAAAAAAAAAACTCAACTCTACTCATGTGCATAAAATATTTACATATTTAATATAAATTTTCCTCTCAATAGATGATTGCAGTTTACATAGTTAATATAATTTTTCCTCTCAATAGATAATTGCAGTTACATCCATTTTACGGTGGAGTTGGTTTTATACCAAAAAAAAAAGAAGTCTTTTACACATATCTATCTTCCCCATACTTGTAGATTTCTGTACATGTTTTTTTACATCTATCACACCTTTCATCTTTGGTTTATCTCTTGTATTTGTAAATTGTAATATTGGGCTTAACTTTTATTTGATAAAACTCAATTTAATAGTTTTAAATTAGTCAACTGATTTCTCAATATTACTCTCTTATTTCACGCAAGTTGTAAGTTTGTTTGATTTGGGTCGAACAATTACATGGTAAACCAAAGTGTACCTGAATGAGCTACATTGTCAAAAAAAAAAAAAAAAGGTAATTAAGTTCCGGAGTCGGCTAATTGAACCAACCAATCTTCACTAGATAGGTTTTTGTTTTTAGTACGTTTTGATAAAAAGGTGTTTAGTTTGTCGTATCATCAATCTACTACTTATTAATGCAAAATTAGATTCTAATTAAAGTAGCCACCCCGTGTGCTGCCCATTTTCAGCCTTAATCACCGTTTTTGTGGGGTTAACATTTGGTGTAGCGTAGTAAAATGATGCGAGTAACAAAACGACGTAGTTTTTATTAAAACAGCATAGTTTTTATATGTTTTAAAAAAATATCAATGAAAACGACGTCGATTTTATGAAACGACGCCGTTTCACTGAATCTTTTTTGTCTTTTTGTGCTTGTTTAGTATTATCCTCCTTTTAGGGTATAATTGTAATTACCAACAAGGTTTGCTTCCCTCGTAAACTCCTGTTTCAGCATTAATTAGCATCTTTGATTTCTGAACAAGTACATGCGTGTGCCCAACTCTGCATTTATAAGTTCAAAACAATAACTATTTTTAGGTTTGGAATTTGGATCTTGAAAATTCTGAAAGGTATAAATCAAAATTCAGATGAGAACATTGGATTTTTGTTCTCTCCAAATAACCTTGTTTTCGGAAATCGTTTTGCATTGACCCCAGTTGCTGACAAATATTCTTCTCTTTTTTTTTTAATAAGAATTGGTAGACAACTATTCTGAAATTACAAATATTTGAAGAACCACTCACGAATCTATCGCTTCCAGGTATGAATACAATTTGTAACTACGACTCATTCGTTAGAGCCACGTGGGCCAAACTACGTACGCTTGTATTCAAAGATGGCTCTGCAATATACTGATATTTTTGAAAATTTATGGAGGGTTGAAATAAATGAAGAATGTCTTTCGGCAAAAATTCAAAAAGGCGACTGTGCCCAAAATAAATAAATAAATAAGTTTCAGCCTTCCTTTTTTATTTTCTTCACAAATATTTCCACAATCGAAATAAAAACAGGCCCCATCGGGAAATGTTTTCGGGATGGAAAGAAAATTTGAAGTAAGATGACGTTTCATGTTGAGTTTATCTTTGAAAATTTTAAATAAATAAAAGGATCTAAAGCAATCTCATTTCCTTGTCATTTATTTTCTATTTCCTTTTCTTTTGGCCACATTTTCAATTATTTAAACAGACGAGTCATAAGATTTTTTTTTTTAACATATCACCCATTGATATTTTCTCTTTAAGTAAATACAATAGTTGGCCTATATTTTTGAAATTTCAAAAATGTAAAGATAAGAATAACAAGGAGATGAAAAGGAAATAAGAAAATCACTTCCTAATGTGAGAAAAATGATCCGGTGCAAATGATATATTTTTTTAAATATACAAACCAATCAAAAGTCTTTGATTTCGTCATTTGGACGGATGAGATTAAATTTCATATTAAATCCCGTTTATCATTAATTTCTCGGTTACGAATTATAAATTATTCGTGACGAACTATGTCGTACTTTTGATTTCTCGGCGGCGAATTATAATCCAGTTTCGACGAACTTTACATTTTTCACTAAAAAATATGTTTTTACCTGATTTTTTTACATATCACCACAAAAAATATACACACACAAAAAAACACATGTTTCCCTTTATGTCTTCACACAAGTATATACAAAGTATCATATTTTTACAAAAAAGACACAAAATCCTTCTTCACTATCATTATCTTGCAATCCAAATATTACATAATGTTATCTGAGAAAATGGAAAGAAAGAAAAGAAATTCATACTATTTTCAGAATAAATTCGGATGCAGCGCATCCAAATACAGTAAGTGTAATATTTTCAAAGGTTCATCAAACCATGGGCAAATCTTTTCTATATATATAACATAAACACTTGACAAAGCAAAGTCCCAATACACATTTCCATTGTACATAAGCTGGCACAAACCTTCTTCTTGTTGCCACATCTAATTTGCTGTCTTTTAGATTGGCGTCGTCGCCATGGACCTGGTGGTGCTACTCACCGGATTTCTAGTTGCAGCAATCGTCGCGCCTTTGCTCTTCATATTCTGGGTTGCCTATGAGACAATTTCATTTTACTGGTTGAGACCGAAACGTATAAGAATGATCATGGAGAGGCAAGGTGTGCGTGGCCCCAAACCGCGCTTTCTTGTTGGGAACTTACCTGAAATGGCTAAACTCGTAGCTAAATCCACCGCCAATGACATGAATTACGTCAATCACAATGTCGTCGCTCGCCTCTTCCCTCATTACACCCTCTGGTCCAAAATCTACGGTACTTTTATTTACCAGAATTCATCACTAATTGAATTAGTTGAAATCGTACGTTTTTTTTTAAAGAAATTTTTTATACAGGGAAGAGATTCGTGTTCTGGAACGGGACAGAGCCGCGGTTGTGCTTGACAGACTTGGATATGATAAACACTTTGCTTAAAAAGTACAGCATGATCACCGGGAAGTCATGGATGCAGCAGCAGGGAGTGAAGAATTTTATCGGTAGAGGCTTGCTGTTCGCTAATGGCCATGAATGGTACCAGCAGCGGCACATCTTGGCACCTGCATTCATGGGAGACAAAATCAAAGTACCGCTTCATTTTTTTTTCTTTTCTTTTTCATACTCGTAATTTTCAAAACTATATAAAAATCGCGAGCTGAGTATTTATGAAATAACTTCTTCCATTGCAGAGTTACTGCAAAGACATGAAGGAGTCGACGAACCAAGTGATCGAAAAATTAAGCAAGAAAATTAGTGAAGGGCAGAACGAGTTCGAAATAAGCGAATATTTGAAACAACTGACAGCGGAGATAATCTCGAAACTAGAATTTGGTCCTAACTTTGAGAAGGGAAAACATATCTTCAATAGGTTGACAGATCTGCAGCGGTTCACTGCTCAAGCTAGCAAGCACTTGTGTCTTCCTGGCAGCAGGTACAACAGGACAAATTATAATGTCTGAATAATTTTGATTCTGTTCTAAACAATTTGTAATGCTTTGTCCCACTGCTACAGCACATTACTTTTATAAAAAAAAATCTCCACTGCTTTTAATCAATCGTACTTATTCGATAACTGTCATGTAAAATATAATTGAAGAAATATCCCACATCGCCTGGGAGGAGTGACAAGTGCTAGTATAACGATACAATTTTGAGGCAACAACAGCCGTGATTAAAATTTCATTTCTTACAGATTTTTCCCAAGCAAGTATAACCGGGAAATTAAGGCGTTGAAGGGGGAGGTGGACAAGTCGCTCTTGGAAATAATTCAGGGTCGTAAAGATTGCGTCGGGATGGGTAGAAGCGAGTCCCATGGCGAAGATTTGCTTGGGATGTTGCTTGATGAGATGCACAAAGGAAGCAATATATTGAATCTTGAAATGATCATGGATGAGCTTAAAACTTTCTTCTTCGCCGGGCATGATACAACCGCATTGTTACTCACTTGGACCTTTATGTTGCTCGCTACGAACCCTTCGTGGCAAGATAAGGTTCGAGAAGAGGTGAAGGACGTTTGCGGGAGCGAGACTCCGTCGTCGGAACATGTCTCCAAATTTAGTGTGGTAAGTAATTTTTATGTCTATGTTCTCACCATCATTTTCTTCACATTTTTTCCAATCGTCACATTCAATTTTTTCTTTTTCAATTTTTAAGTCATGAGCTGCGAATGATGATATTTTAAACAAAGATGAACGTAATGTATATTTATTTGCATAAGAAACGTGGAGGGCATAAAGGAAAGATACTTTCTGCTCCGTTTCAATCATAAAAATTTCTGTGGAAAGAAAATGAGAAGGATAATGTAAGGGAAAATTGTTTTTCATGAAAAATTGGGAGACATTTTTTGTAATGTGTTAAATTGTTTTATTTTCATTTTACTTGACAAACCAGGTCCAGATACAACTACTCTTTTCCTTCAAATTTTCTTTCCAACTCTTAAATGTATATCACTAACAAAATGGAGGCTTAAGTTGGGTGTTTTTGTGGGGTAAAGGGTGAAATATGATTTAAATTTGTTTTTGATGCTTATGAAACATATTTTTTATTATTATAAGAATTTATTGCAAGTTAGCTTACATGATTGAGCAAATTTGTGCTTTGCAGTTAAATATGGTGATAAATGAATCACTGAGGCTATATCCATCGGCTACACTGATACCTCGGATGACATTTAAAGATTTTCAGCTCGGGGATCTACTCATCCCGAAGGGCCTTTCGATATGGATTCCAGTTTTAGCCATACACCACAATGAAGAATTATGGGGACCGGACGTCAATGAATTCAATCCTAACAGGTTTGCAACGAGAGTCGGTCGCCATTTTCTCCCCTTCGGGGCAGGGCCGAGGAATTGCATTGGTCAGACATTTGCTCTAATGGAAGCTAAGATAATCTTAGCTTCGCTAATTCAACGATTCAACTTCATCATTTCAGATAATTACCGTCATGCTCCGGTGATCGTCCTCACTGTCAAGCCTAAATATGGTGTTCAAGTGGTTTTAAAACCCGTAGATGCTTAGACTTCGTTTTATTTTATTTTTTGTTCCAATTTTGAATGATTTTGCGGGGAATAGTTTGTGAGGTTTTTGTGTGGTAAAAGCTCCATAGAGATATATAAGATATTAATAAAGAGGAGAGTGAATCAGGTATAAATCTGATTTTACTTAGAATCATTCTTAATTCTTTGATTATTTGTTTAAGGACTCATCACATTATTTTCAAAAATTCACAAGATACAATGTTCACAAAATTTTGTTTTAACGTTCACAAATTTAATTTGTTTTTTACATAACTTTTTTTTGATAATGAGTGAGTACGACAACTCAGAAAATTACAATGTAAATGACGTCTTATCATCTTGTACATATATATTGATCTCTGCAGCCCTAGCAAGACATTTTGGTCGGATCCGGTATTATCTGGTATATTTTTCGCCACTTCTGAAGCGCATGCCAGATTTGGAACCTTTTACCATGCATGGATCCGCACATCCACCTCAAATAACCGGTACATTCTTCGACACTTGGAGCTCAGACCATCTTGGACATCTTTACCGTTGTAAGACTCCAGGGCGTAAGGATCCAACCATCTCAGTGTGGACTCCTTAACCAACAGACCACCACCCCTGTTGACTGTTTTTTACATAACTGGTCTATAGTTTTCATTTTAAAATGGATTTGTATTCGAACCTGACTCAAATAAAGACACTATACAATATTAATATTTTATTTTCTAACTGTGATTCATGTGCTTTAAATTCTTTTTTAATATATTTTTTTTGATTGGTGATTACATGGAACATATCTATGAAGACATCACATACATTGCATGTTTCGAATACACATATACTTCTAGTGCATGAAGCACATGCTTCACAAAGGCTCCACAAGGGAGGAGGAAGAGGAAAAACACATCCATGAATGGAGGAAAGGTCCACATCATATGTGAGACTAAGAAAATCCACTAAATTGTGGAAAGAAAATGACATGGTGGGGTTTGAACCCTTGACCTTGATATTACAAGCCAAGTGTTCTACCAACTCAACCACCACCTTATTAGCTTTTTTTAGTATATAAGTATTTTGATTTTGTAACCAAAAGTAGTCGGTGGTGGTCATATTTTAGAATCCTATGAATTTCCAAAGTGTACAAAACTCGTTCATATGATGAATTTTTTTTTGGACGTCTTATGTGTACTTGCGTATTTGATTCTATGGTTCGGTTTGTCGATTTTTAAAAACGAATGTATATGATTATATAGGGATATTAATGATAACTCTCATAGTATCTAATTTTATTATTTAAAAACAATCAATTAAACGCATTATATATAAGACCATCTCTCTTGGGTGTAAGATTATACATTAGTCATTATAATCATTCTGTCCACATATTATATTCTTAATTAAGTTGTCATTAGTTACACAAATGTTCTAGTCTTCGGATGATTACATTCGTGGTCTCATTGTAACAAACAATCGACTTTTTATATATAAATAAATGTGTGTTTTCGATAACAAGAAGCTTATACAAAATAAAAAATAAAAAATGATGTCCAAGTAAAAAGAGAAATTGTCAAATATTATGATGAATAGACAACATTTCTTTAAAATATATTTTTTTAAATATGCTACTGGGGGGAGTCAAACCCTTGACCTCTTGACAAATTGTCAAAAGGATCAAACCATTCGACCAAGACCCCTTTTGCTAAAAAATTTATTTGTAACCATATTGTGAGTATCAAAGCGATGTCGTTTAAATCAAACAGACATCGCATTATTATATTTCAAAATATCATTCGAAACAACACTATTTTTGAAACAATAATTGACGACGGCAGGATTTGAACTAGGTCTCTCCAATCCTTCATCTTTCCAGTCTTCTACCAAGCTACATCATGTTTGTTGTTGAGTATTGTTCAAAACTAAATATAACTTTGAGTTTTTTTTTTAAACTGACCCAAACTCGAGTTTGGGTTTCAAAACTGACCCATGCGAGTTTCACATTTCAAAACTGACCCATTTTTAATGAGACCGGATTCCCAGGATCCGGTCTTTTACGTTTTTCGAAAGACTGGATCCTGGGAATCCGGTCTTCTGTGTTTTTCTAAAGACCGGATTCCCAGGATCCGGTCTTATGTGCAAACGAAACACGTGTAGTTCTCTCATTCGAACACGCACAGAAGACCGGATCCTAGGAATCCGGTCTTTAGAAAAACACAGAAGAACGGATTCCCAGGATCCGGTCTTTCGAAAAACTTAAAAGACCGGATCCTGGGAATCCGGTCTTATTAAAAATGGGTCAGTTTTGAAATGTGAAACTCGTTTGGGTTATTTTCAAAATCGGAAACTCGTTTTGGGTCAGTTTTAAAAAAAAACTCTATAACTTAGGGTCTGTTCTGTAGAGCTTAAATTTCATGTTTTTCAGTTCAGTATAGTTAAATAAAGTTCAGTACAGTTAAATAAAGTTCTATACAGTTAAATTAAGTTAAATAAAAATTTTCAATTTTCAATTTTGTAGTTCAACATGATTAAAACTTAACTTAAACATCTTTATTCAAAAAAAATTTACTTTTTTAAGTTCAGTAAAGTTAAATAAAGTTCGGTACAGTTAAATAAAATAAAATTAAGTTCAGTAAAGTTAAATAAAATTTTGTTCAGCTCTATCAAACATCACCTTAGTGGATCAAAAATGAATTATACTACGTATGTATATATTTTATTTTTATTAGTACCAAATCAATAGGATTTTTTTTAGTTCGGATAAATTTCGATTCCTAGCCCCCGTCCCTGATTATATCGAGTCATTTTTTACAAAGACCCATCTTTATTCAAATCATATGCCTCCACTTTGATGTTGCACGTACCTCCCCACTCCAACCCCACCTCATTTTGTTATGGAGTACTTGCCACTTACTTCTAAATATTATACACATGACTTGATTGTGTTCTTCATTACTCATAAATATTACAAGCCAACGACTTGTATGTTATGTGGACTATTTAGGTGCATAGTCAATACTCATAATTAGGTGGAGTTGTCTTACTCATCCAACCCACCCTACTTTTTCAATTATGGAAATAAGATTATCAAATTCATATCTACCTTTACAATCATCATATCACAATGCTAAAGAAATAAAAAGGAAAAGATATATTGCATGTTCAAAACATCTTTAAACTACTCATACAATTCGCATGTAGGGCTTATCAAAAAAAAATTCGCATTTAGGGAATAACAAAAGTATCAAATCAACATTTCGAAAGAAAAAAAAGTATGACTTTAATTTTCATCTAAAGATGTATGAAATATATAGAGACGCTCGGTTGAGATTCCTACATTTTTTTATAGATCCTCTTTTCTTATGTGTATGTCTAAATTTAATGTACTATCAGAAGAAATGGGGAGCGCTCGGTTGAGAACCTTTAAAAATTCGAGAACCTGAGACCTCAAATCTCACCATTAGATCATGATGCATCTTTGAATCTGCATGTGACACATGTCCAAAATGCAAAGTCAAAAAAATGTGGCTTTGACTTTGCATTAAATGCATCTTGGAAAATGCACATGAGACACATATCACCACCAAAATGCATCTTGCATTTTGGAAGGTGAAGATTGGGGTCTCAAATTCTCGAAAAAATAAAGGGTTCTAATTTGAGCGCTCCTCCAGAAGAAATGTATTATCAGAACCGGTCATGTGTCTCACCTAATGTTATGTACTTTCGATGAATGAAAAGTGTAGTTTGCCAAAATTTTGACTAAAAAAACATAACATTGTTAGTAAAATTAGGGAGACAAGTAACAATACTATAGTGCACGAATATATCAATAAGCGCATCAAAATAGTGCAGATGTGTCTGTAAAATTAGATATGATAAATAGGGGCATTCGATTAAGAATCCCTTTATAATTCAAGAATCTGAGAATTTAAATCTGATCATTGAATCAAATTGCATCTTCGAATATGCATTTGACATGTGTCCCACTAGCACAGTCAAATTTATTGGGTTTGTATTTTGATCGTTTGTAACTTTGAAAATGTAAGTGGGACACATATCAAAACACATCGATTTGATTATGCATTTTAAAAGGCACAAATTGAATTTTTCAAGTTTTAAAAATATATAAATATTTTTATGTAAGCGCTCCTCATGTCATATATATGATATTTGTGGACAGGGACGCGCTCCCTTGAAACAGGGGATAGAATGAGGCAGTGAGGCACGTTGTGAGCCAGTCATTCTGATGATGTGACAGGGAATAGTGTAGTGCTTTTTGCTTTTTTCTTTTTGGTAGTGAGACACGTGTCATGAGGAGATGAGTTTGACTGCTGAGATGTGTGGATGAGATGGTGCCTCACTGCCTCATTCTAATTTGGCTGCCTCATTTGAGCGCTCCTCTTTGTGGACATATTTAACACTAAATATGTATTAGCACTGGGGAGCGGACGGTTGACCCACTCACCATTGAAGGATCAAGTGACATCTTTGAATATGGAGTTGACATGTGTCTCACTCACTTTTTTTTCTTTTCGTTTTGCACTTTCGAGCATGCATTTTATGTATACATTTTCAGGTTTCGAAAAGTGTACTAAAGCAAAAACTTGTACAGTTTCAAAAGTGAATAATAAAGACGAAAATGTATAGCGAATTTTTTTTCAAAGTTTTCAAAAGAAAGAGAAATTTTCATCTCAGGGCTCCTGTGTTAGCACCACTATTTCTATAATATTCACAAAAAGAAGAGATAACTATGAGTTCGTTGTTTTTTCTAAAGAAAAAACAAAGTTAATTATATGCATACAAAAAAGGTATCAGAAAAAGAAAGGTTATCCTTTTGATGATTTGTATAATGATTAGATGGTACAACTTTGTAAGTATTCTTAAATGGAATTATTCCCCCACAGCTCGCACGAGAGTGCCTAGCTCGGTGCATTCCAAGTGATTGATTAACACACCTTACCCTTACTAACCCAAACTCATCCTTTGACTAATCATTTAGGCCATTCTTAATAGGGAAGAATTTTTAAGATTATTGATGCAATCTTTAAATTTTCTTCGTAATAGAGCAAAAATTAAAGATCGTAGTGGGACAATTGGTTGTGAATTTGATGCATGGGACGACCGATCCCACGACCCAAATGGAGCTCCACTCTTTAACTCAACCAATTGTGTGAGTTGTCTTAGTTTCATTGGTCAATAATCATCAATTAGGGTTATCTTTTTTTTTTCCATTTGTTTATAAAAGTTATAAATGAAAATCATAAGTAACAATTTTTTAAAAGACATTTTATTATGTTTTGCATAAAAAAATTTATTACCTTATAATTTTCAAACATAAAGGTAAGAGAGTACAAGTTTGATGATGATATTTATTTGTTGTTCATTGTTAAGAGGAATATTTGTGTACAGACAGTACCATAGTATGAGAGAGAGAGAGAGAAAAAGGATGTCTATGATCTTATTTTAAAGATCATCAACAATGATATGTCCTCACTTCTTTCATCGCCCAATAAAATTGAATGGTAGTGACAGATTCATATCCGATGAAGTTGAACGAAAAACTATCATTTAAACATGTTACAATTTAGATAAAACAATATTAAAAAATTCCGTCGTTCAATAGGGGCGTGAGACAACTTTATCCAAGGATTTCGGCAAAATAGTCTCATAACTTCGAGAGAAGGGGTGCCTCCTCACAAAGGGGTCGCAGTGACAAGGCACGGACGAATGTTTACCAAAAACAAAGGTCTTCACAAAAGTCGTAAGACCATGTATGGGGCTGATGCCTGTTCAGTGCCGGAAGGTTAAGGAAGTTTGTGACCCGATAACTAGACCTGCACAAATCCGAGCTAGTCCGACCGGCCCGATCCGCTCGCCCGGTCAACGAAACGGGCTTGGACAAGCACACTAGCCCGAAGGTCCGGCCCGCCCGGTCCGTATTTCTTTAGGGTCGGTTGGACACATATTTCAGTCCGAACCGGGCCAATGGGCTAATAGACCCGCCCATTAACCCGCTACAAAATAAACATTAATTTTTATTTTTTTAAAAAAGAAAACTAATACTTAATTGTAATTAGTAAGAAATAAAAAAAACTATTTCTAATGTGTGTTGTTGAAATCCAAAAGAAATAGACTCCAAAAATAAAATAGTTGAAAGTTTTAATAATGAAAATAATTCCCGACATTCCCCGTAAAAAACTTTGTTGAAATATTTTATGATGCTTTTGGAAATATTTTACATTAGTGTGGTGAATGTTTTGCATCCATCTAATATGCTACATCATCGTAATATACTGTTGTTGTGCAAAAAAATTATTGTATTTTTATTTAAAATATAGCGATATATATTTGTAGCGAGTTGGCCCGATGGATAACCCGACCCGAATTGACCAGGCAGATTTAGCCCGACCCGACTGTATGGGTTATCAAACAAAAAAAAGCGCGGCCGAAACCCGAATTTGTGCAGGTCTGTCGATAACAGGGGAGTCGGTAACCGAAGCTCCGATAAACGTCCGAAACTCCTTGTGAGGTAAGTTTCGACCCGCACGAAAGGCGTAACGATCTGGGCACTGTCTCGGAGAGAGGCTCAGTGAAATAGACATGTCTGTGAAGATGTGGACTACCTGCACCTAGACAGAAAGACCGTATGAAGCTTCTACTGTTCTGTGACCTATTCCTAAATTGAAAACTGGACATTTTCCATAATTATGCAGTTTTCACTTAAAACACACAAATCTAAGAATTCATATCCGCTACAGCCAAGCGAAAACTAGTTATTTGATAACGACATAGTTTAGATAAAACAATATCAAAATTGCGTCGTTTCAATACTATCATTCTTAAATCGGAAACTGGACCAATTGTAAAACTATGCAATTTAAACATAAATTCAACACCTTTATTCAAAACTTTACTTTATTTTTAGAAAACCTTTATTAAAGGTATATATAATCTTGATCATGTGATCACATCTACAGTCCATCTAGTGCATTTCCACAACTCTTCAGACACTACTGTATCTGTTTTGAAATAGAAGTATTTAATTTGGTTGCACTTGATATGAATAAAAAGAACATGGGCAAATAACCTTATAAATACAACATATATATTACATAGTCACGTATAAATGGTATTCAAGGGTAGTACAATTGGATAACATTACATTTAATGTTGGTGGATTTTGAGTACAATTAAATTAAATAGAATCAAAAAAAAAAAATGATGGTGGATTTTCACATCTCATACAAATGCACTACATGAATTCATCTTGTACATGAGTATTTTTTACTTTTTACTACTCGGGTACATATGAGTCACTATATGAGCACGAGCCACGTAAGACACCAACCCGAATTGATACTTGAATCGTTCATTGGAGCACATGCCATCATAAGACACCTCTATCTTGAAAACCCACGAACAAACACCTCCACGCAACATGAAGACTTGCGGCTCTGAAGAACATAACACGTCCACGAGACGGACAACACCTCCGCGAAGTAGAGGAACAACACGTCCACGCCGAGGCGGGACGAAGAACACCTCCACGATGGAAGAACAACGCATCCACGCATATGCGGGACGAAAAACACTCCTCCACAAAAGTGGAGAGAATTATGCTACTCAGAGGAGTCGAACCCTTGACCTCTTGACTAAGCATCAAGGCGCCACTCGACCAAACCCATTTTCACGAATCAAACAAATTTCAGTTTGAATTTTTTTCAACTCAAAAGAACATTACCTCGCTTAATTATTTAAATTTAAAGGCAAGAACACTTCCCCAACTACACTTTGTATTTACAATCAAAGTTTCCACTACCTATTGTCACCACCACTCCTAACCCTAACCCTAATATGGACATCTAATGACCATACTTAATTGTTATACATCTTATATATAAATTAATTAGAAACACAGTGCTGCAACTTTCCAGCTTGTAAATAATGTGATCTCTACAGTACTTTTCTAATGAAGCATAAAGACAAGATGTCTCTTCAACATAAATTAAAAGGATAGTAAAAGACACTACTTCAAAGGATATAGATGCATCTTTGTGTCCCTTTCTGCAAGATCATGATAGGTTTAAGTTAATTTAATAATCATAAGTTTCTCTATATTTAAATCAGAGTCCCTCGTGCGGGCAGTATTAAAAGTTAACGAAGCGTGATTAAGAGAGATTTGGGCATAATTTAGGGACTCCTGGTTGAAAGTTAGTGACTTAAGTTGTCATTATTGTGTGGTAGGTTAGCGGTTCTTATTATTATCAACTTCACTAAGACTAGGCTAATAAGAGAGTTAGGCTTTAAGGGTTTGAATTTTGATGATCATGTCACTTCAATCGACCGATGTCCGTGATTCAGGTCATGAGTGGACTGACCTAGAGTTTAAGTTGAACAACCATATGCTAGGGTATGAAGCCCGATAATCAAAATTCTATTATTTCGCACTTCAAGTTATTCAGCTTGATTAGGGTTTCAGTGTTTTACAATTTATATACACCTTGATTAGTGTAATTGTATCTTAGTAATTATCATGAAAAATTAATTATAAATTAATAGTGCCTTCGGATATAGTAGTCACTTTCATAATGGACAGATGAACAAATTTCAGGTATTTATATATATTAACGTTTTTCTCTCATCACTGGTGACACAATTCTAACAAATCCGAACTAGAATGAATTTCAATAAATAGAACAATGGATTTATCCACTCGAACTTGAAAAGAATTGGACTTAATCTTGCCAATTTTGTTTAGAGAAAAATAACTTAAAGACAAAAACATGAAAAGATTTAGTAATGTCTGATCACCGGGGCCTTACTAGCTAGCAGTCAAATCCAAATTCCTAAAACACTTTCCACCTTGTTTTTCTCATATATATGAAAAATGGATATCAGCATGTCTTTGTCAACTCGATCCTTCCATCTATATCCATATACTCTCTATTCATTTGGTGGGCTTCATCATATATATGATCTCCTCAGCTATGCTTATTTGCTTTCTCTTCTTGATGTGATGAGAAGGTGTGCCAAATTCAACTCATCAGAGGACTCATTGGGAAGAAGAAGAAACAAAAAAAGAGGGCTCATTTGGGTGGAAGATGACGTCTTAAACCATTTTATATGGTCTCTTACTATATCCAATGAAAGATAATAAAAAGATTCCAAAACAACATTCTAGTCAGCACCCATACAAGCACTCCAATGTCTTATTACTTAATTTCCTTCAAACATTACTTTTTTATTCTTAATTTTTTTTTTCAATGAGAATGTTAGAACATAAAAAAAAATGTAAAATGGGTAATCTCAAAATATAATTGGTATCTTCGAGCTGAAATATCAAGCGCGCTATTAACAACATATCGTCTCAGAATAAATTTGATTGACATCCGAAAAGAATCGTACACTTAATCACCAGCCTGATAACATGTAGTTTGATATCCTACAGCTCTATCACCTGAATGGATCACTGTGTGATGTACCTGAAAAGCGACAAGTTGATCGCTAGTGGAAGGAGCACTTGAATTAAACGTCGGGCGGAGGAATGAAAACAAGAAAGTTATTAACTTGAATGGCTTCATATATACAATGATTTTGATGGTTGAAATATATTTCTGATTTATCCAATATTGGATGTTTTTTACATGCTTGAGATTCGGTGAGGTCTAATCAGTAGCTAAGGGCTCCCCGTCACGGACTAATTCAAATGCGCAGCATTGTACTTTTATGTACTGGACTCATTGTTGTTTCACATCCATGTTTTGCGCATAATGTGATATGCGCAAGTGCATATAATTAACCTTTTTTATAATAATAAAAAAATCCTTTATAATAAGTAAGAACGGACACCTCCCAAAAATGAAGAATTAGACAATGAGCGTTGATGGCAGTTCAAGGTGATGACAGACTCTATCTGAGTGACCAAATATTTTTATCTCCTTGTAAGTGTTTAGTGATGATTGAAACCATGGGCGGATCTAAGAAGAGGGGAGTGAGGGCAGCTGCCCCCATTGATTTTTCACAATTTTCTTTAAAATATTTAAATTAGATTAATTTTTCTGATGATTTTAGCATTACGCCCCCAGTAATTTTTATAGTATGCCCAAAATCGATCAAAAATAAATTTAAAGTTAAGTATTTGATGAAAATCTAAAAATATTTCGATGGGGAGCGCTCGGTTGAGAACCCTTAAAAATTCGAGAACTTGAGAACCCAAATCTCACCATCAGATCATGATGCATCTTTGAATCTGCATGTGACACATGTCTAAAAAGTAAAGTAAAAAAATGTGGCTTTGACTTTGCATTAAATGCATATTGGAAAATGCACATGGGACACTTGTCACCACCAAAATACGTCTTAGAAAATGCATCTTGCATTTTGGATGGTGAAGATTGAGGTCTCAAGTTCTCGAAATTTAAAGGGGTTCTCAATTGAGCGCTCCTCATATTTCGATTGTATCTTAACTAGAAATGATATAATTCATAAAATATTTGAGTAAAATAGTTTAAAGTTCCATGTGTTTATGTTAAATTTTATTCTGTTGCACTTTCATGTAAAGTTCATTTCATTAAAATAGAGGCTACAACTCATTGACATTAGTCATTTTATAATTTCCTCGAGTTTTATTAATAACTATAAGATATGAACTTTTGCAAGACCGTGTATGAGCAAATTCGATAATCTCTGAAAAGTCATTTTTATTCTGCCCTCAGTCACAAAAGATCCTGGATCCACCACTGACTGATTGAAACTCGAACGTTTTCAGCTATGTTGGCAGCACAGGAATTTATTATCAAAAGTAAAATCACGTCTTTTGAATTTTTCGTTATGAATGGATATCATTTTGAGTTATTTTAAAAATAATAAACGGTGTCGTTCCAGTGATCAAAGACTAAGATCCAGTCGTTTCATATGCTGTGCTTTGTCAGGCCCAAATACAGATTTTTCTGAAGCTTGGATTTAGATAAAAGTAAGCAGCCTTTTATAGCTATTACGGTGTCAAAATGTTGATGTTGCTAGATGGGCTTCTGTTTTGGGCTTACATACTTTGGCAGCCTACTCTCAGTTCACTGCAAAATTTATATTCTTATCCTAGGCACAATTTTCATTGAATATCCGTGGTAAAACGGACGAATAATAAATAAACATTTTTTAATCCTAACTTGAGATTGGAATCTTAACATTCTATAATTGGGATCAGAGAACCGGAGGATCGTAGCCATACATTTTTTTTAGATTTATTTTTTGATATTGAGGTGTACATCTCACACATTATACATATCAAACACTCTCTAATCATTTGAAGCGGGAAGAAGAGAACACCTTTACGAGGAAAAATATCATACTCGGGAGATTCTCTTGATTAGTCTAAGTCGCATCAAGAGTTCAATTTACTCGACTGAAACGATCCTTCTTAAAACGAAATAATTACTTTTAACCGTTGTCATTAATACGAATTCATATGCATAATTAAGGGACAAGTAGTGTCACAGGTTGAAGAAGAATAATAATAAGTAAAAAAACGTAGCCCTAGCCATGCACCCAAATTGGCAATAGAGAATAGTCATGCGCAGTTTCATTTTATTAAGTTTTACTTCATGCATAAATAACGACAAGTTGGTAGCGACCCATTTTACTTTTTATGGTTGTTGATATAAGCATCCAAGTCTGGTGCTTTCTTGGATGCTTTTACTGAAAGAATAAAAATTATTCTCATAAAACAATAAAGTTAATGCAGAGTAAGATCATATATAGGGAAATGACAAAGATGAGATATGAACTATCACTCATTGACAAATCACGGTCCGAACTATGAAAATTGACAATTAAGGGCAATTTCAAAATATTTTAATCCTCATATATCACTTAATTGCACTTAACTGACGAAATATCACTCTGTCCATTAACAAAGTTAACTAAATAAATGAATTGAAAAATCTTCTTGACCTTAATTTTGAAATTGCCCTTAATTGTCAATTTTCATAGTTCGAACCGTGATTTGTCAATGAGTGGTAGTTCATACCCCCTCTTTGTCATTTTCCCTGGTATATAAAGAGTAGATATTGGGCTCAACATTGTTCATTATTGTCATAAGAATATTTTGATGTTAGTGCAATATGTAAGTATCCAGAATTCCAGATGACACCAATTTGATTTCTCATTAGTGAAAATTGGAGGTGTAAAATAAAAGAAAGTTGTATAGAAGAGTGATTAAACGAGAGTTCTTCTATTATAATTCATTTTATATTTTTAAAAATGCAACATCAAGTGAGGATCGAGTATAGCTTGCGTGGTTAGCCTGCTCTCCCGGCACCACAGGTGCCCGGGCTCGATGCCTCACCCTGATAATTACTAACATACTAACACTTGTAATCAAAAAAAAAATGCAACATCAAGTTATTGTGATACTGACACGTGTTCCATTTATATAGTTAAACTTATATTTAATGAAAAAGTCAAAGTGACACTACTACAGACATGGGATTATGCACAGGTTCCGTGTTTAGTCTTATACATCGGTTTTGACATTACGCATCGGTTGGGGCTACAACTGATGCATAATGTCAAGCTTATGCATTGGTTCTACAAAAACCGATGCATAAGCGTGACATTATGCATCGGTTAGACCAAAACCGATGCATATTGTCAAATCCAAATTTACCCGTTCGTTTTCACTTCTGTGGATACATCCCCCGACTCTCACTGTGATTTCTTACTGGAGATTCAAAATCACCGACCACCGTTGCCCACCTTTGCCTCCGACTGTCACTGTTGTCACCGTTGCCCACCTTCTCGCTTCGCCTCCTACTGTCACTGCTCCACTCGCGCTTCGCCTCCGACTGTCACTGCTCCACTCCTCAAAACCAACAACAGTCAAAGGTATTTATGATTCAGATTGATTGATGATGTATTTGACTGATTTATTAGGGTTTATGCATCGGTGCTTTGAATATGAATCGGATTTATTAGGGTTTATATTTCATTCAATATGAATTTGATGGATTTGGTAGGGTTCGAATGCCATTGTTAGGGTATGATTCCTTGTTAGGAAGGGATACATTGATTACGAATTGGAAAATTGTCAAGGATTCGATACGTTGTTAGGCGATGATTTTTTTTGTTATATGTCACTATTTTTGTGTTTTAAGTTCAAGTATTTTGATATCACTATTTTTTGATGGTTTAGGAATCATATTTACTATCCACGTCTCTTGCATCATATTTAAGTTCAAGTATTTTGATATCATTGTTTGTAGTGTTTTCCAAATGGAAGTGAGAATCATACGAAGACTCGAAGATCGATGAATTAAGGGAAATAAGCGCCGCCTACTTGTATGACTATATAAGCGATCATTACCCAATCGGTATAGGACATCAATTTTAGTTTTGTTGTAGTGTATTACGAATATTAACTTTTGTTGGCATTATTGTGTGAAAGAAGATGTACTTGTATAAAATGATTGTCTCTTTGATCTTTGAAATGAATGTATCTCGATGTTGAGCAACAGTGTATTTGTAATTGAATGGCAGGTTATTGATGTTTGTAAAAATTTCACGTGGATTTGAGCTACTAGAAGCCAAATCTGCCAAATTTTTTAAGACAATATGCATCAGTTCCAAAAAACCGATGCATAAAGTCTGACCTTACGCATTGGTTCAGCCGAAAACCGATGCATAATCCCTTCAATAACCGATACATAATCCCTTGTTTGTAGTAGTGTGATCAAGCTTAACATTGTTAGTGAGACACATGTCAGATTCGAAGATGCATTTTAATATGATACACATATTTGAATTTCGGGTCTCATATTATAAGAGAGTTCTAAACCAAATTCTGAAAGCTACAAATAACCATTTAATGAACTTTTATATAATTTAGCTAGCAACTTTTTTTATTGTGGGTTTACATGTAACACATCTAGGAATTAATACATCGCATACATTGTATATTTCTGATACATATATATTACTAAATCGTTTGAAGCACATGTCACACACATGACACCCACCCCGACTTGAACTTGGATCGTTCTTTGAAGCACATGCCATTTTTTGACTTTAAAACCCCACGAGTCGACACATCTCTCTATAGTGGACCCTAGCGCCTAAGCACGTCTCCGGAGAGGGTAGATCATAGCACTTGCAAACGTCACAAGGGACGAGGAAGATGAAGAGAAAAGGGAAGAGGAAAACATTCGTAAATGATAGAGGAAAGGTCCACACAATAGATGAGACTAGGAAAATACACAAAATTATGGAAGGAAAAGTGTCATGCTGAGGTTTGATTGAACCCTTGACCTTGTCATTTTCACGGCAAGTGCTCATTCAACTCAACCACTACTTGATGAGCTAATTTAACAACCTTAATTCAACAATTTTTAAGCTTAAATCAAATATTAGAAACGCCAACAAGGTGGTGGCCTGTTGGTTAAGGAGTCACAACGATTCCTTACATTCCGTATTCGAGTCCTGGGGACACCATTTTTCTCACAATTTTGAGAGATTTTTCCTCTTCCTTTTTTCCTTTCCCTCTTCCGTGTCATGCCTCACGCGTGGATGCTTCTTACATCCCTCGTGGATGCTTTCCTCTTCACGTCTCGCGCATGATGCTTCCTCTGGCCGTCAAGATGGACGTGTCGTGTCTTACAACGGTAAAGGTGTACAATGTGGCCTGAGCTCTAAGTGTCGAGAATGTACCGATGGTGATTTGAGGTAGATGTGCGGAGCCATGCATGGTAAAGGTGCCGAACCCGGCATGTGCTTCAGAAGTGGAGAAATGTACCCTATGATTTCGGATCCGGTCAAGATGTCTGACTAGAGCTCAGATATCAATATTTATGTACTAGATGATAAGACGTCATATGTATTGTATTATTCCTAGTCGTTGTACCACATTATCAAAAAAAATCAAATATTAGAAACTTAATCCAACAAATAAATGGCTTCTGTAGACAAGTAAAAAAGTCGTTGAGACTTATTCTTCTTCCTCGCAAATTGGATAAGTTTAAACGTAATCCAAAACCATTGGCTGTCACCATCCGTTCTATTTCTTGATCTCCCTAATTTTTATCAAAAAGAAAACAAAGCTTTGTCATTTTTCAATGGTGGTTGTTGGCGCCCACAGTCACACTCCTCCTTTCACAATACCTGAAACCAGTTCATGGTTTTTCATCTTAAAACTATCTCAAATGCTTTTCACATCATCAAATTACGACACATTTATGTAGCTGTCGTGGAGTTTTACCTTTACACAGGTTTCATTTCATACTCGCTCTTATTGTTCGAACTTTATATAAAATTACAATACCCATTATAAATTTAAGAAAAAAAATACTATTTTATCATATAGTACTTAGCATTATACTTGATAGGACCGTGGTTAGTAGTCAAAGACTTAAGATTGAAAGTCAGAGACTTAACAAAGGTCGGAACTGTTAGGAACCTAACTTTGTATGCAGATAAATACTTAATCAAAATACGCAGCGGATTAAACTTAAATAGCTTTTTATTGCTATTTAACCTGTACACTCAATCGGTACAAAACTTGCCTATTACGTATAAATCTAAACTACATTTACACACGCAAGACCTGACTACTTCCCTGACTGTCTCCCAGACGTCACAGTAGTCGTGGCACCTCCGTCGCTTTCCGGTACACTTGAATATCACCTCACACAGCTCGCTGGATATTCTCACTGGGAAACCCCACTTGGAAAGCTCTCTCGGATGTATATGGAAGGCGCAGCCTTCTGAAGAGTTGGATCTGGCTTATATAGGTTCTTCAGTAACTGCCACAGATCATGGCTTGTAACTGCCAACCCATGATCTCCTTGACGTGTTGTGGAGACGTGCCATCCCTCCATGATGTCTTTGACTCCTGTGTCAACTGCTCAACTTCTCTGTTGACCTCAACTGTTCAACTGCTCCGTTGACTTGACCCATACACAGGTTCTTGGTTGCTCGGAGACTTCCGCAGGTGCTCAAGTCCCGCATAATGTCCTTGAATGCTCCAGTAAGTTCCTGACTAACAGAAACTCAAGCAAACCATTAAACCGGTTTGTCAATCATCAAAAACGTGTGAGGCCAATGCCTCAACAATACTATTGTGAAAATTAAAAATATTTATAATACATTTTCCACTAAAACAACAAAAATATGTTTACTCATATGTGCAGAGTGATGTAAGGAGCGTTTAAATAAAAATCTTTCTACATTTCGAAAATTTAAGAATCCAATTTGAACATTAAAAATACGCCATCAAGTTATTGTGGTTTTGATAAGTGTCCCACTTGCATATTCATACTTAAATTTAACGAAAAGTCAAAGCAACCTGATTTGACTTTACTAGCGGGGCACATGCATGTTAGATGCAGATTCAAGAATGCATCATGATTTAATGATCATATCTCAAGTTCTCGAATTAAAAGAGAGTTTTAACCGAACGCTTCCCCTATCCAGTTATATGAGTAATTAAACATAAGTAAAAATTTTATAATTAGTTATATAAGAAATGAGGAGCACTCGGTTGAGATCCCTAAAAAATTCGAGAACTTGAGAACTCAAATCTCACCATTAGATCATGATGCATATTTGAATCTGCATGTGACACATGTCTAAAAAGCAAAGTAAAAAAATGATGTCTTTGACTTTACATTAAATGCACTTGGAAAATGCACATGGGACACGTGTCACCGCCAAAATGTAACTTGGAAAATGCATCTTGTATTTTGGAATGTGAAGATTGAGGTCTCAAGTTCTCCAAATGTAAAGGGATTCTCATTTGAACGCTCCTCTATATGAAATATGGTAAAATATTAAATTACTCACAAATATTTCGAATTATTCACAAATACATCAAATTATTCAGAGTTTATATTTTATATATGAAAATGAATTACATTTGAATTGAAACACTCCCATATCATCAATCTCATAATTTGTACAGCATTTATAACTTCTTTGCAAACTCAATAATTTTATTTTCTCATAAAGATGGTTCGTAATATCAAAAATTCAAAATAAGATATTATGTGAAATTTGGTAGGGGTGGGACAGGTTGTGACGTGTTTAGTTGGTCCTTAACCCGATTCGAAAAATTACCAGATCACTTAGTTGAACCTTAACCCTATCCGAAATTGTGACCGAGTAACCCAAACCAGACCCGAAATGATAAAAATGTCACTTTTGTATACTTAAACTTGCCCTTATACTTTACAAATTTGTGTATATATGTAAATCACATGCCAAAGTAAATGAAGATTATAATGTAATTTCATCTTTTGGTAGACAAACACTTGTGTAATTTATATTTGAAACATGTATCGATAAACTAATTGATATGTTAGAGTCGTTGTTCCATGAAGAGTAATTTCCATGAACTAAATAGTAAATTTTATTATTTTTTATAGACACTAATGAGATCGGGTAATTCAAGAGTTAACTCCAACTCGTCCTACTTAAAAAAAAACTCCCGCAGACAGAAGACAGTAGAAGACTTTAGAAGGTGCTCGGTTTCTTCCCACCGGCGGGGGACTGGGGCTCTATGTGGGCAGTTTTGTTTGCCTGACGTCACCATGGTGACGTGCCCCTATGCTGGTCATCTCCTTCACTGCTGGCTGCTGTCGTCGACTTCTTTGGGTGGGCGGATGGTGTGGTTTTGGTCGACTCAGACGGGTGATTTCTGGTGCGGGAATGGATGTGGTCGGCTTTGGATAGTGATGGCTGGTCGGGATGGCGAGGTTGCAGTCGGTCGGTGGAGCTTGGGTGGCTTTGTGGTGGGGCGTAGGCGGTTGGCTCGGCTGGTTGCTCCAGTTTGCCACTCCGGCGATTGTTTTGGTTTTCGTTTTTCAGTTTAGTTTAGTTAGGTAGCTTAGTCGGGTAGTTTAGTTCCTCTCAGCCGGGTTTTTCCGGTCTGAGCTGTCTCTCTCAACCGATTTTTTCGGTCTGAGTTGTTTTCGCTTTTAGCTTAGTTTTTATCTTCAGGAACTCGTCTCCTGTTTTCTCTCAAAGGGCATGACGGCGCGTCATCCGTTTATTTAGTGTCGGCCACTGCGGTCGGTCCGACCAGAACAGTTTGTTTGGTCGTGCCTTTTTTAGGAGAGGTGCTCTTTTGGGAAAGCTTACTCCCTTTGTTGTAACACTTGCAATTATCAAAAAAAAAAAAAACTCGTCCTACTTAACACAGACCAGGTTCAAATATTCAAATTAATCAGGTTGGGATGGATCATTTAGGACTGCACGGATTTTACCCGCCCCTAAAGTTTGGAAACAAAAAAAAGAGGACACAACCAAAATTCCCACACAAAAAGACAAAGTAGAAAACAGTGCTTAGATTTCCACAAAACCGGGAGCTGGATGATGCGGTGGGAGAAGGAAGAAAGAGGTGTGGCAGTGTGTGGGGTAGATGGTGATGTAGGGTCCAATAGACTCCCCTCGAGTATGTGGCGATTCGACCGCCTCTGACAAACAAACGTCACACCACGCGCTCACCTCGTGGACCACCATAGCCCTCCTTCCTTTCTGGACTCTCTACGCCACATTCTTATCCCTCCACGTGTGTCCCTTGGACGCATACGGCCAAGACCGGTTCAATTTCGCAATTGAATCACCGAACCAATTTGTTTATTTAAAAAAAAATAAAGTAAGGAAAACGAATTGGTTTGGGAAATTGTGGTCTGATTTGATGAAGAAACATTGAGCCACGCGCCCGACATTGGGGGAGGGGGTGGTGGTGATGATGTCGTTTTTAGATGATGACTTTGACTGACAGCAACCTGGAATACTATGAATTGTTTATGTGGGTGCATCCCCTTTCTCCCTGAATTTGGAATTCTCCTGGTTTTCCTTTTCTCTATACACGCAATTTTCAATAACAATCAGCTGCGGTTTTTGGCAGCCTCGCACCCACCTCGACACAAAACCGCCCCTGTTTTTTTATTCATAGATTCTTTAAGGAATATCTTTTTATTTCAACTTAAACTTAACTGAATTTCAATAAAACAAATTAAATAGACGAACTCAATTTAATTGATTTGAAAATAACATCTAAAATTATAGACTATTGAAAGTAGATAGAGGATTTCTTTTCTTCACATTTTTTTATAAGCTATATTGACGAAAACAATGACTTAAAAATAATCTGAGAAAATAAAATTCGTGATATGCTCTCCTGCTAGGATTAACTCCACTTTTTAATGCGTGTGAATTTTACCAACCGATCAGTTGTTACATTGACCTCTCATCTTACAAGAATAAATTGATTTGTTTTTTTGACTTGAAGGTTTGTCATTTAGTTCAATATTTTGTTTAGAATCTCTAATAAATTATTTAATTTAAGCTAAATATCTGATTCTCCAATTGAGAAGTATAAATTAATTGAAAAGAACGTTTTCTAATAATTAATCTTACCGAAAAAGAAATACTGCAAAACTCTATTGATTTATTCAAAAGCTGAAACTATTAATTATTTTAATACAATTATAATATTTCATGTTCTATATAATCAACAAAGTGTACTTGCCTACACACACGACAATCCTAATTTGATCAGCCTTCTTTTCTCTATCCTCTGTCGAAAACTCAACTCAATAAAAACCTAAACAAGCCCCGCGTTTTAATCGATCAGCCATGCGTATGAGCTGCAATGGATGCCGAGTACTCCGCAAAGGCTGCGGCGATAACTGCAGCATCAAACCATGTTTGCAGTGGATCAAAAGCCCTGAAGCTCAGGCCAATGCCACCCTTTTCCTCGCCAAATTCTACGGCCGCGCTGGCCTCCTCAACCTCATTAACTCCGGCCCTCCTCACCTCCGCCCTGGTAATTAATTAATTATTTATTTTTACAATTTATTGATTTGTTATGAAATGTTGCTGAGTATTTATTTTATTTTTTTATTTTAATTTTCAGCCGTGTTTAGATCGTTGCTGTATGAAGCTTGTGGTCGAATCGTGAACCCGATTTACGGACCTGTCGGTCTGCTCTGGTCTAACAGCTGGCCGCTCTGCCAAGCCGCGGTCGACTCCGTGCTCAAAGGCTTACCAATCACTCCCATCAACTCCGAAGCGGCCGAGACTCCGCAAGGTCCTCCGCTCAAGAGCTGCGACATCCGCCACGTCACCAAAGATGATCGTTCCGGTCTGCACAAGGTTAACAACGGCTCCAAGTTCAAGCGATCGTCAGGTCCGAAATCGAAGGCGGTTAAGAAGTTGATCCAGAAAGTTGAACCGGATCCGACCGGTTTAAAAGAGAGGAACCGGTCGGCTAGCCATGACTCGACTGTGAGCCATCCGGCAGAGCCGGTGTGGCGGTTTGATGAGCCGAGTCGCGATGCGGAGAGTGCGGTGTCTGGGCAGACCGCTGAGCCGGAGTCGGAGGCGGTAGCTGGGTTGGACTTGCAGCTGAGCCTCGGATTATCGGAGAAGCGGGAGAGTGTGTGGGGCCATGACACGTGTAAGACGGAGCTGACAATCGATTAATAAGATGCTAAAATTTTGTAAAGATGGAGAAATTTTGACGGTCCAGATCGTTTTGTTTCCTAACTTTTGTTTTGTCCTCGACGCAATTTGCTTCTTTTACTAAATAAATAGAGAGAAAAGTAGCTTATATTCGATTTGCACCTGAAATAATTCAGAATAAAATTTAAAGTTGATCATGTTGAAATATTTTACATTACAGAGCAAGGATCAAGAATTAATATTCGAAGAAACTATAGGGGTGCGCTCGGTCGAGGATATCCTAAAATGAGAAGGACGTAAGGATAAATCTCAGCATGATCTAATGTTGGATCGTTAGTGTTAGCAGTCTGTCAGACGGAAGTCACGAAGTGCTTTTCCGTCTGATGGTCAGATAGCAGCGGAACTAATTATGCAGGAAAGTAAACGACTGAAAATAATTACGCACGAATATATAGTGGAAACCTTATCACAACAATGATAAGATAAAAATCACTACCTTTCAGATTGCTCTGAAAGGATTTGCGAACTGATTACTCTTTATTCCGATATACTTGTAGGGTTTACAAACTAGGTCTACTCGACTCTATTTGATGACCTCTACTCAATGCGACAAGTAATCAGGTTCGAACCTTGTACCGTCGTGCGTGCGATCTCTCCAATCTCTGTTCGTTGAATGCAATCGCCCTTTTTCTCCAGAAACGCTGAACTCTTCAGTTGCAAACCCTATTGCCTTATATAGGGCTTTGCGAATCTCGAAAACCGAACACGTTGGTATAGGCCCAAACCGACTTACTAAACTCGGAGGATATTTTCTTGATTTGTTCCCCAATCCATCCAAATCGGTTTAATGAATATCTTCATCCTTTCCAAATCTGGTTTGCATATCTTCTTTGAATCTTCCTTGATCTTCAAGTCTTCAATCAGTATCTCCCATATATTTTCGAGATCTTTAGTTATCGAATATCTTTGCTCAATATTGCATCTTCAATATCTTCGCTTGGTGCACAAGCAATGCACATTAATTGAAGACTAAACCTTTTGATCTTGATCGTGGATTTCTGCACACTTAGGTAACTTATTAGTTAAGTGTTTGTAATCATCAAAACCAAAGGGTTCCAACATCTAATGGTTGAGATTTAAAGGTAGTGGGATTTTACTGTTTGCTTTTTACTGTTGATGAATTTTGGTAGTGGGACACGTGGCGCACCCACAAAGCTACGGGGTTAGATGTGTGGCTCAGATTTGTCCTCACGTCCTCTTCATTTGGGGTGTCCTCAATTGAGCGCTCTTCATAAACCTTATATTTTTATATAAATTATAAATCACTGAAAATCATGACATGTGAATATGACTTTTTCATTTCGATTTTTTAGTTCAATGATTTTACAAACTATTTAGATTGTTAAATCGTTATTTTTCGATTAAGTTCAACAAAATTAACTTTATACTGAACATTTAATTTTTTCAAGGTTTCCAAATATTTTGACGAAATGTCCCATGATACTAAATTGTCCTGTAAAATATTAAAAAATTTCAAATTGTTATTTTTTGGATTTTCAATAATTTTAGTGAAATGTTCAGTAACGACACTAAAATAAATTGATCAATTTTAGAAAATCGAGCGTCGTAGATTCACCGTGCTTAAATTGCAAACTCAGCATGTAAATCCCTTAATAACTACTCAATAAAAATGTCTATTGGTTAAAAAATTAAGATCGATTTAATATATTAAAAGTTTATAATGAGATCATCGGGTTATTTTCAACGGAGTGCACATTATTGAGTTCGCAATTTAATCACAGTGAAACTACGGTGTTTGGTGTTCGAAAATTAATCAATTTATTTTTTATTTTGTTATTGATTAGAAAAATTGATAATTTAGACCTTTAACTGGAAAACGGCCGATAGTTCAAGGCACCCACTAATATGTACTTTTCTCTTTCAAGTATTCTGATTGATTTATCCCTTAAAATCATTTTTATATATGAATTTCGTCAAAATTTATATTATGACTAAAAATACGTCGTCGTTTCATTAAGATGCATGTGACATCTTTCTAGGGGGTATAAAGTTTATAAAAAAATGGTTTATATGTGAACGAATTTCACTCACAGGTGAGGATCGAGAATAAATAATTAAATATAGTGAACTTTTATACTTGATGCATCTTTTGTTATTGTAAAACTGGATCTTATGTTATCTAATTTACTGGTTTAAAAAAAATCAGAATGAGAGGTTTAGGTTTGTTCCGATCCCGATCACCACTCTGGTGTTGATAACAAATGGGAAAGCCGAGATCCTTTTCTTTTCCATCCTAACCTATCCAATTCAAATATATGTGAATGAATTTCACTCACAGGTTTAGGCAGCGTTAGGTCGTTAATCGGCCTTTTGTACCTATGTAGGTTCTTAATTTTTTGTCACCGGTGTATCCTTTAGGGTTTATTCCGGTTAGTATCTTAGTCGGCTTAGTCCGGCTTGTTTGTATGTGCCTAGTGATATGTTTTCCTCCTGCCTTTTACACGATGTTGGTGGACTAATTCCAGCTGGAGTGGCAGACTCCTGTTCGCTGGACTTCTTTAAAGAAATGTGGTCGGCGCCCTATTGATGAATTGAAGTTGGTTTCGGATTGCTTCGAATGTTTGGCCACTTTGGCGTACGCTGGCTCATGAGGCATTTCCTTTGTGAAGTTCTACAGTAGCTGATGCTTTCCACGTATTACCTTACCAAGTTTTCTGTGTTAGATAACTTTATGTTCAGTTTTGCTGTGTCTTTTCATTTGGGAACTGTACGCCTTCTTTGTATCAAAAAAAAAAAAGTATGTTACCTAACTGAAATAACCTTCTGGCTTCTAAAACCAAACTTCACTACATGTAGGCTACTTTATACATTTTTTGATACACCCAAAACAAACATCTAAAAAGCAAACCAAAGTATTATTTTAGGTCCATGGCTCAGTATCAAAATCTCCTCAAGCTGATTTGGCAAGATACTAATACTCATAGAGTATTTACAGTAAACAAAGTTCCAAAATGTAGTGAACAGATCATCTCATAAGGGTCTAACATCAAACTACTTACATACCGACAACAAGTTGGGAAATGGATGGTACCTCTGGATTTTTTATTTTCAGAACACTAGACTGCTGATTTTGTGCAACATGAGATATGGCTTCTGCTCAAAAAGTCGGATGGACCTCTATGATACAGCGGTGATCCCAGAGTTCTGGCTGCCACAACGAAATCCCACAACTCTAATTGGTGCTGGATTGGACACAGAATTCATTCTACCACAACTTCCTTTCTGTACATATGACGATGGAGATGATTTAACTGATGCTGGAGGACTGGATAAATCAGATAAGCATACAGGTTCGTCATTGCTAAATCGGTTATCTTGAATCAAAGGATTCGTAACCCTCACTGGCGGGGAACCGGTATAAAAGTAAGGCGGTGACTGAGACGAACTAGACTGCAGCTTCCTCTGCAAAAGTAAAATACCAAAGAACTATGTTAACAATCATTTGATAACATCACCAATAATTGATGATTTTTTTATAAAAAAGAACATGATATATTTGCCATCTAATAGTTATGAACACATCAGTGGTCACCAGATAATTTAATACTTTAATACAAAACTGATACAGAATGTGCAGCATAATGTGATAGCAAAACTGATACCAACAATGCAAAGAGTAGTGAAGAATATATGAATAATGTACCCTGAGAAGACTGTCCAGTAATTCTGCAACTGAGTTGTTTTCACATTGATCTGGGTTCCTGCATTTCAATTGGATCAAAATCTACTGAGTTAAACAACACAGAACACAGTATACATGTCATTTCTTGTACATTTGAGGTTGGTGAGGAGTCTAACCCTCGCCACTCCAATTGGAAGGGAGGGGTACCACACTGAGCCAGAGGCAAATGGTAACAACGGGCTTACATGTATCCCACTTGTTTCTGAAACTCACCTCATCTGCCCTCTTGGACTCATGATAAGATCATTCTTAGATACCCCTGGCCGCCTAGGTATTGGACGTACCACCAGGCCATTACTGTTAGAGAAGAACATAGGACTTCCCATCTCATCAGTAGCTGAAAAGGCATTCTGCTGAAGGTTCAAGGCAACCATTTTTGATAAACCAGTGAAGGTGCTCAGAAGAATGCCTGTCCAAGAATTTTCTAGGCAGTAAATACATAGCTGAGTAACATGTGTTATTTTCTCATTGTCCAAAGCAAAAAGAAGAGAAAATCCACGCACGTCAAGGAATACAGTTACACAGAACAGAATACAACTTTTAGGTGAAATTAAATTTGTAGCAACTGTCAATGACGTGTAAAAAAACAGCGGGTTAGATATCACAAAAAATAAATAGATAGATCTTTAACAAGACGCATAATTAAGATGCTAATTCAAGAAATCTCCACAACTACAAGAAATACAGCCATCTCATATCCACGCATATGCAAGAACAGTAGGTGAAACAACAAATTAATGATATTTATGGTCTCATAACCCACTAAAAATCATGCACTTAAAATTATATTTTCCGACTTCAAAAAATGTTCTTTATAAACTGTGAGGAGATTAATACAAAAACTGATCACCTTGATTAACCATACACAGAAACATCAATAAGAAGCAAATTAAAGAAACAGCAATCGCTACCGCCAGAAATGTGATCCCAAATCTTCGGCAGCAACAGGCCTATAGTCATCTACCAGATAATTATTATGTTTTCATCTCCTTTTTATTGATTAAAATGTACAGCATGCATATATTATATAATACCACATACACACAAACCAGAAACCATCCAATAACCTCCAACATTCTGACAAAAGAAAATAACTTTCAAGAAATCCGAACTTGAATAAATATAGCTGATGAACCAAATATAAATGGTTTGTGGTTGGCAACTAGAAATAAATAAAATGACACAATCAAATTCACTAACAAAAGAAGAAAAATCAAAAGTGGTAATACACCACAAAGAATTAAGTGTCCCAGTTACATAGTCTGATCTAATTACCAGTCAATCAAAACCGGTGAGATTATTCAGATGAGATTACTCGACAAAGCACAGATCTATCTCAAAAAAAAAAAAAAAGGTTTTGTAAAACATTGAGAGCCTAAAAATCAAACCAACCACGTTTGACCTAAAGCGTGAAAACTCATCATCATTACCGCGTAAGTCTTGAGACTACGACTAAGCTAAGGAAATCGAGAGACGATTGATTACCTGGAGATTTAGTGCGGAAGCCGAAATGGTTCGCACACAGCGGAAACGCAACACACTCCTCCCCCATCCCACTCTTCTATCACGCAATGGAGCATGAAACGACGCAGTTTAACGTGTACTTTTTTCGCTTTTTGGTAAGTCGAAGATATTTTTTTCTCAGCACCACGTTTCCCTAATAGAGATCAGTTACGGCACCGTTCCGTTTCAATTAGGTGATTGAGATTCCTTCCTTGTTTGTGCTTAAATTCGGTAATTGACCGAATTTGATTCTCTTCGCTCTATTTCTCGATTCAGCTTCATCTCAATTCTGCAAGGCTTTGAAAAATCATTTTACTTAAAAAGATTCAATTTCTATTTAAATTTTATTTTGATTTATTAGAATGTCCATCAGCAAGATAAGAATTGTCAAGCAAAAACAAACTTAAAATAAAAACATCTCCTTCTCGCAGTTGCTTCTCAAAGAGCATCACTGGTCAAAAGAACTGTCAAGTAAAAACAAGCTAGCATCTGCTCCTTAGAGCATCCCCATCATGATTTTTTCAATCATAGAAAAGTACCATGAGACATGATCAAAAAAATTATGCACTCCCACCATGATCTTTTAGGATCATGAGAGTTGGGTCAATCGCAACGCGACACGTGTCCTGTGTAAGAAACAATACAGTTTTTATTTTGATCTTGCAACGAATATATTTTCTAAATTACAAAGTAAAAAAAATCAAAATAAATACCAATATTCATAATTTTTTGAGCTCTATAAAACGAGATACACTTTGATATATTTTTATTAATCTTAACATTTATGAGCTATAATTTATGTAGTGATAAGAGAGATTGATGATAAACTTTTTTTTGATCATGAGTGAGGTGCACTTGATCAAAATCATGAGGTATGATAAGATGAGAGAGAAAATGGATGAGAGAGAGGAATGCTATGTTTTTTTGTTTATGATGGAGGATGCTCTCACAACACATATTCTTAACGATGACGCTTTACATCAAATCATGACTCATGAGAGTAAACAAAGCACAGCTATCTTCAACTCTATGTGTTTTGGCTTGAAGTAAAAAATAAACGAATTTTGAATGAATTTTATAAATGAAACTAATTTCCTATTGGAAAAGATTTCTGATTTTGATCTGGAAAAAACATGAATATTTAAATATTAAATTGGTCAAGTATTAAAAACAAGATAAATGAAAAATAAAGAGAACCCGAATTGATCGAATCCCAATGGTTCATTTCATCATCTTTGACTCTGGATGCAAGTCAGATCTCTGTTCTTACTAGCCAATCAATGAAGAAGATTAATACGAATATTTAAACAAACGAGATGAGATGGATGACTTTGAAAGCCGGGAGGTTGCTGTCTGGAATCCACCGCAGACTATTCTTCAATTTCAACAACGGTACGTACGTGTCTGTCTCTCTTCTCTTGTCATCTACCAACGCCGTCTGTAACTAAATTGGTTGTCGGTGACGAGAGGAGCATTAAAGTTTGAATCTTTACAGGTTTTGAGACGAGGGGGTTTGTGTTTGAGAAAAGGTGTGTGAGAGGAATTATGGTGAGACCCAAATTGGAAGGTGTCGATGAGGAGTTGATGAAACTTCTGGATGTCAGTATGGATGAGGTGCAGCCCAGAAGACGTGCCCGTGAGGCCTTTAAGGAGATTCAGCTTGGGATTGATCATATCTTGTTTAAGGTATGGACTTTTTTGTTTGTTTGTTAGGCAAAGACTCCAATTTTGGTCTGAATTTATTGCAGTATGGAGATGTGAGGGGATTGTGGTCTGGTGAGGTTTGTCGAGAATTTAATGTTGGTTGCAGAGTTGTGGTCTTGACACTGACTCTTGTCTGAGATGCATCATGATTAAACATGTAGTTATAAATTATAATAACCCATCATTAGAATTTGGAATATAGATACATAAGTGATTGCGCCATGTGCGTGCCTTATTGTTGAACAAATTGGTGATCAGGCTTGCGTTCTCATCTGCTTTGTGGTCTGGATACCTAGTTTTGAACTGGAGACTGGTTTGTCATGGATGAAGCTAATGCATCCCTGATGAACTGACAGTTTATTCATTGTTTTCTGTATAGACTGTTAATGTGTGAGGTTGATATTGGTTTTTTTTGGTACAATAAAAGACGTTTGAGTGATTATTGTTCTAGGCAGTACAACTCAACAGGTCATTAATAAGCTTTCTTTGTGACGCAGATGCCACATGGGAGGTTGAAAATGGACGAGGTACTTGTTTTTGCTTACTGTTACCAGTACAATTTACGTATCTCACTTTGCTTGAACTATTTCCATTGAGAAGCTTTTGCTGACAGCTAGTCTTTTTATCTTTCCCAGTTTATTTAGATATCCTGATTTTTTACGTATGTTTTGTAACTGATAACAGTTTTATTTCTGCATACTATCTTGTAATGTCAAAACCAAAAGGACGGTCTAAGGTCAGTCAACGGTCTAGTTAAAATTGTCTGTTAAGGTTAGCTAGTGCTATCAAACACAGACATTGTTTATCAGTTTTTTGGATGAATGAGTCTTGAGTGTTTCTCTTGATCTAATGTGTATCGATTTTATATTAGCTTGCGGTCTTATATGGCTGCCCAGTTTGTACTGTGCCTTTCCGTTTCCTTTCATATGTATAGAGTTTAATCATCCAAAATGGCGCTAAATTTTGTGATCAGTTCAAGATAATGCAGACTGGCCTCTTTGAGGAACTGCGGTTAACGAAGTGTCAATGAACTTGCATCCCAAATATATTCTACTATGGCTGTGAGTTACAGTTAACAGAATGAGGATTGTCATACAGGCATATGAAGTGAACTCTAGAGGAATTGAAATTTTCACAAAAAGTTGGCTTCCCGAGTCCGCTCCTCTTAAAGGAGTAATATGCTTTTGTCATGGTTACGGAGATACATGCACATTTTTCTTTGAAGGTAATCACATCTTTTGGACGGTAGTCACCACCGGAAAAATTCATTTCCAATACTTTTTTGCGGAAATCAAAATGTTGTGGCTTAAATTTTAGGCACTGCAAGGAAGCTGGCATCATGTGGGTATGGGGTCTTTGCGATGGATTACCCCGGTTTTGGTCTTTCGGAAGGTCTTCATTGCTATATCCCAAGCTTTGATCAGCTTGTATCAGATGTGATCGAGCATTACTCCAAAATCAGAGGTGGGTGATTTTGTAGTAAACATGTCGTGGCTTGAACTCTGTTGTAGTTCTTTCCCGTCTCACGGGTTTTGTACTTTTTCTTGCAGAACGACCCGAGTGTCGTTCTCTCCCTAGCTTCTTGTTTGGACAATCAATGGGAGGAGCAGTTGCTCTGAAAGTGCACTTAAAACAGCCTAACGCCTGGAACGGTGCCATCCTACTTGCTCCTATGTGCAAAGTATGTTATAGACTCTAGACGTATCCGTTCCATTTGTCACTTATCGATAACTCGTTTCATGCTAACTAAACACGTCTTTCAGATTGCAGATGATGTGACCCCTTCATGGTTAGTGCAACAATTCCTAATTGGTGTTGCCAATTTTCTTCCCAAGACCAAATTAGTCCCGCAAAAGGATTTAGCGGAGATGGCATTCCGAGACCCAAAGAAAGTGCCATTGGTGCGTCCTTCACTTTTCTTCTGTAACAAATTAGCTGTTTGAGCTGATAGAAAATTCCATCTGATGACACAGGCTCGCTATAATATCATTGCCTACAAGGACAAGCCGCGTTTGAGAACAGCAGTGGAGCTACTGAAAACCACCCAAGAAATCGAACAACAGCTAGAAAAGGTATAACCAACCACACCACTTCTTGCGATCCTCGAAACCAGTTAGTAATAGTTGTTTGGTCAATATCCTTGCACACAGGTATCATTGCCCTTGCTGATTTTGCACGGTGAGGCGGACATAGTAACCGACCCGTCAGTGAGCAAGGACTTATACGAGAAAGCCAGAAGTGAAGACAAGACGCTGAAACTGTATAAGGATGCTTGTCATGCACTTCTCGAGGGGGATATGGATGAAATCATCGTTCAAGTTCTGAACGACATCATTTCATGGCTCGACCAACACACGGTGAATAAATGACAGAAGTTTTTTTAAAGATCAAATACTCACTATAATCCAACCACAAGGCTTTCTGTACAATGCAGCAATTTATTATTCTTTAGTATATAATGTTTTTTTAAATTTATTTTAATAAAGTTTTTGAGCTATATATGTGTCTTGCATATTTGATCCCAGGTTAAAAAGAAACCAGAAAATTTATCCTCAATTTTTAATATGCAACAGCCAGAAAGAGCAGAGCTCATCCATTTATGTTATGAAAACAACCTCAAAAAGCAACCTCTTTTCTTTAATAAAAAAAACATCAATTTAAAGCTTATTCCACTGCGCTGCGCACCTTTTATGTGCTGTACGATGTGGCGTCCTGGTTGAGTGCAAGCCGTCTTCAAAATATTGATTGAGGTTCGTTGTATTGTATCCGTCACTTCAGCTCTGCAAAGCAACCATGCTAATTTCCTCCAGCTTCTTCCACCCACCAGCCCCAGTTAAGGTACCCCACCTGTAATTGATTTATGGGGTTGTCTTTTATTTGAATTTGAGCTGAGATGGGATGCTCTGGTAGATGACTGAGGTTTAACTGAACTCAGCTTCTGTCATGTTTGTTATTGTTGGATCTGAATTTTGATGATATCTGATTTTTTTTATTTTTTTTGATAGTGATATCTGATTTTTTTGAATTGAGATTGCTGGAAGTGCATTTGGGTTTCTGCTTGTGGCATGCTCTGGTGAGTAAGGTTTGTCTGAGGTTTTTAGTGTCACATATATAGTTAAGACTTAAATTTTCACCATAATGTGTTTCAGACTTGACAACTAATTTTGTTTATAGTTTTGTAATGTGTTTGTGTTTATAGATATAGCTTTAACCTTTATAAGAGGAACATGTTTTCCTAAGATTAGTTATTGAGATTTTGCCCCCATGTATGTGATTCTCTCATAGTTGGGGTTTCCCCCCCTTTCTGGCAGCTTCACTCACGATGCGTTAATGGCAAGAGTATCCAGTTTCACATGTCCGATTTTGCTTTCTAGGGACTGAAAACTCAAGCTTTCTCACAAATTGCTAAATCAGAGGACGAAAGTTGCAATGGGTGGAGTTTTGTAGGAGGGTCAAAGCTCAATCTCAAGCCAAAATCCAAAAGATTGTTTGTGCCGTGCAAGGCTGATCCTGCGGTATACGCGTCATGTAAATGCTACCTTTTATCTTTCATTATAAATTCATCACCACCATGATTCTCTGCATCTACTATTTTGTAACATATGTCAAGTGATGTTATCTAGTTCAAGTTTGACTCCGTTCATATTGTTGATCACCAAGCAACCTCTCACTTACTGGAATCCTTTTCTTTTTTTTTCCTTTGAACTGTTCACAACTTTTACTGTTCATAGGATCTTGTTCGTTTTTTTTTTGACAAGATAGGATCTTGTTCGTTGAGTGCTCACATTTGATACTGAAATTTTCAGTGTGGACAAACTCTCAAATAGCAAGAAGTGTTTTTACCTTGGGGACTGCAGCTGTTCTTCCTTTCTACACTCTAATGGTTGTCGCCCCTAAAGCGGAGATGTTAATTTAATTTCCAATATTTGAAGCCAACGCGACCTAAATTACTTGATAATTAATTTTATTTGAAATTATATCAACACCTGTTTTTCTTAATCAAAACTTTCATATCTTGTGCTCATTTATATAATTCATCTTTATAATCAAATTGATTTAAATGCTTTGTAATTTACATGCTGCAGACTAAGAAGTCGATGAGAAGTTGCCTGCCATACATTGTGTTTGGAATAGTATATGCATACTTATTATACCTTTCCTGGACGCCAGGCACGCTACGAGCAATGTTCGCCAGTAAATACTGGATGCCTGAGGTACTTACGTGATGGGACTTAAAAAACTTATTTATCTTAAAATCATTTGTTATCAAGCATCATCCTGTCTGAACTATCCGCAGCTGAGTGCTATTGCCTCATTGTTTACTAACGAGATGAGCCTATCGTCTGCTTGGATTCATCTGTTGGCTATAGATCTCTTTGCTGCGAGGTATATGTGCCCTCTTCGACGCTGTTAATAACCTAGTACTGTAATCTTTGTTTCTTCTTTATTTATTTATTTTCTGGTGAACGCAGGCAAGTGTATCATGAAGGGCTAAGTAAAAACATCGAGACGCGCCACTCAGTTTCCCTTTGCTTACTGTTCTGCCCAATTGGGCTTTTAACTCATTTCGTTACCAAGATAATAACCGAAAAAGCCAGACGTTGAGAAAGCCAATGTGACAATATCAATGTCCTGTGGAGATTTTATCTCATTTGTTGTCAAGAAATTGACAAAATGATCCAGAGAACGAGAACTTTGAATCACAGCTCAATACAACGATTCATATCAATGATGGTTTTGTACAAGGGTAAACACCATAGTAGCAATGTAAGGCCCAAATCTCAACTTATCCGATTTTTAACGGGTAACAAGTATACATATCCTAAGCTCCATGGCGTGGACTTACTACTTCCTTTTGAACTCTTGATGTTAACTTTTTGGCAACACGGGATCCATACAGCTTCAAATCAATTTGAAGTAGTTTGAGTTTTGAGAGCTCTTTTTATCATCCTCCACTGGTTAGCTGATTAGTCAGGTCATCAAAATGACACCTTGCAGGGCTGAACAAACAACGAACATAACAGAATCAACCATGACGAAGCCACAATGTCAAACAACTTCTACACATGGGATGAAGATGATGCAAGCAGAGATACTTATGTTTAGTAAATGTGGCAGAAAAGCATATGGTTAAACAACTAGATTCTCACTTGTCTAATGTTTTCACTCACAAACCCGCGGTTTTATAAAAGAAAAGGAGAGAGATTATAATAACCCAAAATGGTACATTTATCGAAGAATAAATTGCAGAAGTATATTTCTACAGTTCTACACCTTCACACGCACGGGTTTTTGCACATAAGCCCCTATAAGCTTCACCGGGTCATGGTTGACATATAATGTGTAGAAGCAAGGACGGATATATGTTATCAAGCTACTAAGTATACATTTAAAACATTTTATTCCTTTGGTATCTCCAAATCATGTGGTTTTAATAACACAGTGAGCAATCAAACATTGTATTCCTTTGGTATCTCCCAATCATGTGGTTTCTAGCACAGTGAACTATCTCCTTAAGTGATTGAAGTTCCACGCTTAATGAAATTTCAGTAGATAAATACCGTGAACATTCTTCAAGTTGGAAGAGAAGACATCTCTAGTGTGCTACTTATGCTCCCATATGATAAATCTACCCTTTGAAATGAATCTTTTCGACTGTGCTCAAGAGAAGTGGCTTGATATATCCCTGTCAATCCATCAAGTTTATAAGCTGTGTAAACTGTAAAGATGAAGTAAGGATAATTTGGGATGCATGATTAGCTTACTCATTTTGTTAACAGCAAACAAGAAAAATGATCACTCACTGAAGGAATCATTATTATGCCAGGAAGCATTTTCTTTTGTAGTCTCAATTGAAAACCAGCGGTGCTCAGTATGGTTTTTGTAAGTTCTTTATTTACATTGACAAGCTTCAGAGTAAGAGGAAAAATATCTTTGCCTGGTCATTTTGAGGAACAAATCCCGAACTGTGGTTAATCTCAAGAGCCCTCTGTTGTTTTGGCTAATTCAACCATTATTACTCGTTATCAAAGTTCTAGCATCTTGATTATTATAACAAATAACATTTAATATTTAACTTGTGAGTGTGTGTGAACTCATGTTTGTTGATAAATAAAATGCTGCATAGAAGATGGAACACATAAGAGAACTTTGCATACCAAAGCCCAAAATCATGGAGCAAACCAGGAATCCCGGGAGAGAGAAGTCAGTTTTATAAAGAGTCTCCAATACAATTATACTTCCTCCAGCAACCATCAAATGCCTTGGAGAAGAGAAAACCATGTGCAGCCTACAAAGGCGAAACAATAAGAAGAGTACTTAAAGATCCATTAGCAAACACCTCGTTATGGAGAGCATAAGAAAAAGTTCTGCAAATAAATCAGATCTTTAGATATAAACTAAGCAAATGCGCTTGTGGATCATTGAGATCTTACACACATTACCTTTCTTCAGCTATACTGTCAACATAAAATGTCAAAACAATTCCAAAGAGAATAAAGCTAGAATATGCCCACAACGAAAAAGGCATATTCATATCCTTATTTGTGCTTGATCCCTGCAAACACCAGCAAAACATAAAAATATATGACCAGACAATATCTGACAGTTAGAAGAGACACATGACTGATATGGACTAACAAATTCCAGATCGAATGTAGCAGATTGAGGTAGCACGTACTATTATAATATCCCACATGGCCACAGGAAACAGAAAACACGTTGCAGAGGCGATGGTTATGGCATGGAGCCGCCTTTTAAATTGGTTCTAGAGGAAACAAATAGGTTAATTGATATGAAAATGGATCCTAGTAAATAACTTGAGAAACGTCACTTGTACACTATGATCATTAGCTCATACCTTTAATGAAACACGCCGTGCAATCACCCTTCTCAAAGCTGACAAAATACCAGCAAGGATTGGGGTTATCATTGTTGTTATACCCATAGCATGTTGTGTTTGATTCTCAGTCTCAAGGCTCTCTTTAGAACGTGCATTTTGTTAAGTCGTAACATCAACTTATGAAAATTGATTACAAGAAATAACAAGCTAGCAAACCATATAAACAGTGGAAAGGATATTAAAAGGAGAGTACTGAGTCATGGACCACCCTTGGGATAAAAAGTAAAAGGAAGCCAACATTGCAATGAGCCCACCGACCTGAAAGCACATGATACACATAAACATCAATTAATGAAAATTCATCGTTAACACTTGAAAATATGATGGATAACCCATTACTAAATAGTAAGTTCCAGTAATACCAAGAAATAAGATTTGATGTTATTTTCAAGTGTCATTTATTATTCATCGTAATGCATTGCCACGTATGCTATTGAGGATATAGAGAAACGTTCCGTATAGCCACATTTGAGACACCCTTTTGATTGAGCATGTACTATGTAAGGGAAATCTAGGTTACAGAATTAGGTACTAAGGACAATGCATCAATCAAATGTTAATCATTCAGATGGGAAATACCTTTTTTAACATATGTCCACGCCGCCCATACAACACGCCTGACAATACACCAAGAATGGCCCCAGAATACTCTGCCAAAATAGTTCTGTTCATAAAATGATGAACTATTAGATGCATGGCTATGTCCAGTTACTTTGGATACTAAAAAGTAACTAAACATGATAGATATGACTAGTTTATATTGCTGTTTTCCTGTGTCCCCTCTATTTAATGGACATTATAGAAATAAGGATGTTCTTTGAGTCTGAATTTTCGTCCATGTCTGAATCTGCCTGACGAGCAGATTAATCATACATATATTCTATTTGACAAATAGCTCATCAGTTCCCGTAAGATTAGATATAACAGACTTAAAGAGGAACTTCTATTCTTTTGTACAAGCACAATGATATATCCTGGTACCTTAGGTGTTTAGCCGTACACATAAAATACATATTGTGTGGAAAATAAATATAAGCAGCCTTCAGGTAAATTTGAGACCGGTGAAGATAAAGTATGACACTTTAATTGCAAATTACGAGTAACTTACCTTTGTGGCCCTATTGATTTGAGGCTTTTACCCCACAAAATGAAATACAAGGCTGTAATGGCTCCATTTATCACAGAAGGTATAACCTGGGAAAAAAAGATCTGAATATTAAATAAAAGAAAATGGCACAACAAAAAAGAAACTGCTTCCTTTATTTCTCCACATTTTAACGAAAAAACTCGAACACCACCAATCTCCAGCTTTATCATTTTCTGACCTGTGTATTAGCGAGTGGTCTCCCCTTCCACGGTTTCTGCGAAATCAGAAATATGATAGACGCTGGAACCAAGCAACAGAAAATAAAGAGAACTACTGAAGCCCCAGTCTGTAATAAATAATAGTACATGGAATAAACAGACCACAATCTCATAAAGTTCCCCATGACATGAGCAATCTGAAATGGAGCATTCCTGGAAGAAAAAAAAAATCCTTTATTCAAAATCGATAAACACATACTTTGTAGAATCTACTGTAGATACAATTGAATAAATTTCTTCAGTCTCCCAAGAGACAAGTGCTAGCTTATATATAAATATCGAACAAAAACTCATATGCTTGAACTTTTGAGTGATGTATGCCTATATACCCATACGAGCTAGCGAAATTAAACATATTTACAATAAAAACTCAAATGCATCACATTGATAAGCTTATACAAAATACATGAATTGGCGAATACAAGTTTAGAAGACCTGAATGGGGACGAGTGAGCAGATCCTCGGTCGACATCGGAAAGTGGCTTCGGAGACATCATATTGACTTCACCTTACAAAGATCGGTTCCGCATCAAATTCAAAGATCAATTCGAAACTTTACTGGCACAGATTGCTCGTCTCACAAAATTGCATCGACCGGAAAATCCTCAGGCTACGAAATCCGAACAATCACCGTCCTCGCTACCTGACCCGATTCAGCTTCGCCTGACCCGTCTCGGGCGTTAGGTTACGTTCTTTATGGGCCTTGGAAGATTCGTTGGGCTTGGGCCTCTATCATTCGGGCCATATTACGGCAAGGCCTAATTGTAATCTTTTTAAAGTAATTAGGAGCAGTGACTTCCACTAAAAAAATCGATAAAAATTGTATTTAAAAAAATAAAACTGATAATAATTAAAAAGTGCAAATAAATGAAAATTGAAAAGCAGTACGATGGAGGGGGAGGACGAGAGAAGAGAAGAGGCGTTGGCTTCGGTTGCTCCGTTACAACCCACTTTCAAACCCCGTGATGTCTCGCAAGACCAGCTCTCCAAGTTCCAGGTTAAGTAATTACACCTCTCACCTCATTATCAGTCATTTCAATTTCTTGAGAATTTTTTTTTATTGATTTAGGGTTTTGAAATTGGATGATACTTGAATTCGTTATTTGCTTCAATCTAATATTAGGGTTCTGAATTTTGCAATTGGGCTACAATTCTATGTTAATGATTTAGGTTGAGCATTCTGTGTCTTTGTTGATTCTTGTATTTGAAGGGGATTGATGTAATCAAATATGTTCGTTTTGTTCAATTGAAATACAGAAGATACAGAATTGGCTAATGGGCATTGGAGTTTAACTTTCGGCATTGTGAGAGCATGCAGTTTTTAGTTTTTACATGGTCAACTGCATAATTGATGATACCGTTATAAGCATAGAAATGCCATTCGCCGGCTGATCATTTTTTTCTCACTTTCTTGAGTGTGGTTTAAGTTCAACCACCTTTCCTATGGGGAGAACAGATGAAATAAGAGAAGAAAATAGAGAACGGTTACTGACTAGAAGAGGCAAATGAGGTTTCTTAGGCTACCGGTAGTAGCTTTATGCGTCATTTGCATTTGTGATTTTGTTTGCTGAAGTTTGTGTCTGTGATATGATTTCAGGAATTGCATAGAAGGCGGTTGCTCATAAAGTCAAAAACGAAGAATGACCGTAAGTTACAAGGTTCCTTCTTCCACATGAAAAGTGATTCCTATAAGTTACTGCCGATCTGGGTTGCTCATAATAATTGTTTAGTGACATGCTTTTACATTACTGTAGAAAAGAAAGGCAAGTGCAGAGAGAAGAAACTTGATACCAAAAATGGTGCAGCTGCCAATTTCTGTAACAGTTCAGTAGATGAAGAATGTAGTAGTTTGAGCTCAAAAAACAGAAAAGTGGAGGGGGATGCTTTTCTGCAGTCGGATAATGAGTTTCGTCATTCTTCTAAGAAGCAGAGGCAGAAGTTACATTGGGGGTATTATTCTCTATTTAGTGATGTGATGGTGATTGTATTAGACTAACTGATCCCGCCATAAGATATTATATTGGAGCATATGGCTATATAAACAGCGATGTACTTTTGTACCCAGATAATAATTTTACGCCATGACTTTTGTAGGCTTGACACAAAGGAGAGATGGGAAATGAAAGCAAATATGTGACGGCCATTTTGCTTGCGAAGACTGTGGTACAGTAATGTGTGATGAGGTTCAACTCATAATCGAGGGAAGAGAATGCTGATTCTGCTATGCGTGACATACCTGACTTTGTTATCTGAGGCGCATTATGGACCTCGCTGTTTCTTAGCTGTCCTGATTGCAATTAACATATAGTTCAACCAATGATCAAACAGCAAAGATCGCTAGAGTTTTGTCCAAAAAGGCAATGTATATTGTCCTACTGTACTGGTGCCATCATTACCACACCTCCTGTATCCGTATAAATTTCATATTGACGTCCACAATTTTTCATTAATATTAGTGTTTTTTTATGAAACAGAACACTAAAATGATGTTATCTATTCACATGCACCCACATTCTACTGAGATCTATTGAAAGTAGAAACGAACATAATGTGCCAATTTCTAAAAGTAAGTTAGTTTGTCAATCAACCTGTAAAAAAGGCAGTATTTTATACCTTTTAAGGATAGAAAGGGAAAATGTACAAGTTCAGAAAGCAGAAATTGCCTTTGCTTGCTGAAAACTTCACAAAAGAAAACACTTCTTAAGATGATCAGGTAGATGGGCTTAGAGCCAACTCTATTTCTTCTAATGAGCGTCCCTTGGTCTCCACAACATTAGCAGCTATATATAAGACCGCCAAAACACATACTGTAGAGAACCCGAGGTACACAGCACTGATGCCGAACTTGTTAACGACACTCAGGAAGTACAACCCAATGGCAAAATTAGCAACCTGTAAATGAACACATTTACGAGCTTGAGAAATAAAACTAGCGCTTAGAATCAATGTCTTGTCTTTAAGGCTCTCTATGGTGAGCCTAATCACAATCCACAATGCAACCAATATACATAGCAGTTGATTTTTTATAATTTAAGGGAAGAATGATTAGTGTCAAAACTACGAATGCTTATTTTTGCTCATGGCAAATTTGAAACAAGAAAATTCAATGCAAAGTTCGGAGGGAAAATGTTGTATTATTTGTCATTCAGGTCCCTTGAATTATCTAGCACAAAGAAAAAGAAATGGATCCATAGTACAATCCATGTTCTTAACAATTTTCCTCTATATTACTCATTAGCAAACTCTGGATTTAATCACAGTGCGAGCTACCCTTAGATTTCAGGTTTTGAAAATCTCAAATGCCTCTTGATTGTGAATATTGACAAATGATGCTTTCAACTTTCAAGTGAACCAAACTAAAGCAAGATGGAAAAAAAAAGCATTATTGAATATTAAGAGCTTTGAATGAGAGGGTATATAGCTACCCCTATCTCTACTTACCCAATGAGTGCCCAATGCCAGTGAAACTGCCTTTGCTCTGATTCTGGAAGATAATATCTCAGGAAGAAGAAGTGCAGGAACAGGACCAGCACCGAGTGAAAAAGATAATACATAGCTGTATAAATGTAAAAAAGATTAATCTCTTTATTGATAAACGTCACTCACAATTAAGATGTATAAATCTAGATTTCACAACTTACAGGACAGTCCCAATGACTGAAAGGGGGGCAGAGTATGGTGCCAGGGCTTTCCATGTGAAAGACAAGGACAGTAGTAGCATTGAAGCAGCCTGTATAAGATGGTTGGAAATTAATCAGCCTGATGCATACCAAACAGAAAACAAGAACAAAATAATATCTGTAGGAAAATGGTTTCTAAGTGATAGGAAGACAAAACAAGACTACGATGGTTAAAGCAAAGTATCAATATAATTTACTGGTCAAAGATCATGTGGCTAGACAATTAGCCTCATCTGACACTAGCAAACACTAAATTTCACAAAAGAGATAAAGCTCAAAGGTCTGAGATATATTAGCCGGATTAACGTTACCATTCCACTAAAGCTGGTGATTAGTAGGCTTTTCCTTCCTTGACGGTCCATCAGAGAAGATGCTATCATAGTACCTAGATGTTTGAAAGATCATGTAAGAGAAAAGCACAAGAATATCCGGAGTAATGCCTCATATGTTATTGCAATACAGGTATTCAAATCTAACCAAAGACATTCGCTGCACCCACAAGTGCACTTGCTGCAACATCAGACGCGATACCAGCACTTCGGAAGACAGCAGTAGAGTAATATACCACCGCATTTATACCAGCGAATTGTTGGAACAAGAAAAGTGCAGCACCAACGCTGACAACTGCAGCAATGGATAAACGCTAAATGTTTAAGATTTACTGCACAGGCTCACAAAAATATAATTCATAAAATTTTGGAACATGAAAAGTGCAGCACCATCATCCACACAAGAAGGCTCTAATCTTATTTCTTTTGCACTTAATTTTTTTTTCTTTTCAGTTAAAAATATACTAATATTATTACCCGAAAAAAGATGCTCAAAATCAAACTGCATTCTTCATTGCACTTTAAAATACATGAACAATTGAGAACAAAAAGATGAATTATAAGGATTCTATATCTTTTGACTTACGAAGTCAGGTCATGTTAAAATCATGTTTTACTAAGTTATAAGTTAAGTTAAGTAACTTATAAGTCTAAAAGAGCAGGCTAAGAAAAACAGAAAGTGTTGGGAGCATACAATTATACAAATGACCACAGAAAATCCAACAATATTAAACTATGCATACTAAGTTTATAACTTTAAGTCACGCACGAGTAGTAGCCATGTTTTTATCAAGTATTGTTTTCACCTTCGCACCATTGCTGATTAATGATGTACATGTTCATGGATGCTACATGACCGGGCGAATAAATGCCAACACACACTTAAAAGATCATATAGCAGCAAGCAACAGTATTTTGTATTCTCAGATTTTCATCTAAGCCAACCACATGAAATGGACCTGTGCAAATGCACGTGCACATGTGTATGATACTATGATTTGATTGTAAACTACATCACTTTTTTCTCTTAGGCGGGTAAAACAAAAATTTGCAAGTAAGATACACACTGAAGCAAATGCAAACAGAGCTCTAAGCATGTAAAGCAATAATCAAGATGGCCTGCACATAGAACTTGTGATACCTTTCCAGTACCGTTTACTGAACAAATCAAACCATCCAGCTTCTGGTTCTTTGGAACCTTGACTTGCAGATGTCAGATCCTGCATGATATCTGCAACCCTTTCCTTCCCATATAGAGTTTTGATAGCCTTTTCAGCCTGCGCAATTTTTCCTTGCTAGACAAGAAGAAAAGTAATACAGATGGTTAGCTTATTACAATGGTTCAAACATGTGTATTAGTGGATTTCTGCTGGAATAAGCTAAATGATGGGAAAAGAAGAAAACCTGAAACAGCCAACGAGGACTTTCTGGAGAAAAAGCCATTCCAATGGCCAATAAAATAGAGGGAACGACCGCAAGAGCAAACATTGTTCTCCACCTATTGAATGGAAATTGAGATAAATAAAATAAAAACTGAATGGGGTTGTGTTATCTTAGCACAGAAAATTTCATAAAATCTGAAAATCACCTACTCAAAATACATACATTTAAAAATAAATAAAAAGTTTGTCTAACTGAAATGTATTACGTTATGCTTGATAAGCGTATATACGATATTGTTCCAACAAGATCAGTTTTTCAGCAACTCAAAGATAGGTTACCGAGATCGCAATAAAGTAAGAGGTTTAGAATGCTCTTCGCAGAGTTCTGAAGTGCACAGTCTTTATTCATAAGCAAATAGTTCAATTGTAACAGTAGACTGGCTTCTCTAACTATACATGGGCATCCAAACTGACACTGATAGACTGCTGATGTTTAAGAAACATGCAAAGCTTCGGAATATATAGACCTATCTCTAAATATTGTTGTTTCCTAAATTTAGAAGGTCGGTCTTTCTTCTAGCAGCATATACATCCGATACAATTGAAAATAGACTTACCACAAAGGGTTCCCAGATAATGGTAATCCAGCCACCAACGCTCCAAGGATACCAATGCAGATAAAAAGTTGGTTCACTGATCCAAGTGTGCCTCGAATTTCAGTTGGTGATATCTGATCATCACTTGATGATATGAGAAAGAGGTTTTGGTGCAAGCCACTTGTATACATCGTAAAATACTGTTACCTCAGAGATATATAATGGAACAATAGCAGATGATATTCCAATACCGACTCCCGCAAGCAGCCGCCCAATGATCATAGTCTGCACATTCTGGGCTGACGCACTGAAAGAAGTAGAAAGCATATACACCCGTTTATGCCTGAAAACTTATAACAATACACTCTTGATTCATGAAACTAAACACATACCAGAGAAATGCTCCAATTGCAAGAGGAATCGCATCTAGCTGAAAGGTTCTTGTTCTGCCGAACTTGTCTGCCAATGTTCCACCAGTAAATGAACCCAAAGTTGCTCCAGCAAGTGAGGCACTCACAATCCATCCTAATTAGATATATGATGAATTGGATCATCTTACGGTAACTCAGACAACACAAGCTTTTCCGCACAATAATGTTCAAATATAAATTACAAATGACAAAAGTAAACAAAAGTGTAAGAGATGTAATGCATTTTGATTTCCAATATAAAAATGTAAGCTGCTAAACTTGCCTTGTAGAACAGTATTCTCAGCAATTCCAAGATCCTTAGCAAGATACTCAAGAGCACCATTCACCACCCTAACAAAAATACAACGACACTTAGCCCAACGAATACATCATACACGGAGCCCAAAAAATTACATACAAAAAATAATAGTTTTTTTATTTTTTGCCCTACTTTGAAACTCTACTTTCACTTTTACCGTGCTTGAAACTCGAATATCAATTTTGCCCTGTTTTTAAAGAAACCGGTTTGGGAGGAACCGGTTTTATTGATTTTCAACCAAACCGGTTTGGGGGAACCGGTTTGATGAGTAAGCGCATGCGTGTCATTTTGGTCCTACGTGGACCCAAGTATATGCGTTTGTGGGTGACGTTGACGTGTCAAACCGGTTCGGGGGAAACCGGTCTCATTTAAATGAAATGAGTTACTAATTTTGCAGAAGACCGGTCCTTGGAAAACCGATTTCATTTAAATAAAACAGGTTCCCCCCAAACCGGTTTCACACGTGGCCAGAAATTGCATTTCATTAGGTCCACGTAGGACGAATTCAAACCCCGCAGGAGCATAGTCATCAAACCGGTTTCTCCCAAACCGGTTTGATTGAAAATCAACCAGGCCGGTTTGGTAGAAACCAGTTTTTATCGAAAATGAACCAAACCGGTTTGGGGGGAAACCGGTCTTATTAAAAATAGGGCAAAAGTGATATTTCAGTTTGGAACACGGCAAAAACGAGATTCGAGTTTCGAACCAGGGCAAAAAGGAAAAAAACTCAAAATAATGATCTGCTAGTGATTCATATAAAAGGGAAAGCCTAGCCTTTTTGAGTGAGAGGGCTAATTGAATTCTGTGGCAAAAATAAAAGGTGACTAACCCCAGATGATATCCAAACAGAGTAGCACCAAGACAAGCAACTCCAACATAAGGTAACACTGATCCAGAAGAACTCCCTTGAGAGCTGGTGAGAGCAACATCTTCAGGATCCTCTGGAAGTCACAAAATGTGATGCTTAAGTAACACAAAAAAGAAAAATACATTTTTATGCTGAATACTACAGCTACATACTCTGGATTGAACACGTTTCATTACTCAATCAGATACACACCTGAAGCATGAACCCTGACCGATCTGGCCTTGGCAGAAGAACCGAACACACCGCCGACCCTCGTGACAGCACGCGTAAGCTCAGCGCCCATACCGACAGATCCAAGAGGCAAATTACAGCGACTGCCCCTCTCAGTCCTAGAAAAATTCACAACACCACTCCGACTCCTTAACTCTCCCAAGCCGCATAAAACCCTACCGCTTCGGTTTCCGATGTCGAATCCAACTCCGCCTCTAACGGCACATGTGGAAGCTTGCATTTTGAGGCTGAGAGAAAGTCAATATCAACGCATTTACTAATCAAACAAATTTTTTTTTAAAAATTGAATAAAAAAAGAGGTAACTGCTGGAGGGAAGAGTAAGCATCGTGCACGTAATTCGTCAATTCAATTTCGTATGAATCTAATCGAAGAAATAAATGATTGTTTGATCGATCGATCGGTACCGCAGGATGGTTCACTGGCGGGGATCGCTGTTGATGAATGTTGTGTGGATTGTGGATTGGATGATAGGAACAGTGTGATAGAGTCGATAACGATGGTGATTGTGGTGGTAGTGGTGGTGGTGGTGTCGGTGGCGATTACGGCGGCTTCGAAAGGTCCGTCAGGCTGCGGTGGAGACGTGGAGTGATGTGAGAGAATCAAACAAGCCAGATATTCTGAATGCAGTAACTAATTATTTTATTAAATTTGGTTAATAATCGGATAAGGATGATTATGGAATAAAATCTGATGCAGCAAACCTATTAACAGTCATTTAAGTAAGATGACGTAGTTTAATGTATTTAAAAATCTGATGCGTAGTTTTGAAAAAGAGTTTAGTAATTAATTTAGGGGTTTTATAAATGAAACGACGTAGTTTTAATGTTGTTTTATCAAAACTACGTCGTTTCAAATTACTGTAAATAGACATGCTGCACAGGATATGAATCCGATGATTATGGTGGAGAGTTTTAGGGGATATTTTAGTTTAATTTAAATTATGGCGGCTACTGCCTCTTTCATTTAATTTTAATTTTAATTTTTAAAATTTTATTGAAATATTAATCTTAAAGGTATTTTTGTAAGAGGCTACTAGTCGGAGATTTGCATCAACATAAAGAATGCCAGAAATATCTGGAATTTAAAAGGTAGAATTCTGCATCATAGTCAAACACAACAAGTGATACTCCATCGCCGTCTTATGCCAATATAGTGGGAAATGAAGACAGCGAACCAAGTTATACTGGTTACCAATTGAACAAAAAGAAAGAAGTTATACTTCTTTTAGATGAAAAGACTCCAAATGGAGTGATGTGCCTTGGACTCTAATGAAAATGTACATGGAAGACGACTCTTACCCATCAAGAATGTGAAATATCTCACTTCTCGAGTGCACAGCCAGAAGTTTATAACTTCAGCAAAGTTATTATCAAGAAGGTCATATCCCTTCCGGATTGGGGAATTTCACCCTTGAGATCGAAAGAGTTATGTTATGCTCATAACAAGAATCTCATTAAATATAATTTTTGAGATTATATGGATGCCTTTGGAAAGGTTCTCTTATATGAGAATCCAAGATGCAAGCATTATTGGTTCATCAAAATGTGCTCGGAAGTTTATAAATCCGATATCCCTACATTGGTTTGCTAAATAGTGACAATATTTTGGCACCACTGAAGAAATTCTTCCAGAGGATTTTAAAAATAAGTACTCTAAATGGGTGACGATTTCACCTAGAGTCCTGGAATATCAGGATAAACAATTAAGTTCGGAGGGATTATATTCACTACTCTTTTTTACCGAATTTTCTATCCCATATACCTGGAGATGGGCGTCGATATTTGGATATACTGAAGACATGATCCCTTGTATCAAAAGGGACTCTTATTCCAAGTTCTGGGACAAAATGATAAAGACTGACCAAGAGACAAAGAAAATCTATGTTATGATTGTCTGCAATATCGACAGTAAAATTGATGTCTATGAAGAACAGCAAAGAAAAGCCAAGGACAAATCCTTGCAATATATTTCGCACAAAAGGAGGTCTAAAACTCAGATATATTCCAAGAAAGAGCTTATAGGTGCGTACTAAGAAGAAATGAAAAAAAGATATAATAAGTGTTGAGGATGAGACTATGTCTCACAATTCAGCGAACACCGATATCTACATGGCTACATCAAGTCAAAATATTTTCCAGGATTCCCAAGATGTGGTGGAGCCAAATATAGATGATGTGTTTGAAGCACTTAAAGATGCACTAAAAGAAAGACTTATATACAAAGAAACCGATAAATGAGAATGCTCCTAATCACAATCAAGAGACAAGGACCAATAATTAAAGAAGTAAAATAAGAACAAGTGGTTGTATCAAACCAATATCTTCAATTATAGAGGAAATAATGCCCAGTATAGAGTATCTTCCAACTACATGTATAATTAGTAGTGGTTGTATTTATTTTCGGGTCCCTTGTGCTTTAGGATCCTTTGGTATTTCTTGCTATAAATAGTGTGTACTGCATCATGTATTAGAAAAAAGCTTGAATGAACTCCCTCATCAACTGTCTATCTCTCCTTATAATATTTTACAAAGTTTGGTGCTCGAAGATACTTGTAAGTTTTCTTTCATTTTCTCCCTATTTGTATCCATTTTTTAAGTTTAGCCTTATAGGTAACTCGCCCAATATGTGATAAATCAGTGTCTAACCATGTAATTACTCTTGATGTGCTATGAAATCTAGAAATTCGAGATGAATTTCATAGCAAAAATCAGTATAGCCATTAAATCAGTTGTATTGAAAAGTTGGTCAAGTTTTATAACAGGCCTATTTACATAGCTAGTTTGAATTTTAATTCTCCATGATGCCACACTGATGCCCGTAGTTTAAACCGGCCGACGTGTTTGGGCACATGTACATGTGTTTTATGCGTGAGTTGGTTAAATTTCTGAAAAAACTAGTTAAATATGTAAGTAGTGACAGTTATAAACGATGACTGTAATCAGAGCAGAATGCTCTATTCCTTACTGATACTGCTGACTAATGTCGTCTATATTAATTGATATGATAAACCTATGTTATAAAGTTATTTTTTAATTCATTTTCATATTTTTAAATAATATCTTCAATTTCATAAAAAAAATTTCAATTCTTCATACATATAGATGAATGAACTAATTCAGTTTAATTAAATTAACTTTTCAAAAAAAGTTTAATTAAATTAAAATTTACGGTTAATTTCGATTAAAATAAAGTTTTATATTACTACAGTGAAAGAACCATGACCGCTAGCGCTAAGCGTCAATGGTACCAATGTTACATCCCAATTATGTGTCATAATAGGTCCAAATGGAACACGTGTTATGAGGCCTCAGGTCCGACACATTGAAGAATTATATCCGTTGAGGGGCTGGGCAGACTGTACAGGCGGACCCAAGATGTGACTATTGACTCACATGGCTAGGGTAAATTTTCTAATTTCATGTACTTTTTCTAGAAATAATAAGTTCATTTTTTTTTGATAGTGAGTACAATAACGCATCACATTACAATGCATATGATATATTATCATATAGTACACATATATATTGATATATGAAGTTCTAGCAAAGCATTTCGATCTGATCCAAAATCATCAGGTACATTTCTCTACTTCTGAAGCGCAGACCAAGTTCAACACCTTTACCATGTATGGATTCGCACATCTATCCCATATCATCGGTACATTCTTGGACACTTAGAGCTCAGGCCACCTTTAGGCACCTTTACCATTGAAAGACACGACACTTCCATTTTGACGGCCGGAGGAAGCATCCAAGAGGGACGTATGAAACATCATGCATGAGACGTAAAGAGGAAAGCATCCACGAGGGATGTAAAAAGCATCCACGCACGAGGCGGGACGATGAAGAGGAAAAGGAAGATGAAGAGAAAATTCTTACTGAATTGTGAGAAAAGTGACATGGGTGGGGCTTGAATCCTCAATCTTGTGAAAGCAAGGTTAGAATTCTTCCACTATGACACACTCTTGTTAGCTAAGTTCGTCTACTTGGAAGCTTGGATATTTGTAATCTTTTTTAATTTATGAGTTTATTGCAGGTTGGTATAGAATAAGTACATGTAAATATTATCTAATATATTTTCTATCAATTGAAGCGCATGTCTCTCATATCGATTATATTCAAAGATATCAACTTTAGCGATACAACAACGCGCAACTCTAGAACTCCACTATCGTTAATAACATTTTAAGACAGCACACCTACACGCACAAGCAGTGGCGGTCCTAGAAAAAAGTTTCCTAAGGGCAAAGAAAGAAAATGTACATTTTAAAATAGTAGCGTAGATGTCAAACTTTCTACTACTATATGACATAATACTTGTTAGTTGTTACATCTTAAAAATATATACTTAAAACGTTAATTAATAAACTAATTAACTATCAATATTACATACTTTTCAAAAAAGAATGAATCTTCTATATTTTTGGAAAGTAAAATTTTACATTAATTCTTAAGATTTATATAGTAATTCTCATGAGAAATGATTTTACATTAAAATAAACTCGCATTTAAGGGTAAATTCGTTATTTGTGCATAGCAAAATATTTTTCGAGAACAAAAAAATCTATCCAAACGTAGCAGCCGTCCCTCTTCTCCTCTGACTGCCTTTCTTTCCCTCATCGGATAAATTCATGGACTCCGGCCAATATTTATATCTCTGGCACAGCCGCTTCATGTAATGACGTCGTAAGTTTTGGATAAGAGAATATGTGGGCCGCATCGCTTGTACTTCTGTGGTTGCTGGAATTAGCCGGAGGTCTGCTCGGATCGCCTATTGTGGATCTTTCATTAGATGATCCGAATGCCAAGTAGAGGCATTTGAAAATTCCAATTGGTGCCAATCTTGTAAAGACTTGCCGAGCTACGAATTTTGGTTTTAAAACTACGCACTTTGTTCACTAAAAGGAGGTGACATGGATCAGGGCTACGAATGTTATATACAAGACTATGAATGTTGTATTACGAATGTTATATATAAGGCTACAAATGTTATATATAAGGCTACAAATGTTATATACAAGACTACGAATATTATATACAAGACTACGAATGTTGTATTACGAATGTATATACAAGGCTACGAATGTTATATACAGTAATTGTGTTAAGCTTCAGATCTTATTTTTTATCGGTTCTCGAAAAGATTCGATCAGTCGTGCGTAAAATTCGTAGCTTTCTAGTTAAAATGCGTAGCTTAAAATCCCATTTTCTCGGTCCTATTTTTTCTCGGTTAACCCTTTTTATAATGCGTAGCTTTCTAGTTGAAATGCATAGCTTTATAGTTAAAATGCGTAGCTTTCTGTTTAAAATTCATAGCTTTATACTTAAAATGCGTAGCTTTGTGTTTTAAATTTTCTGTTTGCCGTACATTTATAATGCGTAGCATACTGTTTAAAATGCGTAGTTCCAGATCCTATTTTCTCGGTCCTATTTTTTCGGTTAACCCTATTTATAATGCGTACCTTTTTGTTTAAAATTCGTAACTTTCTAGTTAAAATGCGTAGCTTTCTGTTTAAAAAATTTTCTGATGGCCATACATATATAATGCGTAGCATTCTGTTTAAAATTCGTAGCAATCATAGTTACTGTTACGAATTTTGTTTGTAATTGATACGGATTTTAGTTCGAAAATTGCCGTGAAAATTACTAGCAACCTTCTCAATTTCGAGTACAAAGATTACTGCGGCCGCCACCTTCGCCCACAGTTTTATCCCAAAACCACTTACACTCTTTAAACTTCCCACCTTTATAAATCAGAGGCCGGATCTGGTGCAAAGTAAATTTTTGGTACAAAATACAAAATCTGTCAAAATGATTTTATAATTCGTCAGTTTATTTTATAATTCGTCAAAATTCGAGCTGAAAACCCAAAAGACGACATAATTCGTCACACACAAAAAAAACCAAAAAATCAAGATTTAATCTCATCCATTCAATCACAAGATCAATGCCTATGATTAGTTTGTATTTTGTACAAAAATATCAACTTTGTACCTGATCCTTTTCCCTATAAATCAACCAATCTCCAATTTCATTTTTTTGGAACCAATTTCATTTTTAAACACATCGAAAAACACTGAAACGTCAAATCCTTTTTACAAAATCGACAATATTTCTGTAGAGCTTAAATTTCATGTTTTTAAGTTAAATTAAGTTAAATAAAGTTAAATTAAATTTTTCAGATTTCAATTTTGTAGTTCAACATGATTAAAACTTAAATTAAACACCTTTATTCAAAAAAAATTATTTTTTTAAGTTAAGTAAAGTTAAGTAAAGTTAAATAAAGTAAAAATTAAGTTCAGTAAAGTTAAATTAAATTAAATTAAAAAAATTCAGCTCTATCAAACAGCACCTTAATCTCAAAATGAGTTGCTTAAACAGAGTATGGACGGTTTTTCAAAAAAAAAAACAGAGTATGGACGGCGACCATCGTGGCTGTGGTCAACAGCCACACCGACCAGAGCCACCACAAATTCTCCTCCGGCCTCTGATCGTTGCACTGCGCCAGCAAGAGATACTCCGCTCAACCAGATCTGCGTCCGCTGACGGGAATGATGGAGGCTGGCGACGGCGAGGGTTGTGAGATCTCTTGTTACGTTTCCAATTTAGGGTTATTAACTTGATTTTTTAATGGGACTGATTTTCCCTTAATCCATATCTTAGCGTGACTTTTTTAACGAATTTAAATTTAAGAGTGAGTAATATTGACCATAGATAAATCGAGATGGACGGCTTAAATATATTCTCATTTCTTACCATAAATTCGCTTTTCATAAGATCTCAACCCTAATTCTTAAATATTTGAGTTCAACCTTAATTCTATAAATCAATGGGGCAATATATATTTTTGAATGGGGGCAAAAGCAATTTATGCAAGTCAAATATATTGAACAGAAATTTAATGAGGGCATATGCACCCATTACTAGATCCGTCCCTGCACAAGAGAATGCATATAGGCCGAATAGAAGGAATTGGTAACAACAAAAGAAATATAAGCCAACAAAAGAAATTGGTGCAGTCACAAGGAATCGAACTCGGAACCTGAGGCATTGTAGACAACACCTCAACCAACAAGTCACCACCCTGTTAGCGGAGTCATGCATCGAGGACATGACATTGCATAAATCTTTTGTTGTGTTGTCATGTGACGATCAGAGAGTTTTGAAGCTGCGCACAGAGATTGATACATCAATTAAGTCTGAAATTTGTTTTGGAAAAAAGAATAGGATCAGGTGCAAAGTGATAATTGTTGTAAAAAATACAAAGTTATCTCAACCATTCATTTAAATATTTGGATGGCTCTGATTAATTGAAAATAAATATATTTAATTTCGTTTTTTAATGCGTGGAGGGTAAATATGGCATATATTAATCAAAATCGGTTTTCACATAACTTTTTTATTTCTCTCTCTTCCTCTCCATTAAAAAAACTCTTTTTATCTCTCCTCTCTTCTCCCCAACTCCGAAACCAACCCAGATCAAAATCGGCTTTCATGAGAGTATCCTCCATGAAACAATCCCAGATGCCGACGACAACACCATGGACGACGATGTCGATGTACCGATGACGACGACGGCCGTGCTACGAGAGAGTTTTTTGAAAGAAAACCCATCGTTTCCTTTGATTGATGGATTCTTCTCGAAATCTCCATGTATATACAATTTTTTCTGCTGCAAGAATTCGTCGATTTGGCTGGTTGCGAGTGAATTTAAAGGGAGGTCGGATTAGATTGTGGAAAAACATCGACAAGTGCTTAACGAATTATAGTCCAATTTTGACGAATTATGTCATAGTTCGTCAAAATTGGACCATAGTTCATCATGAATTACGACATACTTCGACTAACAATGCTATAATTCGTCATATGTAATTAAAATTCGTCCAAATTTTGGCAGTATCATTGTATAATATGTCAAGAATTTTATAATTCGTCACGGCCAAATTATAGTTCGTCATGTTCAGTTTTGATTTTGTCTTTATGAAAACTGTTGATTTGAATGGCAGCGTGTTGGGAGCCTATGCAGACTGGATGGATAAGGAAGGAAATGAGGTTGAAGCTGAAGGCAGGGCTTTATGGATGGCAATGGAGATTACTAGCAGCATGCGCATTGACAAGGCTATTTTCGAGTTGGATTCCATGCAAGTCATTGCTGGAGTGCTGTGCGGCAACAATTGGAAGAGTATTTGGGGAGACAAGTGTTGCAAACTGTTTGCGGACAATCAAGGGTGGGAGTTATCTCACACTTGGCGAGAGGCTTACAATGGAGCAGACACACTAGCAAGGAGGGCGTGCAGGGAGAAGTGGAGATGGACAAATAGAAAAGCTATCCCTATATGTATCAGTGCCTGCTGTAGTGTTGAAGCAAAGTTGTAGAGTGTAGAGTGCCTAAGTTTTGGCAGTTTGTAGTCTGTGTTTTTCTCCTTGAGTTTGTTATTTGTATCCTCAATAAAAAAAAGAATTTGGGTTGAGTTCCATTGATGTCGAAGATGATCCAGAGTGTGAAAAATTGAGTTCAATGAAGTTTGATTCCTTCAATTTGATCGAATTAAGTCCGAATTTTTATAATTCGTCACGACCATTTTATAGTTCGTCATGTTCGGTTTCGATTTTTTCTGTGTGAAAACTGTTGATTTGAATTTAGGTTGAGTTAATTCTTGACGAATTATGTGTTCGTGAAGTCGGATTGTGGATTGCGGAAAGTAAACATCTACCCGACAAGCAATTTCTGAGTTTTGTTCGACAAAGGAAACTGAGTTTCGTTCGTCGACTGAGTTCAATCGACAAGCAATTTCTGGTTTCCTAAATCAATCGACTGAGTTCAATCGGCAAGCGATTTCTGGTTTCAATCGACTGAGTTTCGTTCGTCGAGTTTCGTCCGGGGAGGAGAGATACGGGGTTGTTTTTCTATTAAAAAATTTTGTCGATTATACCCTTCTTAAGGAGAGAGAGACGAATTATATTCAGTTATTAATTAATTTAATTCAATTAACTGCAGCCTTTGGATTAACGAAATCAAGGGACAAGATTACTTTGTATTTTGCACCAGATCTGGGCTTTGCACCAGATCTGGCCTCTTAGGCATGTAGTTCATTTTATAGAAAAGTATATTAAAAAAAATGTTCATATAAACCGAATTGGACTTCAATTTGCTTTCTTTTCTTCTTTAAATTTCAAGAAGGTGGTATGAAGTGGAGATTGTTTTTATTACACTGAAATGGTAACATTGTAGTGAAAGCAGTGTTCAAAGAAAAAATCCGTCTAGGCGGTCATTTTCTTCAATCCGTCCCGATTAGTTCTGAACGGGTCAATTAATCGCCGATGGAAAATTTGTAGTAAGTTTCTGTTCGTTTCGACCTAATAGCCGGAGAAATTGAATGTTTGAAGAGGAGTAGATGGCCGGCGTCAATGGTGCTGACTTCAATGGAGCTTGGCTGTGCAGGAAGCCGCTCGTTGATGAACAGTTTTACTTATTTTAATACAATAGTCAACGAACACCAGTTACATAGGCCCAATAGTCCAATATACAGCTCATTACCTTTGATTTTTATTTTTTTATTTTTTTGATATCATCCATTACGTATGAATTGAACCATACCACTACATGCCAACCATTTTAAGTTTAAAATAATACTCATATTTAAATTTAATATATCAAAAATAAAAATGATTCAAATTAAAATAATATTAATACAGTATATAAAAATGTTAATGCATATATATTAAAAATATATAAAAATCGAAATCGATTAGTCGCCGATTAATCTTCAATTAATTCTTTCAGGACCCTGACCGCCCGATTCCCGCCTAGTATTTTCTTGAACACCGAGTAAAGTACAAGACATTTCTATTTTGAGTAAAATTAAGAATATGGAGAATTGTAACATCATAAAAAACGCTTGAAAAAGAAAACCATTAAGATAATTAATATATAACATTATGACTACATTTATGTCATCGTAATAGGAATATATATTTTTCTACTTTCATACAAGCTCTGAAACTGAATGGGAAATCTTTTGCAATCTTTATCAATTAATACCAGGCAATTTAATACATGGGTAATTAATTTTCACTGATCTACTCAATAAACGAGTATATATAGAGGTTGTCCTCATAGGTTTTTGACACAACGCTTCATCAAGAAGTCTTTTGTTTCTAATATTCTCGTCTATCTACATGCATGATTTGCATTTGTGACTGGTCTATACACCGGCAAGAACACGACCGATCAAGTAGTCATAGAACGGTACCTTTTATAGTTATTTGAAGGGTTGTGTTATTGCCGGTGTATAGAACAGTGACGGATGCAACTTATGAATTGAATTTACTTCATATTACATTTCTTGTTTGCTCTTAAATATATCTAAGTAGTCTACTATTTCTATTGTTTCATTGTGTACTAATTTTGTAAAGTATTAATATTTATGTGGTAAAAGTTAATTTACTTGCATTTGTTGCATCCTATAATTTTATGAAGTGTTGTAGGTTTTTGTATTGAAGTGTGTGTATATTGTGGTATTTTATGGGAAATCTGTGGATTTATGGAATTCGCTTGAAATATGTGGATTTTTATAATATTTTGAAATATGTTGAAACCCCATTGAATGTTATGGAATTATAACTTTCTTTTTGTTGAAATGAGTGGATTGTTTTATTTTTAGTTATCTTTTTTTATTGATGCGTACTATCTAGTACACTTATCTATCAATAGAATCAAACTTATGTGATATATCAGCGTCCGGCTGGCGACACATTTGCGCAGTGGCACAACAGACGACTTATATGGACCAAACAGAATAAACGGAAGCAACAGAAGAAATATAAACCAACAATAGAATTGGTGAAGTTACAAGAAATTGAATCTGCGACATAAGGCGTGATGTCCAACACCTCAACTGACTACTTTTCATTATCTTGAATTTGTTTATATTTTGGAAGTTTACTAATTACTATGAATGACATGGCAATGAATGTTGTTGAAGGTTTTATTTTTGGAAAATCTGTGGAGATGTGTTCTCCTTTTTTTCTCGAATTTATGTCACATTGTTAAACTTTTCTGAATTTCATGGAATTTTATCATATTTTTTTTTTTGATTAAGAGAAGTGTCAATACAGGAAACAAACTGCCCCCGAAGGGACACCTCTCCTAAAAAGAGCACGACCAAACAGAAACTGTTCTGGTCGGACCGACCGCAGTGGCCGACACTATAACAACTGAGTACGGACCGTCATGCCCTTTGAAAAAAGCAGGAGACGCGCTCCTGAAACAAAAAAACTAAAACACTAAAAAAACTCAGACCGATAATCGGCTGAGGTAAACAACTCAAACCGGAAACCCGGATGAGAGAAAGCACTAAACTACCTAACTAAACTGAACTAAAAATATCTAAAACTAAAACATCCAAAACAATCACCGGCGCAACCGACTGGAAACCACCGAAGCATCCAGATCCATCGCCTGACCACCGCTCAGCCAAAAGCCTCCTCCACACAGCAGCCACTCCGCCGCTCCAAACCGGCACACGTCAAACCATCCACCTTCAAACCCTCGCGCAACGCGGAACACCAACTCAAATCAAGGCATCGACAACCTCCAAACAGCAGCAACACCTCCAAATCAGCCCGTCGACGCCTCAAAACAACCACCTCGGCCGCTCGTGCGCCTCAGACCATCCCCCAGTTCAACGACCGGCGAAAGTGGAATTTTATCATATTTAAGATAAACAATTTTTTTGTCTATGTTCATGTTCATGTTCATGTACTGAGGACATTATTCGTGACAGATGGGGAGACTAATTGAGATGTGGCCAGTTAGACCGTACCAAACTGTATTATTCGTGACATCGAGATATGATATTTTTGGTTGGATATTCATCTGTTATTATTTTTGAGTCCCCTGAACGTAAAACTACATATTGACATGTAATTCACTTTAGCCCAACCTTACCTTTTTCGATACAAAAAATTTACGTTCACGGATTCACTCTGTTTTGTTTTGAGAGAGAGAGGAAAAAATTTCAAATTGGATAAACTAGTAATTAAAATATTTAATAAGGTCATTGGCTGAGGAGTCAGACATGGTTCCTTACACCCCGGGTTCGAGTCCTGGGGTCACCAATTTTGTGAGATTTTATCTCTTCATTTTCCTCTCTCTTTTCCTCGTCCCGTCTCGCGCGTGGATGCTTCCTAGGTGTTATGTCTTTCAAATGGTAAAGGTGCCCAACTCCAAATGTTGAAGAATGTACCAATGATTCAGGGGTAGATATGCGCGGATCCATAGTAAAAAGTGTCAGACCTATCATGTGCTTCAAAGATATCGATATATGTACCAATAACCGCGGATCCTGTCGAGAGATAATCGTTATATTGTACCCTTCATCAAATTTTTTTTAATAAGAGCATCTAACATGTAACCATTGACGGTTAATACCGATGTCCACTCACTCTTCTACTCCGAAAGGGGCCTTACGTTAACTCATGCGAACTTAGTATTTTTTTTGATAGTGGGTGGATACAACAACGATGAAAACAATGCATATGCGTTTTATCATCTAATACATATATATTGATCTCCGAAGCATCTGGTACATATCTCCACCTCCGAGGAAGAAAATTGGTGGCTTCGGGACTCGAACTCAGGGCGTAAGGATCCAACCATCTTAAAGTGAATTTCTTAACCAACAAGTCACCACCTCTGTTGGCATGCTAACTTAGTATTTGATAATGATAAAAAAATGTTTAATCTTGTTTTATCTAATTTTTACTCGTCATGGTGTACGTGGAGACGTCTAAAGTCTCTCATATTAGGAAACGAACAAAAAAAATTTAGGATTTGAATCTCCACCGACGATGAAGAGCAGAATGGCGAAATCTTATGTTATCTGGAAATTTGGATGCATCTGATGACATTATAACTCCATGTATGTCTTTGTGAAATATTTTGTTTCCACTTTCATACGAAATTTTAACTGAAAACCTTTTGCAATCTTAATAAATACAAAGCTAATTAATACCAAATGGGCATATATATATAATCCTCATACATATTCTCTCATTGATCTAGTCCCACTTTAATCCTCATACATGCATGACTTTCATTTGTGACTGGTCTATACACCGGCTAGAACATGACCAATCCAAGTAGTTACTTGAAATGTGCTTGCTATTACTATTTGAAACATTATGTTATTGCCGGTGTATAGAACAGTGACTGATGCAATTTTTGAATTGATTTTTTTTATCAACATATAGGAAAAAACATTCTATCCTTTCCTCAAACTTCCGTTTGGTTCATGAAAATTTTGTGAGATGGAAAGAAAATTTTGAAGCATATTTGGTTATTCATAGAAAACCATCCAAATTGATTTATCTTGTTATGACATACCCTTAAAATTTCCATTTAATTTTATTTCTACCATATTTTTGACAATCCAAACGGAGGGCAAATGTGGTAGGTATTTTTGGTTCATGAAAAGCTTTTGGGATGGAAAAGAAAAGTGTAGTTTTATCAACAACAAAAAAAAATCATGTGCAAAGCATATTTTTGGGCAATATGCAAAGTTTGTCACAACTGGATTATAATTCGCCGTGGAAAAATAAAAAATACGACATAATTCGTCAATAATATTTTATGATTCATCGCCGATAAATTAACCATAAACGTGATTTAATCTAATCCGTTCAAGGACTGTCAATGATTTGTATTTTTTTATATAAAAATATACCTTTGTGCCGGATCATTTTTCTTAGTTTCATATTTAATTTGTGACAGAAAATCCAAAAAAAAAAACCAAATAATTGAAACAAAATTAATTTTCATGCCACCATGTCCGACTCTTCCCTGCTGATATTCTTTAAGCCTTGCACAACTTCTTCCATGCTTGGCCGCATGTCCTTGTCCTGTTGTAAGCAAAGAAACGCCAGCTCGCTCATCATTTTTACCTTCTTTTGTACAAGTGAGTCAGTAAGAAAGCCTAAGTGAGGATCAACAAGTTCATGCAAAGTCCCATTTTGAATTTTGTTGATGGCCATGTTGAATAAGTTGATGTCATGGCGGTGTCTAGTCATATCCACCGCCTTTTTCGAAGAAATCAGCTCCATTAGGACCACACCGAAGCTGTAAACATCGCTCTTCGTGGTGAGCTGATAGCACCGATGATATTCGGGATCTACGTAGCCCGGTGTGCCTTGCGGAGTGGTGGAAACATGGGTGGCGTGAGTAGGGAACAACCGCGACAGCCCAAAATCCGCAACTTTTACATGGAACTTTTCATCGAGGAGAATGTTGGCAGTCTTGATGTCACGATGAATGATATCTAGAGAATGTAGGTAAGCCAATGCCTCGGCTGTCTCTATGGCCATGTTCAGCCTCAAAGGCCAGCTTAAGGAGTTGGAATTGGATTTATTCCCATGGAGATGATCTGCCACTGTACCGTTGGGTATGTATTCGTAAACAAGGAGAAGCTCTCGACTATGCCTCGAGGTACAACCATAGAGCATCACAAGGCTCGGGTGTCGTAAGCGAGCTAGAATCTCAACTTCATTCATGAACTGCTCAACACTTTTGAAGTTCCTCTCAAAAAGTCGCTTCACCGCCACTCCACGCCCGTCGTTTAGCTTGCCTGACAAATTATAAAAATAAAAGTATGTAATGCACAACAAGCTAATAATTTGAAAATAATAGTGAACGAATTTGCAAGAAATACTGATTTAGAAAATAAATTAATCTAGGACAATAGATAAGGATTTTAACCATAGTATACAGTGCCGAATCCTCCCTCTCCGAGTTCTCTCGAAGTGTCAAAACTGTTTGTGGCCTGCTCAAGTTCAGAATAACTGAATACATGAATTCCAAAATACATACTGCGCGAGCGCGTACTGGGTAGTGTAGTTGGAAAGTTTTTGCATTCCGGAGACTCAGAGAGTTCCTTTTTTAAGGATTCTGCATCCAACTGTCTGATTTTCCTACGTTGTCTGATGTAGCAAAGAGTTCCCAGCAGAATTACAAACAATATTAAACCTCCTGCTATTGGCAACCCTGAAAGGTTAAATGAATAGTAAAAGTCAGTTCAAGGATTTTAAATTATCCCATAAAATGAGTCCCTTTATTTCTTATCGTTAAAGTATTACCTAACTTGAGCAATGTCATATGATTACCTCCATCATTTTTGTAATCTGCAAGATCAAGCATAACTCGTAACCCAAATAAGAAGTAATAAAAAGGCAGAAGTAGTGGTATGACGGTCATAGTCTTGGTCAGCTAACCACGACTATGACTGCTAAACCACTTGTGTATTAGTACAAATAGATTTACCGGTAGGCGAGGAGGATGGTTGATAAGCATCTCCGGCAGAACACTTGGTGGATCTTTCATTTTGATTCTGACAGTAACAAGTAGTCTGATTGGACTCTGAAACATACCCGCATTTTCCACCGGAGCTGCTGCAAGTTTCGCACGCTGCACTTTCCCATACAACCACTCTCATCTCAAATCCATCTATCAATGCTTGATTCAGCGCCAAATAAGTCATCATTTCCCAATTATCCTCAACAGGAACAATCACGCTTTTTGAGCAACCATCAAGACTTATGAATCCATTAGGTGCAACATACACACCGGAGTTCGATGACTGGTTACAGGAAACCAATGGCTCGAAATTGTAAACAGTTCGGCATTCATAATTAATACTAATGTTGTGAAAGCCACTGGCAAGCTGAACAGTAGATTGATCGAAAGTGGAGTTGATGTAACTTTGTATACAAATTTCATGTTCATAGTAATCGTTTCTTGCGATACGTAGTGTCTTTTTTTCTTCATTGATATGCAGAACACGATAAGCGACTTGGTTGAAGTGTATGGTGGAAAGATTGCCCTGGCAGCTGAGTTTTAGCTCCGAATGACCGCAGATAGAAGGACGATCAGCTCCCCAAAATGGATAGTCTGCTGTGATATTTCCGCATTTAAACAATCTGCTGCAACTTGTGTATGGATCACTACTACTCGCAAAACCAAAGCACGAGCGAAATTCCTGCAAGACCAGTACAGTTGATATTAGGGAAGACAACAATCGAATCATTGTCTTTCTCTTTCCTGGTTTGATCAGAACAGATGATTTAGCTGGAAGAAGAGTTGTTTATCTCAGAGTCGGATATGGAGAGCGCAGAAATGATCAAAGGAAAGGGACAGTGTGTTTTTGGTTGACTTGGAAAAAGCCAACTACTACGTATATGTTAGTTATCATTTAGTTGAACAATTGAATAAGTCCATAATGTATGAGTCATGCAGAGGAGGACTGATCAGCTAACTGTACTACTGTGTAGTACTCTATTTTCTTTTCTCAACATGTAAAATTAATCTAATTGATCTCAAGTCAAGTTTTAATTAAGTCCTAATCAAATAAGCTAAGTTGATTATCTGAGGAACTTGGGGGAAGGGGCTCAGGTCTAAATCCACTAGAAATCATAGGTTTTGGAGTACAGGAATACATAAAGAATTCTAAGTGACTCAATTCGGACTTAATGTAACTGATCTACACAATTTACTGAATTAACCGAACACAGAGTAAATAAATGAGTTCGAGTGATTCTTGATTACTCCAAGAAGACTCAGCTCTCAACTGCGATGATGTACCCGTTCCCGAGCCCTAAGAGCATCTCTCTCATCTATTTTGTCTCTCATATTATCATAGCGCATGACTATTTTGATCAAGTGCACCCGCTCATGATCAAATAAAAAGTTCATCATCATTCTCTCCCATCACTACATAAATTATAGCTCATAAATATTAAGATTAATAAAAATATATCAAAGTGTATCTCGTTTTATAGAGCTCAAAAAATTATGAATATTGGTATTTATTTTGATTTTTTTAATTTTTAATTTAGAAGATATATTCGTTGCAATATCAAAATAAAAACAGAACAGTTTCTTACACATGACACGTGCCGCGTTGCGATTGGTTCACGGTTCATGATCAAATCCATTTTTTGATCATGAGATGATCTTTTTTACAAAAAATCATGGGATGATCAAAACTATGATAAAAAAGATCATGGTGGGGTGCAAGTTTTTTTATCATCTCTCATGATACTTTTCTATGATAAAAAAAATCATGGTGGGATGCTCTCATGAAAAAGAGTTATGGGGTGATTGAAAACAATCATGTTATGATTTTTCTAGTCATACATCATCTCATGACCAAGCCAAAATTTGGTCACGAGAGTTGAATCAATGCTAATGCGACACCTGTCACGCGTCAGAATTTTATCAGTTTAAATCCAGATTTTGTAACGAATATATCTTGAAAATTATAAAGTATTAAAAAAAATCACCAATATTCGTAATTTTTGAAGACCTATAAATAGAGATATATTTTGATATTTGTATGCTTTTATTTATGTAGAAATAAGAAGAGACTGATGATGAACTTTATGTTTGGTCATGAGTGGGATGTCCATGACCAAATACATCATGAGTCATGACTAAACGAGAGATAAGTGGATGAGAGAGATGAATGACATATTTTTTTGTCGTGGTGAGGATGCTCTAAGCCCCAAATTACATCTCCCTTTTTAGGTCGAGGAGTAAGAAGCAGAGACCGCGTCGCTTTTGCTCGAGTTGAGATTCTTCGCGCTTGGCCAAACGACGCAGCTTTGATCTTCGCTCAAATTCCCGCGCTTTGTATGTCTCCTTTCAGTATTAGTGGCGGATCCAGGAATTTTTCTTACTGGGGGCGATATTAAATATTAGTTAAAAAAAATGAAAAACCGATGTAGCTAAAGATGGAGTTTTTTGCTTTAATAAATAGTGCATTAGAGATGGGGGTAGCGGCCCCCATTTATTGCTATGTGCGTTCGCCCCTGGTATTAATCTAGTGATAGTTTCACACAAGGTGATTGTGTTCATCGTTTTTTATTATTATTGTGGGTCGTTTGAAGTACAAGGCACGCAAAGAGCGTCATTTGCGGATGGAGGTATGATCGACATCATAGGTGGGACTAAGAAAACCCACAAAAATTATGTGATATAAGTGACATGAGTTGGGCTTGAACCCTCATCCATAAATTAATGCAAGATTGTAATTCTACCACTAGGCCATATCATTTCAAATGGAATTGTTGGTGTTTATGTTCAAGCCCAGTCCAACCTCATCCTACTAAATATTTTGCTGAAAAATTTGTAAATAGCTCTGGTTATAGTGCAGCCAAAAGCTTTTTGAGGTAAAATGACTTCGTTTCAATTGTAATAAAATGTAAAAAATGATATCGTTTTGACCGAAACAAAATCGTTTTAACACTCATAGCATTTGACTGTATCCCAACCCAAAAAATTACTCCACAACTGACTTTCATTTAATACCTTCCTTTTGATATTTCAACTGCATCCCTTAATCTCATTCTCATCAATGAACATTTCTTACAATACTATCTGCCCAACAACCTGGCTTAACTCAAAAATTGTCACCATCTCCAAATCAAATCAACTCCCCAACCTACCTACAATTTCAACATTTAACTCATCAACCCTATAAATAACATCAACACTTCACTCTCTTCCTCACCTCACTCACTCTCATCTCATCATCCACACAAACATCTCTAAAAATCAATTTTAGCGAAGATGATGAAAGTTGCAGTAGCGGCGGGATTGATGATGCTCTTGTTGGCACAAGTTTCACTTGTGTCCGAGGCAGTAACATGCAACCCTGGGCAGCTGAGCCCGTGCTTGAACTCATTTACTTCCTCCGCAACGCCTCCACCGGCGTGTTGTTCGAAGCTCAAGGAGCAGAAGCCGTGTCTATGTAGTTACATAAGGAATCCGGCTTTCGCGCCTTACATAAACAGCCCCAACGCGAAGAGGGTCATCAGTGTTTGTAAGGTTCCTTTTCCTAGATGCTCATGAATCAGAATCATGTATGTGGCGATGCCATATATATATATGAGAGCTGAAAAAGATGTTATCGATGCTTTGAGCAAGTTATTAATGAATAAATGGACGAGTGACGATGATAGATTTTACTCGTTAGTTTTGCGTATCTTTCCATGAATAATTCATGGAGAAAGGATGTAGTTCACTTGAATGGCATTAAGATCGGTCATGTGGTAAAAGAAATATATCAATTATGTTTGATCAGCTGGACTGTTTTTATATTTATCTGATTTACTTCGTCCTCAAATAAAATAATGCTCGAGAAAATAAAAGGAAAAAATGAACTTCGATATGATGAAAAATAGTACATCTTTAATTATGCATCATGCGTAAACAAAGTGGTGGTTGAGTTGGTGAACACTTGCCTTGCAATAGTAAGGTTAAGGATTCAAACCCCACCATTGTATTTTTCTTTCACAATTTTGTGGATTTTCCTAGTGCCACCTATGGTGTGACCTTTCCTACATCCGGTTGAATTTTGTGTAAAATAAGTGTGAAGAAAATGGTGGTGCGCCCCATTTTGAGACCTAATTTTGAGCGTGGAGGAAACCTCGAAATAATTTGATAAAATACCCTGCGACAAAAGGTATGAAATCAAATGTAGAAATGCCAAAATCAAATTGATATCGAATGAGAAATCGATGCCTAAAGTTGGACCAAAACTAATGAAAACATGACTTTTGGTAGGAATGGATATGTGGATTGATTTCACTTGAGTGAAACCAATTGTCCCATATTGGAAGCTAAATAGGAACAATTTGTGTTCATATATGATTTCATTATTATGCTTGTTAAGATAATAAAAAAACTCTCTCACAACACCCACGTGGGCGCCTAAGAGGACGTCGGATTTAGCTTCCAATGTGTGCGCTCTCGTCGTACGGGACACGAATGCAGCATATTTCGCCTGCAATTTAAGCGATAGTTCTACCGCATCCTTCACGAATGTTTTCCTCTTTCTCTTCCTCGTCCCTTGTGAACACGTTTGCATGTGTTATCTTCTCGCGGAGGCGAGCTAAGGTCCTTTCATGACAGTGTGAGGAGTCGGCGTGCTAAAGTTCTCCCATGGAGGCAGATTTGTGGGTTTCAAAGTTAGAGGTGTCGAGATGACTTGCGCTTCACTGAGTGATATCAAATTTAAATCTGGGTTGGTGCCCTTGCGTGACTGTGCTTCAAATGCTTTAGAAATATATATACCCAAGATATATGAGATGTATTTCTACGTATGTCTGATGTAAATTCACCATAAAAAAAATTAGTATGCCTCGTCCGGATGGCTGATTGAGGTGGGTGATCAACCATATCCTCAAACATGTATCTATCACAGTATCACCATATTCAAATTGAATGTAAATGGGCTGTTTTGAAATGGAATGTCAAAATATTTTATGAGTCACACGGGGTGAGAGAGGGTGCGGTCATATAAGTAATAATACATCATATTACATTGAAATTCTCCGATAAAGTGACCCTGTCTAAAATAAAATATGATTAAACTTTGGTATCGAAGTGTGAACAAGGTAGTTGTTGAGTTGATAGAACATTTGTCTTGCAATAGCAAGGTCAAGGGTTGAATCCCACATTGACATGTTCCTCTCCACAAAATTGTGGAGGGGTATTGCTTTCGTAATGCTTACTGTCGGTGTAAACGTGTCGCAGAGATATTTTCTTGTGGAGGGGTATTGCTTTCGTAATGCTTACTGTCGGTGTACACGTGTCGCAGAGATATTTTCCGTCCTTTATAGACGTGTCACATAATAAACGTGAAATATACATTATTAGTAATATGAAATTTACATTTTCTAGCAAATAAATGAGTTAATATATAGGACAAAAAGGAATGCGTCAGTTGTCATGTTAATGCTCCACGCCTTGTCTTTGGGTGTGCCATGACATGAAAGTGCATTGCTGAGTACATCAACATGGATATGTCGTGCGACATATATGAGAATTACAATTGTTCGGGCATGAAAGGAAATTAAGACATTAAAAAAACGTGTCTATCAAGGACGCGTTTAGTGATCAAGGTAAATGGCATAAAACTGATTCGAATTGGAGGGGTCCAAATAGAGCGAACATTAAGAAGAAAAAAAAAGACAACTGAGAACGTGACACGGTGGACTGACTGATCAAGCAAAAGCAGCTCTTTTGGGCTTGGCTGGGTTGACGAGCGTGATATCAAGAAGCTCATCCACAGAGGTATACTTGTAATCCGGGTAAAGCTCCGAGGCTTCCAAGTCATTCTCGTTCAAGTTGAAGCTCATTTGATCACCTTTCACAAATATGTTATGAAGCACTCCAACTGGAATGTTGTCCGGGTGAGGCAAAGCTACAAACAACACCAAAATTCAAACCCAATTTGATTCATGCATATTCAAATGTTAAGTTAAATATTATATTAGTCAATAAGGAAGTGTTCAGTTTTGAATTTCTTTATAATTCAAGAATCTTTGATCCAAATCTGACCACTTAATCAAGATGCATTTTCGAATGTGCATCTGACACGTGTTCCGCTAATAAAATCAAATTCGGTGACTTTGACTTGTGATTTTTTTGCATCTTTGAAAATGCAAGCGAGACACGTGTCAGCACCATAAATGTTGCAGTGCATAAAAAAAAAAAAGAATGAATCCGCTACCGAACAATACTTACTCTCGGAGAGTTTGATGATGTCCTCCTCCGAGATATGATTCCTCTTGATGGTTCGTCCTGTTTTCTTCTCCCATAATGAAAGTAAGTCTAGCTGTGAAACAATGTTCCCCGGTGGCCTGTAGATGATAACACGGTTTGCTACCCTCGGATCATTGGCTGCCTTTATGGTATACGCTGCGACATCTTCCTCGTAGTTCAGCACAGCTATGTCGACATGTAAAATTCACATATAATTATAAATACTCGACTCGAAAAGTGCCATTTTCAAATATTGTTGAGATATTTACCTTTGGCTTCACCAGTTCCATAGACAGTAAGTTGTTCACTGTTTTCATTGGGATTCAACAAGTAATCGACAAAATAAGTGGCGAAGGAGTTGGCGGAGACGTAAGTGTAACATATTCCGGCGGCTTCAGTGGCTCTCCTTACCTTCTTTTTATTTTCCAGGACCCTTTGGAAGGGTGGCAGACCTTGAACTCTGTCAACTTCTTGCCCGAATTCAGATGGAACAAACCTCTGTTCAAACAAATCATATGTCAGTAAAATATGATTCAAGATTTGTCTTTAGACACAAAGTTTAGTATCTTTTGACACAGTTTTTAGATTGTCTTTGTTTTTGTAGACACACAATTTCGTATTTCAGCTCGATCATGCACTAAAAAGAAAAATACCAACTAAATCTGATCTCGACCGTTTTGTATTTTTTCTGTTCTTCCTTTTCATCGAATAAAATAAATGATTTGTATTTTAAGTTGTAAAAGAACCTTGATGGTTCCGGCCTCCTTGATTGCATTAATGATCTTGTACTGCTCAAGATGCTGAGGAATCGCTAGAACGGAAATGACTATGTCAGCTTGCTTGATGGCCGCGACGAGCTTTTCATGCTCGTCCAGTTCACCCTAAATAAACAATATTCAGTGTTATATAACAGAAGAAATATCCCACATCGCCTAAGGTAAAGAAAAATGTGTTAGCTTATATATGAATACGGAGAGCGAGACTGATTTACTTGGAAGACGGTTACTCCCATGGACTCAAACTCCTGATGAAGTTTAAGTTTAGAAGGATCAGCAGCCTTGGGGTTCAAAGGGCGGACATATGCGTAAGTCGGGTGTCCCATGGAAACACTGACCTTAACCATGTACTTGCCTAAGTATCCTGTGGCACCGAAGATCAAGATCTTGCTCATATCACTGGCCATTTGAGTCTTCTAACTTCTAATAGAGTGATATAAATTGTAATGAAGCTTGGAAAAATGTTTTGGATTTGATTTGTGAGGACGAGGAATGAATTAGGTGGTGTGCTTTTGTAGACTACAGTGGACGACTTTTTTGTTTTGTTTTTGATAAGCTGTTAGGTACAAAGCCGAGGACTTAAAGTTGGGAAATACATCCAGCTGAGACCAGTACAGTCAAATAAAAATACAACGTGAAAAGACATAAATATTAGGTTGCATTTGTCTTCTTTTTTTTGATTGGGGTTAGTTAGTGTTGTGTTAAGTGTGTTAGAGGGACTTCGAACCCGGACGCTTTTGGCACCGGGGAGCGCTCACCACTGAGCCTCATCCTAGGCTGCATTTGTCTTGGTGTGACTGTGGAATATTATTTGAGTATGAAAAGGAATGTTCACAACAACTCTACTTTTTTTTAATTAATGATATTTATATTAAGTATATTTCTAGAATGGAAAGATGGCTTGCTTACTAATTTCTTAGGAGTGGTAGTCAATGAGTTACTGTGGTGTTGAATCAAATTCCAATATCAGCTGTTGTTGGCACCAACCAAGCTTAGTGGTGGCTAAATCAATGTCTTTGCGACAATTGACATTATTATCCTTGGACTTTTCCTTTTTGACATTTATTATTGTTTTGAATAGATTCCGAAACACATGCTTTCCGGTTATCTAATACGCGCTAATGTTGCGAGTGTCAAAACGATATTATTGCTCTAATCAAAATAGTTTCGTTTGTTATATATATATTTTTAAAATCGATCAAAATGACGTCATTTTGAAACTTGCAACATTTGAGTGCCCCTATAATCTTTTTCTTTCACCGTAATTATGTCTCCATTTAAAATTCAGCTGGTACGACAATTTCCAGAAAAGACTTCTTTTTTATCTTGAAGAGCTGTGGGTTAATTTTTGTCATCAGATGTGTGATTTTATTTGAGGATGCAATCTGTGGTGTAGACTGTCTGTAGAGTTATGTGAGATCCCTTTACTATTTGTGATATTATGGAGTTGGAATGATCTTTAATTTGGCTCTCATTTTGTCTGACCAAATCTAATGATTGCTTTTCAGTTTAGTGCATAAGAGTTCTAATTGCCAAACCCTTAAAAGATTTATAGTTTTAGATTTTAATTACTCAACGTATAAGCATTCAGTTCAATTCGAAAATGCAAGATTTGATCACAAACTGATCAATCGATATTTTGACTAATTATTCACTACATTCGATGAAGGATAATACTTGTTCTCCCGACAAATTGTCCCTATTTGATGTACTTCTTGAGCGTTTCAGGTAAAATAGACGAATCATTGCTCCATGAGCCCGAAAGAACGGAAAAGATCGACGAAAAAGGCCGAAAAAAGACTCTGCACCATTGACAGGCCGTGACGGCCCTGCCATCCTCTATGTGTCACGGCAGGTATTTTCGCCAGAGAAATCAAGAAGGGCCGTGTCAACCGTGACATGTCTATGTGTCACGGGTGTCACGACACCATTACAGTCCAGTGAGTTTTGCCTAGGCCGTGACAGCCGTGACATGTTCGAATGTCACTGGTGTCACGGCACCGTCGGGAATTTCCAAATTATAAATAGGAAATTCGGGTTCTATTTTTAGTCAGCTTGATTTTGGAGAGTTTCTGACCTGACTTGGAGAAGAAGACAGAGCAGAACATCGAGAGAGATCAACGACTCAACGAGCTACATCGTCTACACGGTTTCCTCGTCCTTGATTTCTCCATCTTTACTATTTTTGGTTAGGGAAAAGTACAAAAGGGTGGTATGAACTACCACTCTTTTGCCAACTCTTGTCCGGACTATGCAAATTTTCAAATCACAGTCAATTTTCAATTTGTGGACTAAATTGAAATTAGAGTTATTAAAATAAGCATCCTATATTTTATACAAATTGCAATTATGCATTTGGTTCAGTCCTATTCTTATTTTTTGGTCTAGAATATGTGGTTCGATTTAGTGATACAATTTTACACAATTATATATTTTTGTTTAGAATATATGGTTCGATTTAGTCCAAATTTATACAATAAATGTTAAAATCAAAAAAAAATTCATAACCCCATCAAATGACCTGATTGTACAGTACGAAGTAAACATATACAATAATGAAATTGCTTGAAATATACTATAATAATTTTTTTACAAATAGTCTAAACATGATCTCCTAACCAAGGATCGACATCCATTACATAATAATAAATGAGTGATACATGTTTTAAACCGTGAAGGTTTGCAAAAAGAGAAAAAAAGATTCTAACAAAAAGTCATGGCATATCGGATCAAAGTCCACTTTCTGTTGCTAAATTTGACGGTTGAGACGTTGATGTTGATTCTAGTATACAAGTGTATGCTCGTTGCCATTCTCGATTTTGCTCTGGTTGAGTGGAAACCTACAAATTAAAATAACAAAAATCAAACCATCATAAACAATCAACCTATCATTGAAATGATAAAATCCCTATAAATTTATCAATATACAATACAACAAGAAGGCAAAAGACTAAGGTAAGCATAAAATTGACTTGCAGCAGCATTTGGACAAAATGCACATAAAAAAAGATGATCAAAAATGATTTCTCTCAACCAAAAAAAGATGATCAAAACAAGCAGCATTATTTAGACAAGTTGTTTTCATTCAATACTAATGCAATAAACAATAATCAACCTGACTTTCCCTCGTCACAATTGGGGCACTCTCTCTTACTTTTCTTTTAGTCTGCAAAGAAAAAGACAAAGAATTAAAAATGCACCCAAACAGTTTAATGAAATTCATGAATGAACAACAAATAGTTAAATACCTTAGCTTTAAAAATTTTACCATCAGCGTTCCTATCCATAGTATGTAGTACTGTTTGAATACCAACCTCTGCACTAACTATTTCTTTCTTCTTTAATCTATTTTTTGATGCCCGTCTTGTATCTTTTGCAGCAGCTGTCGCTTTTTTAGATCACTTACTTGACCCTGACATTTTCTTACATTGTGCCCCGGTAGCCACATTTACCACAATGCATCACAACACATGTCTTCCTTTTTCTATGCGGATTAATCGGTTCATTTACTGCCCTGATTCGTAGTTTTTTTGTCCTACCTCCTTGTCTCCTGAAAAGAGGTGGAAGTATTGGATCACCTTCTGCCGTTGGCCACTCAATAGGCCCTGGTATCGCTTCAATCATGAACTGATAAGTTTTTAAGAACATTTCTCGTTTGTATGTATCATGTACAAACTTATTGATATCTTCTCGTAGGTAATTGATTGTCAAGCATGCATGAACACATGGAATCCCGGTTAAATCCCACACCTGACATCTGTAAGTATGTTTCATAGGATTGCAAACATAAGATCCCCATTTACTGCTTTCAATTTGGAATGTGATTCCTCCACCCCAAGTAAGATGACACCCCATACCTTGAACTCTGTTATTCTCTAACTTCTTCCATATTCTCGGACAGATCAGACCTTCATATTTCTGCATTCTTTCAAATTTTTCATTGAATCTTCTCATTAGTAACTTCTGAATGGTCTCAAGACAACTTATAATGGGCTGATCTCTTGCATTCTTTATAACAGCATTGAAGCACTCAGAAATATTACTGCATAAACTGTCACTTAAAGCATAATACTTGAAAGCGTGCCTGCACCATGTTGTTTTGTCGAGCTTTTCCAAGTAGGCATATGCATCTCTGTCCAGTTCTTTCAGAAATTCCATAGCTTTTTTATGTTGACTTAGCGTGCTTGCTCTAGCACAAGACCACATGGCATCTTTTAACTCTTTTCCTTTATAAGTCTTAGAGAAGTTGGCATATAGGTGTCTAACGCACAACCTATGTTCAGATCTAGGAGCAAGATCTTTGAGTGCTTCCACTAATCCCTGTGAACATGAAGCACTCATTCACAAAGCATGAAGCACTCATTCTCCCTGGGCAGCCATTGCATCTACATTGCACAGAAATCCTTTTCTTTGAATTATTCACTAGATCATAATCGAACCCCTTTTTGATTGCGTGATATTTCAATGCTTTCCTAAATACATCAATATTTCTAAACCGTAAACCATTTACGAATTCCATTTCTGATCCAAATCCAGTTCTCTCATTAAAATAAGGATATCGTGGCTTTGTATGACCATCTTCATTTGAAGTTGTGTCGTTAGCCGTCTCTAATTCATCGAAATCAACATTGACATCTTCATCATCAATATCGTTTTGATTTTCCACACCTTCATGGGAAAGTACATCAATTTCCATATTGTTCAGTGCGTCATTCACATTTTCACGTGCCTCTGTATTTTCTGTTTCGCCTAACCAAAACAGATCATCCATATCCTCTGTAATTTCTTGGTCGGAAAAATCAGTAAGTTCATCACTCTGTTCTGAATCAAGATACCCTGCATATGCTGTATCTGACAATATACTCATCTGAGATGTTTTGTTTGCGCTGCCATGTAATCTACAAATCATATAAACAGTTACTAAGCAATCTATTATATCAAAACAAAGTAATCAACACATTGCATTGACACATAACACAGGACAACTGTCGAGGATAGTGAAACAAAAAACAACTCAGATGCATAAATAATCAAACTCTGCATGAGTAGTGAGTAGTCTTCCGTTTTCTGGGATCTTACGGATCCCGTGCTATGTACCCAACTCTTCATGTGATCAATTAAACGTTTTTCATTAATGCAATTCGAATATTCAATTTCATTGTGCTCAATTTTATCGTTCTTGCAAGTTTTACATTGAATGAGATGTTTGCATGCTAGAACGTATTTAGGTTAATTACCAAAAGATGAATGAGTCCTAGGTATTAACCAGATTGTATGAAATTGATATTAGGTCATGGCAGCTACAATGGTAGTACATGAATTAATAGGAAAGTTGACTTTGTCTAAAAAACCATAAGTTTAATAATCGAGATCGTTGATAATCCGTGGATGGGCGGCGTTCAACGATTGAGATTAATCTAGACAATGATCCATGGATGGGCGGCTTGCCTAGTGTTATTTTGGTTTATTTCCATATTCGATAGCATGATGAATTAACGTTGCGTGATTGCATGATTAGTGGGGTTGGCACGGGTGAAGTTTGATCCTGAGATTCTTTCTCTGATCAAGTCAAACCTTTATTTTTCTGCGTTTTTGTTTACATCAAAACCTTTTGTTAATCGGAATAGCTAAAGGTCACTTGTTAACTAGTATTCACACACGTTGTTCCTTGGATCGACCCTTGGCTTACCAAGGTTTATAAATTTTGTTTGACTACAACTAGACCCCTAAACATATAACTTGACGACTATAAAGGGTTAAAAATACGTTTGTCACAAACCAAACAAAGGGAGCACACAATAATTTTTACTTGATTCGGGCAAGCCCTACTCCAAGGGACCTCAACTCAGGGAGATCCAACCCAACATCCACTATGCAATCAAATCGTTCGAATACAAACAACACAATCAAATCAGGGCAATTTGACCTAGGGTTCATAACGAGACAAAACAACCTAAACTAGACTAATCAAAATGAAGACTGGTAATGGACGGAAGAAGCCCCCTCAGAAGCCCATGATTGACGAATCCACGCTGAATCCACGAATCCCTTTGATTTGCGCCTTGAATCTTCGAATCCGACCTGTCCTGGAACTTCTCACTCGCAAGCCTTGTAGCGGCTCCTTCCGGCGACTCTAGTTGATAATTCGTTGAGCCACAAATGTCGACGCGTCAACTGAAGCTCCTATGACAATCTTCTTCCCGAATCGCTCGCCAATCGCCCAGCTCCTATCTCTCCGATTTTGATTTTTTTAAAACCCTAAATTCGTAATCCAGCCCTTTTAAACCCAGCTACAGCTTGCACAAAATGTTGCGTTCGGTCTCGACCAAAAGCAAACTCGCGCATAGGGGTCGGCAAAGGGTCGGGCCGGGTCGAGTAGGGCTTTTGGTGAGCCTTACTCCTTGCCCTTTACACATTAGTGCCGGGTTGGGCCGGTCCCTGAGAAAATTCATCAGCCCTAAAATTATTATCGCCCTTCGTTTCATAGGGCTTTTCGGGCTAGGATCGGGCTCGGGCTAATTTTGGCCCCAAATGAATGACTAATTAATTGAAAAATAACTCTTTAAACGCAAATACTACTATTTTGGACGTGTGAGATTTAATGGATGTGAAAAAATGTATTCTTTTTATATCAAGAACGTCCTTAAATCAATAAATATACGATTTTAAATCGGGCTCGTATTTCGGGCCAGACCGAATAATCGAAGCCTTAGCCCGACCCTAAGCCCTTCGGGTCGGGCCATAATAGGGCTTGCGTAGGGCTAGGGTCGGGCTAGTGCTCGGAGCGCCCTAGGGCTTATTTCGGCCCGGGGCTAAATGTCGACCCCTACTTGCGCCTCGACCATAATGACGACGCTCCACTCAAGTTGGCTTTTCCTTAAACAACGTTGCAAGAATCTAACCAACTTAACTGATTCTCGCGCCGAGTTCCATGCCTCCAAAATGCTGCCGTTCCAGTAGAAATCAAACGCTACTTTACCGCTCAGACGAAACGACGCCACTTTGTCCTCTTCCGCCGATCTTCTCTTCAGCTTCATTTCCAGCATCAAACTCCAGCACGCATGGGGCTTAGGGATTCTAACTGAAGAATCTAGCCTACAGCTAACACTAGATTACCTATCCTAACAATTACCCTCTTAATCTATTTGTGCAGAGTATCCAAATACATACATGATTGCAATCATGGACATTGAGAAGGATCATCACCCAAGCTTCATTGGTCCAACCCTCTCTTAAGGGTCACATTGTGCCTCCTCAATATGCAGGAAGTTCCTGCAAAATTCAAACTTGTTAGAAGCCACAATTGGTTTCAAAATCTGCAGGATTGACATCACCCAATATTTTTTTAATCTCAAACTCTTTAGTTTCAACCTTATCCCTTATAAAATATAACCTCACATCCATATGCTTGCTTCTTTCATGGTAAGCAGGGTCATGACATAAATATAAGGCACTCTGACTATCAGTGAAAATAATAGGCACATAGCATTCATTTTCAAGTTCATATAACAAACCCTTTAACCACAAAGCTTCCTTGGATGCTTCAGTAGCAGTTATGTACTCTGCCTCAGTTGAGAAGAGTGCCACAACTGACTGAAGTTGAGCCTTCCAAGAGATACAACCACATCAAGTAAAGAACAAACCACTAGTAGACTTCCGATTATCTCTATTACTAGCATAATCAGAGTCCACATAACCACACAATTCAGATTTCAGTCCATAACCAGAATAAACCAAACCAAATTTCTTAGTTCTAAACAAATATTTAAGCAAAATTTAAGCAAGTACTTTATGGCATGCCAGTGAGGATCGCTAGGATTGGCCATGAATCTACTCAACACAAATATAGCAAATGCAAGGTCAGGTCTTATGCATAACATACAATACATGACAGAGCCCACAGCCACATCATAAGGAACTTTAGACATTTTTTCTAGTTCAGTCTTATTCTTAGGACATTCATCTTTGGTTAAAATTAAATGCCCTCCTAAGGGTATGCAATAGGCCTAGAACACGACATAGCAAACTTATCAAGCACCTTAACTAGTTGGATATATATATTTTCTAATGAATTGAAGCTTTTATAACTAAATGAAGGAGTTTACAAGGACCTTAAACTAGATGCATATATGTTGTACTTATTCTCTGGCAGCCGGCAGGTATCCAATCTGGACCAATTCCATCCTTCCTGCTTCGCTTTCTTCGCCAGAAAATTCGCTAGTCAATTTGCCTCTCTCTCCTTATAAAAGCTTAATTAATAACCTGTTTTACCAGCCAAGATACCAAAGCATTTTGTAGTCCATCCTGCATTATCATTAAGTGCAGACCTGAGTTTTTTTCTTTTGCTGGATTAACTATTTTATCAAATTGAAAAATAAATATTAACAAGAGGTTGATTATGAAGATAAGAATTCAGCTTCAAGGATAGAGCTAGACATCCACGTATCAACTAATCATATAAGACGGACATTACAACATGTGCTCATATAGTTCATTCCCTTTACTTTCTAAACTAAAAATATAATTGAATGGGCGAACAAATCGGCGGCACAACTCTGGATTTTGTGTACAGTACTAGCTTGCAGTTTTTTACGGAAACAGAGACGCCGCATGAGATATAGCCACGTAAATCATATATCAACTATGACTGGCTAGGAAATGTCTCGTCTGGGCCCTTTGATTTCCCCCTGAGCATGTCTGTGAAGCCCCCTCTCATGATTCGCCTGAATCTAGTGTCTTCCGCAGGTGGTGGAGGTGGAGGAGCCTTTGGCGATTCCGCAGGCTCTTGCAGAGCATCTGCATTATTTTCTTTTTTGCCTCGTAGGGCTCCTTCCCCAAAGAAGCTGGTCATGGATGATGCAAGGCCAAGATGGGCCCCCATGCCCATGACTTTACTTATGGTCTCAAATGTACCACCTGATCTCTCCTTCATGATGATTTCAAGGGCTTCTTTGTGTGCCGGGTCAATGGCATCAGAATCCTTCAGTAAATTCTGTATCGCTGGAATGAGAAAATCCTTCACACTGTTTGCTGAAATATCTGGGGCGCATAGTAAAAAAAAACTGTGTTAACACGGAAGGGGTGCTTTTGCATGTTATGAAAGGCTCTTCAATTAGCAACATAGTTAGGGGAAACAATTCCTATTAGTGTTTTCGATGATCACTGAAAAGGGAGTTTTCCATGTCTCAAGTAGCAGTGCTGTCTAATAGTAGTGCCACAGAGAAGGGAGCTGATCCATTATGACAATGCTGGCCATTCTATAAATGTGAAAGACTGAAGTAAATAGCACGAGACCGCTTAAGGTAAAATGAAGAACACCAAAAGAATGTGCCAAGTTCATAATCCGAACTATTGATAAAATAACAAAAAAGGGTTCTGGAGGGAAGCCCATTTTAACTGTTAACTGCAGCAAGAAGTTATCATAGGAATCTTGGGTGATTTTACAAAAATGCAAAAATGATGCAATATTAGTATCTACCATGGGATGATTATTAACTGACACAGCACATCATCAATGGACATTGATTTATAATGGCATACTGAAAAAAAATGGACATTTTATGAAACAATTAAACCTGTAGCATCCAGGGCATAGGTAATTTTACACAAGTGCAACAATGATGCAATATTAGTATCTACCATGGGGTCCAGTTAATGATGCAGCACATCGTCAAGTGACACTGATTTATGATAAACACTGAAAAATGGACATTTAATGAAATACTCAAACCTGTAGCATCCAGGGCACGGATAGCTTCACAAAATGCATTGGCTCTCTCCCGACGGAGCATTACATCACTTCCGCTGATAGGTACACCTGTAAGTTGAAAAATCTTGGACAACAGATGTAGATTATGTTAAGGAATTCATACCATGATAACTTGACCAGTAATGACTTGAAAGTGGAACAAGAAATTTCACTCAAGATAGAAGTTTGTTATCTGCATTCTATAGGTATTAGCCAATGGGGAGGATATAATCTCTAAGTTTCTCTGTTGTATGTGGTGCAGCAACCACCAACGCACGAACCACAGCAATAGTTGCTTCATGTGATCCATCTTCAAGAAATGCATCCATTTGAACACGAATCTTATCAACAATCTGAGAAAGTCAAAGCTAATCAATGTGCACAATAGTTGGCTCATACAAGTTGTCATACTAAGACAAACAAATTGAGATGTCTATACTCTATACCATATCATTTTTGAAATGTTGTGCAACAGATCCGAAAGCTTCTATGCTTGCATATTTTACAGACAAATTTTGGTCCGATCCAAGAGTAACAAGAGCAGGTAGTATGTTAGTTGAAGCAACCTTTGCATCAATGAATGGCACCTGTAAGAAACAATTTCACAATTGGTTATCTGCTCATTAAACTTAGAAATCAAAGCACCAGAGTTATGACGAGCTTACGATGACTTTAAGCAGATTGGCAGCACTAATTTTCAGGCTTGTATCAGAACTGACAACCATTTCCCACAACACATTAAATATAATGTTTTGATGCTCTTTGAAAGTGCTGTTGAAAGGGAGAGAGGTTCATTTAGACAGTAAAAATATCGAACCCAATGTGTATTAGTCAGTATCAGAATACCAACCACAAAAACCGAACAGCTTCAACAATATCAGTTATCCGCCTTGTTGTCTGATTTCCCTTTTCTATGCCATGAACTAGGACCTTCCTCAAGAACTCCGCTAATTGTCCATTTTTACTAGGAGCACCTAGCACACCAGCTAGAAGAATAGGTAAGACACCCATAATGGAGAGTCCTTCAGCTACAGCAGTTTTCGGTCGCAGGCCTATCATCAAATTATAATCCATGGTTAAGACATTAATTGTATAATTTTAACAAAAAATAATGGCTAACTACCTTTTATTCTTAAGCGCGTTTGAGGGGGTACTAATTTAATTTCTGCATCGTCTCCAACTGCTATTAGAAACACAGGCAGCATAATGTTGGAGAGGTAAATATCTCCAAAACATTCAGATACTGCCAACAAGAACTGCATCAAGGGAAATCTTACTTCAATACAAATAGCATGAAAATTCAAAGGGCGAAAAGTTTTTCTAGCAAAAGACCTTTGTGATTCGAGTTCTTAAACTATCTTCCTTTTGCGGCAGCAAGCAAGCAAGTTGAATCAAATCAGGAAGGCAATCGACATGCATCCATTCAAATGCAGGCCACTCAGCATTTCCTCTGCACAGACGGCGTAAAACCTTTAAAACAATACAAATTAAGGATTCTTCACGTGGAAAAATAGCATAAGATGTCGAATGTGCAATGTAATTTTACACTAAAATTTGCCAAATTTCTAAGGAATTTAGATATTACCTTGCATATAATTCAAGCAAGGATTCAGAAAATGTCGTTCCTTTTGATTCAGAGACGGAACTGAAAGGGCATGTGGTGATTGCCTTCTGGTGCACAAGAGGAAGCAAATCAGTCAGCACTCTTAATAAAACATCAATATTCCATCGTTCTCGTTCGCCCAGAACACGAAGATGATACTCAATGGACCCCTCAACTCCAGAAAGAGGAGGACAGCGCTGCAAAAAGATCAGACGCATTTCATAAGAAGCGGAGAATAGATCAAAATCCTTGCTAAAATGAGGACGCCGGCAGATAATATTTATATTGATTATGAATGGATGAAAATTGTAACATATCACTATGATACAAAGATGAGTTGATGTACTACTCACATGCATTCATATAACATTTAATAACAAAAAGCAATATTGAGCATTGATCAAAGGGACTGCCACTAACTCGAGGCTTCAAGGACATATTACGAGTAATCAGATTCATTTACATAACAAAATATACGTACCCATGAAAAAGTAAACATCAAATGCAGTATAATTTGAAAAATTAACAGTGAAGTTAACAACAATGGTAGCCAATAAAAACAGAAAGGTGGTGACATAAAAAAGAAACATGCCAACCTGAGCAGAACCCAAGATATGCGAGAGTACAACTCTTAAAACATGGTCCAACTTTTCTCCCCAGGTAACCACAGCAGGAAGCAACTCTTTAATAGTAGTCTCCACAACCAATCCAGATGGATCGCAAACTAGTTGAAACATTAATTCCTCAACCTATCAAAGACAAAAATAAAAACTTGAAATACATGAATTTATCAACTCATAATTAATTGTTTACTTTATCTGACGATCTCTCAATTTAAAAGAGGGAAAGGCTCCATTCAGTTTCTCCCATTTCACGAACGTTTCTAGAGCTTACATGGTAGCCAATCCAAACAAGACACAAAGACCTAAAATGCATGTGCTTTTGCAAATTTTAACTTATTGATTGCAGTTATATGATAATCTTTCATTTCATAAGCTTAAAAGGCTCCATTCAGTTTCTCCCATTACATGAACCTGTCTAGAGGATATATTGTAGCAAATCCTGACAGTATAGATATCTCCTCAAAGACTGAATTGAAACATATACAGTGGGACTAACCTTGAAATATTTGTCTGTGTTTGGGAAGAGTGGCAGCAACAGAGCCAGATTATGAGCAGCAGCCTCACGGACAATGGTCGCGGGATCTTCCAACAATTGTTGCACAATAGATAAAATAAGAGAATCACGAATCTCAGGTCTCACATACTCTGCAAGTTGTCCACATGATTGAGCAACAAGCAAGCGGCGCTCCTCATACGTATGGTTGATCTACAAGCAGTCAAGTAGAACTTGTATAGACGGAAAGGGAAGCTTAACCAATATGACATATTTTAAATATAAAAAAAATCATGTCACCTACCTGTTCCCAGCATTGGGGAAGCAATTCTGTTTCTGTTCTCATCTCCCCTACATTCTTAGCAAGGGTTACACATGCCTGAAATCAAAATTTAGAAAAGCTATAAGGTGTTCAAATTATATATCTGAATTACAAAATGCAAAGAAAGAGAATATCATACATCCATGATGATTCGTCTTTGTTGTTCATCAGGACGCTTAATCAAATTAAACAATGTGTGGGTCAAGGAGTCACGTGTACCACTATCTGGATGACGCTCAATAGCACACATTATCAGTGGGAGAAGTTCCTGGTTTCACACTAAATTATCAATAGTTTTTCAGAAACAAGAAAATGAAATCTCAGAAATAAATCAAGTATAAGCAAACCTCTCGGTGATTGATTAAAACATAAGGAACAATTTTTGGCAAGGCATCTGCAAGAATCTGAATCGTTCCTAATGCCTGCCACAACAAGTCTCAGGATATATATCATAAGTATCACCATTCACCAGCATAAATCATCAGAAATGACAATTATTGGAGAGTGTAATGGGATTGGTTAAATATTCACAAAATAGATGTTGTGGCTAAATTTTGATGAAGCATGGATCTGGAGATCTCTCCCTCCAGAGTCGTAATGGAAAAAAAGCATCTTTAAGATTGTAGGTGGAAAGGAGAAACTGGCTGTCGAGATGGATGATTTAAAAACCTCAGCAAATTTAGCTAATCCACCAACCCATCAATATTACGATATAATTGAAGATTCATACACCAAAAACAAATGGTAGTATGAAGATGCAAAAAACTTACTGTGTTTTCAGTATCAGGTTCAACATCTTGTGCATCTAATGAAGGATTAAGTGGATTCTGACTTTCCTTAGTAAGCGTGACTTCATTATTTTGTGAAGCAGTTTCATTTGAGCAAGTTATCACATCCAGTGGGGTTTCTAACAGTTTATCTGCATTCTCAGAAAAGGTTTCACGCAACACTGTAGGAACTTGCTCAGCGTTGACTGCAGATGGGACATCAGTTATTTGGGACTGGGCACTTCTGTGCTCATCAATCTCGACAACTTTTTCTTCAGCAGGAGTAGATTCTTTCACTGATTGACCCAAATTAACATAATCAAACACATTGTTGCTTTTGGACTTCAGCCGTTCAATTTCCATCTGAAGCAACTTTATTTCTTCCTGATATTTATCTGTGGATACTGGTTGAGCATCGTCAGCTTCATCAGCAATCAAAGACTTTCCACACCGAGTTCCTTCTATGTGCATTTTTAGGGCTGTTATTTCAGCGCGGCAGTCGTTGAGTTCCTTTCTCTGGTGCTCTATTGATTGCTTCAATTCTTGTACCTTAGAAATTCATGAGTAAATCCACTATGATGAGACAAATGCATGAGTTGCGAAAAATGGCAGAAGGATCTCATACCAATTTCTCTTTCTCCTTGAGATCCTTTTGGGAAGACTCTAAGGACTTGCTCAGTGCTAAAATTTGCCCATCAACCAGATCTTTGTTTTTGAGCAAGGACTCTTTTTCATGCTTCAGTTGGGCAATTTCTTTTTGTAGAGATTCATTTTCTCTCATCATGGCTACTTTTTCCTGTAATATGTAGGAGAAGGAAGATGCCAATGTTTACTCAGATGATAAAAGTTACAACACATAGGTGAAGATAAGGAACGCATCTTCATTATGAAAATTTGGAGACAAATTAATGAAATAAAGTCAGAGAAGTCATTTATCCTAATCAGAGAGTCATTTTTTAGCTGAAGTGCTATTAGCTAGACTGCCAATAATAACAAGTACAACATGGTGGTAATAAGAGATTATGGAGAGTTGTGTTAGAAAGTATATACAGTTATGACTTATGAAACAGATTATAGAAGGAAGAAATACTGGAGAGCCACAATTGTCATGTTGGTGCTGCACATTACTGTAGCAGCTTAACAAATTGACAAGCTGAATTGAATTGAGTATAAGTCTTGTGAAGTGTTCGCCTGCAGGGACATTTTGTAGATTCAGATCTCGTCATACACCTCTAGGCTCTAACATGGTATAGTCGGAGTGCAACCCACTCCCTCAATTTACCGATAACCACTTAACCCGTCCATTTGTTTAATAATATTTGTCACTAAACTGTACTCTTTCTATAAAGCTATGCTAACTAGTTTTATCATTAATCCTTATTTGATCAGCCCGTTCACATTGAAATAAACACAAGTACAATCTCACAAATAATGAAGTAGAACTACATACGTCAAGCTACTGGCCAAGTTATACATTTTTCAGCAAGTACCTCAGCAGCTTCAGTGGTAGATGATAAGTACTGATAATAATAATGACGCAAGGCATCTGGTACGCATGCTGGTGTTTTAGGCCAAACATCTAAGTTTTGATCAGTAACCTGCAGCAGAACCATTTGATACTATTGAGTTCAGAAACAATGAAGTATTGACACATCTGTTACAAAACAAGTTTAAGTAAGCCTCAATGAACATTGAATATTGTTGGAAACAGATAAGGCCAGTACCAGCAAAAAAGCCCTGGATACCCCAATCTGTTTCTCATACACTGCTCATTTGCTCCACCATAAAATAATACAAGCACCAAACACATAAACTTGTTGTACTTTATCAAATGTTTACTTATTTTAGCAAGTAAGAGAAACCAACGTGTGTGCTGTGGATGAACCATTTGGGACATGTAACCACATAAAACAATGATACTTTCTCTTAACTCAGATATTTAATGCCTTTTGTTAAAACTCCCTAAACTCGAGCAACCCACAACTCATGTATGTAACAATATAAAAATAAAATAAAACAGTTGGGCATTAATTAACAGGATTGGGGGCTGGAAGTGATGACCTCCTCATAAAATGTCATCGCAGTAAGGCGATAGCCAGCAATAAGAAGATATTCCTTAACAGCACAATTAAGATCTCGGCGTTCACTATCCTTTAAAGGGCCCAAGTCGCCAGCAGTGTCTCTTTTCTCTCGTTGGATATCTGATCCATGATTTGCTAACATATCTTTATTTTGTTCTGCAATGTCATATGAATTACCATCAAAATTCTACGCTCAGGAGGCAACACAATTGCATGTCTGTGATCATAGCTTTTTCACAGGGTCGGTTCCTATTATATGTGACAAAAAGGTATGAAAACACAGATTGTTTCTAGTACTCAATCAGTAACAGACTGGTATGTAAGATTTTTCATATTACAGATACAATAACGACCTCAGTTTTTGAATGTCCGTCGTTATTGTGATAAGTGATGTAAATCGTACTCTGACATACCATAAAAGGTTGACCATCACATACCATTTGCATCAGTTCGAGCTGATTCTGTAACTTTTTGCAAGTCCACTTTTAACCTTGTAATGTCCTCTTGAGCTAAGCGAAGCTCATACTCGGTAAGAGCTAATTTTTCTTCAGTTGCTATTTTTTCTTCCAGCAAACTTTGAGGGTCCGCAACTGGTATCAAATGCAACATGTTAAACTTTTAGCATCAAACTGATCATACATGCCGGTATATTGTATTTATACATTATACTCCCGCATGCAGTATAAGTCATGGATCATGACATTTTCTTCAGTGGGATATCAATGTAATCCACGACTCATTGTGTAGTTCTTTAATCCAAGTGATGCTCCAACCATGACATTTTTTTTATCTAAATTGATAACTTCTACATACATGATTCGATACCAATGTAAACCAATATTTCCCCGAACTGAGGCTAAATAAGCCAATTCAGTGATCAAGAAGCTTGAGCTATTTGTGCAATTACATGCTTGTTCTAAAAATTAAGTAAAATTTAAGTGTGGAAGGATGGTACTTGCCACTTTAAATGCTTCACACTACTTAGCCTGACACAACACTACCAATCAAATCTTATATGAAACCCTCAAATTCATAATCTAGCACATACTCCGAATAAACTGTACTCCACTATCTCACAGCATCAATAAATTCAAATACACCAGCTCAAGCAAACACATAAGATGCCAATCGGTAAACAGATAAAGAAAATCTCAGATATGAAAACCTCGGAGTGTATTGAACCGAGTTATCTGATCAGGTGGAAATTGAGCTGTATCAGAAAAGAAATCCTTGAGACGAATGGCGTGCACGTCACGCCCATCATCGAGCAGCTCGTGAAGAAGCTCAAAAGCCGTCAACAAGTAATTCTCTTCCAGCAGAAAATTGACAACACAGTTGCAAAGCGACGATCTCTCGACGTCCATTGTCCGTCCGGTAATCGATTCTCAGATCCGCATTTTGAATCACCGAATCAGATCTCGGCGTCGCGCATCAAACGTTTATGCGAGTAAGACGAGTCAAGACATGGATGGAAGGCGCCACCGGTTGATTGAGGAGAAATGGCTTCTTTTTCTTGCACTGAAAATTTTCAACCCGGGATCGAGCTAAACGGGTAAGTTTACTTGACCCGTTTTTCTTACCGTACTTGTGTATTGGATAAAGGATTCATATCCCGTGCAGCAAGGTTATTTACAGTCATTCAAAACGACATAGTTTTGATAAAATAACATTAAAACTACGTCATTTCATTTATAAAATCCCTAAATAGATAACTAAATCCTTTTTCAAAACAATGCATTTTCGGTTTAAAACTACATAGTTCTATCTTAAAATACATCAAATTACGTCGTTTTACTTAAATTACTGTAAATAGCTTGACTGCACCAGATTTTATTCCCGAGAGAAATGACTTCTTTTCAAAATGTATGTGTTATGTCACACATATTGAGAAATAGTAATACCCATATTTAATGTACATATAAATTCTAACCTAAAAGTAATTATGTCATTTCATATGTTTGATATAAAAACATTTTGAAATTTTTAGTCAATCCAAAGAGTTTTTAGTTTATATTGATGGTGAATGAAATAAATTTTTTGCGTTCAGATTTAAGATTAAATATTCAGTAGAAAAAATATTCTCAGCAATCCTAAAGCTTGCACGGTGCACACTGTGTCGTTTAATGATATTGAAGCAAAATAAAGAGTTTTTAGCTCATATTGGTAATGAATGAAATAAATTTGTTCAAGTAAATAACTATGTGCTAAAAAAAATAACGAGCAATACACCAAATGACCTAACGGTCAGTGTTAGGACTAAATATTCACTTTTAAAACTAAATGTTTAGACTTGCTAAGACGTTGCTAAACGGCAACAACATTAGTTTTAATAGGACGTTTATATCCTCACATCTGTTATATATTTTTAAATAAATCTGTTTTAATATTTTTATTTACGAAAAATACCCCAAGTTATGATTGATCGAAGAGTTCAAGTGTCGAAATTTTAAAGGTTCTAATTAAAGAGTTCAGTTCAGGTACAAACCACCATTATAAATGAAAACTAAAAACTGGATTTCAAGCTGACACGTGTCCCATTTCTTCGAAATCTCGGATATAACACGGAGGGGTATTATAATAATTACACATAATCCCATTATTATCGTAATTAATTTTAGTTTCAATTTACTCCCTGATTTGGAAACTCCGTTAACTATTTAATTCAATCTAATTTTAGGGTTAGTTGAGTAAGATATGGACGATTCAGCCAGCGTCGTTCCATGTTCGTAAAATCGTTCCTATGGTCTTGTTTTTATATATTGTTTGCATAATGATCATACTTAAAAGAGACAATGATCAGACTTAAACTACGATTGTAATTATCGGACATAAAATTGGTAATGGTCGGACTTAAAATTGGTAATGATCGGACTTAAAATTGATAATGATCAGACTTAAAATTGGTAATGATCAGGCTTAAATAGACAATGATTAGACTTTAAACTATGATTGTAATGATCAGACTTAAATAGACAATGATCAGACTTAAACTACGATTGTAATGATCAGACTTAAAATTGGTAATGATCAGACTTAAAATTGGCAATGATTAGACTTAAAATTGATAATGATCAGACTTAAAAAGACAATGATCGGACTTAAACTACGATTGTAATGATCATACTTAAAATTGGTAATGATCAGACTTAAAATTGGTACTGGCCAGTTTTAAAATTGATAATGAATAGACTTAAAGAGACAATGATCAGACTTAAAATTGGTAATGATCATACTTAAAATTGGTAATGATCAGACTTAAACTATGATTATAATGACCAGACTTAAAATTGGTAATGATCAAACTCAAAATTGGTTTTGATCAGACTTAAAATTGGTAATGATCAGACTTAACATTGATAATGATCAAACTTAAAGAGACAATGATAAGACTTAAAATTGATAATGATCTGACCCAAAATTGGTAATGATCAGACTTAAATAGATAATGATCAGACTTAAACTACGATTGTAATGATCAGACTTAAAATTGGTAATGATCAGACTTAAAGAGAAAATGATCAGACTTAAACTACGATTGTAATGATCGGACTTAAAATTGGTAATGATAAGACTTAAATTGATAATGATCAGACTTAAAATTGGTAATGATCTGACTTAAATAGACAATGATCAGACTTAAACTACGATTGTAATGATCAGACTTAAAATTGGTAATGATCAGACTTAAAATTGATAATGATCATACTTAAAAAGACAATGATCGGACTTAAACTACCCTTGTAAGGATCATACTTAAAATTGGTAATGGTCAGACTTAAAATTTGTAATGATTAGACTTAAAATTGGTAATGATCAGACTTAAAATTGATAATGATCAGACTTAAAGAGACAATGATCAGACTTAAACTACGATTGTAATGATCAGACTTAAAATTGGTTATGATCAGACTTAAAATTGGTAATGATCAGACTTAAAATTTATAATGATCATACTTAAAGAGACAATGATCGGACTTAAACTACGATTGTAATGATCAGACTTAAAATTGGTAAAGATCATACTTAAAATTGGTAATGATCCGACTTAAAATTGATAATGATCCGACTTAAAGAGACAACGATCAGTCTTAAAATTGGTAATGAATAATGATCATACTTACATAAACAATGATCAGACTTAAACTACGATTGTAATGATCAGACTTAAAATTAGTAATGATCGGACTTTAAATTGGTAATGATCATACTTAAAAAGACAATGATCGGACTTAAACTACCATTGTAAGGATCATACTTAAAATTGGTAATGGTCAGACTTAAAATTTGTAATGATTAGACTTAAAATTGGTAATGATCAGACTTAAAATTGATAATGATCAGACTTAAAGAGACAATGATCAGACTTAAACTACGATTGTAATGATCAGACTTAAAATTGGTTATGATCAGACTTAAAATTGGTAATGATCAGACTTAAAATTTATAATGATCATACTTAAAGAGGCAATGATCGGACTTAAACTCTGATTGTAATGATCAGACTTAAAATTGGTAAAGATCATACTTAAAATTGGTAATGATCCGACTTAAAATTGATAATGATCCGACTTAAAGAGACAACGATCAGTCTTAAAATTGGTAATGAATAATGATCATACTTACATAAACAATGATCAGACTTAAAATTAGTAATGATCAGACTTTAAATTGGTAATGATCATACTTAAAATTGGTAATGATTGGACATAAAATTGATAATGATCAGACTTAAAGAGACAATGATCAGACTTAAAATTATTGGTTTTTCGTTTTCCGATGTACGTTTAATTCAAACGTACTTTCTAACTCCATTATAACAGACTGACATTTTTACTCCTCGTTTATATTTTGTACTCTCCAACAAGTCCAACTTAATTTTCCATATTTAAAAAAAGAACCCGAAATATAATTGGTTGAATGATGCACGTGACAATATTTAATTAAGTTTTTAGTTTTTATTTGATCCGAATTCATAATTAAATATTTAAATGACATTTGTATTTGAACGGTTTTCAACCCAAACATATCTTTTTTTTAAACTAGAAAATTGGAGTGAGATCACCTAGACTAGTAAAACGGAGATTTTTTTTTTATTGGAAGTAAAACGGAGAATATTTTTTTTTGATCAAACGGTGAATTTTGAAAATACAAAATCTAAATAAAGTTTATTTATTTTTTGAGTGGATAGAATTGCCACACCACAAGAAACAAGAACGCTCAAACATTAATACACAAGAATCTGCCCGACTTAATAATCTCATCATGTAATAAACACTTAAAAATATATCATATTGATTGATGACCCGTACCCGGCCCACCTTACTGGTGCCACGTGTCACGCGTGATGCGACATACATCCTTCTTCTTTTTCTTTTTTTCACTATTTCAAAAAGATAAATGAAATTTACTTACTTAAAAGTTAAAACCTCCATTTTCCTCTTTTTGAATTCCCATTTTGAAAATCTTCCGATCAAAAACCCTAGGAGGCGATTTCCCGATCTGTGTTTCCAGGTTAGTGAAATTGAGCTGCTTTTGATACATGTATGGTATATTAGTAGTGTGTTACTGTTTTGTGGCTGACGGAAGCACGATGTGGATAATGAATGATTCTTGTGATTTAATTTAATTTAATTCCAAGTAATTATCTGTCTCCATCTGGTCGTGCTGAACTGTGCGTATCGGCTGAGGCTTGAATTGATTTTTCTTGTCACTTGTTTGCTTCTTTTTGTTTTGGTTGGTTATGGAATCGGTTCCCGATTTTCTAAGGATCAATTGGCTTTTTGAGGTGAGCTTCTTTTGTTTCTGATTTTTGCTTTTTCCCCAATTATCTGTGTGTTTGTGTAATGAGTAATGTGTACAATGGAGATTGGACACAGATCTGGTTAACAGTCTTGAAGTTGTTTTGGAGCTGAAGCAATTGATTATAGTGAATCGATTTTTCAGTCTGATGTTACTCGAATTGTGGAATTGAGGGATTGAAATTAGGCTTATTAGAGGCCTAACTCTAGCCTGGGTTTGCATCTTCTTTTTGGTTATGGTGTTTTCCCAAAGACTGATTTTGATGGAATTTTTGTAGTTTGTCTCAGGTAGGACATTAAATACTCCTGCTTATACTGGAGTCCTGCTCTCACCCACCAACTCACCATTGATTGATCACAGTAATCGAGAGGTACTATCTGTGGCTAGAATGCTGGGTCTCAGTTGTTTCACTACTATTTCTGTTGGATCAACTGGAGAAAACTGATTGCTCAACTTGTCACTATTTCATAAATAGTAGCCTTAGTTTTAAAGGGATCTGTTTTCTGTCACTGTAGAATGCTTTTTATGCCTTCCTTTCAGTTTCGTATTTCTGCTACCTTCAGGTGTATTGTATGTAAACTCCTTTATTTAGCTTTTAAGTGCTTTTTTCACATTTTACCTTTCCCATTTGGCCATCTTAAGTTATGATTGTTATGTAAATTTCCTTGCATTACCTTGCCTCAGTCATTGTTTCCTAAGTGAGGCTAGTATGGATTGTACTAAAGACTAGTACAAGTGTGGTATATTGTTTGCCTTTTCTAAGTTTACTGATGTAATAAAAATTTCAGGGCCATGCTCAATTCAATATATAGGGTAGGGTGGATAGAACTTCAACATTTTTATTGCATGTGCAATTGTGCATCATAGCTCACAATTGTTTCTTGATTAACTTTGCAGGGGACGATGAGGGAGGTTCAACTTGGAGCTCACACAGTAAGGTCCCATGGAGTGACAGTGGCAAGGAAACACATGCATGACTGGATAATATTGTTGCTTTTGGTGGTGCTTGAAATTGTTTTGTATGTCATCCATCCGTTTTATCGTTTCGTTGGAAAGGATATGATGACTGATCTCAAATACCCCTTGAAGAGTAATACTGTTCCTGTTTGGGCTGTTCCGGTATGTTATATAGTGATTTCTATGGCTGGTTTTGTCATATAGGTTTGCAGTGGATACTGTTTCTCTCATGTCTTCTTAATTTCAGATTTATGCAGTGCTGCTGCCTATGGTGGTTTTCCTTTTTGTTTACTACCGCAGAAGAGATGTCTATGACCTTCACCATGCAATACTAGGTTAGGTATTTTTTTACTTGTTTTGTAATATCATAAAATACTCTGTGGAGCAGAATAGTCTAATTTGAGATAATGAATGACTGTTGAAGGATTCCCTTGCTGCAGGCCTTTTCTTCTCTGTTCTAATAACAGCAGTGATGACCGATGCAATTAAGGATGCTGTTGGTCGTCCTCGACCAGATTTTTTCTGGCGTTGTTTTCCTGACGGGAAAGATGTAACTCTCTGCTTCGTACTTATGTCTCGATATCAATGACTTGCCGAGATAAAAGAGTTTCCATCTTTTTTTTCCTGAATATTAACATGCGTGTATCTTAATTTCTCAACTTCTATATTACCATCCAGGTTTATGATGCTTTGGGAAATGTTATCTGTCATGGTGACAAAGATGTTATAAAGGAAGGGCATAAAAGTTTTCCTAGCGGTCACACATCATGTAAGCTATATTGTGTTTAATGCCTTTTATTGCTATGACCCGTATGTGAGTAGAGTGCTTTAAGTGCCTCTTTGTTCTGGCATGGTCATCACTCATCACAAGCTCAAATCTTGAATCTGTTGTTACTTACTACTATTTTGTTAAGACTTAGTGAACATTTTTTAAGTTCTTTGGTGAAACCCGTTTTTGTAATGCGTTCTTAGTACTTCACAGTAGGGTACGTGCCCAAAATATTTCTTCTCAGTTGCACTTTTCTGATAGCTATCTGACCTGACTAATGAGCAGGGTCATTTGCTGGTCTGGGGTTTCTTTCGTTATACTTATCAGGCAAGATTCAAGTGTTTGATCAAAAAGGTCACGTAGCGAAACTCTGCCTTGTTTTCCTTCCTTTACTTGCTGCATCGCTTGTTGGAGTTTCTCGAGTTGATGACTACTGGCATCACTGGCAGGATGTTTTCGCTGGAGGCCTTTTAGGTATATTCCACTCTCATTATCTACTTCAGTGACCTATCTTCATTGTAATGTACTAACTGCTTATGACTTATATAGGGCTAGCGATCTCTACATTTTGTTATTTGCAGTTCTTCCCTCCTCCATATCATTCTGAAGGTACATTGTATATTATGTATTTTGAGATGCCAGATGTTGCACCTGCAAAACTTGGTTGCGTGTATTGTTGGTTTACTTCTCTTGCCATCGTTTTGCAGGTTGGGGACCATATGCATATTTCAAGATGCTGGAAGAGTCCGGAGCAGTCACATCTAACGCAGCAACAGCAAATACGCACAATGGCCATGCAATGCAGACCCAGTTCGACAGTCATCAAGATGACGAGGATGAAGATAATCATACGTTCATGGGTCTGGCTTTAGCAGGAAGGTCTAACCCGACAGATGAAGATGTAGAAGCTGGAACAAGGCATTGATCAAATATCCCCTCACCACACCACTCTTGATCCCTTGCGTATCTGTGTACATACACATGCGTTCTTTGGTTTGTGTGATTCTGCTGGTAGTCAAAGAGAATTTATTTCCTAATGCGCCTGTGTAGAAAACTTAGTAAGTTCATTTCAAGCATGACATGCTGACTTCCAGAATCTCTCGCTGCCCTTGCTTGTGCTACCCCCTTTTCTCAATTACGGCAGTGATCTTTCTAGCTTCAAGCTAGTCCAGTTAGTAAATTTTAGTTCACTATTTCTCGGACCCAAGTATAGGGCCGCTCATTTTTTTGCACTCGTTCCTTCTCGGAACCAATTTCCAGTTATAGTTCAATGGCACAAAATTTTCATACAAAAACCGAGATGCTTTTGGAATTTACAAAAAACGAAAAAGAAAAAAAAAAGGGGGGGGGGGGGGAAATGCTGACACTCAAAATAGTTGCAATTCAATCGAAAAAAAAAATAAATAGTTGCAAGCAGCAGCAGCTCAGACTTCAATAACTATCCGCTTACCACCATTACCGGATTTCCGACCCGACACCAGAGCAGTTAAGTCATTCCCATACCCGACTCCCTGCCCGAACCCGATACCAAACCCGACACCACATCCGAACCCCAACCCGAATGCTACGTTGAGATGATTCCACGGCCAGCCTCCATAAGCAGCACCTCCCACCAACCCGACTCCTAATCCGACGCCGCATCCGACTCCAACGCCATACCCGGGACCCAGTATGGAGGCCTCTTCTTTCTTACGGTTACAGTCACGGATGAATTTGGTGACTGGGAATTGAGTTTCTTGGGATTTGGGCATGTTGAAGTCGATTCCTTTCCACTCCCAAATGGATTTTTTTGGCTTCATGGATATTACTGGTGATGAAGTACTGGAGTATGTATTGGTATCGGATAGGTTTGAATCGATTGAACCGCTGAACAAGCTGTATTTGGATTTTCTCTATTATCCATATTTTGATGGTTTATTCGGAGGAACGCTTAAATTAATTTTTTTAGTGCTTAAAAAAGTGTTGTGATTAATTTCTAAGATTTAGGTTAAAGTAAAAATGAAGGTTATATATAAAAATTAAAATTTTAATTAAATATTACCGCGTGTATTATTCGACCAATCATAATTCGCGGTATTTTTTGTAAATAAAATTTTTTTAAACGGATTTATTTAAAAATATATAATAGATGTGAGGGTGTATAAATGTTCTAAAAATTATCCAGACTTAACAGATGCATAAGTTAAGTGTAGACATTATCAATTTAAGTCTGATGATTACCAAGTTCAGTCTGATCATTACCAATTTAAGTCTGGACATTATCAATTTAAGTGTGTTTTTGAGTCTGGACATTACTAATTTAAGTCTGGATATCAATTTAAGTTTTTTTTAAGTCTGGACATTACTAATTTAAGTCTGGATATCAATTTAAGTGTGTTTTTAAGTCTGGACATTATCAATTTAAGTCTTGACAGTATTGAGTCTGTTTTAAGTCTGGACGTTACTAATTTAAGACTGATCATTACCAAGTTAAGTGTGATCATTACCAATTTAAGTCTGTACATTATCAATTTAAGTTTGACCATTGCCAAATTAAGTTTGATCATTATCAAGTTAAGTCTGATCATTACCAAGTTAAGTCTGATCATTACCAATTTAAGTCCGATCATTACCAATTTAATTATGGACATTATCAATTTAAGTCTGATCATTATCAAGTTAAGTCTGATCATTACCAATTTAAGTCTGGACAGTATTGAGTCTATTTTTAACAGGACATTATCAATTTAAGTATGATCATTACAAATTTAAGTCTGATCATTACCAATTTAAGTCTGGACAATATTGAGTATGTTTTTAAGTTTGGACAGTATAGAGTATGTTTTTAAGTTTGGACATTATCAATTTAAGTCTGATCATTACCAAATTAAGTCTGTTCATCACCGAGTTAAGATCATTACCAAGTGAAGTCTGATCATTCCAAGTTAAGTCTGATCATTTCAAATTAAGTCTGATCATTATGTCTGATCATTCCAAGTTAAGTCTGGTCATTTCAAGTCTGATCATTTTAAGTCTGATCATTCCAAGTTAAGTCTGATCATTCAAAGTTAAGTCTAATTTGAAATCCGGGATATGTGGAATGACTATAATGCCCCTCCGTGTTATATCCGATATTTCGACAAAATTGGACACGTGTCTGCTTGAAATCCGGTTTTTAGTTTTCATATATAATCATGGTTTTTACCTGAACCGCACTCTACACATTTATTCCCCATGAAATATCGAAACTGCGTGAATTAATCTGAGATTTTGTAACGCCTCGAATTCTGAATAACTATTGTCCCACATCGAGTGGGAGTAGTGCTTGTGCTAGCTTGATAAGCTAGCCTACTAGCTAACATGTCACCAATCTACCATGGTTTTTGTGATAGACTCTAGGTTGTGGTGACCTAGGGGAGGGCGGTGACATGACAGTTAGGACAGGCTAGGCTTATAACGGCTCGGATCGAATCCTCCGGTCGGATCGTTACAGATTTGCTATTTAATGGTACAGTTTTTTGAGAAAACGACATGAGTGAAAAGTTTATTTGAGAGTTGCAACAAATCCGTGAACTTATCGAATGAATTGTCCATTAGATAGGTACGATCCGAACATGGCTGTTGCCCCACGGCAAAACGGACTATGAGCCACTTCTATCCATCCCGGGGCACCATAGAATATCGGGAATAATGATACACATATTGGACGTAACCATTCCCTTGGTTGGGGGGCGTGAAGCTCTGCCTTTTGTTCGATACATAGTTAAGGATGCCAATCACGAACACTACAAGTGGAAGCGCTCCTGATCAGAGAAGGCTTAGACGAGGCCTCACATATGGGTGGCAAGAGGGAGCTTATGTTTTGATGGTGGGGCCTTATGGGAAATGGCTCAATCACGTTAGTGATTTATTGTGAAATTAAATTTAATGTCAGTATGACTCTTACGTTTGATTACTTATCGTTTCTTAAATGTTAAATTCATTCTGATCGATAACTTTCCACTTGTGTATAGACGAAATATTAAAATTCCAAATCTTTATATTATCTCAGTATGAATAAGATCCGATGCAATCAAACAACGTCATGTTGACATTTGCAACATTTAACACTACTATGTAATATATCCGAATTAAAATCCATCTTAGTATGCCAATTTGCTACTCATTTATTGGCCGCCATGTCCAACACGAGAGTACAAGTCCCATGCTTAAGACACTTTGATCATTGAACCCTCTTTTACAAGGCATGGTCAGTAGTAATGGACACACCATACCGACTTAAAAATAACCCTCACATCAAACAGCCTTTAAGGCATCTTGTGGTCTAAATAAAAGCAAAAATTACATCTGCTTACCTAATTGGTCCGTGTATGAAACATGTTATGCGTTGGAGTCATTAACGTAAAAGAAGAAAAGGACTTCCAACCTAATTACGGAGTATGGGTCAACATTCAGTTCTAGGGTTCGAAAGTACTGCACAAAGTCCTATGACCTACGAGCCTTGAGGCCCCCCGGTCCTTAGTTGAAGCCTTCGAGCCCTAAGTCCTAAAGATTCAAAGTCGAACAAAGGCCATGCTTTCAAAGCCCTGTTCGGCTCTCGAGCCCGACCTAACTATGACCTAATTAAGCCCGGCCATGTCCGCCCTAAAAAAGTCCGACCTAATTATGATCTAATAATATTCTACTCGGTTCGACCTAAAAAAGCCCGACCGTTAAACTCTTCCATATTTTACCTTCTATAAATTAATTTATAATACACTTAGTCTTTTTTTTTTGAAATATACACTTAATCTATTAGATTAATTTTTATATATTTTGAAAAATTAAAATTAGAAACTTTAGAAAAAAATAAAACACAAAATGAAAAATATTTTTAAATATTTTTACAAAGTTCCTCTACAAATAATTAAAAAAATATTAATTATTGCATATCTAGTTTGAACTATATAAGAGGTAGGGGAGCGCTCGATTGAGAACCCTTCAAAATTCAAAAACTTGAGAACTCAAATCTCACCATTAGATCATGATACATCTTTGAATCTGCATGTGACACATGTCTAAAAAGTAAAGTTAAAAAAAGATGGTTTTGACTTTACATTAAATGCATTTTGTAAAATGTATATAGGACATGTGTCACTACCAAAATGCATCTTACATTTTGAAAGGTGAAGATTTGGGTCTCAAGTTCTCGAAATTTAAAGGAGTTCTCGTTTGAGCGCTCTTCATAAGAGGTATTAGGGATAAAAAAAACTTATATTCCTTTTTATTAAAAATTAAAGTTTTAATTTTTTATAGATTTTTATAATTTCATTTAATTTTTAACATTTTTAAAAAATTGGCAATTTTAATTTTTTAAAATTAATTTATTAACTAAAGGAGTTAACGCCGTTGAACGGTGTTAGTGAAAACCCTAACGGCTTAGACGGTGCCTCTTGTTTGAAAAATTATTTGATAGTTCGCCTCTTGTTTTGAAGTTTTTATAGTCATTTCACAAGTTAAAAAATTGTGATAGTTCAAGTCACAAACTGTACTTTTCCCTAAAAATAAAAATAATATGACATTTTTCTCTTGGTTAATCAAAGTTTCACGATTGCCACTTTCGAACTACGACTAATTAAGATTGACATTATTTTTTAAATATTTTATTATTGTTTTGTACTATTTAAATTTTAAACTCTTTACAATAATGATATTTCAAATGCTATGAATTTTAGAACGACGCCCTTTCAATCAATATGACATCGTTTTGATTCAAGTAAAATTTAAAACATAACAAAAAAAAACTGTTTCGTAACATATGGGTGCTTTGCCCCATATCTTTTTCCGTTAAATTTTGGGTATAAATCGGTTCACTATATTGTCATATAGGGGATCGGTTGAGAACCCTTAAAAATTCGAGAATTTGAGAACTCAAATCTCACTACTAGATCATGATGCATCTTTGAATCTGCATGTGACACATGTCCAAAAAGCAAAGTCAAAAACAGTGACTTTGACTTTGCATTAAATGTATCTTGGAAAATGCACATGGGACACGTGTCACTACCAAAATGTATCTTAAAAAAATACATCTATCATTTTGGAAGGTAAAGATTGGGGTTAACAGATCAATCCGATTGAACGATTAATCTATTTGAGTGCTTCTCTTGTCATTTATATTTTATATTTTTTATAGTGTTAACTGATCAATCCGATTGAACGATTCATCTATTAACCAATAACCTGACAGGACTTATCCCCCGAGTCGAATTTTACTTTACAATTTACAACACGCACCTTTCCTAATCCGATTTTAATGCCATCTTCCTATTGTCAATGATTCCCGTTTGATACCTCCACATATCCAACTAGAACCAAATCATATTTAATCGCCACTCAAGCAAACTTCATAACCCACACCCACCTCAAGTTTTCTTGCCAACAAGAATTTATGGAGCTGCATTTTTCGACGAACCGATACTGGCGAAGAAGGCAGTACAATAGGCTAAACAGCGAAAGCAGCAACATCAGGAAAACAAGGAAAGTTGTGAGGCTGGGGAGGCTAAGGAAACTGAGGCCAATAAAGAAACTGAGACTATTTTCGCCGCGCAAATTGTGGAGGAGGTTCAAGGATGCTTACATGGACATGATGCTGCGGTTGGCAGGGAGCGTCGGGGAATTAAACACCGGAAATGGGTTTGGCGCGAAACGCATTCCGAAAGCGAGGGAGGTGAAGTTGGAGTGTACTACCAGAGAGGAGTTTGAGAAGAGGATTGTGTATGAGATTTATAAGTCTTTGGTAGCCTCTCGTCAGCTGGGCTCTGCTTATGCTTGATTGATACTCAAATTGTACAAGAAACTTATTGATGTATGTGAAATAACAGCCCTTCTAATGGCTCTTAATCAGCTAGTACTTCTTTTAATCAATTTGTCTAGTTATTTAAAGCATCACCGTATTGATTGAAACGATGTCCGTTTTTTTTGCTTAGAGCATCCCCACCATGCTTTTTTGGAGCATAGAAAGTGAGCATGAGAGATGATCAAAAAAATCATGCACCCCCACCATGATTTTTTTGATCATCAAAAAGATCATCACATGGTTTTTAAAAAAAATGAGCATCTCATGCTCTTTTTTTGTGTTTTGAGCATGAGAATGAGCCAATCGCAACGCGACACGTGTCCTGTGTAAGAAACAGTACAGTTTTTATTTTGATCTTGCAACGAATATATCTTCTAAATTACAAATTAAAAAAAATCAAAATAAATACCAATATTCATAATTTTTTGAGCTCTATAAAACGAGATACACTTTGATATATTTTTATTAATCTTAACATTTATGAGCTATAATTTATGTAGTGATGAGAGAGATTGATGATAAACTTTTTTTTGGATCATGGTGGGGTGCATGTGATTGAAAAAACCATGAGGGATGATTAGATGAGAGAGATGGACGGTACGATTTTTTTGATCATGGTGGGATGCTCTTACAACATTTAGCTGTGCACGATCGGATATTTTTCCGCTATGATTTTCCTCGTTGTCGCCAAATAGACTACCACTCAACACAAAACGAGTCTATCGCGAAAAATGGTAACTCTGAAATAAAAACAAAGTGGATTGTGGAAATGCAACAAAACTGTCCCATATAGGCAGATTTAGAATTATTTTTTTCTTTCAAAAGAAAGATAAATTTTTAAACTAAAAAAAAGAGAAAAAAAAGAAAGATAAATTTAAACTGCCTGAAAGGATGTAAAAAAATAGTAGCATATAAAAATAGTAGGATTGGCTACAGAAAGACTTTAAATTGCTAGAAAGAATGCTATCAATAAAAAAAAAATATTTTAAAAAATACTGTTTTGTACCTTTTTGTAGTTTGTTACTCGGTATTGACAGCTACATACTAATATAAGCACCAAGTTGGTTTTTTAACTAAAAATTCCTATGCGAGGATGGTACTGCTACCTTATATATTACACACTGAAAACAACTTTTGTACATCATTAGTACCATTTTCACATTATATTATATCAAACTTAATTAGTTTAATTGCATAGGGAGGCTATAAAAACTTGAGAGACCTCAGCTATTTTGAGATATCAAGCAGCAGCCTAATTTGGAATTATACAAAACAGTTGAGAGCAATGGATACACTAGTATCAAGCTGGTACAATGGTCAGCCAACTATGCCTGAAAAATACGCATGGCCGGTTGGTCTAAGGCCTGCCAAGCAAAGAGATGCTCCGGTCTGCAAGACACTTCCTGTCATAGACCTTAGCAAGGCAGAAGGTCTTGGTCGCGCAGAGGTCATTCGTCAGATCATTCAAGCCAGTCAGGAATTTGGATTCTTCCAGGTTCGCATTACACATACCTCTGATATTAACATTTTTTTTAAAAAGCTTTTTTGGTTAAATTACAAAAACATTACTTAAACTATCATCTCATTTCAAATTAGGTACCTGACTTTTCAATTTTCAATTTAGTGACTTTTTCGTTTGGTTAACTTATTGGTGCATATAAGGTGATTAACCATGGAGTATCTACATTACATGATGCAATGGGTATGTGCAAGAAATTTTTTGAAATGCCGGTTGAGGACAGGAAGAGTCTTTACTCGACGGACGTCAGCCAACCTGTGAGGCTCTACACTAGTGGATACAACTATGACACCGATGACTATCACTACTGGCGAGACATTCTGCGACTTCCTGCCACTCCACTCGAAGAATTTCTTCCACTCTGGCCTGAAAAACCAGCTGAGTTTCGGTACATGTTAACCAATTTATTTATCTTGACATACATTGTTTGGCCAAAGAATCTTGCAACTGAGTGTTTTCATTTTAGGGACATTGTTGGGGAATTTTCTCAAGAAACTAAGAAACTCGGATCAACGTTGTTAAGGCTGATAAGCGAAGGATTGGGTCTGAAACCGGATTATTTTGAAGGAAATCGGAGCGATTGGCAGATAGTGAATGTGAACAGATATCCAGCTTGCCCTGAGCCAGAGTTGGCCTTGGGAACTCACAAGCACTCTGACCCGAATCTCTTAAGCATTTTGTATCAAGGAGATGTGTATGGTCTTCAGTTTTTCAAAGACGGGGAGTGTTATGGTATCGAGCCTATACTCGACGCATTCGTAATCAACATTGCTTGGCAGCTGCAGGTACAAATTCAAAAAGAAAAAAAAACATCTTAGTGTAATACCAAACTCCGATTTTTTTGTTAAAAAAAAGAAATTAGGGATTGGACGACAATCCAGACTCATACCGTAAATATGACACGATGTGCTCAACCCCTTAACTTTATAAGTCCAATCAGATGTTCACACAGCTAGACCACCACTCTGTTAGTAATATCAAACTCGGTCACATTCATAATTCATTCAAATATTTTCCAGATAATTAGCAATGGGAAGTTGATCACGTCGGAACATAGAGCTGTGACGAATTCAACTCAGGCGAGAACCACATTCGGTCTCTTCATTGCACCAAGCATGGATTGTGTTATAGAGCCGGCAGAGGAACTCATCTCTCCGACTTCTCCTCGGCTTTACAAGACTATAACTTACAAGGAGTTCTTTGACATTTTTGGAGCAACACATGGCACCACTGAAAAAGTTCAAGAAGCCATCAAATCTGAATCTCCTCCATAAGGCCACTACCATTCTCCTATCTGGCAATATATCTATCAGTTACCAACCCATGTCTTGAATGTCAAGTAAAATACCTATCAAAAAATAAAATGTCAAGTAAAATAAGGTACCAAAGTTGTGAGCTTCTTTCTACTTAATTATATGGCACTTATCGAGTGGTGTGAAATCAAAGCTGTTATTATTGTTGGAAAAATGTGTACGTGTGAATAAAATGGTGATGCTACTCTTTATATGTCTTTGAATGGTGGAATTCAAGTCTAAATCATTGACATTTTGAAACTGAAACAATGTTTTAAATTATTCGGATTTGAAACTGAAACAGTATTTTAAATTATTCGGAGTAGAAATATAAGCAATATATGCTGATAATGATATCCACATTTTTTTTATTGATGGTTTTACAACCTGATAAATCACGTTTTTATATATAGAGTAACGTTCAAATGATAATTTGAAAACTCAATCTGCACTTTTAAAAGTGCATCACGTAGTAGTGTTGACTCGTGCCCTACACATTCGAAGATATATCTTGGTCAAATGGTAAAACTTGAGATTCCGATATTCTCGAATTATAAGGGGTTATCAATCGAATACTCACTAAAAAGAGAATTCAAAATATGTGCGATCAAGATTAAATCCAGTAGTCTAAATTTGTAAAATAATACACGATCATCTATTGTGTTGCAAAAAAGGAAAAAAAAGTCCGATCATGTTCCAAGTTCGTTTAAGCAAGAAGATAGTTATTAGCTGGTGGACCGATTTGGACAAAAAAGAACCGAAACCGTTTAGTGGTCTATTGCAATGGGTCGAACTGTTCCTTCGTCGTTGACTCGTTTCAATTTATGAACCGAACCATTATAAAACTAAAACTCAGCTTTGGTCCAACTCAGGACCAGAAAAACAGTTCCACGAGTTAATGACCTTCGTAACAACGCATCCGACGAGTCAAACTCTGACACGTGGCTTCCTGCACACGTGAACGGTTTTAATTGGTCAGCGTTGTTCAGTATTGTCCACATAAGCTTTGTAAATTCGCTTGCTATTTTCTTCGAGCACCCAGTAGCTCATTCTATATGAAATCATCACTTCACTGATCCGTTCCATCATCCTTTGTCGCTCCTCATTGAACTGAAATCAATTCGGCGTCCCACACCATCGTACTTTTCCATGTAAATTTTCATCTCATTTCAGTTGTGATGATGTCTTTTGATTTCTGTTTCTGAATTTGATTTTTCTAGGTTTTGTAAATTCGATTTATCAGATATTGCAGCATATTTGTATATGTTGATTGTTTTGGAATCGGATTCAGTTTTAGAATTGTTATCAATTGCTATAATATAAAAGTTACTCTGACTTTTTTGATCTGCAGACGATCGTGGAGTTTGAGGGTTTTTTGTTTTCAGATTGGAGGCGTGATCGGCAATGAGAGGAGGAGCCATGTTGAGATTAGGGATTGTATTGATACTTGTAGCTGTCTCGGTTTCTCCTGTTAGATCCGCAGTGTCAAGTGTAGATCTAGGTTCTGAATGGTTGAAGGTGGCAGTGGTAAATCTAAAACCTGGGCAGGTTCCCATATCAGTCGCCATTAATGAGATGTCCAAGCGGAAATCCCCAGCATTGGTCGCTTTTCATTCAGGAGATAGGCTGATTGGGGAAGAGGCAGCTGGGATTGTTGCTCGGTATCCTGATAAAGTGTATTCTAATGTTCGAGATATGATCGGAAAGCCGTATGGATATGTGAAGGAGTTGATTGATTCGTTGTACTTACAGTATGATATAGTGGAAGATTATAGAGGTGCTGTGGGAATTAGGATTGATGATGGAGTTACTATTTATTCTGTGGAGGAACTGACTGCCATGATTCTGGGTTATACGTTGAATCTTGCTGAGTTTCACTCCAAAGTTCCAATTAAGGATGCAGTGATTACAGTGCCTCCATACTTTGGTCAGGCAGAGAGGAAAGGCCTTCTCCAGGCCGCTCAACTTGCTGGCATGAATGTGTTGTCTCTGCTAAATGAGTATTCAGGTGCAGCCTTACAGTATGGTATTGATAAAGATTTTTCTAACGAGTCACGACATGTGATATTTTATGATATGGGTGCTAGAAGTACCTACGCTGCTCTTGTTTATTTCTCTTCCTACAAAACAAAAGAGTTTGGAAAGACTATCTCTGCAAACCAATTTCAGGTACTGTTTCTAAGGGCTTTTGTCACTGTAGGGTTGCCTATACGGTGTTAAATGCTAGTCACTTTGTTTGACACCTTAAGTCAAGCTCTGGTATGACCATATGAGTTAGTATATTGTAATGATTGAGGGACTACTATTACTTCAGAGTGTTTGGTGACGTTCGCTTACGATAGAAGAGAAACTAGTTTAATTTTTGCATAGGTGCATATGTCTGCTAAACTTAATACATAAAGGGATAGTATAGTATTTTTTGTTTCCATGATTGTCAGTCTTAGAGATTACAAGACACTATATTGTACATTTAGAGTTCGTCACCTTTTGTTATGAATTCATTTAATTTCATTTATCAGAAATCATTAGCATGTGCTGGGAAATTTCAATGGTGCTTATACTTTTTGTCATTACTGGATTTAAATCTTGTGCAGGTGAAGGATGTGAGTTGGAACTCGGATCTTGGTGGACAACACATGGAAGGCCGTTTGGTTGAGTATTTTGCAGATGAGTTTAATAAGCAATTAGGAAATGAAGTAGATGTGAGGAAGTCATCAAAAGCAATGGCTAAGCTGAAGAAACAAGTAAAAAGGACAAAAGAAATTCTAAGTGCTAACACGGTTGCCCCCCTTTCAGTTGAATCACTGTATGATGATCGAGACTTCAGGTACATATAAGTAAATGCATTTCCTGTATTTTATTCAACATTATATGTCACCCTAGTCCCTAGACATAATAGACGATTAAGGAATTTAGTATTAGTTATCCTTGACCAGTGCAATTAAATAAATTTGTTACACCGAGATTATTCCACTTCACAAATTGTTCTTTTTGCAAAGTCTGTCTTCTCCCAAACCTACATCGCCGTTACACACATTCGGGGGGACTAGTGTAGGAAGGTTGCGTGTGGATTGGTGAAGTTTCGTGAACTTTGTCGGAATGCTGTACAGACCTTAGTCATTACACCCTGTTTGACATTTTCTAGCAAAACATAGTAGTAGTACCTTTCATGGAGAAAGACAGTTATTCCGATCTGGCAACATTTAAATTATACTACCTGCCACAAAAGATTTTTTCATTCTAGAATTTGGGGCTACACTTCCTCCCCAAGCTACATTGGATCTGCTGCATTGCATTAGATTAACAATAGGGAAGTCTCAAAAATATCATCCATTTAGAGAGCTGCATGGCAAAACTGTCCCCTATCCCCATATTAATACACAATTTAATGTTGTGAGGGCCGTGTTGGAGTGAGAGAAATTAAGACTGTTAAATGTAATGTCTGGGTATATTCTAACACTATCCTTATTGAAGTTCAATAATGTGTAATTTAATAAAAATTATAGAAGGCCATAGGTTCTGTCCTTTCTGTCAACATAGTATTCGAGACCTAGCAATTCAGGGAAACCGTGGTTCATCCACTTTGTTCATACGACCTCATGACTCAAATCCATGTCTCATTTTCTAACTATTACGTCGTCAGATATTAACTCTAGGATGTATTCATTATAATACATCTGAATGAGGAAAAATAAGACACTTCTACCTTTCTAATTATATGAAAGATCCTTGTGGTCACACTGGAGTCTGGACATTTTATCTGTTAACTTTTGTTGTAGGTTTTATGAGGGATATGTTGTTTTGCAGGAGTACAATAACTAGAGAGAAGTTTGAAGAACTCTGTAAAGATCTCTGGGAGAAATCCTTGGTACCAATTAAGGAAGTGCTTGAGCATTCAGGTCTGAAGATGAGTGACATATATGCGGTGGAGTTGATAGGTGGGGCTACTCGAGTACCCAAACTGCAGGTTTGTAACAAAGAAATATCTTGCTCTGCTTCTACATATTTTAAACTATTTTATATGGCAGAAAATTAGTCCGCTTATAAAGTACTTCCAAACACATTATGTCATTACGCTATTGGGCTGATTGGTAACCAGCTTAATAGTACATATTATGTAATTAGTTTGATCGGGATCAGATATGTGCTAAATATGCGACTAGTTTACTTGTACTGGATGTTATAAAATACTGAATGCTATTGTTTTTTCTGTTCTTTATTGCAGTCCATGCTGCAGGATTTCCTCGGAAAGAGCAGCTTAGATAAGCATTTGGACTCTGATGAAGCTATCGTTCTTGGAGCATCTCTGCATGCGGCAAATTTGAGTGACGGAATCAAATTAAACAGGAAGTTGGGTATGGTTGATGGCTCCACTTATGGATATGTAATTCAGTTGGATGCACCTGGCCTTCAAAGCAATGATAACAGCAGACAAGTTCTTGTACCGCGATTAAAAAAGCTCCCGAGCAAGGTAATTTACTTGTCAAGTGAACTAACAGCTACAAATAACTAATATACTTATTTCGATGTTCACTGTTAACATGTGTTCAATTTGTTTTTCAGATGTTCCGATCCATAGTATATGAAAAAGATTTCGAAGTCTCACTTGCTTATGAGAGTGAGGATTTATTACCCCCTGGCACCACCTCTCCAATATTTGCTCAGTATGCAGTGTCTGGCTTGGCTGACGCTACCGAAAAGTACAAATTAAAACTTTTACAGCTGTAGGATTCATGTTTGATGTTGATCTTTATATCTGGAATCCAACCTTTCCGTTTCTCTTGTTTATCTAGGTATTCATCTCGTAACCTCTCTTCACCAATCAAAGCAAATATGCATTTTTCACTTAGCAGAAGTGGAGTGTTGTCATTGGATCGAGCAGATGCAGTCATTGAAATAACTGAGTGGGTGGATGTTCCCAAAGCTAATGCCACATTAGATAACTCGACTAGCGTGTCAAGCAATAAATCCACTGAAGATGGTCCTCAGAACACTTCCGAAGGAACTAACAACGGTGAGCAGGCTACCAACACAAGCGACTCTAAGACTGAGAACAATACTGAAGATGCTGCAGTTGAAAAGAAGTTAAAAAAGCGGACTTTCAGAGTTCCTCTTAAGGTAATCTAAACTGAATTATGGATATAGAAAATATATTTATTTCTGCTGGTCCTGACTTCCATCTTTTGGTGCTAAGATAACGGAAAAGACGAAGGGCCCTGGTATGCCTCTATCAAAAGAAACTTTGAGTGAAGCTAAAGGCAAGCTGCAACAACTGGACAAAAAGGATGCTGACAGAAGAAGAACTGCTGAGCTTAAAAATGATCTGGAAGGGTATATCTATGCCACAAGAGAAAAGGTATGAAGTATCTTTGAGAGTATTAATCTTTCTTTTTGGGTACAGTTTTAGCTCTTAGCTGGTGTATGTCTGTGCTATATGCAGATTCAGGAATCGGAGCATTCATATGTCTCCACTAATTGCTTGGATTTTGTAGTTTGAATTAAAAAGTCCCGAATCTGTAGCTTAAGTTCGAGTGATGGTGCAAATTGCTTTCACTTATATTCAATTCTTTGTTGATTCAGCCATTTTTGGTTTGTAACTGCAGCTTGAAACATCAGAGTTGGAGTCTGTTTCAACTAGTGAGGAACGTCAAGCCTTTACTGAAAAGCTTGAAGAGGTTTATATTTTCTCACTTGCTTCTCCATGAGTTATTGTGTCATTTTTATTTACTCTTTATCGTTCGTTTCCTTCGCTTGAAAGATGGGTCGAGGATTTCATATCAACAGTGTCAAAGTTGAGGGGATACACATCGTCTAAATTTAATCTGCTGTTTCAGGTCCAGGAATGGCTATATATGGATGGAGAAGATGCTAATGCAACAGACTTCCAAGAAAAATTAGATATGTTGAAATCAATTGGAGATCCTATATTTTTTAGGTAATAGTTTTCATATTTTTTATCGTGTGGAAACACTTTGGATTTGGTCTGACCTTTTTAAATTTCTGTAGACTGAGTGAGGTATCAGCCCGGCCGGCAGCTTCCGAGCACGCTCGAAAGTTCTTTAATGAGTTGGAACAGGTGTGACTTCATTATCTATCTATATATAATGAATCAGATATGTTTTTTTTTGTATTTTGTATTTGAAGTTCGAGAAGCCTTAGTTGTCTCCTTATTCAGGTTAGAAGACTAGTAAATTACTAGTAATATGGTTAAATGGGTCAGGTATTTTCACATGATAGTTCATTCACTACTGATTCAATATGCTTAATCTGAATGATTGATATCTTAGAACATTGGGCAACGAGCTCTTTTACACCTCCCATTGGTAAATCTGCTCCCCCTCTGCAAACTTGTTGTGGGGAACTTAGGGGAGCGCTCGGTTGAGAACCCCTAAAAATTTGAGAACTTCAGATCCCAAATCTCACCACTGGATCTAGTTGCATCTTTGAATATGGAGGTGACATGTGTCCCACTAACTTTTTTTCCTTCATTATGCACTTTCGAGCATTCTTTTTGCCTAGATGCATTTTCAGGTTTCGGAAAGTGGACTTAGGCAAAACAAAAATGCATAAGGAAGGTTCTCTAAGTTCTCGAAAAAAAAGGGGTTCTCATTTGAGCGCTCCTCTGGGAACTTATATAAGTTTACTGGAAATAGATATATACAGTACCCTGCAATCTCTAGCATCCTTAGTAAAGATGTCTGTTTCCTTTATTCTTATAGTTTATTGGAACGTTTTGGAATAAACCAAAATATAGAACTGGGGAATGATCCTTAATTTAGTGCCATCCCTGACGTAAACTTGTTTCTCTCAAAAATATATTTGGAGAATTGGAGCTACTTCGTTCTGGTTATTGTATTGTTCAGTCATTTTGTTCTCAATTTATTAAGTGAATCTGTTAGGCCTATCTTCGGGTCTTATGGTTGTTTTACTTGCATTTATCATGGCTGTAGCAATAGGTTTCTTAAACGTAATATTATGTATTGTTTAACTTCAGATTGTGCAAGGCTGGGAATCAAAGAAATCTTGGCTTCCCCAACACAGAGTAGAAGAGGTGAACAGTCAAAAATCTTTCCGGTTACATAGTAGTTTTGCTTATCATACCGTGTTTGAATTTTAATTAACTATGGAATTAAAATACATGAATCCTTTCTCCAGGTTACAAATGAGGCTAAAAAGGTGAAGAGCTGGTTAGATGAAAAGGAAGCTGCCCAAAAAAAGTAAGTATGTTAACCCACTCATAGATGCACATGCACAACTTCATGTTACTGACAGATAAAAATGTATGTGGTGTATTGTTTGTTATCACTTTAGTGAGGTAGATGGCAAGCTTATATTATTGTATGAACTCTGAACACGTAGCCACACCATCTATATATTCTCGTGCAATGTTTTTTCCTTCATGATTGATTGTATTTTGAATCGGCTTATAATCACTGTGTTTTGGTTACTACGATGCAAAGAGATGGATTAGGGGCACCCTCAAGGAAATTGTTTCCCTTCTTTGTAAATGTGTAGACATGTTAGAGCTCATCTTTCAATCTCAGCCACTCTGGTTGATATTCACTTATTAATATTCGGTTTGTTTTTCAGGGCTTCTCTTTTTAGCAAACCAGAATTTACCTCTGACGAAGTCTATGAAAAGATTCTCGATCTTCAAGACAAAGTAACAAATTTTCGTTGTGAATGCAGGACAAATGGTTTTTAACTCTTTTTTCTTTAACTCTTCACATCTCGTCTATTTTAGGTAGCCAGAGTGAACAAGATCCCCAAGCCAAAACCAAAGGTTGAGAAGCCCATGGCAAATGAAACCGAAAGTGACAGCCAAAAAGAAGAGAAAACGGAATCTACCTCTGAGGATAAGTCTTCAGATGATCAGTCGACAAAAGACTCAACCAGCTCAAGCACGGATGAATCATCTAACGAGTCTGAGACACATGATGAGTTGTGATCTAATGGCAACTGAGATTTTGTACAAGTACTACAGTAGGACAAACCACATATGCTGCAATGCAAAGGGGGCACAAGACACTTGGATGGCCAACAGTTTCTTGGAGGCCTAATGAGCTAGAACTGTTTTCTTTTTCTTTGTGGAAAGCAGAGCAGTTACTGGACTTCATTTTTATTGTCATGGTTGTAGTTGATGTATACTTTTTGCATGGGTAGAGTTTTAGTTGACAAATCTTTGATATCAAGATCTTTCTACTAGTCTTATCAAAACAAAAAAAAGATCTTTCTACTAGTTGTAATTGAAAGACTCGTCTCTCAGTTTCAACTATGTTGAATCAAATCATCCGAACACATTACAGAGGCACTCAACACTCCTAAAGAGTAAAATACGGGGCATGTAGTTGGTGAGACTTCGTATCAGGTGTAGAGGAGCAAAATTACGTTATTCGAGTGATTTGAATTATTGACAAATCTAGAGTATAATTTATGTCAATGAGGTCTTGTTCGAGTGATTTGAATTATTGACAGATCAAGAGTATTTTATAGGTGTTGTTATATTCGTATGAAACGTAGAAAACTCACGGTAAAAAAAAGTAATATACCATAATTTATAATTATAAAAATATTTTTTTTAAATTCCATATAATTTTCAGAAAATAAACAATAAAATGAGAAGATATTTATAACTCTAAAATCTTCTCACATTGGCCATTCTGACCAGATCGCTCGTACATTCTGACAAATCTCCGTCTTCCTCCGGTAAATCTCTCCTCTCGATGCTCTTGTTTCTTAATCTACTATCTACCTTACATTTGAACGGAGATCTGACGAAATCGATTTCAGTTCTGTATGTATGCACCAAGATCGGCTTGTTTTCTTTGATTTGGTCAAATGTTCTGCGAAATGTCGAAACCCTTTTTTGATTGGATTTATAAATGTCTGCTTTACCTTCGTTGCATGATCCGAGCTTTGGTGACATTTATGATGTTAGGTTTTATTAATCTGTACCTGATCCGGTGTGTATGTAAATGAAACTCTGAATTCGCATTGTGTAGGCGATTTTGTGTGATCCGTGGAATTGTTAATTTATTTTCGTAGTGGATTGTTTAGGACTTGTCCTTGTAGTTTATGAGATCCTTCCGCTTTTTGTGCTGTTTTCTGTAATGAATTGTTTGGACGGTTGTTCTGATGTTTCATGTGACTGCCATGCTCTGAAGTCTTACAGACCTGTTAGAAACCAGAAGTTGTGATCTGCTGGTTGTGTTTCCTTAAACCAACTAATGCAGCAGCATGGTTCTTTTTATTTTTCCCATTGTGAAAACCTGAAAACCGATTCAGCTAATCTTTGCAGTTGATTTATAACTTTGCAGATCTCAAGATGGGGCTGTCTTTTGCAAAGCTGTTCAGTCGCTTGTTTGCGAAGAAGGAGATGCGCATTCTGATGGTGGGTCTTGATGCTGCTGGTAAGACCACCATTCTGTACAAGCTGAAGCTGGGAGAGATTGTCACCACAATTCCTACCATTGGTGAGGATAATGATAGTTCTACATTTCATAGCGAGTAATTTTCATTTGAGGTTCTGGAATATTAAGGAAACACATTACAAGCCCACGTATTTCAGTTCTGAATCTGGCGTATAAAGATGGCATAGTTGAACTTTTCCATATGTGAATGCACCTCTTTGCGTTTATGAGCATTCATTCAACAGTCACATAGGTCTGACAATCCCCTTTTCAATATCAGGTTTCAATGTGGAGACTGTTGAATACAAGAACATTAGCTTTACTGTGTGGGATGTTGGAGGTCAGGACAAGGTAAGTAATCATGCAAAGACGTTTAAAACATGTTGCTTGAGCTAACTATCAAATCAGTCAATGTATATCAGCTTTACTTAATACTAGGCTAATCGGGCAAATGATTTCGGCATTTTTATAGTTTGCCCTCTGTTATTTCGATATTACGCCCCGACTAGTTTATCTGTAAACGTTAGTTAAATAATTTGGTGCTTTGTTTAAAAAAGCACCAAATTATTGGTGCACATGCTAGAGTGATGGTGAATATGAGAAAATATCGTGCATGTTTTGACTCTTAATGCTGGTCTTGACAACATCTTTTACCGCCGGAACTTTAGAGAGTTGTTTTTCCTCCTTGAATACTGTGAAGACAAATTGGTGCAACCAAAATCGTTTTTTTTTTGTGATTCTCCTATTTTTTTTGCGTTGAAAAATATTTATTTCATACCATTAGTAATGAAGATGTGATAGGGCTTTTTAAAACTAAAAACTAGTAGACTGTAATTATAATATAATTGTACAAAAGTATCTTATGTCGCCCCCGGTTGAACAATTTCCTTGGTTCGCCACTGATGTATATTAAAGCAGTCTCACTTATCTTGTTCGTGTCTTGTACTTCCTTGTGTTCTTTATCAATGCCACTGTGTGATCTTCGATAACTGATTCTCAGATTCGTCCACTGTGGAGACATTATTTCCAAAACACCCAAGGGCTTATCTTTGTGGTGGATAGCAATGACCGAGATCGTGTGGTTGAGGCTAGAGATGAGCTGCACAGGATGTTGAATGAGGTAATTATAAGCTGCATACATATTCCAGCTCCCAGGGACTTGCCCATTGATGCACCTGATTTTGAGCTTATTTTTTATGGCAGGATGAGCTGAGGGATGCTGTTTTGCTGGTGTTTGCTAACAAGCAAGATCTCCCAAACGCAATGAATGCTGCAGAAATAACTGATAAACTGGGGCTCCATTCTCTGCGACAGCGCCACTGGTAAGCTATTATCCTATTGACCTTCCACATACATAACCCCATAGAATTCGAGTATTGTAACTTAAAACTCTTTTGCTATTGCAGGTATATTCAGAGCACATGTGCAACTTCTGGTGAGGGATTATACGAAGGTCTTGACTGGCTTTCAAACAACATCGCAAGCAAGGTGTGACGCTTGTTTCATTATCATCACATGCATTTAAGACCTTTGTTTTGTTCTATGTTTACTAGTCATAACATTTGGTATTTGCAGGCCTAGGTGACTTGCCCAGTATCCTTGGTTAAACTTCAACTTCTGGCACTATGTGGAACACAATTGAATACATATTTCTTCTGCGCCTTTTTGTAATTCGTCACTATTCCCGTTTTAGTAGAACCTATTGGACCATTCCAATTCTGATATTGATTTGAGTAGAACCTCCTGATCCTAAATTCATTTAACTCTCTATTCATAAAACTGAATAATACTTTTATTTGGTTTATGATCATATTTAGTGATCAAAGCTTTCAGCCAAAAATAATTACAAAGAACGCTTCAGAGCAGCAAATCATGTCAAACTCAATTCTCTGCATCTGACCGTCAATCGATGAAAAAGACTACGCCGGCTCTGGCAGAATTTACTCTGAACTCAGAGCTACGGTGAAGTGAACGTGATGTAGCACTTTCCATCGCACAGTTCTCTGGAATCTGGATATGACGATTTTATGCTGCAGACTGCTGTCGTCTCATCCAACCCTTGTTGTGTATCCTAGTTTGATTCATTTCCAAGCATGCTGTAACTACCAGACGAATGCTAATAATGAGCAACTGGACTGTAGCAATCTCAAACACACACTGCCTAGTACTTCGGGTTGGAACAAATTGTTAAAGGAGTGCACAAGAAGCAATCAAATGGAACGTGCCCAGAAGCTGTTTGATGAAATGCCGCACAGAGATGTCGTGTCGTGGAACACCATGATGGCAGGTTTCAGTAAGCTCAAACTAACTGATAAAGTGTACCGGTACTATAAAATGTTCATTCGACGGGGTCTTAAGCCTACTGCATTCACGATTTCCATAGTGCTGACTTCTGCATTGGGGACTAAGTATAATGCTCTAGTCCCACAGCTTCATTCTCGCGTCGTTTCCTTGCCATTGAATATGTTAAGTGTGCATGTTGGGTCAGCATTGTTGAGGGGTTATACTGATATAGGAGATGTTTCTGCTTTAGGTAAAGTGTTTGCTGAAATCATGGTTAAGGATGTCTCTTCTTGGAATGCATTGATTTTTGGATATATGACTCTGGGTCTGGAGTCTGAAGCTCTTAGGGCTTTCAAGTCCATGCCTGAGAAAAATATCATTTCTTGGACTACTTTGGTAAATGGGTATCTTAGAAATAAAGATATTACGAAAGCCAGGGATGTTTTTGACAAAATGGTTGAGAGAAATGTAGTCTCTTGGACAGTGATGATCAGTGGGTATGCACAAAATGGCAATTTTCTGGATGCCGTGGAACTTTTTCTTGTCATGTTAAGAACAGAGGATCTAATTTATCCTAATCATTTTACATATTCATGTATGTTTGACGCTTGTGCAGATGAGCCCTCTCTTATTGTAGGCATGCAGCTTCACTCTAGAGTGATGAAATCTGGTCTAGCAGAAGATGATGTGATTCTGTTCACTTCCATCCTTGATATGTATGCTAAATGTGGCAACATTGAATCTGCCTATGAACTGTTCCAGTCTATGCCAGAAAAGAACGTAGTGTCATGGAATTCACTTCTTGGAGGTTATGCACGAAATGGCCAAGGTCTGCAAGCCTTGGAACAGTTCAAAATAATGACGAAAAATGGAATCAAGCCTGATCAAGTCACATTTTTAAATCTACTGTCAGCATGCGCACATGAGGGACTGGTTGACGAAGGGGAGCGACTGTATGTATCTATGATAGCTCAACATGGTACTGAAATAGGGATGCAGCACTATGCCTGTATGGTGGACCTGTATGGAAAAGCAGGGCAGCTTGAGAAAGCGATAGAGCTTATCCAGGGAATGCCTTTCAAGCCCGACCTGGTCGTGTGGGGTGCACTGCTTGCTGCTTGTGGTTTACACTCAAGCCTAGAACTTGGCCAAACAGCCGCTCAAGGGATGTCTAATCTGAAAATTGACCACTCTGCTGTTTACTCAGTACTGTCAAAGATTCATGGTGAAAAGGGGACATGGAGCAGTGTGTTTGAGCTGAGAAAGTTGATGAATCATAGTGGCACTAGAAAGCAAAATGCAGGTAGTTGGGTGCAGAGTATTGCTTGAAGACTGCTTCTATTGGTTCAAATCACGGACCAAAATGCAGGTTAATGAATCATAGTGACACTAGAAGGCTTGTCAAACCGGGTTATCTGTTGTTATTTGACGAAGATATATTCGTTTTCTTTTGCTGAGATATACATATAAACTTAACAGCTCAGAAAGGATTAAGCATGACTGTCTTCCACGTCTAGCTTAAAGAGCATCAAACTCCAAAGTCCAAGTTGCGTCAATCATATGAGGTAAGCCACTGCCTTTTTGCTCACTGCACATGCGCTTTTGACAAATTCTGTTGGAACGTTTCACAGCCACTGGGTAAGGGTAACATGTGACAATTGCGTGCTTTATGGTTACAGGTAAAGATTCCAGCTATGTTATTCCCACTATTGAGGATGTTTACATGTGGATGAGGTATGCCTGATGATTGTTTGACTCTCAAGTTTTATGACCTCATTCTCAAAACGTATTTATGTTAGCACGATGCATACTGAATGGTGTATTTTGTCCCTAGCCTACATGATAGCATTTGCATCTCTTTCATTGAGACTTGATATGATATCTGGAGTAAGCAAAATATGGAACAACAAAAGCAGAGGTGAAATACATTTAGATGTAAAATGTCCTGAACTGTTAGAACTTTATTAATAGGAATTGCATGATTGCGGGCTGGGGCACCTTTCTCTACTGGCACTTAATGTGTAAATGGGGTCGTGCTCTGAAACTCCATAACTTCACATATGTGGCTGAAGAGAGAAAAGAATCACAGTGGGACAGACAGCCTAGTTTGATTTCTCTTCCTGTGCTTCTGGTCACTGCCAGGCAACACATATGCTCTAGATCGATTGATGCTATTTAAAGCACACATGAGGGTTTTCTCCTTCAATTGGTTAAAAAAATGATAAGAAACTTAGAATTTACTTTTTGTTATTGACAAAAGAGGTGATTATATTCCAAAAGAAGGAGAAGGGACAAGTAGTCTCTCCGGGGGCCGTACTGGCCAGTATGTACAAGAATCATTGGGTAACTATAACAGTCAAAAAAATAGATAAAAGGAAATTCCTATACGCTTATAGCTTTAAAGCTACAAAAAAAATATGTTTTCTTGGAATTAACTTCCACGAGAACTCCTACACTTGAATAAAAGAAGCCTTTGTTGACATGCAGACGAATAACTTTTATTTTTCATTTTTTAACTATTACATCAAATCCTGGCGTAGAAAGCAATTGTGTAAATAAGAAAGGTTAACCATACATGGGTGGGAAACACAAGAATCCTCTTTAATTCTTCTTGTTGCAGATGGTAATGAAACCCATTGAGAGTGAGACCCAGACAGTCTTGCATTTTTATTATGCATGCAGTGTTAAATGCCATTCAAAATTTTCACCCAATATGGACATACAGGGCCAGTGTCTACTTAATACATTTATGAAGTTGACTATTCAAGTGAACATAAAGAAACAGTTATAGACACTATACCAGAATTTAAAACATTTTATGATTGGGTAGGTAAGTTGTGTGTATGAAGATCTGTGATTGGCTCACCAGAGTATTACGTTTGCTGTTTATTACTGCAAAAAGGTAAGGAAAAGGCAAGATAATGAATTTCATAGCACTAGGGCATGCATAAATTTGTTGTTATTGGGTGAATACAACTGTATAATTGTACAACTATGAAATTATCTTCGATATTTGCATCTTTATTGGAATGGTGTAGGTAATTGGATAACTTCATATTGTTTTCATTGGATCAAGGAGACATGCACATGCACAAGCACAAGAAAGCAGAGCCAGGCAATACGCTTGAGCATGTCTCCTATCACTAGCAGTTACTGACCACGTAAGGAATCAAATCTAGTTTAGACTTATTATATATTACAAATCTGAATAAAAAAAACAATTTGATGCTGACATGAGATCACTTTGATGACTGTTCTGCAGCAGAAACTGTTCCGTCATTGCCAGCCAGGACCAAATACTTGTCTTTCCGTGTTAGTTTTGTGCACTCAAAATTTAGAGTTTTCCCCATCTCAGTCTGCACCTGATTGGCTATGTCAAATCTCCTTGAGTCTCTTCCGATTGCATCAAGGTCACAAGCCTCTGATGTGGTGTATGATAATCCTCTTACCTGATCCAGGAACTTGACAGTGTAGGATGGAAAGGGGTTCATCAGGAAGAAAATGGGGTCCAAACACTTAAGTCCACCAGCTGTTGTCCCGTAAAACAGGCTCACGTTACAGTCCATGGCTACTGGGACTATAGTTTCACTCATTTCTGTGAACAAGGGGCTGAATCTCAGTATGTATGGCTCTCTGCATGTTGTTCCTTCAGGACAAACTACCATATCACCTTGACTCAAATACTGATCCATCAGCCGCGAGTCCTTGTTCAGTTCCCTGGTGAGTCTGATAGTTCTGATTGGTGACAGTATCTCAGACATTCTACTGATGCTGTACGTTACAGCGGTGAGGTTTTTCTTCAAGATGAAGCACAGGTAGAGTGGGTCCAGAAGTGTCTTATGATTACAAACATAAAGTATGCCTTTAGCTTGTGGAAGGGATGATTTTTGGGCAGTAGACGTGAACCTGAGGTTAAGACCACTAAAGCTTAATGCAGGGATTGATATGTTGTAAGGCATGCATAAACCTACAAATACTCTGAAAAGGGCTAGTAAAATGCCAAAGGGTAACCACATGAACATGGCAAGAGAAGCTAATGGGGTTGGCCTGAAAGCTAATCTGCCATCATGAAATATCAGAGGCTTTGGATATTTGTCGGTTGGGAGTTGCTTCCAGCAGGCTCTTTCAGACTCAGTTGTCAAGTATATTTCATTGCAATTCGACATCGAATGCTGGTCCAGTGAACTCTCTATGCTGCTGATGCCAATAACCAAATGGGTGTCATCAACTGGCATATTCTGCGTCTCGTTATCCACGAGCCCGACAAAATAACCACAGAAAACCTTGAGCTCACTACCAACGACACTATCAAAGGCCAAATAATCTTTCAGAAATCTCTCAACCATGACCCGTGGCATAGCACTCACACCAATTTTCCTGACAAATCTCTTCTTCTTTGTAACCTCAAATCCCTCCCACCCAACATCTTCCAGTAAAAACTTGGGTAGAACAGATGCACCTATCCTAAACCCATCCTTTTTTATACCAAAAAAACATACCATTACCATGATTTTCAAGCGGATATCTTCGCTTCTGACCAGACTTATGAAAGGGTACAGAGCAAGCAAAAGCAAGGCCCTCAGAATGCTTCCACCCTCGAAGGCCACGAGCATGAAGTATGGAAACAGAGACGATGATCTCAACAGACCACCTTCAACATTACACATCAAAGCAGTGTTTCGTGAAAACGGTAATCTGCTACCAGTGAGGGAACTGTGTCTATGGAATTTAGAAAAAGGGGAGATGCTACTGGGCTTTCTATGAAGATACTTGGAGCTGTTGGTTCTCAGTTGCCTGAGGATAAGGCGGGACACAAAGGAGAAGTATCTGGACAAGGCTTTATTGACCATTTTGCTTCTTAGTGAACAATATAGCAGCAGCGGTAGCAAAAGCTATGGTGCTCAAAGCCTCAGAAAAGATGCGTTGATTGTTGTAGTTGGTGCTAACTTATATAAGTTGGTCGCAGTATATAGACCTTGCAGTTCAAGGTTCTTCTATTTTTAATAGCCAAAAAGGCTAGTGGAACGCATTTATGGCATTCCCACATCCAGCTGAGCATGCTGCTTATCATTTTGCATTATAGCCAAGGTACGAGTCAACTCTATGAACTTTGAATTATATTTGTATTATTTTTATGCAAGTTCTTTCAAACATTAGCATGTTATCCAGTGGTTATTTTCTATAGCTATTTTCTCATATGACTATGAATATATTCTTTGGTTAATTTCATACACTTCCTTTTTATCTGCATTAACATCGTTTTATGTACCATGTCGGCACAGTTTTGTGTGTGTGTAGATTTACTTGTTAGGAGTTGGTGTTAGGGAACAGCCTTCACACACAAAAAATTATCTGGATGTTTTTCTTTGTAGCCTCAATGCAGATAAATGATAATACACATTTCTATAAATGTCTGCATCGTCTGAGATACAACTTGATCTGAGTTTAGTCAATTTCTGACAAATCATGCCATTTCACACGTTGCTAGGAGTTGCTGATAATAATAAATGCTTAGGAATTCAAAAAACAACAATCCAGTTAGAAATCCAAAGTCATCATTTGAATCTCAAAGTGAACAAAAAAGTTGGTTACAAGCAGTTTCATATTAGAAGCAAAACTTGGATTTTTTCTGTAAAAGAACCAACAGTTGAAGCTCCTTTTATGTTTTTGAATTATTGCATACGAAAAACAAACAGGTTCACAAGGCATGTTCTTCAGACCTCAACAACATTCTTAGTTAATTAACAGAAGGTGTTAGCTGAAAATTGATTACGAATGCGCTTGATACAGATCATGTGATCAAAGTCTGGGGACCATGTGTCTGTCCTGTACAACCTAGTTAGAACTTACTTGCATGTAGCCAGTGTTGAGCTTTGAATTGTGTGTTTCTGATTTCCATTTTCAAATTCCCTACACCGGAATAGTATCATTATCAATCTTGGTCTCACTTACAAATCTATTATTACAGAAGAAATCTTAAATTTTGATTTCTTATTTTGATGAAAATTAGGTGAAGTGCGTAGGAAAATGTGTGGCGCAGTACAGTGCAGTTGAATGAGTCTGCAGGCGTAAATGCTCCTTTATAAAAATGGGTCCACTGCGGATTCATGTCATCTCATTCATCCATAAGTGCTTTTTTTTCTCGGTAGATTGAAAAGGAGATGTGTAAATGGCTTCTTGGTGCTGTTACATTAGTACATTGGGTTTCTTAAAATTTTATTGCTCGAACTGTTTGCAGCTGAAGCGTCAGGCCTTGTATTCCGTTCGTGCCGTGACGCATTCAAACATCCGTGAGGTGCGTGCTCCACATGATACACTCCTCTTATCTTCGCTGACTTGGTGAGCTGTTGGCTATTCGCTGTAGTGATTTCAATGCTCATCTTCATTTGTTTTAGTTTTGTTACATAATCAATATGACAGCAAGGCTACCCTCATGCTAAGTTTATTCTAGGATCATATTTGTTAGTCAAGATTTTTTTTTCTTCGAAAGATTATTTTATTCGATTAAAAAATAGGCGTAAAAATTTGTTTGTCAGTCAAGAAACACCTTAAGAAAGTACTTAATGGATCGGATCAGTAGAAACAACAGTTGATGCATTTTGTCTATAAATATATGTTGACCTTTTCTTACAATTATGTTATGTGCCGCGTAATACGAAAAATCATAACATTTGAATCGGCTCTTATCTCACTCAGAAATTGATGCTTCATTTTTCAGATGTAAAAAATTGCAATAACGCAGTTCCTACGTTCACATGTCAACACCACTTAGAAATCTTAATACTTTTCTTCAAAAGTTGTGTTCTGTATGAAGACCTTGACATCAGTTTGTCTCTTAGGCAGAGCCATACATCAAAACTTAGAATTGACTAAAACTACCTGCAGAATACTTGAAGCATTCAATGATTTGGAATTTTTTGAAGAGAAAAAAAAATCTAGTTATAAGCATCATGCTAAGCAAGACGTGTACATAAATGGTCAAAATTATATCAATTTGATAGATTGTGTTGGGAATGGTGCACTTGAAGAAATTGTCCCACATTGCTAAATGAGGAGAAGAATTGCTAGCTTATATATGATTACTAAACCATGACTCTCAAGCAGACATTTTTGTGAGTGACGTGTAGAAATGGTGCAAAGGAAAAGAACAATAAATATGTTAGATGCGTGTGTGTGTGTATGATTCTACACAAAAGGAAATATAATCACGGACTTAGGCTCGAGGCTGACTTTAACTAGATATAGATAATGTTAGGGAACCCAAATTGGGTGTAAACTCAATAATTTTCATCCATATCTATTCAACATGTCATTAAATTTTTTTTCACTATGATAGGTAAGGAATGAAAGATGCATTCGACCGTGACTATGACAGTTAGAACACAATCCTTTCTTTATTCGACATATCATTTACAGATTTTTTACATTTCATAACTATTAAACTTGAAAAGTTGTGCCACTGGAAAATGCACTTGAAACTATCAAATGGCCAGGGAATAATGCTCTCTTTTTTTTTTTCTCATAAGATTTTTTCCTCTCTAGCGAAACCGTAGAAACATGTGTAGCTTCCTAATAAATACTCCAAATGCTTTGAGCAATGCAAACACAAGTGTAAGAGATTTATGCCATAGGGTCTCCAAATGCCATTTTGCAAAGATTCATAACCACTTAAATTTATCACATTTTATAGAACCAAAAACACGCAACAACAAAAAAACAGCAAACGAACAATTTTTACATTCAATACATGTCTGATTAATCACATCTACTTATGCCGATAGTTTTCTAAAGTGCTTCCAGAACTGTAACTGGCCTTAATATTAGGCTGAGCTGATTTCACTTTTGAGTATTCGATGTTGAAACTGTTCCTTCATTACCTGCCAGTATAAGGTATTTATCTTTCCTTGTAAGTTTTGTGCATGTAAAATTCAGACTCTTTGCATTCTCATTCTGCACCTGATTCGCTACTTCGTATCTCCTCGAGTCCCTACCTTTTCGACTAGACGGGGTAGACGAAAGTCCCGAAACCGGCTTTAGAAACTTAACAGTGTATAGAGGGAACGGGTTCATGAGGAAGAAAAAAGGGTCCAAGCATTTTAGTCCACTGGCTGTGGTGCCATAAAACATCGTCACTTTTGAGTCCAAGGCCACGGGGACTATGACTTCGCTCATTTCGGTGAACAAAGGGCTGAATCTCAGTAAATACGGTTCTCTACACGTAGTTCCTTCGGGACAAACCACTAAGTCACCTTGCGTTAACATCTGTTCCATGAGCTCCGAGTCCTTGTTTAAGTCCCTGGTGAGTCTGACAGTTTTTATTGGTGACAGAATTTCAGACACTCGGCTAAGGCTGTAAGTGACTGCAGTGAGATCCTTTTTGAGAATCAAACATAGGTGAAGTGGGTCAAGTAGAGTCCTGTGGTTGCACACATAGAGGATGCCTTTGGACTTAGAACCCAATGTTTTGTAACTGTTCGATTTTACCCGAAGTTTATGCCCCGAAAAGGCTAATAAGGGTCTTGACAGGGTGTAAGGCAGGAAAATACCAATGCAAGATCTGATGATAGCCAGACAAATCGCGAAAGGGAGCCACATGAACATGGCAAGAGTAGCGAATGAGGTTGGCCTAAAAGCAAGTCTCCCGTCGTGGAAGACTAGCGGCTTTTGGTACTTCTCAGCTGGCATTTGGGTCCAGGAGCTGCGCTCTGCGTCTCTCGTTAAGTATATCTCATCACAGACTGAGACTAGTTTGTTGGCAGCTGAACTTTTCAGGCTGCAAACACCAATCACCATATCGGTATTGGTCTCTCCATGTATCACAACTTCTGACAGGTTTTGTATCCTTTGATCCTCCATAAGTCCCACAAAATAGCCACAAAACTCCTTGAGCTCTCTGCCAATGACACAATCAAACCCCAAATAATCTTTCAAGAAACTTTCAATCATGATTCTTGGCATATTACTCACACCAACTTTTTTCACAACCCTCTTCTTATTCATCACTTCAAAGGCCTCCAACCCAACATCTTCGGATAAAAACTTAGGCAGGACAGAAGAGGCGATCCTGAAGCCATCTTTCCTTATCCCAATGAAGCAAACTAAAACCATGATCCTCAACCGAAGCTCCTCACTTTTTATCAAACATAAAAAAGGGTAAAGAGCAAGAAGAACTATGGCTCTGAGGATGCTTCCAGCCTCGAAGGCCACGAGCATGAAGTAAGGGAAAAGACTCGACGATCTCAACAATCCACCTTCAACGTCACATATCATAACAGTGTCTTTCACAAACTCCGAACCACTTGTGACAGAATTGATCCTATGATACTTAGACAGTTGTGACAGATTACTCGATTTTTTGGAAAGAAATTTGGGCCTGTTTGTCCTCAGCTGCCTGAGGATTAGGCGGGATGCGAAGGAAAGACATCTAGACAAAGCTTTGCTAACCATTTTTCCAAAAGTTGGTTTACTAGCCGGGATTCTTAGGAGAAAGGTATGTTGGATATAACCGAAAACACAACAGCTGCAGGCTATTTATACTGCGGAAACATTGGGATTTGGCCTCGCAATTCTGCGTTGTTTATCAAAGAATAATTCAACGCATTTATTGCATCATCAAATCAACCTAAGCATGTTCTATATACTTCTGCAGCCTTCTACACTTGGATTCAGTCAACACGCGCATACACTGAGTCCTTAATCCTTAACTGATCAAAAAAATTCCAAATTTCCTCACATGTGCAGTTGAAGGATTAATCTCCAGTGTCTGAGTTTTTTTAGAGCACACAATCATCTGAAAAATATCTTCTGTCAGCACTGCAGATTTTAAGCTACTGGTTGCAGCACACGAGTTAGTCTGCAAAAAATTTGCTAGTGTCAAAAACTCGATGGGGTAGTTCGTGATATTAAAAATATGCAAGCAGATATCATGAACTTTCTTAAGAGCATTTATGGCGAAAGTGACATAAGAAAATGTCAATTACCAAAAAAATCAAGGTATTTCATACTTGAAAGACAAAGCGGCAACCACGTAGATGATAACATAGGAATCTTTAGCATCTCTTATGCTGTTACAAACTGCGGATTATGGCTCTTGCGATAAAATAATTAAATTTTCAGTTTGCTGTTTGTTTAAAATATTTATCGCACCTGAAACTTGAATTCTGCAGAATCAATGAAAGAAAGTCTTGCTTGGGTACCATAAAACAAACGCATCTGGCACTGATTTAGATTATGTGGAAAAATGTTTACTAAGATTGTCTTAGACAAGATCGAAAATCAGATGATCAGACTTCGATTCATACGATACAAATGAAGAAAACAAAATGCCAGGTTATGTAAAGAGCCCTGCAAAAATAATGGGTGTGATCTCTCTTTTATTTCTTCTCTGATTGTGGAGAAAATATCAATGTGAACCATACATGCTCTACCATGTTTCAGTTTCATTAGGTAAAACAGCAGTGTGGAATGGGCAAGATGATCAGGCTTTTTCCAGTAGGTCAGTTGGTAAGTTGTTATGTTAGATAGTTTTTATCTTTAAGGCTCTCCATCCCTATGAATGGGTCCTCTCTAGACACATAAAAAAAATGTAGGGCATTACAATAAAAGATATTTTTAGCAAAAATTTGGGATGAATTTTTTTGGAATTTGGTTCATATCTCAACAAGGATTAATATGAACCCCCACTATCTAGTTTTCGACATGTATTTGGAACACTGGAACTTATATACATTGTCATTATTTGAATCAGAATTAAACTGGTTTAAGGTTATATGTACAAGCCGTGGAAGTAAGGAATTCTTCAAGCAGAAACACTCAACATTATACAGACTCGCCGAAAGTTACAAGAATTAGTGACTCGGTGAAAGGTCGAGGGCATATACAACACTTCGGATTTTTATCCAGCATCTCTTGAAAGGCCTTCCTCTACGGCTGGAGAAGAAGACCTGCAGGAAAAAAGTTGCACGAGTTATTAACCGAAAATCGAGATACATAAAGATACGGTTTTTACAAAATAAATTATAAAAACCAAGAAAAGCTTTATGGTGCAGCCAGTGAATAGTGGAATGAATGAAAGACCAGTTTATTACTTCAGGTAGTTTGATCAGGTTGTCACATGTAACAATTTCTGAACATTCATGGTAAATTTAATTTAATCTCGGATTAACGGTCCGTAAGTCACTGCGAATAAAACGAATGGGCTTAACACATAAGACTGGGAAAACAAAAGAGAACAACGCACTGTTCGGTCTCAAAGCTGCGCCCGTTGCCATCATCAGAAGGAGAAAGGTTCTTGAAGACTTGTATTGAAATTAAATCTTCCCCACTAGGACTCAGATTTGGGCCGGGAGAAGTCTGTAAGCTTATGACTGAACCACTTCTCGAGCACATACCTGCGAACAAGTTAACAGTAAAGGTTCATATGCTTATACTGCTTTGTTTTATCCTACGATACACATAAAAAAAATTATGTGCCATGGAGATAAATCACCGAACGCTTGACATGTTATGTGCACTGAATATAAGAGTGTCTTAGCGGAGAAACAAAAAAAATAGCAGAGAGAGGAACTGAAGTAGTACCTTGGAATAGTATAATTAGGCAAAAAAAGACACTAATTATCAGCGCAGCAGAGGTGCTGTTACTAGAGGAGTTTGAGGATGCTGCCTTAGAAGCCCTCAATTTCTTCAGATCCTTCATCCGCTCAACCCTCATTCGTTTTTCAAGTGCAAGCTCAGACAGCTCCCTGATTAACTTCAAGTCAGCAGCATCCAAAGATGGACCTTTTGGTGGCCTGGGAGGTTTCGGAGGCCTTTTAGCATTTGCCTTCTTATGCCTGTCCTTCACAGGTTTTATTCCTAAATCGATTAAACGCTCCTGACCCTCTTCGTTTTCTAGATAATTTTGTAACAACGGCCTAGCTTCATCAGCCGCTTTGTGGCTGAATCTTTCCATGTACTTTCCATTAAGACTACTTCCGCCTGAAACAAAAAGTTTGTTTCTTTCTTCAGCAGCAACTGACTCAATGCCCAAGCCCACTTCGAGGTCCACTTCCCTCAGACCTAACGCCATCTGAAACACTCCCTCTATATCTCCGTCTCTACAAATTTCAACTCTTCTTACTTTCCATATAACAAATGCAGCCCTGACATCTCAATCTAACTACACACAACACAATGCGGCAATGCTAGATACAACCTTCATGAAAGTATCATCAAAAAAAAAAAACTTTGAATCCTCAAAACAGGAAACTGATAATGATGACCTCAAATCCAGAATTCCCAATTAACAAAATCCCCAAAAAGAAGAATGTTGGTAAACCCTAACAACAACAACAACAACAGATCATAAATCAAACAACTCACCAAGAAATTTCGAGTAAACAAAAACCCAGAACAGATCAACATAGGCCGAACAAAATGGTGGAAAGAGACAAGGAATTTGAGCATACCAGTCCATCAAAATGCGATCTTTTCAGATACCTTTCAACCCAGGAAGCAGCAGCAATCATATTGTGTAGATAAAGCTTTCATTTTTGATGATGCGTCATAAATTAATGAAAAAGTGGAGCATCAATTCCAACAAACAAAGAACATTAAAGATGATGGGCGGATGAATATTGTATGCACAAAGAGATGGACGAACGTTGGGCGTCGGAAGATCTAAATGGTTTTTTTTGTTGTTGTTGCTTTGTCGCAACGACTAGTTTTTCCAATCGGTAATTTTTTCTTTTTCTTTTTTTTTTGGGGGATTTTTTTTGTCAGTTTTCTGTCGCTGTCTGCCAAATGAGTCAAGCGGATAAGCTTGTTAGGGGGTTTCTGGATTTGGTGCGGCCGACGATGGATGAGAGGCGGTCAAACTATGCGTTGACTCGTGACACGTGTTCCATTTTCAGGCTAGTGAAATGGCGAATATAGAAAAATTGGCTCCACGTTCTCACCGTCAGTTAGTGGGCTGTACAAGGGTCCAAGCCCAATTATGTTTGGGCCGACACAGTCTAATTTGAAATTTAGGGTAGGTCCATTTTTATTAGTGACATTAGATTGAAAAATTAGTATGTTTGTTTACATGCTCTGTCAGACTGTCGCCTAAATATGTATGCTTACAATGAATAAACATCTCACTGGTGGACGGTGGTGATGGACCGAGCTTGAAAACTAAACTAAAATGAATAATACTAAAATTAAAATAACCTCACATTTTCCATCTACGTGTCATCTTCTAAGTGGTCGGCCCGTGATAAGAAATGTGTGTACACAATAAACTGAACGACAAAAGCAAAACGCAACAACCTCTACATTATTATTAATCTCAGCCATTGCCAAATTCTCATATCATCCAATCTCCGCAGCAGAGCAGAGCATCATTCGTGAACCTCATCCATGGCTGCCATAGCTGGTGTCACCAACCTCACACGAGTCTTATCCACCACCACCACCACCACCTCTCCTGACTCATCTAGCAGCAGCAACAAGTTGTTTCGCATCAACTACCCTTGGACGAAGAAACTGACCCAATTCGGCAACCGCATCTCCTATGTGAGGCCTGTGGCTGCTTCGGGGCCGGACGCGATTTCAGATAAGGTGGCGGAGAGCATCAAGGAGGCAGAGGAGGCATGCGCTGGTGATCCAGTGAGCGGAGAGTGCGTGGCTGCATGGGACACGGTGGAGGAGCTGAGCGCGGCAGCTAGCCATGCTAGGGAAAAGAACAAAAACAGTGACCCTTTAGAGACTTACTGCAAGGACAACCCTGAGACAGATGAGTGCAGAACCTACGACAACTGATTCATCCGATGGATGCTCCATAAATACGAATATTAGATGATGCTTTGTGTTGAATATGATGTTGATGTGTGTTATGTATGTTCTTCGACTTCAGCTCCTGTCAAAAAACAAAAATTATTATCAAGTTGCTTTACCTTATCAGGTCATATACTCTCTTCTTTGTGAATTCAATGTTGCATGACAATTTATAGAACGAAGGTTTTAAGATATATTAGCAAATGAGGAGAAACTTTAACAACCGTACTCATGATTTTTGTTACATTCTAAAGAAAAAAAGATCACAGAAGTATTAAATCTGATGATTTCCGTCCAGAACTGTTTAAACCTTACAGCTACAAATGAATATTAAGATATTTGCTTCATACTTTGATCATGATATGCTCCTGATACAAATAGAACCAACACGATTCAATCTTAACGTTAATTAAGTTGTAATAAGGCATCAGCACGACTTCTCGGGTCTCATGTGTGCTTGCAACAATACCAGGAACAGTACCTACCATCAATGAATCATGATAATACAAGATTATGGAGATGAAAGTGGCACATTGCACCAAATAGCTTACTTGATAGTGATAACAAAAGATGTTGGAGCACATGCCCGCTCTTTTCTTCAGCAAGCATGGAATAAACCATCCCAATCTCCTTATTTCATCTTCATCCTTGTAGCAGATTAAGTATCCGGTGACATCATCTCTCTGTTATAATGAAATATCAACTTCCAATATGTGCCTCGATCAAACAGACATCAATCACAAGAAAAATATGACAAACCAGCAAAACAAGTTGAATAGCATAAATTACCTTAAATGAACTTTAACGCCTAGAATCAGCCCAGAAAGACATCTTATCCAACTCATAACGTTCAAATGACCAAAACAATAGGCAAAAATAAGTGAAACCATTTTGTCTACTCGTCAACTTACAACATCAGGCATCCACCGCAGCTGGTACTTGGTCTTGCTTTCATTACAGTAAACCATCACTAATCTTGTTAAATCCTGATTAATAAATTACCGAGATTCTGTCCACTATCAGGATAAAACGCGTAATAAAGGACAACAAGCACAACTGATATAAATGAAAGGAATGAAAACTCACTTTTCAAGGATGAACACGAATAGATCCCGGCTTCCTATAATCCTCTCCAAGCCACAATAAACAAACTCCGACACAATAGCAAGTCACTAGTCTGCCTTCTCTTCATCACTCTTAAGTCCCCAATTCGCCCGTGAAGTCACTAACTGTGCCACACAAATCCACAGCAATGACGATGATGCAGCTCTAATCATCCACATCTTCATCACTGACTTAGAAATGGTCCTACCTTCTCCCCAATAAACCCCTTCCGTTGTATAACAGCTGCTCAGACCTCCAAATACCAAGCCATGCATTTTCTAAAAAAAATCAACACAGGCAGCTTTACATTCAAATCTTTGTCCAAGCTAAGTTCAGTTGACGTTGAGACTATTAAATCACATCACACAGCTTGCACAAAACTACAAGCAAACTAAGATTGACATAAATACTACGATCTAGAAACACATAAATTAATGCAAAATCCACAATCGAAGCCCGGACAAAACCCTGGTACCATAACCCTACAACGCCACCTTCAAACTTTCCAAAAAAACTCTTAATCTACACACGCTTGTCAAAACACGCGAACCGTTAAATATGTTCAAAGATCTTGATTCAAATGAAAAATCCCAATGAAAGTGAAAAGAAAGTAAATAATAACAATAATAACCTCCAAAAATACAACCTAATGGACACCTTACGAAATAAACTCCACATTGACGAAATAAATTGCCGAAAAATCATTGTCAAAAGAAAATTTTACCTATTTAATATTGCAAGTTGTCACGGTTTCATTCCATAAATGCAATGCTAGTAAAGCTAAACTATGTCGTTTACAAAAATTACACCTAAAAGGGGTTATATGTAAATTCAATCAACGTAGGAGGACAAGAGGGAAAAACATCATCAAAATAAGTTATCCAGACCGCGTATGGCCAGCCCAGTAATAAACCAAAATAGAAAGATGCCATTTATTTTGTAATCTCACTCATTCATGTCTATCACTTTTAATCTTATGAATAAGTTTAGACAAACCAAATAGGAAAAAAAAACATTTTTGTCAGACCACCTGTCAGTACTGTATTCGACAAAATGGCATGAATCAGAACATAGGTCTACTCTTGTTTCTTATTAGAAATGCCTTCTCCAGTTTGACTTCCAAACCCATGATAGGGAACTTCAATCATGGGCTTGGGGACTGGGCTACCGGCAAAATCATCAGGGAAACAATCAAATTGTGGACCAAAGTTGAATTTAACTTCACAATTGGACTGAGCAGGAAGTGTATACATTGAAGCAGCTGGATAGTACCGCCCACCACACAGGTCTTTGAAAGCAACCCCTTGGCAAACCCCATTCTTGTAGAATGATATTTCACTCCCTGAAAGAAAGACATAAACAGACACTTCAAACAAAGTATAGCGTATTAGCTACTACCAGTGCAAAAGATGAAAACTAAAGAAATGAAAAAAGATTGATAATTGAGAACCTCAAAAATTTCACATAACACATGTATTACGTATATATTTGCAGTAAAATAATCAGTGACACGCTGATTTGAAAAATTTGCGTAGAACATCTATAAACTAACACTAATAAGTCCATCATTCAAATTTCTAACCACATGTAGGCTGAAAAGAATGAGGCTGCAGTACCAAGTTGTAGCAGAAGAGTAATGCTACAAGATGAAACCTGGAAAGTTTTGTAACACATAATCAACAGATGTGGAATAAGATTATAAGGCAGTTCAAACTTGTTGTTTTATGCTTCAGTTCTTCATTATTATTATTTTTTATTCCAATTAGTCTATGCTGAGACAAAGTAAGATCAAAAGAAGCATTAAATATCAACAACAAAAAAAGAGACAGTTCTTCAAGGGTAAATTAATTACTGAGACTTACAAACTTCAACATATTATATATAAACAAGAGCTTAGGTACTCATGTACGTGTTAATTTTCCGTTGGACTTTTACTTTGACTTTTTAGAAGAAAAATGAGATACATAAAAAGCAAGGGGCTCTCTTCCACGAAATGCAAACCTGAGAAGTAGAAAGTAACATAAAATTGTACCATAACAAAGCTACATTTCTTGCTAGGCATTATGAGTGTCTCTTTCAGCTTGAGTCGAATGGTACTAAACTTAACTAAGGTTTTATTGCGAGGAAAAATGACTGAAGTTAACTGATTTGAAAGCAAAAATTGATACTAATTTAATCTGAATGGAAACCCTAAAGTCATAATCGTTTTCAATGCAAATCACGAGAATTAGAATTAACTTACCATGTGAAGAGCAAATAACATCAAAAACTGGAATGAAATAGCAGCACACAAAAAGAAACTGGACCTACGAATGATATCCCTACTGAGCAGCACAGCAACTTCAGCTCTATCCACATTTCATAACACATTTAAGAAAACGTATAGAGAACAGATATGTAACATCACATATAGAATAAACTGTCTCACTCATATATCAAAACTTTGGAATGGTGCTGGTCAAATTTTGAAACAGGTACATGTGCTATTTTCTGTTAAAACAAGGCATCACAGATTCACAGGTTCGTTACTTGTAAAGAAGAAGCATTTACCTTACCATCTATCTTACATTGTCAAACATACTTGGTGGTATAAAAGGAATATGTCATAAGAATGCACAGTCTCTTACTGGAAAAGTTACCGAGTCCTAATACTAACCATACTAAGTGATTAACTTATGCAGCATGACACTAAGATGATGGTGACAAAAAACTTAATCAATTGCACTGGAACTGAAGAAATAACTTAGCAGAAAGACAAGAATACAAACCAGGCACAACTTTCGGCTGATCCTCTTTAGCAAGCGGGTGACAAACAAATTGTTGTCCCTTATAAGGCAACAATTCAGGCTCCTTTGGGGCATAAGACGCGCCATCAGGCAAACTAATATAAAATCCAATTACATCACCTTCCTTATACCCTTCTGCACCATATTCTTCCCTAATAGCCTTATGAAACTTACACCCATCAATATCTCGATAACCATAGCTATTCGAATCATACCCAACCGGAGCTTGCAAGTCGCCCTTTTCAGTAGACCATCCAAGTCTAGTATGACCACTTTGGCCCAAATGAACCACCTTGATCTCAAAATACCACGCCCCATCCGCAACCCCTCTGGTAGCTCTCACCATCCTATACCCTTTGATACTTCCTGCAGTCAATCTATCTTCACTTAAATCCACTCCCTCAGCTTTGTACACCTTCGACAAGCAAATGGTGATATCAGGTGAATCATCAGTCCTGTCAATGAATTTAGCCATAGGCGTTAACAGCAAATTATCCTCCATATTCCCAGTGATCGGATTTCCATTACCTCCTCTCGATTTCTTTTTCCCTTTTCTCGATGCCGTGCCAGTCCAGAAGTCGACATGCTTTTTCTTTATCGATTTCTTCCCGTTACTTTTTCCAGACGCGGCACCAACATGCGCCTCTTCATCAATTTGATTGACATCTTCCTCGACGAAAGACGTCTTCGTAGCCACCTTTTGCTTTTTGTGATGATCAGCATCTTCCTCGTCGATCCACGAATTGGTTTCGGAGAAAAGAGACCGTCGCTGACTCTCGCCGGAAACTTCATCGTCCGATTGTATCATGGTTGGATGGATAGCTGGACGCGTTGTGGGCCAGTGCGGCGAAGAAGGGTGATGATAATGTGTCGCCGGTGGAGATGAATCGACGTCGAATGGACATGATGACGACGGATGATGTATATGGGCCGGCCCCATAAGAAACGGACCGTACCAAAATCTGGTCCGGCTCGATAATCTGGCTCGATCCGGTTCACATTTTAAACCCATTATACCAACGTACTGCTCACAAGTCACACCTGTTGAAATGATTATTATTTTTTTGATAGAGGAAATTAATAATAAGTAAAAATACTGTTAAATTGTTAGTTCAGCGGCACGTTAAGTAAACCCTTATTTGATCTCGTTAGGTATCACAATATGATCATCTAAAGTTGACTTAGAGTACCAGCAAGCACTACCCTCGTAGGCATTTTTAACTAACAAACTGCATCATTTATTGAAAAGAAACTTCCCAATAGATGCAACGTCCATCACCATACCAAACAATTCAACTATATTTACTTGCTTTGCCAACTTTCTTTTTTTCTACGGAAGGGATCAGACACGCCCTTAGACACATTTCTATATACCTATTTTTTTTCTTCTAATGCTACCTACCAAAACAAACTCACTCTGACTATATCAGTTTTCGAATCGCCAAAACTAGAAAACACTGGCAACCACTACTTTTACTATTTGGTCACGCCCTGATGGGCTTTAATTTGCAACCAACTCTTAGTTAACAAAATATAAATCAAACTCAAACCGCACAAAGAGCATCATCATCAACTATGATGTTGTACCTACATGAACTATCATTACATTCTCACTAAACTCTTATATTATACAACACATATCGAGATAATCAGTCTTCGCTTGATCGAGAAAATGGGAAACAGCAGCTCGGGGAAGGTCATCTTGCCAAACGGCGCAGTCCTTGATTTCCATCAGCCTCTCACTGTAGCCGAGCTCATGCTCGAGCACCCCCAGCATGTCATGGTAGAGTATAAAAAACCTTTAGCCAAGGGTCGGTCCACGAAACCTAGTCCTTTGGCAGCTGACGCATGGCTGGACACGAAGAATGTATACCTGATGGTTCCGGTGAGGAAAGGAAAGCTGATGGGATCCGTCACACTTTCACCAAAAGAAGTGCATGAATTGGTCACTAAGGCTAATTCAAATCTGATGCAAATGAAACTGAAAGTTTTCATCTCGTTCCCCAAAATGTGTTCATTTATGAGAAAGGAATGTGTAGAGGAGTGCTTGTTAAAGCGGAAAAGGCGTCAAGGAGAAGAGTCCGTAGCGGAGATTTGGGAGGAGATGCCTGAATATTACAGCCGGCAGGTTTCCGGGAGGGGATGGAGGCCGAGTCTAGATACCATAATTGAGAAGAATGGTGAGAAAAAAGTGTCACATTGGTTGTATTAAAGATGAGAATGACAACATTTCATATTGTCACCTATCTTGAATAATACATAGGCCCGATTCAGAGAGGACAGTTTGTCCGGCCGGTGAATACAAGCCCAAGTAGAGTGCATCTTACAGTTATACCCTGCCAGGTACCAGTACCACTTTCTTTTTCCTGGTTTTTCAATTAAATGTTTTCATGTATAAGAAAAACATCTCGTGCAACGGAGTTAAATGATGCGAGTCTTTAAAACGGTGTTTTTTCTTTCAGTAAAAACGACGTCATTTTTATTTATTGTTTTTTAAATATAACAAATTATCTCATTTTGATTAAAACGGCGTCGTTTCGATACTCACAACATTTTAATGCGTTGCACCAGGTTCGAATCGTTATGTATGGTTGTTAATGACGAGTACCCTGATTTAGGGAACAAGATTCGGATCCGGTGTACAGTAACCAAATGTAGTGAGTGTCAAAACAAAATTGTTTCAATCAAAACGGCTTCATTTTGATTCAATAAAAAATTAAAACAAAACAAAACAACGTCATTTTAATTGAAATGATGTCATTTTGACACTCGCAGAATGCGCTGCACCAAATATTTTTCAAAATAAAATATTTTTATAAAATTACATTATAATTATTCTCTTCAAAAATTCTCGTTTACTAAATTGCTTAATTACATTTTTCTGCTAATGCTATGAGATATCTTTTCCAATATAGTAAATGTGAAATAATCGCACATAAACAAAATCTGTCATATGATTGGGTAATTGATCTTCACCATATTGATGAATAAATAATATCAAATCAAAATATTTTACGAAAAGAATCGACCCATTTCCCACTAAATTGCAAACCAACAACAAATGCAGCATACAATGAGACAAATCCAAAACTTGGGTCAGGTAATGCGATGTCCATCGCGAATTTCAAATGCACGCGAGGCCCTCGCACATAAATCAATATCAAGATTAGTATGGGGTGAACTTTGAAGGAACGTTATCACTATGCCCATGATTATTGATGTTTAACAAACAATATAAAACAAATTAGATTAACACGTCATTGTCAAGATCAGGTACAAAGTTAATTTTTGATACAAAATACAAATTTCGTCAAAATCATTTTATACTTCGTCAGTTTATTTTATAGTTCGTCAAAATTGTTTTATAGTTCGTTACTTTTCGAGCCGAAAAATGAAAAGGACGAACCGAAAAATGTAAAGACGACATAGTTCGTCAGTTTTTTTTAAGCTGGCCGGGGCCAACGAATTTATTGATGAGTTCAAAAGCCAGAACCGGGCATGTACATCAGTATGAACCGGAGTTCTAAAGCAAAATCCTCCCTCAAGTGCCAGAGATCGGTTATAAAACCCAAGCCCTTAACAACTGAACAGGAGGAGATTAAAAACGACCGGAGCTAAGCAATCAAACAAGAGTATCATCCTGAAATTGCACAGACAAGCCTCTACGAACTGGGATGACAATGGAATCGTCTTAAGCTCGATCGGTCTGGATCCACCGGATCTCGTCAGTTTCATTTTATAGTTCGTCACAAAAAAACACCAAAAAATTAAGATTTAATCTCATCCATTCAAATCACAAGATCAAGGGCTATGATTAGTTTGTATTTTGTACCAAAAAATCAACTTTGTACCTGAGCCTTTTCCTAACATGTCAAATGTTTCCTCACAATGAAATGAATACAACTTTTCATTTATTTTGATGGCGTTATAACGACATGTTGTTTGTCACAAGGATTACGCGACGTTACTAAAGCGACATGTTGTTTGTCACATTAGTCTTAAGCGGCAAAATTTTACATTAAGCGACGATTTTTTTGTTGTCGCTTAATTGACAGAATGGCGTAGTGTTAGAACGTGTGTAGCGATGTCCACTGGAGGGTAAAGTTGTAATGGATAGTACTGCATATGATCTTAACGTAATAGTATTAATTTTAAATATATTTTAGTTACAAACTTTTTTTCTTTTAAAAAAATACTTGTTATTGTTATCAGGAATTGTACTCGGGATCTGAGAATTCATTGATAAACACCTCAATTATCAGGACATCACCCTAACGACAACTACCAGGTTTCAACCATCTTGAAATAAAGTTTAACCATGTATGAAATGAATAAACATAACTTCATTATCCAACGTTGTATGAGATAACATGAATTTCATTCATATTATAACTTTCTATACTTGAGTACTTGACTAGGCATGAGGCTAAAGGACTGCATACTTACAAGTCTCATAAATAAATACTTACAACATTCTTCCTTCACAAAAATTAAGTGCAATTTCAATATGTCATAAAAAGTTTTCCAAGCGACATCACAAGGAGGTATCAATTTTATTAGTATTAAGATTTGTGTATAGCGCCCAATGAGAATTTCTTTATATTTCGAGAACTTGAGATCTCAATCTTCACGTTCTAAAATGCGAGATGCATTTTCTAAGATGACACGCGTGTCCCATGTGCATTTTTCAAGATGCATTTAATACAAAGTCAAAGTCACATTTTAACTTTGCTTTTTGGACGTGTGTCACATACAGATTCAAAAACGCATCATGATCTAATTGTGAGATTTGAATTCTCAAGTTCTCAAATTTTTGAGGGTTCTCAACCGAGCGCTCCACATGTATATAAATACAAGGTCACAAGCCACAAATATTAAAGTACAAGATCTGTGTGAACGCGTACTCCGATGTAATGGATAGTCAAGTCAAGTTTAGCATCGGAGGAAAGCATGTGCTGATAGTATAAGTATGTCAACTCTTGCCAGATGACTGATTCCAAAACTATGTACATCAAGTCATTAATAGATCTAAACGTGATCCATCTATAGTTCCGGGTTTGTCATTTGGAATGCAAGTGAAATACATATTAGAATATAGGGAAAAGTACAAATTGGTGTTTCGAACTATTACTTTTTTTCAATTAAAGGTCCAAACTATCAATTTTTCCAATCAACGGCAAAATAAAAAAATAAATTGACCAATTTTCAAACATCGAGCACCGTAGATTCACCGTGATTAAATTACAAACTCAATCATGTGAATCCCGTTAATAAAGACTTAATAAAAAAGTGTATTGGTGTTAACGAAAAAAATCGATTTAATACGTTAAGAGTTTATGATGAAATCATCAGGTTATTTTCAACATGGTTCACATGATTGATTTCGCAATTTAATCACGGTGAAGTTATGGTGCTTGGTGTTCGAAAATTGATCAATTTATTTTTTACTTTCCCCTTGATTGGAAAATTTGATAGTTTGGACCTTCAATTGGAAAATGGCGGTAGTCCGGGACACCATTGTGTACTTTTCCCTATAATATATACAACGGTGGCGCTACAGTAAGTCAGTAACACTTTCCTTCTTAGGTCATCCTTATTCATGATCTTAAAACAAAGATCGTGAGATTGTTTCTTGGTAAAAGATTATGTTACAATCTTTTCTCAAAAATTCATTCTTAATAATGATTAAATAAAAAAGATCATCCCATTGTCCCTTATATATTACTATTAAAATTTATATCAAATAAAATATGCTCAAACCATATTAAAATGGATATCAATTTATAGAGCTTGGAAAAATAAAAATATTGATACATTTTTTATTTATTTTCATTGTATATATATTCATTATTTAGGTTTTTTTTATAATTGAAAACTAAACATTTTTTCTGGTCAGTCAAAATGTGCCAAGTATGAACCAAGTTGAGCCTTAAATGAAATATAATAATACTCAATTACACGTGTCTTCCTTTTAAGGATCCATTAGGATCGTGATTTCAATCGAGCGATGCAACTTTTTCACAATCTTCTATGGGACAATCTTTCTTTTCTTGTCTATTAAGAGTCAAAAATCAAAGATTGCACTACAATCTTTTTTTATGTGTTCTATTAAGGATGCCCTTATAAGTACTGCAATAATTTGATTTTATAATCATTTTGAGTAGCAATTGCTGACTAACTATATTTCGGTACACAAATATAATGGCCAAACAAGTTATAGTGGTATGCACGCGAGACCCATGTACCAGCTAGCTACTTTCATAGTACATTGTAATGGCATGCCGGCTGGTTATCTGTTTTACAGTTCTCTTGATAATCTTGTTAATCATCATTTTGACTCAATTTGGTGTTTTGTTGCAAAAGAAGTTTCTCTATTCGATTCCATAGAGCACTTGGCACCCACACACATCATGTCCTCCATCATCTTTCTAAGTGGCGCTCCCTCCCTCAACTATAACCAGCCTCCATTTGAAAGTATGTGAGATGTGAGAAATTCAACTGCATCTTTGAAAGTGCATCGTTCTTGTACGTAGTGTGAAATTTTCACAAGTAAAATTTACATTTTTCAAAGATGCATTCAGTTATATGTTGAAGTCTACGTACATCTTTGAAAATGCAAACTGTACACCCTGACAATATCACAATAACGAACATCACGTCGTAGTACATAAGTTTGCTCGCTTGCGCTCATTACTAGCTAGACCAATTGTTGTTGAATGAGACGGCTCACATAGAGGAGACCAACAAACTTCTTCACTGTACTCATGCCGCATAAGTTAGAAATCCCTCATGATGCAAGTTTTAGAAGGCTTATCCTCTCCTGCACGTCTATTTGACTGAATTTATATTCATTTTTAACTACACGGTTGTTGTACAAATAGTTCGAGATCAAACAGGTCAATACACTATAGAAATAATTATTGAATTCATTTACGATCTTCCATCTGCTTGTTGTGAAGTAGTTGCAGAGAAGAAGGAGTAGGCATGCCCCATTTCTACTTAGAGTATATGCACCGGTTGTTGTAATTTGCAGTAATCGTTGCACTTACTCTTAATGAAATGAATGAAAGTTAGCTATCAACATTTTAATAAAAGTAAATAAATGTATTTAAGAAGAAGAAGAAGAAGAAGAAGAAGAAGAAGAAGAAGAAGAAGAAGAAGATAGGGTCGGCAAAGGGGCTGGGTAAGTCCTAGTTCTATCGGACCGGGTTGAGTAGGGCTTTTAGTGAACCCTAGCCCTTTACACATAGGGTCGGGTCGGACATGAGAAAATTTATCAGCCCTAAAATCGTTATCGGCTCTGCGTTTCATAAGGCACTTCGGGCTAAGGTCGAACTCGAGCTAATTTCGGCCCTAAATGAATGACTAATTAATCGACAAATAACTCTTTAAACGCAAATACTACTAGTTTGGACATGTGAGATTTAATGGATGTGAAAAAATATATTCTTTTTCTATCAAGAACGTTCTTAAATCAATAAATATATGATTTTAAATCGGGCTCGTATTTAGGATCGAACCGAATAATCGAAGTCTTAGCCCGATCCTAAACCATTCGGATCGGACCATAATAGGATTTGTATAGGACTAGGACAGGACCGGGCTCGAACTAGGACAGGACTCGGAGCGCGAGGGCTTATTTCGCCCGACGCTAAATGATGATGATAGTCGAGCTGGATCATGTGCATGCATTATGCATAAACGTCGGAAGTGGGTCTCGTGGTGCAGTGAAGTGATATGACTGGGAGTAGGGGGATGATTGGAGCAGGCCAGCTGGGGAGAGAGTGACGTGGCAGTGCCAGTCAGCAAGCAGCGTGGTCGACGTCGACCTTTGAACGCTAGTTGATGTGATGTGGTCATGAAAATGTCTACTTGAATTTTTTATTTTGATTGGGTCTACTTGAATGATGTAAGACAAATTAAGACAAACCTCCAAAAACGGAAAACGTCTCTAGATGTATCGCGGGAGAGCTTAGTAATTATGATATTAGGGTTTATTACAAATTTCTTTTTGAATTATATTTAAAATTAGGTGTTGAAGTGTTTCAATTTGAATTTACCTACTTTTGAATTATTTTGTACACCTTTTATTTCCGATTAAGAATTTGTGAGGTAGTTGAAAATCATATTATATTGGGGAGATATTGTAAATAAGAATATATTTATTGGTCATTAATTGGTTAAAACTTTTCATTCTAAAACGTGATTCTCACCTTATCTTGACTAAGTTTGGTTTTAGAAAAAAGAACTGGTATATTGCAATTAAATGTTGTGAATATTACAATAATGCGGTTTAAATAAAAATTTCGTCAATTTGATTGTTTTTTTTTTGTTGCAAATTACATAAAGCGACGTCTTTCTAATTGAAATAAAGTCGTTTTGACACTCTACGACATTTTGTTACGCTACACTGGATGTGAATCCCTTTTTTTTCTATAGTAATTTTATGTTGCTTAGAAATTATGATGCTGATATTGTGGCTTCAAAGTGAACCATTGCTTTAATCAACTCGGTAGCACCTTAAATCAAACTAAATCAAGCAGTTCAACTACGAGCGATGTCATGTACACATAAGCAAACTAGTAAAGTGATACATTTAACAATTGTCAACCCATAAACACTTTGCCAACTACTCATCGCTCTCTTTATCAAAAAAAAAAAAACTACTCATCGCTCTATATGAATCTTACCAACTTGCTTTGTGTACAATGCAACAAATTGTGGATTAAAATACAGAGTATTGCTATTTACATTGAATTATAATGAGTATACTACTTAAAAATGATGAGATTACATTATTCTCCTTGTGTTATTCAACTAAACAGTTCAAAGTAATAAGAAAACGGATCAAATAAAAATCAGAGTTATAAATAAAAATTAATAAAATATTACAACGTGTATATTTCGACCAATCGTAATTCGGTGTGCTGTTTGTAAATAAAAAAATTAAAACGGACTTATTTAAAAATACATTATCGATGCGAGGGTATAATCGTCCTAAAAATTTACATAGTAATATCTAGACTTAACTTAAGTCTGGATATTACTGTTTTAAGACTGGATATTACTGTTTAAGTATGGATATTGCTGTTTTAAGTCTGGATATTGATGTTTTAAGTATGGATATTGCTGTTTTAAGTCTAGATATTGTTGTTTAAGTCTGGATATTGTTGTTTAAGTCTGATTATTAACTCTGATCATTCCAAGTTAAGTCTGATCATTCCAATTAAGCCTGATTTTATGTCTGATCATTCCAAGTGAAGTCTGATCATTGCAAGTTAAGTCTGATCATTTATTTTTAAGTCTGGATATTGCTTTTTAAGTCTAATTATTAAGTCTGATCATTCCAAGTTAAGTCTGATCATTCCAATTAAGTCTGATTATTATGTCTGATCATTCCAAGTGAAGTCTGATCATTGCAAGTTAAGTGTGATAATTGCAAGTTAAGTCTAATCATTGATGTTTAAGTCTGGATAATGCTGTTTTAAGTCTGATTATTAAGACTGATCATTCCAATTAAGTATGATCATTCCAAGTTAAGTCTGATCATTACAAGTTAAATATGATCATTGCAAGTTAAGTCTGGATATTGTTGTTTAAGTCTGGATATTGTTGTTTAAGTATGGATATTACTGTTTTAAGTCTGGATATTGCAGTTTGAAGCCTGGATATTGTTGTTTTAAGTATGGATATTGTTGTTGAAGTCTGGATATTGATGTTTTAGTCTGGATATTGTTGTTTTAAGTCTTGTTATTAAGTCTGATCATTCCAAGTTAAGTTTGATTATTAGGTCTACCATTCCAAGTTAAGTCTGATTTTTTTATGTCTGATCATTCCAAGTTAAGTCTGATCATTCCAAGTTAACTCTTATCCTTCAATTTTAAGTCTGATCCTTCCAAGTTAAGTTTGATTATTATGTCTGATCATTCCAAGTTAAGTCTGATCATTGCAAGTTAAGTCTGATCATTCCTAGTTAAGTCTGATCATTCAAATTAAGTCTGATCATTTTAAGTCTGATCATTTCAAGTTAAGTCTTATCATTCCAAGTTAAGTCTGATTTAAAATTCGAGATAAGTGAAATGGCTATAATGCCCTCCGTGTTATATCCGAAATTTTGAATAAATTGGACATGTGCCAGCTTGAAATCCGATTTTTAGTTTTCATAAATATAATCGTGGTTTTTACCTGAACCGCACTCTTAAAGAAATATTTAATTGGAAAGTTATTTTATTGAACTGAACAAGTGTTTGCAAAAAGAGTATTGGTCTAACCGTCATAGTTTTTATGAAATGACCGGCATGTCAACGGTTCAAACTACATTGGATGCATCTTATCGCATGACTGAATTAATATGTACTGATTGTCCAATGTTACGGTGAGACTCGAACTCTTGACCTGAAATTACAAATCAAATGTTCCCACCGCTAAACCATCACTCTCCATCTCTATCAGGGGCGGAGCTAGGATTTGAAAGTTACCCGGGCTAAAATTTTTTTTGAACCTTTCATAATCATTCAAAAATCAGAATATACTACAGGATCCAAAGACATAATCCAAATCAAATAAAGATCAAAGGTATCATAAAAAAAACAACTGTTATAATATAATTGCAACCTCTGTTAATGAATTGCAAAACAAAAAACTCAGCTATTCACAAACAATGCAAACTTGACATAAACAAAAACAAATCTCATATATCTTTATTAGGCAACAAGTTAGAGAGCAAATAATAGTGACAAGTCATTATGGTATCACAAATTGTAGCCAATCAGATGACTAAATGAAAAAGAAGATACATGAATGAAACAGCAATTCTGAATTTGAGATATAAACTTGAGACAATTAGATGACTAAGGGTAGCACAATCATTTATCAAAGAAAGTAATTCAAAAACATGATTGAGGCGATGTAGCTGCAAAGCTGGAAAATCGGAGATGATCATGGAAGCTCGATGTGCGACTGCAAAGCTTTAGAAGAAAAAAACGGAGATGAACTCCCTGCTTATAATGCAACAAAATAGGGAGGAAAAAAGGGAAGAAAATCAACCTTGAAAAAATTCAAGCTTTTCACAAATGCAGCAAATCAAGCCACTGTAATGCCACTATAAACGTTTAGCATAGCCAAACTGATTCCAGCCAATTCAACGCACAACCAACATGTCAAAAGAATTATGAACAAATGCCAGAATCAATCAACCCTAAAGACCCCATCTTACCTTCCAATGCGATTCGGAAATCAACATATATCGGAGAGCCGAATAAGAAAGAATGGAACAGCCGATCCGGGACAGTAGTCGGGCTTCACTGTTGCTCTTCTGTTGAGATCGATCATCGGAGGTGAAGGAAAGTTCTTTATGCCTAGCGTAAACCTAACCAAAAAAAAAAAAACATTTGGGCCAGATTTTTACCCGGGCTGCAGCCCGATCAACTTCCTACCTGGCTTCGCCCCTGATCTCTATGATGATACACGATACCAAATATTTCAGGCATCTACAACAACTACTACAAATACTAAAATTATTTTGAATACATGATCTTTCATCTTTATCAAAATTATATTCTTGATATCTTTGGAAATTCAAGGAGAGTTTATATATATATTACTGTTACTATATAACAAGAAATCTGAAAGGAGTGTAATTGTACCCACCCACTATAAATTTAAAAAAAAAAAAGGAAAAAAAAGAAAGAAAGATGTGATTTGAAGCCGGCCGAACCTAAAAGATACGAACTACTGTAACTAATTAACTAACTACCCAAACAGCTACATTTGTCAATTCTCTTTAACACGAGGCAGTTGTACGCTACTTTAAGCTACAAAAAACACACAACATTATTGTTTTTTTTTTTCGATACAACAACATTATTGTTTTAAAGTTACAAAACTCAATTACACAACCCGTGATTTTAAAGTTTATCAAAAGCTTTATAAGAAGGTAGTGGCGTGTTTTTCGTAACTTGATATTTTTATTTTTTGAAAACTTTAAATCACAAGGTAATGATTTAATAAATTCCACAATGGTGCCATAGGATATATTCGAAGGACTTTATTTTATTTATATTCGAAGGACTTGAACCATCTATAGTTTGATCATGGACCGGAAACTACGTACCATTTCTACAACGAATTAAACGACTAAATTAAACATAATTAAATTGGAAAATTTAAATTAATAAATCTAATTAGTGACTTAATTTAAGTTGTCGTGTCCATCAAGGGTCGGGAACAAGAGATCGAGGAGCAGTTGAGAGATAAGGCGTAATAGATCGAGTCTGCTAAATTCGAATCGTTATGGAGTCAAAGTGAATTTCTTTTTGTGGATATGATTACCTGATTTTTAAGTACTTATTTTCACTACTTGATTTTAAACTGAAATATCACACATTCACTTAAATTAAATACTTAATTATATGTCTTAAATGAACTATTGAATTAAACTATTAAATGGAAGAACATAAAATTAAATAAAAAAGTCAAAGTTGACCATTCCCATCGATCTCCATGACCCTTTTAATTGCCTTCCACTCCCATTTCCTTCATCCTCTCTCTCTCTCTTGCTTCAACCACATTATTTTTGTCACTAAAAAAATACTCACCATCTCCCTCTCAATCTCTCACAGATCGAAAATGTCAGCTTGAAAAAGCTCGATCGACGACCACAGCAAAACTCATCCATGGCTGTTGCAACTCCAGGCAGCAGCATCATCATCAAAGACAAAACGCCATGGTGGCAATCCAACAAAAAGCTCGTAGGCAAATACATCAAAGAAGCCAAAACCCTCGTCTTATCTCCCGACCAAAACGACGTCGCCCACGCCGTCTACCTCCTCGACGCAGCTCTCGCATTATCACCAGGAAACGACGTCGCTCTGGATCTCAAAGCCCGATCTCTCCTCCATCTCCGCCGCTTCAAGGACGTCGCCGATATGCTCCAAGACTTCATTCCCAGCGCCGCCAAAACTCCCTCCCCCGACGACTCCTCCTCCGCAGCTTCATTCTCTTCTCTCTCCTCCTTCTCATCCGAATCCTCACGCCATTTAAGCAAGGAGCGCGTTCGTCTTTTGTCTTCCAGAAGCTTCCACTTCACCGAGTTCAATAACGATGCCGTTGCGGAGCGTAAACCGCCGAGATGCTTCTCCATCTCCGATTTGAAAAACAGGATCGCGGCTAGGATGCGGATGAAAAAGTGCGACATGGAAGGTCAGTGGAGGTATCTGGTTTTAGGTCAAGCTTTATGCCATTTAGGTTTAATGGAAGACGCTATGGTTCTTCTCCAAACCGGAAAACGACTCGCCTCCGCCGCCTTCCGCCGCGAGAGCATCTGCCGCTCCGACGACAGCTTCTCCACCACCAACTTCCAATCCAAGTCCATCCGCAACCGCGAATTAAATACTCCTCCGAGAACCGACGCAGAGAGCATTTCAAATCTCATCGCTCACATCAAGCTCCTCCTCCGCCGTAAAACCGCCGCGCTCGCCGCCTTGGACGCCGGACTTTACACAGAAGCGATCCGGTATTTGACGAAGATCGTCGAAGGCCGGCGCTGCGTGCCGCAAGGATTCCTAGCCGAATGCTATATGCACAGAGCCTCGGCTCATAAATCAGCAGGCCGACTCGCTGAATCGATCTCGGACTGCAATCGGACGCTAGCGCTCGACCCGACATGCATTGAAGCTCTGCAACTCAGAGCATCGATCCTCGAATCTCTCCGATGCTTACCTGACTGCTTACACGATCTCGAACACCTGAAACTCCTCTACAACTCGATTTTACGTGACCGGAAGCTTCCAGGTCCGGTGTGGAAGCATCGGTACAATGTCAGTTACAGAGAGATTCCGGCTCAGCTCTGCCTTTTAGCGACGAAAATTCAGAAAGTGAAACAGAGCATCGTATCAAATGATCAGACAGGGAATATTCTCGATTATTATTCGTTAATCGGATTAAGCAGAGGATGCTCTAAAGCCGAGTTGCAGAGGTCTCATTTGCTACTCTGCATAAAACACAAGCCTGATAAAGCGGTAACCTTCATGGAAAACTGCGAGTTTGCGGACGATTGCGATATCGAATCGGCCAAGGATCGAGCGAGATTGTCAGCTCTGATGCTGTACAGATTGTTGCAAAAGGGTTACAAGGCAACGATCAAGGACGATGAAGTCATTAATGAGAAACAGAGCAAGAAATCTCAATCTGCAGCAGCGTTGAATATGAAGCAGCAGACAACAAATGGGTCTAAATCATCTGTGTTTCAGGGGGTGTTCTGCAGAGACATTGCGGTGGTGGGAAGCTTGGTGTCAAATGCAGCTGGATGCAATCGTCAAGTTGCAGTGAAGAATGAGGGATTGAGCTGTTGTTAAAATTTTGTATGTATGTAAAATTGAAAGTCTGTTTTGTGAAATCCAGCAGTGTTTGTTTGTTTGTTGTACAAAAAAAAAAGAAAAAAAAAGAAGACAAAATCTCCAATGCTGCTGGGAAATTTTGTCTGAATTCATATTTGTCAAAAAAAATCAACATCATCACGACTTCATGGAAATGAATAGTGTCATGACGTCATGGTCGTGATATGAATTGGGAGCACCGCTGACAGGGAGAAGTGCTCACTGTTTCTGCAGCAAAGCAGAGGCTTTTTGGTGAAGAATTAATGTAAAAGACAAGAAGACGATGACAAAGTGATCTAAGTAATTATGCTTCAAGGAAAAGGAAGCAGAGGAGTTGTTAGGAAGAGCCATGATTTCACGAAAACCTAATACGCTATCTATCAGACTTTCATTTATCTACTACAGTATCTGTTTTACTGGCTGCAGAGAAAGTCTGCAAATACTTCCTGGGTTCTGTTCTGTCAGACAGAAAGTTTCAAGTTAAACTTTGAATGGCATTTCATAGCTTTGTGCATATAACATGAGGAAGATAGCTCAAATGAGGCAATCAAATTAGGATAAAGTAGTGAGGTACGGTCTGAGCCACACATCTAATTTATCGTGTTTTGTGGGCGCGTCACGTGTCTCACTACCAAAAAGTAAAGGGAAAAGTACATATTGGTGCCTCGAACTATCGCCATTTTCCAATTGAAGATCCAAACTATTGATTTTTCCAATCAAGGGCAAAATAAAAAATAACTTGACAAATTTTCGAACACCGAGCACCGTAGATACATCGTGATTAAATTACGAACTCAACCATGTAAACACCGTTGAAAATAACCCAACGATCTTATCATGAACTCATAACGTATTAAAATCGATCTTTCTTTAGCACCAATAGACTTTTTTATTGAGTCGTTATTAACGGTGTTCACATGATTGAGTTACTAATTTAATCACGGTATAGCCACAGTGCTCGGTGTTCGAAAATTTATCAATTTATTTTTTATTTTGCCCTTGATTGGAAAAATCAATAGTTTGGACCTTCAATTGGAAAATGGCGATAGTTCGAAGCACCAATGTGTACTTTTCCCAAAAGTAAAAAGCAAACAGCAACACAATATTCCTTGTCACATCAGCACAGTGAGTGACTCGCAATGTGCATCACTGCCTCATTCTACTAACCATGTCTCAAAGGAGCGCTCCCCATAACATGAGAATGTAATGTAATGTGGTCCTCTCCTCTATGTGAGTTTTCAATACAAAAATACTCTATTTTATTAATCAAAATTAGAGTTATTTAATTTCCAGTTTATTTATTATGCATGGGTTGAGATCTGGTGAGAAGTGACATTAAGGTAAGAAATAAGAATTTATCCTGTCCATTCAAATTTGGTAATCAACCGCCACGATTATTTGATAATATATACCAAAATCACCCTTATTTTCGGTTTCATGGTTATTCTCGTCACACGCACAATTTCTGAAAAACGAATCCCGTCGTTGTCGAACCAAACCCCAACCCTTTCTGAAAAACGAATCTCGTCACACGCACAATTGCTTCGAAGCTACGGACGACCATTCCGCCGAAGACGAATCGATACAGGACGACCGTAATCAACGATTCCGAAGACGACGGTCATGGCTCGAAAGACGGCGACCGAAGACGAACGTCGGGTGAGTTTTCGTTTCTCGATTTTTGTTTCTCGATTGTTAACAACGCGATTTCGTTTCTCGATTAGGGTTTGTTGTTGTTCAGAAATTGTCGATTTTAGGGTTTGCTAATTTCAATTCAAGTTGTCGGAAATAACAATGCACTTGTCGGAAATAACTGCCTATCATAATCCGTAGCATAACACAGCAAAATCCGTAGCATATAGTGGTTTTTGGAAGGAGATCAAACGTTGCCTTGTTGGTTGCTTGTGTATTTTGATTCGTAGCAAAGGGAGTTTCAGATAATGGGTATCATTTTAGTTTTTGTTCTAAATTATATGTTCAAATTATCTGTAGCATTACAACCATAATCCGTAACACATGGCTCATTATCTGTAGCGTCTAAGCATAATCCGTAGCACAGTTAACAGTTGAGATAACTAAAGTATATTTACTTCATTATAGCTGGTGCAAAAAAAGTCTCCCACAAGATGCATCCCACCGAAAGCGAGGATGATTTCTGCCCCATGTGCTACGGAGTTGTGTGAAATTCACACGTGGCTGAAAACGGAGTTGCTAAGGTACTTTAGACCATTATTAGAAATATTGGAAGTAGTGTGAAATTCTTGTTTCTTAATAATTATATTTATAAAAAAATTATGAACCATATCAACTACAGTAGAATACTGCTGAACTTCTATGGATGTATGCATGATGTACTGCACTCCTGCCCCATAACTACTGTTGTCATGTTTCAGATGAGGTATATATTGATTAGCCTAGGAACGCAAATAACGGTTTCTACTGATATTACAATAGGTGAAACAATTCAATGTATGACTAAATCGTACAAATGATGTTCAGGTACCCTGACAAGGCATGGGAGGAGGTAAAAACGTCAAGCCCATTTTGTTGTGGAAACTGCAACTGCAAAGCATGCCTGCGTGGAGTCCCACCACGAAAAGTAGAGTGTTATCTCCTTGTGCAAAGCATGTTTATCACACATGGTTTTGTTATCCGTATGATGTAATTATAATCCGTAGCAATGTACGCATAGTCCGTAGCAATGTACGCATAATCCGTAGCAATGTACGCATAATCCGTAGTAAAGGAATCATGCATTTCCGAAAACAATGACCAGTATTTTAGTACAAGAACATTTCAGCTCATTGTTTCTCACATCTCAGCTCAACTAGCAGATGATACACAAATTTTTCATGATTTCTGAGAGTAAATATATATATGATACACAAATTGTGTACACCATTTCACTCCGTAGCATTGAAATCATAATCCGTAACAGTATAATCATAATCAGTAGCATTGAAATCATAATCCGTAAGTTATAATACTTAAGTTAATGTGTATCACAGAGGGTAAACATAATCCGTATGTATAATTCGTAACATTGAAATCATAATCCGTAACACGGTAATCATTATCCGTAGCATTATAAGCATAATCCGTAGCACAGTTAACAATTGACATGACTTAATAACCAAACCGAGCTTTTATATACAATTGTAAAAAGAGACAAAGGAGCTACTTTTTATCCCTTGAATAAAAAGAAACAACTAAAAATCCAAACGAGGATAATCTTCGTCTTCCCATCTTCTCATAATCTTCTTTCTTGAAACGAGTATAATGCATCTGAAAGTCTGATATCTTCGGATCAATCCAAACGAGGATAATCTTCTTCCCATTTTTGTCCCAAAAAACCTGATCAGTCGAAACCACTTCCCATATTACACCGGACATGTCCCTGCAAAAATACACAAAACTTTCATCAAAATCAACCTAGACAATTTACCATGAACTTCAATTAAAGTAAACAGTTTAATTCAAATCAACCTACATAAACTTTCATCACAATCAACCATGAACTTCAAATCAAAGTAGACAGTTTAATTCAAATCAACCTACATAAACTTTCATGGCAATCAACCATGAACTTCAAATCAACCTGCACAAACTTCAAATACTATGAAAATTGTCCGAATTTAGCAATCCAACAACTTAGACAGTTTACTTCAACACTAGATTAAAGTAGTAGCATTTGCGTCAGCGCAACTAGCCTATGTAACACTTTTGAACATGAATAAAAGGTTACCGCATAGTCTCTTGGCCAGCACCCTGTGTCCCAATACTCACAAAAAATCCAGCTAGCTATCCAGCCATCTTCTGCTTCTTCCACAGACCACAACTATCATGTAGAATCAAAAGACGCCTTCATCTGCGCAGCCATACATTGATACCTAGTCGGACAACCCAAACAAACCTCCATCCCGCAGGAGCCTTCATCTTCTCCGACATGAGTGCCTTTCATATTGAAAAATCAAACACAAATTAAAAACAAAAAACATAAGTCAAATTGGCGACACCCAGATGCAGAAAATTAAGATAGTTTTGTTGAAGAAGATGAGACTGCAAATTAAACTAGCTAAACACCCAAATTCAAATGCAATGAACAAAATCCTGATTCAAACCGAATGTCGCAAACAAAACAGCAGAACACCATCGGCGAGGGACTAGAGAGAAATCAAACGCGCACTTGTTCTGGAGACGGAGGGAGAAAACACCAGAACACCATCGGCGAGGGACGGGGTGGTGCTGAAGGCCAGGTGAGGAAACCGGCGCAAGTTGAGGAGAAATCTTCGCAGCTTCGAGAGATGAAGACGCGTATTGTTTTAGGGTTTGGGTGAGAGTAGAATTTGTTATTCCAATAATACCCTTTAAACGTAATTAACAATTAATTAAATGTTAAAATATATTGTTTATTAATAACCGTCCGATCTTAGATCCAATGGCCAATTTAAATTCTTATTTCTTACCGAAATACACATTTCCTACCTGATCTTTTCCCTATTATGCATATTAACTTAATTGAACTATTTTATTCATGTTTAAATCAAATTTTTTTATACTGGGATTTGTCCGCAAGGGATGAATAATATTCCTCACAAAATTGAGGAGAAATATGATACTCAAGATAATCAAACCCTTGACATCTTGACAATTTATCAAGACTTCAAGCCACTCGACGAACCTCACTTTCGCATTCATGTTTAAATACATTAATCAACTAATATATTTTAAAATTACTATTAATCGGATTAATTAACACATTCCATCAATTAATTTAATTTAACAGATTTACTATTCATATAAGATCCTTTCTTAATTCTGCACAATTCACTTTATGCACATGATTTGTTTTTTAAAATTATTTTATATGATTCACATGAAAAATGATCAAGTGCAAATGATATATTTTTGTAAAAAATACAAACAAATAATAATCCTTGGTTTTTATCATTTGAACGGATGCGATTAAATTCTTTTATGGTTAATCTCTTGATGATGAATTATAAACATGATTAAACGAACTTTGCATTTGTACCAAATATATATATACTTTGCACTTGATTTTTGCTCTGATTCACATTCATTGAACATAAATAATATATATATACGTCTCAAGTTCATGTGATACAAAAAAAAGTTCATTTTATAAGATTCGCGTTGAAATTTTTTCATATATGTTATGTTTATTTTGTGTGATACGAGGAGCGATCAAATGATGCAAAGCAAATAAGAATGAGGCACGTGAGGCACGATCTCAATCACACATATAACCCCTCGTGCATTTGTGGCGCGCCACGTGGCAAATAGTAAAATCCACTACTTCGTAGTGTGAACGCAAAATGGCGGCTGTGCCACGTGGCTTCGCCACGTGCCTCCGATCAACGACTCGGATCGTGCCTCACTGCCTCATTCTACCAACCCTGCCTCAATCGAGTGCTCCCCTGTGTGATACATATTCATCCAATTTGAAAAAAGTTCTTATGATACGTTTAAGGTTTATGTAATGCAAAAAAGTTCATTTTTACCAGATCGTCCATTTTAGATTCACAATGGATGGTACAAAATTTCATACATTTAGGATGGACTCGCCACACACCCAAATACTCAAATCCAATGCAAACCTCGTAAGCAACCACAACCAGTGAAACTAAAACTCAGAAATTGTGAATGGTAAATGAAAGTATACATTTGGTGATGAAAAAATGCATTTGGGAGCAAAAGCACGTTGGATATGTGAAGACAATAATGGGCAAAGAAAGTGAGTGGATGGGTGAGACGTCGCACGGCTTGTGCTTTAGTAGTCAAAAATGTATTAGATAATATGCTTAGATGTGAAAGACATTTATATCTTGTACAATATGTAAACCCCATCATAAAAAAAAGAGAAAAAAAGAAAGTGAGTGTCACGGGGGGGGGGGGGGGACTCCAATTCCAAACTCACATGTATAGTTGTTAGGAGAAGAGATGCCAATAGAGGCATGAACGTTACACAACCAATCCATTAAAGAAGAGATGCCCGGCCATCTACTCTCTTTTTTTTCCCTCCAACACATCCATCCATCCATCCCTTTCTCATGCCCTTGGTTTTTTTTTTTGGCCTTATCTATCTTTGATAAACTCTTTAATGTGGCCTTAGCTAAAAATTGAATGAAGGTAACATGGACATCATCACATTAATACACACCACCAATGCAATGTGTAATGCAAACCACATATCATGTTCTTTCTTTCTATTAGTAATGTATTTAATACACACTCACCCACACCAACACTAACACTGTCCGCCATTTATGATAAAAACTCTATGTCACGCTCATTGAGATGATTATCAGATTTGAATTTACAGGTCATATTGTTTGTTTAAGGGGGTGTCAGACAATTTGGAGCATCTCTATGGATTTTTGGTTCAGAGTTTGGGAGATTGGGGTTGGGGATAATCATGTGGGAGTATGGGAAACAGCGTTTTGGGCAGAGTATTTTTGGACTTTGAGCATCTTCTTTTTTTTGTAGGAGCACATATGATGATGATAATGTTAATGAGCATCTCTTTAATATTGGTTATTGTGTAGTTATCACCCATCATAGATCAGATGATGATACATAGGTTGACGATTCAATCCTGGTTCCAGTTCAGCTATAGCTCAGAGGTCAGTATTGGGCTGGGTTAGTCGGTTCAAGTGCAGGTATGGAGCCCAGTAGAGTGTTTTGACGATCAAGACGGCGTCATTCAGTTATATTTCAAAAAGAATATGGATCGTAACGACATCACTTTGACATTCAGATCATTTGATATCAGATCTTTTTCCATATGTTGAAAATTTTCCAATTTACTTAATTTAGAAGTTTATTTTGAATTTCCTTATTTTTATATAATCAGTGTTTGTATCAAGAAGTTGTTATCAACAACATTTTAGGCTGAGTTATAAGTTTCGGTCTTAACTGAAATACATTGCTGTTGCAGTCACGTAGGTGCACTTCAGTCGTATGTGAATTGATCACTTGCTTAAATGCTACGTACTTCTAAGAGTGTTTACTGTCAGGAGCTGTTATATAAAAACGTCCAATAGAAGTATAATCATTTTGTCCAACCTCAGCAAAATGGCAAAAGAAATTCAAATTGACTACACATGTGGGTTTTGGGTTTTTTTTTTTCCTTCCTTTTTTGATACAGATGTGGGTTTTAAGTTTGAGTTTGCTTGGGGCTTAAGTTGAGTCCACTTTTGTATCCAAAAAAAAAAAAAAATTGAGTCCACTTTTGTTCATTTTCTATTTGGCATTAGGGCTTTATGAGCCCATAAGTAATGTAAGTCTTTGTGATGTATGGGTCCGAAATTCTAAATTTATTTTAGGGCACAATACAAAATGAGATTCTGAATTACAACTTTACAAATGTTTATTTCTTATAAATATTTCCATTAGATTCGGATGTTTTTTAGTCATTTGATTGATGGGTTCAAAGAAATGTGTGTTAAATGGTGTGCTATTTATATTGTAAAATTATAAAGAAGAACGAGCAGTACAACATCTCTACTTGTTCTTCTCTATTTGTGTTTCTCCTTAATTCACAATACGTTATCACCACGGTTACTCTAAAAAATCCAACTCTTATGACCGTGATACAAGATCATCTTCTTCCCTATTCTCATTATGATACGATTATGACAACATTGGATCAATTTCGATAAAATCTCAATACCGCCTAACACTATTTTATGTGTATAGCAAACCATGTATTTTTTAAATCAACTACTTTTATTTCTATAGCATGTGTACCTTCACCTAATCGTCTTCTTTAAACCGTTGACATGCTTAATGTTATATGTCAAAACAAATTCATTTATGTTTATAGCAAGTATACTTCCATATGTCATGATTTATAGCATGCAATTCAGATGATTGAATAAACAATTTAATCACGTGTACCTACGGTACTCGGCGTCCGAAAATTTGTCCAATTAGTTTGTATTTTTTATTTATTAATTATTTTGATAGTTTGAATTATATATTAAGAAGAGGTGGTAGTTTGAAACACCAATTTATACTTTTTCCTAAATCTTAAACGTGAAGAATGGGAGAACAAGTCTCATATAAAACCTATCATTGTGAATTAAGGCTGGAATTTTTATTGTCTTCTATCGATCTTTGAATTCAGTATCCAGTCAGGGCTGTCTGAAAACATTTTGTGACCTGAAGCAAAATAAAAAAGTCGGACCTTCTCAATTCTTTATAAATTATGAGGTCTTTTGTCCATTCTCTAGATGGATGAAATGTGGCATTTTCATATTAAAATGGGACATTGTCCAATAAAATGGAGCGTTTAAAAAAAATGAATATGACCTCCTCTTTTATTATAGAGAAAGAACTAGCTAGTTCTCTGGGTTCGAGTGTGGCCACTCCTAACGTACAACTCTACTGATTTTTCAGTATCAATTGATTCGGATCTTCACTTAGTTTTTTTACACAAGCTTCATCCTCGTTCTGGATAGATGAGTCCAAAACTCAAAGGGGAAGAGCTCAAATTAAAGAACGTTTCATTGAGAAACACATTCACATGCATACAAATGAAAGAGGCCCCACAACCCATCATTCTCACTTCTCCAGATTGATACAAATTCATCAGTCAGTAAGAGCACATCACATTCCATAGGCATATCACATCGCATAGTCATAAGAATTTAAGACCATGGGCCAAGCGAGTTAATAAAGTTGATGGTCCTAAAAATAGGACTATGGTTTTGAGAATTCAATTTCAATGAAACTTTGAGCCGATCTAATTCTGACTTGCGGTTGATTTGGGTACAAATATTTTTTTTAAAGAAATTTCTAAAAATTATACGTAAACAGATTTACAAGATTAGGGTTCAATTCTCATGAGAAGTGGTTTTTAGATGAGAAATGAGAACTAATCTCATTCATCCACATTTGTTAATCAATGATTCGAATTAGATAAGATTAATTTCAAATACACGCTAATTCCTCGACAACGATTCGTATTAAGGGAAAAAAAGTCATCCCTCACCACAGCAATCGTGAACGGCGACTCGGCATCGCTTTCATCCATCGACCACGCGTCTCCGTCAACCTCACCCTCGACCTCCGCGTCTCCGTCACCAACCCTAACAAGGTCGGATTCAAATACTCTCACGGCTCCGCTTTCTTGTACTACAAATGCTAGTTGGTCGGCCACACGCCTATTCCTCCCGGTGAGGTGTCCGCTAGCGGGACAAAGCGGATTCGGATGAAGCTGACGGTGTTTGCGGTTCGGTTGGTGTCGAATTCGGACTTGGTGATGGATTTGGCTAGTGGAGAGATTGTGTTTGTTAGTGTGACCAAGTTATCTGGGAAGGCTGAGATCATGAAGTCGATTAGGTTTAGTTTGACTTCAGAGACGAGCTGTGATTTGAAAGTGGATGTTGTCAGCAGAAGTGTTGAGAATTATGGGTGTAAATACAAGACATGACTTTGTAATTACTACACATTTTATTTGTTAAGCACCAAAACATGACTGTTATGAATTTTAACTAGAAAGCTATGAATTTTAATTACAAACCATAAGGCTACGTGTTTTTACTAGACAGCTACGAATTTTAAACAGAAAGCTATGTATTTTAACTAGAAAGCTACGAATTTTAATTACAAACCAGAAGACTACGTATTTTTACTAGAAAACTACGAATTTTTAACAGAAAGCTACGAATTTTGTTTGTAATTGCTACGCATTTTAGTCGTTAAATACCAAAACATGCCTGCTGTGAATTTTGTTTTTAGTTGCTACGCATTATAATTCGTAGCAACTATATCAAACTGCGTATCATACTATTTGTAGTAAAAGATATCAAAATGCATAGCTTTTCAAAGAAAAATGCGCAGCTTCTCAAGTTGGGCGCGTCCAACGTTGACATTAATTTGTTAATGTCTTCTTTGGGCGCGGCTCACTTAATGTGAGCGTGGAGCGTGCGGGATTCAGTCATCGCTTTCTATGTATACATTATGGCTGTGGCGCGCGCGACACATATTGTCTACATAGGGCGCGACCTTAATGTAAAGGCTGAACGCGCGTCATGGACGATTACTGTTCATATGTCGACTAAAAACAACGTCGACTGATGTCGAATGAAACTGGCAGAACAAATATGCTTTGATTGGGATGATAATCGGCCAGAGACTGGTTCACAGGAGGATGACAGCGTCACCGGGCGCGGAGAGAGTGCTGGACGGCCCGACCTGCGATGGCGATCTTTCTAAGATTACTAATGTACCTTTTAATCGTCATTAAAACGTGATTATGTGCAAATATTGCGGTTGATTAATGGCCATCAGATCTGTAATCCAACGGTAATTAAAACTTCATTTCTCATGAAAAAAACCACTTCTCATATGATCTTAATTCTACAAGATTAATGCAACTTTGGAGACAAATAAGAGATGTTGTATTTTATTAAATAGTAAATTTAAATAAGTTACCTTAAATTGATTAGGTAAATGCAAAATAGGGTTATTAAAAATGAATGCTTCATCCCCTCTCGAAGGAGATATTGTATGTTGGTTGGTTTTGGAAGGAAAATAAAAACGGTTACATAATTATGGTGGGATTCTGAGTTCTTTTATGACAACTTTGTAAGCACAGGGACTTTGAAAATGGGTACCTTGGATTTAGATTTAAGTGCCTTATTCACATCACAGTTTACGGACTAGAATGTGCGCCCATCTATTGAAGGGATTCATAGATCCTATTGGCAACTTATGGATTAAATGATTTAAAAATTATATTTTACTCAAAAGTGATCTATAATTCACGTCCGAGAAATTAACATTACAACATAGTTCGTTAAAATGGTCTATAATTTGTCGTCGAAAAACCAATCATGCGACGCGGGATTTAATTACATCCGTCCAAATGATCAAATTATTTGCACGAGATCTTTTATCCCCTCCAAATTAAAAAAAAGTGTGACACTATTCCCTAGCTGTCATGTCATCGACATCTACTAGATCACCACAATCTAGAATCTATTACAAAAGAGCAAGATAGATTAGTGACAAGTGACATAACAGCTAATAAACTAACTTATCAAGCTTGCACACTCGGAACTCTCAAGAATGTGAGACAAATATTTAAAATTCGGGTGGTTACAAGAATCTAACCACTCGACTCACTAGATAGTGCAAGATCCCATTGAACATAGTGCAAGATCCAATTGAACGCTTTATCTGAAGGCTAACATGCTTAAAAGGTAATGTAAATCCAACTTCAGAATTATGTTAAGCTCATAACTATAATTGGATAATGCATGTCCATCTGTCATCTTGTTTGTCTCTTAAGGTATAACAATGGGGATATTATAAAGTTGAATATGGGTCAGTAAGCATTTAGTTAGACTCTAAATTCTACATCAAATACCTAATTCTAATACCATGGGGATGAAGTCTTTTAACTCTTTTTTATGCAGTCTAAAATCTAAATGGCCTATGGACTGTAAAGGGGAGGTTGGTCATTATCAAAATCTTAGTTCTTGGAAAGCTAAACTACCACAGGCCATGAAATCATGATTGCCCTAAAGTTCAGTCCTAAAAAGTATGAACGGCACCATTATTTGATACGGCTTGTTTTGATAGATGTGAACAAAAAGTGTGAACAAATGATGAACTAAAATAGTCACTTGTCAATCAAATAATCCATAAAGCCACCAACAAAGGAAAACAGAGCGACACGCAGAAGGCCACATGGGGTGCTCTGTCCTCAATTTCTGCACCTCACTCAGGGTCTTGCTTAAGTTACACAGCTCACCTAAATTAATAAATCATCACATCTATCACTGTTCACACATGTTATCATATCTCCCCAAACTACCAACCATCTCAAATGTTGTACAGTACATTACATTTCAGATCTACCCAACACCAGAATCACATTCAACAAACAATCCTCTCTATATTGAAGTTTGGCAACTTACAATCCAGAGTAGTAGAGCATTAATACTAACAGCATAATCATTATACAACTGAAAGGCGGCCTTTCATGCAAAGATGTACACAAAAACTTGACAAAAAGCTACAAGCAGTGAATAAAAATGAATCCAGCTGATGTAATGAACAAGCCAAGCAGCAGCAGCTAGACTCAGAATCTTCTGGAAGATTTTTACTTAGAAAAGTAGAATCTCATGATTCAGGAGGATCAGGAATGTTACCTTCATCTTGAAGAGACGGGATTCAGTGTTTTTGTAAACCCATGTAAAGCTCCATAGCCCTTAGAACTGAACCCCAGACATCCAAACAGCCCTTGTCTGTAGGGCAAGTAAGTCTTTTTCTTCATCTCCTCCGCCTGCGCTCTGTTCGCTGTGTAGTGAAGCTCGTGCGCTGACGGCGGTACCCTCCGCTTCGAAACGTTGCCGTTCGCTGGCTTACCTACGCCGTTTTTAATAGTACCCAAACGCTGCTGCTGCTGCTGCCGCTGATGTTGCTTGTCTTTCTCAGCCGCATTGCTACGCTTCTCCTCAGTTTTGGATGCGCTGGAAATGAAAGAAGATGATGAAGACTTCTTCTCTTTCGCAGGCGAGAAGGAAATCGAAGACCAGAATTTCTCCTTCGTGCTAGCTCTGCCTTCACTCTTGCTCCGGTACAACAAGTCTTTTAGGAATATCCACTTCTTCGAGTTCCGACTCCCTGACGAGGACGACCTAGACGACGAGGCCGAGCCGGACATCGCTGCTTCCTCTATCGGTTGCTCTACATCGCTCTGCTTCTCAGCGGAAAGTATGCCTTCGTTAACCACCTGGATTTGCTCCTCGCATCTCGAGTTTCTCAGCGGCGACAGAGATCTAGTTTTCCTATGCATAGATCTGTTCCGCATCCGAATATCTCTCCCTCGCATCATCATAACCGTCTCCTCGCCGTCACCATCGGCGCCGCCGCTGGTCGCCTCAGCATCCTCTTCCAGATCCAGCAACGGCGTGAGAGCTTGCGCTCTCTGCAAGTGCGACGACAGCTTCATAGGCCTTATCTTCCCGTTCAAAAAGAGCTCGTCCGCCGAACTCATGGATCCAGATCCACCACTATCACTCACTTCAGACCTCGACGAGAACTCGAAATCCGTAAAACCTTCTCCTGCCGCCTTATCCTTCTCCCGGTACGACGAGCACGACGTCAGAACGTAGTGCACGGGACTAGCCGGCGCGCTGAAGAAGTATCCCGAAGGAGCACCGCCGCCGCCACGCGTCGGACTCGACGGAGCGCTGACGAACGGAGTGGAGCAAGCGCTGTCGAAATCCTCTCCAGAAAATCTGTTCTCGTCACCATCTCCGTCGCCATCGCGGAAATCCAGCACTGTGGCTGGTTTTGGCTCTCTAGTTTTGTCACCACTGCCGATTTGGTCCATTATGGAGCTGATTCGAGTCGACTGGGGAGTTGGTTTTCAGGTTCGATTTTTGCTTCGACAAGCTCTCTGCTAATTTTGCAGTTTTGCAGGTGGTGGTGGGGAAGAGAGAAGGTGAGCGTTCTTAACGAGGAGGAAGCAAAGCACTGATAAGTGATAGTTATGCTTGCGCTACCGCTACGTTACGTGAACCGAGCTACGTTCTCAAAACGACGCCGTTCCTTCGCCAAACGTCGTTGGTGACTACTCCCGTTTTGCTTATGACAAATATGCCTTCAATCTTCAACACATAATGTTAATAACTGTGAGGGTATTTTAGGAAGCTATGAAAAATGACGGTTAGATCTGGAGGGGAGAGAGATTGGTACAGACCCGTCCAAATCGCAAGCGCATGAAGACGTGGCGGCACATTATGTGAATAATTTATTAATAAATATTTGTGTGGTTCAACTCCCCGTACTCTGTTTTTTAGAGTATTACGGTTCGACACGCTCTTCAATAAGACTACTTTTTTGGCACGTGCCGAGCATGACTATGACGCACAAAAACAGGCTTTTTTGGGCCGTATCCGAATCCTGGTTTGAGGCCCATTTCCAACAGCTGACAGTTTTAGGGTTGCGTTTGAATTATTTTGTTATTATATTTTTGTTTCACAATTTTCCGGCAAGCATTTACGATGGCGACCAACAGCGTCGGAGCAGGAATGGAGCTGTCGCGGTGCCTAACAGTTCAAGCTAAGGCGCTGAATGAGAACAGCTTGTCGACAAAGCTGATGGCGATGAAACCTGGTTTAGTGAGTTCTTATTCGAAGAGAATGGAGGGGCTTCGAATTAATAGAATTGCTTGCTCGGCGTCGAAAAGTGACTCTGATCCTCTGACGTATAAAAGTGCTGGCGTCGATATTGATGCTGGGTCGGAGCTTGTGAGGAGAATTGCCAAGATGGCTCCCGGAATTGGAGGTTTTGGAGGGCTTTTCCCATTGGGTATGCTGCGGCTTTGAAAGTTGCAATTTTTAAAATTTTAAAATTTTGGATTTGACCTGCTTAAAGTTGCGATTTTTGTATCATATCAATCGGTTCTCGGTTTGATTGACCAACTTTGTCAAGCTTATTATCTTCTATTGAGCAGGAGATTCATATCTTGTCGCTGGCACTGATGGTGTTGGAACCAAGTTGAAGCTTGCTTTTGAAACAGGAATACATGACACAATTGGGATTGATTTGGTATATTAGGCTTTCATTTTACTTAGGTGCATTTTTGCTAAATATTGTGTGCTGATGATTTTTCTGTCCTTAGGTTGCTATGAGCGTTAACGATATCGTTACTTCAGGAGCTAAGCCATTATTCTTTCTTGATTATTTTGCTACAAGCCACCTTGATGTTGACCTTGCCGAAAAGGTTTTCTGCTATATTTATTTAACTTCTTATCTCTAACTTATATGACCTGTCTTGGTCTCTAAATTTTACATCTCGTTTTCTTTCTTTCTTGTTGTTAGGTTATTAAAGGCATCGTTGAAGGCTGTAGACAATCAGATTGTGCTCTTCTTGGAGGAGAGGTATATTTCAGTGATATATTGGCTAAAATTAGGATGCATTTTCAAGTTATAATTATTTACCAAGGCTTGTCGTTCTGCCCTGCTTGCGAAAGAAAGTGACTTTTGTTTGTTAATTGCTTAATGAGAAACATATATGCTGCCCTGCTGTGTTTCTAATATTGAAACACGAGATGTTTCCTTCCGTTTAATATTACATTTCTCGATTAAAATGAGTCTTTGCTCTTTTTTCTTTATAGACTGCAGAAATGCCGGATTTCTATTCTGAGGGAGAGTATGATCTTAGTGGTTTCGCAGTCGGCATAGTAAAGAAAGATTCTGTTATTGATGGGAAAAGCATCGTGCCAGGTGATCTTCTCATTGGTCTACCATCTAGTGGAGTACATTCTAATGGATTCTCCCTTGTTAGAAGGTTAGCATCCACACAAACACATATTAGTTTTTTTAATGCTCGTCTAATTTTAGCATTTTCATACTAAGAGAGCTGAGAGCGTAAATATGCTACTGTAACTCAACATGTCAGCACTGAAGTTAAATGACTTGGTTTCTACAGGGTTTTGTCCAGAAGTGGTCTCTCTTTGAAAAATCAAATCCCTGGCGAAGACATAACCTTAGGCGAAGCTTTGATGGCCCCAACCGTTATCTATGTCAAGCAGGTTAAGTTCGTCTTGCCTTCCTCGCCAAGCTAGCATATTCATTGTCACGGTACACAAAATTAAATTGCACTTGTGTTGTTGGCTGTCTTTCTAGGTGCTGAACATTATCAACAAGGGAGGTGTGAAGGGAATAGCTCACATAACTGGTGGTGGCTTCACTGACAATATACCGCGAGTATTTCCAAAAGGCCTGGGAGCTCTAATAAATAATGACTCGTGGGAAATCCCCTCCGTTTTCAAATGGCTGAAAGAGGTAAAAAGCTGTTTGAATGTTTATGCAGGACTAATTTAGCATATAGCATACCACACTATTTACGCTTAATGTAGTTCTTTTCTCATCTTATGATGGTCCAGTCAAAGTCATCATATTTTCTTGTTTTTGTATTGTTTATATTGGAAAAGTCAAATAAAGTGGCAAGATGCTTGTTATCTCAATCAATTAGAATGTAGTAATGATCTTGACATGTATTTCCTTGGTTTTAGGCTGGGAAAATAGAAGACGCGGAGATGAAGCGAACTTTCAACATGGGGATTGGGATGGTTTTAGTTGTTAGCAAAGAAGCTGCTCCAAGAATTCTGGAGGACAAAACAGGAGCATATAAGGCATATCATATTGGCGAAGTCATCGCTGGTGATGGAGTGAGATACAAATGATAATATTTTTCTTGATAAGTTATGTTGTACAATTCACAACCGACCTGCTCTCATATGAGAGAGATGCAACATTGCACCTTTTCTCATAATAATCTTATAAGCGAGGTGATCATATGATTTGCTTTGCCTTTTATTGAATAGAAAAGCTTGTGGACTTTTCGGATGTTGAGTAGAACAGCAAGTTGACTAATGGCAGAAATAAGTAACAAGTCAAAGTTGTTTGAAAGTCCAAGCATGCTACATTGCTGTTCCCCTCCGGGGCTCCAGCTATCTTTTCCATATCAATAATTTTAGACCTCACTGACCGGTGGCGGTGGAAGTCTGGTAGTTAAGAAGTTTGTCAAAAACTCCGAGATCGAGTCCTGATACGAGGGAATAGGGAGTTATTCGTTTTCACAAAGGTGTTGATTCATGGTAAAGGTACTTGATGTGTCAGGAGTTATTCGTTTCACAAAGGTGTTGATTCATGGTAAAGGTAACTGATGTGGAGTCGGATTTGGCCTACGCTTCAAATGTAGATATATGGATTACTGATTTCGAGATATGGTCTAAATGATTTGATGGGGGAGCGCTCGGTTGAGAACCCTTAAAAATTCGAGAACTTGAGAATCCAAATCTCACTATTAGATCATGATGCATCTTTGAATCTGCATGTGATGCATGTCCAAAAAGCAAAGTCAAAAAATGTAGCTTTGATTTTGCATTAAATACATCTTGGAAAATGCACATAGGACAAGTGTCACATTGGAAGGTGAAGATTGAGGTCTCAAGTTCTCGAAATTTAAAGGGATTCTCACTTGAAGCGCTCCTCTGACTTGATGAGATTAATATATGTACTATATGATAAATTTATGGCTAGTGTGAGAAGCGATCAAATGAGGTATCAAAATTAGAATGAGGCAAGTGGGGCACGATCTGAACCACACATCTAACCCCCGTGCTTTGTGGGCGCGACACGTGGTAAATAGTAAACCCACTACCAATAGTAGTGTGAACACAAATGACGGCTCGCCACGTGTCACAATAAGTGGCCCAGATCGTGCCTCACGTACTTCATTCTACCAACTCTGCCTCAACCGAGTGCTCCCCTTGCTAGTGTTATCATAAAACTATTATAACCTCATTCAACATAGATTTGACCTTAGTCAAACGAAATCAGACTATATAAGACTAAGCAGTTTAATCAAAAAAAAAGAAAAAGACTAAGCAGTCCATATCATATGATGTCAATGAATTATTAATTTTCATCTCAAAACTTTCAACTGCACTGATAACTGATTAGTGATTTGTGTGTTCATTTCCCTTTTAAGTTAAACATATTCCTTGCTATATTTTTTATCAATACAATTTTTTATATAAAAAAAGAAATGGAAAAATGTGAAGCCAAGTAAGGAAGTGATAACCGCGGCATTTGACAGAAAGGAAAAAATCTGTGTAGTCTTGTGTGCGATTCCCGCTCGGAAGTTGAGCAGAAGAAGAAATTGGATTGGCTTTTTGACTTTGATTTGCTAAACCGACCGACATGAAATACGTATTGGTGACTGGCGGCGTGGTCAGCGGCCTCGGCAAAGGAGTCACCGCCAGCAGCATCGGTGTCGTTCTCAAAGCCTGTGGTCTTCGCGTTACTTCTATCAAAATCGGTATGTCTCTGCTAATGAACGTCTTTTGCCTGCTCACTTTTGAGATCCAATTCGATTTGATGGTCGGTAGTCTTTTGCTGTCCAACTAGTTTGCTTTGTCCGTGCCTGATGCTATGGCTTTGTATGAATTATTAGCTTTCTGGCATTTTTAATCCGAGGCTATTGAAATTAAATAGCTTAAATTTCTTGAGATGATTTCATTTAGGATCATACAAGGCGTTGATGGATGATGGCGTTTTCAGTGATTATTGATCTGATTGAACTGGTTGATTGCTGGCTTAAGGGAAATGCTTTCCTTGTTGATTATATGACTGACGTGTTGTATCAATAATGCAAGTTTGGTTGCTTAATTCCCTTTCACTTGGTTATTTGAATGTTATATAGACCCCTGCTATCATTGACATCCTTTAAATGTCTTTTAATCAAAGAAGTTATACCTCTACTGCTTCTTAATTAGTTTATATCAAAAGGAACTGCAGATTTATGATTTCCTTGCTTATCTGCAGACCCTTACTTGAACACAGATGCTGGTACCATGTCCCCGTTTGAGCACGGGGAGGTTTTTGTTCTTGATGATGGTGGAGAGGTAAATTGCTTTCTCAGTTTTACTGTTATAAGCTATCAGAGGGTGAATGATGCATGCCTTTCCTCGAACGATAAACTTTAAGCTTGTGGACTGCAGTACTACCATTGTCTTTGTTACCTCTTAGATATGTTAATTCATGGGTTTTTTTAATTTTGCTTCATATGTGAAGTATCATGATTCGATGTATAGAGTTATCTCAATATTCATTGTTCGCCCTAAAGATGACACCAGATTTTAGAGTGTGATAATGATAGCGGTAAAGTAAATGTCAGCTTGTTTGAAACCCGCCAAGAGCATGTGTGCCTATTTAAGAAAACAGAAAACAGAGGTCATCATATTCACAGAAATGAAAAACATGGCTCGAGGTTAACTGAAAAATACTTCTCTTATTGGGCCAGTCAATTTATATTGAATGGATAGACGTGATCTCATAGTTTACATCCACCCTAGTGTTGAGCCACTGCAAACCACCTTGCTGTATTTCTTATGGAGTGCTCATAAGATTGCTTCTATGTTCAGTTTTATGGTCATAATACGATCCTCACACTTTTTATAAGTCATCCTAGGTGGATTTGGATTTGGGTAACTATGAGCGCTTCCTTGATGTGACACTAACTAAAGACAACAACATTACGACAGGAAAGATATATCAGGTGAACATTTTTGTTTAAACAGCGAACTTGATCTTTTAATTATGTAAAGCTCCATATGCTATCAAATTTACATTGTTATGTGCTCATAAGCAGTCTGTGCTCGAGAAGGAGAGGAGAGGTGACTATCTTGGAAAAACAGTTCAGGTGATGTATGCTACTAATTAAATTTTGCTTACAGGGGAGCAAGATTCCTGACAATCGTAGTTGTACCAGGTGGTTCCACACATAACAGATGCCATAAGGGACTGGATTGAGTCAGTTGCCCAAATTCCTGTTGATGGCAAGGAGGGTCCAGCAGATGTTTGTGTCATAGAGCTAGGAGGCACTGTTGGTAAGATACAATATGTATTGAAATTGTCGAATAACATGCTTACGTATTGTTTACTGAAAGAACTTTCACTCTTTTCTTCCGGTAGGTGACATCGAATCTATGCCATTTATTGAGGCTCTCAGACAGTTATCTTTTTCAGTTGGTAAGCTTGATGGAGTTTCCCAGTTATCTTTCCGCTTGTCGATCACCATCAGTCTCTCAAATCTGAAGTGATACGAACGTATGTTGCATTCGAGGCTAATCAGCGTGACTTGTTAAATATAGGTGGACATTATTTAAGTTGACTCTCAGTTGTCACTTATCTGCTAGGAAATCTTTAATGAGATCTATTAGCTCACTGCATGAAATTTGTTTAACCTAGCATCCTAAAGTTGATCCCAAAAACATGTTGCATGGCTCTTGTGGGTTACATTATGCCTATTGCCGGTTTTTCTTTTCTTTTGTTGATATAAACTCCTTCACAGGACAAGACAACTTCTGTCTCATACATGTGAGCCTTATACCTGTGCTTGGCGTTGTAGGAGAACAGGTACCGTGATATTCAATCTTTGTTCAATTCATAAATGTTGTTTTAATAATTTTAGTTCAGATCTCATACATTCACAACTCTCCAGAAAACAAAGCCTACACAACATAGTGTTCGAGAACTGAGGGCGCTAGGGTTGACTCCTCATCTGCTAGCATGTCGTTCTGCTCAGGTATTGTTAGAAGCTGGTGTTAGTATTTCTGTTTCTTCATGCATCTCTGACTCTCTGAAGCCGATAATGTTACTAATAGGTTTGTGGTATTATTTATGTTGTGCAGCCTTTACTACACAATACAAAGGAGAAGCTCTCACAGTTTTGTCATGTTCCAGTATGTTTTACGTTTAAGTTTTATTATAATCGAAATGTAGACTGCCATTTACTGTATACAATGCCTAATATTTTGTGGTGTTTTCTCAATCGTAGGCTTCAAATATTCTCAACATTCATGATGTTCCAAATATTTGGCACGTGCCTCTTCTACTTAAGGTGGGTTGATCGGTAAAACTGTAATATGATGAAGCTTGATTTTAACCCTGATGGTTAATATGCTAAATGGTTTTGGTGTGCTTTTGGCTGCAGAATCAAAAAGCTCATCAAGCTATCTTGAAGCAGTTAAACTTGGTCAAGTGAGTAGCATTTTTGTCCTCGGCATAGATTTCAAAATTTACCAGTCATTAAATATTGTCATAGTAAAGGAGCAAGGAATTTGATTGACGATGTGAGGTTATATTTGACTGTGGATCTAATATGTTGAATCGTAGAAATCCTTATAAAAGCTTAATCATGTTAATTTAAACATAATACGACAACGGTATGAGTCATTTATGGCCGATTTTGACAGTGCAATCATCTCACTGGGTATGTTAATACTGAGTGCAATCTACATAAATCAGAGGCTGATGATTAGAAATCGGAATGTAGTAGGCAACTGGCAAGTAGAGAGTTGTATTTCGATTCTAGTGTCCAGAGTGTTATTGTAAATTGAGGCATTATTTTAGAGGGGCCTGGTCATAGCTTTTTGGTGGCTTTTGCCACTTACGAATCAAAAAAAATGTTAATACTGAATATGCTTGTAATGCCGGACATGATGTGACATCATTCTCATTTTGTAACCATTGTGATGCGAGTCAATATCTCTCTCACTTATGGTGAATGTCATTTTCCAGTGTTGCTGTGACTCCAGATTTACAGGAGTGGACAGAGAGAGCTGAGAATTTTGACAATCTTAGCAAAACGGTTAGAGTCCATCAAGCATTATGTTCTCATCTTTAGAAAGAATATATTATCAATTGAAGAATGTAAACCTGGCCAGGTGAAGATAGCGATGGTTGGGAAGTATGTTGGGCTGACAGATTCATATTTATCCGTTGTGAAGGTCCTACCTCATTCTTTATCAACCTCCTCTATTGCGTGAATGTTCTCATTCGGATAGGCTGAAGGAAGGACCTCAAGGCTCTATGCATGAAATCCACTTCTAAAACCAAATTGAAAATGACCTGTCATGCTTCACAGCCTCTCAGCCACCAATCTATGCTTGTGTGGTTGGCTTAAAATTGCATGAAGATATAAATTTCTCTGTTAAAGGTATCGTCGCTATAGCAATACAGACTTTTCATGGGCTATCTTATTCTGTGTTCAGGCTCTTTTGCATGCATGCATAGCATGCTCTCTAAAGCCATCATTAGACTGGATAGCGGCTTCTGACCTTGAAGAAGAGAGTTTGAAATCAGTATGATACATCTCAGCTTTTCTTTGTTCGAATATTTTATCTACGTTTTCATGTGCATTTTTCAACTTTAAATTCTTGATTCTTTCAGACTCCAGAGGCTCATGCTGCAGCATGGCAGACATTAAAGGTGAGTTCTATGTTTTGACTTCAATAGCTTTTACAAGTATGTCTTGCTAAGGAATTGTGAAAGTTAGTTCTTCATATATTTTAATGAATTATGCTGCTCTGTAATCCAGAATGTAATAATGGATTCAAAGACTTTAGCCTGGTAGTGGACTTGCTTCATTTTTTGGCTCTTTTTCCAGATTAGCGTTGAGTTTCCGTTTTAGCCACAGTAGTTCATGTCCAAACGATGAAAAGTATGAATCGTTTTGAATTTTAGCATGGGCATTGTAGATCATTTTGGCAAAAGCTTATTATAAGAGATTGTAGATAGACAGCACACAGCAGTTCATGTCCAAACTTTTTTTGATGCTGATGACTGTACTCTAGCTCTCTTTTGATTGACGTGGCCTGCAACCTGTTAATAAGGGCTGATCTTAAAATTCATTTATTTATTATCCTATTTCTGCATTTTCAGGACGCAGCATGTGTTTTAGTACCCGGTGGATTCGGAGATCGTGGCGTTAGAGGCATGATATTGGCTGCTAAGTATGCTAGGGAGAACAATGTTCCTTACCTAGGGATATGCCTAGGCATGCAAGTTGCAGTGATTGACTTTGCTAGATCTGTAAGTTGGGCGCTTTTCAGTTTAAAGGCATAATAAAGTTCAATATATTTATGTTTATTACATGTCTTTATGATACTTATATATTTCCTGAAAATTAGTTTGTAGCAGGCGCCTGTGTTTGTCAGTTGTCTTAACCTTAATTAATCTCAGGTTTTACATTGGGAAAAAGCAAACAGCTCAGAATTCGATGATCAGACCCCTAATCCTGTTGTAATCTTCATGCCGGAGGTCTGCTAAACATTTTCACAGAACTTCTTTATAGTGGTTGTATTTGTTTTCATGATCTATGTACTTAGGACTACTCTGCAGGGTTCCAGAACACACATGGGAAGCACCATGAGGCTTGGATCTCGAAGAACATTATTCCAAACTCCGGACTGCATTTCTTCAAAATTGTATGGGTTATTTAGCGTTCTGTTCTTCGTTATATCATATTTCATTCAGAACATAAGTAGTGTACTAATAATATCTCGTCATCGTTACTTTTCATTTCCAGGTATAAAAATTCAGAATATGTAGATGAGCGCCATCGCCATAGGTACGAGGTAAGTTGAATGTTCTGATTTCAGATTCAGATGATGTGTCCTTCTTTCATTTACGATCATTCATTCTTCGACAGTTATATCAGTAGTATCAGTTCATAATTATGTAGGTTAACCCAGAGGTAATCAGCACTCTTGAAGAAGCGGGTTTAAAATTTGTTGGAAGGGATGAAACGGGAAAGAGAATGGAGGTACGTATCTATGTTTTCAGTTTTCAGATAGTCTTGAACTAATATGCGCTGTGCTAAAAGTTGAACAAATGATTCAGTTTTTGGATAATGTACAAAGGTTTTATATTTTCTTCATTTTGTACGCATAGCTGTTCATCTGTGTTTTGTGTGTGTACAGATTCTAGAGCTTCCTAGCCACCCATTCTACGTGGGAGTACAATTTCATCCGGAATTCAAATCAAGGCCAGGGAGACCTTCAGCTGTGTTTCTAGGTATTCACCACAACAAAGCAACTGAATCGTGTGTAACATGTTTGTTAGTTGTTACTATGTGTCACGGTAATTTTCTGGATGGAAGAAGTCATGTTTCCCTTTTTTCCTCTTCTGTGCAAAACAACATGCAATCTGATATGCAAGACATCCATTACCCTACTCATCTCAGACTTCTTTTAATTTGTCATGTCTAAAGTGTTGGCTTCATGCCAACAATAAAGTAATATGATGGTATTGATCCTAGCAGGCTTTCGTACATGCTCGACATAGTGGTCACTTTATAGTTGGCCAAAAAATATTAGTTTCCTTTTACTTGTCAATTTCACATCTTATTATCATCGGCCCATCTATATCTACTAGATGCTGACACTAACTGGAAATGCTATAACAGTCATGTACAACCCATGTGTCTTAAGTGGAGCTTTAAGGTTACTTATAACTTGTGAGCAGAAGCTGCTCTAACTTCGTGAAACAATTGCAGGCTTCATTTTGGCAGCTTGTGGGCAGTTAGAAGCTTATCTCAAGAGTCTCCCATAGAAAAGCTAGTCTGATACTTCGATATAATTCTCTAATGTTGCATATCACAGGTGAGGTAAGTTGAGTATGGCGTGGTTCCTTCCAAGAATGTTTTTTTATTTGATTAAAAATTGAAGCTACCTCAAAATCAATAAAGCTGGATTTTGGATGCAGGTTAGGGTTGATTTATCGGACTGAACCAGACAAGGTATGTACAGTTAATAAGATTTTCTGGGCAGAGTTGAGCTTACAATTTGGTTTCAAGAAATATCAAATAACGTTTTGTTCTTTCAATTTGGAATATTTTTCTGTAGGTTTGGACTCTTTCTTTAGTCAACATACTCGAGTTGAGTTTCGGCATCACCCTTATCCATTCTAAGCACCTCAATATCAATTATGGCAATATGAGCTTAACTTAAGACAGAATTCATATTTTCTTACACTCATCATACATTTCTTTTTTCCCCTTTTTTTCCTTTATAATGTGATTTGCTATGATGTGCATTTTGGTTTGTGACATCTATATATTCTGACTCAACTTATATGTATTTTGGGTAGAGCTTGTAACACTTAAACATGGCATCTAAGGTAATCCTTCCTTGTTTGAGGTTTATTTTATTTCCCAACATGCCTAAAAATATATCACTAGAACTATATGTCTTACCATCTTAGGGGAATATTCTCACTTTTGAACTTTGTGGATTCGTTCGTCCTACCTGTTTATTTTTGTAATAATGTGCAACTGGGTATGCAAAAACTTAAAGACCTCCCTCCCTAAAAATAAACTCCTGATTACGTGCGCTTTACTATTTATTGCCGAGATACTTAACAATGCAATGCCCTTCAACTAACCGTATAACCGAAGCTGTTTTAAATTCTGCACCCTTGTCCGATCCCCATTCCTTTGTCTCCCCGGCCAAACCCTTCTCCCCAAACTCCCATCGTCGTTCTCGCCCTGCATCTTGCAGGGGAGACGTTTTTGCATCTGTGTGGTAACATTTGCCTATACAACATCAATGGGGGCAGAAGATAGGCTGCCCACGGATGCCAAGATGAAGCAGATCAAGAAGCGTCGTACGACGAACATTTTCAAGGTCGCTTTGTTCATGCTGCGTCGTGGTGGCAAATCCTCCAAATCATCGATGCATACAGATGTAGCATCAAAGGGTCTTTGGAGGAAGCTTTTGGGAACCACCAGGCCGCTGCATTTGGAGGATAAAAAAAGTAGTTCACCATCTGCACCTCATCCCGCCGCCACTAAGGCTGCCACTATTGTCCCTGAGGATGAACAGCCGCCTCAACCAGCCCCGTTGGCCCTTATTAATGTTAAGCCTGCATATATGACGGTGATGGAGGAGAAAACAATTGTTCCGTTTCCTCGAGATTATCCACAGGACTCACCATCATGTGCTTCTACTTCAAGCGGCTGTGAGGAGAGCTGCTACGCCTCAGCCTTGAATCTGCGTGAACTCGATATTTGCGATGAGGAGGATGATGATGAAGAAGAAGAAGATTGTCAATTTGATGATTCTGCTGGGGATTCCATGATTGATGTCAAGGCAGAGATGTTCATTGCTCAGTTTTACGAACAAATGAGGCTCCAAAACTCCCAAACTGCCACCTATCAAATGATCAGAGGCTAAAAGATGACAACTTTAATTTTCCATCATGAACAAGAATAAAATCATGTCTCAATAATTGTCATAGAATCATAACTGTGTGCATTATTTGCTAGGTTTAGATTTTGTCTTCCCAGTGTGTCTGTTGTTTTCTTTCCATTTCAGTTATGTTTATTTCTATTTATATAATTAAAATTGGAGGACCAGCAGAAATGAGATGGATCTCAGGAGCAAAGGGAGAAGACATAATTGCTGCCACTTGGTTTGTATTAATATGTTATCTTGTGGGATTTTGTTTGTGTATTTGAAGAATAGTTTTGTATGAAATGTTTGTTGGTTGATCAATTGTAATCTCCACTTTGGGAGGGTTGAAGTTGTCAAGTTCATCAAAGGATAAATGAGGAAATAGGTTGTGTTGCAGAAATGGTGTAGCGATTATAGAAATGGGTCATCTAATTCCTAAATTAGCGTAAAATCAGACCAGTGTGGAACAAGAGGAGGTGGATGTATCGTACAAAGCTATTTGCCGACTTTGCAAGTCAACCTGGGAGTTGAACACACAACCCACCCTTTAACATGTTACCACATGGTACATGTTAAAGGGTGGGTTGTCATGTGCTCTGTGTCAATAGTGTCAGGGCATATGCTTGGGCCTTGAGAATGGTTGGGTTGCAGGTCGGCAATATAAATACAACAAATACTTCCTCCGGTTGGTACCGTGCCCGTTGTAGCTCGCACCCGTCACTCGATCCACCAACAAATTACACGCATAACCTGGATACGATTCAAACCTCTTTGAATACATGGTCTATTGAAATTTGCTTGCAATATTAATGCTGATGGTTCGCTTCATGGTAAGGTAAATATCAGAGAAGTGGGTTCTGGTTGTTTCTAGCAGGGATGATCATATGGTAACTGTTCTTTGAATTTGGGTGAAGCACTTGCTTTTCAGTTCTAATAATTCAAATGAAACAGAAAGGCAGCAGATATTACTAATTTTGAGTCTTAAGCTGGTTGGCATTAAAAAGGCTATTTTTGAGCTGTCGGATTCGCTTGAAGTATACAAAGTGATCGACACTAGTGCAGGGGCGGCAGATTGGAGTAACAGCAGACAATGGACTTTACTTCCATCAAACCCCTGGGGATTGTTAATCCATTATGCAAGCAGAGAATCGAATGATGTGGCGAATTACCCAGAAAATGGCAGTGGAGAGATCGCTCATCGTTGTATGCTATATTCTCAGGCTGTTGAGTACTACGCATCTTGTAAGTGTAAATGTAACTATCTCCTTTTTTGGTGTTGATTTTTGTGTTAATCCATTTTTGGTTCGATTATAAAGACACAAATGAAATTGTGAGTTTCAAAAGCAAATAAAAATGTTTTTCTTTTTTTTTGGGATTAAGTTATCGAACATTATCAGATGTAGAATTACTGACATTTAACCTAGATTTGGGAGCCTATTTACACTGCTGGCTCAAACTTTTGAATGGCCTGAAGCAAACTCAAAAAAGGGGGGTTTTATTCTTTGTTTGCATTTATTTGGAGGTCTTTTTTTTATTCGGTCGTATGCATATTTTGGGTATTTTTAAATAAATGTCTATATATATAGGGAAAATGGGCCTTTTTTTTCTGTGTGTTTTTCTAACAAACTAAAGTGAGCATATGCTTCATCCTTCATTTGCTCAACTGTTGAGACGGCTTTGCCTATCTAATACCACTTTTTTTCTTTCTAAAGCCAACAAAACACGTTTTTTTTTAAAGTTATCAAACATTATGACATGCACATTTAACCTAGATTTGGAAGCCTATTTAAGACTACTTTTTTTTTTCCAAAGCAAACTAAACACATTTTTTTTAAGTTGTCAAACATTTTGACATGTGCATTTGACCTAGATTTAGTGGCCTATGTAATACCACTTTTTTCCCCTCTTATTTATATTTTCATCCTAAGAAGTTGCCATAAAATTGTCTATTCATTCAACTTAAAAACATGGATTATGGCAGGAGGATTATTCCAACTTTATGGTTATTCATCCTTTTCTTCTTCGTAATTTTCACTCAAGGTATATGTAATTAATTAAATTTTTGTTGGGTAATTCTTTTGCTGTGAAAATGGTTCATTGTTTCTGATATATATTATATATATTGTTGTGGTAGGGTTCGTTGTTTCGTCAATCTCTATCAATGAACAGCCAGAAAACTGCACTTGGGCTGGTGAATGGCCGTGTAACTACCAACATTGTAAGACGTGGTGTGTCGGCACCTTCGGTATAGAAAGGCCGTACCCATCTTGCCGCGGCTCAAATAATCTTTGCTGTTGCATCAGATAATCAATTCTCATACATCAACTGAATAATTGTCTTTGCTTAATAAGATCTTATTAATAGTATTATTGTTATCTTCACTTTATTATTATGATTTCCAATTAAATTACGGATGCAGTTAGATTTTTATTTTTTATTTTTGATGATGAACATGTGATCTCAGATTGACTGAAGGAATGTTCAAAGCACAATCTATTTTGATGAACTCGTGGTCAAGCTTTTCCGCAAATATCAGTGCAACATATAAAGCTAAGCCTTCCGCATCCACCTGATTAATTATGATGCTGGGCAATTACACTTGAACAAGGCCTTTCTCATGTCTCATACCATCCATATTGAACATAGAATATAGATTTACGCTCATTTGAAAGTTCAGCTATATTTAAAATATATATTTTAAAGAAAAGTATGAAAAGCGGCCCTGAACGGACTAAACTACTATTCTTTTCCAAATTGAAGTACGAACTATTATATTTTTGAAAGTTAACGGATGGAACTAACTCTGTTAATCAAATTATAATTCAATGATTTCTTCTTTAATTTGATCAATATATATCTCTCCTTGGAGGAGCGATCAAATGAGGCAAGACAAATAAGAATGAAGCACGTGAGGCACGATCTCAACCACACATCTAACCCCCCGTGCATTTGTGGCGCGTCACGTGGCAAATAGTAAAACCCACTACTTCGTAGTGTGAACGCAAAATGGCGGCTTCGCCACGTGCCTTCGATCAACTCCATCAACGACTCGGATCGTGCCTCACTATCTCATTCTACTAACACTGTCTTAACCGAGTGCTCCCCTCTCTCCTTGTATATTTTTAACTTTTAATTTTATTAAATTTTTTTAATTTTTTAAAAATCTCACATTTCAAATAAGTATTAATTTTACATCAAGAGAAAATCACAAAACAAAAATACCTGAACTACCACACCATTCCAAATCAGGACCTCTACTATTTCAATTTACTATTTAATTGTTTGTAAACTAAATTGCACATAACTACAAATCAATGCCGCCATGCCATTTTGGAATAGATGTAGGCTTGTAGCTAGGTAAATGTTACCTTCATAATGCACCACAAACAGCAACCCTGACATATTATTCCCAATGCAGGTTTTGGTGAGTGGAAAAAAAAGAGAGGAGAAGGAGATGACGAAAGAGACAGAACAAGGCGGTTATAAATGGAGCAGTTGTCGCATTAAGATTCGACGATGAAGCATTGTGAATAAGTGGTGGTTTTATTTTGAGGCTCAGGTTGATCAAATAAAAGTGAAGAATCGGTTTGTAATCTTTGTAATAGAGGTCGCAGCCACCAGAGAGGAAGTCTTCGTCGCCGCAATAGGAGAGCTTTCATCCATCACAGGTTCAGTTGCCTCCGATGGAAGTTTTCAACCACCATGGGTTAAATTTAATATACTTGTGCATCTTTATTCATGGGTTGAATTTAACTTATCAGGTTCACGAATTATAAAAACTAACGCACTAACCAAGACGTATTTTTAGTTTTCAAGTTTCTTTGAGAGCTAGCTTTAGGGCCTGTTCTTTTTTTTTTTTGATGGGATGTTTATATGTATTGTACAAGAATACTGAAATTCTCAAGCTAATCTAGTACATTAATCTCCATTGAAGCGCAAGCCTTGCAGCGTCTTTACTCATCCACTTCGAAGCATATCTCCGAGCAATCAACTGCCTCACGGGCGAAGCCTTTTCTTCAGAGTCGTGGCGAAGGGAGGAAATTCCTCACCAAATATTGGTGGGAATGATGCATTATGGGGGGATTGAACTCAAGACCAATTGGTTACTAAGCCAATGGTTGAACCAATCCAACTACAACCCCACATGCGCTTTAGGGCCTGTTCTTTAGGGTGTGGATTTTGGGTGTTGGGAGATTAGATTAGATTGTGTTGTGTTGGGTGAGATTGGATGAGATTAGGTTGTGTTGGGTGAGATTGGGTTGTGTTAGATTAGATTGGGTTGTGTTGGGTGAGTGGAGAGTATGTGGGCCCTAGTTTAATTTATGTGAGTGTAAATATAATTGAAATAAATGTGAGTGGAGAGTAGTTTATGTGAGTGGAGATTAGATTAGATTGTGTTGTGTTGGGTGAGATTGGGTGAGGTTGGATTGTGTTGGATGGGATTGGGTGGGATTGACCCAATCCCTAAAGAACAGGGCCTTAGTGATATATATGTTGTGTGGTGGAAAGTTACATGTCTCTGTTTTGTAGTATTGTCTCCTGTGGAACGGACCATGTGATTGAGGAATTCTGTCTAGACACAACATTGTGTATAAAGTTATGGAGGAATTCTGCTTTTTTTGTTGTTCATATAATATCAACCACAGCCAGAATATATCGGCCGTGCACTTTGTCTCTTCCTATAACCTTAAACACTAACTTCATCTTGGACAAGCTGGTCCGACCAACAAGCTTAAAATAGTCCCTTGAGGTTTCAACCCAATCGATTTGTGTTTTCTAGTTTGATTTCAATTCAATCTCATGTATAAATTGGAGATGTGTATTATTATTATGATGGAAGAGAAAATATTCGGTGAAAATGACATATTTTTGTAAAAAATATAACCAAATCATGCATAGTCATATTAATTTTAGTTCAACAATTGTAATCAAGCACTTAATCTTAAACTAAAAATCTTATATTTATTTAGTTTAATAAAAGGTCAATTCAAAACATCAATTCAAAAGTTGTTTAATTTAAAATAAATTTAACCCATCATCAGCTCAATTTGATTTTTAGTCTAGTTCAAATTAAAATGTCTTCTCTGCATGACATTTATACTCATGTGCATCATAATCAAATGTCAATCACAGACTCAGCATTACTCTGTTCTGCTCTGCACTTTGATTTGCCCTGTCTTCGTTTCTCAGAGTCTCTTTCTTGTTGATTTAATTTTGATCATCAGTTTTATTCTTGGGACTTAACTTCTACCACAACGCGATTCAAATCTCCACCCCTTCATTCCCTTTCTTCTTCTTCGTCGTCATCTTCTTCTTGTGAGCTTGAAAAAGGACTCGGAGTCGGAAGATCGACTATGGTGAGTGGGAAGCTGAAGCATATTTCAGATTCTGAAAACTCCAACAAATCGCCAGCTATGGAGAGCAGCCAGATCAGGAGGACTTGCGTGGATTGCAACACCACTAAGACTCCGCTTTGGCGCGGTGGCCCTGCTGGCCCCAGGGTATGAAGATCAACTGAACAGATCTAATATGTAATTTCTTTTTTTAATTTCACTAACGAAAAATAAGAAATTGACAAATCTAAATTCATGTCATATGATGTATTCAGCAGATTCGAACCATCCTCCACTTTTTGATAATTTGATGAAAAATGTGTAATTGTTGTTTTTTTTATTATCTCATTTCCATAAGATTTAATTTAAAGTGTTGTTTTGCTTGTTGCTATCAGTCATTGTGTAATGCATGTGGGATAAGACACAGAAAGAGCAAGAGGGCTCTGCTAGCTTCAGATGAAAGATCAAAAGCCAATAATAAGCTCAAAAAGAAATACACAAATGCTCGAAGATCAGGCGAAAAGGGCCTGCAGATGAGAGTGATGGGTGTTGGTGTAAAAAAGGAGAAGCTGAGAGAGGAGGAGGAAGAAGAAGCAGCTATTTTGCTGATGGCTTTGTCTTATGGGTATGGATGTGCTGCTGCTACATGTGTTTAAAAATCATTCTGATGCCAATTTGCGCCTACCTTGAAGAAGTTGATCAAGCTTCCATAAAGATGGATCTCATCATCACTTTTTGGTACTCCGTTTTCATCAAGTGCTTGTTATTGTATTGAGGCATTTTCTGATTTTTCTCTCAGTGGAGGCCATCTGGAAGTATGGTGAGCACAGTGATTTTGTGGACATGAGAGTTTAAGTTATGACAATATCATTCCCAGTGTCTTTGAAATCTTATAAACTGATTTAAGTCTGACTATGCAAACACTAGCAACAAAAGCTGCAAAATATGTTGGAAATGCTTTCACAAAATATGTTTTTTTTTTCTTTTCTTGAAGAACAAAATATGTATCTTTCAAGTGGATCTTGATGGAACAACTATTTTCAAAATTATAAATTCAATTCTGATTATCAAAAGTAAATTTGAAGGTCACTTGGTAGGTCTCGCGGTATATATGGTTAGGGACGGATTCAGGATACTAGGCTGAATCAAATAAGAATAATATGATTATTCTTTTGAGGTTTTGTGCTCAATGGGAAATTGGGAATCTAATATTGATTTCGATGTAATTTTTTATTTATTGATGGGTACAATCAATACAATATAGACCAGATTAATAAAACTCATTCACAAATATGAGGAGAATATATCTATCTGTGATAGTTAAACTCGAGTTCAAAGCCTCTGTCAATCAAAGTCAAACATTAACAACTCTTCTCAATTACTGAAATCTTTCTTAAGATAGGATAAAATCTGCATGAAAATAAGAAAATCATCAAATAAATTCATGTGTGATTCATTAACCTTTTATTACATTTACATTAGCTACAATAAATACACCAAATATAACCTCTATTTAAATTAACAACAAATATTTATTAAAAATAATTAACAAAACAACAAATAAAAAAATAATAAGTCTAGACTCTTCGTCTTCTTCCAGAACTTTCTCTGGAATCCCCACAAATCTCCCTCCCTAGAATTCTCATAACTCCATTTTTAGGCTCATTCATCTCCTTACCAGCAAACCTTTCAAAATGCATTTACGAATGACGGCGGCGAGACTTTGCAGGGCCATCCATGTTCTCAACAGCAAACATTTCAAATTGAGGCAGTTCGTCCGGACTTCCGATCCCTACCAGACTTCCAGCCATACACACCGGTGGCAAAAATATCGTAAGCGATCGTTAAGTGCAGCATAATTGAATGATTTCGCGTTTCAGATTATGGAAAAGATTCAATCTTTGTAATCTGCGTGATGACAAGAAATCGAAATAGCGGATGCGAGGAAGCCGATGACCCGTGCGACGAACGGGAAGGCGGAGACGAAGAGTAGTAGCTCCGGAGCAGGAGGAGTAATTACGTGGTAACCGGGGCAGCCGTAGTCGGCGGACGATACGCTTCGGAGAGCGTCTGAGATTTTCAGGCAGAACGCCGTGCGAGGTGATCCTTACTCGCCCCACGGTCGAAGGCTACGCGAGCTCCGTGGAGAGTGGTGGTAGAATTGGGCCGGGTCAAAATATGGCCCAATATGAGTACGTTGTTGTTATGTATATAATGGGTTGAGGCCCGGCCCGCCCAGTTTGTTTTCATTTTGTTCTTGACATTTTAATTAACAAATAATATCCTACTTTCTTGCATTTAGAGTGAGCAAGGATTTATTTTTTGGTAAATTATAAAGACATTAGTTGGATTATCGCCTAATTTAACATAGAAAATAGATTATTTTTTAGTTTATAGTAATTTGCTTTTCGATTTTGAGATTCTTAAGAATTTTAAGGTCTGAAACTTACGAATTAGGTTATAGAGTTATTTTAATTTAGGTAAATTTTGATGATATGATTAAAAGAATGTAACAAGTGCAAATGACACTAAATTGAAAATTTAAAAAAAAAACTGATATTTGAATTGAAATTCCGTAATGTTTTTACAAGTATTATTTTTCTTCTTATAAAAGTCAAGAGTTACGTGCTGAGGAGGCAGCTATGCCGGAGATTCCTCTATGTCGCACAAGCAGTTGAATTAGTCTAATTTGTTAATACGATTCCTGTTGGAGTAAGCTAAACTGTTGTGTTGCCATGGATTTAAGGGAAAGTTTGTGACCAAAGAATTGTTTCTTTCATATTGATTATAAAGTAAAAGGTAGTTATAAGTTGACAAAGTGTGACAGGCTTGATTGAAAGCAAGTGATCATCCGCCAATAATTAGCTTACTATTCTTATTTCTTAAACGACCGAGTGACCAAGGAATTGGAAGTACCTTGCAGTGTTTTATCTTCGAAACTCAAGATTCTTGTCTTGATGCCAAACATATAGTCATCTGATATTATTTAATTAAAATATAATTTTTTGTCAGGTGCAAATTATATTTTTGGTGTAAATTAAAATTCGTCAAAAGTGGATTATAATTCGTCGTCGAAAAATAAATAGTGCGATATAGTTCGTCAAAAGTAATTTATAATTCTTTGTCGAAAAATCATCCGTGCGACGGGAATTAATCTCAAAAGTGCTATCTTTTCATTAAGTTCACCATTGAGATGATATCTTTTTATTAAGTTGTCTTCACTGAAGTGATTACCAAAATTAAATTTCATGTAGCAATGCCAATAACATAGAGAATAAAGTTCAATTTTCTATCGAGAGTGTTATTTCAAAAATCAAGTTTCTAATAACAGATTACAAAAAAACTTTATTTTTTCCCTTTTTAGTAAGAGAATGTTCATCCTAACCGTGTCTATTGAATTTTATTTTCCGGCAATCAGAGGTGGTCGCTTTTTCATTTTGCTTTTTGCAATGCTTCGATAGAACAATAGATAGATAGTCTTAAATAGTTTCTTTCTAAATCATTAGCATTGTCTATTTTCATTACTAGAAGTGGAAATTAAAAAATAAAATTAATAAGAAAAAAAAGACAACTCCGTCCAATGATAAGAAAATAAAGTAATGCATCCATATCCTCATTTCATGCTCATTTAATATGACAGCGAAATCCGTGAAAATTACAGATACATATCACCTTCCTCACTTCCATTTAATGCCTGATTAACACACCACTCCTTTCCCACCCTCGCACCACTTCATCCTCCTCCTCTTCTTCTCTCTCCGCATCTCACCTTTCCATCATCTCACGATCCAAAATTCAACTCCGAAGCAATTTCAATCTTTCGAACATGGAAGGCGTCGCCACCACAGCTTACACCGGGATCAAATCCTACTGGCGCCGGAAAGGCTACCGCCGCCTCCACGCCAAGCAGCAGCAGCCAGTCGACGATCTCGGATCCCAACCAACAGGCAACAGACAACGACGACGTTTTAAAATTGGACGGCCCAGATTGAAACTGGGTCGGTTCAGGATCCGGCTCGGACTCGGGTCGGTTAGGATTTTCTTTTTGAAGATCCGAGACGCGTATGTAAACGCGATGCTGGGATTGGCTAACAAAGGGATATGGGTCGGAGCGGGTGACGGAGGGTTTGGTGGTGGTGGTGGGCGTGTGAAGGAATATGATGAAAAGATGCTGGTGGAGATTTATAAGAGGATGGTTTTGACAAGGCAGCAAGGACAGTTGGGGATCGTCGCCGGTGGCCGGAAAATTGGATCGGAAGTTGCGCCGGTTTGCTCGTTTTAGTAAATTTGATTGATTTTCTTTTTCTTAAAGGAAAAGAAATTCAATGAATATTACGTGGGATTTACGGTTAAGCGGCACATTTTGGTCATATGTAATCTTAATTGTGAGCAGAGCACATCATCAATGTCATTGATTTCGGCTGATGTCGAGATCTTCATGACTATATTATTTAATATATTTTCAATTAATCAAAACTCATGTCTTTTGCCACACAAAAAAAAGAAACTCATGTCTTTATAATAATATGTTTTTCCTATCCAAAAATTAGAAGAACTTTACTATCGTCATCACAATTTTTAAAAGGCACACTTATACGATAATGCAAGAAAAAGATTATGAACCAAACAAAAACAAAAACAAATATAAGTAATAGAATACACATAATCCAGCAAAAGAAATTTGTACTATCACATAAAGAGGAGCTCTCAAATAAGAATTCCTTTAAATTTCAAGAACTTGAGCTCCAATCTTCATAATCCAAAACGCAAGATGCACTTTCTAAGATGCATTTTGATAGTGACACGTGTCTCATGTGCATCCAAAATGCATTTAATGCAAAGTCAAAGCTACATTTTTTATTTTGTTTTTTGGACATGTGTCACATGCAGATTTAAATATGCATCATGATCTAATGGTAAGATTTAAATTTTGAAATTCTCGAATTTTTAAGGATTCTCAACCGAGCGCTCCCCTCACAAAAATATTTCATTTAAATTGTATGTCATATTTATTAGCTTAAAAAGTTAAGAAGACTATAGCCAAACACTACTCAAATTTGTCACTACTCGATCCGTAACTCTTATATAAGTTAAACTAATTTATGGTAGATTTTAAAAGAAGACACCATAATTATTGACAAATGTATATCATATACCGAATTTACCGAACGGTAAATTACTGTTTTTACCATTTACCGAACCAAATCAGTTAATTCATTCGATAAAATCGGAATTTACCGAATAATGCTCTGCCTTATATATATGTCAACTTCAACAATTACATTTGTGAATTCATCGTAAAAAAGAAAGAAAGTTTGTAACATGCAATTATTTGTTGTGGTTAGACAGATCTATGGTGTGATATTGTGATTTGCTGTAGCAGGCCTGAAGTTATTTATGGCTATAAATATGAGTTTCAGAAAGAATACACAACAGCATGTTATGTTGGTTGCGATGGTGATCGATCATGATGCATGATTTTGTCAGTTTAAGGTGTCAGAAACCAAAATTTTATAGGCAGGTATTAAATGTCGTTAGGTTCTTCAACTGAAGGTTCAATTTAAGTTCCTTCAACAACAAAAAAAGGTTCAATTTAATTGAAAATTTGTACAAAATTGATTAACTCTCTATTAAAATTAAAAAATATATAGATTTCGCATTTTGCCTTTTTTATTTAGTGGAGCCCTGTTTGAAAATGCTTTAAATTTAGGCGAAATGGGATTTGGTCGAGTGGTTTGATCTTGACAAATTGTCAAGAGGTTAAGGGTTATTCCTTCCTCCCGAAGGTGGTGTTTTCGTATCGTTTTAGCGCGGACGTGCTATTATCCGTCCCTTATGGAGGTGTTGTGTGCTGCATGTGGATGTTACATGCTATTCGTCTCTCGCGGAGGTGTTATTCGTCCCTTATGGACGTGTTGTGTGTTGTAGGTGGATGTTGATGCCTTGCCGATCCTTCCACGTGCGCGTGGAGGTGATGTGTTTCTCGTCAATGTTCATGGGTTTCAAGCTAAAGATGCGCTTCAATGGACACAATTCAAGTACCTATTCCAGGTTGGTACTGTTAGAGAATGATTAAATAACCAACGATATCTTTCTATAAGATATACATCAGAATATATGATTGTTATCTGATGTATATGTTCGATATTATTTGTATCTCTATGTGATGTATATAAAGGTTGTTTGGCCTTATATTATTTGTATCTCTATGTGCTGTATCTCTAAACTGAGTATAGTAACCGAACATGTGTGACCCGCTCCAAGAGTCTAACTTCACATGTACCCGATGAAGTTCTCATGCAATATGATGGAGATGTATGAATTGAGTTGTATGAGATGTAAAAACCCACCTAAAAAGAAGAAGTTAAAACTCAAGTAAAAAAAAGTAAATGTTTTAAATCTAGTAATTAATAGAAGTCTGACATCCGGTCAGTCCATGAATATTAAAGGGAAAAGTATAAAAAGGGGTTCGGAACTACCACTCATTTCCAAATTGAGATCCGAATTAACATATTTTCCAATTAGGGGATAAGATAAAAAAAAATCCATTAAAATTAAATCCGTTAATTAATTCTGTTAATCAACATTTAAATCTAGTAATTAACAGAAGGGTCTGTTTATTTATTGATGGGTTACAATTCATACAAGTTCATTGAAATTAATAATTTTATGACAAATCATCGAGCACACTTATCACAAGCAACTGAAGCACAAGTCATCCATGACACACTCGACTAGACGGGAAAGGCAAAGGAAGAACGATAGGAAAAGGGAAAGGAAAAACCTCGCTGGCGCAGGCTAGGAAAGGTCCCCACATAAAGTGAGACAAGGAAAACTCCACCTAAATTAGGTGAAAATTATGCTACTCATGGGAATTGAACTTTTGACCTTTTGATTACAAATCAAGACTTACCAGCTCAACTATCACCATTTTCGCTAGTATTTAACAGAAGAGCCAGTCCATGAATATGAGCTGCTACCCACCAAAAGTGGCCCATGAGCCACGACACAAAGCATAATTAGGCATTTGCTGTTCCGCTCAACTAAAATAAGGATTCAGTTTAATTGAACTTTTGTCCAATTCAATAATACTACAATTCGACTTAGAGCATCCTCACCCTGACTAAAAATAACATGTCATCCATCTCTCTCATTCACTTATCTCTCATTTAGTTATGACTCATGATCAATTTGGTCATGTACATCGCGCTCATCACCAAACATAAAGTTCATCATTATTCTCTATTTCTACATAAATACAAACATATAAATATCAAAATGTATCTCTATTTATAGATCTTCAAAAATTGTGAATATTGGTGATTATTTTATTTTTAATACTTTGTAATTTTTAAGACATATTCGTTGTAATTTCTGTATTTAAACTGATAAAAATTTTACGCGTGACAGATGTCGTATTATGATTGGTTTAAGTGTCATGACCAAAACTAAAAAAAGATCCGGGATGCTCAAAAGGCCCAATAATGCTTTGTGTCGTGGCCCATGGTACGATTGAATTGGAGTGCACCAATATTCATTATTCATCTTACTTTTTTTTTTTTGTCCAATGGCTTCAAACTCTACAAAGTTTCTAGCCAAAATAAATAAATAAAACAAACTTTAACCTTACTCACCGGTGGTGATGGTCACGACTCACGGATATAAATCCGGTGCAGTACTGTCATTTCTTGCCATTTTTTTAAAGATAATTTTATTTATTGAGAAGGAAAAACAGCAACAAAAAATAGGAAATCAAGATCAAACGAAGTTTGTATCTTTCTTTTTAGGGCACGTTCGTGCTGAAGACCGAGACCCTTTTTTTTCCCGATGACGAGTTCTTGGCATCGGGGACGGATCGACATAATCAACTTGGTCACATGACACATTAGCACTATTATGAATCACTTCTTGAACTTCAAAATCTTTTTCAGATTCATCTATTGGAATACTCGAATCTTCCTGGATGTCATAACCAATTTCCCTTCTTCTAGGTGTTGGAAAGATTTACCACCAATTTCTTCACAATAAAACCATATTATTTTAGTAAAATGACATCATTTTCTAATAAGCACAATTTTTTTTGATAGCTAATAAGAACAATTTCAAATACAGAAAAAATAACATCATTTTTGTACTAACAGCAAATGACCATTTTTTTTTCTTTCTCTGTGACTATGCGGTCTTAGTTTGACGATCGCAACTTGATAAGTCATCACACTTTATGATATTGTAATATAATGTCAAAAGCCGTAACGGCTAAACTCATTGACAATAGAGTATGATTTAATCAATGTGATTGAAGTCTTGCAGAACGGATTGCATTTCCGAAACCGTTGTTGGCGCGCAGCAGTTGGTTCAAAGGTAAAGAAGCAGTCTCAAACGGCTATTGGAAAACGACCTCCAAAAGGTTTATTCAAAATTATCATTTTACACTGTATGTTGTGTACAATTTGACTTGGTACGAATCTCATTCATGTCCCCACATTTATCTGATAAATGTTCTTCTTTATAAAAATTTATATTCATATGCTCTTCTAATGAAACATCCATAATGGAGCATTCGACTCATCATGAGGAAATGTAGTTATTTGGCTGATTCTGGATTCGCATCCGGTACAGCCAATTGAAAGTGGCATCATTTTAATACAAAACTATGGAGCATTCGACTCATCGTGAGGAAATGTAATTATTTGGCTGATTTTGGATTCGCATCCGGTACAGCTAATTGAAAGTGGCGTCGTTTTAATATAAAACTACGTAGTTTTGTATTTCTTACATATAAATAAAACCTAAAATAGATGTATGAATCCTTAAACTACGTCGTTTTGAACCTATACACACCAAGACGACACCATTTTTATTTTGGCAGCAAATAGATGCGCTGCTTGGGATCTCATTCCGCTGATTTTAGGCCCTATCTTGATGGGCGCATTCGTGTACTAGTCTTTGCATTTGATTCTGATCGTATCAAAATGTTGGGAGTTAAACGATATAGTTTCAATTAAAACAGCTTCGCTTTGTCATATTTTTTATATAAAAAAAATCAATTAAAATAATGACGTGATGAAACTCGCAGCATGATGATCCCTATCTTTTTCATCTTGTATCTCAATTCTCATTATCATTTTTTGCAATTTCCAATGATAAAAAAGATTGAACTTCTTAATTAGTGGGAAAGTTGGACATAATAGGACAAGATGTAAGGATCAACCAAATGATCCAAAAAAAGCTGCAGACGGAGCAAAGGATGCTGCAAGAAAAAAAGTATCCAGGCAGCTAAAGAAAGCAAGACTTGAAGGGCCACAACAAGTCAAGTCTAACCCATCACCACCAAAAAAACCAAAGGTTTGTCGAATTTGTTTGTTTAACATATTAGCATTTTACTCGTGTGGTCTTGATTATCAATAATTAACATTAATCATTTTGTGGTCTAACAAGACAGAAGAAAATGTAAGGATCCACAGCCAAGTCGTATGCGGGAAAATCAAGTAAGTATATGAGATCACATGGTTTTAGCGCATTTTAGTGTTTTGTTTTCTATATAACTATTTTCTGCACCTTCATTACTAAATTAGGTTTCCAATCAAGTGCCGCCAGTGAGCAAGTGGACCATGGGATATGAAACATCTACCAGTGTTGTTACTTATAGGCCACCACGTCATGAAGGCCCCATTTATATCAATGGAGGTGTGTTTACTAGCCAAAAACAAAGTTAATGGCGAAGCAGGGAAAAAGTGAGGCCATTTTCTTCTTCAATTTCGATTTGAATATTTCGGTTGCTCGCTTAAGTTCTGTGTTATGAGATCAATTGTAGATCCGGAGTCTAGGTCATGACTAAGTTTTATGATTTGTGAAATTTCTTAGTTATCAATTGTAGATGTTTGGTGCTGATGCTGAGCTTTGTTAGTTCATCTTGTTGGATACTTCATTGTAAGGACGTTTCTTATTTTCTGTTCAGTCTCATTTCAGTGTCTAGTTTAAGTTTAAGCCGTACAACTTCAGTTTTGTATAAGGATGCCCAGCCAGACTTGCCCAATGATGTATCTGTTTTGGAAGAACATAAGAATTGTTATGTTTGTTTTTTTGATTATTCACCTAGGTTATTTGAATTAACCCAAAAATACCATTATTATTATTTGCTGGAGAATGGAGATGGTGCTACTGTAACTGATCATGTTTTTATTTTTCCTTGGTTAGGGGCTATGTTGGAATTCACAGTTCCGGGTTCAGGGACTTTCTTTTGACCTAGTAAACTTCAAGTTGCTTCAAACATATTTCAAAAAAGTCCGGGTGACAACACAAGAATTCGACATGAGTGAATTTTATAAAATTCAAATTAAACTATGTAGACTTTTTTTCTAGTGAAAAAACAATGAACTTTTTGCTGCCGGAAACCTAATTTAGCAATGAAAGTGTTGTTACTCTTTTGTTACAAATTAGGTTAACTTCCTGTTAATAGTTTATAATTTTATCAGAAATTTGTTACTTGTTAAAGTTTTGTATAAACAGGTGGTATGGCTTGTTAGACAATATTAAATTAGTTGAGATAGTTATTTTTAAATAAAATAACAATAAATGTAAATGAGGTTAATTAACACCGTTACTTTATTTTGTGCAATTTAGTCCAAAAACACTAAATTGAAAATTGAAATAGTCCAGGCCGCGATTTGAAATGACATGGTAGTCCAGGTAACTTTTTTGTAATTTTCCCATTATTTTATAGCGGCCTTGTATAAATACAAGTGAAATAATTTATAACAATGAAAAAAAAAACTAGGAAATGGAAAAGTGAAGAAGAAGAAAATTCCTCTTCCTAATTTTTTTTTTGATTAAATCCTCTTCCTAATTTCATTCAATCTCAATTTCTCATTCAAGATTCAACACTTCGTTTAAGAGAAAAGCCACAAAACTCTTTAACCAACGACCGCCACCACCACCACGATCACCGCCGGCCAACAACCGCCGCGTGAAGAAAAAAAAATCATAACCGTGGTCGTGTTCAATCAGTCAATTGGTGGTTGCACATTCAGCCATACTTTTCACTCCATGGTTTGATCTCTAACAATCGCCTTTCGCTCTCTCTACTTTTCGCTTCCGCAGCCGATTGAAGGAAGACGTTGGAGAGAGAGTGAGGAGTCAGTGTTAGATCCCCCCCGGCCAATTGATTCGTCTCGCTCTCTCTCTCTCTCTCTCCAATTAAGCAACCCTAGCGCTTCCGAGCCGCCAAGATGCTTTGGATTACGCGATTCTCTCGATTCTTCTTCGCCGCGATGGTTTTAACAGTCTTATCGCCTTCGTTCCAGTCTTTTCCGCCCGCCGAGGCCATCAGAGCGTCTTACATAAGCACCAACAGTATGCAGTCTCAGGTTTTGCCAGATTTAAGGAACAAGTTTTCTTTCCGGAAGGCTTCGAAATTTCGCAATGCGGATGAGTGTGGGACGAAGGTTTTGGGGAAAATTGATGTATGCGATCCTTCACTAGTTCATGTGGCTATCACGCTTGATGTTGAGTATTTGCGTGGCTCGGTTGCTGCCGTTCATTCAATTTTGCAGCATTCGTCCTGTCCAGAGAATGTATTCTTCCATTTTTTGGTGTCTGAGGTAAACCTGGAAGCCCTAATTGGCTCTACTTTCCCTCAATTGAAATTCAAGGTGTATTACTTTGATCCCAACATTGTGCTAAATTTGATATCCACGTCGGTGAGGCAAGCGCTTGAGCAGCCGTTGAACTATGCTAGAAATTACTTGGCAAATCTTCTAGAACCCTGTGTAGGCCGAGTTATATATTTGGATTCTGATCTGGTGGTTGTAGATGATATTGCGAAGCTTTGGGCTACAAGTCTCGGGTCTAGGACGATTGGGGCGCCGGAGTATTGCCACGCAAACTTCACCAAGTATTTCACAGCCGGGTTTTGGTCTGACAGAAGGCTTTCCATCACATTTACCATGCGGAAGCCTTGCTACTTCAACACTGGAGTAATGGTAATGGATTTGGTTATGTGGAGGAGATTTGGGTACACTAAGCAGATAGAGCGGTGGATGGAGATACAGAAGAGTGACAGGATTTATGAGCTGGGGTCATTGCCGCCGTTCTTGTTAGTTTTTGCTGGACATGTAGCTCCCATAGATCACCGGTGGAACCAACACGGCTTGGGCGGAGACAGTGTTAGAGGCAGTTGTAGGGACCTTCATCCTGGTCCGGTTAGTCTTCTTCATTGGAGTGGTAGTGGCAAACCTTGGCTTAGGCTGGACTCGGATAAACCATGCCGACTTGACTTTCTATGGGCACCCTATGATTTATACGCGCATGCTCAATGATTATTATAAAATCTGGCCGGTTATTTCTTACCCTTACTCGCCCTCCCTCCCTTCCATTTATGTTTATGTTTTTCATTAGTCGTTGCTCTATCCTCATTATTTTGAGTCTCCTTTTCTTTGATTGATGATCTTCCCATGCTCTTCCATCTATTTTTTGCCTCTCTTCATATATCACTGTCCTTGTTGAATTATCTTCCGCCATTTGTATTCTACTATTTCATTATTGTTTTCTTGGGAAAAGAACAGGGACATTATGTTTTTATTGATTTACAGTCTTGTCATAGCAAAGCATTGTTGGTTTAGTAGTTGTACATGTGATTTCTCTTTGAAGGCACTGTTTCATCAATTATGTATCCTAAAAAGCTTGTTTTTGTTCTAGAACAATATAAGTTGGAAAAATAAAGTTCTCTAGTGTAATCCTGCTGTATAAAGCGTTAGTGTTTTGGTATTGGATTCTTTGCTTAGCTAGTGTGTGAGGTCTCCTAGTTGTTTAAACTTCAAAGGGATTCGTTATTTTGCTCATTGACTTTTTTGTTTGCTTGCTTCCATTTCATATTCTGCCCTCTTGACTTGTTGGAATAAAAGTTAGCATCTCTTATCCTGTTGATGGCGTGAGGGACTTACACGTAGTCCCTTTAACCTGCCCTTTACTTAAATGCTTCATTATAGTTAGAGTGGGGAGTCATACTATAATGTACGTTAATCCTTTAAAAAGTTGTTGTGATATTCCATGTGTCTGCCTATGCCTTAATGATCTTGTAGGGTACTTCTCTTCTTAAAATTAGTAGTTAATTCTGAGGCTACTGGCCGGGCTTAAACTTTTTCTAAGAATGTTAGTTAGGGCCGTTCTTTTGCACTTCGATACAGTTTTATTAAGTGCAGTACAGTTAAGTTAAACTCGATACAGTTTAATTAAGTGCAGTACAGTTAAATTAAACTCGATACAGTTTAATTAAGTTCAGTACAGTTAAGTTAAACTCGATACAGTTTAATTAAGTTCAGTACAGTTAAATTAAACTCGATACAGTTTAATAAGTTCAGTACAGTTAAATTAAGTACAATACAGTTAAAACTTTTAATTTATTTTTAATTAGTCAATTCAGTTTTTATAGTTTCCAACCCTATTATTCAAAACTTTTAATTTATTTTTAATTTTTTAAATAATTTTTGAAAAATCGTAAGATATATATGATATAACGGTTTTTCAAGTTTGTGTACACACCTCTTCGGAAACTATTGCATTCGTTTTAAAATGGAAGTAAACTTTTTTGCACTTGATATGAATTTAAAGAACATATAGAAATAAACATATGAATACGATATATATTTTACATAGAAACGTACAATGACGTTCATGTGCAGTACAAATGGAAACATTTACATATCATCATCTTCATCCATGTTCATTTCCACTACATCATCTGGACAATCCTCAATAATTTGAAACGCTATTATGTTGCGTACTTGATTCATCTGCTCTTTTCGCTGTTTATCAAATAAATTTGAATCAGCTATTCACATCACGGGCTCATTTGGTAAAATGGGTATTGAAAAATTAAGCATGTGAATGAAGTTGTGCAAAGTGAAGGTAGCCGTAATTATATCATTTTGGCGCCCATCTGACACTTGAGGCATGACTCATGTGCAATACTTTATTACATAATATTATATTTTGTACTTTCTAAAATATAATCATAAAAATATACTTGAAATATACTGAATATATATATATTTGTCAATTTCAGTAAAATTAAGTTAAATTAAATTCGATACAGTTGAATTAAGTTCAGTACAGTTAAATTAAACTCGATACAGTTTAATTAAGTTCAGTACAGTTAAATTAAACTCGATACAATTTAATTAAGTTCAGTACAATAAAATTCCAGTGCAATAAATCTCAAAAGAACAGCCCCTTAAACTAAAAAGTGATTGATGTTAAAATGTAGAGATTGGTTCCATATTATATTATAGATGAGGACGGACGCATGCAAGCGCGGACCCTCTTTAATGCATTGTACTGTTTATTTGGGGGAGGTCATCGTCGGGAATTGAGTAAGAGGTATGGCGGTGAGTACCCCACGGCACAAGAGAATAACATTTTTGCTTTTGCTTTGTTTTTTCACTCTTTGCCACACACATCATGGCCCTGCCTTTTTCAGCACCCTTTTGTGTTTATATCTATCTATCAGTCATATTGCAGATATGAGTATTTGAGAGCTGTGGGACACAATGGATAGTGATGGGGTCATATCTCATGCGGGCAGCTAGCTTAGAGAGTCTTTGACAACATTACTAGGTAGCTCACTGACGCCATGACCCACCTCATGTAAGAATTAAGATAGACATGAATTAATTATTAAGCAAAACACACAGCATGATTTGTCTCCAGTATTCATTTTACACTTTCACCGATAATAATAGATGGGGCCGGTGTAGTGTGGGTTGTAGCGTGATCGTACTAGGTAGGTTTATCATATCACATGGTTGCTTGTGGATTTCAAGTCTGTCTATCATTCACCCTGTGACGCAAGTTGGTGCGTGCACACACCTTTGGTTGGAGTTTAACTCTAACTGTGGAGGGAAACGGCCTGCAATTCTGTAGTAGTGATAAGACCATGCATGTTTAACAGTTCTATTTTTTTTTGATTAGCTGCATATAGCAAACAAACAAGGCATAGAAAGGACTTTACAAACGGCTGGAAAAGAAAATAAGACTTGGAAGCTCCAAAGATTTTTGCGTGCCTACTTTGAAACATAATCTGTTGCTCTGTTAGCCTCACGCCTTATCAGGAGAACTCTCTAATTATACATAGACAACATTCTCTACAGCAAACGAACAAAAAATTATGGCTATCTGCTATGAAGACACCGCAATAAAAGGCTTTGAAAACATGTAAACAGTCTGTAGCAAATAAAACTTTATGGCAGTGCATTTGTTCCGCAAGTTGAAATGCTTCAAGAAGAGCTGAACCTTCCGAGTGTGTTGCACTGATTGCAACAGAGATAAAAGAAGCTCGTATTGCAATAACAGTGCCCAAATAATCTCTTGCAACAGTCGCAACACCTGCATGATTGTTATTAGCCGCCCAAGACCCATCGATATTAATCTTGATATATCCGGAGGGAGGAGCTTTCCATTGAAACTCATAGTCTGAAGGAGTCCACAAGGAGTTGCAATTGTTACTCAAAAAGTCAGCTAGTAACATTCTGATTCTGGAAACTGCCGCTTGAGGGTAACATATAAAGCCGGTGTGGCGAAATCTATTTCTTGCAAACCAAATATACCAAAGGGATGTCAAAACCAGGCAGAAAACATGTACATCAATATGACGATAGCAGTAAAAGATCAAATCTGCGAAACCAACAAAATTCGCAAAAAGATCCGTGCCTGGAATAGCAAAATATCCCAAACCGAGTTAGCCCATCAGCACGATACTAAAGCATGAATATCAGCGTCAAAACTCCAACCACAAAGTGACATGTCGCGTCAATAGAAATATGTCTTTTGTACAGATTGTAAGCTGTAGGAAGACCATTATGATCGCCATGCAAATATTTTCACCTTTCTAGGTAAAGGTGTCTTCCAAAGCATTTTCCAAAAACATCTGACTTGGGAGTAATCAGAAACTTGACCTTGTGAAGCTTGATCTGAAGGATGTAACTGAGATGCCAAATGATAAGCAGATTTTATTGTAAATTCACCTGAATCCTTCCATTTCCAGGGAAGCTCATGTGATGCATCAGAATGAACTGAACCTTCCTGTAATAAAGGTATTGCTTTAAAAATACTACGCCGGCAAGGAGAAGGCTTAAAACCCAATGTCGCATTGAAGAAATTCGCATCTTTGAAGTATTTAGCCTTCAAAACTCTCGAAACCAGTAGATGCGGATTGTTCATAATTCTCCAACCCCTGTTTAGCCAAAAAAGCCAGATTCAGTATTTGTAAGTCGCGAAAAGACATTCCACCATTCATTTTATCTTTTGTGAGAATTACACTGTTAATCCAATGCACAGGCTGATGAGAGCTGGAATTGTGCCACAAAAACTGACGCATATAGGTATGTAACTTACGCACAATGCAAACAGAAAGTAAATGACATTGTATCCAATATTGAGGTATAGCTTCCAAAACTGATTTAATCAGTACCTCCTTTCCTCCCGTTGAAAGTTGCGAGGAAGACCATCCTTGAGTCTTATTCCAGAAAAGGTCAACAATGCTTGAAAAGTTATCACTCGACTTTCTCTTTAGCAGTAAAGGCATGCCCAGGTACTTAGAGTGAGTTGAGACTTTTTTAACTTGCAATGTCCAGTGAAATAGATCAATCAAATTTGGAGAAGCATTCTTGCTCAAGACCAATTCCGACTTATGAAAATTAACTAGTTGGCCTGACAAGCTTTCATAATCAGCGAGCAACTTTTTCAGAACTGTCGGTGTTGAGTTATCATCGTTAAAATATAAAATGTTGTCGTCAGCAAAAAGGAGGTGAGTAATAGTTGGGGCAGATCTGCAAATTCGTATTCCACTAAGGCAATTAGTAGTATGAAGGCGGTACAAGGAGCGACTGAGTCATTCAGTACAAGGGATGAACAAATATGGAGAGAGTGGGTCACCTTGTCGCAAACCTCTGTGTGGTAGAAACTTATCGGATACGCAGCCATTGATTTTGAGTCTGTAAGTGATAGTGGTGACAAACTTCAAAAAATTTGAAACCCAAGAGACCTCAAAACCAAGTTGCAACAAGATATTCTTCAAATAAAGCCATTCAATTCTATCATAGGCCTTGGACATGTCTAGCTTGAGGGATCCATAGACAGCTTGACCATTAGAAACATTCCGGATATAGTATGAAGTCTCATGAGCAATAAAATAATTATCGGTGATAATTCGATTCTTAATAAAAGCTGTCTGAGATGGTGAAATTACCTCGTCTATGAAACATTGAAGTCTGTTCAACAGAGCTTTGGAAATAGTTTTCGCCATGACCCCACTGAGACTAATTGGCCTAAACTGCTCTATCCTCTCCGCTTGCTTCTGTTTAGGAATAAGCACAACCAAAGTGTCATTTACATGATCTTCAATAACAACATCATTCAAAACAGTTCTATTTTGAACAGTTGCTGGAGGGGAAAATGTGCTGCTTAACTTAGGTTTCATTTTATGTCCAGCATTTGCTTATTTTTCTAAGAAGCTGCTCCAACAAATAACTCCACAGTTTTGAGTCGCTGCAAATGCTCTCTAATATAATTCATCATACATCATGAACATGACAAAATGCACATATGCATTCATAACATTTTAAGAATCAAAAGACACAGAAAAACTATGAAATCTCCATGTTGCAAAATTTAAAAAAAAAACATCACTAAATTAAGTTCATATATGACAATTTTGAAAGGAAGGATAGTTATGCTTTCTGCTTAACAAAATCACCAATCATGCATCAGTTAACAACAATATGTCATCAGTGCACCTCTTAAAATGCACTCCTAAAACCATCTTGAAGAAATTGTTCCATTTTACTCTCTCTTTATACCGTTTAAGTAGATACCAACAACAAACGAACATGTTTAAAAATGAGCAAGCAGGAAAAAACCGTATGCAAGATTTGTTCACTCATGACGATCATTTAAAATATACACTTACTATAAAGTTAAGAGGGACAGTCTACCTCAATAGACACTACTTAAACTTTTGCATCGGATGAAGCTACTTTAACCAGAAAATAGAAAATGAAACTATCATGGAAACTATGATGAAAGGAAAATGAAATAATTTAAAAAATTAATGAAAACAAAATCATTTTTTCACCAAAAATGTCCAAGGAAATTAAATTTTCCATTGCAAACCAAACATAATTCCAAAATTTCTTTCCATTTTAAAAGTTTTTCATGAACCAAACGGATAGAAGAACTGGATAATACGGGTCGGGCCGGGTTATAAGGGGTATATCTGGAAAATGACAACAAAATTCTCTCGCTATGCCGTCATCATCTCCGAACGTTTCTTCCAAATCGCTCCCTTTCTCTCTACAGCTTTACCTGTTCTCTAATTTGTCGGAGGAAATGAATTCATGGGAATATCTGATTTCCACGTCTTCGAGGCAACTGTCGCAGTTTCGTTCTGGTAATTTTAATTTCTGACATATTGATTCATGAGGTTGTGACTTGTGAGGAGTTTCAGTTTTCGATTAAGAATCTGAAGTGGTCGATATTTTTATTTTTTTTTGTTAATTTACAGATATTAGTAATGAGTGTGAGGAGGCTTATTGGGATGAGGACGGAGAGGAGATATATACAGAGTTTCCTTGCCCCTATTGTAATGACGATTTCGACTTGGTTGAATTGTGTTGTCATATTGAAGATGTCCATTTTGGCCAGGCTAAAACTGGGGTATGTTTCCCATTCATCCTCCAATAAGAAAGAATAAAATTTTAATGGGCGAAGCTACTTCAATTTGTATTAGTTGCTTTTTTTTTTGTGAAGGCCCTAGGCTAAGTGAAATATGGCTGTCTTTATTTCCAAGCTGGTCTTGATGTTTCATAACTCCAACTGATAGTATTTAGGATGTCTCTGTTTGCTGCGAATTAGTCACTATCATTAACGAAAGGGCTGAAGCTGTCAGGTGCCATAAGCTGGCTGTTCTATTCTATGTATGATGGGAAAGTTATACCATTCTCGTTGTCTCAAGGTTTGTAATAGGACATTGATAATGCTGACAATTAGTTGTGATGAAAACAAATTGGCCGTAGTGTCGTAGTTTTGGAGAAGCATTTTTAATAGCCCCCCTGTCATGTATACCGACGCACATCAGAAGTATTTAATCTAGGTTTGTTAGAGACAGCAGACGTGTGAGAACAGCAGGATGGTATATAAAAAAATCTGCAGTTGCTGAAGAAAGTCATTCATTTTATGACGTACTTGGTTTGAATTGTAGGGGTTTCCAGCCTCCTATTTCTTACTAAAGATGTTCTCTTCATTTCTCATTGTTCTTTTTTTTTAATATCGAGTACTAGTATTCGCACTCTCGTGGGGTAACTTAACAACTTTAAGTACAATGTGCTTGGACAAAACAATGACCCTGGTGTTACCTGATTTGTTTCTCCAGAATGCAATAGAAAAGGAATTAGCATTTAGCTGCTTTGGGCTGAGATTCCATTTTCAGGTTTATCACTTGTTCTCCTTAGTTGAGGACTATATCTAAATGTCTCTTGCGTCCCCTATTTGTCGGATGTCTAATAGGAAAGAAATTCAAGGATATTGACAACAAATTCGTAGAGACCTGTTGCATGAACTGCTGATGGCTGTCTTTTTGTTGTCTTGTAACTCCTGTTATCTAGTAATTTCTTACATATGTATGTTATGTATTTTTGCAGGTTTGCCCTGTTTGTGCTGTCGGCGTGGTCTCAAGTATGGTTGCACACTTAACAAAGAAACATGGGAAGATGTTAAAGATATCCTTTATAGTGTCGTTTATATTCATGCTATGTGATATAAGTCATCTCTATTCAAACACAATTGTCTACTAATTAAATCGGCTCCAAACTGTATATCTATATCGTAAAGCTCAGCTATGTTACAGCATCACTTCTGTTTTTGCAATGCAAATTAAAGCTGTTCAAATTGTTTGAGACAACCATACATATATCATATTCTTGTTTAATTCTTCTAACCTCGTAGAACATTCTTCTTTTTACAATTGCTTTTGTCTAATACCTTAACTAGAATATCACATTCAGCACAAATTGAAATTGTTGAAGGGTAAACCAGATGCAAATCTGTCGCTTTTGCTGAAAGAATTCCATGAAGAATATTTGAAGTCCCTACTAGACGATTCATCTACGGTTCCTCCTCCCTCTGCCATGGAACCTGATCCACTTTTGTCTTCATTTTTCTATAATGTTCCTCCTGTTGTTCAGTGTGAAAGCTTACAGCTCAGTGGTTCATCTGAACCATGCATCACGGAAAATAGCTTACATGTTAATACAGTAGAGAGGTAAGCTCTTCTCACAGCGTTCATGTTTAACCAGATTAGTTATTTGAATTTGGCTCATGTATGCAAAGATATCCAGGAAAAAAATAGAAAAAAACTGAATGTGTATGTGCATGCCTTGTTTGTATCTCCCAATTTTTGTTCATGTTTTTTAACATGTCCGGACAAAACTATGTGGGGAAAGTTGGGCCGATGTTGTCTATGATTATTCTCGTTATGTTTTAGTAGGTATAAAATGATGTTTATATTATTGAGTATTGTCTCTTATTGAATGTTTTAATTGGCGTTCCATAGTATCCTATCTTTTCTTCTTAAGTCACTAAACACCGCCAAACAACCTTTTGTGAGAGAAATGCATTTCTTTGCCCATAGTTTTTCTTAGATAATGGTTAGGACACAACTTCAAACTTGAGAAATATATGATATTCCGCCTCAGTGTCTTTGCTAATTCGAAAAGGCATATGATATGATTTGTACCAAGTATTAACTCTCTTTTTTCTCTATATGGTTTATGAACTGATAAAATTTATACTGGTCCGCTGTACATAAAAATCATGACTGGATAAATATCACGACCAACTTAATTTCCATGTCATCCATTTTATGTTGGCAGGAAGGTTTCGCCCCCTTTGTCTGACAAAGAGCATGAAGAGAAAGCACAGAGAAGTGAGTTTGTGCAGGGGCTAGTATGGTCCACCTTCTTTGATGATAATTTATGAAGGCTTCTGGCAACCTTGAAATACCTCAGGTATTAATAGCTCTTGAGGAATTTTACGTGAAGAATGGCTACCACTAGGCTCTCCGATGAGCTGGGCTATCTTTATTCTCAATGATCTGATTGCAAATATTTCTTCACGTGTTGTAAATGCCTCAGCTTTTCATACTAGGATAGGCAAATGTTAGTTTCTTTACAATGTATCCTCGGAATTTATTTGTAAAGTGGAGACGTTGGTCTTAATCATCAATCATAGGCTCTTACAATTTGTGTCCCAGATTACATGTATTATTATCAAAAATGTTTGAGGCGTTTTCATCAGCTAAAGTTGAAAACGTCCACATGTGGGGATTTGTATATATTTTTTTTGATACAAGGGATTTGTATATTAAACACACATAATTATCTCTGAGACTCATAAACCATCACTATCGATAAGAATCATGCCTTAAAATATAAATTTTCAACAAATGAACAATAAATGTATTTGGATGAACAACAAAAATATTGATTAAAAATAAAATATCTTTTTAAAGGTATTTTGACCTATTCTACCTCTTTAATCTTACTTATATAAAAAGAAACACACCCTGACCCAACAATAAAATATACTATTTATATTCAGATGAATAATAAAATACCGTGATGTACAATAAATGACAACTAATGAACAGTAAAATTAATGTTCATCAGTTTATTTGATTTTTCATCAGAGATTTTTGTTGCTCATTCAAATATATTTATCGTTCATTCAAATATATGTATTGTGCATTAGTTTGCACCCTGACCTGAAACACACGTAACTTTAGCTGGAAACCGGATAGATATCGTTGATCCGAAGAGCATAAAATAGACAATAGCTACTTTGGCTACATTTGGGAGACAATAAAAAAAAATGCTGTATTCATTTCACAAGTTGTGTAGTAGTAGTACGTAGTGCAACGCGTACTCCCACAAACTTGCGGCAGCCGGATTTAGCTTACACTAAGCTCGTGGTACTGGGTCGTCACGGTCGGCTACTACTACATAGACACAACTAACGAAACGAACGAGGTCGATCTACGCTTTGCACGCTGGCGGGTTGATTTTGCCACCAACTTTAATTTTGGCGTTCTCACACTCAGCTGCGAACAAAGCCGCTTTCGTAGGCTTTCCGGTGTATGTTAACTCCACATCAGTCAGCTCGACTCCCTCGCATGGCACTGCGGTACTGCACTTCAAGTTCACTGCAAGGACCGAGACTGATGTTCCTCTGATCTTGCGGAAGTGTACGTCGCTCACCTTCACGTTCGATGGCTGCTCAAATCAAACAAGGATATATTATTTATGACACATACGTCCAATTTTAAATAAATAAGAGTCGCACACACTATTCTTGAAATATTCTTTTAGGATTCCATTTTGCATTATTCGATTTTTGTTCGCTAATTCTATACTGAGTTCGAATCCTGAGAGAGCGCAGAAAAAATTAAAAAAAACTACGTACGCACCTTTGATTTTGAACCGTAGTGCTGGTCAATGATGATGGGATTTTGGACATTTTCCATGATGATATCTTCGTAGATGATGTTCAAGGCTTTGCTAGGTCCAGAGCCTCCCCATGTCTTGATCCTTGCTCCATTTGTAGTGTTCCTAATTGTGCAGTTCCTCACAAAGATCCCATCCACGTCAAGCTCATCGTCATACTTTCCTAAGCTCCCAACACTGGCATCAAATCATCCATACATTTTGAGTAAGGTACTCAAATTGAGTGTAATTTTTTTGAAGTGAAACTGAACTGATCGAAAGAAGAAACTTAACTTAAATAGAAGATTAAAATTGAAGAACTCCGATGATTTAATCTAATTAAATACTTGACAATAGTACTTAATTTTTAAGCTCGAAAGACGAGTGCTTAATTTAATAAAGTGTTGAACTTAATTACCTGATTCCATGTCCGGGTCCGCAAGTGACATCAGTGACAGAGATGTTAAGAGCTCCTTGACCAATGGAAACACAATCATCTCCGGATCCAATGACACTGTGAGCAATGTTGACCAAGCTTGAAGTACTGACATGGATTCCATCGGTGTTGGGACTATCACCAGGAGCCGTAATGGTCAGGTGGCGCATCGTGATATTGTTACAGTTCGTAACGTGGAAATGGAATCCCTTTGCGTTCAAGGACGTTATGTCTTCAATGATCGTGTTGTTCACCCCGATCACCTTCATATTCTACGTTTCCAAAATTAAAATTAAGCGGTCACTTATAAACGAATCGAAGCGACACAGAACTGAATATGTATATTCTTAAATATAAAACATCAACGAAATTAAGAAATTGTGAGGACTTACGACGGGAGGGTGAACGCAATTTTTGTTGGTTGCGCAATCGTTGCTGGCCCAAATGCTAGCTCCTTGGCCATCAAATGTACCAGTGCCCTTAACATGGACATTACTTACATGACGAATGGTAACCCATTCTGGAGAAGCGAACTCGGTAATATCTGTCAATGCTTTAAGTGTCCCCTGGACCTCCACGGTTATGCTGGTAGCGTTGCATGGTCCCTGGAAGATAACCTGGCCGGTTGTGAACGTTCCCTTTGGAATCACAACCGTTGCCGGGCCCTTCGAGGCGCATGCAGCGTTCCAAGTTTTTTGGAAAGCCTGCAAATATGTACCATACATAATGTTCATTATTAACCCATGCATAATTATAACTGTGTGTAATCTCAAAACGGTGTCATTTCAATAAAAAGGATGTTGTTTCGATTGATATTTTTTTTGAAGCATAACAAATTAAACAACGTCCTTTTGACACAAGATTCTTGTAGAAATTGAATAGCTCAGAAATTGAACTTACCCCAAAATTATCTTTAGAATTTTGTGTTGCACCATATTTAGTAATATCAAAAACTGTAGCGGGACCGCTTGGAGTAGCAGAAGCCGGGGCATCAGCTCCGGGTGCAACTGGAGCATCAGTTGCCGCCGCAGGTGGGTCTGCTGCGACCGGAGCTGGTGCTTTTTTGGCATCTTTGTTTCCGAAAAGACCACGAGGGAAGGCTTCCGCCATATACGAGGATGACAAAGCGAGAAACACCACAAGAACAAATGTGGATGATACTCTGCCCTCGTATCTGAAGCCCATTGTGACCTTAAATCGGAAACAGGCTACAGTTTTCTTGAATTTTTTTTAAATTTTTGCTAGTTGAATTTCAAAGATTGGAGGCCCGAGGGGAATAATTATCAGGTGTTTAAGGGGAAGCATTTAGCTAGGACTTATATGAGGATGGATTGGCCTATTTTGAGCTACAATTTTAATATAGGCAGACTATCTTAAGATGGGGGAGAGCTTCAAGTTAGCCAAGTGCATATCTCCCTCATATTTTTTTTTGGTGATGTAGGAGAAATTTTAGTGAGTTTGTGTTTGACAAATTGAATGTTGGTTATTTTTATTGACCTCTTTTTTTTTTCTTTCCGCTTTAGCAAGTCATTATAAGCATCCCAATAGAGTTCTATTTTGGGAAAATTCATTGAGAAAATCATATAGTATGATAGCGTTTTTGAGTAGAAATTGAAGACAAATTAACTTCCGGCCGTTTAATTAGTAAGACATGAGAGACACTAGAAGATACTACTCTAGTTAGTATTCCAATCGATGAATGAATGTATGCAATAATCCACGTCTAAACAGTTCCTTTCATGATTGCTCCTAAAGTTTTGAATAAAATTTTGGGTCTTCTTCGAAGTTGCACAAGAAGAAAGAATACAAGACTATTGATGTTGATGATGACCAAAATGCGCTTCGTGCTTCGGTTTGTTCATGTGATTAAAAGACATATATCAGTTATATTTGGTTTCGACTGTTTTTTTATTTATAGTTAGCCAAATGCATATCTTTGTCGCTCATAATGTTTGGTGATTAGAGAAGTTTTAGTTGGTGTGGTTTAGTTTGAATGTTTGTTAATGGTATTGACCTTTTAATGATTTATCAAGACATTTTTAATATCACAATCGAGTTTCCATTTTTGGAAAATATGTTGAAAAAGGGTGAAAAGCTGAAAACCAAAAGTTTGTTTCAGTTTTTCTTCTCAGTCAAAAGCTAATTTGAGTCAAACTAAAAAAGTTCCATTTTTTTATTGATGTTTTTTTTAATGAACGATTAATGTTGTTTTACAAAAATAAGGTTAACGCCCCTTATTTCCTTATTTATCATTAACAAGTTTATTATTAAAAAAACATGCTTCATATTGTAATATCAACTCTCTTGACAACAAATTAAAAAAATCAAAAGATACCCAAACAAAATTCAAATGGAAAATTATGTATCATGATTTTTCATTATCTCCAAAATGATGCAACCATATTGATCAACTGTTACATCTCATATTTTGTTTTTTCATCATGATACTAATTTGGCGGGAGACCAAGATAAAAAGGAACGTTTGTCTTTAAGAGCCAACCGATCCCATGAATAAACGTCCCGGCGGTGAACTGTTCAGCTTCTTTTTGATCCGTAATCACCTTATAACCGGGCCATTTCACTCGACCAGCGGTGTTCGCTCTCGGCCCCCGATTCAAATACTCTCCATAATAAAGCGTGTTCAAACCGACCTTTCCGTTGAACTCTAGCCATCCAAGAGGGTGAATCAGATCCCCAATGAAACATTCGATGATCACCGTCCTAGAATATGGCCGCCAAGGTCATCCCAGGAATGATTGGGTTGTTCGTTTATCCGCAACAAAGTCACTAGCAGCGTCAAACTTGGAGTCCATAATCGAAATACCAGTTGTTTCGGAGGGATATTGACGTCCTTGTGCGGTGAACACGTTCTTTTGCAAGGCAAGGGGCTTGCGTGCGAAGAAGTTGCATTTTTGAAGCACGACGGCTGAGTTGCCAAAGACGAAATCAATTGTGCCGAAGATGTCACATTTGCGGAAAAATTGACGTAAGCTGTGGACATAGAGAGTGTCTTGGTAACCGATGATGCTACAGCGGAAGAACGTTGCGCGGTCAGCGTTGGTTCGGAGTGCGACCGCTTGGTGTTTTGCTGGTCCTGCGTAGTTCTGTATGGCTATGTCTCGGGCTATGAATCCTTCTCCCTCCACAGCTGACAACATATAAAACTTGGTCAATCCCATGCAATGCATGAATCACCCTAAATTGCCCATCAGTTCAATTTGTGTTCTAAAGAAATAAAGATACGTCATAATAATCAATCTTTCAAAATCTATATCTGGATTTGATTCCTGAACTTTAATGGGATAAGCTTAGAATAGTAAAACAATCCAAAGGAAACCCTTAAATTATGAAAAAAAGATTCGGAACAGCGCAGTCAAATGTTGTAAGCGTTAAAACGGCATCGTTTCAAATAAACGATATCGTTTCGAGTGATTTTTATTTTTGAAATATAACAAAACGATGACGTTTTGATTGAAACGAAGTTTTTGACACGCATTATTTTACTGCGCTGCACTTGATCCGAATTCGTTATATATGCAATATAATTTAGGGAAAATGACAAAGAGGGGGTATGAACTACCACTCATTGACAAATCACGGTCCGAACTATGAAAATTGACAATCAAGGGCAATTTCAAAATATTTTGATACTCAATTTCACAATTAAGGGCAAGAAAGTGTTTTCAATTCATTCGTTTAGTTAACTTTGTTAATTGATGAAGTGATATTCCATCAATTAAATGACTTCATCAATTAAGTGTTATATATGGAGCAAAATATTTTGAAATTGCCTTTAATTGTCAATTTTCATAGTTCGGACCGTGATTTGTCAATGGATGGTAGTTCATACCCCCTCTTTGTCATTTTCCCTCTAATTTATATAAGTAATTAAATGGAGGCAATTCAGAAATTCAGACTCACCAAGTACAGCACTTTTGTAGGTTGTCCAGCCATCTACAACATTTCGGTTGCCTTTAATCCAAGTTTTTCTCATCCCATCGCCGACGAACATTATGTTTTTCTTCTTGATGTTTACCACCACGTTCTCAAAATAGACTCCTTGTTTGATGTATATCACAAATCTCTTTGAGCTCCCATTTGGAGCTGCATTCACAGCTTCATTGATCGTCTTATAGTTCCCACTCCCGTCCTGAGCCACGACCAAGTCGTACGCAACGTGCTTCCTCTCGAGCCCCGAAACGATCCTCCGATCTTCCTCCTCCATCCATTCAGGATAGCCATCTTCGCTCATCGGATAAACGGCATACTCCTCCAAAGATGAAGATGACGAGTTCTCTGCTCCGGGGAGTCTCGCAACCATAGCGAGAGCGTCACTGATTTGATTCGAGATATTTACGAGGCTTTCCTTGAGACGATCGTCGACGATTCCCTGACTCTGATTACTTTGTCCAAGTCCATCCAGACAGGTAAACTGATTGGTCGATGCAGCGCTCATTAGGGCTTGCACGTCTTGCACTTTCTCGACGTCATTCCGGTTCGATTGTAGTTCGGAAATAGATGTATTTAATTGGGTATTGGTAAGTTGTAATAGATCAAAACAGTCACTCAGTGCTCTCTTGGTTAGCATGTCTGCATTTTGAGCATTACGCTTGAGTGCAGCCTTCTTTATGTTTGTATAGGATTCATGGACTTCAAAAAGGGTTTGATTGATTGTGGAGGAGATGGTCTCAAGGAGGGATAGGTTGGTTGCATTGGCATGGAGTGAAAAAAATGCAAGGAAGAAAATGGAGAGAGGAATCATTTGTAGGGTAGAGAGCATCATCTTCATATTGGAGTGAAGGAGTCAATGTTAAGAGTGTGTCTGCTATTTTTATAAGGAAGTTGTGAACTTGAATAAAGGTTTAAGATTTTTAATGGATTGCCAAAAATGTTGTTTATAAGACTTTAGTTTATAAAGGGATATTAAATGAATTGAAAATTCTTCTGCATACTTTATTATTTCAATTTAAAGTAATACTGTAACAAAAAAATTTATTTTAAGGACAGAAAGAAAGAAAAATTAATCCATACTAAAATGACCAAACTATTTGGTACATTTTTATAGCTTTTTATTATTATTATTATTCATTTTATGGTTTTAATTTCTTACTACTCTGTCATAAAACGTTTTTGTTTTGTTTCAAGGACAAATGAATTGATAATTCTTCTGTATATTTTATTGTTTCTGTTGTGAAAATGATGGATATATGGAGAATGATAAGAGTTAAGAGATGTAGGGGAACTAAAATGGAGAAATGTATAGAGAGTAGTAATCTTTTCTTATTGATATTGATCTTGATTATTCATACATATACAAATGACTCATTTATATAGGATTACATGCGACAATCAAAATACTAGCAATAAAAAGGATTAAATTAGTTATATGAAAGGCTAAGAATCATTGGCTATATGAAATGCTAAGAATCATCCAATACATAATGATAATATTCATAACAATTTCGATTTATATATGGTAATACTTTAAAAGAACTTTTTTATTAAAAGGATGGGATGAGTTTCCTTCATATTATTTTTCCAATGTGTACAAGTCTTGCTAGTAATTAATCAACCTTTTCTTAATATGACAAAAGGAATTGATAATATCTGTTTTTATTTTTTATGGCGTTTTTTTTATACCAATTGATCTGTCACACAATTTTTCATTTTGTTTAAAGAAAAAATGAACTGACAATTCTTCTGTATATCTTATTATTTCATAGTAACTCTTTAACAAAACTTATATATTTAAAGGATAGAAAGAGAAAAGAAAAGCAACCGTTTTCTTCATGATTTTGTTCCGACAATTTGTATAAATTTTGTTAGTAAACTTTTATTTATGACAAAAGGAATTAATAAATCCTTTTTTATTTTTTTATCTTTATCTTATGGTTTGAGTTTATACTAATTCTATCACCCAACTTTTTGTTTTGTTTGACGGACAAACTGAATTGACACATCTTGAACTTTAAACTAATGGTGTTACACAGCTTGAACTTTCATGAAAATATACTGTAATGCCCCCCAAAATCCGTGAATTCCAAAACGGCGTCACATCGATCGTGCATCCCCTAAAACAATCTTTAGAACGCACGCAGCCTCTAACATAACATTTACTGAACTAAAATTTTAAAAATGCATATTATCCAAAAATCTTTAAATGACTAAATAAAACTAAGTAGCGGAAACGTTACTAATAACTAACAAATATAGACTTCAGTTTTATGTTTGAATGAACAAATCTACTAAATGCCCTCACTGTCACACAATTCCCCAAGCAAGCTGATCATTCATACCTGAAATAAAGTTATGGAATGGGGTGAGTTACACTGCTCAATAAGCAATATAGACTCAGACTAGCCGAATCATGAGTGAAAGACAATAAACCAAGATTACCTTCAGTAGTACATGTTAAAGGAAATAAGTCATGACAAAACAAACATACAGAATAAACAATGACCATTTCAGAAGTATATGTAAAAAGGGGTACACCCGATAACAGAACTTAACAGACTTCAGAAATGGCTACACAAATAACTGAACAGAACGGACTTCAGAAATGGCTACACATATAACGGAACAGAACAATCTAAATTTCAATAATACGGAATAGGCTTCACAGTCCAACCATAACAGTCCTTTACCGCGCGGTGGGCAACACAATGTGGACGGACTGTGGGCCTTCAGAACGAAAAAGAGACAAGGCAAGTATACTGACATGATACATGATTTCAAATGACAAGGCTGCAAAAGCACTCATGACTCGAAAGAGAATAATATAACAAGGCATGACAATCCAAGATATGATCAAAAGGAATAACCAGAACGAGTCTACATCACTTACTTCGAATCCGCATCACATACTCTCCCATACAATTTATATCATGCTGAAATCAAGTAAGAGTCGCCCACCGTTTGAAGCTTCCCAAACAATCACAAGTGATGGCGCATCATATCACTAGACACTATCCTAACCAGCTTAGTCTCATTTTTGTTTGAATGTTGAAGTTGAAAATCATGAACGCGATAGGAAATAAGAAACCACGGCGACTAACCGGAAATAAAAAAAATAAAAAAACACGCCCAATTCAAATTAATTTTTTTTCTGAATTTGATTTTAATATATTCTACCATTTACTTTCTTTTATTAAATCATATTAATTCATCATTTTTTTTGGTCGATACATATATCATGCAGATACTCGCTCTATCTTTGAGAGAAAGATATTTAAACTTTTATAAAGTGTAACAGGGAGTAGCGTTCAAATGAGGTAACCAAATTAGAATGAGGCAGTGAGGCACCATCTCAACCACTCATCTCAGTTGTTAAATTCATCTCCTCATGACACGTGTCCCACTATCAAAAAACAAAAAGTAAACAATTATTCCCTGCCACATGATCTAAATGAGTGGCTCACAACGTGCTTCACTGCCTCATTCTACCCCTGTTTCAAGGAGCGCGCCCCGTCTAACAGGTATATTATAAAGTTATGGTACCGGTCCAATATGTGTTGACTTCAATTCTTTCTCATTGTCACACGGATATTGACTACGAATCTCACCAATATACTAAAAAAAATTAACCAATTAAAGCTTCTGCAACTTTGTTCATGACCTAACTAGTTATATATTCTTGAATTTAATTATGAAAACTTATCAAATGAGTAAAATCAGGCGCAACCTGATTTTTGGTGTAAAATACGAATTAAGTATTATGGTACACTTCCTACGAACGACGTCATAATTTCATCTAAACGAAATATAGGCCAATTTCCCGAACTATATCATAATTTGTTGAAAGTATTCTATAATTCGCCGGTTTGTAATTTACAACGATTACACCTGTTTTTTTTTTCCTATATCAAATTTTAATATCAAGACGGACTAAACTTAATTCTTAAACTTTTAATTTAAAATTGAATTTAAGTAGTGATTAGATGCAAAAATCAATACAAGTTTTTTGTGTGTGTGATAAGATAAGAATACAAAATTTATTAGATACATGCAACATTTGTCTTTAATGGCAGAATGAGAATTCCCTCTTAAATGTTTCAATAACATATCCAACCAAACTAATATAATAATTTAAAATTTGGAATAAAAAAGGCCCACATGTTAAGTCGCCGTCACCTTTGACTCATTTCTTCCAACGCGTCGGCTAGTCCACCAGGCACCAGGCACCAGCACAGCAGCGCAGTAATATCGTTGAAACGACACCGTTTCAGACCATCCCAAGCTGCTATAAAAACAAACGCACTACTTACAGAGAAACCACATCCATTTCATCAATGGCGATAACCAAATTACTCACACTCATTCTCTTCACCATCGCCACCGCAGCCGCAGACTCGGTCCGCCCCAAAGCACTCGTCCTCCCCATCACCAAAGATCCTACCACCTCCCAATACCTCACACACATCAAACAACGCACGCCTCTAGTCGACGTCCCACTCGTGATCGACCTCGGCGGTCAGATCCTATGGGTCGATTGCGAAGCAGGCTACGTCTCATCCTCCTACACCGCCGTCCGATGCGGATCAGCTCATTGCTCGCTCTCCCAATCCAAAAGCTGCGGCGATTGCTTCGACGGCCCCAAACCGGGCTGCAACAATAACACATGCGGCCTCACTCCGTATAACTCCGCGAAGCGTCTCTCCACTGTCGGGGAGCTCACTCAAGACATTCTCACGGTGCAGTCGACAAATGGTTTCACTCCTGGCAGAGTGGTCAACGTGCCTAAGTTCCTGTTCGGTTGCGCACCGACGCTTTTGCTCGAAGGACTTGCGAAGAGTGCGAGAGGAATGGCTGGGCTCGGCCGCGGTAAGATCGGAATGCCGTCGCTGTTGGCCGCGGCTTTCAGTTTTAACAGGAAGTTCGCGCTTTGTCTTGCACCAAACGGCGTCGTTCTCTTTGGAAACGGTCCTTACCATTTCCTCCCAAGAAACGACGACGTGTCGAAATCGTTGATGTATACTCCGCTTTTACTCAACCCCGTCAGCACAGCAGGGTCGTATTTCAAAGGTGAAAAGTCAACAGACTATTTCATAGGCGTCAAAGCTATCAAAGTCAACGGAAACTCGTTAGAAGTCAACGCGACTCTGCTGGAGATCAGCAGCGCGGGTAGAGGCGGGACGAAGATCAGCACGGTGAGGCCGTACACGGTTATGGAGACTTCGTTATACAAAACCGTTATCGCCGCGTTCAAGAAGGAGTTAAGCCATGTACCGACTGTGTCATCCGTGTCGCCGTTCGGCCTGTGTTATAACTCTAACAGCTTAAGTAGCACGAGAGTCGGTCCCGGCGTGCCACAGATCGATCTGGTGTTGCAGAGCAGCAGCGTGTATTGGCGGATTTTCGGTGCGAACTCGATGGTGTCTGTGAGTGATTTGGTGGTGTGTTTGGGGATTGTGGATGGAGGTTTAAATCCTGAGACGTCGATAGTGATCGGAGCGCATCAGATTGAGAATAATCTGCTGCAGTTTGACTTGGCCGCGTCGAGGCTTGGGTTCAGCTCGTCGCTGTTGTCGTTCCGACAGACAACTTGCTCTAACTTCAATTTCACGTCTACTGCTTGAAGAGATTCAGCTGCTGTCTTGTTTGATTGTCGTGTGTTTTAATGTTTCATGCTTGATTGTATACATGATTTATAAAATATAAATGTTGTTGTAATTGCATTGTGTAAAGATCGTTGAAATGAGCTGTTTTTATTTGTGAAAATGGTTTTGGTCGAGTGGTTTGTTCCTTGATAAATTGTTCAGAGTTCGACTCCACCGAGTAGCATATTTCTCCTCACTTTTGTGCGGTAATGTTATTCTTTCCTCGCAGAGGTGCTTTCGTCCCGCCTCCGCGCGGACGTGATATTTCTCTCTCGCGGAAGTGTTATTTGTCCATTGTGGACGTGTTGTGTGCTGCAGGTGGATGTTGCTACCTTGCCTATTCCTTCTATGTGCGCGTGGAGGTGGTGTGTTTCTTGTTAATGCTCGTGGCTTTGAAGCTAAAGATGTACTTCAATGGACACAATTCAAGTATCTATTCCGGATTGGTGTTATGTGTGACACGCATTTCAAGAGTTTAGGTTCACATGTAAACGATGAATTTTTCATGCAAGATGTAAAAATTATTAAAAAAATGAACTGTTTTTATTTTGCTGCAACCGCGCGATTCAATTCAAGCCTTTATATCAAATAATTTAACCTTGTTTCATTGTCTTTTATTTTCTTTTCTTTTTTAAATATGTTTGAACTATAAAAAAATGGATATGAGTCGTTTGACGCGTGTCTCACTAACGAATACAATTTTCCTCACACTTATGGCCACGTGTGTGTCCTACTAACAAAAACACTTTTCTTAGGGCGTGGGAGTTGCCCCAGTGGCTTTGTGGCGGCCCAGGTTCAGTCCCTACCAAGCGCATGAAGAAAAAAAATAAGAAGATGCTAAAGGCATCTTAAAGAATGGCGCTAAAAAAAAAAAAGAAAAAAAAAAGAGACTTTCTCTTATGAAAATATCAAATCAACCAAAATACTCAAATTTTTTAACCATACATTTTTAAAAATTCGAGCATGCCATGTGCATAACTAGATATATTTTCATGATCCACTTTCTTTTAAACGTTCGTATATTGTGCACTTTGAAATGTATTGTGCAATTTCATAATTTTTTTCAGAAAAAAAAACCGAGGATTAAACTAACTCAAGTACTCATATCGTATTGCCGTCAACAGAGGTGGTAGCCTGTTGGTTAAAGAAGCCACCTTAAGATGGATGAATCCTTACGCCTTGGGTTCGAGTCCCAGGATACCAATTGCAATTTCTTTGTTCTTTTTTCTTTTCTCTTCCTCATCCCGCCTCGCGCGTGATTTGTTCTTCCTCTCTCGTGGATGCCTCCTTTTCACGCCTCGCGCGTGATGTGTGCGGTAAAGGGTGACCTGAGCTACAAGTGTCAAAGATGTACCGATGATTGGGGTGGATGTGTGTGGATTCATGGTAAATGTGCCGAACGTGGACTGCGCTTCAGAAGTGGAGAGCTGTATCAGATGATTGCGGATCCGATCAAGATGCATTGATAAGAGCTCCGGAAATCAATATACATGTAGTATGTACTAGATGATACAAAAAAGTGTATATGCATTGTTATGTTCCTAATTATTATATCCTCCCACTATCAAAAAATACTCATATCTTATCGTACTCTACCTATCCTTTTTCACCAAAACTCCAACTTTGATTCATCACATTTTTAATTGTTTGAACAACCTGGCGGATGTATCAACTTGCCGAAATTTGAGTGATGTACAAATCTGATCAAAAATTATTAATCTTTGCGCTTTCCCATGCAAAGCATGCCATGTGCCTCGACCCGCGTTATCACCTGATACTAAAGTAGCATTCTGGTTCTGGTCCAATCTGGCAATCGCTCGCATTTTGTATACCAAGGAAAAGGATAAAAATAAATTATTGATTTCCTTTTATTATAAAATAAATTCTTAATTTTTCATGCCTCAGGAGCTCGTCTTCTGTTTTTATCAAAGGGCACGACGGTACGCCATCCGTTTATGTAGTGTCGGCCACTGAGGTTGGTCGACCAGAACAGTTTGTTTGATCGTGTCCTTTTTAGGAGAGGTGTCCCTTCGGAGGCAGTTTGTTCCTGTATTGACACTGCTCATAATCAAAAAAAAAAAAGTATACAAATACATCTATGCGGGTCAAGCACATGCAGATTACCGTACATGATTCTTTTTGTTATTTTCTATTATTAGTATTAATTATCAGTTGGTTGGAAATGTGCATTATTTTTCCTTAAATTCAACAATTTGTCTCAAAAATTTGCCGGTCTAATTTCGTCACATTCAACATTTGCTCCTATAAAGGTGTAAGGACACATATTGTTTGAGGAAGGGTCAAACCGGTTACCATTTAAGGTAATGAATATTTCCTATCCAAAAAAAAAAAATTGTAATGAATATTCTCACAAATTAAAACAACCGGACAAACATTTTAGACAAGCCAATAAATTTTGTTATAAAATTATTTGCAATCTAAATCGGATACATATCAGAAATTAATACGTTTCGACATTCTGGCCAAAAAGAAATTTATATCTAATTATACTAACCCCTTTATATACATAGTGGAATACTGTTAAGTGTTATTTAGAAAAACATGATCCAAACCACCAAATGTCCAAAATGGAGATCTACTTAGATCCAATTAGCATCAACCCATTCCCAAAGTATAATAATTTGATTATTTTATCTCTCAACTACAAATTATGACCGCTACACCAACCTGCTAACATAAAATGCATTATATAATTCATTGGCTTTCATTCATCATCCTTATTAAACAAACAATCACAATTTAAAGCAATTATACACGTCTCAATGTTAACTAGTGAATTTGAAATTATTTAAATTTATTATAATAAGCCTGCATCGTAAGGCACCCCAGTCTGCGGCAGCCAGTCATCCCCCAGCAAAAACGCTGACACCGTGAAGTTAGCCACGTCCGTAGCGTTCGTAATCACGTGGTATCCTAACCATGTGACCCGACCCGTTACATTGGATCCGGGTCCGGAGTTATTAAACTCGGCATAGTACGATGTATTCAAAGCAAAGTCACCATCCCATTTACTCCAACCCGTCGAATCAATCGACTTATCCATGTAACTCTGCATGTAAACCGTCCTCGAATACTCCTTCCACGGCCGGCCTAAATACGTCTTAACGGTTTTATTACTCGATGCTAAGTCATCCGCGGCACGGATCACACAGTTGTGGATCGACGTGCCTGTGTTTTGATTCGGGTCTGTTCGACCCTGGGCCGTTATAGCATTGAACTGACCCGACATTGGTTGACGGGGATATAAATTACAGTCTTGGAGCACGACCGCTGCATTGCCGAATATGAAGTCCACCGTGCCGTACACGTCGCATTCTCGGTAGAATTGTCGTAAGGAGTGGGTGTAGAGTGTGTCCTGGTAGGCCTCGAAGCTGCACATGTAGAATGTAGATAGGTCCGCTCCGTTGCGGAGCGCTACGGCTTGATGTTTTATCGCTCCGGCAGTGTTGCGGATCGTCATCCCCACCATGATGAAGTTTAGTGACACCACAGCTGCTCACAATAATATATTAATCAGAAATGCTGAATTTTTTGAATAACACACTAATTTAGTAATTAAAGTTACTTCAGGATGCACATTGCACATCTCGACAAATCTGGATTAGACCGGACAATTTTGGAAAAGGTGGATCGTAGAACGAATCGTATATGGGTATGGTCCAGTTGGATCGTAAATTTTATAAAAGGTGAATCCTGATCAGGTATATGATCAATTAAATTTTAATCCGGACCGAATCTAGACTAAACCGGACTGTAATTTTGTTGTCCGGATGAGATCATCGGATGAAAATTTTCTAAAAAGGTGTATCGAACCCGACACGGATTTATAATGTCCGATCATGAATCGGACAGTAAAATTCCGGTCTTATCCGATTCGGATTTATGGTGTGGATCCAATTTTGTGCATTTCTATACAGTTATTTAATTTTCTTACCGAATGTGGCGGAGTTAAAGGTGGTCCAGCCGTCAACGACGCTGTGATTTCCGGTGATGATGGTTTGGTTGATACCGTCACCGATCATCATGAGGTATCTTTTGTTCTTCGGAACGGAAACATACTCTTCATAAACTCCGGCGGTGACGTAGATGAGAAAATATCCAGCTTGGCTGAGAGTGTTATTAGGAGCAAAATTGACTGCTTCATTGATGGTGGTGAAGTTTCCACTTCCATCAAAACTCACCACTACCATGTCACTCACGAGAATCTCATCATCTCCGGCTTCCGTCTGCAACAGCTTTCTGTTATTCTTCTTCTGCTGCTGCTCAAGCCTCTGCAGATTCCGATTGCTCAATTTGTTGTACAAATTTTTATTCTGCGCGGACATTTTGACAGAGAGTGTTCCGTCGCGGCCGATAATTGGAACCTTTTTATGCTTCTTCGCGCCGCCTCGCTTCCCCTTCATCTTCTTCGGAACCCAGGCTTTTGTAAAAAGTGCGAGCGAGACGCTGAAGAGCTTCGTGTCGTTCTTGAGCGGTGTCGCGATTCCGTTTTTTATCCGCCACGCCGACGCGGTGGAGTTTATTCCGTCGTAGCAAGTTTGAACATTGGTCAGGATGGCCGATAAGAGAGTCAGCACGTCATCAGCTTTCATTTCTGGTAACGTCGCGTTGGCGGACGAGTTAACGGTCTTGAAGGAGGAAGTCAAAAAATCCATATTGAGGCCGGCGAGGAAGCGGCAGTCTTCCAAAGCTCTGATCGCTGGAGTCGAGAGTTTCGATCTTTTCGAGAGGTATTTATTGATCAATGCGTAGAATTTTCGAGCTTGGGAGATGGCTTTTCGAACCGAAAAGCGGCCGTAGGAGTAGACATTTCCGGTTTGGTTTGTTGGAAGGATAGATTTGCAGTAGGTTGGGTCGGGTGTGGATTTGCAAATGGAAGAGGCGGAGGTAGGGGCGGCGGAAGGAGCCACGGCGGAGGTTGTGGCGGCTGATGATGTGTTGGAGAAGGTGGCGAGAGTGAAAAGAATGGCGGTAAGGAAAAGAATGGCAAAGTTGAATTTATGATTTGCCATTTTATTGAAAGTTGATGCAATTACTCATGCAAGTTTATGACAAGTTTAGTGAAAGAAGTGTGAGGTGTTTATATAGTGACTTTTTATTTATATTTTTATACAAGGTTGCATGTTTTTAAAATTAAAGAAATAGCTAGTGGAGCAGTTGTGTAAATATAGAATTTCATTTGAGTTATGTTATACATATTGTTCTAGCATTAAATCGTTCACAGGTTGTACTTGTTGGATTTAATTTTTTATAACTTGTGCACTTAAGTATTATTAATTTTTATCAAGAATACTTCTATTACTACTTGAAGAAAAAAAATATATTATTTTACTACATCCGTATTTCCATACACACCCATAACATATTTTATTTAAGGGTTTACTTTTTTAGATGACCACACTGCACATGGCCCATGGGACTATGTTAAATTGTCACTTCTATTTTATATGATGATGTTAAATCGTCACTTCATCCTTCCGAAATTAGTAAGTTTTTTCATATTTTTTTTATAAAAAAATTAATGGAACGTCTCAATCTTTATATCTACTCTAACTCCATAAAAATTTGAATTTGTAACTGAAATAATGATGATCACTATTCTTACCTTGATCAAATCCTTCATGGGTGACTAATTTTTTCATTGATAATAGAAAAGTACAGGACAAGTATGTTTATAAATAAAATTAAATGATGGATGTAATTTGATAATTGTTTTTTCTTTTACGATAACACATAAAGCTATCTTAGACATCCCATTGGGCATTGAGCAAGACTAGTCACTGGAAACAAATTTTTGAGACAAAGATGATTTGATCAATGGAATGAATTATTTCCACCTCATAGCATCCCAGTTTTAGCAATTTCTTTTTGTTTTACATACACCTATATAATTTGTAAATGGATAATAAACTATATTAGGGAGGGTGGGGTGGGGTGGGGTGGGGTTAATGCAACTAAAAGTGCACTAGATAATTATTAATTTTGACATGACAAACGTATGGCCTAATTTGCACCGGCAGCACCTCCCAAAATCGGTGGGTTTTTATTTATTTGTTTATGAAGATGGACAATTCTAACACCCTAAACTACACAATTCTTATTAGAGATATATTAGAAATATTCGAGATACAGTTAATATATTATTTTATAGTGTCTTTGGTAGGTAATTATATAGTAGGTTGTAATATTTCAATTGTTGTCAACTTGCTATATACTGTCTTTAATAGTTTCTATATTATTGTCTTGAGGCAATCAATTTTCTCACAATTTTGTAAGATTTTATTCTTCATTTTTTTCGTCCCGCCTCTCGCGTGGATGCTTCCTACATCCCTTGTGGATGCTTTGCTCGTCCCGCCTCACGCATGGATGCTTCCAAAATCCCTTGTGGATGCTTTCCACATCCCGCCTCGCACGTAGATGTGTTGTTTGGTGCTATGTCTTGCAGTGGTAAAAGTACCCGATGAGGCCCGTGCTTCAAATGTCTAAGAATGTGCCAATATTTCAGGGGTAGATGTGCATGGATCCATGGTAAAAGTGTCAGACCAGGTCTGTGCTTCAAGATGCAGATATATGTACGAGATCCTGTCGAGATGCCATGATAGATCTTCAAATATCAATATATATATGTACTAGATTGATAAAGGTTGTCGTGATATGCATTGTAATGTTATGAATCATTGTACCCATTCATAAAAAAAAAAACTCTTCGGAAGTAATTCTTTACTACTCATTCTATTTTCTTCACAATTCTAAGCTATCAAACTGTATGATTAACTGGCAATCAAAAAAAAAAAACTGTATGATTAACGAGTGCGTGATATCACGGAATTGGGTGCTTAATAAGTTTGAAATTCTTTTTTATTGATGCTTAGTACATTTGTATTAAACTAATATTTTGTATATTCCCTTATAATACAATATATAATAAAACGAAGAATAATTTTAAGAAAACTTTTAGTATTTAGATTGGTTTGATTTGATTTGGTATTTACTCAGTGACTATCCGTAGTAATACAGCTACTCGTCGTTCAATATAGTGTCACTTTATTATTAATATTTTTTAATTTTTCATCTTAATTGAAAAGTTTGCAAATTTTAACAAAAGAGAAATATATTTAACGTATAATGTATATTTTTCCCTTTCCCTTTCCCATTTTATTTTTATACTATTTTTAAAAAAATACAGACCCACTATATTTTTTTGTTGTTGATAATGAGGTACAATGCATGTGGGGTTGTAGTTGGATTGGTTCAATCATTGGCTTAGTAACCAATTGGTCTTGAGTTCAATCCCCCCATAATGCATCATTTCCACCAATATTTGGTGAGAAATTTCCTCCCTTCACAGGAGGTGCTTTCCTCCCCTCGCCGGAGGTGCTTCCCTCCCTTCGCAGGAGGTGCTCGAGGTGGCTTCGCCTTCGCCATGACTCTGAAGAAAAAGGAGGTGCTTTCCTCCCCTCGCCGGAGGTGCTTCCCTCCCTTCGCAGGAGGTGCTCGAGGTGGCTTCGCCTTCGCCATGACTCTGAAGAAAAAGGCTTCGCCCGTGAGGCAGTTGATTGCTCGGAGATATGCTTCGAAGTGGATGAGTAAAGACGCCGCAAGGCTTGCGCTTCAATGGAGATTAATGTACTAGATTAGCTTGAGAATTTCAATAGTCTTGTACAATACATGTATACATCCCATCAAAAAAAAAAAGATAATGAGGTACAACAACTCAGAACAATACAAATATACAATCAATGATGCTTTATCATCTAGTACATATATATATGATCTCCGCAGCTATAGCAAGATATCTTGATCGGATTCGAAATCATCTTGTACATTTTCTCCACTTTTATAGCGCAGGTCAAGTTCGACACCTTCACCATACATGTATTTGCATATACACCCCAAATCACGATACATTCTTCGATACTTGGAGCTCAGGCCACCTTGGGCACCTTTACCGTTTGCAAGACTCGGCACGTCAATCTTGACAGCCGCACCTCCACGAGGGAGGAAGCATCACGCGGATGCGTGAAGAAGAAGCATTCATGAAGGATGTAGGAAGCATCACACGCGAGGCGTAAAGAGGAAATAATCCACGAGGAATGTAGGAAGCATCCACTTGCAAGGCGGGACGAGGAAAATGAAAAGTAAATGAGAAAATTATAAGTAAATTTGATGACCCCAGGAATCGAATACAGAGCGTAGGGAATGAACTTCTTAATCAACGGGTCACCCCTATTGGCACTACATTTCAAACATTCGAAACGTCTCTTTGTAATTCTGACAAATTGAAGTTATAATTTTACCGATTGAAGTATGATTTGTGAAAGTCAAACAGTGAAGATTTTAAAAGACAATCAATTTGGAAGTACAGGCAGCTGGAGTGGAGTGTGAGCAAGTTTTTCTTTGCGTTTTGGGCTTCATGTCATGTGCGAAAGGAGCCGAGAAGTTTCAAAAGGTACATCTGATGGACCAACTTGTATATTAGTTTTATCTTTTATGATTTGATCCTCCGCCTATTTCTATGTCAACCCCATGTTACGTTGGTTAGTCAATGTGTTTCATGTTAATGTATTAAAATCAATGAGACCAAGTCATGCTCGCTTGCCTGTTTAACAAATCGCGCGTCTTGGGTTTTGCAAGCTACAGCTACTTAATTACTGTACATAATAAATATATATAATTATAGTTATATCTTGTAATGACAGGTGTACAATTTATTAAGTGAATGTCAAAATGTAAGGTTTAACGGCCAACAAGGTGGTGGTTGCGCATTTTGTCTTGTATACTACATGTCAAGAGTTTAAACCCCACCATGCAGGGGCGGACCCAACTTTTGAGACAAGTGGTGACACTGAAAGTAGACCGTATTATTAAAAAAAGTTCGTTTACTACAACAACTGAATCCCCAAATTTCGATTTGTAATTAAATCCTAATTACAAAATTAGTCCCAAACTCATAAAGAGTCTTGATTTAAACAATTTACTAGATCAGTGACGAAGTGATAATCATCTGAATTAATTCTCGAAGTCGGCGATGAACTCCGACCTGTGCTGCAGACGATGGCGCTGCGACAGGAAAAGATCTACATAATGCCTAAAGTCAATTTTATTGTTTTAGTGATAATTTTTAATTTAATTGTATAATTTTTAATTAATTCAGTTGTATGTATTTTAAAAAAATTATCTACAAAAGTTTTTTGAACCAATCCGGGGGTGACATGTGTGTCACCCCGAACACATGCTAGTTCCGCTCCTGCCACCATGACATATTATCTTCCATTTATAGGAAGTGTGATTAGTCTCATATTTGATGTGGACTTGTGATTAATTCCGCTTTGGTGCGGATTTGTTATTCGTCCCTCGGGGACGTATGTAGTATCTTGCAGGTTAGTGATTGTTCTAATCATGGATTTTCATTCCGAAATGGAGTTTATAGTTGCGCTTCAGCGGTGATAAATGGCCCTGAAAGAGGGGCAGATTGACAGAGATGTCTGATGAGACTTGCGCTTCAGTGGTGGATATATGATGCCAAGAGACTTGGATGGGTGAAGGTGTCTCACGAGACCCGCGCTTCAATTTCTAGAAAATTGTTCTAGATGATAGCTATGAGCTTAGACGATCTTATACTGAATGAATCAATTGTACCCACCAATCAAAAAAAAGAGTAAAGTTTAACATATGAGATTTTGATTGTTTTCAATAGTCAAAACTTAATATCCTAAAGTGAGCCTGAAAATTGAAATATGCTAAAATTAAAAGAAATTATCAATACTAAAAAAACTAATGTAAATTTAAACGCTGGATACTAAAAAAAACTAATGTAAATTTAAACGCTAGATAATATACATTACACGAGGAGTGTTCAAATGAGATCTCCTATGTTAGTGAGGTCGTGAGGCCCCAATCTTAACCATTAGATCAACTCCATCAAACTCATCTGGTGACGACACGTGTCCCACTACCAAAATCCATCAAAAGCAAAAAGCAAAACATTATTCCCTGCACCTTTAAATCTCAATCATTAGATCAAAATGATCTAAATGTGTGAGATTGGGCCTCACGACCTCACCAATAGTACCCAACCTCATTTGAGCGCCCCCATTACATTTATACTATATATTTTAGAGGAGCGTTCAAATGAGGCACCCATGAGTGTGAGGCAGTGAGGCACGATCACATCCATTCATCAACTCCATCAAACTCATCCCCTTACGACACGTGTCCCACTACCAAAATTCATCAAAAGCAAAAAGTAAAAAACTATTCTAGCACTATTCTCTGCCACATCATCATAATGAGTGGCTCACAACGTGCCTCACTCTAACAACCCTGCCTCAATAGAGTGCCACCCTCATATAAATATTTTGATAATTTTTCTCATTTACATTTTAACAACTTCAATTACGCATTACATTACTCAAGCAAGTAATGCTTATTTTAGTATGAAAGAAATAGATTTATTTTATTTTATTTAAACATTGGCCCAAAGCCCTTATAGTGTTGTGAACGTTCCCCAAGTTTACACAAGTCCAAAATTTTCAGGCCAATCCAGCACATTGTGCAATTACATGCAGTCAAGCAAGGAGCTTTTTTGATGGAACAGAGGCAAGTACAGACAGACGATGAGATAACAATGTATATGAAGAAAGAATAACAACCTCAAAAGGACAACCAATAAAACACAGAAAACATGATAGCGCAATCCGTGTCAAGCAGTGCGATCCCCCAGCTGTTGAACCGTCTTCACACACAAGAGTCCAAAATCCGTAACACGCCAAGGTGGCCTAATAGACGAAGCGGCTCTACCACCAAACTTCAAAAACTCCACTGAAGTCCCGGCCACATTTCTATAAAGATCTCCGAACGGAGAAGACATAGTCGGCAACTCCGGCCTGCCATTCCATCCCGGTTATACCCACCGGACAACAAAAGCTAAACAGCTGCAACCCGGACATATCCGGCCTAAACTATACCCTGTACATACAGAAATGTACAGCATCCTTCCAACCGCCGCCGAAAGCCCCGCTGAGAAGACCTACGCCGGCCCATCCAAAATCAAAGGCCCTAAACAGCCAAACCGACAACCCCTTTCAGAGTCACCGCATGTTCGCCGCCCTCGAAACATCATGGCAAGGCAAGCACTTCACCGTACAATCCCATCACAACACACGGATCCGCCCCTCCCCCGCCAGGACACCACCAAGACGACACCTCCTAATCCCGCCGGCACAGGGGAGTATTCAATCTGGCCAGCCCATATATACACTAGAAAACCAAAAAACACCAACCCCACCGCTCCTCTCCCACCCACCCTGCACCGTCCGAAAACGCAGCCGTCCCCAGATCCCGTCGGAAAACACCCCAACCAACCAACCGAAGCTGACCAGCAGGAGGACGCCGACGAACCCGGCGAGGAGGGGGAAGGAGGACGGTGACGAGGCCCCATGCTTGATCGGAAAACCTACCGCCGCCTGAAGTTTCTGATGCTGAAGAAACGAAGGTGTTTCGTTTGGTGAGTGTGTGTGTTAGTCAAGCAAGGAGCTAGTGACGCATAATTACTACCCATGAGTGTTTGCACAAAATTGTGTTCTACAACTTTAATTACGGAAAAAGATCTGACGCAATGCAACCAAACGTTGCGGGTGTTGTTTCATTAAAAACAATATTACAATATTATTTTGTCTTTGGCAACATTTTACTATGCTCCATCGAATCCGAATCATTTTAACTACTGGTCTTGGTTGCCTTGGTGATGACCAGAGCAACATTACATAGCCTCTTAAACGTCCGATCAAAATTGCTTAATTCTGCCACAAGCTCCTTCGGCCCCACGGTCTTAATCCCATCCTCGCACGCTGCGGCATCAGCAAGTGCAACGGTCAAGAAGCTCGTCACGTCATCATATGCCTTCACATACAACGCAGCCATCGAGTTATCCACCATATCAACCGCGTCCTGGAAATGCACCGAGCACTCGTTGATCCGCTGGTAAACAGTTGGTTCAAGGCTCGATGCATTGCTCAACAAAGCTTTGATATGTGTCGTGGCGTTGACGGCCTTCTCGGATGCTTGCTTGAGGACTATGTTGGCCAATTCGAGGACGGAGGTGTTGGTGCTCACCGGGAAGGACTTGATTGTTCTGACACAAACGTCTTTTTTAATCGCCGGCTGGCATGCGTTTTGGATCAGGTTAGCGGAAGAAGCTGGAGCGAGAACAACGAAAATGAGGACAAGAACCAAAAGGACATAAAAAACTTGAGATGTTTTCATGTTTTTGTTTCACAGATTTAATGTGTGTTTGTGTTTTTCTTAAAGGCTAGCCTGGTGAGATTTTTGGAGCCTTGTTTTTGGAACAAAGAGATTTACAAAAGACGACAAGTTATGTTTGGTTTCTGGTGTATCACTTTTGAAGCGGCTTTTAAGCTCATCCTCCTGTTATTTATATTTCGGTTAATCCTCCTAATTATGACTAGCAAACAAATAATTTAGTACACAAAATTCGGTACTATGTTGTTTGCCTATTTTTATTTAAATAACGTCGTTTTAATAACCATAATATTTTAATGCGCTGGACCAGACTCTTTTACTTACCCATCACCTAATCTTCTCATGATACGATGAAAATACTATTTTACTCTCATTAATACAAATGAGAAAAAAAAAAAACAGCAACATTTTAATTAGTTTCCGCTTTTCCGAAATCTATCTTTTACAAGTCTCCCAAAAAAAAACGGCGTCGTATTCTCTCAAACAGAACCGACGTTAAAGAAAAATATCTCAGCCTCCAGCGAGATCGGGTTTCGCGTCATCGTTTTGCCCATTTACAGACGACAACCAATTTCGATTTCAACGCCAGAAAAAGAAAAGAGTTGATGACGTCATCGGGTTTCATCCGCGTCGCAGCCACCGTCGCCTTCCTGTTCCTCAGCCAGTCAACCCTAATCTCGGCCGACGAGCCGACAGCCTACGATCTCCTCCAAGGCTACAACTTTCCTCCAGGTCTGCTACCTAAAGGCGTCACCCACTACGACCTCGACACATCCACCGGCAAGTTTCACGCTTTCCTTAACGGCGCATGTAGCTTCTCGCTCGAAGGATCGTACAAGCTCAAGTACAAATCGACCATCAGTGGGACCATTTCCGAGAACAGGATGAAGGATTTGAAAGGGATTAGTGTGCAGATTTTGTTCCTGTGGGTGAATATTGTGGAGGTGGTTCGGGAAGGGGATGAGTTGGAATTCTCGGTCGGGATCGCGTCGGCGAATTTCGGGATTGAGAATTTCGAGGTGTGTCCGCAGTGCGGGTGTGGATTGAATTGCAATGGGAATCAGAATCAAGTAAGAAAGATTCGGATGAGGCCTCTTATTTCTTCCATTTAGGAATATTGTATATGTTGCTTGTTACTTTGTTTGTATGAATCCAATGCTGAATCGTATGTGTTTTGCTGCTTTTACTGATAAATATGTATGCACTTCTGGCCATTTTCATACTTTCATGGATCCTCGTATTGAATTGGTGTTTGTTGATCTTGTGTTTGGTATTTGTTTTCTGGTGTTCAATTGAGCTTAACTGCGTACACATCTTGTGAAAAGTTTACTATTTTATGTTTTAGTAAGTGTAACATGTTCAAGCTTAGTATTAGTTCTCGAAGTGTTTTTAGATTTAAGTGGCGGATCAGTTCGCATTCCATGTCACTTGTTTCTTCTCCTTGGTGTATGGTTCAAGTAGAGATAATGTTTGAGCCTCGGTCTGTTCTTGTTTGCTGTTAGTTTTAAAGCGAACAAGAAATCCCTGATTTATGCTTGCCAAGCCACTTAATAAATATAAAAAATATTTAGACATGGAAGACTTTTCATCCCCGTGCTATGCAAAGACCAAAGATGTGTTGCGGCAATTGCATGGTTCACTGATGATGAGGTGGTACATAAGTGACATTTGTTTCTAATTTATCTTCCAACTTGCATCTTTGATTGCAGTGTTTGTTGTCTTACAAGTAGTTAGGCTTCTGTTTTATCACCTGTCACTGAGTGTTGAAGGATGATATTTTAGCCTGTGAAAAATCATGTGTATATGACGAGTCCTGTTAGATTCCCTGGTTTCTGTAATTCGAAAACTATGTTGGGTGATTTGCTTATTAGTCACTAGAAGTGAGAATGAATCCAGATAGTAAATGACATGCACTTCATATAATCTTCAATATTTTTCTTAAATTTGTAAAAATAGAAGCCATAGTCCCGCCAGTGTTTCTCTAGGATTACTGCTAATCGTTCATTAACAAGTTCATAAATCAGTACCTTTGGATTTTAAAAGCAGATGTTGTTTTCTAACTTTGATACTAAAATATCAAAGGTTTGAAATTCAAAAGAGACCAATTTATAAGGTGAAAAACCTCGGGTGTTGTTTTTATTGATATGCATTATTATTTTTAAGTAGCAGATGGAGTTTGATCCCTTAGCTTATACTTGGTTTGGTATTGTTGTCGACTCTGATGGCTATTGTGGTTGAACAATAGGCACTGACTTACTGCCCAGCTTCACATTTAGCTACACAGGTATCCAGTTTTTGTGTCTATCAAGGGTTATTGTTAAGTGGATTTTCAGCTTTGCACTGTAAAGTTTAGGATCGGATTCTCCGCTCATTCAGAACAAGATTCAGGTTCGTGAAATGTGTGTGCATTCTGTACTTATATGTTTGCTAGCAGTTTTTATCGCATTCCTCTTTTATGTTTGCTAGTAGTTTTTAACTCTTTGCTCAGTAGATGGTTGAGGTTAAGTTTGTGCATTCCTCACATTTCATGTTCGTAGGTTGGTGACTGATTTGTTCAATGAGTAAACATTTAAAGACGTCTTGTTGTATTTTAGTGGCATAAAAGAGGAAAGCAATCTGCTTTTGTCCCCTGAATCAACAGTAAATTAAACTCTCTTCTGTATCATATTACTAAGAAATTGGTAAGGGGAAGCATTTGGCGCGTATTAGTTGGAAGTAGTGAATCTATTTTTCAACAGCCTCTTTCTGAGCTCAGCAGCATCAACCTGAACTACCTGATTCTCCGGCCTGTAATATCCAGTTACTGGGTCAGGCACCCACATTGAAGAAGACGCCACCTCTGTCGGCTTTGCCACCACTTTGCCCTTAGCCCCTCCTGCCGCGTTAGACAGGAATGCCCCATTTGCTGCCTTGGCGAAACCGCGCCTGCATACCGTTTGAGCCACTGATTCAGAGACGAGCTTGATAGTAGAGAAAGATGGAGCCATTGGTAAAACAACAAGTTAACAAAATGTTGAACGCTTTGTTGATCCTTGTCTCAGTTTGGTGCAAAGAAGAAGTTAGACAGATGATGATGATGGTTTTAGATGGAAGAATCTTGAGGGGTTTATATAGCAATAGCATCCAAGTAAGGGGAAGAAATGGGAAGTTTCTGGGTGAGTTGAAATTCAGTGGTCAACGCTGAAATTGGTCAAAGCTGCACACTGCTAATATTCTAGCTAGTAATGGTTGTTTGTTTGTGGCCAGTGGAAAAGTCTACAGCCGCCGTTGGATGTTCTTGCTGTGCTATAGGTCAGTTTGGATTCTTTCGACCTACTCCAACACAAAATAAATTTGTATTAAAGTTCATCCAAAGCCGATAAACCTGATGATCAAATGGTTGAATTCATGAATCAAAAAAAAAAGTTTGAATTCTTACTTGGCATTCATAAATTTCAAACTCTTATTAATGACACTTTTGCCACGTAAACTTTTTTTTGGTCAATACGTTCTTAGCATTTGCTAGCAACTTGAATGAACTAATGGCACTTAACAAGTAAAACTTAAGCCAATTATAATTTGAATGCGAAACAACATTTTTTTTTGTCGTACTTAAATCGCGTAGGTTTTATTGATGGATGACGTCATTCGCAACATTTTCACTGCTCTAATTTTTTTCCACTTATATCTCCTAAATAAAAATCTTAAACGATGAAATACCTAAAATTTCCTCCTCAACAATCCCATTCTGGCCAACAAAGGTGGTGGTCTTTTGGTAAATGAGTTAGTTATGTATCCTTACATCCCGGTTTCGAATTTAGGGGTCACCAATTTTCGTAAATTTTTTCTTTCTTTTCTTTTCCTTCTTCCTCGCCGCACCTCGCGTGTGGATGCTTCCTACATCTCTCGTGGATGTCTTCCTCGTCCCGTCTCGCGCGTGGATTCTTCCTACATCCCTTGTTGATGCCTTCATCTTCACGCCTCGCACGTGGATTCTTCTTACATCCCTCGTGGATGCCTTCTTCTTCACGCCTCGCGCGTGGATATATTCTTCCTCCGCCTCGCGCGTGGACGTGTTCTTCCTTCCTCGTGGATGTGTCTTGCAACGGTAAAGGTGACAAGGTGACCTGAGCTCCAAGTGTCGAAGAATGTACCGATGGGATAGATGTGCGGATCTATGGTAAAGGTGCTGAATATGGCCAGAGCTTTAAAAGTAGAGAGAAGTACCAGACGATTTCAGATCCGATCAAGATGTCTTGCTAGATCTTTTAAAAAAAATCAAAATATATGTACTAGATGACTACGTTTTAGTTATATGCATTATAATGTCTTGAGTTGTTGTACCGCATTATTTTAAAAAAAAACAACCGTATTCTGAAAGTCTTTCTTTTTTTATAAATTATTATTAGCTAGTATTTCATGTGAAAAAGAGCGAGTGAGTATGAAAAAAATTACAAAGAAAAATAAACAAAATTAATCAAAGCAGCCAGAAAGCCACCAACCTTACCAACCATCAGAAGACACCCGATAAACAAAAACCCGGGCTTATCTTCCACTTCCCATCTTCTTCTTCCTCCAGAAACCCTAAATCACAAAAAAAAATGGATTCCAATCTCCACACCCCAGAAAACTCCGACCCCAAATCCTCCGAAGAACAAAATCAACTCGCCACAATCCCACACGTCTTCGCAACCGCTTCACTTTCTCTCTCCCTCTCCACCATCCTTCCCTCCAACCTCGTTTTCAATCCAAAGACCTCATCATTCCTCTGCCACCAGCCTACCAAGGTCAAAATCCCCTCACAAGTCTCATCCCTCTCTCATCTATGCATTTCATCCGCCGCCATCGCTCCGCCTCCCAACCGTTCTTTGAAATCCAAACACTCCGCCGCGCCGCTGCAGCTGCCGATTTCGCTCAACCCTCGTCGTCCGTCGGAGCCTGCGAATGCAGCTGGAGCTCGTAGGACTTCGATTGTGTGGTTTAGAAATGACTTGAGAGTTCATGATAACGAATGCCTTAATTCGGCGAATGATGAGTCTGTTTCTGTGTTGCCGGTTTACTGTTTTGATCCGAGAGATTATGGTAAATCTTCGTCTGGTTTCGATAAGACCGGTCCGTATCGGGCGAGTTTTTTGATTCAGTCGGTTTCGAATTTGAGGCAGAATTTGCAGTCCAGAGGCTCTGATTTGGTGATAAGGATTGGGAAGCCGGAGAGTGTGTTGGTTGAATTGGCTAAGGAGGTTGGTGCAGATGCTGTTTACGTGCATCGTGAGGTTTCCCACGGTGATGTTAAGTCGGAGGATAAGATTGAGGCTGTGATGAAGGATGAGGGTGTTGAGGTGAAGTATTTTTGGGGAAGTACTTTGTATCATGTTGAGGATTTGCCTTTTAAATTGGAGGAGATGCCGACGAATTACGGTGGATTTAAGGAAAAGGTTCAAGGATTGGAGATTAGGAAGACAATTGCTGCATTGGATCAGTTGAAGGGAAAGCCGGCTAGAGGAGATGTGGAGCCTGGTGATGTACCTACTTTGATGGATTTGGGATTGAACTCGAATGCTTCAATGGACCAGGTGTGTGGAATCTTTTTATCAATATTTTGTAGCATTGTGCTTCATTTTGCTTATGTTGCCTGCTTTTTAGTGTTGTGTGGTACGAACGCCTCTTGCGTAGCAATATTTACTGGCTGGATCATTTTCAGTGTAGTATAATTTGTGCATACCTCGCATTAATACTCTTAGGAACTGATAAAGTGATGAACTAGAATGCAAAGAACCACACATAATTACACATTTACACTTAAGTGTTTTTGGTCACAGGTGCATTGTTGGTATACAATTTACAAACATTGTATAGTTATAGTTATGATGAAATAAAAGTGTTAGCTTTTAGCAATTGTACTTCGTCAATGTGCCGTGTCGTACCCCGTACCCAATTCGGGTGCACATGGTATGTTCCCAAATCGTGTTGATCAACTGGGTGCCTATTGGTTCAATTGGGGACGGTTCAATCAAAATTGGGGACGTGCTGGATATTTCCCACTTTTTACCAATATATTAGAGAAAATAAAAAATTTATAATACAAAACCTAACCTAAAACAACAGATAAATAGGTCAACTTTATTCATCTAATGAACGAACACCCTAAACATCAATCTCGCTCTATCATAATCAATCAACGGCTCCCTCTTTCACTCAATGGGACGAATTCTGGAAACGAATTTCTGGTTCATGATTTATTTGCTCTGTTTACTTGTTGTTGGCTGTTGCATAAGACATTGAAAATATTTTTTTTATAACACTTCTGTATATGCATTTAAATTTCTATTCTTCTTCTTGCCGTACTCGTATCTGAAAGGCGAAAACTTTGATTTTACCGTGTTACGTCCCCTTATTCGTACTCGTTCCGCTATCGGAGCAACCTAGCTACTAGTACCTTTTTTTGTGTATTTGAATATTGGTGATGATTCTAACAATTGGGTGTGTTGTTTCTTACTTAAATGAGTGCATTATGTAGAGTAGCTGTGTCAACAACTTAGGTGCGAGGTTGCTGTCCAACAGTGTTTAGTTAAATGGGATTCTATCCTCCAACCACTCAGACAGCTAATCAACTTCTAATGCCAGAAAAAGGAAACATAGACTTTTGAAATTGTGCATAAAGTATGAGCTGGATATGTAGAACAAGAATATATATCATGATGTTTTCAGTTTAAAAAAATCTGATTATATTATCGACAAGTTTGACCACCAAATAGTTATAAGAAAAACTAGGGTATAAAATGACCATTGTCGAACATGTATGCCTTGACAAGTTGATTTCGTCAAACCTTTCAGGGTGTGTTTCGTGACCTGTTATGTTAAAAAAAAATATTTTTCATTTGTTATGTTAAATGATCAATATATTCTTATTCAGTTCTTGTGCGTCAATAGTGACTGACAGACAAGTAAATGTTTTTGTGCCTGTTGTTAGGATGGAAAGTCAACTGTTTGCTCAACTATGGTTGGAGGTGAAACTGAGGCACTACAGAGGCTTCAGAAATTCGTGACTGAGTGTCAGGCACAATCATCTCAAGGAACAAAGGATAGCATATATGGCGCTAACTTTTCTTGTAAAATATCTCCATGGCTAGCAATGGGATGCCTTTCCCCTCGCTCCATGTTTGACGAATTGAAGAAAACTGCGGCCAGGTTAGTCTCTATTTACTTTCCGACATAGAACTTATTATACGTTACAAAGAAAAATATGTGAAAAATCTACATCTCCTTATACTCGAAATGTTACTGCCAGAATAATGCCGGCTGCGTCAAACAACAAAAACAGCGACACCAGCATGAATTGGTTGATGTATGAGTTAATGTGGAGGGACTTCTTCAGGTAAATCTACTGAAAATAGCCTCTAATTTATTTGATACTAGCTTGCCTAAGAATATACCGGCTACTAGGTGCTGATACATACGTTGTTATTTTATCTACAGATTCATCACCAAGAAATACAGTTCAGCTTCCAAACCCAATGCAGCTCCAGCAACAGCATGTACAGGTGTTCTAGCTTAAGTTATTTGGTATCATGTCAGACCAATTCAAAGACACTAAAAGCTGGGAGATGGTTAAGCATACATGAATGTTTTGTATCTCCACTCCCATCTTTGTTTTCATATAATAATATATCCACCTTAAGAGGTTGTATGACTTTCAAGGGTTGTACCTTGTTTAACCGTTCCAATTGTCAAAAGGAAAACAAAAATTAAAATCTTTAGTTCTTTGAAAAACTCTACTGTCTTATGTTCGGAAATTGTGTGATGCAAGTTTTTAAGTACTTATTTTTGTAGGATTATGAACCCAGGTAATGAGAGTTAGATGTCCAGAGAGACAGATGTTCATCAGGAGAAAAAAACTGAAAAAGATTCGGTGTATTGCAGTTATTTGCTGCGAGTATCAAAACGACGTCGTTTTGTTTCGTTATACATTTTATATCAATGAAACGACGCCGTTTTGATTGAAATGACGAGGTTTCAACACTCGCAGCAAATTGCTTCGCTGCACCGGATCTGAATCCCGAAAAAAACTAATGTGAGAAACGGATTCGAGAGACAATCCAGAGAATACTATCATCCTAAGGAACTCTTAAATTGTGAAAAGAAAAAAAAAAGTTTTGTTTTAAAAAAGAAAATAAAACTACTGAAACCATTTTGTGTGTGCAAGATTTTCCTTATAATTTCACATGAAAACTTATTTTCTCATTGGTTATTTTCAACTGTATAATAATAAGAAAATGTCAAATGAACTACGCCCACGTACACAACCAAAAACCATCTGACGTGCTAATATGGTTTGGGTAAGTAATAATACTACAATCCCTTAGGTCTTGAATAATATTAACTTGCAAAAATCTTGCAAAGTTTGCATCAATTCTACATATAAATGGACCAAAATACCAAATCATGGGAGCTGATTTATGTAAAAGCTCAACTACTAGAACACTTTCTGCCATGTCCTAGAAATGACATCACTCATTTCACTAGAGTCTTCAGTCTTTAATTGATATAAAGGTTACTCAGAGATTCACTTAGCTGGAGACTGTTAGAGAACGACTGGATGTCCTTTGTGGGGTGCATGTGAAAGACATAGGACACTGGTAGTGGATTGACCATATCCTTCTTGAATGTTATTTCGTCCTGCAACTCCCCAAAGGTGGATTCATCAAAAGGGAACGATTCTCCTAGTAAGAAGAAGCAGTTTCGAGCCCACTTCTCGACCTGTAATTAGACGAGCAAATGAAAAACTGAGATTTTAGTACTAATGAATGTACAGCTACGATGAACATGACAACAACAACTTTATAAACAATTAAAAATCTCACTTCCATCTTAAAAGGTTCACTCATAATCGACTGTATATATCATCATTGGTTGTCAGAATTGCAATAAAATTGTCAAGACGGATCAAAATGATCACTGGCCACAAAGGCAATCATTTGAAAATACAGAGACAAACAGCCCACAACTTCAAACTAAACTAAGGCCTTAATACGTGTTCTTGAAAATCTAATATAAAAAAATTCCAACTAAAAAGAATACACACTGGTAAGAGCCCATCTACATGTGCAGAAGATAGCATGAATGTAAAAAAAATATAGAAAGCCTGCTCAATAAGGTTAGACCCTGCCAATACTTGAGAGGAATGATTTATATCGAGTAACATGCAGTATCTGATGAAATCAATCAATGCATGCAGAAAAGGTAGTGGGGAGTTGAGTTTCACTTTCACTAATACCTGTATCTGGGAGAATCTGATATTGTTCATTGTAACTATAATCCGAATGTTAAATAAGGAGTCTCTCAAAATCCTTAGAGCCATATCTTGAAAGAAAATCTTCACAAGATTTTTCTGTTCTTCTTTATTCGGACCACAGGAATCAAATGTCGGAAACCAGAGGATGCTTCTTACTTTGTCCCATAATATAGTATCATGATCCAAATTAGGAATGATAGCCTCTCCTGAGTTATGGGAGCTCCACAAAACTCTGACGCTATTAAATATCCTAGAAGAATAGGTAGCCTTCGGGAGAGTTGTGGGTGTGAAAATCTTGAAATTATCAGCAAGGTGAGACACATATGAGGAGAAATGTAGGTTGCTTTCATCTAACAACAATATGCATTCAGCCGCTGCCTTTGGAAAGAACCGCAACATCTGTGCATAGTTTGCATGTCTGTCCTCAGGTTTGCATAAGCTTGACTTCTCAATAGATGCAACAGAAGGATCAGCTGTATGAGAGAAGTAACATGACTCTCCATTACGACAACCCTGCACCATATTTAAAGGCTGATCAAGTTAACGAACGTGATAATTTCGAAGTCCATGTAATCTCATCCACTGGAATAACCAATATGGAACTGTTGTCCATCTCAGAATATATATACTTCGACTTCCGATGCTTGCATAAAAATGAGTCAAATGTGAAGATTCAGAGGCAATGGAACCGACCACATGCTAAGGACATACAGTGATAAAGAAGACACTTGTGCTCCAAAGGACCAATTTAAAATAAGAAATGGTGGCATGCAAACCGCATTGTTATTTGGAGGGCATGGGACATGTGGTAGTGAGCCGAATTTGCCTTAGTTATTGATGTAATATTGATGAATGTAGCAGAAAGGACACTACGCAAGCTCACCTGAAACGAAAAGAAAAATTTGCATGCAGATGCTCGGGCATGAATAGAGTGAGAGAACAAGCACTGACTTCCTTTGTTACACTTTCCCATCGCGAAGTATGTGCATTGTGTGGCCTCCTCCCCATAACTATAATGGCCATCCAAGGCTGGATAAGACTGATTTCCTAAGGCATCTTCGGTGAACTGAATTCTAATCTGTGAAACCAAAGAAAGTAAGATCGATCTTTATAAAATATGCCCACAGTTAAACTCACATTGCATTACCTCTTTAATGACTTGAGCTAAATTTATAGCAACATCCTGGCTCCGGAAATGCTCTGACCCAACATATGGTTCTGCTACGCATTCTATGGTTTGAGTCGATAGTCCATCACCCTGGACATCATCAGGATCTCCATCAAGCTGCTGATTCAGGCAAATATGCTCAAATTCATAGGGAGCATAACACAATGGTCGACCATTTGACGCAACCAGAAATCTTGGTCGATGTAGATGAAGCGAACTCAAAACATCATCATCTGAAAAAGAAAAAAACCTCGGTAAAAGACCATGAAAAGCGATATTATTTGTTAATTCGTAACGGAGGGAACCATACATATTTCAGATATCAGATGAAGTGATGACATCACAAGTTTGTGGAAGGAGCACCATTCTTCTTCGCTTTGTGAAAGCAGTAAATTGTTTCCTTCTCGATTATTGTTCCTAAGAAGTTGCTTTAAGTACTCTAGTCGTTGTTTGTCCTTCAATGAGATGGCAGATTTTATGTTATTTTCCACAAAATTCAACTGCAGGCCGGCTATATAAACCCCACAGGATTCATACAACCGGTTAATGGAACCTGAGCACGCACCTTGAAAACACGTTGCCAGAACTGGTAAGCACACAGGTTAGCCATAATATTCAATTCTTTTTTACCAGAAAGTTCCTTTCTGGTACCTCCTACATAATAACTATCCGAATATGTAGCAAACTGCAAGACAACATGAGATGAGTAAGATATTTGGATAATGTATAGTTTATATAGTTCATGATAAATTTGGATGTTACCGTATTGTCTTCCCCAAAAGGGCGGAGAATGGGAAGAGGTTGGGTATCCATTAATATACCAAGTAGAATCCCCTCTCGCAGCATCCCCAAATCTCCAAACTTAACTATGAGAACAGATGCATCGAATGACAAGGAAAAACTTGAGAGCAGCTTCCCATAGAATGTAGGCACATAACGTCCTCTAGGAGATAGCTTTCTGAGAGCACAAATGTGAACTAACAAACTTAATGCGTCTTCAACAACTTCAGGATCTGGTGGATCCATGGTCTTCTGCAATATGACTGCAAAAGCGCCCAGTGGATCAGATATAAGGTTCAAGGTCTTCTCCTTGGGCACATATCATACAGTTAGTAGGAACGCTTGTGACCATACTGTTGGCTACATTTACAGGTTTCATGTACAAGGTGAACATTTGAAAAATGACAAGTTATATCACAAAATAAATGTTGAATGATGTGAACTCATTGGTTCAACAAGAGATGTATCAGGTAACGTTGTATTGATATCAAGTTGTAAAATGACGGCTTTTGACATACCTTTTGGGTCATTAATGACTCTAGATTCAGCACAACATATTGACAGCACTTGCTGCCTCAGCGACAATTTCAGAATAGCAGGAGACTCATGCTCCTGCAACCTATTGAAAAATGATCCTGTCACTAGCCGGTATACCTGGCCGTCGCAAGTACGGCCAGTTCGTCCTCTTCGCTGCTCTGCCTGTGTCATTTTGGAACAATTGGTGCCGAATCTGGAAATACAAACTTTCAAGAAGTAAAATAAAAAATGTGTACCTGAGACTTCGAGACCCAAACAAGATGACTAGCTTCTGCTTTTCTATTATTGTCCCAGTAGACTTGCAAAGACCGACAAGAATCAATGACATGTGCGACTTTTGGTATTGTCACGGATGATTCTGCAATATTTGTTGCTAATATAACCTATGCACATAAAATTAAAAATGTTAAAAACATAGCATTTTTAGACCATTTTAATCCCAGTCACTTTCATAATTTAATCCACAACACTTACTGAACACATCAACTGCTGATATCGATATGGAAGCTTTTTTTTCACTAAATCTGAATGGTCTTAGTTTTATGTTTTCTCTAGAACCACAAGTCTTGGTAAGATTCGGTCAACTCATGTAGGAATTGGAAAGTGCGCAAAACATGTTAAGATTTTGTTTATAGGCGTGGGGTTAGACTTTGGAGAGGGCATAACTTCCCGCAAGTTCCTTCTTCCCCGTTTACCAGAGTACCTAGATTCATTATATCTTACCAACTCTTCCTCCCTCAACTTAGGAAATTACATGACAATTAAAAAAACAAAGTTTGGTAATTAGATAATAAACTAATCAAAATGATACTAATCATTATGAAACACCATAAAATACCTAAAAACTGCATTACCTTGCGGTGAAACTTCAATATTTTCATAGCTGATAGTGCCTGTTCAGTATCAATGCTGCTATGTAAAATGTGGACTTTGAAAATAGATGAATAGTGCTTCAGAAGCGACCACTGCTGTTCCAGGGAATTATATGTGGGAAGAAAAATCAATATACTCTTTTCAACATCGGCCTCATTTTTGTGGATGTGCATCACCAGGTCATGAATAGCATTGTGCAGTTCAGGCTTGAGAGATGGTTCAGATGTATCTGGAGTCGGCCCGTTACAATATGCCGTTGACAGTGAGTCTGAAGAGTCTGTAGTCTTCCCCAGCATCGCAGCAATCTGTATGTGATTTAGATGTGGAAATTAGGGGATAAATAAATTAGAAAGGAAAGAATAACTGATTAAGAAGAAATGAGCAGTAGGAACTGCTTATAGAAGAGGATGCAGAGCAGACAGGAGGAAGAGAGATGATATCAGAAACTGGAGTTTTTTCATAACTTACTTTGGTATTGGTTACATTCTTTCTCAACTATTATACAGACTACATAGTCCACATGAAGATCCTATAACTCAAATAGCATACCATGTCTATTGTGATAAATCCCAAGCATAAACTTGTCTACGATTGATCCCACTCTAATGCATGTATCAGTATGACAATGAAGACTCAAATCAGCTTCCAAACATCAGGCGAGTTGGTGACAACAGCAATGTTAAGTATGATCATTCTGTCATTTTACAACATTTTACCAGTGTGACCTTAGATCACAAAAAGGATGCATGCGTAAATATCTTCCCTCTGCAGAACTAGCCAGGTTAAGGGAAGAGCGAACTAGCACGTGGACAGTTACATACACCAAACGGGAATAACAGGTAAAATATAAGTGGACAGCAGATCACTATGATACAAAAGACCATGGAATTATACCTGCTCAAGATACAATATTTTCTTCTGAAAAAAACTTCTTCCATTAGAGCTGGGAATCGCAAGGACCTCCACTCTTTCATCTCTACCGAGATCCCTGAAGTAATCCTTATATCTTGCTGTATCAGCAGTAGCAGACATTAAGACCACCCTGGAAAGTGATAGAGATCAGAATCATTCTGCTCCTTAATAATTCATGCAAGTATGAAACTGAGTAATGAATGTCGGTGGCTTCAACCTTAAGTCATTGTTTTTCAGCATTAGTTGCTTCACGCATACAAGAACAAGATCAGACTCCACAGATCTTTCATGCACTTCGTCAAGAATGATGACCTTATACTTCAGTGCATTCATTCCCTTGTCTCTCAGTTCATCCAATAACACCCCAGCTGTCTTAAATACAATCTTTGAACTGAAGTAAAATATTGCAATAATCAGAGAAACTAGTGTAATGGTGTCCAAAATAGAATATAGTTTAAGGCATATTATCGGCTTCCAGGATACAAATTACTGACCAAAAAGCCAGGGTTAGGTAATCTGCTAGAGCGTTATGGTATCCAGATATTCTCACTAAGAATAAATAATGATCAGTTGTGGTTGCAATACCTTTTTGAGAAAACTTTTGAATGGCCAATATGATACCCGACTTCACTCCCTACTTCACAATTACGGGATTTCGCAACCATGCGAGCAACAGCGACTACAGCGAACCTTCTGGGTTGAGTGCACAATATGGGTTCTACTCGTTTCTCAAGAAGAAATTGAGGAACCTGAGAGCTCTTCCCTGCAACGCCATAATTAAGTGTCATTAAAGAACTAAAGCTGAAAATATAACTTGATTTGATTGGATCCCGAATCTAGTGTAGTATTTTATCCTAAAAACACCTCATAACTAATAACCGGTGTAAACAAAATGACTTTATAGCCGTTATCAAAGACTTTGTTTAAAATCTGCAATGTAATACTTTAAGAAGGAGCAGTGTGAATTTTTTTTAACCATCCATATCAATCATTCAAGTTAACAGCAACTTTTAAAGAGAATTACAAAATGGTGGCACCTCAAATACTTATACAAGTTATTTTGTTGCATCATAAGCTTCTAACCCCATAGCCTTGCAAAAATAAATTCATATTTTTTTGAAATATGATTCAGTTTCTTCACCACAGATGAATCATTTTCGCTGCACATATAATACAGTTTTAAGCAAAAATAATCATCATGAACTATACACACATGCCCTTATCACATATTCTACTAATGATTTTGCAATGATTCATCAGCAGCCAAATCGATTTGGTCCATTCATGTCACTCTGATCCCAGCAGAGAACCAAGTCCTCTACCTTTCCTCGCATATAAAAACCGCAAGGGCGCCAAAATTGAAACTTCACCAGACCGATTAAACTTAGCGTGAATAATACCAAAACGAAATAGCATAGTAAGAGAGTGAGGCGATAACTACCGCATCCGGTCTCTCCGACGATCAGCGTCACGCGATTTTCCATGATTTTCTCCACAATTTTTTCCTTCATGTACACTATCGGCAACGACGAGAACTTGTCAGCCGTAGGCGCGTCAGCGTACGAGGCAGTCGGAGACGAATCCATCGCAGAAACCCTAGACAAGGACAAAAGTTTAGTCGAAAAATGACGATTGAGAAATTTGGGGAGTGACGAGGGAGTGAGCCTTTCTGCTGTCTCGCTTCAGCACCGTCCCACTTCAAACAGACAGAACCCACTGCTGTCGAGTCTACAGTACACTAACACGTGTCGTCATATTATTAGCTTAATGGTATTAAAAGTTTTCTTAGTGGATGGTATACTGAGATTCGGTAGGGTGAAGGAGTAGGTTAGTCAATACGTCACGACTGATGATTATGGTTTGAATTATTTGGACTTGGGCCGTATGAAAATAGTGAGACCAGCTGGTCTTTATTTTAAATATGTAAAATTTATTCAAATTGTGTGAAATCAAACCAAATCTAGTAACAAATTTTTTTGTGAGGTGTCATTTAAATTGGATGACTGAATTATGGTCCGCAAAAAGGTTAATGTGGATTTTGTGATTTGGTGTGATTGCTTTCCGTTTTTAATATGCTTATCATATGTTTCTTTTTACTGTTATGAATAGTATCAACTACAAAGTTGATTTTTTGATACAAAATATAAATTAATCATAGGCATTGATCTTGTGATTTGAATGGATGAAATTAAATCTTAATTTTTTGTACATTTTCTTAGTGACGAATTATAAAATGAAACTGACGAACTATGTCGTCTTTTCATTTTTCGGCTCGAAAAGTGACGAACTATAAATTGATTTTAACAAATTTTATATTTTGTACCAAAAATTAACTTTGTACATGATCTTGACCCTAGTCTTACGATATTATTTTTTTTGAATAAAAGAAGATTTCATTCAAAAGGTAAAATTGGTAAACGAAACGGAACAACCAGTCTATTTGGCACTTGAAACAAACAAACAGGCCCCTGCCAGTAACAAACAAGACCAACATTGGCGTAAGCCTCAAAACCCATGTAGCAACACTTGTCTACGCCTCAAAAAACAGTCTATTCCTTGTTAAAAACTAACGGCCACCAACAACTAATGTAAAAACACTCCACAAGCTTTACAAAATGTACCCTATGGATTCAATCCATCTTCTATCATCTAAAGTAATTTGTGAAATGTTAAGAGCACCTATTTTCATCCTAAGATACTAAAAAATTCGTTTCGTAGCAATGAGCACGGATGGAACCTCCTCTTTAAAGATCTTCGAATTCCTTGCTCTCCAAATTTCATAAGTTGTCATTGATATAGCGGCTGCCAGCATTCTTGACTTACGATATTAGTGTGCCTTCAAGGTTATTTTTTTCCTTCATGGCAGGGTCGTCGATCATTTATTGAATCATTTATAATAAAAAATAAGGATAGGATAAATGCTAAACTCAGATAATAAATGTATCATGGGATATCTCAATTATTATTTCAACATTAATATTCGCTAGATCACTACTCATTTATTTATATTTTAATCTAAAATATGTATTCTATCAATGATTACAAACAGCTCTTTACAAATATTACTTAGGTTTTGTTCTCGAGTTGAGATTAACTAAAAGTGAACTGTACATAATTTTACTGAACTGTCCCTGAACTTGAAATTAGAAATTTTTTTGAATAACTGAAAACTCAGTGTCTGAACTATCAAATCATTTACCAACACTCATCATAGCTAATTTGAAATCATTTACCATCAATTATCATACTTCGTGTTTTTTATCGACATGATTTATAGTCATATTCATATTTCATTTACTCATATCGAGCATATCAAAGCCAAATACTTCAATCTCAAACCCGAAGCAGTGTTTAAAGAGATATGGAAACACACTTGATAGGACATAAATATGATCACACTTAAGATCGTGGGAAAAGATCATATGAGAAGTAACAAATTTGGTGAGAAATGAGAAGTAATCAAAATTCGTAGCTTAAAGAAAAAATTCGCAATCTAAATAAAACTTAAAGAATCAAAATTCGTAGACTTAAAAGAAAAAATTCGTAATGTAAAAATAGTAGAACTTAAAGAACAAAATTCGTAACATCGGTAATTATATGGATATAAATTTACAATAATGCCCTTACGATATATAATATAGATATTATGATTAAAAAATCCGAAATATAAGGATTGTTGGATCAAAAATTGAATGGTTGTGATTATTTCTCATTTCTCACCAAATTTGTTACTTCTCATGAGATCTCAACCCATTCATTTGATCGCTTATATATATATATATATATAGGGACGCGCTCAAATGTGAACTCCTCTTACACTAAGAACATATGAACCATCTTGCACCATTGGATCTTAAGATCTAAAGGTGTAGATTTATTCAAAAAGTGTTTTTTTGGCATTTTGCACTTTTGTCTTTTAGGTAAAAGACAAAAGTGCAAAAAGACAAACAACTTTCACTTTTTGGATTGATTATGCACCTTTAGATCAAATGATCTAAAGGTGGAGATGAATTCATAGGTTCTTAGTGTAAGATGTGGTTCACATTTGAGCGCTTCTATATATATATATATATATATATATATATATATATATATATATATATATATATATCTTAAATAAAAAGTGCTTATAAAATGTTTGAATAAAGATGTTGAATTAAAATTTAGCCGATAACTGGAAACACCAAATTGAACTGAAAAAGTTGAACTGAACTAAGCTGAATTCAATTTGACTAAAATTAACTTAATTTGTACTAATTTAATTTAATTGAACTGAAAATATAAAATTTGAATTCAACAGTATAACCCTCTTAATTTTCCTCATAATTTTGTGAGATTTTCTTTCTTTTCCTCTTCTGTTCCCTCTTCCTCGTCCCACCTCGCGTATGGATGTCTTTCTCGTCCCGTCTCGCGCGCTGATGCTTCCTACATTTTTCATGGATGTCTTCTTCTTCACGCCTCGTGTGTGGATGTGTTCTTCCTCCCTCGTGGATATGTCTTGTAACGGTAAAGGTGTCCAAGATGGCCTGGGCTCTGATGGGGTGGATGTGTGGAACCATGGTAAATGTGCCGAACATGACCAGCGCTTCAACAGTAGAGAGATGTACCAGATGATTTGGGATCCGATCAAGATGCCTTGATAGAGCTGTAAAAGATTTATATATATGTGTACTATATAATAAAACTTTTTGATATATGCATTATAATGTTGTGGGTTGTTGTACCCTATTATAAAAAAGAACAGAATCCCTTAGAATTTCTACAAATAAAAAGTGCTCCCAAAGTTTCTACAGTTAGAAGCGGCTCTCTAAGTTTGTACAACTACAAACAGCACCGAACGTATCTAAAACTACAAATAGCTGCAAAGGTTTCTAAAAGTACAAATAGTCGCATGAAAAATATAATACGCCTCTTCTCTAGTATGAGTGGTGTATAAAGGTGAAACGTCACGCGCAGGAATTCATTTATGACATATTTTCATTGACTTCAAGTTCAACTTCCTTCAAGGAACATCTTCAGAGACGAGAGTTTTACTCATGACGATTTCCAGCGAGCAAAATCCAGACATGGACAGAATCCGCGAGTTACGAGAGTTCGACGAAACCAAGCTGGGCGTAAAAGGTCTAGTTGACTCCAGAATAGCCTCAGTCCCTCGCATCTTCATCCACCCAGATGACAATATCCAAGTCGCTCCTCCACAAGCCCATTTCGAATTCCCACTTATAGATCTTACAGCCGTCGAAACAGATCCTCTGAGGCGGAAGAGCGTTGTTGAAGATATCAGAGCTGCGTCTGAAAGCTGGGGTTTCTTCCATGTAACCAATCATGGGATATGTAAAGATTTGCTGGAGGAAATGATCTCTGGAGTTAGGAGATTCTTTGAGATGGATGATGAGGTGAGGAAAGGGTGGTATTCGAGAGGTGACAGCTTGTCGAGGAAAGTGGTTTATAATAGCAACTTTGATCTGTACTCAGCTCCGTCGGCTAATTGGAGGGACACCTTGTTTCTTATTATGGCTCCTCAACCTCCTCAGCTGGAGGATCTGCCTGAAACTTGCAGGTAATATGAGATAGAATGATTTTCCATTTGCCCTAAAGTGAGTTTTCAAGGATGAGTTCCCGTGCACCTAAATACAGTCATTTAAATGACTCTAAAAAGGGTTCCGTTTTTCAATTTAGGGATTATTAATGAAACCCGTAGTTTTGATATTATTTTATCAAAATTACGTATTTTTAATGGTTATTTTTTGGCTTGGCTGCACGCGATATGAATCAGAATGATCGTACTATAATTGATATCTTAGTAAATATTCTCGAAAGAATTTTCTAGTGAGGCCACTTATTTTCATGAGATCACTCTCGATGAGAGCTAGGAAACGGGCTCTGTTAAGATCGATCTCCTGTGGTTTTTGATGAAACCGGTCTTGATAAATGTGAAGAATTTATCGGTGATTTCATTCCTTTATGAGACGGATCTCAACATGACCAAACTCAATGAGAGTCTAGGAGAGGGGATCGGTTGATAAAGACCGATCATGGCATAATCAACATTATTAAGAATAGGGCAAACATGAAAGATGAAAATCAGATGGTGCATTTGGACGGATTGGGATTAAAAATTTTTTTTTTGCAACCATTCTTAAAATAGAACAAGCTTTGTAAAACTCGTGGCTCTGTTTTACAGGGATGTACTGATGGAATACTCTGAGCAAGTGATGAAGTTGGGTAAAGTGTTACTTGAGCTGTTTGCAGAAGCTCTTGGACTTGAACCAAACCACTTGATCGAAATGGATTTAGCGAAAGGACTGGCCATGCTGTGCCATTACTACCCAGCATGCCCCCAGCCAGAGCTAACTCTAGGCACCAGTAAGCACGCAGACTATAGTTTCTTCACGGTGCTTTTACAGGACCTCATTGGAGGTTTACAAGTCCTTCGTGAGGATCAATGGGTTAACGTTCCGGTTGTCCCTGGAGCACTCGTCATCAACATTGGCGATCTTCTGCAGGCAAATCCCTTCACCTGAACAAACATTACGAACAAAAATAAACAGGTCACTTCGTCATATGTTTTTTGTGTTTACTTTGGCAGCTTGTGACGAACGACAAGTTCAAGAGCGTGGAGCACAGAGTGATTGCAAATGCAGTGGGGCCGAGGATTTCGATGGCTTCCTTTTTCACTACACATTACAGTCCTAACCCGAGGCTTTATGGACCTCTAGAGGAGTTTCTGTCCGAGGACAGTCCACCAAAATACAGGGAGACAACTATCGTCGAGTATGTCAAACACTTTAACGCAAAAGGTTTAGATGGAACCTCATCCCTACTGCACTTCAGGATCTGAAGCATCCAAAAACAGCTTAAAAATGAATACAGTACCTAATATTGTACGAGTGACTTATTCCTTCAGGTAAAATGGATTCTGGTATTTGGATTAACATGCCCTGCACTTGAAAATTGATCCATTTTCATCAGCTCTATAAGATTTTCAGATGGTGCACTACAGCTCAATGTTTCCCCGGAGTGCAAAATGTCAGATGACTCAGATGCAGGTCAATCGCGTCGTACCGTAAAATTTAAGCAGAATCTATAAGAATCAGATGCATATGGCAAATCAAAACCAATTGATCACTAGTACTATTTTATGAAGATTAGCTTAGTCAACCGGAAAAAAAAATCGATGAGTAAGAAATTATTAGTGGAAATGTAACAATAGCTAGTTTTATTATATGGTAAAAAAAATTCAAGAGTTATAATTAAAGAAAAGAGGTCACTTGCAGAAAAAAGTATGAAAAGAAATGAAACTGAAAAGAACAAAGATTGACATGCTGATACAACTCGAGCCTTGGTGAGAGTCCGTGCAAGATGGTTCAGCTTCGATTCTGGTTATTGGGCAAGTTCCTACTCCGCGAGCACATTAGATCCCATGCTGCATATATGATTCATCACTCAGTACACATTCTCACAAAATAAAAAGTTCTTGAATAACACAAATATTTACAGCTACTAGCTTGTTGGATCGAAGTGTTAGCGAAATACGATAATCTATCAGACGGAATTTAAGAGTTGATTATATATTGTTTTCCATTTAATAGTTAACGTGGCAGCGGAATATTGATGCAGGAAAATAACAGCAGAAATAGCAACACAGGGATATATAGTGGAAAACCTTATCAAAACTATGATAAGATTAAAAACCACTACCTTTCAGTTTCCACTGAAAGGATTTTCGAAATCAGATTATTCCTTTTATTCCCGATATGCTTGTAGGGTTTACAAACTAGATCACGCAGATTCTATTTGATGACCTCTACTCAACCGGATGGAATAATCGATTTCGAGCTTCAAACCTTCGTGTGTTTGTGTGCGCCTTCAGCAATCCTTCTCCTGGAATACAGTCGCTCCGTTCTTCACAAGAGAACTCCACGCCTCAGTGCGTGCAATGCTGGCGGTGCTGCTCCTCTTCTTATGCAAGAGTTGTATCTCCAAAAGGCAGCAGCAGTTCTTCTCTCTGGAAATCCGCCGCCCAGCATCCACAAAACATCTTGTCAAACCCTAGCTCTTTAAGTAGGGCCTTCCGTGTCTTGTTATCTGGGCTCAATGCCCTGTCCCATCTGAACTTTATAAACCCAATAGGTTTCTATTCGAATAGATAGGATTCCATCCTAAATCTGCTATCTGGGCCCAATGATCTGGCCCAACCCAACTTTCCAGACCTAATGGATTTCCATCCTGAATTTAATCTGTTTCTCCATTAAGCAGAACGTGTCATAACTAATCTGTAGAATATTGTTAATTCAACCATCTTATGGCACTTCGAACTTCGATCTGTCTGTGATCTTTCAAATGGATTTCTGCACACTTAGACAAATCATTAGCTAAGTGTTTGTGATCATCAAAACCTATGGGTTCCAACAAATTCCCCCTTTTTGATGATGACAAACACTTCTTCAATAAAACAGAAATCCATCACAGGTAATTCAAATCATCATTAATCTATCAGATAGATTCATCACTAATCCAGCAGATAGATTTTTCAGTCAGTTTCTGTTAGACAGACACTTCTACGAACTCACAACAGTTCCCCCTTAAATAGGCATTAGATTTGAATTTCAGTAGTGACTTCCCCCTCAAGTGGTGCACTCATGTTATCTTCCCCCTTTTGGCATCATTAAAAAGATCGCAATTTAAGAATATCCAAGGGATGAAAGAAAACTGCATAATTCATTAGCTACCGGGCAAAAGTTCCCCAAGGGACACACAAGCAAGTAGACAATTAAACTACCATCAAGCAGAAGTAGAGCAAGTCAACGAAGAAAAAGTCACAACAAAAAGCATAAGGAGGATGTGGTGGGGATAGAAAGGAGGGGACAACCATGAGACAGACCCTGGGCTAATCTCTCACTAGAAGCTTCAACTGGTCCACCAGTTCTGTGCCCACGAACCTCAGCTGACGGTTCAGCTCCATTATCTCCTCCTTAATCTGAGGTCCTTCACCTGGTCTCAAGAAGAAACTTTGCCCTCAGGTCCTTCACCCAGTCAACCTCTGATCCCTTCAGCACCTTATCTGCCATGGACTCCAGACTAGTCACTTTTTCAGCCAACACCTCTACCTTCTCTGACAAGGCCTTCAGAACCTCAAGCACAGCTGGCAACCCCTCTTCTGGATACAAAGGTTTCTGGTTCAAGGGCTCGACCACCAGAGGTGCAGCTGGCTTTGGATGTGTAGTGACTATCCGAGCATTCTGCCATCACATGGCTTCATCAAACGTCCAGCCAATATTGTCAACGGCCTCCATACCAGGAACAGTAGACATAACATTCTCCACTTCTGGCTGATGGATGCCAAGATCCGCCTTTGCTTCTCTTCTTTATACTGTGAGAAGCCCTAGAATTCCTTTTTCAATTTGAATTTTAATCGGCATCCTAGAATCTCGCAAGATTTAATTTTTAATTTCCAAAAGAACCTGCACATTTGAGTCTCTTTCCAGATTCAGATTTAGGCAATAACCAAACCACCTCGTGCAGCTCCCAAATTTGAATTCGCTCCACAGTTATCTATCACATGTCCATCTGTAGGTATTAAGTGTTGCAGACTGTTCACGTACCAACACTTTGCTGTTTTTCCACGCCATAAGGACAACAACAGCATCCATCATGATGACGACCAAGCTGCAGACGCAGCTCTTGCTTTTCTCCATACATGTCAGTTTAATCGCCATAAATGTAGCACCTTCAACTTCTTTTCTTGCTGGCAGCCAGCCACCAACCCTCCAAATGGCACATCATATCTTTGAAGATTTGATTTTTTTTTGGATACACTGAACCAATTGCATAGATAACTTCCTTCCAAATTCAAAAAGGCAATGATGAACTTCTTCGTATAGCTCCCCAACTTGAGAAGTTTGCTTCCAAGTGGCCATCTGGGAGAAAAAGCTTTAACTCCATTGACTGTTCGCCTTTCAATTATTGGGTTTCCCATGCCATGACATCATCGGCAGTGAAAGCCATCAAGACCAGTCAGTTCTGTAGCCTTTTCTTTTCAACTATGCAGTCCAATCACCATAAATATGCTTCATTTATCTGCTGTACAGCTGTCAGCCATTAACCTTTCATCCGTTACTCACCATCATTCACTTATTGAACCAGCCACATCCACTGATTGGACCAGTTCGGACCAGTTTGGAATTAACCCCGATTTTGTCTCATGGTTTTCACAAGGGTTGTGGTGCTTTAGGTTTACCCAAGAGGTACAATAAAAACACCACTCATTCATGAAGCAACCAATTCACCAAGTCAAATCAAAGCAATTTCATGCGGTGTAGAGATGACAAAAAAAAATGATGTTTCAAAATCAAAGGGCTAAACACTCAATCTCCACACATTATAGGCTAGGGTTGGTCTTAGAGTACTTCCTTGGCATGTATTGAGGGTTCAAAATAGGAAGTCTCTTTTGGGCTACAAAGAATTATATGCCATGCTCAGGTTCTGCTATCTAGTAATCTTATTTATCAAGCATGCAGGGTGACCTCATAGAGCAACTTTCACACAGTTTTCAATTTCATAAGCAGCAACTCCATACCATGGAAACTTAGCATGCAACCTAGTCTAGCCAATCATTGGAGAAATCTAACATGGAATACAGATTAGGTAAGGGATGTCATACCTAGTTCAAGCCTTAGCTTCTCATAGGGTTCCCTGTGCAGTGCTTTCGTAAAGATGTCTGCGATCTGCTCCTCAGTTCTGCAGTATTCCATGGCTATGGTGCCTTTTTCTACACAGTCACGCAGAAAGTGATATCTAATTTCTATGTGTTTAGTACGTGAAAACTGTACCGGATTTTTAGAAATATTAATGGCACTGGTATTATCACATAGAATTGAAACACAATCAAGATGAACACCATAATCACTTAGCTGTTGTTTCATCCATATCATTTGTGCACAGCAAGCAGCAGCTGCGATATTCTCAGCCTCAGCGGTGGATAAAGCAATGGAAGACTGCTTCTTGGACCCCATGATATCAGGCATGGTCCAAGGAGTTGTGACATCCCTGACGTAGACTTTCTGTCTGTCTTGCAGCTGGCATAATCAACATCTGCGTAGGCCACTAGACGGGCTTTGTTCTTTTCGAACTAGTGCATCTCCTCTTGCATGGAATTGACCCTTTCTGGGTCTTTAAGCGCTTCTTCTACGGTCTTCAGTTCTGCAAGAGAAACAAAAGATGCAAATCCACAGAAATGACATAAAACATTAAGGTCTACCTGTTCCTGTAGCACTGGTAGTCCTCCAGTCTGGCTGGCCGATGAACCGCTCGTTCATAACGTGTGGTTATGAATTCCCCCTCAGGGTTAGCACCATTCTCTTCTTCCTCGGCAGGAGGCTCTTCGTCAGTTTCCACCTCATGGTCATCGTTATCATTTCCACCTGGTGGATCAGCTATTTCCTCTTGATCTGCCTGATGGTCTTATAGTACATCATCTCCCTGGTGGATATTCACGTGAGGTATTTCTGCAGTGGGTGCTGGAGAGGGTTCCCAGTCAGGGTCTGACTCATCAACCAACTGGAGCTCTCCAGCATCCAACATAGCCGTAGTTGAGGAGTCTTGTATTAGGTGACCTGCCATCACCGTCTCATTGAATCTTACATGCGCGCTTTCCTCAACTTGCTCTAGCCTCAGGTTAGACTTAGTAAGCCTTGCTATGACTGGAGTATCCGACGAACTTTCCCAAGTGTTCCTTACCGTTGTTGAGGACAAAGCACTTGATCAAATGCGCTTTTCACCTTGGGTAAGCCAACTACCAATTCCATCTGATGGAGTTTGTGCAGCAGCCTCATACTTGCATGACCAAACATCCTGTGCCATAAGATGGAGGCTTCTGCAACACTTGATAGACACAGTTCTTCCTCAGGGACGAAATCTCTCCCATTGCTATCACATTTCCTTTGCTTTTATTTCCGAAGATTATGCTTCCTCCGGAGTGTTTATGGAGCGAGTCGAACCATCCTGGATTCCCTGTCATATGCTTTGAGCAGCTACTATCTAAATACCAGGGACGGGACCTCACTCCTTCCTGCAAAGAAAAGATCAGTTTTTCCGAACCCAGACAAGCTTGGGCTTACTGGGTTTAGGAATGAATTTAGCAACAGACACAGAATGAAACGAATAATGTGCATCATGGTTAGTCAGGTCAATTTTTTGCCTAGGCATCTTCCATGGTCTGCCGGACATAGCAATATCATAGTGGGGGCGGAAGTGGCCAGCTCTGCCTTCCTTCCTGTAAGCATTGACTTTTTTCTGATAACTGGCTTCCGAATGGTGGTCTTGGGTGTCCAGCCAGTTACGGTTCCTTTCGTATGTGTCCCGCAGCCTTGGGCATTCAGATCTGTAGTGTCCAGAGTGCCCACAGTGCCAGCAGATTCTATGACTTGGAAGACCAACATATTTGCTTCTGCCAGGTGGAGCGGATCTCTTGCTTTTCCTTGCCTGGAAGTTAATTGTTGGAGGCTTGCGACTCAGATTCTGCTTTTGCCAGATTTCATAGGCTTTCCTAGCCTTGTAAGGAACTGAATCCGTGTCATGGAAGTGGCATCCATCTTGTGGACTGGCTTCCTTTCTTGCCTGCCTCGCAGCCTGAGGCCTTCTTTCCTGGCGGGAGCTATCGCCTGGTTCTACCATTTTCCCCTTTCCTTTGGCGGCCTTCTCCTTGGCTGCCTTTTCTTCTTCATAGCCAAGTCCCGGTCTAATGAACCTTTTCTTGTAGACCGTGTTCTCTTCCTCCACCCTTTTTGCTTCCAGCTCACGGACCCATTCTTCTTTCCGTGTAGCGTCCTCGAGTCTCAGATTTTCCACTGTCTGGAGGAGTTCTTCATTCTTTTGTCTAAGATTGTTTAGCTCATCATTCAGCTCTTCTGCCTTTCCCTGGAAATCAGTTAGCTCAGTGTTTCCGATCGTTATGCGCTTCAGCTCCTCACTTAGCTTGCTGCTCTGTCTTTCTTTTCTTGCACATGTAAGACATTTGCACACATGTTCTGCCATTTCCTTCTCAAGACGCATGGCTTTGGTTGACCATAGATGGTTCTCTTCCAAGTCGTCTTGATGCTCCTGTTGCATACTAGACACTCTATTCTCCAGATTTCGAATTTTCTCGAGGAGCTTGGTTATTGTTTCTGCAAAATCAGATTCAGTAAACATTTCATCGATCAAGGAGTCAGTATCCGTTACCTCTTTTGACGTGGAATGAGCCATCAGGCAGGGCTCTTTGGAACATTTTCCATCATCGCTGTCCTCGTCGGAATCTCCCCAAGCTGCAAACATGGCATGAGCTGGCTTTGGGGCAGGTTCTTCTCCTTTCTTTCTGCTGTAACAATCCTTGGATAGGTGCCCCTTCTTTTGGCAGTGATAGCATATTCTATCTTCCCTTTCCGTTGACTTTCCTTTGTCTTCACTTGAAGTAGCACCTTTGTTTCCTTTGGAGAAGTTGCCACGACTTCCTCCTGATGGACCTCTGCTGAAGTTTTGTCCTTTGCCGATATTGGCCATCATGAGGGCTCTTGTTAATCGGGCTATGTCATCGTCCTCCTTCTTTGGTGACTCATTTCCATGTGCCAGATCGAGAGCCTTTTCTACCTTCAAGGCTATGTCATGGGATTTGTCCGATTGTCTCCTAGCCATCTTTCTTTCCGTGATTCCGGCTTGGCTCTGAAGGTTTGCAACCAGTTCCTCTAGAGTGATGTCCTTAATTCCCTTTTGAGCTTGCAGCGCTAGTGTCACGTGATCCCACTTTGAGTTCAAGGCTTGCATGAACTGGTGTGTGATTTTCCATTCGGGGAGCTTTTCGTTCAAGTATTCCAGCTGTCCAATGATGACTTGGAATCGGGTGAAGAAATCTTCAAGGGATTCATCCTCCTTCTGCATAACAGACTCATAGTCCTTAGTCGCAGCTAGTATCCTGTTTCTCTTGATATCTTCATTTCCTCCATATAATCTGACCAATCCATCATACATATCCTTCGCGGTTTTGTGCATCGCCACTTTAATCTGATCTCCGGGAGAAAGAGCCATATAAAGAACTTTCTTTGCTCTAGCATTCTTTTCGAGCTTTTTGTAGTCCTCGTTGGTGTATTTGTCCTTGGTTTTCTCCACTGGTTTCTTAGCATCTGTTGTGTCCAGTGGGATGATAAGAGGACCCGTCTCGAATATGCTCCATAATTGTCCATCCAGCGAGCAGACGTGAGCCTCAAACTGGTCTTTCCACCAGTCAAACTGTCCGGGCTTCAGAAGCGGTGGTTTCCAAAACGAATCACTGATAGACGACATACTTTCCTGCAATGCTAACAAACAAATCTAGAACCTTCGGCTCTGATACCACGTGTTGGATCGAAGTGTTAGCGAAATACGATAATCTATCAGACGGAATTTAAGAGTTGATTATATATTGTTTTCCATTTAATAGTTAACGTGGCAGCGGAATATTGATGCAGGAAAATAACAGCAGAAATAGCAACACAGGGATATATAGTGGAAAACCTTATCAAAACTATGATAAGATTAAAAACCACTACCTTTCAGTTTCCACTGAAAGGATTTTCGAAATCAGATTATTCCTTTTATTCCCGATATGCTTGTAGGGTTTACAAACTAGATCACGCAGATTCTATTTGATGACCTCTACTCAACCGGATGGAATAATCGATTTCGAGCTTCAAACCTTCGTGTGTTTGTGTGCGCCTTCAGCAATCCTTCTCCTGGAATACAGTCGCTCCGTTCTTCACAAGAGAACTCCACGCCTCAGTGCGTGCAATGCTGGCGGTGCTGCTCCTCTTCTTATGCAAGAGTTGTATCTCCAAAAGGCAGCAGCAGTTCTTCTCTCTGGAAATCCGCCGCCCAGCATCCACAAAACATCTTGTCAAACCCTAGCTCTTTAAGTAGGGCCTTCCGTGTCTTGTTATCTGGGCTCAATGCCCTGTCCCATCTGAACTTTATAAACCCAATAGGTTTCTATTCGAATAGATAGGATTCCATCCTAAATCTGCTATCTGGGCCCAATGATCTGGCCCAACCCAACTTTCCAGACCTAATGGATTTCCATCCTGAATTTAATCTGTTTCTCCATTAAGCAGAACGTGTCATAACTAATCTGTAGAATATTGTTAATTCAACCATCTTATGGCACTTCGAACTTCGATCTGTCTGTGATCTTTCAAATGGATTTCTGCACACTTAGACAAATCATTAGCTAAGTGTTTGTGATCATCAAAACCTATGGGTTCCAACATAGCTAAATAGTAAAAGGCAGTAGGCATTCACCATTGGCTATTTCGGCTTTAACTCTAAGCATAGTTTCTGGATCACAGCCTATAGGAGCTACAGTAGCATTGTCCTCACTTTCAGAGCTGGGGTAAGTGGTGTGAGTAGTTCCAACTGAGGCTGCTGCGCCAGTTTCACGTGTGCATGGTTTCACCATCGACGCAGCCTTATCGTCGTATTCACTGCTTCTTTGCTTGATTGGTTCAGACGAGATTTGGGAATCCATCACGTACGGTGGTAGAGCTGAATTATTCACCAAGAACTTAACTTGAGCACTTAAGTTCAAAAATCAGGCTTAACTTAAATTAAACATTTAACTTAAAAGTAGTGGATATGTGTTATGAACTGAACTGAAATTAGGTTACAAACAACTAGGGGACCTAAACCTAATTTTGCTGAACTCACTTCTCTTCGCATCAGAGTCTCTGCAAGGTCTAAAACTGGAAACAGAACGGACTTCTAAACCCTAGATTACTATAAAACCCTAAATTAGTAAAATTACATTGTTTGAATCACGTAATTAAGCACCTGGTACGTCAACAAAGTGTTAAGGAAATTAAGAATCAGATCATCAACAGGCACGTTGCCAAATCAGTGATGGAGTCTTACCGAGAAACGTATGGGGAAGCAGCAGCGATTGATTGAGTATGTGCTGAGCGATAGATAGATGATGTCTATATATATACGATTCAAATCCGGTTTAATTTAAAATAAAATAAAAATGTTGTTTTACTATAAAAATAACGTCATTATAGTTACGCCCCTATACGTCAGCAAATAACATATGGTCGCCCTGAACTAAATACAAATAGGCCCTGCAACTTATCTAAATTACACGAAAGCCCCAATATGATGTTCGTCTTCGATGCCCTAAATCCAATCGAAAGTGGAAAAAATTGGAGTTGATCTGCGAGATGGCGTCAGGATGGGGAATCACAGGCAACAAGGGGCGATGCTTCGATTTCTGGACTGATTTCAGTGAGTGTATGTCTCGTTGCAGAGAGCCTAAGGACTGCACTCTTCTCAGAGAAGACTATCTCGAGTGCCTCCATCACGCCAAAGAGGTACTTTTTCTTCTTATTCCTACTCATCTCTCCGATTCAGTGCCACTAGATCGTTATTCGAATGCGATTTGTAAGAATCTGTGTTAGCAGTGAGGAACTCCAAAACCTAGATTTGTATTTTTTGTTTGTCTGTGGCGAGGTTGGTTAGCATTCTGGTGCATTTTATCATGACTTTTGAATCTTAGCTCTAATTTGATCTATGATCATTTTTGGCTTTGCAGTCTATAGCTTAGACCATTATTGAACCTTGCTAACTAGATGATTGTGAATGCCTCTATTGAATGTACATTTTGACTTTTGGGAGACTTGAGATGATGAGTTTCACATTTCCGTGCACATAGGCTTCTTATTGAACTGTATCTGTATCAATGGTTTTTTTATTATTTTAAGTCAGAAGAAGAGTTCATTATCTTTCATTAAAGCCACATTTGAGATATGAGCTCGTAGTCTTATATTTGTGTATCGTGATTAGTGACAGAAGCAACAATGAACAGAAAATTCTCCATGAGGCGGAATTGCTTTCACTTATGATCATTTCATGGTATTTCTTGTGTGTGGATTAGTGATGTGTTGTCATGCTTGTTTGTTGTCATATGCATATGGCACTCTATGTTAATAAAAGAAGAATAAATGTAGGATGTTTGTAGAACTTGAATTACAATGCCGATCAAGTATAGGTTCTACGTCACACTTATAAAACCCAAACCTTTCAGCTAGTAATTCTGAAGCGCTCTGCTACTATATATAGTGCTTATATCATCCCTGCCTCTGTTACTGGACTTCTTACATAAACACACAGCTCCATCTAGTTTTCTCACTGTTTGGTGAGGGCTTTTACATGTATTTCCTCCTGTTGGCTCGTGTAGACGGGCTTAATCTTCAAATGGTAGGACTCCTGTTATTCTTGCCGTACTTTGTTTTTTATGCAAGTGAGCTTCGTTTTCAACTTGCTTGTTGTCTTTTTCAAGCATACCATCTAATCATACAATTTTCACTTGATGACTGCTGCCAGATATCAAGAAACCAAGTAATTAACTTACTTTACTTAAAAGGACTGTGGTTTTGAATGCTTTTTAATTGCACATTTATCAGTCTTGTGTCTTTAAATCACATGAATAACTTGTTTGTTGGCTAGGATCACTAATTCCGGGTCCTCTATAAATTTTTTCACCGTTAGCTTTTACTGTGCTCAGCAAGGGTCCGTTCTTTTGGACTGAAAACCTTTCTAAGTACTTAGTTAAACTGAACTTTACCTAACTTAAATGACATAACTTAACTTAAATATTTGGCTAACATACTTAACTGTATCTATCATGTCATCATCAATGTTTGATAGACCGTAGAATGGATTGACAGTAGTATTCTTTAACTCTTTGATTTGGTGCTGGACTTGTATGCTGTGGTTTGTGAAGGACTTGTTGTTGAAGGAGTCTCTCTACTGTGGTGTTTTTTGTATTTCGGAGTGTCATCTCTTTCCTCATTTGAAACCAACACAAAAAATAAAAATACCCTTTTTGATCCTAGTTGCAACTTTCTAACATCCTAAAAATAAAAAAGCCTATTTTGCATGAGATCAAAGCGGGAGCATCAGTTGGAGTCAGTGATTTAGTCGATGGAGTGAATGGGTTGAAGATTGGTTAAGGGCTTGAGAGAATAAGAATAGATAACTAAAGTATTTAAATGAAGTGCTTAACTCAGATGAACTAAATTAACTTTACTGGCAAACTGAACTCGACTTACTAACTGAACCTTCAAGTTCAAAAAAAAATAGACCTCTAAAGCATTGGTTTTCTGAAATTTCCCTTAACAACAGGAGAAATAAACATTTACACATCCCTGTGAAATTGCCTATATCCTCACGCTGATGATCAGAAAAGCAATTATAGCCCTTGAGGTCTTTATGATAGCTTCACAGGACATGTTTGCTGTTCTTATTTGTGAGATGCCTTTATCATCTGTTTATATTTCCAGCTACTAGATGTCCTGTACTGGTGTGTGTAGAAATTTTGCTACTTGTAATGAGATATGGCTCCTATGAAGACCGGTCAGTGACATACCTACAAATCTGTTGAAATTACGTGGTTTTGGGTGAGTATAGTTGCACTGGGTTATGGCTGATCTTAACTGCACGGATTAATAACCTAAATGCAATATAAACCTTATGCAATGGGGTTGGGGGGGCTATGTATGTGTTAATACTCATAATTCCTGATTTATATCTGTATAATATTTTCCCCTTGCCTAGTTATGTGGAGTATCGGTTTTAATATGCTTGTTATGTGATGTTTGTGATGATGAGTTTCTTTATACTACACGATGTTCAAAGGATTAATTGTGAAGCAGTTAATGTAGGATGTAATGTAGTTCGTATCAGCGGACTTCATACAAGTCTGAATCTAAAAAATAACGATTGGAATTGCACCTGTCTCAGTTTTTTCCCTTAAGCTCCGATTTTATGAACATTTTACCTGCAGTTAATGGTTACCTATTATTATTATTATTGCAGTTTCAACGAAGAAACCGTGTTTACAAGGAAGAACAACGTCAGATAAGAGCAGCTGCACGGAAGGCTAAAGAAGGTGGAGGTCATGTGAAAGAGAGTCATGGATAGTTTCACTTTCCAAAGACGACGATACCATTAATAATAAATGCACTCGTCATCAGCTGTATCAATTCACTCAAATGTTATTCCATTATGTTTGGAAAAGTGCGGATTCTTTTTCGCCAGAAGAAACTTTTTACATAATAAAATATTGACAATGTGAGAAATCTCATGATTTTTCAGATCACCAATGAACTCTAGTAATGCTGAATGTCACCGAAACCAAATATCAAGTCTGGAGCTTAAGTTTAATATCAAAAAAAAAAAAAAAAGTCTGTAGCTTAAGTTTGCCCAACTCGCCGTTTTGTAATCAGCAGAGCAGAGCTATTTTCCAAATCAGTCAACTAAATGTTTTCTGGTCAAATCTTGTCAAACACAGAAACTGTTCTGGCATTACCAAAAAAAAAAACGCTACGTGACATATCCCCAAAAAAAAAATCCCAATTGAGCTTCATATCGCTATTTAAAGAATAGCCCTAAAAACCATCTGGCTGTGCCTTTCGATTATCTCGCTACTTCATCTCTCCTCAAGGTAATCCGCACCGCATCTCCCACTTTCGGATCGGGCTGTCTTTGGAATGCAGATTTATTGCTTGATTTCCCGTTGTGCAGATTTTCCAACAATATGAGTAGCCGCTCACTTCGAACCCTCTACGTCGGAAACCTTCCAGGAGATGTACGTGAGAGGGAAGTAGAGGACATATTTTACAAAGTAAGACCGCTTTTTTGAGCGTGTGTGTTGTTGGTCAATTTCAGGCGTTTGGTTTTTCGATGTTGTAAATTGTGTGGATGCTCGACTTTTTGTGGATTTGGTTGTGGCTTATGAGTGGTGATTACTGATTAGCTCATGAATGGTTTGAGTTATGAAGGTATGAAATGATTGGTTTGGTTTATGATGGGTTGTCAAGTGGAACTAAAAGATGCAGCTAGTGAGAGAATGAAATTGGTGTTTCGGGGTACTGTAGATGTGTAAGCTATATGCTAGATGGCAGCTAGTGAGAGAATGTTGGCAGTTTATGTGGGAGGGACAAGGAATAGTTTTTTCTTCTTCTTTTTACCTAGACTAGAAAGGGGCCAGAAGCCGGTCTTAATTGAAATCCTAATTTTGATAATAGTGAAAAGATACAACATAATAGTGATTGTCTGATGAATTAAAATGTTCGACTTATCTACTTATAAGGGAGTCTAAACATATGAAAGATACAACATAATATTCTACATCCTTTTTTACCAATATGGTTTAGTAACTATATAATCCGGATATGTTTATTTTTATTTCCATGTTCGGCATCATTTGTACTTACGTATACATAGTCAAGACCGACACGGTAAGTTGAATGATTTGTGAATTGTTCAAGAGCCACTAATGTAAGCAATCTCTAATTTTAAGATCAGTTAATATGTTTGTTTTATGTTATGTTATGCATAGTTATAATTACTAATATTGACATTATTTGAATTGTGAAAATAATTAGTGATAACTGATAGCATCATGATCATTTGCATAGATAATTATCTTTTCAGAGTGAATTAAGTGTGTTGTGGTGTTTCCGCTTAGCTATTAGGTGAGTTGAGTTCACTCTCAGACTCATCAGCCAGTAAGGGTACTGTTAATATGTTTTGATTTACGTAATTTTGCAGTATGGACCCATAGCCCACATTGATCTGAAGGTTCCACCAAAACCCCCTGGCTATGCATTCGTTGAGGTGATTTACAGAACTACTTTTGGATCCTTTATGTTTCATTTATGTTTTCTAAAATGCTTTTAAATCTAGTTTGAGGAGGCTAGAGATGCTGAAGATGCCATTAGTGGACGTGATGGCTATGAGTTTGCTGGATATCGCTTGCGGGTCGGTTACTCTCAAAACTAATGTCTTATTTTCTTAAAGATGTGGATGGTGTTACGTTAACCACTGTTGTTACAATCCATCTTCTGCTGCTCCTGTTATTTTGAGTAGGTAGAACTTGCTCGTGGTGGGCGTGGAAGTGCTCATTCATCTTCATCCGATCGTCATAGTAGCTACAGCAGCGGCAGGGGCTCCCGTGGTGGTGGAGTATCTAAGAGATCCGAGTACCGTGGTATGCTTCAGTGAAGACACCTTCTACTATCTGTGAATTGCAAAAAAAGGTAAATTATTGTGTTCCAACACTTACTCCTTGTGCAGTGATGGTCACCGGGCTACCTTCATCTGCATCCTGGCAGGATCTTAAGGTAACTATTAGTTTCATGGACCCTAGAAGTTGAATAGCCCGCTTAAAACGTCATTCTCATTTTATCTTACTGGTCCAGGATCACATGCGTGCTGCTGGAGATGTTTGCTTCTCCCAAGTATTTCGTGACGGAAAGGGTAAACCATGCCAGGCCTTGTATTTGTTGTTTCAATATTCGTATTGTCTGTTGAAGAAACATAGGCGTGATATATTTATGGGTGTGAGGTGTCTATTGTATGGACAACGTGTTGATGGTTGTACCTTTCCACACAGTAACACTAATATATATGATATAAGATCTGCCATTGCTGCCGAGTCTTGAAACCCATCCTCATTACACTGAACCCAGGCTCAGTACAACTGTCTACTACAGGGCCAAAAACAGCACTGCTGGGACATTAGTTATATTGCCCCTACTTGATGTATCATTAAACAATCAACCTCTGCTCACATATATGAATGCCCATATACGAACCAAGCCTTTCGATCTTTATTTGTTGAGTGTTTATTTCACACAGGCACAACAGGAATTGTTGACTACACAAACTATGAGGACATGAAATATGCAGTATGTTCAATCTTCTTTTCCATAATGTAACATCTTTTCCTGAAATGTTTCATGATAAAATCCACCTTTTCTGTAGGTCAAGAAACTTGATGACTCGGAATTTCGTAATGCATTCTCTCGGGGTTATGTTCGCGTAAGACCACTTTCGCAATATATATTTTGTTCCTGTCCTAATTTTATGACAACGTTTTGCTCTATGCTTTGTTTATAATTCATCTTTTTATATATTAGGTGAAAGAATATGATTCCAAGAAGGATAGATCTAGGAGTCGCAGTCGGTCACCAGCCAAAAGAAGTCGCAGCCGCAATCACAGTCGTAGTCGTAGCCGCAGGTTACATAGCGCTATCGCAGTCGTAGTCATAGCTTTGTTTAATTGTTTTTTAGTTCCCTGCTCCTAAGCTTACATAAACATGCAGCAAGTCTCCTCGAGCGAAGTCGTCCAGAGAAAAGTCTCCAAAAGATAAGTCTCCGAAAGCTAAGTCTTCTCGTCGGTCTAGAACGAGGTCAATTTCCCGCTCTCGTTCTCGCTCCGTGTCTGACAAACGATCATTGTCCAGGTATCATTAATTGATGAGATTCATGTTCCCCTTTTTCTTCACTGTTTTTATATGTGGACCTCTTCATACTAACCTGCAACATGTAAGTTACAGAGTGCATTTGAGTCATTCTTTTCTTGATTTTATGCACATTTAAAAAATCCACTTCTAAGGTCAATTAAGTGGACTCCGGTGATTGTTATTGACTTTTGATTGCAGAGTGACTGGTATGGAATGTGTATTTAGTAGTTGAAATCAAAGAACAATGTTTAGTGCAACTCACTGTATGGTTCAAACTCTTCTTAATCCTTGTGGTTGTCTTGTCTCTGATCAGTGGCTACTTTTGATGCACATGCACATGTTTCGAAGTGGCAGATAAGGATGTAGCGGTTATCACCATATTACTTCAACTTAGTGAAAATTTGGATTATACCAGTTGGTATTTTAGATGTGGAAATATCAAGCTATTTGGGGATTGCATGATAGGATCATCGTGGAATATGGTCCAAATTGCATGCAACATGTTCGTTGTGTGAGGTATGCTGTTTTATAGAAGGGAAGTTTTAGAACATTCATGGAATAATTTTCAATGCATTAAGCAATATAAATGTCCATGGTGCTAGATTGGGAACAAAAGGAGAATCCTGGTTTGGAATACGGCTGGATTGTTGTGGACCCATCATGGATCTGGACTTAACTATATACATCTCAAGCATGGCAGCATAATACATGCTATGTGGATTTTGGACTATTCAAGAATTGGAGCACATCCTACTAGCGTGTCGTGGATAATTACCATAATATTTCGTATTGGTTGTTTTTGTTGAAAAAGAAAACATTAGATCATGTCACTGTGTTATGTTAAAGATACGGGGTTCTTATGCTCCCAGAGTAGGATGTGTGCAGTTGTGAATTGTGATAGAGGCATGAGACAATGGAGATGGACGAGTCCCTGCTGATATGAACACAGTTTATAAAACTAATTTTCTTGTGAACTTTTTGCAGATCTCCATCAAGATCCAGGTCTCCGGCTGCTTCTGTAAGTAAATGAAAAGGACTTCGTTGGGATTGAGATTGGACACATTCAGTTTCTTTGTGATGCATCTGATAATGAATTTGTTCATGCATGTTGATGCTGATATTACTTCTTTGCTTTTTTTTTAAATTTGTTAGCGCAAGAAAGCAGTTGATAAAAGCCCCAAAAAGCGCAGTCCAAGTTGGAGCCCTAAGAGAGAGAACAGCAAGAGCCCTTAAAGGTATCTTATTTGCTCATAATTTCTGCCAGAGCTCATGCACTTATGGTTCAAACACCGATCGGCAGACACCACAACTCATTTAACCTCTTTTGCAGTTAAATTCAACACGGTGCTTGATGCATATGGCAGCCATCAGACAAGTTGTCAAGCCTAGTTGTTTTGTGTGAAAAACTTGAACAATGTTTATGATGGCTAATCGTGATGTTTGTGGAACCATATTTTTCATTTCCTGCAAGTCTTGAAACTTAGACAAGTACCATATTTTGGTGTATTGAAATTGAAGGGGGTGGTGTCATAATTTTAATGCATGTGTACTAGAAATATATGTTCTTGATATATATTTTCTATGCAGTTGAGCACAAGTAACATATAATTTCACTGGGCACTGAAACATATGCATCAGATTATTATAATTTCATGGCGTAAAATCAATTGTTTTGTGTAAAATGTGAAGATTATTATTCATTTTAATTTTTTCCAGGATCCATTTTAAACTATCAAAGGAGCATTGCAAAGTTAGATACGACCATAAAAGTTGATTCAAACAAAAAGACATTCAAAAAGACGATATAGTTATGAAGGCACCTAGAAATTTGCATGCTTAAAAGAAGTTACAGACACATGTCCTCAAAAAAAAAAGTTACATATTTTCCTCAAAAAATAAAAAGAAGTTACATATCCTGCAAATTGCTATCATATCTATATCCCATACTAATAGGGTCCCTTGGTTCCATTTTCTGAAAGAAAATAAATATTCTTGCTCATTCGTAACCTATGAAAATCCTTTTGGCCTCATCTGGAATCAAAGTCTGAGGCATTTATAATAAATTTTTTATTCCCTTGGTTGCCTTGTTTAAGTCCAACAACATCAACCAACAAGGGTGGGTGTGCTGTTAGTGGAAGAATTCCAACTTTGTTTTCACGTACCCCATTATCAAAAAAAAGAAAAAAGTCCAACAACATCAAAATTCAAAACCTAAAGGTGGTTTTATTGATGAACTGCATGCGTTCAAATTTGGGGCTCAAAAAGCATCAGCTCATCAATACTATTGAAACCCTGAAATATATTTGTCTGTTTAGAACCTGCCATGAAGTTTGTACTTAAGTTTCAATGTTTACATAAGCAGGAGGGACTATATCAACATGGCCATCAAGGAAGGATTCCACCTTCACATTCATGAAATATGTTCACCAAAATATAGTTCACAGGACGGCCTTGAATCAGCATTTGCCATTACCATGGGCATGCAACTGATCGTTTCAACCAAATGAAATTGGTTCATAATTGAGTTCACATGTAACTCAATTAAAATGTATCAGGACGAATTCGCCTGCAGCAAGCAACCTTGACTTGTTTACCTGATGCTTTTTAGGATCAGTGTCTCTGAGTCTGCCAGACACTGCCGGACCTATTATTACCAGACTCAAAACGACCTACCGATTCATTAAGGGTCGGCCAGTGGTCCACACTGTCAAGTGACGAAGCTGGGAAGCGATTCCATGAATGTATGTGAGATGGCACTGGATGGAGTCCTTCATGATGGTTCCTCATAACTAGTGGATTCATGCCATAATAACCTCCATTTTGGTCAAGATGGGCAGATGGTTCTGGAACTACAGATTGTCTTCGATCAAAATAGTATCTTCTGTTATGCTGCACGTGAGGTGGGATAGCGGAAGCAGAGCCAGATTGCTGGAAGACAAGAGGAGGTGGGACATGTATGATCCTCTCATGGCTTCTGCCCATGGGAAGAGGAACGACCGAAGGTATCAACGGGCCCAAAGCTAGAGTACCAGACCTGTGAAAGGGAACATACAAGTTTGAGCAAATACGGAATAATGCACTATCACATCTTTTAATCATACAAATCTTACGAACAAAAAGTTTACTCATTCATACATCCTAAAAAGTATGAATTCACATTGTATAGCTACGAGAAGAGTATGTCCAGATAGAATCACAAATTCAATCCAATATGCGACAACATTTTTCCGTTTTATATAGGTTTCTCACATCCACAATTAGATGGACTGTAATACGGTGTAAATGCATATAATCATGAAGTATTAGCTAGATAACGTTATTTAACATATGCAAACTTGACTTACCCCTGACCAAGAAGCAGAGCATGGGTAGAAGATGTAGATCTTGTCACAGGCTCATCACGCATAGGTCTCATAGCCAAAGTTGAATTTGGTACTTGGTCAATGCCATCGATATGGCCACTGGTTGGAAGATGACGATGGATCCAGCTTTGATACTGAAAATCCATTGCAGGAAAACCATGTGGAACAGGGATGTCACCATGTGTTATCACATTCCAATGGCTGTTGAAGACAGGCTCATCAAGGCTATCAGTTGCATTTGAAAGTGGAGGCTGACCAATATAGGCAGCATATAAGTGAGAGACAGATGATGCTGCAGTTGGTTCAGCGAATAGGGGATGTTCAGGCAGCCCTTGATCTGAACAAATTCCACAAAGGAAAGACATCCTAAATAGTCAGCATTGTTACTCGGTATTGTTCATTGACAAGACGATTCACCGAAAGGAAAAAGGAAACAAGGTTACTTACACATAGCAGATGGGGTGTCCACATCCCTGTAAATTACAGGTGTAACCGTTAAGCCCAATAATGTGAAGATTCTGATTATTACAGTCCATAACTTTCAAGTAACGCACTCCACAACACAAAGAACCAAGGGAACTGATGGTATGGTGCGAAATGATTGAACTTCTAAAAGACTCGGTTACGCACTTTTACTCCAACAGGATTACTAAACATGTGTCTTTTTTTTGAGAATTAGTTTTTTGCTCTTCTGCATAGGAACAGAATCCCAAGACACAGCAATTGGGATAAGGCATGAAGTGTGTCCTTAACTACAGCACGTGGATTGATTCATGAGTGGTATTTGAAGTTTTAGCATAAAACTTAGTACTCGCGCAGAGCTAAAGACTAACTTTATACAGTTTCCAGCATTTCTTATTTTGCCCCTTTCGTATGTCTTCTTCTCCCAATATACTTAGCTAAAGAGTTAAAGCTTCTAGATACTTAACGTACTGGAACAGTTACAGTAATGACTATATATCAGTTATTGATGACATATGGCAAGCGATCAGAATCCAACTTAACTATTATAGGTTCTTTGTGGCACGAATACACAACTGGCAAGAAAGACCGTCATTTAAGTAATTAATGCTCCAATTTAGTACATAGTTTTAACTGTCTTGTCTTACAACTGATTACAGTGATTCGACTCCAAGAAAAATAATAACAGCATAAGAAAACAAAATTACTTCACAATGACACAGAGAGGTATGTAATGCTTACTCTAGCACAGGGCGATATCCCGCAAGTCCATTAAAGGGGCACCAATGCACTCTGAATGGCTGCAGGAGGCAATTATAAATAGTGTAAACAATCAAAGTAATAGAAGTGTTTAATATTTGTTATTATTGATTACAGTCCTTTAGATAGTTTGGTTAAACTTGCATATACTTATATTTTGCACAATAAAATGATACCATGTCAAAAGAATTAATACTAAAGGAACTTCAGAAAATTCAAGCTTTTACAGAAACAAATTATTTTCAATAGCAACCGTTATATTCAGCAAAGAGCAAACTATCAACAATCTGCGTGCTCTAACAGTGCTGATCTGAACTCGTAGATGAGAATAAGATAGAGTTACTTTGTATGGTGGCAATCCACCCAACACTGCATATGATTCCAGAATATGGATCTTAAGAAAAAAGAACATGGATTCACTTTTTTGAATGAAAACTGAAAACAGCTGTCAATGCTCTCGGCCCCTTCTTGCAACTTACAAGCAAATTCACTCAAAAAACTTAGATGATTTGAAACGTGGCCTTAATTCAACAGGAGATGAAGATAAAGACACGTAATAAAACACATTTCGCCCCCATAATCTGAACTCATATCAGAATCACAAATAAGCTACCAGGCTCATTATTCGAGTTAGAGATATAAATTCACCAGTCCAGGGAATGGTACTTCATGGGGCTCCTGATCAGGAATCCATTCATTAATGTTATACTCTGGAACAGCTTGAGCAGTATCATTGGCGTATAACCAGTAACCCTTCTCAACCGTCCGGCAGTTGGGACACTGCATTGCCCCCTTCATGTTAAAAGCAGACCCAATGCAATCTGTTCAACGGAAAAAATAAGTTCTTCATATGATCTGTGTAATACGTTTCTTCTCCAAAATCATCAATTTCAAAGTACACACAAATGAAGAGAAATCCAATTTCAAACGTCTATGCTTTTCTTCCGTTGTGGACAGGAAGATACTGAATGGAGCAGATGAATACTTAAACCCATAGCTTAAACCTATGGAAACTGTAAGAAGGTGGGGCAATCAGAATGCTGTTCCTGAATTGAGCTAAAATAAATGGAATGTCCATCATCCTACAGGAATTGGGTAAGCAGGTGATTTCTTGTGGGGAATTAAACTGATTATGACCTTTGTATTACAGTGAAGGTGATCAGTTCATCAGCTCAAATTACAAACTTGAGTCAGTCAAATGCAAGCCCGGGCGCCCGAGGTGCTTCTCAACATATCCAATAAATAAAAGCAAGTAAACCTGCTAAGCATTACTCTTCCACACATTTTTCCAACTGATGCAATCAAAAGTATTAAACTTCATTTGATATCCTATTGACAAACCTATCAAACGTAAACACACACATACATCCGCTTCAGATCAACCAAAATCTAGATTAGCTCCAACACAGGTAACCAACAACACATGATGAAAACCATAAATCCAAAATCAGTCAAACAATTCATATAAAACCACCATTAAATCACACATTTAATTATCTCAACTCAGAAACAACAAACAACAACAACATAACAAAAACCAAAAGAGACACAAGAAACAAACAAAAAATAAAAATAATACCATACCGAGATGAAATTGGTGACCACATTTCAGCTTAGCGCAGGATCGTTCCCCGTCATTCAACACGACATCCAGGCAGATGGAACAGGAAACGGATGACGAAGGATCGGGAGAGAGCGGCGGTTCAACAAGAACAGCAGCGACGTCGTCATGACTCGTTGTCATCCGATCATGATCGCCTTTCGATCCAACCATGCCTTCAATAACAACACCGCACCGCACAATTACCTGTTACTTTTTTTTTTGATGATCGGAGAAGAAGAAAGCAAGCGAAGAAGCAAATTGAGGTTGTGAATCTTCTCTTCTTCTTCTTCCCGTTATCCTTCGCAACAACCAGGCTCCGCTTTCTCTCTCCGACCTGTAATAATAACTGGCCTTTCTTCCCTTTTTATTTTTATTTTCCCCTTCAATCTCATTTCTTTATAATATATAATAAAATATTTATTACGGACCGTGTAAGATTTTTCAAAAAAAAAACATCTGATAATTAATAGTCGGAAAACGATTAGTAATAAACATAATATGTTCAAACTGTTTCCGTTTGCATACATACTTACTGAACCTAACATCGTCTCATCCTCATTAGTACACAAACATGTAGAACAGATCACATAGAATACTTCTCTTCATTTGGTTGATTTCGATCACCTACTATGAAGAATCAATATTGATATCATCTGTAAAGATTCGATCGAATGATTCATTATAATCTTTTATAAATATGAACTAACTCAAAAGTCTCTTATCACCATCATCCTCGTATCATTTACAAATTAAACTCAGTTTGGTTGGAAGATATTTGGTAGGCTTGTAGTATTACTAACTTTTTGGTTTGGAGATTTGAGAAGTCTAGATTATGTTTACGCCACTAGTGAATAATAATAATAATATCATCAAAGAAATGATGAACTGTTCGTTGATGGGATGATTGTTGCGTAATTAAATGGATTAATAATTCGCAAATAACATGTGATGGTTAGGTCGAAATTCGAATATAAGTTTATTTATTTGGCATCATATTTATCAAAATGGTCAATTATAAATGTAAATATATACTTACAGATGATTGGATTCTATAATTAATTAACGAAAGATACAGCGTTGATGGTTACACTTATACGGATGAAAGGAATTGGTTTATTTTATTATTCGAATAATCCAACGAAGATGCTTTTTCACAAGACACTGTACATTTGATATGCCTGCAAATATGACTAGATTTTCTTTGCCTTTACTCTATTTTTTTTATCGGGTGCCTTTACTCCATTTAGATCTTGAAAAAATAGTATTAACAACAACAAAAACTCACTATAATTGAAAATTATAATTTTTTTTATTACTGTGTTTTAAAATTTTCATGACAAATCAAACATAAAACGGCATTTTAAACCTATCTATTTTTTTTCGAATCCTCGAATTTTTTAACAATAAGGTAAGTAATTTCAGATGATTGCCCTTTGCTTCACCAGCTGTCAAGTATAAAAAACCTTATGCAGAATCTTACTGGCAACATTGTAAATTGGGTAAATCCATAATGCACAGCTTATACCTGCTAAATAGCTGGGATGTACATTGTGTTTATCAGCTTTTCCTACACTGTCAGTCTGTCATCGTCAAGGCAGCCTTCGAACTAAATCTGATACTGTTTTTGCACCAATGCGACACATAAGTTGAATCGCAAAACCACATGTACAAGTAGACTTCAAAAGAAGGATGAAGTTTATGTTTACGATTTAAAGGCAGTGCTACAGAACATTATATTATTCCCAACTGCTTTACACAAGAAGCAACAAGTGTCTAGCTGAGCAAAGAGTGACCACAAAGAAAACATTTACCAACTGGATTGTCATTCCGTTGATATAACGAGACAGTTGACACAACTGAATCACATGCATATATACAAAATAGTTCAGGGAATCCTTTCGTTCTCTAACTTCCCAACTTTTTATGAAACTCAACTTCAAATGTATTCCACACTTGGAACTGTATGATCACAAAACTTATCCTGTCATGATGACTAGCAACATAAGAAGAATGAATCCATGTTAATCTATAGTGGTGAAATAATTGACAACAGTAATATGAGGGTTTCATACTTAAAAACGTAATCAGTAACTGGTACATGCTTAATGAAGACTTTCCAGGATAGGAAAATCGCAAACCATAAAATTTTTTGTAGGTTAGGAGGGTACAAGTACTGGATTCCTGTTTCCATACATGTGGTATCTCTTGCACAACTTCTCTAGAGTAGCTACCGAGTGCTGCATTGAATTCAACTTTGTATCCATGAACATTTTCTGCAAAATCAAAATACGCCACTGATTTCAAAAAAGAAATTGTTAAACATTGTTATCTATACTTGAATGGCATGCAATATATTACGTCATAATCATCTGCATATTTCTCAACTAGACGACGAACGTGAACTCGCTGAATTGTTGTCAAAGGCTGCAATGGTGCACTCTTTCCATCTCTTCGCTTTTTACCAAGGGCAGTCTTCAAATCTGTATATAGACATACACATAGGAGTCAATAAAACAAATAATAGAACTAAAATGCATGCTGAACTCATATACATCCAAAACCCTAAGTTTGTAACCAGATTACAACCTAAAGAAAAAATGGACAAGTTTGCAGTGCCAACAGGCAGATAATACAACCTGGATATGATTCATAATAGCATATTCACCGCACTTTGTTCAGCAGCTAAAACAATCCAATGTTTTGTTGGTTATGGATTACACACATTTTCAAGGGTCATGTGCACATAGCTACGCCGATTCTGTAGACAAGGGCAGCCTCCCCTATCTAGATAAACTATTTGCAAAGCAACAAGCTTGTACGTAAGATAATGAATGGGGCTTGCTTTTGAAGAACAAAATTTTCAATACAAACTACAATACAGCCAACATGGATGACTACTGTAGTTGTCTTGTTGCTAAAGAACTGCAACAGTAAGTCTGTATGAGGCGCAACACAATAAATTTAATTGAATTGCCATCATATAGAGCTCATCATGTTCTTCCTAAAAAATACATATTTTGTGGCACGAGGTATAATCTCCAACATGATTAACAGAAACACAGATAAGAAAGCATCTCTATCTGATTAATATGGCATTCTACCTCTTGGCTACCATCTCAAAGTAATTGGCATCACAAAAGATACTCTCTATACTTCAAGAATTGTCTCGGGGAAAAACGTCAAGGGCTTGTGAGATTTTCAAAATATATTTTATTTGAAAAATAAAAGCTTTAAGAGTCCAACTGATTCAATTTCGTAACAGCTTCAATGAGCACCGTTTCCTACTCCATTAAAAGCATAGCTTTTTTTTAACCATATGACTACAAGGACAAGGTGAGCAATTTGTTCCATATAATGTGTTTGAAGCTAAGGAAATATGCACATTCAAATTAGCTTAACAGAGAAACACAGCAAATCAAATCAAAACCAAAACCAAAAAAGCTGAGCAAACAAAGTCAACACAAAAGGTTGAATCTCTAGACTAACCATCCTCTTCGAGATCACTCCCCGAATCCAGATTCTCCAGCTCGGTTTCGACATCAAGCTCTTCAGCAGAGGGCTCCGGCTTAACAGGAGGGACCTGAAGAGACTCTGTCTCGACGATATGCGGTGTCCTGGAACGAACGCTAAGCAAATTGGGATTGGATACGACGCCGAACGACTTGTAATTGGCGATAACACTGCCCTGCTCGTCCCACTTGATCCCGAGCGGATCGATGAGCGTACGTAGCTTGGGCGGGAGACAAAACGCGGGTTTGAAAATGTGAGGATTCTTCCTGGGCAATCCTACTTGCACCTTGGCTCTCGATTTCTTCAGTTTTCTCCTGGATCCACCCATCTTCGGTAGGCGGAGGAAGAATCGGGAGCTAGGGTTTTGCTAAAGGGTTTAGCAGGGCACCGTATCTATCAACCCTACATCAAAACGACATCAGTTGTTGCGTTTGAAGAGGGTTCGATGCCTGAGAATTTATTATTATTGATAAAAAAAGAATTTGGCTTCACCGCTTGAAAAATTAATATTTATTCGTGTATTTCTTTCGGTAATAGAGTGGTGTTTTAATGGTGTGAACATCTTACTTTTAGTTATAAGGTCAAAACTTGTGTTGAAATTTAAATTTAGATGATTTCGATATATGCTTAGAAACGTAAGATCGTGAATCAAGGAGGAGTGTTGAAATTATTGTCACGAAATTTTAAGCAATTAAAATGAGTCCACAAGCTTGCCTGCAACTTTATCTCATTGCGTCCTTCCGGATGAACCTGGCATGACTGTTGTTTTTGTAGTGGATATCATGAGTTTATTGAGTTCGAGTCATTTGTGAGTGCAGCAGCCATTGCGGCAAAATGTATCATCGGTTCACTCCTAAGGCTGGATCAGTCAAGTGTCTTGGTCTATTAGAAGCAAACTGCTTGGATCGGCCATAAGGCTGTATCAGTCAAGGGTCTTGGTCCATTAGAAGCAAACTGCTTGGATCGGCCAAAAGAAAGTTGCGGAGGGATTTTTGAAAGAACCAGACAATCCCGGGCTCAATCTTTAATCATATTCTACCCTATTCTGACCCCATCACTCGAGCTTTCTCAACTGTAGTTATGACATGAGTTTTTTGTATTCTGATGTTGTGGAATCTTTATGCATAACGGATTTACTCAAAGCATATGTTTTATGTTGTTTAGTCTATGTCAAGCTTTTACCCAGTATATGCTGCAAAAAGAAACTCGTCACAAGGAAGGTTTAAGTAGCACAACTGAAATTTCTCAACCTCACTTGGTTTGCAACAGCAAGCCATGTGATGAATGTTTTCATTTGATTCATAAGATAAAAACGCCACTTGTACTTCAGCTTCTGGCATCTTAATTATGGAATCACCCTCGGCCACGTCCACCTGATACCAAAAGAAGCGTGGAGTTGTTAATAAGCAGTGTTTGTGCCATGTACTTATCGGTGCTATTAAACAACAGACTAGATATCATCTGGCATAAAAGGTGAAGCTTACAAATGTATATGTAATACAATCATAAACACCAAAAACAATAGGTAAAACGGGAACTAAAATCTATACCTCTGTTTCCACCAGTTCTTCCACCTGGTCCACCCCTGCCACGGCCACCTCTAGCGCCTCCATCATCCATACCACGTCCTCCAATGCCCCTGCCTGTTCTTCCAGCAGGTCCATCTCCTCTTCCTCTGCCACGCCCAACACCAGGTGGCTTCCTATCTGTAAATTTTAATCACAACATTCAGAAACCTGACTATGTTACTAAATGATGAATACTAAAGAATGGTTTGATATAAAGTGGTGACACTGACAGTGCAATAAAATTTGCAATGGAAGAAAACACGATCCAGAAAACATTGTCCATAAAATCCTTAATGGTAGTGTTTTTTTTCCTCGATGAACAACTCAAAATGCAAATGGTCAAATGGATGCATGACAGCCCAAATGGATTCACAAACACTGCAGCAAACTGTATTGATTTCACCAGCCCACATAATTTATGTTATCAAATCAATGGTAAGCGTAAGCCTGACAAGTGTTGACAAAGGTAACAATGATTCAAATTCACTTGTCAGCTGTATCAAGCCATAATGAATTACATGCAGGATTCAATAGATTTAATATGCAACATCAACCACAGCACAATAGAGGACCGTAAGAACTAATATTCTTTATGAAGTTGAATAGTCAAGTTGAAGACTAAAAAGAAAACAAAAGGTAGCTAAGGAATTCAATAACATACCAGATCGACTCTTTTCTTCCTGAACCTTGTCAATAACCTACATAAAAATCACAAATTTACCATTACATTGGCTTGCAAAGCACTGAAATAGGGTTGATATGCAACTTACCAAAGCAATAACAATACATATTAGTTCTGATGAACAATTCTTAGTATACCACTTTAATGATGATTTTTTTTTTCTTGAATAAGAGGAAACACTAAAGGTTTCATTTGCGTCAACTTAAAAATCTGAAGTTGAAAATGAGATGCGTAACTGTAACCCGAATCCCGATCAAGAGAAAAATACAAGAACAACAGCTGGTAAAATCTTGTTCAAATATGAACATTCCCCACATTTGAAATGTGGGAATGTAAGAACAAAAAAGGTCCTGCAGCTTGAACTTACTCATGCAGTCTTCACGTAAGGGCGCATGGCCATAGCGATAATCTTAATAGCAAAATGGTTTTTAAAAATAAAATCAAACAAAAGCAGTAAAATGCTCTTTGAGTTTTTAGTATATTTAACAGAAAATAAAATTTTAAAAATGTTAGACCAGCTTAATATATAAAACGTATCAGCTAACCTCATCAGGAACTCGAAGATACTTGATTGTATTTCCACGTATATAACATTCAGGCATTCTCCAAAATCGGTCTCCATCCTGTGACGCAGAGTACATTATGCACTTTCACAAACTGGAGTTACAAATAATGGGTATAAAATTCTTCATAAAAAACTCCGATGACTAGTGTGGTATTGTAGCAATATTTACCTTTGATGTACAAATAACTTCACGAAGATGAATGTTCATCCAGGTATCACAATTGACCAAATGTCCATTATATGTTTCTCCATTTTTCAACTCCACCAACTGCAAAAGTGCATGTAAACGATTTTTTACCACTACATAAGAGTTTTAGAATTTAAAAGTTGTTTCCATACCATTGGGTGGCTTTGTGCAGCCTTGAGCAATGAAAGAGGCAGCTGGTCAGGAAAAAAAAACATCATCAGAACTCAGCAAAACGTGATTGTCTCAAACAAACAGAAATATCAGTTGAAACCTTTGTTCCATCAGAAAAAATTTTAAACTTGAGGAGCAAAGAGACATACCATCTTCTCAACTCAGAATACAGCACAGCAAACCTGAAATTCAGTAAAAAAAACATATATCAGGCCTTCACTCAGAACACAGTGCACAAGTCCTGCAAAAAGTATCATCAAAACACCGTCACTGGATTCTGGCAAAGATTTTGGCAAATATATGAAAGGAGTGCACTTCAAATACCATGTGAGGAGCAAAAGACTATTTTATTCCATCAACGAGCCATTTTTATGCTTGATAAACACTCTCCAATTATTAAACTCACTAAGAATGCACAAGAAAATCGAAATTGAATGGTTTTAAAATTTTACTAGCTTCAGTCAAGCTATCCAACTTAAGCCAAAAACTGATAAAAACAATTGAGAAATAAAACTACACAAAATTTAAAAGTCGACCAAACAGTAAACACTTCAAAGTATCCAGTAAGAAAGTTAGCATCTGCAAAAAACCCTAATAAAATTTTCACCCTTCGCTGCCAAAAGAAGAGTCGAAATTTCGAAACAAAAAGCTAAAAAGAAAAAGCACATGGAGCTGTAGCGCATGAACCCTTAATTAAATGCTAGACGGTTACCGGAATTCAATCAGCGATCCGGATCTTGAAGAATCTAAGCTGGCGTGACCTGAAAAAAGAGTGTACGAGGCTTCTTCAATCTGTCCTCGTTTACAAATTAAGGGTTCCAAGCTGAGAAATCGCCATGTATTGAAATTTCAAAACGTTCTCGGTTCAATTGAATAGATGGGAATGGGAAGCGACCGAGCTAAAACTCGTCTAACTCGTGCGTCGGTTCAATTGTAGAAATAGTTCGGCCATCTAAGTTTTTGGGTTCAATTGCTTTCGCTTTATGGAATGGGCCCTATTGTTTATTGCTAATTCTAGGGACTAATAGCAACTGGTTGAGTTCTGATAAGAATCATTTTTGTTTTCTTCAAAATCACAACTTTTAATCTCTTTTGATTTGATAATTTCAACGATTTAGATTAATTAAGATTAATTCAAAATAAATAATTTTTTAATCATTTTATGGTAAAAAAGGTATATTAAGAAATGACAATGTATATTTTAAATTTAAAATCCTCAAAACATCGAGTGAATATCCGTTTAAATATTACGAGCCCTAAAATTTCGAAACAAACTCACGATCTCCGTTCTTATCTTTGCTCTACTTAATTTCTTTTCATCAATAGATTACGAACTCCGATTTAAGAACTTTAACATAAAATTTGAGATAAAAAAATACGAACATAATGACGAACATATGTATTGTGGTTTTACTGTATTTATCAATACCACAAACAAATAAAGGAAAATCACAAACAATGATTTTGATGTATTTATCAAAACCACGAACATCAGGATCAAGTGAGAACATAAGATTTGAGATAAAAAAACACGAACATACTGTTGTCGGCGACTGCGAAAATCACACGAGGACAGTTCTGTTACGGATGAATGTACGAGGTCATCAAATCTGGTTCGAAAATCGTGAGATTTTGATTGTGTGAATTGTACTAATTTGCCCTCTCAACATATATATTGTGTATTTGCTAAAATTAAATATCGTAGATAGAAATGATAGTTCTAGCCTAATCTTTATCCAATAGCTAGTATGGGTAAAATTTAAGATTTTTTTTCTTCCGATTTTCTAATTTTGGTCAAATAAATTATCATTCAAATATAAATATTTCTATCCAATTTGTAAAATTGATTCCTATTCACTCACTTTTATTAAAATGTTGTTTGTAACATCACTTAAATATAGTCGTATAACATTGACCCGATACCAAAATAGCACGTAGGAGGTAGGACAGAAATATGCAAATGCAACAGACATTAACAGTCCGTACCTGGTAAAAAGGAATAGAAGAGAAACATTTTATTGATAGTCGATGCCATAATAAATAACATCTTCCATTTACAGACTGTACCTGAGTGTGAGATAATTTTAATCACTTAGAGAGGCCTCCTTGGAGCCATCAAAGTCGCCACTTTCCGCATTCGGAAATGTGAAGTTCAAACAATGATCAATTTGTTTCTCAATCCATGCTACTCGCCTTTCGAAATTCATCACTCCCACGTGCAAGATGCGAATGTCAACCTGTGCAACTCTTGCGCATGCGCGAAGCAAAATGTAGTAATCTCCATGTGCGACATAAGTGTAGGAACCTTCATCTTTCTTCCTAACATAGTGAAGATAGTCGTGTCTTTTTACATTGACCCGTGGAGGGATATAACAAAACTTGTTCTCCTCCATGTCGTCCTTGAGGCAATTAATCGTTTTTTCCATTGTACCTTTTGATGCAGCTTGGTGATCGATGGCTGGGGAACTTGGAAAATCATGTGTGTGTGGAATAGCGTGGTCATTATTGTTGCTTTGTCCAGAATGATCATCCAAATGGGAAGTTTTGTCATGTGCAGACGGAGTAGGCTCATCACCACTGCACGCAGTCCTCTTACTTTCATTGGAATAACCATCATGAGGTGTCTCGAAATCTCTATATCGTTTACCTTTCAGCATGCTGTGAGAAGGTGTTATAACTTCTTCTTTCTGTTCCTGAAATGATAATTTGAAGAGGAAGATTCACATTCAAAATATTTAAATTTGACATACACAATTAAATGTTGCAGATGAAGTCATTTTCAATCAGCCTTAAAAAAAAAAAAAAAAAATCAAACTCTGACATTAAAAATCTGAATCACCAGTCACCTCCATCAAAGTAGATACCGAAATTCAGGTTTTAAATGCATGTTAGAGTAAGTATGAACATGCTCCACTAAAACATATTTCAAACAATAGCTACAAACTGATACGGGAAGGAACAATGCAAAGAAAAAGCATTACCGGTTTGTTTTGATAAATATCCCTGAACTCCTCGGTTATTGTTTTCTCATCATAATTTGATAGTTCTGTCCCAGCAAAAATGAAGTTTTCACAGTAATTTAGATATGTGGGCAAATCCTTAGAATACTCTGTGAAGAAATAAAAAAGAAGCTGTTATTAGTCTGCAAAGCCCAGTAGATTATGGGCAAATAATGTGTTTACCAAGAAAATTATGTTGTATATTTTACCGTAACTGTTCTGAAGCTTTCGGTATATTGCCTCGAGATTGCACAAAAGCTCTCCTGCATCCATACTAGAATCCTTGTTCAGCATTGAGCACCCATTCGATTTTGTAGGCGACTCTTCCACATTGCATGAAGGAGATACACTGTTGTGATCACAATCGGACCCGGATTGTAATGAGACCTTTGAATCAAACTCCCTCTCGTGACTGCTCAGGCTCTTTTCCCAAACTCCAAAACCATGTATGTTATAAATAATTCTTATGGAGACAATTAATACAGCCATGACACAGATACGTGTAGGAAGCCTTAATTCATTTGCAGACAACCATAACTCTGGGGGCATTGACCAATCAACTATGCAGTCTGCATGCTTAAGGATCTTTTCAACAGGAAGTGACAATCTCTTGAGATATCCATAAGCAATGGCATGGAAGTTAACAGGTGGCAAATATAATTCAATAGTATCAGCTACTTGTGCTGCCATTGCTTCTAGCTTCTGTATCGGGACAACTTCTGAAGGCCGAAACATAAAACTTGCACTTAAAGGACAAAAACTTGCACGGCGAGCATAAACTTTTTTAATCTCAATAAATGCAGCTAAATATGGAAGCTTTCCCTCAAGAGTCCACTTCACTATGTCTGTTGGAAGGACAGACTCCCTGGCAACATGACAGGCCAGAAAGGATACCGCCAAAGAAGAGGATAAAGGTATCATCTTTCTCAATGACTTATACCAAATCATTACAGCTCGCTTACCATGCGAGTTTCTAAATTCACGGAAGTACCTCGGGGGATGTTCTATATCTTCTTCTTCTTCTTCTTCTGGCACACCTACAGGTATGTTTAAAACCTAAGTATTCAAAGTACTTCTTATTAACATATCGAGTTTCATGGAGACACACTCACCTGGTTGTCTGGCTTCGGATTCGGAAATTGCGTTGTCAGCCCAGCCATCATCATAAACTTCAGACGCAGCCACAAATCTCAACCAAATTAACGAGGCCAAACCAGAAATCAAAGGGTTAACCCCAAATTTTTCCACCAACGCTGTACACTGCATCTCAAGCATGAGCTGAATACCCATCACATACCTCAACCTAACCTCATTATAAGTACACTTATACATCTCCTGATCATTAGCCTCATACCCCAACCGCAATCCAAAATCAACTGGACCATTAAACTCCTCTCCTACCACCTCCTCTTTCTTCACACCAATTCCGTCAAACACCCCCGGCACATAACTATCAAGTACAAATGGAGAAACAGGCTCGGGTTTGATCTTAAGAGCTCCAGCTCTGGACCCAGGAACTGAAGGAGGCGGCCTGCGATGATGGCACTCAAAGTAAACGCGTTCCCCGCCGACTCCATTGTCCATCACATCCAGGCTCTGGTGATGGCAGTCAGTGCAGTAGTAAAATCCATCATGCCCTTCCACAAACCTGCCTCCTCCACACCAGTCACATATCCCTTCGAATCCTTCTTCCTCCATCATCTCCCTATATCTAACAACAAGGCAAGTCATTAGAAAGCTTCAAAAATCAACATGTCAGAAAACATACTTAGAAACGAATGAGAGAAAAGAAATTGTCAGAAATCGCTAAGAACCTCGTCATGGCTAACCAAACCTTCAAATATATAATAACAAACAAACGATCAGCGTGTCCAGGCGAACAAACAATCCGAATCGAGAATAAACAGAAAGCTCCTCAATTGGGAAGCATTGATCGAGTTGATGGTAATGTGATTTGAAGATCGGGAAAACAGGGCCATAAAAAAGAAAGCTCGAGACGGAGGTTTTTAGGGTTTAAGACGCAGCCAGAAACAAGTTTAAGTAATTCTCTTCAATTCCACAAATTACGTTATTGAGGCAACATTAGGGCTAGAGAGGAATAGAAAAATCAGACCTGTTAATTTTATACGAGCTTCGTCAGTACTTGCACGGAGAAGATGCGATGGTGATTTTGAGCTTCGAGCTTCCGCTTCTTCATGAAAACCCAAAACCAAAACATATTGCACGGATGAACCAACTCGATCTTTCTGAACCGGATGGTTCATTGGTTCAATAAATAGTCATATAAGTATAAGTTCGATTTATTTGTTAAGCCCAAATTTCAGTTTGACACCATCCAAAGAAAATTTATGCTTAAAAAAAAAAAGACGAATAACACACAACGTATCCCATTATTACACCAAACCTATTTAACAACATCCACGAGTACATACCGAAGTTTCTACACGACCCAAAACACAAGACTCTTTTAACATCAAATGCTAGCAAGCCTGAGATTCACCAACGCCAGAACACCAGCCAGCCCAAAGCAGGGCTTCATCAAATGCCCGGCCGCCGGATTCACCCCAGTAAACTGCCTGTAACACCCAATCAAAGCACTTATCAACCCCACACAAACCCCCAACCCGACCCGATTCGCTCCAAACCCGAGCACAATCGGATCCCAAAACATATTCATCACAATCCCTGCCGCGTACATATAAAACGCTCTCGGCCGCTTATGAAACCCGCCGTCGGCCCAGAACAGCCACGCCGAGAGGCTCATGAAGAGTGAGGTTAGCAAGCTGACCATGTGCAGCGGCCACAGCGGCGGGACCCACTTGGTGAGGCTTTTGTAATTCTGACCCGACCCGAACATCGCGATGGATAGTAAATTAAGTGATACGGGGATTGCTAGTGAGAGTGCTAGTGATTTAAGGCCGCGTTTGGCTAGAGCCATTTTTGTGTTGTTGCTGTCTCTTCGAATCTTGCTGTCGTTGTCGACGTCTGAGGTTGTGATTCCTGGATTGAGGTTGTCGTTGACTACTTGCTGACCAGATTCAGCTCGATGTCTCAGCTCTTGGGTATCCATTTGCTTGCTGCAATGCTGCTTAATCGATCTCTGAAAATCGAGACGTTGCTGTTATTTATAGTTCGCAGCGGCTTCGGGGGTGTTGTTTGATCTTATCTTACAGAGATTAATTTGATTAATCGAAAATGGTGTGTAATCTGTACGTGGAATGAAGGTGGGATAGAGAAGTGGAAGGGGAAGTATGACGAGGATGGAAACTGATGACGTGGGACAGTGAATTGTGTAGCTTCTTCTTTGTGCCACGTGGCAACTGGAGAATAGATGAGTCAAACTTATGGTACAAAGTTGTTTTGACTGATATTGAATACTTCTTATGCTGACACCAAACGGCGTCGTTAATGAGTCATAGTGAAAGGGTACCACGTGATCTTAACTCCCACGAGAAATATTCAAAATATCTGAAAAGCGTTTAATTAGTAATCAAATTAAATTCGAATTTTCAAAAACTGCATCTACCAATTGAAATTGAAGCCCCTCAGATCGGAGCGATTGTGAGCAGACAAGGACTCCGCAAGATTTTCAGTCACCGGCGAGGAAATGGTAAGCGATATCGATCCGCGTCAACAATTTTGTCATCAGTCTGATTTGATTTGATGTTGTCAAATGGCTATTGATGTTCAAATGCTTGTTTGCATGAGTCGAGATCCCCCGGCTTGAAATTGAAGAATGGTTTATTGTTAACTATCTGCGTTTTAGTTGTTTCTGTCAATTTAGGATTGAGGCTAAGCACTCGCACAATTTCTATTTGTGTTAAAATGGTTAAATCGATGAGATATCAAAAAAAGAAGAAGGTTAAATCGATGCTTTGCATAATATTTATTTAGTAATTTTATTTGAAGCTTTGAAACTGACCAGTTTTAATTTAACTTGATGATTTTATGAGTGAATTGTCTAGTGATTATGAATAATTGTAGCATGGTTGTGTTCTATGCAGGACTCGGATGATTCAAAGCAAGGCACGGCTGACATGACTGCTTTTGTAAGATTAGAACCATACTTGCAACTTAGCTATATGATTAGATGTTGTGCTTCTATTACACATCCTAGCTGACATTGTGCTACTATCAGTTTTTTAGTCTTGTTTGCCATAGCCTGTGATGATGTTCTACTATCAGTTTTATCCGGGCTTTGTATGACAGTATGTTCTCTTACTTTAACTCATTGAGTCACTGGCTTTTAGTACTTAGTTATCCGAGTAAATGATTAGTTGAGATGCATCTTATATTTTCCAAATGGTATTGTATCATCTGTCCATAATTAAAGATGTTATATTGTATTGACTGCTCGTCTTTTGCCATCGCGCTGCAGGTGCAAAATCTTCTTCAGCAAATGGTGAGTTTTTGGAGAACCAGATATATAAAGCCACTACAACGTCTAAGTTGTTTGCTTTTTGATAATCTCCATATTTTATGTGTGCAGCAATCACGATTCCAGACAATGTCAGAAACCATTGTCACAAAAAATATCCTTTTCTGTCATCATATGTTTTACTAGCATGATACTCTACAATAATTTTTAGTTGCGAGTAAAATGACAGGCTTCATATTTTAAATTTATCATTTGAAACTTTGTCCTACGAAAATAGAGGGGTTTCATGGTACAGTATTGGATGATTGGTTATCTCAATAGGTGTGGAACTGTCTTATTGGTTGTTTAGCTGTTGTTTACATTTCATTCAGTCCCTGATATGAACATATTGTAGGAAAAATGGAAATCCAGGTTGTAGTTTATACACAAATCAACGGCATATAAAAAAATACCATTAATGCATATGCATAATCGTTTTGCTTCAGTTTCTTAACTTCTTTGCACTTGATGAAATGGGGAGCCGCATTAATGAGCTGGAGGAAAGCATCAATGAGTTAAAGACCGAGATGGGTGGTGTAGACTCACAATCACCATTAGCATCAACCAAGGAGAAGCCTGAAGATTCAGAGTGATTCGCGGGCTAAAGACATCATGTACTCTCATTGTTAAGATTGTTGTTCAGATTGTTAGGTTCAAAAGTCTACCTCTGTTGGGAAAAAGCGACTAAATATTGTGTTTTCATCGCACTCTAGACCACGAATATTTTCTATTGAATTCTATTTTTGAAGATCAATACAAAGTGATTGAAGATACCACTGCATTGTTGTCTTGGTTTTGATTCCATGCTGCCAGATCTCACTTACAGAAAGATAACAACTACTTGATTTCATGAAGGAAAGCAGGGAACCCTACTGTCAGTACCCATACAAAAAACAAACATAAACAGGAACACAAACGATCAACTTCGGCACTGGGTAATGGCGCTGCATCCACGGCTGTAAGGATTGGCTGTTGCCCCACTTTGGCAGTTGTAATAAGATAAACCTTTCCTCGAACACGGGACACTGTTCCGCTGTAGTGCTTTATAGCTTATGTAGTCAGTTGTGGCTAGAATCCTCCTAGTAATTTCAGAATCCATCATGAATTCCTGCTCGTACAAACATTCTGCAAGGCCTTGACAGGTCTTGCTAGGTGCCCAGTCAAACTGGCCAGCCACCGTCGGCCTCCACAAACAGATCAGAAGAGAGGTAATGAACAAAGAAGATCTCAAGACCACATTTGAGCTATAAAATGTCATTGAGCTTGTTCCTGACGTTTCTGGCTCTGATTTTCTCTCTGAAAAATATAGATGTATACCAGAGGACAAAATGGAATGCAGCAGGTTAGGCAGGCAGGCTGTCACATTTTAAAACTTGAGGTTAGTCTTAGCTTAGTACACTACTATAATTTAATATTCCAGTAGAGTATTAGTTTTTAAATTTTTTGGGTTTATCAAAATGAATAACTCGTTAATTGATGTTTTGATAATTTTGATGGTGCATATTAAGTTATTAACAACTTTGAGTTGACCAAGGCAGAAGATTAACCACCCTTGCTCTATTTTTTTTTTCTTTTGGATTTGGTTAACAACTCTCAACTAAAAGTGTTGGACTTTTTACTTATTCTGAATTTCTACATTTGAGTTGACAAATAAAGATGACAAATGTTCCATACCCAAACTAGAGTCAACAATACAATAAGAGAACAGGAACTAGGCTACTGAGTTCCTGTCAAATGCAGCGTAATCAACTGAAGAAGCACAGCCTAATCATCTCAGCGTGAACGTTGATGACATTATTAAAAAGAGCACAAGACAAGTCTAACAAACTAAACAAAGAAGTCCGGTCTGATTAAGATTGTTGTTTAGAGAATGAAAGATCAACTATTAGAGTATGTGCAGCGTTTGCTATAAAGATAAGTGTTGTTGTTATTTTTATTTTAAGCTTACTTTTGAGCAGCTAGCACCTCCTCATTGCAGCAACCGCTACACATGCTCTTATACCTAATGGCTGGAGTTTCAACATTAAAGAAGATAAACAATTCAGAACCTAATATGAACTGGAATAAAATCTATGACTCTTCATAATGAACTAACTTCCTCATTATCGACAATTGTTCTTGAAGCATTGTTGTCAGCAAACTTTCCCAACAACAAAAAACATGCTCATTTCAAGGACCCGTGAGACCAACTGTACTCACTTTTCGATACACGGGAGACTTGAGAGAAGTCAGTAACCATGATTGTGTATACAAATGATCAGTATCGACTTCATCAGTTTCTCTCTACATATACAAAACTGCGAAGAATCTAACAAGAAACATTTCTGTTTTTTCTCAACATTATAATCTCACAAAAGTCTTTAAATCATATGGTTCTTAAAATTACCAAGGAAGAAATAACTATATACATATTCACATTCATGGTCTTTGTGAGTATTTGCTTTATAACCCGGCCAGTTCAACATCTTTACACAAGCCTCATGTTGTTAGAATAATTAAGTGTGGTTCAAAGAACCCAAAAACATGATGGTTCTAATAGGATCTTCAGCACAATACCCTCTACTTTTCGCAAATACTGCGCTTTGTCGCAGAGTAGCAGCCTCCTTAGCGGACTTGTAAGCTAGTCTAACCCGCTCTCCCACGGATCCCTTGGACTGACTTATAATCATATTGGGACTGTCGTCTCCAGATAACTGCTGAGGATTCATCACAGCTACTGCTCACTTGCACTAAAATCTCCAAAAATGAATGAAAACAAATGGTTAAGCTCAATAAATTATTGGAGTATGAGAGACATGAATTTAAGCATATATAGACCAGAATGGTCCCATAGAGGCCACTTTTTTCGCTTTAATGGAGATAAGATTGAACTGGAGTGAAGCGAATTAGTCAGCCAATACCTATCTGATACGCACTCTTAAAATGCTTCATGATTTTCCCCACAAACAAAAATTGAGCTATCAGTGTTTCTCGGATAAGTTCTTATCCCTTCTTATTGGCTCTTCAAATCGTGGAATTTCTAAAAATAATTTCCAATTTGTTTAATTAATTTGAACTTATTCTTTTTCGTTTTTACTCGGATATGAAGTTTCATTAGTGGTTGACTCTTTTGTTTGCAACGCGCCTAACAACAAGACGTCGAGCCATAAATGTCACGCCCAACCGTACCATGATCAACATCCGTATGTTAATCATCTTTTTTTTTTCTCCAAAAGTTTATTTTATTCGATGAAAAGGAAGAACAAAAAAAACGGTCAATCATTGTAATTTGTAAATGAGGGCGCCTACCATCAACTTTTAAAGTTTTACGACTCTTCTTCACTCCCATCATTCTATTGAAGAGTAAAAGATACCGAATATGGATTGGAGAAGGGTATAATTTTAGACCAAACGATCGACCAAATACAACAATTAATGTCCCGGTCAAACTAGTATATATTGTACGTTATATGTGTCTTATTCAACCGTTGTATAGTAGTCCGCAGAGGAGTGATCAATTGAGAACACGTTATAATGTCCTACAAACAAAATCAAACTTGGTGGCTTCGACTTTTTATTAAATACGAATTTGAATATGCAAGTGGGATACTAGTCATCACCACAATGACTTGATATTGTAATTTCAAATGTACATTTTTTAAATTCTTAAAAGATAAAAAGCTTTTTATTTGAGCGATCGTGCCGTAACTATATATAGATTTGCTGCAGTTGTATAGCTCTAAAAGGAGGCAACAAATTATAGTTGGCATATCATGATCAATTTATTTGTTGTTTCCTATTGATCATACATATTTATTATCATCACTAATAAACTGAACAACGTCCCTCAATGACTTGAAGTGTGGGATGCATCTTTGAAAAGGACAAAGCATCAAGCTGATATGAGCTTATTGGTGCGCCATCCGCTTCTTATGCGCTTCTTATCCGCCTCCTTAGGAACCTTCACATCAGTAGCCAACCCTAAAGCTTCCAACAGTCTTATAAATCCACCATGTAACGTTTCCAACTGCCACCACTCAAGCCCGTGTCGAGCCGAGTACTCAAACGCATGGTGATTGTTATGCCATCCCTCGCCTAAAGTGAGTAAGGCAACCAACCAGTTGTTCCACGACGCCCGTGTTCCAAGACTGCTCCCCCCAGAGATGGCAAACTGAATTCACTGTTGTATTTATATTGCCGACTTCTCAGCCCAACAATGTCTGCAGACTTGCAACTCAACCATTCTCAAGGTCCAGGCACATGACTTTGAATCTGGCACTATTGGCACAAAGCACATGACACAATTAATTGGAAACTTTGTTGGTTGTTGGTGGGGATTGAACACATCACTCACCCTTTAACATGAACCATATGGAAACATGTTAACCATATGAGCATGTTAACCATATGAGCTGCAGCTCACATGGTTAACATTGTTGGGCCGAGAAGTCGGCAATATAAATACAACAAAATAAGCTCACATTATCAAATTTGTTGAAGTTGTATAGCTCCATATCTAAAGGAGGCAACAAATTATAGTTGGCATATCATGATCAATTTCCGTAAGAATTTCGGATTTCACCAGGATTTTCCCCACATATTTTGTTCCTGAATTTCTGCAGGACTTTCCTCTCATATTTGGCCGAAATTGCGTCGGATTTTGGCGACTATATCGTAGGAATTTTTTCCCCAGAATTTATATTCGGGGATATTTTACAGGCGACAAATTTTTGGCCGGAATTTCGCCGATTTTGGTTCATTTTCTTTTCAGAAATCCGGCGCATACCCTGCCAGATTTTGTTGCCGAATTTTTTGGTAAAAATTATAGTGTACTCAGTCGGGAAAGTTCGGTAGTAATGACTTTCACGATTAAGGCATATGGTCACTTAAGTCACTATATCCCCAGGCGTCAATAGTTGCATTATTGCATGAGTGAAAAAATATATGGACATTGTGAGCGTTACAACGACGCCGTTTTTAAAACGATATCGTTTCGATTTATCTTTAAAAAATATAATAAAATAACGTCCTGTATAAGTAATGTTGCATTAGCCGTTTCTTATGTCACACCTAGGTTTGTCTCATACTTGGCTAGTTCATACCATATGAGTCTTGTGTCTGTCGCATAAGATTTTAGGCAGTCGTTTTTGTATGCTGTTTAAGACTCATAAATTGTTGCATAAAATAACAAACGATGATGTACTGTAATTCCTGGGTTGTCTGTAAATGCTTCGAACAATAATAAGGACTTGGATTCTACTTGAGTCGCGAACGATTGTTGCTTTCCTGATTCAATATTTCACCCATGTAGGGGTTTACCGAAATACTTGAATAGAGATAAAACAAGCGAATTTGTAAAGGAATAAGAGGTCGATGAGTTAACAATCGAAAATCGATTAAAATGAAGGAGGAGAATTCTTCTCTGAGCATGCTCAAGAATTCATCTATCTCTTCTGTGTTTTTCCAGTCGAAAAACATTCAAGAACAAGCCAAAAAACTGCCTTGAAACTGCCATAAACCGCCATGAAAACTGTTCTGAACTGACCTTGTGCGATCGCACAGTCCTTTTATGCGTTCGCATAAGACAGACCAGTCGCACGATATCATCGTGCGTTCGCATGGAACTCATGCGTTCTCGATCGGCGCACGTCGCTCAGCCTTGTGCGATCGCACAGTTCATTTTGTGCGTTCGCACAAGCCAAACCAGACGCATGATAATCTCATGCGTTCGCATGGTCGGTCGCACAACCTTGTGCGTTCGCATGGTCACTTTGTGCGTTCGCACAACACTTATACAAGGTTACATAAAACATGTATAGACCTAAAATCTCCAACAATCCTCCCCCATTTTAGGGTTATACTCTTGAATACCATTTGTATTCATTCCGATCAAAACATTGTGCATAAATGAAGTGTCCCATTCGATTAAACTTCACATAGTGTAGAATCTTCTAATACTCGAGAATCAGGGTGTCCTACGGATTGAACCCATCTTCTCATTTGAGTACGAGAAAATAAAACACACACAAGTTTACTACTATTCCAGTACAACTTGACACTATTTCAGCCATGTGTCCTTATCCATTCATAAGTGTATACATAGCCAAGCACAAGCTACTTAAAGCGGCTCACTTCACACTTACATAGGTGGATTCTTTTCGCATGCACCTGCAATGCACTTTTCCAAAAGATCCATTAAGAAGATATACTTCAACCTCCTTTTCTCTGCAGGAAATAAGCACAACTTTGGGATGGATATAACCATGTGCTACAAATCTCTTAGAATAGGCTTGTACTTAACTCAGCTCATAGCGTCATACTAAGAGGGAATTAAGGTGTCCTACGATAAGAGATTTAGATGTGCTTTAAGCCCATCCCTTTACCCGACTCTGTACCAAGTCCCTAGCTAATCCATTTTGTCAAATGATCAGCTATATTTCACTATGTCCGGACATAATCAATCGAAATTACCCCGTGAGTGATCAGTTCACGAACCGCGCTATGTCTAACGCCCAGATATCTCGATTTATCATGGTACATTTGGGTATAGCCTCAACCAAATTTCCTTACTATCTCAATGGATAGACATCTATCGGTTTCGGTAACAAAAGAATCTAATGTTCAAATTTATTAGCCCTTTTGCCTCTTTACCGGCAATAGCTAGAACCATGAACCCAGATTCCATAGTAGAGCTGGAGATGCAAATTTGCTTCTTTGAGGCCCAATAGATGGCACCTCCCCCAAGCAAGAATATTTTAGAAGCATCATCTTCTAAACTGGTAGTTCAACTCGCATCGTACATCCCTCCAAGGCCGAGGGAAAACCAGCATACACCAAGTCATAATTCATGGTTTCCTTAATGTATTCAAGTAACTGCCTAATAGCGTCTCAGTGGTGAGTACTAGAATACTAGTATATCAACTCAATTTGCCCACTGCACAAGCTATATCAAGCCTTGTACTTTTCATCGTATACATTAAGCGACCAATGACTTGAAAGTACTCAAGTTGTGAACCAGCTTCATCCGTACTAGGCATAAGCTTCACACTTGATTCTATGGGAGTGGCTACCGGAGAACATTTCAAACAATTGAATTCCTTAGGCACTTTCTCAACATAGTGACTGTGACAGTGCTAAGCCTTTGTTCTCACACTCGATTCTAATACCAAGAATCACATATGCTTCTCCCATATATAGCAAAACTTGATGATAAAATGTTCTTATTTTGGTTGGTACCAAAATCAGCATATCATCAACATACATGCATATGATTACTCAATTACCAGAGTCATCAAACTTGCTGTAAATACACTTGTCTCCTTGATTCAATTTGAATCCCCTAGACAAGATTTCCTCAACAACCTTTGATGCCACTGCTTCGGAGCTAGTTTCAGCCCAAACAGCAATTTGACTAATTTATAAACCTTGTTATCATTTTTAGGCATAATGAATCCTTTCGGTTGCTACAGACAGATTTCCTCTTCCAAATCATCATTCAAGAACGCTGTCTTGACATCCATTTGGTGTACAACTAGATTTTAATTGCACCAAAAGCAATTAACAATCTATAGTGGAAATCATAGCACCGAGAGCACATGTATCGAAAACATCAATACCCTCATTTCGTCTAAAGCATTGGATAACCAATCGAGCTTTAAGCTTATCTACCGATTCATCAATTTTCATTTTCTTTTTGAAAATCCTCATGCAGCCTGATGGCTTGCAACTTGGTGGGAGATCCAATACCTAAGTATTATTTCCCACCTCTTTCGGTTCTACATTAGTCAACAACAAGCTTTACTTGTTCAGGCATATTAACTTGCCTTTAATCACCATATTTGCCTTGAAGCATTATTCATATTGAATTCTCTTCACTTAGAAGATATCAATATTCATCTCCATTTAGGAGAACTCATTGTGTGAATAATTCATCACACAATCTTGACAAATTGCATTGTCAATGAGCTTCAATTTGGCGAGTAACCCACATTATTTATGCAACAATACATGCAAACATAAATCATGTTACATGTGAAACACAGTTATACAAATACATGTACTCTACTAACATGCAAGTCACAATACGTAAATCATAATCAAATCAGAACTTGCATTAGTAAAATTACACTTGCTTTTCTAACCAATTTTTTTTTTCAGGCTACCAACAGAACACAAGTGTTCAACATCACCATGAACACTTAAATTATTTCAAACCAGACAACCCCGAAATAATCACATAATCCTTGATTATTTCAAAACATAATCTCCATCAATCAAGTTTTACCAAACACGGTAAACTTACATCCACATTGAATGGAGTTTATACATCAGAAACCCATCTGATTATATTCTGGTTGAAGATCTTACAACACATGTTCTATGAAACATTTCATCATGGTATCAGCCTAAAGTACTCATACATTGATTTCATCAAAACTTATTGATTATGAATTCACTAACAAACATGCTCCACAAATCATACATATCAGGGTGTCAGCCTCAAACATATATATATATTGGTTTCATCCAAACACTTGTCATGAAATTACTAGCAATGTCAATCTATACATGCTTTAGAAACCATACACATCATCAGCAATATGACCGATTACTATGAAATCACTCATCATAATTAATCATGCATGTTCTACAAACTCATATTTATCAAATAAGAATTAGAACAAGCAAACCTGAGTTTTGTCTCACCAACTCAGCCAAATACTCCCAAGAGTACTATCTATTTGGTAGACTTCTCCTGCCTGAAGCCACCATACCTCTGCCGAAACTCAATCTCCGCATTCCTTGAAAACGCGAAAGCCGAAATTGTCTTCCAGAAAAACAGCATAGATTCCATCTCAAAATTTCACAAGCTTCTGTTCCATTCATCATTGTCAACAAATACGACTTCATAACTCCTTAAAAAACCACCATAACAAAGACACTCTCATCCTCATTTTTGACACATCTTGGCAAGCCTTTGTCGTCTGGTCACCAACCGGAGAAGGAAACATTGACATTACTGTCAATCCAGATGCAGCCCAGTGGCCAGAATGAATCATATATAGCCCGCGAACAGCAATTTTAATCGTTAACCAACAACAGCCACAAGTTGAGGCCGACCAACCGAGCATGAAACACTTTTCCGTGTTCAACTCGCACTGTTTCGCACAATATGACTTCTCCACCGCATCTGATTGAATCAATTTAAATGTAAATAAATTGGTTCATTTTACTGAGCCAAAATCCAACTTAGGATTTGATTAGCCGCCAATCCAAGCCTTTGACTGCTGGGGAAATTTCTTGCAACAATCTCAACAAAATTGTTATCATGAGATACAAAACTGAGCAAGACATCAATCCATCAGCCGCAAACAGCACTATCTCCGATCGAATGAACCGGATGCTTCACCACTGCAGAATCTATAACACCACCAGAAAATCTTTGCTTGCCCAGAGATCATTGACCATAAATCAGCCGAACTTTTATCCAACCAATTTTCTGTACTATTCCAACTTTCGACCTCGTCTCTTGCATCAAACAGTATCAGACAACCGCCATTCGCAGCCATCTTCAAAATCCAAATTTCCAGAATCGCCATCATCTTCCTCTTTGAAGCAACAGACTTATAGAAAATATTGAATCAGATTGTAATTCCTGGGTTGTCTGTAAATGCTTCGAACAATAATAAGGACTTGGATTCTACTTGAGTCGCGAACGATTGTTGCTTTCCTGATTCAATATTTCACCCATGTAGGGGTTTACCGAAATACTTGAATAGAGATAAAACAAGCGAATTTGTAAAGGAATAAGAGGTCGATGAGTTAACAATCGAAAATCGATTAAAATGAAGGAGGAGAATTCTTCTCTGAGCATGCTCAAGAATTCATCTATCTCTTCTGTGTTTTTCCAGTCGAAAAACATTCAAGAACAAGCCAAAAAACTGCCTTGAAACTGCCATAAACCGCCATGAAAACTGTTCTGAACTGACCTTGTGCGATCGCACAGTCCTTTTATGCGTTCGCATAAGACAGACCAGTCGCACGATATCATCGTGCGTTCGCATGGAACTCATGCGTTCTCGATCGGCGCACGTCGCTCAGCCTTGTGCGATCGCACAGTTCATTTTGTGCGTTCGCACAAGCCAAACCAGACGCATGATAATCTCATGCGTTCGCATGGTCGGTCGCACAACCTTGTGCGTTCGCATGGTCACTTTGTGCGTTCGCACAATACTTATACAAGGTTACATAAAACATGTATAGACCTAAAATCTCCAACATGTACTAGTCGTTGCGAAAAAAATAAATATAAAAAATGTACTAGTCGTTACGTAAATCTTCAAGCCTCGTGATAATTTGTCCGATATTTGGCTTGGGTTGTTATTAAATTGGACCATCATGTCGCGCGAACACGTGAGAGCATTCTAATATTGTGTTTTGGAACTCTGAACCCACGTCCAGCTTAGCCCAACATGCTATTAGTCCATGGCCACGGCCCATGGGACAAGGTTCATTCACTACCATCTTTGGGAAAAATGAGGTCTTGCAAATTCAATAATTAGCTGTTTATTTTCTACACAAACTGCTTATACGATTATGATTTATGCTGAAATAATAATAAAATATCTACATTGAATTCCCATGGGAGCCACATCAAGGCATTCGTAATAAGGGAGCAATGAGCAATAAGCAATAATCAAAAATAGCATTTTCTCATAAAAGTCATGTAGCAAAGCAGAACTAAAAGCAATGAGCAAAAATGACTTTTTGCTCTATATATTTTAACGCAGCAAGAGAGCAAAAAGCTATACTCAAATCATAACCATTCAATTATCCGAAATTATCACTTCCATTATTTCATTTTTTTGTTTTGTCCCAAGATTCTTTTATTTTTTTATTTTGTCCATCTAACGTTCATTTTATGACATTTCTGATTTTTAGTTCTTTCAAAACCAACAAAATGTAATTTCTTTTTGTTTTTCTTCATAAATATATGTGGGCCCCACTTATTGCTTTCCTATCCCACACTCTCTCCATTATTGCTCACCTATCAAGCATTGTTTTTTGCTCTTTTTTTGCTCACTTGCTACATGAGAGCAATAAGCAATAAAATATCTCTATTATTGTTTATTGTGCTCTCCTTGATGTGGATGCCCTCAACATCAATTTTAATTTCACAACAAATGTTAATATAATTTGCGATTTGTGACAACTCTTAAATACACTGGCATATCATAACATTTTCTATAGAACTTTATTAATTAAATGACAAATGTCTAAATCACTTCAAAACTTACAGCCCATACTCAGCTAGATTGAAATGTGTCCTATGAATTTCCTCAACAACAAAAAAAAAAAAGAGAGAAAGAAATGTGTCCCATGAATCTTCTATTTTTAAATTAATAACACAAATCTTCCAAAACTAACCACACAAAAATATTACACTCACTTTTTCCTTGGATCATGAAAACATGTTCAGGAAAGAAAATGAAAAGGAAAAAAAAATGTAAAATGTCATTAGTAAACATATATTTAATCTTTTGGATTTGAATGAATTTTCATGAAAAAAATACAAATTATATATATATTTTTCAAATTTTCTTTTGTATCTCAAAAACTTTCCATATATGACACGAACTGTAGAAAACGATGGAATCGTGGCTTTACAAAAAAAAATTGAAAATAAATAAATAACACATGCATTAATCTGTTACACATCACTCTCAGTTGAAAGTAAAACCCCACATTATTGAACAAGACAAGAATCTGCCATCGGATCATATCTGCGAATCTGCGATTCAGCCTGTCCAGATAAATAACATACCTCACACTCAACGACAGATAATGTTATTGTGCTATCCAGCCTGTCCGGATAAATAATGGATATTAAATTCAAAATTCAATCTAAACTACTCAGCAATTTTTGATTGCCTAGATTATTATTTTAAGTAACCTTACATTCTAACTTTCACTTATCATAAAATAAAAGTTTCCCTCCTCATTTGTTTGTTACGCTAGCTGACATGTTACTAGTGTTACCTAACTTTCAATTTCGACAACTTTTGTAAGTGAAGAATGACTGATATCCTCTATAACTATCAATTTCGACGAATTTATGCAAAAATCGTTAAAATAAAAAAAATTGAAAAAATTCGCACCTCATTTGAAATAAAATAATAAATAATAATTCAGGGTATGTTTATGTAATTGATTTTGGATCAAATAAAAATCACATTTAAATATCAAAATTACAAATCAATGAAGAATTCGACATGTGACACCTCGATCAATCATAATTCGGGGCGCTTTTTGTAAATAAAAAAAACTAAAATGAACTTGTTTAAAAATACATAACAGATGCGAGGGTATAAACGTCCTAAAAATTATCCAGACTTAACAGATGCATAAGTTAAGTCTGGTCGGACTTGACTTGACTTGGACAAAGTTAATTAAGTCTGATCGGACTAAACTTTGACAAAGTTTAAGTCTGAATTTGACAATTTCATACTTATTTTGTCAAATTCGGATTTAACTTGGACAAAGTTAAGTTTGATCGGACTTAACTTGGACATTGTTAACTCTGATCGGACTTAACTTGGACATTGTAAAGTCCGATCGCACTTAACTTGGAAATTGTTAAGTCTGAATTGAAATCCGGATTATGTGGAATGACTATAGTGCGCCTCCGTGTTATATCTGAGAGTTCGACGAAATTGGACACGTGTCAGCTTGATATCCAGTTTTTAATTTTCATATATAATCGTGGTTTTTACCTTAACCGCACTCTATATAATTTACCGTATTTTTAATGTACGATGTGTAAAGTTATTCAAGATTTTGGAGTAAAAAAATTAAAGTTTTTGAATTATGATTTTATATTCATATATATAAACTAACAGGGGAGTGTTCGGTTGAAGCAAGGTTGGTAGAATGAGGCAAGTGAGGCACATTGTGAGCCAGTCATTTTGTTGATGTGGCAGGGAATAGTACCGGAATTGTCACGACCCAAAATCTAGGCCGAGACCGGCACTTGACCCATTGCCAAGCAAGCCTCACACTTACTTCAAACCCGAATACTCACTCTCGCATACGTGCATTTTAAATAAAATAACCAAAACGAAATAAACAACTGGAAATATACTTTAACAAGTCTCACTACTAACATCCTACCCAAAGTACAACGGAGCGACATGTCTAACAGAAAATGGAATAACTAGATAAATAAAATAATTTCAATTGGATGACTGGTTGTGTGGCACCATATGCGAAACGAGAAGCTCCTTCCCAAAGACAATCCACAACTCCTAACTTGACGACTCACTTATCTGAAAAAGATGGGGAAGAGGGGGGTGAGTCATAATGACTCAGTGAATAATTAATACACTTAATTACAATAATCATATTCATAAGCACATGTCCACAATCACATACTCCAAGTTTCACATCACAATAATAACATACGCAATAATGTATGAATGCATGAATGCGTGAAATGCAACCATGGTGGGCAGTCGTCACTGCCGGTCCGGACCCTGTCACAAGCGAGCTGAGCCACAGCAGAAAAACCACAACTGCGCTGAGCCTCGCCAGAATAAACCACAAGCGTGCTGAGCCTCGTCAGAATAATCACGAGCGGGCTGGACCACACCAGATTAACCACAAACGGGCCGAGCCACGCCAGATCTCATCTCATATCAATATGATGCATGTCGTGTATGCAATGATGCACATATGCATATCAAAGTTCTCCACATAAATCAGTTCATCATATCAATCAAACATACGTCAATACACACCACTTATATTTAACGTCTTCGCAAGACGAGGGGTTTCGTTTTCATCACTTTCGTAATTACCCAAACGATTATTACATGACATATAAATAACGTATCGTAATTAAGCATATTAACCATTCACAGTTCTCCAACTCAATGCGATACTCAAATGCACAGATGGCCTAACCCAATATACGATTTATGTCACCTAAACCAAATAACATGTCAATATAAAAATCTAACAAACACCATCTCATCCATGTCGCTTGAACTGATCTATTTATTCTGATCTTAAGTTGTCACAGTGAAGATGTTAATTTACCACATGATGCAGGTATGAATATAATTAATAAACCATTATTAACCAATGAATTAGATGCTTTTCTTCGACCTTACCTTACAATTAGGTAATTTACCCACCTACTGAGATTCATTCCAAGTCAACCACTAGTCATGAAATCAATTATAAATTATGAACCGCTGTTCCGTAATAGCAACTTCTAAAGCATACATGTCACCTTTAATTTCCCAGCCAATAATCAAAATCTCTTAGCCTTCTTAGAGTATTTTATATATGAGATACTCCAACGCACACCAAATTCAACAACCTTCACATGCATCTCTCTGACTCGCTCACCCTTTTTAATTTGATAACAAACTCTAAGTAAGTAAACAACAAAGCATCAAGATCATGTCCAACATCATCAACTCACTTGGTCTCGTTTGCACTATATTCCCATTAAGCTTTTCACTTCTCTCAGGCGGCAGCTTTTCCCTTCTTTTTTTTTTCTTTGTTTCTAAAACCCTAGCCAACTTGATAATATGTGTATATATATATAGACGTCAACAAATCCAATTTAGCATTAATTTAGGAAATCTTACGATTTATTTTTAACCACCCATCATTATCTACTCACACGTTCCCTTTTGTTTGACCAAGTATTACAATCAACAAAATCGAATAATGCAACTAGAATAAATCTTTAATTTATACTTTTAATTAACACTATAAATAATTCAGGAATATTAAAGGAATAGTGTTTTGTTTTTTACTTTTGGTAGTGAGTTTTACTATTTGAGACACGTGGCGCGCCCACAATGCACGAGGGTTGATGGATGGTTGAGATCGTGCCTCACTTGCCTCATTCTTATTTACGTTGCCTCATTTGAACGCTCCTCTAAACTAACATTTCTTTATGCCAACGGTTAAATGCTCTTTAAAGCATTGCGTAAATTAAATAATGTTTGAGCATCGCTTTACTGCAATATAACAACTTTATTGAAGCATAGCCACATTTCAAACTTAGATGTGATGTGATGTGATCAATCAACAACTAAGTTAGCAGAGCCTTGTTCTTCATTTCAAGCACCTTCATCCATGAAGGCCTAGCCAGGATTTCCGAGCACCATGCCCTCACTCGGGGCCGCGACTCGATCAGCTTCGCACCCTGAGTATTTCCCAACAGAGAATGCAAATTTGGGAGGTGAAGAAGATCCACAATGGTAAATCTGTCTGAAGCCAAGTACTTAAACATGCCTAATCTCGCATCATAAATATCCAAAACATCAGCAAGTTTGGCCTCAGCCTTTGTCACTGCAATTTCATCCGGCTTTAGACCATTTTCAGGATTGAGGTTAAGCTCATTTATCAGCTCAAGGGCCGGTGGCTCGAATTGGTGATCCTCGACGTCAACCCAGTTTGCTACTATGGCTTGTTTCCTCACATCCCAGTAGATCAGCTCCTCCTTAACGTTCCTAGAGAACTCGTGCGCCATGCACCTTATGATCGCTCTTGATTCTATATTATTCATTTTTTTATGAATAAAAAATAATAAGTAAATCAGATAACAATCAAATATACTCTTAACAATTTATTCAGTCAAAGTCATGTCGATGCTCACCAAATTGCTTGTAGCCACCATCCTCTAACACAGGCACTTGTCCGAATGGCTTGGATAATACTTGCTGTCAGAGAATATACAACGAATACGAAAACATGTACGAATAATACACTTGCAACGAGAAGACTTACGTTCAATGAAAGAAATGGTTGTCGCTCGTGCTCGCCATCCTTGAGGTCGATTGGGACGAATTCAAAGTCGAGACCGTGCTCAAAAATACAGGCCAGGACCTTGAGGGTATTGGGGCAATCCAGGCTGCCATGAACTTTGCGGACGCCTCCACTGGCCATCTCAGATGCACTAAACTCCGGAAAATGTGCTGCAAAAGAAAACTGGTGCAAGGTGCAAGTGGATCTCAAAAAGTACCACTCCTCTTTTATGGTGCACATTAGACACTATGTTGGGAATGTGTACTTGAAGAAATTGTTCCACATTACTAAGTGAGGAGAAGAATTGTTAGCTTATACTCCATCTGTCCCTCAATGTTTGTCCAAAAGGACAATCGGCACGCTAATTAAGAAAAGTAAATAAAGGACGGTGAGAGAAGGAGAAAGATGATGAGAGTGTATGTGGAGGTGGGTCCGCATACGAATTATTATTATTTTATAATTGAAAGTACAATTTTTTTAATAAAAATAATTTTTTTGATAAGAATGAGACGATTGATTTGATTATTGGGTTCTATATAAAAGGAAAGTGGACAAACATTAGGGGACGCTCAAAAAGAAAAGTGGACAAACAAACAGGGACAGAGGGAGTATATGATTACCAAATCATGACTCTCAAGCCTAGACTTTTAAGTCAATATGGAGAGGTAACCCATATGAGTTAGTAATTTCTACACACTAGCATAACCGCCTCCGGCCCCTAAATTATTTTTTGTCATTGGCTTAATCTCCCACATTTATTAATTGTGCCAAAAAAAAAACTTAACTATTTTGGCAAATACTTTTTAAGTTTTTTCTCATCCCTTGAAGAGTAGGTGACTTGATGGAAGACTGTTAGTGCAGCATGTGACTTGGTGAGTTGAGCAATAACGTTTGACCCTCTCCAAATGAATCATTGCTTTGGCGTCAACACTCAAAGAGTTGTGATGAGAGTGAGTTAGTCTGGTGCTAGGCGTTCACCATCAGAAATTATAAGTTTTTGAGTTCGAGTCATGCCGTGAACAATATCCCTATAAATAAATAAAAAAGACTCAAAGAGTTGTGGTTGTAGTATGTAGATGTCACTTTAAAATAGTTTTATGTCTAATTTTTTTTTTGGATGAATGGGCGATTTCATAAACCAAAAGACTGTACAACTAACGCAAACAACTACCTCAAAACCAAAACCATAACCCTGCTGTCAATACACGCAAAGCTACAGAAAAAAAACTCTAGCTAAAACAAAACAAAAAGCACTCCAAATCAAAACAGGAGCACTCCTAATCAATGAATCGCATAATCTTTAACCAATGCATATCCTCCTTCGAACAAGTTTCCTTCTTTATTGCCCAATCTTCATCTTCAAGTAATGAATAGTTTCTTGCGCAATCAGAGCTGCCGTTAAGCTCTCTGATCTGAAGATCTTTGAGTTTCTAGCTCTCCACAGACCATTCATCATTCTAGATATAGCTGCTGCTATCAGCTTCGTTCTCAGCCTCATCTGTGGCAGCCCTTTGTACCATGGTATCAACAACTCCCAGCAAGTAAAGGACGGCTCAACAACTCCCAGCCCTGTGGCAGCCCTTTATGTCTAATTTTTTACTTTGGCGTCGGATTTGATTCTCTCGGATCAAAGAAATTGTCGCATCTGCTAGTGTTTTTAGCAGTCTCACCTAGACCTTGCTCGCATCCATGACTTCTTGATCCGCCATTGTTTGAGGAATACTCCCTCTGTCCCCATTTGTTTGTCCACTTTCCTTTTTGGGTGTCCCCTAATGTTTGTCCACTTTCTTTTTATATACAACCCAATAATCAAATCAATCATCTCTTTCCTACCAAAAAAAATATTTTTATTATAAAAATTGTACTTTCAATCATAAAAAAGTAATAATTCGTATGCGGACCCACCTCCACATACACTCATATCATCTTTCTCTTTCTCTCACCGTCCTTTATTTACTTTTCTTAATTAGCGTGCCAGTTGTCCTTTTGGACAAACAAATGGAGACGGAGGGAGTATTAAGATATGTACCATCACCCAAGAAAAATAGCTAAGAGACAAAAAGATCAGAATCAGAAAAATAAACCTGGCGCTAATATTGTGTTAATATGAATATTATATGTATTATTGATATGAGGAGCGCTCAAATGATGCAACCAAATTAGAATGAGGCAGTCGGTCACGATCTGAGCCACACATCTAACACTCCGTGCTTTGTGGGCTTGCCACGTGTCCCACTATCAAAAAACAAAAAGCAACTAGAAAGGCACATTGTGAGCCACTCATTGTGCTGATGTGGCAGGGAATAGTGTGTTACTTTTTGGTTGAGCGCTCCTCCAAGAGAATATATCTTAAACACATCCTAATATTCTTATCGCCACCCTCTTTAAGACATTGTTGACGATTGTTGCAACCATAGTTATTAAAATCGGACATGACCGGACCGGTTCTGCTATCCGATCGGTTTACAATCGACCCGGTCGATTAACCTAATTTTTTATTAAAACGGTTATTTGATCGGTTCTATCGGTTCGATTTGATCTGAATAAATATTTATTTATTTTGACTTGGACAAGAGTCGAACCTAGTCTTCCTCTATAATTATCCCTTCTCCTTCCACCAAGCTAAACATGATTCTTGTTTTATTATTTGTTTCAATAAAGTATATTCATTTATCAAACAATACAATTTATTACTTATTATCAATTTAGCTAGAAATTCAATTAGTCTTAGTAATCCCTTATTGTTGTGACTTGCAAATTAAGACTAAAATTATTATTGTTGTTCTATTATCGTTGTATTATTGATTTGTACTTTATCAAATTCTAAATTTGACAATTTGTTATGGTATGTTGTTGTAATCAGATCATAAACATGTAATATTTATTCAAGTGAGAAATATGTTAAATTATAATATCATATATAAGTATTTTATTTTTATTTTTTAATATGTGCGGGTCAATCCAGTTCAACCCGGTTGAACCACTGACCCATTGACCCAGTAACTTGACCGGATCGATCCATGAGTCAGTTTTAGTTGAATCACTGACCCATTAACCCAGTAACTTGACCGGATCGATTTTAATAACACTGGTTGCAACTATTTGTATAAGGACGACTTGCCTTCAAGATCCGAGCGGGGCTGAATCAACCTCATGTGAGCCTTAATATTTAAATTGAAAAAAAAAATGAACGAGCAATCAAATAATTGACAAAATAAGTGAGAAAACATAAATAACAAACGTCAAATCAAGCTCATGAGTCATTCGTTTGTTTGGTGCGGTGATTCGGGATGGTCCAGAGAAAACAAACGTACCAATTTCGTTAATTAGTGTCGTTTGGGCTCGGGCCAACGCCACGTCATCAGCAGTCTAGACCTAATCTTTTTTTTTTGATAAGTAAGAAAGTATACAAAGATTCAGAAAAGGTGACCGGACAAACACAGCAACGCACAAGCTAACAACAACAGGGACATAAAATGAAAGCCGAGAAACAGCATTCCAAGCCGCGTTAAGCAGAGCAATCACTGAATATGGCCGCCACAATATGAAGCACACCGAAGTCTATCTATGCCAAATCGGCCAAACTGTTGAAGCGACTTAGCAGCACTTCACTCCTTCAATAAATCGCTGGCTGAATTTCCTTGAAAATAATTCCAGTGATAACCGGCTGCACAAGTGAGCGTCCTAAAACCAACTGCCAGGCAATGGTAGCTCTCCACCTGAACTCCAGAAAACGGCATTGAAGAGGACTTGAAAGCTAGGACAGGTTAACTAGCCGGGAGCAGTAAATGCTCCACTTCGCCTCTCGCCACGGAAGGTGAACAAACCACCACAGAAAAGCAGTCTCCAATGCAACAAGTACAACCAGCGCAAGCTACACTACTCCTACAAACTAAACTACAAACAAAGCTACCACTACTAAAAGCAAGAAAGCACAACAAACGAAATCTAAAAAACCTATATAATAACCTCACCTACACCGACATGAAGCTGCCAAAACCCCCATACCTAGCAAAAAGCAATCAACGTCTCCACCGTGCAAAAATTAGGCAACCAAACCCATCAACGAGCGCACGCGCATCACCATCCGAGCACATCACCGTCCGAGCAGCACATCATAGTCCGAACAGCAGCACCGCTACCACATCATAGCCACCGGCGGACACTCCCACCTGACTCACCGACACCGATCCCAACAACGAGCTCACGCACATCACCGTCCGTGCAGAAGCACGGATAATATGACACCACGGCACATGAGAGCGACATGGGAAAGGGAAAGAGGCCGACGGGGAGGGAAAAACGGCTGCAGGCGGACGAAGAGGGAAACGGACAGGAGAGTCCGAGGTGGAGAGGAGGATGATGGGTGAGAAAACGGCGGAGACGGACAGCTGAGGAGGTCAAAAAGGGCAGCAGCCGGCGGTGGAACTGAGAAAACGGCTGGAGGTTCGAAGTTGTTCTTGAAGGTTCCTGAAGAAGAACGGTAGACGGAAGAGAGAAGTTAAAAATGAATGACAGTATTATCAGTCTAGACCTAATCAAATAAGCGTACTAAGGGAATGTCATTATTATGTCAACAGGGAGTCATATACGATTCCTTACATTTCGGATTCGAGTCCTGTGGACATCTTCTCATAATTTGTGAGATTTTTCCTTTCTCTTTCCTTCTTCCTTGTCCCGCCGCCTCGCGCGCGATGCTTCCTCCGGCCATCAAGATGGACATGTCATGTCTTACAGCGATAAAGGTGCCGAATCTGGCCTGCACTTCAGAAATGGAGAAATGTATCCAATAATTTCGGATCCGATCAAGTCAAGCTGCAGGCGTCGTCGATGGCGGACTTAGGATTAATTTGATTTTGGGGTCATATTGTAATTTCTATTTCCTACATGAGTCTGTTGTATTTATGGGGTCGTCTAGTGTAATTACGTAAACTGGATTGGTCCTGTTGTAATTTGAACAAAAGCCAAATCTGTTATAACAGATTTGGCGCCCATGAAATCAAACGCTTTTCTTCCCCAATTTCTCTCTGCATTTTTCTTTCTCTCCGGCGATTTCACTGATTTCTAGCGATCTTCAGTTTCTCATCATTCTACAGTTGCTTAAGTTAGGTCGAGCCGCCGACCCAGGAGCTGAAATCAAGTGAAGTAGTCCATCACAGGAGTCGAGTTTGTGACTCCACCCACTTAAGCTTCCGCTCGTCAGAAGCTCAGTGAAGCTCCATGAAGTGTTGGAATGCGAATTACGAATAGAAGTTTGGTGTCGACGTCTACCAACATTGATCGCCGCCTGCTCCCCTCGCACTAGTCATTCGCTCTCTCCAGCTTCATATCTGCATCATTTTGAAGTGTGAACATATTAGCTCTTTAAGTCAGAACAATAGTACTTAAGTGAGAATAATAATTCTTAAGTCTTAATAATAGTTTTCAAGTATGAACAATAGTTCTTAAGTCTGAACATTGGTCCTTAAGTGTGAACACTAATACTTAAGTCTGAACATTAGTACTTAAGTCTTACTAATAGTTCTTAAATCTGAACATTAGTCCCCAGAGCATCCATAACCATGATTTTTTGGGTCATGAAAAAGAGTCATGAGAGGTGGCTAAAAATATCATGCTCTTCCTTCATGATTTTTTTAGTCATAGAAAAGGTCATCCCATGTGACCAATCCAAATTTGATCATCCTATGATTATTTTTTAGTTTTGGTCATGAGAGCTGAACCAATCATAATGTGACATCTGTCACGCGTCAGAACTTTATCAGTTTAATCCAAATGTTACAATGAGTATATCTTGAAAATTACAAAGTATTAAGTAGAGATACATTTTGATATACTTTGATATTTATATGCTTGTAGTTATGTAGAAATAAGAGAATGATGATAAACTTTATGTGTAGTCATGAGTGAGATGTACATGAATTGATCATGAGTCATGACTAAATGAGAGATGGATGACATGTTCTTTTTAATCATGGTGGAGAATGCTCTAAAGTCTTAATATTAACTAATACTAAAGTATGAATATTATTCCTCAAGTCTAAACATTAGTACTTAAGTCTAACCATTAACAATTAAAGAGGGTTTGACCTTTTTAAGAACTTCCTGATGCATGAAAGTAGAACTATTACCATTTCACAACATATCTGTAACGGTTCATTTGTATGGAGAATAGTGTATTTGGAATACAGAGAGAATTTTAGGTACAAAAAAGTAAGCATATGATAAATTGTTCCCTCAAAACTACCATGTCAATGGTGATGTAGAGATTTTCTAATTCATCCCAGTAATCATGTGGTTCGTTCAAAAACTTACTTTCTCTACCAACTATAATTCTCCGCATCGTAAGGTTGCCAAACCTTATATGCTAAGGAAGCCAAATCATCTTCGATACACCTTATTGTCAACCTAGCAATGTTCAAAACATTCAACCTTAACCCTGCGAGTAAGCATCTAAGGAATGTCTCTTCCAATTTTCTCATTTGTCACGCCAAGATAAATCGCTCTCTCCAATCAATTGTATCGAAATTCTCTGTCCAAAATCTCTCTTAGCATGTTCTCTCTTTAAAGCAATGACATCAATCATATCTATAAACATAATAGAAGGTGATGCGCATCTGGCTTTTGAAAATAGCTCTGTAATATTTTACTACAAGACAATGAAATAACATATAACTATACAATTTCCATCATATGCTACAAAAAAAATACAAACAGTTACAACCCAATATAATTACCTGATGCCCATATTTTGAGAAAAAGCTTACGAGCACAACTTGGTGCCTTTTGCAATTTGTGCATCGATATTTTGCATCCTTCTTATGCACAACTTGGTGATCAATTACCACATCATGATCTTTGAAGCTATATCCGACGAACAAAGATGCACCTGCCATTGAAATCGGTACCATTATCGTATTCATCAAAATTTTCTCTTTTGAAACCAGAATTATCTTCGCTACTTATCTTTTTCACTTTATTATTATTATTATTAGAATTCTCTTAATTAGTTTCTTTTTTAGTTTTTCATAGTTTTATAGTTTTTCAAATAGTTTTTTAGTTTATAGTTGCTGTATTAGGGAGTGGGCTATTATCATTAGAATTGTTTTCATTCATCAAATTAGTTCCAACTTATTGCCAACTTACTTCATGAAATTTTGAATATTCCATGTAGTTTTGATGAATGTTGAATCGGTGAAATGCAATGCTCAACTATCAAATTAGTTCTCATTCATTAAATTCTTATGTCCAGTAGGTGATCTGGCTTAGTTTGATAGAAAGTGTAGTATTTGTATGTGCTACGGGGACAGATTTCAAAGATTGTGATGCGGTGATAGATATCAGAAAGAGAAGCACAAGACTTCAAAGCATAAATGTACCAAGTGCAAAAGGTAATTTGAGGAAGTTATTGATGACGACATAAGCACTTAAATAATCAAATTGTGTCTCGTTTACAATCGAAAGTGGGGAATTTTTTTTTTGATACATGGGTTAGTGTGTTAGAGTTAGTAGTTACGAGGATTCGAACCCGGGCACCATTAGGCGCCGGGCGAGTATGCCAACCACAGGGCTAAACCTCGATCCTCCGAAAGTGAGGAATTTGGTGATCGTGGTTTTGTCAGTAGTGTTGTTTATTATTTTTTACTTTTTTTTTGATGAGTTCCTTTTTTTGATGCCATAGCATCTGTTCTATTTTTTATGCGTTTACAGGTCTTGAACTCGGGCCGCCTACTACCCGGGGGAAGAGCCACACCACCGAGGCAACTCTCACGCCCTCTTTTTGATAGTGGGGTTTTTTACTTTTTTCAAATGCATGTTTTTTTTTACTTCTTATATGTATGAGTGTGGCATGCTCATCGTCAGTGATAAAATATTTTAAACGGATTGTGAGCTACATCATAACATAAAAATGGATCATTTGCTAATTCAATTAGGCTTGATAGTAAAACTGAAAATGTAAATACAAAACCAGTTAGTTTGTTTTAAGAGTTCTTGTGACACTTGTAATCCATCTCATATGCTTGACATAAGATAGATTGGCTCCTCCCTCACCTGTGTAATCTTATTCATGTATTTTATCTTCAAATTTCTAGCTGTGACCATGCTCATGTTCATATGTGAGTCTTTAACAGACCTTTCTATCTGCAATAATTAAACAAATCAAAAACTCAAAAGTCCAAGAAATTACAAGCTGCAAATGCATCCATGAAAAAACACAAAGTATAATATAGGTCACTAATCACTATATTACGTACCTGTAATTGTTCAATTGGTACTTTAATTGGTAAGTACACAGAACCAGCAGCAAAATTACGACAATTGGATTCATAGAAGTGAATCCTAGGTTTTGTGTCCAGAACTATTCCCTTCAACCAGTTTTCGACTGTGGAGTCCGCAGCAGTGATATGAATCGGATGTTTCACCGTGCTTATTACCTGCAATTGTTCAATTGGTACTTCAATTGGTAAGTACGCAGAACCAGCAGCAAAATTACGACAATTGGATTTATAAAAGTGAATCCTATGTTTTGTGTCCAGAACTATTCCCTTCAATCAGTTTTCGACTGTGGAGTCCGCTGCAGTGATATGAATCGGATGTTTCACCGTACTTATTACCTGCAATTTTTCAATTGGTACTTCTATTGGTAAGTACGCAGAACCAGCAGCAAAATTATGACAATTGGATTCATAGAAGCGAATCCTAGGTTTAGTGTCCAGAACTATTCCCTTCAACCAGTTTTTGACTGTGGAGTCCGCAACAGTGATATGAATCGGATGTTTCACCGTGCTTATAACCTGCAATTATTCAATTGGTACTTCAATTGGTAAGTACGCAGAACCAGCAACAAAATTACGACAATTGGATTCATAGAAGCGAATCCTAGGTTTTGTGTCCAGAACTATTCCCTTCAGCCAGTTTTCGACTGTGGAGTCCGCGGCAGTGATATGAATCGGATGTTTTGTCCGTGCTTATTACCTGCAATTGTTCAATTGGTGCTTCAATTGGTAAGTACACTGAACCAGCAGCAAAATTACGCCAATTGGACTCATAGAAGCGAATCGTAGGTTTTGTGTCCAGAACTATTCCCTTCAACCAGTTTTCAACTGTGGAGTCCGCAGCAGTGATATGAATCGGATGTTTCACCGTGCTTATTATCTGCTATTGTTCAATTGGTACTTTAATTGGTAAGTATGCAGAACCAGCAGCAAAATTACGACAATTGGATTCATAGAAGCGAATCCTAGGTTTAGTGTCCAGAACTATTCCATTCAACTAGTTTTCGACTGTGGAGTCCGCAGTAGTGATATGAATCGGATGTTTCACCGTGCTTATTACCTGCAATTGTTCAATTGGTACTTCAATTGGTAAGTACGCAGAACCAGCAGTAAAATTACGACAATGGGATTCATAGAAGCGAATCCTAGGTTTTTTGTCCTGAATTATTCCCTTCAACCAGTTTTCGAATGTGGAGTCCGCAACAATGATATGAATCGGATGTTTCACCGTGCTTATTACCTGCAATTGTTCAATTGGTACTTCAATTGGTAAGTACGCAGAACCAACAACAAAATTACGACAATTGGACTTATAGAAGCGAATCCTAGGTTTTGTGTCCAGAACTATTCCTTTCAACCAGTTTACGACTGTGGAGTCCGCAGCAGTGATATGAATCGCATGTTTCACCGTGCTTATAACCTGCAATTGTTCAATTGGTAGGTATGCAGGATCAGCAGCAAAATTACGACAATTGGATTCATAGAAGCGAATCCTAAGTTTAGTGTCCAAAACTATTCATTAGAATTCTTATGTCCAGTAGGTGATCTGGCTTTAGTTTGATAGAAAGTGTAGTCATTGTACGAGCTACGGGGACAGGTTTCAAAGATTGTGATGCGGTGATAGATATCAGAAAGAGAAGCACAAGACTTCAAAGTATAAATGTACCAAGTGCAAAAGGTAATTTGAGGAAGTTATTGATAGACATAAGCACTTAAATAATCAAATTGTGTCTCGGTTACAATCGAAAGTGAGGAATTTGGTGTTCGTGGTCTTGTCAGTAGTGTTGTTTATTGTTTTTTACTTCTTCTGTTTTTGATAGTGGGGTTTTTTACTTTTTTATATGCATGTTTTTTATTACTTTTTATTTGTATTAACTTGGCATGCTCATGCATGGTCAGTGATAAAATATTTTTAAAGCGGATTGTGAGCTACATCATAAAATAAAAATGGATCATTTGCTAATTCAATTACTCTTAAAGGCTTGATAGTAAAACTGAAAATGGAAATGCAAAACCAGTTAGTTTGTTTTAAGAGTTCTTGTGACACTTGTAATCCATCTCGTATGCTTGACATGACTCTTTTTTTTTTTGATAGAATGCTTGACATGACTCTTAAATGTCCAAATATTCTCCCCCATCAATCAACAGGTGTTTAAAGTACAAATTTCGTAAGCCTTTAATGTATATTTTTTAGCGAGATACAACAAGATGAACCAAAGCTTTGCTAGTCGCTTGATAACGTATCTGAAACACATGTACTCAACAAAATGAACATTTGCAAATAAGGCACCGATTTCGTGTGAGTTTGATCTCTTGTACTCCGTTTCCGATTCATGAAATAAAATTTCCTTTTTTTGAAAAAAAAAACATTTGCAAATAAAAAGGTTTAAAACCAAAGCATGCAATTATATAGATCTGAAAGCGGCTTAGTTAGGACTGTGAGGATATGAAAACCAACAGAGACTCGAGCGAAGCAATGGAATATTAATTAGTAAAACTCAAATGTATAGTTTAATTTCAAAGAAAATTGATGGCAGTCAATAAATAATTTTAGTTCCGGCATGAATACACTAGTATATAAAACACTAAAGACAGCGCTTTCAGATAAGCGCTGTCTTTCAAAAACGGGACATTAGACATAGATTTGTAAATAAGCGCTGTCTTTAGTGGCCTTTAGACAGCGCTTCAGACACAGACGATGTCTTATGGTCACTTTAGACATCGCTTGGGAATAAACATTGTCTTAAGTTTATATAAGACAGCGCTGAACAAATAAGCGCTGTTTAAAGTTCACATAAGACAGCGTCTATTGGCTAAGCGCTGTTTAAAACCCAGAATTAAAGACATCACTTTGTGTTGAAGCGGTGTCTTTTGTGAAATTAAAAACTCAAATCTTACTTTTCACTCGAAAACCTTACTGCCTTCTTCGCCTTCGAATTCTTAATGCCGTCTTTGCCCGCCTTTGAATCTCACTCAGGTATTCTTCTTCGAAAACCTTACTGCCGTCTTCGCTCATGTATTCTTCGCTCAAGTATGATTTTCGATTTTGATTTGTATTCATCTCACTCACTCGAAACTCAGATTTTGGTTTGCGATTTGAATCTCACTCGAAATCTCACTCACATTCAACCTAGGATTGCGATTTCAATTTGCGATTTGATAGTGCAACGGTTCGAGCCTTCAAGGCCCCTAACTATCTTTTTTCCTTATGTTAAAATAAACCCTACCTGATAAAATGAAAAAAAAATAAGAAGAAGAAAAGGAATCCCATGAAATATCACTCTTGTGGGACAAATGAAGCAATAATTTACCCTTTTTTTAATTTGTTTTTATTTTTTGCTAAATGATAACACGTTCATCAAACACAAGATTCGCATTGCCTACATGTCTCCATCGATCATGCTTGATGTTCCTGCAGGTGTTGCAGCACTCCACGTGCATACAACTAAAATAGATTGCTCTGTACTACATCTAAAATAGCTTATACTAGTATAGAGTTGCCGAGGAGCGCTCAAATGAAATCATCTTTAAATTTCGAGAATTTGAGACTCCAGTCTTCCTCTTCCTTAATATAAGATGAATTTTTCAAGATGCATTTTGGTGGTGACACGTGTCCAATGTGCATTTAATGCAAAGTCAAAGCCACATTTTTTTATTTTACTTTTTGGACATGTGTCACATGCAGATTCAAAGATGCATCATGATCTAATGATGAGTTTGGGTTCTCAAGTTCTCGAATTTTTAAGAATTCTCAACCGAGCGCTCCCCTAGAGTTAACATTTTATCTTCAAAAGCCTCACCACCTTTTTTTTATATGGAAACCTAACCACTTTATAGTGCCTAAAATTTGAAGGACATATTACAAAATCAAAATAAAATATTGTTTTCAAAAATTAAAAATGCAATGCAATATTTTTCTATTAAAAATAGTAATACAAAATATTCCCCTATTGGATGTTCTCAGCAAATTGGTGTGTTTGCAATAGGTGTTTTGTTTGAAATGTATCGTGCAGGGGGAATTGTTTGAATCAATCCAATCTGTCATTTTTTTCAATCTTTAGACAGCGCTTCCCGGGTAAAACGTTATCCATAGTCTAACGTTAGGTAGAAACTTAAGACGCCTCAAGCGCTGTCTTAAGTTAAACTATAGACAACGCTTTAGTCCCAAACGCTGTCTTAACTAAGACTATAGACAGTGCATGGTCAATAAGCGCTGTTTAACTAAGACTATAGACAGCGCTTACTGAGATAGAAGCGATGTCTAATATGTAGACTTTAGACATCGCTTATTCAAGAAGCGCTGTCTAAAGTCTCGACATAAGACATCGGTCGAATAGATAGCTCTTGGTGAAGCGTTGTCCTATGGTAAAAAAAAGCGATGTCTTTTCTCTCTTCTGTAGTAGTGATATGAACAAATGGGATACATTCCTAAAGAAAGTTAGGATAATATATGAGAGAGGAGCGCTCAAATGAGAATCCTTTTAAATTTCGAGAACTTAAGACCTCAATCTTCACCTTCCAAAATGCAAGATGCATTTTCCAAAATGCAAGATGGTGGTGACACGTATCCCATGTGCATTTTCCAAGATGCATTTAATGCAAAGTCAAAGTCATATTTTTTTACTTTACTTTTTGGACATGTGTCACATGGATATTCAAAGATGCATCATGATCAAATAGTGAGATTTGGGTTCTCAAGTTTTTGAATTTTTAAGGATTCTCAACCGAACGCTCTCCATACATGAGATGAATGATTTATGAAGATTTGATAGTGCAATTGTTCGAGCCTTCAAGGCCCCTAACTATCTGTTTTCCTTATATTAAAATAAACCCTACCCGATAAAATGAAAAAAAAATAAGAAGAAAAGGAATCCCATGAAATATCACTCTTGTGGGACAATTGAAGCAATAATTTACCCTTTTAAAAAATTGTTTTTCTTTTTTTGCTAAATGATAACACGTTCATCACACACAAGATTCTCATTGCCTACATGTCTCCATCGATCATGCTTTGATGTTCCTGCAAGTGTTGCAGCACTCCACGTGCATAGAACTAAAATAGACTGCTCTGTACTACATCTAAAATAGTAGTAGCTTTTACTAGTATAGAGTTGCCATTTTATCTTTAAAAAATAAAAAGCCTAACCACCTTTTTTTTATATGGAAACCTAACCACTTTAAAGAGCCTAAAATTTGAAGGACATATTTCAAAATAAAATAAAATACTGTTTTCAAAATTTTAAACAAAATTAAAAAAAGCAATGCAATATTTTTTCTGTTAAAAAATAGTAGTACAAAATATTCCCCTATTTTTTTCTTTAAGAAAAAAAACGAACTAGACAATTCTCAATTCATACGTGACAAGTATCTAATCACCTCAACCATTGTTAAGTCCTAATTATGAACAAATTAGATACTAACTTTATTGAATTGCGTTAGCTCATAAAGGACTATAGACCCATTTGTGACTCAAAAACTAACCATAAATCCTCAAAAGTTAAAAAGTATGTGAATCATAGTTCTATAAAACTATATAAATAAACTCTTCTCTTTTAAAATGTGAGACATTTATCTGACTCGTATTCAACAAACTAGTTGTTACTACAATTAGGGATGCACAAATTCCGACCGGACCGAAAAAACCGACCGAACCGGACCGAAAAAGACCGGACCGAACCGGACCGATTTTTTTTCGGTCCGGTCTTCGGTCCTAAGATTTGCCAAATTTCGGTCTCGGTCCGGTCCGGTTCGGTCCTATGTAAAATTCGGTCCGGTTCGGTCTGGACCGAATAATTAAAATTAGTTTATTTTAATATTTAATTAAATCTATTAATTAAGGTTTTAATAAAACACTGCGTTTTATTTTATTTGGGTTTTGGTTGGGTTAGGGTTACAAGATGCTTGTTTACTTTTTGATATGTTTTCTGCATCTAAGTTTTACTTGCATTACAAATATTTTGATCCCAAGTCATGGTTTACTTTGTTATGTTTTGTGTATTTTGAGTAACTACCGCACTTTGCTTCTTCATTTTTTAAGAAGCTATCTTTATTTCCTTATTCATGTTTATCATGAAAATCATTTCATTTTGCGTCTATTTCTGTATGAAAATAAATAGTACATGAAATTTTTTTGCAAAAAATCAAATAACATTTCGGTCCATAACCGGTCTGGACCGGACCGAACCGGACCGATTCGTTTTCGGTCCGGGTCGGTCTTCGGTCTTAATGTGGCAAAAAATTCGGTCCAGAGGACCGGACCGGACCGAATGTGCATCCCTAACTACAATGACAAGTGTTATCCAGCATTGAAACTTCAATAAACGACACCGTTTGATGGCACATACATATATCATAAAGTAAAAAATTTAAGTAAGTAGATTCTTCTCACGTAACAACAACGAAGCACAACGTTTATCACCATTCAGCACGCACACACCGACAGACATAATGAGACTAAAAATCATAATTCATTTTAACGGAGAATTTCTTAAACGCAGGACGATCAGAGATATCATCCCACCAAGCCTTGACGCTCGCTCGATCATTAATCAGATTCGCTTTGGGGGTCTTGAGGAAGTAATGTATATAACTCATGTGGTGCAGATCGGCCAAGCTAAAGAAATCTCCGGCCAAATACTTGCTCTTACTCAGCCTCTCCTCGTACACGTCCAGCACCTTCTCCAGCTTCGCTACGTTCTCTTCCACTAGAGCTTCGTCTGTCGGTTTCCCGAACTGGGGTGAGATGAGGTATTGGTATGTGATTGTTTTGATCGGGAAGTTGAATTGTTGTGACTCTACTTCCGTCCAGACCTTGACTAGGGCCGCTTCTTTGATGTCGCCGTGGCGGATGAGGTCTGTCCCGGAGTCCTTGTACTTCTCGGCTATGTAAAATGTGATTGCACGTGACTCTGCAACAAATATATTATTGTCATATAATTAAAACATAGTTTAAGAATGAAATATTAGTGATATTACTTTTATTTTTTTAGGGATGAATAATAATTATAATATTATATGGACTATTTATGTGAATTTAAATTTAATATCGGAATATTTATCTAATTTTGGACTAATTTGCAACATTCAATCTTTTTTACCCCTCTAATTCAATTTGACCCTATCAAGATTCGAACCCATCACCGAGAAGAAATCCACTCTAACCTCACTTGGATTCGAACCCAACAATTTTACGATTCGTTTTTTTTTTTTAATGTTCTATCAGTTAACCAGATGATCCGGTCCCTGATTGACGCACATTCTATCCCTTCTATATCCGTTTAATTAATAACATCACCAAAAATAGTAATTAATTTAACCCTATTGAATCTAATTTATATTGGTTCCTCCTCCCAAACTCAATTTGTAAGAACAAAATGAGTAAAAGTTAATTTGATCCAAAAGTGTTAAGATGGAAAATGAATAGTACCCTAGCTACCTAATTTTGATTGTTCAGGTAATATTTGTCTTCTTTGATGAATTTATTGACTTTCTTAAAATTAATTTATTTCTCCATTTTATAAATTTTACTTAGATAATACAAATATTATTATTTTGACAATTTAAATTTAATATATTAACCCATCAAAAAAAAAATTAATATATTAACGAAGTGTGAAATAAATTAAAAAGTTGGTACCGAAGAGAGTGAGATCGCCATCTTCGAGAACTGGGATCTGGCCGAAGGGCTGAAGTGGCAGATGAAACACAAACATGTTTGGATGTGAGAGTCAGAGATTCAATAATCATCGTACGCTGTTGCTAATTTGTTGTGTGGAGGAAATTAAATGAAGAAGGAAGTGAAAGTGTAGGTAGTAGGCTTACATTTTTGGCGAGGAAGGGAGGCTGTTTGTGCTCGCTGGTGAAGAGGTTGACAGGGATGAGCTCGAATTCGACTTCCTTTTCGGCAAGGCAGATCATGGCGCGAGTGGTGCATGTCGACATGGGCAGTCCGTACAGCTTCAACGCCATTGCAATCAACTGCTAGCTCTAGAGAGAGAGAGAGAGAGAGAGAGAGAGAGAGAGAGAGAGAGAGAGAGAGAGAGAACCGGATAGGATTGTATGATGATGCTTCTCTCTATGCAAGTGTATGTATATATACAAGATGGTAAATGATCAACTCTCAAATGATAACTCTTTTTGAGAATTTTGAAACTTAAACCGCACATTTTGAACATACATTATCAAGTTATTGTGGTGTTAATCAGTACGTATCATACTTGTATATTCAAACTTGCACTCATGAAAAGTCAAAATGATCAAGTTTGACTATAAAAACACGTACACATTCAAATATGCATTTTGATTTTATATATAGTTAAATTTGAATTATTATGAGAGCGTTCGGTTGAGAACCCCTAAAAATTAAAAAACCTGAGATCTCAAATCTCACAATTGGATCAAGTTGCATCTTTGAATGTAGAGATGACACGTGTCTCACTATCTTTTTTTCCTTCATAAGGCAGTTTCGAGTATGCATTTTGCCTAGATGTATTTTAAGATTTCGAAAACTGCACTTAGGCAAAAACTGATACATTTTCAAAAGTACATAACGGAGACAAAACTACATAACAAAAGGGTTCTCAAAATTCTCGATTTTTTTTTTCTTTTGAACGGTCCTCTGAATTATTATATCTTCAATTATAAAGAATTCTCGACAGTAGGCCATCATAAATCTGATTAGAATTTTTGAAAAAAACTTGTATTTAAGTAATTACACTTTTTTGTTTGGTGGGACTGGACTGGTAGGTGTGTACACAAACTCAAACAGTAAGGTGAAGAAGCAGACACATCTGAGGTTTCATCATCTCAATATTTGACGTTTTTTCTTGATAAAAGTCCCCATCTATTCAACAAGGGCCTTAATGAAGGCTTAAAAAAATAAGATAATATGAGGCTGCTTATGTCTTTATAATATATTTATTTTACATAAAATTGATATTATTTGAATATTTGAGTTCAATGTTATGTGGAAAATTAAGTATACTTTGAGTTGTTTTTGAACAAAATTTTTGTAAGTTCAATCAAAACGATGTCGCTTATTTTGATTGAAAGGATGCGATTTTCATACTCGCAACCTTTAACTGCACAACATCCAAACGAAGGAGAGAAGCCGTGCACGGATCAATTATGTATATATACTGTTCATGTGATATTCTTTTATTCTCGTGACAAAGAAATGAGTGAGATCAGGTGACCCATTTTGATCTTGATAATCTTATTGACAAAGATTTATATTGATACAATAATGAGGTAGTCAAATTAGAATGAGTCAGTGAGACATCATCTCATCCACACATCTCAGTCGTCAAACTCATCTCCTCATGACACGTGTCACACTACCAAAAAGCAAACAGCACTACACTATTCTCTGCCACATCATCAGAATGAGTGGCTCACAACATGCCTCACTGGCTCATTCTATCCCTTTTTCAAGGGAGCGCGCCCTTGTGTGTGATTGTGTAAAGAGGTGATGTAGTAGGTCCATAATTCAAATCACTAAAAGAAATTATATTGTTCTTTCTCTTTTGTGGTGTACACATGTAACATGGGTGCCTGGGACACCAAACATGTGCAAACTTCAACTTTGGCAACTTGGAGGGATTGATCAGTGTGTCAGGAAGAGTTGAAATCTTAGGTTTTCATATGACAAGTTTCATGCGTAGTTGCAAAAGCTCTTTCAAATGTGTATCCAAGGCGTTGACAATGCACAAGCTCAAACCTAGCTAGCTAGCTAGCTAGGTATGTAACACAGTGGTGTGTTGTGGAAGATTGGTGGTGAAATGTGTTACGAGTAAGAAATTAGTGGTAATGAGAAGAAGAAGAAAAAAACCAATCCAAATGATGAATGATCTGTTCATTACGTTTGGAGACACTTCAAAATCATGATTTTTCGACTATGTTTTAAAAGATTAAATTATAATAATTAATATAATATAGATATAATTTGGAAATTTTTTAAAATCCAACGTAATTTAATTACTTAAGAGTATGTGTAGCGGTTCATTTGGATGAGCATCTGCAAAGTAGCTGATGTTATCTATTTTATTCGGTTATTTTTAATTGACAGTTTATTTATTTCAACTGAAATATTCAACAACGATTATAACAACTCCTACATTACAACCCCTCCTCCACATGAATCTTTGCACATTATACTTTTAAAGGTTGTATTCTTATTATCAAACTCCACACACCACACCCGTACAAAAATATCAATGATTTTTAGTTAGTAATTTTATCATTCGTAGGCCTTGTGGGACGACTTCAACTGATTAGTTACCTTTTTTTATATAGAATAATTGATTAGTTACCTTTGATTAATAATTATATATAATAAATGGAGTAAGTAAACAGCACTAACCACTACAATTTGGTACTGTGGTTTTTCTAGGGCTATATGTTAATTAAAACCAGTCAAAGTTGCAAACTGGCAACAGCCTATGCATGTAATGTGAACTGTTATTATGTATCAAGTCAAGACAAGGACGCAATTCCCAAGTGATTTTTATTACAGTAATACCTGCCAAGCAAGAAAGACTTGACTGAGACATTGAAATGTGTTTATTTAAAAGTCTCAGAACCTTGAGCAGTTGAGCCTGAGGTAGCTGCTAATAAGATACGTATATAGCATGAAAGATAGGTCTCATTTTTCAACACCTGACTGATGCTTTCAACTTGTTGCTATATTTTTATCAAAAAATATCATGTATATTGGTGCTTTTTGAGGAGAGAATATACAAGGTCCTTGTAACAAGGACGAGACGCTGTAATTTTTAAGTTTATTTTGTTTGACAGTTCTTCTCTCACCTGCTACTTCAGTAGGTGAAACAGAAACCATCAAACAAGTACAACTTTAAAATAACAACACCTCATTCTTACAGTTGCTCTTAAAAGAGCACTGCTACACATGTTTAGAAGTCTCACATGATCATAGTTTAATTAGATTACAAAAGAAAAAGCCAACTTTATAATTCGTATATTCTTTTGAACTGAACCCAACTCAGGGACGGAGGCTTATTGGGCCATTGTCCACTTTTGGTGGGAAAAAAAAAACCATACGTAATATGTGGATAGTAAGTATCGAATCCAGCATTTCCATTGTTTCTTAAAAGATCAAGCCATCTCTGCCAAGCTATTCATTTGTTATTTGTTTATATTGAACTTGTTCTTTTTCTAGTGTTTGTTTGTTTGATACGTGTTATGTTGCTGACAAATAAGGTTTGAGATTATTTAACTTTCAGATCGCGTACATGAGTTTATTCAAGTGTTGCCGAAAAGATAAAATGTTTCACAAAACTTAAAACATTTGGATTTATATTGCTCCATTTAACCGCTTTCTTTCAGCTATTAGTACTGTTTCAAAAAAAAATTGCCTACGCAGTTGAATTCCTGATAGCAACAAAAAAACATTTAGACAACTTTTTATTTTGTATTTAAAAAGTCGGTAAAGGGTAAACTGAGAAGTTATTTGAGCAATACTAAAAATTTCAGCTTGAATATTAGGGTCCCATTGAGTTTTAGAGCTCGAGATCATTAAATATTATAGTCCTTGTTTCGCCCAAGTAATTTTTGAATCCTGGGTCCGTCCCTGACCCAACTTTACCTATAAACACACTCCTAACTCACGAAAGATGGGACTTGAATATGATATACGACGGATACACAAAACTAGGGGCGCGCTCGGTTGAGGACGCCAAATAGTGTGAGTACGCAGGGACACATCTCAGCCGTTGGATGATTTCATCCAACGGCTCCACGACGCGCCACGTGTCCCACTACCCACAAGCACGGGGCTCATTGGACATGTGAGTTGCATGTGCTTGGGTGAGTGGAACACGTGACGCGTTGTGGTTCGTTGTCCTCACACTATTCATCAGTACTCACACTATTCATCAGTCCTCATTTGAGCGCTCCTCCACAAAACTAAACTTAAAAGATTATATATAACTTAATTTAAATTGGAGAAGTGAATTAAAGAATACTTAATTTTGTTTTACCAAAAAAATATTTTAGTTAGATTAAGTGATCAATTAAAGGTCATAACCGACCAATTGAACTTATAGGTAGGGGTCGGCAAAGGGCCGGGCCGGGTAAGCCCTAGCCCTACCGGGTCGGGTCGGATAGGGCTTTAGGTGAACCCTAGCCCTAGCCCTTTATACAATAGGGCCGGGTCGGGCCGGACCCTGAGAAAAATCGACAGCCCTAAAATCGTTATCGGCCCTTCATTTCATAGGGCTTTTCGGGCTAGGGTCGGGCTCGGGCTAATTTTGGCCTTAAATAAATGACTAATTAATCGATAAATAACTCTTTAAACGCAAATACTACTAGTTTGGACGTGTGAGATTTGATGTTTGTGAAAAATACATTCTTTTTATATGAAAAACGTCCTTAAATCAATAAATAAACGATTTTAAACCGGGCTCGTATTCGGCCCAGGGCCGAATAATCGAAGCCCGAGCCCGACCCTAAGTCCTTCGGATCGGACCATAATAGGGCTTACATAGGGCTAGGGCCGGGCTAGGACTAGAGTCGGGCTAGGGCTGCCCTAAGACTTATTTCGGCCCAGGCCAAATGCTAACCCCTACTTATAGGTTCGAAAGAACAAACTCATGCGGTCATTAATATTGCTTTCATGGATACTAGGGTTTAGGAATTGGGTGGTAAGAACATCCCAATCATGACTAAAAAAATATATGTCTTTCATTATACTCATCCACTTATTTTTCATTTAGTCATTCTTCATGATCAATTTGGTCATATACATCTCACTCATGACCAATCATAAAGTTCATCATCATTCTCTCTTATTTCTACATAAATACAAGCATATAAATATCAAAATGTATCTCTACTTATAGATCTTCAAAAATTATGAATACTGGTGATTATTTTATTTTTTTAATACTTTGTCATTTTCAAGATATATTCGTTGCAATATCTGAAGTTGATAAAGTTCTGACACGTGACAGATGTCAAATTCCGATTGGTTCAACTCTCATGACGACTAAAAAAAGAAAATGAATTGATCATCGCATGACATTTTCTATGACTTAAAAAATCATGATGGAGAGTCCATAATTTTTAAGTCACCTCTCATGACGGAGCATGATGTAGCTGGCTACAAACAGTAGACGAGTAGATTAAAATGAAGTGTGCAAGGAAAGAAAAGAGTCTAGTCTGAAAGGAAATCACTTATACCGACAATGGTGTCATTTCAGTCCAGTCGAAGGAACAAAACCCCAGCACTTTTGATGCTGACAAGTCCTGACAACCACACAAATATCACTAAAACTAACTACTGGATGAATTCACACGCACACAGGACACTGGTCTATAACAAATGTCATCTCCATTTGTATTTTTTACCATTTGTTTGCATCCATGAAAAATGTTTAATTATTAGGAATCCAATACTTAGTTTTTTTTAAAAGAAAATGAATTAGAATTGGACGACTCCAAACTTATACAGTAAATATGACACGGTGTGACCAGAAGTAAAGTTCACACCAAATGTTAACTCCTACCCTATCTTATTTGTGTTGGAGATCACATTGATGTACTGTGATCTGCCCTGTCTATTTAATTTCAAGCAATGTATTGCCCATATATTTTGGGACCGTTGAAGGACCACAGAAACAAAGTGCTACATTAATGAAAGAACATGATCAGTTGTCACGGCAGCCGTATCCACACCTCTAAATGCAGTTCGCACAAATAAAAACCCGAGTGTTATAAACTGGATAAACGGGGCAGGTCAGTCGTCAGTTAATGACATATGAAGGCATTAAAGATTGCAACTAAAGAGATTGGCCGCATAAATATTTGTAGAGGATCCAAAGCTGCTTGTGATGCCACAGGGTACTGTCCGCAACAATGTTATTTTGTTTTGTTAAATATAAAGTCCATTTAGGCAATACAATGATTTGTTTTCAACAGTCTTTAACCTCAGAGATTGAGTAAGTGACACATCTAACAAAGTTCCAGACTTAACTTGAAAATTCCATCAAGTTAGCAAAGTGAAAAGATAAATCACAAGGCCTGAAATTCTTTGCTTGTCTTATTGTTTTTCTTTGTATCATCTATATTCCTGTTAATATGCTTGTAACAATACATCATATGACAAAGCCTGGTAGCATACACATATATACGCTACACATCACACTATTTACAACTTAACATATTTCCATTACCATTGCCTGAAATAGAACAAAGATCACCTCGTAGGAGGAAAGCATTATCAGAAATCCTCTTCCCGCTTCAGAAAGTTGTGATGTTCCAGCTGAATCATCTCTCCACCATTAACCGGGTCAAATTTGCATCTATAGAAGCTGCATTCACGACCAGGCATTGTTAAGCCAACTGCACGTAAGAATCTTTTCAACAAGAAAGTATGGAGGCGAAAAAAAAAAGGTGACCAAATGATCCATGTTTCTTAAAAAACAGGACATAAATGTAACAATCACTTCGTACATCAAGACCACATGACACAACACATAAACATCATACAAACACACATAGATTATGTTATTGCTCAATCATATGGCAGTCATTGTTGGTCAGCATTTTCTGTTCAATAGCAGCCAATAGAGATGGGCAGAAAAAAAGACACAACGTAACAATTATAGCTTCAATTCAGTTACCTTCCATCCATACCGAGAATAATCACTGTATTTTTCTGATGACCAAATGCGACTATGTATTGAAAACCTTCATTCAAGCGGAAACGAGCCACTGACCATTCCGAGTTAAAATACTTGGGCAAAACTCCTGCATGAATGACCAGTTATCAACAAATATTTGAGAAAGTACTTTTCATTTGGATCTTTGTACTGCTACTTTTTCATGACTCATATGCTGCCTTGTAGGTGCAAGTGCAACACTCCCAAACTACCCCAAACTGGGGTACCACTCATTTAATCATTATAAGATAAGACACAAGGAGATATCTGAGTATATTAGTTGTGCAAAGAACAAATAACTGATTCACACAAGCACAACTAGTAAGACATAAATGACAAATGATAATAGCCTAAATCCAGTGATGTAACTGTACAACTAGTTGCATCATACAACACATACTATAGAATTGCATAAGAGTAAGGGCTATAAACCAAGTCAAATGGTATTTACCCTTAATGAAGGAGAGAGATGAATTAGAAGGGGCAGTGCCACGCTTTGGGTCGGAAATTGTCCCACTCCCAGGGGATCCTGCATCAATCTTGAGACCAAAAACATGTACAGTTCCCTTGTCACTAGAAACTGCAAGCCAATGAGCAGAAGGAGAGAATGCCAAACTATATATTTCTGCCCTATCCGCTCCCCTTCTTACCTGCAGTGATTAAATTTTGGCTACCGGTGAGCAATACAAGTATTGTAATTACTAATCATACATATGCTTGATTAATGTGTTTGGTGTCTGCAATAGTTAAAAAGAGTATGAATAATAAAAAATAAATAGCTTAGTAGGAGTAAAAGTACGCTCCACTGGAATTATTGCTCTGAATAGGCACACTATCGGGGATAATTTCTGAAGGATTACTTACATTTTCGAAGAAATCAAAAACTAGAATTGAATGTCCTGCCGAACACTATGAAATTAGACTCCCAAGATTGAATACTTTATGAAGAACATTAACTAGAGCCAAGATACACTACCAATGATCAACACATGAGCATTTGAATGTCTACACTTAAACAAAGGCATTACTGTTGCAAATAACGAAAAGTGGACAGCTAAAGTTCACCCCATCCGTACCTCCTGCAGAAGAGTTCCATCAACTGTACTAAAAATCCTCACAAGAGTCCCCTTAGTACTGGCAGTAGCAATCAACTGGCCGTCTGCACTAAGAGCAAAGCAAGCAATTCTAGAGTCATGAGCCATTATAAACTTGGTCCTCTTAGATGCATAGTGCTCAATCCTAATCTGACCCTTCTGCAACCCAGGACAAACCAAAACAAGGGAACCAGCAGCTTGCGAGATGGCGCATAGCCCCTTAGGGTTAGCAATAGTTTCAATCTGATTCAAAAGCTTCAGATCGGAATAATTGTATATAGATATCTTCTGCTCCAACACAACAACAATCCGATCACGACGCAGCTTAACCGATTTGACCTCAGACCTAAACGACAACTCGCCAATGCAGCGGCTCTGATGATCATCCCAAATCATAACCTTATTAACCGGATACTGAGGATCAGTACCGCCTCCAACAAGAGCCAGCACGTTACATCGAAAAAGCATCTCGACGACTCCGATTCCTCCACCGTTCCCATTCCTTCCGTCGAAGTCTCGACGGAAAATTTCACGGAAAGGATCGCAGTTGTAGATGCGGAAGCCTTGGTCGGTGCCGACGGAAAAGCAGCCATGGTCTTGGTTGAAGGAGATGTGGATCGGAAACGGCGTAGCGTTGACGCTGGTGACGAATGGAGCGGTTTGAAGATTGGTGGTGGGAAAGGAGGCTTCGTCGTTTGATTGTTGGGGAGGAGACGCGTGGTCAGGTTGGGCGTCGTCGTCGGTGTGGAAATTGGGGGTAGGGTTGTGCCAGGTAAGGGAGGAAGAGGAGGAGGAGAAGGCGGAAACGGTCGTCATTGGAGAGAGAGTGGAATTGGGCAACGGTGGAGTGACCACGAAGGAGTTGTCGATGGATGGAGACGAAGCAAAGTGCGTCGTGTGTGGGTCGATTTACCATTTTGCCCTTTCCATATTAGAAAGGCTAACTTTAAAGTGCACTGCTTCATGAGGGTTGTGTGCCATTTTCTCAACACATAAAGAAATAAATTCAGTTTGCTGGATTTGTGGTTCAAATTTCGCCTCGAAATCTGTCTTTAACTTTTTTCCAAAAGAAAAAATCGGTTCATTTTCTACTCGAGTCTGAAAATTGTTTGATGATCACACAGCAACTAACATTCCTCTGCGAACGTTGAGTTCTTATTATTTAACAGAAATTTGCTAGTGTTAATCCAGGTGATGTACAACAGCTTCGGAATCGGTAGAAATATAATACTCTCTGCTGCTCATTGTATGGGATGTAATCAAGTAAAAACTAAAGCATCTTGCAAATAGACACTAGCTACTTGTCCTCAGAAGCATCCATGTGTTTTGTATATTTTCTTCATTGCAACAATTTGAATATAGAGAGCATAAATCCCATGGTCAGGGATGTTGTACCTTGCTGCCACCCTGTGACGTGTGGATCACATTGATGGGGTGACCTAGCCGCACATGAATGCTTGCTTGCACAATGTTGGGAGCTGCCTTCAGTATCTCGTTTTCTACTTGTTCTGCTAATCGCATTGCATCCCTGAGATAAAGTATACTGAATAAATCTGTATAACAGGAGCCTAGAAAATGCTCAACATGCTTATAAGTTTTAGGGGTGGAGGACATATACCCTATCGTCATGCGAGGTGGCATTACCACTTCGATTTCTAGCAATGTTCTGCCTTGAAAGAGGTGATGTGTGATACGCTCAACAGCCATCTCCTTAAAGAAAAGAAAGAGTGACATCCACGTCAGATGACTATTAATCATGTTGTTTCAATATGCCCATTTATTAGTGATCAGCTGGTGGCAATTCATCAGAAAACACACCTTTGAAAATTTTGATGATACAGTTCTCTTGACAATGCTTTCAACTTTTTTCTGCTCCAATGCAATTTCAGTGGCTTGGATACTTGTTTCATGACTTTCCTCTTGATTAGTCACTTCAGGCATCTTTTCTACAAGTGAGGGATCTGTGCAGTAAACCAGTATAACTGAAGCAGGACTCGCAACTCGAAGTTGACTAAAGAGTATCAACAAGAATGAAGCACTATGGCTAGAAAACTACTCCATCGGGAATGTCACAAAGCTATAAAATGCTTTTGTAGTTTTTGCATTCAGAACAATTTCAAATACTGTAGTACTTGGAACCCAATGATGTATAAATGTGCTTCAATGAACTGCGGCTGTATCTAGAATGCATATTTCTCGAATATAAAGCCACACAAGCATGGGTACCAGATGGTCTAAAATTGAAACCTCCGTCTGTAATGTAAAAAAATTACCTATATGTATGAAGACTTCAGTCACTTCAGGATGTGATTTGTGGATTTCTCCACGAACATTTTCACCAATGCAGTGAGCAGCGCTAACACTTAAAAACGGATCCACCTAGAAACATGGGCGACCCACAGTTATGTTGGAACCAGATCTTACATCATCTGGGATGTTTTCAAAATATTTGCATGAATACCATTTACCTCAATATGAACATCAAGATAAAGAAATGAGCCAGCCCTTCTACCTCGCAAGCGATGGCATCCCTACAAAATAGTATGAGATACTGAGACGAGCATGTTGGGATGGTAAGATATGTTGTGATATATATACAGACAAATAATGTGGTCAAAGTTCCATCACATTTTTGTTTCAGTTAAACATTCCATTTACCTTTACTCCCTCGACTTGTAGTATTGTCTGTTTTACGGGATACAGATCTTGTGCGGGAATAGAGGCATCCACCAATTCCAAAATACTGAGGGAAAATATACAAGAAACATAATAGTAATACATCAGGCAATTCCTCAATACCTTTAATTTCAGACAACAGACAAGGCTGCGTCTGCAAAGGTTGTTAGTCTTAAAGCGTTACCAAGTTGACACATTAATTCCTCAACATATTGAATAAATATACATGTCCACAATGGCACAACCACATCGTAAATCGTGATCTTATAAATAAATGTTAACTATTAACAAAAGGTATGCTGAAACAAGACTAATTCTTGAAAGATACTTCGTAGAAAAACAAACAATCACAGCATGATTTCAACCTGGATTATAAAGATACTACTGAGAATAATAGAGAACTGAGGTAGAGATGAAGACAAAAGAAGATATACCTCTGGTACCCAGTCTCAAGTCCAGCTTTTAAGATCATGCCTGAGACAACAACTCCGGCAAGTGGATCAAAGAACTTCACTCCAAGAATAGAGCCTCCTATATAAGATAATCTGTTCGCTATCAGAAGGACGTTATGTTCTCCAATTTCGAAAACATATCAGCAATAAGCACAAACTATTACTAAATATAAAGAGTAAAAAGATCCATACCAACCCCAATCAGAGCAACCACTGATGAAATAGCATCTGCACGGTGATGCCATGCATTTGCCTTCATCAATCCACTGCCTGATCTTTCTCCAGCTCTTTTTGTCATCCAATATAGCCTATTAACAATAATGTATTGTTAATGCCACTTTTAACCAATCACGTATTCAGAACTCAAATAAACAATATCATTTCATTGTTACATGCACATTCACTTAAGCTCGGCATTGTTACAAAGTTACAGAAGAATCAAATGAATAAGGTTGTGATAATAAACTGTACTCATCAATCATTCGCAGTAAGCCTGACTCCTGTTGCCCGACACATATTTATGCAAAAATGATCATCTTGCACTCAAAATTAACAGACTAGCTTGTTCAGCTGAAACGTATTTCTGTTACTTGAAAAGATCCATTTATATATAAACAGATGAAAGTTTCATATCATGTGGAGGTCCAAAGAAAACACAAATAATAATGCTTTATTTTCAAATGACATGAAATTGTAAAGCAAACTAATGGTCATTCGAAAATTGCAAGCAAGCTGGTCAATCCAGTAATGTAAAAAATGTTTTAAGAATTAATATAATGCACATACACTTAATTATTGTGTGCAATACAATGTACCATTATATTTAAGAATCAATTTCACAATTCAGGCTTATACAGAGTGTTAAATCAACTTAACAAGAGGGCAGAGCGCCAGTACAATTTTTTTTCTTGATTATGAGAGATCCAAAAATCGAAACGATGCTTCCATCTAGTATGAGTGGGCTATAAAAGCTTTATTGTGTGGACTGAGTATATCATGAATAAACTTATCATCAGAAAAAACAATAGCACAATAGATATATCAAAGTAGTCAAATGTCCAAAAACAAAATAACTACAAGGTAGTCGGTAAATGATGAAAACCAAAAAGTGTCTAAAAGACTAAAAAACTGTGAATGACATGATTGGTTACAGGAAAGGTACCATTCTTTAACAGAAATGGAGACAACAGCCATACTCAAAGCTAGAATCGGGTGTTCCATGTCAATTCCATGGTGATGTCCCCCACCACCGTGGTGATGACTATGCTCGATCATCGTGGACTGATGAATTTCGGTAGTACTTGACAAGATACCCTGGAATTGAAAGATTACATATTTGAATGTCGGACATTGTTCTAACAGATATAAAACATTTAAGCTTATGATGATAAGTCCTTAGTTGGTGAGGTTCGTCGAGAGAGTATAATATGAGAAGATGGTTTACCAGTAGAAGTTCCAACGCATGCCATGCAATACCCCCTGAAGTGGCCAAAAGCATAACAGATATTCCAAGAGCTCCTAGTGTTTCAAATTTCCCATGCCCTGAAACACTAATAATTATGATTGTGAGACATGAGGGTCTTTGTACATCCTTTCTACACTCAACATGCAGAAGAGCCTACTATGCATACCAAGGTACATACACTAGAGTTTAATCCACATCACAAATACCAAGAGTTTAATCCACATCACAATAAAATACGCATTTGCAGCAGGTATTGCAGACAGTTCTATTGTGGATGGGAATATGAGATTCAATGCATACGTAATAATAAAAAGTGGACAGTAGAGGTAATTGAATACTAACCATAAGGGTGATCTATGTCCTTGGGAACCCTCGAGGCCTTGTATGACCACAACGCAACACCACTAAGAACCTGAATCAGATGCATACCGTCAGCCTAGTTGCAATTTTTTTTAATTAAAAATAAACTACCTGATACCAAACACCAAAGTGCACCAAATAATAGGAAACACTAAGAGATAAAAAACGAAGGATTCAACTAATCAGAAATAGATAGTGTTTCAAATACTCATGATGATAACTTACCACATCAGAAACAGAGTGAGCAGCATCAGCAATTATGGCGGTACTTCCAGATACGTATCCAGTAAAAGCCTTTGAGGCGGAGAGACAGACATCAGCCGCCAAACCAATAAGGAAAATCTTCTCGCCTTCCTCGCCCGCCGACTTCTTGTGATCGTGGTGAGTATGTGAATGTCCTAAATGCCACCTCCTTGAGTCTCTAAAGCTAGGGTTATGTGGTAACAAAACCGAAGGAGGATCAATCGCTGCAAGAGCCGAACGAGTTATGGTTCGCGAGGCGGCGTAGAATTTGCGAGTGGAGTTGAAATTGGAGAATATCAACCTCATTGGGAAGGCGATGGATTGTGTGTAGGTAGTCTGCAGAAAACACAATTCGAGATCAAACTCGGAATTTCAAGTGGAGAGTCAGCTCGTGTACATAACTGAAAGCTTCCGAATGACGCTTGGAAGTTTTTTTTTTTTGTTTTGAGAAAATATAACTTCTGGGTTTATTTACTGCCCGGAAATGCAGGTATTTTTTTATATTTCCCACATATTATAATTCTTTAAAAAAATATAATAAAAGGATCGAATAATCAACTGGTTTATCAGCGATGACCACTGTTCTTATCACTTGATCATGTCTTTAATGAACATTTTTTTCGTTTTGTTATAGATGATATAATTTTTATGCAAAGCGTGGCGCTTGTCTGAGTAGCCGGACTAGACTGTGCAAGGTCACCGATTCGAATTAATCTGATTAACATAATATTGAACATCCATAAATATTGAATTTTTCAAGAAATGCTCCTTAAAAAGAGACAAAGCTACAAAAATAAAGATTAAATTAAACATGACAAAAACTTAGTTTATGTTTTAAAATACATATCTTTCAGTTTCATGGCATTGATAATTTTGACTGAAATCTATTTCAGTTTGTGCATAAAGATTTGGGGACAAGAATGTGATGGGATCTTATTTATAAATTGTTGGGACAAAAATGTTACCTGGTTATCGTACAAATGATATACATACACTACAACTTAATGGAGACCAAGAATGAAACTTCAGTTTCCCATCCGGTATTTGTTTTTCCCACTGAACTATATTAATACACAGTTAAGAAGACGTATATGCAGGAACGAAATGGGTGCTTCAGCTTCTGACGCCATTTGGTGTGTGAATCTGAGTTGAGATTTCAGATTTTGTTGTAGCTAGCAGAAATGATCCTTCACTTGATCCAGAAAGCAAAATGCAGTTTCAAGTCAGTGGAATGACAAGCTTTGAATTCAATAAGATGAGCAAGCTACAAAGGAGCTCAGTAGCTGTTTCTGTACTAGATTATAGCAATCTATCAACCAGAAATAAACAACAGGCAGGAATGTTGAGACAAATTCATCCCAAGTAGACAAGCATAGTTTTAAGCGGGCACTTTGATAAATCAAGTAAAACTAAAGCGTCCACGACTTAAGTGGATCAATCATTTGAGATATCAACAGTGTGTGATTTTAAAGATGGTAATTGACTAGCACAGTCGGATTTAATTAATCACAATAAAAAGCAGGTAGAATCAGCGACAAGTAATCGAGCAGGTATAGGAGGAAATGTAGAACCTACCAGTTACTTCTAAGCATCTGCAGACAGATTTCACAGTATATATCAGGAAGAAGGAAGATCGGCTGCTCCACATGAAATTAAATAAAGTAACTCCCCCGTATTCACATATAAAACAGATTTTCAGCTGCACAATGGGACACAAATAAGATGATGGGATAATGATGAAATAAAGACCATAATCAGTAAGCTTTCCTCCTCCAGAAAAGAATATTTGAAAATCCATCAAAGCAAGATCCTCATGAACCTTAGAATAAATGTGAAATCTATATAATATCAACAATTTTAAAAAATACAATGTGGTATTTTGAGTCGGTTCTTTTGAACCTAAAAGTTCATCCGTTCCATTTAGCACTTCATTAAAACTTTCAATTATGCACTAAACTTAAGTTAGATTTACGACGTTCTTTAGATTAAAAGTCACCAAGTTGAGTTCTTCAGTTCAACTCTTTTATTAAGTTAAATTATATTTAGTCGTTCAGTTCAGTTCAGTTTCAATTCGGTTCAAAAGAACACCACACCTTTCAACTCCCTAGTTTACACTGAAAATAAAAATTCTGGAGGAAGTGTGACATCAAAAAATACCAAGACATATTGAACCAATAGATGATAAACTGAAGACTCAGTTAACAAGTCAGAACCAAGAGTTGCTTACCAGAGAATGTTTTGCTTTCTTCAACAGTTGGCCGGTAGCGAGATACATTACAGTCTCCACATCTAGTACTGCCAAAAGAATTTGTGCACCTATTCACAAAAATTTCATCTTTCTATTTGAACCTTGTACATATTAAGTACAAACTATCAACCTCCGAAGCTCAGATTCCACATGACCGAACCAAAAAGAACAGTTTTTTTTGCCTGCTGATACAAGTATGTGTAACTAATCTTTGTACATCTTTTTTTCTTGAGCTGTATGTATGCTGACAGTGACAAGGTCACCATCCAGATAAGGAAGCACTGACCAGTTTTCTCCTCTATTAAGGTGCCTGAGTCACTATAATGGCAGAAGAAAATTCTCCTTGCACTTTCCCTGGGGCGTCACACAAGCCTTTCTGCATGTTCGTTTCTTTTAGGCTTGATTTGTCCATTCTCCATTGTTAGACCACAACAGCTTTAATGGAGAACAGGAGAACTTTTTACTTTTGATTTGATTCAGTTCCCTGCTTACCGGCCAATTGCCTCCATTCCAAGCCTTACTAATTGCAGCAAGCCCTCTACATCGTGGAAATTATAATCAAGAGCCCTTTTGATTATAGAAATTCCGTCCTCATTGTGAAACTGTTTCAAGTGTCCATTGGCCACTGCAAGAGCTGCCCGTGATTTCTTGGATGCTTCCATTGCAAAACTTACATCTTGTGCCTGCAAGTATAGGTATAAAAAGACAAGCTTTTTCAAGAAAACATACTTTATGCTTGTGTCGTGTGGCTGCAACGAATGACGCACGCATAAACACCAAGACCATGTTTATTAATCATTTTTACGTGTTTGAGTAAGATACATAACAAGTACAATTTCAATTATGAATACAGTAATGTGAATCAGGTGTTGAGGTTTATTTTCTAACTTCTGCTTATAAGGCCATTATGTATTTGAATGTAAGCCAAAAAAGCTTAATAGTATTGTTATATCAGTTAAAAATTACTAATTCATTTTCATATGTTTGCGGCCATCCACTTCCACAAGACTATTGGCTATAAACAGAGTAAAGTCGATTCGTGCTACAGTACAGCCCAAAATTTTGTTCAAGGTGAGTTACAGGCCCAATCTTGCATTTATAGATGACGCCAACAATGAGAAAACTAGTATCCTAGCAGCGACTAGCTTGCATGTGGAAACTTGAGAAATCGTATTCATTTGCTTCGCAAAATGACAATTAAGTATGCCACTTTCACAACTGTAAACATAGACTTACAAAATTAAGAAGCCGTGCAAAACCAGGACGGTTACGGGCAGAAATGACATGGCTGCCGGCAACTTGAGGAGAGCTCACACCCTTTGGTAAGACTTTGTCACCGTTTGCTGTATTATTCAAATTCTCAACATCGGAGGCAGATGAAGAAGGAGATTGGCCTTCGAACACATAAGTCATGTAATCAGAAACAGAATCATGGTAGTTTTGAAGTTTAGTACTAAGTGAAAATACATAAATCAGCAAATGTTCTGTACTCACCAACACCACTGTTACATGATACACACTAAAAATATACTTCGTCAAATAAAAAAATGCTTGGAGTCAGGGTGTGTAACACTACTTGTAAATTATAGTAAATATAAATACATACACAAACATGTACATATATACAAATAAAACTAGATTATTAGATCTTAAGATATATAAGAGTACAATGACTACTATGTGCATGTCTGTATCTGTAGTCAGACCCAGATCACATCTTTTGCAATCAAGTAATTAGAATAAGGTTACTTAAACGCGAAAAAAACGTTTAAAAAAGACGGTAAAATAGGAGCCAACTCCTCTCCATCTACATATATCTTAACATATGTTTAAAATGTTCCTGTTTGGTATTCAAACTGACATGATAAGGTTTATGCACGCATGATCAACTACAAGAGTATCAAGGGCATCAACCTGGTGGAGCCATTTGCAGGGCAGTCTGCAGCTCATGCCGATCCCTGTTGGCATTACTATGGGATGAATAAATTACCCTCATGTAAGCAACTTCTGTGCATTTGTATGCTAATGCAGCAGAAGTCATGTCATGCGCTTTCTCAAACTCACGTGCACAAAACCTGCAACATTCAATCAGTATACTTCTTAAAATCCAAAAAAATACCAGAATAGCTTACTCCCAAACCACAGAACAAAACTTAGCTTATACCAACAGTTATATACAGGAAGCAATACGGATAACACCACTCAACCAAATATAATTATCTGTCAAGCTTTGAATTCTATTAATGACTTGAATAAACTGACCAGTTCTTGTGTTCATACCTGCTAGTGAACAAATAAACTGCACATCACCATTTTGCATTTGAAAGAAGCAAAATATGACTGGTGAAAAGAAGACTGGAGTACCAAAATAATCAAATACAAGAAGAAGAGTGAACACGAATTGCAGACAGTAAAATAGTAAACATTTGAGTGTCTAAATCCATCAGTTACCGGAAGGGCCAAAAAACAGGTCATTGGCGTCAGCCCCAAGAAAGCTACCATCATTTAGTGGATACTTAAAATAAACAAGGGTAAATCCTCCATTAAAAAACTATTATATTTGTTGAGCTAACTATGTTCAATTTACAGTCCGAATTACAACTTACTCGCAAAGTTTTGCTGTGCTGCTGTACATCTCACTGGCGGAAGATTCTAATAGAGATGCACCGAGAAGGAACTTAAGGGCTGCCTGGAAATAAAACCCAATTCTCTCAGCATTTGACCCAGAGCTCTGCAATATTATGCAATCCAATTAGGCATCGACACCAAACGAACCATTAGCAAAGACGTATATTAGTTATAAACTCACACTCACCTCCATGCGATCAGCGGCATGTTTGAGAGACGTGGCTTCTTTAATAGCATTGGCAGCAGACTGACTAGAGGAATCCCTTCTGGCAGGACTTGGGGCATTGGGGTCTTTGGCAGTGTGGCCAACCGGTGTTGGATATCTCGATGTGGTTGACGGAGCTCCATTCTGATTGTCGGCCTTTCTGAGGGGTTTAAGTCCTTTCAATGACTTATCTTGTCCAGAAGCATCAATACTTTTGTTGTCTATCTCGTTCAATTTATGAGATCCAGGAGTATGACGAGTGTGACAATTTTCTGTTGAAATTCCTCCAACAGATGGTGATCGCACCACTGATTTTCCCCTCAATAGACTCGTTTCAAGTAAATCCATCTTTTTAGGCGGAAATGTGTTTGATGTTCCCTCTTGCTCTTGCATTGAACTTTGCCTACAAGGATATAAGCTGGGGAAAATGACATTTTTTGCATCTTGCCAATCATCGCTGCCTGATTTTAGTCGAGTATCTTTTTTACCATTTCCACTTTGTACTTTCATGTCATGTTTGTTTTCGGGCTTTTGATGCTTAGCTGCAGTATGTTCACTGGCTTTGTCACCCAATAGTTTATCCCCGTGAGCGTGCACTAGATCTTTAGAGCTATCAAAGAAATTAGAGGCATCACTCTTGTCGAATCCTGATTTTGAAGTGGACATCCTTTCCTTGGATCGCAAAGATAATCCCTTCTTGTCTGGAAGAGACCCATTCAAAAGGCTGTGGGTATTGTTACATGCCTCTTCATGTGTACCAAAATCAGGAACCTGATCTTCACATGGATACTGATCAGAAGCATTCACTACCTCATTTAAAGTGTGGACATCAGGAAATTCATCACAAGCAGCAGATTTTACTTTGGATTTGCCCCCAGAATCTGAGTTCCGAAAATCAAGCACAGAAGAATATTTAGTTGCCTTGTGGGAAACAACAGAGGCTTTCTCCATCATGCCGTTGTCTTTTTTAACAAGTCCCACTGCATTTCTACCATCAACCTCATGGTCCAAGTGCTTTAGAGGACTAACTGAAAGTCCAAAGCCATTCGATGGACACTCTTTGTCAAAAGCATGTCTTCCATTAGATGCATGCCTGTATTTGCTCCGAGATCTCAACGGTGAAGATGACACTGACTCCACTGGCGAGCCCATAGTATCTTGAAAATTTGCTTTGCTTTTACGTGAGCTCGAAATCTTGGAGGAGCTTGAAGTGGCCTCCATAAACGAGTGTGTAGGTGCCAAATCTCTCCTTGAAGGATACATATCTTCCGCACTCCATTTAAATGAAACGTTATCTGGCTCTGGTGCCAGCTTGACATCCTTTGGAATTGCGCGATCACCTCTTTCAGTGTTGCTTTCTCTATTTGAATCAGACATTTGAGTTGATGGCCTTGCCTTTGTTTCCTTGCTATGGTCTCTTTGACTAGACTTTTCCATCAAAGATCCCTGTTTCCCTTCAGCTTTGAACCCTGCAGTTAGCAGGGATTCTGAATGCCTAGATTCCTGACTGCCCTTAGCTTTTCTTTTTTTAGCTGAAGAATCTTTGGTATCGCCTTTTCTTTTTCCGAATGAGCCGTCAACAGAACGGAGAACTTGATCTTCCAATTTTTTAGAAGATGTTTTTGAAGTGTCAATATCTTCACCTACATGATTCTTATAAGGTATGGCATCGGTAGACTTGCTATAATCTTTGCCCGTAACAATAAATGGTGACATGCTTCTTGAGTTGGGGCCTCCATTTTTCGAGGGTAAATGACGATCAGTCTCAAAAAGCCACCTATCATCAGTTGGATCCTCGCTCTTGTGTTTCTTAGAAGCTTTAGGGCTATCTTGACTGGATCGTCTTTTCTTATTCGTCTTTGCATTTCTTGAATCGCCTACAGAAAAAATGTGCAACATGTATATAGTTGTTTAAAATTCAGTTAATGGACATAAAATGCAATAGTAAGAGGTGTATTTAGAATGATTACCTCCATCTGAAGAGGGCTCGTGTAGTTTCTGCCCATCTTTACTCAACTTCTTGTTTTTCTTTACTACAATATCCCTGGACTTCTTCAGAAGTGGATTATCCATATTTGTTACTGAAGGACATTGGTTAACATCATTCAAGCTTCTACTTTTGACTGCTGGCTGTAAATTTTTTGTCCGAACTCCCATATCTGTTGGACCCTGTGAGCCCGCTGCAATTGACATCTCAGTCAACCCATTTCTCTTATATGCAACGCTGGCTACAGAGTTAAATCCAGAATTAGGATGTTGAATACCAGAGAGAATTGCCCCAGTTGTGCTGCCACCATTATGGCCAACAGGATTCTTATCACTTTCGGGTACAGAAGATTGACAAAATGAGACTAAAGCTTTTGTTGTCTCTTCTTCTTCAATATCACATCGATTCATATCCGGCCTATCATGGTCGGAATGCAGACAAAAGGTTAACTACTTACAATCAGAAGTAAATGGCATTGAGCTCTTGAGGTTCATAATTCCCAAGTAACATAAGCAGGTTGCATATCCACAAAGGTCAATACTAACAAACAATCATTTATCACTACAAAGCTTTTAAAAGTTGAGGCAGCTTGTCATTAATGTTTATCCACCAACCACCACTACTACAGTCATCTTTAGGCATACTTAAGCGCTGATCCCAATAACAGAGTATCATCCAGTAACTATCAAAACAATATAATGTCCATCCATCCAACGACATTAGGAAACTGTGGTAATCTACTGTATAGCAAGCATAACATTATAAGATAGAAAATTTTCTTAAATATATAAAAATACAGTAAGAAAAATAGGCGAATTGAATACTTACAGCCAATCGAGCATGCTGCAAAGCCACTTCTCAGGAAGACTGTCAGGAAGCTTGCCAGCAGGAAGCAGCCGCCATTTCTGACATTTGTCGCAGCACACCCAATGCTCTTCAATTAGCAGAGGGGGCGCAGGAGCCAGTGGAGGTGCATCAGGCACCAGATAGCTCACAAGAGGGGCTGCTGCATGAGACCCAGTTTTTTGGTGAGACTCAGACATTGTTAGCTTCTCAATATTCTTACTGCTTGATTCTTCCTTCATTGTGTTAGTCATAGTTGTTTTACCACGCCCAGAAGTACATTCCACCGATTCCACTTCTTTTTCCTCTCGTTCTAAACTCAAATCCCTAAAAATATCTTTATATGATTCTCTAGACTTCCTCACATCATTAAGCACCTTGCTGTTCGCATATTTAGAGCCTCGATTTATGTTCTTCTCCAGTTTAGACTGAAAGGAGAACTCGTCTCCTGCCTTTCCCTTGACAACCTCAGCCACAATTCCATGACCTGGTTTCGCCTTCAACTTACTTTTAGCTTTGGAAGAACTATGATCCCTAGCTATCTTCCAACCATCAGGTTCTTGATATCCCACTTTCACATCAGTCTTCGCGGTTGGATAAGTTATTGTTTCTTGTTTCTCAGTTTTTACTACATTGGAGGGGTGAAATTCACCGCAAGAAGATTCATAATTTTTTCCACCTTTGTGGATCAAATATTTATTTGGTTGAGCTTCATTATCTTCCTCAAGATTTTCTGTGAGGTCCTCCCACTGATTTTCGACAGAGCCAACTTCGGCAATTGGTTTCCCATTAGCAACATCATCATGGTTACCAACCCTATCTGAAGGTGCAACTTTCCTCAATTGTGATGAAATTGCAGCCTTGTTAGCAGCCCTGAAAACTTCTGATGCCTTACCATTACTTTCTGGGAAATCAGTAGCAGCCCAATCTAAAGTAGATAGGAGCGGTAGTTTCAAGGCTTTAGAGATCAGCTTCTCACAAGCAGAATCTTCATCATCCGCTTCCTTTAAACTATTACTAACAATATCAGGAACATCCTTGGTGCCACCATTACTCAATTCCAAAGGTGTGTCGTTGATTCTTGAAGGCTTTTTGTTCTTTGGAACCGAGAGTTTCCCTTTTTTTCCTGATGAACCAGGTCCACTAACTAAGTTAACAGACTTTTCTGTTTCACTTTTTGAAACAGAATCTGGTCTCCTCCTTCTTTGGCTCTTTTTGTCACCAGTCAGGTAAGCTAGATCTTCAGCTAGGGGCGATAGTAGCATGCTTCCTTCTAGTGGAAACGATGACATTATCTGAATGTGGTGATGAAACAAATTAGAACACAATTTCAACGACATCAGACTAATTATATTGAAATAAAAGTACAAGGTCAGGGAATGACGCACATGAAGAATGTGAGTTGGTGATTCATCAGGGGCATCATGAGGTTCTCGAGACCACCCTTCACTTTCAGGGCTATCTTCAAATGATGATGACGGAGATGCAACAAGACCAAGACCACTGTAGAGTTCTGCTTTGGTTTGGCTTGACAATTTATCAGAGCCTACTCTGATACGAACCCTGAGTTTCTTTTGGTCTGGTACCTTGGATTTCTTGAAATTTTCAGCTCCAGAGGTAAGTTCCTCGGCACGACTATGCTCCATGTCTGCATTTAGTTTCACATGATCGTGAGTTTTTAAAGGTTTCGTCGAAGACAGAGTCCTTGTGTTGCTGACATCAGCAGAATGCGCTGGTAGAGAAGCACTTGCCGCTGTTGTGATGTTATGAAAACCACCCTAAATAAAGACCAAATTATTCAATGAATTCCCAAACTTCGGAAGGGCATACCAGGATTCTGCAACAATCTGATAATATCTAAAATGCAAGAACCTTCATTTATTATAAAATGCATACCTCAAACTGGAAATTGCTCGGCGATCGAAGTGCATGGTTCTGAACCTTCGGCGTCCTTGGATGAGAGCAAACAGGAGACCTCTGATAAGTGGGTAAAAATGAACCGTACCCACCGAATTTTGCCCCTAAATAAATCCATTTTTTGAGTAAAGATTCAGCATAAGTGGGACCTTCAAGCTGCGAAATGTGTATTATTCGTGTCTGCTACTTACCCAAATTCTCTGCTGAAACACCACCTTCAAAATCTTTCTGGAAGTGTCCAAGAACACTTTGTAGTTTCTCATCCTTGATACAAAATAAATTTTATTAGGTTAACTGGACTGCACAAATTACATACAGAATACCATGTGAATACTGATGCAAGGTGTAGTGCAACCTCTAACTTGATATATTGAATTTAAACAAATGCATCGCTCACAGGTACCTAACTGCTCTATCTCAAAACCTAATAAAAGGATATGAATGTCACTGCTCAATTAAAAGTATCCATTTAAACCCGTGTCTCATTCACGAGAAAGATAGTTGACCAGATGATTTGGAGTGGGCTTAAGGAATGCAAGCAGTTTAACAAATGTGAACGAATGTACACTCTTTCTCCAGTCTGTTAGGAACAAATGTTAGTTGCACAATGTGGTACCTGTAATACTCTTAACCAAATCTAATTCATCTTAAGCAATCCCCCTAAACTCAATTCTCATCAGCCACAATGTCATGCACAAGCTAACACAAATCTAACTAACAATCTCAATGGCAACTTATCTATAATTGGCTGCACATCAATGCCCTAATTGAATGAATTTAGATTATTTTTTTAATGAATTGAGATACTAGGTTGCAAATTCTTACAAGGTAAGCAAGAGCAATGTCCGGATCAACAGTAGGATCATCGTCCAGGTACGAGTAAGCCTCTCCTTCCTCAAGCTCAGTGTCATCCATATCTCCCCCAAACCCTAACCCCTTCCTCCCATCCCTATTCCCCACCGAGAGCATCCAATTGCAAACCAAACCAAATCCAATACAACAAAAACAAAGTAACAAACTACAAACAAATCACACAGCCTGTTCAAATCCTCGCTTCATCCAACAAAACTCCCGGTTGGCTCGATTGTGATTCCAACAACCTCCCCACCGGTTCGATGCCACCGATACAATCCAACGATTCAAAATCGTCGCCGACAAATACAAAAATATAATCAAAAATCGAATTCAAGTCTCAAAATTATGAAGATCGTCGATCGGGATACAGCAACAACGTCGATAACTAAAAACCCTAAACAATCCAGATCGCGGTGTTCCGATCTCCTGAGAGCTGAAGAGATGAAGACTGTTTTTTTATTTTTTATTTTTATTTTTATTTTTCTTTGTTTTTTTTATTATTATGGTATGTTTACAGAGCAGCCGCGTTTAAATTTATATTTCTCTTTTTCTTTTCGTCTCCATTTCCAGAGGATATTAATTATGTAATTTATAATTACGATTTATAGTGGACCGCTGAGAAGAAATGCAAGAGAAAAATGAACAAGATATTAATATTAATTAATTAATTGAATATCGTATCGAACAATTTTACTACGGCGCATGTTTGAAGTGGATATGCTTGAACATAAAAACCAACCTGCAGTTTTAGCGCGTGCAAATACATCAGGTTATGAAAGAGCGCAAGTATATCCTCTTAATTCATGGACTAGTGTATCCTTTTACTCAATTTAATGCAAAATATGTTTCATGTAATGTACGTAAAGTATTGTAATATTATTGTTACCTATTTTTGTTCTACAATACTAGTTGTTTTCGTGTAAAACGATAACATCACGCTATTATACATTTATTTAATGTGAAATATATGTATGGAACGCGTTTTGCCCTATATGTACGTAAAGATCCAGAAATCTATGATAATGAGGATGCAACGGAACGTATAGTTCAAGTTATATATACCTTATTTATTTATAATAAAAATATAGTTGAATCATCGTACTACCATCATTTTATCATTGGACCATATTGATGTACCATTCACTCCGCTAATATACCGTTATAATCCAAAAAGACTAGAAGAATTAGTATTAAATGATATATTATACTGCAAATAGAGTCTAACAAAATTATATTGGATGATTGATGATGAAAATCCTGAAATGGAGCAAACAATGTATCAACATTCAACACTGCACAATAATATTTAGAAAGTCCTTAAATTTTATTATTTGTACATTCTCTTAAAAATATTATAATTCGAACAATAAGTTAGAAAATAATATTAGTTCGAATTCGGACTCTCAACTTCATTTTTGTTTCAACAAAAAAAATTCTAACTCTCACGTTTACTTTTTGTTACCTTTATTTGGAAAAAGAACAATTGGGATAGATTTATAAATGTGAGGAATTATATTAGCAAATTAAGACACTTGTTCAACTTTAGCTTTTATTTATTTGCCCAATGCTGAGTAAATGTAGTTCACCTTCCTGACCAATATCGTTGAACAGAAATCAGTCTGGTCAACACCAAGCATTAACAGGCAGGCTTACATTTACTGAATTACCCTTCCAATGACGCCAGCCGACAAGTGCTGAGGGCATGTGCAAGTACGGTATTTCATAGTTAATAGAAAAGAAAAACACGCAGTTGCATGCTAATGCTTCTTGGTTGTTTGGTTTGATTTGTTTTGTTTTGTTTTGTTATGTTTTTTTTTTTTGATTGATATGTTTATGTTATGTTGAACAATAATTCAGACAGCTTCTTCTGCTGGAATTGGTCAACTTGGTAAAAGTGGTAGCTGACAAATTTGTGCAAGACAAGGACATTCACTCTCCGTAAAACACATGGAGGACATCGTATCTATTTGAGTATATCCTCAGAGACATTTTTTTGGTTACTATTCATCATAGAAGCATTTTGTATCTGGGATGATACCGATTCTCGGTTACTCATTTCATTATGATACCAATTCGTAACACCGGTAATGTACGTGTGCGCCACGTTGGCTTGGATCTTGTCCCAAATGATCCACATCAACAAATTTTACTGATACCGATTCATGGAAAATCGGTATCAGCTCAAATCCAAATAATCGGTTCCGGTTGTACCGATATTTTTAAAAAAAATGCATATTACCGGTTTTGGTGAACCGGTATTAACTCAAATGAGGTATTATGAATATTCGAGTTTCAGACGGTGTATTTTGGAGATACGAGTTTGAAAAGGGAGTAAAATATATTTAAACTCAATTTTTCTACATTCCGTGCACCCATGATATTCTGCAAGAGGACATTCTATTACTATTCACAACAAAAAAATATATGCACAGTGTACATCTTCTGAAGTAGAATAGTTACTAGATATTTTTGCTTAGAAGAGAAATCAGTTGAGCGATAAGTGATTGAAAATATATGTTGAGGTAAAATTGAAGTGATTTTAGAAGAGAAATAAGTTGTGTATTTATAGACAAATTTTTGTAAAATATTTGTTTCCAGTTTTTCAATTTTTTTGAATTATTAAATAATTTATAATTTTTATATTTAAATGTGATTTTCATTTAATCTCATAAAAAAAATCAAAATTTTGATGTAGTTTATATCAATTGTTTTTTTTTTTGATGTAGTAGTTAAACTTAATTTTTTTTTGATTAATAGTTAAACTTAGATTGAACCACTCAACTTTCTTATAATTCAAATTTCACCCCACTAAACCCTAAATCCCTAGATACCTTGCAGAGCTGCTTCGGTAGGTTCGTGCTCAGGGGCAACCGACAACTTCCTTCGGCCGACGCCACCGGCAAAGACAAAAACTAGCAAAGAGTCATCTGCTTCTGGGAGGAGCGGGACGACACGACGGGCGAAGACGTTCAATCGACAGGTTGGTGTATTCAAATTGTCCTTTGTTTGCTGGGATTGATTGTGTTTGTAATATGTATCGTTTTGTGATTACTTATATGTGATTTCAAGTTCTGGAACTGAAATTCTACCATTTTATTAAACGGTAGAAAATCTTTGGCTCTTTGCTTTGCCTGCTATCACAAGTTACGTAATTACTTGAGTTGTTATCACTTATCAGTGTTCCTTTCATAATAAATTTCCAGTCTTCTTTTTCTTCCTTCAAACTCCATTTTGTATTTTCATCTGAAATCTAGTAAAATTTTCATCTTTCCCCCAAATGTGGAAACTTGCAATGAAGTAGAGTTGACCCAGATAAAGAAATCAGTTCAGACTCTAAGTTCTGCAGCTGAGGTCAGTACGTCGTCGATCGATTTACTCAAGTTGTCTATTTTTATCTAAATGAATCAATTGGTAGTGCTGAAAAGTCCATTTACGTTTTCACTGATGCCCTTTTGATGGTCCAACTTGCTCTGTTTGTTGTGCTTCTGATATTGTCATGCTGATTGTTAGCTCATACCCCTTACAAATTGTTTAACTTGGAGTGAGCATACTCGAATACTTCAATGCTACAGTATAAATGTTAACTAGTGCTTGTTTTGATTTAAATGAACTTTATTTTCATCTTTTAGTGAGACATCGTCTATTGTAAGCACTAGAGGCATCACTATAAGCTATAGCACTGTTGCTTTATGTTATTTTAAGGTGCACTTAGTTCTTACGCGAGATATATCTTATTTTCTAACCAGTAACTTTACTATTGTAGGTGTTCTTTTATGTGTTTTTTACAGGATGAGTTTAAAAGTTCTATTAATATTTTGATTTTTGTATGATAATGAAAAAGGCATGAGGATTAGCCTTTCGTTGGGTTTCAAAGTTTCAAAAAATTTCTCATTGTATTTCAGCTCTATCAACTTTTGAATCCTGGCTCTGCCCCTGTTTGTGTTTATCAATTTTTTTCCCGGAAGGTTCTATATTGTGCTATTTCTGAAGGTGTTGTTTTTATTTGCAGTTGTGCTCACTGTAAACATCTTAGGTTCACTGTCATGTTGTCTGAAAATCGTTCTAATCGAGTGGAATCGCATGAAGTAGAAGATGGAGACCAGAATTTCGAAGAACTTGGGGTGGACCCTCGCTTAATTCGCGCATTGAACAAAAAGAACATTGATAATCCCACACCAATCCAGCGAGTTGCTATACCACTCATCCTTGTAAGTTTTAACTTGATATTTTATTTTGTTTCTTGAACTGCAAAGGTAACTTTTTTGACCCAATTGTAAGCGAATTTACAGGAAGGTAAGGATGTTGTTGCTCGTGCAAAAACCGGTTCAGGGAAGACTTTTGCTTATCTTCTTCCAGTCCTCCAAAAATTATTTTCTGATTCTGGTCCAAGAAACAAGCTTGCCCCTAGTGCATTTATTCTCGTGCCAACTCGAGAACTGTGCCAGCAAGTAAGTTCTGCTACCTGTTTCTTTTGCCAATGCATCTGTTTAATTATTTATGTACTTTTCTCAATTAGATTTTTCCTTTTACAGGTTTATGCAGAGGTTTCATCTCTCATTGAATTATGTAGGGTGCAGTTGAAAGTTGCTCAGTTATCTATTAGCACAACCCCTTCTGACTTGGTAAGTTTCTCATTTGACCTGCTGTTTAATTGTACGTTGTGCATCAATGTTAAGGTTGTTGATTGGCTTAAGTTTTTGATCTTATGTCCAGCGGGTCGCCTTGGCTGGACCACCTGATATTCTGGTAACTACACCTGCATGTATCCCCAAGTGCTTGTCCTCTGGCTTCCTTAAAGCATCTTCAGTCACAGATTCTCTTCAAACACTTGTTCTCGACGAGGTGCATATTTTTGTTTCTTTTTATATAGTCACATTTGTGTATTGCCAACCCATTGGTGCATTGTATACTGTTAGTTCTTTCCAATATGTCATGTCTATTTGTCATTCAGAGGATTACCATGCTTTGAATTGACAAAGTAACCACCTTATTACTAGCCAAAACAATTAACCACCTAATGTGCTCCATGAAAATTGACATGTACTGTTTTGTGTTTTTCATGGGTGTATTTAGAGCCTACTATCATTCGCAATCACTTATTCACTTTAGTTCAAATTGATTCATAACCACGTCATTCGAGTTGATTGTCAGAAATATGATTTGTAATGTTGTTCCAGGCAGATCTGCTTTTGTCATATGGCTATGAAAATGATCTCAAAGCTCTCACCGCTCATGTACCTAGAAGATGTCAATGTCTTCTAATGTCTGCTACATCGAGGTAAATGAGTAGAATGTACTGTACACTAACATTCCGCCGTGCCTTCCAACTAAGAGATGCTCTTTAAACTTTTCTGGGAGGTTGTTATCTGCATCAGTTGCTGAAATGCACTGTTTGTGACAAATGTTTCTTACTTCTGCATCAGTCTTGTACTCTTGTCATGTATGTATCTTTAGCCTCCTAGTGGCTATTGAACAAGACAACATGTAGCAACATTTGACAGTAATACCAGAGCAAAATGTCATAATACTTCAGGATGACTTTAAGCATCTTTTTGTAATAATTCATATTTCTGACCTTTTACTGGCAGTTCTGATGTTGAGAAGCTCAAAAAGCTTATTTTGCACAATCCTTACATCTTGACATTACCAGAAGTGGGAGAAGGCAAAGATGATATCATCCCTCGGAATGTTCAACAGTTTTGGGTAAGAGTTGATCTGTAATGGTTTGTATGGAACCCTTTAGCCTTTCTGCTTCCTTCTATCCCAGTCTTATTTGTTATTTCTTTCTGATATGTAGCTAACTCATTTTGATATCGTGCCATGGAATTTGTTTGTTTTTGACTCTAATATTGACTATCAAGATTTAAGTATTAGTTGTTTATTTGTGAAATTGGTTATCTTGAGAAAAAAGAACAATCACGCTATTCCCTACCTGACACTTTTACTCAAATGCTTACCAAGCGTCTTACATTATTTGACTTCACCAATTTCTATACAATATTTGGTTGTTTTGTTTTTCAGCTGGCATGTGGTTCAAATGACAAATTAGTATATATTCTAGCTCTTTTGAAGCTAGAACTTGTTCAGAAAAAAGTGTTGATATACACCAATACTATCGACATGGGCTTCAGATTGAGATTGTTTCTTGAGAAGGTAAATTGATCCCTCCCTAACCTCGTACTAGTTTTTTGCTTTGTTTGTTCTATCAGTATGTGTTTTTCACACAGCAAAAGCCTTGATGGTTGATTCACTTGCAAAAGTTGAGCTGTATATAGGTTGAGGAATATAATGCATCACTGTGTCATTGTTAGTTGACTGTACAGTAGGGTAAATATTGGTTATAGGCCATGTTCACTGCCTTCATCTTTTGGGGATTAATGTTTGGTCTTCATTCTGTAGTTATTTGTAGCTTTTGAAATATTATCCAGAGACAGTTTTCATATCGATGATTTGTTTATTTGTGTAGACAGCTTGCGCTGTTCAAACTATTAGTTCTGAAGATAGGGCGCTCTACTTATCTTTGGTTGTTCATTTGACAGATTACTGAACGACCTGCTAGAGTAGTGTTTATGCATGACCCTGGTTCTTATTTGGTTAGTTTGTTTATATCTGTACAGTTTGGGATCAGGTCTGCTGTGTTAAATGCTGAGTTGCCACAGAATTCGCGTCTCCATATTCTTGGGGTATGTTGCTACCATCACTGATGCACTCCTTGCTCTCAACTGTCAAAAGTTATTTTGCTACTGTCATTTCTATACTGCGGATTTTAATTGACGTCATTTTTAGGAATTCAATGTTGGTCTCTTCGATTATTTGATTGCGGCTGATGAAAGCCAGCCAAAAGACAAAACAGAAACTAAAGAAGAGAAGAGTGCTGACACAAAGAAGTCCAGAAAGAACGGCAAGGCAAAGTTGGACTCTGAATTTGGAGTAGTTAGAGGGATAGATTTCAAAAATGTGCATACGGTATGTCATAGTCATAACTCATAACTGTTAATAAGTCTATGCAGTTTTGTTACTACAAGTACAATTCAGTTGGCCTCTGTCCTCTGTAGTGCTGGTAATGAAGCATACCTCCAGAAAAAAAGTTACATTCTTATTTCTGTAGTTATGCTGACCTTTAATAACAACTGTGTTTTGTAACACATTCACTTTTTCTTGTTATGTCTTTTCAGGTTATAAACTTTGATATGCCTTTAACCGTTGAAGGGTATGTACATCGGATTGGCCGTACTGGAAGAGGCAACAACACTGGTGCTTCTGTTTCTCTAGTAAGTTTCACTATACCCGGTATTACATTTATTATGGTGTCTGAGTTGCATATACCACTGACATTCACTATGTTGATAGGTTTCCCCTAATGAGATGAATATCTTCAATGATATAAAAGCCACTCTAGGTGATGATGAGAACAAAGAAGCTGAATTCATAGCACCATTTCCGTTACTGACAAAAAATGCCGTGGAATCTTTAAGATACAGAGTTGAGGTAATTTTGTTAATATTTGATCCAATTTTCTTGACTTGGATGTTATTTCAAATGCGATAATTTTTTGCCTGAAATTTAACTGGTAATAGCAAATCACAGGATGTTGCCAAGAGTGTGACTAAAGTTGCAGTGAGGGAGGCGCGTGCTCAAGATTTGAGGAATGAGATTCTAAACTCTGATAAGTGAGTTAATATATTTTTGCAATTCTTTTTTTTCTTTCACTTTTTTCTTAACTTAATTTGACATTTCACCTATTAATTTTGAATTTTTTTTTGTTGACATAATGACACTTTATAAAAAGTCAGTTGTTTGTAAATGCCCTTATATATAAAACAAAGAAAACAGATCACTGATTTCAAAGGTGAAATGAATCCTATGCGTCAGGACCATGTAATTATTAAACTGAGTGCACATCCGTCTGTTGTTACATGAAGTTTCTACCCGTGTTTGAACCCGAAAAGGTAGGAAGGAAGGAAAGAAAGAAAGATAGATAGATAGATAGAAATATTTTGAAGGGAAAACTACGAAAGGTTTCAGATAGAATATATCATGTTTGCAGTGTTCGTAAAGCTAATGATCGTCATTGTTTTGCAGGCTAAAAGCACATTTTGAGTCAAATCCAAAGGACTTGGGTATGAAAAGCTAAACACTTTGGTTGTTCTGTTGTCGAGTTACTATATTTGTTTAGTTAAGAAGATTGATTTCATTGCAACTCGTATTTTGAACAGATTTATTAAAACATGACAAAGTCTTGAGCACAAAGCCTGTTCCTCTTCATCTACGTGAAGTGCCTGAGTACCTTTTGGATGCAACGACACGTGAGGCAAGCAAGCTTGTTAAGCTTCAAAAAGCTGCAATGGGATACAACAAGCCTACAAAACGTCGAGCATCAAAAAAGACGTCTAGAAAAACTAAAAACCCTTTGAAGACCTTCTCTGCTGAGGTATTCCCGTGTCATTCATTTTTGTTTAATAACAAGGGTTCAATTTTGTTGATGTTGTTACTAAACTTTTCAGTTTTTACGCTGCTTTCCATTTGGCTTTATAAGCGGCCATAATGGCAAAGTAAAAATCACGTAATTAAAGATGCACCTTAATTCTGTTGGTTACATTTCTCTGTTCCAGGGTTCAAAAAAAGCTCAAGATGGAGGGATGAAAAGGAAAGGAAAGGACGGCGACGATAACCACAAGAGAAAAAAGCAGTCAGTTTGATATTGCTAAATCCATCCGAAGCAATTTTGATCACAATGTCTACTAGTCTAGACTCATCTTTATTTCTCACTATCCTGTTTTATTGGTAGGACATAGGCAGGGCTGACATGAACCATATTTTTAAATTGTATTGTTGTTGGGCTTTTTAATTTTATTTTTTTAATTATTATTTTTGACTAGAACAAACGCCAACAAGGCTTCAAATCGAACAAGCTGTCCACAAAGGGCACCACGCTCAAGAAGGGCACTGACAAACAAGCTGGTCGGCCGGCCGACCGCAGTGGCCGACACTACATAACCTAATGAAACATCGTCGTATCCTTCGATAAGAGTAGGAGTCTAACTCCTGAGACCTAAAAACTAAAACAACAACAACATAAGCTTAGACCTAATCGGCTGAGGATACAACCCTCATAAGTGAAACAAACACTTAGAGGGACTAAACTAGAAAACTAAAACTAAACTACAACGTTAAAACACACAAATATGTATAAAAATCGGTCGAACCGGCCAAAACACAATCACTACTAGCAACGCCGTCCACCACCACCAGAGCCGCCACGTCGCCGACAAGAGCTCCAAGACACCCAGCCAAACAGCGGCAGCCGCCACAGGTCGTCCCCGACCCACACAACAACCACCAATGCCGTCGCAAAACTCCACCAGCAGCCCGACAAAGCCGCAGCAGCACCAGTGAAAACTATACACAAAAACTATTTACCCTCCCCTCCCATCCCACACCTCCACCCCCGCAGATCGCAACTCATCCCCACCCTACCCACCTGACTCTATCAGCCCGAAGCCGAGCTCCAGACCGGCAACGGTAACAGGGGGAAAGGGGAGGCCAGCCCGCAGTAGGGCGGAAGGAAGAAAAGGAGAGGAGCAACGGAACTGGAAGCTAGGGTTTGGTGTTTGGAGTCGTTGAGAGGATGATGAACAGTAAGAGACTACGAGAGAAGGGAGAGGCTAATGTTGAAGGAAATTAAATATGCTTTTTTATTTTATTTTAATAGAGTCACTTTGAAAACCCTTTTTCATGAGACTTGTACGTTGAGCATGACCATGTCATTCCAGGTTGGCTTATAGCTGTTAACACTGTTACAAATGCAACTTTGAGTGTCTCAAGTTTCGTGGGACTCCCAAGGCTTTGTTCAGGAGGCAAAAGAGGGCCTAGAGGCTAGAACTACTGGCAAATCACAGGGATTGGAAGCTAAAGTTTATTTTCAGGGAAGGGAATTTTCTTGCAGACAACCTTGCAAAGAGGCGAAGAGAGAGCGCTGGAGCTGGAGCTAGAGCAATAAGGATGCTATTCCTAGATGCATTGGTCTCGGCAGGGCTTTTCCTTGAGTTTTTTGTACAAGTCTTGCTCAGGTCTTGTTTTGTATTGTTGTATTTTCCTTCCCGTTGAGCTGTTGTTGTTCGTTTTGGTGTTGTTACTAGGGGAGAGCAAAATTCGGTAATTACCGTTTACCGTCGGTAAATTTACCGTTACCGAACCGATTCGGTTCGGTAAATCGGTAAAACGGTAAATTTACCAACGGTAAAACGGTAAAAATAAGTCGGTAAACGGAATAAATTTTGAAATCGGTAAATTTACCGTTTTACCGTTTTACCGAAAATATTAATAAATAAATAAAAATTATATATATTATAAAGAATTTTTTAAAAAAAAACATTTATATATATTAAAAATCAACATATATATTTACAAGATTTATAATATATATTTAAAAAATTAGAAAAATAATTAATTTCGGTAAAATCGGTAAAATCGGTAACGGTAAACGGAAAAGAATTTTGTATTTCGGTAAATCGGTAAACGGTAAAACGGTAAACGGTAAAACGGTAAATTACCGTTTGCTCACCCCTAGTTGTTACCCCATTACTTCTTCAATCGAAAAAAAAAAGTTTCAAGTGGTACAATGTTTAACCCTATAGATACAATAAACATCCTGAACTAATAATAGTTACACATCGACCCCAACCAAATCCAGTTAGTACGCCTCTGCCCTAATTCCCAAATTAGGTATCGAACTTCTTCAGCTGCAATTGGAGCCAATCGACGAGGGTGGAACTCAGCTTGGCTCTCTGGTCTCATCACTCGCCCAACAAGCTCAACGTGTGGAAGAAATTGAAAACGTTTGAACTTGGAATGGCAAGTAGGTCTTTAGTAAAGATATTAGCTGGTTGATCATTTGAGGAGACGAAGCGGGGTGCAATAAGTCCAGGGTGAGGTATTGGCGCACGACGTTACAGTCTAGTTCAACGTGTTTAATGCGCTCGTCGTCAATCTTTGAATCATCATCACCATTAGGATTTGTATTATAGAAGTTCTCTTCATGTTTGCTAATATACTCTCTCGCCTCCTCACAATTATCCATGACACACCAACGCATGTAATCAATGTCATTATTGCCCAACTGCATCCTTCTAAGGTACCCCATCACCTTGATGACATTCGAAACAATGGATATGTCATAAAAATCTTCCACGACTATATTATGATTTGGTGATGTGTCTTCAATCTCCCCCATGTAAAGTTTGTAGTACATGACACACTCTTGAGCAACGTACTGCTCAGCAATGCATCCTTCCGTTCCGGATACCATGTATTTCTCACATACTTCTTGTACTGACCAAACTGGCTGCAAAAAATATAAAATATAAAATTTAAGTTTAGCAACACATTACTATGTGTACAGATATAAGTATATATATTCAAAGATTCTCTTAATTTAATTACTTTTTCATGTGGTACATCAAACTATAGAGTACAGGACCCTTCAACAATATTTGATCAGGTAAATGGACCATGAGATGTACCATCATGGTGAAGAATTCCGGTGGCAACATGCGCTCTAACTGACACAAAATTTGAACTATGTAAGACTTCATTTGACGCACCTCTTCCTTTTCAAAGTCTCTACAACAAAGTCTCTGAAACCAATGCGATAATGATATAAGTGGGTAAACGACATTGAATGGAAAATAAGTTCTAATGAAAAGCGACAACGAGCGCTGTAACATAACATGACAATCATGTGTCATCAACCCAATAAATTTTTTGTCGTCAAGATTAATCTTATTCCTCTGGCTTCCTGCATATTCAGATGGATACTATACATCTTTGATCAGTTCAATGATCTCTACCTTCTCACTCGTAGTGACAGTGTAATGTGCTTTACTCACTTTCTCTTTCCTCGAGGTTGCCCCAATTGATTTAAACCATAACTTTCTCCATACCCCTTGCTCTTCTATAAGATTTTCTTATCTACAATGAGCCTTCCATATTATTTCAAATTTGACTACAACAAAATGCAGGGTTGGATTGTTGCCCACAGTTGGGCAATCTTTGTATCTTCAACTTATGATGCATAGTCTTCCAATCCCCTGATATTTTGTTTTTCATAAATGTCACTTTTATCAAGAAAAAAAGAACTTCCTGCCTTTCTTTTTTTTTCCTCTGCTTCTTCTCGATTTGGTTTCAAAGACACCCTCACAAAGGCTACATGCCAAGTCGTTTTTTGGTATATATATAAAGACAGGGCTCTACCAGCTGACATGTAATACTAATATGCGTGATCATCACATTACATTGCTTTGTTAACTAAAATTTAGGTGCCTGCAGCTGAGACATTATTACTTTACTTTCGTTGCATTCACTACTTGCAATAAAAAGTTATCTTTATGCTTCAGAAGAGGGTACCGAATCAAACAGCTTCATCTGCAGCGGGATGATTGCTGGCTGATTCACTAAAGTCACTCTCTGCAGCCGGTTCTCTTGGTCCAGTATCCATCCCTTGTTCAACTTCTGATGGATCTGCTGTCTGATCAATAGGTTCAGGTTCCCCTGACGGTTCACTTCTCGTGGCTTCCGTTGATGGGTCTGTTGGTGAAGGGTTTGCTGCTGGTTCACTTGGTGGATGGTGAGCTGCCGGTGGACTATATCTCCTGAGCAATCTTTCTTTGTTCTCCTTCCACCATACTTCGGCCTGGTGTTCGTCAAACTTTCTTTTGCTGTACAAAAACAATTGCAATCCTAATATGATGAGAGGGAAATAATGAATCAAAAAATAAAATTTAAAACGGACAAGCAAGGTAGCACAAAATTGCTTCTTTCTGATTAGGGGATTTCTGTATGCTTATAAAAGCATGCATGTGTGGGTGTTAACGTACTAACTTTTTTTTTGATTTAGATGATCATGGAGAAAGCCGTTCTGAATGTTGAGTGCTTTAAAACAAAACAAAAAATGGTGCTGTTCATATACCTGAATCTAACTCGGTTGAAAATCTTTGTTCCATCACTTAGTAAAACGAGCGTCACATAAACCCCAGGTTCAAATTGCTCAATAACTTGTGTTAGCTTTTCCTTTTTCACTGTTGAGCTTGACCCACTGGTATTTGCATCATTATCTGGGATTGGTTGAGGTGCAGCCTCTCTTGATACTTTTTTGTAATTGAGCTGATCAGTGTTTACACTGCTCTGTACTAGCTCGCTTTGCGTAGTACCTTCTGACATCCCATGGCTGTGTATGCTTGTCAAATCCCCAAAAGAAGGAATAACCTTATGCTCTCTGATAGAACTTGTGAAAGCAATAGCTTGATCAAATGCAGCCTTGAATGATTCACTTTCAGACACTTCAGGAGGCAACTTTTCTGAAATTTCTTTCAGCTGTAGTATGAAGAAGGTGCCAAAGCACAAAACAAATTAATGAATGGAGAAATATAAAAAACCAGTAGCTAGAATATCTAGAAGAAGCAATCTATCCACCTGGAGGTTTACTTGTAATTATGCAAGATCTACTCCAAGAAAAATAACTAAAAATGTTACAAGATTTTCTTATCTACAATGAGCCTCTCCATATTCTTTCAAATTGACTTCAACAAAATGCAGGGTCTGATTCTGCCAAGACTGGAATTAGCTTCTGAGTTAGTTCACAACTAACAGTTTACATTCTACTTGTGCCAAGACAACTAATACAAACTTAAATCTAATAATGCCTTCCTAAGGAATAAAATAGAGGAACTATGAACACCTGGAACTTCCTTAGTAGCAGCAAAAGGGTGCAGAGAAGAATATTACTACAAATATACTCTTTTGAGCAAAGATAAGGGGTATCATAATGCGTTTCGTATAACAATATCACTATTTTGCTCAAGCAACTTTTTTGCTAACCAAGGGAATGAGGCTTATTCGCAAACAAGAAAACTGTCAAACAATAATGATAACTATATTATCAGCCCTAGTTTATATTAAATATATTCAACATTTACACTATCGATCTGCGAGCTAATACTGCAATAAGCAGTCACTTTGACAAGGGTAGAAGAAACCTGTGCTGTGATGGTCTTAACTACTTCATTTGCAGCGGTGCTCTTGGAAGATTGTTCTGCAGCTGAGGACACAACCATTTGAACATTTTTTAGTAATCTCTGAATTTCCAAGTCTTGCTTATTACATTTCTCTGTCAAACTTTGTACCTGCACCAAATTTAAGATAAGGGTGAAAAATACTGGTTTCATAGTAATGTTTTTTTTATATTTTAAATATATGATATGTAAAGTACTTGATTTTGTAGCCTCATGACTGCCTGGTTCAAGCTCTCATTTGTTTTTTTCAGGTTGTCAACAACATTTTTTGATGACACTGGATTTGCAGTACGTGGTGGACTTGGTCTTCTGGAGTGCTGTAATGGTGAAGCAGGCCTTGAATTTACCGTACTCTGAGGAATCGGAGTTGATGTCCCAGGCGGCTTTACAGAACTTTGTATAACACTCAAAGAACTTGGGAATACAATTTCTTTTAGCTGCTTAAATCCTGGAACCTGGGAAGCTCGCACTATGGATGGATCTGCTCCAGCTCCTGACGTAGTTACTGGCTTAACCTCGAGGTATTTTACTGGTTCCGTGCAAGGAGATAGCAGAATTTTTGATGCCCTTATTACCTCTCCTCTATCAAACCTTTCCCGGCTGTCTACGGAGCGTCGAGCTCCAGTTATTTTCCTATTGAAGTTAGATGCATTTCCAGCTTCAATGGCCTTAAGTGCCCCATAGCAAGAGTCACAAACACGATTGAGTTTTCCAGCAACCACAATTTTTCTTGAAACACAATTAAAGCAGTACCCATATCCACATTGGTTGCAAACTATCCTTTTTCTGAACATGCTAAAAGTTTGATTGCATCCTCTACAAACTGACTCATCATCCACCCATTTACGGATGCAAATAATTGCAGAAAAATTCGAGCCACAGCAAATACTTTTAACACGCCTGTCTCTTAATGCTTCAACTAAAGTAGGGGTCTTGCGGTCTTCTATGTCTCCATGCCCTAATCTTCCGTTGCCCCCTTTTCCCCAAGTAAACACTTCACTTCTTGATGTCAGCACAGCAACATGTTCTGCACCACATGATATTTCTTCAACAAACTCACCCACAAGCCTATCTTGTACCAAACAAGGTAGCTTTCCGTCAGCTTGTGGATTTCCTAGCTGACCGTGCGCAGTGCCACCCATAGTGAACACATGTCCAGATGTTGTGAGAGCAACTGTCATAGTATGACCACAAGCTAATTGATGAAAATTGTAATCAATGAGTGATGAGACACATGTAGGAAGAAGGTAGCTCTCCTTACTTCCATGACCCAGACGATATTTGTCACCATCACCCCAAGTAAATAACTTCCTAGATGAAATACTGGCTGCAGTTTGGTTTGCAACCTCAACGATAGCTGCAGTGTGCCATACTCCACAGGCAACCTTGATCGTTTTTAGCCCGCTTAGTAATTGAACCTCTTTTGGATAAGAAAAGCTTTCCCGGTCTCCATGTCCCAAAACACCAAATGTACCATCACCAAAAGTAAACAACCTACCATTAGAAGTTATCATTGCCGAATGCCATGTTCCACAAGCAATGGAAAGCACGTGAACCCCGACTAAAGGACCTGAGACCCTCTTTGGTATCCAGTGGCTTACATCTGAACGTGAACCAAGGAGTCCAACACTCGATGCGCTATCACCCCATGTATACAAGTCACCAGATGTTGATATGGCACAAGTATGATACTCACCGCATGCTATATAATCGATGTTCACATCTCTTAGATAGTCAATTAAACGTGGACGACTAAAATCTTTATAAGTACCATGGCCAAGTGTTCCTCCTTTCTCTTCACCCCATGTGAAAACCTCTCCCCTTGATACACAAGCAATATGTCGAACACCACAAGCAATTTGAAAATTTCCATTTACTGCAGTTGGCTCTAAGGCCCTCGGAGTCAGCACATCAGTTCTTTTAGGAACTACACTAACAGATCCATCAGGTAAAGTTCCCTCGGTCAGAATCTGTCCCCAAACATAAACATCAGCAATCCATCCATGTTCATCTGGACCAGAACCTTGACTTGAACAACTAGGAGTGCTGGAAACACTAATTCGGAAACCATCTGCATTACTGATTCTGGGTTGCATGTTTACACGTTTTGAAGCTGCATCTGAGTTACGATTATTCACCAAACCTTCTTGAGACGTTAAATCTATCGAGAGCCTACCGCGAGCAATGCTTGGCGTGAAGTCTAAATTTGATCCTGAAGGACGGCCGTAAGGGAAAAATTCACCATCCTGAAACTATAAAAGGATAGAAGTGTATGTGTTAGAGAGAGTAACACTTGATGGACATGGAAAGCTTTAAAGAAAAAATGAGTATGCACGACTCTAACGTTTATCCAAAATACTATCACAACATATTGATTCTAAAGCACAAATAAAACTGGCTTTTATTCATTTGTATTGCAAGGTAGATAAATATTATTGATGTCTCTCATATTAAATAATCAAAATTGTAAAATTTATAGTCCAATGTCACTATAACGCTTAATAATATTCCTTGAAAAAGGTCACACTTAGTTCAGCAACATGTAAAAAAAGTTTTGCAACATGCTTTATTGCAAGGAGAAGGGCTAATAAGAAACAAGTGTTGAACGCAAAGAGAATCCGAATCAATACATATTGCAGTGGGCACTTCTGGCATACCCCACACATCAAAATGGAATATAAATGGATGTCAAACTTTTTGTTTTTCCAAACAATGAAACTTAAATTTTAGGATTCATTGTTTGGATTCTACTTGCGTGATTTCTCTACATACATGGCAAAGAATTGTAATGCTCGACAGATCATTTTCAAATCTTATTTCATTAAAGGTATGTTTTATAATTAGTTTTTCAAAGATACTGTAGATATAACTTACATCGGAACATAAGCTACCCGAACGTCTATTGTGGTTAGTAGATATTAGCGCCTTCAACCCTGCGAACCAAACTTCTGCTTCAACTTTATCCTTGCAGATCTACAGTTTGCAAAAAAAAAAAACGAGCGCATCAGTTCAGATAAGTATCAATAAGTTAAGTAGATGACATGTTGATCAAACAAACATGGATGTAACATTTTACTTATAATAGCTTACCAAATCAAGGGATCTTTCACCGTTGTTATACAAAAGTGAAAAGGACAAGTAATCTTTTTCTGGACGCAAATATCTTCTGAATACAGCCTGTCCAAGTAAAAATGGGCTTCATAGAAGAAAATATTGGAAATATATACATATAAATATATATTATTTTCAATTGGCAATCCATTCTCTGGATTTCCACACATGTTTAAATAATAGATCCATAGAAATGTGTGATATAACTCACAGTTCGCTGTCCAGGAATAATACGTTGAACGAATGATAATTTCAAACTCTTTTCTTCTCCATGTGAAATCCAGATCAACGTTGTTTCATCCTGCGAAGAAAGTAATATATACATGATAACATTTAGTTATTAACACAAATAAAAAATATGAATAGTCTTTGGGACGGAAGTGCTCACAGTAGAGACTCTGAAAGAGCGAAACTTAGGCTTGCCTTTCCTACTATATTTGAGCAACTGTGCACCTTTCTTCAAAGTAATAAGTGTCTAGAGAAGTGAAAAAAGTAAAAGCTAGTGAAAATTGTTGAGTCCAAAAAGATCCAACTAATTATATAAATATGATCTTTAGAAAAAATTGTAGTCCAGCCTTTATAGGGAAGATGCAAACAAAAAAAAATGAAAAGGTAAAGGTACAATTTCTATGTTCAAATAGTTAATTAAGAACCCGACGGCAGCAAAATGTGATGGTATGTGGTTATACTCAGGAATTCATCTATACATTATCCATTTAATCCATATGAACTCTTATGCTGCAGCACTATCTTCCATGGCTAATACTATTTGAGAAATTGATTGAATGAATAGATAGAAAAGTGGAAAGAAACCTGTTCAATTTCACGCTCAAGATCCCCATAACTAAGAAGATCTGCCATTCCATCTGAAACAGCAATTAGGTGAGGACCGAAGAGAAAGAGGTAGGAGGAGCAGCAGCATCAGGTGGTAATGCGGCGAGAGTGGAGCTCCAGTCTTCATAGATGCATAATATGATGTTATCCTCGGTCATGTATACATAGATATGCCAAAATTGAAGAAGGGATGATGAATCAGTGACGACGGCGGTTGCGTCTTCCAGAAAACCTATGCATAAATGAATGAATGAATGAATTAGGTTTTTATGCAGTGTTGTTGCCGGGTGATCAGAGAAAGGGATGGATAGAGAGTTTCTTGTGTTTCTGAGGGAGAAGGAAGAAGGGTGCTGATGAGAGATTATCATTATGAGCGAAGTTGGCGCACATTTGTGGCATCACAACCATCAAAACTATTTCACACATCGATCAACCTTCGCTTTATATTTCTACTAATTTCCTGCTTCATACAGATTATACATTTATTCAATTTTTTGTTTAATATATAAAATTTTAAAACAATTTGGATGATTTCCGATTAACGTGAGATTAATTATCCTGGTCGCTTAATCCGTCTAAATCAAATATCTCAGTTTTTTTTTTCGATAGCAAACAACATACAAGGGAAGCCTCACAAGGATAAATAAAGAAGAAGCCGATGAAAGATAAAACTACAGCCTGAGCACACAGAAACCATAGTTGTTGTTGCTCACAACTGCCTCAGAAATATATGACATATCTTCCACTCCGGATGTCTTGATAAAAGATTCTAGATTCTCCTAACACCAACACTCCCATTTGGCTTTTTTGGCCAAGCAGTCGACAGAGACATTGTGCTCCCTAAAGATATGGTCTATCTTCCACTCCGGATGTCTTGATAAAAGATCCAGACCCCATCGCGTTGCTCTGGAGCTTCCAACAGATTGCAACATTCCTGCCTGGAACGCCCAAACTGCCTCAGTGTTGTCCGAAATAATGGAGACTGGACTACATCCCTGCTTTTCTGCCAATAACATACCTTGTAGCATTGCTAGGCATTCCACTTCCATAACAGATGAACAATTTCTTTTCCAGTTGATGCTGCATGCCAGAATGATCTCCCCATCAGACGCAACTGCCGCATAACCCCCTTACATCAGAAAGACCAGTTTAGGATCCATAACAATATATATTTATACTTTCCACAGGCTCCAACTCTTCCCGTGCACCAACAAAGCCAATAAGTGTCTTCTTCTTGCATTGCAAAATCAAACTATTGACTCTGATACAACACCACTCTTTACTCAAGCCACACTTCCTATGAACCTGGGTATTCCTATTCTACCACAACACCCATGCCCCCACCAAAACTTTCGATATGTTCATTAAACTGGTCTATGATATATATAACCATAGCCAACTCATAATATCATTACTCATTGCGTCATCACATTCAATAATATCTCACTTCTTGTAGAATAGCTTTGCTCACCAGCATTCAATAAACAAGTGTGTGGTCGATTCAGACTTATATATAGTCACATAAGCAGCAGCCATATCCAAGCTCAAACCCCTTCTTCCGGCGATTAATAGCAACAGGAAGTGAATCATGAAACAACCTTCAAGCTATAATTTTAATTCTCTCAGGTACTTGAATTCTCCAAAAATTTTGCCATACTCTTTTGGTTGCTTTTGTATTTGAGGCCTCCCCCATATTTTTCCTACTGGCTCCAATCCAGTTTTTTGTCCAAACATAGGCTGTTTTGACAGAATTCTCCCGAGGGTGACCACTTCCATCTCACATTTTGCATATTACCATCGTGCATCAGACCTCATTTAAAAATCTCCAGCACACTACATATACACTTCCAGACAAAGGAATCATAAGGTCTTTGCCTTTGAGACTAGCAGATCTCTGAATATTATGCTTGCCACCTGACTGGGTGAGACACGAACCTCCACAGTTTCTTTATTAACATAGCCACATTTAACGCCTCGGTGCTTCTAAAGACAAGCTCTCCCTTCTCCTTGTCTAATTGTTGAACATTTATGCTGAGTCAGTGGATGCTCTGATCTTTATTATTTCTTACCCACGAATAGTTAAGTGACATCATGGTAAATTTGTCACAAAGGGACTACGGTACCGTAAAACATTTCATTGCTAATAGAGGCATCACTTGTAAGCAAGATTTGACAAGAGTTTCTCTACCCGCAGTAGATAGTAGGACATATTTCGAATCTTGTATCTTTTTGCTCATCTTATCCTTTAAGTATTTGGAAACTTCAACCTTACATTGTCCCATCAACAAAGGTAATCCCAGGTATCTAGAGTGTTGTAGGACATGCTTCATACCCAAAAACTCACCAGTTAAAAATAACATATATTCGCCGATGTTACTGCTTCCACATACCAAACTTTATTGAGTTCCATTTCAACAACTCTTCACCTCAAGATTTAAGATTATTCCCTCAAGAGCCTCCTTTGCTGCTAGCTCTCTGCCAACTTTCGCTTACTTCATTTTTAAAACTTCTATTCCTCATTCACATTGGGTCAAAACGGAAATCTGGTTTGTAGTTTTGTCTGTTTCTGAGTTCTTTCGGTTCGAGAATAATGGGACGATGATCCGAATTGAGTGCCACTCCATTTGTAACCGATGCCTTAGGGAACTGACTGATTCACTTCTTATTTGTAACAACCTTGTCCAATTTAGCATTTGTCTCCTTTGCACCTTTCCTCCGGTTCGAGAAGGTAAAATGGGGGTCCTTTGAATCCAATGTCCCCCGAATGCGCAATCTGTAAGAGCATTTCTGAAACTTCGCATATGGGCATTGTCTCTACTCCTACCTCTATCCCATGAGTATAAGATTTCGTTGAAATCTCCTAGGGCAACCCAACCCGACTATTCACAGCCCTAACCAACTGCCAGCATTCCTCCCGCAATTAGATTACCATAAAAAGGGCGAGTCTGCATACAATTCTATTTTTTACTTCAGCGTGGATATGATACCTTGAATATGAAACAAAATTAACCTCCATGTCTTCATTCCAAAGCAGTGGTAGTCCCCCGAAAAATAATATCTTCCAACTGAAAAGCAGTTTTTGAACCCTAGATTGACCTTCATCACCTCCCAATCTCTACATTTGAGTTTAGTTTCGACTAGCCCCAACATCATAGGTCTATTAGGTCGCAAACGAACTGCACGTGGGTGCTAATCTGCAGCAGTTCCAGCTGATGCAATTCATGGCTCGTAGCGGGGCCGACTAGCGACCGCCATCAATCGTCTTTTGATATGTTAACTCGTGTACCTACCTACCTTTTAAAAAAGCACAGTTGTCTCTCTTGTAACTCTTTTAGATTCTTCGGCTAAGATTCGGATCCCTACACCAACGCTGCTTGTCTTAGCCAGACTTTGTATGTCGACGTCTTCTCCGGCCGCCTGCACTTGGAAACATATATCCGGCAGCCGCTCATACCTAAACTACATAATCCAAATAGGAGGTACGTAATATCTCTTGTTTATTTTGTCTAAGAAAAATCACGACCAAATTGGCTTGAACCTTCTTCACTTGTCAAAAATTTGCAGAAATCCAATAAGAGTGTATGGATTTCCGCAAATAACAGCATAAGTCTTCCAATATCTACCAATTACTTATAATTTTCAAAAATGAATATCTGGAGCGCTTCATTGAGCCATGGTCGGTAGAATGAGACAGTAAAGCACATTGTGAGTCACTCATTGTGCTGATGTGACAGGTAATAGTATGTTGCTGTTTGTTTTTTGCTTTTCGATAGTGGGACACGTGGCGCGCCCACAAAGCACGTGGGTTAGATGTGTGGCTCAGATCGTGCCTCACTGCCTCATTCTAATTTTACTGCCTCATTTGAGCGCTCATCTCTGGACATATATATAGTGTACATAGGAGCGCTCGGTTGAGAACATTTAAAAATTCGAGAACTTGAGAACCCAAATCTCACTATTAGATCATGATGCATTTTTGTGCATGTTACACATGTCTAAAAAACAAAGTCAAAAAAGTGGCTTTGACTTTGCATTAAATGCATCTTGGAAAATGCACATGAGACACGTGTCACCACCAAAATGGATATTGGAAAATACATCTTGTATTTTAGAGGGATAATATTATGCTCTCAAATTCTCGAAATTTAAAAAAATTCTCAATTGAACACTCCTCTCTAGTGTACATTAATTATGTTCTAACTGAAAGGGGTTCATTGCCAAACAGATGGTCAAAGTCCATCAGATTGACAAAAAATAATTGACAGTTAGAACCGGAGCATCAAGCTGCAAAGTGCATCAGATGAAATGTAATCAAGTCTGGAAAATGTTTAGATTCTTCCAATTATTGATCCTAAAGTGAAAGATTCAGCGATGAATTTGACAGATTAAAGAGAACAACAAATTGATCCCAAAAAAGAAAAAGAAAAAGAGAACAACAAAAAAATTGATTTTTAAAACCAGAAAGATAGATAGATGCTATTGAATAAGAACAAATAAGGAAGATGAATTGAGCTGTATAATCAAACAAACACTGCTTAAACTCGTAATCGAATTCGAAGTGCAAAGAAGAAGAAATAATTGTGAAGCAGGGAGCTCACTGAGAGAGAAGGAGAGAGAGTTCGTTTATGGACGCAGAGGAGGCTAGAGAGAGAGAATTGGGCAATAAAATGAAGATGCTACGAGACAAACGTGGATCCGAGCGAGAAGCGGTCGATTTTTTCTTTTTGTTACCTTTTTCTTTTCTCATTATTATTACTGATTGACTCGCTCCATGTTTTTACTTTTTTATGGAAAAGTATAATCTGCAATTTTGAATTAATATTTGTTTTCAATTTTATCGAATAATACTTACCTATTCTTTCCAGAATCGCAAAATTACAATACATATAACGTCTTATCATCTAATACATATATATATTGATCTTCGAAGTTCTAACAAGACATCTTGATCGGATTTGAAATCATATGATTCGTAACCTTTACCATGCATGGATCCGCACATCCGCCCCCAAATCATTGGTACACTCTTCGACACATGAATAGGTGGTTAGTGCGAAAAGAGATAATGTGGAGACAGCGTGCTAAAACAGATTGGTTAAATTTGCAAGTGCTTGTAAACATGCTAACACTGTTAAAAGACTGCTGTTGGAGTACGATACCCCTGGAGTAGGCATACGTCTGGAGGACGTATACTCCAGTGTGTTTTGATGGACAAACATCCTACTGATGCGTTACTTGAGTGCGCGGGTTAAAGTACAGGTACTCTGGAAGTAACGACTACTTGAGTGTACAGAGTATTGCACGGATCTCTGAAGGTAGCAGTACTTCGGATTGAGGACGAGAATATTTCCATAAATATTCTCGGTGGATCTTTGCTCCCAAGATCGGCTATAGCATAGATATGCTGGATGATTGCCCAAAATCAGTTATAGATACTTGTAACGAGATTTGGAATTGGTCTAGATATGAGAATATTGTCTGAGAGAATTTAGGAAACTTTATCTCAACCGCTTATCCAATTAGATCGGTATGAGACGATCTAATTGGAAGGCTGATGAAGACATTATGGGATGGACGAATCAGCTGGAAGATTTTGTGCGAACTTGTCGTGCAAGATGAGAGATTTTCGAGCAAGAAAATCTAGGGCTACCCGGTATTGATGCCCTCTATATAAAGGATGCTACGACTGCCTTTCAATGTGTGGTTTGAACTGGAAATCCTTGGCTGGGTAATTATAGAAGTAAGAACGACCGGAGATCGCTGTTTCGGAGGAGCTTTGAATCGAAGGATCAAGAGCGTGCTTCGGAGGGAGCCAGTGGGCGAACTAAGCCAGAAGTGGAAGATCACTTGCAGTGCGATTACAATTGGATTGCTTCATCACTGAGTCAGTCTGAGAGAATGACGAAACACCACTGAGTGTGGTTTGGGTGAGCGATACAATTCTTGTAATCGAGTAACATCAATACAAGTGATTGTTCTGAAATCCTTCTAGTGGAAACTAGAAGGTAGTGGTTTTTCCCAGATACTTCCTTTAAGTATCTGGGTTTCCACTATATATTGCTGTCTCGCATATACTTTTACGCATTTACTTATTTTCGCTGCATACTGATCGCTCGTAAATATAGTGGAAATATTCAAATGAAAATTCGAATACTTATGCTAAGTCACGGTAATCAAAACATTTGTAAAGACTCGGGAGATCCGAGGTCGAACCCAAAAGATAGGTGATTAAACTAATGATGCCAAAGATATATCTAGATTGTCTAAGGTTGGGAAGGGAATTTCGATCCAAAAGTAAGGTTTGAAATATTAAAGAGGTTAACAATCAATTAAAGGATGACTAGGGATCTATTTCTCCACCTAGACAATTATTGTGACGGTAATATTGGACACCATTGATGAAATCACATGCAAATGTTTAGAATTTAGCCATGCAACATTAATGCTAAGTTCAACTCACGCTCCAACTTAGTATAAAGAGGTTACATCTCGCATAATGCCTCACACTCACGCTCTATTGGCACTATAGAATATGAAGGTCTAGCCTCACACTCACGCTTTATTGACTAGATAATCACACTCTTGTTAGGTTCATGCCATTCTCATTAAGATAGGAGTGTCGCCATGTAACACAAAAACCTTAATGCATCTCCATTTAGTTCAATTAAAATCATGCTTTTCAACGCAAGTTACATCAAACATGATTTCAAGCAAAGTTCCTATTGAGGACTTTTCACAAACACCTTATAGGCAACTTGAAGAGTTAAGTTCAAATGAAGAAGAATCATATGCAAATCATTCATCAATGGCATCCATAGTATTTATAGTGTCACAAGCATGTCTAGGGGGTCATAGATCCCCAACCAAGGTCACTACTCACTCATGGTGAAGTTACAAACAAAAACATCCATGAAAGTGCGAAAACCCATATGGAAAAGAGAGTTTAGAAATCTAGAACCAATATGGAGATCCAATAACACTAGGTGAGTAGATCTTTGTGTTGTTGATGACCCTTAAATCTCTATCTTCCTTCCCAAGAAAACTGCTCCAAATCCCAATGAAATCTGCCTTAAAAATCCCCCAAAAAGTCCCCCCTCATATAGAAACCCTAAGTTTCTATTTATAGCCCAGATCCAGTCTTCAACCGGCCGGTTCACTGGCGCGAAGGAATTCTCAGCCGGTCGGCTCGCACAGGGGCAGACTTCCTTGAACTGTCTGAGTATTTCAGCCGGGCGGCTCAAAAGGTGAGGGGTGTTTCAGCCGGCCGGCTCGAGCAGGGGAAGTTGAACCGGCCGGTTCGAATTATGAACGAAGCTCAGCCGGCCGGTTGGATACCTCAGAGAGATCGATCCTTCTGTTCTCGACTTCAACCGGGCGGCTCGAAAGAAGGCCAATGCTCAGCCGGCCGGTTGGATCTCCTCTTTGGGCACTTTTTGCTCCAAAGGCTCGGTTTTGCTCAAAAATCACTGCTTACTCGTGTTCTTAGCTTGAACTCTGTATTTTGCCTGAAATGAACCGCAAAACAACAAAAAGCAAGTGAAGGCGTGATAAAATGATCGAAACACTAAGCTTAGATGTTGCCTAAAGTGCGTGTATTTTAGCGCTATCAAATCAGTCGAGGATGATAGGGATGGGCTGAGGAGCAATCCACGCCGGCAAGCTACGAGGCGTCTTGTGCTTAGGGACGACACCCCTTCCCCTCCTAGGAAATCTCCTACACCGCCTCCACTAAAGAAGCACAAATCTTCAACCGGAGAATCATCGTCGAGAGCTTCTAAAGGGAAGGGTATAGCTCAAGCGGATGCAATTCCAAGTCAAGCCCCTCCTCCTGCACTCTTGATTGAAAGCCAGCCTCCGCCAGCTCGAGCCAATGAGGAATTGGCATTAGCCTTGCCCCCAATACCGTATCCATGCTCAGAACAGCTGTATTTTCAGAACGAGGAGCATCAAGCTAGGCTCAATCGCATTGTAAATGCCAAGAAGAAAGCCATCCCGACCTCATATCCGGATTGGACATTGCTCGACAACTTTGGGATAGGAGGTGAGGTGCGATCTAAGCTTCGTAAATGTGGTCTTCATTTCTTTCTCAAGGATGATCCGGGCACTTATGAAAGGGTGGTTGAAGAATTTCTTTGTTCATTTAAGGCAGAGAGGAGGGATAAGCATATAACGGCTTGGACGTTCACATTGGGAGGTATTGAGTTTGAGGCAAGCGCGAATGAGTTATAAAAATGGCTTCATCTAGCTGCACCATTGGATCCCTTGCCGTACCGACATGATCATCATAGAACCAAATTCTAGAAGAAGATTTCCGAAAGGAATGAATGGTTCGTTTCATCGTACAATTCCACAGGAATCAAATCTCCGGTATGGAAGGTGATTCACCACCTTATTGCTATCGGAATTAACTCTCGAAAGGAGATAGCTCGCGCGGTGACAATCCCAGATATCGAACTGATGATGGCTATTGATCGTGGGGATTGTCTAGATTGGATTTCCATTCTAACCGCAAGGTTCGAAGGTTATGTGAAAGAGGGAGCACGAGTTGGCGGGTTAGGTGGAGGATCGTTGATCACACTGATAGCTTTGAACTGTAATTTCAGTTTCAACTATCCGGGATGTCCTAATCCAGAAAAGAGGGTTCTCAATGTCGACATTATGAGGCGCAGTCACTTCCTTATACCCGGCACGATGCTTTGGGATCATGATGACAAACCACACCTCGAGGATATCCAAAAAGTGGCTAGAAAGAAGAAAAATGCCTTCATTTCGCGGAATCCCCACTATGCCCTCACACCATCACCACCATCCTCCCCCGGTCCATCTGCTCCTCCTTCGTCCGAAAACATGCCGCCTTCTAGTGCGGATTGGAATTCACAGTTTAATAGGATCTCGGCGGACATGGCTGATTTGAGAGTGGGATTTGGTCGCTTAGAAGAGTTTGCTCATCAGGAATCCCGGTTTCATCGTCAGGAGGCTCAATGGGTGCGTTCCACTCTTACTTCCATCGCCCAGCACATGAGTCTTCCATCCAGCAGTGCCAGTGCTCCTCCACCATTTGAGCACGCTTCTCCCCCTGCCCCTGATCGATGCAATGCTGACCCATCTCAGCCATTTGGCTTTCCACCTCCCTTCGCCCCTCCTTCACGCCATGCACAACCTCCAGAACCAATTGGCTCTGCCCCACCTCGTGCTTCTTCTCCTGCCCATACAGCCAGCTTTCTAGCCGAGGAGGATCGTTTTGCGAGCCCGGATGATGATGATGATGATGCACCATTTTGAGGGTTAGCTTGTGATATTATTTCCATTTTATGACTATTTGCACTTCCATTTCTATGAACCCTGTCATATTTTGATGCTTGGATATTAAAGTCGCCATAGTGCGCATTTTGGTTGTACGACTCCTATTTGTAACCTTGTTGGATATTTTATGTTATGATATGAGGAGGTTGATTTTCACTTGCGTCATTGTCATACTTTCACTAACATACACTTGCGAGTGCATATATATCGCCCCTCTTTGTTTTATATTGCCATCAAGGGGGAATTTCTACTCAAAAGGAGCCACGTTGTTTTAAATGGACTACATTCTTCAAACGAGGGGAGTTTCCTTTGCGCCTTTACCTTTATTTTTCACCATTTGTTGCGCTTAGGGACTAAGCTTCGTTTAAGTGTGGAGTGATTGATTGGGTTAGGCGCATAATTCACATGTTTATACCATGCACATCTTTTGAAAATGAACACTTGCATTATGCTTTATCCCAACTTTTCTTGAGTGTTAAACTACCAAAGGTATGTGACTATCAACTCCCAACTTCTATAAGTCACATCTAAGTTGCAATTCCCCTTTACGTGATTGAGAGTCTAAAACTAAAATTAGCTCTATTGAATGCTCATTCTTGTGGATCAATATTCATTGCTATCTTGTGCCTATCTAGCAATCTAAGTATTTTTACGCATGACTTGAAAAGTTTTAGAAAGCACGCATTAAGAACTTCATGAAAACTTAAACCTCTTGATTGCTTTTAGGTGACTTTAGTTCTCTTGCCTCGTGCCGTGTTTGTGGTTGTTTCTCACACATTCCATATTTACATTGGGCATATTGTCAAGTTTTAAGTGTGGAGTCAAAAGAGGGCGAAAAATAAGCCCCATCAAAAATATTTTACTTGGTCAAAGAGGGCAAAGCCCCGACTAAAAACTTTCTCGAGTACTAGAGAAGTTTTATTGCAAAAAGATACAAATGCCGGGGGTTAGGAAGAAAAGTTCCCCCCCGAAAGCATTTGTAGGCCAAAGGCCATTTCAAAAAGAAAATAGAAGAACACTTAAACTTGACTTTATGCCTTTCCATCGTCCCTTATATGTGTGAATTCACCATGTGCATTGTGTGCTAGCAAGTTGAGCTTTAGGACGACCCTTGTGATTTCACGTTAGCTAATTGATTGGTTTATGCCTATTTTAAGAACTCTTGTTGTCAAACTCCTCTTTCCTTATGAATTACGACTTTAGCGTCTAAAACTTGGAAATGAGTTTATATCGTGAACCCGTGGACTAGCCCTAGCTAGCATAGGTGATCGACTGACATTTTTGTGCAAAAGCCTTAGCCGTGTTTCAAAAACCTTGCTATGAAAATGCATAGACTTCTAGGTGAGGCACTTGATAGCCCTAATATTGACTTCCTTGAATGAGCACCCTCATGTGATCTTAAACGGTTTGAAAACTCTCTTGAATTGTATGGTGATTGCAATGCTAGTTTGGGATGTGAAGTTAGTTTTGAGAAATGCATGCCTTAATTGTTAAACACTCTTGCTTTGCACTCTTATGGGATAAATGCATGTGGGATTTGTGAGTATTCCCGGTTCTGAAAACTCTCAGGAGACTACAACTCCTCCACTAGGGTAGCCTAGGGGTTTAAAGGCTTGGTGCATTTGCTAAATGCACTCGTATTGCCTACGAAAGTGGTTAGTTAGAAGTAGAATTTGTTCCTTAGTGTTTTTAGTTAGTTTTCGCGACCATATGGAGTTTTCTTTGAACCGATCATGAGCGAGCAAAATGCATTATTGTTGTTGATCTCTATGATTAGTTTGCTCGGGACGATCAAACGTTAAGTGTGGGGTGATTTGATAGCGCTAAAACATATGCATTTTAGGCGACCTCTATGCTTATTGTTTCGATCATTTTATTACGATTTCCCTTGCTATTTGATGCTTTGTGGTTCATTTCAGGCAAATTACAGAGTTTAAGCTGAGAACACAAGTGAGTAGCATTTTGGAGCAAAACCGAGCAGTTTCGGAGCAAAATATGGTGTTTCGGGGCCAAACCAAGCAATATTAACCTTTGCACCTTGTTTTGGACGCCCAGGGCTCATACGGTGTCCGATTTAGTCGATTAAAAGCTTGTTGGAAAGCTAATTCAAAGGACTACAACTTTCTAGTTTACACCAAGATCAGATTCGGATGGTAAGAGGCTCTGAGGGTCCGAACCGGCCGGCTCAAATTCGTGCACACATCTCAACCGGCCGGCTCAAAGGGTCCGAGAGTTGGAATCCCTTGAAGCTCACCTCAGCCGGCCGGCTCAACCCAAGGCCAATTCTCAACCGCCCGGTTGGCCCCTGAAGGCAAATTTTGCCTATAAATTGAGATCTAGATCTAGTTTTCAAGGGGGACTTTTTGGGGGATTTTTAAGGCAGATTTCATTGGGATTTGGAGCAGTTTTCTTGGGAAGGAAGATAGAGATTTAAGGGTCATCAACAACACAAAGATCTACTCACCTAGTGTTATTGGATCTCCATATTGGTTCTAGATTTCTAAACTCTCTTTTCCATATGGGTTTTCGCACTTTCATGGATGTTTTTATTTGTAACTTCACCATGAGTGAGTAGTGACCTTGGTTGGGGATCTATGACCCCCTAGACATGCTTGTGACACTATAAATACTATGGATGCCATTGATGAATGATTTGCATATGATTCTTCTTCATTTGAACTTAACTCTTCAAGTTGCCTATAAGGTGTTTGTGAAAAGTCCTCAATAGGAACTTTGCTTGAAATCATGTTTGATGTAACTTGCGTTGAAAAGCATGATTTTAATTGAACTAAATGGAGATGCATTAAGGTTTTTGTGTTACATGGCGACACTCCTATCTTAATGAGAATGGCTTGAACCTAACAAGAGTGTGATTATCTAGTCAATAAAGCGTGAGTGTGAGGCTAGACCTTCATATTCTATAGTGCCAATAGAGCGTGAGTGTGAGGCATTATGCGAGATGTAACCTCTTTATACTAAGTTGGAGCGTGAGTTGAACTTAGCATTAATGTTGCATGGCTAAATTCTAAACATTTGCATGTGATTTCATCAATGGTGTCCAATATTACCGTCACAATAATTGTCTAGGTGGAGAAATAGATCCCTAGTCATCCTTTAATTGATTGTTAACCTCTTTAATATTTCAAACCTTACTTTTGGATCGAAATTCCCTTCCCAACCTTAGACAATCTAGATATATCTTTGGCATCATTAGTTTAATCACCTATCTTTTGGGTTCGACCTCGGATCTCCCGAGTCTTTACAAATGTTTTGATTACCGTGACTTAGCATAAGTATTCGAATTTTCATTTGAATATTTCCACTATATTTACGAGCGATCAGTATGCAGCGAAAATAAGTAAATGCGTAAAAGTATATGCGAGACAGCAATATATAGTGGAAACCCAGATACTTAAAGGAAGTATCTGGGAAAAACCACTACCTTCTAGTTTCCACTAGAAGGATTTCAGAACAATCACTTGTATTGATGTTACTCGATTACAAGAATTGTATCGCTCACCCAAACCACACTCAGTGGTGTTTCGTCATTCTCTCAGACTGACTCAGTGATGAAGCAATCCAATTGTAATCGCACTGCAAGTGATCTTCCACTTCTGGCTTAGTTCGCCCACTGGCTCCCTCCGAAGCACGCTCTTGATCCTTCGATTCAAAGCTCCTCCGAAACAGCGATCTCCGGTCGTTCTTACTTCTATAATTACCCAGCCAAGGATTTCCAGTTCAAACCACACATTGAAAGGCAGTCGTAGCATCCTTTATATAGAGGGCATCAATACCGGGTAGCCCTAGATTTTCTTGCTCGAAAATCTCTCATCTTGCACGACAAGTTCGCACAAAATCTTCCAGCTGATTCGTCCATCCCATAATGTCTTCATCAGCCTTCCAATTAGATCGTCTCATACCGATCTAATTGGATAAGCGGTTGAGATAAAGTTTCCTAAATTCTCTCAGACAATATTCTCATATCTAGACCAATTCCAAATCTCGTTACAAGTATCTATAACTGATTTTGGGCAATCATCCAGCATATCTATGCTATAGCCGATCTTGGGAGCAAAGATCCACCGAGAATATTTATGGAAATATTCTCGTCCTCAATCCGAAGTACTGCTACCTTCAGAGATCCGTGCAATACTCTGTACACTCAAGTAGTCGTTACTTCCAGAGTACCTGTACTTTAACCCGCGCACTCAAGTAACGCATCAGTAGGATGTTTGTCCATCAAAACACACTGGAGTATACGTCCTCCAGACGTATGCCTACTCCAGGGGTATCGTACTCCAACAGCAGTCTTTTAACAGTGTTAGCATGTTTACAAGCACTTGCAAATTTAACCAATCTGTTTTAGCACGCTGTCTCCACATTATCTCTTTTCGCACTAACCACCTATTCATGTGTCGAAGAGTGTACCAATGATTTGGGGGCGGATGTGCGGATCCATGCATGGTAAAGGTTACGAATCATATGATTTCAAATCCGATCAAGATGTCTTGTTAGAACTTCGAAGATCAATATATATATGTATTAGATGATAAGACGTTATATGTATTGTAATTTTGCGATTCTGGAAAGAATAGGTAAGTATTATTCGATAAAATTGAAAACAAATATTAATTCAAAATTGCAGATTATACTTTTCCATAAAAAAGTAAAAACATGGAGCGAGTCAATCAGTAATAATAATGAGAAAAGAAAAAGGTAACAAAAAGAAAAAATCGACCGCTTCTCGCTCAGATCCACGTTTGTCTCGTAGCATCTTCATTTTATTGCCCAATTCTCTCTCTCTAGCCTCCTCTGCGTCCATAAACGAACTCTCTCTCCTTCTCTCTCAGTGAGCTCCCTGCTTCACAATTATTTCTTCTTCTTTGCACTTCGAATTCGATTACGAGTTTAAGCAGTGTTTGTTTGATTATACAGCTCAATTCATCTTCCTTATTTGTTCTTATTCAATAGCATCTATCTATCTTTCTGGTTTTAAAAATCAATTTTTTTGTTGTTCTCTTTTTCTTTTTCTTTTTTGGGATCAATTTGTTGTTCTCTTTAATCTGTCAAATTCATCGCTGAATCTTTCACTTTAGGATCAATAATTGGAAGAATCTAAACACTTTCCAGACTTGATTACATTTCATCTGATGCACTTTGCAGCTTGATGCTCCGGTTCTAACTGTCAATTATTTTTTGTCAATCTGATGGACTTTGACCATCTGTTTGGCAATGAACCCCTTTCAGTTAGAACATAATTAATGTACACTAGAGAGGAGTGTTCAATTGAGAATTTTTTTAAATTTCGAGAACTTGAGAGCATAATATTATCCCTCTAAAATACAAGATGTATTTTCCAATATACATTTTGGTGGTGACACGTGTCTCATGTGCATTTTCCAAGATGCATTTAATGCAAAGTCAAAGCCACTTTTTTGACTTTGTTTTTTAGACATGTGTAACATGCACAAAAATGCATCATGATCTAATAGTGAGATTTGGGTTCTCAAGTTCTCGAATTTTTAAATGTTCTCAACCGAGCGCTCCTATGTACACTATATATATGTCCAGAGATGAGCGCTCAAATGAGGCAGTAAAATTAGAATGAGGCAGTGAGGCACGATCTGAGCCACACATCTAACCCACGTGCTTTGTGGGCGCGCCACGTGTCCCACTATCGAAAAGCAAAAAACAAACAACAACATACTATTACCTGTCACATCAGCACAATGAGTGACTCACAATGTGCTTTACTGCCTCATTCTACCGACCATGGCTCAATGAAGCGCTCCAGATATTCATTTTTGAAAATTATAAGTAATTGGTAGATATTGGAAGACTTATGTTGTTATTTGCGGAAATCCATACACTCTTATTGGATTTCTGCAAATTTTTGACAAGTGAAGAAGGTTCAAGCCAATTTGGTCGTGATTTTTCTTAGACAAAATAAACAAGAGATATTAACTCCTATTTGGATTATGTAGTTTAGGTATGAGCGGCTGCCGGATATATGTTTCCAAGTGCAGGCGGCCGGAGAAGACGTCGACATACAAAGTCTGGCTAAGAAAAGCAGCGTTGGTGTAGGGATCCGAATCTTAGCCGAAGAATCTAAAAGAGTTACAAGAGAGACAACTGTGCTTTTTTAAAAGGTAGGTACACGAGTTACAAACAAAAACATCCATGAAAGTGCGAAAACCCATATGGAAAAGAGAGTTTAGAAATCTAGAACCAATATGGAGATCCAATAACACTAGGTGAGTAGATCTTTGTGTTGTTGATGACCCTTAAATCTCTATCTTCCTTCCCAAGAAAACTGCTCCAAATCCCAATGAAATCTGCCTTAAAAATCCCCCAAAAAGTCCCCCTTGAAAACTAGATCTAGATCTCAATTTATAGGCAAAATTTGCCTTCAGGGGCCAACCGGGCGGTTGAGAATTGGCCTTGGGTTGAGCCGGCCGGCTGAGGTGAGCTTCAAGGGATTCCAACTCTCGGACCCTTTGAGCCGGCCGGTTGAGATGTGTGCACGAATTTGAGCCGGCCGGTTCGGACCCTCAGAGCCTCTTACCATCCGAATCTGATCTTGGTGTAAACTACAAAGTTGTAGTCCTTTGAATTAGCTTTCCAACAAGCTTTGAATCGACTAAATCGGACACCGTATGAGCCTTGGGCGTCCAAAACAAGGTGCAAAGGTCAATATTGCTCGGTTTGGCCCCGAAACACCATATTTTGCTCCGAAACTGCTCGGTTTTGCTCCAAAATGCTACTCACGTGTGTTCTCAGCTTAAACTCTGTAATTTGCCTGAAATGAACCACAAAGCATCAAATAGCAAGTGAAATCGTAATAAAATGATCGAAACAATAAGCATAGAGGTCGCCTAAAATGCATATGTTTTAGCGCTATCACATACATACTTGACGCGTAACAATACTTTGTAAGTACAGCTAACTAACGATCCTAACAATTGGCATCAGAACCTGGTCTCTAGATATTAGTTAGCTTTGCAGGTAAGATGACAACAATCAACGACTACTTCTGGAAACCTCCTCAGCTGAAGCCCGGAGAGTATGATTGGTGAGCGGAGAAGTTCGAGTCACACATATGCTCCCTGGATGGATACCTATGGAAGATAATCATGCAGGGACCAGTACATATCTTGGATCCTATGATGATAGAGAAGAAGCAGGACGACTATGATGACAATGATTACAAGGTACTAGAGAAGAATAGCAGAGCGAAGAAGGTCCTACACTCTGCACTTGGTCCAGGTGACTTGAAAAAGATGCTCCGCTACAAGACTACCAAAGAAATTTGGAACGCACTAAAGAGACTGTACTCTGGAAGTGCCGATGTGAAGAACTTTCTCTCAAAACATTTTGAGATGAAAGATTTTGGTGATGCTTCCTTTGTCTTGGGGATCCAGATACACCGAGATCGTTCAAGGGGTATATTAGGATTATCACAATGGAACTATATAGAGAAAGTCCTCGCGAGTTTTGGCATGCAGAGCTGTAAGCCCTTGGACACCCCCTGTCGCTAAAGGAGACACGTGTAGTCTCAAACAATGCCCTAAAAGTGCTCTGGAAATTCAGGACATGCAGAAGTTTCCTTATGCTTCGGTTGTAGGAAGTCTTATTTATGCTCAGGTGGTTACACGTCCTGATATTGCGTACATTGTTGGTGTGTTGGGAAGATATTTGAGTAACCCGGGAGTGGAACATTGACAAGCAGTCAAGCGAGTTATGAGATACTTACAGAGAACAAAAGAGTACATGCTTACGTATCAGCGATCGGATAAAGCAGAGATCATTGGGTACCCTAATTCTGATTTTACGGGATGCCAATGCAACAGAAAATCCACGTCATGTTTTATATATATGTTGGCCAAGGGGGCAATTTCTTGGAAGTCTACCAAACAGATGCTCGTAGCTTCGTCTACTATGGCTATAGAATTTATAGCTTGTTATGAGGCATCCAATCATGGCGTATGGCTGCGAAACTTTGTCATGGGACTACGCATTTTTAGTGACATCAAAAGACCACATAAGATATACTGTGACAATAAATCAACAGTGATGTACGCCAACAACAACAAGAGCTCTACGAAATCAAAGCACATTGATATCAAGTTCTTAGTTATGAAAGAGAGAATACAGAGTGGACACATTTTCATAAAGCATATTGGGACAAACTCCATGATAGCGGATCCGCTTACAAAAGGATTGACACCAAAGGTTTTTCATGAGCACAAGACTTATATGGGTGTAATCTTGTTTGAGGATATTCAGATTTAGTGGGAGTTTGTTTTATGTTTTGAATGCTCTTGTGATGTACGAATCTTTTTATGTCTATACATTTTGATTATGTTTCTGCAGAACTTGTGTTTACACGTCTCACTTTGTATGATTTTATTGATCTCAATTTTGAGGAGACCAGTTAGAAAATTGGCATGTACAGATCACCTCACCTACAATTTCCACGCTACATAACCATGTGAATCCATGTCATTTAGTTGTGTTTACATACGTGACAAGCTCAGTCGAATATCGATGATGCATACGAAGGCTGCCTTGATCCTATGTATGCATAGTTAATGGATCGGATTATTCTGTGTATACCTTTATGATATAGTAGCAAATTCTGAGCACTCATTCCGTGATACAGCTATTTAATTACACTTGCAGTCCAGTGGGAGATTGTTGGATTAATTTCTAAATTAATCAATTAGGACCGAATATGTATCAAATATTGTATGTGCTACCATAAAAGATAAGCTACTAAATGTGATTTAATGTATGATTGGCTTAAGTTATAATTATGAATGGGAATATAGTATGTAGAGGCTCTAGGGATAATTGTCATATTCTTTGAGAGACGGAATTGACAATGACAAAATTTATCACGTCGAGTTTCCAGTTCTCTTACTCTCAAAGAAACTGATTCAAGAAACGCTTGGCTAGATTGAAAGCACCAACCCAGGTTATTCCTATTACTTCAATGAATTCAGGTTAATGTTTATGTTTAACCAAAAACATGCTTGAATGTTCTGACAAGGGTATGATCCTATTATTTGCTTCCGCTGCTTGATTTTACTCTAACAGTAACATTATGAGGACTCTTACAACTAATATAGAACATATCTTACATGTAACCAGTAGACAAGGACATAGTAAGTATTTTGGGACTCAGATGAGGAAATCTAGACGATTGACCTAAATGTTCATAGGCCTCCCCGACCAGTTGTGGAATAGAACAAAAGCTGCTCTCCATGAGAGGTAAGGAGATCCTCATTAAATCAATTTGATACTCGATACCCCATACCAAATGTCCTGTTTTAAAATTCTAGACAGCATACTTATGATACTGATGAAACAAATTAAAATTTTCTTGCTGGGTTCTAATGCTGAGCAAAATCCTATTCACTAGGTCAAAGCAAATATTTTACAAAAACATAAAAGATGATGGAGGACTTGGTTTCAGAGATTCAGAGCTACAAACATGGCTTTTTTAGCGAAGAAACATGGTGTATATATCAATCTAGCACTACACCATTTGGCCTCTTATGTGTCTGAGTTTGAGTCAGTCATATAAGGAACTGTCACATAAGTGACCTTAGACAACTGAGAAATGAACGTTAGCGGGTAAGGATACTTATGCGACTGATTCTTATGTGTCTGACCAAAGTGAGCGACATAAGTAAACTTATGTGACTGTACCTTATGTGACTGACCTAAATCCGTCATATAAGACAACCTATGTGACTGTGTCCTATATGACTGTCTCAATATCGGTCAATTAAGAATACTTAAGTGACAGTTGTTGGTATGACCCTGTTAGCTAGTTGCATAAGGAATATTTGAGAAGTCTGGTCAACATGCGATATTTGAAAAACGTTGACTATTTACCGATTGACCAACTTTTTGTTGCATTGAAGTCGGCAGGTGGAAAAAAGCTTGCTTACAGGGGCGGACGCACGTTGATGGGTATGGGGGCAGTTGCCCCCAATGATTTTTTCAATCATATCATGTTAATTTGTACATTTTGCCCCCATTAATTTTTACTCTTTGCCCCCATTAATTCAGATCGGTATAGGAATTTGTACAATCAATCTGGTTTGCAGGTTTAATTGGAAAAAAAATCTGGTTTGCAGGGAAGAACTAGGTTTTTTTTGGGGAGATGATGAATAGTACTAAAAAGTTTTAAAATTTGCACTTTAACCCTTCAAGTTTGAAGCTTAACTTTTAACTGCCCCCAGTAAACAAATTTCCTGGATCCGCCACTGCTTGCTTATGTGACAATGTATACTCAAAGTCAGCGCCTTAGGTACAATGAGTAAATTGAGAAACAATCTGGAAAATTGAGTACAATTGGAAACCCAAATGCTCATTTTAAAACATTTTTCTAAATTGTGTGGATATATGGCTGAATCTGAACAACACATCTTTCTGCAATATGTTGGTGGTCCTGTTTTGTTTGGAATCAACTTCAATTACTCTAAGGTATTATTGTCTGTAACACATTCTCTCAAACATTGTAGAGTGGGGCTTTTCTATTGCACTCAAAGATATCTTACTGATGATTTACGAATGATTATGTAAACTGCCTATGGTATAACAAGAATAATATTTGGCATGGAAAAGAAGGAATGTCTACAGCGGTAGTGATGCAGACAGGAAAATATTTTAGGGTACCCAAGAAGATTCAGACTTCTGGGGCACATTTTGTTAGCAGAGGGGACACTAGCTACCGTAAATATGAGAACTGAAAGCATAGCAATAGTACGTACACAATGAGAATCTCCACCAATGGGTAAATTGTGGCGCTTCATACGATGCGGATAAAAAGAAGGGTGGAGTTGCTGCAGTACTTAGAGATCACAAAGGCTTTGTGTGGGCTGTTAGAATTTTTGTGTAAATAATAGTCCGAATATAGAAGAAGGCTTAACACTTAGGGAAGGCATGCGTTTAGCAGAAGAATTAAAGGTTGATAAGCTGATATTAGAGTATGACAACTGCATGCAGTGTTATTTTAGTCCTTGAAATGAAAACCAAAGTTCAATCTTTCGCTTCAGGCCTCTAAAAGCTAGAGCCGACCCAGTGTATTAAGCCCTCCGATCTCTTATTATTTTGTTTTTCATAAATGTCACCTTTATCCAGAAAAGAACATCCTGCCTCTTTTTATATGCTTCTTCTCAATTTGGCTTCAAAGACACCCTCACGAAGGCTACAGCCGAAGAAGTTTTTTTTGGGGTATATATATATATGCGTAATCATCACATTACATTACATGTAATATGCGTAATCATTTTTCATGCTGTTTACTTTGTAGGTTTCGTTATGCACCAACCCCTCATATGGCTTGTTAGAACAAGACTGCAGCTGCAGGCACCACCGCATCAAACTGAGCTACATGCTAGCTACTGTAATTTTCTAAAAGCTATAAGGAAGAAGCAAAATGATATAGCAAGTAGTGAAAACAAAGAAGGCTCTCCATTATTTGAAATAAATAAATATTAGAGGGAATTACAGGGTTTTAATGCTAGGGTTTAGTCTGTGTTTTGGAGGGATTGTCTGTTGTTTTGTTTCGTATTTCAGTTGCTTACCATCAGAACGTCGTCGTCTTTGGCTAGCGTGTAAGTTTGCGTTTAGTCGCTCGACGTCGTCGTTCTGGTCTGGTATTTGTATCCCGCTTTGTAACAACAGCAATCACTTTTTGAATCGAATGAAACCCTAAGCTTTCCCTGTACTTCGTTTTCGCTTTCCGATCGCTCCCTCGTCTTCATCTCCGGTCCCGATCGTCAATTGGTGCTCAGGCGATGCAGTTCCTCATGGTATCAGAGCGGGACGACATCCTGGTGAGTTGATTTCTGTTCGATCATCTTTCCGTTTCCGTTTTGCGTTGTTTTCCTTTCGTTTGCTGTTGTTATGGATGGATCGGGTTCTGTGTTGAGTACGGCTGTTACTGTGAATCCTGCACTCTCAAGTGTGGTTGATGATCCCTACTATGTGCATCACAATGAAATCACCGGTAATTCGATTGTTAGTGATGTTTTGATCGGTCAAGAGAATTATATGAATTGGAGAAGGTCGATGGAGATAGCCATGTCAGGGCGGTCAAAACTAGCATTCATTCAAGGTAAATATCCTAAGCCGAGTGATCCGCTGATGGCTGCGAGGTGGCAGAGGTGCAACGATGTGTTAAGTCATGGTTGATCTGTTCGGTTTCTAAGAAGATCGTTGGTGAGATTTTGCATGCTCGTGACGCCATGACAGCTTGGGAAACTTTGCGGTCGAGTTATGCTGGAACGAATTTGGCCAGAATTTCTGAGATACAAAGAGAACTAGGTAGCATGGTACAAGGTGACCTAACTGTGATGGAGTTTAAGCAGAAACTTGAGTCTCTATGGCAAGAATTGGATAGTATCAAGTATGTTGATTGTGAAAATGATAAGGCGTGTGCTTGTTGCAAGAAACACATGAATGATAAACTTGGAGATAGAGTGGTGAAATTCCTGATGGGACTAAGTGACTGCTATGCCTCTGTCAGAACTCATGTTTTTGCCATGGATGAAACTCCCAAGTTTAGTGTGGTATATGGCCTGGCATTGCAAGAAGAGGCATCCAGGACCATGAGGAAGGTTGGGAAAGTTGAGGCATCTGCCTTGTTTAGCCAGAACATTGCTGAAAATGCTGCACAAACTTCCAAGAATAATCAGGCATCCACTGGATACAACAATCAGAATAGGGGCAGGGACAATGCTAGAGGTTCTTTTAATAGAAGCAGGTCTAGATTGGTTTGCTCCCATTGCCAAATGTCTGGTCATTCTAAGGAAAATTGTTACAAACTGATAGGCTATCCACAGAATACAAGGATGAATCAGGGCTCTAAAGGAGGAAACTCTGGGAACAGACATTCAGCTAATGCTGTTGCCACAGATAATGCAAGTGAGCCATCTGTTACCATTCCTGAAAAACAGTTCACACCTGGTCAGCTGGAGCAAATAATGAACATGCTGAGGAATGGAGGACCAACTGATAAGGGTGATTCCCAGGTTAATATGGCTGTTCACATGGCAGGTATTGCTCACTCCCATCCTGATTTACATGTTGGTGATTGGTTGATTGATAGTGGTGCCACCAGTCATTTTGCTCATGATGAAAAATTGTTAAAAGATATGCATGAATTGAAGGAGGTTCATAGGGTGATTATGCCTAATGGAGAAGTTATACAAGTCAAGTATAGTGGAAATTGTCATCTGGGGAATGGCTGACACGCGTATTTTTAACCCTTTATAGTTGTCAAATTATATGTTTTAGGGGTCAAGATGCAGTCAAACAATATTTGTAACCTTGGTAAGCCAAGGGTCGATCCTAGGAGCAGTGCGTATGAATACTAGCAAACGGTGTGACCTATTTAGCTATTCCGAATGAATTTTGTAAAAAGGTTTTTGTTGTCACGAGAATTGCGGAAATTAAATAACAGGAAATTAAATGGTTGTGTTTAAATCAGAGAAAGAATTCCAGAATCCATACTTCACCCGTGCTAACCCCACTAATCATGCAATCATGTCACGTTAATTATTCATGCTATCGAATATGGAATATAACCGAAATAACACTAGACAAGCCGCCCATCCACGGATCATTGTCTAGATTAATCTCAATCGTTGAACGCCGCCCATCCACGGATTATCAACGATCTCGATTTATTAAACTAAAGGTTTTCCTATTAAATCATGTAAACATGACCTAATATCAATTTCATGTATTCCGATTAATACCTAGGACCCATCCATCTTTCGGTAAATAATCTAAGTACGTTCTACCAATGCAAACATGCCCTTTGATGTAAATACATGCATAGAACGATAAAATTAAGCACACGATGAAATTGAATATTCGAATTGCATAAATAACAACTTTAATTGATCACATGAGAGTTAGGGTTACATAGCACGGGATCCGTAGGATCCCAGAATTGAGAAGACTACTCACTATTCATGGTAGTTAACCAAAAACAGTGTAAAGAAAGGAAGAAACGAGTAAACCGTAAAGACGCGGTGTAGCTCGATGATCCTCACGCTGAAAGCTCTGTCTTCTCTCCCAAGTTAGGGTTTTTTCTCCAAAATAACAACACCCCTCTAAACTGGCTGTGTTTCCTTTTATAGACCGTCCAAAAAGGCCAGAGAAGCCCAAAATCGATTTTTGGAAACAGCTTGAAGTTGGCCTGCCGACGAGTCCGTTACACCCGTGACAGCCAGGTGTGTCACGGCTGTCACGGGTTAAGCCAGAATCACGGCTCAAGAGGAAAAGTGCCGTGACACCCGTGACAGGTGAGTGTGTCACGGCTGTCACGGGTTGAGCCGAAATGACGGTTCAAGAAGACCAGAGCCGTGACAGCCGTGACAGGTGAGAGTGTTACGGTTGTCACGGGCTAGTGCTGGCTCAGATCCCTTTGTTGGCCTTTTTCGTCGATTTCTCCGTTCTTTTGATCTCACGGGCTCAAGGGGCAAGGATATGCGTTATTTTCCTGAAACACTAGAGAAAGACATCAAATAGAGACAATTTGCCGGGAGAATGAATGTTATCCTTCATCGAATGTAGCGAATAATCAGTCAGAATATTGACTGATCAAAACACTCCACACTTAGGATCTGTTCGTCCCGAACAAATGTCAAACAAATGGCAGAATAAATACATGAGGGAATGTAATGCTCAACGACCATAAAAGCTACCCACTCAAGTGACATGTGATCAATTCCAAATAAAGCAAGAATAAAAAAAATAACTCACTGTCGTAGAGGACACGAATGCATTTAGCGTATGCATCAAGCCTTTAAACCTATAGGCTGCCCTAGTAGGACGAGTATAGTCTCGTGAAGGTTTTCAGGAATGGGACTACCTACAAATCCCCTATGCAACTAACTAACGTGTATGCATGAAATGATGCTCAACAAGTCACAGTAAAGTCATGTCATACCTTGGATTCATCGTGTTACCTCAACTTCAATTCAAACATCTTCATCAAAGTTTTCAGACAATCATAGATCAAACGAGTTATGCATTCAAACGGTCAGTACACACGACTAGCAAACGCCTCATCACAAGTTCTAAATAGTTCTCTAGCAACGTATAAAGAACACGAATAGTTGCACAAAACATGCTCGCCATTCACCTATGCTATCTAGGGATAGTCCACGGGCTCTTGGCGCAAAGCTCATTCTCAAGTGCCAAGGACTAGGCAATGACCCGTAAGAGAAGAGGAGCTCGGCTTAAGGATTTTCTGAAAAATAGTACAAAAATTTGCATCAAAATTTCAGTGCAAGCACGAGGGTCGTCCCTTAGTTTCTAGTATATGAATTTGCAAGACAAATCGTGATTTTGCACGCAATGAGAAGATGGGAGTACACTACGTCAAGCAAGAGAGGGCAGAATTGGTTATTCAAAAGTGTTTTCCAATACACAAGGGGCGACTTTCCTCACCGGGTCCTTGGTATTTTTCTGCTCATGCAGACGTTTTTCAAAGTATTAAAGTTTTTCGATTTTTCTAAAACTGGTTTTCTTTCAAAAACAAGTAAGTTTGGGGCCAATGTTTCACCCATCTTTCGAAAATTAAGAACTTTGTTCTTGAGGGAAAACTTGAAGGCCAATTGTCTAACTCCACACTTAAAACTTGACATAGTGTATAAGTAAAGGCGGATGCGTGCAAATCACAACAAGTATATAGAAACACATACTAGTACTAAGGTCACCTAGAAAAAGAGATGCAAATTTAAGCTTTTGAGATTTTTGAACCGGTGCCTACTAATTTCAAGTCTCAAACATTGCTTCAAGAAATACGTAGAACATGTGATAGGCAAAGGCTAGCAGTGATACTGACTCAAGAGAATACGCACACGATTTTCATTATTTCAAGTCCTAGACTTCGAATCCAAAAGAATGTCAATCAGTCAAGGAGTATCGTAGAAAACAAGGTTTTCAATCGCAATACATAGACTGTTGAGCATGTGAACGAGTGAATGCGAGATATGCAATGTGTGTGACTATGCGCTACCCACTCCACACTTAAAAATAAGCTTAGTCCCTAAGCGAAGAAATATAAGAGAAAATAGGCGTATAGGAACTTCACTCGTGTGCGATGGCGCGATATCCATGGTGATTAAGCGATGCCCGGGGAGTGAAACACGACCTGTGAGCTGGTAGATATATAGATAAAAACACAGAGCGTCACAAGTGATAGGTTAGCATCGAAAATTATGGACGGGCAAAAACAGGAAATGCCAAATAGGAGGTAGGATAATTGGTGCGAGCCAAATATATATCATAAAGCATGTCTCAAGCAACAATAATCATGAGGAAAGGAAAACCATGGCAAAAAGGTCAGCGTACAATAAGAGAAATTATGTGGCGCGCCACCATATATGAAAACAGTAAAAAAAAAAGGTCATCAAAGAAAAGCAAGAAGGGCTAGACAGCGCCATCGTCCGCGTCCTCAGCAATACCAAATAGCTCTGCTGTACTACCGGAGTTCCCATCATCGGGAGGGCGGGAAGTGCCAGCCTCGTGGTCATTACCGGTAGGAGGGATGTGCGGTGGTGGAGGGTAATCTAGCTCAGCATGCGCGAGAAGAGTGGCTAAGGCTCCCTGCTCCCATTCTCGCGCTATGATGGTCTGAGATCTGAACTCTGAAAAATCGGCGGCGAGCTGGGCATAGTGCTGATCCTGCGGTCTGGAGAGTGGAGCCTGAGAAACCATCATCCGGCGCTGATTCGCTAGGATCTGCTCCTGCGCTCGGATCATCTGGTACTGCTGATCAAAGAGCCTCAAGTGGGAGGTCTCCAGGCGCTCTAAGCGCTCCAGTAAAGTGCTCGGGGGCTGGTCATCAGCATGTGGCTGCGGCGGGGGAGGAGGTATGTGCGCAGGCGCTGGAGGCGAGGACGCCTCGTCCATGTTAACATCATCACTCGGGGGCTGGTCCTCCTGGACAGGTGCTCTAACCTGGGCTCGATCAATGCGGCGCCTCTTTGCTCCACTTGGGAGCTCGGGGTTGTGGATCCACTCCCCGTCTTTCCCAATCATCTTGCACTCAATTATTTTCAGCAAATTCAGTGTCAACTCTTTCTCAGTTCCGTGCAGGGGGTCGAGGTTCCATCCTAGAGACTCGGCGAGCACAGAAACAAATAAACCGCCACCTAAGGCTTTGTTCCCAAGAGATAAACCCCACGATGTCATCATCCCACTGAGGAGCTGGAAGAAATCGACCGATACCCCTTTATGCATAGAGATCAAGATATCCAAATCAGGGTTTGTGACAACCGTGGCGCCCTCAAGGCGAGTGTTAATGCTCATTGCCACCAATCGGTGGACGATCTTCCACACGGGCTCCTTAATGCCAGCAGCGCTCCACCCGGACCGAAAGTAGTAATCGAAGCCGGATATGAGTTTCCAGAACTCATACCTCTCATCCGTGCTATATTCACCACTGAAGCCATCTAAAGGAAAATTCAACGCTTCGCAGACCTCGGCCTTGGACATAGTGTAATATCGCGACCCAATTCTGAATTTCCAATGCGTCACCTTCAGAGGGCTTCCTACAATCTCAAATGTCGCTAAAAACTCCTTGAGCAATACAGGATATGTAGGCGTATGCCGGCGATTGAATAATATAGCAAATCCGGAATTGACAAACAAACGACGGCACTGTTGCAATATTCCTCGTTGCAAATCAGTAAACGTATCAATGCAAGGGACAAGAGTAGGTTTTACCGTCTTCTTGGAGATGACATTGTCGAACCGGCGTTGATGCTCAGCCTCGTCACCAAATCGACCGGCGTTGGTAATTGGGTAGGGTTGCTCTTGGTCCGGTGGAGGTGCTGGGATGATGGCGGTCGAAGCTGAAGGTGGAGGAGCTGCGGTGGAGGAGCTTGGTCGGTTGGCACGGCTGGAGCGGTTGGAAGGGGCGGCTCCGACGCGCCTGGTCCGAGCCATGGAGGACTGAGTGAACGGTTGGACTGGAGGATTGGGGCGAACCGGATGAGAGAGTGTGACGGGCGAATCAAGCGGCGGAGGACGGACAAGGGAGGGCAGGTGCGAGCGGAGGCGACGGAGCGGTCGGAGGGAGGCAATTTTGGGCTTTGAGAAATTAGGGTTTTGCAATTTGAAATCTCAATTTGAAGGTGAAGAGCATGCCCGTGACAACCGAGCTCGTCCGTGACAGGCCAATGTGTCACGGCTGTCACGGAACCCCAATAAATGACGGCTCAATTTGCACACCCGTGACAGCCGTGACAGTCCAATGTGTAACGGCTGTCACGGCTCCTCAAGAAATCACTGCCCAACGGAATACTGCCCGTGACAGCCGTGACAGTCCAATGTGTAACGGCTGTCACGGCTCCGTCCCAAAATTTCAGCCTAATTTGCCGCGTTGGTTCAGAAAACTGATTGCTGCACACTCCACACTTGGATTCCTGCACGGTCCACACACAGATCGTACAATGCAAAACGCAAATAAATGGAACTTACAGCGCGGGTTACTCCCCGAAGAGGCCTAGTTTAACGTCTTGGCGAGACATAGCTGGGTCTAGACAGACTCACAGTGCATAAGAAACATTCTCGGAGAGTCCTGTAGCTAGGATCCCTCCCCGAGAAGCAGGTTATCGGTAACGCCTTCTGGAGGTGCCAGATGCTTGAGTACGTGGTAGTGCTTAAGGCGTTGCCCATTGACTACCATAGTTTTACCTCCTTCTACGCTGATTTCTACATGCCCGTCTGGATATGCTCGCTCCACTGTGTAAGGGCCACTCCATTTAGTACGCAGCTTGCCAGGAAATAATCTAAGGCGGGAGTTGTATAGAAGAACTCGCTCGCCTTCGTTGAACTCTCGGCGCACTATCCTCTTGTCATGCCACTTCTTTGTTCTCTCCTTATAAATGCGGGCATTCTCGTAGGAATCCAGTCTGATCTCATCGAGCTCGTGTAACTGTAACAGTCGTTTTTCTCCGGCTGCCTTCATGTCCATGTTTAGCTCTCTAATGGCCCATAATGCCTTGTACTCGAGTTCGACCGGCAAGTGGCAGGTTTTTCCATAAACAAGTCTGAAAGGACTCATCCCAATGGGAGTTTTGAATGCAGTCCTATATGCCCACAGCGCGTCATCTAGCTTGGACGCCCAGTCCTTCCTGTGGCTCGAGACCGTCTTTCCCAAAATGCTCTTGATCTCTCTGTTGGAGATCTCAACCTGTCCACTAGTCTGAGGGTGATAGGGAGTGCCAATCTTGTGGTAGACACCGTACTTCTTTAATAGTGTTTCGAAATTTCTCTCCTTGAAGTGAGAGCCACCGTCACTGATAACTGTTCTGGGCACCCCGAACCGAGGGAAGATCACCTTCTGAAACATTTTTATAACTACCTTGGCGTCGCAGGTAGGAGTAGCAACTGCTTCAACCCACTTAGAAACGTAGTCGACTGCTACCAAGATATACTGATTACCGTAGGAAGGTGGGAATGGTCCCATGAAGTCTATCCCCCAAACATCGAAAAGGTCCACTGCGAGAATGCTCTGCTGTGGCATCTCCTGCTGTTTCGAGATATTTCCAGTCCTCTGGCACTGATCACAGGCCTTGACGAATTCATGTGCATCCTTAAATAGCGAAGGCCAGAAGAAACCGGACTGCAGGACCTTCGTAGCTGTTTTCGAACCAGCTCCATGTCCACCGTATGAAGATGAATGGCAGCGCTCCAGAATATATGGGATCTGGTCCTCGTCGACACAAGTCCTGTAGAGACCGTCAGCACATAATCTATAAAGAAAAGGGTCATCCCAGAAGTACCTTTTAACATCGGAAAGGAATTTCCTCTTCTGGTTGTGCGAGAGGTCGGGAGGGTGGATTCCACAGGCCAAGAAGTTGACGAAATCTGCGTACCACGGGACGTTATCCACATCAATAAGCATAAGCTGTTCTCCTGCTAGAGAGTCAGTCATCGGGAGCGTGTCTTCTTCGCGGTCGAGCTCTGCTAGCTCGAGGCGTGACAAGTGATCTGCAACCAGATTTTCTGCACCCTTCTTGTCTCTAATATCGATATCAAACTCCTGGAGGAGGAGGACCCATCGTATGAGACGAGGCTTGGAGTCCTTCTTGGACATCAGGTATTTGATGGCAGCATGATCAGTGTAAACTGTGGTCTTCGAACCAATTAAATACTGCCTGAACTTCTCGAAAGCATAGACGATGGCCAGCATTTCTTTCTCAGTTGTAGTGTAATTGACTGCTGCTCCGGCGAGGACCTTGCTGGCGTAGTAAACTACGTGCAGCTTCTTGTCGACGCGCTGCCCCAAGACTGCTCCTACTGCATAGTCACTCGCATCACACATTAGTTCAAATGGCAGCTCCCAATCGGGAGGCTGCACTATAGGAGCGGAAGTAAGAGCAGTTTTTAGACTGTTGAAAGCATTAAAACAAGAATCAGTAAATTTAAACTCAGCTTCCTGACAAAGTAGATCAGTGAGCGGCTTTGCTGTCTTCGAGAAATCCTTGATAAATCGCCTGTAAAACCCAGCGTGCCCAAGAAAACTCCTGATCCCTTTCACGTCTTTTGGTGGGGGCAGCTTTTCAATTACCTCTACCTTTGCGCGATCAACCTCGATACCTCTGTGAGAAACCGTGTGTCCAAGCACTATACCTTCCTGCACCATAAAGTGACACTTCTCCCAGTTCAAGACTAGGTTAGTGTCGACACACCTGCGGAGAACATTAGTGAGGTTAGAGAGACATGCATCGAATGAAGAGCCATACACCGAAAAATCGTCCATGAATACTTCCATGGTGTGCTCTAAAAATTCAGAAAAGATAGCCATCATGCAACGCTGAAATGTGGCTGGCGCATTACAAAGCCCGAAGGGCATGCGTCTGTAAGCGAATGTCCCGAAAGGGCAAGTGAAGGTGGTCTTCTCCTGGTCCTCGGGGTGTATAGGGATCTGAAAGAACCCACTATACCCGTCGAGGTAGCAGAAAAACTTGTGCTTAGCAAGACGCTCTAACATCTGATCAATGAAAGGCAAAGGAAAGTGATCCTTAAGGGTAGCCTTATTCAATTTCCTGTAGTCAATGCACATACGCCAGCCAGTTACAGTACGGGTGGGAATTAATTCATCGCTTTCATTGCGTATAACAGTTAAGCCTCCCTTCTTAGGGACAACGTGCACAGGACTTACCCACTTACTATCAGCAACAGAATAAATGATGCCGGCATCTAATAATTTCAGAATTTCTTTCTTAACAACATCATTCAGTTTGGGGTTCAGGCGTCTCAAGGCATCCCTACGAGGTCTAGCATCGCCCTCAAGGTTAATTCTATGCATGCATAAATCAGGGCTAATTCCCTTGAGGTCGTCTATGGAATACCCTAGGGCTGGTCTATGTTCTCGTAAGACATCGAGCAATTTCTGGGTCTCTACATCAGTCAAGGATGCATTAACAATCACCGGGTAGGTTGAGTTAGGGCCCAGAAATTCATACCTGAGACTTGCAGGTAGAGGTTTCAGCTCTACCGTGCAAGGTTCCTTACCTGCTTCTCCTGCGGCATCAGCCGCATCCGCGCCCTCTATGCCTATAGCGTAGACATCCATCGGTATCGGGCAGCCTGGTACAACCTTGTAAGACTCAATAGATGTTAGAGAAATGGGCTGGTCAATATCAGCAGAGTCTAGCACATCACAATCAGCTAAGAGACTAGGAGTTCTGCACATGTCAGGTAGATAAAAGACAACACGTTCGCTGCCTACTCGCAAAGCTATAGATCCCCTATCCATGTCAATAACTACCCTAGCCGTGTAAAGGAAAGGTCTACCAAGTATAATGGGAATGTCAGTGTCCTCTGAAATCTCTAGCACAATAAAATCAGCAGGGATGTAGATATTCTTCACCTTGACGGGTACGTCTCTGAGAATCCCTTTCGGGAGTCTACAAGAACGATCCGCAAGGCGAATAGAGATGTCAGTAGGACATAGATCACCCAAGTTCAGTTTAGAATACAGAGAGTATGGCATGATAGACACACTAGCACCCAAATCGCATAAAGCACGACGAATTGTAAGGCCACCAATATCACAAGGGATAGAGAAACTCCCTGAATCCTTAAGCTTAGGTGGCATGGGCACGTGCATGGCAGCACTGCACTCCTCACTTAGAGCTACTGTCTCGGTTCCATCCATCTTCCGTTTCCCAGTCATAATCTCCTTCATGAATTTGGCATATGTTGGAATCTGCGTGATTGCATCTGTGAAGGGCATAGTGATGTACAGAGTACGAATCTGGTCCACGAATTTCATGAACTCTTTGTCTCTTCTAGCACCCTTGAGACGCTGAGGGAATGGGACCGGAGGCTTATAAGGCGCCGGCTCCACTGTTGGAGCAGAATTTTCATCTCGGTTTTCAGCTTCTAGCGATGATTCTGCTTCAGCAGGGGCAGAATTGAGTGCTGATTTTTCTGCTCCTGTTCGAGCGGCCTGAGCTGGTATCATCTCGATTTGTTTCCCGCCTCTGAGCGTGATGGCATTGACCGATTCCCTAGGGTTGTGCTCTGGTTTTGAAGGGAGTTTCCCTTGTTCCCTGGTTGCCGAATCTGCTTGTTGAGCCACCTGATTCCCTATCATTCGGATCGTCTGCTCAAGCTCCTTTACTCGCCGGTCCTGCTCTTGAGCTCGCCTATCTGCCTCTTGAGCCCGCCTATCTTGCTCTGCCATGAAACTGGCCATCATGGCCTCCAGGCTAGAAGATCCGCCAGTCTCCTGTTGCTTGGGCTGCTGCGGCTGATACGAGTAGCCACCTGAATTTTGATTGTGCTGCCCTTGCGACTGGTTGTTGTACTGAGACTTCGGCTGATAGGAAGTATTATTCTGCTCTTGAGCTCGAACGTTGTATTGGCCTCGTGGCTGATACGGTGCATTGCCCTGCTGCTGTTTGTAAGGGACACTCGGAGGTGCTTGATTCTGTGGTTTGTAGGACAGGTTAGGATTATTCCTGTTCGGATTATCCCATCTGTTTGTGGGTGGTCCATAGCTGGGACCAGCCCCTTGATTATGCTGCCCGATGAAGTTCGCGTCCTCCTGAGTACCGTTGTTATCATCTGATCCGATCACTGGACAACTATCGGCATAGTGAGAAGGGGAGCCGCAAACCTGACAGTACACGCCAATGTGGGCGACGTCTGAGGACTTCACGGTGTTTGCTAGCTTCATACTTTGAATCTCGGTGGCGAGTATCTTCATTGTATCAGCTAACCGAGCTATGTCATTAGTGCTCTCGGCTTGGCATAGATCCTGCACACCCTTCCTGTCCTTAGGATTACCACGATCACTCGTCCAGAGATGGTAGTCTTGGGCTGCCCTTTCTATAATTTCATAGGTGTCCTCTAGCGGAACTTGGTTCAGTCCCCCACCTGCTGCTTGATTGATTAAGGTACGCATCCCCTGATCGATCCCCTGATAGAAGGTGTCAATAATCTGCCATTGCTCTAGATTGTGGTGTGGGCACATCCTCGTCAGCTCCTTATACCTCTCCCAAGAGTCGTACAGAGTCTCACCATCGATAGAGCGGAACGAGATGATTTTGTTCCTGAAATGAGCTGTCTTTGATGGTGGGAAGTATTGTTGGAGAAAGGCTTCGGCCAGCTTGTCCCAGGTGGTAAAAGTACCATCAGCATGACTGTCTAACCATCTGCTAGCCTTGTCGGACAATGAAAACGGGAACAGCCTGAGGTAGTAGGACTCTGGAGGGACTCCGTTTGTTTTCACCGTGTTGCACATCTGGGTAAATCGCTTGAGATGCTGGTGAGGATCTTCATTCATTCGTCCAGTGAATTGATTGTTTTGTACCATTTGAATGAGACCTGTTTTGAGCTCCCAAGAATTGTTAGCTATGCCCGGTGGTGCAATGGCGGACTGGAATCCAGTAACACGAGGAGTAGTGTAGTCTCCAAGGGTTCGGCGCACTGGTGGCTGCACTCGTGGTGGCTGGTCGTCGTCGACCCTGTCATTTAGCAAGTTCTGATTCGCAGCCATTGTTGCGTAGTTGCGGTTCAGTGCTCGTAGCTTCCGAGCTTCGTTCTGGGCCTGACGATTGTTCTTTCGTTGGTCCGGTGTGTCGTCGTCCGAAATCTGAATTTGCTTCTTCCGTCGGGGTGTTCTCTTTGGCATGAACTACCTAGTACCTGCAATAGCCGAGAAACACCGTGAGTGAAGGAATTACAGCAGAAAACAGATATCAAACGAGGTGGAATAGTCTAAACTACACACGTTACTCTAATATCACACTAAACGCTGCTCCCCGGCAACGGCGCCATTTTGACACGCGTATTTTTAACCCTTTATAGTTGTCAAATTATATGTTTTAGGGGTCAAGATGCAGTCAAACAATATTTGTAACCTTGGTAAGCCAAGGGTCGATCCTAGGAGCAGTGCGTATGAATACTAGCAAACGGTGTGACCTATTTAGCTATTCCGAATGAATTTTGTAAAAAGGTTTTTGTTGTCACGAGAATTGCGGAAATTAAATAACAGGAAATTAAATGGTTGTGTTTAAATCAGAGAAAGAATTCCAGAATCCATACTTCACCCGTGCTAACCCCACTAATCATGCAATCATGTCACGTTAATTATTCATGCTATCGAATATGGAATATAACCGAAATAACACTAGACAAGCCGCCCATCCACGGATCATTGTCTAGATTAATCTCAATCGTTGAACGCCGCCCATCCACGGATTATCAACGATCTCGATTTATTAAACTAAAGGTTTTCCTATTAAATCATGTAAACATGACCTAATATCAATTTCATGTATTCCGATTAATACCTAGGACCCATCCATCTTTCGGTAAATAATCTAAGTACGTTCTACCAATGCAAACATGCCCTTTGATGTAAATACATGCATAGAACGATAAAATTAAGCACACGATGAAATTGAATATTCGAATTGCATAAATAACAACTTTAATTGATCACATGAGAGTTAGGGTTACATAGCACGGGATCCGTAGGATCCCAGAATTGAGAAGACTACTCACTATTCATGGTAGTTAACCAAAAACAGTGTAAAGAAAGGAAGAAACGAGTAAACCGTAAAGACGCGGTGTAGCTCGATGATCCTCACGCTGAAAGCTCTGTCTTCTCTCCCAAGTTAGGGTTTTTTCTCCAAAATAACAACACCCCTCTAAACTGGCTGTGTTTCCTTTTATAGACCGTCCAAAAAGGCCAGAGAAGCCCAAAATCGATTTTTGGAAACAGCTTGAAGTTGGCCTGCCGACGAGTCCGTTACACCCGTGACAGCCAGGTGTGTCACGGCTGTCACGGGTTAAGCCAGAATCACGGCTCAAGAGGAAAAGTGCCGTGACACCCGTGACAGGTGAGTGTGTCACGGCTGTCACGGGTTGAGCCGAAATGACGGTTCAAGAAGACCAGAGCCGTGACAGCCGTGACAGGTGAGAGTGTTACGGTTGTCACGGGCTAGTGCTGGCTCAGATCCCTTTGTTGGCCTTTTTCGTCGATTTCTCCGTTCTTTTGATCTCACGGGCTCAAGGGGCAAGGATATGCGTTATTTTCCTGAAACACTAGAGAAAGACATCAAATAGAGACAATTTGCCGGGAGAATGAATGTTATCCTTCATCGAATGTAGCGAATAATCAGTCAGAATATTGACTGATCAATGGCCTAGTGTTACTTGATGTTTTGTTGGTGCCAATGTTTGAAGTGAATCTGATTTCAGTATCTAAACTTGCAACAGACTTGAGGTGTCAGGTGTTATTTGCTGATTCAGGTTGTGTTATACAGGACCAACACAACAAGATAATCCTGGAAACTGGTAAACCAGTAGGAGGACTATACAGGGCTCAAATACCAAATCTGAATCTCCCAGTAAATGCTGCTTACAGTCTGGAACTACACAAGATTCAAGAAGATGCTGAAGTATGGCACAACAGACTTGGTCATGCTCCTTTGGATGTTGTGTGTCAACTATTGAAGAATAAATTTCCTAGCATGTCTGATAAATATTTCAAGTTTCATTGCAATGTTTGTCCTATGGCTAAACAAACCAAACAGTCATTTCCCTTGAGTAAAACATCTACAAGTAATCCTTTTGATCTCTTACATAGCGATGTGTGGGGACCCTTTCATGAGCCAACTACATCAGGTGCCAAGTATTTTTTGACAATAGTTGATGATTACTCAAGAGCAGTTTGGACTTTTCTGATGAGACAGAAAACTGAAGTTTCTAATATCATCATTGGACTGTTTGCTATGATACAGACCCAATTTAACAAGAGAGTTAAGGTTTTCAGATCTGATAATGGCACAGAATTTATAAATACCAAGATGCATCAATTCTTCTCATCAGTGGGCTGCATTCAGCAAAGCAGTTGTCCTTACACACCTGAACAGAATGGTGTTGTGGAGAGAAAACACAGGCACATCTTAGAAATGGCTAGGGCACTAATGTTTGAAGCCGGATTACCCAAACAGTTCTGGGGTGATAGTGTCCTCACTGCCACTCACATCATTAACAGGTTACCTACTGTGGTATTGACGAACTATTCTTTTTCACCTCTAAATAGTATCAATGAAGAGAGGGTCGGTAGTAAGTCAAAACATTTATAATGACCGGTAGGGTACCGGGTCGAACCCAAAGGAGCAAGCCAAGCACACGCACTATTTAAGATTGTGTTTCCATTCGGCTATTCTAAACCAAAAATGTGTAAAAGGGTGTATATATCTAAATCCTATGTGGCGAGTAATTAGGGATAAAAGATAAGTAGGAGGTGTTTCGAGGGGTTACTCCCCTCCTTGGCAAATTCCAATGATCATGTATACAAGAGTTTAATCATTTAAGAGGTTGATAGGTTTAAAACCTAGCTGATAGCACTAGAATATATGCATTTTAGGCATCCTCTACGCTTATTGTTTTGATCATTCCATTACGATTTCACTTGCTATTTGATGCTTTGTGGTTCATTTCAGGCCTATTACAGAGATTCAGCTGAGAACACAAGTGAGCAGTGATTTTGGAGCAAACCGAGCATTCTAGAGCGAAAAAGAGCAAAATAGAAGTCGGAGCAAGAATCCTTCAAAAGAATGCGCTCGCATGATCCATTCATGCGTTCGCATGGATCGGACCAGTCGCATGCAAAACCCATGCGATCGCACAACCAGAGGATCATGCGATCGCATAAGCTTGTCATGCGGTCGCATAAGGTAAACCAGTCGCATAAGAATATCATGCGGTCGCATAAGGTAAACCAGTCGCATAAGAATATCATGCGAGCGCATCATCTCAAGCCGCAATCGCACAAGACCAAGCCTTCAGGAGTTCATGCGAGCGCATGAACCATTCATGCGATCGCATGACATCGTAAAGTTTGGGCTTTTACGGAAAAGTTTAAATAGGAAGCTAGGGTTTTTCAGCCGCCACCTTGGGGGGCTGGGATTTTTCTGGGTTTTTGGAGAGAAGATAGCTTGGAGAAGAAGCCAGAATTTTCTATCATCATCAACAACTCGGATCGCGGATCGTCCTTCACACTCATTGCTCCATATTGGTTTTACATTCCTAAACTCAATCATCTACATGTTTTTCTGCTCATCCCTTGTTGTTATTGATTGTAATCTCACCATGAGTGAGTAGTGACCTTGGTTGGGGATCTATGAATCCCCTAGACATGTTTGTGACATTGTAAATACTATGGATGTTATTGATGAATGATTTGCACATGATTTTTCTTCATTTGAACTTAATGTTTCGGATTGCATATAAGGTGTTTGTGAGAAGTCCTCAATAGCAATTCTGCTTGATTTCATGTTTGAAGTAGCTAACCCTGAAAAGCATGATTTCAAATGAACTAAATGAAGAAGCATTAGGGTTTTTGTGTTACATGGCGACACTCTAATCTTAATGAGAATGGCATGGATTAAACAAGAACATGATTATTTAGTCAATAGAGCGCGAGTGTGAGGCTAGATAATCATATTCTATAGTACCAATAGAGCGCGAGTGTGAGGTACTATGCGAGATGTAACCTCTTCGTACTAAGTTGTAGCGCGAGTGGAACTTAGTATCAATGTTGCATGGCTAGATTCTAAGTATGAGTATGTGATTTCATCAATAGTGTCCTATTTTACCGTCACAATAATTGTCTAGGTGAAGAAATAGATCCCTAGTCATCTTTGAATTGATTATTTACCTTTTTCGTTGATCACATTTCGTTTTTGGATAGTAAAATTCTGCTATCGTCCTTTTAAAGGAACAAAACCCCCCCAAACCATAGACTTTCCGAACTTAATCGTTAGCACCATTAGTTTAATCACCTATCTTTTGGGTACGACCTTGGGTTTCCCGAGTCAATATAAATTGTTTTGATTAATCGTGACTAGCAATAGTATTTGAATTCTATTCGAATATTGACGCTAAATTACAACCGATCAAATGGCGCCGTTGCCGGGGATAGGTTAATTAACTAGGTGCTATTTGATTATTTAGGTTGTCTACTCTTTCTTTACTTGATAGCTATTGCTTGTTTTGTGCTTAACTTGTGTTTATTTCTCTTGCCTTTCATTGCTAAGAATTTCCTTTGTTCTTGCAGGCATTCGAATGATCACAAGATTCAGGGGACAAAAACACGTAGAGCTAGGTTCAACGTCTCACCCTTCTCACCCAACCGCTAAGAGAGGGAGAGGTAGACCTCGAAAGAATCCTCCGCCTCTTGCTCTTACTCCTCCTGCTTTCCAAGGTCCGAGACCTCGTCCACCTCCACTTCTAAATCCAATTCATTACACACCGCCCAGATTTAGAATGGAAGATGTGGTAGATCCTCCCGCTCGTCAGAATAACCCTAATGATCAAAATCCTTTACAAGATCCCCCCGCTCCACCGAGAAATAACGGAAATTGGAGGTATGACGATGAGAATGATGAAATGCCCGTAGGAGATTACATGACTCCCACCCTCGAGGGAAATGGTTCAGTTATTTTGCCTCCCGATGAAGACGCTTTTGATTTCGATGTGAAATCATCTCTAGTGCACATGGTTACGAATGATCAATTTCAAGGGGTCGGAAATCCGTCCACTCATCTAGCCAGTTTTCAAGAATATTGCCGGACCTATAAGCCAAGGAATACACCCGTTGAATATGTCTACTTGAAATTATTTCCTTCGTCGCTATATGGAGATGCCAAGGAGTGGCTACAAAATCATGATCCGGGAACTTTTCGCACTTGGGACCATTTAGCCACCGCTTTTCTGAACAAGTTCTACCCTCCTTCTAGAACCAAGAAGTTTACGGACTATATTCTGACATTCTCTCAAAGGGACAACGAACTCTTCCACCAAGCCTACGATCGGTTTAAACACTATTTGAGGGAGTGCCCTCACCACAACTTTAGAAAGGCCGATCTGATGTGTTACTTCTATTTGGGGATGAGCAAAGAGGCTAAAAATCAGATGGACACGGCTAGTGGAGGAGCTATAATGGAACTACCGGCTAGCCAAGGTTTCAAGATTGTGGATAAAATTGCTATCAACTCCGATAGATATCAAGGAGTGGACCACAAAAAGATGGCTAAGTCAAGAGAAGACTCCTCGAACTCTGAAATGAAGAGGGAAATGGCTGATTTGACAAAGAAAGTTGAGAATATGATAAGTATGGTGAACGCCGTTGAGGCGACGAAGGCTAAAGCTGAAAAAGAAAAAGTCTCGGCGCAACAATCATGTTTCTTATGTGCTAGCACGAGACATTCTACCAAGAATTGTCCCGAAGGGAAATATGAGGACGATGATGATGGTTATGAAGAGGCGCATTTTGTAAATCAACAAAGGAATTACAATCAAAATGCTAGTCCTATCACTAGAAATTATGAGCCTCCGCAAAAGAGAATGTCCGATGATTCCAACTTCTCTCCAAGGCCTCAAGGGCAAAACAATTATCAAGGGAATTACCAAAGGCAAGGATATGGCTATAACCAAAGCCAAGGGCAAAACTCATATTCAAACCAAGGGCAAAATAATTACCAAGGGAATTACCAAAGGCAAGGTCATGGCTCTAACCAAAACCAAGGGCAGAATTCGTATTCAAATCAAGGCCAAGGCTCGAATCAAAACTCGCAATATTCCCAAGGGAATTATCAGAAGCCCTATCAAGCCAAGTCCAACATGAATGAGCAAGGTAATTCTTCTTCTAACTCTCAAGACAGCTCTATAATGTCTATGATGGCGCAGATGATGGAAAGTAACAAGGAGAGCACTAGAAGAATGGAAGCAAAGATGGACGAAATAATGGCCGAGAACAAAAGACTTGCTAAAGAGAACTCTCTTCTGAAGCAAATGGGGAAACTCCCCTCTCAACCGGATGTAAATTCGATCGAGCATTGCAATGTCATTTTTCTTGAAGGTGAAGAGCATTCTATCATGCATGCAAATGCTATAACTTTAAAAAGTGGAAGAGTCCTTCCTACTCCTCAAAGAGAGTCGAGTCATAGAGACAAGAAGATTGAATTGGAAATTGCCCGCGAAAGTCCTGACATTGAACTTCAAGTTCCTGCAGAAAAAGAAAAAGAAAAGGAAGAACCGGTTCTGATGAGGAAATATGTGCCGATGGTCCCATTCCCTCAAAGGCTCAACAAAAGCAAGTTAGATGTGCATTTCCAACGGTTTGTGGAAATGTTAAAGAAGTTGTATGTCACTCTTCCATTCCATGAGGTAATCACTCAAAATCCTACCTATGCAAAGTTCTTAAAAGATATTGTGTCTGGTCGTAGAGTTATTGAAGAACCTAGCATGGTAGCCTTGAACCATGAGTGCAGCGCCCTTTTCTCAGAACAAATACCTCTCAAGATGAAAGACCCCGGCCGATTCACCATTCCATGTTCTATTGGCACCATGAGTTTTGAAAACCCTCTAGCCGACCTTGGTGCTAGTGTAAGTGTCATGCCTCTAGCGACTTATTACGAGCTTGGGCTAGGAGGAATGAGAGCTACCAAGATGGTGATGCAACTCGCCGATGGAACCACAAGGAAACCCAAGGGATTAATCGAGAATGTTCCTATAAAGATAGACAAGTTCCACATACCTTGTGACTTCGTGGTGATGGACACGGGGAATAATGCCAACACTTCCCTTATTTTTGGGCGCCCTTTCTTGGCCACCGCCGGTTTTAAAGTTGATTTGGGGAAGGGGAAGGTGACCTTGAAGATTGGAAGAGAAAAGATTAAGATAGAAAGGCCTACGAGAGAACAAGTGGCTATACAAGATCCTTGTAAAGTGGAAGAGCAAGAGAGTGCTAAAGCCGAGAATGTGGAGGTCAAGAAGGTAACCAAGAAGGATTTACACAAGTCGCTTGACCCCGATGAGGACCCTCCTCTTGATCACTATAGGTTACCCTCATGCAATGATGGGGTAAAAAGAAAAGCAAATGCTAAAACAGTAAAGAGTGGGAAGCAAGCATCACCGTGGACAAGAGCTATTAAGCAAGTTGCTTGCAACTCTTCAAAGAACCCGGATTGACTCCTCCACTTCTCAACAATTCCGCTTGAGGAGGGATCTTAGCAAAAGACTCCTCAAGCGTGCTTCTTATTCCCTACAAGGAGAATCGGCTCCGTCTTAGCCAAGACGTTAAACTAGGCTTGTGAGTGTCTTTCCCATAATTTTCAAGATGTCTACTTTGATTAGCATTTCTACATGCTTTGCACTTGTACTTTCTCTATGATGATTTTAGATACATTTTGGATCTTTTGATGATAATTTCAAATTATGCACATCTTTGATCATTTCTATGATACATGCTACATTCTTGATGCATTTTGAATATTGTATGATCATCGTAGTACGAACCGATTCATTAGGCTCAGTTCTGTCAAGCTCGCATAACATTCATGCGCTCGCATGAGAAAATCATGCGACTGGCTTCTGTTATGCGAGCGCACAGCCAATTCATGCGACCGCATGAAACTCTATCATGCGTTCGCATATCCGGCTGAGGCAATTTTTGTGATTAAATTTTGAGTCGACTTGCGTAATATTGACATGTTTACGATGATGATTTCCCTGCCTCGTGTGCTTAACATTCTCATTTTTTTTGTTTCGTAACTTATAGAAGAAAAGGGGGAATCATCCCTCGGATCTTTTGGGCGAGTTCAACTCGACAAGCAAAGCAACATCTCTTCCATTGATAAGGCTACCTCCAAACGAGAGAAGTTTCTCTAAACTCTTTTTTTTGCTTTCATTATATTCATTGCTTAGGGACTAAGAAATTGCTAAGTGTGGGGTGGCCTATGTTTGACATTGTCTATACTACATGAGATGTTTGTGCTTGCTTGATATGCTTTCACGTTAAAAATCCAATCAACTTATGCCTAAGGAAAAACACTTGCACTACCGCACAATTCATCCAAAATTTTGAAATATTAATGAGAACAAAAAGTCTAGGCAAGGCTACATTTTCGAAAAATCTCATTCCCAATTCAACTAGTCGTGCATGATTTCACTTGATTGATCCTTTAGATGACTAATGGATTGGATTGTTGACTTTCATTCTTGAGGATCAAAGCATCTACTAGCATTTCTTTATCTTTTATTCTAAGCTTTTTCTCATTGAGACTAAAGAGTTGATCTTTGAAAGCATTAAATCGAAATAATTTATAACTTTGAAACCCTTGCATGCCATGATTGCCTTTAGGTGACCTTAGTGACCTTGCTTATCTTGTGGATTTGTCTTGTTGGTTTGTCATGCTCCATTTTTAACACATAGCCCTTTGTCAAAGTTCTAAGTGTGGAGTCAAAAGAGGGCGAAAAATAGGCCCCAACAAAAAAAATGCTTCATTCTTATGGTCAAAAGAGGGCAAAGCCCCGACTGAAAATTTTCTCAAAGTACAAGAGAAGTTTTGATTAAAATATACAAATGCCGGGGGTTAGGAAGAAAAGTCCCCCCTCGAAAGCATTTGTAGGCCAAAGGCCATTTGAAAAAAAAAGAGAAAATAAGAAGCACTTAGACTTGACAATTGGCTATTCCACCATTCTCTAGCATGAAAACTAATGAGACGATTGAAGCTTTCTAGCAAGATTTCACTAAGGGACGAACCTCGTATTCTTTTATACTTAGGCATGATATGACTTGCAAGTATATATAAAAGCTGTAATGTTGAAACTCCTCTTCTCTTATGACTAAGTGACCTTTGCGTCCTAGGCTTGAGAATGAGTTCAAAGCTCACGAGCCAATGGACTAGCCTCCTTGCTAGCATTGGTGAGTGATCCAACAAGATTTCTTTGCGACTATTAGATTGTTTTCTTGAAGTCACTAATTAGAAAATGACTAGAATCCTTGATTAAAGATGTATTAGTCTTTGCTTTGATTTGCTTGAATGTCTTAATTCATGAATTTCCATAAGGATTTGAAGAGGTTTCATGTAGCGATTGAAATGCACATATCTAGTTGAATACATTATGAACTTCATGGAAAACACCTTGCCTAGTACTTCGACATTTGTGAACTTAAAACACCTAATTGGATGGTTGTTCTTTTTGAGGGATTTGTGAGTATTCCCATATCTGAAAACTCTCAGGAGACTACAACTCCTCCACTAGGGTAGCCTAGGGGTTTAAAGGCTTGGTGCATTCGCTAAATGCACTCGTGTTACCTACGAAAGTGGTTAGTTAGAAGTAGGATTTGTTTCTCAGTGTTTTTAGTTAGTTTTCGTGACCATATGGAGTTTTCTTAGAACCGATCCGGAGCATCTGAAATATAATATTGTTGTTGATCTCTATGATTAGTTTGCTCGGGACGATCAAACGTTAAGTGTGTCAACTATTGAAGAATAAATTTCCTAGCATGTCTGATAAATATTTCAAGTTTCATTGCAATGTTTGTCCTATGGCTAAACAAACCAAACAGTCATTTCCCTTGAGTAAAACATCTACAAGTAATCCTTTTGATCTCTTACATAGCGATGTGTGGGGACCCTTTCATGAGCCAACTACATCAGGTGCCAAGTATTTTTTGACAATAGTTGATGATTACTCAAGAGCAGTTTGGACTTTTCTGATGAGACAGAAAACTGAAGTTTCTAATATCATCATTGGACTGTTTGCTATGATACAGACCCAATTTAACAAGAGAGTTAAGGTTTTCAGATCTGATAATGGCACAGAATTTATAAATACCAAGATGCATCAATTCTTCTCATCAGTGGGCTGCATTCAGCAAAGCAGTTGTCCTTACACACCTGAACAGAATGGTGTTGTGGAGAGAAAACACAGGCACATCTTAGAAATGGCTAGGGCACTAATGTTTGAAGCCGGATTACCCAAACAGTTCTGGGGTGATAGTGTCCTCACTGCCACTCACATCATTAACAGGTTACCTACTGTGGTATTGACGAACTATTCTTTTTCACCTCTAAATAGTATCAATGAAGAGAGGGTCGGTAGTAAGTCAAAACATTTATAATGACCGGTAGGGTACCGGGTCGAACCCAAAGGAGCAAGCCAAGCACACGCACTATTTAAGATTGTGTTTCCATTCGGCTATTCTAAACCAAAAATGTGTAAAAGGGTGTATATATCTAAATCCTATGTGGCGAGTAATTAGGGATAAAAGATAAGTAGGAGGTGTTTCGAGGGGTTACTCCCCTCCTTGGCAAATTCCAATGATCATGTATACAAGAGTTTAATCATTTAAGAGGTTGATAGGTTTAAAACCTAGCTTAGACTAGAATTGAACAAACCATGCATGTTTAATCCTAGCCAAGCCATCTTAGCTAGGATCTCACTAATTAAAGAGTATTGATCCACTATATAGCATTTACTCCCATAAATGCTACATGCATAAAGTTCTAGTTTACCTCTCACCATGCATTTACTCTCATAAACGTTGGTTAAGTTCAATTTTACTACATCCAAACCATCACTAAGCTCTTTCAATACTTAGATCAAAGTTCTAACACAAACATGTCACTTAGGCATTTTATCAAACACTTAGAGACATGTCTAACATGAAGAGCATAGTAAAATGAAATCAACTTCAATAAATCCATTCAAATGTGTATACAATGATCATTGAGTACCAAGGAGGATCATAAGACCCTCAAAACACAAGATCCACTACTCACACATCATGTAAGACAACATGGTGTGAGTAGGGTTTTTACACAACAAGTAGAATAGAAGAGGGATAGAAATAGGATGATTAATCCTTGAACTCCCTTGATCTTCACTTCTCCTTGGTTGGATGATGATTGATGACCTTGGTTGACCTCTTTTCTTAATCTTCTTCTCCCCAAAAACCTCCACACTTGGTCCAAAAAACCCTCTTTCTATTTATAGATTCGGCTGAAATCTGGGTGCAGAAATCTGAGTTTTTCATCCAGTCGATCGACTGGGCTTTGCTTGACTCCCAGTCGGTCGACTGGGATGTGCAAGATATGATGAGCTCCTGAGTTTCAATCGAGTCGGTCGACTGGACTTTCAGTCGATCGACTGGTGGTCCTCTCGTCCGAATTTGGTCTTGGCGTCAACTAGAGAGTTGTAGCCCTTTGCGTTAGCTTTCCAACAAGCTTTGAATCAACCAAATCGGACACCGTATGCGCCCTGGGCGTCCAAAACAAGTCGCAAAGGTCACGAAGAACACAGTCTGAGGAGCTGCTGAGTTGTTTAAACAGTCGATCGACTGGACTCCCAGTCGATCGACTGGTGGTCCTCCCGTCCGAATTTGGTCTTGGCATCAACTGGAGAGTTGTAGCCCTTTGAGTTAGCTTTCCAACAAGCTTTGACTCAACCAATTCGGACAACGTATGCGCCCTGGGCGTCCAAAACAAGTTGCAAAGGTCAATATGCTCGGTATTGCCCCGAAACTCCTTGTTTTGCGCCGAAACTCAACCAATCTTCACATTTAGGCATTGACCATGGGGGAAACTTGTTTTCTACCTGAAATGTAGAGATAGAGGTCAAATGACATCAAAATATCGTCGGAAACGATTCAAAACTATAGTGAAGAATGACGATAAATGAGCCGAAAACTCGACTCATCAACACTCCACACTTAAGTTTTGTTCGTCCCGAACAAAGTATGAGAATATGTCAAGGTCATGCAAATGTCGAAATGCTAGTGGTGCTATGTTTTTCGTCTATTTCCCTCACTAGATTTCACAAGGTCTCGATCATTATTCCTAATCATGTTATTGAAAGGTAAATGACAAGTATGTACAATCTAACTAGCTCCTTTTCGTAGGCGTTACGAATGCATTTAGCATATGCATTAAGCCTTTAAACCCCTAGGCTACCCTAGTGGACGAGTTATAGTCTCGTGAGAGTTTTTAGAAAAGGGAATACTCACAAATCCCATATGCACCTATCCCATGAGAATGAATGCAAGAGTGCTCAACCAAGGCGAGGATTTCTCAAAACCAATCCCTCACCCCAAACTAGGACTACCATCACAATACCATCAAAAGAACTTTTGAACCATTTGAGTACCCATGAGGTTGTGCATTCAAGAATATCAATACTAGAGCTATCAAATGTCTCATCCAAAGTTTCACTCATTTTCAAGGTAATACAATAGAAGCAAAGTTAATAGTTTTGCACAAAAGAGTGTCAACCGCTCGCCTATGCTAGCTAGGGCTAGTCCATGAGCTTGCGACAAGGAACTCATTCCCAAGTTTTAGGCGCTTAAGCCATAATCCATAAGGGAAGAGGAGTTCGACACTTAAGTTTCTTAATAAACAAGCATAGACCAAATGATAGCTCCCGTGCAAGCACATGGATCGTCCAAGAGTCGTTCCAACTAGCACACAATGCAAATGATGAATCCCGCGCAAATGTAGGATGATGGAAAAACATAAAGTCAAGTTTTAAGTGCTTCTTATTTTCTTTTTCAAATGGCCTTTGGCCTACAAATGCTTTCGAGGGGGAACTTTTCTTCCTAACCCCCGGCATTTGTATCATTTTTGAAGCAAAACTTCTCTAGCGCTTTGAGAGAGTTTTTAGTCGGGGCTTTGCCCTCTTTAACCACAAAAACTTTTTTTTTTGTTGGGGCCTATTTTTCGCCCTCTTTTGACTCCACACTTAAAACTTGACAATATGTTCAAAAAGAGTATGGAATGTGCGGGGAACAAACATGAACAAGGCACCATGTTAGAGAAACTCAAGTCACCAAGGAGCATTCAAAGGGTCTAAGTTTTTCGTGAAAAGTTTTTAAAAGTGCTTGCTAAAACTTAAGCCAAGGTATTTCAACGAAAATACTTAGAAAATTAGATAGACAAGAGTTAGAAATGATATTGATTCACAAGAATGCACATTCAAGGGACTAGGTCGGTTCTAAGTTCAAGATCCAATAAAAAATGAAAAGTAGGCTAGATGTGATTTATAGGGATTTAGAATCGATAGTCACAAGCCTATGTGGTTAAAAGCACTCTCATGTTAGGGATAAGGTATGTGAATGCAAGTGCTCATTCTACAATGATAGGCATGGCATGAAATGAGTGAACTATGCGACTACCCACTCCACACTTAAAGCATAGCTTAGTCCCTAAGCGCAAACAATGAATAAAATGAGATAAAGGCGCATAGGAACTCCCCTCGTTTGTAGATGTGCCCCACCAATAGAAAAGACACCATTGTGCTAAACGTGATCGAACATGATGCAAATAACTTCCTTGATGACAAGAAGACATGAGAGGTTAAAAGTAACAAGTGACATACATGGTTATGCAAAACTCAAGTATGAGCAAGAGAGCATCACAAGTCATATGATAACATCATGGCACAAGTTTCATAGAATTCAAACAAGGAAGTTGACCTACATTCTCCATAATGTGCACAAGGTATCTTAAGTGCCAAGAAAATGTCAAACTAGAGTCATAGCATGATATAACAATTTAGTTCCACTCTAGTCAACATCAATGAAGCATATGAGCACTAAGGGCAACATCATTAAGCATAGAAAGATCAAGGGAAAGTTGGAGGGGTGTGGTGATGTGAAGTGGAATTGGAGTGAGTAGACCTCACTCCACACTTAAAATTTAACCCACTAATCACATATATCACACTCCACACTTTAGGGCCTTAGCTACTCAAAGTCATGCCAAACACTTAATCAAGAAGAACGAGAATGAAACACTTACAAACCGGTTTCCCTCCCGCGAGGGCCTAGTTTTTCCCGTCTTGGCAAAGACGTAGCAAAGCGCCCCATAGAATCACTCGTTGAGAAGTCCTTTGCTAGGATCCCTTCTCACGGGGCCTTGGGTTTGGTCGTGTCAATCCACCTTCAAATCCCATTTGAATTTCTTCCCATCAAGTCTACAATGGACTTTCCTTTGGGAAGTTGACCCCTTCAAGTACGAAGATCCCTTAACAATTAAGGGGTCATGGGAGCTTTTTCCGATTAGCCTTTGAAAATAGGGCAAGAAGCTCCAAAACTTGTCTCGAGACAAAGTAGTGAAGAAAGGGTCTTCATAACTTGTCTCGAGAATGATGGGCATCCCTCCTTCTAATTTTTCAATCAATTCCTTGGATGCCCCATCCTCAATATCCCTTCCTAAAATTTTGTCTTCTTCTATGCGAGGTGGCTCTTTCATTTCTTCCATGTAAACCTCAACGAAGTCTCTATACCCTTGAAGACTTTCAATCTCTATATGCTCTTCCTCTATCTTGTCCTCATCAAGGAATTGGGATTCACATTCAAGCTCGTTCGTAGCGGGAGGAGGGAGTTCTTCTTCATCAATAAAAGGTGTTTCCTCTATGTGAGAGGCATCATCATTAAAGAATTCCTCATCGGAGAGCGTCAATGGAATGGCTTGATCCCATTCGTTGTAATGAACTTCGGTGGCGGCTCTCCACAATTCATCCTCCATTTCTTGATCCCGTTCTTCCCTTGAGGCATTAGATTCTAGGACTTCTTCTTCAAATACCTCCTCTTCCTCATCCAAGTTCTCAAATTCAATGGCTCGGTGAGCCATTGTGCTTTCTAACTCATGGCGTTGAGCCTCCAATCTATTCAATTGAGCTTGCATCTTCTCTTGGCTTGCTAGAAGTCTAGCGAACATGGATTCTATATTGGAGGGCTCACTTGAAGGTTGAGGGTATGGAGGGTAGGAGTCTTCAACTTCGAAGCATTGGCTATCATCCCAATTCGGAGTGTAATAACTTGTTGGATAGCCATGTTCTTGCCAATAAGAATTTAGGTGCTCCTCCTCTTGATGGTATTCCTCATTAGAAAAGACTTGTTGGTTGTGGTTGTACATCCAATAGTCTTCACAATGGGCATTTGATTGATCCTCTTCATAATAATCTCCATTGTGCATGACTTGTTGATTGTAGTGATCCATCCTCGCAAGACAAGATAAAAGAAGTTAGCAAGGGATATGAGTAGAAAAAGAGAATATACAAGTATAAGAAAAAAAAAAATATTCACAAGAATAGTCGGAACTTCCACACAATCTAGTCTAGGGATGTGCTAACTAGTTGCTCCCCGGCAACGGCGCCATTTGACGAACTATTCTTTTTCACCTCTAAATAGTATCAATGAAGAGAGGGTCGGTAGTAAGTCAAAACATTTATAATGACCGGTAGGGTACCGGGTCGAACCCAAAGGAGCAAGCCAAGCACACGCACTATTTAAGATTGTGTTTCCATTCGGCTATTCTAAACCAAAAATGTGTAAAAGGGTGTATATATCTAAATCCTATGTGGCGAGTAATTAGGGATAAAAGATAAGTAGGAGGTGTTTCGAGGGGTTACTCCCCTCCTTGGCAAATTCCAATGATCATGTATACAAGAGTTTAATCATTTAAGAGGTTGATAGGTTTAAAACCTAGCTTAGACTAGAATTGAACAAACCATGCATGTTTAATCCTAGTCAAGCCATCTTAGCTAGGATCTCACTAATTAAAGAGTATTGATCCACTATATAGCATTTACTCCCATAAATGCTACATGCATAAAGTTCTAGTTTACCTCTCACCATGCATTTACTCTCATAAACGTTGGTTAAGTTCAATTTTACTACATCCAAACCATCACTAAGCTCTTTCAATACTTAGATCAAAGTTCTAACACAAACATGTCACTTAGGCATTTTATCAAACACTTAGAGACATGTCTAACATGAAGAGCATAGTAAAATGAAATCAACTTCAATAAATCCATTCAAATGTGTATACAATGATCATTGAGTACCAAGGAGGATCATAAGACCCTCAAAACACAAGATCCACTACTCACACATCATGTAAGACAACATGGTGTGAGTAGGGTTTTTACACAACAAGTAGAATAGAAGAGGGATAGAAATAGGATGATTAATCCTTGAACTCCCTTGATCTTCACTTCTCCTTGGTTGGATGATGATTGATGACCTTGGTTGACCTCTTTTCTTAATCTTCTTCTCCCCAAAAACCTCCACACTTGGTCCAAAAAACCCTCTTTCTATTTATAGATTCGGCTGAAATCTGGGTGCAGAAATCTGAGTTTTTCATCCAGTCGATCGACTGGGCTTTGCTTGACTCCCAGTCGGTCGACTGGGATGTGCAAGATATGATGAGCTCCTAAGTTTCAATCGAGTCGGTCGACTGGACTTTCAGTCGATCGACTGGTGGTCCTCTCGTCCGAATTTGGTCTTGGCGTCAACTAGAGAGTTGTAGCCCTTTGCGTTAGCTTTCCAACAAGCTTTGAATCAACCAAATCGGACACCGTATGCGCCCTGGGCGTCCAAAACAAGTCGCAAAGGTCACGAAGAACACAGTCTGAGGAGCTGCTGAGTTGTTTAAACAGTCGATCGACTGGACTCCCAGTCGATCGACTGGTGGTCCTCCCGTCCGAATTTGGTCTTGGCATCAACTGGAGAGTTGTAGCCCTTTGAGTTAGCTTTCCAACAAGCTTTGACTCAACCAATTCGGACAACGTATGCGCCCTGGGCGTCCAAAACAAGTTGCAAAGGTCAATATGCTCGGTATTGCCCCGAAACTCCTTGTTTTGCGCCGAAACTCAACCAATCTTCACATTTAGGCATTGACCATGGGGGAAACTTGTTTTCTACCTGAAATGTAGAGATAGAGGTCAAATGACATCAAAATATCGTCGGAAACGATTCAAAACTATAGTGAAGAATGACGATAAATGAGCCGAAAACTCGACTCATCAGGTATTAAAAGGGAAATGTCCTTGGGAAGTTTTGTTCAATGAGAAACCAATTATCAGTCATTTGAGAACTTTTGGTTGTGCTTGTTTTGTGAGTATTCCTAATGTGTCCAGGGATAAATTTGATGCTAGGGCAGATGAATGCATACTGCTGGGTTATCCTGTGGGACAAAAGGGGTACAAGTTATTCAATTTGGTCAGTCAGAAAATTATGGTCAGCAGACATGTTACTTTCAGAGAAAATATTTTTCCCTTCAAAAGAAATACCAAAGTTCCCACTACTGTTGGAAATCAGGTTATCCCACTTCCAACACATGTTTTTGATGATTTCTCATTTACTGATGATAGTCCAGTTGTGAACAATGATGAAGTTGGCATTTCAATCACTGATGAGTCTGATATTGCTGAACAGTTTGATATTGCTGCACAGTTTGATGATATTCAAAACAATACAGTTCTTGAAAATGTTGCAGATCACCCTCAGGCTGTCAGAAAATCCACTAGGCATGTTAAGCCTCCTGTTTGGTCAACAGATTACATTTGTAACACTGTCAGGAAGAAAACTTCACCACACAATCTCACGAAAGTTTTGTCTTATGATAAGTACAGCCCTCAGCATGCCCACTATGTCTATCAAATTTCTGCTGTCAAGGAACCTACATCTTATACTCAGGCTTGCAAAGATCCCAAATGGGTTGAAGCAATGAACAAAGAAATTCAGGCACTTGAGACCAATGAGACATGGTTATTGACTGCACTGCCTGTTGATAAAACCTTAGTGGATTGCAAGTGGATTTTCAAAGTTAAATTCAATTCTGATGGCAGCATTGAGAGGTACAAAGCAAGGCTTGTAGCTAGGGGTTTTACACAAGTAGAAGGGTTAGATTACCATGAGACTTTTGCCCCAGTAGCAAAAATGACCACTGTCAGATGCTTGATTGCCATTGCTGCTGCTAAACATTGGCCATTACATCAGCTTGACGTCAATAATGCATTCCTTCATGGATCTCTAGATGAGGAGGTTTACATGAAGTTACCTCCTGGTTTCTACAAGAAGGAACGCACTGAAGGGAAGGTTTGCCGATTGATGAAGAGCCTATATGGTTTGAAGCAGGCCAGCAGACAATGGTTTGCCAAATTTAGTGCAGCCTTATCTGATTTTGGTTTTCTTAATAGCTTGAATGATTATTCCTTGTTTACTTTGCAACGAGATGGGCAGTTTCTGGTTCTGTTGGTGTACGTTGATGATGTCATTATCACCGGGACTTCAGATTCATTAATTGGTGAGGTCAAGAGCTTTATACATCAGCAATTTCAGATAAAGGATTTAGGTCCTTTGAAGTACTTTTTGGGGCTGGAAGTTGCAAGATCTTCTGAGGGTATTTTCCTAAATCAAAGAAAATATGCAGTTGAGTTACTAGAAGAACACAACATGACAGATTGCAAGCCATCCAAGACCCCTTTGGAATTGAAACATACACTTGGCCTGTCCACTGCACCACTTTTGGCAGACCCCATGCCTTACAGGAGACTTGTGGGGCAATTGGTTTACCTTACTATTACCAGGCCGGATTTGGCGTATCCAGTTCACATCTTGAGCCAGTTTGTGCAAAGTCCTCGTGACGATCATATGAGGGCAGCACACAGGTTGCTCAGATTCCTCAAGGGAGCACCGGCGCAGGGCATATTTTACTCGGCAACGTCTGATCTGAGGTTGCGGGCTTATTGCGATGCGGACTGGGCAGCGTGTCCTGTGACACGACGATCAATTACAGGGCATTGCACTCTTCTTGGGTCGAGTGTTGTGTCATGGAAAACAAAGAAACAGCATGTAGTTTCCCGCTCTTCTGCTGAGTCTGAGTACCGTTCGATGGCTGCTTCTTGTTGCGAGCTGGTGTGGTTGGCTAGATTGATCAAGGACATGGGTGTCCAGGTTGAAGCTCCTGTTCCTCTCTACTGCGACAACAAAGCCGCAATCCACATCGCGCACAATCCTGTTTTCCACGAGCGGACCAAGCACGTAGAGCTGGATTGCCATTTAGTCCGCTCGCATGTTACCTCCAAGTTCATATCCCCATCTCATGTCTCAACATTCGATCAACCGGCGGACATCTTCACCAAATCCTTGCCACTGGATCAGCTCCACCATTTGTGTTCCAAGCTCGGTGTGTCTAATTTCTTGCACGCCGTCGCTTGAGGGGGGGTATTAGAGGGAATTACAGGGTTTTAATGCTAGGGTTTAGTCTGTGTTTTGGAGGGATTGTCTGTTGTTTTGTTTCGTATTTCAGTTGCTTACCATCAGAACGTCGTCGTCTTTGGCTAGCGTGTAAGTTTGCGTTTAGTCGCTCGACGTCGTCGTTCTGGTCTGGTATTTGTATCCCGCTTTGTAACAACAGCAATCACTTTTTGAATCGAATGAAACCCTAAGCTTTCCCTGTACTTCGTTTTCGCTTTCCGATCGCTCCCTCGTCTTCATCTCCGGTCCCGATCGTCAATTGGTGCTCAGGCGATGCAGTTCCTCAATAAATAATACTTTTGTTGAATTGATAAACCATTTACGTGCAAATAGAAACTTTATGAGCCAATTTTCATTAAAGGTTTTCCTTTTATCTCGGTCGAAATTGAATAGGAAAAACAAATTTTATAAAAGTTTGTTAGATTTACTAATTTATTTTGTTGATTTAATTCAAATAGTTGATTACAGTTCTTGATTTTTAAGTTGAGTAAAATTTTGGATTTCGATCCGATGTAGCGTGTCAAAAGGTCATCCCTCTTATTATATTTCAAGAAATATCAATCGGAAGTCGGAACTATGTCGTGTTTACTGGAGCGAACACCATTTTAAAACTCACAGTGTTTGATTGAGTTGCATCAGACTTTTTTTTTCAACTCAATAATTTAATCCTAATCCACGAGAATTAAATTTAATTAATTGATGACAACTTAAGAGAAAAAAAAACTAAAAGGTGAGTGGGCCTTGGATCACATGCGTATACACGTGCGGTCACTTCATAAAATCTAAATAATTAAGGAAGTCAGGCATAAATCATTGAGCGACCACGTCGTCACAAAATGAAACACAAATTATTATTTTATAAAAAAACATAGAAACAAAACAACAATACTTTGTATCAAAAAAAAAAAACAATACTTGTTTTGATTCCATTGACACGCCATCAAGAATTCAATTTTGTCTTTATCAATAAAAAAAATTCAATTTTGCCTTTGCACATGAAATTTCTTCACATCTCTTGACCTTAGTCCTCACCAGTGTCTATCTGAATGATCGATATTGATATCATGTGTCGGTTACACCAGACTGTTTAACTCCACTTGTTATATATACTAACATTATTCTCACCACTAAAATCCAACATGTTTTTTTTTTGCCTTCAAGCTTATCTCCTATATACACGAAAACATTCTTTCAATTTAAGTATCAGAGCATATGCAGTTGCTCAAGGGGAGGAGGTGTCGGTGTAGGTTACATTTTATATTCGCTTTTAAATGATACGTCCTCTCTCAACTGCTGAAGGAGCATGAAGTTACTTGCTTTTTTCAACTGTTGCTCAGCACTTCCTCCTCTCCGGTAGTTATTCAATTTTGAACCGTTGCACATGCGTTTAGGTCTTCATTCTTACCTCCTATTAGCATTTTAGTTATTTTTGTTTGATAATGTCTCCGAATATAATCACATTAGTGATGAATTATAAAAACAAGTCTTGTGTTTTAATATTATTTTCTACAAAATTATGTACTCTTTCTTAATTATGAATTTAAGTAGGATGCTTGACACTAACAAGTTTTTTTTTCTTTCGATTGAGACACTAACAAGTTTGAAAATGGGGTTTTAAAGGTGATACGATGGGCAGTCATCATTTTTATCGAGTCTATTTGAGAGATAATTATTTAAGGTTAAGAGATGACAAAAGTCGTCTATATGTGGTACCATGCATGGCTGGACTTGGACCGTAAGAATATTTGACATTATTGGTGGAGAGCGTATGTCTCGTGAGTTAATTTAATTGTCTTTTTCTAATAATTAAGATGTGTGTTTGAATATATATACAATACGGGGCGCGTTCCCTTGAATCAGGGGTAGAATGAGGCAGTGAGGCACGTTGTGAGCCACTCATTTAGATGATGTGGCAGAGAATAGTTGTTTACTGTTTGACTTTTTGCTTTTGATGGATTTTTGGTAGTGGGACACGTGTCATGAGGAGATGAATTTGACGGCTGAGATGAGTAGTTGAGATGGTGTCTCACTGCCTCATTCTAATTTGACTGCCTCATTTGAACGCTCCTTAATACAATACCAAGCAAACATGGTGCTATTTGAAGGTAGAAAACCAACACCCAAAAATGTCATTATTTTTCGATTAAATGAATTAAAAACGTTTATTTAATTTAAAGGTGGTCTTGGTCAAAAAGTCACCGTTCATACTTCATAGAATGAAGAAAAGCACACCAATAAAATTCAAAAGAAGTGTTATTTAATTGTGAATAAACAACAACAACGTGACAAAGTAATTTCCCGATAAAGCAGTTCCCTTTCCTATTATTATTGTTATCATATTCGTATTATATGTAATAGTCCATGCACAAAACGTAGGCCAACACGTCAGTAAATATAATGCAAGTGGCACCACGTCCAATTTAGACTTCTATTAGGGCATATGCACCCATGATTTGAGAAATGTTAGGAGAGAACTTCCTCATCATCACCTAGCATTTCTTCCAAACAAAGTACAAAAAATGTAGAAAGTTCTCTCACACATCCTCAATGAGCATTTGTGAGAGAACTTCCTACATTTTTTGTGTTTTGTTTGGAAGAAATGTTAGGTGAGGAAATTCTCTCCTAGCATTTCCCAAGTCATGGGTGCATATGCCCTAAGAAATAAAGGCGAAATGTAATATCAAAATGACGTCATTTTATTATTTTATCAATTCTTTTGAATCAGAAGGACATTATTTTGACAGAAACAACATCATTCTAACTGAAACGATATCGATTTTAGCTGTAATGCACCATGTCGAGACCCAGGGACGGAACCAAAACCAATTAAAGCCAGGGTGACAAAGTGTCACCCCCCAGGTTTTTTCAACTTTTCTTTTTACAAATAATGTTAATTTAATATTTAGTGAAATTAATTTGATATTTTTACCTTAATTTCAAATTTAAATAGGCTTGAAGCAATTAAACGAGGCAGATTTTGAAGGTGCATCCAAATTGGAAGTTATTTGTATTTTAACCAATTATATTATGGTAACACATTTTAATTTTCGGACTTTGTCATTGTTCGACGAAAAACATTATACATATTTTTGTTGTATATGATGATATCTCTTATTATGACTCTTCTATTTTTTGTTATTGCTATCAAATGCTCGTTTACAAGGATGAAATGGTGAAAAGTGCTATTCGCAACATGATAGAAGATGAATCGGAATTTAGTCCAAACAAGATGTCTTTCATTTTAATGTAATGTAATTTACTGAAACAATATTATTTTTTGATAATGTATTTTATGTTCGTTTGGCACCCCTGTCTTAATTCCTTCGTCCGATCTTGTCCGGACCTGATATAAACAGTTAATCAAAAACGAAGATCTCTTAACTTTCGGACTGCAAAAAAAGTAACAACAAAAAAGCTGTCAGTTACACATCGTACGAGCGATTCATTGCATGAATAAAATGCAAAGTGCAAACCAGCAGAGCATCGATAGGGTACGTAGTCACGTTTCCCACTACTTTGCAAGTTGGGTCAGAGTTGTTCACTAGAAAAACATCAAACAAATGATTATGTTTGGTAACATTAACACAATGATTAGTTCCTGGACGCGTTCCTAATGTTAGTCAAAACAAGTCTCCTCATAAACTGCATGACAGTAAAACACAGCTGATATTATTGCGTTACGTCTGTAACACAGTTGCACTAACTTGTCCACCGCGTTACGCAAATTAATCATGAAAACAGGTTGTTATTGAGTTTTTTTATTAAACTTTTTAATTAATTTATGTTAAAACAGCGTCGTTTTATTGTATTTCAAAATAAACATTATCGAACGGACGCGCTGCACCGAACTTTTTTCCGTTATATACTTAACTTTTAATATTGATTTTTAGTTTAAAAGTCAAGTACAATATGTAGACAAATATTTAAATTAAATCAGTAAGTTGAGTTTTAAATTGAATTCCACTAAGCTTAATGTTCAATAAGCCCTGTTTCATAAATCAAAAAAAAAAAAGCCCTGTTTCATTTCAATTTAAAAGTAGACATCACACTTCAAGCTTCGATGGTTATATTCAATATTTTTGAAAATACTTAAAAAAAATTATGGAGAAAATACTTAAATTAATAATTGGATTTCTGGGGTTTTAAGTAGATTTTTTAGTTAAAGTATCGGCTCCATTTTCCTATGCAGTTTTAATTAAATCATTTAGTTTAGCTCAACTCCATAAAATGGACTCACAATCTCTTGCACGAAAGAGAATTCGTGTCACATGTTCATTCGAGTTTCAATAATTAGGTGAAACCATATCACTTGTGTCCTTTGACTTGCTACCTCTTCGAAATCGAAACATACCTAATACGCTTTGTCCCATTTGAATTATTTTGTAAAACTTTAACATCTAAAATTACATCAAAAAACAACGTGTGATTAAATTTAAATGTGTACAAAATAGAGTTCAGGCGAGTAGTTAAGCGCGTGCCACGTGGCCGCTGGTAATACCGACCAAAAAATTCGGGAATCCAAGCCAATCGGGCCGGTCAGAGACAAAGACACGGCACGTGGTTATCACGTGGATAGTTTTTATGCGTGACTGTTGATTGAGGTAATTTAAAGTCAATAGTTGTGTCTGTGTCACATGTATGGTTTTATATCACTGTGGTCCTAATTATTTAATTTAAATAAATATCTGATTTGAGTATGAGTGTCGTGTCATTTTTGATCCGACGGCTGTGACGCGTTGCTTAATTGTGAGATGACCAAATAGGTGGATCTTTTCCAATCAAAAAAAAAAAAATAGGTGGATCTTTCGTTACAAGATGACACGTGGGCGTGGCGTCCGAGTAGTTTTCCACTACATAGTGAGGCCTCAATGCTTTGTTTTTTTTTTATGATATAAATGTAAAAAGATATTAGAGTTTGTTAGGTTTTATTTAAATCACATTTTTTATTTAAATAACAAATGAGTAAATAAATTTGTTTTCATTGTAAACATTTAATTTATCAAACAATATACTTTTTTACTACATTTTTACATTTTATTAAGGGCACGTTGTTTTTACCTGAATTGAACTGAAAGTAAACTGAATTGATTTGAATTAAATTGAACTATAAAATCATATAACATCACTCGTCATAACTCTTTTCTAATCCTTACCATTACCCAACATAACTCATGTCAAAGCAAATATAGGGGATGATCAATGTAATAAATATCGAGGTCGCAGAGGAATCAAAACGTCATGATGTATACTTGTTTATTGCACGTTTTTTATAATTTACTCATGTCTATGTTATATGAGAAGTAATAAGTGTCCATGATCAAACAATTTGATTATTAATTACTCTCGACTAAAATATATCATGAACATGCCATTTAATGTGTTTAAATCCAGATAATATTGGTCCGTCCATAATCAACATAAATGCTCTATTTTTAAAACATTTCATATTGGGTTTTTGCCCTATATAAAACGCATAAAACTACACATTTTAAATTCAATACAACAGACTCTATTTTTGTTTAGTTTTTAAAATTATAGTTTTATTTTTCCTCATATTAAGTAAAGGAATAATTATAATATCTTATAATTTTGAGTGACTGGAAAACTCTATAGAGGGACTGGAAATAATTATGAGTGAAATCCAAAGGTTTTGCATGATTCTTTTCCATTTATTACATGTCCGATTAAAAGTAAACTTACTAACTGGGGCTTTTTTACACGACTAAAGTTAATGTACTCAAATGAATAAACAATGGATCAAGTTTGGAAAAAAATTAAGTAGTTAGAATTTATTAGAAAAAGAAGCAAATTATGTACCAATAGAACTAAAAGATATGATGAGTTTGTTTTGGAGTAAGATTTTAAGCCAATAAGGCTAGCGAAATGCAAATTGATTTGTCCAAGAAAACGAGTGAAAAGAAGCAAAAAACGAAAGCTAGAAAAAGAAGTGGAGGCGGTTTTAAACGTAACGGCTAGCTAGTGGAGTTAAATAAAGCTTTTTTTTTTTGCTCACTCTCAAACGTAACGAAACACCTCATATAATTCATTTCACCTTGTCCTTTATTATCAATCATTTTGCTTCACGTCATAAATTAGCAGCTCAACTCTCACTTCAAAATTAGACCAAAAAAGAAAATCATTATATATCTAAATTTCATTTTTTTTTAGATGTTTCGATTATTATTTATTACTACTCAATCAAGAATTATAACCGTCCATCAGAGGATGTGTTTTGGTGACAAAAAGAGAAGTCAGAGGAACCAAACACCCTCCGATCGAGCTAAAGTTGAGGCTTTCGATGGTAGTGTGATATGTAAAATGTAGTAGCAATTGACTCATTGTTTTTAGGGCTACTTATGTAAATTCTTTTTCTTTTTTTTTTTGATCAAGGGGACTATTGCTCATGGGATGATTCGAACCCGAAACCTTTGGAATCGAATAGTGAGCGCCTACCACAAAACTATCGTCCTTATGTAAGTTCTAAGCACAGACGGAATGCTACAAATGAGGTGCAGCTGGCAAATTGAGTTGCCTGAGATGATGACATGAGGGGCAATTTTGTCTATTCACTTGGTGGAATTATGCGGCTTGAGTGATTGAAGCCATGAGCTAATGACATGTGTGATTTATTTTGTTTTTGTATATATTGCTCCTCATCTTTAGATCTCAGCTCATCCACCACTCCATGGAGATAGATATTTTTAGAAAATGAAGGGAAGTAAATTTACCATGTCTAAAGTAAATTCAAAAGATAAAAATTTAGGAAGATGTTATATTTATTGTGCATATTGTTTACAATAATACAGCAAATATAAGTGAGATAAGGGTTGAAAGGTGTGGTGAGAATGAAACATTAGCGTAAATTTTATCTGTCGTATATTAGAGTTAGTCCAAACAAAGAAAGTTGTCAGGGAAATGTGAATTTTCTGAAAAAAAAACGTAAAAGCAAGACACATGATAAAACGGTAATATGTGTGGTAGTATAATATCGTGAGTCGCTGAATGATTAATATATAATTATTTAAAAATAATAATTTAACAAAAAATAGAAAAACTGACTAAGATACGAGAATATATATCCGTAAAATCATGGCAAAACACACAGAAAAGGAGTACTAACACGTAAAAATGAAGAGATGACACGAGAATTGCATTTTCGAAATGAAAGTTCCAAGTAAATAAAATGTGTATGAGCAAAAACAATTTCATTTAAATATCGAAAAAAGGGGTGGAAAACGCGAGAACTTCAGCTCTAAATTACAGCTCAAATATAACCAAGCTCCAAAGCAACCCCATTTCATATGATGGCTCACGCTTTGCTAGCTACTTGCTAGCTCATCACACACACCAAGAGCATTTTTCTCACCACCTCCTCACCTTTATTATCTAACCACACAACATATCACACACACTACTATAAATACGCCTTCCTATCACAGCTCTTCTCATATATTCACAAAGAAGAGAGCTAGCTAGACACTCAAAGCTTCATTCTCTCTCTAGCTCTATATCTCTCTCCTTTCATTTCCAGAAGATCGAGGTGTGTGTTTTCTTGAGTTCAAAAAACCCAAGAAAATCTTCCTCCTCTTCACTAAATTCCAAAATGATGCATCTAACTTCTCATCAGCTGGCTATTACCTTTGGCATCCTTGGTATGCAATTACACGCCCTACTACATCATCATCTAAAATATATCTTGCTCTCTGTGTTTTATTTTCTGCCACCTTTTGATTCAATTCATCAAGCTGCTGCTGCTGCTGCTGATGATGATATACTAACTTTGTTTCGAACCGTCTCGTTAATCTTTATACAGGAAACATCGTCTCCTTCGTGACGTTCTTGGCCCCATTGTAAGAACCTAATTAAACTTCATTTTCCCATCCTAATTTGAAGTTGTTAATTACAACATGCTGAGATTAGTGTTTTTGCTATTTCAGGCCAACATTTTACAAAATTTACAAAAAGAAATGCACTGAGGGATTTCAGTCAATCCCATACTCCGTCGCACTATTCAGCTGCACACTACTTCTCTACTACGGCTTCCTCAAGACCACCGGCGGACTCTTGATCATCTCCATCAACTCGATCGGATGCGTCATCGAGGCTGGCTATCTCGCAGTTTTCTTGTTCTATGCACCAAAATCTTCAAAGGTAATAGTTGCACTTGGTTTTTTTTTTTATCACAACAAATAGCTTAATATTATTTTCTAAATAAACAAAATTATGCCTGCAGGCTCAAACAGCGAAATTCCTTTGTGGCTTCAACTTGGCAGTGTACGGAGCAATCTGCCTCGTTACATATCTCTCCTTTCATAACGCTCTTCGCGTAACGGTCGTTGGCTGGATTTGCGCGATCTTTTCTGTTCTTGTCTTTGCAGCCCCCCTAAGTGTCATGGTAAGAATAATTATTTATTAATAATATTAAGTCTCATTGAATTTTATTTAATTAACAAAAAATTATTCATTGATTTATGCAGAAGCGTGTGATGAGAACAAAGAGCGTAGAGTTCATGCCCTTCGCACTATCATTCTCTTTAACTGTTTGTGCTGTCATGTGGTTCTTCTACGGCATGTTGATCAAAGACTATTACATTGCTGTAAGAAAATCAAACCAAATCAAATTGTCACATTATTCATTACTATGATTATTTAATTTTTTTATAATTTATTAATGATGTTTTTTATTGCATGTCTTTTTCCAATTTTCAGCTTCCAAATGTTTTGGGGTTCACATTCGGAATCGTTCAAATGATCCTCTACGCAATCTACCGCAAACCCGCCAAGAAAATCCAGCCCGATGAGGCAAAGACCGCCGCGGACATCGAGATGGCCAATTCAAACAACATCGATGATCAGCTCGAAAAGCCGGTCACCCCTAAGTCTCCAGAGCACGTGATAAACGTGCCCGATGAGGAGCAGGTGGTGGAGGAGATTGAATGTGGCAACAACAGAAGGGAAAGGGCAGTGTTGGCTGAGCCGGAGCGGATGGTGGACATCCCTCAGCCGATTCCGGTGGCGGTGTGTGTGTGAAATTTAAGGAAACTTGAGGGGCTTTTTGGTGAAATATGATTATTGTGATGAAAGATATTTTATCATTTATGGGTACGTACATAAGATCGTATGAGAATTAGGTGGAGAAGAAGTATCATGAAAAATGGAGCTTTAATTACAATCATGAGAGGAGGATTTATGACTATCTGAAGAACTCATGAAACTCAACTCAAAGTCATCACAGCAGCAGCAGCAGACTATTTCAGACTTTTTCTTCTCTCTTTTTTTAATTACTTTTTTGTCTTCCTTTTTGGTAGGAGTTGTACTATTTTTATCTATGTTTAATAAAAATAATAATAAATGCAGCTGGTTGCACATGTTGCTGCAAAATACTATTCTCATCATAAATTCTGCAGTTTATTGTTGTCAGTTGTTAGATCTCCCATCTCCCACAACACTAACTTTGCCTCGTGTCTTCTTTTGAACTAAACTGTAATTAAATTGAATCAATCTTATAAATGTAATTTAAATAGAAGAATTGAATTTTAAAAATTACTAAATTTAATTAGTAGTTTAATTTAAATATTTTATTGTGGTACTTGACTTTTAGGTTACTTTTTACTTAAATTAAAGAACTTAATTATACATAAAATAAGAAATGATTAACTGAACGGCTGAAATTTGAATTTCTGAATGAGAAGCAACTTAAAATGGGAAGGCTGCTTCTCGATCAGAGTGACATGAATGAATCTAGTACGATGATGGATGGCATAGTTAAATGTGAGCTGGCTAACAAAATATGTCATCGAGTTTGGAGCACAAACAAGCGACAGTGTGACACACAGCTCAACACTTCTTGAAATACGGAGTACATACAAACTATGTTACACAATCATGACCAAATAGTTGTACGATTAAAAAACACAAACAAATTTGGCACGTCAAGTTTGTTGTCTACACATCACACAAGATGTAATGTAGCAATTATGGTCTCGGACTCATATCAAAGTGCAGTACGTCTACATGTACGAGTGTTAAAATAATATATTTTTATTTAAAATAGTGTCATTTTAAAATAAGTAAAATTTATAATTGACATCATTTTAGCTGTAACAACATAAGATTGCGGTGCACAATATTTTTTTTACTTTCTCTTTAGTTTAAGTGAATCTTTTGCGTTGTAAATAAGTGCATTAATTCAAGCTGCAAGGGTTAAGGGAAGATTAGAGACAAGGATGCCATTTGTGTGGAGAAGATTACACGATGTTAAGTTCTAGAAGATATTTGCGTAGTCTGGAAGGTTTCAAATTTATGAGTGAATGAGTTGGCTTCAAATATCATTTAATTTTAGTCATACGTACACATTAGGAAACCAGCTAGCTAGTAGTGTCTAGCTAGTCCATATTTTTTTTATGATATGAATTGAATTATTGAAATGTGGGAATGTAGATGTAGACATTATGGAGATTGTGTGGTTGGTAGGGTAACACTAACACCTGTAGAACGATACAAAAAAAGAGGATCTAGTGGTACATATTTAATGAAATTATATGCTATTACATTAATTTTTAAATTAATTTTTCTTAAACTAATTAATAAATATGAAAAGTATTATTAAATAAATGTCTGAGAGTGGAAATTGATATTGTAAATCAAAGTTTGTTTACTGTAATTTTCAATTTTAAATCTGACCAGGTATTCTATGTTGTGGTGTTTTTTTTTACAAGTATTAAATTGTGGGAAGTGGTTCGGGGAATGCATTAGCAATTATAACAAATTCAGGTATGACTTCTAGTCAACAATATGTTCTTATGACTCGTCCTTCCTTTGTTTTTTTACTTGAATTCCCATGCTTTGAGTTTGACCTCATTTGACCACAAAATCAAGATTTATTTAGTCTCCTTTTGGCTTTCAATCAGATCAAACCCTACAAAGAGAGTATGTCAAGAAAAAAAGAAAATATATACAAAATAATAAAGTAGTGTTCAAATGAGAATCCTTCTATCTTTTAAGAATTTGAAAATTCAATCTGCACATTTCAACAAAATGTATCATCAAGAAGTCACTATATAATGTCGATGACACTTATTTCACTTGCAAATTCAAACTAGCATTTAATGAAAAGTCAAAGACACTAAGTTTGACTTCAATACCAAAACATATGTCAAATGCACATTCGAAGATACATATTGATTCAGTTGTCGGATTATGGTTATTTTCTTCTCGAAAATACTATAAATATGTGATGAAAAATTATAGAAGTGTATTTTCCTTGCAGTATAATTAACTAGCCCAGTGGGGCAGCGTCCCTCTCGCCTACGTCGCGTCCAGGGTTCGAATCTCCTCTAACATAACAGGTGCTACAACTTAACTAATCCAGTGCCCAATCAAAAAAAAAAAAAACTAGATAAATTGAAGTTTCATCGTATTCTAATTAGTTATGTGGTGAAAGGTGCACTTTACTTTATTTGGTGCAAATTATAATGAGATTTACAAAGAGAGAAAACTAAAGATGATCACACAAGTGTATGTAACTTGCATGAGTAGTTTACATTATAAATTTAGTGTTTTTTTCTTATCTTGTACACAAACTCTCTAATTAATTTAGACTCATCTCACTTTCATAAAGGGCACACCTTCCACAATAATTCATTGACAATTATACTTTCCTTTCCAAATTGTCTACTTCATTAATTGGTGCTTTTGCATATAATAATTGATTTCTTCTAAATTGCTTTTGCAAATAATGCTGTCAATCACAATGTCCAAAGTCCAAACTTTAGTTGCTGCGTGCACAAATGATAAATCGCAATTCGAAATTGCTTCTTTTCGCTTTATGTTAGATCCACTATTAATTACCAAATTTTGATCACATCGTATCATTGCAAATACATCATTGAATCATTAATGAATTTTCAATCATGTACGAATGGAAGTCTTTTTGTTACACGTAATGACCACTTTTTTGCTCAATTATTTTTCAAGTAAAAATGTCATTTCTGGAAATGAAGTACATCAGTTGGTCAGGAGAAGAATAAAATAAAAGCATTTATTATGTTGTATTGGTAAATAGTAACTAAATAATTACAAGAAAACGAATAATATAATATGAAGAACTTATGAGTACGTTACTACTCGTAATTAACTAAAAAATAAACTAAATTTTAAGATATAATTCAAGGTATGGGATCCAGACAATTTGCTGTCAAAATGAACATTGTGTAATTTTGTATTGATAGGTTCAAAACGTCGCAGTTTAAAGGGTTATTTATTTTTAGGTTTTATTTATGAAAAATATAAAATGATATGGTTTTACCATAAAATTAATCTAAACAACATCACTTTCAATTGACTGTTTTTAACAAATTGACAAATTTCAATAATAGTATAAAGAAATTGGTTGTAAACAATACATTTTTCGTTTTGAGGAAATTTAAATTATGGGAATCATGAAATGGGTAGTAGATTTAGATTTCAATTATGAAAATTCAATTCAGGTCTTTGACAAGTCTAATAAGATTTGATCAATATACTTAGCTTATGTGGATTCAATTTGTTCGATACTATCTTCGCACATAAATCATTTAGAGGAGTCCAAAAAAATAGAGATAACGTTACATCACAATTTATTGTTCAGTGGTGACAACTCACTATGATTTTTATGGTTACAAATTCAATGAGGGCAAGCGAACAACTACAGTTAGGCCACCACACCACACTAAAAGAGACAAATGTCGTTCTTATCAATCCTTATACTTGTTGCATGCAGAGGCTCTCAATTCATCCAGATCGATATTTATCTTGCTAGCCTCCCTCAATCCTCTGTAGTTCAAATGATTAAGGCCATCATACATTTACGTTGTACCTTGGCTCTATACAAACTAAATACGCCATAAGAACAAACTCCTGTGCAATTCGTTAGTGAATCAAAGTTGATAACACTTTTATAATTGAGAACCTGAGAATTCAAAGTTGACATTTGATCAAGATGCATCTTCGAATCTATATTTGACACGTGTCTCACTATTATAGTCAGACTTAATGACTTGACCTTTAACCCTTGACACCTTTGAAAATACAAGTGGGACATGTCAACAGAACAATGAATTGATGATGCATTTTCAAATGTATAGAATGAGTTCTCATATACTCGAAATATACAGGAGTTTTCATTTAAACGCTTCTCTACAATTACATATATTGAATATGTAGTCAGTCCTCCTTTAGAGGCACGCACACTCTATCGATCGAATGACAATCAAATCAATTCTGCGACGAACTCGACACCACAAGGTCACTTTCAATGAGCCTATTCGTGCTTCGGCTCGATCATGCCCTAATAAAAAAGATACCAACTTTGTTTGGTCATCATGCTTTTATAATTTTGGTTTTGTTTTGTCAGTCTTTTATCGAATAAAATAATTTTTCTTATAAAAACAAAACACTCTGTCGATCGACGATAGTCGATAGCAAAGTACACATCGAGAACCTACGTATTGAGACGAGTTTGGCCGATAACTTACAAATTTGATAATGCGTGTAGGGTCAATATCTTGATAAGGAAATAACAATAAGTGTGTGGCAATACGTGAGTAATTTTCCAAAAACGTTCTTTGTGGGCAATCTTTATAGTTTAAACTCATGATTATCTTTTAGAACACTCAATCAAATACTGATTACCTTATAAGCTTGAAAGCGGCCTTTGTAATATGATGTCAAGTCATAATCCTTCCTAACTGGTGACTAAGAATTTATATAATCATATGGATCATCTTTTGTTCCTCTTTACATGTCTAACAAATCTTTGAATTGCTAATCTTCATGGTTTTTTCTTTTTTCAATAACATTAAAGTAAGAATAACAACACCGTCCTTCCTTCCTTTGTGACTATTTGACAAAGACATGGGAAAAAGCTCACATAAATATCTTATCTTCCATTTATATAACATTGTTGCATATCTTAGGATTCATTGTGCTGCAATGTCTTCTTCATGAAAGTTTATGCAAATCACATTTTAATCTATCTAACACACACTTTACATTATCCTAATGTTAGTTTATTATTCTTCATGATTCGAATTATTATCAATCAAGAAAGTTGTTATTGTTATTGATATAGTGGGTCAATCGCTTATATATATACACATCACATGAGGAGCGTTCAAATGAGGCACCCCTTCTTAAAGTGAGGCACGATTTGAGCCAACCACGTGTCCCACTCAAACCTCCCCGTGCTTTGTGGGCGCGCCACATGTCCCGCTACAAAAAATCCATCAAAAAGCAAAAAGCAAACAACTATTCCTGTACTATTCCCTACCACATCATATCCAAATGAGTGGCTCACAACGTGCCTCATTTTTACAATCATGCCTCAACCGAACGCCCCCAGTTATATCAATGATATATTCGATATCCTGTTATATCTCTCTAACCAACATTATTATCTCTAATAATATTATGCATAACAAGAATGACATATCAATTGTCTAACATGAAGTAAGTGACGATAGAGAGATGCACCAAACCTTAGAAGCTTTGCCGGTCGAATGGTCCGTAAAGCAAATCAATGTAGCATTGCTAGCTGTTGAGATATTTTAAGGTTAGGTCGACAACGATTCATCCAAACTTGTACTTGTAGGGCGCTCAGATGAGTAATCGTTCGATAGCGAAAGGTGAATGGTATCGTAATTTAGGGTCAAGTCGACGGCTGTAGTTACTGGTTCATTCAAAGTTGTAGGGTTTCAGCCAGGTAGTCGATAACAAATGCAAGAGAAAGAAAGAGACACTGTACGAGGAAAAGTGGAAACATATGATAATAGCCGTTTACGAATTACGTGGTCCAAGCATATCATGTTATACATAATGGAATGCTTTCAAATGAGACAATGGAAAAATAATAATGGGACATCAAAGCATCTTCAAAACATACGCGCTGACAATGAAGAGATAATAATACACTTTGGACGTATACTATGTCGACGACAAATCTAATGATGAAGCCTTAATACCCTTTTCGACCCACTTTTACATTGATAAATCCGTAATTAGTTTTGATGTGGATTGACTATTATCAGTACTGGATCGATCAAAACGATCTCGTTTTTACTCAAAGGGCGCCGTTTTTACATTCGAAAAATGAAGAAAAGTTATTATTTATTTATGCATATTGCATATTGGGTTTTTTGGGCTTGTTTATTATTGGGCTTTAGGGGACTGTTCATAATTAGGATTAAGAGGCCTTTTAGTATTGGGCTTCGTAATATCGGACTTCGTAGCGTTGACCGAGTCCGCTCGGAAGGAATCATAACAGTAGTCTCCGTCGAAGCCCTAGATTCCACTTCTGTACAAATATGCCATTTTTTTTTATCGTCAGCTTCGAAATCGAATTAAAAATGGCTGAATGTATCGACGGATTGGTTATACATGATTTTGAATTTTATTGTGTCGAGTGCTGAAGAATTATACTGTTCCGTTGTAATGTTGCGCAATTGGTCGGTGACGACAGCACAGCTGGCATGAGCCACCACAAGAACTGCGAACCGAGGTGAATCTCGCACCCGGCTTGTGGTCGGCGGAGATCAATGTGCCGACATGCTAATCTGAGCCCACTACGCTCCTTATTACTGGCTTTTAAAAAAAATTAGGGTTTTGCAAGTTCTTAAACAATTTATGGAGTTTTTTTATTTTTTGCCCTGTTTTGCAAACTCAATATCGTTTTTGCCCCGTCTGAAACTCAAATCTCGTTTTTGCCCTGTTTTTAAAGGAACCGATTTTGCCCAAATCGGTTTGGGTGATTTTTGAATGAAACCGATTTGGGAGAAATCGGTTTGCTGACTGTGCGATTACGTGGACCGAAAGAAATATAATTATGGCCACGTGTACAAAACCGATTTGGGCCAAATCGGTTTGACTGATCAACAACAATTATTTTTTACAAAATTCACTAATTAACACCCAATTCAACCCAAACAATTCAATTAATTATCACCCAATTCAAATAATTAACACCAAATTCAACACAACTATTTTAACTAATTAACACTCAATTCAACAATTCAACACAAACATTTCAACTAATTAACACTCAATTCTACCCAATTCAACACAAACAATTTCCCATCGAAAAAAAAAACACAAACAAGTCAATTAATTATCACTCAATTCAAATAATTAACACCAAATTCAACACACACATAATTAGTTGAAATGTTTGTGTTGAATTGTTCATTTGAGTGTTAATTAGGTAAAATATTTGTGTTGAATTTGGTGTTAATTACTTGAATTGGGTGATAATTAGTTAAATTTATAAAAAATAATTGTTGTTGACCGGTCAAACCGATTTGGGGGAAATCGGTTTTGTACACGTGGCCATAATTACATTTCTTTCGGTCCACGTAGGACCAAATAGTGACACGAAGGCGCACAGTCATCAAACCGATTTGGGAGAAATCGGTTTGATTGAAAATCAACCAAACCGATTTCTCCCAAATCGGTTTCACTCAAAAATCACGCAAAATCGATTCCTTTAAAAACAGGGCAAAAACGAGATTTGAGTTTCAGGCGGGGCAAAAACGATATTGAGTTTGCAAAACAGGGCAAAAAATAAAAAAACTCCAATTTATGAACTTCAAACTTTTATTTGTTATGATGTTTGCTATCAGTATATGTTTTCAATATAATAATGTTTGTTATGATGTTGAAGACTAGATATTTTCATGTTGGATCGATTTTTTAACTTGTCGCGATGACTTGCATTATTAATTCATCGTTTACTTTAAGTTTTATACTGCTCTTTATGTAGCATTAGTTAATAAATTTTGTTGAACATTCTGCATTTTCAATTGATCTGAAATGTAGTAGGCGGATCTGATATTGTAATTTGAGCATATGTTATCAAACTTTTGTTAATTAGTGGGCTCAAATCCTATACCTGAGTGAATTTGTTATCAGTGTGTGTTTTAAATATAATAATGTTTATTGAGATGTTAAAGTCATGATATTTTCTCTGCTGGTTTGATTTTTTAATTTGGTGTGATGAATTGGGAATCACATTATTACTACGTTGTTTACTTTAAGTTTTGTATTGCTCTTTAAGGCCATGTCCACTTTGACTCTATTTTTTGATTTTTAAGTTAAGATAAGTTAATTTCAGTTAAGATAAGTTAAGATCAGTTAAGATAAGTTAATTTCAGTTAAGATAAGTTAAGTTAAGTTTCAGTTAAGATAAGTTACTTTTAACATACTATTCATCATCATCATACCATCATCATCATCATACTATTCATCATACCATCATCATCATCATATCATCATCATACTATTCATCATACCATCATCATCATCATCATACTATTCATCATACCATCATACTATTCATCATCATACTATTCATCATCATCATACAATCATACTATTCATCATCATACCATCACCATCATACTATTCATCATACCATCACACCATCATCATACCATCACACTATTCATCATCATACCATCATCATCATACTATTCATCATACCATCACACCATCATCATCATACCATCATCATACCATCACACTATTCATCATCATACCATCATCATCATACTATTCATCATACCATCATCATCATAATACTATTCATCATCATCATACCATCACACTATTCATCATACCATCATACTATTCATCATCATATCATCATCATCATCATACCATCATCATCATCATACTATTCATCATACCATCATACTATTCATCATACCATCATCATCATCATACCATCATACTATTCATCATCATCATCATACCATCATCATCATCATCATCATCATCATCATCAACATCAACATCATACCATCATACTATTCATCATACCATCATCATCATAATATTACTATTCATCATCATAAAATTACTATTCATCATCATCATAAATTTACTATTCATCACCATCATCACCCCATCATCATCATCAGTATATTACTATTCATCATCATCATCCTCACAACCATCGTCATCATAAAATTACTATTCATCATCATAAAATTACTATTCATCATCATCATAAAATTACTATTCATCATCATCATAAAATTACTATTCATCATCATAAAATTACTATTCATCATCATCATCACAACCATCATCATCATCATCATCATAATATTACTATTCATCATCATCATCATAAAATAATACTATTCATCAGTCAATATAAGTTTCAGTTAAGTTAAGATAAGTTAAATTCAGTTAAGATAAGTTAAAATAAGTTAAGATAAGTTAAATTCAGTTAAGATAAGTTTAAGTTAGTAAAATAGAGTCAAAGTGGACGGCCCCTAAGTAGAGCATTAAGTTAACAACTTTTGTTGAACATCTGTATTTTACTATTTTAAATTGATTTGAAATGTAGTAGGCGGATCTGATATTGGAACTTGACGCATTTTGTTGAACATCTTTATTATTTTTTGAGCTGAAATGTGGTAGATGGTCGGCAAGAAGGGAAGCTCACCGCCGTGTGTATTTTAATCAGTTTGTCAATGCCGAAGCTGGAATGGCTGTTGAGCTTCTATAGTAAAGGTTGACAGTTGACTGGTAGATTTCATTGCAATAGTTTGGTGGAGTCTTACATACTAAGTTTGTATATTCATTATAAACTTGAGCTTATCGGATAATGACGTCTCAATCTTTTCAATCTAATTGTTGTTTATATAATGAAGCTTGGTAGTGAGGAACAGTTACTACTTTGCATCCTCTAGTACTGTGTTGATCTGTTTCCTCTGCAGACTGCTGGTTTTTCTCTTGTGTTTGTAAAAAGGCATTGTAACAATGGGGCCTGGGGGAGGAGGCGGACCTGGTGGACCGGGAGGAGGCGGAGGATGGGGGCCATTGCCCGGAGGTCCTGGAGGACCTGGCGGCGGTCCTGGACCCTTTGGCTGCATTGGTGGTATCTGTGACCTGGTTGGTTCATGGTAATGTGCATCTTCCTGCTCAGCCACAGTCCTTAATGATAATATAACTACAGCAAGTTTGACAGATTTAGATATTATTTACTGATAAATTTTACTATATTTTTTTTTTTACAGTTTATCTTGTTTGTGCTGCTGCTGGTTGTTTCGTGATTGCTTTGGCGGCGGACCTGGCGGCCCTGGTGGCCCCGGCGGTCGTCCATTCTGATCACCTTGCCACAGCTCAGTTTCTGAAGGATAGTAAATTTCCACTTTCTTTACAATGTTACATTGCTTTCGTTAACTTTATGTTTCCTTCATCTGTGTTTTGTGCTCACTACCCTAAACATCTTGTGTGTCCTATGACAAGATGTTGTAGACTTGTTGTCCAGTTCTTATTGAGCATTGAATAAAAAGACATTTCTTTAGGCCACAAATACTTCCTTGGCTTGAATCATAACTTCTGTTTCCATGAAATGCGGTGATCTGATGGTTAACGAGTCCGTGGAGATACCCTTAGCTATAAAGATCGGATCATATTATATTCATTAGCCTGTGGATTGTACAAAAATTATCTTAAAATGCTGGTAAAAAAGAAAAACAGCTTCAAGACTCATGGGATACTCCCTGACTTGCTCTACTCAAGCCTGTTCCGAACCTCTATCTGACTTTTGGAGTATGAATCCGGATGATGAGTCTTTTGGCACTTGGCTTAGAGTGGAGAACTGCTGCCGCCGAAAGATTTTTCAATTTGTTGAAGCCGAATAAATTGGTTTCTAATTTACTCAATTTGGAAAATTTATCTCTAATTTACTCACTTTCTGTAAGACATTACTTCATATGTGCTTCACTAATTGAGCACTATTAGCAATAATGTTTTATGCCCAATCATGAATTTGAAGCACAGCTGAAGCTCATATATATAGTACTTATGTGTTAGTGATAGGTGGACCTAAATTGCTCTTACTGTCACTGTGCAGTTAGTAAAGCGTAGTCATTGGAGTACAAAAACTGAATAAATCGGTAATGAATACTCAAATTGGGTATCAGTGTGCTTTGCTGGAGCACATTGGAAAAGATTTCCCTTATATCCGGGTTAAACTTACAGGGTAAGATGGTTTAAATCATATTGATTGGCGAAATGAGTCTTGGTCGAGTGATTTGAATTCATGATAATTTGATTTGAATTCATGATAATTTGTTAAGAGGCCAAAAAGTTCGAATTCCCCATAATCGATAAATTGCTGATGATTGAATTGAATGTTAAATATAGAATTTAATTATGATTTGAATGGAGCAATTAGTAGTGGCAGGACTTTATTGTTTTTTTATGGTAGGTTTTTACATCTTAAATTCAGTAGCTCCACGTGTACATAGAAAGAATCATGAAGACAGCAACATCCACCTGCAGTATGCAACACGTCCACTAGAGACAAATAATACCTCCGCGAGAGAGGAACGAATCGAACCTGATCGATTAATGCAGATGATTGACACGCATTTTAGTCATTACTGATTAATGCTGTAGGGTTGTGTGTGGAATGAAGCACAGAAGCTGTTTGATTAAATGCCTGATAGAAATATGTTGTGTTGGACTATAATGATCACACAGTTTGCTCATGCAGGTATGAGAGACTTGATCCTTAACAATGCACTTTAGGTTATGCATTGCGAGTGCCACACTTTGGATGTTGTTAAAGGTGCTCTTAATTGGCTGAGCACGAGCAGTGCTACAAGGAACTTACTACACTAAGAGGTTGCATGGTATTAACTATTAAGAGACCGGAGACAAGGCTCATGTTGAAGTGTAGGTTGCTGTGAGATCTCCTAGTGGTCAGTTTGGTGGAGGAAGTGTAGTTCTTTTTGCTCAAACTGATGAGAAGATAACGTTGTGAAGAGGTGAAACAAAAGTGAACGGAAGTAAGGAGCAGCGCGTCGGCCGCCAACTATGTCCATGGAACTGAGGGAAATAATGAAGGTGGTGGATGCGTTTATGGTTACGCTTCATGTTGGTGGTGATGCCAGTTGTAATGGTTATGTTGAAAGGAATTGCTTGATGCGCTACTGTATTGATGGGGAGTATAATTCATGGATTAAGATAGAGATGAAGCAGACCAAGGAAGAAGAGTCAAGGCTTGCAGAGGATACTTCAGAATGTTGGCGGAGCTTGAGAAAGAGTTGAAAGCTATCAAGAAACCAGAAGTGGTGGATTAGAGGTGTGCAAAAGGCTCAACGATGATCAGTCGGCAGCCATTTTATAAATTCATAAAGCAAATCATGAATTTATAAAGTGTGGCTCATTTGCTTATTCATGCAAAAGCCACACTTTATCCGCATCATGCTCACGTCATACATGTGAGAGTCTTTCTTTACAGATTTTTCGACCGTTGCAGCACTTTGATTTGCTTCTCTTTTTAGCAACGCCGACGCTCCTACTTGCCCGTTCCAAATTATCTTGGACAAAAATACCCTTCCCGTTCCACCACCAAACCCTTTAAAACTTCTCACAAAGGGCACATTCGTTCATTCGCCACTCATTACCAATATCAACCCTATATAATATAATCAAAATGAAAAATCCTCAATCTTTAATCCCTCGTTTAAAAGCCCAACTGCAGCATCATTGAAACAAGAGAAGCAGAGAGAGAAGGAAGGAAGGAAGCCACGACAAACTCCGGCAAGGTCTGTTTCAATACTCTGTTTCTAAATCTCTCTGCTTTTTCTCACAAGTCAAAACATGCTCTCTCTGCATTTGGGTCTGAATTGAAATTCATCTAATTTTGTGTCACGTCTATTGCTTAGTTTATAATGCTAGTTTGTGTTGTGGAAGCTCATAATTGAAATACAATCATTCATAATCCAAGTCGCGAAAGAGTTAGGCTGTGCCTCCTAGCCGAATGAGGATTATGGCAAATTTAATCATAAAAAATCTCTGGCTTGGTAGTGCCTTTAGACATAATTATATCATTTTGTGTCCTACTGTTAAGTGTCTATGTATTCCTAAGCACAATTCTAAGCTAAAGTGAATCGACCTAGAAACAAGAATTTCACAAAGCATTTTCTCGTGAGGATGTTTTCCAGGTAAGTAGTGGTAATGACCATAGAGATGATGATGCACTCTTCCAAGCCATGGTGGCTCAATGCACACAACAGCCCCAAACGCTCAACATGTCTCCAATCAACTATCAAAGGTAAGACAGCTGACCCTAAATTCGACCGTTGCACACTTTTGACCTTTAGTAGTCTGTTAATGTTATCATAATATGGGTCCGGTTCCGCCCTGCACAAACTACAAACAGCGAGTTAAGTGAACATTAGATAAAACAATTTGTGAACATCGTTGTAATCTGGTAAACTAATTATCTGGTGAATTTTGCTAAAATCGAGTTAACTTTATGAAAATCTAGGATGCGCATATTATTAGAGTCCTTAGATGGGCAATCAAAGGGTTAGCATTGATGCGCATATAATAAAGTTTCTACTTGATTCACTCCCACGAAGATATATTGTCATTGTTATGACTTATGATTATGCCTAACTTGTGATAACTCTCAATAGTGTGCTGATAGTATGTATAATAATTTTTATTTTTATTTCGAAAGAGTTGGATGAGAAGACTATGTCAGTGCTGAAGATAATAGAGGAAGATGCTGATTCATTAGCGCAGCGGGCTGACATGTACTACATGAAAAGGCCGCAGCTGATCAGCATGGTACAGGACTTGTACAGCTCCCATCGCTCCTTAGCTGAGAAACTCTACGCAGCTAAACTAGAGTCGCGTACCTTTTGCCACAAGACACAAATCGAGTCATCGCCTATGCCTTGCTTTAAGTCCAAGCTGGACAGGTGTGGCTCGACTACCAGTTTCGTCGATACTTATACAGACAGCTCGAACTCTGATCTGTATTCGTCTGAGTCTGAGGTTGATGACCCTGATGAAGCTGAGGTTGTGGATCATATGGTGGCGAATCAGGAAATGGTGAAACTGAGTGAGGAGATTGAAAGGCTGCGGATTGAGAACCAAATTCAGCAAGTGGAGTTGGTGCAGAAGGATGAAGAGAAGAGAGAAGTGATCAGGCAACTGAGCTTGGCTGTGGACATGATGAAAGAAGAGAATTTGATATTGAGGAAATCACTTGCTGCAGCATCAACTGATCAAGTTTCTGCAACAAGTAAAAAATGGAGCATTCCTGAGTTTCGCAAAGTTTTCTTCTTCGGAATTTAATTCATCCAAGTCCATACAATAAACAATTAAGTGTTGAGCTATAGCAGAACAAAACATACAGAGGTGTACATGTCTTTTTTGATTTGTGTTACTTATGGATTCATTGGAAATTTTCTTTATATAAAAAAGTCAGGTTTTTACAGCGACACCCAGATAAATGTAAATTATCCGGAACTGTCATTATGAAAGGTTAATAAAGAGTAAGCTTCCTAACTATCAGATTCTCGAGTAAAGATCGGGTACAAGGTATATTTTTGGTGTAAAATGTAAAGTATATCAAAATTGAATTATAATTCATCGCCGAAAAACCAAAAATACAACATAGTTCGTCACGAATAATTTATAATTCGTCACCGAGAAATTAATCATAAACAAGATTTAATCACATTCATCCAAATGACCAAATCAAAGACTGTCATTGGTTTGCATTTTTTACGTTATTTACACCGGATTCTTTTTTCCTCTGATTCTGAATAGGGACGACAAGATCAGTTTTTATTCCTAATTTCAAAATTTTACAATCATTGAGAATAGAGAAGTTGCAAATCAGATGGAGACACTGTTTGGGATTCCTTTGTTGGTTATGCCAACTCCACTTGTAGGATACAAGAGAGTGTAAGGGAGTTTAGCAGGACCTACCCGGTTCTTATCATTGTTCTTTGCAGTGATGCTTTTCTCAATCTCCTCTAGTCTCTTCTGAAAATTGTTAAAATGAGGCTAACGGAGGTTTATCCGCTATCCAGTCAGCATCAACACGCTGTCACAGACCTCGTCAGAAGAGTGTCGCGACAAGATCTCTATGATTGCAATGCCATTTAGAGATTGTACCAGTGGTGTGACTGTTTTTAGAAATTGCCTTCTCCGGGTTGGTTGAGAGCTCTTTGTACTCAGGGGTGCCTGGTTTGGGCATGAGGCGTCGAGTTATGGTAGGCCTATTAGGCATGTACCCTGCATAAGGGTATTGTCCGAAGTTAACTGCGGTGTGGAGGGCAGAAGCTATCCATATGATGATTTATTGGATGTAATGTATGTATTTGATCAGCTTGTAAGTATTTTAGAATAGGCGGGAAAGGTGGTTTGTAACAGCTGTTCGATGTAGTAGCTTGTAGCAATTTTCCTTCAAATGACCTGACATTTGACAATGAGTACAGAACATTCTTCCTCTACCTCTACCAAAACTCCATCTGCTATTATCTCTTCCTCTGCCTTGACTGAATTGATTGCTACCAGACTGGTTACTCTGAGTGAAAAGAGCAGATGAATCTACATGGCTTTCCTTGTTGATTCTTCTGTTAATACTAATCCATACACTGTCACCATCTTAGGCACTTCTGTCATAGCAAAGACATTGCTCCTCACTGAAGCATAACAATCATCAAGTCCCATCAAGAATTTCACCACTCTATCTCCTTGCCTAACAACAGCTGATTGCTTACAACATAAACAATTCCCAGTAGCAAAACATTTTACCACATTGATAGCATCTATTTCTTAATACAATGAATTCAATTTCCTATTGTAATCACACAATGGCATTCCATTTTGTACACAATCATTCAACTCTCTCAGTAAAACTGATTTTCTTGCAAGATTTGTACCAGCATAGCTAGATTCCAAATCTTCCCATGCTGTCATTACATTCTCTCCTACAATTTTCTCCGAAACTGAGCATATCAACCATGACATGACAATATCATTACACCTTTGCCACTTTGCCAACATAAAGGCATCATTTGGCTTCAGATATTTGCCATTGATGAAGGCTAACTTCGACCGTCCTGACATAGCAATTTCCGTGGACTTTCGCCATGTTACATAGTTTTCTTGGCCGGTTAACACCTTAGCCACTAGAGTTACCAGTCATCTCATTATTGCTAACGAAATAAGGAGCATCAACATTACTTCCACTACCAGATCCTCCTGAATTAATATCGCTACGACTCGGACTCACATAGAAATTATCCAAACTCGCCATAACACACAACAGAACGCAAATGAGACTAAGGTAGAGTAGACTAACCGGATCGAAGTTCCTGCTCTGATACCATGAGAAACTGCATCGCCTAAGCTCCGATTAGGTGATGCGTGAACGATCGATCGAGACGGAAACGCACGAGAGAAATTGGGGAACAACTCATTTAGGGTTTCTTTATTTTCCGGTAAAAATTCAATTACAAGGAGCGAAAACTCGATATTTAGATGAGAAGCGAGACGACACCGTTCCATCACCAAACACCTGTGTTGCACGCCAGCGAGTGGAACGACGACGACGTACAAGCTACTACGATCAAATACATACATTACACATCCAATAGTGCATGAATGGATTAGCTCAGTGACTGTCTGCATTTTGGGCCACCAGATTGCATCTTTTTTGTTTCCATGACCCTCCATGCGCAATTCGCGCCACCAGGGTTGGAGCTCCGTGTCATCTTGGACCATTTTGTCAGACTTGTAATAGTATGAACAGTAGTCCATAACCCATGTTTCAATGGCTGACCATATTTCAAGACCATCTGCTGCGTAAGGGTACTCCTTTATAAGTAAGCGTAGGCGGTGTGGTGCCTCCGGGTCTTCTACCGCCATTCCTCCAAGTAAAATGACAATTTTTTTGTTCAATAAACGTTCAAAGGATTTTACACTTGAAAACAATTAACTTTTGCCTCTTGAGGAGATCTGTGGGCAGTGCTTGGTCTGTGAAGACCCAATCTTTGTAGAGTACTGATGACATCTCCATAGCATACTTCCCTGGAAAGATGGTTGAGCTGCAGCGTTGATGAACATTGTATCTCAGAAATGTGGATGCAAAAGCTTGTGAATTGGGTGAAGCACGCTCAGTTGCCTGTTTGTGGCTATCAAAAATGGGTCCATAACAGCGTGTGTTTGTGCAACCTGCATTTACCGAAAATGCATAAAAATATAAACTACTTTTCGATACTTCTCATCGCGTAAATAGTACCTACCAGTGACTGATAAGCTGATGGACGCCGGAGTCATTCACAGAAGCATAAGCTTTTGCGAGTTGCCAAAGCGCGGCATCCACGCCTTTTTCAGCTGGGCTTTCAGCACCAAACACATGGCCATTTTGATGTGGCAAGCAACTCTCGACAGCCAATGGCTTCAAAGTGCCACTCTTTTCTAAAAAGAGGATCGTACGGGTTGCGTAAAGCTTTGTAGAAGTATTATCATTTATCATACTCACATACGGCATGAGCGAGTCATGATGGTTCAATATGTTCAGTGTCTGTTATAAAAAAAACTAAATTAGTTCATCAGAACCTTCATTTTTTTTTTTTGATAAGCATCAGAACCTTCAAAGTTTGAAGTTCAAACTGAAGTGAAAATATTGTGAATGTCAAGCTTACTTCCTCTACAGCGAGTCCTTCTAATTTCCCCTCCACTTGTTCTCTAGTTATTTTACTGGTCTGATCGCCGTATACTTCAGGATTGAGCTTACTTGCTGTTGGGAATTCCTGCAACAAAAATGCGAAATTCGGATGCCAAAGGATGAAATTCAACGTAATAAGTTACTGAAAGCTGAATTACTTTAAGGCGACTGATGCAGACTGGATTCACCCCAGCTAGCATTTCTCTTCCGAATTTCATAATCAGTCCTCCAAGCAGACCTATCCGCTGCAGACCAGTTCAGATCATACATAATCAAATTTCCAGTGCGATGGCAAACGTCACATTTTGGAAGGAAAATAAGTTGTAGGCGGCTATGTACCTTTTATAACATCAGGGATGGGGTATTTAAGCATGCCAGCACCATCGGTACGAAAATTTTCTTTAAGAAACTCAAAAGGCATGAGTTCGCTTATCTTATCGGCTATTGGTAGTTTGATACCACCTTCATACAACTGAAGCACATCTTGGAAAGAATCAAACTCATGGCTAAATATAAGTGATCTTTCAGATGAGCTAGATAATCCTGAACTGCGGACTTTAAGCCATAAACAAGACATCTTCAGATGACCAAATCTCTCGTCACTAGGTACGTACGTACATGTCTTGAAACTCTAGTAATGATAATCGGCTTTCTGTACTAGAATATGTAGCGGGAAAAAAATAATCAGATCGTCGAAATGGTCACAATAGTAAAAAAAACATATCCAGATTTTCAGAGGCAGAATTACTTCATTTCCTGACCTGATTTCGATGGTTTTCGTCCTGTCCTGTCTTGCCTCGCCGAGGTTATGGAAAATCATAGGACCCTCCAAGAGTTTGCCGTGCATACTCAGCGCCTCTATCTGGATCTCCTAAATCATTGTACAGCGCATAATGATAAACTCTATCATGCTTTTCAAATTTCTCGGTCCCATTTCCTCTCAAGATATGTACTTCTGCAACGGCAAAGGCGTCTCACTCGGAAGGTACGTCTACAAAACCATTCGTAGTAAGCTCAACTTTCCTTAAATGAAAGTCTTGGTAACTTGAGCTTCAAGTCTATCTTTAACAACCTCAGAGTCAGAGATACATAGTTAAATCTAATACCTGATTAGCGAAGAAAACACGGCCGTGGTTGTAATTTTGTACTGGATAAACCCACGAGTTACACACAAAATGGATTCGGCCATGCAAAAAAATCTCTGCAGAAAACATATCGATGTCAAAATACATACACACTTGTATAAATTTAAAGTTTCGAAAGAATATGCGAAGAACCAAAGATAATGCAAGTCACTTAAGAGTACTTCAAGTCCTTATGTTGGCAGATAGACAATAATAAATCATAATACAAGAAAGAGAGAGAGAAAAAGAAAGTTCTAACTAAGCAATATATACTCGGATCACCTTAACAAAAATAAAAACTAAATTGGGCTACATAAATACGACTCATCAAGGACGCATTAAGATCCTCACCGTGTACACCGATCACTTAAAAAGATGAAACAAAGAGACTATACTTCCAACTTAATAACTTGCAACAATGAAAGCAAGCACTTTAAAACAAAAATGTTACCCTTCTAAGTACAGGGACAACATTTTCACACTCTTCGCCTTTTCTAACGTGTGACATAGGTTGTTGGAAAGAGCTACAAGCAACGTAACTAAAAACATAACATTTATAACAAATAGGAAATTACAACGTCTTTCTTGCATCAAATGTTTTTCCAGCAGGAATTCCTAGTCACCTCGTAGGTTTTTGGCCACTACCCAAACTTCAAACTTCCTTTTTCTGATCCGCACTCATAACATATAACTGGTTAAAAGACGACTGACTATACCTGACCCGGTGCAGGGAATCCCAGCGTCTTGAACACAGTGAAACCGCCATCGACCACCAAATTATGACCGCTAACATATTTAGCTTCGTCAGAAGCCAGGAACACAGCAGCGTTAGCTACATCAGACGGCTCACAGTTCGCCCCTCGCAATGCTCCAGTATCATACAAAATTTGTTTTATCTTCTCAGCGCCAACGCCTTGATACACATGTGACATTTCCTCCATGACAAATGCGGTTGGGATCGCGAACGGGGATATGCAGTTGATTCGTACCCCATGCTGACAAAGCTCCGACGCCAAGGTCTTGACCAGCCCCGCAACAGCAAACTTGCTGACCGAATACGTATGCTGCGACATCCCGCCCATCAGCCCTGTCACGCTCGCGGTACATAAAATGGAACCAGATTTATTAGGGATCATGACGCGCGAGGCGTGCTTGATCCCCGCAACTACTCCACGTACATTGATGCTCATAACTCTATCAAATGCGTTGAGATCAAGGTCAACGATGCTTGGCGGGGTTTGACAAGCAACTCCAGCGTTATTGTACATTATGTCCAGCTTTCCGTATTTGGAAACAGCGTAGTCCACAGCATTTGAAATGTCAGCCTCTTTTGTCACATCGCAAAAGAGGAATGTTGCGTTTGGGCCAAGATCCTTGGCGGTTTGTTCGGCTAATTGGTGCTGAATAATGTCAGCTATGATAACTTTGGCTCCGTTGCTTATGAATTTGGACGCTGTTTCTTTTCCGATCCCGCTGGCTGCTCCGGTGATCAAGGCCACCTTGCCTTCCAACCTGCACAAGTGAGAGACGACGTAACAATTGAAACTAGGGGTTGGCATTTGACCCTAGGGTCAAAATGCCCTTAGGGTCCCTCTTACTCTGCCCTATCCTCGTATCCCTAACGTACACTGTCCACTAAGACATGATAAGGGTCATGAAAAAATAGACTCTACCCTGCCCTCCTACTCTAACATCATATCATGCCCTCCTACCCTATCATATCTTGTTTTATCTTACTATTTTAATTCATATTATGATTTATTTTTTTTCAAAATATGCTTAAATTTGCCCTACTTGACCCTACTCTAGCCGACCCGACCTGACCCTATCCTACCCTACTCTAATATTACCCTGCCCATGGGTACCCTACGGACTTAAAAAATTGATTTACTCTGCCTTACCCTGCCATGTACTGTTCATAGGGTGAATGAAAAATGGTCTTACCCTGCCCTTACCCTGTCCATTAGGGTAAGGATAACCCTTATCCTGGCCATTGCCGGCCCCTAATTGAAACTCACAGAGAATACCACAAAATATGTTAAAAGTACCGCTTAGACGAAATTGTATAATAGGGTTGATTCGACCAGGATCTCACCTTGCAGTTGATAGCTTTCTGTGAAAAACCAAAGCTCTGGAAACAGCTGAGGCACACTCTCTGTTCCAAATAACACGATTACGTCAAACCACCAATGCTAACGAAAGAAAATAAATTACAAAACCATTGTACTAAATTTTGCTTCATTTTGCTTATCTTTCATTCTATTAATCATATCAGCGACCACAACGACCAAATTAAGTTAGCCATGTAACCAAATTCAGTATTAAAATTTCTCAGAATTCAGAAATTGATCCAAAAGCCTTTGAATCTAATTTGAAATGAAGCGTTAGTATAACTTAAACAAAAAATAAAACAATAAAATAGAGAAATATTTGCAGAAGTGGGTTTTCAAAGGATATAAATACCTCAAGCTGCTCAGTCCAGTCCTGAACATGACTGAAACTTGTTTTCTGCTACTGCAGAGGGTGGAGAAAAAGAGAGAGAGATGAGGTTTCGAGGGAAGATGGGACTGGCCGCTTGCGTGACATCTCTATCAATCAAATTACCGATTCATTGCTGTTAAAAACAAAATGGCAAGTCAATTTGATGTGATTTTCTTAACATTTACCTAACGCCGTCGTTTCATTTTGAATGAGTATACGCCTATACGGGATACCGTATCTAGTCAATCCTCTGACTTGTAACGCCGTCGTTTTCTATTGTTTGATTTTATTGTCATATACAAAAAAAAAAAAAAGATGAATATGAGGCGAAAGGATGTGACCAGCTGGTAGGCACGTCCATCCGGTGCCAAAGTTGTCCTGATTCAATTCCTCATGCTAACTTCTAACACTTAATCTCTAACTCCCTATAAAAAAACAAAAACAAAAACATGAATATAAATGTAATAAATAAAGTTGCAACGAACCAACACAAATCTCATTATATTAATGTAAAATCTTATATCTCTGTGTTAAAATAGTCAATTAGAAATTTGGTACATATACAATTTTACCAAACAAGTTTACTTTCAACAAATTAGAATTCAATTTGAAATTTAAATTTGACGAATTGAGGTTAGCCCAGTGGAAGACATCTACTACCCGGGACCTTGCTCGAGTCACCCCAGGAGCAAAGTCCCCTTTCATAAAAAAAAAATTTTAAATTTAAATTCTTATCATTTTCTTTTTCTTGAGGATGTGAGACGAGTGCAAATGAACAGATCTCAATAATCCTTAGCTTGGGAATCATTTAGTTTAACAAATGAATCAACGATAATGAAGAAAAACAATTATACCAAAGATCGAATTCTGAAATGGATCCCTATACCTAACCAAAGGCTCCACACTCACTTCCAAAGTCTCAACTAGCAACACCATCCATAATAATTGGGGTTAGGTTTCTAGTGGTGGTACCAACTCAAATATATTCACACCAATTTTCACTCGCCTACCATCATAAAATAAAATAAAATAAATCTTACCATTAAATATGGAGCTATTTGACTGACTTCTTCTACATTTAATTTACAAGTTATATTTCCAAGAAATTAGCATGCACGAAATAGAGAAAGGACGGATGAATTTGAGTTTGTGAATGCACCGAAAATTAGGTACAAAGTTGTTCATTCAAGATTTGCTACGGACGTTAATATATGTATTAATTATTAGGATTAAGATCATGTATAAAGTTGATTTTTGGTACAAACGATAAAGTTCGTTAAAATCGACATATAGTTCGTCGGTAAAAAACGAAAAAGAGGACATAGTTCGTCACTTTTGCATATAATTTGTCACTGAGAAAATTTAATTTTATCCATCCAAATCACAAGATAAAGGACTCTGATTTGTTTGTATTTTTTACCAAAAAATATCCTTTGTACCTGATATTTTTCCTTAATTATTATTCATAATTTTAATTGATTATAAGTTAAATGTTAAAACAACTAGGAAGAGGATCATATGAGAAGCCATGTTTTGGAGCTTAGCGAGTAAAATGCGTAGAAATTACAAACAAAATTCGTAACAGTCATATTTTGGCGGTTAATGACTAAAATGCGTAGCAATTACAAGCAAAATTCGTAGCGGTCATCTTTTGGTGCTTAATGACTAAAATGCGTAGCAATTACAAACAAAATTCCTAGCAGTCATGTTTTGGTGCTTAAGAACTAAAATGTGTAGCAATTACAAACAAATTTCGTAGCAGTCATGTTTTAGAGCTTAAGACTAAAATGCGTAGCAATTACAAACAAAATTCGTAGCAATCATGTTTTAGTGCTTAATGACTAAAATGCGTAGCAATTACAAATAAAATTTGTAACAGTCATGTTTTGGTGCTTAATGACTAAAATACGTAGCAATTACAAACAAAATGCGTAGTAGTTAATTGGGTAAGGTTTTAAATATGCTCTGTTTTAACACAACATTGAAATTTGAATTATTACAGAGGATGGTGATCATGCCCTTCTTTCTTGCCCTTCTTTCTTTCATGTTTGTGTTACTCTGCGGAACGTCGTGTTTCGTCTTTGGACTTCTCGGCCACGATCCCTTCGTTGCAGTAAGTCTACAAACAAAATATCCCCCACTGCAGCTTCTCACTTAAAAACCATATATCATCTCATATTGGATGCCACACTAGACATCGAGCTATTAAACCCAATTCCAATCTTATGTCTAGTTGTTCTAATCCTCTGAACCACACGCAATTTGGGTGATTTTGGATGACTCCATCGGCTAAAACCCTAGCTAAGGTTCGAAATTGAGATGTCGAGTTGTTGTTGGTCTAAATATGGAAGAAACTACTGAAGCTTGATCGATGTGTTTATTTGGTATTTGATAGGAGATGTCGAGAGAATCGGGGTTTAGATTGATATTTCTTTTTCCCTAATCTGCCCTTTAAATCTATTTAATCATTAAATAACTACTAAGTTTAATACAAATCACGTTTAATATCAATCTTAAACCTAATTAAATGTAAAATTTAGATCTCTTCTTATTTTTCATGATATTGTCACTTCATGTAATCGAACCCAAAACAACTACTAATAAATGTGAGATCAATGTAGTGTCTGTTCGTAGGCGACAGCGACAAGAGGGAAATATATAAGGGCATCCCGGTAATTCCAACACCGAACACAAAACTGAACCTGCGGGCCCGTACAGCTGTCGTGGCATTTCCGTTATTACCGCTTGTTCCAAACCCACTTCCCCAATCTCAATGTCAAAGTTTTCAATTCATTTCGTAAATTTTTTTTGAATATAAGAAATTGTTTTATAATGATATTTTACGTTTCATACATATTACAGTAATTATCAAAGGAGTGTTTAATTGAGGACGTCCTTCAGAAATGAGTATATAATTACAACCAATCACAACGCGTCATATGTCTCACTAAATTTTCCTTGCTTTGTGAACGTGGTATGTGTCCCACTAACAAAATCCATCAAAAAAACAAACAGTAAAGAGAGGAAATATAAAATGAAATAAAACACGCACCTCTTCCTCCAATCACTATCCATCTCTCTCGCCTACGACGTGTTGAAAACCAAATTCACAGAGAGATTTCTAGAGAGAGAGAAAGAAATAGCTGTAGAGAGAGAGAGAGAGATTGGTGTGTAATTTCGAAAGGGAGAGCAGCAGCAGAAGAGAAGAAGAAGAGAAACAGAAGCGAAGAGAGAGGAAGACTGAAGGCACGGCATTAATGGCGGAAGGAGAGAAACCACCTCATGAGAGGTCAAACGATGTTGAAACTGAGGAGGAGGCAACAGAGAGCGTGAAATTGTTCGTAGGACAAGTCCCCAAACATATGACCGAATCCCAGTTGCTCTCATTGTTCAGCGACTTCGCTCTCGTCGACCAAGTCAACATCATCCGCGACAAAGCCACTCGCGCTTCCAGAGGTTGGTTTGTTACCTTGCTTCAATTCGTTCCACATTTCCCATTTTCATCTCCCCCACTTGCTTGCATTTCCCCCAATTCCGTGGATTTTCTAAAATTTGATTTTTTTTCTTCTGAATTTTGAATTTATTATTATTATTTGGTTTGTGTGGATCCAGATCGCGTCTGATTTGGGGTGTTGGTTTGTTGCAGGGTGTTGTTTTCTGATATGTACATCGAGGGAGGAAGCTGACAAGGTGATCAATGCATGTCATAACAAGCAAACTCTACCTGGGGTGAGTCTGTCATTTCCTCCATCCGGATCTCTTTTCAGTTTCGCTCCCCATCAATTTTGAAATGTTGACTTTGGTGCTTATGAGAATGCTGCACATTTAGGGATGCAATTTGTGCCCTTGAGTTCCAATTTTGATTATCTGATGTGTTGGATGTTGTGCATGTTGGAATGATTCTGCATTTTGTGTTAATTTCTAGCAATAGGTAGAATTGTAGTCAGCTACCAAACCAAATCTGCAATATAGTTGGTTTCACTTCCAAGTATATTTGGGGCAATGCTAACTGTTTTCCATGTCTTACTATGTTGCAATTAGAAGTCTAGAACAGTTCATAATTTTGTGTTCTATTTTGTAGACGAAGTCTAATTAGCCAACTTAGAAATTCTGTGTACAGACACAGGATTCCTGTAATGATCTATTGCCACAAGTGATTTGATTGTTGAGCTGCACAACTTGACCATTTTGTACCTTATTGTTGATGCTTTAGTTCTCTTTCATTTTAATTTTCTATGATCTGATCACAAGTCATATTCCGGTGTTTGCTGATTAGGCATCCAGTCCATTACAAGTTAAGTATGCAGATGGAGAATTGGAAAGATTAGGTATTGCGCTGTTTTTTTTATAAATCTAATTACCTGTTTTTGCTATACTTCATATAATCCCATAACTTGCTTATCATCATCTTTGTATTTGAATTATATCGAATTCATGTGTTGTCCTTGATTTCCGACTTCTCATTTGCTCAGAACACAAACTTTTCATTGGAATGTTGCCCAAAAATATCACAGAGGCTGAAGTTTATGATTTATTCTCAATTTATGGTACCATTAACGATTTACAGATTCTTAGAGGTTCTCAGCAAACCAGCAGAGGTATTATGAGGGTATATTATCGGTGAATTTCATAATAGATTCTTTTTTTTGGAACTTATTGTTTAAAGTCCATTTTTCTGTTGACAGGTTGCGCTTTCCTGAAGTATGAGACCAAAGAGCAAGCTCTTGCTGCCATTGAAGCCATTAACGGAAAGCATAAAATGGAGGTGAGAGACGATAGTCAGTTCAGTTGAAGATTGAGGCTTGCTTTCCCGTCCATATCAATATCTTGGCCGATAGGTGGTTGGTCAAATTGGTATTGGTCATTTTGGGCTTGCTGGCTTTAGTAGTAGTACTAATAGTATAGCTTGCTGAATCGCATTGTGTTGCGCTGCATGATACTTACGAGTTACGAGGGTCATAAATTCCTACACCTTCCCTTGGTGCCGTGTCTTAGTCCCTTTACCTTTGAGGCTTTGCGGTTTTATTCAAGACTAATAATTGAGACCTCTGTCATACTTCTGAATGTTCTCGCAAGTTAGAATATATTAGATTTGCATGGCTCACCGTTATTACTTGTTCATTGGTTTCTGTGTTTATGATGAAGCTTACATATTTACTCTCTATGCGCGCTTTTGATTGGTTGATTTGAGAAGCTTTAATGGTTTACTATATGCATTGCTTCATTCATAGAACAAAAGCCGATGCCAAGGGATTTGATAGTGACATGATGTTATTTACCAGGGTTCAACCATTCCTTTGGTTGTCAAATGGGCAGATACCGAGAAGGAACGCCAGGCTCGGAAAGCTCAGAAAGCTCAAACATTTATTTCTGGGGCTCAAAGTCCAGATTCACCGTATCATCCATCACTATTCGGAGCTTTACCCATGGGATATGCTCCACCATATAATGGTTACGGTTATCAGGTTTGTCTTGTTTCCGCTCCTCAGCTTTCTGGTCTGATCGTTATCTTATTCATGAGAATTAGCATTCGAGGAAGCACAATGTGGTTTTTATTATTTTTGTTTTAATATTTTGTTGTATAAACTTTTCTATTTGCGCCACCCTTTTCATTTTCTTTACTAGTATGATCCGGCGTATTTACTGTCAAATGAATAATTAGTGGAAATCAGTAACAAATTTCCAACTTTGCTGTCCATATCCATAGGCATCTGGAACGTATGGTCTAATGCCATATAGATTGCCTCACAGTCAAGCAGCTTACGCCAGTATGATGTCTCCTCTAAACCGAGGAAGTGCACTCCGTAGATTCCCACCCGATCTTGCACCTGGTTTGCCTCCTAGGAATTTTCGCATCCCATCAGGCGCTTATGTGCCCTCTGTTTTTCCGCCAGTGCCTAATCTCCAGCTTCCGTTAGCATATCGTGGTGGAGTAGCTGGTCAAGGGAATTTGAGCGACTCTCCCAATTCACTCCACCGTTCTCCTTTATTTAGTAACTCAGCTTTATCACCAGGTGTTAGAACAAGCTCTGGAAGTCAGGCTGAAGGTTGGTCATTTCGTTGTTTCCAAGGTCTAGCCGTTAACTCTTGATGGAGATTGAGGCACTAATATTGATAATTGATATTCAGGTCCTCCAGGTGCAAATCTATTCATATATCAGATTCCTCAGGAGTTCGGCGATCAAGAGCTTGCAAATGCATTTCAGAGCTTCGGTAGGGTTTTAAGTGCAAAGGTCTTTGTCGACAAAGCAACTGGTATTAGCAAATGCTTCGGTACGTACACAATTTTTTTTTTGTGCCAAATATTCTTTATGGACAAATTTCGAGACTTGTAGTCTTTCTAAAACCTCTGTATTTTTTTTTCAGGATTTGTGAGTTATGATTCGCCAGCTTCCGCCCAAAATGCTATCAATGTAATGAACGGGTATGAATTAGGTGGGAAGAAGCTGAAGGTTCAGCTCAAGAGAGAGAACAAGCTTTATTGAGAGAACAGATCAGAAGTTCTTATAGCAGGACAGAATTCGCAGCTTGTTTAAAATGGAGTTTTTGCTGCAGAAGATTCATTTATGAGTCTGGCGTAGATTCATCATCATTCTATGCGAAACTTGCAACTGTTGTGCACTCTACATCAGAAGCACTCCCGTCGTGCACCCTTTGTATCATTTAAATTCATTTAAACAACAATGGAAATTTTATTTATAATATCCTTCAAGAGCATTCTCTTGATCTGAATTTTTAGAAGCTTGTTGCTTTGATAACACTTGGTATGCTGATCCTTATGTTGTCATGTATTTTTGTTTTTAGTTTTCTAAGGATATTTGAAAGCTGATTCCCCCAGTTATTCACTTTCTATTGGAGTTGTTCAGTTGTTTGTTCGAGCGTCTTAGTTCTAGTCATACATATCTTTTTTCGAGAAAAAAAGATGTATCGTTGTGTAGTCAATTGCTGCGAGAATGAAAATGAGAAGAATAATTTTTAAAACATGTCAAAACAATATCGTTTTGATTGAAACAATGTTATTTTCGTGTTTCCAACATTTGATTGCGAAACGGCCAATCCAAATTCTAACATTTCACCCAAATAGAAAAGAGTAGTCCGCCATCTTCCCACGAAGCAACCAATAACCACTTCTAGTTGTGAATGTTACAATCGTCATTAAGATATGTCTCCCAAGTTGCTTTTCGTGGACCACATTATTTCCTACTCGCAAATTGTTAAATGGATGAAGTGACCAAAACCACCACATCTCCTAAGCCATTCCATCTATATTTCTTATTAAATCTGCAGAGCTTCTAGAAGACACATACATATAATAGAGCTTTCATTTTTATACCGCGGAATTTTTAATTTCACTTTATTTTAAGTTTTTGAGTTTTCAAATATATTGTTACATCAAGTGAGATTCAAAATGAGGTCTTATTTTATAATAAAATATCATAATTTGATTAAGGTTCGAAGTTCATGTTTCAATGGCTTCATGGTTTGGGTCAGGCCTGATGCGGTGTACTTGTTTTTTTAGAAAATTGAAAAGATCAGTATAATTACTATCGATTTCTTAGAAAACGGGGAAAATCTAAACTCATTGTCGTATTTTAAAAACCTAAAACGTCTTCTTAATAACCGTGGACACTATTATTAGGTACTATACAAGTATTAGGCTAATTTTTGCCTACCTTCTAGAAACAAGTCACTGTTGTTCTATTTAAGGATATCAATGATTGACATGTTTCTAGAAACACATTGAAATGAACAAAACCCATGTGTTGTCTGATCTGATAGGATGCAAATCTTGCTTTGTTTTTTAAAGCATAGACACTTGTGTTTTTTCACTTGTTGGGCAAATGCTGCCCACCACCAAAGTGTCAAACAAGACATGCCACCTAAGCTTCCTTCTCCCTCAGATTTAGGATCTTCATGCCATATCACACCAATCCTCTTATATATCTTTGTTTTAACTCTCTATTGTGCTTATACAAAGAATGGAGAATTACAATAGAAAGCAGGTTTCGGATTTGTCGTCTTTCTTCCTCATTGAATTCTCAGACGAGTCAGAAGCGGATCTCGATTCAAGTAAACCAGTAGCAGCGTCGATTGAAGTGGAAGAAGACAATGATGATGCTCAATCAAGTTGCAATGGTTTCTCTGGTTGGGTTTCTGATCCAGATCATGAAACTGAGCTAAGCCATGATGAATATGCTTTTCAAGATTGCTGTAGCGTGGAGCGGCCTTGGGAGGAAGACGCGGAGGAGGAAGAAGGAGAGGTCAATATGTCAGCGAAAAGACGACACAGCAACTCAAAGAATTGCATTGATGGTAGTGGAGCAAATGAAGTTGAGAGGAACAAGATCTTCTGGGAGACTTGCTTGGCTTCTGGGTTCTGAATCAAGATGATAATTATTTAGCTAATCAATTATTATAACATCCTTAGCAGCTACTTAACACATTTGGGTATGATGTATTTACTAATTGCAACTTGTACAAGGACCTGCTTAATATTCAAACGATGTTTTTTACTATACTGAAATTCTCAAAGAGCCATACAAACAATAAAACTGAGATTTAAGGGCAGAAGTTCTGACCTCAACCATAAATTCATTAGATGTAAATGAGTTGCCACTAGCCAAAAGGTTACAACATGTTAATCCTTCTGAGCATTGCAATCTACAACAATTGCAATCCATGGAACCAGAAGTTGAGAGGGTAGTTTACAATAATAAATACTCCTAATAAACATACCGAGCCAAGCTGAGCTAAAAGGTAGCCCGTTAATTACCTGATTTTCCGCAACTCTTATTTTGTAGAGATAACACACATCTGTAGTTGGGATTGAAGTTCAATATGTGAGCAGGATTAGTTGGATACTCTATGAAGGTTGATTCTGAATCCCTCTTGACTACGCAAACTTGTCCACCATCTATAAGTTATTGGTGCTTTCACGGTCTTTCAAAAAGCTTAGATTTTTCTTTCTTTTTGCATTAATTAGTACAGCTGCAGGGTCTTCATCACTCAAAATTGAGCTACAACTTGTAGTAGTTCTTTCTGGGAGCGAAATTTCCAAGTCTCCAAAAAAGCCGTAGCGACTTTGATTATTGACATGGCCTCTCTTTGTATATCTTTCTGGTTCTTCCTCCAGAACTCTGCCTATAGTCATCTTCCCAGTCTCGTTTAGTTGTCTCAAAAAACCATCTTTCCTGTCACTTGGAGATTTCATTTCTATATCATCTTCGTGTTCACTGCTTTGACAGTAACCTGAATAGTTTTCTTCAGAGCCTGAAGCCAGCCTTCTTAATTCACCACTCGTGTTCAGCTCCTGTTGCATTTCAACTTCCCTTTCACTCTCCTGACCAGAACACTGAGATAACATTGGAGAATATTTCCCAGGGGTAAACTCTTCCCGTTCTCTGAGCTTTTTCAAAATAAGAGTCTTTAGGAAATTCATCACTTGGACGGCATGCATTAGTGCCGTTAATGGATCAGACATCTGACAAAAGTTTAAAAGAAACGGCGACCGTTAAAAAAGAATAAAACTGAAAGAACATTAATATCAAATCTGACTTGAGTTGTTACCTGAGTCATATTTGGGGCAAATACCATAGCTATATTTCTCGAATTCATTTTGTTGAATTCCTCTTCCTCTACAACATCAGCCATAAGATCTAGTGCCCAACTGAGCAAGGCAGATTCGGTTGGTTGCAACTGTTTCACAAGCTTCATCGATTCTTCTTCAGAATTGCAATTAAGAACTTGTTCAGGAGAAAGCCCATCTAACACTCCTGCAGGAAGCTCCCTGAACCAAGCTTTAATAAGCCCTGCCAAACAATGTACATCCATATTCTGCGGCACGATTCCTCGATTCAGTTGGTCTCTCACATGATTCTCTTGGCTGTTTTCTGGGTTTATCCGAAATATACCCTCAGCCTGAAAAATCAACAAAACAAAACATTCAACTTTTTTAAAAAATCTACAATTTGCGATGTCGAAAATTGACAGAAACATGTACAATCGAGTAATAATTCATGCCTTGAGGCCTCCTTGGGAATACAAACGCTCTTGCATCAGTAAAAGAATGGTAGGAACGCTATATCCTTTTGGATCATAAGAGCATTGCATCGACTCGGCAGACACACCAAACACATTAGCACTGCGGGAAGGTTACACATGATGAGTTAACAAGCTCAACAAGTAAAAGTAAGCTATACTGGTAAGTAAAAATCCCACACAACACCAAACATATAAATGCTTTTAAAGAACATCTGCTGCAGTTGATTGCACCTGGACAGAAAAAAAAGAAGAATGAGGTTCCAAGTCCAACTACTCTACACTGATGCCTACGCCTCTTTAATCACAAACCCCAAAATGGCAACCAAATTCCTGCAGATTCTTCTAAATACTTCCTTTAGTTATATGTTTCCATTATAAGTAAGCCAACAAAAGCAAACATTTCCAGTTACCAATTCAACTATTTACCCTAAAAAATACTTCAATTTTCTGCTCTATGCAGTATCAAATCAATCCAGCATAATGTCAATTTCAAACTGTGCCCTATTTCCAACTTACAAAATTAAAAATCACACAAACGCAAATCGAAAGCCACAAACCTAGCACTGGGAGCTTTAGGCTCAACCTCTTCCTCGAACTCAACCGGAAGGCCCAAAAACCCCTCGAATCGATCAAACGTGACGTGCGTGACGTGCCGCACATTCGTCGGCCAACCGATCTCCATCCCTTTCTCGTCAACAACCACATCCTCATCTCTTCTACTCAAGCTGCAGTACGCCAACGTCTTCCTCAAAACCGTAAGCAAAAGCTCCACAATCGACATCTGCTGCTGGTTATCTACTTGCTGCTGCTCCTCTTCCTTGCTTCTAAAATCGCCCCTGCAGAACCCTCCGCCGCCTCCTCCTCCTCCTCCGCCGCACACCTTAGTTGCTATCACCATCCCCGTCATCTACGATTCTCGCCGCGATTGGCTGCTCTCTGGATTAGGGTTTTGAATTTCTTGAGATTGTTTGAATGTCGAAATTCAAACGGACAATCAACCAAGCTCCAACTGCTTTTTATTCTATTTTTGTCTTATTCTTTTTTTTTTAATTCCCCAGATAAGTTACTTTCGCTTTATCTCATGGAGGGGGAGAATATGAACCCTGGAGTTGTCAATTATATCGAAACTGCCACTGTTCTTCGCCTTTGGCTTTTAATGCGTTTGTTATGGTTGTTTGGACATTAACGTTATGTCTTTTTGGTCCAACGAATTTCTACCGACCACAAATAGAATAACATTTAAATTATTTAAAAATGGTAAAATCAATTATTTTATAAAATTAAAAAGTTCGTAAGTACTAAGCTATCACTCGTGTCACATCGTAAATATGTCATGTTGGAGACTCGAATATTTGACCTTTTAATTACAAGTTATAAGTTTCCACATCTAGGCACTAGGCTACCATTATATTGGCTAAAATCAATCGTCAGCTAGTTTGATGGTTAAAATGTTTGACGGTAAATCCTTAGTATTCTTTATTGTTCATTTTTGCTTCTATTTAGCCTAAACTCTTCTATTGTTACGCTTCAAGACTTATGGATTATGATGTCCTAGAGATGTGCAATGCAGTGGTTGATAAAACAGTAAAGTTTGATAACCTTCTCCAACAGTCACTAACCTTTTTCCGTCGATCAGTTGCTTCTCCTCCGCCAAATTCATCATCGCCGGTAAGTCTACTCATCTTGATTCTCCTATGCTTCTCCTTCCCCGTCTCTTCTCGCCGGTCTCCTCTTCAACGGCGTCGTCCGGGCCGAGTTTTCATCTTGCGCCGTCGTGGTCGTCCTTACCGTGAGTGGGCGGTGTTGGGGCCCCGGAGCTGGTGGCATGAGGGTCCTGCAGGGTTTATGGCGGCTGTTGTTGCGGTCAGTGGCGGACCTACTCTTGTAAGATTGGGGGCATATGCCCCATTGATTTTTTCAAAAGTTGATTAAATTAGGTTTAAAAAAATGTAATATCTCTAATAATTTAACAACATGCCCCCATTAAATTTTTTTTGTTTTCTCTCGTATGTTTTAAAAATAAAATTAAGATTAAATTATTTGATGATCATTCACAAATTAATTTTATTCTATTTTTGACATGTGTTGTACATTTATAAAATATGGCAACTTAAAATAATATCTTAAATAAAATCCATAAATATATAAGTTCAATACTTAAATAAAATACTTCAATAAAGTTTCCTTATTCAATTCTCATGTTTAGGTTAATCTTGTTACTCAGATTCAGTTTAATTTCGGACCAGTTCAATAAAATTAGGCTTACAATATAGTAGTCATTTCACGAATTTATCGAATTTTATTATTAAAAAAAATCTATTATCTACTTTTGTCGAACTACACAAAAAACAAATTTGACAAAAATGCATCCTCGAAAAAGCTATATTCATTAAAAATACCTTGAAATTTTTTCGCCTCCATTCACAAAAAATCCTGGGTCCGCCACTGGTTGCGGTGGAGGTTGTTCGGTGTAGAAGTTGCCGGTGTTTGGAGCTTGGAGAGGGCGATGGAGGATGTTTTTTTGGCTTCCGGCGAGGTGATGGAGGATGGAGGAGATTTTTTTTTGGGTTGATGGTGGTTGTGCGGTTCAAATGCCTCTTTTTGGATTTGTAGTTCTTGTTGCCTTTTCTGTGGTTCGTCGCGGCGACGACGACTTTCCAGCCGCTATGTATAATTGTTTTGGGTGCCGTTTGGGTTTGGTCACCGGTGGATGCACTTGTTGTCGCGCGTTGCTGTCAATCGCAGGTGGTACGTCCAATTCTTAGGCAGGAGGCAAAGTGGAGCAGCTGCCTGTTCCCAGCTAGATGGGTTTTCCTAGCTTTTTAAGTCCTCTGTTACGCCTTCATTTGAGTTGTCGTGTTTGCCTTGTTTGGAAGCTGATGATCTGAAGAATACAGGTGTAGCCACTTCAAGATATAAAAGGCATGTGCTTATATGAAGATTGCAGAAGAATTTCGTTCTCTGTGGGGCCTGGCAGGCGTGGAGGTTACAAGAATCACTTGCGAGTTTTGTATAGTGTCTTGTATGTCTGTATATAGTTAGTGTCAGACATTTGGTCTTGTTGATTGTATTATTGTTTAGTTTGTTGAGTCTGTTCGTATGTTGCCTCCCCAGGGTATTCGATGTTTGTCTCTTTGTCATTTTATAAAAAAAAGAACAGTAAAGTTTGATTTTTGAGTGAAAGAAGTGTCTCTCATAAGAGACTTGCACTTCAAATAATTCAAAAATGTATTAAATAGTATCAATATGTATTCATCAATTGAAAAAATACCCAGATTTACATATAAATAAAAAACAGTGTTTGCTATATAAATATAAAATTCATGCAATTTTTTTTGGATAATTCGTATAATGTAATTAGTGCATTAATGTGTAAAAATACATTTCAGGAAATATAAATGATGAAATTGTTCTATAAAAAAATGATGAAATTGTGTGGGGCAGATTTGTTGGTCGGTGTTGTGTTCATTACGCTGTGGTCCGGGAAATTTTCATTTTCAAAATTTAAAATTATTTTACATTTCATTGCCAACTGTTTATTTTTCGAAGAGAGAAGAAAAAAGGTTGCTTCGGTTGGTAACAAAGGGAAATCGTTTATAATAAAAGTTGAAATTCAACGAAATAAAACATGGTGCAAAGCCCAAAATTAGCAGTGCAAAACGGATCTTAAAGTAACAAAGGCGTTAAATGTAATCATCTGATCTGATGTTATTGTTGACCAAATGTTATCCATTTTTTTTGATGATCCACTTCTTCAACACCCTCCAGATTTTACTATTTTTATATATCAATATACACAGTGCGTGTCGGCGGCAGTTTGGGCGGTGCTGCTTGGCTTTTGGTTGGAGGCTAAGGATGGTGGTTGGTGGTTTCCAGCGGCGCTAAGGGCTGGCGGGCGTCTGGCCTGGACTTGCTTGTCGGCCGCGGAGGGCGGCTTAGGCCGGTTTTGAGTCTAGTTTTAGACTCGGTTGTAGTTTAGGTTGGATTTTTTCCGGGGTAGCTGGATTAATCCGTTAGCCGGTGTTTACCGGGGTGAAGCAGTGGGCTGAAGACGACGTTTATAGAAATTGTGGCTGGGGCTTTAGTGCTGTTTTGAAGCTTGGCTTCTTCCATTTGGCCACCGTTGGCTTGATGCGAACGCGGACCACTGGGCGGTAAAGATGATTCAACAGGTGCTTGATGGTTATGCTTTACACGGATTACGCTTCTACGTTTTCTGTGTTGTATTTTAGCAGTCATTGATATTTGTTGTCTCGTCTTTACGGTTTCTATTGTGTCTTTGTTTGTATTTAGCCTCTGTTTCATCAAAAAAAAAAAAAAAATATCCACAATATCTTGCAGAATAGTGTTGGGTTTCTACTAACCGTTGTTGTGATTCTTATTTCTAATCTCATTTTTGATTTAACAGTTTATTACGAAAGTTACGATTTTATAATACAACATAAGTCAGTAATTTCTTTTCCACTACGGGATGCAGGGACGGACCCAGGAACTTGTGTAGGGGGTGACGAACAAAAAATATTTTGTATTATGAGAAAACATACCATTGTTCTATGTTAAAATAAAGAGCGTCTTGTTTTCAAATCACGGAAATCATCTATTATTGAATCCGTGCTAAACATTTTTGCTATTTCTTTTTCAATGTTGACAACCAAGCAATCCGATAAAAAATCATCTTCCATCTTGTTGCGAAGTGCAGACAAAATATAGCATCTACTGCCTTGGAATATTCTAACCACGCTGCAAAACGCGTATACCAAGATGACTGAAAACTGCGGGATTGTCTTTCAACAGATTTTGGATACTCATTAAGCATAGGTTGATACGGACCAAAATTAATATAAGCTCTCCGAACCTCATCACGCTTACCAATGGGATACTTCCATATTTGTGGCCGTAAACCTGGGTCACGTTCTAATTTGTCGATATCAAAATCATCTTCAATTTCAAGCCTTCCTAATTTTGGAGCATGATCATGACTGTCTTTCTCTGAAATTTCTGTAATTTTTCTTTTAAAGAACGAATCAATAGTTGGTGTTTTCATCTATACAATCAAAAATTAAAACAATACAAATTAAAATACAAAAATCATGGCTGGACGCAGGTGACTGCAAAGTTCAACATCTATTTGTTGAAATCTTACGAATCAAAAAAAAAGAAAAATACCTGAAAGATGGAGAACAGAGAAATTGACGACTGTGTCTGTGTGGCACTGTCACTGTAGCCGTGAGAATTGAGAATGATAATTCATAATATCATAATATGGAATTGACTGTGTGACACAAATCCCTAATGGCCTAGTGGTGGGCGTAATGGTGGGCCTGAGTTTTGTTTTTTTTTTCATGAAAGTCCTAGCTTTTTGTCTTTGTTTTTCATAAAAGTCTTAGTCAAAGTAATAATACATGACTTATGAATAAATATACTATATAATATTATATGAAAAAAAAAATTTGGAAAAACCTGGGGGTGACAAGTGTCCCCCCCCCGGTAAGCCTTGGTTCCGTCCCTGACGGGATGTAATTGTTTTATCAAATATTGTTGAGTAAGAGTTAATAGAAGAATTGTCCTACATCGCCTGGTGAATGAGATAAGTGCTAGCTTATATAATTGTATAGAACCAAAATTAAAAAAATTTAGCTTTTGAGTACAAAGGGACTATAAACATACATGAGCTAGCGAAATCCAATATGGTATTAGAGCTCATGGTGTGACCTAGGACGAGTATGCAAGATGTGGGACACACGAAAGAGGTTGAAGGACACCCCTTATAAAGGAAAAGCTACAGGGCAGCTTGAAAGACTCGCAAAAAGAGTGTGAGTGGATTGGCTGGGCCAGTGAAGTCGCTGTTGAGTAAGAGTCAATTGTGAAAATGTCACACATCGCTTGATGAAGGAGATAAGTGTAAACTTATATGATTCACAAACTTGAGTTTTTGACTCACAAAGTGAATATAGACATATATGAGCTAGCGAAATTGAACTAGTATTACATTCTCAAAAACTTTTTTGTGTTTGGGATTGTGTAAGTGTATTTTGGTAACCTTATGATCGGGGAGCACTCGGTTGAGGCAGTGAGGCACGATCCGAGTCGTTGATGGAGTTGATCGGACGCACGTGGCGAAGTCACGTGTCACGAGCCGCCAAACGCGTTCACACTACTTTTTCAAAGTAGTGGAATTTCACTATTTGGACACGTGGCGCGCCTCAGATACACGGGGGTTAGATGGACGATCGAGATCGTACTTCACTGTCTCATTCTACCGAGCCCTACCTCATTTGATCGCTTCTCCCTTATGATCCATACATATATCAAATAAGTATGGAGAGTTTTTTTTTTGGGAAGAGGAAATTCCAATCACTGCTCCTCTGTATCTGTATCTGTCTCTGTGACTGTGACTGTGACTGTGACTGTGACTGTGACTGTGAGAGAGCCCCCTCTGTCTCTGTCTTATTCAATCCTCAGTCTTACAAAAGCAAGTTCCAGATGCTAAAATTCGTGTACGTGTTAAACTATCGCTGCTTGTTCATACAGATTTTTTGCAACAACATTTTATCTGTATTCAGAGACCCTGGGCTGCAAGCCTGCAACTGTTCTGTTTAGCTCAAAGGTGGTGTCTTCACTCTGACGAAATTCAATCTTTGTATGAGTTGGGGAGTTTGGGCTTCTCAGGTACAATTTGAGGTGGGCCAAGCTGCAATGGGTTGAAGCCCATTTCAAATACATTTCATCATCTTCAACTACTCAGATTACAGATTGGTTGAAGCCCATTGCAATTGCAAACACCTTTCATCATCTTCAAGACTTCAACTACACAAAACAACGCCGTTTTCCAAAGAAACGGTGTCATGCGGGACTAACAGCACCCGATCTATATCCTCAAATCCCTCAGATTGTAATTTTTAATGTTATTTGACTTTTTGATGGTAGAAATGTTAACTAGACCATTTTGTTTTGTTACTGATTTAAATATTGCTGGGTGAATAAATAAACACAACAGTTGACTAAAAGGTAAAGAAAGTCACATGCAATGCGAATACCAATTTAAGCGTACATTGCCATTTGTATTAAATTTTGTTCGGTATGGAGGGACACAATGATTCAATACATTTCAATATATTGTATTTCGATCAGATTCTAAAATTATTGGTACATATGTAGATATCCGCGATGGATGAATAAAACATCCACGCACGAGGCGGGACGAGGAAGATATAAATGAAAATAAAGAAGAAAAATCTCATAAATTATGAAAAATTGGTGACACCAGGTCTCGAATCCAGAATGTAAGGATCCAATTATTCAAAATGAACTCCTTAATCAATAGGCAACCACCCGTATTTTTTGTTGTTGTTGATAAGATCACCCCGTTGACGGCATAAAGTTTAAAGCATACTCTTAAAAAAATACTTTACCCAGCCGCCCATCTCATCATAATAAATATGCAATGCTCTGATCAATCAATTTGTACAAGAAAACTTGTACCAATATGTATATGTGGCAAGGTGGACTATACATTTTTTTTATTCTCTCTAAACTGTGAACAAAAGTATTTATTTATTTATTTTTACATTCACAAGTCACTAATTTGACAAATTTATATTTTGAATTTTAAAAAATTGATTTATATTTTTGTGTGTTCCGTCTTCCGTCTATGTATGATTGGTTGATTAGTTAGCTATAACTATAAGTGTGATGCATTTGGGGTTATCATAGGAGACAAAACCGTCAACGTCCTCGCAATATCAAGAAAAACCAAACAATGTTTAGAAAAAGTTAAGGTATGTTCAATTGAAAATTCTTTTTATTTGATTCAAATATTTAAACTAAATCTTTTAAGTTAATGTCTATACATAGTGGTGATCTATTAGTATGAACACCTGACTTGCAAGTTCGAGCCAATGAAATAGCAAGTAAAACTGTCACTTTAGGCGCCACTTGATTTTAAAATTTTTCTAAAGTAGAAAATTAGGACTCCTTTTGGTAATAAATTAGGCCCGATGTTAACCTCTTTCAGCAAAAATAATAATTACAAAGGTCTGTTTTATATGATCTATACCCCTAGTTTATAAGGAAGGCCCAATATTTTATTTTGCTTGAGGCCCCCAATTTATCGAGTTGGCCTTGCTGATTTGTAGCTACAAGGTCATGCATGGCACCAAGCCCCACCGTGACATAATTTACGGTATGATTTCAAGGATTATATAATCGTTATCAATTAAAATGTTTATTTAAGTTATTGATCTGATCTCTTTTGAGTTTAAAAGGATAAAAAATAACTAGTTCAGCTCAATTTTCACGTGTAAATGACATTTATGTTTAGCCGTACGTTCAATTCAATTCAGTCGAATCGCAAGAGTTGATAAAAGCAAGACATAATCACAAGTTATTAGAGGGCAATTTTGGAGTAGTGTCAAGAAGAGGGAATAAACAATAAAGTAAGAAAGAATAGATAGTGAGAAAAAACATGTGATTGCTTGCTTATTGTTCTCTCCACTACACAATGTGAACTGTGGACGATTGAATGATACCAAACAACATAACCAAACCTTATTGTTTCTTAGTTGTTGACCTAATCACAAATGATGCCAAAAACGACATAAACAACACAAATTCTCGAGCCTCTTGTCTCACCGTTTCTTTCAAAGCTCCAAATGTATTTTTGGGTTTAGACTAAATGTTCTACCAATTTGATTGGTCGAGGCAACCTCTTTTAACACGACAAACAAAGTAAATGGAGTTGCAAATATTTCACACGTCATGGGTTGTCAGAGATTACGTACGTTGATTTGCATACAAATAATACGAGTAGAAGACATTTAATAATAATTCATCGCTGACTTTAATTATATTGATGAAAATTTTCAAATTTGCTTGATTTGATCAAATCGGTTCTCAAATCTGCTCAATATATCTACATCCTAATATTAGCTTGAACTGATGCTCAGTCAGCATGCATAGGTGATAAGTTCTCCTATTCACTAAACTTTAAAAAAAAAAAAAAAAAAAAAAAAAAAACTAAAACCCTACCTTAACCTATCTTATAAGATTAAGGTGCATAAAGGCTTGTGGTTTACGATCAGGGCCGGATAAACCTACATGGAGGCCTAAAGCCAAAAATAAAATGGGGCCTTAAAACAAAATTTTATATTTTATTTTAAAACTTGGAATATAAAGTATACTTTTTAATAAAAAATCTTATTAAAAAAAGATCTTTTATTTATAAACTGTATATTTATATGCGGGCTATACAACCTTAGGCAAAACAACTTTATGAGGCTTGTTTTTACCCCGTTAAATTAATATTTTTGGTATTTAAATTTGGTTTTATGACTACTATTTAATATTTAATTAAAGCGTACTAATGAAATAATCAAACATGCCTTACAGCTTACTTCTATATTTTTCAATTTTTTGAGCCCTAAGTTGAGAATTTTGGGGCCTTAATTTTATATAGCAAATATATGAAAACTGTGGGGCCTAAAGTCATAGCTTAAGTGGCCTCATGGTTGAGTCGGCAATGCTATCGGTCATAGTTTTGGTTGAATGATTAGTAGGTCGACGGTTCAAACCTCTTGAATGTACCTAATCTTATGAGTTTGAGATTTGTCTATTTCTTATCTATCATATTGAAAATTAATTTTTTTTTAAAGCACAAGTTAGACATTGGTGCCTATTTTTCCAAAATAAAAATAAAAATAATGTCTACTCTACGCTGCACATCACACCCTAACATATGCAATAAAAAGATAGAAGGATGCGTTCAAACTCATTTGAGAAGATTTTTCCTGAATGAAACAAAGTAACAATAATTGTGAATTCCTATGAAAGGGACATTCACACAAGCCAAATAAAATGTATGATTGACAGTCGAATAAGAACAGACATGATGGTCCAATCGGTCTGAAATTGTTTTGGTGGTTCGGTTAGGTGGGTTAAGATGAGGTACAAAGTTAATTTTTGGTACAAACGATAATGTTCGTCAAAATCGACTAATAATTCGTCGCTGAAAAATGAAAAAGACGACATATATAGTTCGTCACTTTTTCATAGAATTCGTCACCGATAAAATGCACAAAAAATGAGGATTTAATCTCATTCATCCAAATTACAAGATCAATGTCTATGATTTGTTTGTATTTTTTTACCAAAAAATCAACTTTGTACCTGATTTTTTCCTTCGGTTTGATTTGCCTCCTTTTGGTTAGCTTATATGATATGATCGGGGAGCGCTCGATTGAGAACCCTTAAAAATTCGAGAACCTGAGACCCCAAATCTCATTATTGGATCATGATGCATATTTGAATCTGCATGTGACACATGTCCAAAAAGCAAAGTAAAAAAAGTGGTTTTGACTTTGCATTAAATGCATCTTAGAAAATGTACATAGGACACGTGTCACCACCAAAATTACTTGATGATGCATTTTGGAAGGTGAAGATTGGGGTCTCAAGTTCGAAAAAATAAGGGGTTCTCATTTGAGCGCTCCTCTGATTTGATCGAAGCCATTTGTTTTGGCAACCTTTTATTATGCTTCATATTTTAGAAATTATATAGATACGAGGAATATACTCATTTAAGGAGAATTGAATTGTTACTCTTTTGATTGTGAAATTAAATGTTTGATTGCTAATCCATCATTCCTTTTCACGTTGCCTTTTTATAATTATTTGAGAAATTGAGACCTTTATTTTCGTTTAGGATACGTTTTTTAAAGATCAAATATGAAGATTCATAAAAAAAGAAGAAGAAGATCAAATATGAAGATCATTCATTAAACAAAAAAAAATGAAGATCATTCAGTTGGAGATGTTTGTAGTAATATGTGTGAATTAGACTCGCATTCAGTTTACAGATTATAGATTACTTAGATCATATTTTAGGTCAATGGAAATGGTATTTGTGTATCCAATAAATAAATGATTTATTATTAAACAGGGGAGAGTTCGTTTCAGAACTCCTAAAAATTCGACAATTTGAGATCTCAAATCTCACCATTAGATTATGGTGCATCTTTAAATCTCTATGTGACACATGTCCAAAAAGCAAAGTCAAACTTGGTGGCTTTAACTTTGCATTAAATGCAACTTTGAATATGCACATGATACACTTGTCACAACCACAATGATTTGATGATGCATTTTCAAATGCGAGATTTAGGTTCCCAAGTTCTCAAAAAATAAAGGGTTTCTCATTTAAGTGATCCTCTTATAAAACATGTCTATAAAATCATTAATGAATTTTAAAATTTTAATAATTATATACAAAAATATTTCAAATTAAATAATCATAAAATAGAAATTTCAAAAATTAAAGTACAGTACAATTGTTTCGCAAAAGATACACCTATTAAATAATCATAAGGGATACATTGAAAAAGAAAAATTTATTGCAGAAGAAGTAGAATTCTAATGGTTATTAGGGCATCCACAGCAAGAGGAGCAATAAGCAATAATAGAGAGACTTTATTGTTTATTGCTCTCATGTAGCTAGTGAGCAAAAAAGAGAGCAAAAAGCAATGATTGATAGGTGAGCAATAATGGAGAGAGTGTGAGATAGGAAAGCAATACGTGGGGCCCACATATATTTGTGAAGAAAAACAAAAAGAAATTGCATTTTGTTGGTTTTGAAAGAACTAAAAATCAGAAATGTCATAAAATGAACGATTGATGGACAAAATAGAAAAATTAAAGAATCTTGGGACAAAACAAAAAAATGAAATAATGGAAGTGATAATTTCGGATAATTGAATGGTTATGAGTATAGCCTTTTGCTCTTTGCTCTCTTGCTGCGTTAAAATATATAGAGCAAAGAGTTATTTTTGCTCATTGCTTTTAGCTCTGCTTTACTACATGACTTTTATGAGAAAATGTTATTTTTGCTTACTGTCCATTGCTCCCTTACTACGGATGTCCTTAGTGTTGACGAAATGATCAAGAGATCGCTGATTCAAACCCTTTGGATTCATCATAAGCGTTAGTGATCATATTAGCCACGCAACATGACCATCATATCATCTTAGTTCAAACAACATCACATGAAAATGTCTTTAGCATTTAGCCACAATAAGACAAATAGAAGAGAATAAAGAGTGTTATTGTTGTGCATTATTCACATTTTGTGTGTAGCACATGCTAAAACACTTTCTCACTTTGAGACAGACAAACCTTGCAAAGTAGTAGTGTATGTTTGTAAATGTCTTCACACGCACAAACCCTAATTAGCGTGCTACTTATGCCTTTCTCCCTCCTCCCATCCCCATGGTGTACCACTTTCCAATTTAAAATCTTGGAACTTTTCTCTTTAATTATGCTTTTTTAAAATGTAAGTCGTATCAATCATTATTGCCATTAATTTATGTGTAACTTGTCTAATTAAAACACCACACCAACCCATTATAAGTGTAACACTTGACCCTTTGTGAAAACTTTTCATATGGTAAAATTGAGCGAAGTTTAGCGAGCGTGTCGAAGCTTAGAATATGTGCAGTTATGATAATTTTTCAGCAGGTGCTGCAGATGAAACTTTATTGAATTTATATTATTATAATGATTAAGGTAGATTATAAAAGACACGCTCAAATCAAGTATTGAAATTAATCTCGATTTGGTTATATTTTTTGATTGTGGGTTTACATGAGAGTAAGGATCAAATGATAAGTAGTGTAATTGGTGAAAAATGAGAAAAAAACTGGATCGAACGATCTTGATTTAGCTAATTGTTTAAAATATATTTTCGCATTTTCAAAATTGGGCGTATAATCGTCATTTAACCAACTCCCTTTCACTCCTAATCTGCTCGTCGGTGTGAAATGCTCCGAACATACTGAACCGTTGTCGTCGATTGGAAGCCATCTTCCGTAGTCGCCCTAGCCACCAGCATCCATGACTCTCAAGCTGTCGCCGCCAGAGAGAAGACGATTTCCTTGAAATATGGCTCGGTGTGTAGACTCTCAAGCTGCCGCCACCAGAGAAGATGATTTCAAAATTTGCTTGTGCTTTGACTTGGTGTGTAGATGGAGACCCTAAGGCGAGGATAAATTTGTTGGTGTCGTGCTTCTAAAGACATGCCTTCTGGGAGGCTCTTTCATCTAGCATTTATGGATCGGTGTCTGAGTGGGATCTTTTTTACTTGAAGCAGAAGCTGCCTTCTCAGTTTGAAATTTTATAGGTTGAATAATAATAGAGTAAGAGAAATGTTGTGTTACTTTATTGCAAACTATTCTCCACCACCGGAACTAAAAATCAATAATTCTAGAGACTAGAATCAATGCTTAAAATTTGATAATCCAGTTTTAGATTCTGAGAGACGATAGAGAATCAAAAGTAGGAACTAACAAAAAGATCCATTTTTTTATGTAAACAAAAAGACCAATTTGAAGACAAAAAAGTAGCGTCTTTCAATTAGAGAGAATATTTGTTTGCCCTATTTTTAGCTTTGAGTTTTGGAGTTTTAAACTTGTAATGTTTTTACGCTGTGTTTGGTTGTGAGAAAGTAGGGAAGAAAGAAAATATTAGGAAAATAGTAAGAAAAGAAAAAACAAAGAAAATGAAAATTTATTCTTTTTTATGTTTGGTTATTTATAGAAAATTTAGTGGAAAATTAAATTAAAAAATGAGGCCTTGTTTGGTTCACGGGGAAATTGAAGGAAAAAAAATTAATTGAAAAGGGTATGATACAGTAGATTTTGGGAAGGTTGAACGGGTTGGATGAGAAGAATCAAACGACTGCTTTTGTTAGGCAAATATAAGAGGCTGGAAATATGAGAGCAATTGCTGGAGTTAGCAATCGGATGTTGAATCTACAAGGACAGAGGTAGCTGTGGCTTGGGATTGTGCGGTGTTGTGCGGGTGCGACGCGACTAACTGGCGGGTTGATTTCGAGGGCAAGTTATAGGGATTAGTCGATTCTTCTTCTCTGGTTTTCATCCTCTCCCTTTTTTCCACACCTAGCTTTGCAGCGTTCGAAAGGTTAAACCTTCGATTCTGAAGCTCAACCATTGCAGAGGAAGACTTACGGCAACATGTACATATTCGTTTTTCAGCACGGACGCAGCTCGTTCATGTCGCCAATAGGAGCTGGAGCCATGAGGTTTGTGTCAAAACCGAAGCAGAGAGCAACGACCAGTGATTGCGTCGATTGTCAATCGATGGATTTTCATTTTCCTCTCAATTTCGAGTGGAAATGTTTTGAAGAAAATTGGGTGAATTTTCCAACTTATTTTCCAATTATTTTTCTTTCATTTATGTTTTCTTCGTAACCAAACAGTCTAATTTACTTTTCCATCTCCAAAACTTTACTTTCCAGTTAATTTTCCTGCAACCAAACAGTGGGTTAATTAAACTAGCATTGGAAATATCGATTTCATTAAAAATTTAAGTAATTTTAATGAAGCTGGCGCTCCGAGTATCAGTTTCATCCTGAACTCAGCACTTGTAAACTTTACATGACTATGTAGAAGTCAAACTTTAGACTTTGGATCAAATAAAAACTACATTTAAATATAAAAATTATAAATTACCGAAGAATTCGACACGTGTCACTATCAACCAATTATAATTCAGGGCGCTTTTTGTAAATAAAAAAATTAAAACGGACTTGTGTAAAAATACATAACATATGCGAGGGTATAAATGTCCTAAAAATTATCCAGACTTAACAGATGCATAAGTTAAGTCTGATGGGACTTAACTTGGACAAAGTTAAGTCTAATCAGACTTATTTTGTCAAATTCAGACTTAACTTGGACAAAGTTAAGTCTGATCGGACTTAACTTGGATAAACTTAAGTATGATCGGACTTAACGAGGACTAAGTTAAGTCTGATCGGACTTAACTTAGTCCTCGTTAAGTCCGACGGACTTAACTTGGACATTATTAAGTCTGATCGGACTTAACTTGGACATTGTTAAGTCGTACCGGACTTAACTTGGACAAAGTTAAGTCTGATCGGACTTAACTTGTCAAATTCGGACTTAACTTGGACAAAGTTAAGTCTGATTCGAACTTAACTTGGACAAATTCAGACTTAACTTGGACCAATTCGAACTTAACTTGGACACTATTAAGTCTGATCGGACTTAACTTGGACAAAGTTAAGTCTGAATTTGACAATTTTAGACTTATTTTGTCGAATTCGGACTTAACTTGGACAAAGTTTAAGTCTGATCGGACTGAACAAAGACAAAGTTAAGTCTGATCGGACTTAACTTGGACATTGTTATGTGTGATCGGACTTAACTTGGACAAAGTTAAATCTGATCGGAATTAACTTGGACATTGTTAAGTCTGATTAGACTTAAACTTTGTCCAAATTAAGTCCGAATTCGAAGTTAAGTCCGAATTGAAATCCGGGTTATGTGGAATTACTATAATGCCCCTCTGTGTTTTATCCGAGATTTCGACGAAATTGGACACGTGTCAGCTTGAAATCCAATTTTTAGTTTTCATATATAATCGTGATCTTTACCTAAACCGCACTCCAAACTTATTTCTACACATGCCTATTAATTACTTTAAATTTTATTTACAAAAATAATAAAGCACGTTGGTTTTTCATATTCAAATTTTTTTCTCAATGATGTAAATGATGGAGTTAACCATTTGTTAATAATTTATTCAAAAACAAACTAAACTAAACTTTGAGATAATCTATTACTGTATTTAAGATCATCGGATGATTCACAATGTGTTTTTATAATTTAATCTAATTTTTTTTAAAAACTAGTGAAATGAAATGAAGTAAAAACAAAATAGCTAATAACTAATATTAATATAGAACAAAATAATTCATTCCAATATTGTGAGCGTACATAGAATTAAATAATCTTAATACTAAGTGCATGTCCACTTGAACTGAAATTTAACTGAACTTAACTATAACTGAACTGAAATTAAGTAAATTTGACTGAAAGTAACTGAAATTAACTTAACTGAATCTTTACTTAACTAAAACTTAACTTTGACATCAGCCAGAAAATATAATTTTTTTTGTTAATATTTGTACTTATTGTTGAAGGGGCGCGCTCAAATGAGAACCATCCTTAGGCTAAGAACCTAAGGACAGATCTGGACCATTGATCTTGTAGATCCAATGGTTGAGATTTAAAGGTGCAGGGAATAATGTTTTGCTTTTTACTGTTTGTTTTTTGCTTTTGATGGATTATTTGTAGTGGGACACGTGGCGTGCCCACAAAGCACGGGGGGTTAGTGGAACACGTGGCGCGTTCTGGTGTGTTGAATCAACAAACTAGTCCGGCCTTCGTCCTCCTTCTTCTCGGCTTGAATGTAGCTCGTGTATAAACTTTTCCAAAAACAGAACTACTGATTTAGAAGCCCTAGCTACATAGCTTGTTTGGATTCTCCAACAAATATTTAGGAAATATTCCTAAATGTTCTCTAGATATCATATCTAAGGGGAGCACTCGGTTGAGGCAGGATTGGTAGAATGAGGCAGTGAGGCACGATCCGAGTCGTTGATCGAGTTGACGTGGCGAAGCCACGTGGCACAACCGTCGTTTGCGTTCACACTACGAAGTAGTGGGTTTTACTATTTGTCAAGTGGCGCGCCACAAATCCATGGGGGGTTAGATGTGTGGCTGAGATCGTGCCTCACGTGCCTCACTTTACTGTTCATTGCCTCATTTGATCACTTCTCTCATATCTAATATCTAAATAATCCTCTGATATCTTCTTCTTGTTATTCACGATATCCTGATAATCTTCAACTATCTTTGATGATATTCTTCTGATTATCTCGTTCCAATCTTTTCGTTAGCCGACTCCAAGTCTTAGATACTTCGATATTTTGCAACTCCGAAATTAGGAAACTTCCGTTCTTCAGTTATGCAGTATCCGTGTTCCAATCTTCGATTAAACAGCTCTTTGACTTCTGTTTGAACACTCTGAAGTCATTTTACCAAACATCATGCCACTTAGGAACAACACAATTCTTTTATTTATTATCAAATAATTAATAATATGTAAAAACATACATTTATGTTCGAAAATGCTCGTTACGCTAAAGGACAAAAGAACTAGTCAGCTGGTGGCAGTTGGGTAGTTTTGCAGGCTATATGAAGGGTAGCTTCGGTGAGTACGGCTCTTCATCGTACCCTCGGTCGACACGTGCCATTGGCCCCATAGAATCAAGACCGGTCCGCACGCCCTAACCCGCTGTGTTCGTCCTTTCCTTTATTAAACCGACACTAATCGGTTCAATTCGATTAAAAGGAGTGGGGCCATAGTATAATTAGGTCAAAGTTGAAGGAGTGAATAAGAATTAAACAAGGTGAATACAATTAGGCCGTTCGGTTCGGTAAATGCGTGTGGTTTATGGTTTGTCGTGTCCTGCGTCCACCACCGTCTCTTTTGTCGTTTAGCCACCTTTCCTTTCTCTCTTCTTAACACGCTTTTTTATTTTAATTATTTATTTAAATAAAATAACTCTTCGTCTTCAATAGCTTCTGTCTTTTACTCACTTCTTCTCTCTCTCTCTCTCAATCTTTTATTAAGGATCATCAATCTGGGCGGGGCTTCTTCTTTTTCATCATCTTTCTTTCTTTCTCTCGAACAACAACAACAAAAACATCAATCCTCTTCTCCTCCTTCCTCCTATTTCTCCGCAAGATCAATCAACTTGATCATCAGTCTAACGTGCAGTCAAAACCAGATACAGAGACCCAGTTTCAGACATCGAATTAGCTTGCTTGGAGTTATGAAGATCATCCCTTAGTTTCCAGCTCTGTTCAACTGCTTAGATAGATAGAGAGAGAGAGAGAAGAAGAAACTGGAGGAAGAGATGACTGGCGGAGCTAATAATGAAGTCAACCAAAATGAATCCAAGGTACAAAATTTGTTACATGTGATATGATCTAATTCATTGTTTTGAATTTTTTCTTCGTAATTGATATCTGGGTCAAAAGAAAGAATCGATTTTGATACGTTTTGTTGTTAAAGATTGAAACATTTTTCCCAATTTTAACTTTCTCTCTTTTTTGTTGCATAAAATTTGGAGAAGAAATTTTTTTAGACCAGCAAAATTTAACATTGTTTATTGTTTTTTTTTTATAATGAAGAGAGTGGTTCCATTGAACACATACATCCTGATCTCGAATTTCAAGGTAGCCTACAACCTCCTTCGCCGCCCGGATGGAACATTCAACCGTGACTTGGCTGAGTTTCTCGACCGCAAAGTGCCTTCAAACGCCAACCCTGTAGACGGCGTCGTTTCATTCGACGCCCTTGTCGACAGAGCCTCCGGTTTGCTCAACCGCATCTTCCGTCCAGCTCCACAAAATCATCCACTTAACGGCGTAATTGACCGTGAGAAGCCTCTCAGTGCTACTGAAATTGTGCCAGTTATAATCTTTTTCCACGGCGGAAGCTTCACACATTCATCCGCTAATAGCGCCATTTACGACACGCTGTGTCGTAGAATTGTGGGAGTTTGTAATGCTGTCGTGGTGTCTGTGAACTACAGAAGGTCTCCGGAGCATCGGTACCCTGCTGCGTATGAGGATGGTTGGACCGCCCTTCAATGGGTCATGTCGCAACAATGGCTGCAAAGTGGGAAGGACTCGAAAGTTCACATTTATTTGGCTGGAGACAGTTCGGGTGGGAATATAGCGCATCATGTCGCGATTAAAGCTGCTGAGTCGAATGTTAAAGTGTTAGGAAACATATTGCTCCATCCAATGCTCGGTGGGCAGGAAAGGAAGGATTCGGAAAAGCGACTCGATGGAAAATACTTCGTTTCAGTCCAGGATCGCGATTGGTATTGGCGAGCATTTTTGCCCGAAGGAGCTGACAGAGATCATCCAGCTTGTAACCCTTTTGGCCCCAATGGGAAGACCATCGAGGGACTAAATTTGTTCCCAAAAAGTTTAGTGGTTATTGCTGGCTTTGATGTGTCGCAAGATTGGCAGCTGGGGTATGTCGAAGGGCTGCGACGATCTGGCCATGAAGTGAACCTCCTATACTTAAAAGAGGCCACCATCGGATTCTACTTCCTACCTAACAACGATCATTTTCGCTGCCTCATGGAACAAATTAACCTGTTCGTGAATCCATGTGAATACAATCGATAACCAACGCAACGAAAGCCCAGCGTTAACTCAAAGTGCTCGATAAACCTCGCCCCCTTTTTTTTGTATGTAGCACTGTTTTAGTAACTCTGTTGCTGGCCGATCTTAACAGCGTCTTTTGGTATCTCTGCAGCTGAAGGAGCAACATTATTACTGAAAAAATTTTAAGTATTATGAGAAACATTACTGATCTTAGAGCATGGGACTGTGAATGAATCCATGTAATGTAGTCCATCATGTTTTGTAACTTGTCTTTTTTATACACATGTGGTACTAAGAATCTTATATAAAGGGTATTTTTGTGTCTCATTTCTCATTTTGTGCAAGAATCTAGCATACTTATATGATCCCATTTTTTGTGAAATCTTTCCATCTCAAGGCCAACATTGTAGTAAATCTCTAGAAATTGATTTTGTTAGTCAGGGCTGACTTAGAAGAGACGTCTTATAACTGGATTTGAATTTGGTATTATGCAGTCAAATGTTGCGAGCACGAAAACGGCATCGTATGTTTAGATAAAAAAATGTCGTTCTCGGGCTTAGCGTAGCACCGAATCTTTTTCCCTTATAAATAAATTCGTCGAGATTGTGAGTTCGATGCCAAATATTCGCCCCCTATAAAATGTAGAACCTCAAAGTCATCGCGACTTGTTCGTATCTGAACGAATCATCGATCGTGTCGCGTTCCGAATTTGAGAACAAAGTGTCAATAAATTAGTGTTTATATTTGTCTAATCTACCTTGGTCTAAACCAAAGGATGGATTTAGGCAAGAATAAAGCCAAAAGAAACAAAGAAAATTGGCTTGGAGCTTCTACTACTCAACCATCTTTTAATGGTGGGATGGATTTGAACTTGGAAGTATATTAGAAAGAGATTTTTGGGACCACTTTGAGATAATCACTTGTCATCTAAAATTTGTTAACTTGTGCTTTGTTGTTTCTTCTACTCCATCTACGTGTTCTTAACTTTAATGGCTTTTAATGCGCACCAAATGGCAAAGAAGGAAACAGCTAATTGCAAAGACAAGGACAGCCTCCTTGGAGACCATTGTTGCTTATTTTGACCTGATTATTAGGCTTTTTCTTAGTTTTCTTTCATTTTTTGTTTTGTTTTGTTTTATATGAAAGATACTAATGAGATAAAGACATTCATAAAGTTGTTCTTGCTCTTCTTTGAACGCCTAAGTATTCCTTCTATTTCTTTGTTTGTTTGTGGGATATGTTAGTAGGATAAACATATCAAGTTGATTAGTCTTAGGAGCCTATGTGGCGTCAAGCTATACTAGTTTTGGTCTTTGATACATATAAAACAATTATTAATGTTTAATTTGAAATCAATCAATTACGCCCCGCAATATACCCCTTCAATCGATCATTGATTTGCTTCCCCCTGCGCACTTGTGTGTGGTTAATTTCTTACCGAGTCATGGGAAAGTAAAATTGTAGTATAAAAGTCTACACTCTAAGGGCAATATGGTATTCCCTTAAATTCTACTTACACCGAAGAGAGTTCTGTTTCTTATGTACTCAAATTTTCACATAATTTAAACTACTATTTTTTTTAAATAGTGAGTGGATATAATAACTAGGAACAATACAATGCATACGAACTATATCATCTAGTAAGGCCACGTTCGACACCTTTACCATGAATCTACACACATCCACCCAAATCGTCGATACATATCACGCGCGAGACGTGAAGAGGAAGGCATCCACGATGTATGTGTAAGGATCTACGCGCGAGGCGGGACAAGGAAAAGTAAAATGAAAAGGAAGAAAGAAAATTGGTGGTCACGGGACTCGAACCCAAGGCGTAAGGATCCAACCAGTAAACTTCTTAACCAACAGACCACCAACAATTTAAACCACTATTTGAATATAAAAATCGCAATCTTTTAGACTTTGATTTTGGCATTCAAATAACTGACAACCGAGTCTACATCTTACACTACAAGGTATTTTAATACTATTAAAAATATTTTCCACCCATCCCCAATATAGAAAGAGTACAAATGATGGTTTACAATTTTTTTTTTTTGATAAAGTATAATGGCATACAAAGACTCGAAGGAAAAGAAAAACAACAACAGCACAACAGACGATCAACTACTACCGGAACAGAACATCTAAACACGAAAAATAATCCAAGCACAGTTAATCAATCCATTCACTGCTTCGTAATCCTCACTGCTACAAATTTTATTTCTAGCTATGGAGAGTTAATTATTTGTAAGGCCTTGTCCTGACATCTCGTTTATAATTAAAACAACACTAAGCCAAGTGTGTAGTTGTGAGATGGTCATAAGGACAAAGTGTGTATTGTATGTTGGTACATGTTTCCACATGTTTACAAGAGATGTGTTCATATGTTGGCTTAAACAACACACGATGCACTGTATGGGAACACGCACAAACACTATGCCAATAACAATATATTTTGAGTTTTTTTTCTTCCAAAATTGACTCATTTGGGTTTGTAAATATCCAAAATAATTCATATGGGTTTGACATTTCAGTTTTGACCTATTTTTAATAAAATCGGATACTGGAGATCCGGTTTTTTGCGTTTTGTTAAAAATTGGATGACCAGGAACCGGTTTTATGTATAGCCGAATTCTGAGATGCCGGTTAGTTGGGTTTCTAACAAACCGAATTCCGGGATACCGGTTAGTTGGGTTTTACAATGTATGATACCTTATCATCTAGTACATATATATTGATACCCAAAGCTCTAGCAAGACATCTCGATCGGTTCCAAAATCATCTAGTACATTTCATGACTTCTGAAGCACATTGCTGGTTCGGTACTCTTACCATGTATGGATCTGCACATCTACCCCAAATCATCATCGGTACATTTATCGTTTGTAAGACACGACAAGTCCATCTTGACCGCCGGAGGAAGTATCCACGAGGGATGTAAAAGGCATCACGTGCAAGACGTAAAGGGGAAAGCATCCACGAGGGTAGTAGGAAGCATCCACGCGCAAGGCGTGACGAGGAAGAGGAAAAGGAAGATGAAGATAAAATTCTCACAAAATTATGAGAAAAGTGTCGTGGGTGGTGCTTGAACCCTCAACCTTGTGAAAGCAAGATCATATTAATTAACTATATAATTCAATATGGTTAACTAATCTAATTACATTTAAATAAAATAAAATTTCCATCTATTTAAGCTAAAGTTAAATTTTAGCTCGTGACATTTGAATTTTTGAACTCTCATAGCATGTATATAGTTTTAGTTTTTATACACTTTTGCAGATGCCCATGGTCCTCTTAAAACTGGGCCGGTCTGGCATTTGGGCTAAGGCTACATTTATCAATGTTTGATGATTTGCCGTTGGCCTCCATCAGAATTCGAGTTTGAAATTTTAAATAACTGATTTCTGTGCTGTATTTTCTTGCTACCGAAAGCCTTGGTGGACTATAAACTTCTTTTTATTAGAGCTTGTCATTCTTTTATATCTTTTCCCATGTAAAGATCACATACAAATTATACATATAGTGCAAATTATAAAATTTGTCAAAAGTGTATTACAATTTATCTCCGAAATACTAAAAGTACGATACAATTCGTCAATGGTAAGTTATAATTCGTCGCTGAAAAATGATCCATACGACGAGATTAATCTCATCCATCCAAATGACCTAATCAAGAACTGTCATTGGTTTGTATTTTTTACAAAAATAAAAAACCGTAATTGATTTATACTCCGTATTTTTTTACAAAAAAAAATAGGCTCTCTTTCTAATGGTAATCATATCACTTAAGTTTCATTAATTAAAACCACGGACATTGTCTTCTCCTATTTTTTTTTATATGAATAAGTATGTTTGAATACGAGCCTCATTTTGCTCAAGTCCCGCTGAGGCCTTACAACATGTTACGTGATACTTTATATGAGTTAGATTTCATAAAATATGATAATAAATTAAAATACAACGACTTAAAAAAAGTCTTTGTTCTTGTAGCTTTAAAATATTTCATTAATTGATTACCTTTTAAGGATAATTTACAAAAATATAGCCTGAACTATCACCTGATTTCAAATTTGATATCAGATTTTTTTCAATTTTCAATTTAGTGATTTTGCATCAATTCGCACATGTTTCATCCAATTAATCATATCTCTAAGCACGATAAAAATAAAATTGACCAAATTAGTTAACTCGATAACAAAATTCATAAGTTTTCAACCTTAAAATTCCTCAAAAACATCGAATTCGAATACAAAATGTATGCAAATTGATACAAATGTCACTAAATTAAAAATTAAAAAAGATTGGTACCTGATTTGAAATCAGACAATAGTCCATAATATATTTTTGTAATTTACCCTTGCCCTAATACGTCTTCTTTGAGAGAAAAATTGTATAGAATTTGCGAGGTCACGTAATTGTTATATATTTGAATTTTGATGGTCCCCAAAATAAATTTCTCTAATCGGGAAAACTTATCTTGTATTTTACGTTAAAATTAAAATATTAATTTCACAGCAGACTTTGTGAACAAAGTATACTGTTAAGAAAAGATAGTTGGACATCTAATGATGCTTCACATGTCTAGGATGTTGAGCCAACCGAACAACTACTACGAGCCCAGGTAAAAGTGGATTGGTGGTTGGACCGTTTTTTTTAATTTCAACATTTCAGGTATCTGATTCTTATGACTTTTTTTTTTGTGATTGTGATTCTTATTTCTTATGACTTTTGGGTTATTACGGACTGCGGTAAGTCACATCAGGTGGATTCATATCCCAGTCAAATCAAAAACAACGATGTGAATACGACATAGTTTAGATAAAAGATAAAACGAAATTAAAACTACGTCATTTTATTAATATAACCCTTAATTTGAAAATCATTTTCAAAACTACGCAGTTTTGATTTAAAACCTTCAAAACTACGTCGTTTTTGTTTTGCCAGCAAATTGCTGCGCTGCTTGGGTGTGCCTTTGAAGCCAACTATTAGGTGTGCCTTTGAAGCAAACTATTTAGGTGTGCCTTTTATTCCACATTAGGTGTGCCTTTGAAGCCAACTATTTAAAATGTCATTTTCACCTCCGACTTATCGGATTTGTGATTTAGGGCAAAGGAGCGTTCGGTTGAACTTCTATATATTTCGAGAATCTAAAATTCATAGTTTAAAATATGCATCATCAAGTTCATATGGTGTTGATACGTGTATCTCATATGCATATTCAAATTTATTGATTTTAACTTTTGACTTTTATTGGAGTACAAACATGGCAGATCAACCATGTAAACTAGAGGGGTCATATCGTATTTACTTTTATTTGAGCAAGCGGTGTGAGGCGCGTAGCTGGAATTCGAGTTCAATGAGGAGGCTTCGTTTTGTGTTTCGGGGTCAGCTTGTAATTTAGTGAAAGGCGGTTGTATCCTATGTAAACTAGAGGGGTCATATCGTATTTACTTGGGTGTATAAAAACGCAACGTTAAGCTGTAAATCAATAAGAGCGAGTAACGAATTTCCCCGCCGTTCTTTCAGGCGATTCTCCGTTCAAGCTCCAGCGATCCTTTGATCGTTGTTTATCTCATGGTATCAGAGCAGATTTGATCCATATGCAGTACTTTTCGCAATTCTGATATGGCTAGGGTTCGTGAGGCTGTGGCTGATAATGCAGCAGATGATCCTTATCATTTCAACAGTAATGAAATAACCAATGCTTCGATCGTCAGCGAAATCTTGCAACGAAGACAAAACTTAGTTTCTTGGGAGAAATCAATGGAGATTGTGATGTCGGTAAGATCTAAACTTGAATTTGTGTTAGGTGAGCATCCTAAACCAGTTGATCCTGTTCTGCATGCTACTGCTAAGTGGAAACGGTGTAATGATGTGATTATCACTTGGTTGCTTAATTCTGTTTCCAAGAAAGTAGTCAGCCAAATTTTACATGCTAGAGATGCTGCCAGTGCTTGGCGCATTTTACACAATAGATATGCTGGATCAAATGTGTCCAGGAAGTTTTATTTGAGGAAGGAAGTGAGTAATATCAGACAAGGTGATTTGGATATAGCAAATTATTTTGAGAAACTGAATGGATTTTGGAAAGAAATAGATCCTATGAGTAAGAGAACTGATTGTGAGGAAGATAGTGATTGCAATGATTGTAGAACTGGTGCCAAGGAAAAGGAAGAAGATAGAGTCATTGAGTTTCTTATGGGGCTGAATGAAGAGTATGCCCATTTAAGGACTCATATCCTTGCACTTAGAGAGCTTCATAGCCTTGCAGCTTTTGTTTGCTCGTCATTCACCTATGTTATCTAGGGATAGTCCACGGGCTCTTGGCGCAAAGCTCATTCTCAAGTGCCAAGGACTAGGCAATGATTCGTAAGAGAAGAGGAGCCTGACTTAAGAATTTTCTGAAAAATAGTACGAAAATCACATCAAAATTTCAGTGCAAGCACGAGGATCATCCCTTAGTTTCTAGTACATGAATTCTCAAAAATAAGTCATGACTGCATGCAAGAAAAATGTGAAAATACACTACATCAAGCAAAAGAGGACAAAAATTTTATTTTTTTCTACACAAAAAATATCTTTTCTCATTTTATCCTTGATATTTTTTGATCTTGAACTTCTTTAACGTTCAGAAAACCTCAGATTTTTTCTCAAGAAATACACCAAGTGTTTCTTCTTTTTTTTTTTTTTTTTTTGATGAAACAGAGACCAAATACAAGTGTTTCTTGAAAAGTCATCATGGCACATTTAATGTTGCGTGTTTTGTTGGATATGGGCATGACAGGAGGGATAGGAAATTGTGGACTGATGTGATTGACATGACATGACAACTCACGTTACTTGTGATAATTTTCACTCGTTATCTAAACAATTATTTTTACAACTTGGTGAATAAACCATCAAGGCAATAATCCGAGGTCTTTTGTCAAATTGCACGAATCAAAACCATTAAAGTAACTCGTTATCTTTTTTTTGATTTTCTGCTATCCGCAGCTGCTCGAGATTTGCGGAGGAAAAATAAAGTAACTCGTTATCTAAACAATTATTTTTACAACTTGGTGAATAAACCATCTATTTGGCATCAAATACTCAATATTCTTTCGTCGTTATTGTTCGGGTTCCTCTTGTTTTATATTATCTAAAACAATGTGACAATTTCCGAATAAAATGGAGTGTCCATGAACCCAAAGGGCATCATCCAATTGACATATGCTTATTTCGGTTCAATTATTTAAAGGAAAACAAATGTATAATGGGGTACAATTAGAAATAATACAATGTATATGACGATTTATCATCTTGACGGTCAGAGGAAGCATAACGTGCGAGCGTGAAGAGGAAAGCACCCACGATGGATGTACACGCGCGAGGCGAGACGATGAAGAGGAAAATCTCACAGAATTGTGACATCGAATTTGACTCATTAATCAACAGGCCACCGACCTGTTAGCAAATCTATCGTAACTAAACTATAATATATATCTCTAATAAATGGTAGAATCATATATCTATGTAACCTTATCAACAAAAAAAAAAAGTATTTCTGTCCAATTGATGAACTAACTGGTACACGTGTTTTCTATCAATAATTCTAATTGAGGAATGATTATCCACTTCTTATCTGGTTTTTTTTATGGGTACGCATCGGCCATCAAATATGAAATGTGATTTTTGAACGTTGACATAAAGTTTAGTGATATGTTTAGAAAATGAGATTTTTCTAATTACTCTCAATACTATAACAAAAAGATTAATTTAAGAGTGAAACACTAAGTTGAAATATATTTATGCGTGAAGTACAAAATGAAATCCTAGTTAACCTTATCATATTAACCTAGTGAATTCTAAGAAAAAATATAAATATATGATGATAAAATTCGGTAAAAAAAAGGATCGATGATCTATAATAGAACCCTAGAATGATTTAATTTTTTTGTTTCACTTCATTAAGTTGAGTAATGAAGTCAATGATAATTTCATTATATGTAAGGAAAATATCAGGTGTCAGATCTGATTTTTTGGTGCAAACTATAAAATTCTTCAAAAGTAACATATAATTCGTCGCCTAGAAACCAATCATACGACATAGTTCGTCAAAGTGGTTTATAATTCGTCGACGAAAAACTAACCGTACGAGAGACGAAATTCATTCTCATCCATTCAAATGACAAAATCAAGTGATGTCATTAATTTATATTTTTGACAACAACATCATTGCACTGGATATGTAAAATTTTTATTATTTTATTTTTATTTTGGACAAAGTTGAATAATAATTGTAATCGTAAATGAAAAAAAAAAGAATTCACTAGTGCAATAATGCCCCCCTATTAGTGGACGGTCTTTTCATACCACATGTGCAGAAAATTCCATTAAGATTCCATTATCAAGTGTCCAAAGTGGGCCCAAATAATGACAAAATTAATAACAGTTGACAACTTAATATATCTGAAGCACAATGGCTCTCTCTATATGCATCACATTTATAAGAATAATTGAAAGCTTCCTTCCAAAACACGAAAATAAAAATTATTGAAAGCTTCATTTGATGAGTGTTCAAATGAGAATCTTTTTTTTTTTGAAAATTTTGAGAACCTTCTTTATGCATTTTCATTTTTGTCTAAGTGTACTTTCCGAAACCTGAAAATACATATAGGCAAAAATAATGCTCGAAACTGCACAATGAAGGAAAAAATATGAGTGGAACACGTGTCACCTCTACATTCAAATATGCAACTTGATCCAATGGTGAGATTTGAGGTCTCAGATACTCGAATTTTTAAGAATTCTCAACCGAGCGCTCCCCAGCTTCATCCTTTATATATATATAGGGGAGCACGGTTATAAGAATGAGGCAGTAAGTCATGATCTTGGCCATTGATGATATTGATATAATGGTTGAGATTTAAAGGTGTGGTAGTGGGATTTACTGTTTGCTTTTTACTGTTGGTAATGGGTTTACTATTTGGACACGTGGCGCACCCACAAATCACGGGGGCGGGGGGGTTAGATGTGTGGTTGAGATCGTGCCTCACGTGCCTCACTTTACTGTAGCGTGCATCATTTGAACGCTCCTCTATATATATATATATACACACTTGCAGTTCTTCTACTTCTCATTCTTTATCTCAGTCCTATTTGATCAAGAAGCCATGGTTCTTCTACTTCATTAAGTTGAGTAATGAAGTCAATGATAATTTTTGGTGCAAACTCCAAAATTCTTCAAAAGTAATCTATAATTCGTCGCCGAAAAACCAACCATACGAGACGGAATTCAATCTCATCAATTCAAATGACAAAATCAAGTGATGTCATTGATTTGTATTTTTCACACACAAAAAAGGTCGTTTGCACGGGAGAATAAAGATCACATGAGAAGTGTCATCTTTAATGAGAAATGAGAAGTGTTAATGACCATTAGATTAATAATCTAATGGATGTTAATCAACGCTAACTTATTCGCACAATCTCGTTTTAATTACGATTAAAGGGTAAATTAGTAATAAGTTTAAACCTAATCTCATCCGACACTCCGGCGTTCGCCGGCAACGCCGATCTGGCCACGATTGGATTAATTCACCTTCGTCATCGCCCATGGAAATCACATCGTCATCACCTTCGTCATCGCCGTCAACGCCGAACTGTGACAATTCGTGGTCGCATCTCCTGCGGTGATTAAGCCGTGCTCCGACGATCATCGATGACGAACTGAACGCGATTAAAACAACGCCGAACAACGACGCACACAGTCACGATTGCAAATCAAATGAACAGTAATCGACCCGCCGCGCGCTCAGCCTGCACATTACGGCCCCAGCACAAAGAAGACATTAACATGTTAATGTCTTCTTTGGGCGTGGCGCACTTAATGTGAGCGTGGAGCGCGCGGATCACTGTGTATATGCTACGAATAATCCTTTGAAAAGCTACGAATTTTGTATGTAATTACTACGAATTATAATGCGTAGCATAATATTAGTCGTAATTAAATCAAAATACGTAGCTTTTCAAAGGATTATTCGTAGTAACTGAATCAATATACGTAGCATAATATTCGTAGCAATCGAATCAAAATTCGTAGCATAATATTCGTAGTAATTGAATGAAAATACGTAGCATAATATTCGTCGCAATTACATACAATATTCGTAGCTTTTCAAGTAAGCCGCGCCCAAACAAGACATTAACGCCGTGCTCAAAGAAGACATTAACAAGTTAATGTCTTCTTTGGGCGCGGCTAACTTAAAGTGAGCGTGGGACGCGCGACACCTTCATCTTACACATGGAAATCGGATCAGACTGGTTTTTCTCCGGCAGCGTCTGACACGGTTGTGCTCGTCGACTCAGTCGTATTGGTTTGCGCCGTCGTCTTCGTTCCCGGTGTCGAAGCTTCGACTCAGTCGAATCGGTATCCCGTCGTCTTTTTCCCGGCGCCGGTCGATGCGATTAATTTGGGTTAATTAGTTTGCCTAATTTACCATTTATCATTAATTAAACATTGAGATAATTACGAATTTAAAATAAAATCTGTGTTAATACTAGCCATTGATTAACAAAAATGAATGAATGAGATATGTTCTCATTTCTCACCAATAAAGCCCTTCTCACGGAAATCGGATTCTTGCTCGGGATATGTAAAAATTTCAATATTTTATTCTTATATCGGACAAAGTTGAATAATAATTGTAAATGTAAATTTAAAAAAAAAGAATCAGTGGACGGTCGTTATCTACCACATTTGCAGAAAATTCCATTAAGATTCCATTTCGAAGTGTCCAAAGTGGCCCCAAATAATGACAAAATAACAGTTAACAATTAAATAGACAACATGAGTGGTGATCTGTTGGTTAAGGAGTCCACCTTAAGATGGTTGAATCCTTATGCCCTGTGTTTTTGTCTAAGTGACACTAATTTTCTTTCTTTTTTTTCCTTTTCCTCTTCATACATCCTTCGTGGATGCCTTCCTCTTCACGCCTCGCGCGTAATGTGTTCTTTCTCCCTCGTGGAGACCTTCCTCTTCACGCATCGTGAGTGATGTGTTCTTCCTCCCTCATGGAGGTATACGTCCCCATTTGCGAATTCATGGTAAATGTGTCGAACGTGTCCTCGCTTCAGGAGTGGAGAGATGTACCAGATGTTTGCGGATCCGATCAAGATGCTTAGCTAAGAGCTTCGGAGATTAATATATATGCATTAGATGCTAAAACTCATATACAATGTATTTTTCTAATTGTTTTACCGCCCACTATCACCAAAAAAGAAAAAAGAAATAAACAGTTGACAACTCAATATCTATATCTGAAGCACGGCTCTTTAAGGACTCCCTGTCTATATGCATCACATTTATATTACTTTGAATTATTGAAGCTTCCTTGCAAAACACGAAACAAAAAAAAAACAAAAATTATTGAAAGCTTCATCCTTTATATATATATATAGGGAAAAGTACACATTGGTACCTCGAACTACCGTCATTTTCCAATTGAAGGTCCAAACTATTAATTTTTCCAATCAAGGGCAAAGCAAAAAAAAAAATTAACCAATTTTCGAAAACCAAGCATCATAATTTCACCGTGATTAAATTGTGAACTCAATCATGTGAACCATGTTCAAAAATAACCCAATGATCTTATCATAAACTCTTAACATATTAAATCGATCTTTTTTCGTTAACACTAATACACTTTTTTATTGGGTCGTTATTAACGGGAGTCACATGATTGAGTTTGTAATTTAATCACGGTGAATTTACGGTGCTCGGTATTCCAAAATTGGTCAATATATTTTTTATTTTGCCATTGATTGGAAAAATTGATAGTTTGAACCTTTAATTGAAAAATAGCGATAGATCGGGACACCAATTTGTACTTTTCCCTTATATGTATATATATAGACTTGCAGTTCTTCTACTTCTCATTCTTTATCTCAGTCCTGTTTGATCAAGAAGCCATGGGAGACATGGTGGAGAATGGAGAAAACAGTCTGTACGAGGAAACCCTGGCACCACTTCTTGACAGAAATTCGGCATGTCAGAATGAGGATTTAGAGTCAAGAATATCAGTAATTGGCAAAAGTGGAAGCAGCAGAGAGCAAATGTGGATGGTGTATCTAAGCACAATTGTTGCCTTGTGCGGATCCCTCGAATGCGCTATTTGTGTAAGTCGTAACTTTTAAGTTAAAAAGTTGTGTTAAAATTCAAATTGGGTCGTCGAATCCTAACAAACTGCTGAATTTTCAGTCAGGTTACTCGTCGCCCACGCAGTCTGCAATTACAGAGGAACTGAGCCTGTCTACAGCAGAGGTACATAAGCGCTGAATTTCTGCAAATTATGAATTTTGATCTGAAATGTCAGGTCTGCATTTTATAACATGCCTCAGTTTAGTGCAGTATTCTGTGTTTGGTTCGATATTAACTTGTGGCGCGATGGTCGGGGCGATCACGAGCGGAACCATGGCAGATTTAATAGGAAGAAAATGGGTAAGCGATAAAACCAATACTTGTTTCTTTATTAGATTCTACACTCTGTTTTGTGAAACATGTTTTACTGAAAATATAACAACTGTGCCATTAATATTCAGGCCATGAGAGTTTCCGGCAGTATTTGTAGTGCAGGATGGCTAGCTATTTACTTTGCTAAGGTACGTAAACTTAATTTTTCATACCTTTTGCGCTACATGCGTGTGTTTTAGGGGCTGTTTTTTTGAGCTTTATTGCACTGGAGTTTTATTGTACTGAACTTAATTAAACTGTATTGAGTTTAATTTAACTGTACTGAACTTAATTAAACTGTATCGAGTTTAATTTGACTGTACTGAACTGTATCGAGTTTAATTTAACTGTATTGAACTGTATCGAGTTTAATTTAACTGTACTTTACTTAAATTGAAGTGCAAAAGAACAGACCCTTAATGTTCTTTTATCATTAAAGGGAGCTGCAGCACTTGATATAGGAAGACTGGCAACAGGATATGGCATGGGCGTCTTCTCTTATGTGGTTGGCTTCTTCTTTTTTTTTTGTTCCCCTTAGTTTATATGTTTTCCTTAATCAGCTAACATAAAGGAAATGACTGACAACGGATTTTAGGTACCGGTTTTTATTGCTGAGATCACTCCAAGAAATGTTCGAGGAGCACTTACAACCTTGAACATGGTAGAAATAGAAACTAAATAGATTTCAATACTGTTCATGTTTCCTTTTATCTTCTGCAAAAAAAATAAACAAAATCCAATTGCATCACTGTTCATGTTCTTAATCAGAATTGTCCAACTACCTTTTACCCCGCAGGTCACAATGGGCAGTGGGTTATTCCTCACTTACGGATTAGGCTCAGTACTCGCATGGAGGAACTTAGCACTGATTGGTGAGTTGTGAACTTGAAAAGAATTACTAAAAACAAAAGTATAAATAAGCTCACTGCTATGATCCCAAATTATTGAATATGGTAAACCGAAGGACTAACAGAGAACTTACTTGCAGGGATTATACCGTGTGTCATTCAAATAATGGGCTTGTTTCTGATTCCTGAATCTCCGAGATGGTTGGTGAGTATGATGAAGAAGAACCTTTCTCTTTCCCCCCTATAAATGAATCACAGTGGTTCAAAAGTTAGTAACCGAGAACATCTTTCGTTGATACAGGCAAAGACAGGGAAAACATTAGAGTTCGAAGCCGCACTACATCACTTGCGTGGCAAGGACGCTGACATATCTGATGAGGCAACTGAAATTCAGGTTCAAATTTTCATCCAGCAATTGTTTTGCTCGATTAAGTATATATCTACAACGGCATTTATTTTTACAGGATTACATGGAGACTTCTCAGCAACAGAAAACCAAGCTCACAATTTTGTTTCAAAGAAAATACTTGAAGTCACTTACCGTAAGTCATTCACTGTCACTGTTGAATTAATTCCATTACTTGTGCGTAGTGTCTGTTTATCAAATGTTCATTTATTGAGCAGATTGGACTGGGGATGATGGCTTTCCAACAACTCGGCGGTGTAAATGGGATCTGCTTCTACATGAGTAGTACATTCGAGTCAATAGGTCAGCATCCTAATTTTTAACTCTCATCAAAACAAAAAAGCATAATGAAAGAAACCAAGCAAACAAATTATTAACGGTATACAGAAATATTACAAAAGCATGTTATGATAAATATTATTGTCGGCTAAATAGGCATTAATTTTTCTATTTTGCAGGATTTTCTTCTAGCATAGGTAGCATGGCATACGCTGCGACACAGGTTGCAACTAACTGAATTAACTAACAGTCAAACTACATTAACTAGTGCTTCAGATTTAACGAGATGTTTGTTTCTTTTAACAATTAACAGACAGTGGTATGTGCATTATCAGCAACAAGGATGGATATCACCGGAAGGAAGCCAATATTACTGGTAATTTATAACAATTAGATAAAAAAGTGTCATTTTCAGAACGAATGTGTCTCAACGGATTTCATTTAAGGTTTCTGCATCTGGAATGCTCGTGGGATGTATACTAGTCGGAAGTTCGTTTTTCTTAAAGGTAGCAAACTTACCTTTATAAACAGTAACAATTGTATATTCCTTATTTTCTTCTTGTTGAGTGTCGGAGATTGTTTAATCGTGCAGGCTCATGCTTTATCAACAAGCTTGGATAGTGTGCTAGCTGTTACCGGCTTACTGGTAACCTGAACAGTTTACATCATATAAAAAATTGACCTTTGATCAAAAATTTAACAAATGTCATCTGAACAGATTTATGGAGGATCTTATGCAGCAGGAATGGGACCAATACCTTGGATCCTAATATCCGAGGTCAGACGAGCTTGTCAGCTCTATTGTCGAAAATTTAAAGCTACATTCGAAAATTCTAACTTATTGATGTGGATTTCAGATATTCCCGATAAATATTAAAGGAGCAGCTGGTAGCCTTGCAACGCTCGTTAACTGGTCTGGTGCTTGGGCAGTTTCGTACACATTTAACTACCTCATTTCTTGGAGTTCTTATGGTAATTGAAATAACACTTTCTTACAGCTAATCAGTCACTGTTCATATAGCAAAGTTTAGGCATGATATTATTTAGCGACGAAGCCTTTTTACCAGAGATTTTTAGTTTAGCAAAATTCTGACATCTGACGACTAAAATTGTGTAGAACAATGAGTGACAGAATTGTAAACCATCGTACTTATCGTCATTTAACAGCGAAAATACATGTAGAACATAACACTTACATGAGTTAACATGCATTGCAGGTACTTTTATTATGTATGCGGCGATCAACGCTCTAGCTATCATATTTGTCGTCACAATTGTACCTGAAACAAAAGGGAAAAGCTTAGAAGAAACTCAGGCAGCTGTTAACAGATAACAAGCTGCTGAATAGGCCTGCGAGTAATTATTATTACAAAATTACTTGCTATTTCAAAAATCAACTATCTTCGTTAAGATCAAAATAAACTGTATAGAAACAAAAATGTTAATAGTAATTTGTTTCCTGTATATATAATCTTTACTCTAAAACCTTGAATACATATGCAAATAAAAAACTGTGTTCTGAAGACACTTAGGCGAACGACTCGTTGTTTTTATTTGATTGGCATCGACTATATGCCTCGCGAGGAAGATGGGTTACTTATGCTCACTAATTTCTGATGAGATTGCCTTCTGGTTTCCATTCTCTTCACTAGATCAGCTTTGACAATGTGATGATCCGAGGTCCCATGTGATGAGTATACTGTATATGACCCAGGAACAAACTCGTATGGGCACCTCGGTGACGCTAATAGGTAATCCATCCTTGTACCGTATTTACATGTCCCTTGCACACCTGCGAATATCAGATCAAGTAAAATCTCGAGATTCGAATAGTTTGAAGTAGTTTAGGGTGTTAGTACTATTTTAATTACATTGGCCTTTCGCAATCATGACAACCGGCTCACACTCCCCGACGAACTCCCTTCCATCTATTTATTGCTTACTCTTCATGAACCTCATCACATCCGCTTTCGGATTAGGCTTTCCTATCTCCTGGTAGTACTGAACCAATCTTGTAACATTACATTATTAACGAACAAAAAATCAAATGATTTATAATTATATTTAACAGAGTCATACGTACCTTAACAATGTATGTCCATCTTTCTGTTGAATAATCCATCTGGCAGAGAGAATTCAAGCCTCCTGCTAATAAATGAGGCTCACCATTCGACTCTATGATAGCATTTATCTGCTTCATCCTCCGATCCTCATCAAGATAATCCAATTGAGTGCAATAGAAATTGACTTCGCCAGCTCCTGGAACATCTATGGTGGCCTTGAGAACATTTCTAGATAACCAAACACAAACATCCCACCAGATTGTCACACATTCTACTAAATGCCTCATTTCACTAACATAACATTTATCAACAAAAAAAAATAATCAATCCAACATTAAAAACACTTGGATTTTCTAAAGCTTTCTATTTTGATGGTTTGATTTTAATCAAGACGTATAATCTCCTTATTGAATCAATTTAATATTCTTTTTTTATCGATGGGTTATAAATCAGTACAGAATCAATACATATTAGCAATATCTAATACATTTTTCTATCAATCGAAGCTTATGGATATCTAATTCCTCTTCTCATCCACTGATAGGGACGAATCAATTTAGAATTAGAGTCTAAAGCTAGTAAAAGTAAAAGACTAATAAGAGAGTCATATAAGTGAAAAAAGAAAGAGATAAATTTGGGACCTGAAATCGAAATCATCTAGAAGCTTCTGGACGTTAAATCCCTTGATAGGCCATCGAGAGAGTATCGCGTTGCCATACTGAGGCGCCCAGCTCTCACCGAACACGTAATTCATTCCGAGAGCTTCGGCCAACTCGCTCAGCGGCTTCATCTCGTTCTCCTCATCAGCCTTCACATCCTGCAACGCCAAAATATCCACGTTCAGCTCTCTCAACACTTCCGAAACCGATTTTCCGTTCCTCAATTTCTCATCCACGTCTCTGGTTGTTCTAATTCTCTCCTCATTTTCTCCTCCCAGCAGCTGCGTGTTTCTGAGTAGCGAAATTTCATTCTCCGGGAGGTTGATCGACACTCGCAGCTTCGGTTTAACACGAGTTTTCTGCTTCTTCTTCAGAATGCTTTTCGGTCGAATTTGATGATCGGATAAGTTTCTCGGAGCTTCTGATTTGGTGACAGCTGGCGCCATGGAGAACAGAGCAACGTTGAAAGTGGCGACCCGGATCATAACCCTATCGGATCCGCCAATCTCGGGCAACGACCGACCCGGATGAACAGAATGATCCGACCCGTTTTTCGTTACTCTCGCGGTAAACCAATTGGAACTGATTATCGCAATTCGGCTTCGCGTATGTTTTGATGTGGACTGCGGAGGGATTGGATCGAAGGCGAATAGAGCAGCGGAGGGTGGAACAGAGTGATAAGAGTTGATTAGCCGTTTGAGTTTATTACTACAATAAGTGCTCTTCATAGGAGTAGTAAGTGCAATTCAATTTGAGTCTTTATTACGTTTTGATTGTCGTATTTATTTCCATTTGTAATGCTCTATATATGAGCAAAGTCTATTATGCAGTATTATCAAATTATTTGATAAACAGAAGTTATCTAGCTTAACATCTGGTATCAAGAGCGCTCTGTTAAGGGACTGTGTGTGAGCGAGAGGTAAAGGTGTGTAACCACACAGTGAGAGAAAAGAGAGTATGTGTGTGAAGAAACGAAGGCATATAATTGATGGCAGAAAGCAGCAGCGCCAAGGGTTTTGTTGTGCCAGCGATTCCCAAGTTTGATGGTCACCATGACCACTGGGAGAGATTGATGGAAAATTTCATCAGATCAAAGGAAAGTTGGAACCTTATAGAGCATGGAATCAGTCCACTTGAGAAGGATGCAACTGATGCACAAAAGAAATTGAATGAGGATCAAAAGTTAAGGGACTTAAAGCTCAAGAACTATTTTTTTTTTTGATTCATAAGTGGTATTTAGCCACCAAAAGAAAATCCGAGAAGGGAACACTGAGGTCCATAGGACCACAACAATAAAAAAAAACACTGAGGTCCAAAAGACCAAAAACACTGCAAATGACACTCTCGCTAAAAACTCTAACTCAACCCTCTAAAAAAACTCAATAGAAACTCTCTCGCTAGCACACCCGAGGATTAGCAACTATGATGCCGAAATCCAACACCGACTTACAGCACCTCCAACCCCCCATACTCCACTTCCGGAAGATAACAAAGACACTAGGAGCTCAAGAACTTCTTATATCAATCAATTGATAGAGACGTTCTTGATACAATCCTTAACACGGATACAATCAAACAAATTTGGGATAGTATGAAACAAAAGTATCAAGGTTCGAGTAAGGTGAAGAGAGCACAACTTCAAGCCTTAAGGAGGGAGTTTGAGATACTTAATATGAAAGATGGAGAGACAGTGAACAATTATCTTGCAAGAGTCATGACCATCGTCAAGAAAATGAAAGCTTGTGGAGAAGGAGATGATATCAAAGAAATTATGATCATTGGAAAATTATGAGATCGCTGTCCAAAAAGTTCAATTATGTAGTGTGCGCTATTGAGGAGTCGAACAATTTGGACACCATGACTTTGGATGAATTGCAAAGCAGCTTACTGCTACATGAGCAGCGCATGGTCGACGACAAATGAAGATGAACAAGTGCTCAAGATATCATGCGATGAGAAAGGAATTGGAAGTAGAGGTCAAAGACCTTACCGAGGCAGATGTGACATATGTCACACAGGAAAGCAACACCGTGAACCTATTCCGAAAAGGGCTAATTGGAGAGCTACAGAACGACTTCAACTTCTACATACCGACCTTTGCAGTCCAATATCGCCAAGCACCCCAACTAATAAGAAGTATATTCTAACTTTTATTGATGACTTTAGAAGGAAGAGTTGGATATATTTCTTATCTACAAATGCTCAAGTAGCATTTGTGAGAGGAGGTGCAAGGCAAAATCAAGCTTAAATGTAGCACCTCCTCTTCAAAATGTAACACTTCCTCCATCGCACCTCATCTTCAAAATGAATGGGTGTATATGCTCTAAAAAAAATCATTCCAACATTATAAACACTTGGATTTTCTAAATCTTTCCTTATTGAATCATTTAATATTTTTTTTATCGATGGGTTATAAATCGGTACAGAATCAATACATATCAGCAATATCTAATACATTTTTCTATCAATTGAAGCTTATGTCTACGAATGGGTCGAAGACGATGACGCGTCGACCGGTGGTGAATGGTAGATCGTCGGCGCTAGTCTTCGTCTTCGTAGGTCGTGACCAAATTGCCCCTAAGTCGACGAAATCAACGAAATCTTGTCTGATTAGCATGATTTTAAATTAAAATTTAATTTAATCCTGACTGTGAATCAACTAACATGAAAAGCTGAGAAAATTTCTCATTTTTTTTATCACAATTGTACTAACCGCAATATGTAATTAAGAAACAAAAATATTATCCAAAAAAAAAACAAAAAAACAAAAATGAATACACTTGTGCAATAATTCACCTATCAGTGGACGGTTTCCATTTACCACATGTGCAGAAGATTCGATTCGAGTACACTTGCCCCTTCCCAAGGGCCCAATGTCTGCCCACCAAATAGTGACAAAGTAACAATTTTTTTTTTTTTTTTTTTTTTTTTTTTTTTTTTTGATTACAAGACAACCTGAAAAAACCAAACCACGCTGGGAATACCCCAGGACAAACAGAAACACAACATACAACCAGAGCCTAAACACTTTAACAATTTATTTGACAAGATAAACATATCGGAATAGCGACATGAGAATTCAGGTTCTTACTCACGTCCACGGGGTTTCGGGTCGTGACATAACAGCATAATGCCACCTGAAATTTACATTACTTTTAATACAAACTTACATTGTCTTGCTTACAAACATACTCAAACTCCCCTATTTAAATACACAAAAGGGGTTACAAAAGTCACTATCATCAACCATAACTTAGGCCATATGCCACGTTATAATACACAAAAGTTGTAAGCACACAAGTCCTCGACTCTTAACACTTCCACTTACTTTTCAGAAGTACCTGTAAAATATTTAGGAGTGAGTTATGGGAACTCAGTAGGAAAACTTAATTTCAACCGTTAGTCCACAAGTTACATGCTCACATACAAACGCATATAAACAAATGTGTGAGTGATGCACGTGATATGCAATGACGAATGTTTAATCATGTTTCGCATTTTTCAAAACTGGTAGACTTTCACGACTCGGAAAGCTACCGGCCACGTTTCACACCGGTCTGGCACCAACCATCATCCCATTCGCGGGATCTTCCTGCAGGGTTTAGGGACTACCACCCAAGGATATCTCGTATCCCGATTCACATCCTTTCATTAAAAACATCTTCCTTTCAAATACATGAATATCATGCGTGAATGCTTATGTTATGTAATTTATATGCAATTGTATCACAACTTAGCATGTGCTACGAAATACAAACCCAAATCATTAATAAATTACAAACTAAAACAAGGCTAATATCATAAAAGTTAAACAAAGCATTCACAATTGTCTCCAAGATAAACTCCAATATAAATACTATGAAAGATTACTTTCTAAACTAGCTTATAAGGTATTTTAGGACTCAAATAAAAGATTTCAGATTCAATACATATATAGAAGCAACAAATCAGCTTGCAATACATGTCTAGTTAGCTTGAGTAAATCCTCATACAACATGGTTATCACTTATAAATGACTTTAGCGAACTCTATATGTAATACTACCAAGTAAATCCCTATTTTCAGATTAAAAACATATATTTCAGCAAGTACTACAAAATTCAGACTGCATATAAGTCATATTTTCATGTTCTTATCCTTCTAGAACTTGTCTACATATGTATAGTTTATGCACCTCTAGTCTGATGCGTTTCTAGCTCTTTTATGAAGTAAAAGAAAGCATTCACATCATGCGTCAGCATCCAGAATCTGTTCACCATGTTCTTAAGCTTATAAATCATGTTTTCCTTGTTCTAGTGCTTAGTAAGCATAATATCAGCATATGGACAGCATCTAAACCATGAATAAAACCCACATGTAAACATCAAATCATTCAAATACACCTCAAGCAAGTAATTCATACATCAAACTCCACATATTTGAACATAAAACTCATAAACTAAAGGAAGAAATCAAGAAATCCTACCCTTTTTCCTCCACTAGGTTGCTGTCCAGATTTTTCTAGAACCCTCTTGTTAATTTCTCTCTCTTTTCTTGCCTAAGGAAGTAAGAAAAATGACTAATAATATGCTTATATAGGGAGGATAGTGGAATTAGATGAAGACAAGTGGCTACTACTTGTCCTCATTGTGATTTGTTACTTTAGGAAATATCTACTTAGATGTCTTCAATTGATCTTTGCTTCTTAAAAATATCTACTTACCTAGTCTTTACAATCTGCCATTTGTTTTGATACTTATTTACTTAGTCTAAAATTTCAGGTTCTTACATTCTACCCTCCTTAAAGGAAATTTCGTCCTCGAAATTTATATTTACCTTGTCACGTGAATAGGTATGGATACTTCTTTTGCATCTCAGTTTGCAACTCCCATGTCGCTTCTTCGTTTCCGTGGTATTCCCATAATACTTTGACTAGAGGAATCACCTTATTGCGTAATACTCGATCTTTTTGGTGAAGTATCATAATAGGCCTTTCTTCATAAGAGGCATCCTCGTCTAGTTGTAATCCTTTCCATTCGATGCATTGAGAATCATCCGGCGCACATTTCCTCAACATTGAGACGTGAAAGACATTATGAACTCGGGATAGCTCTGGTGGTAAGGATAGTCGATACGCAACCTCGCCAATTCTTTCGAGAATTTCGAAAGGTCCAATGTATCTAGGGGCAAGCTTTCCTTTCGTATAAAATCTAGATACACCTTTCTTAGGACTCACTTTCAATAAAACAAAGTCTCCCACCGAAAATTCTAGTGGTCTCCTTCTCTTATCAGCGTAACTCTTTTGTCGACTCTGAGCCGTTAATAGCCTCTTACGAATTTGAGCTACCTTTTCTGTCGTTTCTTCAATTATTTCCGGTCCAGTAAAGGTCTTCTCTCCCACTTCTGCCCAACACAAAGGGGAACGACAAGGTCTGCCGTATAACGCTTCATATGGTGCCATTCCCAAGGAAGATTGAAAGCTATTGTTGTATGCAAACTCTATTAACGGTAGATGCTCTACCCAACTTCCTTTGAAATCCAACACACAAGCTCTTAGCATGTCTTCTAGAATTTGAATAACTCGCTCCGATTGCCCATCCGTTTGAGGATGAAATGCTGTACTGAAATTTAAGTTGGTTCCAAGGGCTTTTTGAAATGCTTTCCAGAAATGTGATGTAAATCTTGGGTCCCTATCTGACACTATCGAGCGCGGAACACCATGAAGTTTTACAATTTCCCTCACATAAAGTCGGCTTAACGTATCAACCGAGTCTGTCACCTTAATCGGTAAGAAATGCGCAGACTTTGTAAATCTATCAACAATTACCCAAATAGCGTTGTACCCAGCGCTTGTTCTAGGTAATCCTGTGACAAAGTCCATCGTGATATGATCCCATTTCCATTCTGCTACCTCCAACGGTTGTAGTAGTCCTCCGGGTCTTTGATGCTCAACTTTCACTTTTTGGCACGTTAAGCATTTTGAAATATACACAGCAATATCTTTCTTCATTCCCTTCCACCAAAAGTGTCTTCTTAAATCTTGATACATTTTAGTACTTCCGGGATGGATTGTGTATTTAGAACGATGTGCTTCACGAAGTAGGTCTTCTTTCAATGCTTCATTAGCCGGAACAACTAATCTGTTCTGATAACGAAGCCCTCGCCCTTCATGAGTCGTCCAACCTTCAATGTTTTCTCCATTAGATATTCTTACTCTGATATTTTCCAGTTCTGGATCTTTCGGTTGTTCTTCGATGATCCTTGATATTAAAGCGGGTTCCACTATGATACTATGCATACGTATCGGATCCGAACCCTCAACCAAGTGTAAGTCGTAAGATTCAATGGCCTCTTCAAATCTCCATTGATCCAACATTATGCAAGCCAAATGTGCACTTGTCTTTCTACTCAAGGCATCAGCAACGACATTAGCTTTTCCTGGATGATAATGAAGAGAAAATTGATAATCTTCGAGGTATTCCATCCACCTCCTTTGTCGTAAATTTAGATCCTTCTGAGTGAACAAATGCTTCAAGCTCTTGTGATCGGAATATACTTCAAACTCAACACCATAAAGGTAGCATCTCCAAATTTTCAATGCGAAAACAATGGCAGCAAGTTCCAAATCGTGCGTGGGATAATTCAACTCGTGAGGCTTTAGTTGTCGAGATCCATAAGCTACTACTCTGCCTTGTTGCATTAAGACACAACCGAGACCATTTAAGGATGCGTCACAATATACTACATATTTCTCTTCGCTTGATGGAATTATAAGCACCGGGGCTGTGGTTAATTTGATTTTGAGCTCTTCAAATGCTTTTTCGCAAGCTTCATCCCATTCAAATTTGACTCCTTTTCTAGTCAACCGGGTCAAAGGATTTGCTAACCTTGCAAAGTTTTCAATGAATCTTCGATAATAGCCGGCCAATCCAAGAAAACTTCGAATCTCAAATACTGTTTTAGGAGTCTTCCAATTCAATATCGCTTCCACTTTCGCCGGATCAACAGATATTCCTTCTTTCGATATTACATGTCCAAGAAATTTAATCTCCGATGTCCAAAAGTCACATTTCTCCATCTTTGCATAAAGTTTATGTTCTCGCAGGGTTTGGAGAACCATTCTCAGGTGCTGCTCATGTTGTTCTCGTGACTTAGAGTAAATCAATATGTCATCAATAAACACGATCACAAAATCGTCTAGAAAAGGCTTGAGAACTCGATGCATAAGCTCCATAAAAGCAGCTGGGGCATTTGTCAATCCAAAAGACATGACCAAGAATTCGAAGTGCCCATACCGACATCTGAAGGCTGTTTTGGGTATGTCTTCTTCCTTAATTCGGAGTTGATGATAGCCCGATCTCAAATCAATTTTTGAAAAACATGAGGACCCTCTTAGTTGATCAAACAAATCATCAATCCGTGGAAGAGGATACTTGTTCTTTATCGTAACTTGATTAAGCTTTCGATAGTCTACGCACAATCTTAGTGATCCATCCTTCTTCTTAACAAACAACACCGGAGCTCCCCATGGTGAAGTGCTTGGACGGATAAATCCTTGCTCTAAAAGCTTTTCGATTTGCACTTTCAGTTCCTTAAGTTCTGCTGGAGCCATACGATACGGTGAAATAGAAACTGGAGCCGTACCAGGGTAGACGTTGATAGAAAAATCAACTTCTCTTTTTGGTGGTAGCGACGTAAGCTCCTCCGGAAAGACATCAAGAAACTCGCAAACAACTGGAATGGAACATTGTGGTGGATCACACTTAGCTTCTATCTTCATGGACATCAACAATTTAGAAATTCCATCACCTCTTAGAAACCGGGCGTTGGACAATAGATGAGGGTGAAATAGAGAAGCCGCTTTCTCCCCATAGAAACAAAGTTCCTTTCCCTCTTCAGTCAAAAGACTTAACTTCTTTCGGTAGCAATCCATTATCACTCGATACTTGGATAACCAATCCATTCCAAGTATAACTTGATAGCCCGAAATTTCTAATAGTATCACGTCTATTTCAGTGTCATAATCTGCGACTTTGATAACACACCCTTTGCTCATCTTATTAATCAGAACACTATGCTTTAAGGGCGTGTCAACGTAAAGGGACTTATCAAGCCTCTCTAAGGGTAAGTCTAGCGCCGATGCAAATGATGCAGCTATAAATGAGTGTGTAGCACCAGTATCAAATAGAACTTTAGCTAAAGAACTATAAACTGGAAAAGTACCTTCAACAACTGCATTCGACGAAGGATCCTCATTTGCGGACACAGAGAAAACTCTAGCATTCCCCTGACCTCGTCCATTGTTATTCGCTCTTCCCTTTGATTGATTTGCTATTGCCGAGGCTCTAGGCGCTTGAAATTGAGGCTTTTGAGTAAAAGACTGATTAATCGGAGCCCTTTGTCCAAATTGTTGTGGACGGTTAAAGGCCTGATGGGACGGGTCTCCAGATGGACAATTTCTCTTCAGGTGCCCAAACTTTCCACAGTTAAAACACTTAGGTGGTTCTATTTTGAAACTCGCTTGAGGGTTTCTCCATGGTGCACTAGATGAAGACATATATGGCTTCTTGTTCGGCAAATTATTCTGTTGACTAGTTCGCTTCTGGTCTCTTGCCTGACGAAGCGCTTGAGAGTTGTTCAACTGATGTTCCACCAAGGATGCACTTTCCACAACATCAACATAATTACGAAGTCTTAAGGCTACCAGCTTCTCCTGAATTGAAGGTCGCAGTCCTCGTTCAAACCTCTTTGCCCTCATCTCTTCCGTTGCTACAAGCGAAGGCGCAAAACGAGACAACTCTGCAAACTTTGACTCATATTGGGCTACGGTTATATTACGCTGTAAGAGATGAATGAATTCCTCCATCTTCGCATCTCTAGCCGACTCACGAAAATACTTGGCGAAGAACACTTCTTCAAAACTGTCCCAAGTCATTGATGTGACATCATGACTTGACTTAACAAAATCCCACCAGTAGTCTGCCTCACCTTCGAACAAGTGAGAGGTTAACACGACTCTGCAATCATCAGGAATTGCTAATAAGTCCAAAAGCTTTTTAACTTGCTTTATCCACTTGTCGGCAACATCCGGGTCAGCAGTGCCAGTAAACACTGGAGGGTTCATCTTTTTAAACTCCCGTAAGAATTTAATCCTTTGCTCCACTTTGTCACCAGCCATGTTGGTGTCGTGCGCATGATTGTTCCCATTTTGTTTTTCTAGTACCGCAGTTAAGCCCTTTAAAACGTCGCATATACCTGCTAGCTCAGGATTGTTCCCTTGACTCGAAGAACTATGCTCGTCTGAACTCATTTCCTTTAGTCACGAGGTAAATTAAAAAAGTTAAGGCTTCCACTTTTAACTAGATACGAGTGTTTATACTAAATGTATTATTATTGTTATTTCCATGCAATGCACAAAACAACATAGCCTATACACATAACTTAACCACCCAGAATCAAACAGACAAACAGACAAACAAGCAAACACAAGCAAGCAATCAGTTCAAATATTTAATCACTATATCATTCATACCTTCCAGTATCATTCAAAGACTCCAATCGGACAGAAGAAACTTTATTACTGCAATCATTAAGCACACCCGAATAGTAATACTTTTTAGGGTTAGGTCTTTCATTCCAAGCATTGTCCTTTTCAATCATATCATATGTCCTTAATTCCTCATTAGGCTTCCTACCCGTAGGCCTTACTGCTGGACCAATTCCTCGCCGAATTCTAAGGGGATGACGCCCTTTTACCCTTATCTTTCCAGTTATTTCTAAGTTAATACGATCAGGAATCACGACAGAGCACTCCGTGTACGTCAAATATAGCCTCGGTGGCATTATGTATCCTAACATCAGAAATCAGCCAAATAAATATTAGACACGGAATAAATAAGTAATGTAAATTTCTTACCATCCAAATAAGAAAAAGGATCCTGTGCAAAAGTCTTATTTTTGTAAAAAAAATATAATATAATAATAGTTATTGGTTTAATTATTTGGACGGATGAGGATGGTTAATTTCTGATTAATTATTAGGTGACGAATTATAAAATATATATGATGAACTATATCATACTTTTGGTTTCTCGACAACGAATTATAATCTAATTTTGATGAACTTTGCATTTTACACCAAAAATATATTTTGTATCTTATCTTTGCTCACTCAAATAAAATAAAACCAATATCAGTATCAATATGTGGACCACAGCTCTGTCTACATGGCAGCACATTTATAATTCTTGAATTATTGAAGGCTTCCAAAAACAAGAATTATTGAAAGCTTCATTATATATACACTTGCAGTTCTTCTACATCTCAAAAAAAAAAAGTCCTGTTTGATCAAGAAGCCATAGCTGCCAGGGGAGACATGGTTGAGAATGGAGAAAACAGCCGGTACGAGGATTCCCTGGCACCACTTCTGGACCGAAATTCGGCATGTCAGAATGAGGATTTAGAGTCAAGAATAACAGGAATTGGCAAAAGTGGAAGCAGCGGAGAGCAAATGTGGATGGTGTATCTAAGCACAATTATTGCCTTGTGCGGATCCCTCGAATGCGCTATTTGTGTAAGCCAACACTTTTAGAGTTCAATTGGATCAAACATCATATTTTCTAGTGGACATTGGTGGAATTCTGAATACTTGTTGAATGTTAATTTCAGTCAGGTTACTCGTCGCCAACGCAGTCTGCAATTACAGAAGAACTGAGCCTGTCTACAGCAGAGGTACAGAAGCATAAGCTCCCCATCCCAACTGCTGAATTTCTTACTTCCAAAGATATTTTTTGGAAATGCAAATTATGAATTTTGATCTGAAATGTTCAGGCCAATGCTTCTGCATTTTATAATAATAACATGAGTCAGTTTAGTGCAGTATTCGGTGTTTGGTTCGATATTAACTTGTGGCGCGATGGTCGGGGCGATAACGAGCGGAACCATGGCAGATTTAATAGGAAGAAAATGGGTAAGCGATAAAACCAATACTTGTTTCTTTATTAGATTCTACTTTCGCACTCGATTAATATAACTATGCCATTATTTTTAATATTCAGGCCATGAGAGTTTCGGGCAGTATTTGTAGCGCAGGATGGTTAGCTATTTACTTTGCTAAGGTACGTAGACCTATTTTTCATACCTTCAGTTCATTTGCGCTATATTGCAACAACAACAAAATGCAATACATTCGTGTTTTACCATTAAAGGGGATTTCAGTTATATACTTATATTTGTAGTGCAGGATGGTTAACTACTTTCAGTTTCAATTTCGGTTTAAGTCAAGTTCATTACAGTTCAGTTTCAGTTAATTTCAGCTAAAAAACACTGCCTTACTGTAATTTTATCATTAAAGGGAGCTGCAGCACTTGATTTAGGAAGACTGGCAACAGGATACGGCATGGGCGTCTTCTCTTATGTGGTTGGGTTTTTTTCGCTTAGTTTCTATCTTTTTCTTAATCGGTTGTTCTTGTTACCTATGGAAAGGAAATGACTGACAACGGATCGATCAATTTAGGTACCGGTTTTTATTGCTGAGATCACTCCAAGAAATGTTCGGGGAGCACTTACAACCTTGAACATGGTAAAAAGAACCAAGGAAATTTCAATACTGCCTGATTTCATTACTGATCATGTTTTCTCTAGTCTTTTGCAAAGCGTAAACAAATCCAATTGCATCATGATAGTGCACAATGTCGTAGTGTGCAAATCAACTTTAAATTTATAGTCCACTAACTTGTACTTTACTATAGACTAGTAGAGTGGCAAGTAGGGGTCGAACCCAAGGGAAATAGATCAAATACTCGTTGTTCTTTATACAAGTAAAGTAAAGTAAACAAGTTTTGGGGGTTTTGAAAAGGGTTTTCTTAAATGTAAGTACAAGTGCAAAAGTAAAGGAAATGGTTTGTGATCAAAGAGTGAGTATTTGGTTTAGGGCATTTCTTATGCTACATTTATCATAGGCATTCAATGATCTATCTCACATCCCATAGGGTGTGGTTGTTCCGGCAAGGGTAACAACCTAAAGTACTCCGGCAAAGGTAGTACACCACGGTTTTTACCGAACTAGGTAGTAGTGTGGTGTCGTAGACAACCCAAAGCATTCAAGCTCCACTACCTCACTATGGACGGTTAAAAACCTTCTAATCTAGTCCTTATTAGATGGAACAATCCGACAAAGGTATTGCTCATCTATGTGTACTATCCATTCTCACCGCAAAGCATCAAATGGATGTTACAATAAGGATCTTAGGCTCAACCAAACTTAGTGGCAAGACATCCACTTTAGTATTGTTGCCTTTGATCCATATAATGATATACAAGGACTAGTGGGACGTGTGATATCATTGAGTGTAAGTGCCTCAAAATAAAAGCATAAGGATATGATCCCTAACCCAAATAAGAGGGGTTTTAGCCACTCATGTTCATGGTAAGAACAAGAGAGCTAAGGTGCATAAAAGGGATTCGCAAATCACGCCCAAGGGTAGTGATTTGGAAGCCAAAATGCGTAGAGAGAAGTTGAACTTGGAACTAGAACTTTGATGCAAAATGTAGAGAGATTTCACTAGTTTTTGGAGTAATTTTCGAATATCGATTACACAAGGCCAAGGGGTTCTATTTATAGGAAATGAGCTAGGGTTTCTCTTGTCTTGGGCACCAAGTTGGAGTGGCATAAGTGGTTTGGCCATTGCAAATGTTGAGATGCTTCTAGAATCATCAAGGCTCTTTTGCTTTGGAAGTAGTCAAAATGGATTGGCATGAACAAATAATGAGATGCTTCTAGAATCATCAAGTGGGCTAGGTTTGGCTTGGGCTCCCGTGTGGGCCAATAATGCCTTGTGGTGATTTTGGCCTTAAATGCCATCTTTTAAGCCCGATTCTTCTTTAGACTCCAAAAGGCCCTGAAATGCAAAACGACATTAACATGCACATGTTCTTATGATCAAATGTCGTATTTGGTGGGTTTTGTTGACTCGATGAATCGTATAAATACGACTCATCACATCATTGTTCATGTTCTTAATCAGAGTTGTCCAATTACCTTTTACCCCGCAGGTCACAATGGGCACTGGGTTATTCCTCACTTACGGATTAGGCTCGATACTCGCATGGAGGAACTTAGCACTGATTGGTGAGTTGTGAACTTGAAAAGAACTAGTAAAAACAAAAGTTGGGCTTGAAAAATAAACTCACTGCAAAAAGTGATCCCCATTATTGAATATGGTAAACCGAAGGACTAACAGATAACTTACTTGCAGGGATTCTCCCGTGTGTCATTCAAATAATAGGCTTGTTTCTGATTCCTGAATCTCCGAGGTGGTTGGTGAGTATGATGAAGAAGAACCTTTATAAATGAATCACGGTGGTTCAAAAGTTAGTAACCGAGAACATCTTTCGTTGGTACAGGCAAAGACAGGGAAAACATTAGAGTTCGAAGCCGCACTACATCACTTGCGTGGAAAGGACGCTGACATATCTGACGAGGCATCTGAAATTCAGGTTCAAATTTTTATCCAGCATTTGCATCCTCTCTTAGGAATGCTTCTGTCTTTTTCGCAATTGTTTTGCTCGATTAAGTATATCTACAATGGAATTTGTTTTCACAGGATTACATGGAGATTTCTCAGCAACAGAAAACCAAGCTCACAAGTTTGTTTCAAAGAAAATATATGAAGTCACTGACCGTAAGTCATTCACTGTCACTATTGAATTAATTCCATTACTTTGCTTAGTGTCTGTTTATCAAATGTTCTTTTATTGAGCAGATTGGACTGGGGATGATGACTTTCCAACAACTCGGCGGTATAAATGGGATCTGCTTCTACATGGGTAGTACATTCGAGTCAATAGGTCAGCATCCTGATTTTTAACTCTCATCAAAACAGAAAAGCATAATGAAAGAAGCCAAGCAAACAAATTATTAACAGTATACAGAAATATTACAAAAGCATGTTGTGATAAATATTATTGTCGGCTAAATAGGCATTAATTTTTCTATATTGCAGGATTTTCTTCTAGCATAGGTAGCATGGCATACGCTGCGATACAGGTTGCAACTAACTGAATTAACTAACAGTCAAACTACATTAACTAGTGCTTCAGATTTAACAAGATGTTTGTTTCTTTTAACAATTAACAGACAGTGACATGTGCATTATCAGCAACGAGGATGGATAGCACCGGAAGGAAGCCACTATTACTGGTAATTTAAAACAATTAGATAAAAAAGTGTCATTTTCAGAACGAACGTGTCTCAACAAATTTCATTTAAGGTTTCTGCATCTGGAATGCTCGTAGGATGTATACTAGTCGGAAGTTCGTTTTTCTTAAAGGTAGCGAACTTACCTTTATAAACAGTAACAATTGTATATTCCTTATTTTCTTCTCGTTGAGTGTCGGAGATTGTTTAATCGTGCAGGCTCACGCTTTATCAACAAGCTTGGATAGTGTGCTAGCTGTTATCGGCCTACTGGTAACCTGAACAGTTTACCGCATATAAAAAATTGACCTTTGATCAAAAATTTAACAAATGTCATCTGAACAGATTTATGGAGGATCTTATGCATCAGGAATGGGACCAATACCTTGGATCCTAATGTCTGAGGTCAGATGAGCTTGTCAGCTCCATTGTCGAAAATTTAAATTCTAACTTATTGGTGTGGATTTCAGATATTCCCGATAAATATTAAAGGAGCAGCTGGTAGCCTTGCAACGCTCGTTAACTGGTCTGCTGCTTGGGGAGTTTCTTACACATATAACTACCTCATTTCTTGGAGTTCTTATGGTAATTGAAATAACACTTTCTTATAGCTAATCAGTCACTATTCATAAAATGGGAAAGTTTAGGCATGAAATTGCTTAGCGATGAGGGCTTTTACCAGAGATTTTTAGTTTAGCGAAAATTCTGACATCTGAATACCCAAATCGTGTAGAAAAATGAGTAACATGATCGTAAACCATCATACTTATCGTTATTTAACAAGCGAAAAAACTTGTAGAACATAACACTTACATGAGTTAACATGCATTGCAGGTACTTTTATACTGTATGCGGCGATCAACGCACTAGCTATCATATTTGTTGTCACAATTGTACCTGAAACAAAAGGAAAAAGCTTAGAAGAAACTCAGGCAGCTGTTAACAAATAACAAGCTGCTGAATTGGCCTGCGAGTAATTATTATTACAAAATTACTTGCTATTTCTTTTCTTTCTTTTTTTGATTAAACTTGCTATTTCAAAAATTAAGATCAAAATAAACTGTATGGAAACAAAAATGTTAATAGTAATTTATTTCATGTATATATAATCTTTACTCTAAAACCTTGAATACATATGCAAGAGTGTGGACCCATGAGAATGTGGACCCATGAGAAGCCCATTTTATATGAGAAATATTCTTATCTGTTGGGGTGCACTCGGTTGAGCCAGGGTTGGTAGAATGAGACACGATCTCGGTCTTTCATTGTGACACGTGGCGAAGCCACGTTCACAGCTGCCATTTTTGCGTTCACACTATGAGTTAGTGTGTTTTACTATTTGGATACGTGGCGCGCCCACAATACACGGGGGTTAGATGTGTGGTTGAGATCGTGCCTCACGTATCTTATTCTTGGTGCCTCATTTGATCGTTTTTCCATCTGTTTATCTCAAATGATCTGCGTATCAAGATTATATTCAAATATTTATTCTTTATGTCGATAAAATAAGAACAAAGGGCGTATCAGTCCAGTTAAAAACCAAAATTCGGAGTAATCCATTATCGCGTTGTCCAAGACCAGATCCGAGCTCGTCTCTACCGGCCGGAGGTGGGAACAGAGGGAGCAATACTAGTTTTATTGTGTTTCGGACGATCAAGAAGCTTTATTTCCCTGCTGCTCTTGTTTCCGTTCAAGATCGTAAGAAAGAAGCCCTAACTGCTTTGAAATCAGACCTAAAGGCTCAACTAGACAAGGTGATTAAGTCGATGGATGAAGATAGCTGGATGTTTAAAGGGCTTCGCTCCGCGCCCTTTAAAACCAAAATGGTCCTTCATCCCAGTGTCTCTTCTTTAAAATTAAATGGACACTTTCTGTTAACACTAGTGGCAAGTAATAACAATTTCACCAGGGAAAAAAAGTTGGAGAGGGACGGAGACGAGGTTGGAATGATGAGCAACTATTTAGACAACTTAAAGATCGTAGCACGCATCAAAACTTTTGTTAAAGAGAAAAATTCGTAAATAAACGATTAAAATTCGTAGGATACAATGTATACCATTGGTAGCATTGTATATAACTAATGTACTCATAAAATTGGTAGTCTTGTATATAAAATTCGTAGCCTTGTATATAAAATTCATAGCTCTTAAATCAAAATCTGTAGTCTTGTATATAACATTCGTAGTCTTGTATATAAAATTCGTAGTTCTTAAATCAAAATTGATAGTCTTGTATATAAAATTCGTAGTTCTTAAATCAAAATTGGTAGTCTTGTATATATCATTCGTAGCCTTGTATATAACATTCGTAGCCTTATATATAAAATTCGTAGTTCTTAAATCAAAATTGGTAGTCTTGTATATAATTTTTGTAGCCTTGTATAAAAAATTCATAATTTTTTATCAACGAGTTTAGGGTTTTTGTAAAAATATAATTTTTAATGGATTAAAGGACCAATAAACCCTTAGTGCTTTATAAAATAGATTTTTAGTTTTAAAATAAACAGTAATTATTAGAGTCATTGATATTAAGATTGGATGGTTTAGATTATTTCTCATTTATCATGGAATCTACCATTTCTCATTTGATCCTAACAAGAAAAAACCGTGTTCTGAAGACACGAAGGCGAACGACTCGTTGTTTTTATTTGATTGGCATCGACCATATGCCTCGCGAGGAAGATGGGTTACTTATTATCACTACTTTCTGATGAGATTGGCATCTGGTTTCCTTTCTCTTCACTAGATCAGCTTTGACAATGTGATGATCCGAGGTCCCTTGTGACGAGTACACCGTATATGACCCAGGGACAAATTCGTATCGAAAGCTCGGTGACGCTAATAGGCAATCCATTGATGATCATTCCAAGACACGGGACTTTCATCGATGATCATTCCAGAAAGGTCTGGGTTTATGCACTAAAGTCGAAGGATCAAGTTTTGGATGTGTTTAAGCAGTTTCATGCCTCAGTTGAGAGACAAACTGGAAAGAAGCTCAAGTGTATAAGAACAGATAATGGAGGTGAGTACATTGGCCCTTTTGATGCTTATTGTAGAGAGCAAGGTATTCGGCACCAAAAGACTCCACCAAAGACACCGCAGCTGAATGGTTTGGCAGAACGGATGATTAGAACATTGATTGAGCGAGTTAGATGCTTGCTCGCACATGCAGAGTTGCCGAGATCCTTTTGGGGTGAAGCTTTGAGCACAGCAGTACATGTTATTAATCTAACGCCTTGTGTTCCCTTACATTTTGATGTTCCTGACAAGGTTTGGAGCGGTAAGGATGTCTCCTACAGTCACTTACGTGTCTTTGGGTGCAAGGCATTTGTGCATATTCCTAAAGATGAAAGGTCGAAGCTTGATGTCAAATCCAAGCCATGTGTATTCCTTGGTTATGGCCAAGATGAGTTTGGGTACAGGTTATATGATCCGGTTCAGAAGAGACTTATTCGAAGTAGAGATGTTGTTTTTGTAGAAGATCAGTTCTTAAAAGATGTTGATAAGGAGGAGATGGTTCCTCAACATACTGATGATGTTATTGATCTGGATCCAGTTCCTCCTCAGCTTGTCGAGTCACGTGATGGAGATGATGTTGACGATGGTGAACAACATGAAAATGTTTCTGAGCAAGTAGAGATGGAAGAAGTTCATCCGGAGTTACCTGTACCGAATATGCCATCATTTATTCCAGTTAGGCGGTCTTCGAGAGATCCTCATCCGTCTACAAAGTATCCTCCAAATGAGTATGTGTTACTAACTGACGGGGGAGAGCCTCAGTCTTATACCGAGGCAATGGAAGATGAGCACAAGAATGAGTGGCTTGAAGCTATGCAAGATGAGATGACTTCCTTGCACGAGAATAGTACTTTTAAACTGGTGGAATTGCCGGTTGGTAAGAAAGCCTTGAAGAATAAGTGGGTCTACAAATTGAAGAATGATGAGCTTACTTCAAGACCCAAGTACAAAGCCAGATTAGTGGTTAAAGGCTCCAGTCAAAGAAAAGGTATTGACTTTGATGAGATTTTCTCACCAGTGGTGAAGATGAGCTCTATACGCGTTGTTCTTGGTTTAGCAGCTAGCCTTGATCTTGAGATTGATCAAATGGATGTCAAGACAGCTTTCCTTCACGGTGATTTGGACAAGGAAATCTACATGGAGCAACCTGAAGGTTTTCAGGTTGAAGGCAAAGAAGATTATGTGTGTAGACTTCAGAAGAGTCTATATGGTTTGAAGCAAGCACCAAGACAGTGGTATAAGAAATTTGAGTCGGTTATGGAGAAGCAAGGCTACCAAAAGACGACTTCAGATCACTGTGTTTTCTATCAACGATTTGGTGATGATGACTTCGTTATTCTATTGCTATATGTGGATGACATGTTGATTGTTGGCAGAAATACTGAGAGAATTATAAGATTGAAGCAACAGCTGAGCAAGTCTTTTGCAATGAAAGACTTAGGGACAGCAAAACAGATTATTGGCTTACGTATCAGTCGAGATAGAGCTGCCAGAAAGTTACACGTGTCACAAGAGCAATACATTGAAAAGGTGCTATGCAGATTCAACATGGATAAAGCTAAAGTGGTTAGTTCACCTCTTACTACCAACTTTAAGCTAACAAATAAAGATTGCCCTTCTTCGGAGAAGGAGATTGAAGAGATGGTTAAAGTTCCATATGCCTCAGCCGTTGGCAGCTTGATGTAGGCAATGGTCTGTACAAGGCCTGATTTAGCTCATGCAGTTGGTGTTGTTAGCCGATTTTTGTCAAATCCGGGTAAGAAGCATTGGGAAGCTGTTAAATGGATTTTCAGATATCTGCGAGGTACTTCCAAATTGGGTATTACATTTGGAAATGAAAAACCGATACTTATTGGCTATACAGATTCTGACATGGCTGGAAATGAAGATGATAGAAAGTCCACTTCTGGATATCTGATGACCTTTGCAGGGGGAGCTGTGTCATGGCAATCGAGATTACAGAAGTGTGTTGCATTGTCAACAACGGAGGCTGAGTATATTGCAGCTACAGAAGCTTGCAAAGAGATACTGTGGTTAAAGATGTTTTTACAAGAGATTGGCTTCAAACAACAAAGGTATGTGGTCCTTTGTGATAGCCAAAGCGCCATTCATCTTGCTAAGAATTCAACTTTTCATAAAAGAACAAAACATATCGATGTGCGGTATCACTGGGTGAGAGATGCTCTTGAAAAAGGGTTATTTGAACTGGACAAAGTTCATACAGATGATAATGGTTCTGATATGTTGACGAAGACTTTATCAAGGGAAAAACTCAAGAGATGTTGCTTGATCGCTGGCATGGCGGTCTCTTCCTCATAATCAAAAAGGGGGAGATTTTTTAGGTTTTGTGGGTGTTTTTTGACCCATGAGAAAGAGCCTAACATAAATGAAGGGAGGTGCCTAACTCTTTGACACCAAGGTCCAAAGGTGAACCTAACTTGCCTAACTTGGACTTGAACTTGAGTGCACCAACCATGGAGCTATGGAGCTATAAAAGGGGAAGGCACCAGCTGCTTTTGGAGATCACCAGATCATCAAGAGAGAATCACCATAATCAAGTAAGCTTGAGTGAGATTGAGAGAAAGAAATAAAAGAGAGAAAATCTGCAGCAACCAGCCACAAAGATCAATCCATTCCCAGAGATTGAACCGTCCGATCGTTCTGAAATTTTGGCAGTAGCTTCACAGCTTCTTGGCCTTCGTTTTCAACGGTGGAGATCGGCTTTGGAAGTCTGGAAGTGTTTCATTTGTTGCCTGAACAGAAGCAGATTTTGGGTGAGTATATTCCTGATCCTTGCTTGATTTGATCCATATAACTTCATGTTATTTGTTCCAAGTATATGATGATGATTGTATGCCTCTAGTATATCTAGAGAAGACGTTGTATTGCTCTCTCATATTGGTGATAGTGGATTTAAGCGGCCTAAGAGGTCCCGTGGTTTTTACTCTCGTTTTGAGAGGTTTTCCACGTAAAATTTCGGTGTCTCATCTGTGATCATTTTTCTACTTATTTGCATCCTCAAAGGTTCATTCAAGTTGGGAAAGTTTTGTCAAACGAAGTTTATTTCCGCTGCGTTTGTTTACCGTTGTGACGAATTTCCCATCAGAGTGGTATCAGAGCGGCCTGTTTTGTCTATTTGAGGTTAACTTGAATGAACCTTTGAGGATGCAAATAAGTAGAAAAATGATCACAGATGAGACACCGAAATTTTACGTGGAAAACCTCTCAAAACGAGAGTAAAAACCACGGGACCTCTTAGGCCGCTTAAATCCACTATCACCAATATGAGAGAGCAATACAACGTCTTCTCTAGATATACTAGAGGCATACAATCATCATCATATACTTGGAACAAATAACATCAAGTTATATGGATCAAATCAAGCAAGGATCAGGAATATACTCACCCAAAATCTGCTTCTGTTCAGGCAACAAATGAAACACTTCCAGACTTCCAAAGCCGATCTCCACCGTTGAAAACGAAGGCCAAGAAGCTGTGAAGCTACTGCCAAAATTTCAGAACGATCGGACGGTTCAATCTCTGGGAATGGATTGATCTTTGTGGCTGGTTGCTGCAGATTTTCTCTCTTTTATTTCTTTCTCTCAATCTCACTCAAGCTTACTTGATTATGGTGATTCTCTCTTGATGATCTGGTGATCTCCAAAAGCAGCTGGTGCCTTCCCCTTTTATAGCTCCATAGCTCCATGGTTGGTGCACCCAAGTCCAAGTCCAAGTTAGGCAAGTTAGGTTCACCTTTGGACCTTGGTGTCAAAGAGTTAGGCACCTCACTTCATTTATGTTAGGCTCTTTCTCATGGGTCAAAAAACACCCACAAAACCTAACAAATCTCCCCCTTTTTGATTATGAGGAAGAGACCGCCATGCCAGCGATCAAGCAACATCTCTTGAGTTTTTCCCTTGATAAAGTCTTCGTCAACATATCAGAACCATTATCATCTGTATGAACTTTGTCCAGTTCAAATAACCCTTTTTCAAGAGCATCTCTCACCCAGTGATACCGCACATCGATATGTTTTGTTCTTTTATGAAAAGTTGAATTCTTAGCAAGATGAATGGCGCTTTGGCTATCACAAAGGACCACATACCTTTGTTGTTTGAAGCCAATCTCTTGTAAAAACATCTTTAACCACAGTATCTCTTTGCAAGCTTCTGTAGCTGCAATATACTCAGCCTCCGTTGTTGACAATGCAACACACTTCTGTAATCTCGATTGCCATGACACAGCTCCCCCTGCAAAGGTCATCAGATATCCAGAAGTGGACTTTCTATCATCTTCATTTCCAGCCATGTCAGAATCTGTATAGCCAATAAGTATCGGTTTTTCATTTCCAAATGTAATACCCAATTTGGAAGTACCTCGCAGATATCTGAAAATCCATTTAACAGCTTCCCAATGCTTCTTACCCGGATTTGACAAAAATCGGCTAACAACACCAACTGCATGAGCTAAATCAGGCCTTGTACAGACCATTGCCTACATCAAGCTGCCAACGGCTGAGGCATATGGAACTTTAACCATCTCTTCAATCTCCTTCTCCGAAGAAGGGCAATCTTTATTTGTTAGCTTAAAGTTGGTAGTAAGAGGTGAACTAACCACTTTAGCTTTATCCATGTTGAATCTGCATAGCACCTTTTCAATGTATTGCTCTTGTGACACGTGTAACTTTCTGGCAGCTCTATCTCGACTGATACGTAAGCCAATAATCTGTTTTGCTGTCCCTAAGTCTTTCATTGCAAAAGACTTGCTCAGCTGTTGCTTCAATCTTATAATTCTCTCAGTATTTCTGCCAACAATCAACATGTCATCCACATATAGCAATAGAATAACGAAGTCATCATCACCAAATCGTTGATAGAAAACACAGTGATCTGAAGTCGTCTTTTGGTAGCCTTGCTTCTCCATAACCGACTCAAATTTCTTATACCACTGTCTTGGTGCTTGCTTCAAACCATATAGACTCTTCTGAAGTCTACACACATAATCTTCTTTGCCTTCAACCTGAAAACCTTCAGGTTGCTCCATGTAGATTTCCTTGTCCAAATCACCGTGAAGGAAAGCTGTCTTGACATCCATTTGATCAATCTCAAGATCAAGGCTAGCTGCTAAACCAAGAACAACGCGTATAGAGCTCATCTTCACCACTGGTGAGAAAATCTCATCAAACTCAATACCTTTTCTTTGACTGAAGCCTTTAACCACTAATCTGGCTTTGTACTTGGGTCTTGAAGTAAGCTCATCATTCTTCAATTTGTAGACCCACTTATTCTTCAAGGCTTTCTTACCAACCGGAAATTCCACCAGTTTAAAAGTACTATTCTCGTGCAAGGAAGTCATCTCATCTTGCATAGCTTCAAGCCACTCATTCTTGTGCTCATCTTCCATTGCCTCGGTATAAGACTGAGGCTCTCCCCCGTCAGTTAGTAACACATACTCATTTGGAGGATACTTTGTAGACGGATGAGGATCTCTCGAAGACCGCCTAACTGGAATAAATGATGGCATATTCGGTACAGGTAACTCCGGATGAACTTCTTCCATCTCTACTTGCTCAGAAACATTTTCATGTTGTTCACCATCGTCAACATCATCTCCATCATGTGACTCGACAAGCTGAGGAGGAACTGGATCCAGATCAATAACATCATCAGTATGTTGAGGAACCATCTCCTCCTTATCAACATCTTTTAAGAACTGATCTTCTACAAAAACAACATCTCTACTTCGAATAAGTCTCTTCTGAACCGGATCATATAACCTGTACCCAAACTCATCTTGGCCATAACCAAGGAATACACATGGCTTGGATTTGACATCAAGCTTCGACCTTTCATCTTTAGGAATATACACAAATGCCTTGCACCCAAAGACACGTAAGTGACTGTAGGAGACATCCTTACCGCTCCAAACCTTGTCAGGAACATCAAAATGTAAGGGAACACAAGGCGTTAGATTAATAACATGTATTGCTGTGCTCAAAGCTTCACCCCAAAAGGATCTCGGCAACTCTGCATGTGCGAGCAAGCATCTAACTCGCTCAATCAATGTTCTATTCATCCGTTCTGCCAAACCATTCAGCTGCGGTGTCTTTGGTGGAGTCTTTTGGTGCCGAATACCTTGCTCTCTACAATAAGCATCAAAAGGGCCAATGTACTCACCTCCATTATCTGTTCTTATACACTTGAGCTTCTTTCCAGTTTGTCTCTCAACTGAGGCATGAAACTGCTTAAACACATCCAAAACTTGATCCTTCGACTTTAGTGCATAAACCCAGACCTTTCTGGAATGATCATCGATGAAAGTGACAAAATATGAGCAGCCACCAATTGTCCTAGTCTTCATAGGACCACAAACATCGGAATGTACTAGATCAAGTACATTTTCCTTTCTGGTAGGAGTATGACTTTTAAAGGCAACTCTAGTTTGCTTCCCTGCCAAACAATGAGAGCACCTTTCTAAATGAACATCATGCACATCGGGTAATAACTTTCTCTTTGATAATAGAGACATTCCCTTCAAACTCATGTGCCCAAGTCTTTTATGCCACAACTCGGTCATATCAATATTCTTCACTGCATTAACAATATTGTGAGAAATCTTCGGTTGTGTCATATATAACTGCAGGAACTTCTTTCCTCTTGCAACGATCAAAGAGCCACGAGTGAGTTTCCACAATCCGTTACCAAATGCGCTATAGTAACCATCATCGTCAAGTAAGCCTGTGGAAATCACATTGAGTCGCATATCTGGGACATGTTTTACGTTACGCAAAACCAATTCCATCCCAGTATCAAATTTTAAGCAGACATCTCCAACTCCAACAATCTTTGATAACCCATCATTGCCCATCTTAATGGCACCATAGTCACCTGGAGTGTAAGACGAATAAAAGTCTCTTTGTGATGTAACGTGACATGTAGCACCACTGTCAACAACCCAACTCGAATCATCGTGTGCAAGATTGACCATATCATGATCAAAACAAACAAGGAACTCAGCGGTTGTTGCATTTACTTCGACATTTTCATGGTCACCATCATCTTTCTTATGGCCAGTCTTTTGATTATTGTGACTGCCTCTTTTATTCTCTTTCTTCAACTGTCTGCAAAATCGTTGCGTGTGCCCCTTCTTACCACAATGGTAGTACTCAATATCAGCGAATTTTCCTCTCGATTTACTTCGCTGATTACTCCTATTACTTGGACCTCGACTCTGACTTCTCCCTCGCCTTTCTACAACTAAGACATCTGAATGTGAAGAGGAACTCTGTGACTTTCTTCTCATCTCTTCATTTAAGATGTTACCTTTAGCTAATTCCATAGAAATCACGCCTTCCGGTGCGGAGTTGGACAATGATGTCCTAAAAGTCTCCCAAGAATCTGGCAAAGTACCAAGGAGCCATAAACCTTGGATCTCATCATCAAACTTGATACCCATTCCTGCAAGCTGATTAATAATTCCTTGAAAAGCATTCAAATGGTCTGTGATAGGAGTTCCATCATGATACTTGAGCCTCATCATCTGTTTGATCAAGAATAACTTATTATTCCCAGTCTTCCGCTCATATAGCTGTTCGAGCTTTTTCCACAAAGTATGAGCATTCTTTTCTCCACTGATATGGTTCAAAACATTATCATCAACCCACTGTCGGATAAACCCGCAAACCTGTCTATGTAGAATCGTCCATTCTTCATCAGTTTTCTTTTCAGGCTTATCAGTAATAAAGACAGGCAAATAATAATCTTTCACATAAAGAAGATCTTCCATCTTTCCTTTCCAAACATGATAATTTGAACCATTCAAATTAATCATCCTACTTGTATTAGCTTCCATCGTTCAATCAAGTCAACCTCAAATAGACAAACCAATAGCTCGGATACCACTCTGATGGGAAATTCGTCACAACGGTAAACAAACGCAGCGGAAATAAACTTCGTTTGACAAAACTTTCCCAACTTGAATGAACCTTTGAGGATGCAAATAAGTAGAAAAATGATCACAGATGAGACACCGAAATTTTACGTGGAAAACCTCTCAAAACGAGAGTAAAAACCACGGGACCTCTTAGGCCGCTTAAATCCACTATCACCAATATGAGAGAGCAATACAACGTCTTCTCTAGATATACTAGAGGCATACAATCATCATCATATACTTGGAACAAATAACATGAAGTTATATGGATCAAATCAAGCAAGGATCAGGAATATGCTCACCCAAAATCTGCTTCTGTTCAGGCAACAAATGAAACACTTCCAGACTTCCAAAGCCGATCTCCACCGTTGAAAACGAAGGCCAAGAAGCTGTGAAGCTACTGCCAAAATTTCAGAACGATCGGACGGTTCAATCTCTGGGAATGGATTGATCTTTGTGGCTGGTTGCTGCAGATTTTCTCTCTTTTATTTCTTTCTCTCAATCTCACTCAAGCTTACTTGATTATGGTGATTCTCTCTTGATGATCTGGTGATCTCCAAAAGCAGCTGGTGCCTTCTAGGGGTGTAAACGAGCCGAGCCGAGCCGAGTATCAGGTTGTTCGTGCTCGGCTCGTTTAAAATTTGACGAGTTCGAGTTCGAGCCGAGTATTTTCGAGCATTAAAAATATGTGCTCGTGCTCGGCTCGTTTAATTTTTCACGAGCTCGAGCCGAGCTCGAGCTTTAAACGAGTATTTTAATTTAATTAATTTAATATAATAATCTATAGTTAACGAACTTAAACCGGGCTTTTTATGAGTTCAAACGAATATTGAACGAGCTTCAATGGAGCAGTTGAATACTCGAAAAGCCCTAGAGTATTTTATAATTAAAAAAAGCTCAAGCAATATGTATCATGTTTTATTATAATTCATATTATTAATAGCATACCTATGCAGCCTTTTAAATTATATTGATATTATTGAATATTGACTAATAATTATATAAAATTCAAGTAGTAATCGAGCTATAAACGAGTTTTAATCGAGCATTTAAACGAGTATTAATCGAGCATATAAACGAGTGGCTCACGAACATAAACGAGCCGAGCAGTAGGTTGCTCGTACTCGGCTCGTTTAATAAACGAGTCTGAAAGTTGTGCTCGTGCTCGGCTCGTTTAAGATCGAACCGAGCTTTGACCGAGCATTGGCCGAGCTTGTTCGCGAGCAGCTCGCGAGTGTATCGGCTCGTTTACACCCCTAGTGCCTTCCCCTTTTATAGCTCCATAGCTCCATGGTTGGTGCACCCAAGTCCAAGTCCAAGTTAGGCAAGTTAGGTTCACCTTTGGACCTTGGTGTCAAAGAGTTAGGCACCTCCCTTCATTTATGTTAGGCTCTTTCTCATGGGTCAAAAAACACCCACAAAACCTAACAAAATTCGTATCGGAAGCTCGGTGACGCTAATAGGCAATCCATCCTTGTACAGTATTTACATGTCCCTTGCACACCTGCGAAAAAATCAGATCAAGTAAAGTCCAGATCCAGAGTATCAAATAGTTAGAAGCAGTTGAAGGTGTTAGTACTATTTTTATTTTTAATTACTTTGGCCTTTCGCGATCATAATTAACCTCCGGCTCACACTCCCCGACGAAGTCCCTAGCATCTATGTATTGCTTACTCTTCATGAACCTCATCGCATTCGCTCTCGGATTAGGCTTCCTAATCTCCTTGTAGTACTGCAACAATTTTATACAGTTGCATCAACGAACAAATAATCAAATGATTATATTTAACAGACAATCATACGTACCTTTACATGTCTGTCCATCTTTCTGTTGAATAATCCATCTCGCAAAGAGAATTTAACCCTCCTGCCAATAAATGAGGCTCGCCATTCGACTCTATAACTGCTTCACCTCCATTCCTCATCAAGATGATCCAATTGAGTGCAATAGAAATTGACTACCCCAGCTCCTGGAACATCTATGGTGGCCTTGAGGACATTTCTGCATAACCAAAACAAACACATTCTACTAAATACCTCATTTAGTACATTCTACAAAACAAGTCGAATGTGTTTTTGATACTGATATCATGCTCATGTTTTAAACGAACGTGTCGAATGTGTATGAAGTGTGTTTTAAACTATAAAATACTAACAATACGACACAGTTTGTCAAAAGTGATTTATAATCTATACGACGGGATTTAATCTCAGCCGTCCAAATGACCATCAAAAGCTGTCATTAGTTTATATTTTTTACAAAAATAGACGGTTTGCTCCCTATCATATTTCTCTCTTTCTAATGGTAATCATATCACTTAAGTTTCCTTAATTAAAACCACGGACATTGTCTTCTCCTGTTTTTTATATGAATAAATATGTTTGAATACGAGCCTCATTTTGCTCAAGTCCCGCTGAGGCCTTACGACATGATACGTGATACTTTATTTGAGTTAGATTTCATAAAATATGATAATAAATTAAAATACAACGACTTAAAAATAAGTCTTTGTTCTTGTAGCTTTAAAATATTTCATTAATCGATTACCTTAAGGTAAATTACAAAAAAATAGCCTGAACTATCATCTGATTTCAAATTTGTTATCAAATTTTTTTTCAATTTTTAATTTAGTGATTTTGCATCATTTCGCACGTGTTTCATCCAATTAATCATATCTCTAAGCACGATAAAAATATAATTGACCAAATTAGTTAACTTGATAACCAAATTCATAAGTTTTCAACCTTAAAATTCCTCAAAAACATCGAATTCAAATACAAAATGTATGCAAATTGATACAAATGTCACTAAATTAAAAATTAAAAAAGATTGGTACCTGATTTGAAATCAGCCAATAGTTCATATTATGTTTTTGTAATTTACCCTTGCTCTAATACGTATTCTTTGAGAGGAAAATTGTATAAAATTTGCGAGGTCACGTAATTGTTATATATTTGATGGTCCCAAAATAGATTTCTTTAATCGGGAAAACTTACTTGTATTTTACGTTAAAATTAAAATATTAATTTTCACAGACGACTTGTGAACAAAGTATACTGTTAGTTTAGAAAAGATAGTTGGACATCTAATGATGCTTCACATGTCTAGGATGTTTTGCCAACAGAACAACTACTACGAGCCCTAGTAAAAGTGGATTGGTGGTTGGACCGGTTTTTTTTTAATTTCAACATTTCAGTTTTCAGGTATCTGATTCTTATGACTTTTTTTTTGTGATTGTGATTCTTATGACTTTTGGGTTATTGCGGAATGCGGTAAGTGACATTAGGTGGATTCATATCCCAGTCAAATAAAAAACAACTTAGTTTAGATAAAAGATAAAGCGATATTAAAATTACGTGGTTTTATTAATATAACCCTTAATTTGAAAATCAGTTTCAAAACTATGCAGTTTTGATTTAAAACCTTCAAAAGTACGCCGTTTTTGTTTTGCCAGCAAATTGCTGCGCTGCTTGGGATTTTATTCCACATTAGGTGTGCCTTTGAAGTCAACTATTTAAAATGTCATTTTCACCTCCGACTTATCGGATTTGTGATTTAGGGCGAAGGAGCGTTCGGTTGAACTTCTATATATTTCGAGAATCTAAAAATCATATTTTTAAAATATTCAACATCAAGTTCATATGGTGTTGATACGTGTTTCTCATATGCATATTCAAATTTATTGATTTTTAACTTTTGACTTTTATTGGAGTACAAACATGGCAGATCAACCATGTAAAACTGGGTAGATCTACATGCTTTGTGTTTTGTTCTAAAAGAAACGGTGGCATTTTCCTCTCAGGAGCAAGCGGTGTGAGGCGCGCAGCTGGAATTCGAGTTCAATGAGGAACGGCTTCGTTTTGTGTTTCGGGGTCAGTTTGTAATTTAGTGAAAGCTTGGTTGTATCCTATGTAAACTAGAGGGGTCATATCGTATTTACTTGGGTGTATAGAAACGCAGCGTTAAGCTGTAAATCAATAAGAGCGAGTAACGAATTTCCCCGCCATTCTTTCAGGTGATTCTCCGTTCAAGCTCCAGCGATCCTCCGATCGTTGTTTTTCTCATGGTATCAGAGCAGATTTGATCCATATGCTTTGTCAATTGTTGATTCGTGAGTTTTGATCAAGTTTTGAGTACTTTTCGCAATTCAGATATGGCTAGGGTTCGTGAGGCTGTGGCTGATAATGTAGCAGAGGATCCTTATCATTTCAACGGTAATGAAATAACCAGTGCTTCGATCGTCAGCGAAATCTTGCAAGTAAGACAAAACTTAGTTTCCTCGGAGAAATTAATGGAGATTGCGATGTCGGTAAGATCTAAACTTGAATTTTTGTTAGGTGAGCATCCTAAACCAGTTGATCCTGTTCTGCATGCTACTGCTAAGTGGAAACGGTGTAATGATGTGATTATGACTTGGTTGCTTAATTCTGTTTCCAAGAAAGTAGTCAGCCAAATTTTACATGCTAGAGATGCTGCCAATGCTTGGCGCATTTTACACAATAGATATGCTGGATCAAATGTGTCCAGAAAGTTTTATTTGAGGAAGGAAGTGAGTAATATCAGACAAGCTAGGTGATTTGGATATAGCAAATTATTTTGAGAAACTGAATGGATTCTGGAAAGAAATAGATCCTATGAGTAATTAAGTGAACTGGTTGTGAGGAAGATAGTGATTGCAATGATTGTAGAACTGGTGCCAAGGAAAGGGAGGAAGATAGAGTCATTGAGTTTCTTATGGGGCTGAATGAAGAGTATGCTCATTTAAGGACTCATATCCTTGCACTTAGAGAGCTTCATAGCCTTGATGTTGTGTATGACATGTTGACGCGCGTCGTCTGACGCGTCAAATTTACTATTTATAATTCCCTGCAAGAAACTTAGTAAAGTGGCAAGCAGGGGTCGAACCCTAGAGAGCTGGTGTGGTTCAGTTGTCCTGTAAGCAAATAAAGTTGGGGTTTTGTGTGAGCAATTGTAACAAAGCGCAAAAGAGAATAATGCGAAAGTGAATTCAATCAGAGAAGTACTCGGCGTAGGGTTTTTCTATTGTGACTTGTTTATCCTCGGCTGCTAATGATTTAACTTTATGTTCCTAAGTGTGGTTACTCCGTTTCAGGTTATAACCTAAAGTACGCCATTGCAAGCAATACACCACAATCTGCTCCGTTTCAGGTTACAGACTTCTAGTTCTAGTTAATCTAGCACTCCGTTTCAGGTTATGCAAGATTAGGTGCGACTACTTGTCCTAACGTTTCAGTATTAAACAAGCAGCGAAATATGGGGCTAAACTGCTCGGCTAAGTTTTACCGTTTCGGGAATCCGCTTAGCCTCACAGTTTAGTCCGAGATAAACAGGCACAAGAACTAGTAGAACATGAAATAGCATTAAGTGAAAAGCCTCACAACATTCGTCACAATATACAAACCCTAAACCGAATGGAAGAATTAGCTACTCATAGTCATGGGAATCATAAACAAATATTTTGGATGAAAGTAGAAATTATCTTCTCTCTTGTTGAAAGCTTGATCTTCTCTCGAGCCGTGTCTCCTCAAAGCTGGGAATTTTTTGATACTGAATATCAGATCAGGAACCCTAATTTCTAAGAAAGTTGAGTTTCTAATTTTGTTTGGGCCAGGCTTCTAAATCTCGACTTGCTGACGTCAGCCGCGGACGTGCACATATTAGCGCCGCGGATCATCAGAAGATTATCATCCGCGGACCACGCCCATAAAATGGCCTACGTCCGCGATCCTCTCTGAGACGCTTCCCTTGGGCAGCTCGTCATTCTTGGCTCGGGCTCTCGAGTCGATCTCCACGAACTCCATGTGATGTATTTGGCACCGAAATGCCGTCTTTAAGCGCGTATTCCTTCCAAGGCTCCCGAAACACCTGAAATGCAAAACAACACTAAAAAGTAACTGTTCGCATAATAAAGTGTCGAAATAAATGGGAATAATTGACTCAACGAGTCGTATAAATACGACTCATCACATGTCATTGAATGATGAAAGTCCGCAGAAAGTTACTAGAAATCCTCACATTGAAGCATCAGCTCTTTACAGTAATCAGCAAGAGTCTAACAGTTTTGCCAAAGAGAAACAATAAAAGACCAGAGGTAGAATGTTCTGCACACATTGTCAGTTGCATGGTCATGCCAAGGAATATTGCTATAAACTGAATGGCTATCCACACAAGTTGTACAAAGGAAATCCAAGAAATGGTGGAAGAGGCAATAATACTGGTAGAGCTCCCAATATTGCACCAGTTAAAAATGTGAATGAAAGTAATACTGGTGAATCTTCAAAATGGGCAAGCTGATCGGACACCACAACTTAGCAGTACTAAGATCAATCAGTTAATTGCTTTACTAAAGAAGAGTGACTGTGGTGGAGCTGATGATATTACTCACATGGCAGGTATTTGCCTTCTCTCAACTAAGGTTGATAGTAATGTCTGTGAATGGATCATTGATAGTGGAGTGATGAGTCGTATTTATACGACTCGTCGAGTCAGTTATTCCCATGTATTCCGACACTTTCTTATGCAAACAGTTACTTCTTAGTGTTGTTTTGCGTTTCAGGTGTTTCGGAAACTCTGGAAGGAATACGCGCTTAAAGACGGCATTTCGGTGCCAAATACATTACACAGAGTTCGTGGAGGTCGACTCGAGAGCCAAAGACAAGACTGACGAGCAGCCCAGGGGAAGCTTCTCCGAGAGGATCGCGGGTGCAGGCCACTTTATCTGTGTCGTCCACGGAAGGTAACATGATCATGATCCGCGGCGCTAATATGTGCATCGTCCGCGGCTGATGTCAGCAAAATCGAGATTTGGAAGCCTGGCCCAAAAACGAAATAGGAAACACAACTCAAAAATTAGGTTTTCTGGGCAGGGAAGAGCAGCAGTCGATCAATTCCCAGTTTCGAAGAATCAGACGAAAGAGCTCGAGAGAAGAACAAGCTTTCAACAAGAGAGAAGACATTCATCTACTTTCATCATTCATTCTATCTCGTGTTTTTATTCCCATGGATATGAGTAGCTTAATTCTTTGTTCAGTTTAGGGCTTCGTATTTTGTAACACGTTTTGAGATTCTTGTTCTTAATGCAATTCTATATTTCGCTAGTTCTTGCGCTCATGCTTATGAATTAACCTGTGAGACTAAGTGGAAGCTTTGTCGCAAAGCTTAGTCGAACAGCTAATTCTTATTGTTAACACCTACTGGATACTTTGTCATGAAGGTAGATAGTAACACCTAGAACAAATAATACCTTTTTCGGATTATTTGGTTTAGGGAAGAACTAGAAGTCTAACACCTTTGTCGGGTTAGATTGTGGTGTATCACCTTTGTCGGGATACTTAGGGTTGTTACCTTTGTCGGAACAACCACACTTCGAAATATAAGTTTGATCATTTGATATCTGTGATAAACGTGTCGCAATAGAAACCCTAGACTGAATACTCTCTCTGACTGACAAAACCTGTTCTTGACTGTTTTCTTTCGTGCATTCACAATCAATTACTCACAAAAACCTCCTTTTAAATTGTTCACAGTTACAACTTCGACGCACCAGCTCTCTAGGGTTGGACCCCTGCTTACCGCTTGCTAGTAGTCGCAGGAGAAATATAAATAATAAATTTGACGCGTCAGACGACGCGCGTCAAATTTTGGTGCCGTTGCGGGGAGCGGCGCTTCGGTGAAGTTGTTTTTTTTGTTTTTCTTATTTTTTGTTTTGTTTTTTATTTAGTTATTTTTTGTGCTTGCTACTTGTTTCATCATATGTCGCGCAGGTAGTCAGGTTGGTGTTGATGTCAACAACAATGAGATTGGCCCAGTTATTGAAAGCTTCCAAAACACGAAAACAAAAATTATTGAAATCTTCATCCTATATATATATACACTTGCAGTTCTTCATTCTCACCTATCAGTGGACGTTTTCCATTTACCACATATGTGCAGAAGATTCTGAGTACGCTTGCCCCTTCCCAAGGGCCCAAACCCAAAGTCTTGCCCACCAAAATAGTGACAAAGTAACGGTTGACAAATACATTATTTATTACTATCACGAATAAGAAAAAGGTTCTGTGCAAAGGTTTTGTTTTTGTAAAAAAATATAAAGTAATGATAGTTATTAATTTAATTATTTGGACGGATGAGAATGGTTAATTTCTGATTAATTATTTGATGACGAATTATAAAATATATAAGATGAACTATGTTGGATCGATTAGTGTTAGCGGTCTATCAGACAGAAGTCACAAAGTGGTTTTCCGTTTGAAGGTCAGATAGCAGCGGAAGTAATAGTGCAGGAATGTAAACGACTGAAAAGTATTACACACGAATATAGAGTGGAAACCTTATCACAACAATGATAAGATAAAAACCACTACCTTTCAGATTGCTCTGAAAGGATTTGCGAAAGCCGATTACTTTTTATTCCGATATACTTGTAGGGTTTACAAACTAGGTCTTTTGTCTAGATTCTATTTGATGACCTCTAGTCAATCCGACAAAGTAATCGGTTTCGAACCTCAAACCTCCGTGTGTGCGCCTTCAGCGATCTTGCTCTTCGAGTCAGTCGCTCCGTTCTTCCAGAAACACGCCGCACTTCAGATTGGCAAACCCTAGGTCCTTATATAGGGTTTACCGGGTCTCGATATCAGGGCCCAATGATCTGGCCCAATCCCAACTTTCCAAACCTAATGGATTTGTATTCGATTAGACGAGGTTCCATCCTGAATCTTTCTTTAATCAGCTTCTCCATTAATTAGAACTTGCCAAATCTGAGCTGTAGAATATTGTTAATTCAATCTTCCTATGGCAATTCGATCTTCGATCTATCAGATGGATTTCTGCACACTTAGACAGAATATTAGTTAAGTGTTTGTTATCATCAAAACCTATGGGTTCCAACAAACTATATCGTACTTTTGGTTTCTCGGCGACGAATTATAACCTAATTTTGACGAATTTTACATCAAAAATATATTTTGTATCTAATCTTTGCTAGGTGGAATAAAATAAAAAAACACGAAATGTATTTTACACCAAACGTCTTTGCATTTTACATCACATTTATATTACATTGAATTATTTAAAGCTTCCTTCCAAAACACGAAAACAAAAATTATTAAAATCTTCATCCTTTATATACACTTGCAGTTCTTCTACTTCTCATTCTTTATCTCAGTACTGTTTGATCAAGAAGCCATGGGAGACATGGTGGAGAATGGAGAAAACAGCCGGTACGAGGAAACCCTGGCACCACTTCTTGACCAAAATTCGGCATGTCAGAATGAGGATTTAGAGTCAAGAATAACAGTAATTGGAAAAAGTGGAAGCAGCAGAGAGCAAATGTGGATAGTGTATCTAAGCACAATGGTTGCCTTGTGCGGATCCCTCGAATGCGCTATTTGTGTAAGTCAACACTTTTAGAGTTCAATTGGATCGAATCCTAACAAACATCATATTTTCTAGTGACATTGGTGGAATGCTGAACACTTGTTGAATGTTACTTTCAGTTAGGTTACTCGTCGCCAACGCAGTCTGCAATTACAGAGGAACTAAGCCTGTCTACAGCAGAGGTACAGAAGCATAAGCTCCCCATCCCAACTGCTGAATTATTTTACTTCCGAAGATATTATTTGGAAATGCAAATTATGAATTTTGATCTGAAATGTCAGGTTTGCATTTTTTAACAATAACATGAGTCAGTTTAGTGCAGTATTCGGTGTTTGGTTCGATATTAACTTGTGGCGCGATGGTCGGGGCGATCACGAGCGGAACAATGGCAGATTTAATAGGAAGAAAATGGGTAAGCGATAAAACCAATACTTGTTTCTTTATTAGATTCTACTTTCGCACTCGATTAATATAACTATGCCATTATTATTAATATTCAGGCCATGAAAGTTTCGGGCAGTATTTGTAGCGCAGGATGGTTAGCTATTTACTTTGCTAAGGTACATAGACATATTTTTCATACCTTTTGCGCTACATACGTGTTTTAATGTAATTTTATCATTAAAGGGAGCTGCAGCACTTGATATAGGAAGACTGGCAACAGGATACGGCATGGGCGTCTTCTCTTATGTGGTTGGCTTTTTTTTTCCCCCTTAGTTTCTATCTTTTCCTTAATCAGCTAACAGAAAGGAAATGACTGACAACGGATTTTAGGTACCGGTTTTTATTGCTGAGATCACTCCAAGAAATGTTCGAGGAGCACTTACAACCTTGAACAGTGTAGAAACTAAATACATTTCAATACTGTTCATGTTTCCTTTTATCTTCTGCAAAATAAATAAACAAATCCAATTGCATCACTGTTCATGTCCTTAATCAGGGTTGTCCAATTACCTTTTACCCTGCAGGTCACAATGGGCATTGGGTTATTCCTCACTTACGGATTAGGGTCAGTACTCGCATGGAGGAACTTAGCACTGACTGGTGAGTTGTGAACTTGAAAAGAATTACTAAAAACAAAAGTATAAATAAGCTCACTGCTAGTGGCAACTTTTTGCTATTATCCCAAATTATTGATTATGGTAAACTGAAGGACTAACAGAGAACTTACTTGCAGGGATTCTCCCGTGTATCATTCAAATAATGGGCTTGTTTCTGATTCCTGAATCTCCGAGATGGTTGGTGAGTATGATGAAGAAGAACCTTTCTCTTTCCCCCCCCTATAAATGAATCACAGTGGTTCAAAAGTTAGTAACCGAGAACATCTTTCGTTGATACAGGCAAAGACAGGGAAAACATTAGAGTTCGAAGCCGCACTACATCACTTGCGTGGCAAGGACGCTGACATATCTGACGAAGCATCTGAAATTCAGGTTCAAATTTTCATCCAGCAATTGTTTTGCTCGATTAAGTATATATCTACAACGGCATTTATTTTTACAGGATTACATGGAGACTTCTCAGCAACAGAAAACCAAGCTCACAAGTTTGTTTCAAAGAAAATATATGAAGTCACTTACCGTAAGTCATTCACTGTCACTGTTGAATTAATTCCATTACTTTGTGTAGTGTCTGTTTATCAAATGTTCTTTTATTGAGCAGATTGGACTGGGGATGATGGCTTTCCAACAACTCGGCGGTATAAATGGGATCTGCTTCTACATGGGTAGTACATTCGAGTCAATAGGTCAGCATCCTGATTTTTAACTCTCATCAAAACAAAAAAGCATAATGAAAGAAGCCAAGCAAACAAATTATTAACGGTATACAGAAATATTACAAAAGCATGTTGTGATAAATATTATTGTCGGCTAAATAGGCATTAATTTTTCTATCATGCAGGATTTTCTTCTAGCATAGGTAGCATGGCATACGCTGCGATACAGGTTGCAACTAACTGAATTAACTAACAGTCAAACTACATTAACTAGTGCTTCAGATTTAACGAGATGTTTGTTGATTTTAACAATTAACAGACAGTGGTATGTGCATTATCGGCAACAAGGATGGATAGCACCGGAAGGAAGCCACTATTACTGGTAATTTAAAACAATTTGATAAAAAGTGTCATTTTCAGAACGAACGTGTCTCAACGGATTTCATTTAAGGTTTCTGCATCTGGAATGCTCGTAGGATGTATACTAGTCGGAAGTTCGTTTTTCTTAAAGGTAGCGAACTTAACTTTATAAACAGTAACAATTGTAATTTCCTTCTTTTCTTCTCGTTGAGTGTCGGAGATTGTTTAATCGTGCAGGCTCACGCTTTATCAACAAGCTTGGATAGTGTGCTAGCTGTTATCGGCCTACTGGTAACCTGAACAGTTTACAGCATATAAAAAATTGACCTTTGATAAAAAAATTAACAAATGTCATCTGAACAGATTTATGGAGGATCTTGTGCAGCAGGAATGGGATCAATACCTTGGATCCTAATGTCCGAGGTCAGACGAGCTTGTCAGCTCCATTGTCGAAAATTTAAAGCTACATTCGAAAATTCTAACTTATTGATGTGGATTTCAGATATTCCCGATAAATATTAAAGGAACAGCTGGTAGCCTTGCAACGCTCGTTAACTGGTCTGCTGCTTGGGCAGTTTCGTACACATATAACTACCTCATTTCTTGGAGTTCTTATGGTAATTGAAATAACATTTTCTTATAGCCAATAAGTCACTGTTCATATAGCAAAGTTTAGGCATGATATTATTTAGCGACGAGGCCTTTTTACCAGAGATTTTTAGTTTAGCAAAATTCTGACATCTGACGACTAAAATTGTGTAGAACAATGAGTGACAAAATCATAAACCATCGTACTTATCGTCATTTAACAAGCGAAAAAACTTGTAGAACATAACACTTACATGAGTTAACATGCATTGCAGGTACTTTTATACTGTATGCGGCGATCAACGCACTAGCTATCATATTTGTTGTCACAATTGTACCTGAAACAAAAGGGATAAGCTTAGAAGAAACTCAGGCAGCTGTTAACAGATAACAAGCTGCTGAATTGGCCTGCCAGTAATTATCATTACAAAATTACTTGCTATTTCAAACATTAACTATCTTCGTTAAGATAAAAATAAACTGTATAGAAACCAACATGTTAATAGTAATTTGTTTCCTGTATATATAATCTTTACTCTTAAACCTTGAATACATATGCAAAAAAAAAAAAACTGTGTTCTGAAGACACGATGGCGAATGACTCGTTGTTTTTATTTGATTGGCATCGACCATATGCCTCTCGAGGAAGATGGGTTACTTATTCTCACTACTTTCTGATGAGATTGGCTTCTGGTTTCCTTTCTCTTCACTAGATCAGCTTTGACAATGTGATGATCCGAGGTCCCTTGTGATGAGTATACCGTATATGACCCAGGAACAAATTCATATGGGCACCTCGGTGACGCTAATAGGTAATCCATCCTTGTACCGTATTTACATGTCCCTTGCACACCTGCGAAATATCAGATCAAGTAAAATCTCGAGATTCGAATAGTTTGAAGTAGTTGAGGGTGTTAGTACTATTTTAATTACTTTGGCCTTTCGTGATCATGACCACCGGCTCACAATCCCCGATGAATTCCCTCGCATCTATGTATTGCTTACTCTTCATGAACCTCATCACATCCGCTTTCGGATTAGGCTTTCCTATCTCCTGGTAGTACTGCAACAGTCTTCTACCATTACATTATTAACGAAGAAAAAATCAAATGATTTATAATTATATTTAACAGAAAGTCATACGTACCTTAACAATGTCTGACCATCTTTCTGTTAAATAATCCATCTCGCAGAGAGAATTCAACCCTCCTGCTAATAAATGAGGCTCACCCTTCGACTCTATGATAGCATTTATCTGCTTCATCCTCTGATTCTCATCAAGATGATCCAACTGAGTGCAATAGAAATTGACTTCCCCAGCTCCTGGAACATCTATGGCGGCCTTGAGAACATTTCTACATAACCAAACACAAACATCCCACCAGATTGTCACACATTCTACTAAATGCCTCATTTCACTAACATAACATTTATCAAAAAAAAAAATCCATCCAACATTAAATACACTTGGATTTTCTAAAGTTTTCTATTTTGATGGTGTGATTTTAATCAAGACTTATAATCTCTTTTTTAATGATTTTAATATTCTTTTTTTATCGATGAGTTATAAATCGGTACAGAATCAATACATATTAGCAATAAGTTTTTTTTATCAGTTGAAGCTTATGTCTACGATATAGAATTCCTCTTCTCATCCACTGATCAAGACTTTAGGGACGAATCAATTTTAGAATTAGAGTCTAATTAATTAAGCTAGTAAAAGTAAAAGACTAATAAGAGAGTCATATAAGTGAAAAAAGAAATATTTAATTTGGGGACCTGAAATCGAAATCATCTAGAAGCTTCTGGACGTTAGATCTCTTGATAGGCCATCGAGAGAGTATCGCGTTGCCATACTGAGGCGCCCAGCTCTCACCGAACACGTAATTCATTCCGAGAGCTTCGGCCAACTCGCTCAGCGGCTTCATCTCGTTCTCCTCATCAGCCTTCACATCCTGCAACGCCAAAATATCCACGTTCAGCTCTCTCAACACTTCCGAAACCGATTTTCCGTTCCTCAATTTCTCATCCACGTCTCTGGTTGATCTAATTCTCTCCTCATTTTCTCCTCCCAGCAGCTGCGTGTTTCTGAGTAGCGAAATTTCATTCTCCGGGAGGTTGATCGACACTCGCAGCTTCGGTTTAACGCGAGTTTTCTGCTTCTTCTTCAGAATGCTTTTCGGTCGAATTTGATGATCGGATAAGTTTCTCGGAGCTTCTGATTTGGTGACAGCTGGCGCCATGGAGAACAGAGCAACGTTGAAAGTGGCGACCCGGATCATAACCCTATCGGATCCGCCAAGCTCGGGCAACGACCGACCCGGATGAACAGAATGATCCGACCCGTTTTTCGTTACTCTCGCGGTAAACCAATTGGAACTGATTATCGCAATTCGGCTTCGCGTATGTTTTGATGTGGACTGCGGAGGGATTGGATCGAAGGCGAATAGAGCAGCGGAGGGTGGAACAGAGTGATAAGAGTTGATTAGCCGTTTGAGTTTATTACTACAATAAGTGCTCTTCATAGGAGTAGTAAGTGCAATTCAATTTGAGTCTTTATTACGTTTTGATTGTCGTATTTATTTCCATTTGTAATGCTCTATATATGAGCAAAGTCTATTATGCAGTATTATCAAATTATTTGATAAACAGAAGTTATCTAGCTTAACATCTGGTATCAAGAGCGCTCTGTTAAGGGACTGTGTGTGAGCGAGAGGTAAAGGTGTGTAACCACACAGTGAGAGAAAAGAGAGTATGTGTGTGAAGAAACGAAGGCATATAATTGATGGCAGAAAGCAGCAGCGCCAAGGGTTTTGTTGTGCCAGCGATTCCCAAGTTTGATGGTCACCATGACCACTGGGAGAGATTGATGGAAAATTTCATCAGATCAAAGGAAAGTTGGAACCTTATAGAGCATGGAATCAGTCCACTTGAGAAGGATGCAACTGATGCACAAAAGAAATTGAATGAGGATCAAAAGTTAAGGGACTTAAAGCTCAAGAACTATTTTTTTTTTTGATTCATAAGTGGTATTTAGCCACCAAAAGAAAATCCGAGAAGGGAACACTGAGGTCCATAGGACCACAACAATAAAAAAAAACACTGAGGTCCAAAAGACCAAAAACACTGCAAATGACACTCTCGCTAAAAACTCTAACTCAACCCTCTAAAAAAACTCAATAGAAACTCTCTCGCTAGCACACCCGAGGATTAGCAACTATGATGCCGAAATCCAACACCGACTTACAGCACCTCCAACCCCCCATACTCCACTTCCGGAAGATAACAAAGACACTAGGAGCTCAAGAACTTCTTATATCAATCAATTGATAGAGACGTTCTTGATACAATCCTTAACACGGATACAATCAAACAAATTTGGGATAGTATGAAACAAAAGTATCAAGGTTCGAGTAAGGTGAAGAGAGCACAACTTCAAGCCTTAAGGAGGGAGTTTGAGATACTTAATATGAAAGATGGAGAGACAGTGAACAATTATCTTGCAAGAGTCATGACCATCGTCAAGAAAATGAAAGCTTGTGGAGAAGGAGATGATATCAAAGAAATTATGATCATTGGAAAATTATGAGATCGCTGTCCAAAAAGTTCAATTATGTAGTGTGCGCTATTGAGGAGTCGAACAATTTGGACACCATGACTTTGGATGAATTGCAAAGCAGCTTACTGCTACATGAGCAGCGCATGGTCGACGACAAATGAAGATGAACAAGTGCTCAAGATATCATGCGATGAGAAAGGAATTGGAAGTAGAGGTCAAAGACCTTACCGAGGCAGATGTGACATATGTCACACAGGAAAGCAACACCGTGAACCTATTCCGAAAAGGGCTAATTGGAGAGCTACAGAACGACTTCAACTTCTACATACCGACCTTTGCAGTCCAATATCGCCAAGCACCCCAACTAATAAGAAGTATATTCTAACTTTTATTGATGACTTTAGAAGGAAGAGTTGGATATATTTCTTATCTACAAATGCTCAAGTAGCATTTGTGAGAGGAGGTGCAAGGCAAAATCAAGCTTAAATGTAGCACCTCCTCTTCAAAATGTAACACTTCCTCCATCGCACCTCATCTTCAAAATGAATGGGTGTATATGCTCTAAAAAAAATCATTCCAACATTATAAACACTTGGATTTTCTAAATCTTTCCTTATTGAATCATTTAATATTTTTTTTATCGATGGGTTATAAATCGGTACAGAATCAATACATATCAGCAATATCTAATACATTTTTCTATCAATTGAAGCTTATGTCTACGAATGGGTCGAAGACGATGACGCGTCGACCGGTGGTGAATGGTAGATCGTCGGCGCTAGTCTTCGTCTTCGTAGGTCGTGACCAAATTGCCCCTAAGTCGACGAAATCAACGAAATCTTGTCTGATTAGCATGATTTTAAATTAAAATTTAATTTAATCCTGACTGTGAATCAACTAACATGAAAAGCTGAGAAAATTTCTCATTTTTTTTATCACAATTGTACTAACCGCAATATGTAATTAAGAAACAAAAATATTATCCAAAAAAAAAACAAAAAAACAAAAATGAATACACTTGTGCAATAATTCACCTATCAGTGGACGGTTTCCATTTACCACATGTGCAGAAGATTCGATTCGAGTACACTTGCCCCTTCCCAAGGGCCCAATGTCTGCCCACCAAATAGTGACAAAGTAACAATTTTTTTTTTTTTTTTTTTTTTTTTTTTTTTTTTGATTACAAGACAACCTGAAAAAACCAAACCACGCTGGGAATACCCCAGGACAAACAGAAACACAACATACAACCAGAGCCTAAACACTTTAACAATTTATTTGACAAGATAAACATATCGGAATAGCGACATGAGAATTCAGGTTCTTACTCACGTCCACGGGGTTTCGGGTCGTGACATAACAGCATAATGCCACCTGAAATTTACATTACTTTTAATACAAACTTACATTGTCTTGCTTACAAACATACTCAAACTCCCCTATTTAAATACACAAAAGGGGTTACAAAAGTCACTATCATCAACCATAACTTAGGCCATATGCCACGTTATAATACACAAAAGTTGTAAGCACACAAGTCCTCGACTCTTAACACTTCCACTTACTTTTCAGAAGTACCTGTAAAATATTTAGGAGTGAGTTATGGGAACTCAGTAGGAAAACTTAATTTCAACCGTTAGTCCACAAGTTACATGCTCACATACAAACGCATATAAACAAATGTGTGAGTGATGCACGTGATATGCAATGACGAATGTTTAATCATGTTTCGCATTTTTCAAAACTGGTAGACTTTCACGACTCGGAAAGCTACCGGCCACGTTTCACACCGGTCTGGCACCAACCATCATCCCATTCGCGGGATCTTCCTGCAGGGTTTAGGGACTACCACCCAAGGATATCTCGTATCCCGATTCACATCCTTTCATTAAAAACATCTTCCTTTCAAATACATGAATATCATGCGTGAATGCTTATGTTATGTAATTTATATGCAATTGTATCACAACTTAGCATGTGCTACGAAATACAAACCCAAATCATTAATAAATTACAAACTAAAACAAGGCTAATATCATAAAAGTTAAACAAAGCATTCACAATTGTCTCCAAGATAAACTCCAATATAAATACTATGAAAGATTACTTTCTAAACTAGCTTATAAGGTATTTTAGGACTCAAATAAAAGATTTCAGATTCAATACATATATAGAAGCAACAAATCAGCTTGCAATACATGTCTAGTTAGCTTGAGTAAATCCTCATACAACATGGTTATCACTTATAAATGACTTTAGCGAACTCTATATGTAATACTACCAAGTAAATCCCTATTTTCAGATTAAAAACATATATTTCAGCAAGTACTACAAAATTCAGACTGCATATAAGTCATATTTTCATGTTCTTATCCTTCTAGAACTTGTCTACATATGTATAGTTTATGCACCTCTAGTCTGATGCGTTTCTAGCTCTTTTATGAAGTAAAAGAAAGCATTCACATCATGCGTCAGCATCCAGAATCTGTTCACCATGTTCTTAAGCTTATAAATCATGTTTTCCTTGTTCTAGTGCTTAGTAAGCATAATATCAGCATATGGACAGCATCTAAACCATGAATAAAACCCACATGTAAACATCAAATCATTCAAATACACCTCAAGCAAGTAATTCATACATCAAACTCCACATATTTGAACATAAAACTCATAAACTAAAGGAAGAAATCAAGAAATCCTACCCTTTTTCCTCCACTAGGTTGCTGTCCAGATTTTTCTAGAACCCTCTTGTTAATTTCTCTCTCTTTTCTTGCCTAAGGAAGTAAGAAAAATGACTAATAATATGCTTATATAGGGAGGATAGTGGAATTAGATGAAGACAAGTGGCTACTACTTGTCCTCATTGTGATTTGTTACTTTAGGAAATATCTACTTAGATGTCTTCAATTGATCTTTGCTTCTTAAAAATATCTACTTACCTAGTCTTTACAATCTGCCATTTGTTTTGATACTTATTTACTTAGTCTAAAATTTCAGGTTCTTACATTCTACCCTCCTTAAAGGAAATTTCGTCCTCGAAATTTATATTTACCTTGTCACGTGAATAGGTATGGATACTTCTTTTGCATCTCAGTTTGCAACTCCCATGTCGCTTCTTCGTTTCCGTGGTATTCCCATAATACTTTGACTAGAGGAATCACCTTATTGCGTAATACTCGATCTTTTTGGTGAAGTATCATAATAGGCCTTTCTTCATAAGAGGCATCCTCGTCTAGTTGTAATCCTTTCCATTCGATGCATTGAGAATCATCCGGCGCACATTTCCTCAACATTGAGACGTGAAAGACATTATGAACTCGGGATAGCTCTGGTGGTAAGGATAGTCGATACGCAACCTCGCCAATTCTTTCGAGAATTTCGAAAGGTCCAATGTATCTAGGGGCAAGCTTTCCTTTCGTATAAAATCTAGATACACCTTTCTTAGGACTCACTTTCAATAAAACAAAGTCTCCCACCGAAAATTCTAGTGGTCTCCTTCTCTTATCAGCGTAACTCTTTTGTCGACTCTGAGCCGTTAATAGCCTCTTACGAATTTGAGCTACCTTTTCTGTCGTTTCTTCAATTATTTCCGGTCCAGTAAAGGTCTTCTCTCCCACTTCTGCCCAACACAAAGGGGAACGACAAGGTCTGCCGTATAACGCTTCATATGGTGCCATTCCCAAGGAAGATTGAAAGCTATTGTTGTATGCAAACTCTATTAACGGTAGATGCTCTACCCAACTTCCTTTGAAATCCAACACACAAGCTCTTAGCATGTCTTCTAGAATTTGAATAACTCGCTCCGATTGCCCATCCGTTTGAGGATGAAATGCTGTACTGAAATTTAAGTTGGTTCCAAGGGCTTTTTGAAATGCTTTCCAGAAATGTGATGTAAATCTTGGGTCCCTATCTGACACTATCGAGCGCGGAACACCATGAAGTTTTACAATTTCCCTCACATAAAGTCGGCTTAACGTATCAACCGAGTCTGTCACCTTAATCGGTAAGAAATGCGCAGACTTTGTAAATCTATCAACAATTACCCAAATAGCGTTGTACCCAGCGCTTGTTCTAGGTAATCCTGTGACAAAGTCCATCGTGATATGATCCCATTTCCATTCTGCTACCTCCAACGGTTGTAGTAGTCCTCCGGGTCTTTGATGCTCAACTTTCACTTTTTGGCACGTTAAGCATTTTGAAATATACACAGCAATATCTTTCTTCATTCCCTTCCACCAAAAGTGTCTTCTTAAATCTTGATACATTTTAGTACTTCCGGGATGGATTGTGTATTTAGAACGATGTGCTTCACGAAGTAGGTCTTCTTTCAATGCTTCATTAGCCGGAACAACTAATCTGTTCTGATAACGAAGCCCTCGCCCTTCATGAGTCGTCCAACCTTCAATGTTTTCTCCATTAGATATTCTTACTCTGATATTTTCCAGTTCTGGATCTTTCGGTTGTTCTTCGATGATCCTTGATATTAAAGCGGGTTCCACTATGATACTATGCATACGTATCGGATCCGAACCCTCAACCAAGTGTAAGTCGTAAGATTCAATGGCCTCTTCAAATCTCCATTGATCCAACATTATGCAAGCCAAATGTGCACTTGTCTTTCTACTCAAGGCATCAGCAACGACATTAGCTTTTCCTGGATGATAATGAAGAGAAAATTGATAATCTTCGAGGTATTCCATCCACCTCCTTTGTCGTAAATTTAGATCCTTCTGAGTGAACAAATGCTTCAAGCTCTTGTGATCGGAATATACTTCAAACTCAACACCATAAAGGTAGCATCTCCAAATTTTCAATGCGAAAACAATGGCAGCAAGTTCCAAATCGTGCGTGGGATAATTCAACTCGTGAGGCTTTAGTTGTCGAGATCCATAAGCTACTACTCTGCCTTGTTGCATTAAGACACAACCGAGACCATTTAAGGATGCGTCACAATATACTACATATTTCTCTTCGCTTGATGGAATTATAAGCACCGGGGCTGTGGTTAATTTGATTTTGAGCTCTTCAAATGCTTTTTCGCAAGCTTCATCCCATTCAAATTTGACTCCTTTTCTAGTCAACCGGGTCAAAGGATTTGCTAACCTTGCAAAGTTTTCAATGAATCTTCGATAATAGCCGGCCAATCCAAGAAAACTTCGAATCTCAAATACTGTTTTAGGAGTCTTCCAATTCAATATCGCTTCCACTTTCGCCGGATCAACAGATATTCCTTCTTTCGATATTACATGTCCAAGAAATTTAATCTCCGATGTCCAAAAGTCACATTTCTCCATCTTTGCATAAAGTTTATGTTCTCGCAGGGTTTGGAGAACCATTCTCAGGTGCTGCTCATGTTGTTCTCGTGACTTAGAGTAAATCAATATGTCATCAATAAACACGATCACAAAATCGTCTAGAAAAGGCTTGAGAACTCGATGCATAAGCTCCATAAAAGCAGCTGGGGCATTTGTCAATCCAAAAGACATGACCAAGAATTCGAAGTGCCCATACCGACATCTGAAGGCTGTTTTGGGTATGTCTTCTTCCTTAATTCGGAGTTGATGATAGCCCGATCTCAAATCAATTTTTGAAAAACATGAGGACCCTCTTAGTTGATCAAACAAATCATCAATCCGTGGAAGAGGATACTTGTTCTTTATCGTAACTTGATTAAGCTTTCGATAGTCTACGCACAATCTTAGTGATCCATCCTTCTTCTTAACAAACAACACCGGAGCTCCCCATGGTGAAGTGCTTGGACGGATAAATCCTTGCTCTAAAAGCTTTTCGATTTGCACTTTCAGTTCCTTAAGTTCTGCTGGAGCCATACGATACGGTGAAATAGAAACTGGAGCCGTACCAGGGTAGACGTTGATAGAAAAATCAACTTCTCTTTTTGGTGGTAGCGACGTAAGCTCCTCCGGAAAGACATCAAGAAACTCGCAAACAACTGGAATGGAACATTGTGGTGGATCACACTTAGCTTCTATCTTCATGGACATCAACAATTTAGAAATTCCATCACCTCTTAGAAACCGGGCGTTGGACAATAGATGAGGGTGAAATAGAGAAGCCGCTTTCTCCCCATAGAAACAAAGTTCCTTTCCCTCTTCAGTCAAAAGACTTAACTTCTTTCGGTAGCAATCCATTATCACTCGATACTTGGATAACCAATCCATTCCAAGTATAACTTGATAGCCCGAAATTTCTAATAGTATCACGTCTATTTCAGTGTCATAATCTGCGACTTTGATAACACACCCTTTGCTCATCTTATTAATCAGAACACTATGCTTTAAGGGCGTGTCAACGTAAAGGGACTTATCAAGCCTCTCTAAGGGTAAGTCTAGCGCCGATGCAAATGATGCAGCTATAAATGAGTGTGTAGCACCAGTATCAAATAGAACTTTAGCTAAAGAACTATAAACTGGAAAAGTACCTTCAACAACTGCATTCGACGAAGGATCCTCATTTGCGGACACAGAGAAAACTCTAGCATTCCCCTGACCTCGTCCATTGTTATTCGCTCTTCCCTTTGATTGATTTGCTATTGCCGAGGCTCTAGGCGCTTGAAATTGAGGCTTTTGAGTAAAAGACTGATTAATCGGAGCCCTTTGTCCAAATTGTTGTGGACGGTTAAAGGCCTGATGGGACGGGTCTCCAGATGGACAATTTCTCTTCAGGTGCCCAAACTTTCCACAGTTAAAACACTTAGGTGGTTCTATTTTGAAACTCGCTTGAGGGTTTCTCCATGGTGCACTAGATGAAGACATATATGGCTTCTTGTTCGGCAAATTATTCTGTTGACTAGTTCGCTTCTGGTCTCTTGCCTGACGAAGCGCTTGAGAGTTGTTCAACTGATGTTCCACCAAGGATGCACTTTCCACAACATCAACATAATTACGAAGTCTTAAGGCTACCAGCTTCTCCTGAATTGAAGGTCGCAGTCCTCGTTCAAACCTCTTTGCCCTCATCTCTTCCGTTGCTACAAGCGAAGGCGCAAAACGAGACAACTCTGCAAACTTTGACTCATATTGGGCTACGGTTATATTACGCTGTAAGAGATGAATGAATTCCTCCATCTTCGCATCTCTAGCCGACTCACGAAAATACTTGGCGAAGAACACTTCTTCAAAACTGTCCCAAGTCATTGATGTGACATCATGACTTGACTTAACAAAATCCCACCAGTAGTCTGCCTCACCTTCGAACAAGTGAGAGGTTAACACGACTCTGCAATCATCAGGAATTGCTAATAAGTCCAAAAGCTTTTTAACTTGCTTTATCCACTTGTCGGCAACATCCGGGTCAGCAGTGCCAGTAAACACTGGAGGGTTCATCTTTTTAAACTCCCGTAAGAATTTAATCCTTTGCTCCACTTTGTCACCAGCCATGTTGGTGTCGTGCGCATGATTGTTCCCATTTTGTTTTTCTAGTACCGCAGTTAAGCCCTTTAAAACGTCGCATATACCTGCTAGCTCAGGATTGTTCCCTTGACTCGAAGAACTATGCTCGTCTGAACTCATTTCCTTTAGTCACGAGGTAAATTAAAAAAGTTAAGGCTTCCACTTTTAACTAGATACGAGTGTTTATACTAAATGTATTATTATTGTTATTTCCATGCAATGCACAAAACAACATAGCCTATACACATAACTTAACCACCCAGAATCAAACAGACAAACAGACAAACAAGCAAACACAAGCAAGCAATCAGTTCAAATATTTAATCACTATATCATTCATACCTTCCAGTATCATTCAAAGACTCCAATCGGACAGAAGAAACTTTATTACTGCAATCATTAAGCACACCCGAATAGTAATACTTTTTAGGGTTAGGTCTTTCATTCCAAGCATTGTCCTTTTCAATCATATCATATGTCCTTAATTCCTCATTAGGCTTCCTACCCGTAGGCCTTACTGCTGGACCAATTCCTCGCCGAATTCTAAGGGGATGACGCCCTTTTACCCTTATCTTTCCAGTTATTTCTAAGTTAATACGATCAGGAATCACGACAGAGCACTCCGTGTACGTCAAATATAGCCTCGGTGGCATTATGTATCCTAACATCAGAAATCAGCCAAATAAATATTAGACACGGAATAAATAAGTAATGTAAATTTCTTACCATCCAAATAAGAAAAAGGATCCTGTGCAAAAGTCTTATTTTTGTAAAAAAAATATAATATAATAATAGTTATTGGTTTAATTATTTGGACGGATGAGGATGGTTAATTTCTGATTAATTATTAGGTGACGAATTATAAAATATATATGATGAACTATATCATACTTTTGGTTTCTCGACAACGAATTATAATCTAATTTTGATGAACTTTGCATTTTACACCAAAAATATATTTTGTATCTTATCTTTGCTCACTCAAATAAAATAAAACCAATATCAGTATCAATATGTGGACCACAGCTCTGTCTACATGGCAGCACATTTATAATTCTTGAATTATTGAAGGCTTCCAAAAACAAGAATTATTGAAAGCTTCATTATATATACACTTGCAGTTCTTCTACATCTCAAAAAAAAAAAGTCCTGTTTGATCAAGAAGCCATAGCTGCCAGGGGAGACATGGTTGAGAATGGAGAAAACAGCCGGTACGAGGATTCCCTGGCACCACTTCTGGACCGAAATTCGGCATGTCAGAATGAGGATTTAGAGTCAAGAATAACAGGAATTGGCAAAAGTGGAAGCAGCGGAGAGCAAATGTGGATGGTGTATCTAAGCACAATTATTGCCTTGTGCGGATCCCTCGAATGCGCTATTTGTGTAAGCCAACACTTTTAGAGTTCAATTGGATCAAACATCATATTTTCTAGTGGACATTGGTGGAATTCTGAATACTTGTTGAATGTTAATTTCAGTCAGGTTACTCGTCGCCAACGCAGTCTGCAATTACAGAAGAACTGAGCCTGTCTACAGCAGAGGTACAGAAGCATAAGCTCCCCATCCCAACTGCTGAATTTCTTACTTCCAAAGATATTTTTTGGAAATGCAAATTATGAATTTTGATCTGAAATGTTCAGGCCAATGCTTCTGCATTTTATAATAATAACATGAGTCAGTTTAGTGCAGTATTCGGTGTTTGGTTCGATATTAACTTGTGGCGCGATGGTCGGGGCGATAACGAGCGGAACCATGGCAGATTTAATAGGAAGAAAATGGGTAAGCGATAAAACCAATACTTGTTTCTTTATTAGATTCTACTTTCGCACTCGATTAATATAACTATGCCATTATTTTTAATATTCAGGCCATGAGAGTTTCGGGCAGTATTTGTAGCGCAGGATGGTTAGCTATTTACTTTGCTAAGGTACGTAGACCTATTTTTCATACCTTCAGTTCATTTGCGCTATATTGCAACAACAACAAAATGCAATACATTCGTGTTTTACCATTAAAGGGGATTTCAGTTATATACTTATATTTGTAGTGCAGGATGGTTAACTACTTTCAGTTTCAATTTCGGTTTAAGTCAAGTTCATTACAGTTCAGTTTCAGTTAATTTCAGCTAAAAAACACTGCCTTACTGTAATTTTATCATTAAAGGGAGCTGCAGCACTTGATTTAGGAAGACTGGCAACAGGATACGGCATGGGCGTCTTCTCTTATGTGGTTGGGTTTTTTTCGCTTAGTTTCTATCTTTTTCTTAATCGGTTGTTCTTGTTACCTATGGAAAGGAAATGACTGACAACGGATCGATCAATTTAGGTACCGGTTTTTATTGCTGAGATCACTCCAAGAAATGTTCGGGGAGCACTTACAACCTTGAACATGGTAAAAAGAACCAAGGAAATTTCAATACTGCCTGATTTCATTACTGATCATGTTTTCTCTAGTCTTTTGCAAAGCGTAAACAAATCCAATTGCATCATGATAGTGCACAATGTCGTAGTGTGCAAATCAACTTTAAATTTATAGTCCACTAACTTGTACTTTACTATAGACTAGTAGAGTGGCAAGTAGGGGTCGAACCCAAGGGAAATAGATCAAATACTCGTTGTTCTTTATACAAGTAAAGTAAAGTAAACAAGTTTTGGGGGTTTTGAAAAGGGTTTTCTTAAATGTAAGTACAAGTGCAAAAGTAAAGGAAATGGTTTGTGATCAAAGAGTGAGTATTTGGTTTAGGGCATTTCTTATGCTACATTTATCATAGGCATTCAATGATCTATCTCACATCCCATAGGGTGTGGTTGTTCCGGCAAGGGTAACAACCTAAAGTACTCCGGCAAAGGTAGTACACCACGGTTTTTACCGAACTAGGTAGTAGTGTGGTGTCGTAGACAACCCAAAGCATTCAAGCTCCACTACCTCACTATGGACGGTTAAAAACCTTCTAATCTAGTCCTTATTAGATGGAACAATCCGACAAAGGTATTGCTCATCTATGTGTACTATCCATTCTCACCGCAAAGCATCAAATGGATGTTACAATAAGGATCTTAGGCTCAACCAAACTTAGTGGCAAGACATCCACTTTAGTATTGTTGCCTTTGATCCATATAATGATATACAAGGACTAGTGGGACGTGTGATATCATTGAGTGTAAGTGCCTCAAAATAAAAGCATAAGGATATGATCCCTAACCCAAATAAGAGGGGTTTTAGCCACTCATGTTCATGGTAAGAACAAGAGAGCTAAGGTGCATAAAAGGGATTCGCAAATCACGCCCAAGGGTAGTGATTTGGAAGCCAAAATGCGTAGAGAGAAGTTGAACTTGGAACTAGAACTTTGATGCAAAATGTAGAGAGATTTCACTAGTTTTTGGAGTAATTTTCGAATATCGATTACACAAGGCCAAGGGGTTCTATTTATAGGAAATGAGCTAGGGTTTCTCTTGTCTTGGGCACCAAGTTGGAGTGGCATAAGTGGTTTGGCCATTGCAAATGTTGAGATGCTTCTAGAATCATCAAGGCTCTTTTGCTTTGGAAGTAGTCAAAATGGATTGGCATGAACAAATAATGAGATGCTTCTAGAATCATCAAGTGGGCTAGGTTTGGCTTGGGCTCCCGTGTGGGCCAATAATGCCTTGTGGTGATTTTGGCCTTAAATGCCATCTTTTAAGCCCGATTCTTCTTTAGACTCCAAAAGGCCCTGAAATGCAAAACGACATTAACATGCACATGTTCTTATGATCAAATGTCGTATTTGGTGGGTTTTGTTGACTCGATGAATCGTATAAATACGACTCATCACATCATTGTTCATGTTCTTAATCAGAGTTGTCCAATTACCTTTTACCCCGCAGGTCACAATGGGCACTGGGTTATTCCTCACTTACGGATTAGGCTCGATACTCGCATGGAGGAACTTAGCACTGATTGGTGAGTTGTGAACTTGAAAAGAACTAGTAAAAACAAAAGTTGGGCTTGAAAAATAAACTCACTGCAAAAAGTGATCCCCATTATTGAATATGGTAAACCGAAGGACTAACAGATAACTTACTTGCAGGGATTCTCCCGTGTGTCATTCAAATAATAGGCTTGTTTCTGATTCCTGAATCTCCGAGGTGGTTGGTGAGTATGATGAAGAAGAACCTTTATAAATGAATCACGGTGGTTCAAAAGTTAGTAACCGAGAACATCTTTCGTTGGTACAGGCAAAGACAGGGAAAACATTAGAGTTCGAAGCCGCACTACATCACTTGCGTGGAAAGGACGCTGACATATCTGACGAGGCATCTGAAATTCAGGTTCAAATTTTTATCCAGCATTTGCATCCTCTCTTAGGAATGCTTCTGTCTTTTTCGCAATTGTTTTGCTCGATTAAGTATATCTACAATGGAATTTGTTTTCACAGGATTACATGGAGATTTCTCAGCAACAGAAAACCAAGCTCACAAGTTTGTTTCAAAGAAAATATATGAAGTCACTGACCGTAAGTCATTCACTGTCACTATTGAATTAATTCCATTACTTTGCTTAGTGTCTGTTTATCAAATGTTCTTTTATTGAGCAGATTGGACTGGGGATGATGACTTTCCAACAACTCGGCGGTATAAATGGGATCTGCTTCTACATGGGTAGTACATTCGAGTCAATAGGTCAGCATCCTGATTTTTAACTCTCATCAAAACAGAAAAGCATAATGAAAGAAGCCAAGCAAACAAATTATTAACAGTATACAGAAATATTACAAAAGCATGTTGTGATAAATATTATTGTCGGCTAAATAGGCATTAATTTTTCTATATTGCAGGATTTTCTTCTAGCATAGGTAGCATGGCATACGCTGCGATACAGGTTGCAACTAACTGAATTAACTAACAGTCAAACTACATTAACTAGTGCTTCAGATTTAACAAGATGTTTGTTTCTTTTAACAATTAACAGACAGTGACATGTGCATTATCAGCAACGAGGATGGATAGCACCGGAAGGAAGCCACTATTACTGGTAATTTAAAACAATTAGATAAAAAAGTGTCATTTTCAGAACGAACGTGTCTCAACAAATTTCATTTAAGGTTTCTGCATCTGGAATGCTCGTAGGATGTATACTAGTCGGAAGTTCGTTTTTCTTAAAGGTAGCGAACTTACCTTTATAAACAGTAACAATTGTATATTCCTTATTTTCTTCTCGTTGAGTGTCGGAGATTGTTTAATCGTGCAGGCTCACGCTTTATCAACAAGCTTGGATAGTGTGCTAGCTGTTATCGGCCTACTGGTAACCTGAACAGTTTACCGCATATAAAAAATTGACCTTTGATCAAAAATTTAACAAATGTCATCTGAACAGATTTATGGAGGATCTTATGCATCAGGAATGGGACCAATACCTTGGATCCTAATGTCTGAGGTCAGATGAGCTTGTCAGCTCCATTGTCGAAAATTTAAATTCTAACTTATTGGTGTGGATTTCAGATATTCCCGATAAATATTAAAGGAGCAGCTGGTAGCCTTGCAACGCTCGTTAACTGGTCTGCTGCTTGGGGAGTTTCTTACACATATAACTACCTCATTTCTTGGAGTTCTTATGGTAATTGAAATAACACTTTCTTATAGCTAATCAGTCACTATTCATAAAATGGGAAAGTTTAGGCATGAAATTGCTTAGCGATGAGGGCTTTTACCAGAGATTTTTAGTTTAGCGAAAATTCTGACATCTGAATACCCAAATCGTGTAGAAAAATGAGTAACATGATCGTAAACCATCATACTTATCGTTATTTAACAAGCGAAAAAACTTGTAGAACATAACACTTACATGAGTTAACATGCATTGCAGGTACTTTTATACTGTATGCGGCGATCAACGCACTAGCTATCATATTTGTTGTCACAATTGTACCTGAAACAAAAGGAAAAAGCTTAGAAGAAACTCAGGCAGCTGTTAACAAATAACAAGCTGCTGAATTGGCCTGCGAGTAATTATTATTACAAAATTACTTGCTATTTCTTTTCTTTCTTTTTTTGATTAAACTTGCTATTTCAAAAATTAAGATCAAAATAAACTGTATGGAAACAAAAATGTTAATAGTAATTTATTTCATGTATATATAATCTTTACTCTAAAACCTTGAATACATATGCAAGAGTGTGGACCCATGAGAATGTGGACCCATGAGAAGCCCATTTTATATGAGAAATATTCTTATCTGTTGGGGTGCACTCGGTTGAGCCAGGGTTGGTAGAATGAGACACGATCTCGGTCTTTCATTGTGACACGTGGCGAAGCCACGTTCACAGCTGCCATTTTTGCGTTCACACTATGAGTTAGTGTGTTTTACTATTTGGATACGTGGCGCGCCCACAATACACGGGGGTTAGATGTGTGGTTGAGATCGTGCCTCACGTATCTTATTCTTGGTGCCTCATTTGATCGTTTTTCCATCTGTTTATCTCAAATGATCTGCGTATCAAGATTATATTCAAATATTTATTCTTTATGTCGATAAAATAAGAACAAAGGGCGTATCAGTCCAGTTAAAAACCAAAATTCGGAGTAATCCATTATCGCGTTGTCCAAGACCAGATCCGAGCTCGTCTCTACCGGCCGGAGGTGGGAACAGAGGGAGCAATACTAGTTTTATTGTGTTTCGGACGATCAAGAAGCTTTATTTCCCTGCTGCTCTTGTTTCCGTTCAAGATCGTAAGAAAGAAGCCCTAACTGCTTTGAAATCAGACCTAAAGGCTCAACTAGACAAGGTGATTAAGTCGATGGATGAAGATAGCTGGATGTTTAAAGGGCTTCGCTCCGCGCCCTTTAAAACCAAAATGGTCCTTCATCCCAGTGTCTCTTCTTTAAAATTAAATGGACACTTTCTGTTAACACTAGTGGCAAGTAATAACAATTTCACCAGGGAAAAAAAGTTGGAGAGGGACGGAGACGAGGTTGGAATGATGAGCAACTATTTAGACAACTTAAAGATCGTAGCACGCATCAAAACTTTTGTTAAAGAGAAAAATTCGTAAATAAACGATTAAAATTCGTAGGATACAATGTATACCATTGGTAGCATTGTATATAACTAATGTACTCATAAAATTGGTAGTCTTGTATATAAAATTCGTAGCCTTGTATATAAAATTCATAGCTCTTAAATCAAAATCTGTAGTCTTGTATATAACATTCGTAGTCTTGTATATAAAATTCGTAGTTCTTAAATCAAAATTGATAGTCTTGTATATAAAATTCGTAGTTCTTAAATCAAAATTGGTAGTCTTGTATATATCATTCGTAGCCTTGTATATAACATTCGTAGCCTTATATATAAAATTCGTAGTTCTTAAATCAAAATTGGTAGTCTTGTATATAATTTTTGTAGCCTTGTATAAAAAATTCATAATTTTTTATCAACGAGTTTAGGGTTTTTGTAAAAATATAATTTTTAATGGATTAAAGGACCAATAAACCCTTAGTGCTTTATAAAATAGATTTTTAGTTTTAAAATAAACAGTAATTATTAGAGTCATTGATATTAAGATTGGATGGTTTAGATTATTTCTCATTTATCATGGAATCTACCATTTCTCATTTGATCCTAACAAGAAAAAACCGTGTTCTGAAGACACGAAGGCGAACGACTCGTTGTTTTTATTTGATTGGCATCGACCATATGCCTCGCGAGGAAGATGGGTTACTTATTATCACTACTTTCTGATGAGATTGGCATCTGGTTTCCTTTCTCTTCACTAGATCAGCTTTGACAATGTGATGATCCGAGGTCCCTTGTGACGAGTACACCGTATATGACCCAGGGACAAATTCGTATCGAAAGCTCGGTGACGCTAATAGGCAATCCATTGATGATCATTCCAAGACACGGGACTTTCATCGATGATCATTCCAGAAAGGTCTGGGTTTATGCACTAAAGTCGAAGGATCAAGTTTTGGATGTGTTTAAGCAGTTTCATGCCTCAGTTGAGAGACAAACTGGAAAGAAGCTCAAGTGTATAAGAACAGATAATGGAGGTGAGTACATTGGCCCTTTTGATGCTTATTGTAGAGAGCAAGGTATTCGGCACCAAAAGACTCCACCAAAGACACCGCAGCTGAATGGTTTGGCAGAACGGATGATTAGAACATTGATTGAGCGAGTTAGATGCTTGCTCGCACATGCAGAGTTGCCGAGATCCTTTTGGGGTGAAGCTTTGAGCACAGCAGTACATGTTATTAATCTAACGCCTTGTGTTCCCTTACATTTTGATGTTCCTGACAAGGTTTGGAGCGGTAAGGATGTCTCCTACAGTCACTTACGTGTCTTTGGGTGCAAGGCATTTGTGCATATTCCTAAAGATGAAAGGTCGAAGCTTGATGTCAAATCCAAGCCATGTGTATTCCTTGGTTATGGCCAAGATGAGTTTGGGTACAGGTTATATGATCCGGTTCAGAAGAGACTTATTCGAAGTAGAGATGTTGTTTTTGTAGAAGATCAGTTCTTAAAAGATGTTGATAAGGAGGAGATGGTTCCTCAACATACTGATGATGTTATTGATCTGGATCCAGTTCCTCCTCAGCTTGTCGAGTCACGTGATGGAGATGATGTTGACGATGGTGAACAACATGAAAATGTTTCTGAGCAAGTAGAGATGGAAGAAGTTCATCCGGAGTTACCTGTACCGAATATGCCATCATTTATTCCAGTTAGGCGGTCTTCGAGAGATCCTCATCCGTCTACAAAGTATCCTCCAAATGAGTATGTGTTACTAACTGACGGGGGAGAGCCTCAGTCTTATACCGAGGCAATGGAAGATGAGCACAAGAATGAGTGGCTTGAAGCTATGCAAGATGAGATGACTTCCTTGCACGAGAATAGTACTTTTAAACTGGTGGAATTGCCGGTTGGTAAGAAAGCCTTGAAGAATAAGTGGGTCTACAAATTGAAGAATGATGAGCTTACTTCAAGACCCAAGTACAAAGCCAGATTAGTGGTTAAAGGCTCCAGTCAAAGAAAAGGTATTGACTTTGATGAGATTTTCTCACCAGTGGTGAAGATGAGCTCTATACGCGTTGTTCTTGGTTTAGCAGCTAGCCTTGATCTTGAGATTGATCAAATGGATGTCAAGACAGCTTTCCTTCACGGTGATTTGGACAAGGAAATCTACATGGAGCAACCTGAAGGTTTTCAGGTTGAAGGCAAAGAAGATTATGTGTGTAGACTTCAGAAGAGTCTATATGGTTTGAAGCAAGCACCAAGACAGTGGTATAAGAAATTTGAGTCGGTTATGGAGAAGCAAGGCTACCAAAAGACGACTTCAGATCACTGTGTTTTCTATCAACGATTTGGTGATGATGACTTCGTTATTCTATTGCTATATGTGGATGACATGTTGATTGTTGGCAGAAATACTGAGAGAATTATAAGATTGAAGCAACAGCTGAGCAAGTCTTTTGCAATGAAAGACTTAGGGACAGCAAAACAGATTATTGGCTTACGTATCAGTCGAGATAGAGCTGCCAGAAAGTTACACGTGTCACAAGAGCAATACATTGAAAAGGTGCTATGCAGATTCAACATGGATAAAGCTAAAGTGGTTAGTTCACCTCTTACTACCAACTTTAAGCTAACAAATAAAGATTGCCCTTCTTCGGAGAAGGAGATTGAAGAGATGGTTAAAGTTCCATATGCCTCAGCCGTTGGCAGCTTGATGTAGGCAATGGTCTGTACAAGGCCTGATTTAGCTCATGCAGTTGGTGTTGTTAGCCGATTTTTGTCAAATCCGGGTAAGAAGCATTGGGAAGCTGTTAAATGGATTTTCAGATATCTGCGAGGTACTTCCAAATTGGGTATTACATTTGGAAATGAAAAACCGATACTTATTGGCTATACAGATTCTGACATGGCTGGAAATGAAGATGATAGAAAGTCCACTTCTGGATATCTGATGACCTTTGCAGGGGGAGCTGTGTCATGGCAATCGAGATTACAGAAGTGTGTTGCATTGTCAACAACGGAGGCTGAGTATATTGCAGCTACAGAAGCTTGCAAAGAGATACTGTGGTTAAAGATGTTTTTACAAGAGATTGGCTTCAAACAACAAAGGTATGTGGTCCTTTGTGATAGCCAAAGCGCCATTCATCTTGCTAAGAATTCAACTTTTCATAAAAGAACAAAACATATCGATGTGCGGTATCACTGGGTGAGAGATGCTCTTGAAAAAGGGTTATTTGAACTGGACAAAGTTCATACAGATGATAATGGTTCTGATATGTTGACGAAGACTTTATCAAGGGAAAAACTCAAGAGATGTTGCTTGATCGCTGGCATGGCGGTCTCTTCCTCATAATCAAAAAGGGGGAGATTTTTTAGGTTTTGTGGGTGTTTTTTGACCCATGAGAAAGAGCCTAACATAAATGAAGGGAGGTGCCTAACTCTTTGACACCAAGGTCCAAAGGTGAACCTAACTTGCCTAACTTGGACTTGAACTTGAGTGCACCAACCATGGAGCTATGGAGCTATAAAAGGGGAAGGCACCAGCTGCTTTTGGAGATCACCAGATCATCAAGAGAGAATCACCATAATCAAGTAAGCTTGAGTGAGATTGAGAGAAAGAAATAAAAGAGAGAAAATCTGCAGCAACCAGCCACAAAGATCAATCCATTCCCAGAGATTGAACCGTCCGATCGTTCTGAAATTTTGGCAGTAGCTTCACAGCTTCTTGGCCTTCGTTTTCAACGGTGGAGATCGGCTTTGGAAGTCTGGAAGTGTTTCATTTGTTGCCTGAACAGAAGCAGATTTTGGGTGAGTATATTCCTGATCCTTGCTTGATTTGATCCATATAACTTGATGTTATTTGTTCCAAGTATATGATGATGATTGTATGCCTCTAGTATATCTAGAGAAGACGTTGTATTGCTCTCTCATATTGGTGATAGTGGATTTAAGCGGCCTAAGAGGTCCCGTGGTTTTTACTCTCGTTTTGAGAGGTTTTCCACGTAAAATTTCGGTGTCTCATCTGTGATCATTTTTCTACTTATTTGCATCCTCAAAGGTTCATTCAAGTTGGGAAAGTTTTGTCAAACGAAGTTTATTTCCGCTGCGTTTGTTTACCGTTGTGACGAATTTCCCATCAGAGTGGTATCAGAGCGGCCTGTTTTGTCTATTTGAGGTTAACTTGAATGAACCTTTGAGGATGCAAATAAGTAGAAAAATGATCACAGATGAGACACCGAAATTTTACGTGGAAAACCTCTCAAAACGAGAGTAAAAACCACGGGACCTCTTAGGCCGCTTAAATCCACTATCACCAATATGAGAGAGCAATACAACGTCTTCTCTAGATATACTAGAGGCATACAATCATCATCATATACTTGGAACAAATAACATCAAGTTATATGGATCAAATCAAGCAAGGATCAGGAATATACTCACCCAAAATCTGCTTCTGTTCAGGCAACAAATGAAACACTTCCAGACTTCCAAAGCCGATCTCCACCGTTGAAAACGAAGGCCAAGAAGCTGTGAAGCTACTGCCAAAATTTCAGAACGATCGGACGGTTCAATCTCTGGGAATGGATTGATCTTTGTGGCTGGTTGCTGCAGATTTTCTCTCTTTTATTTCTTTCTCTCAATCTCACTCAAGCTTACTTGATTATGGTGATTCTCTCTTGATGATCTGGTGATCTCCAAAAGCAGCTGGTGCCTTCCCCTTTTATAGCTCCATAGCTCCATGGTTGGTGCACCCAAGTCCAAGTCCAAGTTAGGCAAGTTAGGTTCACCTTTGGACCTTGGTGTCAAAGAGTTAGGCACCTCACTTCATTTATGTTAGGCTCTTTCTCATGGGTCAAAAAACACCCACAAAACCTAACAAATCTCCCCCTTTTTGATTATGAGGAAGAGACCGCCATGCCAGCGATCAAGCAACATCTCTTGAGTTTTTCCCTTGATAAAGTCTTCGTCAACATATCAGAACCATTATCATCTGTATGAACTTTGTCCAGTTCAAATAACCCTTTTTCAAGAGCATCTCTCACCCAGTGATACCGCACATCGATATGTTTTGTTCTTTTATGAAAAGTTGAATTCTTAGCAAGATGAATGGCGCTTTGGCTATCACAAAGGACCACATACCTTTGTTGTTTGAAGCCAATCTCTTGTAAAAACATCTTTAACCACAGTATCTCTTTGCAAGCTTCTGTAGCTGCAATATACTCAGCCTCCGTTGTTGACAATGCAACACACTTCTGTAATCTCGATTGCCATGACACAGCTCCCCCTGCAAAGGTCATCAGATATCCAGAAGTGGACTTTCTATCATCTTCATTTCCAGCCATGTCAGAATCTGTATAGCCAATAAGTATCGGTTTTTCATTTCCAAATGTAATACCCAATTTGGAAGTACCTCGCAGATATCTGAAAATCCATTTAACAGCTTCCCAATGCTTCTTACCCGGATTTGACAAAAATCGGCTAACAACACCAACTGCATGAGCTAAATCAGGCCTTGTACAGACCATTGCCTACATCAAGCTGCCAACGGCTGAGGCATATGGAACTTTAACCATCTCTTCAATCTCCTTCTCCGAAGAAGGGCAATCTTTATTTGTTAGCTTAAAGTTGGTAGTAAGAGGTGAACTAACCACTTTAGCTTTATCCATGTTGAATCTGCATAGCACCTTTTCAATGTATTGCTCTTGTGACACGTGTAACTTTCTGGCAGCTCTATCTCGACTGATACGTAAGCCAATAATCTGTTTTGCTGTCCCTAAGTCTTTCATTGCAAAAGACTTGCTCAGCTGTTGCTTCAATCTTATAATTCTCTCAGTATTTCTGCCAACAATCAACATGTCATCCACATATAGCAATAGAATAACGAAGTCATCATCACCAAATCGTTGATAGAAAACACAGTGATCTGAAGTCGTCTTTTGGTAGCCTTGCTTCTCCATAACCGACTCAAATTTCTTATACCACTGTCTTGGTGCTTGCTTCAAACCATATAGACTCTTCTGAAGTCTACACACATAATCTTCTTTGCCTTCAACCTGAAAACCTTCAGGTTGCTCCATGTAGATTTCCTTGTCCAAATCACCGTGAAGGAAAGCTGTCTTGACATCCATTTGATCAATCTCAAGATCAAGGCTAGCTGCTAAACCAAGAACAACGCGTATAGAGCTCATCTTCACCACTGGTGAGAAAATCTCATCAAACTCAATACCTTTTCTTTGACTGAAGCCTTTAACCACTAATCTGGCTTTGTACTTGGGTCTTGAAGTAAGCTCATCATTCTTCAATTTGTAGACCCACTTATTCTTCAAGGCTTTCTTACCAACCGGAAATTCCACCAGTTTAAAAGTACTATTCTCGTGCAAGGAAGTCATCTCATCTTGCATAGCTTCAAGCCACTCATTCTTGTGCTCATCTTCCATTGCCTCGGTATAAGACTGAGGCTCTCCCCCGTCAGTTAGTAACACATACTCATTTGGAGGATACTTTGTAGACGGATGAGGATCTCTCGAAGACCGCCTAACTGGAATAAATGATGGCATATTCGGTACAGGTAACTCCGGATGAACTTCTTCCATCTCTACTTGCTCAGAAACATTTTCATGTTGTTCACCATCGTCAACATCATCTCCATCATGTGACTCGACAAGCTGAGGAGGAACTGGATCCAGATCAATAACATCATCAGTATGTTGAGGAACCATCTCCTCCTTATCAACATCTTTTAAGAACTGATCTTCTACAAAAACAACATCTCTACTTCGAATAAGTCTCTTCTGAACCGGATCATATAACCTGTACCCAAACTCATCTTGGCCATAACCAAGGAATACACATGGCTTGGATTTGACATCAAGCTTCGACCTTTCATCTTTAGGAATATACACAAATGCCTTGCACCCAAAGACACGTAAGTGACTGTAGGAGACATCCTTACCGCTCCAAACCTTGTCAGGAACATCAAAATGTAAGGGAACACAAGGCGTTAGATTAATAACATGTATTGCTGTGCTCAAAGCTTCACCCCAAAAGGATCTCGGCAACTCTGCATGTGCGAGCAAGCATCTAACTCGCTCAATCAATGTTCTATTCATCCGTTCTGCCAAACCATTCAGCTGCGGTGTCTTTGGTGGAGTCTTTTGGTGCCGAATACCTTGCTCTCTACAATAAGCATCAAAAGGGCCAATGTACTCACCTCCATTATCTGTTCTTATACACTTGAGCTTCTTTCCAGTTTGTCTCTCAACTGAGGCATGAAACTGCTTAAACACATCCAAAACTTGATCCTTCGACTTTAGTGCATAAACCCAGACCTTTCTGGAATGATCATCGATGAAAGTGACAAAATATGAGCAGCCACCAATTGTCCTAGTCTTCATAGGACCACAAACATCGGAATGTACTAGATCAAGTACATTTTCCTTTCTGGTAGGAGTATGACTTTTAAAGGCAACTCTAGTTTGCTTCCCTGCCAAACAATGAGAGCACCTTTCTAAATGAACATCATGCACATCGGGTAATAACTTTCTCTTTGATAATAGAGACATTCCCTTCAAACTCATGTGCCCAAGTCTTTTATGCCACAACTCGGTCATATCAATATTCTTCACTGCATTAACAATATTGTGAGAAATCTTCGGTTGTGTCATATATAACTGCAGGAACTTCTTTCCTCTTGCAACGATCAAAGAGCCACGAGTGAGTTTCCACAATCCGTTACCAAATGCGCTATAGTAACCATCATCGTCAAGTAAGCCTGTGGAAATCACATTGAGTCGCATATCTGGGACATGTTTTACGTTACGCAAAACCAATTCCATCCCAGTATCAAATTTTAAGCAGACATCTCCAACTCCAACAATCTTTGATAACCCATCATTGCCCATCTTAATGGCACCATAGTCACCTGGAGTGTAAGACGAATAAAAGTCTCTTTGTGATGTAACGTGACATGTAGCACCACTGTCAACAACCCAACTCGAATCATCGTGTGCAAGATTGACCATATCATGATCAAAACAAACAAGGAACTCAGCGGTTGTTGCATTTACTTCGACATTTTCATGGTCACCATCATCTTTCTTATGGCCAGTCTTTTGATTATTGTGACTGCCTCTTTTATTCTCTTTCTTCAACTGTCTGCAAAATCGTTGCGTGTGCCCCTTCTTACCACAATGGTAGTACTCAATATCAGCGAATTTTCCTCTCGATTTACTTCGCTGATTACTCCTATTACTTGGACCTCGACTCTGACTTCTCCCTCGCCTTTCTACAACTAAGACATCTGAATGTGAAGAGGAACTCTGTGACTTTCTTCTCATCTCTTCATTTAAGATGTTACCTTTAGCTAATTCCATAGAAATCACGCCTTCCGGTGCGGAGTTGGACAATGATGTCCTAAAAGTCTCCCAAGAATCTGGCAAAGTACCAAGGAGCCATAAACCTTGGATCTCATCATCAAACTTGATACCCATTCCTGCAAGCTGATTAATAATTCCTTGAAAAGCATTCAAATGGTCTGTGATAGGAGTTCCATCATGATACTTGAGCCTCATCATCTGTTTGATCAAGAATAACTTATTATTCCCAGTCTTCCGCTCATATAGCTGTTCGAGCTTTTTCCACAAAGTATGAGCATTCTTTTCTCCACTGATATGGTTCAAAACATTATCATCAACCCACTGTCGGATAAACCCGCAAACCTGTCTATGTAGAATCGTCCATTCTTCATCAGTTTTCTTTTCAGGCTTATCAGTAATAAAGACAGGCAAATAATAATCTTTCACATAAAGAAGATCTTCCATCTTTCCTTTCCAAACATGATAATTTGAACCATTCAAATTAATCATCCTACTTGTATTAGCTTCCATCGTTCAATCAAGTCAACCTCAAATAGACAAACCAATAGCTCGGATACCACTCTGATGGGAAATTCGTCACAACGGTAAACAAACGCAGCGGAAATAAACTTCGTTTGACAAAACTTTCCCAACTTGAATGAACCTTTGAGGATGCAAATAAGTAGAAAAATGATCACAGATGAGACACCGAAATTTTACGTGGAAAACCTCTCAAAACGAGAGTAAAAACCACGGGACCTCTTAGGCCGCTTAAATCCACTATCACCAATATGAGAGAGCAATACAACGTCTTCTCTAGATATACTAGAGGCATACAATCATCATCATATACTTGGAACAAATAACATGAAGTTATATGGATCAAATCAAGCAAGGATCAGGAATATGCTCACCCAAAATCTGCTTCTGTTCAGGCAACAAATGAAACACTTCCAGACTTCCAAAGCCGATCTCCACCGTTGAAAACGAAGGCCAAGAAGCTGTGAAGCTACTGCCAAAATTTCAGAACGATCGGACGGTTCAATCTCTGGGAATGGATTGATCTTTGTGGCTGGTTGCTGCAGATTTTCTCTCTTTTATTTCTTTCTCTCAATCTCACTCAAGCTTACTTGATTATGGTGATTCTCTCTTGATGATCTGGTGATCTCCAAAAGCAGCTGGTGCCTTCTAGGGGTGTAAACGAGCCGAGCCGAGCCGAGTATCAGGTTGTTCGTGCTCGGCTCGTTTAAAATTTGACGAGTTCGAGTTCGAGCCGAGTATTTTCGAGCATTAAAAATATGTGCTCGTGCTCGGCTCGTTTAATTTTTCACGAGCTCGAGCCGAGCTCGAGCTTTAAACGAGTATTTTAATTTAATTAATTTAATATAATAATCTATAGTTAACGAACTTAAACCGGGCTTTTTATGAGTTCAAACGAATATTGAACGAGCTTCAATGGAGCAGTTGAATACTCGAAAAGCCCTAGAGTATTTTATAATTAAAAAAAGCTCAAGCAATATGTATCATGTTTTATTATAATTCATATTATTAATAGCATACCTATGCAGCCTTTTAAATTATATTGATATTATTGAATATTGACTAATAATTATATAAAATTCAAGTAGTAATCGAGCTATAAACGAGTTTTAATCGAGCATTTAAACGAGTATTAATCGAGCATATAAACGAGTGGCTCACGAACATAAACGAGCCGAGCAGTAGGTTGCTCGTACTCGGCTCGTTTAATAAACGAGTCTGAAAGTTGTGCTCGTGCTCGGCTCGTTTAAGATCGAACCGAGCTTTGACCGAGCATTGGCCGAGCTTGTTCGCGAGCAGCTCGCGAGTGTATCGGCTCGTTTACACCCCTAGTGCCTTCCCCTTTTATAGCTCCATAGCTCCATGGTTGGTGCACCCAAGTCCAAGTCCAAGTTAGGCAAGTTAGGTTCACCTTTGGACCTTGGTGTCAAAGAGTTAGGCACCTCCCTTCATTTATGTTAGGCTCTTTCTCATGGGTCAAAAAACACCCACAAAACCTAACAAAATTCGTATCGGAAGCTCGGTGACGCTAATAGGCAATCCATCCTTGTACAGTATTTACATGTCCCTTGCACACCTGCGAAAAAATCAGATCAAGTAAAGTCCAGATCCAGAGTATCAAATAGTTAGAAGCAGTTGAAGGTGTTAGTACTATTTTTATTTTTAATTACTTTGGCCTTTCGCGATCATAATTAACCTCCGGCTCACACTCCCCGACGAAGTCCCTAGCATCTATGTATTGCTTACTCTTCATGAACCTCATCGCATTCGCTCTCGGATTAGGCTTCCTAATCTCCTTGTAGTACTGCAACAATTTTATACAGTTGCATCAACGAACAAATAATCAAATGATTATATTTAACAGACAATCATACGTACCTTTACATGTCTGTCCATCTTTCTGTTGAATAATCCATCTCGCAAAGAGAATTTAACCCTCCTGCCAATAAATGAGGCTCGCCATTCGACTCTATAACTGCTTCACCTCCATTCCTCATCAAGATGATCCAATTGAGTGCAATAGAAATTGACTACCCCAGCTCCTGGAACATCTATGGTGGCCTTGAGGACATTTCTGCATAACCAAAACAAACACATTCTACTAAATACCTCATTTAGTACATTCTACAAAACAAGTCGAATGTGTTTTTGATACTGATATCATGCTCATGTTTTAAACGAACGTGTCGAATGTGTATGAAGTGTGTTTTAAACTATAAAATACTAACAATACGACACAGTTTGTCAAAAGTGATTTATAATCTATACGACGGGATTTAATCTCAGCCGTCCAAATGACCATCAAAAGCTGTCATTAGTTTATATTTTTTACAAAAATAGACGGTTTGCTCCCTATCATATTTCTCTCTTTCTAATGGTAATCATATCACTTAAGTTTCCTTAATTAAAACCACGGACATTGTCTTCTCCTGTTTTTTATATGAATAAATATGTTTGAATACGAGCCTCATTTTGCTCAAGTCCCGCTGAGGCCTTACGACATGATACGTGATACTTTATTTGAGTTAGATTTCATAAAATATGATAATAAATTAAAATACAACGACTTAAAAATAAGTCTTTGTTCTTGTAGCTTTAAAATATTTCATTAATCGATTACCTTAAGGTAAATTACAAAAAAATAGCCTGAACTATCATCTGATTTCAAATTTGTTATCAAATTTTTTTTCAATTTTTAATTTAGTGATTTTGCATCATTTCGCACGTGTTTCATCCAATTAATCATATCTCTAAGCACGATAAAAATATAATTGACCAAATTAGTTAACTTGATAACCAAATTCATAAGTTTTCAACCTTAAAATTCCTCAAAAACATCGAATTCAAATACAAAATGTATGCAAATTGATACAAATGTCACTAAATTAAAAATTAAAAAAGATTGGTACCTGATTTGAAATCAGCCAATAGTTCATATTATGTTTTTGTAATTTACCCTTGCTCTAATACGTATTCTTTGAGAGGAAAATTGTATAAAATTTGCGAGGTCACGTAATTGTTATATATTTGATGGTCCCAAAATAGATTTCTTTAATCGGGAAAACTTACTTGTATTTTACGTTAAAATTAAAATATTAATTTTCACAGACGACTTGTGAACAAAGTATACTGTTAGTTTAGAAAAGATAGTTGGACATCTAATGATGCTTCACATGTCTAGGATGTTTTGCCAACAGAACAACTACTACGAGCCCTAGTAAAAGTGGATTGGTGGTTGGACCGGTTTTTTTTTAATTTCAACATTTCAGTTTTCAGGTATCTGATTCTTATGACTTTTTTTTTGTGATTGTGATTCTTATGACTTTTGGGTTATTGCGGAATGCGGTAAGTGACATTAGGTGGATTCATATCCCAGTCAAATAAAAAACAACTTAGTTTAGATAAAAGATAAAGCGATATTAAAATTACGTGGTTTTATTAATATAACCCTTAATTTGAAAATCAGTTTCAAAACTATGCAGTTTTGATTTAAAACCTTCAAAAGTACGCCGTTTTTGTTTTGCCAGCAAATTGCTGCGCTGCTTGGGATTTTATTCCACATTAGGTGTGCCTTTGAAGTCAACTATTTAAAATGTCATTTTCACCTCCGACTTATCGGATTTGTGATTTAGGGCGAAGGAGCGTTCGGTTGAACTTCTATATATTTCGAGAATCTAAAAATCATATTTTTAAAATATTCAACATCAAGTTCATATGGTGTTGATACGTGTTTCTCATATGCATATTCAAATTTATTGATTTTTAACTTTTGACTTTTATTGGAGTACAAACATGGCAGATCAACCATGTAAAACTGGGTAGATCTACATGCTTTGTGTTTTGTTCTAAAAGAAACGGTGGCATTTTCCTCTCAGGAGCAAGCGGTGTGAGGCGCGCAGCTGGAATTCGAGTTCAATGAGGAACGGCTTCGTTTTGTGTTTCGGGGTCAGTTTGTAATTTAGTGAAAGCTTGGTTGTATCCTATGTAAACTAGAGGGGTCATATCGTATTTACTTGGGTGTATAGAAACGCAGCGTTAAGCTGTAAATCAATAAGAGCGAGTAACGAATTTCCCCGCCATTCTTTCAGGTGATTCTCCGTTCAAGCTCCAGCGATCCTCCGATCGTTGTTTTTCTCATGGTATCAGAGCAGATTTGATCCATATGCTTTGTCAATTGTTGATTCGTGAGTTTTGATCAAGTTTTGAGTACTTTTCGCAATTCAGATATGGCTAGGGTTCGTGAGGCTGTGGCTGATAATGTAGCAGAGGATCCTTATCATTTCAACGGTAATGAAATAACCAGTGCTTCGATCGTCAGCGAAATCTTGCAAGTAAGACAAAACTTAGTTTCCTCGGAGAAATTAATGGAGATTGCGATGTCGGTAAGATCTAAACTTGAATTTTTGTTAGGTGAGCATCCTAAACCAGTTGATCCTGTTCTGCATGCTACTGCTAAGTGGAAACGGTGTAATGATGTGATTATGACTTGGTTGCTTAATTCTGTTTCCAAGAAAGTAGTCAGCCAAATTTTACATGCTAGAGATGCTGCCAATGCTTGGCGCATTTTACACAATAGATATGCTGGATCAAATGTGTCCAGAAAGTTTTATTTGAGGAAGGAAGTGAGTAATATCAGACAAGCTAGGTGATTTGGATATAGCAAATTATTTTGAGAAACTGAATGGATTCTGGAAAGAAATAGATCCTATGAGTAATTAAGTGAACTGGTTGTGAGGAAGATAGTGATTGCAATGATTGTAGAACTGGTGCCAAGGAAAGGGAGGAAGATAGAGTCATTGAGTTTCTTATGGGGCTGAATGAAGAGTATGCTCATTTAAGGACTCATATCCTTGCACTTAGAGAGCTTCATAGCCTTGATGTTGTGTATGACATGTTGACGCGCGTCGTCTGACGCGTCAAATTTACTATTTATAATTCCCTGCAAGAAACTTAGTAAAGTGGCAAGCAGGGGTCGAACCCTAGAGAGCTGGTGTGGTTCAGTTGTCCTGTAAGCAAATAAAGTTGGGGTTTTGTGTGAGCAATTGTAACAAAGCGCAAAAGAGAATAATGCGAAAGTGAATTCAATCAGAGAAGTACTCGGCGTAGGGTTTTTCTATTGTGACTTGTTTATCCTCGGCTGCTAATGATTTAACTTTATGTTCCTAAGTGTGGTTACTCCGTTTCAGGTTATAACCTAAAGTACGCCATTGCAAGCAATACACCACAATCTGCTCCGTTTCAGGTTACAGACTTCTAGTTCTAGTTAATCTAGCACTCCGTTTCAGGTTATGCAAGATTAGGTGCGACTACTTGTCCTAACGTTTCAGTATTAAACAAGCAGCGAAATATGGGGCTAAACTGCTCGGCTAAGTTTTACCGTTTCGGGAATCCGCTTAGCCTCACAGTTTAGTCCGAGATAAACAGGCACAAGAACTAGTAGAACATGAAATAGCATTAAGTGAAAAGCCTCACAACATTCGTCACAATATACAAACCCTAAACCGAATGGAAGAATTAGCTACTCATAGTCATGGGAATCATAAACAAATATTTTGGATGAAAGTAGAAATTATCTTCTCTCTTGTTGAAAGCTTGATCTTCTCTCGAGCCGTGTCTCCTCAAAGCTGGGAATTTTTTGATACTGAATATCAGATCAGGAACCCTAATTTCTAAGAAAGTTGAGTTTCTAATTTTGTTTGGGCCAGGCTTCTAAATCTCGACTTGCTGACGTCAGCCGCGGACGTGCACATATTAGCGCCGCGGATCATCAGAAGATTATCATCCGCGGACCACGCCCATAAAATGGCCTACGTCCGCGATCCTCTCTGAGACGCTTCCCTTGGGCAGCTCGTCATTCTTGGCTCGGGCTCTCGAGTCGATCTCCACGAACTCCATGTGATGTATTTGGCACCGAAATGCCGTCTTTAAGCGCGTATTCCTTCCAAGGCTCCCGAAACACCTGAAATGCAAAACAACACTAAAAAGTAACTGTTCGCATAATAAAGTGTCGAAATAAATGGGAATAATTGACTCAACGAGTCGTATAAATACGACTCATCACATGTCATTGAATGATGAAAGTCCGCAGAAAGTTACTAGAAATCCTCACATTGAAGCATCAGCTCTTTACAGTAATCAGCAAGAGTCTAACAGTTTTGCCAAAGAGAAACAATAAAAGACCAGAGGTAGAATGTTCTGCACACATTGTCAGTTGCATGGTCATGCCAAGGAATATTGCTATAAACTGAATGGCTATCCACACAAGTTGTACAAAGGAAATCCAAGAAATGGTGGAAGAGGCAATAATACTGGTAGAGCTCCCAATATTGCACCAGTTAAAAATGTGAATGAAAGTAATACTGGTGAATCTTCAAAATGGGCAAGCTGATCGGACACCACAACTTAGCAGTACTAAGATCAATCAGTTAATTGCTTTACTAAAGAAGAGTGACTGTGGTGGAGCTGATGATATTACTCACATGGCAGGTATTTGCCTTCTCTCAACTAAGGTTGATAGTAATGTCTGTGAATGGATCATTGATAGTGGAGTGATGAGTCGTATTTATACGACTCGTCGAGTCAGTTATTCCCATGTATTCCGACACTTTCTTATGCAAACAGTTACTTCTTAGTGTTGTTTTGCGTTTCAGGTGTTTCGGAAACTCTGGAAGGAATACGCGCTTAAAGACGGCATTTCGGTGCCAAATACATTACACAGAGTTCGTGGAGGTCGACTCGAGAGCCAAAGACAAGACTGACGAGCAGCCCAGGGGAAGCTTCTCCGAGAGGATCGCGGGTGCAGGCCACTTTATCTGTGTCGTCCACGGAAGGTAACATGATCATGATCCGCGGCGCTAATATGTGCATCGTCCGCGGCTGATGTCAGCAAAATCGAGATTTGGAAGCCTGGCCCAAAAACGAAATAGGAAACACAACTCAAAAATTAGGTTTTCTGGGCAGGGAAGAGCAGCAGTCGATCAATTCCCAGTTTCGAAGAATCAGACGAAAGAGCTCGAGAGAAGAACAAGCTTTCAACAAGAGAGAAGACATTCATCTACTTTCATCATTCATTCTATCTCGTGTTTTTATTCCCATGGATATGAGTAGCTTAATTCTTTGTTCAGTTTAGGGCTTCGTATTTTGTAACACGTTTTGAGATTCTTGTTCTTAATGCAATTCTATATTTCGCTAGTTCTTGCGCTCATGCTTATGAATTAACCTGTGAGACTAAGTGGAAGCTTTGTCGCAAAGCTTAGTCGAACAGCTAATTCTTATTGTTAACACCTACTGGATACTTTGTCATGAAGGTAGATAGTAACACCTAGAACAAATAATACCTTTTTCGGATTATTTGGTTTAGGGAAGAACTAGAAGTCTAACACCTTTGTCGGGTTAGATTGTGGTGTATCACCTTTGTCGGGATACTTAGGGTTGTTACCTTTGTCGGAACAACCACACTTCGAAATATAAGTTTGATCATTTGATATCTGTGATAAACGTGTCGCAATAGAAACCCTAGACTGAATACTCTCTCTGACTGACAAAACCTGTTCTTGACTGTTTTCTTTCGTGCATTCACAATCAATTACTCACAAAAACCTCCTTTTAAATTGTTCACAGTTACAACTTCGACGCACCAGCTCTCTAGGGTTGGACCCCTGCTTACCGCTTGCTAGTAGTCGCAGGAGAAATATAAATAATAAATTTGACGCGTCAGACGACGCGCGTCAAATTTTGGTGCCGTTGCGGGGAGCGGCGCTTCGGTGAAGTTGTTTTTTTTGTTTTTCTTATTTTTTGTTTTGTTTTTTATTTAGTTATTTTTTGTGCTTGCTACTTGTTTCATCATATGTCGCGCAGGTAGTCAGGTTGGTGTTGATGTCAACAACAATGAGATTGGCCCAGTTATTGAAAGCTTCCAAAACACGAAAACAAAAATTATTGAAATCTTCATCCTATATATATATACACTTGCAGTTCTTCATTCTCACCTATCAGTGGACGTTTTCCATTTACCACATATGTGCAGAAGATTCTGAGTACGCTTGCCCCTTCCCAAGGGCCCAAACCCAAAGTCTTGCCCACCAAAATAGTGACAAAGTAACGGTTGACAAATACATTATTTATTACTATCACGAATAAGAAAAAGGTTCTGTGCAAAGGTTTTGTTTTTGTAAAAAAATATAAAGTAATGATAGTTATTAATTTAATTATTTGGACGGATGAGAATGGTTAATTTCTGATTAATTATTTGATGACGAATTATAAAATATATAAGATGAACTATGTTGGATCGATTAGTGTTAGCGGTCTATCAGACAGAAGTCACAAAGTGGTTTTCCGTTTGAAGGTCAGATAGCAGCGGAAGTAATAGTGCAGGAATGTAAACGACTGAAAAGTATTACACACGAATATAGAGTGGAAACCTTATCACAACAATGATAAGATAAAAACCACTACCTTTCAGATTGCTCTGAAAGGATTTGCGAAAGCCGATTACTTTTTATTCCGATATACTTGTAGGGTTTACAAACTAGGTCTTTTGTCTAGATTCTATTTGATGACCTCTAGTCAATCCGACAAAGTAATCGGTTTCGAACCTCAAACCTCCGTGTGTGCGCCTTCAGCGATCTTGCTCTTCGAGTCAGTCGCTCCGTTCTTCCAGAAACACGCCGCACTTCAGATTGGCAAACCCTAGGTCCTTATATAGGGTTTACCGGGTCTCGATATCAGGGCCCAATGATCTGGCCCAATCCCAACTTTCCAAACCTAATGGATTTGTATTCGATTAGACGAGGTTCCATCCTGAATCTTTCTTTAATCAGCTTCTCCATTAATTAGAACTTGCCAAATCTGAGCTGTAGAATATTGTTAATTCAATCTTCCTATGGCAATTCGATCTTCGATCTATCAGATGGATTTCTGCACACTTAGACAGAATATTAGTTAAGTGTTTGTTATCATCAAAACCTATGGGTTCCAACAAACTATATCGTACTTTTGGTTTCTCGGCGACGAATTATAACCTAATTTTGACGAATTTTACATCAAAAATATATTTTGTATCTAATCTTTGCTAGGTGGAATAAAATAAAAAAACACGAAATGTATTTTACACCAAACGTCTTTGCATTTTACATCACATTTATATTACATTGAATTATTTAAAGCTTCCTTCCAAAACACGAAAACAAAAATTATTAAAATCTTCATCCTTTATATACACTTGCAGTTCTTCTACTTCTCATTCTTTATCTCAGTACTGTTTGATCAAGAAGCCATGGGAGACATGGTGGAGAATGGAGAAAACAGCCGGTACGAGGAAACCCTGGCACCACTTCTTGACCAAAATTCGGCATGTCAGAATGAGGATTTAGAGTCAAGAATAACAGTAATTGGAAAAAGTGGAAGCAGCAGAGAGCAAATGTGGATAGTGTATCTAAGCACAATGGTTGCCTTGTGCGGATCCCTCGAATGCGCTATTTGTGTAAGTCAACACTTTTAGAGTTCAATTGGATCGAATCCTAACAAACATCATATTTTCTAGTGACATTGGTGGAATGCTGAACACTTGTTGAATGTTACTTTCAGTTAGGTTACTCGTCGCCAACGCAGTCTGCAATTACAGAGGAACTAAGCCTGTCTACAGCAGAGGTACAGAAGCATAAGCTCCCCATCCCAACTGCTGAATTATTTTACTTCCGAAGATATTATTTGGAAATGCAAATTATGAATTTTGATCTGAAATGTCAGGTTTGCATTTTTTAACAATAACATGAGTCAGTTTAGTGCAGTATTCGGTGTTTGGTTCGATATTAACTTGTGGCGCGATGGTCGGGGCGATCACGAGCGGAACAATGGCAGATTTAATAGGAAGAAAATGGGTAAGCGATAAAACCAATACTTGTTTCTTTATTAGATTCTACTTTCGCACTCGATTAATATAACTATGCCATTATTATTAATATTCAGGCCATGAAAGTTTCGGGCAGTATTTGTAGCGCAGGATGGTTAGCTATTTACTTTGCTAAGGTACATAGACATATTTTTCATACCTTTTGCGCTACATACGTGTTTTAATGTAATTTTATCATTAAAGGGAGCTGCAGCACTTGATATAGGAAGACTGGCAACAGGATACGGCATGGGCGTCTTCTCTTATGTGGTTGGCTTTTTTTTTCCCCCTTAGTTTCTATCTTTTCCTTAATCAGCTAACAGAAAGGAAATGACTGACAACGGATTTTAGGTACCGGTTTTTATTGCTGAGATCACTCCAAGAAATGTTCGAGGAGCACTTACAACCTTGAACAGTGTAGAAACTAAATACATTTCAATACTGTTCATGTTTCCTTTTATCTTCTGCAAAATAAATAAACAAATCCAATTGCATCACTGTTCATGTCCTTAATCAGGGTTGTCCAATTACCTTTTACCCTGCAGGTCACAATGGGCATTGGGTTATTCCTCACTTACGGATTAGGGTCAGTACTCGCATGGAGGAACTTAGCACTGACTGGTGAGTTGTGAACTTGAAAAGAATTACTAAAAACAAAAGTATAAATAAGCTCACTGCTAGTGGCAACTTTTTGCTATTATCCCAAATTATTGATTATGGTAAACTGAAGGACTAACAGAGAACTTACTTGCAGGGATTCTCCCGTGTATCATTCAAATAATGGGCTTGTTTCTGATTCCTGAATCTCCGAGATGGTTGGTGAGTATGATGAAGAAGAACCTTTCTCTTTCCCCCCCCTATAAATGAATCACAGTGGTTCAAAAGTTAGTAACCGAGAACATCTTTCGTTGATACAGGCAAAGACAGGGAAAACATTAGAGTTCGAAGCCGCACTACATCACTTGCGTGGCAAGGACGCTGACATATCTGACGAAGCATCTGAAATTCAGGTTCAAATTTTCATCCAGCAATTGTTTTGCTCGATTAAGTATATATCTACAACGGCATTTATTTTTACAGGATTACATGGAGACTTCTCAGCAACAGAAAACCAAGCTCACAAGTTTGTTTCAAAGAAAATATATGAAGTCACTTACCGTAAGTCATTCACTGTCACTGTTGAATTAATTCCATTACTTTGTGTAGTGTCTGTTTATCAAATGTTCTTTTATTGAGCAGATTGGACTGGGGATGATGGCTTTCCAACAACTCGGCGGTATAAATGGGATCTGCTTCTACATGGGTAGTACATTCGAGTCAATAGGTCAGCATCCTGATTTTTAACTCTCATCAAAACAAAAAAGCATAATGAAAGAAGCCAAGCAAACAAATTATTAACGGTATACAGAAATATTACAAAAGCATGTTGTGATAAATATTATTGTCGGCTAAATAGGCATTAATTTTTCTATCATGCAGGATTTTCTTCTAGCATAGGTAGCATGGCATACGCTGCGATACAGGTTGCAACTAACTGAATTAACTAACAGTCAAACTACATTAACTAGTGCTTCAGATTTAACGAGATGTTTGTTGATTTTAACAATTAACAGACAGTGGTATGTGCATTATCGGCAACAAGGATGGATAGCACCGGAAGGAAGCCACTATTACTGGTAATTTAAAACAATTTGATAAAAAGTGTCATTTTCAGAACGAACGTGTCTCAACGGATTTCATTTAAGGTTTCTGCATCTGGAATGCTCGTAGGATGTATACTAGTCGGAAGTTCGTTTTTCTTAAAGGTAGCGAACTTAACTTTATAAACAGTAACAATTGTAATTTCCTTCTTTTCTTCTCGTTGAGTGTCGGAGATTGTTTAATCGTGCAGGCTCACGCTTTATCAACAAGCTTGGATAGTGTGCTAGCTGTTATCGGCCTACTGGTAACCTGAACAGTTTACAGCATATAAAAAATTGACCTTTGATAAAAAAATTAACAAATGTCATCTGAACAGATTTATGGAGGATCTTGTGCAGCAGGAATGGGATCAATACCTTGGATCCTAATGTCCGAGGTCAGACGAGCTTGTCAGCTCCATTGTCGAAAATTTAAAGCTACATTCGAAAATTCTAACTTATTGATGTGGATTTCAGATATTCCCGATAAATATTAAAGGAACAGCTGGTAGCCTTGCAACGCTCGTTAACTGGTCTGCTGCTTGGGCAGTTTCGTACACATATAACTACCTCATTTCTTGGAGTTCTTATGGTAATTGAAATAACATTTTCTTATAGCCAATAAGTCACTGTTCATATAGCAAAGTTTAGGCATGATATTATTTAGCGACGAGGCCTTTTTACCAGAGATTTTTAGTTTAGCAAAATTCTGACATCTGACGACTAAAATTGTGTAGAACAATGAGTGACAAAATCATAAACCATCGTACTTATCGTCATTTAACAAGCGAAAAAACTTGTAGAACATAACACTTACATGAGTTAACATGCATTGCAGGTACTTTTATACTGTATGCGGCGATCAACGCACTAGCTATCATATTTGTTGTCACAATTGTACCTGAAACAAAAGGGATAAGCTTAGAAGAAACTCAGGCAGCTGTTAACAGATAACAAGCTGCTGAATTGGCCTGCCAGTAATTATCATTACAAAATTACTTGCTATTTCAAACATTAACTATCTTCGTTAAGATAAAAATAAACTGTATAGAAACCAACATGTTAATAGTAATTTGTTTCCTGTATATATAATCTTTACTCTTAAACCTTGAATACATATGCAAAAAAAAAAAAACTGTGTTCTGAAGACACGATGGCGAATGACTCGTTGTTTTTATTTGATTGGCATCGACCATATGCCTCTCGAGGAAGATGGGTTACTTATTCTCACTACTTTCTGATGAGATTGGCTTCTGGTTTCCTTTCTCTTCACTAGATCAGCTTTGACAATGTGATGATCCGAGGTCCCTTGTGATGAGTATACCGTATATGACCCAGGAACAAATTCATATGGGCACCTCGGTGACGCTAATAGGTAATCCATCCTTGTACCGTATTTACATGTCCCTTGCACACCTGCGAAATATCAGATCAAGTAAAATCTCGAGATTCGAATAGTTTGAAGTAGTTGAGGGTGTTAGTACTATTTTAATTACTTTGGCCTTTCGTGATCATGACCACCGGCTCACAATCCCCGATGAATTCCCTCGCATCTATGTATTGCTTACTCTTCATGAACCTCATCACATCCGCTTTCGGATTAGGCTTTCCTATCTCCTGGTAGTACTGCAACAGTCTTCTACCATTACATTATTAACGAAGAAAAAATCAAATGATTTATAATTATATTTAACAGAAAGTCATACGTACCTTAACAATGTCTGACCATCTTTCTGTTAAATAATCCATCTCGCAGAGAGAATTCAACCCTCCTGCTAATAAATGAGGCTCACCCTTCGACTCTATGATAGCATTTATCTGCTTCATCCTCTGATTCTCATCAAGATGATCCAACTGAGTGCAATAGAAATTGACTTCCCCAGCTCCTGGAACATCTATGGCGGCCTTGAGAACATTTCTACATAACCAAACACAAACATCCCACCAGATTGTCACACATTCTACTAAATGCCTCATTTCACTAACATAACATTTATCAAAAAAAAAAATCCATCCAACATTAAATACACTTGGATTTTCTAAAGTTTTCTATTTTGATGGTGTGATTTTAATCAAGACTTATAATCTCTTTTTTAATGATTTTAATATTCTTTTTTTATCGATGAGTTATAAATCGGTACAGAATCAATACATATTAGCAATAAGTTTTTTTTATCAGTTGAAGCTTATGTCTACGATATAGAATTCCTCTTCTCATCCACTGATCAAGACTTTAGGGACGAATCAATTTTAGAATTAGAGTCTAATTAATTAAGCTAGTAAAAGTAAAAGACTAATAAGAGAGTCATATAAGTGAAAAAAGAAATATTTAATTTGGGGACCTGAAATCGAAATCATCTAGAAGCTTCTGGACGTTAGATCTCTTGATAGGCCATCGAGAGAGTATCGCGTTGCCATACTGAGGCGCCCAGCTCTCACCGAACACGTAATTCATTCCGAGAGCTTCGGCCAACTCGCTCAGCGGCTTCATCTCGTTCTCCTCATCAGCCTTCACATCCTGCAACGCCAAAATATCCACGTTCAGCTCTCTCAACACTTCCGAAACCGATTTTCCGTTCCTCAATTTCTCATCCACGTCTCTGGTTGATCTAATTCTCTCCTCATTTTCTCCTCCCAGCAGCTGCGTGTTTCTGAGTAGCGAAATTTCATTCTCCGGGAGGTTGATCGACACTCGCAGCTTCGGTTTAACGCGAGTTTTCTGCTTCTTCTTCAGAATGCTTTTCGGTCGAATTTGATGATCGGATAAGTTTCTCGGAGCTTCTGATTTGGTGACAGCTGGCGCCATGGAGAACAGAGCAACGTTGAAAGTGGCGACCCGGATCATAACCCTATCGGATCCGCCAAGCTCGGGCAACGACCGACCCGGATGAACAGAATGATCCGACCCATTCGCGTTACTCTCGCGGTAAACCAATTGGAACTGATCATCGTAATTCGGCTTCGCGTATGTTTTGATGAGGACTGCGGAGGGATTGGATCGAAGGCGAATGGAGCAGCGGAGGGTGGAACAGAGTTGTCGGAGCTTCAGCATAATCGTAACTGATGTTCTGTTTTTTTTTTCTTTTCTTTTCGTAATGCGTAAGCGTTAATGTTCGACGCCTGCTGTTAAGGTTTTAGAGAGAGAGAGAGAGAGGTTACTTATTCGTGACACATGGCGGTTATTGAATGGATGGATTTAAGACGGGCTGGACTTTCTAATATCCCCAGTTAATTAGAATATTTTTACTAAATGTTAAATAATTTAAATATTTAAATTGCTTCAAAAAGAATTTAATCAAATCGGATGCATAAAAATAGTAATGCTTATTAGGAAAGAGTTGGAGTAGGTGAGGAGAAAGAGTAGAGTTATGATGTTGGATTTTCATGGTTGGAGGGATTGCGTTACTTGTTGTTGGTCTACAAAAAGAATGTGACAAATACGTGATGTTGTATGGAATTTTTTTTTTCCGATTACAACGTCAAACGGCTACAACTGAGCAAACACGCCAAAAAGGGCCCAACCTAAAGTCGGCCGACTAGCCGAAGCAGCCGACACTCAAAGAGAAGATATCAAGCCGTGGGCCCTTTAGAACCGGCCAAGCCGACATCATAAACCACTAAAACTAAAACCGAAAAAAAACTATACAGAAAGCGACTAAAAGGTTGTCAACAAGACAACAATCACAAGCTCCAAAAAGGCAATTGAGTCGCACAATCGCCAACTTGCCCAATGTAGAGATTAACGCAGCTAATCTTGCAACTAATGAAATGAAAACGAAGCAGCGACAATTGACACAGAATTTATACTGGTTCGGATCCGGATGATCCTACTCCAGTCGAGAAGAGGGGCGGCTCTTTATTAATCAAATTGATGATGGTACAATACAGGAATCACGCTCACGAAACTACTCATTGGATCTTGTCACTCAATTTGACTTCAATTGCGAAATCGAATCAAACACTCCAAGAACCCTAGTTTTGCTTTCTGGTAATTTGGGGAAGAACTAGTGCTGGACTCGGACGAGTTGACCCACAATTTATAGCCGTTGCTTGAGCCGACTCGAGCGCTGGGCAAAACACTGCGCTCCACACAATCGCCAGGAAGAAACGATATCGTTCTAATAACTCGGCGTGCACTCCTTATTGACTAAAACGGCACCGCACAATCCCAACTGCCATAACAGACCTTCCCGCCCATTAATCGGACTCTTCTGTACTGCCAAAACGACGTCGCAAGCTTCAGATACAAATTCTTCAAGATCCGCCGATCGGCCATCCGAGAAGGAACACGCACAACCGATCGGGCAGCCGACCGGCCAACCGATCGGGTATCCCCTCGGCTACCAAGCCCAAACGATCGGACATCCACTCGGCTGACTTCCATTCTCCGCGGACCCCTTCTGCAAAAATTCCTCGCGGAGGTCTGAACTATTTTCGATTAATATTCATACGTCCGCGCCTTTATTTTCCAGACGTCCGCGCTTGACTGATCTCCAGCTCCTCCAGGCCATACTGGCCTATTCAAGCACCTGCAAGTCCATCATACCATCATCACCAAACCTCAAGTAGATGACAACCAACAATTACAAATCTCCACCTTGGTTGTTAACTACTTATTCAGCCCCTGAGCCCCTCTCCTCTCATCCTGCATCAAGGTTTATCCATCAAACCTATCAGCTCCAAGCAGTAATCGAATTTATCACTTGGAACTGACTTTGTCAGCATGTCAGCAGGGTTTTCCTTGGTTCCAATCTTGACCACTTGAACAACTCCAGAATCAGCAACATCCCTTACGAAATGCATCCTCACATCAATGTGTTTGGACCTCTCATGGAAGACATGATGCTTTGAAAGATGTATAGCTCCTTGACTGTCACTGTGGACCTTAACACAACTTTGTCCATGTCCTAACTCTGTCATCAGACCCTTCATCCAGAGAGCCTCCTTGACTGCCTCAGTTATAGCCATGAACTCAGCTTCAGTTGTTGAGAGAGCCACCACCTTTTGCAGATTTGCTTTCCAAGACACAGCAGTCCCAAAAACTGTAAAGACTAACCCAGTTTGTGATTTTCTTGTATCAATATTTCCAGCATAGTCTGAATCCACAAAACCTTGAATAAGATGAGCACTGACTTGCCCTTTACCATAGACAAGTCCTTTTCCCAAAGTTCCTTTTATGTATCTCAGCAACCATTTTACTGCTTGCCAGTGATATTTTCCAGGATTAGCCATATGTCTGCTCACTAAGCTCACTCCATGAGCAATATCTGGTCTTGTGCAGACCATTGCATACATCAAACATCCCACTGCATTTGAGTATGGAACATTCTCCATGTACGCCTTTTCTTCTTTAGATTCTGGTTCTTGATCCTTGCTGAGTTTGAAGTGACTTGCCACAGGAATTGCCACTGGTTTAGCATCCTTCATATCAAACTTCTCCACCACTTTTGTTAGGTACTCAGTCTGACATAGAAACAGCCTGTTCTCAGGCCTATTCCTCTTGATCTGCATACCCAGTATTTTCTTGGCACTTCCAAAGTCCTTCATTTCAAAGTTAGTACTTAACTGCACTTTAAGATCATTAATAGCAGCAATATCATGGCTAGCTATGAGCATGTCATCCACATATAACAGCAGATAAATAACAGATTTTCCTTTTTCATGTTTGTAATATATACACCAATCATAATCTGATCTCTTAAAGCCACAGTTAAGCATGAACTCATCAAATCTTCTATACCACAGTCTCGGTGATTGTTTAAGGCCATATAAGGATCTTTTAAGCAAACAAACTTGTTTTTCAGGATCACCTACTACAAAACCTTCAGGCTGCCTCATATAGATTGTCTCATCAAGATTACCATGCAAGAATGCTGTTTTAACATCAAGTTGTTCTAGTTCATAATCAAAATAAGCCACTAGAGACAACATGATCCTAATAGACCTATGTTTCACAACAGGGGAAAATATTTCAGTAAAGTCTATACCTTCCTTTTGTGTGAAACCTCTTGCCACTAACCTTGCCTTTAATCTGGGAGGTTCTACCCCTGGTATGCCTTCTTTCCTTGTGAAGATCCACTTACTTCCCACAAGTCTGGTCTTAGCAGGCCTATCCACAATTTCCCAAGTTTTGTTCTTCTTTAGAGAATCCATCTCATCATGCATTGCCTTAAGCCACTGCTTTCCTTCAGCACCATTTACTGCATCTTGTACATTCTCAGGTTCATGATTAGAAATATTTTCTGCAACACTACATGCATAATTGATCATATCCTCAAAACCATACCTAACAGGTACTCTAGCATTTCTTCTAGGCCTATCTCTAGTAAGCCAATAATCATTACTTTCAGTATGATCAATATTATCATTTGTTTCATCATCAATATTCTGAGTGTCAGTTATTTCAGCAGGAATATTATCATGTTCAAGCTCCACCTCAGATTCAACATCTTCAGTTCTAGTTACCAAGTCATTTTCATCTGTTTCCAGATTTAGCTCCACCTGATTTACATTTTTCTTAAATGGGAAATTAGACTCATCAAACCTTACATCTTTACTAATAATGACTCTTTTATAACCATCCTCCAAGCACCACAGTTTATATGCCTTAGTTCCATCAGGATATCCAATAAACACACATTTTAAAGCCATAGGTTCTAGTTTACTCTGCTTCACTGTTGCATAAGCAGCACAACCAAAAATCCTAAGCCTATCATACTCATCTAAATGATCAGTCCACATTTGCATAGGAGTTTTAAAGCTCAAAACAGATGAAGGACTTCTATTTATTAAGTAACATGCTGTGTGGGCAGCTTCAGCCCAAAAAGTTTTTGATAAACCAGATTGAATTAGCATACATCTTACCCTCTCCAAGAGTGTTCTATTGAACCTCTCAGCCAAGCCATTCTGTTGAGGGTTACCTGGTGCTGTGTGATGTTTCACAATGCCATTTTCCTTGCAAAAGTTCAGAAATGCACTGTCCAAATACTCCAGTCCATTATCAGTCCTCAGATATTTTACCTTCAGACCAGATAGGTTCTCAACCATCATTTTCCAGTTCTTGAATGTCTCAAAGGCTTCAGATTTCTGTGCTAAAAAATATACCCAAGATCTTCTGGTAAAATCATCAATTAAAGACATAAAGTATCTTTTACCACCATGGGATTGAACTCTAGTTGGTCCCCAAAGATCAGAGTGAATATAGTCAAGTTTAGCCTTAGTAACATGCTTACCTCTACCAAAACTCAACTTAGTGGACTTTCCTAAAACACAGTTTTCACAAAATTCAATTTTGCTTACATGATCCTTACCAAAACAACCTTGATCATGCAGTTTTTGTAGGCCTAACTGACCTAAGTGTCCTAGTCTTAAGTGCCACAAAATTGTTCTATCTTTCTCAGATTCACCATAGTTCACATCATCCAGACTCATGGTATTTCCTTCTAACACATAAATCCCATTTTGTCTATTTCCACTTAACTTCAACACATTCCCTTTAAAGACTCTTATCAAACCATTTTCAGCCTTAAAGTTACAGCCATGTGCTTCTAACATGCCCAAAGAAATTAAATTTCTTTTCAGGTCAGGCACATACCTCACACCTGAGAGTTTGAACTCAGGTCCCTCAGTCACCTTGATCCAGATAGTGCCAATTCCCACCATCTTGCAAGCTTTGTTATTTCCCAAATGCACAGTACCTTGATCCTTTTCAACATACTCCATGAGCCACTCTTTGTGTGGTGTCATGTGGTATGAACAACCACTATCAAGGATCCATCTACTGGTAGGATGAGTCTGAGCCACAACCAGAGCCTCTGCATTCCCATAAGCTTCCTCAGCCATGGCAGCATCTCCCTTTTCTGGTTCCTTCTGACCCAGGTTCTTCTTCCTCTCAGGACAGTCCTTTCTCCAATGTCCAGTCTTGTGGCAAAAGAAGCACTTGAACTTCTTCTGGTCAGATTGTTGAGGATTGTTGGAGCCTTGTTTTTCCTTGGATTTCTGAGAACCAGACTTCTTTTGGAAGTTCCTTTTCTGAAATCCTCCATGAGCAACCAAGCCATCAGCCACTTCTTTCTTAGGCTTCTGCTCCATTTGTTTTTGTTTAAGGGCAGCCAACACATCCTCCATGGACAGTGTCTCTCTTGAGTATTTCATTGTATCAACAAAAGTAGAATATGAAGGAGGGAGGGCATTAAGAACCATAATAGCCTGATCCTCATCTCCTATCTTCTCATCAATATTCTCCAGATCAATTACTATTTTTGCAAAGTCATCAAGATGCTCTTCTATTGATTTACTTCCATCCATTTTGAAACCGAAAAGCTTACCCTTCAAGTAGATCCGATTTGTGAGAGTAGCAGTCATATACAAGGATTCCAGCTTGAGCCATACAGCAGCAGCTGACTTCTCCTTCGAGACTTCCCTCAGCACCTTGTCTCCAAGATGCAAAATCAAGGTTGAATAGGCCATCTCTTGCATCTCCTCTCTATCTGTTGCGGACACAGTAGCAGGAATGCCATCGACGACCAGTGCCTTCGCCACTTTCATTTGTACCAAGATCGCCTTCATTCTTTGCTTCCACAAAGCAAAATCGCCCTTGCCGTCGAACCTCTCGAGTTCCACCTTCGTTGACACCATCATTGCAACCAGGCTCTAGATACCAATTTGTAGAGATTAACGCAGCTAATCTTGCAACTAATGAAATGAAAACGAAGCAGCGACAATTGACACAGAATTTATACTGGTTCGGATCCGGATGATCCTACTCCAGTCGAGAAGAGGGGCGGCTCTTTATTAATCAAATTGATGATGGTACAATACAGGAATCACGCTCACGAAACTACTCATTGGATCTTGTCACTCAATTTGACTTCAATTGCGAAATCGAATCAAACACTCCAAGAACCCTAGTTTTGCTTTCTGGTAATTTGGGGAAGAACTAGTGCTGGACTCGGATGAGTTGACCCACAATTTATAGCCGTTGCTTGAGCCGACTCGAGCGCTGGGCAAAACACTGCGCTCCACACAATCGCCAGGAAGAAACGATATCGTTTTAATAACTCGGCGTGCACTCCTTATTGACTAAAACGACACCGCACAATCCCAACTGCCATAACAGACCTTCCCGCCCATTAATCGGACTCTTCTGTACTGCCAAAACGACGTCGCAAGCTTCAGATACAAATTCTTCAAGATCCGCCGATCGGCCATCCGAGAAGGAACACGCACAACCGATCGGGCAGCCGACCGGCCAACCGATCGGGTATCCCCTCGGCTACCAAGCCCAAACGATCGGACATCCACTCGGCTGACTTCCATTCTCCGCGGACCCCTTCTGCAAAAATTCCTCGCGGAGGTCTGAACTATTTCCGATTAATATTCATACGTTCGCGCCTTTATTTTCCAGACGTCCGCGCTTGACTGATCTCCAGCTCCTCCAGGCCATACTGGCCTATTCAAGCACCTGCAAGTCCATCATACCATCATCACCAAACCTCAAGTAGATGACAACCAACAATTACACCCAAAATATCCACCAGGCGCAACCCCTAGAACCACCACCACCCTCAGCCAACCCACATCCGCCACCTGCCCAGCCAAGCCCCCAACTCCCAGACCGTCACCCAACAAGCCCCCGTCAGCCACCCGCCAAACAACCACACCTCCAGCCACCCATATCTGTAGTCGGGCCACCACCCAGCAGCCCCGGCACCGCAAAACGAGTAGCTCAGCGACACAGTTACGGCGCATGCCACCGACGACGCAAACAGCACGACGACCAAGAGGAGAAGGAGAACCTTCGTGGGAGGCTACTGGCATGAGGAAAGCCGCAGACGACAGCAAAGGGGTAGCGCCTGGCGAAGAAACGAAATCAATAGGCGGCGACTCTCAAAGCTTCTGGAGAAGATGAGAAACAGGAGAGAGAAGAGTGTTGTATGGAATTAATTAGTATGCTTAATGTGGATAATAAAAACATATTGAAATAAAGTATGCTTAGTGTGGATAATTGATGAAGAAAAATATGGTTATCGTCGACAGCAGGGTTCGAACCTGCGCGGGCGAAGCCCAACAGATTTCAAGTCTGTCTCCTTAACCACTCGGACATATCGACTCATGATTCTAGTTCATACGACTTCGTAATTATGGGTATGTTTTACTTGGCTGATGACATTTGGAAGGACTAGAAGCATAAGCCAATTACGGCAGCGATGGAGATGGCAATTACGAATACGGTGTGCTTGCATGATGAGAAACTCCTGATGCCATGCAATCTGCTAATGCTAATTCCCTTGCTCTGAGTTTAAGACAGTTAGTTTCAAGATCGAATGAAGAAGAAAATGATGACGAATGGTGAGTTACCATGTCTATAATCGGAGATGGGGCATGGGTGGCTGTGGCATCATCAGAGACTTGTGTAGCTGGTGGGCTAGGGACTGCTTGCGCTGGAGCTGGGGCATGGTGCCTTTTGTGCTTGTGTCTTCTCTTCTTGTGCTTGCTGGGAGCTGGAACCGCCGGGGTCGGGGATGGGGATGGCGGTGTCTCAAAGATCGGTGCGGGGGCAGGAGATGGCGCTGGGGGGCCTTTGTGGTGCAGGCACTGGTGGTGGAAGAGCTAGAGATGGGGATAGAGCTGCGAAGGGGGTTTCGATTCTCTGCTCCTGATTCTCTGCGCTTATAAGGCGGTTAAACCGGCTGGGTTTCGATTTCGGGTTCGGGTGGCAACAAATTTGAATTACTTTTGACGAACTACGAATTACCACATGTTTTTGATGAATTTTATAATTTGCACCAAAAATATAATTTACACCCGACTTTTTCCAACTTTTTTTGATAGAAGATTACATACAAAGACCTGAAGAAAAGGAAGAAATAACAACAGCAATACAATCGACCAATTAATACTGGAACAGACCGTCCAATCATGAACACTAATCCAGCAAAGCTAGTCAACCATTCGCTGCTTAGTAATCTTCACACAGAAACAGCTCCAAGGTCCATGTCACGCCAAACTGACCAAATAGAAGAAGTGATTGGAAAGAACGGGAAAAGCAACTCGTGTTGAGGTGCGCTGCCGTTCGCCGAGAATCGCACAATAGATCGCAGTCGTTCTCAATCGTCTCGATCTGGCTTCTCTCAAAAAAACTTGACTTCTTATGAAACCCTAGAGCAGACATGACTTAAATATGGTTGACCAGCCGTGACTCAAAACACTGTGTTTCTTTGAAACGCACCACCTCCATGTCTTTAAAAAGGGCTCAAATGCATATGGCCCAAAAGGAGATGCAGACATCCCAAAACACTAGGCCCATCAGCTAGAAGTCACTGGTCAGTTTGATGTAGGGGTGGGCGTGGACCGGGTTGTACATGTTCCTGACCCGATCCGAAATAGTGATCGGGTCATTTATTTGAACCCTAACCCGACCTTAAGTACCGGGTCAATTATGTTAACCCAAACCCGACCCGAGAACTAAAATTTAAAATAATTAAAATTGACTTTGAAGTGCATAAAACATTATCTATCAAAATACAAATACTTGAAAATATAAATACGACTGAAGCAAACTAATTGTGTTGGTCATTTCATTCCTTTATGATTTTCAACGAGGCAAAAGTTTAATACTCTTTTCGGTAACCTCCAATCTTCATCAATAAAATGACCTGTTAAGCACATGTAAGACAAATTTTGATTTGAAGTCCAACAGTCTGTTGTCAAACAAATACGGTTGCATGACTTCCCAAACCATGCCTTTAACTTTTTCTTTTCATCCAAAAACAACTGGTAGCAATCTCTTGTAATCGTACGTCTAGATGGCACTGTAAACCTCGACTCTAGTTGATCCATCATTTTAAGAAATTCACGCCCTTCTACAACTTTAAATGGCATCTCGTCACAAATAATAAACCTTTGCTCTTACTACCTTCTCCATCAACCTCGTTTTGCTCGACATAGGCTGCTCGGGTGAAATGAATGTACCCTCAACCTCAAGGTTTGATTCACTGATTCCAGTCATATTTGTTGAAGGAAGTTGTGCCATTTCTTTTTACCTGAAAATCTACTAGTAAAATAGAGATCACCAATATGTTCATGGTAAAAAATAAAACATCTAGTCAAATAACAGAATAAGAACAAATATAGAGCAAGTTCACGACACAAAAAGGTCTATTTAACATCGACACAAAATCGACATGCTCAGGTAAATCAATCTGACTAAACATCTATTCAAATAACAGAAGGTAAATATAACGGCAACTGATTTATTTATACGAACTTACTTGAGATGATGATCGTTCTGGCTCCGGTGGCTCGTCGACTCTCGTTCAAAGTTGTAACTTTGAGTGTTAGGGTTTTATTTGTCCGAGGTTCAAATCTAAGTAAAATTATAATTTTTAAAATATTTATCGGGTCGGGTAACCCGAGCCCAAACCCAAACCCGACCCGAAATTCATACCGAATTGAGTTAAACCCTAAATTATCGGGTCAGATTGGGTTATCGGACCGGGTCGGGTTTTGCCCACCCCTAGTTTGATGTAGGAAAGACGCCTAAAAAGCTAGCTAAACTAACTATCTATTACAAGGCTTTGTTTCCTACTTACAAAGAGACTAAAATTTGTGCCTGAGATTTTTACATCAAAACCAGTTCTACTTGGTAACAGTAAACAACAATATAAATATATAGTCTCTACCACTCATAGTTTGGTTGTGGTTTTATTCTCTTCGTCGGGTAGGGTATCTTTATCCATGTGCCCAGCCCATGCCCCATTGTAAGTTTTTCTCGGTTAAAATTGCAGATCATTTAGGCCCTGTCCACTTTGATTCTATTTTTTGATTTCTAAGTTAATATCAGTTAAGATAAGTTAATATCAGTTAAGATAAGTTACCTTCAGTCACTATAAGTTAAGTTAAGATAAGTTACTTTTAACATACTATTCATCATCATCATACCATCATCATCATCATACTATTCATCATACCATCATCATCATCATACTATTCATCATACCATCAACTATTCATCATCATCATACCATCATACTATTCATCATCATCATAATATTCATACTATTCATCATCATACCATCATACTATTCATCATACCATCACACTATTCATCATACCATCATCATCATACCATCACCAGTATACTATTCATCACACCATCATACTATTCATCATACCATCATCATCATCATACCATCATACTATTCATCATCATCATACCATCATACTATTCATCATCATCATCATACCATCATACTATTCATCATCATCATCATACCATCATACTATTCATCATCATCATAATATTACTATTTATCATCATCATCATCACAACCATCATCATAAAATTACTATTCATCATCATAAAATTACTATTCATCACCATCATCACCCCCATCATCATCAGTATATTACTATTCATCATCATAAAATTACTATTCATCATCATCATCACAACCATCATCATCATAAAATTACTATTCATCATCATCATAATATTACTATTCATCATCATCATCATCATAAAATAATACTATTCATCAGTCAATATAAGTTTCAGTTAAGTTAAGATCATTTAAGATCATTTAAGATAAGTTAAGATCAGTTATGTTAGTTAAATATAAGTCAAAGTGGACGGCCCTTAATTGGCAATCCATCTTTTTTGGGAGGAAATTTGGAGTATATTTGTTCTAGTTTGGACGGAAAGTGCCGCAGTAAATTTAATATTTTGCGATCACGATCAGTTGCGTATACACTTCATTAATACAGTCTCTAATTATGCCATTCACCGACAAGGAAATGGCCCGGTGGCAAGAGTAGGTCAAAGTAGTGGCGGATCTAAGAATTTTTGTCTGACCGGAGGCGAGATAAATATTTTACTAGTTTTCAGTTTCATGAAGCGCTATTTTTATATTCAACTAGAAAAAAATATCTTTTAATAGTTAAGGTGGTGAAAAGTTATATCAAGACTAGCTTCAAGAGTTGAAATACTAAAAAAGATGTGAGATGTTTTGTCGTATCCTTCATCACACTCTAGCAAGAGCACCAAGATCATTCAAATTCAAGATTAATTGGTTCATTTTTTAGAGTCAATCGATCGCAAAAATCAAAGTCATTAAAAACAAAATTAAGTCAATCTCACATTAACTTTAAAGGATTAAAGTGATAAAAGAAATCAACAGGAATAAAGAAAGCATACAAATAAGATTAATCAATACCTCTTTGGTTAAAAGATTTACTCAATTTAACGTAAACTTATTTTCATTAATTATATAATCAATCTTATTTTGAATAATCATATATTTTTATCATAACATTAATATTTACCCTCAAGTTTTACGAATAAGTTATATTACTTTTCTGAAATAATAAACTCAAATTTATTTTCATACTAGGGGGTGGGCATATAATCAAAATGACTGGGGGCGAAATATAAAAATCATTCAAAAATACATTGCATTAGTCTAATATTAAAAGAAATTCGGAAAATCGACCGAGGGCGACTGTCCCCCCCTCCCCACTATGTGGATCCGCCCATGCATCAAAGTATAAAACACTGGAAACCGTTTAACAAAAGCCGTAGTGCGGAGTTTGTCCTGGTCACTATCCCTTCTGATGCATTGCCTTCCTTAAATTCGCACAGTGTAATTTTGACTAACGGAGTTGACTAATGAAGTTAATTTTAACGGACCTTTATTGGAAAATATAATAGTTCGGACCTCAATCTAAAAATAAGTGATAGTTCAAGGGCCTATTTTATATTTTTCCCTAATTAAATTTCATATTGAACTCAAACACGGATGTAAGGAATCGTATATGACTCCTTAGCCAACAGGCCACCACCCTGTTGGCAGCCCTTTTGACTTTTTGCAAACACATAATTAAGAAATGATGGTAAATAAGATTTTACGTTTAGTTTGCTTAAAAAATAAAAATAAAAGCATCTGATATATAAAAAATTATTATAATCTTTCCCAAAATAGGAAGAAGAGTTTCATCATTTATAGAGCTGGATTTAGTAAACGATCAAGTGGATATATTCGTGAACAAATTGGATCAAAGTTCGGTTCGATCTTAAACGTGTCGATCACAAACACAATTTTAAGACTCGTTTATTAAATGAGCTAAGTGTCAGTCATTAGGTGCTCGGCTTGTATATGTTCTTGAACAGCTCGTTTATATGCTCATTAAAAATCATTTAAAACTCGATTAGCTCGATTATAGCTTGATTCTTTGGTAATTTACTAATTTTTATCATATAAAATAGCTAATAAATAGCTCGACAATGACTCATTAACAATGGTTCTAGCAACTCGTTTATAGCTTGATTATAACTCGAGCTTGATAAAATATCGAACCAAATTCGAATATTGTAGAATCGAACCTAGTTCAAACACATATTTTTTTCAGACTCGTTAAACTCGAACCTAATATAATCTTATGGAACCGAACTCCAACACCTCAAATATATACTGAACAGTAGTTCACTCAACTCGACTCGCTTAAACCTCACGCATTATTATAGTTCCATTTCATCTTTTTACACCATATTTTTCATTAACGAAAATAATAATCATTCCGACTTTCTTCCAAATCCAACAATGGACGCAGTCCTCATTTTCATCTTAGCTCGGTCGATATAAGCACTCGTTTTCTTATTAATACTATCCAGTTTAGAAACACCTTTCCCGCCTTGGCCTCCGCCTCCGCGTCCACCACTGACCTCCGTCACGCTCCTCCTCATCTTCATCTTTGCGCGCTTGATATAATCCGAGAACCGATCACTGCCACCTTGTTCATTTTTCTTCACCTTAACTACACCGGCGTCGGTTCGAACCGCTTTATCTTTCGAACCGTCGAAAACCGGCTGGGTCGTTTTGATTTTTGAGAAAACCGAGTAATCAAACTCGATCGGTACCGGTTTGGACACATTGGAATGTTTAGGAGATGATGGAGACTGTTTAAGCGGGTTGCTGAAAGTGATAGCCTTTTTTACTCTGCTGCATACGCCATGAATTGGCTTTGAGCTTCTCTGTGTTGTGTCCTCCATTTTTGGATAAGCTGTGTTTCCTGTGAAGACGAGTCTGAATTTATAGTGAAATGTGAAATTGAGCCGAGTGGCCGGTTCGAATTGATAGTTGATGTAAGATTCTGATTTAATATGAACCAGACAACCAGTTGTTTGCTTTATTAACAGGATGAGAATCATATTCTTACGCACCATTTTTTTCCCACAGATGTATTAAGTAAAGAATAAGAATAAGAATAAGAATAAGAATAAAGAATAAGAATAAGGGCGAAGTGATGTGTTTCGGTGGAGTTATTCTTATTCTTTACTTAATACATCTGTGGGAAAAAAATGGTGAGCACTCCACCCGGCACCGAAGTGTGTGCTCGGGTTCGAAGACCCTCTAACTCAACTAACATAATACTAAATGGGACTCTTAAGAGAAGACGTTATAAGAATCAATCCTTTCAAAATCACTTGGGTCGTCCGTAACGCATCTCATAATAATTACTTGATTTGTTGACCTCGATCTCAATATCTTCGCTTTGATTTTTCTGTTAAAACTTAAAAAGCCAAGTTTGTTCTTCGAATAAAACTAAATGGGACTCCGAATAATGATGCTCAAAATGGGCCACAGTTTTAGTTTTTGACAGCAACTATTAAATGCTAATGATATCATCAGCTTCCGAAATGGTATCTGACGGTGTTATACTTATACCATCACCTCTCTGTGATTTTCTCTTTGTCGCAACAAGAGGATTAATCTCTTCCTCATTGAAAACTGGCGGGCGGTCAAACGGAGGACCTCCCTTGAACACTGGATGTACATAAGCATCTTGAAGGTACTTTTTCAGGTTCAGGTTTGGTTCGGTCGCTCTTTCAAGAGTGTCCTTCACCATCGCATCCTGTAACATCAGACCAGAATTTTATTCAGACCCAGTTCTGCAAATTTTCAAATCCGTGGTACTTTAACGTTCAACTACTTTATTGTCCGGCCTAACCTGCAGAGGAAACTTCAAGAAAGCTGATTCGAATCGCCCTTTGCAGAATTTATGGAACCAAATAGTTAAAATAGGTAGCACCAGAATCAATGGCGTCGACTTGTAAACTTTTTCTGTGCTCATCAGTCCCATAAATAAAAGTTGCGAAATTATCTGACCGATTATTAACCTTTTATGTACATCAGGCCAGAATGCTGCCCCACTTTCGTACTTCTGGACATACACATTGATAATCTACCAGTCCGCATCAACAAGAAATAATTTCACTCCATGATCAAGAGCTATATATATATATATAAATACGAAGGGGACGATTATAGCCAAATACCTGGTGGCGGAAGATAAGGTAAGCGAAAGCGAAAAATCCCAAGACAAATGGAAGTAGTATAGGTGTGATTACTGCATAAACTTGTCCAACCAGAAAATATAATTGAATCTGAGGCTCTGATGTGGCGAAACTCAAGCAGCCAGGATCCATAGCCTGCTCTCTGTCCTTTTCTGTTTTGACGATGAATGCGTTCTTTAAGTGATAAGTAACAAGAGGGACCAGTCTTAGGATCTCTGCTGCTATGCCTGACCATCCATCAACCATTATATACGTAATGAAGAATGTCGCTTTCATTGGTATCGCTACGCCAACAGTCTTCGGGATCCTGCAACAATAAAAATTACGTGTGTTGAGAATTAAGACAATCCAGAGGATGAATTGAATCAGTGACATTTAGTTGCGTTTCCAATCCAAGTCTTTTTATGGTATTGAAGTTTGTTTGTGAAAAAAAAAAAAGAAGAAGTTTATAAGTGGCTTACTCAGCTGGGGGCTGGTTCATGAGACTGTCGAGCTGTTCGAATGCAGTTCCAGTGATAATGCTCCCGAGGAATACATTGACTAATACGAATAGATAGTATTTGGAAGCAGACCTCCTTTCGAGTGATGAAAGCGATGTAAATCCTTCAACCTTGGACATGGTCATTAAAATAGACGGAAGTGCGATAAGAAATATTTTTAGAGCAATGCCTGGGAGAAAGCCTTGGATCACAGACTTCACTCCCTCCCTGCAAGTAATAAGTATAGCCAGGGTGCGAATTACAAGCCCATGGAACTTCCCAAATGATGCATAAATAAATCCAAGTATGCAACAATGACAAGCCACAAGGTCACTCACTTTTCAATCACCGGCTTCAGAAATGGAAGTACTCGCTCAATCCCCTCGATATTGGCTAAAGACTGAACAAAAGCTATAGGGATCATAAAGAAGAATGTCAGGAAAAAAAGGCTGACAGCCATGAGAAGCCTTCGGATGGTGAGCTCAACAAAAGGTATTTTGAGGTTGGACCAATAGACGTCGCGTGGCTCGGGTGCCCACTCAGTTAGCCAAATTGTGGGATTATTGGATTGTTGAGTTTGAGCACATATTGCAGCTCCGTATCGAGATTTAAATGACACAAAGGCTGCAGGCATTATGGCCTTGGAATCACTAAAGATCTTTTCCCTTACTTCATTTTGCTGTAAGAAACATCAACGGTCGTTGTGCAATTGGAGAATTGAAGCATTTGGATTTTTTCAACATTCAATGATACCTTATGGAAGCATCAAAATAACAAGATGAGAGGAAGCAAAGAAAGTTTACCTCTTTAGTCAATTTGTCAATCATATCAGTATAGTAATCAATTGCATCTACTGTAGTTCCCAGCATTCCAAACAATCCAGTCTACAAAAGACATCATATCAGAAGATGTAATAAAATGGATGAGTCGGTACGAGAATCATAAGGCGATGGAAAAAGCTAGCTGTGAACTGTGATAGCTTCTAGAAATGGAAATTAGTACTTTTGTAGTAGGCCTTTTTGCTGGTTTTCTCTCATGTTTGGTCTGGTAATACACGAGCCAATTCTGTAGACTCCTAATCTTGGCAACCGATTCTGCTAGATCGTTTGCATTATACACAACCTACATACACAGAGACACATAATAAAAGTTCTGAACTGAAATAGGCTAGCGAAAAAATGTATGTTGCCACTGTTCAAGGTACGATATTTACTACATACGAAAAACACACCTGATGTAAAAGATACTGATCTGGATGATTTACGGAAAAGAAATGCTCAACATGTTCGCCGACTGTTTCATCGGGATCTGGAGGAACATTCCTGACAAGAACCTGTTAAAAAATAGAATTGTAAAATATAAGAGAAATTATATAAAAGATTGGCAGTAGGTAAATATTTATTCGAAGACTACTGATTTTAGATTAAACTAAAAAAAAGATGCTCACGGTGAACTGATCAGGACGACGCCCCTCAGAAGCTAGAAAACGCAACCGCATGTCTGCTACAGTCTTGTAGTCCTGATATAGCACATGGAATGTCCAGAATGTGAAAATGTATGCCATTCCTATATGGACCCAGAACCTGTTATATCTCAGCAGGAAGAGAAGCAAACAAATTCGGTAACATGAATAACTTGAGCTATACAGCCTTCATGTAATAACAGATCTCTCTGACTACTAAAACTCTTGCAGATTAAAGAGTGACCTACAATACCGAATTTCAAGGAGAAAAAAAGTGACCTAATATAGAAACTTTCAGAAGTAAAAATATGCTGAGTTTCACTTTAATTGAAGGATGGAGAACATGAAACCAATAAGCAATGAGGCCTATTCATTGCAGTGGATCTCGATGAATTGAAGGTTATCTATAATAGTCACTACTTGTAAGAAGTGACAATTAATTCATCACCTTTTGGATCCACGAGGAACATTTGATATTGAAAGCTTGTCGATGTTACTAAACTGTATATCTTCAGTGGTCTCTAGTCTCTCCCCAGTGACGTTTACAGGCACCAAAACAAGAAGAGACAGTATTGTGAGCGGTACAAATATTTTCAATCTGCAAAAGAATTTAATAAGTCAATAAGTTATGCAAAAGTAGAGATCTAAACATCCAAATTTCATTTTAACAACTTTTAGTAAATTGCAGGGTTTAACAATAGCAAATTTTGTTTATAAGTGGCAAAGAAACTTGGCTCACATAAAATCGTGTAACAAAACAAAACTCACCCAAGTAGATAAATGCGGACTTGAACAGCTGAATCAAGACCAGCATGCTCAACAATCTCCTGTTTAGGCATCTTTAAAGCAGCAGGCATCCAATTCAGAAACCTCAGATACGTTCCCACCTCCAAATTGACAAACCTGCTAACAAACGCTCCAGCTTTTGACGGACTCTGTCTGAGCCCCTTGAGATACCATTTGGGGAAGTAAACTCGATCGTTGATAGGCTGCAGTCTCAGAAATGCAAATGCGGCGAGAAATGCAAGTACAGATAGAATATTGATAGCTGCTGAAACCACAATATCCTGAAGTGTCGCCATCTAGAGTTTCTCTGGATGAGAAAAGTACCCACACTTAACCACGAATCGGACGTACAAAATTAAGTCATCACTATAATCCTCTTCGAGAAACTAGATCATCGTCGTTATCAATCCTCAAATTAATGACAATAAAGGGTACTTAAAAATGACCTTAACAACCCATTTTTCGATCCCATTTTCATGTTATCAAAGAACAACAAATTTAAAACTGAGTGTGTGAGATAAAGGACAACACCTGGATCTGTTGGCTCCTGTGTATGAATGCGTCAAAAATCAAGCAATAATCTGTGAATTCTCAGATCCAGATGAGATGAGGAAAAAGGAGGCAAAGAGCTCGGAGCTGTTGAAGGTCACAAATACATAGACGAAATGAAAATAACGGTTTTCATAACAGATTTTTCAACGAAACGACGCCGTGACGCATGAATTAGATCCACATCGACCAAATTAATATAACGACAAAACAAAATGGCAAATGAACACACGTCAGCGAGCAAATTGAAATTTACTCCACGTCATCCGCATTAAACAATCAAAAACTGCCACGTAATCTAAACCTGAGATGCTAACGACGTTTTACAAAACTTATCCTGAGAAGCTGATGACTCATCACTTAACTTGCTTTTCCTACTTCCATTCCCAGACGTCAGATGGTCAAACCCTACCCCATTGACTCCATCTCCGCCGTCCACATCATCATCAGAAACGACGTCGTCGTCCCCCTCTTCTCCTTCATCCGAAGAAAGCGGTACTAGCCAACACGCACCATACAGATGCCCGTTGACGCACACAAAGTACTCCAATGCGCCGTCGTGCGACCCCAGCCGCCTCGCCGCGCTTCTAGGTATCAGCCGCGCCGCCGTCATGCTCCACACCCGCGACCCGCAGTAAGGACACCTGACCCTCTCCTCCAACGGCACCGCCTGCCGGATCAAAAACCCCCTCGTTTTCGACTTATTGAATCCTTTGAACACGCCTCTGTAGATTCCTAAATCGTCCTCGCTCGCGGCAGTCGGATGTTCGCACGGATCGCTCACGTACAGCAAATCGTCACGGCACTTCTTCTTCAAAAAGCTCCGACCCGACGTTTTTGAAAATCGGGTCTCTTTTGTCAAATGACCCGGTGACGATCGGGTCACCCGAAAGTGAGTTGTTGACTCGCATCCGCAGCAGAAGAAGAGCAGCTTCGCCAGCGCGTGCCAGCCGCCGTTCAGCCGACTCTGCGTTAAACCGTCCGTCAGAGTTTCTAGCATCCTCGGCGCGCGGAACGCGCAGAGCTCGCGCCAGAGAAGCCGCTTGGCGACGGCGCGGAGTTTCCGGTTCACGGCTGCGACTGAGCATAGAGCTTGCAAGTCCCACTGGATAGACTCGAAGACTCTGAGCAGAATCTGTTCGTTCAGAAGGCCCGAGTCTTCCGGGTCGGATCCTTGACCCAGTAGCGAACTTCGTCTCAGCCTCTGGTTACTGTTACTCCCGTTGCTTCCGTTCATTTCGGCGTTTGGCGCGTATGTGCGGGCGGAGAGTTTGTATTTACAGTGCCCAATTCTCGCCCATAGGTGGACACGTGGCGTGACGTTACTCGTTACCATCTATCTGCTATTGTTGCCGTTGGATTTCGGATACGTGGTTTGTGGTGATTGGTGAAACGACGCGTGTCGGGATGCTATTAATCTGTGGGAATGAAAGCTGCTTGACGGTTAGATAGGAAAAGTGCAGTGATGGATATTTTCAAAACTGACACGTGTCTGTAAATATCAGAGTTAAAAATATCTGACGGGCCGCGTTGGGGCAGATGTCCAGTCTATACGAATAAAAGATTACTATATGTAAATTTAAATATTGGCAGTGAGGATATAGAAGAGAATGCGTGGTGCATTACGATCCGTCCACGTGGCGAGATTTTTAGTTCGGGTGGTTTAGTGTTGCATGGCGCACTTGTAAATATAATAATAAAGGTATATAACAATAGGAATAGATAAAGTTTTGTATTCGGATTAAATTCGTGTAACATTAGGAATAAAGTTGATTTTTGATACAAATAATAAAGTTCGTCAAAATTGATTTATGGTTCGTCGTCGAAAAATAAAAAAGACGATATAGTTTGTCACTTTTCCATATAATTCGTCATCAAGAAAATACTCCAAAAATCAGAATTTAATCACATTCATATAAATCACAAAATCAAAAATTATAATTTATTTATATTTTTAACCGTAAAATCAATTTTATACCTCATATTTTTCTTTTAGATCACAACCTAAAAGTGTCGTGGCTGGTTGTAAACTATTTAAAGAGCTTGTCGCAACACGCGTAGCGGTCATTAATAATGTTGTATTGAAATTTGACATTGAGGGGCTCGACGACCGTCCCGAACACGGTTGTTCTAAAACGCCGCACGAACCGAGGTACACGTGTGGGTTGTTCCATTTATAGTGAGATTGGGTTCAGCGAAGAGATGCCACGTTGACTTTCGAATTTTGGGACTTTCTTTGGTCATACGCAACGCTGAGTTTCAAAATGATATTCGAATCTATCCAACAACGAAACGCTGCGTTTTTGTGCTTAAGCATATTCCGTTCTATGACCGAGGATCCCCAGATTCGCTGGTGTTTGGTTGTGAGTTTTGTACAAGCCCGTGTTTGGTTTTTGGTCTCAATTGCTGCATCGGCGTCTTCGACTTCTCCTACGTTTTTCTCATCTCCGTCATTTGATTTTCACAACAATTTCCAGCCACGTGAAAATCAGTCTGTCTGAATCGCATCGCATCAATTAGCTAACTCGGTGAATCATGGCGACAGTTGATGTGCTTCAGAGAGAGCGAGATCTCTACGCTTCCCTCTTTGACGTCCCCAAAGGTCCATCTCTTGATTCAAATTTCAATTTCATCATTTGTGACTTCTTTGTTATTCAAATTGTATTTCAAGATTTGTATTTTCTATTTATTCGATTGTGAACTTGTGATTTGAAGCTTATACTCTACACATGTGAATTTGGACACTTTTTGTGTGGATTGCAATTGAGGAGGTTTACTAATTGACTATATTTCTGAGTTTAGAATTCCTTCGGTTCCCTTTAAAATTTCCGATTTTGATGCGTTATATGTTGGCAGGAGAATCTTTGAAATCCCGCGGAAAATTGGTGGAAAAGAAGCTTGAATATCTTGAAGGCTTGAATGGAAAAGTAAGCTAACATATTTGAATTTTTAAGCTCCTCGATGTGAAATGTTGCAAGGTGTATTAAATTGATATATTTACAATGAGTAGGGGTAAAAAATTTCGAAGCTTTTTTTTTGTATCAACTAGTTCACTTTAGAGCGGTACTTTTGTGTGCAGACTTGACATTTGGGTTGTGAATGCAGGTCAGCAGCCGGAGAGAACGCAGATGGTTAAATGATAGGATATTGGTGGAACTTGTTCCCCGTTTGAATGAAGAGGAAATTAGAGGGCTTTTTGCTCCTCCACCCTTTGGTATGGATTTTTTTTTCTTAAGAGTAATATTGTATGTATTATTAATGTTAAGGGAAGTCATAGTGAGATTGCTGTCTTCTTTGTCATGTGGCTTCTTTGTATTTGTTTCTCTTTTGACCCATGCAAAATCTATCTGTCGACCGCCACTGCAAAAAAACTCTACAAATGACATCTAGATTTGTGTGTCTTGCGCGACTTGAGCTTCTCTAGGGAAATATTTTTATTTGAACCTAAACGAAGATTCATTTTTGTTCTCGGACAACGCGTGTTTGTTTGATTTTTTTAATGAATCCAATTGACTTTGCTTGCTCCATTTGATTTGAACTACATATATTTTTAAGTATGAGTTATAGCTACAAGCTGGACTAATGTGTTCATTTTTGGACCTAATATTTATATTGGACAAAAAAGTTCAAACTAATCTAAAATTATCTACATTGCAGGTGACGAGGCTCCATTGTCGGTGTTTTCCATGACTGGAGGAGCGGAGTGGGATAAATTTAGGAGCATTGACATGGATAAAGAGGTTTTTATTCAGTTGTGATCAGTTATTGTATGTACTGGAGGGATTAAAGATGACACAATTGGCCTGTAACATAGTCTATTGACCCAAAGAAATTACACATTTGTCATTAGATGTACCGCGGGCACATTTCAAATTAATACTAAGGCACTTGATCTTTTTCATCTTCTGGATCCATAAATTGCATGCCTTTTCCTTTGATCAGGCTAGCTTCATGAAGGCTCATACAAAAACTCCAACAAAGGTTCGAGGCAGCAAAAATGACGATAAGATTGCTGTACTGAGTGCGTGGCATAGAGTGGATTGCAGAACAAGAGAGGCAATGCGTCGTAGTTTTCTTTCGGACTTTATTGAACACTATGAGGTAAGCTCATATTTAACTGTTAACTTTATTTTATTTTATCACAAGTCTACCAATTTGATTCTTTCTCGTACTCGAGTTCTATTTAATGAATGACCTGCCGCTGCCTTTATCAGGCTTGTATAAGAAATTTTGTCACGGAAGGCGCTGAAGATGATCATTTGTCGATTCATGTGCAAGATCCGTTTCACAGACTACTGTTGCACGGCATCTGTGAGGTAAACTCCTCAATTTTAGATCCGACAACTTTCACCTCATTGGATAAACTATAGCATAACGACCCTTTTCGTATTGACAGTTTTACAACTTAGTCTCAGCAACAATGACACAGTCCAAGGACGGTCAAGTATCCAAATTTACAAGGATAAAGAAGAAGAGAACAACCTCCACTACCATCCCGAACACCACTCTCGCCCATTTCCTGAAACAGTCCAAGGAAGGCACCTGGTGAAGGCTACCTTTTTATCGGCCCTCGTCAGAGTCTTGGCCTATGCATTAGTCACTTGTACATGTTTTTCGTTTGCGTAGATATTTAACTTATATGCCATCATGTACACGCCTGATATCATATCATCCCAAGATTTCTAGCTTCATCTGAATTCAGATTGTGTATGCAAAATTTGTAGTATTGTTTTCCAGCAGGGAAAATATGTGATGATGTAATAAAATGATAACGCTAAAAGTTGATTTGTCGTCGCTAAAAGTTGATTTGTTTTCGCTAAAAGCTGCTTGTCTTCGCTAAAAGCTGCTTTGTCAACTACTGCTTCAGAGACTCTGTTCCGACTGTCGAAGAAGCAGAAGATCGAGTCGCCGAAAATGGCGGAAAACAGCATCAAGTACTTCGTGGTAATTATCCATATCGCATCTGCGAATTTTTCAATTGATTCTGTTGATTTAGATTGAGATGTCTGCCAGGTGGATGCGTTCACCGATGTAGCGTTCAAGGGAAATCCGGCAGCAGTTTGCTTACTCTACGAAAACAAAACCGACGAATATCTTCAATCACTGGCAAAAGAGTTCAATCTGTCGGAAACTTGCTACTTGACGCCTCTAACTGACTGCGACATCGGCTCATCGTTCAACGATTCTTCAGTACCGAAGTTCCTTCTCAGATGGTTCACTCCAGTCACAGAGGTCGCTCTTTCAAACCCTAGAATTTATGACATTTTTCTGTTGCCTGAATTTTGTGTTATCTTTGTTATGGTATTGCATCTGAACTTACTGAATTGATGATTTTGTGAAGAAATTTAGAAATGGCTTAATCCTTATGCTTGATTTCAGAAATAGGGTACCTGAGTTTCTGTTTCGCAAGTGCTTATTTTTTAAGTGACCCCCGACTTGGTAAAACCGGTCTCTAGGTTATTCAAAGATGATTCGTCCAGTTGGAAAATGATGACTTATACACGCTATGACCAATCACAATTCACAATTGATCAAGCTGTCATTTTTCTAGGAGACCGGTCTTTGTAAAGCCGGTTTCTTAGAAAATTCGAGAGATCGAAGGCCGGTCTATTTAAAAACAGGGCACCAATGAAATCCAAACTCAAGTGCCATATTTCTGAAATTGAGTTTTGAAATGAGGGCAAACTTAATCTGTTTTATTTCTTATTTTGTGCTAGTGCAACTGAGAGCTTTGCTTGTATTTGTAGGTTAAGCTTTGTGGTCATGCCACATTAGCATCAGCTCATGTGCTTTTCACCAATAGTTTGGTGGATGGAGATGTGGTGGAGTTTCTCACTCTATCTGGTGTTTTGACAGCTACGAAGCTTTCATCAGATAGTAATGGACAGTTCTATATTGAATTGAATTTTCCGGTAGCTCAAACTGTGAAATATGATTCAGTTGATGACCCGTCTCTGGTTAAAGCCTTCAGTGATGCTACTGTGGTAGATGTGCACATAACAACCACATCAGAGGACCTTCTTGTATTCCACTGTCTTTTTCTTTTTCTGTTTGATACTTTTTGCTAGTATGGCGTATATCTAACATGCATTTTTCGGGTGGTTATGTTTACAGGTAGAGCTTCCATCCGGCAAAGACGTTGTAGATTTTCAGCCACATTTTGATGTGATTGAAAAATGTCCTGGAAATGCTGGTGTCATTGTTACTGGAGTTGCTCCTCCAGATTCTGGGTTTGATATCTTTAGTCGTTACTTTTGCCCCAAGTTTGGTATCCCTGAGGTAATTTTGGTGGCTACTTGTCAAGGTTTAGTTTTGTATCCCTGTGACGACTTTCCATTTGGTCATTGAATTACCTTAAAGCACAAAAATATGCTTCTTCAACAGTATAATACGAATTATGAAGTTTGTGTCTCGACCAATGGCCTTGCTGAAAGTGTAAATGATGTTAAACTGCTAAATGAACAGACTCATTAAACTTCAACCGCGTTCAAGGTTCAACAACTGTATAGATGGCTGATGTTCTGAGAAAATGGAAAATGGTACTGATAAAAATCGTGATTTTGTTTCGTAACTTATAACTTGTTCGTTTAAATTCAGGATCCGGTCACCGGAAGTGTGCATTGCGCTTTGGCTGCATACTGGAGCAAAAAATTGGGCAAGCCTAACTTGATTGCATATCAGGTCCTCAATGTTCTCCTAGACATATTGCTCTCATTTTGGTTGATTTGACATTAGTACCACATGTTCTAAGCATTTTGAAGGCCCAAAATTTGTTGAATTGTTCAAATGAATGATTTTCAGGCATCCCCGAGAGGTGGTAAGCTGGAGCTGCGCCTAGACGAGGAGCAGCAGAGAGTCAAGTTGCGAGGAAAAGCCGTCACAGTCATGGAAGGGTCTATATTAGTATAGATTAAAGATAACTTATTACAGACTGTACCTTTGTTTCATCTCAACTGGGACTAATTTGTACTTGATCAAAGGTTGTTGGTGTCCAATTTGGTTACATTATTACCCAAATGGCCTCTAAAGTCTTAAGGATGTAATAACATAAAAATTGGCCAACGACAATGCCGAACAGAAATTGTTCTTTAACATTATAACAAGTAAACCAATGAAGCAAACATACAGTGCACCATTCTAACATATCCACTCAAAGATATGTTATTCAAAACGTCATAATTCAACATAAATCAAATTACATAGTGGACTTAAGCTAATTCTTCAGGATCATCTTCAAAGAACACATTTTCCCTCTCAGGCTCGTCAAGGGAGAGATCAGCAAATTCTAGAATAGATGTGTCCTCCAAAGTTCCAAATTCATCACCACCAACATCCCACATTTTGGTTTTTTCACCAAGATACTCTGATTTACTTCTGGATAAGAGTCGAAGATTATTATGAATAAACACAAGATCTTCAGCACGCATTGAATTATTCCTCTTCACCGAATTAATAAAAGAATAAGTGCTCCAATTTCGTTCAGCAAACGGCGACGAAGTAGGTTGTCCGAGTAAACGAATAGCTAATACTTGAAGAAAAGGTGCTGCCGCTCCAAAATTAGCCCACCAATATCTGGGATCCATTGTATCCCTCATTTTAATAGCATCTGAATCACCAAAAGATCCTCTTCCAAGAGAAAAATTACCAAATTCAGTCAAAACCTTATTATACTCTTCGTGACATGGAAAAAGCCTTTTGAAGCACTTTCTTCGTTCCTTTGAAACCTCATCATCACTATGTGGAGGCTTTCTAGCAAGGTCCTCTCCAAGCCATTCATTACCGTAATACCTATAACAAAAAAAAAAATCAAGTGTCAACCATATTAAATCAAATAAATGTGGCATTTTGTAAATAATATCTTTAGTATAACCTTCTTACTTAGGGTTTAACGAATAAGCTAAACAATGGAGAGGTGTGTTACTTTTGGCCCAACGTGCAGAAATTATCTTATACACAGCCTCATAGAAAGTGGAGGTATCAAAATCCTCAGTATGCCCATGCTCATAAATAGCCTTCTTCACCTTCTCTATCATCACATCCCACATCTCATACACCAAATGAAGACAAGGCTTATTAGTGTCACAAACTCTGATCATATCAGAAATTGGAGTTGTAAAGCCAAGAATAAAATCTACTTTATCCCACCAATCTTCTTTAAATATCGTTTCCCTCACAAATCTTGCTTTGGCTACATCATCATCTTCATATAGTGACCATCTCTCAGACAGAACCATGGCTTTCAAAGCTTGCTTAACAAGTTTAAACCTTTTAAGCAAGATAACTACTGAAGCAAAGCGAGTTTCAGCAACCGAAAGTAACTTAAGTGGACTGAAGCGCATGTATATTGACAACCTCATACTATGATTCACAATGAAGTTCTTGATTTGAACAACATCTCTGTGAATTTCAGTTATCCAATCACATTCGGCATAGATTTCCTCACTGTTTATTCACATTCTTCGTGGAACAAATATTCTTCAAAGCAAGATTGAGAGTGTGAACGACACAGGGGGTCCAATAAATGTGTGGGTACATACCTTCGATGGTCAATCCAGCGGCCTTGCAGGTAGTAGAGTTGTCAGTTATCACTTGAACAACATTTTCATGGCCAACCTTATCAATTACTTTTCTTAATAAACAAGCAATGAAGTCTCTACTCTTCACCTCCCCACTGCAATCTACAGCTTTGATGAACATAGGCCCACTTTCACAACAAACCATAATATTGATTAAAGGCTTCTTCGATGGATCACTCCAACCATTACTCACAATAGTAACTCCTTTAGCTCTCCAAGTACTCTTAATGGGAGCTAATAATAAATCAACACGCCTCCTCTCTTTCTCAAGCAACGTGGTTCTTATTCGATCATACCCCGGAGGTACGTAGCTGCCCAAATTATGACTGGCTGCAAAAGTATATGATCTCAAATAATCAGGATTCCTTGCGAGAGTGAATGGCAAACCACTGGTGTAGAACATTCTAGCAATCAGGCAATCAAGTTCATTCCTATCTGGATTGTCAAAAGCTTTAGCAGTATCAAAATCATTCCTTCGCTTCTTGGTTGCACTTGCACCAAAACCATAATTACTAACTTGAGCTGAACTAGTGAATACCGAAGGGCCGGAAGGGAGAGGAACTGCTTTAGGCGCCATGCCAATCAGTTTAGCTTCATATTCTTCCTCTAATCTCCTCATTTCACGAACTTGTTCCATTGATGCTACCTTGCAATAAGCAATTCCTTTGTGACTGAGCTTTAGAAGATGAGCCTTGAGTCTTATGTAAGTTCCTTCCATCTTCATTTTACAAAGTTTACTTCTCCATTCGAACTTCCCTTTCTTTCCGGTTTCTGAACGGTTTACAACAAAATTCCAAAGAGGTTCGTCATTCGGTATTAAAGAACTAGCACATTCACCGCTCCTTATATTATTTGAAGACTGATTATCCATTAAAATGTCCTGACAAAAAAACATATGATCTTACACATACTGAACAGCATCAAAAACCATTAGAAACTGAGCTAATTCAAAAATGGTCTGGCATATGTTGACAAGCAAGGTGATGACCGTCAACAAATAAAATACTTCAATGAGGAAATCATGTTGAAGATAAAAGCTAAATAACAAATAAGGTACTATTTCACAGTGCGGTGGAAACTCTTACTAAGAAATTTTAAGCAGCACACACAATACAAAAAAATTATTCTCATCTCGCCTGGCTCAGAATTTGTTCCAAATTCACATAAAACTATAGCCCTAAAAATTTGAATCAATCCACAACAGCATCAACAGATGGAGCAGCAAAGCAAACAGGAATTGAAAACTACCTGAAAGAGAGAGCGAGTGACGACTGGCAGCAAGCAAATTGGAGAGTGAGCTGCGAAGCCCAGTTTAGGTTAGAATTAAAACGACGTAGTTTCAGGTTAGAACAGAACAATTTAGTAAGAAGCTTGTGTCTGGGACTGGGACCAAAGTCCTTGTTAACATGAATAAACTGATATGTACTAAGAATAATGGTACGAGTAAAAGTCGTGATTTTGTTTCGAGTTTGTTTGAACTTCAGGATCCGGTCACTGGAAGTGTGCATTGTCCTTTCGCTGCATACTGGAGCAAAAAGTTGGGCAAGCCTAACTTGATTGCAGATCAAGTCCTCAGCGACGTATTGCTTTATATTTGGTTGACACTAAAGGCTTTGAGTACATCAGTTAAAAAGGCGCTCCGAGCAGCTATGGATCTTCTGCTTTGTTCTTCTAGCGGACAGTAAAGCATGATATGGCGGCAGAGGCTTTGGGTTTTCTGTATGGTAGACAGCTCAGCTCAGACCTGAACTACACAGGACCTTAATTGTCTTGGTTCTGAACAGTGAAGAATGCTATCAGACTCGACGACTCCAGACCTACTAGTCTATGTAATGCTTTTGGTGAAGGTGATTTCCAAATTTATGGTTGACAGACTACAAGATGTTCTTGACCAGAGAGGTATTTTCCCCATCTCACATTGCATTCATCAAGGTAGAGAGTCATTTCGGATAATATTTTTATTGCTCCTGAGTTAGCCCATTTTATTGAATGTTCGAAAAGTCTTGTTTTGCATCATTAAAGCCAGACATGAGCAAAACAAATGATGGAGTGGAATGAGTCCCTTTGGGAGAATATGCTACTTGAGCTTGGATTTCATAGGTTTCAAAACTAATGTTTAGAACTGTAAGTTACTACTACGTCAGAATAACAATCAAGTTACTGAGGTGATGATACGGCAAGGAAACCCCTTTCACCTTACCCGTTCATTATTTTTATCTAAATGTTTGGGTTCTAGGATAAGTACAAGTCAGTCTGGAAAGAGAACTCTGCTATTAAAATTTGTAAAATAGCTCCTCCAATTAAACATCTACTTTTTTTCTTCCTATTTTTGAAGCGAAATTTAGATGAGTATGAAATATATGAAGAACAGAATGTTGATTTCCACAAAATAATGAACTTGTTTCAATAAAAAAATGTTCCTGTTCGCTGAAAGGAAACTTTCCGTAGCATTCTCAATGTTAAAGAGATGAAAGGACACTCGAAGTATTTATCGGATGGCACTGATTATTGAACAGAAACAATCAAAAATGTTCAAAGAGGTTGCGAAGAAGTTGTGAGAAAAGCAAACTATCTGCAGATGGAAATGAGATACTAGTAGTTTCATAAGCTCTGTCACAGTGCTTTAATGCATCCACATAAAAGAACATTACAATAATCATCCAAGACAATGCTTAAATTCTGGCAGGCACGTAAGCCTATTCGTCGTTGACTTAAGATACACTTGCTTATGACCACTAGTCAGGTTATTTATTACATTCAACTGAAGGCGAGAATCAGAGAGCATTACACCACTAAGTACTTGTCAGGGACTATACTCTAAAAATCGAACTGTTTTCACCACAGCCAGCCAAGTCAATCCATGAAGCATTACACTACTAGTACTAATTCAGGCTAACTGAAGGCGAGAATCAGAACAAAACTCCAAACCGAAATCAAAACCATCACCTGAATCAGCATCTCCATCACTCCGCATAGCTTCACCTGCCTCATCCTCATTTTCTCCTTCACCAACTCGACCTTCAGACTCATCACGACCTTCTCCATCTCCAACACTTGGTAATCCTAATTTAACATCACAATCAACGGGAGTCAGGCACTGATTGTCCACAAATTCATAATCGGAGCATTTTAGGGCTACCAGATTGACTGTTCGCTGATTAGATATTATTATACCTCAGCGGAGCGAATACGATTCTTTAGCGAAGCAAGGAGAAGTGCTGCCTTGGCGCACTGGAGGGCGATCTGCGATCTCCGAGCTTCGGATTTGGTCTCCATGGCCGTCCGTTCGTCTCTCCGATTTTGCGAGGGCGCTAAACCAACAAATTTAAATTGTTCAGGAAATTAAAGTTGTAGTTTATGTGGCTTGAAGAAAAAGGAGTCTCTATTTTTTAATAAAAGATTATTAGCGGTAAAATACTAAATAATGATTTGGTTTCCAAAAATAATTTTGTAAATATTGCGAATATTAAAATGTTTTTGTGTCAATAAAAATGATATAGTTTTAATTGATATTTTCTTTAAATATAACCGAAGCTATTTTTATTCGAAATATCATCATTTTGATACTACACCGTATCACAATTGACCACACACTACCACCGCATCCATCCACCACGCTCCTTAAATCAAGCCACTTATTCCACCACCACCCGTGATCTCTGTTAAAAAGTGGAGTTTGGGTTTCAACTTTGAAAAGATAAATCCTCTCAGACAAACTATAATAGAAGTACACCAACACTTGCAAACCCAATAATGTTTTTCCTTTTTCTTTATTTTTGTCAATAAATGAATCTTTCTTTCTACCCAACTGGCCACCACCACTTCTATTTCCAGTTCAAAACTTCATCCCCAATCCCCCACCACCACTACCTCTCTTTCACATCCACATGTCTTCAAAACCCTAACATTTTCTCAACCCATATGTTCACTCTCAAATCTCCACAACCTAAACCAAAATGACCCACCTCGATTTTCTCAAGAAGTTGAAGCGTTTGAACCCTCTTGAGCCCTCACTTGTCATCCTCGCCTTCATTCTGCTTCTCGTCCTTTCCTGTTTCTTCTTCCTGGATTACAGACCTCTGTCTAAAGGCTTCCTGGCTGGCAACCAGCTTGGGAAGATTCCATGGATTGGGGTGGGAGGAGTTGGACTGAGGAGTGATAGGCTTGAATTTCTTCAAGAGAGTGTTGATGAGTGTGATTTGTTTGATGGGGTTTGGGTTTGGGATGAGACTTATCCTCTTTATCGACCTAAAGATTGCATCTTTATTGATGTTGGATTTAGGTGCTCTGAGAATGGAAGGCCTGATAGTTTGTATACTAAGTGGCGGTGGCAGCCTAAAGCCTGCAACTTACCCAGGTTTGTTGTTGTCTTTCCATCTTCATATTCATATCCTCCTTGCTTTCATTTTTAGCTGCTGAGAAAATCTGCATCAGAAAACAATTATTACTTCATTTTTTTATTGTATTGTATTTGATACATTATCAATTCAAGCATTGTTGTCTTTCCCATGTGCTTGTATTCTTGCTCAATTTAATGCTTTTGTAACGTGTGTAGTTGTTTTTTTACTTAGTGTATTGCTATCACATTCCCTTTGTGAATTGATTAGTGAGAAGGCCGAGTTACTTGTTTTCTTGTGCACCAGATTTGATGCGAAAGCTATGCTCGAGAATCTTAGGGATAAAAGACTAGTATTTGTTGGAGACTCTATTGGAAGAAACCAATGGGAATCTTTATTGTGCATGCTTTCATCGGCTGTTTCGAACAAGTCGACAGTCTATGAGGTCAATGGAAGTCCAATTGAAAAGCATAGCGGCTTTTTGGTGTTCAGATTTCGTGATTTTAATTGTACAGTGGAGTACTATAGGTCGCCGTTTTTAGTCGTGGAGAGTAGGGCTCCTGCTGGAGTTCCCGAGGAGGTGAAAGCAACTTTGAAGCTTGACCTTATCGACTGGACCTCTCCACAATGGAGAGATGCGGATTTTCTTATTTTCAACACTGGGCATTGGTGGAATTATGAGAAGACCTTGAAGTGGTATATAAATCAATACACTGTGTTTATTTTAACAACTGCACATTGTTATGGCCTGGCCTTTCATTTCGTTTCGTAGGCTTTTGATTTTGCCTTTAAAGATTTGCTGCAAGGTTGTGTCGGTGTTGCTTCTCAGAAGTAGAATTTTCTGCAGCAATGTGGAGATTGGCGATTATTAAGATAATCTTCTTGTTATAATTTAGGGGCTTTTACTTCCAAGTAGGAGAGAAAGTGATGATGCAAATGACTGTTGCAGATGCATATAGGAGATCAATAGAGACCTTAGCTCGATGGGTTGACAGTGAAGTGAATATGAGCAAGACGAGCGTCTTCTTTCGAACATATTCTCCCATACATTTCAGGTTTGCTACGTAGTGATATGTTTGTCTATGCAAATTATTAATCTTACATTTCCGTATACTGATTCTCAAACATCAGGCTACTAAGCTCCTGATGCGATCTTTAGACCTGCAGTTTTTTTTTTTTTTGACTTTTAAGTGCAACGAATCATTTTTTAATATTTTAAATTTATTATAGAGGGGGAGACTGGAAGGACGGTGGTAGCTGTCACTTGGAGACATTACCTGAATTCAAGCCTGGGCGAGTTTCATTTGAAACATGGCCTCATTTTGACATTGCCTCAGACATATTATCAAGACGAGCAAACATGTCAAAGAACATAAAGATACTAAACATTTCTCACATGACAGCCTCAAGGAAAGATGGGCATTCATCCTTGTACTATTTAGAACCTGGTGAAGGACCTGCGCCTCTGCACCGGCAAGACTGCAGTCACTGGTGTCTACCAGGCATTCCTGATGCTTGGAATGAACTGTTGTATGCTCTTGTACTGAAGAAAGAGTCTGCAGAACCCCCAAATTCAAATGAACCTGTGAAGCCGTAGCGTGATGTATAAGCCCTTTGCACATAAATGTTCGGCAGGACTTCTGCCATCCAGGAAGTCATTGCAAGTAGAGCTCTTTTCGTTCTCGAAACGAGCAAGTGATGAGGGGCATACCTGTGGCATCTTACAGAGTTTGTTTGTTCGGGACAATGTGATTATAGGTTACCAGTGAATAGGAACATATTTATACCTTGGAGTGTATATAATTTAATGCAAAGTGAAACAAACTGCAAACCCAAGTTTTGACTCAAATTCTGTACAAGTGCCCTTCTGGACACAATAAAGAAACATATGTTTTATCAGCCCAAGTGCTTTCTAGCAATGTGGATGTTCTTGGTAATTATTGTCTCTTTCTATTTGGCGATAAGGAACTTCAGAGAAGGCAATTCCATGTCTAAATAGCATACAAAATTTGGGCAACTCTACCCACAAATATTGCGAAATCAAAACTTGCAAACCAGCTAACACTAGCTTAAGTTGCTGACTCGACATTACGCGATAAGACCAAGTTCCAAGTATCACATCCTTTTGTCACCCATTTGCTTTAGGTCTTCTTCTGTCAGCAGGGTTTTCCTTCCACTAGAGCCAGTCTTGTCGTAGGGCTGAGCCATTTTTCGAAGAAACTGCAATATGCAGGTAGACATATAATCAATTAGGCACATAGTATTCTTCAGTCTTCACCAATGAAAAAACAAGAAGCAACTTTTGGGTACCTCTTTTGCTATATGCAAAGCCATGTCGGTGCTCAAGTTCAAGTGTGCATCACGCAAATGTGATAGTATCCAACCAGGCAATTTAGAGCGTTTGTCATGTCGACTATACCTGTAAGGATCACCAAAATATTTAAGAAAAAATTTCAGTATCATTTACATGAAATGCACAAAGGGCAACATAATACAAAACAATTAATGTTATGATTTTGTAGAGAGGACAATGTCACACAAGCTAGTAAATGTATTCAGGGGCAGGAAATTATGCCATTTTGATTCAACAAGCTGAAAAATACTCCATTACTTACAATGGTCGAATGCCAGTAAAAAGTTACCTCTTGTCAGCAAAGATCATCATTCCGTAATCTGCTTTTGAACGAATCACTCGCCCGACACACTGAGCCGCTTGTCTCTATCAGTACAAGAAAAAGCATATCAGTTTGTTCCAATGGACTCAACGACCATAATTTTATCCCGAGTAGAACAAAGGGACAGACATGTCAAATATTAGCAACTGAAATCAGCAAGAACTAGTACCAGCGCGTCAAATGTCAGAAAGTCACCCTCTTTTATTTGGAATGTCTCCTTTAAATAATCCAATCTCGAGAGCAATATTCTGCAAAATATATTACCACACCAATTTGGCTCAGGAAAAAGAAGCCATGTCCATTTAAAATGATCTAACTTGTTGCACTCATGCAAACAAAAGGAACCCAAAAAAAATGACAAGACAAAAAGAAAGGAAAAAACACTTGTCATGAATAATAAAAAGTTTGAAACTTACTTGCTAAGCGTATATTGAAACGGAATACCGAACATGATAACCAATCTCCCATAATGCCGATCAAAATCAATACCCTCAGCCACCTTACCCCTGCAATAGACAAGCTAAGAACACTGAAAAATATGCAAGAGATGCACCACGCACCACCGACTCACTTCTATGCAATTGACATGGCGATACCGATAGACCATCTCATTACTAGCTGACATATTGATAAACTCTCACAAAGGAACCATTAATATTTATATTATGATACTACCCCTGACTATTTTCATTTCATCTTACTAACTGTGTAACTGGAATATTTATAACTCATCAATCAAGTTGATCCCTATATTTGCCAACCTTTCAATGCTGATAACATTCCCCCAACACTAAATTACTTGAACCAAGAATAAGAAGTAGCATGGAATTGAACATCTAATCAAGTAGTGCTTTAAGACCATCACTGAAAGGAAAGTCGCCAGATGGCCAAGGAACCAACAAACTTGACCAACACAAATGAGAGCGATATGAAAAATAACATCAGTTTCCACTCGACCTCAATTCAATAATCTTATTCATCAGGGTGACAGTGATGAAAAGCCTATTAACCTTTTCAATTAGTGATGCAAGAACAAAGACAAAGCAGCAGACTGAAAAACTGATGAGCAGGGTTACTTATATGTGGAACATAACATGTTAAACATATTTTAAGGTATGTATATATGACCTAGCCACAGAGAAAAAGACAGCGCCTCTTCCACAATCACATGCCCTCCTATAATTATCTAAAGCTAGAGTAGTCTCCACCACATCTTGAGTCTCTATAAAGACAAGCTTATGAAGCATGATATCCTGCAATAAAAAAACAGGTGAATTAAGATGTTAAGATTATAAACGCGATTTCTGTCTGTGGATGAGATAGTTTGACCAAGTACCAATAAACAGGAACTAAATTACCATGCTTTACATGTTTTGTAAAAAAACATGATTGACATGTTTCCATAGATGTTAGGCCAGAAAACAAGCGATCGTCAACGAGGTTATAGCTATAGTACTAAGAATGAGCCAGAAGTCATAAGAGTACCTTTAGTATGCCAGTTTCGTTCCAGCTATTGATTATCTGATCCATGTATGAGTAACTAACAAAGAAGCATACAATGCCGTCAGGCACCACGGATACCATCTCAAGTAACAGCTTCCCGTAATTTCGTACGACACCAAGATCACTCCTCATATCAAATTTTGTACTCACAGGGAGCTGATCGCTGAGAAAAAGAAGACACCATGCTCAAATCTTCCCAATATACATACCCAATGAAAGGAATGTATGAATAGATACCATTTGATAATACATGGAGGAAGTACGAGTAGTGCTCCTGCATCAGGGTGCAGAGAGCTTGGTTACTTTCTTTACCTTCCACGGGTCAAAACCATTGGACATATGCAATCCCTTGTTAAGGACATGGTAAAGCTTCGGCTGACCACAGGATGAAAATTTAGTAGTTTTGGGTACAGATCTATTGGACTAAGAGTTCCGGATGTAATCACCACTGATTGGAAACGATCAAAGACGGGCTTAATGGCTAGAGACGCATCATGACAGCTAAGCTGCAATAGTTTCATACGAGTGATCAAAAGTAAACATAAATACAAAACTAAAGAATGCAGCGTGCAACATAGCAACCATTGATTAAGTACAGATTTAGGTATAAAAACGAGAAAAACTACATTTATAATAAACAATTTTACAAAGTAGCGATTCACTGATGTAGCTCAGACATCCACACATGTAAATTCCTATCAATAAGCGTGTAGGAAAAGGGGTGGGAACTAAGGTGGGTCTGCTGCTCATTGACAATTACCAATTGTATTAATGCAGTACTTCAACATAATTTTACAGTGAAAATGAACTGTTCACCAACCTGCAACACAGGGTCAGGAATAGATGGCATCCTCTCATCATATGGTTCAATAATGATGGAAAATCCTTGGGTGTACGTCCCGACCAGGGTCGCAAAGTCACATATTGTTTGAATATGTAAAAACTCATCAGTGTCAGTAATTTCCAGCGTCAACATCAGTGAATGCAGCCGATCGTAACAAAATTTCAACATTTTCTGGTCAATGCCAGCTTCCTTAAACACGCTATGTTGAAAAGAAACAGGTCCTTCCTTTTCAACATTCTCAGTGTCCAATCGCCCATTCAAATATTGCACCAATCTGCGTAAAACAGAAACAAAATGTTCCGCTTTTCTGATATTTCCTGGAACAGCCTGCTTCAAAATATCATCAGGCAATGCAGGATTCGCAAGCCATGTATCTGAAACTGCAACAGTAAAACAAATAGGTTGAACATTGAAGGATACAAAAGAAATTAAACATTATTACTACTCACGATAATAAGACCCACTTACTTGGCAAATTTCCTCTTTGTGCCAAACCCTCCACTAGACGATTATATTCTTGTCTTAGTCTTCCTTCATCAGTGGCTTTAAACCTTCCTACCATATCAATTAGTTTTGTAAATTTAAGGATTGAAAATAGAAAAGTGTACCTTGAACATATAATCATATCTTTTCAAACAAACTCGCATACCTGTTTATTTCTTGAGTCATCTTATTAAGGTTCCTCGTTGCGCCTTCTAAAGTCTGTCTCCTTACGCTAACACTAAGTGCCTCAATGCACACATTATCGATATTGTGCGCCTCATCGAAAACTACAACAGACTCCTTTTGCATCTCCTTTGATATAATCCCAGCAACTTTAGGATCAAGCATATACTGGTAACTATACACAATGACATTAGCAAACTGCACCATGTGCCTTGCCAAAAAGTATGGACACCAACCCTTCTGCTTTCCAAATGCTCTCAAATCCTGCATCAGATATCCGACATGATATGAGTGGAACTGAATTCGATCTCATCACGTAGTATAACATATATATATACAAAACAAGATGATGACTTTTTTAGAGTGTTATTAATCAACCTGCAAGGTATAAACACCAGGAGGCAGCACAGCCTCAGCCCCAGCTCTTTCCAACCCCTCAAAATAATCACAAGTCTTCACATTCGGATTCTCAGCAGCCAAGGCACGAACCCAACTGGCAGTCAGCTTCCTACATCCACCATCAACCGAATCCCTATTTTCAGCCGAAACAACCTCCGGATTAATACACAAATTCTTCCTGGAGGAAAGCCCTAAAGCCATCATCTTGGCAGCAGGACCTAACTGCTCAAGCTGATACTTATGCAGCCGCTTCAACTCGGCCAGCGTCTTCTCCATCTCGTGCACAGTCCGCGTGCAGTAAATGAGCTTAACAGGATTGGAAGGTTTGGAAAGTGAGTAACTGGTGATGAGTGACAACAAGGCTATGGTTTTGCCAGTTCCGGTCGGCATCTCGAGTAGACAATGGCCTTTGGCATCAAGCGCGTGCTTCAAATCAACCATGTATTCGTACTGTTCTGGGTAGATGTTGTCGTATGGAAAGTACACCGTCACATCGCCGTCGATTTCGAATTTCATCTTCCCGCAACACCACGGTAAACAGCCCTAAACCGCCTATAATAATATTTCAATACCCTAATTGGAGCATCAAAGTCGTCCTCTGTACTAACTACTCTCCGTCTTCCGCTGTATAACTCGCTTTATAACTCAACTGCTCGAGATTGGTGATATTCGGCGGCCTCTAGACCCGTCGACGGACAAGTTATACTTCATCGACGATGGAACGAAGTCGTTTTCAAACGATTTTGTTTTCTCATGTACTCAAGATGTAAATGTGTCATGTGATATGGATTTTTTTTTTTTGGGACGGATTGTGCTAGTTACTAATCCGATCCGAAATAATGATCTTGTCATTTATTTGAATCCTAATTCAGTTCGAAAGTATGGGTCAATTATGTGAATCCAAACCCGATCCTAAAATTAAAAGGCATAAAACATTCAACGTCATCTATCATGATATAAATATTTTAAAAATATAAGCTTAAATCACTAATTTATGATGTAAAAGTTAGCATTACGATTTTATTTTTCATTGCAAACCATTTACTTATTCATATGTGATGTGACATTGTACGAGAAAACAAATAGATTAATTGGTATGGTAGTCACATTCATTCAGATAAGGTGTAAGGTTCGAATGTTGTTAAAAATCTATTATTTTTTATATTTGGGAAACTACAAATCCATTATCTGAACTACCACTCTATTTCAAAATAAGTACCGAACTTTTAATTTTTTCATCAAGTTCTGAGGGGTCAAATTGTAAAAAAGAAAAGTTATAAAATTAACACCGTGAAACCATTTAACCCTTAAATGATTAATTATAAACAAATTGTTTTGCGGCCCAACTGTTTTTGCGGCCCAAGCCAAATTGTTTATAGATGTTTACTTTTGATGATGGCATTGGTCTCAAAGTGAAATAGAAGCTGGATATGGAAAGTTGTGAACATAATAGTTATAGTTTTGGTTCGGTTGAATGCATATATATATATAGGATATGAATTTGGTAATAATTAATTATTCATATATATAATCGCATTTGAACTTGTAGGTTCCCATACAACAGGAGTTAAACAGAAAATGGCAGCGGTAATACAATTGTATACAAGAATCAACATCTCAAGTTCTCAACCATCGGATTTAGACATTGAAAATGGACTTTGATCTGATATGCCAGCGCTTTTGTTAGAATTTAATCTTCAGTAAGCTTTTTTAAAGACATTCACAGTTCAAAACATGTATCAATCATCTACTATTATATGATGGATGTGGATTCATGGTTAATATATAATATTCTGACTTGTTATTTTGATTATAATATATTTTTTAATCAATTTTATTATTGTATATGTTTAGACCTCATCGTACAATTAGGTCATTTTGATACAGTTATACGAAAAATGATTTTAACATTTATTGTACAAATTTTGATCAAAATTTGTATATTTAATATTTTATGGTATACGTTGTGGTACAATTAGTAATTTATTGTAGGGGTGAGCATGACCCGTCCCGACCCGGTTATCCGTCCCAACCCAGTACTAAATAAGTCGGGTTCGGGTTACTCCTCGAGTGACCCGGTCCTAAATAGGTCGGGTTCGGGTTGCTCCTCGGGTGACCCGGTCCTATAACTATATTAATATAGAATAAAATAATTTAACTTCAATACAAAAGTCTATCGTTTTGTCTTGAATTTTGTTTCAATATGAGCTTCACATCATTTTGTTACAACAATGTTGGGCGGTTAACATGTTTAAGCTCACTTTCTTTTTTCGTAGATTATTTTGTTTTAGGCTTTTAGCTACTTGATACTATGTTATAAGTCTATCGTTACGACGGGTTCGGGTTATCAAATGCGACCCGGTCAATATTGAGTGACGTGTTCGGGTTGACCTAAATGACCCGGTCGTCGTTTCGGGTCGGGTTAAGGACGAACCTAACCCGTCCTAACCCGTCCCACGATCACCCCTAATTTATTGTATAAATTTTAGCAATTTAAAAATATATCGATTTATTTAAGTAAAATTGGTTTAAAGAATTTATCATTAAACCGAATCAAAGATTTAGACCAATAAATTAATTCAATTGAGCCAAAAACGTAATTTATAAAAAGTTGTGATGTTTTTTTTTGTATAAATTAGATTTGCAATTTGGTCCAAAAACTAACATTTGACTTTGTTTTGAAAATCTTGATAGTTTGGACAATAGTTTGTACAAAATGGTGGTATGGTAGTTCATACCACCATTTTGTTACCATACCACCATTTTGTACTTATCTTTTTTTTACTTATTGCAAATGGACGACTGAACAACTATTTTTTTCCTTCTTGGTACCAGGCCCGGCCCGAATGTGAAGCCACTGGAGCAGTTGCTTCAGGCTACATTTGAGTAGAATTCTTTCATTTATAAAAATAAAAAATATATATAATAATAAAATACGAAAGAAATTCACAAAAGCAAACCCTTCCGCAGTCGGAATCCCTAATCGTTTTCACAGTTCTTAGCTTTCAACCTCGGTTGAGTCGTTGACACAAATATAAAATTTGATCTTCGATGAATTCTCATATGGTAAGTCCGCAATCCCTAATTTCATCTTCTTAGGGTACCATTGTAATAATAAGAACTTGGGATAAGAACACAGCGTTGTTTGCTGCGTTCAATTCCACCATTCTCCGTCTTTGCCTCTCGATCCATTCCAATTGCGTCATCTCCGGCGACTGCTCGGGCGATATCCGATCGGGATGCTGGACGTTCACGTGGTATCAAAACCGTGATCCGCTCTTGATTCTACCCTTTGATTTCAATTTCTCGTTCCTTCAATTTTCCTTTGAACGGAATCCATGGCTGCAAACTCTTCCGTTGATGCTTCTGACTCTGTCACAACCTCTCGTCAGCCTACTCCGATCACTATTCCATCATCCGAATTCTTCAATCCATCCGATGATCCGATGTTCGTCGGACACAATGAGAACATTGGAGCGTCGCTCGTCTCCAGCAAACTCACTAGTTCGGCCAATTACATCCCCTGGCGATCTTCCATGACTTGATCTCTTGGCATTAAGGTGAAACTAGACTTCGTCCGAGGCCGGCCTATTCCCAAAGCCGATCGATGATCCATACAAGCTCGCTCGCTGGGAGCGCTGCAAAGGTGTTGTATTATCTTGGATTATCAACTCTGTGTCGGATGAAATTGCAACCTCCTTAGTTCATTCTGTTAGGTTTGTGAAAGCCTGGAATGATGTGCAAATGTGTTTTGGAGGAGATAATAGCATGAGAGAATATTCAATTTCAAAGGAGATTAATCTATTTATGCAATGTGATATGACTGTTCCTCAATATTTTGGTAAACTGTTCAACTATGGGGAGATGAGGACTCTTATGTGGACTGTGACTTGTGAACACTTGGTGAAAAGTGTAAATCTACTCAGTGTACGACTGATAAAAAGATGAAAACCAGAATTCAGAAGTTTCTAATGGGATTAAATGATGTGCATGCTCCAGTTAGAACACAAATTCTGGCTACAAGACCTAGACCTGGATTAGATGAAACTTATGCAACTGTTGTTGATGATGAAGCACAAAAGGATATCACAAAACCATTGGTTATAGATGCTTTAGCCCTCTATAGTTCTCATAACAGTGTTCCAAGTGATAGACCTTGCAAAAATTACAATGAAAGATACAACAACAACATTCCAGAGAATTCTAATGCTGCTAGTTCAGTCAATATGCGCAACAGAAGGCAATTATTTTGCACACACTGTCATACACCAGGTCACTCTTAGGATACATGCTATAAACTTATTAGCTATCCACCAGTCCATAGATTTTACAAAGGAGGTTTTTCTCAGCAAAATAAGGGACACACATCTATGGAAAACAATGTTACTAACACATCTCATTCTGCAGGTAACATTACTAATACAAGCACTGAGAACATGTTACATGTAGGCCAGGGCAGTCCATCATGAGTCATCTCTCTTCCCAAGTCCAGGAGCAGCTCACAAAGCTATTCAGTCTGTTCAATCAGCAAGACCGTCGAGAGGATTATCACTCTCATGTAACAGGTATATCCTGTCTGACTACTACAAAGATTTCTCTTGATACATGTATATTAGACAGTGGAGCTACTGACCATGTCACATCACATATGCATCTATTACACGATGTTCAATTATTGAAAAATCCATATGAGGTACTTATGCCTAATGGTAGCAAAACTACAGTAACACACATGTGAAGTTGTGTTATTAATCAACACTTAACTATTCATGAGGTTCTTCTAGTACCAGATTTTAAATTTAACCTTCTATCCATTGGAAAGCTGGTTACTACCTTCAATTGCACTGCACATTTTATTGTTATAAAATTTTATGTTCATGACCAAGCCAGACACAATGTCCAGGTGATTGGTGACCTGATTGATGAACTTTATCAAATTAACTGTTCTCCAGTCATTGCTAGCTTTACTACATCATGTTCAAAGGATCTTTTAACGCCTTGGTCATGTATCTACCAAAAACTTGTCTGAAATTTTCAGAAAATACATTCCTACTGCTGATATTTGTACTAAGGAAGCATGGCTTGCCCTAACCTGGATTAGTCATGCCAGGAGCGCAGAGGTATATTCTATGTTGATTGGGTAGTTACAGTTATTAAAATCTACCGTTGTGATCACTTGTAATTATCTGAATAATTAGGTCTATAAATATTCAAGTGCATATTTATCGGATTTGAGCTTGAACTACATTTTTCGACCAGATTGACAGGTGTACTAGAGACACGGCTATGAGGAGGAGCCAAGCTTCCCTTAGGACCAGGAGATTACATACACCATGAAGATTACATAATTGAAGATAAAAAAGAATGACATGGCATTGTGGAATTTAAGTAAAATAATTTTGAGCAAGTGTCGTGAATCATGCTGATTGAAATCGTGTTGGGTTGCACATTGTATAAAAATAATTTTTATTATTTAATGGATAAACTCATGTCAAACGGACAACTTTATCTCACTCGCTCTGTGCTGATTTAAGTGCATCCAACTTTACAACTCATCCCAATTTATATTAAAATCACTACTAAATATAGAGTTAAAGATCATTTTAATCATACGATTACAATTCAATACTTTACAAACAAACAAAAACATCTACCGAAATATTTCATATCCATCCATTTCCATATCCTTTTAGAGATCTCCGTAATTTTCTTCATTTCAACGGCTTTATTCTTATTTGGGCTAATTCTCAAATTCGAAATAAATAAAAATTGATTATTCTTCCTGACTTCGCGCAATTGGTACCTTGAACTGCAATTAAAATTTGGAACGAGTTGCTGTTGGAAGTCATTCAAAATTTGGATTCGCGACGACGAAGTAAAGTAAGACCCAATTGAAATATTCATTGAAAATCAAGATCAATGGTCAGACTCTCCTTTAATCGCAATCTAAACCTCAGCCACAACTATAACTCCCAATCCATCCTCACTTTTTTGTCCCTTTGCCAGCTGGCGTTGTCTCCTGCAATGCCTTGGCGTCCCTTTGGCGCCGCTGCTCGGGAGTCAGTCCATCTTTCTTCCTTTGGGTTCTTAGGCTTGCTACCGGCTCTGGTTTGAGCCCTTTCCCTGTCTCGTTCCCTCTGGCTGGCTGGCTGCCGCGTACGCGCCAAATTCAATTTAATTTAAAATAAATTCAATTAAAATAATTGTACTGCCAAGTGTCGTAGTATGCTTGTAGCGTGTACTCGTAAGCCACATAATTAGAATAGTCTACCCGTTCGTATTTGCATGCCGTCATTGCATGACTACAATGAAAGTGAAGCAATGTCCATTTCCCATAGGAACATGTTCTCGTCACCACCCTAACCGTCCATCGGTGAAGCTTATCCTTTGTAACAACCTCATAAACTCATTTCCATGGATAGTAGAGCTGCACACGGTGGTAAACTGCCCTAGCACAAATTTCGTCCAACCTCATATGAATTTTCGGAGGAAATAGAGAACCGTGGCTATCATAGAGAGTTTGTTAACGCTTCACGAAATAAGCTGTTGCTTGCCTGAATGTGAACATCACCAATGAAGAAATTGGCAAATCACGACCGCCTTTTAGAATGTCATTAAAACATTCGAAAGCATTCGTGGTCATCAAGCCTCATCTAAACCACCGGTGTCGAATGTCTGTGACCATAACTCTATATCCACGGCTTCTAACTATCGACAGACCTCTGGTTTATCATGCTGCAAGTTGAACAGCTCAGCATATTCAGCCTTGAACTTCAGCTCCTTCCTCTGATAAGTCACACTTCCAAGTTTTTCTTTCAAAAATGAATCCTTCACCTTCACCATGAAATTGCTTTGCAAGTGACGTACGCATGCACGATGGTAGGCAAACGTAGGCGACCATTCGGGTTCACGCATGGCAGATAGAATTCCGGCGTGTCGCTCTGAAATGATGTACAACCCCTCACGCGCAGTCACGCCTTCTCGAATGCAAGACATAAACCATTTATTGTTCGAGCTATTCTCGCTCTCCACCACTGCATAGCAAACCGGAAATAAATGATTATTGGTGGCCAAACCAACAGCGAACAACAATTTGGCAGTCCATTTCCCGTACATATGTGTGATGTCGATCGACAACACGGGAAGGCAATGCTTCAATACAGGAATGGGTTCAGTAAATGCCCAGAATACTCGATTCACCTGCCAAGCACCACTATCGAGTGGTGTTCGATCCCACTTCACGAATGTCTCTGGAATGGAATCCACTAGCGTCTACATCAAGTGTGGTAACTTTCCAAATGACATCCCATTCACCGAACAGTTTAACAAGCGCCAACTGCTTTGCTTGACACGCCTTCAGGTATGATATTTCATACACAGTCATTTCTAATGTTAGCACGTAACTCCCGCACGCTGAATCGAAAATCTTTATTCATCGCCTCCGCTCATCAGCTATGTATTTCTTATTCAGGTATTTGTTAGTCTTGGAAATGGAGCCATGTTGGCATATGTGGTCATGTCGATTCTTCCGAACCAGCCAGTAATTTTTTTTGTACGTGACCGCAATGCGAACTCGCCGCGGACAAACATCTCTACCCTTCAAACATTCAAAAACCATTAAAGCCGGCCAGACTCCTTCACCTTGTACTCTACACACGGTTCAGAATGGAGTACTTCCGCACACCTTTTTTTTGTGCCAGCTTTGACCTTCTGCAAGTGATAGAGATTGGGGGTGGATTGTTTGCAGATTCTCATCGAAGGGTTGAAAATTTTCACATGCTGAAATATCATCAAAATCCGGATGATCCCAAGTGATTCGAGGTTGCGTAAATTCGAGTGACAGATCTTCAGCAGCGAGCATCTCAAGTTCTTTTATTTCATCACGGCCGTATTCGTCGATCACTGAATTATCAAGGGTCGCCAGTGTAGGCATTTGTCATGTAGGAAACTTAACAACAGAGAGTATTGAATTTGGTTGTAGTATAAGAAGGTCAAACGATGTTCCTATTTATAAACAAATTAAACCGATTTTCCCCGATCCGGTTTTACGTAAAACTAGTTTTGCCCAACCTGGTTTTCCATCAAAACCGTTTTCCCCGCAACCGGTTTTAGGGCATGGAATTTGTCTAATCACATCGAACTGAAAAGCTTGCATAGTCTCAACCTCTGAAAAGCCTGAAAAGTCGTCTAGTCCTATTCGTGTGAAAAGCCTGCAAATTCTAAAAAGCCTGCAAAGCCATCTAGTTCCTCCATCCGTATGAAAATCCTGCTAATTCTGAAAAGCTGCATATTGTGAATTTTTTTAATGAAATTGGTTCCCGACGAACCGGTTTTAATGATTTTTAAATAAAACCAGTTTCCCCCAAAACGGGTTGCTACGGTGGACGACAAATACGTATCGTTTGGTCCACGTGAGACCAAAATCTGCCACACGTGCGTTTATCAAACTGTTTTCTCCCAAACCGGTTTGGTTGAAAATCAACAAGACCGATTTTGATCGAAAATGAGTAAAAATGTTTTCCCCTAAACCGATTCTATTAAAAACATGGCAGAAGTGATATTTGATCCCAAAACCGGTTCTATTAAAAACATGGCAGAAGTGATATTTGAGTTTGTTTACGAAGTGATAAACATATAGGGTGGAGTTTCATGTGTCACGTTCGGAAAATGGCCTTTGAAGTTAATTTCAATTGTCTTCTTGCTGAGTTCTAAAATCTTGCAATATTGGTGCAGTATTAATATGTATGTTGGTCAATCAGAAAGATTGCAAATCAATGGACTTATTGTATTTAATCAAAATACTGGTTGTCCCTGCAATAAACTACTGCTCATCAATACCATAGCAATAGGAGCTAGTGTCATGGTGGTTCTGGGAACAAATTTTACCACAAAATATAAATTAATGAAATCTCAAATGCTAATTTATCACGCATCTTTGCATTCTGGATCACATAGAGTCGGCGGAGCCTATGAATCAAGCGCAAACTCCATAACCACCAGTCTGGTGAAGCATGGCGTCAATCTCATCGCCGTCTTCCATTTCCAGCTGTTGAAGCACGAATAAAAATGTAAGGATATAGAAGCAATATATACAGATCAACTGAGAACTTTCTAGGTCATATACACAAGTGTGGTTATGTGGCAGGTCAAAGATGAGAATCTAAAGCTTTGTTGATTGTGCCCAAGCCAATTGCATTTTTTTTACTACCATGATATAACAGCCAGAAGCAGAGACTGGAAGAAGAAGCATAAGTTCTGCTAAACTTCACAAGTCGGGCAGATTGCTAATTCAATACCCCAGCTAACTAGAAAGATAAGTCCAGAGAGAATAAAGAGTACAGAGATTTGAAAAACATGCCTCATCGGGTGTATCATCACCACGCAGTAGACATCCATCAAATACAAATGCTATAGATTTTAACTCCACAGATCGCTCATCACAATAAGCACCCATCAGTTTTTTAAGCTGAGTGCTGCACTTTATCCTGAAGAAAACCTCATTACCATCCTACAAACGGAAAAAAAGTGAAACAGTTTAGATATCCAAAAAAAGGGATGAATACACATTCCAATGAATATATGATATGGAGCAATAAATCAACTAGTGCACTGCAATATGCCTGCTACATATCAGTTCCAAATTGGCATACAGAAATGGAACCAACTTGCCCCAACAATATTGAAAAAATAAGAAAGGCAGAATCATTTTCATCAACGAATTCTGTTCCATTTAAATTCAAGGCTAAGTATGCTCTATAAATAAATAAGTGAAGTCTTGAGTAGGTAAAAACAGAGAGCAGATAAGCTCTATTACATCAAATACGACAAGCATACTATATTATTAACACCATCGTCCAAACTTACTCAATCCAAGATTTGGCTATCCCACAAAACTAAATGGTAAGTGATTCACATGAAAATAACAGGCTACGTATGATTTCGAGTATTAAGCAAAGCAAACGGCAGCAAAAAAAAAGGTTTCTATCCAAACTAAATAGGCTAAAAATGCTTTTAAACGAACAAACACAGGTACGAACCTAATTAGTTCTACCTGCAACCTCCAATACAAAATGGTAAGTATTTTCAGTATTTCATATGAAAATAACAGGCTACTTATGACTTCCAGTCTGAAGCAAGCAAACAGCAGCAAAAAAAATAGTTCCTCCCGAAGTTATTGGCTAAAAATGCTTTCAAACTAATAAACACGGATACCTAATTTGTTCTAACTGCAACCTCCAATACTAATAACACAACAACTAATCAGTCACACACGACAAGTCCATCCGAATATCTCAGTTCTCAGGAAGACAGGAACTAACACTCCCAAACATCAACAAAAACTACTTCAACTCTTAGACATATACTCTCAACACTATTTCAAACAAAAAGACCACTCAAAGTAAGTAAAATGAACACAGAAATTAACATACAGTATCAATCTCCAGATCTCATAAGTCATAATAACTGAAGTACAAAAAGAAAGGAAAATTAAAAAAGCAGTGTGCGATTGTACCTCTTTGAGATCGATTATCGGTTTTTTCTCATCCTCCGAATCAGCTCCGGAGCCAGGCGTCGCAGACATTGTCGATCTCTCTGTCTTACGATTCGAACGTAGCTCTAGGGTTTCGCTCTTCTGAAAATCGATAGGGCTTTTTTTCGCACTAGAAGTAGCCGAATCATCCTCCGAATCAGCTCGATCAGATCAGATCCTGTCAGTTCCAGATCCGAAAATCTCGCCTCCTATCCCTATTAATCAGCCTGATGACTGGACTATGGTGACTCACCGGAAAAACGCAACGGCAAGGAGAATATACTGGGGTACCAATAATTACTGCTAACTTGGACGCAGCTCATAATCAACGCCAAATCAATTTGACAGATGGCAAGTCCCCAACGGCCACCTATCCAACAAGTCGGGAGAATATCTCGTCTGAATATTCGATTTCCGAGGAGAATATTTCTCCAATTAAAGCGCCGAATAGTCTTTCCTCTATTGAGTCCAAATAATATTCCCTCAAGCCACGTGGATACTATCCATGCCCATGCAGCCGACCAACTACAAAACCCTATCCATGCTGACGTCCCTATTACTAGCCCAATTGTCTCCCCGGCCCAACTCATCAATACTCTGCATTGTCCTACTTCCCCTCAAAGGCACAAAGGCTGCCGCTCAAATTAGGATCCTCCAGAAGCCTTGGAGAAATGATGGCCGTACCACTCAGACCCATGACAACACTATACAGCAATCCTCTAGAGAAGCTGATAATGAGCGACAAAAAGCTCTGGATTTCCCTGCCCTCATTGACCTGGCTGAGCGCCTGGACCGTCTTCCTAGGCGCGCAATCAGGCGATGGAGGAGGGGATGAAGGTGACCCAGACCCCAGACTCAGATGACATATCCTCACCCAGTGACTTTTCTAGACTGAACCGCCTAGTGGGGTCCTAAACTGCAACTTCCCCTATCATCTGATTCTGATCAATGAAGAACATCATCTGCTGGAATGCTCGAGGGACCTGCAACCCAGGTACTATTGATTACATTAGCTGATCACCCTATTTCAGTTTGTGGCTTTCTTGAAACTAAGGCAGGTCGTGAAAAGCTCCCCACTTTTGCTCAGTCTATTGGATGGAGACTTCTAAGATATGGGTGTTATGGAGGGATGACATTGCTGTGTCTTTGGTGGCCGCCTCGACTCAACATATCAAAGTTCAAATCGACCCGGGACCAAGCTTGGCTAAATTCTTCTGCTCCTTTGTGTATGCAGCAAATCCTCGCAATGATCAGGTTGTACGAGTCTGATTTGCAATGCTGGGTCTTAACATTGACATCTTATTTAATTAAAATTAATTTATTGCATATGCGCTATGAGCCTATGACCGACTCAACGATGTCAATGTTAAGATCCAGCATTGCAAATCAGACTCGTACAACCTGATCAATGAAGCACAATGGTCACTCCCCCCCCCAATAATCAACCTCTGATAATCACAGTCTAAAGCTCAGTCACGTCATCCTCACTTTTTGGTCCCTTTTGCCAGCTTCCATTTTCTTGGCGTTGTTTCCTCCCATCTGCCTTCTTTGCCTACTTCTCCTGCAATGCCTTGGCGTCCCTTTGCCGCCTCTGCTCGGGAGTCAGTCCATCTTCCTTCGGGTTGCTACCGGCTCTGGCTTCAGCCCTTTCCCTGTCTTGCGCTGCCCGTACGCTTCCGTTAAGGTCAAATTCAAATAATAAAAATTATGGGGAAAAAAAGAAAGACAAAGAGAGATATGAACTATCACTATTTACAAATCACGATCTGAACTATAAAAATTGACAATTAAAGACAAATTTAAAATATTTTAATTCACCTATAACACATAACTGCCGTACTCTAAGTTATATTATTGGTTTATATTGGCCCATTATTTTTTTGAAATGTCATAAGTGGGGTTGTAGTTTCATGTATTTACATACATCGCCATGAGGTTAATTTCATCAGTGTAGTCATAACTCATATGTTTTAGTTTTAAGATCCCAAATAATAATTTACAACGTAAATTATGGTGCGGTCCGGATTTAGGTCCAATTTTATACATCCCTATTTTACATAAATATGGTTCTAAGTTCTGATAGTCTCTCATGTGTCATAGGGTAAAGTTCTCTAATTTCATTAGAGTTCTGATAGTTTTATTTCATGTGTCATCCGCGAAACGGCCTCTGAAGTTTATTTCACTTGTCTACTTGTGGAGTTCCAAAATCTTACAAAATTTGTGCAGTAGTCATATGTATGTAGGTCACTCAAAAGGATTATATTCGATCAAAATACTGGTTGTCCCTGCCATACACTGCTCATCATTACCATAGTAATAGGAGCTAGTGTCATGGTCATTTTCGAAACAAATTTTACCACAATATAAATTCATGAAATCCCAAATTCTAATTAATCACGCATCCTTACATTTCGAGTCGAACAGAGTTAGCGGAGCCTATATGAATCAAGAGCAAGCTCCATAACCACCGGTCTGGTGAAGCATAGCGTCAATCTCATCACCGTCTTCCATTTCTAGCTGTTAAATCACAAATAAAAATTTAAGGACATAGAAGCAACATAAATAGATCAATTAAAAAAAATTAGGTCATATGCACACGTGTGGTTATGCAGCAGGTCAAAGGTGAGAAACTAAAACTTTGTTGCTACTGTACCCAAGCCAGTTGCATTTTTTTACTACCATGATATAACAGCCAGAAGCAGAGACTAGAAGAAAATGCATAAATTCTGCTAAACTTCACAATTTGGGCAGAGTGGTAATTCAATATCCCAGGACCCAGCTAACTAGAAAAATAAATTCAGAGAGAATAAGGAGTATAGAGATTTGAAAAACATGCCTCATTGGGAGTCTGATCCCCACGCAGTCGACGTCCATCAAATAAGAAAGCTATAGAGTTCAACTCAACAGATTGCCTATCACAATAAGCACCCATCAGTTTTTTAAGCTGAGTGCTGCGCTTTATCCTGAAGAAAACCTCATTACCATCCTACAAACGGGAAAAAATGAAACAGTTTAGATCAAATACAAAAGGGATGAATAAACATTCCAGTAAATATATAATATGGAGCAATTAATCAACTAGTACATGCCCAAATATTTGATATGCCTGCTAGAGATCTGTTTCCATACTCCATAGCCAAATTGGCATACAGAGATGGAACCAAGTTTTGCCCCCAACAATATTGAAAAAATAAAAAAGGCAAAATCATTTTACATCTATGTATTCCTTTCCATTTCACTTCAAGGGTAAGTATGCTCTTTATATTAAAAAAAAAGTCTAGGTAAAAAAGAGAGCAGATAAGCTCTATTACGGAAAGTATGACATTGACAAGCATACTACATTACTAAGACCATCGTTCAAACTTACAAAGTCCAAGACTGGCTAACTCACCAAACTAAATGGCTAAGTGATTCACTTAAAACTAACAGGCTACTTACGATCTCCAGTCTTAAGCAAAGCAAACAGCAGCAAAAAAGTAAATAGTTTCCTTCCATTTTATAGACTGAAAATGCTTTTAAACAAATAAATACTGATACCTAATTAGTTCTACGTGCAACCTCCAATACTAATAACACAACAACTAATCAGTCAACACATGACTAGTCCATCCGAACATCTCAGTTCTCAGGAACAATCCCAAACCTCAACAAAAACTTCTTTAACTCTTCAACACAACATATACACTCAACACTATTTCAACCAAACAGACCACTCAAAGTAAGTAAACTGACCACAGAAATTAACCTACAGTATCAATCTCCAGATCTCATAACAACTGAAGTACAAAAAGAAACATAAAAAAAAGAAAGGAAAATAAAAAAAAGCAGTGCGCGATTGTACCTGGCCCTTCACTTTGAGATTGATGTGCGGCTCCATCGGCTTTTTCTCATCCTCCGTAGCAGCTCCGGAGCCAGGCGTCGCAGACATTTTCGATCTCTCTCAGTCTTACGGTTCGACGGTAGTTCTAGGGTTTCGCTCTTTTGAAAATCGCTAGGGCTTTTTTTTTTCGCTCTGGATTTTATACCAAGAAGAAACCGTAAATTTAAAATTCGTTAATAAAACTATTTGATTAAAATAAAATATTTGATTAAAGTTAAAACTCGAAAATGTATTTTTAAATTTTGATTAAATATTTAATCTGAATAAACTCAAGATTGCTGAAGCTCGCCGGGATTAATGGCGGATCGGTGAACGGCGATGTTATTTCCGATCAAGAGATGGATGAGAACGATGGCGGTTCATGTTTCGAATCATTCGGAGGGATATGCCTTTCCTTCTCCTCGTATATCTTTCTTGGCGGACAAGTGTGCGTCGATAAATCAACTGAAGCAAATCCAGGCCCAGGCGGTGGTTACGTCTCGAATTCACGACAACTATGCAGTGAGCAGATTGTTGGCATTTTGCGCGGTTTCGGAAAGCGGAGATGTTAATTATGCCATGAAGCTGTTTCGTAGTGTGCAGGAGCCGAATTCGTTTATGTGGAACACGATGATTAGAGCTCAAGCTGGTGGACTAAACCCTGAAGGAGCAGTCTTTTTGTACTTGGAGATGAGGAGGGCTGATGTCGTGCCAGGTAAGCACACTTTTCCGTTTCTTCTCAAAGCTTGCTCGAAGTTTGGATCGCTGAGTTGCTGCAGGCAAGTGCACGTTCAGGTGATGACGGTGGGATTGGAGTTCGATCCGCATGTGGTGAATGGTTTGATCAGATGTTACTCAGTTGCAAGCGATTTGGCTAATGCGCGCAAGGTGTTTGATGAAATGACTGAGAGAAATGTGACTATGTGGACTAGTTTGATAACTGGGTATGCGCAGAATTTCTGCTCTAACGAAGCTTTAATCCTTTTTGATCGGATGATTGGGGAGGGGTTGGAGCCAAATGGAGCGACATTGGCTTCAGTGTTGTCCGCGTGTGCTAGATCAGGAGCGCTGGAATTGGGTGAGCGAGTGCATACATTCATGAAAGATAAACAGGTTCAAGTTGGAGTCATTCTAGGAACGGCTCTTGTACATATGTACGCCAAGAATGGAGCGATGGAAATGGCTAAAGATCTATTCAACTGTATGGAAGATACCAACATTATGACTTGGAACTCGATGATATGCGGATTAGCTACCCATGGACATGCCAAAGAAGCGATTGAACTCTTTCAAAAACTGGTAAGCGAGCAAAAAGTCCCTAATGGTGTCACATTTGTTGGAGTTCTTACAGCCTGCTGTCATGCTGGTTTGCTAGACACTGGCCGCGAGTATTTCAACCTAATGAAGACAGTATATCAGATTTTACCCGGTGTAGAACATTACGGATGCATGGTTGATCTTCTGGGACGCAGTGGGCGGTTGCACGAGGCAGAGAAGCTGATTAGTGACATGCGTTGTAAACCTGATGTGGTTGTATGGGGAGCGTTGTTAGCAGGTTGCAAAAGCTATGGGAATATTGAGATTGCGGAAACAGCCGTGAAGGGCATTCTGGCATTAGAGCCTGAAAACCACGGTGTATATGTAGTTTTGTCCAACATGTACGCCGAGGCTGGCCGGTGGGAGGATGTGTCAAGACTTAGGACTGTTATGAAACAAGAAAATCTGAATAAATTGCACGGATGGAGCGTCCTGTAGAGTAAATTACATACAAGATAATCTTGACTTATTCATACGTGATCCGTTCACCTTAAAGCCCTTTGAAGTTGCTGCAAAGGTGAGCATTTTTTACTTCGCTCCATCTGTCTGTGTTGACTGTTTATAAATGATATGTGCTTCTGAACACCATAAAACATTGCAGGTGGAGTGATCCGAGAGTAAATTTCTTTTCTTCTGTGTCTTCCCTGCTGATGAGAATACCAAAGAAGTAGCTCAAGCCGACGATGCCTCTCCTCTTTTCAGTAAGCATGCACCTTATTGATCTGAGTTTGTGGATCCGGATTGTATTCTCGTTGCTCTTGTCATTGAGAAGCGTAATCAAGTCAATGTGCTTGCATCAAGCTTGTTTAAAGTTCAATTGTTGTTCTTTGGATGAACCTCTTTCCCAGATATCTTTGAATTCTGATTTTAATTTTAATCCAATGCATATGATGCAGCCAATTATCGCCGCGGGATTCAACGAAGAGATTGAAACTAGATCAGATGTTTACATCACTGTAGAGCTTAAACGCAGCCAATTGTCTTCCATTCTTGAAAAGATTGTGAATAAAAACAGGATGTTAGCTCAGTCAAAAGAATTTGAGGATGTTTGTACTGACTTCGACGGTGAAAGAGCACAAAGATATAAGCATTGAGCAATAAATTGATAGAATCTTCAGATACTCGAAGTGCAGCTCATTCTGCTTCGTCACTGCCTATACATATACCAGCGAGTTCCTTCAACGAAGGAATGGTTACTTGACTTCACTCAATGATCATATAAGCTTTTGACCATTGCTGTTATGGCAGTTGCGAAGTTCCTCGATCATAAGTAAGTTCAGTTTCTGGTCTAAACCAGTATTTTACATGAAGGTTTTTAATATTTTATCTTTATGTATTTATCAACTTGAGAGAACAATTCAGGAAGTACTGGTTGATGTTGGAGAATGAAGCTCCTGAGTGAATCCAGAAAGAGCTCTAGCTGCAAATGATGAGATGTTAGTGTTAGACTTCCCCCATTTTAGTACTTTAAATTGTGAAATGCAGTTAATGATCTTAAATTCTCAAGCCGCTTGAGTTCGACTTTATTTGTAGGTTCTGCATTCGACATAACCTCTTCAATAAGCAAGACTGTAAAATCAGGATTCGTTCCCCGTGCATCGCAATAAAATGTTACGTGTCAAAATAGCGTAGTTTTTTTATATTTCAAAATGAAAAACATTAATAAAAACAATATTGTTTTTGTTTAAACGATGTCGTTTTGTCAACAAAAATGCTGCAAGTGTTAAAATAATTTAGCATTCAGATCTTTGTATCCGATATTTTTCTCCCCCTTCTCTCATCTTCCCAGCGCCGAACCTTCCGCCGACTTCAGCTTTGATTTTCCTTTTCGCCAGGCACCATCCCCACTTCCTTCGTCTTCATCTCGTCTCCTCGTGCCGAAAGTCGTCGCCTTTTCCTTCTCCCCATGGCCTTCTTGCCGGGTTCATCGTTTGTACGCTTTCGTCTTGGCGCGTCGGTTCTCCGTGCTGCTGGTTGCGGGTGGACTGGGCTGCTATTTGGTGGTCGGTGCTCGGATCTGGTGTTCGGACGATGGTCGATTGGCGATGGGTCGTGCGGTGGCTTGCTGGTTGGCGGGTATGGCTTTTGGAGCTTGGTGAGGCTGATGGCGATTGCTCTGTTGGGCCTAGGGTGGTGGGTGGAGTTCGTCGGACTGTTGGTGGTGGTTCCTGGTGGACGTTTTGGCTAGTTGGTGGTTGTGCGGCTCAATCGCCTCCTTTTTGAGCTTGTTTTGTCACCCTGACGGTGTGACCTTTTAGTCGCTTTTTTAGCTTTTCGTTTTTTTTATTTTAGTTTTAGTAGTTTAGTGTAGAACTCATGAGTTACTTTCCTGTTCTTTTGAAAGGTTTCGATGGGTGGCCTTGTAGGCCTGGTCTTTATTGGAATTTATATACCGTATTGAGTCACTGCTTAGTCAGTGTCCAACTTCTGTACAACTGTACCCATCAAAAAAAAAAAAAAAAAAAATCTTTGTCAGTAAAATCACTTTAAGCTTTGAACATTTTATTTGACTATTTATGTAGTTTCCTTCCTTCTCGGTTTGAGGCTTTAAAAATGTGAATTTTTTTCAATTTAAGCAAAATCGTAATTTCGTTTGCCCGTTTAGTCAATTTTCAATTTCGTTTTCCAAATGGCCAAACAGCGCCTAACACTTAAAAGTGTTGTTAATAACGGCGTCTTATGCTAGAGATGGTAGTGGGTCGGTCCACGGGTCGGGCTGGATCGAAACAGTATAATTCTCGTTGGTTCGGATTGGGCCTAAACAGTAACGAGTCGACCCACGGATCGGGTTGAAGAAAAAATTTGGATCCAACCCACGGATTGTAAGTGGACTCATCATAAATGCGGTGGGTCGAATTGGTTCGGCGGGTTGGGTCCAATCCACGGGTTTGACTCCTGGGTTAGACCCATAAAATATTATTTTTAATCAATATTGTAAAATACTCAATTTATTAATAATTTGTATATAAATTATTTTTATAAGCAATTATTATTTAAGTGAAAAAAATGAAAATTAATATTTTAATTTAAAATTAAACGGGAGCAAAACTTCTTGACTCGGGCGCATTACACATATATGTGAAAGCTTGACACAAACTCTATATTGAAACTTTATAAATAGTTCAACTATACAAGCCTAATGTTCATTCTAACGGACATAATAAGCAGGGTGCTAGTCAATGGACCATTAAAGATACTCAAAAAGTAAGAGATAATGGTAGTGAATAATCATTCTAATGGCTATACTTTGATTTCAAACGCCTATATTTTTGAATATTTGGTTCGTTGGTCAAACTCACGAGTTAAACTCGTAGGTCGGACCCATAAATTGATATAATTTTAATTTTGGTTTGTGGGTCGGGCTGGATCAGACTGGATTGATCAAAACTCAATCCAACCCAACCCACGAGCTGTACCCACCATCCAGGACCCATGAGTTGGGTCACACGAGTCGCGCTTGGTCGGGCCAACCAACAACCCACGCGGACCCCACCCATGACATAATCCTTCTATATTTTATGTGGATTTTCCTAATCTTACCTATACTATGTAACTTTTCATACTATATATGTGATGCGAGGAGTGCTCGAATGAGAGCCCCTTATTTTTTTGAGTTATTGAGACCTCAATCTTCACCTTCCAAAATACATCGTCAAGTTATTTTGGTTGTGACACGTGTGTCATGTACATTTTCCAAGATGCATTTAATGCAAAGTCAAAGCCACTTTTTTTACTTTACTTTTTGGACATGTGTCACATGCAGATTTAAAGATGTATCATGATCTAATGGGGAGATTTGAATTCTCAAGTTCTCGAATTTTTAAAGATTCTCAACCGAAAGCTTCCCTATGTAATTTAGTCCTAGATATATTTGATGTTAACACAATAACACACAGTTAAAAAAAATTTCAAGCCTATCTTAACTTTTATAGAAACAAATAAATGATTATCATAAGGTTGCGTGTTCGATTCACGTAGGGTTCAACTTCCCCAAATAAAATGATCCTTATCTTGATCGAAATTTAAATCTTTGTCAAAAAAAAATTTATTATTATCTTATCTTTAAAGGTATTTTAAAAAAAAATAAATTCTAAGAAATGGACAAACCTCAAATTATGATACTTTTAAAGACTTCTTAGACAAAGATGTTGACCGTTAAATCACTATCCATGATGCTTTTAAAGGCTTCTTAGAAAATCAATTCTTATAAGGAAAAAATCAAAGCAAATTATTATCGATGGCAAGCATTAAATGACAATAATACCTCGAATCGTATTGGTGCACCAAATACGATGCAAGCATACAAAACAAACTCCTCTTTCAAAAAAAATTACTTAAACTAGTAAAAAATCAAACACATGAAACAGCAAGTGCTCAGTACAGCTCTGCATTCCAAGAACGCAACGCAAGGCGATTACAAAAACGGTTCAATTCACGAACCACCAACGGTCACATTTTATCTCAGTTTCCCATGGTAACAACTCCTGCAGTAAATTCAATTTATTTCTACACTCTTCTCCCCATTTAATGCTATAAATAATTAGATAAATAAACAAATAAAAACTCACCTTCTTCTTCTTCTTCATCTCCTCATTATCAAAAATCTCATTCAAACTCTCTCTCTTTGGACTGAGAACAATGGCGTCTTCAGCGCTGTTTCTGGTTACATTAGCGACGATTTTCAGTCTCGCATCCGCCAGCACCTTCCAGGTCGGCGGCTCCGACGGCTGGACGAGCTCCAAAAACGTCAACTACACCAAATGGTCCGACTCCATCCATTTCCAGGTCGGCGATTTTCTCAGTAAGTTCTCTCACCTTCCATTAAACTCGTTTTCTGATTTCTCATTTCTCATTTGGTCCGATTTTTTTCTTCGTGGAGGATTTGTGTACGACAACAAAACTGAAAACGTTTTGCGAGTGAGCCAACACCACTACGCGGTCTGCAACGTGACGGATCCGGTGAAGAAATGGACGAGCGGAAACGACTCGTTCCACCTGCATCGCGGCGGACACTTTTTCTTCATTAGTAGTGTGGACGGGAAGTGTCAGGGGAAGGCGAAAGTGAACGTGAAGGTTTATGAGAATGATGAAGATAAGGCGCCGAGTCCGGCGTCGAGTTCTGGCTCGGTGGTTCATGCGCCTGCGCCTAAAGCTGCTGCAGCTGCTACTGTGACGGTCAATGCGTCCTCGATTTGGTCGCTGATTGTAGCGTTGCTAATTATGATTATTAGTGTTTAAGAGGAGGTGATTTATGTTTGCTGATTATTAATGGTGCATGATTTCGGATTGTGAATTACGTAGTTTGGTGTGCTCAGTTAATGATGATTTTTGTTATCGGTATAAGTGAATCATGCTTGTGATTTGTTATTGATTTTCGTATTGATGAAGATTGTATTAAAATGTTATTTTGGATTGAAAGAAAAATTAGCCATTTGTGTTTAGTTTGTTGAGGAAAACTAGAATAATATAACTACAAACTTAAAAAAGTCTTCCTTTTGATTTTTGAATTATATACTAATTAGGAATGGAATCGTCAGATCTTATCCCAAAAAAAAAAATCATTAGATGTCTTGAAAGCTCAATTAGTTCATCCGTGACCCTTTTTACCAAAATTTGTCCTTTGTAATTTCCAAACTTGCATCAAACATTAATTTAATTTTATATAATAATGGTGCTTAAAATTACTTAAAAGTATTATTAGGAGCAATGTACGAACTGCCACTTGGGGCTTGGCGCCGCCAAACGTTGGGCCGGGTAAGACGTAGTCTTATTAGGTCGATTTAAGTAGGGTTTTTGGTGAGCTTAATTCTTTACATAGTAGGGTCGAGAAAATTCATCAGTCGTAAAATCATTCCGCAAGGTTTTTCGTGCTAGGGTCGGGGTCGGGTAATTTCGGCCCTAAATGAATGACTAATTAATCGATAAATAACTCTTTAAACGCAAATACTATTAGTTTGGACGTGTGATATTTAATATAGGTGAAAAAATATACTCTTTTTATATCATGAACTTCCTTATATTAATAAATATACGATTTTAAATTGGACTCGTATTTCGGACCGAACTAACTAATCGAAACCTTAGACCGATCCTAAACCCTTCGAATCAGGTCATAATAGAACTTGCGTAGGATTAAGACCGGAATCGGAATGTCCTAGGACTTATTTACCGACCACTCCTTGAGGCCATCTACTGACTTTCACAACTCTAGCGTGTTCGAACTACTATAGTCAATAAGTCCAACATTTCTGAAAAAGCTACTCAAGTGAACTGATTGCAGATGCACTTGGTACTTCGCTATGATGAAAGTCTTTATCGTTTAATTTCAAAAAAAACATGATAATTGATTGTTAAATTAGCCGAACCAGAAAATATCCGGCCCAGTGACATCAAAAATAATAAAAACTAATCTGTCACATTTATCTTAATGTTGGAAGGATTAATGATATGTCACATAGCTTAATAAATAAGTTGGAGCATGATAATCACATGCAAATCCCTCAATTGGTTACAGATCAAACTCCAGAGAAGTTCTGCTTCAGAAAAAGCTTCCAGACCTCTCGCACATTTGATGAACCATCGGCAATTTCAGCCACCAAATTTGCAGCGAAGAAACCTGTACCAGCGTGTATTGTAAGTAAAAATCACATACCAATGAAATGACTGAAGTAAATGCGCATGGACATCAGACCTTAATGGCTATGCAAGCAAACTGAAGGTGACTGTAGTTTAAACAGATTTGCAAACCATTTGGCATGGCACGGGATAGGGTCAAACATAAAATGGTATAAATGACAAGTCATCACTTGATTTACAACTTACCATCTTTTTCCACGACAGATAGGAATTGCCTTGTTCCGCCTCCTACCCCAAAATAGTGCTTTTTACCCGCCATGTAGATGACTCCATTAGGATGGCTGACACACTATATGAAGTTATAGGTTGATATCAATAAACTTATGTAGCAAGAAAGTAAAATGAACATTGTCATGCAATTACCAGTTTTAGAAGGTTATAGAGATTTTGGAAGGTGTCAGTAGAGTAAACTGTTTCGGCCATCAATATGATATCATAACCATATGTGTGATCTTTCTCTTCAGAATGGGTATCATCACTATTTCTGTTTGCCGTGAGAGGAAATATCTTGTGGACTTGGCTCCAATCACCAGCATAATAGCGGATCTCTGAATTTTTAATTTCATCGAAATCTGAACTTGCTGTCTTTTTTGAAAGATTTTGAATAACGTTGGGAATCGTGAGACATCTCAACACCTCAGCATTGAAATCTTGGAAATGTGTAATTGCAGCACCCTGATGGAGCAAACATGGAATATCACTATACAATGTCTTTGATAAGCCATTAGGGAAAACTATGCAGATGATGAAATGTACCTGAAGGCATGCGAAAATGCCAGGTAATCCATGGCCGCAGCCAAGCTAAAAACAAGCACCAACACCATTATTCATAAGGTCTAACAGTGTTGAGAAGGAAAATGTATGGCCAAACACCGTAAACAAAATTAAGAAAATGACGCAAAGCTATAACTAAATTGAATATAAATTATAAAAGTTGAACCAAAAACTCATACATCAAATGATATCAAATTTGTACCGTACATTTCATAAATTTGGCTCCTTCAACACGAATAAAATGAGCCTAATTTGATTTTTGGTCTCCCGTCGAAAAGAAATCAACGGAAAACATAGATTCCAAATTATTACATGCAAATAAATGACATCTGGAGTCTCGATTCATAGCTGACAAAATCAAAGTGGCTAAACAAGGCAATATAATCACCTTTAATTATAAAAGCCCACCTCTAGAACTCGCTTTCCTGTGAATGACAACTTTTGATCTTGCACCTCAGATTGAAGTGCTTTAACTAGGTCTAGTGAACCTTCCCACAATTTAAGTCCTCCTACACCAGATACAACACATGTATTGTATATGAAGCTTGACTGATAACGTCCAATATAAGAATATGTGGAACTTACATTTCACAAACCTTCATATTTCCCTGGAACCAAATCCAAATTGGACAAAGCCAACACTTCCTTTGTGCTAACTCGACCCTGGCCGATAAAAACAAAAGGGCTAAATTTCCATCACTATTTCACAACCAGCAAATTAATACCACATTCCCCAAAAGTTTACCAAATACGAACATGTTCAAAAATGAGATTTCTTCTCCAGCCAGACAAAAACAAAGGTTTTTACAAAAATAAATTCACAACCATCTTTGATGCCCACTTGATTAAACGAAAATGTCCAAAATTTAGCATGCCTCCTTACCTTAAGCAAAGTAATCTCCCCTAATTTCACAGGCTCCACAGTGTAACTGACAGAAGACGTCACCTAACAACACATAGGGTCGCATTATCATAACCGCTTCAACCATCCAAACAAACTGACGTTTCGAACATCAAAATCCATGTGAAGGATCACTTAAATACCTCTGAGATAAGAACTTCGATAGACGGAGGGGGAGGCGGAAGATTGCTGCTAACTGAGTCGTCAAATCCGAATCCAAACCCGACGCTCTTCGTATCATCTTCCGGCGACGAGAACAGCCTAAACACTCCGAGTCCTGATTTCTGAACGCTCAAGTAGTTATAAAAAAGAAAATTAAAAACTAAATAATCGATTGATCTTCGGTGCTGAAAATCTACCTCAGAGCTTGCCGCCATTGCCGACTGCTCCAAGCTTTCTTCACTTCATAGCTTCAGCACCAAACATGACACTGAACTCTCAGTATCAAATGGGCCGCCGCTGACGCAAAGCCCAGTCCAATTGCGCGGATAGAAAAGCAGGCCCATCAAAATGGGCTATTGATCTAACGGAGCAGTTATTTATAAAACGAAAATTTCAAGACAAATGAGAAACAGCTGTGTTTTTTTTGTGTGTGATAGAAACAGAAACAGCTGTGTTTTGATGTGTGCACAAGAATGAAAAGAAGGGCTTATCCCAATTAACATCCAAGTTGGTGAGAGGTTGGTTTGTGGTTGGATTTGATTCAATTTTTTTTAATAATAAAGAGAGTTTTTATACTTGCATACCAAGTTTAGATATTAATGAAATGAAAACTTACCCTGTAAGTTGAGATTTCAGTGTGAGAAAAGAACTCTCATGTGTTTCTGTCGGCCGCAGGATACACAAATGTATAAATTGGGATTGAGTGCTGACCTCAATAACATAAAAGTTTGAAACTGTGATCATAATTTGAGTTTCCAGCAAGGTACTGTTTTTAAGAAGTGCGAGGCGGGTCAGAGAGAATGGTTGAGTTGGCTGAAGCTCGAGTTATGAATAAGAAGATGCTGAAAAAGCTCAAGAGGCATCATCGTCGTCGCCATGGTGGAAAGGGTGAAGAGGAAGATGTTGAGTGTGGCAGATTGGAGGGTCATCCGGGTGGAGTAGCAGCAGGAGGTCCAATTGTGGTGGTGTTGCGCGGAAAGCATCATCATCATCACCACTATCACGCTGTTCCGTGTGGAACGGCATCGTTTCGAGATGGGGAAAAGCATGGTTATGATCATCATCATCATGGGAAGCATCACCGTAGAGGATCAGTTGGACCAGTCGGTCATATGGTACTTGAGGGTCTACGCGGTCTGAAGCATCATGGAAGAAAGCATCGTCATCGTTGTCGTGGATTAGGATGTCATGGTGGTGGTGATCAGCATCAGCAGCAGGATAGGGAGGTTGGTCTTGAGACACCGACTGCGCCCCCGGCTGAAGAAGTAATGATGAGCAATCTCAGCCTGGCGGAGGACAACAAGGGAGCAGCAAACAAGCCTTGAGGCTGTTGCATGAACTAATTTAAAGTTCATCTAAGTCTCCAACAAAAACAGCAACAAAGAAAAAGGAAAAAAAAATAAGGAAGAATTTCCAGTGTGCTTAATTTTCAGTATGAATCTTGAATTGCAACAGAGTTAGCACTGTCAAATGTGCAAATGATATCATAATTCATTGAGACCATATTTTTATGTTTGCAAGTTTTATTCAAATAGATAATATATATGCTAGTTTTTATCCACAGAAATAAGTAAATCACTGTTTTATTGATAAATGCGTATGAGCATTCTGAACAAATCAATGAACCATGGATCCTAAATTAACCAAAACTTGGCTGAAGCTCCCTCCCCTCTACCATCCGAACATTTGCGCTCAATAATTATCCTCTGCATTTCAACTCCACGCTTGATTATATATATATTAACAAATAACAAAAAGCCATGTGGATATATGTTTAGTTTAATTCCGGATTCATCCTGAACGTATTAATGTTTGCAATTCAATCCCGCCAATGATTAGTTTTGGTCTCATTTCTTTCGCAAGCTTTTATCGAATCGGACGCGTCCCTCCAGATTTTGATTCCTCTGTCGAATTCCTTATCCGATTGTGAAACCGTCATGTCGTGTTTGTCTCCAGTATCTTGCATTCCGGACTGGGATCTGCCCTTCACCGACGAAGATCTTCAACAGATAGACGAAATCGTCAGCTCCGTCACCGCTTCCGCCAAGTTAAACAAGCGTCTTTCAACCGAATCCGATGATGAAAATTCTCGAGACGTTCGGCGGCGGCGGTTACCTCCCTCACTCATTTGCCCTAATTACAAATCTCCTTGTAACAAGCTCACACCTTTTCTATTTTTCCTTTTATTTTAAAATTTAAATTTGTAGCTGAGTTGTGACATTGGATTGTTGGATTTTTTTATGAGCAGCTGAGGAAATGAAGTTGAGATACCCGTTTTTGAAATTTGAGGGGCGGATTGTGTACAGCAGGACGGACGAAGAGGTGGATAGAGCAGCAATGCAGCTCTTGAAGTTTGTGGAAAGAAAGAGAAGAGAAGTCGGTCAGGTTATTCTTGGATTCGATATCGAGTGGAGACCCTCTTTCAGAAGAGGTACGCTACATGTCACCTGATCTATTTTATTGCTCTATGTCTCTCGTGGTGGCAACGAATTTAGGAAGACATACAATGAGTATCACATCTTTCTGGTTGTCCTCGCCTCAAGTTTTGTTCAGCAGCTGCCATCTTTTGTCAAGGCGGTTTCCCAAAGAGGTTGCTAAGACACCGCAAACTTAAATCACAGGCTTTCTTCAGTCCGTTCCGTAGAGATGGCATCTGCTAAATGAAACTTGGGACGATGGCAACAAGGAGAAGCAAAACTCATTGACTAGCTTCCCTAAAAAAAATTCTTCGTGTTGTTAGTCTTGCGATTTTTAAGAATTATATCAATGTGCAACATCTTTATACTTATGAAGGCGAAATATATGGCAAGTGTCGGTGCAGATTATGTAATATTCTTTTCTACGTACCTGCTAAGAAGATGTCATTTCGTTGATGCGATAGCCGATATGTAGACTGAGTCACTTGAGAGGTTGATGATTTAGTGAGTGTATTTTGCCTGATCGGTGAAAAGGGTTTGAATAATGCAGGCATCTCGCCAGGGAAGGTAGCTGTGATGCAGATATGCGGTGACAGTCATCATTGTTATGTAATGCATATATTTCATTCGGGAGTTCCTCGCAATCTACGTATCCTTCTTGAGGATCCAGCATCTACTAAGGTAGGTAAATAAATAGTTCCAAGAGTGGAGAGTGGACTCCGCCGATCTTTAGGTTCTGACAGGTGTTATTTGGTACTGCACAGGTTGGTGTTGGCATAGGCAATGACTCGGTCAAGCTATTCAAAGATTACAGTATATCGACGAAAGATGTACAAGATCTTTCAAACCTAGCAAACAGAAAATTAGGCGGTGAGCTGAAAATGTGGAGTCTTAGATCTTTAATCGAAGAGTTGGTGCATAAACAGGTTAGAGTCATTTTGTGCCTATTTTGCATTCCTGTCTAAAACATGAAATTGCTATTTTTTTTTTGATAGGGGGTTAGATTTTTGTTAGGTGTTAGAAGTTAGCATGAGGACTTGAACTGGGCGCCTTTGGTGCCCGTAATGAAATTGCTATTTGACTTGTAATGATTTTAATTTTAATGGTGTTCGAACTGGGTTTTTTTTCTTCTTCTTTTTTACGGTGAACTCGGAACAAGTGTTTGACATGATTAATTTGTGACACAACGCCTAAAAACAAAATTTTAACATCGCAGCTTGAGAAACCTAGTGCAGTTCAGCTTGGAAATTGGGAGGCTAGATATTTGTCGAAACCGCAATTACACTATGCTGCACTGGACGCATATGCCTCTTGGTCTGTACACCAGGTTCGTAACTCCCATCAGTTAAATACAAAATGAATCTCTAACCATTGACGTGTACCTTGTAATCAATCCTTGGTCATTCTCAGGTACTAGACAGCTTACCTGATGCTCCTGGCTACGACAATGCAGAAGAACTGGATGTCTCATCATAACCAATTTCAACTAACCACTACAACAACAACAACAACAAGATTTCTGAAAATAAAAACGTTGTTCCTGAGACTGACCGTATGCCTAGCAATGTACAGAGTGTCTGCTTACATTGGTACGTCATTTAAGCTTGGATATCTCAGAACCGGAAGAACCAAACAGCTCTCCAGAGGCCGTTTTCGCTTAGCTGTGAAACTGTCATTCGTTTGGCTGGCTCAAGATCTCAACGCATAATTGTTTTGTGTTGCCACAACCAACCAACCAGTAAGCTATTTTACCCATCTCTTCACTTTTGCTCTTGATGCCTTATCATTAGTACATTGATGGTGATGATTGCAAACACATTGTATTTTCCCGACATGTTACTGGGGACCCCCAAAGTAGGTAACCGTTAACTTTATATTAGAGAACATAATTCAATATTTATCTTCTTCTACATTGTTATTATTGTGTAAGATTTGTGCTCATCTCAAGTATTAATGATCAGATGAATGCCTAAATGAGTATCTCTTTCCATTTTGAGGAGTACCTGAGAATTTCATCTGCACCTTTGAAAGTGCATGATTAAGACGCATTAGTGTTCAATGTGTTTCATTAATATATTAAAATTTGCATTAGTCGTGTGATCAGCGGGTAAAATTATGGGAAAAAGAAGAAGATCAAAACAGTCGAGAAAACCGGATCCGTTTCCATTCCATGGAGTATGAGATGAAATGTCTCATGTTACAAAGTTGAGCTAAGTGTTTTAATTTCAATGGTAAATGTTTAAATTTCAAAATTATAAGCAGTTATTACTTAACAACATTAAAGAAAAATTTAGTAGTGTTACATAAAAAGTAAGTACCCTACTTCTAATTTTCATAACCATAAACCACACAATAAATTATCCCAACTTCTTCGGATTCGGAGCATCGGAGCTATTTGCTGCGAATGCACGCAGTTTCAATCAAAACAGCGTCATTTTGATTGGAATAACATTTTTAACAGAACAAAACGACGCCATTTTGATTGGAACGACATCGTTTGGATTCTCGCGGCAAATAACTACACTACACCGGATCTTTTTCCAACTTTTTCTCTCAAAATATTGCATTCGATGAAAAATAATTTAAGTTGATAAAATTATACTAGTAAATGAAGGGGAGCACTCGGTTGAGGCAATGTTGTTAAAGTGAGGCAGTGAGGCACATTGTGAGCCACTCATTTTGATGATGTGGCAGAGAATAGTGCAGGAATAGTACCGAAATAATATTTGTTTTTTACTTTTTGCTTTTGATGGATTTTTTGTAGTGAGACACGTGGCGCGCCCACAATGTGCGGAGTAGATGTGTGTCTCAGATCGTGCCTCACTGTCTCATTTTAAGAAGGACAATTAGTAAATGAATATGTTAAGAATGTGTGAAGATAAGGGCTTGGGAATGGGACCCATTTTACTCACCAAACTGCATATGAAAATGAGACAACGTGCAAGTACAATAGACGATATATAAGACTACACCCATGTGCTAAGTTAAGTGTCTTTGTCATTTTTATCAAAAAAAGAAGAAAGTATCTTTGTCATTTATTTCGATTTAATGACATTTTTCGATAGTAACGATTTTACCCCAAACGTTTGGATTGGATTGTAAAATTAATATCTACGTAATGTCCCATTTTACATATAACGCGTCTCATTTAATGTTAGAAACAAGTCTCCCTTATTTTATATCTCCCAAGTACACATCCATTCCTAATTTTCTTCTAAAAGAAATTCAAACGATGCAAGAAAATTTGTTAACGGATATAAAAGGTCTGACTTTGAATACGTTCTTTATTAACCTGATTTGAAATTAAACTGAAATTCTGGTACGTCCTGATCTTCTTTTAAGTAAATTATTTAAAGCAAAGTATTTCCCGAATACTTGTATTTTAGATTCACGCATTACCTCTAATTCCTCGTACACATGGAAGAGCATATTTAAATGTATGGATGTTCTCAAATATGGAGTGGATTTTGATGCTGGAATTAATTGCTGGAGATGGAGATTTTCTAGTTCGGGTTTATTCACTACCAAACCTGCATATGATGTAGTTAGAATGTTGAATAATAAAAATTGCTACACTATTGGTGGATCGTCAAGGGGGATAAAATTAGAGTATTTTTGGTCCAACTTTTGGAAGTTGAAACTCCCTGAGAAGATAAAAATATTTGGTTGGAGAGCTTTTAACAATAGTCTTCCGGATGGTTTCAATTTAGCTAAAAGAGGTTGTGTGGGCAATCTGAACTGTATGATATGTGATTTCAGTGGGGAAACTATCTTGCACCTATTTAAAGATTGTTGGTGGACCAAGGCGGTGTTGGCTGAATTGGGGTTTAAAGCTGATTTATCTAGTTGTGAATTTTTGAGCTTTTCAGAATGGATGGAGGTTTGTTTTGGGAAACTTGACCGTGGTGATCTGTGTTTATTGTTATGTAGTTGGTGGTTTATTTGGTTTCATAGAAACAAAGTTTATCATGGAGATCAGATTTGGGATGTCAAGTGGACTGCTCTAAAAATCAGAATGCAATGCGAAAATTATTCTAGAGCATGTTCAGTTTATTCTATCAGTCATCAATCAGATTTATTTATTTGGCGTGCTCCTCGGCAAGGGGTTATTAAATTTAATGCGGATGGTTCGTGGGAGGAGGAACATATGAAAGGAGGAATAGGTTGTGTTGCTAGAGATTGTTTGGGGCTTGTATGGTTGGTGAATGCTGAATTTTTGGATGGGATTCATAGCTGTTTGGAAGCGGAAGGAAAATCCATATGGGTATGTTAAAAGCTAAAGAATTGAAGATTCGGATAGCTATTTTTGAAACAGATTCCACTGATGTGTTTAAAGCTTTAAAGCAAGGTCTGCACTTTGGAGAGCGTCATAAGATTTGGATTAATGATTGTCTAAATCTATGGATTGGAGAAGAAGGATGGTCGTTGTCACTTATCAGACGAGAAGCTAATGGCGCTGCGAATTTCCTAGCAAGAAGAGCATGTAGAGGCTGCTGGAATTGGATCTGGGAAGAAAGAAATTCTTGTCCTATTGGGTTGAGCAGTCTTCTGAGTTCAAGTCAATGTAATTAGCTGGTTGTATGGAGTGGAGATTAGCTATGGGTAGCTGTGTTGGATGAGTAACTGTGCTGTTGGAGATGATTAGTTAGTATCTTACAGGGTTGTGTAACATTTCTCTGTTTTATTCGTTACTTTTGTCTCCAAGTTGTTGTATAATCTTGTGGCAGATGCCATTGTTTAATATCAAAAAAAGAAATTAAACTGAATTTAGCTTAGAAATGTTTAACTTGATTTAAATGAAAAATAGATGAAGGAATTGAATTCTGGTGACCTAATTGAAGTATCAGATACTTAATTTTTAAGCTAAAGAAATTTAATTTCCACAATAAAAAAGACATTTAATTAAGTGTTAGGCGTTAAACTAAACTCAATAAAATTGAACTAAAATACTGAAATTATATTATTTACACTTCTAATTATAGTGGTACATAGCGGCTAGCGCAACATTTGAGAAACGGATAAATTGATTTGACAATGAGCAAAATCCACGCGGACTTTTTAACGAGCATATGAAAATGAGAAATTTTAAATTAATAGCAAACTTGGCTAACGTTGTAAATTTATCAATTATCCATTCATTATCCATCCATGAAAATTCATCCGTTATCCATCCATTTAGTTAATGGATTGAATCAATCCAAATCCATTAACAATCTATTAATAAACGGATTAAACGATTTAATCCATTAAGCGAATTTTTTTTAATACTATATCCTGAAATAGATCAATCTCACAAATCAATTATCCACAGCACCAAAAGTTAACGGAGAAGTTTCTGCAGCCATTCAGACCTTTTTGAGACTACAGTAATCTGAAACTAGCTTAATGTTGCTCTAAATTGAGGGTCAGCCTCATATAGTCGTGCAGATGCAACTGGACACTGCTCGATTATCAGAGTCATATACTGCTCGATGCAACCGAAGGTCAGCCATTGTGACCTTTGATGCTTTAAATGAGTGCTGGGAACAGACGAAAGATCGGATCGAGACAAGGTATACGTCGTTGCGTAGCTAACTCAAAGTTTTACATCTCTTTAGTTTACATCGAGAGAAAAAAAGGTCGTTTAAAAGGTGAAACACGGGCCAAAGTCGGTACAACGGCAGAATTCATTGCGATACACACTTATGTCTGACTTCGACTCGTGTTTGGACATTCTAAATGACTCCTTCAGCTTTCAGCGCAAACTAGAGAGATGTAGAGCTTTGAGTTATCTACACAACGATATGTAGCTTGTTTCCATCGAATTTTTCATTTGCTCCCAACATTGTTTTAAAGCAGCAAAGATCTAAATTGTATTAAAATTAATTAGAAAAATACGACAATTTGATCTTGTTTGTTTAGAACTAACTCGATTTATAATTTTTAGTTTCAATAAATTTGTGTTTATACATGTCAAATAACGACACACGTGAAAGAATGATCTTTATACATCCTACCATTCATAAAAAGTTTTGATACACATTTAAAATAAATGAATTAAATGAGTAAATGTACTAAATGGATTAAAAGAGTTAAATGGATGTAATGGATGAAACAGATCAAATGGATTCATCCGCTAATCCACTAACCATTAGTGACCATCCATTTAATTCATTAACACTAATAAATCTTAACGGATTAAATTCATTTCATCCGCGAACCGTTTAATCCATCCATGAATCCATCCATCTGTCCATTTTGTCAGCTCTATCTCTGGGTGTTGAATATCGTAACGCTTTAAGGTCATTTCTATTTTTGCAGCAATTAGAACGACCATAATGCCCCTTCTAATTAATTAAAAAAAAGTAGCATTAGTTGGAAGGTTCCAAAAGCCTCTCCGACGCTCAAGGAAAATAATAGTAAGCGCCAATACACGACAAGGTTGAAACGCGTTTTGTTTCACACATTTGTCAAGAATTTCTCCTGAATTTTTCATTTCATTAGCTATATAAAATAAATGAAACAACAATAAAAAATATTTGAGATGTGCACCGACGATCCATGTCTTAGCTCCTTATTAAATTTATAAGACCATGTGACATGTGACTTTTGCGTTTTGAATTAAGCATGTTACCTAGTCCTATTTTTTTTTTTTCGATAGAGAATTAAGCATGTTACCTAGTCCTATTTGAATATTGGAGATGAACTAAAACTATACAATTGGCAACTTATTTGTGTCCTTAAACAAACGCAACCGTCCCACCGCTAATCATTGATTATGACTTTTGTGACGTACACGGTTCACGTATACCCACTAGCCACTATATATCATTTAGATAAAAACTTTAAAAACCATGGTCCCCATTTTAAAATTCTTTATAGAGAGAAACACACATAATAATAAGTTTTGTATAATTCAAATTAAATCCAGTTAAAAAAAATAAGTTTTTTTTATAAACATACCCAAATTTCTCGTTGGCCTATATTTTTTTAAATGTGAATCGAACATTTGGAGTTCAAGCAAGCTTCATTCACGCCGTCATTGAAAATGATATTAGTCGCCCCTTCCATAAATTATGGTATTATCATTTGCTAATAAAATATAAGCAATCAAGGATTCAAGGTAGTCAATATAATTCCTCGTGCTTTCAAAAAAAAAAATCTAATAGAAAAATCACTTAACATAATCACACGGGCGTTGAAAGCCATTATAACTATTAACTGACAACTTTATTGAAGGAAGATATGTAAGCAATCATAAAAGTAAAAAACATAACATTATAACAGTATCTTCAATTCAGTCAACAATTGAACTCTCAAACAATTATAAAAACAGAATCTAAGAATAAAAACTAAACCTTAAATAGTAAATACTCTGTCGGTAGCTCAAACAAGTCATTGGTAACAAACACAAAGCTCTAGCATTTCATGCAACAACAAAAAAAAAAAACTATACTAGTATTACTATATTCTTATATAATAAAATTACAAACAAAATAAGTTTTCTTTGTGGTGTAATCAAAATGTCGACAAGTGTAAAAGTAAAGCATGTGAGCCCCAAATAATAAATAAATTTTCTAAATAAACAAAAACAGTGAAATACCTTTGCTGCTCTGCTCTGCTCTGCTCCAGCTCCCATCCTTTATATCTCGTTCCATCTTTTCCACTCAAACGCTCCTCAAGGACTCCTCCAAACACACATTTTTTTGCTACCTGAAATTACAAGTGAAACACATTCATCAACCAAATGGCGTCTCCGCCCGATACGAGCAAGCTGGATAAGTACAACAGTTACACAAAAAAACCGAACAGCACGAAGCTGCTCAACGCGTCTTCCAAGATCCTCTTCCGAGCCACACTTCTCATCGCTCTCGTCCTCATCTTCCTCTTCACTCTCAACTACACTCCGCTACCTGATCACTTAAACTCCTCACACCTCCACACCACCACAAACTACAATTTCCTATCCTCTTCCGCCAAATTAATCAGCGGCGCAGGCGGAGGGTCCGCTTGGGAAAAGCAAATCCGCCACTCAGCCACTCCCCGTCGCCCCAACGGCTTCTCCATCCTCGTCACAGGCGCCGCCGGCTTCGTCGGCTCTCACTCCTCCCTCGCTTTAAAAAAACGCGGCGACGGCGTCATCGGTCTCGACAATTTCAACACATATTACGACCCGACGCTAAAAAGATCGCGCCAAGCTCTCCTCCTCAAGCATCAAATCTTCATCGTCGAAGGAGATTTAAACGATGCCAAACTCCTCGCGAAGCTATTCGACGTCGTTTCATTCACACACGTTCTCCACCTCGCGGCTCAAGCAGGCGTCCGTTACGCAATGCAGAATCCCCAATCCTACGTGGCATCCAACATCGCCGGCTTCGTCAGTCTTCTAGAAGTCTCTAAATCTGCAAATCCTCAACCGGCTATCGTCTGGGCTTCTTCGAGCTCTGTCTACGGATTAAATTCAGAAAATCCGTTTTCGGAATCTCACAGAACCGATCAGCCCGCAAGCCTCTACGCCGCTACAAAAAAAGCCGGAGAAGAAATCGCGCACAGTTACAATCACATCTACGGCTTATCACTCACCGCGCTGCGATTCTTCACCGTCTACGGCCCCTGGGGCCGTCCCGACATGGCGTACTTCTTCTTCACCAAAGACATACTAAACTCCAAGCCTGTCGACATTTACCAGACCGTTGACGAGAAGGAGGTCGCGCGTGACTTTACCTACATCGACGATATTGTAAAAGGTTGCGTCGGAGCGCTGGACACGGCGGAGAAGAGCACCGGGAGCGGCGGGAGGAAGAAGGCGGCGGCGCAGTTTAGGGTTTATAATCTCGGCAACACGTCGCCTGTTCGTGTTGGGAAGCTCGTTTCGATTTTGGAGTCGTTGATTGGCGTGAAAGCGAAGAAGCATGTTATCAAGATGCCACGAAACGGCGACGTTCCGTACACGCACGCTAATGTGAGCTTAGCGATTAAGGAGTTGGGGTATAAGCCGACCACCGATTTGGCGACCGGGCTGAGGAAGTTCGTTAAGTGGTACGTTAGTTATTATGGCATCGAGTCGAGGGTAAAAAAGGTAATTACTGATAGTGCCGACGACTCTGATTGATGACACGTCAGTCGTCATTACATAGATGATAGATATGCTCTTTTTTTGGGATCAAATTACATAGATATGCTTTAACTCTATGGAAAAAAAAAAGGAAAAGCGCAGATTACTTAACATCAAATTTCTCCATATGTAAATAATTGTTAGTATTACATTTTTTAATATGATGTCGATACCCATGTAAATTTTAGATATTGATGAAACTAGGGTCCCCAAATAGTCTTATGGATCTTCAAGGTCTTAGTAGGTCGTTCAAATTGAGGTTCAATCCTACTCTTACTTGGATCTGACTGACCATGTCCAACAGCTTACATACTTATGATACGGGTTTATGCGCTACCAAACATATGTAACTGGCCGAGTCTTAGGGCCCGTCCACTTTGACTGATATTAACTTAACTGAAACTTATCTTAACTGATCTTAATTGATCTTAATTTATCTTAACTGATCTTAACTTAACTGAAACTTATAGTGACTTATATTAACTTAACTTAACTTGACTGATGAATAGTATTATTTTATGATGATGATGAATAGTAATATTATGATGATGAATAGTAATTTTATGATGATGATGGTTGTGATGATAATGATGATGAATAGTAATATTATGATGATGATGAATAGTAATATTATGATGATAAATAGTAATATACTGATGATGATGATGATGATGGGGTGATGATGGTATGATGAATAGTAATTTTATGATGATGGTATAATGATGATGATGGTATGATGATGATGATGAAGGTATGATGAATAGTATGATGATATGATGATGATGGTGTGATGGTATGATGAATAGTATGATGGTGATGGTATGATGATGATGATGATGGTATGATGAATAGTGTGATGGTATGATGAATAGTATGATGGTATGATGATGAATAATATGATGGTATGATGGTATGATGATGAATAGTATGATGATGAATAGTATGATGATGATGGTATAATGATGATGATGGTATGATGATGAATAGTGTGATGGTATGATGATGATGATGGTATGATGAATAGTATGTTAAAAGTAACTTATCTTAACTTAACTGAAACTTAACTTAACTTATCGTGACTGAAAGTAACTTAGGGTCTGTTCTTTTGAGCTTCATTGCATTGGAATTTTATTGTACTGAACTTAATTAAACTGTATTGAGTTTAATTTAACTGTACTGAACTTAATTAAACTGTATCGAGTTTAATTTAACTGTACTGAACTTAATTCAACTGTATCGAATTTAATTTAACTTAATTTTACTGAAATTGACAAATATATATATTCAATATATTTTAAGTATATTTTTATGATTATATTTTAGAAAGTACAAAATATAATATTATGTAATAAAGTATTGCACATGAGTCATGCCTCAAGTGTCAGATGGGCGCCAAAATGATATAATTACGACTACCTTCACTTTGCACAACTTCATTCACATGCTTAATTTTTCAATACCCATTTTACCTAACGAGACCGTGCTGTGAATAGCTGATTCAAATTTATTTGATAAACAGCGAAAAGAGCAGATGAATCAAGTACGCAACATAATAGCGTTTCAAATTATTGAGGATTGTCCAGATGATGTAGTGGAAATGAACATGGATGAAGATGATGATATGTAAATGTTTCCATTTGTACTGCACAAGAACGTCATTGTACGTTTCTATGTAAAATATATATCGTATTCATATGTTTATTTCCATATGTTCTTTAAATTCATATCAAGTGCAAAAAAGTTTACTTCCATTTTAAAACGAATGCAATAGTTTCCGAAGAGGTGTGGACACAAACTTGAAAAACCGTTATATCATATATATCTTACGATTTTTCAAAAATTATTTAAAAAATTAAAAAGAAATTAAAAGTTTTGAATAATAGGGTTGGAAACTATAAAAACTGAATTGACTAATTAAAAATAAATTAAAAGTTTTAACTGTATTGTACTTAATTTAACTGTACTGAACTTAATTAAACTGTATCGAGTTTAATTTAACTGTACTGAACTTAATTAAACTGTATCGAGTTTAATTTAACTGTACTGAACTTAATTAAACTGTATCGAGTTTAATTTAACTGTACTGAACTTAATTAAACTGTATCGAGTTTAACTTATCTGTACTAAACTTAATAAAACTGTATCGAAGTGCAAAAGAACGGCCCCTTATATTAACTTACAAGTCAAATAATAGAGTCAAAGTGGACAGGACATTAGTTTTGCATGTAATGATGACTTCTTTTCCTTGGCGTATATAGAGCGAAAAGAGAAACAACACAAAGGACCAAAATATATATTGAGGTCTAGGGTGGCAGAATTGATGTATGATTTGGCCGCTGGGTTAACTTCAAAACATCCATGAAGCTGATCTCTGATCATGAACGATGCAAAAAACGTCCTGCGACGCGTAAGTTCCTCATCAATGATCAGACAAACGGAAGTAACCATGAAAATGAATCAAGAAATGCTAACAAAATTCTTGCAAAAATGCATTAGGTAACAATAATTTGGGAACCCATCAAGAAGAGTCGCAAGGCATTTAGAGCATTATTATATGCTGAGGTTCTAACAACAGGCACCTTGAAACACTAATTAAGGAAGAAACAATAGGCTGTTTCTGATTTTACTTCCTTAAGCTCCTCGCAAGACATTAAGGAAGAAACAAACTGAAATACTCTTTGCTGATGACTTGGGAAATTGAGTTACTGATTGCAAAGCAAACAGCTTCCTAATAGCCACCTCCAAAGTCTCCTCCACCTCCTCCATAGCTACCTCCACCGCGGGGTGCTGAGGGCCTGTCGGTAGCATAATTGACACGAATATTCCTTCCTTGAAGTTCCTGGGAAGATAACAATTAAAATTTTATCATCAGCTACATCAGGATTGTTAGACAAGAACAAACATGGCATTAGATTATCAACCTGGCCATCCATCCCCAGTGCAGAGCTGGCTGATTGATCATCTGCATAACTTACAAACCCAAACCCTCTGGATCTACCAGTGTCTCTGTCAGTGATAACTCTAGCTGCAAAACAAAATTTCGATGGCATGAAAACCAATGACATACACATGCAAAACGACTGAAAAAAGCTAAATACTGCAGCACGGTTCAGGAGAGTGGAAATGGCACTAACATGATGCTAATTCTACAGGAATACCAAAGCATTCCACAAACCAAACAGCTATCAAATTATCAATTTTCAGTTGAAAATAGCATACATGGTTTGCTACAGTACTACCATTCACCTTACGATTGACTCACAAAGAATGTATTACCTTCAATTACTTCCCCATAAGTGGAGAAGGCATCCTTGAGTGACTGGTCATCAGTTCCCCATGATAGACCTACATTCCACGTGATCATTTTAGAACCTATGTATAAGAATTCAATCAAATAAAACAGTGTTAAACACTTACCACCAACAAAAAGCTTGCTAGACATATCCCGGACAGCATTCAACATGGAGGCCATGGGTGCAACATTTGAAGCAGAGCTCTGGTAGAGGCCCTGTCTGACAAGACCACCAAATCTTCCAGCAAAAGCCATAGTAGTAACCTACTTGCAGATAAAACAAATTATAATTAAATCCTTCAGCCAAATAAAAATAACAGAAATCCAAATCCAGCAAACAAGTTTCTGCCAGCCAACATTTCAGAAATCAGATCATGAGAAATGACAAAAAAAAATAGGCTTTAATGGAACCATCTGGTGACACAAAAGCCATATACACAAAAATAATGAAGCATCAGGAAACAGCAATTACTCTAAAATTAGACTTCAACAAATATCACACAAATCAAGTGAAGCAGACTACCATAATCAGACAAGTCAAACCGATCTGCTTTGAACATAGCACCGCAAATCAAAACCACAACCTAAACACCGACTCAACGGATCATTCAAATTTCAAATAAGAACGAGTTGTTTTACAACAGAAATTGACATGAGAACTCTTCACAAACAACTATACGCCAGATCAATCGAACTTACGGTATCGACGATAAATGAGAAGAAGAAGAGATGATACCTGAAGAAGCGTCGAGGAGCTGGATGAAGATAGTAGAGAGGGTTTTAGAGAGGACGGAAGAGAGAGAGCTTGTGACAAATGGAGATCGGTTAGGGTTTAAAGAAGCCTCCAAACCCTAGTCAAAAATATCTTCCGATATTATCCAGTGACGCTCTTCGAACTTGGGATGCATTAGGGCCATGTGCATTTATGGGCTTATTATTGGGCCTGTTTGAAATGAGGCTTTATAAATTCAATTGAAAAACCCTACGTATTGTTAAGAGTAAGGGCATCAGGTGAGCAATAAGTTATAATAGAGAGATTTTATTGTTTATTGTTTTCATACACTAGGTAAGTAAAAAATAATGCTTAATAGGTTAGTAATAATGGAGAGAGTGTTGGAAAGCAAAGCAAAGTAATAAATGGGATCCACTTAATTTTTGAAGAAATAGAAAGGAAATGTATTTTTTGTTGATTTAAAATTAAATAAAAATACGAAATGTCATAAAATGAACATTAGAGGGACATACAACTATTTAAATTCAAATACAAAAATAAAAATATTTTAAAATAAAAAATCAGAAAAATTAAAGAATTTTGAGACAAAAATAAATTGAAGAATAATTGAAATGTTATGAGTTTTGCTTTTTGGTTTCATTGCTAAAAAAATAAAATATAGACAGATTTTTATTTTCGCTCTTAGCTCTCATGATGCGTTAAAATATATAAACTAAATAGTCATTTTTGCTCATTGCTTTTAGCTCTACTTACTACATGACTTTTCTGAAAAAATGTTATTTTTGCACATTGCTTTTTTTTTTGCTAAGGATGCCCTAAAATAATATTAGTAATATAAGGGAAGGTTAGTTCGAAGCATCAATTTATAATTTTTCCTAAAAATAAAATAAAAACTAAATTACCAAACCAGTGGCATCCTCCTCACAAAAAGAATTTTAATTTTAAGCATATCATACCACACCATATAAAGTTGGGCTCTTCTTCTTCCCCATCAACACGATACGATACCCTCTGCTGTAGTTGCAGGTCTAGAGAGATAATAATAACAACAACACAAAACTCTCTGCCTCTTCTTCATCTTCATTACCATCATCTCAAATGCTCAAGTAACCACTTTTTTATCAATTGATTTTGCTAATCCATCTATCAAATTCAAGGATGTTGTAAAGTAAAGTAGTCTATCTTTTGCGATTGCGCCTTTTTGTGTGGGATTTGGATTCTATGGCTTTTTTTACATTTTCGACCTTTTAGGGTTTTGTTTCGATCCTCTTGCGAGGTTGAGATCTTTTTTGTGAGATTTTGATGCCTTTAGGGTTTTGATCGGATGTCTCTTTCTGTTGGTGTGATTGGCAGGACTTATTTGGATCTCTAGTGGAAGTTGGATTCCAGCTCTAAACTGGCTTGCCTGTTATGAAAATTGTAGCTCATGGGCATGAGAGAATAGCAGATTTCCGAATTATTGGACTTTAATTAGGGCATTGCTGTAAGGTTTTGAAGTTCGTGTAAAAAATCGATTTGATTCCTCAAAGGATCAACCTGCAGTTGACTGTTTCTGACTTGGAAGACACTACTTGGCTAGACATTGTTTGAAAAATCAAGTTGTCCTACTGCTGATTTGCATTTTCTCAGCTTTTGGGGGTACTGTACTCTTCGCGTGGCTATTGCTAAAGGGCTAACTGAGTTCTGGACTGGCAACCTTGGAATCAAATAAACTTGACTGAGTTCTGGATTGGCGGCAACCTTGGATTTATTCAGCTGGGCAGGAGTACTTAATTTTGGAGTATTTATACTTTGTAATCTGAGCAAGTACTGATTATTCCACATTGAAGCCAGCCAGAAAATCCTTAGTTAGAGTGGCAGTTTGCATCAAGTTTGGGTCTATAGTCGGTTGGTTACCAGTTGATTGGTTTGAGTAACAACCGGTGTATCAAGAAACACTGATAATTGAAATGAGTGTTGGGATATGGTGCATGGAAGGGAATATAGTTGCTGGTCAGTTCTGATTCTGAAACAGCTCTCTTGGAAACTGTTTCAGTCACCTCAGTCTGTAGGAAATTTGTGTTGTTTGCATTCAAAAGCTGTGCCATGTCGCGTTGCTTTCCGTTCCCACCTCCTGGATATGAGAAGAAGATTACTATAACGGACTCGGACTTGCTAAAAAAGGTTAGTTGACCAGACTTAATGCCTGTTGCTTGATTGACATCAGTTATTGCTTGACTGTTAAACCAATTAACTACAATGTTTTATGTGAGTTGTGATAGACAAAACAAATTAGCGCCAACCTGTTTGAACATGGTCATTGGTAATACCAGGATGGAGTCTGTTTACTTATCGGAACATTTTGAACAGTATTTTTACGGTCAGTTTGTGTTCAGCTCAAAGAATATAGGAAATGTTAAGTTCTGAAGCATGTATTGCAGCTCTTAATTTATTCAAAATTAAACGGGTTGTCCAGCTATTTATATTATATCCGTAGTTCGCCCATTTTATTTATAAGGGTGTGTTTTTAGGAATATATTGATAAATTATTAATCTCCTTTTTTTTTTCTTCAAGTGTAGTCCAGTTCAGATTTTTTGATGCACAATAATCTTACATGTAGAAAAGTGCAGCATCTCAGTTCAGTCAGCCTAATTAAAGCGAAAAGACTACACCTAATAATCGCATTATTGGAAATAAGTTTGTCTTTAGACCTATTATAACTCAATTTTGGTCAACAAATAGTTTAGCCAATTATTCCAACTGCTTTGTTCTCAACTTACATTGTTACCACTGTGATGCGATTTTGGCTCTGAGACATGCTAACATTAATCACAATGCATCTGGATGGATATGTGATCATAATTTGCCTAGTCGTATTTGTATTTTTTGCTCAAGCTTGCACTGACTCATATCATGGAGTTGCTGCTGTGTTTGATGTACTTTTTATTTTTTTTCTCCATCTGGGGATAACTAACTTGGGTTGCAGCTGCCATATTGGACCAAGAAGAAGTGACTCTTTGTTTGCATTTCACTATTAAACTCTTTGCATGTTTCCATATCGATATGAACTCATGACATAATGTCAAAAGTGGAATCCGAATGCTGTACAGGATATCAGTAATGCTTTGAGGTTTCTAGGATTGTTCATGCATCTATATGATGAGATTTACTTGGATGACTTGTATAAATGACCAAATTTATAGAAGTCAGCTCCTAGGTAGTATGCTTTGCTAAACATGTGGGCTTCAATCCGGACTTTCTCTATGTTCTCTAATTTTAATAGCAAGGTCAGTCTTATCTGGTTAATGGAAGTGATTCCCCTTACTAAGACATTCTCTGAGTATTCCTATCCTATTAAGACTCGAAGACTTATTTTTGATCAGGAAACCTTCCTCATGAAACATTCGGTGCTGGCCATTTTATTTAGCGTGACGGCCTATTTTACTTAATGGTTTCCTGATTTTAGTCATACCTTACTGTCTTTCCCATTATTGTTCATCTTATTTTGTATTTGTGCATAAATTGTGTTAAGATTCATATTCCTAGGACAACGTTATTTGGCTGTCCGATTTCATGCGATTTAGAGATCATAAACAGTTTGAGCTTGTATTTTGTATTATTTGGATCACGTAACTGCAGTAATTTTCGTCATCTTCAAAATCACAAAACATGTTTATGAATTTAACTACGTGTTCCACGACCTTGTTACGACTCAAAGTTCATGTTAGGCTTTATTTGTTTCCTGTTAATCTTACATTACTTTATTTCAGGAGAAGCATAGAGAGAAGAAGCACAAGAAAGAGAAGAAAGACAGAGAAAAGAATGATGATAAAGAGAAGAAGGAAAAGGATAGAAACGATGAAAAAAGTAAACAGAAGAAAGACAAGAAGGAAAAACATAGAGACAAGAAGAAAGAAAAAAGGGCTAAAGACCGACAGATAGATAATTTAAGTTTATCTGGTTTGGCAGGGCACAAAGCTCCGCCTGAGGGGGATGTTGGTCAGATTGTTAACAAGAATAACTTGGACACGGGCATTCTGTTTGATGATAATGCAAGAAACGCTGTGGGCTATAATGGAGAAAACCTTGGTCACTACACGTCTCTTGCTAGCAAGCCAAATGGTGTTAAATTGGTGCATGATTTTGACAGGAGAATCAGAGATGACACTAAAACAGTTGGGAGTCAGATGGGTGAGAGGATCACTCTTATGCATCACAAAAGAAATGAGGGAGGTGAAAGACTTTATCCGAATAGTTATCTGGCGAACAACTTCGAGGACTCTGATCTGGCTCTGGAATTGGACAGGAGGCTCAAGAATGAAGCTGAACAGCCTTATCATCAAAATCAAACTGGTAACAAGATTATTTGTGAACCTCAAAAGAAAGAAGGTGGAGCGACCAAATCTGTTTCTTTGGATACTATGGAAAGGGGTCATAACAGAATCAAAGGCGCGAGTGGCAAATATGATCGGGCTAAAGCTGCGGGAATCACAATGGTTCAAGGTGTTTCCACACCAGCTCAAACAAACCATGACAGAATGCCAAGACCGACATTTGGTATTAACACTGTGATAGAAATTGAAGGTCAGGAAAGGATCCGTCATCAGGAACATGAACTTCAAAAGCAGGGAAAGAAGCGGAAGGATAAGGATCGGAATGGACAGAATCAGAGTCATGGGATAGACAAAAGCAGGGAGAAAGAGAGAAAGGAAGTTAAAGGGAATAATCAGATTGGTCAAAACAGAGCAGAGCAGGTCACAAGAGGAAGTCATGAGATGGACACCTTATGCACCCCGGATCACGAATTTCATACTGAAAAACATGAGAACAATAATATGCCCAAAAAGGAAGAATTGAATCAACCAGGGGAGATTTTGAAAAACGGAATCTATCAAGGTGAGCTTTTTACTAATAATTACATACTGATTTATGATTATATTTGCATTAAGTGTCAAATTGTCAAAACATGTTTATATCATCTCTAAATGAGTTACAAAGTCAAGTTCTGGCCTCTTAAATACTTAAAAAATACTCAATATTATACAAATTTGTTATCGGCTGAAGCAGACTTTACACTTAAAAAGTTATATCATTTTTTGCGCTTGTCGTCTTATGTTATGCTTTTAGCTAATGGCTGCAACTCCTATGGGGTTTGTTACAGTTAATGGGCTCAGTAAGTTATCCAGACCCTCTTCTATACATTTACATAGTGACAGCAGGAGGGCACCGGAACCTTGCCAGATTCCTGTGAAGCCTAGCCTTGATGGGCGGGGTGCCACCAATATTATCAAGGTTGGTAAGGTGGGCAAAGTTAATGGTGTAATTGAAGCTCTTTTGCAGTGTCCTGCAACCAAACATGTTTCTCAAGCCAGAGCACCATCACCCCATCCTGATGCTAAGCGTCTAATTGAGATTCTTTCAGTTCCCAAGATAGACGAGTTGTCTGAGCTTAATGACTCGGATTGGTTATTTAGTGGGAAAGGGAGGCCGGGAAAGAAGCCCAGAGTGGATGATTCTCATGCTGGCACTAGTGTCGACATGCCACAAGTATGGTCTAAAGCTACCAGTATAGAGTCAGCTGATGTATATGCTCTACCGTATGTCATCCCCTATTGACTGATATCAGCACTTGGCTTATCTTCTTAAAACTTCTGATATCAGTCAGGATGTATAGCAGCTTTTGTCATTTCAAAAAATGGATTTCCCTCGCCATTTTTGCGCTGCATTCTTTTGGTTATCACTCGATGGCCTTTGCTGCTGCTGGATTGTTGGATTCGCAGTCATAAAGAAATCACGGCAACTGATTATGATGGTCACAGGCACATATTACCGATTTATGCCACATCTAATAATCACAAGAGGAAGAAGCTAAATGAAGATTGAAAATGTGGAAGGTCACAATAGCATATATACCAATGAGGTTGTGTTTGGAAATGATAAAAGGCAAGATAAAGGACGCATTCGATCTTTTTCTTGACAACAAAGCATGCGGAATGGAGGTGAATGAGAGAAACAATGATGCAAACCAAAAGATAAATTTGAAAGTGATGAAATATTGAGATGAGATGAGAGATTGAAGATGAGGCTGAGATGAGAAAGCAGAATTTTAGAAGGAACGAGATTTGATTTCATAACATTGTTTGGTGTTCCTTGACTCCAATAAATAAATAGAGACTTGTTACTAAACTACTGACCAGATGATGGACGTGTGCTTAGTCCTCGCTTTTGTGCTATTTCTCCACGTGTTCCCTTTAGGCATGTCTTCATGTATAAGGCTGCACAACGTCGACACTTTCTGGCGATCTTGGCAAAGAAAACACAAAAGTTGGTTATGAGCGTTTGACAGTTTGATACACATAGCCAACTTTCGTATACTAGAAGAGAAACCCTTCACAAAGGTAGCAACAACTTCTTCAGAATGATATTGCTCAAGCTTAGAAGCCGCAATGACAGATGGGTGGCTTGTTGTCCCATTTCGATCCATAAAGACACGAAATGTTATTCCACCTTGATTCTTTGTAACACCCGTCATTCCATTTTGAGTCATGGCATGGTGACAGTTTCACAATGTGGCGAAAGTTGTAGGAAGGAAAAAAAAGGGAATGCAAGATGGATGTAAAAAAAAACACAGTGAAGGTATAAACTTTATAATGACTAGTCAAGAAATGCACCAAATATTCTACAGATTTAGGATTTAATAAGGAGGTGGGCAGACTGCACTCTACTACTATTGTTAGTCAATCATGGCGAGTCTAGTTCGAACAAGCCAAAACTAGGCTCGACGAGTTCTACTCAAGTTCTGAGTATAGGAAAATTTTAAACTAGTCGAATTCGAATTTTATGATATTCCATTCGGCTTGTTTGCAGCCCTATCTGTAAGTCCAGTCCTGGCTTCTCAAGCCCTCAAAGTAGTAACAATAATGTTAATCCACTACGATTAGAATAAGGATCACTTCAAGATTCGATTCCACTCCATTGTTTATACCAAACTGGACCAACAATCCAAATTGTGTAGCAATGTTTATAAGATTTTTAATATTTTCCCTCATATTTTTTTAAAGATAACAATACACAATAATTTATTTTGTGATTTTATTTATATTTTTCGATTTACTAAGATTCAACTTGGAGAGTGTTAATTATATACTAAGCAGGTGTTAACTAGACATATATACTGATGAACTGTCAACCTTTCGAGTGACACGAAAGGTTTAAAGCCAAATATATGATAATGGCTATTTTAGTCATATAATTTCCTTTGATTTTTTTAAACAAAATCTTAATCAGTCCAAATACTATATAGTTTACTTGGATTTGGTCTGTAAGCAAATCAATTTTTTATTTGCATTGCATCATTACACAAATAAATTAAGCGCATACGCATGGCCCTGCCAAGACAAGATAATGAAAAAAAATATTGTTCAGCTTGTCATGATGTTACAAGAGGATCATAATGAGAATGACACATAATTTCAAGACAAAAATATACAAAATATAAATAAATAAAATGATCTTTATCCGGATTCAGGAGAGTATTGGTAGAGGTAAAAAGTGTTAGAAGCGCGGTGAGTAAGATTATTACTGATTTATTGCAAACTTTCTTTTTGGAAAATGTTGTCCAAATAAACCTATATGATAATCTGATGTAAAAATGCATGGAAAATGAACAACTACTTGGTTGGGATTTTTTTATTGATAATGGGTGGGTACAATAACTCAGAACATTACAATGCAATGACGCCATATCATCTATAATATATATATTGATCTCCGCAGCTCTAGCAAGACATCTTGATCGGATTCAAAATCATCTGGTACATTTTCTCCACTTTGAAGCGCAAGCCAGATTTGACAACTTTACCATGCATGGATCCACACATCCACCCCAAATCACCGGTACATTCTTCGATACTTTGGAGCTCATGCCACCTTGGATACCTTTACCGTTGTAAGTCTCGGCACGCCCATCTTGACAGCCGCACCTCCACGAAGGAGGAAGCATCACGCACGATACGTGAAGAGGAATCATCCACGAGGGATGTAGGAAGCATCACGCGAGGTATGAAGAGAAAACATCCACGAGGGATTTAAAGGTGAAGCATATTTATATACTTCTTAGATATTGGATTTGAAAAGATATGAAATGAGAATCAAAAATATAAAATTTCCAATTTAGAATAACTTTAAGGTTTTCTCCATTGGGGGACTTCACCCCATATGCATGTAGGATAGCTGATAGATTGGAATCTCATGAGATTAAAAATAAACAAATAAGTAAACTTTTTTGATATTTCATTATCTTCTTGCTCTTTTATTAAAGAAAATTACTAAAATCAAACTAAGTGAATTTTGATAATGATAACAATGATGATGATAATATAAACTTGACCGATTGAATCTCTTGACTTGTTCAATTTTCACGAAAAACATATGAGAGATATAATGATCTTTGATCAATCCGCTTGATTTATTATTTAAAATGGGAGAGATGCGTATGCTTCACACTCCATTCGAGTTCCACTAAATCAGCTATCGGGGTAAAAAAAAAAACGTTTTGATTTGAAATGGAGAATCACTAAAACGAAAGATAACCTAGTTTGGTTTCAATTATATGAGCAGGATGTCCTTTTTGGATCAAAATTATTTATGTAAGGCCATCCTTAGTGATGATCTTTAAATAAAGATCATCCTCTTATTTTCACAATTCTTTTCTCTAAAAGATCACTTCACAATCTTTTTTTCATATTGTTTCTTAACAATGATCCACAACAAAAAAGATCATGTCTCCTCTTTCATATTATTTATATACATATTTCCTATCTCACCCATCTATTTAACTTATTAAAAAAATGTTTAAAATATAGCAAAATGTATATCAATTCATAGAGCTCAAAAAAATATAATTATTGACAATTTTTATTTTATTTTATACTTGTTATTTTTCAAATTATATTAATTACAAAATAAATACTTTTATTAAAAGAATCTACCTAATCCTAGCATGACACTTGTCATGCTATGGTGTCTCCTTAAGCCCACGATCGATTGTGGAATCACTCATCCCATACAACAAATCTATGAACAACCATGGTCCAATCTTTTAAATTTTGCCTATTAAGGGATATAATTAAAAGATTGCATCTACAATCTTTTCTCTCTCATCCTATTAAGGATGCCCTAATTATCTCATCCATCCGTTAATTAAATCGCAGTGTTGGTACCGATTCTATGTATGTATGAAAATGAAGAATTTGTACTCGGAACCATATGAATCAAAACCTTTAACAGAGACTCTTTTGTGTTAAAAAAATTGGTGAGAGGCAAAGAAGAATTTGAGGATGAATGAAGGTGTGTCGGCCACAAGGCAGCAGATTCACATCTTTATTTTAAAAAGGGTTTATCTCCGGGAATCATATCCGGTGCAGTTAAGGCAAAATAGTTTTTATAAAACAATATCAAAATTAAGTCATTTCATTAATATAACCCCCTAAATTGATAACTGACTATTTATTCAAAACTATACAGTTTTTGAATTGAAACTACATTTTTTTTTTATATAATTTAAAACACTCAAAACTACGTCGTTTTTTAAAATGACTGTTTTTTTAACTTGGAGATCTCACTCCTAGCCTAATCTCAATAGTCTACAAATCAGGATAATTAAGTGTGATCATCACATTATAAGATGACATGCTCGATCAAGTAATAAAAAATTATTCCCTTCAAAGTGTTTGATGAGAATCGAACCTTAAACTTGTCTATTGCATCTGAGGATAAGAATGCAAAGTGACAGCCACAATCAAGCTCCGCTTGTTCTTGCTTTGCGTGTCACTTGACAGGGCCCCTCTCATAGTCTGGTTCTAGAGAACTTTGATTCCCTGATTTTTAAATTTTTGTTGTTTATTGACGTATCTTTGTCTATCAAAATCGGGGGGTTATAATCAAATTTAATGGGCGATGGGGTCCTCCTACACTGAGTGATGAAGCTTGCCCTGAATTCAAAAGCCACAGCCAGATAAGTAAAACTTTTTGGTTGAAAGGGGAAGGTGGGGAATGAGGGCAGCTTTTGACTGGTTTGAATAGAATAGTTGTGAGGCAAATACCGAAAAAAAAAAACAGCATAAAGCAGAGAGACTGTCTTGCACTGATAGGCCGGCCAATCAGAGGCGGACAATGTGCCTCAAATGTTTGGGATTAAGGTAACAGCTTAATCAACTCATATACAGATCCCAATTCCCACCCAATACACAACTCCACTGAGCTTCAACACAAAATTAAAACAATTTGGGAACTGCACAAAAAAAAATAGAGAAAAAAGAAAAGAAACTGAACTTTCTTATTTGATTTATGTGTTTGATAAGGGTTAACATTAACATGATGTGTACTGTACATATTCCAACCTAGGATGTCGACAAAGGTATATACTAGCCAAAACTTACCTAGAGAAACATATACAAATCCCAAGTGCAGATTTATAATCATCACCAGTCCATTGATGATTCACTCCTTTGACGCCTCATCCGAGCTCCCCATGACATATCTCCACTACCTTCCTTTCTCGCACTTCTTCTCTTCAGCTCTGAAACTTGCGACTGCCACTGGTTTTTCCACCCACTTTGTCCATCAAAGTCCTGATGTCAGAGTAAATAAACCGCATCAGAATGCAAATACATGAATAAAATCACTCAGGCCTCAGATTCCATAAATATGGACCCCAAACACTGTGGAACGAACATTAAGAGTCAATAATGCAAAGCCTACTGAATCTCTGAAACTTGCAACTAAGAAGCATTCAGGCATAAATGATTTAGCAACAGTGTATTCTCAAGACCAGGCTCCACGAAATCAAAAGCCAACAAGCCAAGAAAAGATTGCATATTTTTGACGGCCAACTAAAACAGAAGATATTAGTTTCGACAACTTGCAAATACTACACAAAACTTAAATATGTCACTCCAGAGCCAAATAGACTAATTTAAACATATGGATGGCTGAAAAATGAGAATCGTATGATAATAAATACACAAGAAATCCGTATGAACATCAAAATCATATGAAAAATTTTAATATGAATTTTTTGAACAGGAAACTGAGAATTAAATCAATTAAGTAAATAGCTACCTCATCAGAGCTGTAACGTCTCCGAGCAGAGAAGGCGAGATGAATCCCTCGCGCCATATCACGATCGTACATCGCTCGCCTACGAGGATCAGACAGTGTCTCGTACGCCTCCTGGACCATAATAAACCGCTGCGTATACTCTTTCACCTGATCAGGCGGCGACACATCAGGATGATACTTCCGCGCCAGTTGCTTATAGGCTTGCTTGATCTCCACCAGCGATCCAGACTCAGGAATACCGAGTAATTCGTAGAAGCTTAGGTTCAATTTCGCCTCTACCTCCGCGACCGCCGAAGCTCCGGCGCTGCAAGCCGCCGAGGCTCTGACGGAAATAGGCCGGTGTGAAAGGCGGAAGGAGACGGTGGATGGAGCGGCGGCGCGGTAGGGGAGGTAGGTTGGGAGGCGGTGGAAGAGGGAGTCGGCGCCGGAGGAGGAGATGAAGGCGTGTGATGCGTGCATCGTTGGGTTGGGGGGGGGTTTGAAATGTGTGAAGTTTTGCAGGTTTGGGAAGGTAGAGAGAGAAAGTCTGAGTAATGGTTGGTTTTGATTTGGATTGGGCTGACAACAGGAAGGAATTGGTTTTTTATAACCACGCATGTTTATTTTTTTTTATATTTAAATATCTTTTATTTTGTTTAATCATTTCTGGCGCTACAACTGGTGAATTTATTTATAAGAACTTTAGCTAAAAAATCATTACTATAAGATCTAGGGATTAGGTTCCCCAACATTATGACGTATTCCAAAATTATAGTGGGTTTGCAATTGTAACTTTTATCACCAAAATATCGTATTTATGAAATAACATGAAAAGTTACAAAACCAATTATTTGATTCACCCGCGCGACGTTTATAAATGTATTTAGGATTGTTTAATCGATAAAAGAAGATGTCATAAGAATCACTCATCCGACACTCTAATGAAGATAAGGTAATTGTAATCGTGTGTTCAAAAGCGAGCCAATCAAAAAAAAAAGGTACTAAACTCTTTAAACGTGTCGAGTTCGATTCTTAATGAGGTCAAAGTGAATATGTGGTGAGTAAGAAAATGTTTAAAAAAAAAGAAGAAGAAGGTAATCGTAGTGATGAGAGTTGAGAAAGGTTGATATGCTTTGGTGGAACCTTTAGAGACACATTCAAGAAAGTAGATAAAACTACATAAAGCTCTTTTTAAATGTTTAGGAGGGTGTGAAACTGTGAATTGCAGAAAAATGGCATTTTTATTGAGTCATGAGTCAACAAGAGGACACACATGTTGAATTGAAACGGTAAAAGTTCTTTAAGAAAACTCAAAAACTGCCATAATAGTAAAAACAAGATTACAGTCAAATGGTATTGAAGAAAAACAGGACTACCTTTAATTACAAAAAACACTTAATGAGCTGGTCTGTAAGAGATTGGAACAGGCTTTAGAAGAAAACAAATGACTATGGATAACACCAAGGCTTTCCTTGCTTATGTGACCCCAACTTGATTTTGACACGGTAATACTTGCAAACACAATATGAGCTTAAGAAAATCTCTGATGGTTACCTGCCTTTCAAAGAGTTGGAAGGACATAAGGCATGCGTTGTATATTAAAGTAAATGTGTGTTTAAATCATGTGATTAGAGCAGCCATGGGAGTGACATCTACGAAAAGAACCCGATTAAACAATGGTGACTTGTTTGACGCTATCAGTTCATGGGGAATGTATTCTACATTTTTTAAGGGTTAGAATATGTTTTAAGGCGCAAAGGGAAACTTAGTCGAATTGATTTGAACTCTTGACTACATGTCACTAACTGAGGATGCATTAAGTCTTCAGTTCACCCTGCTAAAGCCCAAGGCAAAACATGGAGCTATTATTAGACTTTTTGAGAATATTTTCTAAAATTTTCCAACTATTCTAATAATTGGTGTAAAGAAACTGGCATTGAAAGCTACTGGTCTTACTTAGGTAACAAGAGGCTAACACCATCATGAACCATTTATAGCAAGCGGTCAAGAACAAGAGAGCAGACGAAGACAGTCACCCTTTAGGAAGTTAAAGGTTATTGCTTATTATAACATACAAGGAAACGGGAATCATTGAACAGTATTGAAGCTTATGAAGAAGCCCTTGGTCTCACAAGGGCGTGGAATCAACAATAGCTTCCATGATCTTCTTCTCTAGTTGCGATTCCTCAATCCACACAGAGCTATGAGAAGAAAGAATCTCATTCTTCTCCTTTTTCTTCCCTTCCCTTTGTTTCTCTTTCCTCCTCCAGTTTTCAAGTTTTTCTGCTCTTTCTTTTATCTACAATCACTCAGATAAATTTTGTCAAAAATGGGGAAGACGGGTCAGCACAGTGCACATAGGAAGATAAAATCATCAAATGCCAGCCCAATGAGAATGCGTTCAAGATACCAATCAGCAAAATCATGAAGCATTTCAATAGAATAAGGTAAACTTAGTAGTTAGTAGCAAGAAATTTCAGTTTTCAAATTAGCAAGGAGAAGGAAAGGACCAAGATGCCTGGCAAGGTGATGAAATGAAACACAAGGTTTTCATGTCATAGTTACTTTGACAATGTCTGATGTTCACTACGTAGAACGTATTTGCAATGCATGAAAAAGTCTATATAGCATTGCATCATTGTATGCAACTGCTCATAAAATAGGAAAAAGAAGAAAAAACCCTAGATCTATGAAACCTATTGGGGAGCCCCGAAGTGACACGATTAGCACTCAGCAGTTAACTAACAAGATAACTACCAGCAAATACCTACACACATGCACCAGTGCCTGCAAAGTTTGCACGGGAACACATGCCCAAACACACAAATCAGCAGTTCTGTACCACCGGCACTTAAAATAGCTCAACGGGATTCGAATGGGTGAGGCTTCTGTGTAGTCCAAATCTCTTCATCTAAAAATTTTCTTTTGACCTTCACTACTGCTAACTCTAAAAATGCACACATACTAACAAAATAACACATTAACCAAACCAATTGCAGCAAACATGTTCTGTGGCTCAAAATTCAAAACTACCGAATAAAAAATATTTCAAACATCAATCCTAAACCACTACAGCATTTTCCACAACATCAAATAAACTATGAAAATCAACATCTCTGAAAAATGCTTAACATCATTCTAATCCAATCTGCCAAGACAACCAACAATCAAACAGGCACCAAAGCTTGCCGTACCGAAACTGCTCATCCCCGGCCTTTCTTTCGGCAGCACGAGTTAAAAAAAATTCATCTATGAATCCTAAACCACTACATCATTTTCCAACACATCAAATAAACTATAAAATCAACATCTCTGAAAATTGCTTAACATCATTCTAATCCAATCTATCAACACAACCAAAAATACAAACACGCACCAAAGCTTGCCGAAACTGCTCATCCGCGACCTTCCTTTCGGCAGCACGGATTTCAGCAGCCGCAGCCTTCACCTTCCTACGCTCCTCATTAGCCTTCATCATCGTATCCTTCTTCGCCGCGTCCTGCCTCTCCTTCTCCAACCTCTGCACCTCCATTTCCTCAATATAAACCTTCCTCACCTCCTTCATCTTCTTCGCGTAGTCCCTCCTCAGCAGCGCTAAATTGGCCTCAGCCTCCTTCGGACTCTTCGGCGCTTTCCAGCTTCCGATGTACTTGTTAGGGTTTTCGTACACATGTGTCTCCTCGTGGTACTTGTGCTGCTTTGCTGCCAGACTTGACTGCTGCCGAAGCGGTTCAAATAGTCGCGGTTGATAGTGGCGGCGAGTTGCAGACTTCAGCAGTGATCGAGCTGCGATCGCCATTGCTAGTAGTGGAAGAGGAACTGAATCAGATCGCACTCGCACATACCAAGCGTTCGTCAGATCGATATTGGGCCAACTTTCATCCGGCCCAAATGAAACAAAAGAATAAAAATGAAAATAAAAAACAAGAATCCATAGCACTCGCACATACCAGGCGTCCGTCAGATCGATATTGGCCCAACTTTCATCTGGCCCAAATGAAACACACAAAAAAAAAACCGACGCGGTCCAATTGAAATAAAAAAACTATAACTCCGACCTGCGGAGTTCTAAAACTAAAAGACAAAAGTGAAAATAAAAAACCGAATCGGTCCAATTGAAATTAAAAAATCAAAACTCCGACCTGCCGGATTCGAACCACCGACCTAAGGATTAACTTTCATCCGGCCCAAATGAAAAAAAAAAAAAAAAATAGAAAACCGAATCGGTCCAATTGAAAAAAAAACTATAACTCCGACGTTAGACAGTGCCCCTTGTTTGGAAAATTGTATGATAGTTCATCACTTGTTTGAAAGTTTTTATAGTTCACCACACAAGTTGGAAAATGGTGATAGTTAAGGTCCCAAATGTACTTTTCCCTAGCTTTTAATATGCTAATATAATGATAAGTTTAGCACTATGATGACTTTTAATTGGACAAAAAATCCGGGATGGAAAATAAATTTAGAATTAAAACGTAATTTAATACGTCCAATTTAATGTTAAAATTTAATATTCATAATTTAATTCTAAGTTAGAACTATGATGACATTTAATTGGACAAATTCGGGCGTGGAGAAACAAGTTTATAATTAAAATATAATTTACAAGTTCGTATCCCATTAGAAGTCAAGTTTACATGAGAAATATTTTTGTTCTTCCATCTAAAATGATCTATGGTCCAGATTAAAACAGCTTAATTTGAAATCCCGTTTAATTCTCAATATTATATACGAACTAATGGCATATTGGTCAAATTATAAAACCCAATTAATCACAATCTTCACGTTTCGAAGCGTATGCATATGCGACCCTCCAGATTCTCTCTATGAATTCGAACAAATCTAAGCTCTGCAACTACTTCGTCAGACGCCCTACGAATCGACGCACTAGGTTATGTATTATATACAGAAAATTATGAATGTTACAAACAAATTATGCAATTATTAAACAAGTTCAAAGTTAGGAATTATATATTACATACAACATACTACAAATTTTACGAAAACATTCACTGAGAAAGCATGCACTGAAGATCGTGAAAATATTTCCACAGAAAACTACGAATTCAAAATTGTGAGCTATATGAAATATATGGTGCATGCAGTTGAGGTCGTGAAACAGTGTCACATCAACTACGCATAATGTACAATGGAATACGAATTATATATTGTTGAATACTGCAGTTGCGTGTTGATTGTTAAGTCTCTAAGCCATGAATTATATACTACAAATTACATATATGGTTTCGAATAGCTTCTATACGAGTCCTGTCCCTCTTGCTTTTGTTTTGGCTATTCTTAGCCACCACTCGATGAAAGTGGGTCTTCGCCAACAAGAGAGCTTGTCATAGCCAATTTTTGTTAGAGGCGCTGACTTCTTCCAAACACCATTGTAACTGGATTTTTATTTTTGATACACATTAATAAACGGGAGGCTTGCTCCTTAAAAAAAAAGAGAAAAGAATTCCTCACAGTCTTGGCAAATGCAATTGAAGAGCACCAACTACAGTTTTCCGGCCTCGACAAAGTTTCCAAACCATCCGCGTATATATATAGCTCATTAGAGTGTTATGTGTTATCGTGCAGGAATAGTATCGGAATAGTGTTTGCTTTTTACTGTTTACTTTGTGCTTTTGTTGGATTTTTGGTAGTGTGACACGTGGCGCGCCCACAAAGCACGTGGGGGGTTTGGATGTGTGGCTGAGATTGGAGTAACACATAACACTCTAAGAGGGTGTAACATTTGAGCGCTCCTCTCTATATATATATGTAACCTTCAACTTTGATTAAAATAAATCCGTTGCGATTCATGTGTTATATATATATGCTACAAGTAAAATGCAACGAAAAATAATTATTGATAATATTTATATAAAACCATGAAAACTGAGTGAAATTTGTTAAGATGTTGTTGTGTTAGACTATCCACAATGGTAAACACATTCATCACCCTTCTTTTTAACTTCCCAACGCGCCATATCATTTTCTCTCTCTTCCACCTAATAATTCAGCAATAATTCATATTTTACACTCTAGAATGATTTTGTTTAATAAAATTCAACACCCTTCCAACTAATTACCCTATACCCCACCACTTTTATTTCATATTCTTATTTATTTTTATTTTTTTATTTTTGTGATAACATAATAATAACAATTATTGATTATAATTAAATAAAATTAATTAACACTAAATAATTTAAATAAGTTGATTCGGACAATACAATCAAGCTCTTAAAAACACTTAAAAATAATCTTTAATCCCGAAGCATTCCAAACTTTGCCCATATGTGCTTGACTAGATCTGCTTGCAATTTGTGATGTACATTTGGATCACGCAATTCGGATCTAGCACGCACATGATTTGCAAATGCAGGTAGCACCTCGGTCGAGAATGGTTGCGGTGTACTAGACCCACTTGCCTCAGATTGATCAGTCGGTTCAATGCTGAGCATATGTATCTCGTTCGTCCTCAACAATCATATTATGTAATATGATACATGACCTCATGATGATAGCCAAATCGGCTATTCCCACATGCGAGCTGGTTCACGAATAATTTTAAATCGAGCTTGGAGCACTCCAAATGCACGTTCGATGTCCTTACGACATCCCTCCTGATATTTTGCAAATAACTTATCTGGCTCACTTTGAGGAAGTCTAATTGATCTGACGAAAGTCGGATAAGAAGGGTAGATACCATCAGCTAGATAGTATGCCATATTATACGGACGTTGATTCACAAAGAAGTTCACACTTGGAGTATTTCCTTGTTCAACATCATCAAACACTGGTGACCGGTCTAGAACGTTTATATCGTTCAATGTGCCCGAACATCCAAAAAATGCATGCCAGATCCATAGATCATGAGATGCAACTGCTTCAAGAATAACTGTGGTGGTTCCCTTATCCCCCTAGTAAATTGACCTTCCCACGCTGTAGGACAATTCTTCCATTCCCAGTGCATGCAGTCAATACTCCCGATCATCCCTGGGAACCCCCGCATTTCACTAACCTGTAGTATTTTTCGCATGTCATCTTGGTTTGGGGCTCTCAGGTACACTTGCTCATACAACTGTATGATTCCTTTACAGAATCTACGTAAGCAATCTAATGCTGTAGTACCTCCTATTTTGATGTATTCATCTACCGCATCGGCCGCCACACCATATGCTAACATTCGCATGGTTGTGGTACATTTTGTCAATGGAGATATACCTTCTTTATTGACTGCATCAACTCTCTGGGTGAAGTAGTTGTCATTGCTTGAAAGGTCCCCAACGATCCGAAGGAAAACATGTTTGCGCATCCGAAATCGTCGACGAAACATTGCATCATCGTATGTAGGTTCATTGGCAAAGTAGTCGTCAATAAGTCTTTGGTTTGCCGCTGCGTGATCTCTATTGAAATATTTTCTCTTGCTACGAGGTGTAATGTCTTCTATTCGACGCTCTCTGAACCGGTGACGATAAACCTCTCTTCAATTTCAGAATGCCTTTTGTAGGCTTCAATATCGAAAGGAAATTCTGATGGATCCATTGATATTTTGAGAATGAGATTTATAATATTTGTACAAGCTTTGGATGAGTGGGTGCTTCAATGGATCAATGAGTCCCTATGTATGAAGAGATTTGTAACGCCCCAAAATTATAAGACTCCAAAACGGCGTCACATCGGCCGCACGCTCCTTTAAACCATCAAGGGAGCGTACGAAGCCTCTAACGCTACATTGAATAAGCATGTTTTTAATAAAATATAATAATTCATACTTTCAGTTTTGCATTTGAATGAACAAATAGAAACTGAGCAGCGGAATCATAGCAATAATAACTGACAAAACTATACTTTAGTTTTATCCTTGAAATGAATAAATCAACTAAGCGTTCTCGTTGTCACACACATCCCCAAGCAAGCCGATCATTCATACCTGAAATAAAGGTGTGGAATGGGGGGTGAGTTCCACGGCTCAATAAGTAACAGTAACCCAAACTAGCTGGATCATGAGTGGAAAGACATAACAAGAGGAATAACAAGGAGGCATAGCACGAAACGGATATCACAATCAGAGCTTATACAAAGGGGTTTCGGAACGAAGCAAAGGTCATAGAGGAAAGGATTCGTAACAAATCAAAGGTGACAGAGGGAAGAAGCTCGCCAATCCAACCGGGCCCCAAAACAAAACGCCGTACTCTTGCCTTACGGCTAGGCAACAAAAGATGTATCCAACCCATAAAACTAGGTACCGTACTCTTGCCTTACGGTTAGGCAACAAAAGATGTATCCAGCCCATACAACTAGGCATCAAAATCAGGTGGTGGATTGACGGTCCTTCCAGATCAAGATTGCAAAAGTTGCACGAACGAGGTCGAAAGGTAGCATGCCGAATCAAAGAAGTTGCTCGATTTCAGGGTATTTTCCGAAACAGATCATAAGAGCATATGACATAAAATAGAGTACACATGATCCAAGGAGAAAATAGGTATGAAAGACAAGGCTTGTGAAACAACAACCACGAAGAGATACAAGGTAACCAGAATGAGTTAAAGTTACTTACCTCGAAGCGCACCACAAAGACTTAATACGCAAGGTAACCAGAATGAGTTAAAGTTACTTACCTGGAAGCGCACCACAAAGACTCAATACGCAGTAAGCCAAACAAGATCAAGCCAGAAATTGGGTCAAATAGCACCTACAGTCAATTCAACGTATGCTAGAACTCTTAAACACCAATCATTTTATAAGTTTTGATAACTCATCCAGCTATGATAACAAATGACTATATCGCTACAATCCAAACAGGAAAATAAAAGCATGAAAGTTTCAGGCTTGTATCCTATCTTCCTATCAGATTTCCCGACTATTGACAAGGAGTTAAAATATGTTCTTTATGTGGTTGGAAAGCTCTTTTCAAATAGAATAACTTAGGATGCAGTAAAACTGAATTCAGCCTTGTGAAACATAACTTATTGCACTTAGAAGACTGGTTATCAGATCTGCCGATTTCTAAATCAGATTCAGAACTTTATCTTTAAACTCATTTTCAGAACAACTCGGAATGAATTAGCATGCACGTAATATGTTGTTGAAAAGATCTTTTCGTCTAGAACATAATACTAATTTGAATTATACCATTCGGACACCAGAAACATAGCAAAAGACTGTTTGAAAACAAGCCGTCAGATTTGTCCATACTGTAGACAGATTCTGACTGGGCACTTCAAAAATACTTTATAAATAGTACAGAATGAATCAGAATACGTTCCATACATCGTTGAAAAGATCTTTTTGTGTAGAACAATTTAGGATTTGGAAAAGGTCAATTCGACTAATGGAAACAGAAGTTATTTGTGTTTAAAGATCGGTCGACAGAACTGCCCGGTTCAGAAAACAGTTTTCAAAACTTAACTTCAAAAATTGATTCAGATCTGCTCACATAGGTTCTATATGCGTATCTTATATGGTTATAAAGATCTATTCGTGTAGAACAACTTAAAATTAAGAAGCACTCATTTCGCACAACAGAGACACAAGTTATAGCAATTCAAAAATCAGTCGACGGGAACATGAAACTTGACAAACAAGCCAAGGACACAAGTCTATTACTTACCGAATTCGAGTCACCCCTAATATGTCCTTAAGCTGAGTTTATTGGTTGTCTAGGTCTGAAACAAACATTTCACAGCACTCAAACCTTGTTCAAAGCGACTCACAACTTGATAGTGATGGAGGCTTAAGAAACTCACCAAAACACCTTAAAAATCCTTGATTGTTTCTACTTGGATGATGGAGCACCACCACGGATCCGGCTGCAGGGGAAGAAGAATCAGCTTGCTCTTGGAGTGGAATGAAGCCAACGGAGGAAGAGAGGGCTTAAAAAGAAAACCACTCTTCCATTTCATTCCATTAATCATGCATAATAATTTCATGCTTTTCCTTTTCTCTCCCTTTTTGCTTTCCTTCATTATTTTTCATGTCCACTTTGAACATCATAATTCCATGCCACTAACCCTTCATAATTTCATCCCACTAATTCCATCTAACTAATTATTCTCTTCCTTTTGCTTTCCTTCATTATTTTTAATGTCCACTTTGAATTCAATCTTTTTTTTTTTGGGCTATTACAAGATTGAGTGGCTGAAACTGACGGACTCCAAACAAAAGAATTGAATAGAGTTCTTTTGATAATGCATTGAATAGAGTTAGTTGAATAGTTCGTTCCCCAACATTTCCAATAGCTCTTTGCTCCGGTCATCGAGATGCTCCTTGGAACTTAGCTTCATAAACATTTTCATCTTTTTAGCCTGAGTCCTTTCTTTCATTAATTGGTTTGCCTCCTCTTGTCTCAAGGCTATTTTGTCCAATCGTTCTAACTCTTGCTCTTTGAATTGTTTAAATTCAGTCCACTCTTCGTTTACCACTTCCAAGCCTGCTCCCTGCTTGTCTTTCTTTTTACCCTTTTTTGTAGTTGCATCCCTTCCCATTGGACGAGCACTACATCCCACAGAGTTTGAGTCACTTGCATCACTCTCATGGGCTCTCTTAGATCCACTGCTTCCAGATCCAGTATTTCCTCCTACTTGACTACCATAACGTGGTTGATCACGGACAGCGTGCCACTCAGACATTAAATTGAAATGGACATTCTTACCACTTGAATATAATTCATGAGCTTTTGCCAATACATCGTTCTCTGACCACCCGCTTTGTTGCACACGCTTAGCATTATCATAAGCGCCAGTCCATTTGCCTAATATCTTGTTGATGTAGTTATAATGATTTCTGCACGCAACTCCATCGCGGGGAGGATCAAATGAGCAATGCTCATTATAGTACTCAGCAATTTTACTCCAAAATTGTCACGACCCAAAATCTAGGCCGAGACCGGCACTTGACCTATTGCCAAGCAAGCCTCTCACTTACTTCAAACCCGATTACTCACTCTCGCATTCGTGCATTTTAAATAAAATAACCAAAATGAAATAAACAACTGGAAATATATTGTAACAAGTCTTACTACTAACATCCTATCTAAAGTACAACGGAGCGGCATGTCTATCAGAAATTAGAATAACTAGATAAATAAAACAACTTCAACTGGATGACTGGTTGTGTGGCACCATACGCGAAACGAGAAGCTCCCTTCCAAAGAGAATCGACAACTCCTAACTTGACAACTCACTTATCTGAAAAAGATGGGGGAAGAGGGGGTGAGTCTGGGGAGACTCAGTTAATAATTAATACACTTAATTGCAACAACCATATTCATAAGCACATGTCCACAATCACATACTCCAAGTTTCACATCACAATAACAACATACGCAATAATGTGTGAATGCATGAATGTCTACAATGCAACTATCAATGGCAGTCGTCACTGCCGGTCCGGACCCTGTCACAAGCGAGCTGAGCCACAGCAGAATAACCACAACTGTGCTGAGCCTCGCCAGAATAATCACGAGCGTGCTGAGTCACGTCAGAATAACCACAAACGGACTGAGCTACGCCAGGAGAACCACGAGCGGGCTGGACCACGCCAGAATAACCACAAACGGGCCGAGCCACGCCAGAATCTCATCTCATGTCAATATGATGCATATATCCATATCAAGGTACTCCACATAAATCACGTAATCATATCAATCAATCGCACGTCAATAGACACCACTTATATTTAACGTCTTCGCAAGACGAGGGGTTTCGTTTTCACACCTTCGTAATCACCCAAACAATACAATATCACATGTCATATAAATAACGTATCATAATTAAGTATATTAACCACTCACTATTTTAAGATCGACGAAACACCGAGTTATGAACGTGATCAGCTCCTCCTACCGCACCTCGAGTGTCACCCTTTTGACTTCCAATTTTTCAGCTTGATCCTCTCTCACGGCTGCTGCTGTGTGTTCTCTTTTCTAAACCCTAGCTAATATATTTATATGCAACTATTGCTTAGATTTAGGAAACAACTTCCAACCGCCTATCTTTATCTATTAATCAGCCATAAATTTTATTTAACAACCCACACACATCCTTTGAAATAATTACTTACATGATTTAATTTGTTTCCTAAATTATATGACATTTATTGTACGCCTACAATTTCATAATATCTAATTTTTTTAATCGGTTCAGTTAATTTTATATTTTCCACAAATCCTACTTACTTGTAACAAACTAAACGCCCATCTAACTTTTTTTTTACGGATATTACAAAAATGCTTCACTTTTTTGGTTTCTCCCAACAATACTGTCTGTTCCATATTTAATCCACCCACTAAGTAGCACCAAATTTTGATCAGTGGTCCAATTAGGGCTTTTCTTGCGAGAAGGTGTTGAATCCTCCACATTTGGAGTGACTTCATCAGCACCGCTCATACTACCAAGAGCCATTTGTGTTGAAAATCCGGGAAATTCTGTTGCTCCAATATTCGGAACATTTTCATTTCTCATTGGCATATAAGGATATGGCATCATCGATCCATAATATGGATGATAATTTGGAACAGATGACGGCATGGTGAAATTTGGTGCAAAACCAAAATTTGGTATATTTTGAGGACGTTGTTGGTTGGAAGATTTATTTTGAAATTGATAATTATTGGGATTCTGGTAGTTAGAAGAATTTTGGGTGTTGAAAAGGGGATAATTTTCCAAAGTGCATCAAAATCAACATTCAATTCCAATTTTACACATTCTTTAGATTGGTTTCCCAATTTACACTAGTTTTGTAAGCCGTCGTTGCTCACAGCGTCTTAACATTAAGACGCTCTTGTTGACAGCGTCTTAAGCCCCGTGGCATTTTTGCGCCAAAATATGCAGTTATTTGCCGAAATATTACCAAACAAGCGTAAGCTGCTGTTGGAGACAGCGTCTTACCTTAAAACACTGTTGGTAGGAGCGTTCTAATAGAACGATGAAGAGAAAAACTAGGGCTCGAAACTTAAGCCGCTGTTACAGACGGCGTTTTAATAAAAAACAGATTTAAACGATCCACATCAGCTACTGACTCACATATTTTGGTGCAAAAATGCTACGGGGCTTAAGACGCTGTCAACAAGAGCGTCTTAATGTTAAGACGCTGTGAGCAACAGCGGCTTACAAAACTAGTGTAAATTGAGAAACCAATCTAAAAAATGTGTAAAATTGGAATTGAATGTTGATTTTGATGCAATTTGGAAAATTTTCCTTGAAATGGTTAGGATCCATTTCAAAGAAGCTGAAAATTTGAAAAGAAGAGTTTAGGGAAGGATAATAGACTAATTATATGAAAAAAAGATGTTTTTTTGTATCCAAATCAAATGAAACAAGTCTCTATTTATATAGTACAAAAAATGATGAATTTTGGTATAAAAAAATTTAAAAAAAAATTATTTTACTATGCAATAATTGACCCCAAATAATTGGGATGGGGATAAAAATCAAGAAATCCCACCAGCCAATCAGAACTTGCCATGTGTCAGATATGATATCCTTTCTTGCCAGACGCGCTTTGTCTTTTGAGTGTACAACACTCTCTTGCTTGGACTTGTAATATGACGCCACATGTCAAGTTTCAACATGTTGAATACTTTCAACACAGTTTAATCCAAGTATATTAAACACTTGTTTTCAACACCTCATTGCAAATAATAAACATCAGTTGACAGCCCCATTTTAAGTAGTCTTATATGCTAGTAATGACGCAAATAATGCTTCTAACGAAACAACTCCACCAAAGACTATCCACTACAAAAGAAAAAAGTTCATTTACGACCAAAATTAGTGTTGGCTTAAAAAAAATTCATCACAAGATTAAAAATGTTAACAAATTTACAGTTGTCACTTTTTATCCATTAATCCGATGACAAAAATCAAATAGATTTGGAATGAGAAATAAGAATTTTTTAGGTTCGTAAATCTTATTAGATTCACGATCTAGATCAACCTTAATTAAATACTGATATACCTTTTTTAATTCATTTAATCGATCAAATAAGGGCATTTTTGTCTAACTACTTATTAATTTAAACTGCAAACCCTAAAACCGTATCATAGTAGATGACCAAAGCTGCGCATGAGCGGCCGAATAAAGAAAACATGCTGAAAGTGCAATTTGGTGAAGACACGACATTGCATCATGGTGAATACTGCAAAAGTCGATAACATCATATTTTTCTTTAGTTAAATCAAAACATCACTCAAACTGACATCAGAATCAAATTGTGACTTTTTTTTTATTTTATTTTTTTTAAAAACCGGACGGAGCCGGCGAGTTTATTAGATAATGATCCAAACAGCCTAGATCGGGGCTCAAACAGGGTCCTCAAGCGCCAGAGGTTAGAGCCACACCATCAAAACAGGAATCAAATTGTGACTTGGCACAAAGCGGAAATTCTTATCATTCAAGTGATGCAAATATTGTTTAGAGCCACACCATCAAAATTACAATAAAATGTCTTATCCACATTTTGTTTAGAGAGATATCATCATCACTGGAACAAAATTTATAATATAAACTGCTTTAGATAAGTTTATGTTTAAAATTTGTAATCTAGTCTTTTAAAAATCTGTTATAAATAAATTTAAAATATGTTGTTAATAAATTTGAGGGTATATTAGTAAATTTATATTAGAAATATAATCAACAAAAGTAATCGTTGAAAATCTTGCTTTTTGTTACACTTTGCGCCATTATGACCAACGACATTCCAATAGTTGAATTTATATGTAAATTTAATAGAAATAATGTGAAATCATAGTAATAAATTTTCTTGCAGTGAATCGATATGTATATGGGGCTTAGTATACTCATGTAGAACTAATATCTTGCATGAAAATAAACCATTTGAGTTTAAAAGTATCTATGAGTTAAATAGGCATATCCAGATATTCCTTATCTAATCCTTGAAGTTCAAATCTCTTTATGATTGTTTGATCATTTAGCTATAGTCTTCCAACACAGTCTTTGATTATAGGATAAGAAGACTTAATCATAATCGAATAGTGTTCATTAGTTTACAATCGCTCATAGGACGATCTGGTATTATCATTTATAAATTATTTTAATTGAGTAACAGAACTCTTATTAATACAACATAACAACTATAAGAACATCACATCGCATCGCCCCAATTGTAAAATTTAATATGTTCCATGCTAGAGATCGGAGTTCCAGACGTCGACGAATCAACCAAAGCGACCCCTGTATTGACAACAAGCCACCTACACTTGTCTCCGGTGCAAAAAGGTTGGTCTCTTCGATAATTAAATGCAGAAAATTCTTTAACCTCGTCCCATGCTGGCGAGGTTAGTTTACATTTGCAAGACACTCCCATAATTGTTGCGCGAGGACACAAAAACATGTATAAATCGTGGTGATCTAGAGCCATATTCGGCCCGTTCAAGATCACGTCGCCTTGGAAACATGTCACAGTCATCCACTGATGGCCATGGAGATTGTTTATTACCTGAATTACTACTTCCGGGTGCTCGAGACCTGGTACATGTATAGGTGGTGTACACTCAATCGGTAGTAGTGTACGAAATGTCATGAGAAAGACGAAGGCCATAGTGGCTATAAGTTTGTTTGTCATATTTGCTCACGATTGACTTAGGAAAGTTCAAGCGATGACAATTTATAGAAACAAAAATAAGGGAGAAGTACAAATTAATGCTTTCGAATTACGATGCAAATTTTCAACATTTCCATAAGAGAAAAATGAAAAAAATAAATAAACTGACGAATTTTCGCACGCCGAGCACCGTAACTACACCGTGATTAAATTGCTAACTCGATCATGTGAACACCGTTGATAACGACTCAATAAAAAGTCTATGAGTGTTAAAAAGGAAAAATCGATTTGGTTAAGAGTTTATGATTCGATCGTCAGATCATTTTCAAAGGGATTCACATGATTGAGTAAGAAATTTATTTATGGTATAACTATGATGCTCTTGCTCGGTGTTCAAAAATTCGTCAATTTTTTTTCATTTTGCCCTGATTTAAGAGTTTGGACCGCATGGAAATTTTAATAGTTTGAATCGTGTAGTAGTTCGAGACACCAACCAGGAGAAATAAATTTAGAATTAAAACATAATTTAATACATCTAATTTAATGTTAAAAATTTAATGTGCCTAGTTTATGTTAACTTTTAATATGCTGATTTAATGATAAGTTTAGTACTCTGATGACTTTTAATTGGACAAAAAAGCGGCGAGGGAAAATAAACTTAGAATTAAAGCGTAATTTAATACGTCCAATTTAATGTTAAAATTTTAATATTCGTAATTTAATGCTAAGTTAGAACTATGATGACATTTAATTGGACAAATTCGGGCATGGAGAAACAAGTTTAGAATTAAAATATAATTTACTAGTTCGTATCCCATGAGAAGTCAAGTTTATATGAGAAATGAGAAATATTTTGGTTCTTCCATCTAAAATGATCTACGGTAAAGATTAAAACAGTTTAATTTTAAATCTCGTTTAATTTTCCCTGGTATATACAATCTAATGGCATATTGGTCAAATTACAAAACCCAATTAATCCTAATCCCCACGATTCGAAGCGCACACATATGAGACCTAAATTCCCAGATTCTCTCTACGAATCCGAACAAATCTAGCTCTGGAACTACTTAGTCCTGTGCCCTACGAATCGACGCACTAGGTTATGTATTATATATAGAAAATTATGAATGTTACAAACAAATCATACAATTATTAAACAAGTTTGAAGTTAGGAATTATATATTACATACTACAAATTTTACGAAAACGTTCACTAACAAAGCATACAGATAAGGTCGTGAAAATAGTGCCACCGAAAACTATGAATTCAAAACTATGACCTACGAATTATATGTTGCATGCAGTTGAGGTCGTGGAATAGTTCCACGATTCGTAGGGCTTGATGAGCTTTTGTTTCTCTTGAAGGAGAGCATTAGGGAGGGAAGCGATCACGGTTTCGACATAAGAATGGCAGTCTGCTCCAGTGCTTATATGAGGTGGCTGGACGTAGAATGTGAAGAAGATGTCCCTTGGAATGCAGTATATAGAATCAGTACTTTTCGTACAGATTTTGGAGGAATAAGTTTTCATAGATCATGCTGCCCTTCTACCAATGAAACTGCTCTTGCAGTTGCATATGCTGCAGCTCAGGGCATGTCTTTGAACTCGATACCTAATTTTGTTAGGATTACTTTGCAAGCTGAGAAGATCAGTCAGTTTGATTGGTGTCCGGGAGGCGATCATGAGTCCACAAAAATAGGCAAAGAAGTATTAGGGATGATTTATCTATTCCTACCACTTAGTTGGTCCTTGTGTTTTTTCAACTTTTTTGGTCCTGTGGTCTTGTTTTTTCCAATGAAAGTGGTTTGTGGCACTCGATGATTGTTGTGTTCTGTTAGGGCTATGGTGTTGTATTCTGTGATGTCGCATGCGTGCGAGTGGAGCTACAACACCTATCTCGGCTCATGGTTTACTATGACATATTCTCATGTTTCTCTAAGTAAGCGGGAGTCTTCTAATGATGACTGCTGCGTCAGATTGAGGAGGGTCCTCGTTGAACTTGTAGCCTTTTCAAGTTTCCTACTGGGCATTGTCTTAGTCTGTTCGGCGTTATTAAGGGGCTGGAGATTATAACCAGCTCCTAGCGCTTGATGACTCTTTTTATTGTACTCGCCTCGATCCAGACTGTTTGGATCCAATCAATAAATTTTCTGGCCGCGGCCAGTTAAAAGAAAAACTAGTTCAATGGAATACGGATTATATATTGTAGAATACTGCAGTTGTGGGTTGATTGTTAAGCCTCTTTGCTAAGCTATAAATTATATACTACGAATTATATACATGGTTTCTAATAGCTTCTATTGGAGTCATGATTGTTAACCCTCTCGCTTTTGTTTTGGCTATTCTTAGTCACCACTCGATGAAAGTGGGTCTTCGCCAACAAGAGAGCTTGTCGTAGCCTATTTTTGTTAGAGGCCCTGGCTTCTTGATGAGTCGAGTTTTCGACTCATTAATGCCCATTTTCACTATAGCTTTAGTTCGTTTCCGACGATTATTTGATGTCATTTGATCCCCTTTTCATGCGTTTCAGGTGCGAATCAAGATGACTCAGTGCCAAAAGCCCATAGAAGGAAACTCGGAGAAAATCGGAGTCAAGAGCAAAAGTGGGCAGAATTTGGCCTCCAGTCGATCGACTGGGAAGCTCCCCTGCTCCAGTCGATCGACTCGATAGACGCTCAGGAGGGACTGCAAATCAAGTTACCGCAGTCGATCGATTGGACCCTCCAGTCGATCGACTGGCGAGTTCTCCAGCTGAGCGTGCAAGCCACGTGCCCTCAGTCGATCGATTAGGACTCCAGTCGATCGACTTAATGGAGTCATCAGGAGGGCCTGTTTTCTGCATTACCGCAGTCGATCGACTGGGAGACTACCTTGTCTCAGTCGATCGACTGAGAATCTGCTTTCCAAGGCGTCTTATCTCCCTCCAGTCGATCGACTGGGCCAACAGCCCAACGCCAGTCGATCGACTGGACCTACTACAGTACCGAAAATTGTCCGAGGCTATAAATAGAAAGAGGCAAGTTTGACCTAGGATTGTGGAGGTTTTTGGGGACAAGAAGATCAAGAAAAGAGGTCAACCAAGGTCATCAATCATCATCCAACCAAGGAGGAGTGAAGATCAAAGGGAGACATTAGGATTAATCATCCTACTCTATTCCTCTTCTATTCTTTTTGTTGTTGCCATTAAACCCTACTCACACCATATTGTCTTACATGATGTGTGAGTAGTGGATCTTGTGTTTTGAGGGTCTTATGACTCTCCTTGGTACTCAATGATCATTGTATACACATCTATATGGATTTTATGAAGTTGATTTCATTTTACTATGATCTTCATGTTAGACATGTTGCTAAGTGTTTGATAAAATGCCTAAGTGACATGTTTGTGTTAGAACTATGATCTAAGTATCGAGAGAGCTTAGTGATGGTTTGGATATAGTAAAATTGAACTTATCAAGCATTTATGAGAGTGAATGCATGGGTGAGAGGCTAACTAGAACTTTATGCATATAGCACTTGTGAGAATAAATGCTATATAGTGAATCAATACCCTTTAATTAGTGAGATTCTAACTAAGATGACTTGACTAGGATTAGACTTGCATGATAGTTTGTCTAGTCCTAGCCTAAGCTAGGTTTTAAACCTATCAACCTCTTAAATGATTAAACTCATGTATGTGATCATTGGGAAATGCCAAGGAGGGGAGTAACCCCTCGAAACACCTCTTACTTATCTTTCATCCCTAATTACTCGCCACACATAGGATTTAGAATACTCACACCTTTATACATCTTTGGTTAGAATAGCCGAATGAAACACAATCTTAAATAGTGCATGTGCTTGGCTTGCTCCTTTGGGTTCGACCCGGTACCCTACCGGTCATTATAAATTGTTTTGACCTACTACATTCGATCCTCTCTTCATTGATACTATTTAGAGGTGAAAAAGAATAGTTCGTCAAATGGCGCCGTTGCCGGGGAGCAACTAGTTAGCACATCCCTAGATTAGATTGTGTGAAAGTTCCGACTATTCTTGTGAATATTTTTCTTTTTTTTCTTATACTTGTATATTCTTCTTTTTCACTCATATCACTTACTAGCTTTTGTTTACCTTGTTTTGCGAGGATGGACCCCTACGACCAACAAGTCTATTCGAATGAGGGATGCTATGAAGAGGAGGAACGACCATATTCTTATTTTCAAGAGCTTGGCTATCAAACAAGTTATTACACTCCGAATTGGGATGATAGCCAATGCTATGAAATTGAAGACTCCTACCCTCCGTACCCTCAACCTCCTCAACCTCCAAGTGAGCCCTCTAAGTTGGATTCCCTAATTGCTATACTCCATGAGCGTCAAGAGCAAACGAAGCAAGAACTTCTCGCAAATCAAGAAAGGTTGAATAGAAACTTTGAAGCTCGAATGGGGGATCTCATGAAATTCGATCAAGATATGCATGCTAGAGCCGAGATGCTTCAAGCTAAGATGGAGCAACAAGCAAGTGAAATTGGGAACTTGAATAGGGAAGAAGAGGTTTCCGAAGACTCCTACCCTCAACCTCAACCCTCAAATGAGTTCTCCAATCTAGATTCCATCCTTGCTTTACTCCTTGAAAGCCAAGGGAAGATGCAAACTCAATTGAATGGAATTGAGGTTCAACACCAAGTTTTGGAAAGCAAATTAGCGCAACAAGCAATGGGAAATGAAAACTTGGATGAGGAAGAGGAGGTTTTCGAAGAAGAAGTCCTTGAATCTAATGCCTCGAAGGAAGAAATGGGATCAAAAAGCGGAGGATGAATTTTGGAGAGCCGCCACCGAAGCTCATTACAACGAATGGGATCAAGCCATTCCATTGACGCTCTCCGATGAGGAATTCTTCAATGATGATGCCTCTCACATAGAGGAAACACCTTTTATTGATGAAGAAGAACTCCCTCCTCCCGCTACGAACGAGCTTGAGGGTGAATCCGAACTACTTGTTGAGGACAAGATAGAGGAAGAGCATATAGAGATTGAAAGTCTTCAAGGGTATAGAGACTTCGTTGAGGTTTACATGGAAGAAATGAAAGGGCATCCTCGCGCGCAAGAAGACAAAGGTTTAGAAAGGGATATTGAGGATGGGGCACCCAAGGACGTCATTGATAAACTAAAGGAGGGTATAGCTTTTGTTTACCTTGTTTTGCGAGGATGGACCCCTACGACCAACAAGTCTATTCGAATGAGGGATGCTATGAAGAGGAGGAACGACCATATTCTTATTTTCAAGAGCTTGGCTATCAAACAAGTTATTACACTCCGAATTGGGATGATAGCCAATGCTATGAAATTGAAGACTCCTACCCTCCGTACCCTCAACCTCCTCAACCTCCAAGTGAGCCCTCTAAGTTGGATTCCCTAATTGCTATACTCCATGAGCGTCAAGAGCAAACGAAGCAAGAACTTCTCGCAAATCAAGAAAGGTTGAATAGAAACTTTGAAGCTCGAATGGGGGATCTCATGAAATTCGATCAAGATATGCATGCTAGAGCCGAGATGCTTCAAGCTAAGATGGAGCAACAAGCAAGTGAAATTGGGAACTTGAATAGGGAAGAAGAGGTTTCCGAAGACTCCTACCCTCAACCTCAACCCTCAAATGAGTTCTCCAATCTAGATTCCATCCTTGCTTTACTCCTTGAAAGCCAAGGGAAGATGCAAACTCAATTGAATGGAATTGAGGTTCAACACCAAGTTTTGGAAAGCAAATTAGCGCAACAAGCAATGGGAAATGAAAACTTGGATGAGGAAGAGGAGGTTTTCGAAGAAGAAGTCCTTGAATCTAATGCCTCGAAGGAAGAAATGGGATCAAAAAGCGGAGGATGAATTTTGGAGAGCCGCCACCGAAGCTCATTACAACGAATGGGATCAAGCCATTCCATTGACGCTCTCCGATGAGGAATTCTTCAATGATGATGCCTCTCACATAGAGGAAACACCTTTTATTGATGAAGAAGAACTCCCTCCTCCCGCTACGAACGAGCTTGAGGGTGAATCCGAACTACTTGTTGAGGACAAGATAGAGGAAGAGCATATAGAGATTGAAAGTCTTCAAGGGTATAGAGACTTCGTTGAGGTTTACATGGAAGAAATGAAAGGGCATCCTCGCGCGCAAGAAGACAAAGGTTTAGAAAGGGATATTGAGGATGGGGCACCCAAGGACGTCATTGATAAACTAAAGGAGGGTGTGCCCCTCATTCTCGAGACAAGTTATGAAGACAAGTTATGAAGACAAGCCTCTCCACGGATGGGGGGAAGTCTCCAGTTTGCTCGGACGTTTAGAAGATGGAGACATTCTAGAGTCCACCTCGGAATGTTGTTTGCTAGCCGGTTCTTTAGTGAAAGAATGAAAAATACTCCGCGCAATCAGTCTCGAAAATACAATGACTTCTCCCCTCTTCTGCCTCAAGGATCGCCAAACATTCTGCTTCTAGAGCGGACTGGACATTCAATACCGGTGCCGCTTTAAAATCCCTATGAAAACACCTTCTTCATCCCTGCAAAACATTGCTAATCCAACTACCTGACAGCCAACCCCTTCACAATTAATCTTAACGTATGGTTTCACTGGGGCAACCCATCTACAACTCCCCTCAAAGTCTGAAATTGTAAAGTTATAGCAAGGACGAATAAGTTCCTGTTATACCACCAGATTGCTCTAACCCCATAACATAACAACACCAAGTCATTAGAGTTCAGATAGTTAACGCAATACCACAACCAATCACTAGTAATGCTTGCCAATATGAATATTTGAAAAAACTGCTATCTATGAATAATGTCTAGTTTACCCCCAGAACACTCTAGCCCACCAGTATTCAATGAAAGTAGAGTGCATTGATGTATCAAGGAAATACCCACATACCTTACATTTCAATTCAATCGTGCATATCCCTTTTTAATTAGATTTGCCGTAGTGGATAGATAATCATGGAAGCTTCCATATTTTCGTCTAGAATTTGATAATCTTGCTGTCAACTGATTGTTCTCCTTTCAATTGCAACCCTGCTCTTCTTTAAGCATTTTATATGCTTGTAAACTTTCCATTACTCTCCAGTTCCCAGAATGGTTTATGTGTCAATTGATCCCCCAACTTTTTACAACTTCATTCCTGCCTTCCAGATGCCTTTGCCAAGCCATTGAAACATTTTCCTTTAACTGCGAGTCAGTTATACTGTGAATTAGTGTACCTTGCTAGTAATAAAGTTCGGGATTTCCAACAATCTCCTCCAAAATTAATAAATAAAAGTCTTTGGTATATTTTTCTAAGCATATTATATGGTTGACTTCTTTGATAAAAATGCATCTCTTTGCTGTTTATGAACCTTCTTATTTATTGTTTTATTTTTGAATTAATGTAATGAAGAATAATGTGCTTTATTTCTCAGCGTTTAAAATCATTCACTGCACATCGCTCTCTTTTATGTTTTGATGGTTCTGTAATTGTTGTTATTTTAACATACAAAGTTTTTTCTATAATTGTGCTAGTTTTATAGCCCATTGACCGAGCCTTAATGCTGAACTAAGTATTATTGATGACAAATTGTAGTAATGAAGGAAGAAAAATAGATTGATTACGGTTAACGTACTGTAACTCTCTTCTGTTTTGTTGAGTTATTGAGCTGTTTTCGCGACAATTTCTGTCAGCAGTTTGATAACAGTGTTGTGGGGATCCGTTCTACAATTGCTAAATTGTCACTGCTTTTAAAAGAGCATGATGAAGAGCTTTATTGGCGACACCCTTGAAATCACATCCAAAGTATATATGCAATGGATACAATCACCTCAGTTGATCTTGTGGCTCACTGTCGCTGGAGCGTATGAGGTTCCCTGGGACATGGAATATAAGCGGTGGTTAGTGCTGTAAAAGAGTGGGGACATCGCTTTTGAACTCCTTTGGCCTGTCAACAACAACCCTTGCTCTCATTCTGGCCAGCCTGGGGGCGCCAAGACTTTTTTCAAACTGGGGCGAGCTGCCAAAGTCGGTTCGACGAGCTATGATAAGTGACCTCATGGGTTCTTCTTTCTTGGCTAGGCGGCAGGGAGAAGACCACCACTCAGCTCAGGATGATGTTCACGCCAGACCTAATCTATTTAGGGTTTTTCCTTTCGTCAAGACTTTTGTTTTGCAAGCTTTTTAGGACTTGTTCCTCCCCTGTTGTTGCTGGTCTTCCGGCTTTTGGTGATCCTCAATAAAAATTATTTAAAAAAAATTGACACCAGAAATGGAAGTGGGTCGGTCCACGGATCGGATTGAGTCGAAACAATGAAATTTTCGTGGGTTCAGGCTGAGTCCAAACTGTAACGAGGCGACCCATGTGTCGGGTTGATTTTTTTTTTTGAATCTAACCCAACCCACGGGTTATAAGTGGACTCATCATAAATGCGATGGGTCGAGCTAGGTCGGTGAGTTGGATTCAACCCACATGTTTGACTCATGAGTTGGACCTATAAAGTATTATTTTTATTCAATATTATAAAATACTCAATTTATTAATAATATTTATATAAGTCATATTAAAAGTAATTATTATCTAAGTGAAAAATGAAAATTAATATTTCATTTAAAAATTAAACAGGAGCCAAACTTCTTGACTCGAGCGAATTACACATATAAGCGAAAGCTTGACATAAACTCTATATTGAAACTTTATAAATAGTTCAACTATACAAGTATAAGGTTCATTCTAACGGACACAATAGCAGGACCATGAAAGATACTCAAAAAGTGAGAGATAATGAATGTGAATAATCATTCTAACGGCATACCTTGATTTGATACAGCTATATTTTTGAATATTTGGCTCGTGGGTCAAACCCACAGGTTGATATAAATTTAATTTTGATTTATGGATCGAGCCCATGAGTTGAATCCGTGGGTCAAACTCGTGGGTCGGACTGGGTTGATCAATATTCAACCCAACCCAACCCACAAGCTGAACCCACCATCCTGTACTCACGAGTTGGGTCGCACGGTCTTGCTGCGTCGGGCCGTCCCACGGGTTTCGTAACCCACTTCCTTGCCTTAATATGATGTTTGTCCAGGAAGTCCTTTCTCTTCTCCAATCCTAACTATACCTATTGTTGTTGGGTCTTTGATAGCGCTAAAATATATGCATTTTAGGCGACCTCTATGCTTATTGTTTCGATCGTTCCATTACGATTTCACTTGCTATTTGATGCTTTGTGGTTCATTTCAGGAAAATTACAGAGTTTAAGCTGAGAACACAAGTGAGTAGCATTTTGGAGCAAAACCAAGCATTTCGGAGCAAAAATATGGACTTTCGGGCAAAACGGGACCAACCGACCTTTGGGGCTTCTTTTGGACGTGCAGATCGCATATGGTGTCCGAATGGGTTGATTCCAAGCTCGTTAAAAAAGCTAACTCACAGGGCTACAACTCTTTAGTTTAAGCCAAGACCTAATTCGGACGTTAAGACCTCCAAAAAGCCACAGGAAGTCAGACTGATTAGCAGAACTTTGGTACAAGCTCACATTGCTCCTGGGTGATTGAATCGGGCGGCTCAAATTCATGCCTACAGCTGAGCCGGCCGGCTCCCAACCTCAGAGAGTTCAGAGAGAGCCAGCAAAGAGTTGAGCCGGCCGGTTGGAGATCCCTCAAAGAGTTGAGCCGGCCGGTTGCTCTGAAGGCAGATTTTGCCTTTAAATGAGATCTAGATCTAGTTTTTCAAAGGGGGGATTCGAGCTAGGGTTTTTGGGATTTGATCGAGGGTTTTGAAGATCAAGGGTTTTTGGAGAGAAGATCAACTTCAACAACATCAAGGATCGAATCTCTAGTGTTCTCAAATCTTCATATTGGTTCTAGATCTCTAAACTCCACTTTCTATATGGTTGTTTGCATTCTTATTATTGACTTTGTTTGTAAACTCACCATGAGTGAGTAGTGACCTTGGTTGGGGATCTATGGATCCCCTAGACATGTTTGTGACTTTGTAAATACTATGGATGCTATTGATGAATGATTTGCACATGATTCTTCTTCATTTGAACTCAACTCTTCAAGTTGCCTATAAGGTGTTTGTGAAATGTCCCCAATAGGAACTTTGCTTGATTTCATGTTTGATGTAACTAACGTTGAAAAGCATGACTTCAATGGACTAAATGAAGAAGCATTAGAGTTTGTGTTAGTTAGATGACACTCTTGAATCTAATGAGAATGGCTTGAACTTAACAAGAGCATGATTGTTTAGCCAATAGAGCGCGAGTGTGAGGCTAGGCATTCTTATTCTATAGCGCCAATAGAGCGAAAGTGTGAGGCACTATGCGAGATGTAACCTCTTCATATTAAGTTGTAGCGCGAGTTAAACTTAGTATAAATGTTGCATAAGCCAACTTTTAAGCATGTGCACGTGATTTCATCATTAGCATCTCATTTTACCGTCACAATAATTGTTTAGGTGGAGAAATAGATCCCTAGTCATCTTTTAATTGATTGTTAACCACTTTTTGATATACTCTCTACTATAATTCTCTTGGAAGAACAAACCCCCCCCCAAACCATAGACATTCTAAATTCGATCGTTAGCATTATTGGTTTAATCACCTACCTTTTGGGTACGACCTTGGTTCACCCGAGTCTTTACAAATGTTTCGACTACCGTGACTTAGCATAAGTGTTTGGATTTATTTGAATACTTTAGCTATATTATCGAGCGATCAGTCTTCAATCAGAAAACCCAAATGTTCTATTAGTTATATTGAGCTTTCAGTGTTGTTTTCAACTCACTAGAAGGCAATGTCATTGTTTCCATCTCCTTTACGTCCGCTAGGTAAAAGATAGAGGCCATGATTGTTCAATGACGTAAAATTAGAGACTTATAGAGTTTTGAGTTAGCTACGCAACGATATGTAGTTTACGTTGATCAGACTTTTTTATGTGCTTCCAACACTCCTTTGGAAAAGCAAATGTCTAATCAGCCATTTTTGTTTAAGTCTAGAAATTATGCCTTAACTCTGAAGATTATCCCTTAAGTATGGACATTATGCCAATTCGTAGAGATATACACTGATGTCTGACTTCCACTCGTGTTTCGACATTCTAAACGACTTCGTCTACCCTCGATGTGAAATAGAGAGTTGTAGAGTTTATAGCTCGCTACGCAACGATTTACAGTTTGCCTCGATCATATTTTTATGTGCTCCCAACACTCCTTTGAAAAAGTAATGGTCTAATCTACCTCAAATCCGTTTATTATGCCTTAAGTCTGCACATTATGCCTTAAGTCGGAACATTATGCTTTGAATTAATTGAATTAAAAGACTATATAAACCCTTGGAGTCTGAAAGGATATGTAAATTAAGTAGGCACCTCGAAATATTCTTTATCTAATCCTTGAAATTAAAACCTCTCTTTACTTGTTTGATCATTTAGCGATAGTCTTCCAACCCAACCCCTCGATTATATGATAAGAAGACTTAATTTAGTCGAATAGTGCTCATTAGTTTACAATCGCTCATAGGACAATCTGGTATTGCCGTTTATAACTTATTTTTAATTGAGTAACAGAACTCTTATTAATACAATATAACAACTATAGAAACATCACATCGCATGGTCCCAATTGTAAAATTTAGTCGGATGTATGTCAAAGTTCACAGGCCCGTCCGAATCAACCAAAGCGACCCCTGTATTCGACACAAGCCACCTACACTTGTCTTCGTAGCAAAAAGGTTGGTCTCTCTTAAACTTAAATGCAGAAAATTCTTTAGCCTCGTCCCATACTGGCGAGATTAGTTTACATTTGCAAGACACTCCCATGATTGTTGCGCGAGGACATACAAACGTGTAGGGATGGAGGTGAGCTAAATGCACCGGCCCGGTCAGCATCGTGTCGCCTTCGAAACATGTCACAGTCATCGAATGTTGGCCAAGGAGTTTGTTTACTACTTGAATTAGCATTTTCGGGTGCTCGAGACCTGGTACATGTATAGGTGTACACTCAATCGGTAATATAGTACGAAGTGTCACGAGAAAAATGAAGGCCATAGTGGCTATAAGTTGAACTTTGTTTGTCATATTTGCTCACGATTGATTCAGGTAAGTATAAGTGATGACAATTTATAGAAATAAAAATATGGGAATTCAAAAGTACAAATTAATGCTTTCAAAGTTCGATGCAAAATTTCCAAATTTCCGATAAGATAAAAATGAAAAAAAATAAATTGACGAATTTGATTAAAATTTTAACTTAATCATATGAACCCCATTGATAACCACTCAATAAAAGGTCTATGAGTGTTAAAAAGAAAAATCAACCCGACAAATAGTAAACCCACTACCAATAGTAGTGTGAACACAAATGGCGGCTCAACTCACGTGGCTTCGCCACGTGTCACAATGAGTGGCCCAGATCGTGCCTCACGTGCCTCATTCTACCAACACTGCCTCAACCGAGTGCTCCCCTATATGTATATAATATAACCTTCAACTTTGATTAAAATAAATTCGTTGCGATTCATGTGTTATATATATGCTACAAGTAAAATGCAACGAAAAATAATTATTGATAATATTTATATAAAACCATGGAAACTGAGTAGAATTTGTTAAGAGGTTGTTGTGTTATATGCTAGTAATGACGCAAATAATGCTTCTATCGAAACAATTCCACCAAAGACTATCCACTATAAAAAAATGTTCATTTACGACCAAAATTAGTGTTTGCTTTAAAAAAAAGTCATCACAAGATTAAAAATGTGATAAAAAAATTTACAGTTGTCATACGATACGATGACAACAATCAAATAAATTTGTAATGAGAAATAAGAATTTTTTAGGTTCGTAAATCTTATTAGATTCACGATCCAGATTAACCTTAATTAAATACTTATATACCTTTTTTAATTCATTTAATATGGGCATTTTTGTATAACTACTTATCAAATTGTGACTTGGCACAAAGCGGAAATTCTTATCATCAAGTGATGCAAATATTGTTTAGAGCCACACCATCAAAATTACAATAAAATATCTTATCCACATTTTGTTTAGAGAGATATCATCATCACTGGAACAAAATTTATAATGTAAACTGCTTTAGATAAGTTTGTGTTCAAAATTTGTAATCTAGTCTTTAAAAATTATGAATGTTACGAATTTTGGTCCTTAGTAGTTGTTACAGATTTTATTCGTAACAGTTACGAATTTGGATCGTCAGTGATTGTTACGAATTTTGTTCATAACTGTTGCAAATTTTGGTCACTATTGATTGTTACGAATTTTTGTCATCAGTGACTGTTACGAATTCTGTTCATAACTGTTACAAATTTTGGTCATCAGTGACCGTTACGAATTTTACTGATTGATACGAATTTTCAGAAAGTATCTCGGCAATTCCTAAACCCTAAATCTATGATTTGAAATTTTTTATGCAATTAGAATGAGCGACATCAAAAAAAAAAAAATTAGATTCAAGAAATTTCACTTAGAGAGGAGATACATAATTCTCCTATTCAAGTAACTACAAGCAACGAGTTCAAAAACAAAGTAAAATATTTGGAAGATTCCAAGTCTTGAAACAAACTGTGGACATGTGGACTGTGCCTGAAAGAAAATATGCAGGCTTCAGAGCTGTCGCTGGTGGTTGTTTAGCGTAGTCTCCTTGCTTCTCTCTCGGACTTAAGGAGCGTGAGGATGTCTCCTTCCCTAACTGGTCTCCTTGCCAATCCTAATGATGAAACGGTTTTGGTCATCCAATAACTTTGACCCTCTCACCTGAGTCCACTTGTCCTCTTGAATCAGTATGTGCAATGACTTTCACAACTAAAGCGTGCTTGATTTTTGAGAATCCATTTTGATGAGAGGAAACGATGAAAACCTAGACGAGCAATAACTATACATTGACAGATTTTCGGGGAGGACCAGAATTTGTGTTCCGAAAATTACTAATAATGCCCTTATTACCATATAAAACAGTTTTTAGATTTAAATAAATATGAATTATATATTAGTGCCGTTAATATTGAAATCGTACGATTAAGATTAATTCTCATTTCTCATCAAATCTATCACTTATCATTTGATCCTAGCTAATTCTGTCATATTACAATTATAATTTAACAAACATGAATTTTACGATGATTAAAGTTGTGAGAAAAATGAAAGAATAGTTGGATGCATATTGTAGAATATGCACTAGTATAATTTTAGTTAAAAATAAAAATCCAATTAAATTTTGTGGGCACTGCGACAAAACGCATGGGCCCAAATAGGTACAAAAAAGAAAATTGAGGTCGTATGATTTAATTAAATTGTAAAAGGTGAGTTATTATTTTGTTATTATAGCTTGGTGATCCGTAAATAAAATATATAAATATAAGTAAATAAAATTGAACAAGAGAATTCTTATAGCCTAGTGGTTAGTTGAGTGTATTATGTTTGAGAGAGCCTAGGTTCAAAATTTATAAAATTTTTTTAAGGGTGGATCAGTGGCCAAAGAAGGGCGGGCAGCAGCCAAGGATGGGCGGAGGTTGGCGACCAATTCTTGGCCGTTCGCGGTAGTCGACAGGGGCCGTTTGCAGTGTTTGTAAAAAATTATTATTAACATCAATACGTTAAAGCTTACAAATTGTTTGTTGATTTTAGCAACTTTCATTTTTGTAAAAGTATATAATCAACAAAACTTTTGTTATAAATAAATTAAAAATCCGTTGTTAATAAATTTGAGGGTATATTAGTAAATTTATATTAAAAATATTCAACAAAAATAACTGTTGAAAATCTTGCTTTTTGTTAAATTCACGCCCTTATAACCAACGACGTTCCAATAGATATTTCCGTGAATTTATATTTAAATTCAATAGAAATAATCTAAAATAAACAGAAATGGACTTTAATAATAATACTTTTTCTTGCAGTGAATCTGAGATGTATTTGGGGCTCAGTATACTCATGTAGAACTAATATCTTACATGAAAATAAACCCTTGGGAGTTCAAAAGTATCTATGAGTTAAATAAGCACATCGAGATATACCTTATCTAATCCTTGAAATTCAAACCACACTTTGATTGTTTGATCATTTAGCTATAGTCTCCCGTCCCAACCCAATATTTGATCATAGGATAAGAAGACTTAATCATACTCGAATAGTGTTCATTAGTTTACAATCGCTCAAAGGACGATCCGGTATTTCCTTTTATAAATTATTTTTAACTGAGTAACACAACTCTTATTAATACAACATAACAAGTATAAAAAAACATCACATCGTTTCGCCCCAGTTGTAAAATCTGTTCCAATTCATGTCAGTCAAAGGCACGGACGGGTCAACCAAAGCGACCCCTTTTTTGTACACAACCCAACTACAGTTGTCTCCAGCACATAAATGATGGTCTCTGTGATACTTATATGCAGCAAATTCTTTAACATCATCGGGCCATTCTACCGAGGTTATTGTACATATGCAAGACACTCCCATAATTTTTATGCGACATAAAAATGAGTGGGACTTGAGGTGAGCTAAATGCACCGGCTCGTATAGGGTCCTGTCGCCTTCGAAACATGTCACCGTTATCGGCTTACTGTCACGGAGATTGTTTGTTACCTGAAATGCCACTTCCGGGTGCTCGAGACCTGGTACATGTATAGGTGTACATTCAATCGATAGTAGAGTACCAAGTATCATGAGAAAGACGAAGGCCATAGTGGCTATAAGTTGAACGTTGTTTATCATATTTGCTCACGATTGATTAAGGTAAGTTCAAGCGATGACAATTTATAGAAAGAAAAATATGGGAAAAGTACAAATTAATGCTTTCGAACTACGATGCAAATTTTCAACATTTCCAACAAGAGAAAAATGAAAACAGAAAATTGACAAATTTTCGCACGCCGAGCACCATAATTATACTGTGATTAAATTGTTAACTCAGTTATGTAAACACCGTAGATAACCACTCAATAAAAAAGTCCGTGTTAAAAAAATCGATTTGGTAGGTTAAGAGTTAATGATGAGATCGTCGGGTCATTTTCTAAGGGATTCACATGATTGTGTAAGAAATTTAATTACGGTGTAACTAAGATGCTCTTGCTCAATGTTCAAAAATTCTTCAATGTAGTTGTTTTATTTTGCCCTGATTTAATAGTTTGGACCGTGATGGAAATTTTAATCGTTTGAACCGATCGAGATAGTAGTTCGAGGCACCAATGAAAAGAAATAAATTTAGAATTTAATACATCTAATTTAATATTAAAAATTCAATGTGCCTAGATTTATGTTAACTTTTAATATACTAATTTAATAATAAGTTTAGCACTATGATGACTTTTAAATGGACAAAAAACGGTGAGGGAAAATAAATTAAGAATTAAAACGTAATTTAATACATCCAAATTTAATGTTAAAATTTTAATATTCATAGTTTAATGCTAAGTTAGAACTATGATGACATTTTTTTCCGATGATGGGTGGGGTACAACAATTACAATACATAGGACGCCTTATCATCTAGTACATATATATTTATAAAGATCTCCGAAGCTCAAGTCAGGCATCATGATCGGATTCGAAATCATCTGGTACATTCTCTACTTCTGAAGCACAGACCATGTTCGGCACCTTTACCATGCATGGATCCGCATATCCACCCCAAATCATCTGTACATTCTTGACACTTGCAGCGCAGGCCACCTTGGGCACCTTTACCGTTGTAAGACATCCACGTGCGAGGCGTGAAGAGGAAGCATCCACGAGGGATGTAGGAAGCATCACGCGCGAAGCGTGAAGAGGAAAGCATCCACGGGGATGTAGGAAGCATCCATGCGCGAGGCGGGACGAGGAAGATGAAAAGGAAGAGAAAAATCTCACAAAATAGTGAGAAAAAGTGTCATGGTGGGGCTTGAACCCTCAACCTTGTGAAAGCAACAATGAGATTCTTCGAATAGACCACAACCCTTGTTGGCTATGATGACATTTAATTGGACAAATTGGGGCGTGGAGAAATAAGTTTAGAATTAAAATATAATTTACGAGTTCGGATCCCATGAGAAATCAAATTTATATGAGAAATGAGAAATATTTTGGTTCTTCCTTTTAAAATGATCTACGGTCCAGATTAAAACAACTTAATTTTAAATCTCGTTTAATTCTCCCTATTATATACAAACTAATGGCATATTGGTCAAATTACAAAACCCAATTAACCATAATCCCCACGATTCGAAGCGTACGCATATTCGACCTAAATTCCCTGATTCTCTCTACGAATCCGAACAAGTTTAAGCTCTCCAACTACTTAGTCCTACGCCCTACAAATCAACGCCTTACGAATCGACGCACTAGGTTATGTATTTATATATAGAAAACTACAATGTTACAAACAAATCATGCAATTATTAAACAAGTTCGAAATTAGGAATTATATATTACATATTCTGAATTTTACGAAAACGTTTACTGACAAAGCATGCAGTTAAGGTCGTGATAATAGTGCCACAGAAAACTAATAATTCAAAACTTTGACCTATGAATTATATGTTGCATGCAGTTGAGGTCATGAAATAGTGCCACATCAACTACACATTTTATGGACAATGGAATACGAATTATATATATTGTAGAATACTGCTGGTGCGTGGTGATTGTTAAGCCTCTTGCTAAGCCATGAATTATATACATGGTTTCTAATAGCTTCTATATGAGTCATGACTGTTTAACCCTCTTGCTTTTGTTTTGGCTATTCTTAGCCACCAGTTGTGTGTTGTCTCGATGAAAGTGGTCTTCGCCAACAAAAGAGCTTGTCATAGCCTATTTTTGTCGGAGGCCCTGGCTTCTTCCAAACATTGTTGTAACTGGCTGGATTTTTTCTTTTTTTGATACACATTAATTAATAAACGGGAGGCTGGCTCCTAAAAAAAAGAATTCCTGACAAGCTTGGCAAATGCAAATGAAGCGCACCAACTCCAGTTTTCAAGCCTCGACAAAGTTTCCAAACCATCCACATGATGGCTAGCCTCTCCACGGAGAGGGGAAGTCTCCAGTTTACTTGGACGTTTAGAAGATGCAGACATTCTAGAGTCCACCTCGGAATGTTGTTGGCTAGCCGATTTCTTAGTGAAAGAATGGAAAATACTTCACGCAACGTTATCTAGTGGTCGGACAATTCTTCTTCTCTATTTTGATTAATATGCTCATTATTGGTGATGTTTCTCACTATATATCGCCTTTGTGAAGGAGAAACTTAATTGGTACTCAGTTTCTCATGAACGATCTAGGTCTTCTTCTCTATTTTCTTGGGATTGAAGTTTCTTCCACTTCCAAGGGTTTCTTTTTATTCTAAGAGAAGTATATCCGAGATCTGCTTGAGCGTGCCTCTTTCACAGATCAGTGTACTACTGATACTCCGATGGAACTTAATGTCCACCTTCGCCCTATTTTGTAGGATTCGACTCGCTATGACACCTATTTTGTAGCCTCTTGTATTTAGGCGTCACCCGTCCTGACATCTCATATCCATTTTATATCTCGAGTCAGTTTGTCTCCGCTTCCACTCAGCTTCATTATAGTCACCTTCTCCGTATTCCGCGTTATATCTTAGTGGCACTATCTCTAGCTCGTCACCTTTCTTTCCACGATCTAGCTCTCATCACGTTCAGGCTTATTCGGATTCTACTTGGGCTAGTGATCCCTCTAATAGGTCATAGAAGGTCTCTATCCTCCTACTGTATATATTTTTTGTTCTCTCATTGCTTGGAAGACTAAGAAACAGGCAACGGTATCTCGTTCTAGTGTTGAGGCTGAACTGCGTGCTATGGCTTTATTGACAGCCGATGTTACTTGACTTTTTTTTTTGATGTTACTTGACTTCGATGGTTACTTGAGGACTCTGGCGTCTTTGTGTCTGCACCTACTCCACTTACGTCTGACAATACGCGGGCTATCAGTATTGCTCGCGATCTAGTGAAGCATGAGCTCACCAAGCATATTGGTGTGGATGCTTCTTATGTTAGATCTCAGATCTCAGGTTCAGGATCAGGTTATTGCTATTAGTATGTCCCGTCCGAATTCAGTTGGCACACTTCTTCACAAAGGCACAGACCAGAGCACATCATACGTTGCATCTCGCCAAACTCAGTATTTTTGACCCATCATGCGTTTGAGGGGATGTTAGAGATATATTCTTGTATATTTGGGCTACTATATTTAGTTTAGATATTATACTCTGATTCATACTTATAGTCCTTCGCATATTTAGTTTGATGGAGAATGTTTCATGGAACCTTTTAGAGTCATTTTCCCTCAAAGTGGATGATGCTTCAATGAACACAATTCAAGTATCAAATGCGGGTGGTGCCGTGCGTGGCCTGTGCCCTGTGCTCCAAGAGTTGAATATCACATGTACCCGATAAGAAAAGTTTTCGTACAGTATGTATAAGATGTATTCGAATGGTGATTGATATGTATGAGATGTAAAAATCCACTATCAAAAAAAATATTGATTATGTCATTTCAAACTTCAGTGCTTTATTTCAAACTTAAAGGTTGTTTTATTTCAAACTTAATAAATATCGTGCCATGTCAATTTTTTTGATTTATTATTTCCTTCACTCATGATAATTCATATTTTCTACTTGTTATTCGCTTCATTTTGAGTAGAATTTAGTTCGTTTCTATCATTTGACCTCTTCCTAACTTTCAGGTCTAAAGTATTCATTTCATCAAATTCAGAACTTTAAATATCATTGAAAAGTTTAAGTAACAAAACATCAAGGAAAGTCAGACATAGCTTACTCGATTGAACAATACTCATGTTCGCCCGAGAATTAACACTACCAATCGGACATACACGCTTGACCAAGCGTACCATGATCTCGCACTAGCTTGATCACACCTTGCCCTTGCTCTCAACTTGTTGTGAGATTCAACCCTCCGAGGACAAGCTTGTCCGAGCTAAAGCCAAGCTTGCCCGAGCTACCCGATCCTGATTAGATTTTTATATATCTTGGACCATAAATAAGAGGGTCCGAGCTTGTTGAATTTTTTTATCCAATTTTGGAGGGAGAAAGGGTAAAAGGAGTGAGGTTCAAGAGCATTTAATTGAAAATCGAAGATATACAGTGTTGAAGAAGTACATCTACATGACTACACTAGTTTGATCTAATCTTCTCCCTTGTATTTTCATCTCTCTGATCATATTTGAACTCATCACGTCACGTTCATATATATATTTGTTTATGAATATGCATATTTTTGATGTATGGCTCAAGATAAGCAGTCTAATTATTTGATACAATGCCTAAATGATTATCTTCGTTGATTCTTTGGTTAAACAACAGAGAGATCTGGACTCCAAAGTATATAAATATCGAGTTATAAGGAACCTTAGACTATGGAATCAAGAGGTGGACGCCAATGGTGTTCTAGAAAGCAAGTAGATCACCCTTGCTTGGGAGTGTGCACGAGAGTGGCCCGTCCTAGCATCGAGACAGGTTAGAGAGTCACTAAATCAAATGACTTGGTTTATGCAACAAGTGTTGATGATTGAGGAGTGTGAATTTGACTTGAGGTGATAGATCGATAGGTTGACTCCACGGGTATAAGAAATATCTTCCTCAAATAAAAGAAGGAATGATAGTTAGATTTGGTTTGATAGGGACATGAGCCTTAGCATAATCATGTAGAACCAATATCTTGCATGAAATTAAACCCTTTCACGTTTAAAAACATCTATGAATTAAACAGGCATCCCTAAGATATGTCTTTAATCCTTGAAATTCAAACTTCTCTTTGCTTGTTACTTCAAATATTTATAGTCTTCCAAACCAACATTTGATCATATAGAATATGAAGATATAATCATAGTCGAATAGTGCTCATAAGTTGACAGTTGCTCATTGAACAATCCGATCTTACCGGTTATAAATTATTTTTGACTCGGTAACACAACTCTTATTACATCAATTAGAGTAATACTTTTTAAAAAAACTTCCACTATGATAGGAAAAGAATGCACACGCCCCAAACTCATGTTATAAGATGTATCCAGCGGGTTCAAACTGTCGATCTCCTCGTCATTCGACCAAGACTATGACCGCTAGACCACTGCCCATGATCCTATTTATTATAGAGTAATACAACATTGCAACTATACGAACGTCACATTGCATCATCCTATCTGTAATATTCTATAAATTTGATGTTGAAGTTGACAAGTGCATACGGATCAACCAAATCGACCCTTTCGTCGGACATGTTGAGCTTCCGCTCCAGTGCTGCCGTGTCAGTCGGTTCAGCGCTGTTCTGGTACTCAAATGTACAGGGGTCGCTGGTGTAATGTTTGGTATTTATGGGGCTGAAATGTGAGTTTGTATTGTGTAGGGAAGCTTGTGTAATTAAGTATTATTGTATTAATATCTCGTGTATCCATCTCTCCATGAATAAGATACAATCTTTTTTTTCTCCAAAAACTGAGTTCACGTTTTTCTCTCCGCCAGACTTCAATCGGCGACTGGCGACTTCCGATCTGCACCGATCTCGGATTTCTTCATGGTATCAGAGCCGCTACAGTGACGGTGAGTCGATTCCAGTTTTGTGTGTGATTGATAGCTTGTTTTGTGACCTAGTTTGCTGTTCGATTCATCTCCATGGCTACTGGTAGTTCTTCCGATGTCACTCCGGTTTCTAGCAACACGATTGTAAATTTAGGCACTGCGGATGACCCGTATGCAGTTAACAACAGTGAGATTACTGGTAACTCACTGGTTGGAGAAGTGCTTGTTGGAAAAAGGAATTTCGTTAATTGGAAGAAGTCTATGGAAATCGCCTTATCAGCGAGGTCTAAGTTAGGCTTCGTGTACGGAAAATATCCTAAACCTACTGATGGTTCTTTGGTTGATAAATGGTAAAGATGTAATGATGCTATCATGTCTTGGTTGTTAGCCTCAGTTTCCCCCATTGTACATGGGCAAATCCTACATGCCAAGGATGTTACTACTGCTTGGAGAGTTTTGCACACTAGATATGCTGGTAGTAATGTATCTAGGAAATTTGCTTTGAAGAAAGATTTGAGTAATATGAAGCAGGGAGACTTGGACTTAGCGCACTATTATGCTAAGCTTGCTAAGTATTGGGAAGAGCTAGAGGCTATCAGCAGTGTGAGATATTTGAATTGTGTTGTTGGCGATAACTGTGGAAAATGTACTGAGATGGAGACTGAAAAGGATGAAGACAAGGTCATTCAATTCCTCATGGGGCTGAATGATACTCACGCTCAAGTAAGAACTAATATACTAGCTTTGAGGTTATACCTAATATGGATGTGGTTTATGACATGGTTGCTGAAGATGAGTCACAACAGAGTGTGACTAAAACTCCTTGTAAGGAGATTTCTGCCATGTATGTGCAGAATCCTGAGGGTAATTCCAACTCAATGTGTAGACAATTTCAAGGCAATAGGGGACCTCTAAGGCCAAGGTTGTATTGCACACATTGCCATATGACTGGTCACACTAAAGAGTTCTGTTACAAGTTAGTTGGTTTTCCTCCAAATCACAAGTCTTCAAAGGGAGTTAACCAAGGAAACAAGACTAACACCAATTACAAAGGACCTATGAGCAATGCAGTCAGCACTACTTCAATTGTGCCTTCCCCTGCTGGCACCAATGAGAAAACTAATAATGCTACCAAGGACTTCCCAGCACCACAACTGTCACAGGAGCAGTGTGAGAAGCTGTTAGCACTGATCAATCCTTCTGCTAGAGAGATAGAGAACATTGGTAACAAGGTCTACATGGCAGGTATATGTGCTAATGTAATTTCTAATTTCAACCTTGATGCATGGATTTTAGACAGTGGAGCCACAAATCACTTTGTTTCCAATGCTGGTTTACTATCTGGTCTGTATAAACTTACTGAGGAATGTAAGGTTTCTTTACCAACTGGTGAAAGTATTGTTGTGAAATCTGCTGGAAATTGCGTGCTGAATGATACCCTGACTCTTGAGAATGTGCTGTTAGTTCCAACCTTTAGAATCAACTTGATTTCAGTCAGCAAGTTAGTTATGGATTCAGGCTGTGAAGTGATATTTACTGGATCTTCGTGCATTATTCAGGACCCAACATCCAAGAGTACCCTGCTGACTGGTGAATGTTCTGGAGGACTTTATTACCTGAATAACAAAGACTTCAAGCTGTTGAACCAAGGCATTGGAGCTCATGCGGTCTTAGTTAAAAACAACAGTGTTTCTTTACAAGTTTGGCACAATAGACTAAGACATATGTCCTTGAACAACATGTATCAGCTGCTGTCATCTGACAGTTTTGACAAACAATGTACTGATAGTTTTGACAAACAATGTACTGAGCTGGATTGTTGTACCTGTCCTTTGGCTAAACAAGTGAGATTAAGTTTTGGCTTAAGCAATTCTCATACTCTGCACCCTTTTGATTTAATCCACTGTGATGTTTGGGGACCTTATAGCATTAAGACCATGGCTGATTCTCAATATTTCTTGACTGTTGTGGATGACTTCTCACTAGGTGTACATGAATTTTTTTGATGAAGCACAAATCAGAAGCAGCTGCTTTGGTTATTCAATTTTGTAATATGGTTAAAACCCAGTTTCAGTGTACAGTGAAGATTTTGAGGTCTGATAATGGCAAGGAATTTTTATGTTCTAGTTTACAACAGTTTTTGGTTGATAATGGCAGCATTCATCAGACCAGCTGTGTGTATACGCCACAACAAAATGGTATTGTTGAGAGAAAGCACAGACATCTCCTAGAAGTTGCAAGAGCTTTGAGATTGAAAGCTAATCTACCTAAATGTTTTTGGGGCGATTGTATTTTAACAGCTACATATTTGATCAATAGAACTCCGTCCAGACTTTTAAAAGGCAAGACACCTTATGAGATGTTATTTAAAAGAAAGCCTGATTTATATCATTTGAGAGTTTTTGGTCGTCTTTGTTACAATAGTACCACCAAGCCTGGTAGAGACAAATTGGACCCAAGGGCCACTCCTTGCATTTTTCTTGGCTACCCATATGCTAAAAAGGGCTACCAGGTTTATTGCCTGACCACCAACAGAATCTTGATTAGCAGAGATGTTGTGTTTGATGAGGAGAAATTTCCCTACCAACAGGCACACTCTTCAGTCAAACAGATCCCTTTCAATAAGGTTACTGTTTCTTTACCCAGCATAGAAGACAATGTATTTTCTGATGATTTCACCGCTCATTTGCCCACCGAAGATCAGATTTATTTTTTGATGCCATTCCTTCTGAACCTTTACCAGATGTAGACGCAGTTTCTGATGAGTTTAATGACAGTGCTGTTGGCCCAGACATCACCACAAACCAATTAGTTACACTTGAAACAAATGAAGCACCACAACAACAAGCTTTCCCTGTTAAGACCAAAAGTGGTAGAGCAATCAAAGCACCTAGTTGGCAAAAAGATTTTGTTTGTGGATTAGTTAAGACATCTCCTCATCATTTAACTAAAGTTCTTGGTTACAAACACTGCAATCCACACTATCAGGCATTTCTGGCCAAGGTGGATGCTTTAAAATAGCCAAAGACTTATCAGCAAGCTGCTAAGGACCCTAAATGGATCCAAGCCATGAACACTGAGATTCAAGCTCTTGAGAAGAATAACACTTGGACCATTACCAGTTTACCAGTTGGGAAAACTGTGGTGGATTGCAAATGGGTATTCAAAATTAAGCTAAACTCAGATGGCGCTGTTGAAAGGTATAAAGCTAGAGTGGTTGCCAAGGGTTTCACTCAAATTGAGGGACTTGATTACCATGATACATTCGCCCCTGTGGCTAAAATGAACACTGTGAGGAGTTTACTTGCCATCGCAGCTTCAAGAGACTGGCCCCTCTTCCAGTTGGATGTTGACAACGCTTTCTTACACGGGCACCTTGATGAGAAAGTGTACATGAGGCTACCTCCTGGCTTTTATGCTGATGATAAATCCAATGGGCAAGTCTGCAGATTATTGAAGAGCTTATATGGCCTCAAGCAAGCTTCCAGAAAATGGTTTGAGAAACTCAGTGAAGCCTTGATTAGTTTTGGCTTCAGACAAAGCCTATTGGACTATTCACTGTTCATCTTGCAGGAACCTGAGCACACTATCTTCTTGTTGGTTTACGTTGATGATATAGTCATCACAGGAACTTCCATGGATGCTATCACCAAAGTGAAACAGTTCATTCATACTAAGTTTAAACTTAAAGACTTGGGTTTTCTCAGATTTTTTTTGGGTTTGGAAGTTGCAAGAGGTACCAAAGGCATTCAGTTGAACCAACGGAAATACGCTCTCGACTTGTTGGCGGACCAAAGCATGACTGATTGCAAATCAACATCCACACCCATGGACACCAAACACACATTAAGTCTCTCAAAGGCTGCACCTGTTCCCGATCCCATGTTATATCGAAGACTGGTCGGCAAACTGATTTACCTCACCATTACTCGTCCTGACTTGTCTCATGCCGTTCATGTGCTTAGTCAGTTCATGCAAGCACCCACTGTTGGTCATTTGCGTGCCGCTCACCGCGTCTTGAGGTATATTAAAGCTGCCCCTGCACAAGGCCTATTTTTTCCAGCTCATTCTTCACTGACTGTTGTGGCATATTGTGATGCCGATTGGGGAGCGTGTCCCGTCACTCGTCGATCCATAACTGGTTATTGTATTATGCTTGGCAATTGTTTAGTTTCATGGAAAACCAAGAAACAGGCTGTGGTGTCACGTTCCTCCGCTGAGTCGGAATATCGAGCTATGGCTATGGCTTGTTGCGAGTTAGTTTGGATTGCTGGCTTGTTGACCGATTTAGGGGTGCCTCCGCCTAAACCGATCCCCTTATTTTGCGACAATCAGGCAGCTCTGTACATTGCCCGCAACCCCGTCTTTCATGAGCGCACCAAGCATATCGAAATGGATTGTCACTTCATTCGGCAACATGTGGTGAACAAGTTCATTCAACCATGTCATATCTCGACCCTTCATCAGCCAGCCGACTTACTGACCAAGTCTTTACCCGCTGATCGAATTGCCCAACTTTGCTCCAATCTGGGCGTTTCGAATTTCCCGCACTCTCCAGATTGAGGGGGGATGTTGAGCTTCCGCTCCAGTGCTGCCGTGTCAGTCGGTTCAGCGCTGTTCTGGTATTCAAATGTACAGGGGTCGCTGGTGTAATGTTTGGTATTTATGGCTGAAATGTGAGTTTGTATTGTGTAGGGAAGCTTGTGTAATTAAGTATTATTGTATTAATATCTCGTGTATCCATCTCTCCATGAATAAGATACAATTTTTTTTTTCTCCAAAAACTGAGTTCACGTTTTTCTCTCCGCCAGACTTCAATCGGCGACTGGCGACTTCCGACCTGCACCGATCTCGGATTTCTTCAGGACACAAGCCATCCACATCTGTCTTCGCATAAAAGAGTCCCTTTGATACTTATAGGCAGAAAAACTTCTCACCCCAAAGCCCCATTCTAGTTCACATCTAAAAGATGCTCTCGTGGCCAGGGTTTTTCTGTTAATGCAAGTGCCACATACAAATGTGTAAGACTTGAGGTGATCTAAATGCACTGGCTTTAGGAATTTGTGACCTTCGAAACATTTCACAGTCGTCCCTCAAGGACGAGGGAGATTGTTTATTACCTCAACTTGTCACCTCCAATGAATCGACATATGGTTCGTGTTTATGTATACACTCAATTGGTAGTAAAGTTAGAAGTGTCTTGAGAAAGACGAAGGTCATATTGGCTATGAAGTGAACTCTGTTTGTCATATTTGCTCATAATTGATTCACCTAAGTTCAAGCGATGAAAATTTATAGAAATGAAAATAATAGGAGTTCTGAAAAAATATAAAAAAATTTCATTTGTAAATGATAATATTCTCTCTCTTTCATTCTAATAAAAATTAAACTATTTTTATTATTCTTAATCCAATATTTTTATCCAGAACGCAGCGAAATTCTGCGAGTGCAAAAATGATTTCATTTTGAAAAAATGGCGTCGTTTTGTTTAGAGCAATTTTGTAAACATATTATATCGACGTCGTTTTTACTAAATTAAACGACTTCGTTTCGTACTGAAAACATTTGACCGTACCACACTCTATGATGACGCCAAAACAAAATCTTTTTTTTTTGAGCTCGTGTAATTTATTTAAATTTTAGTAGGTAAGTTATTATTTAGTTATTATAGCTTAGTGAAAGGAGCGATCAAATGAGGCAAGACAAATAAGAATAAGGCACGATCTCAACCACACATCTAACCCCCGTGCATTTGTGGCGCGCCACATGGCAAATAGTAAAACCCACTACTTCGTAGTGTGAACGCAAAATGGCGGTTGTGCCACGTGGTCCGATCAACTCCATCAACGACTCGGATCGTGCCTCACTGCCTCATTCTACCAACTCTGCCTCAACCGAGTGCTCCCCAGCTTAGTGATCCATAAATAAAATATATAAATATATGTAAACAAAATTAAATAAGAGAACTCTTGTAGCCTAGTGGTAGTTGAGTGCAATGTTATTAAAACCGGATCGGACCGGTCGGTTCAGTTTTCTTATCAGACCGGTTTGCATTCGATCCGGTCAAGACCAGATTGATCGGGTTTTCATTATAATCGTGATTTTATCAGTTCAATCAGTTCGATTTGGTCTGAAAAAATATTTATCCAATTTTGACTTGGACAAGACTCGAACTCAACCCTCTCTTAATAGTTATTCTTTTTCCTTTCACTAGGCTAAAGATGATTGTTGTTTTATTATTTGTTTCAATAATGTATATTCATTTATCAAATCTATAAAAGTTATCACTTATTATCAATTTAACTAGAAATTCAATTAGTCTTATAAATCCCTTATTGTTGTGACTTGCAAATTAAGACTAAAATTGTTATTGTTGTTCTATTATTGATTTGTACTTAATCAAATTCTAAATTTGTTATGGTATGTTGTTGTAATCGGATCATAAACATGTAATATTTATTCAAATCATAAATATGTTAAATTATATTATATATCATATATAAGTATTTTATTTTTATTTTTTTAATATGTGCGGGTCAATCCGGTTCAACCCGGTTGAACCACTGACCCAGTGACTTGACCGGGTCGATTCACGGGTCGGTTTTAATAACACTGGTTAAGTGTATTATGTTTGAGAGAGCCTAGGTTCAATTTTTATTCAAATTTTTTATTGGTGGACTAGTGGCCGATGAGGGGCGGGCAACGGCCGACGAGGGGAGGTTGGCGGCCGATTCTCGGATGTTCGCGGTGGTCGGCTGAAGCTGTTCGCAGTGTTTGTAAAAAAATTATTATTCTTATCAACGTGTTAAAACTTACAAATTATTTGTTGATTTTAGCATCTTTCATTGTTTTTTTATAATGGGCATCTTTCATTGTTGTAAAAGTATATAATCATAAAAAAAAATTCTGTTATAAATAAATTTAAAATATGTTGTTAATAAATTTGAGGGTATATTAGTAAATTTATATTAGAAATATAATCTACAAAAATAACCGTTGAAAATCTTGCTTTTTGTTACAATTTGCGCCATTATAACCAACGACATTCCAATAGTTGAATTTATATGTAAATTTAATAGAAATAATGTGAAATCATAATAATAATTTTTCATGCAGTGAATCGATATGTATATGGGACTTATACTCATGTAGAACTAATATCTTGCATGAAAATAAACCATTTTGAGTTTAAAAGTATCTATGAGTTAAATAAGCATATCCAGATATTCCTTATCTAATCCTTGAAGTTCAAATCTCTTTATGATTTATAATCAAAAAAAAAATCTCTTTATGATTGTTTGATCATTTAGCTATAGTCTTCCAACCCAATCTTTGATTATAGGATAAGAAGACTTAATCATAGTCGAATAGTGCTCATTAGTTAACAATCGCTCATAGGACGATCTGATATTATCATTTATAAATTATTTTAATTGAGTAACAGAACTCTTATTAATACAACATAACAACTATAAGAACATCACATCGCATCGCCCCAACTGTAAAATTTAATAGGTTCCATGCCATAGATCGGAGGTACAGACGAATCAACCAAAGAGACCCCTGTATTGACCACAATCCACCTACACCTGTCTCCGGTGCAAAAAGGTTGGTCTCTTCGAAACTTAAATGCAGAAAATTCTTTAGCCTCGTCCCATACTGGCGAGATTAGTTGACATTTGCAAGACACTCCCATGATTGTTGCACGAGGACACACAAACATGAAGGATTTGTGGTGAGCTAAATCAGTCGGCCCGTTCAGCATCATGTCACCTTCGAAACATGTCACAGTCATCGAATTATGGCCATGGCTACGGAGATCGTTTACTACTTGAATTACCACTTGCGGGTGCTCGAGACCTGGTACATGAATAAGTGGTGTACACTCAATCGGTAGTAGTGTACGAAATGTCATGAGAAAGACGAAGGCCATAGTGGCTATAAGTTGAACTTTGTTTGTCATATTTTCTCACGATTGATTTAGAAAAGTTCAAGCGACGACAATTTATAGAAACAAATATAATGGAAAAGACATATTAATGCTTTCCAACTACGATGCACATTTTCAACATTTCCAATAAGAGAAAAATGAAAAAATAAACTGCGCACGCCGAGCACTGCAACTACACCGGCCGTGATTAAATTGCTAACTCGATCATGTGAACACCGTTGATAACGACTCATTAAAAAGTCTATGAGTGTTAAAAAGAAAAATCGATTTGGTTAAGCGTTTATGATTCGATCGTCGGGTCATTTTCTGCGATTCACATGATTGATTAAGAAATTTAATTATGGTATAACTTTTATGCTCTTGCTCGGTGTTCGAAAATTCGTCAATTTGTTTTTCATTTTGCCCTGATTTAATTGTTTGGACCGCGATCGAAATTTTAATAGTTTGAATCGCAGTAGTAGTTCGAGGCACCAACCAGAAGAAATAAATTTAGAATTAAAACATGGGTTAAGATCAGGTACAAAGTTGATTTTTGGTACAAAATACAAAATTCGTCAAAATCAACCTATAACTTGTCACTTTACGAGCCGAAAAATGAAAAAGACGACATAGTTCGTTAGTTTCATTTTATAATTCGTCAGTTTCATTTTATAATTCGTCACCAAGAAAATGAACCAAAAATCAGGATTTAATCTCATCCATTCAAATTACAAGATCAATGGCTGTGATTAGTTTGTATTCTGTACAAAAAATCAACTTTGTACCCGATCATTTTCCTTAAAATAATTTATTACATCTAATTTAATGTGCCTAGTTTTATGTTAACTTTTAATATGCTAATTTAATGATAAGTTTAGCACTATGATGATTTTTAATTGGACAAAAAAGCGGCGCAGGAAAATAAATTTAGAATTAAAACGTAATTTATTATGTCCAATTTAATGTTAAAATTTTAATATTCATAATTTAATGTTAAGTTAGAACTATGATGACATTTAATTGGACAAATTCGGGAGAGGAGAAACAAGTTTAGAATTAAAATATAGTTTACGAGTTCGTATCCCATTAGAACTTTAGAAGTCAAGTTTACATGAGAAATGAGAAATATTTTTGTTCTTCCGTCTAAAATGATCTACAGTCCAGATTAAAACGGCATAATTTGAAATCCTGTTTAATTCTCCATATTATATACGAACTAATGTCATATTGGTTAAATTACAAAACCCAATTAATCGTAATCCCCACGATTCGAAGCGTGTGCATATGCGACCTCCAGATTCTCTCTACGAATCCGAACAAATCTAAACTCTGCAACTACTTAGTGAGATGCCCTACGAATCAACACTCTACGAATTGACGCACTAGGTTATGTATTATATATAGAAAATTATGAATGTTACAAACAATATACCAAGTGGCCTCTTAGACAACAGAGTTTGTGCCAGTCATATAAGTACCAGTCACGTAAGTGACCTGACATGACTGAGAATAGATGGTCAGTCGTCTAAGGACACTTATGTGACTGATACTTATATGATTGACCGAAGTTAGTCACCCAAGTTTTCTTAAGTGACTGGGACTTATGTAGCTGACATAACTCAGTGATGTAAGACTACTTATATTACTGCATCTTATATGACTGTCTAAAGTTAGTGACTTAAGTGGTCTTATGTGGGTCATCAAGGTGAGTCACATAAGTGAATAATAGAAAAGCCATGTATTTGATATTTTAAAATGTTGACTTTTTTATGGTTCAATAACTTTAGTTTAATTTAATAGTGTTAGGTGTACTTAAGTGACTGAGTTACTCAAAGTAAGTCGCTATAGTCTATAGAACGCATCATTAAATGAAAATGAATAAACACTCCACCAACCTTATCATTTGTCCTTCTTCTCCTTCTTTCAACTCACGGCTGAAAATACATTACGCCTGATTCTCCTCTGTCGTAACGGCCAGGTATTGTTATTTGTTGTTTATCTTTATTAATTTGTATCCACTGTTACATTATTAATTTGAAGATTCACAATGCATAAAAGTTGGATGACGTTGGAAAGGAGTGACACACATACATCAACCACATCATTCCAATCCTTCGACCACATCGCAGACCATTTCAAACACATTATTCGACCTCATCGCAGTCAATCGGCGACATCATTCCATCCCGACGCCAACAGATTAACACTCTACCCTGTTCGATCTAAACACTGCTCCTCCTATCATACAAAGCTCACGACATCACCGCCAACAAGCTCCAGTAATCAATTAGTTATATCCAAGTTTGTAGCATCAAACAAGCTCACGGAATCGCCGCCGACCATGGATCAAGATCAAAACTTTGATGCAGGTACATGTTCAAAAGTTTACGCCGTTAGGTTAACCAAATACTAAACGTGAAGAGCTCTGTCGACAAACCCCAATTTTGTTTCACCATGTTCGTTGTCGATTTCTTCTGCGTTTCTTCGATTTCGTTGTCGAAGAATAACCCGGTGATCCACATTGGATTCGACATCAAAAATGACTGCAAAAATCGGATTCGTAGGAGTTGAGAACGTCACGACGACGAACGGCACTGTTGCGTTGAAAATGAGCGAGGAAGGCGTGTCAGCTTCACGGCGGAGTTGTCTTAACCATGGGTTCGATAGAGATGAGCATCTTGCCGCTGAGGTAGATTTCATTTGTTTCTCACATGTCTATTGTTTAACGATTTGATCAAGAAATTCGCCATTTAGGGTTTATATATGCTGCACTTGCCATTTGGAATTTGTTAATGTTGAGTTCGAAGCTTTCTAGGTTCAGAATATGTCAGATTGAGTATTTTGTGTTTGATGAATAAATTGACTTGTTGGTATTTGGATAAAGAGCCATATGTGTTGTTCATCGATCAGTTTCCAAATTCTTAGCTCTGAACAGGTTATATAAATATCAAAGAGGGCAGCATGATTTGGTATCTGACTCCTTATGTTTTAAATAGGTGATGCGGATCAGGAAAAAAAAAATGTTGTGATCGACTTTAAGATGTTACCTTGCTTTTGCTGTAATTGATTTTGGGATTGTGCCTTTTTTTGTTGCTTGTTTTAAGCTCACACTAAAACTCTAGTTTCGCCACACTCAGTTGTAGAAGCAGTTAGCCTCTTCTTCCTGGGGGCATCATGGGAGTCCTGCAAAGAGGACAAGTAGTGAATTGAGCCACTTCTCTAAGCAGGTGTTATGGAAAAGATGGCCGAATCCGAGCTTGTTGATTTTGGACTCGGGTTCAAAATGGTTAAGGCAAACTGAGCACTCTTGCTGTACTTCCAAACAGTCTCCGGAAGACACTGAATTGAAATAAATTGGTGGTGACCAGCACCTGAAATCCTCAATCAGCTGTTGGGTGTAGCTTTTGCGAGTTTGGAACAAGGGTCGCAATCTTCGGATGGGAAGTCAATGCCCACGGCGTGGAGAATGACACCGAACAGCTCCTTGACCACGGCGAATGAGGTGGCTATTCATTTAGGGTTTCTTCTTCTTTATGATGACGGTTGCCCGAAAACCGGTATCATACGTGTTTGTTATTTCGACTCCACTTGGTCCACGTAGGCCCAAGATCGAACCACATAATCATTTTCAAAGGTACCGGTACCAGAATAAATCGGGATTATTTATAAAAAAAACGAATATCGATTTCCGTTAAACCGGTATTATTAAAAATGAGGTATTCTGGTTATTTGAGTTTCAAAGAATTCCAGTTTGAAAATGAGTTAAATTAGTTAGAAACTCTGTCTGACCAGGGAATTCAAAGATGGAAGGAGGAGGAATATTTTAAACTTTTATATATAAAATTATTTTGCACAAAATGGGTCGCCTAGCCGGGCCTTTCCGTAAGCTTGCCTCTTAATCCAATTGGAAGATTCAGAAAGGCCTCTTGGGGCCTTTCTTGCCTCGCAAGTTTCCTTACATATCCGGTAATTATGATAAAAAATGTTCCATTTGCGCTAAAGAATGTAAGTCACTTTCTTAACATACCAGGCTATTATTATAAATTATGATTGCAACTGTTCCTTGGTCGCTAGAGAATGTTACTCAGTTTGTTTAGTTATTTGTATGCTAAAGAATGTTAGTTTTGTATAAAATTTTCTTTTTGATAAAACAATATAGCTACTGCCATGAGAAAATATAGAAACTAGTGAGGACATACAACTTTTTTTTTTTTTTTTTGATATAGTGAGGACATACAACTTAGATACCATACAAAAGGAAAAACGGAACTGGTGAAACAACATAATCCTTATTTCCTGTAAACAAAACACCTCCAGCAGCATCTTGCAAGCAAACACCTCTAGCAACATTTTTTTGCTAAACACAAGAGATGATTCATGAGTCATAGTCTCACAGCTCCAAGCCTGAGCTCGTACTCAAATTAGTTGGTATTTAAGCGTTAGTCTCAAATTCACTATGGTAGTTGCCCAACCATACATGAATTAAATTTCTATCTTGGCAATTCCAATTCCAGCTACTTCCACAAGCTTTTATTCCAATGGCATCAACAGTAGCATTTGCTTCTCGCCTAATGAGAGATAACGACCATCCTTCTTCTCCATGCCATAGTTGAAACTTGAAAGCATTCATTAATCCAAGTTATGTGACCCTCTCCTTCCCAAAGACCTTGCTGCAAAGTTTTAAAATATTGATATCCAATAGTGAGATTTGGAGGTCTCAGGTTCTCAAATTTTTTAAAAGTTATCAACCGAGCTCTCCCCATCAGTACAAAAATTTTTTCGCGACAATTTCTATCAGCAGCTTGATAATAGTGTCGTGGGGATATGTTTCACAATTGCTAAATTGTCACAGCTTTTAAAAGAGCATGATGAAGAGCTTTGGCGACACCCTTGAAATCACATCCAAAGTATGCAATGGATACAATCACCTCACTGACACACGCTTCCTTGCCCTAAATATGATGTTTGTATATAGGAAGTCCTTTCTCTTCTCGAACCCTAACTATGCCTGTTGTTGTTGGGTCTTCAATCAGAAAACTCAAATGTTCTATTAGTTATATTGAGCTTTCAGTGTTGTTTTCAACTCACTAGAACTTAGAAGGCAATGTCATTGTTTCCATTCCCTTTACGTCTGCTCAGTAAAAGATAGAGGACATGATTGTTCAATGACATAAAATTAGAGAGTTATACAGTTTTAAGTTAGCTACCCAACGATATGTAGTTTACCTTGATGAGACTTTTTTATGTGAGCCCAGCACTCCTTTGGAAAAGTAAATGTCTAATCTGTCATTTTTGTTTAAGTCAGAAATTTATACCTTAACTCCGATGCATGCCGTAAGTGTGAATATTATGCGAATTCATAGAGATATACACTGATATCTGACTTCCACTCATATTTCGACATCTAAACGATTTCGTCTTGGAAATTACTTTTAATAGAGTAACTCTTACAACTATAAGAAACATCACATCGCATCCACCCATTTGTAAAATTTAATCCAATCCATGTCAGAGTGCACAGGCGCGAACGGATAAACCAAAGCGACCCCTCTTTCGAACACATGCCAGCTACATATGTCTAGGTGGCAAAGATGATGATCTCTGCGATACTTATATGCAGAAAATTGTTTAACTTATACGCAGAAAATTATTTAAAAGATGGTCTGTGTGATACTTATATACTCATTTGACAATGCGTAGTTATAGTCCTCCAATTCAATCTTTGATCATAGGATAAGCAGATATAATCATAGTTGAAATAGGCTCATCATAGGAGTAGGACGCTCCTTTATAAATTATTTTTAACTGAGTAACAAAACTCTTATTAATATGACATTACAACAATAAGAAACATCACATCGCAGCCCCCCATTTGTAATATTTAATCCGCCCTTCCTGGGGAGAGTGCACTGGCGCTAGCGGATCAAGCAAAGTCGGATCAACCAAAGCGACCTCATTTTGGCGCACATGCCAGATACACTTGTCTCCGACGCATAAATGATGGTCTCTATGATACTTATACGCAGCAAAATTTTTAACATCGGTCCATATGGACGAGGATACCTCACAACGGCAAGATACTCCAATGATTCTTATGCGACAAAAAAATATGTAGGACTTGTGGTGAGCTAAATGCACTGCCCCGTTAAAGGTCACGTCGCCTTCGAAACATGTCACAGTCATCGGATGATGGCCAAGGAGATTTGTTACATGAATTTCCACTTTCGGGTGTTCGAGACCTGGTACATGTATAATTGGTGCACACTTAATCGGTGGTAGAGTACGAAGTGTCATGAGAAAGACGAAGGCCATAGTGGCTAGAAGTTGAACTTTGTTTGTCATTTTTGCTCACGATTGATTTAGGTAAGTTCAAGCTATGTCAATTTATAGAAACAAAAATAAGGGAAAAGTACAAATTAATGCTTTCGAAATACGATGCAAATTTTCAACATTTCCAATAAAAGAAAAATGAAAAAATTATACTGACGAATTTTTGCACGCCGAGCACCGTAACTACACCGTGATTAAATTGCTTACTCGATCATGTGAACACCGTTGATAACGACTCAAATAAAAAGTCTATGAGTGTTAAAAAGAAAAATCGATTTGGTTAAGAGTTTATGATTCGATGTCGGGTCATTTTCCAATGGATGCACATGGTTGCGTAAGAAATTAAAGTATGATGATCTTGCTCGGTGTTCGAAAATTCGTCAATTTTTTTTTATTTTGTCTTAATTTAATAGTTTGGATTGCGATGAAAATTTTAATAGTTTGAATCGCGGTAGTAGTTCGAGGCACCAACCAAGAGAAATAAATTTAGATTAAAAACATAATTTAATACATCTAATTTAATGTTAAAAATTGAATGTGCCTAGTTTTATGTTGACTTTTAATATGCTAATTTAATGATAAGTTTAGCACTATGAGGACTTTTAATTGGACAAAAAAGCGACAAGGGAAAATAAATTTAGAATTAAAACTAATTTAATGCATCTAATGTAATGTTAAAATTTTAATGTTAATAATTTAATGCTAATTAAGTCAGAACTATGATGACATTTAGTTGGACAAATTCGGGCGTGGAGAAACAAGTTTAGAATTAAAAGATAACTTACGAGTTCGTATCCCATGAGAATTCAAGTTTACATGGGAAATGAGAAATATTTTGGTTCTTCCATCTAAAATAATCTACGGTACGAATTAAAACAGCTTAATTTTAAATCTCATTTAATTTCCCCTAGTATATACAATCTAATGGCATATTGGTCAAATTATAAAACCCAATTAATAGTAATCCCTAGGATTCGAAGCGTACGCATTTTCGACCTAAATTCCCGGATTCGACGAATCCGAACAAATCTAAGCTCTACAACTACTTGGTCCTGCATGCGCCCTATGATACGCACTTGGTTATGTCTTATATATAGAAAATTATGAATGTTATACAAATCATGCAATTATTAAACAAGTTCGAAGTTAGGAATTATATATTACATACTGCAAATTTTATGAAAACCTTCACTAACAAAGCATACAGATAAGATCGTGAAAATAGTGCCATCAAAAACTTCGAATGAGAGATAACGGCCATCCTTCTTCTCCATGCCATAATCCAAGTTCTGTGACTCTCTCCTTCCCAAAGACATTGCTGCAAAGCTTCAAAAACTTATGTTTAATCAGTTTCGAAAAATAGCTCTCGGAATCATCAACGCTTTGGCTTTTGACATACATGTCCACATGGCTTTTCCTTCGACTTCCAAACTGTGCATTCCTTCTAGAGACTCTGCATTCACAAGCTAAACTAATCCAGAGAAATATTTAGCAATACTAGCTACATATCCCAGCTCTCATGCTCTCCTCCTCCCACGCACAATCAACATTAAATTTTAGAATACTATTTTCTTTAATTAAATCTATATATTTTTCATGGTATATTTTTAACTTTTAATTTTATTGTAATATTTTTATTTTCTATAAATTTCATACTACGAATGAGTATTATTTTTAAATTAATTATTTACGATTTTTAAATTTATCATATAACATGTCTAATTAAAAATAAAATAATTTTTTTTCTTGATTCATATTGTTAAAATTTCAAGTTTTTTTCCCTTATATGCATGATGGGTGACTATAATATTTTAAATTTATATAATTTGACAATTTACCATATAACATGTATGACAAATTAAATTGTTATTTCTTGACTTATTTTCATAAGAAAATGAATATAAAAAAGAATACAATGAAGTATATATATAGAAATATAGAAAGTTAAATTAAAAATAATGCTCATTTGTAGTATGAAATTTAAAGAAGATAAAAATATTATAATAAAATTAAAAGTTAAAAATCTACAATGAAAACTACATAGATTAAACTAAAGAAAAATATATTTAATTTTACTTAGACTAACAGAGTTGACTAACGGAGTTAACTCCATTCGTTAACTTTAACGGATTTATTAAATTTGCCCCTTAATTGGAAATTGTGGTAGTTCGGACCTCAAATTGGAATTGAGTGGTAGTTCGGAGCCCCTTTTTGTACTTTTCCCTTTATATAAAACCTTCAAATTTTGGTTGAAAATAAGTCCGTTGGAAATTTATGTGTTATAAGCTACGAATTAAATTCAACGGAAAATATGTTGTTGATTATATATATAAAACCCTCAAACTTTGGTTCAAATAAATCTGTTGAGATTTTATGTGTTATAAGTTACAAATTAAATTTGACAGAAAATATTTTGTTGATAATACATACAATACCTTTTGAACTTTTGTTGGAAATAAATCCGACTAGATTTATGCGTTATAAGCTACAAACTAAATTCGACGAAAAATAATTTGTTGAGATTATATATATAACCTTAAAACTTTGGTTGGAAATAAGTCATTTGCGATTTATGTGTTATATATAAGCTACAAATAAAATGCAATGTGAAAATAATTTGTTGATAATATTTATATAAATCGTCAAAATTGAATAGAAATAAATCCGTTGAGACTGTTATGTTATATGCTAGTAATTAGGAAGATAATGCTTTTAACGAAACTGCTTCACCAAAGATTGTCCACTACAAAAAATGTTCATTTACGACCAAAATTAGTGATGACTTAAAAAAAAGTCATCACACAAGATTAAAAATGTGATAACTAATTTATAGTTGTCACTTCTAATATGATGACCAAAATGATATAGATTTGTCACTACAATATACAATTTAATAAACCTGATTTGTAGAATGATTAAAGTTGTGACAAAATTGAAAGAAGATCAGTTGGATGAACATGGTAAAATATGAGCTCGTACAATTTTAGTTAAAAATAAAACTCCAAGAAAAAATTTGGGCACTGTGACAGAACATATGGGGAACCAATAGGTACAAAAACAAAATCTTTTTTTTGAGCTCGTGTAATTTATTTAAATTTTAGTAGGTAAGTTATTATTTAGTTATTATAGCTTAGTGATCCATAAATAAAATATATAAATATATGTAAACAAAATTAGATAAGAGAACTCTTGTAGCCTAGTGGTAGTTGAGTGCAGTGTTATTAAAATCGGATCGGACCGGGCGGTTCGGTTTTCTTATCAAACCGGTTTGCGATCTGGTCAAGACCCGGTTGACCCGGTTTTTCATTATAATCATGATTTTATCAGTTTAATCGGTTCGATTTGGTCTGAAAAATTATTTATCTAATTTTGACTTGGACAAGACTCGAACTCAACCCTCTGTTAATAGTTATTCTCTTTCCTTCCACTAGGCTAAAGATGATTGTTGTTTTATTATTTGTTTCAATAATATATATTCATTTATCAAATCTATAAAAGTTATCACTTATTATCAATTTAACTAGAAATTCAATTAGTCTTATAAATCCCTTATTGTTGTGACTTGCAAATTAAGACTAAAATTGTTATTGTTGTTCTATTATTGATTTGTACTTAATCAAATTCTAAATTTGTTATGGTATGTTGTTGTAATCGGATCATAAACATGTAATATTTATTCAAATCATAAATATGTTAAATTATAATATCATATATAAGTTTTTTATTTTTATTTTTTTAATATGTGCGGGTCAATCCGGTTGAACCACTGACCCATTGACTTGACCGGGTCGATTCACGGGTCGGTTTTAATAACACTGGTTAAGTGTATTATGTTTGAGAGAGCGTAGGTTCAATTTTTATTCAAAATTTTTATTGGTGGACTAGTGGCCGATGAGGGGCGGGCAACGGCCGACGAGGGGAGGTTGGCGGCCGATTCTCGGATGTTCGCGGTGGTCGGCAGAAGCTGTTTGCAGTGTTTGTAAAAAAATTATTATTATTATCAACGCGTTAAAACTTACAAATTATTTGTTGATTTTAGCATCTTTCATTGTTTTTTTTATAATGGGCATCTTTCATTGTTGTAAAAGTATATAATCATCAAAAAAAAATTCTGTTATAAATAAATTTAAAATATGTTGTTAATAAATTTGAGGGTATATTAGTAAATTTATATTAGAAATATAATCAACAAAAATAACCGTTGAAAATCTTGCTTTTTGTTACAATTTGCGCCATTATGACCAACGACATTCCAATAGTTGAATTTATATGTAAATTTAATAGAAATAATGTGAAATAATAATAATAATTTTTCATGCAGTGAATCGATATGTATATGGGACTTATACTCATGTAGAACTAATATCTTGCATGAAAATAAACCATTTTGAGTTTAAAAGTATCTATGAGTTAAATAAGCATATCCAGATATTCCTTATCTAATCCTTGAAGTTCAAATCTCTTTATGATTGTTTGATCATTTAGCTATAGTCTTCCAACCCAATCTTTGATTATAGGATAAGAAGACTTAATCATAGTCGAATAGTGCTCATTAGTTAACAATCGCTCATAGGACGATCTGATATTATCATTTATAAATTATTTTAATTGAGTAACAGAACTGTTATTAATACAACATAACAACTATAAGAACATCACATCGCATCGCCCCAATTGTAAAATTTAATATGTTCCATGCTAGAGATCGGAGGTCCAGACGAATCAACCAAAGCGATCCCTGTATTGACCACAAGCCACCTACACTTGTCTCCGGTGCAAAAAGGTTGGTCTCTTCGAAACTTAAATGCAGAAAATTCTTTAGCCTCTTCCCATACTGGCGAGATTAGTTGACATTTGCAAGACACTCCCATGATTGTTGCGCGAGGACACAAAAACATGTAGTTTTCGTGGTGAGCTAAATGCATCGGCCCGATCAGCATCTTGTCACCTTCGAAACATGTCACAGTCATCGAATTATGGCCATGGCCATGGCCATGGAGATTGTTTATTATTTGAATTACCACTCCCGGGTGCTCGAGACCTGGTACATGTATAGGTGGTGTACACTCAATCGGTAGTAGTGTACGAAATGTCATGAGAAAGACGAAGGCCATAGTGGCTATAAGTTGAACTTTGTTTGTCATATTTTCTCACGATTGATTTAGGAAAGTTCAAGCAACGACAATTTATAGAAACAAAAATAATGGAAAAAGACAAATTAATGCTTTCGAACTACGATGCACATTTTCAACATTTCCAATAAGAGAAAAATGAAAAAATAAACTGACGAATTTTCGCATGTCGAGCACCGTAATTATACCGTGATTAAATTGCTAACTCGATCATGTGAACACGTTTGATAACGACTCATTAAAAAGTCTATGGGTGTTAAAAAGAAACATCGACTTGGTTAAGCGTTTATGATTCGATCGTCGGGTCATTTTCTATGCGATTCACATGATTGATTAAGAAATTTAATTATGGTATAACTTTTATGCTCTTGCTCAGTGTTCGAAAATTCGTCAATTTTTTTTTCATTTTGCCTTGATTTAATGGTTTGGACCGCGATCAAAATTTTAATAGTTTGAATCGCGGTAGTAGTTCGAGGCACCAACCAGAAGAAATAAATTTAGAATTAAAACATGGGTTAATATCAGTTACAAAGTTGATTTTTGATACAAAATACAAAATTCATCAAAATTAACCTATAATTCGTCACTGTTCGAGCCGAAAAATGAAAAAGACGACATAGTTCGTCAGTTTCATTTTATAATTCGTCACCAAAAATCTGGATTTAATCTCATCCATTCAAATTACAATATCAATGGCTATGATTAGTTTGTATTTTGTACAAAAAATCAACTTTGTACCCTATCATTTTCCTTAAAAATAATTTATTACATCTAATTTAATGTGCCTAGTTTTATGTTAACTTTTAATATGCTAATTTAATGATAAGTTTAGCACTATGATGATTTTTAATTGGACAAAAAAGCGGCGAAGGAAAATAAATTTAGAATTAAAACGTAATTTATTAGGTCCAATTTAATGTTAAAATTTTAATATTCATAATTTAATGCAAAGTTAGAACTATGATGACATTTAATTGGACAAATTCGGGAGAGGAGAAGGAGCTTTCTCTCTCCTTGTCTGGAAACATCCGAAGCCAACAGAAGAAGTTTTCGAAGTTTGCCGTTTTTCCTCCTCCGGCGGTGGCGGGGGACCCGTTTGGACCGATTTTTTGGCTGCCGATGCTGTGCTGATGGAGTGATTCTTTCGCCGGGGCTTTTCCCGGTCCTCTCGGTTGCTCCCCATCTTCCTTGTGGTCGGCGGTGGGTGTCGTTTTGGGTGGCGGTTGTTGTGTTCGGGTGGTCGGCTGTTGGTGGGTCGGCCGTTTGGGAGTTGGATGCTGCTGAGGGTGATGGTGGGCAGGCGCTGCGCGGTGGATGGTTGTTGTCGGCTTCGGTCTGTCGGATGCTCCAGTTGCTCGCCGGAGATTGTTTTGTTTTGATGTTTGCTGTTCCGTAGATAGGTTTTAGGTGTAGTTGGAGCTAATTTAGATTTAGTTTAGCTTCCTCTCAATCGATTCTCCGGTCTGAGCTTTTGTATCTCAGCCGTTCTCGGTCTGAGCTTTGTAGGTGTTAGTTTTTAGCTTCAGGAGTTAATCTCCTGTTTTTTCTCAAAGGGCACGACGGTGCGTCATCCGTTTTTTTAGTGTCGATCACTGAGGTCGGTCGACCAGAACTGTTTGTTTGGTCGTGCCCTTTTTAAGAAAGGTGTCCCTTCGGGGGCAGCTTGGTTCCTGTATTGACACTTCTCATAATCAAAAAAAAATTCGGGAGAGGAGAAACAAGTTTAGAATTAAAATATAGTTTACGAGTTCGTATCCCATTAGAACTTTAGAAGTCAAGTTTACATGAGAAATGAGAAATATTTTTGTTCTTTCGTGTAAAATGATCTACGGTCCATATTAAAACGACATAATTTGAAATTCTGTTTAATTCTCCATATTATATACAAACTAATGTCATATTGGTTAAATTACAAAACCCAATTAATCGTAATCCCCACGATTCGAAGCGTATGCATATGCGACCTCCAGATTCTCTCTACGAATCCGAACAAATCTAAACTCTGCAACTACTTAGTCAGACGCCCTACGAATCAACACTCTACGAATTGACACAAAACCCAATTAATCGTAATCCCCACGATTCGAAGCGTATGCATATGCGACCTCCAGATTCTCTATACGAATCCAAACAAATCTAAACGATTTGAAAATGTTGAGTTTTTTATGGTTCAACAACTTTAATTTAATTTAATAGTGGTAGGTGTACTTAAGCGACTGAGTTACTCAAAGTAAGTCGCTATAGAACGCATCAGTAAATGAAAATGAATAAACACTCCACCAACCTTATCATTTGTCCTTCTTCTCCTTCTTTCAACTCACGGCTGAAAATACATTACGCCTGATTCTCCTCTGTCGTAACGGCCAGGTATTGTTATTTGTTGTTTATCTTTGTTAATTTGTATCCACTGTTACATTATTAATTTGAAGATTCACAATGCATAAAAGTTGGATGACGTTGGAAAGGAGTGACACACATACATCAACCACATCATTCCAATCCTTCGACCACATCGCAGACCATTTCAAACACATTATTCGACCTCATCGCAGTCGATCGGCGACATCATTCCATCCCGACGCCAACAGATTAACAACCTACCCTGTTCGATCTTGGGCCTACGTGGACCAAGTGGAGTCGAAATAAAAAAACACGTATGATACCGGTTTTCGGGGAACCGGCATTATTAAAAATGAGAGATTCTGATTATTTGAGTTTTAAATGAATAATTCCAGTTTGAAAATGAGTTAAATTAGTTAGAAACTCTGTCTAAGCAGAGAATTGAAAGATGGAAGGAGGAGGAATATTTTAAACTTTTATATGTAAAATTATTTTGCACAAAATGGGTCGCCTCAAGGATGAGCCGGCCCTTTCCGGAAGCTTGCCTCTTAATCCAATTTGAAGATTCAGAAAGGCCTCTTGGGGCCTTTCTTGCCTCGCAAGTTTCCTTACATATCAGGTAATTATGATCAAAACTGTTCTTTTGCGCTAAAGAATGTAAGTCACTTTCTTAACATAAATTATGATTGCAACTGTTCCTTGGTCGCTAGAGAATGTTACTCAGTTTGTTTAGTTATTTGTATGCTAAAGAATATTAGTTTTGTATAAAATTTTCTTTTTGATAAAACAATATAGCTACTGTGCCATGAGAAAATATAGAAACTAGCGAGGACATACAACTTAGAGACCATACAAAAGGAAAAATGGAACTGGTGAAACAACATAATCCTTATTTCCTGTAAACAAAACACCTCCAGCAGCATCTTGGCAAGCAAAAACACCTCTAGCAACATTTTTTTGCTAAACACAAGAGATGTTTCAAGAGTCATAGTCTCACAGCTCCAAGCCTGAGCTCGTACTCAAATTAGTTGGTATTTAGGCGTTAGTCTCAAATTCTCTATGGTAGTTGCCCAACCATACATGAATTAAATTTCTATCTTCGCAATTCCAATTCCAGCTACTTCCACAAGCTTTTATAGCCATGGCATCAACAGCAGCATTTGCTTCTCGCCTAATGAGAGATAACGACCATCCTTCTTCTCCATGCCATAGTTGAAAGCTTGAAAGCATTCATTAATCCAAGTTATGTGACCCTCTCCTTCCCAAAGATCTTGCTGCAAAGTTTTTAAATATTGATCCAATAGTGAGATTTGGAGGTCTCATGTTCTCAAATTTTTAAAAAGTTATCAACCGAGCTCTCCCCATCAGTACAAAATTTTGTTCGCGACAATTTCTATCAGCAGCTTGATAATAGTGTCGTGGGGATCTGTTTTACAATTGCTAAATTGTCACAGCTTTTAAAAGAGCATGATGAAGAGCTTTATGGCGACACCCTTGAAATCACATCCAAAGTATGCAATGGATACAATCACCTCACTGACACACGCTTCCTTGCCCTGAATATGATGTTTGTATATAGGAAGTCCTTTCACTTCTCTCCAAACCCTAACTATGCATGTTGTTGTTGGGTCTTCAATTAGAAAACTCAAATGTTCTATTAGTTATATTGAGCTTTCAGTGTTGTTTTCAACTCACTAGAAGGCAATGTCATTGTTTCCATTCCCTTTACGTCCGCTCCGTAAAAGATAGAGGACATGATTGTTCAATGACGTAAAATTAGAGAGTTACAGAGTTTTAAGTTAGCTACGCATCGATATGTAGTTTACCTTGATGGGACTTTTTTATGTGAGCCAGCACTCCTTTGGAAAAGTAAATGTCTAATCTGTCATTTTTGTTTAAGTCAGAAAATTATGCCTTAACTCCGAACATTATGCGAATTCATAGAGATATACACTGATGTCTGACTTCCACTCATGTTTCGGCATCTAAACGATTTCGTCTTGGAAATTACTTTTAATAGAGTAATAGAACTCTTATTAATAAAACATTACAACTATAAGAAACATCACATCGCATCCTCCCATTTGTAAAATTTAATCCAATCCATGTCAGAGTGCACAGGCGCGAATGGATAAACCAAATCGAGTAATCGACCCCTCTTTCGAACACATGCCACAGCTACATATGTCTAGGTGGCATATATAGATGATGATCTCTGCGATACTTATATGCAGAAAATTGGTTAACTTATACGCAGAAAATTATTTAAACGATGGTCTGTGTGATACTTATATACTCATTTGATAATGTAGTTCTAGTCTTCCAATTCAATCTTTGATCATAGGATAAGAAGATTTAATCATAGTTGAAATAGTGCTCATTAGTTTACAATCGCTCGCTCATAGGACGCTCCTTTATAAATTATCTTTAACTGAGTAACAAACAAAACTCTTATTAATACGACATTACAACAATAAGAAACATCACATCGCAGCCCCCCATTTGTAAAATTTCATCCCTTCCTGGTCAGAGTGCACCGGCGCTAACAGATTAATCAAAGCCGGATCAACCAAAACGACCCCAACGTCGACCACATGCCAGTCACACTTGTCTCGGGAGCATAAATGATGGTGTCTGTGATACTTATACGCAGAAAAATTTTGAACCTCGATCCATATGGGCGAGGATACCTCACATCGGCAAGACACTCCCATGATTCTTATGCGACAAAAAAATGTGTGGGACTTGTGGGGAGCTAAATATACCGGCCTGTTCAAGAGAACGTCGCCTTCGAAACATGTCACAGTCATCGACTCATGGCCACAGAGATTGTTTATTACACGAATTACCACATTAGGGTGTTCGAGACCTGGTACATGTATAGGTGTACACTCAATCAGTAGTAGAGTACGAAGTGTCATGAGAAAGACGAAGGCCATAGTGGCTATAAGTTGAACTTTGTTTGTCATATTTGCCCACGAAGGCCATAGTGGCTATAAGCGATGACAATTTAAAGAAACAAAAATAAGGGAAAAGTAAAAATTAATGCCTTCGAACTACGATGCAAATTTTCAACATTTCTAATAAGAGAAAAACGAAAAAAATAAACTGACGAATTTTCGCACGCCGAACACCGTAACTATACCGTGATTAAATTGCTAACTCGATCATGTGAACACCGTTGATAACGACTCAATAAAAAGTCTATGGGTGTTAAAAAGAAAAATCTATTTTTTTTAAGAGTTTATGATTCGATCGTCTGGTCATAGTCTAAGGGATTCACATTCTTGCTTGGTGTTCGAAAATTCGTTAATTTATTTATTTTTTTCATTTTGCCCTGATTTAATAGTTTGGATTGCAATGGAAATTTTAATAGTTTGAATGGCGGTAGTAGTTCGAGGCACCAACCAGGAGAAATAAATTTAGAATTAAAACATAATTTAATACATCTAATTTAATGTTAAAAATCGAATGTGTTTATGTTGACTTTTAATATGCTAATTTAATGATAAGTTTTTTTTTTCAAAACTGAATTATTAAAATTCGTAGTATATTACGCATATTTCGTAACATGGTTTTGGAAGTATTCGTAGTATACTATGCATCATTTGTAACAGAACATACAAAATTATATTCGAAATTGCTGTTGAGAGTGAGAAAGAGGAGGAGGATTGGGATGAGGAAGATGATGATGGAGATGGAGAAGAAGGCGGAGGAGTTGCAGAGCAGATCGGTTGAAAATAGTGAAGAGAGTGTTGAAGAGAGTGAGGATGAGAGTCAGAAGAGAGCTACATCTTCATATTTACTCAACGTTATTGTATCCCAACATTGTCTTCTTGTGATTCTTGGGTTCTCCTTGATCTTTGAGATGTCTTATGATTCTCCTCGGACTAGGGAGATCGATGGAGGTACTGATACTGTGCATGTTGATCACTGATGACGACATTGTAGGTCTGTCTTCACGGTGATGCACCTGATAACTTCAGTTGTATCAACGGAGTCTTCGATACCTTTGTCCAATATCTTTAACTGGTTCCCTTGGATTGCTTACAGAAATCTCATTTCCCTTCTAACCCTTTTCGGCCCGTTTCTTCCGCTGGATTCAGCAACCCTACCTGCTAACTTGGCCGTAATTGATTCACATTTAATTACAACCAATTTTCTGATAGATTATTGATTCGAGTAAAAAAATGAATCTAAAAGCGAGGTGATTGTTACGATTGCCGATGCTCCAAGTATACTCCGCATCGGTGTATCGGCCGACCCCCTTGCCACCCATGTCCTCATAAAAGAAGATCTATGTACCTGATTTAATGATAAGTTTAGCACTATGATGACTTTTAATTGGCATAATTTGAAATCCTGTTTAGTTCTCCATATTATATACGAACTAATGTCATATTGGTTAAATTACAAAACCCAATAAATCGTAATCCCCATGATTCGAAGCGTATGCATATGCGACCTCCAGATTCTCACTACGAATCCGAACAAATCTAAACTCTGCAACTACTTAGTCAGACGCCCTACGAGTCAACACTCAACGAATTGACGCACTAGGTTATGTATTATATATATAAAATTATGAATGTTACAAACAATATACCAAGTGGCTTCTTAGACAACAGAGTTTGTGCCAGTCATATAAGTACCAGTCACGTAAGTGACCTGACATGACTGAGAACAGATGGTCAGACGTCTAAGGACACTTATGTGACTGATACTTATATGATTGACCGAAGTTAGTCACCCAAGTTTTCTTAAGTGACTGGGACTTATGTAGCTGACATAACGCAGTGATGTAAGACTACTTATGTTACTGCATCTTATATGACTGTCTCAAGTTAGTGACTTAAGTGGTCTTATATGACTGGTCTTATGTGGTTCATCAAGGTGAGTCACATAAGTGAATAATAGAAAAGCCATGTCAGATTTGACATTTGAAAATGATGAAGTCCGAAAATTATGCCATTTTTGTTGAAGCAAATGTCTAATCTGCCATTTTTTGTTGAAGTCCGAAAATTATGCCTTAACTCTGAACATTATGCCTCAAGTATGAACATTATCCGAATTCGTAGAGATATACACTGATGTCTGACTTCCACTCGTGTTTCGACCTTCTAAACGACTTCGTCTACTCTCGATGTGAAATAGAGAGTAATAGAGCTTATAGCTAGCTACGCAACGATTTATAGCTTGCCTCGATCGTATTTTTATGTGCTCCCAACACTCCTTTGAAAGAGTAAAGGTCTAATCTGCCATTTTTGCTTAACTTCGAACGTTATGCCTTAAATTAGTTTATTTTGCCTCTAGTCCGCACATTGCGCCTTAAGTCGGAATATTATGCTTTGAATTCATTGAATTAAAAGACTATATAACCCCTCCGTGATGAATTATGAAATTTCGACAAATCTATCACGTGTCAACTTTTGAGGAGAGTTAGAGTTTTTATATTTAAATTTGGTTTGTACCCAAACTCCACTCATAAAGTTACAGAATTAAATTTGACGAAAACTATTTTGTTGATAATACATACATAAAACCTTCGAACTTTAGTTGAAAATAAATTCGGCGAGATTTATTTGTTATAAGCTACAAATTAAATTCGACAGAAAATATTTTATAGGTATTTAATAAAAGTTAAAACCTTACAACTTTGGTTGGAAATAAATCCATTGCGATTTATGTGTTATAAGTTACAAATAAAATGCAACGGAAAATAATTTGTTGATAATATTTATATCAAATCGCCAACGACATTCCAATACATATTTCTGTTAAATTTATATGTAATTTCAATGGAAATATTTCAAAATCAACAGGAAATGGCATTGATAATTATACTTTTTATTGTAGTGAATTTGATATGTATATGAAGCATGGGGAGCACTCGGTTGAGACAGAGTTGGTATAATGAGGCATGTGAGGCACATTGTGAGCCACTCATTTAGATGATGTGGCAGGGAATAGTTGTTTACTGTTTGTTTTATGCTTTTTGCTTTTTGATGCATTTTGGTAGTGGAACACGTAGCGCGCCCACAAAGCACGGAGAGGTTAGATGTGTGGCTCAGATCATGTCTCACTGCCTCGTTCTAATTTTGATGCCTCATTTGAACGCTCCTCTATGATGCATAGTATACTCATGTGGAACTAATATCTTGTATGAAAATATAAACCCTTGGGAGTCTAAAAAGATCTATAAGTTAAGTAGGCGCCTCGAAATATTCCTTATCTAATCCTTGAAATTAAAACCTCTCTTTGATTGTTTGATCATTTAGCGATGGTCTTCCAACCTAGGCCTAACCTCTGATTATAGGATAAGAAGACTTAATTTAGTCCAATAGTGCTCATTAGTTTACAATCGCTCATAGGACGATCCAGTATTGCCGTTTATAAATTACTTTCAATTGAGTAATAGAACTCTTATTAATAAAACATTACAACTATAAGAAACATCACATCGCATCCTCCCATTTGTAAAATTTAATCCAATCCATGTCAGAGTACATAGGCGCGAACGGATAAACCAAAGCGACCCCTCTCTCGAACACATACCAGCTACAGTTTTCTCTGTGGCATAAATGATGGTCTATGTGATACTTATATGCAGAAAATTGTTTAACTTATACGCAGAAAATTATTTAACAATGGTCTCTGTGATACTTATATACTCATTTAATAATTTCGTTATAGTCTTCCAATTCAATCTTTGATCATAGGACAAAGAAGATTTAATCATAGTCGAATAGTGCTCATTAGTTTACAATCGCTCATAGGACAATCCTTTATAAATTATTTTTAACCGAGTAACAAAGCTCTCTTATTAATATGACATTACAACTATAAAAAACACTACATCACATCCTCCCATTTGTAAAATTTAATCCCTTCCATGTCAGAGTGTACAGGTGCGAACTGTTAGGTTATGGAGCCTGAGAAGGCAAAATTGATTTTGTCCTCGTGTGGGCCCCACAAGCCCACATATCTTGAAGTCTTCGGTCTTGGTTTGGTACATCCACCTCCGCCTAACATTGCCTTTTAGGTGAATTTTAGGTATGTTGTGGGTCCCATGGAAAGAAAAGGAGTGCCAAGTTTTTGCTATATAAGGAGCATGGAACCGAGAGAGAAGGATCATCCCTCACATCCATCACTCCATCTTCTCACTAGAATATTCCAATGTGTATATTGAGAATATTGTAATCGTTGAGATAGTGAAAATCTCCTGGCTTGGTGTAGTGCCCCCAGACGTAGTCACATTCGGTGACGAACTGGGTAACAAATTCATTGTGTCCTTGGTTGTTTTCTTTTATTGTTGTTTTCTCCCATCGCTGCTCGAGATCCTAACAACTGGTATCAGAGCGAGGTTGGTGCAGCAATGGCAGAGAAGTACACCGTGGATAAGTTTGATGGATCAGACTTTGGATTTTGGAAGCTGCAGATCGAGCATTATTTGTATGCGAAGGATCTGGCTCTTCCAGCATTTGGAGAAAAACCTAAGGAGATGGAGGATGACGCATGGAAGGCCATGGATAGGAAAGCCATGGGCCTGATCTTTATGACGTTGTCAAAGGAGGTCGCTCACCATACATCGAAGGCGAAGACTTCGAAGGAGATGATAGAGACACTATCCGGGCTTTATGAGAAGCCGTCAACTGTGAACAAGGTTTATTTGATTAAACGCTTGTTCAATTTGAAGATGTCAGAGGGGACACCGGCAGTGAAGCATATCAGTGAGTTCAGTATGATTATATCGCAAATTGAATCCGTTGAGATTAATTTCGATGATGAGTTGCAGGCACTTGTTCTGTTGTCATCCCTGCCTGATAGTTGGAATCAGACGGTGACTGCTCTTAGCGCTTCAACGGGGAGATCAGCTCTTACTCTAAATGAGGTAAGAGACCTGATTGTGAGTGAGGACATTCGCAGGCGTGAATCTGGCGAGAGCTCGGCCGGTTCAGCCCTCAATGCTGGAAGCAAGACAAGAGGCAGGTCAGATGCTAGACATAAACCGCAGCGTGGCAGGTCAAAGTCTAGAGGTAGAGGTGAAAAGCAGGGAAAGGACAAGAACGGAGGTGTGCAGTGTTGGCTGTGTAATGAGTTTGGTCATTACAAGAAGGATTGCAAGAAAGCGTCAGCGAATGCTACAACGGAGGATGTTGGAGAAGCATTGATTCTGAGCGTTAGCAGTCCGTTGGAGTCCTGGGTGTTGGATTCTGGTGCCTCGTTTCACTCGTGCAGCAGCTCGGACGTAATGAAGAATTACGTAGCAGGTAACTTTGGTAAAGTTTATCTTGCTGATGATGAGGCTCTTGACGTGACAGGTAAGGGAGATGTGATAGTGACAGCACCTAATGGAGCCGTGGTGCAGTTGAAAAATGTCAGACACATTCCAGGCCTGAAGAGAAATCTCTTGTCAGTTGGACAACTAGATGACGAGGGATATGTGGTGACCTTTGGTTGCAGTACTTGGAATATTACCAAGGGAGCGTTGGTGATTGCTCGTGGCAAAAAGGAGGGAACATTGTACGTGACTAGCGGCGTACGGGATCGTGTTTCGATGGCCAGGGCAGATTGCGACGCGGACTTGTGGCATTGTCGTCTAGGACACATGAGTGAGAAAGGCATGAAGGTGCTGTGCTCAAGGGGTCTATTGCCGGGTCTTAAATCTGTGGAGATCGGATTGTGTGAAGACTGCATATTCGGCAAGCAGAAGAGAGTCAGTTTTTCTAGTGGCGGGAGGACACTAAGAAAGGAAAGGCTTGAGCTGGTCCATAGTGACTTATGGGGACCAGCACCAGTAGCATCCATGGGTGGAGCATGCTACTATATGACTTTCATTGACGACTGCACAAGGAAGGTATGGGTTTACTTTCTGAAGCATAAATCTGATGCGTTTGATGCTTTCAGGAAGTGGAAGGCACTTGTGGAGAATGAGACGGGTCTGAAGGTCAAGTGCTTACGATTAGATAATGGTGGTGAATATGAATTTGGGAAGTTCAAGGAATTCTGTGCTGAGAATGGAATTCGGATGGAGAAGACGGTAAAAGGGACTCCTCAACAGAATGGCGCGGCAGAGCGCATGAACAGGACGTTGAATGAGCGTGCAAGGAGCATGAGGCTCAAAAGTGGGTTACCGAAGATGTTGTGGGCGGAGGCGATTAACACCGCTGCGTTTTTGATAAACAGAGGACCTTCAAGTAGACTCGACAATGGCATCCCGGAGGAAGCATGGTCTGGTAAGAAGGTCAATTTATCATTCCTCCGTATTTTCGGTTGTCTTGCATATGCTCACGTTGCAGATATTGAGAGGAGCAAGCTTGACGCGAAGTCGGTCAAGGCGTATCTCATTGGATACGGTGGCGATGAGTTTGGGTATCGGCTCTGGAATCCTGTCAGCAAGAAGATATTTCGAAGCCGGGATGTGGTGTTCGATGAAAAGGTCTTTTACAAGGATTCGGTGCAGCTAACAGAGCTAAACGCGGAGGCTATACCATTTAGTTCCGCGGACCCTATTGAATTAGGGGAAAATGCCCACCCTCCGCGAGAATCGCCAGCAGATCAGGAAGAAAGCGTTTCTGAGACAGATCAGTTTGGTTCGGGTGGGAGCTCTGCAGTTCCTGATGATCATGGGATTGATGAGGCAGACCAGCGGACACCAGAACAAGCAGTGCGGAGATCGAGAAGGATCAGTGTCGCACCTAGTAAGTATTCACCGTCTAATTATTACTTACTATTGACTGACTGTGGAGAACCAGAGAGTTTTGCAGAGGCATCTCAGGGAGTTCATTCCGATAAATGGAGAAATGCGATGAATGATGAGATGCAGTCCTTGATGGCCAATGAGACGTGGGAGTTAGCTCAACTACCCAGTGGCAAGAAGGCATTGCAGAACAAGTGGGTTTACCGGGTAAAAGAAGAGGCAGATGGCAGCAAGCGATATAAAGCAAGGCTGGTCGTGAAGGGATTTCAGCAAAAGCATGGTATTGATTATACTGATGTCTTTACTCCTGTGGTTAAGATGACTACCATACGTCTTGTGTTGAGTATGGTTGCAGCCGAGGATTTGGAGTTGCAACAGTTGGATGTAAAGACAGCTTTTCTCCATGGAGATTTGGATGAGGAAATCTATATGATGCAGCCAGAGGGCTATGAGGCAAGAGGCTGCGAATCGCTTGTGTGCAGACTTAAGAAAAGTCTGTATGGATTGAAGCAAGCTCCGAGGCAGTGGTACAAGAAGTTCGATGGATTCATGCATGAGATTGAGTTCAGGAGGAGCGAGGCTGACCACTGCTGCTACTTTAAGAGGTTTGACAGCGGGTATATTATTTTGCTACTCTATGTGGATGACATGCTGATTGCAGGGTCAAGTTCAGTGGAGGTAGAAAAATTGAAGAAACAGTTGTCGGAGAGGTTTGCCATGAAAGACTTGGGTGAGGCAAGACAGATACTGGGGATGCGCATTACCAGGGATAGAAAAGCTGGAAAGGTGTTACTTTCACAAGCGGAGTATATCAAGAAGGTACTGGAAAGGTTCAGCATGCAGGATGCGAAACCAGTCAAGGTTCCTTTGGGCAGTCAGTTTACATTGTCTGCAAAGGACTCGCCTAAGGATCAGCTAGGGCGTGATCAGATGAAGAATACTCCTTACGCATCAGCTATTGGCAGCTTGATGTATGCAATGGTGTGTACGAGACCAGACATTGCACATGCGGTGGGAGTTGTGAGTCGTTTCATGGGAAATCCGGGCAAGAATCATTGGGAGGCCGTGAAGTGGATCCTGAGATACCTTAGAGGTACTACAGATTATGCCCTGTGCTACAGTGGGAGCAGAGTTGAGCTTGCTGGATATGTTGATGCAGATCTTGCTTCAAGTGACGTTGACAACAGGAGGAGTACGACTGGATACATATTTACAGTTGGAGGTACTGCGGTTTCCTGGATGTCTAAGCTACAGAAGATTGTTGCCTTGTCTACAGCAGAGTCAGAATATGTGGCAGTGACAGAGGCAAGCAAGGAAATAGTGTGGTTGCAGAATTTCCTGTGTGAATTGGGCCGGGATCAAGGGAGAAGTGTACTCCACAGTGACAGCCAGAGTGCGATCTACTTAGCCAAGAATCCTGCTTTTCACTCGAGGACGAAGCACATTGAGTTGCGGTATCACTACATCAGATATCTTCTGGAGAAGAAAGTCTTGCAGCTGGAAAAAATTGATGGAAGTAAAAATCCTGCTGACATGCTAACTAAGGCTGTGACCTTAGAGAAGTTGAAGCTATGCATGGCTTCAACTGGCCTTGGTACTTAAGGTGAAGGCCAGGCACTACCAACATTCATAGGTTGATGAATATGGAGATGACAGTGAGTATGATTGGAATCAGGCTCCAGGTGGGAGATTGTTAGGTTATGGAGCCTGAGAAGGCAAAATTGATTTTGTCCTCGTGTGGGCCCCACAAGCCCACATATCTTGAAGTCTTCGGTCTTGGTTTGGTACATCCACCTCCGCCTAACATTGCCTTTTAGGTGAATTTTAGGTATGTTGTGGGTCCCATGGAAAGAAAAGGAGTGCCAAGTTTTTGCTATATAAGGAGCATGGAACCGAGAGAGAAGGATCATCCCTCACATCCATCACTCCATCTTCTCACTAGAATATTCCAATGTGTATATTGAGAATATTGTAATCGTTGAGATAGTGAAAATCTCCTGGCTTGGTGTAGTGCCCCCAGACGTAGTCACATTCGGTGACGAACTGGGTAACAAATTCATTGTGTCCTTGGTTGTTTTCTTTTATTGTTGTTTTCTCCCATCGCTGCTCGAGATCCTAACACGAACCGATTAATCAAAGTCGGATCAACTAAAGCGACCCCTCTTTCGAGCACATACCACCTTATACACTTGTCTCCGGTGCATAAACGATGATCTCTGTGATACTTATACGCATAATTTTTTTTAATCTTGTTCCATACGGATGAGGATACCTCACATCTGCAAGGCACTCCCATGATTGTTATGCGACATAAAAAACGTGTGGGACTTGTGGTAAGCTAAATGTACCGACTCGTACATGATCATGTCGCCTTCGAAACATGTCACATTCATCGACTGATGGTCACAGAGATTGTTTATTACCTTAACTGTCACTTCCGGGTGCTCGAGACATGGTTACATGTAAAAGTGTACATTCAACCAGTAGTAGAGTACGAAGTGTCATGAGAAAAACAAAGGCCATGGTGGCTATAAGTTGAACTTTGCTTGTCATATTTGCTCACGATTGATTCAGGTAAGCTCAAGGGATGACGATTTATATACATAAAAATAAGGGAAAATTAAAATATAATGTTTTCGAACTACGATGCAAATTTTCCAATAATAGAAAAATGGAAAAAGAAAAAAAATTGATGATTTTTTCGCTCGCCGAGCACTGTAACTAAACCGTGATTGAATTACTAACTCAATCATGTGAACCTCGTTGATAACCACTAAAAAAAAGGTCTATGGATGTTAAAAAGAAAAATCGATTTGATACGTTAAGAGTTATGATGGAACTGTCGGGTCATTTATAATGGGATTCACATGGTTGAGTAAGAAATTTATTTACAGTATAAATATGATGCTCAATATTCAAAATTTCGTCAATTTATTTTTGATTCTAATATTCATAATTTAATTGTAAGTTAGAACTATGATGACATTTAATCGGACAAAATCGAGCGTGCATAAATAAGTTTAGAATTAAAATATAACTTAAAACGTCTAGTAAAATGATAAATTTTTAAGAGAATTGATCAAATATAAACCATATCTTTTTATATAAACTATATATCACGGGGTAATATGGTTTTTCCAATTTAAGCGTTTATAGTTTAGTGATTTAGTTAAATGTTAAGAGATATGGCTAAATCGTTACTAGTCGCTTCTATACATCAAAAATTAAATTTTATGTTCAATGTACATCATTTAGCTTTATCATTGAACATTTAATTTTTTCAAGTTTTTCCGCGTATTTTGGAAAAGTGTTTCATGTTACTAGACATTATTGTCCAGTAAAATTTTTCAATAGTCCATGTATTTGGTGAATATTTAATGATTTTAACTATATGTCCAGTTATAAAGCTAAATGTTCAGTGATAACGCTTAATGTCCAATGAAAAGGCTAAATGTTCAGTGATAAGGTTCAATGTTCAGTGAATAAAAATTTATTTTTAATGAATTGAGGCGAAAAGTAACGATTTTTAGTGTTCTGGTCGGTTTATCTCTTAAAATCGTTTTTATATATGAATTTCGTGAAAAATTATATTATGACCAAAACTACATAATTTCATTAATGTGTCACGTGACAGCTTTTTAAGTGGTTTATAGTTATTATAAAAAGATGAGGTTTACACCTGATTCACCTAATTTTTAATGAAAAAGGATCAAGTACTAGAGTTGAGAACCCACGAAAAACTTATTTTATGTGAGAAATGAGAAATTATCTTACTCATCCATTCTAATAGATCTAGGGCTAAGATTAAACGAGATTTATTTCGAAATTCGTAATTATTTCACGATTAATATGTCATTAAGGGCAAATTAGGTAAACAAAAAAATCAGAATTAAACAGATATCTCGTTAGTCTCTCCCTCGTCCCATGATCTAAGCAACCTTGCACAAATCGCTATATGCATTACTACAGACATTACATTATGCAACAGTTCCTCATCCGTTGCAAAGCTACCGTTGCGTAATGTCATGACATTATGCAACGGTTCAAGGAAAACCGTTGCGTAATGTCATGACATTACGCAACGGTTTTGAGCATAGAACCGTTGCATAAAATACGAAAAAATTCTGCAATATTTTGATTGTTTTATAGCTCAAATCCACCTAAAAATTAAACGCAAATTGCAAACAAATGTAATTCCATGTTACTTATTTTCCAAACATCAAAATACTTTCATTTTACTCAAAATACAACCATTCATTACACCATTCATACAACTTCACATAACAATCAAATGTAAACACTACAATAATTTTTCTTGTCAAAAGATCATGTTGAAACAAGTAGTCGTGCAAGTAGCCAGCGATGTCATCTCGCATGTCTTCTATCTTTCCAATTTCATATGGTTCCACCCCATTATAACATACAGGCAGTTCTTTGGATCAGTCTGAATAACAATCTCTTGTTTACAACGTGGGGCCTTCATAGAAAAGCTCCATATCTGATAAATGGAAAGGAGCGAGTCAAAACACCATTTAACACCAAACCATGTTCCGAAAGCAAGTTATATAATGATAAATAATAAACCAGTTCATTTCAGTATGATTTCTATCATGTTACCTTTGTGGAGTAATAGTTTCCAACTTGCTTTTTCTCTGCATTGAACCTTATATTACACCCTTTGCAATCATCGAATTGCATCCTCTCCACACCATATGTGATATGGCATCTCGAACCTAAAATAAACATATAAGATACATAAACATATAGCCAACTTCCATAGATGAGAAAAAGTGAAAAACATATGATTACGAGAGACTGTCATAAGCTAAACCCTAAAATTAAAACACAGTGTTTCTTCGGCATAAACATAGATACATAAACATATAGCCAACTTCCATAGATGAGAAAAAGTGAAAAACATATGTCCCACAAGCTGGCGAGAGAAGCGAAAGATAAGCATATTTGGAGTTGGTCCAACCAGAGTGCGTTACCTATTTGTCTTAGTAGTGTGGTGTAATGTGCTTGTTGGCCTGGCTTTGTTCCTGAGTTTGTCTCAGACTCTCAGTGTGGGTTTGTTTGTTTTTGTAATCTCCCTTCAAAAAAAAAAAGTATATGCATCGGTTTATCTGAAACCGTTGAAAAAAATAAACATTAAGCAACGATTTGCGTAATGATAAATTTGAACCGTTGCATAAAGTCCTGTCTGTAGTAATGAATTCGATCCAACGAAGTTGCAACTCTCGACGACTCTATGTGAAGTTGACTTCTTTTGCTGTATAGTAAAACATAATCTAATAATTTAGTAGAATCAGTGTTTGGTGGGTTCGGTTGTGGGTAACATGATAAAATGAGTAGCATCCACAATGATAATTCGTCGCGCATTCGTACTAAAATGCGTAGCATCCTCAATCACAATGTGTTGCATCCTCTGCATTCGTACCAAAATGCGTAGGTTATAAAATGCATAGCATCCTTAATAGCAATTCCTAGCCACATTCGTACTACAATGCGTAGGTTATAAAAAAAGTCGAATTCTTCACTTCTGATCGATTTTAGCGATTACGATTTCAAATGCAATCCTTTTCCCAATTCTTCCAGATAAAATCATACCAAAAAATATTTGAAATCGATCCCGGTTTTCTGTGTTTTTACAAAACCGGATCCCCAGGATCCAGTGTTATGTGCAAACTCAACACGTGGAGTTCTCTCATTCGAACGCGCACACAACACCGGATACTGAGGATCCGATTTTGTAAAAAACACAAAAAACCGGATCATGGGGATCCGGTGTTATGAAAAACTCAAAAAACCGGTTCCTGGGAATCCGATTTTATTAAAAATGAGTCATTTTTGAAAGAACAAACTCGCTTGGATCATTTCTAATATTTGACACTCGTTTTGAGTCATTCCTGAGAAAAACTCATAATATTATGATATCATGTCACTTGGCGGCCGGCGGGGACGAATCTTGGTATAAACGGCGCCGTCGGCAGTTAAGAAGATGTCGTTTCGCTACAAACCAAACAAAGCTCGGAGCGGCTATGAGAAGACCACGACATCCAATTGGACCCAAACCACCTCCTCATCTCCCACCGATCCACCGCTGCTTGCTACTCACTCCACTCCACTCCACTTCAGTTACAACTCATGGCCCAGTCGGCGACGCTTATGCGCGCTCTCTGGTTCGATCGCTACGGCGGAGGAGCCGACGCGTTAAAGGTGATTTTACTTCGTTGCAGATGATTTTAGTTACTATTCGTATTTTGTAGCAGGAAAAAATACAATGAGTTCGAAAAAATTTCAATTTCATTTGTTTATTTTGATGTTCTCAGCATGTTGAGGTACCAGTGCCTGCTTCTGTGGGAAAAGATGAGGTGTTGATTAAACTTGAAGCTGTAACTCTTAATCCAATTGATTGGAAGATTCAGAAAGGCCTCTTGCGGCCCTTGCTGCCACCAGGTAAATTATGATCAACACTGTTCCTTATACGCTAAAGAATGTTAGTCAGTTTCTTTACATACCACATGTTATTATAAATTTAAATCACTAACTGTTCCTTGGTCGCTAGAGAATGTTACTCAGTTTGTTTAGTTCTTTGTATACGAAATAATGTTAGTTTTTTTTTTTATGTATTTAATTGTTATCATTCTCTATGTGCACAATCAACTTACATGGCAACCAGTTTCCTTGTATGCGTCCTATACCTCACACGTTGTTTAAATTGAAAATAACATTTTTGGCTTGTATATTGTGAATTCTTTTATCCCCATTACTAAAAAGAGTTTGGTATGTTCGAAGCAAATATGGCTGACTTCTTTGATAAAAATGCATGCCGGATGTCTTTTTTCTGTTTATGAACCTTTATTGTTCTTTGTTTAAAGTAATGAGGATGGGTGATGTGTGATGTGCTTTATTTCTCAGCGTTTAGAATCATTCACTGCACACTGTTGTCTTCTATATTTTTTAACAGGAACTGATGTGGCTGGTGAGATTGTGGATATTGCACCTGGAGTTAAGGACTTTAAAGTTGGAGATAAAGTCGTTGCATATCTTAATCATTTGGTATTTTCCTTGTTCAATTTGTTTTCTGTACTTGTCATTGGATACGTAATACGTTAAATGCTACTAGGGTAACAACACAACCTTTTAGATTTATGATTTATCTATTTCCACATAAAGCTCAAAGTTTGATATAATGGGCTTTCAGCATCTGGAGGTGCGCAAATCTGAGTAATATTGAGTTTCACTATTGTTTTTTTATTAGTTATCAATAATGTTTGTGGTTTCGCTTACATCGGGAAGAATGAGTATCGTTTATGAGTTCTAACACTGTATCATTAGGCTAATCAATGCAAGCTTATATGAGCTCGAAGCAGATTCTTCACTAAATAGATCAACATTTTTTTTTCCCTCAGAAAGGAGGTGGACTGGCAGAATTTGCTGCGGCAAAAGTGAATCTGACTGTTGCAAGGCCTTCAGAAGTGTCTGCTTCTGACGGTGCAGGCTTACCTGTTGCTGGTCTCACAGCTCTCAAAGCTCTTACTGAGGCTGCAGGCGTCAAACTTGATGGAAGTGGGAAACAGACCAACATCCTAATCACCGCAGCATCTGGTGGTGTTGGTCATTACGCGGTCCAGTTGGCTAAGCTTGGTAACACCCATGTAACAGCCACCTGTGGGGCGCGTAACCTAGATCTCGTCAAGAACTTAGGTGCTGATGAAGTCATCGACTACAAGACCCCTGATGGAGCCGCCCTCAAAAGCCCCTCAGGCAAGAAGTACGATGCGGTCATCCACTGTGCAACAGGAACTCCTTGGTCTACATTCGAGCCGAATTTAAGCGAAAGTGGGAAGGTCATAGACATCACTCCTGGCCCGAGCGCAATGTTAACGTTTGCTCTGAAGAAGCTCACATTCTCAAAGAAACAGCTAGTTCCGTTACTGTTGGTTCCAAAGAAAGAGAATTTGGAATATCTCGTAAACTTGGTGAAGGAAGGAAAACTGAAGACCGTTATCGACTCAAAACATCCGTTGACCAAGGCGGAAGGTGCCTGGGCCAAAAGCATCAGCGGCCACGCCACCGGCAAGATCATAATAGAGCCATGAAAACTGTCTATAAATTGTAAAAGTGGGGCATTCTTCCGGCCAGGTCTTTGTATTGTATCAGTTCACTTTGTACTTGTTATATGCTCTATGTATGCAAGTTGTTGATATGTCATGTACTTTGACCTGGATTCGGACACGTGTCTCTTTTTGGTTGGTCTGTCAAAACGTATAATCACGAGCTCGTTACTGTATCTAATTTACTTTCTTCTCTCGTTTTGTTCCGAAGGATCGAACGAGCAGTTGAGAAAGAGGGGCGAGCTTGGCTCGGATTCCGAATCGGGAAATGGTGAAGAATCGCGTTCCTGATTGGCTCAATAGTTCGTTATGGTCCTCCGATGCATCAACCGAAGACGATCGTTCCCGACGCCATTCGCCCAAGTACACTCCTACCCCTATCGAACCGATCGATTCTGAAGAAGCGTCGATCGAGACGCCTGTACCGGAGTCTCCGCCTTCGCCTCCAGTGGTTGTAGAAGATGCGTTGTTAAGTCAGGAAGAGAGCGAGGAGTATCGGAGTAAGGAGGATGATCATATGAGGATCCCGTCTGCCGAGGAGCTAGCTCGACAGTCGCAGCTGATTTCTGAGGTTAGCTTTGATTTCACTTTGTGAAATTACACCTATTTTGTATATCTGCCAATCTGGTAGTGTGTGCATCAGTGCATGTGCCTGTGTTTCAATTTAATGGCTTATGTATGGATTTGATGGGCAGCTGTTAAAGAAGGTGATCAATATGAAAGAATTGAGGAGGCTTGCAGGCCAGGGTTTAACAGATGCTGCTGGGATTCGATCTACTGCCTGGAAGGTTTACTTTTCTCATTTTGGTGAAACCTAATTGCAGTGAAAAGATTAGACTAGAGGTAGAACTATATTTTGTCCAACACGTTCAAGTGTAAAAAACAGGCACCCTCCTAATTCCTTTTTAAACTGCTGGATAACAAACTTGATAAGTAGAATTTTTCATGTTTCGCCCAACCGACGTGAATGTGTATTCTATTATGCGCAAGTGATTTAACATTGTACATTCATCAATTTATGTCAGCTTTTATTGGGATATTTGTCATGTGATCGTGCGATGTGGTCATCTGAATTATCTAAGAAGAGGTCTCAGTACAAGCATTTCAAAGATGAGCTTTTAATGAATCCTGTAAGTTTCTAGCATTTCATTGGCATGATCTCTTTGATCAGATTTCCTTAAATAAATCTCAGTTCAGCGGCTGCTGATGTAAGATAAGAAGATGCTTTCATACAATGAATTAATGATATAACTCTGATGCACGTTTTCATACATCTTAATATCCTGCACCTCTAAATACCTTTTGTGGCTAGATAGTCAGAAATTGCACGAAAGATGGAGAAATCATCCTTTTTGGACAACGATGGACCTAATTGTGAAAGCAAGGGATCACTCTCAAGATCACATGTAACTCACGGTGAACATCCGCTGAGCCTTGGGAAGAGTAGTCTGTGGAACCAGTTCTTTCAGGTGCAATAATAGCTCGCAGTCTTGCTAGTTGATTTTACATTTTTGCAAAATAATATGTAAATATTAAAAGAAAATACCTATATTTGTCTACTCTTGACAAAATATGTTTATGGATGGTTAGTAGCCCTGACTTTATCTAAGTTGTGTGTTGTATTCACATCGCTTTAGTTTGTGTATGCTTTAGTTTCTGCTTCTAGGATCACTGACAATTATCATGTATATTAAACTTCTGGATAGAAAATGTCATGCGTTATTGGGTATTTCCATACTCATTTAAACCTTATCTTAAAAAAGTAGAATTTTTGTCGGTCAAACACATCTATAGCCTATAGGCACGCACAAATGTCAAGTGCATATTTTCTGCTTATGATGCATTCTGTAATGTGGATTCCTAAATACGTACATGTGCACTCGAGGTCATTTTTTGAAACATGGTGAAGATACAAAAATGATGACATAATCATAAACGTGTTTAGATTTCACTCCTTTTAATACATGTTCTTTCAGTAATGAAATGTATGTTTCAAATCTGAGCGCTGCAATGATCCGAAAAATAAATATGCATTCATTACAACTGTAGTAGAACTGCTGGGTATTTCTGCAGCATACATATGCATTATATGACTAGTTTTGTGCATTCAGGACACTGAAATCATAGAGCAGATCGATCGAGATGTCAAACGTACCCATCCGGACATGGAATTTTTCTCAGGGGATACAACATTTGCAAGAAGTAACCAGGTCTGTAATTCTTATTGACGTGGATGGATTTGATGTGGGCATGAGCTGTTAACTGATCTAAGTTCAAATTTACAGGAGGCTCTACGGCGCATATTGATTATTTTTGCGAAGTTGAATCCAGGAATAAGATATGTGCAAGGGATGAATGAAATATTGGCACCTTTGTACCATGTCTTCAAAAATGATCCTGATGAGGAGTTTTCGGTAAAAATCTTTTTAAAGAATGTTATGTATCAGTTTACTGAAAAATGGCTGTCCATGTTTCAGTTATAGATTATCAACTAACTCCATAATTTCTTTCCTTTATGCCATAATCATTTGTTTCCTTCTCTATATGCCTTTTATGGTGTGCACCTTATGTTGCAGGCATTTGCTGAAGCAGACACATTCTTCTGTTTTGTTGAGTTATTGAGCGGTTTTCGCGACAATTTCTGTCAGCAACTTGATAACAGTGTTGTGGGGATCCGTTCTACAATTGCTAAGTTGTCACAGCTTTTAAAAGAGCATGATGAAGAGCTTTGGCGACACCTTGAAGTCACATCCAAAGTATGCAATGGATACAATCACCTCATTGACACACACTCCCTTGCCCTAATTTGATGTTTGTTTATGAATTCCTTTCTCTTCCCCAACCTATCTAATATCAATACTTGGATTGTTTGTGACTGCCTTGTTGTTCAATTTGCAGGTCAACCCACAATTCTATGCATTTAGATGGATAACTCTCCTTTTAACTCAGGAATTTAGCTTTGAAGACAGCCTACGCATTTGGGACACACTTCTAAGTGACTCTGAAGGACCCCAGGCATGTACCCCTTTGAAAGAGAGCTGTTTCACTATTCATTTATCGATATTGTTTCTTTACTATTTTTTCTGAAGCTGATTGTGAATTCGGAAGTAAATGAAAACAGGCTTCAGTTGGCAACTAGTATTTACTTTGGTCGAATTAGAAGAGTAAACATGAAATCTTTGAATACTTGTTAATAATGCCTCCTCATAAGTCCTGTTCAAAATCCATAAGAGAAGAAAATAAAACCCTTAGCTACTCTGATTGTTTAGTTTTCAACTCACTAGAAGGCAATGTCTTGGTTTCGATCCCCTTTACGTCTACTCAGTAAAGGATAGAGGCCATGATTGTTCAATGACGCAAGACTACACATAAAACAATATCCAATCAGATAGTGCACTATGCTTGTCGCCGTGTTAACTGGATACTGTGCCTTTCAGCATTCACCATTTCTTTTCAGCATTATCAGTCTTTCTTCATCACCTGAATATGAATGCATCTCAAGATTTTCACACATTGTTCCTGATTCATTCTATTACTAATGTAGGAAACTCTGCTCCGCATTTGCTGTGCGATGCTAATTCTTGTTAGAAGACGACTGCTTGCTGGTGATTTCACATCTAATCTGAAACTGCTCCAGCACTACCCCTCATCAAACATCAGCCATATGCTATATGTAGCCAACAAGCTGCGCACTCAACCTCCATCATGAAACCCTTCCGATCCACTCACACTTCTCTCACCTCAAAGGACATGCCATATTAGCCAAGATTGTGTGCTGCCTGCTGTACATGTTTGAATTAATAGTAATTAGTTACTATGCAGATTACAATATTCCCTTCTTACTATTTTCATCTTATACATTAAAGAAACAAGCCATCAGAATTCAGACACATAACATTTGTTGCATTAAGATATCAGGTAGGAGTTGTTGCACACTTGTTTTGGGCATTGCTGTTGGACTTGTAGTGCCCACTAAACCACCATACTTTTACTATAATCTCAAAATCCAAATAAACAAGCATATCTCCAGAGAACAAGCCTTAAAGTGCAATGAACTTGCCCTCATATTAACACCTAATCACACAATTCTATATATAATCAACAGCTAAGTTTATATGTAAGCGTGCTTATAACATACAACACAATGCATCACACATTTCATCATATTAAATACTACTTTACATGTTAAATACTACTCTAAAACCGATGACTCATCGACATTTCAACAAGTGTCACTGATCGATTCGTTCCGCGCTTGACAGCTCCTTTTGATCTGTTCTTTAATTATCTCCAACTAACAAAATTGAGTTAGTAGCTAATTAGATTCCGGTGACTTTGCACACTTTTTCCACTTAAATCTATTCAAATGTACCAATGCTATGTGACAAACTTATATTGTTATTAAACTAACTTGAAAACGATGATAACCTTATTAACAATATCGATAATTACGTTTATTATTTAGGGTTTATTACTTTTGCTTGTGGTGGAAGACATGATGATACATGGTACTATGAGATAGAGAGAGGTTGGCATTTTGGTAATGAGTAATGACAACAACAACTCGGTTTTCACAGAGGATAACATTTTATAAATGTTTGTAATTAAGTTAATGTTGGTGTCATCTTCTTCGATTCCTCTTTTATGAAACTTTGCTGCTTGTTTACGTATATTTATACCTTTTGTTTTAAAAAGGCTGCTTAAACTCTTCTTTTTTTTTTCCGATAAGGAAAAAGGACTGCTTAAACTAACTTATACTTGAGTTGTTTCCTCTTTGCTTGCCTAGCTTCTGCTAGCTCATATTCTATATGTATCTAAAGTGAACCTCGATCTAGAACATTTTTTTTAGCTAGGGTTTATCACTTATGTCGAGATAATTGTCCATATTGGGATGCTCGATCTCATTCTACTAAGGGGGCTTGGTTTTCCATTTCAAATAATATTTACTAATTAATAATGAGCCGCCGAGGCGTTCAGACACAGACACCTATGCGTTGCGTGTGGGGCCTGATGATAATTCAACTATTATATAATAATCTGATTATCTATTTATATTTGCGTTCATTATTACAATCTTGTATCTCATCAGAACATATATAGTGAAAATTCATTGTTTGCTAGTGCTTCAAAATATTCTCGCGTGTACCTCTTTACATTCTTTATCTCGATTACTGCTTGCATATTCCTAGTTAGTTAGTCTCCAATGCATTTGTTTATATTTTGTAAAAGAGTGAAGGAGGGATCAGTTGTGGATATGAGAATGTCTGATAAAGAATTAAGAAGTTTAGGTAATAAAAAATGATGACTGAACTGATCTAAAATATAGCTTGAGAGATAGATTCTTTTCCTAAATTTGTAGCGCAAGAAATGTAACAAGTAGAAAAAGATGACCTAATGAGAGTGATGTGTATATGTATGTACGTACAAACAAAAGAAAGGAATCAAATAAAATGATTCCCACTTTGGTGCACCACTTCATCTCTTTTTCATCATCATTTTGCATTATCAATCCCCCCTCATGCATTCAAATTTCTCTATATATTTCGAAAACTTGAAAAATTCAATCTATATCCTTAAATGTGCATCATAAAGTTATCATGGTGATGACATTTATCCAATTTGTACATTCAAATTTGTATTTAATGAAAAATCAAAGTCATCAAACTTGTCTGATGCGCATTTGAAGATGCATCTTGATCCAATAATCACATTTAAGTTCTCAAATTGTCTAACTATTATTAACCTAGGGACCCTACTATAACTTTTTTTTATCTTGTCATATTTTTCATCCAGTGGTGACTGGTGAGCATGCAGATGAGTGTAATATGAGTGCATAAAAGGAGATGATGTCATGAGACTTCAACCAAAAGGGATGACTCACTGCACTGCTTCAGATGTGAAAGACAAGATTCTCACACAACTTGTCTTAAGAAAAAGCTTGAGCTTCACATGACTCAGTGTTCTTTTTACTCCTCATATGTCAATCTTGATATAATTAATTAAGAATCTCGAAATTGTTTCTACTATAAAAACTAAATCATTTGATTGAGTTAAATTGATGATTGGATATATATAGATCTAAATAAAAATTAATTGAGCTTTATTAATTCTCACATTTCAAATTGGTACATTTTGGCACATCAGTCTAATTTAACTTCAATAAAATTCATAACTTTTAATGAAAAATGCATCATTCTAGTAAAAGCGTACGGTCGTCCACATCAGAATGAGACGAAAATTTGTTCCCAAAATGTGTAAAATAGGTCTCTATCAGGATTCAAACTTGCAATTTTGTCCAACTTTAAATATGGAGATTTTTGCATGAGGGGTTGTAGTTGGCTTGGTTAAACTCTTGGCTTTTATAACTAAGAGGGAAGGAGTTCAACCCCCTCAATGCACATATATAGCTTATGCTTCAATTAGATACAATATACTAGATGAGAGATAGGAATGACGAAATTTTGTACAACTTGTAAATCTACTATTAAAAAAAATTCAAAAAAAAAATGGAGATTTTCAGTATTTGAATATTGTGAGGAAAGTCAAGGAATATTGCAAAATAGAAGTCGGACTGGATCTAGGTTAAGGTTAGATTTTAATATTTCACTATTAATCTTGACCGCCAAATATTTGCTACTTAAGAATGAAAATAACTAAGTTTAACTAAATTATAAGAAATCTCTCATAAAAAAAAAAAACTAAATTATATGAAATTATTGAGTTGACATTACACAGTGCTGATCCTTTCATTATCTCACAAAATAATCTTCTGTTGGCAATTCAAATCAAGCAGCCATCTTAATCTTGATACTTCTGACTTGTGAATTTAAATACCAAAATAATTAGGATGCCCAAACGGTGCTTTGTTAAAACGCTTAGTTCGAGGAACACTCAAATGAGAATCTCTTTATATTTTGAGAATTAGAGAATTCAATCTGCAACGTGTTCCACTTGCATATTAAAACTTACATTATTTAATGAAAAAATAAAATTATCAAGATTGATTTTGCTAGTAGAACACGTATCAAATGCACATTTTTTTACCTCCTCAGGATTCGAACTCAAGATCACTTTTATCAAATGCACATTTGAAAATACATCGCTATTAGATTATCATATTTAGACCTCAATTTCTCAAATTATAAAGGAATTGTTAATCGAACGCTCCCCATTTAGTTATATGCTGATCTTTAAAGTCAGGCTCTTAACATGCAGCATGTGCTTTGATCAAAAGAATATATAAATGTATAGTAATTAATGCATGCAAGTAATAAAGTGAATCAGGCTGCATCAATGGATGGAGATGGACTATTACATTGTTATAACTTGTAACTAACTGGGAAACTGACAACACCTGTAAACCTAATAGTTGATTTATAGTTATTAAAAAATTGTTTGTGGTTCAGTCTTGGAGGTGAACAAAGTAGCAGCAAAACATGGTGGACCCCCATATAATTAAGCTTCGTGTTCTTTTCATCTCTTCTGCTCTCTGATGTGTGTCTTTAAGCTCATCCCAAGAGACATATTACAGAGTTGTTAAGCCAGAAGAAGAGGCAGATATATGTTTGTACAACTAAAATTAGGTCATAAGCCTAATTGCATCTCATTAACTTAAGTCCTGGATTTGTCAAAAGACAACCATGATTTCATCACAACTCCTTTGTTTTATCATTAAGAAAATCCTAACACATTTCAGACTCCTAATCATTAAGTTCTCATGATAACATACTTAACTAGCTAATCGAACTGATTCGTTGGCTCACAAAAAAGCTTAATTAGAATGGTTATTCTTAAACAATGTGTATTACTTATATCTTTTACCTTGGCCAAAGTTTTTATGCTTTGACCCCATTAAGAATCGGATGTGTAGTTTCAATGTTTAATTCTTCTGACTTCGACAAAACGTATAACATCTCACTCATTCCGTCTTTTAGCTGTCGAGAATTTCTATGTATGTGATTGTGAAGCTTGAGAAAGGCTAGCCTATTAACTATCATGTTACCAACTTACCATGATCTTTTATAATAGACTATAGATTGTGGTGGATTAGGGAGGACGGTGACACGAGACAGTTAATTGTACGTTAGGACAAACTAAACTTATAGCTCCTCGAATCAGATCTTAGCAAATGGTATCAGAACCGAACCTTCACAGTAGATGATTGTGTGCGGCCTCCGAAGAGAGAAAGATGATCCTTAATTAATTTGTTCTGCTAAATGAGGATGTATGTAACATTTCATTCTGTTCGACATGGGTGGGATGTGTACTTGACATTGTGTTAAAGCTGATATAATGTGCAGCTAACACACTATGTTGAGATAAGTTACTAAAGTAATAAAACTAAGGCTGCTCATAGGCATGTGGGAGCTTGACAAAACCACATGTTGTTGGGTTCTTGATTAATAATAATAAAAACAGTGTAATTAGCAGCAACAGCAATATCACTATGCTAAAAAGTTATGATTCATGAAAATGGAAGAATGTGCATCAAGACATACATTCATCTGCTGGTCATTGATCATCACTTTACGGTTTAGTAGTACTTGCTTGATCATAAGTACACCCTTAATTAGTTTAACTTACGTTAGCACGAATTAGACAAGTTTGAGACATGCATTAGCTGTCTTCGATTCGATTACTCACTAAATCTACAATGTTATGGAGAGAATGGCAGGCACGAATTGGATCAATGCCGGTGCAATTATATATCTTCTTTTTTACAAATATTTTTCTAGGACTTTTACCATAATTAAGAGAGCGAAAGAAATATTTTTTGCCACTAAATGATATTAGTAGTACTGTTTGTGTTTCAATTTCCTTTGAAATCCTGAATTATTGGATTAAGATTCATTTTTAAATGTGCATCTGACATCCGTCACGTAAATAAAGTCAAACGTGATAAGTTTAACTTTTCATGTAAATTTGAATATGCAAACAGGATAAGTGTGACCATCACAATGACTTGAGGACAGGGACGGAACCACCCTTTGACAAGGGTGGCTCTTGTCACCCCCACCAATATTCAAAATTTTTTTATTATAAAATATATGTAAAATACACATAATCAAATTAGGTTAAACTATATATAATAAAATTAAAGATTATCCAAGCAAAGCTTCATTTCATGACATTGCACCTACAAATTAATATTAGGCAATCATAAATTCGTAAATCCTTTTCCTGTTAGCACGGAACTGTTATGTTAAAAGTTGGCGATGACAAAGAAATCAATTATGGTTTATTTACTGTAAAAAGTGATATCTTTTATTCTAACTCTTCCAATTTATATTGCTATTTCTCAATGCTCTTTTTCTATAATGGTAAAAAGTGCAATTAACAAGATGGAAGATGATTTCTTATCAGAGTGTTTGGTTGTCAACGGTGAAAAATAAATAGCGAAAATGTTTAGCACGAATTCAATAACAAAAAAATTCGTAATATGGAAACGAGATGTTTTTATTTTAATATAATATAAAAAATTTAAACTATTTAATCTTTTTTAATTTCTTGACTGTCACCCCCAGTCTCGATTCCTGGGTCCGTCCCTGCTTGAGGATGTAATTTGAAAGGTACAGATTCTGTTTTAAGTTTTCGAGGAGTTCTCATTTCAACGTTCCTCGAGACAATCTGCTTATAGTATATGTACTACTTTTCTAGAGTAAAGATCACATGAGAAGTGGTAGTTATGATGAGAAATGAGAACTAATCTCATCCATTCATCTTTGTTATCAATGGTTAGGATTAGATTTAATTAAATTACATTAAATTACATAATTTGTACCTTTTCAAATGATTCTTCGTAGCAGTACATTATTCGTACATTTTCAAAGAATTCTTCGTAGCATGCACATGAAGCTACGAAGAATCCTTTGAAAATGTACGAATAATGTACTAGTTCTCATTTCTCACCGTAACTACCACTTCTCACCGGAATCGAACTCACTTTTCTAATATATAAACTGTTGAATTAATTTGTCAATTATTGAATTTAGTATATATAACTGTGGACCTATATCATTGCTGAATTATATATTAATGTTTCATTTGTGTGACTATATATACATTTACATACTTCAACATTATTCCTTCCATTCACTGCTTTTCTCTCCTTCACATTTTCCCTCTGTTGGTTCCAACTTTGTTTTTTGAGAGAGACCGATTTTTGTATATACATGGAGCATCATCAGTATGGTAAGATGATGGAAGGTTGCCATGATTTAGGGCATATGCCCTTTTTTGTGGACGAGATACTCAAAGGATCATCCAAGTTTCATAAGGATCTTTTTCCTGTTTCGCCTGATGATCACTGGCTGTTTTCAAGCTCCGATGACTCGAGTTCATCCGTCGATCACGAGAGTCCTCTTACCGGCTATGGATCAGATCAGAGGCTGTGTATGATGATGCCTCAGAGTAATTTCTTGGATCCATTTCCTAACTTAGCAGAAAATCAAGCAACAAACTTCAATCTGATGACTCCACCTGATCAGTCTGACTTGTTTCAAAATAGGCTGAACAACAGCTTGTTGTCAGTAGCCTCAACAAGCTCATTTTTTCCGCAGGTTAGCCAATATTACCACCAGCCTCAGTCGTGGCTCGATATCGATCAGACCTTAAAAACCCGTCAGCCAAACGGGTTAATATGGCTCGGTGCCAGGAAGACGCAACCGATGAAATACACATCGGGAAAAATAATGCAGCAGATGAAGCCAAGCACAAGCGCATCATCTAGCAAAGGCAGCAAGCAGGCTTACAGAGGAGTTAGACAAAGGCATTGGGGAAAATGGGTTGCGGAGATTCGGTTACCACGAAACCGAACGAGAGTGTGGCTAGGCACATTCGACACAGCGCAGGATGCAGCTTTGGCTTATGACACTGCTGCATACATATTAAGAGGAGACTATGCACAACTAAACTTCCCTGATCAAAAACATCAACTTGAATCAAATTCTCTAAGTGGGTCTACAAAAGCACTCTTGGAAGCCAAGTTACAAGCCATTGCATCACAGCCTCAGAAAAAGAAAACAGTCCATCCTGTACTGCAACTGCAGTCAGAAGAACAGCCATTGATTCTGACCGAGCTTCCGCCGGTTAAAAGAGAATTGATTGAGTTGGATGAGAAGTTGAGTTGCAGTCATAATCAGGATGTGTTGGGAGATATTGGAATTCAGCTGAGCAGAATGCCATCTTTGGACATGGACATGATTTGGGATGCTATTTTGGTTTCTGAATCTTGAGGAGAGTTCACAGCAGCCTTGTGCTTATGTTCTGAACTTGGTTACTTGAATACTTTAAACATTTCTATAGCTTGTTGATCAGACTTGGATTGAAAATTATTCAGATTTGTTTCTCTTTCTTTCTTTTTGATAGTCACATTTAGAGAGTCAAGATCAAGTTAAATCTGTTTTTTTTTTGGTACAAACTACAAACCGATGAATCCCGAATTACTATGGTATAGTTCGTAGTAAGTATACCATAATTCGTCAGTTTGTAATTTACACATTTGCACTTACTTCTTTTTCTGTCATTTAGATTCAGATAAAAGAGGCTTGTTGGAAGAAAAAAAACATAGTCACTAATATTCATGAATAATAATCAAAACTTGCATTGAATTTTAAAACCAAAACTTAAGTAAAAATCACAATTGCCTAACATTGAGATGATGTAAACAAAAAGTGATAATCTGAACAATGAAAGGCATATATATGTACAAGTTCTACACCAAAGGCTACAGAATTACACTCTAGCCGACAAAAGATCCACGAACCTAGATTTAAGAATCTTCCGCACCTGGGTGGACAGGAAGGGCTAAATACAGAGCTCTCGCATCTTTAACAATGTAAAGTTGCACGTGGACTTCTGTTCTATTTGGTGAAGCTTTTTTCTTGAACACATTCGATTTTGGTAGATTCGAGGAATGTGATTTGAAGAAAGTTGTCTAAGGTTGATGCGTATGAGAGACAGATTTGCATCTGATACATGAGTCATTTACTTTTGCATCTGGTACATTGTGTTCTACGAGCTGTTGTCAAGACCTGAAGATACGCTGCGACATCGCCTTTTCTTTGTCTCAGCCTGGGTGAAAAAATAAACGTGTGATTTACGTTGCAAGAAGGAAATCATTAAGCTGATGAGTGCTACTAGTAGAACTGAATCAAATAAAGAGTCGAGAAACTGCTGATTATTTCAGAAATGGTTGCTAGAGTTTACCTTTGACGAATGTAATGGTACAGAAGCATGTCGCACAGATCTTTCAGGAGCTCTTAGAAGACGAATCTCTCTAAGCTGGTTTGCGATATCTTCCAAAAGTTGTAGCTGGATCTTCTCCCCTTCGCTATGTTCAACAGAGAAGTCCAGTTTCTGTCTTCCTTCTTGTACGATCTTCAGCTTCTCTCTTAGCAACTCAACTTCGCGCTCAATTTTTAACCTTTCAAAATCAACTGCTGATGAGGAACTTCCCTCTTTAAAAAGCGCGTTAACTTTAGACACCATTGGAGGAGACCTGGAAGGAATATCCGAATGCCTTCTCATGCTTTCAAACTGGCTATTTGATCGGCTTGTAGAAGAATGATCATTAGAATTTTCATTACTCTGAAGAACAAAATCTTCCTCTGACATGTCATGTTGGCTGGAAGCAACTAAGCTAGAGTTATCCAATATCAGCTCGGTAGAGCTCGACTCGTGACCGACAACATGGACATCAACAACAGGGGTGTCTTTGTCATGTATCGAGCTATCTGCCTCTGCGTCTCTGCCATCTTCACTATTCTTTTGTTTTTCAATGTGTTGGTCATTGCACTGACTTTCAAATAGTTCATTCACGGACTCATTAACAGATACCAGTTTATCCTGGACTGTTTCACAGTCATGCAGCGTATTTGCCCCAACATCGCTGGAAGTCTCATTTCGGAAATCGACAGGCAAATGAGTTTTATTGTCAATTTCCTTCTTTCTAATTGATTCAGATATTTCATGCAGCATTTTTAAAGGATCCTCGTCGCAATCGATTAAGGAATTCTCCTTAAGTCCATATTCTTCTTGCATTTCAGCAGGCACGCCTTTTCCCCCCTTAAGAATAATCTGCTTATAATTTTCGACTTTCTTCTCCAAAATATACGTTTCTCTTTCTCTCCTTAACAAAATTTCTGTTAGAAGGTTCATTTCCTCAGCGTCATAAGCAGATTTTTCTTCAATCATTCTCTGATATTGACGAGCTTGCATTTCAATTGACGCCTTTTCCTCTTGTAACCGCAAAATCATGCCCATGGCCTCATCTGCGGCGGTAGCAGCAGCATTTCTCTCTTTCTCAAGCTCGAGGTACAAAGCAGTACGAGCAGTCTGCTCTTCTTTTAGTGCTTGTTCCAACACTTTTACATCATTTGCCTCTTTGCCTGTCAACTTCCTCTCTTCTTTATCAATGTCCCGAAATTCGTCAAGAATAGATCCATCCTCAATATCAATGCTATATTTGATGAAAGAGCGATCTAAATCCAAACCAACAGTATGTCGAACTTCATCATGCCAATCATTTTCCACCAGACTCTTATCATTGCCTAAAAATGATGGCATGTTAGAAGCTTGCAAAGCCCTCCCAAAAAAAAAACATTCGTTTCTACATGTAACATGAGCGCATATTTACAGAACCAGCTGCAAGTTTCCTATTAATTTCTCCATCATATGACGCATAACTTATGATTCATACAGCTAAAATTTATTGAGAAATCCATGCAATTGACGATTAGAAAAAATAGAATACTGAGCATGAAATGGGAACTGACAAATGAGAACTGTACTTACCATCGATATTCTCTGTACTATTAAAATTGTCATGCACAATATTTTTGCCGATGATCTCCTTGTTAAAGGTAAAAGAGGATTTGGGATTTCCTTGGAGATCGAATCCAGAAGCGTCATAAGATGCAGCTGATGATATCATGCCATTATCGCTGGCAACTTTGCGTCTTCGTCTTAGGCCTGATTTAGGCCTCTGATAAGCAATTCCCTTCCTTTTGAGATCAAACCTCGCTGCCACTCTAGGGGATGCTGCAACCTTGGGAACCAACTCCCACCCTGTCGAATCCTTTGGCTTCCTTGCATTCGAAACCGAGCTACACGAACCCTCACCTTCCAACTCCAACGGCCTATCATCAAAAGAGATGCACCTATTCATCTTTACCTGGCATTCGTGCTCAATTCCACATATTAAATCAAAAGGGAACTTGCTCTTCACCGATGAATGAACAGAAGAAATATGGTCAGCAGGGTACTCCACTAAAACCCTCTGAACACAATATGCCTCATTCGGGTTCCCAAACAGTCCATTGCAAGGACACGGCAAGTTCAATCCAAAAAACCCAAGGAATTTGGAAGCAAAATACGCAATTGTTGATCCACATAGCATCACATAAGCTATCGAAAGATCAAGAAATGCCCCAACTAGCTTGCTCAACGTCCATGTCCTTATCACGCTGCACGCCATCTACCCCAAAAATAATTTCTTGATCTTTCGATGATCCCAAAGCAATCCAGCCCCCAATTCAACTAACCGAAAAGTCAATAAAGTCAGTACTACACAAGACACCCCCCAAAATCCCAAATTACCTGTAAAAGCACAACCTAACAACATAAATTATCTTCAAGCTCAAAATCACAACTTTCATCTACCAATCATCTGCTAATTTTTAGATCACATAACAGTTCAAAAATCAAAACACAAATTTCAATCATTTCCTTCACACCTGGTTTCCGGAATCTTCTTGAAAGTTCAAACTGAAAAATTGTAAATGAAGTAACTGAAGAAGATGATGTGGCGAGTGGCCTTACCTAATCAAACTCGAAGTCTGACACTGCGACGAAATCTTGGCAGCCAACTGTACTGAATAATTAAAACCTTATATTGAACTGTTGCAGCTAAGCGGTTCGGAACCTGAGGATTGAATTAATTAAAGCTTAAAAAAATGGAGTTGAGGAATTTTTGAGTCAATGATTTGAAGAAGGGTGTTAGGGACAGATGAGATTGCAGAAATTGATGAAGAGAGGAACAGATACCGCTCGCGGATTTTTGATTGAAGAAATCACAGCACGATGCTGTTTCTATACAGCTTACATACGACGTCGTTTATTCTGTCGGAGCGACGCGCGATTGTTGAAACACGCGCTGTTGTGGTGAAGTGTAATGTAGTGGGAACGGGTCGGGGCGCGAGTGTGGCGGGTCACGTGTCGGAGATATGAAAATGGATTCAAGATATGCTTCTGGACGGCCATTTTTGTAAAAAGATTTCCTTAGTACTTTTATCAAAATAAAAAAAAATATGGAATAAATTTCATGTGGAATTTGATTTGCTTCATTATTTTTCTCATATCAAACACCACCTACTATATACCGCAAAAACAAAAAACTAATAAACCGCAACAGCTACAAGACCCAAATAATGAAAAATTGCTAGTTGCTCTCTCACAATGATTTGGAGAGATGGAGGAAGGAGAAGAATTTTGGAGGAAAAAGGCGGGAGGAATTTCATAATTATGTTGTTAAGAATCATTGTCAATGGGTTTAAAGGCAAAGGCAGTTTTGACTGATAAACAATCATTTTCAACATTTTCTTTTAAAAATAAGGATGGTCAATTCCAAATTGGTATCCAAAAAAAATACAACCATCATTGGATTCGGATCTGATGCAGCGTAGCTAAATGGCGTCGTTTCAATTAAAATAATATCGTTTTTGTTCCAATAAATTGTATAACATAATAAAATGAAGCTATGTTGATTGAAACAATATCATTTTGACACTCACATCATTTTATTTTTACTGCCTTTTAGAAACCTTTATCAAACAGCACAATGGGTTTGAGAAATAGCCTTTTGCATAAATAAAATTGAATAAAGATTCACAGAAAATGATCATTTTTATAACCATCCAATTTCAGAAATTTCATTGAAATCTGAAGGAGATAGAATGAAATTTTTAGATACTGGAATTGCAATGAGATATACAGATGGAAGAAACTGATAGTCACCACTCAGGTATCAGCCAGCCTAGATTGAGCTTAATCTTAATAGATACTAAAACTTGCACAGAGTTTAGTTCTGAGAGCTTAAATGTTGGCTCATCTCATCCACTGTTAGGCATCCAACCAACTGTCTGCAAGCTTTCAAAGGGAAAAGATTCACCATTTCCAAACATGGGTCTTGTTCGTTTCTTCAGTGCGGCCGTTTGGGCACTTAAACCAGCTGGAGAGACGGGACTTCCCGTTGACGTCAAGCAGCTGTCAATGGAGCAGTCGCCAAGTCTTGCAGGAAAGTTGGGGACAGGTTTGGTATTGTTCTCGAATGTTGACGCGATGTCAGATAGTGATGGCACCTTTAAGTTGTCGAGTGGGGCCAACTCTTGGGAGTCGTAGGACACCTTGATAGCAAGTTCCGAAAGCTCTTCCCTTGCGGATTCGAGGCCAGCAGCTGCGACAGTTTGGTCATTTAGAGCCTTGCAAGCTTTTTCAAGAATTGTTTGTAGATATTTTCCCTGTGCTTCAATTCGCAATTGAAGTCGCCGTTGGACCTATTTAGAGTATAGCAGATGAAGTTATTACATGTTCAGAAGCCCTTAAACAATGCGACTCAATGTGTCGTGTATGAAATTGGGTTGCGTAGTATTAACTTACTTCAAGTTGCTCATGCAGCTTTCTTTGCACTTCCATGTGTACTCGCAAAGCCTCGGTAACTTGGTAGCTACTGTTTTGAAGATGGAGAAAGACAAACAGATCAGGAATCCCATCAAGCTCTCGAAACACACTCTCCACTGAGAAATTAAAGAACAATGCTTACTCATTTATCTCTTGTGCAATAACCCTTGACGAAGGGGAAGCTGATGAACCAGTGTCTTGGTTCTCAGCAACGCAGGATGCTGCAAATCACATTTTCATTATAAAAAAGAATTCAAAAGAATGAGTGAGAGTTGTTAGTTGTTACTTAATGTATGCAAACTGACAACTTACATGATAACACATTCCAAAGTAATTATTTACCATTGAAAAGAATGAACATCAAGGTAGTATTTGCAGTAAGCAATAAGCATTGGTAGAAGGAAGGCATTTGAATTTTAAAAATGAGGCCAGACGTGGAACACGGTTAGGCAAGGGCTCATAATGAACCTTCAACTTCATGCTTGCCCTCCAACTAAATAGGCGAATTTGGGTGTATTGAACTTTGGCCAAGTTGCAATGTTTCTATTTTGTATATATTATAAATTCATAACACCGTCGGCAACTGAATTTATATCAGTAATACTATTAAGGCCAGAACATGTGTACCTTCCTTGGAGTTCTCAGTTGACTCCTTAACAGCTTGCTTGCCCAACCGAAATTTCTAGAAAAGACAGCGTTCAGTCAATCCATACTTAGATTTACACTTACAAATAACCAGTGACTTGATGCTAATAATTGTGATGGACATGAACAAGAAGGAAACAAGAAACAAATCAAAAAATTTAATCCCACATTTGTGACGTTACCCAGCATGAAATCGTCACAGACACTGCCAAAACCCTTTTTCTCCAACAAAAAATCACTAAAGATGCAATTTTCAAAAAAAACAAACCTGTAGATGTGACTTCAAATGATATAAAGTGAGGCCCTTCACCCCCATAGTTCTCATAATTGTCTTTGGAGTTGCCTCTGCAATGCATGAAGCACCATACACATAACGGCAACTCAATACTACAAGTTACTCCTTTTGCCATCAAATCTCTTTTACGCAGCGCCAATGTGCATTTCGTATAGACAAGCATATCACCAAGGAAAATATTTTCGTTTGCCATATTATGAGTTTTGGGTTTTCAGGAAAGATACAATCCTAAGTTTATTTATCGGATGTACCACTTTTTAATGACACTGCCTTTTTCACAATGCGGTTTTCTAATAAAATATCAAATTTTGTTCGGTCAGCGCTTACATGGCATTAGAGAGACCAGCAGATTGCCATTTACACAGACGGTTTCATGTCGAATACAGAGTTCAGAACTAGTTTTGAAAAGAAATCATCTTTTTAAGACCGTTCTCTTAATCAAGAACAATGCTGATTGGATACCATATACACACTAGCTGGGCAAAAATTGCAACTTTTTTAAGAAGCAGCCGCTCATTTATAAAGTGGCATATCCTAAAAGAAACTTCCCATTAGCTTTTCTAGAATCCAAAACTCAAAACATGGCAAACAATTTCTTTAGTCTTTCACTAAGAGGCATGTAGCAAGGCCATCATCCAAACATATATCCAACATAATAATTAAGTTCCAAAAAAAAAAGAGGAAAAAGTCCCCAACATTTTATCACCTTCAATCTTATCTATGCTAATAAAATGAACTTGGGAATAATCAATTGAGATTAACCAAAAGAGAAATTAATGAAGTTGTGAGAAAATAAAGTCTAATTGAAATGTTGATACACACCAAAAATCCAGTAGGAAAAAAAAAAAGTGATGAAAGTCTTACTATCAGGGCCACCGAGTTGAGCAACAGCATCAACAAATCTGTCATGAAGCTCGGCAGTCCAGCGGAGTCTGGGTTTGGGATCTGAGGTCATGACCAAGCACGCATCCCCAGGCAAATTGGTTCCATCCAGAGACGAAATCTGGTGATACTCACCACTTCCGTGAAGCGGCATGGAGTGAATCGCAGAGTACATTATTCCGATGGATTTCAACAGGAGGAAGAATCGAATGGTGGTGTTGGGGCTGGGGTTGTCTGTCTGTGTTGGAGTCTGTGTGCAAATAGTCTCTCTCCACTGACTCGAAGAAGGCAAACATCATATCCAGTTGGCATGTGCTTTTGTCTTTATATGCTTCGTTTTTTTTATAAATATCTTTCCTCTCACTGATTTTCAGAAGCTAAAGAAACCATTTTCTACTTGATACCAAAAATATATGCTAGGAGAGAAATAAAAATAAGGGAAAATCAGAAAAATGGGTCACGAAATATCACCTATTATCTACTGTCAAATTACGATACGAACTATTAAAAATGACAATTCAGGGCAATTTGAAATAAATTTGCCACTAAAATTGATTATTTAATGTTAAACACTTTAAGTGACCAAATGAGTTATACAACTTCTTGTGTCGTTCAATTCTATCATAACCTACATTTTTAGGTGACAAATTAGTATAAAAAAAAATCTTAATTTGTCATTGAATTGTCATTTTTAATAGTTCGACCGTAATTTGACAGTAAGAAATAGTTCGTGACCCCACTTTGTCATTTTCCCTAAAAAAAAAATCAAATTTATTACAAATTATGGGTTTCAAATAAAGTAAACATTTATGACATTCGAGTGGTGACTTTATGGTCAAAGAGTCCATCAAATTTCGGTCGGCCTATATGTTATTCGTTCGTCGTTGCAATGATACTCAACATATGCTTTATATGTCGCAAAAATGTATGTTATTAATGCTCTGTGCCTATGAGCTTTGAAGATCAATATATGTTATGTATTAAATGATAATACTATTGTCATATGTATTGAAATGACAAGAATCGTTGTATTCACCCATCAAAAAGAAATACAGTAAAAAATTATAAACTATATGGAAAAGTACAAAAACATGTCACTTTATTTCAAAATTCAAATGTTGATTTATCAAATATTTTCAATTCAAATACAGAACTACCGATTCTTTTCAATCCAAGGCTCATTAATTAATCGAAATCCTTAATTCATTTATCTTAAATATTTTGATGTTATTAAATTAATAAACTCCAAATTTGAAGCCAAAATAAGTAATCAAATGAACATATTTATGTTTAGTAATATCAATCGAATGATACAACTTACATATTTTTATAATTTATACTGAATTATAATATATGCATAAGAAGTTAAAAAAAAATTCGATGAAGTTTCATGCCAAACAGGTTACGACCACAGGACTGTTACTTGTGAAGGGCATAACAGAAGCTGACCGGTAACGGAGGCCGACACTCAATCCACAGCTAAAAGACCAATACGCCCGGCGAAAGAGCATAAAGCTCAACGAAACTAACTCCATAAGCCCACGGGAAAACACCACCAAACAGGTCACTTTGAGACTAGAATTGTAAATTAAGATAAAAGGAAATAAATAAATAGCATAAATGGTGGTGAAATGTGGGGGAGAGTGATAGCTAAAGATGGGGGTAATGAAACATGTGATTGACAGAACACTCGCCTTTGTCTTTAACATGTGTTAGGCAGGCAACATAAATACATAATACAGATGACAGTACATACCCGTGTTTATCTATTCCCACAGTCCAATAAAAAAAAAAAGAGGTCTAAATTATAACAAAAAATAATAACATTATTAATATGTCAAGTGGGTTTATACTAATGGAATCAAGTAGATATTGAATAATGATCATGATTAAGGTATCCAATGGCTGCCCTAATTGATACAGACTTATCAACCATTTTACGCATTTCTTTAACACTGACAGCATTTAAATGTGGTACACCGAATCTTTTTCCGCATGAAGATACTTGTAATTCCAGAAAACTGAAGGTCACAATATAAGAAGAAGAAAGGAAAGCAGTGGCGTGAAAAAAAATCAACATAACAAGTATAATAATTTAAGACAGTCAATGTCAACACCCTGCTAGCTGAATAGTGTGTTCAAAACATAGGAGGAGAGGGGAAAATAAATTCACTATATTACAACACACAGGGATTTAAGGTTACTACTGCTGGATAGGGTCAGCCAAAACATCAAAACCTGGAGGCACGAACACAACATCTCCCCACTGCGCAGAATTTTCCTGCAAAACAATATCAACCCCGTTGAGAGAGTGAGACTAAATAATTTTGCCCAGAAAATTTATAAAATAGATCAATTATAATACAAAGTTTGCACATTGATACCCACCTTCATCCCTTTAATTATATCCTCAAGCACGGAAACCTGCAATTTTGGCAGATACAATTCGGAGTTCACACTTCATATACAATTTTAAAAGTAAAGAAAGCCTATGCAAAACATACTTGAATGTCTCCATCCCTCAAAACAGGATTCAGTCGGTTCTGTTGTTGAGAAGCTCTTGAAAGTGACTTTTCTAGGTCCTCCTGTATGGATATAGGATTGGGAAATTGATTTGAATGACAACTTTGCAATGCAACTTACACTCGCATCAAATTGGTTTTTTATATGACTAACCTTCCGGAAAAACATTGGACGGTATCTCTTATCTTCACTTTTTAGGATTAAACTCTTTGACTAGACATCAGATTCAATACCAAAGATGTCAAATACAAAAGCACGATGACATTTCGTAACAAAGTAATCAAATGCCAATAACGAGTAATAAGTAAGGAACATGCAAAGAAATGGAAACCCCTCACAGTGGATAATCAATCAGCCAGAATAGCTACAAGTAAATCGAGTTTATACAACAATTTCTATAAACCAATCAGATTAATGGCTTTACTAATTTGTGATTTATAGTGAAATGAAAATTATAATGGATTAACAGGTCAACAGCTACCAGATAGTATGTTATCCAAATTCAATTACACATACTAACAGTGAAAAAATAGATGGAAAACCATATCGGTCACTGGATTTGAACAGCAGGAGTGCGCAAAAGCAAATAAGTTGTCACAGGAATACTGTAATGCCTCAATAAACTGATGTTGATAAACTTTTCTGCTGAACAAAGAGGCATTACACATAATACAAGCAGTAACAATAATGGGAGTGCAATCTGAGATTCTGAGGCACTAACATCAATAGTTAACACGGTTCGAAGAATAAACATTTTAGAAGTATAATTGAGAAGGATACCTGAAACACTGGAACCCCGCAGAAGTCCTCGCTAGATACTCCAGCTTTTTGCCTCTCCTGCGGCCAACAAATGTACATAAAGTACACATTATCTGTGTTTTACTGTTTATTATACAGATGAGAAGACGATAGCCAAATCGATCACCCCGCGAGGTGGTGACTTATATCATTCAAAAAGTTCCAATGCTATCTGAAGTACACAAGCCCCCAACTAAAACTTGTATAATTATTGCTTAACCAATAAACCAAATAGCAAAACCTGTACTCACACCCATTCACCCACTCAAGCAATTTGCGGGAAAGTTTAACAGGCGATTATTTTTCCACTTCTATTTATTGCTTATATCTGACAATTTCTTTCTTAATTCCCTTCTCATACGTTATATGAAATGAAAAACACAAGTCTAATGATTTCTATTAACTTTCTATTCACAACTAGTCAATTCCTTCATTGCAACACCATCAGTAAAACAGCTATAAATGTTACCACATTGTCATGCATTACGGATCACATTTTACAACCTACAGGCTACATGCAGTTTACGGACAACTGTTTGACTACAAGATGCAACCAACCTTCAGTGCATTCTTGACTTGACATGATTCAGGAACCAGTCTAAAAGCCACTCCGTCAAGCTTAAGCTGAAACACCTGTCCCATAATCCCAAACATGAACCAATTCAACAAATCTCAAATACGCAGCCTACCAAAAATCCAACCTGATTCATCATCAAAAGAGCAAAAAAAAATCCGACCTGATTCAAAGCAACCGGCACAACTCTCGACCCGCTTCTCATCCCAGGACTCATGACCTTCATTTGATCAAGCAGCGCCTCCGCGTCCTTCTCTCTAAAACAAAATAACCCAATCGATTTCTTCGTCCTCACACCAGAAACCAACACAAACTCCTCCGCTGCGTTCGTCAGCGCATACAGCGACACTCCCGCCAGCCGCTCCGCAATCGCCTCCGTACTCATCCCGCCCGTCTTTCCACCTAAACTTCTCACCATCGTCTCACTCTGGCTCACCCGCGCCCACAACGGCCCTCCGCCGCTTAACACCGCCGGCGGGAATCCTAGCTGCGAGGTGCTACCTAGTTGGCACAGCGCCGATTCCAAGTTGGTTTTCAGCGAGGAAGCGTTTGGATTGAAGAGTGGGAGGTTTTTGAGGAAATTCGAAAATTGATTTTGAATGTTCGCGAAGGCGTTCTGAACGTCGAACTGCTGATTATCCATCGCCTCGATTCCCGTGCTTCTTCCAGTTCTCCGTAACACGAAATGCAAAGCACAGCAGAAGAGAATGGAGATACATTAATGGGCCGACGTTAATGGGCCTGCGTCGAAGCCCAATAAGATTTTGAACCACTATAAATAAGGAAGTTGATTTTTGGGCCGTAACCCTTGGAAAATACTCTCGCTATCTCTCTCTACCGATTTCGGCAATCTCTCTTTCTCTCTCATCTCGGTTTGAGCTGCGCTGCGTCGTGCGAAACTCCGCAATCGGAAAAGGTCACGCCTTCGGCGGCTGCAGCGGCTCGACTCTAAATTCGTCGAGGTACGTTTGAGTTGTATTCACTCGGATTCAGTCTTTATTTCTTTATGGCGTGTTGGTAGGTTTAGGTTACATTTATGACGTAGTCGATTTCCGCTGTTGTTAACCGAATCGATGAGCTCGGTTATGCGTATTCAAGTCAGTATTTCAACTAGGTTGTAGCTGGATACTTTTTGTTATGCTTATTGACATGTTGCAAGTAGAATCTGATTGTTGGAGTGAATTTTATGGAATTTTCTCCTTTTTAAAAATTTTCTTCTTGTTGTTATTGTTACATGTTCCTTTGTAGTCATTTATTATTAAGAAACTGATTATGATGCCGATCAAAGGTGACTCAACTGACGTGCATAGTTTTTCGATGTAATAGGTATTTTAATGCATAGACTTGCAACTGTCTGCACACATTAATTAGTTATGTGGTCCATGGTGGATAAATTACCACGTTTGATGGTGTTGCAATGTTTGTGTTGTATTTTCAATTTTGTGTATATTGATGTCCTTCATGTTTCTCTGGCAGCTTAAAATTTTCTGAACTGTCAAGATGGCTCGTAAGGGATTGATGGAGCAAGATCTGAAGACTTTGGATGTAAATACCTTACATCCACTGTCTCCTGAAGTGATTTCTCGGCAAGCCACTATCAATATTGGTATTCTGATTGTGTTTGGGCTGATTATGTATGTTAATCCTGTACATTTATTGTTTCTTTGGATTTGATGTTAACTCAGCTTATGGGTTTGCATAGGTACTATCGGTCATGTGGCTCATGGAAAGTCAACAGTAGTTAAAGCAATTTCAGGAGTACAGGTAATTCTCCTTCATGTTTTCATGGTCTTGTAATATATAAACATGTTCCTTCCATTGACATGGAATCTAATATAACTCGGATAAAGACTTACTGCATGTGCGGTGGACGCGCGCCTTAAGTGAAGCAATATTTTCTTCGTTTTATTTTTTTCATCATCTTCTTCTGTATACCTTCATTTAATTTGGAATCAGTTAGTGACGTTTTGGTGTTTATATATTTATCCTACTCGTTTGTTATGATATTCTTTGATATTTATCATCATCATATTCTAAATGCGAGTTACTCATTCAAAACAGACTGTTCGTTTCAAGAACGAGCTCGAGCGTAACATTACAATCAAGCTAGGATATGCAAATGCCAAAATATACAAGTGTGAGGATGATAGATGTCCTCGTCCCGTGTGCTATAAGTAAGCTAAATGAGCATGGAAGCACTATTATAGAGCGTTCTACATGCTTTGTTTTCTAATTGTGAAGTCATTTTTCAGGGCATACGGGAGTGGAAAGGAAGACAGTCCTTTGTGTGATGTACCTGGATTTGAGAATGCCAGGATGAAGTTACTCCGACACGTATCATTTGTTGATTGTCCGGTGAGTTTATTGTATATGTGGCGACAATAATTGATAAGCCCTACACCATCCATCCTAAAGCTAGTTTTCTTCTCTGATTGGTCTTAATTAATATTATTAAAAGCACCAACAATGGCTGGTGCCTTGTAAGGCCCTCCCGGCTACAGAATGCAGTATTGCACGTGCATTACCTTGTTCAAAAGTTTGTATTCTCTGATGTGTTGACATTATCTTATCATATAGCTTCCTGTGTAACGTATGTTTTGTCAGAAAGTGACATGCCTTTTCCTTCATTTCTCAATGTAGGGTCACGATATTCTCATGGCCACTATGCTTAATGGAGCTGCTATTATGGATGGGGCATTGCTTCTTATAGCTGCTAATGAGAGTTGCCCTCAACCACAGACATCTGAGCACCTGGCAGCTGTTGAGATCATGCGCCTCCAACACATAATAATACTGCAAAATAAAGTTGATTTAGTTCAAGAGAATGTGGCTATTAATCAGCACGAAGCTATTCAAAAGTTCATTCAGGTATTTTGTTATTCTGCTTCCATTTGTAGTTTTCTTGTTTAATGATTGCTCGTCTGATACAAACTTTCCCTTTGATAGGGTACTGTTGCTGGCGACGCACCCGTTGTGCCCATTTCTGCCCAGTTAAAATATAACATTGATGTTGTGTGTGAATACATTGTGAAGAAAATCCCTATTCCTGAGAGAAACTTCATTTCACCACCCAACATGATTGTGATCCGATCTTTTGATGTGAACAAGCCTGGGTATGAGGTCGACGAAATAAGAGGAGGCGTTGCTGGTGGAAGTATTCTCAGAGTACGTTCTTGTGTTTGAGCTTCTAAGTAGTGTCAGTATTCATTACTTGCAATTGCAATAATGTGAAATTATGGTGTTTGTGCTCTACTGCTTGTGGAGTAATGTATTTATAAATCAACTATGCCTTTTTAAGACTTTAAATGAACATTGCTTGTGATTCCAGGGTGTGTTAAAGGTAAATCAGTTCATTGAGGTTCGCCCAGGGATTGTGGTCAAAGATGAGAGTGGAAATATTAAATGTGAGCCGATATATTCTAGAATTGTCTCCCTGTACGCTGAACAGAACGAGCTACAATATGCCGTACCTGGAGGTCTCATTGGAGTTGGTACGACCATGGATCCAACTCTCACTCGTGCTGATAGACTGGTTGGCCAGGTTCTTGGTGAGGTGGGATCTCTCCCAGAAGTGTTTGTTGAACTAGAGGTAACATGCTTCACCATAAAAATGTATTGCTGTGGTATTTTACAAAGCTGTACACCAACATCCCTATTATATTTTTGTTGAATTTCTGCCTTTCAATTGGTTTAGGTGAACTTTTTCCTTCTTCGTCGACTTCTGGGAGTGAGGACAAAGGGTACTGAAAGGCAGGGAAAGGTTTCAAAATTGGCCAAACAAGAGATACTGATGTTAAATATTGGGTCAATGTCTACTGGAGCACGTGTTGTTGCAGTTAAGAACGATTTGGCTAAGCTACAACTGACATCGCCAGTCTGCACAAGCAAAGGAGAGAAGATAGCATTGAGCAGGCGTGTGGAAAAGCATTGGCGCCTGATTGGTTGGGGTCAAATTCAGGCTGGAACTACCCTCGAAATCCCACCCCGGCCGTTTTAAGTACACCACAAGCAACTGATCACAAAAGCTAGGGAAATGTGGGATGGTAGGCAAATACTTGGTACTGTTTTTTTTAGATGGAAGAGAAAACAAACCATGTTTGATGTTACCTTTTGTTTCCTTTTTTATGTTCTGAATCTGTATCAACTAGAGTTTGATTTCCTTTGCAACGGCTCATTTTTTAGACACATGGATTTTATTAAATCTCTCTGTATATGTTACTACACTGAACTAAACAGCTTATTCTCTTTTAAAAGCTACAAACTAATGAGGGAAGTAGATCAGAGTTTTTAGGATAGCATCATGAAACTAAAGAGATAAATTCTTAGTCTGGAGGTGCCAGTTGAAGAATGACTCCATTGAATTTGAAATACGTTCCTGAACTTCTGGCATCTGCAACGTTGCATTATATAGATTTTCATATGCATGCATATTATATATAAACATTCAGTTATGTTACTGGCAGGTACTGTTTTTTTTCCTTGAACTTTCTATTTAAGTTTATCATTGAGCATAATCCTGCTCTGCTGCCCTCGAGAAAAACATGTCGATGGCTTCAATCAAAGAATGATTTGGTGATGACTCTGACGACATTATGCGAATCAGAATGTCACATACACTGTGTTCGTCGTCTGCTGAGCCAGTCAATACTTTTACATGGTTCCTTAGCTCCTTGTCTTCAGTGCTCGCGGAGTACAAGTGTTTTCTGCATGCCTGTTCCATATCACCAATCAGATTGTTTGAGGATAGAGCAATTACTGTCTAATGATTTGGACATAAAGAGACACCCATCCTAGAAATATTTCCTAGGACCATAGGGCCATTTGGACACCCTTAAAAAGAATGGATAATAAGAGCAAGACAATACCTGCAACACTTTCTCAATGCCGTTGATATGACCAGGATTCAGGTAACCAGAGATCAACAACTCCTGGAATAGGATGACTGTCTCTATACTGATATTGCTGGGAGAAAGATTAGCAATTATTCCAGATATGCAGGCTTCATCAAATACCGTTTTCATCCATTTAGGCACGCTGTCCATCCTTAGGACAGCCACAGAAACACGTGCAGCAGCCTTGCAGTTCTCTGTGAAGGAGTTAGATGCTAGACAAGGCGCAGCCATGGACAGTACTAACTCTTCTGTTATGAACCGGCACCATTTGTTCATTTTTGTTGTTTTGTTTACATCCATATTTGTCCACTGCAGAACATTGGTCAAGCAAATTGCACAGTTCATAGCCACCTGAATATTGGTGCTGAAGATTAATCCTTCCAAGACAGCCATCACAGCTATTAAGGATTCCGTTCCGCAGTTCAACGAGTAACCATCGCGCATCTCTTCTGATATACTCCCAAATAATTGACCAAGGCATTTGGAAGCAGCAAGTTTGACCAATGTAGAACCAAAATACAGCAGTCTGCACAAGTCTTTGCAATGGCAGCTTAGTGAGGATTTACATTCTCCTGACGAATCTAGGAAATGTCGCCAATTGAGGTACCCTGGCAGAACAACAGGCAAACTGTAGTAAAATGAGATCCAGGCTTATAAATTATATATTACTTTATGCATTTGCAAAGGAAAAAATCTTTACCTTTTCTGTGAAAAATGCTGCAACAAAAGCAGAAGTAGAAGAGTTTCAGCACTGCCATCATACATATCACTGCCCTCCAAGGTCTGACTTGTTGAGCAGGTTGCATCAATCAACTTTTTCATAGCGGCAACCCATGAAGTACTCAGCAGTATAATTTTTGCGGATTCTTTGAGCACTCCGTTGGCAGAGTGGTTCAAAATCAACGAGAGAACTCCAATCACTAGCGCGTTTTCATGACTACATCTATTTGAAGTAGGAATGGTACTCATGTTTTCCACCAACTGCAAGGAGAAATTGGCGTATCAAATTCTGAAATGATAGAACAAACAGACCTAATATAGGTTACAAATTTACCTTCACTGTCATAGCTACCCACACATCATCATCAGAAAGTTCTTCTGGCTGCACACAACTCAAGATATTAAAAACTAACGGCATTGCTAACTGTATGTAAGAGGGGTGACTTGCGTGGCTGTAAAGAATCTGAACTGCATTCCCAATGCCATGCAAACAAAAATGGTATGAAGCATGCGGACAAATGTTGATAATTTTCGACATCATATGCATGACTGATATTATATCTTGTTGACTGCCATCACTAACGAAAAGCTGTTTCAATATGCAGACGAATAACATTGCAACATAGTTATCACCATCTTCTACAAGTTCTGCAAATGTTTGAATGAAGTTGCTTCCACAACTGTCTTCCATGACGTCATAAGAACAACTATTTCTGCAGAACTTCAGTATTTGGAGCGATAATGGCTCACTTATTTTATCTTGTTGAAATAGCCATTTCAAAGCTGTCCCGTGAATAGCAGGAGTGAGAAAATCCCATTCATTTTCGCATATTACTTGAAACAGAATCCTTTCAGCTTCCGGGCTATAGGGTATTTGATAGGTCATTTTTGCCAGGCCCCTATAAAGAGCATAAATGTTCACCAATTGCATTATGATAAGAGGAGCAGCATTGCAGTAAAGGTCACAGCTATTGCCCAAAATATATTGCTCCAGTGCATCTAAAACCTGCTTCTCATCTGCAAGTCTAGAACAAAAATCTATGTCATTGAAACATAATCATTCGGACAGCTCATAAATGATGAAAGAGGAATTCATATACCTTTCACTGTACAAAGAGCTAACATAAAAGATAAGCAGAGCGGCATTCTGACAACAAGTCAGCTGAAGGTTACTGCCAGCTCTTTGCCGAAGTATAACCAACAATTCTCTGGGATCAGATGGAAGCTGCGAAGAAGCGTCTTTAATTGGTTCGCCAGAGCTACCACCCAAAAGAGCATCGACTAATACACCAAACAACATAAATACTCTTAATCTCATTGATTCTGTAGGATATAGACCCAGACATTCAAAGGAAAAACTGAACCAAGACTTTGAAACTAAAGTCCTTGCAAATTCAGTGCTCTCATTCTCAGAACTCGGGAGTAGTACGGCATGAAATGTTTCCAACATCCCCATAATGACTTCTTCACTATCAACAAAATGCACTTTTTCGATAATCCAAGGTAACAAATGGGCTTTACATATATCCAAGATACAGCTTCTAAGTTCCACAAATGGAGAGGATCCCGTTTGACTATAGCGATATGCTTCTTTCAGTAAATGTAGTGAGAACAGCAGTTGAGTGTGATGCTCACAGCTGCTTAGGCATGCTAAAACAGCATGTTCAGTAGCTCTTTTTACTGAAATCGCCAAATTCACCACTCCAGCAGAAGATGGAATGCAAATAAGAGCTGCAAATAAGGAGCAGACCAGGTTGAAAGTCTCAGGAAGCATACCCATCTCCCCATCAATGTGCCTCTCTAGCAATTTTGTTAGTAAGAGTCCTAGTTCTTCAATGTGATGGATAGAAACAATCCCAGGGCAATCAGAAACACATATTAAGATAAGTTTCAAAGCATGGCTTTGAACAGGATGAAAAGGAACTTCAGCCACTTGATTCAGAACAGGTAGCAATGTGGAAAATCCTATGGGAAGTCTTTGACTGAACACTTGATCAGCTTTAGCCAAGAGATCAAGGACCTTGAGGCATAAATCGATAATGGTATCATTCTTTTCTGGATACGTACAACAAAATGTATAATAATTCAAAATAGTTAGGTTTGAATGAATAATATAAAAATACCGCCCGTATGCGAACTTTAATAGTTGTGAAGAGAGAGACATACAAAAAGTGTGCAGAAATGTTAAGAAGAGAAAGGTGTCACATATTCATGTGTTAGTTCAAGTAACAGCACTTACCAGACAATCGTAGAACTTCAAATACGTAATCTGCAATGCTTTCTTCCACTAATTCTTGAACATGTCTTGTTGAGTTGCCTTTCCTCGACAGATGGAGATAGATTAACTCAAGGGTTCTTATTTGAACTTGACTGTCAGATGAAAGCAACGGGCCTTTCACAGCCTCCGCAAATAAGCTATATAGGTGTTGAGTGCCCTCTACTGTTTGCACTAAACTATCAGGGACGTGGAAACTAAGCCTGCTGGTTTCGCTAGCAAATGAATCTTCAAAAGCCCCCCTCCGGGCAAATACTGCTAGAAGTGCTACGGTTGAGATATTTCAAAACAAGAGTGAAAATAGTTACTTATAATTTGAGTATGTATCTTGGCATAGATAATAGCATTATTGTTAAACCACTGTTTCAAACAAGACCAAATAAGAGCTCGTAAGTTGCCTTACCGACGCAGTTTAAACGCACATCATCATTCTGGGTCTTCATGAGGGCATCCAGTGAGACATACAGTATCTTTGGGCAGTGACCATAAAAATCATCACTCAAGTCTCTATCAGTAGACTCATAGTAATATATGACCAGCCTGTACAGTACAAACATGATCTCGCCTCTGATATCCTCGCTGTTCAGGGTAATAACAAATATCATAAACTGTTGATATTTATCATATTGTAAGATGTCCTTTCACTCCTTACATCCGTACCTGGGCATCTGAAGACCTTCAACAAGGTAGGATAGGAGAAGTGCTGTATCTTTGATGTGGACAAATGGATCGTTACCCAAAATGGTTAGAAGCGCTCCAAAGCAATGGAGCTGCACTAAGAGAAGAGAAAGCATGCTTCTGAGCATAATCCATCATATGCCATGGGCACACCTATAGTGTAAGTAGCTTACAAATGATACCAGCATACTAATTTGCATTGGTTGTTGTTCGTGCATTTCGAGCGTGGCCACCTTATCAGTTAATTCATTTCGTTATCAGCTTGCGAACATTTTTAGTCTCTAATTTTTTTCCTTTAATCATAGCATATGAAATGACTGACAATTCATTCTTATCCACTTGCCTGTACTCACATTTATTACTACTACCGCTAGTCTTCAACAACTACTACTAACAACTGTAATATTGAATCACAAATTCTGAAGAAATGAGTAATGTCATAAACATTAAATAATGAATACTGAATCTCTGATAGTACTAGAATATACGGTCGTCGGTAAACTACTTAGGCTGCCAGGAAACAAAAGGCATTACCATGTGCGCCTGGCGCTTGCTCCAAGCCAAACAACCAGAAGAAAACATATCTGAAATCCGCGTCACAAAATCTCCACAAACCGAGCTACCCTCAGCAGATCGGCAGACATCAGAAACAAAATCAACAATCTGATCAGCAATCTTTTCATCATCAAATTCCACCAGCGCTTGAACCAAAGGCGACACGAGTAAATGCGAGTGATATCGGACAAGCTTCTCCAAAAACGGACGGTGAGACACCGCGATCGAAAGCTGAGCTATTGCGTAAGATACATGAACAGTCGGAGAATGTGGCGACGTGATCAGATTTGAGAAACAAACCAAGCATATACTTCCGCCTTCTAGGGTTCGCAAATTGAGAGACGGTCGGTGGCCTTGCGAGCACGGAAAAGACAAATTCGACAACGCTGAGTCTGCCAAAGTCGCATCTCCAAACTCGCATGAGTACCTTCCGATGCAATCTTCGTCTCGCTGCGATTCGCCGTCGTACGTCATCGTCGCCGATCAGAGAAACGGATGAAGGTGAAAAGATGGATATGAACATAGTTCAAAAATTGTGGCGGGATGGTATTTATATCGAACTTTCCATTCAGGTTTTGGATTTTTATTTATTTATTTACGTTTCAGTCCTTAAGGTATTATGAAGTGACGAATCTGGCATGTAGGATTGTAAGGTTAGGGAAGAGCCAACGGGATAGGTATCGGTGTGTTGGTATTTAAACCGCCATACTTCTGGCGTCCGTCTGAGATTCAGCGGTTGGTGGAGACGCGAACTAATCGAGTTCTTGCTGAAAAGAGATTGGATTTGCTGCTGAAATCAATCCAGGTTTGATTTTGTTGTTGTTGTTGTTGCTCATTTAATGATGTAATACGCGTTTATGCTCAGATTCAATTTTTATGGATTCGTTTCAGCTGGAAAGTTGAGTCTAGTGGCTGCATCTGGATCATTAGCTCTGTGTAACTGGAAGAAAATGATCCAATAATAGGATGACCTTGGTTAAAGATTGTTGATGCAGCATTATAGCTCAATTATACATTGGTGCAACTTGTTACAGCAAATTTTGATCTTTCGAAGAGCCTCAACTTGAGGTTTGCCAGTCATCTCATGTTTGCTGTGTGTATCGAATGTGTTTTTTTTAGTTTTATAAAACTGTCTTAGTGGTAAAGGACAAAGATTTCTGTGCAACATATACCTTGATTTCTGTATGTAACCAATCTTTTCAGATCACATTTATTCAACTTAAATATTGTGCACGTGACTTTTCTTGCTGATCGTAATATACCTACAACTGAAACTGAAGTCCTGTTTTTTTTCGCGTTGTGCTGATGCCCATCTGTGGACCACACCAATGCAGCTTGTGTGATGTTTCCAATCCAACCTGCATCTATTTTAATAGTGCAGTAGGTGTACTTGTAGATTTATTTCTAGAATTCTAGTACACAATCTTTTGAGGCATATCTAACTTTGATATATTCTTCTTGCAGAAGGGATTGTGTTTGTTTTGATTTCTTCATTGCTTCTTTCATTTATGAAGATGAGTTTGAATTTGTGCTCATCGTCATCAGAGACCACAGTTTGCTGTTTCAAGGAATTGAGACATGTGGCCGAGGATTTAACAAGCAGAAGGATATGTTATCCATGTAGAAAAGAAAGTATTCGTGTACCTTGTATCTCCTCTCGTAAGGTATTGATTTCTGGTAGTTTGATCCCTGAACAATTGAATGGAGCTTATGTGAGGAAGAAAAAGTTCCAAGAGGTCGTTCCAAAATTGGGTTTGGTGAGGACATTGTTGATTGACAATTACGACAGTTATACGTATAACATATACCAAGAGTTATCAGTTGTAAATAAGTGTAAGTTTCTTTTCATATTTAATCAATGTATGTCACATAGATGTGATCATCTACAATAATTCTGAGTTTCTGCATCTCTTAAAAGCCCTTGCAACTAGATCATTTGGTTTGAAAAATATTCAAATCACTGAGATCAGAGCTGGCATTTAGTCATTACACTTTGCTTAGTCAATAGACTTTCTGTAGGTTATATAGGCAGTTACCAAGTGTTACTATTAACCGTACTTGGACAGAAAAATTGATATCTCTGACAATTTGATTATGAGTTGTTGTAGGGTCATTTATTTGGATTATTACTGTTTGTTTTCATGTTGCTGCTTTTTTTTGTTAATGCATCAGTGCCGCCTGTTGTGATTCGCAATGATGAATGGTCATTGGATGAACTTTTGTACCATATTTATGAAGAAAAAGCCTTCGACAACATTGTCATATCACCTGGACCTGGCTCTCCGATGTGCCCTGCAGATATAGGTTGGCCAACCTATGCTATATTCATGCCATTTCATTGTGTGTCATATCTTCAACTTTATGATACCATGATGTTCAAGGGATAAGAACCCGACCTCAGTCATTAAGTTATGTCTCTCTCTTGGGTGCTGCATAATTGTTGCATAACCTCCGATATTAAACTTTCCCGTGTCATAAGTTAAAGTATTGCTCGTGATATGCTGGTGTATATGATGAATGAAGATACATATTGATCATTTTTAGCTTCAATCTGATAGAGCTCAGGATTTTAGCAAAATTTGAGTGGGCTACAATCCATGATAATCTCATCAATTTTCGCATGCGTCAGGTATATGTCTCAGGCTGCTGCTTGAGTGCCAGGACATCCCAATTTTAGGAGTTTGCCTAGGGCATCAGGTAATCTCTACCTTCACCAAATATAACATGATCCAACAATCACATGATCATGTTTTCACTATCACCTATGTCTCATGAGTCATTGGTTCCATATTATTATGCTGGTGCAATGAGGTTTAACATGATAGACTATAGGCCACAAAGGCCTGTTATTCCGTATTTCATAATAGTTAATGTTCTCTTAATTCCAACATTAAACTCGTGTTCCATATTTCGTTCTACTTCTCTTACAGTTCAATGGCCTTAAGGAATGCATATGTCATATAACATATATATTTTCATCATTTTCCCAAATATGATGCTTTGCTTTCGTTGTGGTAGGCTTTGGCTTACGTCCATGGTGGCCACATTGTACATGCACCTGAACCTGTTCATGGGCGCTTGAGGTATGCCACAACAAATACAAGTACCTTTCTTCAACAATGCAAGTTATTTTTTACCTTTTGCCACTCTCCTTGCAGTGAGATTGAGCACTCTGGGTGTCCACTATTCAATGATGTGCCATCAGGCAGGAACTCGACCTTTAAGGTAAGCTTGTCTTGAATCAAAATTAAATATCCAGCGGCATTTGTATCAGTTTTGAAGTCGATTTCTTGTTCCATGTGTAAATGGTGTGATGCCAGTTTGACTATATTACTAATGCTGCCAGCTTGACACTGAGGGACCATTTACTTTCAAATTTTTGTATATGATGGCTGCCTCAGATCTTCCAACTCTTTTTAGGTTCTGAATGTATTCTGTTTTGAGCTGGCAGGGTGTGCAGTGGCTCCTTTTTATATATCTCGACTTTTCATGTTTTTTCTTCTTTTCAAAATAAGAACCTGGAGACTTCTTTCTTTGTTTTTCTCTGCTGATTTAATGTTTGCCAAACTAACTGATAAAATAGGCTAACATTTCCTTGACATTTTGCTGTAGTTTGTTTTTGTGTTTATTTTTTCTCAATGCTAAGCAAAGTTAGATACACTTCTGCTAGTATTGGACACCAGAATCTCCATTATATTAAGCTCATTGTTATAACCTGTTGATCACATCTTCTTCCAGGTAGTTCGATATCATTCCCTTGTGATAGATGCCGAATCACTTCCCAAGGATATCATACCTATAGCGTGGGCCTCAACCTATGAAACACATCCTTTTATAGAATCTTCTAGTTCTGTTGTTATTCCCAGTGTCAATGGAAGCACCAAAAGTAGGCATCCACATGTAAATGGTTTTCCAGCCATGCACACAACAGAAAACTCTTTGTCCACAATTAATGCAGATGAGCAGAGAAAGATCATCATGGGAATCATGCACTCCACTAGCCCTCATTATGGTCTGCAGGTGGTTAATATTTCGAGTTTTATTGTCTGCATCATAGTTGTTTGCATTCATTCATTTTGATGATGTGCGTTATGGATCCAGTTTCATCCTGAGAGTGTGGCAACCTATCATGGGAGACAAATATTCAAGAATTTTAGAGACATTACTTTAGATTATTGGCGCAAGGCACAATCACCTTACCCTAATTGGGAAATTGATTACGGTACTGGTAAAATAAAGTAACTTATCATTATCCGCATCCATCTTTATCTATGCATATACTTGACGTGTCATTTTCCTGCAGAGCAGGTATTCCATGGGAATCCGAACTTAAGAGAAGTGCAGGTACTCGGTAGAAATGATCTTGCAAATAGTGCAAATGAGTGGAATTATCGGGTTGCTAACAGTCTTGGCTCCGTGCAACCTAGAATCATTAAATCTTTGAAGCTTCGGTGGCGCAAATTAAACAATTTGCTTAGTAAAGTTGGTGGCACAAAAAGTATATTTTGTGAACTGTTTGGAACTGACAAGGCTAAGAATACCTTTTGGCTGGATAGCTCTTCTGTTGAAAAGGTAATTTATGATTCCGTATGATTCTAATCATCCTTATGTTAAACCCTATATTGATGAAAACTGAAAATTAAGTGATTGAAGCGCAATTAGTAGATGGTTAATTCATGCTGTTTTTGTTTAGAAAAGGGCCCGATTCTCTTTTATGGGCGGTCAAGGTGGATCTCTATGGAAACAACTCAGTTACAGACTGACAGATGATAGGTTGGCTAATCAACATAAAATTCTGTTGCTGGTTTAAGATTTTTGGTCCTTATCTGCCATTTTATACCCAAGTATAAGCATCCTGATTTGATTATCTGTTGACAGTACAAAGAGTGGAGGTCATTTATTGATTGAAGATGATGTGGGTTCTACTAGCAGTATATATTTGCAAGATGGTTTCTTTGATTTCCTAAATAATGTATGTTTTCTTTAGTTTTATTTTTTGTATTTTAGTTTCTTCGTATTAAGTTTTATAGGTTTCACAACAACCAGCGCAGCTCACATTTCATGATATTTGTTTAGAACGACACCATCACAATTCACAGTGCATTGCCTCCCCTTGCAAATATTTATGCAAAATGTAATATGATATCTGAATATTTTTAGTTATGAACTTAGAGGCCTTGTAATTAGGTGGAAACTACTAATAGTCTCTTTTTGGTGGATCATTAGAATATGCTGATCCCCGGGTTTTCTTCAGTTAGTGAATCTGTTGCAATAGCTGGTTTAGTTCATTATTTGATGGTCTCTGTTTTAATCAATTATTCATTTTACCGTTTTTGCATCTGTGGGATTCAAATAACAACAAAAATAAATATTTCGAGAATAGGCTGCATCTTGTCGTTCAAAGATGTAAAACAATGTACTAGATGAGTGACTTGTATTATTTACATCCACACAAGTTCCATGGAGTAACTGGCTGATACAGCCAACAGGCACTCATATTACTAATTCTGGTTCTAACTTAATTGCAAATAATATTGGCATATGGCATACTCTTGGACTTGGTACTAAGGATTTCATCATCTCAAAGATCTTAAAATACTTATTGTGTGAGCAATATTCTCTCAGGAGCTTCAATCATTCCAATATGATGAAAAGGATTATGAAGGGCTCCCCTTCGAATTCCATGGAGGATATGTTGGTTATATTGGGTATGCTTTTACTGGTTTGTATTTGCAAAATTATTGTTTATAATGTTTCAGCTGCTAGTTTAAAATCTCCCATAGTTAAGTACTCTAAATTTAATGTTAATGAAGAGTATAATGCTCGTACAGAAGATCTCTTTGGATAGCTGTTCTGTCTTCTTTGTGTGTTTCATGTTGAAAGTGTTCAACAGGCATAAAGAAATCACATCACACGCAGACGCTTTTGTATAAGTACACATGGTCTTGTTATTCCTTTATTGAAAGTATAGTGTCATTTCTTTCGTACTGCAGGTATAACCTCAAACTGGAATGTGGCGTTGCGTCCAATTGTCACAAATCCGAAACACCAGATGCTTGTTTTTTCTTTGCCGACAAGCTTGTTGTGGTAGACCACTATCATGACGATGTTTACATCTTGTCTATAGATGAAAGCTCTTCATCTAACACATCATGGTTGGATGATATAGAGCAGAAACTACTTTGTTTAGAAGCTACTGCTGAGACAGACAAAAATCAGTCTCCAAGACTTACCACACTTTCTCCTATAGAAGCTGGCTTTATTGCCGAAAAATCTAGAGATCAATACACAAAAGACGTTGATTGTTGTATGAAATATATTACAGATGGTGAAAGCTATGAGCTGTGTTATACAACTCAGCTGAAGAAACATTTAGGAAACATTGACATGCTTAGATTGTACCTGAACCTCAGAGAGAGAAATCCATCACCCTACGCAGCTTGGCTAAATTTTACAAAGGAAAATCTCAGTATCTGCTGCTCGTCTCCTGAGCGATTTCTACGTTTAAATAGATACGGTGAACTGGAAGCAAAGCCTATCAAGGGAACTATAGCTCGTGGTGGAACTCCAACAGAAGATGAACAACTGAAGATACAGCTGCAACACAGGTGAAGCTTACAGTATGAATTATTACCTTCATAAAGTGTTCTTCACGAAACTTATTTGTCAGTGCTGTTTTTGATATCTTAAACATGCATGATTATCGAATATTTTTGACATTTGCAATGTTGGGTAGATCTTTGTTGGAGCATTTCATTTAATTGCTTGTCTATTTATTTATTTTCCATTATGATAGTGAGAAAGATCAAGCTGAGAACCTGATGATTGTTGATCTCCTGAGGAATGATCTTGGTCAAGTCTGTGAACCCGGTTCTGTACATGTGCCCAACCTTATGGACGTGGAATCATATGCAACCGTTCACACCATGGTGAGCACGATTCGTGGCAAGAAGCGCTCTGACATCAGCCCGGTCGACTGTGTAAGGGCTGCATTCCCAGGAGGGTCAATGACAGGTGCGCCAAAACTAAGATCAATGGAAATTCTTGATTCTCTTGAGGGCTCTGCTAGGGGAATCTACTCGGGAAGCATTGGTTTCTTCTCGTTCAACCAAACATTTGATCTCAACATTGTGATAAGAACCATTGTTCTGCACAAAGGAGAGGCTTCCATTGGAGCTGGAGGAGCTATTGTTTCCCTTTCAAATCCTGAAAGTGAATATGAAGAGATGTTGCTGAAAGCTCGAGCTCCTGCTAATGTAGTTTTAGAGTGCCAGAGAGCTGGACTAAAGTCTGATACGCCACCTCAGTCATAAGGAATATAAGCAACACTTATAATACAGGGTATACGGAAATTCTTGTGTGTTTTATTGAAATGATGTTGTTTTGGTTTGCCTCACTTAAACAAGAACTCATTTCCCATTTCATATGTTGTTCATTCTTTTAATGGTTTCAAATCCAGAACTGACAAGAAATGTTATTACTTATATATATTTCATTCAATTATTTCCAGGTGCCCTAGTTTATCAGATGTTGGTCCATTTTTCAGATTACAAATTTAGAGGAGGGCTGAAATGAATTTAATATTTGCATGTGGATCAAAAGAATAATTTTTTTGCCTTGTTTTTAAACTTCGTTTTAAAATTATAATGCTCAAAGTTCGAATTTCAAGCTTCCCTTGTTTTTAAAAAAACAGGCATCAATTAAATAAGAAATAAATAATAGCAGATGTTACATATGAAAATGGCCTACGTAGTACCGTTTTCAATCGAAATACAAATTAAGGTTCCATTATTTTTTTCCTCTTCTCATCCTCCCTAGTCGGCGTTTGCTAATTTCGACGCCGCCCCTCTCAAGTCCGACCCCAAAACTCCATTCAATCGTGAATTCAACCATTTTTTGTATTTTGATTGAATCATGGATGATTTTCTGGTGAATGTTGAGTATGATTGTATTTTAGGGTTTATAATATGTGATTGAATTGTTACGTATGCTTCTTGTTTATTGAATTATATATAGTTCGGTTCGAACATTTTGAAGTGGGTTAAAGTTTTAAGTTGAATTTCATGTTTAGTTTGCCAAGAAAAATTTTAACAACACAAAGCAATATAAACATTCCTTCGTTTTTTTTTGTGGGAAAATGATTTTCTCATTAGTTATCCATTTCGTTTTCTTTCCAACACATTTTCCATGATCAAACAGAGAGTTAAAATAATAATTGATGTAGGAGCGTTTAGGGTTCCAAAATAGTATTTTAGTTTTATTTCTTTGTTTTTAGATTTTAGTAGCATTATCTTTTAGCAGCATTATCTTTAGCAGCTGATGATTATCTTTTAGCAGCTGATAGTTATCTTTTTAGATTTCCTTTCCTAATTAGGTTTTATGTTTTCCTATTTAAACTCACCTTAGAGTTTCAGTCATGTATCTTATTTTCCTATCAATAAACCTTTGATTTTTTTCGATTCTTGGTGGATTTCAAGCTTTCTTGGTGAATTCCAAGCTATCCACGAATTCATTGCTGGTGAATTCGTTTGTCCGATTTTCCCGCTGCGTCAATAATAAATATGATTTTCAAAATATTTTCAATAAACTCGATATTAATTTTCCAAAATAGCACCGTGTATAAATAGGGCAATAAAAAGAATTTCACACACTAATTTTCCAATTTGGCGAATTCTGGGCCGAAATAAGTTCTAGGGCGGCGTTAGCCCGATCTTAGTCCGAGCCCGGCCCTAGCCTTACGTAGTCCTATTATGACCCGATCCGAAGGGCTTAGGGTCGGGCTAGGGCTTCGATTATTCGGCCCGACCTGAAATACGAGCCCGATTTAAAATCGTATATTTATTGATTTAAGGACGTTCTTCATATAAAAAGAATGTATTTTTTTATATCCATTAAATCTCACACGTCCAAACTAGTAGTATTTGCGTTTAAAGAGTTATTTGTCGATTAATTAGTCATTCTTCATCTAAGGCCGAAATTAGCTCGAGCCCGACCCTAACCCTATGAAACAAATAGCCGATAACAGTTTTAGGGCTGAAGAATTTTCTCAGGACCCGGCCATAATGTGTAAAGGACTAGGACTATGTTCACCAAAAGTCCTACTCGACCCGAACCGATAGGATTATGGCTTACCTGCCGACCCCTGATTTCAGTTGACTGAAGTCGCCAAACAAATTACTCAAAAAAAAGTAGAAATATCTAGACCGACGCGTGTAATCGAAGACTGAAGTGGCTGTTCCAACGCACAAACGAATCCGATGGCGATTGGGTCACCCGGCCCGTCAAAATCCAACAAAGTAGGTGATCCGTAATCGTTGAAACGCATTAATCACCACCTTTAATCAATCACAATTATCCACATTAATCCGCCTCTTAATCTTCCTAATTAAATCCCTAAACATTACTTAAAACCTAATTAATCAATCAATCAATCAAATTATCAAAATCCACCTCCACTGGATTCTACAATAATCTAAAATATTCCAAAAATAAAAAAAATAAAGGAAAGAATTCACCGCTTTTTATCACAATCTTTCCGCTGATCATTCTCAGATCCCGCAGCCACTCGAGCTCGAGTGATTCGACCAAATTACTCGATTTTATGTAGAAGATTAACCCGTCGAGGCGTCACGGGTGTATGTGTGTGAGAGTCGATTTTGATTTTGGGGGTTGGGTGGAGTGATTGGGATTTCGGTTAGTGAGTGGTTTTGTTGTTTGATGATTGGGAGATTTTTGAAGGATGCTTTCCTTGCAAAGCGATCATCGGCAATATGCGGTGCCGAAGCAGCAGGTAATGTTGCAGACGCCTAGGGTTTCTTACGACGGTGAGGACGCGTATGGTACGTTGGATTCCGCTGGTTCGTCGACTGGGAATTTGAAGATCGGGCATCTTGTAGATCGACAAAAGCATTGTCAGAGTCATGAAGGTAGGGTTTTTTTTTGTTTGGAGGCTGAGTGATTTGTGTGGTTAGTGGTTACAGTTGGACTGTTGTGGTTAATTTGCTATCGAGGCTTGTGATGTAGCAGTTTTGTTGTACATGCATAATTCTAGTTCAGTTGAATAAGTCTGATTTGTTGTGTCAATTCATAGATTATTATTCTATATGTTTTATAACATTTGGAGGTGTTTGAGTTGTACTACTGTTTTTTATGCCAATTGTGGAGATTTTTTCTTAGAAAACTATGGCAGTTTTACTTATTTGGTCGTCCTTGTTCTTATTCCTTTTTCATGTATGTCCAGTTAATGAGGACATGCTCGTGGCCCTGGCTTGCCAGAAATACAAAGCAGGAAACTACAAACATGCACTAGAAACTAGCATTAGTGTGTATGAAAGGAATCCGAGGAGGACTGATAATCTGCAACTCCTCGGCGCAATATACTATCAGGTTGGTTTAATTGAAGTAAAAACTGGAACTTGTGTAAATCCTTTTGGATTTCAAATATGATTCTGTATTGTTCTTCCTTTCAGTTGCGTGATTTTGATGCCTGCATTGCCAAGAATGAAGAAGCTCTTAGGGTTAATCGACACCTTGCAGATTCTTACGGGAATATAGCGAATGCTTGGAAGGTACGCACTAAATAAAGTTTTGTGTGTGTGTCAATAAACCACAATAAGAATATAGATGCTATTAACTAGAAACTGAAATCTGACTTTCCTAGCTCTGTTGCAGGAAAAAGGAAATGTTGATAATGCAATCCGCTATTATTCAATTGCAATCGAGGTTTGTATGCAACCGCAGCACTGTTATGTCTGATGATGTGTTTGCTTTGCTACTCATCACATGTATTTTAGCTTTTACTTTGCATCTGTCTTCGACAACACTGTATGTGACTTCGTAGCACAAAAGATGTATACTTTTTTTTCTCACTTAATGGTACTATGTTTCGCTCATTATGAGGATATGACAGATACATTATTCTATCCATCTTCATTATATAGATAAGAGACACTTACACCTCATAGTGGATGCAGGGAATTATCTAACCTCCACGGTTATTTTTGGTAGAGTTATACAATAGTGATAGTAATGTTCATGAATGTACCAGTGTTCGTTGGGATTTGATTATAAGGAGAATCGTTAGCCAAATTTTATATTAAGGCAGTTAACCCATATAACCCATCTCTGGTGCCGAGTTTTTTTTTTTTTTGGAACATGGTGCCGAGTTAGTCATACCCCTTTTTTTACATTCAAGATCATATGTAACTCATCCAAATATACGCTATCTATACTTCTTCTGGAACACTATTCCGTAACCTTTATGAAATACATTCCATGTTCTTCCCCCTTCTACATTCGTGTCGTTGGTTGCTATAAATTATAAACTTGAATAAGATCCTCGTTCTGTAGTGATGCTACAGGGGGGAAACAACATTTTGAAGTACTCGTCGTTTTTGCTTACAGAACCTTCATCACTTCCTCTTTTGTGTCATTCGTTACAATATCCTGGAATCAGACCCCACGCTGCAGTGATGCTGCAGCCTGAGACTATGATGTTTGTAATTAAAGCACATTGTTTTGGCTTGCAACATCAAATGTGCAGCAGAGGGTTTGGATCCCTGTGTAATGCTCATTAACTGAATCACCCTCGTCCATACAGTACTCTTAAATTATTAATATGTTTTCTCTTCGACATTTATACATCTCAGTAGTCACTAGTGCTACTTTCTTACTCAGAAACGTTAGTCAATGGGTTGGAGAGATAGTGATCGATTTTCATGTTCTCACGGTCCTTTGTTTTTGTGCATGGTGTCCTTAGCTCATGCTTTTCAATGTAAGCAGTTGAACCAGATAGCATCCTTGTGTAGAATTTTTGTTTTTAATATTTTCCATAGTGCAACACAGGAGAAGTAATGTGTATGATATACCTTCATACTCAACTTCCTACACTCAACAGATTTCAAATGGCTCATATTCCTTCACCCTCTGATCAGGCTTGTTATGTAAACGGTAGACCACATCACTCGTTTTGTGTTACTATTAAGTTTGAATTCACAGTCATTTCTTCTGTATAATCATTAAGAAGAGTGACATTTTTTTTGCCTATTTGTGCTTCCCACAATTGGTGTCCAATTGTTGAGGTGTGCTTATGGCTTTTATCTGTTTAATGATCTGCTCAGGATTTCCTGTCTGTAGGATTTTACCTGAATGCAGTTCGTAAATGGGAGATTGATTTGTTTGGTAATTATACAACCTTGTGGCAAATTGGTGCAATTTAGTTCATTAATGAATTATGTTGCAGCTTCGTCCAAATTTCGCTGATGCATGGGCGAACCTGGCTGGTGCCTACATGCGAAAAGGATTGCTCACTGAAGCTGCTCAATGTTGTAATCAGGCTCTTGCAATTAATCCGAAATTGGTAGGTCATGATTTCCAATACTTTATCTCTGTTTCATTGTAAAAGAAATGAAAAATAATAGCCCAAGCATTACTGCAGGTTGATGCACATGCCAATCTTGGACATTTAATGAAGGCTCAGGGATTGGTGCAAGATGTAAGTGAAAATGTCTTTAATGTACTAATTTACACTTAAGGGCTTCTTTAGGGATTTTGAACTGTTGCAATCTTCAAATGTTAGTCTTAGATGCAGATGCCTTCAAAGTCCAAAATCATTATTTTAAAAATATATGTGGCTGTTAGAGGATACAGGAATTGAACGTGTGCATTTAGTACTTCTACTTGATACTCAAGAATGGTTGATCTTCTCTTTGAGACATCATCGAATGACATTTTCGAAAAACCAATAGAAAAGACTGGCACTCTGATTTCCCCTTGTCTCGTCACATGTTATTTTTTGTATGTGTTTTTCTAAAGCAGTAGCTTTAGCACACAAGATATGTATGTCTCTATATTGTTACCAATAGAAAGATATTCACTTGCAAAAATAAAACAGGTTTCAAAATATATTTTAGAATGTATAGCACTCTGAAATGTACTCAATTTTGATGTTCGATCAAGGCATATCATTGCTATGTGGAGGCTCTTAGGCTGCAGCCTACCTCTGCTGTAGCATGGTCCAACATAGCTCGTTTATTAATGGAAACCGGTGACCTAAATGGAGCTCTTCAATATTATAAGGTACTTATCCACATTATTCATACATAAATTTGATTTTCATTCATGACAAAGCTATATCTGATTGATTATTAAGCATTATTGAGTCTTGACTGTTGGTTGTACTCGAGGAACTCAAATGCTGAATTGTTCGCGTATAGACGTAGAAAAATTTGTGATGGATGTTCTGATAGAGATAACTCGGCTTGGCTGTCTCCCTTGATGTTATAAACAGGAAGCAGTTAGATTTAAACCTAATTTTCCAGATGCATACTTGAACCTTGGAAATGTTTATAAGGTGAGTTTTCGAATGCGAGGTGCTTAGGATATATACAAGCACGCTAGCTATAAAGATTTATATTTATAATCGGCTGATCTTTAACAGGCTCTAGGGATGCGTCAGGATGCAGTCATTTGTTACGAGAGTGCTATCCAAGCCAGTCCAGAGTTCGCTATAGCCTATGGTGAGTGCAAATACGATTTCGTTCTTTTATCCTATACTTTTAGGTGAAGATGACTAGGGGACAAACCAAAATTTAAAACAGGACTCTGTATGATGGTCCTTGGACTTTTTTTTTTTTTTTTGTATGATGATCCTTGGACTCTGTATGATGGTCCTTGGACTTAGGCATTTGTTCCCCTGCCTTTATTGACTAGGCAATCATTTAAATGATACATGATGTAATTCAAATTGACTAGGCAGGTACCTAGTTTATCGCCAACATGTGTTCTGATGATAAATTTGCAGGGAACTTGGCCAGTATATATTACGAACAAGGCCAGCTGGATCTGTCTATTTTTCATTATAAGCAAGCCCTTGTTCATGACCCTGGATTCCTGGAGGCGTACAATAATTTGGTTCGATTCTTGTGTTTATTAGACATTTAAGAATTTAACCTTCACACCTTGCATTGATAATCTTTACTATTTTCTCCTGTTTGAAGGGAAATGCACTAAAAGATGCTGGCAAAGTTGATGAAGCTGTTCAATGCTTTCATGTATGTAACGTTCGCCTACCAAAAATTTCATGTTTATGCCATCTGTGTAGTTTTTTCAACTGACAAGGCATCTTCATGTTTATTTTTCTGTTTCTGAAGAGATGTCTTTCACTTAATCCTAGTCACCCTCAAGCTCTTACCAACCTTGGCAATATATACATGGAATGGTGAGCATGTCATGATTTTTGGTGGAACCGAATTCACGGATACAGTAGACACTGATCTTACTCTTTATCATTTTGCAGTAATGCGTTGGATAAGGCAGCTTCATTCTACATGTCAACTTTGGCTGTCACAAATGGCCTCTCAGCTCCATTTAATAATTTGGCACTAATTTACAAACAGCAGGTATGAATAGTTTTCTATTTTCATCCTACATAATCATTTAAATTGATTATCTTACATTGATTCCATTTCAAACTTAACAACAGGGCAACTATTCGGATGCTATTTCTTGTTATAGTGAAGTTCTACGCGTAGATCCGTCAGCTGCTGATGGACTTGTAAATAGGGGAAATACTTTCAAGGAAATAGGAAGAGTCAATGATGCCATTCAAGATTATATACGGGCTATTAACATTAGACCAATGATGGCAGAGGCTCACGCGAATTTAGCTTCAGCATACAAAGACAGGTAATAAATATACTCGTACCATTGGTGCAATTCATAGAACATGATTTTCTCATCTAAAATTTCGTTAGCTATCTTCATTGCCTTGGAAATGTGAACAGTGGACATGTGGAAGCTGCGATAAAAAGCTATAAACAAGCACTTCAGCTACGACCTGATTTCCCTGAAGCTACTTGTAATCTTCTTCACACATTGCAGGTAATTGCAAATATGCGATTTATTTCATGTGTGATTGGCATATCTTTTTGTGTTTCCATAAAAATTCAAACACTTCATCGATATTTTCTGCACGGCACTTTGTCACAACCTGTAGCGATAAATGAAATGATCAATAAGGGGGGAAAAGCTACTTTAAAATTCTATGCAACTCATTTGTAGTTTCATGCTCCATGGACGATGGGATTCCGTTAAGCATTTTAACTTTTGTGCCCATACAAATCTCATATCCCTGCACTGATCAAGTAATCCGAATACAAGTTAACTTGAATTAGTGAGGTGCCAACGTCATACCTCAACATTTTGCTGGTTGATTGGTTGCAAAGCAAATACTTTGCTAATAGTGTGAGAAAGCGAAAAATAAAAGCCAGCAAAATTGATATAACACACGGACTTTCAACTTTGAAGTCCAATCAGCTTATTTTAAGGGGGAAATTGCCATATACTCTCTACTGTTGGGAAAGATCCTCAAATATTAGGAGTCGACTAGGTGAGGTATTAATTAGCTCTTAGAATATCCGAATTTTGTATGATCTCAATTTCTTTTGCAAAACCACATATACAACACATGGGAACTTCCATTTTTGTCTTGCACATTCTGTATCTGATGTGGATGAGGGTTATTGTGTCGGACAAGAATATTCAATTTGTCAGTAAACATAGCAAGTCATAAGTAGTTGTGATGACTGAAGGTCTTTGAATGTGCAGACCTTTGTAAAGTCACTAAAATCTTCAGACTTAAGCCTTCGTATATATAATGGAGTATGATGTAGGATTTCTCTATCCCTTCTAATAAGGTGGTATTCTTGTTGCAGTGTGTATGTGATTGGGAAAATAGAACGAACAAGTTTAATGAAGTTGAAGGGATTATTAGAAAGCAGATTAAGGTATGTCGTCTATTTGTCTATGTTGTGTATATTACCACACGTTGATGTCTGTATTTTCTTTCTGAAACTAATATAAGTGCACTTATTTCTTCTCAGATGTCAGTCATTCCCAGCGTGCAGCCATTTCATGCTATTGCTTATCCGCTTGATCCACATCTTGCATTGGATATTAGGTAGCGTTTGATCCTCGATGGCATATTGTTAACAAAACATGTTCAGCAGTAACAAATTTATTATCGTGTGCTTACAGCCGCAAGTATGCTGCACACTGCTCAATAGTTGCATCTCGGTTTTCCCTCCCACTCTTCAAATATCCATCACCACTGCCCATCAAATCTGCTGATAGAAATGGCCGTATAAGAGTTGGGTAAGTTCACTTCCTGCTTCTAAAGACATCCTTCTCTTTTTGAAAGAAAATTTCTAATTGCTTTTGATATCCCTTCAATTTTGTTTGCTTCTTGGATCGTTCTCTCTTTATGATTTAAGAGCTCCTATTTATTTGTGATATCCTTTCCATTGTCCTTTCTTGTTGAAATTTCACGGAGTCGGATGATTGCGATATGATTTACGTGCACATTCGTCAAAAACGTGCTTCGTTTTCAGTTATGTTAGCAGCGACTTTGGAAATCATCCATTGTCACATCTTATGGGTTCAGTATTTGGAATGCACAGCCGAGACAGTGTTGAGGTGTGCAGATTGTTCTTTGTGGAACCTCAAATATGCATGTTTAGGTGATCGCATGTTGATCTTTTGCCGATGAATATTTGTAGGTTTTCTGTTATGCCTTGAGTGCAAATGATGGTACTGAATGGAGACTGCGCACTCAGTCAGAAGCAGAACATTTTGTGGACGTCTCTTCAATGACATCTGATATGATCGCAAGAATGATAAATGAGGACAAAATCCATATTCTTGTTAATCTTAATGGCTACACAAAGGTAGTCCTTGGACCTAGAAAGACATCAACTCATCCTCGAGTTTTGCAACATACCTTTCATTTGTTCACTTGTGGCCGATATTCTCTTTTTCTAATTGCTAGGGTGCAAGAAACGAAATATTTGCGATGCAGCCAGCTCCAGTTCAGATTTCCTATATGGGGTTTCCTGGAACTACTGGGGCCTCATATATACATTATCTGGTCACTGATGAGGTTAGTGACTCTTTACAATCGATCATGCTTGTCACATGATTTTGTTTGGTAGTGATTTTTCATGAAAGTATGAATTTTTTTGTGCAGTTTGTTTCACCTCTGAAGTTTTCGACCATATACTCGGAGAAACTTGTTCATCTTCCTCATTGTTATTTCGTCAACGATTACAAGCAGGTCAGGAAAGTTTCTGCTTAAGCCCTTTGTTAAAGTTTTAGTAATGAGTGTTTACTTGATCATCACTGTTTAATTTAGAAAAATCGTGAAGTGTTGGACCCAAAAAGTCGACCGAAGAGGTCGGATTATGGGCTGCCAGAGGATAAATTTTTATTTGCTTGCTTCAATCAGCTATACAAGATGGATCCTGAAATTTTCAGTACTTGGTAAGCGACTATGATATCTTATCTGCATGGACCACTACTTGTATGAATGAATGTATTAAGATCATTGTATTGCCCGTGTAATTTCAGGTGTAGTATATTGAAACGAGTCCCCAATAGTGCCCTTTGGCTACTCAGATTCCCAGCTGCGGGCGAGATGAGACTACGTGCATGTATGTTGTATCTTGAACAAATAAAAAAATTCTTCATAATGTTTTTTTTGAGTTTGGCCTTTTATTACTCTTGGCGGATCTTTAATTTGTGTTCTGTATGATAACAGATGCTGCTTCTCAGGGTGTGAATCCTGACCAAATCATTTTTACTGATGTTGCGATAAAAAATGAGCATATCAAGCGCAGTTCATTGGCGGATCTTTGCCTTGACACGTACTCATCTCTTTTTGATTGTTGCTCTTTCTTTATGAAATATAGCTAGCTACTCATGAATCATGATAGTAATATATCATTCCTGCTGCTGATACATGCAGACCTTTATGCAATGCACACACTACGGGGACAGATGTTCTTTGGGCGGGCCTGCCCATCATAACCCTTCCATTAGAGAAAATGGCTACCAGAGTTGCTGGTTCACTTTGTTTGGCTACTGGCGTCGGAGAGGAGATGATTGTCAACAGGTATGCTTCTGAATATACGTGCTTCTAAATGACACTTGTTGTACAGCACCAATGGATAGGGGGTCAGCAAATTATGTAGACTTGTTTTTGCCCTGATGTACTCTACCATTTGTTTTGTTTTGTTTTGTTTGGGGTACACTGAAGTATGAAAGAGTATGAAGAGAGGGCAGTTTCCCTAGCAACCAATCCGCAAAGGCTCAGAAGTCTAACTGAAAAATTGAAAGCAGCTCGCATGAGTTGCCCACTGTTTGATACGGCTCGCTGGGTGAGCGCTTGGTTTTTATTAAGCCAGTGTAATACTACTAATTAACTAGATACTCAAGACTTGACTGTTTTAACTCCAATGACGGCAGGTGAGGAACCTAGAGAGGGCATATTTCAAGATGTGGGATGTCCACTGCGCTGGTCAGCAACCACAGCACTTCAAAGTAACAGAGAATGATGCTGACTTCCCTTATACAGCAACATGAATGTCTTGCAATCAAATTTAAAAAAGAAAGACAAACTCATGCCTTGGATGGTCTACAACTTACCCTTCCAAACAAAGTCCTCTTAACCATTAAGTAATTAGCAAAGTGGCTATTATTTGAAATTAGCATTCTCTGATTATTTATTCATCTCACATAACCAGAATCAAAGTTAAAAACATATCTCTGTACATCATTCGACCGATAAGTTATCAGAACCAGACGGTGTGAAGCGGACCAGCTGCTTGGACCTCTCCCACGGCTTGACCACCACCACCGAGTCAAACAACTTCCTCTCCCCATCCTTGTCCACCACAGCCACCTTCAAGTAATACTTGAGCCCCGAAACCACCTGCTTCTCCGCCTTCACCACCTCCGCAAACTTTAACCCCCTCACCTCTTCTCCCAACGACGTCCTCTTGTACTCCTCAACAACAAATCTACCAAGCTCCTGAACTTTCTCGTTCGCCGCTACGTCCTTCACCTCCGACCTCCCTCCAACCATTCTCCCACATTCACTTCCCAAAACACATAATCCAGCAACGATAATTACAATCACCCCAAATCCTCCTCCTCTCAAAATCCCCATCCTCTCACTTTTGTTACACAGTTACTGCTTCGTTGTGATGATGAAGTTCAAAAGATGGCATTGGCTGGTTGTTTAAATAGGAAGTGAAGATGCGTTCGGCATGCCACATCATAGATTTCAATAACACACAAAACAACACAATCGCATGCTCTGTTTTTCCGACTCCATCATTTTTCTTATCTTGATTGCCCCATCTGACACTCTTTTGTCTCTATCCAGCCCTTCCGACCTACACGTATCATCCTCACCTCTCTGCATGTTCTTTACCTGTCCACATCGATCCTTCCTCTCCTTCGCGCCGCGTATTACTTTCCATTTTTCATCTCCCCATTTTACCCCTAGCCTTTCCTTAAATTACGACACTACCCCTTCCGAATTGGCCCTGTTTTCGGCTTGAAGTGATATGGGCTTTTCAGCCCATGTAGTCGTCATCACGCGCTGTGGCGTCACTATCACGTGCTGTGACGTAGCGCGACGCTCTGACAGATCTGAGTTTTTCAAAAAAATTGATACTTTTCTTCTTTAATTAAATTAGTCTTGTCCAACGGTTATATTTCTCTCATCTTCAATTTCGTCTTAGTGAATTTGAAATCCCTAGAACTCGATCCGCTGTATGAATCTTCTCTCTCTTCCGAATTCTTCACATTTTCTTGCTTATTAAGGTTTTTTGGAATCGCTGCTGCGATGAAGCACTTTATGCTACCGAAGGGAAGTAGTAGTGTGTTGAGGGACGCGGAGGCAGCAGCACCGTCGATGCCGAACACTAGCA